>OY728129.1:936980228-946980228 GCA_963277665.1 Viscum album
CTTTTCATATTGTAGTTTTATTTATAATAAAAGATATAAAAATATATACATAATTTTTATATGTTCAAACATAAAAGTTTAATTATATATATATATATATGTAAACATATTTACATGAAAAGTATCCTTCTAAATATATAATCCCTATCTAAATGAAATACTAATATCCATTTTATTTAAAATAAACATTTATGTACATATTCAGTTAAGGAATATATAATTTTTATATATATATAAAATATTTATATGTTTGTTGATAAAAAAATTTATATTTATCTATATATTCTAATATATGTATTAAAATGTTAATATATAATATATGTAAAAAAATACGAACATGTATAATTTTTTTATAGATGCACAAAAATATAAATATATTTATTTATATATATGTTAACAAACACATACACAAAAAAAACATATTTTATATATGTATTTAAACAAACTTATATATATATATATATCTATGGATAAAAATGTGACAAATTATTTATCAATATATATAAATTCATAATAAAGTGAAAAACAAAAATATATATGTGAGTGGAAGAGGTGCGGTCATATGAGAGGGATGTATCAGGATCAATACTCACAAAGGGAATGGGCACACAGGCGGATAAGGAGTCTCAAAGCATTGTTAAAGGGGAAAGGGATTTCAATGCTATTAAAGGGGGTTGGGGGGGGGAGATGAAAAAACACTGTTATAAGGGGTGTTGATCGCTAATAAGGGGGAGGGGTTCACTTTCTGATTTCAAAAAAAAAATATTTTTTTGACATTTATCTGTGTTTTTAGAGCTGATAAAAGGGTCTCTCTTTTTATAGTGCTTTGTTAATGAGTGGTTTTTTATTTCTAATTACGGGTTTCTAGCACAGTTAAACCCCTATTATGTAGTAGTGGGACTTTATAGATTATGTACTTCATTGGGATTTTACCCCTTATTTACTTGATCTTCTCTTCAAAGAGGAAAAATATTTATCCTTGAAGATGGAATCCATCATTAGAATCTTGAGAAAATTTCTTGTGATTTGAAAAATACTATAAATTTGAGAAGCCCCTCAATTGAAAAATTAATCCAATATTTGTTTTGTATTTATATGGGTTGTTTAACAACTTCATTCAAAAAATATATTCCCATATAGGAAGCATGCAGCTACATAGGAGTAGCAATAGAATTGTAAAATGTCCTTATATGTGGTTAAATCAGGTTTTTTTATGGCTATGGTAAATGTTTAGGGACCATAATTGGTGGTTATATCCATGTTGGTGAATTTTAGCAAGTCATTGAAGCACACAGTTCTCATATGGGTTATAAATCATTATCATATACACTGATATTCTATGGTGTTGTTCTGTGGTCACACATATAGATTTTCCTTGCATCCAGGCATGAAGATTGTGGTCATTTAAGAGGTCTCCAAAATTCATCCACACCTTATTTTCATGGTCAAATTCAGATATTTAGTGGAATATATGAATTATTATTTTGAACCGATGATATAAATTTACATAAATCACCCTTTTTGTGCCATCCAAAAAAATAGGGCCTTAAAAAATTACAATGTTTAAATCATTCAATAAAATAGAAACTCACCTTACCTACTATGGAAAGTAACTCTCAAGATAATATCAATTTATTTTTCATATATTTTAATTTTTGGAAAAAAATCACCCAAGGTAACGTTTATGTATTTTTGGATTGATTGTGTTTGTTGAAAAAAAGGTTTCTAAGTTGTGTTATGAAAATTCATAGAGATTGTTGACTGGGATTCACTCCCAATTGATTCCTTCAAGTTTTTGTTGTGAATTCTCCAGACGCAGCTCAAGCTGAATTCTTTTTCATTGGAAGGACATCATCACTATATCAGTATCTTAAACACTAGGTATTAAATGTATTTTTATGGGACTACCATCAACACGTTACTATCCCAACCTTGGAGGCTACCTGACATGCTCTATAAGTTTACAATAACCCTCGATCGCCTCGTCAGTGATGTCTGGTGGTTAAGAAGTAGAAAATTCCAACCACCGTCTTTAACCGTTTCAGGTTCTTATCCACAAAACACAGTAACTAGTGCCTCCCATACTATGTGGTGGTGGATCCAGATGTCACTCATGGCCTCAACTCAGAGATGTAGGGGTCCTGCATGAGGGATCCCACAGACAATTTCAATGTGTAGAATCACACGACAGTGAACCCCCACCATGATGTGGGTGTTTCCATCAGTTTTTTGGACCTTCTCCCTTAGACCCAGGTGTGCAAGATGAACTACATGGGACAACTTTCAAAAAACAATGATAAGTTTCTTACCTTTTCCCCGGCCAAGGAATTCCCTCAACCTAACTTGATAGAAACAAATGAATGAGAACATAAACCCAACCTTTCCAATTCTACGGTCCAATAGACTCTTATAAAATTGAACCAAAAATCCCTCCAGTTAAATCCAATGGAGTGTTGTGAACATGCATGTACACCTATTTACAAACTATCATCCCGTCAGAAGGCTCTTCTGACGACATTCAACGAAGCCCACCAATCAAATGTGGTGGAAACTGGTATGCGAGAACATAAATCTACTTAGATTCAACAATTATTCTAGTAGTATCATCTTTAAAAATTGAAATTAGTCCATCAACCATGATTTTTGGAAAACAACTAGCAGAAACATACACCTGCCAACATCCATTAATCCTGCTGCCAGTCTCATTTGGCAGCACCTAGAGAAGTCGGTCGGAAAGCTCGAATGAAAAATCTAGCGCAGACTCAACTCTCTTCCCTCAAACATTAGTTCTGTCAGTATCCACTAACAGAAAAAATAGGACAAAAAAATGTATACACCTACTCTATATATGGATAGAACATATATCCATGTTTTGGCTATTGAATTAACTAAACATATTTTAGAAATGGTGAAAGGGAAGACACAAATTCCAACCCATATTCTGGAAGCCTTCTAGAATATCATAAGAACAACTTTAGCAGTACTGGGGAATAGACACATAATTCTGTCCCCACATTTGGGATGACTCATCAGTATGCCATCCAAGAGTAGATACACACCTTTTTTCCAGTCTAAGAGGGTTATGGGGAATAGTCCCCATATAATATGGACAACCAGATCGGGAACAAAAACCCTTTCCAACAGGAGATAATCAGCCCATTCTAATGACCACTCTAAGTTAGGCATATACACTTTCCCATGATAACCACTTCTCAATGAAAGTTTCCCCAACTATATGTAAAAGTGCTTCTAAGAAAGAGTCTCATCCAACACTATTGGAAAATCAAGAGCCAATTTGAGATATGGATCCTCTTAATACTAATGTTCTTGAAGCCCTCAAAAATTTATCTATTGAAAGTCATGATCCTACTCTCAAATTCCAAAATTATGGGAGTAAAAGAAATTATTCTGAAGTTCTCCATGTGACGCTTCATCATGAAGGCTTTCTTCTAGAAAACATGCTCAATCTAGAGAGCCTATCTTCAGATGAGATCCATGGTAACCCTCCATATAGACATAAGACCAATGATTAAGAGGATTTATCCTTTTCTGTAATCTCAAATGGTGGTCCTCCCCATGATGGAATTCACTGAAAACGTTCCCTCCATAGTAGTGTTTCTCATTGTGAATATTATTCTCTAATTTAAAATGTAGTAATGAGAAAGACCTCTTATCTCGAGGAACTTGACAACATATGGTTAGTCATGTATGATGCGTTTTTACTAACATGTAAAACACATTATCAACTAGAAGACATCATAATATGGTGATCATTCTCCTAACCACTCTTAGGTCATTTGTCTTATAATATAGCAGTTGAAAAATCAACTGATTCCATTGTTCTTTCAAAACAATCTAGAAGCATCTTATCTGGTTAGAACAAGATGAGAAACCTCTAGAAAAAATATGATGAAGATATGTTGATAATGAGAAAAAAAATGGATAATGGTGAAATACCCGTCATGTTCTAGCCATTGGAAACCTCTCAAAAAAAAATTCTTGAATTTATGGAAGAAGATTTCATTCATGATATCCGCCTCAACATTTGGAAAAGTCTGGGTCATCTAAAAGCCTATGAATTACCGTATAATGAATATCAAAGTCATGTAAAGGTAATAGAAGGGTTTACAATGCGAAACTGACATGGCATATCATTTAGTTTCTTGACATCCAAAGGTTTAGAAGCAAAATTGAACCCTTCATCATGCAGGACTTGACGCACGAAAGAGGCTATGCCAATTAATTACTGATACACCATCTACAATTCATATCAGACGATGTGGTGTACACGGAGCATTACATTTCACTACACTCCAAAATTAGTAATGCTTGCAAAAATTGGTCTCATGAAATGTTATTGAACATGGTTAGATTCAATCAAAAGATTATGTGTGTTATCAATTATACGTTGGAAAACATACCTTGACTAGATCTCATCAGAGTCAGGACAAAAGAGAGAAAGTTGTTAAGATATTTTTGGATCAAGTATCTGAAAATATTATCTATGCCTCCTGGTTATAGGAAATCATCCATCAGATGGTGAAAATGTCTAAGATGGAACCATAGACTTCCGAAACAGGTGATTTAAGTGGTTGTAGGATAATACACCTGACCAATGTTTGGACCAAAATTTTCAAAATCAGATGAGAAGCAGCACAAATATTAGCCATAGAAGTTCAAGATCCACCCTAGAATGCAGGGTCATGGGATTGTTTAATTTAACCATTGAATTCAATAAATAATGTTCAACAGATTAAAGAATTAGAACAAAAACATCCCCAACTTGTAAGGTTGGTGGATTTTTCACATCTATAATCCCCTCATCAATGGAAGACAATTTTCTATCCATTAGGTAAGAATCCACAAAGTGAACACAGAACATAACTATCCAAGGATTACCTTTAGATAACTTTCTATCAAACAGTTTCTTGGAATTTAGTGTATAGGAGAAGAAATACTCATGGAAGGAACAGAAGGAGATGATCATACAAAGATAATAATAGAAATACATCAATGCATTATGCATCAATGAATGTAATTAATACCATTAAAGAAGATCTTCTAGAGAATGATTCTAGTTCAAGGGAGTCAGAAGATGAAGTTATTATCCTTAACATGATACACACTGAATTAAATGAAGGAGGTGTTCCTATGTAGAATCAATGGATTACCCACAATCTAGGCATAACCTCCAGTAAAAAACTCCCACCCCTTTGAAATGTATCTAACAAGGGGAAATGTGAAAGTCAGATTATGAATCACTTTTCCACTGGATAAGGTCAATCTATTTCACTTGAAGAAATATTTTCAAAGAATGAAGAGGAGATAAAGGAGTTGAAAGGACTCAATGAAGAGTTTCTTTAAAGCCTCATTTCTTCTAAACATGCTCCCCATGCAGATCCTCAATTAGAACATCCTATAGGAACTCTTAAGAAAAGAGGATTTGTTGCAACAAAAATGTGGATAATTAATTCCGTCCATTGCGTACAATACCAGGGCAGGATCAAACACATACTTATAGGAATATTCCCATGGGTAATCCCAGATAAATACCAGTTGAAATACCAACAGTGGTTTCTCCTATAATCGCACCAGTTCATGCTTCAGCTGATGTACCTATACATGTCCTAGATCATCCAGATATTCCCCAAAATCTCATGAACACAATTGCGGAGTTAAAAATTTAATTGGAATATATGGAATAATGGTGTTCAGTGGTACAACCAGAAAATAAATATTACCCCGAATGGGTGGATCCGATCCCACCCTACCAAATTTTTTGAATACTACATTTCTAAACGTTAATGGTTTGGGATATCTAAATCCTCACTTAACACATTTTATTTCTCATTGTGATCCCATGATGGAGACCCCTCAACAAAAATAAGTAGTAATGATCAAATTATTTGGCCAATCATTATAGGGTACGACTTTTATCAGGTATACAAGTTTTTAGTCTCGATCAATTATTGGATAAGAACACCTCTGTCCAAAATTCCTTCTCTAATTTAGATCATAGTTGACGAAGAAAATAGTTTTTTATCTTATAAATTGAAAAAAAGATAAAATGAAAGATTTTCGGATTTCACTGATCGATATAAAGGATTAATATATTCCTTAAATCTATCTATCCCTCAAGAAATGTTGCTACCAATTTGTGTGGTGAATCTGCATTATGAGTTACATACACCACTAATCCCTTTGAAATTCACATGAGGGTTTTGAGGCATTTCTTCAATATCCCAACAAGTGGAGGACTCTATTGTGGAATATAAAGCTAAATCTTGGGTAATTCCATCAACTCTAGGAAGTAGAATAGGGAAACTGGTGGCTGCTATAGTCACACTCAAACCAATATTTTTACCTATTTCTACTTCAAAACCTTCATCATACCGAAGGGATCCACCTCTTCAGAATTAGCATCAAAGAAATCCACATTAAGATGACAACAAATTTCAAATGCATAGACATTTTGAGGAGATAAAAAAAGATTTATTCTTTTTGTAATGAACCGGTTCTTGTTTACTTCATTTCTTCTTTGGAAATGAATTTTGTTCTGTTTTAAGGCTGAGGAAACAAAAAAAATAAGGAGATAAATATCTTGAAAAATAATTTTCTTTTTACCAATTGTTGGGGTATCCCATTCAGAAGTGTTTTGTTTTCAAATGACCACCTACAAAAAATGGTATAATATAGACAAGTAAAACTAAAAAGTTCATCAACCTAAGTAGAATCAGATTCTGCTACTGATGCAGAGAAATAAAGCGAATCGATGGAAGTGAAAAGAAAAAATGCGCAGATGATTATGAAATTGATCAATTGAACTCATGCCATTCTATGGACACATTTGAAACAACAGATTGTGTCTTTGGCCATGTCTTCCACAACAAATCCATCTTCATCAAAAGAGAAATCCTTTAATGGTTGATACTCAAAGAAGTGACATGATCAAAAAGCTAAATAGAAGTCAGGAAGAGGACAATATTGTGTCAAGTACAAGGTTGTCCTTGAATTTGGTAGATTTAATGACATCTGTTTCAAAAGAACGAGAACCACCCTTCTAAACAGAACAACTAGAACCGACTTGTCAAGTAGAATATTCATCAGATTATGAATTGATATTTGGTTTCAATAATGTTATCCACTTAATTGATCCCTATGAAAATGATTATTCATATTATGGTGAGACTAAATTCCCAGTATATAATTGGAAAAATAGAGGAATAAACCAATGTTGAGAATATAGGGGAAGACATGGATATGATAGAAATAACTATTTTAACTCTTACCCTTCTAGAACTGTATATGCAGAGGAAAAACGTGGGAGAGCCCTTCAGCGGGCTGAAAAAGAACAATGTTATTCTGCAACACATGACAGGATCTGTCCAGACATGATTTTCTTGGAGGACTGATTAAAGGTAAGACTAATATTATATCAAAATTAGATATACTTAGTCAATATATTCTACCAAAAGACGAATTATTTCTAGATTTTCCCCAACACAAGTTACATCCACATTAGAAGCATCAACTTCCAAGGCAGCTACGAAACCCCATATCCCTTCTAGAAAATGCATACCTTTAGACCAAAATTATGATGTTATAAAAAAATATAGCATAAGGAGAAGAAAACATTTCAATCTATGATTCCTTGAAAATGTCAAAAGATCTTCGAGAAGCACTTATTGAGGCTTTGTTAAGTCCTCAATATTGGAAACTGAGGTTGCTACTGCTGAGGTTCACTGTATAGAGAATGATCTCGTATAATGTCATGTAGTCATATCTTTTACAGCTGAAGATGAGGATTAAGTTGTATATGGACAAATCAGGCCCTTGTATATATCTGGATGGGTTAATGATACAGACATTTGATGAGCCTTCATTGATAATGGTTCAAGATTTGACCTCATTCTCATCCTTAAAATTCATCAATTGGGCCTTACTGAATCTGACTTATCTCCTTCCACTTTGATGTCGCAGGGTTATAACAAAAATGAAGAAAAACCATTTGGTGAGATTACATTGAAAACTCAGTTTTGGGATCTTTTATATAATTTATACTTCATGGTTTTCCGTCAGGTTACAACCTTCAACATTCTTCTAGGAAGGCCTTGGGTACATCAACAAGTGGCCCTTCCTTCTTTATACCACCAATGTCTCAAGTATTGATTCAATAGTAAAATTGGGACATTTTATGGTGAAAAACTCATTTCAAAACATGTGAATCTAAATATATTAATGAAAAATTCGATCACTTAAGGGGAATGAGGTTTGTGACAAAATACATTATAAAAATCAAAGATCCAAATGGCTTGGGAAAGATCCCATCTATGTAACGCCTGACTGTAGTGACCCAGAGTCAATGCATTATTACATAACATTGGCATCATCATAATGGATGAAATACCAAAAGGCCAATTAGTTTAGTTTCTTTGGAAGTACTAGATACAAACATATGAAATTAAAAACAACAAAATTGTGTATCCTTTTAACATATTCTTCTCCCTTAGAATATTCATATAGGTCAGTCATAA
Organism: Viscum album; assembly: GCA_963277665.1. Classification (NCBI taxonomy): domain Eukaryota; kingdom Viridiplantae; phylum Streptophyta; class Magnoliopsida; order Santalales; family Viscaceae; genus Viscum; species Viscum album. The sequence goes on from OY728129.1 coordinate 936,988,763, forward strand.
TATACTTCTTTGCATCCTAAAAATAATAAAACATAGAAATGGGAGAGCTCAGGTTCTCGGTAAGGATAACAATATACCCGAAAATTTCATAAATAAGCATAAACCTTAAAAGAAATGTATAAGACTAAAACACAAGCATTTTAAACTTAAACATCATCATAATATGGAAAACATAATTCAAATAATTCTATTTACATATTCACATGGATATTCTACTAGTGGAATAATCAAATGTAATATAAATTGCCAATTTTATAATAATAGAATGCATAATTTCAGACATCATAACCACGTAGTCAAGGCCTCATGCCAAGACTAAAAATAAGATTTTTTCAAGACCTTGTGCCAAGACACTAGTATGTATCTTGAGATGTACCGATACATCGAGGAGCTATAGAGGGATCCACCCATCACTTACTAAGTCCAATGCGTTCCTCATATGAAAAGGTTGAAATATAACCTAAACATTCATATAAAAACTAGAATAGGAAATGTTAATACTTTAAACATAAACCATGAATGGTATAAAAATAACACATACAGAATCAAACATATCCCAAAACCTTCAATATAATATGGAAGATTTTATCATAACAAATAAAATTCAAACAAGTGTAAAATGCATCAAAAGATGTTGACATAGATGAAATCAAAACAATTTAAGAGAAATATACATTTCTACGTTGTAATCATTTAAAATTAACATAATTATAAAAGAAAACATTTACTTTGAAAATACTCTTATAAACCTGTAAGGGAAGCTTTGAAGGAGTTATAATGGCGGAAAATAGCTGCACTCTCCATATAAGTTAAAAAAACATTATTTTGTTATTTTTTTCAAAAAGGTTGTAAAGGACATGGTTTGGAAAATGGAAGAATGATTCCTTTATAAAAATATTATAAAAAGTAATATAGGGGTATAAATGAAATTAACCCATAGTCTGGGAAATAATAATTTTTTTGAAGTACATTTTTATGAAACATGGATGTGGATGATAAAGAGGTCCTAGTAGATACTCACGTTTAAACAACCTTTGATAATAAAGAGATTATAGAATTAACTCTTAACATGTACTTTTCCTTAATCGAGTGTACATTAAATTCTTATATAATATATAGATATTTTTTTTTAAATTATAGAAGAATCATATACCTAAATATGATATCATATATGATCTTCTAATATTTCTTTGTTAATAATATTTCAGTAGTATCATCGTTTCGGGTGTTAAATGATTTGTTTTACTTTATATGCTTGGTTACATAAGCCAAATTTATTTTTAATAGGATGTATTTGATTCATATTCAGAATTATATTATGTTCTTAAACATTATTTTTAATCATAAAATGAAAATTATTCTTGAATGTTTATGATGGAGAATGAATTTAATCGCGTTCGTGGAGACGGTAATCTGTATATACGCACGAGTGACAATATCACTCTATTGATGGTGAGATCATATGAAATTGGATCATATATAATATATAAAGAATTTTTAACATGTTATATTTATTATTTACATCAGTTATGCTCATTATTATACCCATCCAAATTATGAACTATTATAATGAAAAACTACACCATGACGTGGATATGGTATTCCATGCGTACACATGTATGGTGACTTTCCATACATAGGATGGATAGAATAATGAATATGATTGTAACATATTTTATAATGACATCAATATATTTATATGGTATTGGAGTTATTATTTTGTTATGGAAACATCAAATAAAGTGGAAGTGGAAGAATAAAAGAACATTGAAGGAGGTGGTAAAATTATTACCTCTTCTCCGGGTTTTTCCTTTTGAATAGATCAAAAGGTCACTCTAGGTTGGAATTTTGATTCACATAAGTCCAATAGGTCGAATTGAGGGTAGTTGAGATGATATTTGAGTAGGGGATGGCTGAGCCAAATGGATTTGGAGGTGTGAGTTTGAGAAAAGGGGGAGTACCTTTTTATAAGAGAGGTGACGGTGAATTTAGGAAAAGACTGAAATATTATTTTATTATGCTATAATATTTGGTCTATAATGGCACCAAAATGATTAATTAATAATATAAGGTAGTGATAAGTCGAAAAAATCTAATAAAATGGGTTTATATTGGTTTAGGTCACTATATTAACCTTATATTTTTTATTTAACTCTTGGTTAAATTGTTTAACTTTTACCTTTTATTCTTGTATTTTTATAATATATGGTTAATCAAAAAAATATTAAAATCCAAGATAACCCCAATTTTTTAATTCTTTATATATCTAAAATTATCTATATACTTTGGTCATAACACATATTTTTAAGAATATTATATCAATTAATAATATAGTATTTGTTTTAAAAACTCATTTATTTCAATTTATACACAATTTGGTATTTTGTTATTTTGAAAGTCTTAACAACATTATCACTTCAAAAAAAATTAATTTAATTGACCATAACATGTCACATTAAACTATAAAATTAGTGTAATTCTTCTTAAGTATCAATTTATATTTATTTTGTATTTATAATATCAATTATTTTAATAAATCATTAATAAGGTAATTAATGCATCATCATTGTGTCATTTATAATTTTTTTATTTAATGGAAAAAAATTATAACTAAAATAAACTTATGTAGGAAATATTTTTAGTTTTCTAGTGAATATTTATATTTGAATTTATCTTATGTATAACCCTATAATAAAAATGATTTAGTTATTAAACATTGAATTTATCACTTTTAACTCTTTTTTAAATAAAATAATAATAAATGTCCTAATCTAATACAAGTGGACCAAAAGGATCATATTTTATTCCCGAGGTTGATTTTTGTTGAAATATACTAATCCAATAGAATTAGGACATGTGTTAGGGTAATTATAATATCATTTTTAACCTTTAATTACCCTATTTACTTTTAACCATGGTAAATAAAAGTCAAAAGTTACTCTTCACCAAATTATATTTTCATCTTATTGAACCAAATTTTACTTAATGATGTCAACTGTGTTTCTTGAGTTTTAGAAATTCAATTCAAAAAAGTGATAAAATTGCGTTTTATGCAAATTTTCAAATGCGCCTAGAAGGTGGGTAAAAGAGAATAAAAAGTTCAATAAAATTTTATAGATCTAATATTATTATAAAATAACATCAATGAATTACATTGAACATATATAGGTATTATGTATCTATTTTTACCGATTATAAATTTAAATAAAATAACTAATTATTTAAATAAAAATTCAGTTTTAAACAAAAACGCGGTGTTTTTTACTATTCATCAAAAATTGAAAGTTTTCTGAAAAATACCAAAAATTCACCCTAAGATAATTTTGATATTCCAAATCCAAAAATGATGTCCATTTTGAAAAATAATATTTATAAAATTTTAAAAAGTGGGTATAAATATTTATAATGGCTAGTTTGATTGGTCGTGGTGTGTTAGAACTCGAAGTAGCATGCAACAACAAGTTATTGTATTATTCAAAGAGAAGCGCACTGTGGAAGTTTTGGGTGTTACATTTTTCCCTCCTTAAAATAATTTCATCCTCAAAATTTCTAGAATATTATTTTATAAAAATATTCCAGTGGTTATTCATCATAAGTTCCTCGGGTTCCCACATTGCCTCTTCCATCTTATGGATTCTCCATCGAACTTTCACCAGAAGAGTCACCCAATTTCTCATCACTTGTTCTTTCGTATTAAGAATGTTAAAAGGATCTTCACAATATGATAGATCAGGTTCCAATTCTATTTCTTTATAAGTGAGTACATGAGTTGGGTAAGCATGCATTTTCCTAATAGTGATACATGGAACACATCATGAACTCTGGAGAGACGTGGCGACATTGCCAAACGATAAGCTATAACTCCAATTAGTTCTCGAATTTCAAAAGGTCCAATGTACCTGGGACTTAATTTACCCTTCTTACCAAATTGTACAAGACCCTTCCATGAAGATACCTTCAAGAAAATATGATCTCCTACTTGAAATTACAAATCCTTCCTCTAATTATTGGCATAGCTCTTTTGCCTACGTTGTGATGATTTGATGTGGGTTTGGATAATATTCAAATTTTCATTGTTTCCTTAGAATGTTCTAGTCCTACAAGTTTTCTTTAATAGACATCATCCCAACAAGTTGGTGTGCATCATCTCTTTCCACAAAATGCTTCATATGGTACCATTTGAATACTTGAATGGAAGAAATTATAATAGGAAAATTATACCAGAGGTAAATATTGATCCCACATACCTTTAATATCAAGTGAGTAAGATCTCAACATGTCTAATAAGGTTTTAATAGTTCATTCTGATTGTCCATCAGTTTGAGGGGTGTAGGTAGTGCTGAAACGAAGTTCAGTATCCAAGGCCTTCTGAAGACTTTTCTAGAATATTGATGTAAAACAAGGATCACAATCAGAAAAAATTGATAGGGGTACTCCATTAAGTCTTACCAATTCATTAATATATAGTATTTCTAAACGTTCAAGTGGTAAATCTTCTCCTATATAAAGAAAATGTGCTGAATTTGTAATAAGATCAACAATGACCCATATTGAATCATTCCTTCTAGGAGTCTTTGGTAGACCTGTAATACCCCGACCCCAGTTACCTAGAGTCGGTGCGTTATTATATAACATTGACATGATCACAAAAGGTCAAATCTCGAAAGGCCGATTTGTTAAGTAGCCTTGGAAACACTGTATACATTCATAAGTTTTACATTACATGATAAAATGGAAACCTACAACAACATAGTCTCCATAGTCGAAACTCATATCCCCTCAGACTATCCCTTTAGTTCAGTCATAAAATACCTCTCCACATCCTGGAAAAAATAAAACATAGAAAGGGGTGAGCTTAGATAATCAGTAAGGATAAAAACATAGCAGAAACTTTCATAAATAAGCATAAAAATTTAAGGCAATGTATAACTAAAACAAAAACCTTTTAAACTTTAACTTCAACATAATATGGAAAAAATAAAATGAAATAACTCCATTTACTTATTCACATGGATATTCTACTAGTCGAATAATCACATGCAATATCAATAACCACTTTCATAATGTTGGAATGCATAGTGCCAGACTATCTTAACCACATAGTCAAGGCCTTGTGCCAAGACATCAAATAAGATTCAGTCATGGCCCTGTGCCAAGACACTAATTTTTTTCATGAGACATACCGATGCATTGAGGAGCTATAGCGGGCTCCACCCATTACATACTAAGTCCAATTCATTCCTCATATGAACAGGTTTAAAGATAACAAAAAAATTCGAATTAAAACTAGCATATGAAATTTCAATACATTCTCCATAGACCATGAATGGTATAAAAAAACACATCCATAGTCAAATATATCACAAAACCTTCAATACAATATAGAAGTTTTGTATCATAATAAATCAAATTCAAATATGCTTAAAATCCATCAATGGATGTTGACATAGATGAAATCAAAACTATTTGAGAGAAATATATCTTTTTTGAAATCATTTAATGGTCACATAATTATAAAAGAAACATTTACTTTGAAAATATTCTTATAAACTTTTAAGGGAAGCTTTTATGATTTTATAACGGCGGAAAATAGCCTCACCCACCGTATAAGTTAAAAAAAGACATTCTTACCTTAATTTTGTCGAAAAGGTTAAAAAGGACCTTGTTTAGAAAATGTTGGAAAGATGCATTTATAGACATCTTATAAAAGTCAAACAAGGGTATAAATTACTTTAAACCATAGTCTAGTAAATAGTAAGAATGTTTTGAAATACATTTTAAAAAAACATGGATGTGGATGATAAAGATGTCCCAGTAGATAATTAAGTATAAACAACCTCAGATAATGAAGAGATTGTAGAATTAACCCTTACCTTAAAATTTTCCATGGTCAAGGTTAGTTTAACCTCATATATAATGGTGAAATAATTGTTGTCAAATTATACAAGAATCATATACCTTAATATGATATCATATATGATCTTTTAACATTGTTTTGATAATAATATATTAGTATTATCATCGTTTCACGTGTTAACAGATTCGATTTCCTTTATATTCTTTGTTATGTGAGTCCTAATTGTTCTGGATGGGATGTATATTATTCATATAAAGAATGATATCAAGTCTTTAAACATTATTTTTAATCGTAAAATGAAAATTAGTCTCGAATGGATACGATGGGGAATGAATCTCATCGCTACGGGGAGACAGTAATCCGTACGTACGCATGATCGACAATATCATTATTTTGATATTAAAATAATATATAATTGGATGGTATATCATATATAAAGAATAATTATCATGTTATATTTATTATTTACATCAATTACACATCATTATTATAACTGTCCAAATAATAATGTATTGAATAACAATTACACCACGACGTGGAGACGGTAAGCCATACGTTCCCACGTATGGTGACATGTCATTAAAAGGATGGATATAATAATGAATATGGTTATACCATATTTATAATAACATCACAGTATATATAATATACAAGATTTATTATTTTATAATGGAAACAACAAAGAAAGTGGATGTGGAAGAAGAAAGGAACTTGAAAGAGGTGATGAAATATTTACCTCTTCTTCAGGTTCTTCCTTTTGATTTGATCAAAACGGCTCCATAGGATGGCTTTATGACTAAAGTAAGGCCTCTAAGATGAAGGGAGGATATTTGAGAGGGTATTTGGGAAGAGTTTGTCCAAGAAAAATGGCTTTGAAGGTGTGATTTAGAGAGATTGGGGAGTTCCCTTTTATAATAGGTGTGAGGGGCACCTTAGGATAAGATATAAATATTATTTTATAATAAAATAATTTTATCATTATAATGGCTCAAAAATGTATTATTTAAAGGATAAAGTGGGTATGTGTCTAAAATCACTAAACCAATAGGGTTTAGATAGGTTTGTGTCATTATACTAACCTGATCGTTTAGATTTAACTCGTAGTTAAATAGTTTGACATTTACCATGTCTCTTTGTATTTTTATATTACATAGTTAATAAGCTAACTATATACTTCATAGATAACCAAAAGTGTTCCATTAATGATGAAACTATTATTATATAATTCCTTTTTCCAAACCGTATATTTATAGGAATATAATATAAATTAATAATATTATATTTGTTTTAAAAACTCTTTTATGTCAATTTTGATACTATTTATTAATTGATTTTTTTAAAGTCCTAATAACTTTATTAATAAGAAATAAATTAATTTAATCAATCCCAACATGTCATATTAACATATAAAATTCGTTTATGTCATCAAAACGTTCAAATTATATTTATTTTAACATTTATAATACCATTTATTTGATTCTTTCATTAATAAGGAAAATAATTTATCATCATTGTGTCTTAAATAAATTTAATTATTCAATGTCTAAAAATTATAAATAAAAAACCATTATATAGGAAATATTTTTATATTTCAAATTATTATTTATAGTCGAAGAGATAACTTGTATAACCCTAGGTAAAAATTATTTTATATAAGATATATGCTTATGTCATTTTTGTATTTATTTTAACTTAATTAATATAAAGTGTCATTATCACTTACAAGTGGCTCCATGAGGTCCCAAAATCGACCCATAGATTCCCAAGGTAAAAAATGTATCATCCAATAGCGTTAGGACACATGTTAGGGTAATTTAAAATTATTATAATATTATTTTTTACCCTTATTTCCCAGATTTACCCTTTAACCATGGTAAATAAAATATTTACCGATGTAATTATTCAAAATGTATAAAAATAAAAGTTTCCTATTTACACAATTTGGAACTCCTGATTATAAATATGGAATCCATTTTTATAAATTCAAAACACAAAAGTGGGAGAAATTAATTTAAAATTAATTCCCCTTGTCAAAACAAAAAGCGTGTTTTTAAGAAATAATAACTATCAAAAGACTGACACTTGATTATGTCCAGTTTAAATGTGAAATTACTTCCAATGACCAACTATAGATTAAATGGTAAAAATATAATCTAATTATAATTTAAAACCACTCAATATTATAATTCATTACTATAAATTATATTGATTAAAAAAGTTGTTTTTAATTAAAATTAAGAATTTTTCACTATTCATCAAAAATTGAAAGTTTTCAGAAAAATACTAAAAATTCATCCTTACCTAATTTTGATATTCTGAATCCAAAAATGAAGTCCATTTTGAAAGGTAAAATTTATAAAATGTCAAAAAGTGGGTATTACTATTCATAATGGCTAGTTTGATTGGTTGTGGTGTGTTAGAACATGAAGTTGCGTATAACACACACAATTGTATTATTCAAAGAAAAGTGTACCATGGAAGGTTGGGGTGTTACATTCTACCCTACTTCAAATAAATTTTCCTCGAAATTTCTAGAATATTACTGCATAAAAATACTCAGGTAGTTCTTCATCATAAGTTCCTTGGGTTCCCACGTTGCCTCTTCCATCTTATGGTTTCCCCATAGAACTTTTACTAGCAGAGTCATCCTGTTTCTCAACACTTGTTCTCTTGTATAAATTTTTTTGACAGGATCTTCATTATAAGACAGATCGATTTCATATTCTAATTCCTCATAGATAAGTACACGTGTTGGGTCATGCATGTATTTTCTGAACAATGATATGTGTAATACATCGTGAACTTTGGAGATACATAGTGTCATTGCCAAACCGTAAGATACAACCCCAGTTCATTCTAGAATTCTGAAATGTCAGATGTACCTGGGACTAAATTTACCCTTCTTACCGAAACTTAGAACACCCTTCCATGGAGATACCTTCAAGAAAACATGATCTCTTTCCTGAAATTCCCAATCCTTCCTTCAGTTATAGGCATAGCTCTTATGCTTACTTTGAGCTTCTTTGATGTGGGTTTGGATTATCTTCACCTTTTCCATCATTTCCTCCACATGTTCTGGGCCTATGAGTCTTATTTCTTCAACATCATCCCAACAGGTTGGTGTGCGACATCTCTTTCTGTATAACACTTCATATGGTGCCATCCGAATACTTGAATGGAAGCTATTGTTATAGAAAAATTCTACCAGAGGTAAATATTGATCCCACATACCATGAATGTCAAGTGAGTATGATCTCAACATGTCTTCTAAGGTTTGAATAGTCAGTTCTAACTGTCCATCAGTTTGGGGGTGGTAGGCAGTGCTCAAATAAAGTTCAGTATCTAGGGCTTTCTCAAGACTTTCCCTGAATCTTAATGTAAAACGGTGATCATGATCAGAAACAATCGATAGTGGTACTACATGAAGTATTACATCTTCATTAATATATAGTCTTTCCAATTTTTCAAGTGGAAAATATTCTCTTATAGCATGAAAATGTGCTGACTTGGTAAGTTGACCAACAATGACCCATATTGCATCATTTTTTAGGAGTCGTTGGTAGTCCCATTACATAGTCCATCGTAATATTATTCCATTTCCACTCTGGTATGGGATGAGGTTGCATGACTACTCCAGGCTGTTTCCTTCCATCTTTCACTTGTTCAAAAACCATGCATCTTGACATAAAATCAGAATTCTCCCTCTTCATGTTGTCCCACCAAAAATGTTCCTTCAAATCACTATACTTGTTGGTGCTCCCAGGGTGTATAGAGAAATTGGAACTATGAGCATCATCCAAAAATACTATTTTAAGATCAGTTATATCAGGAACACTAAGCCTCTTCCGAAATTTCAAAATTCCATCTTCATACACAAATTCACTCAATATCCCATCATTCATAGCTTTAATCTTCTTTTGAAACTCTTTATCATCGGTCTGAGAACACTTTATCCTTTCTAGTAAAGATGGTGTGGAAACCATTTGAAAACCTTTTGATGTTTCAACTTCTATGGTGATTCCCATATCCATATTTATTAGATCTAGGTATATAGGATCCTTTTCAACTCTCATCTTGTTCAAAACTCAATGATCCTTTGTAATCAAGGAATCTTCCAACTTATTTGCCTTCTTCGGGTGGTAGTGTATAGTGCAATCATAATCCCTGAGTAGTTCAATCCATCCCCATTGCCACATGTTGGGTTATTTCTGTGAGAAAATATACTTCCAACTCTTTTGATCGATATATATTTCAGATTTTCACCATAGAGGGAGTGTCTCCAAATCTTCAAATAAAAGATTACATCTGCTAACTAAAGATCATGAGTAAGATAATTTTTCTCATGAATTTTTATCTATCATGATGCATAGGCAATAACCCTATCATTCTGCATAAGGACACAACCAAGTCATTTCTTTGAATCATCAATATAAATAATGAACCCATCATTCCCTGATGGTAGAGTCAATACAAGAGCACTGACTAATCTTCTCTTCAATTCTTCAAAACATTCTTCACACTGTTTTGTCCATACAAATTTAACCCCTTTTCGTGCAAGCTTTGTTAATGGGTTAGCCAACTGGGGAAAATTCTGGACGAAACGTCGATAATAACCTGCTAAACCAATAAAACTGTGTAGCTCAATTATTCTCATCGGTGATGGCCATTATTGGATTGCTCTTATCTTAGAAGGATCATCAGATATTCCATATTTAGAGATAATATGGCCAAGAAAAGAAATCTCATGAATCTAGAATTCATACTTGCAAAATATTCCATATAATCTGTGTCTTCTAAGAGTCTTCAGGATAATCTGCAATTCATTTTCATGATCTTCAAATCTTTTGGAGTATACCAGGATATCCTCAATAAATACCACTACAAAGTCATCAAGATATTCCATGAAAACTCTGTTCATTAGATCCATGACAACATAGGGTGCATTACTAATCCCAAAAGGCATTACTGTAAACTCATAATGCCCGTACCTAGTTCAAAATGGTATTTTCGGAATGTCTTCCTTCTTTACACACAACTGATGATATCCATATCGAAGGTCAATCTTTAAAAAGTATTGAGCTCCATGAAGTTGGTCAAAAAAATGATCATTGCGAGGTAGGGGATACTTGTTCTTTATTTTTGTAGAATTTATCTCCCTGTAGTCAATGCACAACCTCATAGATCAATCTTTCTTCTTAACAAAAAGGACAGGGGATCCCCATAGGAAAACACTAGGGAAAATAAATCCTTTATTACTCAATTCCTCTAGTTGTTTCTTTAGTTCCCCCAATTCCCCAGTGGCTATTCTATAAGGGGTCTTTGATATGGGCCTGGAACCAGGAATTAAATCAATGGAAAACTCAATTTCTCATTCTAGAGGATGTCCAGGTAAATCTTCTGGAAACACATCAATATATTCTTTCACAATAGGTACATCCTCTATTTGAAAATTATTTTCCTCACCCATATTTATTTTATTCTATTCCTCCCGATAATTGAATTTAGTTGAGATACTGGGGGTGGATCTAGATAAGAATAAGGTGGTGGTGATTCTGTTGTAAAGATAAGGTTTTCTTTGTCATCACCATAAAAAATGGTAACCTCCATCTTCTTACAATAAATTTTCCCATCATGTTCTGAAAGCCAATCCATTCCGATGATTATATCAAATTAAATCATGGGTATGATGATGAGATCAGTAGATAAAGAACATTTATATGCTCTAATGGGAACAGATTCACAAAACTGTGTTGTGATGATACTTCCATTAAGAGTTTTAACTGACAAAACCTTTGTTAAATCAAAATGGAAATATCTAATTCTATTAGAAAACTGGGAATATATGAAACAATGTAATTATCCAGAATCAAATAAAGCATTCGATAAACATGAGGAAACCATTAAATTACCTGCTACCACGTCTTTCCGAGCTTCTACCTCAGCATTAGTGATATCATAAACTTGGAGTCAATCCCTTGGAATTTTCTGAGGTAAGTTCCAATAACTCTTAGGAAATTCATTTTCATAATGTCCAATCTCCCTGCAATTTTATCATTGAACATCAGTAGCTTCTTTCTTCCCCTTGCAATCACGAGCTTGGTGGCCTTTTTCACTACAATTGTAACAGACTCCCATTCCCTTCAAGCAAGTACTGAGGTGTTTCTATCCATATTTACTATAGGATGGATATTCATATTTTCCCTTCTTCCACTTATTTCCATTTTCATGGTGATCAGAAGATCTCTTCTTCTCTTGATTTGCTTTAAAGTCGTATGGCTTAGAGAATATTTTTCTGTATTGATAGCACATGAGAAAATATCTTAGTACGACGGGAAGGATTGTGCGACTAATGCTTGATGGAAAAATGGTTCTAACCCATAAAAGAAACAATCAATCTTAATTCTTGGGTTATGTATATAATCTGCAGCATGCCTCTCTAACCTTGTAAAGTTAGCCTCATACTTTGCGACATTCTCATCCTCCTCTTTCCTCAAACTCATAAATTTATTTTCCATATCTGCTCGATGGTCACAAGGAAAGTATTTTTATAAGAAAATCTCTTTAAACTACCTCCATTCAATATTTGATACTTCATCATCTTTCATTGTGTTTTGAATCAATGACCAACATTGATCATCATCGCCAGTGAGGCGATAAACTTCCATAACAACTTTTTCCCTTTGGCTACTCCCTAAGGCGTTGAATATTTTCTTTAAAGAATTTATGCATTGCTCAACTACTAATGGATTTGTACTCCCACTGAATGTTGGTGGTTGTTGCCTCATGAAACGATCTAACATTGATCCTTCACGTTGTGGATCAGGGTGCTCTAAACGGGTAAGGTTATTATTCATAACCTGAGTGAGTTGTACCAGTATGGTGATTAGCTAATCAGTACTAGTTGTATCAGCAGCTATACTATAATTATCTTGAGAAGGGGAGAAATACCTACATGGAGTGCATGCATTGGGACAATTTCCATTCCTTCCACTATGCACCATTTCTAAACAATGGCATACACTAGATTAGTTTATGAATTGTAATACATAAATCCGAACTTGTAAAAAACGAAACATTAATTGAACAGTTTATGGATATAATCTATAATAATAAAAATGTTTTCTTTGAGGAAGTATATACTCATAAACCCTTACTAATTGTTTGTAAAGAAAATGAGAGTTATCCTGAGCATATCCCCCAGGAGTGTCATAACCAGGAGTGCAGCCAAGCCTGTTGTCGTGCACCAGATCCCATTCGAGTCTAGCTCAAAGCGGTGTTTTTGGGTATTACCCCTAGGTACATCTATGCCAGAGTAGCCTCTACCTGCTCATATCCAGACAATGATTTATTTCTTGGAAAAGTCACAAAATCGTTACAATACTAAAATTCTAGGAAGTTCTTCTATACTAATCCTCAAAGTCCATCTTAGTTCTTTGTGCTCTAATGAAAGTTTATCTAAATCTATCTTCCAAGGTTTTTACTAAACTTTCTTTGATACCAACTGTAATGCCCTGACCCTAGATACCTAGAGTCGGTGCATTATTAAAGAACATTGCAATGACCACAAAAGATAATGTCTCGAAAGACCGATTAGTTTAGTAGCCTTGGAAACATTAGATACATTCATAACTCTTACATTACATGATAACATGGAAAACTAAAACAACATAGTCTCCATAGTCAACACGCATATCCCTTCATAATATCCCTATAGTTTAGTCATAAAATACTTCTTCACATCTTGGGAAAAATAAAAAATAGAAAGGGGTGAGCTCAGATGCTCAGTAAGGATAAAAATATAGCAGAAACTTTCATAAATAAGCATAAACATTTAAGACAATGTATAAATAAAACAAAAGCCTTTTAAACATTAAATTAAACATAATATAGAAAAAATAAAATGGAATAATTCCATTTATTTATTCACATGGATATTATACTAGTCAAATAATCACATGCAATATTAATAACCACTTTTATAATGATGGAATGCATAATGCCATACTTTCATAACCACATAGTCAAGGCCTTGTGCCAAGACTACAAATAAGATTTTGTCAAGGCCATGTTCCAATACACTAGTTTTCCTCATGAGACCTACTGATGCATCGAGGAACTATAGTAGGCTCCACCCATCACTTACTCAGCCCATTGCATTCCTCATATGAACATGTTTAAACATAACATAAACATTCGTATTAAAACTTGGATATGAAATATCAATACTTTCTCCATAAATCATGACTGGAATAAAAATAACACATCCACAGTCAAAAATATCACAAAACCTTCAATTCAATATAGATGTTTTGTATAATAATAAATCAACTTGAAATAATTTTAAAATCTATCAAAAGATGTTGACATAGTTGAAATCAAATCGATTTGAGAGAAATATCTCTTTTTTAAATCATTTAAAAGTAAAATAATTATAAAAGAACAAATTTACTTTTAAAATATTCTTATAATCTTGGAAGGGAAGCTTTGATGATTTTATAGTGGTGGAAAATAGCCGCACCCGCTGTATAAGTTTAAAAAAAGACATTCTTACCTTAATTTTGTTGAAAAGGTTAAAAAGGACCTTGTTTGGAAAACGATAGAACGATTCATTTATAAACTTCTTATAAATGTCAAACAAGGGTATAAACGACTTTAACCCATATTCTAGTAAATAGTAATAATGCTTTGAAATACATTTTTAATAAACATGGATGTGGATGATAAATAGGTCCCAATAGATAATTACGTATAAACAACCTCGGATAATGAAGAGATTGTAGAATTAACGCTTACCTTGTACTTTTCCTCAGTAAAGGGTAGGTTAAACTCCTGTATAATGGTGAAATAATTGTTATTAAATTATTCAATAATCATATACCTTAATATGTTATCATATATGATCTTTTAACATTGCCTTGTTAATAATATCTTAGTCTTATCGTCGTTTTGGGTGTTAAAGGATTCGTTTTCCATTATATTATTTGTTATGTGAGTAATAATTGTTATAGATGGGATGTATATTATTAATATCCAGATTGATATCAAGTCTTTAAATATTATTTTTAATCGTCAAATGAAAATTAGTCTTGAATCGATACGATGATGAATGAATCTCATCGCTGTGTGGAGACGGTTATCCGTACGTACGCACGAGCGTCAATATCATTCTTTTGATATTAGGATAATATATAATTGGATTGTATATGATATATACAGAATCATTATCATGTTATATTTTTTATTTATATCAATTACACTTCACTATATACCCATCCAAATAATAATGTATTGAATAACAATTACACCACGACGTGGATACGCTAAGTCGTACTTATGCACGTATAGTGACATGTCATTCAAAGGATGGATAAAATAATGAATATGGTTGTACAATATTTATAATAACATAACTTTATATAGAATATTCTGTATTTATTATTTTAGAATGGAAACAACAAAGAAATGGGAAGTGGAATAAGAAAGGAACTTGAAAGAGTTGATGAAATATTTACATCTTCTTCGGGTTCTTCCTATTGATTTGTCAAAGGGGATCCTTAGGATTGATTTATTACTAAAGGAAGGCCTCTAAGATTAAGGGAGGAGAGTTTAGATGGTATTTGGGCAGAGGTTTACTGAGCTAAATGTCTTTGAAGGTGTGATTTAGAGAGAAGGGGCTGTGGCCTTTTATAAGATGGATGGGGGCACCGTAGGAAAAGCTAGAAATGTTATTTTATAATAAACTCATTTTCAGTTTTTAATGGCTCAAAAATATATTATTTAAATTATAAGGTGGTTATGGGTCGATAAACACCCAACAAATTGGTTTTAGATAGGTTTGGGTCATTATATTAACCTTACCTTTTAGCTTTAACTCTTAGTTAAATAGTTTGACATTTACCATGTCTCATTGTATTTTTATATTATATAGTAAATAAACATACTATATGATTCCAAGATAACTCCAAGTGGTACATTAATGACGCACCTATCACTATATAATTCCTTTTGAAAATCCTTAGATTTTGAGCAATAGAATATCAATTAGTAATATAATATTTGTTTTAAAAATTGTTTTATGTTAATTTTTACCCTATTTAATAATTGATTTTTGTTAAAGTCCTAAAAACTTTTTTAATTATAAATTAATTAATTTAATCAATAATAACATGTAATATTAACCTATATAATTTTTGGATGTCATAAAAAATTTCAAATTATATTTATTATAACATTTATAATACCATTTATTTGATTCTCTCATTAACAATGAAAATATTGCATCATCATTGTGTCATATATAAATTTAATCATTCAATGTATAAAAATTATAAATAAAATATCATTATGTAGAAAGTCGTTTTATCTTTCTAATAAATATTTATTGTTGAAGCGATAACTTGTATAACCCCGTGTAAAAATGGTTAACTAAAAGATATATGCTTATGTCATTTTTGTTTTTACTTTATCTAAATTAATATAAAGTGTCATTATCACTTACTAGTGGCTCCATGTGGTCCCAAAATCGACCAAATGATTCCCATGTTCAGAAATGTATCATAAAATATGGTTAGGACATGTGTTAGGGTAATTTAGTATAAATATAATATTATTTTGTACCCTTATTTACCGGATTTACCCTTTAACCATGGTAAATAAAATGTTTACAGATATAATTTTTCAAAATGTCTAAAAACAAAAGTTACCTATTTACAAAATTTGGACCTCCTAATTCTAAATATGGAATCCATTCTTCTAAATTCAAAACACATAATTGGATGAAATTATTTTAAAATTAATTCCCATTGTCAAAACAAAAAGCCTGTTTTTAAGAAATAATAACTATCAAAAGATTGACACTTGCTTATGTCCAGTTTAAATGTGAAATTATGTCCAATGACCAAAATTGGATTAAATGGTAAAAATATAATCTAATTACAATTTAAAACCACTCAATAGTATAATTTATCACTATAAATTATTTTGATTAAAAAAAGTTGTTTTTAATTAAAATTTAGTATTTTTCACTATTAATAAAAAATTAAAAGTTTTCAGAAAAATACAAAAAATTCACCCTAAGTTAATTTTGATATTTTGAATCCAAAAATGAAGTCCATTTTTAAAGATAAAATTTAAAAAAATTTAAAAAGTGGGTATTACTATTCATAACGGCTAGTTTGATTGGTTGTGGTGTGTTAGAATTCAAAGTTGCGTACAACACACACTACTGTATTATTCAAAGAGAAGCGTACCATAGAAGATTGGGGTGCTAAAAGACCCATGAGAAAGTCCATTTTAATATCATACCATTTCCTATCAGGTATGGGAAGAGGTTTCATAACTCTTCTAGGTTGTTGTTTTCTGACCTTAACTTATTGACAAACCATACATCGTTACACATAATCAGCAATCTGCCTCTTCATGTTGTCCCAAAAAAAAATGTTCCTTCAAATATCTATACATATTAGTGCCACCATGGTGTATAAAGAAAATCGATATATGAGCATCATCCAATAATTTCCTTTTTAGATTAGGTATGTTAGGAACATAAATTATCTTCCCAAATTTCAAAATACAATCTTCATATATGAAGTCGACCAATTTCCCATTGCTTATAACTTTTATTTTATTATGAAACTCCCCATAATTAGTGTGAATAATTTTAATCCTTTATAGTAAAGATGGTTTGGAAACCATTTGAAAAATTATTGATGTTTCACCTTCCATGATTATTCCCATATCCATCTTTAAGAGATCCATGCATATAGGATCCCTTTTAACTGCCATGTTTTTAATACTCCATGATTCTTTATGATTAAAGAATCTGTCACCTTATTTGCCTTCCCTAGGTGGTAGTATATAGTGAAATCATAATATTTTAGAAGTTTAATCAATCTTCTTTGACTCATGTTGAGTTCTTTCTGTGATAAAATTTACTTCAAACTCTTGGGATCAGTATATATCTCACATTTTTCACATTAGAGATAGTGTCTCTATATGTTCAAAGAAAATATTACAACTACTAACTCAATATCAGGAGTGGGATAGTTTTGTTCATCAATTTTTAGTTGTCGTGATTCATAGGTAATAACTCTATAGTTATCCATAATGACACAACCAAGTCCTTTCTTTGGAAAATCATGATAAATAACAAACCCATCATTCCCTGATGGTAGAGTCAAGATAGTAAAATTGACTAATCTTATCTTCATTTTTTCAAAACATTCTTCTCACTTTTTTTCCAAACAAATTTAGCCTCATTACACGTGATCTTTGTTTATGGGTTTGCCAATTGGGAAAAATTCTGGATGAAACACCGATAATAACTTGATAAACCAATAAAACTACGTATCTCAGTTATACACTTCACTATCAGAATTTCTTTTATTGATCTTGTCTTAAAAGGATTAACATAGATTCTATCCTTTGAGACAATATGGCCAAAAAAATAAATTTCCTGAATCCATGAATTCACACTTGTTATACTTCTCTTATAATTCATTTCTTTTAAGGGTTTTCAGAATAGTGTGCAAATGATTTTCATGATATTTGTTGTATTTTGAGTATACCATGATATCATCAATAAAAACTAATAAAAATTCATCAAGATATTCATTGAAAACCCTATTCATTAGATCCATGAAAATAGAGGGTGCATTAGTTAGTCTAAAAGGCATTACTGTAAACTTGTAATGCCCATACCTGGTACGAAATTATATCTTCCAAATGTATTCCTTTTTCACATAGAACAGATGATATCCAGATCGAATGTCAATCTTCGAAAAAAATTGATCTCCATCAATTTGATCAAATAAATCATCAATGCTAGGTAGGGGATACTTGTTCATTATTATTACAGTATTTATCACCCTGTAGTCAATGCACAACCTCATAGATCCATATTTCTTCTTAACAAAAAGAACAGGGGATCCCCATGGAGGAAAACTAGGGTGAATAAATACTTTATTACTCAATTCCTATAGTTGTTTATTTAGTTCCACTAATTCCATAGTGGCCATTATATAATGGGTTTTAGATATGGTCCATGAACCAAGAATTAAATAAATGGAAAACTCAATTTCTCATTCTGGAGGATGTCCAGGTAAATATTCTAGAAACACATGAACACATTCTTTCACAATAAGTACATCCTCTATTTGACCATTCCTTTCCTCACTCACAGTTATTTTAATATCTTCATACCTAATAATTGAATTTAGTAGAGATACTTGGGGTGGATATAGATAAGAATCAGGTGGTGACATTTCTGATATAAAGATAAGGTACTCCTTATCACCATCTAAAATTGTAACCTCCTTCTTCTTACAATAAATTTTCGCATCATGGTCTAAAATCCAATCCATACTGAGGATTATATAAAATTAAAACATTGGAATGATGAAGATATTAGTTGATAAAGAACATTTATATAACCTAATGGGTATTTATTCAAAAAACATTGTTGCAACGATACTTCCCTTAGAAGTTTTGACTGAAAACTCCCTTTTTAAATCAAATTGGAAATATCTAATTTTCATAGAAAACTAGGAAGATATGAAATAATTTGATGATCTAGAATCCAATAAATCATTGGCCAAATTTGAGGAAACCATTAAACTACCTACCACCAAGCTATTGGTAGATTAATCTTCAACAGTAGTGATTGCATAAGCTTGGCATTTCTTCCTAAGAATTTTGAGGAACTTTCTTTAACACTTCAGACATTCATTTTCATAATGCCCCTTTTCTCGACAATTGTATCATTCAACATTGACAACCACTTTCTTTCCCTTTCAATCATGATCTTGGTGTCCTTTTTCACCACACATTTAACAGAATCCCATTACCTTTAAGAAAGTACTGGGGTGTTTCTTCCCACACATATCGTAGGATAGGAATTAAACTTTTCCATTCTTCCCCTTTTTTCCATTTTCTATGTGTTTAGTAGATCTATTCTTCTCTTGCACTACTTTAAAGTCGTATGACATAGAGAATTTATTTTCTGTCTTGAGAGCACATGAGACGATATATTCATACGATGAGATGGATTGTGAGACTAATTCTTGATGGAGAAATGGTTTTATCTCATAAACAAATAGATCAATATTACATCGTGGGTTACGTATATAATCAGTTGCAAGCCTTGCTAACCTTGTAAAGTTAGCCACATACTTTGCGACACTCTCATCATCATTTTTCCTTAAATTTAGAAATTTTCTTTCCATATCCACTTGATGGTCACGTGGAAATTATTTTTCTAAAAAATCCTTTTAAAGACCCTCAAATAACAATTTGATAGTCCTTCATCCTACTTTATGCCTTGAATTAATGACCACCATTGATCTGTATCTCCCATGAGTCTATAAACATCCTTGAAAACATTTTCCATTTTAGTACTCCCCAAAGCATGAAATATTTTCTCTATAGAACTTATCCATTTCCCAGAAACAAATGGATGTTTAGTCCCATTGAATGTTTCAGGTTGTTGTATCATAAAGCGGTCTAACATTGATCCTCCGCTTTGTGGATTAGGGTTCTCCATATGGGTAAGGTTATTATTCCCAACCTGATTGAGTTTTCCAAGCATGGTAATAATTTTTTTAGCAACAGTTGCATAACTAGCTCCACAATAATTATATTGGGTTGGAGGGAAATCCATACATGGATTATGTGTATTGATTCGATTTACATTCCTTCCACTAGGTACCATTTTTAAAAAATGGCATACACTAGATTAGTTTATGAGTCACAATACATAATTCCAAACTAGTAAAATACCTAACATAAATGGAACAATTTATGCTTATAATCCATAATCATACACAAATTTTTTTCTAGGAGGTATTTACTCATAATTCCAACATAATGGTTTATAAAGAAAATTGGAATTATCCAAAACATAACCTTCGGGTGTGTCGTAAACAAAGAGTGCAGAAAGGCCCGTTGTTGTGTACCAGGATACCCCAGGTCATGCCCAAAACTCCTTATGGATTTTTCATTCCTAGGTACATCTATGCTAGATCCGCCTCTACATAATCTTATCCAGACCGGGATGTATTTCTTAGAAAATACACATAATCCCTACAATACCAAAATTCTAGTATGTTTTTCTATACTAATCCTCATAGTCTATCTTAGGGTAATGTTTTCTAATCATAGATTTTGTAAATCTAGTTTCCAAGGTTGTATTAATCTTTCTCTGATACCAACTGTAACACCCCGACCCTATTTACCTAGAGTCAGTGGATTATTACATAACATTGTCATGATCACAAGGGATCAAATCCCAAAAGACTGATCAGTTAAGTTTCCTTGTATGTACTAGATGAAAACATAAGTTTTACATTAAATTATTAAATGAAAAACAACAACATTGTGTATCATTTTTACACATTCATTTTCCGTAGACTATCCCTTCATGTCAGTCACAATATACTTCTTTGAATCCTTGGAAAAATAAATAATTGAAGGGGGTGAGCTCAGGTGCTTAGTAAGGATAACAATATAGAAGAAACTTTCATAAATAACCACAAACATTTAAGGAAATGTATAAGAAAAAAAGGAAATCATTTTAAACTTAATATTTAGCATAATTTGGAAAAGATAAATCAAATAATTCCATTTTTGTATTCACATAGATATTATACTAGTCGAATAATAACATATAATATCAATGGCCAACTTAATAATGATGGAATGCATAATACCGGACATCATAACCACATAGTAAAGGCCTTGTGCCAAGACTACAAATAAGATTTTGTCAAGGCCTTGTGCCAAGACACTAGTTTTTCTTGTACTAATCTTGTCTTAAAAGGATTAACATAGATTCTATCCTTTGAGACAATATGGCCAAAGAAATAAATTTCCTGAATCCGTGAATTCACACTTGTTATACTTCTCATATAATTCATTTCTTTTAAGGGTTTTCAGAATAGTGTGCAAATGATTTCATGATATTTGTTGCATTTTGAGTATACCATGATATCATCAATAAAAACTAATACAAATTCATCAAGATATTCATTGAAAACCCTATTCATTAGATCCATGAAAATAGAGGGTGCATTAGTTAGTCTAAAAGGCGTTACTGTAAACTTGTAATGCCCATACCTGGTACAAAATTCTATCTTCCGAATTTATTCCTTCTTCTCCTAGAACAGATGATATCCAGATCGAATGTCAATCTTCGAAAAATATTGATCTCCATGAATTTGATCAAATAAATAATCGATGCTAGGTAGGGGATACTTGTTCATTATTATTACAGTATTTATCACCCTGTAGTCAATGCACAACCTCATAGATCCATATTTCTTCTTAACAAAAAGAACAGGGGCTCCCCATGGAGAAAAACTAGGGTGAATAAATACTTTATTTCTCAATTCCTACAGTTGTTTATTTAGTTCCACTAATTCCATAGTGGCCATTATATAATGGGTTTTAGATATGGTCCATGAACCAAGAATTAAATAAATGGAAAACTCAATTTCTCATTCTGGAGGATGTCCAGGTAAATCTTCTAGAAACACATGAACACATTCTTTCACAATAAGTACATCCTCTATTTGACCATTCCTTTCCTCACTCACAGTTATTTTAATATCTTCATACCTAATAATTGAATTTAGTAGAGATACTGGGGGTGGATATAGATAAGAATCAGGTGGTGACATTTTTGATATAAAGATAAGGTACTCCTTATCACCATCTAAAATTGTAACCTCCTTCTTCTTATAATAAATTTTCGCATCATGGTCTAAAATCCAATCCATAGTGAGGATTATATAAAATTAAATCATTGGAATGATGAAGATATTAGTTGATAAAGAACATTTATATAACCAAATGGGTATTTATTCAAAATACATTGTTGCAACGATACTTCCCTTAGAAGTTTTGACTGAAAACTCCCTTTTTAAATCAAATTGGAAATATCTAATTTTCATAGAAAACTAGGAAGATATGAAATAATGTGATGATATAGAATCCAATAAATCATTGGCCAAATTTGAGGAAACCATTAAACTACCTACCACCAAGCTATTATTAGATTAATCTTCAACAGTAGTGATTGCATAAGCTTGGCATTTCTTCCTAAGCATTTTGAGGAACTTTCTTTAACACTTCAGACATTCATTTTCATAATGCCCCTTTTCTCGAAAATTGTATCATTCAACATTGACAACCACTTTCTTTCCCTTTCAATCACGAGCTTGGTGTCCTTTTTCACCACACATGTAACAAAATCCCATTACCTTTAAGAAAGTACTGGGGTGTTTCTTCCCACACATATCGTAGGATAGAAATTAAACTTTTCCATTCTTCCCCTTATTTCCATTTTCTATGTGTTTAGTAGATCTATTCTTCTCTTGCACTACTTTAAAGTCGTATGACATAGAGAATTTATTTTCTGTCTTGAGAGCACATGAGACGATATCTTCATACGATGAGATGGATTGTGAGACTAATTCTCGATGGAGAAATGGTTTTATCTCATCAAAAAATAGATCAATATTACATCGTGGGTTACATATATAATCAGTTGCATGCCTTGATAACCTTGTAAAGTTAGCCACATACTTTGCGACACTCTCATCATCATTTTTCCTTAAATTTAGAAATTTTCTTTCCATATCCACTTGATGGTCACGTGGAAATTATTTTTCTAAAAAATACATTTAAAGACCCTCAAATAACAATTTGATAGTCCTTCATCCTACTTTATGCCTTGAATTAATGACCACCATTGATCTGTATCTCCCAGGATTCCATAAACATCCTTGAAAATTTTTTCCATTTTAGTACTCCCCAAAGCATGAAATATTTTCTCTATAGAACTTATCCATTTCCAAGAAACAAATGGATTTTTAGACCCATTGAATGTTTCAGGTTGTTGTATCATAAAGCGGTCTAACATTGATCCTCTGCTTTGTGGATTAGGGTTCTCCATATGGGTAAGTTTATTATTCCAAACCTGATTGAGTTTTCCAAGCATGGTAATAATTTTTTTAGCAACAGTTGCATAACTAGCTGCACAATAATTATATTGGGTTGGAGGGAAATCCTTACATGGATTATGTGTATTGATTCAATTTACATTCCCTCCACTAGGTACCATTTATAAAAAATGGCATACACTAGATTAGTTTATGAGTCACAATACATAATTCCCAACTGGTAAAATACCTAACATTAATGGAACAATTTATGCTTATAATCCATAATCATACACAATTTTTTTTCTAGGAGGTATTTACTCATAATTCTAACATAATGGTTTATAAAGAAAATTGGAATTATCCAAAACATAACCTTCGGGTGTGTCGTAAACAAAGAGTGCAGAAAGGCCCGTTGTTGTGTACCAGGATACCCCAGGTCATGCCCAAAACTCCATGTAGGATTTTTCATTCCTAGGTACATCAATGCTAGAGCCACCTCTACATAATCTTATCCAGACCGGGATGTATTTCTTAGAAAATACACAAAATCCCTACATTACCAAAATTCTAGTATGTTTTTCTATACTAATCCTCATAGTCTATCTTAGGGTAATGTTTTCTAATCATAGATTTTGTAAATCTAGTTTCAAAGGTTGTATTAATCTTTCTCTGATACCAACTGTAACACCCCGACCATATTTACCTAGAGTCGGTGGATTATTACATAACATTGGCATGATCACAAGGGATCAAATCCCAAAAGACTGATCAGTTAAGTTTCCTTGGATGTACTAGATGAAAACATAAGTTTTACATTAAATTATTAAATGAAAAACAACAACATTGTGTATCATTTTTACACATTCATTTCCCTTAGACTATCCCTTCATGTCAGTCACAATATACTTCTTTGAATCCTTGGAAAAATAAATAATAGAAGGGGGTGAGCTCAGGTGCTTAGTAAGGATAACAATATAGAAGAAACTTTCATAAATAACCACAAACATTTAAGGAAATGTATAAGAAAAAAAGGAAATCATTTTAAACTTAATATTTAGCATAATTTGTAAAAGATAAATCAAATAATTCAATTTTTGTATTCACATGGATATTCTACTAGTCGAATAATCACATATAATATCAATGTCCAACTTAATAATGATGGAATGCATAATACCGGACATCATAACCACATAGTAAAGGCCTTGTGCCAAGACTACAAATAAGATTTTGTCAAGGCCTTGTGCCAAGACACTAGTTTTTCTCATGATACCTACATATGCATATAGAATCTTTAGGGGCTCCACTCATCACTTACTAAGTCCAATTAATTCCATATATGAAAAGGTTGAAACATAACATAAACAATTTTATAAAAACTAGCATACAAAAAGTTAATATTTAACCACAAACCATGAATGGTATAAAAAAACACTTCCATAGTAAAACATATTAGAAAAACATTAATACAAAATATAATATTTAATCATAATAAATGATCTTCAAACAAGTGTAAAATCCATCAAAGGATGTTGACATAGATGAAATCAAAACCATTTGAATGAAATGTCTTTCTATTTTGAAATAATTTAAAAGTCTCATAATTATAAAATAAAGAATTTATGTCGAAAACATTCTTACTATCTTGTAAAGGAATATTGTAAGGTGTTATAAAAGCAGAAAATAGCTTCACTTACCTTATAAGTTAAAAAACATTATTTCCTTAATTTTGTCAAAAAGGTCATAAAGGACATTGTTTGGAAAAAGACAGAAATATACCTTTATAAAAATCTTATAAAAAGTCAAAACAGGGGTATAAATGACATTTACACATAGACTAGAAAATAGAAAAAATGTTTTGAAATACAATTTTAAGAAAAATGAATTTGGATGATAATGAGGTTCAGGTAGATACACACGTATAAAAAACCTTAAATAATAAAGATATTGTAGAATTAACCCTTACATTGTACTTTTACTTGATTGAGGTTATTCTAATATTGGTTTGTTAATAATATTTCAGTAGTATCTTCAGTTTGGGTGTTAACTGATTCGTTTTCATTTATATGATTGGTTATGAAAGCCATGTTTTTTATGGATAGGATGTATTTGATTTATATCCAGTATGTTATTAAGTTCTTTAAAATTTTTTTTAATCATAAAATGACAATTATTCTAGAATAGTTATAGTGGGGAATGAATTTCATCATGTTCTTGGAGACAGTAATCCATACGTACGCACGAGCAACAATATCATTCGATTTATGGTGAAATTGTATGTAATTGGATGATATATCATATATAAATAATAATTGATAGGATATATTTATTATTCACATCAGTTATACTCATTATTATACCCATCTAAATAATGAAGTGTTTGAATAACAAACTACACCACAACCTGTCGATGATAAGCTGTACATACAGACGTATGGTGACTTATCATTCATAGGATAGATAGAATAACGAATATTGTTGTAAAATATTTCATAATAAAATCACAGTATGTATAAGGTACTCAAGTTATTATTTTTGTATGGAAACAACAAAGAAATAGGAAGTGGAATAAGAAATGAAATGTGAAAGAGGTGGGGAAATTATTACCTCTTCTTCAGGTGATTCCTTTTGAGTTGATCAAAACAGCTCAATATGTTGGAATTATGATCAATTTAATGACTATAGGAATAAGTGAGGGTTTTTGTGAGGATATTTGAGAAGGTTTGTCTGATCCAAATGGCTTCAGAGGTTTGATTTTGAGAGATGGGAAGTGCTCTTTTACAAGAGAGGTGAGGGTCACTTTAGGAAAATCTTGCACAATTATTTTATTATACAATCATATTCAATTTAAAATGGTTCCAAAATGATTTATTTCTACTAAAAGGTAAGGATGGTTTGAAAAACTCTCAAAAAATAGGTTTTAGATAGGTGTGGGTAACCATATTAACCAAACCTTTTAGATTTAACTCTTAGTTAAATAGTTTAACTTTTACCATGTATTCTTGTATTTTTATAATAAATGGTTAATAAACTTTATATAAAATCCAAGAGAACCCCAATTGGTTCATTATTAATATATCTAACCTTATCTAAGTCGTTTTCCCAAACCATATATTTTTAGTAATATTATATGAGTTAATAGTATAATATTTCTTTTAAAAACTCATTTATGTAAATTTTGACACTATTTGGTATTTTGTTTTTGTGAAAGTCATACAGACATTATCAGTTTGAAGAAAATTTATTTAATAATCACTAACATGTCATTTTAACCTATAAAATTAGTTTATTTCATCAGAAGTCACAACTAGCATTTATTTCGATATTTATAATATCAATTATTTTAATATTTCATTAATAAGGTAATTATTACATCATCATTGTGTCATAAATAAATATTGTTATTTAATGTCTAAAAAATATAAATAAAATAAAATTATATAGGAAATATATTTCTCTTCATAATGAATATTTATATTTGAATTTATCTTATGTATAAACCTATATTAAAAATGATATAGTTTTTAAAATTTGAATTCAACATTTTTAACTCTTCTTTAAATAAAATAACAATATATGTTCTAATCAAATAAATGTGGACCAAAAAGATCATATTTTATTTCTATGTTTGATTGTGGTTGAAATAAAATTATCCAATAGAATAAGGACATGTTTTAGGGTAATTATAATATAATTTTCACCATTAATTACCCAATTTTCTTTTAACCGTTGTAAATAAAAGTCAAATGTAACTATTCAAAAAAATTATTTTCATCTTATTGAACCAAATTTTACTTACTTATTTAAACTACTTCACTTGGATTTTTTAAATTCAATTCACATAAGCTCTAAAATTATGTTTTATTCAAATTTTCAAATGAGCATAGAAGGTGGGTAAAAGACGATAAGAAGTTATATAAAATTATATATATATAATAGTATTATAAAGTGACTCCAATGAATTAAAATGAAAATATATATGTATTATGTATCTATTTTTACCTAATACAAATTAAAAAAACTAATTGTTTAAATAAAAATTCAGTTTTAAACAATAACACAATGTTTTTTAGTATTCATCAAATATTGAAAGTTTTCAGAAAAATACCAAAAATTCACCCTAAACTAATTTTGATATTCCGAATCCAAAAATAAAGTACATTTTGAGAATTATAATTTATAAAATTTTAAAAATTGGGTATTAATATTTATAATGGTTTTTTTGATTGGTCGTGGTATGTTAGAACTCGAAGTTGCGTACAATGAAAGCTGTTGTATTATTCAAAGAGATGCATACCGTGGAAGCTTGGGGTGTTACAATATATGAAATTAAAACATATGAGTATAGGTTATGTGTTTTCTACCAATTAAATTGAAAAGATATACCCAAATAAAATAACTCATCCCTTTACTTGCATAATATGAATTGCGGCAATCAAGCCTAACAACATGGGAGAAATTATTGACTTACCATGAAATGGTGAATGTTTTTAATGGAGTTATATTCATTTCATCCCCTGAACTTTAGAAAGTATTTTATTTGTCAATAAATCAAATAGAAGTTGTTGCAATATTATACGAAGACAAGGATGTTGATTCCCAACCCATTATTTCCTCTTCAATGCTCCATGAAGACCTTTAATAATCAAGAGTGTCAGAAATGATTCCCCCTTCTTCAGGATGTTCAAATACTGACTCCTCCCCATGATTTGAATGTTCTGATTCATAACCTACTATGAAATTAGAAACCAACGAAGTGAAAAATAAGGAATAAGAAGAAGACGATCTCAGGGATGGTCCTCCAGCATTTGAGAAAGGCGTCTCCACCATTATGGATGTGCTTAGTGAAATAAATCTGGGTAGAAAAGAAGATCCTCATTCCAATCTAATTAGTGCATACATGACTTATAAGAGAAAGATATGTATAATTCATTTTAAAATGAAACTTCAAGATATATTTTCATGGAACTACATAGAAATTCTAGGTCTTAATCATGATATAGCCACCCATCCCTTGGGTTTTCTAGAAGATTATCGAGGATTCAAGAAGGCAGAAAGAAGAACACACCCAACTCATACCACTAAAATTAAATCTGAAGTCGACAAGATTATTAAGGATAAATATTTTAGGGAGGTGAAATATCCTATGTGGGTGGCAAAAATTGTCCGAGTGAAAAAGAAGAAATGGAAAATCAGACATTTCATTGATTTAAGAGATCTTAACCAGCATTATCCCAAAGATGAATTTCCATTTCTGATCACAGAAATTTTAATTGACTCAACAACCAACTTTGTAGCTCTCCCCTTCATGGATGGAGAATCTGGGCATAATAAAATTTGAATGACCCCATAGGATGAGGATTCTACAACTATCAGATCCCCATAAGGTGTGTTTCGCTACGGTGTAATTCCCTTTGGATAAAATAATGCATGTGTGACGTATCAACGTTCCATGCAACATATCTTCAAACCCTTCATAGGAAAATTTGTTGAATGTTATTTGGATGATCTCATAGTTAAATCCAGAAAATATTCCAATCACCAAACTGATTTGGAGACCATATTCAATTAAATTTGGAAACATAATTTGAAGATGAATTCCTTGATGCTTTTTTTCGGAGTAACCTCCAAAAAATTATTCATCTTTGTTGTATGCCATCATGGAATTGAAGATGATCCTGGAAGAAAAAGCAATCCTTGGCAAGTCACCTCCTCAAAATTTGAAGGAACTAATTGGACATAAAAGACAATTCACCTATATTCAATGATTTATCGCTAATTTGGCCATCAAGTGCTTAACCTTCAGTAGATTAATGACGAAGGGAGTCACATATAAATGGATCAAAGACTACTAAAAGGAATTTGATACCCCCCAGAAATATCTCTTGAGTCCACATGTATTAAATCCACATGTTGAAGGAAATCCACTTATTCTCTATGTTATAACTTTAGAACAATCACATGTTTCCTTAATTTCCCAAAAGTATGATGTTGGAAATTTAAATAGCCTTCACTATCTTTTTCAAAATATTATTGACATAGAGACTCGATATTCAAGTATTTAGAAGTGATTAAAGATATTAATCTTTGTATTTAAAATTTTTTGGCACTTCCTGCAACATCACGATATATGATTTTTATCCCGTAATAACCCACACAAATTTATTTTTAGTCATCATATGATTATATGGTGTTTGGAACCGTGCAAAGTTATTTAGAAATAGTTCAATATATTGTTTGTGCCTCAAAAAGTAATAAAAGGACATGCTTTGTATGAAATCCTTTTATGAACACCCATATTCTGAAGATACCTCTTCGAATGATGAAAATCATGATGAAGAAATCTTCTCTATTCAAGATAATCCTCAAATAGTTGATCTGTACATTTATGGTGTTTACAAAAGTCTAATGGGGAAGAGAATGGAAAACCCAAAACTCAAAAATTTTGAGTTAGTAATTTTAGTTATCTTCCTAGAAAATACAATGTTTACATATTCTATCCTGTTGTCAGAAGGCAGTACCAACAATGAGGTAGAATATCATGCTCTTACTGCAGGCCAAGAATTGGCGCTCCAGGAACAAGGTAACCACCTGAAAGTGAAAGATGATTCATAGTTGGTAATCAAAGAGATCAATTAGGATTATTCTATTAGAAAATCAAAGTTAATCCCACTGTGTGATTACATTAAAGGGTTAGTGGATTAATTTCCCTCAGATCCAAAATTGACTTATGTTCTGCAATCATAAAATGCCCAAGATGATGCACTGGATAATGAAACCACAACCCTAGAAGATCAAAATTGGGATGAGTCAATCATCAGTATTACCCATAGCCATGTTGTTTCGCCTTTTGTTTAAACTATAATGAAGAAAATTTATTAAATTATCCCTATTTATATGCCCCATGGTCATACCATCTGATGGATGACACCCATAATTGAGTACCTTTTAAATGGAGTACTTCTAGCAGATTGAGCTAAAAATGAATAGATCTGACGAAGAGTGTCCAATTTTACTCTTTATGATAGTCTAGATATCTAGAATATATTCAGTAAACAAGTCTTCTATGGAGTCATATTCAAATTCATTGATGGAGGAGAAACTACAGTTGTCATGATAGAAGTAAATGGAAGATTTTGTGGTCATCACTAGTCTAGGCATAGGCTTTCTGATCAAATCCATATGATTGAATACTTCTGGCCTTCTATGATGTAGGATTGCATAGATTTCACCATAAAATTTCATCCCTACCATGTACATTCCAACTTCATTCATCAACTCATGAATTATCTACATATAGCTAAATACACCTAGCCATTTTCTGCAAGAGGAATTAATGTAGTATGAACTTATCCTCTAGCTATGGCTAAGCGGTTCAAGTATATTCTTACTTCTACTAATTTTAATACCTCTCAAAGAAGATGGATCCAGAATCATTGTTAGATTTTCCAAAGCTAATATCAGTACTAGATTTGGTGTCCCTCATACTATATTGATGGGTAATGGGACCAATTTCTATTATGTTAAGGTAAAGAAGTTATATCAGGAGCACACTATTCAATACAACCATTCATCTCTCTATCATGCAGTTGCCAATTGATAGATAGAGGCTTCCAAAAAAACCATATCAAATATATTCTATAAAAATGTGGAAAATATAAGAAAACATAGCCTAATAAAATTTTTCATTGCTTATGGTCTTATCGAACAACTACCCTTACTGCCACTTAGTAAACTCCATATTCTTTGGTCTACAATAGAAAACCATTTTTTCAAATTGAATTTCAATTGTCTTAACTCCATGTTGAAATCTATGATCAGTTGAATTTTCAACTGGGATGAAAATGTTCGAGGGAAGACTCTACATTTTATAGGGTGTTCAGGGATGGTAGAGAAGGCACTAACCTGAAGGGTTAGGACTAAAGGATGGCAATAATCCAATGAAGGGGTGCTGGGTTGTATCCCCCATGGTATGGCACATTTATTTTGGCTATGTCCCCAAAGTGGTTCCCAAGGTACCATCGGCAAACAAGACTACATGGGTGCCACCAATTCGGCACCCAATCATTGCAGTTCCATAATTATGGCATGAAACCCCACATAGAAGCCCAAACTCCTTTCTCCTAGGGTTCTATTTATGCCTATAAATAGTCCTTGGGGCCTCCATTTGTACGAAATAATTTCCCTGAAGCCTAATTTCCACTTTGGTGACCGTAGTTCTTCGTCCAATTCTTCCAAAATTTGGATGGAATTTCATTAACACCTAGAGAAGAGGAATTGAAGGAGGATCATTGGAATCGAGTTCATTTAGTGTTTGAAATCCATAAAACATTCATGCCTAAAGATCCCAACCTCCCTAAATTAGAACCACTTGCTCGCAACCAATTCCACTCAAAGGAACTTGAACGACTCACTTCTCAGAATACATGTGACCACTATTGAAGGCTCAAGTAAATTCTCTCCCACATATTGACATCCAGGTTGTTCACCACTTAAGTTGACATCAGGTTTCCCAAGCCTACTTTCATGTGAATACCTTTGTGCTGAATACATACTTGAGTGCCCTTCTTTGAATCACCCAATCCCTTCAGTGTACAGATTCTTTCCTCAATACATCTTTAAAACCAGTCATGGAAAGGATCCTTCTATACTGGGTCCCTTTTCTAAAAGGGATTATGTTAAAACCTACACCAATACCTCCCGACTTATCAAAACTTTGCGTAGGTCACATCAGCAGGATTCTTATTTTTGTTTGTATTTTAGCAATCATAGGTTTCCAACATTTTTTTTCAAAGGGGATAGAATTCAAGAAGTTTTTGTGGCTTTTATATCTACAGTCACATAGAACATTCTCCAAGGAATAGTTTTGGTAAGTTCCTGGTTTTGAGTGTTAGGGTTTGGGTCATGAACTTATCTTCTCCTCTCTAAAATCCAGAACCTCAGGTCTTCAGTAGGGTAGGTACGAGTCACACCTACTTTTCCTTTTGACCAAATGAGAAGACTCCCTCCCCTTCCAGGATCAATTTTAGGGTATCCATCTTGGTGTGAGCCCTAACATTTCAAGTAGGATGTTGTAGTCTTCATCCTCTATACTTCCTTCACCTTTACTCCTTCCATACATTGGACCCTTTTCTAATGTAAAGAGAATAAAGGAAAGGCCCAACTCTTCTCCCTCTTCCACAGTAGTCTTGACCTCTTCCACCATTGTCAGTATAGGCTCATCATCTTCCTGCAATAGAGGAGGAAATGTGTGGGTTCCACTATTGAATATTTGACATACTCTTCTTTCTCACATTGGGAATAACTCACGTGGGTGTAGTGATTTCTTCGGACCACAACATTTGCACAAACACCTCATCTCTTGAACTATGAGATCTTTGATTCCCAGCATAATTGGGAAATGCAGGAATCCTTCGTAAGGCCCTAGCTCTTCTCATTTCATCCATAAAAAGGAATCCTTTTTAAAAAGTAAGCCCAAAATCATTTCACTCAAAGTACAACACTCTCCTATAAGACGTGTTGGACTACATGTGATTTGATTCCCATACAAATGGGACATGTTGGAAGGCTCTTTGTGGTACAGACTAAGAATTTAAAATCAACCCTTTTATTCCTAGGCCATATTCACAAAAGAGTCTATTCCAACTTGAAAACCCATATTCATTCCATGTTATTTTGGATTCTTGGGCATAAGTCCCACACCAAACCTTGACTAAGCACCTTTCACTTAGATTTCTTTACCACATGACATTATACTTTACAGATAGGTCCTTATCACATGACCTTAAAAGTAATGATGTGTCCCATTAAGTGACACCAAAATACGAGGGTTTGGATTCCTTTTACATGGATATGTAGGTATCTCATTTATGGGTATGATTACAAAAAAAAATCATTCGTGTCCTTGGATAATGATAAATTACAGAGTGCCCCATTGAGTGGATTAGAAACCAGTGTTATCATAATGATGGTTTAAAAAATATCTAAATAGTATATGGAGGATACCATTAATGGAGAACATAGAATATATATGGATGTATCCATTAATAAAGAACCTCAAATACATACAACTGATTTTATATTTCAAAAATGTTAATAATTGATTCCAAATTCTAATGGAACATTATGTTAT
Source organism: Viscum album (assembly GCA_963277665.1). Classification (NCBI taxonomy): domain Eukaryota; kingdom Viridiplantae; phylum Streptophyta; class Magnoliopsida; order Santalales; family Viscaceae; genus Viscum; species Viscum album. The sequence goes on from OY728129.1 coordinate 937,022,691, forward strand.
ACTGGTTGAATAAATAAGGATTCATGAAAATATCTAAAATCTTCAAGAGAGTCTCGTAGTAGAAAATAATTCCTAGAAAAAGTTTGTGATGAGTATGACCTCCCATCCTCTCGACTATTGAATGTTCTTAAGTGTCATAAGTTCAGAATTAATGAGTGTTTGCCTTTGTAAAGCATGTACCATTTGGATATGGAACTGTTGGAGATTTTCAGTTCCATAAATAAATCCAATAGAAACCACCCGGAATTAGTGATTCCTAACCAGAAACCACGTTCTGAGGAACAAATGAAACAATTATAAATGAGGAGAAATACATGACATTCTAATATCATGGAGATGAGGGGATACTTATTGGATACTTAAAGAAAACAAAACAAGATAATAAAAATGCTTAAATGAGAAACTAGAAAAGGAATTTGAATGCCATCATTTTATTATAGTTGAAAATGTGTTAAAAATTCAGAACATATATGATTAGACATAGGAGGATAGTGATGATGATATATGCAGATCAGGGGATGTTCCAATTCAAGAGGCTAACTCTGATGAAGACTCAGATGATGATAAGGATGATAATAAATTAGTTCCTGCATAGAGAACAATAAGAAGAATTTATATTCATAGATGAAACATTATTGGTGATCAAATAGTGCTAGTACATATAAATATGATGAATACTCTTTGACAAGAATCATACTTATCACAGGTAGAGCTTAAAGTTTTTGATGAAGCACCTGGGTATGGGAATTGGGTTCAAGATATGAATATAGAGATTGATCAAATTGAAAAGAATCAGACATGGTGGGTTGTCTTATTTCCAAAAAATAATAATTCAATTAGAACTAAATGGGTCTTTCACAATAAGATGAATGAATATGACACAATGATTCGAAACAAAGCACGAATAGTGTGAAAAGGTTACTACCTGATTGAGGGTATTGATGTTGATGAGACATTTTCACCTATTTGTGGCTAAAGAATATCATATTATTCATGGACATAATAGTGAAAAGAAGGTACATATATTTCTATATACACATCAAATCAACATTTATGAATGGGGTTCTTGAAGAGGAACTGTATATTGAGTTTCCATGTGGTTTTCTTATTCATTAATTGGAGAATAGAGTATATCGGTTGAAGCAGGAACTATATGGGTCAAATTAAGCACTAATATCATGTTATTCAAGGCTCAATCAATTTTTGGAGAAGCTCAGTTTTCAGTGTAGTAGAGTTGATTACAATATTTATGTGAATAATGATAGTAATCAAAGGATGATCGTACTCTTATATGTCGACGAAATAATATTTGGTGGATTGGTTGAAGCACAATGTAGAAATTTTTCTAAATTTATGTAAAGCGTGATTGAAATGTTAATGGTTGGTGAAATTCCATTTTCCTTGGTTTACAGGTAACATATGGAAATAATGACACATTAATTTCTCAATCTAAACATTCCAAGGGGTTTTGGGAAGATTTGGAATGGATAATTCCTAAAAGATGATGAATATGATGGATGCCTAGATTAAAAAAATCATAGGACAATTAAGGGAAAGTGGTTAATTTCACTGAATTATTGGAGATCATTGGAAGCATGATGTACTTGATAGCGACATGACTAGGTATTTGTTTTCCATATATCAAGCAGTGAAGAATCCAAGAAATCTGAAGGAAATAGACATGATTTTTGTAACAAATAATAATTCATTATATCAAGGTAATTATGATTTTTTGGCTTGATGTACAATGAAAAATATCCACAATAGTTATTGGGATATAAAGGTGTAGATTGAGCTAATTCAGAAGATGAATAAAAATCAACATCGGGTGGTGAAAACTATCTTGCAGGTTTATGTAATTCGTGGACAGACAATAAACAAGATTAAATTTCTTTGTGCACCATAGATGCTTAATATATTACATCCACTCAAGCATGAACACACTTTTTGAGGATGAAGTTGCAGCTTGATGATATGGGAGTAGAAGTGAGGTCTCTAATTGGAATCCATTATGATAAATCAAGTTATATAAATCACAGAAAAAATCTACTCCATCACTGAAGGAAAAACAAAAAAAGTAATCAAGTATCATTTAATCAAGGATAAGTTAGAGAAAGGGATTATGAAGTTGGAGTATGTGCCTACAGAAGAATAGGTTTCAAACATTCTGAAAAAGGTCTTACATAAAGAAGTGTTTGAATGACATCTGCTAGCTCTCAGAGTTCAGTCAAATCCATTCACTTGAGAAAGTGTGTATGTGGGCCCCCCTATCCCGTACATATGGAGTGGTTTTTTAAATGAACAAATATGCATTTTTTACCATGTTGCAGACAAAATTAATTGGCCTTCGAGTTCTTTGAAAAAGGGGGAGAAATTGTGGAGGTCAAAAGTGAGAAAATGTTTTAATCATGATAGGTGGAGAAGATGTTTGGTGTAGCATCAAGATAAAGGGAGGTAAAGCTGATAGATGGAGGGGAGAGATAAGGGGAGTTTTAAATATGATGATGCAAAAGGTGATCGTTCAGAAATTCTATAACATGACAGATAGTGTTCATGATGGTACCAGTTGATAGGTTTCATAATGAAGTGATTCATTGACGAACACAGAATGTTACTAGTTTTTTTGATGCTGAGAATGACTTATGTGGGCTTAGAGTACATGTTGAGTAAATATTTAATCTCTATCTTAATCACAATAAGTGAATAGTACTATAATATGGATGAATATTTAACGAGGTTTCAAAATATGATGATTTTTCAACAAACCCAAAGTGGGAGATTGTTGGGAAATAATACCTCAAGGTAACATTATTGTATTTTTGTGTTGATTATATTTGATGTTAAAGCACGTTTCAAAGGTATTTTTAAAAAATCTAGATATATTTTTGACTAGGATTGTTGAAAGAGATCCAATATAGAGAAATTGATTCCATCGAAGCAGTGTAGAAAATTACATACACAAGGTTACACCATTTCCTTGGGTTTTCAAAATTTTGGGGTTCAAAATTTGGAGTTTTTCTAGCATCACGAAAAGTGTATTTTATTAAAGTACTTATAAAAATATAGAAAAGGAATGAGTTTTAAAAATAAAGTCTTCATGAAGGGTGTTTAACAGATGATCAAATAATTTTGACAGTGATCTCCATGAGTACGACGAGCATCGAGAACGACAACATTAAGAGCACGATGAAAATAAGAAGAGATTAAAATTGATATCTATGATTATGATGGTAATCACCAATGGGGAATTTATAAGGAGATTCACAAAATAGGGAGCATCGCAGACGAAAATAAGGAGCATTGTAAAATGGTGGTGATGTGGCTGGAAGGTTCTGGAATCAGTGGAAATGCCTATAAATAAGACTCTACCCCATTCCAAAAAGCAGCAAGACTTAACGAAGATATTAAAGATCCAAAATCATGAAGGTGATTCCCGATGAAGTTTCATGAGAAGAAGTTCAAGAAGTCTATACAACCCAACCGAATATTACGAGCATCCCAAAAGTAAGGGAATTCATGATGGTTATGTAATATTCACAAAATAAAGGAGCTTCATGATGGATAGTTGAGATTTGTGAAGGAGGTGGGAATAGTGAATGATAATTTATCCTAATTAAAGGTAAGATCTTCGCTAAGGTTATTTTACCTTCTCAAAAGACGAGCTTTGAGAAGGCATCGAGCATCGTGAAAGTTATTTCGAAGGCATTGGACAGTAAATCTAAACTAAGTGGTATTCATTAGTTGGACGAATGTTGAACTTCAACAGAGCATATATTTATTATTGAGGATGTATTAATTAGAGATAATTGAAAGACTTACAAGTCCATAAACTATGATTGGTTCCCTTCCAAGAGTAGTGAGGAAAGGAAGAGGAAGCTGGTGACCCTTTCCAAGGGTAGTGATCTAGAGAAAGAGACATAGAGAGTGACAATGGGAATGTTCTGAGTAGACCCTAAACCTTGTAAAGGAAGTGATCCTGGGTATAAAGGACATCTAGCCCGAACCAACACTCTTGGTATAGAACCACAGTGGATTTCATACAATCAGCACAATACTGTTGTATTCTCCTTGGATGTTGCATAATAAGGGTGATCCAAGTAAAAATTCTATGTCTCATACATGATTTTAAATCTATTCTTACATTGCTATGGGAATGTGAGAGAAGTGTGCTTTTTTAATTAATAAACAATATCCTAATGGGTTGAAGTTTTAATCTTTCATACCCTAATTCACAATCTATAAGGGGTTCTAACATAATTAGTATAAAAAAATCAATATAGATAATATTATTGATAGTATAAATGGTGAATCCCTTCCACATTCATCTTCTTTTCCTCAATATATATATTTAAATATTGTGGAAATATTTTTTACATAATATTCCACATATTAATTCACTTTTATTTTGAATAGTATATCTCCCCTTTATTTCTAATTTAGTAACAATGAAATATTTCATTACTTAATTTTCTAAAGGATTTTTTATTATATTATTTCCAATCATTCAAAACAAACAAACAAAAAATGTAATCCCACATCTTCTAAGAAAACACGAGACATAATTACTATGGCATGCCATCACCATTTGTGTCATGAAGATCTCTCATTAAATTTTCTTCATCACATGCTACAACATAGACATCTTCTTGTAGTGCAACTAATTCAAAAATTATATAACTTCAACATCTAGTATTTTTTTATAAAAATCCACATGTAATACCCTTTATCTACACAAAAGATGCTTGAATAATATCTTCCTTATCAAATACTGATAGGAGAAATATTATTTTTAGTACAACATATTTAAATATTATTTCACATCACAATGATTGTATGATGTATCATGGTATTTTCTAATTCTTTAGTATCTAATACTTTTACTTCAAGATATATTCTATAAAGTTATCTTCACCTAAATTAATTTTTAAAGTACCCAACCCTTATAAAAAGTAGTTTATGTGTTCAAAATATACAATTTACTATTATTCAATTATTTATGAATTTTATGAAATATCCAAATGTCTCTAATGAAATTCTAGATTACTATTACAAAAATAAAATTGCATCTTAGATCATTTCTATATTCCTTATAGTTTTCCCAAAAAAACATATTATTATATAAGAGTATCCATTTATTTTCCAATATATATTAGTTTCTAATGTGTGACTCTTAATAAATAATCATACGACTCATAAATTTTGTGAAATTTCTATTTTTCAAGATTTTTAAAATTAAAATTCGTTAATGATGACTTGTATGAGTTATAAAAATGAGTCATACATTCTAGGGATTTTAAAATTTTATTCAAAAACTAATAAATCACTCTTATTATTTTTGTAAGATTAATATTATGAACTACTAAGTGAATCTCATGAAATTTACTCCTTTTTCATTTCAGCACCATCAAATCACAATTTTAGACTCTGCTCCATTGGTATTAACTTGACTCAAAAAAAATTCAAAATCACATTGTAATTACTCATAACCATATTCAATAATTACCTTAAAATATTTCAATGGACATGAATCATACAAATAAAAAATAGAGTTTTTGAATGAACCATTCACTACATTAACTCAAATTTTACTCAAACATAACCAGAGAAAATTTTAAAATTAAATAGCACTCCTGGAATTTCATAAATATATTGATGGAACTCATGTAGGATATCATTCATACCAACTTTAAATAGATAAAATTTCCAATATTATGAATAATCTATGAAACTATACTCATCTTAATACTATTCAAATATTAATAAATTATTAATTTATAAAATATTCCAAAAATGATACTCACGATTTTCTAAAAATTTTTTTATCATGAAATAAAATTTATGTAATAAAATAACTCATTGATTTCAATTTTAATGGATATTTTCTAATAACCAATGTTATAAAATCATTTAATTATTAGTTTGATTAAAAAAATATCATTTACAATATTCTGAAATCTTCTCCAACTTATTCTCTCATGATTCTCCAATATGATTCCTCCTTCATTTCCACATGAAAAATTCCCTTTCATATTCATGATACCCTTCTATAGTGGAAATTGTATGTCAAATTGGGATATGGTATACAGAAGTTGATATAGGGTGATGAAAATGACGTGGTTTTGGTATATGGACTAGATAATCTATGATGTATTATGTTCCATGAATTAGTTTCCAAAGGGATTGAGAGAAAGCGACATCTGGAATTTGGGTTTAGGAAACAAAATCCTATTGGGAAATAATTTTGGGGTGGCCTTTAAATATAAAAATTCATCTAATATTATGTAATTATATTTTAATGTGATATTTTTTGAGTTAGTAGTTATGAGTGTTGGTGTAATTTTAAATGGTAAGTTCTTGTTGGAAGTTTTGTTTATTCACTAATTCATTATTATACTTTTCAAAAAAATTCATTAGAGGTCTTCAATATGATCATTCAGAGTATATATATTATTTTCACTAATATATATATATAAACAATTTTTCAGGTTCTAGGGTTTGATTAGAGATGGAGCTAGATAGTACTAGCATATAGAATTGAATTTACAGATGAGGTTTTGATTTTTTTTGAATCAATAATTTGGATAAATTTTATTTTTTTCACATACCATGAATTGGAGAGTATTATTGGTTTTAGATTATTTTATATTTTTCTATAAATTGGTGGATTTATTTTTATTTTCGTAAGATATATGAAGTTGAAGTCCGTAATTTTAATGTTCACACCCTTAGTTTTAGTCCCCAAACCAAGAATTATTAAATGAAAATCTCAGGTGTCACCCTCATCTTCCATATAAGCTAGGAAGGGGTTTATAGAGGGGTTGTAAAAATGTTGTATCAAATTGTAGGTTGTGATTTAGGTTAATGTAAGGTGTTAGGATATTGTAAGGATTTCATTGTTTAGTGGAATTTTTTTTCAATTAAACATAGTTTATAATATAAGAAAGGGAGACCAGATAGGTAATAGGATTTTAGGGTCCCTAGTGATCTATTTCAGGGGCATTAATCTCATTAGAAATTCAATGTGAAGTGATGTTTCTTATGTGGCAGTGCTCTAAGATAAGAACATGAGTTATGTTTTATTGTTAATTTTTAAATTATTTTAATTTTTAGGATGTTAAAATAAATATAGTTAAATGAATTTAATTAGATAAATTGTATAAATATATATTTAATCAGTTTATTTCATGTATATAGTTACGTTGTCTAGTAATCATTTGCATTGTGTTCATATAGGTGAGGTTCAATGGGCTAACCCAATTTACCACATGAGAACTGACCATGTAACGAACCCATTATTTATAGAATAACACATTTTCATATCTATTAATATTTATGAATAATATATAAATTTTATGTTATAGAGAACACTTTTCCCGATAGCGTACTCAACACACAACAACATGTTTCTTTGAAATCTTACGTTTCACGCAACATGGAGTTGTACCAATTAAATAATATAACAATATTATTATTTTAAATGATATTCAACACCTAGATTTTCTATTGGATGTAATGAATAGAAAAAACTATAATATGATTTTTAAATGTTTTTACACTTATCCAATAAATTTTAGAGAATTAAAATAAGAATGAATTTGATTTTAAGCATGAAAAACTCTTATATTTTTAAAAGGTTAATTTACCACCTTTCAATGGAGAAATATATTAAAATATAGTTTTTGTCACTTTTTTAAGTTATATTTGAAAATATAATATTATTATTTAAAATAGGGACATCAAAATTTATATTGGGGGAAATTCTGGTATTTTTATGATAATTTTAATTTTTAAAGAATATTGAAAAATACTGAATTTTAATTCAAAAATATTTTTAATATAATTTATTTATATAGTTAGTTTTTCATTTTAATTGGGTTTAATGTATAATTGGATTATATTTTTAACATTTAATATAACTTTTATCATTGTAAGTAAATTCATTTTTATGTTGGACATAAACACCTATCAATCTTATAGAAGCTTTTGTTTCTTAAAAACATGCTTTTTGGTTTTGACAATGAGAATTACTTTTAAACTAATTTCTACCAATTGTATATTTTGAATTTGTAAAAACAGATTCTATATTTGGAATCAATAGGTCTAAATTATTTAAATAGTTTACTTTTATTTTTAGGCATTATGAATAATAATTTCAGTAAATATTTTATTTACCATGGTTAAAGGGTAAATCTGGAAAATAATGGTCAATAATAATATTAAATTAGCCTAAAATCTATACCAACCCTATTTGATTATATATTTCCAACTATTGGCATCCTTGGGTTGATTTTAGGACCTCATTGGGCCACTTTTGTGTGAAAATGACATTTAATTACTTTTAATTTAATGTTAAGGAAAATATAACATAATCATATATATTTTACTAAAACAATACGTAAATGAGGTTATATAAGTGTTGTCCTAGACTATAAATAGTCGGTAGAAATATAAAAAAAATTATACATCATTATTTTTTATTTTTTATTTTTTGAAATGAAGTAAATAAATTTGATTATGACATAATGATGATGTAGTGATTGTTTCATTAATAAAGGATTCAAATAAATAATATTATAAATGTTAAAAATAAATGTAATTTTTTTTATTTTTATGTCATCCTCGATTTTTTTGATCATATTTATATATCTTATTTTTATAAATGACTATTTTTCGAAGTAATCTAGTTGATATGGATATTTTAAATAGTCATGATATGAATAGTGTCAAAATTTACATAATTCATATTTTAAAATATAAAATATTTTATTAAATATTATAAATTCCAAGGAATCTAATATTCAGAAAAATAATTACCATAAATCTAATATTTTATTATTAAATCTTTAATTTGATATTATTCATGTTCTGGAAACTATTTTGAATCTCAATGTGTTAAATGCGTGATAAAACTGTAATTGTAAACTAGGGTTAAATAAAAAATATATTGATAAAAAAATATAAAAAATGTATATTTATTATTGGATGAATTTATTTCGACTTATATTCATTATATATTTGAACTAACCTAATTTGGACCCATTTATGGTCGAAATAGAATTTATAATAAAATAACATTTCAAGACATTCCTTTGTGAGCCACCTCCCTCTTGTAAAAGCCCACCACCTCCCGCCCTTACTCACACCTCTCAGGCCCTCTAAAATATCCAAAAATCTATGAAAATAAACTCCAAAAAACCCTATATTCCTCAACGAAGCCTTACCTAGGCCAGAAGGCAATTCAAGAAATCCCTTTAGCTTAATCAAAAGTATTTACCTGATTTTAGGTAATGTCTTCTCTCAAACCCCTTTCATTTATTTTCCCTTCTCCAACACCATAACTCTCTTTATTAGATTTTTTTATGCCAAAAAAATTAAATTAAATATACTAGGTTTTTATTATAATAAGTATTAGAATTATTCTCACAAACACCTCCATCTAATGGATTTTGAACATACTGTTTTTGTGTACGGTGAACTACTGCCTCACGAAACAATGATAGTTAAATTGTCTCCTACCGCCTTTTTTGGGGGCCATTATGATGGGAAAAAAATTACATATGATATATATTATATTTATTTTATCTCATTTATTATTTAATTTTTATTTATAACATACCTTCATGCTTTTCATGTTGTATAAATACGATAATTTCATTTGAGAAAGTGTGGACTACCGCCCCTCAAAGTGAAATGACTCGTTCATTCTATACATTAAATGTATAAAGGATGAAATTAAGGAAATTATGTGACATATATAACATAGAACTTATACTGAAATTTTAATATACCAATTTATCATTTAGATTTAATTACCTTAAAAATAAAAATGAAATGAATGTAGTGTTCATGCGTACGTACATATTACTGTTTCCATGAATGGTGCATTCCATTTTCTTATATCTTAATGTTATAGAATATTATAAATACTTATATAATGGATATAAATACATATATAATAGAAATATATTATATTAAAATCAAGAATACAATTTTTGAGATAATGTATTTTTGACAACATGGACAATTAGTAATTATAAAAAGTTCATTTTTGACTCAAGTATCGAACATCGAAAAAAAGACCGATATGAACATGAATAATTATATGATTGTTATAACAATGTAATAAATTATGTAAAATTAATAATAAAATTTATAAAGGTTATTAATCAAGTATAATTAACATCAATTTATTATTTATGGGGATAAAGAATGAACAAGACAAGTCGGACACAAGGTAAGGGAACCTTTCACTCTCCTCTTTTAGTCAAATACTTCATTTATGCTATGACTTTTTAATTTCCATTGTTCATACATTTAGATATGTTATTATATATCCTTATTGATTTAGTTTTTATATCCATGTGATGAGATACCACTTTCTTAATCATCATCTAATTTTATGAATTTTTATATGATGTTGTTAGGCTGCCTTATTTTCATAAGGAAATTTCTCTACTCAATTTCTTCTCATTGGGTTTTATGCATACTTCATTGATAATATTATGCCAAGATAATGTGTGTAATAACTGTTCAATTGTTTAAGTTTTAATTTACACTTCCCTTTTTTTGGATATACTATTTTTACAGCTAATTACCCCATTGAAAAATTCTTACGTCATTTATACGATCGTTGTAAGGGACTAGGTCTCAGTCCACTTCGATTGAGGAATATCTTGATATTGTGCACCTTTATTATACTATAAGATGTATATAATACCCTTTGAAATATTATATCATGAATATCTATATTCTAACGATATTATAGGTTTCATTTAATGTTATTATTTATCAATTTTTTTTCATGTTTTTTTTTCATGTGGTAATGGACTCATTAACTAAAACATCGTTTTAAATGATTTAAAGAATTATTATTCTAAATATTTATCATTAATTTCCATGTTTTTAAAATGGTTTTAAGGATTTACTTATATGGACAAACATGTTTTAAAATTGTAATTATCAAATTTCATTTAGAATTTTCAAAGTGGTATGGGACACTTTGACACAAAAATCCCTTTATTAAATGTTTCAATTGGTTTTTGAAACAGATTGAATATTTCAATATCATGAATCGATTTCTTATGATTTATGATTTAAATGTTAATAATTTCAATATTTTATATGTTATGATTTTGTAATGTTACATAGACATGTAACTCCCCGACCCCAAATACCCAGAATCATTGCATTATTAAATAACATTGGCATCATACAAGGAATCGTGTCCCGAAAGACCAATCGGGTTAGTAGACTTGGAAGTACTAGCCACATACATAAGTTTTACATTACAACTTTAAAAGAAATTCAAAACTAATTTATTCCATCATAAACATCCAAGCCTCCTAGATTAGGCATGCAAGTCACTCATAACTAACTTCTTCATATCATGGGAAAATGAAAAATAAGAAAAGGGTGATCTCAAAGGCTCAGTAAGGATAACAATATAGTAGAAAATGTCAAAAATAATAATAATGATTTAAAGCAATGTATAAGACTATAACACAAGCCTTTGAAACTTAAAATTCAGCATAATATGAAAAGGATAAATCAAATAATTACATTTACTTATTCAAATAAAAATTGTACTCGTTGAATAATCACATGTAATATCAATATCCAATTTCATAATGATGGAATGTATAATTCCTGACTTCATAACCACATAGTCAAGGCATTGTGCCAAGACTACAAATGTGATTTTTTCATGGCCTTATGCCAAGACACTAGTCTGTCTCATGAGACCTACTAATGAATAAAAGTGTTATAGAGGGATCCACCCCTCACTTACTATGTCCAATGAATTCCAAATATGAAAATGTTTAAATATTATATAAACATTTGTATTAAAACATTCATACGAAATGTCAATACATTATCCATAAACCATGAATAGAAAAAAAAATATAACACATCCATAGTCAAAAATATCACAGAACCTTCAATATAGTATGAATGATTTGTATCTGAATAAATCAACCTTGATAAATAATAATATCATAAAAATGATATTGACATAGATGAAAATAATCAGTAAGAATCATTGAGAGAAATATCCCTTTTTCATAAAAACATTTCAAAGTCTCAGTATTTATCAAGAATCCATTTAACATGGATTTTTGTATCAAAGTTCCCCATTCCACATTGAATATTTGAAAATGAATTTCAATTATTAAAAATAAATATCCATATAAAGAAAACCTTAAAACCATTTTTAAAACACTGACATTAACGGGAATGATTAAGGAGAATAAATTATTAAAACATTTAAAATGGCATTGTAGTTAGATTTCTGAACCAAATGGGAGATGATTCAATAAAAATAATTGTGGAAATAAAAACATTATAATATATTGATAATAAATGGATTCATGATATTATATTTCAATGTAAATTATATAAACCAAATAAAAGTGAATTGGCGTATAACAACAAAGAAGTCTCAAGGGAAAGTTTTTTGAGATGAATTACCTTATAAATAACGCACCCTTATGTTAAGAATAAACCAATGAAATAATTATGTGTGAAAAATATAAATACACTAAATAGGATTGGATATTAAGTGTAAATAAATTATAGGACATTCACATATATTCTTGTAAAAACAACACCAATGACTTGGATGATTAACTGAATGAATAAAAATTGAGTTAAAATTACTCTTATCAAGTTTATATCCATAATGTGAGAATTTATCCACAAAGTGATTATGTTTATAAAAATTATATCCACACAAATGGGAGTGGAAAGTAATAAATAATTAAATAAATAGTGATTTCACATATAATATTGGAGTAAAATAATCAATGAAGTTTACATAAAACCGAATGAGTGGAAATTGAAATTTGAAATTCCCTTACCGATTTTGTAACATAAAAAACATACACACCCTGAAAGAAGGATCATCCAATGATGATTTAAATACCCATAAATTAAATTATATTCTATAGTGAATACAATAATGGGCAGTACACACACCACACAAAAGGCAAAAGTGGAAAATATAACATGAATCTCATGGGAATAAAAACGAGATGAAAACCCCTAACCATGTTGTAATCAATCAAGTCGTATGAAAAAAGTTAATAACCATAAAATGGATCACAGTATACCATGAATATAAAGAGAATATTGATAATATATATCGAATGGTAGTACACAATACCCCACATGCAATAAATAAGTGGCGAACAATGGAAGTCTCACGGAATTGAAAGTGAGATAAGTAACCCCTTACCTTGTACCTTTCCTTGGCCGATGGTACGTTAACCTCATTTCTAACAGTTAAATAATTGATACTCAATTATACAAGAACCATATACATAAATATGATATCATATATGATCTTCTAATATTTTTTTGTTAACAATATTGTAGTATTATCGTCGTTTCGGGTGTAAACAGATTCGTTTTCCATTATATGTTTATTTACCTAAGCCATGTTTTTTTTGGATGGGATGTATTTGATTAATATCTAGAATGATATTAAGTTCATAAAATATTATTTTTAATCATCAAATAAAAATTATTCTTGAAAAGTTATAATGGGTAAATGAATTGCATCACATTCGTGGAGACGGTAATCCATACATACGAATGAGTGAAATGATCTTTATTTTGATATTAAAATCAAATGTAAATAGATGGTATATCATATATATAGAATAATTAACTTGTAATATTTATTATTTAAATCAATTATACATCATTATTATACCCACTCAAAAAAATGTATTGAATAACAACTACACCACGACGTGGAGACGGTTAGACGTACGTACGCACGTACGGTGAATTTTTCATTCATATGACAGATAGAATAATGAATATGGTTGTAACATTTTTTTAATAAAATCATTGTATATATAAGATATTGTATTAATTATTTTAGAATGGAAACAACAATGAAAGAGGAAGTGTAAGAAGAAAAGAATTTGAAAGAGGTGAATAAATGTTTACCTCTTCTTCGGGTTATTCCATTTCATTTGATTAAAAGGGATCATTAGGATGACTTTCTGACTAGAGTAAGGACTCTAGGATTATTTGAGGGATGTTGGTAGAATAATTGTGTAACATCCCGGTTCCGGGTGCCACTCAACAAGTGCCCCAAACCCGGTTCGCCACATGTCCTCAAGCTCATTGCCCCAAACACCAGAGGCTGTCGACTAGCAGTGAGGGCCCAGGTCTGATAGTGGGGAAACTAGTCCCTCATTTTTCAAAGTGTAGCGCAGCAGAATATAATATAAACATACAACAATAGTGTGCAATACTAAAATGAAATAATGTAAGCAGTACTGAAAAGTAACTAACTTAACATTTAAATTTCCATTTTATTATTTATTTAATCCATTAAATATTAGAAATCCCCACAATGCATTTCTAAGTAAACAATCTACGTCCTCAGACAAGAAAAACCTTACCCTTAAGTAAGAAAAATCCACCCCATAGGTATTTCCCTCAGGAGTAATATATTTTTCCCTCAGGCGTGGGTACTTTCGCCCTCAAGCACATAGTCTATCGCCCTCAGGCACGGAAGAAGTTTCCCTTAGGCTAAGATAACAACTGCCCTCAGGCAAAGAAAAAAAATGCCCACAGGCTAAGTAAAACACTGCCCTCAGGTGCAAGTAATCGGGCCATTCCCAACAAGTAAATAAACATTCAAAAGAAATTCCTCTCCTGGAAATTCTACAATCATTACTTTAAAGGCATACCCTCAGGTATCCTGGCAAAACGGCTAAACAGAGAAACGCACCCCCGGGGTGGTAATGGATCCAAGTACTGATCCCAAAAAACAGTTTTAAAACTTTATTTAATCACCTATACAACTATAGGTATTAAAATAGCCATGGTCTCACCCTCACGACACCCCAAATATGGGTTCGTGGCACTAAAATACACAAAACAAATAGCAGTTGGAAAAAATAAACACAAAGCAACCTACGCTTAACTTCAACGAGCGCTATACATGATCGTCGATCCCAGAAATGCCCATATATGACGTATATATGAGGTAAAAGATAAATCATTCAAACCCAAATAACTTCCATTAGAGTAAGAATAGGTAATAAACACACAAGAAGGTGGTAGGGCTTACCCGTATGGTTCCAACGAGATCATCCGAGGCGGAAACGGAATCCCGACATGCGCTCGGCGGATCTCCAAAAGTTCGATCGTCCTCTCTCAAGCTCCTTCCTGGTTCTAAGCCTTCCCTATGAACATGGGAGGATACTGCCCATTTTATGTGAAAAACAAAGTACACGACATGTACTTCTGAGTACAAGGAGTGTACTTCATATTTTTAAACTGTTCCTCTGGAGGCTTTCCGCCAGCACGACACTATTCACCTACCAACATGACTACACATCATGTCTTCATGAGTACACGATGTGTTCTATCACACACCTTGCCACCACCTTACTACTCACCTGCCGACTGACTACACGACGTGTAAAGGACCACTACACGACGTGTAGTCGGCTCCTACACCCTTCATCGCCGGCAAGGCCATAGACCCTGTGTACTCATTCCACACGGCCAGAAGTACATGGCGTGTTGAAAAAGTACACGGCGTGTACTTCCAAAATTTTGGATTTTTCCCCATTTTCCATATTTTCTGAAAAATTCTTAAGGAAAGGGGAAAAGAAGAAACTCGTACCTCAAAATAAGAACCGGGTTCTTAAAAACTTTCCCCCTTAAAGCAATTCTTCCCCGAATTTTCCTTCCAAGGGTGGTAAAGATATAGATGAGAATAACTCTGGCCATAGAGCACGAATGTCGGTCTCCCACTCCCAGGGTTCATCCTGCACTCGGCCATGCTTCCATAGCACATGTACGAGAGGAACTGACCGGCCACAAAGAACCTTCATGCTCCTGTCAACGATACGAATCAGATGCTCCTCGAAGGACACATCTAACTCAAGCTCAACATCCTCGGGCTGAAATGTGTGAGACGGGTCTGAATGATAGCGGTGCAACTGAGATACATGGAAGACGTCGTGCATGGACCGGTACCTTTGAGGTAACTGAAACCAATAAACAACTGGCCCAACTCTCTCCAGAATCTCAAATGGCCCCACATACCTTGGGGAAAGTTTACCCTGTCTCCTGATCCGCTTGTGTCCCAGCCTCGGTGAAACACGCAAAAAAACATGATCCCCAACCACGAACTCCAAAGGTCATTTGTGGTGATCATCATAAGACTTCTGACGAGACTGTGCGGTAGCCAACCACTTCTGAATCAACTAGACCTTCTCAGAAGTGGCCTACATGAGACATGGTCCCATTAAAGCTGCCTCACATGCCTCTAACCATCACAAGGGTGATCGGCATGGCCTACCATATGGAGCCTCATATGATGCCATCTCAATAGTTTCCAAGAAAATATTGTTATATGAAAACTGGACTAGGGGTATATGCTTCTCCAGAGAGCCACCAAAGTCTAAGACGCATGCACACATCATGTCCTCAAGCACCTGTATCGTACGCTCTGACTGGACATCAGTCTAAGGGTGGTAAGATGTGCTCAGAAGCACCTGTGTACCCAGTGCCCTCTGAAAACTCTTCCAGAAACGAGACGTAAAACAGGCGTCCCTATCTGAAACGATAGAACGAGGAACCCCATGAAGACGTACGATCTCTTAGATATACAACCTTCCGAGCTCGTCAACACCGAAGGTCTCCCTGACCGGAATAAAGTGAGCTAACTTTGCGAGTCTGTCCACAACAACCCACACGACATCATTGCCTCGAGGTGACCTTGGAAAACCAATCACAAAATCCATCGCGACATCCTCCCATTTCCACCCCGAGATAGGTAACTGCTGTAATAATCCAGCTGGTTTTTGATTCTCTGCCTTCACCTGCTGACAGGTGGAAGAACTCGTAACAAAACCAGCTACATAACTATTCATACCTAGCCACCAGTACTGACGTCTCAACTCTCTGTACATCTTGGTAACCCAGAGATGAACTTCTCAAGATAAATCATGAAGCTCCCTCATCATCTCCTCTCGTATATCCCCTAGAACCCACACTCGTCCATGAAAACTCAATACCTCATCATCGCATATCGTCCTTCAAGGAGGAGGGTCCTCACTTGCCACTGACTCCCGTAGAACTAGGCCTTCCGAACCAAATAGCTGCCTCATCCTCACTATATATAGGAGAGTAGAGGTCACAAATAAAGATGAAAGATAGGTCTGTCCCTGATGGTCATGAACCTCCAAATTCATCTCAAAGAACAAAGCCATAAGTTGCCACTCACCATAGGCCTTATGCACTTCCTGTATCTAAGTCTTCCTGATCAGTGCATCAGCTACTGCATTACTTTACCAGGTGTGTAGGCAAGCCCAAAGTTGAAGGATGGAAGGAATTCAACCCACCTTCACTGTCTCAGATTCAAGTCATGCTGATTAAATATATACTTGAGACTTTTGTGGTCGGTGAAAACCACAAAACATTTTCCCAATAGATAATGCCTCCAATAGTGTAACACATGTACAACTGCAGCCAAATCGAGATCATGAGATGGGTAATTCCTCTCATGTGGCCTCAACTGCCGAGACCCATACGCAAAAAATCGATCATTCTACGTCAACACTGCTCCCATCCCAATCCCTAATGCATCACAGAAAACTGTATAGCTCTTCCCTTGCTCTGGAAGTATCAAGACTGGTGCTGATGTCAACCTTACTTTTTGGTCTTGAAAACCTATCTCAAAAACTTCCGACCAGAGGAACTTCACACCCTTCTTAGTCAAACCCATCAACGACGCTGATAAGTGGCAGAAGTCCTGGATGAAACGTCTGTAGTAACCAGCAAGCCCTAAGAAACTTCGTATCTCAAACACGTTCTTAGGCTGCTCCCAGGAAACTACTACTCTCACCTTTTCTAGGTCTACCGAAACTCCTGCCTCTAAGATGATATGACCCAAGAAGTGAATCTGATCCATCCAAAAGTTGCACTTTGAGAGCTTAACATATAGCCAATGCTCTCTCAGTGTACTCAATACAATCTCAAGATGGGTGTCATGGTCGTGTTGAGTGTGTGAGTACACCAAGCTATCGTCCATGAATTCTACCACGAAGGAGTCCAGATAAGGATGGAGCACACGATTAATCAGAGCCATGAAAACTATTGGCGCGTTTGTGAGTCCAAACGGCATAACCGTATACTCGTATAGACCATACCTTCTTTTGAAAGCTGTGAGAGGTATATCTGATGGTCTAACACGTAGCTGATGATTTCCAGACCTGAATTCAATCTTCGAGAACACTCATGCTCCATGAAGTTGATCAAAAAGATCAACAATCATCAGTAAGGGATATTAGTTCTTAACCGTCAACTGGTTCATCTTTAAATAATCCACACAGAGTATGAGGGTACCGTCCACCTTCTTCACAAAAAGGACCGGAGAACCCCAAGGATAAGTTCTAGGTCAGATAAAACCCTTTTTCTATAACTCCTCTAACTGCCTCTTGAGATCTTGTAACTCAGGAATAGCCATCTTATAGGGAGTAATGGACACCGGTGCTTCCCCTAGCACAAGCTCAATAGAGAAATCCACCTCACGCTTTGAAGGTAGACCTGAAAAGTCATCCGGGAAGACATCCCTGAAAAGATCAACCACTGGAGGGAAATCCGTCTGACAAGTACCCTGATC
Organism: Viscum album; assembly: GCA_963277665.1. NCBI lineage: Eukaryota > Viridiplantae > Streptophyta > Magnoliopsida > Santalales > Viscaceae > Viscum > Viscum album. The sequence continues at coordinate 937,041,349 of OY728129.1, forward strand.
ATCCAGATATAAACTCACAATCTGGGTTGTGACTCCACCTTTCCCATGACGCTCTAGCCCATCTGAACTTGCCTGAACATCCCACTCGCCCTTGTATAGAAAATATCCGCCCTCTGGTGGTGTGAAACTCACCCTACGATGGTAGAAATCTACAAAGGATCGAATGGGAACCAACCAGTCTATCCAAAGAATGAGGTCGTAAGCTATAATATCTAAGACATAGAGGTCCCAAGGAAAGTGACACCCATAAACCTCAAGGGGGCACTCCTTGCACTGATGCACACCAGCTGTCCAAGTCCCCTACAGAGTGTATAGTGTCATGATAGTAGAAGAAGTAGAAACATAGAGCCCAAATATCTCCACAACGGGTACAGATATGAAACTATGTGTAGCACACGTATCGAAAAGCACTGAAGATAAAACAGAAGATACTAGAATAGTACCTCTGACTGTAGAAGGTCTAGGATCCTACTTCTGCTGGGTCTGTTGCACTGCATATGCCTGCCCAGTGCCGCGGCCCTACTACACAGCCTAGCTACCCTGAGCTGTCCCACCCTGCTACCTATGAGATCCCGGTGTCTGGCTACCACGTCCATGACCACCATATATTCATGCTCTCCCTGACATATTCCAGTTCCCCGACTGGTAAGAGGCCAATGGTCCTGCTCCCACACACGGAGTTTGCACAGAACTCCTCTCACTAGCCATGGGTGGAAATTCCCTACAAAAGCGCTGCAGATGACACATCTTGCCGCAAGCTCGACACTCCACTGGGTCATATGGACACTATGGTCTCTTGTGCCCCTCTCTACCACACTGGTAGCACCTGATCGGGCCACCTAAAGAAACTGCCTGGCTGGTACTGCCACCCTAAGAGAATTCCATTTGTCTCTTCCACTTGTCAGCATAAATAGTACCAGTAACAGGTGTTGAACCGCCCGGGCCCACACCACTAGATTCCCGAAGTTTCCTCTCTGTAATCAGTGCCTGGTTCATAATAGCTTGTACAATAGGCAACCTGAAAATATTCACCAGTGCTCGAATATCATACTGAAGACCATCCTCGAAGCGCCTGGCCCTTAGCATGTCATCTCCCACCAGAACGGGTGCAAAACACTGAAGCTTGGTAAAGCGAGTAGAATAGTCCATCACCGACATAGCGCCCTACTACAGATTCATAAACTATCGAGCTCTGCCTACCCTTATCAACTCGAGAAAGAAGAATTCATAGAAGATTGCCTGAAAATCATCTCACACCATCTCTTTGTGATGCTCTGTCTGGGTGGTAACATCCCACTACCTCTTGGAGGAATCACACAGTATGTAAGTCGCGAGCTTGACCCTCCGCCATGGAGGCGTCTCAAGATGCTCGAAAATAGTCTGCATCGATCCTAGCCAAGAATCCATAGCATGTGTTCCGCCATCCCCAAAAAATGTAGGCAGATGCTACTGCTGAAATATGTATGTCAGCCCGGCCATAGATGTGGCAGCCTGCGGTGCTCCATGAAAGGTCTGCATGAACCGCATGAAGCCTTCACGGAACTGCGCCTCCGTGCCTGTGTCCGGTATAATAGCTGGTGCCACATCTGGCTCTACTGGAGGATCCACTGGTAGCCCATGGCCCACCAACTCTGGAGTATACTCATCGCCGCTCTCCTGGCGAACAACACGTGATCGTCTAGGCGACATGACACTATAAGGTCAAAAACACGCCTAGATCAAGATTTAACAAGACTGAAAACGAAGGAACCACAAATGGAATAAGAGGAAGATGGAATTTCATGATTTGAAAAACATGACTACACAACGGGTATAATGACTACACAATGTGAACTTGACTTCCCTTCCCCTGACCAGGTCCTTCTGCACGGCTAATCCACACAGCTTCCGTTGAACAAAAATTAGACGGCATGTATGGTGTTATTTACAACTTCCTCTGTCGTTTGTGACATGGCCGAGTACTCGGCTTGATACTTCACGGCATTTTACACCCGCACACGGTGTGTCAAAAACCCCATTTCCCAGTCACATGGCTAACGCCACACGGTTTGTCCTCGGACAAGACTACACAGTGTGTTCACAAAGGTACATGGCATGTCTTAGACGAACTTCACCGAACTATGTTGTTAGTTACAGGTCCGGATACACGGATCAACCTACACGGTGTGTTCTATATACACACGGTGTGTACATGAGAGGATTTCACCGACCCGTGTTGTTAGTTACATGGTCAGGTCCCCAGGTCACACTACACGGAGTGTTCATCATTGACACTGCATGTATGTCTAAAGGTTTCCTCCCCCCGTGTTTGTTTATTTCACGGTGGACACCAGGTCAACAATACATGGAGTGTACAGAAGCTACAAGGCGTGTTCACCCCAAGGTCTTCCCTTCCCCGTGTCTCCGCCAACACGGTTTATGACACGGGAAGAGACTACACGGCGTGTACTCTGGGTATACGGCATGTAATCAAAAAGTTCATTTTTCTTCCCAAACAGAAGGCTATACACGACATGTTTAAGATACTGCACGACGTGTATACTGGGTTTTTGGACAGTACGCCTCAGAAACTTCCCCCAAAATGAGAAAATACTGAAAAACAACACCTAAGTGTCAAATTCTGACCTATGAGGGCCCATACTCCCCACGAGTCAATGTTTGACAACTTATCTGTGTTATAACCAAAATAAATAGTCAATGATCCACCAAATTCTGGTCAATGGGGGCCAATACTCCCCAAAAACCAATGTTTGGCATTGATTTTCTAAACTGGATCACACAAGAAAATACCCTATCATAAAGTAGTTATTTATCAAGCAACTATCACAACATCATTTTTTACTAGCACAACAACTATCACAACAACATGAAAATTCTAATGCACCTACATGGCATAGAACTATGCATGGAATGTGATTTCTATCATGTATCTAAATGATGAATGAGACAGCATACCCTCATCTCATCGGGTTGTAACTAAATAGAACCCATAGGTAAAATATAACAACACAATCACAAGTGCGTCACCTAATGGTGAAATCAAGTCAACTGTAAATTGAAAAATCAGTACAATTGCAACATGAGGTAAACTGGCTTTTCCCTACACATGGGTTAGCTATGACTGGGCACAACTTATTACCAACTACTGGTCCTTCCTATTCCTGACTAAGGCTCTAAATAGTATATCAAAGAAAAGAACCCATTTGATACAACTTTGTAACATCCCGGTTCTGGGTGCCACTCAACGGGTGCCCCGAACCCGGTTCACCACATGACGTCAAGCGCATTTCCCCAAACGCCAGAGGCTACCGACTAGCAGCGAGGACCCAGGTCTGATAGTGGGGAAACTATGCCCTCATTTGTCAAAGTGTAGCGCAACGGAATATAATATAAACATACAACAATTGTGCGCAATAGTAAAATACAATAAAGTAAGCAGTACTGAAAAGTAACTAACATAACAGTTAAATTTCCATTTATTATTTATTTAATCCATTAAATATTAGAAATCACCACAGTGCATTTCTAAGTAAACAGTCCACGTCCTCAGATAAGAAAAACCTTAACCTCAGGTAAGTAGAATCCAACCTGCCGGTATTGACCTCAGGAGTAAAAGATTTTTTCCTCAGACGTTGGTAGTGTCACCCTCAGGCACAGAGTCTATCACCCTCAGGCACGGAAGAAGTTACCCTCAGGCTAAGATAACAACTGCCCTCGGGCTAAGAAAAATAAGGCCCACGGGCTAAGTAGAACACTGCCCTCAGGCGCAAGTAATCGGGCCATGCCCAACATTTAAATAAACATTCACAAGAAATTCCTCTCACTGCAATTCTACAATCATTACATTATAGGAATGCCCTCGTGTATCCTGGCGAAATGGCTAAACAGAGGAACACACCCCCAAGGTGGTCCTGGATCCATGAACTGCTCCCAAACAACAGTTTTACGACTTTATTTAATCACCTATACAATTCTAGGTATTAAAATAGCCACGACCTCAGCCACACGGCACCCCAAATATGGGTTTGTGGAATTAAAATACACAAAACAAACAGCAGTTGGAAAAAATAAACACCAAGACACCTACCCTTAACTCCAACGAGTGCTATACACGATCATCGATCCCAAAAACACCCAAATATGATGTAGATCTGAGGTAAAAGATAAATAATTAAAACCCAAATAACATTCATTAGAGGAAGAATTGGTAAGAAACACACAATAAGATAGGAGGGCTTACTCGTGCAGTTCCAACGAGATCGTCCGAGGTAGAAACGGATTCCCGACCTGTGCTCAGCGGATCTCTAAAGGTTCAGCCGTCCTCTCCCGAGCTCCCGTCCAGTTCTAAGCCTTCCCTATGAATAGGGGAGGCTACTGCCCATTTTAAGAGAAAAAAAAGTACATAGTGTGTAATTCAGAGTACACGATGTGTACTTTCCATTTTTAAACTGTTCCTCTGGCGGCTTCCCGCCAGCGTGACATTTTTCACCTGCCGACATGACTACACGGTGTGTCTTCACGAGTACATGGCGTGTTCTATCGCACTACTGGCCACTGCCTTACTATTCGCCTGCCGACTGACTACACGACGTGTAAAGGACCAATACACGGTGTGTAGTTGGCTCCTACACCCTTCATCACCGGCATAGCCACATTCCCTATGTACTTATTCCACATCGCCAGAAGTGCATGACGTGTGGAAAAAGTACACGGCATATAATTCCACAATTTAGGATTTTTCCCCATTTTCCATATTTTCTAAAAAACTAATAAGGAAAGGAGAAAAGTAGAAACCCATACCTCAAAATACGAACCGGGTTTTTACAAATTGGGTAGGGGTTGGCTGAGCCATATGGATTTGGAAGTGTGAATGTTAGAGAAGGGTAAGTACCTTTTTAAAAGAGAGGTGAGGGTCACTTTAGGAAAAGCTTGAAATATTATTTTATAATGAAATAAGTTTCAGTTACTAATGGCTCCAAAATGATTTATTTTGAGGATAAGGTGCGTATGGGTCTAAAAAATCTCCACCAATAGGTTTTAGACAGGTTTAGGTCACTATATTAACCTTATCCTTTATATTTAACTCTCAGTTAAATAGTTTTTCATTTACCATGTCTCTTCATATTTTTATATTATATGGTTAATAAATATACAATAACAAGCCCATAGAACCCCAAGTGGTTCCTTATTAATATATATAACCTTATCTAAGTCATTTTTCCAAACCATAGATTTTTAAGAATATTATATCAATTAATAATATAGTATTTATTTTAAAAGCTCAATTATGTCAATTTTGAAACTATTTAGTATTTATTGTTTTGAAATCCATAAAAACATTATCACATCGAATAAAATTTATTTAATCAAACTTAAAATTTCATATGAACCTATATAACTAGTTTAATTCATAAAAAGTCTCAAATTACATTCATTTGGATATTTAAAATATCAATTATTTTAGTCTTTCATTAATAAGGTACTTACAACGTCATCATTGTGTCAGAAATAAATTCCATTATTTAATGTCTCAAAATTATAAATAAAATACCATTATGTTGGAAATATTTTGAAATTTATAATTAATATTTATGGTCTAAATGATAAATTTTATTACCCCTTGTAAAAGTTTTTTTACAAAAAGATATATGTTTTTGTGATTTTTTTCTTTACTATAAATTATTTAATATAAATTGTTAATATCACACCCATATGGATCAATGGGCCCCCAAAATCGACCCAATGATGCCCATAGTCATAAATATATCAACCAACAGAAATAAAACACATGTTAGGGTAATTTAATATTATTATATTATATTGTTTTACCCTTATTTACCAGATTTACCATTTAACCAAGGTAAATTAAGCATTTACTAAAGTAAATATTCATAATGTGTAAAAATAAAAGTTACATATTTAAAATATTTGGACCTCCTGATTCCAAACATGAATTAAATTTTTCCAAATTCAAAACATAGAAGTGGCATTAACTAATTTAAAATTAATTCTCGTTGTTAAAACAAAAAGTGAGTTTTTAAGAAATAATAACTATCAAAAGATTGACACTTGTTTATTTCTACTTTAAACGTGAAATTACATCTAATGATCTAAATTATATTAAATAGTTGAAATATAATCTAATGATTCCTAAAATCCATTAAAATTTATAATTTAACATGATAAATTATTTTTGATTAAAAAAGTTTTTTTTAATTAAAATTTTGTATTTTTCTATATTCATCAAAATTTAAAAGTTATCTGAAATGTACAAAAATTTATCCAAAATAAAGTTTTCTGCCCCAATTCTAAAGGAGAATTTAATTTCATTTAATTAAATATATAAAAGTTTCAAATATGGGTTTTTAAAATGGTTTTCTATTTAAAAGTGGTAAAATTTCATTTTTCTTGAAAAATACTTATTTTATCTAAAATAAAAATGAATTTGCTATTATATTATGTATAATAAACACATAATATATATTATAAAAATATATAGAGTATATTAAATTCAGAATTTTGTTAATAATATTCATAATTTCTTTTTTAATGACTAGTTTGGTAAGTCGTGGTGCACTCGAACTCAGTGTTGCATATAACGCAAGTTATTAAAATAAATTGAAAATATAATGTACTATGAAATCTTGGGGTGTTTCATTCTTACCCCCTTTTTGGAAATTTCATCCTCACTATTTTATAATAGGTCTTGGGAACTTCATTGAAATCCCCACATCATAAAAAGAGTCATTAAAAATATCACATTAAAAGAAATAAGGAGAAGTAAAATGGTCACCTAAGATAACCCCTACTAGGATTCCATATAAGAAAACATGGATATGGAAGATAAAATAAGTGTCAAGTTATGATATAGAGTGATTAAAAACATTATCAGGAAAAAGGTAACAACAAGAAAACCACAAATATGTGATGGGATAAGTGTTCATTAGTTTATTACTAGATAAAGTAAAAAAGGCAATGGTTTTTTGTTATATGTTCTCTTTCATAAAGTTAAAGAATTTATTTATTAGATTGAATAAGAACATATGGAGATATACTTACTTTTTATGTAGAGATTCATACATTAATAAATTTCTACTACTAACTTATCTTTTTTTTAAATGATGGGTATAAAAGATGACTTGGTCACACTTGAAGCGCTAGAATCAACTTCTTGAGAATCACATGATCCAGAAAGGATAAACAATATATTTACCTTGTATTTAGAGATTAACCTAAACCAAAAGGGTTAGTACAATATTAGATTATTCCTAGAAAGGATAATCGTTTAGAGAATGAAATAGAAATCTTAATTTATAAAATTATACCAACAATACCAAAAGTTCAATTAATACCATTTTATAAACAAATGTCCTTAAAATACTTCAATATAATCCAATCTAATATTAAAACCCAAAACAGAGAATAATTTAATTAAGTTCCCCTCCTTGTTAAATTGTATCTCCAAATAAAATTGACTACTCTTAAAGTCACATACTTACATTTAATTAACCTAATCACATATTCTCTATGATAGGTTAATAATTTACATAAATAACCAAAATCACTATAAATACACAATAAAAACATATATAAAAAATCCACAATTACACTTCAAATGAAATCCCATAGTATTCTATTTTACATAGGCATATAGTTTTTCCAACAGAGCGAACATCTTGAAAAATAACATTTATCACATAATCACCAAATCATTTTCCTATACTAAATATTTCCATTTTATAAGACATAGGATCCCAAATCAACTTATTATTGATCAATAAAATCATTTAACAAGAAAAATTTGTCACACTAACCAGGGACTTCACGTAGTTCTGTGGTAGGAAAAAAATCCCAATCACAGTCTGGTTGTGGGTTCGATTCCCGCATCTTTGACTGATGTAATGGGTTGTCACACGGTCTGTGTGTTGTTATTTTTCAAAAACAGTATTTTATTACATTCCAAAATGAGATAAATTCTTCAAAATAACCATAACACAATTTCAATACAAATGTTATCTCATACCTATCATTTTCATCCCAAAATTTAATTACCAACAATTGCTTCAAATTCAAGGATCATATAATCCCAAATGGTTCTTTATAACTATATCCACAAAAGAAAAGACAATTATTCCTCAAATAGAAATTTCACATAACAAACTGCTTGGTTACACATAAAAGAGAATAGTCTTCCAATGTAAACTCATACATTTAAAAATTTCTCCACCCATTTATTTCCACATAGGTTCTTCCTTCCCTTAGAGGTTATCCTATAGAATAGGGAATTGACTCAGGTAATGCCAATGTCCCTTAAATTTATGGAAAATTACTGTAATTGGATTCCATGGATAATTTTTATTTTTTCCATAGTATTCATTATTTTTCCTTGTCAATTATTTACTTTATGTCCTTTTTACCCACACATAAAGCATTTCATTGTTCCATTGATACACTTTATTAGGTGTCTATTTCAACATTTATTGAATGATGGAAATTGAGTTTTTTTCTCTGTGGTCTCCACTGCTGGAGCTATTATCATTCACCACCTTTCTCTTCTTTGTTGAGTATGATAGTTTGTTAATATTTTTGTTGTTGATCATATTTTTGGAAAAATGACTCAGCATGAACATGATATCTTTTAAACCTATCAACATTCTATTTCATTGCTCAGTTCCACCACCGTTCCCTCCATGTACATCTTGTTCAATGTTAATATGACATCCTTGAAATCCAGCCATTGACTAACACAAGAAAGCATAGTGTGAGTCATAAAATCATTTAGAGAATATCATAACACCTTATTTTCAATCTTAAACACCTTAGGATTAACCAAAGTTATTTATCCTCATCTTATATTAAAATCATTCAATCAGTTTACAAAGAAAATGTGAAATATCTTATGCATATTCCTCGGGAGTGTCGTAACCCATAGTGCAACAAGGCCCATTTTTTGGGTACCAAGATATCTCGGGTTATGCTCGAAACTCCTTGTCAGAGTTTTCAATCCTTGTTACATCTGTGCCAGAGCTGCCTGTACCTTCTCATATCCAAACAAGGATGTATTTCTTGTAAAACCCATATAATATTTCCATTACCAAATTTTTTGGATGTTCTTATATATTGATCCTCAATGTCGATCTTAGACTAGTGATTCCTAATCAATGTTTTTTCTAAATCTAGCTTCCAAGGTTATTTCTAAACTTCCTCTAATACCAACTATAACGCCCGACCCCAGTTACCTAGAATCAGTGAAATATTACATATCATTGGGCTGATACAAGGAATCATGTCCCGGAAGACCGATAAGTTTAGTAGCCTTGGAATTACTAGCCACATACATAAGATTTACATTACAACTTGCAATAAATACAACTCTAATTTATTCCATTATAAACATCCAATCCTCCTAGATTATACCCGAAAGTCACTCATAACTAACTTCTTCACATCCTTTGAAAATGGAACATAATAAAGGGGTGAGGTCAAAGGCTCAGTACAGATAACAATATAGTGTAAAACCATCATAAATTAGAATAATCATTTAAGGCAATGTATAAGAATAGAACACAAACCTTTTAAACATAATCTTCAGTATAATATGGAAAAGATAAATGAAATATTGACATTTATTTATTAAAATCAATATTCTACTAGTTGAAAAATACCATGTAATATCAATATCCAATTTCATAATGGTAGAACGCATAATTCCAGACTTGATAACCACATATCCAGAGCCTTGTGACAAGAATAAAAATAAGATACGGTCAAAGCCTTGTTCCAAGACACTAGTTTGTCTCATTAGGCCTACCGATGCATCGAGGAGCTATAGCGAGCTCCACCTATCACATACTAAGTCCAATGACTTCATCAATTGAAAAGGATTGTGCATAACTTAATCATTCAGATTAAAACTAGCATACAAAATGTCAATACTTCATCTATAAACCATGAATGGTATAAAAATAACACATCTATAGTAAACAATATCACAATACCTTCAATAAAGTATGAAATATTTTTATCATAATAACTCATCCTTGATCAAGAATAATATCCCATAAAGGATGTTTACATAGTTGAAAATGATCAGTAAATTGTTTTGAGAGATATGTCCCTTTTTCATGAAAACATTTAAAAGCCTCACTATTTATCTAGAAGCTGTTTAAAATAGATTTTTGAATCAATGTTTCCCATACCCCTTTGAAACATTTAAAAGGAATTTCAATTTTAAATCATTAATGTATATATAAATATAACCTTAAAACCATTTTTAAAAGATGGACATTAATGAAAAAGATTTATAAGAATAAACTTTTTAAACATTTAAAATGATATTTTAGTTAGAGTTCCTAAACAAATGAGAGATTCTTGAAAAAAAAATAATTGAGGTACTCAAAACTTTATAATATCATGATAATAAATGGATTCATGATATACTATGTCAAAGTACATTATATAAACCAAATAAAAGTGAATTGGCATATAACAACAAATAAATCTCAATGGAATGTAAGTTGAGATTAATTCCATTATAAAGACAATATCTATAGGTTAAGGATAAATCAATGATATAATTATGTGTGAAAAATATAAATAAACTCAATATTATTGGATATTCAGTGTAAATAATTCATAGGACATTCACACATATTCTTGTAAAAACAACACCAATGACTTGGAGGTTTAACTCAATGAGTAGAAATTGAGTTAAAATTACATTTATCAAGTGTATATCGGGGACTTGAGAATTTATCAATGTAGTGATTATCTGTATCAAAATTATATCCACACAAAGGGGAGTGGAAATTAATACATAATTAAATAAATAGTGATTTCACACATAATCGTGGTGTGAAGTAATCAATAATGTTTGCGTAAAATAGAATGGGTGAAAATTAAAAATTGAAAATTAAATTTACCTTACCTATTTGGTAACTTATGTAACATACACACCCTGAAAGAAGGATCATACAATTATGATATAAATACCCATAAATTAAATTAAATTATGAAAACAATACAATCATGGTTAGTGCGTACACCACAGAAAAGTGAATATTGGAAAATATTGTCACGACCCGTCCTTGGGACCCGTGCCATGACTACCCCAAGCCCGCCTTCCATAGGCCATGGGCTGGAAACTAGCACCATGGCGTAAATCCCGATAAAAAAGTGGAAGGAATTTCCTTTATAAAGTAAACAAACACCACAGAGTAAGCCAACAGAAGTAAACTCTATGTAAATTGAGTATAATAGTAAGTGCGGAAAGTAAATGGGCCAGAATACAAACCCAAACTGATAGTATAGTACAACAGGAAAGAAAGTACATCAACTGAAAAGTAAAGAAGCAATGTTGAGCCGTCCAATGGAAGTCCCACCTAAAGGGTGGGTACAGTTAGCCTCCTCTTTAGCTCCTCGGGTCCAGCCATCTTCTCCATGTATGTCCCGCCCAGTGGTCCGCCTCCAGGTACTGAATTGCTCCACAAGCCTCAACCACGATCAGCGTTGTCCGTCGTCTGTGTCTAACACAACGTAGTGCGGGAATATACCGTGCAAGAGTGAGTGTACGCTACTCATTAGGGACCCCGAGAGCCCCGAAGTTCTCCAAGAATCCATAATGGATAATCCACAAAGGAAAGATACAATGACGAAGTAACAACCAACACTACTTAGGTATACGCCCATACATATACCTAAGTCACCAATTCCAGTTCGGCTCCAACATCCAATCCCATGTTCGATCATGTCCACACAGGATAGTACAACCCAATCTACATAGTAAATCACAACCCAATCCACATAGGAATGCAAGTCAATCATATCGAAGATTAAGATTGATAGTCAAGACTCAACTCACACTGGTATACTTATTCGTAAGGTGATAGAGATGATCAGATGTAGCCCCTGATTCATCTAATCTGGGACACACCTAGTATACTAAACCAGCTAAGCTGTCAGACCCATGTAGGATACAAGACCAGCTCATCTGCCGGACCCACGTAGGATACAAGTACAGAGTCAAACACTGCCGGACCCACGTAGGATACAAGAATAGTAGTATTGTCGGACCCATGTAGGATACAAGAATAGTAGTCAACGCCATAGAACCCATGGAGGTTTTCAGTACGATCGTCATTGCTGCCGAACCCACGAAGGATTTCCGTGCAGTCAACGTCGCTGTCGAAGCCACGGAGGATTTCAGTGCAGTCGTCATTGTCGTCGCAGTCACAGCCAGCTGTAGGGTTCCCGCACACAACATGATCATTTACGGGAGGGTCGGCTCCACGAGCCAAGGTGGTCGATACATCAACTGACACGTAGTCCAGGGTTTATGTATCCCAAAGTTTCGTCTGGATAAAAGGAACTCAACGCGACAGACGGCATGTTAATCGGACGCCCGGTCTGAGAGTTATTGGCTTTTTCGTTCCGGGGGCCCGGTAGGTTTTTAAGTCAAAACCGACCCGACCGTACTCCAACTGTGTCCAAACCTCGAGCGGAGTAATCCAAAAGGTCCGTCTCACTAAGAGGAATCCAACATAGTCGACGATACGTCAATGGGACGTCTGGTGCTCAAGTTATATGCGTTTCCTCTCCGAGGGCCTGGTTGCTTTCGTGTTCGAACCAACCCGGCCGTACCCAAAGTTCTCCAAAACCTTGAGTGTAATATAAGAAAATGACCATCTTGATCCGAGGATCCAAACGCAACTGACGGTGCGTCAATCAAAGATTTGAAGCCCATGATATGGGCAAATGACTGAAAACAGTCCGAAATGGGGGTCTGGGCCCGGCCCGGCCCGACCCAACCCCCCCTGGGCCGACCCGAACCGGGTCGACCCGACCTGGGTCTGGGTCCCGCCTGGTTGGGCACGACCTAGACTGGCTGGGCGTGGCCCAGACAGTCCGCGTGACCCGCCCGGGGGGGGGGGTGCGCTGGCTCGACCAACAACCGAGCATGGGGAACCGTTTCCGCCCCTTTTCGCCCCACAGATGCGGCAGGTGCTGCCTCCTCCTCCTCCGGATCCTGTGCGGCCACGGGATCCGGTTGCCTGACACCGCTGCTTCAGCCGATGCAGTTCCTCCAGGTGGCGCGCCGGTCACCGCCGCCTCCTGGCGGGTGGCCGGTGCCGACCGCCGCGTTCGGCCGCTGGCGCAGCCGTGCCGGCGTGGCGCGCCGGGAGCATCTTCCGCGGACCACCGGAAGCGCTCCAGTGGTCCGATTTGGCCACCGTCTACACCTACGGCTCTCCCAGGACCTGTACTTTACTGCGAAGGCCTCCAATCACCATTCCGGTCCCGTTTCATAATTTCCAAAAGCTCCGCGCAAGAAGAAAAGAAAAATGGTGGGTTCAGACTTGTTCGTTGGTCCGCACCCACCGCGTTAGTGATTTGAAACATCTCCAAACAATTCCCAGAAAATGATAAATCCCAACCCGCAATAATAATTCATGGATAAGCTTGTTAATTAGTTGTTCTGCATTCATGTCTTGGAGGAAATCAAACATGGGTGTATTATCATTTTCAAACAACCCCTACCTCGATGAAGTCGTCGATCGAGGTTCCTCGCAGAAAAAAGACGCCGTGGAGGACGACATCGTGGAATGAGGCTCCGTAAGCGTTGTCGGTGGTCGCCCGATGAAGGACGCATCGTCATACTTCCTTCAACGTGGGAAGAAGATGCAAAGATGAGATGACTTTCTTCATCAAAGCTTCGATGTTCTTCGCGTTCTTCAAGAAGGAAGAAGAAAATCTTTGAGAGTTCTCTCCTCCAAACAGCGAATCACCCACGATAAAATAAGATGTTGTCTTATTTTATTTACACACACACAATCCGTAATTCAATTGAAATTCAAATATCTCATTCAATTAATCAAATTAATTGAAGAGTATTTAATATTCTAATTAATTGCATGAGTTGACATGCCATTAAACGGGGGGGGGGGGGGGTTCGGGTGTGTTACAAAAATTAAGATGGGTTAGCCAACTTAATGGGAGGATTGAGGAAATTGAAAAGGTGGGTCTTGTGTGGGCCCCACAACAACTTTATTGCATCTTCCTTTTCCACAATTCTTAACCATCGGTTAAAGACAGAAAAATAAATTGTAAAACAATTTTATTTTTATTCCTCACATTTTTAACATCCCCTCTCGAGCAAATGCAACTCCAGGAAAAAGTCTTCCTATGAAATTACCGGCACTGCCACTCCATCGGTGCCCTCATATTTCGATTCCGAGCACCGGTTCAAAAGATAGGAAAACCCGCTCGTTCACTAAACGTACCCGAGCTAAACATTGGGAATTGATTACAGGCTCACCAGGCCTCGGAATCAGGTGTCGTCACAAACTGCGCACTCGTAAAATTCTGAAGAAAATTATGAAAAAATTTCTATTGAAATTTACGGGTCATTAAATTACTACCACCTCAGGGCTTTACATCCCCGTAAAGATACATCACAAACTAGGGAAACAAATGATGGTACTGAGCACGCATCTAAGCCTCCAGCTCCAAAGTGCTCTCCTAGAGGTTCCCGTGCTGCCACCCGAGGCGCATTAAAGGAATCGACCGTCCACGTAGGACTCACTCCTATCAATCCTAGATCTTCATGGAACCTCCACATATGTCACCCCATTGTCAAATTCCAGCTCCCCAGGGTCGATGATATGCGTCGGGTCATGAAAGTATCTCCTCAACTGAGATACGTGGAAGTCATCGTGCACCTGGTGCAACTGAGGTGGATGGGTCAAGTGGTAAACAACCCCACCTACCCTATTGAAGACCTAGAAGGGTCAGATGAAGCACAAATATAACTTGCCACCCCGACCAAATCTTCGTAAACCACGTTGAGGTGAGACCCGTAAGAAAACGCGGTCACCTTCCTCGAACTCTAGTGGTCTTCGCCTCCTGTCGGCATAAGACTTCTGTCGGCTCTGATTCCTCCTCATCTACACCTGGATGACCTGGACCATCTCTGGTCCCACAAGAGCTTCTAGGATTTCTTCTTTTCCGATAAGAGAAATCTGGCCTCATCCCCTGGATGAACCATGTTCTTTGCCTAATACAGTCAATCTCGACATGGATGATACTAATCCATACCAAGGATGACATTGTAAGGCCTCAACGCTAGTACCAAGATATCCAACCATCACTCTCACCTCCAAGGGTTGAGTCACAATATCGGCATCAGTGTGTGGTCACTAGGTCTCCTCCGGTAGGTATCTCAAAATTGAGGGTCAAGTCAACAGTTTTACACTAGAACCTCTTAGTATCAACTAAATAGAATGGACAAGGAACAAAACGTCACAAGAAGAAGAGTCTTTAATTACTACAACTCAATGTACAAAGACACATAACATCAATAAAGCTAGAAGAAACATGAAAAAAGTCCCCATGTCTTGAGCTAGTACCATTCCTGCCCGCTGTTCCTGGAGATTCATGGTCGTAAGGCTCATCTGCCTATAGCTGATCACTTCCCTATCCACCTGTTCCCTGCAGTCGGGTTGGTCTTTCTAGTGGTGGTGGTGGTGGGGCCTCAAAGCGTCACCCACCACCGGCTGCTCGGCCAGCTCCTCTGCCTCGTCTGATTGCTTCCTGCAGACCGCCAAGGTCAAACCTCTACCTGGGAGGTCCCTCTACAACCAGCTGCTCATCCGCAGGATGAGTCGGGCAGTCTCAAGCCATGTGACCCTGCCCACCGCATGCGTAGCACTGCCTGCTCCTCATGTAGCTGGCTCTCCTTCTCTTTCAGTCAAAGAATTTTTTTTATGTCTTTTATTTTCATTTTTTATTATTTTAGGATATGTTCTCATATATCCTTATTGATTTATATTTTATGTCCATGTGAAAGAAGACCCTTTTCTCTTTCATCAAAACATTTTTTGAATTTTTATGTGATGTCGTTAGGATGCCGAATTTTTATATGGGAATTTATAAACGCAATTTCCCCTAATTGGTTTTTACGCTTAGTTTGTTTATTATATTATGCTGATATTATGTTTGGAATAACTTTTTATTTGATTATGTGGTAATTTTCACTTCCCTTTCTGTGAATATACTATTTTTTCACCTAATCACACCATTGAAAAATTCTAACATCATTTATATGATCTTTGTAAGGGACTACATTTGAATCTCCTTTCATTGAGGCATATCTTGATGTTTTGCACCTTTATTATCCTAAAAGTAACATATACTACCCTTTTACATATTATATCATTAATCTCTATGTTCTCATGATATTATACATTTCATTTAATTTCATTCTTTAACAATTTTTATTCAGGTGTTTATCAAGAGGTAATGAACTCTTAAACTAAAACATCATTTTAAATGTTTTAAAGATTTATTCTTCTAAATAATTCTCATTAATCTTCATGTTTTCAAAATATTTTTAATGATTAATTTATATAGTCATTAATGTTTTAAAATTTTAACTCTTGAATATCGTTTCAAAGCTTCAAAGTGGTATAATACACTTTGATTAAAAAACATCTTTATTGAATGTTTGAAATGGTTTTTGAAATTGATTGAATATATCGATATCTTGAATTTTTTTCTTGTGATTTATGAGTTAAATATAGATAATTTAAATCTTTTATGTGTTATGACTAAATAATGATAATTGGAAATTTAATTGGTGGTTACATAAAAAACCAAATATGGGTGGTTCCGTGATATGCCTAGGGTGGGTGAGCCCGAGATAGATCTCCAAGACATTGGGTAACGTGACCAAAGTAAACGTTAATGTTTCTCCAGAGATATTTAGGGAATATAGTATAATGGGTAGTACAAACTTAAATCCTATTTAGTTGTGAAAGAAAAAACGTAAGTATGATATGGATGCCATAAGTTACCATTATTATTTATGATTACTATGTGTTATTCATAAATATTATGATTTCATGAGATATGTTAAAGTGTTTAAGTTTTGTATGTATTGATGGACTAATGATTTATTTCATTATTTTATAACCCTTATAGTGCTTTTTATGCTCATCCCATGTTTTTGAAATGTCTTTGACAAGGAATAAGGAAGTTTAAGATAAGGGAAGTATTCAAGAAGATTTATATCAAAAAAAGAACTCTTGTTTTATTTAAGGAGTTTTATTTTGGTTAAAATTTGGATAGAGAAGATGTGTATACCTTATAATATTATGATATAATTTAATATTTATGGCCTAGTTCTCTAAAACTATAAACCTAGAAAAATTCTCAAAGTTAATTCATGAATTATGAAAATATTTTGTAAGGTTTAAGGCTTGGGCCTTATAGTTGGTATCATAGGTCGGTTTAGATAACTTTATTGGTTATGGTATTATTTGGATGTAGGTAAAGGATCCTATATAACCGAGAGGATTATTATCATATGGAAACTTATAGAGGACTAATGTAAAATAGTTTGTTTGAATAAAAACATAAACAATTGAGATATAAGGAGGTTTATGTATTAGAGTAATATAAAAGTTTTTAAGTTAAATTTATCCTATAGAGGATTCTTTTTTTAATAATAACTTGTTTCATGTATAAGAGTTGATTCCTTTTAGACGATTATGGATCATTTTTCAAGATGGAAGGAAAGTGATCTTTCACAACCTTTTTATCCCTCTCAGATTGTTTGATGATCACTATTATGGTAAAAGTATGTTCAAATGATTTTGATAGCTTCTTGAGTATTCAAATCACTCGAAAGAAATTTTTTGAGTTATCCAACACCTACAAATTTCTAAAAAAAATTTATGGGTCATGATATATTTTTCATATGATCTAAAGTCCTAAAATTTTCCAACTCTTTCGAAAAGTGAAATTTCAAAATTGAAGAAAATGATTACTTTTTGAATGAATGAAAACATGCCAAAAGAGAAAAGGAACATCATAATGATCATGATATCTTGATTCAAGGTATGATTTATTTTATTATCCACAAATAGTGAATCATCTTTGGATTGATATTTATAAAGGATGAGGATATTTGATATGCCAAAATAATGTAGTAAAAAATAAGGTGGAAATGAATAGTTAATGGATTATGAAGTGCGTTGAATGAGTAAGAATTAAACATATAAGGGATTCCACAGTTATGGTATATTATAGGATAATGAAATGTTTAAAAGTATTAATTCTCTTTTTATCATGGGATTACACTGGGAAGCCTTTTTCTAATATTTGTATCCCTGATGTTTGATATGTGAAAATTTTATTCAAGAAATTATTAATTTTTCTTATGTGGACATAATGGATAACTTTAGAGGCTCATATGAACTTTTGTATTTTAGGTGATTAATGGTTACCACATTTTGGGATTCCAAATGAAAGGTAATAGATAACCTTGGAGGATAAAGTAGGGTATGGTAATTTTTGAGAAAATTATCTTAATTTTGAGAATGTTGTAATAATTAAATTGTTTTATAAAAATTACATCCCGTAGGATGATTGATAACCCGTTGCATCTGGGAAGGGCGCAAAAGTCGAACCCACAACCAAAGGGTGACATGGGCACACTGCCTACCATTGGCCTACATGAAGTCCCATGTTAGTATGACTAATTATTTTTAGTTGAATGATTTGATGAATCAATAATAAATTGATTTTTGAACTTACATTTTATAAAATATATATCCTTAGAATAGGAAAATGATTTCACAATTAGGTGATAATTGTTATTTTGAAGGATCTTCTCCCTTTTGGGAACAATATATGCATATGGAAAATATAATTGTATAGGATTTAATTTGTGGAGTAATGGATAAAATATTCTTTTATAAGAATATAAGTTTTATTGTGGACATATGGTGGTTTTGGTTATTTATGGAAATGAATAACATATCATAGAGAATATGTGATTATGTTAATTACTTTTCAGTATGATACTTTAAGAGTAGTCGATGTTATTTGGATATAAATGATAATATTTATCATGGAAGACTATGTGATCAAATACATATGCAATTTTGGATTTAAATCTTAGTTTATTTTTTTGAATAATATTTAAGGAATTTTTTTATGGAATGGTCTTTGTTGAACATTGCGTATTGTTTGTTAAAATTTATATATTAAGAGTAGTATTTATTTCTATAAGGGATTATACTATTTGTGGATTATCTGATCTTTAAATAACCATTTTTGTTTTGGATAATGTCTAAAGATATGGGAAATGTATATTTTGTCTTTTTTGGATCATATAATTCTCTAAAAGTTGATTCTTGGGCTTCATATGTGATCAAATCATTTGGAATAGTCATTGTTTGGAAAAATGGTGAGTTTGTGGCAGAAATATATTAAAGGATGAAACTCTACTTGAAAAGTAAGTATAATTCCTTATATTATTAGTCAATATAATAAATAAATTCCTCAAATTTATGAAAAGTAACTTAAAACCAAAACGATTTCCTTTCACTTTTCCAATTGGGGAATCAAAGACCTTTTAACCTATGACAAGTTTGTGATTTTCTGGTGGTTAACTTTATCTTGATCATGTTTTCTATCACTCTCCATCAAAAAATGATGTTCATTTTCTCTTCCATATCCATGATTTCTTAAATGGAATACTAGAGTCGGTTATCTCGGGTGACATTTTCACTTCTCTTTAATTCTTTTAAAGTGATAGTTTTATCGACTCTTTTTCTGATGTGAGACTTTCAACGATGTTTCCAAGCTCAATTTTAAAATTGGGAGGACGCGATTTACAAACAGGGGAAGGATTTAACGACCCAAGTATTTATAGAATAATACATTTTCATATCTATTAATATTTATGAATAAGATATTTATTTTATGTTAAAGAGGACACTTTTTTCGATAGCATACTCAACACGCAACAACAGGTTTCATTGAAATCTTATCTTGCACACGACTTTGAGTTATACAAAAAATACTATATTAATATTATTATTTTAAATGATAGTTAACGCCTATCCATTTTATTAGAGGGAATGAAAATTACTAACTAAAATATAATTTTTAAATTTCATAACACTTATCCAATTAATTTTAGAGGCTTAAAATAAGAACAAATCTAATTTTAAGCATGAAAAACTCTAATATTTTTAAAAGGCCATTTTAACACCTTTTGATGGAGAACCCTTTTTAAATATAGTTTTTATCAATTTTATATATTCTATTTTAAAAAATAATATTCTTATTTAAAAGCAGGACATCAAAATTCACATTGGATGAAATGTTTGTATTTTCCCTATAAGGTTCATTTTTAATGAATAGTGAAAGATAGTCAATTTTAATTCAAAACTGCTTTTAAATATTATTTATTTATTTAGTTATATTCTAATTTTAATTAGATTATAATTTAACCATTAAATCCAATTCTGATAATTATATGTAATTTTAATTTTAAATTGGAAATAAAAACATGTCAATATTTTGATAGTTTTTACTTCTTCCAAACATGCTTTTTGGTTTTGACAATGAGAATAAATTTTAAATTAATTTCTTCCAAATATGTGTTTTGAATTTTGAAAAATGGATTCCATATTTAGAATTAGTAAGTCTAAATTCTCTAAATAGGATTTTTTTAGATATTATGAATAGTAACTTCAGTAAAAAAATAATTTACCATGGTTAACGGGTAAATATCTTAAATATGGGTTGAAAAATAATAAAATTACAAAAATATTAAATTACTCTAACACATTCCCAGACCTATTGTTTTATATATGTGTGACTGTGGGAATCCTTGGGTCGATTTTAGAACCCCATGGAGTAACTTGTGTGTAAAAATTATTTTTAATTACTTTCTAATTTAATTTTAAGGAGAATATAACATAAACATATATATTTTATTAAACAATTTTTATATGGGGTTATATAAGTAATATATTGAAATATAAATATTCATTAGAAATCTATAAAATATTTTCAACATGATGATATTTTATTTATTATTTTTAGACATTAAATAAATAAATTTAATTATGACACAATGAGGATGCAGTGATTTCTTCATTAATAATATATTAATTTTAATGATATTATAAATGTTAAAGTTAATGTAAATCTATTTTTTTGATGTTATCCAAGAATTTTTTAGATGATAGTTACATGTTAACATTGTATTAATGATTTTGTTTCGAAGTAATAAAGTTTTTATGTTTTTCTAAAATGTCATGATATGAATAGTGTCAAAATTGACATAATTCATATTTTAAGATATGAAATATTTTATTAAATATTATAAAATTTTAAAAAATATAATATTTTTGAAAAATAGTTATCATATGTCTAAAATTTTATTATTTACTCTTTAATTTGATATTTTTCATGTATTTGTAACTATTTTGATTCTCTAATTTTTAAATACATGATAAAATGGTATGAGTAAAAAGGGATAAATAAAAAAGATAAGAATTAATAAATATATCAAAATCGTATATAATAATTATTGTATTATTTTATTTCAATATATATTAATTTTATATTATAAATAAATGAATTTTGATTCATTTATAATCTATATATAATATATAATAAAATAATATTTCAAGATATTCCTTAAGTGCCCCTCCTTCCACTTATAAAAGGCCACCACCTCTAACCCTTACTCACACCTCTCAAGCCCCATTAGCTCATCCATACACTACAAAATTAGTCTCCCAAAATCCCTATCTTGCTCCTACAAGACTTACCTTGTGAAAAAGACAATTCAAGAAAGCCTTTTAGTTTAAATCAAAAGGATTTATCCGATTTGAGATAATGTCTTCTCTAAAGTTCCTTTCATATATTTTCCCTTCTCCAACCCCATAACCTTCGTTTCTAAATTATTTTATAAAAAAACTAGTATCATAAATATAGTTGGTTATTTTTATGATAAACATTAGACTTAAACTCAAACACACCTCCATCTAATGGATTTAGAACATACTGTTTCTGGGGACAACGAATTATTACCCCACGAAACGATGATTGTTCAATTATCACATACTACTTCTTATGGTAGCCATTATGATGGTATTGGAATAAAATATGATATTTATGATATTTATTTTTTCAATAATATTCTGTAATTATCATTTAGAACACACCTTTAGGCTTTTCGTGTTGTATAAAAATGATAATTATATTTGAGGATGTGCGGACTACCACCCCCGCAAAGTGGTATGACTTGTTCAATCTAAAAATGGATCCTATGAAGGATGGAACCAATGAAATTATATAACATAATATATATATATATATATATTATAATGTAATTATTATATACCTATTTATTATTTAGTTTTTATTCCATTAATATGAATAAAATGAAAGTAGCGTTCATGCGTACGTACAGATTATCATCTCCCTAAACGGTGCATTTCAATTTATTATATACAAATGTTGTGTAATATTATAAATACATATATATACTGGATATAAATACATATATACTATATATTTATGATATTTAAATAATTAATACAATTCTGGAGATAAGGGACTTTTGACCACATCAGAAATTTGTAATTATAAGAAGTTCATTTTTGACTCAAGTACTGAACATCAACCAAAAGAATGATATCAAATTGAATAATTATATGATTGTTATATAAAGGTAAAAAGTTATATAAAAGAATAATAAAAATGAAAACTATTCTCAGGAAAGTATAATTTACTTGTGTTTATTTATCAGGGATATAATGAATAGACACGACAAGTCGGACACAAGGTGAGGGAACCTTTCACCCTCCTCTTTTAGTCAAAAACATCTTTTATACTATGTAATTTAATTTCTATTTTTCATATATTTGGTTTTTTTCTTATATATCCATATTTATGTAAATTTTATTTCCATTTTATGTTAGACGCATTTCTCTCTCATCAACTCATTTTCTGATTTTTTAGGTGACGCTGTTAGACTGCTGATTTTTCTTAAGGAAATTCAAAACTAAGTTTACTCTCATTTGATTTTAGGCATACTTAATTGATTATATTATGACAATATTTTTCATGGAATAACTTTTTATTTTTTTATTTTGTAATTTCTACTTCCTGTTGTGTGGATATACTATTTCTAAACCTAATCACCCCATTGAAAAATTATTACATCTTTTATTCGATCTTTTTAAGGGACTAAGTGTCAATCTCCTTTCCTTGAGACATATCTTGATATTGTGAAAATTTATTATCCTATTAGGTGTATATACTACACTTTTATATTATATTTCCGGAATATCTACATTATATTGATATTATAGGTTTAGTTTAATGATATTCTATAACAATTTTTACTCAAGTGTTTTTTAAGTGGTAATGGACTCCTTAACTAAAACATCGTTTTAAATGTATTAATGATTTGTTTTTCTAAATATTTATCATTGATTTCTCAGTTTTAAAAATGGTTCTTATTATTTTTATATAGAGATACATTTTTTAAAATCTTAACTCTGAAATATATTTTAAATGTTTCAAAGTGGTATGAGAAAATGTGATTAAAAAGACTATTTTTTAAAAAAATTAATTGGTTTCTGAAATAGATTGAATATTTCAGTATCTGGAATTGATTTCCAATGATTGATGAGTAAAATATTGACAATTTCAATCTTTTATGTGTTATAGTTATGTAATGTTACTTGTAAATTTGATGGGTGGTTACGTATTAAACAAATACAGGTGGTTTCATGATAAACCTAGGGGGAGTGAGCCCCTGATATCTCTCCAATGCATTGGGTAACATGAAGAAGGTAACATTAAAGTTTCTCCAAAGAGATTTAAGTAATATAATGTGATGAGTATTCCAAATGGAACACCCTATGTAACTGTGAAAGCTTCAATGTACGTATGATATGGATTCCACATGTTCCCTTTATGATATATGATTACTATGCATTGTTCATAAATCTTATTATTTCATGAGACATGTTAAATAAACTATGTTTTATATGTATTGATGGAATAATGTTTTCTTTATTTATTTTATAACCCTTACTGAGTTTTTTATGATCATACCAATTTTTTGAAATGTGTTTCACATGGTATAAGGAAGGGTATGAGAAAGGAAGTATTAAAGAAGATTTATATCAAGAAAATAACTATTTATTTAACTAAGGAGTTTCATGTTTGTGAAAATTTGGATAGAGAAGATGTTCCTACCTAGCTATATTGTGATGTAATGTAATAGTTATGGCATAATTCTCTAAAACTCTAAACCTAAAAAGACTCTCATTGTGAACTCTTGACATAACTCAAGATTATATAAGGTTTATGGTTGGGGACATATAGTTGGTATCATAAGTTGGTTTAGATAAATTTAGAGGTTATGATGTTATATAGGTGTAGGTAAAGGATACTATATAACTACGAGTGTCATTATCATACGGAATCTTTTGGAGGGTTAATGTAAAATAGGTTGTTCGAACAAAAAACTAAACAATTGAGATATAGCCTGGTTTATATATTAGAGTAATTTAAATGTTTTGATGCTATCTTTTCCCTCTAAAGGATTTTTTTAATAATAATTCTTTCCATGTTTATGTTTTGATTATTTTGGGAAGACTAAGGATCTTTTTTCAAGATGAAAGTAAAAAGATCTTTCACAACCTTTTTATCCCAGCCCAATAATTTGATCATGATTATTTTGAAAAAAAATGTTAAAATGATTTCGAAAACTTCTTCCGTATTCAAGTCACCCGTAAGAAAAGGTTTGAGTTATGAAAAAATTCTCATTTCTAAAACAATTTTATGGGTTGTGGTATCTTTTTCATATGATTTCGAGACCTCATATTTTACAACTCTATTGAAAATTGAAAGTACATATTTAGAGCAAACGTTTACTTTGTGAAAATATGCGAACATGTTGATAGAGAAAGGGAACATCTTGAAGACCATTTTATCTAGATTCAAGGTATGATTTGCTTCCTTATACATATAGAATGATTCATTTTTAGATTAATATTTATAAATTATGAGGATATTAGATCTACATGAATGATGTATTAAGAAATAAGGAGGAAATTCAGAGTTAATGGATTATGAAGAGCATTGAATGTGTAAAAAGTCAAAATATATGGGATTCAAGATTTATGGTATATTTTTATATGATTACATTTTTAAATTTATTAATTCTCTTTGGATTATGGGATTAATTTGGGTAGAATTTTTATAATATGTTTTACCCTGAAGTTTCATATGAGAAAATGTTATTCAAGGAAGAATTAATTTTTTTTGTGTGGACATAACGTATAACCTTAGGGGTTCACATGATATTTTGTTTCTGAGTTGATTAATGGTTATTAAATTTTGGGATGCAAAATGAATGGTATTATATAGCATTTGAGGATAAATAATGGTATGATAAATTTTGAGTAAATTATCTTAATTTTGAGAATGTTGTAAAAATGATATAGTTTTTGAAAGAGGACAACCCGTAGGATTGGTGCCAAACCATCATGTCTGACAAGGCTGTGTGAATCGAACCCACAACCTAAGGGTGACAAGGGTGCATCTCCTACCACTAGTCTTCGCGATGTCCCTGGTTAGTATGACTTGTTTTTTAAAATTATTCCATGAATCAAGAATAAGTTGATTTTGGAACATTTTTTCATAAAATGGATATCTTTAGTATAGGAAAATGATTTGGTGATTAAGTGATAAATGTTATTTATGAGGATTTTATCAATTTTAGGAACACTACATGTCTAAGGAAAATATAAAACTATGGGATTTAATTTGTGTGGCAATGGTAAAAAAATTATTTTGGATGAACCAATGTTTTATTGTGGACATATGACTATTTGGGTTATTTATGGAAATTATTATCCTATCATAGAGAATATGTGATTTGGTTAATTACTTTTCAGTATGAGACGTCAATATTAGAAGATGTTATTTGGAGATAAATTTTAAGATTTATCGTGGAAGACAGTGGGATCAAATAATTTTCAAATTTTGGGTTTTAATATTAGTTGTATTATTTTGAAGAAATTTTAAGGACAATTTTGTATTGAATGGTTTTTGTTGAACTTTGGTTATTTTTTGTTCAATTTGGGAGATTGAGAGTACTATTTCGTTCTATAAAGGATTATCCTTTTTGGGGATTATCTGATCTCATACTAACCATTTTGTTATTGGTTAATCTCTAAAGATAAGGGAAATATATAATTCATCTTTTTTATATTATGTTATTACCTATAAGTTTATTCCAGCGCTTCAGATGTGACCACGTCATCTTGAATACACATCGTTGGGAGAAATCATGAGTTTGTGGTTGAAATTTATTAATGGATTAATCATTACTTGAAAAGTAATTAAATTCTCATGTTCTTAGTAAATATCATAAATTAATTCCGCAAATTTATGAAATGGAACTTAAAATAAAGACATTTTTAGTTCACTTTTCCTATTAGGGAATCAAATACTGTTTAACCTATCACAAGTTTGTGATTTTTTGGGGGTTAACTTTCTCCTGATAATGTTTTCTATCACTCTCCATTAGAACGTGATGGTTAGTTTCTCTTCCATAACCATGTTTTTCTACATGGAATCCTAGTATGGGTTACCTCATGTGACTTTAGTACTTCTATTTTTTTTAATGTGATAGTTTTATTGACTTTTTTTTTTCAGATGTGGGACTTTTAATGAAGTTTCCATACCCAATTTTAAAATTGTGAGGATGCAATTTCCCAATGGGGGGAATGATGTAATGACACATGCATTTATATAATAATATATCTGAATATCTATTAATATTTATGAATGAGATATTAATTTTATGTTAAAGAGAAAACTTTGTCTGATAGCGTACTCAACAAGCAACAATACGTTTTTTGAAAATCTTACATTTCACAAAACTTTGAGTTATATTAATAAAATAATACAACAATAATATTATTTTAAATAATTGTCAATGCCTATCCATTTTGTTAGAAATAATGAATAGAAATAACTAAAATATTTTTAGTAAATGTCTTTATATTTACCCAATAATTTTTAGAGGCTTAAAATAAGAATGAATCTGATTTTAGGGATGAAAAACTCTAATATTTTAAAAGTTCATTTTTCATCTTTTGATAGAAAAAACTTTTTAAATATAGTTTTTTTTTCAATTTTATATGTTTTATTTGAAAAAATAAATTTTATTCTTTTGATGCGGGACATAAAAATTTACATTTTATAAAATTTTGCTATTTTTCTAATGAAGTTCATTTTTATTGAATAATGAAAAATACTAAATTTTAATTCAAAAATACCTTTTAATCTATTTTATTTATTTATTTATATTGTAATTTTAATTGGATTTAAAGTTTAATTGGATTATATTTTTACCATTTTATCTAATATTGGTCATTGTAAGTAAATTCACATTTAAATAGGACATAAACACTTGCCAATATTTTGGTAGTTTTAACTTCTTAAGAACACGTTTTTTAGTTTTGAAAATGGAAATAAATTATAAATTAATTTATGAAAATTATGTGTTTTGAGTTTGGAAAAAGGAATTATATATTTATATTCAGGAGGTCCAAATTTTGTAAGTATGTAAAATCTATTTTTAGCCATTATGAATCGTAAGTTTATTAAATATTTTATAAACCATGGTTAAAGGGTAAATATAATAAATAAATGAAAACAATAATATAAAAATAATATTAAATTAAATAAATACATTTCCTAACCCTATTTCATGAGATATTTCCGACCACAGTCTTCCGTGGGTCGATTTTAGGACCCCATGGAGCCACTTGGGTGTGAAAATGATATTTAATTACTTTTAATTTAAAGTTAAGAAAAATATAACACAAACATATATCTTTTACAAAAACAATTATTATATGGGGTTATATAAGTGATATATTCAACTATAAATATTAATTAGAAATATAAAATAATTTTCTATATCATTATAGTTAATTTATAATTTTTATACAGGAAATAAATAAGTTTAATTATGATACAATAATGTTGTAGTGGTTGCTTAATAAATAAAGGATTCTAATAAATGATATTATAAATGTTAAAAGAAATGTATTTTTTTTATTTTGATGTAATCCAAACGTTTTTTGGATGGTAGTTACATGTTATATTTGTATTAATGAAGTTATTTCTATGTAATCCAGTTTTTATGGATTATAAAAAAAGTCATGATATGAATAGTCTCAAAATTGACATAATTCATATTTTAAAATATATAATATTTTATGAGTTATTTATAAATTATAAAAATATAAGATACCTCAAAATAGTAATCAAAAGTAAAAAATTTAATTATTTACTCTTTAAATTTATATTTTTATGTTTGTGTAACAATTTTGTGTCTCAAAGTGTTAAATTCTTGATAAAACGTTTAGATTAAAAAAGTGGTAAATAAAAAAAACAAGGATTAAAAAATATCCAAAAACTATATAATTATTATGGGATTATTTTATTTATAATTATATTCATATTAAATTCAAACTAATTTTTTTTGGACTCATTTATAATTGAAATATGATTTAGAATAAAATAATATTTCAAGATACTCCTTAACTTCCCATCCTCCCTCTTATAAAATCCCACCACATCTAACCCATATTCACACCTCGCAATACCCCTTGGATCAACCATCATCTAACAAAATAATCTCCTAACATCTTACTCTTCATTCTAGAAGCCTTTCCTTGGGAAGAAGAAAATTCAATATGGCCTTTTAGCTTAAACCAAAAGGAGTTACAAGGTTTTGTGGTAATGTCTTCTCTCAAGCTCCTTCCATTTATTTTCCATTATACAACCCCATAAATATCTTTATGAAATTATTTTATAACAAAAAATTATACTCAATATAATACGTTGTTGTTATGATAATTATTTGACTTAAAATCGCACACACCTCCATCTAATGGATTTAGAACACACTGTTTCTGTTGACGGTGAACTACTGCCTTACAAATGATGATTGTTCAATTATCTCCTACTGCATCTTATGGTGGTCATTATGATGGAATTGGAATTAAATATGATATATAAGATATTTATTTTATATCCATTCTTCTGTAATTATAATGTTTAACATATCTTTCTGCTTTTCATGTTGTACAAATACAATAACTTCATATGAGAAAGTGGGGACTACCGCCCCCTCAAAGTGATATGACTCGTTCATTCTATACCTAGAATGTATAAAGGATGAAATTAAAGAACTTATGTAACAAATATAACATATATATTATAATTCAACTATAATATAAATATTTTTTATTTATTTGTCATTCCATAAAAATGAAAAACAAATGAAAGTATCATTCATGCGTACGTACGACTTACCGTCTTCATAAACAGTGCACTTCATTTTCTTATAACCAAATGTTATAGACTATTATAGATAAAAATATAATGGATATAAATACATATATAATATGTATATATGATATTTAAATCATAAATAATATGCTGGAGGTAATGGACTTTTGACCAAGTGGAGAATTTTTTTTATAACAAGTTCATTTTTGACTCAAGAACCAAACATCGACAAAAAGACTGATATGAACATGAATAATGATATGTTTGTTATAGAAAGGTAATACGTGATATAAATGGAATAATAAAATATAAATAATGTTCTGAAGAAAGTATATTTAACTTAACTTTATTATTTAGGGAGATAAAGAACAAATAAGACAAGCCAGACATAAGGTAAGGGAACATTTCACCCTCCTCTTTTAGTCAAAGACTTATTTTATGTTATGTATTTTAATTTACATTTTTGTTAGGTTGGGATATGTTATTATATATCCTTATTTATGTAAGTTATATTTAAATTTTATGAGAGACCATTTTTAATCTCATCAAATCATTTTCTGAATTCTTAAGTGACAACATTACGCTGCCGAATTTTCGTAATAGAATTTCTAAACTCAATTTCCTTTCATTGGGTTTTACGCATACTTCATTGTTTATATTATGCCATGATTATTTATGGAATCAAAATTTATTTGTTTATGTTGTAATTTACACTTCCCATTTTTTGGATATACTATTGATACACCTAATCACCCCATTGACAAATTCTTACGTCATTTTTACGATCGTTGTAAGGGATTACATATCAATCTTCTTTCATTGAGGAATATTTTGATATTGTGAACGTTTATTATCCTATAATGTGTATATACTACCATTTTACATATTATATGATGAATATATATATTCTCATGATATTATAGGTTTCGTTTAATGTTATTATTTAATAATTGTTTTCAACTTTTTTTCAAGTGGAAATGGACTCTTTATCTAAAACATCGTTCTAAATGTTTTAAGGATTTATTATTCTAAAAATTTCCCATTAATTTCAATTTTTTAATAATGGTTTTAAGGATTTATTTATATCTATATATATGTTTTAAAATTTAAATTCTCAAATTTCATTTAAATGTTTCAAAGTGGTATGGGACAATTTGATTCAAAAATATCTTTATTTTAATTTTTAAATGTTTTTAAAATGGATTGAATATTTCAATATATTGAAATGATTACATGTGATTGATGGTTTAAATTTTGATAATTTAAATATTTTATGTGTTATGATTAGTTTATGGAACATTGAAATTTGAAGGGTGGTTATGTAATAAATTAAATACGAGTGGTTCTATGACATACCAAGGGTAGGTAAGCCTGAGATAACTCTCCAATTCATTAGGTTACATAATGGAGATAAACGTTATGGTTTCTCCTAAGAGATTTAGGGAATATAATATCATGGGTATTACAAACTTAAATCACTATGTAGTTGTGAAGGCTACTATTTAAGTATGATATGTACGCCACTAGTTACCGTTATTATTTATGGTTACTAGGTGTTATTCTTAAATCATATGATATTCTGATATATGTTAAAGAGATCATGTTTGGTATGAATTTATAGACTAATTTTTTCATTATTTATTTTAAAAGATTTTTTGATATTATTATTCTCATCCCATGTTTTTGAAATGTATTTCAAAGGGTATAAGGAAGGTTAAGCGAAAGGAAGTATTCAAGAAGACTTAAATAACGAAAATAACTCTTGTTTTATTTGTGGAGTTTTATTTTTCTGAAAATTTGGATAATGTAGAAGTGTCTGACTTGTAATATTGACATGTAATGTAATATTTATGGCCTAATTTTTAGAAACTCTAAACTTGAAAATATACTCAATTTGAATTCTTGACTGAACTCAAGAATAAGTAATGTTTAAGGATGGGGCCTTATAGACCAGGCTGAGGAGGATGTGATTTGGAGGAAGATTCTATTTATGTTTTAGCACCAGAGCATGAAGAATCATGATAATAATACCTATCAAATAGATATAAATAAGTGGATAGGGAAGCTTATGAGGACATGTAACAAACCATGATTTTAATATATGAATAACTTAATATAATTCAATTTAATTGATAGTGTTCTCTACACACAACCTTAAACATGAATGGCACCATGATAGAGTAACATAACATATAATTATTACTTATCATTATTAAAGACAAGTCCTAGAATATAGAGATCCTTTGGGATGTTTTTGTAACATTCTATGTATTTCTTGTCAAAATATCTTCTTGATATTTTTTTAAAAGTGATACTGATTTACTGGAATTTTTCATAAATCCTTTTTAATGATGTGGTGCATGAGAATATGAATGATTCCCTAGTCATGATGATAATAATTCAATAATGATGACGATTATATAAAAATAATAATGTTCCCAAAATCATTAAGAATGTCCTGATCCACATAGAATCTAATCATGTTCATACATGGGTATAGAAGTATAAAAATAATATCTAAAAGACCAGGGTTGATGTTTTTGGAAGGATATTTTTATGGAGTCAATGTTAATGATATAATTTTGAAGGGGTAAAATACCACCAAATATAAAATATAGAGTTTTTCATGGCAGTACATGAACATTATTATCATATGGAAAACAATGGAAAATTAGAGTTCAGTTGTATCTATAAAAACATAAAGGGGGGAGTGACTAAAAATTGAGGTACAATATCATGAAATGGTTGTTCATGTTTGGGCATTGGAATATAGAGTAAATGAATATAAAAGGGGTTAAAAAATTTAAGATACTATAAAAATTACCATTAGAATGAGTTTTTTGAGTTAATATTTTCTTACTTCGGTAGAATTTGAGTTTTTATAGTTCCTAACTATTATCATCATATAATGAAATTAAAGGAAGTGCATCAAACAGTAAATTAAATTGATCAATGGGTCATTAGAATGAGTTAAGTATTTCCATGTGATCATCATATATCCACCAAAGCGGAAATCATTAGAGAAACAATTATGATTTCATTTGATAGATGATTATAGGAAGATACCATATTGGTTCTTGTGAACCAAGTGTGTTTTTTGAGCTAATGATGGATGAACATATAGATTAATTCCAACTCATTATAAAAATAATGATGGGTGGACATATCAAAATTTCATCTGTTCAAGGAAGAATTGGAAGATTAAAAATTAAAGTGAATATGATTTAACATATCATAGTCATTTATTCAAATAAAATAAACTATAAATGTAGTACAATAACTGGTTGGATGAGTTCTTAATGACACCATCAAAAAGAATTCCACTGGATTAATTTTTCAGAAGCATTACCGAAATTTCATAAAGCTCATATCAATGAAAATGTGATTCCATTATATCAATATTTTCATCCCTATAATGGTTAATTATTTTTGAATAGTCATTCAGTAATGAGGAAATGAAAGTAGTAAGAAGGTTGTAGATCCTTGAATTTGTATTAAGAATCATGAATATTCTTAAAGTATTGAGAGTTATCTAGTGAAATTTAGTTGAGAGGGTTTTTTGAAATTTGAGTATTCATTTAGTGATAAAATGATCATCAGTTTATTTATTTTCAAATACAATAGAAACTATAAAATTGGATGAATGTACAATACTTTTATAGGAAATATAAATTGTTTATATGTTTTGAAAGAGAAACGGTGAAGAATGTTTCCAAGTAGTGTGAGTTTCAAACAAAATAATGACTTGGATGAATAAGAACAATGGGAAGTGTTGTAGTGAGATTTTAGATGGGATAAACTGTCGATCAGAGACACCAGACTCTGTCATTGGTTAGAGATACCTTATAGAAGTTTTACAGGAATGAGATTATGAATGATTTGTGAAGAAATTATTTTGGTTCATCAGGAAGTGTAAAAATATGAGGATCATTTGTGTGAGGATCACTAGATAAATTATGCTGGACAAACTCCTAAGGAACTCCATCTAGAGATACTAAATTATGTAATATAATAGACAAAAGTATAAATAAACTATAATGAGATAATAAAAAATGTTTTTTATATTTTATTGGATTATTTTAATAAGAAAATTTATCTTACTAATGTGATTCATAAAAATCATTCCTATGAGGATATGAAAGGTTTATAACATAGGTTTTTAGTATTTATATTCACTTCTAATCATCTTGGATTTTGATAGACTAATTGTAGTATCCATGTTAAGTATTTAGGTTCTCATAGTGAGGCTTAACCTTTTATATACGATTTTCATTACATTAATTTATTATCATTTCATTATTTTTTGGTTTCTATAAAAAGTTGATAAGGATAAAAACTATTACAAGTTACATGGGATAATTTTAAGATAACTAAAAATGAAAAGGATCACTACTGATTCACCCACATGTCAGGGGTTATCAGGACCCAAAGGAACATAAATTCATATAAAAAATGCCCCATATTTAAATAACATTGTTGATTATATGAAATTAGTTAACAAAAAAATAATCATGCATTGGATGTAAAAAATTATCATAGTTAGACAAAAATAATGATAACCTATCTTCTATTTCTGGTCCAGAAGGTAATTAATGCAAAAAAATTTGGGTTTCCGCCCATTGATAAAGATTATATTATGACATTTATTGTAAAAATAAATCTTTATTAAGATGGAAAATCTATAAACTTTATTCTAATTTATTTTAATGATTTTTTTATAAAGGTGATGGGTCTCCTACTAGTTGAGGAATCTTGGAAAAATCTAGAATGTTTTTTCTGAGTGAAATATAAAAGTAAGGGAAACAAAAATGATAATCTAGAAAATAAATTTCAATGATATATGAATTAATGATGTTGAAACTAGTGTTGAGTGATTCATTATAGTTAGTAATTTTTTTTGAAATATTATATATTATGTGATCCTTCCAAATATACTACCATTTTTAAAAATCATTATAGAATCCTTCCATACTTTAATGATTCTCAACATTATTACTTATATGTTAAATATGATTTATCTCTTGAAGGATTATATAAAATTATTTTTATATGAAGTGATGTATGATACACCTTTAAAAATACATGAAGGGTAAAATATATTTTGATTAATTAATGAAAATGAAAATCTAAGATAATGATCACATGATTATTGGCCTCAATGATTTAAAATTCAATAACGATGATGAAATGAATGAAAAATTCACAACTCTTTCCAAAAAATAACAGACTGGTAGGGTTATAGATGGATTAAAAATACGACATAAATATGTTAACTATGGTGAAATTGTAAATTTTTCAATAAATAATCCTAGGATTAATATTTTAGAATATGATTATAATTCTGAAGAGAAATATTAGTTGAATAAATAGAAAAATTCATCCAAGGAAGATAAAAAATACACTAGATATAATAAAATGTTCAATGGAAAGAATTAAAGAGTTAAGTTGAGTAAGAATGTAGAACATGACTCGACTAAAAAAAGTACTTCATAAGATGAAAATCTATATAATATGAAATCATTCATTGAAATTATTGAGAGAGAGGAATATTCCACAAGCTGTAAAGAATAAGAAGGTGAAGAAACCTATCAATGAAACCAAATGAGATAAAAACCTAGGACATTTCATGAGGAAAAAATCAATATAAAAGTCATAATATTAAATAAATAAATAATGAAAAAAATATTAGAAAGGAATATATACATAAAAATAAATATGTGTACATTGAGTAGATTAATATCTACAAAGAGAATGTTATCAAATAATGAATGATAGTGCCTGATATTATTAAGAAGAATTATACAAAGGAATTTATGGTTTGTAAAACAAAATTGATATTTATTGATGTTTAATGTAAATTTAAGAAGTTTAGAAAAAGTTTCAACAAATATTCAATGATAAACACTAAAACATCGCAAGATGATGTGGAATCTCATTCCATAAATCTAAAGAAATTTTCAACCACTAATTATAAAATACCACATGATATTACTTACCACACATGTGTGAAATGATATTGGGATAATATATTTTGATAAAGTATGTGAGAAATCCATCAATTAAGAAAATGCGTACAATACCCTTCATCAATTGTTTTTACTCATGATAATTAGATTCATATTTTAAAAAATATATAAGAAATCAATATAATTATCAGATAGAAAGATTGATTTTCATTTAGATAAAGATAATAATGAGATATTATTCTTGTTATGGTAGATATAAGAACAAGGAAAATACATTTTAAAACAACACGTCACTTCCTAGAATTAGGAATTAACTAAGGCAGAGACATAGTGAAATAATAGGGAGTAACATTCTTAACATTCATAAATAAAAAAAATAAAAACTCATCAGATGCTAGGACATCCCCAAAGTGAATTTAATTTTCTTTCAGGGAGAAATTTTATAAAATGTGACTAACCATTTAAATTTTCTAATGAATTTATAAAAACTCATCTAAAAAAGTTTTTTATTATAGAAAATAAAAATTGTTAGGAACAAAAAATGTATATTAAAGATATTTTCTTATTGAGATACCTCTAAAACATATTAAAATGAAATGACCAAGAAATAATGAAAAAGAGT
This sequence comes from Viscum album, assembly GCA_963277665.1. NCBI lineage: Eukaryota > Viridiplantae > Streptophyta > Magnoliopsida > Santalales > Viscaceae > Viscum > Viscum album. The sequence continues at coordinate 937,077,133 of OY728129.1, forward strand.
TTTCATCGCATATGATAGGTGATAAAAATATTTTGAGTGGTATTTAATAATTTTAAGGAGGTTAAGTTTATTTTGGAAATAGTATTTCCTTAAAAATCCGAAGTATATGAACTATTGATATATAAAATTAGAGACCAAAGTCAAAGGAATTTTCATATTTTATGGGTTCCAAAATCATTTATTCAGTGTTATCTAACATTTTGATGATGGAAATGAAGTTATATTTTGAAAAAGTTCTTGAATCCTTAGAAGTTTTAATGTTAGAAATGTAGATCTTAATGGAGAAAGTACTACTGGAAAACTATTTTAGATTGGAGATTTTTGTAACACAATTTACATAAGGGATGTTGATTAAAATAATTAGTGGCATTGAATAATTATGAATCTTTCATATAAATTAACGTAAAATGTTTCCAAAGTGGATTCTATATAAACATTATCACCACCTAAAACCATATACTGTGTTATTTTTATAGAAATATAAATAAGTAATCTGGTTAGTAGAATACTTATAAAAGTCAAAATCCAATCCAATAGATCACTTGAGATAATTCAATATGATCATTGTGGGATGATGATACATCAATTAAATAGAGTTTATTTGTTATTTATTAATTACATCGACGATTTCACACATAGGACCAATATAATGTTCATGAAAATAAAGGAAAGGATGTCGAAATATGTAGATATTTTAGAAGGGAGGTTGAAAGATAAATGTGTTCTTATATAATTAAGATAACATTTGACAATGAAAATAAATTCCCAATAATTTATAGCAACTCCTATATATAAAAACATAGAATCCAACAAAAATAGTTCTCCCTATACTCACCCAAAAAATAGTGTTTCAGAAATTAAAGACAAAATTTTTATTGATATGGGAAAAAGCATGATCTGTGAGAACAAAATTTCAAAATAAATATAAGGAGAAGTTGGGACTAATAATATTCATTTAGAAAATAGATTATTTTTCAATATATGGTTTCTAAAATGACAAATTATGATATTTGGTATAATAAAAACCAATAAATGAAATACTTTAATTTTTTGGTGATTAAATTTATTATATTGATACAAAATATGATCTTATAAATTTTTATGAAATAGATGAAGAAGGTATTTTCGTGGGATATACATCTAATTAAATAATTTATAAATGTTGTAATAAAATTATAAATTTATGTGGATTATTATGATGTTAATTTTATTGAAAATGAATCATCCTTATCAAAATTAATTGAATATGATAATGATGATGATGTGAAGTATAGAATATTGAAATCCAAAGAAGATAATAAGGAACATAAAAACATGAATACCATTACAGAAAGTGACTCAAATTAGTCTAATAATAAGGAAAGTAAGTTTGTAATAAAATATCTAATGACTAAAACATTATAAAAATAGTTTGAAACTAATATAAAAATCATAAAATAGAAAGACACAGTTTAGACTAGATGAAAGATGACGTTAGAGAATCATACATTTTTTATCTCATAGATAGAAAAATAATAATTTTTAGATACTGGTGAACACAATCATTGATAAATTACAGGAATTAAAAGTAATATTAGATAAGAAAATAAATTATTGTTCTTGATCCATAGCTAGTAGGGAAGAATATTATAAAAGAAAAGTGTGTGTTCAGAAATATAATCAACAAACATGGAGAAATATCAAGAAAAATGTAATAATATTTTACAAAGCTTTCTCATTAGTGAAAGGAAATGATTTTGATGAAAATTTATCCGCTGTTGTATGACTTGAAAATATAAGAGTAGTATTGGAGTTTTTTTTCAAAATGGCGTTACAATGTCTATTTGATGGATTTTATGTTAGATTTTAAAAATATTGAAATTGAAGAAGTTTATATAAATAAACCCAGTGGGATAAAACTTAACAAACACAAAACCATTGTGTGTATGCTAAATAAATATTTTTATTGGGTTAAATAAATTTGTCATTAATTATAATTTTAAGTAGATGAAATTTTATGAATGAAAAGTTTATAAAAATCCTATATTCTATGGAAAAGAGCATAGGTAAAATTATTTCAATTTTATAATAAATATATAATTTTTTTAAGTGATTATGATAAAATATGTGATTAATTTTATGTATATATTATTTGAAACATAAAAATTTCTATTCATGGATATATAACATTACTTCTAGTCCTAAAAGTTCTAAAAATGGTGATAAATAATATATTAAGGATTTATTTAAAATTTTGGGAAGAACATATTCCAAGGAAATTGCGACAACCATTTCCGTTAGAAAGAATATGATCAAGGATGAATCAATGAAGAATTTGAATCAAAAAGACTTATGACATTTGAAGAGATATTGTTTTATTCTTATGGAATTATGTTTCAAGTGGTAGTGTCCATAATGGTAGTCTGGAAGGATGGCATCTCAACGATGGCATGGAAAAAAGAAATTTGAAGTTTTCATTTTGAAATTTGTATTTGAAGCTCTTTTGGGATGTATTTGGTTTTCTGGTCATTGCACTATGCAGTTCCTAGTTAACCATATCAATGTTTCTTTTTTGAAAATATCAAAAATATTAGGTAGAAAAAAGAAGAAGTATATGTTTCTTCCACCCATTCTTTTATGAAAATGATATGGATGAAAGTTAATCTATTTGAATGGGATTGTATTTTACAAAAAAAAAATTAACATTATTTAGGATGATAATTATTTCATCAATCATTCAAAAAATAATGTGTAAAATTCATGATAAAATCCAGTTAATATTAATTTCCACTTCAGTGAAGCGATTTTTGTTATTTGAGATGAGATGCTTCAGTAATTTTTAACAAGGTATCAAATGGATAATGTTTTCACAAATTCTATGTTAAGGGAAATATTTTAGGTATTGAGGCAGAAACTGTATATCCATCCTCCCGTATAAACTTTTTAAAGCTCATAAGGAAGTATCCAAAAATCCATTGGATTATGTTGACAATAAGGGATAAAATGTTCACCTCATTTCAACTTTTTTTGAATATGAAGCCTGTGTTATCACAAAATGTGCATAGTCTATTGAGGGGAACTAGATAATGTCAAAAGGTTCTCCAGATGGAGACATTTGATGTATAAATTTACATAAAAAATTTACTTTTATGATAATATTTTTTTTAAATTTCCTGTTCAAAGTTTGCCAAGAAATTTTTTTTTTCTGATGGGAGTAAGAATAAACATTCCTATTAGTAGAAAGAAGGATTCAAATAAGAAGTTGGTCATATTGCATTCACTTCTTATAATAGTGGATTTCCAAGGACTGATAGAGGTCTTTATGAGAAGGATATAGGATCATAGACTATTTTTAATGTTTTTAAATATTTAGTGTATTTATTTAATTTATAATAATATCATGCCTTTGAGGTGGTTAAACAATGTCCATAGAGATAAAAGCTATAACAAGTTATTAAGGATAATTTCAAGATGATTGGAATTTTAAAATATAACCATTGATTTACCCCCCCCCCCTCTTTTGTTCTCATGATCCTAATGATATGTTCAATTTTCTTATAAGGAATAATATTTATAAAATCAAAATAAAATGTAATTTTAATATGAATGAAATTCAATGGGTATATGTAAAATAACTAATATTTTTATTTTATGTTCAGAAATGATTTTTTCAAAAAATATCCTTTGTATGCTATATGATTTTATATTTCAATATACACCCTTTTAATTATTATAAAATATATCGTACATGAATAATCTATATAAACTAATTTAATTAGTAAATAATAGGGAATTCAAATAAGGGGTTAATATTCTGAAAAATATATATTCTTATAAAATTAATGTTTCATTATTTAGAAATTTTTTAATAAAAATATTTTTTAAAAAAATTTAAAGTTTTTATTGTATGATATTAAATTTTTTTCATTAATCATAGTAATATAATCATTATATAAATTTATGGGATATTTATAATAAGATATATGTTTAAGAGTGTAATGAAAAATTCCAATTTAACAAATTACATAAATTTTATGATATTTTAAATATACAATTATGTGATTAAAATTAATGAAAATTATTTATAACAATAAATATATATTTTTTAGTCAATTTTTAATTTTAGAAATCTTCTTTAGTTTACAAAACTGTAGTTTTTATTTTAAAATATAATCAATATTTTCTAAAAAATGATTTCAGTAGAATTAACGTCATTATTTTAAAATTATTTTGTTATCTATTTTATAAATTGAATAAAAATAAATTTATTTAAAATTTATTATTAGTGAATGTATATTATCTATGAATTACAAAATTGTTTTTATTCATAATTATTTTGTTACCTTAGTAAATAAAGTTATCCTGGTAAAAGTTAAAGTGGTAATAGTAATAATTGAAGGATTAAAGGGATTGAATCCTGATCAATAAATTTGTAGAGTTTTTTGGATGAAATTTTTATTTGAATTATATCATCTACACTCTATTTTTTAAAATTTTTGCTCCACTTGACATGTCAAATGTGTACTCCTATTATGTTAACTTGAAATATTTAGCAAAGTTTCATTCTCACCACTTATAAAATAGGCATCTCATCACCCCTTGATGAAAATCCTAATAGTTTAGTTTCCTACAAAAATATTTACCTATTTTCTTACCCTATATTATTATTTAACTCCTATTAGATTCTATAAAAAATGATTTTTCTCTATGTCATCCGTTTCCAGGGGATCTTCCAAGGAAATCTCAAACTACCCAACGTGTGTAATCATATTTACTTAACTACATTCTTTTATAATTTTTATTTCTACATATAGTGTTACATTTACTATATAATAATATAAGTATTGGTCATATAATAAATTTTATTATCCTATTGGAATTTTCATTTATCACTTTATCCCGTTTTTAATCATGAAAAATGAAATTATCATTCTTGTGTTCTGCTCACTAACATATCCCCAACACTATGTATCATTTTCTTATTTTCTTCCTTTTAATTTTGGTATAAAATATGCATTTAACAAATAATTATAAAATTTATATCATATTTATTATTATTAAAAATTATACTATATTACACATTTCTTATACCCAATGGAAAATGAAATCATTAACAAAGTTTACATACAGACTACCACCTCAATAGAATGATTTATTTTCAATTTTCTCTTCAAAACTACCTTATAATGATATTCATGAGAAAAATATCATAGAATAAATATTATTTTAATGATATCATTTAGTTTATCAAAAATAAAATTTTATCACATTTTACAGATATGGTCATTAAATTATTGTCAATAATTCAATTGACTAAAACAAGATAACTAAGGGGGGAATGATCTCATATTTATAAGTAATTGAATTATATAAATTGTAATCAAATTTTTTTATTTAAAATTATAATATATAACACTGATAGACCCTAAATTATATCATTATACTTTCAGTAAAATTGTTTTAAAATTAACCATATCATAATCATTCATTAATCATAGTAATTTATGGTCTGGGCCAGTCTAAACACCTACTTGAAAAATACTATAAATTAATATCATGAATGACTATGATATCATATTTAAATATAAAATATTATATATATATTTAAATATTTTTTTAATGTTATTAAAAATATTTTCCTCATTAATTAAGTAAACACATTTCGTTAGTGAAGAATCACTGAAACCAAATCATTAAATATTTTATCATCATACTCTATAAGAAAAACTAACATGGTAGGAAATTATATAATTTATATATATAATATAAAATATACTAAATTTAATTTAATTATCCTTTAATAATTAAAATTTTATCAATAATGAATACAAATGTTGTTTTTACAAAACTGGTTCAAAATGATAAAGATTATTCACACCTGGCGTTGAAAATAGGAAAAAATAACTAATATTTAAATAAATATAGTTAATTTAAATGGGTTTTATAAATGATTACAGTAAGAATTATGTAATTAGGTTTTTATTTGATTAGTATATTTTAATTATTCCTGACATTTAGTGAATGTTCTGAATGAATCATGAATAAGATAAATATTTTCAAATCAAATTCTTCACTTTGAGATATGATTGGTATTATGACCCTATTATCATTAATGTGATATATATAATTATAATTTGAGATATAATATCTCAAAATATCTTTTAATAAGGGTATTTTATATTAATTCTAATCCAACTATTATAAGGGTTTTTAATAATGTTTGACTTAATCAGGAAGTGTTTTTTTGGTCTCAATACCGATTATTTGAGATATATTACATATTATACTCCTTATTCCAATTTAATATTATTATATATATTTTATATCCTATTAATTTTTATAAATGTTTTTTATTTAGGGGATAAAATAATCCAAATCAATTTTATTTCTTTAAATTTTTTTAACTTTAGGGTTACCCCAGTCATAAGAGCTTTTGGTAACTCAATATCCATTCATTGAATTATGATAATTCTCATGAACTTATTTTTTTATAATTTTGGTTCATTATAAACCTAAATTTTATAATTTTTAATTCTCAAATTGATTAGTTTTTTTCTACATTATACCATTTTCAAATACGTCATGGTTCATGTGGAATGTTTCTCATAACGGTTATGGGTAACTCAAACCTCATTTATTTTAGTTATAATATTTCATCTTGAAATTTCTTATTCCATACTTGTGTTCTCCAACCCTAAAATTTTACTCTATGGTACCCACTAAACATATTTTGGAAAATTAAAATAAAAAAAATAGTTTTTACTCTTTCGACAATGTGAATGTTGAAAAAATTGTATTTTTGAAATAATAAAAGGGGGGGGGGGTCATTTTACATTTATATGTTATGTATCTCTCAAATAAATAATACAACATAAATAATATTCTTTTTCATAGATACATTAATAGGGATTATTTTCAAATTAATGGGTTTCAAAATTGTTACTGCTATGTTTCATTTCTAGCACTAGGGTTATGTTCTTCTACTACAACTCAAATTATTTATCTAGTTTTAATGTTGTTATGTTATCCAAGATATTAATTACGATCACACCCCTTTCCATATATGTGTAAAAATATCATTTTATAAATTCATATTTGAGGATGTTATCCTTGATGAAAAATTTAGTTATTGACAAGGGGATGAATATTGGTAGTATGTTTGTAGTTATTCTAATATAGATGATTATTTGAATGTTAAAAATGAATTGTTTCTCTATCCATATTCTATATCTGGAGAGGTTATATTTAAGTTATCCCTATCATTTAAATTGAAAAAATAATTAATATTCTTAATGATAATTTAATTTTAATGTATGTTGATTTATTATTGAAATTTTGTATCTATAATTATAAGTATATACCTTGATTTATTTTTCAAGAGGATCATTAGATAATGATATTAAAATTATTATGGAATATTATAGTAAATGCATTATACATTAAAAGTTAATGGTTTGGGACCTCGATAATATATCCCCAAAATGCATTGAATGATATCATGAGATAAAATTGTTGGGTTTTTGTGTATACCACTTCCCATAACATGATAGTGTCTTAGAAACTTGCCTCCAAGACATGTTTCTAAAATCGAGTATTATGTATTGAATTAATAGGAAATCATTTCTATTTATATATATGTTTTCATTTAATTTCATGGAAGTGGAATTCTCTAAATTTTAGTTGAATATGGAATTATTGTTATTATTTATTCCTTTTATATTATTTATAATGTTATTACATTTCTAACATCATTAGTTATATGTTTTACTTACTAATTATTTCCCCCCACCCCTTTCTTGTTTTTCCATTCCCTGGGATATGAAGATAAGTAGTACAGATGAAATCCTTAGATGGGTGACACATGTGAAAAAAATAATGGAAGATGTTTAAGACTCATTATAGATTAAGTTATTTAATAAATAATGAAATAAATTCTATTTGAAATTAATCATGGGGTTTTTTATTTAATAATTTATCTTAATTATTTAAAAATATAAACCTAAAAATATCATTTTAATACTAGAGTTTAAAAAATAATTATTTATTTTTTAATTAAGGATTGTTATATTCATGATTTTACATCTAGAATGAATTTTAATACATAATGATTGTGTTTCTAGCACCATATATGGGAGTACGGGTTTGGAGAATAATAGTTGGTGTCAATTGAAATTTTTAGAAAACTTTGGATATTAGGATATATGTTGAGGATAATTTAGGGGATGATAAGTAAAGGTTTGACATAATTTCAATGGTGTAGATAACCCATTATAATAATTATATGAGTTATATTTATGGTAATAGTGCACAATTTATTTGGGTATTTTGTTTCTAAAACCTTATGGAAAACCCAAGAGAAGATTTTATGTATAGGATGATATCATAAAATTTTTGAAAAGTCATTCCAATGATGTTTTCATAGAAATACAACCCCTTCTAGATAATAGAAATTTTATGAAATTTTGGAATAGATAAACCCATGGTAAATTGTCCTGAAAACGGCTCGTTGAGCATTAACCTGATCACAACTCTGATTATTGGTGATTAGACATAAAAACTATACAAATGGATATATAATCTTCGGGAATATACATTGGATAATCACATTATCTTTAAAAGTAATTATGAATGATTGTATTTCAAGTTATATTAAGATGTTAGGATATTATATAAGATAGAACCAAAACCAATGTAACATCTATTGAAACTAGAATAATCTAAGTTGATCTATGGATTATATATCTTGATATACAAGTGACATAACCAGAACTAAATGTATAGTAGGCCAATAAAGAAGTTAAACATCAATATCCTTTAAGTGAAATGGTTTAATAGAAAAATCACGTTACTCTTATTTCTCTGATTTGGTCATGAAAATAGTTATATCACATGATTATTAGAAAGAAATACTATGTTTGATGGAATACATGATACAAAACACTGATCTTAAATAAAGAAAATTATATTATTCTTTAAATGTGATCATTACAAACTAGTCATTAATTTGGGAAGAATGAATTATATTAACCGAATTATGAAATATATAATACTCCTAATCATTTATAATGTAGTAATTAATTCTATATAAATAATCACTTGATATTCAGTAAATTTATTTTATTCTTCAAAAAAAATTTCCTTCAAAAATTGTGTTTTCTTGGTTTTTGAGAGTGAATATTATAATTATTTTTTGGTAATTATTTAAAATGTATTTGAAACCATGAATTGATTCTTTGAATTCATCATGTCTACATTATATTAGGATAAATATTTTTGAGAATTTTTTGAAAAGATTTATTTTTCATTGTATAATAATAAATAACAAAATTTTATAAAAAATTGAATATTTTCTTAAAATAATGTCATATAAAATATCTTTTTAGATTAGTTTAAAAATATAATTAGTTAATTTTGGTTAAGATAATAATTTTTTAAATAGATTTTTTAAATAATTTTATTCTAAAAGTCATTTTATATTTTAAAAGTTCACTCTTCTGAAAAACAGTTCTACATCAAGTTTTGCTGGTTTTATTTTAAATAAAAAATTTTAATACTTTTTTTTTAATTTAAAACAAATATATTTCATATTTGAAATTATATGGTCCAAATTTTTTTAAATAGATCCATATTATTTTTATTCAAAATTAATTGTAATCATATTAATTTTTTCACCCCTCTTATGGGTAAATCAGGTAATTTATGGTTAAAAATAAAGTGATACAAATGATTAAATGAGAAAAAAAATTTCCAAAATTTTATTTTATATGTCAATTTCTTCCATAATAATCCATGATTCTGTGATATTACCTATTTTCCATTTGGGTATGATTACAACCTTTATAATATTTTATTTAATGAAAAGTCAAAATGTCACACTGTTGTTTTAAATAACGATAATAATTTTGAAAATTGCTATAAGAAAAGACATGTTCAGTTATATATATTAATTTGGAACATAAAATATTTTTATTAATAATGATATTTTCTAATTATATATATAATTACATTAAATTATTATACAACACCAATGTACTAATTATTGAATTAATGGAACATCAAATAAACGATATTAGCAAAATTTAAAATATTACAATTTTTTATAATAAATATAACATATGAATTTTATATATTAAAATGACATTTCATGGTAGTATTAAAATAGTTTCTTAAAATTTTACATATTTTTTTATGTTATCAAATTCAATGTAATGTATAATTTTATAAGTTGAAATTGTTAATATTTTATAATAAATAATATTTTATTAAATGTTATAATATTCATAAAAATATTATAAATGTCCATTTTATTAGTATTTGAATTATTATGTCAGACCCTATATATTTATGGCAATTTTGTTTCATTTATAAAAATTTACTTTCAGTCAAAGTGTTAAAATCCGTATAGTCACGGTAAGTGTGAAATGGGTAAAAAATGGGTTATAAGTAAATGATAATGGTTAAAAAATAATCAAAAAATTTATAAATTTTATTCTATTATTCTATTTTGATCCATAATCCTATAATATTCGAAATAAATAATTTTAGATCCATTTTTAATTGAAAATAAATTTATATTAATATAATATTTTGAGAAATTCTAAGAGTGTGCCTCCCCTCTTGTATAAAATGGAATATCTTATTAACATTACATCACACATCAATACCAATTTTTATTGGACATGAACTTACCAAATATATTATATAATTCCAAACCTAATTCTATATTTAGTTTTTTATTCCAAATATCTACATTATAGTTCTTAAGGTGTTAATCGAAGGAGACTTTCAAAAGAACATTTATAGTTTTAATGCTCACATTTTAGATTTATTTCTTATTCCAAAACATTAAAATATTCCTTAAATATGAAAAAATAATAACACTAGTACTAGAAATGTAATTATATGTTATTATGTTTGTGAAACAACCTACATCTATTTCTGACCTCCATCAAATGGTTGATGGATTTATCATTCATATGTACAGTTGACTACAATATTGTGAACTGGATAATTAAATTTTCATCACCATCTATCAAGAATGATAATAATGATGTAATCAATGTTAATATATGATATTCATGAGAAATTTATCTTTATAAAAGTTAACATTTAATTTATCTTTTAAACCACCCATTCACTAAAAATAGATAATGTCATTCGTGTGTAAGTGCGGACTATGACCACCACAAAGTGATGTAATTAATTTTTCATTACCACATCTCATGAATGGTATAAGTAAATATATTTAATGAATTAATATGATATTTATGTTATTAGGATCAATATTTGAATATTAAATAATACTCACTTTGTTTCCATATTGATTTTTGTGAAATAGAAATATTACTAATGTGTATGCATGGTTTATCATCTCTATGATTATAACATAGTACATTTTTCATAAAAATATTTAATTGTTTGATTAAATTTTTTTTTATAAATTATATAATTTTTTTAAAAAAATTATTCTTGTGACGATATAATAATGACGTTTTGGAAATATTTGACCTATCAAAGTTATTTTGGACTTATGAAATAAATATCGTCAAAACATCCAAATGTTCTAAAAAAATTCTCATGTAAGTAGAAAATATTCATTTATTTATAATTTAGTAATATAATGAACATATTTTGAAAGTAAAACTCAAGGTAAGGGAATTTATTTTAAAATTCATATTTTAAAGTGTCCCTTATAGTCCAGTTTTTATATCCATATGTTCTAAAATAGTTTAAAGAAGTTTTTTTATATTACAATATGATTTTGAAAGTCATTTTTACATATTATTTCTTTTAAAAAACTAGTTTGAAAGGAATATTTTTTTTTCTTTTTCCGAATGAGTTAGTTTTTAACTATTTTTCGATATTATAGAAGGACCGTTTTTAGCTTATATAGGATGAACATATTTTTCTTCCATTATAACTAATCATTTCACTAAATATTCTCTTACAAGATTATATGTTTTTTTCAGTGAATTTTTTTCCTTTATAATTGTGCAGCTTTTTAAAACTAATGATTTCAAATTTGAATGTAATATTTCCTAAGAATAAGTTTAGGGAAATTTGAATGGTATTTCCATTTATCTATATAAAAACCCATAATGTTAAATAAATTCTACCAGGGATATTTTTCATTGATATAATTCCCATTATTTCTTTGGTTGGATTATGACTTTTTCAAATATATTTCCATGGAACCTATTCATTTTCCATGAGTTAATCAAGATATAAAAGTAAGAATGGTTTTTCTGATAAGTTTTATAATGAAATGAAATATCAATGTAATTTATTTATGTTATGGTTATTGTGAGTTGTTTAGTAGGATAAGATATTCTATTATAAACTGGGGATGAGATGATCATTATAGCTATCCAATGCATTAGTTAATGGGATTGAATTTTCCAATTTGGATTTTACTAATATAATATGAGAATATATTTTTATCATTATTCCAATTGCAAATTTGATGGTTATTTTTATTTTCTTCCTTGAAGGTTAATCTATTTATATACATGAAGTTTATCCCATTTGTAAGAGTGATATAAAAATGATTCTAGAAGTTTCCTACATGTTTAATATATTATTTCTATGGGTTTTAAATGTTTCTTTTGATCAAAAAGTGTGTATTTTTAATTTCAAAATGATTTATTTCAAAACCTCAATGAATAATCTTATAAACATAATTATTTATGGGTATTGATGTAAATCAATGGAATAATGAATTTATTTAATTTATGTCCATTAATGGGAATTTTGTTATTATACCATATTTTAATATGTATTCAATGAGATTGAAGATGGGTAAGGGTAAAGAAGAATATTAGGTGAAAGTAATGAAATAATTTCCAAGAAAAAAACATTTTTTATAATAAAATTTTTATGTTTTGGAAAAAATTGATACTAAACCTATTGTACACCAAGTAATTTTGGGATTTTTTATGTAAGAGTTATGACGTAATTCTATAAAACTATAAATGATACAGATATTTAGGAACAAAATTAAGTGAATTATTGTCTAAAGAAAATATATAATTTGATATTCAAAGTTAGGTTATTATATTTGTATTATAGTAGGGTTTATATAAAATCAAGGGAATTCTTATTATTAAAGAAAAATCGATTAGTCCTCTATAAGAAAAATAGTTAGTTTGTTAGGGATATTTGTAGTTATTTTATATTAATTAAAATATACTGAGATAAAAAGAATAAGGATATCATTTTCATTATCCTCCCCAAAAGATGGTTTATTATTATTTTATTTTTTTGATTATACAAACATATTTGGTTTTGGTTATTGGATGGATCCGGTTGGTACCAAAGTAACTATTGATGTGAAGGAAAAGGTGGTGGTTGTTTCAATGGTCCAATAAACAAAATTGTAGTTGTAGTGAGAGATCATGCCATTATTCATAAATAGATTTTAGGAGTAATTTTTAACAACATGAACCTTGTCAAGTTTACTAATGCATAATACACGATAAAAATGACACCCCAATGATGTTCGTGTGATAATGATCATAAACATAAATACATTCAGTTCTCTATGTGTCAATAATGTAGAATTGAACAACCAGAAAAATATCTGGAAAGAATAAAATGATGTTTTATATATGGTAAATTATTTTATAAATAAATTATCTATCATGGAAAAAGGAAATGTTCCGTTAACTTCGTCAAGGAGAAAAAAGTTGTTCTTGATGTATCAATTGAATGTTTTCAATAATGGGAGAATAGTCATTATGGGAATCAAAGTCTTATGGGGAAGGCTCATAAATAGGATTAGAAATACCATATAGATATCTGTTTATAAATACTTAATTCAATTACATTTAAAGAAGAGGAATCTGAATATGAAATATTAATGGTAGGTATTATTTCCTGGATTAAATTTTTATACTGTTTAATCTTAGAACATGATTCATATTTTTGTTTTTAGAAAATATTTATTAAGGTATAATATTAAAATTTATGGATAGTGGATTATAAATAATTTTGAATGAATAATATTTCTACATATAAGAGATTTATGAGTCCTGTAATATCTATGGAAATTCAAAATTTTAATAAAATCTATAGACTTTTGATTATGGGAGTACTTTGGAAGACATTTATTGAGTTTTGATATATGTTTTATGTATATATAATCCTTAATTTTTTAATTTGAAAATGTTACGTAATGAAGAATTGTATTTTTATTTTCACAATATCATTATAAATGTATTTATTACCTTTTGGGTTTATATGATCTTTGATTTTGAGGTAATTATGTGTTATTACATTTCTAGGTTGAAAAATTAAAGGTATTAGATAACATTTGAGGTTAAAACATTAATTAATATTTATTTTATTTAAAATATTTTTGATGATTTTTACTACATTTACGGATATTTTATAAGGATTATATTATCTTATTTTTATAAAAATGACAATCTGTGGCCTGGGTGAAATATATTCGCATCCAGCTAGGTACTGAGGCTTGAACCCATAACCGAAAGACAACAGGGGTGCATCACCTACAACGAGCCTATGATATGTACTACTGAGTATGAAATTGTTTTTATTTATTTAAATTAGAAAACATATAAAAGAAATGTTTATTTTTGCAACATATGATATATTGTATAGATAATCCCGATAATGATAATGATTTAGTGATTATGTCATTAATCTTATTTCAGAAAAATTCACTATTTTGGGAAACATTTTTTATTCCAATAAAAAGATCATTATGGGATTTTATTTATGCAATAAAGGATGAACTATAGTTTTTAAGAGTATTGGTATTAAATTTAACGTTATATTGTTTAATGATTTTTATAGAAATAACTATAAAATAAAGGAAATTATATGATTAGGGCATATTATTTTTGTAATGAGACATTAAAAATGATTCATGCTATTTATAGATTAATTTTAAATTTATCTTTGATGTATATGGAATCAAATCATTATGATTTATGGGATTCAATATTAGTTAAGAATATTTTTATGAACATCAAGGGTATTTATTTTTAGAATTATTTATATTGAATTTTGGGTTCTAATATTAATGCTTATAGATTAGAGTTGTTTCTCAAAATATGATGGTTTATTCTATTTGGGAATTATCTTACATTGTAATAACCATTTTGGTTTTTGTAAATGTATAATGATAGGTGGAATAAATATTTAATCTTTTTTAGATTTTCATAATCCCTAAATGTTTATTATAGTGCTTTAGGCATGAAAAATGTTTCTTGAATAGTCATTTTTAGTGTAACATATGAGATTGTGGTGAAAATTGATTGAGGGACGAAACTCTCCATATAATGTACTTATATTTACTTATATTTTTACCATATATGATAAAGAAATTTTTCAGCTGTAGGAATATGATCTTGAAATTAAATTGTTTTCCATTGAATTTTTTTATAAAGAAATCAATGGGCTTCTAACGCATCACATATGTACTTTTATGTGATTGTTTACTTTTCACAACCATATTATATAATAATCTTTATTAGTTCTTGGGATTTAGGTTTTTCTTCCATATACTTGTTTTCAATTCCCTATTTTGTTCTAATAATTGAAAACCTACTATGTGTTTTTCTATATGAGCCTCGTACCTCCCATTATCTCACATCAAGAAGAAGTTTTATAAACCCTATATATGATGTGGGATTTCAAAAAGTTATTTTGAATAGTTAACTACTTATTTCTAATCCGGAATTCAAATTTCAAGGATAATATTTCATAAATGGGTTATATTGTAATATCCTAATAATTTTAAATATAAATAATATATTTGATAACAAATATGATACTCAACCCCGATCATAAATGAATAACAAATACTAATTATTTAAATTTTACTGTAATAAAATATCAACTAATTTGGTGGGAATAAATAGTATTAATCTTAGAAATATATAATAGACCTACTCATTTGTAATGTAATAATTGAGTATTTGTAAATAACCACTCGACTTTTAGTAAACTCACTTTACTATTTAAAAAAATTCCTTCCAAAATGATTTTTCATTATTTCTATGAGGAAATTGTATAATTATTTTTTCAAAATATTAGAAAATGTAATAGAAAAAATAAATAAATTTTTTTAATTCATAAGTCAAAATTTTCTAACAAATATTTTTTTAGAATTTTTTTCAAATGGTTTTCTAATGATTAGGGAAAAATATTGAATTTTATTAAACATTATATATTATTTTTAATTATTTACATAGTAAAATTCAATTTTTGATTATTTTTAAAGTGTATTTTTTCCAATTTATTTAAATTAATATAATTTTTGTTTTGTAATTATATTTTATACATGAATTTTGTATGAACAAATTTTATATAATAAATGATAATTTTTCTAAAAAAATATTTTTCATTGCATTTTTCCAGTTGAATTTTATATTAAATTATGAAATTTATATGTTTCAAATATAGAAAAATATATATTCAATTTTTAGAATTTGCGGTTCTAAATTTTTTAAATAGATCCATTTCATTTTTTTCTAAATGATTAGTAATATTAAAAGTTTTTTTACCGCACTTAAGTGTAAGTATAGTAATGAAGGGATAAATTTAAATCATTGATATTTTATAATAAATATATTTTTACTAAATGATATAAAATTAATTAAAAAATTATATTCATCCAATTTATTACTATATGGGTTATTATGTAACCATGTTCTATTTATGAATTGTTTATGTAATTAAAGTTACCTTAATGACCCTAAAAGTGTAAAAAACCATGTTATTAAGAATGTGTGGACACTATTACAAAATATTTGTTTAACACTGCTAAAAATGATCATTGTCATAACTGAAATACTATATAAATATAAGCGATATTAAAATCCCAAGGCTTTTATCTTAACTAAAACCCCCTTGATAAATAATCCTTTTGTGAACATTTTTTGTATGTGATGATAAATTGTAACTTTATGAGTGCTTCATCTACAAATGATAAAAGGTTACATTATCAACGAAAGATGTATAATAATATGGAAAATATTTTTTAGAACTAGATAAAGCACTGATAAATGGACACTTTATCATTTATAGACAATGTGCTACTAAAAGGACCTTTAATTAGTGCTTAATCTAGCACTGTTAATGGCCATTTCAGATGCTACACAGTTTCATCCCTACAACATCCATACAATAACCCTATAAAAAATCCAATAAAAATACATAAAAATAAATAGTTATATTTAGTAAAATCGATTAAAATACAAATAGTACATTTCTCAATAATTTCCATACAAAATTTATATAAGAAACCTTGAAATCAATGTAAGATTTATAGTTTACTAATACAATTACAACCCTATACAAAATCCAAACTAGTGGACACTTTTCAATAATCAACCACTGTTTAAATATATATCCCTACAATAAAACCAATGCTTAATTTAATAAATATACACAAAAAGTAAATAAATTATATTCTTAATGTTATATAATCAACATATGATAAATCATATTTGTAATTACTATATATATTAATGATATTATGAGTAAATCATTTGTTATATTGATGTTTGATTGATTCATACATGTCAAAAATATGTTATGTATCATTATTCTATTATTTTAAAGTTATCCGAGATCGTTTGATAAATTTTAGCTATGTGAGGATCATTTTAAAATAAAATAACACTTACATGAAAATCATTCACTTCAAGTCATACGGACCACGTCATGTGTTGGATTAACCAGGGGTAAATTCTTACACATCACAACTTAATTATGATTTTTTTATTTTTTTAAATGAATCGAGCTTTTTTTCGTGGTTTTTGAAATTTGATATGAATTTTGAACAAACATGGAACTTTATACTGAAAACACACACTACGAGTCATACCGTCCACATCGTATATCAGATTATCTTGTGGTTGATTCCTACATGACACAAATGAATTATGGATCATTTTACTAGATTTTAAAAACAATCCAAGATTATTTTCATAGTTTTGACAATATGAGGCACATTTTAAACTAAAATGACACAAATTTTGAAGGTACATACTTTGAGTCATACTCACCACATCATGTGTCAGATTGAAATGTGGTTAGTTCCTACACATCAAAAAAATATTATGTATCATTTCACTAATGTTCAGAAATAATATGATCTCATTTTCTCAGTTTTTCCTATGTGATAAGCATTTTAAAATCAAATGAATGTTCTATATTGAAGACAGATACATCGAGTCCTACTGACCACATCCTGTGTCAGATTAAGAAGAGGACGATTCCTTAATATCAGAAAAATATTATGGAACATTTTCAACAAATTGGTAAAAAATTTGATCCCATTTTATCGTTTGGCTACGTGATATTTGTTTCAAACAGAAAAGATACTTTTATATTTAAAACATGCACATTGATCCAAACCGACCACGTCATATCCCGAATTGATGTTTAGTAATTTACTGAAAGCCATAAATATATTATGGATCATTTTACTATTTTTTGAAAAAAATCCTAGATCATTTTGTAGGTTTTGGATTCATAAAACATGTTTTAAAATAAAATAACACTACTTTATTTTGAACACACACTTCAAGCCACACCGACCCCAGCATGTATCATTTTGACATGAGGTTGACTCTTATACATCCAAAATATATTGTGGATTATTTTCCTAAAATTTTAAATCAATCTGTGGTAGGTTTCTCAGTTTTTGATATTTGATATGTGTTTTAACATAAAATAGAACGTTTTTTTATTAAAAACAAGAACTTTGGGAATTTGATGTCCATTTTAAACTAAAATAGAACATTTCTATTAAAAACACACACTTTGGATCATATCAATTCTATATTGTGTTAATTTTATTTGTGATCAATTATAATATGTGACAAATGAATTATAGATCATTTTAATAAATTTTGAAAAACAACTAAGCTCATTTTCTCTGTTTGTGCTATTTAACATGCATTTTAAAGTAAAATTTCCCCTTTCTATTGAAAACACACACTTAATGTCATATTGACCACATCATGTCTCATATTAATGAGTGTTTAATTCCTAAATGTGATAAATTATTTTTGGACATTTTTCAAATGTTTGAAAATAATTAGATATTTTTTCCTTTGGGTTGGACTATTTTATTTATATCTTAAATAAAAATCACATTTTTTATTGAAAAAAACACTTCAATTTTCACCATGCACATTAGGTTTCTGATTAATGTGCAGTAAATTCATATATGTGAAAAATTATTTATGTATTTTTGTCCTTATGTTTTAAAAAAAATTGGAAACCATTTTCTTAGTTTTGGATATGTGACATGCATTTTAAACTAAAATGAAACATTAATATTGAAAACACAAACTTATGGTCCAAAAAACACATTGATTTTCAGATTGGTTTTTCGGTAAATTCCTACACATGAAAAATGATTTTTTATCATTTTTCTAATGTTTAAAAACAATATAAGATTGGTTTCTAACTAATTTAAATTTTTGCCAAAATAGGTATCAAATAAAAATGATAAAAAATTAACTATAAAATTTAGTTAAGATGATGATAAAACTAACTAATCAATTAGTCAAATCTCACCGCTTCAAGATATCTGCATACATTCTCACACCATATATTATTCCTATTAATTTATAAATAAATGTATTTCCACCATTACAATTCTCCTTGAGAAATAGATAAAAAATAACATATTAGCATTTTGATACTAATTATTCACTCCCCAAATATATTTACAAGGTCATATCATTTAGTAGATCAAAAACATACTAGCTATCACCTAAATTTGATATCGAAAAACATTCGACACCAAGTGAGTTTCCCACTCATCTCAAAACACGTTTTTTTCGAAATCATAGTAGTAGTGAGAAAATATAGAAAAAACTACTAGTAAATATTTTTATTGAAACTATTACTACAGTTAAAAATTAACTTTTGGGGTATTCAAGTATTTTTATTGTTTCTGATATTTTTCATAAATCTGAAAACATAATACCCACAATCCTTGTAGTTGTATTTCTTTAAAACTATAGAAACATCAACCAGAATAAGAAAATTATTATGAAATACATTTTTATAGTTAAATATATCTTTATATACCTTAATATGTTTCCATTTTATATAATTCATAGGCTTCTTATATTCAGTCACTAACTTCATACCATGATTTTTACTCTTTTTGGAGATCACCCTATCATAACAACTTTTTTGATAAAAAACTAGCTAAAATATATAATTTGATATTTATTTATAGAATATTGAATGGAGTGCATTAAAAATTCACAAAATACATCACGTGTAGTCAGTTTAATGGATATCCATTCATTGGATTAAAGAAATAAATATTTTGGATATTTGTATTGATTGAAATAGAAAAAATTATTCTTAAAAAACAAATAAGCAATGAAAAACAAAAATAGAAGTATATTTTATTTCATGATATTGAAGTGTTTTACCCCTACATTGAATGATAAAAAAATTATATATCACACGTTATTTTCTTCTCATATGTCTCATTAATCTATTATTATTTCTTATTAATTTCATCAAAATCTAAATTAATTTCATATGTAGAGATGATACAAGGATTGGTGAATCCAAAGGGTGATTTAATGAAGTTCCCTTTATATAGTACTAATATAAATTCATATATAAAATATGAATAGTTATTACCTTTGATGAAATTATTAGATAATTTTTTGAAAGAAATATTATAAAAATTTTGCATATATATGTACACAACTGGAATTGTTTCCTATACCCATGGTTCTATGAACTATTGGGAACCAAGCTGTCGGTATAGACTTATGCCCATGATTTGGCCAAACCATGGGTATAGGTGTAGAATACCCATAGTTACTAGACCCTTTTTATATGCCTTTTTTATGTGGAAACTTATACCTATGGTTTTGAAAATTTTGGGTATAGGTCATTTATTAAAAATAATACCCAATAGGATTTGATAATAGCACCTTCCCCTTAGTGTCTACTGAATTTACACTAATCTATAACACATTTTTGAATCACCATAGTTGACTCATCCGGTTGAAACCTATTTCTAGAGTTTACAAAAACTGCGGTTATAGCCCAACATATACCCATGGTTTTTGATAACAATGGTATATGTCTTCCTCAGAATTTTTTACATCTTAAACTGATACCCCTAATTTTACAAAAAAACATGGGTATATGGCTGACCTATACCTATAATTTTAAGAGAATAGTGAGTATGGGTCTTTCCCGCGATTTTTTTCCAATGAATCATATACCCCCAGTTCTCTAAAAAAGTGGATACAAGGTTGACCTATACTCATGGTTTTTGTAAAACTGTGGGTATATGTCCATTCCCAAAAGTTTTATTCATAATTGAGACTCCCATATATTCAAAATTTAAAATCCCAATTATAATATTATGAATAACCACATTTGTAATGATAGTTGAAAATATTTCATCTTTATATGGAATTTCGGACACATATTCATCATTGAATGTGGTGTATGTAGGAAGTTGAAATGACAATAGATGTTGCAATTGAATTGGTGGGGGTAAGGTTCACTTGGAAGTTCTTTCAGTTTTATTAAATGAATCAAGAGATTGTATTGATTTAACCATCCATTTCTCCATCATTTATATCCTTCTATAACACCATACCTCACGTCAAACATTTTTATATAAATTGTTATATTGTTTTTGTTTGAAAAATATCAGTTAAGTACATACCACAAGTATCTTTATAATATTATATATATATTCTAAGAAAGTTATAACAACATCATTAAATTCTATAATACCTAGATCATCAAGTGGAATAAGAATTTCAGAACATGGCTCTTGAGGTACCTCAATCTATACTCTCATGTGATATTTTGGGAGTTCTATTTTGTGTGTCGTCTCTCTTGGTATATTATACACTACACCCCTTGTAATAATGAGTTGTGTGGGTATTGATAGATAAAAATCACATAGAAATTTACCATGAATAATATTTTTAATATAAAGTTATCAAAAGTTTTTTAATTAACATTTATGAGAATGATTAATGAAAAAGTTGATTACTAAGGGTAATGTATCTAGTTTATGGGAATGACTAGCCTTAAATATAGTAGTGTTATTTGGTTTTTCATGTGCTTATCTTTGTTTTAGTACAATTTTTCTTTGATCCTCTTGCATATATTAGTCTGCCAAACAAGAACAGACAAAAAATATTTTTGAAATAATCTATTTGAACCTTCAATCCTTCCATTATCTAATATGAATCTTCTTTTTGTTTTTTCTTCTCAAAATATGTTATAGGAGACACTAAAAAACGACCACCTATCATTCGATGATATTTTTACAACTGATTACAAGCTACAAAAAGTATTTTTTATCAAGTACAGTCTATATTGATTATTGTGTCTAAACTAAATAAGAAACATATGAAAATAATATATAATTTAATGTAACACTAGTACAAAGAATAATGAATTAACATTATTTCATAATTACACATGTTTTCCATACTAATTTGGTGTTTCCAATGACTATTTTACTCTCCTTATTTATATAGGCCTCTATTAATGGAACATTATGTGGTGTGGAAATGGATTTGGATGTTGATTTATAAATATACATATAAAAAAGGAACATATGTTGTTTCAAATAAAAATATTTTTATTGATTTAAAATACATACCAATACTTCTCTAGTGATGTGTACGCCATCCTTGCTTTTCGATAGGGGTATATTGGTTTTGTTTCATGTTTTTTATTTTCATTGAAAATGTTTTGTTTCATAAATTAATTTTTTTGAATCCGTATGGATAAAATAAATACTATCAAGAAATATATTATCCACTTATATACACCTGAAATTATTCCTCATCTTGGGGACTAATGATCGAATTCCATGTTTCCAATTTATAATGTTTGAATAAGTAAATAGTGGGGTGATTTAGTTTCCCCATAGCATAACTATGGTAAAACATGGTAATATGTTTCTAAAATCCTTTGTGGGATATTTTAGTAGCCATTAAGACACATTTCTTATAGAATTTATCTAAAATAAACAATATCTGAAAGTAATAATGAAAAATAAATCAATATTTAATCATATATTTTTTTATTAAAATAGAGAATGTATATCATGAAATTATCTTATTTCATCCGAAAGGGTTTCCTTTATTATAGGATATATATGGAAGTTGTAATATATATAAACTTGTACATTCATCATCATTGTGACCCCAACATAAAAAATGATCATTGACTTGTTCGGGTTAACATGTTATCCGCATTGATTACAGAAAACCTCAAAAATTTTACCCTTAATTCTTTCCTTGATACTTTTCGAATAAAATATGATGCTACTTCATTCTTTTTTTTTATAATTTTTTTTGGATACCATAATGAGTCTGTAGTTTTAGCATGAACCAACTATTTGACCCCATTACTGGTAACATCATCATATAAATAAGACATCATCTTCACAAGTAGTGAAGAATTTAATTTATATTGTGTTAATATATTAGATAACCCATAATGTTATGGGGAAAATAATTATATATTAAAAAAATTAACATGATATTTAAAGACTATGTGTTTTTTTAAATGTTGAAGGGATTTGGATCCTTTATCAAGAATCCCAATCCCCTCATTATAGTCCCCTATAATTCATAACAAATTTTCTACATTAGGACTACTATGAATTGATTTTGATCTCCTAATAAAATGGTTATCATTGATTTAATTTTCATATGACCTGATAGTAGTTTAAGTCTCCAATATGATAATTTCCAAATTATTTTTTTATTGAATTTGAGATAAAAACTTCTTGTACTACTTGTCATTTTTTATGAAAAAATCATATTTTTCCACATCCATAGTAAAATTCACCTTCTCGTAGCACATTTCATGAACTTTCACTCCACTCTTGTTCCAACCCTTATGCAATGGAAAATATACACTTGAAATGGTTTATATATCCAACTCATATCTCTATTCGATAATATTTAAAATTGAAATATTGGCCTAAATTAAATTTATATCCTTGGAACTAGAAATGTTCATTACAGCCACCAAAATCAGAACTCCACCTTTTGGTATCAAACAATAATCATGGTGTTATTTTTATAGAAAATATAACCATTGATGACAATAAATGTGCAAGATATACCATTTTTATTTGATCCTCTAGATATATATCAAAGTTGTTTTACAAATGAATTTAGATTTCCAGATAATCATTATACATATCATCTTATAACCATCCTATAAACTGTTAATTATTTCTATTTAATATTCATCCTTTAATCCTTTATGTATTTAAATAGCTTATAATTTCTAGGTGGGATTCAACATATGGATCGACATCTTTAATATTATGTAAAATGTTATGTTTTTCTATCTATAAAATTTTAATGTTAATTTCAATACATCTATTATATAAATAACTTTTCTCATAAACAATCCACTATGGTAATACTTTGGGAGACTAATGCTATCGACAGATGATAGTTAATCAGTATAGAATTCAACAACATCTTCAACAATATATCATTCTATAATATAATGATCTGGTAAACGTTGATTCTTGGCATAACCTTTCAAAATATTTATAAACCATTTAATGGGGTACACCCAACTATAATGGAAATAACCATAAACTAGACATATTTAACTATGTTAACCACCTAGTGGACAATTATATCAAAGAATAGTTTTTTGAAGAACATTTATCATTCACATACTATGACTGCATCTTTATTATTCATGATGTGATTATTTATGAGGTCTATAACTTTACTCCACATGGATTTGAAAAAATAGATTCTAGTTAATGTATATCATAAATTTTTATAAATAATTATGTGTAAGAATATTTGAATGAAATCTAACATCAAAACATAATAGTCTTCTGATTTTAGACCCTGTATCTTCAAATTATCCATTGACATAAAATTCCAGATATTTGATGAATACCCCTATACGGATTTTATTCAATTTAGGAAAATGAAAAAATGGAAATTTTCTTTTCTGGATAGAATATAAGCTGGTTGAGAAATAAGATTCCATCCTTTACCCTTCACCATTTCCAACTCTTCCCTTATCCTCATGCTAATCATGTTCATACAAGAATTGATGATATACTTTCTTTCATATAACATTTAGTAAATTATAAGTGACATTATCAATTAACTATTTTATACATTCCTGACATCAAATAAATTTATAGCATATAAAAAATCCAAATATGTTAATTTAAAAAAATGGTTTCTTTTTCCAAAATGATTTGGAAGGGTTTTAAAAAAATGGTTTACAGAAAATAGTGTCAATATATTTTAATTTATCAAATAGTTAATCACCCTTCAATGGTTATAGTGTTTTTAATTTATTGGTATTACCATTGAATTTTTCTGCCCATGATCGATATTTGCATCATCAAAGTAAATTTTTTTCCCTAAAAACAATGTCTTTGAGGAATGTTTCAATTGAATAGTGATTGGACATTATTAAAAAATAGGACACACCAACATCCCTTTAATTCTATATCCTAATAACTTTTCATAAGCAAGAAATTCATTTTTTATCCCATAAAACATGGTTCTCAATGCCAATTCTTCACTTCTATGAGAATCATACATTGTAACACCTGTATCCCACATCAATTTCAGATCATAGATCAATAGATCTGAATTGAAATCAATATCATTTCTGGGTTGTTTTGGTACATATATAAGTAGGGAAAACATAATATATTTTCACTTCATGCATAACCATGAGAGAAAGATATAATTTAACAAGATTAATGGCATTGTACAGTGAGTATTATACTTTACATAAGAATAATTTTTTCAATATATTTAAAAATCATGGAAAAATTTTCTCATCTAATTTCTAAATTTTGGATACTCATAAACAATTTATAGCCACATAAGAGAGTATACTAGTAGATATATGATAACATCTTTAATTATTTCATCCATATTCCATTTAAATTATATAATGTTTTCTTGATGTATATACAGTTTTTTAAACCATGGAATGATAAGAAATTACCAGAAAAAATTCTATGTAATTGATTAAAATTATTCTAGAAATCTATGCCTCAATTGGGGAATTTTTTAGTGATTCCTAGTACATGAAAAAAATAGAGAATACATTGATAAAATAATTTATGATTTAGAGATCACTCTTATGGAACATATAATTCATTTAGTGTCACATATTTAATAAGGATGTTCATTTTCATCCAAAACGTATCTTTCATGAGACCATGTTGTCTTGTAAAGATTGTATCACTCCTTCTTTTACATGTTTTAAATTTATATATCATCAATTACACTAAAAAGTTTGTGTATTTTTTTATAAATGGTATACAAAGGTATCTTAGAAATAATATTTTACTTATCAAACAAATTTGGGAAATCATGAAGGTCATCTTCAATTTACATTATGATTTCTTCCATATGATCTCAATTATTATTCACATCATTAGTCATATCAAATGATTTATAAATTCCAATATCATCCCAATTGGTGTGCACATTTATTTTTCCCCATGATTAGACCAATATTTTTCTATTTGATCTATTATATGAGAAATTAAATGTTCTTCCAAGTCTTACAGACTAATATTTCTTGAATAGAAACATTTTAAACCAAGAAGAACAATTTTCAAAGGGTTTTATGCTTTCTCAATTGAAAACAAGACGAACAATTAAACTTTATATTCATACGATTTTGTTAAATTATTACCACTTAACCATTTTTGATCCATATCCATCCTATTAGGTTCATAAAATTTTTATTTTCTACCAGAAATAAATAAATACAAATAAGATATTCATAATTAGAGGATAAAGTTAAAGATAACTATAATAAGGGGAACCCACCATTTGAATGTTATAAGTTATTATTCTTAAAAAGTTATAATTTACCCAAGGGTGATATGAAATGAAAAATACTTGGGTAAAAATGTGGTTTTTGGTAGAGGTTCTCGATTTGATGTTGTTTGTGAAAAAAATATGGTAATTATAGGATGATTTCTATTATCTTTCTTGGTTGGAGTCCTATAGGTTTGTGAGTTTTATGTTTATTCCTTTATTCACATGTTATGTAGTGGTCTAAGTGGTGTTTAATTGGCATTATGAGTGGAGATTTAAGGGAGTGGGAATGGTATGTTGAACATCACTTTCCCTTAGAAAATTTGGACACATGATTAATTTAAATATTAATAAAAATAAGAAAGTCAGTTAAATAATACAGGACATTTGACAACAGACCAGTGTCAGTAAACCATTTATCGTTATTTACATTAATTATGTAACCATAACAAGATTGGTATCTACATAAATTATAAAATTTTCCCCTCTCATTTTTTCCCATTTACCATTTTTATGCATTTTACATCATAAATAAAGGTTTTTAAATGTTTTTTTGAAGTATAATTATAAATTATCTTATTAAAAATGTCATTAAAATGGATTTATTATTCAACTAAATCAGTAAATAACATATATTAATCTAATAATCTATATTAAATATGATGGAAAATAAAAAAATTATTATTTTATGAAATAAATCAATAATAAATTCTTGTATCATGCCGGTAATTTAAGTCCAACTTCACTTTCTAAACACGGGTAAAAATATATTTCCATGAAATATACAAGGTCATGTAATCAATAGATTTTTACCAGGGTCAAGGATCATGTAATTTCATGAAACTAATGGATTAATATTTTATTTAAGAGTGAAGGGAAGTTGGATTCAGTGTTACTATTTTTATGTAGTTTATTCTAGATAATGTTTTATATAAATACATGCAAATATATTTGTACTATAACCCTGTAACATATAGTTCTTTATCATACTCTATAAATTTTTATAATGAACTAAATCAAGGTTTCATTATTCATATCTTTTTCTTCATTAAAATATGTGACATTATTTATTTATGTTGTAATATAAATGATAATTCTTTCTCCATTATCCATAACATTTCTAGAAGGATAAATTTTTCCATTCTATTCAAACATTAGTTAACCATTTTGTGAATTTATAATGTGGATAATTTCATAAATATTTTTACAGTCATAACTAAATTGGTCATTTTAATTCACAATAGTCTACTTATCTAAGTTAATTTTCTATAAATTTTTATTTTTATTTTTATATTTTTTTGATTTATTTTATTCTTTTTTCATATTCCACCAGATTTGTGTTCCTCTTTCTATGTACATATGAACTATAACATTTTAAAATTATTATATTTCTTTGTTAGAACAAGGGTGGTTATATATATGTTAAGACAATGTGAACTCTACATTTTGCTTTTTTTATTTTTTAACCGAACCAATTAATACTAAAAAATTTATATCTCCTCAGAAGTTGTATTTCTCTATATAAACCAAGTATTTTCATGTTATTTATTTTAATAGACTTATTTATAAACATTAATATATCCATAATTCCCATTAGCGGGATATCATTCCTTTCATGGTTGGACAAAATATAATTGCATTTTAATCAATCTATGAATTTTTACTATCCATGAACTAGTATCTTATTAAATGGATAATTTATTTATAGTAAACTATATAACCCTTAATATTTTTTCTAATTAGATCATGGGTTTAATCAATAATTATTTTTTTCACTATAATCTCTTAAATATAATTTCCTCTTACAAATGTTTCTTTATATATAAAAAACCATTAATGTTAATCCATAATTTGTTTTAAAAAGGATTAGTACTCAAAATTGATAGCTATATCCTTGGAATTATTTGATAAGATTACTGCTCACAAATTCAACTAGAATTAATATATAGATTAAAAATGAGTAGTTATATTCCATTAACTATTATAAAAAAAACTTTTTCCCTAAATTATGTAATTTTTACTCCCACAAACAACAATATAGATTTTAATATTCAATAAAAAACGAGTCTTCAGCAATAATAGGCTTACATTCTAATATTTTAAAGCCTTATAATTCTTTTTCTAATCTTCTCATACTTATAAATACACTTCTTTATATCCTTTATCAATGAATATCGACTATTTCACTACTAAAATTATTCCAGAGCACTTTCATAGAAAAATAATCAACTTGGAGGGTGGGGGGGTGGACTGAGTGATTTAAATGTAAAAAAATAACTCCATTATTTATATTGATTTAGTTTAATCATTTATATTATATTTATTTTATAAAAAACTAAAATGAAATTAAATATTATGGAAAAATTTGGTTTTATAGTGGTTAATTTCTATGAATAATATCCCCAGGTAAACTCCCTAAACACCCAACATAGTATTGATGATATATATTTAGATCATTTTCCTGGTGATATCAAAACTGATTGCAATAAGTTGAAACTATGTACATGGTTCCAAGATATTTTACTATGTTCTCCATTACAATGATTATACATTCACTTTAGAAAATTTTCTGAGGGATTTAATAGTGTTGTAGAAGTTGAAGATATATTATCTATTACACTTTATACTAGATGTGAGCTATTAAAATTGAAATGAATAATATGTATAAAGTTTAATATAGTTGAAAACACATAATTGAATCCATAATTTTTTGATATTGATTCTTCATCTAGAGAATATGTATGTATTAAAAGTGAATTTCTATAAAATACATTAATAGAATCATCGATGTTTTAAATAGTAACAATATTCTCTCTTATTTATTATTCCTTCTATTTCTGTTGAAAAGTTATATATAAAATTTTCAGTTTGAAAATAAACATGATATTAATAATTTTCAATATATTATTGATTTTATCAATCCACTCAATATTCGTATATATAAAAATGAAAAATAAAATTTACCATTCTAATCTCTCTTAAAAATAAATCAAGTTAATGAAATGCAAAATTTTTTCCTTGAAAGTATGACATCTAAAAATTAAAGCAATTTATGATTTTTATAAAAAATTGAATTATATATATAAATATCTAAAAAACACATTATCTAAATAAATCTCAAAAAATATAATAAAAAATATTTTTTATAAATCTAAAACCAGATTTTTAAAAATTACCACCTATAATGTATCATAACTATTTAGAGTTCCTTTTGACTTTCTTAAAATTAAAAACTAAATCAACTCGGTCATACATATCTAAAATATATTGAAAATTTATAATATTCACTGTCAAAAAATCATATCATATAAATATTCTACATAAATACATATTTTCGTTTAAAATAAATAAATTTAATCAATATATAAAATTTAATGTTAAAAAATTTCAACTTTAAGGATAGATAAAGGTATCTAATTTGAATAGGTGAAGGAAAATTTTATTCTCTGAGTGTTAGTAGATACTAATAAAAACAATAGTGAAATGCGGTCTAAGATAAAATATATGAAAATTTATTAATATATATTTCACCATCAATAAATCCCTAGGAGAAATTCTCTTCCACTATAAGGAAATGGAAACACTCTACCGTAAGAATCCTAGGAAGTGGGTAAGTGCACAAGAACCTGTATGAGGGAATTCTTAAGAGCTACATGAATGAGGGTGACAATAATATGAGGAGGAAACCAATGGTTATAAAGTGGGCAGGAAACTGAGAAAAAAATAGAACAAAATAACTGAGAATGACCTATGCATGTTTTGGTTGGGTAAAATTGGAAAAATAGAGACCCATAAACAAGGAACCACCAGAAGAGGATGAATGATGGTTGGGACTTTATCACCACAGCTTAAAAACCTAGAAAAACGGGGCCATTGATCCGAGATTGTGCCACAATTTCGCACACTGCTGAACCGGAATAAGAAATCAATGCTAGTGGAGGAGAAAAAATAATATATCTTAGATTTGAGGCTTGATTCATTTAAGAGACTCTACTGGAAAGAGGGTCTAAACCAACAGATCTACACCCATTGTTTTATAAACAATGGTTATATCCTGATTTGGGTGTTTCTATACACATTGTTTTTAGTAAACCGTGGGTATAAGATATAGATACCAACAGTTTTTACTTAACTGTTGGTATAGATAGGAAACTTATTTTACCTCACAACACTCCCCCTCAATCGTTAGGCTGCAACCCCCCTGTAGTTCCCTTTCCCTCCGCTAGCATTTCCCTCACCCGATGCATGTTCTTCTCCTTTGACCGACGATAAACATCCCAACACCTCTACCTTAGGTCATCACACATCCCCTCTCCTCTTAATCCTCTATTTGAGCATGCCCTCCCAGGTCATGCATCCTCTAATCTATCTTTCCCTCACCGGATGATCATCCCCTCTAGGTCATGGAATTCATCTATCATAAATAAAGTGAGTGGTCATTTGTTGGTTTTTGTGAGTTGTTTATTTATATTTTATGTATTTTACTAATTGTGGTAAGACTATGGCTAACAAGTCTTGAGTCTGATGATTTTATGATGGGTTAATGTATGTTTTTTGGTAATAGGTGAACAATTAATTGCATAATTTTATCTATAGGTTTTAAATATTACCTTCATATATAAGAAAAAATGGAAATAATAAAATCGATTTTGGAAGGTTCCTTCTATTTATAATATTGGAAGTGGGACTTTAAGTTGTATAAAGAATAAATTTTATGGTTCATAATACATAGGCATGTTTATTTTATTTTTTGTGGGTCATGGTATAATTAGAATTTCATTTTATCCTCTATCATACTTTCTCTATTCTTTCATTCGTTTCCTCTTACACTTAGAACCATAATTCATTGTGCCATTTAGAGATTAGGATCATGATTGTTATAAGATTTTGTTTTGGTTTATATTTTCTAATAGAGGAGATCTTCTTGATAATTCATATGGTCACTGTGAAATATGATACATTTTAGATTAGTTTGTTCTTCTTACAATTATTTTTTTCTATGAAATTAATTCATTTTAGAATTCAATGTTTTATAGATATTTTTCAATCTCATTTTATTGAAATTTTGAATATATGTGATATCCATGTGATTTTATTAAGAAATATTTAATAAATTTGAGCAATAATTATGTTTTTTCCGTTTAAATTATAATTTTTAGGATTAATATGTGTTTTTTTATATTCTAACTATTTTTGAAAAGTATATGAGGCTATTTGAGAAGGTTTTGATTGTGGGTGTTGGATTTTGATCCAAATTCTATTTTGAGAGGGTAAAAAAATTATTTAAGCACAATATTGTTTTTATAATGAGGTATTGACCATGAAATTATTTTAAAGGGGTTTTATTATTTATTTAAAATGATTACCTAATAATGGTTTTTTGTTATTCCCCTAGTGAAAATTTCATTTATGGATCTTCAAAATGTTTTTGGTGGAAATAGAGTTCCGTTGGATATTTTTTGGATTTTAAATAGGGAGACCCATGTTCTAAAGGGTGGATTTGAAATATAAGTGTTGTTTGTGGTTTCATTAGACTTTTAAAGGATGTTCAAAGTACCTTTTTTAAGAATTGTAAATCAATTATAATTTTAATACATGTTTTATTGTTTTCTAACAATTTTAAATTTAGAATGAGTTTCATTTAATTCATATAATACCCTCTTGATCTCCCCTTGTTTTATGATCCCCTTTGTGAGGGTTTTTACCACCATGTTATTATTGTTGACCCCCTTGTTTGGGAAAGTAATTATTTATTCCATTGATGCATAATGTGTTAGATGATATTCATTATAAGGGTTTTTGATATGAGGTAAAGTTACCACTTATGTTTTTATTGATCTTTTCTCGTGTGTTCACTCGCCTCACTTTGTTAATAGTCATGGAAACATGGGTAATATATTAGTGTTATACTATTATGTTAAATAGTTTTTTAACAAGTGACAAGTGTCTCTCCAATCATGCTAGGTGCATGGGTAATGAGGGACTGTAATTTCAATGAGGATTTTGTGGGATAGTTTGATAGACATTGAATTGATCATAAAACATGCCTGATGTTGGTCCGCATAAAATTTATAAAATTTGATGTGTCTCATATTTGATTCCTTGGGTAGAGCCCATGATACACTCATTCATCACAACAGGTTTAATATTTTTTATTTCCACAACTTTTTTAATTTTATATTTCTTCAATTAATATTTTTATGGAACCTTAATCTTTTTCATAAGTTACATACCTTTAGAATTATGGTTCTAGCTTGTGTGTGTATAAGACTCGTCATGTTTGGTGTCATTTTATTATTAATATATTTAAAAGATTCCTCAAAACTCATTTTAATTTTAATTTATCATTTGTGGGGTTTAAAAAAATCTGAAAGGGGAATTCATATTTGAAATGACATAGGCTGATAAAACATTTTTAGCGTTTCTTTTTATTTAATGAAAAAATATAATGTTTTAAAAGAATATTATATGCGTGATATTGCATTTAACTTATCTATGTTTAAAATCATACTTCCTAGTCATTTGTGATGTGTGTGTTGTATGAAATTTCCATTTGAGTGTTGTTTTATATCAACATTATTTAATAATAATTAACTCATTTTAAATTATTTGTGAAACAAGAATTCTAAAAGAATAAAATTATTGAATAAAAAACATGAGATAAGTGTAAGTACCTGACTTTAAATATTACATAATATTTAATTAAATGAATAATTCACATTGAGGGTCTTTTCATGTTTTGAGTTTTAGAGAATTGGGAAATAACTATTACATAATAACATGAATATTACAAGAAGATACTACTACTCAGCATCCATTTTTTTATAAAATAAAAACTCTTAAAAAGAAACATGTCTAGTTCCATATTTTAGACAACATGAATTTTTATTATCGCATCCTTGACCCTATTCATCTTTAAGTCTTGTGGAAAACATTTCAAAAATATGGAATGAGCATAAAAAGCTCAGTAAGGGTTATAAAACAAGGAAGGAAAAACATTATCCCATCAATAAATACAAATCAATGAAACCATACTTTTCAATCATAACATACCATATGAAATCATAAGATTTATGAATACCACACACAAATCATAAATCATAAAGGTTACTTATGGAATCCATATCAAACATACATTGTAGCTATCACAGCTATGTAGGATGTTACACTTGGAATACCCATCATAGTATATTCCCTAAATATCTTAGGGTAAACATCATGTTCACCTCCGTCACGTTACCCAATGCATTGGAGAGCTATCTCGGGCTCATCCGCCCTAAGTTTATCAAGGAACCACCTGTATACATAAACAATTCCCAATAACAATAACATAATCATAACACATTACAAAAGTATAAAGGAAATATAACAATTCCACATTCCAATATATCAAATCATGATATTGAAATAAACAATGCTTTATCAAATCATTTTCAAAACCATTTAAAAAGAGAGTTTTGAATCAATGTGTCCCATACCAGGTTGAAGCTTTAAAATGAATTATCATTTGAAAAAATTAATGTCTATATAAATAAGTCCAAAAACACATTTTGAAAACATGGGAATTAATGAGAAATATTTAGAATAATAAATCTTTAAAACATTTAAAATGATTTTTATATAAATAATTTTTTAACAAAAAGGAGAGATGCTTGAATAAAAATAATTGAGGAATTAAATTTAATAAAAACTTTATAATATCATTATAATTAAGGTATTAATGATATGTTATGCCAAAGGATAGTATATACACCACATAAGAGTGAATTGGTGCATAAAAAAATGAATTCTCAATGGAAATGTAAATTGAGATGAAATCCCTTATAAAGATTGTATCCTTAAATTAAGGATAAATCAATCACATAATTATGTGTGAAAAATCTAAATACACCCAATATAAGTGGATATTAAGTGTGAAACAATCATAGGTCATTCACACATATTCATAGGATAACATGTTCATGAAGTACAAGTTGAACCCAAAGAATTGAAATTGGGTTAAGAAGTTCCCCTGTAAAAATTCGACAGCCTGACGACGTCACCTTAAAATTCAAAAAATGAGTTGATGAGATAAAAGTTTATCTCATAACTTGGACATAAAATTTAAATCAATAAGTATATATAATAACATATCCCAACATAATAACATGTAAATTAAAAGACATAACAAAGACACGTCTTTTAAAAAGAGGAGGGTGAAAGGTTCCCTTATCGATTTGGTAAGTTACAAAACATACACCACATGAAAGAAGGATCATAAAATATAGATGTAAATACTCATAAATGAATTTATATTAAACAAATAGTATAATCATGTGCAGTACATTCACCACAAAAAAGGAAATATTTTCAAATATAGCATGAATCTCACGGAAATAAAAAGTGAGATGAAAAACCCTTACTTCATTGTAATAAAATTGATTCGTTTGACCAAAAGTTAATAACCAAAAAATGAATCACGTAATACCATGAATAAAAAGCTAATAATTTTAACATATATCAATGGCAGTACACATTACACCACATGTAATAAATATGTGACGAATAATGGAAATCTCACAGAATTAAAAGTGAGATAAGAAATCTCTTACCTCGTCTCCGACTTGACTCAATCATTATTTAATATCTTGAATAATAAACTAAAGTTAATTTATACTTTCTTAATAACCTCATTCAAGTTTATTATTCCTTTTATATCACTTATTACCTTGTTATAAATATTATGTAATCATTTAAGTTAATAGCGTCCATTTTGTCAATATTTGGTACTTCAGTCAAAAATGGACACCTTATATTTACAAGTTGTCCATGTGATCAATATTCCTTTATATAAAAAATGATATTAATTATTTATATATCATATATATCATAGATATCTAGTATATACATGTATTTATAATAGTATATAACATTAGGAGTTAAGAAATGAAATGCACCGTTCATGGAAACGGTAAGCCGTACGTACGCATGAACACTACCTTCATTTCTATTTATTATTTTAATGGAATTAAAACATAATTATACATATTTATATTATAATTACAGTATTATATCATATATAATATCATTAAATCCATAATTTATACAACCCACATAAGGCATTGACGAGTCATATCACTTTGAGGGGGCGGTAGTCTGCACTTCCTCAAAAGAGATTATCGTATTTACCCACTATGGAAACCAAAAATGTGTGCTATAAATGGGAAGTATAGAAGACCAAGGAAATTATAAAAATATTATATATATCATATATAAATACATTTCCATCATAATGGTCACCATGATAGGCGGTAAGAGGTAATTGAACAATCATCGTCTCGTGAGGCGTTAGTTTTTCCATCCATAGAAACATTATGTTCTTCACCCAATAGATGGAGGTGTGTGTAAGTGTAGTCTGAATACTTATTATAAGAACATCCTAGTATATTGGGGATACTTTTTTCGTTACAAAATAATGGAATAAAAAGAGTTTAGGGGTTGGAGAATTAAAATAATAGAAAACAATTTAAGAGAAACGGTTACCAATAATTTGGGTAACTCCCTTTGGTTTGAACAATGGAATTATTTAAGATCCTTCAGCCTAATGTAAGGCTTCTACAGGTAGTAGAGTGATTTAGGGAGCTTAATTGGGAAGATTTTGGATGATCCAAATGGCTTGAGAGGTGTGTGGAATTGGATAGAAATGGTCTCCTTTTATAAGGGAGAGGAGGAGCTCTTTAGGAAAGTGTGAAAACATTATTTTATTATAAATATATATTTCGTTTAAAAAGGTCCAAAAATCATTATAGTAAAATATAATATGACTCATGGTAAAAATAAAATCATCCAATCAGAATTGGACATGTTTTGGATAATATTTTAATAATTTAATCTTATTTATTTAAATCATTTATTAACGAGGTAAATACTACATCATTATTGTGTCATATATAATTTAGTTTATTCGGTGTCTAAAAATTATAAAACAAATACTATCATGTAGGAAATCGATTTATCTTTCCTATTAATATTTATAATCTAAAATATGACTTATATAACACCATATAAAAATTAATTAATAATTTTTTTTGTTAATGTCAATTTTGTCTTTACATTAAATTAATTAATATAATGTGTCATTATCTTTCATAAGTGGCTCCATGGGGTCGCAAAATTGACCCACGGATGCCCATGGATGTAAATTACACATACAATAAGTTTATGAAATGTGTTAATGTAATTTTGAATTATTATAATATTCGTTTTAACTTGAATTACCATATTTTTCTTTAACCGTGGGTAATAAATGTCAAAAGTTACAATTCAGAAAAAATTATTTTCATCTTATTGAAAAAAAATTTTCATCCTAATAATAACCATGTATTTTGTATTTTTGAAATTCAATTCACAAAAGCATTAAAATTTCATTTAAATGAAAAATTCAGTTTTTTTATCTACTACTATGTGATTTCACTATTCTTCAAAAATTGTAGTTTTTTAGGAAAATACCAAAAATCCTACCTAAGATTTATTTGATATTCTGAATAAAAAAATGATGTCTATTTTGATAAATTAAAAAAATATAAGTTTAATTAATTATTTTTAAAATTAATTCCCGTTGTTAAAACAAATAGTGTTTCTTTAAGAAACAATAACAATCAAAAAATTGGCACTTGTTTATATCCAATTTCAAATTGAAATTAATTCCAATGACCAAAATTGGATTAAATGGTTAAAATATATTCTAATTACACTTTAAAACCAATTAAAAAGATAATCTAACCATAATAATAAATCATATTAAAAAATAGTTTTGAATTAAAATATAATATTTTCACTAT
This sequence comes from Viscum album, assembly GCA_963277665.1. Taxonomy (NCBI): domain Eukaryota; kingdom Viridiplantae; phylum Streptophyta; class Magnoliopsida; order Santalales; family Viscaceae; genus Viscum; species Viscum album. The sequence continues at coordinate 937,114,775 of OY728129.1, forward strand.
TCATTAAAAAATGAACTTTATCGGGAAAAAATTCCAAAAATTTACACAAAATTTTTTTTTGATGTCTCTATTATAAAGAAGGATTTTATTTGGTCATATAGAATGTATTAAAGTAACCAAATCTATATTTAAGGAGGGATCACAATTAAAAGGCGATAAATTGACCTTGTAATGTAAATTGTGCTTAAAATTAGATTCATTCCCATTTTAAGCCTCTATCATTTATTGGATAAATGTAAATAAATTTACCAAACATGTATAATCAGATTTTAGTTAGTTTTTTTCATTCCCTCAAATACAACGGCGAGGAGTTAACTAATATTTAAAATAATAATATTATATTATTAGTGTGCAAAATAAGATTACAAAGAAACCTGTTGTTGCATATCAGGTACGCTATCGAACATTGCAAATCTTTTCAAGTAAAATTAATCTTTAATTCACAAATATTAATAAATATGAAAAGTTTCTTATGACTTATTTATCTGGGATGTTACATCCTTCCCCCTTTTGGGAATTTCATCCTCACAATTTTAGAACTGGGCTGGGAAACTTCATTAAAAGTCCCACATCAGAAAAGAGTCAATAAAAATATCACTTTAAAATAATGGAAGATAAGTACAAAGGTCACTTGAGATAACCCATACTAGGATCCCATGTAGGAAAACATGGATACGAAAGGGATAAAAAATGGTCAAGTTCTGATGGAGAGTGACAGAAAACATGATTCGGAGAATGCTAACCACCAAAAAATCACAAACATGTGATGGGTTCAACGGTTCTTGATTCCCTAGTAGGAAAAGTTAACAGAAAACGTTTTTGTTTTAAGTTACTTTTCCTTGAGGAATATATTTATGAGTTTAACTAAAAACATAAGGAAACACAATTACTTTTCATATATACTTTTATCCTTAACTATATTTCTAACAAAAACTCATATTTCCTCTATATGATGAGTATTCAGGATTACTTGTTTACATTAAAAGTGCTATAATAATCTTCAAGAGAATCAAGTAATCCACACAATATTAAGTATATATTTCCCTTATATTTATAAATTAACTAAAACCAAAACGTTTTGGACAAGATCAGATAATACCCAAAAAGGATAATATTTTACAAGAAGAAAAATTACTCTTAATCTCTAAAATTTTTCAAAAAACCCAATGATCAACCAAGACCATTCAATAAACAATAGTCCCTAAATTTCTTCAAAAGTAATCCAAACTGTGATTCTAACCTAAATGTCATAAGGATTTAATTACATAGACATCGAAGATACAACTTAACATTTATCTCCAAGTAACACCTGTTACTCATAATGTCTCATATTGAAAATTAATTAACCTAATCACATATTCTCCACGATAGGTTAATCATTTACCTAAATAAATCAAATCATCATGTGTCCATAATAAAAACATTGATTCTTCGAGACTAAAATTTCAACCATTATTTCACAATTAAAATCTAATAGTATTCAATCTTCCTTAGGCATATAGTGTTTCCTCAAAATAGAGAACGTCTTCCAAAACAACCTTTATCACTTTATCACTAAATCATTTTTCTATACGAAGTATATACATTTGATAAAACATAAGTTCAAAAAATAAATATATTCTTGTTCTATAAAATAATTTTACTAAAATAATAAGTCATACTAACCAGGGACTTCAATTAGGCTACTGGTAGGCGAAGCACCCTTGTCGCCCTTCGGTTGTGGGTTCGATTCCTGCAGCCTTACCGGATGCGATGGGTTGTCACCCATCCTATGAGTTGTCCATTTTATAAAACTCAAAAATAACCCTAATATGTTTTAACCTCAATGGTTTCATTATACCTCTCATTTTCATCCAAATTCATTGTGATCTCAACATCTTAATTCTTGAAGTCTAATTTCACCACCATATGATAAAAAACAATCCCCAAAATGAAGAACATCATACGTTGATCATGGTGTCCATTTGGTTTCATCTTCATCTTGTTCACATAGGTATAAGGTCCGTGCATTGCAAAAATGATTTAGAGATACATAAAAATAATTTTCTTCCACCATCCAAATACACCTTGTACAACATGGGTCATATGGGTGTTCATAGGAAAAAAGTTTTGGAAAATAATCATGTATGGCATATAATTTCAAAACATATGATAAAAAAAGTTTTCTATAAAACAGTCGAACCGAATTTGAGTTAAAAAATTCAATTAAAGGTCCTTTTAAAATACCATAGGAATGTGCTGAGAGACTATATTTTAAAAATCAAATATAAATAGGTTGTGAAAGGGTCTCCTTCTTCAGCACCTTTTTAAAAAAATTATTTTCTTATAAATCTTGTGATAAGGTAAAATATTTGAAAATTCCTTGATAATATTTACCTTTCATGAAAATATGAGAATATTCTGAAAATAGGATTTTCCTAGAAACAACCCATGATCCACAATGATAAAGAGGAATAGTGGAGGTGTTTGATATCTCTAACAACTGCTTGCAAGTGAGTTGTTTTCTAGAAAAAGTTTCTCAATCATCGGAACTGGACTTTGCAATAATTATTGCAAGCATGTAATCAGGAAGAGGTAGAAATGTCATTTGAGATCCTCCTCCTTCCATTTGTAACTTACTTTCCTTGATCTGAAAAAGTTATAAAACTATGATTTAACTGAAATAATAGACAAAGGGACTAACCATGTGTCTAACAAAAATTCATAATCCCTAAAGTTGTCTAAACCAACCATTGATACCAACTATAAGGACCCCGCCTTAAACATTAAATAATATTGAATTAAATTAATAATTCACATTAAGAATCTTTTCAAGTATAGAGTTTTAGAGAATTAGGCTATAACTATTACATAACAACTTTAATATTACATGTACACACTACTACTCAGTATCCAATTTTTTTATAAAATAAAAACACTTAAAAAGAAACATTTCTAGTTCCATGTTTTAGACAGCATGACTTTTCTTTGATCCCATCCATGACCCTATTCATCTTTAAGTCCTGTGGAAAACATTTCAAAAAACTGGGATGAGCATAAAAAGCTCAGTAAGGGTTATAAAATAAGGAAGGAAAACATTAGCCCGTCAATAAATACAAATCAATGAAACCATATTTTTCAATCATAACATACCCTACAAAATCATAAGATTTATGAATAACACACACAAATCATAAATCATAAAGGTTACTTATGGCATCCATATCAAACTTACATTGTAGTTATCATAGTAACGTAGGGAGTTACACTTGGAAAACCCATTACAGTATATTCCATAAATCTCTTAGGAGAAACATCACGTTTACCTTCGTCACGTTACCCAATGCATTGGAGAGCTATCTTATGCTCACCCGCCCTAGGTTTATCACAGAACCACCCGTATACGTAAACAATTCCCAATAACCATTACATAATCACAACACATAACACAAGTATAAAGGAAATATAAAATTTTCACATTCCAATATATCAAATCAAGATATTTAAATAAATAATGCTTTATCAAATCAAATTCAAAACCATTTAAAAAGAGATTTTTGAATCAAAGTGTCCCATACCACTTTGATGATTTTAAATGAATTATCATTTGAAAACATTAACATACATAAAAATAAATCCTAAAACCCATTTTGAAAACATGTACATTAATGAGAAATATTTAGAAGAATAAATCTTTAAAACATTTAAAATGATCTTTTAGTTAAAGAGTTTTTTATAAAAAAGGAGAGACGCATGAATACCAATAATTGAGGAATAAATTTTAATCAAAACATTATAATATCATGAGAATAAATTTATTAATGATATATTATGCCAAAGAATAGTATATAAACCACATAAGAGTTAATTGGTGCATAACAACAATGAAGTCTCAATGGAAATGTAAATTGAGATGAAATCCCGTATAAAGATGGCATCCTTAAATTAAGGATAAATCAATCACATAATTATGTGTGAAAAATATAAATACAATCAATATAAGTGGATAATAAGAGTAAAACAATCTGAATTCATTCACACATATTCATAGGACGATATGTTCAAGAAGTACAAGTTGAACCCAAAGAAATGAAATTGGGTTAAGAAGTTCCCTTGTAAAAATTTGATAGCCTAACGACATCACTTTAAAATTCAGAAAATGTGTTGATGAGATAAAAACGGAATCTCAACACTTGTACATAAAATTTACATCAATAATATACATAAGAAAATATCCCAACATAATAAGATGTAAATTAAAAGACATAACAAAAAGGAGTCTTTCAAAAAGAGGAGGGTGAAAGGTTCCCTTACCGATTTGGTAACTTACAAAACATATGCTACATGAAAGAAGGATCATACATTGAAGATGTAAATACTCATATAGGAATGTATATTACACAAATAGTACAATCATGGGACGTACATTCACCACACAAAATGAAATAGTGACAAATATATCATGAATCTCACGGAAATAAAAAGTGAGATGAAAAACCCTTACTTCATTGTAATAAAATTGAATCGTATGACCAAAAGTTAATAATCAAAAATTCAATCACAGAATACCATGAATATAAATATAATAATGATAATATATATTAGTGGTCATACACATTATACCACATGTAATAAATAAGTGATGAATAATGGAAATCTCGCGGAATTAAAAGTCAGATAAAAAATCCCTTACCTCATGTACGACATGACTCGATCATTCTTTAATATCATGAATAATAAACTAAAGTTATTTTATACTTGTTTAAGAAACGTTTTCATGTTTATTATTCCTTTTATATCATCTATTATAATGTTATAAATATTATGTAATCATTTAAGTTAATAACGTCCATTTTGTCAATATTTTGTACATGAGTAAAAAATGGACACCTTATATTTACAGGTTGTCCATGTGGTCAATAGTCCATTATATCCAGAATGATATTCATTATTTATGCATTATATATATATAATATATATCTAGTATATATATGTATTTATAAAAGTACATAACATTTGGAGGTATGAAATTAAATGCACCGTTCATGGAGACGGTAACCCGTATGTACACATGAATGCTACTTTCATTTCTATTTCTTATTTTAATGGAATTAAAACATAATTATAGATAGTTATATTATAATTACTATATAATATCATATATAATATCATTAAATTAATCCTTTATACATCCCACATAAGGAATTAATGAGTCATATCACTTTGAGGGGGCGATAGTCCGCACTACCTCAAATGAGATTATCATATTTACCCACTAAGTAAACCAAAAGGTGTGCTATAAATGGGAAGTAAAAAATCATAATAAAATCATAAACATAACATAAATATCATATATAAATACAGTTCCATCATAATGGCCACCATGAGAGGCGGTAAGAGATAATTGAACAATCATCGTCTCGTGAGGTGTTAGTTTTCCATCCACAGAAACATTATGTTCATCACCCATTAGATGGAGGTGAGTGTAAGTGTAGTTTGAATCCTTATTATAGAAACATAATAGTATATTGAGTATAATTATTTTGTTTCAAAATAAAGGAATAAAAAGAGTTTAGATGTTGGAGAAGTAAAATAAATGAAAATAATTTAAGAGAAATTGTTATCTTTAATTTGGGTAACTCCCTTTAGTTTGAACCAAAGGACTTTTTGAAATGCATTATGCCTAAGGTAAGGCTACTAGGAGGAGTAGAGGAACGTAGGGAGCTTAATTGAGCAGATTTTGGATGAGGAAAATGTCTTGAGAGGTGTGAAAAATTGGATAGACATGGTCTCCTTTTATAAGGGAGAGGAGGGGCTCTTCAGGAAAGTGTGAAAGAATTATTTTATTATAAACGTATCTTCGGTTTATAAAGGTACAAAAATAATTATAATCAAATATAAGCTTTCTTATGGTCTAAATAAATTCATGTAATCATAATGGGACATGTTTTGAATAATATTATAATCATTATAATCTTATTTATTTAAATCATTTATTAATGAGGTAAATACTTCATCATTATCGTGTCATAAATAATTTAATTTATTAAAAGTATAAAAATTATAAAAAAACTACTATCATGTATTAAATAGTTTTATCTTTCCAATTAATATTTATAGTCGAAAATATGACTTATATAACACCATATAAAATTTAATTACTAAATGATTTTTGTTCATGTCAATTTTGTCTTTACATTAAATTAATTAATCTAATGTGTAATTATCTTTCATAAGTGGCTACATGGGGTCCCAAAATCAACCCAAGGATGCCCATGGTCGGCCATTACTCATCCAATAAGGTCATGAAAAGTGTTAATAAAATTTTGAATTATTCTTATAATCTTTTTAACTTGAATTACCCTATTTACATTTAACCGCGGTAAATAAAAGTCAAAAGTTACTATTCACCAGAAATTATTTTCATCTTATTGAACCACACTATTCAAACTAATAATAACGATGTATGTCAGTTTTTTGAAATTGAATTCACCAAATTGGTAAAATTTCATTTAAATGAAAAAGTCGGTTTTTTTAACTACTACTAAGTGATTTCACTATTCATCAAAAATTGGTGTTTTTCAGAAAAATACCAAACATTCAGCCTAAGAATTATTTGATATTCCAGATTCAAAAATTATTTATATTTTTCTAAATTAAAAACATATAAGTATAATTAATTAATTATAAAATTAATTTCCGTTGTTAAAATAAATAGTGTGTTTTTAGGAACAATAACTATCAAAAGATTGACACTTGTTTATGTCCATTTTCAAAGTGAAATTAATTCCAATGACCAAAGTTGGTTTAAATGGTAAAAATATATTCTAATTACACTTTAAAACCAACTAAAAAGACAATATAACAATATAAATAAATCATATTAAAACATAGTTTTGAATTAAAATACAATATTTTCACTATTCATTAAAAATGAACTTTATCAGAAAAAATTCCAAAAAAATACACAAAGTAAATTTTTATGTACCGATTATAAAGAAAGATTTTATTTGGTCATATAGAATGTATTAATGTAACCAAAAATATTTTAAAGAGTGTTCTCCATTAAAAGGCGATAAATCAGCCTTTTAATGTACATTATGCTTAAAATTAGATTCATTCACATTTTAAGCCTCCAACATTTATTTGATAAATGTAAATATATTTAACAAACATGTATAATCATATTTTATTTAGTTTTTTTCATTCCTGCCAATACAATGGCTAGGAGTTAACTACCATTTAAAATAATAATGTTATATTATTAGTGTGCAACATAAGATTTCAAAGAAACCAGTTGTTGTGTATCGGGTACGGTATCGAACATAGCAACCCTTTTAGTGTAAAAATAATATTTAACTCAAAAATATTAATAAATATAAAAATTTTCTTATTCCTTATTTATCTGGGATGTTACAAAAAGATAAAAATTCTATGAATGGATCATATAATTAAAGTGATTATAATTTCATGTACTCTTTAATAATAATAAATTTGGGATGTTAAGAATTCATAGACATAAAAAAGTATCTAACTTAGTGATATGTTAAACATACTGAGTTATAATGAAATTATCTCTTATTAGGAATCATGAATAAGTGATGACATTCTACTAAGTTCATCTTGTTGGATAGAAAAGTATAATCTTCTATATTCTAGTGAAGATTGTATGGAGTAACCGATTGACATTATATTGGAGAATCTATGATTGGTTCATCTTACCAATCATATTAAGGAGTTTTCAAATTATGAGATTAAAGAAAGTAATAATATTGTGTCCCTATTTTACTATTTTTTTACTACATATGGGTAAGGTTAAATTTTAAAAAAATTGGTACTAGATCCTAATATTTCAATAGAGGCCAATTTTAATATAATGAAAAGGTTATAAAAATATCATCTTATTCAATCAGCCCACATTTTTAGTGGTGAAACACCTCTATTGGCTCCTAAAACCAGACCAAGTCACCCCACTACCATACTATACATGGATAGAGTTTAGTAGATGGATTTTTAAGGTTTATAAATAAATTATATTTTCTTATTTGATGATGTACTGTATATAACTTCATAACAAGACACTTGTTTCACATCTTAGTTATAGATGAGATTGTAGGAGGAAGTAATGACCCAATAATGAATCATTAGAAAATAACCCTATTAGATTAATGACTATTAAAATAAATACTTTTATGTTATGAAGCATATAAAAAAGGGATTTAATGTTAGATTCTAGATAGTTATGGAATGATAAAATTATCATGATAAAATTAAGATATAATGATACAAACAACTCTGTCATAGACAGTGATCCTTTTTTCCCATTATGGTTTACCTTGTCAATCATCCCTTTATAGGATAAAGGTGATACTTTTATCTTAGATACATAAAGGGTTGAAATTAGTGATAAAAAATAAGGCACTTCTAATACAAATGTGAATGTGATTTAACTATTAATTTTATATGTTATAATAGTATTATTTTTTATTGATAATATCTCTTTTTTAATTATGGTTTACATTGTTGATTGGAAGATAAATTTTTTTTATTATAGAATGGACAGAAGATGGATGTATCGTACTGATCATATTTCAACCACATTTGAAAATAGTTTGGAGAATTCTTTAGATTTTTCATTTGACAATGCTCCAAATAGAGGAGGTGTATAGTGTCCATGCTATAAATGTGTTGGAAGACCACGATTAATCTGAGATAAAGCTAACTACCATATAATGAAATTTGTATTTCAAAAGAACTTTTAGGTTTGGTATCACCATGGAGAGACATGTAAATGTTCAATTGTTCATGATCAGAATGAAAGAAGTGGAATGGTAAATTTGATATTTGATCAGTTTCTATTTCTGAATCATCCCTAGAGAGATAGTATGAAAGTGAAAGAAGAAAATTGTATCAATAAACATGAAGAAAATTCTAAAGCTGATAATGAGAGAGTGAAAATTTTATTGGATGATTCCAAAACTCCAAAATATCATGAATGTACTAAAATGAACAAGTTGGAATTTTTAATGTGTTTATATCAAGGGAAAACCATATATAGAAATTCTAATACCGTCATTGATAATATTATTAGATTTTTGAATGAATTACATCCTGAGGGTGCAGATATTCCCTCAAATCATTACATGGAATATAAGTTCATTAAGTAGATTTTATTTGATACTAATAAATTCAATGCTTGACCTATAGATTGCAGTTTATTCTGGGTGGAAAGAAATTACTCTAATGACTATAAAGAATGAGATATGTCTTGGTGGGAGACAAATGCAGATGGAAAATTGTCTTATGTGACATAGAAATTCATATTGAAATTTCCATTAACTTATAGACTTTTAAATCTATTTCTGTCTTCAAAAATCAGAGCCAATATGCAATGTCATGATGCTGAGAGAATTAAAGGAAATGATGAGTCGGTTTATCTCGCAGAGGGAGTAGCATGGCAGAAATTTGATTCTGACCATCCTGATTTGGCAGTCGAGATGTGTAATATCAGGTTGGGTCTATCCTGTGACGGTTTTAATCCATTTGGTTATATGCTTACTGCTCACAACACATGGCCAGTTTTTATTCATCTTTATAATCTTCCTCTATGGATTTATATGAAAAATCCTTTAACTTTATAGAGAATACGGATATCTATAACTTTTAATCCTAGTGATGACATAGATTCATACTCACAACCATTAATAAGAGAGTTGAAACAACTTTGTTTTTGGGTGTGCGAGCATTTGATGATTATTCCAAGAATACGTTTGAGATGAATGCTACCCTTCTATGGACCATAAGTGATTTTCATAATTATGAAATGATGTTTGTGTAGAGAACAAAGGGAAAACTATCATGTCCTATTACTATGAATAATACATGATCGATAATGCTTAAATATCATCATAGTTTCAGTTTCATGGGTCATCAACGATTCTTTCCAATGAATCATCAATACAGGATGAATCATCAGAGGTTTGATAATATGGTTGTCACTGAACAATAGACTCAATGTTTGTTTAGGTAGTGACGTGCTTATTGAATTGATTTTTTTTCATTAGGGAAAGGTCAGTTGAAATCTAAAAAGAGGAAGAATGTTGACACTGAATCCATTTCCAATTCGAAAAATAAAAGCATTGTTTTGAGTTTCCATATTGGTCTACCAGTTTTTTACATAATAGTTTAGACATAAGTCATATTAAGAATTTTTTTTTGTAAAATATAGCATGAAATTATTATAAAAATCAATTAGAAGACCAAAGATGACTTCCGATCTCATCGGGACTTCTTGAATTGGGGTATTTGACTAGAACTACATCCTCAGTGGATTGGTGAAAATTAATGGAAATTTCCATGATATTCTTATGTGACGACACTTTCAGAGAAAGATAAATGTATAGTAGTATTATATAATATCAAGGTTCTTGATAGCTATTTCGACAACATATCTAAATGAGTCTATAGAAGATATATGAAATTAAAATCCCTAACAACTCAGTATTATCACATCCTTATTCATAAATGTATTCCAATATCAATTCTGAATTTTATATCCAATAATGTAAGGGTGAAAACTATTCTCTTGTTCCATTTTTTAGAGACCTTTGTGATAATGGATTATCGATGTAATTATTGAGAAAAATGCAGGAGGAGGTGCCATTAATTTTATGTGAGATGAAAAAATTTTCATCCATCCTTTTTCACTTGCATGTTCCATTTAATAGTTCATCTTCCAAGTAAACCACTTCTTGGGGACCAGTTGCCTTTTGGTGGATGTATCCTAGTGAAATAAAATTGTTTATAATGAAATCAAATGCCTGAAGCAACAATTATCTTGATGGTACGATTGTGTTGCGCCATCTAGATCAACAATGTATGGATTTTTGGTCAATTCATTTATTTTATGTGACCACAAGATATAACTAGACGATGAGAAATGAAGATAACCAATAGGTGGAAATTGATCCCTCATTTCCATATCTCCCCCAAACAGGAAGAATTATTGGGTCTTATACATTGTCTACATTGAGCATTGAAGAGTGGGAGATGGCACATTCCAGAGTCTTGTTTAAATGTGGGTTGTTAGATGACTATATCAATTAAGTAATTTTCATATTTATATGTTATCTCATATTATGAAATTTCAAATATACCTTAATATTTTATTATCATTTAATGTAGGGAACATTAAAAAAATTATAAGTATAGTTCATCGATCTTTTCCTCTGAGAATAATAAAGACTTTGAAAATCCTAGAGTTTCATGCTTGGTTTAAATCAAAGGTATTACATTTACTTTAATTAGACTAGAATATAGATATCCATATAATTTTATTATTCATATATATTTCAGTTTTTGAGTTTACATGATGACTCCATTTATCATGAATTAATATATTTGGATTTGGATCCCAATTCATTAGTTTTTGAATGAAAATATCTTATAATCAATTAGTTTAAATATATTATAAAATATTTATAGGTGAAAATGAGAACACAATTGGATAGTTTTATGTTAACTTCTACAATGGATTGTTATTCCAATGTATCAGATAGTCAACCTCAATATTTAGATGTGTAATATTGTGGACTTGTGGAAAAAATATTGTTACTGGATTACTACTATCAAGGAAGAGTCGCTATGGTGAAAAGTAAAAGGATTGATTCAATGATATGAAAGGGTACGTTTTTAAATGATTGTGGATTTAGAGTTAAAGATATGAGTTGATTCCTATATACCAAGGAACCATACAATTTGGAATCAATGGATAAACCGGTGTTTTATGTGAAATATCACATGAGACCTGATGATAATGTCATTAATAATGTAATCCCAAGACATATTTTTTATGATTATGGTGATGACATTTACACCATTGACACCCCCGTTGGTGTAGCCCAAAATATTTCATTTGATGCATAAAATTGTACAATTATGATATTTGATGTTTAACCCGATGTAGTGGTCAGTAATATATATATGCAACCATATATGTTCACTCATCATTGAGTTTACATTGACATGAGTTTCTCTAGTTAATATTACTATAATTTCTTTAGTTATGTTTTAGTTTAGAATGATATTTATGCCTTTTGTATTTTCTGGTGTCATTTCATTAAATTAGATTTATTTCAATGAAGAAAACATGGTTTAAATATTTTTTTTAGAAAATGTATAACTTGATACTGTAATTTTAAATGTTTTGTTTGTCATTTCCTTGTAATCATATGTAAAATTAGTAATTAAAAAAAGTGAAATTGGTTCCTCTCATGAATTTCTGATAGATTTACTATGTATTCATGATATGTAAAAAATTTATTTGATGTTAATATTCTTTATCAAATTTTTAATAGAAATTCAGTTCCACCAAATTTGAGTCCTAATCTTATAAGCATGGGTATGAGTGGGGATGCTCCAATACCTCGACGGATCACTCATCATACCCATTTTCACATTGACCCACTGGTGGACACCCCTTCCGTCACACTTTTCCATCCTCCCAATGAGTCTCTGAGGATGTTCTTATACATGCCTCCATCATTATCTCAACTACCTTATTATTCAAATTCCATGTCATTTCCAAATTTAGGGATGATCTAACTAATAACTCTATCATATAGTTTTTCCTCTTCTTCCCATACGATGTCTATATGCCTCCACAAATGTTTCCACCTTTACCACACCCATATCGGATGATGTATCCCCCATCCTACTACCCATATGCAGCCATGTCTATACCACCTCCAATTCCTACCATATATCTGGAAACTAATGATTCTATTCTATTATCTTCCACTCCAGTGCAGGAAGGCCTCCCATAGCATTTATTGTAACAAAAACTTCCTGTAGAGGTTGTTGAGTCAAGACAACCCATAAATCAATCACAGTCTATTGATTAGACTAGAAGAGGTATTTTTATTATAACTACATCAAATTTTATCTCATTATTTTTTTTTGTTGTACCATGACCTAATTATTCCCCTCCCCCATTTTTCTTATTTATTGGGATCTTCTTCTAGGCGACGTGGGTGCACTCGGATAAGGGAAGCTTGGAATTGCGATAAATAACAAATGGTTGATTAAAATCTAAAAAATAAAAGGGAAATTCCCAATGAAAATCAGTGTAGATGTTTCCTGGACACCTTTTCCAAGTATCACATTTTCATTCCAGTTGAACCAGTGTGATGGAGATGTATATATAAAAAGGTCTAAGACAAATCAGAGGAGAAAATATGTGTAATAAAATTTTATAAAGTCGTATCTATATAATTGCTGTATTTAAATGAAATAAAATGATCCTTGAATATTAAGTTTAACTTTTTCATGGAGAAACTACTAAGACTGCAAGGTTGATGGATTTTGTGGAGTACGGGAACTCATAGAAGCTTGAGTTTTATTTTGGTTAGATGGGTTGGGTTTCTACTGACATAGAGGGTGTACCTATATTCCTTGACTATCAAAAAAGTCATTATGAAAAAATTATTGAGCATTGGAAGACTACTGAGTTTGTGGTAATCTCAATATTTAATGGTTTTCTTATAAAATTAAATTATTTTTACTTATATTGGAATTTTTTAGATGTGTCAGATCAAATCATATAAAATAAATATTCGTTGACATATCTTCACACATTGGGGGGCACTATAATGCCTAAGCATGAAAAGCACCAGGTAACATAACTGGGAATTGTGATGTTATTCAGGATGTTCTAATAAAAATATTATTGAATCTACATAGGTTTTTTTTTCATTTTTCATATTTGGTTCTAATATAGATTTGTGCATTCATCATTTTCTATAAGTTGTATTGGATGATTAAGGTCTTGTACATTTTGCCAAATTATTTTACTCGAGTAGAAAGAAAACGGGAAGAAGTCCAGTAAATCCACTAACAGAAGATAAAACTGTATGGTTCTTATTTATATTTTAAATATTTATAAGAAATTAATAATTTAATATGTTTATAATTTCTACAGTCTACATTGGAGGACCTTTATGGTAAGGAAGTTGACAATATCAGGCCACATGATCATTTAATCCAGGCATTAGGTGGGGAGCACTTGGGGAGAGTACGATTTTGACCAACAAAAAACAACATCCCTTCTATATATTGGTCATAATCAGGATCCTCTCAATCCTCCCAGACCTCTGATCTAGAAATCACTCGTTCCGAAGAAGCTGAGGCAAATAAAATAGTTATATAAGAGCATGCAAGAAGTAAGTTGATGATCGTGCATTCCATGAAAGTTATGGTTTTTTGTGCCAGTATCTTCCGTCAGAGTATGTTTCATCTTTTGAATCTTATATAATATCAATGAGATATTTAAATGATGTACCAGGTGATGCCAATAAGGTTTTTAGTGGCGACGAAAGTTGTGGTGATAGAGCTATTGGGGGTGAGGATATTTTGATGTTGCTGTTAGTGATGAGGCTGCTGATGAAGTTGTTGGTGATGATGTTGATGATGATGGTCCTAGGGATCAATATTTTGGTGGTAGTGGTGGGGGGATATTAATACCCTTTATTTTTGGAATATCAAGGGGACTTATGCATTTACTTTAAGAACTTGATGTTGGTATGTTGTTAGATTTGGATTATTTCTTGATGTGATTGTTTTGTTCTTCATATGTTTTGTTTGATTTTTCATATTTATATTGAAATTTCATATTCTTATGGAATGGATCTCTGAAATTCATATGAAACCATCTCTATAAAAAGTAGTTTATAGATCTAAAAACTCTTGGATGAGGGTTCATATGAGAATAATTAATGGTAACCATACTTGTTATGAAATCCTATAGTAAACTTATTACATACTTATAGGATTATAGTATGCTCTTCACTAAAGAATTATTATTCAATTTTTTTATCCAACAGAATTTTTTGGGATATAAGTATAAATCACTAAGAAAACTAGGATGTAGGAAATGTGATTACTTTGGAGTGTTTGGATATTCAACAAGAAGGTAAAGAGGATAATTTTTTTTAGACCTTATAAGATGGGGAAACTGTTAATTTTTATGAGAATTTTATACCTGGGTATAGATTCTATAGTGATTGGCATGAATTTATCATGTAGAAACTACAAGAGGTCACTATATTGAAAATACCACTGAATAATCATAGCTGAATTTGGGGTTTGTAAATGTGACTAAATTGATGGTTCTTGTTTCTCAAGTGAAATATTTGTGATCCATGTTCATCAAGACTACTATTTTTGGTCTAATATAGATTCAATTAAAATATTTAATAGTGTTTTGGAGATTGGGTATTGGTTTTTGATTGTAATTTAAAATAACAACTTCTCGGATATCCATCCAAAACCTAAACTTGTGAAAAAGAGGTTATTTTTTTGGAAACTAGTAGACACCTTGTTTCAATTTATAGACAAAGAAACAATTTTAAGAATTGGATATTGAATCACCTTTATCACATAGAACATTTATTCCAGAAAAAATGTACAAAAACGGAATCAATTCAAACCAATCTAAATAATTATGATTTACGTGGATTGGCCTTAGTTATACTCTATGAGTAGAAACAATGTAACACATTCAAAGGGGAATTTTTCAATCGCTATGAAATTAATTTAAATTAAAAACATATGATAGACTAAGAAAAAAATATGAAGTTAAATGTTTTTTGGAAAGGGGATAACTATTTTAATAAGATGATCAAGAATGCTCTAATACAGAAAATGACTATCATTACCGATACATGAAAAACATGGGAATCTTAATTTTTTCTAACACATTTTATAGGTATTTTAGTTTCAAAACTAAGCTTGGGATGTCTTCTCCAATGATAGACAATTTGGTTTCTTAGAGGGTTTCATAGAAATAAAACTGTGAGGTTTACTTATCCTAGTATGAGAACTTGGTGGATAAATTATGAAAAACAATATAATAGATGTATACCTAGAAAGTGGAAAAGAATCTACCTGGTTGTGAATATTTAATCAATGTTACATTGGAATTTGGTATATATTTCTTAAGGCAAGTACCATATTTGAATCATTGGTCCCTTCCATGTATTGTTTGGATAGATATTAATAGATATGAGTGGATGTGAGTTTATCAATGCCAAAGAATATACCAATCCCCAAAACATACCTTAATTCTAGACTATTAAAAGACTTAGGCCTCAAAAATTATGTAATAAGGATTTTATGAACACTTTAAATTGACATTATATGTTTCTATATAGAGATTATGTAATTCCCACACGTACGATGTCTAATAAATTATCTAGATCCCAAAAAATGTGGCAACATAAAATATTTTTATAAGTGTTTATGGTGAGCATAACAAATAGAAAGGTCATATGGGAAGGATATAGTCCATGTAGATTTGGTTTAAAATTTTGATGTATAGAAATGAAATGAATATACATCTATTAAGAATACATATCGTGATATACCACATAGTGTTAAACTTTGTTTTATGAATTCTTTCTAGAGATGAGACTAATATACTTGTAGCCTTCCCCATACAAGAGTTTTTCCTTGGTTTGAATGTAGAATGTTCTAAGGAATTAAATCAATAATAAAATAATGGGAAACTATTATGGTTGGTACATTAATTCAAATCTCCTCTACACATAAGGAATAAATAGGAAACAAATCATAAAAAATAATCAACCCTATTTGGAGGAGGGGGAGTGATGGTAGGGAGGGGGAAACAGGTTTGGAGGTGGGATGATGGTTAGGAGGGAGGGGGTGTAGGTAGGGAGGGGCTGGGTGGGGGAGGGTGGTGGGTTCCAATAGGGAGGTGGTGGGTGCAGGTTGGGAGGGGGGTGCAAGTACGGGGGGGGGGTGTAGGTTGGGAGGGGGGGCATGAATGGGGGGATATAGGTTGGGAGGGTGGGGTGAAAGTTTGGGGGGCCTGGGTTCCGGGGGTAGGGTTCAGGAGGGGGGATATGTGTTGGGGGCTGGGTGCAGATAGGGAGGGTGGGGGGGGGGGGGTCTAGGAGAAGGTTGGTAGGGAGGGGGATTGGTGTAGGTAGGGGGAATGAAAAGAGGGAGGAGCTGTAGGCTGTGAGGGAGTGGGTACAAGTTTGGAGGGGGTGCAGGGGGTGGTCTGGGTGCATGTATAGAGGGGGGATGGGTGTAATTTGAGATGGTGGGGGGATGGGTGTAGTTAGGGAGTGGGGAAACTAGAATGGAGGTGAATGATGCATGTTTGGAGGGGGTGGGGCTAGGTGTAGGGTGGGGTGATTTTTGGTAGAGAGGGGTATGGGTTTAAGGAGGGTGAGGGGAACATGATTAGAGGTTGCAAAAAGAATAGAGTTGGGCTGTAGTTTTGGAGGGAGGGGGTACTGGTTTTGAGGGCAGGGGGGATAGGTGTATGTACGGAGGGGGTGCATGCATGTTGGGAGGGATGGGAGAAATAGGTTTGGAGGGGGATGCAGGTTGGGAGAGAGGTGATGTAGGTAGGGACGGGGGTTCCAGTTAGGATGCGGGGCTACAAATGATACTTTTGATTTTTTTTCTAAAGGTGTTATATGATTCTGAAGACAACATCAATCAGGATTTTTTTCCTAGACTTCAGGGAGGAACACATAATCACACAATCTCTACCTTAGAAGTTTCCTTTAAAAAAGGATGAATACTACTAAGATACTTATTATCACGTTGGTTCAATATTCTCTATAATTAAATGCAAACATTTTATTATTTCTAAAAATACATGCCAGGAATTGACAGTACAAAGAATATCTAGAATAGTTTCTAAGTATTTTCTTGAAGTTTTCAATGGTGAGATTTATTTATGGATTTATATTTAGATTTATTTTATCATTTATATTTAATTATTATTGTCATTTTTATATGGGGGTTATTGTCATTATGATTGTTTTATAGATGTAATTAAAGAAGTTATAATGTCAAGGAATACCAGATGTCATAAGAGTCACATAATATCAAATGGTCTCATCTATGAGTTTTTGGATCATGATGGTATAAATATCATTTATTTCATTATGATATAGTAATTTCTAAGTTGATTTATTAGATTAGGATCTAATTTCTTCTATTGAACTAGTGTAACATCGTATTTATATTCCTGTCATTCATAATGTATTTTATTTTCTATTTGTTTTTCATTTTTTAGTTCTGGAAATGAAGGTATTTGAACAATGGTCCTTGAAGACAAATATTGACATGGAGTATTCATTGAGGTATGAGTTTTACAAATGATGCTTTGGCATGTAGTGAATTATAAATGTGATATACTGCTTTGGAAAGGTCGAAGAGTCTATAAATTTATTGTGAAGGGTAAACTTAATTTAATAATAAATTTTTTGTTTTTATATTTTCCGTGATTAATTTTTTATTCATTTTTTACGTTTTAATACAAGCTAAGTTAAAAATTTAAATGCATTGTAGGTCTGTAGGGTGTTCAATTTGATAGTTCCTAGCCTAAAAATCCTCAAGGTGGAATTTATTTAAGATCTTGTAAGGGTTGGTTATGTTAATAGCTACGCCTCAAATATCTCTTTATTCAGGTTTTCCATTTAAAAAATAATAAATATTTTGATTACTTTATACGACATTTTTTATGTTTCTACATGCTTCAATTTTATTAATTCAAGTGATTCTCTAGATAAGTTATGGTTCTTAAGTATTATTGATCTCGTGCTTCTTGGATATGATGGTGAGTAGGATATTTTCATTATGCAAAGTCCATACAATGGAACTGTTACCATAATGAATGTTAACATGTAATTTAGAAAGTTGATTTTTGAAATGACCAGTATGATAATGCTGAAATTTTTCTCTTTTTGTGATATGGATGGAGATATTGGAATGAAAAATGCTAAGCTCATCAACTATCTTGGGACCATATCCTAGAGTGGCACCACAAAAATTTTAAATTCTCTTAAGGTAATCATTTTTTTGAAAAAGGTTATATTTACACATTCTCTATGTGACTCTCCTTTGATATCATGGTATCTTAATGGCTTAAAAATTTCAATTTCATTAATAATACATTATTGATTTTAAACTCTTCTATTTTAAGGGGTTGTTTCTTATTTATTTAAAGATGATAAATAGGTTCTTGTCCTTCCCCTCCAACACTACCTAGCATAGATCTACCCTTAGTATACTAAGGGGAATTTAACAATTCCTTTTTCTCTTTTGTCACTTGAAAAAATGAATAGATTTTATCATTTAAATTGAGATATGACAATTAATGGAAATAATTTCAAAATATCATTGTCATATGGTTTCAGAGTTAATGGAATAACCCCACTCTTTTTAGATAGATTGGTTGATCACCCCTTTGATGTTCCAAATGTTCAACATCTAACACACATGCCTAGTTGTTAGGATATTATCATTGATTGTATGCACTCACATATCTAAAAATTGGTGACATATATGCTAATCTCTACTAAATTTAGGTCAATAATGAGTCTTGTGAGATATTTCAAATTCCCTATCAATGGAATTTATATACCACCTTAATGTGAAACCCCTAGATCATTTATTTTCAGGATTATTAGCCAACTTCTCCAAAGGATAAATCTCCCAGGATCTATATAGCTTGGGGAGGATTAAACCATTCCATCTTCATCCAATTTCCTAGACAATATCCTTATGTCCTGCAACTGTCATGTGACCTCCATATTGATCACCATGTTATTAGATTACAAAGCATTATCTCCTCTATAATTAGTTATTGGGTGTGCCAAGTGAATTGTTGACTTAAATAATTTGAGGATTCTACCTTGGACAATCCTTTTCATGTCTTCATTATTAGAATCCTCCCTTATTAGTGACATATGATACGTTAACCCTTGATATATTTTAGGTTAGCATGTTATGAAAATAATATTAAATCCATATTTTGGAATACTGAAACATCAACTATACACATGCATCTTGGAATGTAAAATTTATCTTGACATTTGTGTCCTCCCAAATCATCATTAACTAGAGTTTACTTTCCACCATAGGATGTCACTTCATCCTAGAATCCAAAAATAATTTTAGAAACCATACCTACATGAACCCAAATAGATGAAATAATTGGAAGGGTGCGTATACCACAAAACTGATGTCACAATGTATCAACATTAATGAGACGGAAACATGCATTAACATTATCTATAATACCAATTCTTATCCCACTTGATGATTATCTATGACTATGCCTATTTAGACTACACCATATGTAAAAAAATAGAACAATGAGTATCTCCCTATTGTTTTGAAGATCAGTAGCCTATCTATTAGTAGAACCTGGATTCCAGAGAAGGACTGAATAAAGTGTATAAATCTACAGCTCAAAATATAAAGTGCATTAGAAAATTTATATTACATGAAGTGTGATTTTGAACAACAATACAACACCGAAAATTGACCATAAGTATCAAAATCAGGGCTTCCTCGGATATATATGAAATATAAATTTGTATATCTTATATTATATTTTTAGAATCAAAATTATGGACATTGAGTTCTTATATAACCACCTCACCACTTTTTTGAATGTGCTCGGTCAAACTTATATACATGATACATTATGTTTTCAGGAGTTTCATAATATTGGAAATGTATATATTGTGGTTTGTAAATAGTTTCTAACCAGTTTGTTTTCTATTTTCCATTGTGTTTACAGGTGGAAACAATTCATTGTGGTTCCATTGGATTTTGGTTTGTATTGTGGTTCTATTATTTTGGCATTCTGGTTTTGTTTGTGGTTTGTATTCTAGTTTTCAAGAGGAAGGTGAAAGCATGGTGGGATGCTTTTCATTCTAGGAAACCCATATATACCCACGGTTCAACGAACCATGGGTATATATGAAACTATGAAGACCATAAACACCCACGGTTCATTGAACCATGGGTATGTGTGCTGTGAAAAAATCAATCTATACCCACAGTTCTCTTTACCATGGGATTATACTATCTAGTGTGAAAATGTATACCGATAGTTTTGTAAACCATGGGTATAGATATAAACCCACAGTTTTGGTAAACTGTGGGTAATATGAAAATTCATTAGGATATACCAACACTTCAGTAGCCAATGGTTAATTAAACCATGTGTATAGCCTATACCCATGGTTTGAAATATGGGGTATAGGTTATATTTCTCATAGTGAGGCTGTTGATGGGTAGTGGTAGTGATACTAGACTTCCTAAAGATCTTGAATACTGTGACTGAATTTATTGTGGTTAGAGTTATTTCGAAAATAGCAGGGAGAGTTTTATTAGTGTATTGAAAAAGGTCAGCTGAAGAGGGGTTTTATTGTCACTAAAAAGAAATGATTTGATAAAAGAATTATTTATCATTGATTCCTTTTTGCTGATTTTTATCATTATAGTTTTAAATAAATATAATTATAAGTATATATTAAAATATTTTAATATAATTATAATGTTTATTATATCCATATATGTATTTATATATTTATTGATATATTTAATAAATGTAAATAAAAATAAATTTTAATATACTAATTATATTCATTGTTTAAATACAGTTATTATAATTTTATAATTGTATTGTAATAAAATTATTTATTTATAATTATAAAAATACCTTTTTCATAATTATATATATATATATACATACATACATATATCTATATTAGGTGCATGGGGGTACAATTGTATTAATCACACACACACACCACACACAAATGCTGGAAAGGTAGGCCATAGCCCCCAAGGGATAACCTACCCTTGAAGCCATATTTATTCAGTACATGGACTGAAGGACCAATGGGAATGAACCCAATTATATGGCCCAAAGGCCTAAAATCTGGCCCAATGGCCTAGTGCAGCTTGATGCCTACAACACATCACTGTCACTATCTGTATGTGTTAGGCCTGCATCATGATCTGTCTGCGTTATGCCTGTGTCACCACCTGCCAATGTCATGCATGCATCATCGTCTGTGAGTGGAGATTCAATCCCACCCTGATTTGGACCCAGGTCTGAAGCAGAATCACGGGGTACCTCAACCACTGAGGCACACCCCAACTGTAAAAAAATTATATATATATATATAATTATAAATATATTATTTTATTAATATAATAAATATAAATTTATAAATTAGTATATTTGTAAATATATTTGTCACTGTGTTTATAATTAATTACTTATAATTAAAAATATATTTTTATGATTATGAAATTTAAATAATTATTTTATTTTTTATGTATATAAAAATATAAATATAATTATAGTAAATATATTCATTATGTAAATATATTTATTATAATTTTATAATTATAAGTATATTTATAACATTATATTTATTTTTATGAATATATATATTTATATAAATATATAAATATATTTAATAAATAAATATAAATATAAATATAAATATAAATCAATTAAACATATTCATTATTTAAATATACTTATTATAATCTTATAATTATTTAAAAATATAAACATTCATTTATAATTATATAAATAGTATTTTAAAAATTATTTATATATTTATAATAATAAATTTATAATTTTATATATATAGTAAATAACCATTTACAAAAAAAAATTAATTGTAATTATATTAATAATTAATTATTTATATTATAAATATATTTATATCAATATATATTTGTGTAATAATATATATATATATTTATTAAATATATATGAAGAATAAATATAATGATTGTAAATTTATTCATTATTCAAATATATTTATTATAATTTTTTAAATTCAAATATATCTATATCATTATATATATCTATATCATTATATATATTTACATAATTATATATACATATTAAATATATATAAATAAAACTAAAAATATATTAAATATATTAATTATATAAATATATTTATTAAAATCATATATTTTTTTAATATATAATTAATTATTTATAAATATATAAACACATTTTTTAAAATTATATATATTTATTTATATTTATAAATTTTGTAAGTACAAATTTGTAAATATTTTTATTTATAAATAATTATTTACAAATATATTTTTACCAATATTAATGAATATGTAATCTTACATGAAAGAATGATAAAATTGATTGAAATATAATATTTAAAAATGAGTTCTCTTTAAAAATATGGGGGAAATGATACATTTTATTAATTAAATAATAAATAAAAATATGTGGATATATATTTCGATGAATATGAATACATATTAAAAGAATTAAAACAAGGTAAATAATTTTGAATAAATAAATATTTAAAACTTATTAAATTCCCAAAAAATATAAAGTATAAAATATTAAAAATAAATAAATAATAAAAACTGTAATTCCAATATGGTGTCACGACCCGCGTTCACCAAGATGAGGGACCAAATATCAGATTTCAAGACCCATCCTTCTTCAAGTTGATGGAGGGGTAATGACCCCCGAGACCCACCATCAATAAGTCCTAGAGTGGCGACTCACACCAAGGGTATGAAATTACGCCCAAAATGGAAGTCATTACCCTTTTTATTTAGTAGGATTTGGAGATAAGATAGTATATCCCAAAAAACAGAAAAACTGGATGTAAAAGTAAATCCAAAACAATCCATTCCAATATGCATGTTCCAATAATAAGTGCTACAAAAATACATGAAAACTCAAAAGGAATGTACCAAAAGAAAAGAAAAGAAGAAACGTCAATGGTCCCAAAATCCTAACTAGTAGGGTCTAGCATGGTCCTTGAAGTCCTCCTAGAAACCTGGAAGCAGTTTTGTATACGTAGAGTGAGTGTACATGTATACTCAGTATGGAAAACCAAAATCTCTCGTGCACAAATGGGGAGGCATTATAATGCCCTGTGAGAAAGGGGAGATAACCGAAGCACCTAGATAGGAAACTATCCACCCAACCCTTCTAAGGCATAATATCCAAATAACTCATGTCAAGTAATGTAATAGTAACAACACAATGAGATTTGGGTTCCCTGCACCACTTTCACACTTGTTATTGAAGTCATCCTACCTGTTAGATCTCTCCCACCATTCTCATCGTAGTCCCACTGACTTACCTCAGCCAAACACACCTGGGGTACCACAACCACACATCCTGCCCGCAAACACCTAGGCCCCATC
The DNA here is from genome assembly GCA_963277665.1 of Viscum album. Taxonomy (NCBI): domain Eukaryota; kingdom Viridiplantae; phylum Streptophyta; class Magnoliopsida; order Santalales; family Viscaceae; genus Viscum; species Viscum album. The sequence continues at coordinate 937,138,805 of OY728129.1, forward strand.
AACAACACATAATCACACCCGTATACACCTATGCCAGAACAACTACCAATATGCCCGAAGACACCTAGGCCTCATCCCAATGATACCAGGGAAAAAACCTTCTCACACACACAATTGGGACAACCACCACAACTACCTTTCCCAAATAATATTGGCCTATAATTGACCTCGGGCCATCAAAACCTACCCAAAGAGCCTTGTGCTACTCGGTAATGGGAGAATAAAAGGAGCTAATGACTAGCCACTCATAGGAATGTTGGGATAAACACCCTCCCCCATTGAAATGGTGGTGTTCGGCACAAAGTTATCAACATGGGTGGGGCGCAAATAATAAACATAAGAACTAAATTAAACTTATAGGTAAACAAGAACTCATCCCAACCTAGGGGTTCCAAAACCATCCTATACACAAACACCCTCATTACTATTCACTCATAAAATGAACACCACCCACAACCAAGTCACAAATCATTCAAAGAAAACAATTCCCCATTGAACCCATTATTATTATCAAATTTGAAGGGGTATATTTAAAATAATTATTATCTACTAGGAAACTAACTAGAATATCCCCAATCCAAGGAAGGAAAAACAACCAAGAAACAATCTAAGCAATCACACCAGGTTCTCTTGTAAAGTCACACAAAAAAAATGGATTTGTGAGAACTCTCAAGGTACTGAAACAAAACAAAGCCCCACTATACAACCCCACAGGGCCATAGATATACAAACCAACAACTAAACCACAACAGGGGATCCCATCCCCATCCATATCACCACACATGAATCATGAATAACAACCCCACTTATTACCAAGAGAGAGCATGGGGGTTTACAGATTCTATCACACCATTCATTTCGTTTCTTATTTCTGTTTGGTTAACCAAGGTGTTCACACAAGTGTTCTTGTCCACTAAACATTCATTAAATCAACCGAGTTTACATGATTAACCAATTTACATGTTACAACCTTTCAATCATCATCGAAGACATGGGTCTATTAGTGCACATGGAAAGACCACCAACGACCATGATTTTCAGTGGGCACCAGCTCATAAAGTTCACAACATATATGAAAGGGTAAAAGAGGACATCAAAATAATCAAACACTCTGTTACATTCTTTAAAAGTCCATTTGTTATCTTCATTAAGGTTTGGATTCATCCATCCTCCATAGAACATTATCATACCCACCCCTCATGATACACAGTAAAGATATATGAAGGAATAATCCTACATGGATGATAAACGACCAATGTTTCTCTCCACATGCCAAGAATTTCGGATGCACAACTTGTATGGAAGGAACTTCAAGGACTCCAAGAGTGAGAAGAAAGGATCCATCATAGGTGCACCACTTACCTCAGGAAGGGGGACTCCAAAAGGACCTAGAAAGGAAAAAAGACCATCCAAGAAGAAGAACAAAAAGAAGATATTCTCGTATGATAAAAAGGTGAGATCCTAGAGTTACAGAATATGAATTTTGAATTACTTAAATGGTATATCATGGTTTCACCACGTGGTTTACAGTTAGACATGATGGAATTAATTTTCATTTAATAATTCTCATCAGTGAGGTGGCCGTAACAGCTATGCATCAAACGATTTCCTTTCTTCAAAGGAAAATTCCTAACAGGGGTGGAACTAGAATGTATGGGAAAAGGAGTGACACTGAGGAAAAGACACATGATTTTGTAAGTCCAGAGTTTCCCAGATATTGGGGAATTTCAGATTTAATTTATGGGATTTAAAGGGATTTGAAAGGGGTATTAAAACACTCTTACGTCAAAAGAAACTTTACAGCAGCAAAACTAGAAAAAGAAATAAGGATGGGACACCATTTGGTGTGACACCGGAAGTGGTGCCACCATTTCGGTGTGCGAGCGTGATGGGGTGACTATTACGGTGCCACTGTCACAGTGCCATGCTCACGGTGCCAACATCATAGTTCCACGCCCATAGTTCCACCATCAGTGGTGCCACCGTCACAGTGCCACCATCACGGGGCCACCATCACGGTGCCTCTGGCAGCAGTGCCACTATTAGCGGTGCCACCGTTTCGGTGGAACTGTTATATGGAATCGAGTTTTGGAAAACTTTTTAATGAGTTATTTTCCAGGCCATTACATCAGGTACTTCTTAAACTATTCTTGCCCTTGAGAATTAAAACTAAACCAGATGAAAAGAGAGGGGTCTAAACAACCACCCCAAAAGATACCTCTCAGGAGTAAACCTCTTCGACATCCCCGAAAACCTCTCCCTAAGTGACCACACAACATATAAAGGTTCCATTGTACTTGCGTATAGAATAGGGAGTCCTTTACCCCATATAAAGATACTATCTTCATTGGGTAGCACTGACTTTCCAACACGGGTTTGATCACATCCACAATAATGCATCTTTATTAGTGATCGAGTCATTCATTCCCCACAGTCAGGACTCTTCACACACATTCAGAGAAATGATAACTACACATTTCATAGTCAACATGGTTAAGAACTATATCACAAATAAGTACAAAGAAAAATAAGGAAAAACTCAAAATAGCTCTGGGTACTTGGTGCACATCTGTGCTTCCTGTTCCCAGGTACTCTCCTCAAGGCCACCATACCTCCATTACACACGAAACTAGGGAATGGTTCCTCCACAGATCACCTTCTCTTCATGATGTCCTCTCACCACTGGTCACTCTACAATTGTCACGTCCTCCTCAATATCTAGCCTTCCCTAGCCAAGGATGTGTGAATCATCGTGTAGATACCAACGGAGCTGAGAAACATGGAATATGTCGTGAACTCTTAGTATAGGTGTTGGTAGCGCTAGCTGATAAGACACTTCACCGACCTGCCAAAACACCTCGAAGGGTTCGACGAAACTGGGAGAAAGATTACTCCCCCTTCCGAACCTCTATTGCTCACACTCAAGGGGAGACCATCAAGAACATGTGGTTCCTGACCTCGAACTCCAAGGGTCTCCTCCTATTATCGGCATAGGACTTTTTCTTGTCCAGAGCCCCCTTCACCCTCTCTCGTATAAGCTGATCCATCTCTGTCATGCTTCACACCACTTTTGGGAAAATAACATTCACTTCCCTAACCACTTCCTAGCACACAGTTGAGTGACACGACCTCCCGCACAATGATTCGAATGGAGCCATGCTAATGGTAGAGTGATAGGTATTATTGTAGGAAAACTCTACTAGAAGCAAGTGTTGTACCCACTATCCCCCGAAGTCCAAAACAAATGCCCGTAGCATATTTTGCAACTTCTGGATGGTGCACTCTATCTTCCCATCTTTCTAGGGGTGGAAATCAGTGCAGAGGCATAACTTGGTGCCAAAATCATATTGTAATACATTCCATAATAGTGAGTTAAATTGGGTATCCTAATCAAAGACTATGGACCTCAAAACTCCATGCAACCACACCACTTCCTCCACATATTGTTGTGCTAGGGAATCCACTACAGTTGACTCCTTGATTTCTAGGGAGTGAGCTGATTTTGTATGTCGGTCCACCACTAACCAGATAACATTGCAACTCCCTTGAACTCTAGGTAGTCCCATGATGAAATCCATTGAGATGTTGTCCCACTTCCACTCGAGGATATATAAAGGTTGTAACAGAACCCCTGGGATGTGGTCTTCAGCCTTCCCAGCACATGGGTGAGTGAAACAGCCTCCCGTACCAAGATTCGAATATAGCCATGCCAATGGTAGAGTGATAGGTATTGGTGTAGGAAAACTCTACCAGAGGAAAGTGTTGTACCCAAGATCCCCCAAAGTCCAAAAAAAATTCCCATAGCATATCCTCCATCATCTGGATGGTGCGCTCTATCTAACAATCTTTCTAGGGGTGGGAAGTAGTGCAGAGGCATAACTAGGTTCCAAAATCATCTTGAAATCCTTTCCAGAACCATGATGTAAATTGGTTTACCTGATCAGAGATTGTGGACCTCAGAACTCCATGAAACCTCACCACTTCTTCCACATACCGATGTGCTAGGGCATCCACTGCAGTCTACTCCTTGATATCCAGGAAGTGAGCTGATTTTTTCATTTGGTCCACCACTAACCAGATAGCATCGCAACCCCCTAGAACTCCGGGTAGTCCCATGATGAAATCCATCGAGATGTCGTCCCACTTCCACACAGGGATATCTAAAGGTTGTAACATAATCCCTTTGACATGGTCTTCATCCTTCATGAATTGATTCCAATATAAACTTTTCATTTTATATCCAATAATGTAAGGGTGAAAATTATTCTCTAGTTCTATTTTTTATCAACCTTTGTGATATAAGGTTATCCATGTTATCATTGATAAAAATGCAGTAGTAGGTGTCATTAATTTTATATGAGATGAAAATTTTTTCCCCCATCCCTTTTCACTTTCATGATCCATTTAAGAGTTCATCTTCCAAGTGAAAAATTTCTTGGGGACCAGTTTCCTTTTGGTGGATGTATCCTAGTGAAATCAAAATTGTTCATAATGAAATCAAATGTCAGAAACAACAATTTTCTTGAAGGTTAGATTGTGTTGTGTCATCTGGCTCATGAATGTATGGATTTTTGGTTAATAAATTGTTCTAATATGACCCCAAGACATAACTAGAAAACGATAAATGAAGATGACCAATATGTGGAAATTGATCTCTCATTTCCATATATTCCCCAAAGAGGAATAATTTTTGGGGCTTATACGTTGTCTACACTGAGCTTTGAAGAGTGGGAGATGGCACATTGCACCGTCTTGTTTGACTGTGGTTTGTTCGATGACTATATCAAGTATGTAATTTGGATATTTATATGTTATCTCATATTATGAAATTTCAAATATAGATTACACTTTTATTAGCATTTTATGTAGGGTACATTAAAAAAATTATAAGTTGAGATCATTGATCTTGGCTTTTGAGAAGAATAAGGGATTTGCAAAGCCTAGAGTTCCCCGCTTGGGTGAAATCAAAGGTATTACCTTTACATTAATTAGAGAAAATATATATATCCATATAATTGTATTATTCATACATATTTCTGGCGTTGAGTTTACCTATTGACTCTGTTTATAAAAAATTAAGAGTTTTGCCTTTTGTTCCAAATTCATTGGTTTGTGAATGAAAATCATTAAAAATCAATTAGTATAAATTTGTTACAACTGATATACAGTTGAAAATAAGAACACACCATGATGAAGTTATGTTAACTTATATAATGTATTGTTATTCCAATGTATCACATTATCATCCTTGATACGAAGATGTGTATTATTATGGACTTGTTGAGAATATATTGTTACTAGATTACTACTATCAAGGTAGAGTCACTAGGATGAAATATAAAAGGATTTATTCAATGAGATGAAAGGGTACATTTATTAATGGATGTGGATTTAGATTTATTGAAATGAGTTGATTCCTATATACCAATGAACCATACATTTTGGAATCAATGGATAAACAAGTGTCTTAGGTGTGCAAATGAGCCTCATCCCTGTTGGTGATGACTCTTTAAGTGCATCCAATAGACCCAGGATCATATCTAGGTGGGGGATAATTTCTGAGTACTGTAGCAGTGCTGTAGCAGTTACTGTAGCAGGTACTGTAGCGGGAACTGAAGCAGGAACTATTTGGAACTGTAGCAGTTGGGAATATGCCCCCATTTGGGCCTTTAGGCCACTGATTTGGTCCCGAGTCTTTTAAGGACTTCGGGCCACCCTGGCCTTCAGATTAGTAAGGCCTTTGGGCCACCTCAAGGCCTTTGGTCCACCTTAAAGTGCAGATGAAAACCAGAAAACCTACAAGGAACAAGCTTTAGAAGGAGGAGCAATGAGCTTTCACCATAGCAGAAGCTAAACAGATTGCAAGAATGAGATTGTATAACACCTTACATTGGGACAAGCCTGTGCATGCACGGGAAAGCCTAGCTGAAAAACCATGGAAAGGTGAAAAGATCATTTCACGATGAAGATGCTGGGGAGGAGTAGTTCCAAGTAGTTAGTCTGGGTTTTATGTAATGTTTGAAGCCTACGAGAAATGAATTCCTCTAAGGCCTACGTTCCATGTAATGCTTACACCTGCGGGCCTTGTAAGGGTTCCACCTCCCCCCTTGAAAGGTGGATTATCAATAATCAATAAAAAATGAAGGCCTTCAGGCCATTGGAGGAATTATTTTATGTAAAATATCACTTGAGACCTAATGATAGTGTCATTAATGACGTTATCCCAAGTCATATTTTTCATGATTATGGTGATGAAATTGCCACCATTGACACCCCTATTGGTGTAGCCCAAAATATTTAATTTGATTCATAAAATCATCCCATTATGAGATTTGATGTTTAACTTGTTGTAGTGGTCAGTAATATATACAAGCAACCCTATATGTTCATTGATCATTGAATTTACATTGACATGAGTTTCTTAGGTTACTATTACTATAATTTCTTCAATTATGTTTTAGTTTAGAATGATATTTTGGCATTTTGTTTTTAGTTTGTTTTATTATTTTTTAATGTAGTTTGTGCCTATTTTATTAAAACACCAGAAAAATAAAGAAATCCAAAAAGTGTACGGGAAACAAGGGAAAACCCAAGACAGACAACTATCTACTTATCTTTTTCATCAATCCAGCACTTAGCTTTTTTTTCTTGTTCCTGAATTGCATGTCATTCATCCCTTAAATGACTGCGACCATGACCCTGACCTCTAGATCTTCCTCTATTTATAAAAAGAGCTTGGAACCTTTCAAAAAGTGTCTCAACATTAGTGTTGTCAGAATTAGAGTTATCTTCTTGTTACTTTTTACCGTTTCTAGGAGTAAGATTTTCCTCCTTTGTGGGTATCAGGTCTGGGATCTTCTAAGTCTCATTAGGAGAGCCTGAAGTGGAACCCTGCATCTCAATGGAATAATCTAAATGTTGACCAAAATATGGATTGGATTTACCTGTAATCGACACAGCTGAAGACTTTGTCGTCTTATAGGAAAAAGATGAAAACCTTAATTATCTACAATGGGATTTGAATAAGCCAGACAAGGTTTATAAGTGACTGGGGAGTCAGATTCTATGATTTGTTTACCATTTTGGTTATTCTATTCAACCATCCTATCATATGAAAGTTGATGATCAAATTATTTCTGAATTTCATCTCTAGTCTCATGGTCAACTCATAAATTTTCATCATGGCCTGACATTTGGGGAGACGAAGAAATATAAATTTGCATCAAATCAAGCCACTAGTCTAGAATACTGGCAACAACATTCACATCATCAAAAACTATGGTAGCCCAAGACATTGGCTTGTTTTCATAGGTAGAGGCACATATATTAGGTGTGTTACATGTCTTCTCACCCTTCTCATCAACTGTCGGATTGAAAACATCCTCCGAAACACCTCCCTACATTTCTTTCCTCAAATTATCAATAGGAAAGGGTGGTTATTCATGACCCTTGAAATGTTCCTTGAAATCCTCAAGATTCCGATCATGTGTACTTTTTTTCTTACTAGCAAAATTCGTCATCTCATGTCCACATGAAGAGAAAAGGCTTCAAACTGTTGATCGCATACATGTAGATGTATCATGACGTATAATGTTACAGTCCTTGCCGAACATTGGAATTTTTCATAAATAATCTTCAACTCAATAATGTTCTCATTAGTTACCAACATGACCTTATCAACCAAGTTTGATCCTAATTCATCCTCAACCAAGAAACGAGCGTAGGGACCAAATCCAGTCCCTTCTATTTCCTTGTCAATTTTGATAGGGATTCCAATTGAAATTGGTATGTCATATAAAATTTTCGGAGTGCTGGAGTATCCAATTTATCCCATACACTCTAACACATAATTGGGTTGTGGTGTTACCATCTTTAAAGGGGTTGAATTTATTATCCCATTCACGAAGGTGAATGATTCTTGGTTTTGAGAGAAATGGAACCAACGCCCTAAGCTCTATCTTTCATTTCATCCATGGGGAAGAGCATATGGAAATATCATTGTCCTAGAGAGACACATTTACAAGCTGAGAAGCCCCAAATCGATGATATACGCCTCTTCAATTCGTCTATTTTCAGGGGCAGTGAGCCTTAGGGAAGAAATAATCTTGCAATGAATGAGAACTCACACATTTTAATCCGCTCAAAAACCGCATTATGGTCTGATTTGATGTGTGTGATGTTCCCCTTTCACTGAATAGAAGGATCAGGCACTCCATTAATGCAAGAAAAGGGTCAGTTCAAAGAAAACCCCTCATTAGAAAAAGCATGTCTGGCATGGTTCTGATTATCCATAACTACAACAACATTTTGATTGTACTCATTGCCCAAAACCACCAGTATGTCTCACTGAAGTATTGCTGGATCCAAATTTCTAGAAACAAAGACAGATGAGAAAAACCCATTAAAATATGTGGGATCACTATGACCTCTCTTCGAGTCGCACAACACCGTTGAACTAGGAACAGTCGCATGTGTTACAGACTTTTGGCAGGAGACCTCAGCTCCCACATGCGCATTAGAGACCTCCGATGTGCAAGCCCCATATGATGATGGGAGTGGATGTAATTTGCGGCCAAAGTGAGAGACTATCATACTGCCAGCACCAGTCTTGATAGATCTACAATCTCTGATCACGCTGCCTGCATCAGCGACCTCCAGCATGGATCTACTCGTGTGGCTCTCGCATCCCTCTTCAGTCACCACCATCATAGATCCGTTCTCTCCTTCAGAAACCGTCATTGTGACACTACCCCCAGCAGTCACCAATTCCAAAACCACTATCACAGATCTGTCATCCGCAATTCTATATCTGTATCCATCTAGGTAGCCACGAGAGAACTAAATTGGCGCCATTAAACCCTAGTAGAGAAGGAGCGAGTAGAGTCTCACCCCATCGTTTTTTCCCTGAAGAAATGAATAATTTGTAATTATTTTTTCCTTTTTTATTTTCTTGTGTCGTTTCATTAAATTTTATTTATTTCAATGTAGAAATCATGGAATAAATCTTTTTAAAAAAAAAATATAACATTGTAATGTAATTTTAAAAAGACTGTTTGTCATTTCCTTGTAATAATTTATACAATTATTAATTAAAAGAAGTGAAATTGGTTCCTATCTTGAATTTTTGATAGATTTAATTGGTATTCATGATTTTTAAAAAATATTTCTAAAAAATATAAATTTTATACTTATGTATATTATACCAAATACTCTACAAATTCAAAGGAAGTGACAATTTGATCCTGATCGACCAGGGCATGAGCATGAATTGACTTATTTGCTTTCATCATTGACTATAATAATTGAAATATATTTCTTTTTCATTACATATAATTTCATGTTAATATATTTTATCCATTTTTTAGGGGAAATTCAGTTCCACCAAATTTGAATCATAATACTATAAGAATGGGTATGAGTGGGGATTCTCTTAGAACTAGATAGAGCACTCGTCATACCCATTCACACACTAACCCACTAGTGGAGACTGCTTCCATCACACTTTTCCTTCCTCCCATTGAGTCTTTGGGGATGTTCTTATACATTCCTCCACAATTATCTCAGATACCCTATTATTCACATGCCATGCCATTTCCACCTTTAGGGATTATCCCACTAATGCTTTTGTCATCTCATTTTTCCTATTCATCCCATACGATGACTGCAGTGCCTCCACATATGTTTCCACCTTTTCCACACCCATATTCGATGATGTATCCCCCATCCTACTACCCATATGCGGTCATTTCTACACCACCTACAATTTCTATCATCTATCCAGAAGCTGATGATTCTATTCCATTAGCTTCTACTCTAGTGCAGGAAGGCCGTCTAGATCATATAATGTAACAGAAACTTTCAACAGGGGCTGCTGAGTCAAGACAACCCACAGATCCATCACAGTCTATTGATTAGCCTGCATGAGGTATTTTTATTATAACTATTTCAAATTTTATTGCATTATTTTTGTCGTGTTGTACCATGACCTTATTCTTCTCCCCCCCATTTTTTCTTATTTAGTGGGATCTCTGGATAGGGGAAGTGGGTGCACTCAGATAAAGGAATCTAGGAATAGTGACACATAGATAATGGTGGATTAAAATTAAAAAAGAGGGAAATTCCCAATGAAAAGTAGTGTAAATGTTTCGTGTACACCCTTTCCAAGTATCACAATATCATTCTAGTTGAACCGGTGTCATGGAGACGTATCTATAAAGAGATAAAGGACAAAACATGGGAGAAATTATGTGTAATTGTTTTTATAAAGTCATATATTTATTTTATCATTGTATTTAAATGAAATAAAATGATCCTTAAAGATTCATTATAACTTTTAGAGGGAGAAACTACTAAGACTTTAAGGTTGATGGATGTTGTGGAGTACTGGCACTCATAAAAGCATGAGTTTTATTATGGTTGAATGGGTAGGGTTGGTACTGACATTGAGGGTGTACCTATATTCCCCGACTATCAATAAAGTCAATATGAAAAAATGATTGAACATTGCAAGAGTTATGAGTTTTTGATAATCTCAATATTTAATGGTTTTCATATAAAATTAAATTCTTATTACTTATATTGGAATTTTTTTAGAAGTTTCAGATCAAAACATAAATAATAAATATTCAATAACATATCTGCACACAGTGGGGTGCACTACACTACCCGAGCATGAAAAGCATCAGGTAATATAACATGGTATAGTGATTTTATACAGGATGTTATACTAAAAATATTATTGAATTGAAAAATATTTTTTTTTCATTTTTCATATATGGTTATAATCTAGATTTGTGCATTTATCATTTGCAGTAAGTTGTATTGGACCTTGATGGTCCTGTATATTGTAATAAATTATTTTACTCTAGTAGAATGATAGTGGGAAGAAGTCCAATAAATCCACTAACAAAAGATAAAATTATATGGTTTTTAATTATATTTTAGATATTTATATGAAATTCATAATTTAATATGTTTATAATTTCAACAATCTACCTTGGAGGCCCTCAATGGTAAGGAATATGACAACTTTAGGCCACATGATCATTTAAGCCAGGTATTGGGTGAAGAGCACCTGGGGAGAGTACAATGTCAACCGGGGAAAAACATCATCCCGTCTAGATATTGGTCATCATCAAGATCATCTCAAGCCTCCATGACCTCTATGCTTGAAATCACTCATGCTGATGCAGATGAGGAGAATAAAATATCTTTATAAGAGCCTACAAGAAGTAAGTTGATGACTGAGCATTCCTTGAAAGCTATGGTAGTTTTGAGCTATTCGCTTCCATCAGAGTATTGTTTTACATTTGAATCATATATAGAGTCAATGTTATATTTAAATTATGTACCAGGTGATGCGAATAAGGGTCGTAGTGGGGATGAATGTTGTAGTGATAGAGCTATTGGTGGTGAGGATGTTGTTGATGTTATTATTGGTGATGAGGATGCTGATGATGTTTTTGTTGATGATGATGATGCTGATGGTCATGGGGATGGGGATGTTTGTGATGGAGGTGGGGGGGGGGTATTAGTACCATCCATTTTTGAAATATAATAGGGACTTATTCATGTAATTTAAGAAATTTATGTTGGGATGTTGTTGGATTTGGATTATTTCATGATTTGATTGTTTTTGTTCTCCTTATGTTTGGTTTGATTTTTCATTTTTATATTAAAATTGCATATTCTTATGGAATGAGACTCTAAAATTCATATAAAACCCTCTATATAACAAGGGTTTTGTAGATCTAAAAACCCATTACTGAGGGTTCATAGGAGAATAATTAACGGTAACCATAATTTTTATGAAATCCTATAGTAAGCTTACTGCATAATTATAGGATTTTAGGATGCACTTCACTAAAGAATTCATATTCAATTTTTTGATACAGTGGAATTTTTTGGGATATAAGTATAAGTAACTTGGAAAACTAGAATGTAGAAAATTGGATTACATTGGAGAGTTTGGCTATTCAACAGGAAGGCGAAGAGGATAATTATGTTTTAGACCTTATAAGATGGGGAATCTGTGAATTTTTGTGATAATTTTATACCTAGGTAACAATTCTATAGTGATTGGCATGCATGTATAATGTAGAAACTACAATAGGTCACTATATTGAAAATACCACTGAGTAATCATAGTGTAATTGGGGGTTTTGAAAGGTGACTAAATTAAGGGTTCCAGTTTCTCATGTGCAATATTTGTGATCCATGTTCAGAAAGACTACTATTCATGGTCTCATATAATTTTATATTCAATTACATGACTTAATATTGTTTTAGAGATTGGGAATTGGTTTGGAATTGTTATTTAAAAAAACTGGTTCTCACAAGTCCTTCCAGAACTTCAACTTGTGGAAAAAGGAAGATTTTTTTGAAACAAGTAGACACCTTATTTCAATGTGTAGACAAAGAAAATATTTTAAGCATCAGATACTGAATCACCTTTATCACATCGAACATTTCTTATAGAAAAAAATGTACATAAAATGATCAACTCACACTAATCTAAATAATTAGGAATTACCTGGTTTGGCATTAGTCATACTCTATGAGAGGAAACAATGTAACACTTTCTATGGGGAATTTTTCAATCACTACAGAATTAATTTTTATAAAAAAACATATGATAGACTAAGAACTACATAAAAAGTTAAAAGTTTTTTGGGAAGGGGAAATTTTGTTTAATAAGCTGATCAAGAATGATCTAGAACACAAAATCTCTTTATCATTACTGATACATGACAAGCAAGGGAATCCTAATTTTTTCTAACACATTTTTCTTATTATTGAGTTTCACAACTAAGGTTGGGATGTCTTCTCCAATGACATCCAATTGGTTATCTTTGATGGTTTCATAAAAATAAACCTATGAGGTCTACTTATCCTAGTATGAGAACATGGTAGATAAATTTTGAAAAACAATATAATAGATTCATAACTAGAAAGTGGATAATTATTTACCTGTTTGTTAATATTTAATCAATGTTACATTGGAATTTGGAACATATTTCGTATGGTAAGTCCCATATTTGAATCATTGTTCCCTTCCCAGTACTGTTTGGATAGATAATTTCTTATATTAGTGGATGTGAGTTTATCAATGAGAAAGAATATACCAATCCCCACAACATACCTTACTTCTAGACTGTTAAAAGACTTAGGCCTGAATGATTTGTAATAAGGATTTCAAGAAAACTTTAAATTGACATTATATGTGTCTATATAGACATTATGTAATTCCTACAGGTATAATGACCAATAAATTATATAGATCCCAAAAAATGTGGCTACATAAAATTTATTTATTTGTGGTTATGGTGAGTATAACAAAGCAAAAGGTCATATGGGAAGGATATAGTCCCTGTAGATTTGGATGAAAATTTGTTTGTATAGAAAATAAATGAATATACATCCTTCAAGAATACATTTCATGATATACCACATATTGTTAAACTTTGTTATGAATTATTTCTAGAGAGGAGTATAATCTACATGTAGCCTTCCCCTTACAAGAGTTTTACATTGGTTTGAATGTTTAATTTTCCATGGAATGAAATAAATAATAAAATAATGGGAAACTATTATGGTTGGTACATTAATTCAATGATTTTCTACACATATGGGATAAAGAGGAACCAAATCATAAAAAATAATCAACTATGTTTGGTGGTGGGGGTGAAGGTAGGGAGGGGGAAACAAGTTTGGAGGGGGGATGATGGTTGGGAGGGAGGGGTGTAGGTAAGGAGGGGGTGCTGGTTTGGAGGGGGTGGGTGGGGGACTCTGGTAGGTGCTCGTAGGGAGGGGTGTGGGTGTAGGTTGGGAGGGGGGTGCAGGTTGGGGGGGTGGGTTGGTGCAGGTAGGGAGGGGGACATGAATGGGTTCTGTAGGTTGGGAGGGAGGGGTGCATGTTTGAGGGGAGGGCTAGGGTCAGGAGGGATGGGTGCATGTGGAGGGATTTGTGTAGGGGGCTGGGTTCAAGTAGGGAGGGTGTGGGGGGGGAGAAGGTTGGGAGGGAGGGTGCTTTGTGTAGGAAGGGGGACAAGAAAGGAGGGTAGTGCTATAGGTTGGGAGGGTGTGGGTACATGTTTGGAGGGGGGTGGGGTCGTAAGGGGTGGGATGGATGCATGTAGAGAGGGGGTTTGGGTGTAGGTTGGGATGGTGGGGGGATGGGTGGAGGTAGATAGTGGGGAAACTAAAATGGAGGGGAATGATGCATGTTTAGAGGGGGGGATATGTGTTGAGTCGAATGATTTCCGGTAGATAGGGGTGTGGGTTTGGGGAGGGTGGGGGGAAACATGATTGGAGGGGGCAACAAGAATAGAGGGGGGCTGCAAGTTTGGAGGGAGGGGTGCAGGTTTGGAGGGGGGATAGGTGAATGTAGGGTGGGGGTGAATTCACATTGGGAGGGATGGGGGGAAATAGGTTTGGAGGGGGATTCATGTTAGGAAGGAGGGACTGTAGGAAGGGAGGGGGTGAAGGTTTGTATGGGGGGGGCTAAAAATGATTCTTTTGATTTTTTACTGAAGGTGTTATATGATTGTGAAGACAACATCAATAAGGATTTTTTTCCTAGACTTCCAGTAGGAATTCATAATCACACAGTAGATACCTTGGCAGTTTCCTTAAATCAAGTATGCATACTACTAGGATACTTATTATTGTGTTCGTTGATGTTTCTCAAAAATGGAATGCAAACATTTTTTTTCTAAATACAGGGCAATACTCTAGAGTACAAAGCATATCCAGAATAAGTTCTGAGTAAATTTTTGATGTTTTCATAGGTGGGATTTATTTATAAATTTATATTCAGATTTATTTTAACATTTATATTTAAATATTATTGTCATCTTTCACAAGGTGATTATAGTGAGTATGATGGTTTTGTAGTGATAATTAATGAAGTTATAATGTTTAGAAATACTAGATGTCATGGGAGTTATATAATATCAAATGGCCTCATCTATGGGTTTTTGGATCATAAAGGTTTCAATATCCTTTATTTCATTTTGATATAGGATGTTCTATGTTGATTTATTATGTTTGGACATGTTTTCCTCTATTTAACTATTGCGACATCATATTTATATTCATGCAATTCATAATGTATTTTATTTTCAATTTTTTTCATTTTATATTTCTGGAAATGAAGGTATATGAACAATGGCCCTTGAAGACAAATATTGACGTGGAGTTTTCATTGGGGTATGAGTTTGAAAAATGATTTTTTGGCTTGGAGTGACTTACAGATGTGATATAATTCTTTGGAAATGTAGTAGAGTCTATAAATTTATTGTGAAGGGTAAACTTAAATCATTAATAAGTTTTTGGTTTTAATATTTTACTTGATTAATTTTCTGTTCGTTTTTTACTTTTTAATATGAGATAAGTTAAAATTTTAAATGCATTGCTGGTTTATAGGGTGTTCTATTTGATAGTTCATAGCCTAAACAGCCTCAAGGTGGCATTTCTTTGAGATATTTAATGGTTTTGTTCAGTTACTAGCTGCACCTCAAATTTCTCTTTATTGATGTTTTCCAGTTTTTTAATTAATAAATATTTTTATTCATTTATACTATAATTTTGACATTGTTCCATGCTTAAATTTTAGTAATTCAGGTGATTATCTAGATAAGTTAAGTTTCTTAAGTGTGATTGAACCAGTAATTCGTGGAGATGATGGTGAGTTGGATATTTTAATTAAGAAATATCCATATAATAGAACTATTACAATAATGAAATAACATGTAATTTAGAAAGATGATTTTTGAAATGGTCAGTAGGATAATGCTGAGATTTTTCTATTTTTATCACATGGATGGAGGTATTGGAATGAAAAAGGAGGATCCCATCAACTGTCGTGGGAATATATCCCAGAGTGGCACCTAAAAAATTTGAAATTCTCTTACAGTAGAGTTTTTTTGAAAAAGGATATATGTACACTTTTTCAATGCGACTCTCCTTTGATATCATGGTATCATACTGACTTAAGAATTTCAATTTCATCACTGATACATTATTGATTTTAAACTCTTCTATTTTAAATCGTTGTTTTTATTTATTATAAGATGATAAAT
The DNA here is from genome assembly GCA_963277665.1 of Viscum album. Taxonomy (NCBI): domain Eukaryota; kingdom Viridiplantae; phylum Streptophyta; class Magnoliopsida; order Santalales; family Viscaceae; genus Viscum; species Viscum album. The sequence goes on from OY728129.1 coordinate 937,154,887, forward strand.
AGGTTCTTGTCCCTCCCCTACAACACTACCTACCATATATTTACCCTTAGTATACTAAGGGAATTTATCAGTTCCTTTTTCTCTTTTTTCATTTGCAAAAATGTATAGTTTTTAACATTTAAATTGAGATACAACAATTAATGAAAATAATTTCAACAGATCTTCATCATATTATTTCAATGTTAATGGAATCATCCCACTCCTTTTAGATAGTTTGGCTGATTACCCCTTTGATGTTACAATTGTCGAGAATCTAACACACATGTCTAGTTGTTATTATATTATCATTGATGGAATACACTCACATATCTAAAAATTAGTGACATATATGCTAATATCTGCTAAATTAATGTCCATAATAATTCTTGTGAGATATTTCACATTCCCTATCTATGGAATTCATTCCCCACCTTAATGAGAAACCCATAAATAATTTATTTTATTGATTATTAGACAACTAATCCAAAGGATAAATCTCTCAAGATTTACATATCTTGGGGAGGATTAAACCATTCCTTCTTCATCTAATTTCCTAGCCAATATCCTTATGACCAGAAACTATCATGTCACCTCCATATTGATCACCATGTTATTAGATTCTAATGCATCATATCCTCTATAATTCTTTATTTGGTGTACCATGTGAATTGTTGACGTAGAAAATTAGAGGACTCCACCATGGACAACCCTTTTCATGTCTTCATTATTTCACTCCTCCTTTATCAGTGACATCTGATATGTTGACCCTTGATAGATTTTAGGTTAACATGTTATGAAAATAATATTAAATCCATATTTTTGAATATCAAAACATCAACTATACACCTACATCTGGGGATGTAAAATTTATCTTGACATTTGTTTCCTCCCAAATCATCATTAACTGTAGTTTCCTTTCCACCATAGGTTGTCACTTCATCCTAGAATCCAAAAATAATTTTAAAATCCATAACTACATGAACCCAAATAGATGAAATAATTGGAAGGGTGCATATAATAGTCAAATGATGTCCCAATCTATCTATATAAATGAGAAACATACATGCATGGACATTATATATAATCCCAATTATTATCCCCCTTGACGATTATCTATTCCTATTCCTATTTAGACTTCACCATTTGTAAAAAAATAGAACAATGAGTATCTCCCTATTGTTTTAAATATATTTAGCCTATCTATTAGTAGAACCTAGATTCCAGAGAAGGGTTGAATAATGTGTAAAAATCTACCCTCAAAATATAAAGTGTGTTATGAAATTTATAAAACTTGAAGTGTGATTTTGAACAACCATACAACACCGAAAATGGTCCATAGTAATAAAATAAGGGCTTCCCCTGATATATGTGAAATATAAATTTTTATATCATTTCCAGTATTTTAAGTACCAAAGTTGTGGACCATGAGTTCTTATATACCCACCTCACCACAGTTATTAATGTGCTCGGTCAAACATATATACATGCTACCTTATGTTTTTAGGTGTTTCATAATATTGGAAATGTATATATTGTGGTTTGTAAAAAGGTTGTAACCGGTTTTTATTCTGGTTTTCATTGTTTTTATAGGTGAAAAAATGCATTGTGGTTCTATTGGATTCTTGGTTTCTATTGTGGTTCTATTGTTTTGGCATTCAGGTTTGGGTTGTGGTTTGTGTTCTGGTTTGCAAGAGGAAGGTGAAAGCAAGGTGGGAATCTTCTGTTTCTAGGAAAACCATATATACCCTTGGTTCAATGAACTGTGGGTATATATGGTACAATTAAAACCTTATATATCATGGTTAATTATACCATGGGTATGTGTGCTGTGAAGAAAACAATCTATACCCACAGTTCTCTTAAACGTGTGTATATATTATCTGGTGTGAAAATGTATACCCATAGTTTCATAAACTGTGGGTATAGATATAAAACCATGGTTTTGGTATACTGTGGGTAATATGAAACTTTATTGGGATATACCAACACTTATGTATCCAATGGTTAATGAAACCTTGTGTATAGCCAATACCCATGGTTCGAAACAGTGGGTATAGGTTATATTTCTATTAGTGAGACTGGCGATGGGTAGTGGAGGTGATACTAGACTTCCTTGAGATCTTGAATAGTGTGACTGAATTTATTACAATTAGGGTTATTTCGAAAATATCAGGGAGAGTTTTATCAGTGTATTAAAAAAAGGTCAGAAAAAGTGGGGTTTTATCGTCACAAAAAATATATGCTTTGATAAAAGAGCTCTTTATCATTGATTCTTCTGTGCGGAATTTTTATTACCATTATAGTTATAAATAAATATAAATATAAATATATTTCCAAATATGTTTATATAATTATAAAAAAATTATATCCATATATGTATTTATATAGTAATTGATACATTTAATAAATGTATATAAAAATAAATATTAATATATTAAAAATATTTATTGTTTAAATATACTTATTATAATTTTATAATTATATTGTAATAAAATTATTTATTTATAATTATAAAAATAATTTTTTAAAATTTATATATATATATATATAGTGCATGGGGGGGGGTACAATTGTATTAAACACACACACCACACACCCATGCTGGAGAGGTAGGCCATAGGCCCCCAAGGGATAGCCTACCCAGGAAACCTTATTTATTCAGTACATGGCCCGATGGCCCAATGGGCATGAAGCCAAATATATGGCCCAAAGGACCAAAATCTGGCCCAATGGCCTAGTGCAGCTTGATTCCTACATCATGTCTGTGTCACGATCTCTCTTTGTCATTCCTGCATCATGACCTGTCTGCGTCATGACTGTGTCACCGCAAGTATATGTCATGCATGCATCACCGCCTGCTTGTGGAAATTAACTCCCACCCTGATTTGAACCCAGGTCTGACGCAGAATCATAGGGCACCTCAACCACTAAGGCACAACCCAACTATAAATATATATATATATATATAATTATAAAAGTATAATTTTATTAATATAATAAATATAAATGTATAAATCTGTATATTTGTAAATATATTTGTCACTGTATTTATAATTAATTACTAATAATTAAAAACATATTTTTATGATTATTAAAATTTATATAATTATTTTATTTTTATAAGTATATACAAATATAAATATAATTATAATAAATATATTCATTATTTAAATATATTTATTATAATTTTATAATTATAAATATATTTATAACATTATATTTATTTATATCAATATATATATTTATTTAAATATATAAATATATTTAATAAATAAATATAAATATAAATATAAATCAATTAAAAATATTCATTATTTAAATATACTTATTATAATTTAATAATTATTTTCAAATATAAGTATTTATTTATAATTATGTAAATACTTTTTTAAAAATTATATATATATATATATATATTTATAATTATAAATATATAAATATATATATTTAATAAATTACCATTTACAAATAAAAATAATTGTAATTATATTAATAATTAATTATTTATATTATAAATATATTTATATAAATACATTTTGTATAATAATATATATATTAAATAAATATATATGAAGAATAAATATAATGATTTTAAATTTATTCATTATTCAAATATATTTATTATAATTTATTAAATATAAATATATTTATATCATTATATATATCTATATAATTATATATATTAATTTTGAATATATATAAATAAAATTAAAAATATAATCAATATATTCATTATATAAATATATTTATTACAATTATATAATTATTTAAATATATAATTAATTATTTACAATTACATAAACAAATTTTTTAAAATTATATATATTTATTTATATTTATAAATCTAGTAAGTAAACATTTGTAAATATATTTATTTATAACTAACTATTTTCAGATATATTATTACCTATATTAACGAATATGTAATCTTACATTTATGAATGATAATATTGAGTGAAATATAATATTTGAAAATGAGTTATCTTAAAAAATACGGGGAAAAGGCTACATTTTATTAATTAAATAAATTATAAAAAAATTTAGATATATATTGAGATGAAGATGAATACGTATTGAAAATATTAAAACATGGTAAATAAATTTGAATAAATAAATATTTGAAACTAAATAAATTGCCAAAAAATATAATGTATAAAATATTAAAAATAAATAAATAATAAAAACTGAATTTCTATGATAGTGTCACGACTGGACTTCACCTAGATGAGGGAAGGGACAGAAGATTGCCAGACCTTTATTTCTTCATGTTTAAGGAGGGATAATGACCCCTGAGAGCCGCCTTAAATAAGTCCCCAAGTGGGGACTAGCACCAAGGGTATGGAATTAAACACAAAATGGAAGGCATTACCCTTTTTATTTAGAAGGTTATAGGGATAAGATAGTAATTCCCAAACAATAGCAAAACTGTAAGTAAATGTAAAGCCAAAAAAATCCATTCCCATACGCATTTCCTAATAATAAGTGCTACGAAAATACAAGAAAACTCAAAAGGAAAGTACCAAAAGAGAAGAAAAGTAGAAAAATCAACGTCCCAACATCCTAACTAGTAGGGTTCGACATGGACCTTGAAGTCCTCATGGAAACATGAAATCATTTTTGTATACATTGGGTGAGTATACATGTATACTCAGTATGGAAAACCAAAAGCTCTCGTGCACAAGTGGGGAGGAATTCTAATGCCTTGGGAGAAAACAGAGATCACTGAAGCACCTAGCTATGGAACTACCCACCCAACCTTTATTGGGAACACTCCCCAAATAACACATGTCAAGTAATTTAATAGTAACAAAACATTGATATTTGGGTTCCCTGACCACTTTCCAACTTGTTAATGAAGTCATCCTACGTGTCAGACCTCTCCTGCCATTCTCACCGTAGTCCCACTAACATACCTTGACTGCACACATTTGGGCTACCACAACCGCACATCCTGCCCACAAACACCTAGGTCCCAACAACCACAAATAAACATGCCCATAGACACCTGGTCCCAAACAACTACCACTACGCCCAAAGACACCTGGCCCTCATCCCGAAGATACTTGGGAAACAACTTCCCCGCAGACAAACCTGGGCCAACCACCACAACTAGCTTGCCCGAATAATCTTGGTCTATAATGGACCTCAGGTCGTTACAGCCTTCCCGAAGAGCCTTGGGCTACTCACGAAAGGGAGCATAAAACAAGCTAATGACCAACCACTCATAGGAATGTTGGGAAATACACCCCCTTTGAAATGGGGGTGTTCGGCACAAAGTTATCAACTAGGGTGGGGCATGAATAAGAAACATAAGAACTAAATTATACATATAGGTAAACTATCATCATCCCAACATAGGGGTTCCAAACCCATCCTATACACAAACACCCTCATTACTATTCACTCATAAAATGTACATCACCCACCACCAAGTCACAACTCATTCTCAAAAAAAAATTCCTTATTGAACCAATTATTGTTATCACATTCAAAGGGTTCTATTTTAAATAATTATTCACTACAAGGAAACTAACCGGCATATCCACAATCCAAGGAAGGAAAAACATCCAAGCATGAGATTTATCAATCACACCCGATTCTGTCGTGTTGTCACAACAACAGAAGGGATCTGTGAGAACACTTAATGTACTAGAACCAATCCAAGCCCCTCCATACGACCCCACAGGGCCTTAGATTTTCAATCTAACAACTGCACCACAACAGGGGATCCCATTCCCATCCCCTGGGTGATGTTGCTTATGGGAAGCTCGTAATCAAGCAAGGTTTGAAGGCACAACTCCTACGGTAAGGTCCATTATTGCGAGGACTCATTTTCTATTGACTGATATGGTTGCGCTCTCAAAAGGATGGTAGGAGGCTCCTGATTTCAATTTCCTGCAGGGTATTGTATCCTTGGATCACCCTTTCCCTGTCAGATTACAAGGTAAATGGGTGGGTTGGCATCCTCCTGTCACATGCTACAAGTTAAACACAGATGGGTCCTGTTCATTGGGTGTGATGAAGGGAGGATGTGTGGTTTGAGGTGTCGGGGGCAACGTGGTTTTGGCCTTCACTTCATTCTATAGTTCTGGTTCTCCCCTCCTGGCCTAGGCTTAGGCTATGCTCTTCGGGCTCTCTCTCAACATTCAAGAGAATCTAACTATATCCCATGTGGAGACAGACTCCATGATCCTTCATGATGCCTTGCATGGTAAAAGTTCTATTCCTTGGTCCATATTCTATGTGGTTAGGAAATGTCGAGCTCTCCTTCGTCACAACATCCAAGTGACTCACACATGGCGTGAGGGGAAAAAGGCTGAGGATTACATGGCTTCCTTAGTTGACCAAAGCTCCATCAACACTAGCCTTATCTCCATTAAATATTTGAAACTAGAAGGTTTCAACTTGATCAGAGGGGATTCCCTTGGTCTGCACTATTTTAGACCTCCATAATCATGGGGTCGCCTTGTTGGCCCTTTCTTCTTTGAATAAAAATTTTGACTTGGATTAAATAAACCGAGTTTACATGATTAACCAATTTCCATGTTATAACCATTCAATCATCACAGAAGACATGGGTCCATTAGTTCCCAAGGAAAGTCTACCAATGACCATGATTTTTAGTTGTCACCAGTTCATATAGTTCACAACATATATGAAAGTGTAAAAGAGTACATCAAAATCATCAAACACACCACTAAATTCTTTAAAATTCATTTTATTATCTTCATTAAGGTTTGGTTTCATCCATCCCCCACAGAACATTATCATACCCACCAAAAATGGTACATGGTAGAGAGATACAAAAAAAATCCTTCACGGATGATCAAGGACCAAAGTTTCTCTTCACATGCCATGAATTGGGGATGGGTGACTTGTAGAGAAGGAACTTCGAGAACTCCAAGAGTGAGCAGAAAGGCTCTAGTATAGGTGCACCACTTGCCTCAGGAAGGGGGAATCCAAATTCACCTATGATGGAAAAGAGACCATCCATGAAGGAAAACAACAAGAAGAAATTCCCATGTGATAAAATGGTGAGATCATAGAGTTACAAAATATGAATTTTGAATGACTTAAAAGGTAGATCATGGTTTCACCACTTGGTTTGCAGTAAGACATGATGGAATTAATTGTTATTTAATTATTCTCAACTGTGAGGTAGCAGTAATAGCTATAAGTTAAATGGTTTACTTTCATCAGAGGAAAACATGTAACAAGGGCAGAACTGAAAGGTTTGGAAAAAAATGTGACAGAGAGAAGAAAACACATGTTTTGGTAAGTCAAGGGTTTTCCATATATTGTGGAATTTTAGATTTCATTGATGGGATTTATATTTCTTTGAAAGGGGCATTAAAAAGGTTTTAAGTCAAACGATACATTGAGGGAGCAGAACTGGAAAAAGAAACAAGGGTGGGACACCATTTGGTGAGACACCGTAAGTGGTTCCACCATGTTGGTGTGCGAGCGTGATGGTGAGTCTATTATGGAGCCACCATCATAGTGCCACGATCACAGTTCCATGCTCAAGGTTCCATTGTCAGGGGTGCCACCATTTTGGTGGGTGACCGGGATGGTGCAACCATTATAGGGCCACATTTGTGGTTCCACTGTCACAAGGGCACCGTCATGGTTCCACTGTCATAGGGCCACCATCACGGTGCCTCTATCAGTATTACCACTGTTATTGGTTCCACCATTTCATTGGAACCATTTTATAAGACCATGATTTTGGAAAACACTTTAATGAGTTATTGTCTGAGACATTACATCAGATACGTCTCAAACTATTCACACCCTCTAGAATTAAAACTAGACAAGAAGAAATGAGAGGTGTCTAAACAACCACCCCAAAAGATACCACTCAGGTTTAAACCTCATCAAAATCTAGGAACACCTCTCTCTATGTGACCACACAACATATACTGGTGCCAATGACGATATATATGGAGTAGGGAGTCCTTTACCCCATGTCAAGATACTATCTTCTTTTTGCGGCACTAAATCACCTACACTGGTTTAATCACATCCACAATAATGCATCTTGATTAGGTATTAGGTCATTCCTTCCCCACAATCAGAACTCTTCACACAAATTCATAGAAATGAAAAAAACATATTTCATATTAAACATGGTTAAAAACTATATAAAAAACAAGTACAAAGAAAAATTGGGAAATATTAAAAATAGCATTGGGTAATGGGTGTGCATTTGTGCTTCCTGTTCCCAGGTAATTTCCTTGAGGACACCAACCCTCCATAACACACGAACCTAGGGAATGGTTCATCCACAGATCACCTTCACCTCACAATGTTCAATTGCCACTGGTCACTCTAAAAATGTCACATCATCCTCAATATCTAGCCCTCCCTAGTCAAGGTTGTGTGAATTATCATGTAGATACCAACGGAGCTGTGAAACATGGAAGAAATTGTGAAATCTCATTAGGGGCGGTGGTAGTGATAACAAATAAGCCACATCGGTGACCCGCTGCAACACCTCCAAGGGTTCGATGAACCTGGGAGAAATATTACTCCCCCTTACGAACCTCCGTTTCTCAAAACACGGGGAGATCTTCAAGAACATGTGGTCCCCAACCTCGAACTCTAATGGTCTCCTATAATTATCAACATATGAATTTTTCTGGTCCTGAGACCCCTTCACCCTCTCTCGTATAATCTAAACCTTCTCCGACGTGCTTCGCACCACTTTGGAGCCAATAACATCCACTTCCACGACCTCTTCCCAGCACACAGGTGAGTGACACGGCCTCCCGTACAATTATTCGAATTGATACATTCCAATGGTAGAGTGATAGTTATTGTTGTAGGGTAACTCTACCAGAGTCAATTGTTGTACCCATGATCCCTCGAAGTCCAAAACAAATCCCCATAGCATATACTCAAATGTTTGGATGGTGCACTCTGTCTGCCCATCTATCTGTGGGTGGAAAGCAGTGCTAATGCATAACTAGGTTCCAAAATCATGTTGGAATCCTCTCCAGAACCTTGATGTAAATTGTGTATCCTGATCAGAGACTATGGACCTCAGAACTCCATGCCACCACACCACTTTTCAACATACCGATGTGCTAGGGAATCCACAGTAGTCGACTCCTTGATTTCCAGGAAGTGAGCTGATTTTTTCGGCCGGTCCACCACTAACCAGATAGCATCGAAACCCCCTTGAACAATGGGTAGTGTCGTGACAAAATCCCTTGATATGTCGTCCCACTTCCACTTGGGGATATCTAGAGGTTGTAACATAACCCTTGGGATGCGGTCTTCAGACGTTTCCTACTGAGACATAAGGCACTTTTCCATAAACGCTTCCACCGTCCAGATCACCCCAGGCCCCCAAAACTGATTTCTCAAGTCTCGGTACATCTTGGAAACTCTTGGGTGACATCCAGGGGTGGTTTTTGGAACTCACCAAGAAATCTATTGAGCATTTCCATCGGGAAAAACAACATCCCATGGAACATCATCTGATTCTTCTTGTCTTCTGGCCATCTTTCAAGAGCATCACCTTGGCTAACATAGTGATGCATGACTTCAACCTCTAAGTCCCCACACTATGACTCATCCACCTACTGAAACAGATAGGACTGCAATATCATCTGGAATAGAAAACCTCTACCATCCTCTACCCTTGCTTCTAGGTGTAGGGAAACTAACTCCTCCATCGCCTTCCAAGAATTTTTCGACTCTCAAACCTCATCCTTCTATGGAATTTTTCTCAAGACATTATCCACCACATTCCCCTTACCTTTAGTGTAAAAGATTTGGATTTCATAGTCCTGAATAAACTACATCCTCCTCCGCAGACCGCAAGTTTAGGTCCTGATGGGAGAAGACATACCTCAAGCTCTTGTGATCCATGAATACCATGAAGTGTTCCCCAATGAAGTAATGCCACCACAACATTAGTGTGAACATGATTGCAGAAATATTAGGATCATGGGTGGTATAGTTATGCTCATGAAGACATATCTTCCTAGACCCATAAGAGATCACCCCTGTTGTTTCATCAACACACACCCCAAGACTTTTCCTAAAGCATCAAAAAATTTCTCAAAAGCCACACCTTATTCTAGAAACATCAGCACTGGGTCACTAACCAACTTCCCCTTTTGATAATTGAAATCTACCTCACACCGCCCATTCCACATGAAAGCCCAGTCCTTCTTTGTCTAGGCTGTTAAAGGTGCCACATCTCAAGAGAAGATGGGCTCGAATCTCCGGTAGTAACCTTATAGGCCCAGGAAACTACGAACCTCCATCACATTCTTCGGTGATTCCCAATAAACAATAGAGTGAATCTTTGTTGGGACCACCACTATTCCTTGCTTGGACACCATGTGTCCAAGGAAGTGTACTTCTCATGTCCATATCTTGCACTTGGACAATTTCACATAGAGCTGGTGTTGTCGAAGGACCTCTAAAACTGTCCTCAAATTCCCAGTATGATCCTCCTCGGATATTAAGTAGATCAGGATTCCATAAATAAACACAACTATTAATTGGTCCAGATATTATCGGAAGAAGGAGTTCATGAGACCCATGAACCTGGCTGGTGCATTCGTAATGTCGAATAGCATGACTACAAACTCATAGTGACCATATCTAGACCTGAATGGGGTCTTAGATATGTAACCCTCCTTTACCCTCAACTAGTGATTCTATGGCAGCATGTCTATCTTGGAGAACCATCCTGCCACAATCGATTGGTGAAAGAGGTCATCTATAATTGAGAGGGGGTGACAGTTCTTTAAAGTTACCAGATTCAGTCTCTGGTAGTCTATGAACAACCTGAGACCAACATCTACCTTCTTCGAGAACAATACTGGAGGGCCCCATGTTGACACGCTTGGTCAAACCAAACCCTTCTTCATCTGATCATCAATCTGAATTTGTAACTCCCACAGCTCAGAAGGTGCCATCTGATAGGGAGCCATTGAAATCCAACAAGCACCAGGTTGGATGTCTATCCTAAAATCAATGCCACGTCGAGGGGGTAGTGTCACCACCACCTCAAGGAAGACATCCATGAAATCACTGACCATCCTGGATACATCCACCATCTATGTATCCATTGATTTTACTAATATCTAGGCTAACAATAAACGAAGGGTCTCCACTCGCTGGCTGCCCTCCTTGAAACCTCACTTTCTGAAAAAGGTCACATGTTTTCCACCCACATTTGAAAACATGAACCTTATTCATAAGAAGTTCATAAAAAACATACAGAGAGAAACCATTCGATGCCTAGAGTGACACCATATGGCTACATCTATAGTAAAATAAGGTCCCCACTAAACTGATGTGGTCCCAAAATCGGTCTACATTCCCGGAAAACACGAGACAAGCTAGTCTAACCTCATAATGGCGTACTCAAAACCAGGGGTATAAAAAGTGTATATGTGTATAGACCCATTTCATGGGCTAGACTGGGTACAACAAAGGAGTGTAAAGATATTGAATCAAACATGGTTCATGAAACAGTACTAAAAAATATGATCGTAACTCGGATGACTTATGGCCCGACTAGAACGTCTGCCTCTATTTCATGCAACTGCCCATTCCTAGTTCCCTTACCCCTAGTCTTCCTATTGCTTCCTCAACCACACCCTGGTTGAGGTCCTTGGGGAGTGACCTATGGTCAATCTCCTCCTGCAATGTCTGCTCTCGGAGCAGCAGGAGCTCGCTGTCCATACTGCCGCTATTGAAAGGGCTAGGCTGGAAACTGCTACAGCTGAGGTGGGCACTGAACTGGCGCACCCCACTGTACTGCAATCAGTCTAAGCACTGATTTTGAATGTTCCCACAACTTCCACATATGAAGAATCTCGGTCCTAGGCCCAAAAGGAAAGGGAGAGGACTGGGAGATTGAAATTGGAACTACTGGGTCCTGCTCCCATCTAGTCGAAAACTAGAGGGACCTGATGCCGAATTCCTACAACTGACAACCTTCCCCTTTAACAAGTCCAACTCGATCCACTCTCGTAGCACATCTCCAAGCATACACATCCTCTAACCACTTCTGCCTTCTTATGGAACTCCATGAATGTTAGTAGATTGTAGAGAGTAACACTATAAAGGAGAGATGGTCGATGTGCCTCCTCAAAACATCCCAACCGATACACCGCATTTGGAAAGAGGTCTAGATCCATGAAATGTATATTCATGAACTTGATCCCCAACTCTCTCACAGAAATAAACCATGCTTAAGGGAGAGTATCTATTGCCTCTTCTCATCCTTCATCATGGAAGAGAGGAATTCTGCCTGAAAATCCCTCTCGAAGTCAGTCCATGTAACCCCAGACTCCCTCTTCTCCCTAAGATATAGCATCCACCACTGACGCCCTGCTCCCCACATCTGGCGTATAGCCAGAAGAACCCAATACTCTGTCAGATCCTAGATCATGCTGAAATCTATCACCAGCTCTTTGTGCAAGCTCTCTGTCTCTATATCTGAGATACTACCCTTGTACTACCCAAGGGTATGCCGCTTAAAGGCATGAAGTGTCCTCTGCCACTGATTGTCCTCCTCCTCTTGGTCAGCCCTCTGCCAATCATCCAAATCAACCTCTTGGGCCTCGATCACCCACACAAATCATGGTCATCATCTGGGTCCCATAGCTGCAAGGTAAATAAGGAATGTTTAATACTAAGTAGTGTATAAAATTTCTTTTAAAATTTCTTAGACTTTTTATTCATTTTAAATCCCCAAAATAACCAAGACACATAAGAACACAAGTCTTTATGATGAATGTACCTTTCCTATGGTCTCTACACTACAGTCAGTGTAACCTCACTTTGTTGTTCGGTAGGCCCAGAGTCATTGTATCAGATCAAAGGGGGCCATGAAATCCCGTGTCCTAGCTGGTCTTCTTTGGCATATTTCACACACCAGGATTGGGAAACACTGTTTCCCTACAATCCCATGAAATATTCACTATGCCTATCCATGAGCTCCATCCTATCTCTCATCCTCTCTATTGATACCATTCTGTCACGACCCACCTTCACCAAGATGAGGGATGGGATAATAGATTTATAGACCCTTCCTTCTTCATTTTGAAGGAGGGATAATGACCATAGAGACCCACCTTCAATAGTTCTCGGAGTGGAGACTAGCACCAAGGGTATGGAATTAAGTGAAAAATGGAAGGAATTACCCTTTTTTATTTAGTAGGATCGGGAGACAAGATAGTCCCAAACAACACCAAAACTAGAAGTAAAAGTAAATACAAAACAATCCATTCTCATATGCTTGTTCAAATAATAAGTGCTATGAAAATACAAGAAAACACCACAGAAAAGTACCAAAAGAAAAGAAAAGTGACAACGTCTACAGTCTCAATGTCTAAACTAGAAGGTTCTGGCATAGTCTTCGAAGACCTTTTAGAAACATGAAAGTAGTTTTGTATATGTAGGGTGAGTATACAATTATAATCTGTAGAAAAAACCAATATCCCTCATGCACGGGTGTGGAGGCATTATAATGCCCTGTAAGAAAGAGGACATAATTGACGCACCAAACAAGGATACTATCCACCCAAACATACCAAGGCAAACTCCCCAAATAACCCAAGACAAGTAATGTAATAGTAATTGAACATCGATATTTGGGTACCCCACACCACTATCACAGAGGTTATTGAAGTCATCCTACCCGTCAGACCTCTCCGACCGTTCTCACCGCAGTCCCACTACCAAAACCCACCCACACACTGTTGTACTACCACAACCACACATCCTGCCTACAGAAACATGGGCCACAACGACCACACCTAGACATGCCCATAGTCACCTAGGCTAAAACAACTACCACCACACCTGAAGACACCTGGGCCTCATCCCGGAGACACTTGGGAAACAACCTTCCCAGAAACAAACCTAAGACAACCACTAAAACTACCCTCCATGAAGAATCACTTGATTTAATATACCTCATTCCATCACAACCTTTCCAATGATACTTGGGATACTCGGGAAAGGGATCAGAATAGGAGATAATAACCTTCCACTCAATGAAGTGTTGGAAAAAACACCATCCCCCATTAAAATGGGGGTGTTTAGCACAAAGTGCTCAACTTGGGTGGGGTGTGAATAAGAAACATAATAACTTAATTATACATATAGGTAAACAAGAACTCATCCCATCCTAGGGGTTCAAAAACTAGCCTATACACAAACACCCTCATTACTATTCATTCATAAAAACCACCCCACCCACAACCAAGTCACAATTCATTCGTAGAATACAATTACACATTGAACCCACTCTTGTTATCACATTAGAATGGTTCTATTTTAAATAAATACTATATAATGGGAAACTAACAAGCCTAACCACATGCCAAAGAAGGAGAAACAACCAAATAGTAGATTAAGCATTCAAACTCAGTTCACTAGTAATGACACAACAACAAAAGGAATTGATGTGATCCCTCAAATTACTGGAACCAAATCAGGCCCCTCCATACGGCCCTACATGACCTTATATCCACAATCCAACAACTACACCACAACCAGGATCCCATCATCATCCATGTCACATAAAAAGAATCAAGAAGAACTACCACACACATTACCAAGATAGAGAAAGGGAGTGTCCAGATTCTATCACACCATTACATGAGTTTCTTATTTTTGTTTGGTTAACCGAGGTGTAAACACAAGGATTCTTGTTCACTGGAAAATCATTAAATCAATCGAGTTTATGTGATTAACTAATTTCCAAGTTACAACCATTCAATCATCACAAAAGGTAGGGGTACATTAGTGCGTAAAGAAACACCACCAACGATCTTGATTTTCCATGGGCCCCAACCCATACACTTCACAACATATAAGAAATGGTATAATATTACAACAAAATCATCATACACACACCTCCATTTTGTAAAAGTATGTTTTTTTATCTTTTTTAAGGATTGGTTTCATCCAACCTCGTAGAACATTAGCATACCCACCCCGCATGATACACAGTAAAGAGAGATGAAGGAAGGACCATACCTGGATGATCAATGATCGAATATTATCTCCACATGCCAAGAATTGGGGATGCAAAACCTTCAAGGGAAGATCCTTGCAGACTCCAAGAGTAACTAGAAAAGTTCCAGTATAGGTGCACAAATTGCCTTGGAAAGGGGGACTCCAAATGCACCCAGGAAGGAATAGAGACCAACTAAGAAGAAAAATAAGAAGAAGAAATTCCTTTGTGATAAAAAGCAGAGATCATGGAGATATGGAAAATGATTTTTGAATGACTTAAAATGAGAATTTTTGTTTCCCCACGCAGTTGGAGGTCACACATGTTGGAATTAATTTTATTTAATAATTCTCATCGGTGAGGCGGCCATAACTATTGTGCGTTAAATGGTTTCCTTTATTTAGAGGAAAAAACATAATAGGTGTGGAACTAGAATATACGGGGAAATGTGAGACACTGAGTAAAAGCCACATATTTTGGTAAGTCAAGGGTTTCCCAGCTCTTGGGGAATTTTAGATAGCATATATGGGCTTTAAATGGATTTTAAAGGGGGTTTAAAATGCTCTTACAACAAATAATACAATGCGAGAGTAGAATTTGAAAATGAAACAAGGGCAGGACACTGTGTGGTGAGATAAAAAAAATGGTTCCATGGTCATGATGCCACCGTTTTAGTGTGTTGCCGTGATGGTGTGACTGTTACAATGGAAACATCACAGTTCCATCGTCAGTAGTGCCACCATTTTGATCTGTGATCGTGAGGGTGTGACTATTGCGGTGGCACCTTCATGGTGCCATCGTCAGCGGTGCCACTGTTTCGATGTGAAACTGTGATGGTATGACTGTTACAGTGCCATCGTCAGCAGTGCCACAATTAGTGGTGCCACCATTTTTGTGGAACCATTTGATGGAACTGAGTTTTTGGAAAATTCCTTAATGATTTATTGTTTGGGTCATTACAGATGAATTTTCTACAAATTTGGAAACTAAATACAGGAACCTGAATTTATTATTAAATGAAAAACGTACAAGAAATGGAATGTGTCCAATAGGCCAAATCCCCCATATATAAAAAAAAGAGAAAAATAAAATGTTTATTCCTTCCAGTCAATCTTGACCACATATTCTTACAATATCATCATCTTCCTATTAGATAAGAAACTCTGTTTCATGTCTTTATTAATTAAGGGAGATTATAATCTTTATATGATGAAGATTCATAAGAGGATTCCAACATGCTATTGATACTAAATTTCCTAGATAAATCCCAAAATTCCATATTTTGATTTGATGAAAATTTGTCTTCAACATTAACTAATAACAAAATATGGTCATAAAAATATTCTTTGAAACCAAATAATTTTGTGTCCATTGAAGTGACGGTGTCATAAAACATTGAAAAAACTAATCTACCACTTATTTATTGAGACTTTTTATAGGCCTTTCACCTTCTTGATCTTCTGGTGGGATGATAATTGAGTTTTTGTCTAATGAAAAATCACATTCATTATCATATGAATTTCCAAATGTGACATAATAATTTTTAATTAGATTTTTAAAATGTGATGGAAATGACCACTCCACCATTTCAAAGCCATCATCCCTCCTGTGAGAGGGGTTGTTAGTTGTGTGGTTCACCTATACGGGAATAACCTATAAAGGATTATTATCAAGAGGGACAATATGAATTTTGAGGAGATAATATGGAACATAAATAGATTGATATATACTCTCATATGTTTTGGATATCTGTGGGATTACCATTTGGAAACCCTCTTCATCCATAAATGTTTTTACCTTTGATAAAAGACTCAATCAGAGTGCCCTAACTTGATCCATTTCCATCATTTTACCTTTAAACATTTATTATATCATATATTTCTATAGAATTATCTTACTTGTAAACTAATATCACCTTTTTTTAATTCTCTTGTCTTCTAGACCTATCAATTTTGGCCTCAAAACCATGATAGTTGAACCAAGATCATAAAACCACACCTTCTTCAGTGCAACATCATCCAACTCCATGGTTTGACTAGAAGCTCTAGGATTTGAGTGTAATGGTGCCTTTGTATCCATCGTTTTCATTCAATTCCAGGCTCTTAATGTCATTATTTGTTCTTGGAGAAGTTTCTAATAATATCTCTCAGGGGTAGTTTCCTCATAATGGGATTCCATAATTTTAGCCTAGGATTGAGCCTCATTCTATCCAATAAGATGAATAATTCTTGATGTAGGACAACAACAAAAATCTATAACACCCATTTCAGTTAGTCACTAATACACTTTGTCCATGTTCTTAGGACCTTCTTCAAACTATGCCTTAAATTTATACATTTTAGAAATAAATATTTAATAAATAAATATCTTTATATTTTTCCTAATTTACAAAATTTTCATTTTGATTAGTTTAATTATTTCAGTTATATATATATATATATTTAATTTTAATTTTATTAATATTCATATTTTTTATATGTATATATATATATTAAATTTATTAAAAAATAGTTAATTTTAAAAAGGGGTCATAGTTTCAATTGGAAGGTGGGTCGGGATATATATATTCCTAAGGGAAAGATGGTAAGGTGGGTCAGTAGGCATAGTTTCCCACGAGAAGCATAGAGTGGGCCAAGGCCCTTATGGTCTAGAGCCCATATGATTGTGTGGAGTGTATGTGGGTGCTCATCCCTCCAACAGGATTATGATGATCAGATGGAGTGGAATCATATATAAAAAAGCAACCAAATATCTGATATTTTGATATGGTATTCACACGCATGAGCGGGACCTTTATCAACATTATAAAATTCATTGACAAAGGTTACCCTTTATCAACGCTAGAAATAAACCACTAATAAAGGTTTCCTTTATCAATGCTAATGAAAGGTCCTTATAAAGAAGCCTTTATTAGTGTCTTTCAATAGAGATGATTAATTTTTTCATTTTTTCATCTATTTTTATCTTCTAATATTAATTATTTTCAATGAAATGTGAATAGTTTGTGTTGAATAAATTTTTCATAATATTAGATATAATTTTTGAGGATTGTTTGAATTAACTGATAACTGAGTCCATTTACTACATTAATCATAGATGTAATACTATTTGTCCAAATTTTATTATTATTATTTTTTTATTATTCCTCATTCAATTTAGTATAAATAATTCAACTAGAACATTGGATAATTAGGCCATCTATCGTGTCCTATGGAAAAAAAAATAATCCCCACCAAATATAGGGAGAAAACTAAACTATCCATGAAGATTGAACTTATGGGATTAATACAGAAGCCCAAATTTATTAAGACACCACTATTTTCAATTATATATAGAAATATATTTTATAATAATTTAAAGGCCCAAATCAACCAATATGGGGTCCAATTTATGCATGGAATTGCTTCCCACGATTCATTATTGGATTTTAAAAAATTCTAAAATGCAAGAATTTTGTTCCAATATAGAAATAAAATTTAGAAATAATTTTTGTCTTGAAAAAATAAAGATAAATTCTCCCAAAATATTTAATAAATGGTTCAAATTTGAAGTAATATCCGTAGCCATAAATGCATTCACATTTAGACCATGGAAAAATTCAACACAAAACTGGACAACATCACATGGTTTTGGAATATAGGTATATGTTTAGACAAAAAAATCCACTAGCCACCAAATATTTAAGTTCAAATATCCACATCCATATATACAACACTTAATAAGAATATGTATCTAGATTTGATAGTCAAGGTGGTCAAATGGTTTATCTAACTTAAAGTGTAATTTTGGAATAGAAGCGGTCCACCACCATGGGCATTAAATACACTCCCCTCATTAATTTTCATGTCATTAAAACTTTAATACATATAAGGATACATTGGTGGGGCTACATACATGAAATGTTTTTCATAGGACCTTTTAAACTCATGTTTCAACTTAATAGAACATTCCTCCATGATTTATTTCCATGTACTTCCCTCGTTCTCAATTGTAATCATGTGAGTTGTTTTTCATTGCAACTGAACAGGAACACATATTTTTTCATCATCATATCAAATTCTCTTCCACCTTATGTTATTTAATTTCAGTGGTCTCAAAATACATTAAATATAGTTTAAAACCATTCATTTTCTCAACTTTTTATTCAATCAAAAGTTTGTGTTTAATTTCTTTTAGCATTCATGTGTGTGTTCGATGCACAAATATTTTATGAAACCTTTTCATTTTATTCATGTTTTAAATCATCAACCATGTTATCATACACCAAATTAATAAAAATTTCAATGGATGAGTAAATCTTATATTTACGTGAGTTATAATTTTTGGACAATAAGGAATTGAGAGATTTTTCTTATTAAATATTATTTATGTTGACATTTTTAATATGAAACTTAAAATGCAATGTATTAATGACATTTTTTTTAAATTTTCAGATTCCACGGATTACTGGAAACATACGTACACTACAATAAATAATAATTTATCAATATTATAATCCATGTTATGTTTAATATTGTATTAAGACCTCAACACATAGGAATTCAAATCAAAATTGTCTTGTGAAGTGGGTGTTAATTTAATGCAATATCACAAAAGACCAAGGTTATCATAAGCTTAAAACCTCAATAATGAACTCACCCAAAAATTTATCAAATTATTAAATCAAACATCCTTCATAAATCTATTTAATTATTCTCTACACTCAACCCATAATAAAAAATAAAAAAACAATTGACTCTTAAAAATAGTATGACCACTAATAATTTGACCTTAGTGTCTCTATACACATTAGGAGAGTTACCGAAATTTTAATGGTCAATATGAGATAGTCGGATGCACTATATGTGTTTCGGTTTCTATGGATAGTGTAACTAGTAGTGATTTTGTTTTGTATAAAAAAGTATTATAAATAATATTAAAATAAAAAATAAAAAATTGAAATAAAAAAAACCTAAAATGAAAAAAAACCCAAAACATATCCACCATCCTCATCTATTAAAATTTCATTAAATTTCCCATAGCCTCAAAAATAAATCCATATTTTTTGTTGACCCCTAAATTTAGAGATCTTGTTCTTTAATTATGAGAAACATTAGGGATAATTAAATCAATAAAGACCCATTTAGTTCCTATATCATTGAACAATATATTAAGAATGGTAGGGAATAAACACTAAAAAAATTATCTACCCCTGATATGAATTAACAAACCCTTTGTATTAAATATCTAAACATTGAAGATGATTTATAACTAAAACCAGATTTGAGTCATCTTCAACTGCATTACCATGACGTAGCTAGGAAGGATCCACATCTTCACCTAAAATAATTCCAATTGTTGTGATCTACCATGAACCCTCAAGTGGTTTAAGATGAAAAAATAAATCTTTGATCATTCCCCTTTTCTCTAGATTATTAATTCAAGTAATGTATCTAGTATTTCCGTCATGGTTCCATAATCTTGTGGATTGATATGAGGCATCTACTTTTAGAGAAATTATTTCCTTATTCAAAAACTACATCTATCTAAAATGAAATTAGTGGTATCCATTTATTCTCTAATAAATCAATACATGGGAACTTGGAGAGGTTAAATATTATTTTGGAAAAATTCCCACATCATAAATTCCTCAACCAAATCCTGATCCAATACTTCAATGAGGGGTTATTATTAATTTAGAAAACTCCTATCAATGTCGAAATTAGAAGTGATATTATTGAAAAAACACTTACAATAGTATGATAAATACTATGAAACCTGGAAAAAAATGCATAGCAATTACAAACGCAAGCACATGATCAATTCCAACTAGTCTAAGAGAATCAATCCATAGAAATCAATAGGATGACCGAGTGGATGATTAGACACAAAATTCTTGTGTAACAAGTAATAGTAGTTTCCAAATACACAAAATCACCTTCTCAACAATCTGTGTTCCCTGGACCCATAAAAATTTTCATAATCATCATCTCATATGTTCATCCAATCAACACATGTCCACTTATTGAGGACGATCCACCTGACTCTTATAGTCTAATGGAGTTTAATGAAACATATTCACAACATAACACCATCCCTTAAAAATGAGGATAGTTCATTAGAATCTCTATAAAACCATAATATGATCCCTCCTCTTCAACCTATATCCAAGGATTAAGGTACCATAATCGTTTCTCACAGCCCCCACAATTACCTCATTAAAATCCACACCAATTCCAACATAGTCATGATAGTGGAAACTTCCATCAACCTCATCATTTTGTTCCTCTACATCAAATGATGAATACTCTTCATTATACTCAAATATTTCATTATCCTAATGATATTTTCCAATTCCGAACCCAATATAGTAGATTTACCATGATTGAAAATCAATTCAATCCCAAAACAAGAGGAGCCTCTTTTTTCAAGAAACCATTGGAATGTGATGTTGAATATATTGTTGCCTTCACCCATTCTATACTTGAAAATATTTAAAACCAAATTTGTCAACTTGAATCCCACATAAGTCAAAAAAAAACAATCCAATTGTTCCTTACTCTTAGCTTAACTACTTCCCTACCCCAAGGGAAATCTATATACAATTTCACTTTTATTCAAAAAGAAAATTACTATGCCTCCTGATGAATCCTCTAAGTCCACATTAAATGTTGACATGTAAGAATAATATAAAAAGGAAAAATATTACTTGAAGAAACTCCCCCAACTCATACTATTTTTATAATGAACCCAATTTATTTTCTATAAGCCATCTCAAAGGCAAATAATCCCAATGAGACTGGTTCTAAAATTCATATAGTTTTTAGATGTGTTGAATTGAAAAATCCCCTATTATATTTCATTAAATAAACAAAATATTATGAAATGTTTCTTAGAGAAATATTCCCACATAATAGAAAGATTAGGACCATTGAAAATGTTTTAGCATAACATTCCATTCTCATAATGTATAAATATCTAGGGACATTTATGATTCCAAGAAAAATAGGGAGTTATAACTTTAATGATTTACTCAGAGACCTATGAGCCATAATAAATTTCCTAAAAAATTAATATTCTCAAGCATTGGTCTTATTACCTTTCACCCAATGAGTATTTTAATCAAGTTATCTAATTAAAGCACTTCCATTCTTGAGGGAATAATTTAGGATGTCCTTGTCCAGGTCTATTATCTTTAATACCTAGATGATTTTTATGTCCCTGATATGGAAGGTGAGATTACTTCTTATTCATATTCCAGATATCACAGAAGAACAATAATCATGAGAGCTAGAACTAATATTGATGTCCATGTGGGGATATTTTAAATGGAATTTATTGACCAACATGTCATGTTCTATATTTTTCAAGCCATACGATACCCATTTTAGGAATACAATAAATTCTCTATCCATGTTTTTGGATACACCGTGGAGAGTGGATTAACCCACATTACACCATGTTCATCATGTTCTAATGAGATAAATGTTAGTAAAAATTTCACCATGACTAACCATTCTTAAATAGGGATTTAAATAATGACCTTCCATTCATAGACTCCATCAATCTTATAGATCATGAAAACTCCATTGCATCCCATATATGCTCTGATATCTAATTTTTTACATTGGATAGTATAAATGAAAATGAATCAAGACCAACTGATATAACATCATGTATTTCTAAACTATATATCCCAAAAAATAAGGATTAAACTGATCTAAATCCTCTTCCTATGAACCTAAGATATAAATTCCTTTTCAATTTTCACTCTTAATCCATCATTATCTCTGGTATACTTACTGAATCATAGGAGTCCAAACTTTTTCAAATGGAAAAAAGGCCTTATCTTTGACCCAATATGACATACCAATAATCAACCCTTCCCTTTTTGTGTATCACATTCGTCTTGAAGAATCATAAAAACCAATATGATAGCCACAAATGAGATGTAGTCCACTCATAATTGATGTAGTTAGTGAAGAGATCACCAATATAACTCAAGATGTTATTATATAACAAAAATTAGATAGTGAATGGGGTTTTCTAATTCAAGTGTTACCAAAGATTGGTGGGTTAAATGTGGTATCAAATGAACATGGAACGGTTGTCACAAATCGGTTGAAAAAATGGTGTGTGTGCATCGATTTTTTGAAACTGAATGCTAAAAGATGAAATGATTACTATCCTTATCTAGCCACTGATAAAATCATAGAAATATTATCTATAATGTAACATTATATATTTATTAATGGATAGACTGACTACTTACAAATCCCTATAGCACCTCAAAACCATGAAAATACTACATTCACTTTCCGCTTTGGAACATATGCATATAAGATATTTCATTTTTTCCTTTGTAATGATCCTGTAAAATTCTAGAGTGTTATGATGCATATCCATTCAGAGTAAATTGATTACTAAATATAGGTATTCATAGATGAAATTACCCTTTATGGTGAGTAATTTGAATCATTCTTGCATTTACTCTCTCTAGTCCTAAAAAATTGTGTCAAATGTATCATTGTCATTAATTTGGAAAAATTTAACTTCATTGTTACTAATGGGATTTTTCAAGGGAACATAATTTCTCTAGATGGTATTCAAGTTAATTTTGATAATATTAAGGTGATCCAATCACTTCCTGAACCCACATCAGTTTGAGAAATCCTTTCATTCCTGATTCATGCCATTTTTTGTTAGAGATTCATCCCGAATAGTGGTAGGAATTCCACCCCACTCACTTTTCTACTCTATAATGATGTTTCATTCCATTACTATTTGGATTTAAAGAGATAATTTATTGAACTAAAAGGTTGTTTACATCTTTCAAAATAATCCAACCTCCAGATTGTTCCTTCCCCTTAAAATTGACATGTGGTGCATCTGATAAGTCCATTGGGGTTGTTCATAGTTAAATAAGAGAAAAACATACTCATGTAATCAGTTATTCCTAAAAAACATTGGATAAAACTAAATATAATTAAAATATCTAAAAAATGAACTTATAATAGAGTTTTTCCATTGATAAATTGAAACACCATCTTTTAGGTGCCAAAATCATTATTTTTATAGATCATTCATCTTTAAAGTTCTTACACAGGAAAAGGGATTCAAAACAGATGCTTATAAGATGGTTCCTAAAACACCATGATTTTGATATTTAGATTAAAGGTATAAGTGGAAAAAGAAACCATATATCTAATCACGAGAGTAGAAAATCTAATTACTCTCATTCTAAAACAATTTATCTTGAGTTTACCCTAAATTCCCCTCATATCTCACTCTAATGTTACATGATATGCCCCAATTTTAAATAAATTGGCTGCCAGTTATTTTCTTGATATTATTTTTCAAAATAAAAAGAATACAAGATGAAAATTAATTCAACATATAATTCATAAAAAGATAATAAAAAATGTTAAACCAGGGTTTACATGGTGATTGTGATTTGTATTGATGAAGATAAAAATTCCACTATCTTGGAATTCTTCCTCTCAATGCCTTGAGGTGGAAACTTTTGAAAAAAGGACCTCATGAAAGGTCCTCAACTCCAAATTATTTTGGAATTCAATGTTCTAGGACTCACAAGAGTTTTATCAATCATGTACCGCTTCCCAAAATTTTGGCATAATTCCTAAAAGAAATGAAATTCACCAAATTCACTTAATCTTATATGAGATATTTGATGTTTGGTGGATCAATGATAGGGAATATTTCCCCCATTTAAATAGATTATAATGCATTATTCTTGTACATTTTTATTTATATAGGTGGTTTGATGCCAAACCCACTATGAAGGATGATTCACACATAGTTAGAGAGTTCCTGAAAACCATATTTTCCATAAATTTCGAACTCCATGGGCCTTGGTAAGTGGCTTAGATCCCATTTTTATAATCATACCACATAATATATTTTAAAAAATAATGTGATTGACATAAAAAATGAATTTTATATAAGCCTTAAGAAATGGAATGGTGAAACTATTTAACAGTGAATTGAAAAAAGTGCTTGGTAGAATCATTAATAACATAATAAAAGATCGGCATAAAATACTTTGTGAATAACTTTAGGCTTTTAGAACATCTAAAAAAATACCCATTGTTATGTCTCTATTTAAGATATTTTTTGGTAAAGAGATTCATTTAGTAGTTAAAATCCCACAAAAGTCATGTTGGGCTCTAAAAACATGTAATTCATTTTGTGAAAAAATTGTTAAAGAGAGAATGTTGTAGTTGAATGAACATGAGGAGCTCTAACTTGATTACTATGAGAACTACAATATCTACAAATAGAAGGATATTTTACTCCATGAAAAAAACATATCGAAAAAGGTATTCCATAATGGTCAAAAGGTAACACTTTTCAATTCTAGATTTTAACGTCACCCATGCAAGATTAAGTTTTGTTGGGAATGTTATTTTATTATTACTAATGCGTACCAATTTAGTGTAGTTCATGTCTATATCCCCTCTTAGAAAATGGAATTCACAGTTATGGGGAATTGGTTAATGTATCTTTAGGATATGAACCACATCCCAATAACCACATTGACTTCCACCAGATCTCCAACTACTATAATAGATCCACCATGAGTTAAAGATGGTGACCCACCAAATCAAAACCAGGGGGAACCTCTTTCCTTTTAACTCACAATCCCTATCTTACTACTAATACTTATTATTTATATCTCTATATTTCTTCTTCTTCCTCTATAATTTTAGTTTTTGTAGAATATTCATCAAAAATACGTTTTTCATCTTTGTATTTTTTGTGAGTTTGTATTAAAAAAAAACTAAAAAAAAACTATTTTTTTAAAAAAACAAAAAGATTCATAATTAATCACCATTAAATTTCAATATTTTTTCCAAGTAATTTGTAGTGTAAAAATTATTTCTTTCATCTTATAAAATTTTATTTTTTCATCAAAAACATGGATAATCAATTTTATATCAAAAGTAAATAAATTTAATTTTATTTTATTGATTTGGAAAATGAGTCGTCCCGAATGATGAGGGAAAACGTGAGATTTCCGGATAAGGTCACTTATGGCAATCTTTTAATATTTCTTCTTTTTCCCATTTTATTTTTATTCTTGTGTTTGTGGACCTTCATTCAAAATTTCATAATTTATAATACCTTAGTATGATAGAGAAATTTTTCGAACCACATGAAAATAAAAATAGAAAAATATCCTCACATCACATTTATATTTATCATCCTTTTTAAATCCCCTTTGATCATATAAAAACCTTTTCCTTGACAGCAACATTAAATTATGAGAATCCTATCCCATACAACATCTATATGGATTTACATAGAATTATTTATTAAAACATGAGTTTATGGGAATAGATATTATTTTGGGTACAATTTCATTGATTTGCATTGTGTTATAATATGTGTGAGGGAAAACATTTATTTATGTGTGGGGGACTTGTTTTTATTTAGTGATATTTTGTAATTGATTAATTTAAATAACATCTTTTGTAAACATTATTGAAAAGGGTTCAAAATAATATGAAAGTAAAAAAAATGAAATAATTAATTTGTTTTGTCTTGGTTAGGTCAAAAATCACTCTCATTAAACCATTTATCTTTTAAAAATATGAAAATTAGTGTGCAAGGGAGATTAAATAAGGGTTGGATTATGAGTTTGGGATTGTTTACATGCATAACATATAAAAACAAATAAAAAAATAAAAAATAAAAAAGTACAATTACATTGTTTTTCCATGAATCCTTAGGAGTAATTTATGTTTTTTACATATTTCATCTTTTCTACCCTTCCATTTTTTCTCCACCTATTATATTCCTTTACAAATTCATGCACTGGGGAATATTTGTGTCCATTTCCTTACAAGTCAAATTTCAAAAAAATTGTTCATTTATTTTTCCATGTTGTAATTTTACCCCTAATTTCCTTTATTTTGGATATTATATTCTTACCATTACATTGCCACTAAAAACAGACAAAAAATACCTCTTTATTACTATATATGCTAGAATAGGAAATGGTATATTAGTGTAATTTTAATCTCTAATATTTTAACTTATTTTTGGTAAATGAGTTAACCTTTATAAATAAATGTGTATAATCTTGAGTAGAGTGTGTTTTGAGTGCCAATGTTTTGTAGTTATTTTTTTGAACATGGGAAAAAATTGTTTTTGAAACATTATATCTGTAATTATTTGGGGGTTGAATGAATTATGTATGTGTAAAATAAAATATTCCCCCTGATTGGAGAAAGAAAATGTTTATATTCTTTAGTGAGTGAAAATGAAATTGTTAGGTTTTTATATTTTATGAACATATGGACATGAAAACGCCTAAGTATGGGGTAGTTGATGTTATTCATTTATTCATAATTTTTTATCAAATACTTTTCTAATTTTCATGAAAAAATCATAATTGGGGTGAAATACCCATGTATTAATATTAAATATATTTTTTGATCATTATTTTCATTAATAGAAAATCAAGTTAGATTACTATTTTAATCATACCTGTCACTATAATTGTCTAAATTGTATGATTATTGTTTTTAAGGTTTGTAATTAGATTTATTAAAAATAATTCAACTTGGGATTTTTCTAATTTGTCCATATATTTGAGCATACATTCCACACAAGAAGGGCCATCCAATCTGTGAAAAAAAATTAGTCTATCTTAGAATAGTTAATTATGTTTTTAATAGAGAAGCCTCAATTTTATGAAACTCAAAAATGATTTCGAGGATATTAATAAATATCTATGGTAAAAATTTTAAGGCCCAAATAAACAAATAAGCATCCCAATTAATGCATAGAATCTAGCCCAGAATTCTATCCTAGTTTTTAAAACATTCCAAAATACATAAATTTCCTCCCAATTAAAATATATAATTTGGTAGTAATTTATATAGGAAGATTAAATATATTGTTTCCCAAAATGTTTTAATAAAATTTTAATATTTAATGGTATATTCATAGATAAAAAAGAATTTATATTTAAACAAAGGAAAAACTCAACACAACACCGGAAAATGAAACAAGGTTTAGATTAATAGCTTTAAAGATTCCTAAAAAAGTCAAACAACTACATAATTTTGGGTGTGAACTTTCTAAATACATATAAATAAATTTAGGAATAACATTTCTCTATTTTTAGCTATCTAAAAGTTAAAATGGAACAACCAGATTATATGGTTGTTTTGAAATGAAAGTAGTCTGCCACCTTGTGGTATAAATACACTCCCCTCTTCTCATTGGAAGAGGTTTGATCTTCCTAAAAAATGAGGATAAATTTTCATGACCAAATCCCTTATAATGTCTTGGGAGGACCATATAAACCGATGTTTATAATTTAGAGACCTTTCCTACATGCTTTATTTTCATTCACTTGTCTTATTTTCAATTGTAATCACCTCAGTTTGTTTTAATTTCGATTGTATATTAATGCATGTTTCTTAATAATCATATGAAATTATCATTCAACATATATTATGTATTTTTAATGGCCTCAAAATAGTTCAAATGAAGTTGAAAACCCTTCAATTGTTCCACATTATTATTCAATAAAAAGTTTGTGTATAACTTGGTCACTGTTCATGTGTGTGTTCGACTCACAACTATTTTATTGAACCATTATTTTTATTTCCTTTTCATATAATAATACTAAACATCATAAAAAACTATTAACCATTTCAATGGATTAGTAAATTATCTACTAGTGTGAGTCACAATTTTGTGATGTTAAGTGATTGAGATATTCTACTCCTCAAATATTAATTTGGTTAATATTTTTGTATGTTAAACATAAAATATCATGTATTAATGACATTTTTAGCTTAAAATGAAGATTTCTGGGATTATTGAAACCATAAATACACTACCATAAATTAGTATGTATTGATATTATAACCCCAGTTATGTTAAGGCTTGGTCTAAAGACTCAATACTTGGAAATTATGATCCAAATATTCTTGTGAAGTGGGTGTTAATTTAATTCAATATAACCAATACCTCAGGGATACCATATGGTTAAATTACAAATAATTAACCAACCCCAATATTTTAAAAACAATTTAATAAAACTTTATTCATCATCGAATTTATGTATTCTCTATAGAAAAACCCTCCAATCAAAAGAAAAATAAAAGATAACCAACTCCAAAAAATAGTAAAATCAATGAGGTTTTGACTTGAGTGCTACCAAAAAAATTTACAGAGCATTGAACCATTGAATAGATGATAGGATACAGATTGATTCACTTTATATAATAAAGGAAAATAGTGTATATTCCACATTTTGTAGTAGTGGAAAGGGTTTAAAGATGGGTTAACACCAAATGGTAAGCGTAAAGACGTAGTAAAAACATGTATAAGTTTTATTGTATGTGAGTATATTGACCCATAATAATCTAATTTTAGAAATATGTTTATTTGGAGCTATTTGGTAGGAATATTTTATTTAAATAAATTTTAATTATTTTAAATTAATTGTATATAATTTGAAATTCCAAGAGTGCCCCTATCTTATAAAATGACATCTACCCTCACATTACATGACACTTCAAGAATAATTTATATCAGCTTATAACTACCCAAATCCCTACTCTAAATCCATCGTATAATTCTATAGGCTAGGGTTTACTTATATTGTTATAATTTCAGGATTTAATGTGTTAATCAAAGGATACATTACTGAGAAGAGGTATAGTTTTGAGCCACATTTTTATTTTTATTTCCTCTTCCATGATATTCAAATAGTTTTAAACCTTTATAAAATATAAATGCAAATACCATCAATATAATATTATGTTTTTATTTTAACCGAATAACTGATATATTTATATATACCTCCATCCTCTATCAAATGGGATATGAATTCATCATTCATGTGTACAGTGGAATACCACCTCATGAACTGATGTAATTCATATTCCATCAAATACTATCAAGACATGTTATAATTATTGAATTAATGATTATATTTGAAATTAATGAAATTTTTTTTCATTATAAAATTTTAATATCTCATTTAACTTCACACCATTCGATTCACTAATAAATGGTTACGTCGTTCATGTGTATATGTGGACTAAAACCTCCAGAAAGTCATGTGACTCCATTTTAATATCCACATCCCATGTATTATAAATATAAGTCTATATAAATTATTAATATTAAATTTAGGATATAATAATCATTATATAATGATAAAATAATACTTACATTCTTTCCATGATGATAGTTGTGAAATGGAAATGTTACTAATTCATACATATAACCTACTATCTCTATGATTGTAAACCATTTCATTTTTCATTATAGAATTTAATGGTTCTATTTTAAAGTAAAAATGATATAAAAATGTGATAATTATGTCATGATTATTATTCTAGAGATGATGCAATAATGACCTCTTTTACCAATGTTTACCTACTAATGTAATTTAGGACTTATGATCTGTGTAACATAAAAACAACTGACGTGAACATAAATAATTAAGTAATTATTATAAAAAAGTAATAAGTGATATAAAAGGAATAACAAAATTTAATACGTTTCTCAAGATAGTAAATAATTAACATAAATTAAATATCAAAGAACATAATGAACCCAATAGATTTGTCAAGCTCAAGGTAAGGGACCTTCATTTAAAAATTAACTATTAATGTTTCCCTTAAAGCACTATTTTTATTCCTAATATATATTTTCTGAAAAAGTTTTAAAAATGTTTATTAATAGTATACTATTATTTTTTAAATTAATTTTACACATGTTTGGTATTATGATTTTTTTTGAAAGTAATCATTTTTTTGCTTTATGAATGAGGTAATTTTTAACTTTTATTTCAATAGAATTATAGGAATGTTCATTTAACTTATATGGTATGTATGAATTTTCCCACAATCATGAATAATATTTTGTTTGAAGCTTCATTTAAAATAATTTATGGCTATTTTCCAAGAAAATCATTTCCTTTATAATTTCCCTTTTTTAAATAGGTAATCTCAAAATAGAATTGTTATTTTCCTCAAGAATGATTTTAATGAAATTTAAATGGTATTTCCATTCATCAATGTAAGAAGACGAGTTTTAATATGAGGTAAATATTATTTTTATTTTGATTTAAATGATTAATTATGGCCTAATGTGAATTTCTTATGAGTTCATGGATGTATCATTGGTGTTTGGGACTTGTTCGGATCCCGAAACCTAGCTTTTGAGGTCAAACAAGCATGTCACACAGCTATTAGAAACCCTAAAGGGAAGGTTGCACATTTTTTTTACCATGAGAGCATGGATATTGGGTTCTATATGTCACATTCATTACTAAACCATTCAATTTGGGGAGAGCAGTCAGTCAAAAAACTATAGAATTTTGACAGAGCTAATTTTCATGCATTGAACATGGTTAGTCAAACCCTACACACAAAAAAGTGTGGTGTGACCCTTCCTAAAGAAAAGGGCGCATGGTTAACACACGGTTTCGATAACCATGTGAAAAAATTATGTGGCCAGTATGTTCGGAAAATTTACCAGATTTTCCTTAACATTTTTTAATTTTGAACATAATTTTCATTCTCCTCTCATTGCACAACCCTAATATTTGAGAGGTCATTTTGAATCCAAAATGTAAGAATTGATATTTTTTCTTTGTTTGGACACAGATTGAGTGGCTATTGTCTCATTAGATCTGTATTAGCATGTTCTAAATGAATTTTCTAATTCTCCTCATTCTTCTTAGTATTGATTACACTATTTAATTTGAAATTGTTTTCCTCAATTTATGGTTCATCATCAATTATTTTTTCTTCTCCAAATTGGAGTTGAATAAAAATACTATATCATATGATCACTCTAATAAAGATATATGGTAGGTGGTATGTTAATTTCATTATTGTATTAGTGCTTTATTAAGCTTGGTATTTTTGTTCGAACTACTATACTTTTTGATACAACATGAAAATAGAATTGGACAATTGAATTAAATTTAATAGAATCTATTATGGATTATCTTATGATTCTTTTCAAATAATCGGAATTTGATTCCACAACTTAGGCCACCCATGGGGTTTACCCATTCCTTTCCATAATTTTGAACCAACCAAGGGGTATGTATGAGTTTTTTATTTTTAGAGAAAGCCCAATAACATTGAATGAAACTGAATTGCTTGATTTGGAGATGTAAAGATTTTTCCTTGTTAATATTGTTGTTGAATTGTTTAGTTGTTAAATTTGAATGTTTTGTGAGTCGATAACCTCATTTTTTTTTCTTTTGAATGTATTTTTCTATTGGAGTTAGTAAACTCAAATATCATAATAATTGTGAGTTGATGTATGAATGAAATGTGAATTTAATGGTAGTGGATTACCTCGATTGTATACCTTGTAAATTTATTCTATTATTCTCTATAGATGTTTCTCATATGGGTCATTAATGTGGTAGTGGATACCTTGGATATACACTACTCCATGGTTCATGATTTCTTGGGATTCCCTATACTTTGCAACCCCTTCGATCTTGTTTGGCTTAGGCTCACAATGGATTTGGTCAGTCAACATGCTCCATGGAACCCAATTCAAACCTAACAAAGTTTCCATAAATAAGATCCTGTGAATCAAAGAGGATACCTTGGTCTTCTACACCTTGGATCCATCCCTTCATGGTATGAAACATTAAATATAAAACATGACCATGGTAAATTTGATCTGACTGTTCTAGTTATATAGAAATTCAATGATTGTTTACATACAAGTTATAAGGCCAGGCCATTGCTGATTTGATATGTCAGATTGTATGGTTATTCCATGTTAGTTATTAATGTTTTATTTGTATTTTCGTTTTTATAGGATATGAACTCACTTTTTGTAGGGATCTTGTATGGATATTTAGTTTCTCTTGTTTTTTATGTATATTCTATAGTAATTTAACGTTAATACTTATTACCAATTTATTTTCACAATACCTAGATTATATTGTATATCCAGGGTTATTGTAGACCTCTTGGGTGGTTACATGTTGGTATTGTTTCTCACACCCTATCTAGGTTTTCGTTGGGTACCCAAAAGGCTATTTGGATATATGTAGGTGTTGATGAAAGCACCTAGAATTCTATGGCTGATTTCCAGCCATGGTTGGGAGAAAGGTAGAATGGGACCAAGAGGAGGCTCGTAATGATATCAAGAGATAATATTTGTTAGTATTTTTCATATTTTGACATATGTATTGTATTTTACTACTATGTATCTATTTTTAATATTTATTAGAAAAATGACATTTCCTCACTATATAAGAGACATTTCTTGAATTATTAATCTATTCTTTCTATTTATCATTTTATTAAATGTAATACCACTTCTGATATTGACGGTTACTTATATCCCACTGTGTTACACTTTGGTAATGAGGGAATAGTCTCCCCATAGTCACACAGTAGGTCCTTGTTACTAGTTTTCAACCTCTACGGTTTGGGGAGATGCACTTGGGTATATGTTTCCAATCAGGTTGGGGGAACTATTGAGTGACATCCAGGACTGGGACGTTATAATGTAGTATCATAGGCCTCATTTTTCAATTATATTATTTGGTGAAAATATCTAGGGATGTGAATAAATTGGAAATTTATAATGATTTGTTACGGGGCATAGCTGACCCGCGTATATGAAAAAGACAAATTGGATCGAATGTAAATTATTTTTTTCTAGATTTTGACTATTAGACTTTATTTGATTACACTATTTGGTTATGAACTTGAATTGTGATGTTATTAGTTATATTATTATGGGTTCTATTTTGTTAAAACCCGATTAGAGGATGGTATTCCATATAATGAATAATTTAGTCACCTACAATAATTCAAAAGACATTTATTATTCTAGGACATATAGGATGAATTTATTATTTGATTGAAGTTGTGATAGGTGTCATGACAAATATATATATTATTGTGATATAATTATGTAAAGGTAATTGAGAAACATTGTTAGTACTCATAGTTTATGTCGTAACCGAAGTAGTATTTTCCTGATTAGGCTACAACAAACAACCTAACTTGCCAATTGTGGAATTTTTAGTCTTGGACCCTGAGTTACATGTACTAGAATGTGTTATGGAACAGATTAGGTGGTTCCCATTATTTTTTTTGTAAGGATTATGGTCTCTTATGGATTATAACTTGGTGGATAATTTTTTTAACCATTTAAAATGAATGTAAAATGAGTATGAAATTCAAATGGAAAATTGAAATTATAAATAGAGAACTTGACCTAGACCCAAATGTTTATTGTGAATGTTTTAGTGTATCAAGTGACTTTTGGGATTGTTCTTTCTATCAGTTTTAACATTAGGAGAATGATATGTTTTATGACCTATTTATATGATGTTTTTAATCTATATTATTCTTTTGAACTTTGAAATTTGATATAAAATCATTATGAGGCATGTGTTTGTAAGTGTATAGGAATTGATCCGAGATGACCTTCAGCCATATGCCAAGAGGGTGAGAAGACAACACTCTAGGGGTGGTCGGCCATGGGATAACGTTGGATCCTAATTTATTGACAATTGTCGTACCAAATATTTTTTTAGACACAGGTAATGAGGAATAGTCATGTGAGAGATTTGATTTCATCATGCTGACTTTTAAGGGAGCACATCATCCGACCTAATCTATGGATTTGCTAATCCATGTGTTCTAGTAACAACATTCTCCAACGTTTTTGGGAGATAATGAAAAATATGATGATGAGATGTGGATTGAGAATAATCTATTATTCATTGAGCATATAGAGACACATCTTGAGAGGATAGTAATGCTGGAAAAATATATATTATGGGGAGCATCAAAGCACTGGTGGTATGTTCTGAACTACATTTACTGGCTATGAGGAATGGTTTGGGATGATTTTCAAACCATGTTAGATGACTAATTATACCTTTCAGAGTTTGAGGATAAAGTGGGAGAGTAATTTCATGGGTCTCGTGCAGGGTACTATGATAGTTATAAATTAATTAGAATGATTTATAGTGCTTCACAATTTTGTGCTTATGTACCTTTCTGATGAGTTATCAAAAGAAAAACCCTTTGATTAAGGTCATCAATATGCTATTCTATCTCAAGACAACATGTTCAGATTGACCTCTATTAATGTAATTGCGAATCAGGATCGGGACATATAGAGGAACCTAAGTGAAGATGGGTGTGTAGAGAAGGGAATTGTAGTCTCTCAACCTAGTAGTTCAGAATATTCTATATGGAAGTGAAATTTTGAGGATTCCTGGGAGATGAAAACCAGCAATGCCGATAGTGTTGGTATTACACTTTTGTATCATCAGGGTGGTAGATGGGGAAACATAAAGAATCAATGTGATCACAACTTAGTCTATTACTAAGAATATGGTAGGATGGGGCATGTGTAATACTTTTTTAGACTTTCCCTCTAATATTGAGTGGTAGCATGTCAGATATAACAAGAGGTTTAGGAGAAGGTTTCACGGCTCCATGATAGGTGGGGAGATGGAGTTGTACTGGTAATTTAGATAAAGGTAGGGGTGATCATGGCTGAGGCATCCAGGCCCCATGTGACAACCGGGTCCCGGTGAAAGCACAACCACCCCGCCTTAACATGGTCGTCGGGTCCTGGCCCACCAGGTACCACCAGTTGCCCCGAAGACACGTGGGGCCCACCCCAGGGTCCACCCACATGCTTGAACGGGTCATCTGACTAATGACAGTCCCCACATTCCAACACTTGTCCTTTCTAGTGTGCTTTGTCCTCACTCACAGACACCCTGGGAAACCTTCTAGGAGGTCACCCATCCGGATCACTACTCCAGGCCAAGCATGCTTAACTGTGGAGTTCTAACCAGGTACGCTTCCGAAAAGGAAGGTGCACCTTGTTGACATGAGTCATATCATTTAGTAATTTTACCCTTTATACTTTGGGGATGTTACATTCACCCCCCCTTTAGAGAACAACGCACTCGTTGTGGGCCCTACATCTCAACCCAGGAAGCGCACCACACACTTAAAGCTGGGATCCGCCTCTGATACCAAATGTGACAACCGGGTCCCGGTGACAGCACAACCACCCCGCCATAACATGGTCGTCGGGTTCTGGCCCACCAGGTACCACCAGTTGCCCCGCAGACACGTGGGGCCCACCCCAGGGTCCACCCACATGCCTGAACGGGTCATCTGACTAATGATAGTCCCCACATGCCAACACTTGTCCTTTCCAGTGTACTTTGTCCTCACTCACACACACCCTGGGAAACATCCCAGGAGGTCACCCATCCTGACCACTACTCCAGGCCAAGCACGCTTAACTGTGGAGTTCTAACCAGGCAGGCTCCCGAAAAGGAAGGTGCACCTTGTTGACATTAGTCATATCATTTAGTCATTTAACCCATTATCATTTGAGGATGTTACACCCCAGTTGTACTGAGAATGTAGAGGGGGACTACTCTAGGAAATGAGGTTGAGTCAGAGGGATGTGGTTCATGCATGATCTATATTTTATATCCTATCCCTGCAGAGAAGGATTCCAAACCATATATGATGAGAGTTATGATCTTAGTATCTTTAGCACACATATATTTTATTTTTGATATAATTACATCACGAGGTATTATATTTTTACCACTTGTGGAGAGCCTTGGGACCATGATTAATTTATATGAGGATGTTATGATGCTTTACAATCAAATGGGGATCATAATAGAGGATGTATATTAGTGAAGGGAGTTCCCCCTTATGGTTTTTCGGTTTCACTTCGTATAGAATCTATATTTTCTCAAGATGATCATGTTTGATGTCATACTAAGGATGAAGTGAATTTTATCTTTTCCCGCCTATATTATCCTCTATCACAGGAGGGTGAATTTCACATTACTATAGGGAACATTATTCACTCTCCAGGGTGAATGGGATGTCCAGGAAATCATAATTAGATAATAACATCATGGGATGGGTGGGATGACAACCCATATTACTTGTTTTTATTCGGTTGACCGGGGAGCACATCAGGAAGACTTTCCTCCACTGGTTGATTGTTCTAGGGATGTATTCATAGATGAATTTTCTAGGTTACCTTTTTAGAGAGATATGAGTTCTTTTTTGAGCATGTTCCAGGAGATGCACTGATATCCATTCATTTTTATATGATGTATATGGTGGAGTTGCAGGAGATCAAGAGGTAGCTATGGGATTTGGAGTTTAAGGGGTTTATTCCACCAAGTACATCTCAATGTGGTTATGTGGTTCAATTATTTTTGAAAATTATAAATTGTACCCTTATTCTATGCAGGGAATATTGGAAATTGAACCATTATATGGTTAAGAACCCGTATACCATTCTATGGATATATAATATGTTTGATCAGATTTTAGGAGATTAGGTATTCTTCAAAATTGATTTGAAGTCAGGATATCATTTTTTACGTGTTCAACATTCATACATACCTCATAAAACTTTCATAGATGGTTTAGTCTACACAAGTATCTGTTTTTTCTATTTAGTCTCACGAACGCACCAACAGTTTGCATGGAGCAGATGAACCTTGTTTTCCATTTTTATTTGAACTCATTTGTGGTGGTTTTTGTGGATGAAGTCTTGGTAAATTAAAAAAATTTACATGACCATTCCAAACATCTTGAGATTATTTTGATATCCCCGAGATATTATTTGTTAGATGCTAAGATCACAAAGACCCACTATGCGGTACTGTAGCAGGATTGCACATAGTAGAGGTACTGTAGCAGAACTGTACACTATGTGGGTAATGTAGCAGTTACTGTAGTAGGTACTGTTCGGTACTGTACCAGCTATAACTATTCACCTTGGGCCACTGGTTTAGGCTTGGAGTCATTAAGGCTTTCGCGACACCCATGTCTTCGAGTCAGTAGGGATTTCAGACCACCTTTAAGGCCCTCAGGCCATATCAAGGCCTTCGTGCCACATGTAGTTGCCCCAGACACACTACAAAAAAGAAGCAGCCCCAGAAGAGGATTCAGAGAAGGTGCACTCACCAGAGAAGAATCAAATGGATTATCAGAATGAGAGGGTATGGCTATGCCATCGGTACTAGCCTGTACATGCACAAGAAGCCTAGCCAAACGGCCATGCAAAGGTGGAGAGCTATTGTCATGATGCAGATGCTGGGGATGGGCAGTTCCTTATAGATAGTCTGATTGAATTCCCTAAGACCTTCGGGTCATGTAATCTGCTAATTCTATGTGCCTTCTAATCTCTGAGCCTATGGGCCTTGTAAGGGTTCCCTATTATCCCTTGAAATGGGGGTTATCAAAAATCAATAAAAATGAAGGCCTTCGGGCCATTCAGGAGAAACAAAGACCCACTTCTAAATGCACAAGATTCACTTCTTGGGTCTTGCTATATCAAGGAGAGAAGAATCAGTAGATCCATATATAGTGTGTTCTATAGTAATAAGGACAAAAGAATGATAATATTTGAGATTAAGAGTTTCTTGGGGCTAGTTGGACATTATAGTTGTTTTATACATGACTTATTACACTTATAAGTGACATTTATGTGGCTAACTGAGAAAAATGTGAAGTTTGTGTGGCCAGATTCCAATAAGAAATTATTTTAGGAGTTTAAAGGGAGATTGACATTATCACATATCCTAATGATTCTAGAGAAGTGAAGGAGATATACATTGTATTTAGAGAAATCAGGTATTTTTCTTAGATTAGTGCTGATGTATGAGAAACATTCATGGCATTAGGGCATCAACATATGATGTCGCATTAGTTGACTTACCAGACACATGATCATGATTTAGATGTAGTTGTTCATGTTATGTGTTTTTGGAGAGACGACATTTTGGGTGACAATTTAGAAGTGTAGAAAAATCACAAAATATACTTGTACATATTTACAAAATGTTATTTGAATCAAAGGAAATAAAGTATTGCCGAATACATATTGTCTTTTGACTTCAAGATTTACGATACGCCCTAGAAAGAAAATGTAGTGGCCAATTCAATGAGTAGGAGGGCTGATAAACATAGAGTTTAGCATGCCAATAACAAGTGGTAGCTTATAGATTTGTTCTCTGAGATATAATTGGAGGAATAGGGAAGTCTGGTGAAGACTTTTCTATAATATTTACATGTTACCTGTACTCTTATAAAGCATGAGGTAGCTAGATTTATTACGAGGTGTTCTACCTATCAAAAGATGAAGTTGGAACATCAGAAACCAACCTGACTTTTTCCAAACATACCAACTCTCATGTGAAAACTGGATGATATTGTGATGGATTTCATTACGGGTTTTCCAAGGTAACCTCAAGGTAGCGATTTTTTTTCTCATTATTATTGATAGGCTCATGAATTTTTCTAGTTTTCTACCTATCAAGGAGACCTTCTGTGTTGATGAGTTTGGGAGGATGTATATCCATGAGATTATAAGAAATCAAAAGGCCTGTGCACTATCATTTCCTATAGAGAATCCCAATTTACATCTCGTTTATGGGAGATTTTTCCAAAGTCCCACGGTACGTAGGTCATTCTGAGAAAAACATGTCACCTGATGACTGAAGGATAGTTAGACCATAAAATAAAGACCTTTGAGGACATGTAGTGTTCACACATCCTATTTTTTTGGTGCTCTTTAGAGAGGAATAAACCCCATATTGGGTTTTCCTACAATAATATTCATAAGGAGATGAGATAGGTAGCACTGTATAAGGATTTTTATGGTAGGACATGACAATTGGTCCAATGATGGTTAAAAGGAGGTGACTAATCATTTTTGGGGCCACACCTCATGCAAGGGAATGCCGATATAGTCTAGTTGATCTGGAAGAAGATGGCAACTGAACTATCTTGAATGAAATCCTACACCGATCACTCTAGAGTAAATCTTTAATTTGAGGTGAGGGATTTGGATTTTTACATGTTTCACTGAGGTTGGGAGATAAACAGATCCAGAGACATGGTAATATTTCACCGAGATATATTATTCCATTCATGATTCTGGAGAGAGTCATCCCAGTAGCTTATCAATTGCAGTTACCTCAAAGGCACTGATACCTGAATGACATGTTATATGTATCACCGATTTACCATAATCATTCAGACCCATATCAAGATTGTACACTCAAAGAGATTGAGTTTTAGGTAGATGTGTCCATTGTGGATCATCTGATTCACATCTTTGACAGGAGCACGAAGGTTCTCTAAGGTCATTCAGTTCCTCTTATTCTAGTTCTATGGAATCCTTGACATTTACCAAATGAGTTCTAGGAGCACGGGTTTAACATAAGTTCTATGTAGTGAGATTTGTTCTCTGGTGAATGTTGATCACCCTTAATGAGAAAATTTGGGGGAAAATTTCATTAAAGATGGAATATTGTCAGAACCCTAGATCTTGTATGAGGTACAAATCCATTTTATTTAGGCTTAAAAATCATAATTATGGCCTGATGTAAACTCCCTTTGAGTTCATAGAGGTATAGAGGGTGTTTTAGGAATCTTCATATATGAGAACCGAACATCTATGGGAAATAGGCATATGTATGGTTATTTGAAACAATACAGGGTCAGACACACAATTATTTCTAAGAATATGAGACTAGACAATGTGGTCTTATAGGTCACATTGTTTGTTAAACCATGCGATTTGGTGCATTCAGTCATTAATAAAATTATAAACTATTGAGAGTGATTATTTTTACAGTTTTCACATAGTTAGTAAAACCATGTGGACAAACCCTTTGGGGTGAACCTTCCTGAAATAAAAGGGTACATGTGTAGTGCACGTTTTGGACAACCATGAAACCAAACCATGTGGATGAGTATTTTTGGTGAA
The DNA here is from genome assembly GCA_963277665.1 of Viscum album. NCBI lineage: Eukaryota > Viridiplantae > Streptophyta > Magnoliopsida > Santalales > Viscaceae > Viscum > Viscum album. The sequence continues at coordinate 937,195,679 of OY728129.1, forward strand.
TTAACAAATTTACCATAAAATGTTTACAATTGTAAACATAATTTACATTCTCCTCCCGATTTGACCAGCCTGAGATTTGAGAGATCATTTTGAATCCAAAAAGAAATGATTTTCTTCCATTTCATCATAAGGACACATATTTGAGTGTTGATCATTTCGTTGGACCCTCATCAGTGATTTATCAAATACTTTTGTTCCAGTGGTCATTCTTTTTTGTATCATCTATGTTATATAGTTTCAACAGTTTTTCATAATTTTTAGGTACTTTTTTCTTTATTCATTTTTATCTCGATCCACATTGAATCAATAGAATATATTGGATGAAAATGATACTACCGACCTACAGTTGGTGTTTAATACATTTCTTGTTGTGTTTAGTGAATTATTAATCTATTTTCCATGGTTCCACCTATATGAGATTTGATCATAGCCCAAAAATTTAATTTACTAATTGAATTAAATGAAATGGAATCTGTTAGGGATCCCCTTTGGATTATTTTAGACAAATCAGAGTTTTTAGCCCAAACTAGGCCACCTAAGGGGTTTTCCCATTCTTTTTTATAACATCAAACCACTATAGGGTTGTCTGTATCATATTTTCTTTTTATAGAAAGCTCAATTAAAATTAAATAGAATTAAATTTATAGATTAAGATATGTACTTCCACCATTCACATGTTAAGAAAGATGTTGAATTGTTCAATTGTAAAATTGAAATGTTATATGAGTGGGTAAACTCATTGGTTTATTTTGAATGTTAAGTGATATGTGAATGGGTAAAATTATAGATCAGAATATTTGTGAGTTGATATTTTAATGACCCATGGATTTAATGTAGTGGATGACTTGTTCTATATTCCTTGATTATTTCTTTCATTAAACACCATAAATATTTCTCCAATGGATCTTGAACACGATAGTAGATGCCTTTGATAGTGATTTATCATTCAGTATTGACTCCATTAGATGCCTTAGGCTTTGAAACCCCTTGAATACATGTTGTCGTGGGTTCTCACCAAATATGGATGGTAGACAATCTCCTTGGACCCCACCTCAAGTCTAACTGAGTTTCCATCAAGATACACCTTTGACTCGATGAGGATGCCTTGGTCTTTTACACATTAGATCCAGACCTTCGTGAAATGACACTATGAATATATGGAATGGATAGGGTAAATGATATATTTATGATTATACAACATATAAGAGGTTGATCTGAATCTTCTGGTTATGTGAAAAGGTCATGATTTTTTATACACATGTTATAAAAAATGTTTGTCATTGATATGATATGTTAGGTTATATATTGAGGTCATGTAATTTATTTTTTCAATATTTGTAGTTTACTCGTTAAAGGTTCTTGAATCACTTTTTATAGAGCCTTTTATGGGTATTTAGTTTGACTTTATTTGTTATGTACATACCAATGGAATTTAACATCATATTTATCCTTGCTTACTAATACACTACTTAGCTTATATTGAATAACCTAAATTGTTATAGACCTTTTGGATGGCTATGTACTTGGATTGTATCTCACACCCTTTTTGTGCTGTCATTGGGTAAGAAATAAACTATTTAAAGGTAGGTAGGTACAGACAGAAGTGCCCATAGTTAGATGGTTGATTTTGTTCTATTCATTGGAGTATGTGAGCATGGGATCGAGCTGAGGCTCCTAATGATATTGGGTAATAGTTTTTTGGTCATTTTGGTATTTTCAAATATGTGTTATTTTTTCTTACTATGCACCTATTTTGAATGTTTTGTAAACACATTACATGTTCTTAATTTTATATGTGAAATGTTTTTAATTATTGATTAATTCCTATTTTTTATCTGTTGTATGAGTTTTATACTACTTATGTTAATGAATTTTATTGGTATTACATGATGTTATAATTTTTAAGTGAGGGAATAATATTTCTTTAGACACACCCTAGGCCATATATGATAGTCAAAAACCTCTGAATGTTTTTGGATATGTTTTTCATTCAATGTGGAAAACCTGGCTCAAGGCACTGTTGAGTGGCGTCCGGGTCTAGGACATCACAATCTATATACAAAACCCTTAATGTTACTTATATTCCAATAGGGATGTTTTGTATTGATACCATTACCATTATATCAATGGTTGGATTATAATTTCACCCAACATATTTTCATTTAACCTTTTTATTTTCAATGGTTTAATCATGTTATAAAGTGAATAATGGGTGGTTTAATTAGTTTTATATTAAAATGAAAGATCGATAAACTTTATTTATGTTATAGTTATTGAGAATAATATATAATGATGGGTGGTTATACTATAAACTAAAGGTAGAAGAGACTATCATATAAAATTATTTTATGTTCCCATAAAATAATTAAATTCTATTTGAAAACCCATAAACTGAATGTAGATGAGTCTATCATATAAACTTATTTTATGTTCCCACCTTGTAATTTTTGAGTTTCTATTGTATGATCTAGGAACTATTTCTATAAAACCCTAATCCTACATTATATTTGTTAAAAATATTATCTGACTTCTAGTATAAAAACACTAGATTATGTTATATTTAATTTGGGGTCCTTATAAAACAAAGGGACAAAGGTATAATTATTTTCCACTCAAGAGTTTTGGATAAATTTTTGGACTATTATTCATTCAACTTTAGTGTATCTTGGATGTGTTCAATGATTATTAATTTTACACCCTTATGAATTGACTATTTAGTGAAATTTCTAGTAGAAGGTTTTTTGTACCACATTTTATTTTTTTGGGAGATTAATTTTTTTTATCCATTATATGAAAAGTATGTTATTATAGTAATGGATTAATTATTTAATCATAGAACTCATATTCCCTGAATCATGGTCAGATTACCAATAACATATTCACTGATGAAAATTGATGAGGTCAGAGACAATATACATGATTGTGGGGAAGAAAAGGGGGACTCCATCCTATGACACCAAGGTTGCAAGATGTTTAAGATTCATTCTTGATGCATAAGAAAATGTAATCCCATAGATCATGTACATGAAATAGTTCTAGTCATGTTTGTTTGATCAAATGAATCTCCAACGTAAGTGGATGTTGTAGGGTGTCTATCCCCTAGAAAACATAATATAGGAAGAATTAAAAGATCAGGTATCATAGGTATTGTTGTAATAGACAAGAGAAGAGATTGGGGTTCTCTGTTGAGGCTAGCGAAATGGGCATGGGAAAATTTCAAAAGGTCACTGGCTGGTCTGGTGGTGGTGGCTACTCTAAAAAGGGAAAAATGGGATCTAAATGCGGATCTCAATGAACCTTATAAAGAGGATCATTCCTCATCGACTTCATCAATCGAAAAAAACCTTCCAAAAATTAAACCATGTTGAATAGTCCTAGAGAATGAGAGATGTATGTGTGTGGTATGTCCATTTATATGTATTTTTATGAATACTAATTTACAAAAAAAGGAATTGAATTTTATACCTGATAATGATAATGTATAACTAAAAACATAACTATGAACTCAAGGATAAATAAAATAGGTTTTAACACAAAACCTGAAGAGGTCTATTTCTCATCTAATTTTGAATAAAATCAATCTAAAAATTATCCTATATGCGAACTTCATAATTTCCCCTATGTTAATAATATTGTTACCTCGATCCATTTCTACATAAAAAATACCGACATATTTATGGAATTAATTAATAATTAAAACTATATGGATTTATTTTATTTATGTGGGTTGAATTTAAATGCCTAAAGATTTTAAATGATTATACTTAAATAATTCAATGCGATTGGTAGTTTTCTCTACACATTACACCAAAATAAAACAAAATCGTGATATATTTTGATAAAAATATAAATATTAAATATAACCCTTAAAACCTGTGCTTAAATTAGTGTGAAACGGATAGGAATAACCTATTAATAATATATTTACTTAAATAAAATAAATTATACTTTTAATATTAATTATATACAATTAGTTTAACTGAAATGATAAATATGATCATTTAACGCCCAAAATGTTTTTTTGAATATTTCTATTCTATTTGATATTCATTTATATTTAAAAATATTATTATTAACTAGGATAAAATATATTTTATATGATGAATTGGTTAATAATAAGATAATTTGTAATTATTAAGATATATTAATAAGACGGGTTCATATTATAAAAAATTATTTTCCAATAATTGTTTTTAATTATATCTCAAATTTATATTGGAGAATTAAACCTCTAAAATTTATAATTTTTTTACAGAAAAACAAAAAATAATTTTGGGATTAATCACTCTAATATATAATTAATATTAATTTTGGTTATTTTTCTAAAAAGAATGATTTTAAATGAATATTGAAAAATAATGATTTTTGAAAAAACATGGGAATTATGACATAATTATTAATTAATATTATATTTTATATTAATGAATCATTATATTAAAATATGTTTTTCTAATTTAATATATAATTTTAAAATTATTCTTTTTAATTTACAAACCCATATTTGATATTTTATAATGCAAGTGATAATTCCTCAAAAATTGTTTTTAATTAATTATAATGAATTATAATAAAATAATTTTTATCACTTTTCAAAATTTATGAAAATTAAATTGATTTTAAATTTTGAATCAATGGAGACATATTATCTGATAATGACCACTTTATTTTTTGTTATATGGAGTAAGTTTTCTTGTGTTAAAACTTGTTACATCGGTGAATGATAAAATGGTAAAAGAAATATTTCAATAAAAATAGAGCCTAAAACATGATACATAAATGTAAAAGGTTTAGTCTATGATGTTTGGATAAAAATTGTCTATTATTAAAAAAATTATTTCTAAAATTTTTGATCTAAATTTCATTTTTACCATGTCCCCCTTTATATTTAATGAAATATTTTGAACAACGCCAATTTCACTACTTATAAAAGGGAGATCTCATAATCCCTTCAAAGAACCCCTAAAATAGGGGTTCTTATTAAAAAACCATTTATTATTCCCCTAGAAATATATTACCCTCTATTTAGATTCTGGTAATAATATAATTGCATATGAAATAATTTATAAGAGAACATCCAAGGAAATCCCAAAGTACTCAGCTTGAGTAATATTTTTTACTTAAATTATATATTTTTTATTTCTTTCCAATTATAAGCATAATATAAATATATAATTACATCAATATTATTTATAAAATTAATTTTATTATTCTTTCATAATAATCATTGACCACCTTACCCCTTTTCAACTAAGAAAAATGATATTTTCTTTTGTTAGTTGTACAGACTACTACCTCTACGCTGTATTGTGTTTCCTTTTAATTCACCACTATTAAATACTAGTATAAAAGGTTAAATAAATAAATAATAATTATATTTATAATATGTTTATTATTATGAAAAATTAAACCATATTACACTTTTCTCCCATTATTCAGAATACAAAATCGTCAACAATAAGTACGTTGGGATTGTTGATTTGGTTAAATTATTGATTTTTATTTTTCTTTACATATCTATATTAATATTAATGTCATGAGATTGTGATTGAACAATAAATATTATTTTTAGGATACAATTACTGTTATGGTATGTAGATTTTAGATCTAATTAACTATATGATCAACATAAGATTACCAGTAAATTAGGCCCTTAAAAAGATAAAACTAAGATTAAAATAATATATTTATTCTATGTAATGAAGTTATATATATGTTAACCTATTTATATTTCAATGAAATTTTTATATATCAAACTAATAATTACATAATTATGTCATTACTCTTCTTTTATATTGTTATTGAAATTAAACCACTCATAATCATCCTTTAATCATGGTATGCTCATTTTTTGGTCCGTTTAACAACCAACATGAATAAAGATATGAATATATATATCATGAAAGATTATTAGAACATATTTAATAGTATAAAATAGTTAAAAAATTTAAATAAGGGGTTTTTGGACAACATTTAAAACAATAATTAATAAAACACATTTTGATTGTTAAGAATTACAAAAACCGGAACCTCTCTAATTTCATCTTTTTGGTCTGTGAGAAAAAAATACAATGGAATAAACTTATAATATTTTTAAAAATCATGTAACACATATTCAAGTACGTTTAATTTTATAATAATAATAAAATTTGAAACAACAATGAATACCAACTCCATTTTGTGAAACAAATTTATAGATATAATGTTCACTTACATTCCTTATGGAAAAGAGATAATAAAAAACTAGTATATATATTTATATATAATGATTTAAATTTTGTTAATAAACTATTATAGTTATGAATAAGTTTCATGGGTTTGAATTTAATAAAATTATTTTAATTATTTATGTTGTTTAATTAAAGTGATGAATGAATTAAGATCGAGGTAAGGGTTATCATATGAAATTACTCTCTTTGATACATTTTTATTATTATGATTCTAATTTATTTTAGGTAGTGTACATAATTACTACTTGAGATATAATATCATGAATTGTCTTTTATAAATTAATATTATAATATATTCACCTAGAAGAAATGTTTACTTATTTACATGGGGAAAAGTACTGGAATTCTGTATGTTGTTATTATATTAAGTTTGAATTTTGAAAGTTTAACTTTTTTTGTTTAACCAAAGTCATTATTTCTCTAGATGTATTTTGATCATGTTACAACTTTTATTGAAATGTTGAAAAGTTATGATATCATTGAATATTGTTTTCTACAATATCTACCTGGTTATGTATGTAACATCCCAGGAAAATAAAGAATATGATATTTTCATATTTATTAATATTTTTGAAATAAATATTAGTTTTATTTTAATGTGGATTTTATATTTGAGGGCATAATTGACAAACAACAATGGGTTTCTCCGAAGTCTTATGTTGCTAACAATAATGACTCACACTGAAAAATAATTATTTATTATTATTTTAAATAGTTATTAACACTGGGATGTTTTATTGGAAGGATTGAATAGAAATAACTAAAATATTATTATTCATATTTTTGAAATGTTTTTACATTTATCCAATACATGTTAGAGGTTTAAAATGTGAATGAATCTAATTTTAAGCATAATTTTCTTTAAAAGGATGATTTACCACCTTTCGATGGATAAGTCGTATTAAATATAATTTTGGTCACTTTTTTATGTTCTATTGGACAAAAAAAATTCTTCTCTTGAATTGGGACATCAAAATTCACTTTGGGTAAAATTTTGGTATTTTTCTGATTAAATTAATTTTTTAATTAATAGTGAAAAATACTGTATTTTAATTCAACATTTCCTTTTAATCAAATTTATTTATACCGTTACATTATATTTTTAGTTGGTTTTAATGTGTAATTAGATTATATTTTTACCATTTAATCCAATTTTTATCATTGGAATTATGTTCACTTTGAAATTGGACATAAACAAGTGTCAATCTTTTGATAGTCAATATTTCTTAAAAACAGGCCTTTTTTGACAATAGGAATAAATTTTAAATTAACTAATACAAATTCTATGTTTTTAATTTGGTGAAATAGATATCATTTGTTAATTCAGAATATCAAATATATCTTAGTCTGAATTTTTGGTATTTTTATGAAAAACATCAATTTTTAATGAATAGTGGAACCACTAAGTAGTAGTTAAAAAACTTACTGTTTTCATTTAAATTAAATTTTACTGCTTCTGTAAATTGAATTTTAAAAATCTGACAAACATGGTTGTTATTATTATGTAAAATTTGGTTTAATAAGATGAAGGTATTTTTTGGTGAATTGTCACATTTGACTTTTATTTACCGCGGTTAAAGTTAAATATTGTAATTCAAGGTAAAAATAATATCATAATAATAGAAAATTAGATTAAGACATGTCCTAACCTTATTAGATGAGTCAAGGATGACCATTTACGTCCTTGGATTTATTTTTTGACCCCATGGAGCCACTTGGGAGTTAAAATGAAACCTTAGATTAATTAATTTAATGTAAAGACAAAAATGACATAAAAAAATATCTTTTGGTAATTTAATATTGACATAGGGTTATGTAAGTTATTTTCATGACTATAAATATCCGTTGGAAAAATAAATATATTTCCTACATCATGGTAATTTTTTTATAATTTTACGAATCAAATAAATAAAATTAGTTATAACAAGAACATTATGCAGTATTTACCTCATTAATAAATGATTTAAATATATAAAATTATATGTAACATCCCAAGAAATTAATTAATAATCGATAATCTTATATATGCTTATTTATGAATTTGATAGTGTTTTAGAGGCTTAAAATAAGAATAAATCCAATCTTATGCATGGAATACTCTAATATTTTTTAAAAGATTGTTTTACTGCCTTTTGATGGAAAACCATTTTTAAATATATATTTTGACAATTTTAGAAGCTAAATTTGTCAAAATAAACTTATTATTTATTACTGGGACATTGGAATTTACTTTGGATAAATTTCTGGTATTTTTCTGATAATGTTCATTTATTTTAATGAATAGTGAAAAGTGTTGTATTTTAATTCAAAACCTCATTTTAATTTAATTTATTTATATAGTTATATTTTCTTTTTAATTGGTTTTAAAGTGAAATTATAATATATTTTTACCATTTAATCCATTGTTGGTCATTGTTGGTCATTGGAATTAATATCACTTTGAGATTTGACATAAACGAGTGTCAATATTTTGATAGATATTGTTTCTTAAAAACACGCTATTTGATTTGACAGTGGGATTTAATTATAAAATTAATTAATGAAAATTCTATGTTATGAATTTTTTAAAATATATATCAATTTTGAATTCGGAATATCTAATATAGATTAGGGGGAATATTTGGTATTTTTTGGAAAAACATTAATTTTTGATGAATAGTGAAACCACAAAGTGGTAGTTACAAAAACTGATTTTTCGTTGAAATGGAACTTTACCACTTATGTGATTTGAATTTCAAAAATCCAATATAAATTATTTTCATTATTAAGTAAAATGTGGTTCAATGGGATGAAAATAATTTTTGATGAAAAGAAACTTTTAGGTTTTATTAATCGCGATTAAAGGTAATTAGTGTGATTTAAGGTAAAAATGATATTATAATAAAATGAAAATATCATGACACTTTTCCTAACCCTATTGGATGAGTCATGGAAGACCAAGAAAACCCATGGGTCGATTTTTGGAACCCCATGGAGCCACTTGGGTAAGATAATGACATTAATGCCTTTTATTTAAAGTAAAAGTAAAAATGACACAAACATGTATTGTTTTATTAAAACAATATTTACAGGGGGTTATACAAGTCATATGTTTTACTATAAATAGTCATTGGAAAGCTAAAAATATTTCCTACATCATAGTATTTTTTTATAATTGTGTAGACATTAAATAAATTAAATTAATTATGACATCATGATGTTGCAGCGATTACCTCATTATTTAACGATTTAAATAAAATGAAAAGATAATGTAAAATCTAAGCCCTACACATTTCAAAACCCTATTTTATGAGTATATCTCGAACCTGTATCACCTTATCCTCGAAATACATCAATTTGGGACCTTTAAAATCCGGAAATCATTCTAAAATAAAGTAAGTTTTCCTTACTTTCCATGAGTGCCCCTCCTCTCCTCTTATAAAAGGTCTCCACCTCTACCACCTTACCCACACCTCTAAAGCCTTTGGCTCGGCCAAACCCTGTCCATTTTGTCTCTCCACGTCCCTCTTTTACTCTTAGAGGCCTCACTTTGGGCAGAAGTCTTCCCAAGGAAGCCTTTGAGCTCAAATCAAAAAGAGTTACCTGATTTAAAGGTAGTGTATTCTCTTGTGTTATTTTGTTTTATTTTTCTTCTCCAACCCCCTAAAATCTTTTTATTCATTTCTTTTGTAACAACTCCAGTATCATCAATATACTATGATGTTTTTATAATATGTATTCGAGCTACACTTACACACACCTACATCTAATGGCTAAAGAACATACTATTTCTGTGGATGGTGAATTTCTGCCTCACGAAACGATGATTGTTCAATATTCTTCTAACACCTTAAAAGGTGGCCATTAAGATGTCACTATATTTATATATGATATATAATATGTTTATTTTTTTCCTTATGCTTCTGTATTTTTAATTTATGGAATACCTTTACAGTTTCCATTATGGGTAAACGCGATATCTTCATTTTTGGAAGTGCGGACTACCACCCCCTCAAAGTGATTTGATTCGTTAATACCATATGTGGTATGTATAAAGGATAGATTTAATGATATTATATATGATACCATACTTGAATTATAATACTATTATGTATCATTATGTTTTAATTCCATTAAATATGAAATAGAAATGGAAGTAGCGTTCATGTGTACGTACGGCTTACCATCTCCATGAATGGTGAATTTCATTTCTTACCTCTAAATGATTTTGTAATATTATATGTGCATGTATATACTGGATATATATGATATAAATTATATCTACATCATGAATATAATTCTTTATATAATGGATAATTTACCACGTGAACAACTTGTAATTATAAAGAGTTTATTTTTGACTCAAGTACCAATGATCGACAAAACGACCATTATTAACTTAAATGATTAAATAATGTTCATAACATGGTAATAAGTGACATAAAATGAATAATTAACTTGAAAAAGGATCTTACGAAAGTAGAAATTAACTCAAGTTTATTATTCAGGACATTAAAGAATGATCAAGTCAAGTCATACCCGGGGTAAGGGACATCGTCTCAATCTCCTTTCATTGAGGCATATTTTGTTTTATACACAACTTTCTTTTATACGGTGTATAAAACCATTTGACTTTTATTTTTATCCAAAAGTAATCTTTTTTATATGAAGCATTTTGATAAATGACAAAAGGTAATGTTTTTTTCGTACGTATTCGGCGACCACGATTCTCCGCCGCTGTGACCATTATTTGAGTTTCGGCTTCCTCTACAAGCCAAACCTTTTTTTGAAAAATAAATAACATGTTTTACTTTTCATTTATTTTGGTATTGAAAATGGTTTTTATAATGTTTTTATTATATCAATGTGTTGTATTGATATCTTGTGATTGAAATGTGGAAATGTTATTTTTCCTTTATGCATGTTTTATGTGATATGATTATGTTATGGTTCTTCGGCATTGTTATGAAGACGGGTGGTTCTGTGACAAAATAAGTGTGGGTGACCCCGATATAGCTCTCCAATTAATTGGGTAATGTGAAGGGGTTAAACGTTAAGGTTTCTCTGAAGAGATTTAGGGAATATACTGTGATGGGTATTCCAAACGTAACCAAGAGGGTTACTACCTACGTAAGAATGTTATGAATGCCTCAAGTTACCTTTATGTATTATGATTTCTATTATTTATTCATGATTTTATTAGTTTTGTTAAAGTGCTTAGGTTTTATGGGTAAATTATGATTTCATTCTTATGTATATATGAATTCATGTTTCTTTTCCATATTTTTATAACCCTTACTCAGCTTTTTATGCTCATCCCAAGTTTTTGAAATGCTTTTCAAAGGTCAAGGGAAAGGTACATTATATGATGATAGTGTTAAGGAAGTGTCAAGAAAGAATCTATGTTTTCTTTTATATATGTTTCCGTTGATGAGAATACTGAATAATATCTTTTATGTAACCACTTTGTTTCAATGTGGAATGTAATGCAAGTTTTATGATCTAATTCTATAAAAATATAAACCTGAAAAGATCCCCAATGTGTAATCTTGTAATAATTCAAGATTAATTAATGATTAAGGCTGAGGCCTTATAGTTGGTATCAGAGGTCGGTTTACATAACTTTAGGAGTTAGAATTCAATTAAATAATTATCCAAAAATATTTGTAATGGTCAAATTGAAATGAAATAGCATTTGAAGATTACCATGTTGCTTCATCTAATAAATGTTTTTTCCGAATGGTTTTACACAGTGGAAATAGGGAATCAGTGCTAGTAAGGCATATAGAAGGAAATAAACTTCCGAATCAACATCCTGAGATGGTCGGAATTGGAACTGGATAGTTTTTTGGAGTAATGGCGCAGTTGACTCAAGTGATAAATGGTGGCGGTATCCATGCACAAGATCAGCCAGATCAACCACAGAGGAACATGTCAGTAGTGGAACATTTCATAAGGCAACATCCCCCATCATTCAGAGGATCATATGACCCTATGCTAGCTGAAGGGTGGATTAAATCACTAGAGAAGATTTTCGATGTCATGTGGTGTTCAGACAATCATAAGGTTAGTCTTTCAATTTACCGTTTGGAGGGTGAAGCAGATCAGTGGTGGTCGATGGTTAAAAATATCAGGGACGCTGATGAGATTGATGCTCTCGACTGGGATGAATTCAAAGGTATGTTTCTTGAGAAGTATTTTCCTAAGACTGTTTGACTTAGGATGGAAAACAAATTCTTGGAATTGAGGCAAGAGGACGATTCAGTGGCTACTTATGAAGAAAGGTTCACTCAATTGTCAAGGTATGCTCGAAATTTTATCCGAGACCTTGATAGTAAAATCAATCGTTTTTACTCAGGATTAAAGCCAAAATATCAAAGGGCATTGGATTCTCATGATTTCAAAAGTTATGAAAGGCTTGTTTGATGTGTTGAGAAGGTGGAAATGGAGTTTTCCGATGATCAAGTGTTCTATAACAACTAGCAGAAGAAGAGACCGAGGTGGCAGGAGAATGGAAAGAATTCTTCAAAAAGGTCTGAAGGTAAGAAAACTAAGTTTCTAGTTTGTGATAAATGTGGTAAAAGAAATGTTGGGGAATGTCTTCTGAATTCTGTAAAGTTCTACCGATGTGGTATGATGGGGCATAAGGATCGTGATTGCATTGAAAAAGATCAGGGTGATGGTAAGACCAAATTTGATTTACAATTAATGAAATGTTTTAAGTGTAATGAGATGGGTCACTATGAAAATGAGTGTCCGACAAAGAGCTTGAGTGATGGGAAGAAGTTAGACTACAAATATAAAGGGGTGGTGAAATCCTTTTCAAATACTTTAGCAGATGTCGATCCATAAAATGAAGTTGTATCAGGTACATTGTTTGTTTTTTCAGATTATGCCAGTGTGTTGTTTGATTCAGGGTCTACACACTCTATCATCTCTGAAAACTTTTCTAGTAAAATGGGAATAACATCTCAAGAAATGACTCCTGAACTTGTGGTAAAAAAACCTGGGGGAAATGTTGAGGCAAAAAGAATTTATAAAAATCTTCCTATCCTTATCCGTGGAAAGAACCTACTTGCGAACCTTATTGTTTTACCTATAATAGAGTTTGATGTTATCTTGGGTATGGATTGACTCTCTATTTACCATGCTAAGATTTACTATAGATCTAAAGAAGTTTCTTTTCAGAAATACATTCAGGTTGTGTACAAGAATGAACCCTTACTTTTGATAACAAATCAAGAGGCCAAGAAACTTGTAAAATATGGAAATGAATGTTACCTTGCACATATAATTGAAAACAAGGGAATTGTTAAGATTAATGATGTGTCAATGGTCAATGAGTATCCTGATGTTTTTTCTGATGAGTTTCCTAGAATAATACAAGATCGGGTAATTGAATTTACTATTGACTTAGTTCCTGATGCTAAGCCAATTTCAAAACCCCTTATCGAATGGCTCAAATTGATCTTTTAGAGTTGAAGGAGAAATTTCAAGAATTATTTGAGAAAGGTTTCATTCGACCTAGAACATCACCATGGGGTGCTCCTGTTTTATTTGTTAAAAAGAAAGATGGTTCTATGAGACTTTTCATTGATTATAGAGCCTTGAATAACATCACTGTTAAGAACAAATAACCTTTGCCTCATATCGATGATTTGTTTGATCAGCTCGAGGGAGCTTAGTATTTTTCAAAGATTGACATGAGATTGGGGTACCATCAGTTGAAGGTAAAGGAAGTATATGTTCCGAAGACCTCGTTTCATACAAGATATGACCATTATGAATTTTTAGTAATGCCTTTTGGGATAACCAATTCACCTGATATATTCAGGGACATAATGAATAGAATTTTCCATGAGTTCTTGGATAAGTTTGTGGTGGTTTTCATTGATGATATTTTGGTGTTTTTTAAAAGCAAAGAGGAGAATGAAAGACATTTAAGGGTTATTTTTAAAAACTTTAAAGAAAAGAAATTGTATAGGAAATTTAGCAACTGTGAGTTCTGGTGGAAAAAAATTTCATTCCTTGGTCATATTTTTTCTAAAGATGAAATAACTGTGGATACTGCAAAAACAAAAGTTGTTGAAGAATGTCCAAGACCCACAAATGTAATTGAGATTCGTAGCATCCTTGGTTTGGCAGGCTATTACCGAAGGTTTGTTAGAAATTTTTCACGGTTATCTAGTCCAATGACTAAGCTAACTCGAAAGGGTGTTAAGTTTATATGGACAAAAGAATGTGATGATTGTTTATAGGAACTGAAAAAAAGGTTGGTGAAGGCTCCAGTTTTGGCACTACCTTCCAGGAATGGTGAGTTTGTTATCTACTGTGATTCTTTATTAAAAGGACTTGGTTGCATCCTAATGCAGAATGATCAGGTAATTGCTTATGCTTCACGGAAATTGACAACTCATGAGGTAAATTTCCCTACACATGATTTGAAATTATCTGCTGTGTTTTCACTTTAAAAATTTGGAGGCATCATTTGTATGGTGTAAAGTGTGAAATATATACTGATCACAAAACATTAAAGTATATATTCAATCAGAAAGAATTGGACATGAGATAGAGGAGATGGCTAGAATTAATCAAAGATTATGATTGTACAATTCACTACCATTCGGGAAAAGCAAATGAAGTGGCTGATGCTTTGAGTCGAAAAAGTAATGCTTAATTAACAATGTTGTATTTCGAACGTGATCCTTTGGTTAAGGATTTGATGAACTTTGGCATAAATGTTGTTGGTGCCAGAAGTTCTTGAGTTTTGTTTCAGGTATCAGTGAAATCTTCTCTATCAGACATAATCAAGCAATCACCGAAGCAAGACAGTGAGTTGCAGAAAAATGTAGAGCTGGTTCAGAAGGGTAAGTTGCCTGAATTCAACATTGATAATGATTGTGTTTTGAGATTTGGTAGGAGATTGTGTGTGCCTTGTGATTCACAGTTTAAGAGAGAGTTGTTATGTAAAGATCATAGTTCTCTGTTTTCAGTTCGTCTTGGAAGTACTAAGATGTATAGAGATCTTCGAGAGT
Source organism: Viscum album (assembly GCA_963277665.1). Classification (NCBI taxonomy): domain Eukaryota; kingdom Viridiplantae; phylum Streptophyta; class Magnoliopsida; order Santalales; family Viscaceae; genus Viscum; species Viscum album. The sequence continues at coordinate 937,210,920 of OY728129.1, forward strand.
ATTACTGTTGGGATGGAATGAAAAAAGAGATTGCTGATTTTATTGTGAAGTGTTTGACTTGTCAAGAGGTAAAAGCAGAGCGGCAGTTACCGAAAGGGATGCTTCAGCCTTTACCAGTGCCAAAGTGGAAATAGTAAAACATATCCATGGACTTTGTTATGGGATTACCGAAGACATCTCGAGGTAATAATGCAATCTTGGTTATTTTTGATCGCTTGACAAAATCAGCTCATTTCCTTCCTATTTGAGATACTTTCTCTCTAGATCAAATTTCTCGATTTCACCTTAAAGAGATAGTCATGTTGCATAGAGTTCCTCTATCCATTGTATCTGATCATGATCCCATGTTTACTTCTAACTTTTGGAAGGGCCTTCAGAAGTCGTTGGGTAATGAATTAAATTTTAGTACAGCTTTTCATCCTCAATAAGATGGGCAGTCAGAACGAACAATTCGGACATTGGAGGATATGCTACGTGCTTGTTCGATGAATTATCAGGGAAGTTGGGGCCAACATCTTTATTTGGTTGAATTTTCATATAATAATAGTTTTAATTCCAGTATACAGATGGCACCATTTGAGGCGTTATATGGGTAGCAGTTTCGAACTCCACCTTTCTGGGATGAAGTGGCTGAAAGGAAGCTGATGGGACCAGAATTGGTAGAGGAGTTGGCAGAAAAAGTTCAGCTGATATAGAGACACATGAGAACAACTCAAAGCAGGCAGAAGAGTTATGTAGACAACATGAGGAAGGATCTCTCTTTTGAGTTAGGTGATCATGTTTTTCTCAAAGTTTCACCATGGAAGAGTGTGATGCGATTTGGTAAGAAAGGAAAGATGAGTCCATGGTTCATTGGACCATATGAAATTCTAGAGAGCTGTATAGGTTGCATACCAATTGGCTTTACCTCCGAGTTTATCTCAGGTACACAATGTTTTTCATGTTTCAATGTTAAGGAAGTACATGCTAGATCCATCTCATGTTTTGAGTCCAGAGGTAGTTCAGTTGGAAGAAAATATATCTTATGAGGAATGACCAGTTCAGATTCTTGATAACAGCGAGAAAGTGTTGCGGGGGCACAATTTTCTGAAGGGGGGAAGGATGTAACATCCCAAGTAAGTAATGAATAATAGATATTCTTATATATGTCTATTTATGAATTAGATAGTGTTTTAGAGGCTTAAATTGAGAATAAATCCAATCTTAAGCATGGAATACTCTAATATTTTTTAAAAGATTGTTTTACTGCCTTTTGATGGAGAACCATTTTTAAATCTAATTTTTGAAAATTTTATAATCTATATTTTTTAAATTAAACTTATTCTTTATGATTGGGACATTGGAATTTACTTTGGATAATTGTTTTGGTATTTTTCTGATAATGTTCATTTTTTTAATGAATAGTGAAAAAGTGTCGTATTTTAATTCAAAACCACTTTTTAATCTAATTTAATTATATAGTTAGATTATCGTTTTAATTGGTTTTAAAGTGAAATTAGAATATATTTTTACCATTTAATCCAATGGTGGTAATTGGAATTAATATCACTTTGAAATTGGACATAAACGAGTGTCAATCTTTTGATAGATATTGTTACTTAAAAAAACGTTATTTGATTTGACAGTGGGATTTAATTATAAAATTAATTACTACAACTTCTATGTTATGAATATGTTAAAATAGACTTCATTTCTGAATTCGGAATGTCAAATATAGCTTAGGGTGAATTTTTGGTATTTTTCAGAAAACATTATTTTTGATGAATAGTGAAACCACAATGTGGTAGTTACAAAAACTAATTTTCTTTTTAAATAGAACGTTACCACTTCTGTGATTTGAATTTAAAAAATCCAATATAAATGATTTTAATTATTAAGTAAAATGTGGTTCAATGGGATGAAAATATTTTTTGATGAAAAGTAACTTTTAAGTTTTATTAATCGCGATTAAAGGTAATTAGTGTGATTTAAGGTAAAAATGATATTATAATAAAATGAAAATATCATGACACTTTTCCTAACCCTATTGGATGAGTCATGACCGACCAAGACAACCCATGGGTCTATTTTTGGGTCCCCATGGTGCCACTTGGTTAAGATAATGACATTAATGCCTTTTATTTAAAGTAAACGTAAAAATGACACAAACATGTATTGTTTTATTAAAACAATATTTACATGGGGTTATACAAGTCATATTTTTGACTATAAATAGTCATTGGAAAGATAAAAAGATTTCCTACATCATAGTAGTTTTTTTATAATTTTTTAGACATTAAATAAATTAAATTAATTATGACATCATGATGATGCAGCGATTACCTCATTATTTAACGATTTAAATAAAATGAAACGATAATGTAAAATCTAAGACCTACACATGTCAAAAACCTATTATATGAGTATATCTCGAACCCGTATCACCTTATCCTTGAAATACATCAATTTTGGACCTTTAAAATCCGAAAAGCATTCTAAAATAAAGTAACTTTTCCTTACTTTCCATGAGTGCCCCTCCTCTCCTCTTATAAAAGGTCCCCACCTCTACCACATTACCCACACCTCTAAAGCCTTTGGCTCGGAAAAACCCTTCCCATTTTATCTCTCCAAATCCCTCTCTTACTATTAGATGCCTCACTTTGGGCAGATGTTTTCCCAAGGAAGCCTTTGAGCTCAAATCAAAAAGAGTTACCTGATTTAAAGGTAGTGTCTTCTCTTGTGTTATTTTGTTTTATTTTTCTTCTCCAACCCCCTAAACTCTTTTTATTCATTTATTTTGTAACAACTCCAATATCATCAATATACTATGATGTTGTTATAATATTTATTCGAGCTACACTTACACACGCCTACATATAATGGTTAAAGAACATACTGTTTCTGTGGATGGTGAATTTCTGCCTCACGAAACGATAATTGTTCAATATTCTTCTAACACCTTCAAAGGTGGCCATTAAGATGTCACTATATTTATATATGATATATAATATGTTTATTTTTTCCTTAAGCTTCTGTATTTTTCATTTATGGAATACCTTTATGGTTTCCATCATGGGTAAACGCGATATCTTCATTTTAAGAAGTACAGACTACCGCCCCCTCAAAGTGATTTGATTCGTTAATACCATATGTGGTACGCATAGAGGAGAGATTTAGTGATATTATATATGATACCATACTAGAATTATAATAATATTATGTATCATTATGTTTTAATTTCATTATATATGAAATAGAAATGGAAGTTGCGTTCATTCGTACGTAAGGCTTACCGTCTCCATGAAGGTTGCATTTAATTTCTTACCTATAAATGATTATGTAATATTATAAATGCATGTATATATTGGATATATATGATATATATGATATCTACATCATGAATATAATTCTTGATATAATTCATATTTTACCACATGAACAACTTGTAATTATAAAGATTTAATTTTTGACTGAAGTACCAATGATCGACAAAACGACCATTATTAACTTAAATGATTACATAATGTTCATAACATGGTAATAAGTGACATAAAACGAATAATGAACTTGAAAAAGGTTATTAAGCAAGTATAAATTAACTCAAGTTTATTATTCAGGACATTAAAGAACGATCGAGGCAAGTCGGACCCGAGGTAAGGGACATCGTCTCAATCTCCTTTCATTGAGGCATATTTTGTTTTATACACAACTTTCTTTTATACGGTGTATAAACCACTTTTACTTTTATTCTTATCCAAAAGGAATCTTTTTTATACGAAGAGTTTTACTAAACAACAAAAGGTAATGTTTTTTTCGTACGTATGCGGTGACAATGCCTTCTCCGCCGCCGTGACCATTATTTGAGTTTCAGCTTCCTCTACAAGCCAAACCTTTTTTTTTTGAAAAATAAATACCATGTTTTACTTTTATTTTATTTTGGTATTGAAAATGGTTTTCATAATTTTTCTATTATATCAATGTGTTGTATTTATATCTTGTGATTGAAATGTGGAAATGTTATGTTTCCTTTATGCATGTTTTATGTGATAAAATTATGTTATGGTTCTTGGGCATTGTTATGAAGACGGGTGGTTCCATGATAAATTAAGGGAGGGTGAGCCCGATATAGCTCTCCAATGTATTGGGTAACGTGAAGGGGTTAAAAGTTAAGGTTTCTCTGAAGAGATTTATGGAATATAATGTGATTGGTATTCCAAACGTAACCAAGAGGGTTACTCCCTATGTAAGAATGTTATGAATGCCTCAAGTTACCTTTATGTCTTATGATTTCTATGATTTATTCATGATTTGATGAGGTATGTTAAAGTGCTTATGTTTTATGGGTAAAGTACAATTTCATTCTTATGTATATATGAATTCATGTTTCCTTTCCATATTTTTATAACCCTCACTGAGCTTTTTATGCTCATCCCATGTTTTTGAAATGTTTTTCACAGGTCAAGGGAAAGGTACATGATATGATGATAGTGTGAAGGAAGTGTCAAGAAAGAATCCATGTTTTATTTTAAATATGTTTCCATTGATGGGAAAAATAAATACTATCTTTTATGTAACCACTTAGTTTAAATGTGGAATGTAATGAAAGTTTTATGATCTAATTATCTAAAACTCTAAACCTGAAAAGATCCCCAATGTGTAATCTTGTAATAACTCAAGATTAAGTAATGTTTAAGGCTGGGGCCTTATATTATAAATATTAAAATAATATCTCAAACCTTTCCAATTGTCATTAGATGACTTTATTTGGACCATGATTTTTATTATCAACAACTTTAATGAGTTTGGACCTTTTCAAACCGAAGATAAGTTTATAATAAAATAATTATTTCAAAATTTCCTAAATACCCCCTCCTCTCCATTATAAAAGGACACCACTTCTAACCCATTCCTCACAACTCTCAAGCCCCTTGGATCATCCAACCACTACCCAAATAAACTATCAAGATCCCTCTCTTCCTCGTAGAATCCTTACCTTAGGATGAAGGCACTTCAAGAAGTCATTTGGGTTCAAACCAAAGGGAGTTACCTGAATTAAAGGAGATTAAAGAATGAGCCAGTGATGTCGGACACGGGGTAAGGGATGCCTTATCTCACTTTTAATTCCTTGAGATTTACATTGTTCTCCACTTATTTATTTCATGTTTTTTATTTAGTACTACCATTATATATATATATAAATATGATTTTATTTATATTCATGGTATTTTGTGATTCATTTGGTGGTTATTAACTTTTGGTCATACGACTTGATTGATTACAACATGGTAAGGGGTTTTCCTCACACTTTTTATTCCCATGAGATTCATGATATATTTACACTATTTTCCTTTTATGTTATTTATTTACTTACCATTATTTTATTAATTTAGTAATATACTTAAATTTATTGGTATTTACATCTTCATTGTATGATCCGTCTTTCATGGGGTGTATGTTTCGTAAGTAACCAAATCAGTAAGGGAACATTCCCCCCTCCTCTTTTTAAATGAATTTTTTTATTATGTCTTTTAATCTAAATATTCTAATGTTGGGATATATTATTATATATCCTTAATGATGTATATTTTTTGTCAAAGTGATGAGATACCCTTTTATCTCTTATCAAATTATTTTCTGAATTTTAAAGTGCCGCCATTAGGCCACCGAATTTCTTTAAGGGAACTTCTTAACCGAATTTAAATTCTTTAGGTTAAACTAATAATTATTGATTATGTAGTGTTATAAATATGTTTTAAAGACCTCTTATTATTTCAAAATTAATATCCACATATATTTAGTGTATTCGTATTTGTCACACATAATTATGTAGTTTATTTATCCTTAATCTAAGGATACCTTCTTTATAAGGGATTTCGTCCCAATTTACATTCCCTTGGGACTTCATTGTTCTTAGGCACCAATTAACTTTTATAAGGTGTATATAATTCCCTTTGAAATATTATAATAGGAATATCCTTATTCTCATGACAATATAGGTTTTGTTATATTCTATTCATCAACTATGTTCAGTCCATTGTTTCTCAAGAGTTACGAGACTCTTTAACTAAAACATAATTTTAAAAGATTTAAAGAATTATTATTATAAATATTTGCCATTAATTTACAGCTTTTCAAAATATTTTCAGTATATATTTATATTGACATAAATGTTTTAAAACATTATTTTCATTAAAAGCATCAATGTGGTATGTGACAATTTGATTCAAAAATATCTTTATTAAGTGTTTTAAATGGTTTGATTAAGCATTGATTATTCAAATATATTGAAATGATATATTGTAATTGAAATGTGGAAATGTTATTAGTGAAATGTTTATATTTGATATATTTTATGTGGTATGATTTTATAATGGAGCTTGACATTTAATGGGTGGTTACGTGGTAAAACATATAACGGGTGGTACCCTGATAAACCAAGATGGGTGGTTACATTATAACCTCCAATGCATTGGGTATGGAAGTCAGCCGTATGAATATTTCATTAAATGATATGAGTGGAAGTTTACTATATGGTTATTCCATTTATGTATGTTTATGTCCCAAGTAACCTTTATATGTTATATGTTCTTTATATGGTTTTTTGGTATTATTTTGGTTAAAAAAGGGTAAGCAACGATCTTTTAAGTGAAGAGTAGTTAATAAATCATAAATGTGAAAAGTATTAATTATGATAAAGTATTCATGGATTACTTATTGATTTGAAAAAACTAATTATTTTCATTCCTTGTGTTTCCCTTACTAAGCTTTTTTCTCATCCCACGTTTTTGAAATGTTTTTCATAGGACATGAAGAGGAATAGGGACAAAGATGTGATCAAGGAAATGTCATGATGTCTAGAACATGGAAATGGACATTTTTCTTTTTAAGAGTTTATATTTAATAAAAAATGGATATTGAATAGTAGTGTATACTTGTAATATTCAAGCTAATATGTAATAGTTATGGCTTAATTCTCAGAAACTCTTAACCTAAAAAGATCATCAATGTGAATTCTTTATTTGACTCAAGATTATAAAATGATTAAGGCCACATCCATATAGTGGGTATCCGTTGTTAGTTTAGATAACTTTATATGTTAGGGAGTAATTTCAGCATAAGGGACTTAACCATGATGGTAAGCATATTAGAAAGAGTCATAATTATTTTAGAGGTGATAAAAGGTTATTATATTTTGGGGTGAAAAATGAAAGTTATTAGATAATATTTGAGGATAAAATATGTTATGGTTATTAATGAAGAATTTGTGTCTTTTTTCTAGAATGTTATGAAATTTTATAGTTCTGAAAAAGGACGACACCCAGATCGTGTGACAACCCGTTGCGTCATACAATGCTGTAGGAATCAAGCTTACAACCAAAGTGAGATTTGGATTTATCACCTACCACTGGACTATGTGAAGGCCCTGGTTAGTATGACTAATTCTTTTTAGTTAAATTATTTTATTGATCAAGTATACGTTTATTTGGGATTATATATTAAATCAAATGGACATCCTTTTCATAAGAAATTGATTTGGTGATTAAGTGATAAAGGTTATTTTGGAAGAGATTCTCTGTTTTAGGAACACTATAAGACTAAGGAAAATAGAATACCTTAGGATTTAATTTGTGTAGAAATGGTTGAAATATTTTTTTGTAAGAATCTATGTTTTTATTCTGGAAATATGGTGATTTGGGTTATTTATGGAAATTATTAACCCATCATAGAGAATACGTGATTTGGTTAATTACTCTTCAGTATGAGACTTTAATAGTAGTTTATGTTTTTGGAGATAAATATTATGATTTACTATGGAAGACTATGTGATTAAAATCCTTCTGTGTTTTCGGTTTAAAAATTAGTTTTGATTATTTTGAATAAATTTAAGGAAAATTGTATATTGAATAGTCTTTCTTGAACGTTCGGTACTTTTGTTGGATTTTGGAGATTAAAAGTAGTATTTCATTTTATAAAGGATTATCCTTTTAAAGATTATCTGACCTCATAGTAACCAATTTTGATTTTGGTTTATATATAAAGATAGAGGAAATATATGGTTTTTATTTTTTGGATCAGGTTATTCTCTAGAACTTGATATTTTCTCTTTTGATGTGTTTAAGTCAACTTGAATACTCATCGTTTTGAGAAAAGAAGAGTTTCTGTTAGAAATTTGGTAAAGGATAAATGTGTACATGATAAGTAAGTATGTTTCCTTATTTTCATAGTCAGACTCATAAATTAATTCCTCATATTTACAAAAAGGAACTAAAAAAACATTGTCCGTTTACATTTCCTACTGGGAAATCAATGACCATTTAACCAACAATAAATTAGTGGTTTTCTTATTGTTAACTTTCTTCTAATCATGTTTTCTATCACTGTACATAAAAAATTGACACTTAGTTTGTCTTATATACCCATGTTTTCATAGAATCTCAGTATGGGTTATCTCAGGTGACCTTTGTACATAACTTTATTTCTTTTAAAGTAATATTTCTATTTACTCTTTTTCTGATGTAGGGTTATCAATGAAGTTTCCCAGCCCAATTTTAAAATTGCGAGGACACAATTTCCAAAAGGGGGGAAGGATGTAACAGCCCAGGAAAATAAAGAATATGAAATTTTCATATTTATTAAAAAAATTTAATTAAATATTAATTTTATTTTAACAGGGATGTTATATTCAAGGGTGTACTTGACATGCAACAACGGGTTTCTCTGAAGTCTTATGTTGTAAACAATGCTAAGTCTCACTGAAAATAACAATATATTCTTATTTTAAATAGTAATTAATGCCTAGTCATATTATTGGCAAGAATGAATAGAACAAACTGAAATATGATTATACATATTTGTTAAATGTTTATACATTTATCTAATATAAGTTATAGGTTTAAAATGTGAACGAACCGAATTTTACGCATTATTACTTTAAAAGGATTATTTACCACTTTTTGATGGAAAACCTTATTTAAATCTAGTTATGGCCATTTTTTTATGTTATATTTGACAAAATAAATTGTTCTTTCAAATTGGGACATCAAAATTCACTTTAGGTAATATTTTTGTATTTTTCTGAAAAAATTTATTTTTTGATGAATAGTGAAAAGTACAGTATTTTAATTCAAAACTGCCTTTTAAAATAATTTATTTATATGGATAGATTATCTTTTTAATTGTTTTTTAAGTGTAATTATGTTATATTTTTACCATTTAATCCAATATTTGTCATTAGAATAAATTTCACATTGAAATTGTAATAAACAAGTGTCAATCATTTGATAGTTAACATTTCATTAAAATACACCTTTTATTTTGACTAGGTAATTAATTTTAAATTTATTAATCTAACCTCTATGTTTTGAATTTGTTAAAATAGAAATATTTTTTGAATTCGGAATATCAAATATATCGTATGTTTATTTTTTGGTATTTTTCTGAAAAAACATCAATTTTTGATGATTAATGAAATTTTTTTTTGTGAATAATATATTTTGACTTTTATTTACAACGGTTATTGGTAAATAGGGAAATTCAAGGTAAAAATAATATCATAATAACAAAAATTACATTAGCACTTGTCCTAACCTTATTGGATGAGTCAAGGCCGACCACGGGCATCCTTGGGTCGATTTTGGGATCTCATGTAGCCACTTCGAAGTGATAATGATAGTTTAGATTAATTAATTTAATGTAAAGACAAAAATGACATAAACAAGTATATTTTAGTAATTAATTTTTACCTAGGGTTATATAAGTTATCTTTTTCAACTATAAATATTAATTGAGAGATAAAAATATTTCCATTATCTTGGTTTTTTTATCATTTTTATAAATCATATAAATAAAAAAATTTATGACTCAAAAATGATGCAGTATTTACCTCATTTGTTAATTATTTAAATAAATATAATTAAAAATATTAAAATAATATCTAAAACCTGCCCAATTATTATTGGATGATTTTATTTCAACCTTGAGTCATCTTATCTTAGACTTTAGAGAGTTTTGGACCTTTCGAAATAGAAGATAAGTTTATTATAAAATAATTGTTTCAAACGTTCCTAAAGATACTCTCCTCTCCCTTATAAAAGGACACCAATTATAACTCATTCCTCACACCTATAAAGCCCAATGGATCGTCCAAACCCTACCCAAATAAGCTCTAAATATCCCTATATTCCTCCTAGATGCCTTACATTATGAATAAGGAACTTTAATAAGACATTTTGGTTCAAACCATAGGGAGTTACCAGAATTAAAGGAGATTAAAGAACGAACGGGTCATGTCAGACACAAGGTAAGAGATTTCTTATCTCACTTTTAATTCCGTGAGGTTTCCATTGTTCAACACTTAATTATTTCTTATCATTTATTGTGTACTAAAATTTGATATATATTATCATGACTGTATTTATATTCATGGTATTCTGTAATTCATTTGGTGGTTATTAAATTTTGGTCATACGAATCGATTGATTACAATATGGTAAGGGGTTTTCATCTCAGAATCTATTTCCAGGACATTCAAGCTGTATTGCCACTATTTTATTTTTGTGTGGTTTATGTATATCCCATGATGGTATTCACTGGTTAATATACTTAATTGTTTTGTTATTTACCTCTTTATGGCATGATTCATATTTCATCAGGTGTGTGTTACGTAAGTTACCAAATCAGTAAGGAAATATTTCTCCCTCCTCTTTTTAAAAGTCTTAATTTTATTATCTCTTTTAATTTACATATTCTAATTTTGGGTTATATTATTTTATATCCTTAATTATGAAAATTTCATTTCCAAGTGATGATATTCCCTTTTCACTCACATCAAAATATTTTCTGAATTTTAAAGTGATTCTATTAGGCTGTCGAATTTCTGTAAGGAAACTTCTTAACCCAATTTAAATTATTTGTTTTAAACTTATAATTCTTAATTATGTCGTGTTATAAATATGTGGGAAATGAACTCTGATTGTTTCACACTTAATATCCACTTATATTGAGCGTCTTCTTTTTTGTCACAGATATTTATGTAATTGATTTATCATTATTCTAAGGATACAATCTTCATAAGGGATTTCATATCAATTTACATTCCCTTGAGTCTTTATAGTTGTTATGTGCCAGTTCACTTTTATATGGTGTATATAATTACCTTTGAAATATTATATCAGGAATATTCTTATTCTAATGATATTATATGTTTTTTTATTCTATTCTTCAATTATTTTTTGTCAAGTGTTTCTAAAGTTTTACGAGACTCGTCAACTGAAACATCATTTTAAAATCTTTTACGAATTATTCTTATAAATATTTCTCATTAATGCCCATATTTTCAAAATAGTTTTTGTATTTATTTATATTGACATTAATGCTTTAAAACTTCAATTCTATTAAAATCTTCAAAATGGTATGGGACACTTTGATTCACAAATCTCTTTATTAAATGTTTTAAATGGTTTTGAAAATGGTTTGATTAAGAATTGATTATGTCAATATCTTAAAATGTTAAATTGTAATTGTAATGCGGAAATTTTATTAGTTAAATGTTTATATTTGAAATATTTTATGTGTTATGATTTTATAAAGGTACTTGGACATTTGACGGGTGGTTACATGATAAACCAAATGATGGGTGGTGCCATGATAAACCAGGATAACTAGTTACATTATAACCTCCAATGCATTGGGTATTGAAGTCAGACGTATGGCTATTCTATTTAGTGATATGTGTGTAAGTTGACTATATGGTTATTCCATTTTAGTATGTTTAGGTCCTAAGTTACCTTTTTATGTTATGTGTTCTTTATATGTTTTTATTGGTAATATTTTGGTTACAAAAGGGTATGAAATGATCTCTTATTCAGTGAAGAGTATTTACTACTTCATAAAGGTTAAAAGTATTAATTATGATAAAGTATTCATGGATTACTTTTAGTTTTGAAAAAACTACTATTTTTTATTCATTATGTATCCCTTACTATGCTTTTTTCTCATCCCAAGTTTTTGTAATGTTTTTTAGAGGACATGATGAGGAATGGGGACAAATATGTGATCAATAAAATTTCATGATGTCTAAAACATGTGACTAGACATGTTTCTTTTAAAGTGTTAATATTTTATGAAAAAAATTGATACTAAGTAGTAGTTTCAACTTGTAATATTGAAGCTAATATGTAATAGTTATGGCCTAATTTTCTAGAACTCTAAAACATTAAATATCCTCATTGTGAATTCATGATTTAACTCAAGATTATGAAATGTTTAAGGTGGGGTCCTTATTATATATTATCATCAGGTATATTTTATTATATCAATATCCATGTCTGTATAAATCAATAGTTTTTTAGTTAATGTTATGAAAATTATCATTGATTATTATGGTGAATGTATTGGAGTCATTCATGTGATGGGTTGGGCCCAAAATTTGATAACCCTATAACTAATTAAAAAATATCAAAAGAAAAAATTGTTTTTTTGTTAAATCTATATTCCCATAATAGGATAGTGTTTGGGAATAAGGCATTGTAATAATTATTTTGAGGTCCGAAATTAAGAATTCCATCAGTATGGTATCACAATTTTTAATATATATTTCTTAATTTAATTTCATGGATATATGTCTCTATTAATTTTAGTTGAATATGGAATTATGCAGTTTAATTTTTAGTACCATATTATATAAACCATGCTTATTTTTTTGATAGATTTAGTTATGTGTTTCACTTACTAAGTGATTGATATCACCAATTTGTTATGTTTTCATTCACTAGGTTATGATGAAATGCAATAAACATAACATGTTTAGAAGGATGACATGTGTGAATGAATGTATGTGTGATGTTGATGAGTCATTATGGATTATATAGTTTCAGAAATAATGGAAAAACATATAATTGATACATAAAGAAAGTGATTTTTTATTTATTTTTTTAATTCTCTTTAACAATAAACAATAAAATATTCTTGTTGTGGTATGGATGTAATAATAATTTATTTTTTCTAATTAAATATGGTTATATCTAGGATTTAACTAGATGTATCAAAGTGTTTTTGTAATGTACATATTTATATCACTAGACCTAAGAGTAAGGGTTTAAAGATTAACATTTCATTCCACTTGATTCATTCTAGGTTACAGTATTAGGACCCATTAGTCATTTGTTTTATATGGGGAGTAGTGTGTTAGTGGTTTATCTTATATTATATGGAGCAGAAGGAGGAAGTTGTTTCCTTTGATGACTTGCAGAGGTGGTTTTAGATCATTTTTTTAACATTAATTATTAGGGTGGTGGTAGGGATACATTATCTCATTCTTTATTTGGGGAGTCTGAGTTTCTGGGAGTATGTGATCATATTTTAGGAACTCCTTAACTGCACCCCTGATCTATTTCATTATGAGTCTAGAGCTCACTAATAGGATGGAGAATTTTTTGCTGTTATATGATATGTATTTACTACATTTATATTTCCTAAATACCAGTAGGTGAAGAAGGAATTTGATGTTAATGTTGAAATGAATTCTCAGAATGCGTCTGTAATGACCCAATGTTTTTAATGGAAATTCCCTTCTTATAAATTTTCCATTAAATCACATAATAATGAAATATTAAGTGACAAGTGACCATTAAACATAATTTTGTCACTTTTGTGTTTGGAATTTCAAAAATATGACATACACTGTTACAATCAAAAAGTTTCTTGGAGTCTGATAAGAAAAACATAATTTTTTATGAATAGTAACCTAACCATAAGAATAGTAACATAACCTTATGAATAATGATATACCATAATGATTAGTAACCTCAGCTATGGTAGTATAATAATAATATCCAATTTGGAAGTACAATTTACCTATATTTTAGAATGAGTTAATGAGTGTTTTAAAACTGGGTTTTGATAATAAATTATGATTTCATTTAAATATTAAAATAATCAAATTTAGGATTTTTTTTTTGTAAAATGGACATCATTTTTGGATTCTAAATGTTAAAAAAATGGTTCAGGTGAATTTTTGAGATTTTTCTGAAACAATTGATTTTTTGATGAACAGTAAAATACAGTAATTTACCTTATATATACATTATAAGCTAAATAGACTATTCATGGTATCATGGATGATTCCACCACCCATGGATCTAATTAACATGACTCATTTAATATTCTGGGTCATGGAATACTTACTATTGGTAGTCTTGTGAAGAAATAATAAATTAATGATTATAATATTATGAAATCCCTCCTCTCCTCCACTATAAAAACCCCCTTCACCCCCTCTTATCTACACTCCTCTCAAGCCTCGTGATTTGGCATTATTATCCCCAAATCTATCCCTAAGGTCCTCCCCCCATGTCCAAAAGCTCTAAGCCTCCTCAAAATACCAAAAACTCTCCCCTTAAGTGGTTCTCAAAGGAGGAAGCTTCAAGAGGTAAATTCCACTTCCCAATTTCTTCTTTTCTTTTAAGTTCTTTTCTTTTTTATTTCATTCCTCACCTCCATCCACCATAATAGTATGATAAATCCAGTAAAATACATGTTTTGTAATGTCTTAATTTTAGTGGTGTATTTCATTATCTTCTATTCTTTACCAACCCTTTTATTTGAAAGGATTGAAAGCACCGTTTGAGATGTGATAATTTAGCACATTCAAGGACAACAGTTTATCAATTTCAGTTATTATCTTTAATTATGGTCATGAAACCATTTGTGTTATGGTTGAATCATATTATTATATATGTAATATATCCTATTTTTTGGTTCTTTAATCCTTTGGTACAAATGGTATTAATTTATAAAGCAAAAACATTCTTTGTAATCAAATCCACCGATTAACAAAAAATGGTTATCACTATAGTATTATATATATATATAATAATTAGACGTCAATATAAGTAACATAATTAAAAATAAAACCATATAATCTCTTGGATATGAACTAAATATTATAACTTTGATTCTGGAAAACCACTTTCATCTTGCATATAATCCAATCTTGAATATAAGCGAACCGATTTTTTAAAACCAAGTAAATAAACGAGACCGAACAATGAAATTGATCCTTGTAACTAATCAAAAAGGATTTGAATGAACTAAAAAGGGTTATAATAAATAAATTTAATATAGAATAGGTTATGTAATTATTAATTAATAATCCTAATTTGTTTATTCAGGTCATTAATAACAAGTGGAGAACACAATCATATTTAAGGTAAGGGATCCTGCCCTTTTTACTCTTAATCAAGATTGTTCTCTATGCTATTCCTTTTTGTGTAATACCAAGTGATGGGATATGTTTATACCCCTTCACCATACTTCACTAGTGTTTTATAAGTGATGAGAAACCCCTTATCTCTCTCATCAAGCAATCATAGTTACACCTGATACCATGCCAATAAACTATGATGGATTCTACCCGAACTTCCTTCATTCATTTGGGTTGCTCTATCATTATTTTTACCATAATGTATTTGTATTTTATTTTTATAAAGAGCTACAAAATTCTTTTTATATGATCCATAATCATTTTCCAAGATCCATCTATCATTCTATTTCGGGTATATACATTCTTTTAAGAGAATCTCTTTTCGATACATCCCAATAAGCACACTCGTTTTAAAGGAACTTCCTGAACTATTACCCAATTTAAAATGCACTCTATCTTCTATTTTAAGACACCATTGTGTTTTTAAATTTAGTACTTTTATTATTAAAACCTTCTTGGTTCAATTATGGTTTTATATAAAAGAATATATTTGGTACTATTTTAAAAGATCTATGTTATTTTCCTTAAAACCGCACAAAAATGTTTTAAAGCTAATGTTTCTAAAATACATTTCTCATATGTTTTCACTTATGATTGAAACCACTTACCATGTTATATTCCTATTTTACCCTATTAATGTCAATGTATTTTCTAATTATTTCCTTACATGGGCCCTTACATGGTACACCCATTGGTTATGTTTCATGTCAATATTGTGGTACCCAATTATTTCCATGGGTACCCTTATGTTTGTGTATGGTTGATTATGAATGATTGTATAAATGGTAAGAATATTTATGTGGAAAGAATATTCATGAAAATGTAGAGATGGGTGCACCCAGATAACGCTCCAATGCATTTAGTAAGGTTAAGTCTCATGAGATGAGATGTGAAACGAGATTGGCGGTTAGCCTTGACCCATACTAAAATTGGAAAAGGGATTGGCGGTTAACCTTGACCTGTACTAAAGATATGATTTATGATTCTACCACATTTATATGATCTCATTCTTATATTAAATGATTTTATGAGTTTCATGCTTTTTATATCATTATGTCATGCCTCCTAACTCATGTGCTTGAGATGTATCTTTTTGTTCTTTCCCTTACTAGGATTTTTAGCTCATCCCTTTGTTCATGTGTTCCCCAGGGTACCCTATGGAGATGTAAGGGCTCAGAGGAAGTTATAACATCTTTATGAAGATAAAATAAAGATGTTTTTTTATCCCCGTGTTATATGTTATATGTACCTAGTCTTCCAAGGCACTAGACTTAACGATCCTTTCCCTGTACTCTGATGATTAATTATGCTAAAAATCATGTAATGTTTTTTGTAAAATACGCAGGTCTCTATAGTTGGTATAAGAATATGGTCTAGTTATTTTCGGAGATTTGGAATAGATCACCTTAGTGAGAACCTTAAGGATGAGACTACGTATAAGAAAATATTCCTAAATTATGGTGAGTATAGAGAAAGTGGTTTATCAAGAAAATACAACCCTGTCTGGATACGAGAAGGTAGAGGCGGCTCTAACACAAATGTATCTTGGGGTAAATCCCCAAAACACCAATTTATGCTACACTCAAATAGGAACTGGTGAACAATAACAAGCCTTGTTGCACTCTTGGTCACGACCCTCTCGGGGGATATGCTTCGGTAGATTCATGAGTTTAGTACAAACCGTTATTAAGGGACAAAAAGAATCCCATAAGAATATAAGTTATGAAATAGATCGAGGATAACCTAGATATAAACCTAATGAATCACAAGTCAGGATATACTTATTCTTTATAAGTTCATACTTTTATGTTCAAAGTATATTTTTATGCTCAATAGCTAAGTATTCAAGACCACTAATTATACGTTCTTTTTCTTATATAATGGCGGGAAATAGAAAACACGTTCCAACAACCATTGTGATAGGAAATGTGATGATAGACCTAATGAATCTCCCGATGTGACTGAAGTGGGTGCTGAAAACTTCATGGCAGTACTTTCTCAGCTGGCCCGTGTTATGAATAATAACTTGAATTAGGTGGAACATCCTCCTCCTCTAAGGAAAGATCAAGTTTCTTTAGAATCCTTCATGGGGCAAAGGCCACACATGTTTAGCGAGTCTTTTAATCCCCTCATCACAGAACAATGTATTAACTCCATTGAAAATATTTTCTCTTTCCTCCAGTGCTCGGAAGAAGAGAAAGTTGTACTGGAAGTCTATCATTTTGATGGGGAAGCTGATCAGTGGTGGAAACTGATTAAGAATACAATGTCCCAAGAGGAAATTGATTCTATAGAATGGGAGGAATTCCAGAGGATGTTTTTCATCAAATATTTTCCTCGAACCCTTCGTCACAAGATGGAAAGATAGTTCCTTGGTCTCAAGCAGAAGGAAGATGAGTCCATCAGGGCGTATGAAGCGAACATTACAATGCTTGTAAGGTACACCTCTGGCTTTGTCAGGAACACCGAAAGAATGTTGGATCACTTCTTTAGCAGACTAAAGTCGAGTCTACAAAAAGTATTGGTGATTCGAGACTTTGACAGATATGAGGAGATTGTTCATTGTGCCCTAATGGTTGAAATAGAGATTGGAGAATCTCAGTGGTCTCATGGGCCTGGTGATAAGAAGTAGAAAATGGAGAAAAACAAGGGTGGTTCATCAAAAAAAATCCCATGATGGAAAGAAGCCTCACTTTCTCCTTTTCAAAAATTGTGGGAAGAAGCATCATGGTGACTATCTCAAGGGAACCAAGAATTGATTCAAATGTGGAAATTTTGGTCATCTTGCCAAGAACTGCCGAAGGGAGATGAAAAATACCGCTAATGTTGAAGAAGAAAGGAAGGTTCAGATCAACACTCAGCCTGCAGTGTAGTGTTATAACTGTAAGGAGCTTGGGAATTATATGAACAATTTCCTTAAGCTGAGGGTTGTCAGAGGAAATCAACAACATCCTCTAAGGAAACAAGAAAGATATTATGCTATCACTACGGCTGAGGTGGAGCCGAAAAACGATGTAGTGACAGGTACACTTGTTATTAATTCAAGAATAGAGAGCATACTATTTGATTCTAGTTCTACACATTCATTCATATCTTGTAAGTTTTGTTCAACTATTCAAAGACCACCTCAAAATTTGGAGGAAAATATATCTATCAGAATAGTGAATGAGGCAATTACTGCATCGATGGTTTATAACTCCTCCTCGGTTAATGTTTGTGGACTGAACCTCCCAGCAAATCTTTTCAAACATTATTTAGTGGAGTTCGACGCTATCTTGGGCATGGATTAGCTATCATTGTACAAGGACAACATCAATTTTCTGAAATGGGAGATCACTTTTCACATCCCGAAGCATCCTATGATTCTTTATAAGTGTAAGGAAGAAAATAAGTCTCCTTTAGGATCTTCGTCTCATGTTTGGATACTTCTTCCTTATGAGAAATCATATCTAACTAAATTGATTGGGATAAAGGATAGAATCATTCTTAAAGACATTCCCATGTTGTGGGATTGGACTGATGTATTCCCCGAAGAGTTGCTTGGTCTTCCTCCTGTCTGAGTGGTTGAGTTCTCAATTGAACTTATCCCTAGATCTTTTCCAATCTCAAAGAAACCTTACCGAATGGCCACCA
The DNA here is from genome assembly GCA_963277665.1 of Viscum album. Lineage (NCBI taxonomy): Eukaryota > Viridiplantae > Streptophyta > Magnoliopsida > Santalales > Viscaceae > Viscum > Viscum album. Next base: position 937,229,794 of record OY728129.1, read on the forward strand.
TGGAGCTAGAAGAGCTGAAGAAGCAGTTATAGGAGAATATAGAGAAGGGTTTTATACGCTTGAGTGCTTCACCGTGGGGTGCTGCCGTCCTCTTCATCAAGAAGAAGGATGGATCAATGCGCCTCTATATTGATTATCATGAGCTCAATAATATCACTATAAATAACAAATATCCCCTTACATGGATAGATGAATTGTTTGATCAACATTGTGGGGCCAATTATTTTTCTAAGGAGGACCTTCGGTCGGGATATCACCAACTAATGGTGAGGATATAAGATATTCCCAAGACTACCTTTCGAACGAGGTATGGACACTATGAGTTCATAGTGATGCCCTTTGGACTCACTAATGCTCCTGAAATTTTCATGGATTTAATGAATAGAGTTTTTAGATTTTACCTCGACAAATTTGTGGTGGTCATTATTGATGATATTATGATATACTCCAAGAGCAAAGAGGAACATGAGGATAATTTGGAAACTATGTTCAAGACTTCACAGAGGGATAAGTTTTATGAAAAGTATAGTAAATGTGATTTCTAGATGGAGGAAGAATCATTATTAGGGCATGTTATCACCAGGAAAGTGATATCTGTGGACCTTTCTAAGATGAATTCAATTGAAGAGTGGTTGATGCCAACTTCTGTAATAGAGATTCTTAGTTTTTTAGGTCTAGTTGGTTATTATCGACGATTCGTGAAGAACTTTTCAATATTGTCAGACCCAATGGAAAAGCTGACACAGAAGGCATTAAAGTTTTTCGGGACACAAGAGTGTGAAGACTGTTTAAAGGAGTTTAAAAAGAGTCTTATCACTGTGCCAGTAATCACACTCCCTTCAAGTGGAGAACTCGTTGTGGTGTATATTGATGCTTCTAAGAAATGCTTTGGTTGTGTGACAATGAAAAATGATATAGTGATAGCTTATGCCACAAGGCAGCTGAAAATCCATGAGCAAACCTATCCCACACATGATCTGGAGTTGGTAGTTGTGATCTTTGCATTGAAAATCTGGCAGTATTATCTCTATGGGGAAAATGTGAGATCTATACTGACCACAAGAGTCTCAAATATATATTCACCCATAAAGAGCATAATATGCTCTAGTGAAATGGACAGAGATCATAAAAAATTATTACTGCACAATCCACTACCATCTCAGTAAGGCAAACAAGGTGGAAGATGCTCTAAGTAGAAAGGATCTTGCATCTTTATCAATGATGAGAATTAAAACGGATCTGATCATCTTACATTTTCAAAGGATGGACATGGGAATCATTAAGGGATGAAAATCATCAATCCTTTCTCAAATGATTGCTCAACCACCCCTATAAAAGAAAATGAAGGATTCTCTAAAAAGGATGTGGAAATTCAGAAAAGGGTGGAACCTATTAAAAAAGAGAAATCCTATGATTTCAAATTTGATGAGGAAGGAGTTGTCATATTTGGGACATGATTATGTGTACCATCTCATCCAGAGATAAAGAAGGAGCTATAGAATGATTCACATAACTAGACCTTCACTATCCATCCTGGGATTACTAAAATGTACCGTGATCTCTGAGAACACTTCTGGTGGGAAAACATGAAGAAGGAGATTGCGGAATATATATGAAGGTGCTTGGTATGTCAGAAAGTTAGTGCCGAGCAACCAAAGTCCAAAGGTATGATGCAGCCATTGCCTATACCCATGTTGAAATGGGAAAGTGTTACTATGGACTTTGTCACTGGTCTCCTGAAGATGTTGAAGGGAAATAATGTGATATGGTTTGTGGATGACTGATTCACCAAGACATCCCATTTCATCGCTATTCAGGAAGATCTCTCGCTTGAACAACCTGCAAAGATATGTGTGAAGGAAGTGGTGAGACTACATAGTGTTCCAATATCAATTGTCTTTGCAAGTGATCCAAGGTTCACATCTAAATTCTAGAGGATCCTTCAACATTCTTTGAGTACTGAATTAAATTTCAGCACGACCTATCACCCCCAAACTGATGGCCAGTCTAAAAGAACATTCCAGATGCTTGAAGATATGATTAGAGCATGCTTTCTAGAATTAAAAGGTTGATGGGATCATCATCTCCCATTGGTTGAGTTCTCATTCAACAATACCTTCCACTCGAGTATTCATATGGCCTTATATGAAGCTCTGTATGGAAAGAGATGTAGAACTCCAACCTGTTGGGATGAAGTTGGAGAATGAAAGCTACTTGGACCTGATCTTGTTTAAGAGATGACAGAGAAGATTCAAGTCATCCACAAACACATCAAAGCAGCTCAAATTCGACAAAGGAGCTATGATGACAACCGTCGACATGAATTAGAGTTCTACTTTAGAGATAAAATCTTCCTTCTAATATCTCAATGGAAGAGAGTCATGCGATTCGAGACGAAAATGAAGTTAAGTCCTAGGAACATCAGCCCCTTCGAGATCCTTGATCGAGTTGGAGATGTGGACTATCAATTGGAACTTCAACCTACCATGTAGAAAGTACATGATGTCTTTCATGTATCCCTATTAAATAAGTACATACCAGACCCTTCGCATGTACTCTCATCAGAGTTGGTACAGTTGGAGGATGATCTCTCTTAAGAGGAGCAGCCATTGAAGATCTTGTATCGTAGAGAAAAATTTCAATGCAACAGGACTACTCATTTGGTCAAGGTACTATAGAGAAACCATAGGTACGAAGAGGCAATATGAGAATTGGAAAAAGCAGTGAAGGAAAAGTACCCACACCTGTTTGTGTCTTAGCATGTAAAACAAAATTTCGAGGGCGAAATTTCTTAAGGGGGGAAGAATATAACGACCCAATGATTTTAATAGATTTTACCTTCTTATAAATATGCCGTAAAATCAAATAATAATGAACTACTATTTGATAAGTGACCTTTAAACATTATTTTGTCACTTTTGTGTTTGGAATTTTGAAAATCTGACATACACGGTTGCAATCAGTACATTTTTTGGAGTCCGATAAGAATAACATATTTTTTGGTGAATAGTAAATTACAATTATGAATAGTTACATAACCTTATGAATAGTGATATAACCTAATGAATAGTAACCTAACCTATGGTAGTATTAAAATAATATCCAAGTTGGAAGTACGATATACCTATATTTTAGAATGAGTTAATGAGTGTTTTAAAACTGGTTTTGGATAATTAATTATGATTTTAAAAATAATAATAAAATAATCATATTAAAAAAATTATTTTTGAAAAATGGACTTTATTTTTGGATTCTACACATCAAAAAATGGTTAGGGTGAATTTTTTAGATTTTTTCTGAAATACTTGATTTTTGATGAATAGTAAAATATGGTAATTTACCGTATATATACATTATAAGCTAAATAGACTATTCATAGAATAATGGATGATGTCACCACCCATGGTTAGAATTCACATTACTCATTTACTATTCTTGGTCATGGAATACTTACTATTCCTTTTCTTGTGAAGAAATAATAAATTAATGATTATAATATTATGAAATCCCTCCTCTCCTCCACTATAAACCCCCCTCAGTCCCTCTTCTCTCCACTCCTCTCAAGCCTTTTTCTATACCATTATTCTACCCGAATCTCTCCCAAAGGTCATCTCCCACGTACAAAAGCTCTCAGCCTCCTCAAAATACCAAAACCTCTCCCTTTAAGAGGTTCTCAAAGTAGGAAGTCTCAATAGGTAAATTCCTCTTCCCAATGTCTTATTTTCTTTTAAGTTCAGTTCTTTTTTATTTCATTCCTCAACTCCCTCTACCATAATAGTATGATAATTCCAGTAACATACATGTGCTGGAATGTCTTCATGATAGTGGTATATTTAATTATCTTCTCTCCTTTCCCCACCCTTTTATTTGAATGAAATGAAAGCACCATTTGACAAGTGCTATTTTAGCACATTCAAGGACAATAGATTATCAATTTCTATTATTATATTTAATTATGGTCAAGAAAACATTTGTGTTATCATTAAACCAGATTATTATATTTGTATCATATCCTATTTTTTTTGGGTTTTGTTATCGTTTGGTAAAAATGGTATTAAGTTATGAAGCAAAACACATTCTTTGTAATCAAATCCACCGATTAACAAAAACGGTTATCACTATAGTTATATATATAATAATTCAACTTCACTCTAAGTAACCTAACTAAAATTAAAACCATGTAATCTACTGGATATTAACTAAATAATATAACTTCAATTCTAGAAATCCACTTTCATATTTCATATAATCCAATCTTGAATATAAGTGAACCGATCGTTTCAAACCAAGTAAACACACGAGCCCGAACAATGAAATTGAACCTTGTAACTAATCAAAAAGGCTTTGAATGAACTAAAAAGGGTTGTAATAAATAAATTGAATATAGAGGAGGTTATGGACTTATTAATTAATGAGCCTGATTTTTTTATTCATGTCGTTAATAACAAGTGTAGAACACCAACAGATTTAAGGTAAGGGATCCTCCCATTTTTACTCTTAATCAAGATTTTTCTCCATGCTATGCCTTTTTCTGTAATACCAAGTGATTGGATATGTTTATACCCAATATTAATACAAACCCAATGTTTTATAAGTTATGTAAAACCCCTTAACTCTCTGATAAAGCCCTCTTAGTTACACGTGATACCATTCCAATAAACCATGATGGATTCTACCCGAACTTCCTTTATTCCTTAGGGTTGCTCTATCTTTCTTTTTACCAAAATGTAGTTTCATTTTCATTTTATTTAGAACTAAAAAATTATTTTTATATGCTACAATCTCATGTTCGAAGACACATCTATCATTCTCTTTCAGGAATATACATGATTTTAAGCGAATCTCTCTTCGATACTTCCCAATAAGCACACTCGTTTTAATGGAACTTCCCGAACTTTTCCCCAATTTCATGTGCACTATATCTTCTATTTTAAGACACCATTGTCTTTGCTAATTCAGTATTTTTATTACAAAAACATTCTTGGTTCAATTATGGATTTATATAAAATAATGTCTTCTCTACTATTTTAAAATATCTATGGTATTTTCATTAAAACCGCACAGAAACATTCTAGTACTAATGGTTCTAAAATACATTTCTCATATATTGTCACTTATTTTTGACACCACTTACCATGTTATATGACTATTTTACCCTATTAACGTCCATGTATTTTCTAATTCTTTCCTTTCATGGTCACTTTCAGGATACACCCATTGGTTATGATTTATGTCATGATTGTTGTACATAATTACTTCCACAGGTACCCTTATGTTTGTGTATGGTTGATTATGTATGATTGTATATGTGGTAAGAATATTTATGTGGAATGAATATTTATGAAAATGTTGATATGGGTGTGCCCAGATAGCGTTCCAATGCATTTGGTAAGGTTAAGTCTCATGAGATGTGATGCGAAATGGGATTGGCGGTTAGCCTTGACCCGTACAAAAATGGGAAACGGGATTGGCGGTTAGCCTTGAACCGTACTAATGATATGATTTATGATTTTTCCAAGTTTATATGATTCCATGTTTATATGATCCCATTCTTATATTAAATGATTTTATGAGTTTCATGATTTGTATATCATTATGTCATGCCTCCTAACTAAGGTGCATCAGATATATCTTTATCTTCATTTGCTTAATTGGATTTTTAGCTCATCCCTTTGTTCATGTGTTCCCCAGGGTACCCTATGCAGATGCAAGGACTCAAAGGAAGTTAGAATCTCTTTATGAAGATTAAATAAAGAAGTTTTTTCCCATGTTTTATGTTATATGTACCTAGTCTTCCAGGACACTAGACTTAACGATCCTTGCCTTGCACTCTGAAGATTAATTATTCTTAAAATCATGAAATGTTTTATGTAAAAGTCTCAGGTCACTATAGGGTCATCTTTATAGTGTACTTGTTAGTGTTTCACAAGGTGTTGTTCTATTTGTGGTCGTTCTCTAGAAGATAGACTATTCTGGCTTCTTCCATTTTGGAATCAACCTATGTGGATCCATTTTCCTTTTTATATAGTCTACTATACCCACTCACCTCCCTAGAGACCTTGGATGGTGTGATTTATTTGTGAGATGTATGATCATCATTGATTTCCATTATCAACCATCCTTGCGGATCAATTTAGAATGGGTGGTTTGTTTTCATTTCATCATCATAAGTTGTTTTCCCCATGACTATATCAATAGCAGAGACAAAAATATTATATCCAACTACATGGAAATATAGATGGTCAAGGATAGAAGAATGATATCCATATCTATTAGAGACATTTTGTTGAGTGTTACATTGTAAGTGGTCATCAGTCGTGAGGCAGAGGAGCCAATAATATATTGCTTCTTATAATGGATATTCTTAGAAACTATTATCCTGATACTATTCGATGCCTCAATTTATTTTCCACCATCATGGTTTATAATTTGTTTGACACTATGAATTTAAACTCCTTTACTTCGTACACCTTGGTCTATGTATTGGGACTCAATAAAGAGAGGCTTCTTGTGCCCGTAGTTTCGATGACATGATTTTGGGGTCAAATGATTCTACCTGATGTGTTTCATAGTTGTGAGATGATGATAGGGTAACATTATCATTCTAGATTTTTTATTCATTATATATATTTATACTATGTCATTCATAGCTTTGATTGTTTTTATTAAATGTGATCAATTATGGATTTATTTCTAAGGAATGTTCTATTGAATTATACAAAGGGTTAGTGTGTTGTATTCATTAAAGTGTGATATTATTAGATGGTTAATAAAGGTTTAAAGACATTTTTGTATCATCTAGAATCCATATCAAAGGATATAGTAGAGGCACATACTGTGTGGTTTTTGAGAGTCGTCATGGTGTTACCCTAATTTGTTTGCTAATGTGGTTGTGACTACCCCATAGACATGAAATTGACTGTGGGATAGATTCATTGGGAGGTGATTCTCCAATTTTGACTAACAATTATAATATAGAACACTCAATGATGTGATAGTTGAGTGTTTATGGTAACAATATGGTGAATACTGGGTTTTATTTGGCCCAATGTATCCCCTTGGGTTTACCCTTTGATGATTATTATAAAGGCAGATTATATATGTGGTTGTGTATATCCTACCACTAGTTGGATCTAGTGAATGTCAATAATAGTTTACCTCTTTCGACAATTTATTAATACTCATTGAAATGAGGGGATCCAACATGTTTTTTTGATGATTGATATGAAATTTGGAAATAATCATATGTGATTAATAGAGGAGGTTACCTAGATGACTATATTCAGCTGTTGATATGGGTACATTGAGTTCCTATGCATGATATTTAGTGATACTAATACCCTATATGTTTTCATGGGATTCATGAACACAATGTTCTATGTGTTCTGGGATTAGTTTTTGGACCTATAAATCAATGAAATTTGCAGGTATATGGTGTAATAATATGGGTATATTGTGATTCATAGAACTATTTGGAATGTACTTCCACCCTATCACCATTATGAAATGATTTACAAGTGTTTATATTTTATAAAGAAGGTAGAATTTATAAGAAATTTAGTGTCTCATATAGGGGTTGTAGTGGATCTGTTGATGATAAAGGAAATTATTTTTTTGTGTAGAACCAAAAAAAAACTATTGGTTGGTTATTTATTTTGTCTTGTGGGATATGATCAGAGATTTGTATAGTAAATATCATAAGTTACAAACCATTGATGGTATCGAAAAGGTCCCACCAATCCTTTTTTATGTATGATCAATGTCATGATTTTTTTGACTACATAATGATGAGAAAGACTGGTTCGGTCAATCATAATCTCTTGGGGGAGGTATTTTTTTGTCGACCTATATATTGAATCCTCTCACAATCAGTGTTTCTTTTTAATGTGAAAGAATGAAGTGATATCATATTGATAAATTTATTAATTTACCAACATGTGTATCTTTAAATCCCTATACTATATTTAACGGTGGATATTATTAGGAAAATGATGTGGTGAAAATTCCACATTTGTGTGAACATTGTATTTTTTACCACCCATTATAGCCTGAGATATGTTTTCTCCAAACAAGATATGAATATGTGAAAATTGAGGTGGCTGTATTTTCTCAAGAAATATTATTTTCAGATATTCTACAACCTAGGGAAGGTGAATGTTATTATTTAATAATTTAATTATAATTCATGGGGAAATGTTATTTGAGATTCTATTGATTCTTTGAGAGTGATGTGGAATATTTTGTTGATATATATTGATACAAAATATTCTTGAGGTTAGAAAATCCAATTTTAGATAGAAGAGAAGTTTTCTGTGATGAACCGACTTTATTATTCTCATTAGAAAGATAGAAGGAATATGTAATTTATTGTCATTTCCCCATTCATGATTATATGTATGTATATTCGGTAGTTGAGCAAGAGATGATGATGTTTTAGGGAGTTTTTTCATTCTATAAGTGATGTGGGAATACTTTCTCAAGGAATTTACTATTTAAATAATGGTAGTGAGTCATGGAGTGTCTTAAAAATATCATTCATTTAAGGGTTAATATTTAGTGGGACATGATGAGCTAGAGAATCTTATTTTGGATATTTTTTTTGTATCCATGGTATATTCCTGAGAGGAAATGGGATGACATATAGATTGATTCCATCATCATTTTTCACTGATCTCATTATGAATGTGACATTATTTAGTTCATTATAGATGATACCACGAAATCATATCATATCCTAGCCATATTGGATTCTAATATTATAGAGGACCTAATGAATCTGTATGTGGTTGAGATTTAAAATCTAAATGGGGTTCCAATGTATAGCATGTATAACCAAGACAATAATTTTACATCATATTCATAGAGAGATTTGGAATATGTGTTAGGCCTATAATTTTACCTTAGCACTAATTTATATCCCTTAATAGATGGGAAGGTTAATTGGACCATCTAGACAAAAAATGATACGTTTTGAGCTTACATGTTTGATTTAAATAGATCATTGGTAAATATTTTACCCTTTTATGTGTTTTTTTATAATAATAACTATCACACTTAAATTTGAATAGATAATTTTTTGGTGTTATATGGATATCCTTGTCAATATCAATCATAATTGACTAAGGATAGTGAGTTATTGGTTCTTGATCTTAATAAGGTATAGAGAATGAAATTGTAGATTATGAGGGTTTTGGAGTGGATAATTTAGGTGTTGGACTATGATAATTATAATATTGATCAAAAGATGAGGCCATTAGTGTCTGAGTACAGACAATATGTGTTTTTGAGGGGTTTTCATTTTCTGGATAAGAATATATATATCTAGGGACTGAGGCATCTCATTGTTTTATTTTTCCCTTTGGGATTGTTTATGCATATAAACATATTGGTGTTTTGGTTAGTGATTCAACTAAAATTGGATTATGTGTGTGATGTATTACTTATTTCAAAAATATAGAGGTATTTTATATTGATTATCATATCATAAATTAGTGAGTGTTTGTTTTTTGGGACACTCAATGTTTATATAGTGTCCAGTTAAGATCCTGGGTCAATGCAAGATCATGTAGTGTAAGCGAGTTATTCTATTGGTTTTAGTTATATGAAATGTGGGATATATGGAGGAGGGAATGTGGGAAAATGAGAAATACATATTTACCCATCATTTTGATTTATTTTTATTTTTTAAATTATTGATGATATTTTTTATTTGAATTGGATCAAATGATATCATTGATATGGTTTTTTTCTTGAATTTTCCCCACACATTTTTTCATTTTATAATAGTTGTGTTGTTCAATTTGAGAGTTACTTATGAATGGTGGATGGATGGTCGTTATTCCATCATTCCATTATGGTTTAAGTTTTTTTCTTGAGGATAACAGTTTTTAGTGAGTTATGTGATGTGAAGAATTGAATATTTCTAGTTTATTTCTTTTTCTGATTTGGGCCATAGAGTAGTTAACAAATATTTTATGAAAATTTTTTAATAATTGAATTTGTTATGTCAGTTGGGTTAAGGAGGTCTATTGATGAGATTCAAGAATCACCCCTGTTTATTAAGTCATTATTCATAATGGATGAGATATGGTGGGTCTTCCCAGGGAGTTTTTTTGGTGTTGTGATAAGGATTACATCTTGTTATATCTTTGATCATATGGATTTGAAAAGATTACCAAGTATTGAATTTAAAGATATTTATGGGTTTCAGGGTATTAATTATTGATATATAGTTGAATAGCAGAAATCATTTTTTGGAAATAGTTTTCATTCCATGATATACTATTTTCTTTGGAATTTGTGGCACAACTATATCTTACTAGACATTAACCAAGAGTTTTTTCCATCCATATATTATTTTTCAAAAATATAAATTATTCTTCATTTCGATTAATTTTCCTTGAACTGGTAGTGTAAATATGTTCATCCTTGGTGGTTTATATTCAAATATTTGTTGGATTTTCCCAAAAAATATGAATATAATCTAGTTGTTATATGAGATTAGTTTTTTCTTATTTATAATTTTTTTACCTCATTTCGATCTAGGAAAGTTGTTGATGTAGGATTGGGGGTTTTATTTGATGGTTTTGGGAGATGTTTTTATGAGTATTGATATATTATAGCTTATGGGTGTTTTTTTAATGATGCATGCATTAATATTCTCTTTTATCCATATAATATATCCATAATGATCACTGAAAAATCAGTTTGGGTAGTGAATTTGAGAACTCTCTTCTATCACGTTCTTAAATTGGTACTTTCATGTTTTTTTATTTCTCTTGGTATATTGTAGAATTATTCACAAAAAACATAATAATATAATAAAATTGGGATTTATGAAAAAAATTATTCCCCACATGTGTTTACCTATTTTCATTATATTTATCATGTGTTTGATTCTAGTTCATTTTTATAAATAAAAACCATTATCTGTTTTGGGAATTATGTTTCAATGTTATGGTTTTTTCGTTGTAATCAAATTTCAAAAAATGATAATCACCTAAAGAGGTTAATTGAACTGGTTAAATTGAATAAAATATTAGGAGGATGATTCTTACATAAGAAGGAGTCATGGTAGTAATTGTTTCTATAATAGTATATTATATTCTTATTTGGAATGTTGGGTTTTTTATCTTATTTTAGAATATATTTTTTCTAGATTCCCTAAGATATTACTCTATAATAGAGTAGCTAGTATTGTGTAAGATTCCATTGGTGACACAGTGGGATTCATTTTTGAAATTAGATTTTAATGTTTGGTTGTGGATTTCATTCCATGATTGGCAAGAGTATTGATAATAACTAGGATATAATGATTTTTTTAGTAATTTTAAAAAAATAGTGGAGTGGAATAAAGGTAATGGATATGAAATTATTATAGTTACTATAGTTTTTGGAATCTAATGTGATGTGATATTTTATTCACGATGCCCAATGATTTAAAAATATAAATAGTCACAATGTGTATGAATTGGATATGACTTAAATTGAATTAACTCATCGATACCAATGAAATAATGACACATCAGAAGAACTAGTAATGTATGAGTTTAATTTATAGTATGATCTTGAATGGGTTTTCATAAAATGTATAACAAGAAAAATATATATAATTTAATATTGTGGGAAATCATAAATCTAGAAATATGATAAATGAAGCGGTTTTATGAGAAATTGTATTTATTTTATGTTGTTGTTTTTCTTTAGATGTGTAAGTAGTTGGTGGTTTAGTATCTATAAGGGAATGGGGTGAGTGTCAATGAGGGTGAGTGGTTATAGTACTATGGAGATTCATTTTGGATTTGATGTTACTTGTTTGGATTATGTGTTCTTGTATTACCATTATTTTTCATTTTTACTCTATATATACACTATTTGAGTCTGATATTCCTACTGACATCCGTATTTAATTCAGTTCTAGGTGTTTCCCAAACATAAATTTTTTTGGTGGGACAGATAGATGACTACACTCTCTTCCTTATTCTACCTTCGAGGTGTGGTATGGGCGGAGATGAATCGAAATCGGTATGATCATTCAATAATTGTAGGTGTTATATTAGAAGGATATATGAGGTATTAGAATGATGATTAAAACATTGTTTAATGGGACATCTAGTGTGGTAAGGATGTCGAGGTAAGTGATTTATTATTAGATCCAGTAGGGTATGGATATGATGAGATATATTGGGAATCTGACATTGTTGGAGTAGGGAACGTGGTTGATTTCCTTCATGACCATAATAAACTATTTTAATATAAATTTATTGTGTGGTTGAGTTGTGGTCTATGGTAGTAGATATGGTATGATGAGGATGATATGGTTGTTCTATATTTCCTATATGTGATACAATATTTTATACGTTTTTATTGCAATGCAGACTGTATTAGGAGAACTAGTTATCTAGTGTTGGGGAGTGAGATAGAAAAAGTGGTAATGTGGTTCTGGGTTACCCATTAGAGAATTATTTTCTAATTTATTTTATTATTCTTGGATTTGATATTTCACTGGTTATATAGAGTGAGTAAAGAAGGTAGTTGAGATTATAGTTTCTTAATTGGACTTTTTTCTGTTTAGTGATATATTTTTATCTTTTTTTTTATATTTTCATGAGAGTTTTTGAGTGTGATTTAACAAAGTATACATATTTTTCTCAGCCCTATATATTGAATTTATGGTTCTGGTATCCATTTTTATTTTGATAACTAGGTTAGACAGTACAAGATTAGATATTGGGATTTAGTAATTAATTTATTCCTATAGAAGAAATCCAAGTTAATCATAACATAAATAAAAAATTATCCCCATAATTTAAATAATAAATCTCACAATAATTCATAACCCAAAGTCCATACAATGATTTTATAAATATGAGATATGTAAATAACATATTTTAAAATTAATAAAAATATTTATAAATAATCAACATCAAATAGACCATATTCAATTCATCTGACATGATTTTATCATCTTCATAACATGTCCAATGAAAACATGTAAATGGGGCGATATAAAATGCTTATTGGGGAAAATAATATCACAATGTATTAGATTATAAATGTGAAGGAGAAAAATAAAAAGAGGATACATTTCTTTTTAATTTATAATAAGACAATACATGATAATTACAAACCATTATAGAGGAAAAATAAATAATAAAATTTCATTATGAAAACGTAAATGTTATGATAGGGCTCTAAATACATATCAACAATCATAATACACTTGAGAATCATATATCATTTCAGAGCATTATAAAAATAATTATTAGCATAATAACATGAAAATATCCTATAAATGTTTTAAACATAATAAACAAATTAAAAGTGTAGAACACACATACTAATAAGAAACTACTTGTGGGATAAATCATTATGCTCTTTCATTTGTTAAAATAATCATTATGACCACAATTTAAAATGATAAAAATACCACTATTCCCACTCCAATTTAGAAAGAAAATTTTGTACATGATTGAATATATCATTAACAAATGCAATCCAATACATTTGAGGGTGATATAGGACCAAACCCTTCATGATCCACACATATCTGTTCCACTTAAAACCAATCAATACCATATTGTAAAAAACAGATGATAAAAACGTGTTTCCCAAAATTTTCAAAAACATTGAATAAAATCAACATATAAAATTGAATGGTATAAAAATATAATTTTACAAAAGGATTAATGTCATAATAAAATACTTACGGTGATCAAAATATCACATCATTATAGATAATCATTGGTTGAAAAAAAAAGATAAAATAAAATGTTTTCACAATACATTTTTAACATTTTTATGAATGATAGAGTGAATGTTAAATTTATAAAGTAATTTTACTAGGTATTGAGAATTATTTTTAAAATCATATTATAATTTGTTAAAAATAATTTACCCTTGAAATGATACAAAAAATCAAGATAATAAATATTGAGTGGTAAGAAATGAAAATTAATGCCATTATTAATATTTTAGGTCAATTTATTAAAAAGAATCATTATATAAATGTTAAAAGACATTGGTTTCATAAAAAATGGAAATGAAATAATAAGTAAGATATAATTAAAATTTTATTCTTATATCTATAGAGAAAGTTAATTTGATAAGAAAAACCTAGACCTAGTAGAAAAAATCCATTAATAAGAAAGGGAGTTATTCTCACCAAATTTATTCATTTACTTAGGAAAATATTTCTTTTCAAAGAAGTTGTTATTAATTTAGGTAAAAAAATTATCCATGAAAAATATTAAATAACTAATAAGATATTGGAGATTTAGGATAAAATAATTCATTAAATGTAAATTCATGTATAAAATACTATGACCTAATAAATAAAACATTGAGTTGATTATAACATAACCATGGAGTCATTCATGGTTGATCAAAACATATTCTTATTAATAACCTAAATAAGTATATTTTTTATAAAATTATTCTTGTCGATATCCTTTTATAAATTTAATTTACAATAATTATCAACATGTATATTAGTTAGATATTTTATATATTCAATGTTGAGTGTATGAAATTATTGAGTTTAATATTAATGTTACCATTAAATAACCAAGATAATATAATTATTTACTTATTAATTTAATGTATCATTATTAATTATTTTCAAACTACCATCTTGATATTATTTTATAGCATTTTTCTAGTAGGTGATTAAACCATGAAAAACATGAGCATATCATAATGAGTGGATGATTATAAATATGAAAGTGGTTTATTTTGGAATCATATAACTATAAAAGAATAATAATGATACAATTTAGATACATTTTTGGAGGTGAATTAGATATTGAAAGGTTTTAATAAGTAAAAAAATAATATATATGAAAAATGAGATATGTTACCTCTTGGAGGTGGTAGTCCGTACAACACCTGATTATGGTTTCAATTTCCCAATAAATTAGAGTTAAATAAGGTAGATTATATTTTTTATATTTACAATACTAATAATATTAAATATTTATTTTTTATTCATCAATTTCACAATTATAATCAAATAATAGAGGTGGTAGTGAAAAATAGAAACCACCACTTTGTGGAGACAGCACTCCACAAAACATACAATTAACATTTCAATTTTCATAAAAAAGATAAAAAAGTAGTTAATAGTTAATATAATATCATAATAAAATTGAATATAAAAATAAATATATCAATATATAGTAAATTTAAAATAGTTATGGAAAATTTAATGTTGATTGGGAAAGGTGTTTTGAAAAAATAGTAGTTGTGATGAAATATGTTCATTTTAAATGGTCGATTACTTGGAAATAGAGGTATTAATCTTATATACAATTACTATAGGCTCAAGGAAGAAGAAGTGGATTCTAAATTTTTGTATGTTTTATGAGTTTTTATTGAAAAATCATTCTTTTAGTGGTTATATAGGGGTGGTGATGAGACCTTTTTTATAATTGTTTAGAATAATGTTTTTAATTATAACCACTTAATATAAAAAAAATACATGTTAAAAATTTAATGTGATGACAAAATGGAAAATAATGGAATGTGTTTTGTGAAATGGTTGATAATTCCTCAACCCTAATTTTATATACATTTTTATAAACATGTTTGAATTCATTTAAAAATAGGTTTTTACATTTTACCATTTTCATTTTCTTACTATAGTACCATATTTTTAAAATATTTATGTTTAAAAAAAATAAAAAGTAACCCCTATTACTATATTTGGTTGTGGTGAAAAAATGAATGTTTTCAAAAAAGTACTAAAAATTCACCCAAAGCTAATTTCGATATTCCTAATTCAAAAATGAAGTCCATTTTCAAAAATAAAATTTATAAAATTTCAATAGTGGTTATTAAAATTTATAGTGGTTAGTTTCATTGGTCGTGGTATGTTAAAACTCCAAGTTGCATACAACACAAGCTAATGCATTAATGAAAACAAAACATACAATGGAAGCATTGGGTGTTACATTCTTCCCTCCAGAAAATAATTTCATCCTCAATATTTCTAAAATATTATTGCATAAAAAGATTTAGGTGGTTTATCATCATAAGTTCCTCAGGTTCCAACATTCCCCCTTCCATCTTACGGTTTCTCAATAAAACTTTTACCAAACGATTCATCTGGTTTCTCATCACTTGTTCTCTGGTATCAAAATTTTAATAGGATCTTCAAAATAAGATAGATCAGGTTCCAGTTCAATTTCCACATGGGTGATTACATGCGTTGTCTCAGGCATGTATTTTGACACCAGTGATATGTTGAACACATCATGAACTTTGGAAAGACTTGGAGGCACTGCAAAATGATATGAAACAACCCCAATTCGTTCTAAAAATTCAAAATGTCTGATGTACCTAGTAATCAATTTTCCATTCATAACGAAATGTATAACATGCTTCCATGGAGATACCTTCATGAAAATATGGTCTCCTACTATAAATTCCAAATCCTTCCTTTAGTTATCTGCCTAGCTCTTTTACCTGCTTTGAGATGCTTTGGTCTGGGTTTGGATAATCTTCAGTTTTTCCATTTTTTTCTCCACATGTTCTGGTCCTATGAGTTTTCATTCAACAATGTCATCCCAAAATGTTGGAGTGCAACATGTCTTTCCATATAATGGGTTATATGGTGCCATCTGAATACT
The DNA here is from genome assembly GCA_963277665.1 of Viscum album. Taxonomy (NCBI): domain Eukaryota; kingdom Viridiplantae; phylum Streptophyta; class Magnoliopsida; order Santalales; family Viscaceae; genus Viscum; species Viscum album. Next base: position 937,246,422 of record OY728129.1, read on the forward strand.
TGAATGGAAGCTATTGTTTTACGAAAATTCTATTAGAGGTAAATATTGATGCCACATTCCTTGAAAGTCATGTGATAAAGATCTCAACATGTATTCTAAGGTTTGAACAATCCGTTCTGTTGGACCATCAAATTGATGGTGGTAGGCAGTTCTCAAATGATGTTCAGTACCTAGGGATTTTTGAATACTTTTCCAGAACATGATGTAAAATGGGGATCATGATCAGAAAAAGTTGATAGGGGTACATCAGGATGTCTTAAAACATTATTAATATATAGTCTTTCCATTCTTTCAAGTGGTAAATCTTCTCTAATAGCAAGACAATGTGATGAATTGGTATGATGATCAATAATTACCCAAATTGCATCATTTCTTCTAAGAGTATTTGGTATCCCCATGAAAAAGTCTATCATAATATTATCCCATTTACACTCAGGTATGGGAAGAGGTTGCATAACTCCTCTAAACCATTTTCTTTTAGCTATCACTTGTAGTAAAACCCTACATCTTGACGAAAAATAAGTTATCTCCCTCTTCATGTTGTCCCACTAAAAATGTTCTTTCAAATCTATATACATCTTGGTGCTACCAAGTTGTATAGAGAAATTGGATCTATGAGAATCATACAATAATAACCTTTTTAGATCAGGTATTTTAGGAACCCAATGTCTCTTCCCAAATTTCAAAATTCGGTCTTCATATATAATGTCACTCAATCTCCCATCATTCATAGATTTAATCTTCTTGAAAATCCTCATCATTCGTCTGATAACTCATTATCCTTTCTAGTAAAGATGGTTTGAAAACCATCTGAAAAAGTATTGATGTTTCACCTTCCTTGGTTATTCCCATATACATATTTACCAGATCCATTAAAATAAAATCACATTCAACTATCATCTTGTTCAAAACTCCATGATCCTCTCAACTCAAAGCATTTTCCACCTTATTTTCCTTCCTTGTGTGGTAGTGTATTGTGCATTCATAATACTTTATTAGTTCAAGACATCATTTTTACCTCATGTTGAGTTCTTTCTATGAGAAAATATACAGCAAACTCTTCTAATTAGTATAAGTCTCACATTTTTCACCATAAAGATAGTGTCTCCATATTTTCAGAGCAAATATTAAAGATGCTAACTCAAGATCATGAGTAGGACAGTTATTCTCATGAATTTTTATCTGTCATGATGTATAGGTAATAACTCTATCATTATGCATATGGACACAACCAAGTACTTTCTTAGAAGCATCATTATAAATAAAAATCCAATCATTCCCTGATGGTAGAGTCAAGATCGGAGCATTAAGTAATATTCTCTTTAGTTCTTCAAAACATTCCTCACAATCTTTTGTCCAGTTAAATTTTACCACTTTAAAAGTGATCTTGGTTAATGGGTTTTCCAATTGAGCAGAATTCTAGACAAAATTCCAATAGTAACCTACTAAACAAAAAAAACTACGTACCTCATTTATACTCATCAGTGTCGTCCATTCATGGATTTTTTTTTTATTTGAAGGATGAAAAGTGATTCCATCATTAGAGACAATATGGCCGAGAAAATAAATCTCTAGAAGACAAAATTCACTCTTTCTAAATTTCCCCTATAATTAATTTCTTCTAAGAGTCCTTAGGATAATGTGAATGTGATTTTAATGATCTTAATAGATTTTTTATTATACCAAAATATCATCAATAAACACCACTACTAAGTCATCAAGATATTCCATGAAAACTCTACTCATCAGATCCATGAAGACAGAGGGTGCGGCAGTCAATCCAAAAGGAATTACTGTAATGTCTTACTTCCCGTACCTGGTCTAAAATGACATTTTTAGAATTTCATCCTTCTTCATAGACAACTGATGATATCCAGATCAAAGGTCAATCTTTTAAAAATATTGAGCTCCATAAAGTTGGTCGAATAAATCATCAATGTGAGTTTGGGGATACTTATACTTTATTGTTGTAGAATTGATTTCCATGTAGTCGACGTACAAAATCATATATCCATATTTCTTCTTAAAAAAAAGAACAGGGGCTTCCAATGGAAAACACTTGGGAGAATAAATCCCTTATTACTCAATTATTATAGTGTTTTTTTAGTTCCACTAATTCCACAGTGGTCATTCTTTAAGGGTTCTACGATTTGGGCCTTGAACTAGGAATTATAATAATGGAAAACTCAATTTCTTGCTCTGGAGGTTGTATAGGTACATCCTCAGGAAACACATCAAAATATTCATGCACAATAGGTACTAATTCTATTTGAACACTCTTTTCCCCTCCCATAGTTATTTCATTCTCTTCCCCCACAGTAATTGAATTTAGTAGAGCTTATAGGGTTGGATGTAGATAAGAATCTGTGGGTGACATTTCTACTCTAAAGATATGATTTTCCTTATCACCATTGAAAATTGTAACATCCTTATTCTCAAAATAAATTTTTTCATCATGGTCCGAAAGCAAATCCATGCTAAGGACTATATCAAATTCAATCATGGCTATGACGATGATATCAGTAGATAAAGAACATTTATATGCCTTAATGGGAACTTATTCACAAAACCTTTATGCCATGATACTTCCCTTAGGTGTTTTGACTGACAACTCCCTTGTTAAGTAAAATTGCAAATATATAATTTTCTTAAAAAATTGGGAAGATATGAAACAATGTGATGATCTATAATCAAATAATGCATTGGATATACTTGAGGGAACCATTAAATTACTTACCAACATGTATTGTAGAGCTTTAACCTCAGCAGTAGTGATTGCATATTCTTGGACTTTCTCCCTTGGCCTTTTTTGAGGTATGTTCCCTTGGTGATTAGGACATTCATTTGCATAATTCCCCTTTTCTCTACAATTATAGCAGTCAACGTTAACAATCTCTTTCTTCCCCTTGAAATCATGAGCATGGTGGCCTTTTTCACCACACTTGTTACCGAATCCCATTCCCTTTAGAAAAGTACTAGGGTGTTTCTGCTAATATTACCACAGGATGGATATTAAACATATCCCTTATTCACCTTATTTTAATTTCCCGAGTGTTCAATAGATATCTTATTCTCATGATTTTCTTTAATTTCATAAGACTTAGAAAATTCTTTTTCTGTATAGATAGTGTGTGAGACAATATCGTAGTACGATGAGAAGGATTTTGAGACTAATTCTCAATAGATAAATGGATTTAACCCATAAAATAATGGATCAATATTACTCCTAGGGTTAAATATATATTCTACTTTATGCCTTGCTAACCTTGTAATGTTATCCTCACACATTATGACATTCTCATCCTCCTTTTTCCTCAGACATAGAAATTGTCTTTCCATATCCCCTCGATGGTCACGAGGAAAGTATTTTTCTAAGAAAATATTTTAAAATACCTCCATTCCATGTTTGATTATTCTTCATATTCCTTTGTATTTTGGAATAATTATCTCCATTGATTTTCATCTCTTGTGAGGTGATAAACTGAAATGAATACTTTTTCCCTTTCACTACTCCCCAAAACATGAAATATTTTCACTAAAGAACTTATCCATTGCTCAGATACGAATTTATTGGTACTCCCATTTAATTTTGGTGGGTTTTTCCTCATGAAGTGGTCTGAAATTGAACCTCTGAATTGTGGATCAGGTTGCTCCATACAGGTGTGGTTATTATTCATAACCTCAGGGAGTTGTCCCAGTATGGTGATAAGTTGATCAACACTTGTTGTATTACCATCTCCACTATAATTATATTGAGTAGGAGGGAAATCCATACATGGATTATGTGGGTTGATGTAGTTTCCATTCCTTCAACTAGGCGCCATTTCTAAACTATGGCATACACTAGATTAGTTTATGAATCACAATACATAATTCATAAAATGTAAAATAATTAAAATAAATTCAACAGTTTATGGATATAATCCATAATCATAAGAATGTTTTCTTTGAAGAAGTATATACTCATAAACCATTCATTATGGTTTCATAGAAAATGACAATTACCCAAATCATATCCCTTAATAGTGTCGTATTCGAGAGTGCAGCAATGCCCATTGTTTTGAACCAGTTCTCTTTAGAGTCTAGCTCAAAGTGGTGTTTTCAGGTTTTACCCCACGGTTAATCTGTGCTAGATCCGCCCCTACCTACTCGTATCTATAATAGGATGTATTTTTTTTAAAACTCACAAAATCACTACATTACCCGAATTCATAAAAATTATTCTATACTAATCCTCAAATTCTATCTTAGGGTAATGATCTCTAATCAATGTTTTTGAAAATCTAGCTTCCAAGATTTATACTAAACTTCCTGTGATATCAACTATAACGCCCCAACCCCAGTTACCCAGAGCCGTTGCATTAATACATAACATTGGCATTACATATGGAATCATGTCCTGAATGACCGATCAGTTTTGTATCCTTGGAAGTAAAAGATACATTCATAAGTGTTACATTACATCATGAAATAAAAACATCAACAAACTTTTTTCACCTTTTTAACACACATAGATCCTTATCCAATCCCTACAGGTCAACCATAAAATACGTCTTCACATCATGGAAAAATTAAAACAATGAAAGGGGTGAGCTGATATGCTCAGTAAGGATAACAATATATCAGGAACTTTCATAAATAAGAATAAACAGTTAAGGTGATGTATAAGACTAAAACAAAACCCATTTAAACTTAAACATCATCATAATATGGAAAATGTAAAATTAATTAATTCCATTTATTTATTCACATGGATATTCTACTAGTCAAATATTCACATGCAATATCAATAGCCACTTTCGTAATGATGGAATGCATAATGCCAAACTTCATAACCGCATAGTCCGAGCCTTTTTCCAAGACTAGAAATAAGATTTCGTCAAGGCCTTGTGCCAAAAAAATAGTTTGTCTCATGAGACCTACCAACGCATCAATGATCTATAGAGGGAAGCACTCATCACTTACAAAGTCCAATGCATTCCTCACCTGAAAATGTTTAAACATAATGTAAACATTCGTATTAAAAATAGCATATGAAATGTCAATACTTTATCCGTAATCCCTGAATGGTGTAAAAATAACACATCCACAGTCAAACATATCACAAAACCTTAAATACAATATGGAAGTGTTGTATCATAATAAATCAACATTAGAAAATCTTAAAATCCATCAATGGATATTGATGTAGATGAAAACTAAACATTTTTAGAGAAATATATCTTTCTATTTTGAAATCATTTAAAATTAATATAACCATAAAAGAAAAAAATTATTTTGAAAATATTATTATAATATTGTATGGGAATCTTCTACAATGATATAATAGAAGAAAATTGCCACACCTGACATATAAGTTAAAAAAAGACATTCTTACCTCAACTTGGTCGAAAAGTTCATAAAGTACCTTGTTTGGAAAACGATGGAAAGATTCCCTTCTAAACATAAATGGTAAAATAAGGGTATTAATTAATTTAAACCATCGTATAGTAGATATTAAAAATGTTTTGAATTACATTTTTGAGAAAACACAGATGTCGATGATAAATAGGTCCCAGTAGATACATATGTAAATACAACCTCGAATAATAAAGAAATTGTGAAATTGACCCTTACCTTGTACTTTTCCTTAATCGAGGTTATGTTAACCTCTTGTATAATAGTTAAAACATTGTTATTAAATTATTAAATAACTATAAAGATAAATATGATATCATATATGATCCTATATTATTTCTTTGTTAATATTATTTAAGTAGTATTATCGTTTCAGGTGTTAACTCATCCGTTTTCCTTTATATGATCAGTTATGTAAGACAATTTTGTTATAGATAGTATTTTTTTAATTTATATCCATGATGATATTAATTACTTAAGAATTATTTTTAATCACAAAATGAAAATTATTCTGGAATGATTACAATGGGGAATGAATCTCACCGCGTTCGTGGAGATGGTATCCATACGTATGCACTAGCGACAATATCATTATATTGACGGTGAAATCATATGTAACTGGATAGTATAGCCTATATAAATAATCATTAGCATGTTATACTTATAATTTACATCAGTTATACTCATTATTATACCCATCCATAAAATTATGTGTTTGAATAACAAACTATACCATGATGTGGAGACGGTAAGCCGTACATACACACGTATGGTGAATTTGTCATTAATATGATGGATAGAATAATGAATATGGTAGTACCATTTTTATAATAACATCACAGTATATATAATATACTGGAGTTATTATTTTATAACGGAAAAAACAACGAAATAAGAAGTGGAAGAAGAAAATTACTTGAAACAGGGTGGTGAAATTATTACCTCTTCTTCAGGGGTTTCCTATTGAGTTGATCAAAAGAGATCCTTAGATTAGATTTATGACCAAAATAAGGTATACATGTTGAATTTTGGGAAATTGGATGGATATTTTATTTGGGGTTCTCCCAAAAAATGGCTTTGGAGGTGTGATTTGGATAGAAGGGGCAGTTCTTTTTATAAGAGCGGTGAGGGGTACCGTAGGAGAAGATTGAAATATTATTTTATAATAAAATAATATTCGGTTTCTAATAGCTCAAAAATGATTTATTTTTAAGCTAAGGTGGTTATGAGTCGAAAAACATTAAACTAATAGGTTTTAGAGAGGTTTGGGTCACCATATTAGCCTTATCATTTAGACATAACTCTTTGTTAAATAGTTTTACATTTACCATGTATTTTATTATTATTATTATAATTGGTTAATAAAGTTACTATAAAATGGAAAGTGAATTTCAAGTGGTTCATTAATGATATAACAATATTTATATAAGTTCTTTTTCAGAACATTATATTTTTAGGACTATTATATAATTTAATAATATAATATTTGTTTTAAAAACTCATTTAGGTCAATTTTGACACTATTTAGTATTTGGATTTTGTGAAAGTCCTCACAACTTGATTAATTAGACAGAAATACATTGAAAGAACCATAACATGTAATATTCACCTATAAAATTATTATATATCATTAAAACATTAAAATTATATTTATTTTAATATTTATAATACCATTTATTTGATTCTTTCATTAATAAGGTAATTAGTGCATCATCATTGTGTCATTAATAAATTTAATTATTTAATTTCTAAAAATTATAAATAACATAAAATTATGTAGGAAATATTTTTAAACTTATAATGAGTATTCATATTTGAAACTATAACTTATATAACCTCATTTAAATTTTTTTACTAAAAGATATATGTTTTTGTTATTTTTGTCTTTACTTTTAATTAATTAATATAAAGTGTCATTATCAGTATCAACTGGATTCACGGGGTCTAAAAATCATCCCAAAGAGGTCCATGGTCGGACATGTATAAAAAAATATAAATATGAAACATGTTAGGGTAATTTAATATTATTATAATATTATTCTATACCGTTATTTACTGGATTTACCCTTTAACCGTGGTAAATAAAATATTTACCAAATTATTTATTCATAACATCTAAAAAAAAGTTACCTATTTACATTATTTGGACATCCTGATTCTAAATATGGAATCTATTTTTTCAAATTTTAATCATAGAATTTGCAGAAATGAATTTAAAATTAATTCCCATTGTCAAAACAAAAAGCGTATTTTCAAGAAATAATAACTATCAAAAGATTGAAACTTGTTTATGTCCAGTTTTAATGTGAAATTACATAAAATGGAATAAATTATATTAAATGATAAAAATTTTATCTAATTATACTTTATAACCACTAAAATGTATAATTTAACACTATAAATTATTTTGATTAAAAAAGTTTTTTTTATTAAAATTTAGTTTTTCTCACTATTCATCAAAAATTGAAAGTTTTCATAAAAGTACTAAAAATTCACCCTAATCTAATTTTGATATTCCTAATTCAAAAATGAAGTCCATTTTGAAAAATAAAATTTATAAAATTTCCAAAATTTGTAACTACTATTTATAACGACTAGTTTGATTGGTCGTGGTGTGTTAAAACTCCATGTTTCGTACAACGCAAGATACTACATTATTCAAAGGGAAACACACCATGGAAGCTTGATGTGTTAGAGTAGAATTCATTCTTGTCACTTGATATGGTGAGTTTTCTGTCATTTTAATACTTAGTTTTTAGTGAGTGCGACATCATTTCAACACTCAACAAGAGACGTGGTGCGCCATTCTGACCATCTAATAGTATCGTTCGTGTTAGATGACATAAATCAACAACTGATGTAGGGGATCATGATACTACAATTCTTATCAAAACCCTTAACTTTATTTCATGGACCATATCATGGTATAATAATATTAATAATAATAATTAAATCTATGTGGCATTATCTAACATTACTTACATTTATAAATACATTGTAATCAAGGCTAACATTTCCATTATTACATGTAATTAATCATGCATTTAACCGTTTGAACTTTCCAACCTTTACAGTTATTTTCTTATAAAACATTTATTACATTAATGTATAGAAACCATCCAGAACATGCCATTCCTTATAATCCATTTCACATAATCAATTCATTTCATTAGTTCAATTTAAACCATTTTTTGATGGTATTCTATAATTATTATCTAGTACATTTATTACAATTCATTTAATATATTGAAACAAGGTAATTTATTTTAAAAGGATAAATGAGACACTTAGAAGGTACCATGATTTAAAGGGAAATTGCCTACGTGTGAAATCCCATTTATAATAAATCCAAGCCCTTAAGAAGAGATTTTTTCATTACACGTTGTTTTAAAGAATGGAATGTTTATTTAATAACACCATTTGAGGTCATGGTCTATACTTTCAATGTACCAAATATTAACATAAAAGAAAAAAACAAGGACCCATAATCAAGCCAACCATTATTTAAAAAAATATCCACCACTTTGTAACTTTGAATATAGTGCACCTCATTCAAGGGTGTTTTTATAAAATCATGACAGTGTTTATAAAAGATTCATTTAATCAGAATTAAACATCATTGTCAAGAGTAATATGTGAATTCAAGAAAATATTTTTTTTGGAAACATATCATGCATGAAAATTCTCTATCATCAAATCTGAATGATTAAATGGAATTTTTCATTTAATAAACTAATTACAATTGGTAAAATAAATCCAGAACACCCAAGGGGTGTTTTTACTTTTGGTTAGAGTCCACAAATTATTGAATGATTACCAAAATGAGTTTTATGTGGTGCATAAACAAATTTATAATGAATAAATTTATTTTAAAATGTCGTGTGGAAAAGACCAATGTGCGGTAAAAAATTTCTATTTAATAAATAAAAAATAAGGGAAAAGTCTTAGACCACCTACATTTTTCTTAGGACATTCCACTAATACAATATCTAGTAATGACTCAATCCATTTTGGAAGAAGGCTATGAAACAACCATCCACCCTGAAAATGAGGAAAATGATGTTCCACCACCATAACTCCATAGAGATAAGATTAAAATAATAAAGGTTATCTATTAATCGAGAGGCTACCAAGAGGAATCCAAGGAGACAAAAAAAAGATTGATTCAGACAAGGGATGGAAGAGATATCATCATCCCTAGAATTGGGCGGAGGAGGAAGAACCCATTGAGAAAGAGGGCCTCATGTGCTTGGAGGAGAAGAAGAAGAAAAGGGAATGAATTTTAAAACTGGTTAAGGTAATTTTGGCCATTTCGGCCTTAAAATATAGGTTCCATGATTTTTCAAAACTTTGTGCGAAACATGTGTCATCCACTGCCTTGGAAATCCACCTCACATGATGTTTCCTGCTTGTTTACCCTAACTGTGTTCGAACAACCCAATGAATAGTGCTTAGATGATACCTAAGTGGCACAAATCATGCGGAATTAGTGAATGGTTTGGGATTTTTTTTTCTTTTGTGATGTCTACTACTCTTTTCACTTAGGCCACATTATTTCCTATTAGAGGTCACATAGTTTCAGAAAAATTGGGCCCCCTGTTCAGAGAACCCAAACTTGATATGTCAAAGCCCAGTGCTGCCAAAACTCAACGAGAATATTGGGGGACTCCTTGAGCATCTATGAAAGTCCAGAAAAAACAAATAAACATGTTCTGCTCTCAAAATCATGTTCTGATGCTCATTTTAAGGATGTCACATCCACTAAATTCCAAAATTAATATTCCCATTGAATTCCACATTCGCTCAATAACATGGGTCGGTACAACCTCCCCACCATAGAAGTTATTATCCTTGAGAAACCATATGGAATAATGAAAACTCCACCTTACCTACATGGATCATAGGGAATCATTTAAATTGTTGTGTCAAATTACCAAACTCCCAACTCACTTCAAATCTTGACCTTAGCATATGGCACTTATGCCAAAAAAAAACACAAGAAAATATTTTTTTCAACTGAAATACAATAATAGTGATGACCTTAACATATTTATCTAGAGAGATGATCACATCATCACCACATTAAACAATAGAATTATGGTTCCCCTCACCATATAATTTCACATTAGATGGGTCCAATTATGAACCAATATACCTCCACTATCAGAATTTCTTACAAAGAATACCCTAAGTGTTCTACTAATTGTCCAAGAATGGTTTCTTTATTTGGGAGAACCAGATTACATTGAGGTATAACAACTTCCAATATAACATTTTAATATATACATAGAATAATAAGAAAAATAGAAAAATCCACTCCCAATATACCATTCTTAGAGATGACTTGCTTAGAAGGATGGAACAATATAGACTAAACCATAATTCCTACCTCAAAGGAATCTTTCTTTTTCCCAAACATGTCCACTAAAGCCTATACTAGACTTCTGAAAAATTTCCTTCATCAGACCATCACTAATATTGAAATCTAGATTGGGATAAACTTGCAATTAAGGAAATGGATCCTGTGAAACTAACCCAATATAAGCCATACTCCATTTTTACTAATGAGATGTTGGTAAAAGGCCCGAAGATCCACATCAGATAATTGTCATATCTCGGAGAAGCAACTACGTTGTGGTCAATTCAAATGAAAATTGTTAGGGTATAAGATCTTATATATGGAATTCCTTTATGGGAACCCGAGTACCATTTTGGACTAACCATTCCAATTTCAAACAACCATGCATCCAATATGTAATTGATATAGATATCACTCTTCAATCCATATAGCTTAAAAATATTAACATGACATAAGGCTAATGATCTATTTTCGAATCAAGTATTATTTCAAGATATGGGACATTATAGTCTCTTTCATAAGAGTAAAATAAGAGTATTTTATTGGTTTACAACCAACCAATCTCATCTACTATAAATAATAACAGTCAAACCACTACTGCATGACTTCCCTTAAAAGAAAATAAACTTCACCTACCAATGCATCATCATAATAGGATCAAAAGACTTTACCCCCAAATCCCATCCAAAAAAATTTCCTTTCCATAGGTTACATACATATCAAACTATATCCACTTCATTCTCCGAATAATGAAATAACATGAATTCACTTGAACAGATGTGATTATACCCACCATAGGAGTGTCCAATTCATTTAAAAGGAAAGAAAGACTAGACGTACACAAGTGTGCTAGATCAAAATAAACATTAATTCTTTTTTGTCTCTCCAAAAATTCACAATAAGCACATACAATTTCTGAACATTAGGCATAAAATCCAATACCAAACTGACCAGAGTGTCAAAACACACGATCTTCTTAGTAAGTCATCCCATGCGCTTGAATGAACATGATTCACTTAACAAACATGCCACTATTATATAGGGACAACTTGGGCATGTACAAAATAGATCCAGGACCACCAATTCCTCCAAACACAAATGGTTAACTCTACCATTAAAAAACAAGACGAGTACCACATATATGAACACATATTACCCCAATATTACATGAGAAAACAACTCATCATGGATACTTCCAATAGGCTTGTCATCCCTATGCATTCAAGTATCTGATGTCCCATATAGATAACTATACCAAAATCATAATATAACATATGACTATAAGATAGTATGGTAGCCTCTCAATTCCTTCAATAAAAAGAAATAGGGTCACAAGATTAATGAAGTGGCTGACCATGCCCTTGGCATGTCTGACCACCTGAAATCGAGCATTACATGACTCTCTCTCCCATAACAAGGGTCAAATATTCTATAAACACCAATCCTAATAGGGGTGTCATTTATGTTTTAAGATTCCTACTGGGGAAAAAACAAATGAATAGTACCATAAAACAAAAAACTCACCGTATTTAGTATGGAAATTAATCTATAAGGGGTTTACCTACCTCTTTCTAGCCTCCCCCAAAATCATAAGCATCGACCCTATCACCATGTCATGAAAAACAGACTTCATTGGGCCCTATGGATATCATTTAAGTCATTTCTAAAAAGAGATATAAGCCAATAAAAATTGATCACGTATTCTTTTTGAGGAAACTCAAAGGAAATATTTAACTACCCTTAAATGAGGGTCTAAATAAAGCACACCACTTCAGGTTTCATTTTAATACCATTACAATGGTTTACATTCAACCCATAAACATTTAAATGATTTATGAAAAAACCCCAAGGTATACATGGAAGCATTATTATTATTTATTTTTAAATATGAACTCTTTTTTAAAAACCATTTATAATTTTGCATTTTACCATATAAATACCTTTTAGTTTATAAATGATAAGGTGGCCTATGAGGGTCTCGTTAAGCCAATATGGGTTCCGTAGAATTAAGGCCAATAATAGTTTCTTAATTATTCAATTTTCAGTGTTTTTTAAAACACCATTAGAAACTTCTCTAACAAGAAAAATTCCCCAACTGACCTACTTGGTCTAGTTGTGAATTTTAGAAAGATATCCAAACCATTCAGATCAAAAGTAAAAAACTTTTACATTTTATCCATTTATAATTAAATCACAATTTCATGTATCATGAACCATTTATACGGGTTTCCATTTACCAATAAGTAAAGTTCCACAATCATTATAGTTTTTTATTTGGATCCCATTAGTTGAAAAAAAATTCTTTAATATTCTAACTTCTAGAGATTATACAATTTAAAAATGATCTCTAGATATATATATGTGGATCAAAATATGGTTTGAGTAAATGTGTCACCTTTCCCAAATTATAAGGTTACCATGCACCTGACAACTAAAAAATGGATCATATTTAATCAAAACCCAAATACTTATCTGATGAAACCATTTATATATATCGAAACAGTTTTATCATGTCATTACAAGCAGTAAAAAATCGGGCATAATACTTAGGAAAGATAATGTTGAATAATCAAGAAGCATATAATATAATTACATAATCATGGAAAAAAATTAACATGATAAGTAATCACTTAAAAATGTTATAAACACATGCATGCTAATAAATATAGGGCATATAATAAACTCAAAGAACATAAATCAAATATTCAAGAATATCTACAAATGAAACAATATGACATGACATATGCATGGCATGTGGATATCTATGTGCCTATAATGATGCATGTAATACTTCATCATTAACATACAAGGACAATGGTAAAATACAATAACTCTTATAAATCAATAACTAGAAAAAAGTACACCATTCCATTAAGGTGAAATAATATCTACTATAATATGAAACAACATGAACATATATCCCAACCCTGGGCAATTGGACTTTTCCCTATGGGGGGGTGATCAATCCTACACATGACTATTTACCAATCATCGAAACATTTCTCGTATCCTATCTACCAGCCCAAAAAATTAAGAAAAAGGAAAAATAAAACCCTCTTATATCACATTGAAAAATCCTAACCGAGGTTACCACTAAGATAGTAGTTGGGCTGGTGGGTCCCAAGGCCTTAACCATGTCTCCTAGTATGCCAGATGCTACTGACTAGAATATAGTGTCTAAGAAGGTGAGATTGGGGAGACAGTACCCTCATATTGAAGTTGTACAGCGATACAGTATATAAAAATCTATCATGGAAGCAGTAATAGATGAAAGACACAACAATGAACGTATAATATAAATTAAATAATAAATATATCCACCACTATGATATGACAACAATTGTATTTCCATATAATGATACATAATATAAAATAGTATACTTACAACATGCTACAAGACAAAGTACAATAAAAAATATATAATGTTAAGAAAAATCCAAAATAATGATCTCCATGAGCATCACATGCTCTAGCTCTGTCATGTGCTCCTCACTCCTACATTCAAGTAGACAACCACAAGAAAGAGTCCATGGAACCATAAACAATGGTCTACTGGGGAACCCATGTTCAATCAAATACCAATTCTGGTGTGAGACATAAATCCCAATAGGTTACCACATATGGTGTATACAATGGAATCTAGTCTGTGATTAATAAGTAAACAAGTGTAGATGTGATATGAATAATAAAAATTTTTGAGTAAATAAACAACAACCTGATCAACATCCTAAAGGACTCCTAGCTACAGTACCTTCTTCAGAGAATTTCTAGAAACGAATTTCTAACTAGTAATTATATATATATATATATATATATTATTAATTGTTTATATAGTCATGATATATATTACATTGACCTATATAAACCAAGTACATATGGATGTAAGTGGCAACATACATAGAATATGAGGAGTTGGATGGACCGAACATAACTCAGTCATCAATAACATGTATAAACAAGCCTATAATCTCAAACCAAATCATACATTACATATATCTCATAATGAGTGGAGATGTTATTCTCATCACTCAATATGGTGAGTGTGACATTAGGTCCACACTTTGTCAATACTGGGTTCACTATCATAACAATAGTCAACAAGGGACATGGTTCTCCATTCCCACAATCCAATAGTATAAACGATAGGATATTGCATGATTCAACAACTGATGTAAGGAAGGGTGATCCCACCATGCTCCACAGAATCCTTACCATCATTCCAAAACCTTATTTAACGAGTAAACATATTCAAAATAATCATAGAATCCATGAGTAATTACCTATCATGATTTAAATTTATCAGGCCCATATAATCAAGGCATAAAATTTCAATTATAGAACGTACAGAAGAATGCATTTAATGACATGTCCTTTCCAACCTATATAATTCATTTCTTATATAATATTTATTACTTTAAATGATGAAAACCATCCAAAACAAGCCATTATCCATATTCTATTTAACATAATCAAGTCATTTAATTAGTTCTATTTAACCATTCATGGATGCAAACACATCATGTCCAGAAATTCCATTTAATACAATCCATTTAATCTAGTCAAAGAGGGTAATTTCTTTGACAAGGATAAACAAGGCACTTGAAAGTACAATGGATAAATGGGAAATTAACTACATGGGAAAAAATATTTATAAGAAATCCAATCCCTTATGAGTGGATTCATTTATTATACATTTATATGATAGAAGGGAAATATCATTTAATAACATCATTTGAGGTCATGATCTAATCATGACATGCACCAAATAACGACATCAATTCATAGAAGAAGGACCAAACATTAAGCCAAAAATCATTTAAAAAACTGAACACCACATTGTAACTTCAAAGACAATAAACATAATTCTAGTGGTTTTATTATAAACGCATGACTTTGTTTATAAAATATTTATTTAATTACAATTAAAAATCACAGTGAAGAGTCACATCTCAATTCACCCATGGAAAACATATTTAGAAATCCACCATGCATGGTTATTCAATATCAGTCCATGTTGAACACTTAGATACTATTTCATCATTTAATCAATCAATTACAATAGGGTAAATAAAGACAGAACACTGAAGGGATTTCTATAATTTATGTTTTAATCCAAAAATTATTTAACAACTTTCAATGGGTGTTTTACATGGTTCGTAAACCAAAATAGAATGATGAAATTTTTTAACACATGCCATGGAAAAGACCAGAATGTCATGAAATGATGATATTGATAAATGAATGAAAACTAAATGAAAAAGGATTATGCCACCAAAATATTCTTAGTATGTTCCACTCATCCAATATCGTGGTCTGATTTAGTTTGGTTGGGTAGAAATATAATAAACATACATCTGCTCTGAAAATAAGGAAAATGATATTGAACAATGATAACTCCATCGAGAGAATATTAAATGAATAAATATTTAATATGAATTTAGATATTACTGAGAGGAATTCATAGAGACAAATGATGTTCGATTTAGATAATGGACAGAGGCGATATCCTCATTCGTAAAAGAGGGAGGAGGAAGGAGAACCCACTAAGTATGAGAGACTCACGAGGATAGAGGAGTATAAAAAGACAATAATAATTAATTTTAAAAATCATTTTGGTAATTTTTGTTATTTTACACTTAAAAATTGGGTCACTCAGTTTGGCCACACTGTTTGGCTAAACTGTGCACCAACCGTGCATCACACACTACCTTAGAAACCCACCTCGCATGGGTTTTCCTACATAGTTACACTAACCATGTGCCAAAAGTGTAATGAATAGTTATTAGTTGCTGACTATGTGGTACTAAATGTGGGGACTTGGTGAAACATTTTGGAAAACCATGTGCAGCCCACGTGACATCCACTTCTCATTTGGTAGAGGATTGAAAATTTTCATCCAGGGGCCATACAGTTTCAGACAATCCATGCACATTGTTCAGATCACCAAAACTTTGGATTTCAGAGCATGGAACTCCTGAAGCTCAAAAAAACACCAATGGGACACCTTAGGCCTCTAATGATGTCTAAAAAACATATTAAACGTGTTCAAACTCTCCAAATCTCATTACGAGGCTGGTTTTAAAGAATGACCCATCCAAAAAATGCCAAAATTCAAAGTCCCTAAGAATCCCACCTTTTATAAAAAATGGTTCATTACAAAAATATTGATAATATAGATGTTGAACCGTGATAACATGGTTAGTATAAATACAGGGTATTCAAAAATCTAATTGACACAGAAAAACGTTGTGATGGACTTAACCAGTATGGTCATACCCAATGAAGCCCATTTAATAGAGTTTCTAAAGGAGATATCATCACTTATATTTTCCCTCAACTAACCCAATATGAGATCCAAAACCTTAAGTATGAGTTAATCCTATTATGGGATACTTTTTAGCTCATCGAGATCATGACCAAAACTATGTACACTGAACCACGCCATGAAAATTTCACCATTGTGTACCTTTCCCTTAGGGGGTTTGGGGGTGTATTAAAGAGATATATATAAATACCATAATAATATGAATATGAATATTACATTATTAATATAATAATGGTTATATTTTCTACTTATAATTACATTATAAATGGTTTTGGATTTTATAAAATAATAAAATTTTAATTTTAATTGGTATTAAATTTCAATTAAGATGATTATTTTGATGAATTAATGGATTTATTAAATAAATAATAATTATAAAAAATATTATTATTAAAAAAAATTTAAAAAATTTTAATGATCAAATAATTTTTATGATGTCAAATGTAATTTTTATGAGGGTTCAAAATTTTCTGTTGTAAAAAAATCTGGCATTTCTCAATAAATGTTGATTCTTATATTGAATATGAACATAAAAATATTTAGTTAATTATTTTGATAAATTGAATAATATTTTTTTAATCCGAACATCAAATTTATCACTAGTGATTTTATAATAATTTTCCGAGGCAGATAAATTTTAGGTTAAAAAATTAAATATATTATAAATAAATAGTGTGTATTATGACATTATATTGACCCCAAAATGATGTAATAGATACTATAAAGTGTATCCAAAATTAAATATATGTTTTTAATTTAAACTATGGTTATTTTAAGTTCATTTTATTAATTTTATAAAGACTTTATGAATCTTTCAATACCTGTAATATATTTTTATGTATTAAAACAATTTTTTAAGAGAATGATTCCATTCCAAATTAGAAACGGTATTATTTTATTTTGTTTAGACCTTGGAATTATAAAATAATTAAAACCAATATCCTTTCATAGAGACCATGGACCAAAACCTTGGTAATATTTTTGGTTTTGTTAATTTTATTATGTAGAGTCCAAAACCTATGTTAGAGAAATAATAAATAAATCCCCACTCATTTCATTTATAAACCCACCCATGAACCCATTTATCTTCACTAAAAATCATTAAATCACGTCCTCACTATTCCCTCCCATCTATTGAGTCCTACCATGGTTCCCCAAATCTCTTAAGAGGCTCCTCCCAAGCAATTGGAATCACACTATCAACGTAAGTGATCCTCTCCTACCATTTATTCATGCCTCTTCTTTATCTTATGTTTTTTATCTTCATTTACCAATATTTGGATATGTTATTCAATATTCCATTTACCAACCATATAATCTCTAAATGATATTATTTCCTATTAAATCTCATCAATCCCTCCCATGGAAATTCATATTCCCCTATTATGATGTCAAAATTTCATTCTAACTTTCCAGGCCAATACAATTATGTCATGAATTCCCATACCCATTTTCTATCATGGTGGTTTAGCTTTATGAAGTAATAATTCATGATTTGGGAAATACATATATTTATTCCACAATTTGTTATTTTTTAGTGAAGTAATATAATGAATGAATCAATGTTTTATATTCTATATTGCACCCTTAATCTTGCGAATAAAATGATTGTGAAAAGTGGGAATAGAATTACACAACAATAAAATTCATTGGATAATGTTTCAATCTCATTATAAATCATTTAAGTGATTAGGGAGTGAACCCAATCAATCATCATGTATTGAAATTTATCTGTGACCTATATTTATGATGTAGTTTTTAATGTTTTTCCACAATTCCCATGTTGCATTTATGATTATTATGCTATATCAGGCCTTATTGTTCATGATTATGATTATGACCCCCTTTATGTCTAATTGAAATGAAAATTTTATAACATGTATTAATGTATTCTTGTTACATCATGTTTATTCCATTACAAGGCATTATCTCCATTCTTAAGTATCTCCCCAAGTTATCCCTTGCAGTGTTTGGAAGGAAGGAACAATGTGATCATGTTAATGAATTTTTCTATAAAGATATGAATTACCTATTTTAAGTTGTTATGTGATTTTTCTAATTCCCAAATATACTTGAAATATTATTCTTATGGTATGTATTATGTGTAATTTTATGTAGTAAATCGTGAACTGATATATTATAAAAAGAAGGATTTCCATAGTTGGTATCAAAGAAAGAGTTTAGTTATTTCTTTTATTAGGATTATAAAACTATAGTGAAATCATAAAGGATAAGAATAAGTATAAGAAACTATCCCTAAATTTTGGTAAGTATAGATTAAGGGGTTTTTCAAAAAAATTCATCCCAGTTTGGATTCTACAATTGGAAGTGGATGTGTAATAGATGTTTATTGGGTAAAAACATGAAAATATTGCACTAAGTTTGACTTGAATGGGAAATGGTGAATAAAAATGGGATTTGATTCACACATGGGTTCACACTCCTAGTGTATATTTTTTAAAATTCAGAATATCATTATTAACTATTATTAATTGATCAAAAATGCCTATAAGATTATATGTTTGGAAATAAATCATGTATAACATTGACTAATTCATAGAAATTCATAAGTTAAGAAATAAATGTCATGTATAAGTTATGAATTTAATATCATTGGATTCCCATTTGTGTGATAAATAGTTTGAAAATATTCATCCATAAATTTTCCCTTTATTCTAGACAATGGTCGAGAATTGGAGGAATCATGCAAAGAAACAATGTTAAGGGCACTGTGATGACACCCGAAATGTGATGTATAACATGATGGGAGACGGAATCATGAAAATTTTTACCATAATCTCTCAGATGAATGAGGATGTGAATAGTATCATAGATTAGGAGGAGTATCCAACCCCACATAATAATGAAAAATCTATAATTGAGACCTTTATGCGACAAAGGCCACTGACTTTGAATATATAATCTGATCCCGTAATCACATAATAATAGATAAAATCCATTGAGAAGATATTCTCCATTCTTAAATGTTCTAAGCAAGAGAAATTTCTACCAAATTTTTATCATATTGAGAGAGAATTTGATCAGTGGTGGACATTGATATAGAATACCAAGGTTTATGAAGATATTGAAGTAATGGTGTTTAGGTAATTCTGATTTATTTGATAAATATTTTCCTCATAGTATCTAACTTAAAATGGAATGTAATTTCATTTCCCTCAATAAAATATATGACCAATATATCGAGGATTATGAGGAAAACTTCAAAATACCTAAATGATACCCCTATGACATTTTGTTACACCTGAATTCAAGGTTTTAATCTTCTTTTGTTTTCTAAATCCAAGTCTAAAACATACATGGTGATCCAATACTTCAATTTCTATAAGAAAATTATCTGATGTTCCCTCAATGCCAAAATAGAGATTGGGAAATCTCAAGGGTATCATGGGGATAAGAATTGGAAAGTGGAGAATAATCCTGGTGATTCAATAGATAAATACAATGGTGCTATGAATTTTTAACACCACAATACTAAAAGGTGAAGAATGAAACACCCCAAAAATTGCTTATGGGGGATGAAGAAATTCTTTAGAAGAATAAATAAAGGATTCCTAGCTAGCGATTTCGTATACCTGAAACCCACAAATGTTATCGAGGAATGGAATATTCTTGTCAAACCCAAGTTCTTTATTTATAATTTCAACTAAATGGAACCATGACACATTTCAAACCAATGAGCAAAGAGTTTCTGGAGGTAACCAACAACGTCAAAAGATTCAAAGGGGACCTTATGCTATCACAACCATGGAGGTGTATCTAAATAATTATGGGGAGATAGGTGTGACACATATTCATTAAAAAAAATATTATTCACATAATTTTTATATTTATACACTTTTCCTAATATCACAATAGTTTAGTAGAACTATTCAAACACCACTATAAATCATTGATGTAAATTTCTCTATGAAAATAGATAATGGGGAAATTATTTCTTCCCAATTATGTAACTCCCCTAGAAATATTTTTTGGATGAACTTTTCACTGACCATTTTCAAACTACCATCGGTGTAATTTGATACAATTAGGGATATGGATTTGATTTTCCTATATAGAGAAAACATAAATTTATTTAAGAAAGAAATCACTCTCTATATTACGAATTGACCCCAGATTCTATGAAAGTTCAAGAATGAGCAGAAATCTTATTTACCATCCGCATATCAAGAATGAATATTATTTCCCTTTGAGAATATTATCTATCTCAAATGATTGAGTTTATTGAATGAATAATCTATTAATTAAATCCCATTATGAGGGAATATGTCGAACTATTTCTAGAAAAATTATATAGTCTCACTTTTTCATGAGAGGTTGAATTTTAAATCGAGCTTATTCTTGAGTTATTTACATTACCCAATTCACCGTATATAATTTATATTGTGTAACATGAGGATCTGGTGAATCAACTATAAGAGAATCAAGATAATGGGTTCATACACCAGTGTATTTCACCACGGGGTGCACCAATCATCTTCATCTAGATGAAGGATGGCTCAATACATAAGTGAATTGATTATAATAATATCAACAAGATCATGATAAATAATAAGTATCCAATTCCAGTAATTGATGACTTTTTCGAGTATCTATGTGAAGAACAATACTTAATGTAAATGGATCTGTGGTCGAGATATTATCAAGTTAGGGTGAAGAAGGAGGATATCCCCAAGGACTCTTTCTGAAAAAGGTATATGCACTAGGTGTTCATATTAATTCCATTAGGAATCACTAATTATACTCAAATATTTATGGACATGATGAATATAGTATTTAGATATTTCAATGAATTTAGTTTTGAATTCTTTATAGATTATAATATAATATAGTCACAAATTAAGGAGGAGTATAAAGAGCATCCGGTTAGTATTCCAAAGACCTTACGAAAGTAGAACCATTATTCAATGTAAAGAAAATGAGAAATCTGGTTAAAGGATTTATCATTCTTGGGGAATATTACCATGAACCAACCCGGGTGAACCCTATACTGGTCACCCAATCTGGCACGTGGCATGGACCGAAGGGCGTTCCTTATCCCCATGGGATGGAAACTAATGCTAAGAATCAAAACTAAAAAAGTGGGAACAAATTTTCCCTTAAATGAAAGAAAAATAATTAAATAAAACTGGAAAAAATATATAACCACTAATATAAAAAATAAGACAACGTTGTGCAGCCAAACATACATCCCAGTGGCCTCATGGGTCACCACCAATCACAGAACCCCTTTTGTTGCAAGACAGATCCAAAACATGGACCTAAAAATGAAAATATGATGTAAGGGTGAGCACCAAAATACTTAGTAGGGAATCACCACAAAATCGAAGTATTTTATTTCCTTATATAGTTCATTAATATTAGATTAAAAAATAGTAATAAAATTAAAATTTCCATTATTTTTAATAAACAACCATTACTTTTCTTTATTGAAATCCAACACCTATCACCTTCCCATTCAAAAACATACAAAAATTTTATAAAAAAATCCAAACTAAAAGATGTTAGGGCTATGCTGAAAACAAATAGAAAGGGTAAAACTAAAACTAAGTGTATAAAAATAATAAGAAGTAAATGATCAAAGTAACTATCTATCAAAAATAAAAACCATGGGTGATCATAAACATCCTAAGAAGACCCCTAGACACACTCGGTTCAGAACCACCCACACATAATCAGAAAATTATTTCAAAATCGATTTTTAACAATTCTAACTAATATAAAAATAGTAAAATGAGTTAACTAAGATACTTATAACGTTTTTAATGACATTTAAAAACTAATTTAACGAAAAAATGGGCCAATTGGTTGTTCTGGAAAGGAAAAATCCAGAAAAACCTACCTTAGAGGTGCACAAATGCAACAACGCTTCAATGGAAGGGAGATATAAACTTCAATGACCCTCCACATAGCCTAAAAATTAAGAAAAACACACTCAAATTCCCTATGATTATGTTTTGAAAAAATTAAATAAAATCACCCAAAACATGAAATACAAACAAACTAAAGGAGGAGAGGGTTCACACTGAAGAAACTCTCTCAATATTGGAGTGTCACATTGGAACCATACATTATTGTAGGATAGAATGGATTAATGATGAAGAGGAGGTACGATCGGAGGTTGGTTCAAGTGAGAGAGGGGAGATGTCACTATTCAGATTGAGTGGGAGAGGGGCACTGCTATATTAAGGAGGGAATGCCACAAGGTGGTTAGGCATTCGGACGGGAAGATCGCCAGAGCATCGTCAAGGAAGGGGAGGATCTATGCTGGCTTCTCGCACATGCATAGGGGAAACCAGAGGGGGGGGGATATCATGAATGGGGTATAGGGAAAGGGGAAATGGGGAACTAGGTATGTTTCAGGTTTAAAAAAAAGAAAAAACGAGTTACAATAATAACAATTATAATAATAATGCTAACAATAATATTATAATTAATTTAAAAACAATTTTAATCTTTTAAATATAATAGTAGTACTAATTTTTTTAAATAAAAATTATAATAAAATAATAATAAAAATTTAATAATATTTTTCAAAATAATAATATTATCATCTAACACAATAATATAATTACTATTTTGTTTTTAATAATTTACATTATTTTATATTCATAAAACATTATTTATTTTAAACATCTAGAAATCGCATGTGTACCTGGGGCAAAGACACAGTTACCCCCAACATTGCAGTGCCTGTGCACCAGTGTGAAACCCATCAAAGTTTCCATGGTTCAAAAATTTCAACCCAGGCCTTAAACCCAACTTCATCTAAAAGATGCAAGATTGAGAAAAAAATAAATTAAAAGAGTGCCTGAGGTAGGGGTGTGATTATTCTCCTCAACATAAACTCTTTCCATCACTATAGAGTCCCCAAGACCAAAGATAACTTAACTCTGATGCATGCCCTATCAAAAATGAGAGAAATAATAACCTTAGGGTGACATTTCACTATAAAAGTCACACCAGACCGATTAGGAAGAAACCACAGTCCAAAAGATTAGGAGAACATGAGAGGTTTCTCCCAACAACAAGGACTCATCTAGTATGGGAATTTAATCTTAAACATGCCACCCTAAGGAGGGGGACATTGTGAGAACTCCCAACGGATCCAAACCCACCAATACTATGAGATCCTATAACGATGGAATGAAAATTAAACTAAATAGAAAAATCAAACACAATTACAAACATTGAATTTTACACAAGCACTCACATCACAAAACAATCACCACTAAATTGAAACAATCCCATATGAGGCCGAAAAAACTATAAGAAAAAGGGGTGATTTTAAAAGCCACACTCAGACAAAGAATGATTTTGATTACAATTGAACATGTCCACCACACTATTAATATGAAATGATGAATGTATAATTACAGTAAAACCATAACAGCATAGAAACCAGAACGAAAAGGCTATAAATGTTCCAATCCTACAATGGAACTAAAAATATAGATTTAGGCTTCAAACCCCCACGAACTCCTGAATACATGCGAGTTTCAACCCAAGACTAGTGGTTGGGCCCCCGTTGGATGAAGAAACTCTTGCCTCATAGTTAGGTACTAGAATATTCTAATTAGAACATCTTTTCCATGTGACACTTTTTTGAAAACAAATCTAGATGACCTAGACAACCACAAAAATGACACATCTTCGAAGGGATCCGACATGAAGACTTAGAGTGCTCGAACTGTCCACTTGGGTGTCAAATAACCAAAATGTATAAAATACTGGAAACCAAAAACAATGATGATGACTCATTAGGAACATGTCCCTATAGCATCTTCTCCTCTTCAGATGGGGAACCATCATGAATGTGGAGAGGCACCAGATTACCAACCATCTATGTTCCGAATACCAACTCGTCAAGAAACACTTCATCTACTAGCTTCTCAAAACAATAGTCCTTAAAAGAAAATACTAACTCCATTTTCTCTAGAAGAATACCCCTAATGAAGAGAGAAGTCATCATCAAATCATATGACTCTACCTCTATAGAAAAGGAAACCAGTTACTTGAAATGTTCAACACACACTTTCACTGTCTGTTGGACTTGTTGAATACAAATGAGCTCTTCTCTTTTCATAGTCTTCAACTTTTCAGGTATGAACCATTACATGGAGAAAAATTTAATGACATCCCATGTCATCAAATATTTCACTGACAGTGGGGAAAGCAACTCCCATTCGTCTAAATCTGGACATTCAAACAAATCCAATACAATACACATTCAGACCACTTATGGAGTTCCCAATACCTGAATACTTGATTAACCTCTTCAAGCCACTCCAATGCCTCTAAAAGACCATGATCACCACCAATAATGCTAAATGTCAAAAAAGGAACAAAAATTGGGCATGACTCATTGGAAACTATGGAGAGATTTCTGTGTAACATTTTTTAAACAAAATATAAAACAATAATCCAAAAACAATATCAAGTTAAAGTAACATCAATGAAATCACCTTAATCTATGAAAAAACATATCAAAAGTGAAAAAAATGAAAAAAATACCATTTAAAACAACATTTAGAAAACAAAGACAATATTTTAATGTCAAATACATGCCCAAGAAATACCAGATTCCTTTGAACACATGTTTATCCACTTCAATGAATATGATCCAATATGAACATTCTATACATAGAACCCCACATGTGAGAATTTTCATATCGAAAACCATCGGTTACACCAAACAATTTACTTACTAAATCCATATAAGAACCAAATTTTAAAACCAAAGAGATTGAATTTTTTAAAAACCCAATTTAACAATTTAATACCATTATGAAGAAGAATTTCCATTTCAAAATTGTTTTCACCTTTAAAATCACACTCACACTAACTAAAACCAAGATAAGGCTCAACTTACTCCAAATTACTGGATGGAAGGACTAACATCAATGCCTAACTGAATGATAGGGTAGGGGGTCGTGAACCAAGTAGAACATAACACTAATTGGAATGTGAACCATGAAATTAGACATTACATGGGTCCCCGCTCCATGTGGGGTCACAACGTGACATCATCTCACCTCTATTTTCATTCCTCAATCCAATACAAGAATAAAAACTCGAATCCTGGACTACCCCGGGTTACTCGTGGGCCAGTGTGAGCAATAGTTCATTACGCTACTCTTGCAACTACCTCTTGAGTCCCAACAGTCCTAATTTCCATATACCAGACTCCCTAAATATCAAAATACTCCTATGATACCATTTTGTTATGATCAATCCCTGGTCGTCCTTGAATTCGTCACTTGAGCCGACCTGCGACATGGTTTGAATGGAATTCCAGATCCCCGTGGGCTGGAAACCAAGGTCAGGAATAAAAAAATACCACTAGGAAATATTTGGACCATAAATGAAATATAAATAACTAAATAAATAAATAAAACTCAACACAATAGATAAACACTAACATTAGAAAAAAGACAAAGTTGAACAACCAAATGTACCGTCATGTGACCACATGTGTCACCACCTCAAACAATACTGTGATGGCTTCAAGAGTGATTCAAAACTCAGACCTGAGTTTAATAAGATAAATTATGGGTGAGAAACAAAATTCTATATTGGCAATCACTATAGAATCCAAATATCACCTTTCCCAACATAGTCTATTCACACTAGTTTAAAAAACAGTAATAAAAGTAAGTTTGACATTATTTTTAATAAATAATCATAGCTTTCTCTTTTTTGAAATCTAACATAAGAAACTTTCCCCTTCCAAAACTAAACACCATTTTATAAATTATACCCGAACAAAAAGATGCTAAGAATGTGCTATAAATAAGAAGATAGGGTAAAGTGAAAATTGAGTGGAGAAAAATACTAACAATAAATATAAATAAAATAACCAAGAAGCACAAATAATAACCCCGGGTTATCATAAACATACCTAGAAGACCCCTAGATGTACTTGGTTCAAAACCACCAACACATAATCAAATAATTATTTTAAAAGATTTACATAATATAAAAAAACTACAATGAGTTAACTATGATACTTATGGAAGTGAGAATGACATATAAAAATTAATTTAAATCACAAATGTTCCAATGGGTTGTGATGGAAAGGAAAAATTCAAAAAACCATACCAGGAAGGTGTGTGAATAAAACCATGCTTCAATGGAAGGGAGAAAAGAACATTGCAGACCCTTCATACTCCATAAAAATTGAGAAAACCACACAGACATAACCCATTATTAGGGTTTGGTTATATTTAAGAAAAACCTCCAATACATTAAAGTAAAAATAATCGGAGGAAGAGAGGGTTCACACTAGAGAATATTGCACCAGATAGGGGGCTCACATTGGACTCGCGTTCCAGAGCAGGATGGAGTGAATTCATGTTGGGATGGAGATGTGGCTAGAGGATGGGTCAAGTAGGAGAGGGGTGATGTCATAGGTTAGGTCGAGTAGAAGATGGGAACTTACTGATGGAGTTGGGGATGCCGTAAGGTGGTTGGGAGGCTGGATGAAAAGCTATCCAGAGCACAGGTGAGGAGGTGGGGGGGATTCGGGATGGCCGGTCACATGCGCATAGGGGAAAACTAGTGGGATGGGCTGTCACAAAATAGGTTAGGGGAAAGGGGGTGTTAGGTAGGTTAGGGGTTCTAAAAAAATAAAAAAGGAGTAATAATAATATTAACCACATTAAAAATAATAATAATACCAATAATATAATAATAATAATAATTCTAAAAATAAATTTAATCTTTATATAATAATAGTATTATTTACAAGATTAAAAAAAATAATTATATTAATAAAAAAATAATAATAAAAATATTTATCACATTTATAATAGTAAAAATATTATTATCTACCATAATAATATTATTACTCTTATGTTTTAAACAATTAATTTAATTTATGTTCATAAAAAATAATTTATTTTAAACATCAAGAAGCTACACACGCCCTTGGGTTGACCGCATGGTCACCAAAAACCTTATGATGCCCATGAATGAGTCCAAAACCATTTAAATTACCATGTTTCGAAAATATCAACTAGGGACCCAAAACTTACTTCCTTTAAAAGATGAGAGATTGATAAAAGAGTAAATTAAAGGTGTATCTGAGGTTAGGTTCTGACAAATATTATCATAAGAAATGAGATATATGTGGAACCTTCAATGATATAATCAATTTACGGATGGATTAGGCCAATATATATGGAAAATATCACTATTTTACTTAGATTAGATGAGTATTATCATCGCATATTGAGAAATATATCTCAATTTTCAACCCCTTTATCTAATATAAATCAGAAGGGAGTCATGTTTTTTGGAATAATGAATGTGAAGAGAGATTCATGATGATTAAAAAGAGGATTATCACTACACTTCTACTCCTACTACCCACACATAGATAAATTTTCAATGTATTTAGTGATGATTTGATAAAGGGATTGGGATAAGTGTTAATATAAAGTAACCATATGATTTTCAATGATTTAATGTAATTTGAAGCTAATGAACTAAAATACCCAACACTTGATCTAGATTTTGATGTAGTTGTATTCATTTCACGAAGTTCGCAGCATTATCACTTTGGGGAGAAGTGTGAAATATATTAGGATTAAAATAGAATGAAGTATATATTCACATAGAATGAGTTGAATATGCACCAGTGGAGATGGATAGAGCTGATAGAAGACTATGATTCCTTAGTCCACTATAATATTAGAAAATAATATAAAATATAACTTGTTGTAAGTAGAAAGGTTCCAGTAACTTTGACATTGAAGGTAATTTAGAAGGATCAAATATTCCTTGACATGAAATCAATGGACTTGGGAATCATAATGGATGGTAAATCATCAATCCTTCCAAAATTGTTTTCCCAATAATCCCTTCTAGAGAAGATAAATGATTCTAGAAGAGAGAATGTTGGAACTCAAAAAAAGTTTTTTCTATAATAAAATAGAAATCCTCAAAGATCAATGTTGATGAATGAGTTGTGTGAATTGGGTCTTGAATATGTTTACCATAAAATCTTGATTTAAAAAAACATTCTTTTGGATGGTTCATATAGAAAGACATTCTTGATCCATCCAGGAAGGAAAAATATGTATCGAGATCTCTAAGAGTAATTTTTTGTGGGACAATATGAATAAATATATAATTAAATATACATCAAGATGTGTTTTATGTTGGAAAGTGAATGTTTAAAGGAAAAAGTCCAAGGGGTTTATGAAACCATTACCCAAAACTACAGGGAAACGAGAAAACATAACCATTGAATTTTTCACTATTTCTCACATGATATCAATTAGAAATAATGATATATGGGATGTGTTGAATATTATCACAACTACTTCTCAATTAATTTCAATTTTAAATGGCTTCTTACTCGGTCAACTTATAAAGATATACATTATAGAATTGGTGATACTGCATCGAACACTGGTATCGATTGTATCCGATTGAGATCCATGATATACCATGATGCTCTTGAGGCGTCTCTAACATGATATAAAATATTAGTTGAACATTATCATGATTTATCATCCTCTAAATGATACCTAATCTAAGCAGACTATTCTAAAAATCAATGACATGTTGATAGAATGCCCCATTGACTTCAAAGGAGGAATAGGGTAGAAAAATTTAAAATGACACAAATCATCAAAGATACCCAGATTTTGATGTTGGTGACAACATATTCATATGAATATATCT
Organism: Viscum album; assembly: GCA_963277665.1. Lineage (NCBI taxonomy): Eukaryota > Viridiplantae > Streptophyta > Magnoliopsida > Santalales > Viscaceae > Viscum > Viscum album. Next base: position 937,276,214 of record OY728129.1, read on the forward strand.
CGGGAATAAATTCATAACTTTTAAAAACAAGGGAAAGCTTAATCCCAGATGCATCGGTTCCATTGGGATCATTGATCAAATCAGTGCATTGTCCTATTAACTAGAACTCACACCTAACCTATCTAAAGTACATGATTTGTTTCCTATATAACTCTTGAGGAAGTACATTCTAGAACCATCACATGTACTTATTCAATAGATGGTACCATCAGAGAATGACCATTACTACGAGGATCGTGCACTAAAAATATTTGATAATAGAGACAATGTTCTACGGATGAAGACAATGCACCTGCTCAAAGTGATACAGAGAAAGAACAAGTTTGAAGAAGGAATATTGGAACTGGAGTAAGAGATGAAACTGAATTTCCTACTTTTTTTAGTGTGGGGAATGAAAATATTGACGGTGGAATTTTTAATTGTGGGAATATTTTAACAAACTAGACTGTTATAAATAAAATTCCCTTTGTGGTCGAATTAAATGTCATTTTATCTAATATGGTTATAGAAAATTAATAAACTTATTTTGATTTATTATATACTATCCTATTTAAAATACCATTATTAACTATAACCATTGATAATATATTCATTTTATTGTGATCACATGATAAGTATAGTTATTGGGTTTTAACAAATCCAATTAACAAATACAATGGATTTGATGACCTCAACTGGTAGGATCATACCATATGATGGATGTTTTTCATAGATTATGAGAGAGATAACATCATAGGTATTTTACCTTGACCAATCCCATGATTAAATCGAACAACTTAAGTATGAGTGAAACTATTTATGGGATACTTTCTTGCTCATCGAGATAATGACCCAAACCATGTATGTTAAACCACAACATGAAAATCTTACTATCGCTCACCTTACACTTTCGGGGTTTTCAATTGAATTAAAGGGTTATATTAGAATACCATAATAATTTGAATATTTATATTTTATTTTCAATATAATAATGTTTATATTTTCTTCTTATCATTACAATATAAATGTTTTTTATTTTTATACAATAAAACAAAAAAATTATTTTTAATTATTTTTTAATTTCAATTAAGATAAAAATTTTTATGTATTAATTTATTTTTTAAATACATAATATTTTAATAAAATATTATTATTAAATAATTTTTCTTATATATAAATGAGCATATAATTTTTATAAACCCAAATGTCATTTTATAATGGTTTGAAAACTGTTATTATAGGAAAAACATTTTTTCTCAATAAATATTGATTATAATTATATAAGTGAGAATAAAAGTATTTTAAAAATTAATTTTATAAAATTAATATTAATTTTTTTATCATATCTTTGAAATTATCCACTAGGGAATTTTACATAATTTTTTGAGACAACTGAATTTTTGGGTAAGACATTAAAGACAGATTAAATATACATTTTGAATTAGGACATCATAATGACCCACAAATGATGTAATAAATAAAAAAATTATATAAATGAAAAAATATATGTTATAAATTAATGACATATTATTTTAACTTTAATTTAGTAATTTTATAAATCTTTTATGAATCTTATAAAACCATAAATATATTTTATGGGTTTGAATAATTTCTTTAGGATCATGAATCACTTCCAGATCATCGAGGATATTATATTTTCAATTTTGGACCTTTTCCTTATCAAATAATTAAAAACACTACCCTTTGATAAGAAAAATAGAAATAACCCCTGGAAATGTTTCTGTTTTTGGTTGTTTTATTACATAGATTCCCAAACCTATGTTTGAGAAAAAAATTAAAGAAATACCCACTAATATCCTATATAAAACCACCCAATATCCCATTTAACATCAATAAATATATTATTATAACGTCATTACTCTTAATTCATCTCTCTATATTCCTCCCTAGTTTTCCCCCAGAAGTCGAGATAGACCACCCAAGCAATTTTAATCACACTCATAGGGTAATGAATCTGGTCTTTATCCTAATTATTCAAGTATCTTCTTTACCATATGTCTTTAATATTAATTAACTAATGTCGAGATATGTTATTACATATCCCCCTATTATTCCACTATAATTTATAAATAATTAGATACAACTTTAACTCTCATTATGTACTCCCATGAACATTCATACACACCTGTTATGCTGTGGAATGTTCACCAAGATTTTCCATTCCCAAAAATTGTGTATTGAATAACGATACCCATTTCCTATCAAGGGTGTTCATATTTATCAACTTATACTTATTTATTTTCAAAATAAATGTATATATTACCCAATGATTTATATTTTAGGAAAATATATTTATTAATGAATCCATGTTGGATGATCTATGTGGAACACTTAAGATTGAGAATGAAACGAAAGTCATGGTGCGCCCAAAATTATATACCTCTCTAATGATATGGGTAATGTTTTTTTTCTCATAATAAATTAGTTAAGGTATTTGTGAGTGAACATAATACATCACAATAATATTTCCATCATAGTGTATTGGTTGTTATCCTTGGCCTATTTTTATGATACAAAGTGTTAATTTATTTCGACAATTCACATGCCTTCTTCATGATTATTAAGCTATGTGGAGCCTCATTGTTCATGATTATGATTCTTACCCCTTTTATTTATTTTTGATAGTTCTATTTTCAAAAATTTATAAAATTTTTCATGTTATATCATGTTTTGTTTACCTTATTGGGCTCTATATCTAACCACTTTCTTATGTATGTCCCCAGGTTTTCCAATGTGGTGTTATATACGAAGGAATAATATGACCATGTTAAGTTAGTTTTCAATAAATTTGATGTATTACAGTTTTATGTTGTTATATAATCTACCTAATTCCCAAATACACTAGACTTATCTATCTTCCTTACAGTAATATGTGTACTTTTATGTAATAAGTTGTGAATTAATATGTAATAAAGAGAAGGGATGTGATAATATGTGATGGATCATTTATGTTATTCCTCAAAATGTATATAAGGATCACATTATTTCCTTAATATAGGTTTGTTTGGAGTGATAAGAGATATTCCCTGACCCTGAAATGATCAATGATTACAAATACGGCAATGTTTCTAGTGTTCATCTTCCCTATCCACCCCAACCTAATTTTACACTTCCATAGAGATATTCAATTGAACACCCTTTCACCGAAATCAAAATCATGAACTCATCAATGATTTCATACATAAATCATACATTGTCTATGTTTCAATTTCAAATTTCACTAAATGAATTGAACATTGTTTTATCATTTATTGGATATATTGAGAATATAACATTTATATTTCTACTACCATTTCAAAACATATGGGATTCATACATATCTCCCCATAATAATATTTATTTGGAGTCATATGAATTATTGAATATAAATTGTTGTTATATGATAACTAATCTAGTGGGAGGTGTTCATCCAAACATCCTTTTAAATCCCTCAATGTAGATATCAATATATCCTTAAGATTTTGAATGGTCCTCTTAGATTGAACATCTGTCAGAGGGATGATATGTAATGTTAAAACTAATCTATATCTCCAATTCTTAGTGAAGAAATATTTATATCCTTGATGTTGACCTCAGATCCCGATAATATACTATAGAGAGGGATACATCATGCATATTTACCACATCCCTTATATATATTATAAAGAGTTAGTGTAACACTCTAGATTTTGGGAAATATTGTTTTTATAAAAATATTATATTATCATTATTTTTCATTACATGAAATAATGATTTTAGATTACATCACATGTAGTAGTGAGTTTCTCTCATATTACATGTTGCACTGAGTTTTCCTCCAATTACATGAAACACACAGTTTATCTTATGTTACCTGTAAAACAGATTATAAAATAAACGTACCATACAATTGAATTATTATTATTTGAAATTAGAGTTTTAACCAATACATTATAATTTATATTAGTAATAATATTAACCAAATTATGAAAATACATTATTTAGACATGTATATAATGTTAGTTCATTGGTGGCTAATTAATTAGAAATAAGAATATGATCCCTTTGTAAATAATGGACAAAAATTTCTCGGAAAAATATTTTTAGGTCACAAATATGTTTTACATAAATAAATTAACCAAATAATTTTTAGAGAATAATTTTAATGAAATTTACGTTTTATATATTCAGTTGATGGTTCATCATTCAACCTATGTGTTTTTAATTAAATATATAAGAATAAATTAAATTGTATGTACAAAAACTATATTTTAATAAAAAGAAGCTGATCAAATTTTTAATAAATTTTGAAATTAAATATTAAAATTTTAAAAAATTTATTTTACAATATAAAATTCCTTTTTGAAATAATAATTTAAAAAAAATAACTTATTTTCTTGATAATTTTATGAAAAGATAAACATTTCGATGAATAATAAAAAATATTGGTTTTTATTATGAATTTTAATTTATTTTAAGACATCTAAAGACAACAAAATTGTTTTTAGATGGTATAAAAAGAAAAATTAGTTGACTTTTATTTCCATTTAAACAATTAAAGACATTAAAATGAATTTCTTATTGAATTTTGATATAAAAATGATTCAAACTTTTAAACAATATCTCTTTTAATTTTTTTTCTCATCACATCTACCGACAAAATTTTAAATCAAATTATATCACTTATGTGAATTTAATTTTGATAAAATAGATTCCATATTTTTAAAAAGAATAATTTATATTTTCTTATATGTTGAACATAATTTTTGACTATAATATTTAGTGAAAAAATTTAAAAATTAATTACCTTTGTTAATGTTAAAATGAGTTTAAAGGTGTTAAAATAAATAGATAAGTATTAAAAATCACAAAAAACCATTCCAACCCCATTTTAATTATATATTTCAACTGTATATATTATATTTCCAATATATTTCTTTTCCAAAAACAACATGTGTCATACTCACATGACATATAAAAGGGAACAGACTCAAATATACTATTCACACAATCCAATCCCATTTGTTCTACCAATACCAAATAAAATAAATTCCTTATATCCCTTATCCCATTTTATAGTCCCTTTTTTTGATATAAAATCCTACCTATGAATCCCTTTCATACAAACAAAAAGATGTTTTCTAAAAATGAGGTAATTCTACTAAGAGAGCATTTTATTTTATTTTTTCCTCAACATCCTTAAATTATTTTTAAGACATAATGATATAATATACTAAGTATCCTAAATAAATTAATTTTTATTATATTAATTTAATAACCTATATATGTCTCCTCTTCTTTCAAATAATTTTTGATATCATCATTCATGTGTACGATAAACTATAGGCTCGAGAAATGATGTTATTCGATTTATATCAGAAGCTCTCATAGCCAGATATAATAATGTAATCAATGGTTATATATGATATTTATGATATTATTATAATTTTCCAATCGTTATATCACAAATATCTTCTCAATTTACATTATGTGGGAACACGATAACGTTGCTCGTGTGTCTAGGGGACTACCACCTCATCAAGTGATGTGATTTATTCACACTTTAAATCAATGGTAATAGGGATGTTATTAATTAAAATATGTTATATATATGAAATAAAACTGATTATCTAATGTTAATATGAAATATAACTTTCTTAATTTTATTCCTCCATGAAAATAGAAACATAGATCATCCGTATGTCTGACCAGTCATCTCCATGCAAAATGTATTTGATTTTCTATTTATAAATTTTATGGATTACATTAATCACATATAGAATGAATTTTTATTATGTTTATATAATATCTAAAATTATGGGTATTATGGAATAATAATCAAATTATTAAAACAAAAAACAAAAAATAAAAACATACAGAAAAATTACAATAGTTATAACTGAAAATTGAATTTCAAAAAATTGTGGTTGATAATAGGTAATAAATGTCATAATTAAACCATATATGGTATGAATAATATCGTAATTATTATTTAATAAATTTATATCAAGAATATAGTCAATATAAATGATATTTGAATGTGTATTAAGGAATTCAAGAAAGAAGGTAAGGATTATTTGTCTAACTTTTTCTTTATGGGAGACATAAGACATATACAACATGGGTTTCTTTTATATGGTTTATTTCATGTACATGAATATTTTTTTTTGATAATTATCCTTAAAAATGTGAGTATTTACACATCTTTTTTAGGATATCTATTTCATGGGGTTTATAATTTCAAAGATAGGAAAGTACTAAGGTTTTTTTTCTCAAATTCCCTTCTTGGGGACCTTAGTTATGTTATGCACCTATCTTTTTAGATGAAGTGTATATACTTAATAATTGAAATTTTATATGATGAATCTAATTTATTTTCATTTTATTCAATGTTTGGTTTAATTTTATCCTATCATGGTTATTATTGTTCATAGTTCTCAAAGTGGTATGAGTTTTATGTCATGATCATATTTTTTATTGAGACTGTTCATGATTATGATTACACCTAGAAACAAATATGATCTATCTCTAAAGATAATTATAAATTTTGTTATAATATGGTTATATAGGGATAATAACTTTTACCTTTATTTTTCTCTATTTATATACTCAATTTATTAAAAAATAAATTTTATGAAAAATATTTTTCATTCTTATCTTTGGTTGAAAAACCTTTTTCATCCAAAACCTTGTTTTCAAAAAATGTTTTCCAAAATGACTTAAAAATTGATAAAATAATTTATTAATAAAATTTTTATCCATGTTTTATTTTTTTAATAAAATTTCAAATGAATATTTATATCATTTTCTAAACAATGCTCATTTGGACTTTATAAGGAATGTGAAAGGAGTCATTGTTTCAACTTGTATGACATGAAAACAGTTTTTGACCATCTTGGCCGTTTTTTAATTTTTAGAATATATATAAAATTTCAGGGTGATATTTGGCAAATGTATTTCAAACAATTTTTATAAATTAAAAAGTTTTTTAAAATAAAAAATGTTCATTTTTTCTCATTACTGTTATCAATGTAATTTAAATCTTCTCTTATAAGTAATCATGGTTATTTTTAATGAAATAGAATTTGATTCTTTTTATATTTCAAATTGTTTTTAATGAGTAATATATACATTCTTCAATAATTGTTTTAAATGATCTTTAAATCTTCCCTTATAAGTTTTCAATTTTATTTTCAATGAAATGGATTTACCAAATATTTTATGAAATTTCAATTTTATAAAGATATTTTCAAAGATATTTTGTCTTCTCTAAGAACTATTACAAATTATATTTTAAAATCATTTTTCATATTAGATACAATTATATGATATTATTTATTATTTAATAGTAATATGATTCAAGTATACCATTATAATTCCTTTTTTGGATGGTTAATGATTATGATGATAAGATATTTATGAAACATCTTTCTATTCCATGTGTTATACCATTATAAGACAATTATAAAACCCACTTATTTTTCAATAGGTCATGTTTCGCATTGATATTATTATTACACATTTTATTTTATATATGTTTTTTTATAATTAATTTTTTATGGAAACCTATTAATTTCATGGGTTCTATTATGATGAATGTTTTATGATCTTGTGGTACACATATGTAGGATTTTAATTTTCTAATAGTGGTTAAATTATAACCAAGGATAAGGGTTTGGTTACAACCCTGGATGGGGGTTATGTTGTAACTAAGGGCGAGTGAGAAATATATGTGTCTTTAATGGTTTGGGTAAAGGTTTATATCTCATTAGAAAAATAGTACTGAAATGTGAAGTGAAACCAGTTTAGTATAGGATTATGTAAACTATGATATTCTTGGGATTGAACATTGGATACTATGATAGTTTTGGGAGTAAAACCATTACACTATGATAGTTTTTTAAATTATCCTTTAATACTAAAGAAATTATTTATTATTATTATATATGTGCCACAAACCATGAACTATATCAAGGTTACAAACACATGGTTCCTATTATATTATTTTTTATAATTATTGTTTTATGAACTACCAATATGTATTCCATGAATCATAATTTTTATCTTTTATATGTTTTTTTGGTTTTCATGTAACACCTCATTATTATTTTCAATCACTCCATCACCAATTCTTTTTTTATCATCTTAGTCTCAATTTGTTTACAGGATTCCCAAGGATGGAGAGAATTTTATTGAGAAATGAACTCATGTTTTGGGTTTAAAGTTTATTTTAATTATTTATATCTAGGTTTGAACATTCCATACACTTAGATAGGTTATTCCCAATTTATCAGAATTATCAGAGATGGGTCTTTGAGTTTTTCCGCTCAAACCTGCAGTATCTGTAGTCTGCTAGGTAATATTTCATAAACTAATATTGTTTTTAAGGGTTTTCATGATGTTTAATAGGTTCAAATTTTCTATTTAAAAAAACACATAAAAAAATAGATTTGTTTTTTGGTGTACTTGACCTTTGTGTATTACATGATGTTTATTGGTATTACACAGCAAGAAAAAGATAGGAGTTGTAATTTTAGGTTTCCACATGGTAGAATCTTATTTTCATTCTGTGTAAGCCCTTATCCCACTTGACCAAAAATCACTCATGTATTATTTTGGAGATCTCCAAACCTCCCAAATTGTTTTATTTAGTGATTGTTCAATGTTATAATTTAGTTCCATTTCCATAATTAAGTATTCCTTTCAATACCTAATTTATTTAGTTGTTTTAACTATGATTTATAGGTTTTTGGTTCATATTTGACACCCTATTGTGTTTTTATCGATCCCTTTCTGTTTCATAGTCTCCTATGTATTTTTTAGGATGTTTTTGGGGGTGTTACAACATAATGGTTAAATGAAGCTAGGTTTATACTCTTTAAAAGTTATTTTTTCCGTACAATGGGTTAATTAAATGAATTTATTTTTGTTCTTGGTAAGTTCTATTGAGATTTTCATTTATTTGAAGTGATATGTGTAATTAAAGGATTCATTATAAAGTAAAAATTTTCAAATAGGGTTTTGTTTGGGAAATGAATTTTATTGAATGGAGAATGGGTTTTCAAAAAGTAAATCTGATTTTATTTTCTTTAAAATGTTTTATAGAATTTTGACCATGGTTTTGTAATAGTATCTTAAAAATAGAACATTTGGAACCTTTGTATATCGAGAAAGAGACATGGGTAGCCTTTGGGTGTATGGAATCACTAGGAGGAATCCTTTTGGTTATTAATGGTCTATTATAGGAATGAGTATTTTTTAGGTCTAATGTAATGCCTTTTTTGGATCTGGAATATCTCATTAGTATTGTCCCCTAAGGAGGCCCGAATACAAGGATCATTTTCATTTAAAGTTATTTATTGAATGATTAAATTTATCATAGATCACTACTCACATGTTTATTATGAGGTTGTATCACATAACATCACATGATATATCATATCATATGTATGTGATAACATTCATACTTATTGATGCATGGATATGATTTCCTTTTCATATTAGTTCCACTTTTCAAATTTTTTGTTTTGAGAATATGAATGTATTTACCAAAAAATGGAAAATGATTTATAAATTTTTTGGATATATGAAAATGATTTGTAAATCATTTATTGTTTTACAATATAGAACTATTTCACACGTGTTATTTGAAATTGTATAAACTCAATTTGGGTATCCTATTGGGTGTTTTACTCAATCCATACTTTTAAACTTAGGGTTTTTTGTTGATTTTGTATTGTGGGATATTGGTAAAGGGATGGGAATTTGGTAGCATGTTGGATTATCCTTTGATATTTTCATTATTAATAGGGTTTTTTGGTGGTGGATATGGGTCACATGTATACTTGTGATCTTCTATAATTAAAAAATATAAATACTATCATGAAGTATTGATTAAATGGATGGTTGTATCTCCTTCATTTCAACTTTGAAATCTATTTTTATATATTATTTCTTTATAAATAAGAATTTATTTTTCATTATTTTTTTCCCTCACTTGGTGACAGAAATCTGGGGTGTATGATTCAGATGACTTGGGTTGGTCTGTTACAACATGGTATCAAAGGGAAGGCCTGAATTAAAGTGTGTTAATAATGGCTGAGGTTTTTTCCATTTATTGGGTATATGGGAGTTAGAACCATCAGTATTAGAAGAGTAAGAGATAAAACGGTGTATCAAAAATTTCCTTCCAATACCGAAATCTTTTTACCATGGGTTTTAAGGAGATATTTACCATGTTTGAGGCTTGGGCTATGGGGTCATTTGAATAAAATGTGTGAATGTATTTTTATAATGACCTTTTCTATTTAGAAATGTCGTTTGTTGATAATAAATCTTAATTATTTTAATTCATTATTGTTTGAAATCATTTATTTGGATTCTGAATGTGGTCCTAATATTTTTTTAATGTGATCAAGATATAATTGGTTATTGTCATGATTTTATAAGAAAATGAATTTGAGAAAAGCTCCTCCAAACCCAAGAGAGGAAGCCACAAGACAGGTTCCAAAGAAGAATTATCCAAGAGGAACTTCTTTAGTAGAAGATGTTATCTACACCATTGAAACACTAGATCATGATGGCATCGAGAACTAATAACTTTTGTTAGATCACAATGGTGAGTTTACAAAGAAAAAAATTCCCTACTTCTAAGGTGAAAAAGAACTGTATGAATATGAAGAATGGATTGATCCGATTAATAGGATTTTCAATTTCATGAAGACTCTTGAAGACATGAAGATGTTTTCCCCAAATGTGCTCGATGGACCAGAAATGATATTCTGTGAATTTATTTTTCACACAATGTTTTTGAGGACCTTACGTGGACTTCTTTATAGAAAATTGTTAATCTTCATTTCTACCCTAATACATTACAAGTGAAAAAGACCAAGGATTATATTGAATTAGAGTAGGTGTAGTACACTATACTAGGTTATTCTACTTGCACTCTGAGTTTGTGTATCTATAACTGATACTTGTAACCAATGAGTACCTTAAATATCAGAGGTTAGATTTGGGGATGGGGCTTGATATTAGGTTGATGGTTGATTCTCATGTGCCCTATGAACTTTTTGGAAGTAGATGAAAATGAATATTTTACTATGGGAGATATATATGGGAAGGAAACTATATGTGGCACTTAAGTTTGTTCATCAGTTAGATCAGGTATATAATCTTGTTAGAAAAGGATGATTAAGGGTGGTTAGTTATATTTATGATGAATTTTAGGGGCTTTGTCATGGTACAAGTAGGGTATTTACAATCAATGTGGGTGGTTAGTACATACAAGGACTAAATTTATGAAAGATACTAGGAATTTTCATCATTGTGTATTATTAGGCTATTGGAAGAGTTTTTTGAAAGGATGTCTCGGGGTAGTAAGGCAGTATTCAATCTCACTAAGGTTTCGCATGTTTGTACTGATGCTTCAAAGGGTGGTGGGTCAAATCCTTAGGCGAATGGGAATGTCAATGGGGCAAATAATTGATATATTTATGTGACATAGAATGTTCCATATGAATTTAAAGTTATACTAGTTACTGTTTGATGTAAAATGTGTATTTTATCTTTTATGGTGATATCATTGTTTGATATATGTACTAATCATTCTTTGATATCATCCAAATTAGTAGACATGCTGGGTTTTACATCAGAATTTATGCCATAATTATTGTATATTTCCAGGACATTGGGAAATATTTCCAAACAAGATTTCAAGTGTCTCACGTATCAAGAGATAATAACTGACATTGAGGTTGAATTGAATTTATTGGTGCTCAATCTTGACATTTTTAATTGAGTAACAACATGTATTGGATGATAACTTTAATAGACCTAATAAAATGGTTTCACCAACTAGTATTGTAATTATATTATTACAGGGTCACTCTTTTCTTTTAAGGTGAGTGAGAATCTAGATCACAAAGGTAATGGTTTGTTGTTCTTCATGATGGGGCAATCCAGTTTCTGTTTTTAGTCATGTATCTTAATTCATCTGAACCATGTTTGTGTGGTTCAATTATTATAGTAGTGTGTGATTACCCCAAGGTCTATTCAGATAATTCTTTTTTTTACAACCCTAGAGAGAAGTAGAGATCACTATTAACATACTCCCTAGTATGATTCCCATTGAAATTCATTCTTATTGAATGAAACTTTATAAGTTAGTGGAAGTGAAGGAACAACTTGAGAACATAAATGCTAAATGATTTATTCATGTTAGCATGTCACTGTAGGGTTCACCAATCCCCTTTTAAAAAATGAATATGGTTGGATGATACTTTGTATTAACTATCAGATGTAAAATTGGGTGATAGAGAAGAAAAAATACATTTTTCTCCTATCGTCGATGATCTGTTTGACCAGCTTAAATGGGAATGTTATTTTGAAGGATTGAACTATATTTAGGGTGCCACTTGTTTAGGTTCCAAGAAGAAGATATACCTAATATTTCATTTATGATCTGGTATGGGAATTTTGAGTTTTTGGTTATTCCATTTGGTTTGACTAATGCTCCTATGGTGTTTATGGGTTTGATGAACCTTATCATTCATCGGTTCGTAGACTATATTATTATTGTGTTCATGGATGATATTTTGGTGTACTCTAAACTAGATGAGTAGAATAACGACCATTTGAATGTCATTATTTTATCTATGAAGGAACACCATTTATATGGTAAGATTTACAAGTATGGGTTTTAGATTTTGGAATTGAAATTTCTTAGGTATGTGATTTATAAGAGGGTCATCTTAGGGGATCTCATAAATATGAAAGCTATTATGTGTTGGAAGAAGTCTGGAAACGTATTTTGGATCAGGTGAATATTGGGTTTGGATGGTCACTTTAGAATGTTTTTTTTGGATTTCTATAATCTCACATCTTTAATGAATTATTTGACCCATAAGGGTGTAATGTTTGAGTGGATTGAAAACATTCATAGGTCTTTTGTAGAGTTGAAGGTGAGGATGACTCCAATAGTAGTTTTGATTATTTCGAAACTAGGTCTATGTTATTATATTTTCTATGATGCTTCTAGTATGTATTATAGATATTTCATAATGAAAGGGAAATAGTTTTTGGCCTTTGGCTCATTCCAGTAATACCTTCATAAAAAAGTTACACTACCTATATGTTATATTGGAAGCATTTATGCATGCACTCCAAATTAGGTGCCATTATATCTTTGAAAAGTAGTTTTTAGTATATTCACATTATATGATCCTTAAATATGTTTTTTAATCTAGGAGATATTAATTTTTTATAGAGATATAGGGTAGATTATCATAAGACCTTTGGTTTTAATATTTCATACACCCATGCGAAGGGAAATGTATTTTTTGTTGCATTGAGAAAAAAACAACCAACATATACCATGATGGAATTGGATGAGCAATATCTTGTGACGAGTTTATTTTATGAGATGAGATTTGGGGTGGAATATGTTAGTGGATATGTTTTCTTGGATTAAATGAATGATAAATCATCTTTCCATGAGTGAGTTTATCTTCAGAAGGTGGAAGACATCATGTGCCAATGGTTTTGTGATATCCTTTATGGTGGGGAGACCTCAGATGGTTGGCCCCAGTGTCTAAGTGGTACTTTTTTCTTCCATGGTAGGTGGGTTATTCCTTTTTCCACAAGTCATGTGTTTTCATACAGTGTACACTGGTCTTCATGGTCCATGCACTCTAAGGATACTACAATGTACCACTATTTGAGACTTCTGTATTGCTTCCAGGGGATGAGGTAGCCAATTATGATTTTTGGTTCAAGATGTATTACTAGTAAGAGGGTTAATGTAGAAAAACAAATACCATATAGTTTTTTGTAGACCTTAACAATTCATGAATGCAACTGGGTTAATTTTTAAAAGGATTTACTCATTATTTTTCTTTAGAATCCTAGTGGGAGTGTTACAATTTCAGTGATCATTGACCGATTGATGAATTTGGCTCAATTTATCCCTATCAAGGACACGATAAAGGTGTAAAATCATGGGGACTTGTATGTCCAAGGGATTGTGATAATTATCAGGGTTTCTTCTACAATTGAATAATATAGGAACATGAGGATCATGTTATTGTCCTGAAATTTTTTGAAGGAGGTGACGAGTTCTTAGATTATATTGAGCACAACAAATCCTATATAGAGAAATGGGAGGATCTAGTGGGATATCTATGTTTGTAAGGACATTCTCTAGTCTTGTGTTCATGATTTTCGAGGATGTTGGAAAATTCATTTTCCCCCAGTCTAGATTTCCTATATAAATTTTTATTAGGACTTGATTAAGATAGTTCCATTAAAGATTTATTTGGGATTACATGTATATCTTCCTTATGTTAGGGAGAGTTGGGATTCTGATCCTTTATTAACTAAAGTTTCAATCAGGAGACGAAGAAGATGGTGTGGTTGGTTTGGAGGGTTTTAGTGGCAACCTATATTTTACAAAAATATTTTGTTGACAATCGTCAAAATTTATTAAAGATTGATGTTGGTGAACATGATTTTCATAGAGTCCCACATCACCCAAGACATCATCATTTGGGTAAACAGGGAATGTTGGCACAATGTATTGTGGTCCACATTGAGATCAATGGAAGACTAGGGAAAGTAACCTATCTATTGGACATACCTTCTAGTTTGAATTATATCCATGATGTTTTTCATGGTTCTCTACTTAATAGGTTATTGATAGAACCTTTCTGTGTCATTAAATGGAAGGGTGTGGATTGGGAGACCGACACCACTTGGGTTGAGAAACCATCTCAGTATTACAGATCATTGGGAGAAAGTATTGCGTGGTAAATTGATTTCTAATGTCTGGGTGCTATGGTAGTGTTAATGTGTTATTCAATAGATATGGTAGTGATAATTGTTGATTAGGTTGTAGTGGCCTTACTTTTCTGAGAGTCTAGAAATTTTAGGGATTTTAGGGGGAAGAATCTTGTTATGGTGTCGAGTTTGAACACCCTATAACAATTTTTAGGTACTCTCTTATATATGATTTGTTTATCATCCATTTTTTGGTGTGTTTATGGGATTATTAGGGATTGAGATCATTTTATGAGGAAAGATAAAAAAAAGTTGAGGTATGTTATTTTATTTAAATTAATAGATCATTGGTAAAATGTAGTTATAGACTTAGAAGTGTTCTTCCAAATTTCGATGAACTCTTGGAGTCCTGTATTTTACTTTTTATTCTTAAGCTAATAGTCTCTATAGCCTGTTAGGTGACTACACATCAGGTAAAGGAATTAAATTTTGTGGAATGTTCTAAATGAATATGATGTGAACTAATTCATGGTGATAATGGTTTATACACCTTGTAACAAGTTTATATATTGTACTGTCAATACTTATGTATTTAATAAAAAGACAATGTTTTTGTCAATGTACTTCAGATACAAGGATTATACAACATGTTATGGGATTACATTCCATGTAAATTTCATGAGTTAGTATTTTAGGGTGACCTATGGATGAATTATAATTTCATTATTTTGAATCCCTTTTCTTTCTTGACCTAAAATATCTCCGGGGTGATTTCGGAGACCTCCAATGCCTGGATCATTTAATTTTGTGACAGATCATTGATATAGTTGTACTTTATTTAAAAATTTAAGAGTTACTTATTTTCATTCATTAATTTGGTCATAGCATTTATGGTGGGTATATTTCTGGTTCACATTTGTTATTGGATAGTTTTTTCAATCATTCCCTTTTAGTTTAATGGAATGCATTGTCTTTTGAAGGTTGTTCTAATAGTTTACAATCACAGTGGTCTAAAATAGCAAGGTTTATATTATTTTGAGTTTAGTGTTTCTATAAAATGGATTAATGTAATGTATTTCATTTCATTATTAGATAATTACTTTGGGATATTCATTTATTTGAATTTATATTTGTTTCTAATGTATTGATTGGGATGGAAAATGTTTCCATACGAGTTTTATTTTTAAAATGGTTTTTTTGATATGGAAATGTTCATTCAAACACCAATGTGTATTGGATTGGATTTGAAAAATAATTTATAATAATATGATCATGGATTTGAACTTTTATTTTGAAAAATGGAATATTGGGAACCTTAGGTGCATTAGGAAAGAGACAAATGTAGCCTTAGTGTTTGTGGAACCACATAGAGGTAACCTTTCAGTTATCTATGGACTATAGAATGAATCAATATTTGTTGGATCCATAAATATAAAATTTTATGATCTTGAGTTTCTAGTACATATTATATCATAGGATTTGGCCCAATATATGGTTAATTTTCATTTATGGTTATTTATCGCATGACTTTTTTTCATGGATTGATGCTCACATGTTTTATTATTAGGTTGTATCATATACCATTGCATAATATTTTATTTCATTGATATTTTTTTACTTTATACACTCTTGATTCATGGATATTATTTCTTATTTATATCACTTCTACTTGAAATATTTCTAAATTTGAAAATTTGAATGTCTTTATGAAAACCAAAATGGGAAAGTGATTTTGAAATAGTTTTGATTAATGTAAATTATTTTCTGAACTGTTATTGTTTAGAAATCTAGAAATGTTCTGTTATTATGATTATAACTTGTATATACTCTATGATGGTATATTACAAGGACTTATTCTCATAGTCTAGTTTTTCCCTTAGGGAAGTTGTTGAGTTTTTATTACAACATAAATGTATATGGAAGGGTATCTTGTAGAATTTCATACTCTCCTTTGGTATTTGACTTCTTCTAGAGGTGGTTTAGTGGTGACTATAGGACACATGAAGACTTTTGTTCTTTTATAATTGACAAATTTTTAGTTTATATTGACGGCATGGTTTTTTTAGATGGATTCATCTCCCATATTTCCTATTTTTACACTGGTCACTTGTATGTTTTTTTAAATACGTGACTTTGTTAAATTTTTTTATTTAACTCAGCTTGTAGTGGATTTCTCAGGGTTATGATTCAGATGTACTAGGTTGGTCAGTTACGCTTCACATCTTATGATCTTGTTATGTTTATATATTTTCCTTTTTTTACCCACACAGTGAGTATAAGCTCAACATTTATTATGTTTACTTTCCCAAGGTTATGATGAAATGTTTTAATAGTGTACATCTATGAAGAGAACTAAATGGGATGATCTTTGTGAGAAAAATTTATGATAAATTACTAAATAATAATATTTTGTACCAAGCATCTAGAAGCACTAAACCATGATGATCGTCATGTGTTTCTTTGTTTAATATAATTAATATTCATCTAAATGATTTAATATCAATGTGTGAGAATATTAGGTCTCTATAGTTTGTATCAGAGGAAAGGATAAAATAACATTCTGAAATGAGGATATGAAAACATTAGTGAGAACCATACTGATATGTCCAAGGATAATATAATGGATGACACAATGTATAGGATAATGTCCTTAATCATCACCTGGTGTAAAAAAAATGGGTGTTATTGTAAACATTCATTGAAACTTCTAGGAACATTGTTTGGATATTCAAAAAATCTTCAGGAACCATCACAATGTATTTTAATAATGACCATGAATGAACTAGGTTCAGCTAAAGGTTTTAGGGATTTAATAACATGTGTCTGGATTTAGATATCATATAAGTGTTTTTTCTGTTTAGTAGGATTCCCACAATGAATTTTTTTACTCACAATTTTTAAATTTTGTTTTAGTTAATCGTGTGAACTAGATTATTGTTTATCACTATAGAAAATTTATTGACAATAAACTGATTGGGATGATGACTAGAGTGACAGATATTATTATTATGACTAAAAAATTATCATAATATATTATTAATTAATTTCACCTCAAACAACTATTGGGCTCACTAATAAATAAAATAATATAGTTCACTGAAATTTTAGGTTGTAGAGACCATAAAAGAAAAATATATTATTTCATATTTGTTGACAATGTCATGGGAATTACCCATGTGAATGTATTATAGGAACAAGATGATGTTGTGAGTGTGGAAATGAAGTCCACAAAAGAAATTAATTATAGAGGAAAAATTGAAAGTATATTTAATACAATTGATGATAATAATGGTCCCCCTAATATGTCACCAATGGTTGTATGTTTCAAAATTTGAATGTATAGGAAATATGAAAACTGATGCATTTAATGAAATGATCATGAATAGAATCATCAAGTTTGTAAGAGTTATGGTTATATTGATTATGATTAATATACTACAAATAATTTTTTAATGGAAATAAGTTATAAGGAATAAGATATTGACTCTGGGTTGATTGTGTATGATTCAAGTGGAATTATTGATGTGTTTATGTGTTTGGATTCAAAAAATTATATTTTTATCAGTGAAATGATTCTTATTAGACTCAAAAAAAATAATGGAAGGTTTTACTTTATTTTTTCACTAAGAATTTATACGAATATGTTAAATATTTTTAACATCCTAGAAATGTGAATTAATGGAATGGTAATGTTTTGATTAAGGGATGATAAATATTAATATGTTTTTGATGTTTAGGAAATTGTGTATAGTTTAAATAATGTAATTATTGATATCGATAAAGAAAATTTGATAATATTGATTACATTTGATATGATTAATATTTTATAAAAAATGTGTTTTATGTTATCATTGATGGATCTTACAATATTATAGAATTTATGAAATGTAGTTAATAATCTATGATTTTATTTTTGGAAATAGAAAATAGTTAATTTTTTAAAGAAAGTATGTTTTCCTAATGATTTAATTTTAATTCATGTAATTTTTGTGTTTCAACATATTATAAATTAAATTTATTCAAAAATTTCTTAGGTTATATTAATATTAAAATTATATTTTATTAGGGTATTTATGTTAAGTATTTGTTTTTTTGGAAATTTAGTGCCAATGTTTTATAAAATTTTAATTTTGGAAGTGTTAAAAGTTTAACTACTTAAAGAATGCTTTAGTTTTATCTTTGAATTATGTTTTGTATACAAATTTATTAATTCACCATATTAAGATGTTTGTATATTAGAGAACTTATTCCAAACAATTTTTTGATTATAATATTTATAGATTAAATGATTGAATTATCATCTGATTTTGTATTTTGTGATCCCTTAGTGATTCAAACAGAAAAATTCCATTCTAATTTTTTTATGTAAGTGATGTGGTGGAAATTGATCGAGGTAGAAAAAATGATTATATTATTCTCATGAATTGGAATAAAATCATCAAATTAGTTAATCTCATTAATATTAATCAATATTAGGAAAATAATATTACAATGAATTCTTGTCACGAACCAACTCGGGTCAACCCTGAACCAGTCACCTGAGCCGGTCCGCGACATGACCCGAGAGGCATTCCCGATCCTCCCGGGTTGGCGACAAGCGCCAGGGCATCAACAGAGGCTGTCGGAACGATTTTTCCCATATAAATAAATAAATAAAGTATAAATAATACATATCAATGCAAAAATAAATAAACCAAATAAAGTAACTAAACAAGAATAAAATAAAATAAAACTAACCGGAAGAGACAACCGATATATCTGTGTGACCTCACGGGTCACCCTCCAACTCACGACAAGACATTTCCAAAGGCGAATGCACCCAAGCTGTAGCCAGCACAAACACTAAAAACAGAAAATAACTATAGGTGTGAGTATTAAAACTCAGTAGGCTAACCCAAAAAACTATTCCCAATGCACTGCCTTTAAATAGAGAAATTTATTAATTCTAGGTTTGATCTAAATATAAAATAATATTGGTTTTCACACACACACACATTCATTTCTAAAAAAAATTATCAGTCCATTGCCCTTTTTAATTTTTAAAACATGTTTAATGTCTGAAAGGAATAGGTATATTTCTTTTTAAAACATGTTCTGCGAACCATTTAGAAATCCGAACATCAGTTATTAGCCAAAAAGGGGAAACCACACGTATCACACAACACACACTAAGGGAAATGGGAAAACTGTCACACAGGGGCCAACAACCGAACTATTACTCTCAACCGTCCGCCACATAGAAATAAACACCAAAAGAAACATGGGTTGAACCTAGGAGATCGTGAACAATCCAGAACATACCATACATGTGACTCATCCCGAAGGCATGCCCTAAATCGATGACGTCATAACGCCCATACTATTACCCGGTATAACCCTGCATGGCCTAACTGAGGGACCCAATCCCCATAGCAGCAATAAATCAGTATTCCCCTACTATTGGGCCACTAGCCAGTGCATAATCTAAACAAGTGCAATAATCGTTGTCAGAAGATTCACTGACTATGCCAGTTTCCCATGTCAACCTATGTAATAAAAAGGGGTGAATCCACAATTAAATTCAATCAATCATGATGCACAATCATCAAATACAGCTCACGCAATCAACACACACCAAAGATCATCCCTGAGTGGGTTTTCTAAAATAATTTATTTTATTAAAGGGCCAAATGGGCCTTCACCAATTTTAAAGCAAAACCTCATTACTCGAGAAAACCCAAAACACTTGTTCAGAAGAAATCATTTATCTATAAAACTATAAGTACATTTGAAATTCCGTGGATTATGTTTAAAGTCCAAACGAGCATTCGTTCAATACTAGGTTTCCTCTCGTCATGAAAATATTTCAAGAGTCTTGTATAAAATAAACATCTCTTTTTTACACCAAATTATCATTTAAAATTATTCATATATTATTTTATATTTATTAAAATTAATAAAACATCAAGTAATTAATAAATTCTAAATTTAAAGGTGAGTGAATTGGGGTACCTACCTTTGCTCGCAGTCCAACCAAAATGGCACGTCATGCCCCGCACAGACGTACAAACACACGCAAGCTGAAGACCGCAGTATCACGGGTCATCCTCGACGATACGCTGCAACAACCGCAAAACTAAAACACATAAAAAAAGACTCAAAACAATTAAAATGATCAAATGGTGCAAACACCACCTCGATATGCTTTCAAAACACAACTCACACCACACCAAATCAAAATGCACACCACTTGCATAGTTAAAATAACAAATTACACATCTTAACAAAATTCCCACATGTCAAAAATCCATTTTTAAACCTAGCGCACCACAAAAATATTTCCAAAATATAATTCACACCACATATAATATTTAATAAACCAGTTAAAAGTTTATAATAATATTTTAAATAACATTTCATGTCTTTTACTTCAAAACTCACCCAAAAAGAAGAAGTTGAAATTTATTAACACCAAAGGCATCATACACAAGGCATAAACCAAGATTCATGTAAACCCTCTCTTTAATAACACCACACATCATTAGAACACCACAACAAGTTTTAAAGATGTACTATGGATATGCATAGTAGGATTATATAATAACAAAAAACTCAAGCATCAAGGACAAGAAATGGAAAGTAAATTCATGGATTTGACTACCTCAAGGAAGTCCTGTCAAAACTTTCTAACTCGAGCAACACCTCGCTTTTATGTGCGCACACATTACCATATATATATATATACACCTGTTTAAACTAATGCACATGTTCCCCACGCCAAGAGGGAGAACACACTCAGAACGAATATATATATATATATATATATATACCTGGAAAACAAATGTGTGCGCACACCTGGAATTGATCCCAACGCCTTGCAACAATTCCCAATGCCCAAATTTCAGCACAACTAGAAAAAACACATGTCCAAAGAGGTACCCAGGACTCGCATAAACAAAAGAACCTACATTGGATGATGTAGAACAAAAAAGTAGGTGTGATAACCATACGGGAAACATCAAAGACATAGGAAAGAGAGTCCATCCGCTTCACCTTTGGTGGAAGATGTCGAACCATGGACCAACGTGTCTCGATACGTCAATCACATACTCTAGACTTTTTTTTCAAAAAGCGTGGAACACAAACCGAGATGTAAAAGTTCAGTGGAATTGAAGAAACACCAAAATTGGAATCAGATGCAAACCATGGTTTGATGATGAGGGGAACCGAGACCGTGCTCGAAGAGAGTGGAGGTGCAACGCAAAAGGGTGTCGGGCCGCAACAAAACCAAGTGTGGGCCAGAGTTCGGGTTGGATGGTCGCACACTGAGCGAGTTGGAGCAAAGGCGGAGGGAAGGTTCACCACACCAGAGGAGGGGTCTTTTGGGCGGAGGCTAGGGCAGGGGCTGTGCGAAGCGGTAGGCCGCAAGAGTAGAGAGGGTTCGGGTTTTGCTGGAATTGG
This sequence comes from Viscum album, assembly GCA_963277665.1. Lineage (NCBI taxonomy): Eukaryota > Viridiplantae > Streptophyta > Magnoliopsida > Santalales > Viscaceae > Viscum > Viscum album. The sequence goes on from OY728129.1 coordinate 937,298,387, forward strand.
GCGCACATGGGGGGGGGTCGTTGCTGGTGGGCACCAGATGAGGCAGCACTGCAGGTGGTCGGTGCAGGAGAGATTGGTGTTACAGGAGGAGGCTAGCAAGGTTCTACGTAGAACCTGGAGGGGAAGGTCGCACCAGACCCGGTGGGCCGCAATGGGCCAGGGGTTCTACGCCGCGCCGGATAGGAGGGTTGCACCGTTCCAGATAGGAGGGAGAGCTACTCTAGACGGAGGCTGAGCGGCGGGAGCCTTGGAAGGGGCTTGCTACAAAGAACAACAGAGGGGTGCGCCGGATGGTTCAGAGTGGTTGTGGCCCGTGTGACTAAGAGTAGAGGCTGCCGGCCCACGGGGATGGGGTGATGAGATTTGAGGGTGTTGGTCGGTGCTACACGTAGTAATCTAGGGGAGGTCTAGGTCATGACGTAGAAGGAAAAAACGGTATCTCCCCTTTAGGGTTTTACCCAAAAGAAAAAAAAATAATTAAAATAAAAGTGAAAAAAATAATAATAATCAAATAATAAAATAAAATAATCATATTAATAATAAAAAAATATTAGTACTAAAAATATATTAATGATACTTCTAATAATAATAATAATTAATAATAATAATAATAATATAATAACTCATTAATAAAAAATTACAATAATAAATTGTCCCATTTCATTTTAAAATAATAATAATAATCGGTCCACCACGCAGTCTCCAGGACCAAATGCACGGTCTCCGCTACTGGTACGAGGACCTCACACCGACCCGAGACCTTCCCAAAACGTGATACTTCAAAAATTTAAAACCATGACCCAACTAAACCTCGTCAAAATTATGCAAGACTGAGTAAAAAATAAAAATAAAACAAAATAAATAGGAGACTGAGGTCGGGGTGTCACAATTATCTCCACCACAGGCACTTTCTGCCCCCAGAAAGTCAAGAACCCAACAGTCAAGAAAACTAGAGTTCATGCCCAGACAAAACCAAAGAAAAATGAGATCCTCAAGAGTAATTATTCCCATCAAACGTCACACCTGACCAACTCAAGAACAATAACTGTCTAAAGTTGAGGGGAGAACATAGAAGGGTTCTCCCCACCACATGAATTCACTAATACGAAAACCCTTGAAACCCGAACACGCTACCCCCCCCCCCCCTGGGAGGGGCCAACACGGGATCTCCTAACACAAACTCATTCAATTTCCCAACATGGACCAAATAACACACCTGAGACTTTGATGGAAAGCTTGCTATGAAACAACCCAGTAGCTGAAGGATGAGAAATTAACTCAACACTTCCCATCAATTTCTTAAAAATAAAACATCCCTCTAACAAACACTATTGAGAGGAACTCAGAATCCGAACAGGTCAGTTTATTCACAGGTCTAACACCCTTCAAGGAAAATGAACGATTTGTAAATCACGATAAGAGTTGATAAGAACACTTGGATTGTGGTAGAACAGACTCATCCCGCCACCACAATAAGGATGAGATTATGACATCGATGAGAATAGAACAAATAAATTTTGGATATTTCCATCCTAAAGCTGATAACATTATCTAGAAGGAGGTTCCACACACCATCAACAACTTCTGACTGTGTGTGAGCTTCACCATGAGACCTATGGGTGGGGCTCTAATGGATGAAGCATCTCCTTCCTCACAGTAAAGTATTTTCATCCTTCATATCCCAACCCCTTCCTCCAGAACGATGCTTCTTTCAGAACTCTTCCTGGAAGCCCGAACAGTTGCACGGTAGGAAGAATTTGGATGGATGCGACAAAACCCGTTAGAATTCCTGAAACGGCCAGACTAGTGGCATGTGAGAGAATGGTCCCACAAATTGGGAGTCAGCATATGCGAATATCGTTCCTAGATGGAAAGTCATCACAAGAGCTGAACCCCACCAACTATACCCAAGACTCTAACGATGATGAGATATCCCACCTTTACTAGTCTAGAACTGAACCCCTTAATAACTTTGTGATGGTACAAACCATAACTACCTTGGGAGTTCCCAACAACCCAAAGACTCACTATATTTTCAAACTATAAAACTACCTCTAATATACTTCTATTACATTGATAAGTGGTCAACACACAAAGAACCAGATGCTGGGCAAGAATCATTAACAACTTTTGGAGGCTTTCTGGGCAGCATACTCATAACAACATGAAAAACACCATCAATACTGGTCATCAAGCCAAAACTCAATCAATGAAACAATACAAGCCGTGAGAAAAAGACCCATAATCAAAACATATACAAACCCAAACAGAAATCAATTTTCAAAAACCATTATTTCTCTAAAAATTTGAAATCCACCTATGGCACCTTATAAAATGTCACATGTGTCTTTATTCAATCTCGATCATATCAACTACAAACAAGTGCCCCTACGCACTCTCCATACATACCATCGCACGTGTGACCCTCCATAAGGAGTGCAAAGGTTTAAACATTTCTTTCCTTATCAAATCCAAAAACATACCATGTTGTTCCAAACAAATACACTTTCTCTTTAAAAACCCACTTCACTAATTTCAAAACAATTTGGAAGAAACACTATTCCATTTCAAAACCAATTTCACTTTTAACGCACTCAAATCAACCGAGATTAAAACAAAACACAAGCAGTAATAACCCACTAGAATGAGGAACTAGTGCATATGTCTGACCGAGCAACATGGTGGTGAGCCATGCCCCATGCAATGCAAAAAACTAAGAGGACATTAAACCGAACACTTGGACTCCACATGGGTCACCACCCCATGTGAGGCCACAAAGTGAACCAATTCGCCTCCATTGTCATCCCTCAATATGAAATGACCAAGGAAAAGTGACTCAAATCCCGGACTAACCCTATTAACTCAGGTCTCGTCACGAGCGGTGGTGATCAGCCACCGACCCGTAACCTACCTCCTGAGCCCCGACAGTCCTAATCTCTATCTACTGGGCATACCAAATAACAAAGGGTGCTCTAAAAATGAGGTCTCCTAAGCGCTGACCTCATCTGATACCATTGTTTCACGAACCAACCCGGGTCGACCCAGAACCAGTCACACGATCATGTCCGCGACATGACCTGAGAGGCGTTCTCGATCCTCCCGTGTTGGTGAAAAGCATCAGGGCAACAACAGAGGCTGTGGAAACAATTTCACTCATATAAGTAAATAAATAAATCAGAAATAATACATATCAACACAAAAATAAATAAACCAAATAAAGTAACTAAACAAGAATAAAAGAAAATAAAACTAACGTAAAGGGACATCCATTATCTCTGTGTGACCTCACAGGTCACTCTCCAACTCATGACCAAACGTCGTCCAAGGCGAACACACCCAAGATGTATCCTGCAGAAACACTAAAAACAGAAAATAACTATAGGCGTGAGTATTAAAAATCATTAGGATATCCCAACAAACTATTCCCAAGTCACTACCATTAAATGGAGAAATTTAATATTTCCAAGATTGAACTAAATATTCAAAATATTTGTTCTCACACACACACACTATCAATTATAAAAAAATTATCAGTCCATTTCCCTTTTCTAATATTTAAAAAAAGTTTAATTTCTGAAAAAATAGGTCTATTTCTTTTAAAAACTTGTTCTGCGAACCATTTAGAAATACAAACTTCAGTTGTTAGCTAAAAAGGAAAAACCACACATATCACACAACACACACCTAGGGCAATGGAAATAGTGGAACACCGTGGTCAACAACTGAACTAGTCTTCTCAACCGTCTGCCACATACAAATAAACACCAAAGGAAACATGGGTCAATCCTAGGAGATCATAAACAGTCCAAAACATACCATACGTTTGACTCATCCCGAAGGCATTCCCTAACTCGATGATGTCATAACACACATACTACTACCCAGTATAGCCCTACATGGCCTAAACGAGGGGACCAATACCCATAGTTGTAATAACTTAGTATTACCCTGCTATGAGGCCACTAGCCAGTGCATAATCTAAACTAGTGCAACAATCGTTCTCAGAAGATTCACTCACTATGCCAGGTTCCCATGCCAAGACATGCAATAAAAAGGGGTTCGTCCACAATGAAAATAAATCAATCACGATGCACAAACATCACATACAGCTCAAGAAATCAACACACACAAAAGGTCACCCCAGAGTCGGTTTTCCAAAATAATTTATTTTATTACAGTGCCAAATGGGCCTTCACCAATTTTAATGCAAAACCTCATTTCTCAAGAAAACCCAAAACAGTTGTTCAGAAGAAATCATTTATCTATAAAACTAAAAATTACATTTGAAATTCTCTGAATTCTATTTAAAGGCCAAATGGGAATTATTTTAATACTGGGTGTCCGCTCATCATGAATTTTTTTAAGAGTTGTGTATAAAATAAACGGCTCTTTTTTAAACCAAATAATCATTTAATATTTAATCTTATATTATTTTATATTTATTAAAATTAATAAAATGTCAAGAAATTAATAAATTATAAATTTAAAGTTGAGTGTAGTGGGGGACCTAACTCGGCTCGCAGTCCAAACATAAAGGCACGTCACACCTCGCACAGACACAAAAACACGTGCAAGCCGACGACCGTAGTAACACGGGCCTTCCTCACAGACGCGCTGCAACAACCACACAACTAAAACACATATACACGGACTCAAAAAAATTCAAATGAACAAACGGTGTAAAACACCACCTCGACATGCTTTCAAAACCCAACTTGCACCACACCAAATCAGAATGCATAGTACTTTCATAGTTATAATAACAAATTAAAAAAATTAATAAAATACCCATATGTCAAAAATACATTTGTAAACCCAGTGCACCTCAAAAATATTTTTGAAACATAATTAACACCACATATAATATTTAATAAACTAGTTAAAAGTTTATAATACAATTTTAAATAACACTGCAAGGCTTTTACTTCAAAATTCACCAAAAAAGTACAAGTTGAAATTTATAATCACCAAAGGCATCATACACAAGGCATAAACAAATATTCATGTAAACCATATGTTTAAAAACCCCAAACATCTTCAGAACACCACAGAAAGTTTTAAATACGTACTATGGAGATGCATAGTACGATGAAAAATTAACAAAAACATCAAGCATCAACGAAAAACATTGGAAAGTAAATGCGTGGATTTTCCTACCTCAAGGAAGTCCAGTTGAAACTTTCAAACTCGAGCACCACCTCTCTTGCATGTGTTCTTGCATTTCTATATATATTTATATACACATCTTTAAACTGATGCATGTGTTCCCCACTCCATGTGGGAAAACTCACTCAGATGGCATATATATATATATATATATATATTCATACATGGGAAAAAAGTGCACACGCACTTGGAATTGATCCCAACGCCCTGCAATAATTCCCAACACCCAAATTTCAGCGCAACTAGAACCAACACACAACCAAAGAGGTACCCAAGACTCGTATAAGAAAAAGACAATGAATTGGATGATGCGAAACAAAAAAGTAGTTGTGATATCCTTATCAGAAACATTGGTGGCATAGGGAATAGAGTCCATCTGCCTTACATTTGGTGGTAGATGTCGAACCATGGAACAACGTGTCTCGATACATCAATCGCATAATCTAGACATTTTGAAAAAAAGTGTGGAACACAAACCGAGATGTCAAAGTTTAGGGAAATTGAAGAAACACCAAAATTGGAATGAGATGCAAACAATGGTTTCACGGCGAGGGGAACCGAGAACGTGCCCGAATAGAGTGGAGGTGCTACGCAAAAGGGTTTTGGGTCGTGCTGAAACCGAGTGCGGCCCAGATTTCAGGATGGCTAGTCGTGCACTGAGCGAGTCAGAACAAAGTTGGAGGGAAGTTTTTCCGCTTCGGAAGAGGGGACTGCTGGGTAGAGTCTAGGTCAGGGGATGTGCGAAGCGGTTGGTCGTGAGAGTAGGGAGGGTTCGAGTTTTGATAGAATGGGGCGCACATGAGGGGTGGGTCGTCACTTCTGGCCAACGGATGAGGTGGTGCTATAGGTGGTTAGCACAAGAGAGGGTGCTGTTACGGGAGGAGGCCAGCGAGGTGCTGCGGAGACCTTGGAGGGGAAGGTCACGCTAGACCAGGAGGGCCACACCAGACTAGGGGGGGATACGCCACGCCGGATAGGAGGACTGTGTCGTGCTGGACAGGAGGCAGAGCTACGCCGGACAGAGGCTGAGAAGCGGGAGCCTGGGTAGGGGCTCACTGTGTAGAATAATGGAGAGGGTGCACTGGGTGTGGAGGAGTGGTTGTGGCCCACACGACTGAGAGGAGAGGCTGTCAGCCCAGGGGGAAGGGGTGACAGTATTTGAGGGGGTTGGTCGGCGCTTCGCGCAGGAAGCCAGAGGAGGGATAGGTCATGCCGTAGAAGGGAAAAAATTGTATCACCCCTTTAAGGTTTTACCCAAAGGAAAGTAAAAAATTAATTAAAATTAAAGTGAACTAAAAATAATAATGATAAGATAATAAAATAAAATAATCATATTAATAAAAAAATTATTAATACTAAAAATATAGTAATGATAATTCTAATAATAATATTAATAATTAATAATAATAATAATATAAATACTCAATAATAAAAAACACAATAATATATTGTCCCATTTAATTTTAATATAATAATAATAATCAGTCAACCGCGCAGTCTCTATGGCCAAACGAATGGTCTCTACTAGCGGTGCAGGGACCGCGCACCGGCCTGAGACCTACTAAAAACATCAAACATCAAAAATTTCAAACCGGGACCCAACAAAACATTGTCAAAATGACGCATGACAGAGTAAAAATTAAAAATAAAACACTATAAATAGGTGACTGAGGTTGGGGGGTGGGAATTTTTATCTTATTACCATCATTTTTGGTGAATAAATGAACATTTTCAAACCTATTTGGTCTATGGTTTTTTGTTCATTGATTTTAAAATGATCATTAAGTTTCTTATTATCGATTCTCTTTTTTACTCTCTATCAGTATTTATACATTACACTTTTCTTCTTCCATTTCCAAATTTTCACTTGCCACCTCTGTTCTACTATTTAGAAACCAAATATTATTTTTTCATATAACCTTTATACATAACATACTCTCTTTTACAAAAGAAGATTTGTTAACAATTTGTGCAATGTTGGTTTCTATGAAAATGAATATTATAATGTTAAAAAATATTTACATAGATCATGATAAAATTGTATTGATGTAATTTATTTAGGGGGTAGATTTTAACACCCTTTGATTGTGTGAAATATAGTTTTTCAAAAAACATTATTATTTTTGATATTTTACATTACATACAACATTATGTTTATCTATCATCCAAAAAAACTGAATTTATATTGTATTACATGAACCAATTAGTTTAGTTTTCATTACATACAATACTAAGTTTATCTTATGTTAGACACAACATTATGTTTAATGGAAATGTGCCATAATATTAAAATATTATTAATTAGCATGATAGTTATAACCTAGATATTGTATTGTAATGTGTGGATAAGAATAAAATAATAATGAAAATATATTATTAACACACATATATAAAATTAATCATTTGGTGACCAAATAATTATAAATTAAAAAAAGAACAATTTGAAAATAAAGTAAATCTTTTTTTTGAAAAATATTTTTATACGAACAAATCTGTGTTAAATTAGTAAATTCGACAAATGAAATTTGGGGAATAATTTTAATAAAATTAATATATTATATATTCAATAAAATGATTAATTTTTATCTTAAGTGTTTTATTTGTATGAGACTTGAATAAATATAATTTTAATCTTAAAATGAATATTTTTCTACAAAATAATTATAATTCATTTTGCTTTATTATTTAACAATTATTTTTTTTAATTTTTATATATTTTTTCAAAAAAATTCATCTTTTTACATCCTAATTTAAAAATTATATTTGTGTTATTTTTTTGTTAATTTTCTGAAAAGTATGTTTTTTCGATGAATAGTGAAAGAACTGGTTTTAATTATGAAATGTCATTTCATTCAAAGAATTTTGAAAGAGAAAAATTATTATTAGATATGTTTAAAAGTAATATTTATTAAATTATATACCTATAAATATCGTTTAGTTCATTGTAATCAATTTAATGATAAATTTTTATATAAAATTATTTTACACTTTTGAACATTCACCATTTTAAAAATCGCTTTCTTGGAAAGTCTTTTGGTTTAATTTTAAATTATATTTTTTTCACTAAAGTGAATTTAATTTGGAGAAATGGATTCTATATTTGTAATAATAATTATTTATAATATATAATAGGTTCATATTAATTTTTTACCTTAATTAATAGTAAAATTATTAAAAATTAATTGTCATGTTTAAAGTAAAAAAATAGATTATTAGGGAGTTAAAATAAAATGACGGGTGATGAGAATTTCCAAAAAACATTTGAAAAACATATATTATGATCATATTTAATTATTATATATTTTAGGTTCAATAATATACTATTCTAGAGCCTTATTTCATGTGGAAAACATGGGTGGACATTTTTTTATAAAATTACAATTGTGTGACTCACCTCACTTATAAAAGTCCACCCTTTATCCTCTTCTATTAAAACCTCAAAACCATTTTATTTAGATATAAATTACCCAAATAACCTCATAAATTCCCTGTGTAATTATTTAATCCTTATTTTGGTCAAAAATATATCCTAAAAATCATTTTTGTACAAGTAAAAAAGAAGTTGTCCGGAGAATAGGTAGTGCCCCAAAAAAGAATTTTATTTTATTTTTTCTTCCAACTCAGCCAATTATTATTAGACCATGATGATATGATAAAAATATATAGTCAAATTTTAGGATCATACCCTACATATCCTAAGATTATAAACATAAATCCAAAAATAAATATTGGATGTTCATAAGACAAGAATCCTTAATTAATAGAAAACATAATCTATGAAAGAATGAAATAGGAATAAGACATGGAATTATGACAGCCAGATAAGTATGTTAATATTATTTCCATTGTAGTCAAGTCATCACATCCAAATTTATCTTAGGTATGGGTTCACTCCCCTTACCATATTTTTAGTCATGGTTCACTACCATGCCCATCTTAGTATCGATGGTTCACTCCCATAACCTTCTTAGTCACCCAATACATTGGATGGAGATATAGGTCCCACCCAACTATAACATAATCCATTATATATGTACCAAAAAATCATAAAAAATCATATTATAACACATTAAATTAAATTTATATCATAAACTTATAATCATATCATATCCTATGGAAAATATATAGGTTTTACAATCAATTCAAAATCATAACCAGTGAAAAGAATTGGGTTTCAAAATCACATTTTCCTTGAATGAGAAAAAATATTCATAAAGGTATTTCCATCAAGAAATATTACATTCATAGAAATAATGTGAAGGGTAACATTGAATAATTTCCCTATATAGTCATTAGTTACCCCAAAAAATGTCATCTTATGCTGAAATAATTTGTAAATATGTTTTAAAAACATTTCTTGTGGAAAAATCCATTCTACTTTGAAAAATGATTTTTGAAACAAAATATATTTTTGAATATATTTTTTTTGTAAAAAATATTTTGGATAAAAATTTTAATACCATAAATGACTGTTATAATTCATTTTCCATGAAATTGTATTTTATTGAAAATATTTTTTTAAATAAAACTGATTTCACACTAAAGAGACAAATACAATCAAATATTTCTTAAATTTTTTTTGTTAATTATATAAAGTAACAACGTGTTGAAAAAGGGTACTGAGAAATGGATATATCATAATAAATAGAGTAGAAAAAAGATCATATGTTTTCTTGAGATATTTTTCATATTATTACATCAATAGGTGTATAATCATAAACAATCCCGATAAAATATGAGATTGTTCCAATATACTCTTACCACATGGTAACTAGGAATAATAAAATCCATTTAATAAAATGAAATAAAATGAGTCTTAAAATATCATTATATGAATTAGATTAATGTTATGATCTATAAAATGGATGTATATACTCCTGTAAAATTAATGTAGGTGCATAATAATACATTTGTCTCAAAGAAAGAAAATTAAGACAAAATTTTCTTACCAATTTTGAAACACCTGAAAAAAACCCCTGAAAGAAATATCATAGAATGGATATGTGAATACCCATAAATTGAACTATAATAATAATATAATAAATTAATGGGTATTATATACACCATGAAAAAGAAAAGAGATTTGAACATGGAATTTATCTCACATACATAAAAAGTGTGATGAAATTCCCTTACAGTATGTGTTGAAACTCATAATTATTATAAAATTTCCCGTATAATAAATATATGTTTATTTTTAATCAAAAAAATAAAAAAATTCTTATAAATACTGATATATATGGTTTGATTATGAGATTGTATTACCCTCTTATTAACAATTTTATGTTATGGTTTTAGTTTGGGAAATATCTGCTTTGTTCTTTGCTTGTGTATTGATTGGTTATTTAATTGATCCTTATAAAAATATCAAAATTGAAATAATGATAAAAATATAAAAATATAAATTATATTCATTGTATGTGTAGTATAATATTCCTTAAAATATATAAGTATAAAATATAATAAACAGTTCATGGAGATGGTATGTTGCACGTACACATGAATACCGTTTTAGTTTTATTGTCATATTTAAAGAAATAAAGATAATAAAATATATTCGTATATATTTATAATATCATTAAAGTATAATTTTTATTTCATATATATAATATAACATCACTTAAAACTTCTTTAATACATTCTATGTTGTGTGTGAACAAATCTCATCACCTTGAGGGGGCAGTAGTATTCATTTCCTCAAATGAAGTTATCGTATTTACACAAAAATAGAAATTGTAAAGGTATGTGTTGTAAAAGTATGAAAAAGGATAAATACATAATAAATATGTTTTATATCCTATTTAAATAGTTTTTCCATCATAATTTCCAACCATGAAAGGGGCAAAGAAAAAATTTAACAATCATCGTTTCGTGAGGCTGTAGATCGACGTATATATAAATAGTATGTCCATTACCCATTTGATTGAAGTGTGTGTATATGTAGGAAACAAAAAATAATAACATCTTAGTATACTGAGGATATTATTTTAAAAATATAATAATGGGATAAGGATATATGAGGTAGTGGAGGAAGAAAATAAAAGAAAGGAGCTTGAGGAAGGATGTTTCCTCTTCTTTGGGAAACTCAATTTTGTTTTCACCAAAGGGATTATTTAGATTGATTTATTCCAGAGGATAGTATTCTAGTTTTAGGTGAGGTATTTTGTGGAGATATTGGGGAAGATATTGTTTGAGCCATAGTTTCTTGATAGGAGTGAGGAAGTGGGCGGATAGGAAGCCTTTTTCTAGTGGAGGAGGAGTAAGACTCTTCTAAATTTTGGGAAAAAGAATTCCACCCACGTTTCTCCCATATTAGGCGGATAAAAAAATAGACCAAATTAGAGAAAATGAAATATAGGGTAGAAATATGGCCTTATACTGGGTCTTCAAAAACTTAATTGGTTGTTTTCTGTCTTATATTTAATAATTTGTACATTCCTCAAATAATTTTTCTCTTAATCATTATAATTTATTTTAATAAACTTTACTAATAATTTTGGTCAAAAACTAAAATGACCTTAATATAAATTTCAAATAATGATTATTCCAAACATTTAATCAATTTTTCCAAATTATAGTAAGAAAAGTGTTATAAATTAATATAAATTTAATCCCATGGACAGGATGACAATGAGACATTCTAAAGTAAATACACTGAAAATGTCACTATGTTTTTATACAAAATTTTCATACAAAATTTAATACAATTACCAAAAATGGATTAATTGATAAAAATATTATATAATTGAAATTTTAAACCAATTTAAAATATTATTTAAAATTATAAATAAATTAGATGAAAAGGTAGATTTGCATTAAAATTCTGTATTGTTCACTATTCATCCAAAAATGGCGTTTCAAAAAAAATCCAAAAAATTCCATCAGATAATTTGGAAATTATAAATTAAAAAAATATGTTTATTTTATCTAGTTTTATTTCTAATGTTTTCTTATATAAATTTTATTGGTTTTCATAGAAGGACTTGAAAATCAGTTCATTTGAGAAAATAGTATTTTTATACATATAAGGAAAATGGAAAACATTATTTCGTTCATTATCAACATGTTTTATTTATATAAAACCATAATAATAAATATTTTTAAATTAGTTATTACTATTTTTATTACTATATTTAATTTCTAGGTTATAATTGTCTCATTTAAATAATTATAAAAAATGATGTTTTAGGGAAATTCATTATTTCTCTTAACGTATGCAAGGTCGGTGTTGTGTGTAACATACACTAAGTAGTTTTTGTGGTAAAATAATTCCAATTATTATTTTTTGAATTTATTTTTTGATTATTGTAATGAAATATATCAATGGATGTTGAATTTATTCGATAAAAAGGTATATAAAAACACGGGGTGTTACATTCTCCCACCCTTAAAATCAATTTCACCGTTGAAATTTATAATTTTTTAAAATATAGGATAATTATACATCATAATATACTTATGTTCTAACATATAATCCAATTACTAGTGATTTCTCCACCAAACATTGACCAAGGTAGTGGTCTTTTTTCATATAACTTTCCCTTTATGATCCAGGATTTCAACAGGTTGTTCCTCATAAGAATGATATTTCTCCATTGGTATGATCTCTAGGTTTGGAACATGTGATTGGTCTGGAATGTACTTAATAATAAGATATAGAGTGAACACATCATGGGATTGAGATAGATTTTGAGTAAGTTCCCATAGATATAATACCGTCCCGAAATGATCAAGAATCTTAAAGAAACAGATATATAGAGGGATTAGTTTCCCTTTCTTTTCAAACAAAATAACCTTCTTCCAGGGAGAGATCAATAAATTTAACTTCTCACCAACATCAAATACTATATCACACCATAAGTTACTGATAGAAACTTTCCACTGAAATTGATATTCGTTGACATGCTACTGAATGACTATAACCTTATCTTCCATTTATTTAGTGATCTCAAATCCCAATCACTTTGTTTCTCAAACCCCATCCCTAAATGGTGTATCTCAACATTTCTTCCCATATAGGGATTCATAAGGTTCCCTCTGAAATCATGAGTGAAAGCTATTGTTTTAAAAATACTAAACTATTGGATGGTGTTTATCCAGACCACCTTTGAAATCCGAAGAACAATATATCAACATATCCTCTAAGGTTGGAATTGTCCATTCAGGCTCGCCATATATCTGAGGATGATAAGTAGTGCTAAAACTCAATTTCATATCAAAATCGTTCGGAATACATTACCAAAACAATATATGTGAACTGCAGATCTTGATATTATATAATATAATGTTGTACTCCATGCAAAATTACCACTTTTTTTATGAAGATGAGTTCTGGTCAAAAGACCAGAACCTTGGAATTTATTCAAAACAAAAGTAGCATACAAATTACATGAGATGAAATGAGGGCATTTTTCTAGAGTCTCTAATAAAAAAAGGAATCACATCATGAGGGAGATCATTCCTCCAAGTGATCTCATGAGAGACTCCCATGTTGGCGAGACCGTCGACGATCTTTTTTTCTTCACGGAAGGTGTGTGTAGCAAAATTACCACTTGATTAATTTTTATCCTGGTACGATGATCTAGATAGAAGCCTTCCCTGATTGTGATGAAGTTTTCTAACATTATAAGGTGATCTACTATAATTCACATATCATTAAATCATTTAGAGGTTTTTTTAGTCCAAGGAAAAAATTCACAGTGATATTCTCCCATTTACATTGTTGTATGGGTAATGGATTTAACATCCCCATTGAATTTTTTCTTTAAGCCTTAACTTATTGGCATAACAAGAACCTACATACAAGCTCTGAAATATATCTTTTTTATTTAATCCCCCCAAAAGTATTCTTTCAAGTCCCTATACATCTTTTTTACTTCTAGGATTTATAGAGAATGAATAAGTATGAGCTTGATTTAACAACTCCTTCTTCAAATGTGTTATGTTTGAATCATCCACATGGTACTAGGAACATTATCATTCCATTCAAATCAATGTTAAACTCAAGAAAATTATTAACTTTCATTTATAACTCTACATCTTACTTATATACCTCCTTGATCATCACAGGGATGGAGGGTTAATCATTTATTTCTGAAAGAATATATTTTTCCCCTTCCATCATAATTTATATCTCCATCCTTTGCAAATCTATAAATATTATATCCTTGATATCCTCATTATGGATAAGAAAGAATGATCCTTTTGACTCAAATCATCAACCACCTTGTTTGATTTCCCTTGGTGGTAATGTTTTGAGGAGTAATAATCCTTTATCAACTCAAAACACCTTCTCAGCCACATGCTCAACTCCTTCTATGTGAATATAAATTTCATAATTTAATGACTTGTATATATATAAAAATTTTATCCATAAGGATAATTCCTCTAAATTTTTAATCCAAAAAATACCACTAATAACTGAAAATCATGATTTAGTTAAATTTTCTCCTAAATCATTAGGTTCTATAATGGATAAGTGATATCCATGTTTTTTTCATAAGAACACATCCCAGTCCTATCACAGATCTAACAGTATAGATAAAAACACTTCTCTACTAAATGGTAATGTAAAAAAGGGAACGAACTCACCCATTTTTTAGTTCAATGAAATTTCCCTCACATTAATCTATCTAGAGGAACTAGGAACCGTTCTGAGTTAACATGGTCAGAGGATTAGATAGTCATAATTTTTTTTCCAAAAACCGTTAATTATATCGATATAAACCAAGAAATCTAGGGATATCATCCACAATGGTTGGTGTATCATAGTATTCAATAGCCTCCATCATTGGTTAGTCTATTGATATTACCTCTATTGAAATTAGGTAATGCAAAAATGAAACATTTTACATCCAAAAATCATACATTTTAAATTTTGAAAATGGTATCTCTTTCCTTAGGGTATTTAGTACAATTCTATAGTGGTCTTTATTCTCTTCCATGTTCTTCGAATTGATAATAATATTATTAATAAAGACAACCAAAAACTGGTCGAAATTATCTCAAAATACTATATTCATCAAATCCATGAAGATAATAGGGGGATTAATAAGACCAAATGGAATGACTATATATTCACAGTGTCCATAAATTGTATAGAATATATTATTGTGTATATCCTTTTTATTTAACCTCAATTGATGATATACATAATAATGGTCAATCTTGGAAAAGAATTGAGCTCCACATAGTTCATTCAACAGGTCATCAATATGGGGTAGATGATACTTATTCTTATTCTTGATTTTTTTTAACTCCAAATAATCTATACAAAGACACATTGATCTAGATTTCTTTTTCACAAAAACAATAAGTTCAACATAAGGTGTCACACATGGTGTAATGAATCACTTATGAAGGTTTTCTTATAGTCTCTTTCTCATTTACTACAACTCATTAGAGTAATTATATAGGGAACCTTTGAAATTGGTGTAGAACCAGGTATGAACTTTATTTAGAACACAAATTCATATTTTGGGGGAAGCCTAGGCAGCTCTTCTATAAAGACGTCCAAAAATTATCAAAAACTGGGAATATCATTGATATCACTTTCCCCTTAACAATTTGAGATAAAAAACCCCTTTTGGACGAGTATTAATACACACACAATGGATTTATTATCCAAAGTAAGTTCATTATGATTATCACATTAAGGGATAATAATAGTAGGATTTAAAATAATAGACATAACTTTTCTTCCTTGACAATTTATGTGGGATTTATTCAGATGAATCCAATCCATGCATAAGATGACATCAAATTAAAACAAAGGATGAATGGAATGATTTATAGGAAACAAATTCCCACAAATTTAAACAAGGGAGGATTCTTATAATTATAATGAAATCATCCTACCACTATGGTATTACATTACTAATTCAACGTATACATATTTTGTGGATTATTAAAACCGTTAGAAAATTATTTAGATATGAAAGAGTGGCTAAATTCAGAATCAAATTAGGCATTAAATGTTTTAGATTGTAGGGTAAGTGAAACTTTCTCCAAGATGTTATCGAACCCCTCTTTATAAAAAAAGAATACATGAGATTTTCCCTTATCCCTCATCTTAAGAGGTTTTTGAATTCGTTCATCATCACGAGCCCGTGGTTTTGGTAAGTGGTTTGTATAATTATAATCTCTTGATTGTTGTAACAATAAATTGTTTGAGTTGCATTTTGTGCCTCTTTTTTCCCATTCTCACTACTATTTAACTTCTTCCCATCACATTAACAATTAAATGCATGATTTCCTCCCCTTCCACACATAAAAAATTTATTAGACCAATATGGTAAATTCTCATCATGATTATTACTTCACTTTTATTATAAAAGAAATCTTATCTTCTTCTCTTCATGGTTATTATATTTTCCATTAAACTCCATATTAATTTTCTTGGTAAAACCTTGAGATCGATACATCACATTCACCTCTGTTTAACCATTGATTACAAATCCCACAATCTCTATTTATCTACTAATGTCTCTTATGGATAGTGCCCTTATAGGACTTGTCTTTAAGCCACTGATGTACCGATCAACAATAATATTGTGTTGGATGATACTTTATAAAGAATACCTTGAATGTCTAGTGAAATTTTTCTCATAGGTACTAATAGATTTATCATCAGTTTACTTCAACTCAAGGAAATCATTATATAACTTCGTACAAATAATCCGAGGAATATTCTTATTTAAAAATTAGTTAACAAACTCATCCAAATCCATGGATTAATTCTCATATTTATCCATCATATTTTTTATTAGGGTCCACGACTAGTCCAAATATATTCTATCGGATAAATAGCCTGAATTAATTTTTGATGCTCCAAATAGTGGAAAATGGATAATATATTTTCAGTAGTACTAATCCTTTTTTATCAACAAGTGGACCAGAATTTACATTGAAATAAGGTGGAAATTGCCTTATGAATGAATCAAAAGAATGTTTCTCCATCCTTTCACTCATTTAAAAATCTACCTTGATTCATATATTGAGATATTTGGGTGATCATAGAAACGATATTTTTCATTCCTTCTCCAATAGAATTTTGTTTCGAAAGAGGGAAATCATTTCATTTTCCATTCAAATAAAATTTAAAATGGTCCATTCATGTTCTAGATAGTGAAAAATACCGAAATAATTGAGAAAGAAATTGTTATCATAATGAGGAACCACATAATTATGAAAAATTATTTATAGGATTTCTATCTTATGACACCTTTTTTAATATATGAAACCATAGGATTATACTAGGTTATTCATAGCCAACATTTTTTAAATTTATATGGGTATTCATGAAGTGTTTGTGAATTCCCACAACATATCCACTAAAAGTGTAAAAAAATGTGTGTAGAATGGACCTTTTTAATTTTAGTAGGTTACAATGATTCATCCACGACACACCCTCTAAGATTTGTTACTCCTAGGTATATCTTTGATAGATCCACATGTACTTGTTTTATCTAGAAATATATGTATTTCTAGAAAACCACTTACTCAATCCTTTACCAAAATTCTAAGACATTTTGTTATAATTTTTCTTTATACCTATAGATATCCTTATAATTTGGGAATAAGTTTAAGTATAGAATTACCTTACACAATAGGGAATAAGTTTTAAGTTATTGGTAACATTTAATGTTTATATTATATTTTAGGTTTTTGTAATTATGTTTTATTACACTTTTGTAATGTTATAAGAATTAAAAGGACATCCTAAATACTAGGTGAAAACTCATCTCATCATGAAAGGCTATAGGGCTTGAACCTGTAACTATAGAGAGACAAGGGTGTTGTGCCTACCATTTCCCTATATTATGTTCTAGTTAATATGTCATTGTTTTCAAAAACATATTCTATGAATAAATATAAATAAGATCTAGTTGTGTAACTATTATGGTTTAGGGATTAATTTATTATATTGGATAACATATGCTATCTATGTGGGATTTGGAAAATAGTTTGAGGCATATGTAAATACATAACACAATTTTATGGATCGTATAATATTTTATATATGAAATATTATACTTAAGGTTTAAAACAAATTCAATTTTGAATATTTAGTTTTTTTAGTATGTGATGAATTGTAAATTGATCACTACACATCCAAATGATAATATTGTGCTTATAAAATTGAATGATATCAAGTAATTATATTTCATTATATTCATAGATTGTAAAATAATTCCTAAAATTTAAGATAAAAATCATAAAATAAAAATTTTACCTTATTACCTCTAATTGAAATGAATCAAATAGTCCCTTAAAACAACATATATTTTGAGTTTTTAGGTCCTTTACTTTTAATTGATCATTCACTTTCACATGATCAATAACCTCTAACATTATATATAATTATTTATGTTTTTCTTTAATGTAAATATCTTTATTTTTCAAAATATTTATCCTAATTTGAATCCTAGTGATATTTTATTCTATATGTCCTTTTATACTTCCATTTCTCTCTTATTTATTGGATTTTTTAATAACTCTTTTTATGATGTGGATATTCGATAAAAGAATTTCTAAATATCATACTCTGGATTTCAAAGCACAAGATAAAATTGCGATGATGAAATTTATTTAACATTGGGATAATATAACACCCCAAAATACTAAAAGAATAAATAACTACTCAAAAACACTTTTTAAAAACTGCACTAAGGTAAAAACATATTTTTTTTCCCAAATTCAATATTTTCAATAGGTTACAAGGATGCAACTCATAGCCTAAAAAAACTATTAAATAGTATACCATTATAAATTATTAATTAAATTGTAGGGTATGGATATTAATAAATAAATTATAAAAATCATAATTATATATTTATTTTAAATAAAATTAGAATACTTTAAAACTGAAAAAATTATTTTTAATTATTTTTTCCAAAAAATTCAAGTTATTCATTCTTTTAATAAAAAATATTAGAATAATTTTTACCAATAGTAGAATTTTTTTATAGAAAATGATATTAATTTTTGATATCATCATATCAAAATTTTATTAGGGTTAATTTTTTAGACTTCTATGAAATATTTCATTTTTTAATAAATTATGAAAAATACTGATTTTGATTGAAAAATCTCTTTTTGATCAAATAATTTAAAATGATAAATTATACATGAAAATAGTTTTCATTTAGAATTATATAAATTATATTAATATTTAACTAATTTAGTTCATTTTTTCATTTTTATCTTTAAAATTTATATTAAAAAATTATACATTTATGAAAATGTTCTCTTTTGAAAACCTCATTTTCATTACATTTGCAAGTATAATTTTAAATAAGACTATACCAATTATATGAATTTTATTATGAAAAATGTATTCAATATTTGTAATAAGAATAATTTTTCGTGTGTGTCCAATTGCCTACTTATAAAATGCCACCCATTCTACTCCCCTATTCACACTTCCAAATAAATTTGGAATAGAAAAATATCACCCAAATTAATTTTTTAAACCTATAAAAACATCTTAGATAATTCTTCAATCTGAAATCCAACCTTGGAAGGCATTTGTTGCGACACCAAGGATGTTTTATGAAGAAGATGTAACATTTTAAAAAAGCATTTTATTTTGATTCATATTAAAACTACAAAAAATATTACTAAAACATGATCATAAAAAATATAAGTATGTCAAATAAATTTTTGTGTTATTATGTAAAGGTAATAACGTTTATCCTTATCCTATTTAATAAAATAGAAACGAAAATCATCGATCATGTGTATGTTGAAATATCACCTCACGAACTAATGTAACTGGATTTCTATAACCACATTCCAAGTATGGATATAATTATGTATTTAAATCATGTAAATGATATTTATGATATTATTATACCACTTTATATATAACAATAAATATAAATTCGTAATTTATATGGAATTTAAATTAGGATAACGTCACTCGTGTGTACAATGGACTACCGACTCATGAAACATTGTAATTAATTTTTAAATTAATATTTACATGGAATATGATAAGGATTAAATTTAGGAATATATTTGATATATATGAGATGATATTTTTGTTCTGAAAATTTTATATTTCACCCACTTACTTACCGTTAATCTTGTTAAGTAAAGGATATTATTGCTCGTGCGCACTTATGACCTACATTAAGGCACATATTGTTTGTTATTCACATAATTACTTTTATATGTTTTATATACTTACTAATATACATTTAATATCATGATTCATTAATAATTCATGGTAGGAACATTTCTATTTTTTTTATTTCATCCATGGTTGTTTGACATGAAAATTACCATATTGTAATGAATTTCTGAACACAATTTCTTTTCATTGGGTTATATTAAATCTTAATTGTGATTTTCATTATAATATTATATGTGTAAATAAATTGGATTAAATTATAATATTTTAATCATTTTATTTGAATTTAATTTTTTTAAAAATAATAGAATAATTTATTAATTCTGACTTAAACGTTATGGTCTTTGAAAGGATTCATTACAAAATATCATTTTAGCTAGATTTGTTATAATATAATATCCTTTAAATGAAATTAATTAATTAATTTTGTACTAAAAATAATTTGTTAATAATGTAGTTGTTAATTAATTTATTAATTTATATCACTCTTTTGTCACTCTTTTGTTCTTTTAATGATTGAGAAATTTTTTCTAAAGAAAATTTGACTTCATTTCTCTCTTGGGTTGAAAATAATTTTTCATCCCAAAACATGTCTTCTAAAAATGCTTTCTAATATGTATTGAAAATTAAAAAAATTATTTATTAAATATATTTTTACTCATGTTTTCTTTTTTTAAAAATATTTTTAATGGAATCTTCATGTCGTTTTCCCCAAATAAGGAATATATTTCATTTACTGAAAATGTAAAAGGAATGATTGTTTTGATATATAAGGAATTTATATAATTATCTATCATCCTGACCACTAAATATTATAATGATTCATTTATATGTTTAAAATGTTATTATCAAATAAAATTATTTTCAAAATATTTTGAGAAATTTTAGTTTTAAAATTTAGTTTTAAAGTAAAAATAGGTTATTTTTCGAAGGATTTTTTTAGGCACGTTATTATGGTATTTCAAACTTTTAATGAAAAAAATATTTATTATAAATATAATCCATTGGGTATGTGGTTTTGATTCCATATTTATTAATTTAATCATTTATATATGATCATTTTTACGATGGAAGGTATTGGAATTCACATTTATGATTTATTCTAATAATCAATAACTTTAACTTGAAATATTCACTTTCTTGTGATCACGAGACATCAATCATTCCCCAAAATATAAATATTATTTACCATGTATATGTTTATTTCTTTTATCCTATATCATTTCTACATATATTGTTTTACATTGAATTTAATTTTATTATTTGTGGAGATATTGGTAAATTTATTTTCTTTAATCAATATAGATATTTTATGATGAGGAACATTATTCATGAATTAAATTGATTGTTATATATAAGATATATGACTTGGAAAATAATTGATGGGTGTAGTATGAAAATATATATCCCCTCATTGTATATTAATTAATAAAAGGAGAACTAGTAAGATACAATAACATAGGTTTCTACCTATAGTTTTAATCCATCTTATGAATGGTATTTACTTTAAATGTAGCATGATAGTTGATATCATGAAATCTAATAAATAAGAATTTACCTCATTTAGAATTAAGTAATTATTATACATGACATTTTTCAAAGAAATTATCTCTGGATGGATTTATTCTTCATTTATTGATTCATTTTTATGTGTTCTAAGATATTTAACTTTCTATATTGATTATTACTTATCAAATCATGATTGTCATGTTATTGATTTAAAGGATTGTGTGTTAAGATAATTACATTTACATATTAATTATTCCTTATCTTACTATCCATGATATTTTCATGATGATATTTTCTCTATATTCAATTCATTCTCGTCTTATTTATTAAATGTATTTCTTGTTTAGATATTTATCATTCCATATTTATTATTCAGTATATAAAAATGATAGTGAAGTTATTTATTAAATGTAATATTTTTCAATTATTTATCTATATTTATTTATTTTTATCCATGATATTTTCACGTTGATATTATCCATAGATGTTTTTTATAAATTTATTGATTATATGGCATGTGTGTTCATTTATTTACCTTTCCATGTGGATTATTCTTATTGATTCATGATAGTTTCCACTATAATTAACCCTTATTGATCATTTTTTTCTTCCCCTTATTTTTATCATTTCCCATTAATCGACGAACTATACAATGAATTATATTCCTATAAATGCTGGATGGAATAACGATAGTATCAAAAAAATATGTTGTAATATATTTTATTTAAATGGACTACAAGACTCAAGTATGTATCTAGTTTAACTAGACTAATAAACTTTCCAATCTCTATGTATGTGATTTCATGTATCTCATTTCAATGTAATAAAAAACCACCATATTTAGGCTATAGGGGTTATTGTTTATATATAATACTTTTATGTTAAAATATCACCATTTATCTGGATTGTCTATGATTAAGATTCCAATGATAAAATATTATGTTCTATCTCATAGGAAACTAATGAAAATTTTTATACTCCGGTTATATCATGAGAATACATGTTTTACATTTACGTTCCTTCATTTATTCACATAATAGTTCCAAATAATATTTTAATAAAAATAATATTTTTTCTCCTTTTAGTAGAAAACCTTTTTTATAAATAACTATATTTTCCCAAAATCTTTTAAAAAATCTATAGAAAGTTTTTCAATTTTTTTATTAAATTCATTTTTTCACATGTTTTAATTTTAACATTTAAATGGAATATTTATGTTATATTATATTCAGTGATCATTTTGATTTTAACTAAATGTTGGAATGAATATCTTTTTATTGTCTATGGAATCAATGAAATTTCTTTCTATCATGTCAATTATTTTACTAAAATATTCTGTGATATGTTTTCATGAGATTTTTTTAATGAAAAGGATTTAGAAAACATGTTCTATTCCAAAACAATTTATCAAATTAAGAATGATATTTTCATTAAGAAATGTTTTAAATGAACTTTAAATATTCACAAAAATTTCATCAACGTTAATTTCAGTGAAAGGGATTTTGAAAATGTCTAATGTTTTAAAATTTTATTTTCAAAGTAGAAAGTGCATTTTCTGTATGAAATGTTTTAAATGATATTTGGTATTATTTTATATGTTTTCATGCTTATATTCAATGAAATAGATTTCCAAAATATTTTATGAATATTTAGTATGAAAAAGAATCGTTAAAACGAAAGTTGTCTTCCTCAAGAAATTTTCTAATTGATCATTGAAAATTATTTTCAATCTAAGATGACATATTTTGATTAAAATTATTTTTACAGGGAATATAATCTATTCATATTTTTATTTTTATTTATCTATCTAGTTTATTTAAATAATGAAAAAATGTTTATGAAACCCATTTCTCTACAGTGTGTTATACCATGATATGATTATTTGGAATGATTCTTATTTTTCAATTGGTTATTATTTTATGATGAAATTATTATAAAACCTATTTCGTTTCTATAGTTTATGTAGTAATAAGATGTTTCTAAAACCCATTAGTTTTCATGGTTTTTGATATTTTATTGTATTATTATCTTATGGGAAAAATATGTTTGAATTTCATTATTTGATGACGGTTATGTTATAATAAATGATGGTGGTTATGTTTTGACTAAGAAGAATGATTTTGTTATAACCCATGATTAGTGGGACCTATATCTCCCTCAAATTCATTGAGTAAATATTGCTAACTCATAAGATAAACAGGACTGGAATGGGGAGTGAACTGAGTTTAGTAAAGGAATGTATTCATAATGATAGTCTTTGGAGTGAACCTTTATTACTATTATGTTTTATGGATTGAACCCCTTCACCTATGATTGTTTTTGGAAATGATACTTGACTATAAAAGAAATGATTTTTTATTATTTTGTGTATACCACAATTCCATGTCTTATGACAATTTTATTTTCTCATGGATCATGTTCTTGGATTTACGTATGATTTATATCTTATGAACTTCTAATATTTATTCTTGAAAAATATTTAGGTAATTTATATATAGTTTCTGGATTAAATATGTTTTTAAAACATTTTCATTCCCTTATTTCTCATGTTTTATTTATTTATCTTTCTTTTTAACCTTTACCATGAATCTATGATCATTATTTCTTATGTTTATTGTACCTAGGTTACGAAGAATTGTTTGAATTAGGGTATGTATATATATAGTACAAAATTAGAAGATATTTGTGGGAATCATGGAATATGTTTCACTATATAAGACGATTTTGTACATAGTCTCTAAAGGAATTAAACCACTACGGTCCTAAAGATTGTGTTTGTGTATTGTAATGAATATTTATAAAAAATATCTAATATATTTGTATGAAAATTTTAGGGTGATACTGTAAGTCAAGAGAGATATATTATTTTATGGAAAGAAAATGTCTGTACATCACAAGGAAATCAACAACAAACAAAATATCATTATGATCATTAGACTTTTTAGGGTGTATTATAATGAAATTCATGGGGATGTTTTCCTATATCTATATTCGTATGGGTAATGGATGAAAAATACCCCAAGCCTTTTTCCACATAGCCTTAACTGTCTGATAAAACAATCATAAAGATACATATTCTTCAATATAAATCTTCAGGTTATACCAAATATGTGTTTTTTACATCTCAATGCATCTACATAATTTCTAGATGAATATAAATAGGTGAAATATGTTAATAGTCCAAATAATTTATCATAAATTATGGTATTTATGGGTCACATTTCAGTGTTGTAAAATTTATAACTCTGCATTTGTCAAAGTTGAAATTCATAATATTAATATACTTTTCTACTAGATGTACATTGTATTTTTGGGATTCACTGATCTTCATATGGATGGATATTTGAGAAGACATTTGGGAAATATGGGACTACTATCCATTCATTATGAATTCAATATTCAACCTCTATAAATTCATGAGTATTGGGTAATTTTTAATCATCAATATGGATAGAGTAGCATGGTGTTTCATTCTCAGAGCATCAACCACCATATTTTCCATCCCCGAATGTTAATTTATTGATAATTCATAATATTTTATCAATTCTATCAATCTAATTGGGTTCATATTATACAACTAAAATGTTAATATATAAATAATTCACTTGTGATATAAATAAATAAATATATATATCACTTTATTCATTATAGATATAATGTCGCCAAATTTATAAGGTAAGGATAACTGCCACCATATCCAAATCATAATTGGGAAATTCTTCTCATTAGTTAACAATTATCCTGGGAAATAACAATTGAGTTATCATTTTTGATGAGTATCTAACCCAATATCATTTTCAAAGATTGTATAAATAATAAAAACCTATCCATAGTTTTGGGTAATGTAAGTACTAGATCAGTGAAAAACGTTTTTTAGATTATTGAGAATATCATAACATTAATATATCTAAATAAACATTAGTATTTTTATTGTTAACATTCTTATTGGATTTTATAATATTGAATAATTACTCTCATAACACCTATAGTATCATGAAAGCATAAAAATACTATAGAAATTAGTTTCTGTGGTTGGTCTAACAAATTTCTTCTTAAATTATTTCAATGATGGATCTCTTGATATGTAATTTATTTAGAATACATATCCTAAGAATGATAATTTCTATAACCAGACTTCATTCCTGGTAAATATTTTTTCTTATTTTTCATTTCTTTTGTTTTTTACCATAATATTTGAATTATATTCATGCTCTTGATTTCTCTTTGAATATATAAATATATCCTCTATAAAGACAATCAAAAATAGATAAGGAAATTATATAATACAATATTCTTTAGATTCGTGAAGATGGTGGGAGTATTAATTTTTCCAAATGGAATAACTATAAATTCATGGTTTTCATACCTTATATGGAATGTTATCTTGGAAATATACACCCTTTTTACCATTAACTAATGATATTTTGATCGATGGTTATTTTTTTAGAATTACTAGGATCCTTTGAGAGTTTCCAATAAATCACCAATAGGGGGAGGAAGACATGAATTCATAATATATATTTTATTAATATAATGTTAATCAATGAAATGATGTATTATTCATCCTATTTTTTTGGAAAATGATTAGTGGTTCACCGTATGGTGATGTATAAGGTCCTACAAGACCATTTTATTTTTTATTTCTTATTTTATTACAATAATTCAATTTAATAAATTATATATTGAGAGTTTGAGATAATAATGGATAAATTTATACGATTGAATGAAATTGAAACTACACACATTGGGGGAAGATGGGTTAATTCACCTAGAAATATATCTAAATGTTCTTGTTCTATAAAAATATCATCAATGATGACTTTTTCCCTAATAATTTGAGTAATGTCACCTCTTATTGTTGGGTATAATTACCTACATTGCATAACCTTAATCTATCAATATTTTATAAACATTCATGAAATGATACACGGTAAAAGGATCACCCGAGATATGATGTCATATTTACTAATCTAATAATTGCTATGTTCTCTATGAAAAGAGATCCAATCCATGCCTTATATTAATTTTAACTTAACCAATGGAAGTATAAATAAAATTATAGAGAGTTTATCACCACATATCATAATATAAAAAAAGTAATATATGTTATAGATAATAATAATACAACCAATAGTTTTAATATATAATTAAATTAAAATTTCTTGTGAGGATGAATTAATATTAATATTATAATTCTATGATATAAATTTCTGTGAAGAATTAAAATCAAATAATGAATTTGTAGTTATAGAGTAAATATGTAAGTACCATTTCTTATATAATTACAGCAATCTACCTATGTAGTGAAGATTGTGTATGCTCTTGCATGTTCAATTAGTTTAGGATGTCTTTGGGGTCCACTATATTTAGTTTTTATAAGGTAATTGATTTTATTTTCATGATTCCAAAAATAAATGGACTTTAATCTTTATAGTGTGGCTGGAGCATTAGTAGGGGCCTTATTTACCTCTATTTTAATACATGGCCTCTATGAACCATGTAGGAAATTATGGGCATCATGTCCTGATTTACCACAACTAAAAAAAATCCTATATAATATAGGGTAGTAATAATGTTTTTTCCAACAAAATTTATTTCTTATAAGTAATTTTAATTTTTTACCACATTGTGTCTTATCATTAGGGATTCCATGATTTTATATTTTCTTTTTATTTTTCCATGAATAAAGAGATTATTCAACTTCATTCCCCTCCTTATGATAATTATAAAGAATCTCATTGTAGACAATAGTGTCTCTTAAGGCCAATTCCCTTTGAAAATAAGAATTTAAGATCATATTGTAGTGATGATTTTTATATTCACTATAATAGATCAAATCATATGCTATTTTTTGGTATTTTAAAATTCACATCATTTATTACAATAGATTCAAAACCATTATAATTAATTCAAATAATTCCCACTCCAATTAATGCTACGAGTGTAAGAAAAATAAATAGTGAAAAATATATTCTTGAGATTTTCCCATTATATAGTGTATAATTTTTCTTTTTCCTTGGTATTCTTAATGAGAGTCAAGAACACTGATTCCTCACATTCTAAATAATATACATCCAAAATTATATTCTTTTGGTATGAGTATTTGAGAATGGAAAATATCAATTACATTGTATATTAAACCTACCTAGAAACTGGTGGATTAGAAGAATATCCAAAATAGGGTGGATGTTACCTTCTAAGTGAGTCAAAAATTATCTTCTCCTTTAATGGAATATTCAGGTGAACAGACTTATTTTCATTATTTATCACATATTAAGATAGATGGGTATTAATTTAAATAATTTTTTTCATCCCACCCACAATCCCATTTGGTTTCTTCTTGGGATTCTATCCACATTTTCAATTCCTCCCATAGTTAAATCGGTTATTTCTAGATCAAACCATTAGATTAAATAAAGGAAAATTAATAATGAGTGTATAAATTTTAAGGAAATTATTTAAAATGAAACCATAAACTTATAAGGATGATTTCATAAATGAAGTCAATATTTTCACCTACGAGTTATTATTTTTCAACATCAGGTTTCCATATTCATATTTATAACTGAAGTAATTATATATCAATTTCTATC
Source organism: Viscum album (assembly GCA_963277665.1). Classification (NCBI taxonomy): domain Eukaryota; kingdom Viridiplantae; phylum Streptophyta; class Magnoliopsida; order Santalales; family Viscaceae; genus Viscum; species Viscum album. The sequence continues at coordinate 937,326,791 of OY728129.1, forward strand.
ATAAGTGTTCATAATATGAATGTGAATTAACCAATGCATTTCCCCTAGGAGAGTCAATGTAGTTTTGTAGTCATACCTCATTTTCATGCACCATGGTTAAATTTAGTTTGGACCCAACATATATTGTTCTGGGTTACTACCCTTAGGATCATCTGTTAAAAATCTAGCATCAACCTTTTCTATCCATACAAGGACTTTATTCCTAGGAAAACAAAACAATCTATAATTAACCAATTTTTTTTATCATATTCATATACTTACCACATAGAATTACCTCAACAGTTTTTGAATAAGATATATTAAATGATCCAAAAAATAACTAAACCCTACTATGATTTTATCATAATAAATCTAAGATAACTATAACTAAAAAATTGAATTAATTTCATGATTTAAATAATGCCTCCCAGAAAAAATCACTATACAATTTCTAAAATTATTAGTGAATTTTAGTTCTTCTATGCAAACATATTATTTTACCAAACATGAATACATTAATTGATATTTTGGGTCATATATAACTATTTATAGAAATAATAGACGATAAAACCATTTTAATAACTTATGGAATAGAAACATAATTAAGGGGAATGATCAAACACTTTGTATGGGAAAACTATATAATAATTCATTAGATTTTAAATATCTATAAAAGGAAAAATATTTTATTAAATGATCAGAAGAACATTTTTTACAATCATCAACCATTATATAGAATCATGAAATTAAAAAATATCATTAAAAGATATAAAAGTTATGACAGGGCTCTGAATACAACTAAATAATCATAAAACATGTGGTCATGACATAAGAGTGTGGAACACTAAAATAAATGAATCATAACAAGAACACGTAAAAGGAATATTTGAATTGTGGAATCAGACGATCTACATATTATTAATTTATAATAACCATAATATTAATAAAACCATTGTGAGATAACTCATTATGTCCATTCCTCTGTGAACAATACCATTATGGTCACATATGAAAACATTAGAAAACAAATAATGACCACAACTATGTGAACAAACCAATTATAAATATTCATAATTATCACATAAAATAAATTTAAAAACCAATTAATTAAAAAGTGATATAGAACCCCCAAATAATATTCCATACATATACATGAAGCACAAAATAAATCATAATCTTATGTTAAAGAACCCATGGATAAAATATGGGTTTCTTAATATTTCCAAAAACGTAATATAAAATAATCTTATGAATTCGTTGGACATAAAAAATATAATTTCACAAAATGATTCACATAATAATAAAATATATATTATTATCATGACAAAAAAATATGATAGATAAACCAATGATGAAAATTAGAATTGAAAATAGAAATGTTATCACAAATCATTTTAAATATTTCTATAAAAGACAAAGTCATAATTAATTCAAAAAAATTATAAGGGAAATTGTATATTTTTTTTAAAAATATTATAATTATTTCCAAAAACTTCATCCTTTAATTTAAATAAAAAAATAATGTTAATAAACCTGGAGTTGTAAAATAATTAAAATAAATGTATTTATTAACATTCTAGGTCATTTTGAAAAAAACCATCATCGAAGAAAAGTTTAAATACATTAATTTCATAAAATAGATAACTAATAATATGAATATAAATTAAAAAAATATTGTGCTTTATTTAAATAAAACACTTTATATAGGAAAAACGTATACATAGAGGAAAAAAGTTCCATAGGAAAAAATGGGAGTTATTCTAACCAACGTTATAATTTTATTTCGAAAAATATTTTATCAATGAAGTGGTAATTGATAGAGATAATTAATTTAAAAAATTAAAAATATTAAATTCCATATTAAATAGAGTAATTTTATGATGAAATTAATATTTAAATTTTTTCTCAGTGTAGAAAGGTTATGACCTAATGAGTGAGCAATTTTACTGATTAAATGCACACATTGATTTCCTACCTAGTTGATCTTAATCTAACCTATTTTATAATCAAAATAAACATATTAATCACATATTTCAGTACCAATTTCCAATATATAACCTATTGTTAAATTTATTGTAAAATTTTCATGAAATATATATTTGATATTTATTATATATTTTCAATATCGTATTTGAATAATAATGATTATTTTGAAATACCCTCTTGACAGTTATCTTATTATCTATTAGTCTCAAATCATTCATCATTTATAGATCATAAAAGGTAATAAAATTTATTTTTTATGATATATTATAATTATTTAGTCCAATATATGATTTTAATTTATCAATTTTACCATAATACCACAAAAATATTAATTTATAGTTCATAGATACCTTATTATATTGGTTATAGATATAAGAGATCAAATTCTAAATGATTGGAAATTGTAATAGTTATGCTAAACTAGATAAAAGCTTGAATCTCATGTTAAAATGGGAATAAAAAATACAACATAGAACTTTCTTCGAGTGAATAATTATTACTATAACACTATATATAAGTAATAATATACATATTTTAGTAACAAGGAATGAAATATAAGAAATAGAGAGCTCAAATTAGTAGTAATTGTATCCATATAACCAAATCTAATAAGTCACGAAAGTTATGGAAAGAATAATTGATAATATAATAGTGTCATATAGTTAATATAATGAGCTAGAAACTAATCCATGGATATCCTAAAACATAAAATAATCACATGGGGATCAAAAAATCATTTCATAATATTGTAATTCATAATTCCGACATTTGAAATATACCACTTATGACTTAAACTGAGATTTATATAATACCATTGAAGTCATTTGATAAGAAATATATATAAACGGGCAAGGTAATAACCAGAAACAAAACTATTATATCTCTTGATACCCACTAATTAATTGAGGGGATATAGAGGGTCCCGTACCCACTTAGTAAGTCAAATTTACTCCTCATATAAATGGGGAGAATCATAATAAAGGTAAAAAAATTTATTGAGAAACTATAATTGAAAATTTTAAGACATTCCCCAATAAATAAACATATTAAATCATACAGAGTAATAAGAAGAATGATATCAAAATAGTGCATGTATAGTAAAACTAATCATAAAACATATAGAGAAATAACTAGGATGGTGTCAATATAATATATACCTAATGGATCGTTAGTATAATATGGGTTATTAATATTAATGAATATAAATTCTGTAAAGATATTTGTAAAAATATGAATGAGAAAATTAATATTTCCACTTTGAAAATAAACAATTTAAAACTAAAAGGTCCTAAAATATTGTAAAATTATTTTCTTCGATAATAAAATTTCAAATTTAAAATTTAATATTCAATACATTGATTGATCAAGGAAGAAGGAAATTTGTTTCATTCCATACATGTTAAAATAAATATCCTTCCAATTTTTTGAAGGAAAAGTAAAAAAGTAAAACGTTTGTAAAAGTAAGGTAATATTACTTTTTATGTGAGAATAAAATAATGGGTAAAAAGTAATTTATTAAATCATTTGGATAATGTAAAAAATTTCATGAAATTTTTTTAAAATATTTTTGGATCGAAGAGATAAATAAATTCGGTTTTCATTAAAAACATTTTTTTGTTGTCATTTTTTCATAACTAGTTGAAAGTTAGTGGAAAACATGTAGTCTACATAATTTAAATAATTTTATATAATTAATTATTTTTTTATAATTTTTATCATAATATTTCATCATAAAAAAGATAATTATGAACAATCTCGATATACAAAGAGATTGTATCCTAATCCTTTATTGCATTAGTAACTTATAAATCATAAGAGAAGCAAAATAAATAACGTAAAATGATAAATTAAAAACCATGATGACAAATTGATTCATTATATAACATATCAACAGAGGATTATATACAAAACATGGGAGAACTAAGGGGTGAATATGGCATACATCTAATGGAAGTAAAACTGAGAAAAGAAACCCTTACCCAAGGTCTGATTTCTATTATATGTGTCTGTAACACCTATATAATAAATATATATTTATTATAAATCTGTTAAAAAACCATAATAATTTATTTAACACCATATATGATCTAATTTTTTAATTTTATATTCATTTTATTAACAAATTATTGTTAAAATCAATATTTATGTTGATAATTTCTTTATTTTTTCGTAAATGTTTTGTTTTGGTAATTCCATTCCATTTACATTAATCATGGATAAATAATAACCAAACTATTATAAATGATATTAATATCATGTATAATAATGTTATAATTTTGAATAATAGTCTATAAAAGTTATATATGTGTAAATGAGTTACACTATTCATGGAGATGGTAGACCTTATTTATACAGGAACACAAGATTCATTTTTCAAACAAATTGAATTTAATAAGAGTAAATAATATTTAAACAGCCAAGAAAATTATTTATTATATATATAATTTATATTTATTTAATATACAATTATTATTATCTCTGTAAATATATATTGAAAATCATTTCATGTCACTATATGGAGGCAGTGGTCCACATGTATGTTTGAGCAGTATTGTTGTTATGAAAAGGATTAAATGTTTGGAAGGTATACGTGATATATAAATTCCATAATTATATAAATTTTTTAAATAAAATGTAAATATTTTAAATACCTTATAATATTCATTCGTTAGTAGAGGTTATTGAATTTTATTTACATCTGTTCATGAGGCGGTAGTCTGATGTACACACAATCAATGGTTTTGTTTCTCACTTAGTGGATAATGAGATGTATTTAAATTATATAATCAATATGATAAATTATAAGTATAGGTATTATACTATTTCTATTATATTTTAATTTATTAATACATAAATGAGGGTGGATATAGGATGAGTAAAAATAATGAGCTTAAGGATGACAATTACTTTCTCTTAGAACAACCTCCATTATATTAGTTATTAATTACACTAGGGTTAGTATTTTGTGAATAATAGTATCCATAGAACATGTATAATGATTTTTTTAGTGATTACTCTATGTTTTAGGCGATCCAAAGGGATTAAAAGGTGCGAAACATTATGGGGAGAAAGTGCACTTTTATAATTGAGGAGTGGAAATTTTGCAAATAACTAATCCTTTTATATAATGGGAAGCAACTTTAAACCTAGGTTACTAAAAAAAATTTCATTATGAATTGAACATATTATATGATCGAGATAAACCTCCACCATACAAAAAAACACAATTTTAAACATGTTACTCCTCAAATTCAATGTTTCATTACTTTAACCATTTTTTATTTGAGTATTGTTAGAAGCCTTTTTACCTATGTAATTTATCATTTATATCTATATAAATGAGCCTAATACGATAATTTTAATCCAATATTAATATATATATAAAATCAAATTTATATAATAAAAGGACTATGTTTTTGGAAAATTAATATAAACATAACTGTGTGTAACCTGAAAACTTTATTTTACATTTTACCCTGGTAATATTGTTTTTTATATTTTTTGGTTAATATAATTATTATAAAATTACCATCAATCCATGAGTAAAATATAGTTTATATTATTTAAAATAGGGCAATAAATTTTCATATGATATTTTATTTGGAAATTTTAATTATTTAATAAAATACTATTTATTAGAAAATAATATTAATGTCAGATTTGATACTATTCATATCATTTGAATTTAAAAACATGAAGACAAAGTTGTAATTAAAATATATTATCTACAAACCATTATATAATTTTATATTTACCTAAAATATTATTTCAAAATAATAATTCATTAAATTTATATAACATTTATTTTTTAAGTTGAATTTATTTAATTTTTCAATTAATTAAATAGTTTCTATTTTGGTATTCCTTAAGAATTTAATTAAATTGTATAATTTCTAAAAATAAAAACAAAATAACTATAATACTTTAATTTAATTATTCTCAAAATTACTATAAATATTCATTCATGTCATTATTTTTTTATATAGACACACAATTGAAATTTAAAAGTAAGAGGGAGACATTTTTCCTTTTTATTTACTTAAATTATTATTATAGAAATTTTCACCAAATAAAATCCTAAATGAACATAAAAATCCATCCAAAAGTAAATTTTTTAAAATAATTCCATCTAAAATAATCTTTACAAGTATTTGATCTAATTTAACCCTTATATTTTTAGCCCGCTATAAACTTGTTTTAACCTTAACAATAATATTTCATTTTATTATTTTTAATATTAATTATGACTGAAAATTATGTTGAATTTAATTTATATTATTAAATATTATTTTCTAAAATATGGAAACAATTTTTCCAAATTCAAGTCACAGAAGGGCATAAATTTAATTTAAAACTAATCCAATACGCGTGATGAAAATTCACTTTTCGAAGGAAAAGTTTTACATAAGTATAGAATGTATTTATATCAAAATTCAATATGATGTTAAATATAAACATATAAATTTATTTTCTATAATATAATTGAACTAATTTATTTTTTCAGACAATTTTAAACAAAATAACATTTAAATTCCATAAATTAAAAGGACATTTTCAATGAAACTGGCCTTTTCACTGAAAATGACTTTTTTAATAAAAATTAGAATTTTTCACTATTTATTAAAAATAGGCCTTTTCAGAATAATGGATAAAATTAACCATATGATTATTTTGAAATGTTGTATTCAGAAAATAAGTCTATTTTATCTTATAATCATTATAAAATTGGTTAATGTTTATTCTTAAGGAAATTGTATAGAACACAATAAAACCATTTTTGGGAAAATATTGTTTTTCAAGAAAACATTTATTTTTCTATCAGAAAATTTTATTTTATTTTTATAATAAATTTATTACAAATGAATTTATTTTATACATATTTGAAAAAATGATTTTTATAATTTATTTGTACTTATTAAAACCCTCTAACATAACCCATAGTTTATATCGTTAATGTTTAAATAAAAATATTTTAAATTAGTACCACGATTCATTTTCACTAAGTGTTGTTTCTAGGATAGGATATTAAGGAAATTAAATTATTTTAAGGGAAATATATTATAATATATTGAGGTGTATAATTCTTCCCCCTTAAATAAATTTCACCCTCAAAATTTCACTTCAGTCGTCAAAGGTTCAATGTTTGCTGAAAACCAACATCGATCATAGGGATAATAAAAATCCATTTAAAAAATATTGTGGAAAAATAGGTTAAATTAAATTTCATGTATTTAAGTTCCCAAAAAATATAACTGTAGTGTAATATAAAAATATGGATATGAAAGTGGAATATAATTCATATGAATTAATATAGAGTGATAGATAGCATTTTTAACAAAAAGTTAAAAACTAACATCCATAAATATATAATCTGTGAAAAGGCTACCGATTTAAAAGAAATTAATGTACTATGATAACAGTTTTATTTTAATATCATTTTCTAAGATTTTAAGAATTAGTTTTATATTTATGGTAATAAAATAAATAATTATACTTAATTTAAAAGTATTATTTCATCCTATAACCAATTACCATCATAATATTGTCTTTTCTTCCCAATGAGGAGAATTTAAGATGGATTTTTGATTAGCGAAGTATTAAAATTAATTTTTAATATATCATAAGATCAGTGAAATAATTAATTTCCAATATTATTGTCTTTTTATATTTATAAATTATCTAATTACACCCAATTTTTATCATAATCCATTATATAAAGATTTAACCTTATGGTTTCTGCAAAATTTATATGGCCAATCCAAATCCATAAATTTAGAAGGAATGTCAGTATTTTTAAAAAATCAACTTAGCATTAATCCCAAAAATTACATAAATCATTTTTTATAACCACATAATTTCTTTAATACCTTGATTATATACTCATAAAAAACATGTTAATGACCAAAATTACAATAATACCATAATAAAAGCATGCATCATTTCAAAAATTAACTATATCATTCTTCATTAAATAAAATTGTAGAATATTCAATATTTACCATAAATCCCAAATGATATAAAATCCATCAATTATATCACAAACGAACTAGTTATCAAATCACTATATGGTTCCAAATTCATCACCGCAATCCAATTTACTTTATCACAATTAAACTCCCCTTTATCTCACTATTCTCTTAACATTGAGAACATTTCATGTGACATCTTTTACCAATTTCTGTGTTATCTAGAAATATCACCATACCACTCAATCAATTTTCTTGGTTATCAATACCATTTAATATATACTTTAAAATATATAATTAAAAACAATTACAAAACAATCCTTAGATGTCTCATGATTCTTATAACTAGAGTACTATTGAGAAAAATACATCATCCACATACTTCTTGAATCCCAACACATTAATACATTTATAATTTTACTTAAATAAAAGAAAAAACACCGGATATTCTATGGTATATTAATAAATCAATAGATTATGGATTTAACTTATATAAATCCCAAGTTCCCCATATATAATACATTTAACTATTTAATAGTTTGTTATTCTATAACCTTTATTTGCAAAAAAGACAATATCTTATTATTTCTTTATGGCGTTCTCTTAGGTGTCACTTCCCAAATTTTTGAATTTAATTATATTGATCTTTCATTATTATACCATAATCATTTATTCAGATCCTTCATTATGGGTTTTAAAAAAATTGAATCACCCAATGATAATCCCATAGAAGTGTCATACAAGGTGTGCAGTAAGGCCCATTTCCACGAAGTAGGTTGTGGAAGGGTTTAGAGAAAAGCATATTTTTTCGAGTAATTTCCCTTGGGAACATCTATACTAGAGCCAAATCCACTTGTACTATGAGTAGAAGGATTTATTGGTAGGAAATCCATATAATATGTACCTTAAACAAATTTTGTAATTTAGCCTATACTTATACTTTTCCTCAATGTCTATTGTATGGTTATGTTTTCACATTTATGTTTTTCAAAAAAATTTTCTAAAAAAATCTATTAAAAATTATCTGATACCAACTATAAGGACCTCGATCCTAAGAGACAAAATTTTGTGGTGACTTTATTAAATATTTGATAGACAGAAGGATCATGTTTCAAAGGATTCAATATTCTAGTAGTCTTGGTAAACTGGATATGTGTTTTGATCTATTATTTGAAATGAAAAAATACAATATACTATATTGCTTGGGATAATTTTTATTATCGTAACCCAGTATATCAATCATGATGAAGATATTAAAATACTTGGGATAGAAACCTAATAAAGAGGTGATCTCAAATGCTCAGTGAGGGTATTCATACAATGGAAGTGAATTTGGAATGAAAAAATGGACATAATAAATGAGAATAATGTAAAACCACGTAAATAATTTCAGGACAGATAAACTCATAAATGGATATCATAAAAAATAAAATAATGACACAAACATAAATAAAAATAATCATAGTGATGAAATGTATAATTCTTGATATATGAAAAATTCCACGAAGGACTTGTTCCAATACATCTGAAATTCCATCAAGTCTATGTGTGATGAAATCTATATAAAAGGGTAATGAATCAAATAAAAACAAATATAGTTTCTCTCATGATACCTATTGATCCTTTGAGGAGATATATATGGACCCTATAATCATATACTAAGACTAATGACTTCTTAAAATTAAATGGGTGTAACATAATCATCATAAAATTCATAGTAAAAAATAGAAGATGAAATGTTAACACTTTCCCTGATAAATAAATATAATCATATACCACTCAAACTTATATGGTGAATTGTATCAAAATAGTACATCCTAAGTCACAATAATCATTAACCATCTAGATAAATAGTATGTATGATATCATTACAACATTTTAATAATAGATAATAATTTGAATAAGGTTTGTTGACATTGAAGATCAGAAATTCCATGAGGACATCATTTAATATTTTTTGAGGACAATAACCATTACACTACAAAAAACCTATTTAAAACTAAAGAATCACAACAACAATTTAAAAACAATTTTATTGGAATATTAACTTTGGAACTTATAAAAGAATATATAAATCATGGATTGGTTATGATGATCGTAATTGTTTTCATTCTATACATTCTGAAACAAAGATTAATTTCACATTTAATAAGGAAATTCATAAAGTAAATTGTTATGAAAATTCATTTAAGATTAATGATGAATCATTTAAAAATAAATACAATCATGCCTAAAAAAGTAATTAATAAATCATTTATTAAATGAAAAATAATTATTCTATCTTTTTTAGAAAAAATAATTTTTACCAACTAGATAAATGAAGTAGGTTTTCATTAAAAATTAATTCTTTTTCATATTTTGTTCTTAAGGAGAGAAAAAGGATACGGAAACATTTATTCTATGGAAATCACTAAAGGATAATAAAATCATGATTTTCATTAAATACACATCATAACACTTCATTATCAGAAAAATAATCATGAATGATTCTAATAAATAATGAGACTGTGACATAAACCTTTACCACAATTGTATCTTATAAATCATAATCCCTATGAAATAAATAAAAATAATTGAAATGTTAAATACCATGAATATAAATGGATAAGTGATATAACATGTCAAATTGGCATTATACAGAACACATGAAATCTAACTGGTGTATATGGCATACAAGTCACATAACTAAAGGTGTTCTGAGAAACCATTAACGTAGGTCACAATTATTTATTATGTTTATGTATCACAAGTATGAAAAATATATATGAATTTTAATTATATTTAATATTTAAAATAATATATTTAATACCATATTTCAACTAATTATGTTCTTTTATTACCCATTTCGTAAGATTTTATTGTTAAAATCATTGTTTCAGTTGAAAATTTCATTAATTTTCATGTATTTTTTGTTTTTGTAATTTTGGTCCATTTACACTGATAATAGTTTTATTTTATATATAATGTTAAAAACTATATAAATATCATATATAAGTTTTATATAATTATTTACTATATTCTATAGATGGTGGATTTGTGAAACTGAGTTTCACTATTTTTGGAGACGGTTTCTAGTATGTTTGCATGGATATGATTTCTATTTTTATTGAAATATTCATTTGAGAAAGGTAATTAATATTTCACCTTTATATAATCATTATTATACCGACTATTTCATGATAATACCTTAAGTGTATCATTAATACCATCTATGTCATAATATAATTAAAAACATTTAATATCACTAAGTGGAGGCGGTAGTATACATGTACACATGTGAGATATTATTGCATTCCAATGGATAGAAAGGTAATAAATTATATAATTAAATAATTAAATAACTTCATTAATTTTATTCATATCATATATTTATATAAAATCCATCATTATATATATATTCATGAGGGGATGTGATGTAAAACTAATTATATGAGTTCGTGGGGCGGTAGTCTACCGTAGACATGATTGATAAGTTTCTTTGTATTTTTATAAAGAGTGGATAGATATAAACTATGAAATTAATATAATAACCACTCCGTATATATTACATACTGGTTTTATTATATTAGATTTATTATGACTTGAATAAGGGTGTTAAGAGGATATGCAAAAAGAATTTTTTTAGTGAAGACCATCACATTCGGTTATAGTAGCCATCTTTTTATATCCTTGGGTATTTTTTCATTGGTTTTATCAATATAATGGGACTAATAGGTGTGAATAAGTGAGAGGAGCACGTTGCCGTTTATAATTTATGAGAATTTACATTTTTTTAAATATCCATAACTATTAAATAATGGGAAGTCACTCTCAATCCAAATTCCACCATAGGTTTTACTTAAAGGAGTTGGGGGATGATATTGTCAATCTACACCTTTGACAAAAAAATTGTTTTGAACAAGTTTTTTCATAACTTGTATATTTATTTAATTTTACTATTTTAGTTTTCACTATGGTAACATGTGTTTTTACCATTATAATTTATAATTTATGAATTAATAAATGAGATTATTTAGATAATTTTTACCCACTAGTTTTAAATATTAAATCTAGTTTATAAAATAAAAAAATCAATTTTGTGGAAAAAATAATTTAATAGAAGTGAATTTAATGTGAAAAACTCAATTTTTCCAATTACCACAGTAGAAAAGTTTTTAATATTTAGGATACACTTGATAATAATAAAAAGACTATTGGTCTATGATTATAATATATTTGATATATTCTATTATATACCAATAAAAAGGTATATAATGTAATTTTCAGGACTTTTAATTCAATAATAATGCAACAGTTTTTATAAAAAAATTCCAATGTCAATTTTGACACTATTTATTTAATTTGACATAAAAAACCTCAAGAAGAATGTTGAATGTTGAATTTATTATTTTAACATATTTCTATCATGTTATATTTATCCAAAAAATCCAAGAATATAATAATTCATTAAATTTATATTACATTAAATACTTTTTAATTATTTATTTAGTTTTTTTGTTATATAAATAATTATTATGTTGTCGTTGCATAAAAATTCAAAGAAATAATTTAATTACAAAATAAATCAAAATTCATAACCATCATAAAAATAATTTCATTATTCTCAAATATTACTATCAATATTTTTTAACATCATTTTTTCCTCTAACTGAATAGATAAATGAAACTTTAAAGCAAGTAGGTGACATGTTGTTCTTTTTTACTTAAATTATTGTATTAGTCAATTTCATAGAAATGTTTCCAAAAATCACAATCCTAATGTAATTATAGTAAATTTTTTCTGTGATAATATATTTTATAAAAGTATCTGTTGTATTTTAATCCTTATAATTTTTAGTTTAATAGCCCAATAAACTAGTTTTAACCTTATCTAGAGTAATTAAGTTTTACAATTTATTCTATTCATTATAACCAAAAATTAATTTGAATGTATTCAATTAATCAACAATTCTAATTACAAATATGTAGTCTATTTTTTCCCAAAAAAAATTCATAAAATATTAAAATTTTAAGTTTAAATTAATCTCACAGACAGAATGAAGAAGTGGTTTTCCAACCATATTCTTTTCATAATTACAGAAGTTTATAATATAAAAATTCAATATTAAATTGATTAAAATGGAATAAATATTATATATTATAATTAAATTAAAAGATTTTTCATGTTTCAAGAAATTTTATAACCAAATGTAACATTTAAATGCTTTAAATGAAATGGAATATTTTAATAAGAACAAATAATTTTCACTATTCACAAAAAAATTATTATTTTCTAAAAAATATCAAAAATATCACTATAACTTATTTTTTACATTATTATTACAAATATGATATTTATTTTTTAATTTTTTTTCTCAAATTTGTTATAATTAATTACTGAAATATTTTCACAAAAGGTGTTGAAACCGATTTTAAGAAAAATATCATTGTCAAAAAACAATTATTATATTTTAATAATATTTCAATTTTTATTTACAATCAATTGATAGTAATCGAATTAGTTTCATTAATTGTTAACACATAAAATTTTATTAATCTAGTTATTGTTATTCATACCCACCAACTTAAGCGCCGGTTATATCAATCACATTTTAAAATTAAATTTTTAATAAAATATTGTTGTTTATTTAATTATTTTTTCGAATGTATCGCAAAAAATTCAAGAAATTAAATTATTTAAAAATAAATATATTATAAAATTAATGGTTTGTTAAATTTTAAAACGAAAACAAAATAAATATTTACTTATTTATATAATATATCATCAATAATAATGTTATCTCTGTCTACCATGAAGTTATTTTATAGTATTGTTCATGTAGATGGTTAGACCATCCAAAATATGAACATACCTTAATTAATATATGATAATGACACTTGTGAAGAAAATTTTATTAATGTTTGTTATTTTTTATTATTTACAACTTTTTTTAGCCGACATTATTAAAGGAGTCATTATAAATATTGTTCTTTACATTGGTTATTTTAAAACGAACGAAAAAAGAATAAATCTGAATAGTTTTTTCATGTAGGTTTGTAAATAAACTATGTGAAAACCCCCTTCAGAGGCTTGATTTATTATGTCGGTTATTTAATAACTATTGTAAAAAACTATACCAATGCATTTATTACGTTGGTAATAAAATAAGAGACCTAAAAACCAATTTTTTTAAATAGAACAGGGAAACCATTAAAATCCCCTACAAAAGAAGTCCTGAAACAAGAAGAAACCATACCAATAATATTAAAAAACAAAACCAGAATCTATACCAAGAAAACATCAAAACCAGACCCAAATAAGAAGAACTATATAACAATTAAACATTCATATATATAACATTCATATCCTACAATTTCAACTAAAAAACATAAATACAACCTAATAAACATCCAAATACACAATAATAATTACAATATTCAAAATTAAATTTTAAACTACAAAAAAACGAAAATCTAATCAAACCTATAAAAATATTTGACCATTCCACTTGTAAGTGTTTAACCTCGTGGGCACTATAGGTTTGAGGGTCATCAAATAGATCAAAATTGAAAGAAAATTAGTTGACATTTATAATAAATCAATCAAATGAAATATTATGGTAATTTTTCTAGGAAATAAAACCTATTCAAAGTTTATTATTGTTCTAGTTGTAATTATTTCATACATAAATCTTAAAAAATAATACATTCATCTGATTAGGCATATTTTTTTCCAGAAAATTCCGTTAAAATGAGTGTTAATTCAAAATATAATTTTTATGTAACACATTGAAATGTACAAATTATAAATTGATATTTAACTTTAATTTTACATATTTGATCTTGTCACTCCTTTTATTTGTGTTTTTTTGAAAGTATTCCCATACCGTATTAAAAATTAATATGAATGGGATAAATTTAAAATTCATTATATTATAAAAAACTATTAAAAAATTGAAACTTACTTTTCCAACCTATTCTGAAAACCACCATGCATTTAGCCATGGACATAGCATATCCAATAAAGTGTTTTCTCTATTGAAAAGAACACCTAATATCCCATGATCACTGATAAAAAATAAAATTCAGGGATAGTGTTTTTTATGTTAAAAGATAAAGAACACTTTGCTAGATATATGTTTCATACCACTCACAAGAAGGCATAATCCAACACTACTTGATTATATTCTATTCAAATATTTTAGAAATATAAAGTGTTTTTTTCCTCATCTAATGCACATGCTTCAGGGGAAATAAAATGTGGTTCTAGGAATCCATATAAATCTGTCTTCTCATTATTATCAAACATTTTATATAGATACCTAATATAAAATAGACATAAGTATACATTTTTAATAAATATAACAAAGGGAAAGGTGTTGAGACTTACGTGGAAAAAATATTCACAACATTGATCCTAAACTTATCTCCAGTAACAAGTTCCATGATATCTTTTTTCACAATCCCCACATTTGTTTCACATATACAAAATGAGCATCCATCAAAATAAACATTGATCCGCTAACAAATTTGAATATCATGATAATGTTTCAAGACTACTAGAATCTGTATCTGATGTCATACCCATTTTTATTTGTAGTTGTCTATATAATATTTCTTTAACTTTTATGTATTCCTATAAATTAATAGAAAAATATATTAGTTTTCAAATATTAAATAATATTTAATAAAGAATAAAATAAAATATATAACATACATACCTCTACAGTAATGAGTTGTATAAGTCTGGATGGACAAACGTAAATGTAGTCGATATTATGTGAAACTTTAATCACCTCATCTATAGGTAATGGTACTTGAGCTGGTCTATCTACAATATCCTTTATAGTGACCCTATGATTCTCTTCCTTTAACTGTTCATGATGAACTGTATCTCCTATACAATATACCAGCCCATATCCAAGTATATGATGGTAAATATCATCAACATACAACTCAAAATAAGTTGGAAGTTGTGGCGGAGGAGTAGGATAAAAAATGGGGTCCTCATGTTGAGGTGTATTATTAATAATGGGGTATAGAGGTGGGGTAGTGGGATCTACCGGAGAAGGTGGATGAAAAATAATGGGGTCAGTAGGGGGAGGTGGAGGAGTTGGAGCTGCAGTCTGAAATTGTCTTTGTAAGTCTGCAAACACAAACTGTATCAACGCATTAATATTTTCTCCATCATTGAATTAATCTCATGAACATCATGATAAAAAACATCAATGGAAGAAGTCAAAGAATGTGCAAACCCTTTTCTTACCAATACACCCATCGGGTATCCTCGTATATGACTGGGGTGTTCGATATTTCCCAATGCTGCAGATAAAATATCTTACCTCCCAGTAGCTTTAAATACACCTTATGTTATCTGATTTTCAAAATAATCCTATATTAATTAATTGAACATTTTTTAATGATTCAATGTATATAAAGAATTAAATAAAGTTAAATAAATAAAATAAATATCTTATAAGAATCTTATCTACAATTCTTGATTCATCTGAAAGATATTCCCCTTTTCCCCATCTGAGCCATCTTCCATTTTTTTATGTCTAGATGGAGTGGATGGAGGGGAAATCTCTCAAGAGCATGAAGACTCATCACTATGATTTTTTTTTAATTTTTGAAACATTATTTTTTTCCAATAAACTATACCCTCTCTAAGATATACTATGAGGGTATGCATTTTTAGATTGGATCTCTTGATGATATGACCTTGTTTTCTGTAAATGAAGGATAAGAAATCATTAACAGAACATTATTAAGATCATTTAAAAAAGAAGGTTTAGAAAAATTTACATTTTCTATAACCAAATTGCTTTTTTTTTCTACTTTCAAAAAATTATTTCCATGTGTCATCATCTATGAAAGGATATATTTGACATGTACTGTACTGTTGTCTATAACCAAAAATGAAATCAGATGTGAGGGTTGATTTAAAATCCATCTATCTCCTAGCAGCCATAGATAATAATTTCCTCCTAGATCCTCCTGTGTCAGGAATATCAAATTTTATCTCATAAAGAATAGTTAAAACATATTATACTATAAACATTTAAATATTATTCAAACAATAGAAAAAGATATTTCAAAAAAATTTCTCCCATAACTCAGATATTATCACTTTGTCCACATATATCCAATCATTATAAAAAATGATTACATTTCTTATACCCTGAGTTGATATAAAACAGTTAAAATATTTTTCATTTAAACCTCTATGAATATCATTCTCATCAACGAGTGTCCTTTGTTACAGGCTACAAGAAAGTGATAATTTTTGTAAATGCATGCATCCACATTTACCAACTATTCAACTCATATTTATCATTATGGGAACAGATGAGGAAGATTGGTGAATATCAAGTGGAGCATGGGAATGTTCATCCTAGAGGCATGATCATGATTCTCATATCCAGAATCATGTGTTTGATCTACTGATTGATCTATCATTATCATTAAAATCTATAACTAAAACATTAGTTCACAAATATACCAATTCAAATATTACTATGGTAATGTTAAATAATGAAAAAATTAACTATGTTATATAATAGTAAACATGGTAAATATGGTAATCTTGATAAAAAATGGTAAATATGGTAAACATTGTAGTGCAATTTTCATTCAACAAAATCAATAAATATACATGTAACGTAAAGGTAAACTATGGTAAACATGGTAAAAATGGTAATCATGATAAAGTAATTTTCATTCAACAAAATCAATAGATATATAAGTTACGTAATGGTAAACATGATAAACTAAACTAATCGAAATTAAAATAAATAATCATTTCTAATTATTTGTTTTAATATTCATCTTAATAAAGAAAAAATTACAATATCTAACATTTTAGGAAATTAATAAATGTAAAAAAGAAATAAACATATTTTACATGAAATATTATGAATGTACAAATGGATTGGTTTCCCAAATTCATCCATCATGATCGATCTTTATGGCACAAACCATGTCTTCAACATGATCACCATTACTTTCTACTTATATTTCCATGGAGGTAGGGATCACACATAAATCAGAATCTCCATCAAGTTGGTCCTAACCAATATACTATTTTTCCCTTGTAAAACATTATTCAACTACATATATGATTGATCAAAAACATAGAAAATCTGTTTTTCATGTGTTTCCATTATAAAATAATCAGATGTGTCTTCCAATCTATTCAGATTAACAACTTCCATTCAAAATTCATCGTGTATGATACTGTTGTTACTAATAAACCATTTTTAGTTAAAAACAAGAAATTTAATTTTAATGTAATCAACCACCCATATTTTTCAGTTACACCATAATATGCATTTGATGCAGAAATTGGGTTTTTTTCTTCAGGACAGGAGAAAATTCCTTGCTTCTGTAAACACCAATACACCACTATTCAGAACAGCACTTCTGTTGTCCTGAGATTTTAATTGAAATGTATAGCCATAAATGTTATGCCTGGACTAGGCCATCACATATAAACTTGGACCACCAACTAACCATCTTAATTTCTCTGATACATTTGAGCTACCGAACATGGTTTTTTTTAACATGATTTTTTTTGCTCATTCAAAATCCACATTTCATTTTTCTTTGGATGATATTGTTTCAATTTATTAATATGAAATGTGATATATGGTTGAGCATCAGATTTGTTATTCAAGATATATTATTATACCTTATTCATCTGTTTAGTTGACAAAAAGTTTACTTTCAAGCCATGAATCCCCATTCCCTCATTATTAACACATTCATGGTAAGATGGAGGCAATCTGAAGTGCTTTGCTATAGCCAATTAGCTCCTATATAAATCTAAACCCTCCTCAAAAATATACTTTTCAACAATTGAGGCTTATGGTCGTTATGGATTCCGAACATACCCCTTCAATATTTTCACATTCCTTTTAAAAGGATATAACCAATGAAGATATATAATTCCACAATGCATTATTTCCCGAACCAAATGAACCATTAAATGCAGTAATATATCACAAAAAGATAGAGTAAAATACATTTCCCATTGATAAAGTATATAAATTCCATCCTTTTCCAGAAATGTTCAATTCCTTTACATCAATCACCTTATTACAAATTTAATATACAAAATAACTCACCTTCATTATAGAATTTCTTACACAGATGGGAAATATTCTACAAAAATAAACTGGTAGAAGTTCTTGCATCATGATGTAGAAAAAATTACTTGTTATACCTATCAAACTCTAATACATCATTGAGACAAAATGTTCTACATTTGAATAATATACTTGAGGCACTTTGATATCATGAACACACTGACAAAATCTTGTTTTCTCCCACTTAGATAATGTACGACAAGTGGGAGGAATAAATGTTTGTCATCCATTAGGAGTGTGAGTAAACTACAATGGTATTACCATTTATAGTAAAACTACTATAACTCTAGGTTTTTTCGATGGGTTATTAACGACAAGATCCTGTCGCAAATAAGGTTTATCAACGGTGCCCCGTCACAAATAGCCCGTTGCAGAAAACACCGTTGTAAAAAATATTATTTTCGACGGGCCCATCACAAATAATTTTTTTTGTGAAGGGAAGCGTTACCGTCACAAATAAGTCTCCTATTATATACTCTATATATGTATATTCTCTTTTGCGATGGACCCGTCGTAAGTACCTTTTTGCGACAAACCCGTAATCCAGTTGCAAATAGGTAAATAAAAACTTATTTACGAAGGGTCTGTCGCAAATAAGTTTTTGCGACCGGTCATTCATACCGTCACAAATAGGATGATAAATAAGTTATTTGCGATGAGTTCCCATCGCAAATTTCCCCATCACAAATACTGAAAAAAATAAAAATAAATAAAAATAATTAATATAAATCATAAAATATTATATAATAATAATAATATTTATAATATAAAAAATATATATTTTTATAATATTTATAATAAAAAATATATAAAATAAAATTATGACATATTAATATCAAAAAATAATGATAATATGAATACTATTAATATAAATAATATTATATTATATAATAATAATATAAATATTAATAATCTAAAAAATTAATATAATATAGGGTATTGTCTTCCATCTGTTCCTGCTTCCACTCCTCATATCGACGCATCTCCTCATCGTGCTGCTGATGATATCAACACATCTCCTCATCGTGCAGATCCTTCCACTACTGCTCCCGTTGATGCATTTTCTCTTACACCTGATTATTTCTAATTATTAATAATTTAGCAATACTTAGAAATACATAGAAAAACTACTCCAGATTATTATTAATTATTACTAATTTAGAAATACTGAGCATTACCTAGAAAAATGAAAACTGCTTGAATAATGAAAGGTAATTTGGTAATCATAGTTCTGGAGATGATAACAAAATTTCCATTCATTATCCAAGCAGTTCTCATTTACTAATTATAATTATGTCATATTATTACTAAAAAATAATTATATTATCAATATTTTTGAAACAAAATATTATTATTAATAATATAATAAAATATTTATAAAATATTAAAATTATCAATATTCACAACATGTTTTGCTCTATTCTTAACATGTTCAAATCTCAAAGGGATGCCAATTGTCAGGTCATGTGCAATAAAATGTTTGTGTCAGCTATGTCTAATGTAAACTCTATAACTGTCCTTGCATGGTTGATCACCTCGCAAGTAGTATTTCCATAGGACGACCAAAGTAATGTCGTTCTTTTTTCTAAGAATCATCTTTCTCCCATTAAATAGATAATTCTTCCTTAAAATTTTAACAGGAAATCAGTATCTTTCCCTTAAAATTTCAAGGAAGAATGGTGTATGTAAAGGGTCATGTGAGATAATTCTTATAGATTATAAGGGCATGACTTGGGTTGTCCTATTGCAATTCTACTTGAAAGGTGATCAACCAAGAAAGGACAATTATATCTAATTATATCTAATTATTATTAATTATTACTAATTATTACTAATTATTACTAATTATTATTAATTATTACTAAATGTATCTAATTATTACTAATTATTAGTAATTATTACTAATTATTACTAATTATTTCAATTTATTAATAATTATTACTAATTATTGCTAAATATTTCTAATTATTACTAATTATTATGAATTATTACTAATTATTACTAATTATTACTAATTATTACTAATTATTACTAATTATTACTAATTATATCTAATTATATCTAATTATATCTAGCTATATCTAATTATTACTGATAAAAAAATTATATTATCAATATTTATGAAAAAACAATATTAATATTATTAAAATAATAAAAAATTTATAAAATATTAAAATTATCAATATTCACTATAGGCTTTGCGCTATTCTTAACATGTTCAAATCTCAAAGGGTCATCAATTGTTATGTCACATGTAATAAAAAGTTTGTGTCAGCCACGTCCAATGTAAACTCTTTACTTTTCCTTGTATGGTATATCACCTCTCAAGTAGTGTTGCAATAGGATGACCAAACTAATGTCGTTCTCATCTCTAAGAATCATCTCTCTCCCTTTAAAAAGATCATTCTTCCATAAAACTTTTAGGGGACATCAGTATCTTTCCCTTAAATTTTCATGGAAGAATGGTCTATGTAAAGGGTCATGTGAGATAGTTCTTATTGATGAGAAGGGCATGACTTGGGTTGTCCTATTGCAATGATACTTGCATGGGGATCAACCAAGAAAGGAAAATTAAATCTAATTATATCTAATTATATCTAATTATTACTAATTATTACTAATTATTACTAATTATTACTAATTATTAAAAATTATTACTAATTATTACAAATTATTAGTAATAATTGCTAATTATTACTAATTATAACTAATTATTACTAAATTAATACTAATTATTACTAATTATATCTAATTATTACTAATTATATCTTATTATATCTAATTATTACTAATTATTACTAATTATTACTAACTATTCCTAATTATTCCTAATTATTGCTAATTATTCGTAATTATTGCTATTTATTTATATTTATTTTTAATTATTCTTAATCATTCCAAATTATTGCTAATTATTACAATTTATTCCTATTTATTGCTAATTGTTTCTAATTATTACTAATTATTCCTAATTAGTGCTAATTATTGCTAATTATTCATAATTATTAGTATTTATTAGTAATTATTACAATTTATTACAAATTATTGCTACTTATTTCTAATTATGGCTAATTATTGTAATTATTACTAATTATTCTTAATTATTCCAAATTATTGCTAATTATTGCTATTTATTTCAATTTATTGATAATTATTTCAAATTCTTCCTAATTATTGAAAATTATTTGTATTTATTAGTAATTATTAGTAATTATTACTAATTATTACTAATTATTACAATTTATTACCAAGTATTAAAATTTATTACTATATATTACAATTTATTACAAATTATTATTAAGTACTCCTAGTTATTACTAACTATTCTTATTTATTACTAATTATTCCTATTTTTTAATATTTATTGCTATTTATTACTAATTGTTGTTATTTATTGCTAATTTCTGCTAACTTTTTCTAATTATTCCTAATTATTGCTAATTATTACTAATTATTAATAATTATTTCTAATTATTTCTAATTATTGCTAATTATTGCTAATTATTACTATTTATTTCTAATTATTGCTAAATATTGCTAATTATTGCTAATTACTCCTAATTATTAGTATTTATTGCTAATCATTGGTATTTATCTGTAATTATTAGTAATTATTAGTACTTATTACTAATTATTACAATTTATTACTAATTATTACAGTTTATTACTAATTATTAGAATTAATTACTTATTATTATTAATTATTTATCTTTATTTTTATTTAATACTAAATATTGCTAATTATTACTAATTATTGCAAATTATTCCTAAATATTGCTAATTATTCCTAATTATTACTATTTATTACTAATAGTAAATATTTATTCCTAATTATTCCTAATTGTTAATAATTATTCATAATTATTACTAATTATTCTTATTTTTACTATTTATTTATATTTATTACCAATTATTATTTAATTCCAAAAATTAATTATATACATTAATAATTATCATTAAAAATTAATAATAACTACTAATTATAAAAAATTAATACCAAAAATTTCAATTTATTAGTACAATTAAATACTAATGACAAAACACTTTAAATTTAATTTAATTACAACTAATCAAGAAAAAAAATTAACATAAAAATGAAATAAATAATAAATTAAGAAAACATAAATACATTTAAGACTAATTTTCTATTGATGCAGACGGCTTCACAACTTCTTCATGAACAAAAAAAATTAATTTAAAAAAAATTCTCTCTCTAAAATCCGAGTTTAGAGAGAAACATGATCTAAAATATGAGAGGAATGAGAGAAAAAAATGGATGGGGGTATATATAGGTTAGATTATTTACGACGGGATACCCGTCGCAAATACCTACCTCTGCATTAATTACTGTCGGCGGTAAAAAAAGTTATTTGGGACGGGACTCATCACAGATAGTCCCTGCCGACACACCTTTTGCGACGAGATGACATCCCATCCCAAAAAGCTATAAACCGCCGCCGGTTATTTGGGACGGGGGCCGTCGAAAATACTTAACTATTTGCGACAGTGGGATCCCACCGTCGAAAATAACCTCCGCGTGGTTTGGCGTGCTATCTATGCCAATCCATTTGCTACGGGAGATGAAATCCCGTCGCAAATAGTTTGTTATTTGCGACGGGTCGTTACCCCCGTCGCAAGACGCCCATCGCAAAATCCCATATTTCTATAGTGTATGTATAATATTGCAATCATCCTATCTTTATTCTTTCCATTAATATCTAACAATGTTCTAATCAAACTACAACATATATTCCTCTCTATTTGAATGCCATCAATATTATGTTTCACTTCATGATATCTCCAATATGGTAGGTCAAAATATATATAACCTCTTTTCCAAATATTTCTATCATTAGCAGATTTATGTGTCTTTCCCAATCACACATCAAGGTTTAGTACCCTCTCAAAATACACATCCTGGGATAAAGGTTTTGGAGAAGTATCAAATTTTTGTAAGCCATTCAATTCCATTTTTATTCTTCTACAAGAGTGATCCATGGGAAAAAGCATTCGATGACCCATGTATACTATTTTCCTCCCACGATGAAATTGACAATATAAGGTCTATTTTTCGCCAATTGAATATTCTTTATGACCCATAACACTGTATCCAAACAAATTTACATAAGGTGGGAAGTCATTTATTTGAACATAAGTATTGTATGCAGTTGAAAATATTCCATTTTATTATAATCATACACCCTAATACCATCTTCCCATAAAACATTCAAATCATTAATCAACGGTGATTAAAAAATATCTTTCTCATTTTCGGGTTGCATCTGACCAAAGATCATTATACTGAACATAACATATTTGTGATTCATAAAAACATCAGTGGAGAGTTTTTAAATTACCAATAAAAGGCCATAAACTATCTATGATACAGAGGGTTCGATGTGGATTCATTCCATCAGCGCACAACCCAAGTATGAGATTTGTACACTAGTGCAGAAAAAAAAATTACGTCGGTTATATTTCATTTTTTACGTCGGTTTCTAGCCGACGTTAATACGGGCGACATTTTAAATAATGTTTTTGACATCGGTTATTTAAAAACCGACGTCAAAAACATAAAATCGCGATGTTTATGACGTCAGTTATTTTAGAACCGATGTGATAAAGAAAAGGGGAAGGTCTTATCACATCGGTTATTTAACAACCGACGTGATAAACCGGGGGGAGGGGGGTTTATCACGTCGGTTTTTTAATAACCGACGTTATAAACCGGGGGAGGGGGGTTATCACGTCGGTTATTATATAACCGACGTGATAAATCGGGGTGAGGGGTGTTTATCACGTCAGTTATTATATAACCGACGTGATAAACTGAGGTGAGGGGTGTTTATCACGTCGGTTATTATATAACCGACCTGATAAACCGGGGTTAGGGGTGTTTATCATGTCGGTTATATAATAACCGCCGTGATAAACCGCGGGAGGGTGTTTATCACGTCTGTTATTAAATAACCGACGTGATAAACAATTTTCCAGGCCTTTTATGACGTCAGTTATTAAATAACCGACATGATAAACCATTTTCTAGGCCTTTTATCACGTCGGTTATTAAATAACCGACGGGATGAACACAATTTTTTTAAAAAATTGAATGCAGTCAATCCTCTCTCCACCAGAATCAACCAGAAAACAAATCAAGAAATGGGACCACAAAAACAGAATTAGATCAAAATTAATCATGTACATTGATAACATATAAAATTTACCCCCTAGACAGCCCCCACCCTCATGTATACCCCATGGACAGCCCTCCCCGACCCCGTTGGAGCCCCCGCCCTTCTGTATACCCCCTAGACAGCCCTCCCCCACCCCATTGGATCTCCCACCCTCATGTATACCCCTTGGACTACCCACCCCAACCCCATTGAAGCCCCCACCACACTCCCAGACTGCCCCCGTCCCCCGGACAGCCCCAAACACTCCTCAAAAAACCCCCACCCGCCAGAACAGCACCCCTCACCCCACTTGACAGCCCCCACCACAACCCAGGACAGCCCCAAACACCCCTTGACACCCCCCCCCCACCCCTGGATAGCACTCCCACACCCTTGGACTGCCTTCCCACACCCCTGGACAGCCCTGCCACCCCCCAGGACTGTCCCCCCACTCCACCGGATAGCCCTCCCAGACCGCTGGACACCCCCCAACCCCACTGAACACACCCCCACACCCTTGGAACACCTCCCCCACAGACCCAAATCCATAGCAGAAAAACCATCCAAAGTAAACCAAAATAAGAAGTATAGAAAAATTAAACATTCACTTATATAACATTCAAAACTTACACTGTCAACTTAAAAAAAACTAAATCCAACCTAAAAAACTACCAAATACACAATTACAACGACAATATTCAAAATTACATTTTACATTACAATCAACAAAAATTCAATCAAACCTGTAAAATAATTTGACCAATCCACTTGTAAGTGTTTGATGTCTTCACCAGTATAGGGTTTAGGGTTATCAAAAAGCTACAAATGAAAAAGAAGGTTGTTAACGTGTATAATGAATAAATCAAATTGAAATATTATGGCAAAGTTTAAGAAGAAATCGTACCAGTTCAAAATTCACAACTTTCCCAGTTGTTATTATTTCATACATAAATATTAACATATAATATCCGCATTCGATGAGGCCTTGTTGTTCATGACAATTCTGTTTGAATGAGTGTAAATTCAATATATTATTTTTATGTAATAAATCAAAAAGTACAAATTATAAATAGAAATTTACCTTCGCATTTACATATTTGATCTGTGCATTTCTTTTCTTTGTGTTTTTTTGAAAGTAGGCCCATGCACTGTTAGAAAATAATACTAATGGGGTAAATTTAAAATTCATTATAATATATAAAACTATTGAGAAATTGAAACTTACCTTTCCAATATATTCTTAAAACTTTCCCGCACATCACCATGGACAGAGCATATCAGATAAAGAGCTTTCTCCCTTGGGGAAAAAACCCCTAACATCCAATGATCACTGATAAAAGGAAATTTAATATTAGTGGTTTTTTATGTTAAAAGATAATTAACTCTTTGAGAGAATTTTTTTTCATACCTCTCACAAAAAGGAATCATCCAACATTGTGTGATTATATTCTTTTCAAATCTTTCAGCAATATAAACCATTCTTTGTTCCTCATTCAATGCACATACTTCAGGGGATATCAATTGCAGGTCCATGAATCCATATAATTCTGTCTGCTCATTCCTCTCACAAATTTTATAAGGACAACTAATACAAAACATACATAAGTATACATTTTTAATAAATATAACGTAGGGAAAAGGTGATAAGACTTACATGGAAAAAAAATTCACCACGTTGATGCCTAACTTATCTCCAGCAACAAGCTCCATGATATCAGTTTTTATAATCCCCATACTTATTTCACGTCCAAAAACATGAGCTTCTATTGGAAACTCATAATAACCCAACAAAAACTGCAAATATCTTGACAATCTGTCAAGACCATTTGAATCTGTATCTGATGTCATAGCCATTTGTCATTGTTGTTGTCTATACAGTATTTCTTTACCTTTGAAGTATTCCTGTAAAAAAATTGAAAAATATATTAGTTTTCAAATGATAAAACAACTTTAATAAAAAAATAAAATAAAAGATATAACATTCATACCTCTATGGTAATGAGTCCAAGAAGTCTAGATGGCCAAAATAAAAAATGGTCGATACTCTGTCCAACTGTCGCCACCGCATCTGTAGGTATTGGTACCCTAACTGATCTATCTATAATATCCTGTATAGTGACCCTCTGATTCTCAACCTCTAATTATTGATGATGAACTGTATCTCCTATAAAATATACCAACCCATATGCTACTATATGATGTTGAGAATCATCAACATACAACTCGCAATATGTAGGAAGCTGCGGTGGAGGCGTAGGATAAAAAATGGGGTCCGTAGGCTAAGGTAGGGCAGTGGGAGCTACTGGCGGAGGTGGAGGATAAATAATGGGGTCTGCAGGGGGAGGTGGAGGAGTGGGAGCTGCAGTCTGAAATTGACTTTGCATTTCTGCAAACATAGAATGCATTGACTCTCTAATCTTGTCCTCCATCATCCCATTAATATTATGAACTTCAGCCTCTAAGGATTCTATTTTTTTATAAACCCCCTCAATGTTAGAAGTTGAAGAATGTGACAACACTTTTCTTACCGATACACCTGCCTGATATCCTCTTACACGACCAGGATGTTAGGGCCTTCCCAATGCTGCAAATAAAATATCTTCCTTCCCAGTAGATGTAAATGTCCCCTCTGAACTGTTCTCATCAAGAGAGTCCTGTATTAATTAATTGAACATTTCTGTAATGATTGAAATTATATGAATAAAATAGTTAACTTAAATAAATGAAATAGATATCTTACAATCCTCTCAGCTATGATTCTCGATTCTTCCGAAAGATATTTCCCTTTTTTCCCTTCCGATCTCTCTTACATTTTTCATGTCTAGATGGAGGGGATGGAGGGGCCACCTCTCCAGAGCTTAAAGACTCAGCTCTTAGTTGTTGAAATTTTTCCGCCATCATTTTTTCTTCCAATAATGCATACCCTCCCCGAGATAATCTATGAGGGTATAAATTTTTATATTGGATCTCCTGATGAGATTTCCTTGTTTTCTATAATTTAATAATAACATATTGTTAACAAAACATTAATAAAATCATTTATATATGAAAGTTTATAAAAGTTTACATTGCCCTTACTAGAAATGACTCTTTTCTTCTACTTTCAAAAAACTATCTCCATGTGTATTCATATATAAAAGGATATATTTGACAAGGATTTTCATTACTCCTATGACCATAAATGAAATTAGATCAGAGGGTTGATTTGAAATCCCTCCATCTCCTGGCAGCCAACGATATGAATTTCTTCCTGACTCCTCCAGTTTCAGGAATATCAAATGTCATCTGATAAAGAAGTGGTTAAACATATTATATATACTAGAAACATTAAAATAATGGTCAAACAATGACAAAAGATCTTACCAAAATCGTCTCCCATAACTGAGAGATAATCGCTTTATCCACACTTCTCCAATCATCATACAGAATACTTACTTTTCTTTTATCCTGAGTTGCTACAAAACTCATAAAATCTTTTGCATTTGGACCTCTAGGAATATCATCATCATCAAAATCAACGATTATCCTATGATCCTGCGTATGGGCAAGTGATAATTTTGGTAAAAGTGTGCACCCACGTTTACCAACCTTTGAACTCTTTGTCGTAATAGGAGCATGTGAATATTCATCCCCAGAGGTATGACCAGTAATATGCTCCTCTCCAGTATCATGTGGTTGATCATCTGAATGATCTGTCATTATCCTTCAAATCAAAAAAACAAACGTCAGTTCACAAATATACAAATTCAAATATTTTAATACTACTGTAATCAGAAAATAGAAAAGTGTACTAAGTTACATAATAATAGACATTGGTAATATGATAAGCATGTTAAACAATGGTAAAGATTGTAAAGATGGTAAAGATGGTCAAGATGGTAAAAATGGTAAAAATGGTAAACCTGGTAAACATGGTAAACATGGTAAAGTAATTTTCAGTGATAAAAAAAACAGATATATAATTCATGTAATGGCTATAAACATGATAAAGTAAACTAAACAAACTTAAAACAAACAAAAACATATACTTATTTTGTTTTAAAACATGTTTTAATAAATAAAAAACTTACAATATCTAACATTTATGGAAAAAATATATGTAAACTAGAAATAATCATATGTTACCTGTAATTTTAGGAATGTACAAATGGATTGTTTTCCCAAATTCCTTCGTTGTGATCGTTCCTTATGGCACAAACTATGTCTTCAACATGATCATCATTGTGTTCTGTTAATCTTTCCATGGAAGTAGAGATCTCACATAAATTATCATATTCATCAAGTTCAACCTCACCAACATATTGTTTTTCCCTTGTAAAACAATAGCCCACTGCATATCTGATTGATCTACTACATAGAAAATTTGTTTTGCATGTGTTGCCAATATAAAAGAATCAGGTGTGTCTTCCAATCTATTTAGATTAACAAGTGTCATTCCAAATTCATCATGTATGACACTGTTGTTACCGTTAAACCATTTACAGTTAAAAATGGGAACATTAATTTTAAAGTAATCAACCTCCCATATGTCTTCAATCACTCAATAATATGCACTTGATGCAGAAATTTGGTTTTTGTCCTTAGCACTCGAAAAATGCATTGCTTCTGCAAACACCGATACACCACTATTCTGAA
Organism: Viscum album; assembly: GCA_963277665.1. NCBI lineage: Eukaryota > Viridiplantae > Streptophyta > Magnoliopsida > Santalales > Viscaceae > Viscum > Viscum album. Next base: position 937,356,656 of record OY728129.1, read on the forward strand.
CGGCACTTCTGTTGTCCTGAGCTTTCGTATGAAATGTATAACCATTAATGTCCTAACCGGACCATGTTATCACATTTAAACATGGACCACCCACTATCCATTTTAATGTCTCTAATACATCTGATCTAGCAAGAAAAGTCCTTTTAATCCATGACAAAAAAGTTTTTTTGTTCTCATTCAGAATCCACATTTCTTTCTTCTTTGGATGACATTGTTTCAACTCATTAATATGCAATGTGATATACAGTTGAGCATCAGCTATGTTATTCAAGATGTATAATTCTAACTTCTTCATCTGTTCAGCTGTCAATGATTTGACTTTCAAGCCGCGAATCCACTTTCCCTCATTATTAACTCGTTCATGGCGAGATGGAGGCAAACCTATGTGTTGCGCCGCAGCCAAGTAGCTCGTACAAAACTATTCTACCTCCTCAGAAATGTACTTTTCAATAATGGAGGCTTCAGGTCGATATAGATTTTTAACATAACCCTTTAATATTTTCATATACCTTTCAAAAGGATACATCCAACGATGATATACAGGTCCGCAAAGCTTTATTTCTCAAACCCGATGAATCATTAAGTGCACCATTATATCAAAAAAAGTTGGAGGAAAATACATTTCCAATTGACAAAGTATAAAAATTTCATCATTTTACAAAATGTTCAACGCATTCACATCAATCTCCTTATTACAAATTGAATTGAAAAAATAACACAACTTCATTATAGTCTATCTGACACGAATGGGCAATATTCCACGCACTGAAACTGGTAGAATTTGTTGCATCATGACGTGAAAATCATGTGATTTCATACCTATCAACTTCAAGTCCTTCAATGAGACAAAATTTTTTACATTATAAGAATAACCTTGAGGCACTTTAGTATCATGAAGACACTGCCAGAAGCTAATTTTCTCCCTCTTAGATAATGTATGACAAGCCGGGGGAAGAAATGTTTGTCTTCCTTTAGGAGTGGGAGCTAACTCCAAACGTATTCCCATTGAAAGTAAGTCTAATCATGCATTCAACCCATCTTTAGTCTTTCCTTTAATATCTAACAATGTTCCAATCAAAGAATCACAGATATTCTTCTCCACGTGCATGAAATCAATATTATGTTTAACTTTATGATACCTCCAATATGGTAACTCAAAAAAATTGACCTTTTCTTCCTAATATGTCTATCATTACCAGATTTCCGTGTCTTTCCCAATGTCACGTCAAGGTTTTTCACCCTCTCAAAATACAGATCAGGGGATAAAGGTTTTGGAGCTGTATCAAATTCTTGTGAGCTATTGAATGCCTTTTTTAGTCTTCTATAAGGGTGTTCCATAGGAAAAAACTTTTGATGACCCATGTACACTGTTTTCCTCCCATGATGCAATTGACAATATGACGTCTGTTGTTCGCAAATTGGACAAGCTTTATGCCCTTTAACACTGTATCCAGACAAATTTCCATACACTGGGAAGTCATTTATAGTTAACAGAAGCACTGCATGCAGTTGAAAATATTCCATTTTATAAGAATCATACACTGTAATACCATCAGCCCATAACAGTTTCAAATCATCAATCAACGGTGATAAGTAAACATCAATATCATTACCGGGTTGCTTTGGACCAGAGATCATTGTACACAACATGACATATTTGCGCTTCATACAAACTTCAGGAGAGAGTTTGTAAATTACCAATAAAAAAGGCCATGAACTATTTGTGCTATTGATTGTTCGGTATGGATTCATTCCATCTGTGCATAACCCTAGTCTGAGATTTCTAATTTCATTTCCAAATGTAGAATACTGCGCATCAATTTTCTTCCATTGTGGACAATCAGCTAGATGACTTATTTTTCCATCACATACCCGCTCTTCAGCATGCCATCTTAACCTTTTTGCATCATGTGAATTAGAAAATAAACGTTTGAAATGATTAATTATAGGAAGATACCAAAATACCTTTGAAGGGAGATTTGTAATCTCTACACCAGCCTGTGATTTTTCTTTCACCTTATACCATGATGTCCCACATTTAGGACACTCTGAAAGAAATTCATATTCGTTCCTATATATAATGCAGTCATTCGGATAGGCATGTATTTTCTTGTATCCCAATCCCATCAGGCATAATATTTTCTTGGCTATGTAATGTGAATCTGGATGATCGTTATCTTCTGGAAGAATGTCTTTCATCAATTGAAGCAGCTCTGTAAAACTTATGTCACTCCATCCATGTTTCGCCTTCAGGTTAATCAATCTTAACACCGCCAAAAAAACCGTAAAATCTGTACAACCAGGATATAATGGTTTTTCAACAACACCATATAGACGCGCAACTATCGGTTCTATCTCAATTTGTTCTGCTACAATATCGCGAATCATTTCTTCAATTCCATCGGAGTTAACATCTTGCGAATCATCATCATCAGTGACATTCCGTCCAGTTTCACCATGTCAAATCCAAGGGTTGTAACTCGGATTAAAACCATGACAAATCAGATGATCTTTTATCTCTCTACTTTTCAACTTCTTCATATTCAAACATTTCAGGCATGGACAGAAAAAAATGTCACTACTTAGAACATTTCGTTTTGCAAATTACAAAAATGCATCAACACCTTCCTCAAATTCATTGCTCATTCGATGTGTCGTAATCCAACTTCGACTCATTATTACCTATAACAAATATCAACAAAAAATATATATTTTTAAGATAAGACAAATATATGTTTATATGAAAAAATCATAATTTGAATGTAAAATAATTTAAAATATAAAACAACTCTATAGGTATTTAAGAAAATATGCCTGAATATTATTTTTAAAACAAAATATAGTTAGATATAACAGTTTTAAATTTCATTGAATCAATGAAAACCATGATGCCTACATAGTTGACAGAAAATTGGAGAAAATGGAGTAAACCTGAGAATCACCCCCACCCCCGGACAACCCCCAAAACCCTCTGGAGAGGCCCCCACCCCGTTGGACAGCCCCCCACACCCACCCACCCCCTTGGACAACCCCTGGACACCCCAAAACCCTCCGGAAATCCCCCACCCCTCTAGATAGCACCCCCCACCCCTCCTGGACACCACCCCCCACCCCTACCCCTTGAACACCCCCTGGACACCCCAACCCTCTGGATAGCCCCCACCCCACCGAACAACCCCCAAAACCATATGGACAGGCCCCCAACCACGTGGACTACCACTCACACCCACCCACCCCCTTGGACACCCCCCACCCCCCGAACATCACCCGTTTGCACATCTTTAATATAACATATTTTTTTAAAAACGTTTCATGAAATATAATGATGTGTCCAATCATATTTTTTATGAAATTTTTCTTACTAGAAAGGGTCTTAGTATTGGATAGATTAGTAAATAATGTGGCATAAAACAGCAATATAATCCTAAAAAATTCGTATAATCCAGCTTAAATCTTTAAATAAATATGTTTGTAATCAACCATCAAATCCAAAAGGTGTATGAGAGAACAAGTAGAGAAAAACATGGAAACGAGAGATCATAGTAATTAAGGGGAGATGGTGTCAAAGGAAACACAAAATCAAATGAACCGAGACCACATTATGATGTAATCCATGAAAAAGAAAAACCTTCATCAAATAAACTCATTATGTCCACACATTATGTCCACACATTAACATGTGTGAAAAAATATTATTCCCATGCCATTTTGAACAAACTCATTATATCCACACCTTACTATCTTATGAGATATAAAAAAATCAATGAAGTAGATGATGATATATGACCCCACCCATCAACATCCATACGTATGTGTGAGATATAAAATCAATAATCATTATATCACAAAGAATACATGAAAAAAATGGGTTTAATATCCATTTAAAATGGAATCATATAAATAAAAAATTTATTATTCAATCAATAAACATGATAATCCCATGTAATATAAATGGGTTCCAAATGATACTAAATAAATTTCTTGGTAGATACCATTCAATGATTATATGGTATTGAAACCATATAAATAATGAGTATATAGTTTAGTCAATAATTTTCTCAATTATTTTATCTATGATATCTTGTTGAACATCCTTCAACAAAAGGGATAAAAAACATGGTATTAATAGTGGATGGTTAGGAAATAAAAATCCAACGATATTCAAAAAGATGTAATAGGGTTTGAAATGGAAGAATCTAACCTAGTTTAAACAAAAAAATCTTAAAACATAATTATAGACTATTCGTGAAAAAAAAATGAAAGAAATAAATTCGTGGAAGGCTTACTTGAGTGTTGCGAGTTGAGATAATAGATCCGAGATGAGTAAAGAAGATAAATGATGAATCCAAAATGAGTTTAACGCAGGTCGATCGACGAGCCAATTAGGGTTTACCGCGCGAGAGAGACGAGCAGGCAGACTGTCAATCGAAAAATCGTAAATGACAGTCCACGAGGCTTTAATTTTTTAAATTTTTTATAACGTCGATTATAGAATAACCGACTTTATAAACTATTTTTTAAATTTATAACATCGGTTATTTTAAAACCGACGTAAAAAACCAAAGCGCTGGGGGTTTTTTACGTCGGTTATGAAATAACCGACATAATAAACGCGTAGATATCTCATTTTTTCTGTCAGTTATCAAATAAACGACGTAAAAAAACCCCGCTCTTTGGTTTTTTACATCGGTTATAACATAACCGACGTAACAAACTCCTAGATATCTCGTTTTTTACGTCGGTTATTTTATAACCGACATAAAAAACCAAAGCACGGGGGGGGGGGTTTTACGTCGGTTATTTGATAACTGATGTAAAAAACGAGATATCTACATGTTTTCTTCGTCGGTTATTTTATAACCGACGTAAAAAACCCCCAGTGCTTTGGTTTTTTACGTCGGTTATAAAATAACTGATGTAAAAAAACCCGCGCTTTGAGTTTTAACGTCGGTTAATTTATAACGGACGTAAAAACCAAACACGTACGATTTGTAACGTCGGTTATTAAAATAACCGATGATAAAAATCTACTCACCGCATTTGTTACGTCGGTTATGAAATAACCGACATAAAAAATCATGTTTCACAGATTATCAGGTCGGTTATATATAACTGACGTAAAAAATGGTGACGTAAATAACGTTTTCTGTACTAGTGGTAATTTGATTTCTAAATGTTGTATACTGCAATCCAATTTTCTTCTTTGTGGACAATCAACTAGATGCCATATTTTTTCATCATATATCCACACTTCAGCATCCCATATTATAATTTTTGCATCATGTGAATTATTTAATTAATGATTCGAATAATAAATTATAGGAAGATAGAAAAATACCTTTATAGGGATCTTTGTAATCTCTACATCAGCCTGTGATTTTTATTTCAAATTATACCGTGATGTCCCATATTTAGGACACTCTGATATAAATTAATATTCCTTCCTATATATTATAAATTCATTCGGGAAAGCATGTATTATATTTTATCCCAATCCCATTGATCATAAACATTTATTGGGATTATAATGTGAATCTGTAAGATTATTGTATTTTAGAAGAATGTCTTTCAATAATTATAGCATCTATGTTAAACTTTGGTCACTCCATCCATGTTTTGCCTTCAGTTTAATAAATCTTAACACTGTCAAAAAAACCATAATATTCATACAACCAGGATACAATGTTTTTTTTCAGAATCACAATATAGACACGCAACCCTCAGTTCTATCTCAATTTGTTTTGTTGTAATATAATGAATCATTTCATCAATTCTATCAGAGTTACTATCTTTCCAAACATTATCATCAATAGATATGACATTATGTCGAGTTTCACCATGCCAAATCCAAGGGTTTTAACTCAGAATAAAACCATGACAAATAAGAATATCTTTGATCTGTCTACTTTTCAACTTCTTTTTATTAAAAAATTTCAGTCATGGAAAAAAAATTCACTACTTAGAACTTTTCATTTATCAAATTCCAAAAAGGAATCATTACCAACTTTATATTCATTACTCCTTAGATGTTCCATAATCCATCTTCGACTCATTATTACATATAAAAAATATCAAAATTATACTTATGGTTAAGATAAAACAATTTTATATTTAAATGAAAAATATCATATTTTGAATATGAATAAATTTTGAAATAAAAAACAAATATATGCATATTCTAAAAACATATTCATTGAAATAAATTTAAAAAGAACATATATTTAGATATAACAGGTTTATATTTATATGAAAATAAATTTAGGATTACATCTCTCTCTCATTTGGACCATGATATATCAATATAAATTCATCTTTGATCCTTTCTTCTTGAGGTACACAAAGAATAAATCTTGGTGAAACTGGATTCAAAATTCACCCTTCTATAAACATGAAAAATGAAGTATAAATATTAAAATATGTATAAATTCACTACTGAAAATTACAACAATCCCAACATTTTGAAACTATTGGGATAGCCCAATAAACTGTTGGGATAAAATATCCCACTGTTTTCACACACCGTTGGCATGATGGTCGTTGCAATAGTCCTATACCTACAGTTCTATAGGAACTGTTGGTATAGACTATCTGAATTTAATATATGCCAAAAGTTTCAATGAAATTGTTAGTGTGTGTATATATATATATATATATATATATTACAATGGTTCAGGAACCATTGGTATACATGATGCCCTCATATAATCTATGCCAACGGTTTCATGGAAACCGCTGGGATATATCTATACAAACGACTAAAGAACTATTGGAATCCCTTTCTTGTATATAATATTTCGCAACGGGGGTGGGGGTTTTCTATGGGGGTGTGGGTGTCTAGGGGGTGGAGTGGTGTCCAGGGGGTGGGGGTGTCCAGGGGGTAGGGGTGTCTAGGGGGAGGGGGCCTGTCCAAGGGGTTGGTGTGTTCAGGGGGTGTGGGGTTAGTCCAATTGTGTGCAGGTGTCTTGGGGGTGGGGTGGTTTCTAGGGGTGAGAGGGTTGTCCAAGGGGGTAGGGGGTTGTCCATGGTGTTGGGGGTTTCCAAGAGGGGGGGAGTGGGGGTTTTCAAGGGGTGGATTGGTGGGATTTCTATGGGTCGGGGCTGTCTAAAGGGGGGAGCTATCCAGGGGGTAGGGGGTTGTCCAAGGGGGCAGGGGTGTTCGGGGAGGGGGTGGTGTCTTGGGGGTGGGCAGTCTAGGGGTGGGGGTGGGTGTCCATGGGGGTGGGGGTGTCCTGGGGGTTGTGGGCCTATCCATGTGGGTGGTGGTCTATTCAGGGGGGTGGGGTGTCTTGGGGGTGAGGTGCGTCCAATAGGGTAGGGGGTGTCCAGGGGTGGGAAGTCTGGGGGGTGTCTAAGGGTGGGTGCTGCCAAGGGGGTGGGTGGTGCCCATGGGGGTGCTGGTGTCCCGGGTGTGATGTGGTTTTCCAAGGAGGTAGGGGTGTTTAGGGGGGTGTCCAAGAGGTGGGGTGTTGTCCATCGGGGTGTGGTTGTCCAGGGGGTGTGGGGGAGTGTCCTGGGGGTGGGGGTGTCCAGGGGGTGTGGGGGGGGGGGGTGTCTAGTGGGTGGGGGATATCCATGGGGTGGGGGAGGGTATCTCCATGGGGATTGGTGGGGTGTCTAGGGGGTGGGGTGTCCAAGGTGTGGGGGGAAGCCTAGGGGTAAGAGAGTGTCTAGGGGGTTGGGTTGTCCATGGAGTTGGGGGGGATCCATGTTGTGGGGTAGTCCAGGGGGGATTTCTAAGGAGGTAGAGGTTTCCAGGGGGTGTCCGGGGGGTTCAGGGGTTGTCCAAGGGGGTTAGGGGTGTTTGGGGGTGGGGGTGTCCGGGGTGGGGGCTGTTCCGGGGGTAGAGGGACTGTCAAGGGGGAGGGGGTGTCCAGGGGGTGGGGGAGGTGGGGTTGTCTATGGTGGTGATGAGGCTATCTAAGGGGTTGGGGGTGTCTGGGGGTGGGGTTTTCCAAGGGTGTGGGGACTATGCATGGGGGTGGGGGAGTGTCCAGGGTTGGGGGTGTACAGGGGATGATGTGATGTCCATAGGGTGGGAGAAAGTCTAGGTGGGTGGGGGGTTGTCCATGGGGGTGGGTGTGATCCGTGGGTCTCCAAGGGTGTGGAGGTGACATCCAAGGGTGAGGGTGCTTTCCAAGGGGTTAGGGGGTACCCAGAGGGTGGGGGTGTCGAGGGTTTGGGGTGTGTCTTGGTGGGGGGGGGGGGGTCGAGGGTGTGTCTAGGGGGTGGGGGATGTCCCGAGGTGGGGCTATCCAAGGGGGTAGGGGGTCTTTAGTGGGGGTGGGGGAATCTTGGTGGGTGGGGGAGGGCTTTCCCGGGGGTGCGGTGTCCAACGGTGGGGGTGTCCTGGGGGAGGGTGTGTCTAGGGGGTGGGGTGGCTTTGTCTGACCAAGTTTATTTTTAAAGCGAATGGTAGAGTAAGTTAGTTTAGATTTAAACACTAAATAAAGATTTTTATCATATAAGGAAAAATATAATATTGAATATAAAAGGAATTTCAACATGAATATATTAGCGAAAATAAGAATTAATGAATGATACAATTATTTATGGTAAAAAAAATTATTGAATAAATTCCTCGGTTGTAAGGTTATAAGGAAGCACTTCCATGATAATAATACCATGGTAGCACACACATGGACGTACACACACCCACACACATGATAGAATACACATGGTAGCAATAGAAAATTGAAAACTTGCATGATATCACTCCCTTTGTTTATTTTACTAGAAATCATGGTATAAATGAATAGTATGAAACTTACCATGATAGAAAGAACAATGATAGAAAAATAATATCTCAAAAAATACATTTCAGGCATCCTAAAAAATAAAGAACAAAACAGAGGCTTGTGAGGCTTACTTGAGTGTTGCGAGTTGACCTAATAGATCTGGCGATAATGAAGATTATGAATGATGTTGAAAATAAAGTTTAGAGGGAACGACTTCGAAGAATCCTTCTGAGGTTTTCTGTGTGAGAGAGACGAGCCATGAGTTACCTGATAGAAGAAAACCGAATAATAGAATACAAGGCCTAAAAAATCATTTAAAATATTTACCACATCTGTTATTAAATAACCGAAATGATAAACTATTTTTTATGTTTATCACATCAGTTATTTAATATGTGACAATGAAAATCCTTAATCCCGTCAGTTATAAAATAACTGACATGACAAAGCACGAAGATTCGATCATTGACGTCGATTATGAAATAACATATGTGAAAGATAGAATATAGTAATTTTTGATGTTGGTTATAAAATAACTGATGTTATAAATTGATTATCTGCACATTATCACATCTATTATAAAATAATTTATTTTATTAACCAATTTTTATATCTTTTCACATCGGTTATATATAACTGATGTAAAAACGCCAATGTTGTAAATGTTTTTTCACTACTAGTATTTTGAAAGTGGCCTATTTTTTAATAATATAATTATTAAAAAATAAAAATGATGTTATTTAGATACTTTTATGTTCATGAATCTAATTTCAATAGGTTTTAATTAATATTAGAGAATCTATATGAAAACTAATATATCATACATCGTAGAGGGATAGTCCACACAACACATGGTTAGAATTTTCATGTGTTGAAGAATGGGAATGGAAATATGGAAGATTAGAATTTTTCTATTCATAAATATAATTATATTAAATATTTCATATTTATACATCAATTTTAGAGATATAATCTATAAATAAAGGAAATGGTAAAAATGGTTGTCATCACTTTGTGGAGGTGGTAGTTTGTACAATGCAGAAATGCCATTTTCATTTTTATAAAAAAATGGTGGTGTGTGTAATGGTTATTCCATGATCATTATGAAATAAAACATAAAAAATTTTAATTTAATTATATTTTAATTATAAAATTATAATTAAACTAGTAAGATTAATAGGGAACAAATTAGAAAAAAATTTGTATTCACGAGGAAAAATATTTTGTCCCTTAGAAGATTCATCAGATATGAAGGTCTAAAAATCTAGTATAACTAGAGGATCATGGTATGGAAGAGTATTCTGGAGGAATTATAATTTTTAATGTTAAGATATATCTTTTCGATATGTAATAGTTTTTTTACTTCACCTCATAGGGGGTTTTGACTACAACCATGTTGGTTATGGTATTTTGTCTTTGAGAAGATTAGAAGTGTATTTTTAGATCTTTCTATCAAAAATAGGTTTAACCGTTTCATACTTTAGTTTGTTGAAACATACTAGTATTGTGGAATTGAATCCACTACAGAAAGGTACAAGTTGTTTCATGGTGAACTTGATCGTTAGAGGTTTTGTGTTAGCTTTCATTGTAGATGATTATTTTGGGAGGTTCCTCCATGGTGACTTAGGCCCTATTGTAGAAACATATCCACATAAGTTACAAACATCATATCTAATTGTTCGTCTAAGTGAGTTATGTAATAAATTCCAAATAACATAATTTATTTGAGTAATCAGTTTCAAATTTTATGATGGTGTATTAATGAGGGTCTTTTCATAATTATTAGATCTCGAATGATTCCAAACATATACCAATATTTGATACTGATTGAAGATTTTTTTAAATTAAAAAGGGTTTTATAATCGTATTCAATCCAAATATATTTTATATACAAAACACTTTTTTATGACTCAGTGGGGCTCTATGGTGTAGTAATTTATACTGTGTTGTGGAGGTCAAATTTTAATTCTATTCATACTATAGAAGTTTCTTCATGCATTATAGTGGTCTTATTCCACCACACCTCTATTCCATTTTGGTTCATCAATAATTAATGGTTCAAAATTATATACTCCACCTTAATAAAATTCATTTATTACACCATGGTGTCTTCCATGTACTTTTTGGGAGTCATTTTACTTCATCATTGTCATGAATGTGACACCCATGTATTCTTCCAAACGGACATTAGGATGACTATTTACAGCAATCATTTTTGGGGGTTCTTAACATGGGACGTTATTTTGGTTAGTTGGTGAACGTGGTTCGAGAGATGACACCCCTGAAAGACTTTGATTTTTGATGTATAATAACATGTGGTTGGAGGTTCTCTATAATATGGAGATGTCCTCTATATATTTTCACAGTGGTGTAATTATTTCGTTGACATGACTTTATGACCTTTCTTGATATTATCATATATAGGTGTGTGTGTGTGTGTGTGTGTCCCATTAGACCCATTGTCATGCTTGATTCCATGATTTTTTCTTTTAACCTTTTTTCAATGCTTTATGTTGGTCACATGTTTATAATTATCCACATTATTCTCATAATGATAAGTTTTCCTTGTATTCTCTACCATGATACATATATTACTATACCTTTAGAGTCACAGTTATTAGGGCTTAGAATATGTGGACCATAGTGACTTGTTTCGCCCTTAGAGGTTGGGTGAACATAACTTTAGATGATGGAAATGATGGACATGAGTATAGGGTGGAGATACACCAATTCAATGGAATTTCACGTTGAGGATAAACACGATACCTAGTAGTATGAAAACCCTAATTTAACTCGATGCTGAGTAAAATGATGAGTAGTGCACTCAATACCTAGTGTAATGATGAGTAGCATGTCATATTTGATATCTAGTGAATTTTGTGTTGCATGTACATAGAATTCCATGAGTACATAAAGAAAAACACTCACTAGCCTCATGGCTAGTCATTGTTACATCCAAAATGTATTTGTTATACTTTTCACACAGAGATGAATCCGGTATAATAGTGGGTTTTCAGCGGATTGGATAGAACATGAATGCTCTTCATGTGATTGTGTGTTTATTATTCTTGTTTAAAAATTTCTTAGTATCAAGGAATACACTATTATAAAAGTGAAATTTTTTACGGATGGATTTGTGATCTCTTATAGGGTTTTATAATTCACAACATATATGAGAATTTTAGTGTGCATACAGGCTTCAAGAATAAGGACTTGTGAAAGGGAAACTAGACAGTTGAAGTTGGTTAATCTAAGGTGTCTGAAGCCTAAAATAGTAATGAGAACGAATCCAAATAATTGACATTGTTTTATTTATTTTTTACTTGTCACACATTTAGTACGGTTTGGATTTCCACTTTGGGAGCACTTTTGTTTATAGTATGACAAGCATGTCCTATACATTATTTTCACATGGTTTATATAGACCTGGTTTTTACATGTAAGACTTTGGAATATTTAATACATATATTTCTAGACACAGGTATTGAGACAGAGTGTGATTCTGCAGCCTGGTGTGCCTAGAACACATTATACAAAAAAATTATGTTTTCTTATACAATGAACATGTTGGAAAAGGTATATCTCTTATAAGGTTTTTCATATTTGTAATATGAAGCCACAGTTGTGTTTGGAACATGCTGTTTACCATAGGTGAGGCTAAAATTTTTTCTGTGCAAGACTTTTGTGAGAAAAGTCACACAGGGGAAAATTGAAAATAAAATAATTAAATATAATTATATTACCTTTGATGCCGAATCAAATAACATTTGAATGGGGGATTGGATTGGATATATGATACCGTCGTTAATTTTGGAATGGTATTTTCTGACTAGGTGAAACATAAAATAAGTGGGTGCAGCAAATTCAGATAATGCACTAAGCAGAGATCTTATAAATAGAAAATTTGGAGTTTTGGATTAGGCTTAGCATAATTCATTCTCTATCTAGATGATATCTCCCTATATTCTGTAATGAACTTTCTTCACTGTTCTTTAACAGATCGAGGAGTGATCTCCACCAGAACCTTGGAAGATCAACGTGGTATCGCAAAAGATGCATCACCAACAATGAACAAAGATCCAATCATTTTAGAGATAAGATTCTTGATAATTTTTCACACCACAATTCCTATTATTATTTATTCTTTTTTTAATCATAAAATGCTTTGTTTTGAATGTTGATGAGATGGGCAAATGAACATGGACATCACCCGATCCCAATTTTATTTCTTGGGATTGTTTTTTTCTTCTCCGTACTTCACCTTAATTTATCGTTGTCTTGAAACATCACTGAATCACTGAGAGGGGGGTGGTTCTAAGAAGCCTTCAACCCAAGGATCATGAAATCGTCCTTTTTTAGGATTCCAACCACCAAAGTGGTGCTGGTGGCCTTCAAATGCGAAGCAGAGGCCAGTAACCGGAGTAGCATGAATGACATCGGGGTGCTGAGTTGGATATGGAATTCGGTAGATGCCCAATGTAGCCGACATGTGGTGTGGAGGGGCAGGAGATGGAAGTGCAGAAGCCGTTGGGCGGATGAGTGGGATAGCATGACCAAGATGGTGAACTAAGGTGGACAGAGGTGGCCGGTGAGGATATTCTATTGGGTGGCGGCCGGTCACAGTCAAGTAGGTGCATGAGGGCCGATAGGGGCCAAGGACCATAGGTCTCCATGGTTGACGAAGGGACGAGTAGGGTCACGAGGAGAGGTTCCCAGCTTGTGCGAACCCGGGCGAGCAAGCGTGGACTAAGTCATGAGGTAGGCCAGGCAAGTGGCACACCGGTTGGGCCATGATAGGCTGGCCAGTCTGGTAAAACAGAACCTAGCCTGCTAGAGTGGGATGGCTTAGGTGGGTAGGTCTGGCCATAGTGGGACGAACCTACCCTAAACGATCCCAGAAATCTTTAAATGCCTGTATCTCCCAATTTGGGTGTCTTTTTGATGAGCAGTGTACAGACTCATGTCTCTCTCATCAAGACGAACCCTTTCAAACCCTTTCAATACTTCTACGTCTCGGTAGAGTTACAGGTACACAAAACACCTATGTTTAATAATAATAAGTTAATTATTATTATTTGAGAAGCTTATATTAGACCTATCTTCAAAATGATATGTTCATTTGGCATGACTTTAAGGGAATTGGGACCCACGTCCTTTTGAGAACACATCATGATGACTTTTGGTTACTTAAGCCTATGTTGGGTGTGGACACCACAGGGACGAGTTCAGCCGTGTTGTGATGAACTACAACTTTCTTTATCAGGTATCCATTTTGTAAGAATGATCAGTCCATTTAATGTGTTTTTCTGAGAGAATCACAATGCATGATCCATATGATTTGTTTTGAGACTGAGGAAAGGGCCCCTTGGGATGTTAGTTGAGAAAAATGTGGAGACCTATGAATTTTCCATCGGATGTCTATTTAGGGAAAATAAATATTCTATCTTGCATTTTTTCTCACAAGGATCAGAACAGCATAATCGTAATGCATGTGTGGAACTTTTTTATGATCTAATTAAATGTGGAAACATGAATGTAATATTGGTGGAATATCCTTTTGACACATTTAATGAAAACCAACGACTTGGGTCAACCACAACTCTTGGGAGAGTGGAAAAGATGAATGAAGAAATGTGGTCAAATGTTCTTGAGCCTTTGAGGAGGTGTGCCAGCATAATTACACTTTTGGACATCTAGATCAATGAAGAGCAGCGTGTGCTCTTTCGACTATTGACTATGTGTTTCATGTACTCTAGGAGTAAGGAGACATTATTAGGGGTACTTGTTCACAGTTTAGTACCCGTTAATGGTTAGGTACATTACCAGGTGATAGGGATGGATCACACGATGTTTGCGACCCACACACACCATGTACCACATTGTGAGTCTTCTATACCACACATATATTTATTTTGAAATTTTTTTTTGGAATATTTATAGCCTATCTTGAGAGTTTTTTCTGCATAGAACGCAATGGTGCTCTCCTTATTGGCTTATAAGAAATGATTCAAGATGTTCTATGCGTGATGCCTATATAGGGAGGCACCCAATGAATGTTACAATAATATATCTAAGATGAACCATCTAGTACGGATTCCTAGTGTTCATCTACATTCTTTCTGAGAGGTACCATCAAGTAGGGATGACCCGAGCATTTTTGGGATTACCTCTAGTTGGGATGGGTAGTCGGTTCCTGTTAATTATTACTGTGGAATACACCTGATGCATTTGTGTGTGGGTAGCCTCTATGAACTATACTAGAGTGGAATCCCCCGGATGTATCAGGGAATGAGTAGCCACTATGACTACTAGTAGAGCAGAATCCCCCTAACACATCAAGCCATGGGTAGCCTCTAAGAATTCTATCAGAGTGGAATCCCTTTAAAATCTCAAGGAGTGGGTATCCATTGAAAATACTATTATAGTGGAATTACACTAATATACATGGGTAAGGGTTTCCTCTACACTAGGTTTACACCACAGATGTGCATCACAATGATGAGATGTGAATGATGTGCCTTTTGATCCTCAATAATGAGTGACTCTTTTCCCTCCATTGTGTGTCCTTATAACTCAACCTAAAACCATGAGGAAGAGATAGTGCCACCCAAAGGAGATATTATCAAGATGTGGTGATTAATTACCTCTGAATTGTAGTTTAAAGAATAAATGTGGGATATCAGGCATTGTTGGTTACTTCTAGAGCTGTTGGATACTCACTTTTACTTGGCTGAGCTTGTGAGATAGAGATACCTTCACCCTCTCATTTGGGTTTCTTTGATAAGCACACAAACACACACACACACCCACCCACCCACCCACCCACCCACTCATAGAGAGAGATATATATATCCCACTTTGGTACCCACTCTATGGGTTTTTGCTACACTCCTTCTGGAGAGGTGAAGACATGCGGGGTATGCCATGTGCTTTATGTGTCTTACTTCTCTTGGTTGGACAAGAAATCTCACCTGCTATATGTTGTAATGACATGATGAGAAGTTAATATTCTCACCACATCTAGCTCATTGTGTTTTAAATAGCTTACATTACTATCTTTATAGGTTGAGATTATCTCCTCTATTGTATTCTTTTCTTGTACCGTGTTCTCTCTACTTCTCCCCTCTTTTGTACTTCATTTGCTAATCCATTGAGATTTCGATGCATCCTACGGAAGATTTGTATACTCACCCCTTCTTGGGATTTTACCACACATGGTGTGCCCTTGAATATGACATATAGGTAGGTCATGATATCATAGGAGGTTTGGTATATGGGGTTCTTGGACCGCGTGCGTTGGTCGTAGCTTGGGATTCAAAAGCAGGACTCTCCTGGCTATTTTACTTCCTCACATGTTGCTAGTTTTTGGTACATTATATAGTTGGTCATGAATTCTTTCCCTTTACCATTTTATTTTTATTTTATGTACTTTTTCATTTTAAAGGTTGATTCATGTTTGGATTTTATATATAGTAGTGTTTTATCTTGTTTTATTTTCCCTCTTCACCGTTTTCATTGGATTGGTTGTGTGTGCGTGTAACGGTTATTAGGAAAAAACCTCCCCTAGTGTGTTGTGCCTTAGGTGCTAACCTCTAGACCCTATCCTATGGAGGAAGTATTGGGGTAGTTGGATCTTTAGCCCAACCGTGGGCCGTGTCACGAAAATGTGGTATCATAGGTGGTTCAACCCTTGGGATGTTGTTCAAATGTTTCCCTAAAGAGGTCTTGGTTGGGTTAAGAAAAACCATGTTGAATTGTTTTGAGAGTGGCTCTCTGGAAAGGGAGTCTAGTGATGGTATAAGTGGTTAATGTATCCATTCATCAAGACCCTTATTACCCTCTTGTCGACTCAACACCCTGAGACACTGGTTATAGGGAATAAAGGTACATGCATCATATAGGATTGAGTATTTGAATTTCCTTCTTGAGTAAACTAACTTTTGTGGTTGATTTATATATATTATCATTTTACCATGGTACTCTTTGATTATATTCAGGATGCCTCTATGAAGACAAACATCTAGGATACTAGCTACACATCAGGAATACGTCCTTATGAGTGACGAGTCCTTAGTTCAGGCCTCATCATGAGAGCAACTTTCTCTAGTTGGGAAGGTTGAATCACCTCCACCTCTTGAGTAGTATACAACCCCAACAGAGCTTGCTAAAGACGTGTGTAGTCATAGAACACACTGTGAGTTCTAGTGATAGAGACTACTGAGGTTCCTTGGTGATTCTAACCCTCATGCAGTGGAGGTTTGGATAGATTCGTTGTTCTGCCTCTTTAGGCTTGCACATACACTAAAAAATTACATAGTGGCGTTGGTAGTCAACCTTTTCCATAGAGAAATTGGGCATTGTAGGGGCTATGTTACTCAAATGATCTATGATCCAATGCTCTAAGGGGAGGAATTTTTGCAGTTGTTTCATGAGGAGTACATTCCCTCCTACTTGCGCTCCATTAGACATTAGGATTACGTTTAATTCCAGCAAGGAAGGATAATAGTGAAAAAGTACGTGACTACGTTCACAAACCTTGCTTGAAATTCTCTAGACATGATCGTTAATAGAAACTCCCAAGCTCCAAAGATTTAGTGGTGTCTCTGTAGAGAGATCAGTTCTGGTGTAGTAACTCTATGCTTTCCCAACTACTTTCTGGTGTTGGAGCAATCAACAAAGATAGAGTGTTTTCTGTCAGAGGGGTGCCAGATAATGTGAATTGGTAGTGGCGTGATGGAGTAGAGATGTCTGTCATGGCTAGAAGACGTTAGTTAGAAGGGAATTTATGCTAGAGGCCTTCCCATTATAAGACATAGGAACATGGTAGAACAAAATGTAGGGTACTGGGATATCCTAGGAATGGAGAGTCCTATATTTTTTATGGGCGAGGTCACATGGAACGGGAGTACCAGACCAGATGGGAAAAGCTTTCTAGGTAGTTGGTACATTCACTGCCACAACCGAGATAGTGTCCTGATCAGGGTTCTCCCTTCTAAGGATAGGATTTTTGTTCTAACATAATATTATGAAGTACTATGCTTGGTGGATGATGCTACATGGTACTTTTTCCACCACTAAGCAACCCATATTAGGCTCAGGGAGCTAAATGATGGGGCCACAGGTAGTTGAAATCTATGTATGTCTATAATCCTTATGCACATGTGATTATATGAGTAATGATCTATGTATTTAATACCTTATCTATTATAAATTTTAAGAAACTTTGTGTGGTAATATTTTCTCTGAAACTCTTTCTCAATGAGTTACTAGGGAGACACATGGCGTCTATGTAACCCTGTGTCAGGGTTGTTCGATGTATCTTTGAATGAGTGAGGAAGAGGGATCCTTCCCCCTATGAGATTCATTTTTGTGATGTGAGAAAAACTATGAAGGAGATCCAGTGCCACCCAATGAGGATAATATCTACATTTGGTGGAGGAGTCCCTTTCAATTTTGTGCGCATTGAAGAGTTGTGTAGTGGAGTTTCAGAGCAGGTCCTTGATTTTCCAGTAATGTTTTATTTCTTGGCCTTTATCTTCTTGGTATTCCTCTAGTGGGAATAGCAGAGTGACCTTTTTTGGGATTTCTCTCCCTTCAATAAAATAAAATGCATGAGGAGTATTCCACGTTCTTTCATTGTCTAGCTTCTTATGGATGGATGCATTTACTCCCCTTACATATTCATTGTTACATTGTGTTGTCAAAATAAAATCTTGATACTACAATTATCAAGTACAAGTTGATGTGATAGACACCCATGAACAAGACTACATGACTCACTATTGGGTGTTGGTAGAGGTAGTCTTTGTCCAGTGGGTGTGGAGACACTACCTTCTAGGAGAGTGCTTTCTTGTCGGCACAAACCACCAAAGTCTCAAAAATATATTCACCTAGAGTGATTGGAACTGGAGGTGGAAATGTTGGTTGAAATTCATATAGGAATATGACTTCATGATAGTTTATACTTTGGGAATGGGAAATTTTTTATCCTATTCCCTTAAAAGAATGTTCTAGGATCGCTTAGAGAAGGAATTTTTAGAGAATTTGACTTACCTACAGTTAAACCTAGGGTGCATGAGGGTACATATTTTCTCCAGTAAACGGTGCTGAATCCTTATCTTATGATGCATGTTAGATATAGTTGGTTGTGATGCATCAACTGTGAAATATTGTGGGACCAGATATCCTTGGCTGTTTCACTAGATGGATATTTTTATGGGGGGAATCATGAGACCGTATTTCAGGAAAAACAATGATTCCAGACCCGATGTGGAATATAGAAGTTTGTCCTGGAAGGAAAACTATCCCTTGAGTTTATTTGTTCCTTTCAGTACCACATAGAGACATTGGGAGGTTTCTTACCACCTTTCCCCACACCCAATAGTTGGAGCGGGCGCAAAAAGTCATCAATGTGTCACACTTTAAGAGATACATCTATGTTCTGACGCCCGTCATCAACAGGAGAAGACATTGTGAGTATAAACAATCCCCTTTGGTTTGTATGTTGTGACAACATGATAATGTTTATGTTTTCCTGGGAGTGGGAGAGTGAGGTGTGAGCTCATTATCTCGTGTTTTTTCCCTAGTTTTTCTTTTTAGGGGAAAAAATATTGAAGGAGGGAATTATTTAGAGACCTAGTTTTATCCTCATAATACTTTTGAATATTTCTACATATATTTAAAGACCTAAATGCTGAGAAAACATGCGATTTCGAGGCCCTGTGTTCTTGGAATAAATTATACAAAAATATTATGTTTTTTAAACTATGTATGGGTCAAAAATAAATTATTTCTTAAACGGTGTTCAAATAAGATATATTAGGACCTAGTTGTGTTTGGAACATTTCATTTACCCTAGGTGAGGCTTAAATTTTTTCGGTGTGGGAATTCTATGATAAATGTCATGCAATGGAAAATAATAAATAAAATAATTAAATTTAATTATTTTACCTCTAGCACTGAATAAAATAACATTCAATAGGGGACTCAAATTGAAAATCAAAAACCTTTGTTGAGATCAGAATGGGGTGGTTTTCCAAGTCATGACATAAAATAAGAGGACATGTTGGATTTGAATTCTGCAGCAAGTGGAGAACCAATATATAAAAAATTTGGAGTTTGGGATTATGGTTGGCCTAATCCCTTCTCTATCATGATTCTCTCTCTATACCCCCCATCTCAAGAACTTTCTGCACCATTCTTCATAGGATCGAGGATCGATCTTGGAAAGAATGTTAGTGGATCGAAGTGGGATCACAAAATATGTATTTCCAAAAATGAACAATGATAAGACCATTCTTGAGGTATGATTCTGGTTAAATTTTAACACCCTGGTTCCAATTGTTATTTATTTATCAATTTCATCCTAAAATCCATTTTTCTAAACATCAAGGAGAAGGCCAAATGAATATGGTCATTGATGGATCCCCATATTATTTACCCGTTTTGTTTCGTTCTTCACTGTTCTTCACCTTAATTTATAATTATGTCAAAACATCACTACTTCATCGAGCAGTGGATTGTGGTATGAAGAATTTGACCTAAGGATCCAGAAACCATACTTGTTTTGAGATTCAAACAACTAGAGTGGTCCCAAAGGCCTGTGGATGGGGGAGGTGGTCGTTGACTATAGTATCCTAGACGACAGTGGGGTGCTGAGGTGGCAATGACATTTGGTGGAGGACCAAGGTGGCTGATGTATGGTGTGGCGAGGTGGTATCCCACTGGGTAGAAGTTGGCCGACAGTTGAGTGGGATGGCATGACTAGGATGAGGATCTGAGGCAGACAAAGTCTTCCAGTGAAAAAGAGCTGCAGGATAGTTGTTGGTCATGGTCAGGAGGGCACACAAGGGCTGGTAGGGTCTGGGAACCACAAGTTGTCATGGTTGACGAGGGGAAGCATAGGGTCCCGAGGCATTGTGACCATCTGGAAAGGATCATCGCGAGAAATCATAAACTAGGTTGGAAGGTGGGATGAGCAGCTGGTTCACAGGCCATGCCATCGAAATAGAACTGGGCCAGCTGGAGTGGGCCAACCCAGGTGGACATGTCCGACCATAGTTGGCCGCCCCATCCTAGTATAAGCCCAAACATATTAAATTCACGTGTCTCCCAATCAAAGAATTTGTTTGATGTGCTCTCTACGACTATGGGTCACTCTATTTGTGAAGAATCTTTTTAGTCTGGTTTAGTAATTTGTAGTCATGTTCTCATGTTTTTGGCACATGAAACACTTAAGATAAATAATAATAATTTAATTATTATTATTCAATATTCTTACATCAGACCTATCTTGCAAACAGGCTGTTAGTTTGTTATGCCATCAGAGGTCCTATGAGACTAGTCATTTGAAAAAAAAATCAAGATGATTTTTGGGTGATAATGCTGATGTTGAATTGTGGGCCCCATGGGGGCCGGTTCACACATGTTGTAGTGAAGAGAAATATTTTCAAAGCATATCCATTTTGGATGAATGAGAAATCCATTTCATTAAAATGGAGTGATAGGAATTACTTATGTCGGGACTGAGGCATGAGGACCATGAGACATCACTTGTGCATAATGTCGTGACTTTTTACTTTTCCATTAGATGTTAGTTTGGGAAAAAAAATAGTTGATATTTTGTGTTTTTTCCAAGGATTGAAATAGTGTAATAAGTTTGGATGTGAGGAACTTTATTCATGAACTAATATGTTGTGGAAACACGAATGGAATATCAATGGACAATCATTTTGACGTGTTTGAAGAGAATGCACATATTTGGTAAACCAAGACCCTTGTGAGAGTGGAAAAGATGAATGAAGAGATTTGGTCGAATTTTCATAAGTCATTTGATGATGTGCGCCAATGTAATTAGGCTTTTGACCCTCTAGATCAACGATGAGTATCATGCGCTCTTTGGCCTTTTGTCTAGGTGTGTCAAGAACTCTATGAGTAAGAAGACATACTTAGGGGAACATATTCCCAGTTTAGTTTTGGAGAATGTTTAGGTTCACGACCATGGTATGTCGCAGGTCAACACGGTGTGTGGGCCCTATAAGCACCTTTTACATCTTTTAGGAATTATCTATATCTCACTTATCTTTCTTTTGGACTCCGATTTTGGCATGAATGTAGCCTATCCCAGGTCTTTTCCCACATAGAATGTGATGGTGCCCTCTGTATTGGCTTACACATTATGATGAAATATGTTCCGAGTGTGACCCCAATCCAGGGTGGCACCCGATAACTGAAACGATGTTCTACTTGAGAGAAACCATCTAGCATGGATGGTCAGTGTTCCTCAATATGATTTCAGAGAGGTACCATCCAGCAAGTACGGATTGATCTGTTTCAGGTTTACCTCCAACTAGGCTAGTAAGTGGGTCCCTATTGACTATTATAGTTGAATCCCACTAATGCATCATGGAGTGGATATCCTCTAAGTATACTACTAGAGTGAAAATCCCCTGACGCATCAGGTTGTGGATAGCCTCTATAAATTCTATCAGTATGGAATCCCACTAATGTATTAGGGAGTGGGTAGCCTCTACGACTACTATCAGAGGGTAATAACCCTAACACAATCGGGCATAGGTTTCCTATACATTGTGTTTACACCGTGGTTGGGTGGAATAACGACGGGATGCTGATGACGTACCTTTGGACTCTCAAGAAGGTGGGATGATTTTCCCACCAAGACATGTCCTTGTGACGACACCTAAAATAGGGTTGGTGAGACAGTGCCACCCTAAGAGGATAGTTTCAAGGTGTGATGATTTAGTCCCTTTGAAATCAGTTTATAGTGGACGTGTGGGATACTAGGTATTGTGGGTTACTTATGGAACTGTTGGATACTCATTTTTCATGGGCTGAACATGTGAGATGGATATCCCCTTACTCTCTCCTTTGGATTTCATTGATGAGAATATATATATATATATATATCCTGTTATGGTACACACTCCTTTGGATTTGGCTAATATACATATGGGAGAGGTGCTGATTCATGAGGTATTCCACATGTTTTCCATGTCTAACTTCTTATGGTGTGATGAGCCTTCTCTCCTGCTATAGGTAGTGATGACTCGACATGTAGTTAATCTTCTCACCATTTCCAGATCCTTTTGTTTGGATGATATTACATCAATATCTTGTTTGGTTGATCTGTTCTCAATTACTATGCTCCTTTACTAAACCTTGTTCGCCTTACTACTCCCCTATTTTGTACTTCTATTGCTGCTCTCATAAGCCTTCAGGGAATTGTACTGAGTATCATAATACTAACCCCTGTTTGGACTATTCTCACACTTGGTGTTACCTTACATTTGACATATAGGATAATCGTGATGTCACGGGAGCTTAGGGATATATGTTTCTTGGACCACATGTGGTGGTCATAGCTTGGGATCCATGAGTGGGACTCTCCCACCTCTTTTACTTTTTCACATGTTGTTATGTTGTGACATGTTTCTAGTTGGTCATGTACTTTCACCCTTTCCCCTTGAAGTTTAATTTTCTATACTTATACTATTTAGAGGTCAATGAATGTTTGTGGTTTATATATAGTAGTTTTTTAACATGTTTTCTTTTACCTCAACATTGTTTTCATTGAGTTGGCTTCATGTGTGTGTGTGTATGTTCTAATGAAAATTCCTCCCCTGGTTTTTTGTTCCTTTGACACTAGTCCCCCACCCTTGGCATATGTAGATGGGATTGGGGGTAGTTCCAACTCGATCCCCAACATGGGTTTGGTCATGACATGTTTACACATATTATTATATTTTATAATAGTTTTTTATATTAATAATTGTTCCAGGATATGATATGGATGGTATAGTCCCCACACTGAAAAAATAGATCCTTTCTATTAGTTAATAGCATATTGTTTCTTGGAAGGTATGCATGAGGTTATGTGGGGAACTAATTTAGACCTAGTGGTTTGGTTCATGAATTAATATGTTTTTTTATCATTGGCCCATTTTTTATCTATTCCTTTCATACAAATGTGGAACACTGTAGAAAGAAGATAGGATAGTGTCACATGGGTCTGGGAGTATCCTTTTTCCATGCAAGCTCATGTGTAACAGACCTCCAAAATACCATTGAAGATATTAATCTTGAAATTTTATGAGATATAGGGTTCATTAAAGAATTACTAGGCACATTGTATCATATGATATATATATATATTATTTTGAATTATAGTTGTTTAATAGTTTAATTCCTTCAGTTTTTCCATTTATTCTGGATATATTCATTATTTTGTGATATACCACTATTGTCATTAATTTGTTGAATTGAACATGAAATCATTTTTATATATATACAATGAAGATGACTAATGTGCATGTATGGGATATGTTTTATAATGAGGAGGGTTATATATTGGGTTATGGGTATAATCCTAGGTAAATAAATATGTGATATATTAGACAAATATTGATATAACAGGTTATGATATAATTCATACCTATAGTTTACAGATGATGTCACCTCATGGAATAATGATGGGACAATATTATGTCCTTGTTTGGGGAACTCCGGATAACCAGATTATACCTCAAATTTTGAAAGAGGTCGAAATAGAGAAGGACCCATCAATATATAAAGTGGTACTGATAGTTGACCCCTAACATATAGGACTACATCCACGGAGTTCCATGGTCTACTAGGAGATATTTTTCATCTTCAAGATCCACTTTCCTTTCAGAGAACTAGAGGATCACATGATTCTAATGATTGATTTGACCTCATCGAGGGTATCTTTGATATTTTTCAGATTCTATTATCCAAGAAGGGGATGTTGGATGTATTTATTTTATAAGGTCCCTCTAGGGATTTTTGGGGTGTCATTGGAAGAATTGGTCAACATGGGGAACACACATTAGAGGATTTCAATGAAATGTTCTTCATGGAGTTCTATTTTGATGCAATGAACTAAATCTATCAAAGGAGTTCATAGAGACAGTGTTGGGTTCTATAAATGTGTCCACCTAATCCATTCATATTACCGAGCTTCTTATATTTTCACCTCTTATTTCAAGAAATGATACATGTAAAGAAAGCATGTTCATGATTGAACTTCTTATGTGTAACGAACCAAAGTTTCATTACTGGAAAATCCCTCTTGATCTTATTAAATGTCTCTTTATATAAAATGTTTTTATAAAATGTCAACTTCATTGGTTTTATGATAAAAATTTTGACTGTTACTTTTATAGTCATTGAACAGTGATCACATGATTAGTATAAATATAGGGCTTTAACACATCCAATTTTACTTAGACAAAGGAAGAGATGGCCTCATCCAGTAGAATTTCCCTATACGAATCCCATTTATCAGAGCTCAAAAAAGAGGTGGCGTCCTTAGGCTTTTCTATTGACCAAGCCCAAGCTGAGCTTCACCATGTCAAGCTAGAACAGGACCGTCTACGGAAGAAGTGTATGTTGATAGAAATTACCACTCTAGCGATGTTATCCGAGCCACCCAAAGATGCTGTCACCATCGCACACCTTACCCATAGGTCTTATGTGACTGTTTTAAGGGGGTATATAACTAATTGATAGTACTATGTTCATGTACATTATTTTTTTATATAATAATGAATATAATTTCTTGTCATTATTGATCTATTGTAAATAGTTTTTAAAGTACAAATGGTGTTTTTAGTTATTATTTAATTAAGAAATATATTTTATTAAATTAAGGGATTTTGAATTAAATAATATTGTAATAAAATATTTTTTTTATTAGATTAATTTTAGTATATATAAATGATCATGTAATTGTATGAATGCAATTATAATTTTTATTAAGGTTTGAAAGCCATTTTTGTCAAACCCTGAGAATTTTTTATAAATGATGGTTTTTATTTTAAAATTGACAATTAACTTATTTAGAAAATTATTTAGATAAAAAAAATTTTATTTTTGGAAGCAGGACGTCGAAATTATCCGACGGTGAATTTTTCATAATTTTCTGAGACAGTTAAATTTTTGAGTAAAAATTAAATACCGTTTAAATATATAATGTGTTTTATGACATCATAATGACCCAATAGTGATTTAAGAAAATAATATAATATTTATGTTCGGCCAAGATATGTTTTACCATTAAAATAATGTGATTTTGGGTTTGTTTGGCTTACTTTTCAAATCATTAATGGTTCCCTCAAGACTTATTAAACACCTTGTCTTTTTAAATTAATTTCCAGGGGAGTGTGACTCACCTCCACATAAGAAACCCTAATATTTTATGAAGTTAGGACCTTGGCCTTATAAAATATTATTTTCCTCTTCCCTTTTCCAAAAACCATGGGCAAAAACCATGGGATGGATTGTGGTTTGGATTAATTTAGTATAAGGGGTCCCAAACCTAAATAATAAAGAATTCCCTCACCTTTCCTATATATACCCACCCAAGCTCCCACTTACTCCTCACTCAAATCCTTTGGAGTTCTTCCAACCTCTGCCCTACTCTCAAGAAGCCTCTCACAAGCCTCTCTCTAGCCATTATAATCACACTTCCGAGTAAGGGTTTTTTCTTCCTTTCTCATTTTTTTCCAATTTTCTTTAAGTTGTTTTTCCCTTTTAGTTTAAATTATAAATCTTGGGGTATGGTTTTTCACCTCCCTAATAATGCCCTCTTTATGTTTTAATGATGGGAGACCCCTTTCTCTCTCATTAAATTCCTCCCATGTACACCCGTTACTATGCCGAAATTCCGAAAGGAACTTCTCTCTCCTCTTTTACATTCAAGAAATACTTTTGTATCATGAATCTAAATTCCATTACATTTTTTGGTACATGTATCTCTATGACCTACTTACTATCCATTACATGTAAATATGATGAGTAACCCCTTTCTCTCTCATCAACCATTTTTATGAATTCTTATGTCACGTCGTTACGCTGCCGAAATCGCACCGATTTTCTAAGCTAATGTCATTGTGTAGTGAATACCATGCCCATTTCTCCATCAAGGGTATTCACCTTTATGAACATTTACTTATTGATTATAAAGTTTCATGTATGAATTCCACATTCCTTTATCATGGAATAAATGATTATGTTTTATGAATCCGTGTTTTATAATCCATGTGGCACACTTATGCATGAAATGAAATGTTTAAGAAGGGTGCGCCCTTATAGCGCTCCAATGCATTGGGTAAAGTATAGTATCATGATACGTCATGTGCAATATGTTTTGACTCATGATAATTCAGGTGCAACGAGGATTTACTCATGCTTTATGTGAAATGAGGATTTACTCATTCTCCATGTGCAATGAGCCTTGGCTCATGCTAATTCCATGTTAAGTGTTGTTGCCACATTTCCATGTTTTGATTATCATGCTTTATCATGCCTTTATGTTCATGTTTTTTATGATCTATTGATATGCCTATTGTCTAACATGTATTGTACTCCTCTTGTTATTCCATGTGTACTCCCTTACTGGGCTTTATAGCTCACCTTTTCTTATGCATGTCCTCAGGTTATCCCATGCAATGCTAAGTATGAATGAATGTAGTGGTCATGTAAAGGATGTTTTCAATAAAGATGTTGTATTTCATGTTTTAAGATTTTATGTAATGATCCTAAGCCCCAAATACACTAAACCTCTCAATCTTATTTGTTTTATCAAGTGATGTTTTATGTAATAAATCATGTTTAAGTTGTAATAGAAAGTAGGATGGTCATAGTTGGTATCAAAGGGAGGCCTGGTTATTTTTGGGATTAGGATTAGAAAACCCTAGCAAAGCCTTAGATACAAGACTAAGTACAATAAAAACGTCCCTATGTTTTGGTGTGTTTTGAGTAAGTGGGTTATCATGAAAATAAATCCCTGTCTATATACGAACATGTAGAGGCAGCTCTGGCACAGATGTATCCTAGGGGTAAAATCTGAAAACACCGCTTTGAGCTAGACTCGAACGAGAACTGGTGCACGACAACGGGCCTTGCTGCACTCTTGGTTGCGATACTCCTGGGGGATATGCTTTGGTAAATTCACAAGCTTAGTATGAACCCTTATTAGGGGAATTAAAGAAAATTCCCCTAAGAACATATGTTAGAAAGTAGATCATGAAAAGCCTAGATTGAAGCTTATAGACTCATGAGTTAAAGAAATGAAAGTTTATTTATAAGTCATAAACTTTTGTCTTTGAATTACCCTTTATGTGTTACCCCTGACATTCCTTTTATTCTAGCCAATGGCCGGTAATAGGAGGACTCGGGCTAAAAACTGATGTGAAGATCAGTGTGATGACTGTACTAATGAGATGCCCAATCTAATGGGAGCAGGAATCGCGAACTTTTTCACGCTTCTCTCTTAGATAACTCAAGTTTTTAATAGAAACACGGATCAAGAGGAATGTTCAACCCCCCCCCCCCACCAAGAAAGAACAAGTCGCTATTGAGAGCTTAATGAGACAAAGGCCTCCTAATTTTAGTGGATCATCCAATCCCATGATCCCTAAACAATGGATCAACTCCATTGAAAAGATCTTCTCCATTCTTCAATGTTTTGAATAAAAGAATGTTCTCTTGGAGGCTTATCTTATGGAGGGTGAAGTTGATCTATGGTGGAAATTGATAAAAAAATATGAAGCTTGAGGAGGAGATCGAGGTGTTGGAATGGAAGGATTTCTAGAAGATGCTTTTCGATAAATATTTTCCACGCACCCTCCGGCTTAAGATGGAAAGGGACTTCCTTTACCTAAAGCAAAAAAGATGAAGAATCTGTTGGAGCGTACAAGGAAAAATTCACAAGTCTTGCATGATACACTTACGACTTTTTTGTTACCCCCGAATGAAAGGTTAACCGCTTCTTTGGTGGGATGAAGCCTAGCCTGCGGAAATCATTAGCGATCCGTGACTTCGATAGATGTGAGGAAATTGTTTGATGTGCCCTCAAGGTCGAAATGGAGGTCGGAGAATCATAGGGGTATCATGGGGATAATAAGCGTAAGGTGGACATCAATTCTGGGGGGCTGATGGATAAATACAACGGTGCTAAGGAGATCGAGCACCCCATTTTCTAAAAGTGCGGACAGAAGCGCCCTTGAAATTGCCTTAAGGGGATGAGGAAAAGCTTCAGGTGTGGAAGAGAAGGGCACCTAGCTATTAACTATCGGCAAGAAATACCCACAACTGCGACAAAGGAGAGGAACACTGCGTTCGAACCTCAACGCGTTATTCAATGCTACAAATGGAATGAACCGGGTCATTTTTCAAATCAGGGCCCAAATCCAAGGGTTTTCGGAGACAACTAACAATCTCCAGGGCAGCAAGGAAGAGGTCTTTCTATCACTTCTGCCGAAGTGAACCCCGAAAATAAAGTAGTGATAGGTACTCTAGTTATACATTCGAGAATAGCGAACATACTTTTTGATTTAGGTTCTACGCATTCTTTTATATCTCGAAAGATTAGTAGAACAATCCTAGCCCCACCACAAGTCATTATAGTGAAGATGTCAGTGAGTATAGCAAATGGGGAAATCATTGCATCCCATGAATATAAGTCCTCCCCTGTTATAATTTGTGGATTTAATTTCGTGGAGAACCACTTCATACTCCCTCTGGTGTAATTTGATGCAATTCATGGCATGGATTGTCTTTCCTTATATAGAGCCAACATAAAATGTCGGGAGAGGGAAATCACACTCCATATGGAGAATCGACCCCCAATTCTTTACAAGTGTAAGGAGGAAGATGAATCTACTTTAGCTACATCATCTCATGTGTGGATATTACTGCCTTATGAGCACAAATATATGGCTCAGATGATTGATTCCAAGGAAGAAACCATCCTTGAAGAAATGCCTATTGTGAGGGAATTTGCTAAAGTGTTTCCCGAGGAACTGCCTGGTCTTCCTCCTAGAAGGGATGTTGAATTCTCATTTAAACTTATACCTGGGGCTTTAAAAATATCCAAGACTCCATATAGAATGGCTGTTGTAGAGCATGAAGAGATAAAGAAACAACTACAGGGGAATCTGGATAAAGGGTTTATACGCCCCAGTGCTTCACCATGGGGTGCACCAGTCCTCTTCGTCAAGAAGAAGGATGGGTCAATGCGGCTTTGCATCGATTATCGTGAACTTAACAAAATCACGATAAAGAACATGTATAATCTCCCAAGAATTGATGACTTGTCCGATAAGCTATGTGGATCACAATACTTCTCCAAGGTAGATTTGCGGTTGGGATATTATCATGTAAGGGTGGAGAAGGAAGATGTCCCCAAGACTGCTTTTTGTATAAGATACGGGCACTATGAATTCATAGTAATGCCTTTAGGACTCACCCATTCTCCAGAAATTATCATGGACTTGATGAATAGATTATTTAGATATTACCTAGACAGATTAGTTGTAGTCTTTAGAGATGATAATCTAATATACTCCAAAACCAAGGAGGATCTTGAGGAGAATTTAAGAACTATACTAGAGACTTTGCGCAAGGATAATATCTATGCAAAGTATAACAAGTGTGAGTTCTGGTTGAATGAGGTCTCATTCTTGGGCCATATCATCACAAGAAATGGGATATCTGTGGATCCATCCAAAATAGATGCAATTGTGGGATGGCCGAGGCCAACATCGGTAACAGATATCCGTAGCTTCTTGGGGTTAGCTGGATATTATCGACGATTTGTGAGAATTTTTGACAATTGTCCTACCCTCTTACCAAGATATCTCGAAAGGGAGTAAAGTTTGTTTGGAGTGAGGAATGTGAAGAAAACTTCAAGGAATTGAAAAGGAGGCTTATCACAATGCCCGTCCTCACTTTACCCACAAGTGGGGAACTTTTTGTGGTATTCAGTGATGCTTCAAAGAAGGGCTTAGGATGTGAGCTGATGCAGAATGATAAAGTGATATCCTATTCCTCAAGGCAGTTGAGATTCCATGAGTGAAACTATCCAACGCATGATCTGGAGTTCGCGGCAGTGATCTTTTCCTTGAAAATCTAGCAGCATTATCTCTATGGATAGAAATGTTAGATATATACTAACCACAAGAGTCTTAAAAATATATTCACATAGAAAGAGCTTAATATGCGCCAGAGAAGATTGATAGAGCTCATCAAGGATTATGACTATTCAATCCATTACCACCCTGGGAAAGTGAACAAGGTGGAAGATGTCCTAAGTAGAAAGGATCTCATGATTATATCAATGATGAGAATTGAGAAGGATCCAATCTTCTTAGACTTGATGAAGATGGACATGGGAATCATAGAGAAGGGAACATCATCAATCCTTCCACAAATTATTGCTTAATAGTCTCTTTTGGAAAGGTTAAAGGATGCTCAAAAGGATGATGTGGGAATTGAAGAAAAATCTGGAGCTATCGAAAAAGGGAAATCCTCAGAGATTAATGTTAATGAAGAAGGAATTGTGCGGTTTGGGAAAAGACTATGTGTTCCATCTAGTCCGAAGCTGAAGAAGGAACTTTTGGATGATGCACATAGTTCAAATTTCTCTATTCACCCAGGGAGCACAAATATGTATCGAGATCTCTGAGAAAACATTTGGAGGGATAATATGAAGAAGGAGATTGCTGAATATACATCAAAGTGCCTGGTGTGTCAGCAAGTGAAGGCAGAGAGGCAGAAGTCTGAGGGGATGATGCAACCATTTCCCATACATGAATGGAAATGGGAAACCATCACCATGGACATTGTCACCGGACTTCAGAGGACATCCAAAGGCAACAATGCAATATGGGTTGTTGTGGATCGTCTTACAAAGACTGCACACTTCATTTCTATTCAAGAGGATTTCTCATTGGATCAACTGGCATAGATATATATCAGGGAAGTGGTAAGGATGCATGGTGTACCCCTATATATTGTGTCTGACTGAGATCCAAGATTCACCTCTATGTTTTGGAAGAGTCTTCAACATGCTCTGAATACTGAACCGAACATTAGTACGACTTATCATCTTCAAACTGATGGCCAATCCGAACAGACGATCCAAACACTTGAGGATATGTTGAGAGTGTGCTCAATGCAATTTAAAGGAGGATGGGATCAACATCTTCCTCTAGTTGAGTTCTATTATAATAACAGTTTCCACTCGAGCATCCAAATGGCACCATATGAAGCTCTGTATGGGAAAAGGTACAGCACACAGGCATGTTGGGATGAGGTTGGTGAACGTAAGATGCTTGGACCAGAAATGGTCGAGGAAATGGTGGAGAAGGAGAAAACCATTCAGCAACATATCAAGGCAGCCCAGAGTCAACACAAGAGTTATGAATATAATTGTCGATGAGACCTTGAGATTAAAGTTGGAGACATTGGTTTTTTACGCATATCACCATGGAAGAAGTTCATGAGGTTTGGAAATAAAGGGAAGTTAAATCCAAGGTACATCGGGCCCTTTGAGATTTTTGATCGTGTCAGGGCTGTGGCCTATCGACTAGCACTTTCGCCTACTATGGCCAAAGTACATGATGTATTTCGTGTATCCCTCTTAAGGAAGTACATATCTTACCCTTCACATGTAGTCTCTTCTGAGGTGGTACAATTGGAAGATGATCTTTCTTATGAGGAGAAACCTATGAAGATCTTAGATCGTAGAGAAAAAGTTCTACGAAATAATGCAATGCCCCTCGTCAAGGAGTTGTGGAGAAACCACAAGTTTCAAGAAGCAACATTGGAATCGGAGGAAGTGATGAAGCTGAGTTACCCGCATCTGTTTTAGTGTGGGAAAAGGAAAATATCGATGGCGAAATTTCTTAAGGGGGGATATTATAACGACCCAAAGTTTCATTAATGGAAAATCCCTCTTGATCTTATTAAATGTATCTTTATATAAAATGTTTTTATAAAATGTTAACTTCCATGGTTTTATGATAAGAATTGTGACAGTTACTTTTATAGCCGTTGAACAGTGATCACATGATTAGTATAAATATAGGGCATTAACACATCCAATTTTACTTAGACAAAGGAAGCGAGAGCCTCATCCAATAGAATATCCCCATACGAAGCCTATTTATCAGAGCTCGGAAAATATGTGGCGCCTTGGGCTTTTCTCGTGACCATGCCCAAGCTGAGATTTACCATGTCAAGCTCGAATGGGACCGTCTATGGGACTAGTGGAAGTTGATTGAAATTACTACTCGAGCGATGTTATCCGAGCCACCCCAAAAGTCTATCACCATCGCACACCTTACCCTTAGGGCTTATGCGGCTATTTTAAAGGGTTATGTAACAAATCGATAGTACTATGTTCATGTACATTATTTTTTTATATAATAATGATCATAATTTCTTTTCATTATTGATACATTGTAAATAGTTTTTAAAGTACAAATGTTGTTTTTAGTTATTATTTAATTAAGAAATATATTTTATTAAATTAAGGGATTTTTGAATTAAATAATATTTTAATAAAATATTATTATTATTATCATTATTAGATTAATTTTATTATATATAAATTATCATGTAATTGTGTGAATGAAATTATAATTTTTATTAAGGATTGAAAGCCATTTTTCTCAAAACCCGTGAATTTTTTATAAATGTCGGTTTTTATTTTAAAAGTGAAAATTAACATATTTAAAAAATTATTTAGATAAAATAAATGTTATTTTTGGAACCAGGACGTCGAAATTATCCAACGGTGAAGTTTTCATAATTTTCTGAGACAGTCAAATTTTTGAGTAAAAATTAAATACCGTTTAAATATATAATGTGTTTTATGACAACATAATGACCAAATAGTGATGTAATAAAATACTATAATCTTTATTTTAGGCCAATATATGTTTTACCATTAAAATAATATGATTTTGGGTTTGTTTGACTTACTTTTCAAAGCATTAATGGTCCCCTCAAGACTTATTAAACACCTTGTCTTTTTAAATTAATTTCCATGGGAGTGTGACTCAACTCCACATAAGAAACCCTAATATTTTAATAAGTTCGGACATTAGCCTTATGAAATATTATTTTCCTCTTCCCTTTTCCAAAAAACATAGGAAAAAACAATTTCATGGTTTTTGGTTTGGATTAATTTAATATAAGGGGTCCCAAACCTAAATAATAAAGAATTCCCTCACATTTTCTATATAAACCCACCCAAGATCCCACTTCCTCCTCACTCAAAGCCTTTGGAGTTCGTCCAAACTCTTCATACCCTCTCTAGAATCCTCCCAATGTTCCCCAAGCTTCCAATAAGCCTCTCTCTAGCCTTTGGATGCACACTTCCAAGTAAGGGTTTTTTCTTCCTTTCTCATTTTTTCCAATTTTCTTTAAGTTGTTTATCCCTTTTAATTTCAATTATAAATATTGGGGTATGGTTTTGCACCTCCCTCATACTTTCCTCTTTATGTTTTAATGATGGGAGACTCCTTTCTCTCTCATTAAATGCCTCCCATGTACACCCGTTACTATGCCGAAATTCCGAAAGGAACTTCTCTCTCCTCTTTTACATTCAAGCAATACTTTTGTATCGTGAATATAAATTCCATTACAATTGTTGGGACATGAATCTGTATGAACTCATTACTTTCCATTACATGTAAATATGATGAGGAACCTATTTCTCTCTCATAAACCATTTTTATGAATTCTTATGTCATGTCGTTACGCTGCCGAAATCGCACCGATTTTCTAAGCCAATGTCATTGTGTAGTGAATACCATGATCATTTCTCCATCAAGGGTATTAACCTTTATGCACATTTAATTAATGACTATAAATTTTCATGTATGAATTCTACATTCGTTTTTTCATGGAGTAAATGATTATGTTTTATGAATCCATGTTTTATAATCCATGTGGCACACTTATGCATGAAATGAAATGTTTAAGAAGGGTGTGCCCTTATAGCACTCCAATGCAATGGGTAAAGTATAGTATCATGATACATCATGTGCAATGATTGTTGACTCATGATAATTCAAGTGCAACGAGGGTTTACTAGTGCTTTATGTGAAATGAAGATTTACTCATGCTCCATGTGCAATGAGCCTTGGATCATGCTAATTACATGTTAAGTGTTGTTGGCAAATTTCAATGTTATGATTAGCATGCTTTATCATGCCATTATGTTCATGTTTTTCTTATTCTCTATTGATATGCCTATTTTCTAACATGTATTGTACTCTTCATGTTATTCCATGTGTACTCCCTTAATGTGCATTATAGCTCACCCTTTTCTTATGCATGTCCTCAGGTTATCCCATGCAATGCTAAGTATGAAGGAATGTAGTGGTCGTGTAAAGGAAGTTTTCAATAATGTTGTTCTATTTCATGTTTTAAGTTTTTATGTAATGATCATAAGCCCCAAAGACACTAAAAATCTCGAACTTCTTTGTTGTATCACGTGATGTTTTATGTAATAAATCTTGTTTAAGTTGTAATAAAAAGCAGGGTTGTCAAATTATGATAATAACGAATAGTTTTGGGGCACTAATCTATCATTATACCTTATTTTTCTGAAGACATCGCTGACCATCGATAATATCTTAGTTAAAAGTTGAACAATTGGCTTTCTCTAACAATTTAGTTCTCAATATTGTGGACATGATTCTACTATAGTGGTATGAAATTCAAAAAGAATGATGTGGAAGTAAATATATGTGCAATAAGGCAGTGTTATAAAGGTACAACGTAGTTAAAATTATTCAGTTCCCTTAAGTGGTAACCACAGTGCTTCAAAAATTGGAGGATCATACAATTCTGTAGGGGCTTCTTGACACCATAGATATTGTGTAGGAAATATTGAAAGATGTTCGATGTGCTCTTATTTTCCAATTGATGTTTGATGTTAGGTTTTTATTACTTTGAAAGATAGATTCATTCAAGAATCCAAGGATATATTTTGGGTCCTTAGTAGATGTCCCAAATGATAAGGACTCATGTGTATTGAGAACAAAATTTTGAAGATGAGACCAACCTTTATTGTGTAGGGCATTAGACACTAGTTGATGGTGGTCATGGAAAATGTTCTTCACAAGGTATGTTCTTGATCACGTAAACATTATCTACTAACTTGTATGTTACTGGTGATTCATACTTTTTCATATCTATATAGGTTGTTACTGGACATGACTTGTTAGTCATGTTTTTCTGTGAGTCACTTTAACTTGATGCATCATTGTGCTTGATATTGGACCATATTTAGCAATGTATAGAATATCGTATATTAATTTTTGGTTATGGGAATCAATGAGTCAT
The DNA here is from genome assembly GCA_963277665.1 of Viscum album. NCBI lineage: Eukaryota > Viridiplantae > Streptophyta > Magnoliopsida > Santalales > Viscaceae > Viscum > Viscum album. The sequence continues at coordinate 937,392,574 of OY728129.1, forward strand.
CTTAATACAATAGGGTATGACATTCAATGTTATTTTTATTGGGGAATGTCTAATAGTTTTTTGAGATCACACTCACTTCTATCATATTTTTGTGTCATTTACTTCACCAAAGAGAGGAAAGTTTGTGATGTCCTGAGAGTGGGAACACAAGGTAGGTTGAGTTAGTCAAAACATGAGTTAGCTCAAGAAAATCATAGGATATATCGTGTGCTTGGAACTCATATTTGAATTAGTGAATACCCCTATCCTCTTCTACTTTATTCATAGGTATATATTAGGAAATCATTCAAGAGAACCTCATAACAAATTCCATGATGTAATATTTTTCATTCAGATAGATATTACATTACATGTGTATCCCATTTCAATAACCATTATCATAATTAACTAGTTGAGATTAAGGAGATGAATGTAAAACTAATTGAATAAGAGTAGATGGGACTTATTTGTTTGACTACATCACCATGGGGGGAATACCTTATTCTCCATAAATTCAAATATGATTCATCAACTCTAAATTTATTTTCGTAATATGAACTAGGTTATAGATAAGAAAAAAAATATGTTTCCTTAGAATGATTTCATTTTGATCAGTTATGCAGAGTGCATTGGTTCTCTAAGATTAATCATTAGTATAGATAAAACCAATCGTGGGTTAGAGAAGGGGACACAATGAAGATAATATTTTGAAGAAAGTATGTGCTATAAGAGTATTTGGTGATCCCTTTAGTTAAAAAAATTCATCGGCAATGTTTATGGACCTCATCATTAATATCTTTCAACCTTATCTATATTTTTTCATTATGGCATTCATTAATGAAATCACAATTTTCTAAACAACCCTTGAGAATTATGCTAGGCATCATTAGATAGTCTTGACTATGATTTGAGAACATCATCATTTCACCGTACTGTCGAAGTGTAACATTTGGATCTAAGAAGTGATATTTTAAGTGAGTGTTGTGTCTAATATTGATATAACCATGGACCAAATGAAACATGAGGTAGTGATGTCCTATAAATATCCCAAGAATGCATTTAAGGATAGGATTTTCCTAGATTTAGTATTTTATTACTGATGTTTTACCCTTAACTATTTTTGTTTATAATCACCCATTAATTCACTAATTAATAATGCATTAATGTTCTAGTGGAAGGACGTTCGAGAAGAGGTTATTGGAAACAACTCCAATCATGAGACTCAATGCGTTTGGAATCACTTTTCTAGTATACTATGATTAATTCATCTCTGTATTTTGTGTGGTATTGGTATAAATGGAGTACATATTATCTTTTGGGTCACAACATCTATGACAACATGGGTGAAGCTACCTATCAAGGAAATTGATTAGGTAGCCATGGTCTATGAACTGATGTGTTGGTGACACTATATCAATAGTGATAGGTTTTTTTATTCATTAAAAAAGTGTCTATGTTATTTTTTTTCATTTAGAGGGACCTCAATGTGACATAGAGTCATTGAGAAGAACATCATTAGACATCCATATTTTAGAAGAAATAAGTACTAAGGAAAGGTAACACCATTTTAAAAGATCATATCTAGAAGATGTAGGTGGAGGAGGTGCTTATTGAGAATACTTATATTGATGAGTGGGATTTGATGATCTCCCAATATGAGTGTTGTATGAGTGATTCAAATTCTTAGGGATCAAAGACTTATGGGCCTCTAATGATCAAATCTTCTCTTATATATTGGGTGAGGGAGTTTTGAAATCCCACACTAACTATGTTTTTTTGAGGGAATGATTTGTTAGTGGTGACCCATTTACATGGTTTTAACACCCACATATTCTATGAAATATTTTTATTTGAATAAATTTAATTTCATTGATATCTTAGGTTACACACAACACAAATATTGAATACACCATGAAAAACTAAATATACTTTTATATTGAAAGGAATATTATTACCCAGATTTTAAACTAGGAAAAATGTATAGGGATTAAAAAATATTAGTAATAAAAAAATGGTTTATTTTAAGTAAATCATATTATTAAAAAAATTAATTACATTTTTAAAAAGTTATTTTATGTTTCGAAAATATTATTTTAGAAAATAATGACTTTTATTTCTTTTTATAAACTATAATAATTTTTTTGAAATTTTTATTAAATTAATTTGATAATTTCATTGATTTTTGAAATGACAACATAAATATTATATTAGGTTTAATTTGGGTTCTAATTCAGAAAATAATATTTTTTTAATGAATAATGAATGATACTGTTTTTTATTTCAAATTTCCATTTTTTTAATAAATTATAACGTAATTTTTATTATAAAATTTATTCAAATATAAATTTAGTTCAATTATATTTAAATTAATCTTATTTATTAAATTTATTTCTTTATGATTTTTAATTTTAATATATATATTTTTGAAATTGTTGAGCATTTTTGATTTGGAAGATATCCTTCTCGTTGCATCTACGTGATTAATTTTAAACTACAAATTTCAATTTATTTGAATGAATTAAGAATAATAGAAAACTTATTTTTAATTACAATTATTTATATTATATAATAATGTAAAATTAAATTTTTGGACACATTTTATAGTAAAAACAATAAAAAATAATCAAACCATTTAAGGATAAAACATGTTTTCTTATGGTTAAAATAAAATGATATAGGGAACTATCATATAAATTTATACAACCCCAATTTTATTTCTATATACGAACCAGAAAACTATAAGGATTGATAATGGAAAAATTTTGATCCCTTTTTCTTGTTAAAAATGATGGTACAGTTTGTTATTTTTAAAAATACCAACTCTGTTGTCCCCCTATTTATAAAAGGCTTCCTCTTCTCCTCTCAAATTCAATGTTAAAAACCATTTTTACTAGACAATAACTACCAACATAAATTTCTTAAATAAATCCCCATATACTATAGTACTTTGTGAGAACATAAAGAGAATCTATGATGGCTTTAGGATAAACATAAATCGGTGGTCTGAAGAAGAATTAAAGTTTTTTTACAATGCATTTCTGTGTTACTAATTATTCTAACTCATTGAAATTTTCATCAATTATACTGAAATAATAACACCATTATATAACATATACTGGTATTTAATTATGATTATTTCACAAAATATATCCTTACCCACCTCCATCGAATAGAAAACGAAACCATTGATCGTGTGTACGATATACTTCTTCCTCACAAAATGATGTTTTTCATTTTCCATCAAAAAATCTCAAGGATTGATATAATGATTAATTAAAGGATTATATATTATATTTTTGATATTATTATACATAAAGAAATATTATATCAGATATACCTTCTTTAATTACATTATACATCAATAAAATAATGTTTCTCGTGTATATGACGTACTACATCCTCGCAAAGTGATGTGATTTATTCAGGGTTTACCCGAAAAGTAATTAGGTTGGTTTTAAAAAAAATATATGATATGTATATATATATGTGTGAAATAAAAAATATTTCATTATGGTAAAATAATATAAACATTATTTATTTCAATCCTTATAAGAAATGGAAACATTATTCACGTGTATGTATGACCTACCATCTCAATAAATGATGCATTTGGTTTTCTATCTCCATATTTTTTGGACTAAACTGAAACAAAATATACTGAATATATATTATATTTATATCGTTGTTAAAATTATGTATATTATTATTCCATGATCAATTAAATAGGTTTAATAATAGAAAATCAAAACGTACCGGAAAAAGTAGTTATTAAGGGAAACCTGACTTTAAAATAGAATTTTTAATAAATGTGTAAAAAATGAATTTTGTAAATAATATACTATAAGATATATATAATTATGGTTATGTAATAGATTTTTAATATAATTATATTTTTCCTAAAGAATATTTAAATTTAAATTAAGGAAATTAATACAAAACGTAAGAGAGTTTTTATCAAAATGTTTCTTATTTGGAAAAAATATAATACTATGCATGTATATTTTTTTGTGTGCTGTATACATATCCCCTTTTACATTTAATATCATAATAATTTTTTATTATAATAATATTTTATGTTTCATTTATTATAATTAATTCAATGGTGTTATGGTTGAATGTTATATAAGTTGTAAGGCTACCATGATATAATCTGAACGTTTATCTGGCTTGTTTATGTTTATACTTTAGATGATGAAATATTATGATCCATATCCAAAGAAAATCATGAACATTATTATCATATGGTTATTTCATGAAAATATATTGTACCCTTCATTTTCATTACTTTTTTTACTCAATAGTTCAATATATTTTTTATAATAATTGACATTATATATCATTTCGGTCAAAAAACATTTTTCAATATTTAAGTTTTAAATGTTTTTTAAATAATGCTTTTAAAACTCCACAATTATAGTTGGAAATCATTTTTATACTTTTATATATTTTTTATAAATTTTTTAAATGTATTATTTTCATTGTTTACTATACATGCCATGTTTTTATTTTACTGAAAATGTGAAAGGTATCACTATTTTAACAAGTATGGTATGAATGAAATATCCCATTATCATGAAAAACCAATTATGTAAATATTACATTATAATTATAAAAGGTAATATTCAAATAAAATGATATTAATAATGATTTTAGAACATTTATTTTTATAAAGTTATTTTCAAATTTAAAAGGATATTTTCACAAGAAATGTTTTAAATTGGGTTTAAATATTCCATTATAAGTTTCTAAGTTATTTTTAAATAAATTTTTTTTGAAAATATTTTATGTTTTAAAATAGATATTTTAAAAGTAAAATGGTTATTTTCCTCTTCAATTTATTTAAATTTTCAATAAACATTATTTTATAATTCACCAAAGATATTTTTAATGAAATTAATTTCCAAAATGGTTTTATTAAAATGTGATTTTTAAAATAAAAAGGTAATTTTCATCCAAAATGTTTCCTTAAGATATATCAAAAATATTTTTAATCTTAGATGGAATCTGTTGATATTAATTATGCTTTACTAAGGTTATGATCCATGTATACCATTCTTATTCTTTCTCTTGATGGTTTATGTTCTTGATAAAAATATGTTTATGAATCCCATTTCTCTTATATGGGTTATTCCATCTAATTATTTAATTCTTACAAAACCATCTTCTTATTCCATGGGGTTTTCCATGATAAAATTATAATGAAAACCACATATTGGTATGTGGGTTATGATTTTATGAAATAATGAAATAATTTTGAAAACATTTTATTTTCCACTGGTTATGATATGATGAGATGTTTATTATTCCCATTTCTTTAAATGGGTGATAATATAATGAAGGATTTATGAACCACTATCAAACATATGCATGAAAATCATTATGTAATGGGTGGGACCCATATATCTATGCATTTCATTTGGGAAAGGTTCATATCTCCTGGGATAAATAGTTCTACATTGGGAAGTGAACCTAGTTCACTAAGGGCATATTTCCACTATGATAATCTTGGGAGTGAACAATGACTACTATGATGGTTTTGTTAGTGAACCCATTTAATTATTATTGTCTTGGAAAAGATACTTGAAGTAATTTGAAAATTACGTTCCATTCTTATGTGGATTCAATAAATTTATTCCTTATGCACATTTTTTTCTCATGGTTCATATAGTTGATTCTCTTAAGGTTAATGTCTATTGGAATAGCAATATTTATTTCATGACTCATGTTTATGACATATGATATACATGGTGTGGTTTTAAAATATTATCCTCATCTTCTCATAATTTTACGATCATGGTATGTTGATATATCTATTATTTACCCTTACTTATAATTTAATCCCACACTTTATTTTGTTTCATTTTCCAAGGTTATTACAAATGGTATTATGTATTCTATGTCTATAAAGTGTTATAGTTTCCAAGAACATAGCGGGGGATGATATATCCCACATATGGACTGGTTTTTCTAGGTTTCCTAGTTTCCAAATCCACTATTCTTAAATGATTGTAACATTGATCAATAAATTCAATAATATTTTTTCTTTTATTAAGGTTCAATATTTATTTATGTGAATTTTGGTTCTTTACAGTTGGTGTTAATGAAAGGTGCAATTATTCATTGGAAACTAGGATAATAAAATTTTAGTGTGGTCTCTAAGGATATGTATATGCATAAATCTAAGAATTATTTAATGTATAGAGAATGACTTATAATTTTGGTAAAGTATGGAGAGAGTGGTTTCTAAAAATTAAATCACTACTGGGATACGACTTGTGGATGTGGTTTTGAAACAAATATACTTAGGTGTAATACCTCTAAAAATCATGCACTAATCTAGACTCGATCATCACCTAGTTCATAACAGTGGGCCTTACTGGACACCTAGTTTGAAACTCTCAAAGGATATTCTTTATAGATTTAAAGACTATTTATGAACCATCATGAATAATTTAAATAGATGATATCTATGAATTTTCTTTGATAAACATAATATGTCATATATTAAGAAGAATGATTCATGAATTAGGCATTCTAGGTGTCATTTTCTTATTATGTGGTTCCCATCTTTGATTATAATTACTTACAACATAAATTTTGGTTTTAGTCAATGGCTAGAAACAAATGAAACAATTGTATAACTATGTGTGATGGATAATGAATTAATTTTATTACTTATTATTCCTACATTATGAGATATTGAATGAAAAATTTCTTTTCTATGTTCACAAAACATACTCAATCCATGAATTATAAAGAACTTAAAAACATGAAATGGAGGGAACATCTATCTATTGAGTCCTTCTTGAGAAAACAACCACAATTATTCTATGGTTATCCTGATCATACAGTTTTTTTAGAAATAAATTAATACCAATGAAAATATATTTTCTAATATATAGTTTTCAAAAAATCGAAAATATGTTTTGGATATCAATCATTTAGATGGAAATACAAATTTGTGGTGGAATCTCATAATGAATAAAATGTAAAATTTTTAAATAGACTCCATGGAGTGGTATGAGTTTAAGAAATTATTTTCAGTAAGTACTTTCATCATATTATTCCTTCAAAATGAGATGAAATTCAATGATATAAATAAGAGGGATGATTATTCTATTGGTACCTACAATAGGAATTTTTCAAGACATGTGATGTCCACTTATAGAATTATCCTCTAACCAAAATGTAAGGTTGATCAATTATTTAGTGGATTAAAACCAATTCAGTGAATGGAGTTAGACATAAGGGACATTAGAGCTATTTAGAAATAACTTCACTTTCCTTTAATATCCATAGAGAGATTGGATATACCAATAAATCTCATGATTTTGACATGAAAAGGAATATGGAGTTCAAAGGAAAATTCAAAAATCATGGAGAGAAGAATATGTTCCTTAATTCATTTCTAATTTGTAGAAGTAAAGATAGAAACAATTGTCTTAAGGGGATGGTAATGTCTTTATGCAAGGAAGGGACAATTATTGAGATACCAAATGTAGAAATTATTGGAAGTTGTTACCTAATGATGGGAGTAGATATAGATATCCACAGAATGTACCACGCACATTCCATTATTTCAAATGGAAGGAATATATGTATTATTCTAACAAGTTCCCAAAAATGATGGATAATGATGATGATTATTTTCAATAACCTTGTAAGCTAATATAAAAAGGGGAATATCATGATATCAATATTTTTTAAGAGGGGTGTTATAACGACATGATGAAATGTAAACATACCATCCACTATAGAAATTGTAATGTATTATTTGACTCTAGATATACCAATTAATTCATAGTTGAATACTTTTCTATGGGTGTCATGATACCACCAAAACAATTACCAGTATAATTATAATTTAAAACCTCAATTGGTATGATGATATAATCTTAAGTATATTATTCTTATCCAGTTTATGTTTATGAGAATTTGATTCTTGAAAATCATGTAACTGTTTCTCTATTAGAATTTGATGTTATCATAGGAATGGATTAGATTACTATAAATAATTCTGAAATTAATTTCATAGTAAGGTAAGAAAATTTTTAAATCCTAATAAAACATATGATTATATATATATGTAATAATTTATAAGAATATTCTATTCAAATTACATCAATTTTATGGGTTTTGATTCGTATCCAAGAGGGGTGTCAATCTCAGATGGTTGGTAAGAAAATAAAAAAATCCATGAAATTTTTATTTTTTAAGGTTTTTTTGGTTTTTATAGAAGCATTCTATGTCCTTATATGACAAACTTATGTTGAGTTCTCAATAAGAATCGTACATAGTTCCACACGTATTTCAAATACTCCCAATAGAATGACCCATATTTTGTTTCAGGAATTGAAAAAGAAACTCTAGGAGAACCTTGACAAGGGATTCATTAAAAAAGTTGTATCACCATTGGGGTGGCCAAATAATTTATAAAAAATAAATATTTATCAATGAAACTTTCATTGATTATCAATAGGTGAACAAGATAATTATAATGAAAAAGTATCCCCAACCCGTATTAATGATCTATTGAATCAATTTCAGGGAGATCAAAACTTTTCCAATATTTAACTCCATTATTGTTTCATCATATGAGGTTAATGTAGGAGGATATAACCAAGATTACAATATATAAAAGGAATGGACTCTATAAAAATTTATTTTTCCGTTCATTCATACAAATTTACTATCTGAGTTCATTTAATGAATAAAGTCTTTAATGATTTCTTGGATCATTTTATAATTAGTATTTATAGATAATATAATTATGTAATCAAATAAAAAGTAATAACATAATGTTTAATCGGTATTTTAACCTAATAACCTAAAGAATAAATAATTATAAGCAAATTTAACATTGTGTGAATTTTGGCAGAAAATTATTTCATTTTTGGGTTATATAATCTTAAGAGAGTGTATATCGGTACATTCATCAAAAGAGGATTCTATTGAATGTTTTACTAGACCAACCATGATGCATTTGTTCCCAATAATTCTTGGTTTATCTAGATGTTATTTAAAGCTTATGGATAATTGTTTTTAAACCTATCTAATACACTCACTACATTAACTTAGAAGGTATCCAAATTCCTATAGACAGATGAATGTGAGAAACCATTTGAGGAACTAAATATAAAATTAGTTAGAGAACCTATTAATACATTAAAATATAGAGGATATAGATTTTTTAATCTATATTGATGAAGCTATGAAGTTATTGGGGTGTGTTCTTATGTATAATGACACTGTTGTAGATTTTTCGCCTTCAAAATTTTATTTTTCCTAAAAAAATTTAAAAAATCATGATTTAGAGTTAGGTATAGTAATTTTAACACTAATGATATGGATAAATTATATTTACAATGAAATTTGTGATATATACGATGAACAAAAATATTCAATATATATATTCACATAGAAGGAGCTAAATATATGCTAGAGAAGATGGTTAGAGATGTTTAAATATTATTACTGGTCAATAATTTACCACCATAGAAAATGAAAAAAGGTGTCTAATTTATTATATAGAAATAAACATGATAGAATATCATTGATGAGGATAAAAAGGATAAAAAATTATGAATTTTCTAAGGATGGAATTGGAAATCCTGATGTAAGGGGAGAAATGTTATCTTTATCAATTCAATTATCTACCATTCATCCATGTGAATATTAAATAGGTGTAGAATGAAGATGTGAAGAATAAAAAAATGATCAAAATATTATAACGTTTTACCATAATATTGATATAATGATAAGGTTTTATAATCCTATATGTGTTCTATCCATACCAAATTTGTCAAAATTGTTAGATGGAGCTCATAGTTCTTCATTATCAATTTATCATGGAATTATAAAGATGCGTAAAGATTTTAAAGATTTCTTATGGGGGGTTAGAATGAGGAGAAGTATATAGGGTTTGTATCACAGTACTTTGTATTTTAGCACATTAAGTATAAGGGAAAAAATTCTCTGGTGATTTTACATCCATTACCCATAGTTGAATGGAAATGAGAAAACATCACATGGACTTCATCATCAGACTCCGCTTAATATATATATGGAGTAAATCATGATGAGTTTTAGTTGATTTCCTTAAAAATTTATCACAATTAATTTCTATCAGTGATACTTTTTATATACAAATACTATTTAACTGGGATATAATTTAAGGAACTGTTAAGGCTGCATGGAGTAACGTATTCAATTGTATCAAATTGGGACTCAAGGTTTAACTTTACATTACATTGAAATATTCAGAATGATATTGATACAAAGTTCAGTTTCAGAAATGAGCATCATCATTGGATATATGTTTATCCCTATAGCACAATTACATCCATATAGGATATTTTTAGATCTGATTCTCAATAATTTAAAGGTTTTTGGGCTCAATACTTTCCTTTAGTTAATTTTTCATACCACAATAGTTTTCACTATTTCATTTAAATAGTTTCTTAAGAATCCCTATTTTTAATAAAGTGAAAAACTCCTACATTCTAGAATAAATTTAGATAAAGAAAACTATTGGAACCTGAGATATTTTATGTAATTCCTCAACCCCAAAAGCCTTGAGTCGGCGTATTATTTTATTACATTGGCTTGATAAAAATGAATGAAATCTAGAAGGACCATTCAATTTAGTAGTTTTTAAAATCCATATAACATATATGATACCCATTATACATTGGGAAATAGTAAATACAAACATAATATAGAATAAAATGAAATAAAATATATCCTTGAAAGCTTATTCAAGGATTTCTTCTTCATAAACTGGAGAAATGAACCATAGTAATGATGTTCTCAAATGCTTAGAAAGTGTATATAAAGTAGAAAGAATAATGAATCGATAGGAATAAATTAACATTGAATGGTAAATAACTGATAAAAAATCCATAAAAACAATTATACAATACAATATCAATATGTCATGTTAAGAAACAAAAAACACAAGACATTAAATCAATAAACTTAAAATAAAATGCTTCCAAATAAATATTGACACAATATATCATGGATAAATAAAAATTGAATTATCAATACAAGAAATGGTTAATTAAAGGAAGTCATATTTTTTTGGAACATGATACCTTTACCTTCAAGAGAATGTTTAATCTATTTGGCCAACTAATTCAATTTATGAGATTACCTATGCATCTATGGGGTTGCATTAACTTCTCCCAAACTTGTAGTGCTTGATTTAAATTGTCACCAAACCATGTATTACATGTGTGAATCATACCTCATAAATTAAATACACAACATGCCTTAATAAAAATACATATTTAATAATTAATATCGATTTATCTATAATACCTCAATTTAGGATAATCAATAATAAGGGTTGTTTCCATTTAAAAATTCCCGAGAAAAAGGGAACATAACCATTAGAAATAGTATCATACCACATGAAGCGTTTAAATCATATCTGACCACATATTTAATTCAACTTATAATATATTAATGGTAATTAGATTATGGATAGATCATATCAAATGGAATTATATTAACCAAATAAAATTCAAATATTTAAAAACAAGAATAAGTCTTAATGAAATTTAAATTGAGACGAAATCCTTTACCATAATGTTCCTTTTATTGTGTGGTATTTATCCCCTTGTATATTGGTTTAAAATATATCAAAAAATTATTCAAGAATGATAGTCATGTTTATAATATAATATATTAATTTATTATTATATTTTATTACCATTTTGTGAACACACATTCATTAATTTTACTATTTCAGGTGTTAATTGCCTAGTTTCCTTGAGTATGTTTTAACTTGTTATTTGATGTTATCTTTAAATAGTTGTTGGAATAAAAATATATAGAATCCAACACAAGGATTAATTTGTATATATAATAATTATATATGTATTTATAGTAGTTCATTATATTTGGAGATTATAAATAAAGTGCACTATTCATAGAGATGATAGGTCATACGTACACATGAACCCTAATTGAATTTGATTATTGTATTGAAATAATGAAAAATAAGTGATACATATGTATATTATAATTATATAATAATATATATTATATATATATTACATGGGTTTATTAAAACAATACTTTATACATACAATGTATGGTATGGATTTGGTATATCGCTTTGAGGAGGTAGTAGTCCACACATCGTCAAATAATATTATCGTATTTACACAAGATGGAAAGAGTAAAGGTATTTTATAAATAAAAACTAAAGAAGTATAAAGACATTATAAATATCAAATATAAAAAATATAAACATATTTTTATCATAATTTACACAATGATAAGTGGAAAATGAAAATCGGACAATCATTATTTGGTGAGGCAATATTTCACCATACAAAGAAACAATATGTTCGTTACCCATTAGATGGATGTGTGTGTAAGTGTAGGTAGAACCCATTACATAAAAAATAATAGTATTTTTAGGATTTTATTATTATTATATAATAATGGAATAAATATTATTTAGGGGTGGATAATGGAAATGAAACTAGAGAGCCTGAGAGAAAAAGTTACCTCTTAATTGGGTACATTCTTTTGGTTTGTGCCCAAATGATTTCTAGGAAGGTTTCCTGACCAAAGGGAGGATTAAAGGATGATGGAATGGATTTTTTGAATATATGTTTGTTAATATTTTGGTCTAACCTATGTGGTTTTGTATTTGTGAGGAATATGGAGAAGTGGTGGCCTTTTATGGAAAGGATACCCACTCACATGGAATTTTTGGAAACAAGTTAGGTGTGCCCAAGTTCTTTCCTAAAAAAGACATAAAAAATAAAAAAAACTAAATAAAAGAATATTTAAGGTTTTTTTATTTCCATTAAATGGGTTTTCAAAAAGTGGGTAGTCTATTTGGTCCCATATGTTTAAGGATTAGACAATTACTAAGCTAAATTTTAAAATAATAATTGTAATTCATTTTAATCACATTCAAAAATATTTTTGGTCAAAAAAAATTAGACCTCATTTTTAATTATAAATTATTATTATTCCCAATATGGAGTCCATTTTTTCAAATTCAAATCCTTGAAGTGTTAAGAATTAATTTAAAAATCATCCCATAAGCGGGATGACAACACAATTTTTTAAAGTAAAAACATCCAAAAGATTGCTTTGTTTTTGTAGTCAATTTCAATGTAAAATTTATTATAATAACCTAAATTTTATTAGGTGATAAATATTTTATCTAATTAATTTGAAAAACAATATAAAACATAACTTACCATTATAAATAATTTAGATAAATAGCATATTTGAACTAAAAATCAATATTGTTAATTATTCATTAATAAATTATATATTTTTGAAAAATATAACCAATTTAAATTAACCTAATAATTATATTTCTTTTTTAAAAATGATTTTTATTTTGAAATTTTGAATCAATTAATTGGTCAAAATTCACATTTAAAATGGGGTCACCATTAAATGTTGTTAGAATTGCCTTTAAAAAAATATAGGGTTTTTTGCGTAAAATGTGGTTTGTTCTCATCGAATGCATATAAAACAAATGGGATGAATAAACAAAATAATTGATTGAATATATAACATATTTATTTCTTTAAAACAATTTACTAATTATATATAACCATTTTTTTAGACTATACTCTTTTTGAATCATATAAATAATAATATTTCATTTTGTATCAAATTGGTTCTTATTTTTATTTCTCATTAGTTATTAAAAAGTGAATTAATTATATAATTATACAAACCATAAATTTTCATAGTTCAGTTAATAATATTCATAAACAATAACATAATTTCTAGGATATATTATATTATATTAAATAATAATATTTTAATAATACATTGTTATTTGGTGAAACTCAGTCTTCCGTGTAACACAAGCTATCGAAGAAGGTATCTCTTGCATGCAATGCAAGAAAATTAAGTGTTGCATTCATTACATTATATATCATGTATTGAACATATTTAAAAAAGTATACATGTAGTATAGTGTCAAAACATCTTATTCCATTTTGTGCTTTGTGATGTATGTCATGCACTCTATTGAATACAAAGTTGTACATTATAATTATGGCGTGTTTCATTATCCCTACCTTAACTAAATTGTTTCCACATAATTTAAAATTGATCTTGGTGATTGGGAAATTAAAAATAGACTATTTTTTAATTTCCCACAACATAAAATTGTATTATATCAAAAATTGTTAATAAGATATAATGAAAAGTAAAATTGTCACTTAACTAGGTTCCCTAGTAGGAGAACATATGTGGGAAATGGAAACGTGGATAGGAAGGAAAAAAGTAACAAAATATTATTCTGATAGAGGGTGGAAGTGAACATGATAAAATTATTGTTGTTGACCATAATCTCATAAACCTTAGGTTTGAAAAAAGGTCATTGATATCATCAAAAATGATGATAATAAGATAACATTTTTGATTCAATACTATTTTTCCATAGTTAAGTAATTATTTCACTCTATTAATATATGTTTCTATAAACATAAACTTATATTTTTATTAGTACTTGAACTATTTCTTCTACATCTCTTAGATTTTGATGCATCATATGGTGATGTAATACATTGACCTCTAAAATCAAATACAATTGTCGTTTTTAGCAATTTTATAAAAGGTTGTCTTTTCCAAAATATTTTGGTCCAATAACATCAAAATGAGGGTAACTAAATTTCCCAAATGAACATATGATTATCCTTTAATCAATATTATGTATCTCTATAATAATCACATACCAAATGTGAGAATAACTTCACCATGTATCCCCATTAAATATAGTAATAACTAAAATTACCATAAATTCATCCTTATTCTTAATGTAAAACACATTTTGTGGAACATATTACAAAAATCCAAATGTGTTGTAAAATCCATCAATGATATAATAGACTACATTATAACAAGTCATTACTTAGTTCCAAGGTTGTCAGAAATTTTCCAAATCAATCGTTTATTCATCATCATCTCAACATCATAAATATATTAAGGGTCATATTTCCATAAATCACATGTTTTCCAAAAAAATTTACTATATTCAAAATAAAATTTATTGGTACCACTAATTATATGATCTGAATTACTTAAAAAAAGTAATATAGTTAAATCCTTACATAATCCACATATCTTATGATGACAAATTCATAAATGAAAAACTTTTACTACATTTAGTTCTAATTAATGGAGTCTATTAATCATTCGACTTCGGTCATGTTTGTAAAATATGATTGGTCTTGATCCCTTATTTTATTTGGAGGTATATTACCTTGAAATTTTTGGAATTATTTTTGGTATTTTCCCATCTCCTTAAAGTTGTAACATTGAATAGTAGGGTTTTCCTTTATTCCATTGCATTATTTTTCCAGGTGACCTTTTCCCCCATACTTAAAACAAACTCCCAATCCATTCAATCGTTCACCAGTGTGATTATTTCCATAGTTTTCACAAGTTATAAATCCTTCTTTCCATTAAACATAATTTATTCATGTTTATTTTCATGGTTTTAAGAAGACCTCTTATTATCTTGGTTTTGTTTGAAGCCATAGGACATGCATAATTATTTCTCTGTCTTGATAAGACATAAAACTATATCATCGTATGAAGAAAGATTTATAAGAAACTAGTGAACTTAAAATAATTTGATTATTCCCTTATAAGAAATGATTAATCATACATTCCATGTTGTGTTTCACATCCATAGTATACCCTACAAATTTTGCAATGTTTGCTTTATAGTCTGTAATACTTTTTTGACTAAATGTTATTTCAACTAAATAACGTCCTCATAATCTGATTTTGTTGATCATGAGGGAGTATTTATCAAAGAATGTGTCTTAAAATATATCCATTACATAGGTTTAATTAATTATTCCTCCCTTACATTATGGATCAGAGAACACCACTGTTCAACATCACCTTGGATACAATAGAATGAAAATGTAACCTTTTAATTTTTGATATATTCCAATGTAGTAAATATATTTTCTAGAGACTTAATCCATTAGTCAGAAGTAATTGGAATAGTAGTCTCACTAAATTATGGGGGATCCTACCATATAAAGTGATCTAGTATATGATATTCTCTCCATTGAACAAGTTCCTCAATTATAGGAAGGTTATGCATTATAATAAAATTAAGCTACAATAATATTTCCATAACATTATCAGTTCCAATATCAGCTATATGTTTTCCCCAAAAAGTAAAATATCTACATTTTCCCTGAGTGTTGACACCTTTAATCCAAATAGGATCTATTTCTATACAATGTAATATCCTAGATTAGCTCATAAAATTAGGAAATTTGTATAACTCTAAATACGGTATAACACAAAACTTAAATGTATGAATCATAAATTGTAGGATCATAAAAATTAGTTAATTTGGGGATATCATAACTTCTATTTACTTCATAATGGTAGAAAAATAAAATTTGAATTATCCTGAATGTATCACATAGGAGTGTCAAACACAGTGTGCAGTAAAAACCATTTTCATGAACCAGGTTACCCCATGTCTGGACTAGAACACATTTTCGGAGTTATTACTCCTAGGTACATATATTCCAAAATCACTTCCACATGTAGTATACATACATATATGTATTTATAGGAATACCCACATAATATCTACCTTACCAAAATTATAGGATTTATTTATATACTTATCCTCAATATATATCTTAGGGTTGGGCCCCCAGGTCTATGTTTCCTAAATATAGTTGCCAAAGTTGTTTCTAAATATCTTTTGATACCTTCTGTAATTCCCTGAACCCATAAGAATGGAGCTAATGCATTATTTCATTACATTTTCATGATTATAAGGAATCAAATCTATAAGGATAATTAATTTTAATAGTCTTAGAAAGATATATTACTTACATGATACAAATAATAAATTAGAAATATATGAAATAAGAGCATAATACATAATAAAATGAAACAAATGTTATCCTTGAAAGCTTATTAAATATTTCTTCTTTATGACCTAGTTAATTGAAACATAATAAGGGTGAGCTCAAATGATTAGTAAGGGTAATTAAAGTAGAAGCAATAATGAATCAATATGAACAAATTAACAAAGAAAGGTAAATAACTGATAACACAAGCCATAAAAAGTACTAGATATAGACATATCAATATTGAAAGGTAAGAAAACTAAAACACATGCCATTAAATAAGTGAACTAAAAATGAAATGAATAAATAGATATGTTGACACAAAATATCATGGATAAATAATAAATGAATTCTAAATAAAGGAAATGCATAATTACGAGACATAATGTTTAATAGAAACATGATACCTTTCCTATCGATATATAGTTTAAACTATTTGACCAACTAATTCACCTCATGAGACTAATGATTCATCGTGGGGGTTACATTTACTGTTCCCCAAGTTGTAGAACTTTTATTAAACGGTCCCCAATCCGTGTATTACATGTCCAAATAATTCCTCATATATTTATTAAATAAATTTCCTTATAAAATATACATATTGAATAATTAATAAGGATTTATTAATAATACTTAAATAATGGATAAGTAATAAAAATGGCTATATACATTAAATCCCTTTTGTGGAAAAATAAACATAAACATTCCAATGTGTCCCACACCACTAGAAAAAATTAAATCCTAATTCCACATGAATTAAATTAAACTTATAATGCCATGAAGATAATTATATTCCTGATATATCATGTCAAAGGGATGTATATAAACAAAATAAAATTTAATTGGTTCATAACAAAAATAAGTCTCAATGTAATGTAAATTGAGATGAAATCCATTACATTAAAATTCATTTTGTTGTGAAGAATTTACAGTTATTAATAGTGGTTTAAAAAAACTATTAAAAAGTTGTAAAAGAATCATAATCATGTTTATAATTTCATATATTAATTCCTTATAATATTTTATTACCTTTTTGTGAACACTCTTTCAATTATTTTACTATTTTGGATGCTAATTTCCAATTTTTATCGAGTGTGGTATAACTTGGTATTTGTTTTTATAATTAATTAGATCATGGATTAGTCATATTTAAAATCTATAAAATGTATTAATTATCACATATGATAATTACAAATGTATTTATACTAGTATATTATATTTTAACATTAGAAATTATTTGCACCATTCATGGAGATGGTATATTATACGTATAGATGAAAACTACTTACATTTTATTGTGGAATTAAAAGAATGAAATACAAATGATATATATATATATTATAAATATATTACCATACACATGTTATATATTTTACATAGGTTTATTAAAACAAAAATTTATACCTACCATGTATGGTATTAATTAGTCATATCACATGTTAGGGGTGGTAATCCACACATCCCCAAACAAAATTATCGTATTTACAAAAAATGGGAGGCATAAAGTTATGTTATAGAAAAAAATTAAAAAATCATAAAGTCATTATAAATATAATTTATAATATATAAAAATATATTTTCCATTATAATTTCCACCATGATAGGTGGTAAAAAAGTTGAACAATCATCGTTTTGTGATGCAGTAGTTCATCGTACAAAGAAATAGCATATTTGTTACCCATTATATGGAGGGGTGTGTAAGTGTAGGTATAAACCATTTAAATTAAATTTTCTTGGTATAGTTAGGATACTAGAGTTGTAATATAATAATGGAATAAATATATTTGAGGGGGTGGAGAAAGAAAATTAAACTAGAGAGCTTAAATAATATGTTACCTCTTAATCAGATAACTTCTTTTGGTTTGTAACAAATTGATTCATTAGAAGGATTCCTAATCAAATAGAGGCATAAAGGATTAAGGGAGGTATTTTTGGAATCTATTTGGGCATATTTTGGACAAATAATTGTGGTTTGGTAGGTGTGAGTAATGGGGAGAAGTGGTGGGATTTTTTATGGAAGGAAAAGGACTCACTTAGAATGTTTTGAAATAAATTTTGTGTGCACTTGTTCTTACCTAAAAAAAGTCAAACCAAATCAATAGAACTCAATAATGGACGTTTTATTTCCTAGATAGGGCCATAAAATTTGTTTTGGACTTGGTTTTAGGACATTTGGGCCCTTAAAATAATGGTTTAGTCCTTTATTAAACTTATTTTTTCTTTAATAATTGTAATTGAATTTAATTACTTTCACTAATATTTTTGGTTGAAAAAAAAAATGAAATTATTAGAAATAAGAAAATTTTATTATTCAAGATGTGTAATCTATTTTTTTTAAATTCTAATCATAGAAGTGGCAGAAATTAATTTAAAATTCATCACCTATGTGGGACGACAACACATGTTTTTAAAGTCAAAACATCCAATTTTTTTATTTTACAATAAAAATAAATTTGAAATCGATTATAATGGCCCAAATTTGATTAATGGAAGAAAGTATTATATAATTAAGAATTAAATTTAATATAAGAAATAATAATACCTTATTAATAAATCTGATGAAAAATAATTTTGAAACTAAAATATAGTATTTTTTTGTTATTCTTTATAAATATAATTTTTTTTGAAAAATATCGAACAATAACCATATCCTAATTATTATGTTTATATTTAAAAAATAATGTTAATTTTTACATATTAAATCACATATGGTTTTAAAATTCTGATTTAAAATTGGATTTTAATTAAAAGGCCTTTTTTATAAAAATATAGGTTTTATATGTTAAATACATTTTGTTCTTATCTTATGCATATCAAACCAAATTGATGAATATAAATAATATTTATTTGAATATACAGTATATATATATATATCATTACAATAATTTACGGACTATAATTAATAATGTTTTAAGGCAAAATGCATTTGGAAGCATATAAATATAAATATTTCTTTTAATATTTAATTTTTTCATAATTTCGTCTTCCATTAGTGGGTAACTGTGGAAATAATTTTATATTTTAATAAAACATATATTTTTCTATTTAAGACAATAATTTTCATAACCACTAAAATAATGGCTAGGATATATAATATCATATTAAATAATAATGTCTTAATAACATATTGTTATTTGGTGAAACTCAGTCTTATGTGTAACACAATCTATCAAAAAAGGCCGCTCTTGTGTGTAATGAAAGATAACACTGTGTTGAAATAATTAAGAAATATATATTTTGATTAATATATTAAAATAATATATATATTAGAGTATTGGGATATTATATTCCCTTATGCGCTTGGCAATGAATGTCATGCATGATATCGAATAAAAAGTCGTAGATTATAATTTCAGGGTGTAACATTCTCCCCACCTTAATTAATTTGCATTCTTGCAATTTAAACATGATATCAGTGATAGAGGTATTAAATATAAGGTATTGTTGAAATACCCACATCAAAAAGGGTTAATATCACAAATTAGTAAAAAGAGAGAAAGGAAAGTACAACTGCCACATAACTAGGTTCCCTAAAAGGAGAATATAGTTAGAAAATGGAAACATGGATATAAAAGAAAAGGTCCAACAATAATGTTATAATAGTGATTTATTTAAAACCTATTCAAATAATTGTTTTTGACCACAAAACCGTAAACCATATTTGGGAATAAAGGTCATCGATATCATAAAAAATGATGATAATAGGAAATCATTTATATTTCAAAACATTTTTATTTCTATAGTTTAGGAATTATTTATCTCTGTAAATATATATTTTTAGAAACAGAATATTTCCATTTATTATGTCTTGAAATATTTCCACTTCATATATTATCACATGATGCATCATATGGTGAAGTAATACAATGACCTCTGAAATCTCATCTAATGAACATGTTAAACCATTTTATAAAGGGTTATCTTTTCCAACAGATTACAGTCCAATAACTTCTAAAGAAGATTCACTGAATTTCCAAAATAAACATAATATCATTATCCTTTAATAAACATGAAGTATCTCCATAATCATAACATACCAAACATGTGAATATATTATCCATGTACCTCTTAAAATATGGTAATAATTCAAATTAAAATTCATTCTTCATTATTTTTATTGTAAAAAAACATGTTATTGATCATATTGCATAAATTTGAAGGTGTTGTAAACTCCATAAATGATATCATAAACCACTTGTCTACATGTAATTAATTAGTTCCAAGGTTTTCAGAACTTTTCCAAATAAATCCTTTCTTTATTATTATCTCAACATTAGGAAGTTATCAAGGGTTTCATTTCCCTCAATCATGTGCTTTAAAGAACTTTTAACTTTTTACTAAATTACTTTTCATGGTACTATTCATTATATTGTCTAAATTCCTTATAAAAATGTACTATTATAAAATCTATATAAATTTCAGAAATTATTTGATGATAACATCATAGAAAAAATACTTTTACAATATATTTTTGGGTCCAAATATAGAAGTATATTAAGAATTCATCTTTAGTCGTGTCAATGGAATATGATTGACCTTGATCGCTTATCATATTTTGAGGTATATTACCTTGATTTTTTAGGAATTTTTTGTGTAGTTCCCCATATCTATAATTTTCTATCATTTAATTGTAGTTTTTTCCTTATTTTTATTGCATTGTTTTTCATGGTGACCGTTTTTCCCCACACTTTTAAAAAACTACCAATCATTTCTAGTATATACCTGGGTGATTATTTCCATTTTTTTCAAAATATTGAAAATACATCTTTCTATTGATCTTAACCAAGCCATTCTCATTTTAATGGTGTTTATAAGACCTATTTTTTCTTATTTCACCTTTAATCAATAATACTTGTATAATTCTTTCTAGGTATTGATAGATCATAAAACTATTTCATCATATGAATAAAAATTATAAGAATCTAATGTCATTAAGATATTTGGCATATTTAATTAAAAGAAACAATCAATATTACATTCCATGTTGAAAATTAAATCAATATAATACATTACAAACATGGTACTGGTTTCCTCATACTCCGTAACACTGTCTTCCTCGTTTTTCTTTAAACTACCAAACATTATATTTCCCTAAATTTGTCTATCATAAGGGAAGTATTTTTTAAAGATTTTCTCCTTAAAATTTCCCCATTTCATAAAATAAATTTATTCATCCTCCCCTTTATTATGGATCTGAGACCGTCACTGATTAGCATCAACTTGGAGACAATACACTACAACTGTAATATGGTCCTTTTCTCTACATTCCAAGACATCAGATATCATTTATAGTGACTTAATCTCTTTACTACCAATAATTGAATTAGTATTCCCCGTATGCATTGGGGGATTCTTCCATATAAAGTTCTCAAGAATTGGATATTATATCCATTGACTAGGTTACTCCATTCTAGAAGGTTATGTGTCATAATAAGATTAAGATTTCCAATTATTTCTATAACATTCTTAGTTCCAAAATAAGATGTATTGGTTTCCTCAGTAAGGAAATATCTACATTTTACACATGTATTGAAAACGTTTGTTCTTCCAGGTTCCATTTCTAAATAATGTAATTTAATGGATTAGATCATAAAATTTTAAAATTTGTATAACTATAAATATTTTAGAACACATAACCAAAATGTATTCATAGTAGATCCTTATATCATAAACTTTAGTTATGGTGGGAAAATCATTATTTCCAAATCCATATTAATGGTAGGTAAATAAAATGATAATTATCTGAATAATATCCCTTAGGATTTTCAAACAATGTTAGCATTAAGGACAAATTTCATGTACGAAGTTACCTCGAGTCAGGCCCAGGACACCTTGTCGGAGTTATCATTCCTATGTACATCTATGTCAGATCAATGTACATGTATATAATCAAGTTATTAATATATTTTTAAAAAAACCCTCATAATATATTCCTTACCAAAATTTTAGGATGTCCCTATATACTTAACCTTAATATCTATCTTAGGGTTGTGCTCCTTTATCTATGTTTTCTAAATCTAGTTTTTATGGCTGATGTTAAACTATCATTGATACCAACTATAACACCTAGACCCTAGAATCTTGGAGATAGTGCATTATTTTATTACACTGTTATGATTACAAAGCATCAAATCCCATAGTAGCATTCAGTTTAGTAGTCTGGGAAATCCATTTTACACACATGATACCCATAATACATTAGAAACTTGGAAATAAAAACATCAATGATAATAAAATAAAATAAACTACATATTTGAAATATTATTCAAATATTTCTTCTCCATAACCGAGATGATAGAAACAAAATAAGGGTGAGGTGAAATGATCAGTAAGGGTAAGTAAAGCATAATAAATAATTAATCAATAGGAATAAGTAAACTTGGAAAGTTAAATAAATGATAAAACATTCCATAAAAATAACATGATAAGGAATTATCAATATATAAAGGTATGAAACAGAAAACAAATTCTATAAAATCAATTAACTAAAAATTAAATGCATCCATTGATATGTCGATGAAAAATCACATGAATAAATAATAAATTATTTCTCAATAAATTAAATACATAATTGTTGGACCTCATGTTTTCCTGGAACATGACACCATTACCCTCAAGAGATATTTTAAACTATTTTTTCAACTAATTCTACTCATGAGACTACTGATACATCAAGTGTTTTTCATTAATTGGTCCCTAACCCGTAGGACTTTCCTTAAAAAGTCTCCAACCTATGTATTTCATTTCCAAAGCATTCCTCATATATTGAATAAACAATGTTACTTATGAAATATCAATATTGAAAAAATAATATGGATTAATCAATAATACTTAAAAGTATGATATGTATCAACAATGGTTTTTGACATTAAAACATTCTTGAGGAAAAATGATCTTAAACATTCCAATGTATCTCATACCACTCGAAACATTTAAATAACAATTCCCCATGAATTAAATGAAACATATAATATCATTAGGATAATTATATTAATGATATATCATTTCAAAGGGTATTATATACACCAAATAAAAGTGAATTGGTGTATAACAAAAAAATAACCCTCAATTGAATGTAAACTACGATGAAATCCATTACTTTAACCATAATTTTTTATCTGGCCTTTACCCTTACGAATAGAGGCTTATATTATGTTACTAAATTATAAAAAAAATCATGTTTATAAAATCATATATTAATTCCTTAAAATATTTTATTATTAATTTCAGGACACTATTCAATAATTTTTCTATTTTGGGTGATAATTGCCTAGTTTTCTCAAGTAAGTTTTAACATATTATTTATTGCTTTCATTAATTAGATAATAATTTCATTACATAGAAAATAATAAACATGGATTAATTATCATATATATTAATTATATTTTTATTTATAGTAGTCCATGATATTTTTAGATAAAAAATGATGTTCACCGTTCAGGGAGATTGTAGGTTATACATACGCATGAACACTACCACCATTTAATTGTTGTATTAAAAGAATGAAAACTAAATGATACATATGTATATTATAATTCCATTAAATTTATATTTTTATATATGTTACAAATATTTCTTAAAACCATTATTTATACATACCACAAATGATATGAATGAGTTTTATTTCTTTGAGGGTGCGGTAGTCCACAAATCCTCAAACGAAATTGTTTTATTTACCCAAGATGAAAATCATAATGGTAAGTTCTAAATAAAAAATAAATAAGAATAAAGAAATTATAAATATCATATAAAACATATAAAAATATATTTTCCATCATAATGGCTACTGTAATTGTTGGTAAAGGAAAATTGAACAATCATCGTTTTGTGAGGGAGTACTTCTCCATTCAGAGAGACAGTATGTTCACTACCCATTAGATGGAGGTGGGTATAATTGTCGATAGAAACCTTTACATGAAAATGCCCTAGTATATTGATGATATTGTTTCTATATAATAAATTAATAAAGCTATTTTAGGATGTGGATATTGGAAATGAAACTAGAGTGCTTGAGAGAAGACATTGCATCTTAATCGGGTAACATCTTTTGGTTTATGCCAAAAGGATTCTTCAAAATGATTCCATACAAAAAAGCGTATTAATGTTTTAGGAGAGGGGAGTTCGGAATATTTTTAGGAAATGATTTTCTGAACCTATTTGGTTCATATTTATGAGGAATTGGGAGAGTTGGTGGCCTTTTTAAGCGAAGGAAAATGACTCATTTTGAATTTTTGGAAACAAGTTTGAGGCGCCCATGTTCTGGCCTAAAAAAATAAAATAATTGACAAAACACAATACTGGAAATTTTACTAATAAGATATGTCCATAAATTTGATGTTTTACATGTGGATTGGTCATTTGTTTCATCAAGAAAAATTTTTATTCCTTTATTAAGATTATGTTTTCCTTAATAATTATAAATACTTTTATTTCTTTCACTAAATTGTTTTTTGACAATATTCGGTTGACCTTGTTAGACATTATAAATTACAATGATTCCAATTATTTAATACATTTTTGAAAATTTATGTCACATAATATGTATAAATTAATTTAAAATTTATCTAATAGGTGGGACGACAAAGCAGGTTTTTAAAGTAAACACGTCCAAAATATTTCTATGTTTTTAGTGTCAATTTCATTGTGAAATAGATTATAACAACCTAAATTTGATTAATTTATAAAAATATTATCTGAATAATCTTTAAAACATAAAGAAAATATAATTTACCTTATTACTAAATATGGAAATAATCAATTTTGAGAAAAAAGAACAATTTTAAATTATTTTATAAAAAATGGTAATTTTCAAAAAAAAAATAACAAATATTCACCATAATATTACTCTAATTATTTATATTTTATTTTCAAATATGAAATAAATTAATGTGTAAAAATTATTATTTAAAATGGGATCTCGATTATAGGGCGCTAAAAATGCCTTTAAAAAAATATAGGTTTTTATGTATAAAATAGGCTTTGTTATAATCTTATGCATAACAAACATAATAGATGAATATAAAAAATATTTTAGAGAATTTATAAAATAGATATTTCATTAAAATATTTCACTAATTTTAATTAACTATGTTTTTTTACAACAGAACACTTTTGTCAACACTTAATAATGATATTACATTTTTATATCAAATTGGTTCTTATTTTTGATTATCATTAGTTGGTAACAAATGAACACATTTTATGTTTATATAAGATGTATATTTTCATATGCGAGTAATTAGTATTCATAATAGCTAACATAATGGCTAGATATATCATATAATTTTAAATAATAATGTTTTAATAGTGCATTGTTATTCAGTGAAACAAGGTCTTCTGTGTAACAATAGCTATCTTGGAAGGTCGCTCTGGCATCAAATGAAAGCTAGCTCAGTGTTGCATTCATGAAAAGATATATGATTTATTGAATATATTTAAAATATTTAATATATAGTAGAGAATTTGGATATTATATTCTCTTACATGCTTGGTTAGGCATGTCATCCACACTATCAAATAAATTTTGGTACATTTTAATTTTGGGGTATTACATCTGAATAACTAGAAGAGAAGGTGAGATCAATTCAGAATAACGTAAGGGAAAAACCATGTCTATATGAATGTTATAGTAAAACATATTAGCATGATATGGAATTTTATGTTAGTGAGACAATGTATATAAGAATTTATCTTTAGAATATGGTAATTTGATTTGGAAATATGTAAAAATAACAACTAGGGTGCTCCGTGTCATGTAAATTGTTAATAGTATGATTGTGGTAGACAATAGGTTGGTGATTACACAATACATATCTCAATATCAGGATTTGTTCCTTGTATCTCTCTTTAGGAATTATATAACTAACCATTAACTTGTATTGAACATAGAATTTGCACTACCAGAGCACTATATTTGTTAGGAGAAAAAATGGGGAATATTATATATCAAATATAGATTTCTATATAAAACAAGACCAATCAACTACTCAATGTTTTATGGAAAAACCACCAGTTTGAGAAAGTTATGTTGAAATTGAGGATACGATGAGGTAGAAGTGTCTCCTCAATTTTTATTATAGTGATGTAATATTAAGGGAAAAATTCAATTTAAGGAAGATAAAATTCATCACCATGAGATTTTAGGAATATTTTGTGAATAAATATAACTTATTCTATATCTTTTGTTACCCCTAACCCCGAGTTTAAATGAACCATGGAAAACATATAATTATATTATTTAATAAATAATATTTTTAACTAGTATTTTAAAATAGTAGCATAAATATAAATAATTTTTTTAAATATTATGTATAATTGGTTTATATACATAAAACAAATTTATAAAAAAGTACTTAATTTTTAGTAATGTGTTTTTTTGTTTTGGAAATATTATTTTCTCAAAAAATGTTTTTATATCATTTTTTAAACAATAATAAAATATATTTTTTACATTTTTGGAAAATTAATATTATAAAATTATATTAATTTTTTATATTATCATAAATAAATTATCTTATAGATATCTTTTTATATTTTTCTTAGAAAATAATAATTTTTTGTTGAACATTAATTTGTTTTTGATTTTTACTGACAACTTGGATTTCATTTAAATAATTTATAAGGATATTTTTTAAAAAAATTAAATTTAAATAAAAAATAGTTAAATGATATATCAATTTATACTATTTATTTGACTAAAATAATTTTCACATTGAATATTGAAATAATAACTTTTAAAACGTTTGAACATTTTCCCATCAAAAAATAACTTTCTTGACACATCTACTAGTTAATTATAAAATTTAATATTTACACCTCTATTAATTTATTTTGAAAAATTGGATTCAATATTTGGAAAATGAATAATTTATATTATATTATAATGTATATTTATTTAAAAAAATTAATAAAAAATAGAAAAAAATTAATTTTCATGGTTAATGGTCAAATGGGTTTACCAGGAGGTTATAATAAAAATAAATGGGGTAAATCAACTCGAAACATGTTCAGCTTCCATTTTATGGGCATATATATACATTATAACCCATAATGTTTTTTAATTATATATTTTAACACCATTTGAGGTAAAAAACATGAGAGCATTTTATTCTTTTCAAAAAGATCAAGTGTTTCCTCTCACAAAGTTATAAAAAGCCACCACTTCTCCTTCCAACTTCAAACATACAAAACCATTTTTTGGCAACGAATTTTCAAATTCTCTTTAGTACATCCCTCCACACATGCTATAGGATATTTTAGGATTATAACACCAAACTAATATGTATTAAGGTGAAAGATAATAATATCCCAAGAAGAGGTAAAGTTTTTAACAATTTGTTTTTGTTTCAGTTCTTCTAAATACATTAAATTTACTTCAATTTTATTTATATAATAAAAATTGTATATAATATGCACTATTTTTTTGTTACTTAATAATATATATTCATCTCTACCTCCTACAAATGGGAAATGAAACCATTAACCATGTGTGTACGACCCTGAACCTATGTTGTAATGGTGTAATGAGTATTAATTTCATTTTTATTATTATTATGATTATTATTTAATGAAAATAAAAGTATATAATTTAGATAAAATTATAAAAAAATGAGAAAAATTTTGTTTAATAAAACACTGATTTACACATCAAAATACTTCTACACTATAGGAAACTCAAAAAAAATTAAAAAGTAAAAAAAATGGTGCTTTTCTGAGTAGCATAAGAATAAATAATGACTCAGCCTCTTCCTTTGGGTCTTCTAAATTTAGAAAAATAAATAAAAAAAAGAATAATCAAGATATTGAGGAAAAATGGAATGTACAAAACCAATTTTGATGTAGGAGAACCCCGGTGAGTTTGATGTCTATAATACCCATTGACATGGGTATTTATTATACTTTTATAGACGTTGTAAGAAAATAGTTGTTGGGATTATTTTTAAATTACCATTGATATTTTTATATAACCGTTTATATTTAGAAATCATTATGTATTTTATCTGTTTAAAAGGTTATATGTGTTAATGTATTATTTAAATTATATAATAATATAACTTCAATTGAAGATAAAATTTTTATTTTGAAATTATAAGCTGAGTATTTTTAATTTTTGTTGACCATTGGTATTACAATTATTGGGTGTTTTAAAATATTATAATAATATTTAAAATTAATAAAATAAAAGAAAGTTAATTTTTTTAGTTGGAAAATATTGTACTAAAAATAATAAGAATGAATTTATAATATTTTAATAAGAATGGAAAACTAATTTCAATGTCTTAAATAAATAAATATGCATATATATATATATAAACATATAATAAGATATATTTTATTATTTATTTTATAAATAATATATATTTTATTGTGTAATATATATAATCAATAACTTATGAAAACCTGCACATCATATTTACATTTTAAATAAAAATCTCATTTGATTTATTTATCAAAAATTTTGAATTATATATATATATAGATATAAATAAATTCTTAAATTATTTTACAAAACTAATGTATTGTTATATAGTATATAATGATACATTTTATTAAGAAAATGATATGTTTTTTATGTAAAAAAACATGTTCCGTGTTTTTTTTAACAATGTTGATATGAGTAGATAAAAAAGACACTAAAATAGAAAAATGATTGTAAAATTTATGGGGTAAAGAAAAAAAATAAATTCTAACTTATAAAAATAACAACACAATCATGAAACAAAAAATAAAGACAAATGGTAAGAAAAAAATATATGTTATTGAAAACAAAAAAGTGAGTGATGGATTAGAAAAAAAAGAATAAATATTAAATTGATAAAAAAATAAAATAAAAAATATTTTGAAAAAGGTTCTTGAACATCAAAACACAATTCTAGAGAAACCCCCCACCCCCTCACTGAATCTCTCTCAACCAAGCCACAACTTCTCCTAGCTGTTCGATCTGACCTCACATAATCTTAGTCGCACCCCTTATTTAACCAATCAAACAATACACTTAAAATGGTAGATTTTTATCATATCCATGTGATCAAACATGGATGAATCTCATCCCTCTTTATATATTACCTTTCTCCCTCATTGAGTTGTGTCGCACACCTGCTCGTGTTGCACCAATATTTCTTAGCATCGGGGCATCCTCCTTACATCTCATATGTTACTATCCTTATCGACCACATCCCCATATGAAATTTACTCCTTCAAATAATTTGATGGATGGTATTAATTTAATCTAAAATCATTCCTATGTTGTGGATTTTCTCCACCCTCATCCTTGGATTCCACTGCATGGAACCATATTATATTTTTCTTATCAATAAACCCAATTTATTATTATTTTACAATAATAGTTGTTTTGGTTTTTTTTTGATGTGAAAAAATTTTGATTTCGAATATCATATTTTCTTGATGAGTCATGGGATGTATTATATATATACATCCCATATCTACACACCCAAGGATCCATTTTTTATTCCCTCAAGTTCCGTGTTTCAATTTGCTTGAATTTTCCAAGACATAGTCCACTGTTTGATACAGACTATGGTTAGAGTGAAATTTAGTTAACCAATTATGGTTTTTATACATAGAGTTACATATAAATATGTTATATATTCATATATATACACATATATAACGTATTATTTTTAGTATATAAATATATATAAGTTAAGGGTTTTAGTATTAAATTTTATTTCTAAAACATTGGTATGAAAGGGTTCAATTCTTTTTGTGTATGAAATTCAAAGACTTATATGTATACGTATGTATATATATATATATTGGTTTAATAATTTGTGATGAAAGACCATTGTTTTAAATTCAAGTTTTACGAGACTGAATTTTCATATGTTTGAATTTATCAACACTTATATTTGTGTTTATATATAACTGTTTACAAAATTGTATATGTATACTGATCTCACATAATAATTGTTGACGATAAGTATTTATTATGCTTTTTATTTACAAATTCTGGTGGAAAATATTTTATGTACGTGCTATAGAAATATAAGGGTTCAAATTATTTACTTTTTAAGTTAAAAAATTTACATTTTATGCTTGAGGGTGTTTATACATTAACACACACACACACATATATATATATATATATATGTATATATTCATATACATATATGTGTATCTATCCAACTATGTATAATATTTTCAAAACAATTAATAAATGAGTGTATTTTTATTTTATCCAATATAAATTTAATTTGAAAATTGGTGATATTAATTCAAATTACAATTCAAACACCATTATTACAGTTATATATATCTATATACTTAACAATGATTATGCATCAATCTTTTTTTCAAATTAACCATTAAAAAGTGTATTCAAATTCATTAAGGTCTTGCTAAAACATGAATTTTTTCTGCAATTTTGAGTATTATAAATTCAATTTCATATGTGTGTGTGTATATATATATAAGTATAAAATATTTATTTTCATATATATATATATAGATATGTGCATGTGTGTGTGTGTGTTTTTGATAAGGGTATTGAATTTAGTGTTTATTTCTACAACCCATGGTATATAAAGAATAAACTATTTTCAATCTATAATAACATTATACATTTTTATATGTGTATATATATATAAATGTATATGGGTGTATATATATACTTATTTATACATATGTAAGTATATGAAATTGTATTTGTCTATTTGATAATGTTTTCATAATTAAAAACATAAGAGTTTAGATTTATCTAGTAACAATGTTCTATAATAATGTCCATGTATATATAATTTTTGGAATTATCTATATATATGTGTACATGTTAAACCATGAAAAATATATATTTAAATCAAAATCCAATTTTTCAATGTGAATATAGTCTTTGATCTTAATGAAAAACCATAAAAAACTTGTTTTTTTATTTTGTGCCCCATGATTATGAAAGGGGTTTATTATTTTGATGTCATAGTCATTATTTCACGTATATACATAATTGTATATATTTTCATTTATTAAAAAGGGCTAATATTTTATTTCAAAATTCATATAAGAATTTATAATTTATTCTAATTATTTTATTTTATAGTTATCATTTTTTCTGACAAGAGTATTAAAATGATAACAGTTATCATTTATTGTGACTATTCTAAACAAGTTATTATTTTATGTGCCCAAGCTATAATTTCATGTGTGAAACTTAATTCACACATCATTAATTTTAATGATTAGTTATTTGTGGCTGACATCTAATTTATAAATGACATTCCATGCATTTTAGGGAGAATGTTTTTATTTATTTCATTATGCTATTTATTTGTGCATTTAAAATAAAGAATGTTATTTTCATGGAATATGTATACATTTTTTTGGTTTATATCCATTAATATAAGTAATTATATGGACTTATTATGTGACAGGTGAGGTCTGTTATTGCCTCTTGATGCATTAGTAGGTCACTTGAGACAATATAGTATCTTGGCATGAGGCCTTGATGATATTGTGATGTATGGTCTTGGAACAATGACTTGCTGATGTAGCTATGATGTAAGTAATTAGGTATTCCCTCATGAGATTAATATTTGACCTTCCATGTGATTATTCGATTAGTAGAATATTAATTGTTAAGAATAATTCCCTAGTTTTAATTAATCAGTTTTATATTTTCAAATGCACATGGTATAATGTTTTATATTTATGAATATACTTATAATGAAATTCATTTATTGAGGAGGACTAATAGTTATTTTCCAATCTATAAAACAGAGTTTTTAAATTTATATATCATTTCATGGTTTTCATCTATGTGTTAAATAATATTTTATATAGTATTAAATTCAATTCTAAACAAGTAATATTTAATGGGAAAATTTACATCGACAGCCCTAGAATGTCTCACATAATTAAGAAAGGGGTTTATCTAACTATCATGTAGTACTCCATGCATTATTATTCAAGTGTGTGAATATTTTATAATTCATTTTATTTTCGTAATTGAAAATAAGAATAGAAAATCATAAGCATGGGATTTCATAAAAATGAGTCTTATTAACTATCGAAAAATGATGATGCCATGCTATGAGAAATGATGTTTTATTTGAAGAAAATGATTTATGTATGTATATTGATTTTTAAGGAATTTTTTTATAATAATTTATTAATTTTTTTAAAAACCCTTGTTGGGAATTTTAAATACTCACCTTAAATTTCGAATTAATATCTACAAGTTGAGTAAGTTTATCTATGAAATTATTTACTTTTTGGAGGCATCTAATTAATGTTATTTCTTTGTACATTTTTGAGGAAATGTAATAGTTGCAAATAAATCCCCAAAACCTATACCCATAAAGATCCTCATTTGTGTAAGGTGTTGTGTAATTTGTTAGAAAAATTTATCAAAAATTTTGACCGCATATTTTAACACTAGCTCTCGGTAACTACGGTTGGGGAATTACACTTTGTATCAATGGAAAAGCCTTGATAATTTTGTAATATTATATCAAATTAAAAATTTAATAATGATTTTCTTATATATTTTTTAGATAGAAGGCATAAGATAAAAAACTAATATTTTTCCCTTCCAAACAAGATATTAGAAATGATAATGTTAATTTCATTTATTGATGTATTACAGCCTTTTTGAAACATAAATTTATCTTGAAAACATATTTATCAATTGTCCAACATCCCTAGTATACTTAAATTCTTTTGGGGATCTAGTTTCTTTTATATTATCCTAGTACCTGCACAATGTGAATTCATTGTGCTGTGAGGAAACTATTTCAAGGGTTTATTATAGTGTTCTATGGTGATTGAAAGGTATATGTATTTACATATTTTCTGAGAAAAAACTAATGTGGGTGGCCTCCTCACAAATTATTTGTTACAACTCATAGTATTCAGTTTTTATTGGAGGCTTTATGATTATATAATTTTAGAAAACAAGGTGTTTCATTTGGTTTATAGGGATCGAGTCATTTTTTATATCTCTAAACTTTTCATCTCCCATTACATTCACTTTAGATCTGATAACTACATACATGATTTTGAATGTAGCTTCTCAAGGGTTCGTTGGACTAAAGAAATTGAATAACATAGAACTACCTTAGAAACCATGATAATAGAGAACCACCAACTCTTGTGGTACTGGTAAAGGTATGGATTAATTATTATAAATCATTTTTGATTATAGTAAAAAATGATTAATTTTTTTATAGGAACAACATGTATGAAGCCCAAAGAAATAAAATTTTGGGTTTATGTGTATAATTGAAGAGTAGGGGAACAATTATACTGGGGGGTGGAGAATGTAACACGATCATCCTATGTTGCAATTTTGAAATCAATATTAATAAAATATTATGTACTTATTAATAATAATATTATTTCATAAAAATATATTAATATAATTTATATAAACTAATGGGAAAATATGAGGAACATTTTATTTAATAAAACACTAATATATTACAACATTACACCCCCAATGATTTATACTACTCCAGGAATCTCATAAAAATACCGAGTAAAAAATTGTGATCCCCCACGTGACATAAGAAGAAATATTTAGTATGTAACATCTTCTGGGTCTTCCATATATATAATAAAAAGACTTATAAATATAATAAAGATTCTTAGAATAATAATAATATAAAAATTCATCTTGGAATTAGGAGAACACTGGTGTTTTTTGTGTCTTTAATACCCAAATACATGGGTGTTTATGGTACTTTTATGGCCATAGTAAAATAAATAGTTGTGGGAATTTTATTTTAAGTGACTGTTAAAATTTTAATATAATTGTTATACTTTTATGACCATTATGTATTTTATGTTTTTACCATTTTAACTTTTTAAAAGTATAATTTTTAGTTAAATAATAATATAGTTTAAATTGAATATAATTATTAGATTTTAATATTATAAAATGGATATTTATTTTTTTTAGTGACCATTGGTATTATAATTGTTGGGTGTTTTAAAAAAATTAAAATTATATTTATAATTAATAAAATTAATGAAATGAAATTTGATAATTGGATTGTATTATCTTAGAAAATAAGAAAAATGATTTCCTCCTTTAAAATAAGAATGGGAAAATAATTTCAACATCATAAATATATATATATATATATACACATGTATAAGAATATATATATATATATATATATCATTTACTTTATATTATACATAGAAGAATATATATATATAAATATTATATTATGAAAAAAACACACTATATATTTATGTTTTAAATGAAAACATGATTCGATTTATTTATTAAAAAATCAATTATATATATATATAAACACTAAAATTATACTATAAAAGGAATTTATTTATTGATAAAATAAAACATTTCAATTGTTTAAAAACTTATAAGTTTTATATGTTAAAAATACATTTTTATGCATCAAAAATTTAATGTTGATATGGTTTGATAAAATAAAATGATAAAAAAAGAGAAAAATGATTACAAAATTTTTTAGATAAAAAAACATAAATGTTAATTTATAGTAACAAAAACCCAATCATGAAAAAACAAATGAATACAAATTGTAATAAAAAAAGATATAAGATTTACTATAAATATTGTGGTGACGATTTAGAAAAAAAAGAAAAATTTAAATGATTAAAAAATAAAATAAAACAAATAACTATTTGAAACTAATAGGTTCCTCAACCTCATAATGCAACAAAAAATAAACCCCCCAATCTTAAAATCCCACTCATTCCTTCCCTAAATTCACCTGGCTATCAGATCTGGCCTCACTTAATCTCAGTCGTCCCCCTTATTTAACATATTAGACCATCCCAAAAAAATTGTTCGGGTTTATCATACCCATCAAATATGTGTCGAAAGATTCACATGCCTCCAACAAATCTTCTCTTTATCAATCATTGAATCATGATGAACACCTGTTCGTGTTTTACCAATAATTGCTTGTCGTTGGTCCCTCTTTCTTACATCTCCGTTGTTTCTATCCTAATAGATCTTTGTCTCATCTCAAATCGAATCCTTCAAATAATTTGATGGATGATATTATTTTAATCTATAATCATTCCTATGTTTTGTATTTTCTTCACCATCATCCTCTGATTCAACCACAAGGAATGATGATATATTTATTTTATAAACCATCCTAATTTATTATTATTTTACACTAATTGCTGGATTTTTTCGTTTTGATTAGGACAAATTCAGATTTTGAATATCATCTTTTCATGACATGTCATGGGACATAACATATATATCTATATACCCAAATTTGTACACCCAACGATCCTTTTTCTCTTCCCTATTGTTCCCTATTTCAATATTCTTGAATTTTTGGGGTATCAATCCCTTATTTTATCCAAACTATGGTAAGGGTGTATTTTAATTTACCAAATTATGCTTGTTATACAAAGATATATATATATATATATATATTCTTATATATATGCATATATATATACACATATATAACTTATTATTTTCAGTATATATGTATATATATAAGTGAAGTGTTTTGGGCATCAAAATTATTTATAAAACTTATGTACATAAGGTTTAATTTGGTTTTGAATTTGATATTACAATATATATATATATATATATCATTATGTGTGGGTGTGTGTGGGTGTGTATGTGTGTATACTAATATATATATATATATATCTGTGTGTGTGTGTGTGTGGTGTGTGTGTGTGTGTTTCTCTTGTTTGGTTTATGAAATTTTCATGACAGATCTTTGTTTTAAATTCATGTTTTATGGGAGATAATTCGACTTTGTTTTAATTCATCAACATACACACACACACACACACATATATATATATATATGTGTGTGTGTGGGGGGGGGGGGAAGGGGGTGTATAAATAGGTGTATTTGTATACTTATGTCACTTATGAATTATTGATGACAATTATTTATTAAGCTTTATGTTCTCAAATTGTTGCAGAAAATATTTTATGTACGTCATATGGAACTATAAGGGATCAAATTATATATTTATTAAGTTATAAAATTTATTTTATATTATTAAGGGTGTCTATACATGTACATATATATATATATGTGTGTGTATATATATATGCATATCTATCCAACTACGTATAATATTTTGAGAACAATTGTTGTATGAGTGTATATTTATTTTATCAAATTTATATTTAATTTGGAATAATAGGATATTAATTCATTGTATGATTTCAAAACCATTATACCACTTATATATATATATGTATTTAAAATAGTTTGTGTTTTAAATTGGATTACATATTAACCCTACCAAAGTGTATTTTCATTTATCGATGTCTTTCTAAAACATGAATTTATTCCACAATGTTGGGTATTATAAATTAAATTCCATTTGTAAATATATAAGCATGGAATTTTTTCTTATATATATATATATCTCTCTCTCTTTGATAAAGGTTTTTTATTAAATGGTCATTTCTAAGAGCCATGGTTTGTAAAGAATAAACTATTTTCAATGTTTATGAATTTTATACATATCTATATATGTACATGCATATGTATATGTATAACAATTTATACATATGTATGTATATAAGGATTGTTTCTCACTTTTTTAATGTTTTTTTCGTATACTCATTTATTATTTAAAGAAAATACCTCTTTCTAACTGGTTAGCGGGAGACACATTATATAGCCTGAAGGCCCAAGACCATGTGGTCAGAATAGAAGGCCCGAATGCCCTTTTTTTTGCCAGAAGAGCCCTTTGGTGAAGAGTAGTACTGAAATATCTATGTTTCTATAGTACCTACTATATTACAACCACCACTATAGTTCCTACTATAGTGGTTCCACCGATACTGTTCCACCACTGTTATAGTTCTTCCACTGCTACAGTAATGCTACAATACATGCTATAGTATTTCTTCAGTAACCTGGAAGATTCTTCAATTCTTGGAATTGATCATGGGTCTTTTTGATGCCAAGAAAGAGCCTTTACCACTTGGGTACATGCTCGTTTGAAAAAAGTGTGTAAGGGTAGCACTCGCCTTCCACTGGGGTCCCACCATGCCCAGAGTGCGCCGCACGTTCCCTAATTAGGAAAATGACATTGAATAACCCCATGCATAATATGCACAGTGTCCTAGTATGGTGGGACACGTTCCTGGGATAGTTCCCACAGAGAGCGAGGGGTATAACTAGTGGGTACAACTCGGCAAACACCCCATGGGAAAAACATGTGTAAGGGAAATAATCGCCTCCCAATGGTCCCCCCAACATACCCAATGCGCGTTGCTCTGTCCCCGGCTCTGTGAATTTTTTTGAATCACAGTGAGTGTATTACGAACAGTGTCCACGTCTGGCGGGACTCGAGACTAGGCCAGTTCCCATAGAGCGCGCGGGTATAACGAGCGGGTACTATTCAGATAACACCCTATGGTCTTGTTTACCTCTTTTGGATGATGTTTTTAGAATTAAAAACTGAACTGTTGATTTTTATCGAATGACTATGTTCTATAAATATAAATGTGTATATATAAATATATTATTTATGTATATATATATATGTACCTATTAAACCTTAAAAATTATATATTGAATTCAAAATCCAGTTTTCTAGGTGAATATAGTCTCAGATTTTAATGTTAATCAATAAAAAGGCATGCTTGCTATTGTGTGCCTTAATGTTTTGAATGGAGTTTATTATTTTGATGTCGCATTCTTTTTTTCAGGCTTATAAATTTGTGTATATATTATGTTTTATTAAAAAAGGTTAATCATTTATTTCCAAATCAATATAAGAATTTATAATTTATTCATATTCTATTATTTTATTATTATGATTTTGTGTTACCATACTATTTAAATGAAAATAGTTATCATCATATGTGACAAGTCTAAAGAAGTTATTATTTTATGTGAGAAACCTAAAATTTCAGGTGGAAAACTGCATTCCCACCCCATGGTATGTCATGCATAATTAGTTATGTACAAAATCTAATTTATAAATGAAAATCAATGAATTACAGAGAGTATTTATTTATTTATTTTATTATCCTATTTATTTGTGCATTTCAAATAATGAAGGCTATTTTCATCGAATATTTATAAACTATTTATGTTTAACCCCATTCATATAAAGAATGAAATGGACTTATTATGTGATGAGTGAGGCCCACAATAGCCTATCGAAGCATCTGTAGGTTTCCTGAGAAAAACTAGTATCTTGGAACTAGGCCTAGAGGATATGGTTATGTTTGGTCTGGCATGAGTACTTGACAGTGTATCTATGATGTTTGACATTATGTATTCCCTCTTTTTGAGATTAATATTGGACCTTACATGTGATTATTCAATTAGTATAATTTCTGTGATTAAGAATCATTATCTTATTTTAATTAATCAATTTTATATTTTCAAATGCACATGGTATATTGTTTTTTATTTAGGTATGTACATATATATAAATTCATCTATAAAGAAGGACTAATAGTTAGTTTGAAATCTATAAAACAAAGGTTAGCAATTTATCTATCTCCACGGGGTTCACATATGTGTGTCAAATTATACTTTATATTGTATTATATGAAATTATAAAAATGTAATATTTAAACATTAAATTTGAATCAATACCCCTGTATTGTCTCACATAATTAGGCAAGGTCTTTATCTAACTTATGTGTACAAATCCATGCCTTTTTATTCAAGTACCTAAATATTTTATATTTTATTTTATATGTAACTTTAAAATAATAACAGATGTTTTTGGGCGTGGGAATTCCTAAAAATGGGAGTTCTTAACTCTCAAAAAATGATGATGAAATGCTTTGATAAATGAAATTTTTTTGATGAAAATTAATTAAATATGTATATTTATTTTCAATGAATTTTTTAAAAAAATGAACTAATGATATTTTTAATAAAATCTTTACTGGTCATTTTTAATGATCACCCTATATTTTGAATTATTTTATACTAGATGAGTACATTTATCAGTGAAATTCATTAGATTGTGGAGGAAACTAATTAAATATTATTTATGTATAGTTTTGAGGAAATGTAATTGTTGTATTTTACTCCTCAAAACCTATACCGGTAAAGATACTCATTTGTGTAAGGTGTTGTGTATTTTTTAGTTACATTTATCAATAAAATTAGACCACATATTTTAGTATTGGATCTGGGTATCTAAGGTCGGGGTGCTACACTTGTTATCAAAGTAACATTCCAAAAATATATGGAACATTAGAACAAATTAAAAATTTAAGCATGCTTTACTTATATTGTTTTTAGGTGGAAGGTAGAAGATCACAAACTAATATTTTCCCCTTCCAAAATAGATAATAAAAGTGAAAATGTTGTCATGCTCAGTTTTTTTCCCTTTATGGAATTATAC
This sequence comes from Viscum album, assembly GCA_963277665.1. NCBI lineage: Eukaryota > Viridiplantae > Streptophyta > Magnoliopsida > Santalales > Viscaceae > Viscum > Viscum album. The sequence continues at coordinate 937,432,761 of OY728129.1, forward strand.
ATTTTTCTCGAAAACATCATTATAAATTGTTCAGCAACCCCAGTATACTGCAATTCTTATGGGGGAAAAGTTTCTATTATGTTATCATAGTTTAATAAAAAATTTCATTCTATGTGTGATGTGGAAATTATTTCGAAGGTCTCTTTGAATGTTTGAGAGGAATCTATCATTAAATATCTTCCGGGAAGCTACTAAAGTGGGTGACCTCCTCACAGCCTATCTACTTCAACTCCAAAACCACAATTTTTATGGGAGGCTTTATGGATAAAATGTTTTACAAATCAAGGTGGTTTATTTGGTTTACAGGAAGTGGTTGATTTATAATATCTCTGAACATTTCATCTCCCATTCCTTTCACTTGATATCTGATCACTGCATATGTGAGTTTGACTCTAGCTGCTTGAGGTGTGTTTGGACCAGAGATAATAGTGAATTTAGAACTACCTTGGAAACAATGTCATTGGAGAATCACCAACTCCTGCGGTACAGATAAAGGTATGGATTTATCATTATATTTAATTTTTTATAATAATAAAAATAATAATTAATTTTTTTTTGTCGGAACATGATAAATGAATCCTAAAGTAATAAACACGTGGGTTTATGTGTATAATTTATTTTCAGGGATGGAATTATGTTATGTGGGGAGAATGTAACACACAGAACCTATGTTGTAATGGTGTAATCAATATTAATACCATTTTTTTACTTATTATTATTATTATTTATGAAAATAAATGGATATAATTTTGATGAACTTATGAGAAAATAAGATAAGTAGTTTTTAAAATACAAATTTGATACGTTACAACATTACACGTAAAAATATTTATACTACTCTAGGAAACTCATAAAAAGTCATAGTAAAAAATGGTTCTCTTCTAAGTAGAATTAAGAGATAAATCAAGTAGGCATCTTTCTTTGGGAGATCCAAAATTCTAATAAAATAGGTAAAATAATAATAGATATTCTTTCAATAAGAGGAATGGAAAAAACTAGTATTAAAGAAAGAGAACAGTAGAAATTTTGTTATCTTTAATAACCATAGACATGGGTGTTTATACAAATTTTAATACCATTGTAAAATAAATATCCATTGATATTTAATTTCAAGTGACCGTTGATATTTTTATATGATCGTTATAATTTTATAACCATTAAGTATTTTATGTGTTTAATCTTTTAAATGTTTTCAAGTACTACTATCAGTTAAATAATAATATATTCTTAATTGAATATTGTTTTTGGATTCTAAAATTATAAAATGGGTATTTATAAATTCTAGTGACTGTTGGTATTATAAGAATTGGGTGATTTACAAAGTTTATAATAGTTTTTTAATTAGTAAAATTAATTAAATGTAAATTTTTATTTAGAACATTTAATCTTAGTAAATAATAAGACTAATTTTATACTTTTAAATAAGAATGGGAAACTAATTTCTATTTCTTATATATATATATACATATAAGAATATATATATATATATATTACTATGTTTTTTTATACATATTATATATATATAAATACATATATATTGATTTGTAGTATATATATATATAATCATTATATTATGGAAGAACTCACAATATATTTATGTTTTGAATAAATACGTGAGTTGATTTATTTTTTTAAATGAATTATATATATATCTATATATATATAGAAACACTAAAATGATATTAAAAATGAATTTATTTTTAGATAAAAGAAAATGTTACATTTTTTTAAAAAAAGATTTGTTTTATATGTTAAAAAACATGCTGCGTGTTTTTAAAAAACTAATTTTGATATGTTTTGATAAAATAAAATGATAAAAAAATAAAATTACTATAAAATTTTTTAGTTAAAAGAAAAAATAAATGTGAATTTATAGTAATAAAAAAACTATCATGGAATAACAAATTAAGACAAATGGTTAGATAAAAAGATACATGATTGAATCTAAAAAAGGGAATGACTATTTTGGAAAAAGAAGAAATATTAAACTGATTACAATATAAAATAATAATAAAATAAAACAAAAAATATTTAAAAATAATACATTCATCTACCTCAAAATGCATCCCTAGAGAAATCCCTCCATCATCAAATCCCACTCATCCCAATTGTGAATTCTCTTTCTCATCTGATCTAGCCCCAATAAATCTCAGTCGCACCCTTCTTTAATGGATAAGACCATCCCCATAAATTGTATAGTTTTACCATACCCATCTGATATGTCTTGGTCGATTCCCATCCCTCCTACCAGTCTTCCCTTTCTTCCTCATTGAGTTGCGGTACCTGCTCGAGCCTCAGTAGTATTTCCAAGATGCATGGACTTCTACCTTGCATCTCCTCCATTTCTATCCTTGTCGACCATGGCCCCAACTCCAATTGACTATTTCAAATAATTTGACTCATGATATTAATTTAATATGAAATCTTGCCTATATTTTGGATTTTCTTCAACCTCATCCTTTTATTCAACCGCAAGGAACCATAATATATTTATTTTATAAATCAATCCAATTGGTTATTATTTTACAAAAAATGTGGTCATTGTTTCATTTTGATTTTCGTAACTTCTTATTTCTAATATAAACTTTTCACGATGAGTCAAGGAACATAACATATTTATATATATATATACACCTATATCTGCACACCTAAGGTTCTGTTTTCACTACAGTCAAGTACCCCATTTCAATTTTCTTGAATTTGTATAGTCTTACTCCCTTGTTTGATCCAAACTAAGGTATGGGTGTATTTTATTTTAACAAATTATGGTTATTATAAAAAGTGTTATATATATATGAATATATATACACACAGATATAACATATTATTTTCAGTATATATATAGATTTATATGTTATGATATTTTTGTCTTAAATGTTATTACTTAAACTTATGTATGTAATGGTTCATTTGGTTATGAATTTGAAATTATAAGATTTATATATATACGTATGTGTATATAATATATATATATATTCCTATCTTGTTTGGTTTAAGAATTTTTTATGAAATATCATTATTTTAGATTCATTTTTTATAGAACTAAATTTGATTATGTTGGAATTCATGAATACTTATATATATGTATATATAAAAGTGTATACACATTTGTATACGTATACTTATATCACACTAGAGTTTTTTATTATAAGTATTTATTAATCATTATGTTTACAAATTGTTGCAGAAAATATTTTATGTACGTGCTATGGAAATATAAGGGATCAAATTATATATTTATTATGTTATAAAATTATGTTTTATTCTTAAGGTTGTTTATATGGGTAAATATATATGTATATATTACTATATAGGTATACCTATCCAACTGATTATATTTTTTTCAGAACAATTAATTTATGACTGTACATTTATTTTTTAAAATTTAAAATTAATTTAGAATAACAGGATACAAATTCTAAGTGCGATTCCAAAACCGTTATTCCACTTATATATGTATGTCCTTGAAAAGGTTTATGTTTCAAATATGATTTCATATTGACCCTTACAAATGGTATTATCACTTATCAAAGTCTTTATAAAACATGAATACATTCCACAATAATGAGTACTATAAATTGAATTCTATATGTATATATATATACATGAATGTTTTATTTTCACACACACATACACAGATATATATGTGTTTGTGATAAGGGTTTCGAATTAAATGGTTATTTATAAGATTCATGGTTTGTAAAGAATAAACTAGATTCAATCTATAAAAATTATATACATATATATATATATATATATTGATTTATATATATGTAAGTATATGTAATTGTTTTGGTCTATTTGATTATGTTTTTAGAAAATAAAACATAAGAGTTGAGTTTTATCAAATGACTTTATTCTATAAATATGTACATGTATAAATAAATATATGTTTTCTGTATACATAATTGTACATGTTAAACCCTGAAAAATATATTTTGAAATTAAAATCTAGTTTTCCTATGTGAATATAGTCACTGATTATAATAGAAAATAAAAAATCATTATTTTGTTACTTTGTAATATACGATTTTGAAAGGAATTTATTATTTTTCTGTAGTAATTATTATTACAGGTATATACATATGTGAATATCATTTAATTTATTAAAAATGGATATAATTTTATTTAAAATTCCATATATGAAGTTAAAATTTATTCTTATTCAATTATTTTATGGTTATGATTTTGTGTAACCATAATATTTAACTAAAAATATTTATCATTTTATGAGACAGGTAAAAACATGTTATTATTTTATTTGTGAAAACTATAATTTCATGTGTGGAACTATATTTTCACCTCATGGTATGTCATTAATAATTAGTTTTGGCTAAAATATAATTTATAAAAGAAATTCCATGAATTTTAGGGATAATGAATGAATTTATTTCATTATCCTGTTTATTTGGTAATTTCAAATAAAGAAGGTTATTTTTAAGAATATGTCTACTTTCTTTACGTTTAACCCCATTAATATGAGGAATGAATTGGAATTATTATGTGTGAGGTGAGGCCCTCTGTATCCTCTTGATGAATTAATAGTTATCATGAGACAAACTAGTGTCTTATCACAAGGCTTTGAAGGTACTGTTATTTATGGTCTGGGAATGAGGCCTTGATGGTGTAGTTATGATGTCCATCATTATGAATTGCATCATTATGATATCATTATTTGACCTTTTTTTATTATTCATTTAGTATAATTTACATTTTTAAGAATCAGTCGCTATTTTTAACCAATCATTTTTATATTTTCAAATGCAAATGGTATAATTTTTGGTACATATATATATACTTATATATAATTTCATTTATAAAAAAGTACTACTAGTTAGATTCCAATATATAAAAAAGTTATAAATTTATCTACAATTTCATGGTTTTCATTCATGTGTAAAATAATATTTGATATTATATTATGTAAAATTATAAACAAGAAATATTTCATGGAAAATATTATATATGTACCCATGACATTCCTCACATAATTTAGCATGGTCATTATCTAACTTCTTTGTTGTATTCCTTGATTTTTTTGTTTAAGTTCCTAAATATTGTATGAAGCATTTTGTCTTTAACTTTTAAATATGAACAATAATTCATGAGAATGAGATTTACAAAAAATGAGACTTGGTAAGTCTCGAAAAATGATGATGACATGCAATGAGAAGTGATATTTTATTTTTAAAAAATGACTGATGTTTGTATATTTATTTATAAAGAAATATTTTAAAGGAATTTTATATTTTTTCTAAAATACCCATACTGGTAATTTTAAATTGTCACCCTATATTTTGAATTCATTTCTACAGGTTGACTAGATTTATCAATGAAATTGTTTACATAGTAAAGGTAGCTCTTTGAAGTTTATTTTTGTACAGTTTTTAGGAAGTTTTATTGTCATATCTAATTATCCAAAACCTAAACAGGTAAAGATGCTTGTTTATGTAAGGGGTTCGTTAATTTTTCAGTTAATTTTTTAAAAAAACTACACATCGTGTTTTAGGACCGGCTCTGGGAAACTAGGGTTGGGGCATTACAATGTGTACGAATAACTAACCTCTCAGAAAGTGATGTTATTTATTTTCTTTCACAACCTATCAGTGTTTCATATTAATATTAACTAAAAATTATTATATAATATTAATTATTATACTTTTTATATAATAATATTACATATAACTTCTTATATTCTATTTTTATGGGAATATGATAACATCGCACATGGGTACGGTGGACTACCGCCCCCTAAAGCGATGTGATTCATTCACACATTACATTGACTGGAATAAAGATGGATTTGATGAACATATATGATAAATATGACATTAAAATTATTATTATATTATAATATATTGATAAAATTTATTTCTTCAAATCCATCAGGGAACTGGAAATATCATTGATTCATTTATGTGACATACTATCTTAAAGAACAATGTGTTTCATATTCAATCTATAGCATTGTCGATTACTATAAAGACATATCTACTAAATATATATGATATTTATATCATTTATTATTTAATGGATATCATAGAACCTTGACCAATGTAATATGAACAAATATAACAATAGAAACCCTACGTGAAAAAAGATCAACGATTTCCCCAAACAAGGATTTAACATGGAATTCTTATTAAATGGGTAATAAAAGGTCATTGATAAATCATATCTGGAATGATATATATATTTATGAAATTATAATTTAAATAATATTTTATGGTTTATTTAATGTTATTATTTCATGGGTCTTACAAATCAATGTTACTAAATTTGTAAGGGTTTTATGATACAATTTCTTCATTTTCAATGTTTTCATGTTTATAATTTCGATGATAAATTAATGGATCCATAACTCAAACAAATCATGACATTGGAAATCCTATATTTATTTATGGAGGATACATGTTTTCCCTTCATTTTCATTTTTTTATGTTCTCAAGAGATAAATTTATTTTATTTATGGAATGTCAACTTTATTTCTCTCTTTGGAAAAATATTTTTTACTTCACATACATGTTTAAAAAAAATTAATGTATTCTTTCTGTACTCCCCAATGAAACTTCAATTACATTTTTGACCTTTTTTTAATATCTATAATTTTTTCAAAAGTATTTATCATGTCTTTTTCCAAATGAGGATATCTTGGATTTTACCATAATTCTTAAAGGAATCATTATTTTGACATGTGTTGTAGGAATATAACTTCACGCTATCTTGAAAAAATAATGTATCAAATATTTACATATAATATTTAAATATGTGTTAAAAAATAATTTTCCAAATATTATGTGATATTTTACCCTTAAAAATGTGATTTTCAAATTTAAAATGTTATTTTACTAAGAAATATTTTATGAGGATTTTAAAATCATACATTATAAGTTTTTAACTAATTTTTAGAGGAATTTATATTGAAAATGATTTATGTTTTAGAATAGTGATTCTCAATGTGAAATTTTTTTTCCTCAATAATTTTTTAATTGATCTTTAAAGATTCTTTTGTATGTTTCAATGGATATTTAAAAAGAAAATGATTTTGAAAATATTTTTTATTTTAAAAATTGATCTTCAAAATTAGAAATCTATTTTCCTTAGGAAATGTTCAATGTGAGCTTTCCCATTAATTTTCTATATTTGATGATATCCATTGACGATACATTTTCTTTATTTGGTACATGATAATTGTATATCATTCTTATTGTTTCTCAGAGTGGATTATGTTTATGATGATATGATGTTTATGAAACCCATTTCTCTTTCATTTATTATGCCATTTTTAATTTCTTATGAAACTAAATATTTTTCCATATGTTATACCACAATAAAATGATTAATTACCCTTATTATTTTTCGACAGAATATTATTTGATGAAATGCTGATTTTTTTAAAAATATAATGCCCTAACCCCAGTTACCAAGAGTCTATGCATTATTACATAACATTGGAAAGATAAAAAATGAGATAGTCTAAAAGGAACGATTAGTTTAGTAGCCTTGGAAGTACTAGATACATTAATAAGGTTTACAATACACCATAAAATGAAAAACTACAACAAAAATGTTTCCCTAAACCACACTCATATCCCCTTAGACTATCCCTGCATGTAAATCATAAAGTACTTATTCACATCTTGGAAAAAATAAAACACAGAAAGGGGTGACCTCAGATTCTCATTAAGGATAATAATATAGTGGAAACTTTCATAAATAAGTATAAAAATTTAACAAAATGTATAAGAATAAAACAAAAGTATTTTAATGTTGAATTTCAACATAATATGGAAAAGATAAAATCAAATAATTCAATTTACTTACTGACATGGATGTTCTGCTATTCGAATAATCACATGAAATATCAATAGCCACTTTCATAATGATGGAATGTATAATGCCAGACTTTCATAACCACATAGTCAATGCCTTCTAAAAAGAATACAAATAATATTCTTTCAAGGCCTTGTGCGAAGACACAAGTTTTTCGTGTGAGACCTACCAATCCATCGAGGAGCTATATCAGGCTCCACCCGTCACTTACTAAGTCCAATGAATTCGTCATATGAAAAGGTTTAAACATAACATAAAAATTTGTCTTAAAAATTGCATACAAAATGTCAATAAATTATCCATAAACCATGAATGGTATGAAGAAACACATAAACATAGAAACATATAAAAATACCTTCAATACAATATGGATGTTTTGTATCCTAATAAATCAAATTCAAACAAATTTATAATCCATCAAAGTATGTTGACATAGATGAAATCAAAACCATTTTAGAGAAATATCTCCTTCAATATTGAAATCATTTAAAAGTAATGTAATAATATAATAAGACATTTATAATTGAAAATATTCTTATAAGATTGTAAGGGAAGCTTCAACGATTTTATAATGGCATAAAATAGCCGCACCTGCCGTATAAGTTAAAAATAGACATTCTTACCTTAATTTTGTTGAAAAGGTTATAAAGGACCTTGTTTCAAAAATGACGGAAAGATTCCTTTATAATAATATTATAACATTCAAACAAGGGTATAAATGACTTTAACCCATAGCCTAGTAAATAGTAAGAATGTTTTGAAATACATTTTTATGAAACATGGATGTGGATGATAAAGAGGTCCGAGTAGATAATTACCTATAAAGAACCATAGATAACGAAGAGATTGTAGAATTAAACCTTACCATTCACTTTTCCCTAGTCGGGGGTAGGTTAATCTTCTATATAATGGTGAAATATTATTAATAAAATTATACATTAATAATATACATTAATATTATATCATATATAATCTTTTAACATTTCTTTGTTAATAATATCTTAGTATTATCGTTGTTTCAGGTGTTAACGGATTTGGTTTCCATTATATTCATTGTTATGTGAGTAATATTTGTTATGGATGGGATATATCTTATTCATATAAAGAATTATATCATGTATTTAAACATTATTTTTAATCATATAATGAAAATTTGTCTTGAATGGATACGATGTGGAATGAATCTCATCGCGTTCATAGAGATTGTAATCTATACGTACGCACAAGCGACAATATCATTATTTTGATATTAAAATAATATATAAGTGGACAGAATATCATATATACAGAATAATTATCATGTTATATTTATTATTTACATAAATTACACTTCATTATTATACCCATCCAAATAATAATGTATTGAATAACAATTACACCATGTCATGGAGACGGTAAGTCATACAGACGCACGTATGGTGACATTTCATTCAAAGGATAGATATATTAATGAATTTGGCTATAACATATTTATAATAACGTCACAGTATATTAAATATACTGAAGTTATTTTTTATAATGGAAACAACAATGAAAAGGGAAGTGGAAGAAGAAGGGTACTTGAAGTAGTTGATGAAATATTTATCACTTCTTTGGGTTCTTCCTTTGGATTTGATCAAAAGGGATCCTTAGGAATAATTTAATGCCTCTAGTATGAAGGAAGGATAGTTTATAGGATATTTGGGTAGAGTTTTTCTGAGAAAAAATGTCTTTGAAGGTGTGAATTAAAGAGAAGGTGGAGTTCCCTTTTATAAGAGGGGTGAGGGGCACCTTAGGAAAAGCTAGAAATATTATTTTATAATAAAATATTTTTCGGTATCAAATGGCTTAAAAGTTTATTATTTAAAGGATAAGGTGGGGATGGGTCGAACACAACTAAACCAATAGGTTTTAGATAGGTTTGGGTCACTATATTAACCTTATCATTTAAATTTATCTCTTCGTTAAATAGTTTGACATTTACCATGTCTCTTTGTATTTTTATATTATATGGTTAATAAACATACTATATACTTCCACACAAACACCAAGTGGTTCATTAATTATACACCTATCATTATATTAGTCTTTTGGCTAAACATTATATTTTTAGGAATAGAATATCAATTAATAATATAATATTTGTTTTAAAAATACTTTTATGTCAATTTTGACACTATTTGGTATTTTGTTTTTGCAAAATTCATAACAGCATTATTACTTCGAATAAAATTTCTTTAACAAACCCTAACAAGTAATATAAACCTATTTAATTATTTGAATTCATAAAAATTCTAAAATTACATTTATTTTGATATTAACAAAGTCAATTATTTTAATATTTCATCAATTAGGTAATTACAGCATCATTATTGTGTCATAAATAAATTAAATTATTTAATGTCTAAAAAATATAAATAAAATACCATTTTTTTTTGAAATACTTTTCGAATTATAATGAATATTTATAGTTGAATTTTTCTTTATATACAACCCGATATTAAAAATGTTTGAGTTATTAAACATTTATTTTTAAATTTTTAACTCTTCATGGAATTAAATAATAATAAATGTTCTAATCTAATCCAAGTTGACCAAAGAGGTTCATATTTTATTCCTAAAGTTCTTTTTTGGTCGAATTATACTTATCCAATAGAATTAGGACATGTTTTAGGGTAATAATAATATCATTTTTACCATTAAATAACCTATTTAATTTTAATCGTGGTAAATAAAAGTAAAAAGCTACTATTCACCAAAAATTATTTTCATCTTATTGAACCACGTTTTTCTTACTGATATCAGCTGTTTCTCTCGGATTTTTGAAATTACACTCACAGAAGTGGTAAAACTATGTTTTATGTGAATTTGCAAATTCTCCTAGGAGGTGGGTAAAAGACGGTGAAAAGTTCAATAAAATTGTGATATATCTAAAATTATTATAAACTAACTCCAATGAATTACATTGAACTTATATAGGTATTATGTATCTATTTTGACCTAAAACAAATTTAAATAAAATAAATGATTATTTAAATAAAAATTTCATTTTAAAATATAACTCAGTGTTTTTCACTATTCATCAAAAATTAAAAGTTTTCTGAAAAATACCAAAAATTCACCTTAAACTAATTTTGATATTTGAAATCCAAAAATGAAGTCCATTTTGACAGATAAAATTTATTAAATTTCAAAAATTGGGCATTACAATTCATAACTGCTAGTTTGACTGGTTGTGGTGTGTTAGAACTCGAAGTTGCTTAAAACACACACTAATGTATTATTCAAAGAGAAGCATTCCATGGAAGCAAGAGCTGTTACATTCTCCCCTCCTTCAAATAATTTTGTCCTCGAAACTTCTTGAATAGTACTTCATAAAAAGACTTGGGATGTTCTTCATCATATGTTCCTCAGGTTCCCAGTTTGCCTCTTCCATCTTTTGGTTTCTCCATAGAACTTTTACCATACGAGTCATCTAGTTTTTCTGCACTTGTTCTCTTGTATCAAGAACCTTGACAGGATCTTCGCAATAAGACAGATTGGGTTCCAGTTCTAATTCCTCATAGGTGTTTACTTTTGTTTGGTTAGGGATGTATTTTATGAACAGTGATATGTGGAACACATCGTGAAATTTGGAGAGACTTGGCGGCATTACCAACCGGAAAGCTACAACCCCAATTCGTTCTAGAATTTTGAAAGGTCCAATGTACCTGTGAATCAATTCTCCATTTTTATCAAAACGTATTACACCCTTCTATAGAGATACCTTCAAGAAAACATGATCTCCTACCTGAAATTCAAAATCATTCCTTTGATTATCGTCATAAATCTTCTGCCTACTTTGAGCTTCCTTGATGTGGGTACAGATTACCTTAACCTTTTCCATCGTTTCCCCCACAAGTTTTGGGCCTACACGTTTTCTTTCACCAAAATCATCCCAACAGGTTAGTATCCGACATCTCTTTCCTTATAATGCTTCACATGGTTCTATCTGAATACTAGAATGGAAGTTATTGTTATAGAAAAATTCTACCATAGGTAAATATACCTTGAAAGTCAAGTGAACATGATCTCAACATGTCTTCTAAGGTTTTAATAGTTCATTCTGATTGTCCAACAGTTTGAGGGTGGTAGGCAGTGCTCAAATGAAGTTCAGTATCTAGGGATTTCTGAAGACTTTTCCAAAATCATGATGTAAAATGTGGATCATGATCAGAAAAAATTGATGGGGGTACTCCATGAAGTATCACGATTGCATTAATATATAGTCTTTCTAGAAATTCATGTGGTAAATATTCTCTTATAGAAAGAAAATGAGATGACTTGGTAAAACAATCATCAATGACCCATATTAAATTGTTCCTTCTAGGAGTCTTTGGTATTCCCACGAAAAATTCTATCATAATATTATCCCATTTCCACTCAGGTATAAGAAGATGTTGCAAGAATCTTCTAGTTTATTGCCTTCCAGCTTTCACTTGTTGAAAAACCATACATGTTGACACAAAATCATCAATCTCCCTCTTCATGTTTTCCCACACAAAATGTTCCTTCAAATATCTATACATTTTGGTTCTCCGAGGGTCTATAAAGAAATTGGAACTGTGAGCATCATCCAACAATTCTTGTTTTAGATCGGGTATATCGGGAACAAAAAGTCTCTTACCAAATTTAAAAATTACATCTTCATACACAACGTCACTCAATCGCCCATCATTCACTTCTTTAATCTTATTTTGAAACTCTTTATCATTGGTATAGGAACTCTATATCCTTTCTAGTAAAGATGATTTGGCAACCATTTTGAAAAAGAACTGATGTTTCACCTTCGATAGTGATTCCCATATCCATCTTTACTAGATCCAATTATATAGGATCCTTTTCAACTCTCATCTTGTTCAAAACTCCATGATAATTTCTACTCAAAGCATCTACCACTATATTTTCCTTCCTCGGGTGGTAGTGTATAGTTCAATCATAATCCTTGAGTAGTTCAAGCCATCGTCGTTGCCACATGTTGAGTTCTTTTTGTGAGAAAATATACGTCAAAATCTTGTGATCAATATATATCTCACATTTTTCACTATAGAGATAGTGTCTCTAAATATTCAAAGCAAATATTATAGCTGCTAACTTAAGATCATGAGTAGGATAGTTTTTCTCATGAATTTTTAGTTGTCGTGATGCATAGGAAATAACCTTATCATTCTGCATAAGCACTCATCCAAGTCCTTTCATTGAAGAATCACTATAAATATCAAACCCATCATTCCCCGATGGTAGAGTAAATATAGAAGCATTGAGTAATATTCTCTTCAATTATTTAAAACATTATTTACACTATTTTTCCAAACAAATTTAACACCTTTACCTGTGAGCTTTGTTAATGAGTTATCCAATCGGGAAAAATTCTGGAATAAATGCTGATAATAACATAGAAAACCAATAAAACTTCGTACCTCAGTTATACTTGTCAGTTTTGGACATTATTGGACTTCCTTGGTCCTAAAAGGTTTAACATAGATTCCATCTTTAGAGACAATATGGACAAGAAAAGAAATATCTTGAAACCAGAATTCACACTTTCTAAACATCCCATATAATTTGTGTCTTCTAAGAGTCTTCAGGATAATTCCGAAGTTATTTTCATGATCTTAGTAGCTTTTGGAGTGTACTAATATATCTTCGGTAAATACCACTACAAAGTCATCAAGATATTCATTGAAAAAATATTCATTATATCCATGAAGAATGAGGGTGCATTATTCAACCCAAATGACATTAATATAAACTTGTAATGCCCGTTCCTGGTTCAAAATGATGTCTTCGGAATGTCTTCCTTCTTCATGCACAACTGATGGTATCCAGATCGAAGGTCAACCTTTATGAAGCATTTATCTACATGTTGTTTGTTATATAAATCATCAATGCGAGGTAGGGGATTCTGGTTCTTTGTTTTTATAGCATTGATCTCTTTATAGTCAATGCACAACCTCATAGATCCATCTTTCTTCTTAACAAAAAGGATTGGGGCTCCTCATGGAGAAAAACTAGGGAAAATAAATCCCTTGTTACTCAAATCCTCTAGCTTTTTCTTTAGATCCACTAATTCCATAGTGGCAATTTTAAAATGGATCTTCGATATGGGTCTTGAACCCATAATTAAATCAATGGAAAACTAAATTTTTTATTCTAACAGATGTCAAGGTAAATCTTCTAGAAACATATCAACATATTCTTTCATAATAGGTACATCATATATTTGACCATTCTCTTCCTCACCCACAGTTATCTCATTCCTTTCCTCTACAATAATTGAATTTATTTGACCTACTGAGGGGTGGATCTCGATAAGAATTAGGTGGTGAAGATTCTGCTCTTAAGATAAGGTGTTCTTTATCATCATTATAAAAAATTGTAACCTCCTTATTCTTACAATAAAATTTTGCATCATGATTCGAAATCCAAACCATACCGAGGATTATATAAAATTCAATCATGGGTATGGCGATGAGATCAATAGATACAGAATGTTTATATGCTCTAATGGGGACTGATTCACAAAACATTGTTGCGATGATATTTCCCTTAGGAGTTTTGACAGACAACTCCCTTGTTAAATAAAACTGGGAATATGTAATTTTTTCATCCAACTGGGAAGATATGAAATAGTGCAGTGATCAAGAATCAAAAAAAGAATTTGATAAACTTGAGAAACCATTAAATTACCTGCCACCACATCTTTCAGAGCTTCAACCTCAGCAGTAGTGATAGCATAAGCTTGTCCTTGATCCCTTGTCATTTTCTATGGTATGTTCCCTTAGTGCTCATAAAATTAATTTTCATAATGTCCCCTTTCTCTATAACTGTAGCATTCATCATCGACAACCTCTGTCTTCCCCTTACAATCACGATCTTGGTGGCCTTTTTCTCTACACTTATAACAGACTGTCATTCCCTTTAGAAAAGTACCAGGGTGTTTCTTCCCACATTTACTGCAAGGTAGATATTCAACTTTTCCCTTCTTCCCCTTATTTCTATTTCCAAAGTGTTCGACAGATCTCTTCTTCTCTTGCTTTGCTTGAAAGTCGTAAGACTTAGAGAATTATTTTTCTGTCTTGATAGCACATGTGACAATACCTTCCTATGACGAGAAGGATTAAGAGACGAATGGACTAAGGAGAAATGGTTTTAACCCATCAAAGAAACAATCAATCTTACATATTGGGTTACATATATAATCTTCATCATGCCTTGCTAACCTTGTAATGTTAGCCTCAGACTTTGCAACATTCTCATCCTCCTTTTTCCTAAGACTTAGAAATTTCCTTTCCAAATCCACTCAATGGTCACGAGGAAAGTATTTTTCTATGAAAATCTCGTTAAACTCCCTCTATTCCATATTTAATACTTCATCATCTTTTTTGTGTTTTGAATTAATGACCACTATTGATCATCATCTCCAGTGAGGCGGTAAACTTCCATGAAAACTTCTTTCCCTTACAATTCTTCCCAAGCCATGGAATATTTTCCCAAAGGAATTTATGTGTTGCTTAGCTACTAATGGATTTGTACACCCATTGAATGTTAGTGATTGTTGCCTCATGAAGAGATCTAACATTGATCCTCCACGCTGTGGATTAGGGTCCTCCATACGGGTATGGTTATTATTCATAACCTGAGTGAGTTGTCCCAGTATGGTGATAAGCTGATCAGAACCAGTTTTATCACCATCTCCACTATAAGTATCTTGAGCAGGAGGGAAATACCTATATGGAGTGTGTACATTGATACAGTTTCTATTCCTTCTTCTAGGCACCATTTCTAAACAATGTCATAAACTAGATTAGTTTTTGAATCGAAATACATAAATCCAAACGTGTATAACACTTAACATAAATTCAACAGTTTATCAATATAATCCATAATCCTAAAAATGTTTTCGATGAGTAATTTTATACTCTTTAAGACTTAATAATGGTTTGTTATGAAAATGTGAATTATCCTAAGAATATCCCATGGGAGTGTCATAACCAAGAGTACAACAAGGCTCGTTGTCATGCACCAGTTCTCGTTCGAGTCTAGCTCAAAGCGGTGTTTTTAGGTTTTACCCCTAGGTACATCTATTTCAGAACCTCCTCTACCCGCTCATATCTAGACACAGATGTATATCTTAGAAAACTCACAAAATCTCTACAATATCAAAATTCTAGGATTTTCTTCTATACTAATCCTCAAAGTATATATTAGGGCTATGTGCTCTAATCAGTGTTTATCTAAATCCAATTTCTATGGTTTGTACTAAACTTCCTCTGAAACCAACTATTACACCGTGACCCCAGTTACCTAGAGTCAGTGCATTATTACATAACATTGGCATGATCACAAAAGATCAAGTCTCTAAAGACCGGTTAGTTTAGTAGCATTGTAATTACTAGATTCATTCATAAGGTTTACATTAAATCATAAAACGAAAAACTACAACATGAATGTTTCCATAAACCAAACTCATATCCCCTATGACTATCCATGAAGGTCAGTTATAATATACTTCTTTGCATCCTGGGAAAAATAAAACATAGAAAGGGGAGAGCTCATATGCTCAGAAAGGATAACAATATAGCGTAAACGTTCATAAATAAGCATAAACAGATAAGGAAATGTATAAGACTAAAACAAAATCCTTTTAAACTTGAACGTCAGCATAATATGGAAAAGATAAAATCAAATAATTCCATTTTATTTCTAACATGTATATTCTACTAGTCAAATAATCACTTTCAATATCAATAGCCACATTCATAACGATGGAATGCATAATTCCATACTTTCATATCCACAAAGTCTAGGCTTTGTGCCAAGACTACAAATAAGATTTTTTCAAGGTCTATTGCCAATACACTAGTTTGTCTCGTGAGACGTACCGATGCATTGAGGAGCTATAATAGGCTCCCCCCGTCACTTACTATTTCCAATGCATTCTTCATATGAAGAGGTTTAAAAATAACACAAAAATTCATATTAAAACTAGCATACGAAATACCAAAATTTTATTCATAAACCATGAATGGTATGAAATAAAACATCCACAGTCAAACATATAAAAAAACCTTAAATACAATATATAATTTTTTTTCATAATAAATCAACTTCAAACAAACTTAAAATCCATCAAAGGATGTTGACAAAGATGAAATCAAAACCTTTTTAGAGAAATATCTCGTTCTATTTTGAAATCATTTTAAAGTCATGTAATTATAGAGGAAAACATTTATATTTGTAAATATTCTTATAAGCTTGTAAGGGAAGCTTCGACGATGTTATAATGGAAGAAAATAGCCTCACCTGCTGTATAAGTTAAAAAAATACATTCTTACCTTAATTTTGTCGAAAAGGTTATAAAGGACCTTGTTTGGAAAATGATAAAAATATTCCTTTATAAAAATATTATAAAAGTCAAACATGGGTATAAATGACTTTAACCCATAGTCAAGAAAATAGTAATAATTCTTTGAAATACATTTTTAAGAAACATGGATGTGGATGATAAAGAGGCCACAGTAGATAATTACGTTTAAACAACCTCGGTTAATGAAGAGATTGTAGAATTAACCCTTAACTCGTAATTTTCATTGGTCAAGGGGAGTTTAACCTCATGAATAATGTTGAAATAATTGTTATTAAATTATACATGAATCATATACATTAATATGATATCATATATGATCTTTTAACATTGCTTTGTTAATAATATCTTAGTAATATCATTGTTTCGGGTGTTAAAAGATTTGTTTTCCTTTATATTCTTTGTTATGTGAGTCATATTTGATGTGGATGGGATGTAACATATTTATATCCAGAATGATATCAAGTATAAAAAAATTATTTTTAATCATCTGATGAAAATTATTCATGAATAGATATGATGGAGAATGAATCTCATCGCGTTCGTGGAGGCGGTAATCCATACGTACACACGAGTGACAAGATCATTCTTTAGATATTAAAATAATATATAATTGGATGATATATCATATATACAGAATCATTATCATGGTATATTTATTATTTATATCAATTACACATCATTATTATACCCATCCAAATAATAATGTATTTAATAACAATTACACCACGACGTGGAGACGGTAAGTAGTACGTACACACGTATGGTGACATGTCATTCAAAGGATGGATAGAGTAATTAATTTGGTTGTAAAATATTTATAATAACATCACAATATATATAATATACTGTATTTATTATTTTATAATTTAAACAACAAATAAAAATGAAGAGGATGAAGAAATGTACTTGAAAGTGGTGATGAAATATCTACCTCTTCTTCAGGTTCTTCCTTTTGATTTGATCAAAACAGCTCCTTAGGTTGGTTTTATGACTAAAGGAAGGCCTCTAGGATGAAGGGAGGATTTCTTAGTGGGTATTTGGGCAGAGTTTGGCTGAACCAAATGGCATTGAAGGCGTGAATTAGAGAGAAGGGGGGTGCCCTTTTATAAGAGGGGTGAGGGGCATCTTAGGAAAAGAAAGAAATATTATTGTATAATAAAATCATTTTCCGTATCTAATGGATCCAAAGAATATTATTTAAAGGATAAGGTGGGTATGGGTGGAAGACCACTCAACCTATAGGTTTTAGACTGGTTTGGGTCACTATATTAACCTTATCTTTTAGATTTAACTATTTGTTAAATAGTTTGGCATTTACCATGTCTCTTTATATTTTTATATTATATGGTCAATAAACATACTATATACTTACAAGAGAACACTCAAGTTGTTCATTAATGATAAAAATATCATTATATATGGCTTTTGAACGAACCTTAGATTTTTAGGAATAGAATATCAATTAATAATATAATATTTGTTTTAAAAACTCTTTTACGTCAATGTTGACACTATTTGGTATTTTGCTTTTACTAAATTTATAACAGCATTATTCCTTCAAATAAATTTTATATAACCAACAATAATATGTCATATTAACCTATAAAATTATTGTAATTCATAAAAAGTCTCAAATTACATTTATTTGGATATTTATAATGTCAATTATTTTAACATTTCCATATTTAGGTAATTATTCCATCATCATTGTGTCATAAATAAATTAAATTATTTAATGTCTGAAAAATATAAATAAACTACCATTATATAGGAAATATTCTTATATTTTTAATGAATATTTATAGTTGAATTTATATTATGTATAACCCTATATTAAAAATGTTTTAGTTATTAAACATTGATTTTAACTCTTTTAACACTTCTTTGAATTAAATAATAATAAATGTCCTAATCTAATCCATGTGGACCAAAGAGATTCATATTTTATTACTAAGGTTGTTTTTGGTCGAATTAAACTTATCCAATAAAACTAGGACATGTGTTAGGGTAATAATAATATAATTTTACCATTAAATACCCTATTTACTTTTAATCATGGTAAAAAAAAGTAAAAAGATACTATTCATCAGAACATATTTTCATCTTATTGAACCACATTTTCCTTACTAATATCAACCATGTCTCTCAGATTTTTGAAATTATACTCACATATGGGGTAAAATTATGTTTTATTTGAATTTTCAAATTCTCCTAGGAGGTGGGAAAAAGACTGTGAAAAGTTTAATAAAATTTTTATATATCTAAAATTGTTATAAATTGACTCCAATTAATAACATTTAACTTATATAGGTATTATGTATCTATTTTGAACAAATATAAATTTAAATAAAATAAATTATTATTTAAATAAAAATTTGGTTTTAAACTATAACTTTGTGTTTTTCACTATTCATGAAAAATTGAATGTTTTCAGAAAAATACCAAAAATTCACCATAAGATAATTTGGATATTTCGAATCCAAAAATTAAGTTCAATTTTCATGATAAAATTTATAAATTTTCAAAAAGTGGGTATTACTATTCATAATGGGTAGTTTGATTGGTTGTGGTGTGTTAGAACTCGAAGTTACGTACAACACACACTACTGTATTATTCAAATAGAAGCGTACAGTGGAAGCTTGGGGTGTTAGAGGAAACATGGATCATATCTACAGGTCCTTCAATGATGAAATGATTATGAAAAATATAAATTTTCATGGTTTATAATACAATTATTTTTTTATGATCATTTGGAAAAAATAAGTATTATTTAATTGGGCTGTGAGTGTAGAAAATATATTTGTCTAATGAATTTAGTAATTATTAAAAACTCATGATATAAACAAGAGTGGAATTGGGAGTAAACCAATCAAAAAAGAGGCTATGTCTACTATTATACTGTTGTAGTGATCCTGGAATACTAGTATAGTGTGTTGATAGAACTCATCCAACTATTATATTCTTAACAATTCACCATGAATTACTAAGGAACTGATTTTTTTATTTTAATTTGTATTAAAAAAACCTATCAATTATTCCAATTTTATTCCCTCAAGGTTCATGTCCTTTGATACCCTTATAATTCATGTCATATAAACATCCAATATTTATGTGATTAATAAATTTTATGTTCTATGTTATATTGGGTATGGTTTTCAAATTTTATTCTCAAATTCTCATACCCTTATTCTCAAGATATGATGATATCTACATTTTTTACCCTTTCTAAGTATATTACCCCACACATTCATGTGTTTCCTTTCCCAGCTTATGATTGAAGGTATTATTTAAGATATGTATAAAAAGGGTTATAATAATGAATAATATAGTGGGAGATATCAAATCTCATTTATGGACTAGTTGTTTATGTGTCCATGTTTCCAATGGAACTAGACATAATAGATTTTGGCATGGATAGTTTTTTAATGTAGTGAATATTAATCTATTATGATGTAATATTTATGTTTGAGAAGCTTGGATCTTTACATGGGTGTCCATTGTATAGAAATAGGGTGATATATTCACATGAGAGTATATTATTACATAATTTTATTACAGAAGATTTGATGATATAATTTGATACTTCTATGTGGGATGTACAAACTATATAGGAAACTATATATCATGACTTAAGGTGATATTTCTAATAGCCTGAGATGAAGGAAATTAAAAGGCTCATTTTCAGATTCAATACCATTCAAAGAGTCAAGACTGGGAACCACCATCCTTATGGACCACTCCAATAACATCTAGTTCCCATATAAAATTATGAGGTCATTATGATTGACATTATAATGGGGATAACTAGGACTCGGATGAGTTGTGATGTTGTTTGGGAGGTTTTAGTTTACATGAAAAATGATTCTAATTTCCTACTAATTCATTTTAATCACATTGTAGATGAGTTGAGGAACATTTATGGTTATGAGATAGTATTATTAGATGAAGTTACATTGATAATACTATGTAATGGAGACACATGTTTTTAAAAATAGTTTTGGAAGGGTCTCTAGTAGACCCTAAGGAGTCAGATATGACTGTGTATAACATATCATCCTCAAAATGATAGAAATACTGAGTGAATGATTCACATACTAGAGGATATTCATTGAGTAATAATCCTAGAATTTGATGTATAATATTTTGATCGACTATAATTTTTTGACTTCACAAACAAAAGTAGTTTCTAGTCTACAATTTGAATGACAAATTTTGGGGATATTTATAAGTGGTTTTGTAATTCACCACTATATTTACTCGAGGATAGTTAGCTAGTAGCTTTGGGGAACAATATGGTTAAAGAGAAATTTACGATATTTTATCTGATTTAGAATAGGATTATCATAGCTTAATGTTAGTAGATAGATTTCCTTGACTTTCATTGGATACCACTAGATTTTTTAATGTTTAAGGTCTTTTCATGATATTAACTCCTCGATAAGGAATCCAACATTTGTGGAATCAATACCAGCTATCCTTATGTTATGTTTTAGAAATCAATATCATAAGTTGTTTGGGATATTGGGGTGTCGTTTTGACTATCATTCCAATTATTGAGGTATGAACGATGTGATTCACGTGTCTCAATTTCATCAACAAAGTCCTATTGTTTTGTATATCATTGACTTTGAATATGTTGAGGTAGATCCTTGTGCATTTTATGAGTATGAAATAGTGCAGATGTTAGACCAGTGAATGAAATAACTTCGATGGAAGATGGTATAACTCATCCGTTTTGGAATCTTCGCTGAATCTGATGTAACACCCCAAGCTTCCACGGTACGTTTCCCTTCGAATAATGCGATAGCGTGTGTTGTACGCAACCTCGAGTTCTAACACACACCACAACTAATTAAACTAGCCGTTGTGAATAGTAATACCTACTTTTTAAAATCATATATATTTTATATTTCAAAATGGACTTCATTTTTGGATTCAGAATATTGAAATTAGCCTAGGGTGAAATTTTGGTACTTTTCGGATAACTTTTATATTTTGATGAATAGTGAAAATTACTGAATTTTAATTAAAAACAACTTTTTTAATCAAAATAATTAATATTGATAAATTATGAATTTGAGTGGTTTAAAAGTATATTTAGAATATATTTTTACCATTTAATATAATTTTTGTCATTGGACATAATTTTACAATTAAACCGAACATAAACAAGTGTCAATCTTTTGATAGTTATTATCTCTTAAAAACACGCTTTTTGTTTTGACAGCGGGAATTAATTTTAAATTAATTTCTGCCACTTCTGTGTTTTGAATTTAGGAAAATGGATTCCATATTTGGAATCAGGATGTTCAAATTGTTTAAATAGGTAACTTTTATTTTTAGACATTTTGAATAATTACTGCGGTAAATATTTTATTTACCATGGTTAAGGGTAAATCCGGTAAATAAGGGTTAAAAAATAATATTATAGTAATACTAAATTACCCTAAAACGTGTCATAACACTATTGGTTGATACATGGTCGACCATGGGCATCTTTGGGTCTATTTTGGGACCCCATGGATCCACTTGTAAGTGATAATGACACTTTATTTTAATTAAGTTAAAATAAATACAAAAATGACACAAGCATATATCTTTTAGAACAAAAATTGTTACATAGGGTTATATATGTTGGATTTTAGATTATAAATATTCATTAGAAAGATAAAAAGATTTCCTACATAATTATATTTTATTTATAATTTTTAGACATTAAATAATTTATTTTATTTATGACACAATGATGATGCAGTAATTACTATAATAGTGAAAAATTAAAATAATTGAAATTATAATTACCCAAATAAATATAATATGAACCTTTTAATGAATTAAACTAATTTTCTAGAATAATATGATATATTATAATTGATTTAATTGAATTTATTCGAAGTAATCAATCTGTTATGAGTTTCAAAAAAATCAACTATTGAATAGTGTCAAAATTGACATAAAAGAGTTCTTAAAACAAATATTATATTATTAATTGATATTAAATTTCTAAAAATCTAAGGTTCGTCCAGGATACTTATATCATGATAGGTCCATCATTAATGGACCACTTGGGGGTCGTTTGGATGTATATAGTAAGTTTATTAACCATATTATATAAAAATACAAAGAGACATTGTAAGACACAACAAACATGGCTTATGTAACAAAACATATAAAAGAAAATGGGTAAGTTAACACCCGAAACGACGATAATTCTAAGATATTATTAACAAATCAATGTTAAAAAATCATATATGATATCATATTAATATATATGATTCTTGTATAATTTAATAAAAATTATTTCACCATTATACAGGAGGTTAACCTACCCCAACCAAGGAAAAGTACAAGGTAAGGGTTATTTCACAATCTCTTCATTATCCGAGGTTGTTTATACGTAATAATCTACTGGGATTTCTTTATCATCCACATCCATGTTTCATCGAAATGTATTTCAAAACATATTTATTATTTACAAGAATATGGGTTAAAGTCATTTATACCCTTGTTTGACTTTTTATAAGAGGTTTATAAAGGAATCTTTTCGTCGTTTTCAAAACAAGGTCCTTTTTAACCTTTTCGACAGAATTAAGGTAAGAATGTTTTTTTTAACTTATACGGCGGGTGCGGCTATTTTCCGCCGTTATAAAATCTTCAAAGATTCCCTTACAAGATTATAATATTATTTTCAAAGAAAATGTTTTATTTTATATGGATCTTAAATGATTTCAGAATAAAAGGAGATATTTCTTTAAAAAGAATTTTGATTTCATCTATGTCAACATCCTTTGATGGATTTTAAGATTATTTGAAGTTGATTTATTATGATAAAAAACTTCCATATTGTATTGAAGGTTTTGTGATATGTTTGACTTTGGATGTGATATTTTTATACCATTCATAGTTTATGGTGAAAGTATTGACATTTCGTATGCTTGTTTTAATACGAATGTTTATGTTATGTTTAAACCTTTTCATATGGGAATGCATTGGACTTAATATGTGACGGGTGGAGCCCGCTATAGCTCCTCGATGCATCGGTAGGTCTCATGAGACAAACTAGTGTCTTGGCACAAGGCCTTGGCAAAATCTTATTTGTAGTCTTGGCACGAGGCCTTGGCTATGTGGTTATGATAGTCTGGCATTATGCATTCCAACATTATGAAAGTGGTTATTGATTTTTTCATGTGATTATTCGATTAGTAAAATATCCATGTGAATAAGTAAATGGCATTATTTCATTTTACTTTTTCCATACTATGTTGAAGTTCAAGTTTAAAAGGCTTTTGTTTTAGTAATTCATTCCCTTAAATGTTTATGCTTATTTTTGAATGTTCCGCTATATTGTTATCCTTACTGGGTATTTCAGCTCACCCCTTTTCTATGTTTTATTTTTCCCAGGATGTGAAGATGTAAGTTATGAATGACCTTCAGGGATATTATGAGTGGATAATAGTGTGGACTGTGGAAACATTATGTTGTTGTAGTAGTTTTTCATTTTATGATGTAATGTAAAACTTATGAATATATCTAGTGTTTCCAAGGCTACTAAACCAATCGGTCTTTCGAGATTTGATCTTTCTTGTGATCATGCCAATGTTATGTAATAATGCACCGACTCTGGGTAACTGGGGACGAGGCGTTACAGTTGGTATCAGAGGAAGTTTAGTACAAACCTTGGAAGCTAGATTTAGATAAACTCTGATTAGAGAACGTAGACCTAAGATGAACTTTGAGGATTAGTATAGAAGAACTTCCTAGAATTTTGGTATTGTAGAGATTTTGTGAGTTTTCCAAGCAATACATCCCTGTCTGGATACAAGCAGGTAGAGGCGGTTCTGGCACAGATGTACCTAGGGGTAAAACCCGAAAACACCGCATTGAGCTAGACTCGAACGGGAACTGGTGCACGACAACGGGCCTTGCTCCACTCTTGGTTACGACACTCCCGGGGGATATTCTTAGGATAACTCTCATTTTCTTTAAAAATCATTATGAAGGGTTTATGAGTATATACTTCCTCAAAGAAAACATTTTTATGATTATGGATTATATCCATAAATAGTTCAATTTATGTTAAGTGTTTTATAAGTATGGGATTATGTATTTTGATTCATAAACTGATCTAGTTTATGCCATTGTTTAGAAATGGCGCCTAGTGGAAGAAATGGAAACCGTATCAATGCACGCCCTCCATGTAGGGATTTCCCTCCTGCTCAAGATAATTATAGTGGGGTTGGTGATGCAACTGGTGCCGATCAGCTAATCACCATACTGGGACAACTTACTCAGGTTATGAATAATAACCTTACCTGTATGGACCACCCTGATCCGCAGCGTGGAGGATCAATGTTAGATCGATTCATGAGGCAAAAACCACCAACGTTCAGTGGGAATACAAATCCCTTAGTAGCCGAGCAGTGGATGAATTCCCTAGAGAAAATATTTCAGGCTTTGGGGAGCAGTGAAAGGGAAAAAGATATCATGGCAGTTTACCGCCTCACTGGAGATGATGATCAATGGTGGTCATTGATTCAAAACATGAAGGAAGATGACGAAGTATCAAATATGGAGTGGAGGGAGTTAAAAGATCTGTTTTTAGAAAAATACTTTCCTCGCGACCATCGAGCAGATATGGAAAGGCAATTTTTGAGTCTGAGACAAAAGGAGGATGAGAATGTCACAAAGTATGAGGCTAACTTTACAAGGTTAGCAAGGTACGCTGGTGATTATATACGTAACCAAAGAAGTAATATTGATCGTTTCTTTGATGGGTTAAAACCATTTCTTCGTTAAGCATTAGTCTCACAATCCTTTTCATCATACGAAGACATTGTCTCATGTGCTATCAAGACCGAAAAAGAATTCTCTAAGTCTTATGACTTTAAAGCAAAGCAAGCGAAGAAGAGACCTGCTGATCAATCTGGGAATGGAAATAAGGGGAATAAGGGAAATGTTGAATATCCATCTTGTGGTAAATGCGGGAAGAAACATCCTGGTACTTGCTTGAAGGGAATGGGAGTCTGTTACAAGTGTGGTGAAAGAGGCCACCAAGCTCGTGATTGCAAGGGGAAGAAGGAAGCTACCAACGTTCAGTGCTACAATTGCATGGAGATGGGACATTATGCAAATGCATGTCCTAAGCGTCAGGAGAACTTACCTCAGAAAAGGCCAAGGGATCAAGGCCAGGCTTATGCTATCACTACTGCTGAGGTAGAAGCTCCGAAAGACGTGGTGGCAGGTAATTTAATGGTTTCCTCAAGTTTAGGAAATGCATTATTTGATTCTGGATCATCGCATTGTTTCATGTCTTCCCAGTTTGCTAAGAAAATTAGATATTTCCAATTTGATTTAATAAGGGAGTTGTCAGTTAAAACTCCTAAGGGAAGTATCATTGCAACAAAGTTTTGTGAATCAGTCCCCATTAGAGCACATAAATTTTCTTTATCTGCTGATCTCATCGTCATACATATGATTGAGTTTGATATAATCCTCGGTATGGACTGGCTTTCGGACTATGATGCGAAGATTTATTGTAAGAAGAAAGAGGTAACGATTCTTGATGATAATGATTAGGAACACCTTATTTTTAGAGCAGAATCGTCACCACTTAATTCTTATTTAGATCCACCCCCAGTATCTCAACTTAATTCAATTATTGGGGAGGAAGAGAATGAAATAACTGTCGGTGAGGAAAGGAATGTTCAAATAGAGTATGTACCTGTTGTGAAAGAATTTGTAGATGTATTTCCGGAAGATTTACCTGGACATCCTCCAGAACAAGAAGTTGAGTTTTCTATTGATTTGATTCCTAGATCAAGGCCTATATCGAAGACCCCTTATAGAATGGCCATTGTAGAATTAGTCGAACTAAAGAAACAACTAGAGGAATTGAGTAATAAGGGATTTATTCGCCCTAGTGTTTCTCCATGGGGCGCCCCTGTTCTTTTTGTTAAAAAGAAAGATGGATCTATGAGGTTATGTATCGACTACAGGGAGATCAATGCTATAACGATAAAGAAAAAGTATCCCCTACCTCGTATTGATGATTTATTTGACCAACTGCATGGAGATCAATACTTTTCAAAGATTGACCTTCGATCTGGATACCATCAGTTGTGTGTGAAGAAGGAAGACATTCCGAAGACAGCATTTCAAACCAGGTACGGGCATTACGAGTTTACCGTAATGCCGTTTGGATTGACTAATGCACCATCTGTATTCATGGATCTGATGAATAGAGTTTTCAAGGAATATCTCGATGAATTTGTGGTGGTATTTATTGATGATATATTGGTATACTCCAAAACCTACGAAGATCATGAAAATCACTTGCGCATTATCTTGAAGACTCTGAGGAGGCATGAATTATATGGGAAGTTTAGCAAGTGTGAATTCTGGCTTCAGGAGATTTCTTTTCTTGGCCATATTGTCTCTAAAGATCGAATCTCTGTTGATCCTTCTACGACCAAGGCAATCCAAGAATGGCCAGCACCTACGAGTATAACTGAGGTACGCAGTTTTATTGGTTTGGCAGGTTATTATCGACGTTTCGTCCAGAATTTTGCCCGATTGGCTAACCCATTAACGAATCTCACACGTAAAGGGGTTAAATTTGTTTGGACAAAAGAGTGTGAAGAATGTTTTGAAGAACTGAAGAAAAGATTAGTCAATGCTCCTATATTGACTCTACCATCGGGGAATGATGGGTTCGTTATTTATAGTGATGCATCGAAGAAAGGACTTGGTTGTGTCCTTATGCAGAATGATATAGTTATTGCCTATGCATCACGAAAGCTGAAAATTCATGAACAAAACTATCCTACTCATGATCTTGAGTTTGCAGCTGTGATCTTTGCTTTGAAGATATGGAGGCACTACCTCTTTGGTGAAAAATGTGAGATTTATACTGATCACAAGATTTTGAAGTATATTTTCTCACAAAAAGAACTCAACATGAGGCAAAGGAGATGGCTTGAATTAGTCAAGGATTATGATTGTACGATACACTACCACCCGGGGAAGGCAAACAAGGTGGCAGATGCTTTGAGTAGAAAATACCATGGAGTTTTGAACAATATGAGAATTTAAAGGGATCCAATTTTCATGGATCTAGTGAAGATGGACATGGGAATAACCAGGGAAGGTGAAACATCAATGCTTTTTCAAATGGTTGCCAAACCATCTTTACTAGAAAGGATTAAGAGTTCTCAGACAGATGATGAAGAATCCCAAAAGAAGATTAAAGCTGTGAATGATGGGAGATTGAGAGACTTTGTGTATGAAGATGGAATTTTGAAATTCAGGAAGTGACTTTGTGTTCCCGATTTACCTGATCTAAAAAGGGAATTGCTGGATGATGCTCATAGTTCCAATTTCTCTATACACCCTGGGAGCACCAAAATGTATAGAGATTTGAAGGAACATTTTTGGTGGGACAACATGAAGAGGGACATTGCTGATTTTGTGTCAAGATGTATGGTTTTTC
The DNA here is from genome assembly GCA_963277665.1 of Viscum album. Lineage (NCBI taxonomy): Eukaryota > Viridiplantae > Streptophyta > Magnoliopsida > Santalales > Viscaceae > Viscum > Viscum album. Next base: position 937,461,471 of record OY728129.1, read on the forward strand.
AATAAGTGAAAGCTAGAAGGCAACAGCCTGGAGGAGTCATGCAACCTCTTCCCATACCGGAGTGGAAATGGGAAAATATTACGATGGACTTTGTCATGGGGCTACCAAAGACTCCTAGAAGGAATGATGCAATATGGGTGATTGTTGATCGTCTTACCAAGTCAGCACATTTTCTTGCTATAAGAGAAGATCTACCCCTGGAACGTCTAGCAAGACTATATATTAATGAAGTTCTGAGACTTCATGGAGTCCCCTTATCAATTGTTTCTGATCGTGATCCCCGTTTTACTTCAAGATTTGGAAAAGTCATTAGAAATCCCTGGATACAGAACTTCATTTGAGCACTGCATACCACCCTCAGACAGACGGACAATCAGAAGAGACTATTCAAACCTTAGAAGACATGTTGAGATCTTGCTCACTTGACTTTCAGGGTATGTGGGATCAATATTTACCTCTGGTAGAATTTTCCTATAACAATAGCTTCCATTCGAGTATTCAGATGGCACCATATGAAGCGTTATACGGAAAGAGATGTCGTACACCAACCTGTTGGGATGACGTTGGTGAAAGAAAACTTGTAGGCCCAGAACTGGTGGAGGAAACGGTGGAAAAGGTGAAAGTAATCCAAAATCACATCAAAAGCAGCTCAAAGTATGCAGAAGAGCTATGCCGATAATCGAAGGAAGGATTTGGAATTTCAAGTCGGTGATCATGTTTTTCTGAAGGTATCTCCATGGAAGGGAGTCATACGTTTTGGTAAGAAAGGTAAATTGAGTCCCAGGTACATCGGACCTTTCAAAATTCTAGAACTAATTGGGGTTGTAGCTTACCGATTGGCAATGCCGCCAAGTCTCTCCAAAGTTCACGATGTGTTCCACGTATCTCTGTTGAGGAAATACATGCCTGACCCAACGCATGTACTCACCTATGAGGAATTATAACTGGAACCCGATCTGTCTTATTGCGAAGAGCCCGTCAAGATTCTTGATACGAGAGAACAAGTGCTGAGAAACCGGACGACGCGTCTGGTAAAAGTTCTGTGGAGAAACCATAAGATGGAAGAGGCAACGTGGGAACTCGAGGAACTTATGATGAAGAACCACCCGAGTCTTTTTATGTAGTAATACCCTAGAAATTGCGAGGACGCAATTATTTGAAGGAGGGGAGAATGTAACACCCCATGCTTCCACGGTACGTTTCCCTTCGAATAATGCGATAGCGTGTGTTGTACGCAACCTCGAGTTCTAACACACACCACAACTAATTAAACTAGCCGTTGTGAATAGTAATACCTACTTTTTGAAATCATATATAATTTATATTTCAAAATGGACTTCATTTTTGGATTCGGAATATTGAAATTATCCTAGGGTGAAATTTTGGTACTTTTCGGATAATTTTTATATTTTGATGAATAGTGAAAATTACTAAATTTTAATTAAAAACATCTTTTTTAATCAAAATAATTAATATTGATAAATTATGAATTTGAGTGGTTTTAAAGTATATTTAGAATATATTTTTACCATTTAATATAATATTTGTCATTGGACATAATTTTACAATTAAACCGAACATAAACAAGTGTCAATCTTTTGATAGTTATTATCTCTTAAAAACACCCTTTTTGTTTTGACAGCGGGAATTAATTGTAAATTAATTTCTGCCACTTCTGTGTTTTGAATTTAGGAAAATGGATTCCATATTTGGAATCAGGATATTCAAATTTTGTAAATAGGTAGCTTTTATTTTTAGACATTTTGAATAATTATTGCGGTAAATATTTTATTTACCATGGTTAAGGGTAAATCCGGTAAATAAGGGTTAAAAAATAATATTATAATAATACTAAATTACCCTAAAACGTGTCTTAACACTATTGGTTGATACATGGTCGACCATGGGAATCTTTGGGTCTATTTAGGGACCCCATGGATCCACTTGTAAGTGATAATGACACTTTATTTTAATTAAGTTAAAATAAATACAAAAATGACACAAGCATATATCTTTTAGAAAAAAAATTGTTACGTAGGGGTATATATGTTGGATTTTAGATTATAAATATTCATTAGAAAGATAAAAATATTTCCTACATAATAATATTTTATTTATAATTTTTAGACATTAAATAAGTTATTTTATTTATGACACAATGATGATGTAGTAATTACTATAATAGTGAAAAATTAAAATAATTGATATTATAAATACCCAAATAAATATAATATGAATCTTTTAATGAATTAAAATAATTTTCTAGGATAATATGATATATTAGGATTGATTTAATTGACTTTATTTGAAGTAATCAATCTTTTATAAGTTTCACAAAAATCAACTATTGAATAGTGTCAAAATTGACATAAAAGAGTTCTTAAAACAAATATTATATTATTAATTGATATTAAATTCCTAAAAATCTAAGGTTCGGCCAAGAGACTTATATCATGATAGTTACATCATTAATGGACCACTTGGGGGTCGTTTGGATGTATATAGTAAGTTTATTAACCATATTATATAAAAATACAAAGAGACATTGTAAAAGTGAAACTAATTAACTTAGAGTTAATACTTAAAGATAAGGTTAATATAAGTACCCACACCTGTCTAAATTCTATTGGTTGAGTTGTTTTAGACCCATACCCACCTTAACCTTTGAATATTCAACTTTTTAGCCATTAGAAACAGAATATAAATTTATTATAAATTAATATTTCTAGCTTTTCCAAAGGTGCCCCTCACCCCTCTTATAAAAGGGCACTCCTCCTTCTCATTTCTTCACACCTTCAAATCCCTTTGGTTCGGCCAAACCCTGCCCAAATACTCTCCCAACTTCCCTCACTACAACCTAGGGGCCTTAGTTTGATCATAAAGCCAACCTAAAGAGCCCTTTTGATCAAATCAAAAGGAAGAACCCGAAGAAGAGGTAATGATTTCACCACCCTTCTCCAAGTTCATTTCTTCTTCCACTTCTTCTTCCTTTGTTCTTACCATTCTAAAATAATAAATCCAGTATATCACATATACTATGATGTTATTATAAATATGGTACAACCATATTCAGTATTCTATCCACCCTTTGAATAACATGTCACCATACGTGCGTACGTACGACTTACCGTCTCCACGTCGTGGTGTAATTGTTATTCAATATATTATTATTTGGATGGGTATAATAATGATGTGTAACTCATGTAAATAATAAATATAACATGTTAATGATTCTTTATATATGATATACCATCCATTTATATATAATTTTAATACCAAAAGAATGGTATTGTCGCTCGTGCGTACGTACGGACTACCGTCTCCACGAACGTGATGAGATTCATTCTCCATCGTATCCATTCAAGTATAATTATCATTTGATGATTTAAAAATGATGTTTAGGGACTTGATATCATTCTGGATATGAATAAGACACAACAAACATGGCTTATGTAACAAAACATATAAAAGAAAATGAGTAAGTTAACACCCGAAATGACGATAATTCTAAGATATTATTAACAAATCAATGTTAAAAGATCATATATGATATCATATTAATATATATGATTCTTGTATAATTTAATAACAATTATTTCACCATTATACAGGAGGTTAACCTACCCCAACCAAGTAAAAGTACAAGGTAAGGGTTATTTCACAATCTCTTCATTATCCGAGGTTGTTTATACGTAATAATCTACTGGGATTTCTTTATCATCCACATCCATGTTTCTACGAAATGTATTTCAAAACATATTTATTATTTACAAGAATATGGGTTAAATTCATTTATACCCTTGTTTGACTTTTTATAAGAGGTTTATAAAGGAATCTTTCCGTCGTTTTCAAAACAAGGTCCTTTTTAACCTTTTCGACAGAATTAAGGTAAGAATGTTTTTTTTAACTTATACGGCGGGTGCGGCTATTTTCTATCGTTATAAAATCTTCAAAGCTTCCCTTACAAGCTTATAAGATTATTTTCAAAGAAAATGTTTTATTTTATATGGATCTTAAATGATTTCAGAATAAAAGGAGATATTTCTTTAAAAAGAATTTTGATTTCATCTATGTCAACATCCTTTGATGGATTTTAAGATTATTTGAAGTTGATTTATTATGATACAAAACTTCCATATTGTATTGAAGGTTTTGTGATATGTTTGACTGTGGATGTTCTATTTTTATACCATTCATAGTTTATGGTGAAAGTATTGACATTTCGTATGCTAGTTTTAATACTAATGTTTATGTTATGTTTAAACCTTTTCATATGGGAATGCATTGGACTTAATATGTGACGGGTGGAGCCCGCTATAGCTCCTCGATGCATCAGTAGGTCTCATGAGAAAAACTAGTGTCTTGGCACAAGGCCTTGGCAAAATCTTATTTGTAGTCTTGGAACGAGGCCTTGACTATGTGGTTATGATAGTCTGGCATTATGCATTCCAACATTATGAAAGTGGATATTGATTTTTGCATGTGATTATTCGATTAGTAGAATATCCATGTGAATAAGTAAATGGCATTATTTCATTTTACTTTTTCCATACTATGTTGAAGTTCAAGTTTAAAAGGCTTTTGTTTTAGTAATTCATTGCCTTAAATGTTTATGCTTATTTTTGAATGTTCCGCTATATTGTTATCCTTACTCGGCATTTGAGCTCACCCCTTTTCTATGTTTTATTTTTCCCAGGATGTGAAGATGTAATTTATGAATCACCTTCAGGGATATTATGAGGGGATTATAGTGTGGACTATGGAAACATTATGTTGTTGTAGTAGTTTTTCATTTTATGATGTAATGTAAGACTTATGAATATATCTAGTGTTTCCAAGGCTACTAAACCAATCGGTCTTTCGAGATTTGATCTTTCTTGTGATCATGCCAATGTTATGTAATAATGCACTGACTCTGGGTAACTAGGGTCGGGGCGTTACATCTGATATGTGACTTAGGAGTGGGGGGATGTTATCAGAGATCTTTTAAATCAGTTTTTTGAGTAGGAAACCTAGGGAAACTTCTTAGGGACTTTATATCCTTATAGGGGGAGATAGTAAAGTCTAAAACATTTCAGTAAAATATATAATGGTTGGTTTTCTTCTAATCCTTTTATTTTTTAAGTTGATTCATTTTGGGTAATGTATTATGGCTTTGAGAAGTATTTAATTTTATTGTTCCTTTTATTTCCAAAACAGGATACACCATGTTGTAGTAGAGGGGGTTTTATTTTATTGGGGATGTGGAACTTAAGAAACTCCATAGAGGAAAGGTTCGTTTTGGGGTGATTTTAGTTGACTAAGGTTTCTTCACAGCCTTCTTCATGGAGTGATGTGCACTAAGGCTGTGTTATGGTGGCTGGAAGCATACCGTAGATCATTCTCCACCTTAGTAGCAAATAGAGAGACTGTACATGGGTCTCCATGGGTAATGAATAGTAATATTTTTTATGGTATTGAGTCAGGAAACTAGTTATGAATCATTTGAGGGTTTTCTAAAGAGGGGTTTTTTCATATTGAATTAATATAAGTCAAATCTAGGATTATTCAAATATTTCCTCGTGATTGAGGAAAATATTTTATAGAATTATAAAGGGATAAAAAAATATTCTCTATAGTACAGTGCTTCACCATATGTTGTTGTAGTTTGCGACTCATTGTGGTTTTATACCATAGATATCCATTTTTCTCAATGGAGGTTGACATATGGAACTCTCCACACTATAATGGTTCTCCATATTTAATTATGTTATTATTCTATCACACTTATTTGATTAACTATTATTCTCTACATCATAGTGCCAAATTATTACACCTCCATGCCATATAGATGAATTTAGGTCATTGTTTTTCAAGGGTATTATTTGCAGGTTTGTTTCATCACATTAATTATGGAATTGATCATCTTTTATTATTCCAATCACACCTAAAAACTTACATTGATGGTGATCATTGTTGGGAGTTCTCAACATGAGACCCTTTCTAATTGGTGTGAGAATGTCACTTGATTTATTCCACCAACAATGGACCATGATATCAATGGTGACAACATTATGGTTGTAAGTTTCTTAGAATATGAGGGTCTCATATAATTTTTTCCCGTGGTATAATTATTTGGTTTGAAGACCTTAATGGCCTTACTGGTTGAGATTGATTTTGGGAGGGGGATGTCCCATGAGATCCATTTTGATACTTGATGATATGATTTTTTCATGTGTCATGTTTATCATTTTCTATTTTTATCACCTAATTATATGTTTCTACTTTATTTCCATGTAGATATTTTTACATTTTTATAACTCCTCAAAATCCATAAAGAGTACATTTTATTTCATAGAATATAATCTATAGATACCTTATGGCATGTTATGTATTTGAAATAAAATTTACATATTTTGATTCATTCATGCACAAAATACCGTGTTAGCTTGCGGTGCATGCAACAAATACATTCATCAATAGATTGTGTTATATGAAAGAATTAGTTTTTCCAATTTACAATATATTATTAACATTTTATTATTTAATAAAGTAAAATCTATCGAAGATATTAAATTATCTATTATTAATATTTTAATTATCCTTTGAAAATATTTGGTTACCAGTTAATTAAAAATAATATTATAAACTATTTGAAAGTAAAAGAAATGTTATTATACTCAAAAAGTAGTTTTATGATAATAAATTATATTAATTAATAGAAGTGAATGTTATTAACGAAATATATTTGTTAAATATTCTATAAAATATTTTTAACTTCATCCAATAGATTTTATAGGTTCAAAATTAGAACAAATACAATTTTACCCATAGAAACCAATATTTTTACAAAGACAGATTTACTAACTTTTAATTAAGGACATATTGTAAATAGATTTTTTATTTTGAATTTTTAGAAACTTTATATGAAAAAATAAAATTAACACTTAAAATGGGAAAATAAAAATTAGTTTAGGGTGAATGTTTGGTATTTTTCTTTGTGGTTTCATTTTTTGATGAATAGTGAAAATTGCTGAATTTTAATTAAAAATTGTTGTTTCATCTAAATTATTTTTAAGGGTATATTATATTTATAATTAGGTTTAAAGTCTATATGTATAAATTATACATCAATAAACACAATTTAGATCATTTTAATTAATTAAAATTTTAAAATGAATTAAAAAAACATAGAAAACTATTGAACATATTATTTTAAAAAACCCAATATGTCATCTCATATGTGGGATAAAATAAAATTAACACCTTCCACTTATGTGATTGGAATTTTTTCAAATTTATTATATAATTTTATCATAATAATTTATAATTTATAGTAACACAAACTTAGTTTTGGACCATATATATTAGTGAATGTAATTAAAATTAATTATAGTTATTATGAGAAAAATTAGCTTAAAAATGACTAAACCATATAATAAAGATCGAAAATGTCCGATAAACTAGTAAAAAATCCATTTGATGTTCATATTCATACCCTATCCCTAATATTCTATAATTGTAAAATTATTAGATCCAATTGACATGGGAAAACATGGGTGGAATTCCCTTTTCATAAATATACAATAATGTCACTCCTCCTCCACTATAAATAGTCACACATACCCAAAACCTATCTAAATATTTTCCCAACACCCCTAACGTATTCCTAGAAGCAAAAAATTGGTTATAAATCCAAATAAGGAAGTATGTTGGTATAAAACAGGTTGATTTACTCGAAAATGATGTGGCACTCTTCCTAGTCACTTTCATTTTATTTCTTTATCCACTAAATAGACTCTTTTTCTTCCATGAATTTATAATATCCTAATTATACTAAATATACTGAGTTTTTTACAATAAGTGTGACCTTAAATTACACATTGTACCATAGAATGGGTATCATATTGACCTTTTGTGTGCATAGAAGACTACCACCTCGTGAAATGATGATCATCCATTTTTTCTTTTACCAACCATATTGGTGGGAATTATGATGGGAAACCAATTTATATATGATTTATATAATATATATAATGTATGTATACTTTAATAAATTGGATATAATACATACCATTTTGATTTCCATTTTGGGAATATGATTACATCAATTTTGGATGTTTGGACTTCTGCCTCCTTAAAGTGATGTGATTCATTCATGCTATACGTGGAATGTATAAAATAATCTTTTAATAAAACTATGATACACATATGAAATGAATATCATACATGAATTTTTATATGTATATATATTTATAATTTACTTTTTAACATTTTAGATAATATAAGAACTGGATGTAGCGTTCATGCATATGTACGATCTACCATTTTAATAAACAATACATTTCATTTAATATCTCTAATTATTATGGATTGATATAAATAAATATACACTGAATATATAGAAAATTTTAATTAGGGATAAAATTATTTATATGATTAAATAATGATCTAATTAATAGGAAAAAAAATAAGTTAAAACATAAATGTCTAACTATTATATTAAAACCTGAAATAGTGAAAAGTATTGGTTGTTAAAAAAATGGGTAATAAGTTGTTATAAGAAGACAATATGTCATATTATAAATATTATTTAACTTTCTAGTATATGATAGTTAAATTTTTAAAACCACTATAGGGGATGTTAAAATATTTTCACACTTCGGTACTCAAAATGTTTTAGAAAATGCTTTTTAGAAAACATGACACCATTTATCTCTTTAGTTTAAGAACCTATTTGCCTCTTAAAATCTTGTTTTCCTAAAAAATTAATTTTTTAACCTTAAAAAATTATTTATTAATGTTATTTTAAACTTTTTTCCTTTTACAATTTTTTTTCAAATTATTCCTCATTTTGCTTTCCAAACACGACATTTTTCTATCTTTTTTACAGTGAATATGTGAGGTTATTTTACCTAGTATGACATATATTTATTTACCCACCATTATTAGTTTAAAGATCCATTTTCAGGTATAAAATGTTAATTTTTCAAGAAATTTTTTTCAAAAGTAATTTTCAAAGAAAAATTTATTTTAAATTTATTTTCCTAAATATAAATGATATTTTCCTCAAGTATTTGTTCAAAATATATTTTTATACTATATCTATTAATAAACCAAAACAACCCTTTTTTTAATCCACAAGGGATATATTGTATTTAAACCATAATTATTACAATTATATATGGTTTATGATTTATTTTTATAAGGATAATATTGACATTACTTCCTTGATTATTTTTTCAGTCCGCTGGAAATATTCAATTCATATGTTCACTAAACAATGAATTTCCCATAATTATTTATATCTTTTTCCATGTACATGCTTATTGCCTAAATTTTATATAATTTTTAAATTTTTTCTTTTGATATTTATTTTCTTATCTAAGGAAATATTGATAAATTTATATTATTTATTCAATATGGATATTGGGTAGGTCATATTCTTGATTAATAAATTCCATTATTTGATATAAAGAATTATTTGGATAGGTAGTGATGGGTGGGGCCTAGACATTATATATCTCTTTGATGCATCAGCTGGTTCTCATAATAAAATTTAGTTGTAAAAATTAAATAGGTTTCTACCAATAGTTTTTAAAAATCAAGTGAAAGGTATTTACAGAATTCATTCTCATGTGCCACAAACACACTGTCCAATAATTAATCATTACCTTTATATTGATTTAGTATTTATTATCATGATATTTTCACTTTTAAAAAGTGTATGGATGAATTTCATTATTTTTTTGGTGAATTTGTTTTGAGTTTCATACCTTTCTATATTAAATATTCATTTTCCAGTTATTTAAATGACATTTTTTTGGTTATTTACCTTGCTATAACTTTTATGAACTATCTTATTAGCTTATTTATTACATGGAATGTGTGTTTTATTATTTATAATTACAAAAGTATTATTATCATTGATTAATTATTTATTACACCATACTTAACCCTTACTAATCATTTGAGATCACCATTATTATGTTTCCTCTCCCCTTAGAATCCAAGAAGTACATTAAGAAAGATATGAAAGGATATTCTAAGTGGGTGTGAATTTATCATCGAATGAAAAAAAATATTGTAATTAGGGTTTTAATTGGTAATAAAATACTAACGTATATATCTATTTTACCAAGAATACTAAATTCTATGGTATCTAAGATTTGATTCCATGTAATCATTCGAATTTAATGGTAGTAGAAACGGGCTCTGGGCCTTCTGGTGTCAGGACATAATAGTTGGTATCCGAGGTTGTTTAGTAGAAACATTGGGAACTAGATTTAGGAAAATGTATATTAGAGAACATAACCCTATGAATAAATCTTAAGATAAATATAGAAGAACAACGAAAAAAATTGGTAAGGTAGAGATTATCTAGGTCTTACTATAATTATATCTTTGTCAAGATACTACAAGTGGAGGTGGTTTTGGAAACTGTGTTCCTAGGGGTAACAAATCTGAAAAGGTGTGTCGGTCCTACATTAAGAAGAACAAGGTACACAAAATCGGGCCTTTCTATGCACAAGGTTTAACAATCCTGGGGGATATTCTTAAGATAATTAATATTTTTTTATCAATCTATTTTGAGGGATTTGAATAGATAATGACAATGAATGATCGAGGATAAACAATAGACTATATATGGTACTATGTAGAAATAAAATTGATGAATTATTTATGTATTCATGTTGTATTTAGAAACATAGTTAAATTGATATTTAATAAATTATAAGGATTTAAAATATATTTCTTTTTGAAATTATATTAATATGGTTTTAGAAAAGCACAACCTATATGTTGGATGGAAACCCATCAATTTTGGTAAGGCCTCTTTAATTGAACTCCTGACTAAAGGATGACATGGGTTTCACATGAACCACTAGAATAAATGATGTCCTGGTAAATATGTCATTGATTTTATTTAGTAAATGTGAAAAATAAATATTAATGATAAACTAGTGGTATCAATTTTTAGGATTATAGATTAATTTATTAGCCATATTTATCTTGTAAGATAGTTAGACACAAATATAATGACTTGTTTTATGGTTGTTACGATCTGTTAAAAGAAAATTTTAGTGCATAAAAAAACAGATTTCATTCTAGTATATAAATTTCATATAGTAAGGGAAGTTAGAATTTTATTTATGTACAAAAAAATATAGAAATATTCATATGAAATTCAAAAGAATCAAGTATGTATATTTATTTAAATTCTTATACAGTAAGATAACTACTCATCATTAGGAAAAATATCAAAAAAATTGTCATCCAAATACCTTTATTTTTAACGAACTAGTTTTATTTTAAATCATATGATATTTATATATTTTACGCCGTAAAAATTTACAATAATCATTCAACTGTTTCTGATTGATTACCTCAATCAATCCCTATAAATATTTAAGTTTTTCCTCTTTATACGTATCTCCACTTTACACTAATGTTACCCTATATAGAGACATAGATATTTTCAGTCCATGTGTCTTTTTTACTTCACAATTTATATTTTTTAGATGATTTTAAAAAACCATTCTATTAATGTGGTATTTTAACAAAATAATATTCAAATACAAAATATTTATTTTTTTGAACATGTTCAAATTGTGAGGACACAATTTAGTTAATGTGAGGAGAATGTAACACCCAGAAAATTATAAAAGAGTAACTTTTATTTTATAGAATATAAATTCTAATGATTTTGTAGTATATTTAATATATTACGTAAAATTAATATAATTTATAACTTTGAATTCATGCAAAACAGAGTTATCTTCTACCACACACTACAGACGTTCTTCAATAGATTGTGTTACACCCAATATGGATTATTATCATACAAAAATATATTATTAACATATTATTATTGAATATAATAAGAATTATCCTAGAAATTAAATTATATGTTACTAATATTATTAATTTAATTTAGAAAATATATTGTTTTCAATTAATTAAAATGAGAATATAAACAAAATGAATATAAAGGAAATGTTTTTTTGATCAAAGAGGTGTTTTATAATAATAAATTATATTAATTATTATTAGTGATTATATTAATGATTAATATATTTTATATATTCAGTTAAATATTTTTAACATTCATCAAAGAGATTTGATAGGAATAAAATGAGACAAACCCCAATTTCACGCATAAAACCTATATTTTTATAGACTCATTTATCTCCTTTTAATGAAAAAATTATTTTAAATCAATTTTTTTGGATCTTTTAAAAAATTTATATGAAAATTTAAAAAAAATTGATTCTCTAACATAAAAAATATCTTATGTTGATATATTGGTATTTTTTCATGAGGTTTAGTTTTTTATGAATATTGATAAATACAGAAGATTAATTCAAAAATTCTTTTTAATATTAATTTTTTATATGGTTAAATTATATATTTTAATTCTTTAAAGGTTTAGTTAGATCAATTATACATAAATTAATACTATTTAGTTAATTTGAACCAATTTTAATTTAAAATTGAGTAGAAAACATAGCAATATTTTTTACATTATACATTGAAAACTTGTTTTGTTGTCCCGTCTATGAGATTAATTTTAAATTAATTTCTTTCACTTATATAATTAAAATATGGAAAAATGGAAAACATATTATGAATCGAACATATTTACAATTTATAGTATGTTCAACATAGTTTTTCCCAAAATAATTAATGAAATTATATGTAATTAATTATTTTAATTAAGTAAAATATTAGCTTAACAAATGACTGGATCTTATACTTATGTGCCAAAATGAACTAGAAATTTGTTCAAAATACATATTTTGTTCATATTTCAAACCCATCATACCTCAGATAGATTTTGGACTATTATTGGATCTACATGAGATGAGACATTTTTTGGTGGAATTGAATTTCCAAAAATTTACAGGAATGCCACTCCTCATCCACTATAAAAGTCACTCACCCTCCCATTTACTCACACCATTCATGCTAGTAATCTTGTACAATCCCTGATAACATTAACTCTCAAAATTACTCCCCATTTCCATGAATCCACCCTTTGGTATTAAATCTTTCAAAGGAAGTCTTTTGTTATAAACCAAAAGGAGTTATCTGAAAAGGAGGTAACATTCTTCAATGATCACTTTATTTATTTCAATATATATATCAAAAATATTATTATTATAAGGCTATATAATAAACAAATCATCATAAATTTAATTATCTATTGATATTATATGGTTTCTACCTATACATATAGACACTCCATATAATGGGTAAAAAATTTAATACTCGTGTTTACGATGGACTATAGAATCTCAAAACGATGGTGGTTTATTTTTCCTTTACCACCACTCATGGTGGGAATTATAATGGGAACTCTATTTATATATTATATATATGTTTTTTATAATTTATTCAAGCATCATTTATTTTTATATAACACATACCTTTATAGTTTCTATTTTATAGGAATATTATAACATCATTTGTGGAAATTTGGACTACCAGATCCTCAGAGCGATGTGATTTGTTCACGCTATACATAGAATGTATAAAAGATGATTTTGATAATAAATTATTACATTAATAAAATTAATATAATATGTTAATTATAATATATAGATACATATATTTCATTCAATTTTAATTCATTTAAATACAATAAAGAAATGGATGTAGCATTAATTCGTACACACGACCTACCATCTTCATGAACAATGAATATAATTTTCTAACTACAAATATTATAGATAACTATAAATAAATATATAATGAATATATATACCATTTACATAATGGTTTGAATTATATTTATGATTAAATAAAAATCTATGAAACAATAAAAAAAATATCAAGTTAAAACATTATCAACAAACTAGGAAATTAATACCCAAAATAGTGAAAATAATAAAGGTTGTTAGCAAATGGGTAAAAAAAATGTTATGATAATAACATATGTGGAATTATAAATATTATGATTTTTTTTCTATAAGTTAGTGAATTTTTTAAAACCACTACACAATATGTTAAATGCGGTTCACACGAAAGGAAACACAAGGTAAGGGATTTTCATATCACATTTTTCATCTGTCAGATAAATGTCATACTACCCACATACTTATTTTTTGTGGTGTATCTATTTCAAATTTTGATATATTATATAATGAATTATTTTATCTTAATGGTATTATTAGGTTTAACCTGAATTATTTATTCTTATGGGATTCCAATTTTTTGATTCTAAGTGATAAAAAATTGCATACCCCGATTCCTTTTTATGGGGGTATATTACATTATTGTCGTCGTTAATATTTTATATTATATATATAATAAATTATTAGTGTATATTTTTGAATTTAAACTTTTTTTATGTATATTTACATTTCACACAAATAATATATTCATTTACTGATTCTAATATCAATGGTAAGGCCTTTTCAAAGCTTTACTTGACAATCTATTTTTTTATAATTATTTACATTTGAATTTACATTAAATGAAATTTGATCATTATTTGGTAAGAAAAATTAATTTTCTTACCCTATGGTTATTAATTACCATTTTCATGTAATTTTACCATATTTCCACAAATTTTTCTCAAAACATTTATAAATTTTTTTAAGAAAACCCAACATCATTTATCTCTTTTTTTCAGAGAATTCGTTTTCTCCTAAAAACCCTGTTTTCTAAAAAGGTTTCCAAAAATGTTTTTATCAATTAAAAAATTATATATTAATTAAATTTTTACACTTTTTTCAATTAATAATGTGTTATAATTAATATTCTGATCTCTTTCTATAAAATTAACTTTTCTATCCTTTTTACCATGTTAAAGAAAGTTCTGTTTACCTTGTATGACATGTAAGAATTTTTCCACCATAATTTATTTGAAGCTTAATTTGAATGTCTAAAAGGATAATTTTTATAGAAAATGTTCCAAAAATTTACTTTTAAAAAAATTATTTTCAATATTTTATTCAAAAATAAAAATGATATTTTCAATGAGAATGTGTTTAAAAGATCTTTATATACTATTTCCATTAATTAATGACAACAACCCGTTATTTTTACTCCACATGAGATATATTGTTCTGAAATCATCCTTATTCTTCACATGAATGGTTTTTGATTGATTTGTCCATGAAGATTATAGTTGTCCCTTACTTTTTTCCATTGTTATTCTCCTTGAAATATTCAATTCCTATGATCACTAGAAATTGAATTTACCCTAATTATCCGTATAATTTATTAGGGATATGTTTATCACTTAAATTGTATATCATTTTTACATGTAGTGTTTAATTTGAATGTAATTTGAATATCGAAATAAATATTTAATAATCTATATTCTTTTTTAAATACATATATTTGAAAATTAACTTTAGTTATTAATTAAATCGATTATTCGATACGAGGAACGCTTTGGACACATGGTGAATTGTGGGGCCTGTAAAATATATATCCCCTTGTTACATTGATAGGTTCTCATGAGAGAATTTTGTTTTGGAAATTAGACATGTTTCTTCCTATAATTTTAAAACATCTTGTGAATTGTCTTGATGGTATAACATTTTATGTTCCTCATACATGATGTCCAATAAATAATAATTTTCATCAATTTGATTCGGTATTTATTTTCCTGGAGTGTTCCACTATGATAAGGTCTATGAATGAATTTAATTCACAGTTTTTTATTAAATATAATATTTTTATGTTTCTTTACTTTTCATATTGATTATTTCTTATCGAATTCTTTAAATGGGAGGAGTTTTAAGTTATTTACCTCTCTGTATTTTTTATGAACTTCTTTATTAGTTTATTGATTACCTGGTACATGTGTTCAGTTGTTTACCATGCACTAATAATTATTATCATTGGTTTATTAATGATTTTACTATTATTTACCCTTAGTGATAACTTTAGATCACAATTATTATGTTTCCTTTCTCCTGTTATTGAATACATATACTAAGAATGATATGCAAGGAAATGCTAAATGGGTATAAAGTAATCCTTGAAAAGAAAACCCATATTTTTCAAATTAGATTATTAATTTGTTATATAGGGCTCATGAATTTTTATGGTTTTTCAATACTACTTAAATCTTCATTAATTTTGAATTTGATTATTTGTAATCATTCCAATATAATTATAGTAAGCAACGACTCATGTATTTCTAGGGTCAGGTCACTGCATTTTTTTCTACCAAGGCATGGATGTAAACTTTCATTTGGAGGCATCATTATTAGTGCTCATAATTGGAAGACAATTGTAAATTTTTTACCTTAGTGGGGAGTCCACGTGACTCAGGATGATGGTGATTATTTACCAAAGAACTAGGTAGAGATACCATAATCTATATAATGATAAGTTAATGATGAACTTGATTCCTAGTGTTAGGAAAAGTAGAATGTTATGTTATTACTAGGTAAATACAGAGTCTCAAAAATGATTCCTTGTGTTATATTGAGTATCATGTCATACATGATGCTGAGAAAATGACATGTTACATGTATACATGATCCCATGAGGAATTTTAGTGATAGATTCAGTAGCCTCGTGGAAAGAACTATTTTCATCCCAAAAAAAAATTCATTCTCCTTCTTTCATAGATCGTATGATGGTACAGTAGGTAGGTTTGTAGTCGATTAGTTTGTTCACAAAAACTTAGTAAATTATTTAATGTTTGTTATGATTTGTTATTTCCACCATGTCAAATACACTAGGGGTGTGTGAAATAGGGCATGACTGATTAAAACTCATGCCCCTTCAGATATTGTTTTGTCATTAAACAAAACACACTTATCTCTTTTTTCCATAGAAATATACGAACAGAAAGGAAATCATGCACATGACAAAACGTTTTACTTATTTCACCAACACTAGGAAACATCTAAGGATCATAAAATGACGATATACCTATGTACCATTTCCCTTGAATCTCACTGCCAATTATATTTTTCAGGATAGATCTTTTATTCCCACGCTCACTACATTTATAATTTTTAGGGTCTACTCAATACATTACCTAGTATCACTCCCTTTGTTTCTTGCTCGTGACCACTACCGATTTGAATGATCACCATATTCCTCTTTCTTTGTACACTTATCATTGACAGATACACTAATAGTTTATGTACTTTTAGGTTGATATATATTAATGAAATAATTCATCCTCAAGTATAGGTAGATGATCTATCAAAATACTTATATCACATGTATATGAAACCCCATTTTCCACATACTATTTGGTTAGCGTAAATTTCCTTTGCGAACTTTTTATTAGCAATTTCAAGATTCATTGACTCATTCGCGAACAACCTAGCTTCCTTCGTATACCATATTTATTCTCCATGTCATGTTTAGCCGTTATTCTATTTGGACTTCTTCTTCCATATACCACCTCTGCTTCCACGAACCGACCACATTTGCGGATTTCTTCTCCTTTTCTTCTTTGTACTTACTTTTCATCGTGGACTATCAATGAATTCCTGAACCTTCTTGTGTCCGTGGACTATGTTGACATTTTTGGACTAACTCTTCTCTGCATACTGAGTGTTCCTCCTGCACATTAAATGTTCTTGTCGGGCTATAGTTCACTGCAAAAACCATTGACATGTTTTCTTCCATGCAATCCGCTTCACCCATGGTAACCCAAATCACCATCATGTTTTCACCACTGATTCCCTTCATGGATCCTCCAACCACCACCTCTTTATCATGAACTACATGCCATCTAGCGTACCACATTCCTTCACTAAAAAATACATTCCATCCCACGAACTTCTTCTTATAACTCTTCACCTTCTTTGAACCATTCTGTGTACCTCATTTTCAATCCACGAACCTGTTTTCATGGTCCGTGAACTGTTCGTCATACGTCCTTCAGCAAACACAACTCATTATCATCTGCATTCATGTAGACTGGTCAAAAATTACAATGACACACCAAACATGATGAGATCACACCTTGAGGTATTTTTTCCCAACAATATACCCCTTTGGGTTTGTTGAAAAAACTTCTTATAATAATACTTCTCATTTTGATATACCATTAAAGATTCATCTAATTTATTCCATCATTTTCATCATGAAATATAAGTTGATATCAAGAATTTATCCAAGAAGTTCCTTAAGGCCACTTGATCCATGATCGACAGGGGAAAAAAGAGTATAATGTAAATTTTATCAATGAATCACTTCATTCTATCGAAAACCACTATTATGCTCTCATCAGGATCCTCAGTTGTCATGAAATGTATCCTTTGATGAATGAAGTCTATCATCATAATATTTAATACTCCCCTATGATATTGGTTCTCCAAACAACTTCATTTCAACTCAACTTCAACTCCCCCTATCTCACTTCTCCACTTGTTAGCTTAACCCTATGACTTGACTATGACATTTTCTCTCTTTTAACACCCACAATTTCAACCACATTGTCAAAAAACCCTAATCCCATTCCATTTATCTTTTTCAATAGGGTAAAGAAATTAAATTATAACATTAGGGAAAAAACACACCATGCCTCATAGAGAGGGGGGTGTCGGCCACATCCACACTTTTTAAAGTGTGGGGAGTTGATTAGACTCCAAAAGCTAGTCGATGCCCTTTAAATGATTCTATGGGTAAGGCCTTTGTCATAATATCTTTATATTGTTATTTTTTAGTAACATAATCCATCTCCACAAGATTTTTCTCAACCTCCTCCTTTACAAAATGATATTTTATTTCAATGTGCTTGGTACTTGAGTGATGGAATTGTTTTTTGATAAGATTTATTGCATTTGAATTATCATAATGAATATCTTTAAAAGAATTCTCTTCAACTCCCAAATCATCATGCTACTACTTCATCCATAATAATTTTTTGTATGCTTGAGTGGCCGCAATATACTCATCTTCTGTGTTGGTAAATAAAATTCAATCATTTTTCTTTCTCATCCAAGAAATGAACAATCCACCAAGATAGAAATCCCCACCCAATGTTTATTTCTTATCATTTTCTGAACTATCCAAATCTGCATTTGTATATCCCAATAGCCCTAGATATGATTAATCACTATAAATCATACTAAAATACACAGTTCCATTGATATAATGAAGTATTATTTTCACTTCATTCATATGGATTTATGTGGGATTCCTTTGATATCTTGTTGTATTGAATTGTAGGAAAAACAATTTTAGGTATTGTCACTATCAAGTACATTATAATTCCAATTACTTGTTGGTATTCTATTATACTAACTACATTTCCTTAATCATCCCTTGATAGTTTGATCAGGGTAGCCACCTGAGTCTTCATCTACTTGGAATTATCCATTTAGAACCTTATCAGAACAACCTTGTAATATTTTGATTGTGAAATGAATGTGAATTATTTCCTTGGGTTACCTATAAACCAAGGAAAAATGTCATCTCACCCATTATTGACATTTCAAACTCATTTTTCATGATTTCAGAAAAGTTTTTTTACAACACTTCATCCAATCCTCTAAATATAATGACATCAACGTACATGAGCCCCATCAATCTTTTATTATATTCATGGTTTAAATAGATATTGTAATCAAATCCACCACACTAAAAAACATGTTTCTATAGAAACTGATCTACACTTGAATACCATGCTAATGGTGCTTGATGCAAACCATATAAACCATTCTTTAGCCGAAAAGTTTTGTTCTCGTCACCATGAATTAAAAAACCATTTTTCTACTCAATCTAAATTTCTTCTTCTAAAATGACATATAAAATGATTACTTGACATCCATATAGAACAATTTGAAAATTATTTGGACTTTTATATCCAATAATAATATGATATTCTATATCCTCACAATTGGAGAAAATTTTCATCAACATTGCTTCCATCTATAAGGGAGTGCATTTTTTTACACTAGTCATGCTTTGTTTCAAATTACCACACAATGTCTATTAATTTTTTTTAAAAGGACAAATTTTATCATGATGAAATTATTGTTTGTTGTTCTTGAAAAAATATACCATGTCATATTTTTCTCAGTTCGGTCTAGCTCTTCAATCATAGCCAGGACTCATTCTCATCACCAACTACTTAATCAAAAAATTTAGTCTCTACAGGTGATAAGTTTGATTATTATTCTAGAGTATTTATCGTCCTTATCTTTACTGGAGCTTTTTGATCACCAATTATGTTCTGTCAATAAATTTCATCTCTTCTCATCTATATTTGTGTATATAGTGAATTGTTCTCATATTTCTCACTATATCTGACTTCTTCTGAATCAACATCTAGAACCAGGGTATCCCCAAATCTTTTTATTTAGTCATCAATATCCTCCTGATACTGGTCATGTTTTTTCTAAAGTTCATTCTCATTATCCACAATAGTTATATCATAGATTTCAATAAAATTTACTAGCTTCAAGTTGAATCATTTATATAATTTTCTTTTCTTTGAGTAGCCAAGATATATCCCTTCATCTCCACGGGATTAAAAATTCATATGTTTCTCATTATTGAGAGTAAAAAACATAATTCTAAAATTAAAAAGTAATTTAATGATGGATTCATTACATACGATTATCATATTGATTCTTTCCTTCTTTCATAAATAGTACATCTCTATTTGATGTGTAGAATTCCGCCATCACTGCTTATTTCCAAAATTTCTTAGGAAGGTATTTCTCAATAAGCATTGTTCTTCCCTTGATTTTGAAAATATTTATTCTTCTATCAACTAATAAATTTTACTGTGGAGTTATTCACACTGAACCATGAAGACATATCCAATGTTTGATGAGATAATACTCTACATGACTATTTGTGAACCCTCTTCCATTATTCATTCGAAACTTCTAGATTTGCTTACCACGATTCTTTTCAGATTCCCGTCCATTTGTAATTCAATGGAACACTTCAAACATTTGGGTAATGATTGATACCAATCCCATTATACTATAATTATCAATTAAGAGGATATAGTATCTCCACCCATAATGGGATCTTGGTGATATTGGTCCACACACATCAATATGAAACAACTCAAGCAATCTTGATGACCTTTTATCTTTTTACTTATATGTCTTTTTAATAATCTCCCCTTATTTGAAAGTATAAAACGTATGTGTATGATCACATGATAATCTAGGGATATCTTAAGAAGGATCATGCGTAACTATATATTCTAAAGAATTATGGCTCATGTGGCTAAGAAACATATTCCACGTCTTGTTTTTTTCTTACTTAGACAGAAAGAAGTTATCTTCTTCTCCACTCACAAGATAGAGATTCCCTTATGTTTGTTTTCCCTACAACAAAATATCACCATATATTTCATAATGAAAAATAATTTATTGGAAAATCAAATGGAATGTCTCGATTCACACAATTGACTTACACGTAGAATGTTGGAACAAAACCATCAACATCCAAGACATCTTCACATCTCATGTATTTTCCCCCAAACTTTTCTTTCTAAGGGAAAATAATTTTCAACCCTTCATCATTTATAAACCTTATGATATCATGTTCATAATACATTATTCCCACCACTAGATCCTTTTTTATTATCATATGGGAGGTCCATCTATTGTCAACGATCCATATCCATGTGGGATTCAATGCCTTGAACACAATTTCTACAGCCACTACATGCTCAAATCCTTTCTTTTTTGATCCATTTTTTGTGATTTCATACATTGTATAGATTGATACTATTGACATTACACATAATGTGATTGAATAGATTCATCTTTTGGATATAAAAATCCATTTTCATTTTTATCTCATTTTATGATACATTTTTCTGTTGCTTATAACCAACCTTAGTATGCATAGGCACATTCCTCTATATTGTTGATGTGAAATATCTTTCCATGTTTACGAATCCTCCACACATAATAAAATGACCATAAAATGATAACCTATAAAACTAATCTCTGTATGATTTCCAATGTTGGTCATGTTCCCTTCAACATCACATTACTATTGAATCAACGTTTTTTGGGTGTCCTAGCTTACCCCAACAATAGCATCATATACAGGTTACATTCCTCCCTGGCAATACTAATCTATTAGTTATCCCCTGGTTTCTCGGATTCTTATAATTCTGTTTCATTCCCATATCAATTTTTAATTTATAAGTGGGTGATTATGGTCTCACTTTAACAATTTTTCATTCTCTTTTAAATCAAGACCCATGTCATCCTTACCATTTTGATTTGACTATTTCTTATACTATGATGGACCAATATGCACAAATTGTTTTATCTATGTATTGTATATGATGTGATTTCGCGATTTCATACCTCTAGTGAATAAATTTTTCTTGATCTTTATCACTTCACCACATTCTGAAGACTTTATCATCATGTTCATTGATACGTTTCATTTGATCATTAATAGTTTCAATCAAACTATCAATCTCTCTTTTTTATGTTCTTAAATTTTGAGTTTGTACTCAAAATCATTTTCTAAGATTTCTGTCATTAAATACATTAGTTTTTCATTTTTTATTCATCTTTGAATTCACCTCTTCCTGCTGCTACATACAGAGTTTGTCCTCATGAACCACTTAGTTATCATTAATTTTTTTATCATTCCAAGTATCTATTTCATAAAAACTAGATTTTAATTTTTCATTAAGGTAAACTATTCCTTAAACTTATCCTTCTCCATTTTCAAATTCTAAATTTGATACGGAATTTCAAATAACCACCACCGAAGCATCTAACTCGAGATCCTCACATTCCTCTAACTAATTTTCCTCAAGATTTTTATGAACATTCATCTTATTTTGAATGAAGATTCTTATTTTTGAAGAACGCTCGCTTATCACTGATCCTAGATTTTATATTATGAATAATCATGTTTGGGAATTTCATCATTTCTTTCATTGTTATCTTCAAACTTCTTAGGAAACATCATTGAAAGATGTCCAATATTTCCACATTAGAGACATGAATGTGGAAGTTTACATTGGGACATTCCTCTTCCTATTTGTGATTAAAAGATGAAAATGACATGAAATCATCCAAGTCATCTTCCTCGGGAATACCTTCAATAGTTGTCATCTTCTTGGTCTTGAATGCCACTTCTTTGGACATCCCCGAATCCATTACATCGTTATGATCATTTCTCATTTCATATTCCATAAGGGTACAATGAAAGTTATCTAATGATATCTCTTTTAGATAATTAAATTTCAATTCTTAAAAATTTAGATTAAACTGAGGAGGAATTATCCCCCAGAAACTCTTCACAATCTTAATATATACAATGAATTATCCGATATCATTATTGTCTTAAACTATAAAATTTACCCAGTCAAAAAATGCATCAACAGATTCACATGGGTTCATTATCAAATCATCATACTTTTTCTACAAAACCTATAACATTTCATCTCTAACCTTTGAATCTCCTTCTTAGATACCAAACATATTTTCCCACATAGCATGTGTTTTTTACATTACATCACCTTTGTATAAACTGCATTTAATAGTGATCACCCTAAATTATCAACCCCTTTATCATTCTTTTCACTTCTGATTAAGCACTACTAAATATATATGCTGAAATTCCATGTATAGATTTTTTGAATACATCCATTCCTAATGATTAGAAGTACTACTATATTCGATTCTTCCATAGATGAAATTATTTTCCACTGAGGATAAGAATATTATTTGTGATTAAGCACCTATTATTATTGTACTAAGATAGAACCATGACCTTGTATCCTTTCCCTCTGATACCAATATTTAGGTCTGTTATGTCAATTAACCTGAGGGGGGGGGGGTGAATTAGTGTGTGATAGATTAAAATTCATGTGCCTTAGGATATTGTTTCATCATTAAACAAAATACCCTTTTATCTTTGTCCCATAGCTATATGTGAACAAAAATGAAATCATACATTGGAAACAAAATTATTAGTGGGTTCACCCTCAATGGGCTATGTCCAAGGATCACACAACGGTGATCTTCTGATGTATAAAAATTAACATAATATCACTACCAATATTAAGGTTCAAGATAGATATTCTATTCCTAGGTTAACATTCCTTATAATGTTTTGGGTTTAATCACTGTATTTCCAAGGTTCACTCTCAATGTCTTTTACTCTGGATCACTACCGCTTGAAAGGGTCAATGTCATCCTCTTCCTTTTCTCACTAATATTGGAAGGGAACCACCCACAGTTTATGGACTTGTTGACCCACTAATTTGGGTGAAGGAATTCAACCTCATTTATATGAAGATGATTAATTGAATTAAATTTCTAACTTGTAGATGAAACCCACTTTTATATGTACTTTTAGGTAAGCAGAAATTACTTTCATGAATATTTTTTGAGCTTTTGGAATATTCCAGGAGTCCACTACAAACCATTGTGCTTTCTCTACATACCATCATGCTTCCCCACATACTGAGTAGTGGGTTTTCTATGCATATTGCCTCTTTCACATACTTCCTCCACTTCCATGAATCGACATCCTTTGTGAGTCACTTCTCTTCTTCGTTTAATTACTGACATTTCTTCCCAAACTGTCTCTTCTTTTAAAAACCATCTCTCATATGAGTACTACTAATTCTTTTGTGGATGAACACTTCTCTACAAATAGTGTGTTTTTCCTCCTCCTACCACATTTTTTTTGGAAATAGTTCCTCACAAAAACCATTGACATAGTTTCTTTTGTGTGAACCACTTCACAGAATGTGGAATCCTCCCTCATTAACCACCTTCAGACATAACTGAATTCGCAAAGAAAATATATTTTTATATGAAAAATGATCTCTCTTAATTATGAGATTATCGCTCCTTATATAGGAAAATGGATCCAAAAAATATGTTCATATGAGATTTTCCATATAATAAATTTGGTACCACCTTTATTGCATACTATGTATCTTCTATAAACCACAATCTTCCTGTGAACCAGCATCCAAATTGGGCCCACATACCACCTCTCATTGTATACAATGTTCCAAATCACAGTCTTGTTTTCACCAATGACTCCCTTCATGGATCCTCCAATCACAACCACGTTTCCATGAATGATAATACATCCCTAATACCATATTCTTCTACAAGGAATTTTATTTCATCACGTAAACAACTTCCACAAACTCTTTACCTTTCTCAAACCATTCTATGCACCTCCGTTCCAATTAGCGAACTGGACTTCATGGTTCACAATATAAGGCCCCATCCTTAAGCCTTACTTAATATTGAATTTAATGAATAATTCACATTGAGGATATTTTCAGGTTTAGAGTTTTAGAGAATTAGATCATAAATCATGAACTACATTCCACATTTAAAAAAATAGGTTACATAAAAGATAGTATTCATTTTTTACCATCAACGGAAACATATTTAAAATAAAACATGGATTCCTTCTTGACACATCCTTGACACTATCATCATATCATTCACATTTCCCTTGACCTGTGAAAAACATTTCAAAAACTTGGGATGAGCATAAAAGGCTGAGAAAGTGATATAAAATTACAAAAAGAAAACATTAGTCCATGTATGAAATCATACTTTACTTATAAAACATAAGTATTTTAACATACCTCATAAAATCATGAATAAATCATATAAATCATAAGGCATAAAGGTAACTTGAGGCATTCATAACATTCTTACTTAGGGAGTAACCCTCTTGGTTACATTTGGAACAGCCATCACAATATATTCCCTAAATCTCTTCAGAGAAACCTTAACGTTTAACCCCTTCATGTTACCCAATTCATTGGAGAGCTATATTGGGCTCACATGACCTTATTTTATCATGAAACCACCCATATTCAAAATAATGCCTAAGAACCGTAACATAATCTTATCACACAAAACATGCATAAAGAAAACATAACATTTCCACTTTTCAATCACAAGATATCAATACAACACATTGATATAAAAACATTATGAAAACCATTTTCAATACCTAAATAAAAGAAAAGTAAAACATATTATTTATTTTTCATTTAAAAAAAGGTATGGCTTGTAGAGGAAGCTGAAACTCAAATAATAGTCACGGCAGCGGAGAAGTTGTTGTCGCCGCATACGTACGACAAAAAAAACCTTCCCTTTTGTCGTTTAGTAAACACTTCGTATAAAAATATTCCTTTTGAATAATCAGAAAAGTCAAAGGGGTTTATACACCGTATAAAATAATGTCATGTATAAAACAAAATATTCCTCAATGAAAGGAGATTGATACGGATTCCCTTACAAAGAAGGTATCCTTGGATTATGGATAAATCAATTACATAATTATGTGTGACAAACTAATAAACCAAATATAAGTGTATATTTAGTGTAAAACAATCAAATTTTATTCACACATATTCATATAACGACATATTCAAGGAGTGCACGTTTATCCCAAAGAATCAAAATAGGGTTAAGAAGTTCCCATGCAAAAAATCGACAACCTAACGACGTCACTTAAAAATTCAGAAAATGAGTTGATGAGAGATACAAAGGGTATATCATCACTTGGACATAAAATTTACATAAATAAGAACATATAACAACATTACAATATGTAAATTAAAATACCCAACAAAATAAGTCTTTTAAAAAGAGGAGGGTGAAAGGTTCCCTTACTGACTTGGGTATCTTTCGAAACATACACCCCATGAAAGAAGGACAATACAACATTGATGTAAATACATATAAACGAAAGTATATGAAACAAAGAGTAGAATAATGGGTAGTATATATACCACTCAATGAGAATGGTGGAAAATGTTGAATAAATCTCACGGGAATAAAAGTGAGATGAAAAATCCCTTACGAAAACTCTGTAGCCTAACGGCGCCACTTAAAACTTCCAAAAATAGAATGATGTGACAAAATAGGGTCTCTCATCATATTATCATAAAATTTACATCAATAGAAATATAAAAGAACATCCCCCAACATAACAAAGAGGATCTTAAAAGAAGTGACATAATGGAGAGTACATAAAATGAAAGAGAGAGAGGTTGGGTCTCTTACGAAAATTCGGCAGCCTAACGGCGCCCCTCAAAACTTCCAAAATTGATTGATGAGAGAAAGTAAGGTCTCTCATCATATGAAAATAAAATGTAAAGTAAGAGTAATATACAATAACATCCCAATCATAAGAAATATGAGCTTAAAATTAATGACATAAAAGAGTGTATTTAAAAAGAAAGAGAGGGGTAGGATCCCTTACCTCATTTCTGACATGACTCGATCGTTCTTTAATCTTCTGAATAATAAAATTTGGTTAATTTATAATTTCTTAAGGACCTACTTTAAATTTTATTTTTCAGTTCATATAACATATTATAATGTTATAATAATTGGTTAATAAAGTGAGTTCATATCAGACGTTTTTGTCGATGTTTGGTACATGAGTAAAAATTGAATTTGTTGGAAAAGAGTTTTCCATGTAGTTATAGTTAAATCATATCCAGAATAGTATTGATGTTTTAAATATCATATATATCCAGTATATATTCATTTTATAATATTCCATAGCATTTGGAGATAATAAAATTAAAAGCACCGTTCATGGAGACGGTAGGCCGTACGTACGCATGAACGCTACATTCATTTTTTTGTCATATTAATGGAATTAAAAAATGAGATATATATATATATATATATTATAATTCCATAATTATATCAATCATTTAAATTTAATATGTTACATATATATCCATTATATATATTTACTTACAATAGTACATAACATTTGGAGATAAGAAATGAAATGTACTGTTCATGGAGACGGTAAGCCGTACATACCCATGAACGCTACTTTCATTTTTTTTGTATTCAATGCAATGAAATAATAATTATATAAAGGTATATTATAATTACAGTAGTATATCCCATGTAATACCATTAATTACATCCTATATACATCCCATATATGGCATTAACGAATAAAATCACTCTGAGGGGGCGGTAGTCCGCATTTCCTAAAATGATGATATCGCGTTTACCCATAATGGAAACCATAAAGGTATGCCAGAAATGAAAAATACAGAAGCTTAAGGAAAACATAAACATATTATATATCATATATAAATGTAGTGACATATTAATGGCCACCTTTTACGGTGTTAAAAGAATATTGAACAATCATCGTTTCGTGAGGCAGTAATTCACCATCCACAGAAACAATATGTTTTTTATCCATTAGACGGAGGTGTTTGAAAGTGTAGCTCTAATCCTTATTATAAAAACATCCTAGTATATTTAGGATACTGGTGTTGTTACAAAAAAAAGTAATAAAAAGAGTTTATGTGTTTGGAGAAGAAAAATAAAACAAAAGAACACAAGGGAAGACATTACCTTTAAATCGGGTAACTCTATTTGATTTGAACTCAAAGGCTTCCTTAGGAAGGATTATGACCAAAGTGAGGATTCAATGATGAATAGAGGGGTTTGGAGAGAGGAAATGGGTAGGGGTTGGCCGATACAAAGGCTTGAGAGGTGTGTGTATGGTGGTAGAGGTGGGGGCCTTTATAAGAGGAGAGGAGGGGCACTCTTGGAATGTTATAAAATATTACTTTATTATAAAATGATTTTCAAATTTTAAAGTCCCAAAAGGATAAAAGTATAGGATAAGGGTATAAGGTTTCGAAATACACCCATCCAATATGTTTGTGACAAGTTTATGATTTATATTTCACCCTATCTTATCATTTTATTTAAATTGTTCATTTATGAGGTAATCACTACATCATCATAGTGTCATAAATAAATTAAATTATTTAATGTCTAAAAATTATGAAAAAAATATCATGATGCAGAAAATCTTTTTATCTTTCTAATTAATATTTATAGTAAAAAATATTTTGTGTATAAACTAATTTAAAAATTGTTTTATTAAAACAACTCATGTTTGTGACATTTTTATTTTAACTTTAAATAAAACGTTATATATGTCATTTTCCAACCAAAGTGGATCCATGGGGTCCCCAATTTGACCCATGGATTTTATTGGTCGTCCATGACACATACAATGAGGTTAGGACATGTGTATAGGTCATCTCATATTATTAAAACATTATTTTTACCTTAAATTACATTAATTACCTTTAATTGCGATTAATAAAACTTAAAAGTTCCTATTCACCAAAAATTATTTTAATCTGATTGAACCACATTTTAAACCTTAATGAACACCATGTATGTAAAATTTTTTAAAAATCAAATCACAGAAGGGGAAAAGTTTCATTTAAACGAAAAATCAGTTTCTTTAACTACGACTTAGTGGTTTCAGTATTCATCAAAAATTGATGATTTTCAGAAAAATACCAAAAATTCATACTAAGCTATATTTGATATTCCGAATTAAAAAATGATGTCTATTTTAAAAAATTCAAAAAATATTAGTTACATTAATTAATTTAATAATTAATTTCCGATGTCAAAACAAATAGCGTGTTTTTAAGAAACAATATCTATTAAAAGATTGACACTAGCTTATGTCCAATTTCAAAGTGAAATTAATTCCAAAGACCACTATTGGATTAAATGGTAAAAATATATTCTAATTTCCCTTTAAATCCAATTCAAAAGATAATATAATCATATAAATAAATTATATTAAAAAGAGGTCTAGAATTAAAATACAACATTTTTCACTATTCATCAAAAAATGAACTTTATCAAAAAAATACCAAAAATTTACACAAAGTAAATTTTTATGTTCCGATTCTAAAGAAGAATTTTATTTTGTCAAATATAACACATAAATTTTTCAAAATGTGGATTTAAAAGAGGTTTACCATCAAAAGGTGGTTAATCGGCCTTTTAAAGAATATTAGAATGTTTATGTTTAAAATTTGATTCATTCGCATTTTTAATACTCTAACATTTATTGTAAAAAGTAAAAATATTTGATAGAAATATATAATCATTTTTTAGTTAGTTATTTTCATTACCTTTATTACAACGTCTAGGTGTTAACTACCATTTAAAAATAAAATAATTTTATTATTAGAGTGCGACGTAAGATTTCAAAGGAACTCGTTGTTGCGTATTGGGTAATACATCGAGCATAGCATTCCCTTTAAATTAATATTAACATTTTATTCACAAATAGGGATAAATATGAAAATTCCATATTCTTTATTTACCTAGGGTGTTACATCCTTCCCCACTTTTGGGAATTGCGTCCACGCAATTTTAAAATTGGGCTCGGAATCATCATTGAAAATCCCACATCGGAACAAGAGTCAGTAAAACAATCACTTTAAAATAAATAAATAGAAGTACAAAGGTCACCCGTGTTAACCCATACTAGGATTCCATGTAAGAAAACATGGATATAGAGGGAAAAAAGGGTCATGTTCTGAGGGAGAGTTATTGTAAACTTGTCTAGGAGAAAGTTAACCATAAGAAAATCACAAACATGTGATGGGTTAAACGGTATTTGATTCCTTGATAGGAAAAGTTAACAGAGAACATTTTCGTTTTAAGTTACTCTTCATTGATGAATTTATTTTTGAGCATAACTAAATCATAATGGAACATACTTACTTTTCATGTAGACTTTCAAATTTTACTAGAGTCCTTAATCAAACTCATATTTTATCCAAGGGATGTGTATTTAGGAAGACGTGTTCACATTAAGAGTACTATAATCAAATTATTAATAATAAACTAATCCAAAAAATATAAATATATATTTCCCATGTCTTTTGACAAAAACCAAAACCAAAATTTTTAGTATGAGGTCAGATAATCCACAAAAGTATAATCCTTTATAAAAAGAAAATCTATTCTTAATCTCCAAAATTTGTTTAAAAAACCCCAAAGTTCAACCAAGACCATTCGATAAACAATTGTCCATAAAATTATTCAAAGTAAATAAAACTAAGATTTAAACCCAAATATTTTAAGGATTTAATCACATAGTGTTCCGTGGTAAAAATTAACTTTTATCTCCAAATAACATCAGTTGCTCTTAAATTCTCATATTGAAAAGTAATTAACCTAATAACATATCCTCCATGATAGGTTATTCAATTCCATAGATAACCCAAAATAAACTTACTCTTGATTCCTAAAATCATCTAACTAAAAAGAATTAGTCAAACTAACCAGGGACTTCACGTAGTCCAGTGGTAGGCGATAAATACCAGTCGCACTTTGGTTGTGGGTTCGATTCCTGCAGCTTTTTCCGATGCGACAGGTTGTCACACAGTCTGCGTGTTGCCCTTTTTCCAAAACTATATAATTCTTAAAACATTCCCCAAAACAAGATAAAATCTTCAAAAATAATCATAACATATTTTAACCTCAAGTGTATCTCATGCCTTTCATTTTCCATCATAACATATAATAACCCATAATTACCTCAAAAGTAAGGATCATATAAACACTAATCGTTACCTTTATTTTTATTACATGAACTTCCACATCGATTGGTCATCTCGTACATGATGCATTACAGAACATACCAAGGTTCAAGTGGTTGATCATGACTCCTTGATAGTTGGTTTAGAACAACCATGAGTTTCATCATTGAATCCCCCATTTCATGCAGCCTCTTAATCAGAGAACCACCATAGTTTCCTTCAAACCTGTTGTCACTTTGGTGCCTGCTAGATCCATCCATTCACTAAAAACAGAAATTTCAGTGTGAGTATATCAAAAAAACCATCATGTACTATTGAGGAAGATAAACACTAAGATATACTTACTCATTCACTTTATCTAAAACTAGAACTCTTTCTGAAATCCTAACCATTATGGTAATGTTACTTATGCATAGAGAATACCCTAACCTCTAAAGTTATATAAACTGACCTTTGATACCAACTATAAGGCCTCGGACTTAAACCTTACTTAATATTGAATTAAATGAATAATTCACATTGAGGATCTTTTCAGTTTTATAGTTTTAGATAATTAGATCATAAATCTTGAATTACATTCCACATTTAAACAAAGTGGTTACATAAAAGATAGTATTCGTTTTTTCCCATCAATGGAAACATATTTAAAATAAAACAAGGATTCTTTCTTGACACATTCTTGACACTATCATAATATCATGCACCTTTCCCTTGACATGTGAAAAACATTTCAAAAACATGGGATGAGAATAAAAAGCTCAGTAAGGGATATAAAAGTACGAAAAGAAAACATTAGTCCATGTATGAAATCATATTTTACTCATAAAACATAATCATTTTAACATACCTCATAAAATCAGGAATAAATCATAGAAATCATAAGGCATAAAGGTATGTTGAGGCATTCATAACATTCTTACGTTGGGAGTAACCCTTTTAGTTACGTTTGGAATACCCATCACAGTATATTCCCTAAATCTCTTCGGAGAAACCTTAACGTTTAACCCCTTCGCGTTACCCAATGCATTGGAGAGCTATATCGGGCTCACCCGCCTATAGTTAGTCATGAAACCACCCGTCTTCATAATAATTCCCAAGAACCATAACATAATCTTATCACATAAAACATGCATAATGGAAACATAACATTTCAACTTGCCAATCACAAGATATCAATACAACACATTGATATAAAAACATTATGAAAACCATTTTCAATAAAAAAATAAAATAAAAGTAAAACATGGTATTTATTTTTCATTTAAAAAAAGTTATGGCTTGTAGAGGAAGCCGAAACTCAAATAATGGTCATGGCGGTGGAGAAGTCGTTGTCACCGCATACGTACGAAAAAAAGTACATTCCCTTTTGTCGTTTAGTAAACACATCGTATAAAAAGATTCCTTTTGAATAATCGTAAAATTCAAAGGGGTTTATACACTGTATAAAATATTGTTGTGTATAAAACAAAATATGCCTCAATGAAAGGAGATTGAGGCGGATTCCCTTATAAAGATAGTATCCTTGGATTAAGGATAAATCAATTACATAGTTATGTGTGACAAACGAATACACCAAATATATGTGGATATTAAGTATAAAAGAATCAAAGGTTATTCACACATATTCATATAACGACATATTCAAGTAGTGCATGTTTATCCCAATGAATCAAAATTGGGTTAAGAAGTTCCTTTGCAAAAATTCGACAGCCTAACGGTGTCACTTCAAAATACTTAAAATGAGTTGATGAGAGATAAAAAGGGTATATCATCACTTGGACATAAAATGTAAATCAATAAGAACATACCCCAACATAACAATATGTAAATTAAAAGGCCCAACAAAATAAGTCTTTTAAAAAGAGGAGGGTGAAAGGTTCCCTTACCGACTTGGGTATCTTTCGAAACATACACCCCATGAAATAAGGACAATACAACATTGATGTAAATACTCATAAATGAAATTATATTACACAAAAAGTAGAATAATGGGCAGTATATATAACACTCAATGGGAATGGTGGAAAATTTAGCATAAATCTCACTGGAATAAAAGTGAGATGAAAAATCCCTTACGAAAACTCTGCAGCCTAACGGCGCCACTTAAAACTTCCAAAAATGGATTGATGAGATAAAATAGGTTCTCTTATCATATTAACATAAAATTTTCATAAAGATGAATATAAAAGAACATCCCCCAACATAACAAAGTGGAGCTTAAAATAAATGACATAAAGGAGAGTACTTAAAAAGAAAGAGAGAGAGGTTGGATCTCTTACGAAAATTCGGCAGCCTAACGACGCCACTCAAAACATCCAAAATTGATTGATGAGAGAAATTAGGGTCTCTCATCATATGAACATAAAACATACAGTAAGAGTAATATAAAATAACATCCCAATCATAAGAAATATGAGCTTAAATGTAATGACATAAAATAGTGTACTAAAAAACAAAGAGAGGGGTAGGATCCTTTACCTCCTGTCCGACATGACTCGATCATTCTTTAATCTCATGATTAATAAAATTTGGTCAATTTATAATTTCTTAAGGACCTACTTTAAATATTATTTTTCATTTCATATCACATATTATAATGTGATAATAATTGGTTAATAAAGTGAGTTCATATCGAACGTTTTTGTCGATGTTCGGTACATGAGTAAAAATTGAACTTGTTGGAAAAGAATTTTCCATGTAGTTATAGGCACATCATATCCAGAATAGTATTGATGTTTTAGATATCATATATATCCAGTATATATTAATTTTATAATATTCCATAACATTTGGAGATAAATAAATTAAAATCACCGTTCATGGAGACGGTAGGCCGTACGTACGCATGAACGCTACTTTCATTTTTTTTCATATTAATGGAATTAAAACAAAATGAGAGATATATATATATATATATATATTATAATTCGATAATGATATAAATCATTTAGATGTAATATATTACATATATATCCATTATATACATGTACTTATAATAGTACATAACATTTGGAGATAAGAAATGAAATGTATTGTTCATGGAGACGGTAAGCCGTACGTACGCATGAACGCTACTTTCAATTTTTTTTCTATTCAATGGAATGAAATAATAATGATATAAAGGTAAATTATAATTCCATTAGGATATCATATGTAATACCATTAATTAAATTCTTTATACATCCCACATATGCCATTAAGGAATCAAATCACTTTGAGGGGGCAGTAGTACGCACTTCCTAAAATGAATATATCGCGTTTACCCATAATGGAAACCATAAAGGTATGCCATA
This sequence comes from Viscum album, assembly GCA_963277665.1. NCBI lineage: Eukaryota > Viridiplantae > Streptophyta > Magnoliopsida > Santalales > Viscaceae > Viscum > Viscum album. The sequence goes on from OY728129.1 coordinate 937,496,076, forward strand.
AATGAAAAATACATAAGATTAAGGAAAACATAAACATATTATATATCATATATAAATATAGTGACATCTTAATGACCACATTTTAAGGTTTTAAGAGAATATTGAACAATCATCGTTCTGTGAGGCAGGAATTCTCCATCTACAAAAACAATATGTTCTTTATCCATTAGATGGAGGTGTGTGAATGTGTAGCTTGAATAAATATTATAACAACATACTAGTATTTTTAATATACTATTTTTGTTACAAAAAAAGTAATAATAGGAGTTTAGGGGTTTGGAGAAGAAAAATAAAATAAAAGAACACAAGGGAAGACATTACCTTTAAATCGGGTAACTCTCTTTAATTTGAGCTCAAAGGCTTCCTTGGAAAGGATTCTGCCAAAAGTGAGGCTTCAATGATGAAGATAGAGATGTGGAGAGATGAAATGGTCAGGGGTTGGCCGAGCCAAAGGCTTTAGAGGTGTGTGTATGGTGGTAGAGGTGGGGGCCTTTTATAAGAGGAGAGGAGGGGAACTCTTGGAATGTTATAAAATATTACATTATTATAAAATGATTTTCGGATTTTAAAGGTCCCAAAAGAATATATAACTAGTATAATAAGATAAGGTTTCTAAATCCACCCATACAATAGGTTTTTGAAAATTTTAAGACTTATATTTCAACCTATCTTCTCATTTTATTTAAATCGTTCATTTATGAGGTAATCACTGCATCATCACGGTGTCATAAATAAATTAATTAATTTAATGTCTAAAAATTATAAAACAAATATCATGAAGTATGAAATCCTTTTATATTTATAATGAATACTTATAGTCAAAAATATGATTTGTATAAACCCATTTAAAAATTGTTTTAGTAAAACAACTCATGTTTGTGACATTTTTATTTTAACTTTAAATAAAAAGTTATTTATGTCGTTTTCCTACCAAAGTGGATCCATGGGGTCCCCAAGTTGACCCATGGATTTTCTTGGTCGGTCATGAAACATCCAATGAGGGTAGAACATGTGTCTAGGTCATTTAATATTATTAGAACATTATATTTACCATAAATTACACCAATTACCTTTAATCACGATTAATAAAACTTAAAAGTTACTATTCACCAAAAATTATTTTAATCTCATTGAACCAAATTTTACTTCTTATTTAAAAACATGTATGTTTTATTTTTGAGAAACAAAATCACAGATGTGGAAATGTTTCATTTAACCGAAAAATCAGTTTCTTTAACTACCACTTAGTGGTTTCAGTATTCATCAAAAAATGATGTTTTTTAGAAAAATACCAAAAAATCACCCTAAGCTATATTTGATATTCAAAATTCAAAATTGATGTCTATTTTACAAAATTCAAAACATATAAGTTACATTAATTAATTTAATAATTAATATCTGCTGTCAAAACAAATAGCATGTTTTTAAGAAACAATATCTATTAAAAGATTGACACTAGCTTAAGTCCTATTTCAAAGTGAAATTAATTCCAAAGACCACTATTGGATTAAATGGTAAAAATATATTCTAATTTCACTTTAAAACCAATTCAAAATATAATCTAACAATCAAAATAAATTAGTTTAAAAAGGGGTTTAGAATTAAAATACAACATTTTTCACTAATCATCAAAAAATGATCTTTATCAGAAAAATACCAAAAATTTACACAAAGTAAATTTTGATGTCCCGATTCTAAGGAATAATTTTATTTTTTCAAATATAACACATAAAATTGTCAAAATGTGGATTTAAAAGAGGTTCACCATCAAAAGGCGATTAATCGACCTTTTAAAGAATATTAGAATGTTTACGCTTAAAATTGGATTCATTCTCATTTTTAATCCTCTAACATTTATTGTAAAAAGTAATAATATTTGACAGACATATATAATCATTTTTTAGTTAGTTCTGTTCATTCCCGTCATTACAATGGTTAGGTGTTAACTACCATTTAAAAATAAAATTATTTTATTATTATAGTGCAACGTAAGATTTCAAAGGAACTCGTTATTGGGTATTGGGTAAGCCATCTAGCATAGAGTTCCCTTTAAATTAATATTAACATTTTATTCAAAAATATGGATAAATATTAAAATTCCATATTCTTTATTTACCTGTGGTTTGACACACAAACTATCCCAGAAACACGGTACGCGGATCATGTCCTGTGCTTCATTGTTCCCATACATTACCAATATTCTTCTACATTAAACATATCATTCAATCCTTATGAAAAAATCCTTCCACTTCCAAAAATAGACTCCGGATACGAGGCCACAAATATTGGAAAACAGTGGGAAACTACACCATCATAAACACCTACTTTGGTAAACACCAGGCATACTCATTCACGATCATATGTCCTTGTCAACACACAATCTAACCAAAAATATATTGAGAGGAATCCTTGAGTTTTATTTTTTTCAAAATTTTTGTTTACAAAATTATTATTATATTCGTATACACATGTTACACATGTTCACATTAGGTAAGAATGCATTACTTCTATTCTATTGTGTTTTATTAGTCACCCACAATATAGGCATTTTAGTGTTCATACAGATGTCATTTATAGTGATCAGAGAAAGGGAGAGGTGTATATGGAATATGATAGAGACACATATTATAGATATGGTGCAATATTGGGATTGGATCCAATAGATTAACACTATTTTGATTATTTATTATTTATTCTAAATTTAATCTGGTTTACCTTAGCAATTTGGGAACCATTTTATTTATTGTAGGATTAGTGTTCCATCTAATTATTTACAATACTTTTGATGTAATTATTATATTTTAATATATTCCATTATATTAGTATTTGTTCTAGAACCTGATATTGAGGGTACGGTATCCATGTTGATGGACTTAGACCCTCACTCCTAGTCAAAAACCACATGTATATTTGGAGGCATGCATGAGGTCATGCGGTATTCAAGATTGGACATGGTTTTTTTATTTGGGATGTTACATAATTCAAAGAGTGTGATTTTTAATCCTTATCCTTTGAGTGGTATCGATGGTGTTCTGAGATTTCCCTTTAGTATCTTGTGAAAATGCAATTTTGGTAATTATAACCACTTAATATAAATAAGGGACATGTTAAACATGTCATGTGGCTTAAAAATTTTATAATAATGGATTGGGGGATGATATATGGATGAAAATCCACCAAAAATAAATCTCACATCTTTTTTAAACAAGTTTAATGTTATTTACTATTAGGTTTTTACATTTTACCATTTTTTGTTTTACCTTGGTAACAAGTTTTTTCCCAAGAAATTTAAATTTTAATAAAAAATATAAGGCAACCCACATTAATATATTTTAATTTTATAAAAAAAATTATAGTTTTTTGATCCTAATTAAACTTCCATAAATATATAATTTACATTTAAATTAAAAAATTATATATATTGGAAAACATTTTTTTGTTGAAGAAAGATATTTGAACCATTATACTTTATTAATAATATTTATCATTAGTTACAAAATTAAAATTATGTTTATATAATTATATATATATTTGAATAAATATCATATTGGAATCATTATTTTTAAAAAATTATTTTATTTTATAAAATTAAGCTTAATGTTTTTAATAAAAGTTTTCTATGAAAATAAGATTTCTCTATATTCACATTAATTAACATTAATATAAGTAATATTACTTCCTTGTATAAAAATAATGTGGTACTTTTTATATAATTTCAACCATATATATGTAAATATTTTTTCCATTTAACCAATGGAAATTTCAAAATGTGAGATTATATAAATCTCATATTATGACACTAAATTTGTAAAATGGGTTTTTATAAATAGTGTATATCAAAGATAAAAATAACTTTTTTTATTATAAAATTTATATAGTATTTATAATACATTAAATTCTATTAATACCTAAAAGTTTAAAATCTATAAAATAAAATTAATATTTAAAAATATTATCTAGGTGAAACTTATTTAATTTTTGACCAGTGTTTTTTGAAAGACCACTGAGTGACAAAATATTTAATTTAAGAAATTTATTTACTATAATCATGAGTCTTTACACTAACACATACATATTTTTCATTTATACGATAATTATTTAATTTTATGAAATGTCATGAATTTTCCATTATATTTATTTTTTTTATTTAATCTTATATTATAGATTGGTGGGATTCTTAATATGTAATAACTATATATGGGGGAAAAGCCACTAAATTTAATGTTTATAAACTCGGTGGAAGATTCCATCCTTGGGTATATTTGAAGACAAACTATATGGGTAACTCCTTCCCTCAAAGTAAACATAGGTAGGTTTCTTAGTGGTGGAGGGTAGGGCATCCAGTGATAAGGAAAGATGAAAAATTAGTGAAGTAATTTTTGTGTGACCAGATAACCATGATATAGTGTTTAATGAAGAAAATATTGTGAGAAATCAATTCACCATAAAAAATGGTTCAAGAACTATAAGAAAAACTTATACATAACTCCTTATATTCGTGTATGAAAACAAAATTTATTGTGAATTTATTTTAATGTATTATGAAAAATAATCCCTATTCAATTATAGAATTTCGTTTTAAAAAATATATTTGGGTTTTGAATGATATAAAGTGATAATAAAAAATATATTAATTTTTTAGTTGGTTTAAAAATCCAATAGAATAACCCTATCATATTTCATTAGATAATTCTTAAATTCAAATATTTTAATGAATCCATGTGATAAAAATATATATAAGAATTTAAGAGAGAAGAAAACATTAATGATACTTGATACTGCATTCTAGATATTTAATTATTTTATCAAAGAAATAATATTGAGTAGAATGTTGATGAATCATTTTGTGTCAATATTGAAAAATCTCACATTTAATTAAACCTTACGGAATTCACTTTTAGTGATGATTATTCATAAATGATACATTATTCTATTTCTATAGTGATTTAGTAATTGTGTGAATGTTTGGTTCATTTAAAAAAATTATAGGTTAGTTTTTTTACCCTTACGTATGTTATTTCTTGATTATAAATGTTGAACTATGTGTGTTTGGGATTATAATAAGCATATTGAGTAGCTATAGTCATCCATTAGAGAGAAAAACCTCAATAAATAATCTATTGAGTGTGAATCTTCTTTTGAACTATTTTGAGTTAAATGGAGTGGTGTAATGTAATTACTAATAATATTCATGATAATCATCATAATTCTCTTGAAATATAAACACCACATAAAATAAAAACATTGGGGAATACAGTATGTGTCTCATAGAAAATACGAGTGACATGATAATCCTATACCCCATTGGAAACATTTCAACCAAAAACCCAAGAAATACAGATCCTAAAATCATTAATTAAATACCAATAATTATTTTAAAAATCATCAAAAAATAATGTCATGGGACGTATATACACCACATAAAATAAATAGGGTGTGAATGTGGAAGGTATCTCCTATAAGAAAAAAGTGAGAAGAAAATACCTTAGTAATTCTTGAATTATATCATACATGTACAAACCTGGCATATAGTGAATATAAGTTTATTAAAAATATAATAAATAACCATAAATATATATAATACCATATATTATTTACTTATGACCTTTTATTAACCATTTAATAATAATTTCATTTTAATGTCAGGTTTCTGGTAATAGTAGCATTATTTTTCATGTATTTTTTGATTTCATATTTTTAGTCCTCTTAATATTATCATTTCTCGATAATATATATAATTTAATCCATGATATAAATATCATGTATAATAATTTTATAATTTTTAAGATAAATATATTGAATTAAGAGATAAAAATAAAATACACTGTTCATGGAGATGGTATAACGTATGTACAAGTGAACGTTGTCTCCATTTTATCAAAGGGATGAAAGAAAAAAAGTAAATAATGGAGTACCATTATATAATAATTTTTATTTAATATATATCACATATTTTCATTAAACCCATCCTTATAACCTTTCATGTAAATCATGAATGAATGACATCACTTTATGTGGCTGTAGTACTCCATACAAACGAACGATATTATTGTATTACAACATAGCATAAATTCAAAAATAATTTGAGATATCATGATTTAATGATAAAAAAATATCATAATTATTATATATAAATAAGAAATTCATCATTCTATCTAGCGGTGATAGTGGTTATGGGAAATGAATGACATTAGTCCATGAGGCGATAGTCCATCATGCACACACGTGATGATTATGTGTCCCATTTATTGAAAGAAGAAAAATATTTAGATAATAAAATTAATATAATAACATACATGTTTATATAATACACTAAGGTTATTATTTATGAATTTTTTAAAAATGTAGATGGTGGATAAAAAAATATAATAAAATGCCCGATTAAGGATGTTCTCTCTTCTTCGGATTTTTTTTGGTTTCCACCAAAAGGATTAGTGGTTTGGATTTATGATCAAGATAAGGTTTCTAACATGATATAAGGGAAGTAAGGAAGTTATTAGGGATTTTATATTCATAAATAAGTTTTATGTTTATTTGAAGAGGATAGTAAAGGGGGGGACATTTTATAAATGATGTGGGTGGAACTCTTGTAATATTTGAAAAGAAAAAGTTGTACCCAGGTTTTTCACATTTCAAAATGATCTTAAATTTTACATTCACTAATATATAATATATTTTTTGGAAATAGTTTGATAGTATGTGTCTTGGGCATTTTTTGTGTCATTTTAGCCCTTATTTTACTATTTTTACCCCAAGTAAACCCATTTTTACCTCAATTGTAGTAAAACAATTTTAATATATATCATGGTAAAAATTATAGTTTACCATATTATATAATATAAATTATTTTATTCTAAATATTAAATCCATTTTTGTAATTCCATGACCCTAGTTACCGAGATTTGGTGCATTATTTTAATACATTGGCATGATTTCAAAGAATCAAGTATCGAAGGACCGATCAGTTTATCAGTCTTGGAAAATATATTTCATACATGAACATGAAATTACAATATAAAATGAAAAAAAAACAACAACATTTTTCCCTTTTGAACACATTCATATCCCTTAGCCTATCCCAACAAGTCAACCATAATATACTTCTTCACATATTGGGGAAAATAAAACATAGAAAGGGGTGAGATCAACTGCTCAGTAAGGATAAAAATATAGTGGAAACTTCTATAAATAATCATAAACATTTAAGTAAATATATAAGACTAAAACTAAAGCCTTTTAAATTTAAACTTCTTCATAATATAAAAAAGATACAATAAAATTATTCCATTTAATTATTCACATGGATTTTCTACTAGTTGAAAAATCACTTGCAATATCAATAGCCACTTTCATAATGATGGAATTCATAATTACATGCTTCATAACCACATATTCAAGTCCTTGTGCCAAGACTACAAATAAGATTTTTTCATGGCCATATGACAGGGCACTAGTTTTTATAATGAGACCTACTGATGCACCAAGGAGATATAGCGGGCTCCACCCATCACTAACTAAGTCCAATGCATTCTTCTTTTGAAATGGTTTAAACATAACATAAACATTTGTATTAAAACTAGCATAATAAATTTCAATACTTTATCCATAAAACATGAATGGTTTAAAAATAAAACATCCAATACCAAAAATCTAACAAAACCTTCAATACAATATGGAATATTTGTATCAAAATAAATCATCTTCAATAAAGTTTAAAATCAATCAAGGGATATTGATATAGATGAAAATGATTTGTAAAAATCATTGAGGGAAATATCATTTTTCAACAAAACATATAAAAGTCGTAAAATTTAGAGAGTAATAAATTTAAATAAATGTTTAAATCAATGTTTCCCATACAAATTTTAAACATTTTAAATGAATTAACTTTTTAAAAAAATTCATGTCCTTATAAATATATCCTTAAAAACCATTTTGAAAACATGGACACTAATGAGAATGATTTAGAAAAATAAATATTTAAAATATTTAAAATGATGTTTCAGTAAAAAGTTCCTTAAAATAATCTATTTCATAACTATTTCAAGAAACCTGGAAATAGTTAATAAATATGTCCCATATGATAATTATATAAAAATGTCCTCGGATAATAAAGATATTGTTAAATTAACTCTTACCTTGTACTTCCTTTAGTTGAGGGTATGTTTAACCTCGTTTATGAAGACCATAGTATGTTATTAAATTATACAAAAACCATATTAATTTTTATTATATCATACATGATTCATTTATGAATTTATACTACCCATTTAATAATAATTTTCATGTTAAATTAACATATCGGGTAATAATCGATTTCTTTATCATATGTGTTTAAACTTGTTACTCTTGATTAAATCACTTAGATCATGATTTAAATAATTCTAGAATATAAAAATATATTAATATATCATATATATTTAGAATATAAATTTGTATAATAGGCATATATATGAAATGGAAAAAACTGTTTATGGAGAGAGTAGGTGGTACGTACGGAGAAAAGATTTTTTCCGTTTTCATACTGTATTGAACGAAACTAAGTGAATAATATATATATAAGTAAATAAACATATATATCTCTGAGGTATAATTATTATTTCATATATTACATAATTATTACATATATATATTTTTTATGATCATCTTTGAATGGTGAACGTGGAAATGAATCTCATTATGTCGTGGAAACGGTAATCCATACGTACGCATGAGCGACAATGTCATTACATTGTTAGAGAACTTTTATGTAAATGGATGGTGTATCATATATAGAATAATGAACTTGTTATATTTATAATTTAAATAAGTTATTCTCAATGTTATACCCATCCAAATAATGAAAATTTTTAATAACAAACTACACCATGATGGGGATCCGTTAATCCGTACGTAGGCACGTAGGGTGACACTGTCATTTATAGGATGACTAAAATAATTAATATGCTTGTACCATTTTTATAATAACATAAAATAAAATATATGATACTAGAGTTATTAATTTAGAAAGGAAACAATATAGAAAGAGGGAGTGGAAGAAGAAAAGAACTTGAAAGAGGTGATGGAATATTTATATCTTCTTCGGGTTCTTCCTTTTGTTTAGATAAAAAAGGACCATTATGATGGCTTTATGACCAAAAGAAGACCTCTATGATGAATTTAGGAAAGTTGGGAGGATATCTGGTCAGGTGTTGGCTCAGAAAAATGGCTTTAGAGGTGTGATTTTGAGAGAAGGGTAAGTACCCTTTTATAAGAGAGGTGAGGGTCACTTTAGAAAAAACTTGAAATATTTTTTTATAATAAAATAATTTTCTGTTTATAAAGGAGTAAAAATGTATTATTTAAAGTCTAAGGTAGGTATGGTTTGAAAACCTCCCAATAAATAGGGTTTATACTGGTTTAGGTCATCATATAAACTTTATCCTTTAGATTTAACTCTTAGTTAAATAGTTTGACATTTACCATGTCTCTTTGTATTTTTATATTATATGGTTAATAAACTTACTATAAAATTAAAATAGAACCCCAAGTGGTTCATTAATGTCCTATATATTATTATATATGTTTTTTTCCCGATCCTTATAATTTTGGGGCTATTATATCAATTAATAATATAATCTATGTTTTAAAAAATAAATAATGTCAACTTTGACACTATTTAGTATTGGGTTTTTGTGAAAGTCATTACAACTTTATTACTTCGAACCAAATACATTTAATCAACCCTAACATGTCATATTCCCCTAGAAAATTACTTAATGTCATAAAAACATTTTAAATTATATTTATTTTAAGATTTATAATACCATTTATTTTATTCTTTCATTAAAAAGGTAATTACTGCATCATCATTGTGTCATAAATAAATTTAATTATTTAATGTATAAAAAAAAAAAATAAACTAACATCATGTAGGAAATAATTTTCTCTTTTTAATTAATATTTATAGTTGAATTTAACTTAGGTATAAATCTATATTTAAAAAGGTTTAGTTATAAAACCTTGAATATAACACTTTTATCTCTTCTTTAAATAAAATAATAATCCATGTCATAATCTAATTGAAGTGGACCAAAGAGGATCATATTTTATTCCTAAGGTTTTTTTTGTCGAATTAAAATTATACAATAGAATTATAACATTTTTTTTGGTTAATTATAATATCATTTTTACCCTTAATTATCCTATTTACTTTTTACTGTGGTAAATAAAAGTCAAGAGTTACTATTCTCTAAAAATTTATTTTCATCTTATTGTATTACATTTTATTTACTGATTTCAACTCTTTCTCTAAAAATTTTGAAATTAAAATCAAAGAAGTAGTAAAATTAAGTTTTATCCAAATTTTAAAATGCTCCTAGAAGGTGGGTAAATAACGGTAAAACGTTCAATAAAATTTTATATATCTAATAATTCTTTAAAATGACTAAAATGAATTACATTGAACATGTTTAGGTATTATATATATAATTTTACATAAAATAAATAGAAATAAAATAAATAATTATTTAAAAAGAAGTATGTTTTAAACAACAACGTAGTTTTTTTCACTATTCATTAAAAATTTAATATTTTCAGAAAATTACCCGAAATTAACCCTAAGATAATTTTGATATTATGAATTCAAAAATGAAGTCTATTTTACGAATTGAAAAATATAGAAGTTTTATTTATTAATTTAAAATTTATTCTTATTGTTAAAACCAAAAAGTAGGTTTTTAAAAAAAGTAAAAACTGTCAAAAGATTGACATGTGTTTATGTGAAATTTAAATGTGAAATTACTTATAAATAAATACATTGAATTAAATGATAAAAATAAAATCAAATTATACTTCGACACAATTTAAATTCATATTTAACACTATAAATTATTTCGATTAAAAAATTTGTTTTCAATTAAAACATTGTATTTTTCACTATTCATCAAGATATGAAAGTTATCAGAAAAGTACCAAAATTTTATCCAAACTAGATATTTATTTCCCGCATCTAAAAAATTATTTAATTTCATTAAATTTTGTATATAAAAGTGTCAATTATTGATTTTAAAAAAATTTCTCCATTAAAAGGTTGTAATATTGCATTTTTTTAAAAATACTTCTTTTATCTAAAAAATGAATTTTTTCTTACATTATGTCTAATAAACACATAATATTGATGTTAAAATTATATATAGTATATAAGATTCAAAATTCACTTAATACTATTCATAGACTCTTTTTGAATGGTTAGTTTAGTAAGTTGTGGGGCGCTCGAACTCGGTGTTTTGTGTAGCGTAATCTATTGAATTACTTTAATGAGATAGCGTACTATGAAATCTTGGGGTGTTACATTCTCCCCTCCTACAATAAATTGCTTCCATGCAATTTAAAATTGTTATTCGAAAATAAATGGTTAAAAATAGAAAAATACCTTGGAGGAAGACCCACATCAAAAATTGGTTTAATAAAATTTACTCTTAATAAGAGGGAAAGGGAAATGAAAAGGCCACCCCCAAATTGTGATCTCGATTAGAAGAACATTGGTGGAAATTAGATACACATAATTATAGGAAAAATGTAAATAGTTATAGGGAGCGATTGAGGTCATCAATCACAAACATTTTTTAAATTGAGGGCCTTAAAGCCATCAATCTAAGATGATATAAAATATCATCAGTTCAAAAAAACATAATGTGTTAGGATAACACATTTTTTGTTCTAATAACCATTCTATAAAGTTTAAGAATTAATCTATTCATAGAATATGAGGGAGAAAATATATACTTTACAAATAGAGTTTCATCCTTCAACTAATTCCTACAAAAAACTCATCTTTCATTTAAAAAGATAATATAATTTAAAAGTTTTCTATTTATCCTAATCTTATAGGGTTCTAAAAATAATGAATTTATAATTCATTATTCAGACTATTTAGAATAACTACATTATACAAACTAGGACATCACATAGGCTACTGGAAGGTGATTCACCCTTATCCAAAATACTTCTGTCCAAAATCAAAGTTCAAAATTTATATGGAAAGTAAACACAATGAAGATCCTTTTTCCACGTAATAACATGTGAATACCATGATCATGTATTCTTTTAAAACATGATAACGTCCTGAATTATCATCTAACCATATTGATTACATTCGTGGTTCCTTATTTCTTGTAGAATACTGAATATACTCCTCATATCCGTAAATGTTTAAAACTCCAACAATGATGGAATAAAAAAACCATTAAGGAGTTCCAAGGATGTCAATAATGTCCAATATAATTTATCCAAATTAATCATCTCTTATTTCAAAATAAATACCTTAGTATCAGGGATAAATTCAAGTTTTTTCATTCTTTAAAACATGTATTTTCCAAAGAAAATAACTTTCCATTGAGGCACTTTTCATGGTTCCATACAATCTCAAGTCCTTAATGAAATAGTACTGTAGAACAATCCTTATATACTTTATAATTCATAAAACTTGTACATCATTAATAAAATACTCAAATGACACAATACTTTAATAAGAAAATATGAACTCTTAATTATTCTTATTCATCTTCTGTAGTATCATAACTTGATTACTGTCGAATATAAGTATTTGGGGGCAGACTATGTTGATTTGAACATTGATTCACATAGTGTCCCAATTTCGTTCAGATGAAAAATTGTATATTTGAAACATTTTTCTTACCCTTTCAATCATGTACTTGGTGTCCCTTTTCTCCACACCTATAACAAACTCCCATTCCCTTCATGAATTCACCAAGGTGATTCTTTCTCCAGTTATAACATATGGGAAAATACTTCTTTCCCTTATTCCATTTATCCATATTTCTTTCTACTAAACATTTCTTCTCTGGTTTCCCTTCAATGCCATAGGACTAAGAGAATTCTTTTATATATATTTTTTACACATGATACTATTTATTAATATAAAAATAATATTTGGGAGACAATTTCCATTCTAAATTTTGGCTTAATACAATGATAGATATGATCCTTCTTACTCTTTGGATCATGCATATTACTAGAGGTCTCATTCATTCTACAAGACACCATTTCTAAACAATGCCATACAATAGGAATTTTTATGAATCAGAATTCATAAATCAAAACTTTTAAAATACCTAACACAAATAGATAAGATTATCCAGATTATCTACAATCATAAAATGTATTCTTTGAGAATGTTTTTACTCCTAAATCATTAATAATGGCTTGTAATGAAAAGGTGAATTATCCTAAGCATATCCACCTGGTGTGTTGTAACCAAGAGTACTATAGGAATTATTTTCGTGCACCAATTCCTGTTCAAGTTATAGTGACCCAGAATTTTTGTTCATTTCTATTACATCATTCCAATGATAAATAACTTAATAGTATTACACATAGAGGATAAAAAGGTTTATTGTCTTGGGAAAACTAGGACTACACATAACAAATACAACATCAACCATAAACACTTATTTAATTTCTTCTTCCCTAGCTTCTTAGTGGCACTTTTCCTCTCCTTAGTACATGTAGCCACCTGAGGATATACATAAAAAGGGGTGATCTAAAATCCCAGTAAGAGGATAGATAAAACAATATGTCATGGGGTGAGCATAATCATGACAAAGGAAAATGATCCTGAACATGAGAGGTGCATAAATAAAAGACTTGAAATGTGGCAATGCATAAAAATGAAACATCATGTCTTAGTGGTTAACTACCACACATATTTAGGAACCAAGATATAATCTTGTTCACACATAATTTTACATTTACTCATAAGATTTATCACTTTACCCAATGCATTCGAGAACTATATAATTCCGGGCGCACCTGTCACATTTAAACATTCATTTTGCGAAATGTAATTCTGGGCCTACCCAACACATCATAACATCATCATTTATCATGAATGACACAATGAACATATAACATAAATAAAAATAATGAACCCATGATAAGGAAAGGGTTTAATCTCATAATAACACCTTCATTAGCTTCGGGTTCCCAAAAGAAAGAGGGAATAACCCACATGTTACAAGAACCGTCCAATTTGAGTGAGAAGTAAAAGGGGCGTTCTTAAAAGAAGATTTCTTTTGGAATAAATTTTGTTGGACATAAATACCAGTGAAAAAAATGTATATCCCAGAAAAGTAGAGGAAATTATTAACAAATGATCTTTGTGGAGTAACCATATCAAAAATGGAGTGAAAGAGGGAGAACCCGAAGGATGAAAGTTGGGTTCGAGAATTTCCCCTTACCTTGTACTCGAATGCCTCCTTCCCTTTAATGTCCTGTATAATGACATTATATTCATTAATTAGAAATTCCAGATCCTTTTATACATTAAAAGGGTTAATTCTGGTTTCATTATTTTACATTATCTTCCTTTGGATGACTTATAGAGTTTATAAACAATGATCAGGGACGTTCGTTTTCAAGGTTTTCTTGAGCGGTCCACTTGTATTCTTAAATTGATATTTGGGTAGATTATGGGTAAACATCCAGAACTGATATTACATGTTATTAATGATATTACAGAAGCTTGAATGATTTTATAATGAGTTATATTAGATCCATGTGGATGAATCATTAGATATGAATTAAATAAAGATTATTTGGGTTAATTTGAGCAGTTTTTGGATCACAACGAACTTGTTTTAACTTTTCACTAAGTAATATGGACATACGTTATTTACAGAACATAAAATAGAACATAGTATATATAAAATATTGTGGTTCAACCATAAAAATGGTTTAATGAACATATTTGATCGTAGAAATGGAAGAAGAGAACATGTCGTTTTTGAAGGTGATAAATTTAACACCTCATGAACAACGTTCTCTTTAATAAAATTAAAAGGAAGAGGGAAAGGGTGTGGGGTGATATAATATACCATTAGAATCATAATATTACAGTATATGTATAATACTAGAGTTACAGAACAATTTGGATGAAGATAGGTAGGGAGAGATCAAGAAAGGAACTTGAACTTGAAAGGAAATTAAAGGAGAAGAGGGAGAGAAATTACCTTTAGAATCCTCCTCTTGAGAACCTCCTTAAGGGCCCAAGCATGATATTTTAATGAGACCAGAAGCTCTTGGACGTGGGTGAGGGGATAGGGAAGGTGTTTGGGAAGATTTTAGAGAAGTCTTGGAGCTTGAGAGGTGTGAGGAAAAGAGGGATTGAAGGGTGGCTTTTATAGTGGAGGGGAGAGGGGTTTCCTTAATATAAAATTGATTAGTTTATTAATTTCACCTAAGACAAGGAATAGTGAGTCTTGGATGACCAAGAATAGTAAATAAGGCATGTGAGTTCTGGATTTGGGTGCTTACATCACTTTTGATGTTAGGAATAGTGGGTTTTAATTAAAATGTATTTATATGGTAAATTAATGTATTCTACTATTCACCAAAAATTCACGTTTCTCATAAAAATCCCAAATATTTACCCCAACCATTTTTTGACGTGTAGAATCAAAAAATGAAGTCCATTTTTCACAAAATATTTTTCTAAATATTATTACTTCAATATTTAATTAAAATCATAATTTACTTTAAAAAACAGTTTTTAAGATTAAAACTGATTTTATAGTTCTTTCAAAAATCACGTAGGGTCTTATAAAATTATCTAAAAACTATTAGAAATTGATTCAATACATTATTAATACATTTCAGGGAATAAATATTATTTTAAATTAATTAATTAATTATAATTATTTATTTATGACTTGTTTACTAAGGTAAAATTGTCACTTTCTAAGATGTCTAAATTTTATTTTATTATTGATAGGTAATGTTACTCTTATTTACCATTCTTAAGGGTCATACTACTATTCATAAGGGTAGGTTACTATTCATAAGGGTAGGATACTATTCACCAAAAATTATTCTTGTTCCATTAGACTCCAAAAACTATCTTGAACACAACCATGTATGTCAGATTTTTAAATTTCCAAACATAGGGGTGACAAAATTATGTTTTAAGGTCACTTATCACTTAGTAGTTCATTATTTTGTGTTTTTATGATATAAGAAGGGAATTTTCAATTGAAAAACTTTGGGTCGTTACATTCATCCCCCCTTAAGAAATTTCGCCCCCAAAATTTCACTTTACACAAATAGGTGAATGTACTTCTCCTTCATTGCCTCTTCTGGTTCCCAAGTTGCTTCCACAAACTTATGGTTCCTCCACAACACTTTGACAAGGTGGGTTGTCTTGTTGTGTAGAACCTTATCACATCTGTCCAAAAATTTTACCGGCTACTCCTCATAGGAGAGATCATCTTTCAACTGCACCACCTCTGAGTTTAGTTCATGTGAGGGGTCTAGTATGTACTTCCTCAGAAGTGATACATGAAACACATCATGAACTTGAGCCATATTCGGTGGAAGTTCCAGACGATAGGCCACGACTCCTATACGGTCAAGGATCTCAAAGGGGCCAATGTACCTTGGGCTTAGCTTCCCTTTCTTCCCAAATATCATGACTCTCTTCCATGGAGATATTCGAAGGAAGACTTTATCTCCAACGTCGAACTCCAATTACGTTCGATGGTTGTCAGCATAGCTCTTTTTCCAACTTTGAGAAGCTTTGATGTGTTTCTGGATGACTTGAACCTTCTCTGTCATCTCTTGAAAAAGATCAGGACCAAGTAGCTTTCGTTCTCCAACTTCATCCCAATAGTTTGGAGTTTTAAATCGCTTCCCATAAAGAGCGTCATACAGAGCCATCTAAATACTCGAGTGGAAGCTATTTTTGTATGAGAACTCAACGAATGGGAGATGCTGATCCCAACCACCTTTTAATTCAAGAGAGAAGACTCTTAGCATATCTTCAAGCGTCTGAACATTCTTTTCAGACTGGCTATCAGTTTGGGGGTGATAGGTCGTGCTGAAATTTAATTCAGTACTCAAAGCATATTGAAGGCTCCTCCAGAACTTAGATGTGAACCTTAGATCACGGTCAGAGACAATCGAGAGTGGAACACCGTGCAATCTCACTAATTCCTTCACATATATCCTTGCAGGTTGTTCAAGTGAAAGTTCTTCCTGAATAGCGATAAAATGGGAGACCCATGACAAAGTCAATAGTAACATTTTCCCATTTCCACGTGGGTATAGTCAATGGCTGCATCATACCTTTGTACTTTTGTCGCTAACCTTTAACTTTACGACATACCAAGCACCATGATATATATTCCGAAATCTCCTTCTTCACGTAATCCCGCCATAAGTTCTCTCTGAGATCACGATACATCTTGGTACTTCCAGGATGGATAGAGAATGTTGAGCTATGTGCATTATCCAATAGCTTCTTCTTTATCCCAGGTGATGAAGGCACACAAAGCCGCGTTCCAAACCGAATCACACCATCATCGTCGATATGGAACTCTTGTAGCATCCCTGCCTTTAATGCATTCACCATCTTTTGTATCTCCACATCACCCCTTTGTGATTCCTTAATCTTCTCTTGGATGGATGGTTGCACAATCATTTGGGAAAGGTATGATGTATCCCCTGCCCTTATGATTTACAAATTCATCCTTTGCAAATCCAAGAAGATAGGGTCTTTCTCAATCCGCAAAATGGATAGAGTAGCAGGTTCTTTTCTACTTAGAGGATTAGCTACCTTGTTCGGCTTTCCAAGATGATAGTGAATAGATCAATCGTAATCCTTGATTAGCTCTAACCATCTCCGTTGATGCATGTTGAGCTCCTTTTGTGTGAATATATACTTTAGGCTCTTATGGTCGGTGTATATGTCACACTTCTCACCATAAAGGTAGTGCCGCCAGATTTTCAAGGCAAAATTCACAACTGCCAACTCTAGATCATGCGTCAGGTAGTTCTGCTCATGGATCATCAACTGTCGTGAGGTGTAGGCTGTGACATTATCATTTTTCATGAGTACACAAACCAAGACTTTCATTGAAGCATCACTGTATATCACAAAACTTTCTCTACTTTTCGGTAGTGTGAGTACATGTGTAGTGATCAGCCTTCTCTTTATCTCCATGAATATTCCCTCACATTCTGCTGTCCATAAATACTTTACCCCTTTCCTTGTTAACATATTTAGCAGGCTTGAAAATCGTGAGAAGTTTCTCAAAAAATGTAGATAGTACCCAGCTAATCCAAGAAAACTACAGATTTCTGTGACATTGGAGGACCTGGGCCATTCCTCAATCGCCTTTGTCTTTGAAGTGTCCACAGAAATTCCCTCGCTTGTGATCACATGTCCCAAGAACTTGACTTGATTCATCCAAAAGTCCCACTTGCTGAACATGGCGTACAACTTCTCCTTTCTCAATGTCGCCAACACAAGTCTTAGATGTTCTTCATGTTCCTCCTTGCTCTTGGAGTAGATGACAATATCATCGATAAACACTACCACAAATTTTTCAAGGTAATGTCTAAAGACTCTTTTCATCATATCCATGAAGATTGTAGGGGAATTAGTAAGTCTTAAGGGAATCACCAAAAACTCATAGTGCTTATTCCTTGTACAGAAGGTAGTCTTCTGATTATCATCCTTCTTCACATTTACTTGATGATATCCAGAACGAAGATCCACCTTTGAGAAGTATTGAGCTCCTCTTAACTGGTCGAACAAGTCATCAATCCTTGGGAGAGGATACTTGTTCTTTATGGTGATCTTTTTGAGTTCCCGATAATTGATACACAGCCGCATGGTTCCATCCATCTTCTTTACAAAGAGCACTGGCACACCCCAAGGTGATGCAATAGGGCATATGAACCCTTTCTCCAGATGCTCTAGCAGCTGCTTCTTTAACTCCTCCAGTTCGATAGGAGCCATCCTACAGGGGCACATTGAGATAGGAGTAGCTTGGGGTATGATTTCAATTGATAACTCTACCTCACGATCTGGCGGAATTCCGAGTAACTCTTAGGGAAATACATCATTGTATTCCCTCACGATGGGCATTTCCTCAAGGTTGGAACTTTCCTTCGACTCAACCATTTGGGAGAGGTATGCTTCTTCATAGGGAATCAACACCCACACCATTGAAGGATTTTTCATAGTATATTCATGATCTTCCTTGCATTTGTAGAAGATAATGGGATGGTTTGGAATATGAAAATATATTTCCTTTTCCAGACAGTTGATATGTTCTCTATATAACGAGAGCCAATCCATTCCCATTATAGCGTCAAATTCCACAAAGGGAAGTATTATGAGATTTTCTGGAAGAACCTTCCCACATATGTCAACAGGAGAAGAGTAAAACACTTGGGTTGCAATGATTTCACCACATGGTGTCTTTATAGATATCTCTACTTCAAGGTTTCGGGGCTTCAATTCTATAGTTCTAGAAAACATGCAAGATATAAAGGAATGCATAGAACCAGAATCAAACAAGACTTTTTCCATTCTTGAGTGAATAGGAAGTGTACCTTGTACGACTTCATTATCATGTTCCACCTTCGCAGTAGTGATGGAATAAGCCTTTTCTTTTTTCCTTTGGCTTTGGTGGTTGTTGGCGCTGATTACCCTCAAGAGCTCGAGGTTTAGTGCACTAGTTTGAATAGTGCCAATGATCCCTACAGTTATAGCATTGAACCACGAGTGGATCTCTCCTTTCATCGGATAAGTTATCCTTCCTTTTCATGTCTTTTCGACACTATTGAGGTTGGTGTCCTTCCTTCCCACAGTTAAAACATTTCCTCATACCTTTGAGGCTGTTACCATGGTGCAACTTCCCACATTTTTGGCATGTGGGTCATTGATTTTTCTTCCCACCTTTGTCACTAGATCCACCAGCTTGAAACTCCATATTTATTTTGTTATCACCATAGCCATGGGAC
The DNA here is from genome assembly GCA_963277665.1 of Viscum album. Classification (NCBI taxonomy): domain Eukaryota; kingdom Viridiplantae; phylum Streptophyta; class Magnoliopsida; order Santalales; family Viscaceae; genus Viscum; species Viscum album. The sequence goes on from OY728129.1 coordinate 937,515,885, forward strand.
AATTCTCCAAACTCCATCTCCACTTTGAGACCACACCGAACAACTTCTTCATAACTCCCAAAGTCTCGAATTGCAAGAGCCTTTTGATGATGTGCTTTTAATACACTAAAGAATCTATCAATTTTTCTATCATTGTTGATAACAAAACCCGAAGCATACCTTGCGAGCCTTGTGAAATTTTCTTCATAGGTTGTGATAGATTCTCCTTCTTTTTTTGAGCTCTATGAATTCTCTCTCCATCTTTGTGCGAAGAGTTCATGGGAAGTTCTTATTAAGAAACATTATCCTAATGTCTTCTCATTCCATCTCTTCAATTTCCTCCCTTGGCATGGTGTTCTTAATCAAATCCCACCATTGATCAGCTTATCCATCTAGACGATAAATTGCTAGAGACACCTTCTCCATCTCGGAACAGTGAAGAACAAAAAAGATCTTCTCCCTAGAGTTGACCCACTGTTCTGCAACTAGTGGATCAAAAATCCACAAAACATCGGTAGTCGTTGCTGCATAAAACATATGATAGCTAGTTGCTCCCTCTTTGGTGAAGGAGGACGTTCCCCATTATTGTGGTTATTATTCATAACCAGAGATAATTGGGTCAGAATTTCCATGAAGTTTTTAACTCCACCTCCAAAATCAATGGGGATGTCATTCGGGCAATCGTTGCATTGGCCCTCGAAAGAATTGTTGGCCTGATTTCTCCTTGTTCCCACCATTTTCTAAAATAGAAAAGGATAGAACAAAACATAAGTTAACAAGTCATGAATAAGATAACATATGGGATCCCTAGGTAAATATTCTTGTGTACATATTTGTACTTATTCTCATGCTATAGGTTTTGTATAGGTTTTACTAATCCTAATTCCCAAATTAACTTAACCTTTCCTCTGATACCAACTATAGAGACCCGGCCTTTTCTTTCATTACAATTACATAATTTCAACGATATACAACATTATAGTATTAAACATAAAGGATCCAAATGGTTAGTGTCTTGGGAAAAGTAGGACTACACATAACAAATACAACATCAACCATAAACATTTATTTAATTTCGTCTTCACTAGCTTCTTAGTGGCACTTGTCCTCTCCTTAGTACATGTAGCCACCTGAGGATATACATCAAAAGGGGTGAGATAAAAGTCCATTAAAAGGATAGATAAGAACAATATATCATGGGTTGAGCATAATCTTGACATAGGAAAACGATCATGAACATGAGAGGAGAATAAATAAAAGACTTGAAATGTGGAAATGCATAAAAATGAACCATCATGTCTTAGTGGTTAACTACCAAACATATTTTTGAACCAAGATAGCATCTTGTTCACACATAATATTACATTTACTAATGAGATTCATCACTTTACCCAATGAATTGGAGTGCTATATAATTTCGAGTGCACCCATCACATTTAAACATTCATTTTGCGCTATATAATTCCGGGCGCACCCGCCACATCATAACATCATCATTTATCATGTATGACATAAGGAACATATAAAATAAATCAACATAATGAACCAATTAAAAGGAATGGGTTTAATCTCATAATAACACCTTCATATGCTTTGGGTTCTGAAAAGAAAGAGGGAATAACCCACATGTAACAAGAACCGTCCAATTTGAGTGAGAAGTAAAAGGGGCGTTCTTAAAAGAAGAGTTCTTTTGGAAAAAATTTTGTTGGAAATAAATACTAGTGAAAAACATTTATATCCCAGAAAAGTAAATTAAATGATGATAAAATGATCTTTGAGGAGTAACCATATCAAAAATGGAGTGAATGAGGGGAACCTGAAGGAAGAATGTTGGGTTCGAGAATTTCCCCTTACCTTGTACTCAAATGCCTCCTTCTCTTTAATGTCCTGTATAATGACATTATATTCATTAATTAGAAATTCCATAACCTTTTATACATTAATAGGGTTCATTCTGGTTTCATTATTTCATATTATGTTCCTTTGGATGACTAATACAGTTTAAAAACATTGATCGGGGATGTTCGTTTTCATGGTTTTCTTGAGCGGTCCACTTGTATTCTTAAATTGATGTTTGGGTAGATCATGGGTAAACATCCAGAACTGATATTACATGTTATTAATGATATTAAAGATTATTGAATGATTTTATAATGAGTTATATTAGATCCATGTGGACGAATCATTAGATAAGAATTAAATGAGGATTATTTGGGTTAATTTGAGCGGTTTTTGGATCACAATGAACTTGTTTTAACTTTTCACTTAGTAATATGACCATAGGTTATTTCCAGAACATAAAATAGAACATAATACATATAAAATATTATTTTTCAACCATAAAAATGGTTTCATGACCAGATTTTATGGTAGGAATGGAAGAAGATAACATGTCATTTTTGAAGGTGATAAATTTAACACATCATGAACAACGTTCTCTTTAATAAAATAAAAAGGAAGAGGGAAATGGTGTGGGGTGATATAATATACCATTATAATCATAATATTATAGTATATGTATAATACTGGAGTTACAAAACAATTTGGATGAAGATAGTTAGGGAGATATCAGGAAAGGAACTTGAACTTGAAAGGAAATTAAAGGAGAAGATGGAGAGAAATTACTTTTAGAATCCTTCTCTTGAGAACCTCCTTAAAGGCCTAAGCTTGGTCTTTTGATGAGACCAGAAGCTCTTGTAATTGGGGCAGGGGATAGGAAAGGTGTTTGGGAAGAGTTTAGAGAAGGCTTGGAGCTTGAGAGGTGTGAGGAAAAGAGGGAGTGAAGGGTGTCTTTTATAGTGGAGGGAGAGGGGTTTCCTTAATATAAATTTGATTAGTTTATTAATTTCACATAAGACAAGGAATAGTGAGTCTTGGATGACCAAGAATAGTAAATAAGGCATGTGACTTCGGGATTTGGGTGCTTACATCACTTGTGATGTCAGGAATAGTGGGTTTTGATTAAAATGTATTTATATGGTAAATTAATGTATTATACTATTCACTAAAAAATCATGTTTCTCATAAAAATCCCAAAAATTTACCCAAAACATTATTCGACGTGTAGAATCAAAAAATGAAGTCCATTTTTCAAAAATAATTTTCTAAATATTATTATTTTAATATTTAATTAAAATCATAATTTACTTAAAAAATAGTTTTTAAGATTAAAACTAATTTTATAGTTCTTTAAAAAATCACGTAGGGTCTTATAAAATTATCTATAAACTATTAGACATTGATTAAATACTTTTTTAATACATTTCAGGGGAATAAATATTCGTTTAAATTAATTAATTAATTATTTATGACTTGTTTACTAAGGTCAAATTGTCACTTTCTAAGATGTCTAAATTTTATTTTATTATTCATAGGTAATGTTACTCTTATTTACCATTCTTAAGGGTCATAATACTATTCATAAGGGTAGGTTACTATTCATACGGGTAGGTTACTATTTACCAAAAATTATTTTTGTTCCATTAGACTCAAAAAACTATCTTGAACACAACTGTGTATGTTGGATTTTTAAAATTCCAAACATAGGGGTGAAAAAATTATATTTAAAGGTCACTTATCACTTAGTAGTTCACTATTTTGTGTTTTTATGAAATAAGAAGGGAATTTTACATTGAACAACATTGGGTCGTTACACAAGTATAACTCAATGTAGTGTTTTTGGGTTTTATGCTTAGGTAAATCTGTGCCAGAGCTTCCTCTACCTACTCGTATCTAGACAGGGATGTATTTCTTGGAAAACTAAAAAAATCGTTATAGTACAAAAATTCTAGGAAGTTCATCTATACAAATCATCAAAGTATATCTTAGGGTAATGTGCTCTAATAAGAGTTTATCAAAATCTAGTTTCCAAGATTATTGAAAAACTTCCTCTAATACCAACTGTAATTCCACCAACCCAATTACCCAGAGTCGGTGCATTATTTTAATACATTGGAATTATTACAAGTAATCATGTTCTGAAGGACCGATCAGTTTAGAATTCTTGGAAAATAGATTGCATACATGAACTTTACATTACAATATAAAATTAAAAACAACAACAACATTGTTCCCTTTTGAACACATTCATATCCCATAGCCTATCCCTACAGGTCAACCATAAAATATTTCTTCACATCCTAGGAAAAATAAAACATAAAAAGGGGTGAGCTCATATTCTCTGTAAGGATAACAACATAGTGGAAACTTCCATAAATAAGCATAAACATTTAATGAAATGTGTAAGACTAAAACAAAATGCTTTTAAAAATAAACTTCTACATAATATGGAAAAGATAAAATAAAATAATGCCATTTACTTATTCACATGGATATTCTACTAGTCGAAAAAATAACATTAAATATCAATATCCACTTTCATAATGATGGAATGCAAAATGCCAGTTTTCATAACCACATAGTTAAGGCCTTGTGCCAAGACTACAAATAAGATTTTGTCCAGGCTTTGTTCCAAGACACTAGTTTGTCTCATAAGTCCTACCGATGCATTGAAAAGCTATCTTGTTCTCCACCAGTTACATAATAAGTCTAATGCATTTCTCACATGAAATGGTTTAGACATAACAAAAAAATTCATATTAAAACTAGCATTAAAAATTTCAATACTTTATCCATAAACCATGAATGGTATAAAATTACACATCTACAGTCAAGCATATCACAAAACCTTCAATAGAATATGGAATATTTGTATAAAAAAAATCAACATCAAACATGTTTAAAATCCATCAAGGGATGTTGATATAGATAAAAATTATTTGTAAAAATCATTGAGAGAAATGTCATTTTTTTATAAAAACATTTAAAAGTCACAAAATTCAGAAATGAAGAAATTGAAAGACATTTTTGAATCAAAGTGTCCCTTACCACTTTGAAACTTTTTAAAGGAATTTACATTTAAAAAAATTCATGTCTATATAAATAAATCTTTAAAAACATTGTGAAAACATGGACACTAATGAGAATGATTTAGAAGCTTAAATATTTAAAACATTTAAAACTAGTACTCGCCCACGCTATTGCATGGCATACTCGATTACTGGTATTTCTTTTAATAAGATATTAGTATTTATAATAGTTAGACCAAATAATAGTGTTGAATAAAAAGTGAAAGATAAGTCAAACATAAGACATATTGTAATAATAAAACTGAGAAATGTGAAAATGTTTGAAATAAATATGGAAAAATGAGAAACCATCTAGTCAAAAACTGGTGAAAACCTTCAAGGTACATGGAGAACATCAAATACAGAAAACCATCCAGCATCAAGAACCAATGTTAAGTAAACTTCAAACATTAACTTCCACCATCAAGAACCAACAGCATAAAAAACATCCAGCATTATCCTCCTCAACAATGCGTATCTTCTAGCAAGATGATAAACTTTCAGCCTGAAAAACTGATACAAAATCATCCACTATGAAAACCATACAGCATGATAAGAAAACCCTCTAGCATGAAGAAACATCCTGCATGAAAAAAATTCTAGTATGAAAAAAATATAATCAACCTGTAGAAAACTCATACTAAAATGTCATGCATGAGAAATCCCAAATACTTCCGTCTTTAGAACATACCACAGTAGAAATGATTCTGAAGAACATGCAAATTTTAGTACTAAGAATGAATATAGAATGTTAAAAAATGTATTAAAAAGGTTGAATAACTTGCAAAGATTAGAACATGTAGAAAAAATGTAGAGAAAATTAGACCATAGTGGAGGTATATGTTTTTAAATAGTTATTGTAAAATCAAACAATGAATAGTGCAGTTGTACTGGTACATGTACAGATTAGATCATGTATAAATAATGATGAACAACATGTTGATTTTAGTACTAAGAATGAATACAGAAACTTATAACATGTATAAAAATACTAGAAATGATGTAAAGATTAGAAATTGTACAAAACCATCCAGTATGACCAAAAAACCATCCAGCATTAAAAAAAATCCTCCATGAAAAATTTCCAGTTTGAAAAACATTTAATAAACCTATAGAAAACTCATACTATAATGTACATCATGAGAAATCCCAAATACATTAGTCTTTAGAGAAGACCACAATAGATTTATTTCTGAAGAACATGCAGTTTTTATTACTAAGAATGAATAAAGAAACTTATAACACGTATCAAAAAGGTTTAACAACATGTACATATTAGAACATGTAGAAAAAATGAAAAAAAATTAGACCACAGTGGAGTTATATGTTTTCAAATATTTAATGTATAATTAGACAAAGAATAGTGTAGTTGATTAGGTACATGTACATATTAGAATATTTATAAATAATGCTGATCAACATGGAGATTTTAGTACTAAGAAAGAATGCAGAAACTTATAACATGTATACAAAATGCAGAAAAACATGTATATACTAAAACATCTAGATAAAATGCATAAAAAATTGGTGAAAAAATGTCCACTTATAATGAATATATAAAATAATTTGATGAATAAAAATGACAACTAAAAATATGATGATGTCAGTACAGTTTTTAAAAATTGTACGTTGACTAGAAAAACATTTTTAGTACAGTTTTTTCATAGTTCCAGATTTTAGTACAGTTTTATTATCGTTCCAGATTTTAGTATAGTTTTCAAAAACTGTAAGTTGATTGGGTGTGACCCAAAGCTACAAAAAATTACTAAACAAACAGAAAATTAATATGTGCCTCTAAAAACTGTACAAAAAACAGTACTGTTTATTTGTACAAGTTTTAAAAAAATGACCATGAATAAGTAAACATACCGAAAAAATAGTTAAGTTTAAAAATTGTACAAAAAATTAATCTGGTAATTTTTTTCAAATTACAGTACATTGAGTTTGTGTGACCCAGTGCTATAAGAAAGAACCTAAATATATAATAAAGAACTAATTTGGTCATTGTTATAAGAAAGAACGAATCTGGTCATTGTTTTTTGTTCAGTTTTTAAAATTTTTAAAGTCTTTATAGTACTAATCTGGTCATTGTTATAAGATCTAATATGGTTATTGCTATAAGAAAGAAATAAGCTGGTCATCGTTGCAAGAAAGAACAAATAAAATTCTCTCAATCAGTTGTATACATTTTCAATGAGCAGTATACATTTTCTAATCAGGTCATTATTATGATGTATGTACAGTTTAGAAAAAACCTGTCAATGACCAGTATAGTTTCTAATAATTTTCGTGTACTATTCAGACCTGATAATAGGTTTTTACAAACATAAGATTTTATAAAAATAAAATGGAAAAAAATTTAAGATCCATAATGAATTATTACTTTGCAGGTGCAGCAAATTAGTTCACATAGAATTGGTACTCTTCTTGTTCTAAGTACCCTTAGTTCCGCAGTCTGGTTGATTACACTGACTTTTTGTATTGAAACTGTTTCCATATATCAAACGATTATGTTGAACCTCAACCTCTGTATCAAATACATCTGAAAGATTTTTATACATAAAGAATAAAGTTAAATTAATTTAACACTACTGGTGGAAGGTGAAAAAAATGAAGCAGTTATCAGATAGTTAACGGTATACAATTATAGATTTAAATTAATGTATGACAGGAAACAACCAATGAAACTCGATGTAATTCATGCATGTATATGTACAAGAACAATGAAATGTAAGTGTTATATACCCTAGTAGCTGAAATATCTGAGGCAGAACTTCCAAATCTTGTACCAATGATTGATGTGGATGGAGAAGAGGTAACACTTGGATACATTAATTATAAAACGTTGGAAAGAATTATATTTTATGGTGATTTTCATGTCTTAGAAAAGCATATTGGAAAACCTTATGAACATTGAAACTGGATATATTCTATGCCACTATGGTCTTCTGAAAATCCACTGCTTTGATGTCACTATAAAGTTATTTAATAATAAAATTAAATTATGTGTACTTTAATTATTGTAAGGAATTTAGGAATACCTTAAATTTAATACCTGAATCTGTTCGAAGTTGTCAGTAAAGCTTCTGAATTACTCATCATTATCACTAATAAATAGTACATTATAGATGTTTTTTTCATTAGGAAGATTATGGTTTCAAATATTATAAGTCGATACATCAATATATAATAGAACATTCATTGATTTAAAAATGTTCAATTATTGAGGAAAACCATACTTGTCATCATCCTAATTATCAAACGGTATGCATTATTAGGAAGAATGGTTTGAATTTTTTTTGAGATGATACACAAGGTTAGTTGTACTTGTATCAAAGCAGCTGTCAACTCTGTAGCTATTTTATGTAAGAACTGTATGACTTGTTTATCAAATAAAACAACTGAAAATGTGCCTGTTTTATCAGTAACCAGCAGTTTCACTCTAAATCTATTGGATTCAACAATTTTGACTACACAGTCATTTATATTTAGTACGTTGCATTAATAGTTAGCTATTATGAAACAATAAAACTGAAACATTATAAAATTTAGAAACCATAACCTTGGAGTAGTTCTGTTTAGAGACATGATACAACTGTGGCACCAAATTTTGTCTTCTAAAAGATGCACTTTCTTCATGCAAAACTTGCTTGAATCATAAAACCAAATGTGGGTGCAATGAATTTTTTGAATTGTAAATACTATTAAGCACCTTGTTGGATGAAATAGAATTAGTACATAATAATATACATTGTAACACGGGATAGGAGAGAACAATGCACTGTAATTTATAATGAATTTCCAAACTTAAAGATGCTTTAGTTACCTCTTCACAGCTTTTCACATCATATATTGTATTTTTGTTATTCCAATATAGTACTACTATAGAGGGTTTCACTGATGTTGGAAGTGGGCTATTTAACTGTGATGTTTATATCAACCCAGTCCTGGAAAATAAATTATAACATACTTCAAAACAAATAATAAGAACATTTGGGTATTACAATTTTGATGCAGGGAGTAGAAATATTTAAAGGAAAAATAGAAAAGTAGTTATAATATCACCTACTTCTGTAATTCTCTATTTCTGGAGTAGGTAGGTTGTAAATAAGTTTGGTTGAATTCATAGAATTTGTTACAATAACTGAGGATAAAAGGAGTTTCATGTAGAAGAAAAAATAGTTAGTAAGTACAGCATGATGGAATCATATTAAAAGGAAGAAAAATAACAAACAATATAATAAATCATAGTTGTTAGAAACCATATTTCCCAACCGCTTCACTCGGACGAGCTGCAATATGATAATGATAGATGAATTGTTGTCATTTTCCAAGTAATTCATCATTTCATTAACATACACACCCCATAAACTATAGTTAAGTTGCAAACCTCTGTAAAAAAATACAGAATCAATACAGATAAAAATCATATTTTACAGAAATATAATGTTAGAGAAATTTATTAATGACCTATTGTCCTCTAGATTAATCTGAATCATATGGTTTTAAGGAGACACATATTTCACCGGAGTTGTGCAATGTAAAAGTCCAATTATTTCTATAATATAAATGGAACCAAAACACTAAATTCTCCATAGTAAGAATGAATTATAAGACACAGTAATGAAATATACCTATTAATTTTTCCTCAATAAATTTTATTTGAATAATGTCATCAAAGGATGTGAAATCAAAACTGAATAGAGGAATATCTTCATCCCATGGGTGAAAAAAACATCATGGATGTGAACATTATTCTGTAAGGATGTCTACTTTTCATGTAACTACCACATTTTGAAGCTATTTGAAAATTTTAAATCATATAGCAATGTACTTCACACATGAGGTGATGGTATTTGGAGATTAGTTGACGGCTAGTGATAGTACATTGAATTTTGGTTCCATTGAGATAGCATGTAAAATTATACTTGATTAGGTAAGAAATAAAAATGATAGAGGATAGACAACTTAAATATGCATTGATAGATTAACAAGGTAATATTGAGAAAAGGAGTAAAATACAAATTTAAGTCAAGTAATGTAAACTGACCTCTTTATCACCATGAAATTGATCAATAGAAACCACATCATTGGAGTACCTCTGTGATGAATTGCACCACATGTTAAAAACATGAACTGATATCCTAAGTGTTTCATCATCCTAAGAGGTAATCTGATTCAACGGGGAAATTGAGCAGGACATTTTTTTTTATACTTTGTAAATCTTAAAACAGTAATGAAGATAGAAATTATTACACACGTAAACATTTCTTGAATAACACACTGAATTGCCAAACTGAATTTACATATGAAGATGTTATTTTAGGTGATACCTATTTAAAGTTATAAAAAAATTCCTTGTAAACAATATTTTGTGTGAAATCAGAAGATGTTCTATTGGTATCATCAATAACTATTTTCAAATCACTTTATGTTGTGACTCTTGAAATCACAACAAATAATTGACCATGAGAGAACATAGGTTTGCTAAGATATAACCCAAAATAACACAAATATTTTCCTTGACTTTTATTAATTGTCATTGCATAAGAAATTCTCAAAGGATATTGTCTTCTTTGTAATTTGAATGGCCACCTAAAATCAGAGTGTGTCATAGTTAGTCTTTGAATGAATGCATTATATCCCGAATGACAGCCAGTGAAAATGTTTTCTCCAATGACATGACCACCCATGTCTGTAACAATCATACGGGTTAAATTACATTAACCAATAGATTGATCCACATTTCTATATAGCATTATGGGGACACCAATCTGTAGAGTAATATTGTGGGGAGCCATCCCAAATACATTGATTCTATTTAACATCTCTGAGGTGTATATGTTTTCTTCCCTCTCTGTATCAAAACTGGCATCACGAAATGAATCAGAGCTAAAGTAATTTTTCATATCATAGTTTTTGAGTGACAATATTTAATCATTTACTTCTTGAACAACATCGTGTGATGGAGCTAAGATTGCACGGTTTTTTAGATAAGATATGTCACCGTATTTTTCATTGAAATCTGGATAAGTATGCGCCATAATTGCAGCAATAGCATTTTCAGTGAAGGTAAGAAGGTATGATGATGGAATTTGAATGAGTGCTTCACCGACATTAGGTCCCCAAATCGAACTTCCCCAATATCCATAGTCCATTTATTGAGAGCATCAACCTCGGTTGAATCCGTGTTTGATGTAGATGAAAGCAATCTCATGTTCTTTGTTAGAGTTAATACAAGACAGTTTTTCCAAAGGAATGACGACTTAATACATTCAAAAACAATATCATTTCTACTACCACCTGGTATTACATGTAATATTTTCCTGAAATCCCCAGCCAAGAAACTGGTAGACCACCGAACGGTAAATTTGGTGCGTTGACATTTTTTAATCGCACTATATCCCTGAGAGTATGGTCAAGAGCCTCAAAATAGTACTTATGAACCATAGAAGCCTCATCCCAAATAATTATCTTTATAAGATTTAGTAGTTCTGCAATGTCACTCCCTTACATAATATTGCAAATAATTTGCTCATTGATGGAGATAGGAATACAAAATTTAGAATGTGATGTTCATCCAGGAGGAATAAGTAATGATGGTATTCCACTGGAAGAAACCTCAAGCACAATAGAGCCCTCTGACCGCATCAATGATGTTAGTATCTTCAAAATGAAGGTTTTACATGTGCCTCCATAACCAAGAAAGAAGAAGAAACCCCTAGAATATGAAGATACCAAGGAAAATATTACACGCTTCACCTCTTTCTGTTCATCTGTAAGTGTAATATATAATGTTCGGTACAAATTTCTATGTGATTCTCTGTTGTAATTTAGTTCTTCCACAACTAAATGATTCAAAATATTATCAACTACAGAATCTGGAACTGGAATAAGAGGGTAAAATTGATGATTTTTTCTATTGCTTCATAAAATCTCTTCTATTTAGAGCAGATCATACATTTGTTTCTGATGTTCTATGAGTGTTAAATCTACAAAGTTTAAAATTTCTTACGTCAGAGTAGTATCAAATAAAATGTATGAAATGATTAAGGTAAGTAATAATAAGTGAAAAATAGAAACTACGATGAAACATTCATAGTTATATAGATTGTAGTTTTCATTATGTTATTTGTGAGTATTTACAGTGACATTCACCAATGCACAATATTGTTGGAAAGAAAGTCGATATATCTGTTGACTGGAATATGTAAATTAGTTAAAACAAATTTAAAAAATAGTATATTTATAATAGAAACACTGATGTTTATAAATCACATTTATGTTATCATGTGGGAAAATGTTGAGTCATTAGACTTTTCTGCACCATGTAAAAAAATATTACCGAATTGTTCTGCATAAATTATTCATCATTTTTTACATAATGTATTGGAAGTAATGTGAAATGATCATAAATTGTTTTCAGAGTCTAGTTATTGTAAATATTACAATTCACTGAATGTAACGAAGTAATATTGTTTCTATATTTTTGAATGCAATTTTTAATAAATTGCACCTGAATTTATATTTGTTAAATAGGTAAGAAATATGACAGAACAGATTAAAGAAGTTACTTGTTTTCACATAAGTAACTGAGTAATATATTCCTTACCTTGAATATGTGGCCTCCGCCTTTGAGCATATAAAATATCTTCAGAAAGAATGTCACATGATTGATTCCAAACAATGTCTGGGAAAGAAATGTTGTTGGAAATTAACATGCATGTGAATATCCTGCGTAGACAGTGTCTCATTCCCCAAGAGGAAACCTCCTTTATAGCTTCAATAAATTCTATTTCATCAGAAACTTGTCCCAAATCGTAACAGGCCTCACTAAATGTTCCATGCGTAATGTTGTTAACTGTGTTTTGATCTTCAAATGAGGTTACACCTTTGAATTTTTTGAGAAGTATCCGCAAGTAAAACAGCTCCCCAGTAGTTGGAGGAACATAGTAAAGTCTACCAATACTGAACCCCTATCTTCTAGGATTCCATTTATTTTTATTGGAGTGGTAAAAAAATCTGGTTGGGTATTCTACAAATGTTAGATGTCTACCATCCAGGTAATTTTGATTTGCTAAGAACCATGATGTAAACATTGATTCAGAAATGTTTCCTTGATTTAGGGCATCTCCAATGTTATCAGAGTCATTATAGGTCACAAAATTTTTTCCTGGTAAATGAAAATGTAATCTCTCAATCGGTGGATATCTGTAATGGATATCATAAGAAATTATCCTCCATGATGCCTCACAAAGAGGTATGTACCAACAGTCATAATACATTTTTATCTCATCCACATTTTTGTCTTGGAAGTCTTTGTTGTTTCTCTCATACAATGATGGTGTTACTTGATCATTTATTTTGCTAATATACTTGAAGAGATATTTGATATAAGATGATTGATTGCAAACTTCAATATTGATATGAGCATGATACTTTAGGAGAAAACATTATTTTACGGTACAACAAACCAATTATCCAATGGGACTCCATTTTTTTGAACTGTTCTTCCGTCATGCCTTCTATGATATATTGAATAACCATCATAATCAACTGTTGTATTCCCAACAATTTTTTTTGGATAAAATTTTGTACACTTTCCATTTTCCATACAAGGCAAGGTATGGTTGGCATTCCCGCATGGACCATGGATCATAAAATTTTTAACAGCTTTGTGTCCTCTTGGGTAGGAAAATTTATTTAGATGTTCTGTAAATATAATCTTATTTGCATCTGTTGGAGTGTGAAATTTGTGTTCTTGACATGGAAACAATAAGATGTGCACATTAGGTAAGCCATGTTTTTGAAATTCCATGGTCTGAACAACTACATGAAAAGAGTACAGTTTTATGTCGTTAATAAAGTATGACAAAATATATAAGAAAGAACTAGACATACAAAAACATAACTATGAAGAGGATTACCTGCCCTTGATTATCCAAAGAAACATCCTTCCCTTAAATCTTTCATTAAACGATGAAGTTTTATATTAATAACTTGAGATAATATTTGAGGACAGTCTGATTGATGAAGATTCATTTTTCCATGAAACCTTGTTATTTCATGCCACATTGGGTTATAGGTAAACATTATGAACAAATATGGATACCCTACCCAATTGAAAATCGACATGGCATCTTGGTAATTCTGGATCATAAACCATAGACCACCCATAAATGTTAAAGGTAAGATGATTCACAATCTGTAGGATGACCCAACACATTCACCTCGAAGGAAAGCATCTTGTAAACCATTTTATAGCTCTACCCTTAGTTTCTTTTGATTGAAGCAAATGAACGATAGTCTCTGAGACTCAATCATTGTTTAAGAATCTATAATAAACTGTTGCAATAATCTTCTTAAATGAAGTAACATTGATGCATCATTTTCACAGTACTGCAAATGATAAGTGAAGTACTCTCTCATTGTTACCTTCCTGAGTGTAGTACCCATTGTGAAAGGAGTAGCGTGATAAAATACATTGTCTCAGTATCCATCCTGAACACCTATGAAAATCACGGGATTTTGCAATGGAATAAACAATGGGTGAAGCCCATAAATTCCTTGTAGATTACCAGTTTTGGTTTGAATTATTATATCTCGTTGTTGGTTCAGATCTTCAATATCACCAACAATCAGCATTTCAATTTCTAAATTCTTCGGGTGGTTATATATCGCGGGATATGTGTGTCTTCTTTTAAGAAGCCACAACTTTAAAGTAAGAACCTATTAACTGTAAAGAATATCTGTTTCACTTATAAATTGTTTTGTTAAAGAATTGTTCTCAAGAAAGAGTTGTTGAAAGTTTGCAACAATATTGTAGTCAACTTCAAATTGTAGATTTCTGCCATCAAAACTATATAGAGTAGTTATGTGAATATAAATCAATGAATGTTTAGTCCACTTAATACAAATAACTGAATATAAATGATACCTAAGCCTGTAAACTCTGTTCTCAGACTCATGGGTAGAATCATACACGTACAATTGTGCAAACATTGCTGGTTGTCCATCATGTGGACACAAACTACCTATGTGATGGTAGTTTTGTCCATGTAATCTAAATATACATGGAGATCAACCATTTTTGAATGACCTATCCACCTTTCCACCCATAATTGTGAATACGAAAATTTCATTATAAATATGGATGTGGTTTTGGAATAACCATTCCTCAGGTGAAGTTTGATTGAGCACCAACATTCGTAGGTATTTTGGACATGACTGTAGTAAGTCCAAAGCTACCTTTCCTATGGAGCAAAAGAGAGAGAAACACTGGTTAGGTCAATTAATGAATTTCTTATTTCTCTCATCAAACCAAAAAAAAGACTAACAATATTGACAGACATTAGAGGGCTCTCCAAAATCAGAATAACCTGAAAGAATAAAAAATGTTATAAAATTATATTACTAACAGAAAACTGATAGTATCGTGGAAGATTTCTTTGTATTAAATATTCAATAATGCTTTTTTGGTAACATCACTAACCCGTGCGCTCGGCAGTATGTTGTTATAGTGACTCTCCTGCAGCATGAATTGTTATGTATGATTTTAGTTGGATTAATAAGAATAATCTTAGTGTTGTTTCTACCGAAACGCAATTGTCAAAATACCACTATAGTGTTTTGTTGGATTTTTTTATAAGCTATGTTTTCCTATGTTTCTAATGTCCTTGTTGGCAATGATTGCTAAAGAAATAATTGCACTCTATAACTTGATAGTAGTTGTAGAAAACAATTCACAATTTCATAGAATGTAGAAACATTTATACATATATATTTGCATGGATCAAGTTTTTTATTTTGGATTTATTTTTTAGCATACCTGGATATGATAATGTATCGAAGTCCACAGTATCAGTAGGAGTTACCACGTGTCTGTTGGTATAGTGAATCATAAGAAATAAAACCGTAAAAACTGGCATGGAATTTTTTTGTAATAGGAGTCGTGAATACTCCATCGAGGTGGAAGATGATGACTCTGGTAGAACAATTTCAGTAGTCATTAGTGCTATAGAAAATAACCACCATGTTGTTTTACTGTGAGTAGAAAGGATGTGTGACCGACATTATGTTAATGAAACAACATAGTTATCTTACTTACAAAATGGTATAGGTGAATGTGTAATGTCACTCAGTCGTTGTTTTCATTTTTTTGTTCCAGAAGACAACATTGACTGAGTGGTAGATGGTTATGGCACTATTTTCAAATAAGCAGTTAAGTAATTTTAATATGTGCTAATTTGAAATATTATGTAAAACTAAATGGTTTATATATGAAAGGTTTAACAGAACTAACCATTGAAACACAAAGGTTATAATTTCACTCGTGTGACTCCATTTCTATCTCTATTTTTTGTTAGAGGTCCTGTAAATGGAGTACCAAACATACTGCTATATGTCACTAAAGAAGTTCCAACGGTTGTTTCCACTGATATTGTCGGAATTGTAATTAATATAGATACCAATACAATAATAAGTAAGTGATTAGTTTGGTGTAAGTGCAACAAAAACGCACAATATTTCTATCGTTCCTTCATCAATAGCTTGAATTGTAACCTTGCATCTCTTGAGGTTGATGGGAAATACATGTTAGTATTTGACCAAGCTGCGAACTGTTCAGGAACTATCATAGAAGTCATAGTTAAATAAGTTCAATTTGGGTTAGTTTGAATTCCATTGTGAAATATTATAAAGATTTTATAGCTAAATATATATAGAACTAGCCATTGTTACATATAGGTGATAATGGCACGCATGTGAACCCATGTATGATGTTATCCGTTGGAAGTGAATAAGTTGTCAGAGTACCAGGATGGTTGGTAGATGCCATTGTAGTGTTTCCAGTAGTAGACGCCACTATTATTGGCTCAGTTATGATGAATATAATAAATTTAAGATAGATAATAAGTAAAACATTTCCAAGTCTAAATAATAAGGAACTTATAGAACTAACCATTGTTACATATAGGCGATAACTTCACATGTGTGCATCCATTTGTGATGTCAGCCATTAGAAGTGAATAAGTTGTTGGAGTACCAGAATGGTTAGTAGATTTCATTGAATAGTTTCTAGCAGTATCCACCACTGTTATTGGGATAGTTATAATAAATAAAAATAGTGAAAGATGGAAACTAAGTAGAACATTTCCTAGTGTAAATAAATTCAGAACTCACAGACTATTTTTTGTTCCTTCATAAGTCTCCTTCATTGTAACCTTGCATCTCTAGAGTTTGTTGGGGAATTCATCATTGGATTTTTTTTCTTTATATTAGTTTGTCAAGGTGTTCAATGAAACCATAAAAAAACACTTCACAGTAAAGTGAATGTAATATACACGGTGAAGGAAAACCACAAAGTGGTTCTCAAAAGTGGTTTGCGATGTAGTAGCACAGGTATGTAGGTATATAGATTACCAAAATGAAAATGATAGGTTCACAACAGTTATTATGACTAATGGATGTTATTTTGATCATTTAAACACTGTAATATAATTGTTCAGTACAATATGGCAACCATATCCATATGTATGATATGATGTACTATACTCAATATGTAATTAATCTCATACTAGAAAATTCTAATAGAAAAATTTGAAAGTTTTTTGAAACATATCATGTTATAACTTACAATGTAATATGATCCATGAATAATATAGATTTAAAATAATATGACTATTGCATATTCATGAATATAGGTTAATGAAAAGGTAAATTGCATCATACCTAAGTTGTGAAGCAGATGCCGGAGGGCATAGCCTACTGGAAAATGGTTTTTGCAATGTAGTATCACAAGTATGTACGTATATAGATTACTGAAGATGAAAATGACTAGTTCGGAACAATTATTATGACTAATGCATGTTATTTTTATCATTTAAACACTGTATATAATTGTTCAGTACAATAAGGAAACCATATCCGTATGTATTATATGATTTATTATACTCAATATGTAATTAATCTCATATGAGAAAATTTTAACATTAAAATTTGAAAGTTGTTTGAAACGTATCAGGTTAGAACTTACTCTGTAATATGAACCATGAATAATATATATGTAAAATAATATGAATATTGCATATTCATGAATATAGGTTAATGAAATGGTATGTTGCATTATACCTGAGCTGCGAAGCAGATTCCGGAGGGAAGATCCTACTGGAAACTGGTTTTTGAAATCAAAGAAACTCAATAACAGTCCACTGTAATCGCAGGCAGTTGGTGGTAGGTAGATTGGATAGAAAGTGGAATGAAAGGGCTATCATGGGAAACAATGAAAAATAATCAGTATGAAGGAGGGGTGTAGAAGGATACCTAAACCGTTCATGAGTGGATGTCACCCAAATTGTGAGCAGGCTGAAGCATCAACCCAGCGATTGAGCGTCTGACACCTAGGAGCAGGGATGGATGCTGGGAGAAGATACTGTGACCCGCTATTTGAGATAGTAAATATAATGGATGAGTTTGATGTAGTCACATACATTGGTGGAAGGGAAGTAGCATATATAATTTGAAAGGTCACCTCAACCCAGCGATTTACCGGGTGAAACCCTAATCGGGAACCGATTATACCCTCACGGAGATGAAGAGTCGGATGAGGAAGGCTGCAGGGACACCATTTGTTACATCAACCGTGAGCAATTCGTAGTAGGAGTAGGATGCAGACATGGAAGGAGGTTTCTGGGTAACCCTAGACTGTGATGAGGAAGGATGCCAAATTTGTTGTGCTCCGCAGAATGTTGTAATTGTATGTAGAATATGTGATAGGACCATTCGTTGGGAAGATGGGGGGATGAATTATGCGATTGAAGGCGAGTCGG
The DNA here is from genome assembly GCA_963277665.1 of Viscum album. Lineage (NCBI taxonomy): Eukaryota > Viridiplantae > Streptophyta > Magnoliopsida > Santalales > Viscaceae > Viscum > Viscum album. The sequence continues at coordinate 937,534,597 of OY728129.1, forward strand.
CACGGTAGTGGGGAGGAATTGCAAAGCAGGAGAGGGTTTGAGGGGAAGATAATGGGAAGAAGAGGCCACCGAATGTCGGGATATGAAACCAGATCGAGAGGGGGTATGAGGGGAATAGAAATAGGAATTATATTGGGAAATTAGGCGTCATGGACAACCGGAGGAATGACACGTTATGGTTAATTGACGTGGAGAAATATAATGATGGCACGTCGCATGGATGAATTCTAGGATTAGTAGAGATAGTAGATGATGTTTTAGAAAAATTTACCTTAAAATAATCCCTTTTAAAACTCTTTCATGAAACATGGACATGGATTATAAATATCTCCCAGTAGATACTAAAATAAAAACAACCTCAGATAATAAAGTGATTGTGAAATTAACCCTTACCTTTTACTTTCTTTAGTCGATGGTACGTTTAATCTCCTATATAAAGACCGTAGTATTTAAATAAATTATACAAAAAACATATTAATATTTATTATATCATACAAGATTCATTTATGACATTATGCTACCCATTTAGTAATAATTTCCATGAAAAATAAACATTTCAGGCAATAATCTCTTTCTTTATTGTAGGTCTTTTAACTTTTTACTCTTGATTGTATCACATAGATCGTGATTTAGATACTTCCAGAATATATAAAATTATTTATATATCATATATATTTAGAATATAAATATTTATAATATACATATATATGTAATAGAAAACACTGTTTATGGAGATGGTAGGCCACACTTATGCATAAACGTTGTTTACGTTTTCATATCGTATTGAACGAAACTAAATGAATAAGATATATGTAATTACATATATATATATATATATATATATATATATATCTCCAGTAGAATTATTATGTCATATATTACATACTTATTAATGACAGATATATTTATAATCATTGTTGAAAGGTGAACATTGAAATAAACCTTATCGTGTCGTGGACATTGTAATCTGTACATACGCAGAAGCGACAATATCATTATATTAATGGAGAAATAATATGTAATTGGATGGTATATCATATATATAGAATAATTAAGAAGTTATATATGTTATTTAAATTAGTTATACTCATTTTTATACCCATCCAAATAATGAAATGTATGAATAACAAACGACACCACGGCATGGAGCCGATGATCCATATGAATGAATGTATAGTGAATTTTTCATTTATAGGATGGATAGAATAATGAATATGGTTGTAACATTTTTTTAATAACATAATAGTTTATAGAAGATAATGGAGTTATTATTTTAGAATGGAAACAACAAATAAAGAGGAAGTGGAAGAGGAAAATAACTTGAAAGTGGGGATGAAATATTTTCTTCTTCTTCAGGTTCTTTCTTTTTATTTGATCAAAAGGGCTCTTTAGGTTAGCTTTTTAACCAATGTAAGGCCTTTAAGATGAATTTAGAAAAGATGGGAGGATATTTAGGTAGGGGTTGGCCGAGCCAAATAGCATCGGAGGAGTGATTTTGAGAGAAGGGGAAATACCCTTTTATAAGAGTGGTGAAGGTCACTTTAGGAAAAGTGTGAAATATTTTTTTATAATAAAATCATTTTTGTTTCTAATAGAGAAAAATGAATTATTTAAAGTCTAATGTGGTCATGGGTCAAAAAAATTTCAACCAAAAGGTTTTAGACTGGTTTAGGTCATCATATTAACCTTATCTTTTATATTTAACTTTTAATTAAATAGTTTTTTATTTACTATGTATCTTTGAATTTTTTTATTATATGGTTAATAAACATACTATAAAATCCCAATAGAACCCCAAAAGGTTCATTAATCTCTTATATATTATTATATATGTCATTTGGACGAAGGATTTATTTTAAATAATTCTAAAAAAAATTATTTTATACAAAACGTCTAAGTTGAAACTTTTCTAAAAAATAAGCCATAAAGGCAGCAGGGCAGTTGCCGCCTTTAGGATTCGAGAGAAAGGTGGCATCGGCCCTGCTGCCTTTCGGGTTAATTCGAAAGGTGGAAATCCAGTTTTCTTCTTTCTATGATTTTTTTAAATATATTTTGTCTTAAAATTTTTTATTTTTATTTTTATTTTTTTTTGTTTATATATATATATAATCCAAACAAAACAAAATATAAATAAAAATAAAATTTTCAGCTGAATTTATCTACTATTTTAAATTTTGCAGTACTGCCATTACAGTAGTCTGGATTCTGACAGAAGCTGTCACCCAGGGCTCCTATTTAGAAGAGATCTTACCTAAGAAATCATTCTGCATTTCTGATGTGGGATTGTAGTCCTCTATTACCTGTATAGAACAATCTGCATTTCCAATGTGGGATTCTATTTCAAGTACGTGACATAGAAAGACAATAAAATATAATCTATAAGACCAATATAAATGAAACATAAAACGTTAATTAAACATATAAAAAATAGTTGAAAACAAAAATAATTTCATAAAAAATGATGATAAAAAATAATTTTTAAGCTTTCAAAACCACATACTTGAAAGTTAAAAAGTTTCAAGTACGTGACTTTAGAAGCATATAAAATATAAACCACAAGACCAATAAAAATGAAACATAATACATGGATTAAACATATAAAAAATATTTTAAAATAAAAAGAATTTCATTAAAATATTGATGGAAAATATTTTATATGTTTTCAAAGACCGCTACATGAAACGTAAAACTGTTTCAAGCACGTGACTTTGAAAGCATATAAAATAAAAACAATAAGACCGATATAAATCAAAGTCAAAACATGGATTAAACATATAATAAATAGTTTAAAATAAAAACAATTTCATAAAAAATGTTCATGAAAAATTATTTATAAGCTTCTAAAACCACCTACATCAAACTTAAAAATTATTCAAGTATGTGTCTTTGAAATACTATAAAATATAAACTATAAGACTGATATAATTTAAAGTTAAAACATGGATTAAAAATATAATAAATTATTAAATTATTAAATTAATATTATTAAAAATTAATTATATAATAATTAACTAGTTAATTAGTAATTATTAATAATTATTTATATAATAATTAGCCAATTAATTAGTCATATAATTATTCAGTATATAATATTTAATTAGATAATTAGTTATTTAGTAATATAATTATAAATTATATTTATCTATTATAATTAATAATGCCTAATTAATAAAAATTATTATATGATAATTAATTAGTTAATTGGTAATATAATTATTAATTATATAATATTTAATTAGTTAATTAGTAATATTTTTATAAATTATCATTATTCATTATAATTAATAATTCTAATTATTCATTATAATTACTAATTATAATTACTCATTATAACTATAGATTATAATTATTTATTGTTAATTAATAATATAATTATTAATTATATAACTATCATTTATATAATAATTGGTTACTTAATTAGTAATTATTAATAATTAATTATATAATAATTAATTATTTAAATAGTAATATAAGTAGTTAATTAGTAATATAATTATAAATTATTTAATAATTAATTAGTTACTTAGTAATATAATTATGAATTATATAATAATTAATTAGTTAATTAGTAATAGAATTATAAATTATATAATTTGTAATTAGGTAATTAGTAATTATTAATCATTAATTATATAGTAACTAATCAGTTAATTAGTGGTATAATTTTTAATTATATAATAGTTAATTAGTTATGTTTTTTAGAAAGATAGAGACACGAACCTTTTTATAATTAGTTAATTAGTAATATAATTATAAATTATTATTATTTGTTATAATTATGAATAATGATTTATTAAAACTTATTATTTAATAATTAATTAGTTAATTGGCAATAAAATTATTTATTATATAATAGTTAATTAGTTAATTAGTAATATAATTATTCAGTATAATTAGTAATTAGTAATTATTAAAAATTATCATATAATATCCAATTATTTAATTAGTAATATAAATATTCTTTATAATTATTAATTATAATTTTCATTATAATTATTAATTATTAATTACTAATTACTAATATAATTATTAGTCATATAACTATTAATTATATAATAATTAGCAAGTTAATTAGTAAATATTATTAATTAATTAATTAATTTGTAATATAATTAGTTAATTAGTAATATAATTATTAACTATTTAATAATTAATTAGTTGCTTAGTAATATAATTATTAATTACATAATAATTAATTAGTTATTTAGTAATATAATTATTAATTATATAATTTTTTATTAGTTATTTAGTATTTATTAATCTTAATTATATAATATATAATTACTTAATTAGTAACATAATTATTAAATATATAATAGTTAATTAGTAATTTTTTTGTGAGAAATATAGAGTTGGGGCCCTTTTTATAATTAGTTAATTAGTAATATATTTATAAATTATAATTATTAATTATAATTATTAATTAGTATTTATTAAAATTTATTATATAATAATTAATTAGTTAATTGGTAATATATTTATTAATTATATTCTAGTAAAGAAGGTAATTAGTTATATAATTATTCATTATAATGATTAATTAGTAATTATTAAAAATTATTATATAATAATTATTTAGATAATTAGTAAAATAATTATTCTTTATAATTATTCAATATAATTATTCAATATAATTATTCATTATAATTATTCGTTATAATTTTTCATTATAGCTATTAATAATTATTTATTATTTATTAATTAGTTCATTAATAATATAATTGTCAATTATATAACTATTAATTGTATAATAATTAGGTAGTTAATAAGTAATTATTAATAATTAATTATATTATAATTAATTAGTTAATTAGTAATATAATTAGTTAATTAGTAATATAATTATTAATTATTTAATAATTAATTAGTTACTTAGTAATATAATTATTAATTATATAAAAATTAATTTGTTAATTAGTAATGTAATTATTAATTATATAATTTGTAGCAAGTTAATCAGTAATTATTAATCATTAATTATATAAAAAATAATTAGTTAATTAGTAATATAATAATTAAATATATAATAGTTAATTAGTTATATTTTTGAGAAAGATAGATTCGGGGCTCTTTTTATAATTAGTTAATTATTAATATAATTATAATTTATAATTGTTCATTATAATTATTAATTCGCATTTATTAAAAATTATTATATAATAATTAATTAGTTAATTGGGAATATAATTATTAATTATATAATTGTTAATGAGTTAATTAGTAATATAGTAATAAATTATAATTTTTCATTATAATTATTAAAATTTAATTATTAAAATTATTTATATCAGTAATTAATTAGTTAATTATTAAATAATTAATTATTAATAATTACTAATTAACAAATTGATTATTATATAATTAAATATTAATAATATAAATTTAATAATTTAGTAATTAATTATATGTTTAATCCATGTTTTTCCATTAAATTATATCAGTATTACATTTTATATTTTATAGTATTTCAAAGCCACATACTTGAATCATTTTTATGATTCAAGTAGGTGGTTTTGAAAGATTATAAATTATTCTTCCTGAATATTTTTGATTAAATTATTTTTTATTTTCAACTATTTGTTATATATTTAATCCATGTTTTATGTATCATTTATATCTTCCTTATAGTTTATATTTTATAGGCTTTCAATGTCACATGCTTGATTTATTTTTAAGTTTCATGTATTTGTCTTTGAAACCATATAAATTATTTTCTATTTACATTTTTTATGAAATTATTTTCATTTAAAACTATTAGTTATATGTTTAATCCGTGTATTATGTTTTAGTTATATTGGTCTTGTAGTTTATATTTTATAGGATTCTAAAGTCACGTACTAGAAACATTCTAAATTTCATGTGTGTGGTTTTGAAAGCTTATAAATTATTTTTTATCATCATTTTTTATGAAATTCATTTTTCTACTATTTCATATATGTTTAATTAATGTTTTTTGTTTCATTTATATTGGTCTTATAGTTTATATTTTATAGTCTTTCAAAGTCACATACTTGAAACAGAATCCCACATTGAAAATATAGAATGTTCGGCGTAGGAAATGAAGAACCAGGATACCACATCAGAAATGCAAAATGATTTCCATGGTAAGCTTTCATATAAATGGGAGCCTTGGGTGAGATCTTCTATTAGAATCTAGACTTTTGTAATGGTAGTAATGTTGGATTTTAAATAGTGGATAAATTATACTAATTTTTTTTATTTTTGTTTTTGTTTTGTTTTGTTTATATATATATATATAAACAAAACAAAATAAAATAAAATAAATTTTTAAAAAAAATTAATTTTTGTGTTTTAGTAGAAAGATGGCATCGCGCATTCCACCATTCACCCAATTCCAAAGGTGGCATCTGCGATGCCGCCTTTGAGGCATATTTTTAAAAAAAAATTAAACCCGGGGGTTAGCCGAGCCAAATGGATTCGGAGGTGTGAGTTTGTGATAAGGGTAATTACACTTTTATAAGAGTGGTAAGGATCACTTTAGGAAAAGCGTGAAATATTATTTTATAATAAAATAATTTTTGGTTTCTAATGGCTCAAAAATGAATTATTTAAAGTGTAAAGTGGGGATGGATCGAAATCCTCTCATCCGATAGGTTTTAGACAGATTTAGGACATCATATTAACCTAATCTTTTAGATCTAACTTTTAGTTAAACAGTTCGACATTTACCATGTCTCTTTGTATTTTTTTTATTATATGGTAAATAAACCTACTATAAAATTACATTAAAACCACAAATGGTTCATTAATGACCAATATATTTTTATATAAGTCATTTGGATGAGAATTAGATTATTTTTTCTATTATATCTATTAATAATATAATAGTTGTTTTAACAAGTCAATAATGTCAATTTTGACACTTTTTATTGCTTGGTTTTTGTGAAAGTCATCACAACATTATTACTTTGGACCAAATACATTGAATCAACCCTAACAAGTCATATTCACCTTGAAAATTCGTGTACGTCATAAAAAATTTTAAATTATATTTATTTTAATATTTATAATACAACTTATTTGATTCTTTCATTAATAAGGTAATTTCTGCATCATCATTATGTCAGAAATAAATTTAATTATTTAATGACTAAAAATTATAAATAAAATATCATGATGCATTAAATCATTTAATATTTCTAATGAATATTTATAATCAAATTTATATAACGTATAACATTATATTAAAAATGCTTTAGTTACAAAACATTGAATTTATCACTTTTAACTCTTCCTTAAATAAAATAATAATAAATGTACTAATCCAATCCATGTAGACCAAAGTGGATCATATTTTTTTCCTAAGGTTGTTTTTGGTCGAATTACAATTATCCAATATAATTAAGATGCGTTTTCGGGTAATTATAATATCATTTTTATCCCTAATGATCCTATTTAATTTTTACTATGGTAAATAATTGTCCAAAGTTACTACTCACAAAAAATTATATTCATCTAATTAAATAAAATTTTCTTAACTAATTTCAACCATGTCTCTCAGGTTTTTGAAATTCAACCCACAGAAGTGGTAAAAATAAGTTCAATGAAAATTTTCAAATTCTCCTTGAAGATGGGGAAAAGACGGTAACAATTTCAATAAAATTTTACATATCTAAACTTTTTATAAAATGTCTACAATGAATTAAATTAAACACATATAGGTATTATATATCTATTTTGACTTAAAATAAATTTAAATAAAATAAATAATTATTTAATTAAAAAGTCATTTTTTAACAATTACGTAGTGTTTTTCCTTATTCATCAAGAATTGAATGTTTTCAGAAAAATACCAGAAATTAATCCTAAGATAGTATTTATAATATGAAATCAAAAATGAAGTCTATTTTAACAAAATGAAAATACAGAATTTGTATTTATTAATTTAGTATTAATTCCCGTTGTCAAAACCAAAAGGCGGGGTTTTAAAAAAAGTAAAAACTATCAAAATGTTGACATGTGTTTATGTCAAATTTAAATGTGAAATTACTTATAATGACCTACATTGTATTAAATGATAAAAATAAAATCTAATTATACTTCATAATAATTCAAATACATAATTTAACACTATAAATTATTTCGATTAAAAAAGTTGTTTTCAATTAAATCATAATATTTTTAAATATTTATCAAAATATGAATGTTATCAGAAATGTACAAAAATTTAATGAAAACTAAATTTTTATGCCCCTATTATAAATAAGTATTTAATTTCCTTAAATTAAATATATAAAAGTGTGAAATGTTGATTTTAAAAAAGTTTCACCATTAAAATGCGGTAATATTTAATTTTTTGAAAAATAATTTTTTTCTCTAAAAATACAAAAATTTTCTTAAATAGTTTCTAGGAAACACATAATATGTACGTTGAAATTATATAGAGTATATAAGATTCAAAATGCAGTTAATATTATGCATAACTTCTTTTTGAATGGTTAGTTTAATACGTTGTGGTGCGGTCAAACTCGGTTTTTCACGTAGCGCATGCTATTGAATTACTTTAATGTGATAATGTACTATGAAATCTTGGTGTGTTACAATTATTCAATTTCCTTGTACCCAATCGGATAAATGTATTATAAATTTAATTTCGTTGATACGATGACAATGTGGGGTTTCAATGAAAAGATGTTCAACATTTGAGAAAGTAATTATATGAAAATTCTATATTAAAATGAATGTAATGACCTAAATTAGATTATTTGATTTATTATTGAACTATTTTTTTCAAAAACTTATTAATATTAATTAATGTTTTTAAAATATTTATTATAAATTGAAATTTTTAATAAAAACTAGTATTATTACTATTCACTAAATAATTTATTTTTTCAAAAAAAATTCAAAAATTCCCATCCAAATATATTAGACAAGTAGACTTCACAAGTAGAGTTTATTATTTCAAATAAAACTTCTAAATTAATAAAATATTTATTTTTTAATTCGTTCACATATTTTAGTAAAAACTTCTTTTTTTAGAAAATAGTATTTTTGAAACTTATAAATATTAGGTACTTTTTATCACTATGTTTACTTTATATAAAACCATTATAAATAATATTTCACAATTATTTAATATTATTCATGTCTCTATGTTTTATGGATACTCTATAATGAGGGTATTAATATAATATTATTAATAATATATTATGGTCTATTAAAACTTTGTGTCATTTGTAACAAATTTTTTTGAAAATATTAAATTTATTTTGAATAAATATTTCCCAAAATCACATGGTGTTATATTATACCTCCTAAAAATGATTTTATCACAAAAAGAATTCGCTTTCTTACCAACATGTAATGATTATTCTGCCTCATTACATCCTCAGGTTCCCATGATTATCGCTTAAGTTAGTGGTTTTTTTCACCAACCATTGACCAGAGGAGTTCCCTAGTTTTGTAAAAATGACTATATATGATCCAAAATATCAACTTATTATTTCATATAATAATGGCCATGATCCAATGGTACTAGCTATGAGTTCATTACAAGTGAATAATCATCTATTCACTACCTCATGATATGTACATAGAAAACATCATGAACCTGTGAGAAGTACAGTGGAATCACCAAAAGATAAGGAAATGTCCAGTTATGATCAATTATTTCAAAGGGACCCTTAAACCCAGGGTTTAATGTTCCCTTATTTCTTTCATGGATTAATTCTTATAAATTCCTTCATGAAATGTCTCAGATTTTCTGTGTATTTTTGTGTGTGTTATATAGATTGATTTTGATATTAGGCAATGAGACGACATGTGGTTCTGAGGCCCAGTGTTGCTGGAATAAATGTTTGAAAATTTTAACATATTTAATAGCACAAGAAAAAGGTTTTCCAGAAAAAGGGGATAAGTCTTAATTTGGTGCCCAAATTAGAAATTCATAGCACTATTGTGTTCAGAATGGATGTTTTACCCTATTCATGACATAACATTAGTTAGCATGGGTCATTTGAGGAATAGATATTGTGGGTCATAAAAGTTATAAATTAATTTAATAAAATTTATTATTTGGTGCAGATAATTGAGAATATTTAAATTTATCGTTATGTCATAATTATATGGTTTTCTGAATAATCCTAGAACCTCTGGATGATTATATGAGAGATCTTTGGGAATCCTATCTGATGAATGACAACAGATCGAGGATCAATGGCAGTGAAGTGATCATTCATCATCCACAACCGATCCAAATCATGGAAGGATTTTGTGTCTTGTGATTTTACATTACCTTCATAATCTCAAATGAAATCATAAAAATTAAATGAACATGAATTTATACGCACATATATCTTAGCATTCAATTGAATTGTTTTTTGGTTCGTTGATTTATTTCAGATTGTTTATCATTATAATGGAAACAAATCAAGGATGAAACATACAATGGATAGGGTTCATTATTTAGTGTTTCTATTTGTCATTTTCTCTAAATTTAATACATTTTTTTCACCATTAGTAATATGTAGTTCCCATATCAACCTTTCCAAGTGTTTCTGAACTCGATTGAACCCAAGGATTTCAGGGGAATCAATAACTAAGGCCGAATCTATATAGGCCAATACCTAAGGGGATAGGATCTATGGCAATTTTGATTTTTGGGCAGTAGAGGATACATGATGGTCTGAGGAAGGGACCACCATCATTTCACTGATGATGAAGGACATAATGGAAACAACATATGCAGAGTGGCATCAATGGGGATGTGAAGTGGGCTGGGGTTGGAAGGATGAGTTAGGTAGATGACCTAGGTCTGGTAGACGGGTCAGTTTGGGTTGACGAATCAGGTTAGGAGGGTGGGTTTGGTTAAATACAAGGCAATTGGGGTGGATCCCAGTTGCGAGGGACTTACAAAGTTCATCATGGGGCCACCGTAGTTCGAACGAAAACAGATGACCTGATTGTGATGGTTGACTGTGACAGTTGACCATGGGTGCAATGACGATGAGGATAGTCTACATGGAAAATGACCGACTGTCGTAGTCAATTACAAAAGTAGGTTGAACAACTGCGTCAGTACATCCACTGGCCCCTAGTAGGCCTATGTGTGGTTTTGTTCAAATGAGTATATATCCTAAACAGATCATCCAATAGATGATCTCTCCATGGGGTTGATACCCTAATGTTGAAACATTCCTTTGAGACAACTGGTTTTTTAGTTTGGACCAGTATATGTTGAGAGAGTTCCCTTGGTCTATTCCTCGAGGGTTCATCACTGCATTATATCCATATCAGTGGATTGTGATCCCCTCTAGTGGCCTAGAATTAGATTATAATATCCCTCCCCAAAATAAGAGTGTGATCCTCTATCACCCTTAGTGGAGTTGTGAAACTAGAATAACCTCTAAGAGTAGCACATTGGTCCTCCAACAAATGGGTCCAATCAGTGGGGTCAATAGAATCCCCCAATGGTTGTGGGTGTGATCCCCTAAGTAGTGGGTTGATCTAGATAAGGTCCATGAAATCCACTTGTGAGTATGGGCATGATGCCCACTCTATGTATTATAGACTTTATTGAAATATTCATTCTCTTTGGGTCGGGCCCAAATGATGTAAAATTGTTTTTCGAGGTTCTTCAACAGTATCATGGCACAGGGAGTGAGTTCCCTTGGAACTAGCATGCTTCAAGTAGAATCATTTGGACGGAAGTTCTTTATGATCACTTGATAGTGTGATGTAACTCATGATTATATATGATTCCTTTTTTCTATACTTATTAAATATATTATATTGTGATACATATTCAATAGATATAACTATTCCTGGTGCTCCATATTTATTTTTTAGGGTTTCCTACTATCTATTGTTATACTCACCCCTTCATTGGATTTCCCCACATTTATCATGTTTTAGGAAGTCAAGATACCTTTTGAAAAATTCTTAGGAGGACCAAGAGTGGGTGAGTCATAGCTGAAGATGGGAAGACTGGGGTGTCTACTAAGATCATTCCTTTGATGTAGTCTTTTACCTTAGAGAAGGTCACACATGTTATAGTTTTATTTAGTGTTTTGTATATAATATCTGAGGTGGTCTTATTTTATTATGTTTTTAAATTCCAATAATTTCACTATCATACTCTCTTATGGGATGTTAGATGTATACATGAATTATTTCAGTTATATTACAATTCAGTATTGTGTGGATTGGGTATGTGTGCATGTGTATAGGTAATTATGATAAATACTCATATTTTTGGGAAATTACAACTTGGTGTTAGTCTCCATCCCTTGGACTATTAGATGAGGGATTGGGGTAGTCGCAGCATGGTCCCCACTGAGACTGGTTATGACGGAGTTGTATCAAGTGCTAGTCGATTGTACTTTAGGATCGAGAGTCTGTGACATTGGTTTAGGAAACATTTTTATGTGATTTGTGTCGGAATTTAGGAAAGGGACTCATGTTTTGGTGTGGTTACTCACATACCCACACATAAGGAAACTAAATTTCAACTTTTTAAATCGGTACATGAAATCACTGGTTATAGGAAAAACAATGGTGCATTCATCATATAGGAATGGTTGTGTTTTTCTTTTCCTTCTTGAGTTAGCTCACCTGATATTTTCTATTGACTGTGGTACATCTTATTTTATTTCATGATTCCTCCACATAGATAGCTGTCTAGGATTCCACTGTTTGATCATGAGGATTATATTCTTTGTAAAGAGGAATCAATATAGGGGAATGTACCAAAGATAGTACCTTTAGGTGGTTTTTCGACCATACTACCACCCTTCGAGATGTAGCTACTACTAGCATTTCTAGTTAAGGATGCACAAAGTCTGAGTGTGTTACACAAGTTTCAATGGTATAAACCTTCTAGTATTTTGGGTGAGATAGACCCTCGTATGACTAAGGATTTTCTAGAGGCAGTAACCCGTGTTTTCAACCTTGTAAGGATTCTTGTGGTTCATATGTCATTCCATGCAAAGAGGTCTTGAGGGTTATGTGGGGGTGGTGGTGGATCTTGGTGATTATTCACACCAAGAAGAAAATAATTATCAGATAGACTTTGAACGTCTCTTTCATTAGGAAATCTATTTGTCCACATTACGATTGGTACTTATATAGGAGATCCTGCATCTGTAGCATGATAGTATGACCGTGCTGGAGTATTCAACAAAGTTCATAGTTCTTTAACTCTACACATTGGACATGGGACAATACAAAATCATCATGGCTCAGAACATTGAGTAAGGATTACAATGAAAAACTAGGGAACCAGTGATCCCTTATAATTCATACCAATTTTGGGGTACATAAGTGATATCAGCTAATAGAGAATTTTTTTTGGCATATTAATCACTGATAGTGGGAGATAACGGTTGGAACAAGGTAACTGAGATATCAATGGTATGTATATGAGAATAGTCACAAAGATGCAAGTGGGTCAGGTTATTCTGGAGGGGATCCGAGGATTCAGGTTCATTTGTGCACGTCTCCCAGGGCAGCTGAAATTATACAAGCGATAAATATTGTTACCCATGTGTTGGTTGTGGATATTAATCACGAGATCATCTGATCCATCACATAGTTGACAAGGATATGGTCGAGGGACTACTGAGGAATAGTTAGAGACCAGAGAAGGGTGGTCCTTAGTGTGGTGTACATAGAAGTGGATCAAGGAGAGCAGCATGAGGTAGTTTACATTTCGACATGTAACCACCACCTCCCACTGGTAGTCCCCTCCATGATTAGAGTATTAGTGGGTTGGGATGAGAAAAACTAAATGCTATGTATGACTATGACCCCAAGGCTCTAGTTATGATATAGGGTACAACTAATATCTATTCCACCTTTGCTAATTTTATGGTAGACATAGGTGCTAGTCATTCATTTCATTCAAATAACCTTATTCAAAACTTAGAGATTGGGTTTGAATTGCTGAATAAACCCTTATACTTAGAGAAATCACCTACATGAGACTCGATGATCATACAATGAATTTAACAATATGAACTACCTCTTGGAGGTGATATTTTTGTTTGTTATATCTTGGTAGCAGAGTCGAGGCATTAAAATTTCATTCTTGGTTTGGACTGGTTAGCCACAATTCTTGCTCAGATTGACTATTTTAGGCAATGTGTGTGGTGTGTCCACAATGATGGAACACAATTTTCATTTTTTGGAGAACATTAAATGTAGATATCGTAGGATGGACTAACACGTAGGAGGGTGCAACCGATTACTCATCAGCTAACTTGCCTCGCCCTCGATGTAGTAAATGAGATGAGTCCTCATTTTAATGTAGTGGTGGCAGAGTATGAGGACATCTTTCTTGAAAATGATCCAATTTTACCACCCCATAGGGAGATAGAATTTTGTGTTGATCTACACCCTTTGATTATAGTGATATCTACACATGCATATTGGATGGCTCCCACAAAGGTTTTTGGGATGATGATACAATTTGAGGAATTGTAGAATAAGGGATTTGTGAGACCAAAATTTTCACTTTGAGCAGCCCTAATTTTGTTTTCCAAGAAGGAAGATAGGATATTGATGTTATTTATCAATGCATAAATCAGGTGACCATGAAGAACAAGTATCAACTACCAAGGATCAATGACCTCTCTGATGAGTTGAAAGGGGCGTGACAGTTCTCAAAGATAGACCTCAGTTCATGCTATCACCAGGTATGAGTACGATATGGGGATATACCAAAGGTGACATTTATATTTCATTACAGTAACAATGAGTACTTGGTGATGTCATTTGTAAATTAAACATTCCATAACCGTCGTCATGGGATTCATGAACCCCGTATTTCAGTCTTACATAGAGCGGTTCATAGGGGGTTTCATCGATGACATCCTAGTGTATTCATCATCTGAGGGGGAGCATGCGAGACACTTGAGGATGGTCTTAGACACACTCTGAGAACACCAACTTTAAGGGAATATCATGAAGTTTCTATTTTGGATTCTAGAGGAAAATTTTCTAGGACACATCATCTTAGATGTTGGAGTTCCTATGGATAAAACAAAGGTTGAGGAAGTGCTTTCTTGGGAGATACCCTAGATCATTACCGATGTTTGAAGTTTCCTTGGATTTGTAGGGTATTATTGGAGGTTTGTACCAAACTTATCTAGAGTGAAAACACACTTGATTTCTTTCACATAAAAGGAGGGACCATTTGTGTGGATATAAAAGTGAAATCAGGGCTTTCAGGAGTTGATGCATAGGTTGATGTGCGCTCCCATACTAAAGTTACCAGAGGAAGGCTTTGAGTATGTTCTATTCTACAATGCATTAGGTATCAGTATTTTTTGTGTACAAATGTAGAGGAAATAAAAAATTTCTTATGGTTCACGCCTTTTGAGACAACTTGACAAGAACTACATGACCAATGATCTAGAGATAGTTGTGGTATTATTCACATCGAAGATGTTGTGACACTACCTAATGTTGGAACGGTTAATCGTCTACTATGATCACATGATTCTAAAGTATATATTCTATTAGAATGATCTGAACATGATATAGAGGCGATGTATAGTTTTCCTCAAGGACTATGAAATTGATATTGTCTGTAATCATCTGAAGGAGAATGTGGGGATGTATGCTCTCAGTAGAAGATCCAGTTCACAGTTTCTAAATGAGTCATCAGAGTTCTTTACCTCATTGAAGATATCCTTTATAGATAGAGATATAATATCTTAACTCTAGTTTATGGTCACACCCATCCACTATTAAAATGAGTTAGGGAGGAACAACTTTGGGATACCGACTATGAGACATTACATACTTAGATATCCATAGGGCATGTTCCTGATGGATATTAAAAAGGTGGGGAGTAGGATGTTCTTGTAATAGAATGAATAGTTGTACCAGTGGTGTTGCAGGAAGAGATTTTGAGGGAGTTACATAAAACCCCTTTGGCAGTACATCCATGTGTGGTGAAGATGTACTGGGACCACTGACATCTGTTATGGTGGTCAGGGATGAAGAAAGAAGTTGTAGAGTATGTTTCTCGATGCCTTACTTATCAGTAAGTGAAGGATGACCACTAGCTTCCAGAGGGTTTATCTCAAACCTGTGAGGTTCCATAATGGATGAGGGATGGGTCATTGATGTAATTAGTGATGGGTTTACCATGTACGTCTATTGGAAATAATTCCATCTTGTTGTTCCTTGAATGAATCACCAAGTCGACCCACTTCTTAGCTATCTGAGAACAGAGTCTAGTAGGGATTGTGGGATTCCTCTACATGAAAGAGATAGTTTGACACCATGGAGTCTCGAAGATGATATTTTCTGATCATGATGATCGCTTAACATCCTAAATATGGAAGGGATTGTAGGATGCATTTGGGATGCAGCAACACACGAACACAAAATTTCACACACAAACGGAAAACCTTACTAACTGGACCATTCATGTTTTTGAGTAAATTCTGGAAGATTTCATGTTATAATTTTTCCATAGTAAATAGGATCTTCTACCTATTGTGGATTTTGAGTACAAAAACATATACTATTCCACCAATGGCATGGTACCATTCATGGATTTTTACGGGAACCCTTCTAGATTCTGCATAGTGTTGGTGAAGAGGTACACCTCTTGGATTTACTGATGTAGTTAGATCAGGTACACACTTTCTTCCACATGTCCCTTTTGAAGAGGTACCATCATGACCCATCACAAATTATTGACTTGGGAGATCTTTACATAGAATATGGAGTAATCTTTGTTTAGATCCTAGTTGAGATTGAGGATAAACTAGAGAAGATCCTTCAAGGGAGAAATATTCCTTTGGTGTTTGTCTGGTGGAAACAAAAGAATATTCATGAGAGGACATGGGAGTAGGAGGCTCAAAGTGGTGCTCAAAATATCTTCCCTACCCTATTTTAGGCCTAACATAATTAGCATAGTTCATTTGTGAAAACATTATCATGAGTTGTTAAAAGAATAAAATAAGCCAATATTTTTTTTGCGTATTGAATTGAAGGAATTTGGATGTATCCACATGTAATAATTACTGGGTCAGACGCATAACCTTGGTACATTTAAGGGATCATTTGAGATTTCTCTGGGAATCCTTTCTGAAAAAAACAACGGATTTAGGATCGATGATGATGCAAATATCGTTCTTCCTCAACAAATAATCCCTATCGAGGAATGATGTTTAGCCTTATGATTTTCCATTATGTTATTAATTCCGGATTAAAAAATCAATTCAATGAACAAGAATTGATACACGCATCATGGTTAGATTTCAATTTATGGTTTTTTTTGGTTCATTGATTTATTCTATAATTTTTATCCTTCTAATGTGAAAAACATCAAGGATGACATGAATTACAGCCGAGTATTGTTCCTCAATGTTTCTCATTTTTCTTTTCTATATTTTATATTTGTGTTCTTCACTGCTGGAACACTATGGTTCCTTACATAAAAATTCTAGTGGGTATGGAGCTCGATTGGACCCCCATAGTTGAGGTGAATCCACAAAATAGGCCGGATCTTAGTAGATCAAGACACAATGAGCATGGATCTTGGACTGTTTCGATTTTCATCCATTAGTGGAGGAATAATGGTCTGTAAAAAGGACCAATAGTGTATAAGTTCCAGGCACATTGGATGTTCATTTTTGGGTTTTACAAGCATTAATATTAGCATTAAACAATGTTCAATTTGTGATCCATCATGATAATAAAACAATTGATCTTTGGAATAGATCTAAGAACGAAACGAAAGAGAATGGTCCTAGTACCATTGAGAGTATCATCATATGTTGGTTATAAATAGTTTAACCAATTTTCAAGAATTTCCTTTATGGAATTCGTTAATCATTGATGTTTTTCGGCCACGTTTTGATGTGATTAGTTGTCTCGTCATAGAAGCCTAGTGTTGACTTCCTCTAGCAGTGATCCACACGTGCACCTTGTATCTCTAGACGTCACCAATAGAGTCTCCAGGTGCTAATGTGGGGAAGCCTTTGCTTGCGTTTTCCACCTTAAATCTCCTTCATTCGATGGAGGATAATCTCTCTCAGTCATAAGAGCGTTCTTGGTGGAAGGAGTTCTCTCAACCTTGACATAATTTTCCAGAATCATTGTGCACAATGATTCATCAAAAAGTGTTGGGGTTGGGAGGATATTTTTAATTGGGTTTGAGGTTATATTGTTATGATAAAAAATAAACGCATTACTGGTTTTATTTATATCATTATCTTCTATTGAAAACCCACATGTCAAATCATTAATTCCATTCCATACACCCATGATGATTATAATAAATATTATGTAATAAAACAATAGTATTTCCTAAAAATACCTACTGGAAAAACTACACGGTGAGTAATGTGTACTTGTTTTTCATTTCCTTTCCAAAATAAAAACTACATGGCATATACAATCTATGTAGACCGCATGTATATATGGTTTTTTTCATTTTATTCTTCCACCAACATTTAAAAGATTTTGGATTCCTTGAATAATTATTAAACCAAATATGAGAATAATCTTCATTTTACTTGAGATACTTTGATACACTTAGTGTGTGACCCTCTAGGCCTCTTTCTTATTGGCATTAGGTGGGCTTGACTAAAGTCCAAGATTACTATCTAGCAATGGGTCAAGGCACCCATGAGAAAGGATTTGATGAAGCATTGACCTGTCACCTCATATGAATGAATATAATGTAATTTCATCCCTTTGTATCTATATCTCTACTAAAGTGGGTTTCATGAAAGTGTCATAAACTCATGTGCTCGATTATTCTTTCTTTGACTTCCCAGAATTGAACTCACCCATACCTTAACACGGCCATGGATTTATTAAGGCTATATATATTACATCGAATGGGCTGATATATCTACTTCTGTTATGGAACAGAAGGGAAAAATCCTTTCTTGCGTTATCTATTAATGCAGTATCACTCGTAATGCACACAACGTATCCTACCTCACTGCGAACTGAGTGTCATCACAGTTTTCATCAATAAATCTAAGTGCGTGAGTTTTAATACCCATTAATAATATTCATAAATTCAAAGGACTGATACACACGTCCATAGATAGGAACATTCAATGACACTATGAAATGCGGATTTCCTACTAGTGTGTATCGTTCTCAAAATATCCTCCTGGATATTACCAAAGGTGCACACCATGAGGAGGTGCCTCACAATTTTATGAGTCCCCAACCCTAATGACCTGTATTATTTGTGTCCCTCAAATAACATCATCATTCCATAGAACATATATTCATGAACAGTGTTATGGCACTTCCAGGTTCTCATCATAGCAGGGATCTGCTATGACCCTTTAATGGAATAGCTGTCCTTAGGACATTATCACATGTATAGTCATGTAGAAGAACAAAAATGATGGAATAAGGTATTTATTAATGAATAATGTACAATGTTGTTGGTTATAGTCCACAAACTCTAATAGACTCCCACTTGGACTAGAGCCTACAACTAACAACCTTTTCCCACTAGCTCTCACATGATATTAATGCTTCTGCTGAGATAGGATTTTAGTCATGGGGTCTACCAAATTCTCTTCCATAGAAACTATTCTTATTGCAACATCACCCCTTAGGTAAAAATCCCTCATGAGGTGTCACTTCCATAATATGTTCTTTGTCCGTTTATGTGACCTCGGTTCTTTTGCAAGAGCCACTACAATAGTATTATCACAATACAAAATGCTAGGATATTTACTACTAGGAACCACATCAAACTCGTAGACAAAGTTAGAAATTCAGAAGGATTATTTGGATTCATTAGAAGCCTCTATATATTCGGAATCCACTGTAGAATCGGAGACAACTAGATGATTTGAACTCTTCCAGCTCAAAGATCCTCCATAGAGAAAGAAAACATATCCAGATTGTGACATCAAATCATTCTCCTCTTTCTAAAATCCAGCATTAGCATACCCTCTGATGGAAAATTCTTCATCTCCTCCATACACCAAGAACATATCCTTAGTTCTTCTCAGATACATAAGGATATTCTTAATAGTCGTCCAATGATGTTCTCTGAGATCTGATTGTTATCTTCCTACCATGATCAATGCATATGAAACATCAATCCTAGTACATAACATGGAATACAAGATAGATCCTATAGACGAAGTGTATGTGATCTTAATCATTCTACAATTCTCTTGTTATGACCGAGGACACATTTTCTTAGAATGACATTGGTCATGTGACAATGGAACCAATCCCTTCTTGGATTGTTCTATACTAACTCTATTTAGTATCTGGTGAATGTATGTACCCTGACATACACCAAGCAGCCTCTTATTATATCATGAATGATCTTGATCCCTAGAATGTAGGATACTTAACACAAGTCCTTCATGGAGAAACACTTGTTCAACCAGTCCTTAACTGTCTATAATAATGGTAAATCATTTCCAATAAGAAATATTTCATCAACATATACTACTAGGATAACAATCACATTCCCATTAAAATACCAATAAACACAGGGATCACATTCATTCTTAATGAAACCAAATTTCTTTTATGGTTTCATCAAATAGAATATTTTCTGACCTGGATGCTTGTTTTAATCCATAAATGGATTTCTGTAACTTTCAAACCTATTTGTCCCACCTGGTGCCACAAACCCTTCTGGCTATGTCATTTTGACATGTTTCTGATGATTACCATTAAAGAATTCTTTTTTGACATACATTTTCCCAATGGCATAGTCATGGTAATATTATATGGCATATATGATTCTTATGGATTTAAAAATGGCTACTGGCGAGAAGGATTAATCATAGTCAATTCCTTGATGTAGTCTAAATAATTTAGCCACTAGACTTGCTTTATAGGTGCTAACATGACCTTCCATGTCCAGTTTTCTCTTGAATTCCCATCTGTATCCAACAATATTTACATCAACTGGATCATCGACTAGAACCCAGACTTTGTTCAGATACATGGAATCCATCTCAGAATTCATGGCTTATAAAAAATCTTGCATCTTCTAAGCTTTCTACTTCTCCCTTGTAGGAGAGTGGTTCATCATTGACCAACAATAATGATTCACCATCCTCGGTGACTAGGAAACAAAATCTTTATGGTTCCCTTACCTCTCTTGAGCGCCTATGCAGTACTTATTTTTTTAGAACCTCTTCCACGGGGACATGTAGAACTTGTTCTTGCACCAACTTTTGTGTACCTTGAGCTTCAACTTTGTTGAAGTCAATCTAGATCCCACTATCCCTTTAAAGGATTTCATTCCTCTAAAAAAATATGGATTTTCTAGCGACAGTCACTTTCTTGTCTTGAGGGTTATATTGGTAATATCCTTTTTTTCATTGGGATATCCTATAAAGATACACCTCATGACATGGAGTTCTAGTTTATTTCCTAAGAAGGCCGTGACAAATTCCTCGAATCCCCGTCCACATGTATGCGACAAAATGGGTTTCTTTCTATTCCAAAACTCAATGGTAATTCCATTTTCCGCCTTAATTGGTACTGGATTTAATGTGTATGCTGATGTTTGTCATGCAATCCCCAAAAGGATAATGAATGATCTACATGACTCATCATCGAACTCACCATGTTTAACAAGGTACAATTCCTTCTTTCACCAAATCCATTCCAATGTGGTGTATAAGGAGGAGTGAGCTGAGATAGAATCCCAGACTCCCATAGAACATAGATGAAATCTTGGATCAAATATTCTCCACCCAAATCTGATCGAATTTCCTTTAACTTCTTACCAAGATGATTATCTACTTCTTTCTTGAATTCCTTAAATTTCTATAAGGATTATGACTTATACCTCATTACGTATACATAGCCATATCTACTCAAATCATTAGTAAAAGTAATGATATAAGAATATCCACCTCTAGATTTTACTGCAAATGGTCCACACACATCTGTGTGCACCAATCCTAGAAGCTCTGTGGCCCTTTCACCTTTTCCATCGAAGGGCGGGATGGAAAGTTTTCCTTGTAAACATGTGTGACATCTATCAACTGTTTTTAGACAAGTAGAGTCCATGTAACCATCTTAGTAGATATTTTTCAAGTGCTTCTCATTTACATGACCAAGACAGTGTATGTGTCATGTGAGTTTGTTTCATTATTAATTTCCAACACTTGGTTTTCTTAATTTATTACATACAAATAAATTATTTAAATGTTCCATTCCATATAATATGTTGTTCATATTAGAGCGACAACCCGTATTTCCAAATGTGAAAATAAATCCATCCATATCCAAACAAGATATAGAAATTATGATCTTGGTAACACTAGGAACATAATAATAGTTATGTAAACCAAAAACATCCCAGTTGGCAGTGATAGGTTTTAATTTCCAATAGCCAACGTATCCGGCCTTGCTCCATTGGAAGCTCAAAGATCCACCTCTCCTCTATAAATCGTTCAAAATCTACTTGGTTCCTACATTTGAATACAGATGTGAGTCCCACAAGCTGTATCTAATAGATAATGGGTAAAAATAGAAAGATTACACTCCATAACGAATGCACATTTAGAATCCCCTCACTTTTGAGTATAATTCCTCTTTCAGTAGCCTTGCTTGCCACATGAAAAACATACTACCTCCTATTCCTTGACCAACCTTTGAATCTTCCCCTTCATGGAGGAATGTCACTCGGGGGATTCAGATCATTTATATGTGTTTGTCCCCTTTGCCTTGTCATTAATTTTCTTATTCACCATAAGTATTGTGGGTTTGTCCCGCCCCATGTCCATATCTACCTGGCAAATTAAATTCAGAAGTTATGATAGACTCTTCTAATTGTTTCTCATGTTTTAATTGAAAATGAAAGCTAGAGAAGGTCTTGGGTAGTGATGATATGATGAGATCTATATGAAACTCATCGGGATATTTAATCCCTAAGATGTCTAGACGTTCAATGTATCCAATAAGCTTGACTACATGAGGCCCAGCTAGCGCAAACTCTCCAATAATATTTGTAAACAAAACATTGGATATCTTATATCTGTCTTGTATTACCTTCTCTTGGGAGATATCTTTATGGTGAGACATCATGCTATACATATGCATGTTTTTAAGTTGATTCAAGAGATCATTAGACATGGTATAATGCATGAAAAACTAGACACATGTGGCATCATACATATGTTTCTCATAGAGAGATATTTCCTCATCACTAGCCTCTTTCCCAGGCACAACTGAAACATGCTCTTCCAGCACATACAATTTCCTCTTGTGGCAAAGGATGACATGTAAACGCATCTGCCACTCTTGGAAAATGGTGCTAGTGAGATGATTTTTCTTCTTGAGTATGGTTCACAATGATGTGTTTAAAGTCATTTTTATTGTCATTTCTACAAATTAAGATGAGGAAAGGTTTTATTACTTTATAAAACTGAGAAAAATAAATAAATTAATACTTATTAGCCGCCAACCCTTTTATCGAAATCCAATAGCCCTCAATATTGACTTTGTAATATTCTATGGCATGACTATTCTAGTGGCAAGGATCCATATATCCCTTCGCATTACTCCATCTAAGGTTGGTCAAGCATCTTGATGGTTTTTAGGTAGGCATTCCAAATTCTAACTGCAATAACTCACATCTCCTTGATCCAATGAGTGGACTCCCCAATCTTGAAATCCTTTTATTTTTGATTCCCTCAACCTTTTCCACTTGGTCACACTAAGTCCTAATGTGGCAGTAAGCCCTTGATGTGAACCAAGTCAAGTCAACCCTAAACCATGAATTAGAATTCCCAGATAATTGAAAGAACCCCAACTAGGGTTGTTCAAGCACATTGAACTATGGTTTGATTCTAATAATGATTATGGAAGGATATACCGACTTAATATTTCTTTGAGGGATTTTATCCTAATATGTAAATTCGGATTTTATTATCTTTGATTACATGTTGGATAATATTAACCGGGTTATACATAAGTGAATAACCAAGTATAGTATCACATTTCGGCATAATTCAGTCTTATTTTAGTTACATCTTACATTCGTGTTTAATTCATTAATTGTGTGATCATGACAACACACCCACAATAAATAAACCATGCAACATACAGAAATAAAATAAATGGTATGATCATGATTTTGTTCTATTGGTTAGTTTATCTAGTGGTCGATAAACTAACCCAAGTCATAGGGGAGAAACACCTTGATCCTTTTGGGTTCATGTATTCAGCTTTCCACATGTCCACCTCTGTATCTCCTAGGTTTGGTTTCACCTTGTCTCCTGACTTGACCTGCCTCTACTAGCTTGGGAACTCCATCCATTACATATGCATTTATCTCACATTCAGGTGAGGGGTAAAAGGGGTTTTTACATAAAAGAATCCTTGGGCACGCATGCCCTAAATATTAATGAGGAGAAGTCTCACATGCCAACAAATTTAATTTAAATAAATAAATTAAAAGAAAGCATGCACATACAAAAGTCTTGGTCTAGCTCTTGATCATCTATACATGCAATGATTTTACACATAAATAAAACTAGCACTCAATTCATTAATCATTCTGGATTAAGATAAAATATGCTTGATTCAATTAATTATATTTAATTAATCAATCCTTTTGTCTTAAACCCTTTTTTGAATTTCCTTGAGATTCGCATCCATTATATTTTAAAACAAATGAATTTATTTAAAATTATCTATGTATATAACTTGTTCCTTAGAGGAAACCCGGTGAATTATTGATCATTATAAATATGTTAAATTAATTATATATATATATAACACCTATCACATGTTGTACCTCAACTTTAAGCCAACACTATAGTACACGTCTCAAGGGTTTGTATAATATAATAATAAATTTGAATAAAACTGCATAATTTGGATGAGTACATGACGTATAGTTCTGACTACTCGGCGTGTACTTCTGTTCACCATCCATTAGAAGTACACGCTTGGAGACATGGTGTGTAGATGTACTTAGAATATTTCAAGAGTACAATGCATGTTCAGGGGGAGACATGCCGTGTAGTATCTGTGTTACACAGTTTCTAGCAGGCAAGCCGTGTACGGGGTACACGGCCCAACCCTAACCTGAATGGACTACATGCCGTGTTTAGTGGACCACACGGTGTGTAATTAAAAAACCATGTGCCACCTATTTCTGTCCAATACATGGTTTCATTTATGACATAGGAATTCTCCAGTACACATCCAGATTTGGAAGACCAGTCTGATGCATTGAACCTAGACTACATGGTGTATACTTCCTAATACTCACAATTTGTTCTTGTGTTGTACGAATATGAATGTTTGGCACCTCTGGATGAGATCCCCTATTTTATTTTAATCAAATTTAAAATAAAAATGCTTTTCTTTAAGGTGAACAAGAAAAGAGAGAGGAGGAACATGTATCAAGATTCAAATTTGATGAATAATTAAAATGAAATAAAACAACTAAATTATTAAATTCATAAATAACCAATGTGAATCTAAATAATTTTAATCAATGATATGTCCCCTATGATACCACTTCTAGGTATTAGGTGCATCAGAAGCGTGTTGGTGGTTTTTTCCAACATTAATTTTACCATTAAAAAATACTAAATCTGAGATCCATCACTACAATAAAATGCCAGATCTTTGAAATAGAACAAAGAAAGAAAATTATAAGGGTCCTTGAACCATTGAGAGGATCGTCGCATGCGGGTTATAATTAATATAATTAATAGAGAAGAATTGCCTTGATGGAATTCTTTATTCGTTTCTGTTTTCCAGTAATGTTTTGATGTAATATGTCATTGTGCATAGAATTCAAGTGTAGACATCCTATAGTGGTGATCCACACATGCACTGTGTATCTCTGGAATTCGCCAAAGGAATATCCAGGTGCTACTGTGGAGAGGACTTTGCTTGTCTTGTCAGCCTTAGATCCCCTTGATCTGATGGAGGAGGATCTCTCTCAGTCTTGATAGTGTTCTTGGAGGAATGAGTTCTCTCGGCCTTGATAAAATTTTCCAGAATCATTGTGCACAATGATTCATCGAAAAGTGATGGGGTTGTGAGGATATTTATAATTGGTTTTGATGTTATAGAGTTATGACAACAAATAAACGTGTTACATGTTTTATTTATTTAATTAACTCTTATTGAAACCCCCCATGTTGAATCATTAATTCATTGACATGTGGCCATGATGAATATAATAAATATAATTTAAAATAACAATATTATTTCCTCACAATCTCGATTGAAAATACTATACGGTGTGTAATCATTAATACACAGTGTGTACTTGTTTTTCATTTCCATTCCAAAATTAATAATACACGGTAGGTACATTCAATGTACATGAAATTTATATCTTGTTTTTTTTAATTTTATTCTTCCTCCAACATTAAAAAGATTTAGGATTCCTGGAATAATTTTTAAACCACATACGAGAATAATCATTATTCTACTTGAGATACTTTGATACACTTAGTGTGTGGCCCTCTAGGCCTCTTTCTCGTTGGCATTAGGCAGGCGTTCCTAAATTCCAATTTACTAACTAGAAATGGGTCATGGCGCCCATGATAAAGAAGTTTAAACTGCATTGATGTGTCACCTCATATTAAATCTTACCGTGTAATTTAATCCCTTTGTCTCAATATCTCTAATCAAGTGGGTTGCATGCTAGTGCCATCAACCCCTGTGCTCAATTATTTTTTCATTAACTTCCATAAATTGTACTCACCCATACCTTACCATGGGAATGGATTTATTTAGGCTATATAAATTCCATAAAATGGCCTAAGATATCTAAATCTATTATGGAACATAAGGGAAAAATCCTTTCTCTCGTTATCTATTAATGCAGTATCACTCGTGATGCACCCAACGCATCCTACCTCATTGAGAAGAGTGTGTCATCATACTTTTCATCAATACATCTACGTGCACGAGTTGTAAGACACATTAATAATAATCTTAAATTCTATGGACCAATACCCATGTCCACAGATAGGAATATCCAATGACACTATGAAAAGTGGATTTCCAACTTGCGGGTGCCGTTCTCATAATATCCCTTGGATATTACCATGGGCGCACACCCTAAGAATGTTCCTCAATGTTTTTTGTGTCCTCACCCTTAATGGTCAGTATTATTTGTGCCCCTAAAATAACAACATACAACCATAGAACATATATTCGATAACAATGTGATGTCACTTCTGGGTTCTTATCATAGCAGGGATCCTCTATGACCCTTTAATTCAACAGCTATACATAGGACGTTATCACATGAATTGTCATACAGAAGAACAATAAAGATGTGATAACATATTTATTAATGAATAAAGTACATAGTAGTTAGTTATAGGCCACCAACTCCAACATAGTGTAGACCTAGAGACCAGTGGTGTTGCGTGAGGCTGAGCGCATGTAGGTGGTGATGAAGGTGGTGGAGACTAAGAGTGGACCGGGCCAGGTGGGCCGAGCCTGGAAGAAGAGTCAGTCTAGGCAGATAGGATAGGTAAGTATGACAGGTCTATTCTAGACAGTTGAATGATTTGGGCTCAGGTCAGACCTGTTATGGATCCAGTGAAATTGGGGGAGATACTAGTTGTGGAAATCCTTGGTGCTCCACTACATGCCCATGATAGCTCGAGTTGTCGCAGATGCACCGACCGTGATGATCAACCACGATAGTCGACCAGGATTGTTGATCGTTGGTGGATATACCAAAGCGTTATGTGGAACTACCCTGGTTGTAGGTGTACATACCCTGTTAGATGTACCATAGGCCCCTGATAAACCTATGTTTGATTTTTTTTCAAATGATAATATCACCGAAAATGGGCCTCTATTCAATATTCCATCTACAGTATTTAGACCCAAATGTTGAGATTGTCTTTTGGAAAAAATTGTGGTTTTTTAGTTTTGAATAGAATAGGTTTGAAGAATTACCATGATCATTTTCTCAAACGTTCAATATGATATTACATCCAAATCACTATATTTTAATCACCTATAGTGGTTGGGTCTCAAATAGATTATGGAACCCCCAACTGATACTGGAGTGTGATCCTCTATCACCCCTAGTGGAGTTATGGAATCCGCATAACTTCTAAGAGTATGGAATTGGTCTTCCATATAGCAGGTAGCATCAATAGGCTCTGTGGCATCCCCCAAGGGTTATAGGTGTGATCCCCTATGTAGCGTTTTGATCCAGATTGGTTCCATGACATCCCCCATTGATTTTGGGAATGATATCTTATTTGTGCTTCATAGTCATCTTTGAATAATGAATTATCTTTAGGCGTTGGAAAAGTGAGATAGACCCCACTGTCAAGGGTCTCATATGATATCATGGATCAAGGAGTGAGTTCTCCCAGAAAGAGCAAGCTTTGAGGCTGACAGTTGGTTTTGAACTATGACAACCCTGCTTTTATTACAACTTAAACATGCTTTATTACATAAAACTTCACTTGATACAACAAAGAAGATCGAGAGGTTTAGTGTCTTTGGGGCTTAGGATCATTACATAAAAACTTTAAACATGAAAATACAACATCCTTATTGAAAACTTCCTTTACATGACCACTACATTCCTTCGTACTTAGCATTTCATGGGATAACCTGAGGACATGCATAAAAAAAGGGTGAGCTATAAAGCCCAGTAAGGGAGTACACAATGAATAACATGAGGAGTACAATACATGTTAGGCAATAGGCATATCAATAGAGCATAAGAGAGACATGAACATAAAGGCATGATAAAGCATGATAATCATAACATGGAAATGTGGCAACAACACTTAACATTGAATTAGCATGAGCCAAGGCTCATTGCACATGGAGCATGAGTAAACCCTCATTGCACTTGAAGCACGAGTAAACCCTCGTTGCACTTGAATTAGCATGATTCAACACTCATTGCACATGTCGTATCATGATATTATACTTTACCCAATGCATTGGAGCGCTATAAAGGGCGCACCCTTCTTAAACATTTCATTTCATGCATAAGTGTGCCACATGGATCATAAAACATGGATTCATAAAACATAATCATTTATTCCACGATAAAGGAATGTGGAATTAATACATGAAACTTTACAATCAATAAGTAAACGTGCATAAAGGTGAATACCCTTGATGGAGAAATGGGCATGGTATTCACTACACAATGATATTGGCTTAGAAAATCGGTGTGATTTCGGCAGCGTAACGGCGTGACATAAGAATTCATAAAAAAGGATGATGAGAGAGAAAGGGGTTCCTCATCATATTTACATGTAATGGACAGTAATACGGTCATATAGATACATGTCCCAACAATTGAAAAGGAATTTAGATTCATGATACAAAAGTATTGCTTGAATATAGAAGAGGAGAAAAAGGTTCCTTTCGGAATTTCGGCATAGTAACGGGTGTACATGGGAGGCATTTAATGAGAAAGAAAGGGGTCTCCCATCATTCAAACAATAAGAGGGAAGTATGGGAGAGGTGAGAAACCATACCCCAACATTCATAAATTAAATTAAAAGGACAATACAACTTAAAGAAAATTGACAAAAAATGAGAAAGGAAGAAAAACCCTTACTTGGAAGTGTGCTTCCAAAGGCTAGAGAGAGGCTTGTGAGAGGCTTCTTGGGAGCTTGGGGCACCTTGAGAGGATTATAGAGAGAGTAGGTCAGAGTTTGGACGAACTTCAAGGGCTTTGGGTGAGGAGGAAGTGGGAGCTTGGGTGGGTTTATATAGGAAAGGTGAGAGAATTCTTTATTATTTAGGTTTGGGACCCCTTATATTAAAATAATCCAAACCACAAACCATCCCATGGTATTTGCCCATGGTTTCTGGAAAAGGGAAGAGGAAAACAATATTTTACAAGGCCAAGGTCCGAACTTATTAAAAAATTAGGGTTGCTTATGTGGAGGTGAGTCACACTCCCATGGAAATTAATTTAAAAAGGCAAAGTGTTGAATAAGTCTTGAGGGCTCCATTAATGCTTTGAAAAGTGAGTCAAACAATCCCAAAACCTCATTATTTTATTGATAAAACACATATTGGCCGAACATAAGGATTATGGTATTTTATTACATCACCATTGGGTCATTATGATGTCATAAAACACATTATATATTTAAATGGTATTTAATATTTACCCAAAAATTTGACTGTCTCAGAAAATTATGAAAAATTCACCGTTGGATAATTTCAACGTCCTGATTCCAAAAATAATATTTATTTTATCTAAATAATTTTCTAAATATGTGAATTTTCACTTTTAAAATAAAAACCGACATTTATAAAAAATTCACGGGTTTTGACAGAAATGGCTTTCAAACCTTAATAAATATTTTAATTGCATTCATAAAATTATAAGATCATTTATATTTAATAAAAATTAATTTAATATTAATAATAATATTTTATTAAAATATTATTTAATTCAAAAATCCTTTAATTTAATAAAATATAATTCTTAATTAAATAATAACTAAAAACATCATTTGTACTTTAAAAACTAATTACAATGCATCAAAAATGACTAGAAATTATATTCATTATTATATACAAAAATAATGTACATGAACATGGTGCTACCTATTTGTTACATAACCCCTTAAAATAGCCGCATAAGACCTAAGGGTAAGGTGTGCGATGGTGACAGACTCTTGGGGTTGCTCGGATAACATCGCTCGAGTGGTAATCTCTATCAACTTCCATTTTTCCCGTAGACGATCACGTTCGAGCTTGACTTGATGAAGCTCAGCTTGGGCTTGGTCAAGGGAAAAGCCCAAATACGCCACCTCCTTTCCGAGCTCCGACAAATGGGCTTCGTAAGGGGCAATTCTACTGGATGAGGCCATCGCTTCCTTTTTTTGAGTAGAAAATTGGTTCGTTAAAGACTTATATTTAAACTACCCAGATGATAACTGTTCAACGGCTATAAAAGTAACGGTCACAAATCTTAACGTAAAACTTAAAGAAGTTGACATCTTATAAAAACATTTTTCATAAAGAAACATTTAACTGGATCAAGAGGGATTTTCCATTAATGAAACTTTGGGTCGTTACAACATTCCCCCCTTAATAAATTTCGCCCTCGAAATTTTCCTTTTCCCACACTAAAACAAATGTGGGTAACTTAGCTTCATCATATCCTCTGACTCCCAAGTTGCTTCTTCAAACTTGTGGTTTCTCCACAACACCTTGACGAGGGGCATTGTCTTATTTCGTAGAACTTTTTCTCTACGATCTAAGATCTTCACTGGTTGCTCCTCATAAGAAAGATCATCTTCTAATTGTACCACCTCGGAAGAGAGTACATGTGAAGGGTCTGGTATGTACTTCCTTAAGAGGGATACATGGAAGACATCATGCACCTTGGCCATAGTAGGTGGAAGTGCTAGTCGATAGGCCACAGCCCCAACACGATCAAGAATCTCGAAGGGGCCGATGTACCTTGGACTTAACTTCCCTTTCTTTCCAAACCTCATGACCTTCTTCCAAGGAGATATGCGTAAAAACACCATGTCTCTGACTTTAAACTCAAGGTCTCGTCGACGATTATCTGCATAACTCTTCTATCGACTTTGGGCTGCCTTGATATGCTGCTGAATGGTTTTCACCTTCTCTACCATTTCTTCGACCATTTCTGTTCCAAGCAGCTTACGTTCACCGACCTCATCCCAACATGCAGGTGTTCTGCACCTTTTCCCATATAGGGCTTCATATGGTGCCATTTGGATGCTCGAGTGGAAACTATTATTATAAGAGAACTCAACTAGAGGAAGATGTTGATCCCATCCTCCTTTAAAGTCCATTGAGCACGCTCTCAACATATCCTCAAGTGTTTGGATAGTCCGCTCGGATTGGCCATCAGTTTGAGGATGATAGGCCGTACTGAAGTTCAGTTCAGTATTCAGAGCATGTTGAAGACTCTTCCAAAACTTAGAGGTAAATCTTGGATCTCGGTCCGACACAATAGATAGTGGTACTCCATGCAACCGTACCACTTCCCTGATATATATTCGTGCCAGTTGATCCAAAGAGAAATCCTCTCGAATAGCAATGAAGTGTGCAGTCTTTGTAAGACGATCCACAATAACCCAGATTGCATTATTGCTTTTGGATGTCCTTGGAAGTCCAGTGACGAAGTCCATGGTGATGTTCTCCCATTTCCATTCTGGTATGGGCAATGGTTGCATCATCCCCTTAGACTTCTGCCTCTCTGCCTTCACTTGCTGACACACCAGGAACATTGATGTATATTCGGCGATCTCCTTATTCATATTATCCCACCAAAGGTTTTCTCGGAGATCTCGATACATCTTTGTGCTCCCTGGGTGAATAGAGAAATTTGAACTATGTGCATCATCCAAAAGTTCCTTCTTCAGCTCCAAACTTGATGGGACACATAGTCTTTTCCCAAACCGCACAATTCCTACTTCATTAACATTAAACTCTGAGGATTTTCCCTTTT
The DNA here is from genome assembly GCA_963277665.1 of Viscum album. Taxonomy (NCBI): domain Eukaryota; kingdom Viridiplantae; phylum Streptophyta; class Magnoliopsida; order Santalales; family Viscaceae; genus Viscum; species Viscum album. Next base: position 937,567,013 of record OY728129.1, read on the forward strand.
TGATAGCTTCCACTTTTTCTTGGATTCTCGCATCATCCTTTTGAGCATCCTTTAACCTTTCCAAAAGAGATGGTTGAGCAATCATTTGTGAAAGGATTGATGATGTTCCCTTCTTTATGATTCCCACGTCCATCTTCATCAAGTCTAAGAAGATTGGATCCTTCTCAATTCTCAACATTGATAGAATTGCTGGATCCTTTCTACTTAGGGCATCCGCTACCTTGTTCGCCTTCCCAGGGTGGTAATGTATTGAACAGTCATAATCCTTTATGAGCTCTATCCATCTTTTCTGGCGCATATTAAGCTCTTTCTGTGTGAATATATATTTAAGACTCTTGTGGTCAGTATATATCTCACATTTCTCTCCATAGAGATAATGCCGCCAGATTTTCAAGGCAAAGATCACCGCCGCCAACTCCAGATCTTGCGTTGGATAGTTTCGCTCATGGATTTTCAACTGTCTTGAGGCATAGGATATCACTTTATCATTCTGCATCAGCACACATCCTAAGCCCTTCTTCGAAGCATCACTGAATACCACAAAAAGCTCCACACTTGTGGGTAAAGTGAGCACAGGTGCAGTGATAAGCCTCCTTTTCAACTCCTTGAAGCTTTCTTCGCATTCATCACTCCAAGAAAACTTTACTCCCTTTCGAGTTAGCTTGGTAAGAGGGTTGGACAATCGTGAGAAGTTTCTCACAAATCGTCGATAATATCCAGTTAACCCCAAGAAGCTACGGATATCAGTTACCGATGTTGGCCTCGGCCATCCCTCAATTGCATCTGTTTTGGAGGGGTCCACAGATATCCCATTGCATGTGATGATATGGCCCAAGAATGAGACCTCCTTCAACCAGAACTCACACTTGCTGTACTTGGCATAGAGCTTCTCCTTGCGCAAAGTCTCCAGTACAGTTCTTAAATGCTCCTCATGGTCCTCCTTGGTTTTGGAGTATATTAGAATATCATCTATAAAGACTACCACAAATTTATCTAGGTAATCTCTAAAGACTCTATTCATCAATACCATGAATATTGCTAGAGCATTGGTGAGTCCAAAAGGCATTACTATGAATTCATAGTGCCCGTACCTTGTACGAAAAGCAGTCTTGGGGATATCTTCCTTCTTCACCCTTACTTGATAATATCCCGACCGCAAGTCGACCTTGGAGAAGTATTGTGCTCCACGCAGCTGATCAAACAAGTCATCGATTCTTGGGAGAGGATACTTGTTCTTTATCGTGATTTTGTTAAGTTCCTGATAATCGATGCAAAGCCGCATTGACCCATCCTTCTTCTTGACGAAGAGGACTGGTGCACCCCATGGTGATGCACTTGGGCGTATAAACCCTTTATCCAGATTCTCCTGTAGTTGTTTCTTCAGTTCTTCAAGCTCAACCACAGCCATTCTATATAGAGTCTTGGATATTGGTAGCGCCCCAGGTATAAGTTCGATTGAGAACTCAACATCTCTTCTTGGAGGAAGACCAGGAAGTTCCTCGGGAAATACTTCAGCAAATTCACTCACAATAGGCATTTCTTCAAGGGTGGTTTCTTCCTTGGACTCAATCATTTGAGCCAGATATGCATGCTCATAAGGCAGTAATATCCATGCTTGAGATGATGGAGCTAAAGGAGATTGATCTTCCTCCTGACACTTGTAAAGAATCGGGGGTCGATTTTCCATATGGAGTGTGATTTCCCTCTCCCGACAATTTATGTTGGCTCTATATAAGGAAAGCCAATCCATGCCAAGAATTGCATCAAATTTCACCAAAGGGAGTATGATGAGGTTCGCCGGGAAATTCAATCCACAGATTATAACAGGGGAGGACTTATACTCATGGGATGCAATGATTGCCCCATTTTCCGTACTCACCGACATCTTTACTTCCATGATTTGTTGTGGTGCAGGGATTGTTCTACTACACTTTTGAGATATAAAAGAATGCGTAGAACCTGAATCAAAAAGTACGTTCTCTATTCTTGAATGAATAACTAGCGTACCTGTCACCACTTCGTTGTCGGGGTTCACTTCGACAGAAGTGATGGAAAAAGCTTTTCCTTGCTGTCTTGGAGGTTGTTGATTGCCTCCGATAACCCTTGGATTAGGGCACTGATTCGCAAAAAGACCCGGTTCTTTGCATTTGAAGCATTGAACAACGCGTTGAGGTTCGAACGGAGCGTTCCTCCCCTCCGTCGCAGCCGCAGGTCCTTCTTGCTGACAGTTAACAGCTAGGTGCCCTTCTCTTCCACACTTGAAGCATTTTCTTGTCCCCCTAAGGCAATTTCCAGGGTGCTTCTTTCCACACTTTTGGCAAGTGGGGTGCTGGAATTTCTTAGCACCGTTGGATTTATCCATCGGACCACCAGCATTGAAGTCCACCTTCCACTTCTTGTCCCCATGATACCCCTGTGATTCTACGATCTCCATTTCAACCTTGAGGGCACATCGGACAATTTCCTCATAGCTGTCGAAGTCACGGATCGCTAATGCTTTCCGCAAGCTAGGCTTCAGCCCACCAAAGAAGCGGTCAACCTTGCATTCGGGGGTAATGACAAAGCCAGAAGCGTATCGTGCAAGCCTTGTGAAGTTTGCCTCGTACGCTCCCACAGATTCCTCATCTTTCTGCTTGAGGGAAAGGAAGTCCCTTTCCATCTTAAGACGGAGGGTGCGTGGAAAATATTTATCGAAAAACATCTTCCGGAATACCTTCCATTCCAAAGCCTCGATCTCCTCCTCAGGCTTCGTATTTTTGATCAACGTCCACCATTGATCAGATTCACCCTCCATACGATAAGCCGCCAGGAGAACCTTCTCTTTTTCAGAGCATTGGAGGATGGAGAATATCTTTTCAATGGAGTTGATCCATTGTTCAGCAATCGTGGGATCGGATGATCCACTAAAAGTAGGAGGCCTTTGTCTCATGAAGCTTTCAATAGCGACTTGTTCTTTCTTAGGGGGGGTTGAACGTTTCTATTGACCAGTGTTTCTATTCAAAACATGAGTTAGCTGAGAGAGAAGCGTGACAAAGTTCGCGATTCCCGCTCCCATTGGATTGGGCATCTCATAAGTACAATCATCACACTGATCTTCACAACGGTTGTTAGCCCGAGTTCTCCTATTACCGTCCATTGGCTGGAATAAAAGGAAAGTTAGGGGTAACACATAAAGGGTAATCCAAAGACAAAAGTTGATGACTTATAAATAAACTTTAATCTCTTCAACTCATGAGTCTATAGGATTCAATCCAGGCTTTTCATGATCTTCCTTCTGACATATATTCTTAGGGGCATTTTTCCCTTAATAAGGGTTCATACTAAGATTTTGAATTTATCAAAACATATCCCCCGGGAGTGTCGTAACCAAGAGTGCAACAAGGCCCGTTGTCGTGCACCAGTTCCTGTTCGAGTCTAGCTCAAAGCGGTGTTTTCGGGTTTTACCCCTAGGATACATCTGTGCCAGAGCCGCCTCTACCTGCTCGTATCCAGACAGGGATGTATTTGTTTGATAAAACACTTACTTAGTATTTACCAAAACTTAGGGATGTTTTTATTATGCTTAGTCTTGTATCTAAGGCTTTACTAGGGTTTCCTAATCCCAAAAATAACTAAACCTATCCTCTGATACCAACTATGACAACCCTGCTTTTATTACAACTTATACATGCTTTATTACATAAAACTTCACTTGATACAACAAAGAAGATCGAGAGGTTTAGTGTCTTTGGGGCTTAGGATCATTACATAAAAACTTTAAACATGAAAATACAACATCCTTTTTGAAAACTTCCTTTACATGACCACTACATTCCTTCGTACTTAGCATTGCATGGGATAACCTGAGGACATGCATAAAAAAAGGGTGAGCTATAAAGCCCAGTAAGGGAGTACACAATGAATAACATGAGGAGTACAATACATGTTAGGCAATAGGAATATCAATAGAGCATAAGAGAGACATGAACATAAAGGCATGATAAAGCATGATAATCATAACATGGAAATGTGGCAACAACACTTAACATTGAATTAGCATGAGCCAAGGCTCATTGCACATGGAGCATGAGTAAACCCTCATTGCACTTGAAGCACGAGTAAACCCTCATTGCACTTGAATTAGCATGATTCAACACTCATTGCACATGTCGTATCATGATACTATACTTTACCCAATGCATTGGAGCGCTATAAAGGGCGCACCCTTCTTAAACATTTCATTTCATGCATAAGTGTGCCACATGGATCATAAAACATGGATTCATAAAACATAATCATTTATTCCACGATAAAGGAATGTGGAATTCATACATGAAACATTACAATCAATAAGTAAACGTGCATAAAGGTGAATAACCTTGATGGATAAATGGGCATGGTATTCACTACACAATGATATTGGCTTAGAAAATCGGTGTGATTTCGGCAGCGTAACGGCGTGACATAAGAATTCATAAAAAAGGCTGATGAGAGAGAAAGGGGTTCCTCATCATATTTACATGTAATGGACAGTAATAAGGTCATATAGATACATGTCCCAACAATTGAAAAGGAATTTAGATTCATGATACAAAAGTATTGCTTGAATATAGAAGAGGAGAAAAAGGTTCCTTTCGGAATTTCGGCATAGTAACGGGTGTACATGGGAGGCATTTAATGAGAGAGAAAGGGGTCTCCCATCATTAAAACAATAAGAAGTCAGTATGGGAGAGGTGCGAAACCATACCCCAACATTCATAAATTAAATTAAAAGGACAATACAACTTAAAGAAAATTGACAAAAAATGAGAAAGGAAGAAAAACCCTTACTTGGAAGTGTGCTTCCAAAGGCTAGAGAGAGGCTTGTGAGAGGCTTCTTGGGAGCTTGGGGCACCTTGAGAGGATTCTAGAGAGAGTAGGGCAGAGTTTGGACGAACTTCAAGGGCTTTGGGTGAGGAGGAAGTGGGAGCTTGGGTGGGTTTATATAGGAAAGGTGAGAGAATTCTTTATTATTTAGGTTTGGGACCCCTTATATTAAAATAATCCAAACCACAAACCATCCCATGGTATTTGCCCATGGTTTCTGGAAAAGGGAAGAGGAAAAAATTATTTTACAAGGCCAAGGTCCGAACTTATTAAAAAATTAGGGTTGCTTATGTGGAGGTGAGTCACACTCCCATGGAAATTAATTTAAAAAGGCAAAGTGTTGAATAAGTCTTGAGGGCTCCATTAATGCTTTGAAAAGTGAGTCAAACAAACCCAAAACCTCATTATTTTATTGATAAAACACATATTGGCCGAAAATAAGGATTATGGTATTTTATTACATCACCATTGGGTCATTATGATGTCATAAAACACATTATATATTTAAATGGTATTTAATTTTTACCCAAAAATTTGACTGTCTCAGAAAATTATTAAAACTTCACCGTTGGATAATTTCGACGTCCTGATTCCAAAAATAATATTTATTTTATCTAAATAATTTTCTAAATATGTGAATTTTCACTTTTAAAATAAAAACCGCCATTTATAAAAAATTCACGGGTTTTGACAGAAATGGCTTTCAAACCTTAATAAAAATTTTAATTGCATTCATAAAATTATAAGATCATTTATATTTAATAAAAATTAATTTAATATTAATAATAATATTTTATTAAAATATTATTTAATTCAAAAATCCGTTAATTTAATAAAATATAATTCTTAATTAAATAATAACTTAAAACATCATTTGTACTTTAAAAACTAATTACAATGCATCAAAAATGACTAGAAATTATATTCATTATTATATACAAAAATAATGTACATGAACATGGTGCTACTTATTTGTTACATAACCCCTTAAAATAGCCGCATAAGACCTAAGGGTAAGGTGTGCGATGGTGACAGACTCTTGGGGTTGCTCGGATAACATCGCTCGAGTGGTAATCTCTATCAACTTCCATTTTTCCCGTAGACGATCATGTTCGAGCTTGACTTGATGAAGCTCAGCTTGGGCTTGGTCAAGGGCAAAGCCCAAAGACGCCACCTCCTTTCCGAGCTCCGACAAATGGGCTTCGTAAGGGGCAATTCTGCTGGATGAGGCCATCGCTTCCTTTGTCTGAGTAGAAAATTGGTTCGTTAAAGACTTATATTTAAACTACCCAGATGATCACTGTTCAACGACTATAAAAGTAACGGTCACAAATCTTAACGTAAAACTTAAAGAAGTTGACATCTTATAAAAACATTTTTCATAAAGAAACATTTAACTGGATCAAGAGGGATTTTCCATTAATGAAACTTTGGGTCGTTACCTGAACTCTGGATGGTGTGATGTTCCTGTAGATTATATCTGTGTTTTTCCTCTAATTCATGAATCTTTTATATTGTAATCCATCTTTTATTGAAATTACTATACTTGAAACTACATGTTTGGGGTTTTTTGAGTGTCCTACTGAGTATTGTTATACTCACCCCTTCAAAGGATTTTATTGCATGTGTTGTATATTGTGTAGATGATCATCAATTTGATAAAGTACAAGGCGGGAAAGAAGTGGGTGGAGTATACATGGAGTTGGGAATACCAAGAAGGTTTCTGGGATCATACAAGTGACGTTGTCTTAACCATTAGAGCAGGTTGGGATCTTTACATTTATAGTAATTTGTGTTTATCGAAACTTTGTGGTGGTATTTTTTTCTTTTTTACTTTCTATTAAATTCATTGTCTTACTCATCTGTGGTATCTTAAATTTATGAATGCATTCATTTAGTTTTTATATATTTCAATGTTTTGTGGTTTGGGGATGTGTTTGTGTGTGTAGGTAATTTAGTCTAACACCTCCCATTTGTCAGAAATGACTACTTAATGATAGTCACAATCCCTTGGATTATAGATGGTTGGCTTGGGGTACTCACGACATGGTCTTTTCATGGATGGTTCGTGACACTTCTCACCATCTTTAAATTCAAGATTGTGTCAAAAATTTTCAGTAAAAAAATTCTATTAATTGGTTTTGTCATTATGTATTGATTAATGACTCTAACCTTATATACCATCTCATTCTCTTGATTAGGTAAAAATAGATTTCCTTTTGCAGCATCATTGTAGTACATTGGTCTTCTAAAATTATTTTCATAAAAGGGGATTCATAAAGATCCCTTGTAATGGATATGTGAATGAAATTGAAGCCAGAATAATAATTAAGATGAAGATATTAATCCAAATCACATTTCAATTCAATATAACATGATCGTATCATATACTATGGGGTTTGAATTTTTTCCATAGACTGACATTCTATATGGAGATCGTACATAGTACTAAAAGTCAAATCTCTATTAATATCCTTCATAATACTTCTCCAAAAAATCGATGGAAATCTTAGATCCCATTTAATCACAATTTAATCTCGTACTCCTTTGATCATTTACACTATCTTAATGAATATTTTGGAAAGATGACACATATAGATATATTCTATAATAGTGAGTAAGTGATCTGAATTTTTAATGAGATCAGCCCCAGCCCATGTATCATTATATCCTTTATATGTTTTGGTGAGTCCAATGAAAAAACCCACAAGGATGAATTCCCATTTAATCCTTGGGGTGGATAATGGTTATAGAATCTGTCAACATTTTTCTCCAATAATTGAACTTATAACATACTAATCATTGATATACATAATATGAAATACATATATTTTGGCTTCCCCACCTTATATAATAATTCACATAGGGAAGTATTATGTGTTATTCCCATTTTCCTTCATTTTTGAGTTCAAGCCTTGTGACCTCTCCGAATGCAATTGGTTGCCACCTAGACTTTGAGTTTTCATCTTCCCAATACTATAGTAATAAAAATTTAAAAAACTTTTGATATCTAATAATTACCTTTATATCACATATAATATAAACCCTAAACATTACCAATAAATTTAATCATATGTAGATAAACATTCATTCCTCCTCAAAACTAAAGGGTTGTATTACGAAAAAAGACTCTCCATATATCCTTAATCATGATAAAATTATATAATTTAATATATAATAAGGGGTTTATAGGATTTTAAAATTATAATAAACCATAATTTCATAATCTTCGGATGGAATCCATAACTCTTATAATAATCTTACATGAAGAAATATATGGTTCCAAATTATACCCATACTATATCATCTTATAAAATTATAGGATATTGGCCTATAAATAGAATTATCCTTAAACTTATCATTAGAGATATCCCAAGTAATATCCCTAGAAATATACATTGGAATATCCCTTGGAATCCCAACAATTTTTTTCTAATTGCAATGTCAAATGGCTAACTAATAATTTCCTATAATTCCAGCTTGGTTGACCAAGATTTTCATAAATAAATATAGAAAATATTTTTTACAAATAATCAATACATTTCATAAAAACATGCCCGATGATGTAAATATTTATCTTTATTTGGAGACTAGAAACATAATATTTTTATTTTGTGAAATATATTCAACATCACACATTAATATCTTCTCACATAGTACTAATTTGAAAAATACCCTACCTAAACCATTCTATATAACTAGGGTTAGGAAACATAATGAAGGGCGAGAATATAATATTAGTAAATGGAAATATAGATGATATCAACCTAGTATCCTAAAAAATCATAATAATAGAATAAGGGTTTGTAATCATGAATATAACGTACAAAGATCACACCCAACCATTTAATGATCATAAATAAGAGTAATTGATTAAAGATTTATCATTTTGGAAAACATGGTCCATAAGAGTGTGAAATCATAAAAAATCAATCATAAAACAAAATCTCATATTATAAATGATTAGAATAATCATATATTTATAAAAACATTTCATATGAAAAGGTTTACTACTAAGACCATCAATATATTGGACCAGGACTTATCACTTTTCTCCAGTTATGGATCAGGATGCACCTGTTTCCAATAGTTGACCAAGATGAACATATTTTCCATAGTGTATCATGTCCATCAACTTGATTCCAATTGTTATATCCTATGATATAAATCATTACCAATTGAATCAGTAGGATATATAATTCTTACCCATATCATAATGAAATCTATACTTATGTGCGAATCAATATCAAAAAACATTCATCATATGATCATATCAAAATCTGGGTAACGAATGGGGGTTTCTTTAACATTCCATTAATTCATCATATAAAAACACAAGAAAATAAATGGGTTTCATAAAAATATTTTAAAAATAAATAGTAACCAGCAAAATAAAGAATTAGTATGGTGTCATTGAGTTTGATCCTCATAAAAACATATGTTTAATTAATGGATTTCATCATAGATGAAAAATGATTATGAAAGAGACTTAAAGAGTTTAATGAGTAATATATCGATAACACTATGAAAAAAAATTTAAATACATTTTTTTAATCATTTTAATTGAAAATAAAAATGAATATTTATAATGTAATCTTTAAAACATTGAGTGGCCATGACTCTAAAAAATACCATTCATTTTGTATGCCTTAAAACAATGATTTCTTTAACATTCTTAAAAAAATAAAAATGAGTATTATTTAGAAAATAATGTGATCATTCATTTAAAAAAATTAAAATTTTAATAGTGGATAAAAATTTCATTAAAAAAACATTTTTAAGAATGATTGTCAAATTCTTGAAAATATTTTTAGAAAACACTGTTTTTGAAAAAAGGGTGTTCGACTGAAGAGAAAAATAATGAATATTTTTCTTAAATATGTTAATTTCAAGGAAAATAAATGTAAATCATGTATTTTCATTAAATAAAAATGGAATAATAAATTTCAGGAGTTTATTGATATATGGATCATAATACTGCATCATCAGAAGAATAAAAATATACAGTACCGATAAATAGTGAGATTGTATCTTAAAACCCATACCAAATTGGTAAATTTAGTACCATAAACCCTATGCATGAGAGATTATAAAATGAATATTTTAATACAAACTTTTTTCAGGATAAGTATCATAATATATATTCATGGGATTTATATACTTTATACAATGGATACTTTTGGTGAATATGGGATGTACCTCACATAATATAAATGTGACACAAAAATCCCATACCACTTTGGTAAGAATAAACCCATAAAATATGTATATAGAAATTTATATATATTTTTTAATAAATTATCGTTGAATCATCACATAATAAATTAATGAGTAGTATATACACCACACAAAAAATTGGGGGTGAATATGGCATGTTTATCATAGAAGTAAAACGTGAGATGAAAACAACTTGTAAATATCCTCGATTTCATTCATACACATTTAAACCTCCTACATAAAAATTAGATATTATTATACATATAATAAATAACCATAAATATATATATTTCCATATATTATTTATTTAGTACCATTAATTACACGTTTATTAATAATTCAATGTTAAATGTATGTTTCAGTTAATAACTACTTTATTTATTCATGTATGTTTTGATTTAGTATTTCTGAAACTATTATTTTGTTCATAGTTCCATAATCTCTAGAATATTAAAAATTATATAAATATAATGTAAATTATGTATATGAATATATATATATCTATAAATATTTTAGGTAGATACTAAAATACATTATTGATTGAGAGGGTATGCCATACGTACGCAAGCATGTTTTTTCTATTTTATCGATTGGAAAAAGGAAATGAGTAAAATAATATATTACCATTCCACATTAACTTTTATGTAATATATATTACATATTATCATTAAAACCATCCTTATTACCTTACATTTAAATGAAGAATCAATCACATTGCTTTGTGAGGCAGTAGTCCACTGCAATGAAGAACAATGTTATCATATTCCCAAGGAATGTAAATTAAGAAGGAATACATCATATCATGATACCATAATTATTATAATATCATAAATATAATATTTAAATAAAAACATCATAATTATATACTTCCTTGAGTTATGGGGATGGAATATTAATATCATCATTATGTGAGGCGGTACTTCACCATACACAAAAATGATGCTCTTGTGACCAATTTGATGGATGTGGGGAAGGATTTAGGTTATTAAACTAGCATAATAGAATATAAATATATGTAATATAATTTATTTTTCATATAATAATTGTAAAATAAAATTAAATGTTTCGTAGGAAGAAATAAAATAAAACACTCGATTAGGGATGTTACTGCTTCTTCAAACAATATCATTTTGTTTTCACCAAAAGGAATCTTAGGATGGATTTATGAAAAATATATGGATTATAGTACATGATAGAGTAATTAAGTAAGTTATATGGTTTTGGTGTTTTGGAACCAAATTGTTTTATATGTGTGAATAATAGAGGATATTGGGAGTCCTTTTATCTATAATGTTCGTGGAACACACTTTATTGTTATAATGAAAAAGGTGTATCCAGGTTTTTCACATATTAAAATGGTATAAAATGGGTAATTATCAAAATTTGAATATATATGGTGAAAATATATACATAAAAATTTTATTATACTAGTTTGGAATAATTTTTAACCCCTATTGTTTTAGTTTAACCCCTAGTAAACCCATTTTTTACTTTAAGAGCCATAATATTTTTGACAAATTTTATTATTAATTTTGGTAAAAATTTAATTAAAACTTATTAGATAATATAAATTATTATTATTAAAATTATGTGAACCATTTCTCTAAACCCCATTCATAGAAGTGGATAATATAACTTAAAATTAATCTCATAGATGTGATTATAAAACAAGTTTTCAAGGAGAAAATGTTCAAATATTTAACAAGTTCTCATATGAAAATTCATTTTAAAAGAGTTTAAAATGACCTCAATTCGATTAGTAGTTATATAATTGAACTAATTTTTACTTTTAAATCATATAAAACCAATTCATATGTTTTTAAAATAACTTAATAAAATGAAAATTCTTCATAAAAACAAGTATTTTTCACTATTAATTGAAAAATATTTATCCATTCAAAAAAATATTAAAAATACACTCCATTAAACTATAGAAATATAGATATATAAAATGAAGTTTCTCAAGTCATATAAATTTTTTAAAAGTTTTCAATATAAATATTGGGATTTTTTCATAAAATTAAATAGATACATTTTTTAGAAAATAGTATTTAAAAAAATGACGATTCTAATAATTAAATATTTTCTTTCTTAAATGTTATAATTATATAAAAACATTATATATAAAATTTTATAATTAGTAATTATTATTCATATCAATATTCTTTACAGCTATTTTATAATGGTCTTATTTAAATTATTATATAATTAATAATATATCTCAGTTTTTTATAATTCAATATCGTTCATAAACCAAAATATAAAATAATTTAAATTTATATGAATTTTTTTTCACAGAATCTAAAGTTATTACAAAAAATATCTATAATTTTCAATTTATTATCAGATAAGATATCATGATGAATGAATATAAAGAATTATATTGCCTTTAATGATGTAAAAACATTATTAGTTTACAGAAAGCACACTGACTATGATTAGGAGAAAAGTATTTAAGAATTTAATATTTTAATTTCATAGAATTTATGAAGATTCACATCAGTTAAAGGTAACTATATATGAATTTATTTTTTAATGAAATAAAATGTAAAGGTTCTTCCATTTTTATATTGTTTTCCCACGAAAAACAGATGAGATAGTTAAAATAATTAAGTAAAAAGGGAAGGCCACTAATGATTTACGTTCTATGAAAAAAAATACAACAAAAATTCAAGAATAAAATTTTAACCTTATTTTTTAGTTGATGTTTTTTATTTGATAAAGTGGGAATTTCTATACTGTCAAAATAGTAATGATGAAGGGATTCATTTGGAATCCTTTCAAAAGTTTCTTATGTCTCAAATAGATGAATAAAGCGATTCGTCAGAATATTAAATATAATATAAAAATTATATTTAAACCAATTAAGGATAATATCCCATGTAAAATCTTATTAATATGGAATGAAAAATGGGATTGATTGAAATAGGATGACTGGCTTATGGAAATTATCTTCTTAAAAAAACTCAGGCAAGCACAATAAACTACTGAACAAGAGAGATAATTTGTTCAAATAAAAAAAGAAAACACGAATCTTACGCTGTTAAAAAAGGTAAGAATATTTATTACATACCATCAACTATTATCCTTATTGATAAATATATTTATAAAATCATAAAAATGTTTTATAATGTTGATAATAAAAAAACCAAATGTGATCATAATATATATGTGGTATAAATTAGTGATTTTTACATGTAATAATGCACATTCACTATTACTTTAAATATAGGACTTGAATAAGGGAGGTGTACTAGTGTCATAGTAAAAAATAAATTAATTATTTATAATGATTTATTGTAAAACATTAGTTTTAATTATCTAAAATTCTCAAAAAAGTATAAAACAAAATCATTTTTAGATGGAGAGAAACATATAAAATTTTCTCATAGGTTATAAAAATACTCAATGAATAATTCCAAAATTGGTTTTTCTAGGATGAACATTTAATAATTCTATAAATGTAGTGAAACATAAATCCATATAGTATAATATTATTTACCAAAGGATTTCCTATAACAGTTATTACCAATTTTGTGATTTTTTCTTCCATAAAGGCTTTCAAACCTTGTATATTATCTATTTTTTAGGACAATAAATTATGTATGAATGAATTGGGAGATAAAAATTCAAGATGAGAACTAGATGAAATCCCTAATATTCAAATAAGTATTTTGATGGTAAGAATAGTTTTGTGGTATTACAAAAAGTTTATAGGGGATTGATCATTATGTATATAATTGGAATGAATTTACTAAATTCATACTAGCACAATATAATCCTTGAAAAAATTAGTAACTATTCATAAATAAAATTAGTTTAAACAAAAATATTATAAGGTTAATTATTTATTTAAAGAGTAAAAATTTGAGAATCCCTTAATCATGTTTAATGGGTATTCCTCCCTTATGAAAAGTGATTTAAACAATCTAAAATATATTAATGGCATAAATGGTGATATTTCCAATTTGGTAATGAGATATAATTTCAAATCAGAACGTTTATATGGAAAAGAATGGGAAAAATATTAGTTTGAATATGATTTTATTTTTTTATCATTAAAAACATAATCTATTAAGTGTATCAAAATTATGTCGTTACGGTAATAGAGTTATCTTTATAAGAATCAACATTTAGTTATGTTGTAAATTTATATAATGGTTATAAAACCTGCATAAGATCCATAGGTAATATATTTCATGTTGGGGTAGGTAAAGTATATTTCTACAAAGGTTTCCAGGTAAAAGTAATTTGTATAATATGAGTATTGGTTATATTAGAAAAAATATTATTAGTAATTCAATCAAAGAAGTGGTTATGGGAATAATATATCTTTTTTAAAAAGAATATTTTATTATTTATAAAATATTCTAAAAGGAAAAAGGGTGAACTAATGTCACAAGATAGAAGAAATTCAAACTAAAAATGAATTGGAGATAGTTTACTCAAATATTCGTGGTCATATTATAAAGAAGTTAAAAAATTGAAACAAATACTTCATCACATTCATTGATAACTTCAATTATGTTACATTTATAATTTAAATGTCACACAACTCTCATTTAGTGTAAAAATTCAATTGATTTAAATAGATTTCTAAAAAACTTTTTCCATTTTAGAGATAGATGTAGGATATTGGTAATAAATAATCAAGTAATATGTTTTCAAAATATCATTATAAGAATGTAATTGGGGATAAGTTTAGTGTTCCATGTACTTGATTAAAAATTAGTTGCTTAAAATTAAAAATAGAGTCCTAGTTGATATGGACAGAACTAATATTGTTGAGAATTATACATTAATAATTTTGGCTAAATTCTATTAACACTTTTTGAATTGTTTAAAATAGTTTTATTTTTAGACTAAATTTATACAATTCACTATATGAGATTTTGTTCAAGAATAATTCAAGGAAGAAATAATTCAAATTTATTAGGATTATAAGACACAATGAAATTAATGGTAGTAGTGTTTTTATGTTTGATGAAATCACATAAGATAAAATATTTCTAGGTTACAGACAAAATTTATGTTATTATATATTGTAAAAAGACATCCCTGAGTAGATTTTTTATTATGACTATGATATAGTAATTTAATATAATGAAAACATATTTAATTATATTATGGTACATAATGAGGATGAGTTTTTCAACTTAGATCCAACTAAAGATATCATTATGAATGTACATATTCAGGGATTAGATATATAGACTTCTTATTATAGTTATGAAACATTTCAGTTTACTTAAATATGAATAAATACCAGATTTAATAACCATATCGATGTTAAAACAATTATTATACATCATAATGAGTTTTGTTATAAAAAGAATAAAATCATTAAATTTGAATACATTACTTTTATATCAAATAATGAACCTCAATATTATGAAGAATCTTTATAGGACAAAAAATTAATTCATGATTTGAATGAGTAGACAATTAATATTGAATAAACTGTAACATGGGTGCTAGTTCCTTGGCTACAAGATAAAATTTCTATTTTTGATAATGCGCTTTCATAAATTTTCTGAATAAAAAAGATGACATTTCAAGAAATAAATTAATGATGGTAGGCATTGGGTATTTACATATTTATATAGAATAGTTTGATAAAACCTTTCCTCATGTTTTTATTTATGAAAAACCTATAATTTTTCTTTAATTATATCCATAAATGATTCTTAATTTTATGAATGAATACATGATATTGTTTTCAAAATATTGACCTAGTTGATGATGCTAAATGGGGGAACCAAAGGGATTTAGGTCTGAATATAATGGATGCAATGTTTATAATATGAAGAATTAATAATATGGATTCGGATAAGATATAAAACCATAGTAAAAGTAGTTGGTAAAATATCAAGGAAAAAATAAATTGAATAAATGGTTGGTTTGTTGAAAATTATTTGTTATGAAGATAAACACCACATCACTCCTTCTGATTGTTTATGTGGATAAAATTATTTTTCTCTGAAATAATGTGAAATTATGTGATGATTTTTTAAAATAGATTAAAAATATGTTTTATATGTCTTCACCTTATTCAATGATATTTTATTAAAATTATATTTATTCAATCGTTTTATACCATTTTCATTTAGCATGAAAAATATATTAAGGATTTCTGGAAAACAATTCCATATTGGATCAAAGATAAATTTTGAATCAAATTAAATTTGTCAAAAATATAATCATGGATAAAGAATAGATATATACTAATTAATTGGTTTTTATATGATTAATTATCATTCCATTGTTGAAAATTCCTATTGTAAAGTATTAAATGTAGTTCCACTATATTCAAGGCATTAATGCAATCCTAAAGATTCACATACATAATATTTAATGATAATTCTATGTTATGGCTCAAATTTATTTGATTATCAATTGATGTATTAGATTATAGGTGACTTATATATTAAGTCTTTATAATACTTGACTATGTAGAAGGAGGTGATGACAATAAGTGTATATCCGGTGGATCGTTTTTCATTAGTTAAATCTATGTTACCTAAAACAAAAAGAATTAATCAATAGTAATCATAATCTCTAATAAATTAGAATATAAGGTTTCATCATAAAATTCTATGTAAAGGATCTATATGAATACATATCATAATGATAGAAAGGTTATTCATCAATATACATTTATAATTGACTGTAATAATCAATTTCTATAAATATCTCCATAAATCCAATACATCATTCTAGATCAATACTCATTTATATTAAATATAATTTTTTAAAGAACATTTTATTTAAAGAATATTCAAAATGGATTTAATACCATTAAAGGAACAAATATTTTATATCCGAACTAATACCCCTATAACATTGTCTTATTAAACATTCTAGATACAAATTGGGGAGTATCCTAGTTCTCTACACTATGTATATTTTTTTAGATTCATTACCTCCTAATATTGTGATTAAATTAATACATGATGTTCGAATGAATATTTAGAGGATGTAACATGTAATGTCATAAAATTTGTTTGTGTGTTTTTTTAATTAGAACAATGTATTGTTTAAAATCAACTTCTTTCTTATAGATTGTAAAATCATTGTATATATCACAATATTTACTTATAAAAACGAAATTTTATGTTTAATCAAATTTATATAATTTTTTACATCGAGCTAGAACATATGGATGTATATTTTATTATCTCGTGGATTTTTTCATTGAATAATTTGATACCACCTCAATATTAATCTCATTGTATTTATTTTTAATAATGGGGAAAAAAATTACATTTGAGGTTCTTATCTTTAATATGAGATTATTGTTTTGGTTATGTTGTGGTAATAAAATTTAAATATATGGAATTTGTATAAAAAAATCCAAAATGGTATATTATTGAACAAAAAGTGAATCATATAGTATTTTTTCCCATACTTATTAATGACATATATGAAGTTGTTTCAGAAAAATTTGGAGAAACATGACATTTACATGAGGTGATTCAAGTGGTTATTAGAAAATTTAAAAAATGATATGGATTTTTCTGTTAAGGGGGAAAATTTGGGTAATAACAAGTATTTAATTTACTTATCTAGACAACACATAAGAGTATTATAAAGTTGAATTGATGAATTTCTATATGTGGGTCATGCACATGATAGTCATTGAGATAATTTATAATGATCATTCAAAATTTAATAATTTAAAGATGGAATTTCATAAGTGGCATATAAAATTAAATAATAGTCATCATGTAGCTACTAAATAATGTAATATTAATTATGAATTTGAAGGTGAAGAATTTAAAAATTAAATAACTGCATAATATTTATCTGAAGCATTTTTAATTGTCCTATTGACATACAATATCAAACTATAAACGTAAAAAATAAAGATACAAATAATTTTATGATTAAATAGGATATTTCTTATAATTAAAGTACTCATATAGAAAATTAAATCTCTATATATTTTGGTAATGTAATGATTTAAGAGTTTTATTACAGAAATGTAAATTGAAATGTGTAAAAGGGAAGAGATACCTTGAATACATAAAGGACACTAGTAAATAAATTTTATATAACACATATTTGTACGATTATATCATCATATTAATTTTTAAACATTTTTATACATTTGTGACTTATTTCCCTACTCCCTGTTTGGGGATGACTAATGATTAAAATATATTAGGTAGTTTTAATACAAGGATAATACCACACTGTAGTGAATGATAAATAATTTTATACTAGATAGAATCAAAACAAAATAAATATTCCCATGATCATAATAATTATTTAAAACGATGACATGCAGTTGTAGTGTAATAAATAAAATATTAAATAAGTTTTGTAACATTTGTGGAAAATATTATTGAGGCCCATATAAAAATTAATTGGGATTTTTTTTTGTGATTTGAATAAAACAATCAGCAATAAAAACTAAATCATATTGTTGACCAATTAAAGAAATGTGAGAAGTCCATATTGTCAAAAATCGAAGGATTATTTCCATAATAATATATATAAAGATATTTAAATTATTATAAAATATAAAATATGTTAGAGTATATGAAAAATATATATTCTATGGAGATGCGACACTACATTTGAAAATAAGGATAAGCATAAGCATCCAATCGTGGTTGATCAGGCACATCACTCAAGAAGGTCCACCACAAGGTGTGCATCATCCAAAATATGAATCATGATTCATATGTAATTGGTATTTTGAAATATAATAGAGTTTTTAGTAGATTAAAGAGTACATATCTATTATATATACAATGTTAAGCCCAAATAGGTAAATCAATAATTGGAAATATGGCAATCCAAAAGTTTAAAACATTTTGTGATTATCCATCACCCCCATAATATCCCTATTATATAAGCATTGACAACTAATATAATTTTTCAAACTATATGAACACCTTACGTTTACCTATCCCTCAAAAACTAGTCCTACAAAATTCTAAAGTAAAAAAATCAAGGTGTGAGAATAAATCGTAGCATTTTATCACCTAATAATCATTAGAATGTCAAATATCAGGAAAAAATAAATTCTTGTTTAAAAAAACATATTCATAAAGCATTTCTAGATGATAAAAAAATCTATGAAAAAAAATAGTTATTTTTTCATAAAATAATTTCATTTATAATAATTAATATTATAAGTTTATATAAGAAATATGGTGATCAGAAGCCAAATCATCCCTAGATACACCATATTACAAACTTGTGAGAAACTAGTCATGAAATATACCATCCTGTCTTAAAATGAGATTAATAAAAAAAGAACAGGATCTAGTCACTAGACTATGGTAATTTTAATTGGGAATAAAAATAATTAACTAATCCTATATAAAATTTATCAAATCAATTTTGATTTTGGGGAAAGACTTTTGATATCAACACCTCTAGTGGTGTGACCACCACCGTATGGTGACATGTCTATTTTCCAAGACCCCCAAGGTTCTTAATTAGATATTATTTTCATAATAAATATTAAACATTACTCATATTTTATAAAACAGTTAACTATCCATCCTTATCACTTCTAATCTTGTAAATCATTTTTAGAATAAATACTTATTTAGTGCATTTCAAAAAAAAATCTCACATAAAATCATGTCTCTTCCATGCTTGAACCCCATTTTGCATCCAAACCCATTTTAGTGTCAAATAACATTAAATAAATATATATCATGAAAATAATCTACCTTGATTTCAAATCTAACCATTTTGTTACAAAAATAAAGAAATTTAAATAATATTAATTTATTCCAGAATTGGAACCTTTCCATAGAGACACAAACCTATGAATGAAGGGGAAGCACCATGAATGGATATTCCAATGATGAGGTTGATTCCTATACAAAATTGTCTTTGAAGGAAATAAAAAATCATGGAGAATATAGTTATATATATTATATTGAGATAATAGTTTGTATGAAGGGGTTTCTAGGTATCTATACATAGTCGGTAAAATAAAACACTGTGACATAGTCTCAAAGACTACGAAATGAAGGTGTTATATAAATACCCTTTTTAGAGATAAATGAGATGGTCCACACCAATGAATCCAATGAAAAAGTATATCTATGATCCATGACCACATATATTATTTTACTAGAGAGGCATCATGATGAAACATCTTACAAAATAACTACTGCAAAATGGGCCTTTGAAAACACTAGTAAATGTTCATAATTCATGTTGTAGAAGTGTTCATAAAGCAAATGATGATGAAGGATCATCTTTATCCACACTCA
Organism: Viscum album; assembly: GCA_963277665.1. NCBI lineage: Eukaryota > Viridiplantae > Streptophyta > Magnoliopsida > Santalales > Viscaceae > Viscum > Viscum album. The sequence goes on from OY728129.1 coordinate 937,587,319, forward strand.
TAAAAAGCATTGATAAAAACCCTTGTTAATAGTAGTTTTAAAAAGTGCTGATAAAGTTGGGTTTTATTAGATATTATTTATAGCGCTGATAAAGGCCCCATGGATAAAGGGTATACATTTTTTCACAACCCTTGCCCCTTTATTAGAATATATCCCATTAACCCATTTATCAGAGATTCCCATACCCATTTATCAGTGCTTTAGATATTTCCAACCCCATCATTTTCCCATACCACTAGCGAGTTTTGAACATGATACCTACAACATATACAATAAAGGCTTTTCCACTACCATATGATGTTTTGTTTTACATTTTATGATATAACTATATATTGATATATATTATGTTATATTTTTATATCCCTATATTTATATATTTATTCTTTTTTATATATTATTTAATATGGTTTTTAACTCTAAAATCCTTTAAAACACATTAAAACGTTATGAAACTCTATCCACAAAAACCATGAAATGATCATAACATCTGATACATGATTCTGTTTAATCTTAAAAACTAGTCAAATTAATGATAATGAAATTATATTTGATATGATATGTTTTACATTCCAAAAAGATGATTGTATTAGATGTTATAGTCATTTTAATTTAAGTAAACTAGTGTTGGTGAAAAAACAACTCAATTTTGGAGGCCTGAAAGACCTTTCTGGGGATGAAAAACTAGAAAAAGGCAATATAATCCTTACCAAGACAACATATTTTATAGATATAGTTCAAATATATGATTTAATATGTGTTACATCCCATAAAGGCACCCAGATCAGAAGTTATGGTCGTTTCCAGTTCATGTTTGATTTCAAACTTTTTTAAAACTATAATATATTTTATTCCTTTGATTATCACATGATTTAAATCACATGTGGTTTTATATAGATTCAAAATATTATATTTTATTGGTTTTAGAGCTAAAATGGGCTCCAGGATCAGACGTTATGATCTTTTTAGAGGATTATGGATTTTATGGATTTATCACATTCGATGGACTTTCAAATGATTATAAATTCTCAACAGGGTGTGTGTCTTTCTTCTAACACATATAACATATAACATTTTGTGGTTATCTATGACTTTGTGACCCATGGGGACCCTTTATCAGTCCTATTATGGCCAAAAAATCAAAAAGGCCTCCAAACAACTATAACTTCTTATATGAGTGTCTGTTAATGATTTTTTTCAATATATTTATTTTAACATCTAGTAAAAAAACTCTAATAATGGGGGTGGGGGACATAATAATTTCTTCTAAAAAATCAATGATAAATACCACCAATTTATCTGTGTGTTTTTAGATGTTTTGATAAAGACCCCCTGAACCTTTTTTAAAAGTGCTAATAATTGCCTATTTTACCATTGATTATTTACAATGGATTATAAATGTGGGCCTTTATCAGTTATTTTTTACAATAAATGATAAATGTAACCCTTTTTACATATGTTTTAATGAACCCCTTTAAGGAGGCTAAAAAAATATTTCTTATAGATCCCTTTTAACAGTGCTTTTTCAGGTGCGGAGAAAATGGGTTTTTACCAATTCTTTTAGCTGGAGATGTTAAAACCGTAGCACTGGATAAATCCAATTTCATTGTAAAAAAATTATTAGAGTGAAATTATATATATACATTAAAATCTCCTTATAATATGCCACACCACGACCCCTACCTCGTCACATCATGAATTAACTAAACATATATCTTATGCTTAAGGTGAGTAACCAAGTAATACAAATGGAATGTATGAATGTTGCTATGAAAATAAATTCATTGCACCATATTACCTTGAATTATAGTCCATTATTCAATTATCCTACTTCATTCCACAACTTATACACACCACGAATCAGTCCCCTAAAAAATTCTAGATAAAACATATGATAATCCAGATTAGCTAAAAAACATCTAATAAACATACTTCAAACGCATAAAAATAAAAAATACGAAAACCCATAGGGATTCACAATTATCCAAAATATAAATTATTTCTATATCATCTTGACCTTTTCAAACAGAAAAATATTATTAAATCGTAAAAAAATAACACACAATATCTTTTTATGGTTCAGTATCTTTGAAATTAGAAATTTAATATATGAATATCATAAAAAATAATCTAATTCACTTGAAATTCATCTTTATCGGTTGATATAAAGTTACTATTAATATGTATCATATCATGGGGACTTGAATCAAAATAAAGGGGTAATAATAATTCCTAGTGATGGATAACCATATGAAATGGAACATGAATGATCATAATGTATAATAAATAAGGAATTATATGAAATAATAATCATGTGTACATGATATATAGAATTAGAATGTGGATAAAACATAATATCAAGACATTAATAATCATTCCACCAATGTTTATCAACCAGGTTTCATAAGTTATAATTACATAGGTTTTTCATCAAGGTATTGTAATTCTATATATCTCTAGATATTATTTCGTTACCCAATGCATTGATGTGTTATTATACTGAACCATTCATATGTATTAATTGATGTTTTCAAAAAATATCATAATATAAAATTTATCAATAACCCATGAAAAATAATGAATATATTTCATTTAAATTAATTTGATTATAAAAGTGTTTAATTACTTACGAATTTCATGAATTTTTCCAATGAAAGTGGAATGTGGGTTTCATACCTCAAAATAACAAAGTAAATGTATTTTTTTCATCTAGGTGAATACCAATGGGTAATGAATGGGTTTGGTTTTTGATTATATAAGATTATATCATTTAAAAGATGTAAATTTATGAAACTAATATGGATTTATGATGGTATACAACATGGATTAAGGAATTTGAATAATGAGAGGGAATAATGCTTAATCATTGATAAATCATTATTTTGGGAGTAATGAGATATATTAGAGTGTGTTAAATGAATGAAATTAAATATTTATATGGAATACATCAAAGAGTTAATTGAATAGAAAAGAATAAGTGGATAATTTGGTTATAATATTTCATGCTTCATTTCATCACTTTTCATCCAACTAAATAAATTAAATAAATTTATTAAAAAAGAGAACCAGGAGATAATTTTGATAATTTCTTTTCATTACATTTCAATTATAATTATTGTATTATATTTTCTATTGTTTATTTTAAATTTCGAAATTCTTTTATATGGTTGTTTTAGAAAAAATTTCTCATCTTTCATTGATTTAATCATTTATATTTATATTTATACATTAATTATTAATATTACATCCAAACAAATAGAAGTAATTTTATAAAAATTTATATATTTTAGATTATTTATTATAATCATCAATTATTTTGTTCTCATTAAAAGAATTTGCAACGTCCTCATGGATGGTTAACCATCCATTAATGGGATATGGTCAAAAGTGGGGGAACAGAATTATAAAATTTGATTATGTTGTAAAAATAAAAAATTATGTATATTAAAATATTTTACATAATTCTATCATACAAATAAAGTTATCATATATGATTTAGGTTTGAAAAGAATTTGGTAGAAGAGTAATGAAGTGGAAAATCGGTGAAGAGATGACAAAAACTTATTTTGTCTCTTATTTTCTTCTTTTGTTGGGCATTAAAATATCTTGATTTTTGGAGTTTGTTAACTTAATAACATCCCTATGGATTATGAGGGGCACCTAGTAGATGTCTTGGCTAGTTTATGTTGTCTTTGGAATGTGATGGATGAGTTTTTTTCTAGTCGGTAAGAGAGGGGTTTTTTATACTTCAAGGGACGAGTATTTTTATGATAAAATATGGAATAAAATAATTTATCAACGGTAAATCAAGTCACATTGATTTTAAAGACATTATAAATCATATATTAGTAGACTATAATATATTTATGACTTTAATCCCATTTATTAAGTAAATTCAATAGTTTATAAAACTGTTAAAGTGGAATAAAGAAAAAAATTTAATTTAATGGAAGAATTTTTTACATTAGACTTTTTAAATTTATTTTAACATTATAAATTTGAATATCAAGGAATATTTCACATATTAAACATGTTTATAGTAGATCCTCGTGTTCTATAATTTATTAGTTCATTATTACATCATGAATGGTTTAATTTAAAATAAACTAGTTATGAAAAATATTGTACTTTTACTATTACCCAAAAATTGAATTAATTCATGAAAAAACATAAATATTACCCAAGGAAAATTTTGTTGTGATTATTTAAAAATTTTGATGTATTTTATTCCATTTTACTAATATTTTTAAAATTATTACGGCACTATAGTACTTTTATTTCAGGATAAATATTATTTACATTAAATTTTATTATTTTGATGTCAAAAGACTATTCTAATAAACATTTTACAATTCGAAATAGCTATTTTACTATTCCCAATGGTTATGTTAATATTTATATAGTCCTATTCCAATTCCAATGGTCACACTATATCCTATAAATATCTCATTAGTCATTCAAAAATTATTCATTTAAATTACCTCTAAGGTACTATATTCTCATTTTCTATAATGTTTATTGGTCAACTAATGTTTTGAATATTTTCTATAGTTATGTTTGTAGGGGTGAAAATTCTTTAACACTATTAGGATCCATATTTTACCACCATAAATTTATAATTTTATATTGTTTTACCATTATAACTATTGGTATTTTCATGTGATTAGTTTCTAAATAATAAAAATATTTTCATTAATGAAATAATTTTTTGTTCATTTTATTATTTATTTTATGATTGAAATGTTATATAACATAATGAAAATTACATAGGAAATAAATATTACTAATAAAGTCCAGTTCCCTAAAATATACCCCATTTAGAAATTACCTCCCAAAAATTTCAAATCAAATTCATGGTTAGGAATAGATTAAGTTACTTCAGATCTATTTTTTCCTTCAGTTCCCATTTTTCCTGTTCATAATTATGTTTTCACTATATATTTTACAGGGTGAGTTATATTCTATCATAAAATATTTTCTATGAAGTCTAATATATTAACGAGTTTCTCCCCATAGTAGAGTTCATTCTATAGTAGTACCACCTCTAAATTTAGAATATATGAGGGATCAAATGTTTAATTACTAGGGAGAGATTCATTAAATACATCATAAAATTGATACATGTTTAGAGTAACTACAATTATTTTGTCAGGTTGTAAGATTTGGATGGAATTAAACAAACCTTTTTATTGATTTAGTGGGTTTAAGGCCCTGATCAATTTCTGAAATCGGGATTCCATTTGTTCAGTATTCTCTATAAACTCATTATGGTTCCCCTCTCCATAACAGGTTATGGACCTATTTTCTAAATGCAGGTAGTCTCTTGGATTTACAGGGCCGATGGAACTTAAAGATGTGTATTGTTTGAGAAGATGTGAGGTTTGTCTCATCACACCATTTTTGGGGGAATTCATGCATAGTCCTATACAAACTTATATATTTAATATATATATTTAAATGTATTCCTGATCCCATTACCAGACCAGTTACCCAAACAAAATGACTATAGGTTAAGTTCCTCTTATTTTACAGAATATGTTGGTATCATCTATGAATCCATTTGTGTGTATCTGAGGATCTCTGTCCATTTCTAGTAATGGATTGCTGGTCATGTGCTGAATCCATATAACTAATATCCTCACAATTTACTTCCATGCAAGGAGGCATTTAATATTTTGATGAGGGTATTAAGCCATTATGGGGCATCCTATGTATCCTTGATACTTTAAAAATAAAAAACCACATTAGTCGTTAAACCCGTGTAGTTTAACATCATATGTAAAGTAAATATATCAGTTCACTAAGGAACGATGTATTTTATGATCGTGTCCAAGGAAGAATTACTATATATCCGGATTATATGAAGAATAAAAGTTTTCATAGTTCATTAAAACCCTTGGGTGTGACCTCAAGGTAGATTAAATTATGTTGAGGTGAATATGGAATTCCACTCATTGAGGCTGAAAAGATGACATTTCCCTGAAATGTGTAGATTCAGGATGTGAATGAATTGACTATTGATACTCTCTAAGATCATTTTATATATGTTCGGTGTGAGAAAAAAGGGATAATAAGTAACAAGTATCACTAAACATATATGTGAGGATTACCCAATGGGGAATCTCTACAATGATTTATTATATTTATTAGGCCTTAGAGAGGTGTCCTACATATCCTTCTTATGACAGGAATCATAGTCATTATTGTTCGATTGATTTCTCTATCTGCTGATGGATGTAGTAGAGTTGTCATCCCACATGAATGAGTATGTCTTCTTGATTGAAATAAAGATACATATACACGAGGTGAATTCCAATTTGTGTATGGAATAAGGTCTGTCGAAAAGGATTCCCATGTATCTTGGTTATTGGAGGAATTGTATTCCTTATAGTTCACTTGATTTGTCGTTAGACAATGATGTTTCCTTTTCCATAGTAGAGTCTTATGATGAAAATGATATGATTATTGTTTCTCCCTTAGCCCTTTTGAGCTATGATGTGTGTGAGAAAAATGGTATGGAAAATGATCATTGTCATTTCTTAGTGGATGAGGGACTTATTTATTGGGAATTCCATTTTGGAAATTTAATATGGAGATCAAACCTCTGGGAGGTGTCAAATGTATACAGGGTATGAAAGGAATCAGATTCACCATAGTTCTATTGATCGGGGCTTAAAAAATGAGGTTTCCTAATTGATTGGGTTTTACACATTGAAGCTAGAAATATTTATCATTTCTTGGGATGTGCCATTGACCAAGTATTACACATTGAGGACATACAATTTTATCAATTCCTTTGATTCCCTTATGACCTCTCCTACTTGCCTTCCTGAAATGAATTTATTGTATGCTCATCGTGCTTTTATCACCCTCTTGATACGTAAGATAATATCTTAATGTCATATCAAAATATATTCAAATGATGTATTTGGATTTCCACAGGACATTGCATTACATGGATGGTGTGTTTGAAGGTTATCGCATGATCAAGGTTCACTTGTCCAGATGGCACCACCAGACCCGGAGGGTTTGTCCTAGAATCACATACATAACTTGGATGTGTTATCTAGAGGGGGTCACATGATCTAGCTATAATTATCTAGGTGTCATTGAAAGAGAAAACTGACACATATTAAAGGAACCATGAGAGTTGCTGAAAAAAGTCTCAGAGGGTGTCACATGTCCTAGAGACATATGTCTGGAGGGAATTCTGAGTATCCAGTGACTTGTGTAGAGGGTATCATGAGAGCTCATTGGTATGGATAGATTATACCACGAGACATGGATGAAAGGATCATGCACCATTATATGATTTATGAGATTTATTTTAAGTATATTGAATGGATTCAGAAACATGACCAGTGGGATTTGTCAGACAAAAGTGGCATTCCCAGTAGAACTACATGGCCTATTATGACATGTCTAGATAAATTTTCATAACCCAAATAGCATACCGAAGGAGCATCCTGAGATTTGGGAAACATGTACTGGTGTTTTCATGTGTCCTGGATGGTTCATGCGATGAAATTTACGGTTATGTAACATGTTTTTGGTTTATGTATTCCACTATAAGTCGTTGTTCTATCCCTTATATTGGGAATTTCTTAGATTTATTCAGTGGTAGTTTTTTTATCACTCGCATGATCTAGAAGACACGTGGGATGTTTTTCATGTATCATACTAGGATTCCTTCACATGATCTAAAAATGATCACGTGAAGTGATTTATGCATGCATCATGATAAATATGGTTATTCTCCAGTATATCAACTAATTTAAGACATTATAGTCACAAGATTAGCCACTCGGATAAATCAGCCCTAGTTCTTGGGTGTGTCGGTGCACCTGGATGGGAAAAAACCAACCATTTTTTCTAATGACCGAGAACACTATCAATGGAATTTCCATAAATTATTTTATTTTATAAAACATTGTTAACATAAAATCACTAGGAGAACATAATAAAAACATCATAAATAAAAAATTAAGTGAACCGATAATTAATACCAAGAAAATGAATGCTCCTAAACAATGAAATTAAACTCTACAACACATCAATAAGTCCATAAATTAACATAACAAACTAAAATTAATCAAATACATATATAAAAGTTTCTGAATTAATTAATTAATGGATTTAATTTGATTAGCTAAGATGTTAATGTCAAATGAAGAACTCCTTCAGATATAAGGTAAGGGTCTTCTTCTCGAACCACCATTTTCATTCAGGTTGTGATTTATTCCTATATTAACCAATATAATGCTTTATTATTTTATATATTTATTATAAATTATTTTTATATATTCCAATATCATTTATTCTGATCATCTCATCTTTAATTTGGAAAAAATACATGTTTTAAAATGGTCCCCTTCTCAATTCTTCACGATAAGCTAGCCTGATTAAAGCAAACATCCTGATTTCATACATACTTTAAAAAACATATATACACTATTTTAAACCACCATTATTTTTCAAAAACCACTCATTTAATAATGAAAAAATATAAATTAGTTATTTTTTGATTTTCTGAAATTAATTTTGAATAATAACTCTTCTTTGCAGAGTAAAAGGATGAAATTTTATCAAAAATCCATCAATGATTTGGTTAGAGTATATTCATATATTTCAAAACTACTTTGGAATTTTATGTTTTATTCAGAAAGAAATGTTATTATTTTCCAACATAATATGTTATTAAATGTTTTATGACCGTTTTGACTATATATGTGCTATCTTGACACCATTCACCATGCTACTAAGAGTGGTTAGTGATAATGATTAAATATTGTGGAAAGATATTTACATTGGAAATGTTCATGTTGTTTATGATTATCCTGAGTCATATGAAGAATTAATTTGACTTATCAATTGATGGGTGGGGCCCTATATAGCCCCTTGATGCATCAGTAGGTCTCATGAGACAAAATAGAATTGGTATTAGGTCGATTCCTTACTGTAGTATTTTCAAGCGTCTTAGTAGTGGCCTTAATGATATGTTTCAGATGTCTAACATTATTAATTCTCCCATTATTATAATAAAAATTAATAAACCGTGTTATAATACTACTAGTAAAATATCCATGGTTAAGTTTCATTCTCTTATGATCATTTTTATATATTTATGTAATAACCATCTATTCCATACATCTTATCCCAATGTTTATTTTTAAAGGTGTTTGTTTTTAGTTATTCACCATGCCTAATGTTTATGGTTATGATAAATTCATATTTACTGAGAATCTGACATTACCCCATTATTATGTTTTATTTTTCCCCTGGGTGAGAAGATAATTTTTTTTATGAATGACTTATAGGAATATTATAATATTTTATGGGTATTTCCAATGGAGTTCAATGTTGTTTTCTTTAAAGATATAATGTAATTCCGATTTTTGTTTTAGGATTTCAAAAAATACGAATCTATTAGGTACTTTAGGATGTGACACCCTTTAAAACATACCGATGTATTAATATAAGGCTCTAACTCTATGAAAAAAGGGTCAGGTTCCTTACAGTTGGTATCAGAGGAAGTCTCGTAGAAAAAATGGAAACTAGATTTAGAGAAAATAAATTGGGGAATATAAAACTAAGATAGAATTTGAGGATAAGAATACAAGAACATCAATGATTTTTGGTAAGTTATATATTTTGTGGATCTTTCAAGATAATATATACATGTATGGAAACTACAAGTCTCTATTTTCATGGAACAAATGTACCTTAGAGTAACAAATCTGATAAGGTGTTCTAGGATTGACTTGGGGTAACCTAGTATACAACCACGTGCCTTACTGTGCACCTTGTTGGAAACTATCAGGGGATACACTTAGGATAATTCACATTTTGATTACAATTCATTTTGAAGGATTTAATTGTAAATATTTCCCCAAAGAAACCATTCTTATGATTAAGAAATTAGATATGAATAAAATTACAATTTATGTTATGTTTTTTTTAGATCGACATTATACATTATGATCCACAGTCTAATTTTGTGTATTTCATTACATAAAAATTGTGCCTAGTGTAAGGAATGGTAACCGAATGAAAACATGTATCCCATGAAGGGATTTCACACCAATGCAAGATAATTATGTTGGTTATGACTTTGCGACCAGTTTTGAGTAACTTATAACTATACTGGGAAAACTGACTTAGTTATTGAACAAAAACCTTACCTGTATGGAGTTTCATGTTCCACAATGTGGAAGATCAATGTTATAATTATTTATGTGATATAAGACTCTATAATTTAATAATATTTCACACCAATTAATAGCAGAGCAGTAGATGAATTCCTTAGAGAAGATATTTCCCACATTGGAAAGTAATGAAAGGAAAAATATTTCATGGAAATTTATCATATGTTAGGATATGCTGATCAATGGTGTTCCTTGATTTGAAACAAAAAGTAGGAGGATGATATTGAAAATATGGAATGAATGGATTCTATAAAAATTTTCCTAGAAAAATATTTTCCTCACAAACAATGACAAGATATGAAAAGCCGATTGTTGGATGTAATTTATAAGGATGATTAAAACATTTTGAAGTATAAAGAACATTTTACAAGGTTATCAAAGAATGTCTCATACTAAATATGTAATCTAAATAAAACGATTTATTGATTCTTTGGTTATTTAAAACCATTCCTTTGAAAAGAAATGGTCTCCTAAACATTCTCATCATATGATGATATATCCTCATGTTCTATGAAGATAGAGAAATAATTCTGTAAGTTATATGACAATATGGTAAAAAATGAGAAAAATGTTTTGTTAGAGGAAAGATTGGATAATGCGAAGAATAAAAAAGGGAGTTTTTGTACAAGGACCCAGCCTTAAACATTATATATTCTTGAATTAAATGGGTAATTCATATTAAGGATCTTTTCAGGTTTAAATTTTTAGGGAATTAGGACATAACATTCACATAACAACATGAATATTACATGTAGAAAATTCTACTCAATATCCAATTTTTCATAAAATAAAAACTCTTGAAAAAAATATTCATGTCTAGTTCCATGTACTAGACAACATTACTTTTCCTTGATCCTGTCCTTGACCCTATTCATCTCTATGTCCTGTGAAAACTTTTCAAAACATGGTATGAGCATAAAATGCTCATTAAGGGGTTTAAAACAAAGAATGAAAACATCACTTGATAAATACATAAAAAATATGAACTCTTTTTTACTTACCTCATGAAATAATATGATTTTTGAATAACACATAGAAATCATAAATCATAAAGGTAACTTGTGGAATATATAACAAACATACTTGTAGCTATGATAGGTACATAGGGAGTTACTTTGGAATACCCATCACTGTATAACCCCTAAATATATTAGGATAAACCTTCATGTTTACCTCCGTTACGTTACCCAATGCATTGGATAGATATCTCAGGCTCACCCGCCCTAGGTTTATCATGGAACCACCCGTATTCTTAATCAATTCCCAAGAACCATAACATATTCATAAAAAAATAAATTAAACAAAAGGAAATATAACATTCCCACATTTCAATCACAATATATCATTTAAATATATTGAAATAATAAATCAATTCTAAAATCCATTTTCAAAACCAAAATATGTAATAAGAGAATATGGTATATTTTTAGAAAACATTACGTCTTGTTAAGGAATGCATTGATCAAATAATACTCACGGTTGTAGAACGGTTGTTGTCACCGCTTATGATATAAAAGAAACATTATTCTGATGTGTATAGTAAAATTCTTCATAGAAAAATATTCCCTTTGAATGAAATGAAAAGTCAAAGGTGTTTATATAGCATATAAAATAATGTATTGTATTAAAATAAAATATGCCTCAATAAAAATAGATTTAGACGAAGTCCGTTACCTCGTGTCTGACTTCACTAAATTGTACTTTAATATCCTAAATAATAAAATGAAGTTAATTTCAACTTGCATAAGAACCTTTTTCAAGTTTATTATTCCTTTTATATCACTTATTACCATGTTATACACATTATTTAACCATTTAAGTTAATAAAGTTCGTTTTGTCAATATTTAGTACTTCAGTCAAAATTGAACACCTTATATTTACACGTTGCCCATGTTGTAAATAGTACATTATATCCAGAATGATACTTATTATTTATATAACATATATATCATATATATACAATATATATATATATATATATTTATAATAGTAGATATCATTTGGGGGTAAGAAATGAAATGCACCGTTCGTGGAGACGGTAAGCCGTACGTACACATGAACACTAATTTCATTTATATTTCTTATTTTAATGTAATTAAAACATAATGATACATAGGTATATTATAATTGATGTATAATATTATTAACTCCACCATTTATATGTTCCACATATGGCATTAACACATCATATCATGTTGAGGGGGCAATAGACCGAACTTACTCAAATGAAATTATATTGTTTACCCATAATGGAAACCATAATGGTATGATATAAAAATAATATAAAGAAGAATAAAAAAACATAAACATAAAATATATCACATAAAATATAGTTCCATCATAATAGCCACCATGATAGGTGGTAGGAGATAATCGAACAATCATCATTTTGTGATGTGTTAGTCTATCATCCATAGAAACAATATGTGATTCACCTATTTGATAGAGGTGTGTGTAGGTGTAGTTCAAATACTTCTCATAAAAACAACATTGTTTATTTAGGATACTTTTTTGTTAAAAAATAATGTAAAAAAATATTTTAGTGGTTAGAAAAGTAAAATAAAAGAAATTAAGTTAAGAGAAACTATTACCTTTAATTTGGGTAACTCCATTTGGTATGAACCAAAACGCTTTCTTGAAGTGCTTTCTGCATAATATAAGGCTTCTAGGAGGTAGAGAGGAAGGTATGGAGCTTAATTGGGCAGAGTTTGGATGGTCCAAATATCTTGAGAGGTGTGAAAAATGAGTAAGAATTGAGAAATTTTTGTTAGGCGGAGGAGGGGCTCTTTAGGAAAGTGTGATAATATTATTTTATTATATAATGATATTCTGTTTATAATGGACCAAAAATCATTAAGGTAAAATATATGATGACTCATGGTCGAAATAAATTTATCCAATAAGAATTGGACAGGTTTTTGATGTTATTTTAAAATTTATAATGTTATTTATTTAAATCATTTATTAATGAGTTAAACACTGCATCATTATTGAGTCATAAATAATTTAATTTATTTGATTCCTAAAAATTATAAAAAATACCATGATGTAGGAAATTGTTTTAGTTTTCCAAATAATATTTATAGTTTAAAGGTTAACTTATATAAAACCATGTAAAAATTAATTTACAAAGTGATATTTGATTATGTAATATTTTCCTTTACTTTAAGTTTATTAAAATAAAGTGTCATTATCATTAATTAGTGGATCCATGGGGTCCCAAAATATACCAAAGATTCTCATGGTTGGACATTACTTGTAAAATACGGTTAGGAAAAGTGTTAATGTAATTTTGAATTATTGTAATATTCTTTTTATCTTAAATTACCCTATTTACCTTCAACTGCGGTAATAAAAGTAAAAAGTCACTATTCACCAAAATTTATTTTGATCATATTGAACAAAATTTTACTTACTAATAACAAACATGTATGTCGGATTTTCAAAATTCAATTCAATGAACTCGTAAAATTTCATTTAAATGAAAATTCAGTTTTTAACTACTACTAAGTGTTGGCACAATTCATCAAAAATTGATTTTTTTCAGAAAACTACCAAAAATACAACCTAACATATATTTTATATTCAGAATTAAAAAATTATGTACATTTTAATAATTTAAAAACATATATGTTGTATTCATTAATTTAAAATTAATTCCCATTAAAAACATATAGCGTGTTTTTAGAAATAGTAACTATCCAAACATTGGCATTTATTTTTGTCAAATTTCAAAGTGAAAATAAATATGATGACCAAAATTGGATTAAATCTAAAAATATATTCTAATTAAACGTTAAAAAAATTAAAAATATTATATAAACAGACAAACAAATTAGATTAAAAGGCACTTTTGAATTAAAATACAATATATTTTCCTATTCACTAAAAAATGAACTTTATTAGAAAAAATTCACAAATTTACACAATGTAAATTTTTATGTCCCCATTCTAAATAATAATTTTATTTTTTCAAATAGAACATATAGAAATGACCAAAACTAGATTTAAAGAGGGTTTTCCATTAAACTGCGGTAAATCAACCTTTTAATGTAAATTATGCTTACAATTAGATTCATTCACATTTTAAGCCTCTAACATTTATTGGATAAATGTTAATACATTGAAAATTCAAGAATAATCATATTGTAGTTAGTTTTGTTCATTCCCTCCAATACAAAATCTAGGAGTTAAATACCATTTAAAAAAATAATATTATATTATTGGTGTGCAATGTAAGATTTCAAAGAAACTCGTTGTTGCATATCGGGTTTGCAATCGAACCTAGAAAACTCTTTAAAGTAAAATTAATATTTAATTCACAAATATTAATAAATATGAGAAAGTCTTATTCTTTATTTACCTAGGATGTTACATCCTTCCCCCCTTTTGGAAATTTTTCATCGCAATTTTTATTCACTTATCAAATAAGGCCAGGTATTTATCCATCATTCCATGTTTCCTCTTCAACCATATAGTTTTTCCAAAAAACTTTACCTTGTGAATTACCTTATTCCACAACACTTGCTATGTATGGTCAAAAATATAGACTAGTTGTTCCTCATAATATATAATCTCTTATTAGTGAACTACCTTTGGTATTAAAACATGAGATGGATCTGGCATATACTTTCTCAACATTAAAACATGAAAAACATTGTGTATATGGGACAAAATTGGAGGTAAAGACACTCTGCATGCAACCGATGCAACTTTATCTAGGATTTCATAAGGTCCAATGAACCTCGGACTAAACATTCCCTTATTACAAAAACACATCACACATTTCCATGAAAAAACATTGAGAAAGACATGATCACCTACCTCAAAAAATAGATCCTTCATCGGGTTATCTGCAAATTTTTATTGCCTGATCTGAGCTGTTCTCATGTTCTGCTGAATCAACTGATCCTTTTCTACCATCTCTTCTACCGATTCTAGTCCCATAATCTTCCATTCACCTACATCATTCCAAAATGCTGGAGTTCGACAATGCTTTCCATATAATGCCTCAAATGGTGCCATCTGTATATTGGAATGAAAAATGTTATTATAAGAAATTTCAACCAAAGAAAGTTGTTTCTCCGAACATCCCATATAATCCAGTGAACAAGAACGTAGCATATCTTCCAGGGTCTGAATTTTTCGTTCTGACAACCCATATGATTACAGATGAAAAGCTGTACTAAAATTGGATTCATTACCCAATGACTTCAGAACGCCTTTCCAAACGTTATAAGTAAACCAATGATCATGATCAGATACAATGGAGAGGGGAACACCATGTAATTTGACTATCTATTTAACATACAACCAAGAAAGTTGATCTAGAGAAAATGTTTCTCTAATAGGAATGAAATGAGAATATTTAGTCAATGATCAATAATAAAACATATTGCAATATTATCTCGAGATTTCTTCGGTAATTTCACAATGAAGTCTAGGGATATAGTTTCCCATTTACACTCTAGCACCGGTAAAGGTTGAAGCATCCCTTTTGGTAACTGCCAAATTGATTTAACCTGCTGACAATTAAAAAACTTCATAGTAAAATCAGAAATATCTCTTTTCATTACATCCCACTTGTAATACTCCTAATAATCTTTATAAATCATAGTACTTCCAGGATGAAATGAAAACGGAGAACTATGATCTTCACATAACAACTCATTCTTCAACTGCGAATCACAAGGCACACATAATCTTATCCCAAACCTCAAAACACAATCATTATCAATGTTAAAATCAGGTAACATACCCTTCTGAACCAACTCTACCTTTTTCTACTACTCAGTGTCTTCTTTCAGGGTTTTTATTATTCTGTATAATAGAGAAGATTTCACTGACACCTGAAACAAAACATGAGAATTTCCTACACCAACAACCTCTATGCCAATGTTTGTCAAATCAAAAACCAAAGGATCTCATTCCAAACTTATCATGGTTAATGAAGCATTATTTTTTTGACTCAATGCATCATCCACTTTATTTGAATTTCATGTATGGTAAAGAATTGTGCAGTCATAATCTATGATTAATTGCAACCATCTTCTCTATCTCATATTCAATTATTTATGGGGGAATATATACTTCAAACTTTTTTAATTATTATATATTTCTAATTTTACACCATAAAAATGATGTATCCAAATTTTTAAAGCAAAAATAATAGCTGCAAAATCCAAATCATGTGTAGGGTAATTTAACTCATGAGGTTTCAACTAACGTGATGTGTAAGAATTTACCTGATCATTTTGCATAAGGACATAGCCAAGTCCTTTCAACTAATCGTCACTGTAAATAACAAACACACCATTTATAGAAGTTAGTTCCAAAACTAGAGCATTCATCATTATTCTTTTCAATTTCTGAACAAAAAACATCACATTCATTTGTGCAGATGAACTTAACACCTTTTTAATTTATCTTAGTCATTGGACTAGATAACCGAGGAAAATTGTCAACAAACCTCTCATAATAACCTTCCAAACCAAGAAAACTACAGATCATAGTTATATTTGTGGGTCATGGCCATTCATCAACAACTTTTGTTTTAGTAGGATCAATAGTTATGCCATTTTTTTAATAAATGTGACCAAGGAAAGAAAGCTGTTGTGACAAAAACTCACACTTTTTAATTTCCCAAATAGTTTCTTTTCATTTAAGGTTTTCAAGAAAACCCTTAAATGAATTTCATGTTCCTATTTCCATTTGGAATATACCAAAATATCATCAATGAACATAACCACAAACTTATCCAAGAACTCATGGAAAATTATATCCATAACATCCCTGAGTACAGCAGGTGCATTGGTTAAACCAAAAGGCATAACTATAAGTTCATAATGGCCATATCTTGTATAAAACACGGTCTTTAGAATGTATACTTCCTTTACATTCAACTGATGTTTCCCCGACCTGAAATCAATCTTTTAAAAATACTGAGATCACTAGAGCTAATCAATCAAATCATCGATATGAGGAAAAGGATACTTGTTCTTAACAGTGATGTTATTCAATGCTCTATAATAAATGAAAATTCAGATTGATCCATCTCTATTTTTAACAAACAAGAAAGGAACACACCATGGTGATGTACTAGGTCGAATGAAACCTTTATCTAATAACTCATACAATTGCATCATTAAATCTAAAAGTTCAATTTGAGCCATTCGATAAGGGGGTTTTGAAATTGGATTAGCATCAGGAACTAGGTCAATAATAAATTCGACTTCCCGATTAGGTATAACACTAGGAAACTCATCTGGAAAAAGATAAAGGTACTCATCTACCACTGGAACATCATTATTCTCAACACCTTCTTTATTTTCAACAATATGAGCAAGGTAACATTCATTTCCATCTTTTAATAGCTTCTCAGTATCCTGATATGTAATCAATATCAAGGGTTTATTCTTGTACACAAACTAAAAATATTTATAAAAAGAAACCTCTTTATATCTATAGTTAATTTTATCATGATAAATAGAAAGCCAATCCACACCCAAAATATCATAAGACTCCACTATAGGAAAAACAATAAGGTTGGCAAGTAGATTCTTCCCATATGCAAGGGCATGAAGGTTCTTATAATTTATTTTTGTCTCAAATTTCCCCCAAGTTTTTTTACCCTAATTTCATTATTCATATCTTGAGAAGGAATATCAGATTTACTAGAAAATTATCAAAAACGAAACAGTGTTTAGACCATGAATCAAACAACACATTGGCATAATCTAAACAAACAAACAGTTTACCTGTTACTACTTCATTTGATGGCCCAACATATGCTGAAGTAGTTGAAAAGGATTTCACCACCCCTTTCTACTTGTTTTCTGGAAGCTTTCCCTCAGTTGAGTTCTTTATTGGACACTTATTTTCATAATCACCCATTTCATTGCACTTAAAACATTTTACTAACTGCAAATCAGATTTTTCCTTACCATTAACCTGATCTCTTTCAGTGCAATTTCGATTCTTATGTCCCATTTTACCACATTGTAGAACTTACCAGAATTCAAAATACATTCCCAATGATTATTTTTACCACAATATTCAAAAACTATAACCTTAAGTTTCTTACCATTATACTTTTTTGAAGAGATCTTTCCATTGACCTACCACCTCAACCTCTTATTCTGCTGTTTTTCAAAGAACATCTGATCTTCAGCAAACTCTGTTTCCACCTTCTCCATACAATGAACATGTTTTTAATAACTTTTGAACTCGAGGTATTATAAATCCCTTCAAAACTTTTGATTTAATCCTGAGTAAAAATGGTTGATTTGACTATCAAAATCTCGTATGAAATTTTGATCAAACCATGCGAGTCGAGTGAATTTTTCTTCATAAACAACCACTAATTCATCCTATTGCCTCAATTCCAGGAATTGTTTTTCCATTCTAAGATGAACTTCCTTAGGAAAATATTTCTCAAGAATCATACCTTTGAATTAATCCCAATCAAGAGCATCAATCTATGAACTATTTGTGATATTTTTCACCATCAACCACCAGTGATCAGCTTCACCTTCAAAACTGTAAACAACGAGACTAACCTTTTGATGTTCTGAACAACCCATGAAATCGAAAATCATTTTAAGTGCTTTAATCCAGACTTATGCTAGCACAGTGTTAGATGATCTTCTAAATGATGGGGGTTGTTTCCTCATGAAATGCTCCACTACTTACATGTTCCTCTATGGTTGATCTGGTTGATCTCATGCATGGATAACACCACCATTTAGAGCCTGAGTCAACTGTTCCATCGCTGCAAAAAACTATTCAGTTCAAATTATGACCATATCATGTTTCTGATTTGAATGGTTGTCTTCCTCTTGATGTCATCCCAACATAGCTGCTATGTTTCCTCTACAAAAAACCATTTTGAAAACCAAAATTTCATAGCTGAAGCAACATGGTAATCTGTAAATGAAATATCATTTCAATCATAACATAATCTAAAAAAATAATTTATAAATATTAATTTATTTATACCCTTACTCCAAATTTTATCTAAACTGACCTATAATACCAACTATAAGGACCCGACCATAAACATTACATATTCTTGAATTAAATGGAAAATTCACATTTATGATCCTATCAAGTTTAGAGATTTAGAGAATTAGGTCATAACATTTACATAACAATAGGAATATTACATGTAGAAAATTCTACCCAGTATCCATATTTTCATAAAATAAAAACTCTTGAAAAAAGGGTCATGTCCAGTTTCATGTTTTAGATAGCATGACTTTTCCTTGATCCTATCCTAGACCCTATTCATATTTAAGTCCTGTGAATACATTTCAAAACATGGAATGAGCATAAAAAGCTCAGTAAGGGTTATAAAACATAGAAAAAAATCATTAGTTCATAAATACATACAAAACATGAACTCTTTTACTTACCTCATGAAATCATAAGATTTATGAATAACAAATAGAAATCATAAATCATAAACGTAACTTGTGCCATCCATAACATATTTACATTGTATCTATCATAGCATCATTGGGAGTTACTTTGGAATACCCATCATAGTATATTCCCTAAATCTCTTAGCATAAACAATCACATTTACCTTCGTCAAGTTACCGAATGCATTGGAGATGTATCTTGGGATTACCCACCGTATGATTAACATGGAACCCCTCATATTCGTAAACAATTCCCAATAACCATAACTTGTTCATAACAAATAAATCAAACATAAAGGAAATATAACATTCTCGCATTTCAATCAAAAAATATCATTTAAATATATTGAAATAATAAATCCATTCTAAAAACAATTTTCAATATCAAAATATGTAATAAGATTATATGGTATTTTTTTTGAAAACATTACGTCTTGTTAAAGAAGCCATAGATCAAATAATACTCACGGAAGCGGAAAGGTCATTGTCACAACTTACATAAAAAAAGAAACATTATTTTTTGTTATTTAGAAAAACACTTCTTAGAAAAATATTCCTTTTGAATGAAATGAAAAGTCAATGTTTTTTATACATTGTATAAAATAAAGTCTTGTATTAAAAAAATATGCCTCAATGAAAAGATATTGAGACGAAGTCTCTTACCTCGTATCCGACTTGACGCGATCATTCCTTAATCTCTTGGATAATAAACTAATGTTAATTTATACTTGCCTAAGAAACACTTTCAATTTTATTATTCCTTTTATATCACTTACTACCATGTTATAAAAATTATGCAATAATTTAAGTTAATAACGTTCTTTTTGTCAATATTTGGTACTTGAGTCAAAAATGAACACATTATATTTACATGTTGTCCACGTGGACAATAGTCCATTATATCCAGAATGATATTAATTATTTAGATATCATATATATCAAATATATCTAGTATATATATATATATATAACAGTACATATCATTTGGAGTAATGAAATGAAATTCACCGTTCATGGAGACGGTAATCCGTACGTACTCATGAGTGATATATTCATTTCTATTTCTTATTTTAATGGAATTAAAACATAATGATACAAACATAAATTATAATTACAGAATAATATCATATATAATATTATTAACTCCTTCATTTATACGTCCCACATGTGGAATTATCGAGTCATATCACTTTGTGGGGGCGGTAGTCTACACTTCCTCAAATTAAATTATCACATTTACCCATAATGGAAACCAAAAAAGAATGATTTAAAAGGAAAATATAGAAGCATAAAAAACATGAACATAAAATATATCATATATAAATACAGTTTCATCATAATGGCCACCTTGAGAGGTGGTAAGAGATAATTGAAAAATCATCGCTTCGTGAGGTGTTAGTTTTCCATCCACAGAAACAGTATGTTTTCACCCATTAGATGGATGTGTGTGTAAGTGTAGTTAAAATAATTCTCATTAAAACATACCCGTATATTGAGGGTACTATTTTTGTTACAAAATATAGTAATAAAAAAAATTTAGGTGTCGGAGAAGTAAAATAAAATAAATGAAGTTAAGAGAAACCATTGAAGGACCACGGGACACCCTGAGAGGGGAGGGGTGAATTAGGGTGTTAACTTTTTCTTTTTAAAGTTGTGGATTTTGTTCCCACATTGGTAGGAACTTGTTAAACCTTTAAAACAAATGAAAGTAGGAATTGTACATTGCAATTTTACTTGGTATACCACAAAGGGCTACGTATGAGGAGCGTACGCCGATAGGTTGTCGGTCATACCAAATTCCACTATTATTTACTAATTATGGATTACAAAGGTTCGGGAACAGTAACTCTTTCAAAAGATCACTGCCTTTACAACTAGTCAGGGATATCCCATTGCGTCCCTTAGGTCACACGTGTGGACTCCCCCTGAAACACAGACTTTGGTGAAGTCTCAGTCAGTTTATTGATGTAAAGGTCTCTTCAATAGATTTTCATTGAAGTCTTTGCCTCTGCTTAGCACGAGACTCTACATGAATCGAAGTCTAGAAATGATGCACATGAATGCACTGAACCACTAAACTAGATAACCAAAAATGCGCAAATAGGTTATAACACCATGTAAAATTTAATTTACAAAGAGATATTTGTTTATGTCATTTTTTCCTTTGATTTAAGTTAATTAAAATAAAGTGGCTTATCATTCATAAGTGCCTCCATGGGGTCCCAAAATTGACCCAAGGATTCCCATGGTTAGTCATTACCCATAAAATAATGGTAGTACTAGTGTTAAGGTAATTTTGAATTATTATAATATTCTTTTTACCTTAAATTACCCTATTTACCTTTAACCATGGTAAAGAAAATTCAAAAGTTACTATTCAACGAAAACTTTTTTCATCTTATTGTACAAATTTTTACTTACTAAAAAAACAATGTATGATGGATTTTAGAAATTCAATTCACAAAAGTGGTAAAATTTCATTTAAATTAAAAATTTAGTTTTTTACCTACTACTTAGTGGTTACACTATTCATAAAAAAATTGAATTTCTTCAGAAAACTACAAAAAAATTCAGCCTAAGATATATTTGATATTTAGAATTAGAAAATTATTTATATTTTAACAACTTAAAAATATAAAAGATGTATTTATTAATTTAAAATTAATTCATGTTTAATACAAATATTTTGTTTTTTAGAATCACGAACTATTATCAAATTGACAGTTGTTTATGTCCAATTTCAAATTGAAAATAATTCCAATGACCAACATTGGATTAAATGGTAAAATATATTCTATTTAAACATTAAAACAAATTAAAAAGATAATATAACCATATAAATAAATTTGATTAAAAGGCACTTTTGAATTAAAATACAATATTTTTCTGTATTCCTTAAAAATGAACTTTATCGGAAAAATTCAAAAAAATTACACCAAGTAAATTTTGATGTCCACATTCTAAAGAAGAATTTTATTTTGTCAAAAGGAACATATAGAAATGAAAAAAAACTATATTTAAATATGGTTATCCATTAAAAGGCGGTAAATTTACCTTTTAATCTAAATTATGCGTAAAATTAGATTCATTCCCATTTTAAGCCTCAACATTTATTGAATAAATATAAATACATTTAACAAAAATATATAATCATGTTGTTGTTAGTTCTATTCATTCCCTCCAATACAATATCTAGGAGATATCAACCATTTAAAATAATATTATTATTTTATTAGTTTGCAACATAAGACTTTAAATAAACTCATTGTTTCGTATCAGGTACGCTATCGAATATAGAAACCCATTTAAAGTAAAATTAATATTTACTTCACAAATATTAATAAATATGATATTTTCATATTCTTTATTTACCTGGGATGTTACATTTTTAACATGTGATACATGTAAAAATTAAAACTATAGAGCTTGCTTAAAAAGAAAAATGAGTCCATTACTAATGTGGAGAGAGTGGACACCAATAGAATGATTGAAAGAGAAATAAATAAGATTCCAATTTTTAATGAAAATATTTTAAAATAATGGTTCATTATTCCAATTATTTTCCTAAGAGTCTAGATAAAATTCCCTAGATAAGGTTGATGTATACAAGCTATGCTTATGCGATTACAAATTCTGT
This sequence comes from Viscum album, assembly GCA_963277665.1. Taxonomy (NCBI): domain Eukaryota; kingdom Viridiplantae; phylum Streptophyta; class Magnoliopsida; order Santalales; family Viscaceae; genus Viscum; species Viscum album. The sequence goes on from OY728129.1 coordinate 937,610,581, forward strand.
ATTTGATGTTTATAATGATGTAGTGGAAGGTACATTAATCATTTCATCAAACATATAAAATCCATTATTCCAAATTGGATAATTACAATCTTTTATATCTTCCCATTTTTCTAAAAATATAGACTATTTCTATTTTATTTAATAAAGGATTTGTGAGTAAAAACTTTTAATGGAAGTATCATTGCAACAAAGATGTGTCAATCAATCTCTCTTATGAAAAACAAAAAATGATTTAGTTTTTGACCATATCATCATACCAGTGATAGATTTTGATATAATAATTTTTATTAATTTGATTTAAAATTATGAAGAAAAGAACTATGGCAAGAATAAAGATGCTAATTTTTTGAGAATGATGTATGAACCCTTATAATTAGAGTAGAAACCTCCCCATATAATTCCTATCTAAATGTTTCCCTAGAATCTATACTGAATTCAATTCTTGGGGAGGAAGAGAAGAAATATCCATGGGTGTGGAAATAAATATTCAAATTTAGGATGTGCCAATTTTGCAAGAATAAATTGATGTTTTTCTAGAGGATTTACATGGACATCCTTTGAGGTAGGGAATTGAGTTTCCTACTAATTTAATTATTAGTAATGTACAATATCAAAGAATCCTTATCAGATGGGCATAGTGGAATTTGTGGAGCAGAAGAAACAACTGGATGAGTCGAGTAGTAAGGGTTTTATTCAACCTAGTGTTTCTCCATGGGGATATCCTGTTATTTCTGTTAAGAATAATGATAGATCTATGAGGATGTTTATTGACTATAAAGAGATCATTTCTATTACAATAATGAACATGAATCCTCTTCCTCCCATTGATGATTTATTTCACAAACATCATGGATCCCACTATTTTTCAAAGATTAAACTTCAATGTGGATATCATTAGTTGTGTTTCAGGAAGGAATATATTCAAAAGACAGCATTTCGAACTACCTGTGGCCACTATGAATTTAAAATAATTCATTTTGTATTGAACTAAGGTACCCTCTATTTTAATGTATATAATGAATATTGTTTTAAAGGAATATCTTGATGAACTTTTTGTTGTATTAAATAAATATATCTTTGTTTACACCTAAATCTATGAAGACCATGAGAATTAGTTTCACATTATTCTGAAATCTCTAATAAGAAATAAGATATATTGGATATTTAGAATGTGTGAATTCTATATTCAAGTTGTTTGTTTTCATATACATATTATATTTATGGATATAATATTAGTTGCTCCTAAAAAGGCAATGGTAGTTCAGTAATGGAATACTCCAATTAACATAAATGCGGTTTTTAGTTTTATTAGTTTAGCTGGTTATTATTAGTATTTCATTCAAAACATTCCCAAATTAGCTAACCCATTAACCAAGATCCCTCATAATGGGGTTATGTTCATATAGACTAAAAAATTTAAAAATTGTTTTGAAGAATTGAATATGAGATTAGTGAATGCTCTATTCCTGACTCAACAATCTAGAAATGGTGGATTTGTGATTTATAATGATGCATCAAAGAAAGCACTTGGATGTTTCCTTTTCAAAAAATGATAGAGTCAATTAATTTGAATCAAGGAAGTTAGAATCTCATGAAAAAATTATCTAACTCATGATCTTGACTTAGAAGCTGTACAATGTTCCTCGAATATATAAGGACATTGTGTCTATGTTGAAAGATGTGAGATATATAATGATTATAAGAACTTGAAATACATATTCTCCCAGAAATAACTCAATATGAGGAAAATGATATTGTTCAGGATGCTCAAGGATTATGAATTTTAAATACAATACCATCACTAAGAGGAAAATAAGTTAACTGATGCATTGATATGGAATTATCATGGAGTTCTGAACAAAAAGAGGATTCACAAGGATTAGGAGTACATGGATCTAGTAAATATGGATACTGGAATTATCAAGGAAGGGTAATATGCATCACTTTTTTAATTTTTCTCCCAACCATATTTATTGGAAATAATTAAAATTTCTCAGTGTGATGATGAGAATATTCGAAAGAAAAATAAAGATGTGAATGATGGGAAGTTTTCAGACTTCATATATGAGGATGGAATTATGAAATTTTGGAGGGGGCTAGGAGTTCTCTCTATACATGATCAAAAAAGGTATTTAATATATGATTACCATATCTTTAATTTCTCTATACACCCCCATAACAATAAATTGTTTAGAGATATAAAGGAACATATCTAGTGGGACACCAAGAAGCATGAAACTATTGATTATGTATGAAGATGATTAGTTTGTCAATAGGTTAAGGGTGAATGATAACAACCTAGAAGAATTATAATATCTCTACATATTCATTCATGGAAATGGGATAAAATTACCATTGATTTTCTAATTGGTTTTCCAAATCCCCAATAAAGAATGATGTAATATGGGTGATTGTTGATCAACATTCCAAGTCAGCACATTTCCTCTCTATAATAGAAGATTTTCCACTAGATTACCTTGTAAGACAATATATTAATGATTTTGGAACACATACTAGAGCACCAATATAAATTATGTTTGATCATTATCCATTTTTTATTGGGAAATTATTCAATAGTATTAATAAATCAATGAATATCGAGCTTCATTTGAGTATTGAAAATCACCCTCTAACTCATGGACAGTCCGAAAGGACTATTCAAGCATTTGAAGACATGTTGAGATCAAGATCCATTGACTTTCTATTTATGTTGGATCATTATTTTCTTTTTGTATTGTTTTCATAGGAAAATTGTATACATTAAAGTATTCAAATGGAACTATGTGAAGTGTTATATAGAAAAAGATGTCGTACACCAACATGTTGGGATGAAGATGGTGAAAGGAAGATTATAAGCCCAGAGCTTGCAGAGGAAACAACAACGAATGTAAATACTATTAAATACCATATCTATTTTAATAAAATAATGAAAAAACACTATACCAATATTCTAAGGAAGGATTTAGGATTTCAAGTGGCATATAATGTTTTCATGAATATATAGTCCTAGAAAGGTGTTACAGGATTTGTGAAAAAAGGGAAAATGAGCCCCAGATACATTAGAACTTTTTAAATTCTAAATAGAATTGGAACTATGTTTTACCATTTGGAAATTCCACCTAATCATTCAAAGGTACACAATGTGTTCCACATCTCCTTGTTAAGGAAGTACCTGCTATATCCAGCACATGTACTCACTACTAAATGATTAAAATTGGAAACTAACTTATCTTACTGTGAAGTGGCTATCAATATTATTCACACTAACGAACAACTGTTGAGGAATCAGATGATTCAACTGGTAAATTACTTTGGAAAAATCAAAAAATTGAAGAGTTGATGTGGTAGCCTGGGGAGCTAATGATGAAGAACTACCCAAATGTTTTTGTGGGTTGACAATATAGAAATTTCAAGGGAAATATTTTTTGTAAGAGGGGAGAATGTGATGAACCATAAATCTATCAATGAAATTTTCAGTTTTATGTTTATTTCATTTAGTATAGATCACATAAAACCACATAGAAAATTTAATAAAAACATCATAAATGAAGAATAATTTAAATATGAGGCATTTTTAGAAGTTAAGAATCACATATTGATAAAATAGTAACATGTCCTTAGGAATAGTAATATGACCCTTATGAATATTAAATGGTCATTATGAATAGTAAACTCACCCATGTTTGTATAAATAATATTTAGGAATCTTATAAATGAAATAGTTATATAATTATATCATAGTATATGTTAATGAATATTTAAAAAATTAATATTTAAGTTTTTGAATTTTTATAAGTAATAAATATTTAATAACGATTTTAAAATTTATAAAATGACATAAAATAAAAATAAATTTCAGAAATTTTACTAATAAATCAATATTTTTTCCTATGACTTTTTTCTAATTAAATGAGAGAAAAGTTAATATTTAAGAGTGTTATAAAAGCAGTAATACTTATAAAAACTTATTTTTTGAGTAAATGATGAATTTAGTTAAATATTATATTTATCATATTTAGAAAATTATTTTCATAAAATGGAGATAATTGTTTTAATACTACACATCAAAAAATGGTTAGGGTGAAGTTTTCTGATTTTTCTAAAATACTTGAATTTTTGGTGAATAATAAAATATGGTAAATTATGATAAATGATAAATACATGATTTATTTAGTCCTAAGTGATTTATTTATGATGTAAGCCCATAATATCAAACTATCCATAAATATTTAAACCTATTTTATTATAATTATAAAAATATTCCTAGTATAGAGACAAAATTATATATAATTAATAAAATATAAAAAAACACTCATCTTCTCGACAATAAAAACGACCCATCTCCCCCTCTTCTCCTCACTTTTATAAGTCTTGATGCTTGTCAAAGTCAATCTAAAATAATATTCCATATTATATTTCCACATATAGGATATCTTGTTCTTACCAAAATACCAAAACCGCTTTCATTAAAGAGGTTCTCAAGGAGGAGTATTCAAGATATAAAATCCTCTTCCTTTTCCCCTTTATTTTCATTTCAAGTTATTTATTTTATAATTCTCTCATCAACTCCTATATCCAAATGATCAAAGTTAATATAGTATCATTTATATACTAAAATTATGTCATGTGAATTGAAGATACATCATCAATATTCCATACTCTCTCTCTCTATCTTTTATTTTAAAAATGAAATCCTCGTCTAGAGGTGCCGATTTATAACCTTCACGGGGGAAAACATTCATTCTTCAATTTCTTCTTCAAGGATAGTAACTGTGAAATTATTATGGTAAATATAGACTATAATATATTTATTACAACTATTTAATGTTATGTTACTATTATATATAAATAATACTAATTCATAAGAGAAAACTAGTTAGGGGTGTTCGAAATTCAACTGTAATAATATAAAAGATTGACACTAAAATTACTATATAATGATTAATCCCCATTCCATATAAACATATGATATATATAACCATTAAAAATTATCTATGCTAATTAGTGATATTTAATTATAATTTTAGATAATTATACCCATTTTACATGAACTCCATTAATTATAAACAAGTGAACCGATCATGAAAAATCAAGAGAACGAATGCTCACGAAAAATGAAATTAAACACTGTAACTCATAAATATGTCTATATATGATCTTAATAAATATAATAAGTCATAAAATTATATATAATTATTTCAATTTAATAAATTTTGGATTTAATTTTAATATCTTGGACGTTAAGGTCCTATGAAGAACTCATTCAGGCATTTAATATTGGTTTTCATCCCAAACCTCCATTTTCAATTGGGTTGTGATTTTATCCTCTATAAACCAATTTACTTATTCATTATATTATATAATTATTCTAAAATCTTGTTATATATACCAAAATCATGTATTGTGATTAGTTCATATTTTATTTGTGGAAAATGCATGTTTTAAAATGGTCCCTTGTCAATTCTTCATGATAAGTAAGCCTGGTTAAATGGAAATTTCGTTTTCTTCCCTATTTTCAAGAGAAATCTATAATATTTTTTAATTCACAATTAATTTTTTAAATGTTTTTTATTGTAAAAAAACATCTTATTTCATTTGAGATTTTTTTCAAACATTTTTCCAAAAGAACTCTGCTTTTAAAAGTAAAAGGGGGTATTTATCTCATTAATTCCATGATGATTTTATTAGAGTATTTTCATCTATTTCAACTCATGTATTGAATTTTATTCTTTATTGATATTTATATATTACTTTTCTCATGTAAAATATGTTATGAAATCATTTATGACTGTTTTGACTGTGGATACAGTATCATGAAACCATTTCCCTTGCAACTCATATTAAATAGTTACATTAATTATGGACTGGGGAATGTTAATCACATTTTGTATGTTAATGTTGTTTATTTTTATAATAATTCATATGTGGAATTAATTGGACATATCAATTGATTTTTGGGTCCCTCTATATCTCCTTGATGCATCAGTAGGTTTCAAGAGAAATAACTAAATTCGGTTTTGGCCGAGGCCTTACTATAGTATTTTCCGAAGTCTTAGTTGAGGCCTTGATGATATGTTTCAGATGTCTAGAATTATGAATTCCCCCATTATGATGATATTAATCAATGAACCATGAAATAATTTGAATAGTATAATATACATTTTTATCTTTCATTCTCTTATGATCATATCTATATGGCCTTATATAATCATCTTTCATTCATACCATATTATGCTCAAGATTTTTAAAGGCATGTGTTTATAATTATTCACCATGAATAATGTTTATGTTTATGAGAACCTAAAATGTATTACTTACCATTGTTGCACATATCTTTTCACCACTTTATTAAATTTTATTTTTCCCCAGGGAGAGGAGATGAATATTATAATGGTTGAAATGTAGGAACAATCAATGTGTTTATGGGAGTTTCCAATAGAGTTTCAATGTTGTTCTTTTCTTTCACGTTGTAACGTAATGCATATGTTTTTATCTAGTTTTCCAGAAACTAATAAACTGTTTAGTCCATGGGGATGAGAAATAATTGTAAACATACCAATGTATTATTATAATGCACTAGATCCAGGAAACTGGGTTCAGGGTCCTTGAATTTTTCATTGAGGTTGGGGTGGGGGATTTATAGGCCTCACCACCCCAAATTTTCATCAATTATTACAGTGTATCTCAGAAAGATTCATGTAACACCCGAAACTTTTATGTTATATAAATCATCAAATGAATATTTTTCTACACACAACACTTGCTTGGCTTGCTTTACAAGAAATCGCAACCGTCCTCGATAGCTTGCATCGTACGCAATACCGAGTTTCACTAAACAATGATATGCTAATAAAATATTATTTAAACTAGCTGTTATGAATAGTAATAACCACTTTTTGAAATTTTATAAATTTCATTTTTCAAAATGAACTTCATTTTTGGATTCGGAATATCGAAATTATCCTAGGGTGAAATTTTGGTATTTTTCTGAAAACTTTTAATTTTTGATGAATAGTGAAACCACTAAGTGGTAGTTAAAAAACTGGATTTTTCAAAAAACATACTTTTACTGCTTTTGTGAGTGGAATTTCAAAAATATGAGAGACACGGTTGATTTCATTAAGTAAAATGTGGTTCAATGAGATGAAAATAATTTTTGGTGAATAGTAACTTTTACTTTTATTTACCACGGTTAAAAGTAAATAAGGTAATTAAGGATAAAAATGATATTATTATTACCCTAAAACATGAACTAATTCTATTGGATAAGTGTAATTCGACCAAAAACAATCTTAGGAATAAAATATGACCATTTAGGCTCAGTTGGATTAGATTAGGACATTTATTATTAATTTATTTAAAGAAGGGTTAAAATAGTTAAAATCAAAGTGTAATAAGTAAATAATTTTCAATATAAGGTTGTATATAAGATAAATTAGACTATAAATATTTATTAGAAATATAAAAATATTTCCTACATAATGGTATTTTATTTTTAATTTTTAGACATTATATAATTTAATTTATTTATGAAACAAAGATGATGCAGTAATTAACTTATTAATGAAATATTGATATAATTGATGTTATAAATACCCAAATAAATGTAATTTGAGACTTTTTATGAATTAAACTAATTTTATAAGTTAATATGACATGTTATTATTGATTTAATTAACTTTTTTAGAACTTATCATTCTGTTATGATTTTCACAAAAATCAATTACTAAATAGTGTCAAAATTGACATAAAATAGTTTTTAAAACAAATATTATATTATTAATTGTTATTTTATTCCTAAATATATAAGGATCGGCCAAATGACTTAGATAAGGTTATATATATTAATAATAAACAACTTGGGGTTCGTTTGGATTGTTATAGTAAGTTTATTAACCTTATAGTGTAAGAACACAAGAAGACACGGTAAAAGTAAAATTATTTAACTTAATGTTAAATCTAAATGATAAGGTCAAAATAGGAACCTAAACTTGTCTAAATTCTATTGTATGAGATGATTTATACCCATCCCCACCTTAGATTCTAAATAAATAAATTTTGAGATATTTAAAACCGAATTTGGCTTTATAATAAAATAATATTTTTAGTTATTCCAAAGGTGCCTCTCTCCTCCCTTAGAAAATGGCACCTCCTCCCTCTCTTCCTCACACCACTTTGAGCCTTCAAGATCGGCCAACCCCTGTAAATTTCTCCTCTCCACTTACCTAGAGACATCCTAGAGGTCCTAGTCTTCTTCAAAGACCAATTTTAGTGCCCTAAAGGAGGTCTCAAAGAAGCACTTCAAAGAAAAGGTAATGTCCGTTACCGATTCTTTCATATTTATTTCTTCTTCCACTTCTTCTTATTTAGTTGTTTCATTATGAATTAATAACATCAGTATCACTAATATACTGATATGTTATTATAAGTATGAAACAACAATATTTCACCATCTATCCATCCTACAGAAAATGAAATCACCGCGCGTGCGTACGTACATAATACCGTCTCCACGCCGTGGTGTAATCTATTTTCCACCACCATCTTACTTGGATGGGTATAACGGTGTAAATAATGACTATATATGATTATTTTAAAGTGATATTTATTCTGAAATAGTATACATACACTCCAATATAATTCCATGATCATGGGAATGATATCATCGCTCAGGCGTACGTACAGAATATCGTCTCCACGATGTGATGCGACTCGTTCTACATGATCTTCATTGAATAATGATTATATAAATGAATTGAATGAATGAATATGATATATATTACACTAATAACATTCTGTAAATGAGGTATCTATAACCTAAAGAGAACAAAAAGAATTTATTCGACAAAACACTCATAAGAACAAAAAGTAATAAACACCCGAATAACAAGTTGTAATGAAATATTACTAATAAAAAGATAAGAATATGACCATATGTGATATAATAACAATGATTATGATTAGCAAATAAGACAATAACATTATTTAAATCATTATACAGGAGGTTCATATATGTACAAAGCATATCGGACCAAAGGTAAGGGAAAATCTCGCAATCTCAATTTTTATGAGATATTGTTTATACTTCAGAATTTACTGGGGAATATTTATCATCCACATCCATGTTTCCTCAATATGTATTATTTATATCCTTATACAATATTTTATATCAAATTTTACCCTTAGGTGAGTTTTTAGTAAAATATATGAATGGAATCTTTTTCAGATTTTTGTACGAGGTACTTTTTGACTTTTCCAACAAAAGTACGAGATGAATGTTTTTTTAACTTATACGGCATGAATGGATTTTTAAAACATTATTTCCAAGAAGTGTCCTCTACAAGTTTTTATGTTTAATTTTAATCAACTTCTTTTAGTTTAAAATTGTATGACATGTTAAAGAAAGGAAAATGTTTTTGAAGTAGAAAGGATATTTTCCTCAAGAATGGAGTTCAAGTGCTTTATCAAAATTATTTTCCATATAAGATAATATAGGGTTCTGTTTCTATCCCTAATATTACATTGATTTGATTATGTTGTGATGGAATTATTTTTATGAATTCCTTTATCTTATATGAGTTGTTTTATGATTTCACGATGTTTATGATTCCCATTTTTATTACATGGGTTATGCTATGATGTATGGTTTATGATTTTGTGGCGCACATAAGAATGGTTTCATTATGAGATGGGTGGGAGCTATATCTCCCTCCAATGCATTGGGTAATGATTTTATACTTAATGAGATATATATGGCTGGAATGGCAGGTTAAACCAGTTCAGTGAAACAGGACTGAAACGAGGAGTGAACTCGGTTCAGAAATGGACTTTGTCCACTAAGATAGTCTTGGCAATGAGTCTTTACTAACAAGAAATAATTCTCAATGACTATGTGTTTATGCCACAAAGTTTCATGTTTTAAGTTATGATTATTGGGATTAAATTTCACTACTATGATTTATCCCATGTTATGAAATTATGATCTCTTTTGCAGGTTAAGATTTCCAAAAGTTATGTGCTTATGTGTATGATGTGATTGATATTTCTATTGTTTACCCATAATATGCATTTGAGCTCACCCTTTTGAATGTTTTATTTCCCCAGGTCAGGAAGAAGGTTATTAAGTAGAATATGCCAAAAGGGACTCTAGATATGATGAAATAAATGGGAGGAAAATTAGATGCTTTATGAACCAGTTGTTTATGCTTTCCAGTTTCTAAAGACACTATACCTATACGGTCCTTTCATGGTTTTGTTATATGTTGTAATAAGTTTTCTTCAATTTTTAAGTAATAACAATGTATGTAAAGTATGGGTCGTCATAGTTGGTATCAGAGGAAAGGTATAGTCAACCTTTGGTTACTAGGATGTGAAAGCCTTAGTAAGAACCCTAAGGATAATTCTAAGCATAGAACACAATCTTAGTGTTTTAGAAATGACCATGAATAACCATGGATAAGACTTTAAGTGTGAAATTTTATTCTTTATTATGTGGTTTTCCTATTATAATTAGTGTTTCTCACACTATTCTTCTTGGTTTTAGTCAATGGCTGGAACCTGAAGGAACCGTGTTAATGCGGAATGTGACGGGCAATGCAATGATTGTCCCCCGTAGCAACCAAACGTTATGGGAGATGGAATGAAAAATCTTGTAGCCATGCTCACACAACTTTCTCAAGCTATGAATCATGAAGGACTTCCAAACGAGAAAAGGAAAGAACAACATTCTGTTGAATCCTTCATGAGGCACCGTCCACCTTCTTTTAGCGGGTCCACTGATTCATTAGTTACTGAAAAATGTATTAGTACTACTAAAAGGATATTTTCAGTTCTTCAATGTTCTGAACATGATAAAGTCATCCTAGCATTGTATCGTTTGGAAGGAGATTCTGATAAATGGTGGAATATTATTAAGAATACAAGGCAAAGGGATGAAATTGAGTCCATGGAATGGGACGAGTTCAAGAACTTATTTTTCAATAAGTACTTCCATCGTATTCTCCAAACAAAGTTGGAGAAAGAGTTTCTTGAACTGATGCAAAAGGATGATGAATCAGTTGGTACTTATGAAGAAAATTTTACAAGACTTGCCTGGTACGCTTCTAGTATTATTATCCAACCTGAGAGTAAGATCGATAGATTCTTTAGTGTCTTAAAAAAAATTCTTCGAAGGGCGTTAGCCATAAGGGACTTCAATAGCTACGAGGAAATCGTTCGATGTGCTCTCAAAGTCGAGATGGAGATTGGAGTAACCCATCAGTCATATGGGTTTGATAAGAATAGGAAAATGGAATTCAAAGGAAAATCTAAAGAGCACACTGAAAAGAATATGAGCTTTCCCTTATGCTCAAATTGTGGAAAGAAACATGTAGGGAGTTGTCTTAAAGGGACAAGTAAATGTTTCAAATGTGGAAAGGAAGGTCATCAGGCATTTGAATGCCGCAATGATGGGAAGAAGATGTCTAATGATGGAAACAAAGGAAGGGATACACAGAATGACCCTACTACACTTCAATGATTCATGTGCAAGGAGATGGGACATTATGCCAATCAATTCCCAAATACAAGGGTTGATGATGTTGGTTGACGTCAACAAACTCTTAAGGCTAAAGACAAAGGAAAGTCCCATGCAATTTCTATCAGCGATGTGGAGTACGATAACGATGTGGTGAAAGGTACACTTACCACCCACTCTAAAGTAGAAATTGTTTTATTTGATTCTGGATCCACCCACTCCTTTATTTCTGAAGAATTTTCTAAGGATATCACCGTATTACCGCAACATTTAGATGTTGAGTTAGCTATGACAACCCCTAATGGCAAAACAGTCACATCAAAAGTTTATAATTCTTCTCTGATTGAAGTTTGTTGGAAAGTGCTTCCTGCAAATCCTGTGATCCTTCCTATAGTTGAATTTGATGTGATTCTTGGCATGGATTGGCTTTCTCTACATGGAGCTCATATCAATTGCCAAAGAAGGGAAGTCACATTTCATATTCCAGATCAATCTATGATCGTCTATCGATGCAAGGATGAACATAAACTTCCAGTGGAAATTTATTCCATTTTATGGGTATTGATTCTACTAAATGAAGGTTATTTATCTCAAATGGTTGGTGAGAAACTCACGACTAAGAATATTCCCATTGTATTGGAGTTTGATGATGTCTTTCCGGAGGAATTACCGGGTCTTCCACCGAATCGTGAAGTTGAGTTTTCAATAGAACTCGTACCAGATGCTTTGCCTATTTCAAAGACACCTTATAGAATGGCCCCAATTGAGTTGCAAGAATTAAAAAAGCAACTCCAAGAGAATCTTGACAAGGGGTTCATACGCCCTAGTGCGTCACCTTTGGGAGCACCTATTCTGTTTCTTAAGAAGAAAGATGGATCAATGAGACTCTGCATTGATTATCGAGAACATAACAAGATCACTATCAAGAAAAAATATTCTCTCACGTGCATTGATGACTTATTTGACCAACTATGTGGAGCTCAATACTTTCCCAATATTGATCTTTGTTCAGGGTATCATCAATTAAGGGTCAGAAGGGAGGATATACTAAAGACGACTTTCCGTACAAGGTATGGACACTATGAATTTATAGTGATGCCATTTGGTCTTACTAATACCCCTGTTATCTTCATGGATCTAATGAATAGAGTCTTTAGAGACTATCTTGATCAGTTTGTGGTAGTCATTATAGACGATATTCTTTTCTATTCAAAGAGAATGGAAGAACATGAAGATCACTTGAGAATTATATTGAAGACCCTGAGAAAGGAGAAGCTTTATGATAAATTTACCAAGTGTGAATTTTGGCTTCAAAGAGTTTTATTTTTGGGTCACATAATCTCAAAAGGGGAGATATCTATGGATCCAGCAAAAACAGTGGTTATTGAAAGATGGTCGAGACCCACAACAGTAACTGAGATCCGAAGTTTTCTTGGTTTGGATGGATATTATCGATGTTTTGTGAAAGAGTTTTCACGATTATCTAATCCACTCACCAAATTGACTCGGAAAGGAGTTAAGTTTTTTTGGACGGAGGAATGTGAAGAGAATTTCAAGGATTTGAAAAGAAGTTTATCCAGTGCACCTGTGCTCACACTACCTTATAGTGGAGAAAGGTTTGTGATCTACAATGATGCATCCAAGAAGGGATTGGGGTGTTTTCTTATGCAAAATGATATGGTGATAGCTTATGCCTCACGACAGTAGAAAATACATGAGAAAAATTACCCAACTCATGATTTGGAGTTAGCTACGGTAATCTTTGCATTAAAGATTTGGAGGCATTACCTTTATGGTGAAAGATGTGATATTTATACTGATCATAAAAGTTTAAAGTATATTTTCACACAAAAGGAGCAGAATATGCGCCAAGGAAAATGGTTGGAGATGATTAAGGATTACGACTGCTCAATTCATTACCACCCTGGGAAAGCAAACAAGGTGGAAGATGCATTAAGTCTACAAGACCATGATAGTTTGTCCCTGATGAGGATCACAAAAGATCCAGTATTTATGGATTTACAATGGATGGATCTTGGAATTATAATGAAAGGGGAAAATCGTATCTTTCTGAAATGAATATTCAACCATATATACATGTGAAGATTAAAGAGGCACAGAAAGAAGATGTCGAGTTACAAAAGAAGGTGAGAAATGTTCCTGAATTCAACCTTGATTGTGATGGGATAATATTGTTCAGGAATCGGGTTTGTGTTCCTCCCATCCCCGAATTAAAGAAGGAGCTGCTGGATGAGGCTGATAGTTCTTCATTCTCTATTCATCCTGGAATCAAAAAGATGTATAGGGACCTGAAAGAGTACTTCTGGTGGGATGGCATGAAATGAGATGTTGCTGAATATGTCTCTCGATGCTTGGTTTGTCAACAAGTTAAACTGAGAGACAGAAGTCTAAGGGGATGTTACAATCATTACCCATACCCGAATGGAAATGGGAAAACATCACTATGGACTTTGTCACAGGACTTACTAAAACATCCAAAGGCAATAATGCTATCTGGGTCATAGTGGATCGTCTTACAAAGTCTGCACACTCCATTGCTATTAGAGAGGATTTCCCTCTGGATCAGCCTGCCATGATATATGTAAAAGAAGTGGTAAGATTGCATGGAGTACCACTTTCTATTATATCTGATCAGGATCCGAGATTTACCTCGATGTTCTGGCGAAGTCTTCAGCATACTCTGGATACAGATTTGAGTTTCAGCACTGCTTATCATCCTCAGACAGACGGTCAGTCTGAGAGAACAATTCAAACACTAGAAGATATGTTGAGAGCTTGCTCTATGGATTTCAAAGGTGGTTGGGATCAACACCTTCCTTTGGTGGAATTTTCTTATAATAATAGCTTTCACTCCAGTATTCATATGGATCCTTATGAAGCTCTCTATGGGTAGAAATGTATGACTCCAACTTGTTGGGATGATGTTGGGGAAAGAAAGTTATTAGGACCCGATCTCGTTGATGAAATGGCAGAAAAGGTCAGATCTATTCAACAACACATGAGAGCAGCTCAGAGTCGACAGAAAAGTTATGCCGACAACCGAAGAAAATACCTAGAGTTTGAAGTGGGTGATAATGTGTTCTTACGAATATCTCCCTGGAAGAGGGTCATGAGATTTGGAAAGAAGGGGAAGTTGAGCCCTAGATATATCGTTCCTTTTGAAATACTAGATCGTGTTGGGAAGGTAGCTTACCGATTGGCGCTTCCACCGAATCTCTCTCAAGTTCACGATGTGTTCCATGTATCTCTCCTGAGAAAGTACATACCTGATCCTTCACATGTACTCAGCTCAGAAGTTGTACCGCTGGAGCATGATCTTTCGTATGAAGAACAGCCGATAGAGATTCTGGATCATATCGAAAACATCCTACGAAACAATACCACTCGATTGGTGAATGTTTTATGGAAGAACCACCAATTAGAATAAGCTACATGGGAGCTTGAGGATATGATGAGGGAGAGGTATCCTCATCTGTTTGTTACAAAGTGACAAATTTCGAGGGCGAAATTCATTTTAAGGGGGGAAGAATGTAACACCCGAGACTTTTATGTCATATAAATCATAAAAGGAATCTTTTTCTATACACAACACTTGCTTGGATTGCTTTACACGAAATCGCGACCTTCCGCGATAGCTTGTGTCATACGCAATATCGAGTTTCACTAAAGAACGATATGCTAATAAAATATTATTAAAACTAGCCGTTATGAATAGTAATAACCACTTTTTGAAATTTTATAAATTTTATTTTTCAAAATGGACTTCATTTTTTGGATTCGGAATATCGAAATTATCCTAGGGTGAAATTTTTGTATTTTTCTGAAAACATTCAATTTTTGATGAATAGTGAAACCACTAAGTGGTAGTTAAAAAACTGAATTTTTCATAAAACTTAATTTTACCGATTCTGTGAGTGGAATTTCAAAAATCCGATAGACACAGTTGATGTCAGTATGTAAAATGTAGTTCAATGAGATGAAAATAATTTTTGGTGAATAGTAACTTTTTACTTTTATTTACCACGGTTAAAAGTAAATAGGGTAATTAAGGGTAAAAATGATATTATTATTACCCTAACACATGTCCTAATTCTATTGGATAAGTGTAATTCGACCAAAAATAAACTTAGGAATAAAATATGACCATTTAGGCCCACTTGGATTAGATTAGGACATTTATTATTAATTTATTTAAAGAAGGGTTAAAATAGTTAAAATCAATGTTTAATAAGTACATAATTTTTAATATAAGTTTATATATAAGATAAATTAGACTATAAATATTCATTAGAAAGATAATAGAATTTCCTACAGAATGGTATTTTATTTGTAATTTTTAGACATTAAATAATTTAATTTATTTATGACACAAAGATGATGCAGTAATTATCTTATTAATGAAATATTGACATAATTGATGTTATAAATACCCAAATAAATGTAATTTGAGACTTTTTATGAATCCCACTAATTTTATAGGTTAATATGACATGTTATTATTTATTTAATTAACTTTTTTAGAACTTATAATTCTGTTATGATTTTCACACAAATAAATTACTAAATAGTGTCAAAATTGACATAAAATAGTTTTTAAAACAAATATTATATAATTAATTGTTCTTTTATTCCTAAAAATCTAAGGTTCGGCCAAATGACTTAGATAAGGTTATATATATTAATAATAAACAACTTGGGGTTCGTTTGGATTGTTATAGTAAGTTTATTAACCTTATAGTGTAAGAACATAAGAAGACACGGTAAAATTAAAATTATTTAACTTAATGTTAAATCTAAATGATAAGGTCAAAATAGGAACCTCAACTTGTCTAAATTATATTGGATGAGAGGATTTCGACCCATACCCACCGTATCTTTTAAATAAATCAATTTGGAGCTATTTAAAACCGAATTTGTCTTTATAATAAAATAATATTTTTCGTTATTCCAAAGGTGCCCCTCTCCTCCCTTATAAAAGGGCACCTCCTACCTCTCTTCCTCACACCACTTTGAGCCTTCAAGCTCGGCCAAACCCTGCCAAATTCACCTATTCACTTCCCTAGAGACATCCTAGAGGTCTTGGTCTTCTTCAAAGACCAATTTTAGTGCCCTAAAAGGAGGTCTCAAAGAAGCACTTCAAAGAAGAGGTAATGTCTGGTACCGATTTTTTTCATCTTTATTTCTTCATCCACTTCTTCTTCTTTAGTTGTTTCATTATTAATTAATAACATCATTATCACTAATATACTTATATGTTATTATAAGTATGAAACAACCCTATTTCACCATCTATCCATCCTACGGAAAATGAAATTACCGCGCATGTGTACGTACAGAATACCGTCTCCACGCCGTGGTGTAATCTATTTTCCACCACCACATTACTTGGATGGGTATAATGGTGTAAATAATGACTATATATGATTATTTTAAAGTGATATTGATTTTGAAATAGTATACATACAGTCCAATACAATTCCATGATCATGGGAACGATATCATCGCTCGTGCATACGTATGGAATACCGTCTCCACGATGTGATGTGACTCGTTCTATATGATCTTCATTGCATAATGATTATATAAATGAATTTAATGAATGAATATGATATATATTACACTAATAAAATTCTGGAAATGAGGTATCTATAACCTAAAGATAATAATAAGAATTTATTCGACAAAACACTCATAAGAACAAAAAGTAATAAACACCCGAATAACAAGTTGTAATGAAATATTACTAATAAAACGCTAAGAATATGACCATATGTGATATCATAACAATGATTATGATTATGGAATAAGTAAATAACATTATTTAAATCATTATACAGGAGGTTCAGATATGTACAAAGCATATCGGACCTAAGGTAATGGAAAATCTCGCAATCTCGACTTTTATCCGATATTGTTTATACATCAGAATTTACTGGGTAATATTTATCATCCACATCCATGTTTCCTCAATATGTAATATTTACATCCTTCTACAATATTTTATATCCAATTTTACCCTTCAGTGAGTTTTTAGTAAAAAATATGAAAGGAATCTTTTGTCGTTTTTCATACGAGGTACTTTTTGACTTTTCCGACAAAAGTATGAGAAGAATGTTTTTTTAACTTATACGGCATGAATGGATTTTTAATACATTATTTCCAAGAATCTTCCTCTACAAGTTTTCAAGTTTATTTTTAGTCAACTTATTTTAGTTTAAAATTTTATGACATGTTAAATAAAGGAAAATGTTTTTGAAGTAGAAAGGATATTTTCCTCAAGAATGAAGTTCCAGTGCTTTATCAAAATTATTTTCCATCTAAGATAATATAAGGTTATGTTTCTATCCCTATTATTACATTGATTTGATTATGTTGTGATGGAATTTTTTTTATTAATTCCGTTATCTTATATGAGTTGTTTTATGATGTCACGATGTTTACGATTCCCATTTTTATTACTTGGGTTATGCTATGATGTATGGTTTATGATTTTGTGGCACACATAAGAATGGTTTCATTATGAGATGGGTGGGACATATATATCCCTCAAATGAATTGGGTAAATATTTTATATCTCAGGAGATAGACATGGCTGGAACGGCAGGTTAAACTGGTTCAGTGGAACAGGAGTGAAACGAGGAGTGAACTCGGTTCATAAATGGACTTTTTTCACTAAGATAGTCTTTTGAATGAGTATTGACTATCAAGAAATGATTCTCAATGATTATGTGTGTATGAAACAAAGTTTCATGTTTTAAGTTATTATTATTGGGATTACATTTCACTACTATGATTTATCCCATGTTATGAAATTATGATCTCTTTTGCAGGTTAAGATTTCCAAAAGTTATGTGCTTATGTATATGATGTGATTTATATTTCTTTTTTTTACCCTTACTGGGCATTTGATCTCACCCTTTTGTATGTTTTATTTCCCCATGTTAGGAAGAAGTTTATTAAGTAGAATATGCCAAAAAGGGACTCTAGATATGATGAAATAAATGTGAGGCAAAGTAGATGCTTTATGAACCAGTTGTTTATGCTTTCCAGTTTCTAAAGACACTATACCTATATGGTCCTTTCATGGTTTTGTTATATGTTGTAATAAGTGTGATTCAATTTTGAAGTAATAACAATGTATGTAAAGTATGGGTCATTATAATCCATGATAAAGTTAACAACATGTTATCGTGCCATGTTTCCTCAAGAGCCTCTACCATATATTGATCTGAGGGAATCACATGAATTTATATGACCATGAGTCCCTCCCATCAACATTTCTATTATTGGATTATTTCCAATTAATAGAGAATTGTTTAATAATGTGAGATGTAAATAAGGATGTAATTTTTTCATATTGACATGTTCAAGGGAATATGTGAGAACAGGGTGATTGCTAGAAGGCCTTTGCATGATCTCATGTTACTTTTCTAGGAATTCAGTGAGAAAAAAATGGTTTTTTCATGGGCCTTTAAAGAATCAGGACAACTTATCAAAGAGTCTGATGAGATCATTATTCATACATCCTTAGTTCACCCCAAGGGCTTTACAACTACGAGAGGATATTACCTCCTCCTACTTTTATTTCCTTTATTTTAGTTTACAAAGATAGTGGTTCATGTGGTATTACATTAGTACTGTAAATGAAAATTAATATACCTCATGATGATGCATCATGTTTCCAATAAAGGTCCTAAAAAGTGGTATAAACATTTTGTGGAAAAATCTATTAGTTCGTCCCAATGGATCAAAATAGGGAGTTTGAAATCACTTGGATATAGTTGAGGCACTTCTCCAAATTATATTGACAAGAAAAATGGATTTCACGAGATGAATAAAGAATATCTTCAGGGAATCCTAATGTCTTGAGGATGTACAGTGGTGCATCACTTGTCTTTTATGACTATAAGTATCTCCCGTCACCTCTTATTTTATTTCATATGTCTTTATTCTATAATGTTTTAAGGGTCTCACGTGTCCAGTTGAATGATGTCAAGGACGTTTTCCCTTCCAATTAGTGATGTGTCGCAACATATTTATGATGACAAAATTCCTTCCCCTTTTCGAAATTTCCTCTATTTTCAAAGGATTTTTTGATGGGTTTTTAGGTTCTTGTCGACAAAATCTGTGTCGCCTATGGTAGCCTATCTATTTACCACTGCATGACCATCAGATGCCCAAATCCCATTTTTGATAGAAGGAGTTATTAAGAGGGCCATTATAGGACCCGATACTTACTATCCTCTTTACTCATTTCCTTCACATAACCCTATGATTTTCGTTCTATCTCATGTTTCCAGGAGGCTTAAGTGATCCGTGAGTTTTATCCACCACCTAATTCTTTTGATTTATTGTGTCAGTAATAAAATGCATACTAAGGCATTTATTAATTTTTGAATTTGTTTATTATCTTTTCGTGTGAATAAAAAAATCCCCCCTCCCCTCGGGAGAGACATCCCATGGGATAATGTCATGGTTTTGATGAAAAAAAATGCCATGTTGAGTCTTTGAATTGCTTCCAACCAGTGTCTAATATGACATATGGTCTTCCAAGAAAGAGTTGGTATTATATGAAATGACGTATATGTATGAGAGTAGTGGGAGTCTTTTCCAATCATCTATCATTCCCCCATATCTCTCTCACCTAGATTCCATCAGACATCCTTATTTAAATATGTTTTTGTAATAGAAAATCACAAGATCCCATCGTGATCCTCCATCACCAGCCTATTTCAAGATAATTTAATCACAATACCACTATTTCTCATGATACAGTCCTATACAAATAAAAATTATAATTTCTTATTTTCATAATCCTTGTCAATGAGGATTTCATTGATATTGAGTATTTCACTAGATCTATTGGATTGATCATTCGACCGATTGATTTTCATGTGACAATGTTCTGGTCATGCGATCTTCATTTTATAAAGGCTCATGTGATTACACGATTCCCTACATGGTTATGCATCCATCTAGACCATAGAGGATTAAGGGAATCACAAACTCTTTATACAGTTCATGAATCCTTTACTGATACATGAAGTTCACATGATGCTTCTAATTTATCATATCTTTGCTTTGACAAGATTTAATACGATCTTTGTATAACTTTAACAGCTTACTTTTATTCATATTCCATTGATTCTCATTGATTTTCATACAATCAAATTCAATGAATGAGGTGAAAGAACAGATATCCCATTATGATGCTATAGTGGTAATCATATACCCTATTGGTCACCATTTTGTTGGCCCAGACCAAGTGAGCTTGATATCATTAATGGGATAAAAATTCTGATATTATCTCCTTTTAGACTTCTTTATCATTTATGAGTATGGTATTAATGAAATTCCAATTCCTCCAATAAAGTAACCCTTTATACCCTTTTATTGGATTGATAAGACCCATAACAATTTCTAGGAAAATATAAATATGAGGAGCTACTTTTTCACCAAGGGGAACCATTAAGAGTTGCATAAACTAAAAATAATACCCATATATTTTGATGGTATTGATCATGAACCTAATGGGGATTTCTATATGTATCACTAAATTTTTCATAAATCCTCTTCTAATGAGAAGTTATGGTGGGATACCAACTGGGTATTTTGATCTGGAGGTAGTTATTGTATAAACTAGGGATGAACCTTCTGGTTCTAGTTCATTACATTTTAATTTTCTACATATTTTAAGTAAATTGAAATTTATGAGGTTGTCTGGATATCATAGATGTCTTCCTATTTCAACAAGGGACTGATAATGGAGCAGTTCAGATTCATAAATTTGGATAAAAACACATTTTATCTTACACATGGTGATATAGGCATCAATCATTAGGATGTGGAGTAGATATTCGGTCCACGCATACTTGGTAGTATGTATGGTGAGTTATTTCACTAAATATTTGACTTTGATTATATAACATGGATTCCTCCTTTGACTTGGGAACTAATTAAGTTAGCCAATAAGGCCCTTCCAAAGGGATAGTTTCCTTGAGCAGACGTTTCACTAAGAATTGTGGCATAATTCATTATCAATAATACCAGTTCTGAGAAAGATGCTAACAGTCCAAGAGCTTGTCTTACTAAGTATTCTAACAGTGCACAAAGTAATTTCTGGCCCATGGTTGAGGTATGTAGGTTTAAAGAAATTGGATGAGAGGTTTCCCCTAGCATAGACTGACACATTCAACAACTGGATTTCCTATCCATATACCTTAGTTGGTATATACTTACCACAATTTAAAAGGGAGGAGTTAGACTTTCTAATTTAATGATTGAGACCTCTATGACTAGTGGGATAAAATTGTGCACGTTTTCCCCCTATTGGTCAAAATATATCACCTTTCACATCATGTATATAGCGTGAGAACCCATTTTAGGGTTGTGGCCCCCTTCTTAGAATTATGGGTCTGGATAGAATCTCACCTGGGAGTTTATGAATATCTAAGCATTCATGATATTCCCAATTCCTATTCGACACCATGCTTACAATGAATCAATGGGTAATACCTCATAGAATGAATGATCGAGAAATTAGGTATTACATAATCTATTATGATCACTTCACCTTCATGTCATACATGCTTGCACTGACTGGTTATATTGTTGACTCTGGTGAGTCCAGTCTTGGCTCAAGGGCTTATGTGGTGCCATTCATGAAGTAGATCATTCCACCCATATTAAAGGGAAAATCATATGTAAATGGTAAGAACCAAAATGGTTGAGCCATTAATTCTTATGTTTCCAGTCCAACTATCCTCACTCTATTCATGTTATATATGAGAATCAAACATTGGTAGCTCCCCAATTTTTTATGGTGTTTACCATAGAGGAGACTGGTGCGAAAATAAACCTTCCTCCACATAAGGAAGTGATCAGTTTATCTCATAAATATATAATGATTGAATATTTAAATATCCATGTGGGATATTATCTATATTTTTATGCGAGAAATTTTAACCCTAGATGTAGAGAAAAATCCTAGACCTTTTTAGTATCATACTTCTAGAGGGCTAGTATCCTCAGATGCACACCACAAGGAATACATGCACATAACATTTCCAGAAGAAGCACCCACTTCCAGAACTATAGAAAACCTAGAACTTGGGGTGAAGTTTCTCATTATATACTATTCCTTATCACATCTCAATAGTGTGTAGTTTATATTTCCTAAAGCTCAAAGGATGTTCATCAGGATTTATTTTGAAACTGATAAGTTATTTTTTAAGGTTCTTCCAGCATCACTGCCCCTCGAGGCCTTATTTGTAAAGACAATATTGTGGAGGTGGGGGAAATTATATGAGACCTTGACATGTCTATAGTGAGTGTCATATATTATCTATACTCTTCCACCAAATATCATTCCTTGTGAAAATTCAAATTTATGGGAATGAAAATGGTTACCCTATCATCGATGAATTAGTAAGCTCAGGATTGCTACTATTTTTAAGGTGTTGTAGGTCCTTTACAACAGTATTGATGTACTCTATATATGTTGACAGAGTGGGAGGCCACTCTAGATCACCTAGTGCTACTATCCTTCAGGTATTCTCCCCACAGTATAGTCGTCTGAGAGGATTAGATGGTAACCATGGATCCAATGATGTAGGGTCCCTTGGTCGACATGATCAGATGAGGGTAGAACTTTCCTTTTCTAAAGTAACAGTTTCATCATCCTCACCTTCTGGAGGTCCTTCCTTGGGGGGTAAGAAGAAGAAAAGGAAGTGATCTTTATTTTTAGGTCATTATCATCTTGATTCCTCAGGTAAATTCAGTGTTATACTCTCCTTTTATCTTGGACCATTCTAGTACCACATTTTTATTTATTGAAAATTTAAGGTCCCAGTTTGGATTTCTGATAAAATCAGGTATCTGCATTTGGGGATGCGGGAAAGTGTATGGTTTCTCTAAAAAACCTTCGTTTTTGAACCCAAACTATGAAGAAGTGGAGGTTGGTGATGTCTCCCTCCAATTATATATATTTCATTTTAAAATTTCCAGAATAATTAAACCATTGGATCTGACACCAGTGGATGCACTTTTGGAGGATACTGACAAAGGTAGCAATTGTGCTGCAATGTCAGGCTAAAAGGAAGAAATTTTCAGAGAAGGTGATAACTTATTCAAGATTAGAAAATCTGTTTACATGAGTCATATCACATGATATTTTATTCTATTCTTACATTCCTCAAGGGAGAACAATAAAAAAACATTAGGAAAAGAACTGAAGGCTCTGTGAAGTCATTTGTCACCATAAGGAGTTTCATCTACACCAGAAGATGTGGTTGGAGGAGGATATTTCTCTAGTGATGTGACCAAGAAATTTATGTTTCTATCCACAATGATATCAATTGATTTTCTAGTGGTACAATTATGGCCATGTTGGTGTATTAGTTGAATATTTTTTCAAAAGCTGTTAGTACTGATCAAAATGAAGAAGTAGTTCCAAATTAAATTGAGGATTATTGTAGTGTTTTTACTATGTTCATTGGAATTTGTATTCAAAAAAGGAAAATAAGTATAAGGATTATGGTTGAAGAAGTCGTTAGTTGGTTTTTTTTAAGAAGGTGGCCTTGCTTGTTTGAACAACTAAGTGTCCAAGCACATTATATGTATAATTACTTTTATGGGTTACTTAATAAATGGTCCAACTCACTAGCCATCCATCCATACTCAACTCGAGGAACATTCGAGACAGAGCCAACCGTGCCCAAGGGGAAACCATCTAGGCCAGCCCGCGAGCAGCAAGGACATGTGTAGGCCACCAAGAGAACATGGGGCAATACTGGTGCATATTTTTGGATGAAGCATTCGTAAAGGGTGGGTACAAAGTGTTCCCATAGAGAACGTGGTTTGAGGAGGTTCCGTGTAGGGGGAGGGAGTATTGTAATCATATTCCAACAAACATTGATACTTATACCGTGCTCCAACCATGATGAATTTTTGGTGTTGGACAAGGAAACATGTGCTGTTCATCATTTAAAAACATAGGAGTGATCCTCTCCACACATTCCACCCACGTTCCACGATCGAATCACCGTCATCCATCTCATAAACACAGCATGAGTTGGAATCGGAGTAATCTGATCCTTCCTCAACATTTGAAGAAAAGGTTTTATTGTTGACTTCCCCTTACGCTCGACGTCGCTACTGATACTCACTAGAGATGACGAATGAACCCCTATTGAGCTTCTAGCTAACATAATGACCCAATCCACTACATTATGGTTGTTTGGGAGTCATGAAATTATTCTTGCAATTTCATTTGCATGCATGCAACAAAATAATGATGTATGAATGTGGGGAGAAGCAAACGAAGTTGTGAGGCCACATAATGGAGCTCAAAGAACTTGAGAAAATGTAATTTATAATATTCTTAATGCATGAATGTGGCTTATAAGGTCTCACATTTGAAATGTAAACACACTACACATATTGACATATCTTGACACGGAATTGAAAATATGTAAATGCAAAATATCTCAAGAATTCAAATCTACGATCTTCATGGAATATCACCAATATTTGAACATGAAAAATGATATATTCCCTGTTTATAAAATAAGTGGTACCAAGTGAAGAAGAAGCTCCAACACCCATGTTTTGGAGTGCTCCTGTTTTGAAAAAATAGATACTTTATGTTCATCAGTTCATGAAGGACAACATCGATCCACAAACCACTCTTGTTTAGAAAATAGAAGGACCAAGAAAAATTTTGGTTCATTAATATAGGTTCTCTGAATCGTTCTGAGTTCATGAAGAAGTGATACATCATACCATTCTGGTTCTAGGAATCGATGGTCCTACAAACTCTCTCTATTTCAATGAAGATGAAAACTGTGTACCACTCAAACTCATAGAAGAGTTTCACATACTACTATGGTTCGAAGTGGAGTTCTGTATACCGTTTGGGTTCATGAAGGAGAATAGTGAACTATCCGGGTACGTGTCGAAGGCCCACACTCTATGTGTGTACGAGAACCACACATTTCATGTATGAGGAGGATCCACGAAACATACTAGAATCCCTCTTGTAGGAAATCATGTGGAAAAATAATGAAACCATTCAGGTCTAAATAAGATCACATGCTAATAAATATAAATAACTAATATTGACAATGTGTGTGTTGAGAAAGGGACAAGAAGGTGATTTCATGAAGAAGTTTCATATCTACATGGATGCACTAATGTTATTTATTTTAAGAAACCTAAGTCTTCGTGTATGTGTGTGTGTGTGTGTGAAAAGGGTGGTGGAGGTATCATGAATAGTTCACATTCATATATGTTAATGAGTTTATACCCATACGTGAGGATGAATAAGGAAAAAGAGTTTGTGTCCAATGAAATACATCCATATTAGGTTTGTTAAATAATAAAGAAGAAGTGGATATTTCATACACTCTTTCATGCACATGAATACTTAAAGACATTTCAATAGAGAATCAAAACAGTGAGTTCACGTGTTTAATGAAGATGAATAAGTGAAGAG
Organism: Viscum album; assembly: GCA_963277665.1. Taxonomy (NCBI): domain Eukaryota; kingdom Viridiplantae; phylum Streptophyta; class Magnoliopsida; order Santalales; family Viscaceae; genus Viscum; species Viscum album. The sequence goes on from OY728129.1 coordinate 937,636,611, forward strand.
GAAGAGTTCATCCAAATTTCTATATGTATGATCTGATGCCTTCATAAAATGAAGACTGGAGAAAAAGTTGATTTTAATGATTCCCAATGAACTAACCTTCATAGCTTGAGAAATCACATAGGTAATTGTGATTTAAGCTTACAAGGAGAAAAAAACTTCATGCACTCTACTATTTAACTAAAGAAGAAGATTGATTTCAAAGAGAATCAATTAGGGGAATCAATGCAAATAGTGTCTTGTGATGAACAGAGACAAATATTTCCATGCCAATATGTTGAAGAGACCTTCAAGTTTATAAAATGTGTAAGACTTCTCCAAAGGAAATGAGCTAGGGGGGTCAACAAAAGTGATTCGAGTGTGGAAGTGAGATATCCCTGAACCATTATAAAAGAACGTTTCTTGGGAAAGAGTGACTATGTTTGAACCCTTGTAATCAATATTTAGAAAAGATTGGTGGAATTAGGTACAACCAACAACCTATTGGTATATGATCCATGGATGTGGCCCTTAGTGGTGAACCAAGTAAATATGGTGTGTTTTCATTCTCCATGTCAATTTTTTAATTACATAGAATATCCATAATACATATTTAAACCATTTCCTCCCAATATGGGAACAAGATCCGACATTTTGTGAGAATAATTTGACACCCTGATTTACCCCCCAATCAATATGGTCGGGGTTCCTTCAATTGGTATAAGAGTGAAATGTTCATTTATGTTGGATACACTACAGTAATTCTATTCAGTGGAGGATTTGATTTTTATTAAATATTTCAATAATGATTTCCATTTTTAGTGAAGATTCAATTACCTTTAAGTAGATTTCTATATCTATAAAGACCTCAAAAATAGAAAAAAAATATGAGGTGGTTTAAGAAGACCCTTGTATCTAAATAAGATGTAGTATCTGGTTTTCCATGCATTTTTATTAATAATAATATTTACTTCTTGTAAAGTAAGATGATAGAGGCTCATATTTCCACAAAAAAACAAGGATTCTAGCAAAATAGGTGATGTTGATAAATTGTTTTCCTCACATGTGCTTGCAATTGAGAAATTAAGAAATTACATGCATGATATTATAGAGGAAATGGCTGCCTTTGTAGAATTTTTCAATATATGTAAGCCAAGATCACCTAGTTGGAAAGAGAATATAATAATAAGGAAATTGGCTTAGAGAGAAAAATTCATGAATTTTTAAACCTTTCTAGATAAATTTAAGCCTTTGAACACAAAGAAGGTGTCATTAAGACTCTGGAAGAACAGATCCCCCCACTTTATGATGAGATGAAGAAGAACACTAAAGTCAAGAATTTATTTATGGAAGAAAATTCCCAGAAATTTTTGGAACATTACTATTATCTATAAAATATATTTAATGTTGATGAATGTGAAGTTGAAATAATGAAGAAGTATTGTGATGAGAAGTTGATGGCGATTGAAGATCTGAAAGTCATCCTCAATATGAAATGTCTAGCATGGGAATCTCAGTTGAACAATCATGATAGGACACATATTTATACTTAATAGAAAAAAAATTATCTTCTGGTACATAATACTAATTAGAGTATTCTATTATTGGGAGACTTTAAACATGTCATAAGAAGATCATGACGTCTTTCAATGATTAATCACATGCTTCTGAGAAAGTAAAGGTACCATCCATGCCAACATGTACTAATGTCTATAAAGGTGTATCTATAAAAACTGAATGGTGGAATGAAAATTCTAAACAAATATGGATGAGTAAAGGTGATGAGATACTAACCACAATGTCGTGGGTTGATAAGAAGAACATGTAGTCGTAAGATGTTTCCCAATAGGGTGACAAACACATCTAGATTATGTCCCAAACATTTTATGAAGAATATATAAAGAATTGATGATTTGTGGGTCAATGTTGATGATTGAACTAGTGTGGGCATTGTGCACTATATTTTTGCTGCAATAATTGAAATGAAAAATCATAAAGTCATCTCATTTTAAGGGGGTGAAAACCAATGAAGAATAAGCAACATCCATAGGTCCCGAAACATCAATATACTGCAAAACAATTTGGAATTCTTGACAACATTTATTATTTATATAATGGTAATGGTCACAAGGTTTGTATATTCTCATTTCAACATGCATAAATAGATGATAAAAATAAATTAATACAAAAAATGGTTAACCAACAATAATAATCCTCAGGAAAAAAATCAGAATAATATTGCAAAATAAAATTCTCCTATGAATATTCAAATATAGAAAGGTGATAAGTCCAGGGCTTACAAATCCAAGAAGTTTAAGGGACCTGCATCGAACAGAACTTCTAATAAGGGTGAAATAGAGAAGAAACCATGTGGAAGATCCAATATTGATGCCTCAATTCCTAATGACATATAATTAATATGGCCAGAGGATTTGGAAAGAATGAGAAAAATGGTTGAAGTAGTCAGAACCACACAAACAGAAATAGAATTGAAGATCAATTGATCATGTGTGAATAGTGGATCAAATGGAGCATCTTGGTTGAGAAAACCTTCTCATCCAAGTTTTTTACATTAATAAAGCAATGAGGTTCCAACTTATTCCATTAAATATTTATTTTTATTGTATTTGTGTTTAATATATTAGTAATTAAAGGTGAAGAAATTTATCTGGGGGAGAACCCAAGAAGTTCCCCCTTTAGGGGGAGATATATGAAAAAGTTTCCAAGGTTATTATTTTCAATTATTATTATATTTAGTTGGTGTCATATTAAATTATTTTCAATATTTTTTAAAGAAAATTTCATAGGAAAAGGTTTGTCATTTTTTATCTCTCATATTGCATTAATGAAAATAAATATCATTCAAAAGTGGGGGGGGGGTAACCAATATAATAATTGACATAAGAATTATGTACATTCACCAAGTTCACTTATCCTTCTAATTACACTTGAAGTTTTTTTATCCATTTTTTAAGTGACTGTAGGAGTTTCAAGTTGATTATTCCTAGCAAGATTCATCTCATAGCCTGGAATGAATGTGTTAAACCCTTGATTGAAATTATATGATTCCACATCTCATGTGGTGTTACCATCAATAAATAATGGTTAGATTTGTTGTTGAAATAAAATACACTTTTGGTACACGTCGAGCATAGATCAAGTAGACTTGGAATGAAATTTTTGAAGGCACATAGCTCATGTATGGATTGATACCCTCTATATGATGGACATTGTATTTCTTTTAGCAAGGGGTAGAGGAAGTTAAATGAATGCTTGATAAGTGAAAGAGGAGATATAATATTCATATTTTGATATTGACATATTCATTTGAAGATATTTTTTATATATTGTATGGGGGAGATTTTTGGGACATATTTTGTGTATGAGTTGTATTTATTCTCAATATATGTCAATACTGGTCAAAATGAAGATGTATATACAAATTAAATTGAGGGTGATTGAAGTGTTCTATGTTTGTTCTAGGAAATTAGGAATCCAAAAAAGAAAAGAAGAATAAGGATGAAAATTGAATAAGTGGTTTGTTGTTCTTATTTTAAGAAGGTTTCCGTGCATGTATTAACTACTAAGTGGTTGTACACATTATAATTAGAAGTATTTTTATGGGATTAATTACGAAATGGGACAACATAGTATCCATCCATCTGAACCCATTCTATGGAACATGTGGGACAGATTCAACCGCACCCCAGGGGATGCTAGCTAGGTCATCCCACAAGTAGGATGGTTTTGTGTAGACAGTATGAGCGCATGGGTTAAAACCCACACATAGTTTGGTATGAATCCCACGTAGAGTGAGGGTGCAGGGAATGCCTTTATAGAACATAGTACGAGGTGGTATCATATAGGGAAAGAGAGTATTTTGATCATATGATGGAGTTCTTTAATAATTAAACTGTGTTCCAACCTGGTTTAAGTTTCAATGCGGGGTAAAAATGAACGTATTTTTCAGCATATAAAAAAGGGGGAGTGATCATCACTACACATTTCATCCATGTTCTATGATCTAATAATCGCCATCCATCTTATTCATGCTACGTAAGTTTGAACTGGAGACTTCCAATCCTACCGCTACATTTGAAGAAGCAACATCATCATCTTTGACCTCTATTTCTTGACGCTGCCACTGATACTCACCAGAGATGAAGACCGAACATCTATAGAGATTTCATCCAGCATAATGATCCACTCCACTGCATTATGGTCATATAAGATTCATGATATCAAGAATTCAATTTCATTTTTAGGCATGAAATAAAATAATAATGTTTGAACATGTGATGAATCAAAAATTGTTGTGAGGAAACATGATGGAGATCAAAGCACATGAACATGTAATGAAATATATTCCTCTCCAGTAAAAGATGCGTCATCAAGCCAAGAATATGCTACTTCTCCCACGATTTCAAGAGTTATAATTTTTAAAAACCTAGACTCTCAATGCTTCAGTTTTTGAAGGGCCATCATTGAACCATTTACAACACTCAAGTCATGAAGAGAAGAGCAAAGAACCATTTCTATTTGCGAATATAGGTTCTAAGAACCATTTCATTTTCGAGAATAAATTGTACCATGTACCATTATGGTTCTACAAAGCGAATGTCCAGCGAACAAGCGGTAGTCAGGTGAAGAGGATAATCGTTTACTGCTCAGGTTTGCAGAGGAGTTTTTTATACTCCGTGGGTTCACAGAGGAGTTTCATATACTGATCGGGTTCATTAAGGAGAACTGCAAAACATCATGGTATGTGAAGGAGGTATGGACTCTCTATGAATTGGATAACCACACATCCCTTATTTGAGGAGGAGCCTCTAACCATCCTGGAAGCTGTCATGAAAGATATCCATTGGAAAAATAATTCAACCATTCGAGTCTAATGAAGATCACATACTAATAAATATAAATAAATAAAGTGGACAGTTTCTGTGTTGAGAAAGGGGGAAGTAGGTGAATTCATAAAGAAGGGTTGTAAAATTATGGACACACTCATGGGATTTATTTGAAGATTCCTGAGGCTTCTTGTGAGTGAAAAGAGTGGTAGAGGGTTCATGCATGGTGAAAATGCATACATATACATGAGTTGAGACCCACATGTGTTGAATAAGAATGAATAAGGAGTATGTGTTGAAATTCTTACACCCATTAGGGTTGGTAGACAAGAATGAAGAAGAGGACAGTGCATGCACTCTTCCATGCATAGGCATATGTAAATACATTTCAATAGAAAATAAAAACAGTGGGTTCACATGTGTATAGATGAAAAAGAAGTGAAGAGAAATAGTTTGTCCCAATTTATACAATTATGGTCACATGAATTCATGGAAAGATGAGAGGAGAATAAGTTGATTATGAATATTCCTAGTGAGATGATATTTGTTGCTTAAGAAATCACATAGTGCCTTATGATTTACGCCGAGAAAGAGATGATGTTTTAGTGAACTACTATATTTCATTAAAGAAGAAGATATATTTCCAAGAGCATAAATTTTGGGGTTATATACAAGTAGTGTCTCGTGAAAAATAAAGACAAAGACTTCATTGCCAATCTGTTAAAGAGACCTTTATGTATATAAAATGAGTAAGATTTATCTAAAGGCAGTGGCTAAGGATGTGGAAACTAATGTGATCTATGGGAAGAATTGATAAATCCTCGAACCATTGTAATGGTAGTGTTCCTAGGAGAATGTGACTATTCTATAACCCTTGTAATCCATATATAGTAAATATTAGTGGAGTTAGGTATGATCAAAAACCTATCGGCATATGATCCATAGAAAAATATCTTAGTGGTTATCCAATTAATAGTGGTATTCTGTTCTTATTAATGTGAATATTTTTATTATTGGACATATCCATCATACATGATTAAAAAATTTCCCACTAACATTGGAATAAGATTCATCACTTTGTGAAAAAAATATGACACCCTGATTTACTCCCCCACACTGGGTTCTTTGAGGTCCTTTAGGTACTACATTATTCACCCTATAACTGATGTACCTACGAAACCCTTACTATAGAATCTTCACCCCAATGATTGGAGGCTTTGATACCTACTCCCCTGGGGGTCCCTTTGACTGGTCAACCAAAGTAGAGGCCGTCTCTCTTCCATCATCATCTAATACTCTAAGCACGACACTTTATCTAAGTGCCCTCATCCCTGAATATGTTCCCATTTTGAACATAAATATAAAACAAGGCTTCAATTCCACATTACTTTGTTAGTCAATTCAGTCGAATAAGTGGCAATAGATTTGGATTTTAGTTTCAAAAACCTAGTTGGGTGAATTTAAAGACTAATTGGTTCATCTCTTATTCATGTTCTCCGCCCTTAGTTATGATGGTTTTGACTTTTCCGCACTTCACTCATAGGTGATGGAGGTGATATTCATGAGGGAATAGAAGAGGGCCCTAAAATTTAGGGTGGTATTTTTTGTGGATTCAACCCTAGAGAAGAATTATTTTGACAAATCTATGTATGAGGATTCCCATAATGTGGTGTTGGTGTATTCTCATTGAGATGTATTCAATGCTGGGATGATTGAAACTGACCATCTCTATTTATTAATTAATCACCTGTAGTATAAAATCATTTATCTATAAGAATAACTATCCCAATTCTAATATGTACATTAGATATTAGTAAAGACCATATTAATGTAGAAGGAAATCCATAATGCAGTGTTGAAAACCAAACTTGATGTTGTTGCTAGAGCGGAGGATCTGTAACATGCCACAGAGGTGGAGACTGAATCTTCCAAACAATTACAGAAATATGCCGCTTCCTTGGAGCAGAGAATTGGTGATTCTATAGACTCATATTATTATATATTGTGATGGATTTGAAATTTTTAAATCATTCTTCAGTTTAAACATTCATGGGAGAGACTACGATATGAGGGGATTACTCATATTTCACTCTTTTTCGGTGAACATGTTTGCTGAACTTTATAATAGTTATCGATTTTTTGTTCATCCATGATTTTCTAGATATTTCATTTATCGTATAGTTTATTCCAATGAAACCCATCCTTTGGGTCATATCAGATAATCAATAATTCTTGGAATTGAATATTGAATTTATAATAGACCCCCCTTTATAGTTGTTTGTGAATTACCGTGAACACAACAATATTTATCAATGTATCTGATATAATTTTTTTGATATCTCCTTACATGAAAAAGTAGAATTGGGTAGAATTTATGTCCTCGAGGCATATATCTCTATGGTTTTCCATATCCTATATGCATAGAGATAATTGAAAGATTTTTTTATGTCCAAGTGGCGGTAAATTCCGGTTTTTGAAGGATAAATCATTGTTGTTATGCAGGTTATGGTATTTTAGTTCAGACGTGATATTAGGGTATTTTAGCTGAGACTCTCTCATCCTTTAATTTAGGGTCTTTTATCTTAACCTAATATTTAATTAGTTTAAGGTATTTTTACTGGGACCTTTTATCTATTTTTTATGATCTTTTATCTCAGACCCAATATTGCTTTAGTTTAGGATCTTTTTTCTTGGACCTGATATTGCTTCAGTTTATGGTCTTTTAACTTAGATATAATATTGTTTTACTTTGGAATATTTTAGATTGGGCCTCATATTTCTTTATTTTAGGTTCTTTTAGCTCAGAAATAAATAACATTAGTTTAAGGGCTTTTATCTAAGACACGATTTTTCTTTAGTTTAGGTTATTTAATCACAGACATGATATGTCTTTAATTTATGGTTTTTACATCATACATGATATTCCATTAGTTTAGGTTCTTTTAGAGTAGGACTAGTTTTTTTAAATTTTACGGTATTTAGGATTAGACATGATCGATGATCATGTAATCTGGTGTAGACTTTCCAGCAATGACCCAAAACATATTGTGTTGTTGCGTTCTTTCTTTGTGTTGAAAGTGATTCAATGGATCATAAATCCCTATTCACAAAGTGAACTAATCTGTTAATGGACTTTGGTGAATATCCATGATCCATGGGAATGTATGTAGAGTTATGCAATGGTCCCTTGAATCCTGATATAATTTTGAGGGGTGATGGGATATTTATGGATATAATATAATTTGGAGGGAGGCATACTAGGGACACTAGTTCAACAAAGATATTTAGAATATGGGTGGTGTAAATCATAACCAAAAAGGTTTATATTATGAATACAAGATGGAGGAGATATGTTTGGTATATCCCATGACATTATATGATTCCAATTTCCACCGTGGTGATTCTAAGGATCCCATGGATTGAATCTCTTTTATGACAAGTAGGATATGAATTTAGTTGGTGGGTCAAGGCCCATATATGTTGGTATTTTCAAGAAAAAAATGAACTTGAACCCTCTCCAAGGACCTTAAAAAATTTCTGGAGACTCAAAACAACTAGATCATGAGGTTGAGAATTGGATGAAGGCTATCCAGGAGGGGTTCTAGAACCCTAGGGTGGATAATCTCATGATTTATTATCTTTATCTCTATGCCCTATAGTTTCAAATCATGAGATGTGGTTCATCAAAGGCTTAGTAATGAATCCACATAATTCAAACATGAGAAAGGGTATGAAACACATTCATGTAATGTCAATAATATGGAATCCACTTGGATTGTTCGGTGTGGGGACTGTAAATCAGGACCCAAAGTACTCATTTTAGCAGAATGATATGGGGAAATGTTACTGGTGGATGTTCATATCACATTGGGGTGTTTAATTCTACCATAGTGGTGTCATGTATCATAAGTATTCAAAATTCCTTTTTATAGAGTGACACAATAGTTTGACGACCATAGGAAAACATGATGGATCCATGGTAAAGTATGCATTGTCAAGAAAATGGTCCTTGAATCTAGGGACCTTTTTTGAGGTCTGTGGAGGGTTGTTGTGATATAAGGTACCCAAAAAATGAAGTGTGATTTTTGGAGAGTGTAATATCCATGAATGGTTATAGTTCTACAAATATTTTTCCACCTCCTAGTGAACATATTCTTATGGTGGGGAGATGTGACAAATCTGCACTCAAACTTTTCCATGAACCAGGGGGTCCATCGAGCATAAAATGAATTTTATTAGTCCTACTGAGTAGATCATATGAAATTTTAACGTTATTTATTTTGTCCCTAATTTTTCACTAATTTCTGGGGATGATGATTTTAGCAATTAGTGAATTGAATTTTCCTCAAGCCATCCTTTGAACATTTTCAACCTAACACGTTTTTTTGTCTGTTTTTATACCAGTTTAATGTATTTTGATATGGACTATTATAGGCTAGAGTTTTAGGTTGAACAATTTTTACCCATGTGTAGTGAGTTAATGGTCATGATGCAAAAGGACACAATATGGAGATGATACACGAGATCATAATTAGGATAATTAGGGTCAGGAGTACACCATCATACCTTCAAGAGGGATACGGAAAATTTTTAAATGTAGGATCGAGGTTCTCATGTCATGATTGATTATATTGGACATTCATACTAGGTTTGTTTCATATCACAATGGGGTGTCATTCTATTCCACAATGACGTCAAGACTCAAAACGATTGCAATGTTCTCTTTGAAGAGTGGCACATTTGGTTTATAGACATAGACACATATGCATGATCCTTGGGCATGTATGAATATTCAAGAAAATAGTCCCTTGAAGTCAGATATTATTTCCATGGTCCAAAAAAAGATTTTTTGAAACCTATGGTGCTTAAGAAATAAAGTATGGTTTATGGATTTAGGTGATTTATATGATTATGGATACAACATGTACTCTGGTTGACCTGAGTAAGGCTCTTGTTGTCTTTTGATAAGGAATAAAACATGTGTTATAGTCTTGAAAATGTATGTTTATGTAGTGGGGATGTCTTTTCTTCTTCCTAGTTTATCATAATGTGATAAGGATGTGTTACGAGCAGTTTATTGTCATGTGGTAAGGAAATTACGCATGTAGTTAAACATATTGGTGTTAGGACATTATTGTCATCAAATAAGGATTTTTCATTTTCATTTTAACTTCCTGAAAAAAGGATTTACTTATGTGCAATTTAACATCATCTAGTAAGGATGTGTTAACTGATGTTTAAATGGGAATTGTGTCTGAACCCAAGTATGGAAATTCAGTTGTCACTCCGTATCCTTTTTCAATAAAAACAAATTCATACATAGTTCATGAAATTTAAGGTTGTTTGGTGTCATGTGTAGATGGAGAAGATGAAATGATGTAAAATCATAAAAATTTTGGGGTAGGGCCTATGGGTGGAAGTTGGTAAATCTCTACATATTTCATAAGGATGAATGTAAATCTACATATAGTTATATATAGGAAACAATTCACATAGGTCTAACCCATACACAGGGGTGGGAATTGTTTAAATTGTATATTGTAGTTGGGACCAATAAGGAAGATATGAGATTCATGATGTATCATGTGATGATTGGATTCATTCCACACCTAGTTTTTAAGGACTAGTGCATTTTAATGTCATGTGGAAAGGATGAAAATATACTAACATGAAAAAATAAAGATGCTACAGCTAGAACAAATGGTGGAAATCATTGCATCTATAAATACCTCACGGAGAAGAGAATCAATACACACATTGTTCTTGAGAATGACGCTCCTGTGAAATTCTAGACTATATGTAGAGAAGGGATATTTTTATATTTTCTTGACTGGACTTAGGATTAGAGAGTTGAGCATCACTATGTATCATGTGCTCTTAGGAATCATGTCACATATAGTTTTTGAAGATGGATGTGTTGTATAATACCAACACCAACTACAGTCATCCTCTATGGAATGGTCCATATGATTGTGCAGTTTTATGTCATGAAAAGATCATTGACCATTTGATTTAAGATCATCTAGATAGGACCAATGGTATTAATTTTTAATGTATTGCATTCAAGACCAAGATGATCCCATCAGAAGTTGTTGTGCATTTTTTTCGGAATCCCTTTTCGGAACATATATTCCCATGTGATCTATTCTATGTGTGGGAAACATGGAATGAAAAGGGTTATGTTCACCATAAAGAGAAACTTTAGATAATGACTAGGGTATTACATATCACATGGTGGGTAAACCATGATATAGGATTGAGGAATCCCAATGTATCTCATTGAAATGCGAATCAATCCATACATAGTTCTAGGAAACTCGTGTAGTTTAATGTCACGTGAAAATGACTTTTTCTGTGTAGTTTAAGATCTTACAGTAAGGATATGGATACCTCAATGTGAATGAAAATGAATATTATGGATCATTGATGTTTTACATCATGTGGATAGGGTGTAGGTATGTTGACATGAATTATCATTATGGTTAGGAAAAAAAGTAAATGCTTAGGCTTCACAACATATCATGTGATAGAAGGAATCCATCCACACATAGTTCAAGAGGCATTCTGAAGGCTAACATTATTCCCTAGGGACATCTTCCATACAGTTTAATGTGATAAAATAAGTAAGAGTTGGTTTAGTTTAAAACCATGTAACAAGAATAATGGTGGGATTTACACTGACTTGGATTACCATATTATTACATCTATGAAGTGTATTTCTTGAGAAACTTCACATATGTGGGGGTTGTGACACGCTCCCCATCTGTTATGGCCAATGAGTAAGCCTCATTATTATCAACCTTATGAATGATGTAAGGTCCCTCTCACTTAGGTTACAACTTTGGGGTTTTTTTAGGTATAATTTGGGTCTTGAAAGAAACAACTGTTCCAATTAAGAAATGATAAGTGGAATTAATTTTTATTAAAGGCTCACACAATCCAATTCTGATGGACTACATGGTTATGAAGAGTCCACAACATGTTCTCATTGAGCTGAACCAATTTCTCCAGCTGCTAAGGTGATTTCTCGTTATCAAATAGGTATTTAAAGACAGATATTCGGAGAGAGGGAAGCTATAATTTTCTAGGTAACACCACCTCAGTACTATACAATACTTAATATGGCGTTGCTTGTGTTCTAGTACATGTGGTGGTATAGTAGGACCATAGTTCTTATAGGAGTTTTTCGGGATAATATTTATAATACCTTTTCACCATCTTCTAGATTATATTCTAAAGAGTCTTATTTAAGGCCTTCATATTTCAATTTTATGCTTCAAAATAGTAAGATGAGTGATTTGAAATGATGTTGTATTCTTGGTATAGTTTCATTAAATCCATCGAATAGAAGTTGGTGTCATGGTATATAAATATTATGTGAAGGTCCCTAAACCTAGTAATGATATGGGAATTTTCAATGGTGATAATTTTCTTTATCCCAAACTCAATGAATGGTATTTCCTTATCCCATTTAGAAATGAATTCAGCACTAGTAAGGATATAATTGAATAACTTAACCGTAGCAGGGGGACATGGCCGCATGACCTCCAATCCCAAAAAATCAAATGTATAGAACATTTATCTATATTTATAAATTCAATGAGTTGATGGATGAATTTCTCATTGATCTAGAAAACATAAAATTTATTAGTGAATTCCCTGCAGGATTGTATCACAGTTTCCAAGTAATATCCTAACCTCTTGATTTGGGTGGAGTGCATAGTACCTGATTGACGGGATCCAAAAGGTCACACATGGAATCCTTCAATGAAAATTTAAAAAGTCCTTTTATGAATCTGAGGAGGATTCTATCCAAACCATTCTTATAAATGGTGTTTTTCTCATTTGGACCATCCTATAGGGTGAAATTTGTTGCAGGGGCCGAATTCGTTCCATTATATATCTATTTGTGATAAGATTCTTGTTCTCAAGATAACTAATTATGAGATCTAGCTATCTAGGGTTGGAAATTGGTTCATCACTCTCTAGGTATGATTTTACAGGATTGATTTATTCCAAATCACAAATTATGATCACCGAGACCATTTTTCTATGTGGTATAAAAAAAGATGATTCTTCATGATCGAGGTCTGCCTGAATGGTGGCTGCATTTCCCAATGTATCAATTCACTCATTTTTTGATTGGGAAACATGATGAAACGTGGGATCAAAAGATAAATATTCCATCATTACCATGATATAGCTAGTGAGAGGGGCCAATTCCTCATTTTGATGGAATATTCTCCATTGATCTTGTTTATCAGCAATTCCATGTCCCCTTGTATTTAGGTATGTCATGTGTAGCTATAGGGATAGTCCCAACCAATCAATTTGGGATTGATATTTGGCCTTAGTATTGTGTATCTTTCCGACAATTAGATAGAGTTGGGAAACAATAATTTTTCAGGAGAGATGGAAACATCTAGTTGACCAACCAGATACAGCTCCATGTTTTCCATCATTACGCCAATGAGACTCTGGTTGGTGTTATTAAAGTCCATCTCCCATGTCCTTGGAGTGTGTCTGTCATATTATATCTCCTTATCTAAATGTTTGATGTCTTCTAGTGTATTTTCCAGGTCTGTATGTTCCACGTGGAAATCATCCAAGAATTTCCCTTTGATGAACATCTCTGAAATGAATTGAATATCATTTTGTTGCAGAATGACCTCCCATTTACCCATGAAACAATTAAATGTAGATAGACATAGTATATACATCATTGAATCAATATTAGATACCAAATGGAATTTTTAGTGATTCAAAAAATGACTCATGATATTTACATTGAATATGTGTGCAAGGAATTTCTTCTCTATATCATAACATATAGTATCAGTTACTAAGATCGTCTTATTGAGGTAGTAGAGACTTCTCTTACTCTAGGCATCATTTTTCTGTGAAAGGATGGTTCAATTTGATCCCTCCATTATGGATACATATAATTTTTGTGGAATCCTTATCAGTGAAGGAATCAAAACCGGTGGGGGATGTTTGTATTTGTGGAGAATTGTGAATGCTTCTTGGTTTTCATCATCCCATTGATATTTGATTCACTTATTCATAAGCTTGGTGAAGGGGATATATTTTTTGGAAAGGTTGGAAATGAATCATCAAATTTTGGTGAGGTTCCCTTTGATACCCCTTAGTTCCTTGATATTTCTGTGTGGTGACATTTCTAAGATGGCACTAGTCTTCTCCGGGTCGACCTCGATGTCATGGTGGCATACCAAAAATCCAAGTAACATCCCTGATGTTTTCCAAATGATAAATTTAGTAGATTCATATTCTGATTATGGAATCATAGATTCTCTAAGAATATTTTATGGTTCATGAAGTGATCACCTTACTATTGGTATTTGGCCACTAGGCCATCGACATAACATTCATCTATCATTCCAAAGAAATTTTTAATGATATGATTTATTGAGTATTTGAAAGTGATACAAAAAATTATCAAGACAAATGGCATGATGTGATAATTGAAGTTCCATTGTGGGGCTCTAAATGTAGTGGATTTTTCATCATCACTGCCATATTTTTCTGGGTGTACCATAAGTACCCACCCATGAAAGAAAGGGCTTAGATTCTTGTAGTTGTGTTGATCAAGAGTTCATTGATTGGAAATGGAAAATAATATTTTGGGAAATGATGATTAAGGTCTCCAAAATCAATGAAGATCATAATCTACCCATTCATATTTTTAACAGGACTGATGTTGGCATGATATCTTGGGTATTTCACATCGAAGAAAAATTTGGGTTTGATTAATTTATCGAATTATACCACTACATTTTTGTTATGAGAGGGGTGCATCATCCTAGCTATATTCTTAAAGACTCAATGCTCATTGGGTAGGCCAAAAGGACGCATAACAACATATTGATTTATTGTGGGAATTTCTATGTAGTTCCTAGAATCATATATTGGTTCTTATTTATAAATGTGATTCACATATCTTTCTCTTTGAGGGGCATGGAATCACAAATCTGAGTAGGACATTGCTGTTATTTTATTCAAATATTTTTCTATGTGAGTTAACATATGGTGGTGTTTACAGCTTACTGAAATACTATAGGGGAGTTGCTGATGTCATTCTTATATTCTTTCATATATGATTTTGTGGAGAAATATCCATACGAGTTTGGAAATATGGGGGAATATCCATCACTATCAGGGTGAGAGAGGCCATAAGAAGAGAAATCATCATACCATTCTACCTAAGACATTATGAAGATATTAAAGAGTTGATTTTAATTTAAGAAATCACTGGGGGGAGTTATGGGCTTAGACCTCTATGACTAGATCTGTTACCTCGACCATATTTATGAGGAGCTCATATTCAATATCGAGTATGCTCTAGTAATTCATAGGGATGGTCCCCATGCTATTAGATGCTAAAACAGTAATACCTTCATCCTCTATTGGTTTCTTTCCTCCAGTCGTGTCGAAATAGTCATCAAAATATGTGGCTCCACAAGTCTCATAGGGGGAATTGTCACCATGTACTATACTGACATTTCCATCAATGGGATACTTCAAATACTGATGGAATCTTAAAGGTACCACCAAGTGTCAATGGTTCTAGATCCTTCTAATAAGGACATTCAATGTTGTGTTTTTCTTGTTAACCATAAACTCTGAGTCAAATGTGAGTTCCCTACAATAGAATTTGATATTGATCTCATTGAGAGGTACTTTCTCAAGATTATATTACTCAATAATGGCTAGATATCAGGGAGACAAATTCCTTTATCCACATCCCACACATCATAGGGTTTGAACTGGGATGATGCTAATTTTATAAACATCATAGATTAAATTGATTTGGAAGTTTAAATTGTTGAGTCTGCTTGATACATATAGGGGTATTATGTTCCCAACGGTGACTTCTACTCGATACTGGTCAGTTAATGATATAGATATACATAATTCTGATGAAATGGTCTCCATTGGATAATCCTCATCTGTAATGACTTTTGTCTAAAAATCCCATGGGGTGTAGAGGGATTCAAAATGTACCTCTCTGAGTTACATAGAAAGATGGAGAACATCAAGTATTTAGATCATGGATGTGGATGTTGGTAGTTATTTTAGAATATCATTTTTTTCTCTAGAGATCAGTAGTTCTTAATGTTTGGTTTCTCCTAGATATGAATCTCTGGAAATGAGAAATTTGTGGTGGATGGGCCTAGTTCTTGGGTAAAGGTCAAGAGAGTATCTGTTTCCCATGGTGTGAGTTGTTTCGGCCTTCCACATTGTGTGGTTTGATCAGATAACCTAACCCCCACTAAGTGGTCATGAAAGAAAATTGGTTAAGGATAGTCGCTGGAGGGTTCTGATATGCCTTTATGCCTCTTTTAAGCATTATGGAGTACTTTCTCATGGATCTCATATACACATATATTTTCCATGGGTATATTAATGGAATATTATGTCCTACTATATCCATGTTATCCATTTTATCCTAGGTTCAGGTGAAAGAGTCCTTTCCTTCCCCAAATATGCATTGAAAACACTTTCTATGGGAATATTCATCATCGAAGAATGGTCTTAACATTGTATCACATATACATGACCAAAAAAAGAATGGTTATTTGGATGAGGATTCCATTTGGTGGGGTAGTTCCCATGAATTGAATGTCATACGAATGAAATATGAAATAGTGGGAGCTTCCATTAGAGAAAAATATGACTCTTCATCTTCTATTTATTCCTGAGTCCTATTATCACTCCCACCATTGGGAGGAACATATGATTTCCAACTCTTAGGTGGTGGTGCTATTGTGGGACTACACAACTGTTCTCCTAGGGAGGTATAACCTTGATCAACTATTTTTTTTAGACATACAGTTTTCAAACATTGACGAACGCCTAGCTATGACCTTCTTCATATCATGACATTATTATTTCTGGGAAAATTTTATTCAAGAAACAATATATGGGGAGTTTTATAAAACCACCAATCTAAAATTTTCCATTCCCTATAGGAAGAATTTGAAGATGAATGATTCCATAATATTATGAACCAAACTTATGTGGAAAGGGTAGTAGTTAGGACTATCAGCGAGGATCACTACCTCATGCCACTTGGGATGTGCTAATGTGAGAAGGTTTATATCTATTTCTAGTAAGAAATAACCATGGAATTTTACATTTTTGAAGGATTATTCTTTATTCATCCATTCGTCAAATTTTGGTTGACCCTGATTTCATTGGGCTTCTGTATTTTGGTCATTCAATGATTGGAAATGCTCTATAGGAGGAGTTTAGTGGTTTGTGACCCACATGGGTACTAGGATTAGTTTTTTGTTTTTTTTGAGAGTGAAATCTAAATACTCATATTTGGATGGCCTTCTTCCTTATGCTACGGCCATGAGCTAATGTTTGGATCAGGTATGCTGAATGTCATTTTCATGACATTATTTCCTTTTAATGTACCCAAGAAACCTAACAAGATAATTCATTGAAATCATAGGTATCAGAAAATAAACTCATATGTTTTCCTCATAGGGTTATAAATATTTATCTTGCTATAGGGGGATGATGAGAGAAAAGTCTAAACATTTCAATCTCGCAATATTGTCTTACACCATCTCGTTTTCACATTACATGATGTTTTTTAGGTATAAGATCATCATTTTACTCTATGTAAAACTACATTGAAAAAGGAAATAATGAATATCGACTTCCCATCCTGTAATGGATCTTGATGGGAATCTTTTATACCATACAATGACTACCCCGGTCAAAGTATTAACGAGACATCTCAACTATGATTCCTCATGTTGATCTTGAGGGCCCATTATTAGCAAACATCGAGTTACGAAGTTTGTAAGATGTTTTTTAGGGTATCCCGCACTGTTAGAGGTAAAAAGGTAGGATTTATGAAATTGGGTGGGTATATAGTGTCATCCTCCCATTCAGGATATGAGTTTCTCATAGGATGCACTGGTGCGCATCACCCTTCCATGATTTCCATTTGAGTATCCAGGGAAATGATAATGTTATGAAGCTCTGGGGGGATATCCTTATGATTCATTTAATGTCTATAGGTAGTAGTCATGGGATGGTGAGGTGGACCCACCTTTATCTCTCATTTATTTTTGATTCGTTATAAAGATGAATTGTTTCCCTAAAAAAGGATAGGATGTCTCCATAGTAGAGGGAATTAACGACCGTTTTTGGCTTCCTCATTTTTATAGACTAATTGTATAGAATTAAATTGAGTGTGATTATTTGAGGCAACTATTATTGGAGGATTTTCTATATGAGGGAGAATATCTGTCTCCACCTGAAGACAATACCCAATGGGAATATTTCCCCGTAGTAGCGTCCCCTTGAGTGGTTGGAGAATTTTAATTTCATTAACATATGGTGAAAATTATTCCACTATTTTAGGAACATATACTCTTATGGGAGTTGATTGGGATGTATCTCATCCATTCCCTTTTTTCTTAAGCAATGTTCCACCAGAGAGGTGGATGCTCATTATTCAAAGGTGCCAGATTTTGGAGAATTCTCTAGTTCTTGGTGCATGCAACTTCAGATAGTTCATCCAGATCACCCTAATCATGGAATATAATTTCAATGTTGTGGACCTCAACATTTTTTTCTTTATCCATAATGTATTTTATTTTTACAATGATTATATTTATAGAGGCATATTATCAAATAGTAGTTGTCCCATTACATTCAGAACAACATGAGGATTCTTCACTACTTTCATCGGGGACATTTTCAAACCCTTGGGTATATTGGGCCTCTTTGTAGTTTGACCCCTGCGGGGACTGATTTAAATCTTTGTACTCTCAACTCATCTTAGTCTATGAATAGTGATTTTTATGGGGTTTTATGTCATTATTGTGGAACAAGCCCAAACGAGATGAGGTTTTTCTTACGATGGGAAGAATAACATAGATGAAGAATATTGATTATTCCATCCCAGCCTAGAGAATACATATAATCTCTATGGTGATGATGATGAGGAATTTCACACTATCCCAAGAATATGGGGGTTATTTAGGGCCACAATTTTCATTTATTGGTCCTATTATAGAGGATCTGATGGCTCTAGTTAGGGATTTTATGACTCCTGAGAAGGATGTAAAGATAAATATTCCCTCGTCCAGCAAGATGGGGTTGATCTGGAATCAAGAATAATGTACCTAGGGTCTTCTCATCAGGAGATGATTGTAGTGGGGGTGAATGAAATATAAATTCTCCTAGCCCATGGGGGAAGGGGTTGTTCTATAGTTATAGTCGATGTGTCCCAAATCCTCTCAGAAATTGAAAATCCGAGTGACGGTGGTGGTGGTATATATTTATTCATCCCGATGAGATGAGTCTTCTTGTTATGAATGATATGGTAGTTTTGACAACGACACACCAAATGTGGTGTAGTAGGGATCACATAGGGTTTTGTTGGGATGGATTCCAATTATTAGAAGTATTCCATACAAGGTGTTTTTTTCTTGATCGCAACTTCAGTCTCCATGCTTATAATATAATCACATTTTTTAGGGGCTGAGTTTGGAAACCTTTTAGCTACCGCCTCTCTATGTTCATGATTTTCTCACACCATTGAAGCTATAATTTTTTGTTTTAGTGACCATGTTTCCCAAGCATTTCATGATCCCCTAATTTCACTGAAGGCTACTCCCATAGAAAATTTTATATCTATGGTGATGTTATATTCTAGGGGGGTGACAAAGTGTAGTGCTTCAAAATATCCCCATAATTGAATAATGATATATTATTAGGATTTAGAGATCAGAAGCTATAGTGTTGTATGGAAATTGCGGCAATCATGTCTCATATTTGAAATATGATTTTCCAGTTGTGGGGCCCAAGAAATGGAGATATCAACAGTGTCTAGCTGACAATAGATTATAATAATGGTATCAAGGTGACACTCATATCTTGGATAATGGAGGTGTCTACCGTTCAACAATTATTGAGTAGCCCACATATTTTTGCATAGATAATGAATACACTCCACTTGTAGCTCATTAGTTTTTTCATACTCTATAGTAGAAAGTGGTAAAAACTGGTTGAGAGGTTGTTTCTAGCTAGCTCTCTCTATATTTTAATGTTGGCACATCTTTATCTCACTTACATGCCTCCATCTAGTAAAACAATAGAAGATGATTTTAATTGTCACCTATTGATGATAATGGTATGCTGATGTATGTTGAAGAGGATCTGTATACCATTGAACCATAATGTTTTGATAAAATATCTATAAAAAGGTGTCAGAGTATGAGACACCATTTTATATAGTGGTTTTTAGGAAATTGGATGATTTCATTATTTGTGGGAGATATTGCCTTGGGGAACTTGACCATAGTAGATGTAAGTACTATAGTACATATGGTCTATCTCAACACTACCATGATGCAGACTACCATGGTAATGAGCATGTTCTTATTGAGTGGATGATTTTATAGGCCCTTGTAATGTTGATAACGTGTCTCAATTAACCCAAAGAAAACATTCATGGAGAAGATTTGAAAAATTAGTCATGTTCTACCTCATGGTTAGAGTATTTCAACTGACCCTTTATGATTGTGTAGGTATATGTACCTACAGTATGATGGTTTCAAGAATATTCTTATAACCTTATGATGCTAGGGGAAAATAATCATGGTTCCGAGAAGCTATTGGAATATACAAATAAGGATTCTTATTATTAACAGGAATATGATTCTGTCCGAAGGTATGTTCAATTCTCACTTGGAGATCCTTATTTAAGATGAGTGTATGAAAATTATCCTAATCATTTGGGATATTCCATATGTCTACATTAAATATAATATGAACTGTTCTAATGGTTTATGCTTGTCCCACTTGGCGAGACCCTCCCAGAATGGCGTTATGAGCCCTATCATGACCCTTTGGAATATGTTGTATGACATCTTCAATAGGAATCTACCTCAGTCTTGATGCATGTTCTTCTCTCATCTACTAAGACTGAATTTGAACATGAAAATGTGACTGATCTTATGCCTCATACTTTTTAGTGCATGATGATAATCCTCCTTGATGGTAGAATAAATGTGCACTTTCTATTGTGTAGCCACTTCTTCATGATGATTGGTGTGTTGAGCTTCACTAGCTATATGAATACAAATATGTACCTTTCCCTTTATCTTTCATACTTTTTGTATATACCATCAGATATTATTATCTATTTCTAAAATATATTTAAATTTTAGCAAAGTGTGTTTTGGGATATAATCATTCACATTTTCAATCTCCATAATACACTAGAAAAGGTCTTCAATTGAAGTGGGAATTTGCACCCAATTATTCCCTTCGTTTTCCACGTGAATATGACCATGGACATCATGAACGGAGGGTTGGGATATGTTACACACCCATGCCAACTGTAGTAATATGTCTATGGACATGTTTCGAGTAAGTAGGGATATGATCCTACTTACTAGTTCCTACCGGAATATGCCAGTGGACATGGTCAACAAGAGTGGTGATATGAGACCTCTTCTATATTTCTAGAACCATCATCCACTAATGATCCTTCCTAATTTCCCATCCATGGGAATCAGAGGCAGTAGTGTACTGGGTGGTACCCTCAACAGGTGACTGGTGGGTACCGGCAGGATGAAGCTGGTATCGATAGTTAAAAGGGGGCCTCTTGGGAAGCACCTTAACTTAAAGGGAGCCATATTGGGCTTCTTGGTTCACCTTCCTGATATATGGAAGGTGGTAGTTGTCACACTCAAGGGATGATCTCCTGAATCTGTGGGTTATAAAGAAAAGGGTTACCGGCTTAGAAGTATCTTTTATTGTGCGATGCAAACATTATGGTTTCCATTCTTAGAGAACCTCACAGGAAAATTTTATGTACAAGATTGTACCATGTGGGTTGTACTCTGATAACATAGTGTTCACCACCTGGCATTGAAGTTATCGTGCTGGTGAGATTTGTTTAGCATTCCCAAAAGGTTGAAGCCATAGTGTATTTAACAAAGTAAGCACCAGTTAAATAAGAAGTTGTCTTAGATCTGAATGCTGGGGATGAGAGTGATGTATATAGTTCTTCAGTCAACAAGGAACAAGTTCACTAATTTGATTAATATGGTAGAAATGATTTATTCATTCATATATTCATGGTTAACATATTTTTTTATTATTCTTTATACATCCGTTTGCCTTGTTTAGACTTGTTAAAAAGAGGATGGACATATTTTGTGGGAACCCTTGTTTTGGAGGATAATTTGTAGGATCACGCTTGTTTTAGTACATTTTTTGTGTAGGGTATGACAAAAATTGGCAAGATTCATGATTATTATGTCATTTTAGAGGTTCACATATGACTTTCTATTTTTTCTGCATATAACACGTAACCGAAATGGACCAATGGATAATAACACAATCCATTTTTATTAGATAGATTCATGGATGGTTCACTAATTTTTTTTCATTAGTATTTTATACGTGGATGGTATTAACCTAACAGTTTGATTGATTGCGGGGATTTAAGGCCTTGTTTAATTGCTCACATCAGGTTTTCCATTTATACAATCTTCCATAGAAACTATAAGTGGTTCCCCCATTCACAACCGGGTATCTACCTTCTTTCCAAAAAGTAGATGGTCACCTGGATTTGAGTCATGATGGAACATAGGGAGTCTCATTGCTCGATAGGATGGGAGTTCAGGCTCAATGAACCCTTTTTGGGGGGATTGTTTCTGACTCCGGGTCTCTCTTATGGATTTATGATTTGTTCTTGAATCTTTTCCCAATCCTAATATGGGTCAGTTTGTCACGACCCGTCCTCGGGGGACCGTGCCGTGACTACCCCAAGCCCGCCTTCCATAGGCCAGGGGCTGGCGACTAGCACCAAGGCATAAATCCCAGCAAAAAGGGAAGGCATTGCCTTTGAAAAGTAAACAAGCACCATAGAGTAAGCAAGCGGAAAAGTAAACACTAAGTAAAAACTGTACAAGATGTGCTGAAAGTAAAAGGGGCCGGAAATACAAGCCCAACTGTAAAGTACAACTAAAAGGAAAAACAGCAACTGAAAGGAAAAACTGCAGCATCGAGCCGTCCTCTGGAAGTCCCACCTGAAGGGTGGGTACAGATAGCTCCAATGCTCCTCGGGTCCCGCCGTCCGCTTCCAAGCACGTCTCACCCAGTGGTCCACCTCCAGGTACTGACTCATCGTGTAGTCCACCTCTGGGTGCTGACTCATCATGTAGTCCACCTCCGGGTACCGTCCAGTCCTCGAACACTCGGCCTCCATCAGCACTGCCTGTCGTCTGCAACCAACACAACGAGGTACGGGCATAGCCCGTGCAGGGGTGAGTATAACGATACTCAGTAGGGACCCCCGAGACCCTCATGGTCTCTCTAAAACCAACAAGGATAACCACAAATAAGATCTCAATAGATAACCTCTACTTAGATATATGCTCATACATATACCAATGTTATCAAGTAACCCATCTCAATCATGAGGCAAACACAAGGTCAAAAGTCTCAGCTCAAACCAGGATTTTCATCATCGAAACCATAACTGCTGAAGAGCTCCGTCTCTGGAGTGTACAGTGGTCCTGTCACAACTCCGAGGTACTGCCCACTAACTTAAGACTGCTGTAGTACTCCACCTATCGAGTAATGTGGGCCAGCCGCTACAACCAAGCACTCCCATGTGCCGCTACAACCAAGCGCACCTCTGTCATGGGTCTGCCGCTACAACCAAGTGCTCCCATGTGCCACTACAACCAAGCGCACCTCTGTCGTGGGTGTGCCGCTACAACCAAGCGCTCCCATGTGCCGTTACAACCAAGCGCACCTCTGTCGTGGGTCTGCCGCTACAACCAAGCTCTTCCATGTGCCGCTACAACCAAGCGCACCACTGTCGTGGGTCTTCCGCTACAACCAAACGCTCCCTTGTGCCGCTACAACCAAGCGCACCACTGTCGTGGGTCTGCCGCTACAACCAAGCGCTCCCATGTGCCGCTACAACCAAGCGCACCACTGTCGTGGGTCTGCCTCTACAACCAAGCGCTCCCATGTGCCGCTACAACCAAGCGCACAACTGCCATGGGTCTGCCGCTACAACCAAGCGCTCCCATGTGCCGCTACAACCAAGCGCACCACTGTCGTGGGTCTGCCGCTACAACCAAGCGCTCCCATGTGCCGCTACAACCAAGCGCACCACTGTCGTGGGTCTGCTGCTACAACCAAGCACTCCCATGTGCCCCTACAACCAAGCGCACAACTGTCCTGGGTCTGCCGCTACAACCAAGCGCTCCCATGTGCCGCTACAACCAAGCGCACAACTGTCGTGGGTCTGCCGCTACAACCAAGCGCTCCCATGTGCCGCTACAACCAAGCGCACCTCTGTCACACACCGAGTCATTCGATCAGCAGTCGTCGAGTCTCAGTCAGCTACATGATCTCCGTGCTCCGCCCGCTCGTCTCCGGGAGGGTCCGCTCCACGAGCTGCTGGTCGATACTCCAAGTATCACAAAGTTCCACAAGGAAGTATCTCGAAGGACCCCCTCGTCATAGGGGTCTCAACGCAACAGACGGCGCGTCAATCGGACGCTCGGTCTGTGAGTTATTAGCCTTTTCGTCCGAGGGGCCCGGTTGGTTTCGTGAGCGAACCAATCCGGCCGTAACTCAACTATACCCCGAACACTCACAGGGTATACTCATAGGGACTGTTTTTCAACGTGATCACCAATGCCGCTGACGGTTCGTCAAACGGACGTCTGGTCTGAAAGATATCAGCTTTTCCGTTCCAGGGGCCCGGTTGGATTTCAGTGCGATCCAACCCGGCCACTATCCATCTGCATCCAAAACTCGGGTGGAGGATGCCAAAAGTTCCGTCTCATCAAAAGGAACTCAACGCAATAGACGGCGCGTCAATCGGACGCCCGGTCTGAGAGTTATTGGCTTTTTCGTCCCAGGGGCCCGGTTGGTTTTTAAGGAAAAACCAACCCGACCGTACTCCACCTGCGTCCAAACCTCGGGCGGAGTATTCCAAAAGATCCGTCTCACTTAGAGGAATTCAACGAAACAGACGGCACGTCAATCGGACGCCCAGTCTGTTAATTATTGGCCTTTCCGTCTCACACCCACCCTGGGAAACTTTTCAGGAGGTCACCCATCCTGATCACTGCTCTAGGCCAAGCACGCTTAACTACGGAGTTTTAACTACGTAGACTCCCGAAAAGGAAGGTTCACCTTGAGTATAGTATACTGAAACGACCGTCTCGATCCAAGGATCGTGTTTCCACTGACGGCGCGTCGTTCGGAGTCTCGTAGCTCAAGTTACGGGCGTTTGAAAGAAACCCGTCCGAAGACGGGGGTCCGGGCCTCGGCCGACCCGGCCCGACCCCCCCTGGGTCGGCCGAACCGGGTCGACCCGACCCGGGTCCGACCCGGGCCGACCCGGCCCGGCCCAACCAGCCCGGCTCGGCCAGCTTGGCTCGACCGGCTCGGCTCAGCCGAGGGGCGCGGGTGGAAGCCGCGGGCGCAGCCCGCGGTCGAGGGAGTCGCGGCCCGCGTGCGGGCCGCGCGGTTCGTCAGCGGACGTGGCACATTGCCGCGTCCCGACCGGAAGAACCGGACCCGCGGACCGCGGGTCCGCTGGCCGCCATCGCGGCTCAGCCGCGGCGGCGCGCCGGGGCGCCGCCGCGCCGGCGTTCCGCGCTTGTCACGACCCGTCCTCGGGGCCCGTGCCGTAACTACCCCAAGCCCGCCTTCCATAGGCCAAGGGCTGGCGACTAGCACCAAGGCGTAAATCCAAACAAAAAGGCAAAACCAACCCGACCGTACTCCATCTGCGTCCAAACCTCGGGCGGAGTATGCCAAAAGAACCGTCTCACTAAGAGGAACACAATAAAGCTGACAGCACGTCAATCGGACGTCCGTAGCTCAAGATATGAGCATTTCCGCTCAGAGGGCCCGGTTGGTTTCGTGAACGAACCAACCCGGCCGAACTCAAAGTTTTCCGAAACCCTGAGTGCGATATACCGAAACGACCGTCTCGATCCAAGGATCGCGTTGCCATAGACGGTTCGTCATTCGGAGGTCCCTGGCTCAAGTTATGGCCAAAAGACCAAAACTGTCTCGAAAACGGGGGGTCCGGGTCCGGGCCGACCTGGCCCGACCCCCCTGGGTCGGCCTGAACCCGGTCGACCCGTTCCGGGTCGACCCGACCTGGATCCGACCCGGTCCGCTGGAACCTGCCCGGCCGGTGGCGGCGCGGCGGCGCGGCCAGGGTGTCGCGCACGTGCCGCCCGCGGGGGGGTGAAACCCCCCCTTTTCCGGATCTCGGCCGGCTTTTGCCGGCTGTTTTAATTAACCCACGGGACCCGCGGGTCCCGCCTTCTGACCGAACCGACGGCCGGCGCAGCCTGCCGCCTTCTTCTTCTCCGCCGCGGCCATCGACGCGGCTCTTCCCATCTCCGGCCGCCGGCGAGACTGGCCGCCCCTGGCTGCTCCGCCGCGGCCGTAGGGCCGCGGCACTTCCTGATCTCCGGCGGCCGGCGAGGCCGGCCGCCTCTGGCTATTCCGCCGCGGCCGTCCGACCGCGGCTCTTCCTCTTCAGCCGGCGGCCGGTTTTCCGGCCGCCCCTTATTGCTCGGCCCTTGAACGATTGGCGCGGCGTAATGGCGTCACGCCCCTCCGCCACGGCCCGACTCCGGCCGCGGTCTCATCCGATTTCAAAGGCGCGGCATTATAGCACCGCGTTTCTTCGTCGAGACCCAAACCGGCCTTAAATTCTTTTGTTCCTGCGCGGTGCGACGACACCGCGCTGTCTCCGCTAAAACAACACGAAAGATTAGAAGGGGGAGGAGAATCGGCCGTGTTCGTGCGGTCTGGTCTCCTCCGATTAAAACGATATCAATTGGCCAATCGTAATAACACAACAATGAACTATACGGAACTTTTGGCATCCTCCGCCCGAGTTTTGGATGCAGATGGATAGTGGCCGGGTTGGATCGCACCGAAATCCAACCGGGCCCCTGAACGGAAAAGCTGATATCTTTCTGACAGTACGTCCATTTGACGAACCGTCAGCAGCTTTGGTGATCGCGTTGAGAAACGGTCCCTATGAGTTTACCCTATGAGAGTTCGGGGTACATTTGAGATATGGCCGGGTTTGGTTTGCTCACGAAACCAACCGGGCCCCTGGGACGAAAAGGCTTATAACTCACAGACCGGGCGTCCGATTGACGCGCCGTCTGTTGCGTTGAGAATCCTATGACGTGGCGGTCCTTTGAGATACTTCTTCATGGGACTTTGAGATACTTGGAGTATCGACCTGTAGCTCGTGGAGCGGACCCTCCCAGTGACGAGCGTGCGGAGTACGGAGACCGTGTAGCTGGCTGAGACCCGACGACTGCTGATCGAACGACTCGGAGTGTTACAGAGGTGCGCTTGGTTATAGCGGCACATGGGAGCGCTTGGTTGTAGCGGCATACCCACGACAGAGGTGCGCTTGGTTGTAGCGGCACATGGGAGCGCTTGGTTGTAGCGGCAGACCCACGACAGAGTTGCGCTTGGTTGTAGCGGCACATGGGAGCGCTTGGTTGTAGCGGCAGACCCACGACAGAGTTGCGCTTGGTTGTAGCAGCACATGGGAGCGCTTGGTTGTAGCGGCATACCCACGACAGAGTTTCGCATGGTTGTAGCGGCACATGGGAGCGCTTGGTTGTAGCGGCATACCCACGACAGAGGTGCGCTTGGTTGTAGCGGCACATGGGAGCACTTGGTTGTAGCGGCAGCCCCACGACAGAGGTGTGCTTGGTTGTAGCGGCACATGGGAGCGCTTGGTTGTAGCAGCTGGCCCGCAGTACTCGATGGGTTGAGTTCTTCAGCAGTCTTAGGTTATTGAGCAGTACCTCGGAGTCGTGACAGGACCACTGTACACTCCAGAGACGGAGCTCTTCAGCAGTTACGGTTTCGATAATGAAAATCCTGGTTTGAGCTGAGACTTTTGACCTTGTGTTACCTCATGATGGAGATGGGTCACTTGCTAACTTAGGAATATGTATGGGCATATACCCGGGTAGTGGTTATCCGTTGATTTCACAATCCTTGTGTTTCCTCATGATTGAGATGGGTTACTTGATAAATTAGGTATATGTATGGGCATATATCTAAGTAGAGGTTATCTGTTGAGATTTTCTTTGTGGTTATCCTTGTTGGTTTAGTGAGACCTTGAGGGTCTCGGGGTCCCTACTGAGTATCGTTATACTCACCCCTGAACGGGCTATGCCCGCACCTCGTTGTGTTGGTTGCAGACGACGGGCAGTGCTGACAGAAGCCGAGTGTTCGAGGACTGGACAGTACCTGGAGGTGGACTATACGAAGAGATGGTACCCGGAGGAGGACCTCCCGACGAGGCGGTACCTAGAGGTGGACGTGAAGACGAGGTGGTACCCGGAGGTGGACCACTGGGCAAGACATACTCGGAGCGGACGGTGGGACTTGAGGAGCAGAGGAGCTATCTGTACCCACCCTTCAGGTGAGATTTCCAGTGGACAGCTCGGCGTAGCAGCTTTACTTTTCAGTTGCTGTTTTCCCTTTCAAGATGTACTTTACAGTTGGGCTTGTATTTCTGGCCCCTTTTTACTTTCCGCACATACTCTTGTACTCTGTGGTGCTTGTTTTCTTTAATAAAGGAAATGCCTTCCCAGTTATCGGGATTTTACGCCTTTGGTGCTAGTCGCCAGCCCCTGGCCTATGGAAGGCGGGCTTGGGGTAGTCACGGCACGGGCCCCGAGGACGGGTCGTGACAAATTGGTATCAAAGGTGGTCGTTTCTACCGCAGACTCTGATCTTTCTTCTATGTGAAGCAATAGTGTTTATCATATTGAGTGTGGTTATCAGTCCAGGGAGTCCAGTGTTGGTGCGGCGTCCGACGTATCCACACACCAGGACCATGACTTCTGATTCCCGACTTAATGCACGAAAACATTGATTGCATGTGTGTTTCAAGTTTTCTTTGTGATTACTTGTGTCAGCTTACCAGGTATACTGTTCTGACCGTGGCATACTTGTTTCCTTTTCAAGATGGCACGACGACAGCAGCCAGCTAGAGTTCCTATAGTAGGGCGCGACGACAGCCCGTCGAGCGACGAGGCCTCAGTACAGGGCACGTTGACAGCAGAGGCACTGGCGGTACCTTTACCCGCCGAGCCCCCGATGCTTCCAGTATTGGAAGCTGACGACGCACGACACCTCGGAGCTCTGCACGAGTTCCAGCACCAGCAACCACCCAGGTTCCGTGGGGAGTCGGACCCCCAGGCAGTCGATGACTGGCTGGAGGCGGTCGTCCGAGTTTTCAGGCTAGTGAGGACACCAGCAGACCTCATGGTGATCCTTGAGGCGAGCCTACTGCACGCAGCAGCCGGACGCTGGTGGAGCCTGATGCTCCAGGTACACGATGAGGCCACCCTCATCTGGACGAACTTCGAGAGCCTCTTCCGCTCAGAGTTCGTCCCGGCCACCCTCCGTGCGGTGCGCATCCAGGAGCTTCTTCAGCTACGGCAGGGCAGCTTGACGGTCTCTTAGTACGCGGCGAGGTTCACCGACCTTTCTCGGTACTCGACAGACATGGTACGGGACCCCTTCTTCCGGGCCCGGACCTTCGAGCAGGGATTGAGACACGAGATCAGGGCATCGCTGATCTCCCTCAGCATCCCGACCCAGGAAGGAGTACTGGAGCGAGCCCTCCTGATCGAGAGCTTCCTGGCTGAGTCCACAGCGAGACCTACCGCAGGGCGGCAGATAGCGGAGTCTTCGGCAGCTGGTAGCCGGCGGATGACTCAGGGTTCCAGGCGGACCAGGCCTTCCGGCAGGCGACCTCGGGACACTGGCTTAGCAGTGCAGGGCAGCCGGCCCGGAGCCAGCCTTCCGAGAGGCAGACAGTGCTACGAGTGCGGCGGGCAGGGCCACATGGCTCGTGACTGCCCGACCCGTCGTACCGAGGGGCAGCAGACGGTGGAGGGACCACCCAGGCAGAGGCAGAGGGTCGACCGTGGCGGTTTGCAGGGAGGAGGCGGACGAGGCAGAGGAGCTGGCCGAGCAGCAGGTGGTGGGCGACGCTTTGAGGCTCTGCCACCACCTCCACCAGGAGGCCCGCCCCGACCACAGGGAGCTGGCGGGCAGAGACAGGATCAGCTCCAGGCAGCGGAGGCCTACGACCACGGTGCGCCAGAGATGATTCGAGGTACGATCTGGGTCTATTCCACCCTTGCTACAGTTCTGATAGACACAGGAGCGAGTCACTCTTTCATAGCCACTGCCCTTGTTCGGAGCTCGGAGATTCCGACGGAGCCGTTGGCTCGATCCTTACGGCTGGAGACTCCTACGGGAGCAGACTCGACGATTACGCACTGGTGCCGGCAGTGTGAGCTTACTCTAGGAGGCGAGAGCTTCGACTGGGATCTTCTTGTAGCAGCGTCGAGGCCTTACGACATCATCTTGGGCATGGATTGGTTATCTATGGTCCATGCTCAGATTGACTGCATTAGGCGCAAGGTGCGATGTGTGCGCACCGACGGGAGCAGGTTCACCTTCACCGGCGAGAAGGGAGCCTTGGCATCACAGGATGGACTCACGCAGAGGAGAGGTCAGCCCATCACTCATCAGTTGGCTAGCCTCATCCTGGGAGCAGTTGACGTGCGGAGTCCCAGTTTTCCTGCAGTGGTGGATCAGTACGCGGACGTCTTTACCGACGATGTTCCAGGACTACCTCCTCACAGGGAGGTAGACTTTTATATTGACCTGTACCCCGGTACAGCCCCGATATCCACTCCAGCATATCGGATGGCCCCCGCTGAGCTTCGAGAGCTGCGGGTACAGTTGGAGGACTTGCAGGGCAAGGGGTTCATCCGACCCAGTGTTTCGCCCTGGGCTTCCCCGATTTTGTTCTCCAAGAAGGCGGACGGGAGCTTGCGACTGTGTGTCGATTATCGTCGCCTGAATCATGTGACAGTGAGAAACAAGTATCCGCTACCCAGGATTGATGACCTCTTCGAACAGCTCAAGGGAGCACGGTGGTTCTCAAAGATAGACCTCAGGTCAGGCTATCATCAGCTTAGAGTTCGAGACGAGGATGTGCAGAAGACGGCCTTCAGGTGTCGGTATGGCCACTATGAGTTCTTGGTTATGACTTTCGGCGTGACCAACGCTCCAGCAGTGTTCATGAGCCTCATGAACAGGATCTTCCAGCCATACCTCGATCGATTTGTCGTGGTCTTCATCGACGACATTTTGGTGTACTCGACGACGAAGGAGGAGCACGCCTACCTCCTGCGTGTTGTACTAGACACACTCCGAGAGCACCAGCTTTATGGAAAGCTCTCGAAGTGTCAGTTCTGGTTACGTGAGGTCCACTTCTTGGGGCACGTCATTTCTGAGGCAGGAGTTGCAGTGGATCCCGCGAAGATCGAGGCAGTGCTAGCTTGGGAGCCACCCAAGAGCGTGACAGAGGTGCGGAGTTTCTTGGGCCTAGCCGGATACTATCGGAGATTTGTGCCGGACTTCTCCAGAGTTGCGGCCCCACTCTCTGCGTTGACGAAGAAGGGGAAACCCTTCGTGTGGTCAGACAGATGTCAGCAGAGCTTCCAGGAGCTGAGGCAGAGGTTGACCAGCGCACCTATCTTGAGGTTGCCTGAGGAGGGAGTTGGTTACGTAGTCTACTGCGATGCATCAGGGACCGGACTCGGGTGTGTCCTGATGCAGGAGCGGGCCGTGATTGCCTACGGATCACGTTAGTTGAGGACTCATGAGCAGAACTACGCTACCCATGACTTAGAGTTGGCAGCAGTGGTCTTTGCCCTGAAGACATGGCGACACTATCTGATGGGCGAGCGCTTCACAGTCTTTTCTGACCACCAGAGTCTCAGGTACATCTTCTCTCAGAAGGACCTGAACCTGAGACAGCGGCGATGGCTCGAGTTCCTCCAAGACTATGACTTTGAGATAGTCTATACTCCTGGGAAGGGGAACGTGGTGGCTGATGCCCTCAGCAGGAGGACGGGCATCCAGCTACTTGAGGAGGCGACAGAGCAGCTAGCCGCTTTGCAGATATCCTTCGTGGATAGAGATGGAGCATCCTTCCTACAGTCTCTCACAGTCTCTCCTCCACTTCTTCAGCGGGTCAGAGAGGCACAGTGTGGGGACGTTGACTGTGAGACACGGCGTGCACAGATATCCTCGGGACAGGCACCTGATGGTTTCTACCTTGGAGCAGGGCACGATGTCCTTTTCAGAGGACGTACCTTGGTACCAATCGCCTTACGAGAGGAGGTGCGGAGAGAGTTTCACACTTCTCCTTTGGCGGTACATCCTGGAGTGGCAAAGATGTACCAGGATCTCAGACGACAGCACTGGTGGCCGGGCATGAAGAGGGCTGTGGCAGAGTTCGTTTCACGGTGCCTCACCTGCCAGCAGGTGAAGGCAGAGCATCAGGTACCAGCAGGTTTGGTACAGCCCTTGGAGGTCCCGGAGTAGAAGTGGGACGGGATATCTATGGACTTTGTGACTGGACTTCCACGCACTTCCAGAGGTCACAACTCCATTTGGGTGATTGTTGACCGACTCACCAAGTCAGCACACTTCTTACCCCTTAGAGAGCAGGGCTCAGTGGAGAGCTTGGGGCGTCTCTACGTTCAGGAGATTGTACGACATCACGGTGTGCCATCGACTATCGTCTCCGATCGGGACGCTCGTTTTACTTCCCGGCTTTGGAAGGGGTTGCAGGAGGCGTTCGGGACGCGACTACGTCTGAGCACCGCCTTTCACCCTCAGATGGATGGTCAGACGTAGAGGACCATTCAGACCCTCGAGGACATGCTCCGTGCATGTTTCCTCGACTTTGGTCGCAGCTGGGAGGACCACCTACCCTTGGTAGAGTTTGCGTACAACAACAGCTACCACTCCAACATCGGGATGGCACCCTACGAGGCATTGTACGGCAGGCCTTGCAGATCTCCTTTGTGCTGGACAGACCCTGGAAAGTCAGCACTTGTGGGACTAGAGATGGTCAAGGCCACGACAGAGAAGGTCCAGGTCATCCAGGAGCGGATGAGGACAGCACAGAGCCGGCAGAAGTCATATGCTGACAGGAGGCGGAGACCACTAGAGTTCGAGGATGGCGACCATGTCTTCTTGCGGGTCTCACCTCGACGTGGTTTGAGGTGATTTGGCCGAGGCGGAAAGTTGTCTCCACGCTTCATCAGACCCTTCCAGGTCCTCAGCAGGGTTGCCGAGGTGGCTTATCGTCTGGCTCTGCCACCTCAGTTGCACCGGGTGCACGACGTCTTCCACGTATCCCAGCTGAGGAGATACGTGCACGACCCGACACACATCATCGACTATGGGGAGCTAGACGTGGATGATGGGGCGACTTTTACGGAGGTCCCAGTGGAGATAGAGGATCGACAGGAGCGGGTCCTACATGGGCAGTTGATCCCTCTTGTGCGCATCAGATGGCAGCACGGGAACCTCCAGGAGAGCACTTGGGAGCGGGAGGCTCAGATGCGTGCTCAGTACCCACATTTATTCCCCTAGTTTTTGATGTATCTTTACGGGGACGTAAAGTCCTGAGGTGGGAGTAATGTAAAGACCCGTAAATTTCAAGTAAATTTTTTTTCTTAATTTTCTTTGGAATTTTACAAGAGCGCAGTTTATGACGGCACCTGATTCCGAGGCCCGGTGTGCCCAGAATCATTTTCCGAAGTTTGGCTCGGGTACGTTCAGTGAACGGACGAGCGGGTTTTTCTAACTTTTGAACCAGTGCCCAGAATCGAATTCTGAGGGCACCGATGAAATCGCAGCGCCGGTATTCGCTTAGAAACGCCTCTTCCGGAGTTGCGTTTGCTCGGGTGTGGTTTTTAATTTTCGGGCTTAAAGTTAAGAAATAAAATAAATTTGCGACAACTTTATTTTATTTCACTTAAGCCACTTGGAAGCCACTTGAAGCCACTTAAAGGTGTCTTGAACTGTGTTGAACTGGATAGGATGCTATCCAGAAATATCCTACCCCCTTGGTAGGATATTTGTGAGGTGGGGCCCGCACGAGCCCCGCCGTTTCTTTCCGCTAAGAAACGCACCCGTGAAAACCCGTCTTAATGAAAGTCAACCGACGCGTTTTCTAAATTCTTAACAGACCATTAAATGGGCTGTTTCTTTCGTGAATTAAATGGGTTGTTTCTTTCGTGAATTAAATGGCCTGTTTCTTTCGTTGAATTAATTCAATCGTTTCTTAACCTGTTTTCATGTGTTGGCATGTTAATAAAATAAGACCAACCCAAAATCTTTTGAAAATATTTGAGAGGATCCCTGTTTCTTCAGCTCCCTCACGAAGAACGCGAAGAACGCGAAGAACGTGAAGAACGCCGAACTCGGAAATCGACGACGCCATCGTTCGAGACGTTCTTCCGATCTCCGATCTCGGATCTCTGATCACCGACCATTTGAGGTGAGTGATTTCGGATTTCCGCTCAAGGTTCTTTTCTTTTGGTTTTAAACACAGATTTATTAAATTATAATTTTAAATCTGTTGTTCTTGGTTCGTTGAGTTCGCTGACTCAACGCCGGTCTCCACGACGACGCGACGCCTCCCCGCGACGACGCGACGATCCCTCTCTTCCGCGACGATCTCTTCCGCGAAGAACGCCCCGCGCGCGACGATCATCAAGGTAGGGATTTCATTATGGGAATTACCACTTTTTAAATTAATTCCCGTCAATGTTTCTTTAAAAATTTAAGAACTGGAATCAAAGAAACAATTTTATTTATTTAAAATTGTTGGTTCATGTGTTGAACATTCTATTAAATTTCTCCCAGTTGTTTATCTCTAACGCGGAGGGTGCGGGCCAAACGAACACGGCCCGACGACCCTCCGCCGTTCTTCGTTTTGTGCGGATTTGACGGTCGACGACGGAACGTGCCGCAACAGATGTTTGACGATCCCGCAGTAAAGAACGGATCCTGGGAGGAGCAATGGCGCAGACGGGAAGGAAAACGGGCCACCGGAGCGACGCCGGCGGCCGGAGGCGGCGGCGCCCCGGCGCGCCGCCGGACGAGGCCGCCGCGGCTTAGCCGCGTCCGCGGTTCGCCAGCGCGGCCCACGCGGGCCGCGACTTCCTCAGGCCGCAGGGCAACGCCAGCGGCGCTCGGCCGCTCGGCCGAGCCGGGCCAGGCCGGTCTGACCGGTCCAACCGGGTCGGCCCGGGCCCGTACCCCCCTTCTTCGGACGTTTTCGTTCAAACGACCATAACGTGAGCTTTGTGCCTGCAAACGACTCACCGTCAGCGGCAACGCGATCCTTGGATCGAGACGGTCGTTTCGGTATATCGCACTCAAGGTTTTGGAATACTTTGAGTCTGGCCGGGTTGGTTTGTACACGAGACCAACCGGGCCCTCGGAGCGGAAACGCTCATATCTTGAGCTACAGACGTCCGATTGACGTGCCGTCAGCTCTGTTGAATTCCTATAAGTGAGACGGATCTTTTGGCATACTCCGCATGAGGTTCGGACGCAGGTGGAGTGTGGTCGGGTTAGTTTTGCCTTAAAAACCAACCGGGCCCCTGGGACGAAAATGCCAATATCTCTCAGACCGGGCGTCTGATTGACGCGCCGTCTGCGACGTTGAGTTCCTGTTGACGATAAGGAACTTTTGGATACATCAACTTCGGACTTTGTGTCATTTGATGTATCAGACTATTGGCTCGTGGAGCGGACCCTCCCGAACGAGCTTGCTGTGTGCGGGAACCCTAGTGCTGGCTGCGACTGCTACTTCAACAGCGACGACCATGCAGAGATCCTCAGTGGACTGCGGCAACGACTGTGCAGAGATCCTCCGTGGACTCCGACGACGACCGTGCTGAGATCCTCAGTGGACTGCGGCGACGACTGTGCATAGATCCTCAGCGGACTGCGATGACTACTGCACTCAGCGATCCTACGTGGATCAGTGCTTCAGGTCCTGCGTGGGCCCGGTCCTGTGTGGGCCCGATCCTGTGTGGGTCTGATCCTGCGTGGGTCAGCGCTCAGCGGTTCTGTGTGAGCCAGCGCCTACAGGTCCTACATGGGCCCGGTCCTGTGTGGGCTCGATGCTGTGTGGGTCCGATCTTGTGTGGATCATCTCTCAGCGGTTCTGTGTGAGCCAACCCCTACAGGTCCTGCATGGGCCCGATCCTGTGTGGGTCACTGCAAGGTTAGTACCTATCGATCCTTCGTGGGTCCGACGACTTAGATGATTCAATGATCATCTTTATCGTCATCCGAAGAAGTATACCTCTGTGAGCTGAATCTTGTGTTACTCTCCTTTGTGGATTGTGTTGAGCTTTCCTGTGTGGATTTACTGTTTACTCTCCTTTGTGGATTGTGTTGTTCTATCCTGCGTGGGTATGCGTTTTGCTTTCCTGTGTGGACTGGGTTGTGCTTGGGCTCGGACGTTGGAGCCGATCGGGGAATTGATGACTTAGGTATATGTATGGGCATATACCTAAGCCGTGTCAGATGTTACTTCGTGATTGTATATCTTCATCGTGATTTATCCTTTATGGATTTCGGGAGACCTTCGGGGGTCTCGGGGTCCCTACTGAGTAGCTTATACTCACCCCTGCACGGGCTATGCCCGCACTTCGTGGTGTTAGTTGTAGACGACGGACATCGCTGATCGTGGAGGAGGCATGCGGAGCAGGACAGTACCTGGAGGTGGACCACTGGGCGGGACGTACTCGGAGCGGTCAGGTGGACCCGAGGAGCAGTGGAGGCTATCTCTACCCACCCTTCAGGTGGGATTTCCATAGGACGGCTCGACGCTGCAGTTTTCCCTTTTCAGTTGCTGTTTTTCCTTTCAGTTGTACTTTACAGTTGGGCTTGTCTTTCCGGCCCCTTTTTACTTTCAGCACAGCTTGTACAGTATTTACTTAGTGTTTACTTTTCCGTTTGCTTACTCTGTGGTGCTTGTTTACTTTTCAAAGGCAATGCTTTCCCTTTTTGTTTGGATTTACGCCTTGGTGCTAGTCGCCAGCCTCTGGCCTATGGAAGGCGGGCTTGGGGTAGTCACGGCATGGGCCCCGAGGACGGGTTGTGACAAGCGCGGGGCGCCGGCGCGGCGGCGCCGGCGGCCGGAGGCTTAAGTGAAATAAAATAAAGTTGTCGCAAAATTATTTTATTTCTTAACTTTAAGCCCGAAAATTAAAAACCACAACAGAGCAAACGCAACTCCGGAAGAGGCATTTCTAAGCGAATACTGGCGCTGCGATTTCATCGGTGCCCTCAGAATTCGATTCCGGGCACCGGTTCAAAAGTTAGAAAAACCCGCTTGTCCGTTCACTGAACGTACCCGAGCCAAACTTCGGAAAATGATTCCGGGCACACCGGGCCTCGGAATCAGGCGCCATCAGAAACTGTGTTCTTGTAAAATTCCAAAGAAAATTAAGAAAAAAAATTCCTTGAAATTTACGGGTCTTTACATTACTCCCACCACAGGGCTTTACGTCCCCGTAAAGCTTCAACACAAACTAGGGATACAAAGGCGGTACTGAGCACGTATCTGAGCCTTCCGCTCCCATGTGCTCACCTGGACCTTCTCTGTCGTGGCCCGGACCACCTCTGGTCCCACTAGAGCTGCCACAATTTCTTCTTTGCCGATAAGAGAAATCTGGTCTCATCCCCTGGATGAACCACGTTCTTCGCCTAATATGGTCAATCCCGACATTGATGATACTAATCCATACCAAGGATGACGTCGTAAAGTCGTCGACGCTACTACCAAGAGATCAACCGTTACTCTCGCCTCCAAGGGTTGAGTCACACTGTCGGCTTCAGTGTGTGATAACTGGGTCTCCTCCAGGAGATGTCTCACGGGTGAGGGTTCAAGTCAACAGTCTAACCGGAACCTCTAGTAACAACACAAGAGAGGACAGGAAAGTAAAATGCCACAAGAAAAGGTGTCTATTATTACTGCAGCTCAAGTACAAAGACACAAAGCATCTATAAACACACATCAACAAAATTAGAAGCAACGTGAACAAAAGTCTCCAGGTCTGGAGCTAGTCCCGCTCCTGTCCATCTGCTCCCGGAGCACCATGATCGTAGGCCTCATCTGCCTGAAGCTGAGCTCTCCCATGTCCTCATGTCCCCTGCGGTCTGGGTGGACCGCCTGATGGTGGTGGTGGCAACACCCCGAAGCGCCGTCCACCTCCTGCTGCACGACCCACTCCCCTGTCATGGCCACCTGCTCCTTGCGGCCCGCCCTGATCGAACCTCTGCCTCTACCTGGGGGGTCCTTCGTTCGTCTGCTGGTCATCCGTATGGTGGGTCGGACAGTCCACGAGCCATGTGACCAACCCCGCCGCAGGAGTAACACTGCCCTCTCATGGAAAGTCGTTGCCCACCCCGAGTGCCTCGCGAAAACGATCCAGAGTCATGCTGGCGACCACCTCTAGGGTCCAGTCCTCTTGGGACCCCTGCGTCATCCATCTACTGCCCGCTGCAGAAGACTTCTGTCGCATGCCGGTAAGGGGTGGGTCCTGCTGCTGGAGACTGCTCAGCAAGGAAACTCTCCACTAAGAGGGCTCGCTCTAACACCCTTGGCCTGAGTCGGAATGTTGAGGGAGATCATCGAAACCCTGATCTCATGCCTCAGTCCCTGCTCGAAGGTCCGGGCCCGGAAGAACGGGTCTCGTACCATATCTGTGGAGTAGCGCGAGAGATCAGTAAATCTCGCCGAGTACTGGGCCACTGACATGCTGCCCTGCCGCAGATGTAGTAGCTCCTGGATGTGCACCGCTCGGAGGGTGGCTGGGGACGAACTCAGAGAGGAAGATGCTCTCAAAGTCTGTCCAGAGGAGAGACGCCTTGTCGTGCACCTGGAGCATCAAGCTCCACCATCTTCCTGCTGCCGCGTGCAGGAGACTCACTGCGAGGATCACCATGAGGTCTGCTGGAGTCCTCAGTAATCTGAAAACCCGAACAACTTCCTCTAGCCAGTCCTCGCCGGCCTGAGGGTCCGTCTCCCCGCGGAACCTGGGCGGTTGGCTGGCGCTGGAACTCATGCAGTGCACTAAGGCGACGTGCATCGCCAGCGGCTGGGGCTGGGTAGCATCGGTGCCTCGGCGGGTATATGTACCGCAGGTGCCTCAGCTGTCAAAGGGCCCTGTACCGAGTCCTCGACGCTCGGTGGGCTGTCATCACGCTCCACTCTCGGAATCCTAGCTGGCTGTCGTCGTGGGGCCATCCTGAAAAGGGAACAATGTGCGCCACGGTCAGGACAGTATACCTGGTGAGTTGATAGAAGTAATCACAAGGAAAACTTGAAACACACATGCAATCAATGTTTTCGTGCATTAAGTCGGAAATCAGAAGTCAGGGTCTTGGTATACGGATACGTCGGCCTCCGCACCAACACTGGACTCCCTGGACTGATAACCACACCCAATACGCTAAACACTATTTCTTCTCATAGAAGAAAGATCAGAGTCCCCCGGTAGAACCGAACACCTCTGATACCAATTTGTCACGACCCGTCCTCGGGGCCCGTGCCGTGACTACCCAAGCCCGCCTTCCATAGGCCAGGGGCTGGCGACTAGCACCAAGGCGTAAATCCCAGCAAAAAGGGAAGGCATTGCCTTTGAAAAGTAAACAAGCACCATAGAGTAAGCAAGCGGAAAAGTAAACACTAAGTAAAAACTGTACAAGCTGTGCTGAAAGTAAAAGGGGCCGGAAATACAAGCCCAACTGTAAAGTACAACTGAAAGGAAAAACAGCAACTGAAAGGAAAAACTGCAGCGTCGAGCCGTCCTCTGGAAGTCCAACCTGAAGGGTGGGTACAGATAGCTCCAATGCTCCTCGGGTCCCGCCGTCCGCTCCAAGCACGTCTCACCCAGTGGTCCACCTCTAGGTACTGACTCGTCGTGTAGTCCACCTACGGGTACTAACTCGTCGTGTAGTCCACCTCCGGGTACCGTCCAGTCCTCGAACACTCGGCCTCCATCAGCACTTCCTGTCGTCTGCAACCAACACAACGAGGTGCGGGCATAGCCCGTGCAGGGGTGAGTATAACGATACTCAGAAGGGACCCCGAGACCCTCAAGGTCTCTCTAAAACCAACAAGGATAACCACAAAGAAGATCTCAACAGATAACCTCTACTTAGATATATGCCCATACATATACCTAAGTTATCAAGTAACCCATCTCAATCATGAGGCAAACACAAGGTCAAAAGTCCCAGCTCAAACCAGGATTTTCATCATCGAAACCAAAACTGCTGAAGAGCTCCGTCTCTGGAGTGTACAGTGGTCCTGTAACAACTCCGAGGTACTGCCCACTAACTTAAGACTGCTGTAGTACTCCACCTATCGAGTAATGCGGGCCAGCCGCTACAACCAAGCGCTCCCATGTGCCGCTACAACCAAGCGCACCTCTGTCATGGGTCTGCCGCTACAACCAAGCGCTCCCATGTGCCGCTACAACCAAGCGCACCTCTGTCGTGGGTCTGCCGCTACAACCATGCGCTCCCATTTGCCGCTACAACCAAGCGCACCTCTGTCATGGGTCTGCCGCTACAACCAAGCGCTGCCATGTGCCGCTACAACCAAGCGCACCACTTTCGTGGGTCTGCCGCTACAACCAAGCGCTCCCATGTGCCGCTACAACCAAGCGCACCACTGTCGTGGGTCTGCCGCTACAACCAAGCGCTCCCATGTGCCGCTACAACTAAGCCCACCACTGTCGTGGGTCTGCCGCTACAACCAAGCGCTCCCATGTGCCGCTACAACCAAGCGCACAACTGTCGTGGGTCTGCTGCTACAACCAAGCGCTCCCATGTGCCGCTACAACCAAGCGCACCACTGTCGTGGGTCTGCCGCTACAACCAAGCACTCCCATGTTCTGCTACAACCAAGAGCACCATTGTCGTGGGTCTGCCTCTACAACCAAGCGCTCCCATGTGCCGCTACAACCAAGCGCACAACTGTCGTGGGTCTGCCGCTACAACCAACCGCTCCCATGTGCCGCTACAACCAAGCGCACAACTGTCGTGGGTCTGCCGCTACAACCAAGCGCTCCCATGTGCCGCTAGAACCAAGCGCACCTCTGTCACACACCGAGTCGTTCGATCAGCAGTCGTCGGGTCTCAGTC
This sequence comes from Viscum album, assembly GCA_963277665.1. Taxonomy (NCBI): domain Eukaryota; kingdom Viridiplantae; phylum Streptophyta; class Magnoliopsida; order Santalales; family Viscaceae; genus Viscum; species Viscum album. The sequence goes on from OY728129.1 coordinate 937,677,587, forward strand.
AGCTACACGGTCTCCGTGCTCCGCCCGCTCGTCTTCGGGAGGGTCCGCTCCACAAGCTACTGGTCGATACTCCAAGTATCACAAAGTCCCGCAAGGAAGTATCTCGAAGGACCACCTCGTCATAGGGGTCTCAACGCAACAGACGGCGCGTCAATCGGACGCCCGGTTTGTGAGTTATTAGCCTTCTCGTCCCAGGGGCCCGGTTGGTTTCGTGAGCGAACCAATCCGGCCGTAACTCAACTATACCCCGAACACTCACAGGGTATACTCATAGGGACCGTTTTTCAACGTGATCACCAATGCCGCTGACGGTTCGTCAAACGTACGTCTGGTCTGAAAGATATCAGCTTTTCCATTCCAGGGGCCCGGTTGGATTTCAGTGCGATCCAACCTGGCCACTATCCATCTGCATCCAAAACTCGGGCGGAGGATGCCAAAAGTTCCGTCTCATCAAGTGGAACTCAACGCAATAGACGGAGCGTCAATCGGACGCCCGGTCTGAGAGTTATTGGCTTTTTTCGTCCTAGGGGCCCGGTTGGTTTTTAAGGCAAAACCAACCCGACCGTACTCCACCTCCGTCCAAACCTCGGGCGGAGTATGCCAAAAGATCCGTCTCACTTAGAGAAATTCAACGAAACAGACAGCGCGTCAATCGGATGCCCAGTCTGTTTGTTATTGGCCTTTCCGTCTCACACCCACCCTGGGAAACTTCCCAGGAGGTCACCCATCCTGATCACTGCTCTAGGCCAAGCACGCTTAACTACGGAGTTTTAACTACGTAGGCTCCCGAAAAGGAAGGTTCGCCTTAAGTATAGTATACTGAAACGACCGTCTCGATCCAAGGATCGTGTTGCCACTGACGGCGCGTCGTTCGGGGTCCCGTAGCTCAAGTTACGGGCGTTTGAACGAAAACCGTCCGAAGACGGGGGGTCCGGGCCCGGGCCGACCCGGTTGACCCGGCCCGGCCCGGCCAGCCCAGCTCGACTCGGGCGAGGGGCGCGAGTGGAAGCCACGGGCGCAGCCCGCGGTCGAGGGAGCCGCGGCCCGCGTGCGGGCCGCGCGGGTCGTCAGCGGACGCAGCGCATTGCCGCGTCCCGACCAGAAGAACCGGACCCGCAGACCGCGGGTCCGCTGGCCGCCACCGCGGCTCAGCCGCGGCGGCCTATCCGGCGGCGCGCCGGGGCGCCGCCGCCTCCGGCCGCCGGCTTCTGCGGGCCGCCGGAGTCGCTCCGGTGGCCCGTTTTCCTTCCCGTCTGCGCCGATGTTCCTCCCGGGTTCCGTTCTTCACTGCGGGATCAACCAACATCCGTTGCGGCACGTTCCGTCGTCGCCCGTCAGTTCCGCACAAAAAAGAACAACGGCGGAGGGTCGTCGGGCCATGTTCGTTGGCCCGCACCCTCCGCGTTAGCGATAAACAACGGGAGAAATTGTTCAACACATGAACCGCCAATTTTAATAAAATAAAATTGATCATTTGAAACCGGCTCTTTAATTTTTAAAGAACGTTCACGGGAATATAAAGAGGGGTATTCCAAAATTATAAAATCCCGACCTCGTCGATCGTCGCGCGCGGGCGTTCTTCGCGGAAAAGCTCGTCGCGGAAGAGAGGGATCGTCGCGTCGTCGCGGGGAGGCGTCGCGTCGTCGCGGAATCCGTTGTTGAGTCAGCGATCTCAACGCACCATGAAACAGCAGATTTAATTTAATTAATTAAATCCGTGTTTTTGGTTAAGAACCACGAAGGAGATAAAAAGGAAGGTCCGAGATTCTTACCTCAAGAAGCCGATCGAAGATCCGTCGCGGAGGAAGAGACGTCGCAGAAGAACGTTGTCGGCGATGCGGATCAAGGCGTCGCGTCGTCGATTTCCGGGTTCGGCGTTCTTCGCGTTCTTCGCGTTCTTCGCGATGGAGAAGAAGAAACAAGGATCCTCCCAAATCTTCTCAAAAGATTTTGGGTTGGTCTTATTTTATTAATATGCCCACACACGAAAACAGGTTAAGAAACGATTGAATTAATTCGTTAAATTAATTCGACGAAAGAAACAGGCCATTTAATTTATGAAAGAAACAGCCCATTTAATTCACGAAAGAAACAACCCATTTAATTCACGAAATAAACCGCCCAATTATATGGTCTGTTAAGAATGTAGAAAACGCGTCAGTTGACTTTCATTAAGACGTGTTTTCACGGGTGCGTTTCTTAGCGGAAAGAAACGGCGGGGCTCGTGCGGGCCCCACCTCACAAATATCCTACCAAGGGGGTAGGATATTTCTGGATAGCATCCTATCCAGTTCAACTCAGTTCAAGCCTCCTTTATGTGGATTCAAGTGGCTTCCAAGCAGCTTAAGTGAAATAAAATAAAGTTGTCGCAAAATTATTTTATTTCTTAACTTTAAGCCCGAAAATTAAATACCACACACGAGCAAACACAACACCGGAAGAGGCGTTTCTAAGCGAATACTGGCGCTGCGATTTCATCGGTGCCCTCAGAATTTGATTCTGGGCACCGGTTCAAAAGTTAGAAAAACCCGCTCGTCCGTTCACTGAACGTACCCGAGCCAAACTTCGGAAAATGATTCCGGGCACAACGGGCCTCGGAATCAGGCGCCGTCAGAAACTGCGTTCTTGTAAAATTCCAAAGAAATTTAAGAAAAAAAATTCCTTGAAATTTACGGGTCTTTACACAGTTACCCAAATAAAATGATTATAGGTTAAGTGTATATCTTTAAATGGCAGATGGAGATCTCATCATTGAATTATTTTGTATGCATCATGGGTTCTCCATCTATTTCAGGTAATGGAGGGTTGCTTTCATGTTGAAGTCATTTAACAAAGATCCTCATAATTTGTTACTATGTACGGAGGAGGTAATATTATGTGTCAGGTATTGAGCCCCTTCCAGGAATCCATTATATCTGGGTTATTTTAGGAATTAAAACCCACATATTTCATTAGACCTATGTTGCTTAACATCATATGGAAATTATATATTCAAGATCTCTAAGGAATCAGGTATTCAAGCCTGAGTCCATGGGATACACCACACTTATCCCAATTTCAAAGATAATTAGAGTTTTTTTAGTTCATTCATTTCCTTGGGACTGGCCCCAATGTATATTTCTTTGTGTTTAGGTGAATATATCATGAGATTCCTCGAGTCTTACAAGCTGAAATTTCCCTGGCCAGTGGAAATTGGCTATGTGAATTATATAACTATTGCAACACCCTATGCTCGGATGAGATATTCTTAGTGTGATAAATAAGGAATTACAAGCAACCATTATCATTGAAAATAAGTATATGTATTATGCACTTGGAAAACACAAGAAGGATTTATTATAGATCTCTCGGATCAAAAAGGATTCAAACATATCATACTTATGTTAGGAATTAGAGCTATAATATATCATTTTATTGTTCTCTCTATTGATGGATGGGGTAGAGTGGTTATCCCACATGAATGATTGTGTCCAAATGATTTAAATAATGAGACTTATAATTGTGGTGGATTACAGTTCAACTATAGGAATTTCCATTTAGAAAAAGGAATCCTATGTATCCTGGTTATGGAAAGAATCATAGTCCTCATAGTGTAGTTGATTGGGGCTAACACACTTGTGTTTACATTTTTTTAGAGGCTAATGATGAAAATAATATAAATATTGCATCTCCCTAATACCACTTGAGATATGATCTGTGTCAGAAATATTGGATGAAAAAATATCAATGTCATTTATTCTTGTATGTGGGACATACGTATTAGGACAACACTCTTATAGATTTACTATAGAGATTGATGCTCTAGGGGGTGTCTTATATATCTTGGCTATTAAAGTAGTCAGAGTTTCGAATGTTCCAGTAACTGTGGATTAGAAATTGATGTTTCCTTATTGATCGAAGCTTCCATTCCAACGATTGACATGGTAATTAAGTATTGTGATTCCATATTTATTGTTGATTTTAGGTGCCAAAATTTGTTCCCCAAAAGAAGTTGAGTAAGCCGTAAACCATTTGGGATGAAATTCCAGATCAAATGGAAAAAATAACATAGAAATGACTACCTTGTGAAGCTACTTCAAAGATCCCCTCATCACTATAAAAGTGTAAAGCACTAGAAAAACTATTTTGAGTTCAAAAAAGTAAAAAAAAATCAGCTAGGAGATTGACATACTACTTCATGAGTCTGATCGAGTCACCAACTAGCATGTAGACCATTTTTCATTTTTAGATCTCCTCCATGCTTTATGAGCCCAAATTTATTATAAATATCCTACTATCCCCACCTCAAAGGGACGATTAATCCAACCATTCATCTTTTGAGATCAATTTTCACAAATTCCCCAAGCACGACGAGCCATTTTGAAAATGGATCACCTATGGTACATGATATTCATGACCCATCATTTCCTTTGTTCCTATTAACCCATGTCTATGTTAGAGATTATTTTTTATGTCATTGAAATTTCATAGAAGAAGAGACCCTTTTGGTTACTCAAGGGTTCTTGTATCATTAATCCTTCATGAATCACTCATCCAGTGATCATCGATTCCATGAAAATATTGGGTACCCATTATTCCTGAAGCCCATTTCTTAATGAATATCTAGTTCTCCCTAAAGAATTAAAGATTAGTTAAACATCTATTAGTGAGGCACCCAAATTCATGAGACCCTATTCCATTTGGTCCTCTAGGATTCTTCATTGTGAATTCTTATTCCCCCACAAGTATTATTCTATTGTGTACTCTTAAATCATTCTTTTTGGCATAGGTATTATAACATTTTTCGTTTTGGGATATAGATTCTAACGTAGACCTCAATAGTGACCAATTCTCCACAGTTCATGCTTCTGGAATTTCTAGTGCCTCCCCCCATTGGTTTGTGAGTGATAGTTATGTAAGTCCACGGGGGGCAGAGTGAGTCCTCTCTATCCAAGGTATATGAAATTACACTGACAATCCCCATAGTCATCACCACATGATGTTTAACTATAGTATCACCTCGTGCAATGCACATTAGGTGTCACACATTGGGAATTTCCCTTTCCCAGTCACCTTTATGGGAGTTAAATCTTCCTCACATGGAATTTGATTATACTCAAATCGAATGATATCCACATCAGGTAGCTTCTATGTGTGTTCCCCACACCATCGCTCGTTGACACATATTTTGTGACATGACCATCTGGTATAAATATTCCTATTGTTTCTCACACCAAGCATGTATCATGTGGGTTTAGAGGTTATTAGTGACCCTGACACCATGCACCCTAGTAGCTAGCCAGGTGTAATCCCAAATTCCATTCCAAAACTACCATTTTTGTGATCCATGTTTTCTTGTGTATGCAGGAAGCCTCCATGAGGTTCAATACAAACCAATGGTAAACATATGTGATCCCTCTTAGGAATATAACCTCGCGATATGACATCCTTAACTTATTGGACACTTCCCCCTAGATCCACCTCTATGGGGTGCTCTGATCCATCCTTCATCACTGGCATCATCCATGAACCATCCCAATTTTAACTTGGGCTTCCTAATCATAGTAAGATCATGTAATTAATCCACATTCATAGTATCCATCCATTTGGACAACTCTCAATGTGTATGCCCCATCATTCACCCATTAACAATCAATTTGTAGGGCCCAATTCCATCCCACTCTATGTGGGTTTTTATGCAACTATTCTAAACAAGGTATGTATGATGACTCCTTGGGGCTCAATCCCACCATCCACTCCCATCCCGGTCTTTCCCTTGAGTCACAACGTCTCAAGAATATCATGCCCCAACTTAAATATTAAACTTTCATCGGGTACCCATCCAAATTCTCCATTCTCACAAGCCACATTCTTTGGTGTCTCATCACACCATCTAAAACTATGTGGACTTTGATTAACAGTTAACTTGGATATGTAGGAACCCTATTTAAGGTTCAATAACATCATCTTTAACAATATATCTATTTCATCCATCGCCTCGCCATTATCCTGGTGAGGTCCCACAATCCATATTGGATGTTATTATGTGTAAGCCTCATCCACATCTACTCCTTTTAGCACCCTGGAAGTTAACCATGAATTAGCACCGCATATCAAATATTCATCCAACCAAGAGATTTCCTCCTACAATGTGCAAATATCCATGTGTAAGCCCCAATTCCATCCTAAAAAATGTTGATGTTTATCTCAATTTTCCAGTCAGGGTATGCGGGATTCCTCTATGGTGTTAAATCTAGGCCAATGGTATACCTTGGTGTCCCCCTATATGGGGTACACCTCTATGATATACCCTCAATGGTGTCTACATATGCTTTCACAGTGTGAAAAAATATATTTATGAGATGAACCACATTGGGTATTCCCTTATTGGAATTCGGATCCTCCATATGGTAAACATTCTGGGTGTTTACTCCTAGGGATCTGCATCTCTGATCCATCTCCATGGGATATTCTGATCAACCTTATACCATCTCCTCTATATGTTAAAATCCTGGCCTACCTCCTGTTAAAGAAGGGATTCTTTAAGAAATGATCAGATGAAATTCCTTTGAGATAAGATACCTTGCGACTAATGAGGTTGCCTCGAGTTCCACACCCATGAGATGCAATATTATGAGGAAGAATTCATGTGTACTAATGTTCCACTGTTAATACATGCCACTGATTCCTAGTGTGAATAATATGCTAACAAAAGGTTGTTCCATGATAATACCCTTTTTAATGTACAGAATAAGGAATCATAATTAAGAATATCATATAATGATATGGAACTAGGTATGAGATTCATGAACAATCAGAGAAATCTAAAAGGGAGACCCGGACTATGAGTCAAATTCTGAGGAATCAATTGATGGAGAAACTAACATTCCATCAACCAATTTTGATCAAGGAGAAGATGTCACTGAGAAGTAATTAATACATATAACCATTGGAAAGTAGGAATGTAGGGTATAATGTTGTTTTTCATTGGGTGAACAGGCACCCCCTGGTGGAATGCATCGAAAAAATGGGGAACCAAATGTGTAACTCTTCTCCTCAATGTGGGGAATAGTGAAGGTTGAGTCATTAGTTGAATAGATTGAAATTTTACCAGATCCTGATATCCAGCACTAGGCCCGACTAAGCAACTATTGGGCCAGGTGTGGAACTCACCAATAGTTGGGGTAGTTGAACATTGGGAATCCCCATCTGCGACAATTACAGTGTAGATATTCTCTACATCCATGGATTATTAGACAATTCTAGGGAATTGGGTACTACATTCCATGTATCCATACTGACTAGATGAATCTTCCTTCTTTACAGGACCCAAGTTATAGGATACCACTCACCCTGTGCCCGCTGACGTAGTGCCCTATGAGATGTCGAAGCAGAAATCCCATGTGACCCCACCTCTACCACAATGTCCATAACTCGATCAACTATTTTGAACCCACACCCCATATAACCCTCTAAGGTAATCCACAGGAGAGTGATGTGAATCCTCACATGATAATATGAGTAGGAGGGAGTCATTCCCGAATGGGACATGGCTCGCCATGAATTGGGGGATTTTTCACCTCTCCATCATCATTCCATCTAAGGGTCATGTAGGGAGTCTCTACTCCCTACTCCTATAATGAACTGATTTTGAATTATGTCACCAGGGAGTTACATTTAATCACTCCCCTATACCCAGAAGATAAGGGATTACTGATTCATCTAGGTGACAACCACCACCCAGGAGCCACCATGGAGGGATCCCACCCAGCCGTGTTAATTCCACCAGCAACTAGTTTCTAAAGTTGATGAACAAGTTGACCATTCCCCAACTCTTTCTGTCCCGATTTTACTCAACCGGGGCCAAAATTGGACCCATGCTCTAGAATATTCTCATTAAGGGGAATCATCTTCAATAGATCTCATGGACCTTCGCACCCCTGACACACTTGGTGAAATCCCTACTACTACTGAGTAAGTACTCCTCCACACCTAGTAGGGATCGATCCATCAATTTCTTATCAGGTGAGGTGGGTTCACTCTATCTTCCACCAATGTCCCCAGCAGCCGCTGTGAGAAAATATGTGATGATGAGACTCATTTCAAAGTCCCTACCAATGTTGTTTCTAACCAAGGAGGAGGTCATCCATGCTCTTTCAACCAATATGGTGGTCCTCCCAATGTTACCAACATTAACCAATGTGGTGGTCATCTTGTCCTCATAAATATTTAGTGTAGTGGCCCTCCCAATTCTTAGAGTTTCTGAAACAGAGGTCCCCCCCCCATGTCTCTGACCAGTGAGGCCATGGCCATCCTCATATCATCCACAGATCTACTGGAGGTGATCCTCACTCCACTGACAACCAAATAATATTTCCTCCCTACACCATACATGATCAATATGGAAGTCCTCCCCATGTTTAGTTCAATAAGTGTGAGGTACTACTTTCATATTGACCCATAAAAGTGGCGGTCCTCCTAACTCTAGTGACAATCAATTTGGAGGTCCTCTATATATTCCATTTGACATATGCCCAGGTGCTCTTCACACCATATCTAATAAAAGTGGAGGACCTCCCCACACAATACACTAGCAGCACAAAGTTCCTCATTGTGCCGAAGAAGTTCCCTTACCTGATGAACCATCCCAGGGAAGAAGGGAGAACTATTTCCATTAATGGAATAACTAAATGAAGAAAAACGTTATTTTGAATCCCATTAACTTCTTTGATACTGAAGCTGAATCAAACCCTAAAATGCAACCTCCCCCAAATATTCTACATCATAGTTTATGGAAGGAGCCCAGGGGGTGAATCTTATCATCTGAGATGGTGAAATTCACTATATCCATGAATCACTTCACAAGTATATGAAGGTTTAGGAATATTTTTCTCCAATCCAAGGTCCCTCGGTGATGAAATATCTATCATGAACAAATTTATTATCTTCCTCTATACATGATCAGGAAGAGTATTTCTATGATAAGATACACTACAAGCACCCAATGGACCCTCAAATGACTTCTCCTGTCGTCGCACATGAGGTAGTGGTCCATACCCAAACCTACTAGGATGTGATGATGTGGGAAGATCCACCACCAAGATATTATACTATGTGTAGCAATCATTTAGCTCATACAACAGTCTATCTGTTGACCAATCCACCACCGCTGCAGTACACATATGTTTCATTTACAGCATCTAAACTAATGTTGATCAGAGAATAGGACATCCATGAGTCACTTCCCACTTATGAGAAGGGAATATTCTGGGACACTCTCTCTACTGACTATCTATCAATTGTTTTGGATGAATGCATTTCCCAACTTCTTTATTCTAGAGTCCCACCCTGAGGAAGAGATCTTGTGCTTTCTCCAAACTATCTGGGTGACTCATATATGCCTCTGAATCTATCGATTAGTCTATCCAAATTTTCAAGAAAACATTGATGACAACAGATAGTAATGTCACATTTTTTATTTAGTAGAACTTCCATTGGTACAACATCCTGGTAACCCATTTACCATGATATCCTTTAACACTGATGCGTCTAGAGCTTCACAGTGCTATGAAAAATCATTAAAGAATCATCCCCACATATTCATGTCCATGGCTGGGGTAATTACACCACTCTCTAATTCATTCCCAACAAGAAGTAGAAAAATTCACTTTGCGACATCAAGTACACTCCAGGTGTTGTCATGGTGAATATGAACAAGGTCACACTGCCAATGTGAAAGGAGACTGGTGTAAAGGATTGTGATGAGGATGACCCTTATAGGGTAGTACAATATATCATGGAACCTCCATGTATTATCAATGAAAATTAAAAGATGAATATTGGATTTTTGTAGCCCTTTTAATCATTTCACATTAGAGGGAATATCTTCAAGGGTAGGGGATCACTAAAGATCTTGGACCGACCTCATGTCATGAAAAAGTTAGAGGATGATCTTGTAATCCTGCTCTATGATTGCAGATTAAAATCAACACATGATCATCAAAGTGTTATATTTTGAGTGATGTCCATATTATGGTGATCCACGACCTGATAATTCTCTTCCTCAATCGGTGTATCCAGGGCTATCATAGATCCCAAGTGTCATGTTTCCCCCTCTTGAGCTCAGTGATACATGGAATTCAAATAGAGTAAAAGACAGAGCCCATGGAAAGAGACCAAAATATTCATCACCGAATATTCCTGATCTACATGATCATCATCATCGTGATCCAGATCAGGAAACCCCATAGGTTGTCCTGAGTGCTGCTCTGCTAGACAATATTCATATTGTTCAACAAGATATTGGACCTTCTTATCATGTTGATGATCTCATCATTGCCTTGTTGGTTAAGAATCTTTAGCTAGATTGGAAACCCCACTAGTATGACCATATATCTACTATCACTGCTTGGATTGAATCCTTAGAAATGAGATAGGTGGGGATCACACCTTATGGAGATTCGTACCGGCATGGTTGGATGACATGAAAGCACCACCATTTTTTCAGAACCCAACCTTCACCCCCATATATGAGATTAGGGAGCTGCAACAGCATCTGGACCACTTCATCACAAGGTGAATCCCTATTCTAGAACCCTATTGCAATATTAAGTAACCATGATCTGATGTTTTTTCTGACATTGGAAGGGTTTGTGTTAGTCTGGTATAGCTAGATACTCATCCAGTCTATCACTAGTTGTGAATATCTTCGCAACCAGTTTCTCTATCAATTCAATTCCACCATGAAAAATATGAGTATTGTTGACCTCCTCACGTTCAATAAATATCCAAATGAGTATGTCACATAGTTAAATTCTAAGAGAAATGGCCTCACTTACTAGCTCGACATGTCGTTGACCCAAGACCAATTGTTCAATATGTGTGTGGGGAATGTAAATGATGAATTGTTCCCCACCCTCATCACTCATAATTAGCCTGGTGGATTTAATTATTATTAGAAAAAGGATTAATTCCTACATGATTGCCTGTAGTAGGCCAAGAAGACACATCCATTTCTTCCTCTGACTACAAAAAGTAGTATCTCCAAGATAAATACATCCACAATAGTACATGTATGGTCCCCAGATCCACTGGAGTTGGTACCAATATAACCCCACCAAGTACCACCCCATCGAGGTTAGGATCCTCACCATGTTTCTCCTCATCTCCCTCATAATAAAAAGTCACCTACTAGGTAGAAACCACCACATTGATGAGAGAATGTGGTTCTGAATCCTCATTCACATCCACCTCGTTATTAGATTCGAGATCCAATGGCATCCTGTCTAGATAGAAGAAGCCATACACATTAATTCTTAGAGGCCATGGTTCCTAGTTATTTCTGCATTCCTCTAGATCAAGGATCCCAAAATCTCCCCAAATTAAAAAATCCCCAGGAAGAAAAATCATTGAGTTCTCAAACTACTTTCCATACCATAGGTTTCCTGGACATACTATCCTGTAGTGATCTGTGTTTAAGGACTAGCTCCAAGTTTATATAGTTAACTTTGTGATCAGGATACGTGAACATATGGAACATGTAGAACCTATATCTAATGAGATTGATAGTGAAAATGAATTTTCTATTGAACGATAACAAGAATCCATCTACGAGACTTAGAAGTATGAAAATTTGTTGGATAAAAGAGAATTTTATTGTTCCCATTGTATCATATATGCCTTTCATAGTCAAGCCAAACCTCCATAAGTCATTTTCCCTTCTTCAACATCCTATTTTGTATCCGCATTTAAACCCATGACTTCATAGAAGAGGATGCATCAATTGAATAAGGAAAAGTGAAGTCCCCCACTAGTACACAAGTTTTCCAATACGCTTGTTGAATTTATAGCTTCAAATAGGGGAATCAAACCCAAGTTCCATATCATAATGAAATACTGAACTAATGATGATCATGAGTATGTGTTTTTGAATAATGATGAATTAGTGGAACAATACATGTTCCGTGATGATGAGGAGTATCCAGAAATCCGTCTGACTATCTTCAGCTGATGCCATAGAATAAGAAGCTGAGGACATGAATGTCAGAATAATTATTGGTTCAGTGATCAAAGGCATATCCTCAATGCCCCCAAGGCTATACATTTGGAATCCCTCAATGCTCGGTAGAAAAAGTTCTTCTAGTCCACTATGCCAGATCTTCAACTACCATTGATCGTTCTCATTGAGCAGCCAGAACTACCACTTTTGTATAGTGATCATCCACATTCAGTAGGTCCTCGGTAAGAAAAAATTCAACTAGGGGTGATTTAAGTCAGCCTTCCTTATCAGAAGAATGATTATAGCACTAGCCAAAATAATGTGGATCTTCCCACATCATTCTTCAGGTTACCCACTATAGAATGATGCTCAACATAAAAAATGTGTACATAGAGGGAAAGAATGATGAGTTGAAGTTACTCACTAGAAATCATTCCAAACTCTATATCCTCGTGGCCATACAAATGATAGATGATATGTGATTATCCATCATAGAACCCTTTTAAAGCGCTGTCCATTTTGGAAAATAGATTGTAATAGTTGAGAAATTCCGTGTAGAGGATGTCTAACAGTCATAATATTAGGCCATCATCTATTTATCTAAAAATATTACAGTTCTCTCATGCATAGGAACATCCACCCACTGAAAATCACCAGCATGTTCAATGGAATGGATTTACATCACTCTCTTATTGAATAGGTTCTAGGATTAATCTCATTCTAAAAATGATGCTCTGTGTGCTAGGACTCACTAAAGTAGATTTGGGCTCCTCTGACCTAAAGATTCTAGGTTACGATGGGACCGAATAGATGCCATGTAGAAGGATCTATTTGAAGAATGATTTCAGAATCCTTATAGATAAAAATGAGTTCATGGTTGTATCACAAGATACCACATACAATTTATTTAAGGGTAGGATTTAGAACTATCTACACACAATTGTTTCCTCTTCATATCAATAGTTCCTCATGTACTTTCTCAGTGGTCGTCTAGGAATTCTCAAAGGTTTTTTTCCTTTTGACAATTGTGTATCTCTATATAAAAATAAGGCTTTCTATAAGAGCATGGGAAATAATTATCAAACTAATGAGGTTGAAAAAAAACACTATCACAACCGACTTGTGGACAGACTTGGATGACACATTTTATTTCCAATTCACCAGGTGGAAGCAATGATGCCAGATTTTGGGAACTTCTTTATAGATTCTAATAGGAATTAGTGATATGTATCTCATTTCAAGAAATTAGAAAATATTACCTCTTATTTCAAAATTATTTAGGATGGGTAATACTAGAACCCCCTCCCCCTAACCCTAGAAGATATTGATATTTTTCCCCATGGCTACAATAGGACATCAGACATTCTTATTCCATTGATCTGGGTTGAACATTCTCACACCAACCCTTCCACATTTCTTGGATATCAATAATAGACCTATTGGTGGAAGGCCTAATGGATTCATCTTGAATACCATTTTCCCCATTGTTTACATAGTGTTGGAGTCTCCCGAAATGATTCTTCCACTACTCATGACTAAGATAGTGTTCCTCCAAAATAGGTCATTCATGTGGAATCAATGCTTCCTGACTATCCTCCTACAATAGAAAATGAAGAAGATATAGAGGATACATAAAATTCATTTTAAGAATGCATCTGTGCCAATTTCGAGTAGCCAGTTTAGGTGAATCGTGGTAGTGATGTAGATCTAAGGAAATTGATTGTGCAACCAACCCATTATAGGAACAACAATGATATATGAAATTCTTAACACAACACCATGTTTTTTCCTTGGATATATGAAGAGATTTCAGGGATAAACCCTCAGGTCTCCCTAAACTATCTTGGTCTCCCAGTAATCCATCATGGGATTATGAAGCCTCCCAAGAAAATGAACCCCTCCAAAGGTGCCATGGTCGTCACCAATGTTGACAAGACTATCAAGCCCAATGTCAATAGTGATGTTCAGTTTCCCAAGTGGGTAGCCATCATCATCCCAATATGGAAGAAGAATGAGAATGTTAGATGCTTTATTTACTTAGTGGATCTCAACCTCCATTGTCCGAAGGATTATTTTTCCCTTTCAGTGATAGATTTGTTGACTGAACCCATAGATGGGTTCGAGGATCTATAATTCATGGATAGGTATTCTGGGTACAACCAGATCTAAATGGACCCCAAATATGATTAGTCCACTACCTTATGGTATCCACATTGTCCTTCTACTATTTGTTGATGTATTTCGGTCTAAAGAATTAAAAATCTAGATATAAGCATGTTATGCAACACATATTCTAGATGAAATTTAGAACAATAGTAAAATGTTATGTGGATGATTTGGTGGTCAAATCAGACTAGTTTCAGGACTATCTCAAGAATCTTCAGAATGTGTTCGGCTTCGTTCCCCCCGATAGTTGAAGATGAACCCCTTGAAATTCAATTTTTGGGAGACCAATGGAAACATTCCTTGATTTTTTTTCTAATACATAGGTATCATGATCATCCTAGAAAATATTGAACCCTTCATCTTTATTCCCCCTCCGTGCAACATCTGAGAGCTCTGAGGCTTTAAAGACACTTAGCTAACATATGAAAATTTCATGTTAATCTGTATGGAATGTGTAATTACTTTTCTAAACACATGATGAAATGTTCCATATACTAGTGTGATGAAGAGTATGAGACTGCATTGGAGGAGATCGTGTAGTGCCTTCTACAACCTCCAGTTTTGATGCCATTTATCTAAAGTAATTTGTTGGTCATCTCTATGTCCACCATAAACTATTCCCTTGACACCATTCTCACTCAGAAGAGAAAATAACTGGACATGAATAGTTTATATTATCTTAGTTTCATGCTAATTTACACAGAGTATATATATTATCCCATCATAAAGAGATACCTCGAATTGGTTTTCACTGTGTAGAAGCTGCAACACTATTTACAGAATCATGGGATACATCCCATGTCCCATGTGGATCCTCTAATATACATTCAAAACCACATGATGTTGATAGGTCAACTAGTACACTGGGAGGTGATTCTTTAGTTGTTCGATATCAGATTTGTTTCACAGAAGGAAATCAAGGGTCAAGCAATGGAAAAAAAATTAGCCCCTCATTCGACCCTCAAGGAAATGCATATTGATATTGATTTTCATGATGAAACTATTATATCAGGGGAATAGTCTAGGGCATGGCATATTTATTTCAATGGAAGATCCTAGATCGAAATCGAAAGAAGTCTCAATGATCCCAGGCTTAATAGAGTTGGATTAGGGATTTTCTTTATCATGCCTACACATAATGTTCTATATTATTCATTATTTCCATTAAAAGGCTACAAAATCAATGATGGAGTGTATCAGGATCTCATTACTAGTTTAGATCTAGCTTTGAATATTTATGTACCCCATTTCTAGGTGAACAGGGATATATAGTTAGTCATCAATCTTATGAATGGTGAATAAATTGTCATAAATCAAGATCTCATGACCTTGCTTAGGCATGATCATCATATAATGAATTAGTTCTCTTATAACACACAGGAGAATCATGTTCCCGGATCCCAGAAAATTCTAGGTGATTCCATGTATAGTATAACAACTTCACTTATATTGTGTGACATGGATGATTTGTTCATTCATGTACCCCATCAAAGAGTCTTCACCTCTGTTGTTTCTGATGACAATGACATCCTGTTGTTAGAACACTTGACTATAAGTTCTTCAATATTGGGTCCTTTTGATGTCTGTGCTATTGTAAAATCCTTTGATTGGACAAATACATTCATCTCGTATCCCCAACATGACACTCTACATTTAGATAGAACCATATGCGAGTGAATCCCTCATTTTGTGGCTCAGTTCACAATCTAGAGCAGTCCCATCAATGAACAAAATCTCTAAAACAACGGGTTTGATGGAACACTCCTCTATTCGGTAAAATCCCTAGGTTATACGAGAAGTTCATTCTGGGTCCTGTGGTACTCATTTGACTGGGAGTAAGCTCTCCAACTATATTCCAAGATTGGGTTATTTCTATCCCACCATTTTCCTTGAATGCATCACGTTCTCGAAGAGGTTCCATGTGTGCTAGATTCCGGGAAACTTATTTCATCGATTACTAGAGACCCTCTATACTACCATGTATTATTTTCCCATATCAATCTTGGGACTCATGTCATGGGACCATATCCTCCAGCAACACCTCTCTAGTGTATGTTCATTTTGAATGAAACATATTTTTTTCAAGTGGGAAGAAGTGACCCCCTTGTGGTTTTTAATTCTCATTCTATTGTTGAGATCATGGAATCCATAATTTTCCATTGATTTTGATATCCTCACAATATTCTCATAGAAAATGGAACCAAATCCCAGGTGTTTGAGCTAAAGAAATTATACACCAAACATAACATCTACTCCACCCACACCTATCACTAATTTGCACAAGAAAATGGATTGATCGTGGCATTAAGATAGAACCTATATAATGTTTAGTATAATATGGTGGTCCATAAAAATATTATATGGCTAGAAAAGATCCAAAATTATCTCTGGTTCAGTCAGATAAGGACTCATAATTCCTCCTAGGTGGCTCCATATTCCGTGATGTACGAAATGGAGAAGGTTATGCTTGGAGAGATTTAGTTTCTATCACTCTACAAAGATATTTATGATCATAAAATGTCAAAAATAACAGGATAATTTTGTCTAGATGAACTAGAATCCCATGAAAATAATATCCACTAGGCCGTGAAAAATCTAGTGTGGTGGTTGAAAAAGATATACAGAGTGTTAAACAAAAAGTTTCACCTTCGATAATTCCTCTATGATGATACAGTATTGGCTCTAAAGACACTGATGATACATGGTTGGAAGCATCCAATGCTGGAACTGAAATGGGAAGGGAATTACAATATTCACAATGTATATACTGATGGTGTATATTCATTTGTAACCATGGATGGAGAGCACATAACTCATCTGACCAATTCTATGTTCCTTGAGAAGTAATTCATATACGGAGCTGATGGTCAAGGAAACATTACTGTAATTTTTATGCACCACCATCCTTACTACACAATGTTAATATGCATGGACTCATCCTTACAACATGTCGTTAAATGGTGCTTCATCATCCCAGTTACATGATTAAAAACTAATTAACAACCACCATCATTACCGTATGATGTTAAACCACATTATCAACATCTTAGCTGCATAACATTAAACTACAATTCATAGATAGTCCCTTTCTTATAACCTCAAAAGGTTCATTCCAAATTTCCCCAGATCACGATGTTAAATAGGGCACTCAATTCCATGTCTTATGAATTTAAACAGTGTTATTTTTATCCTTTATATATTTTCATGTGACATGGTCCTCCGTTGGTCATCATTCACATCGGGTCATTTCTAATGTGCTACACATGTCCACCATATGAGATACCCACCTCTTATATGAATACCTATGAAGTTAAACTAAGTGCATGTTCCTCTAAGAAATATTTAACATGGTGATGGGTTTCTTTGGCCCCATTAATGTCTTGTGATACCACACCACATATTCCAAACATCATGACTCTAAACTATGTGTGAATATCCTCAAGATCATGTTGTATGGCATAAGCCTTCTGGACCTCATTTACATCGGGTTATTACTTACATTAAAACATGTATTTTTTGGGTTGGGATGTGTTTTATCTTGTATTATAAATATTTTGTTAAATTTTTTAGCATTAGTGTTATCTCTTGAGAGGTATTTAACCCTAGAATCAATCATATACCATTCCATTTTCATGATAATTTTTTTATTGATTCACATATTTATGGGACATGAAGTGACACATGAAAATGTATCCATTTTTCCTAGCCATAGGATCACATTATTTTTTCCCTTTGGATTGAGTTTCTCTTTGGGAGTCTCGGGCGTGATGTGGATCTTTTTTGTCCACATTCACATTATGTAATTTTCCATGCCATGAAGCTCCACATTGGGATACCTCTGTTTCCCAATTTTCCTAGATAAATTACAATAAACTGTTTAACATTTCATCCATACCTCCTGATGTTAAGGAGTACAGATATGGGCCAATAATGTGTCATAAACTTGGTTATTATATTTCAATCTCAATGACTTCAAACTGATATCCCATGGACCTAATAATATGACCATAATCTACTTGTGACACAAGGTTTTTTTCATGATTTCTATTGGGTCCTACCATTTACATGCTCTGATGTGATAGGACATGAGGCTTAGAGTGTCTCTATCCACATGGAAATGTTCCCCAAACATCTCCATACATTGAGTATGCCTAGGTTTGGATTTCCAATATCATTTATATTTATAAATACCCCTACCAGTTATGGTTTCATGCCTCTGTATCACATCCCATCCGAGGGAAACTCCCTAATGGATCAATAAAAATAAATAGCGGATCTTTTGTTTCGATAATGATTAGTAATTTATTAGGCCTTTTCATATGCAATCACGGATTAGTACAGTTGATCCTATGTTCTGAATTTGGTCAATAATGGACCCTACCTATCAGTCACCCTTTTCTTGATCTAGATATTAGATGCCATGATTTACCTCTTTTCCACCACTTCTAGTGGAACTATAATATTCAAGGTGTTTCCCCCATACATGAGTGTACATTGAGTAGGAATATTAGAATCATCGGGAAATTATCAACATAATATTTCCTCATCCTTGTTTTATGCTTATATATGTCTTATTGAAAGAGTGAAACAACTTATTTTTTCCCACACTAACATGGCCACCTAGGATTAGGAGTCTTGGAATGGTTTTTCCCAAATAGATGAGCTTCAAAATCTTAGGGTCCAAACCCTGGGACTTTAAACTATGATCCCTTCATCCAAACTCAATGGCCTTAAAATAAGATCATTTCCATGGTTCTCTTAGGAGTGTGTTGTATGTAATTATTCCTTCTTAATCCTCATTCATATCGGGTTTCTCATTATACAACACTACACCTATACATCAAACATACCCACCATCCACCAATATGTATTGTTTGACTCTAAACAAAAAACAATATAATACATGCTATAGTACTCTAAACTATACAGTGCTATTGAGATGTTCTCATCATAGATGACGCCACTTCTAATACCATTCTTCTACCCTGCTTTTATTAATAACTACATATGGATTGATTTTTTTTCATTATGGGATACATAGGTATGACCATACATGTTGTATTTAGTAACAACAATAATTTCACCCATTTGGATCCTTGGAATTATTTTTCTCTAAGGAGTTTGTGGTGTAGTATGGACCTCCAGGGTCCTCATTCACGTCAGGTTATTTTTCCATGCCCTGAACATCCCATTTTGGGGAAATCTCCCCCAAATGAAATCATTACAACATGAAATTAAAAATCATAGATTGGTCCTATCACACATCCTATAACTACGGAATCAACATCATGGACATATAATGAAAAAACAACAGAACATTGTGGTGTTCTCACCTAAGAGGAAATCACCCTTGGCATTGAACAACTACCACGCCACCTTTCCAGAACTAAGTGTAGCTTGATTACCACCCTCATGGGATACATTATATGTAGTGATTCTCAGAATGTCAATTAATGGTCCATCAACAACATTATGACTCCTTTTCAAAAAAATCATCTCATTACTCATCGCATGACTTTAAATTGGATGGATTTCCATAACTATGCAAAGAATTATTAGCAACCTGATGGGATATACAGGGATGCCCAGTCCCTTGTCCTCTGAGCCAAGATAGAATACATACCTTCTTCTACATTGGGTCATCTAGGTCTAACCTCCATGAACATAAACTAGTAGATTAGCACCAAAAACATGACTTTAAAATGAATGGTTGCCTCCTCATTAATTTCTATGTGGGATATGTGGGCCTCTTCAGTCAATATTCATGTATGGTTTTTTATTCCACCACATTACACAAATGAATCATGGAGCTCTTATCCAAGGCATGAGTGATTTGACGTTAAACAATATTATCAAGTACAAGAACCCTGACGTTAAATTATACACATGATTCTTCTGGGAATTGTTTGTGGCGTGGGACCCATTTGGCCTCATTCACATCAAGTCAGCCAGAGAACCACAAAATATTCATAAAATTGATACTCATCCATTGTTCAAAATCAATGAAATTAAAATAAAGTCACATTCCCTCAATTCACATTGTTAAACTGAAACCATACCCTGAGCAACATCAGGATGCCACATGATAATTGTGGGATGCTTAAGATTCCTCATGAGAGAGGATTTCCCATTCTAGTGTGGTTCTCCAAAAATTTTATATTTTATAAGAACTATTGTCTTGATTGACATATTTATGGGACACGTAGTGATGATCGAATAATATTTCATTGAGCCTAGTAATAGGTTCCTCAACCTTTTTGGGCCCTTTAGCCTCTGTTATGGCCCAATCATTACCACCTTAATTTTATTCTATTTATCTTAAGTTGTATATGTAACACATGATCCTCCATGGGCTTATTAACATTGGGTTTTATCTCCTACGTATTGTATGAAACCCAAAGACTGATCATTTTTTGTTAGTCTGAGCAACACGATATTAAACCGTTTGCCACGGTCTAAACGCTATAACCATAAACTAAGAGTTTCACTATGGTATCACCCCTTTCTGTATCAAATGCTCCTTATTCACATATTTTTTCTAATACCATTGTGGAATGAATTACTATTTGATCTCATTCCTATTTGGTTTCTTCCCCCTATGTCACACAATTATTCTAGGAATATACATTTCTAGGGTCCATGAAGTATTACCATAAACTACGAACAACATCCCTATCACGTGATGTTACACTGCAAGACACATCCCGATCACATGACTCTAAACTATTTGATGCATTATCCTCATTTTATGATGTTACACCACATGCTAATCATTTTCATTTTGATAATTTAAAACTACACAACATCCCATTATCTCACCCAATAGGTCTTACCTAGAAGATGTGTTTGATCCTTGCTCAAACCAATTCACCTACACCAATGTTCCTTAAGACTTGGTGGCATAATCTCAAGATAGTTAGAGTCATTTAGAACATTCCATCACTCAACCCCACACTTTGTATGCCCCTAATTTGGATCTTCATTATCTTTTATATTTTAAGAGACCACCTAACAGCCTGGATATGATGCATTGGCTTGCCTATCATCCTGGAACAATGTTCCAAAAGGCATGGGATGAAATTTCATGTTAGGTATCATATTTTTAATATGTTTGTTAGTAGACCCTTATTTATTTTACCCATTATAGGCTATTGGTATTGATACTATGTGTTGAACATGGTCACCCGTTTTCTTGTGCCGACATTCCATCCTCCATGTGTTGCATATTTTGGGCATTGACGTCACACATTTCAATTCTCATTGTTTAGATTGATTCCATTTCCCTAGGCATTATCTCATTTGTTCACTAACACATATCAGGATAATTAAATGGGGTTTTCTAAGAGACCTATTATCCAGTCACAACCTATATTGACCCGAACACTCTGGGTGTTCAGTAAACAACAGAATAAACAAATTACTCATTGATTATCTGAAACTCAAATGAAAAGTGAATGGTTATGTGATGGTCCCATGATTCTCACATCGAGCATAACCCATGTTATCTTAGGGATTAGTTCTTGGTTATTTTTAATGTATGATTGATGTGTGAAAATTGAGACAAGAAATAATTTTTCCACGAACACAAATCTATAAATGAAAAAAACAAGAAAGTATGTTTCATAGGTTTGAAAAAACACAGCCCTTATAGATCCTTCACTTTAATTGAGGGATTCATCTACTCCAACCATTGGTGTGTGGCCTCCAGGATCCACAGTCTCAACCTAAGATCCCTTTACTCTTCATTTTCTATGGTATAAAGCTAATAAACATTTCTTTATACCTAGTTTTACTCAGTTCATAGGCCAGACACTTGATGAGTTACCTCTTACAACCAATCTTGAGCTTCTATTAGTGGGACCCTCAATCATGCGACTAGTTCTGATTGGATGGTAGAAATGGAGGCCTGCTTGTTCATCTTCCATTAATGTTTTTAGATATCCTGAAACATACGTGTGTTTATAGACATCTTCTGATTTCAAGCGACATCAATATGGTGATTTGTTTCCTGCATCTTCTCAGTGAAATATTCTTGAATCAGCATGTTTAGACCTATGGTGTTTGTTCCTCTAGGACATAGGTTGCACAAGTAGCAGTGAAGTGAGCCTATTCGACTTATCTACTATAACACTGGAGTGTTGTTGATAAAGATCTTGATCAATATCCATGCCTACTATTAGGTGGCCTGACTATTTTGGACCACATCAGAATCAAACTCATCTAGCTTGTCTGGATTTGCAGGTTCATGCTCTGAAAATGTGACAAAGAAATCATCATTAGGGTCTTACTTTAGAATTATATCAGATGGAATGGTTTCTATATCAGGAGGTTGATCATCATCGATTGGTCCCACCTCGATGTGATTATCCCTTTAATCACCATGTTCTTCCCTTCTTATGGAACCACCAAAAGTTGTGACCCATTTAGCCAAAGAATCTAGCTCCATAGGCAATGATTCCCCCACAGAGAAAGGGATCTTAGAGCCTCTGACCATTTCCCACATCATATTTCCCACTAATCCTATAACATTTCATTTAGGAAATATGTCATCCATACATATATATTCACAATAGATATGTATATGTAATGTGAGGAGTTTACGGAAGTCGATTGGTGGAATTTCATGCTCTTTGGTAGTCATTTTTGGGACACAAGGACATGACCCTATATATGATTGATGGATTTAGAGGTTCAATGGTTTCCACCCTTGCCTCCACATTAATAATAGGGCCTATAGATACTATCAACTCACAAGTAGGCCCTAGGAATTAGTCCTCCACACTCGCTTCCAACCCTTCATTCCCTTGGGTGGGGGTCTTTTTTCAAGATTATCCAATAAGGAACTGATTTCATTTGAGGAATATTGATAAAGTGTGAGAAAAGTGATTGCATAGGGTATTGAGTTAATGATTACATTGGGAACATTGGAAAATACCTCAATGGAAGTGTCCATCTAGGGTTCTACCTTGAAATAATCCAAAGAGGCTTCATTTGAGGCTAAAACCATGGTATCATTCGTCTGGTGTCTGTTATTGATGCCTTCCTCATAGGATCCATTCTATTCATCGAGAAATGGATATATATTCTCCATTTCAACTGATAATAGATATCTAGGAAAGGTCATTTCTAGTAACACCCATAATCGACCAGTCATTGGAAGCAAAGTGGCTCGAGAATGCTCTCAGTCCTCCAAATCCATAAATAATTATTCCCATATTACTGCAAATTGAGTAATCCTCCCTTATAATATATGATCGCAACCATATTCATCCCAAATACTATTAAGATGATCACACTTCTTATAGGTATCAAGGAACAATCTTCAGGTATACCGGTCTTCTCATTTCTTATTACAGATGATGTCATCAGGAAATTCCACATGACACAACTATTTACTATGAGCCTAGGTGGATATCTTGCCGAACTGTATAAGGGATCCCCTTCCACCTGAGTCTGCATACCTGGGAGCACTGGACCTAGTGCTACTGCTCTGATTCCTTCATCTCGGGTCTGTATAGATATATAGATTGTCGGCCTCATTGCTATAACTCCATCATTAGTATGAGAAACTTCCATGACCCTACTGTGCTCCCTTGTATCTTTTTGGTGTTGTCCCTGAGGTAGAAGGACCACTCCCTTGTTAGAGTAAATGGTCAGCTACATTTCTCTTATGTAGGAATCCTCCTAGATCTTTTCATATTCATAGAAAATGATTTATAATAGAGTGGTTGGACATAGATAATTAAAAAGTTTTTCATATTCCCACATGAACATCATCCAGATCTTATTCATCACACACAATTGATTTTCATGTGCTACTCCATGATATACCTTTAATGTCAGTATCTCTAGGAACCATCACTACCTTGAAAAATGGTACATGTTGTATGTTTCAACGATTGGTTCACTTTCTACCCTTTCCACAAACACTCGGACTCGTAATGACATGATATATGAGCCCAACTCTTCAGTGCCTAGACAATCATCAATTATCACCCCATTATTTGGGGGAATGAGTTAAGGTGAATCTATTTTCCTAACTTACCATGCTCTACACATCCGTCAAACCCGTATTCGACGAGAAACTACTTTTTATATTTAACATATCTTGTCAGAATATTATCTCATGAGGGGAGATATTATTCAGGTATTAATATCCCCCCATGTGTGCCACCACCCAGCCGTATAGAGTGTGAAGCAGCCTGCACAAGCGAAACTAAAATTTCCCCTCACAGATATACCATAGAACCTTATATATCATCACTAGAACTAAGACCCCATGAATTATATAATTCATCATTTTTATCATCACCGACATGATAAACATATTTTCCCATACCCCCATGTGTTCATCTCTTAGCATAGTCAATAAATCCATCCATCCTCACTATTGGTTGTGGATCGGTCATGATGTTGTAAATCAACCTTTTCCATTGACTATCTTCTGAGATATTATACTAAGAGTCATCCATGCCTTTAATTGGCCCTCTCAGATAGTTGTGTGGCCTTTTTAGTTGTTTCATGTGCACTTCTTCCCCTTCACCATGATCATTTTCAAGGATGTTCCGAAAATAGATAAACCACTACATAAAATTAACATTCATTTCCGTCTACTTATCTTTTTCTATGCACGACACCTAATGGGGTAATGCATTTTTGAGACATTTCATCTGTTTCTGATCCTTCCTTTCATTCTCCACATGAAGGAAATCATAATACATGGCTTCTGTAATTATTATTACAAAAACTTTATGGAGGTCCCAATGGATAATGTTGACTTATCCATAATGTAAATGAATTGTGTTGGTATCTGTTGAACACTAACTCAGTTGTTCCAACATGATGTCCATCGGTTGGTAAACATGAAAATGGGAAGCCCATGTAGCTTCGTAGAGGCAATCACTCCTCAAATCTTCCCCATGTTCTACGCATGATACACATACCCTTCAGGATCATTTCCAGTAGTCTATAAAGTTTTCTCCTTGGGGTCTGTGCGAGTCATCAGTCCACCCCTTCTCTGGGATTCTTAGTCCTGCCTTGATTACTGTCTTGTATTTTATAGGAGATATCTCATCCACCATCTCATTCCCATTGATATCCTGGTTATGGTTGTATAGAGTTTTCATTGTTATAGGAGAGTGATCCATCCATACAAGGTCATCAACATCTCTTTTCCATTTTTACAACCCTGGTGTGCCTCTGATCAGGTAAGTCAGATCATCTCTGCTGGCCGGAGGGATAAAGACAATGTTTATTCAACAAAATCCATAAAAATTAAACCTCATTCATAGGGAATAATCCTTCTAATTCTCTGATAAAAGTTAAATAAATTAATTTTTATCCCAATGGATATGGATATACTCCCCGATTGTGATGTTGTTAGCCCTTTCCTCCCACTGGGAAGCATCTGGAAAGAACTCCCTTGTAGCTTCTCGATCGACCATCAGATCTGGTACATAATTTATTTTTTACAGTATTGTTCTACTGAACCTCTTGTGGATGGAGTTAGCGGTGAAATACTTCATGGAGGTTCATTGTACTGAACTAGAGTAGGAAAATAGTGGTTTATCACAATGCCCTTGTTTTCAAAGATTCATTCATAGTGAAAAGGTATGAGCACATGGTTTACAAATTTGTGTGTTCGTGGGAAAGAAATGGTTAATGAAAATAAAGGCTCTATCATGTTCATGGAGTTATGGTATAGATAAAGGTCTCTGCACACTATATTTATAGGTGTGCAGTTAACCATGGATCATGATGACACATCAACCTTCACGACTGTAGAGACACAAAGCTTGACATACATGGACATTACATTAATTTTGTGGAATACTTAATATATAAAAAACTAGACACCAATGGACCATAATAGTTTAGTTTCATTGGAAACTTGAAACATAATCTTCTAATCATGGTGGAAGATCTTCAACATCTCCCATAAAAATCTACCCCTTTTTTTCCTACCTAAAACCTTTCTTCATATCGTGAGGAAAAAAAACATAAAAAGGGTGAGCTCAAATTCTCACTAAAGGTAAAAAAAGAGAACTTAGAACAATCCATAAACATTTTAACGTAAAAACATGAACATAAAATGTCAAAATCCTGAGTAATGACAAAAATCTTTGCAATACATAAGGTATAGATCAAAAAAGAACATTACTCATGATACAATAGCACGGGAATAAAACATGTAACTTTGAAAAACCATTAAGAACATGATATGATTTCCATAGTAGCTAAGGCATTACTTCCAAGACCATCATAGTGGACAAAGTCCATTACCGAACCGGGTTGAATCGTCATTCCAACCCTGTTTTACCAAACCGAATTTACTTGTAGTTCCATACATGTCTATCTCATGAGATACAAATCTTTACCTAATGAATTGGAGTGACATATAGGTCCCACCCATCTCATAATGAAATCATTTTTATTTGTTCCACAAAATAAACATAAATCATTCATCATAAACCAATGAATAAAATGGGTTTCAGAAACATCACCCCATCATAACATAATCCATATAATGAAATGGATATCATTTCATCATAATAAAAATCAAACCATGTAAATAATAGAGAAATTATACTTGAAACAAAATCAAACTAAATAAGGTATTTTTAGATGGGAAGGTGTTTTGATAAAACACTTGAAATGAATTTTTGAGGAAAATATCCTTTCTTTTTCTAAGTAATTTTCTTTTCACAAATTTTCATGTAATTTGTTAAGAAAACAATTTTTTTTGAAAATAATCATGAAATCATGTAGATTCATCTTCATGAAAATAAGGAATTATGAAACCGTAAAAATCTATTCATGCCGTATAAGTTTAAAAAAAATTCTCCTTGTACTTTTGCCCAAAAGTCAAAAAGTACCCTGTATGGTAAACAAAAGAAAGATTCATTACATATATTTTGGTAAAAGTAAAAAAAAGGTTAAAAATGAATTTAAACATACATGGATGAATAATAACTTTTTTATGAAAACATTTTGAGAAAACATTTACATGGATGATAAACATAACCCTAGAAAATACTTACAAATAAAAAATCTGAGATAAGAACGAGATTGGAATAATTATCCCTTACCTTATGTCCAATTTCTTCCGTATGTGCCCGAGACTTCTATATAGAGGGTTTAAACATATTATTAACATATATCATAATCATAATAATATTTATGATATCATATATGATTCACTTATGACTTTATATTACCCTTTCATTTTCCAATTCAATGTTAAAGCAACGTCCTGGATAAAATCATTTCATTTATCATACATGTTTGGACTTATTGTTTATGATATAATTACTTATATAATGATTTATTTACCTCCAAAATGTAAACCATGATTTATATATAATATATATTTAGAATATAATATATATAATAGATCGATAAATGGAATGAAATACACTGTTCATGAAGAAAGTAGGTCGTACGTATGCATGAATGTTGTTTTCGTTTACTTTTTAAATTTAATAGAAGTCAATAAAATATATATACATAAATAAATTAGAATTATTATGTAATATATTTCATGATTATTTATTATATGTACTTTATAATCATTCTTGAATGGTTAACACGGAGAATGAATCTCATCGCATCACTGAGATGGTAAACGTACATACGCATGAGTGACGATATCGTTTCCATAATTATTGAATGGAATTGAATTGGATGATATAATATATAACAATTATTATTATGTTATAGTAATAATATATATTTATTATTTCCACCATTATACCCATCCAAGTAATGTTGTGGTTGAAAAACAGATTACTCCACAGTGTGGAGACGGTATTCCGTACGTACGCACGTGCGAAGATTTTGTTTTCTGTAGGATGGATATAAGGTGAAATAGGGTTGTTTAATATTTATACTAACATATAAGTATATTAGTTATACTTATGTTATTACTTTATAATGAAACAACTAAATAAGAGGAAGTAGAAGAAGAAATAAATTTGAAAGAATCTGTAAAGGATATTACCTCTTCTTTGACGCGCCTCTTCTAAACCTCCTCTTAGGGCACTAAAGTTGGTCTTTGAAGAAAACCAGGACCTATAGTATGTTTCTAGGAAAGTGTATAGGAGACATGGACAAGTTTTGGCAGAGCATGAAGGCTCAAAATGTTGTAAAGAGGAGAGGAAGTAGGTGCCCATTTATAAGAGAGGAGAGGGGCACTTTTACAAACCTCTAAAATAGTAATTTATAATAAACTAAAAACCCCCATAAAAACATCCAACATGACTCAACATCGAATATAAGATGCAATAGGGTTGTAATATAATCAACCAATAAAATTTATGCATGTTTGGAATTTATTTTAAACCATATGAACTTGATTTTCCCTTATTTAACCTATTTATTTTTGTTTGGGGTAATAATATTCTAAATTTTAAATTGTTATAAATAATTACTTATTTGTTTGGAATTTTACCTAATTGGGTAATTTATGAAATTTTAACTATACAGATTTCAATTTATTATTTTTAAATATTTTTTTAATATTTATTCCATTTAATAATATGTTATTTTTAAAAAATAACAATAGTGTCAATTTGGACACTATTCATTTATTTGAATTTAAATAAAATTCACTAAAAGGATATACTCGAAAAAAATATTCAGTAGATTAATAGCATGTCTTATTTATCTATAAATTTTTTGGATCACATTAAATAGTTCAAATAATATTTTTTTTAATATTTTTTAAACTATTTATTTGATATTTCAATTAAGAAAATACTTTTTACATCACTATTGTGTCACCATTAGTGATGATTATTTAATCTCTAAAGATTCTAAATAAATTAACATAATGTAGATAATTTTATTATATTTATTTTGACAATTTATGTTTGATGTTTTATGAAGTATATCACTGAATTAAAATTATAACACTTATAAGATATAAGAAAGTGACATGTTGTCAATTTCATTGGTTATAATAATAATTACATACTTTTCATGGTAAAAAGGACATGAAATAAATCTATTCCAACCCTTATGTGATATGGGTCGACTTTAATTCTTCCAATAGAATTTTGGAAGGCTTCAGGGTAATTTTATTATCTTATGTTTACCCTTAATTACCAGATTTACCTTTAACTACAGTAAATAAAACATACCGTATTTACTACTCATAATGTCTAAAAACATTAGCCTATTAAAATTATTTTGAGCCACATATTCAAAATATTAAATCAATTTTTTCATATTAAAAACACATAAGTTGTAGTATTTAATTTAAAATTAATCTTGTTGTTTAGAAAAATGGGGTTTTAACGTTAAAACATTGCAAAAGATTGAAATGTTTTTACCTATAAATTCAATGTAAAATTAATGATAATGATATAAATTATATTAAATGGTAAAAATATATTCTATTTATACTCTAAAACCATTCAATATTATAATTTTTCTACATAAATTGTCTTGATGAAAAAAGTTGTTTTTAATTAAAATTTAGTGTGTTTTTACTATTAATTAAAATATGAATGTTAACATAAAAATTTACAAAAATTATCCAAATTAAGATTTTATATACTTATTACAATGAATAAGTTAATTTTATCGAATTTAAATAATAAACATTTCAAAAACTAGCTTTAAAGTTGGTGCGCCATCAAAAGGCAGCAAAACTGCATTTTTTTTAAAATAATTATATTACCTGAAATATTTATTTTGTTCTCATACCATGTTATAGAAAATGTGTAAGATGAATGATAATGTTATAAAATTAAGAATTTGGTTAATACTATTAATAATTTCCAGTTCATAACAATATATCGTTGTTTAGTGAAACTTAGTATTGCGTACAACACATGCTATCAAGGAAGGTCGCTCATGTGAGTAATAGAAGCCAAAAATAGTGTTTGCGTATACTACAAGCTAATACAGTGTTGTGTATACTATAAGGTAATCTTGGTTTAGTGTACAAAAAAATACATCAATGAAATTAAACAGAATAATTTTAATAAAATATCGGGATGTAACATTCTACCCCCTTGAAATTAATTTAACCCTCGAAATTCGTCGGTGTTATAAATGGTTTACTACATGATAGTTTATTTCATAAAAAACTACATTGTAAAAAGGAATAATAAAACATAATTTTAAAATCTAAAGTATGAAATGTAAATGTTAACTAAATTAAGTCATCACTAGGTTTCCACATTGGAGAACATAGGTGAAAATATGGATATGGTAGTGAATTCTAAAAATCATGTTCAGATGGAGAGTGGTAGACAACATATCTATTAAAGATCAAATAATCACAAAGCCATAAATTTGTGATGATCTAAGGTACCATCTAATGAATCAGATACGAAGGTACTAGGACAGTGTTTTGGGTTTTCAGGATCATTTCCCAAAAGATGATTAATTTCTGCAAAAGGATAAATACCTAAATTATTTTAGTGTAATATCATCTTTGGTTATTCCATGAACAATTTCCACATTATCTCTTATTTAATGAAATAAAGTTGAATATTTCCTTCTTGAAATGTTAGTAGATCATGCGATAGAATGATAGGTTATTACATCTATCTTAAAAAGGTAGAAAAATTTATTAAATATACATAAGTCCATCTATGATGAGATTAACCGTATATGATTCCAAAAATCGACTTATACTTCAACTCTCATACTTCTAAATAAAATAAAACTAATTTCTTCTAACAAGGGACTTCTTGTAGGCTAGTGGTAGGTGAAAAAGGCTTGTCTCACTTCAGTTTTGGGTTCGATTCCCACAACCTTGTCGGACGCGACGGGTTTTCGCCCACCCAAAGGGTTATCCTTTTTTTAAAACTACATTATTATAACATTCCACCAATAATAAAGAAAAATGTTCTATCTATAAACAATTCTATTTCATATACAATATAATCCATTCTAATCTTTATGCTTATACAAAATACTTTTGTCCAATCTCATCATATAATGAAAAATATTACTATATAAGTCATCTACCAAATATGTGAATACAATCATTTATCTCCCATATATCATAAGATATATATTTTTGGTCACATTCCAAACATTTGTATACCTTAATCAAGTATTCTATTGAAACATTAATTACCATATAACCTTAGTGAAAACATGAATGTAGTCAAAAGTGTACTATTTCCAAATACCAAAATCCCAAAACATCTATATACTCAATCCATACTGTCACTTTGTCCTTATATCAGTCATGAGCTCGTTAATACTATCAAACATATTATTTTCTATGTATCCCTTCATTATGTGCAAGTTATCTTCTTTCCAAATATATTTCAACCACTTTTCATAGTTACTGGTACCATAAAATGATTGAAAACCAAAATAAATCAATACATAGTTATTCAAATATTCTACGATACTATAAATGATATTCCACAATATTATTTTGGAATCCCATTACCTAAACATTTAATCATTCCACCACATCATTGTAATACTCAACATCACCAATAGTGATCGCATGTGAATTCCCTTTTTCCTTTTTCTTAAGAGGTTGTTGATGGAAATCATCATTAACCCTTGGATTAGGCCATTGGTTAGCATAATGCAACATTTACTTAAACTTGTAGCATTGAAGTTTTGGTGGTGGGTTCTCTGTAGTCTTTTCTCTATTCACCACATTTGTTACCTTTTTCAAATTACGTAGACACTCAACTTCTCGATGACCTTCTTTTACACACTTAAAATATTTTCTAGTCTCTTTATGACTATCTCCACCATGCTTCTTTCCACACATTGAGTATAACTAAACATTTGTCTTATTTCACCATAGTTTTGAGATTTTTCCTTGAACTCCATCTTTTTTTTCTTGTCAAAACCTTGAGATGGATAGGTAACACCAACTTCTAGTTATACCTTGATAGCACAACACATAATTTCTTCATAGATACTGATGTCTCTTACAGCTAATGCCCTTTGAAAACTTGGTTTTAAGCCATTGAAGAATCTATCACCATTACTTTCAGGTTAGATGATAAATCCAGATGCATACCTTGCAAGCCTTTTAAAATTCGCCTCATATATACCATTAGACTAACCATCCGTTCTCTTAAGCTCAAGGAACTACTTTTTTATCTTTGTTCGAAGAATACGAAGGAAGTACTTATTGAAAAACATGTTCTCGAACTCATCCCATTACATGGATTCAATTTCTTCTTTGGGCCTTGTATTGATAATTAATGTCCACCATTGGTCTGCTTCACCTTCTAAACAGTAAATAGCCAAAATGACTTTTTCATGTTCTGAACAGATAAGTATGGAAAAGATCTTTTCAATGGTACCGATCCATTGTTCAACAACATGTGGATCAGAAGACCCACTGAAAGAAGGTGGACATTGCCTCATGGAGGACTCAATAGAATATTGTTCCATTCTCTGCTCATTTAGATGTCCAAAATGATTCATATCTTGTGAAAGTATAGAAATAATATTTTGAACTCCATTTACCATAACATTTGGTTGTTCATAAAGACAATCATTGCAATGCCCAATTTGTTTATCATTAACATGGTTCCTTCAGGTTCTAGCCATTATCTAAAACCCAAAATGAATAGTGTGAGAGGCAAAAATCATACTAAAAAAACCTAATCAATGTGAGTACATTCATTCTACAACATCTTAGGTTTAATCCTAGGATATTCATGATTGTTATCATAATTCTAGGATTGTAACCTATACTTATACATAACCTTACAGACATCCTTAGACAGACCTTAGAAATATCTATAGGGGTATCACTAAGGATTTCACATCCTAGTTTACAAAGGTTAACTAAACCTTTACTCTAATACCAAATGTAGAGACCCCAAGATTGACATACATGGATGATAAATTACATTTGAAAAATACTTAATACATAACAAAAATAGACACCCAAGGACCGTAATAGTTTAGTGTCTTTGGAAACTTGGAACATAATCTTCTAATCATGGTGGAAGATCTTCAACATCTCCCATAAAGATCTTCCCATTTTGTTTTCGTACCTAAAACCTTTCTTTATATCCTGGGGGAAATAAAACATAAAAAGGGTGAGCTAAAATGCCCAGTAAGGGTAAACATGGAGAACATAGAACAATCCATAAACATTTGAATGTAAAAACATGAACATAAAACATCAAAATCCTGGGTAATGACATAAATCTTGTCAGTACATAGGGAATAAATCACAAAGCAACATTATTCATGATAAAATTGATTGGAAATAAAACATGTAATTGTGGAAAACCATTAATCACATGATATAATTTCCATAGTATCCAAGGCGTTTCTTCCAAGACCATCCTAGTGGACATGGACCATTACTGAACCGGGTTGACTTGCGGTTCCAACCCTGTATTACTGAACTGGATTTACATTCTGATCTAGCCATGTCTATCTCATGAGATATAAATCATTACCCAATCCATTGGAGGGAGATATAGGTCCCAACCATCTCATAATGAAATCATTTTAACTTGTTCCAAAAAATTAACATAAATCATTCATCATAACCCAATGAATAAAATGAGTTTCATAAACAGCATTCCATCACAACATAATCCATATAAAACAATTGGATATCATTTCATCGTAAGAAAAATAAAACCATGTAAATAATAGAGACATTATACATCAAACATAATCATTCAAAATAATGTATTCTTAGATGGGATATAGTTTTGATAAAACACATGAAATGAATTCTTGAGGAAAATATCTTTTATTCTTCAAAATAATTTTTTTACAAAATTCCATGATGTTTTTAAAGAAAATGATTTTGTTGAAAATAATCATTAATTCCTCTAGAGGAAGCTTCATGAAAATAAGGCGTTATGAAACTATAAAAATTCGTTCATATCGTATAAGTTAAAAAAACATTCTCCTTGTACTTTTTCCAAAAAAATCAAAAAGTACCACGTATGGTAAACAAAAGAAAATTCACTACATACCTTGTGGTAAAAGTAAAAAGGGTAAAAATGACTTCGAACATACATGGAAGAATAGTATACAATTTATGAAAAAAAATTCAGAAAACATGGACATGGATAATAAACCTAACCCAAGTAAATACTTATGAATAAACAATCATAGATAAGAACGAGATTGGAATAATTTTCCTTTACCTTATGTCTAATTTCATCCATATATTCCCGAGACTCCTGTATAGTGGGTTTAAACATATTATTAATTATAAAAGTACATTAATGATCTTTATGATATCATATATGATTCACTCATGACTTTATATTACCCATTCATTTGTCAATTTTATGTTAAAGCAGCGTTTTGGGTAAAATCGTTTCATTTATCGTATGTGTTTGGACTTGTTATTATTGATATAATTACTTATATCATGATTTAATTACTTCCAGAATGTAAAAAATGTTTTATAAAAAGTATACATTTTGAATATAATATATATAATAGATCGATAAATGTAATGAAATACACCGTTCATGTAGACGACAGGTCATACGTACGCATGAACGCTATTTTCATTTCCTTATTAAATTCAAGGGAAGTAAATGAAATATATATATATATATATAAACAGTAGTATTATAATGTCATATATTTCATGATTACATATTATATATAATTTATAATCATTCTTTAATGGTTAACATGGATAATGAATCTCCACGCATCACAGAGATGGTAATCAGTACGTACGCACGATCGATGTTATCGTTCCCATAATTATTTAACGGAATTGGAGTGGATGATATAATATCTCAGAATTATAATTATGTTATAATAATCATATATAGTTATTATTTCCACAATTATACCCATCTATGTAAGGTGGTGGTGGAAAAACAGATTACACCACAGTGTGAAGATGGTATTCCGTAGGAATGTACATGCGGTGATTTCATTTTCTGTAGGATGAATAGAAGGTGAAATAGGGTTTTTTCATATTTATAATAACATATCAGTATATTTTTTAAACATATGTTATTACATTATAATGAAATAACTAAATAATATTATGTATAAGAAAAAATAAATTTGAAATAATCGGTAAAGGATTTTACCTCTTCTTTGACACGCCTCTTCTGAACCTCCTCTTAGGACACTAAAGTTGGTCTTTGAAGAAATCCAGGACCTATAGAATGTTTATAGGGAAGTGGATAAAATAAAAGGGCAGGTTTAGGCCGATATTGAAGGCTCAAAATTCTGTGAAGAGGAGAGGGGGGAGGTTCCCTTTTATGAGGGAGGAGAGGGTCACTTTTGGAAACATCTAAAATATTAATTTATAATAAACTCAAGACCCACCTAAAACCCTAAAAAATTACTCAAATTTGAATATGAGATGAGAAAGGGATGTAATATCATCATCCAATAAAATTTATACATTTTGGGAATTTATTTTAAACCTTATCAGCTTGATTTATCCTTATTTAATCTATTTAATTTTATTTGGTGTAATAATATTCTAAATTTTAAATTGTTATAAATAATTACTTATGTGTTGTAAAATGTCTATAATTGGATACTTTATGAACTTTTAGACCATATAAATTTCAATTTATAAATTTTAAATATATTTTTTTTATTTTTAAACAATTTAATAATATGTTTTTTTATAAAATATCAATAGTGTCAATTTTGACACTATTCATTTATTTGAATTAAAAAAAATCCACACAGAGGATATATTTGAACCAAAATATTTAATTGATTTATAACATTTCATAATTATCTATTAAATTTTTTTATTACATTAAATAGTTTATATATTAATTATTTTAATATTTTTAAACCATTTATTTTATACTTCATTGAATAAAATATTTTCTACATCACTATTGTGTCACCATTAATGAGGATTATTTAATCCCTAAAAATTATAAATAAATTTACATGATGTTGATAATGTTATTATATTTCTGTTGACTATTTATGTTTGATGTTTTATGAAGTTTGTCACTAAATTAAAATTATTACACTTATAAGATATTAGAGAGTGACATGTTGTCACTTTCTTAGGTTTTAATACTAATTACATCCTTTTCATGGTCAAAAGTCCATTAAATTAATCTATCATGAATTTTATGTTATATGGGTCGACGTTTATTCATCCAATAGAATTTTTGCAGGTTTTAGGGTAATTTTATAATCGTATTTTTACACTTAATTACTCGATTTACCTTTAACTGTAGTAAATGAAATTCATCGTAGTTACTATCCAGAATTTCTAAAAATAAAAATTATCTTATTAACATAATTTTTACCTACTAATTTCAAATAGGGAAACCATTTTTCTAAATTCAAAACACAGAAGTTGCAGTATTTAATTTAAAATTAATACCATTGTTGACAAAACAGGTTTTAAGTGTTAGAACATTGCAAAAGATTGAAATATTTTTACCAATGAATTCAATGTTAAATTAATGATAATGACTTACATTATATTAAATGTTATAAATATATTCTTTTTATTCTTTAAAAACATTCTATATTATAATTTAATCTTACAAATTATCTTGATGATAAAAGTTTTTTTAATTAAAATTTACCGTATCTTTACTATTCATCAAAATATGAACGTTAATAGAAAAATATTAAAAAATTATCGAAATTAAATTTTTATATACTCATTTAAATAAATAAGTTTTTTTTAAAATGAACTCATAAAAATGTCAAAAACTAGATATAATGTGGGTGTGCCATCAAAAGGCGGCAAAACTGCATTATTTGAAAAATACTTTATTTACCTGAAATTGTTATTTTTTTCTCATACCAAGTTATAGTATATGTGAAAAATTAATGATAATGTTATAAAATTAAATATGTGGTTAAGACTATTAATAACAGATAGTTCATAATAATATATCATTGTTTAGTGAAACTCGGTATTGCGTACAACACACACTATCGAAGAAGGATGCTCTTGCGTGCAACACAAGCCAAGAATAGTGTTTACATATACTAAAAGATAATACGGTGTTGCATATAGGACAAGCTAAACATGGTGTAGAAAAAAAACAAGACATCAATGAAATTAAAATGAATAATTCTCATAAAAGTTCGGGGTGTGACAACGACGATGTTACCCATGGGGGAATGTTCACCCTTCACTATGAGCCAGCTTCATGATATTTGAGTATTAGGTGATTCACCCTCATAATCCAAACCTAATTTCCCTCAAATCCCCTTTTGATGAGGGTGATATTTATCACCAAAATTAATTCAATGAGGCACTTTAAGGAATGACCAGAACATTTGTGATGAAATTCAAGATGAATGGGACTAAATATCATAAAAAGGGATTTCTTCATAGTGTTCCTGCACGGAGTCTCTCATCATCATGAAGGGGAAACACAGTAATGTGACACCCATGGGTAAAACAACCTATGCGGCCATTCCAAGGTGTTTTATGGAAGGTTTTATGATTAAAATAGACTAACTACCTTTCATGAATCGTCGTTTTCTTTCAGGACATGCCTACAAGAATCACATGCCCCCATTTCCTATAAATATCCTAATAACACGGCCATAGAGGAATGGTTACGCAGACCATTTGGATTCTGAGCTCTTTTTTTTGAATCCTATAAGCATAGTGAACCATTGGGAAAGTGTATCACCCAAGGTACTTAAGAATCGTGATCCAACCTTTCCATTATTTTTATTTACCCCTACCTAAGGTAGGGATGCCATTCACTAAGGACTAGAACTTTTATGGAATGAGGAGACCCTTTTGGATACCTGAGGCTTCACAGAGCATTAATCCTTTATAAAGGAATCATCCCCTGAGCAAGTATTCATAGCTATGGTAGGTTCCCCATGCTTCACGAAGCCCATTCCTTCGCATAGTTATGGTTCTTCACAAAGAATCATAGCTTCGAGAATCATTCCTCAGTGAGGCCCCAACTTCACGAGACCCTCCTCTATGTGGCCCTCAAGGATTTTGTGTTGTGACCTCTTGGTCCTCCTTGAGTAATCTTCTATTGTGCGACCTTACCTCTTCATTTTTTGTATAGGTATACTAATCCCCTTTTCATTTTGACATAAGGACATTACCATAGACCTCATCAGTGACCACCCATCCACACTCCCACCTTTTATCATTACATGTACCCCCATCTAACAGGGGTTGGTGTGATCCAATCATGTATGTATAAGGGGGTAGAAGTGAGTCCTTCCTATATTTATTTTAGGAATTTAAACTACTGAGCCCCATCGTCCCTAGTAGATGATGTTAAGCTATAGTCTCACCTCATGCAATGCACATGGGGTTTCATGTCTTGGGATTTTTCCATACTGATCCATCTCCATGGGAGTGAGATCTTCCCCATATAGAATTAGACCCCCC
This sequence comes from Viscum album, assembly GCA_963277665.1. Lineage (NCBI taxonomy): Eukaryota > Viridiplantae > Streptophyta > Magnoliopsida > Santalales > Viscaceae > Viscum > Viscum album. Next base: position 937,716,046 of record OY728129.1, read on the forward strand.
TCACATGGAAGGAGATCCTCATCTGGAATCTTCTACACATAAGCCCCACACCATCACTAACTGACACATATTTCCTGATGTGGCCATACTGTTTGATGTTTCTTCTTCACACTGGGCAGGAATGACATGGTCATAGAGGTTAGTAGTTACCATGAAACCCTGCACCTAGGTAGCTAGCCAAGTGTAATCCCTGTTTCAATAGTGAACTATGATGGTTTTGATCCTTTCCTTCTAAACAAGGTACATAGGAAGCCTCCATAAGGTTCAATCCCCAAAAATAGTGAACCCATGTTCTCCCTCTTAGGTATGTACCCCAGGATGTGACATATTTCCTTTATTGGGTAAATACACTAGTATCTACCTATACGGGTTGTTCTGATCCATCCGCCATCACCCACATCATCCATCACCCATCCTAATTTTACATTGGACCACCACATCCCAGTAAGATCTTGAAATTAAAACATATTAACAATATACATCAATTTGGTCTTCTATCAATGCGTAAGAACCTGTTTGAATCTGAGAAGCTAGCCATGTGTACTCCCTGATACCACAATAAACAATGACGGTTTTGTTCTATATCTTTTAAACGAGGTATGTACGAAGGGTCCTTGGGGTTCAACCCCATCATCCACTACCATCACATTCTTTCTCTTGAGTCTCCACATCTTGGTGGGATCATGAACCTACCTAGAGGCCACACTTCCTTCGAGTACCTATCCATATTCTCCATTCTCAGTAGACACCTTCTTACATGTCCCATCAGCCAATCCTAAATTGTCTATTCATCGATTCCCAACTAAATGGGATATGGAGGAAGATTCCATGAGGATCAGTCTCATCAAATCTATCACTTCAAGAATTTCATCCTTCACCTAGTCCTTATCCAGATGAGGTCACAACATCCATCAATGTTATTTTTACATATAAGAACCATCCACACATACTCCTAGTACCACCTGGGTAGCTAACCATTCATAATCCCCACACATAACATATTCATCCGACCATGATAGATCTACCTCCAAAGGGTGGCTATCTAGGTGTAAGACCCAATACCATCATGAAATATGTGGGTTTTTATCTGCATCTTATATATAAGATATGTATGAATCCTCTATGAGGTTCCAACGTAGACAATATTAAAACATGGTGTCCCCCCTCTTTGGGGTCTGCATCTCTGATCCACCCTCTGTGGGTTACAGATCTTCCTTAATGATTTGAAACCTTATCTTTATAAGATTCCAAACATTAGGACCACACTCCTTGGGTTTTCTGATCTGTCTATTTGGTAAAATTTCTAAGTTCTCCCAATTAGGGTTTTACCTCTCTGATCAATCCCCATGGGATGTTTTGGTCAACCTCATACATTTTTATCAAGATGTTAAAATCATGGCCTACCTCATGTTAATACTAGGATGCTTGAGGAAAACCTCAAAAGACATGGCTATGGAATAAGATATCTTCAATCGATGTAGTTTGACATAGGTTATGCTCCCTTTAGAATCCCTATTATGAGGAATAATATAAGTGTCCCAATGTTACAGTGTCCATACATGCCACTGATGCCCAACATGACTACTCTCCTAACCAAAGGTTGTTTCTCCAGCAAGACCCTATGGAATGTAAAGATATAAACCACGTAATTAACTGACATCCAAAAAGATATGGGAACATGAATGTGTTTCATGAACTACAACTCAAATATATGAGGGAGACCCAAAATGGTTGATGAATTGCAATGAGAAATCAAAGGAAGGGGAAACAAGCATCCCATCATCCCATTTCGACCAAGGAGGAGACACAAATGAGAAGTGATAAATTCTTCTCACCTTTGGAAAGTGGGAATGGAGGGTATAATGTAGTCCATTAGTTAATGAATGGGTGCACCCCATTGAAAAATAGTAGAAAAATTCTTTACACACCAGGGATAGACAATGTTATCACGTCATGGGATTCCCTTCTGAATTGGACATCTTTCCATCTTGAAATACGCCAATTTTTTGCTCATAATTCATTGATTTGTTTCTTGATATATAGAATAGTATCTTCTTGTCATATCGAATGATCGTAAAATGATCCAGTTGTCTTGGAAGGAAGACTTTTCATAACGTTGACATTTGTTTGATGGTTATTGCATGATCTTGTTTAACTTGGTTAGTAGACTTCATGAGACCCAGATGGATCTTCCTAAAAGCTATCACATGACCTGGATGGCTTGTCTAGAGGGTGTCACACAATCCAGCTATCTTACCATAGATGTCTTTTATGATTTTTGTAACACTTAGGGTGGGCGTATTGAGAGGTAATGCGACATGTATCAAAGTGGGTCATAGGTCTTGGATAACATATATGGAGTGTATCCCATGTCCTTGAATAACATATCTTGACGGAAGTGAAATTATATGATGAATTTTCTAGAGGGTGTTTCGAGAGATAGTTGACATGTCCATATGTTACCGGGAGACTTGGATGACATGAGTGGGAATCGTTATATGAGTCAAGTGATTTATCTAAAGGACAAAGAAATGCTTGGGAGAAGATCCTAGATGGATTTTTAACCTAATGTGGCATTCCTAGGAGAACCTCGTGGCCTATTATGAAAAGTAAATTTTTCTTCGCATGACCCAAATAGCACATCCAAATTGTATCATGGGATCTGTGTGACATGTCTCGGGGTTGTACTGTGAATTGGATGGATCATGTGAAGAGAATGAGGGTGAGTGAACATGTTTTTGGTTTATTTTATTGACCATTATTATTTTTTATATCCATTATATTTGGAATACCATATATTTATTCAGTGTGAGTTTATTTTAGGTCTCACTCGATCTAGAAAACATGAAATATGTTATTTATGTGTACTACTAGAAGGCATTCACAACAACTATAAATGATCACGTGATGTGATTTATGAATATCTCTTGATGTCACATATCTGACATCTTTTAAAGTTATTTTTTCATTTAATTTACATTTCTTTATTGATTGGGGGGTTTCACATGAATTTTGGTGGAAATGGTGGGTTCTCAAAATTTGGGCCAAACCGTGAGCCCATTCCCAGATTTAAAAACCAATTTTGTTTATTTTAACTCATTATTTTTTCAATATTTTACAACAATTATAATTCTCAATTTTAATAAACTAATATATAAAAATTACCATATCCATTTGGGCCTCATAAAAATCCATAATCATGATGGATTTGGGTTTTTTTATTAAGGTTTTGGGCCAACCCGAAAGCCCATTTCCTACTTTAAGTATTATTTTTAAAATTTTAATATCTCATTCAATATTTACTATTTTTCGGTGATTCCAACTCTCACTCGAATAAAATAACCTAAGAATCACCCCCATTATCTATTTAGCCGCTTATGAGCTCATTGGTTTCACGAATATGGGGGAAACTTCATTGGATGTCTCAAATCGTTCAGATTTGATGAGGTAAATTGTTTCTTTCATAACACCTTCAATTTCTGCTCTTTTTCCCCCATTTAAGTCCACACATGACCTTATCATCCCCCTTAAAGCCTCCATATCAGGTTTTGTTTCTTGGAGATTCAAATATTGGTGTATTTGGTTTGTTTGATTCAAGATGTTTCATTTAAATGTTTCTTCCCTTGATTTCTTCTTCTTCCTTAGGGTTTCTTTCACCCTTTCTTGATGTTCCTCATGTCCATAAGTTGAGGTTCGAAAGTAGGGTTTGATTTGGTGTATTTGTTGGTCAAATATTGTGGTCTAGGTCTGGATTTATCTTCCCTGAGGTGCGGTGGTGGTGCAGCTGATGTTTCACACCATGTCTTGAGGGTTTCGACATAAATGGTAGGTGATTCCATGTGAAATCATTTCTATATGAGTTAGTTTTCTTGAATTACATATTATTAATGTTCCTAATATGCTGTGTGTGGTGGAAAAAAAATTTATGTTGGATTTCGTTAACCATTTATTTTTATAGTTTTATTTTATCTTAAAATTGGATGTTTTTCATGTGTAACCCTTTGGGTATCATTTGGGTGTGTTTTATAACATATAAAATTGGTTTAATAAATCTTGTTTTTGCTGAAAATTCTGATTTTGTAGGGTATTGGTGCTCCATTAGGTTTTAAAGAGGTTTTTATGGGTTTAATGTGTAAAAACTTATTGTACTTCTTGAAAATGATTTTCAAAACCCGTGATTTTCATGTGGATCTTTTGTGGTATTGTTTGAGGTGTTTTTATAACACTTGGGGGTAGTTTAATAAATGTTTTTGGGACTTCCAATTCAGTTTTGAATTTTTATTAATGTGATTTTGTCCTTGAAATATGGTTTTGAAATGGGTTTCATGTGAAAATCTTTGGTACACTCTTTAGAATTATTTTATGAAAGTTTTCAATGGTTTAATAATTTATGTAAGGGGTGAAACCATATTGGAAAACTATTTTGGATTTTTTTATACATTAAAATGGACCACTTTAAATTTGGATAGGTCTTTCATCTAATGTGTATCCTCTTGGAAATTTTTTATAAAAATGTTTAATGGATTTAATGAAATTTGAAAGAGGTGTGAATGTGGTGTGGGCTGTTTGTGTGAGTGTGATGTGAAAAATGGATTCTGTTTATAAAAAGGGTTTTATGTACCATGTGAGTAGGCTGTTATGTGATTTTTAGCATATTTTTAGGGACTTTATAAAATTGTTAAATGATGTGTTGGATTGTGAAAGTTATGCAAAAAGTGTTGTGGGATATTTTGCTGTGAGTTTGATGTCAAAACACATTTGAATGAAAAGTGGAATTTGTGACTTTTGTGATGTACATGGGGCTGTTTGGTTAATGAGTGACATGTATGTTAAATTTTCATATGAAAAATATATTTATTGGCTTGTTGAACTTGTTTGAGCACAAAGGGAAAACCCAGGTATCTAGGTGAGTGGATGCGTACTAGTATGCTAGTGAATACGTGGGGTTTGGATTTAGTTTCACTTATCAATATTGACACTTACAACTCTAACTAAACTATGATGTTGATTATTGGGGACCACTAGGTTATGGGTATGTTCCCTACTAGTGGCTCGTGCATAAGAACAGATATTTTTTGTGGTTACTCTCACCGAGATACAAGGAACATGGGACCCACATCTAGCTAGTGCCTAGGGGTTGTTTCCCATTGCATGAGCTCATTAGATCCTTTATACATACCATCAGCATATGGTATATTTGGCTGAAAAAATTCAGAATCTTTGGAATTTATTTTAAATGTTTTGATTCTTTAAATTAGACCACTTGAAAACTGATTTTTTAGTTGCATCTTTTAGAAATTGTAACTAGAAATTACATGTTTTTTAAAACTTTCATGCTTTTCATATTTGAATGTTTATCACAAGGAATATATTAGTGGTGGTATCCTTCAGGGCATTGTCTCACATCCTAAATACACCCTTGGGTGTAAGTAGACTTGGTTATTTTTATTGTCGTAGGTTTGGGTACAACTTTTGTGCCAATAGTTCGGGTTTTTAGTGGTCCATCATGATACAGTGTTGTGGATATGGCTTGAGGGTGGTGCCTATCACCATGTGGAGGTTCTTGGGCTATCCATTGTGGGTTTCTTCAGTTGTTATAGTATTATATAATTGTTTTAAATTATGTAATTCAGTTTAGAAATTTTGGAAAAGTTGATTTTGTTTGAAAAATCTAGATATTTTTTATCGGATTTGTTTGTTGTTTTATGATTATAAACTCGGGTAAATCATTCCCAAATTTTATTTTCTGTTACCCGGGCACTTGTGCCATCCCATGGGTAAAATCATTTCATTTATCGAATGTGTTTGGACTTGTTGTTATTGATATAATTACTAATATCATGATTTAATTACTTCCAGAATGTAAAACATGATTTATAAAGAATATATATTTAGAATATAATATATAAAATAGATCAATAAATGTAATGAAATACACCGTTCATCTAGACGGCAGGTCGTATGTACGCATGAACGCTGTTTTCGTTTCCTTATTAAATTCAATGGAAGTAAATGAAAAATATATATAAATAAAAATAGTAGTATTATTATGTCATGTATTTCATGATTACATATTATATATAATTTATAATCGTTCGTTAATGGTTAACATGGATAATGAATCTCCTCGCATCACAGAGATGGTAATCAGTACGTATGCACGATCGATGTTATCATTCCCATAATTATTGAACGGAATTGGAGTGGATGATATAATATCTCACAATTATAATTATGTTATAATAATCATATATAGTTATTATTTCCACAATTATACCCATCCATGTATGGTGGTGGTGGAAAAACAGATTACACCATAGTGTGGAGACGGTATTCCGTAAGAACGCACATGCGGTGATTTTATTTTCGGTAGGATGGATAGAAGGTGAAATAGGGTTTTTTCATATTTATAATAACATATCAGTATATTTTTTAAACTTATGTTATTACTTTATAATGAAATAACTAAATAAGATTATGTATAATAAAAATAAATTTGAAAGAATCGGTAAAGGAGATTACCTCTTCTTTGACATGCCTCTTCTGAACCTCCTCTTAGGGCACTAAAGTTGGTCTTTAAAGAAAACCAGGACCTATAGAATGTTTATAGGGAAGTGGATAAAAAAATGGACACGTTTAGGCTGATATTTAAGACTCAAAATTCTGTGAAGAGGAGCGGGAGGAGTTTCCCTTTTATAAGAGAGGAGAGGGTCACTTTTGGAAACCTCTAAAATATTAATTTGTAATAAACTCAAGACCCACCTGAAAACCTCAAAAATGACTGAAATTTGAATATGAGATGAGAGAGGGGTGTAATATCATCATCCAATAAAATTTATACATTTTGGGAATTTATTTTAAACCTTATCAACTTGATTTATCCTTATTTAATCTATTTAATTTTATTTGGGGTAATAATATTCTAAATTTTAAATTGTTATAAATAAGTAAATATGTGTTGTTAAATGTTTATAATTGGATACTTTATGAACTTTTAGACCATATAAATTTCAATTTATAATTTTTAAGTCTTTTTTTTATTTTTAATCAATTTAATAATATGTTATTTTTATAAAATAACAATAGTCTCAATTTTGAAACAATTCATTTATTTGAATTTAAATTAAATCCACACAGAGGATATATTTGAACCAAAATATTTAATTGATTTATAACATTTCATACTTATCTATAAAATTCTTCGATTACATTAAATAGTTCATATATTAATTATTTTAATATTTTTGAACCATTTATTTTATACTTCAATGAATAAAATATTTTCTACATCACTGTTGTGTCACCATTAATGATGATTATTTAATCCTTAAAATTTCTAAGTAAATTTACATGATGTTGATAATGTTATTATCTTTCGGTTGACTATTTATGTTTGGTGTTTTATGAAGTTTTTCACTAAATTAAAATTATTACACTTATAAGATATTAGAGAGTGACATGTTGTCACTTTCTTAGGTTTTAATAATAATTACATCCTTTTCAGGGTCAAAAGTCCATGAAATTAATATATCATGAACCTCAGGTGATATGGGTCTACTTTTATTCATCCAATAGAATTTTGGCAGGTTTTAGGGTAATTTTATAATCTTATTTTTACCCTTAATTACTCGATTTACCTTTAACTGTAGTAAATGAAATTCATCATAGTTACTATTCATAATTTCTAAAAATACAAATTATCCTATTAACATAATTTTTACCTACTAATTTCAAATATGGATCCATTTTTCTAAATTCAAAACACAAAAGTTTCATTATTTAATTTAAAATTAATCTTGTTGTTGACAAAACAGGTTTTAAGTGTTAAAACATTGCAAAAGATTGAAATATTTTTACCTATGAATTCAATGTTAAATTAATGATAATGAATTAAATTATACTAAATGTTAAAAATATATTCTATTTATTCTTTAAAAACATTCTATATTATAATTTAATCTTATAAATTATCTTGATGAAAAAAGTTGTTGTTAATTAAAATTTAGTGTATTTTTACTATTCATCAAAATATGAACGTTAACTGAAAAATATTAAAAAATTATCCAAATTAAATTTTTATATACTCATTTAAATAAATATGTTTGTTTTTTAAAAATTCACTCATAAAAATGTCAAAAAATAGATTTAATGTGGGTGCTCCATCAAAAGGCGGCAAAACTGCATTTTTTGAAAAATACTTAATTTACCTGAAATGGTTAATTTGTTCTCATACCAAGTTATAGTATTTGTGTAAAATTAATGATAATGTCATAAAATTAAAGATGTGGTTAATAATATTAAAAATAGATAGTTCATAATAATATATCGATGTTTAGTGAAACTCGGTATTGCATACAACACACACTATCGAGGAAGGACGCTCTTGCGTGCAACACAAGCCAAGAATAGTGTTTACATATACTAAAAGATAATACAGTGTTGCATATAGCACAAGCTAATCATGGTGTAGCAAACAAAAGAATACAACAATGAAATTAAAATGAATAATTTTCATAAAATTTCGGGGTGTGGCAACGACGATGTTACCCATGGGGGAATGCTCACCCTTCACTATGAGCCAGCTTCATGATATTTGAGTATTAGGTGATTCACCCTCATAATCCAAACCTAATTTCCCTCAAATTCCCTTTTGATGAGGGTGATATTTATCACCAAAATTAATTCAATGAGGCAATTTAAGGAATGCCCAGAAAATTTGTGATGAAATTCCAGATGAATGGGACTAAATATCATAAAAAAGGATTTCTTCGTAATGTTCCTACATGGAGTCTCTCATCATCATGAAGGGGAAACGTAGTAATGTGACACCCATGGGCAATACAACCTATGCGGCCATTCCAAGGTGTTTTATGGAAGGTTTTATGATTCAAATAGAGTAACTACCTTTCACGAATCCCCGTTTTCCTTCACGACATGCCTACAAGAATCACATGCCCCTATTGACTATAAATATCCTAATCACACTGCCACAGTGGAATGGTTACACAGAACATTTGGATTCTGAGCTCTTTTTTTGAATCCTATAAGCATAGTGAACCATTGAGAAAGTGGATCACCAAAGGTACTTAAGAATCATGATCCACCCCTTCCATTATTTTTATTTACCCTTACCTAAGGTAGGGATGCCATTCACTAAGGACTAGAACTTTTATGGAATAAGGAGACCCTTTTGGATACATGATGCTTCACAGAGAATTAATCCTTCATGAAGGACTCATCCCCTGAGCAAGTATTCATAGCTATGGTAGGTGCGCCATGCTTCACGAAGCCCATTCCTTCGCGTAGTTATGGTTCTCCACAATGAATCATAGCTTCGAGAAACATTCCTCAGTGAGGCCCCATCTTCACGATACCCTCCTCTATGTGGCCCTCAAGGATTTTGTGTTGTGACTTCTTCGTCCCTCATGAGTAATCTTCTATTGTGGGACATTACCTATTCGTTTTTCGTATAGGTATCGTAATCCCATATGCATTTTGACATAAGGACATTATCATAGACCTCATGAGTGACCACCCATCCACACTCCCAACTTTTATTATTACATGTACCCTCATCTAACAAGGGTTGGTGTGATCCAGTCATGCATGTATAAGGGGGTAGAAGTGAGTCCTTCCTATATTTTTTTTAGGAATTTAAACTACTGAGCCCCATAGTCCCTAGCAGATGATGTTAAGATATAGTCTCACCTCAAGCAATGCACATGGGGTTTCATGTCTTCTGAATTTTCCATACCGATTCATCTCCATGGGAGTGAGATCTTACCCATATAGAATTAGATCCCCCTCACATGGAAGGAGATCCTCATCTGGAAACTTCTACACATAAGCCCCACACCGTCACTCACTGACACATATTTCATGATGTGGCCATATTGTTTGATGTTTCTTCTTCACACTGGGCATGACTTACATGGTCATAGAAGTTAGTAGTGACCATGAAACCCTGCACCTAGGTAGCTAGACAAGTGTAATCCCTATTTCAATTGTGAACTATGATGGTTTTGATCCTTTCTTTATAAACAAGGTATATAGGAAGCCTCCATGAGGTTCAATCCCCAAAAATATTGAACCCATGTTCTCCCTCTTAGGTATGTACCCCAGGATGTTACATATTACCTTTATTGGGTAAATACACTAGTATCCACCTATATGGACTGTTCTGATCCATCAGCCATCACCCACATCATCCATCACCCATCCTAATTTTACATTGGACCACCACATCCCAGTAAGATCATGAAATTTAAACGAGGTATGTACGAATGTTCCTTGGGGTTCAACCCCATAATCCACTGCCATCACATTCATTCTCTTGAGTCTCCACATCTTGGGAGGATCATGACCCTACCCAGAGGCCACACTTCCTTTGAGTACCTATCCATATTCTCCATTCTCATCGGACACCTTCTTACATGTCCCATCAGCCAATCCTAAATTATCTGTTCATTGATTCCCAACTAAATGGGATATGGAGGAAGATTCCATGAGGATCAGTCTCATCAAATCTATCATTCCAACCATTTCATCCTTCACCCAGTCCTTATCCAGATGAGGTCACAACATCAATCAATGTTATTCCTACATGTAAGAACCATCCACACATATTCCTAGTACCAACTGGGTAGCTAACCATTCATAATCCCCACACATAACATATTCATCAAACCATGATAGATCTGCATCCAAAGGGTGGCTATCTAGGTGTAAGACCCAATACCATCATAAAATACGTGGGTTTTTATCTGCATCTTATATATAAGATATGTATGAATCCTCTATGAGGTTCCATCCTAGACAATTTTAAAACATGGTGTCCCCCCTCTTTGGGGTCTGCATCTCTGATCCACCCTCCGCGGGTTACAGATCTGCCTTAAAGATTTGAAACCTTGACTTTATAAGATTCCCCACATTAGGACCACACTCTGTGGGATTTCTGATCTGTCCATTTTGTAAAATTTCTATGTTCTCCCAATTAGGGTTTTACCTCTCTGATCCATCCCCATGGGATGTTTTGGTCAACCTCATACATTTTTATCAAGATGTTAAAATCATGGCCTACCTCATGTTAATCATGGGATTCTTGAGGAAAACCTCAAAATACATGGCTATGGAATAAGATATATACAATCGATGTAGTTTGACTTGGGTTATGCTCCCTTTAGAATCCTTATTTTGAGGAATAATATAAGTGTCCCAATGTTACAATGTCAATACATGCCACTGATGTCCAGCATGACTACTCTCCTAACCAAAGGTTGTTTCTCCAGCAAGACCCTATGCAATGTAAAGATATAAACAACTTAATTAACAAACATCCAAAAAGTTATGGGAACATGAATGTGTTTCATGAACTACAACTCAAATATATGAGGGAGACCCAAAATGGGTGATGAATTGCAATGAGAAATCAAAGGGGAAACAAACATCCCATCATCCCATTTCGATCAAGGAGGAGACACAAATGAGAAGTGATAAATTCTTCTCAGCATTGGAAAGTGGGAATGGAGGGTATAATGTAGTCCATTAGTTAATGAATGGCTGCACCCCATTGAAAAATTGTAGAAAAAATTCTTTACACACCAGGGATTGACAATGTTATCACGCCATGAGATTCCCTTCTGAATTGGACATCTTTCCATCTTGACATACGCTAATTTTCTGCTCATCATTCATTGATTTAATTCTTGATATATAGAATAGTATCTTTTTGTCATATCGAATGATCATAAAATGATCCAGTTGTCTTGGAAGGAAGAATTTGCATAACGTTGAAATTTGTTTGAAGGTTATTGCATGATAATGTTTAACTTGGTTAGTAGAATTCACGAGACCCAGATGGATCTTCCTAAAAGCTATCACATGACCTGGATGGCTTGTCTAGAGTGTGTCACACAATCCAGTTATCTTACCGTAGATGTATTTTACGATTTTTGTAACACTTAGGGTGGGCATATTGAGAGGTAATGCGACATGTATCAAAGAGGTTCACAGGTCTTGGATAACATATATGGAGTGTATCCCATGTCCTGGAATAACATATCTTGACGGAAGTGAAATTATATGATGAATTTTCTAGAGGGTGTTTTGAGAGATAGTTGACATGTCCATATGTTACCGAGAGACTTGGATGACATGAGTGGGAACCATTATATGAGTCAGGTGATGTATCTAAAGGACAAAGAAATTCTTGGGAGAAGATCCTAGATGGTTTTTTAACCTAATGTGGCATTCCTAGGAGAACCTCGTGGCCTATTATGAAAAGTAAATAGTTCTTCGCTTGACCCAAATAGCATATCAAAATTGTATCATGGGATCTGGGTGACATGCCTCGGGGTTGTACTGTGAATTGGATGGATCATGTGAAGAGAATGAGGGTGAGTGAACATGTTTTTGGTTTATTTTATTGACCATTATTATTTTTTATATCCACTATATTTGGAATACCATATATTTATTCACTATGAGTTTATTTTAGGTCTCACTCGATCTATAAAACATGAAATATGTTATTTATGTGTACTACTAGAAGGTATTCACAATAACTATAAATGATCACGTGATGTGATTTATGAATGTATCTTGATGTCAAATACCTGACATCTTTTAATGTTATTTTGTCATTTAATTTACATTATTTTATTGATTGGGGGGTTTCACATGCATTTTGGTGGAAATGGTGGGTTTTCAAAATTTGGGCCAAACCGTGAGCCCATTTCCAGATTTAAAAACAATGTTTGATTATTTTTTAACTCAATATTTTTTCAATATTTTACAACAATTCTAATTCTCAATTTTCATAAACTAATATATAAAAACTACCATATCCATTTGGGCCTCATAAAAGTCCATAATCATGACGGATTTGGGTTTTTTTATTATGGTTTTGGGCTAACCTGAAAGCCCATTTCCTGCTTTAAGTATTATTTTTAATATTTTAATATCTCATTCAATATTTACTATTTTTCTGTTATTCCACCTCCCACTCGAATAACATAACCTAAGAATCACCCCCATTATCTATTTAGCCGCTTTTGAGCTCATTGGTTATACGAATATGGGAGAAACTTCATTAGATGTCTCAAATCGTCCAGATTTGAAGAGGTAAATTGTTTCTTACATAACACCTTCAATTTCTGCTCTTTTCCCCCCATTTAAGTCCACACATGACCTTATCATACCCCTTAGAGCCTCCATATCAGGTTTTGTTGCTTGGAGATTCAAATATTGGTGTATTTGGTTTGTTTGATTCAAGATGTTTCATGTAAGTGTTTCTTCCCTTGATTTCTTCTTCTTCCTTAGGGTTTCTTTCAACCTTTCTTGATGTTCCTCATGTCCATAAGTTGAGGTTCGAACCTAGGATTTGATTTGGTGTATTTTTTGGTCAAATATTGTGGTATAGGTCTGGATTTATCTTCCCTGAGGTGTGGCGGTGGTGCAGCTGATGTTTCACACCATGTCTTAAGGGTTTCGACATAAAAGGTAGGTGATTCCATGTGTAATCATTTTTATATGAGTTAGTTTTCTTGAATTACCTATTATTAATGTTCCTAATATTCTTTTTGTGGTGAAAAAAAATTTATGTTGGATTTCGTTAACCATTTATTTTTATAGTTTCATTTTAGCTTAAAATTGGGTGTTTTTCATGTGTAACCCTTTGGGTATCATTTGGGTGTGTTTTATAACATATAAAATTGGTTTAATAAATCTTGTTTGGGATAAAAATTCTGATTTGGTAGGGTATTAGTGCGCCATTATGTTTTAAAGAGGGTTTTTATGGGTTTAATGTGTAAAAACTTATTGTACTTCTTGAAAGTGATTTTCAAAACGCGTGCTTTTCATGTGGATCTTTTGTGGTATTGTTTGAGGTGTTTGTATAACATTTGGGGGTAGTTTAATAAATGTTTTTGGGGCTTCAAATTCTTTTTTATATTTTTATTAATGTGATTTTTTCCTTGAAATATTGTTTTGAAATGGGTTTTATGTGAAAATCTTTGGTACACTCTTTAGAATTGTTTTATGAATGTTTTGAATGGTTTAATAATTTATGTAAGGGGTGAAACCATATTGGAAAACTATTTTTTATTTTTTTATACTTTCAAATGGACCATTTTAAATGTGGATAGGTCTTTCATGTGATGTGTATCCTCTTGGAAATTGTTTATGAAAATGTTTAACGGATTTACTGAAATTTGAAAGAGTTGTGAATGTGGTGTGGGCTGTTTGTGTGAGTGTGATGTGAAAAATGGAATCTGTTTATAAAAAGGGTTTTATGAACCATGTGAGTGGGCTGTTATGTGATTTTTAGCATATTTTTAGGGACTTTATAAAATTGTTATAGGATGTGTTGGATTGTGAATGTTATGAAAAAAGTGTTGTGGGATATTTTGGTGTGAGTTTGATGTCAAAACACATTTGAATGAAAAGTGGAATTTGTGACATTTTTGATGTACATGGGGCTGTTTATTTAATGCGTGAAATGTAAGGGATATTTTCATATGAAAACTATATTTATTGTTTTGTTGAACTTGTTTGAGCACAAAGGGAAAACCCGGGTATCTAGGTGGGTGGATGCGTACTAGTATGCTAGTGAATACGTGGGGTTTGGCATTAGTTTCACTTATCAATATTGACACTAACAACTCTAACTAAACTATGATGATGATTATTGGAGACCACTAGGTTATGGGTATGTTCCCTACTAGTGGCTCGTACATAAGAACAAATATTTTTTGGTGGTTACTCTCACCGAGATACGAGGAACCTGGGACCCACATCTAGCTAGTGCCTAGGGGTTATTTCCCATTGCATGAGCTCATTAGATCCTTTATACATACCATCAACATATGGTATATTTGGCTGAAAAAAATCAGTAACTTTTGAATTTATTTTAAATGTTTTGATTCTTTAAATTAGCCCACTTGAAAAATGATTTTTTTAGTTGCATCTTTTAGAAATTGTAAATAGAAATTACATGTTTTTGAAAACTTGTATGCTTTTAATCATTGAATTTTTATCACAAGGAATATATTAG
Source organism: Viscum album (assembly GCA_963277665.1). Taxonomy (NCBI): domain Eukaryota; kingdom Viridiplantae; phylum Streptophyta; class Magnoliopsida; order Santalales; family Viscaceae; genus Viscum; species Viscum album. The sequence continues at coordinate 937,731,098 of OY728129.1, forward strand.
TGGTGGTATCGTTCAGGTCATTGTCTCACACCCTACATACACCCTTGGGTGTAAGTAGACTTGGTTATTTTTATTGTCGAACAACTTTTGTGCCAACAGATCGGGTTTTTAGTGGTCTATCATGATACATTGTTGTGGATATGGCTTGAGGGCGGTTCCTATCGCCATGTGGAGGTTCTTGGGCTATCCATTGTGGGTTTGTTCAGTTGTTATAGTATTCTATAATTGTTTTAAATTATGCAATTCAGTTCTGAATTTTTTTAAAAGTTGGTTTTGTTTGAAAAATCCAGATTTTTTTATCGGATTTGTTCATTGTTTTATGTTTATAAACTCGGGTAAATCATTCCCAAATTTTATTTTCTGTTACCCGGGAACTTGTTCCATCCCATGGGTAAAACCGTTTCATTTATCGCATGTGTTTGGACTTGTTGTTATTGATATAATTACTTATATCATGATTTAATTACTTCCATAATGTAAAACATGATTTATAAAGAATATATATTTAGAATATAATATATATTATTGTTCGATAAATGTAATGAAATACACCATTCATGTAGACAGCAGGTCGTACGTACGCATGAACGCTGTTTTCGTTTCCCGATTAAATTCAATGGAAGTAAATGAAAAATATATATAAATAAAAACATTAGTATTATTGTGTCATATATTTCATGATTACATATTATATATAATTTATAATAATTCTTTAATGGTTAACATGGATAATGAATCTCCTCGCATCGCAGAGATGGTAATCAGTACGTACGCACAATCGATGTTATCGTTCCCATAATTATTGAACAGAATTGGAGTGGATGATATAATATCTCAGAATTATAATCATGTTATAATAATCATATATAGTAATTATTTCCACAATTATACCCATCCATGTATGGTGGTGGTGAAAAAACAGATTACACCACAGTGTGGAGATGATATTTTGTAGGAACGCACATGCGGTGATTTCATTTTCTGTAGGATGGATAGAAGGTGAAAGAGGGTTTTCTCATATTTATAATAACATATCAGTATATTTTTTAAACTTATGTTATTACTTTATAATGAAATAACTAAATAAGATTATGTATAAGAAAAAATAAATTTGAATGAATCGGTAAAGGATATTACCTCTTTTTTGACACGCCTCTTCTGAACCTCCTCTTAGGGCACTAAAGTTAGTCTTTGAAGAAATCCAGGACCTATATAATGTTTATAGGGAAGTGGATAAAATAAATGGATAGGTTTTGGCCGATATTGAAGGCTCAGAATTCTGTGAAGAGGAGCGGGAGGAGGTTCCCTTGTATAAGAGAAAAGAAGGTCACTTTTGGAAACCTCTAAAATATTAATTTATAATAAACTCAAGACCCACCTAAAAACCTCCAAAATGACTCAAATTTGAAGATGAGATGAGAGAGGGTTATAATATCATCATCCGATAAAATTTATACATTTTGGGAATTTATTTTAAACCTTATCAACCTGATTTATCTTTATTTAATCTATTTAATTTTATTTGGGGTAATAATATTCTAAATTTTAAATTCTTATAAATAAGTACTTATGTGTTGTAAAATGTCTATAATTGGATACTTTATGAACGTTTAGACCATATAAATTTCAATTTATAATTATTAATTTTTTTTTTATTTTTAAACAATTTAATAATATGTTATTTTTATAAAATAACAATAGTGTCAATTTTGACACTATTCATTTATTTGAATTTAAATTAAATCCACACAGAGGATATATTTGAACCAAAATATTTAACTGATTTATAACATTTCATAATTATCAATAACTTTTTTTGATTACATTAAATAGTTCATATATTTATTATTTTAATATTTTTAAACCATTTATTTTATACTTCAATGAATAAAATATTTTCTACATCACTATTGTGTCACCATTAATGATGATTATTTAATCGCTAAAATTTCTAAATAAATTTACATGATGTAGATAATGTTATTATCTTTCTGTTGACTATTTATGTTTGATGTTTTATGAAGTTTGTCACTAAATTAAAATTATTACACTTATATGATATTAGAGAGTGACATGTTGTCACTTTCTTAGGTTTTAATAATAATTACATCCTTTTCATGGCCAAAAGTTCATGAAATTAATCTATCATGAACCATAGGTGATATGGGTCGACTTTTATTCATCCAATATAATCTTGGCAGGTTTATGGTAATTTTATAATCTTATTTTTACCCTTAATTACTCGATTTTCCTTTAACTGTAGTAAATGAAATTCATCGTAGTTGCTATTCAGAATTTCTAAAAATAAAAATTATCCTTTTAACATAATTTTTACCTACTAATGTCAAATATGGAATCCATTTTTCTAAATTCAAAACACAGAAGTTGTAGTATTTAATTTAATATTAATCCCGTTGTTGACAAAACAAGTATTAAGTGTTAAAACTTTACAAAAGATTAAAATATTTTTACCTATGAATTCAATGTTAAATTAATAATAATTACTTACATTATACTAAATGTTATAAATATATTCTATTTATTCTTTAAAACCATTCTATATTATAATTTAATCTTATAAATTATCTTGATGAAAAAAGTTGTTTTTAATTAAAATTTAGCGTATTTTAACAATTCATCAAAATATGAACGTTAACAGATAAATATTTAAAAATTATCCAAATTAAATTTTTATATACTCATTTAAATAAATAGGTTTGTTTTTAAAAAATGAACTCATAAAAATGTCAAAAACTAGATTTAATGTGGGTGCGCCATCAAAAGGTGGCAAATCTGCATTTTTTGAAAAATACTTAATTTACCTGAAATGGTTATTTTGTTCTCATACCAAGTTATTGTATATCTGTAAAATTAATGATAATGTTATAAAATTAATGATGTGGTTAATATTATTAATAACGGATATTTCATAACAATATATCATTGTTTAGTGAAACTCAGTATTGCGTACAACACACACTATCGAGGAAGGATGCTCTTGCATGCAACACAAGACAAGAATAGTGTTTACATATACTAAAAGATAATAAGGTGTTGTATATAGCACAAGATAATCATGGGGTAGAAAACAAAAACAGACATCAATGAAATTAAAATGAATAATTCTTATAAAATTTTGGGGTGTGACAACGACGATGTTACCCATGGGGGAATGCTCACCCTTCACTATAAGCTAGCTTCATGATATTTGAGTATTAGGTGATTCACCCTCACAATCCAAACCTAATTTCCCTCAAATCCCATTTTGATGAGGGTGATATTTATCACCAAAATTAATTCAATGCGGCAATTTAAGGAATGCCCAGACCATTTGTGATGAAATTCAAGATCAATGGGACTAAATATCATAAAAAAGGATTTCTCAATAATGTTCCTGCACGGAGTCTCTCACCATCATGAAGGGGCAACGCAGTAATGTGACACCCATGGGTAAGACAACCTATGCGGCCATTCCAAGGTGTTTTATGGAAGGTTTTATGATTCAAATAGAGTAACTACCTTTCACGAATCCCCGTTTTCCTTCACGACATGCCTACAAGAATTACATGCCCCTATTGCCTATAAATATCCTAATAACACTGCCATAGAGGAATGGTTACGCAGACCATTTGGATTCTGAGCTCTTTTTTTGAATCCTATAATCATAGTGAACCATTGGGAAAGTGGATCACCCAAGGTACTTAAGAATCGTGATCCACCCTTTTCATTATTTTTATTTACCCCTACCTATGGTAGGTATGCCATTCACTAAGGACTAGAAATTTTATGGAATAAGGAGACCCTTTTGGATACATGAGGCTTCACAGATCATTAATCCTTCATGAAGGACTCATCCCCTGAGCAAGTATTCATAGCTATGGTAGTATCCCCATGCTTCACGAAGCCCATTCCTTCCCATAGTTATGGTTCTCCACAAAGAATCATAGCTTCGAGAAACATTCCTCAGTGAGGCACCAACTTCACGAGACCCTCTTCTATATGGCCCTCAAGGATTTTGTGTTGTGACTGCTTGGTCCCTCTTGAGTAATCTTCTATCGTGCGACCTTACCTCTTCATTTTTGGTATAGGTATAGTAATCCCCTTTTCATTTTGACATAAGGACATTATCATAGACCTCATGAGTGACCACCCAGCCACACTCCCACCTTTTATCATTACATGTACCCCCATCTAACAAGGGTTGGTGTGATACAATCATGTATGTATAATGGGGTAGAAGTGAGTCCTTCCTATATTTTTTTTATGAATTTAAACGACTGAGCCCCATCGTACCGAGTAGACGATGTTAAGCTATATTCTCACCTCATGCAATGCACATGAGGTTTCATGTCTTGGGAATTTTCCATACCGATCCATCTCCATGGGAGTGAGATATTCCCCATATAGAATTAGATCCCCCTCACATGGAAGGATATCCTCATCTGGAATCTTCTACACATAAGCCCCACACCATCACTCACTGACACATATTTCATGATGTGGCCATATTGTTTGATGTTTATTCTTCACACTGGGCATGAATGACATGGTCATTGAGGTTAGTAGTTACCATGAAACCCTGCACGTAGGTAGCTAGCCAAGTGTAATCCCTGTTTCAATTGTGAACTATGATGGTTTTGATCCATTACTTCTAAACAAGGTACATAGGAATCCTCCATGAGGTTCAATCCCCAAAAATAGTGAACCCATGTTCTCCCTCTTAGGTATGTACCAAAGGTTGTGACATATTACCTTTATTAGGTAAATACACTAGTATCCACCTATATGGGCTGTTCTGATCCATCCGTCATCACCCACATCATCCACCACCCATCCTAATTTTACATTGGACTACCACATCCCAGTAAGATCTTGAAATTCAAATATATTAACAATATACATCAATTTTGTCTGCTATCAATGCCTATGAACCTATTTGAACCTAAGAAGTTAGCCATGTGTATCCCTGATACCACAACATACTATGAAGGTTTTGTTCTATATCTTTTAAACGAGGTATGTACGAAGGGTCCTTGGGGTTCAACCCCATCATCCAGTGCCATCACATTATTTCTCTTGAGTCTCCACATCTTGGGAGGATCATGCCCCTACCCAGAGGCCACACTTCATTCGAGTACCTATCCATATTCTCCATTCTCATTGGACACCTTCTTATATGTCCCATCAGCCAATCCTAAATTATCTGTTCATTGATTCCAAACTAAATGGGATATGGAGGAAGATTCCATGAGGATCAGTCTCATCAAATCTATCACTCCAAGAATTTCATCGTTCACATAGTCCTTATCCAGATGAGGTCACAACATCCATCAATGTTTTTCCTACATGTAAGAACCATCCACACATACTCCTAGTACCACATGGGTAGCTAACCATTCATAATCCTCACACATAACATATTCATCATACCATGATAGATCTGCCTCCAAAGGGTGGCTATCCAGGTGTAAGACCCAATACCATCATGAAATACGTGGGTTTTTATCTGAATCTTATATATAAGATATGTATGAATCCTATATGAGGTTCCAACCTAGACAATGTTAAAACATGGTGTCCCCCCTCTTTGGGGTCTGCATCTCTGATCCACCCTATACGGGTTACAGATCTGCCTTAACGATTTGAAACCTTATCTTTATAAGATTCCCCACATTAGGACCACACTCCTTGGGTTTTCTGATCTGTCCATTTGGTAAAATTTCTATGTTCTCCCAATTAGGGTTTTACCTTTCTGATCCATCCCCATGGGATGTTTTGGTCAACCTCATACATTTTAATCAAGATGTAAAAATCATGGCCTACCTCATGTTAATAATGGGATGTATGAGGAAAACCTCAAAAGGAAAGGCTATGGAATAAGATATCTGCAATCGATGTAGTTTGACTTGGGTTATGCTCCCTTTAGAATCCATATTATGAGGAATAATATTAGTGTCCCAATGTTACAGTGTCAATACATGCCACTGATGCCCAGCATGACTACTCTCCTAACCAAAGGTTGTTTCTCCAGCAAGACCCTATGAAATGTAAAGATATAAACCACGTAATTAACCGACATCCAAAACGATTTTGGAACATGAATGTGTTTCATGAACTATAACTAAAATAAATGAGGGAGACCCGAAATGGGTGATGAATTGCAATGAGAAATCAAAGGAAGGGGAAACAAACACCCCATCATCCCATTTCGATCAAGGATGAGACACAACTGAGAAGTGATAAATTCTTCTCACCTTTGGAAATTGGGAATGGAGGGTATAATGTAGTCCATTAGTTAATGAATGGGTGCACCCCATTGAAAAATACTAGAAAAATGCTTTACAAACCCGGGATAGAAATGTTATCACGTCTTGAGATTCCCTTCTGAATTGGACATCTTTCCATCTAGACATATGCTAATTTTATGCTCATCGTTAATTGATTTATTTCTTGATATATAGAATAGTATCTTCTTGTCATATCGAATGATCGTAAAATGATCCAGTTGTCTTGGAAGGAAGAATTTGCATAACCTTGACATTTGTTTGAAGGTTATTGCATGATCATGTTTAACTTGGTTAGTAGACTTCACGAGACCCATATGGATCTTCCTAGAAGCCATCACATGACCTGGATGGCTTGTCTAGACGGTGTCACACAATCCAGCTATCTTACCGTAGACATCTTTAATGATTTTTGTAACACTTAGGGTGGGTGTATTGAGAGGTAATGCGACATGTATCGAAGAGGGTCGCAGGTCTTGGATAACATATATGGAGTGTATCCCACGTCCTTGAATAACATATCTTGATGGAAGTAAAATTATATGATGAATTCTCTAGAGGGTGTTTCGAGAGATAGTTGACATGTCCATATGTTACCGGGAGACTTGTATGACATGAGTGGGAACCATTATATGAGTCAGGTGATGTATCTAAAGGACAAAGAAATACTTGGGAGAAGACCCTAGATGGATTTTTAACCTAATGTGAAATTCCTTGGAGATCCTCATGGCCAATTATGAAAAGTAAATAGTTCTTCACATGACCCAAATAGCATATCAAAATTGTATCATGGGATCTGGGTGACATGTCTCGGGGTTGTAATGTGAATTGGATGGATCATGTGAAGAGAATGAGGGTGAGTGAACCTGTTTTTGGTTTATTTTATTGGACATTATTATTTTTTATATCTATTAAATTTTGAATACCATATATTTATTCAGTGTGAGTTTATTTTAGGTCTCAATCAATCTAGAAAACATGAAATATGTTATTTTTGTGTACTGTTAGAAGGCATTCACAACAACTATAAATGATCACGAGATGTGATTTATGAATGTCTCTTGATGTCACATACATGATGCATTTTAAAGTTATTTTGTCATTTAATTTTCATTATTTTATTGATTGGGTGGTTTCACATGCATTTTGGTGGAAATGGCGGGTTTTCAAAATTTTGGCCAAACCGTGAGCCCATTTCCAGATTTAAAAACCAATTTTGTTTATTTTTTAACACATTATTTTTCAATATTTTACAACAATTACAATTCTCAATTTTCATAAACTAATATATAAAAACTACCATATCAATTTGGGCCTCATAAAAATCCCTAATCATGATGGATTTGGGTTTTTTTATTAAGGTTTTGGGCCAACCCAAAAGCCCATTTCTTGCTTTAAGTATTATTTTTAATATTTTAATATCTCATTCAATATTTACTATTTTTTTGTGATTCCACCTCCCACTCGAATACAATAACCTAAGAATCACCCCCATTATCTATTTAGCCACTTTTGAGCTCATTGGTTTCACGAATATGGGCGAAACTTCCTTGGATGTCTCAAATCGTCCAGATTTGAAGAGGTAAATTGTTTCTTTAATAACTCCTTCAATTTCTGCTCTATTTCCCCCATTTCAGCCCACACATGACCTTATCATCCCCCTTAGATCCTCCATATTAGGTTTTGTTGCTTGGAGATTCAAATATTAGTGTATTTGGTTTTTTTGATTCATGATGTTTCATGTATGTGTTTCTTCCCTTGATTTCTTCTTCTTCCTTAGGGTTTACTTCACCCTTTCTTGTTTTTCCTCATGTCCATAAGTTGAGGGTCTAACCTAGGATTTGATTTGGTGTAATTTTGGGTCAAATATTGTGTTCTAGGTCTGGATTTATCTTCCCTGAGGTGTGGCAGTGGTGCAGCTGATGTTTCACACCATGTCTTGAGGGGTTCGACATAAAAGGTAGGTGATTCCAAGTGTAATCATTTCTATATGAGTTAGTTTTCTTGAATTACCTATTATTAATGTTCCTAATATGCTGTGTGTGGTGGAAAAAAATTATGTTGGATTTGGTTAGCCATTTATTTTTATAGTTTCATTTTAGCATAAAATTGGGTGTTTTTCATGTGTTACCCTTTGGGTATCATTTGGGTGTGTTTTATAACATATAAAATTGGTTTAATAAATATTTTTTGGCCTGAAAATTCTAATTTGGTAGGGTATTGGTGCGCCATTAGGTTTTAAAGAGGTTTTTATGGGTTTAATGTGTAAAAACTTATTGTACTTATTGGAAGTGATTTTCAAAACGCGTGCTTTTCATGTGGATCTTTTGTGGTATTGTTTGAGGTGTTTGTATAACACTTGGGGGTAGTTTAATAAATGTTTTTGGGGCTTCCAATTCTGTTTTTAATTTTTATTAATGTGATTTTGTCCTTGAAATACGGTTTTGAGATGGGTTTTATGTGAAAAGCTTTGGTACACTCATTAGAATTGTTTTTTGAAAGTTTTGAATGGTTTAATAATTTATGTAAGGGGTGAAACCATATTGGAAAACAATTTTGTATTTTTTTATACTTTCAAATGGACCATTTTAAATGTGGATATTTCTTTCAGGTGATGTTTATCCTCTTTGAAATTGATTATAAAAAAGTTTAATGGATTTACTGAAATTTGAAAGAGGTGTGAATGTGGTGTGGGCTGTTTGCGTGAGTGTGATGTGAAAAATGGATTTTTTTTATAAAAAGGGTTTTATGAACCATGTGAGTGGGATGTTATGTGATTTTTAGTATATTTTTAGGGACATTATAAAATTGTTAAAGGATGTGTTGGATTGTGAACGTTATGCAAAAAGTGTTGTGGGATATTTTGGTGTGTGTTTGATGTCAAAACACATTTGAATGAAAAGTGGAATTTGTGTCTTTTGTGATGTAAATGGTGCTGTTTGGTTAATGTGTGATGTTTAAGGGATATTTTCATATGAAAACTATATTTATTGGCTTGTTTAACTTGTTTGAGAACAAAGGGAAAACCCGAGTATCTAGGTGGGTGGATGCGTACTAGTATGCTAGTGAATCCGTGGGGTTTGGCTTTAGTTTCACTTAGCAATATTGACACTTACAACTCGAACTAAACTATGATGATGATTATTGGGGACCACTAGTTTATGGTTATGTTCCCTACTAGTGGCCTGTGCATAAGAACAAATTTTTTGCTGGTTACTCTCACCGAGATACGAGGAACCTGGGACCCATATCTAGCTAGTGCCTAGGGGTTATTTCCTATTGCATGAGCTCATTAGATCCTTTATACACACCATCAGCATATGGTATATTTGGCTGAAAAAATTCAGAAGCTTTTGAATTTATTTTAAATGTTTGGATTCTTTAAATTAGCCCACTTGAAAACTGATTTTTTAGTTGCATCTTTTAGAAATTGTAACTAGAAATTACATGTTTTTGAAAACTTGCATGCTTTTCATCTTTGAATATTTATCACAAGGAATATATTAGTGCTGGTGTCGTTCAGGTCATTGTCTCACACCCTACATACACCCTTGGGTGTAAGTAGACTTGGTTATTTTTATTGTCGTAGGTTTGGGTACAACTTTTTTGCCAACAGTTCAGGTTTTTAGTGGTCCATCATGATACGGTGTTGTGGATATGGCTTGAGGGCGGTGCCTATCGCCATGTGGAGGTTCTTGGGCTAGCCATTTTGGGTTTATTCAGTTTTTATAGTATTCTATAATTGTTTTAAATTATGTAATTCAGTTCTGAAATTTTGTAAAAGTTAGTTTTGTTTGAAAAATCCAGATTTGTTTTATCGGATTTTTCCGTTGTTTTATGTTTATAAAATCGGGTAAATCATTCCCAAATTTTATTTTCTGTTACCCAGGAACTTGTGACATCCCTTGGGGATCGGTAACACCCTTCGGGCCTTGCCACGGGCCGGGTTTGGTGCCATTTTTGATGGTGACCAAATTCGGTTCGTGACAAAATGGTATCAGAGGGAGGTTCTGGTTATCTCTTTGGGTCATGTTATTTAGGGAAGCGTTGGGATAGTCTGGAGTTAGTATTTTTGGGACTTGATATTCCAGTTATGGGTAGTGTGACTTATCACCATACCTCAGGATGGGATTCAATTTTCCAGGGGATGTTAGGATTTATCTAATTCCTTTGGTTTTCTTGGTTTAATGATGGTTAGGGGAAATGAAAAGAGAGTTGGGTTAATTGTCTCAGTGAAATTGTAGGGCCTAGAAAGCCATGTGGAGTCGGGGATATTACCCTGAACACTCTCTGTGATAGTGAAGTGATTGGGATATGCCGCCAACTATATGTCCATGTCACCCACTAAAACTATTTTCCTCTCACATTGTTTTGTGGTTTAGTTTTGCAATCTTAGAAATTTGGTTTTAAAGTTACTTGGTTTTGAGAAGCATAAAGTTATTGTAAAATGATTTTCAAATAAAGAATGAATGGATTGATTTATGAAATGGTGGAACTAAATTTTCAGAATTTATTGGAAATGGAAAATGGTATTCTTACACCAGTTTTGAAAGCAGAAACTATATTGAATTAGGTTTTGAAAAAGTGTTTCCAATAGAGTATTCTAAACAATGAAAGGGTGTTTTAATGGGATGAGATTTTTTTGAAATTGATGTATATGAATTTAATGTGAGTATTAATTTATATGATTGGGATTTTTATTCCATGGTTAGCGGTATTGAGAAAACGTAAGTACTGGTTGATTGTTTTAGTTTTGAAAAGTGGAAGGGAATTTTGTTTTAACCATCGGTATTTCCATGAGCGACCACATGCATGGGGTTATAGGGGATTATGGATGGTTAATGGAATGACTGGATGAGTTCCTGGATGATATAAGGAGGGTGCCTAGTGTGGTACAAAAACAAGAATGTGTAAGTCCCATGGGGTACCATTGGTGGATACACTAGTCGCTGAACCATTTGTTTTCAAAGAAAGGTTTTTAAAGAAAACCATGATGCCTTGATGACTGGTTTGGGATGGTGTGTATTATGTGTTGATATATATGTTGATGTTGTGGGATGTTTTGAGTTCAAGAACGCCTCTTGTTCGAACCAGGTTTTGGGTTTGTGTTGGGACGACAAGTTGGGTAGAAGGATCGGTTAGTAGTCTCTTCTGAGATATGTTTTGGGACACCATTATGGTGGTTACCTTCATGTGTTTGGATTTATTTTTTAGCATGTTTTGACTAATGGACCAGATTGGTTGGGTATTTGGGTTCTCTCATTGGATAAGGTACACCCCCATTAAGGGTTAATGCACAACTGAAGTGCAACCCATATTGTTTTTCCATTAGAAAATCCTCTAGTTGATCAATATAAGTAATATTTAATCGATCATTATTGATTGAGTGTACACCCATTCATTTCATTGATTTTTGGATCCTCTTGTAGTGGGATAGTGCTTATGGAAGGTTGAAAGAGACCTTAGTTTCTTAAGTTTCCTGATTCATTGAAGGTGGAAGTGTTCTAGGGTTGTTAGTGTGGATGAGTGTCTCGATGGTGTCTAAGAGGGCCTTTGGGTTCTTCATAGATTCTTTTAAGAAAGAGTTCTTGTTAAACAACCAATTTTAGGATTTTGGTCATGAGAGGATATTGTGTCCACTTTTTGGACTTTTTGTTGTTTAGTGTAACACCCCAACCCCAGTTACCCAGATTCGGTGCATTATTGCGTAACATTAGCATGATCACAAAAGGTCAAGTCTCAAAAGACCGATTAGTTTAGTAGCCTTGGAAACAATAGATACATTCATAAGTATTACATTATATCATAACATGAAAAACTACAATAACATAGTCTCCATATTCCACACTCATATCCCCTTTAGACTATCCCTGTAGGTCAGTCATAAAATATTTCTTCACATCCTGGGAAAAATAAAACATAGAAATGGGTGATCTTAGATGCTTAGTAAGGATAACAATATAGAGGAAGCTTTCATAAATAAACATAAACATTTAAGGCAATGTATAACTAAAACAAAAGCCTTTTAAATATGAAATTAATCATAATATGGTAAATGTTAAATTAATTAATGCCATTTACTTATTCACATGGATATTCTACTGGTCGAATAATCACATTCAATATCAAAAACCAATTTCATAATGATGGAATGCATAATGTGAGACTATCATAACCACATAGTCAAGGCCTCATTCCAAGACTACAAATAAGATTTTGTCAAGGCCTCATGCCAAGAAACAAGTTTGTCTCCTGAGACCTACCGATTCATCAAGGAGCTATAGCGGTCTACACCCGTCACTTATAAACTCCAATGCATTCGTCATATGAACAGGTTTAAACATGTCATAAACCATAACGTAATCGTATCACAAAAAACATGCATAAAGGAAACATTACATTTCCACATTTCAATCACAAGATATCAATAAAACACATTGATATAATAAAAATTTTATCCAAACCATTTTCAATACCAAAATAAAAGAAAATTAAAACATGGTATTTATTTTTCATTTTTAAAAATGTTATGGCTTGTAGAGGAAGCCGAAACTCAAATAATGGTCACGGCGGTGGAGAAGTCGTTGTCGCCGCATACGTACGACAATAAAAACATTCCTTTTTGTCGTTCAGTAAAACGATTCTTATAAAAAAGATTCCTTTTGAATAAACGTAAAATTCAAAGGGGTTTATACACCGTATATAAGAAATTTGTGTATAAAAGAAAATATGCCTTTATGAATGGAGATTGAGACGAAGTCCATACAAAGATAATTTTTTAAATAAAATAGATCTATTATGTGTACTCACTATAGGTAAACATAAATAAAGTACAAATACAAGATAGGACATAATAATATCATGACATAATTTGAAAGTAGGAGATTAACCCGAAGAACGGAAATTGGGTTAAGAAATTCCTTTACCTCGTGTCTGACTTGACTCGACCGTTCCTTAATCTCATGAATAATAAACTAAAATTAATTTCTACTTTATTAAGAACCCTTTTTAATTTCATTATTCATTTTATATCACTTATTACCGTGTTATGAACATTATGTAATTATTTAAATTCATAACGGTCGTTTTGTCGATCTTTGTTACTTGAGTCAAAAATAAACTTCTTATAATTACAAGTTGTTCATGTGGTAAAATATCCATTATATCCAGAATAATATTCATGATGTAGATATCATATATATAATATATTTCCAGTATATACATTCATTTATAATATTACAAAACAATAATAGGTAAGAAATGAAATGCAGCGTTCATGGAGACGGCAAGCAGTACGTACACATGAACGCTACTTTCATATCTATTTAGTATTTAATGAAATTATAATTATAAAAAGTTATGATATAATTCCAGTATAATATAATGTATAATATCATTTACTCCATCCTTTATACATCCCACATATGGCATTAACGATTCAAATCACTTTGAGGGGGAGGTAGTCAAAACGTCCTAAAATGAAATTATCGCGTTTTCTCATAATGGAAATCATAAAGGTATGACATAAATGAAAAATACAGGATCATAAGGGGAAATAACATAATATATATCATATATAAAAATAGTTTCATCATAATGGCCACCATGAGAGGTGTTAAAAGAAGATTTAACAATCATCGTTTTGTGAGGCAGTAATTCGCCACCCACAGAAACAACTTGTTCTTTAACTATTAGACGAAGGTGTGTGTATGTGTAAATAAAATACTTCTCATAAAAAAATCCTAGTATGTTTAAGATACTGGTTTTGTTACAAAATAAAAGAATAAAATGAGTTTATAGGGTTTGAGAAGAAAAATAAAACAAAACATCATAAGAGAAGACATTACCTTAAAATCAGGTAACTCTTTTCGATTTTAGACAAAGGCTTCTTTGGGAAGACTTCTGCCCAAAGTGAGGCTTATAGGAGTAATAGAGGGAAGTTTAGAGAATATTTGGGCAGAGTTTGGCCGAGAAAATTGGCTTTTATGATGTGAATAAGGTGGTAGAGTTGGGGGCCTTTTATAAGAGGAGAGGAGGGGCACTTTTGGAAAGATTGAAATGTTACTTTATTATGAAATGCTTTTCGGATTTTAAAGGTCCCACAATGATATATTTCTATGATAAGGTGATAAGGGTTATAAATATTCTCATACAATAGGTTTTTTACACGTGTAAGCCTTATATTTTACATTATCTTTTCATTTTTTTATTCGTTAATTAATGAGGTAATCGCTGCATCATTATGGTGTCAAAAATAATTTAATTTTTTTAAAATCTAAAAATTATAAAAAAAATACCACGATGTGGGAAATACTTTTAGATTTCCAATTAATATTTATAGTCTAAAATATGACTTCTATAACCCCTTATAAAAGTTTTTTTTAGTAAAACAACACATGTTTGTGAAAATTTTATTTTTTACTTTAAATAAAAAGTTATTAATGTCATTTTCTTACCCAAGTGGCTCAATGTGGTCCCCAAGTTGACACATGGATTTTCTTGGTCGTCCATGACTCATCCAATATGGTTAGGACAAGTGTAAAGGTATTTTCATATTTTTATAATATCATTTTTACCTAAAATTTCACTAATTACCTTTAATCGCGATTAATAAAACTTAAAAGTTACTATTCACCAAAAAATTATTTAAATTTCATTGAACAACATTTTATATCCTAATTAATACCATGTATGTTGAATTTTTGATATTAAATTCACAGAAGTCGTAAAGTTTCATTTAAACGAAAAATATTTTTTTTAACTACCACTTAGTGGTTTCACTATTCATCAAAAATTTATGTTTTTCAGAACAATGCCTAAAATTCACCCTAAGCTATAATTGATATACCTAATTCAAAAATGATGTCTATTTTAAAAAATTACAAACATATAAGTTGCATTAATTAATTTTAAAATTAATTCCCATTGTCATAACAAATAGCATGTTTTTAAGAAACAATATATATCAAAAGATTGACAATTGTTTATGTCCAATTTCAATGTTAAATTAATTATAATGACCACCATTGGATAAAATGGTAAAAATATATTCTAAATATACATTAAGATCACTCAATTGTATTATTTATCATTATAAATTATTTTTATTAAAAAAGTTGTTTTTAAGTATTTTCTCTATTCATAGAAAATTGGAAGTTCTCAGAAAATTACAAAAAATTCAACTTAGGATAATTTCAACATTCCAAATACAAAAATGAAGCCCAGTTTGAAACATAAAAATTATATACTTTCAACAAGTGGGTATTACTATTCATAACTACTACTTTTATTGGTCTTGGTGTGTTAGAATCTCGAACTTGCGTAAAATGCAAGCTATTGCATTATTGAAAGAGAAGTGTATCGTGGAAGATTGGGGTGTTACATTCTCCCCCCTTCAATAAATTACGTCCTCACAATTTGAAATTTTTCTTTGAATATAAAATGTTGAAAATAAAAAATACCTTTGTGGAAAATAAACATTAGAAATAAGGTTAATTTAAATATAACTTTAAAAGAAAGAAAGATAAGTACAAAGGTCACCCGAGATATCCCATACTAGGATTCTATGAAAATATGGATATGGAAGAAAAAAACATCAAAATCTGATGGGGAGTTGTATAAAACAGGACAAGGAGAAAGTTAACCACAAGAAAATCACAAACTTATGATTGGTTAAATGATCCTTGAATCGCCAGTTGGAAAATTTAACCAGCAACATTTTTTTAAGTTACCTTTCATGAAGTTGATGAATTTGTTTAAGAGATTTACTAAGGACATAAGAAAATAAACTTACTTGTCTTGTAGACTTTCATTCTTTAATAAAATTTTACCACAAACCCATCTTTCACTCAAAAAGACAATAGAACTCAAAAATATTATATTTATCCTAATCGTACAAGGTTATAAATATCAACACATACCATATAGATTAGAAAAACTATTTGTAATAATTAGGGACTTCATGTAGGATAGTGGTAGGTAATAAAGGCCTGTTGCACTATGGTTGTGGGTTCGATTCCTGCAGCTTTGTCCAAAACGATGGGTTATCCTCCAACCTGCATGTTGTCTTTTTTCTAAAACTATAGTATTATAATATTCCAAAAATAATCTTTAGAAATGTTTTAACCTTAAACAATACTATTCAAGGTTCAAATTAATCCACTCCAACCTTTATAGTTATTCAAAATACCTATGTCCAGACTTTCTCTAAAAGGTCTCTAAATTCCAAAATCAATTGTTACATCAGATTCCCCATACAAAGTAATGTTTATCTTATTGTCACATACTAAAAATATGATTACCTTCATCATATTAAAACCTTAATGAAAACAACAAGTACTGAAGTACAATCCTTATATATCTCACACTATTTTTATAACCAAAATATAATCCTTGAGTCCAAAAGCACCAATACATTAATTATTCCACTTCAACTGTAGTAACAGCATAAGCTTGGCCTTGATCCCTTGGCCTTTTTTGGGGTATGTTTCCTGAACTCTTACGACATTCATTTGCATAATGCCCCAATTATTTACAATTTTAGCTTTCAAAATTGATAGCCTCTTTCTTTCCCTTGCAATCACGAGCCTGGTGACCCTTTTCTCCACATTTATAACAAACTCCCATTCCTTTTAGGCATGTACTTGGGTGATTCGTCCCAAAATTATCACATAATTTAAAATGCTTCTTTCCCTTTTTCCCTTTATATGTCTCTTGTTCCACCGTTCTCTTCTTCTCTATCTTTACTTTGTTGTCATAAGACTTAGAGAATTCCTTTTCTGTCTTGATAGCACATGAGAATATATCTTTGTATATTGAGAAAGATTGTGATACTAATTCTTGATGGAGAAATGGTTTAAAACCATCAAAGAAACGATCAATCATACTTCTTGGGTCACATATATAATCTGCATCATACCACGCTAACCGTGTAAAGTTGGCCTCATACTTTGCGTCATTCTCATCCTCCTTTGGTCTCAGACTCAGAAATTTCCTTTCCCTATCAGCTCGATGGTCACGAGGAAAGTTTTTTACTAAGCAAAGCTCTTTGATCTCCCTCCATTCCTTATTTGATACTACATCATCTTCCTTTGTGTTTTAAATTAGCGACCACCATTGATCGACATCTCCAGTGAGGCGGTAAACTGCCATGACAAATTTCTCCCTTTCGCTACTCCCCAAGGTCTGGAATATTTTCTCTAAGGAGTTTATCCATTGCTCAGATAATAATGGATTTGTACCCCCATTAAATGTTGGTGGTTGTGGCCTCATGAAACGGTCTAACATTGATCCTCCATGTTGCGGATCAGGGTGCTTCATACGAGTGAGGTTATTATTCATAACCTGAGTGAGTAGTCCTAGTATGGTGATAAGTTGATCGACACCAGTTGTATCTCCAGCTCCACAATAATTTTCTTGAGCAGGAGGGAAATCCCTACATGGAGTGCACACATTTATACAGTTTCCATTCCTCCCACTAGGCACCATTTATAAATAATGTCAAAAACTAGATTAGTTTATGAATAAATGTACACAATAACAAACTTGAAAAACACTTAACATAAATTAAACTACTTATGGATATAATCCATAATCATAAAAATGTTTCCTTTAAAGAAGTATACACTCATAAAACCTTTATAATGGTTGGTAAAGAGAATGAGAATAATCCTAAGAATATCCCCTGGGAGTGTCGTAACCAAGAGTGAAGTAAGGCCCGTTGTCATGCACCAGTTCCTGTTCGTGTCTAGATCAAAGCGGTGTTTTCTGGTTTTACCCCTAGGTACATCTGTACTAGATCCTCCTCTACATGCTTGTATCCAGATAGGGATGTATTGCTCAGCAAACTAACAAAATCTCTATAATACCAAAATTCAAAGAAGTTCTTATATACTAATCCTCAAAGTCTGTCTTTGGGATATGTGGTCTAATTATAGTTTATCTAAATATTGCTTCCAAGGTTATTACTAAACCACCTCTGATACCAACTGTAATACCCCGACCCCAGTTACCCAGAGTCGGTGCATTATTGCGTAAAATTGGCATGATCACAAAAGATGATGTCTCGAAAGACTGGTTAGTTTAGTAGCCTTGGAAACAGTAGATACATTCATAAGTCATACATTACATCATAACGTGAAAAAAATAACATAGTCTCCATTGTCCACACTCATATCCCCTTCATACTATCCTTGTAGGCTAGTCATAAAATATTTCTTCACATCCTGGGAAAAATAAAACATATAAAGGGGTGAGCTCAAATTCTCAGTAAGGATAACAATATAGAGGATGATTTCATAAATAAACATAAACAATTAAGGCAATGTATAACTAAAACAAAAGCATTTTAAACATGAACATCAGCATAATATGGAAAAAGTAAAATGAATTAATGCCATTTACTTATTAACATGGATATTCTACTGGTCGAATAATCACATGTAATATCAATAACCACTTTCATAATGATGGAATGCATAATTCCAGACTATCATAACCACATAGTCAAGGCCTCGTGCCAAGACTACAAATAAGATTTTTTCAAGGCCTCGTGCCAAGACACTAGTTTGTCTCATGATACCCACCAATTCATCAAGGAGCTATATCGGGCTCCACCTGTCACTTATTAAGCCCAATTCATTCCTGATACGAACATGTTTAAACATATCATAAACCATACCATAATCGTATCACATAAAACATGCATAAAGGAAACATAACATTTCCACATTTCAATCACAAGATATCAATACAACACATTGATATAATAAAAACTTTATCAAAACCATTTTCAATACCAAAATAAAAGAAAATTAAAGCTTTGTATTTATTTTTCATTTTTAAAAATTTTATGGCTTGTAGAGGAAGCCGAAACTCAAATAATGGTCATGGCGGCGGAGAAGTCATTGTCGCCGCATACATATGACAAGAGAAACATTCCTTTTTGTCGTTTAGTAAAATGATTCATATAAAAGGGATTCCTTTTTAATAAACGTAAAAGTCAAAGCGGTTTATACACCGTATAGAAGAAATTTGTGTATAAAACAAAATATGCCTCAATGAATGGAGATTGAGACGAAGTCCTTATAAAGATAATTTTTTAAATAAAGTGGATCTATTATGTGTATTAACTATATGTACACATAAATAAAGTACAAATACAAGATATGACATAATAATATCATGACATAATTTGAAAGTAGGAGATTAAACCGAAGAACGGAAATTGGGTTATGAAATTCTGTTACCTCGTGTCCGACTTGACTAGACCGTTCCTTAATATCCTGAATAATAAACTAGAGTTAATTTAATCTTCCTTAAGAACCCTTTTCAATTTAATTATTCCTTTTATATCATTTATTACCATGTTATGAACATTATGTAATTATTTAAATTAATAACGGTCGTTTTTTCGATCTTTGGTACTTGAATCAAAAATAACTTCTTATAATTACAAGTTGTTCATGTGGTAAAATATCCATTATATCCAGAATCCTATTCATGATGCAGATATAATATATATCATATATAGGCAGTATATAAATTCATTTATAATTTTATATTACATTTAGAGGTAAGAAATGAAATGCACCGTTCATGGAGACGGTAAGCCGTACGTACACATGAACGCTACTTTCATTTCTATTTCGAATTTAATGAAATTATAATTATATAAAGTTATACTATAATTCTAGTATAACACAATGTATAATATCATTTACTACATCCTTTATACATCCCACATATGACATTAACGATTCAAATCACTTTGAGGGGGTAGTCGTTCGCACTTCCTAAAATGAAATTATCGCGTTTACCCATAATGGAAATCATAAAGTTATGCCATAAATGAAAAATACAGAATCATATGTAAAAAAACATAATATATATTATATATAAAAATAGTGTCATCATAATGGCCACCATGAGAGGTGTTAAAAGAAGATTGAACAATCAACGTTTCGTGAGGCATTAATTCTCCACCCACAGAAACAGTATGTTCTTTAACCATTAGACGAAGGTGTGTGTAAGTGTAAATAAAATACCTCTCATAAAAACATAATATTATATTTAAGATACAGGTTTTGTTACAAAATAAAGGAATAAAAAGTTTTTAGGGGGTTGGAGAAGCAAAATAAAACAAAACAACATAAGAGAAGACATTACCTTAAAATCGGGTAACTCTTTTCGATTTGAGCCAAAGGCTTCCTTGGGAAGACTTCTTCCAAATTCGAGTCTTATAGAAGTAATATTGGGATGTTGAGAGAGTATTTGGGCAGAGGTTGGCCGAGACAAATGGCTTTGATGATGTGAATAAGGTGGTAGAGGTGGGGGCCTCTTATAAGAGGAGAGGAGGGGCACTTTTGGAATGATTGAAATTTTACTTTATTATGAAATGCTTTTCAGATTATAAAGGTCCCACAAAGATATATTTCTTGTATAAGGTGATAAGGGATCTAAATATGCTCATCAAATATGTTTTTGAAAAGTGTAAGCCTTAGATTTTACATTATCTTTTCATTTTTTTAAAATCGTTAATTAATGAGGTAATCGCTGCATCATCATGGTATGATAAATATTTTTTTTAATGTCTAAAAATTATAAAAAAAATATCATGATGTAGGAAATCTTTTTATATTTCTAATTAATAATTATAGTCTAAAATATGACTTCTATGACCCCTTATAAAAAGTGCATTAGTAAAACAACACATGTTTGTGACAATTTTATTTTTACTTTAAATAAAATGTTATTAATGTCATTTTCTTACCCATGTGGCTCCATGGGTTCCCCAAGTTGACCCATGGATTATATTGGTCGGACATGAATCATCCAATAGGGTTAGGACAAGTTTAAAGGTATTTTCATATTTTTATAATATCATTTTTACCATAAATTTCACTAATTACCTTTAATCGCGATTAATAAAACTTAAAAGTTACTATTCACCCAAAAAAATATTTTAATTCCATTGAACCAAATTTTACATCCTAATAAAAACCTTGTATGTCGAATTTTTGAAATTCAATTCATAGAAGTGGTAAAGTTTCACTTAAACGAAAATCAGTTTTTTAACTACCACTTAGTGGTTTCACTATTCATCAAAAATTGATGTTTTTCAGAACAATGCCAAAAATTCACCCTAAGCTATAATTGATATTCCGAATTCAAAAATGATGTCTATTTTAAAAAATTTGAAACATTTAAGCTGGATTAATTAATTTTATAATTATTTCCCACTGTCATAACAAATAGCGTGTTTTTATGAAACAATATATATCAAAAGATTGACAATTGTTTATGTCCAATTTTAAAGTGAAATTAATTCTATTAACCACCAATGGATAAAATGGTAAAAATATATTCTAACTATACTTTAAAACCAATAAATAGTAAAATTTATCACTATAATTTATTTTTATTAAAAAAGTTGTTTTTAAGTATTTTCTCTATTCATAGAAAATTGGAAGTTCTCAGAAAATTACAAAAAATTGAACATAGGATAATTTTGATATCCTGAATAAAAAAATGAAGTCCATTTTGAAATATAAAATTTATATACTTTCAAAAAGTGGGTATTACTATTCATAATAGCTACTTTTATTGGTCTTGGTGTGTTAGAATCTCGAACTTGCGTACAATGCAAGCTATTGCATTATTGAAAGAGAAGCGTATCGTGGAAGCTTGGGTTGATACATTTAGGGACATGTCATAAGGTCTCCTTACAGGTATTGTTTCTATCAATCGTAAAGTTCATGTTCGGTTATGCATAGTGAATTTGTGTTCTCATTTAACTGTAAAGGTGAAGGTAGCGCAATCCTCTAAGGTTCTATATTATGTTGGGAGTATGTCTTTCTTGAGAAAAACATAAAATCCTCTATCTTAGTGGAAGGTTTTTATGAATGTCATTCCCTTCTATTGTTTATCACCCAAAGAAACAAGGTGCTATGTTTTTGCATCTTCTAATCCCTTGTTTCGGTGAAATTTCAGGTTTCGGTAAAGTGAGTTATGGTTTGTTCTATGTCTTGGTGAACCCATCGGGGTTTGTGGTGCAGTTGTTTGTGGCAGCGAAAGAAGAAGTTCCACATAGGGGTTTCCACAGCCTAACTCTGAGGCCGAAGATGCTTCAATATTTTGAGCTCCAGCCTTAGGTCCTGGAGAGAAGCTGGCGCGTAGTCCGGGGAAACCCCAGTGTCATTTAAAACCTTATACAAAGTCCTATCCTGAGTATGACAGATATGAAGAGTTTAAAACTATGGTGTTATCACCTTTCTTCTATTCCTCTTGTTCGTTGTAAATAGGTAGAGGGCCTTGTACACATGTTATAGCCCAATATCTCCCCCTCTTTTGGTTTCCATTGAGTCATTGGAGAATAGATTGAAATTAGGATAGACAGGCTGAGCACGAGGTTTGTGAACGATTAGTAGTGACCATGTGCTAGGAAGCCATGCGGAATGAATGATCTGCATAATTTGGGCATGGTTTCCCAAACCGCGTGGACTAACTTTAAAGCCTTCCCAAATCATTAAATTTTTGGGTTCTTTTCATGTCGGCCCACGCCGGTCGGTTAAGATGGTTGGTTCTTGTGGTGGGGAGACCCACCATGGGTATCATGAATATTCTTTGGGAAATTTATAATGGATGTATACCCCTTGTACTTGGGAGTCTGTTTGGGCCACCCTCTGTTAGTGTCCGGATTCGGTCATGGGAAAAAATTTAAGATGTCTCTTATGGTGGGGAGCCCATTTGTGTCTCTTCATATGAGTAACTCAGATTTTTTTCCTTGGTCATGTTTTAGAAGTAGGTATTATCATTCAGAGATATCTAACTACCTACATATTCTTTAGGTAAACATTGAGATTTGAGAGTGCCCAATGGTTTAGTTATAGTAGGGTAAGTGTAACGTTGTTCGATGTTGTTGTTGGTTTAGGTTAATTGATTGTGTATTGTTAAGATTGTTTTTGAGGAGTTTTTATTTGAGATAATGCCTGAATATGATTTATTTTTTCAGGAAAGTGGTGTAAGTTTTTGTTGTGAGATTAATCCTTAAATTATCACTAGAGGTGGTTTGGCCTTTGGGGGTGAATCTTGGAAAAGAATTACTTCTTGGTTTATCAGTTGAGTTGGGTTTTTGTATTTTCCCTTACTATAGATTTACGGGGGTGGAAAGATTTATGGTGGGGAGAATTGTCACATACATTACTTTTTTTATGTTATTTTGACATTTAATTTACATTATTTCTTTGTTTGGGGGGTTTTTCATGCATTTTGGTGGAAATGGTGGGTTTTCAAAATTTGGGCCAAACTGTGAGCCCATTTCCAGATTTAAAAACCAATTTTGTTTATTTTTTAACTCATTTATTTTTCAAGATTTTAAAACAATTCCACATATCAATTTTCATACCATAATATATAAAAACTACTATATCCATATGGGCCTAAAAAAATCCATAATCATGATGGATTTGGGTTTTTTTGTTAAGGTTTTGGGCCATCCCAAATGCCCATTTCCTACTTTATGTTTTATTATTATTATTTTAATATCTCATTCAATATTTACTATTATTCGTTATTCCACCTCCCAATTTAATCCTAAAACCTAATAATCACCCCATTATCTATTTAGCTGCTTTTTAGCTCATTGGTTTCGCAAATATGGGGGAAAAGTCTCTGGATGTCTCAAATCGTCCAAATTTGAAGAGGTAAATTGTTACTTTCATAAATCCTTAAATTTCTGCTCTTTCCCCCCATTTCAGTCTACACATGACCTTCTCATCCCCATTAAAGCCTCCATATTAGGTTTTTTTGTTTGGAGATTAAAATTTTGGTGTATTTGGTTCGTTTGATTCCAGATGTTTCAAGTAAGTTTTTCTTCCCTTGATTTATTTACCTTCCTTAGGGTTTTTTCACCCTTTCATGAAGTTCCTCATGTACAGAAGTTGAGATTATAACCTAGGGTCTGATTTGGGGTATTTTTTGTCAAATATTGTTGTTTAGGGCTGGATTTATCTTCCCTAAGGTGTGTCGGTGGTGCAGTTGATGTTTCACACCATGTCTTGAGGGTTTCGACATAAGAGGTAGGTGATTCCATGTGTAATCATTTCTAGATGAGTTAGTTTGCTTGAATTAATTATTATGAATGTTCCTAATATGCTTTGTGTGGTGCGAAAATAGTTTATGTTGTATTTGGTTAAGACTTTATTTTTATAGTTTAATTTTATCTTATAATTGGGTGTTTTTCATGTGTAACCCTTTGGGTATTGTTTGGGTGTGTTTTATAACAAATGAAACTGGTTTAATAAATCTTTTTTGGGACGAAAATTCTTATTTGGTAGGGTATTGGTGTTCCATTAGTTTTTAAATAAGTTTTTTATGGGTTTAAGGAGTAAAACCTTATTGTACTTCTTGAAAATGATTTTGAAAATGTGTGCTTTTCATTTGGATCTTTTGGGGTATTGTTTGAGGTGTTTGAATAAAAATTGGGGGTAGTTTAATAAATGTTTTTGGGGCTTCCAATTTTGTTTTTAATTTGTATTGGTGTGATTTTGTCCTTGAAATATGCTTTTCAAATGGGTTTTATGTGAAAAGATTTGGTACACTCTTTGGAATTGTTTTATGAAAGTTTTGAATGGTTTAATGATATATGTAAGGGGTGAAACCATATTGGAAAACTATTTTGGATTTTTTTATACTTTCAAATGGACCATTTTAAATGTGAATATGTCTATCATGTGATGTGTATCCTCTTGGAAATGTTTTATAAAAATGTTTAATGGATTTACTGAAATTTGAAAGAGGTGTGAACGTTGTGTAGGCTGTTTGTGTGAGTGTGATGTGAAAAATGGATTTTGTTTATAAAAAGGGTTTTATGAACCATGTTAGTGGGATGTTATGTGAAGTTTAAAATATTTTTATGGAATTTATAAAATTTTTAATGGATGTGTTGGATAGTGAATGTTAAGTGTTGTGGGCTATTTTGGTGTGAGTTTGATTTCAAAATGCATTTGAATGAAATGTGGAATTTGTGAATTGTGTGATGTACATGGGGATGTTTGGTTAATGTGTGATGTGAAAGTGATATTTTAATATGAAAACTATATTTCTTGGCTTTTTGAACTTGTTTGCGTACAAAGGGAAAACCCGAGTATCTAGGTTGGTGGACGTGTACTAGTATGCTATTGAATCCATGGGGTTTGGCCTTAGTTTCACTGAGCAATATTGATGCTTACAAATCTAACTGAACTATGGTGATGATGATTGAGGACCACTAGGTTATGGGTATGTTCCCTACTAGTGGATCATGCATGAGAATAGATATATATTTTGGTTACTCTCACCGAGATATGAGGTACCTGGGACCCACAGCTAGCTAGTGCCTAGGGGTTATTTCCTATTGCTTGAGCTCATTAGATAATTTATACTTACCGTCGGTATACGGAATATTTGGATGGAAAAATTCAGTAGCTTTGGAATTTATTTTAAAAGTGTTGATTCATTAAATTAGCCCACTTGAAAACTGATTTTTTTTAGTTTCATCTTTTTGAAATTGTAACTATAAATTGCATGTTTTTGAAAACTTGAATTATTTTCGTCGTTGAATGTTTACCACATGGAATCTCATAGTGGTGGTATCCTACTAGGCATTAGATCACACCCTACTTACACCCTTGGGTGTAAGTAGACATGGTTATTTTTTTTCATAGGTTTGGGTATAATGTTTTGCCAAGAATTCGGGTTTTTAGCGGTCCATCATGATACAATGTTGTTGATATGGCTCGAGGGAGGTGCATCTTGCCATGTGGGGGTTCTTAGGCTATACATTGTGGGTTTCTTCTGTTGTTATAGTCTTCAATAATTGTTTTAAATTATGTAATTATTTTCTGAAATTTTGGAAAAGTTGGTTTTGATTGAAAAATCCAGATTTTTTTATTGGATTCGTTCATTGTTTTATGTTTATAAACTCGAGTAAATCATTCCCAAATTTCATTTTCTGTTACCCGGGCACTTGGGCCATCCCGTGGGGATCAGGAACGCCCATCAGGCCTTGCCACGGGCCGGGTTTGGTGCCATTTTAGATGGTGACGAAATTTGGTTCGTGGTACTTGATAACTATGGATGGGATTTAGTATATCACCTAATGGAATACATATGGATTGTGAGATTATATGCTCTGAGAAATCTAGTCTGGTGATTGTGTGCACCGGTGAGATTAGATGCGAAACATCCAACCTTTTTATTTGAATCTAGGTTGGGGGATTTTTTTTCCTTGTAACACCAAATGTTCACTGAATTGCATGGCGTATCTCATGCAGATCCAAGATAGAGTTGGATATTTTTACGGGCACCATGCGTCTTCATGATCCTCTATCATGGATCGCTTCGAGTGTGTCTCCTATTTTTTTGAGACCATGAGTCCATACCATTAATGTTACAACTATTCAAGTATTTTCAATTGATTGGTACTTGTTTAATCATGAAGTATATTCCCAAGTACTTCCTTATTTTCATATTTCCATGTTAAAGGGACTTAGTGAGATTAGGTTGAATATTGGAATGCATTTGTATGACCTCCAGTGAATTGCTTAGAAATTCAAGAGGTAAGGATGGTTTGTCAAGAGGCCTCATTGGATGATGCCAACATATCATGGAGTCATGCAAGAAAATATTTTGGTCATCCTTAGTGCGTCATAAGTGCTTTATGACTATGAGAGGCTTCAATATTCCCCCTATTTTAATTGTGTTATTTTATTTTATAAAGCATGGGGGTCATGTGAGATTATGTGAGTATTGTCAAAGACAATTACTCTTCATCTTAATGATGCTTCAAGTGTCCAATATTGTTTATACAATAATACATGAGCATTTTAAGACAAAATCAAACCATTATCCTTTAGGGAGAGAAATCAGATGCGTGAGTTTTCTTGGACATACCCAAGGTGCTTAGCACAATGATTGATACAATCCAAAGGGATTTAATGAGATGAGGTGGGAATATCGCGAAGGAATTGAGGTGTCTTGTAGATCTCCAAGGGTGTCACATGTCTTTTATGATCACAAGTAGATCATGCCTCCACTTATTTTATTTACTCAATTTTTTTATATAATGGTTTAGGGGTATCAATCATTATTTTGGTATATGCCTCTAGCTTTTGAAAATATTCATCTAATTTTCAATGGATTTTTGGGTTGTTTATTAGGGACATGTCGATGAAAAACTATGTGGTCTGGGTGAGCCTATCCGGCTACCACTACATTACCATTGGATTCCCAAAGTTCCTTTATGAAATAAGAAGGACTTTTCCAGATGGGTTTTTGAGACCTACTATTGACAATCCATTACAACCAATTCCTTCATGTGACCCTATAATGGTCACAGGATCCCAATTATCATGGAGGATTACAAGATCCTCAAACATCATCCACATTATCCTTTCTTTTCGTTGTGATTGGGGGAATAATACCCCCAATCAGGATGTTCTTTGTAAATTTTCCAATTATTATTTGGAAGGCTTTAATAGCTATCTCATAGTCCAATGAACATATATGATCATAGAACTCAATGGGGGAAATTTACTGAGGGATAATATTTTCCTTCTTCGAAATATGAATGAATCTCTTCCATGGAGATATTCGAAGGACAAAATTGTATCCAACAAAAAACTTCATATCACTATGATGGTTTTCAATATAGATATTTTTCTGTCTCAATGAATTTTTTATTTTATATTAGATGTATTAAACCTTTTATGTAATCTATTATAAAAGATCATGTCAGAGTAGATTTCATTCACTAACTTCATCGTAATAATAAAGAGCTATAAATAACTTCTCATAGAGTGAATCATATTAATCCATTTGAATACTCGATTTGAAGTTGTTTTTGGATGAGAAGTAATCTAAGGGGATATATTTATCCCATAAAATAATTATTTTCATTGAGAACTATCTCAAAATTTCATAAATTATCAGAATGCCTCTTTCAGATTAACCATTATTTGGGGGGGTGATAGGTCATTATGAAATTTAATTATGTGTTTAGAGAAATATGATTCCTTCTCTAGAATTTGTATGTGAAAAGTAGATTATGATAATAACCAATTTAATGTGTTATCATACACATCCTCAACCAATATATTACATATATCATGGAAAATTGGTCAAAAGAAACATATTTCTAAATTGCAATGAAGCGTGATGTCTTCATGACTAGATCCATAAAAATATATATCACATTGTTTACTTTGGTTGTATTCATGGGACCAGTTACCAAGTCCATGTTGTTGTTAAAACATTTCCACATTGTTTTAAGAATTAGTTGAATCATCCACATTGTCTTATATAACCTTACATTAACATTTATATATACCAAGAGATGTTAAGTATACTCACTAATAGCCTTCTTCATGTTTTCCATCTAGATATGATATCCTAGATCAATTTACATCATTATAATTCCCTGATGGATGATAAAAGATGAGTTCTAGTTATTATCTAATAGCTCCTTATTTATGTCAGGTGATAAAAGAATACTATGTTCTGTTCCAAACAAAATCACACAATATTCATCATTTTGGAATTCATGAAACATCCCTTGAATTATAACTTTTACCATGTTTTAAATTTCTAGATTATTAATTTTACTCCTTCATCCTCTCTTAGATATATTTTTTGGAAATCATTCAGTAATGGCTGGATATATTGCAAGTCATTATGATTTACAGGCCTTTTTGTTGAATATCCAAGAAGATATGGTCATTCCCAATTTGTATAATATATAGAGTATCATATTATTTTATTCTAAGAGAATCATTACCTCATTCAACCTTCAATGATAGTAGTTAATAGAGAAATCATTTTCCTTGAATAGATTAAACCATATTCATTGATGCTTGTGGAGCTCCTCATTGTAAACAGAATCATAAAACATTTGGAGTTTATATATATACCACATTCCCCTGTAAATATTTTGTATCTATATCTCTTTAATAAAGAGTATTGTATATTACTTCAATTATCTATTATTATAGTTTCATTCATGAGGATTTATCTATAATGATGCATAACCAACTCCTTTTTCATTTTTAATGAGGAAAAACCCATTCCATTTTAGATATTACCCAAAATTTATAAAAAACTCCCCCATTAAAGGGTAATGTCCGCACAACTGTAGTAACCAATCTCCTCATCAATTCATGAAAACATTTTTCACCCTCATTTTTCTAAACAAACAGAACTCCCTTAAGATATAACATGGGAAGTGGATTATAAATACATGATTTTTTTTTCAAAAACCTTCAATACTGGACTTCTAGATAATAGATTCTACCAATATCAGTTACCATAAATGGAAGTAGAAACTCCTCCATGACCATTTTCATGTTAGGATAAAATGAGACACCTTCACTACTCATGATAATCCTAAACAATTTTACATGATAAAACCATAATTAAAATTTATGGAATTTGCATAACATATATTACTTCATTATAGTTTTTAATATTTTCCTTAGATGATCCTCATGGTCCTCTCATTGTTGGAAAATTTTAGAATATCATCAACAGACACCACCATATATTTATCAAGGTAAAATTTAAAGACTGTAATTATGAAATACATAAATATGATTGGATCATAAGTCAAGCCAAATGGAATATGAACCAAATCATAATCCACATTTCATGTTGATAAGACATGCTTCAGAATATATATTTTATTCACACATAACTAAAGATACCAAATTAATAGTTCAGTCATAGAATATAATTGATTCAGATAAAGCTGGTTGATTTGATAATAAATCCTTTGAAGATAATATTTTTTATTCAATGTGATATCATTATGTTCTTCACAATTAATAAATAGTAACACTTATTCATCATTATTGTTTTTAAATAAAACATGTGATCTCTAAGGAGACACATTTTGTTGATCAATACCTATCCCCAAAACACGTTGAAGTTTTTCTTTAATTCTTTTGACTCTATATATTGCATTATATATGGGATTTTTGATATTGGATTTTGTTGCATGTATGAGTTGAACTAAGAACTTTACCTCTCATTCTATGGGTACTCCATAAAACTATTTAGGAAATATATCAATTTATTCTAAAATGTTAGTGATAATTTATATATTCTGATATTCAATTATCTTATTTTTCTTTAATAATTATTTCACAAAACAAGGCTATAATAGATTATTTTAGATAGATTACAGGATGAGATATCTGGAATTTGAAAATAACTTTTTTGTTTACCTTTATGACAATAGAAATTTCATTACTTATGTATTAGAACATATCGTTATACTTTGATATCCCTTCTATCCCTATTCAAGTGTATAGTTACCGCATATATTTACATGGATATTATATGCACCAATATTGATACTAATGTTTATATAAACCTTTTATGATATGATAGTATCTCACTAAATATTAGTTGTTAATTCTATATCTAGATGTTCAAGGTTATATTCAACAATCTTCAACAACATGGATGAAATAATGGAATGTGTAGAAATAGATTCAAAATAATTACTTGATTTAATTGAGAGGAAATTGAGTGTACCTTCCACCGTATCATTTGGAGCATATACATTAGCCATTATGATTATGAAAGCATATCCTTTATCAATAAGCCTATATTTTTTTTGTTGGTGGTTACAATCCATTATCATATGATTTAGATATTGATTTGAAATGTGTCCAATAGATCTCTAATTTATGTATTGAACATCAGGTTGTTCTTGAGATATCATATCTTTATTGTCTTCGTAAATATATTGAGGAATAACATAACTATGATATTTATAAGTTATATGGCCATTTGTTCCAAACATGTAGAATATTATTCTCCAAAAAATGTAGTTTTTCAAATTATTTTCTCCCAAAATCTTACTACATGGGTATTTTTAGATTCCTTACACCTATTCCATTATAATCATTCTTCCCATAGTTTTACCATATTTGAAAATTCTTTTCATTCATCCTATGAAACCACTTTATCATTCAAAACACCATTTAAACTATAAAATAAATCTGAAATATTTTCTCATGGATTTCATTGTTTTATTTTCTAGATTCCTCTACATATAAGGTATTATACCACTAAAAGACCTTTCAACCTTTCCCTTATGATCCATAATAATTATAGAGATATATCGAGAATGTCTTGTGAAATTCATTGTTGCTTCCCACCAAATAATATTCCTAATACTTCAACACAAATAATTTATCCACCATTTTGGTCCCATTAAACATCATAAATATTTATTGAAAAAGATAATCGTAATTTATTATCACCCAATATAGTTAATCTAGCATAATTTTTCTTTTTCTTAATCAGTTTGTACAACTAATAATCTTCTACTTCTAATATACATACTACACATTTGAATTTATCTATCTTTGAAAAATGAAATATAGAAATAATCATTTCAAAAATGGAAATCCATTTTTTAAATAATTAATTAATCAACAGAGCCATTATGTAAAGGTGGATGTTGATGCATGATGGATCTAACTCCAAGTTGTTCCATTTGAGGCGAATCTTGTTACTCATATTGATTCAGGTTATTATAAATAACCTATAATTTTTAATTCATCATCCTCATGATGTTTTAAATTCCAACATCCATCATGTATGGAAGCACATCAGTGTATCAACAATTTCAATCATCATTTTCATAGTTATTCATATTTCCCACAATTGTTCTTAATGAAGAAAAATATAGAAATAATTATGTTACTTTTAGTTATCTTGTTATTAAAAAGTTATTTTAATTCCTAAAAACCCTAAATAAATATGAAATTCACTAATATCATATAATATGAATTTCATTATCTATATATCATTCATAATTATTTATAAAAAGTATGTGAGTAACTAAACATATCCCCCATGAATGTAAAACTAGGTGTGTAGATAAGACAATATTTCGGCACCAATAATGATAATGTCATGTCCCAATGTAACCAAACTATGGTTGTTACCCCTAAGTACATTTTTAATATAACCACATAAAATTATAGTATCTAGAAATAGATTTTATTTTTGGGAATCCAATTTCTTAATATGTCACAAAATTGAAAGAATTTCTCCTATATGTATAATTATCCATATTGTTTTAAAAAAGTTCTCTAATCATAAGTTTAATAAATAATTAAAATATATTATGATAGAAACAATGGAATCCTTCCATTTTTTAAATATAAAACATATATTACATTGTACAACGCTTCGTTACCTATAAAATCTTTTATGGTTTAGTTTTATTAAAATTAGAAAACTAATAAATGAATAACATTAACAATATTTTAATATAATTAATAGGATTCTTAATAGGTTCTTTATAATTTAATGTTTCTACATTTAATATCATGGTGGAATATATTAATAGAAAATTATGATTATAAATCCCAGTAAGGGATAAAAAATAAACGGAATGTGAAAAATCAACATAGATAATAAATGAGTCATAACATGAGAAAATAATCATAATTAAATGATACATAACATGGATATATGGATTTAACATAAAAATGATATATTCATAATCATATCACAATGTTTTATCCGAAAGATGACGTAAATAATAATTACTAATGTTATTTATATAGGAATGGTAATATGAGTCATATCAAGAGATAAATTTTTTACCCAATGCATTGGATCTTTATTAAGGACCACCCTTCATATGTCTTAAATCATGTGTTCCATAAATATCATAATACAAATATTCCTCAATAACCCATGAAACAAATAAATGGGTTTTTATAATATCATAGAATATATATGTTCTTTTTGACTTGAACATTACATCATTTTTAACTTTTGTAAAATTAATGTGGTATTCACACATGTTAATCCCCGAATCAATATTTTTTCATCTAAGTTAATACCCATGGGTAAAGAATGGGTTTGGGTACTTGCTATAAAAAAATATTTTCTGTAAAATATAGAAATTCATAAAACGAATTCTATAGAATAATGGTTTAAGGAATGGATAAAGGAATGATAATAATGAGAAGGGATGAAGGTCTCAAGTTGATTAAACATTATTCTGATAGTAAAAAGATAAATCAGAGTGTTTTTGTAGAATGAAATATAATATATAAAAGGATTCATAAAAATTGGTAATTAAAAGAAGAATAATAAGGGGAGAATTATCATACCTTAATTATTTCTATATTTCTTCTATTTTATGCCTCTTTATTAAAAGACATAGGATTACTAAAACATGGAAACCGATGTGTATTGTGTTTATTTTAGCATATATTTAACAATTTTAATAAATGTGTTATTTTTATTAAATTATATTGTTTCATCTCGATCTTCTAGTTTTATGGTTGATTGTGTTATACATGGTATAATTTCAGAATTAATAATTTATGTTGGGTTTATCCATAAAAACATTCAATGCTTCCCACATCTTTAAAGAATCCATGCTTGATTTACAAAGGTAAGTGGTCATTTGGGTGTTGAAACAGAATGACACTTGGGAACAAACATTGGTTAAGAATATGGGAGGCTGAGCTTATCACACCCTTTTGGGTGGAATTATTTCATACTTTGGGACTCTATTATAGATTTACGATATGTTTATGAATCTCTGCCAAATATCGATATTGTATTGGTTACACTAACAAAATTATCATGTTTTAAACCTCTCTATATGAATACATTGTTCTATTAATGAATCCATTAATATGTATCAGTGGTTATCCATTTTCATCCCATTATTTGTTAGTAATGTGTGGTAAATTTTGTTTTCAATACATATAAGCAGGTACAATGGAGTTTTATATAAATCTGGAAGGTGGTGGGTGTTTTA
The DNA here is from genome assembly GCA_963277665.1 of Viscum album. Taxonomy (NCBI): domain Eukaryota; kingdom Viridiplantae; phylum Streptophyta; class Magnoliopsida; order Santalales; family Viscaceae; genus Viscum; species Viscum album. The sequence continues at coordinate 937,765,217 of OY728129.1, forward strand.
ATCATGGGATTGACCCTCTAGGAGGAGTCCTGAATATCTCATGAGAAAACAATAAAATCCCATGTAGTTAATTTAGGTCAAAGTAATATAGTTTAATGTCATGAGGAAAGGACATATATGATGGAAGACAAGAATTAGGTATGAATCTGAGGCCATTGAATGGTGTCCTATGTATCCTTTTACAATAAGCATTATAGTCTTCATAGTTTTGTCCTCTTTAAACCTACTGATAGGTGGGGAAGCATCATTAGTACTCCTAAGGTTTATTTCCCCAGATTTTCTCTTTATAGGATTGCCTTAGGGACATACATTAAGGTGGATATTGAAGAAAGAATGAATTTGTGCCACACTATTGAATGAGGCTAGGACACTAATGTTTCACATTTTAGGTGTATTTCAATGATTCTAGTGTCACGATCAATACAAGTCCCCATGACCAAGAGATCCATGCATTGTGTGGGAAACAATATACATAAAATGATAAGGAACACTACTCATAGATTCAAGAATTATGCCTAAAAATGAATAAATTACAAAATGATTACATTAAGAAAAATATTAAATATTTTATTAATTAAATAAATATTGTTAAAATTGAATAAATTTTATATACTTAAATATATTATAAATATTAATAAATATTATATATTAAATATATATATATAAATAATAAATTTTAGTAAATAAAAAAATGAATAAATTGTACAATTGGAACAAAAAAATAAAAACTGAATAAATTACAAAATTATTAATGAAAAAATTATTAAAAATTATGAATATGATTAATATATATATATATATATTATAAATAAAAATAAATAATATATATTAAATAAAACAAATATAAAATGATTAAAATGTTATAATGAGAAACATATTAATGTCTTTTCAATTTTGACATTGTTTGATTTTTCAATTGAACATACATAAAACATGTGTTACATTGATTTTACGTACATATAAGTAATTAATTCAATTTTATGTACAGTTCAAATATAGAAATAGTAATGAAATTAATGAAATCTTATTTAGAAACATATACTACTAATTATTTTCTAATTTATTCAAATTTTAGGATATTTTAAATTTTCATTACAACATGATATATTTAATATAATATTTAATTATTGGACAATTTAAATTATTTATTTATTATATTATTACACTTATGTATCATTTATTAATTTTTCATATTTTTTATTTCTTAATTTATTTGAATTGGAGTTTTTATTATTACTTGTCTTTATATATTTATTTTCTATGATTTTTTTTCTATAGGTATTCATATTTAGTTCAATATACATCCGTATTTCTTTTATAATTTATATTTAATTAAGAAAATAAATGTGTTTTCAATGTTTTTTAGTGCACTAATTTATAAATATTTAATTTCACTTATTTTTAAAATTATTGTATTTTAGATTATATATTAAATAATATTTTTAATAATATATATGTAAATAATTATTTAAAAAATATTTATAAATGTATATTTACAATATTTATAAATTTATAAATTTATATTTATTATAAATAAAAAATTGTTTGAAAAAAATATTTATATAATAAAAAATAAAAAATAACATATAATTATAAAATTATAAAATTATAATACATTTATTTCAATAATTAATATATATATATATATAACCATATATCATAAAATGCATGGATGTACTTAGTGAGACTCAAACTTGAGACCTTGCCAAGACCCACAATGGAAGCAACCACTAAGCTACACTCTGGGGGATATATATATAATTATATAAATATGTATAATGATATAAATATATATGATGTTATAAATATATAATTATATATAATGATATAAATATTTAAAATATTATTTATTAAAAGTAATCATACATTTATAAATTAATAATATTATATATCAATAATTATTTAAGTATATTAATATATAAATATGTATAATGATTTAAATAAATTTTAAATTATATAATAATAATAAATATATTTAAAAAATGAATATATTTAATATATTTATATTTATATATTTATATTTAATATATATAATTATATAAATATATAATGATATAAACATATTTATAATTATTTATATATTTATAAATGAATAAATAAACAAAATTTGATAAAAAAATTTATTTAATTATAACTAATCAATTCTATATTTTAAATATTTAAAAAGAATAAAAGAATATATAAATATATAAATATATTTACAATTTTATATATATTTATAAATGTAAATCCTTTAAAAACGTTATTGTTTTACCAATCATAAAGGTTAATTTTATCAGTTCTTCTTTAGCGCTTAGATAGATGTCTTTTATTAGTAGTTACTAATTTATCTCAGATAAAAGTTATCTTTATTAGTGTTCTTTTGTAAACATTTATAAAAGTGTCCTCGATCTATTTAAAAGAACCTGAACCATAACTGATTGAGTCACGATTCTCAATCTTTCAAAGAATTCCCCTCCTACGAGCACTCGTCATATACATTCTCTCGGGCAAATCAAGGTTAGAATCCATGGTACGTTATTTTATCCATTTTGACTCTTATTAATTTCTTGTTTCGGTTTCACAGCTTGCATATTTGTGTTTTTCTCATCCATGATGAACCATGCTTCTTCACTGGACAACAATGATTCATTTGGCTTCTTAACTTTGGTATGTTCTTCAATGGGTAACAAACCATCCCTTTGAGGGCTTCTCATTTCTCATAGTCAAATTAGAAGTCCAACTGAGTTACCAGTAAAACATGATCTCATCTCACTACCCATTTTGAATTTACGTGACCTTTATGCCATTAGATTTACCATTACTTAACACCAATCTTTTATAATTAGTTTGAGTTCTTTTTTATAATTATTTTCCTCAAAGGATGTTATATTGGGTTATTGCCTAACACTATTACCTTGTTCCTTGTAGTATAACCATTGAACAATGTGTGGTATTTTGAGTGATTTATTAATATTATATAATATATAATATGGTATTTTGAGGTCCCTTAAACATTAACGGATGATATTTCCTCATATATCACACATTAAACAATTCATTGTTTCAATAGGAATATTAATCACGTCCTCAAAAACATATTTAAAATATGAGTAGTTTAATATTTTCTTCCAAAAATTACATGTTTATTTGATATCTATTGTGAATCTATAATTCACCTCACATACCTACACACAAGGGACTATTCTCTAAATTTGATATGTATAGTGAATGAACTAAAAAATACTTAATCATAATATTCAATGTCTTAGATAACTAGAGATTCATAGAAATATGGTTTAAAAAATGAAACTATATATTTTTATAACAACATAGACAAAAATTTCAGAGGTTCCCCATGAATGATTTACAAATGTTTCCTCTTATATTCCTATATATCTATTATCCTTGTTTATAGGAATTGAAAATTATCTCTTATATTATAATATATTAATGTCACAAATTTAAAATTTAACCATTTTATTAGGTTAAATAAGTGATGTTTAATACTGATTATATTATTTGTAATGTTTTTTGGTGGGGTAAATTATTATGAAATACAATAAATTATTTGAAATTATAGGTTTATCGATTTATTTACATAATTTTTTTTTAATTTTTGAAATATATAAATATATATTAAATGAGTTATTTTGTGCTTACGGATGTGGAAAATGTTATATAGATTATAGTATGTATAATTTTATTAGTAAATGACCTAATTTGGGGACCTCTTAAAATATTTATTTCTTATTTTTAATGGTAATCCAAATATATTTAATTAAAAACTTAGTTCCATTTAAATGAAAAAAAATTATCAATTAAAATGTTCAATCTATCTTTTTGGATATATAATACTATTTTGAATAGTTACTCACATTTTCTTTATATTCTCTAATGATTTTTCATCGAATCAATGTACCCTTGAGGATGAGAGAAATATATAATGATAATTTTAATCAATGAATAGATTTTTGGGGATTGAAGAATGGAAATAATCATGAAATTTGGTTTGTGAATTTTTATTCTCATATTTGTGCAGTGTATTAAATTGTATTCTATATTTGTTGATATGTAATGGGTGTATAATTCATGAGAATTCAAGATAATTATTATGAAGCTAGAACATATACATGTAATTATCAATTTTATATTTATGATAAATATATTGAAATTGAATTAATGAAATCAATTAAATTTTTTGCACATTTTACTTTTTCAGGGGATGTTAAAATGGTTCAATCCCACTATGAAAATTAATTTAATATATAGTAAATATTATTTAATAAAAGTTTTTTCATTTAATCATAGTTGAATAATGGTGTACATTTATATTATGATAGTGTATTTCTTTAAATTTTTATATAATAATGAATATTATTATATTCTTATCACATTATAATGTGAGTTACTATAGATATGTTAGTGATTCATCAAGGGATATATTGTGGGTTGGGTTAAATTTGTGTAGTTTATTCTTCTTCTTTATGGGTTTTCAAAATTTGGATTTAAAGTATTTATTTTGGAATCCGTTGTGTTGTCATTTCATAATGGAAATAATTATGTTAAGAGTACCCCATATTTCAAATGAACTTTCTATGAAAAATGGCTATATTATAACCATTTTATTTTGTATGTAATAAGTGTATGTGGTTGGTATCCATGAGAGTAAGTCTTGGATTCTAGGGGTCTAAAGTCAAATATCATGGTACTTGAGATTTGGTTATTTCCAGAGGGAGATAAATAATTTTTTCTCCTACCTTACTTCACATGTAATCCTCTTATTGGTCAAATGATTTTAATTTCAGGGAACAAAAATGGTATAAACTTATGTTATGATTCATATAATTCACTGGTATGAAATGAAGTCGGTACATTTGATTATCATGGTGTCCTAGTTCGTACACAGTGACTTGACATACATATGTACATATAGGGCTACTTCATTGACATATACTAACAAATTTGCGTTATTGTATATTTTAGGGGACCTATTATTATTTAATAATATTCTTTATTCTCACACCCAACACATGTACCTATATGAATATAAAGATATAATATTTGAAATACACATTAGGGAAAGGGATAGTAAAATAGATTAGAGTTTTTTCAGTTGAGTTGTGATGAATTTATGTTTACATGGTAGTGTTATGGACCTTTTAGATTTCTAATATTAGATTTTACATTTTAAATTAATATTTTGTAATTAGAAATGTTTTTAGGAGAAAAAATTCATAGTCACCATATTCATCTCTCAAACATTTATTATTTCATTTTGTTACATGATACTCATCCACCATATCATCTATGTTTCCTAAACTAATCAGAGAAGTACTTATAAAAAATGTTCACTTATACCCAGTATGTGTGGACTATTACTTAGAGTAGTTCGTGAAACATTTATTCATGTCCAGAAGATATGGTGGATGAGTCTCAAGCAAAAAAAATCAATAATAACTGTTTGAGAAATGAAGCTGATGAGGATGATAGTTGTCTATAACTTTCTCCTATGGATGAATTCATGGGATAACACCTACCATTATGGAGTTATTCTATTCTTAAATTTAATTACCCATTTTATTCAAATTGGATGCATTCTAATCATTTTAAAAATAAAATGAAGTTGGAATTAATGATTTCATCATTTTTTAAATAAGGAATACATGAGACCCTTCCCAAATACGATCTTTAGGTTTACGTTGTCATTATTCAAGGGAAATAACATGTTTGACTAATCATATATACATCTTATTCTTTACATGATGTCGTTACCAATGTTGAGGAAGAACACACCATTGATAATGAAATTTCGTAATTATTATGGGATCCGCAACATTTTGATGAAAAACCAATAACACAACATCAAAGTGTTCAATAAATTATCAGAGAAAGTTGTCGTTCAATAAAATGTGAGGCTTTTAGGAATCAATGTGGCTTACATATTTATCACAGTAAGTTATTGTTCATTAGTTATATTGGGACAAAATTATTATGAATGGTTTTATTGATATCGAATCACGTGCCATGTATGACATGTAATGAAGGAAATCCTTTTGAAAGATATAATGGTAATGTTATTATATACTATCATTATTGTAATGAAAAATTATATATTTAAATAGTGATTTAATTTTAATTAATCCTTATATAGTTCTTTATTTAATAACATTTCTTTAAGAAAGTTATATTATTGTCTACAAGAAAATACCACAGAGGCTTCTACACTATTCTTACTCAGATTTATCTCAAGGATGCTAAGGGGAAAGTTAATCCATCCGATTCATATAATTAAAAAGACATTATAATAAGTGAAAAATGGAATGATTTCATTAATCATCTCAATGATAAATCATTTCAGGTTCATTGTAGTTGATAATAAATTATTTTAAATTAATTAATTTATCTAATTTGATTGAAAATTGTTAATTTAGTAAACAATAAAAGTGATTTAAAAATAATAAATGTGCATTAGAACAAATTGTAATGCCCAGACCCACCGGGTCCATTACATTGCCAAAACACGTCTCCACCAGTCACGGTGGCACCGCGATGGTCGCATCGGTTACGGTGGAACCATGAGGGTCGGACACGATCACGGTGGCACCATGACAGTGTCATAGGTGGCACCGTGATGGTGGCGCCATAAGGGTGACACCGTGAGGGTGGTGTCATGACCCGTCGTCGGGGCCCGTGCAGTGACTACCCCAAGCCCGCCTTCCATAGGCCAGGGGCTGGCGACTAGCACCAAAGGCATAAATCCCAACAAAAAGGGAAGGAATTTCCGTTACGAAATGTAAACACACACAACCAGAGTACAAGCGGAAGCTAACACAAAGTAAGTAGTATAAGAAGTGTGCTGAAAGTACAATAAGGGCCTGAAATACAAGCCTAAAAGTAAATTACAAAGAAAAGACAAACAGTAGGAAGGTGTCAAGCTGCTCCTGGATTGTCCTCCGGAGTTCCTACCTGAAGGGTAGGTACAGATGGCCACCACAGCTCTTCATGTCCATCTGTCACCTCCGGGTATCGTCTCGTCGTAAAGTCCACCTCCTAGTACCGTCTTTTCATGAAGTTCACATCCGGGCACCATCCAACTCTACAAGCCTGATAAAAAATCAGTGATGTCCATCGTCTGCATCAAAAACAATGAGGTTCGGTCAAATCCCATGCAGGGGTGAGTATAAAGATACTCAGTAGGGACCCCGAGACCCTCAAGGTCTCACAGAATCCATAAAGGATAAACCACAATGGAAATATACAATCACAAATATCAACCGACTCTACATAAGTATATGCTCATACATATACCTAAGTCATCATTTACAATCAGATCCAACTCTTGATCCCATGAACAACCCAGTCCACACAGGGAAACACAACCTAGTCAACAAGGGACAGAACAAATCAGTCCACATAGGGAAACTCAACCCAGTCCACAAAAGAAAGAACTACTCAATCCACACAAGAAAACACAACCCAGTCCACAAAGGAAAGCGCAACTCAGTCCACACACGAAAACACAACCCTATCCACAAAGGAAATCACAACTCAGTCCACACAGGAAAACACAACCCATTCCACAAAGGAAATCACAACTCATTCCACACAGGAAAATACAACCCAATCCACAAAGGAAAGCACAACTCAGTCCATACAGGAAAACAAAACATAGTCCACAAAGGAAAGCACAACTCACTCCACACAGGAAAACACAACCCAGTCCACAAAGGAAAGAACAACTCATTCCACATAGGAAAACACAACCCAGTCTGCACAGGAAAGAACAACTCAATCCACACAGGAAAACACAGCCCAATCCGCAAAGGAAAGCCCAACTCAATCCACACAGGAAAACACAACCCATTCCGAAAAGGAAAGCACAACTCAGTCCACACAAGAAAACACAACCCAGTCCACAAAATAAAGCAATTCAATCACATCAATGATAATGATTGAAGTCAAGACTCAGCTTACATAGGTAGACACTTCGTAAGGCGATAGAGTTGATCAGATATAGCCACTGATTCATCTAAACTGTCGGACCCACATAGGATACATGACCAGTTAAGCTGTCAAACCCACATTGGATATAAGACCAGATAATCTGTCAGACCCACTCAAGATACAAGTAGAGAGGTCAAATACTGTCAGACCCACCTAGGATACAAGAACAGTAGTCATCGCCGTCGAACCCATAGAGGATCCCAGTACGGTCATCGTTGCTGCCTAACCCACAGAGGATCCAAGTACAGTCGTCCTTACTACCGAACCCATGGAGGAACCAAGTATAGTTGTCCTCGCTACCGAACCCAAGGAGGATCAATGTACAGTCGTCCTCATTGCAGTCACAACCAGCTCTAGGGTTTCTGCACATAGCACGCTCGATTCCGGGAGGGTCTGTAACTTTTGCAAAAGAGTTGATACTTCAACTGTCATAATGTCCAATGTTGATGTATCCCAAAATTCTGTCTCGTCAAAATAAATTCAACGTGACAGCCATCGCATCAATCGGACGCCCGATCTAAGAGTTATTGGCTTTTCCATCCTAGGGGCCCGATTGATTTTTAAGCTAAAACCAACCTGATCGTACTGCATATGCGTCCAATCCTCATGTTTAGTAAGCCAAAAGAACCGTATTATCAAGATGAATTCAATGCAGTTGATGTCACGTCAAACAGATGTCTGGTCCTTAAGTTATAAGTGTTTCCACTCCAAGGGCCAAATTGGTTTTGGGTTCGAACCAACCCTGCCATACCCAAACATTGCCTAACCCTCGATTTTAATAAATTGAAACGACTATACCAATCCAAGGATTCCAACACAACTGACGGTGCATCGATCAGAGGTCCGTAGCTCATGTTATGGGCAATAGACCGAAAACGGTCCGAAGTGGGGGGTTTGGGCCCGGTCCGACCCGACCCAACCCCCCTGGGTCGGCATGAACCGGGTCAACCCGACTCGGGTCCGGGGCCAGCCCGGCTGGGTGCAGCCCAACCCAGTCCGCGAGACCGGCCCGGCCCGGCCCGGTCTGCATGACCCGCCTGGCCCGGACGGGTGCACGCTAGCTTGGCAAGCAAGCCGCGCGGGGGGGGGGGGGGGGGCAGCCTCCGCAATCCCTGGACGTGGTGCCTGGGTGGTGCCTCTGCTTCCTCGGATCCCTCACAGTTGTGGGATACGGCCCCCACCACCGCAGTGTCAGCCACGGCCAGCTCCTTCTGGCGCCGCGCTAGGGCGCCGCGCCGGTAGTATCTTCCGTGGACCACCGGAAGGGCTCCGGTGGTTCGATTTACCCACCGTCTGTGCCTATGGATATCCTGAGACACGCTCTTCATTGAGAATGATTCCAAACACTGTTTTGGTCTCGTTTCATCATCGCCCATCCATACACGCACAAAAAAACAAAATAGTGGTGGGTTAGGACTTGTTCGTTACTCCGCCCCCACCGCGTTAGTGGTTCAAAACATCTCTGAACAATTATAATTCATGTCGAGGGTATAAGTCACATAATGAAAGGAATAATATACAATGTTTCCCCTACATCAAAAATCACAGAAGAACGTCGGCGTCATGGTAGACGACGTCGTGGTATATGGCGTCGCAGGGAAAGGGTTCATAGGTGTCGTCGGATTGCACCGAGGAGGAAGCGGTGTCTCCTCTCTTGTCACAGAGAAGAGGATTGGTGGTGCATATTTGTTCTTTGCGGAACCGGCATTCTTCGTTGCAGGTCTTCGTTCTTCCAAAACCTGGTAAAACGACGTTAAACGATGGAGAGTCATGGAAGACTGAGTTGTTCCATCAACGTCGGGGAGGAAGTAGCTGAGGGTGGCGTCAGAGTTCTTCTTTCTTCATTCTTCATTAGAGGAGGAGGAAAACTATATAAGTGTTGGGTGTCGTGCTTCGCTGATAGCATTCCACACCTTGATGAATTCTTCCATAACTCCTTCCCCTAGCCTCCATTATATAGGAGTTGGAGGGTTCATCATTGGCACGTGAGTCATAAATAGAGAATTTATGACAGAGGGCTCCACCCAATTAATGAACTGTGGCGGTGTATTAAAATGGCGAGGAAGTCAAAGGGGGGGGGGTGGTTAATGATTGGGTGGTCCCCTCATTAAAAACGGGGGGGGGGGGGGGGGGGGGGTTTCATCCTTCTCAATTAAGAGGGTGATTTAAACCTAGAGGCTCTCCCTCATAAATGAGAGGGAGTCAAAGAGTTATGATTCCCAAACCATTAATGGGAGGCCTCGTGTGGTTTCCACCATAATTAACCTCAAATGGGTGGTTGGAACTCGGTGGGCCCCACCACCAACTCTCAAGTGGAGCTTCTAACCACTTTATCCGTGCGACACGTGTTTAACAAAATAAAATAAATTGATCACTTATTTTATTTTACTAACCCACGTAAAACGAAAAAAACTAACTTTCATACCCGATCATTTGTCGTCGAGGTGAAATTATTCTTTGGAAAAAACCAGCACTGTGAGTTCAACGGTGCTCTTGGATGTAAATTTCGAGCACCGGTTCTAAAGATAGAAAAAACCGCTCATTCGTTCACTGAATGTACCTGGGTTAAACTTCAGAAATTGATTCTGGGCACACCGGGGCATCGGAAACAAGTGCCGTTACGATCCATAGACTCATAAAATTCCAAAGAAATTATGAGAAAAAATTACCTGAAATTTCCGGGTCTTTACATTACTCCCACCTCAGGGATTTATGTCCCCATAAAGCTACATCATAAACTATGGAACCCCATGAGGGTACTGAGCACGTATTTGATCCTCTCACGCCCATGTACTCTCCTGGAGGATCCCGTGGTACCAAAGAATGCGCACAAGAGGAATCAACCATCCACATTGGACCCACTCTTGTCGATCCTCGATCTCCAAAGGGACCTCCACAAAATCCGTCCTATCATAGAGAATGTGAGTCGGGTCATGCACGTATCTTCTCAGGTGATATACGTGGAAGACGTCGTGCACCCGGTGCAACTGAGGTTGAAAGGCCACGCAGTAAGACACCTCACCAAATCTGTTGAGGACCTGGAAAGGTATGAATAATCATGGAGTTAACTTGCCTCCTCGGGCAAAACTCCGTAGACCTCATTGAGGTGAGACCCATATGAAGATGTGGTCTCCACCCTCAAACTCCAGTGGTCTCATCTTTTATCTATATAGGACTTCTGAGAGAAGATACACCTATGACTAATGAGTTGGAGAGAAACATAAGACGTTCGCTCAACGATCAATGGGTGAGACTAGCCACTTGTAAGAACGCATCTCTAACCTTCTTCTTCTACATTCTACCAATGAGCTGCTAAGATTTCTCTTCTGCCGAATAGAGAAATCTGGTCTCATCCCCCCTGGATGAACCACGTTCTTTGCCTAATACAGTCGATCTTGGAATGAACATTACTATTTCATGCCATAGAAGATATCATAAGGCCTCGATGCGACTACCAATAGATCCAACCATTACTCTCTCCTCCAAGGGTTGAGTCACACTATCGGAAACAGTGTGTGGTAACTAGGCCTCCTATAGTAGGAATCTCGAACGTGAGGGTCAAGTAACGGTTTTAACCAGAACCTCTCGGTATCAACCATACGAAAGGGTAGGAAAGATAACATAACAAATATATGTGTCTTTTATTATTGAATATTAATTACAAAGACACACAACAACCACAAACAACAATAAAATGGAACTAGAAGCCCAAGAATAAAAGGCATCCATGCCTGGATCTAGTCTCGCTCTTGTCTACCTACTTCCGAGCTCTATAGTTGTATGCTTCAGCTGCCTGAAGCTGTACTCTCCCATGTCCACCTGTTCCTTGCGGTTGGTGTGGACATCCGGGTGGTGGTGGTGGTGGGGCCTCGAAATGTCGTCCACAACCCGCTGCTCGTCCAGCTCCTCTGCCCCGTCCACCTGCTCCCTACGGACCACCATGGTCGAACCTATGCCTGGGAGGTCCCTCTATTGTTTTCTGCTCATCTGCAGGGAGGGTTGGGCAGTCTGAAGCCATGTGACCTAGCCCGTCGTAGGCATAGCACTGCCTGCTCCTCGTATGGCTGGCTCTGTTTCTTGTGCCCTGAACAACCGAACCTGCATCTTGAGATCTCTCATCTGATGGTCTGGTCCACTTGGAACTCTGCGTCAACTGTATACTTCCGGCTGTAGAAGACACCTCTACGTGTCTTCCCAAGGAGGGTCTCGCCCATGGTGACTGCACAGCAAGAAAAATCTCCACTAGAAGGGCTCTCTCCAACACCCCCGCCTTTGTCGGGATGTTGAGGGAGATCATCGAAGCTCTGATCTCAGGTCTGAGTCCCTACTCAAAGGTCTGAGCCCTGAAGAATGGGACTCGTACCATGTCCGTGGAGTAGCGCGAGAGGTCAGTAAAACTCACTGAGTACTGTGTTACTACCATGCTGCCCTCCTACTGATGTAGTAACTCCAGAATCTGCACCGCACAAAGGGTGTCGGGAACAAAATCTGAGTGGAAGAGACTCTCAAAGTCTGTCCAAAGTAGAGATGCCTCATCTTGCACATGAATAATCAGGCTCCACCATCTACCTGCTGCTGCCTATAGTATACTCGCTGCAAGGATCACCATAAGGTCAAGTGGTGTCCATACCAACCTGAAGACTCTAAAGATACCCTCCAGCCAATCCTTGACTGCCTGAGGATCCGTCTCTCTGTCAAACCTGGGTGGCCTCTACCTCTGAAACTTGTGCAATGCGCTCAGGTGGCATGCACTCTCTGCCGCTGGGGCGGGTAGCATCGGTGGATCAACGGATAGTGGTACCACTTGTAGAGACCCGAAGCCTGATGTACATGGACATTACATTACTTTTGCGGAATACTTAGTACATAACAAAAACACACACAAGGACAATAATAGTTTAGTGTCTTTGGAAACTCAGAATATAATCTTCTAATCGTGGTGAAAGATCTTCAACATCTCCCATAAAGATCTTCTTTTTTTACCTAAAACCTTTCTTTATATCCTGGGGAAAAGAAAACATAAAATGGTGAGCTCAAATGCTCAGTAAGGGTAAACAAAAGAAATATTAATCACATCATATACATGAGAACATAACTTTTGGAAATCTTAACCTGCAAAATAGATCATAATTACATAACATGGGATAAATCATAGCAGTGAAATGTAATCCCAATAATCATAACTTAAAACACGAAACATTGTGGAACACACAAATAATCATAGAGAATCATTTATTATTAGTCAAGACTCATTTCCAAGACTATCATAGTGGACAAAGTCCATTTCTGAACCGATTTCGCTCCCCGTTTCAGTCCTGTTTCACTGAACCGGTATAACCTACCATTCCAGCCATGTCTATCTCATGAGATATAGAATATTTACCCAATGCATTGGAGGGAGATATAAGTCCCACCCATCTCATAATGATACCATTCTTCTGTGTGCCACGAATTCATAAACCATACATCATATCATAACCCATGTAATAAAAATGGGAATCTTTAAACATCGTGACATCATAAAACAATTCATATAAGATAAAGGAAAATAATTCCATCACAACATAATCAAATCAAAGTAATAATAGGGATAGAAATAGAACCCTATATTATCTTAGATGGAAAATAATTTTGATAAAACACTTGAAATCCATTCTTGAGGAAAATATCCTTTCTACTTCAAAAACACATTTCCTATCTTAACATGTCATACAATTCTAAACTAAAAGAAGTTGATTAAAAATAAACATGAAAACTTGTAAAGGAAGCTTCTTGGAAATAATTTTTTAAAAATCCATTCATGCCGTATAAGTTAAAAAAACATTATTCTCGTACTTTTATTGTAAAAGTCAAAAAGTACCTCGTACGAAAAACGACAAAAGAATCCTTTCATATCTTTTTCTAAAAACTCACCGAAGGGTAAAATTGGATATAAAATATTGTAGAATGATGTAATTATTACATATTGAGGAAACATGGATGTGGAAGATAAAATAAACCCCATTAAATACAAAAGTATAAACAATCTCGAATAAAAATGAGATTGTGAGAATTTACCTTACCTTAGGTCTGATTTGCTTTGTAAGTGTCTGAACCTCCTCTTCTTTGAAGCGCCTCATTGAGACCTCCTCTTAGGGCACTAAAATTGGTCTTTGAGGAAGAACAGAACCTCTAGGATGTTTCTAGGGAAGTGGAGAAGAGAATTTGACAGAGGTTGGCTGAGCATGAAGGCTCAAAGTGGTGTGAGGAAGAGAGGGATGGGGTGCCTTTTTATAAGGGAGGAGAGGGGGACCTTTGGAATAACTAAAAATATTATTTTATTATAAAGACAAATTCGGTTTTAAATAGCTCCAAATTGATTTATTTAGAATCTAAGGTGGGGATGGGTCGAAATCCTCTCATCCAATATAATTTAGACAAGTGTAGGTTACTATTTTAACCTTATCATTTATATTTAACTTTAAGTTAGATAATTTTACTTTTACCGTGTCTTCTTATTTTCTTACACTATAAGGTTAATAAAGTTACTATATCAAGCCAAACGAACCCCAAGTTGTTTATTATTAATATATATATCCTTATCAAAGTCATTTGGACAAACCTTAGATTTTTAGGAATAAAATAACAATTAATAATATAATATTTTTTTTAAAAAATATTTTATGTCAATTTTGACACTATTTAGTAATTGATTTTTGTGAAAATCATAACAGAATGATTAGATCGAAAAACGTTAATTATATCAATAATAAAATGTCATATTAAGCTAGAAAATTATTGGAATTCATAAAAAGTCTCAAATTACATTTATTTGGGTATTTATAACATCAATTATGTTAATATTTCATTAATAAGATAATTATTGCATCATCTTTATGACATAAATAAATTAAATTATTTAATGTCTAAAAATTACAAATAAAATACCATTATGTAGGAAATCGTTTTAGATTTCTAATGAGTATTTATAGTCGAATTTATATTATGTATCACCCTATATTAAAAATGATTTACTTATTAAACTTTGATTTAAACTATTTTAACCCTTCTTTAAATAAATTAATAATAAATGTCCTAATCTAATAAATGTGGACCTAAATGATCATATTTTATTCCTAAGGTTGTTTTTGGTCGAATTACACTTATCCAATAGAATAGGACGTGTGTTAGGGTAATAATAATATCATTTTTACCCTTAATTACCCTATTTACTTTTAACCGTGGTAAAAAAAAGTAAAAAGTTACCATTCACCAAAAATTATTTTCATCTCATTGAACCAAATTTTACATACTGACATCAACCGCGTCTCTCGGATTTTTGAAATTCCACTCACAGAAGCGGTAAAATTAAGTTTTATGAAAAATTCATTTTTTTACTACCACTTAGTGGTTTCACTATTCATCAAAAAATGAACATTTCCAGAAAAATACAAAAAATTAGGCCTAAGCTATATTTTATATTATGAACTCAAAAATGATGTCTATTTTACCAAATTCAAAACATATCAGTTACATTAACTAATTTAAAAATTAATTCCTGTCGTCAAAACAAATAGCGTGTTTTTAAGAGATAATAACTATCAAAAGATTGACACTTGTTTATAACTGGTTTAAATGTGAAATTGCATCCAATGACCAAAATTGTATTAAATTGTAAAATTATATTCTAAATATACTTTAAAACCACTCAAATTAATAATTTATCACTATTAATTATTTCGATTAAAAAAGTTGTATTTAATTAAAATTTAGTAATTTTCACTATTCATCATAAAATGAAAGTTATCCGAAAAATACCAAAATTTAACCATAAGCTAATTTCAATATTTTGAATCCAAAAATGAAGTCCATTTTGAAAAATGAAATTTACAAAATTTCAAAAAGTGGTCATTACTAATCATAACGGCTAGTTTTAATAATATTTTATTAGCATATAGTTGTTTAGTGAAACTCGGTATTGCGTACTACACATGCTATCGCGGAAGGTCACGATTGCGTGTAATGAAAAGCAAGTCAAGGATGCATGTTGTGCAAGCTCCATTTGGTGTAGCGTACATCACAAGACATTAATGAAATTAAAAATAATATTTTTCATCAAATCTCGGGGTGTTACATTCTACACCCCTTAAAATGAATTTCGCCCCCAAAATTCGTCGGGGTTATAAATGGTTTACTATTCGAAATCTTTTTTGATAGAAACCCACATCCTAATAAGGAATACCAATACCAATCTTTAAAAACAATAGTATGAAATGTAACGGTTACCCAAATAAACTAATCACTGGGTTTCCACATAGGTGAAAATATGGATATGGAAGAGAAATCTAACCATCATGTTCTGATGGAGAGTGGTAGAGAACATGGATATGGAAAAGCCAACAATCACAAAGCCATACATTTTTGATGATCTTGGGTACCATCTGGTTCATCGGATATAAGGGAATTGGACACCATTTTTGGTTTTCAATATCATTTCCCTAAAGTTGAAAATTTTGAATTAGAAGAAATACTTGCTTGATTTTGGTACAATCTCACTATTATTCGTGAATTGAACAATTTCAACTTCATCCCTTAAAGAAATGAAGTTGAATTTGTTATTCGTGATGTGTTATCAGATCTTGTGATAGAATGATGGGTCATTCCATCTCTTTCAAACAAAAGGTTAGCAAAAGTTATAAGTCCATCTTATGGTTAGATTAATCGTATATGGTTCCAAAAATGAACTTATACTTCATATATCATTCCGCTTAATAAAATAAAACTAGTTTATACTAACCAGGGACTTCCTGTAGGCCAGTGGTAGGCAATAAAGGCCAGTCTCACATCAGTTGTGGGTTCGATTCCCACAGCCTTGTCCGACGCGATGGGTTGTCGCCCGTCCTGTAGGTTGTCCTTTTTCTAAAACTATATTATTATAACATCCCATCAATAATATTGAAAAAAAATCTATCCCTAAACAATACTAACTTATGTCAAATATAATCTATTCCAATCTTTAGGCTTATCCATAATACTACAGTCCACTCTCATAATATAGTGAAAACGATTACAAGAGATTTAATACCATCGTTGATCCCCATATATCATAAGATATGTCTTGTTGGTCACATTCCAAACATTCAAAGGCCTTAATCATGTATTCTATTGAAAAACTAATACCCATTGAACCTTAGTGAAAACATGAATGCAGTTAAAACTTAACACTTTCCACATACCAAAATCCTCAAAATTCGATATACTCAAACCATGATATCACTTAGTCCTTATATCAATCATGAGCTCATGAATACTGTCAAACATTTCATTTTCTCATTTTCTCTTCATTATGCGCATATCATCTTTTTTTTCAAAAATATCTCAATCACTTTCCATGGTTACCGGTACCATAAAATTATTGAAAACCACAATAGACCAATACATAAATATTCCGATATTCCACGATACTATATACAACATTATTTTGGAATCCCATTAAATAAACACTTAATCATTCCACCACATCATTATCATATTCAACATCGCCAATGATGATCGCATGTGACTTCCCTTTGTAATTTTCCTTAAGTGGTTTCTCATGTCGATCATCTCTAACCCTTGGATTAGGGCATTTATTAGCATAATGCCCCATTTCCTTTCACTTGAAGCATTGAAGTGTAGTAGGTTCATTCTGTGTATCCCTTCCTTTGTTTGCATCATTAGACATCTTCCTCCCATCGTTGCGGCATTCAAATGCCCGATGACCTTCCATTCCACATTTGAAACATTTACTTGTCCCTTTAAGACAATCTCCACCATGCTTCTTTCCACACTTTGAGCATAAGGAAACATTCATCTTCTTTTCACCATTATTCTGAGATTTCTCCTTGAACTCCCTATTTCGTTTCTTGTCAAAACTATGAGATCGATAAGTAAAACCAACTTCCATTTCTACCTTGATAGAACAACGCAAAATTTCTTCATAGCTACTAAAGTCTCTTATAGCTAATTCCCTTCGAAGATTTGGTTTTAAGCCACTGAAGAATCGATCAACTTTACTTTCAGGTTGGATGATAAATCCAGATGCATACCTTGCAAGCCTTGTAAAACTCGCTTCGTATATTCCAAAAGATTCATCATCCTTTTTAATTAGTTCAAGAAACTCCTTCTCCATCTTTGTTCGAAGAATATGAGGGAAGTACTTATTGAAAAATAAGATCTTGAACTCATCCCCTTCCATGGAATCAATTTCATCTCTTTGCCTTGTATTCTTGATAAGATTCCAACATTGATCAGCTTCACCTTCCAAACGATATACTGCTAATATGACTTTATCATGTTCATAACATTGAAGAACAGAAAATATATTCTCAGTGGTACTAATCCATTGTTCAGCAACAAGTGGATCAGAAGACCCACTAAAAGAAGGTGGACGTTGCCTCAGGAAGGACACAATAGAATATTGTTCCCTTCTCTGCTCATTTGGATGTCCAGAATTATTCATAGATTGTGTAATTATATCAATAAGATTTTTCACTCCATCTCCCATAACATTTGTTTTTTCTGGAGGACAATCATTGCATTGTCCATTACATTGATCAACACGGTTCCTTCGGCTTCCAGCCGTCGTCTAAAACCCAAAAAGAATAGTGTGAGAGGTAAAAATCACGCTAGGGAATACAATATAATAAAGGGGGAGTACCTTCAATATCTAACATCTTAGGTTAAATTCTAAGATCGTTACCTTAGTTCTAGGACTATATCCTATACGTATTCTTATCCTTAGGGACATCCCTAGACTTACCTTAGAAATATTTCTAGGGATCTCACTAGCATTTTCGCATCCTAGTCTCTAAAGTTTGACTAAACCTTTCCTCTGATACCAACTGTAGAGACCCGAAGCCTGACGTACATGGACATTAAATTACTTTTGCGGAATACTTAGTACATAACAAAAACACACACACAAGGACCGTAATAGTTTAGTTTCTTTGGAAACTCGGAATATAATCTTCTAATCGTGGTGAAAGATCTTCGACATCTCCAATAAAGATCTTCTTTTTTTTCCCTAAAACCTTTATTTATATCCTGGGGAAAAGAAAACATAAAAGGGTGAGCTCAAATGCTCAGTAAGGGTAAACAAAATAAATATCAATCACATCATATAAATGAGAACATAACTTTTGGAAATCTTAACCTGCAAATAGATCATAATTACATAACATGGGATAAATCATAGCAGTGAAATGTAATCCCAATAATCATAACTTAAAACATGAAACTTTGTGGCATACAGACATAATCATAGAGAATCATTTCTTATTAGTCAAGACTCATTTCCAAGACTATCTTAGTGGACAAAGTCCATTTCTGAACCGAGTCCGCTCCCCGTTTCAGTCCTGTTTCACTGAACCGGTATAACCTACCATTCCAGCCATGTCTATCTCATGAGATATAAAATCATTACCCAATGCATTGGAGGGAGATATAGGTCCCACCCATCTCATAATTATACCATTCTTATGTGTGCCACAAAATCATAAACCGTACATCATAACATAACCCATTTAATAAAAATGGGAATCTTTAAACATCGTGACATCATAAAACGATTCATATAAGATAAAGGAAAATAATTCCATCACAAAATAATCAAATAAAAGTAATAATCGGGATAGAAACAGAACCCTATATTATCTTAGATGGAAAATAATTTTGATAAAACACTTGTAATCCATTCTTGAGGAAAATATCTTTTCTACTTCAAAAACACTTTTCCTTTCTTAACATGTCATACAATTCTAAACTAAAAGAAGTTGATTAAAAATAAACTTGAAAACTTGTAAAGGAAGCTTCTTGGAAATAAGTTTTTAAAAATACATTCAATCCGTATAATTTAAAAAAAACATTCTTCTCATACTTTTGTCGGAAATGTCAAAAAGTATCTCGTATGAAAAACGACAAAAGATTCCTTTCATATCTTTTACTAAAAACTCACCGAAGGGTAAAATTGGATATAAACTATTGTAGAATGATGTAAATATTAAATATTGATTAAAAATTGATGTGGATGATAATATAAACCCCAGTAAATACCAAAGTATAAACAATATCGAATAAAAATGATATTGTGAGATTTTCCCTTACCTTAGGTCCAATTTGCTTCGTAAGTGTCTGAACCTCCTCTTCTTTGAAGCACCTCTTTGAGACCTCTTCTTAGGGAACTAAAATTGGTCTTTGAGGAAGACCAGAACCTCTAGGATGTTTCTAGGGAAGTGGAGAAGAGAATTTTACAGAGGTTGGCCGAGCATTAAGGCTCAAAGTGGTGTGAGGAAGAGAGGGAGGGGGTGCCTTTTTATAAGGGAGGAGAGGGGCACCTTTGGAATAACTGAAAATTTTATTTTATTATAAAGCCAAATTCGGTTTTAAATAGCTCCAAATTGATTTATTTCGAAGCTAAGGTGGGGATGGGTCGAAATCCTCTCATCCAATAGAATTTAGACAAGTTTCGGTAACTATTTTAACCTTACCATTTATATTTAACTTTAAGTTAGATAATTTTACTTTTACCGTGTCTTCTTTTTTTCTTACACTATAAGGTTAATAAAATTACTATATCAAGCCAAAATAACCCCAAGTTGTTTATTATTAATATATATATCCTTATCTAAGTCATTTGGCCAAACCTTAGATTTTTAGGAATAAAATAACAATTAATAATATAATATTTGTTTTAAAAACTATTTTATGTCAATTTTGACACTATTTAGTAATTGATTTTTGTGAAAATCATAAAAGAATGATTAGTTCGAAAAAAGTTAATTATATCAATACTAACATGTCATATTAATCTAGAAAATTAGTGGAATTCATAAAAAGTCTCAAATTACCTTTATTTGGGTATTTATAACATCAATTATGTCAATATTTCATTAATAAGATAATTACTGCATCATCTTTGTGTCGTAAATAAATTAAATTATTTAATGTCTAAAAATTAAAAATAAAATACCATTATGTAGGAAATCTTTTTAGATTTCTAATGAGTATTTATAGTCGAATTTATCGTATGTATAAACCTATATTAAAAATTATTTACTTATTAAACATTGATTTTAACTATTTTAACCCTTCTTTAAATAAATTAATAATAAATGTCCTAATCTAATCAATGTGAACCTAAATGATCATATTTTATTCCTAAGGTTGTTTTTGGTCGAATTATACTTATCCAATAGAATTAGGACATGTTATATGGTAATAATAATATCATTTTTACACTTAATTACCCTATTTACTTTTAACCGTGGTATAAAAAAGAAAAAAGTTAATATTCACCAAAAATTATTTTCATCTCATTGAACCACATTTTACTTACTGACATCAACTGTGTCTCCCGGATTTTTTAAATTCCACTCACAGAAGCGGTAAAATTATGTTTTATGAAAAATTCGTTTTTTTACTACCAGTTAGTGGTTTCACTATTCATAAAAAAATGAACGTTTCTAGAAAAATACCAAAAATTAGGCATAAGCTATATTTGATATTATGAACTCAAAAATGATTTCTATTTTACCAAATTCAAAACATATCAATTACATTAACTAATTTAAAAATTAATTCCCGTCGTCAAAACATATTGCGTGTTTTTAAGAGATAATAACTATCAAAAGATTGACACTTGTTTATAACTGGTTTAAATGTGAAATTACATCCAATGACCAACATTGTATTAAATTGTAAAAATATATTCTAAATATACTTTAAAACCACTAAAATTAATAATTTATCACTATTAATTATATCTATTAAAAAAGTTGTTTTTAATTAAAATTTAGTAATTTTCACTATTCATCAGAAAATGAAAGTTATCCGAAAAGTACCAAAATTTCACCCTAAGCTAATTTAGATATTCCGAATCCAAAAATGAAGTCCATTTTGAAATATAAAATTTACAAAATTTCAAAAAGTGGTTATTACTATTCATAACGGCTAGTTTTAATAATATTTTAATAGCATATCGTTGTTTAGTAAAACTCGGTATTGCGTACTACACACGCTATCGAGGAAGGTCGTGATTGCATGTAATGCAAGGAAAGTCAAGGATGCGTGTTGTGTATGCTTCTTTTGGTGTAGCATACAATACAAGAAATTAATGAAATTAAAAAGAATATTTTTCATAAAATCTCGGGGTGTTACACCACTGGTGCCTCCGCTGTAATGGGGCCCTACTCTAAGGCCACGTCACTTGGTGGGCTTCCATCCCACATGTAACTAGGAACCCTGGCTTCCTGCCTTCGTGGGGCCATACTAAAAATAAATAGCTGAACCATTGTCAAACAATATACCTGGTGAGCTGACTCAGAGTAATCACAAAGAAAACTTTTGAAACACACACACAATCTGTGTTTTCGTGTACTGAGTCAGAAATCAGAGGTCAGGGTCCTGGTATATGGATACGTCGGCCGCCGCACCAACATTGGACTCCCTGGACTAAAAACCACACTCAATACTCTTAAAACTATTGCTTCATAGAAATGAAAAATTAGAGTCATGAGTTTTTTGGTAGAACCGACTCCTCTGATACCAATTTGTCAGAACCCATCATCGAGGCTCGTGTCGTGACTACCCCAAGTCCTCCATCCATAGGCCATGGGCTGGCGACTAGCACCAAAGGTATAAATCCCGACAAAAAGAGAAGGCATTTCCTTATTGAAATGTAAACAAACACAACTATAGTATAAGCGGAAGCTAACACTAAGTAAGTAGTATAACAAGTGTGTTGAATGTACAAAAAGGGCCAGAAATACAAGCCCAAAGTAAAGTATAAGGAAAATACAAATAGCAGGAAGGTGTCAAGTTTCTCCTGGATTATCCTCTAGAGTTCCTACCTAAAGGGTAGGTACCGATGACCACCACAGCTCTCCATGTATGTCTGTCACCTCTGGGTATTGTCTCATCAAGAGGTCCACCTCTGAGTACCGTCTCGTCATGAAGTCCACCTCCGGGCACCGTCCAGCTCTACAAGCCTCAACCACGATCGGTGTTGTCCGTCGTCTGCATCCAACAAAACAAGGTGTGGGCAATGCCTGTGTAGGGGTAAGTATAACAATACTCAGTTGGGACCCCAATACCCTCAAGGTCTCATTGAATCCACGAAGGATAAACCACAAAGGAAAGATACAATCATGAAGTATCAACCGACTCTACTTAAGTATATGCCCATACATATACCTATGTCATCATTTACCATCGGCTCCAACTCTCGATCCCAAGCAAAACCCAGTCCATAAAGGAAAGCACAACTCAATACACACAGGGAAACACAACCCAGTCCATAAAGGAAATCACATCTCAATCCACACAGGAAAACACAACCAAGTACAAAAAAGGAAATCACAACTTAGTCTACACCGGAAAACAAAACCCTGTCCACAAATGAAAGCACAACTCAGTCCACACAGGAAAAAACAACCCAGTCCAAAAAGAAAAGCACAACTCCATCCACATAGGAAAACACACCCCAATCCATAAAGGAAAGCACAACTCAGTCCAGATATGAAAACACAACATAGTCCAAAAAGGAAAGCACAACTCAATCCACACAGGAAAACACAACCCAGTCCTTAAAGGAAAGAACAACTCAGTCTACATAGGAAAACGAAACCCAGTCTGAAAAGGAAAGGAAAACTCAATCCACATAGGAAAACACAACCCAGTCCGCAAAAGAAATCACAACTCAATCCACACCAGAAAACAAAACCCAGTCCACAAAGGAAAGCACAACTCAGTCCATACAAGAAAACACAACCCAGTCCACAAAAGGAAAGCAAGTTAATCACATCAATGATAATGATTGAAGTCAAGACTCACCTCACATAGTTATACACTTCGTAAGGCGATAGAGATGATCAGATGTATCCACTGATTCATATAAGATGTCAGACCCACATAGGATACATGACCAGCTGAGATGTCAGACCCACATAGGATACAAGACCAGCTACTCTATTAGACCCACTCAGGATACAAGTATAGAGGTCAAATACTGTCAGACCCACATAGGATACAAGAACAGTAGTCATCGTCGTCGAACCCACAGATGATCCCAGTATGTTCGTCGTCGCTGCCGATCCCATGGAGGATCCAAGTACAGTTATCCTCGCCGCCGAACCCATGGAGGATCCAAGTATAGTCGTCCTCGCTGCCGAACCCACGGAGGATCCAAGTACTGTCATCCTCGTCGTAGTCATAGCCAGCTCTAGGGTTCCCTCACACAGCATGCTCAATTCTGGGAGGGTCTTCTACTCGAGCAAAAGATTCGATACATCAACTGTCACAAAGTCTAGAGTTGATGTATCCCAAAATTCCGTCTCGTCAAAAGGATCTCAATGCGATAGACAGCGCGTCAATCAGACGCTCGGTCTGAGAGTTATTGGCATTTCCGTCCTAGGGACCCGGTTGGTTTTTAAGATAAAACCAATCCAACCGTACTCCAGCTACATCCAAACCTCAAGAAGAGTAATCGAAAAGGACCGTCTTATCATAAGGAATTCAACACATTTGACAGCACGTCAAATGGACGTCCGGTCCTTAAGTTATAAGTGTTTCCGCTCTAAGGGTCCGGTTGGTTTCGGGTTCGAACCAACTCGGCCATACCCAAACATTACCTAAACCTCGATTGTAATATATAAAAATGAGCATATCGATCTAAGGATTACAACGCAACTTATGGTGCATCGATCAGAGGTCCGTGGCTCAAGTTATGGGCAACAGACCGAAAATGGTCTGAAGTGGGGGTTTTGGGCCTGGTCCGACCCGGCCCAACCACCCCTGGGTCGGCCTGAACCAGGTCGACCCGACCTGGGTCCACGTTTATCCCGGATGGGCATGGTTCGACCTAGTTGGGCACAGCCCAACCCGGTTCACGAGACCCACCTGGCCCGGACCGGTCCGCGCGACCCGCCCGGCTCGGCCGGGTGGCTAGCTGACTCGGCCAGCGACCCGAGCGGGGGGGGGGGGGGGGGGGGTAATTTCCGCGGACGAGGTGCCAGGGTGGCGCCGCTGCTTCCTCGGATCCCGTGCGGCTATAGGTTTTTGGCCCCCACCGACAAGGCATCATCCGCGGCGGGCTCCTGCCGGCGGCGTGTCGGGGCGCCGCCGCCTCCGGGGGGCCGCCTGGGGTCGGCCGCTGCCTCCAGCTGCCGGTGCCGCTGCGCCGGCAGGATCTTTCGTGGACCACCGGAAGTGCTCCAATGGTCCGATTTTCCCGCCATCTACGTTTATGGATCTCCCGGGACCCGCTCTTCACTGTGACTGCTTCCAAACGTCGTTGCGGTCCTGTTTCATCGTCTCCCATCCATACACACACAAACAAACAAAATAGCGGTGGTTTTGGACTCATTCGTTAGTCCACCCCCACCTTGTTAGTGGTTCAAAACATCTCCCAACAATTATTCGTCATGTCGAGGGTATAATTCACATAATGAAAAGAAGAATATACAATGTTTCCCTTACCTCAACAATCACATACGAACGTCGGTGTCATGGTAGACGACATCACGGTAGACGACGTCGCGGGGAAAGGGTTTGTAGGCATCGTCGGAGTGCACTAAGGTGGAAGCAACGTCTCCTCTCTTGTCACGAAGAAGAGGATTGGTAACACATTTTTGTTCCTAGAGGAACCAGCGTTCTTCATCGAAGGTCGGAGTTCTTCCAAAACCTCGTAAAACAGCGTTAAACGATGGAGAGTTACGGAAGATGGCGTTATTCCATCAACATTGGGGAGGAAGGAGCCGAGTGTAGCGTCAACGTTCTTTGTTCTTCATTCTTCATTTGAGGAGGAGGAAAACTCACTAATTTTTGGGTGCCATGATTTGCTTCTAGCATTCCACCGCTTGAAGAAGCCGTCTATAACTCCTTCCCCTAGCCTCATTTATATAGGAGTTGGAGGGTTCATCGTTGGCACGCGAGTCATTAATGGAGGATTTATCACAGAGGGCTCCACCAAATTAATCAACTACGGTTGTGTATTAAAATGGGAAGGAAGTCAAAGGGGTGGGGGTGGTTAGTGCTTGGGTGGTCCACTCATTAAAAAAGGGGTGGTTTCATCCTCCTCAATTAAGAAGGGGATTTAAACCTAGAGGCTCCCCCTCATAAATGATAGGGAGTCAAGGAGTTATGATTCCCCTCCCATTAATGGGAGTCCTCGTGTGGTTTCCACAATAATTATCCTTAAATTGGAGGTTGGATCTCGGTGGGCCCCACCACCAACTCCCAAGTGCAGCTTCTAACCACTTTATCCATGTGACACATGTTTAACAAAATAAAATAAATTGATCACTTATTTTATTTTACTAACCCACGTAAAACCCCAAAACTAACTTTCAAACCCGATCATCTGCCGTCGAGGTGAAAGTATACTTAGGCGAAAACCCACGCTATGAGTTCAATGGTGCCATAAGATTTCAATTCCGAGCATCGGTTAAAAATAATGAAAAACCACTCGTTCGTTTACTGAACGTACCCGAGATAAAAATCGGAAATTGATTCTTGGCACATCAGGCCTCGGAATCAAGTGCCGTTAGGAGCCATAGACTTGTAAAATTCCAAATAAATTAAGAATAAAAATTCCTTGAAATTTATAGGTCTTTACAGGTGGCGCCGTGAGGGTGACATCATGACGGTGGTGTTGTGAGGGAGACACCCTGACAATGGCACTGTGAGGGTGGCACCATGTCCTCACCGAGTAGTCTTTGTCCCTTTTTCTAGTTTCTGACTTTTTCTGCTCTCACAACATATATTTAAACGTAAATATGATTTAATTCCCCTTTTAAAGACATTTTAAGCCCATAAATAATATCTAAAATCCCATAAGAGTTGGGAAAACCTTAAAAGTACCAATACGTGTGGTTTTTCCTCATTGTTACACCCTTTTCCCGTACCTACCGGTTCTGCCCTCGTTGCACATTTTTCCTCCTTTTAAAATAAAATGTTTAACACACAGAAGATATACCACCACCCCGATGGGAATAAATAAATAGTAATTAATCCCATCATGTGTAACCTCCCAACTTCAAAGGAAACAACAATCTAACTTTAAAGAGGTCCAAAATTCTTTATCCCGTAATAATAGAATATCATCTTTATATCACACTAGAGTTTGTTCGTTACACTTCTTGGTGGGATTTATTATGCTCTCTAGGGCGCTTGGAGTCCCTCCATATCGAGGCTTGTGGTGCACATGTGATGGATATTTCTGCTCAACCTTGGAGTCCCTGACATTCCTCCCCTACAAGTCACACATCCCCAGTTGTTGGCACGTGGAGAAGAACTTCGATCCTTGATCATCCAAGTAGAGATTTTATTTATCCTCTCCTTATTGTGTATCATGCGGGGTAGGTACGATACTGTTTCAATGGGAATGGATGAAACCAAAACATAGAAAAAAAAGATAATAAACAGACTGTTAATGAATGATGGTGTGCATTGGACAATTCTGCTATACTCTATTGTGATTTCTATTTGTTGTAAACTGTATGGGCTTATTCTCACTGAAAAACATAGATGTTGGTGGTCTTTCCTTGTACACTAATGGACCATTGTCTTCTGTGATGATTAAATTACTGTAACATGGAAATTGGTTAATCACATAAACTCCATTGGTAAAATGGATGACTAGTGAACATAAATCCTTGTGTGGTCACCCCGGTTAACCAAAAGAAATAAGAACATAATGAATGATGTTCTTGAACCTGGAAGTTTCCCTAATCTATTTTGGTAGTAGGATTGTTGTTTTTCTTGAGGCTTATGGGGTGATGGGGATGGGGATGGATTCTCTATTGTGGAACGATTGTTAGTAGTGAATCTGAAGCATTGCAGGGATGTGTCTTGAGGATTGGTTTGGTTCAAGTACTTTGAGGGATCTCACGTATCCCTTGTTGTTGTGACTTTCTAGAGAACCGGGTGTGAATACTTAAATTGATGTTTGGCTATTTCTATTTTTCTGGCTTGTGGTTATGCCGGTTAGTTTCCTAGTAGTGAAAACATTACTTAAATGGGATCACTTGAACATGAAAGCAAGAATGGGTTAAATGGGGAATTGGTTTTGGGGATGAGTTTTGACTTGGTCGCGAGTGTTGTGCTTTTCATTTATGAATGAATAGTAATGAGGGTGTTTGTGATTAGGATGGCTTCAGAAACCCTAGTATGGGATGAGTGCTTGTTACCTGTACATATAATTGTAGTTTTATGTTTCTTATTCACGCCCCACCCAAGTTGAGCACTTAGTGTCGAGCACCCCCATTTCATGGGGGAGGGTGTTTTTCCCAACACTCCTATGAGTGGCTGGTTATTAGCTCCTTTTCCCCCTTTAAAGAATTTCCCAAGACTCTTCGGGCAGGTTGTGATGGCCTGAGATCCATTATAGCCCATGATTCTTTGGGTAGGGTAGTGGTGGTGATTGTCCCATGTGTGTGCGGGAAGGTTGTTTCCCAAGAGTCTTCGGGATTAGGCCCAAGTGTCTTCAGGCGTGGCAGTGGTTGTTCTATCCTAGGTGTTTACGGGCGTGGTTACGTGTGGTGGTTGTGGAACAGGTGTTTTCAGGTAGGATGTGTGGTTGTGGCCTAGGTGTGTACAAGCGGGGTGTGGTTGTGGGACTGCGTTGAGAATGGAGGGATTTGTTCGATGCATAGGATGTCTTCAATAACCATTGGAAAAGTGGTCCGGGGTACCCAAATATAGATATGCTATTACTATACATTACTTTACTTGTGTTATTTGGGGAGTGTTCTTTAGTGAGGCTTGGGTGGATAGTTTTCCTTGTTAGGTTTTTGGTTATCTCCTTTATGACAGGGCATTAGAATTCCTCCACACTTGTGCAAGAGAGTCTTTGGTTTTTTCCTATTGAGTATAATTGTATGCTCACCCTACGTATATAAAACTACGTTCAGGTTTCCAGGAGGACTTCAAGAATCATGCAGGTTCGTACTAGCTTGGATGTTGGGATAGTTGCAGTTGTTGTTTTTCTATTCATTGGTAGTTAACCTTTGTAGTCTTCTTGTACATTGTAGAATTTACTCTTGTAACATGCATATGGGTATGGTTTTCATTGGCTCTACTTTATCTCCAGTTTTGGTGTCATTGGGATCTACTATCTTATCTCCTGATCCTAATAAAGAAAAAGGAAAATGCCTCCCATCTTGTGTGTGATTATATACCCTTGGTTCTAGTTGCCACTCTAGGGCCTATTGAAGGTGGGTCTCGGGGGTCATTATCTATCCTTCCACTTGAATAAGGAAGGGTCTAGAAATATGATGTCCCTTCTCTTATATTGGTGAAGGCGGGTCGTGAAAGATTGGTGTCAAAGGTAGGTTGAGAGATAGGATGGTGTCTGGGGTTAGGCACAATGAGGATTGCATGGGATGGTAGGAAAATAGTATTGGGTGATCTTGGTGCATGAAATAGGCCAGAGAAGACCAGCTAGGACATGGGATTTTTGGGCCCGCCGTGATCCGATGCAAGGACTCTAGACATATCGAATGACCAAGTAAGGCTACACTAATTGCAGGGTAGAGACCCTAGGGATGTTACATGCATCATAATGACTTGTGTTATTGCGTTACATGAGTATTTGGAGATTTAAAAATAAAAATAAGTCAATGCAAAATTTGATAACAATATTCTCCACAACTCGGGCTTAGGCATTCCTTGTTTACCTTGCAGCTATGGCACCTGGGAGACGACCATGAGTAGTGCTGGAGATCGAGCCCCAAGAGGTTGAATTAGCTGATTGGAAGAGGACTGACCGAGAGGAGGAGGACGATCAGTGGTAGAGGATGCTTCTTGCCTTTCAGTGGAAGACCCTCGGGAATTATAAGGGTAGAAACTCAAACATAGAGACAAAGAGCTGGCTAGAGGAGTTGGTGATAGATTTCAGCTTGATCTGGGCTCAGAAAGAGTACTAGGTTCCTCTGGATGTAAGCCAGATGCTTGGAGCAGCGCGTTAGTTGTGGATGCTTTATCTTGGGGAGAAGAGGGAGGGTGAGGTTACGTGGGCTGTCTTCGAGAAAGAGTTTCTGGCGGAATTCCTCTCTTCCACGATGAAGGATGAGAAGAGGCAGGAACTACTCTCACTAAAGTAGGGGAGTATGTGAGTAAGAGAGTTCGGGATTAAGTTCAAGGATCTCCTTTGCTTTTCTCCCGACCTCTTTCCAGATGAGGAGTCTCGGGCGAGACGTTTGGAGGAGGCACTTCGACCTTCTCTCCAGAATGTTGTTACTCCCTTCACTCTACCGATGTACCTGGAGGTCCAGAAGAAGGCTGAAGTGGTGGAAAGGATTCACACACTAGGAGGTGTATCACGAGAGGGAATCCAGTTGGGCTTATCAAAGGGGAAAGCTGTCAACAACATGCCTCTAGTGTTAGGGACCTCTAGGTTTCAACCAGCAAGAAGCAGGCCTCAACAGTTCCAGTTCTGATTTCCCAGCCCTCTCCCTTTCCTTTCAGGCCCAGGGCCGAGATGCTTCATCTGTGGAAGCCTTGGGAACCTTCAGAATCAGTGCCTAGATAGAGAATAGTACAGAGAGGGTGGGAAGGTTCAGCGCCCACCTCACCAGCAACTCTTTCCAACTAGGCCCTTTAAGCAGCAGTAGTAAGGGAAGCAAGCTCCTGCTCCTCTGAGGGCAGGCGTCGTAGGAGGAGGCCAACCTCAGGACGTTCCTCAAGGACCTCGACCAGGTTGTGTTCGGGGAGGTGGCCGACAGTCGAGGAGCAGAAGAGCTGGGCATGGGCAGTTTCCCATCACAGAGGCAGAAGTTCCTGCAGGGCTATAAGTCGTTCGAGGTACGATTAGCTTGTTTAGTACTCCTGTTTGTGCCTTGTTCAATACAAGATCTTTGCACTCCTTTGTTGCACCCAGAGTGGCCCATGCTCTAGGTTTAGAGTCCGAGAGACTTCCAGTGCCCCTGGTGATGAGCACACAAGTCGGAGGTCAGACCGACTTGTTTTATGTTTTCTGAGGGTGTAGACTGATGATAGGGACACATCAGTCTATTAGAGATCTTCTACTATTACAGATACAACCATACGATGTCATCCCGGGTATTGGCTGGATGTTCTCTATATGTTCCGTCATTGAATGATTCCAAGTAAGGGTCGTGTTATCAGATTCAGGCAGCCAACGTGTAAGTTACATCAGCGAGTAGGGTTTCCAGAAAAGCAGCAGGCAAGAGGAGCCCCTCCTTTCCTTGTTAGCTGAGCTATCAGTTGAGTCGGTGGATGTAGAAATTGTGGATGTTCCAGGTATTGTCAGTGAAATTATGGATTTCTTCCAGGAAGAGGTGGCGACTATACCCCCTTGGTGTGATGTTCATTTTGGGATAGACTTTCAACCTGATGCCCATCTGATTTCAATGGCTCTCTATTGGATGGCACATTCTGAGTTACGAGAGTTTCAGATTTAGATTGATGATATGATGAAGAAGGGTTTTGTTCGACCAAGTGCGTCACCATGGGGTCCTCCAGTCTTGTTCGCAAAGAAGGCAGATGGTGGTCTGAGGCTGTGCATAGACTACAGGAGGCTGAACCAAGTAGTGATCATGAACCGTTACCCTCTCCCGAAGATAGTTGACCTTTTTGACTAGTTAAAAGGGGGAGATTGGTTCTCCAAGATTGACCTACGGTCAGGATATCACTTGCTAAGGGTGAAAGAGTGTGATATCTTGAAGATTGCCTTCAGATACAGATATGGGCACTTTGAGTTTGGGGTCATGCCATTCGGCGTTACGAACACTCCAATAGTTTTCATGGGGTTCATGAACTCTATCTTCCTGAAATACCTGGATCAGTTCGTAGTCGTTTTAATTGACGACATCTTGATCTACTCAAGCTCAAAATAGGATCATGCCGAGCACCTGAGAGCATTTTTAGGGGTCCTATAAAAGCACCAACTCGATGGGAAGTTGTCCAAGTGCAAGTTCTGGATGCCAGAAGTGCACTTCCTTGGGCACGTGGTATCCGAGCAGGGAATAGTGGTGGACCCATCGAAGGTCGAGGTAGTAGTTTGTTGGGAAGCACCCAAGAATGTGGCGGAGGTTCGTAGTTTCCTTAGACTGGAAGATTACTATCGGAGGTTCGTGCCCAACTTCTCCTGAGTTGCAGCAACTTGGACAGCTTTGACCAAGAAGGGCCAGGCTTTCATATAGGAAGAGTAGTACGAGACAACCTTTAGCTATCTAAAGGATAAGTAGGTAAGTTCCCCAGTGCAGAGTTCTCCAGAAGAAGGGGTGGTGTATGACTGAAGATTAAGTTTTTTTAATTATCAGAAACACTTTTGAGGGAAAAGTGAGAAACCACATAATTCAAACTTACATAAAAACCCATTAAAAAGTGATAATCCAGAAGAATGCTATCGAATCTGATCCTCCCAAGCTATTAAACTTTGATGACAAACCTCTACCCTCGCATGACCACTCGGAAAGCAGTCCCGTGCAGAGTTGCACAGGCATGAAATTGATGGTAGAGCAATACCCTATCAAACTTCCAACTCCAAATGATATGAATGGGTGAAGACTTCATGCTATTAACCTCATGTGGAGCTGAAAAAAGTAGTATGACCATTGTAAAAACATTAAAACATCACAGAGAATTCAAACAGGCATCAACAAATAGATCATGAACAACAGAATGACATCCAGATAGCATATTCCACAAAAACCAATAGCAGATTCCTCCCATTCACTGATGTCCAACAACACACCAATAGCTCCACCACTTCAACGCATTCAAAAAAATATCCACCACTTCAATGTATTCAGCAAAAAAGTTGACAAACACTAGAATCGAACCGACGAGATATGTCGTAGGACTCTAGAGGATAGAAAAAGAGACCCTCCCCACTCTGTGCTGCATCAGGGTCCAACGCTGAGCCTCACATGAAGAAAACCAGCCTGGCCAGAGCCTTCGCCGCTGACGTCGAGTTGAGAACGCCAAGACACTCAGCTGAGGATGAAGAAGCCTCACCAAAGCAATCTCCATGCTGACGAAGACTTCACTGCCGATGTCGAGCCAAGATCCAATGCCAAGACGCTCGCCTGAGAAGCCGCGCGATCCAACTCTGAGCTGAATCACCAGAAATCGAAGCTGTGGCCTCTCTTAAGTCAACACAAGGACGACAAGGGATGATCTCTTATGGCTCCTTACAATTATGCACCCATTAGCGTAATTATTCTACCCATGATCTGAAGCATGCGGCGGTCGTGTTCACACTAAAGTTGTGGAGGAATTACCTCATTGGGGAGCACTTCGTGGTTTTCACAGATCACAAAAGCTTAAATTATATCATTTCCCAGCAGGACATGAACATATGACAGTGAAGGTGGATAGAGTTCCTTCAGGACTACGACTTCGAGATTTACTACAACATTGGAAAATGAAATGTGGGGGCTGATGCCTTAAGCAGGAGGTCTCAGAAGGATGTGGTTCGAGAGTTGGCATATACATGGAAGGCGACAGAGAAGTTGGCTACCCTACACCTGGATGCGACGATGGATGACGGTAGAGGTTTCATGTATTATATGACAGTGCAGTCTTCTCTACTACAGCAGGTGGAAGAGTCTCAGTGGGGAGACATAGAGAGTGAAGTGTTGTGTGGCCTGGTTAATGAAGGCGTTGCTCCAGAAGGGTGGATGGAGGATGTACAAAATTAGATGGTTTTCTGAGGGAAGTTGTTTATTCCTAAGGATATGCATGAGAGGGTTCTTAGTGAGTTCTAAAACTCACCCCTAGCAGTGCACCAAGAAGTTTACCAAATGTAACAAGGCTTGAGGGGTCAGTTCTGGTGGCCCGAGGTAAAGCGGGTGGTGGCAGAGTCCGTGGCCAGGTTCCTAGTGTTTCAGCAGGTGAAGGCTGAACACCGTGTTCCATGCGGCTTATTTAATCCTTTAGATATCCCCATGTAGAATTTGGATGATATCTCATGGGATTTCGTCACTGGGATACCCATGGTTCAAAGAGTTCATGATGCTATCTGGGTAGTGGTGGACCAGTTGACGAAATCGGCTCACTTTCTCGCGATCAAGGAGTCGGGTACAGTGGATGCCTTATCATAGAGGTACGTGGATGAGGTGGTGCAGTTGCATGGAGTTACAAGGTCCATAGTCTCGGATAGGGATGCATAGTTTACCTCATTAATCTAGAGCATATTGCAGCATTCTTTTGGCACCTTGCTATGTCTTATCATAGGTTTCCATCCCCAAATAAATGGACAGACTGAGCCCACCATCCAGACGTTGGAGGATATGCTACGATCATGTATTCTGGTTTTGGGGGATCGTGGGTGCGACACATGCCTCTAGTAGAGTTTTTCTACAATAATAGCTATCACTCTACTATTGGCAGGGCTCCATTCGAAGCCTTGTATGGAAGGCCATGTTTCTCACCCGTGTGCTGGACCGAGGTTGGGGAAACAGGTGTTCTTGGCCCGGAAGTGGTGCAGAGAACGACAGAGAAGGTTCAGCTTATATGGGAGAGGATGAAGGTAGATCATGACCGGAAAAAGTCATACGCCGATAGTAGGAGGAGAGCCTTGGATTTCGAGATCGGGGACCACAAATTCTTTAAGGTCTCCCCTCAGTGTGGACAACAGAGGTTTGAAAGGGGGAGTAATCTTTCTCCAAGGTTCATTAGACCCTTCGAAGTGTTGCTGCGGGTCAGATAAGTGGCTTATCAACTAGCGCTACCACCACCACTACTGAGAATACATGATGTCTTCCATGTGTGACAACTCCTACGGTAACTACATGATGACTAACATGTCCTCGACTGGGGAAAGATGGACATCGAGGCCGATGTGAGGTTTGCAGAAATGATTATGAGAATCGAGGATTGTGAGGAGAAGGTGCTCTGTGGATGGACCATTCCTTTGGTTCATGTGTTTCGGAGGCATGCATGGTTCAAGGAAAGTAGGTGGAAAAGGGAGACACAGATGCGGACCCAGTACCTAGAGCTGTTTTGAGTTTTGTTCTGTTTTGTTTGTACTTGTTGTGATGGAACACTTTACTTTGTTAACTATGGAACGTGCGGTTTTCCTTATTATGTGGATGTTTGTGAAGAGTCCTAACTATGGGGAGGGGAGGGCCCGATCCCTAATCAAGAAACATTAAGGTGGATGCGATTAAACACATGCTGGCGAGTCAATGCCACCCAAAGTAGATAGTATCTTGACATGGAGGAAGAGACACCATAACCCATATTACTGGATAGTTTTACCTTCAAAATTTTCCTGGTTACTTGAGGGAGAGGTGTTCCTTGATGTCGATGAGGTTCACTCTTGAGAGGTATTTTTCGAGGTGGAAGTACGGAAACCCCCTTTTCTTCGGGTATAGTTTTGATTCTCGAGGGCAAGAATAGTTTGAGATGTATCTGAAGTAATGACCCAGACCCACCGGGTCCACTACTTTGCAAAAACACGGCTCCACCGGTCACGGTGGTACCATGATAGTGGCATCAGTTACGGTGGCACCGTGATGGTCGCACATGATCACGGTGGAACAGTGACGGTGGCACAGGGCACGGTGGCACCGTGACGGTGGCGCAGTGAGGGTGACACTATGACAATGACACCGTGAGGATGGCACCGTGTCCTCACTAAGCGGTCTTCGTCCCTTTTTCTAGTTTCCGACTCTTTCTTCTCCCACAACACATATTTTAACATAAATATGATTTAATACCCCTTTCAAACCCATTTAAAGCCCATAAATAATATCTAAAATACCCCAAGATTCGGGAAAACAATAAACCTACCAAAACGTGTGGTTTTTCCTCAGTGTCACACCCTTTCCATGTACCTACCAGTTCTGCCCCTGTTTTCCCTTTTTCCTCTGTTTAAAAGAAATGTTTTAACACACAGCCATTATGCCACCACCCGGATGAGAATAATTAAATAATAATTTATCCCATCATGTGTAACCTCCCAACCACAAAGGAAACCACGATCTGACTTTAAAGTGGTTCAAAATTCCTTATCCTATAACAATATAATATCATCATTATATCATGGAAGTGTTTCGTACTTCCCCTTATTGGATGGATTTATTTCTTCTACCTAGTGTGCTTGCAGTCCCGCCTTCCCGGGGCTTGTGGTGCGCTAGTGCTGGTGTTTTTCTACTCACCCTTGGAGTCCTCTAAATTCCTCCCCTATAAATCGTGCATCCCCAGTTCTTAGCGCGTGGAGAAGTACTTCGATCCTTGATCAACCAAGTAGGGATTTTCCTTCGTATTTCTTTATTATGTATCATGCGGGGTGGGTATTCTACTCTTTCGGTGGGAATGGATGAAACCAAACCTGAAAAAAAAAATTATAATAAATAGACTTTTAAAGAATGATGGGGTGCGTTAGACAATTCTGCTATACTCTTTTGTGATGGCTATATGTTGAGAACTA
Source organism: Viscum album (assembly GCA_963277665.1). Classification (NCBI taxonomy): domain Eukaryota; kingdom Viridiplantae; phylum Streptophyta; class Magnoliopsida; order Santalales; family Viscaceae; genus Viscum; species Viscum album. Next base: position 937,801,620 of record OY728129.1, read on the forward strand.
TATGGGATTATTCTCACTGAAAATCATGGCCGTTGGTGGTATTTCCTTACGCACTAAAGAACCCTTGTCTTCTATGATGATTAAATGACTGTAACATGGAAATTAGTTAGTCACCTAAACTCGGTTGGTTAAATGGATTCCTAGTCAACATAAATCCTTGTGTGGTCACCCTAGTTAACCAACTGAATGAATAACCTAAATAATGATGCTCTTGAACATGGAAGTTTCTCTACTCTTTTTTGGTAGTATCTGTGTTGTTCTGCCCAATTATTATGGGCTGATGTGGATGGGGATGGATTATTTGTTGTGGCACGATTGTTAGTTGAGAATCTGAAGCTGTGTGGGGTTGTGTATCGATGCTTGGATTGGTTCTAGTACATTGAGAGATCTCATGTATCCCTTTGTTGTTGTGACTTTACAAGAGAACCTGGTGGGAATGCTTAAATTATTTTTTGGCTGTTTCTCTTTCTCTGGAATGTGGTTATGCCGGTTAGTTTCCCAGTAGTGTAGAATTTACTTAAATGGGATCACTTGAGCATGAATGTATGAATGGGTTAAATGGGGAATTGGTTTTTGGGATGAGTTGTGACTTGGTCGTGAGTGTTGTGATTTTCATTTATGAATTAATAGTAACAAGGGTGTTTGTGCTTAGGTTGGATTTGGAAACCCAAGTTTGGGATGAGTGTTTGATACCTATACATATAATTATAGTTTTATGTTTCTTGTTCGCGCCCCACCCATGTTGAGAAATTAGTGCTGAACACCCCCATTTAATGGGGGAGGGTGTTTTTTCCAACACTCCAAAGAATGGCTGGTTATTAGCTCATTTTCTGCTCCCTTCCCTGAATATCCCAAGACTCTTCGGGTAGGTTGTGATGGTCTGAGTTCCAATATAGCCCAAGATTCTTCAGGCAGGGGTAGTGGTGGTGATTGGCCCAGGTGTGTGCATGCAGGTTGTTTCCCACAAGTCTTCGGGATGAGGCCTAGGTGTCTTTAGGGATGGTAGTGGTTATTCTATCCCAGACGTTTGCGGGCGTGGTTACACGTGGTGGTTGTGGCCCAAGTGTTTTTGGGCAGGATGTGTGGTTGTGGCCCGGGTGTGTGCGGGCGGGGTGTGGCAGTGGGACTGCGTTGAGAATGAAGGGATTGGTTCGATGCGTAGGATGTCTTCAATAACCATTGGGAAAGTGGTGGGGGATACCCAAATATCGATGTGTTATTACTATAAATTACTTGACTTGCATTATTTTTGGAGTGTGACTTGGTGAGGCTTGGGTGGATAGTTTTCCTTGCTAGGTTCTTGGTTATCTCGTTTCTCATAGGGAATTAGGATTCCTCCCAACTTGTGCATGATAATTTTTCATTTTTTTCCTACTAAGTATACTTATATGGTCACCCTACCTATATAAAAGTGCATTCAGGTTTCCAGGAGGACTTTAGGGATCGTGTAGGGCCAGACTAGCTCAGACGTTGGGATAGTTGCAGTTGTAGTTTTTGTTTTATTTGGTAATTTACCTTTGTAGTCTTCTTGTACTTTGTGGAAATTACTTTTGTAACATGCATATGGGTATGGTTTTATTCGGATCTACTTTATATCTAGTTTTGTTGTTGTTGGGATTTATTATCTTATCTCTCAATCCTAATAATGAAAAAGGGTAGTGCCTTCCATCTTGTGTGTGATTCTATACCCTTGGTGCTAGTCACCACTTCGGGGCCTATTGAAGGCAGGTCTCAGGGGGTCATTATCTCTCCTTCGCCTAGAAGAAGGAAGGGTCTAGAAATTTTCTGTCCCTTCCATCATCTTGGTGAAGGCGGGTCATGACACCAATATACCCCTATCTCAATGCAATGATGAGGTACACATCACTATAGAATAAATTGGTATGTATTTTAAAACCAAATTTTTTTTTATGTTATATGAAACAAAACATGTTTATTTTTATATACAGATTGGTGAATCAAAATATGAGTCCACTTCCATACCATGTAATTTTATATGAAATGGGACTCACATAAATAAAGAGGGAATACTAATTAAAGAAAACAACAAAAAAACTACATGGAAAACATGTATAGGTAATACATAATTGTTATTTGTTATGACACATAACAGTATTACATAAAAATATCTCTTTCAGTTAATATTTTTTTATTTTTTTAGAAGATATAATTGGCAGTGACCATACCGAAAGCAAAACTATATTCATTAGTTTTGAAGCTACAAGAATAATATAGTCACATGAGAGGAATTAGTTTTTCTGTGTCTCCTAGAACATATTTTGGGAATATAACACCCCATAAATATTAATATAATATTGTGATACAATGGAAGATACAAATATATTCACTATAAAATATTATTGTTTAGTCTCACTGGGTAGACCAATTTAAAAAAAATGTTCAATGAAAACTGGTGGTAGAAGAAATATATGCACATGAGCCAAATAACCCCACCATCTTTGAGGCTAGTCCCCCCAACCACATACCTTATCCAAGGTAATATATTTCTATTATATGTGAATAAAATAACATCCAATAACATTATATTATGAAAATTCTTTTGGCTATAGTTGTTTGTGATTTATATCTATTGACATCTATAGAACACCTTGTTGCGATTGGAACAATGTATAATATCCAGGGAGAGAAGAAACACTATAAAGACATCAAAAAATATCATAGGATTGTAGGTATTGTAGTATATCATGATCTTACTTATAGTTTCATGGTCCACTTGATGATCCAGATATAACAATGGTCAAGGATTATATTAGAGAATTCAAATCAAGAATGTTTATTATTTTAATGATACATGAGGTATGTTGTTAATAATTTTTTTATATTAAAATTATATTATTGATAATGAAATGAGGTCTAAAGTGAGGTATGATATTATATAATTGGAAAATTCATTGGGGAAAAATAATGTCAGATTATGGAAATCTAGTAAATTATCCAAGATATTAAAACTACCATCTAATGGTACCTTCTCCCCACCAGTTCAAGGGAAACAATTATTATCATTAAAAATTTATATAGAGAACACATTTAAAGGTGGAAATATGTATTGAATTATAAATTAAAAATTAATATACGTAACTTTCATGAAAGACCCAATTGATATCGAGACTATAAATGAGATTCTTAAGAATGAATGGCTGGGTATCAAAGTTAATAATACATACATAAGTTACATTTTCGTAATACATCTATACAAATGGTGAGATAATATGTTTATTAAAGATAATAACTATTCATATTTTCTATAAGAGTCTATATTACTACTATATAAAGGGAATTCTATGTAAAGAAAAATTTGGATTCATTAATCACTATATCACTTCAACAACAAAATTTACATCAGATATGGAAGAAATTGAGAAGAAAAGAAATGATCTATTAAAAGTCTTTGAGAATTTTTTTTTCATAAAATAGAATTTTTTTATTCCTACAATACAGAGTTAAAAATATACAATATAATGAAATTAAATATATTTCTTCTTATTTCATTACTGATTTGTTCTAGTTTTTTAGGTAGAACTTGTTTCTAATCACATTCAACATGGATACTCCAAATATTTATTTTTTGGAATGAATGAATATATACCCAACTAAAAATTGACAAATGATGTGTATTGGGTATATGTAATAGATTGAAATAAACCATTTATAGATAAACATAAAATTATATAGTTTGGAAGGTGTTTTAACAATTATTTTGTTATGATAGGGAGGTAACATAATATAAGATAAATCTTGTCATCAAATATTTGTCCTAATAGATAACGCCTCAGGAATACTACAAATCTAAATCAATTAAGGTGTATATATTAATATTCAAGTATAAAAAAATATTTCAAAACATGTTACTTATTTTAGTCAATGTTTCTAAAATTTCTATATTAAGAAAATAGTATCAATTGTGGATATTTTTTCTAAAATTTGTAAGATTCATCATAAAGCCCGAAATGACCAGCATCCCCCAACTGGTAATTTTAGAAGGAAATAAAAATTTTATTAAATACATTTCTTAATGTTTTTTTGTCTCTATTATCTCAGTACTATCAATATTTCAATAAACCTTCATACCCAAATAATGAATAATTTTTGTATGATTAGTGGGAAGTGTACAAGTAGTCAAAATGTCTTCCAAAAACAAATTTAGATGATTGCGTACTATGTTTATGATCTAATATGAGCTATGACTGTAGAAATATTTTTGGGGTGTGAATAATTTGTGTCAGAATGATTATATATTATAAATTTTTAGTTCTCAAGGATAATTATAATGGGTTAAATGAATTTATTTACATGAAATGGCCAGAAAAAATTAAAATTATTTGGAAATGGTGATGGTGGGGTAGAAAAAAATGTGGAGGTATATTCGGAGGTATAGACTAAACAGGAGTAAGAGGCAAAGGTGTAGAATGATGTGGAGTAGAAAACAAAACATTTTCTTGTGGACAATAAAATTATTGGGATATATGGGGGATTGAGGATCATAACAAAGTTGTGTTCGAGAATTGTTTTTGAAAAGTGCACAATGTTTTTCACTTAAGATAAAATCCATTATTAAAGGTTATCAGGTGGCTAATTGATTTTTTCACACACTTTTTGAATTGATTTTATACATGTTTTTAGATTGGTGAGTTTTTTTTATAAAAAAAGACTAGTTATTTTTTTAAATAATTATTATAGGATATAATTTTTTAGAACATTCCATGTATTATTAAAGAGTATTGAAGTCTGAAAGAAACTTCTCACCAGGAAAAACCAAAAAACAAAAAATAGATGTAGTTTCTTTCCCATGATTTTTCTACACCGCACCGAATGGAAATTTTTAATGGATACAATAGTAACATGAGAGTTATATAACACCAATCCAGTCATCATACATGTATATAATCCAAATATTAATATTGAATAAATATGTGTGTTATAAACCACCAAATCTAGTAAGTGTATGATAGAACCATTGGAGGGAAACTAGTATTGATAGATCACGTTCATTAATGAGGTGTTATGTCAAACAAAAAATGACAAAAAATGAATAGAAACCACCATATGATGAAATAACAGAAAATAAAAAACCCACATCAAATGAAATTTTGATGAAAAAAATATAGAAAAACACCCCTTTGAAAAATTATAAATTAGCTTGATAAAAATCACTAAAACAATAAAGAAATAAAAAATAGCATCGAATAAATCATGATATTTTAGAAAAGAATAGTACAATGGTTTCTCATTGGTGGGTGATTTACTTGGGAAATTTGATTATACAATATAAGAATGATATAATATCACAAAAACATGTCAAATAGATTAATGTAATATCCATTTTGAATATTTACATTCATTATGTAAAATGATACATGTTCCCATGCCTTATAATAAATAATCATAATCATTCTTAATAAAAACAATCATGAGAATATTGATATTCATATTTGGATGAAAAATTAATTATGAAATTATGTTAGAGTGTACCATCGACTAGAACAATTAAAATGATATACTAATCTATAGAAAAAAATCTAACAATAATAAATTTATTTTCTATATTTAAGTGTTCATTGAATTATATAAATTGATATTGTAATGTTTAATACTTTCAAAAATCAATAAATAGTTTATAATGGAGTTTAATGTATTATGAAAATAAATAATAGCTCACATTGATTTCTTTCCATCAAAAAAGGTAAATAGTTAATCGTGTAGTTTTTACTCTACATAATGTGGAAATGGTAAGATATATTTTATTATGTTTCATAAAGATTTTTTTTAAAGATTTATTTTAATTCAATCAATGAATTTCAATAAGTTTTCACTAATTGTTATTTTTTTATTGGACTAAATGTCATTTAAAAATAAGATGATTCAATTTTTTTACTATGATCATACACTCAAAAATATTGTTAACTTATTTTCTTTTTATTCTCTAATGCATTCAAAATTAAGGGTTATAAAAGTACAATATTGTTAGATGAAACAACATGTTGAATTCACTCTAGGACAAAAATTTATGGTGGGATGAACTATACCTCAAGAAATACACAGTGTACCGAGAATGAATCAAATTTTGTGGTTTTAGTTAATAATTAAAATTTTATTAATTTATTATTTCATATTTATGTTTAATTTTTATATTTATATTATCACATACATAATAATTATTTAATTATATAAGTGGATTATATTTATTGAGTTGGGGTGCTTTTTCAAGTCATCTCAATCACATGAGATATTGGAGTTCGTGGCTATAACTGATTTAAAAAACATGGAAATGGTTTGAAAATGTATTCATCTATCCTAAAATGGTGATTTCCTAAAAATTATTTAGTTAATTTTGAAAACATTTCATCTAATATTTTTAAGTTAATTTCCAAATCAATTTTATCTAAAAAAAATTTCACTGATCTTTTTGGATGTCATATTTTTTATTCAACCGTTTGATGTATTTGTGTGACCTCGATGACATGTCTGAGGTATATATCTTGATCTAGGCTGACAAGTCAGTATGATTTCACAAGATCTAGGTGACACATCTAGAAGAATTCATATGACTAAATGATATGTTTAGAGTACTTATTGTAGACCTGGATGAAATATCAAGTGGTCATTTTGAGATCTAGTTAACATTTTAAGGTATATTACATGATTGGTGAATAGATCACATGAATCACATGACTCATTCACACAAAAAATTTGTGTAGCCATTTTTTATAATGTTTCCAAAATTTTTAGCCCTTATTATATAAAATTCATCATTTGTCTATAGATACTATAATATAAGGTCTTTGGTTGGTAAATGTATCGCCGAAATTGGAATTTTTCACGATCTATTAGTGTGTTATATATAATTTCATTTTGTGTCTTATGATAAACAATGATTGAATGATCACCCCATAAATAACATACTTATTGAGCACATGAATTGTTGAAGGTATTATTCATGATAAAATTGGCATGTTAAAGGGCCTTTACTATATAAAGACAACAAGTTTGGTGTCCTTAAAGATATAAATTTTCCATGTCCAAGGTATTTTTTATGATTGGTAAACTGATCACATGAAGTGAATAACACTGTTGAAAGAAAAATAATGAAAATATACTTTTAATATTGGTACTGAATTTTTTAGATTTTATTTTATAAAGAATATGGTGTTACCCATCAGTTGACTATCTAATGATGACATGATGAAAATTAAATGTCATTAAACCTTCTTATGAAGTAGGTGACATGTCCAGTGAACTTCGCATTGTGAGTCTGACATGTCCATAGGGATTTCATATGATCAATATACATATAACATCAACTACATTATTCATTCGAATTAAAATAATCATGAATCCCTTCTATTGTTTCTTTCACCTTTTTTTATCTTTCATTTTATAAATGTATTTGGTGATTGTATGGAATCTATCAATCAACATATTGCTTGATCAAAATGGATCATCTATGGGGATTCTATTGATGTTGTAGGTCATCTAATAGTCCTTCTAATAATCAAGGAGTACATTAAGATTGGATTTGTATGACCATGAATGGATAATGTGAAGATAATATCCCCATCACACGATTTTCTAAAGGTCACACCACTCATATGATCTAAGTACTGAATGTCCATGAAGTCTCACTACACCTTTATTTCATTATACGTGGAAATAATACCAATTCTTTAGGTATTTCCCAATCGAAAAATTTATCCTTTTTCTTTTCTGGGCTTTAAAAATCCCTCCCTCGGTAGTGAGCATCACAGGAACATAAAAACATTTTTTATGAAGTAGATAACTACTTAAATTTTCTTGAAATTTCAATATTCCGGGTTTTGAGAATTATTTAGTTATTATAATGACTATTCAAAGTTCATTGGATTCCCTATAAATAGTGGAGAAATAGGATATTCACTACACTTATGACCCCATCCTCTCAATCCCTTGTTATTTCCTATCCAATGTGACCAATTTTCTAGATTCCTTCATATAACCCCATTATAAAAATTTATTTTGATATCGGATCATGTAGTCTTATTTTTGACACCTTTATGGGATCAGATTTTCCCAAATACATGTGAAACAGATCGGTCAACTAATCAATAGTAATTTCATTGAATCTTTTTGTATATTAATGGTTTTATGGTCTCTTCACATGTTTAACGAGGAACTTAGATGTTGTCTCGATATTGTAAAATCATTATATGATTTGTGTGGCCATCATATGGTAACATGATCATAATTATTAAAACATGTCCTGTGATTATGATATGTTACATTGTCCATGTGATTTACATTACCTACAATGGTTTATGAAATTTTGAACCCATATATGGGTCACATCATTCATGTGATACTACCCAAGCTATGCACATGTTTTTTGTATAACTTAAAAGATTATATATTTTTTATTTAAAATCTTACCATGGAAAATTCATACATTTTTGTAGGGGGATTAAAGTTCAAATACATCTTTTGATTCTACTGAAAAAATATCTTATTTTTGGGAATCGAACTACTGACCCTTGGTACCCATTAATTTTTAATAATGAGTTTATAAATTGGATTATTCATCGTGCTATTCAAAACCATTTATTTTTTGATGAATTACTATACATGGATTAGACCTTCTGGATACCACTTTCATAACTTTTCTTGATTGAAATCTTTTAACTATATAGAAATCAACCTCTCTTAACTATATTCAAATGATAGTTTTTTAGGATAATCGTTTAATTGTGGAACATTCTAATGGGATATCATATATGTTGGATAATTCCTATATGGGTCTAGATGGTCAGGATCATTCTCATCAACTAATCTCTCAGAGTTACTCTAGCGTACTCATCTACTCTCTGGACAACCCAAAAGTGACCAGATTTCAATGTTGTATCTGTGTCTTGGAGGAAATGTTTTTGATAAATGGGCATGTAAACTCTAGGTTTGGAAGAGTTTTGTTGAATTTTATATCCATTAAATTATATCCATCTTGATGAGGAAATATTTATTTCCTATATTTTCATGAACCATCTACTAGAAAATCGTATAGAATTGATCAACCATTGGGGCACTAGTACTAACACATTTCATATAAGCCATGGTGTGATAGGGATCAACCTATGTGATGTTTTACATTATGGGAGAATACCTCTTTTTGTTGAGATCTAAAATGAATTTCTTATTACCATAGATATTTGGGATGACCTTGAACAAACTCTAGCCTTGGATATAAAAATTCCCACTATGGTAAAGGAGAAGTTAAATAAGTAAATTCGAAATTGTGTTATTTTATTCAGGGATTGGATCAACATCTACCTTTATCAAATATGGTTTAAAAATGCTTTCATATATCCACATAAATTTTATTATCGACATGTTCTGGATAAAATGGGTGTATATTTGGCTATTCTAGAGCTCGTTAAATATGTGTCATGGGGTTATAAGGTGTTATTGATGGTATCTACATGACTTTAGTTGAAATGTTTTTTGACATGTTTTTATATGGTTCTATTTTTCTTTCTAAGGAGGTTTGATTCTGTATTCGAGTATGCACATTAGTGATGGAATAAAAAATGGATGAAGGTAGACCCCTCAATTTGTTTTACAAACCTTGCACAAAATTATTTTCTACTTATCCATCTTTAACAAGGAAATGTCCAATATTGGATCAGTGGACATTTTTAATTTTCATGATTGGAAATGACAATGTTTTCTGTGTTACATAAATTATAATGAATTTGAGATTCATAATCTCATCTTTCTTCCTAAGAACATGAGAATTTTTTGTTTGAGGTAATATCATTATGTTCTGAGGAGGTCTTAAATATGTTTAGTCAGTATAACTGTTTCAATTTCATGTCATAACACACACCTAATGAGATTATTATTGACAATGAAATCAACTCCCTTGATGATAGATCATTTAGAGTCTCACTCTGAGATGGAGTTATTGAAACTCATAAAAATGAGATAACCATATACAATCTAAAAAATATTTATCATTTTTCTCAACTGTTTCAAGATAATTTTAGGGATTATCCTCTTATTGTAGATTGAGTGCGAAGGGAATGAAATTCAAGACTAATTTCCCACTTCTTTCCAATGCCTCAGAGTGAAGATATAAATGTTAAAATTATTCCTCCACATACTTATGTCTCTAGGTTTGTAACTCTTTAGAAATACTATAAATGGGTGTAAGCTTACCAAATATTTATGATGGTTTTAGATGTTTTCAAGTAGATGGTTCATGTGCTTTGATGAGCCCCTTTTATGTAGTCATGAGGTACCTGGTCTAGGTTTTGAGAAAGCCCATAAGGATGATCTCTCTCTATAGTGATGAGTCCCACATTAATATGGAACATTTATTTGATTAATTTATCACGTATATTCTAGTAATATATAATTCACCTTACATGGAAAGAACACATGAGGCTTATTATCATAGTAGCTCGTCATTACAATCAATCCCTTATTTAACAAACCTTATGCCTGAATACATTCCACTATCAATTCCTTCTACCCATGAACCACCTCAAACATTCATCGATTATTGAATTTAATAAATCCTAAGAAGGATTAAAATCCATCATCAAATAATTTCAACTCTTTTGGAGATTAATTTTTACCAACAATAATTCCTTCACTGACTCTTTTGTGATTTGGGAGCTAGTGGAGTTGAATATTTGAAATTGTATGATATCGTGAAATATATTGTCTTGGATCAACAAAAATTTCCTAGTAACAAGAGAGAAAAGAATAGATTTTATAACCATGATTCTTTGGTCTATTCAATTTGAGAATATATGTAGGTACTTGAATAGAGAAACAAAAAATTCTCTCAGTTGTGTGCCCAGATTTATGAATTAAATATAGAGATTGTAGAAAATAAAGATCTAATAGTTTGTGCGTGGTAAGATATTTAATCATCATCATCATAATTAGGTATGACTAATAAATGAGTTTACTAGTTGTCCCATTTCATTGATACTTATCAACCTTACATTATGGTATAATTAATAGAGAAGAAAACACTTTATCCCTCCATTGACGCCTCTTGCTGGAATCTGGTAAATTTAGAAAACTCAACTATCCAAAGTTTATTATGATCTGATAATGAAAAAAATATGTTTTTTTCACTTTTTGTAACCTTTTTAGGGACTCCATAATGTGGATATTCATCCTTCCTTTTCATATGATCAGTGAAATGAATTAACATTGAATTTTGATGTGAGGCTTTCATTCATTCATCACATTCATGTAATCACATCAACTAGATATCATATATAATGTAAAAAACATAAACTATTTTTATAATAATAAGAGTCAAGAAATTCAAAACATAAAATCTTAAAAAAGGACTTTCTTGAGAATTACACATTTATCTTTAAGGGTATACAAATTCTAACTGACATACATACTTAAATAATTCTATGATTACCTAGTTGAAAAGGATAATTTACCAAAATACATTCATGAGGAAAATTAGTTTAATATAATTGTAAGTCAATATAATTAGTTGGAATAGGTTTAATTTTTCAAGTGAATGATAATAGTCCCTAATATTATTATATATCTTTTTATTATATCATTCACTTGTATTTATTGTCTAATAAGCAGATAATCATCTTTTTTCTAGGGTGTGTTTTTTAGGATTTCAACCTCGTGAGAATTATGTCTTTTTCAATTGGTCGGTTAATGTCTTAAAAAAAGACCATTGTAGTCGTTTATTGACTTGCAACATATTCCTTATATTGATATGGTTTTTTGTATTATATCTCATACCAAATATTATTCTAGTTTATGTTATACTATATTAGACCATATATTGTTATTGTTTAGGTTCTTATATCTTGGACCATTTGTTTCTTTAGTTTATAGTCTTCTAGATCAGACAATCTATTTTTGTACTTGGGGTCCTTATAGCTCTGGCAATATATTATTGTAGTTTATGTTCTTATGAATTAGACCATCCATTTCTTATACACATAATACATATATGGATTAATGATGGGTACTCATTAATTGTTTGGGAACAATGTTTAATTTCTAAGATTATCAGGTATTGGTATTAAATAAGTGTTTGGTCACATTGCATCCTTTATGAAATCTAGTTTGGTCTATGGTGGAGTAATATTAGATATGAAAAATAAAACTAGATAGTTAAAATAAGGGTTGTGAAAATAAAAACACCTAATGTTAGAACAAAGGGTGATGGAATGGAGTAGACATGCCTGGGAAGATCAAATACACTATGACGTGTCGAGTTACAGTATAATATTTTCGGGATTCTAGAGGATCAGGGGTACTTTACTAAAAATATGAGATGCCTCTAGTTCTCGGGTCTGAGGACCTTATACATATCCAACCAATAAATGGTGAAATATAGGGGCATGTCTCCTTTCTAAGGTTATTGAGGTGTTTTTGAAGAATCAAACCATTCGACAATGAGGTACATTATTGAAGAACAACTATGAAATGAATCTTCATGAATCATAGGGGATGTTCTGTATATTATTGTAATGCTCTGGCCCTATACCCTGTGGTTTTATGACACATGGTGCGGGCCATTAAAATATTCACGAATGGAATACCGAATTCCAGCTTCTATAATGGATACAATACATGGTGATGTAACATTGAGAATGTAAAATATGCTTGAATAGACTATTTGTGTGGATTATAAATCAGGGTCATTGAATTTTGGAGCTAACTTAAAAGGGGGTTATTGGTCACAAGTTGACCTTTAGCAATGGTGGAAACTGGTATAACTCATCAAAATGAAAATTTATCATGGATTTTAAGGGGAATTTCCTACGAGACCAAGAAACCCGCTATGAATGAGCTCTATGGTGTTGTGTTGTTCCCCAAAAAATCATAGTGGGGAAACATCAATTTAGATAGTACTTTTTACCAGTATACTATGGGGAAAAACCAATATAAATAGCTCAATTCTACGGGGTTACAAGAGAATTATATCAAGTCATGTAATTTGTGGGTCTCCAATAAAACATTGAAGATAAGAAGTTGATTATCTAAGATCTTAGTACTCAAGAAGGATTTTATTACTCTTAATTTTGTTCCATCATCTTGAAAATACATTATCATTGAATGAAAATGTGGTAAATAATTACTCAAACTATTTCCTAGAATATAGGGTCCATAGAGAATGGAGATATATAAACTACATCCACCCGATTATCCCTATGAGATTTATCACTTTTTAAACTATGTGTTATTTATTTAAACAATGGAGTTAATGTGTTTAGAGATCATAAACCTGACTTTTTCAATGAATTCCTTTTATGTGTTTTTATATAGAAAAGTTTTATTTATCATTCACTCACTATTTATGTTCTTATGATTTGAACCATCATAGGATAGTTTTTAAGGTCATAATTCTTTGGAGAAATCCTATACATTTTTCTTTCATGATGAACATGGAACTGGTATCCATGGAATTTTACACAATAGCCTAATTGGGATTGTCGTGGTCAAGAATATTATAATATCAAATTGAGAAGGAAATAAGAATGTTTTAAATATTAGTTCATGTTTATTGGTTCATGAATAATGGTATGGGATAGTTATATGAAGGATGACCATGAATCACTTTATGGTGATGAGTTCCACTATAGTGATTTCAGGGCTCAAAATGATTAGAATCTATTTTATCATGGAAAAGAATCATTTGGTAAAAAGAATTAGAGCATATATTTATGATAAATAGGTAGATATGTAATGTCGTACATAGGGTCCCTTGATGTTTGTCTATTTTCCAAGGGCCATGCATGGTTTGTAATAATATAGGTCACTGTTGACATGGAGTGTGGTTTTTTGTTTGATGGGATTAGTAATATGTTGGAATCACTCAGAACATTTCTTGACCAGGGTGAGGATGATTTGGTCCTTTTTCCTGGAGTTATGATTGATGATTGTCTACATCGTTTTGGGCTCGTATAGTGGGGACACATATTTTTTTTAATTTTATGTTCTTGTGATAGAGACATATTCCTTGATTTTTAAAAGCATTTTGTACAGAAAAATATACACATGCTAAATTTTGAATGATTTACAAAAGGATACCTTTCATTGGTCTAGTGTATTTAGATATAAGAGGTATATTTTAACATTATATAGGATTAATGATGGGTTACCAATTTCTATATCCCTTTATGCACATATCTATATCTTATGAAAGAATTTCTTATGCAGATCTAATTCGTATGTAGGCAATGAATGTATATACAACTCATCCATCCTTATATAGTGTAAGGTATTTCAAGAGAGACCAAATCACTGGGGGGAATCTTGAACTTCTTAGGATGGGCTTCCCTTGGATTCTCTATACACATTGAAATGGAAATAATCATGTAGTTTTTACCTCTTTTAAGGGGATCCATATTAATAGATTCGATTAATATACGGAGGAGTGTAGAATATTTCCTTTTAAAGGGAGATCATACACTACCATTTGGGAGTATGATATATAATTATCAATATTACCCTTATTGAAAACGGATCTCAGATTCATAGATGATTTAATTGGTCGGGGAATTCTTCTAGTCTCATGGCCAATCGAGGATAACATATTTGAGTAAGGATAATGAAACTGTGAAGGTTTTGATAATGGAAAACCACCAGTTGGGGCCCAAAAATGTCACTTGAGCATCATGATGCATCCTAATAGATTGAGAATAATGCAACATGTAGTTCGTATAAAATGGAATCCCTCTATAAATCTAACTCATGCACAAGGAGGGAAATATTATCTATTTTCCTCTAGTTATCCTCATCATCATAATGGGAAAAGGGAGAAACTACATAGATAGAAATCAGATTTGTGGAATGGAATATCCATGTATTATTACATTATAAAGGTGAAACACACATTCCTAGTATATATTGATGGACAAGAAAACCCTCTTTGAGAATATTTATTTATTCTAGGATTTACCAAATGTATTTATGTTTAACATTGTGTGGCATGGACACCACAATGTAGTTTAACGTTAAGTGACTAAGAAGTTATGGGAGACCATTCCTCTTGGACCAAAAAATTATACTAGGTTTCATCTCTAGGTTTTATTTTATTCACAAGTGAAACATATAATTGTCACATAAAGAACCAAAAAATAAAATAATAATAAGATCATAAGAAATTTTTTTTTCACCAAAAAAATCCTTGAAGGTTCCCTTTAGTATTATTCCATCCTTATTAATAATATTCAATGAAATTCTCTTAGAATATGTTTTATAGGTGTTTAGAGATTTGGACATGAGAAAGTGGGATGGAGGTTTTTATGGTGGAAAAGTGGATATCCAAATGGATCTTTAATGTCAATGAAATTACATCTTCATAGGGGATACATATCCAGAATTTAATTGGAACCATAATTATATATCTTAATCTAGATTTGAAAATTGGTTCAATGCACAGATGAGTAACATCAAGGTTATCTAAATACACTTGAATAGTCAGGTCATGTGAAGATTATATCAAAACCAAAAAATATATGATTCAACTAAAGATGGGTATCTGTGGTTATGTGTTGTCCATTATTAATGGAGTAATATCATAATCCAAAAGTCTAGAAAAAATCCACCAGATATAGTGGGGGTATCCCCTAAACTAGGTGAAAGAACTAGGGTGTTGTTTTATTCTATATAAAATCATATTGGGGTAATTTTAGATTAATTATATCCTTTAAATGGTATTCTATAGGGGGAAAGAGACGTGGGGATCATTGTCCATGAGGTTCTTATAGGATTAATTAAACTCAAGGAATTATTTGGTGTCAAAAAAAATATAGAATATATTAATATGTTTCATAGGGAACAGATGATTAAAAAATGGATTGAGAACCAAAAAGAACATACTAACATGTAATGAAATCTTTTTAAGTGTGAAGGGATGATACACGAATATCTTGAATACAATGTCATCTGGGGGATGTGTTTTTTTGGCATTTAGACCTCTTGTTTTTCAATTTAATGTCATACTACTATGACATTGTCATGAATATTAATTTCCTGTGACTATTTTGTCTTTGTTTATTTAAACTCCCTAATACTATGAAATTTTTATTATCTAGGAAATTTCTTGATCACACTGGTCAGAGCATATTTCTTGGTTGAATAATCTTACATGAGTCATGCTCAGTAAGAAAAACCACGGATAATTTGGTATCTAATTGAACTATGAGAGAGTACGTTATGGGTAATATGTAGGAGTGTTTACAATTTAATATTTATTGAAATATTATTGTTGATCTAGTTATCATGAAGGGATGTTATTTGATGTTTACTGAAACTCATGTTTTTCCTATAATGGAAAATCCTGGGGTCACTATATATATTATGGTATCTGAAATTAATCTGTATATAATTGTATAGAAATCAACCTATACAGTTCTGAGCCATATGCTTGGAGGATGGAATTTATTTCCATCTTTTCCTTTTATATTAAATAAGTTCCCATGATTTGAGATCTGGGAATCACTATATATTTTTTCGTGTTAGGAATCAATCCCACATAGTTTTTAATTGGTAAATTCCCTGTGTTTCTCGAGATCCTTTGTGCAGAGAGTGAATTGTATTCATATTGTAGTTCATCCCATGATTATGACATCTGGGTGTCACTACATATCATGCTATATTCTAGAATAAATCTAGATTATGTTATTGAAGATGTTTCCTCAAATGTTTTTAATTATGTGTGGGTATGTGTTCATTATTATATACTATGTTTATGGACCTTGGATTAATGATCTAGGCATCACTACATATCATACAATAATATAAATTTGGCCACATTTAGTTCATGAATGGAAAATTTTCTATAAAGGTCTATCCCATATGCTGGGATTGGGTATTTTTTTCTATTTAAACATACAATAGACCTAGGAAATATGATCGGGGAATCACTACATATCTTCTAGAAATAAGAATTTAGCCACGTCGTATTTTTGAATAGAAAAATCACTGTATAGGTTTGACTAATACATATGGTGGGAAATATATTTTTTCCTTATATTTTGTAGTTATACATTGTATTAAATATTTGGGAATCACTATATATATACTATATAAAGAATAATAAATCAATAAAAAGTTATTTGAAAATAACATAATGCAGATCTCTCTCGCACAGCGGGATGTGGGCACTTCATTGTTTCCTCCATAGAAATCCATCATAGGTTTATTTAATAATTAATGATTTAACATACTTAATTAACATTAACTTCATGTTGTAGAATGTATTTCTAGAAGAATAACATCATTTGATAATGACATAATGTAACACCATGAGATTTTGGGAATGTTTTTTTCTTTATTAATTTAATCTTTATATATTTTTCATCTCATGAGACACTGAAAATATTTTTTATTTTCAATTACTATGTCAAATATTCATTTTACCTGGAAAAAATATTATTTAATAAATGAGACACCCAATTATCAAACGTTATAGGAAACATCATCATGGCGTATATTACACAGAACGATGACTTGTCGTCCATTACACGTGACATCGATGTTTCTATGAAACATCCTTATATTGTTATAATTATTCAAAACAGATAATTATAACCTATCATTTAAATGTAGTAATATGAATATTAATAACTACCTTTCAAATATTTATTATAATGTTTTTATTTAAACAAAACAAAATGATAATGAAATATATAATTTTCTTGTAATGTCCTTATATGTTTTAAAATACTATTTTCTCAAATGAACTATTTTTCATGTCCTTATAGGAAGAAAATAAAATAATTTATAGGCACATTCAGAAAATGAATTTGATAAAATAAACATCATTTTTGAATTTATAATTTTAAAATGTTCTAGGGTTGAAATTTTGGGATTCTTATGGGAAACATCATTTTTGTATGAATAGTGTACAACAAAATATTTTAATTCCAAACTACTATTTCATAAAATTTAATTATAAGGAAAAATTATATATTAAATTATTTTCAAAATTTAATTAGATTTATATTTTATCAATTAATAAAATCGAGGTCAATGATATTAATTTCACTCTGAACAAGTGTATAAAAATAGAGAAAACATTTAAATGTTTTCACATTAAAAAACTGAATTGTTAACCTGACTATAAGATTAAATTTTATTTAATTTCATAAAATATATTATTAGAATTTTTGAAAAAAGGATTCCATATTTATAATAATCATAATTTATAATTATTAATAATGGAAATACTATTTTTCACCAAATTTATTATTAAAATTAAAGAATATTAATTTCACCAATTAAGGTAAAATTAAAATTAATATAGAACTAACCCATATATTTTTGACCCAAAAACCATAGAAAATTATCCAAGACCCATTGAATGGAAATTATTCATCAATGAAGTTTCCATTCTCTAGTTTGGTTAGTTTTTTATGAATTGTTTTTGGAAAAAAATGTTGGTACACCCAACTTGTTTAAAAAATGCCAATTTTGTCCATTCCCTTCCATATAGATGGAAACCTCATCTATATCCTCTTCCCATCTCTCAAAAAAATATGTTTGGTCGAGATCTTCCCATTACACTTCCCAAAATCCATCACTTCCTCCTTTCTTCCTCACTTTGGGCATAAATCAATCTAAGGAATCCTTTTGGCACAAACCAAAAGCAGTTACCCAATTAAAGGGTAACATCATCTCTCAAGATCCTTTATATTATTTAATTTCCCCATTATTTCAATATATTTATCCATTATTGTATAAAAAACAATATCATAAATAATCTAGTATGTTTTTATGCTATGATGTAACATCACGGTTCCTGGTACTGCCCAAAGGTTCCCCATCCCTGTTGGTCACATGACCTCAAATTCATTTCCCTAAATGAAAGAGGCAGCCAAATAGTTGTGAGGTGCAAGGTCAGATAATGGGGAAACTATGACCTCATTGTTAGTGTATACAGAGTATAAGAAAAATAATAAAAAATAGGGGAAATAGTAATACCATACAACAAAGTAAAAATTGGAAGTCTGATAGTGATAAAAAACTGGAGCATATATATATATATATAAATGATTCATGTCACATGTGTCTAAAAAGCATCTAGACAAGTCACAATTCTAGAATAAAATACAAAAAATAGAGTACTGAATGAAAGTAAACTCCAACAGCATCACAATCCACCAGTTGTTCTTATGATCTCAAGCTCCATCAACAATAAAGCACCTAAGGAGGCAGGGTTCTTCCCCTTATGTAAAACTACAACAATATAATATTTTTGGGTCTAAAACATGACCCCAAAAGGGAGTGACAGAATCCCAGTAGGCAACCACAAAAATATCTCTTCCTAATAGTCAGTGAATATATATAGCAGGTAATATGATGAAATAAATCATAAACATGAAATTACTCACAAGTAAACAATCCTACAGTTTCCAATTACATTGATTTATATTTAACAATTATTCAATCCATTGAAAAATGTGACCTCGGGATATAGGCCAAGCTCTGTATCCACCTGTATAATAAAAAAATAGATGTCTCAAAAGAGTATCTAAATAATCAAGTAAGACCATGTACAAGCTTGTGCTTTGGCTTGTCAAGCTCGTCGTGATCATTTATCTAATCATAAACAACCCTCATGGAAAGATCTCATGGTCTAACCCATTTGGGATAATATATAAAACATTCACTAAATAACGACCACCTGAGCATCCCCTTTGGTTAATACCCCTAAAACAACATGTAATCAATAAATTATAAATTATTTTCATTGAAACGGTATTAGAAAACATTTCATGATTTATTTATATGTTTTAAATGTATTTTAAAATAAATGGATTTCAAAAAAGATTCAAATATTATTTATAAATTTGAATTGTTTTCCAACAAAAATGGGTTTCAAAAAGTTTTAAAACATAATTTATATGTTTTGATTGAAAAAATTTTGAAAAATATTTTCAATATTGTTTTATATGTTTTTAAGGAAAAAGTATAAAAAAATTATATTATATATGTCTTGATAAGTTTTCAAATATATATTTAAAGAATATAGTTTTCAAGATGAATTATGTTTTAAAAATAATTTGGAAAAGAAAAAAAGGATGTTTTCCGGATGAAGGGTTTTCAAAATATCCTTTATTTTTTATTTAATTCTATGGTGAAATTTATCAAAATTACTCTGTCCTTTCTAGGAAAATATTTAAAGGTTCTATTCATATGATTTATTTGAATGATTTATTCTTGATACTGTGGTATTTATGAATTAAATTTACCTTTCATGAGTTATATGTTTACAAAATCTATTTCTCTTTCATGGGTTAAATGTTTATGAAATCCGTTTATCTTTCATGTGTTATATTTTTATGAAATCCATTACTCATTCTCGATAAATTATTTTGATGAAATGATTATGAAACATGTAGCATCTTCTATAGGTTATGATATTATTACATTCCTATGATACCCATTTCATTTCATTGGATATGATATGATTGTAAATGATTTTGTGCAACATTTTTGTATGATTTAATTATGATATTATTGGGATCAATATCTACCTCCAATCAATTGGGTGAAGATTTATATCTCATTAGAAAGACATGGCTATAGTGAGAAATGTACTTGATTTAGTATTACAGGGCTAGAATGAGAAATCGATTCGGTTCATTATTACAGGAATATAATATAAAATGAACTCGATTTATTATTACATGATTGGAATGAGAAATGTACCCAGTTCAGTGTTACAGGGTTGGAACTGGAAAATGAACTTGCTTCAGTATTAGAGTTGTAGAACATAAAATAAAATGAGTTTATTATTTTAGGTCTTGAATGGGGATTTAACTCTGTTAAGTTGTGTAGGGACAAAAAATAGTGTCAAACCTAGTTCAGCAAAATAGGTTATCTAATAAGTTATTCTCGGAAGAAATTAAAATACTACTTTGGAAATAATTATATTTTGTTACGTGTCTACTAAAATTCCATGTTTTATTGCTATGTTATGATTCCATGTCTTTTGTTCTTTAATTTCATGTGACTTATGTATTATGAACTGCAAATATTTATTGCATGATTCATGTTTATAATTATTGATATGAAGGGTATGATCGTCTCTTTTTATGATCATGTTCTCATACCCTTATACTCTTGATTATTCTTATGTATCTACATTTTTTTACCATTACTCAACATCTGAGCTCACAAATTTTCATGTTTCATTCCCCCATATTATGAAGATATTTATTATGTTTTATGTGTCTAACAAGGTTTCTAGTCAATATGAACCTAGTGGGAGATGATGTAAAACAGTTATGTACCAGTGGTTATGTTTCCATGTTTCCAAAGGAACTAGACTAGTACGATATTTTGGTGGATATTGTATAATGTTTTATTTATTCCTCAAACATTATGTAATATCTATGTATAAAAATATATGGTCTCTATAGTTTGTATCCATGAAAATGTTTGATTATCCTTTTGAATATAGGATACGAGAATAATAGTGAGAACCGTAAGAACATGTTTAAGGATATCTATAATGATAAGGAAAAGTATAAGAAAATGTCCTGGAATTTTCTTAAAGGACGAGTGAGGGGATTCCTAGAAATACAACCCTATTAGAATAGTATTATTGGTTATATATTTGGAACAGATATACCCGGGGGTAACATCTCCAACAATATGTTTTGAGTCTGATGTAGTGTAATATAATACATGACAACATACATTGATGCACACACATTTTGACACTCCCAGGGGATATGCTTTTGAAATTAAAAATCTCTTCAAGAATAACCATACATGATTTAAAAATAATTTTTCTATGAATAAGCATGGATGAACCAATAATGTAATATATTATAGAATATTTCATGATTTAGATATCCTATAAGTAATTATTTTATTGATTATGTGATTTTATGCAATGATATGTAATTCTAACACAATGATTTTAATTTTAATAAATTGTGGGAACATGACGAAACATGATTAATGATGAATTTGATGGATGATTTCTTGATGAGTAGTCATGTGGGGTGACAACAGAAGATAACAATGTTGTCATCTTTCCTAATGATTTTTCATAGAACATAATTAACAAAATCTACCTTAACCAACTCTCAATCACACCAAGGAACAAAAATAAGGATTTCATTTAGTGGTGGTAATGAGGACCACAGAGGAAAGAATATTCACTTTACTTTGTGTCATAAATGTGGAAAAAATAATCAACAAGAATGTCTCATAAGAACATAATGATGTGTTTGATTAAAAAAATAAGGAAATAAAGAATGTGACTGAAACGAAAAAACAATGATTCTAGTTAATGAAATTGCTGAGAATATAGGCCTCTATAAGTAATCATATTAGGTTATTTGATTTAAGTGTATAATAAATGATCATTATGAAACTCACTGTCCCAATAGGAAATATCTTGAATAGAATAACCATGGTTGGGTGAGTAATGGTTATATTGAGGAATGATGATGAGAAAACAAATGAAATGTTAAAGGATAGAGGTACTATATAATTATATTAGGTATCCTTATGAATAGATTAACGTTGATGTAATCAATGTGTTTATGTATTTGGGATTTTGGAATTATGTTAAATGAATTGTGAAATAAACAAGGATTTTCCAGTTTATGTTTTTTCTCTAATGATTTACAATAATACATTGAATATATCTGATTGAATAGGATAGTGATTTTGTGGAAATGACATGTAAATAAAAAACAAATTTTTAAGGGATAGATAACCCTTAATATGTACCATATGTTATGATAATGTTATTTCTACAATTATATATGGGATATTAATAATTAAATTTTAATGTACTAATTAACCTGGAACTAATTATGAGATTTTTGAGTGATGGGTTTTGCTACATTGACGTAGTTTACAACAATTTTTGATTTATGGAATAAATCAATTTTTCATTCAATAAGGAATCATTCATGTTTTAGATAATTATTTTTGGTAATTTATATTAGTACTATGTTTCAAGAGAATATATGATTATGGTATCCACATGCTCAGAATACGGAAACCAAGATATAATTTTTAATATATGGGGGATCTATGTTAAGTCGATTGACTGAGTTTCATTATAAAAATTTGTATTTTCATCTTGAGGAAACCATTCATGAAAATCATAAGATAAAATTCTGAAGAATTATTTATGTAATGATATTATGTTGAAAAACATGGTTAAAATACTCTTTAGAGATAAACCACTTTTCAAGGATGTGCATCATATTTTATAAATTATATGGTTTTAGAAAATAAGAACATGTATGAAAGGTGACATCCAATCTAGTCCAGAAACATCACATGTAATGATCCCATGTATGATGGGTGATAAGGGGTTCCTTCCTTCCACTAGCCTACACGATGTCCCAGATAATGTATAATTATTTTTGATAGATAATTATTTATGTTGAAAAAACAACGTTGATATTATTGTTTAGTGATTAATTTATTAACCATATTTATTTTTAGTAATAGTTATAGATAAATAGTAAATCATTTCTTTCTATTACAGTCCATAATATATAATAAGGGTATTTTAGTGCTCCATGCATCAAAGATAATTTTTGGACATCCATTTCCTGAAGTAATGGATGAGGTAGAAAATGTTAAAAGCACAACCGAAAAAATATTTTTTATAGAAATATATGATGAATATATATTTCATTATATTATTTTTTTTAAAAATTATTACTGAATGATTTTTAAATAATAAAAAAAAGTTTTCGTAATACGTTAATTTTTGTAGAACCAATAGCCTTTTGAATTATCAACGATTTATAAATTTGAGGCTCTCATCTATTAATTGATCATTCACTAGTCTGTGATTGATATACTCACTAAATTTGTATAAGTAATTATGATTATCCTATAGGTCTAATTTTTACATCCAACTTATGTTCTCATATATGGGAACATTTTTATATGTTTTATTGGGTAATCGTTATGGTCTAACTATTTTTTTAAAGGAAGTTTTTGTATTAATTTTTATGATGTGGGATTCTATGAAATAAAGATTATTGTTTTGAACCTTTTATAAAAACAATTTGGAGGGAAAAATTCATTTTGAGGGGGTAGAATGTAACACCCTGAGATTTTGTGAATAATTTTTTCATATTAATTTAATATTTTGATAATTTGAATTTTTGAATTATTGAAAATAAATCACTAAGGAAAACATTACGTTAACATAGAACTAACATGGGTTGTTAAACCTGAAACACCAACTTAGCTTACATTACATGAGACATCTACTTGGTGTATATTACATGGAATAATGACTTGGCGTAAGTTACACACAACAATGACGTTTCTACAAATCATCATTTTATTTTTATATTTATTTAGATGTTATAATTATAACCCATATGTTAATCATAGTAATGATAATTGTAATAAATAATTTTCAAATATTTATTATAATGCTATTATATAAATAAAAAATATTTATAATCAAGATTGTAATTTTGTGTATAATCCTTATATGATTAAAATACTATTTTCTGAAGAAATTAATTTTGATGAACTTCTATTAAAAAACAAAACTACTTTTAGACACATTTGAAAAATTAATTTTAGAAACTAATCTTCCTCATTGAATTTATGTTTCAAAATTATCACAGGGTGATTTTTTTTTGAGTTTTTTAAGATACCTATTTTTTGGTAGAATAATAAAAAAATACAAGATTTTAATTCAAAGGTGATTTTTCATCTAATTTATATAAAATGTTAAATTATAATTTAAATTTTTTTAGAGTATAATGAGATAATGTTTTTTTAATTGTTATGATTTTGGTCACATAGATCAATTTCACATTGAACTTCAGTATAAAAACATACAAACCTTTGTAAATGTTTTTACTTTAAAAACACACATTGTCAACCCGACTGTGAGATTAATTTTAAAATAATTTATACTAATATTGAGATTGTAATATTGAAAAAATGGATTACGACTTTTGAATATGAATAATTTATTATTTCTAATGTGGTCAAATTATTTTTTGAACAACATTATTAGTGAAGGTAATTATAATTAGTTACATCAATTATGGTAAAATTATGCTTAATAAGGGAATAAACCATACATTAGAAAACCACACCAACTTAGAAATTTAACAAAAACTCATTTTGTCACCATTATTCGTCCATTAGATTTCCATTATTTAGTTTTAATTGTTTTATATATGTTTTTAAAAGTAAAATTGTAGGTACACCTATCTTTTTTTCCAGAATACCATGAATGTCCTTCCCTTTCCTTATAAAAGCACACCACCTCTCCCTCTTCATAAAACCACTCAAAACCACATAGGTTTTTCCAATATATACCCAATAAACATATCAAATTCTCTCACTTCCTCTATGAATCCTAACTTTGGAATCTAGTAGTCTTTGGATGTCTTTTTTCACAAACCAAAAAGAGTTACCGAATTAAGAGGTAATGTTTTCTCTTATGATCCATTCTTTTATTTTCTTTCTCCATCAATAGAATCTATTTATTAAAATATTTTATATAAAATTTAGTATCTTAAATATTCTAGGATTTCGTTATGATATGTGTTTGACCTACACAAACACACATCCCTATATAATGGGTAATTAATATATTTTTTACGTGTACGTATAACTAGCACCCCACTAAATGATGATTGTTCATTTCTCTTGTACCACCTCCAATGTGGGAAATTATGATAGAAAATACTTGTATATATGTTTTATATTATATTTATTATGTATTAAAGATTATATAGTTATTTTAATTCTCATATATTTATTCTTTCCATTTTTTATTAATACGATAATTTTTCTTGATGAAGTGTGGACTATTGCCCTCTCAAATCGTTATGATTAATTCACCCACTACATTGATTGTGATATGGTTTGATTTAGTGAATATATATGGAATATATGATATAATAAAGCTAATTTAATCATTATATATAGACACACACACATGCACATATACCTGTATGGATTTTACTTTCTTTTAGTCAACACGAAAATTAAAGGGAAATAGAGTTCATGTGTATGTATGGCTTATCGTATTCATGAACGATGTATTCTATTTCACAGTTCTATATCTTATGGGTTGTAAAAAATATATACTGAATATAAATTATATTTAAATCATGTTTTACATTCTGGTAGTCATGATATAAATATAATTACCAATGATAAAACAACTTACGACACATGTAAACAACAAGGCAGATATTCCCCGAAGTAAAACCTTGACAAAGAATCGTTAACAAGTGGGTAATATAAATCCATAATAAAACTATATATGATATTAGAGGTAACAATATGGTTCTTTTATATATTAATGAAAATTTTATATTTATTTTATTGGATGTTTTAACAAGTATGATGAGAGTCAAGACACAAGGAAAGGGGATTTCATCTCACAATTTATTTCTATGAGATATAATATTTATTCACCACCCATTACATTTGTGTGGTGTTTATACGTCCCATGGATGTAATAAATTATTATTATAGTTAATTTTATGAGAATTTACATATCAATTCTATGACAATTATTCAACGGGGTTTATGTTTCAAAAGTTCCCAAATTGGTAAAATAGTTTTGTAATAATTTCCCTTCATTGAGACTCATGTTTTGTTATGCACCAAAATTCATTTTGAGGTGTATATACATCCATTATATATGATATATAATGAATATAAATCTTTTCATGATATTATAAGAATCAGTTAATTTTTTCCATACATTGAGAGTAGGATCCCTATTTACTAAGTGAGAAGAGTTTATTGAAACAATCTCATCACTTTTCATTATTTTTCATCCTTAAGCATTGATTGAAAAAATATTATAACCCATATCTAAAAAATATTCTGGAATTTTATTCTCCACTAGATATTCATGATACATTAATGTATTGGTACTATATTTATACTCTTTCGTACATGATAAAGTTAAGAAAGTCTTTTTTATAATTCCTAACATCACACTCTCTTCAGTCGAAAATTTATATTCTTTCAACACTATGTTTTATAAAAAGATTTTACATGAATATTATCATAATATCATATGATAATTAAATGAAATTTTATGATTTTTTCTTTTACCAATTATTTCAAAGGAATATTATTTTAGTTTTCCAAATGATGAATTTTTTTTATCATTTTTACTATATAAAAGGAATCTTAAATTTTACATCATAAGCCATTCACAAATTTACCCACCATAATTTCTTTAAAGCTTAATTTTCATTTTAAAAGTAAAATTTATAAAACAAATTTAAAATTATTTTCAAATAAAAATATTTTAAAAATATTTTCATGAATCTTTTATAAATTTTCAAAGAATTTTTTTTTGAAAACGTTTTCCAGAATTGTTCATATGTTTTCAAAGTATTTTAAAAAAAATGGTTTTCACAACATTTTTAATATTTATATACAAGTTTTTAAATTATTTTCAATGAAATGTATTTAAAAACGATTTCAATATTTTTTCAGTTTTAAAATTTTTTTTAATGAAATTGTTTTTGAAATGTTTTGTAGCTTATTTTACATGATTTCAAGGAAAAAGATCTTCCAAATTATTTCAAGATTCTATTTATTAGATTTTAAAGGAAATTTTTTTCAAAATTTTCTTTAATAATTTTTAATATATTTTCAATGATTTTTTAAGGAACTTTTTTTACAAAATGATTTATGATATAAAAAATTTTAATGAAGAAAGTATATATTCTTTAATAAATGTTTTAAAAATAACATTACATATTATCTTCCTTCTAAGATGACATATATCGATGTTACGCTGGCCATTCTGGGATATGATCTAATGTTTATATTATTATTCATTATTTGAATTAGTTATGCTTGATGACATGGTCTTTATGAAAACCATTTCTCTTTCATGGGGTATTTTTTTATGAAATCTGTTTCGCTTTCAAAGGTTATATGTTTTTGAAATCAATTTCAATTTAATAGTGTTATATGTCTATAAAATAATTTTCTCTTTTTTGGATTATTCATTCAATGAAACTATAATGAAACATGTATCATTTACTGAAGGTTATGATATAATTAAATGTTTTGGATACTCATTTTATTTCATTGGTTGAGCTATGATTTTTTTTTGACTTTGAGGAACACCTATGTATGATTTAATTATGAGATGGATAAGAGCTATATATCCTTCCAATGCATTGTTTAAATATTTATATCTCATGATATAGACATGTGTGTATTGAGAAATGAACATGGTTCAGTAGTACAGTGCTGTAATAAGAAATGATGTTAGTTCAGTATTATAGAGTCGGAATGAGAAATGAACTCGATTCAGTATTACAGGGCTGGAATTTGAAATGAACTTAGTTCTATATTGCAGGGCTGGAATAGTAAATGAACTCATCTTAGTATTATGGAGTGGAATGGGAAAGGTAATCTGTTTATTATCTAAGGGCTGGAACGGGGAATGAACTTGGTTCAATTATACAGGGCTGGAATGGGTTGTGAGCTCGGTTCAGTAAAGGACTTTGTCCACTAATATGGTGTCGAGAGAAATGCCATCACTAATATAGAAATCATTATATATTATTATGGGTTTACCTAAACACCATGTTTTATTATTATGTTATTTCATCATGTCTAATGTTCCTTATTTACATATGATCCATGTCTTATGAAATGCAAATCATTATTCCAGGATTCATTTTTATGATCTTTGAGATATAGGGCATGATCTTCTATTTTCATAATCATGTTCTCATACCCTTATACTCATGATTATAATTACATGTATCCATTTTTTTACCCTTTCTGAGGATCTAAGGTCACCCATTTTTGTGTTTCCTTCCCCCAGGCTATGAAGAAAGATACTATGATTGTTGTTTCTAATAAGGGAGCTAGTCAGGAAGAACCTAGTAGGAGATGATGTAGCTCACTTACGTACTAGTGTATTTGTTTCCATGTTTCCTAAGGCGCATGAATACCACAGTCTTTGGGAGTCTATATGTATAGTTTTTTAAATATTCTAAAAAAGTTATTTAATATCTATGTATGAAATTTTAGGGTCACTATACATAAGATTCTATATTTTTTAATGTCTTTATTCCATGTCATGGAATGTTATGTAATTTAATGTCATACCACCTGTAATTAGAATGCTATGCAGTTTAATGTATTGTTTCCAAGAAGTGTAATTTTTGGATTGTATTTTTGTAATGTAATTCTTGATATACCACCCTTGAGAGGTGGAAGACATGTTCTTCATCCATCATGGACAATCACTAATCTCTTTTTAAAAGACCAAATATATGATGTAAGAACCTTCCCACATGGGTTCTAGTATTTAAGGTTTATTTCTATGTATTAGCATAGTTCTAAGAACCAATATTATTTCTTCATGAATGAATTTATAGTGGTGAACCATTTTTGGAAGGATTGTTCAATATTATTCTGATCAACATCAAATTTTCGTATTGTACACAAAATTTTCCCACAAAGTGTTTCTAACTCTTCCAGCTAGTTCTGTGATTGTTTTTCATCTGATTTATTTCCATAGATATATATTTGGAGTATGGGAAATTTTTATTTTATGGGAAGCAATGAAAATTTCTCAAAAACCAATTATTATTGGTTTTTATTTGGGAAAGTGTGTATTGTGGTACTGTAGACCCAAAGGGCATGAAGGTGAATGTTTTTGCATGATATTTTTTCCATTTCCTCTATTTTTTGGAGTATATTTTACATAGTCCAATTTGATAGTGTACCTCTTGTTGATATTTTTTTTACTAACTCCAAGTCCTCCATGATATCTAGGGTGGATATCTATAACTATAGGGATAATTCTAATTGGTTGATAAAAAATTTGTGTAACAAATCATTATTAGTGTAGCCTTTGGACAATTAAAAAGATTAGGGAATATTTTTTTCCAAGGAAACAAACACAATCCCTAGGACAACTAGGTATATCTAAGCGTTTTCCATCCCCCATAAAATTAAACATAGTAAGAAATAATCAAAATATATATCCTATGATTAGGGAGTATCATATCATAGAAAAAATATTCCTATAGATATTTATATTCCATTGGCATGATTTCTAGGGTGGGATGACTCGTGAGGAAATAAACTAGGGCCTTCTCACTATCCTATGTTATTATAGGAAATTTATGTAATAATGATTCTGGATAACAACCCATTGAGATAAAAACCTAGTCAATGTAGGGAATAAAAAAATGAAATTGGGAATTTCAATACGACAAAATATATGGACATCCGGAAACTTCATCTAATGCCTATACTTTTTCATTACAATGGTGAGTGTGAAGAAGTTGCTTTTGATACTATAATATCAAGTATCAAAATTTAAAATAATTCACTAGTCTATTAGAGTTTATTTTCATCACATGTGTTGTATATTTTTGTGAGTATATCCCTATGTGACCATTCCACGGAATCCACACAGTGGAATCATGGTATTTCCTCTACAAGACACATCATAACCGGTTGGTGTAGCATCTACTACATAAGATTATTGATAGATACTTGGTTTCACTATCCCATCGAATGATGAATGACATATTAATTAACATAGTTAATTTGATGTATTTTCATGCTAGATTTAATATGAAACACTTAATATATGAGTGGTTCAATTAGAACATCCTACATTCAGTAAGAATCATTGGGGATTCCATTATTCGGATTACAATAGACTAAATTGGGTTGACCTTCATGAAGTAGTGGCATACCACAATTCTATAAAATTTATATGAAAGTACTTCTAGATAACATTGTAGAAGATTCATATTCAAACTGTATTTCCAAATTTTATTGAGTATTTCTTACAGATCGATGAGGTGATCACAATTCTATACAAATTTAACAACTAGGTCATTGATGAAACATTATATGTTTTATACTAAGAGGGGTTAAATGATACAATTCATGATAAATTTTAAATAATTTCATTCATTATTTAATTCAATGTGTAACACATCGTATAAAAAAATACCTTGTACTACTTTTAAGGAAGTGGAGTTTTCATCTTAAGTGATCATTGTTATCTTATTATACCATGAATTCCTGCATATAATATAAAGATCATAGAAACTAAAAGCTTCATTGTTCATTTATTGAATTTTAAATGAGAAATAATTATTCTTGTAGTTTTAGATATTGTCTCTGAAATCAATTCATAACTATATAAAACCATTCTTTTTCATGACATGGATGATGCTTGAAATCAATTATGGGTACTACCCATAATGGAAAAACTAGGTTGAAATAAATTTTTGAACTCTGATTCTATGTTTGTATCATATGAGGGGTGTGTTCTCCAAGTTTTCTTCTTGAAACATCAATTTTTATTTAGTAAACCAAGGTGATGAGTTGATACATTGTGGTTCAATGGAGTACTATATCTATAATTGAAAAAGAACATTTATCAATGCATCTTTAGAAATTCAATGTACATATCCTACTCCTTGAGATGCATTATGAAACTAATAAAAATAGGTTAGGGGTATTTTTCTATTCACATATTCACCTCCCTAATATTATAAATGGTGGTGGATACATCTTCCTGAAATATGTGAGGATAATTCCTAAGGCCATCCTCATATTTTTCCATTTAAGTGTTATTTGGGTCAGCATTAGGCATGGTCAAAATTCATGTAAATCATTCTCACATTAAATAAAATAGAATCCATGAGAAGACACACTGACATCCTAAAATACTAGAGTAGACACACATTGATTCTGGGGATGCATGTCTTCCATTATTTTTCATCTGATGGAAGGAGAGATATTAAAAAAATTAATTTGTAGAGAAGAAAATGAGGTAATTTTCAATTATATCTAATAGGGAAAAGGAATTATCAAATTTTGATGGAGAATTAGTATGAGTTGTCTTGGATGGACCCACAATAGACATTGTGATAACCATGACATGGACATGATCCAGTGAAGTTTTTGTTTCATGATAGCTTTCTAGGATTGAATGCACTACCTCAAACAGGTGTATAGGCTCTACATAATCAACGTAGAGCATGATCTATGAATTTTAAGGGATAATTTCCATGATATTGGTAGTAGAGACATATAAATCATTATCCTCCATGGGTTTTTTCTGTCCCTTTTATAAAATTATTACATAGCATATGGATTCTCAAGATTCTATGTTGGTTATTTCAACATGAAGTCGAAAGATCATTCTATTGATAGAGTATTTAATGAATTGATGAAATGTTAAATGTACTAGAATGTGTATTAGAATACAAGGTATTTCGAGTAGAACATTATATGTTGGTTTTTACTGGATAAACATTAACTTAGCATTAGATGTGAGATCCCTAAACTGAGCCTTGTTCCTATTCATTGCAAGAATCTATTGCTGTCTTTTGTTTTCCCCTTGTATGGTTGAAATTTTTAGATACATGTTACCTATTCTATATACCAAGAATCATTGTGTTGGTCTAGGATAATTTTGATCTTAGAACCATTTCCAACAAAATCCCTTTAGATTTTGTTATTATTTTGATTTCAGACAACATATTGAGATTTGATATATTCCTAGATGACTTCTTCCTTATTCTAATATATGTTGAAAATGGTGGATTGAATTTTTTCAAGAGGAGTATATACTCTGTAATCCTTAGCTACGTCATGTTTTATCTCAAACTCATGTGGCCTCCAAAGGGATTCAATGTGTGATTCATTGATTTCTTTTACAATATTGAGAGTGTGTCGCTTTATATTTTTTCCTAGAATAGTATCGACATGTATATAATGTTATATTGCTGTGATATATTATTTTGTTTCCAAAGGTGGGGCTTCTCCCTATCACTTGATTTAATATTTGATGTGTTTGAGGTCTAAAATAATGATGCATTTGAAGTGATTGAAGGCGAATATGCTTAAAGTGTAATTGGTCACATTAGACTTACTCTTTGTTTTGGATGATTAAATAATTTCACCCATATTTGTTTTTTGTTTAGAATGATTTTGCTCGAATGACCACTAGTGGTTTTTTATTCTTCATCATCTATATATTTGGTTTGATAAAGCACTCACCCAAAAATGTCAACAATGTAAGTGGATTTTTGGGGATGTGATTGAATTATAGGATTCAATAATACATGCGTTGTCCTTTATATGAAAAACTTATGCTTCCTTGGTCTCTAGATCCCCTCTAATTGGACCATGATAACAAACAAAAATCTGATATCTTTATCCAACGAGGGTTTCATTTGTGGAGTAGTTTCCATTATGTAGATGCTGATGAAATGAAATATTTAATAATCAATTTTTGTATAGGAGTTGGATTTTATTGTTTCTCTTATGTATGTTCCAATTCGCAATAATTATGTCTTCCTTTGGGATAATATTCTAAAAAATATTTCCTGGTGCTAGAATCACTAATTATTTTTGGAGTTATGACTATAGGGTGGTATGAGCCCAATTAGTTTTCAGTTGAGTTATCCGTTTATCAAATATTATAAATTCCAAGATGAAACTTCTTACCAGCCAACCACTTCTTCTAGTAGGGTGATGGTTATATAGGTCACTTGTGAAATGACCCTTCCAATTATTACTTGTCCCTTATTATCCTTGTGATGGATTATTTTTGAAAAGAAAAAATAGTCATGGATCGCTTGACCTATTCTGTTATGAAAAGTTCAATAGTCATGTCACTCATTATGGGGGACCTCATGGGATTTTATAGGCTGTAGTGTATTAAAGTGGTTATAGTCCATAATAGAGAGAAAATAACAATTTACAATTTCAAATTTTACGGAATAAACATTGTAAATCCATTCCTATAATCATGGGATACAGTAATAACGATTTTCCAGTCATGTTTAATTATGTTTCTACTGACACTTGGTTGGAGATTTTGGAAAATTAAGTACTTTCCTTGGTGTTTGTACTAGGATTGATACTGATTTTAAGGAAAAAATCAAAAAAATACTTATTGGGCCTTTTCCTTGTGTCATTTTCATAAACTGAGATTTGAACTAGGTTACAAGAAAGGAAAAATCGAGTCTCTATGCCACCTTAATGAACTTTTAGAAGCCATCGATCAAACATTCCAGGATCAAAGGTCTTTTAAGACCATCCTAAATATTTATAGTACAATGTTCCATAAATTTATCTTCTGAGATTGTGATTTAATTGAATAATTTAATCCTTTACACCTATAAATGATATTAGTGGCCCTCTCATTTTCATAATAGTTGAACTTTTTTAGGTAAAAAATCAATGTTTTTTCTCATGTTGATCTAAACAGATGAAGAAATTGATAATTAACATTCTTCAAACCAATGAAGAATCCCTATTGAAGTATGTTATACCCAATTATGTATGGCTCTATGAGATTATGTAAAAAACACATCATTTTGGTCTCCTTGTACTCTCCTCAATGGCCCATCATCAAGATGTATTGGGACAAAAATTTCTTATTGTGTTATTATAGATCTTCAATTCTGTCAATGGATGAGGAGATAGGATTTCCAAAATTGGGTGTGGGAAATTTGAAACCATCCATTATGGATATGGATTCCTTTCCAGGTGTATGAGGGTGTACCACCCTTCAGTGGATTCTGTTCACTTATATAGGGATTCAATGGTACTGGGGAGTTCTAGAGGTATCATTTTATAGAACACCGACCATCTATAGGGATACAATGATGATTATTAATTTGGAATTTCTTTTCCATCTCACTGATTATCAATCTTTGTGAGCAGTAAATGATCACCATGATATGGGAGAGGATATCGATAAAAAGAAATAAAATAATGTTTATTCTTAACTTTATAATTTTTAAACATTTTTTCCTAGATCTATATCCTAGTGAATGTTATATTTAAAAAAAATTTAGATTTATTATTTATCACTTAATGTATGCAACAAAATATGTTCATTTTTTCATGAACACGAGACCCAGTGGGAGTGTTTCCCCTGAGTACTTACTCATTGAGATGTGAGAGATTTTTTATATCATTTTCATATTGTGTCAATATTATATCTTACGAGGTAATTTCAAATCATCTAAGAGGTGAGTGAAATATAGAAACACCATTCCATTTATCCTTTACACATTTCCATTAGAGTGGTAGAAACTCACCATTTAAAGGTTCCTTGTTCTGGATACTTCTTTGATTCTATATTTTTGCATCCATAGTTTGTGTATCCAAATCAGCTACCTCTTGAGGAATAATTTCATTGTTTTTACATTTGTGTTTATGTCCTAGCCAACATAAATTTTT
This sequence comes from Viscum album, assembly GCA_963277665.1. Taxonomy (NCBI): domain Eukaryota; kingdom Viridiplantae; phylum Streptophyta; class Magnoliopsida; order Santalales; family Viscaceae; genus Viscum; species Viscum album. The sequence goes on from OY728129.1 coordinate 937,836,870, forward strand.
GGATTTATAGTGATGATATTTATAGATATTTATCGGGCAGTGACAATTATCCAATCACACTACAGAAAACATTGTCATTATTTACCACATACTAATGTTTTGTGGAATGTATCATGGTAATTTCATTATCCCCTATCACATTGGTCCTTCATGGATAATGGAACATAAAATATTTTAGCACCTTTTATTTATGTTTACCTTTCTATGTCTTTTAATAGTGACATTAAGATAGTTTTCGATCATAACTTTTGAGTGGGCCCCAAAATGAATAAGGTGTTTCTCATAATTAGAGGAGAGGCATGAATATAGGCTATTGATATATACATCCAAACCTATAGATATCTGAATTCTTTTGGGATGATGAAAATGATAAAACTTCCCCCACCCTTTATGGGATATTGTTTCCTTGGTTTAACTATTGGAACATTATGATCCTTATGTTGAGGATATATGGAATTCATTCAATGATATGATGGATCCTAGGATCAGAATTGAGATTTAATTTCCCAAATCCATATTAATATAGGTTGATCAAGAACTATTAATGATTTCTCAAGAACACTATTGGCCTGTGAGAAACCACGTGGCAGCGAGTGAGGTAAACATTTCCACATACATGTGGGATAACATTTCCCTCGGATGACTTTCATGGTAGCCACTATTGTGATTTTTGAGATTTTGTTCAACCACAATCCTATATGGGTCAACTGAAATGGATTCATGTGATGGGAGAAAATTTTTATGGGACGTTTTCTAGTAGTATTTACCTTTTAAATTCATTTTTTAGACGTGATCCTATTCTATTGGGGGGAACAACATTTGAGTCTTCTTGAGGCCCTCTCTCTCAATTCACAATATCACTACTTCTTCAAAGAATAGGATATTTGTTTTATCGACCAACTGGACTGCATTTCATTCAATATACTAATATGTAATATGCTTATAAAATTACAATAAGACTTGTATATAGATATGTGGATCCATTGGTATAGGGTAATGTGAAATGATTTATAGATTCCCCATCCTCAGATACGAACGTCTGATGGGGCTTTTTTAATTAGTCATTAGAGAGATATCATGATGTGGAGGAAAAACATTCATAAAATTTTTTATTCTCTTCTAATCTTTGGTGTCGGGGAATATAGAACCAATACATGTATTTCTGTTAATATAGTGCATTTATGATATATAATTTACCATAATCATCTTGATAGAGGAGGCGTATCCTTTAACCAATGATGATTCTCCCATATATTCTGATGTAAGAAATTCATGCACTCTTACTCAATCTCATCTGGGACCTCATTGACCAAAGTAGATATGGGAGATAACATAGTTAGGAGGTTGTTTCCAGATAACTCCCTCCATATATCTAATTTGGACCCTTCTTCATCTGGGTTATATTCCACCACCATGATAGACCATAGAGGGTGGTTCTCTGGGTCACCTACTAACCAAGGCGAGGGGTTCTTGATAATTAATAGGGATCTATACATGGTTAAACATGGGGTTTTTTATCACAACTATAATTAAACTTATCTAGGAAAGGGGTAAATTTTCTTATTTGGGATAGATATTAATGTTAGGTGGTTTTCCATAAAGATATCAGAAGTATTGTCCTAGGGATCAATCTATGTACTATTTCAATGGTGATTATTATGGTAGTTATTATATTTTTATTTGGATGAAGAGTTGGTCAACCCTTGAGGGGTTTCAAATATAAATTGTACAACATCAAATACACTATGAATAACTAGAACAGGGATATGTGAATAATTCTTCTTGGTTACTGAAACATTTTGACCTACATTTAGGGGTTGAGTAGGGATATGCGCCTTCTACATGAAGGTCAAGGAAAAATATTGATAATTTTATATATCTATAGGGATTTTATACTTCATATAAAAATCTATTTTAGTATTTCGGTGAGAATATATGTCATTTGTGGGGATATGATCCCACATGTCAATAGTGACTATAATATGTTAGGCAATCATGGCTGGGGTAGGGGTATGAGTTTTTTTTCAAAATTTCACTCCCCATCATAATTTTTCGAATGACATATGAAGTAGTATAATGGATATGTTCCTACTCCTATATATAATCTAGAATATTCTGGTGTATTATTTCATTAGTTGATCTAGTGATATGATCATGGTTTCCATAAGATATTGGAATTTCACTATTATCGTTATCGATAGGGATATAAAACTTAATTGAGCATATTTCAATATTTCACTGATGAAACATGGTTAGAACAAGGGTGTAATCAATGTTATATTTCTTTTGATTATGATACTAGATTTACGAGAAAGAAATGTGTGCATATCATGATACATTTTCTAAACACAGTTGGTAAGACCCGTTCGGAAGGGGTAATGAGCTCAACAATGTGTTCAATACCTTAACAAAATATGACAATAATCCCCTTAGAATAGATAATGAATGATCACTTTATATAAATAATCCACATATTCATACTTATCATGGTGATATTATTCTCTTAATACTAGTAAAGATAAATTTGAAGTTCCCTTTTTTTTCGTTACATGTGTCACAATATTGTGGATGAGATCATCTGATTTTTTGAAAATGTAAAGATATTTTAGTAAACTGTTTGAATAAATATAAGACTACAAATTCATAGTCTTAATGATATACTATAACATTTCATTGATTTATGTGAGGATATAACCCCATTCCTGTCTTAATTATGCCACCAAAAGATGCTAATTGGCTTCTTGTGAATGGGTAGTGATATATGCCCCTATGCTTTCTTTCAAAATATGCAGGATGATTTGATTTGTCTGAGCATGGATATTAGTCCAATTACTAGTCATCATCAGAATATGATAAAAGTAATCATTATCCAATTTATATAAATCATTCCATACTCATCTAGGTCAACTTTATAAGAATTAAAAAGTGTATAAAGTGGTGATCCTTTTGGTTGTTCCATGATAAGGTGTATAAGGGACACAAGATGGATAAAACAGGTTAAGTAAGTTGATAAGAACCCTCCTAGTAATATCCTGAACTATGATAAATCCATGATCAACACTGTGATCCACCTTCAAAAGGTAAGAAAAAATTTTATTATTACGTTTCGGTGATAGGGTTTCAAGTGGGTAGTAGTGGCGACATGCATCAATAGTTTCCTTAATTATTTCCATGAATAAGATATATTTCTCAATTTCATCATATGGATACATATAACAAAACCCTTAGGGACATGATAATTTTATATTAGTTGTATTATTGGACCATTTAATTCTCCACCAGCAGTTAAAGGCATTGAGAGGGTGATATTTTTTGGAACCGTGGAGGTTGATTCCATAGTTATGGTTCCAAAAAATATTTTATAAAGATGGAATGTTTTTTAGTTATATAGGTGTTTTTTATAATAGTACCACATGTAAAAAATTTAAAAGGGATGGAAGAATATAATTATTTTATCTTTAAAATTATTAAATATGATCAATTATCTATTCATGAGTAATACTATTTTTTTCTTGTTTTTGATTCATCCATTTTTCTTGTGTCAAATGTGTTGGGAAAATGTCATGTATCTTTAGAACACCTACTTCATTGAATAATATCACATTAAGAACTTCATTTTTCTTTGTGTAGGAGACCGAAAACCAATTGGCCCAACAAGTGATTAACCAATCATTTTATTTATTTTAATGATTTTCATCGGGTTCACCATTTTTGTTTCATCCAGAAAATCTAGTACCATAGTGGAGTATAAGGGTATCAGTATAGTTTCATGATTATATATGTCGGTAAGGTTAGTCCATATAAACACCAAATAGTTCCCACATTTATAACGAATTTATTCTTGTTTTCCAATGGTATATGGTAATTTTTTTAAACCCCAATTGAACTAAGGAACTCATATTTGTCAAGATGATGGGTGGTGAAGATCATCACACCATTTTTGGGGATTATTTCCTTCTATGGTAATCTGTTATTGATGTATGATATGTCTAGGATTCTCTCCCAAATTATGATACCAGATCTATTACCATAATATAATTATAAGGCTTTGAATATATATAAATATACAAATGAGATTTATATTAGATATTTCATTTATATATTTAAGAATTTATCCTTAGTTTTCCATTATTAATTAGAAATGGTTATTATATTGTTTATGGAAGTAATACAATCAGGAATTCTGTAGTTTAATGCCATCCACAATAGTGTTTAGTGTTTCGAGGAATGGAATGAAACTCCATGAGGTGTCCTACATATCCTATAAGAGAGTGAATAAAAAAAGTTTAGTTTATTTAGGTCCAAGACATGAATTTTTAATTCATGCAGAAAGGACACATATAAGGTCACTTAGTCATTAGGTATAGAGTATGCACCTTAAAATGTTGTTCTATATATCATATTTATAATAGTTATTAGAGTCATGAATGTTTGCTCTACCCTCAATATACATATGGTTGTTGATATATAATTAATACTTTTGAGAGTTAATTCACCAGAGTTGGTCATTATTAGAATCATGTAGGGACATATAGTAAGGTGGCTTCATCGCAATGATGTAATTTGTACTATGTTATTTAATGGGGCATACAAAATGATGTTTCCCTTATTGGAGATATTTAAATGTTTTTAGTGACATTATCATTGAAATTAACTAATCCCATATAATAAATGATAATTGTGAGTACCAAGAGATAAAAAATGACCAGGCACACTACTAATTGATGTAGGACTTTTTTGCTGAATAATTACGAATGGAGTGATTGATATAAAGATTTGTCCTTTGAAATGTGTCTTACATATCAATCATATAAATGGAATCAAATTCCTAGTAGTTTAATAGTTTTCTAAATCCACTAATTGATATTAATAAATTGAAGACTCACCGGTGTTGGGTCTTATTTACTTGATAAAATGGAATTCTAGAGACTTACATCGAACTAGAAACCTATTAGAAGATACCCAACCATCATCCTATGGAAGATAAAGAGTGGGGACTATGAATGGTTGACCAATCATTATTTTATGGAATAATGATCTCATTATACCCTTATTATTATATGAGTTTCCATATAAAGACCATTATGGACAATTCCTATATGAAGGGGGACTTCTCGACCAAATTAGCATGGTAGGGGGTTCATATAGTTCGGTGGTACATGATCAATTATTCCATCTGGACATGGATGACATATCTGGGAGTGGAAGACTAACATTTCTATGGTTTCTAACTAAAATTTTAGAGTTTATCTCTAACATTTCATGATGTGTCATGTTGACATGTCTAGGGGTCATCATGTCATCATATATGATATGCATAAGGCCATACATATGATCAATCCTAACATGTCTAAAGGATATCACCAGATCAATTTGAAATTTCTAGAGGACTTCACATGAGTAGGATTACACGTTTGGGGATTGTCACAGGGTCAAAATTTACATGTACAATGTACATGGTAGGATATAGCTGACATGTCCCATGTAATTCACCTGACTAGCCTAATATTTCAAGAGGTCTTCTTATGTAACTGGATAACATTTTCAAAGGGCATCATGTGATACATGTGAATTTTACAGGGGTATTAACATGATCTGTGAGTAGATTGTGCAATGATCATGACATTTTCACCTAGAAATCAACATATCAATCTTCACATAACGATTCCATCATTTTCAGTCTTTATCAAAAAATTCACACAATAATTTTTAGGCACAAACCTATTCAGGAATGATGGGATTTTTATGACCTATATTGTTTTCTAGAATTTCTTAACATGATATATAAGTTATCAGATTATGTTTATAAACATATTGTGTAATCTAGTAATTTGTTAACAAGGATTTACCAAGTGGAAGACTCTTATGATCACATTGTTCTTTTAAAGAGAATGTCTACTCTAACATATATTCTCTTCTGTGGTATTGTTCTATGTATGGGGGAGGATAATTTTTAGGAATTGATGCCCCAAATATACACCACTTGGAATGGTTCTTAAATAACATATATCTCTTTGAGTCAGTGGAGGTAGCATAACATAAATAATTTTTCATTATTTAACAAAAAGATATATAAGACATCATATTTTCATAATGAAATAAAAAATTATAACATGATCATGATTTTATTACCATATTTATTGAACCCATGGATTCTCTAAGGTATATCCCAATATCAAATATACATGATCAAGGGATTTTAGAAGATCATGCCCATATTTCGAGGGCCCTTCATGACATCAAGAAAGAATGTCATAGGGACTTCGTGTGATCAGTGAAATTATCATGCAATGTGAATAAACCCTTCATCAAAAAACAATGTAACTCTTCATAATATTATGATACAATCAATTTTATCATTTATTTTATAAAACCTAGGGAATTTTCCAATCAATTGTCTATTTGAAAATCACATGATTTAATAGGAATGTATGAAATCCTTCACATGATGATGGTGACATGTCCATCGACATTCGCATGATGATTTTAACATGTCCCTATTATGTATTTATGATGAATGTACTGATCACACAAATAACATCACCCATTATCATGGAAATTAATGTATATCTCTTCCCATAAAACATATTTCCTTTTTAGATTTTATTTTATAAAATCTTTTATTTGGTTTCAAGTGTCTATTTATTGTCATGTAATATAAATAAAAAGACTCATTTAAGGGACTTATTATGATCAAACGATATGTTTGATAGGTATTCTCATAATCAAAAATACCTTTTGTAGGGGATTCACATAATTAAGAATAGATAACACGAATTGCATAACCCCATCATGCGACGTTCCTAGTGTAAAATGATTCATGTGGCCTAAAATCATAATCCATATGTTTCCATGATTAACTATTATTTCATTTGTAGATAGAATAATACATGTTCTTAAGGTATTTCTAAATCAAAAAATTAATAATTGTCATTTGGATTGCATCAACGAGAATCATTATTGTTAAAAACTATTCATATAAGACTTTCTTTAAAATTTATGATATTTATTTTATTTAATGATATCACTTAATTTCAATTGAAAAATTATTAATATTAAATCCAAAAGTATAGAAGTACCCATATTTATAAAATTATATATTATAAATAATTCATTATAATTATATATTATCATTCTTATAAGAAAATATTTATCAATAACCTCATGGATGATTAACCAAACGTTAATGGGGCATTATGGAATGGAGAGGAAGAGAATTATAAAATTTTTAGGCATTGTAAATATATTCATTTAATTTTTATGAAATAATTAATATATTTCCATCAGTCTATGAAAATAATATTATATGATTTGGGATGGTATGTAATTGGGAAGAAGAAGAATATATTAATAAAGTAATAGAATAGTTGATGAAAACATAATCTTTTCACATTATTGCCAATTTTATATGACACTAAAATCCCATGATGCAGAGAGTTGTCTTACTCAATAATTTACCTATGTATTATATGGGAATTATTATATAGGATTTAGGTATATTTGTTTCTTTTCTATCTCAATTATGTCTATTCTTCCAAGGGTATGGGGTGAGGTTACTTATAAACGAGGAGAGTGATATTTGTAGGATATAATATTAAATAAAATACCATATCCAATGTAAACTCTATAATTGGAATTTTTGTACATTATGGATCATATACAAATAAAATGAATTATATTTATGTATTTAAAACACATTATAAAATAAATTAATTTGTTTAGTAAAATGAGAAGTGTGAAAAAATATGATTTTTATTTTGTGGGAAAACATTTGACTTTAAAAATTATAAAATAAATATTTAGTTTTAGAATTTTAATTTAATAAACTATATAATATTATGAACATAATTATTAGCATACATAATGTGGTGTAATTGATTATGTAATTATTAAATCATGAATTATGTAATTAAAAATATACAAATTAGAAAAAAAATTCCTATTCACATAAAAATAAAATTATTTTTGAAAATTTCAATAAAATAACCCTCGTAAAATTGTTATGTATTCATTCAAATAATGACATAAATTTTATCAAAATAATTATCAATCATTGATACGTTTATGTTTTTATATAAAAGAATAATTTTATGGAATAAATTAAAATTTATTTTATTAATAAGTTTTTTTTTATTTTTTGACTATCAAAAATAGTATTTATTTTAGGGAACATGAATACTTATATTTCATGATAAATATTAATTATATTAATTTTCATTTTTATGAGGTGTAATTACTATTCCAATGGTCATGTTACTATTCCCAATGTTCATGTTACTATTCCAAATAGTCAGGATTCCATAGAAATGGTCATATTACTATTCTAACAATCACATTACCTCCAATAACTACAACATAATTCATCTATTCAACATTCACAATAAATTACACCTAATATTTTTTATATTTCAATTTTATATGTATATTTATTTACTAATGTATAATATATATTCCATAGTGTGGTTAATGGGGAAAAGAATATAATAAACTAGAAAGATCATTATGTTCCCATTCTACCTTTATTTTTATATATTTCATTACCACTATAATGTTTGGTATTTTCCTGGGTTTAGTTTAAAATTAATGTAATTTCATCATTAATGAAATATGTTTTATTTATTTATATCTTTTGTATGCGTATAATGAAATAAAATTTAAGAAACATTATTCTGGAAAAAATATTACTTATAATGTCTTTCTTGTTACACTATCTATCCCCCAAAATAGATCTTGATCATAGCCTCAAAAAAGAGTAGTCCACTTCGGCCTCATCAACAATTCGCACTACCACATCATGTGGCTATCTCATTCACACTAACACAATACATGGAATACGGAAATTGTTTGACGATGCAGTAACTTACACTAAAGATCAACAATTTGAACTAGTTTCTTTACCAAAATGCCTTCATATTTAAGATTAACATCATACCATTCAATTATTTTGAAGGTCTTGTTCGATACCTCCCCAACTCCGAAACAAGAAACATTTTTTGAATAAACATCAAGAGAGGCACATTTTAATACCATAGGCCACCTTCCAAATTCGTTCAGTAATATTAAAGGTCCCAAAAAATGTTGTTGAAAAATTACCATACATAACCAAATTAAATCACCCCTTGTGAGGTGAAACAATATTTAATACCTGATCACCTACCTCAATCTCTAGTGTCCTATGATGATAGTCAACCTAGAATTAATAATGAATCTATATCCTGAAAATTCTATTTCATATTAACTAATCCTTATTTGTATTCTTATAAATAAGGCTCGATTCAATCGGGGACCACTCTCCCTTCTTATCATACCATAAGGGAGATATATTATTCCCCACCCAAAAAACACCTGAAAGGGATCAATCTTAATAATATATTGATACCTATTTTTATTTGAAAATTATACTTGATGAAGATGATTTTCCAATGAAAAATATAATGTAATAATACATTCATCAAGCATATCCTAAATATCCGGAATTGGAATCTCTAACTTCCCATCCATCTACAGATGATATTCTAGGATTAATTTTAATTGGTAACCCATATCCTCTTCAAAAACATTCCAAAAACTATATTTGATCCATTGATCCCTATTAGAATGAATTAAATAGGGGAACAATGTATGTTCACTACCTCTCATTCATTCAAGATCCTAACCCTCACCAACTTAGTTATATCCTTAATAGGGATGAAATTAAATGATTTTGTTATTCCATAAATTGTCACCAAAATTAAATTCTTCAGACTAAGATATTGTGAAAAATTGAAGAAAAAATTGTTGTTTGTTTCATACCACTTCCATACATGAATGTGTAATGTTTATGACAAAACACACATTCTATGATTCTCTTCTATAATTCCAATATAACAAGGAATCATGAAATTATTTTTTCAATCGACTAGTACATCCCTAATCACAAATACTAATATCTCAGATCATGATAAATCATTGTTGTAACACATTAAATAGACTAAAATTAATAGTATTCATTTTTCATTATCTATTTACTCATAGGTATTGTACCGACTAACCCGAACTAAAAACAAAAGTTATTAATGGAAGACTAAGACCACTCATATAATTCCCTCCACAATTTTCGATTTTTCTAAATTGATGGAAATCGATGTTTGTCCCATTGCCGATCCAAAAAAACTCATCAAATTATGTGACAACCATCACTAGTTCTAAGAACACCTTTACACCGTCCAATTACAACCCTAATGTCAAATTAGTTGACAAAATCAATTATGATAACTCCAATACTGATTCATTCATGAATTGAGTCTGTAATTTCCTACCCAATGTATTAGAAACCATGTTACCTTTTCCAGGAGCGTAAGAAATATCAATATAAAACTTCTTGATATGATCATCATTGACTCTTTCATTCATGTTCAGGACCATCTTTGTAAGAAATATATTTCACGGATTTTTGATTAGAATATATCATAAACAAATCCTCTAATAGGTATTGATGCAAAAATTTTGTGTTCTTTATTTAATAAAACCAACTCAAAATTTTTGTTAGGGTATTTTGTCTAGTGAGGGTTTAGGTTGTAAGGTCGAATAGAAACCACTATCATCCCATTACTCAAGACACAACTATATTCCATACTAGAATCATAGTAGAACAAATCATATCATGACCATAGTTTTAGAAGAATTGAAACCAATTTTGAAGTCAACCACATATTCAATTATTCGAAATATGTATGACACTCTTAATTCCACTTAAACATAATATCCTAATGAGTCAAATATTTTATTGGAGATGAATGCATATAAATTTAATGAAAAAACACTAGTAATAACCAACCAAGCCCAAGAAAATGGGAATATAAAATACCTTTATTTCTTATTACACATTTTTACAACCCAAATATTTTTAGGCGCCACTAAAATTGCCATTATATATATATAATAATCCAATTATTTAAATTCATAGTTCTAAATCCAAAACATGGAATGAATACCATGCTGATGATGTTCACTCATCGATCTAGGGATGATATATGAATAATCCCAAATTTCCACTTCTAACTTGAAGTGGACTAAAAATATCTTCCACAAATAAGACTATAAATGATTCTAAGAACCCACAAACATTTTGATTCATCAATTACATAAATATCCCATGAAAATTAGTATAACCTAATGTAATAACTAGAAAGTATGAATTCTCATATTAACTCCTAAACCTCATATTTGATATGTCATCTTCTCAAACTCTCACCCAATAGTGCCAAATTAATGGTCAATCATTGTAAACCAAAAATACCATTTGAGTTGATCAATGATTTCATCAATCCTTGGAAATGTATACATGTTCAAAATGAACACTTGATTTAACTTTGGATAATCCCTATAAACTATAAGTATGGTTTCTACTATTATGGAAAAGGGGACATTAAAAACCCATGATGACTATCTATGATGAAGAAATCCCTTAGCCTCATGCTATGAAAGTTATACATAAATATCCATCAACACAAAACGTTTCATGAGGTAATATGGTTTATAAATTGGAATCAAAACAAGGAGAAGTTCAATATTGAAAACCATATATCTATGTGAATGTATTACCTTAAAATCATCTAGAAAGACCTTAGGTTATTCATTCACCACTGTGGAAAATGACAAGCTGGAGTTATATTCAATAAAATCAAGGGATATTTCCCATGTATAGCTTGAGATCACCCTTGGACACTAGACAATAGGACCCAAAACAAAAGTTATAGAATCCCATTAACCTTTAAATACACAAGTCGCCCTTTTAGGATATAAAACTAAACCCAACATGGATAAAAATAGATCTGGGAATTTACAATGATCATCCAATCCATAAAAAAATAGTAAAAAGATATAATTCTCCAGAACTAATAGGTATGAAACCACATTGAAGTCATATATCATCACATGACATGTGATACATTTAAGACCTTTAATTGACCTCCTTCCCAAAGGAATTAAAATATCAAAAAACAAAGGCATAATCTTGGATTTCAAGTCAAATACATCAACCATCATTGAGAATATAAAATATTGAGTAGATCATGTAAAAATAATCTAATACAATAGAGGATTTAATTTATATCATAACTATAATTATATTCATCCGAACTTATAATTCCTCTTTCATGTGATGAGTTAAATAGAAATATCTAGTATTAAATCCTCCATGAGCATTCTTAATAGAATAAAATTCCTCTCGTAGATGAGTATAAGAACCACGAACCTTGAAATATTCAGAATGAACATGTAAACCCTGGACAAGAGAGAATCCATCCGCATTGACTTGGGTTATCCTCCTACAAATAAGCTCTAGATGATTATATTTCAAACAATAATGGAACATTTATGGTGAGTCTTCTAAATTAGGATTGTTATTATAAGGCTTATCACATTGATTGTAAAAACCATAATGACTGTGTCATAATTCCCGTAAAAATTTTCCGAAAGAAAACTTTGTACCCTTGTGTTTCCATTTCTAGATAAAAGATACACCAATGCTTACAAAAACAACAACTAAATCTCTTCCCGAGCATATTATCCCATCTATATATACCACCTCCATAACAACTCTATCCACCACCTCACAAAATAAAGGAAGTCCTAGAATAATTAGTTTTAATTTAATATCAACTCTCATTACCATATGAAAAATTTGAGACTTAAGGTTCTCATTTATAATATTCTAATGTTTTATGTGTGCTAACACATTTAAATGGGTGTAATACTCAAAAACTATAAACTCCACCTTCTCAAAGGTTATAACTTCCTAGGTCTTTTACATAGATAACATCACATGATAAAACTAGTAATTGAAATTTTTCATAGAATAAGTAAATGAGAAATCCTCATGAATCATCGATTGCATTATAGATTATATCCATCTTCTTCATATATCCTCAAATATATATAATTAAAACATCACCATAGAGTCCATATATTTTATTAGGAAAATATATGATCCTTAAAATACTCTTAAGAAACATCTTGGATTCCTTGGTTCCCTTTTCACCATGGATAATGGGAATATTGTTCATAATAAAACTTATTCCATTTCCTTGGTACCTAATACATACCCAACCCAGAGCTTGAATAACATGTATTATATATTCCACCAAATAAGTGTCCACCATAGGACTCAACTATGGAACTATTATCACTTATTTCATTATAGGATACATAGGAGATCTTCTAGGATTGATTGTCTAAATAACACAATAATAATAATTAATCAAGTTTTGAGAAATTTTCTATATCATAAGTCCAACATCAGAAATTAATATCAATTAATTCAAAAAACTAAAATTTAAATCATTTATTAATTATATGAATAAAAGGAAAACATGAATAAATTAATGGGTCTATATGAATTAACATTGTATCTAGTTTACTAAATTATTTATAGAAACAACATGTCATGATGGGAAAAGGTCCCAAACACCCATGGTGACTCAAGTTTAGGAATGGAAGTTATCTAGTGAGGAAACATTTCTTTTCTGGATTGTAATGTATATGGATATGTCTAAAAACAATAAGGAGTGAAATTTAGGTTAAAAAAATCATTTTTATCCTTAAAAGAAATATTTTTTAATGACCTAAAAGAAGTAGTATTCGTTAAAAATCACAATTTTTTAAAAGTTAATAGGACTTGTTCCTTGATTCTTATAATAAAAATATCATAATAAAGATTATTGTAATATAAAAGTCACATGTCATATTTTGAAATTTATTTTTCCATTATAGTGTATAGAATTATAATCAGAAAATAGTGTTAATGTAATCAGAGTCTTATCATATTCATGAATACACAAAGAATCAAAAATCACAAAGGATATGACCTATCAAGGTTATCCAGAATGAATTATAATCACAACAGTTATAATATATCAGAGTAATTATAAAAGTAGTGATTCTATCTGAATATTTGTATAATCTTAATAATTTTTTATTCACACAACAATATATATTAAAACAATCGTATCATAATCAACGATATTTTGATGAAAAAATACAAAGAGAAGTATTAATATAAACAAGAATAAAATTATATTACAAATTTTATGTAAATAACTGACATGTAATAAAACAACTAATACAAATAAATACACTTATATTATTTCAAAGTGTAGGGTATCCAAAATACTTGGATAAAGGTACTTTATTTTATAGTTACATGATATTTTTGTATTTTCTTTTATAGATAATTCCCTCAATATGATGATTGTTTTGCCTCACTCTCCCTATGATCCCTTGATACAATGAATGGATTTTTTTCTCATGTTATCCCCACATTCCTTCAACAATATTAATTTGATTGGTTTTTATGATTACAAAATCAAAATGTTTAGTATTACAAGGAACACATAGTTAAATCTTGTAATCTTCAGAGCAATCATTCATAGAGTTTCTTTAAAAATTAAATTATTAACACTTAACTACAAACAAATGGAATGGATATGTATTTATTGGTATTAATTCAATGATCATCTTGATCATACAATGGTAATATTTCTCCACATTTTTAGTGATGACATGGACACCTATAACATAAATAGTAATACTATAATAGATATTCTGACGTCATTTGGATGAACATCATTTTTATTGAAAAAAATATTTCTTAAAATATAAAAAATATCTTATGAGTGTGTTTGTAAACTAAAAATAGTTCTATAGAAAAATAAGTAAAAAATCATTATGATAAAATATGTAAGTCTGAGTGAGATTCTAATAAAAACCGTTATAATTATTAGTATAAGGAATTTATTAGTACAAAAGACACTATAGAAGATCTAATATTTTCTCTTATAATGTTGAGTATGCTAATTTTCATATTTATCCTCATTACAATATTTATAATGAAATATAATATTTTCACAAATCATTCAATATTATTCTTATAAAGATGAAATGATTATGTTTTCTTATGAAATATTTATAGCATACTTTAATAAAGTAAGTTACTAAAGTAAAAGGATGTTTGTGACTTACAAAAAATGTATGGAATGAGTCATAAGAGAAACTTTTGACTCAATATTATCCCTTATTTTTAAAAGCTCAAAACAAATAACATTAATGGAAATGAAAATATGAAGCATATTAGGAAATAAAAATTATACTTATTTCTCATTGAGTTTATAACTCGCAGAATATAATGACATATATGAATACCTCCCCCATAGGACAACCACTCCCCCATAAGTATTTTATTCTCCATTAAAATTAAATCTCTCTAACTTAAATAAAACCTACCCACATTAAAATTTTGAAAATTTATTGTTGAATAGCTTTTAGATTACTTATAAAGGGTCAGAGGAACAAAATACAAAACAATATTATTAAAATATTACTCCATTAGTTATTCAAAAATATGGAAAAGATACAATATGATTTCAAAAATTAAAAAATCATTTTCTTTCGTCGACATCATTTTTTTGATGATGGTTCTCATTTTTTAACATAATTTTATCTTCCAAAATCTTTTCAATATTTTAAACATGTGATAATTTTTTTTATTCCTATGATAGAACCTTATCATTGAAAATATTTATCTTTTTTTCTTGAGCTTTAATTTTATTTGAGAAAGAATCATACAGATTCTTCAAATCCACAATTTAATATTTATACACCTTGTGTCTTATTATATCATGTTTGAGATTATTTAACTCCCTTATATGTCTATAACATTTTGATTCTATTTTTCAGTTTCATTTCTAAACTAGTCAAGGAATTTTACTCTACTATGCATTTCAATTACAAGAATATTGAATTCCACATCAGTTTCATTGAATGAAATATTTAATTTTTTAAGGGAATCATTATGAAGTTTGATATCTTTATCAACTTTATGATACCATTTGATTATCTTGTTGAAATTTGTCTAGTGATATTTTGAACTTTCTTTAAGGGACATTGAAATCTACCTCAAAATGTATCAATGTGTTTGTTAGATATTTCAATGAGTTTAATTTTACTTCATGGCTTTATGGTATCAAATATACCTTGGTTTATAGTCTAGGAATGTAAGGAATTGTTTTATCCAACCTATTAAATTTTTTAATGTTATAGTCATGACCCTGAGCTAGGATTCTATTGGGGGATTCTGACATTTATTGATTGTTTTGAGAGGGTTTAGGGCTACTAATATCAACTACTTTTAATTTTTCTTTTCGTGTTTCATTATTGGCCAGATCACTAGCTTTATTTTCTTTGGAGGACATAGAAAATTTATCAGGGTCATCATTTTCATCATTTAAATTTTTAGAAATGATTTAATCTATAATTATGAATTAATTATATCTTTTCCAGAATTGTTTATTTATATTTTTTTTAACTTCTTAAGAAGTTAACTTGGAAGCGGTTTTTTCTGAGGATATTATAGAAAACAAATCTTAAATGGATTTCCTAGCTACATAACAATTACATTTTAAAACTTATTGATCTTAAATATATCAATATTTTTCATCAAAAACGCTTTTACCTTTTTCATATATTGAATAGGGGAACAATTGCACAGATAACAATAGTTTCCTTAACAATTATTTCAAAAATTGTCTTTTTTTACAAATATGGACAGAAGGTGAGGTAGGTCTAGTTGAGGCATTTTCAAAATATTTCCTCATAATCTGAATAATTTTGGTTTATAAAAAATTTTTCTTCATATTTATCTTTTTTACTCTTCTTCTAGAGTATTAAAAACAAAACATTTGATAGTTAGGGCTTCAGGTTGTTCAAGACCAAAAGATGGTTTTCTTGAATTTTATTATTTCTGTTTCTACATCAAATCATCAAAAACAACATCAATAGCCTTATTATACTTCATGGTTATTTTAGTATGTGTGGACACAACCCTCCTTTTATTTTCTTGAACATTGATTTCAAATTAATTTGAAATACTCTAACAACCTTATTCATTTTTAGGTTATGATATTTAATGTTTTTTATCTGATTATTGTAAATCCTTTGAATAATACTATTTTTTTTAAAAACATTACTCTTAAGGTGTTTAATAAAACATTTTTAACATATTTCATGATTCCCATACAATTTTTTGAAGTATTTTGAAAAATGAAAATATTTAAAAATTTAAAAATCTAAAGAATATCAATAGTAATAATTAAAAAATAATGAAAATAGTGTTAGATATGGAATGTAACAATTTGTATCAATCAGAGTTTGATATCATTTTTGTTTGTGGAAGCATGTTATTGTTATAAAAACTTGAAGAAATTTATGGGAAGAAAATTTGAGTATGAAAGAATAAAAAAATTCATGTAAAAATATTTTAGTGTACGAAAAGAAATTCTGATTGAATAAAGTTTTATTATGAAAAATTTGAGTATGAAAGATTTTTGTTTGAAAAAAATTTTGGGAATGAAAATTTTTTGAGTATAAAAGATTTTAAATACAAAAATGATGAGTGTGGAAAAAAATTTGAGTACCAATGTAATAAATGTTTGAATACATAAAAAATTTGAATATAGAAAAACATTTGACTAGAATAATTTTTTGATTAAAAAAGTTTTCTAAGTAAAAAAAAATTAGTACAGAAAACAATTTGAGTATAAACAATATCTAAATGAAATGCTTATCAATTTTTTTTGAGTATGATATAATTTGAGTATGAAAAAAAATTAGTATGAAAAAAATTTTGAATGTGAAAAATTTTAGAATGAAAAATAAAAAAATCATATGTACCCCCTTTCAAAATGACTATATTACTATAAAGGGCTATTTTAAAGAAGAAGTATTAATTAATTACTATTTTATGTTGATCATTGATGGACTCTGTTTAATGTATTAAAATATTTTAGAAGGTTATGTTTTTTTTATATTTTAGCATGTTCCTCTTATGTCTTGATAAATTGTAAAATTGTATCTTCTTTAGTGTGTTCTCCATAAGAATATGGGGTCTAATATCTATGTGTTTTTAATTAGGGTGATGTGTAGGGGTTTTACTTAATGAAATGGAACTACTGTGGTCATATAGTAATTTAAATTTTTTAAAACACATTCCACAGTCTATGAGTGTGTGTAACATCCACAACACTTGGGCGCAATAATATCCAGCTACCACATATTCAGATTCAGTAGTAGGAAGTGCTAGTTACTATTGTTTCTTATACTTCTAAGAGACTATTGAATCTCCTATGAAATGTAATATTATAGAAGTAATTTCCTTATCCATCTTACAACCACCAAAACATCCATCTGAAAATCCTTTTAGTTGATAAAAATTTACAAAAGATTAGAGAATTCTTATATCCATTGTTCCCTTTAGATATTGAAAAATTTATTTAACTAATTTTAAACGGAAATCCTATAGATTTTACAGATTCCTTGCACATAATTATATATAAAACATTAATTATAGACCACTCACTATTATGTATAGTAGTCTTGACATCGTACCTGTAATTGTTTTTTGACCAACTAGTTTCTCAGCCTCCTCAAGATCAAGAGTATTCGAGTTTGATGACCAAATGTGAAGGGCAAGACTGTAGTATCATGGTAAAAAAAATTCTAGTTTTATAACCAAATATCCTATTTTCATTGGGAGTACCCATTATGAAACTGATATTGTGATTGTAGTGGGTCAATATAAAAAAATTATACTCTTAATGAATCATAGTGGCTGACTAGGGTTGTCTCTCAAGGAGGAAGGGTTGCAGAATGGTCACTATCCGAGTTATAATGTATAATTATTTATTAATGTGGGAAAAAAATAATAATTTTTCTTGGTTTTAGATTAAATTGAAATATTAAATGTAAATAAAATGTATGTTTATGGAGAATGAATTATAGAATATAAAATTTTCCTAATGATGAATTCTAGTGAGATCAATAGTCATTATTTTATGTTCAAAACCATCTAATACAATGAGTAGGTTCAATATAATTATTATAATCAAATTCAACTATTTCATTTAGTATGATTCCATTAATATTTTGAATACATCCTCTTATGAACAAGTTATTCCATATGTTCCCCTAATAGAACTAGATAGATCATTCCATAATCATGTGAGAAAACACACTAGCACACCAAGCCAAAATTACATACCATTATTCTAATTGAACCACACTAATCCACTAGTATGAAGTGTGATATTGAATTGGGGTGTCTTCAATGTGTTTTTTTGGAAGAGTGTGATGGTATTAATAGATTAGAGGGTAGAAATCAACTCCTCCACTTTCCACTTCCCCTATCAAACATAAATTTAAGAGGTGATAGAATAATAATTGAAATAAATTCAATCATGATTTTCACTGTGATTCCACTTTATACAACATGAAATGTGTTATATCTCTATAATCATAGATATTATAGTCACTAGGAAATCATATTGGTGAAAAACACAGTAGATTCAACGAATAATAGACTGGATATTATATTAAAAAAATTTAATTAACATAGAAAAAAAATCTTAATCAAAGAAGGATAAATCTAGTAGGCATAGAATGATTATTTACAATAGTAGAGGGTGAGATATATATATAGAGAGCATGTGTGGAAAAAAATTATTCCTTGAAGTCAATGATGAGTTGATCTTTGGTTGGATGTCACATGTCTAATTACGATGGTTGAGATCAATTATGCTAGGAGAATCATAGTTTTATGATTATGTATTAATTTCTTATAATGCTTTACAGTGATATTTGAACATGTATGTTGTATGAATTTTAATGGAAATTGGGATTGGTCTTGGATGAATATTGACAGTGTTTGACTCGATCTTCAAGATGTTTCTACAAACAAAAATAAAGTAGTAATAATATATATATTGATATATAATTATATATAAATATTAATAGATAATTTTATTTTATTATATAAATATGTACATCATTATTTAATTTTAATAAAAATTCAAAATCTAATTTTTCATATTGTTTTTACATTTCAATATATTTATTTGATTATAATATTATGTTTTATTTTTCTCTTTTTTTGTTTTTTTAGATCATGAGTTAGGGGAAATTGGGGTTCGAGATTCTAATTTATGGGCTATGCTGATGTCTTCTTAATCTCTCAATGAGGGGTCAGTTAGGTTCTCAAATGGATGTAAATTATGTTTTATCGCTGTCAGTTTCTCTTATGGTGTTGTCTTTCTCTACTAACTGCGGCTCATGGAGGTTCTGTTCGGCGGTTCATGGTTATTCTTCCGTACCACAGCTCGTATGAAAGAGTGAGATTCAACTCCACATAATGGTGTGTAATATCTATAGTAGCATAGTGGATATATTTTCTCTAGGTTTACCTTTTCACTTGATGTGTTGTGAGAAACAGTTTTCTACCTCATGGTGTTGATTGATTTTTTTAGTGGGGTTCCATCCATAGTGTTGAACATGAGTCATAGGGGTCAAAAATCATATAGTGGTCAACCTCCCATATCATGTGGTGTCCTAAATGTTATATGAGATTGTAATTGGGGTTAGATTAATGTATGGTTGCCAATTTGGAATCTGGTTTGGTAGTTTCTTAAATTTTCGGTAGCCCTGATAAATTGAAGATGTGATCATGAACGGAATAAGGCCAAGATAGTATGATGTGTCATCAAGTTAGTTACCATGTTAATTGTGAATGGTCTGATCATGATGGCAAGAATAGTCCAGTGGGTTACCATGGTGGCATCTTATAGTAGGAAGGATTTGTGGATGAGTTTCTAAAAGTTTTCAGAAAAACTATGAGTGGTGATTTTTTACTGGAAGCATGGCTAGCTCAGCATGGTCATTCAGGTGATTGTACGATGAATTTTCATTATTTTATCCTCATACATAATTAATAATTTATTCAGTGCATTATTTTATCCAAATAAATTTAAAATCATTCTATCGATAATAAAAATTTCAAATAAGTTTAATGTTATTTCCAATCATTTATTATATTAAAAATTTATATTTTTTCTGTTGAAATTTATTTTGAAAGAATTATTTGTAGTTTTGATACTAAATAATTAATTCATTTAATAAATTTAGTTTAGAAATAAATTAAAAAAATTAAAACCTAATTTAGTATTATTTAGGGAGCTGAAAATTTGAATCCCAAAAATAAATATATTAATAAAAATAGTGATTTTTACATTCAAACATATATGTTCTAAAGGATACGAGGAGCCAGAATTTATAGTTTTAATTAATATTGGAATTAAATATAGACTTATTTTAATGTATAATAGATAAAATTATGGTATGTTTCATATCACATCACTTAAACACCCTTAGATTATTACACTGCTGAGATATATTGTAATTGAATTTAATTTTTTAAAATTATATGGAAGGAAAATTAACCCATCACATTTAAATTTAGTATCCTAAGAAGTCATATGAAATTTTTTCTTACACTATTCAATTTATCATACATCATTTGTTAATCATGCCCTTGCCTTGGTTTAATTTTTCCAAAGTTAAATTTCATGAATGGGTTGAGTTAGGTGGAAGATATTTTTTTATGAAAAATCTCATCAATCTGGCCTCTTTGTTTTATTTATTAAATCATACTTTTAAATCCAACTTTATTTATATAACATAAATTAATGAGTTATAATTATATTCCCCCTTTCACTATATTTTAATTATTCCCCTATCCTAAATAGACTAATTTTTTTCAAGGTACTTTATTATATATTTTTCCAAACCATTATTCTGTAGAGAGCGCTATACATAGAAATTATTTTGTTAGATATATTTAATTATAGAAACACAACCAGTGGCAATTGTCTTAGAGATCCATTGTGGGTACCCAATTACCCATTATAATTTTAGGTTTAAATGAATGATCTCATCTTCATTTTCATTGGATTCATATTGTGTTCTATATCATAGAGGTTAATTTAATATTAATTATGTTCAAAATTGTAGTGACATGAAGATATAGAACTGAGTCAACCAAAAAAGTTTCACTCACACTCAATCAATTAATTTTAAGACCAAATTTTCCTAAAATAATGATGAAACTAACTTAACAGACATTAAAATTCGTACATCTTCAAAATCTATGAATTAAAATAACTATATTTTAATAATTTTATACAAGGAACAATATCCATGATGTTCAATAAAATGGGTGAAAATTTTAAAATATATACTCTATAAAGAAATAATCAATCATAATGAATAAATATAAGTCTTACCAATGAAAATACCGGGGTATCATAATCATGTCATAAGGCATAACTAATGGGCGTTACATAATGGTGTCCATGAATTAATGGATTCAAATCAAACATTAAAATTCATAATTGAAAATAATAATAGTCCATTATAAATCTTGTCCAGCATAAATCCATTCATGTAAAAATAGTGTTTAAGAAACTTTAGAAATGAGAAACTTTAGTGTAGTTTAAAGGAATACATTGATGATTTTTAAATTGGACACTAATAAACAAAAATCATTTCGAAATTCAATGAGAATAGTTTTTATTATGTGTAATTATTCATGAATATATATCTCTCCAAATATTATTTTTAGAAAACAAGAAATATTTTTAATTTTAAAGATCATTCATTGGATTTTCCAGAAGTCCAGTTTTTAAATAATTGTTTGAAATATCACATGTTGAATGGTCTTAAAATAATAATTTAAGAAATATAAAGATATGGTGTTTGTTTAAAATAATGAATGTTAAATACTTTCTGAAATTTATGATTTATGGATACTTTAGCATAAATTGGTTACTATGTGTCCATGGTTTCATTAAGAGTTGACTTGTTGGATTTAGACATTTTTCCCATTCCAATAGGGGCATGCATTTTCACGACTAAGTGAAAAAACGATTTAGAAGATGAGTTTCCACTAAAGGTTATCAAGATAGTCATATTGGATATATGAATGTGTGTGTGTATTAGTATGTCGAGTGGTTATTTGAAGAGGAATGAGTGGATACATTATTCTTTAAAAATTTATTTATTTATGATCATCTTTTATTACATAATTTATCTTAAATAATGGATTTTTCATTATTTATTTTCATTTTTTCTTCTTTATTTAATATAATGTTATTATGATAATATCTTCTATAGTCATACATGATTATATAAACAATTATAAATCATTTTATTCTTAGTTTAATTTTTGGTATACTTCTGGCAAATTTCTTACTGATTTGATATAGTCACCCCTACTATGCACCATAAGGTGTATGTAGGTGTTATTTTCCTTGAAACACGTATATGGATGATTACTTTTTTCCTATGTTGGTCATCCTAATGTTCTAGTATTTCATGATGGTAGATGATACATGGGTTATTTTTGAGTTATGAAATCCATAGTGATTCCAACTTTGTTCCCAGAGTCTTATATCTCTTTGGATGGGTGGTTTCATATATTTTCATATTTACTACTACTACTCAAACTTATTTTGAGTTATGAGATTTTTTATTGGGTTTACCATCATAAATCATATAGTGTTATGGTTTTTTTATATTATATCTTCTAATTCGTTTACATTAATGAGAAACCCATCCCATAATGATCAAGTAATCCATTGGAATTTATTACTAGCATTTGGTGTCCATGGGGAATTAAATATGGTTGTTATCATATGTACCTCTTCTCAATAAAATGGGTTATGGGAATGATATAAAAAATAGTGTCCATTTTTTTATTCAGTTATTAGGGATGGTAGTTCAATAGATTATCTAACACCCTTATATTTTTTAATTAATTATCTTCTAAATATATTCTATGTTTGTTAGTGTGTACAATACAAAACACCAATATTATATAAATCATTATATAATATTAAAGTGTTATTATTTAAATGTGAAAATTATCACCCATCTATTGGATTTATATGAATGAAATAAAATATATAATTACTGAAAAAATGTAATAAAACTTTTTTAATGTAAAGTTTTCTATTAATAATATGGAAATAAGTACTCAAATTTAAATATAAAAATTATGTTCATTTTATAGGATGGAAATATAGATGTATATTCTCAATTACCAGAGGAGGGGGGGGGGATTATATGTTAAAAAAACTTCATTTTTAATCCTAACATAATCTATGTTTAACATGGTTAAACAAGGTGATTTCACAAACCCTATTTAAATGGATAATTGGAAGGGACCATGTCCAATTTTAAAGAACCTAAACTTAAAAGAGTTTATCATGAAGAAACATAAACATGTTTCTAGAGAAATATTCTTCCTTAATGAGTATAGAATCTTTAATATAGAAGAGTAAGTATATTTATAATAATTTGAAACAAAGTTATAATTTCAAATTGTAAAATAAAATAGCATAAATAACAAAAATGTGAAATAAACAAGTAACAATGAACATTTTTTTCAAAACGAGATGGGTATATAAAATCCTTAGATAAATTTCCCATGATTTATACTATCAATAAAGAATGTCTTAACCACACTAGGGTAATCAATAAATATGATTATTAATATTTGTCTTTCAATCCCTACATTCACTTAAACATTAAGGTTGTCGAAACCTCTGTCATAATATCCTTGAAATTCCTTGATCATTGATGTAATTGGCACAACTATAAAGCTATACCCAGAAGTCTATGACTAATCAACCAATAAGAATTTGACTTGGTACGTAGAACAAGTTGTTCATAGATTTCATAAATCCGGACAATCTATCTCTCTATAAATAACTTCACAAAATCAAAATATGTAATCATTAGATGTATGATGTATTTAAAATGGATGGGGTATTTTGTGTAAAAGGTTTCAATGGCTATCTCCCTCCTTCAAAAATTATATTTTTCCTTAAATGTTAGAGGGACCTGTACACATGTCAATTAGACAATGGTTAGTCAGAAACAGACTGTATGACATAATTTCATTATAATATAATCATGTGTATGGAATTATAACATGTAAGAAAAACATTATTAAGTTTTTGAAATTTATGTAAACTAGGTTCTGATAAAGTAGGAACAATTTCTTATGAATGAAAAGTAAAATTAACAAGTATTAATAATCATATTAACAAGATAGTGAGAAAAAAATTATAAATATTTATACAATTGAAGTTTAAAAAAATAAAAAATTTGATTCTAAAGATAGATAGAAATAGAGACTTATTCTACATAGAAATATAATATGATATTAGATAGAAAAAGAGTATGATTTTAGATAGAATCATAGTCTAGTTTTAAATAGAGACAATGTCTAGTTTAAGATAGAAACACTTTTTGATTTTATATTGAAACACAATATGATTTCAAATAGATATAGAGTCTAATTTTAGATTGAAATAGATTCAGAATATTTAAGAACTAAGAGTCTAAAATTCATAGACATCAGAGTTATAATTTCTGAGAATTTCGAGTTAGAATTACTGATAATTTGGTATGTGAATTTCTAAGCATTCAATGTCTAATTTTTTTATAATTTAGTGTCTAACTTTCTGATAATTCAAAGTCCAATTACTATGAAACTCAGAGTTAAATTTCATGAAGAAACAGAGTCTGAAAATAAAAGGATTGTTATACTAAAAATAGTGAGACTCATTATCTATGAAATTTTAAGGATTCAAGGTTCTGTAAATGAACTGCTTATTCATTAAGGATATTTGGTATTACGGAAATAAAGTTTAATATAGGATAATAATCTTTATGGAAAACATGTAATATTATGATAAATATTAGTTACATAAATTTCCTTATAGAATGAAAATTATCAATAATGAAAAAGTGTTTGTGATTTTCAAAACATAAATGAATGGAAAAGTCATAAGATGGTTTATTGACTAAAAAATATCTCCCTTTTCAGAAATAACAAGACACCTATCCAAAATAATATTTAAAATAGAAATATTGAAATTAAAACTTATCTCTCTAATATTTGTTGTATAATATAATACGAATAACTCCCCATTTTGATTTTTCACCAAAAGGATCATATTCTTTGTCTTATGAAATTATATTGAAAATAATATTCTTTTTATTTAGAAAAATTTCTTTATGATTAAGATCACCCTTTCACATGAAATTTCATCTTTTGGGTGAACTCCCCAGTAATAGGATATTATTTTTATACGTTTCTCCCCTTTTGTGATTTTCAAAATGCAATAGAGTGGAAAAATAATTTTACCTAAAAGGTTATAAAAATATGAATACGAAACAAAGTATAACAAAGATATTTCACTAAATTTCAATGATTTTAGTACATTAAAAGATCATATTTATAATTTAATTAATCATCCATATACTTCTATGGAAGATGATTCATAAGGATGTACTTCATATAATTTATCTCATTAAGATATTATTTGTACTTCATAGTATGTATACTTGTAGTTGGATCTTCTTCTCAATAGACTAAATCCTTTGTTCTTCTGACTTGATAACTTCTTCTGGCGATTAGAATTTCTCTGCTAACTAATCTATGGTATCTGTTTCTATGGTTTAGGTAAATGAAATTGAGTTATGCTTTCCATAGAGATCTCTACCCTCTTAGATTCAAGAAGCATTCTATTGATTCAACCTTTCAAACAGATTCATGAACTTCTCATCAGACTTGTTAAAGGTATCATTGGATGAATCCATATAACAAACAACAAGCCTATGATCATTTTCTACTAACGTTGATGAAGTTTTAATCTTATTGAAACACATTCTATGAACCCCCTATTTGATCATAATGATTTTCAAATCCATTTCATTTTTGATTATCTTTTACATAATTTTTTTTGAATTTGACTTCAAGTTTAATGACTGCAGAATATACTAACACTAAGATACCAAACTTCGGAAGAATGACATTGAATCAATATGTATCTTCAATGACTATACCGTAATTTAATGTCCCATGGACACTAATGATTTGGAATCTGAATCACCTTTCTCTAAAAGAATATATTTAACTTCATCAATAAACATTGATTTAGATGATCTGGAAACACATCTCTTACATGTATCAAGAATGACTAACTTCCTTTTAGTAACGACCTTTCAATAACATTGGATACCTCATGTTCTTGTACTTCAACATTATCATCCTCTTCATCGACTTGAATAGAGTTATCATTATATTCGGTATCTTTATTGGAATTACTTTTACAAAATTCCTCTTCTTTAGCATTTTCTTTCATAATTTCAAAATATATTTGGGAAAATAATGCTTTATAATTCTTTATTGAGTTTTTATTATAGGAAATCTTCTTATTAAGATACTCTTCAAACATTATTATAATGTCTCCACTTTCTTCATATTATAATTCTTCATTCAGAATTTCTACTTCTTAAATAAACTATTCCAAAAGTAAAGCTTCTTCCATGAAAGATTTTGTAACTTTAATCAATTATGAAACATTCCTGACATCCTCCGAAAAACATTGTACAACCTTATCGTGCTACAATTTTTTGTTCTGGGTTTTCTCATTTTCATTTTCTAGAGATTTTTATCTTCAAAAAACATTAAATCTTTAGCCTCCATAGGGTCAATCCCAAAAATATGATCACCTTCCTTTCACTTTATCATTAGTCCCTTTACTATGAAACAACCTCATTATATATCTTGTTTTTTTGTTCTGTTCTGCGGGTGTGATTGAGATTCTACAGTAGTTTTAGGTAATTCTGGTTCTTTTTCGGTTCTTTTCCTAGAAGGTTCATCAACTTTATTTTTCCTATCTCGATCATCCTAATCTAGAAGTTATAAAAACTGACCGAATTCACTTTTAAAACCAATATTTATTCCACTTAAAGTATCATTACTAAGTAGGATAATCTTATAATTCATAGCTTTAGATATTCATGGGATCTTGAAATATTTTATACATAGGACTATAATTTTCAAAATGATCTCTAGATACATTATAATTTGAGACCCGATATCACCATTATTAACATTACTACTTTTCAGAAGGATTTACATCACAAAATTTAACTTCTGTATGATTATTAGGAAATATATGATAATGATATAACATATATTAAGAGAATCCATGTCACCCTTCCTTTGGAGAAGGAAACCATGAAACCATAGAGAAAAAACCTATGTTTTATTGAGATATGAAGAAATTTTGGTATTCCTGAAATTTTTTAGCCCCTGACACTATTTTTCTTTTACCTTATCGAAAGAGACTTCCTCATCAAGAGAATAGAGAGAGTGGAAAATTGAACCTCTAGCATACGGAATGATAAGGTTGCATGCAGCCTTGTTTAAAGACAAATAATACGAATTCCCATAGCTTTTAAACATGAACATATCTTTTCATCCTAGTTTATAGAAATGAACTAAATCAATAATATTTCACTACAAGGTCGGCGTAGACGAGATCCTTATTCTTTTCTTTAGAAACACATAAACTTTCCTGTCAATTTAAATTAATAATCTTAGAATTCAAAGAATCATATATGGAGAGTAAATTTTGATCTATTAACCTTTCTCTGAAGAGAATACAATCATTGGGTTATTTTCTGGATTGAGACAAACATCTAATTCTAAGAAAAAGCATCAATAGACATTGATAATTTAAAGAAGAAAATGAAATAATTATAGAATATAGGACCATCCATGATAATTTCTGAGAGAACTGAATTGGGATAAGAACACAGGATCCCTTTAAATAGGTTACTCAATGAAAATTTTAATTTCTAGAAATATCCAATAGTTGAAATTATCTTGATATGATCTTACATTTTATATTAATGTCAGAGAATGATTTATAGTTTATGAAATTTTTTGGTTTCAAAAAATTGGATTTTAGGAAAGTGAATATGATAAGATTTTTATAAAATTAGATAGAAATACCAATATGTAAAAAATGAAATTATGTTGTTTTATGCAAGGAAACATACCTTCTGGATTTCCTTGGAGAAAAAATTGTCATTATTGATAATGTTATTCCTGAAGAACAAATATTCCAATGATTTTTATTAGTGAAAGGAAATTTTTTGGGTTTCGAAAATTTTATTATGGAAAAAAAAATTTATGTTCCAATTTTTTTTTTAATTTCCAACATTTTGAAACATTAAACATATATAATTTTCCTATGAAAAGGATCATCTTAATGCATGTAGAAAGGTTTTAAAAAAATTTAATAAGGTTTATTACCTTATGGTTATCATTGCTAAATTTTTTTAATGTAGTGAAGTCTTTCATAAGGAAAATATTTTGTAAAAATGTTAGCAAGTTGATCTTGAGTTCTGATATATTAAAAAATCATATCTTTTTTATCTGTCTGATCCTTAAGAAAGTGATGCCTAATTTCTATGCACTTTTCATGAGAGTCACGTGAGGGTTTTTTTAGGGAAACAGAACTAGTATTATCACACATTATCTATGTTTTGGTAAAATTTATTTAATAAAATGTGAGTGTGTGTTGCATCCACCACACATGAGAACAAAAACTTCTAGCTGCTACATATTCAGTTTGAGCGGTGGAAAGTGCCAGTGTGTTTTGATTCTTTCATGACCAAAAAACTAATGAATATCCTTAAAAATGACATGTTTTGGATGTAATTTTCATATCTATTATACATTCACTAAAATCAGCATTGAAAAACCTTTAAGAAAAACTTTTATAAGAAAATAGAAAGTCCTGAATTCATAGTTCCATTTAAATATAAAAAAATATTTTCACCACTTTATATTAGAATCCTTTAGATTATATTCATATCTTTCCTGTAAGAATACATAAAATATTATTTTTTGATGAATACATATTATGATTAAAAAACATCCTTTCACACATCTAAAATATCATTGATCAATATGATTCCTTGATTCATCAAGATAAAGGAAATTTAAGGTACCGATTGGAGTACTTATACATTTACTATATTCTTATTCGTAATTCTTAATAAGATCATTAATATAATTATGTTGAGTCATATAAGTTCCTCTTGGTTTTTTATAAATTTGTAATCCAAATAAAATGTTATCTCACCCATTATTCAAACTTCAAACTCATATTTCCTAAAATTCAGAAATGAATTAGTTAAAGACTAATAAGTGGATATGAATATATTGTCATAAATATAAATTTGAACAATAAAAACATTTAACTTATATTTCTTTTTAAAAAGGGTTGGATTAGTAGTTCCCTTAACATAATTTTTTTTTTCTAAAAAATATCTGGTAAGCCTATTATACCTAGCTCTAAGTGTTTATTTAAGTCCATATAATTATTTTTTAAATTTGAAAACATGTTCAAATGTTGTGTGCCTTTAATTCTAGGAGGTTGTTTAACATAAAATTCCCCTCGAACAATTCTTTCAGGGAAAGATCACTTCACATCATTTTGAAAATAGTTAAAATTGAAATACAATACAATGGCAGATATAATTCGAATAGATTCAAGTCTAGCTAATGGAGCGTAGTTCTCGTCATAGTATATTCCTTCTTGTTGATTATAGCCTTTAATAACCAATATTTCTTTATTTCATAAAATTATTTCATTGTCTTTATATTTTTTTGAACACCAATTTTACTCAAATAATAGAAGATTCCTTAGGTCTTTCAACCAAGGTCCAAACATTTTTCCTTTAGAATTTATTTATTTCATCTTGAAAAGATTTAATCTAATCATCATAACCTAAAACGTCGTCTGTGAATTTCGGATCTAATTCAAAAATAAATGAAAGATGTTCTACTTTATTTCTTTAAGAACATCTAGTCCTTAACAGTTGATTTACGTCACCAATGATGCAATCATTGGGATGATTTTTAAGAAACAACTGATATGTGTTTTTTAAACCCTATTCCCAGACACAAGATAAAATATTTTCTATGGTAAATACTTTAGAAATATTTTCTTTAGTATTTTACTTATTATAATAATCTTCCCTCATAGGTTGAAAATCAGTTATTGAAAACAAATTTGAAGATATTGTTTGGGGTTGTTTAAAAATCGAAGGATCAATTTCATAAAATATAACATGTACTATTTCTTCAAAAATACAAGTTTTTTTTGTTAAAAATCTATAAGCATTAGATGTAGTGGAGTAGCCTAAGAATATATCTTCATCGGATTTGGATGCAAATTTATGTGATTTTTCTTTATTATTCAAGATGAATACTTTCAATCAAAATAAATTAGAATAAGAAATATTAGTTTTTCGACCAGTCTACAATTTATAAGGTCTTTCATTAATAAAAGGTCAGATTAAAACTCGATTTTTAGTATAATAAGAAGTACTTATAGCGACAGCCCAAAAATGTTTAGCAATAGAATATTCATTCAAAATGGTTCTAGTTTCTCTTGAATAATTCAATTTCTTCTTTCAAAAAAATCATTTTTTGAGGAGTTATTGGAGTTTTGAAGTTACGAGTAAATTATTTTTTACTACAAAAAGATTCAAAATCTGAATTTTCAAATTCTCACCCATGATCACTATGAATAGTTATCAATGGAAGGTTTTTATTATTATTTTAATTTGGATAAATCTGTTTTAAAATACTAATATGATTTATATTTCTTTTCTAGAGAATATACTCATTTAAATATTGTGTTATCATCAACTAAAACAAATACATAGTATTTTACACCAGTACCTCAAATTTTTGTTGGACCGAATATATCCAAATGCACCAGCTGTAATGCATCAAAAGTTGAGACTAGAATAATTGATTTGAATTTTTAATTTTTTTCTTTGTATATTGACAAGTATAAAAAACTCTTGAGTAATCAAATCAATGATCCGGTAGATCCTTAAAAAATATTTTCATTTAGTGTTTTCATAGGATCCTAACGATAAAGTGTCCTATTCTTCTATTCCATATCCTTTTTTTAAAACAGATTGAAGTGTGGGATGGAAACTCATCCCACACTTCACAAAAATTTATTAAAACATAAAAGGGAGTACATTGATTACACAAGGTGCAATGAGATTGCACCCGCAGAAAATTAATTGGATGTGACAAAAACCATTGAGAACGAACCCAATGAAGATCAAGGATAAACATAGCTGGCATAACAACATCTCAGCATAAACTGAAGCTTCTGTGTTCCATCTTCATCATAGGATCCAAAACCTTCCTTGGGTCACTACATGGAAAGGATATAGGGATGAAAAGAAAGTTGCAAAAAAGGATGTTGCTCGCACATCATACAGCTCAGAACTCCCACGCAAAAGTACATGCACATGAATATCCAAAAGAAACGACATCACTCTAAATGCAGAGTCCTTAAAATCCTCTTTAGAAAATCATAAAACCTTCCATATGTATCCTTACTCAACAATCGAAGCATATTTCCAAAAAAAAACAGCAGTCAACATATGAGGCACTCACAAAAACCAAAAAACAGTCCAGAAACTAGCCATGAAATTATCAAGTCACCGTATTCAGACTGAGAGGTGTTGATCAGCATTGAATTTCAAGCGTGCAATCATCAAAAAGGTGAAAAATAAAGGAACTCATTTCTATGGAATTTTTCCAAAATTAAAGTTAGGGTTTCGCTTAAATTGCTCAACCAACTTGATAAACATGCGCTTTCTAATTTGAAGTAAAAGTCTGTGATGATTTCCCCTTCCTTGTACCATTGGAAAACTAGTTCATCTTGTTCATCCATATAAGATTCCAATTCTTCTGACACCTCCTCCTCGAGCTGATTAGCATCTCTCACTACTGGGTCAGAGTCCGTATTAGAATCAGTGTCACTCGAACTATTTTCATCAGAAGACGTGGTGAGATTTCCAGCAGCCTCTGGCTGAGGGGGAATGTCCGAGTTTACCATCCTAGAGGCTATAAAAGATCTAGTAACAACTGTTCTCTCAATATTAGAGTAATCTCAACCTCTCTGAGTCTTCTTGGGGTTTTGCGTAATGAAACTATATGAATCATTAAATGATTTTCTACATTTTTTAGAATTAGATTTCAAGTAGAGACCCTCAATTTGACATGCATGATCAAAGGCATCATGTGAGAATTCACAAGATTCAGAATGGTCACTTTTATTCACTTCTTGATAGACATCATGAGGATCAGTGAGAATCTTTTGATCCTCCACGGGTGTGGGGGAATCAGTAGTAGCACCTAGTGCTGTGTGCACAACATTAACAAAATATAAAAGGCTATTAGTCTATAATGAACGACTCATTGTTTGCCCAGTTAAACCATTGTTCACATCTTGAGTCTTCTCCAAATCAGATTTCTCATCAGCGTCCTTATATCCTCTAATAGGATGCTGAATCCTAGAAGGGCCAGCAACAATTGATTGTCTAATTTCACATTCTTCATAGTCAATCTTTCGTTTTTCTTTCTCAACCCAAGTAAATTTACGAGCCAGAGTGGTTACTACCCTAATTCTATAGTCCTTCAAAGAATGACCATGTTTATGACAAGCTATGCAGTACTCGGGTAGGTTCTCATATGCTACATCTTGAAGGAATGCAGAATTATGATTCTGAATCCAGATTTGTGATGGGAGGTCTTGGGAAATGTAAATTTTAGTAAACACCCTCACAATCGAGGGTCTTGAAAGAGATTTCGCCGTAGAGTCTAACATTAAAGGATTACCAATAAGACTTGTAATCATAAATTTGGCTACATAATTGAACAAATGAAGTGATATCCCAGGGAAACCAAGCCATATTGGAACAATAGGTTACCTGGTGAGAGGATCAAAATCTGGTGACCATTTGAGAACATTCATGGAACAGCCACCAAAGACCCATGAGTGTCTCGCCCAATGTCTATTGTATTCTTCCTCCGAGGAGAGCCAGAAAACGACATTGTGGGAATTAAGAAATCCAATATGGAATCCCATAAAACCAATTGAATCAGGAGATTTCCTTAAATAAGTTAAACATGGTCTATGCCAAATGAGTTTTCCAACGAGCACAAAGCCTAAATCCATAGAGAGGATGTTTACCTCATTTTAAGAGAATGAAATTTTCGGCAGGCCTCTGTGCCGAAATCGCTTTGGCTCAACACATGAATCAGTGTCCACAGCTAAACCTATGCTAGGCTCAGTCATATTGATCGATCTTTTGGCAAAAACATCAGCGAAGGAGCGAGAGATCGGATTAGAAATTTATCATTCCTAAAATTCACAAGGTAACCTTTATCAGACAACTGGATTATAATTATTAGGTTTTTTTTAAGACTGTTAAGAAATAAATTTTTAAAAATAATGATTTTCCAAGAAGAAAAATTATATCTATAACAAGAATTTATCCCTAATGATTATCTTAAAAAGATACTTTTCATCAATATGTCTTAAAAATATTTTGAAATAATTTTTTTATCAGTCAAGTTTTGGGAACATTTACTATTCATGTACGATGTGTTGTTGTCAGAACTTCCTTTATTCTCCTAAAAATAAAATAGCTAGACTTTTGGAATCCAGACATTCTTTGATATGAAATTGTTAGCATGTAAAATATTTTGTATTCATTTTTTCTAAAAAAATAGGATTTATGGAATACTAAGGAATGTTTTTTATTTAAAAAATATATTTTCTCCCATTTTCCACCACATGACACTTATTTCAAAAAGTATCACTTTGTGGAATCCAATAGTTATGACTAAAAATAGTTTTTGAGTGTGTATAACCAAATCCAAAATTCTTCATATGAGGAAAAAGATGTGAATACATTTTACCAAATTATTTCATACCTGAAGTGTGTTTTTTGAACGGTTTGGGATTCATCCTCATTTAAAGGTTGGGGCATAATCCCCATTTATGTTCTTTAAATAAAATATTTTATATTTTAGCCTCAAGACTATATTCTTTTCATCAATGTCATTAGTCTCAGTTTTTGAGTAATTATCTAAAAATACTTCCTTAGAAATATAATTTTAATGATCCATACAATGTTTATCCTTGTCATAATAAACTTCCATATGGTTTTATAATACATTTTCCATATCAAGGGTGTTTTGACCATGATCTTTTGAAATATATGCTACTTCTTTTGTTAAATTGAAAATTCTTGAATTTATTTTCTCTAACTATTTTTTATCTTATAGTTTTAATTGTATAATAATTTAGGAAATCTAGATACTTCATCAAATGATGTTAAGGTATTATACTCTGATATAGATGATTATTGATCCAATGATTCATTATATTCTTCTTTTGGATAATTAGTGTATAAATAAATATTTTTTATGGATTTGGGATTTTGTACCTTATCCATAAGACAAAGATTTTCAATATCAAATATAGAAATAAGACCAATATTTATCCGACTAGATGATTATTATTCCGAGGATTCATCTAAATTGTCAACACCAATGGAACTCCATGTGTTATTAGCAATCAAATAATTCACAGCTTTAGATTTTTAGTACTTCATTATGTTCCTTTTAGAATACTTATAATTTCAACCTTTTCATTTTAGCATTGAAAAATTAGGTCTTATATGTCTTTCCCTTTTACATTAATACCAAGTTAAATCAAAATATTTCTTTTTCTTTATGTCTTTCTTCTTATATCTGTACTAAAAATCATTATTTTCCACAACCTTGTTTTACATCAAGTAATATTGGATAATTTATTCTTATACAGATTACTGTCACATAATTTGGACACTAAAACATCCTTCTTAGATTTATATCTAGTTACCCTTTTTGGAGTCTCATATTTATATAGATTAGTAAAAGTAATTCTTCCATTAACATTTTCTTCTTATTGAAGTCATCATCACTCTTCAATCTTGTTTCATGCTGAATAAGGGTTCCAAATGACTCATCATGTGTAATGATAGATACTTTGTTGTTTTTATCAATCGACGTCCTTTAAGATTCCCACTCATTGGGAATGATATCAAATATCATTTCCCCACATATTTATTCATCAATTCCCTTTTCCTCCATATATTTACAAATGTTAATGATAGTCATAAATATTTTTTGAACATGGAAAACTCATTCTCTATAAGGAAATAAAAATCAATGATATTCATCTATAAACTTATCTCTTCTAGTTTCAATCACTTTGATAGTTCCAATGTATGTAAATTCAAATTTCTTCAAAATACTATTGGAAGCATCTCAAGAGGATATATAAATATTGATATGACTTGCCATGGAAAATCATATGGTATTGACTATTTTCTAGTTTAGTTGTTTTTAATGTGTTTTATGACTTGTAAATGTTCTGATTTCTTTGTCAGGATTCTGGTATTTTCCAGTGAACATGATAAAATTATCCACTTGAGTGTTAATTAAAAACTTATTCATCATATCTCACCAATACTCTTAATCATTACCATTCAATATTGGTGGTCTGGTAGGATTTATATTATCTATAGTGCCAATGTTTACTACTTCTATTCTTTGTGAAAAATAATAATAACTTTTCCACACAAAGAATTAGTATTAAATGTTCATAAACAGAGATAAACCAATCTATGAAAAACTCAAACAAGTAAATCTATGAAATATAATATCAATTAAGAAAAATAATATTCAAGTATATGAATTCCATATACCAGCTTCGATACTAATTGTTGAATCAAAATATTGATGTAGATTCTCAATTACAGGGTGGGTGAATTGAATGCTTAAAAACATTCATTTTTAACTTAAAAAAATTCTATGTTTCACTAGGTTAAACATGGTGAATTCCCAAACCCACATTAAATGGATAATTGGATTGGCCAATGTCCAATTATAAAGAACATATACATTAATTGGATTATATTTAAGGAACATAATCATGTTTATATATGAAACATAAAGAGTTATATCATAGAGAAATATTCTATCTTAAAGCATATAGAATCATAATATAATAGAGTAAGTACAAGTATAAGAAAGTATAACAAAGTTACACTTTATAACTATAACATAATATAGTAGAAATAGAAAGGTTGTTCAAGAAATATTTAACAATGAATATTTAAACCCAAAGTGAAGGGTATCCAATGAATTTGGATAAAGTTCCCTTGCTTTATTCTATCGAGAATGTATGTCTTACCCAAACCAAGGTAATCCATCGATAAGAATATCAGAATCTATCTTTCTATCCCTACAAACCCTCAAACTCTAAGGTAGTGAGAACCACTATCATTATATCCCCATATGTCCTGTAACATTAAGGTAGTTGACACATTTTTATTCGTATCACCAAAAGACCTCGATTGATCAACAAATCAAAATCGCACTATGCAGGCTGAACATGTTGTTCATGGACAAACAAGATTTTCATAGATCACAAAAAGCATGAGATTCTCTCTCTAGATATTGATTCACAGTATCACAACAAGTAATATATTGATATATGTTTCATTTTTAATGTATGGGGTATTTATATGAAAATGTTTCAATGTTCGACTCCCACCTTTAACAGTATTATTTTTCATTAAATCTCAGAGGGACCAGCACATGTGTAACTCAATGAATGGTTTTATAAATATATTGTACACAATTTTTTCATTGTAATTTAATCATGTGTAAGCAATTATAACATTTAATAAAAACATAATTAAGCTTATGAAACTTATCTAAACTAGGATTTGACAAAGATGGAACAAAATATTATGAATATAAAGTAATTTTAACAAGTATGAATAATTAGATTATAAATATAGTAGGAAAAAGAGTCTTAATATGTGTACAACCAGAGTGTATAGAAATACATATTTAGAGGATTATTGTATATATAAACATTGTTTGCTTTTAGATAATAATAGATTATAATTTCAGATAGAAACAGATTATAATTTTATATAAAAAAATATGATTTTAGATAGAATAAATGTATGATTTTAGATAGAAACGAACACAGATTTTATATAGAAATACAGTTTTATTTTTGATAGAAATAGGGTCAAAAAATTTATGAACTCAGAGTTTAAAATTCTGAGAATTTAGATTCATAATTTCTGAAAATTTAGAGTTAGAATTTCTGAGAATATAGTGTTTAAATTTATTAAAATTAGAAGTCAAAATTTCAGAGTATTTTGAGTCCAAATTTCAAAGAATTCAGATTCTGATTCCTATAAAAATCAGAGTCAAAATTATGGAAGAAATTGTGTATGAAGACATATAAAAATTGAGTCTAAAAATTGTGAGCCTCAGAATATAAGAAACTATAAGGATATGAGGATAGGATAAGGATCTATTTATTCATTAAGGAGATTTAGTCTTCAAAAAAATATTTTTAACCTAGGATATGTAACTTTAAGAAATAAAAGTAAAATAATATTAATGATTATATATGTAATCATCCTTAGAGAAAAAAATAAACAAAAAAGGAAATTGTTTGTGAATTTTAAAATGTAAAGGAATGGTAAAGATATAAAATAACTTATTGACTGGACAAATTTTATTTTAAAAGGTCAGTTTTTTATGTTAATATATTTTTCTAGAAATATAAAAATTGACCACCAGTTATCTTGTATTTTTGTGAAATATAATTTCATCAAATTTATAAAAATTAATAATAATAGATATTTGAATTCCAATTTTTTATAATCGAAGATAAAAGCATCTAACGTAAAAAATCTATCATTTTTCAGAAAACTATTTATATTGTCACATTGTATTTTTATGTAAATAAATTAAATTAATCAGTATTAATAAATGATATAACTTTATTATTTGGAATACTAATTTCTAAATAAATAATAATATTAGTTTAAGGGATGTTATGGTGAATTGAAAGATGTTAAAATCTTTTTTCTTAAAAATAAGTTTTTTCTAAAAATATTATTTTTCAATTCTATTCATGGAAAGTAAAATTAATTTATACCAATTCTAATAATTGAATATTTAAAATTTATTTTTTAATTTTGTACCATAACAATTAATATTACATGATAAGTGTTAGTTATTTTCTCACCCCTGTGAATAGAACCCATAGTAAAAGTTTAACACCTCTGTAATTTGTAAAATTAATTAAACAGGTTTGAAAAATCTTGATAAGATTACAAATTCACTCACAAATTGAATTTTGTAAATTATACAAGTTTATTTCATCTATAAGTATCAGTAATTCTAAAATATAACAATTATTTCGTATATTATTACGAATATTACTTTTATATTATTTGAAATGATGAATAATTATATGATGTCACTCTCTTTCTTTTAATATCAATAATATGTTTTCATAATAATAAAAATATGTAATTAATGTTAATAAATGGTTATTATGAATATAAATAATTATTTTTATGATGGATTTTTTTTTTAATTATTAGTAATGATATAATTAAATAAAACTCATAAACATCATGGATGCATCGCTTGTGTTCATAGTTGAAAATGCAAAGAGAATAGTTTTAAAATAATTAATGTATTATATTTTGTATAATTTAATTTATTGAATGATTTTTGTTGATAAAAATTATTTCTAATTCATGGATTAAATTTAAAAAATTTATCACATTTTTAGTAACAAATTTTTACATCTAATTAACTGAATTTCCTTGAAGAAATAAATTAATTATATTTTATAAAAAATGTTCATTAAATAATTTTTTAAAAATTGTAAATATAATATCATTTTGCGAGTGAATGGGAAATAGTTTTTTATTTAAAATATTTGACACTTACTGTCACCTTAATCTTTTTGAGTGATATTATTGAACCTTAACTATTTATTATTTTGTTCAAACAATTAATGAAAAAAGGGTTGGGGGGGGGTTAAACATTGAGATATGGTTAAAAATTCTAATGAGACCACTGAATACTTATTAGATGATTTATTTCAAGATAATACACCATATATTCAAATCAATATCACTTTAGATCCAATTTTTTGGAGTTAGACACAAATTTTTTAATACTACCTATACTAATAAAACAGAAAGGCGCCACACATATAACTCGAAACCTCCATCAACTGTTTTAGAAAAATATTTTTCCACTTTTCTCAACCAAAATATTACCTACACTCATATAAACCTATATAGACACATTATATAGGTTTGGGTCCTCTTAATAGACTATAATAATTGTCCTCATGAATGTATTCAATGGTGGTTTCTCAAATAATATGTAATCATCCTCATTGTATCCTTTTAAATTCACACCACATGCCAATATTCCTTAACCATTTTAATGAAGTGAAATTAGTTAAATTTTCTTAATTAATTTTTTTAATGTTACTGAAAAAATTATTTCATATTTATCATCCATCTCCTGGGAAATTAAATCATCATTATGTGTGCCTTTTAACTATCATCTCCATGGCCAACATATACTATTTTTTATCACGAACTCCCATGGTTGGTTATACATATGAATTTAGTGATAAATAATGATTTTTATGAAAAATAATTTTTTTGTATTAATATAAAATATTATCTATCATATGAACCTCCCAAATGTTATAAGATGAAAACACTACTTTTCGTATATGTGGACACCACCTCAATGA
The DNA here is from genome assembly GCA_963277665.1 of Viscum album. Taxonomy (NCBI): domain Eukaryota; kingdom Viridiplantae; phylum Streptophyta; class Magnoliopsida; order Santalales; family Viscaceae; genus Viscum; species Viscum album. The sequence continues at coordinate 937,877,135 of OY728129.1, forward strand.
AGCAATGTAATTCATTTCCCATTTCAACAGTATATAGATGGTCCAAACGATTTATTTAATGAATATATGTGATATTATTATGATTAAATAATGAAAAATTTCTATTTAATTCTTTTTCTATCTTTTGAGAAAGGGGAACATTAATTTACATATTCATAGACTACCATCAAAACAAAGTGATTCAATTTATTTCTCATCATCCCATTATATGAATGGTAATAAAACTGGGTATAGTAAACAAATAGTATAAATATTTCATTATTATGATTATATAGTTGGTGAAGCTCACATTAAAAATACCAAAACTCTATGTTGTGGTTCTAAAAACACATTCTTTTGAAAATTTACATAGTTACAAAGAGAAATTATTCATGATAAACTTTTACTAAGGTCACATTAATATTAAATCTCATGTTAATCTCGCACAACTTGGTGACCAATTTTTATCTATTTTAACTTGGCAGAGCCACATAAGAAACACATTAGAACATTTCTCAATAATCAAAATCATCATGACTCTATTATACTCTTCCAATGGTTACAATTATAATCATAATATAGGGAAATGAAACCTATCAAAGGGGGTTTTATTAAATGATTACTGAATGAAAAATAAATCATAAAATTTATTCATGGGTTAAATAATACGAATTTGAGAAAACAAAGTTATGGTATAGTTTTCATATTAAAAATTTATTGGAATAATTTTTTTTGAACTTATTTCAGTATATAATGACATGTAATCTCCAATGAACAAAAATACACCGTAGAAAAATCATGAGGAATTATGATTAATTAAACATGATTCATGGAGATTATTCTTAGAAACATGATTGTATAACAATATAATTGAATATACATAACAATATAAATCATATTATTGGACTACCCATAAATAAATTGATCATATTCTATCCTTAGACTAATTATATTTGTATCTTCACAAGTTTTAGGTAATTTTACCATGTACTCTTGGGATAGAGTTAAAATCTCTTTTATTCCACCTTTTCAGAGGTTAAACCCCATATGTAATCCTTTTCTTAGGATAAATCCTATATTATACCCTTTGGATTGTAATAAATCCTCACATATACCATTTAGTATTGAATAAATCATCTCATGTACACTTTTCATAAGGTTGTATATTCTTTTGAACACCTTTTACCTAAAGAGATATAAACTTCACCAATAAAACGACGTTCTATAGTGGACCCCATTGTAGAAAATCCATAAATACTAATCTAGTTTATAAATAATAAAAAAATAAATCATAAATAACCCATGAATAGAAAAATGGGCTTCTAAAATTTTATGAAGGTTCCACCAAAATTGACCTCAAGAACGTAAACGAATGATATGTGAAGTCCGGTCACCAAAAATAGTATTTCATAAGAACCAATAGAGTGAGATACATGAAAAATATCATGTTATGATGAAATTACCCTAGAAATAAAGTGGAAATTGGTATAAAAATCATCAAATATTTTTATAGAAAAAAATTATAACATTGGAATATGTTTTTATGTCTTGGTGGAATATAAAAATTTATATTAGAAAATTTCACCTTCCAAAAAATGAAATGAATACATATTTATAATCATTATATTGAAGTAGATATCACTAATTAAGCATTTGAAAAATACGTTAAGCTTTAAAATATTTATTTTAATTTTTTTAAGACATTTAATTTTAAAAAGTATAGTTAATAATCGAGCATCAAAAATGACATGATGTTTTAAATACAGATATGTGAATGAATTAGAAAGAAAATAAGTTTTACAAAGAAAAATTAATAATATATCATTTATAACATAATGATATTAAAATTGAATGTAAGTTGGAATATTAAACATGGTATTTAAAAGGATAGAAAACATTTTAATACTTTTGTAATAACTTGTTTGAAAACCCACATTAAAAAATTATAAGTTTAGAACCACATTAAAAATAGAAAGGTAAAATACAAATGTGTCATTATAATACACATAAATGGGGTTCATAATATAAAATAGAAATATGAAGGTAATTGAAAATATATAAACGTAGGGGTTATCTTTATTAAAGAGAGTGATAATTATTTTCAATAGTAATATAATTTTTTGTTGGTAATTAATTCATATAAGGGAGATTATTTTATTCAAAAATTAAAATTTTATAGTAGAAAAATAATAATTACATTGAAATAAAATCATAGGGTGGAATAAATTGAATATTTGAAGAAATATGTTCTACAAGACCCATTATATCTCAAGTAAAGGAGTCGAGTTAACAAAATCCCTTTCCACTTTGGAATCATTTTAATTGAAGTAACAATAAATAAATAATATTATATGATTCATCAAACCCCATGAATTTTATGAATATATAAAATGATATTAATTTTTAATTAATCACATTATACAAATGATGGGGCGTAATATCAAACATGACTTTGACATTTGAAAATCAGACAAGGAGACCATTACAGATTATGTAATATTTATTTCAGAATACCATTAGGTAAATAAAAATTAATAGATAATTAAATATCATGAAATATAATAGAATGATGATAGAGTTGTTTAATTGGAATCAGATAAAACATTATAAAGAAAACACGATTTATGTATTGAAATATGTCTAAATGGATTAAAGTTAGACAGGAAACCCTTAACATAATTTCTAACATCTAGTAAATCACTCGAATATAATATATAAAAATTATTATATAATATTATCTTATTTCAAAAAATATTAATACAAAAAAACATCAAAATTATCATTTATAATAAATCTATGCAAGTATATTTGTAACTTGTTGAAAAATTTCATAATCCAGTGTGAGTAAGCATGATATTTTCAAACTAGTCCTATAATCGTGGTGGTATTATTTATGAGTCTCCAAAATTTCTTCATTACAAAAAAATTAATTTTTATAGAAATGATTTTTATAGACAAATGTAATTTAATAATTTAATTTTCAACTTTTTTTGTTACTATTCATGATAAATAAATCTATGTTGATATTATTTTAGAAATTTATAATGAACTAGTGGTGTTATCTTAACTAAAGTGTGAAAATTCATTATTTCCATTAAAAATGAAAAAATTAATAATTACATATTTTCAACCATTTTTTTTCAAAATCAAACCTTTATATAAATTTATATGATCGTTCTTATAGGAGGATAAACTTTCCTATCAAGAATGCACATCAATTTATGTGTGAGTATGAATATTTTATTTATTAGTTTTTTATAATACAGGTATCACAAAATCATAATGAAATTATTTATAGTTTATTAAGGCTATGATTGAAAATTGTGAATATTTATAATAATATTCTAAATGAAAAAACTAATTTCTCACTTATAAATAAGTATAACTTCCTTCTTGTACATTCATTTCAAGTAGTTCATTTTATAATTATAGTGTTTTGAAAATGAAACATTTCATTCATGGAAGAGGAAACCCACAGAGACAAATGAGAAACATTTTCATTTTTTTTATTTAATATGAATTGAATATATAATGGTTATACCATAAATATAATCATGTTTAATTATTTTTCCTTTTTATAGTATCATTAAATAAAAATGGTTATAATGGGTTTGGAAAATAGTGGATGTGAAAATAAAACAATGAAAGTGAATGATTATGAAATACTTTCGTTTACATTATTTGTCTTCACTTGAAGAATCATTTAGAAATAAAAGAAATGAAGAACATTTTTGAGTGGAGAGTATACCAAATGGGTATATGGGATTTAGATGACATAAATTTGGAAGAGTTTCATGATAATATCTAGTTATATGTGTGTTTTTATAGGGTTGAATAAGCCACATTTTATTAGTGGAAAATAAGACAAATCATGAGAAAAAAATATTAATTAATTGTTAATAATAGATTTTAATTAGTGTATGTTGAGATAGCTGGAGAATGCTTTGTTAAATTTTTAGGTATTAATTACAATCCTATAAAATTAATTCTAGAAGTTCTATCTGTCAAATTTATTTTAAATTTTTTATCCATATTAGATTATCTAATTTAACAATTAATACTCCTGATTAAAATTTAACAATAGAAATAATTTTATTTCTGAATGTAAAACATGACCCATACTAAATCCCATTAATGGGATAAATTCAAATATATCATTAATTTAATAAATTAACATTATAAATATATGTAAATAAATTTTTAAATCAAAATATATAATGTTTTGGAAATTATTTTCATAGAAAAATGTTGTTTTATTCATACTGTGTATGTAATATTAGTATATTAATTTATAATATGTTAGTGTTATTTTAAGAATAAAAAATATTTAGAATTGTATCATTCTTTGAAATATAATCTCTATTCCATGGAAACTGATTGTTTACCAATGTAATTTACATTTAATTCATAAAAAACGAACCTCATTAAATAATTTTTAAAAAGTGATTTCATATTTGAAATATATGTTATTAGATAAAATTTATTTGTAAAAAAAATAATTGTATCATTAGCACATGTAATGTGTTAAAACCAATTTTTAGAGACAGTGTATTTGTAAGCTTAAAATCAATGCATATGATATTGTTGTCAATATATTTTATTTTTATATACTTTTTTATAATAAAATAAAATATATTTATTTTTCTTCCAAATAAATCCAAAAGTAAATTTTTCAAAAAATGAATATTCCTTCAAATAATGTACAAAAATAGAATATTTTAATAGAAAATATTAAATAAGATAATAAATGCATCAACATTGATTTTATAAATTAATAATAGTATTTTAAAATGACATTTTTAATCATTTAATTACATATTTCATCGTATAAAATTTTTTCTGATCTTTTATGTTATAATTCATTCTTAATATTCATATAAACACTTTAATTTTTGTCAAAACTATATTCCTAAATATTCACATAAAATAAATGATCTTAGAAAAATTTTAAAAATTCCACATAAGTTATTTTTTATATAATAAATTAAAAATAAAAATAATTTTAGAAAATAAAAATTATTAAATAAATTTTTTTTTTGTTTTATAATATAATACGAAAAAAGAAAACCTATTTTAATTAACAAGTGGCCTTTTAAAACATAAAATGTTTTAATTATATTGTTACGAATCTATAATTTAGTAGAATATTTAAAATTTCTTATGATTTATTACATTAAATCATCAATAAAATAATCCTAAAATATGTTGCAGGCCATTTTAGATCATTTTTTAATGTAAAATAGGCTATCATCACATTACTAAGTAAATGGAAAATTAAATAGTAGAATCTTGGGCCGTTATATTCTCCCACCTAAAAATAAATGAGATTCTGGAATTTTTTTCTTCTAACATTGATGAAATAGATAATATTCACATCAGTGATTTCATTACTTGAGATTTAAATCCACATGAAATATCATTGTTACTAACATTGACGAGTCTAGGATTATTATATTTTCATTCCAAGTTATAATATATAAAAAATATTTATTAAATTTTTTATTCATTAGATAGTTATTGAATTAGGTTTTTATGGAGACATAGATTTAAAATTATGATCACCATGTACTATATTTCTTATTTTAATTTAGTGTTATTATATATGAATAATTTTCGGCACATAAGCTGGTAAAATGATCTAAAATGATTTTAAATTTTCATAATTTTTATACCCATGCACAAAGATGGAAACCTCATTTAAATGATTGTGTATAAAAAATGGATAGGGATATATGATTTTGGTACATGAATATAAAGTTATTAAATATCATTCAAGATATATTTTTCACAAAACCATAGGACACAATTTTACTTGAGTTTTTAGAAAAAGGGTTTTAATATCAGATACTCAAAACATTTATTTAAATAGATAAACACATACACCACTTAAAGTTTACTATCTATTGTAGTGTATTAGAGGAAAACGTGGCCTTTTCTGATTGTTCATATGTATAAATTTTGCATATTACCATATTGTATTGTCCCATCTGAGTAATATGGGATAGTTGTGTTCTCAAAATATGATCAAATATATCCCATTATCCATTATGATATAGTTGTATAGTTTAGGGTTGGTAAATAATATATATGTTTTTTGAAGTTACATGAATATTTTTAAAGGATTTAAAATCATGTGATATATATTTATCAATGATTATTGCAATCAAATACTCTCAATGGGAAAGGTGTGCTGTCTGTGGATTCAATCCACATATTTAAATGAAAAATTTTACTTTATCCACATCATTATCGTGGTCTATATCCGTACTAATGATTTAATTGGAATTTCATTTTTCAAAGATCATAAGAGGATTCCAATTCTCTTCTCTCTTATCAGTTTTTAGATTACATAACAAGCTTGGATAATTTCCATATTCCACACATTGAACTTGTTTCATTTACTTAAGATGAAATTTTTTTAATAAATCATGTCAATCCATCTCTTCTTTTTTCCTTGATAGTTTTTTTCATGATGATCATATTTTTAATAATTAAAATCCTTTCATTTTCCCTTAATAAATTTACTTGTGTGATCATTTAAATATTAATTAAATCAATGATTTTGATTATAATTTACATTATCATCTCTATCAAATAATAACATATAAAACATAATACTATTCATATATATTGAGTTTGAGAATATGAATATATTAATGTTGATAATAATAATACTTCATAGGTTTTTTGGAATTATGATTATATATATCACTATAAATATTATACTATTAGGTCTCTAATTAAGAAAATCAACTTTTTACTTCTGTAACCCACTGTTTATTGGTTCCTTTTTCCTTAAAAAATTATTAAAACAAAATTTTGTTAACATGATTGATGAATAAATATATATGTTAGAAAATTTTCGGAAATGATGTTATGAAACACTTAATAATGATTTGTATTACTCTTTGAAATGATCACATTAGATTTTTGTTCAACGGAAATCACTCAAGGTTCAAATTATGTTTCGTAAAAACGGATTCTATTATACTTAATATTGTAATTCATTAAAATAAAAATACCTTATAACTTCATGTGATATAGATACCCACCTTTTTATGAGATGACTGCTAGAATATTTTTAGGATAAATAACATAATAGTAATCCATTAATGGATCAACACATTTGGTAACATAGAAAATTAGGATCATATATAACCTATACATAATAATACAAAACATTATATAAATCCTAATTATTTTCCTTCTTAAAATATATCAGGTTGTATTTTGGGAATTTGTTCACCTGGGGATATATATCAAAGAAAGGGAAAGAGAAATACTCAGTTGTGGGAAGAATAAAAAATAATGCATAGGAGGCATGAATCAATAGTACATGGGTGACCATAATCATCATTATTATATCACAAGGATGATTTCATCACCATGGGAGAAAAAGTTAAAAATTAACGGAATATATAATATAAATAATAAAGGAAATATAATTCTATAGTTTTTATATACTAAAAATAATGGTGAACTTGACTAGTATCATGTTAACTCATAACATATTTGCATAAATTTTAACATCATAATTGTGAAAAAATATAGCATCATGTTCATTCGTAAAACAGAAAATCTAATTAGATATCAAAAACCATAAAAAATGTATTAAATGCGTACAAAATTCTGATCACGCATATCTTATTGTACAATGATCCTAACCATGCATTCCACTTGGCAAGTGACCATATGGAAAATGTAGTCATTTAATTATCCCATATAATAGAATGGTTAAATAAGGATTTTATAACTAATAAATTATTTATTAACCTTATATATTCAAAAATTAAAATGTTAGGTCATTTTTCTGGAATAAATCATCTTTTTCCTTTGAATAATATGAAACTTAAAAGGAGTTAAAGGGTTTTTTATGAAAAATAAATCCATTAGTAAATCATTGAAATAACCAAGAGATCATTGTTAAATGGTAGAAACATTTATATCCCCAAAAGTAAATGGTTTTTAACAGTGAATATATATTTTTATTATTTATAGAAATATACACATTGAAAATAATGTGAAAGGTGAGATAACCTAAACTTAAATTTTTGTGTTTGATAACCCATTACCAAAACTCCCAATATGAATCATCTCATTTACATGACTTGTATAATTTATATAGATTAATTATAAAATGAAACTAGAATAGAACTTTGTTCCTTTTTTTCACAATTTAACAATTATAATCATTATAAATTATTTAATAACTCACTTAATTATGGCGACATGTTTTGATAGTATATATTCCATACAATAACTCCTCTTTATTTTATTTAAGGATAATTCTTTATTTTTTTATTATAATTTGTAAATATAAAATATATTATATAATAAATAAAATGTTTTATGTATTTATATATAATAAATAATTTAATATAATAATTCATAATGTCTGTGATAAAATGATCATTCAAAACACCCCCTTCAGTGGTTAACCATCCTTTTATGGGACAATGTAAAAAGGGAGTGAAAGATTATTATGTAATATAAATATGAAAAAAATATAATAATTACGTAAGGGTAACATAATTATTAATTTTTTTTTCATAAAACACAATTAATCGTATATGATATGGGTTGAGGATCATTAAATAAAAATAGAATGTAAAAATGTAAATTGATAGATATTATTGATGAAAACATACCCACCTTATAAAGTTTCTTCTTTTATATGGAACTAAAATACATTATTTCATGGATTTGAGTGACTCATAGATGTCACTTAGGATTATAAGGGGACTAATAGAAAGTTATTTGATGGATTTTTGGGTTTGGAATTTTAGTGGGAATATTTTCCCAACGGAGGGAAATAGATTTTTATAGTTGATGTTATGTCGATTTTTAAATTATATTTATGAATATATTATTATATTCAACGTCAAAATTTAAGTGTTAAAATATTGTAATTTATGGAATATATTTGAAAAAATAACATAATTTTAGGACTTTAAACTATATAATAATTGAAATTTATTAGCCAATAACAAGATAATGAGAAATATAAAAAATGTTTACCTAAAGGGATGCTTCATAACATTAATCAAGGGAGATTACTTATTAGGTTTCAAAATTATGTTTATTGTTTTTGAATAACCCATTATTGTCATTAAATTCATTGTTGGAATCACTAACCAATTTTAATATCATTAACTTATTATTAAATCATTATTATGATATAGAACACATGGTATTCCAAACATTTATTTAATTTTAATATCACATAAAAAATGATGACTCTCTAAAAATTATCTAAAATTTATCTTTGGTAAATTTCAAAAATCTGATTCGATAAATCAATATAATATTATTAAAATAATTTTATATCATAGTTAATTTCAGTAATCAAAATAAAAATTATTATTATTATGAAATACATTAAAATAATATTTATTAAAAGTATGCATATAGTTTTATCCACATTTAAATCTCAATATCTATTTTATAAAATTATAATTTTTTTATTTTATTATATTACTCAGGATCAATACTAATCATGAAACATTTTATTATTTTATAAAATTATTATTATTCCAATAGATAAGTAACCATTCAAAACGGTAATTTTATTATTAAAATGATTATTATAAAATTATAATTGTAATATTACTATTAAAATGTTATTATTACCTCTTATAAATACTATTTAATTAAATCATTCAACAGTCACCTCAATTCGTCCTGTCGTTCTATATTTTCAATTTCTAAAATACCGATTGTTTTACAAAAGAATTATTTCGTTAATATAAACTTTTCATTGGTTTGATTATTAAAATAGATCTATATTTGCCAATTCTAGTTCTTGTATATTTAATTTATTGTCTAGTTGTATTATTTATCTTTTTCATGGGATTATTTTTTGAAAAGTATAAAAATATACTCAAATGGAATATGTTTTTCATTATTATATTTGTTATTTGTGTATAATACTATAAAATAACAATCATTTGATTATGTATAAATTTTTATTTGTAATGTACTTGTATTTAAATTCTTCCAGTATTAAATCATTTATCCCAAAAACAGCAACTCATATTAATGTTTTAAAAAAATATCAGGATACTTGTGTTTCATTTTCCGTATGTTTTTCATGTTTCATCTTCATATTTATGGTTCCACCATAGCACTTTTCTTTAGGTGAGCAGCCTTACAGTTTTGAAATTTGTATAAACATTTCATTTTTCCACTCGTTTTATCCTCCTATGAGATTTCATTCTTCACTTGCACAACCTCTGGACTTAGCACATGTAGGGGATCGGGTATGTAACTCTTCTAGATATATATATAGAACTCATTCTGAACTTGATAGATGATTCATTGATGTGCTAGTTGATAAGATACTTATTTAATGTGATCATTGATTTCAAAAGGGGCATATATACCTAGGGATGAGATTTCCATTCTTTATAAACCACATGACTATCTTCCATAGTTATATTTGAAAGAAAACATTGTCTCCTGCTTCCAAATCTATATCGATTTGATGGTTCTCATCATATCATTTTTTCAAACTCCTATTAGTTTTTACATATTTTTGGATGTCTTGAATATTTTATTCTATTCCATATACCAGAAAAGGTTTACGTATATTCTTTTCCAAAAATTCATCCCAACATTTAATAGTTATACATGTCTTCCTATATAGAGCTTCATATGGGGACATTGTAATACTCTAGTCATTTTAGTTTGTATGAAACATAAAAAAATAAGATATATTGATCCCATATTACTTTAAATTGTATTGATAAATCTGTCCCAATTTAATTATTTATCCATATTCTCTTTTTTATGGGACAACAGATTAGGTGTTATAGGTCATATTGAAATTTAATTCAGTATTTAGGTCATGTTTAATAATTCTCTAGAATTTTTAGATTATCCTTATATCATGATAATATATAAACCAAATTCATTCCCCATGTATCCCATTTACATCATATACATATATATTTAAATATTAGATAAGAGTGAAGTATTCATTAATATCGAGAAAGTGGGATTTAATAGTGATTCCATCTACCAAAGCCCATATGACATTAGTTCCTTTCAATGTCATTAGAAGACAAGTAACAATTTTTATAGTGATTTTAACCTATTAAAATATGTGTATGGGTATTGGTTTCATCATCCCCATGTACTTTTATCACTCCACATTAACGAACTATTATGACAAGCACTTTGTAGTGTACTTAGTAATCTTCATCATCGTGTTCTACAACCAAAAGTTCTCTCAGTGATCATAATACTCATGGGTACATCCAATATAGATGGATAATAATGGTATATGAGAATTATCTAATATATCATACATTAATTCATGTGATTTTGGTGCACAAACTCTAGTACTATCCCAAATAAAACTGTTTTAATAAATTTCGATTTCATTAGACCTCCCATACTTTACTTCATTCACATTAATTGGTAGCCATTATCATTAATTTTTTCATCCTTCATCCGGTCTTGGATAGATGTTTATAAAGTCAATACATCTTGGTATGATGTCTTCCCTAATGTTAGTATTTATAGATATAACCATTTCATATCCATGAATATATGGCCTTTAAATATCTCCAGCAGGGGTAGTGTAGAAGGTTATGGTCTTATAATGTTATCATTTATCAAATTAACTTTTCTCGCATGGTAGTGAATAGAGAAATATAATTCCTTGACAATATATATCCATCTCCAATTACTTATATTGATCCTTTAATTTGTGGATATATACACTATACTCTTTTTATAAATAGGTATGTCACACTTATCATTATAAATATTGTTCCTTAAAATATTCAAACACACGATCACAAATTATGACTGTAGATCATGCATGAAGAAGATCTATACAAAGATCTTCAACTATGATGAGGCGTATGTAATAGAAATTTACTTTTCCTGAGTACACAAACTAATCATATCATTATAGAATCTTTGTATATAAAAACCACTTCACTGCTTCTGAGGAGTGTGAGAATAGGTGAAATCACTATACTTTTCATAGTCTCATTGAATAATTTCCCACAGTATCTCATCTAGACATAAATTACACCAATTTATGTTAACATATTCAATGAGATAGATAATCTAAATAATTTTCCAAAAAATTATCCATACTATGTAGATAATAAAATAAAATAATTTATTTTTGTGACATTAGTTTTCATTTTCCATCCAATAATTTTAATTGTCTATGAGGGGTCCATGTATATTTAATTTCTAGTGTTTATGTTTCATATGAATGTGATTTTATTCATAAAAAATCATACACTATCAATATAGCATTCAAATTATCTTTTTCCTAATGTTATACACACATACATAGATTATATTCATATTCATCAATGATGTTACATTTAATGGGAAAATCGTTAATAGATACAACAAAAATAATTTGAAAGAAATCTATATTGAATATATTCATCAAATCTATAGAGATTGTATGGGAATTAATAAGAAAAACATTAATCACTATGAACTCATAGTGACTATATCATTTATATATGTATGTATACTATATTGAATCCCTTTTAACCTTCAATTTATGATATTTATAGTGAACATCCAAATTTGAGACGTATAGATATCCATATAAATAATCAAAAAAATAATCATTTTGTGATATAGGTTACTTTTTCTTTATTGTGATATTGTTGAGATCCTAATGATAAATACATAATCAAATAGATATATTATTTTTCCTTAAAATAAGAAATTGTTCAGCTTATGTTAATACGTTAGGTTTTATAATTCATTTTACCAAATTACCAAGAAACATCTTCATTAACTCCACCTATTTAATTGCGGTTATCCAAAAGAGGCATTTGAAAATATAGGTGGCACTGATTATAATCCATATTCATAGATAGACCTCAATATGTGGTATAACATAATGATACTATTAAATAAATGTATTAATATATTATATCACTCTGGGAATTTATTCAGGCTTCATTTTTTTTATTTCCCAAAAACATTTAATCATGATTTAATCCTCACTGGGTATTAACACCCACACAATCAAGGGATTGTAGAAAGGAGATCCATGATTTTAATTGAATTTGTACAAGTGAAGGGTATTGTTCATAATATAGAAAGTGATTTTATTTTCATGATAGTTAATGTAAGATATATAAAATGATAGTCAATAAATAACCAAAGTAGCATCAAATTCCCACAAGGGATGTATAATCTCTCCATAGATATTAAGAGAAGAAATGTCCAACACTATGGTTGAAATGACCAGACCACTAGGTTTTTTTATGGATGTTTCATCCTTAATATTTTAGGATGTTATTCTATAGTTCTGGAATGAATGTGGGATATAAATGAATGTATTGATTTAGTATCAGATAAATATTTTTTTATTATCTTGATTGAATAGGAATTTTACCTTCTTTGACATCATTTTAAGGATCCACTATAGTGGTAGTGATGAAAGAAGTTTTACCTTGTTTCCTCAATGTTTTTGATCGATAGAAATTTTTATTCTATAATACTCATATATTTTTGAACTGGCATGAGTAGTTTCATTGCACTATATAGTTGATGTATTTAACCTTGGGTTGTGTATTGGGTGGTTCCTTACATTCCTCAATCACTTTTGTTAGCTTCACCATATATCTCCAACATTAATGGGAATGGTGATATTATATAGGATATATATCAAATTTACTTCTTCGTTTTAGGGAATTTTTTTGATTCTTATTTCAACATATTTGACATGTGGGGGTTCTGATATTCATTCCTCCTTTTTTTTATCCCCCATCTTGAAACTCAATTATTTATTTGTTATCTTCCTAAACATAATACCACTATATAAATTCCATCTAAAATTTTGGAGAAACTCATACCAATTATTCATTACATCGAAATTATTATATGGATATAGTATTTCATATTATTTATAAAACACTAAATAGATAATCATTTTTATATCAACATTGATAGCAAAACATGAGGCGTTCTGTGAGATCCCTAAGAGGATTTCTTGGAAAGTTTTGACTGATTGATTCTAATTTTTTAAGATATATAAATTCTCTCTATAACTTTTATAAAGACACAAATAGAAATACTTGTCCTAGAATATATTCTTATATTCTTCCATTTCAATTTCTCCCACTTGATCATTTGGATTTCTATTCATGGTCACTTTATACTATTGAGCAGCTTTAGCATCTAAACAGTAAATGTTCATAATAATTTTTTTTGAAAATAAAGGAATAAAAATTATCATTTCAATTGATTTTTAAAAAAAATCCATAATTATTTCATTATAATGTCTACTAAATATCAATGATTGATTTAGAATTGAGGGCTCAACACATAGTTTCTCCTTTATTAGAGAAGGTGGGAATTCCAAATGGAACAAATTAGTGTATATTCAATAAGAAAAATGGGTAATAGTCATTGTGAAATTTTGAACTCAAACTCCCATTGCACAATGAATTTAATTTAGATAAAAGTTATGTTTTTCCTTAGATAGGTTTTTTGTATGGTTTCTCCTGGTTACGTTTGATCAAAAAGTAAGTCAATAAATCATGAATAACTAATTTTATATCATGTAAAGATCAATTATAATGTAATATATTATGGGATCTATATTTATATCCTTGTTTATCATCATAATCAGATATTATAGGAAATTCTAGTCTAATATTTTATATCATTAAATGAAATAATTGAAACAACTACATATACTTGATATGGTTTTGTGTTGATAATGTGATCAACCAAATCATGTCCCTTGGGAGTGTCTACTCATGTCTGAAGAAAAAACTGATTATTAGGAAGCTAATGATTATTGAGTTAAAATTAATTCCCACATTTTCAAAGTCTTCCCCCTAAGTGTATTTTTTACATAACCAAATCATATTTCCAGAATACATATAGGTAGTTATTTCCTATAAAACAACATACTCTATATCTAAACTAAATTTTGGGATTGTTTTTATATTTATATTTTTCCCTAAGGGTTTTAATTATTTATTTGTAGTAAGAATTTGCATATTAACTAAAAAATACTATTGATAGAACCTATAGTGACCCAATATTTTCATTCATCACTATTACAACATTAAAAAAAAAATCATAATAGAAAAATATTCATGGATATAGAGGTTTAGTATCCTGAGAAAATAATGCTCAATCATCACTTATATATAGTAAGTCATAATCATTAATAAAATACTTTTTATTTTCTCTCCTATGAGATCTCAATTTATCCTAACAACATGTATTCACCTAATGTTATATGTCAAATAATGGGGTGAGCTAGAATCCTAGTAAAGGGAGAAACAACCTAGAATGAGTATTAGGCATGATTCAATAGTACATATATGAGAATAACTATAACCTTTTTATCATAGTCATGGAATATTCACCATGAGAGAATAATTTAAAATTGAAATGGAATGAGTAATATGGATTATAATGAATCATTTTAACATAGTGGTCAAATACCACACAACATTATGAAAAAAATCATGCATCACATTCACATAAAACATTTATATATAAAATGTACCATCAAATTTGAAAACAAATATTGACCCATGTTCATTAATATTACATATTATCTTCTGAGATATATCACATTAATTAATAGATTAATGGGATATATAATTCCAATACCACAATTCTCATAATTGATTACTCATAATAATTCATTCTAAATAAATTGAAATCTTATAGAAAAAATTGTAATGAAACACAAACTTATAAATTAAGGGGTTTCATAACGATTTAATATCCCACAATAAATAGGGTAATTGTTTGGGTCCAAATGGTCATTTGATATTATTTTTCAGAATAATAGATCATTTTTTTTGAAGATGAAGTAACTTAAGAAGATTTTGAGAGTTCTTTAAAAAAAAGTCATTTTATAAATTCCAATAAATTAAATTAGAAATAAATTATAAAACTTAGAAGAACATATATCATACCAATTAAATTTTAAATAATTTTTTAAGTATAATATATTTTTATTATATATTTATCCATATTGAAAATAAAATGAAATGTGTGATATCCCCAAAAGAAAGTGTTTGGATTGATAATCCCCATTTCTGAATCTGGATATGTTTTGATAAATTTAAACTTAATTTATAATTAATATTGGATTATTAAAACCTATTACTAGAAGTGAATTATGTAAATTTCTATCATTATTGATCAATTACATTCATTTTATTTTATTCCTAAATTCCAATTGTTAATGTTGAAATGTTTTGATATCATAATTTCCATAAAATATATTTTCTAACTTTGATTTCAAGATAATAATTTATTGATACTTATAAATTATTAAGATTAATTCATGATGTTAATAAATAAATTTATTTATATATATTTTTATTATAAATAATTTTTTTATAATCATTCACAATGGGTGTGATAATTACATAGTTGAAAACATCCTCATTGGTGGTTAACTAACCGTTGATGTGACACTCTCAGAATATAAAGAATGAGAAGTATGAAGTATAAACAAATTATAATTAAAATAAATATAGTATATTAACCTAGTAAATATAATTTTACCATAAAGATAAATTAATATTATATAAATTTTGTATTATTTGAATAAAGAATAAGGTTAAGAGAACATGAAAATGCGGTAAAAACTTGACGAAAAATTACCATCTTCCTGGGGATGCTTCATTTTTAGGTAAGAAACTCCTTGAATTGAGGTATGTGAGTGACTATATATTATCTACAAGGATGATAAGGGGATTTATAGGAAGATATTGGATAGTTTATTAAATATGGTAAGTGAGTGGGCAGTGGTTTTACAAGGGGAGTGGGATGGTGTTTTTTATAGTTGTCGAGAAAGGTATTTTTAGGTTATAATAGTGAATAAATTACCATACCCTAGGTAAATTACTTAAAATTAATATTTTATTCATTATAAAATATAATATAATAAAAGAACATATTCTTATTACTTTCAAACATTTCCAATTTATAATTTATTAGTTTTATTAATAAGAATGAGGAAAACCAAAATATGAATCCTTAAAAGGACACTTATACTTTTCGAATTTTCAAATTTCTATTCATGATTGAAAATTATGATAAATGCTTAATGGATTATTTATCTCATTTAATTTATTTTTGGATGAAATATCCAATTTAAAATATATATGGTCGTTATTAAATTGTTTTCTTTAATAAGATATGTGATATTTGAACACATATATTTTTTACTATTCATATAAGACATGATGTTTTTAAAAAATTATCCAAAATTGACCCCAGTAAAATTTTAACAGATTAATTAAGAAAATGAATTTCAGTTATTAAAAAGATTTTACAAAATAGTTAATATTTATAATTAACATAAAAATTTAATTGTTTCAATTACATTAAATTATAGAGTATTAAAAATGTGATTGTAATATCATTGATTTTTTAATCTAGAAATATATTTTAAAGTATTATAATATTTTTATATTTTTTAAATTACTCTTGATAAATAATATTTATGAAACATTTTATTATTATATGGTCAAAATAATTTTACAACTTTTAAGTTACTATTCTCAATTATTGGGTTCTTATTCCAATAGTATAGTTATAATTTCAATGGTTATATTTCTATTAAAATGGTTATATTACCTCCTATAAATTCCATTTCATTCCTTAATTCATAATTCACATCAATTCCACTTAATTTTCAACATTTTATTTTTCTAAAATTTCGATTGGTTTACTAATATTTTATTTCTTTTCTAGTGTGTTATTCATGGGAGCAATTGTTATAGTACATTGGGATAATTAAATTTTTCCCATTGTGTATTTTCTATATTTTATTATACCATTTTATAATTTGGAATTTTATAGGGTTTAGTTATTTTCTATTGTAATGATCTCCATTTATAGAATAAATTGGTGTTCCTTTTTTACGGTGTTTTATGTGTATCAGAATATAAATTAACAACAATTTTGTCAATAAATAGTTACATTTATAATGAACACTTAATTACGTGTATAGGGATTGTGATTAAGCAAATAATATTCCCTAATTGTGTCAATCTAGGTGGACAGTTAACCCTCATTGTTGTTCTCTAGGTAATGATTGATATAACACCACTTGTGACTTTTCTGGGTTATTTACCCTAATTACATTTGTGATAGAGAATATGACCACTTGTATTATAATCACTATGATTTTATCGACATAATTACTATAAAATATATACTTTATAAAAAAATTCATGATGGTATCTTATACTTAGACTGATTCCTTAGACTCAACTCTTAGGATCTCACTAAAATTATCTTATATAATCCCCAAAATTACTAAACTATCCCTTTACACCAATTGAAGCATCACAAATCCACACCCCTAGGTCAATTTCTATGAACACATACATTAAAAAATTAAATTTTATTCCTATTAATATTATCCAAGGTAAACATGTATAAAAGTTCCATTAATGGTAAATGTCATAACAATCTCAGAATAATATAAGAACCTTTTTGGTTAATTGTCATCAATTAATATATAATAAGTAAGAAATATAAAATTCTCTCTATCATAAGATTCATCTAGACTGACGTCAATACATTCCACATGTTATAGATATCATTATAAACTTGGGATGTTAACAGTATGATTTTTTAGTTCTAATTCTCAAAAAAGGGAATAACAAATAATAAATATTTATTCATGGGTGATGCTATAAAAAAATGAGAAGACATGGGTATGGATAAATTTATTATTAATAATACATAGAACACTAATAATTATCCATATGTCATGATAAATTGTAGGTAATATCGACAGAAAACACATCTATGACGAAAAATGGAGGTGGAATAGTGAAATTATAAAACCGATTCAAGGATAATAATCACAGTATCTAGATAATAAAACCGGTTTATGATATATTCTGAAGCATATAAATCATATTCCAAAGTCAACCACTAAAAAATTCATCACATTATCGGCTTGGGATAATCATATGTGATCATTCTTTGGATTGTGATAATCCACTTTTGTACATTTGGAAATTTTATAGAACATCAGGTGTACTCATTTTCCATGGTATAAATCATCCTATGTATCCTTTACTTTGGGATAAATACTCTAATGTTCCCTTATAATTTTAATTAATCACAGTGTTCACAATTTTGATCTATGGGTATTTAAAAAATTTAAATGCATTAGGGGGATATACTTGATCCTTCTTATCAATCATTCATAAATAAGGTTCCACCCAAAAAATATATTACAAATACCATAATTATCCAATTTAATGTAATAAGAATTTCACCAAATTTCTAGATGTTATCATCAAAAATTACCTTAAGAATATAAACAACCAATACCCAAGATTAAATTACTCAAATTTTATATTTCCTACGAATATTTATATTGTGTTACAAAAAAAATAATATTCTTGTATATAAGGCCTTTAATGAAAATTAGATAAATGGTGTTTAAATTTAAATTTTTTTTATAAGAAATGTTTAAAACATTGTCTCATTTTATGAAGTTATAGGTCACTTCAAAAAGTAATTTTGATAATGTTAGCTTTTGAGAAATTTAAAATAATTTATTTTTAATGTCAATATTTGGATTTAAATAAAACAATTATGTCTACAAAAATGCGTAATAGTTTCAAAAATATGAACTCAAATAATTTTTTTAAAAAATTCATTTTAATAAATTATTTTGTATTTGACGATTGAAGAATAAAAATTTCTATCAAATTGGTTAGTTGAATGACTAGAGAACTATTACATTTGAAAATTAAAGTTAATAAATAAATCATTAAGAAGGAATTAATTTTATTATATGAAATATTAATTAGACTATAAAACATTTTTTAAAGGATGGAAACACTTTTTGATATTTTTCGAATATTTTTATTTGAAACCACATCATAAAATGATGTAGTAATGCAACCCTTGGAATATTGGTAATGGAAAATAGGAACACCACATGATATAACTCATAAAAGGGTACCCAAATTATTATAATAACATTGAGTGGAAATCCAAATATGGAAAAAGTGAGTATAACTTAGTTAGAGAGGTTGTGAATTATTCTACACTATGGAATAAATTTTTTAATGAAGTTTAAATTCATCATAGAGGAATATTTTAAGAAATAGTATTAACATTAATTTATTGAAATAGAATATAACATGAAATAAAATCTTAAATAAAAATAAAATCAATCATGGAAGAAATATTATCAAAAAAATTCATTATAATTCAATGAATGGATATGGGTTAACAAAAACCCATAGAAATTTGATATCATTTGAACAAAAGGAAAATTAGAGAATGAAAATGTTATAGATCGTAACATCCCAAGAATTACATGAATATTTAGTAATATGTTAATTATGTAGTAATCAAATCATATAAAAGAAATCATGATGCACAATATCAAACATGAATAAAGGATTTTAAAATGATACAACGAAACAATGGAATGTTTTATAATCTTTGAGTAAAACTTCCTTGAGATAAATAACACACAATAGAACATTAAATATGATGAACGTTATGATAATATAAATAGTAATATTAAATGTGATATAAATAAACCATTCAGAAAATAGTTATTAAAAATAAATATGTTTTAAGTGGTGAAAAATATGACAAGAGTACATGAGTTAATTCATGAATTCCATTAATGTAATCAAGTACCCATTATTTAAAAAATAACTATCATAATATCATTTTTTATAACCAATTTAATATATATAAAATTTTTTATCATAATTTTTATAAAATTTTCACATGTATATTAGTTATTCCTTATCTATTTTCAATATTTGGTGTGATTAATCATTATCGTTTTCAACTAATTTCATAATATCATTTTTATTCTTCATTATTCTAATGAAACTCATTATTATCATATAATAAAAGGTTTAAAGTGTTTTTTATAATTATTTTTAATTTTATTATTTCATTTTATATATATTTTGGTTATTATTCTTGAAAATGAAACTGCGTAGGAAATAATATTTGTAATTTATAATGAACACATAGTGTTATCATAATTAATGTGTTGAAATTTTATTCCATTAAAATATTTTTTTTATTAATATTAAATATTATTTTTCTAAATATATCCTTTAATGATATTTATAGCATTGTTCACGTAGGTGGTAAAACCTACCAAATAAGAACATGATATACTGTTTGTGTGAGTACAGCCATGGAAGTGATTATTTTTTTTGTAAAATAATTAATCCATATGTATTTAGAATTTTTTTTTATTCATTTTTTAAATCACAATTAGAAATAATAATAATAATAATTAAAATTAAAAGAAATAATTATTTCACTAGTCAATAAATCATTTTTACACTCGATATGCTAATTTTAAGAAGTTTTTTACAATGATATCTTATTGAAAATATTTCTTATATATTTTATTTTTAATAATTACATAATATAAATATTCATATAGAAGAAATACATATACCCTTAAATCATTTATATAAAAATTATAGAAAGGTATGAATAAAATGAAAATGGGTGTTTCATAATGGTGGTGGTCCTCATGCATGAATTAACAAAGGAGGGGAGTAGATAATGGTTATAACATAAATATAATAATTTTTTGGTAAATTAACATTACTTAAGGAATGATATAATTAGGTTTTGAATGGATTTGGACATGGGTGGATGAGAAGAAAATATAATGGAATTAAATGGTTATGTAATTTTTAAGTTGATAATTTTGATCTTCTACTAATGTAATATTTAAATATAAAGTACTTGGTGTTCTTTGAAAAGGAAATATGATGATGAATTTGTAGAGGGTATCTAAAAAAATCAAATTGGTAATAATTAAAAGGGAATTTCTAACAGTTGGTGTGGCTTGAAATGTGTGTTAGTGAGCTCATTTTATAGGTGAAAAAAGAGGAAAATCATTGTAAAACAATGTTCGGTGACATGTAATAATAATATGAAATGTGAAATATTTGACTTATCTGGGAAAATGATAGTGAGATCTATATATATATATATTTATTTATAAATTTTCAACCAATGAAATATTTTCTAGAAGGATAATGTGCCAAACTGATTTAGTTAAATCTTAGCAAGATTTGATTTTACATTTTAACACTTATTATTCACTATTAAAATGTATCAATGGAAGTTAATTTATTACTAAAAATATAATATAAACATTTATAAATGATATTGATGTGATAAAATTAAATTTAGAATCAATGTTTTAATAATTAAAATTTAAAATATAAGCGAAATATCATATAATTTCAAACATATTATATGTTAACAAACACATGTAGAATAAAATGTTATTTTAACCAATAATTGTTATTAATAATAAAAAAATTGTTATCCAGTTAATTTTTTATTAATAATTTATTTTATAAGTATAAAAAATTATTAAAATTTTAATTTAAATTGTACCCTTTTAAATTTAAAATAATATATTTTTTTA
This sequence comes from Viscum album, assembly GCA_963277665.1. Lineage (NCBI taxonomy): Eukaryota > Viridiplantae > Streptophyta > Magnoliopsida > Santalales > Viscaceae > Viscum > Viscum album. The sequence goes on from OY728129.1 coordinate 937,899,552, forward strand.
AAAATATCATAATTTTTTTAAAATAGATTCTTTATCATGGAAATAATTTTTTAACCTATATTATTTACTTTTAATAGATAATAATAAAACCCCTTTGATTATAAAATTTCAACCTACTAATTAGACATATGAAATCCATTTTATCAAATAAAAAATAAATATCTAAATAATAATAATTTTAACATTAGCGCATGTAACCCGTAAAAACTCATTCGTATAAAAATTATATTTTTATTTTTGAATTGTTTTTATAGAATATAATAAAATATTTTTATTATTTTCATGAAATAAATTGGTTATTTATAAATAAAATAATTTTCGGTTGGATATAAATTCAGTATAATGATGGATTTTTTCATAAATAATATTTAATTTAATTAAAAGTCTAAAAAATATATTTTGTTTGAAAGTATTAATTATGGTCTTAAAACGAGAAACATATGAATTCTAAATTCATAATTTTATTTTTAAATGTGTATTTATAATACTTAAATAAAATATTTATCATGAAAATTTTTTCATTAATGTTTTTATTTTAATTAATTCTTGACATATTCATAAAAAATACAATTTGGATAAACACTGTAATACTATCTATTCACAAAAAATCAGGTTTCTTTGAATATTATAAAAAACAATCATATAATATTTTTTGTATTTTCAATTTAGAAATTAATTTTTTTAGAAAACTCATTATTTCTAAATTTCTAAATATTTATTTTTGATGAAAATAAAATATATAACAAAAAAATAGTTTCTATAAAATATTACATTTTAAAACGTTAAGGGTTATTAATACGATTTTCAATGAATTTATTATTGATTAAATTATTTTTATTTTATATGTGATTTTTTTTTGTTAAATGTTACTAATATTCATATAATACGCATTGATACATTTTTTGGTGTTGAGTTTGAAAAAATATATCAATGAAACACATATATAAAAGAAAATTATAAAGTAAAAAATCATGGAGTTATAGAAACATTGATAAAGGTGGAAGTAGTCGAACCATTATACCAAAACATAAATATAAATTAAAAAGTTTACACATTAAACAATGATTTCACGAATAAAATTTTAATAAACAGGTGAGAATATTCTATAAGTAAAGCAAATATTTTTTAATAAGTATTATTTTTATTCATTAATATGTTCATAATATTCCTAATGTTATTATGTTAGAGGTTAAGAGTATGTATGTAGTTAGACAAGGATATATGAAAGGGTTTCTTCTCTCGATATAATGTATATAATACAAATTCCATAATCACCACATTTTTCTTTTTTTATATTGTATATATGATCCATTTAGGAATTTTATGATTCTTATCATGAGAAATATGGGGATTTAGAAATATTATTGAGAATATAAATTTTATAATGTTTTGATTTATAGATTTCAAAACTATAATGGTAATTGGTATCAATATTTTTTTATACATGTTTCATGTTATGAACCTATTGGGATTAAATGGTGTTTATATTACTCTTTGATACATTATATGGTGGATAACGTCATATTCATGGTATTTAATATCCTACTATATGATATCATTTTCATTGGATTTTCTATTTAAATGTTACCAATGTGTAGAGAGTTTAGGTTATAGTTTGATTTCATTTTGATATTTTCTATGTTAAAATTTCATTAAGATGATTTTTGTTATAATTTTCATTTAATCCCCATATATTTTCCTCTCCTCTATTTACATATAAGGTTTTTGTGTTTTATTTTCATTCTGATCTATTTTGAATGTTAAATGCTAAAGAAGTTGTTCTTTAGAAATATGACCATATATCCTCTTTAGTCAATTAAATATTTATTTCTTGTCTATTTTCATATAGAAATTTGTTGACTTTTTTATCTATAGATAAATGTTTGAGAATGATTATTTTTTCAAATTTTTTATTTATTTTAAAATGATTAATGTTTCTATATTCCAATGTTTTTTATTTCACTCATTTTTTCATTTTTATAAATGTTTGGAAAAATATTTTACATAAACATATATGATCTGAAATATTTTCACTTTACTAGGACCATTATTTTTATTTATGCCTTAATTTTAATATTTCTTGGTTATTTATACTATTTGTAGTTTTTTAGATTTTAGTATTAAATTATACCAAATGAACTTTTTATTTTCCATATGTCAAAAAAATTCAATAATTCTCTTTTAATGGAATTTTTATTTTATGTAAACATCAATTATATATTATTATGATTAATTAATGGTATAATATTATGGTTCCATTTAATTTATTTCTCCATATGTAATATGATGAAAATTTTTTATGGATGATTCTAGTGAACCTTTTAACTAAAATAAGGTTTATTATAAAAGGATAAAGTCATTATGAAATATGTTTCTATTCCATTATTAAATCATGTTATGAAGGGAATATAGGTTGTTAGTAATTTTATATTAAATGAGACCTATATGAACTATATTAATATAAAGCCCCAGCCTTAAACCTTACTTAATATTGAATTAAATGAATAATTCACATTGGGGATCTTTTCAGGTTTAGAGTTTTAGAGAATTAGGACATAACAATTACATCTCAAAAGATTACAAAGTAGAAACTTATACTAAGTTTCCATAAAATAAAAAACTCTTAAAAAGAAACATGTCTAGTTCCATGTTTTAGGTTGCATGACTTTCCCTTGATCTTATCCTTGACCCTATTCCATGTTAAGTCCTGTGAAAAACATTTCAAAACCTTGGGATGAGCATAAAAATCTCAGTAAGGGATAAACAAAGAATGAAAACTGTTAATTTTTCAAAACAACAAATAAACCATGTATACATTATCAAAGTAATACTTTTCACCTTTTCGAAGTGAAAATAAATCTTCACTGAATAAAAGCTTATTAATTACCCTTCTTTAACCAAAATATTACCATAAAACCCATATAAAGATCACATAACGTATAAAGGTAACTTGCGACAAAAACATACTTAAGTGGAATAACCATAAGGTTGACTTCCACACATATCACTTAATGGAATAGCCATTCGGACAACTTCCATACATACGTAATGGAATAGCCATACGGCCGACTTCCATACCCAATGCATTGGAGGTTATAACGTAACCACCCACCCTGGAATTCAAGAAACCACCCGTCATATGGTTTATCATGTAACCACCAGTAATATGTCCAAGTACCATTATAAAATTATAACACATAAAACCAATATAAAGGAATGATAACATTTCCACATTTCAATCACAATATATCATTTAAATATATTTACATAATAAAATCATCTATCAAAACCATTTTCAATACCAAAATACATAAAATAGTATATGGTATTTAATTTATTTTAAAAACATTACGGCTTGTTGAGGAAGCCAAAGATCAAATAATACTCATGGCGGCGTAAAAGGTTGTTGTCACCGCATACGTTAAAAGAAACATTCCTTTTTGTTGTTTAGTAAAACGCATTGTAGAAAAAGATTCCTTTTGTATAAAAGTAAAATTCAAAGGGGTTTATACACCGTAGAAAAGAGAGTTGTGTATAAAACGAAATATGCCTCAATGAAAGGAGATTGAGACGAAGTCCCTTACAAAGACGGTATCCTTGGTTTAAGGATAAACGAATTACATAATTATGTGTGACAAACGAATACACCAAATATAAGTGGATATTATGTGTAAAATAATTAGAGGTTATTCACACATATTCATAGAATGACATATTCAAGGAGTATAATATTATCCCAAAGAATCAAATTTGGGTTAAGAATTTCCCTTGCGAAAATTCGGCAGCCAAACAGCACCACTCAAAACATCCAAAATGGATTGATGAGAGAGAATAGGGTCTCTCATCATATGAACATAAAAATTACAGTAAGAGTAATATAAAATAACATCCCGATAACAAGAAATATGATCTTTAAAAGGAATGACATAAAAGAGCTTACTTAAAAAGAAAGAGAGGAGTAGGATCGCTTACCTCGGGTCCAACTTGACTCGATCATTCTTTAACGTCCTGAATAATAAACTTGAGTTAATTTCTACTTGCTTAAAAACCTTTTTCAAGTTCGTTATTACTTTTATATCAATTATTGACATGTTATAAACATTATGTAATCATTTAAGTTAATAATGTTTGTTTTGTCTATATTTGGTTCTTAAGTCAAAATTGGACTACTTACAATTACATGTTGTTCGTGTGGTCAAAGGTTCTTTATATCCAGAATGAAATTCCTGATTTGTATATCATATATATCATATATATCCAGCATATACATGTATTTATAATATTATATAATCATTTAGAGGTAATAAATGAAATGCACCGTTCATGGAGACGGTAAGCTGTACGTACGCATGAACGCTACTTTAATTTCTATGTCATATTAATGGAATTAAAACTAAATGAGATATGTGTATATTTTTATTTACAGAATTATATTCATCATTTAGATGTATCATAAATCATATATATCCATTATATGTACTTATAATAGTATATTACATTTGAGGATAAGAAATGAAATGCACCGTTCATGGAGACGGTAAGCCGTACGTACGTATGAACGCTACTTTCATTTCTATCTCATACTTTAATGGAAAGAAAACAATAATAATATAAAGGTATATTATAATAAATCCAGTATAAAATCATATATAATAACTTTAAATCTATCCTTTATACGTCCCACATATGGCATTAACGAATCAAATCACTTTGAGGGGGCGGTAGTCCGCACTTCCTAAAATGAAGATATCGTGTATACCCAAAATGGAAGCCATAAAGGTATGCCATAAATTAAAAATACAGAAGCTTAAGTAAAAAATAAAAATATCATATATCATATATAAACATAGTGACATCTTAATGGCCACCTTTGAAGGTGTTATATGAGTGTTGAACAATCACCGTTTCGTGAGGCAGAAATTCGCCATCCACAGAAACTATGTGTTCTTTAACCATTAGATGAAGGTGTGTGTAAGTGTAGCTCTAATACTTATTATAACAACATATCCTCCATGATAGGATAATAAATTTCCATAGATATCCCAAAATCAACATACTTTTAATTCATAAAATCATTTAACTAAAAATAATTAGTCAAACTAACCAGGGACTTCAGGTAGTCCAGTGGTCGGCGATAAATACCCATTGGACTTTGGTTGTGGGTTCGATTCCCGTAGCCTTGTCCGACGTGACAGGTTGTCACATGGTCTGTGTGTTGTCCATTTTCCAAAACTACATAATTCTTAAAACATTCCCCAATAACGAGATAAAATATTCAAAAATAACCATAATGTAATTTAACCTCAATTTTATCTCACGACTTTCACATTCCATCATTACATATAGTAACCCATAATTACCTCGAAAGTAAGGATCATATAAACCCAAATGGTTCTTTACAACTATGTCCACAAAAGAACGGATTACTATTCTTTGAAAAAAAAATTCATATATCAAACATCAGTGTTACACATACTATAAAAAGTCTTCTAATATCCCCCATCATCAAAAGACACTTAATACTCTTAAGAATTTCACCATAACTCTTGAAGCCCTTATATGTTAACTTCATACTCATTCAACATTCTTCATGATCCAATAACCATTCATTTACAACTTATTCTGAAATACCTCTTTCCTACAAACAAAATCAAGAATCATATCCTATGATTCCAAAATAGAAAACAAAAGTTATGAAATAATCCATACCTCTGATTGGTCATTGTCAGTTTCTTAATCCTCAATCGGAATGGCATTAGGTATTGGTAAACGAGTGTTTTTATGATCTTGGTGATCCCATTCACGAAACTTCTTCATAGGACATGTGTTTGCATAATGACCATGCACACCACATTTAAGACATTCAATTGATCCCTCAGAAAGAACTTCTTTCCCTTTCCTCAAGTCAACTGGATGCTTCCTTTTTCCATGGCAGGTTCTTGCTTAATGACCTTCATTTCCACATCTATATCATATTTTTGTCCCTTTGAAACATTTTCCTAGGTGTTTCTTTCCACATCTATGACACATAGGTTTTTGAACACACTTACCTTTATGATTATTACGTGTAGTTCCGTAGGGATTTGTTTCTCGCATATATGATTCCTTATATAAATCACCAAGGTTTAGGTGGTCAATCATGACTCCAGATAGTTGGTTGAGGATAAACACAAGAGTTCTCATTGTATCTCCCATATCATTCAGTTGCTCTCTCAGAGAACTGTCACAGTTTCCTTCACATCCACCGTTACTTTGGTTCCTGCTAGATCCAACCATTTACTAAAACCAAAAAGGTCAGTGTGAGTATATCAAAAAAACCATCATGTACTAAAGAGGAAGATAAACACTAAGATATACTTACTCATTCACTTTATCTAAAACTAGGTCAGTTTATGAAATCCTAACCATTATGGTCATGTCACTAATGCTTAATGAATACCCTAACCTCTAAAGTTATCTTAACCGGCCTTTGATACCAACTATAAGGCCCCAGCCTTAAACATTACTTAATATCGAATTAAATGAATAATTCAAATTGAGGATCTTTTCAGGTTTAGAGTTTTAGAGAATTAGGACATAACTATTACATCTCAAAAGATTACAAAGTAGACACTTCTACTAAGTTTCCATAAAATAAAAAACTCTTAAAAAGAAACATGTCTAGTTCCATGTTTTAGGTTGCATGACTTTACCTTGATCCCATCCTTGACCCTATTCCACGTTATGTCCTGTGAAAAACATTTAAAAAACGTGGGATGAGCATAAAAATCTCACTAAGGGATACACAAAGAATGAAAACTGCTAGTTTTTCAAAACAACAAGTAAACCATTTATACTTTATCAAAGTAATACTTTTCACCTTTTCGAAGTGGAAAAAACTCTTCACTGAATAAAAGTTCATTACTTACCCTTCTGTAACCAAAAGATTACCATAAAACCCATATAAAGATCACATAACGTATAAAGGTAACTTGGGACATAAACATACTTAAGTGGAATAACCATAAGGTCGACTTCCACACATATCACTTAATGGAATAGCCATTCGGCCAACTTCCATACATACTTAATGGAATAGCCATACGGCCGACTTCCATACCCAATGCATTGGAGGTTATAACGTAACCACCCGTCCTGGTATTCACGGTACCACCCATCATATGGTTTATCACGTAACCACCCGTAATATGTCCAAGTACCATTATAAAATTATAACACATAAAACAAATATAATGGAATGATAACATTTCCACATTTCAATCACAATATATCATTTAAATATATTGACCTAATAGAATCATCTATCAAAATCATTTTCAATACCAAAATACATAAAACAGTATATGGTATTTATTTTATTTTAAAAACATTACGTCTTGTTGAGGAAGCCAAAGATCAAATAATACTCGCGGCGGCGGAAAAGGTTGTTGTCACCGCATACATTAAAAAAACATTCCTTTTAGTAGTTTAGTAAAACGCTTTGTAGAAAAAGATTCCTTTTGTATAAAAGTAAAAGTCAAATGGGTTTATACACCGTATAAAAGAGAGTTGTGTATAAAACGAAATATGCCTCAATGAAAGGAGATTGAGACGAAGTCCCTTACAAAGACGGTATCCTTCGTTTAAGGATAAATCAATTACATAATTATGTGTGACAAACGAATAAACCAAATATAATTGGATATTAAGATTAACATAATCATAGGTTATTCACACATATTCATAGAATGACGTATTCAAGGAGTATAAGTTTATCCCATAGAGTCAAATTTGGGTTAAGAAGTTCCCTTGCAAAAATTTGACCGCCTAATGGCGTCACTACAAAATTCCGAAAATGAGTTGATGAGAGATAAAAAGGGTATCTCATCACATGGAAATAAAATTTAAATCAATAAGGATATAGAAGAACATATCCCAACATAATAGTATGTAAATTAAAAAAATAACAAAAGAAGTCTTTTAAAAAGAGGAGGGTGAAAGGTTCCCTTACCGACTTGGGTAACTTTCGAAACATACAACCCATGAAAGAAAGACAATACAGCATTGATGTAAATACTCATAAATGAAATTATATTACACAATTAGTAAAATAATGGGTAGTACATACACCACTAAAAGGAAATTGTGGCAAATGTAGCATAAATACCACGAAAATAAAACTGAGATGAAAAATCCCTTACGAAAACTCGACAGCCTAACGACGCCACATAAAACTTACAAAAAAGGATTGATGAGATCAAATAGCGTATCTCATCATATTAACATAAATTTTATATAAATATTAATATAAAATAACATTCCCCAAAATATCAAAGAGGAGCTTAAAAGAAGTGACATAAAGGAAAGTACTTAAAAAGAAAGACATAGGTTAGATCTCTTATGAAAATTCGGCAGCCTAACGGTGCCACTCAAAACATCCAAAATGGATTGATGAGAGAGAATAGGGTATATCATCATATGACCATAAAAATTACAGTAAGAGTAATATAAAATAACATCCCAATAACAAGAAATATTATCTTTAAAAGGAATGACATAAAAGAGCGTACTTAAAAAGAAAGAGAGGAGTAAGATCTCGTACCTCGGGTCCGACTTGACTCGATCGTTCTTTAATGTCCTGAATAATAAACATGAGTTAATTTATATTTCCTTAAGAACATTTTTCAAGTTCATTATTCCTTTTATATAAATTATTGACATGTTATATACATTATGTAATAATTTAAGTTAATAATATTTGTTTTGTCGATATTTGGTTTTTAAGTCAAAAGTGGACTTTTTACAATTAAATGTTGTTCGTGTGGTCAAAGGTTCTTTATATCCAGAATTACATTCCTGATTTGGATATCATATATATCATATATATCCATAATATACATGTATTTATAATATTACATAATCATTTGGAGGTATGAAATGAAATGCACCTTTCATGGAGACGGTAAGCCGTACGTACGCATTAACGCTACTTTCATTTCTATGTCATATTAATGGAATTAAAACTAAATGAGAGATGTTTATATTTTTAATTCCAGAATTATATTCATCCTTTAGATGTATCATACATAATATATATCCATTATATGTACTTATAATAGTATATTACATTTGAGGATATGAAATGAAATGCACCGTTCATGGAGATGGTAAGCCGTACGTACGCATGAACGATTTTCATTTCTATCTCATACTTTAGTGGAAAGAAAACAATAATGACATAAAGGTATATTATAATTCCTGTATAAAATCATATATAATAACTTTAAATCCATCCTTTATACATCCCACATATGGCATTAACGAATCAAATCACTTTGAGGGGGCGGTAGTCCGCACTTCCTAAAATGAAGATATCGCGTATACCCATAATGGAAGCCATAAAGGTATGCCAAAAATGAAAAATACATAACATTAAGTAAAACATAAAAATATTATATATAATATATAAACATAGTTACATCTTAATGGCCACATTTGAAGGTGTTATATGAGTGTTGAACAATCATCGTTTCGTGAGGCCGAAATTTGCCATCCACAGAAACTGTATGTTCTTTAACCATTAGATGAAGGTGTGTGTAAGTGTAGCTCTAATACTTATTATAAAAACATCCTAGAATATTTAAGATACTTGATTTGTTACAAAAGAAATGAATAAAAATAGTTTAGGGGGTTTGAGAAGCAAAATAAAACAAAATAGCACAAGTGAAGACGTTACCTTAAAATTGGGTAACTCCCTTTGGTTTGAACCAAAAAGGTTTCTTGAAGAGATTCCTGCCAATTTTAAGGCTTCCTGGATGAGGAGAGGGATGTGGAGAGAAACAATGATAAGAGATTGTCCGAACCAAAGGTTTTAGAGGTGTGGGTAAGGTGGTAAAGGTGGGTGCCTTTTATAAGAGGAGAGGAGGGGCACTCTTGGAAAAGTATAAAATGTTACTTTATTTTCAAATGGTTTTCGGATTGTAATGGTCCCAAATTTATTTTTTTGGAGGATAAGGTGATAAGGGTTCGAAATCCACCCATCAAATAGGTTTTTGACATGTGTAGGCCCTAGAGTTTTCATTATCTTCCCATTTTATTTAAATCGTTAAATAATGAGGTCATCGCTTCATCATCATGATGTCATAAAGAATTTAATTTATTTAATGTATAAAAATTATAAAAAAAATACTATGATGTATGAAATATTTTTATATTTCCAATGACTATTTATAGTAAAAATTCTGATTTGTATAACCACATGTACAAATTGTTTTAGTAAAACAAATCATGTTTGTGACATTTTTATTTTAACTTTAAATAAAAGGCATAAATGTCATTATCAAACCCAAGTGGCTCCATGGGGTACCAAAAATCGACCCATGGGTCTTCTTGGTCGTCCATAACTCATCCAATAGGGTTATGACAAGTGTCAATATATTTTCATTTTATTATAATATCATTTTTACACTAAATCACACTAATTACCTTTAATCGTGATTAATAAAACTTAAAAGTAACTTTTCATCAAAAATTATTTTCATCCCATTGAACCACATTTTACTTAACAATTAAAATAATTTAAATTTGATTTTATAAATTCAAATCACAGAAGTGGTAAAGTTCCATTTAAATGAAATATCAAATTTTATAACCACCACTTTGTGGTTTCACTATTCATCAAAAATTGATGTTTTTCAGAAAAATACCAGAAATTCATCGTAAGCTATATTTGATATTCCGAATTAAAAAATTATTTCTATTTTACCAAATTCATAACATAGAATATGCATTAATTAGTTTTATAATTAAATTCCGCTGTTAAAACAAATACCGTGTTTTTATGAAACAATATCTTTCAAAAGATTGACACTTGTTTATGTCCAATCTAAAAGTGATAATAATTACAATAACCACCATTGGATTAAATGGTAAAAATATATCCTATTTACACTTTAAAAAAAATTAAAAAGATAATCTAATCATATAATTAAATTATATTAAAAATCGGTTTTGAATTAAAAAACAACATTTTTCACTTTTCATTAAAAATTGAACTTTTTCTGAAAAATACCAAAAATTTACACAAAGTAAATATTGATGTCCCGATTATAAAGAAGAATTTTATTTTGTCATATATAACACATAAAATTGTCAAAAAGTGGATTTAAAATAGGTTCTCCACCAAAAGGTGGTTAATCGACCTTTTAAAAAATATTAGACTGTCTACACTTAAAATTGGATTCATTCGCATTTTTAATCCTCTAACATTTATTGTAAAGAGTAAAAATATTTGACAAACATATATAATAATTTTTTAGTTAATTCTGTTCATTCCCGCCATTACAACGGCTAGGAATTAACTACCATTTAAAATAATATCATTTTATTATTAGAGTGCAATGTAAGATTCCCAAGAAACTCGTTGTTGCGTATTGGGTCTCCATAGAGCATATCATCCCCTTTAAAGTAATATTAATATTTTATTCAAAAATATGGATAAATGTGAAAATGTCATACTCTTTATTTACCTGGGGTGTCACAATTAATGTTATGCTTCCTGGAAATTGTAAATAATGACGGTTGAGACTGATATATCTCAGGACAATGGTCTGTCACGATATAGCTCATAATGAAGGGTGAGGCAGATATAACTCCACAATGCATTGGTTGATACATAAGAGTTAACTAGATGAACCATACATGTTTGAGAAGATAGAGATTAATAAATATAAATAACAATGAATAGATTAAGCAGCTAACTGGATTAAAATTACTCCTAATATAATGTTGGAATTATAATTTAAAATTATTTCATTATAAATTTTTATTATTCCATGATAAGAACACATTTCACCTATTATTTTTATGAGTTTTTCGATTTTATTTTATTATAATTGATTTCACATGGTTCATTAAATATGAAAATTTTATTTTTCTAATCATTATTGTATGAATCATTTTTTGTTATCCAATTTTTTAGGGGCAGGAATAGGGATTGGATGTGATGTTGTACATCGATTATGCTTGACGCAATCTATTTTCATTAAAATCATTAAACCTTATCTATGTATTTATAATGGGTATTAATCCATATTAAATTATAATTAATTATTTTATGAAAATGAAGAAAATTAAAATTTAATAATTAATATTGATAAAATAGAATAATTTTATTATATTTTACCATTGATCTTATTTAATACTTTTGAGCAGATTTTTTTAAGTGTTTGAATTAATTTTAGGAGGATAATCTGGACATTGAATCTAGTCCTCAACCAAAAGTGCTAAAATCTTATTTCCAACCAAAGAAGGGATATCAAGATAAGAAATATGTAAGGGGAAGGACCAGAAATTGGTAGGAGTATATTGGTCCATACACAAGTGAGAACACACAAATGATGGGCCATAGCTCGCCGAGCTCGGTGTTTCGGTAGAGCCCATATGTCTGTGTGAGTTGTAATGTGGGAACCCATCCATGATATTAGAATTAGATTCATTGTGGTTATTTTTATAGTAAATATGATATCATCCAATTAATATATACTCAAATGTGTGGATGATTTAGGAATGTATTATTCATCACATAATTAAACAATGTCGTTCCATGCTCGTTGTGAATCATTCCTAGCTTAAGAATTTCCTCTGTAGTGCCTCCACCACTTCTACTTCTAGATGACCCTAAAAAACATTCTTCAACTTATTAGGATCACCATGGACACCAAATATAAAACTAAATATAGTTTTAAATACATCCTCATAATATAGGGATTAACATAATTCATATTTTGAAGCTTTAGTGATGACGATTAAACTTTTAAAAAGAGGATTGAAGCCATGCATTCTACTGGGAGCTCCATCTTATTAGTTGGAAGTCCATATAACTACATGAGGATCCCTATACCATTGAAAATATCATTATTCCATATTCACTCTAATGAAAAATATGTTATACTATGGTGAGTGAGTTGCATCATAGGGGTACCGAATATGGTAGTGAGGTAGAAAATGTGGTAAAACATGACCAGAGATGTGACATTTCTAGTTGCACCATATCCCGTAAGAAGAGAGAAATATGATAATGTTTCAATGAGATAGTTTTTTATTTTCTGTTGATGGAAAAACATTTATAGTAATAATTTGTTTCATAAATAATGGCTAACCATAGTCCATACCATGGGGAGGAAGCTACACTAAGGAGTGTTTAATATGAGATGTAGAAAATAATTGATGAAATTAGGATATATAAGTAGCATCTTTGTTTAAATTTTCTATACCACTATAATAAAATTTCCATACACACAAGGAAGAGCTACGTGGTAAGGTTTTCTAGCTACATTATGAAGTTTATTACAGTGTGATATTTAAATAAATAATATCCTCATAGATTCAACATTTTGATTTTAAAATATATATAAACAATGTTTATATCCAAAATCTATTGTTAAAACAGAAAATGTTAATCAAGATAGAGGGAGATATTGAAAATTTAAATGGAGAATAAATATAGGATTCATCCCCTATAACATAGGAATCTATAGTATTAAAAAATAATTGGAGATCAGTGGACTGTGGGTGCTAATATGGTTTATTTTTATATTATTATAGTTTTTTCATCTTATCTTGTATATGTATTAAGTTTTAATTAATTTTTTCCATTTATTTATTATATATTTTCCTATATATCCCTCTCAATCTGATTCACTCTTTCTTTCTCCACCCATAATTAACACTTAATATAAAAAATTATTGACTATCCCGTGGGATGAACTTTCATGAGAATTTTGGTATTCTGGGCTTCTACACTTTAAATTTGCAGTAAAGTTTGACTATATTTTTGGCGAATAAGGGTGAAGTGTACCGGTGCGTGAATTTTCCCCCTTGAAATGAATAAGTTCATGTACATTATTTAAATTATATTTTTACACCCCTTCTATTATATGATAACTCTATACATGAAGGGTTGGAGTTTTCAATGGAAGAAACATCACCTGATGGAATCATTCCATGTATGGTTCCATACACTCAATTTAGGTGTGTCATCAAACACGATTATAAGTGGTCTTGGATATTAGTGTGCCTAAAAGTTTCACTCTGCTATGAGATAATTGGAACATAGTAAATTGAAGGATTTCTTTTTGGGATTGAGATTTCAAGATTGCACTACCAAAATTATTTTTAACAAAAAAAATATATTAATGCTTATACAACATGAAATGATAAACCTTAAGGCAAGGTACATTTTACTTCAACCACATTTTTTATAGTACTTTTGGGGTAAATAAGATCATCATTCTTTTTTTCATCTCCCTTATTTGTTTAAAATAAAAAAAAATTAAAACAGATAAGTGGCTCAATGAATTATAATTAATAAGGGAAATATTGTGTAAATGCTCATGTTATACGGCCATAGTTATCCACTATGATACACACGGGAAAATTTAGTATATTTTGTACCACACCATGATGGATTTATATTGCACCACTTTTAGGGAACCATTCTATTGTTTGGCAACATTTTCATTTGTGAAGTTAATGTAGTTTTAATTTTATTTATAAAATGATATCTTACGTGAGGTATTCAAATTCTAATCATTATGCATGGAATGATTACTTAGAGGTATAGCGTCAATATAATAAATCATTTTTTATTATTAATCCCATATGAAAAATATTTATAGGACATAAAAATTAATGGAACAAGAATAAATGTCTATTGAATACATTGATACATTATTGGAGAAACCTAAACCTGATAATGAGAAATAACCTAATCTAGTGGAGGAAGAAATTTCCCCAAACATTTTTTACACTAAAGAAAATGATTAGTAAAAGGGGGATCTAGTAAGAGTACTATTACACAAATCTGATCACTTTTTAGAGGGTATTAATGATTAATACTTTCATATTGACCTATATGCGGGAGATTAAAAAGATATAGATGAATTCTTGAAAGAATCTAAATTCAAAAATGATATTCCAATAATTAAAACTATAGAAGAGTCGACACCATTGAATATTTAGCTAATATTGGAGGAACAAGGACTTAACAAAGGTGTGTAATTTCAAGTTAGGATAGATGATTTTGGACTCCTACCTATATCTAATGTGATTCAACGTCAATAGGATCTTACCAATAAAAAATATATTAGAACTACACCAATTCAACGAGATGATAATTTATTTAAAGCAATATTATCAAAATTTCCATTATTAATTGAGTATCAATACATACTATTTTGAATTTTCATATTTCTCTAACTCATTTTCCTTGTACTGAGATGAATAAAATGAGGATGAACCTATATATGAAATCATGTATCACCCTAATCTAGTTGATGTTTTATATGAAGGAATCCATAAAGATAAGAAAGACATAGAGCAAAAGGAAAATAATATATAAGATGCATTCCTTAAAAATCATAATTTTCATTTTCATTATTAATGTTTAAATTGTCTTCATGGGAAATTAAATTCAAAATATCCGCTTCAAAAATTAGTTGATAGATCACACTTTGAGTAAGCACTGGGTACTTAGGGGGATATTTTTCAATTATAATCCATGAAGGTGGAAGATCCATACATCATCCTACCCCAACATGGAAATTTGTACCTTATTGTGAATTGGATTTATTTGTTGAACTATATAAATAGATACTCCAAAAATAATGATGAATAAGTTCATGTTTGGAAACAGATATGTGGTTGTTTAAATCAATGAAACTCCACTCACCATCTGATTAAGGATAAAAAATGGTACCTCCCAACTAGAGGTTTTAAAAATCCATGTCCCACTTGGGGAATCATACCAAGAATTATACTTATTTTTAGTTTATTTATAATAATATTTCATTTAATTGTTTTTAGTAATGTATTTATAATTCTGATCAATCTGTCTATATTTTTCTTCTTTAATGACATTATCATTTTTAGAAATATTTATTTCAGTTTTCAGGTCTTTTATTGAAAAGGTAAGACTTAAAATAAAAAGTTGGAGGGTGCATAAAACATCATAATAAAGGGGAGTACATTATTAAATTATTTATCCATTAACATCTGAAATTGTTTTTCAAAAATATGTTTTTAATTGAAAATTACAATATCCATAGTATATTTGAAATTTTCTGAAACACTTAGGATTCATAATTTTCTTGACTTGTCCAACATACATATGTTTATTAAAGAACCAATGATTTCTTTACTTATCTTTCAATAATGTTGATATTGAATGAGTAAAATAGAGAATTGAATGACTAGTTTATATGGGGATTTTAATTTAACAAATCATTGTTTTAGGGAATTGATTGATTCATGTCGATGAAATATCACTCCTATTATTTATACATTAAATTAATGAAATTTATGTGATTCGAATTTTAGATTTATTTTAATCTATGAGTGATTTCCCAAACTTATATGATTCATTACTCAAAATTATTTTTGAACTTAATAAATTCTATACTATCTTAATCATATTTCATGAGTGTTTTTTGGGAATGGAACCTACTAACACTTTAATTATAACTCATAAAATCTCTTAATGTAAAAAAATACATTTAATATGAATGGATAATTTATGATAAAAAGACATTATCCCTAAATCCACCACTCTCATTAATACTTATTTATCCCATAAAAATCATTAATGTATTTGTTAACAATTATCCAAATTTAAATCAATTTGTATTCATTTATACACTCTTCATGTTATTTTTCATATCCTTTTACAGTTGAAGTGTCGAGTTTAGAGAATTTAGGATGGAGGTTAAGAAATAAATTTTTAAAAAACATATAGTCTTATTTCTTGGTAATGTTATAGGTTATCGATATATAAATTTTGCTTTAGATTCATTCCATTATTGATAAAATGGAAAATCATTTATTCCTTTGGAGAAACAGAATTCAATATTTTAAGAGAAATGAATTTTTATAATGTGTGGTTTGGTAGTAAATGTTATATTTTTTCCATGAATTAATTTGGAAAATAGAAAAAAATATGAAAACATAGTTTCCAAAAATAAAGGATAAATGCCAAGAAATACTCAAGACGGTTTAATTCTATCACTGTTTATAAATTGTTCGTGACCATAAGTTTTTTTACTTTGGAAGAGTGTGTTGTCATTTAGAAGTGAAGTTTTCCATGAAGCATTTAATTTTGATGTAGTACACGATTATTTAAGATAAAAACATCCTCTTAAGTGACATAATATTTTTAAAATAAATTCCTTCCAACCATATCACGCCATGTCATTTGAACCATTATTTAAATTTCATTTTGTTTTATGTGATTTATGTATTTATAATATGGGGAAGGAGTATCCTATGAAATCTTATGGAAATATGTATGTATTTGTGTTATAAACATAACAATACTTTAATTTATACCTTGAGTGATTAAGGAAAATGACTTAATGTGAGGTAGATCATGAATTGGCATGTTTTATATTAATGAAATGAGAAAACTAAATGAATTATTGTATAAGATAAATCAGTTTCAAATTGGAAAGAATATAATACTAAGAATGATTTTTTCATTGACCAATATGATGTTTAGTTGATTTTTTTGTGGAACTTGAAAATTTCGTTTTACATTGATAATATTTTTATTTTATCGATATGAAATCTAAATATTTGAAATATGGTATTTCACTTTAATTTATTCTAGGGAATTAATTCTTATGGAAAAGAATAGTTCCAATGTGAGGTTATTTTATGAACTCACTATTAGAAAAATATTAAAATTGATTCTAAGGATTCTTCTAGGGTTTAACAAATATTCAGTTGAAATGTTTTATTTTAAAAAAACTAATGCTATTAAAAATGATAAATTACTATTAAAAAATTATACAAATGATGAAATTTTATGTTTTGTCATATTTAATACATTATAGTGAATTTGAATAACTGTCTAAAATAATTCAAGTTAAAGGACTATTACCAACCTAGGTATCCATCGGCCCAAAGGGCTGAAACCCTCTTAGGCAGTCAAGGAAGGGACAAGTGACCAAGAGTACCCTTAAGGGAAGGCACATCGAGCAGTGATATGATATTAATTCATGAACAGGTCAGTCTACAAACTGTTTAGGCCATCAACTATCTATCAAATCGTGTCATCCTAAATAATATTTTTTTGAGTGTTGCTGTTGGAGGTCATCCCTTTCACATGAGTCTGCTATGTTTTTAGAATAGTATATTTAATATGAAAGTGGATGATAAACCTAACATAGATGTGGGATAAGGTTATTAAGATAATTTTAATCTAGTAATTAGAAAATATCATTCCCTGATGGATGAGTTGCCCTCTATGGTCAATCATTTTAATAATTCTTCCTCCACCACCTCCAGTACTCTACACTATAAGGCCATCAACTGTATCTTGTCAGGACCACCATAGAATCCTATTTTGAAACACATCCTCCTTTGAAGTACCACTGATGATGTGAGGGATAACCATTAAACCATATGAGACCATTATGAAGATGATCAAAATAGAAATAATGTCATCCATGTTTCTATATCACCATCTAGCCATTGTATGGGCTGGAAGACTTTATAAGAATCCATTCACTACTACCTACACCACTATTTCTTAGGTTTTCCAGGATGTAATAGATTTCATTGTAGAGAAAGAGTTATATATTATTGTAAACAGATAGGGAATGAGGAAGAAAACATGTTCAAACGATATTTATTCCATGATATTATTATATACATTAAATCCCTATAGAAGGAAGACACACAAAATGATACTATGTCATAGTGTTTTTCATTAACCCATTGCGGTACTATGATTGGACATACCAAATATTTTGGAGGAAAATAGAAAATTTAAGTTTACATCATCGAGAGGAACCTTCATTGTAGAGGCTTTGAAAGGGGAATCAAAGTATATTTGACGAAATAATAATATGGATGTAACAAGCCTGGAGGTATTTGTTACACTTCTTTCATATATTGTACATTCACATAAGGAAGAGCTACAACAAAAGGTTCTAGGCCTATTCCAAGATGTTTTTTCAGTGAAATATTAAAATAAATTATATCATCAAAAATTCAACATGGTTATTTAAAAATATATATAGTAAATGATGAGATTGAAAATATAAAGTTAAATGAGGAATGATTGACCAATATTAAGATATGTATTGAAGATTCATGTGGAAAACAAAGAGGGGATTCCTACCTTTTTGAATAATAGGGGTTTTCACCATTGGAAAAGGATCAATGGTCTAGTAGACATCTATTTCTGGTCTATTTTATTTTCTACTACAAATGTTTTAGTTTTTCCATTCTCTATAACTATATTAAATGACTGACTGACGGATGGCGCTTCGGGGGGTTTCACTACTCAGCCACGATGGGGATCTGGTTCCGTATTAGGGTATGGGATTCTGCTTCCCCCCTTTATTGGTTCATTCTTGTTGCTAGAGAACATGAATCAGCATGGGATGCGGGTCTGCAACGTCTTGGAGGCAGCATCGCTTAGTGTGATGCCGCAGGGGGAAACCAAAATGTTGTCGATCGCGACGTACAATGTGACGCTTAGGTAGGTGGTAGTTTATCTATGCCGGATCTATTGAATGCTTTGAAGGATGCTGCTAAGGCTTTCTTTTCTTGATTTGTGCTGGACACCCGGTCAACCGGTGGTCCTCGCGGTAGCGTGCGATATTTTTCTGAATTGTCATTGGGGCTGAAGAGGGTACCGAATTTTCCCTATGCACAGGTGATTTCTGATTCGCTGATGGTTAAATCGAAGGGGGTTATTAAGCTTTGAATGGTGGTGATAATTTGAAGGTCCCCACTGCAGCTATGGAAGAACTGGTGACACAATCGTTTGCATATCTCTTTAACACTAGCTTTGAAAGGATTCTCCGAAAAGGGTCCTCATCCCATGTTGAGGATAATCCTGATGTGTTCGCTGAAAGGATTGCAATTGGGAAGAGTTCTCTGACTGCACGTCTTGTTTTACCTAAAGGTGAGAAGTCCTGGAGGTTTGAGTATTTGGTAAGACAAATCTCATTTTTGTGGGGCTCCTCCTATTAGATATGTGTTTCTCTTGGTTGTGGCTTCTATCATTGCATTTTCCCTTCGAATGATTTCAAAATACATTCATAGAGTATCAGGTCTCTGTCTCTGAAACCTGGATGGCTTCACTTACATGAATGGTCATTGGAGTTCAATTCCTCGAGTGCACAAAATGCCTTTTCTCAGGTTTGGGTTCGTTTTCATGGTCTTAATTGGGTCCTTTGAAACCCAAAAATAATGCATTATATTGGCTTGGTAATTGGGACTCCTATACACCTCGATAATGAAACTGAGGTTGTTCGGTTGGACACATTTCCAAAATGTTGGTGGAGACTGATCTGAGCTCCACTTTAATTGATAAGGTAACTCTCTCTACTCCCTTTGATAATATCCATATCGATGTTGAATATGAAAGGAAGCCTCTTTTTTGTACCGAATGTATGGATATTTGGAACTCTTTGGAGTTATGTTGAATGAATATTTCTTGCGAGAGATGTGGGATGAAGGGTCATTCAGCTAACATCTGCAGAAGGAACCTTGAGAAGAAGACTGTGGCTTTGTCAAAGTCTCCTGATCATGATGGAGATATCCTAAAAAACCATATTCCACTAAGTTTTATATGCTGGTTTTTGACAAATCTGTCTCACTGGTGCCTATTGTTAAAGGCAAAGGCCTTATGGTGGATAAGTCACCGATTAGTTGCCTCTCTGCTACTCAAGTTGGTTTTGTTAATGAGAATACATCCAATTATGGTCGTATTATTTCCCCCATTTGATTAGTTTGGACTGGAGAGAATGCATGCCCCACTATTGTTGGGTCTCCAACATGCAATGCCCTCCAAACCCTATCACGCTTGATTGTCCTGGTGTAGTCCTGACACGTGATGAGACTGGTGTGCCTAATTCTAGTTTGGATGACCACATTGGGATCCATCATAATGTTTATTTTCATCATGAGATCCATTATTTATAGAACTCCTATAGGATTGTTGAGAAGTGGGGTGACATCTCTGATGCAGAAGGGATAAAACCAGGCAGCGGTGGTCCTGCATCTTTTAAGAATGCACTCTTATCTAAAAAAGGGAAGATAGATGATACTCGTGTTCCTTCGAATAGAAGTCCGAGGAAGGACTAATCTAACACAACTCACACTGTGTCTACCCGATCATCTTTGAGTTTGTCGGACAAGCTCAATTCTGATAAGTTTGAGAGCTTCAACCAGGCTAAGTCCCAATCTGAATGGGAAACAGTTGATGATTCTGATTATGGTAATGACATGTCCTATTATGATCTATAATATTATGCTTGAAGGATGTGGTCAAGATCTATTGTTTGACCACGATTGTCTCTCCTGTACTTTTTCCTTTATTTTTAATAAATAGTCACAATATTAGCTTCTGGCTGGAGTTGCTGGGTATAACTATATTAAATTTTAATTTTATTGTTCTCCCTATTTTCACTCTATGTTTCACTTTCACACACTCTCCCTCTCATTATTCTTCACTCATAAAAATTCCATCCCCCTTGAACCCTTGCAATTGAAAATTATTGACTGAACTAAATATTTTACATGTGGGAATATATCATTATTCCTTAATTTTGTAGTTCTAATTCATATTTTTTATTACATTTTTGGTGAATGAGGGTGATGTGTGGGGGTGTGTCAATTTTCCACCATAACATGAAGCCAATGTTATATTTTAAAAAATAAGTTTAATATTTTCACTACATTACATTGAATTATAACTCAGTACATGATATTGTTTAGTTTTTTGATATATTAACAGGAATCTCATTTGGGCAGGTCATAGAAATTTTCTCAAATTTTTCTGATGTTATTCGTTAATTATGATTATAAGAGGATGTGGATTTTTGTGTTCCAAATAATATCTCTTAATAATTCGGTAAATTAACATCAATAAATTAGTAATTAGTTTTTTTGGAATGAAATTTCATTATTGAACTTTAATATCAAGTTTTAATAAAAAATATGAATAATGAAGTATCCCAAAGGATAAAACCTTAAGGGCATGTAATTTTTTTCGATCCACATTCTATTTTTATTACATGTCAACATAGTTTATATATGTATTCAATTTTTTTGACTTATTTCATTATTTTAAAAAAATTAATTAAAAAGTATGTATTTTAGCTTAATTTGAATTAGTAATAAACCAATATGAAGCTCCTCACGTGTGATAACCTAGTCATCCATTATGCTATACTAGGAAAAATTTATTAGATTTTATGCATCACTATAATAAGCACATTCTAATATGTCATACCTTTATTATAATATTATTTTTCTATGTGGAAATCGATTGAAATAACAACAAAAATGAATTAGGATAAAATAAACCAAAAAATAGTTGAAATATGAATTATTAATAACTTTCCAATACAATAAAAAATTGTTAAATAAAAACATTATAAGGAAACTATAATATCCAAACCAAAATAGAATAATAAATGTACATAGACAAAAGAAAAAAAATATTGATGTGATATGGGGAAATATAATCCCACCATGTCACTTCTAAACCACCACACCCCGCTCACATAAACACATTCCACTATCATGTGGATCCTTACTAATACCTGCATCACAAAAAACATAATCTCCACACAACCAATGGTATGTATAGGATGTGATAAAACAAATTATAGTAGGATCTAACAATGTGTTCAATAAGAAGTAATTGTAATAAAAAAATTATTACCATTAATAGAATGATAATGAATGAATTATTACTTTACACAATTTTTCAACAAACTGATACTCATGATTTTTTAATAATTTAGGGAACATTATTAAATAAAAATAATTTGATGAATTTAAAATTAATTCACATCTTAATGTAGTAATAATATCCAATTACAAAATGAACCAATATTGATTGTAGTCCTAAGTAAGGTATGGTTTGGGATACCAAGGATCTCTACAACACAATGATCAAATAACTAAGTGCACACATATACCTATGAAATAGATAAGTAATTTTAGAACACCTAGACAATTGAATCCCCTACCATGAAAAATTATAGTTAGATATCGAGTATATGACCATTCTAGGTAACATAAAACTATATTAATGTGATTTTCCAAATCCATCCCCCAATTATGTACCCCATGTTACAAGGTTTGAATCCCACAATTAAAAGATTTTAATTTCTCAAATGGACCATACATAGAGGCATTCACTTTTATCATTCAAATAATTTCAAAATTATATCACACCTCATTCCAATATCCAAAAGAAAATTAATATTAATTATTTTTCCATTGTAATAATAAATAAATCCATTTTATTAGGATTCCCAATTTATCACATATCAAAAATCTTAAGCAAAGCAATAAAAAAATTGTCAAAATTTTAGATTTTTAAAAACAATCTTGGTTAAAAAATAAATTGTTTTTTATGAAACCACCCACCTCAAACACATGTTATTTTAACTAGAAGAACAACATCCACATACATTAAGAATCTATGGAGAAACAAACAATACATAAATATATATAACTTTATTATAGATGAATATTCATTAAATATAACAAAAATACATTCCTTAGACTATCTAATGTTCAAATTCATGGATGACATGATATACAGACTGAGATTTTTCAGGGTTTTATTTTTACAAATTAATTGGAAAAATAATAAGACTATATATTGAGATTATGTGAGATTATAAGACTTAGTTTTCCCAAAATGATACAATGATAAATGTTACATTTTTAATAAAGCTCTTGGGAAAATGTTCTTTAAAACAAGAATTACTTCTAAATGGGTTCCCAGATAAGAAATTAGAATGAAACATTGCATTTAGAGCATTGAAATTACCTTAGGAAGGGACTAACATCGACTAAAACATGTCATCTATGATTGTTTTAAATTTAATGAAACTTTCTAAAAATATTTTTATAAAAAAATTATTTGATGCAGTTGAGTTTCTTATTTATAATTAATCATTTTCAAGGTTTCAAGATTGTCCCATAATCCTAGAATTCTAGTAAGGAGTGGAAGGAATCTCATTTGATAATGAAAGTTGATGGATCAAGGATAGCTGAAGATATAGAATTCTATTATTCATCAACGAATGGTCATACCTTGAGGTAGGATGTTTTTAAGAACCTGAACCTTCTTTTTAGGTATGGTTTTCCTTTTTCTAGATTTTTTGAGAAAAGAGGAGTTTTAGTAAATTTTTCAAGTACATTACATGTACTTTATGAGTATATTCTATGCACTTAATTTTTGTAGGAGGTCGTGTGCTGGCCATGTCATGACCACACACACAGTCGTGTGGGGTGACTTGGAGGCCGCCTAATGTGGAGTATGAAAATAGTAAGTACACACCGTGTATTTTGTTTTTTCATTAACATCACATGTGTCGCGTCTGATGGACATAACCATATTATTTTAGGTCATGTTCGTCAGAGATAACTTGTACGGCCATAGATCATTGATGAACTCCCGAGCCTCTATCTGTCCTCCGAATCAAACACTGCTGATTCCATTGGAATCACATCTGAGAGTTCTCCCTTCTGTTGGAACAAATTTTCATGATTTCTCTTCTTTGGTGAGTAATAGTGGGTTTATCATTTTGTGCGTTTTCTTAGATCTATACAATTATATGGATATTCAATCCTTGTGGTTCATGTATATAGATATCCTAACCCTGAGGTTGGTGGTTCGTGCCTTTCCGTGCGATGTCTTTGAGTGTTATGTGAAAATTCCACCAATACCCTTGAACGGTGTATTGCGTGTTTACCATTTTACCACTATTGTTTTCCTGCCATGCTATTATTCCTGTTTATAGGTAATTTGGATATAAATTTGGGTGATTTATATGCCTTGGATGCGTGTTTCCCATGCATTGTTCAGTTTATGACTATTTGGTCATGTTTAGCCTATGACTGCCTTGCCTGTTTCAATGCATGTTGCTGTAGGGTTGAGAGTTGTATTCTGACATGACTGTTATGATATAGACTAATTTTCCAAGTAGTTCTGTAGGATTACTTTATCTATATTACACTTCTATGCTCGTTTACCTACACAGGGCTGTGATAACCTGGTGTAGTAGGATATATGGGGGGATTGACCGAGTGAGCATCCACATAGAGCCTATAATCACCTGAGGTTATAAGAGGAATTGACCGAGTGAGCATTCTCAGAGAGTCCTTGATTACTTTTGACTTTAAGGGGATTGACTGCGTGAGCTTCCTTAGAGAGTCTTTGTTTGAATTTAACGACCTAGGACTATAAGGGGAATTGACATGCGAGATTCCTCAGAAAATCCTTGAATACCTTAGACTATGTCGGGAATGGACCATGTGAGCTTCCTCAGAGAGTCTTTTCTTACCTAGAATATATGGTGAATGACTGTGTGAGCTTCCTCATAGAGTCTTACTTTTCCTTTGACCATGAGGGTATAGACTATGAGTGCTTCCTATGAGATTCTTATTAAATTCTTATGATAGAACAAGAGGGGTGGGATGTGTGTACTTTCCAAAGGGTTGTCTGTATATCTCAGATAGGAAAAGAGGAGATGGCTGTGAGTACTTCCCAGAGGGTTTCCTGTTTGAGATTTAGAAGTTGTTTCACTGCTTCTAGATATTGAATTGTGGACTGTTTACTATTGAGCACTTTCCTATTTACTAATTTCTATTCTTTTACCTTCCATATATTCACTGACTATTAGGAATAGATCTTCGAGTGGTTGCATACTGTTTTTTAGTCTCACACCCTATTTGGGTTATGCTTTTGGGATCAAATAGATTATATTGTTGTAGGTATTGATAAGGGAAAGTGCCCTTCTACTTCAAGTTCTTGACTGTTGTGGAGCTGGTGAGCAAGGGACCAAGCTATGGCTTGCGATGCTGAGGAACTGTTATCATTTTCTTTTTGTAATTGGTTTAGCACTGTTTTTATTCCCAACATTGTGAATTGTTTGGATACATTTATAGAAATATTTATCATGCATCATTTATATATATGTGCCCTAGTTGTTTTATTATTCCAGTCTTCCACTGTTCACTGTCGTTGGATATTTCATGATTTTGTTATTGCATGTATTTGTTTATATCTGCTGTGTACTCTTCCAATGAGGGAATAGTTTCTCCACTATCACACCCAATGCCCTCACAACTATTCGGAAGCCTATGGCGTTTTGGGAAATGTGCTTGAGTTCATGTGACCAACCGGGTATGGGGCGCCACCGGGTGGCTTCCGGAACCAGGACGTTACAATGTTTGATCATGTTTTGATTTCCCTTTCCCCTTATTTAATCTAATGATGAATATGGGCCAACCAAAGAACAAGTTGACCCGCTGTTCCATCGCTTGGGGTATTGCAGTTATGCTTACAATGATTGAATGAGGGTCGGATCTATATCATTGTTTGTTCTTTATGAATCTGTTATCAGGAATGGATCATGTCTAATGAAAACAAGTTCATGATCTGTTCTTTTGACGTTCGGGTCCATTAGTTTTCTCCCTGAATATATCACATTCTTCTTTCATTCATATCCATTCAAACCCTTACTTGAATGATCCAATCCCGATGGGTTTAACCCCATGATGACATAGAGTATGTGTGACAGAAGCATGGCATGGTTTGTTAATGATGGAGGGAGATGGACGCGACATAATGTAGTATGCGAGCGGGGTGACCAGTGG
Source organism: Viscum album (assembly GCA_963277665.1). NCBI lineage: Eukaryota > Viridiplantae > Streptophyta > Magnoliopsida > Santalales > Viscaceae > Viscum > Viscum album. The sequence continues at coordinate 937,926,228 of OY728129.1, forward strand.
AGATCACATGAAGTAACAGTAGGGGATAGTTCAAGGGGATCATGAGGTGGCAACGAGCCATTGACTGGGTGGCCAGCAACCGAGGTGACTACATATCGACGAGGGTTGGGCCACGCTTGCACAATGAGCATGACAGGCCGATGGTAGGGTGGCTGGCGGTTGAGGTGGAACATTATCTAGTAGAGACCACATGGGGGCCGATGGTATTAAACGCTATTAATGGTTACTAGGGTGTTGTGGTAGGAGGTTGTGGTGGCCTTTGAGTTACGTAGCTTGAACCCATGTTGTAGGGGTGCTACATCAATGTTGACTCTATGGGACTTGGTGGAGGAGGAATCCAACTTCCTAAAATGTTGAATGGATACACATTAATTGGAGAAACATGTCTAGGGTAGGCCACATCTAGTTCATACGAACTGGAATGCATGCGGCGGGTTAGACATAATAAGTCGGGATGCACAAGCAGCCCAGGGGGTAGGACCCAACGACCTTGTGGTCTGAGAGGTTTTGGGATAGGATGAACTGGGTTTGGATGGGGTGGGACGTTTGAACCATTTTTAATATCGTTAGTTGGACATGGTCGGGTCCGGTGGGTCAGATAGGACAACAGTCACACATTTTCAGAAAAACATCCAAAGTACTCAAACCGTGTGTTCGTTTTATGAGTCATTTTGTAGCATTGGGAGACTTCTAATGAGATGGATAGTTTGAGATACTTTAATTTAATCTTCTTAATGTTTGGAATGCGTCCTTTTTGTCTTGATAAGTAGGTTCTCCTAGTATAAGAGTGCTATGAGCGGAATCATAGGGTTGGTTGTGACTCGGTTACAATCCGTAAATGGGGTTGTACGGCCCATATAGTCTTCATGGAACATCAAAGATCTACCTTCCATAAACACTCTTTATCCAACAATAATTCAAGTGCCATCAGTGCTCTGGGCACCATTGACACTCTGGGAGCCATCAATGCTCCATGTGCCAACAAATCTCTATTAGTCATAAACACTCAAGGAGTTATGGAAATAGGGAGATACATAAACTATAACTAAAAATCCTTCTCTCATGGTTTAGACTTATACCTATGTGATCTAATCATATTATTTATACTTCATGTGATTCCTTTATAGTGTACATATTTTGTCTCCTTTATGGTTTACTTCAGTAGTTTCCTTCATGCTGGTCTTCATGTATTTCTTAATGTTAATTTTTATATGGTTTTGCGGTGTTCTTCTGGGTATTGTTTTACATACAAATTCATGCGCTTTCACTATGCATGTCATTCCTTGTATAGACGGTCAATTATTTGACATATTTCTTGGTGGACTAGGACTAGTAGGTTCATAGAGGGATCCAAAAGGCGTTTTGTTCACAAAAAAGGTCAGGAATCTATCATACACCTACCTATCTGGTAGGGTTTTCTACGGATGAGTTTTTGAAACTTATGAATTTACATTTACAAAAGTTTCTTTGGGTGGGATTGTATTACGTCCTTATTTACAATCCAGGTTTTCTATTATCATAATCTATGAATGGTATATTAGTGTATTCATGAATTGTTTACTTAATGTTTTTACCTTTAGTCATTTTGGGATTGGAGATGTGTTCATGTGTACATGTACTTAGTAAAATGATCCCCATTTGTGTGATATGACTACACAGTGCTATTCTCCAGACAATGTACTATCAGAGACTATCTTTGGGTAGTGACAAAATGATACCATCTAGTATGGGTCATGGAAGAGTGATATCAAAGGTGGTTGGTTATACATAAAGATATAAGAGTCGATGAGGTCAGTTTGGGGAAATAGAGTCGGCTATTTTGAGATTGGATTTTTGGCCAAGGATGCCAATTTTGGTGAGGCGGGTGGCATATCCATACACCATAACTCTGAATTTTTCTTTCTAACTCGATATATTAAAACCTATGATATAGAGAAATTTAATGGTACATGCAACATTTAGGATTTTGTGGGTGTTCTCATATCTTTCTTGAGTCAGCTCACCAGGTATACATTATTGATTATGGTACATCATGATCTATTTCAGGATGCCTCTACACAAACATCCATCCAGTATTCCAATGTGTTATATATAGGATGATCTTCCAAGCGATGAAGTGACTGTACAGGGACCACTACTCGAGATAACACCTCTAGGTGGTTTATACCACAACCTAGAGGGTAGTCATTTCTACCATCACAAATGGTAGTGGATACACACCATATGAGTGCATTTCATGAGTTCCATAGGAAGAGAACTCACCTGTTTAGGGGTGAGAAGGAACCCTATTTAACTAAGGATTGAATGGAGGTAGTAACACCAGTCATCCACTTTATAAGGATGCCTTTTGACTCGATGGAAGTTCTTGATGAAATCCATCTTTAGAACATAGTGGGGGTGAAGGTGGATCTTAGTGATCCAGATTCCTGATGGGTTGGATCTCCCTTGGTAAAAATTTAAGCACCTCTTTATGGAGAAGTTCCTTCCAGTGGATTTACATTCAGTGCACATACAAGAGATCCCGAGTCTATAGTATGACCAATCAGAAAGTCGCGGTGTACTCAATGAGATTTAAAGAACTTTTTGAGTAATCTACAGATATGGTGCGAGACCCATTATTCATATCCTAGACCTTGGATAAGAGGATACTCTAAGAGATCAAGAAATCCTGGATATCCCTTATCATACCTACATATTCTAGGTTACTGAATGGATCCCTGCTAGTAGAGATATTTCTAGCAGTGCTGAAACTATCAGTGGGAGATACTAGTAGGAATAAAGCAGTTGAGTCCTTGGTGATAGTTAGCCGACATTAAACGCAGGGACCCAAGTGGGTCATTAAATCCCAGGGATGATTCCAAGATATGGGATTAGTGGTACATGGATCCCAGGGTAGAGCGGGTCAACTAATGAGAAGCCTATGTCACTCGTATGGTGGATGGGGATATATTGCATGAGATTACCCGACACACTATGTGGATGATCAGAAGATGGTCGAGAGACTGCCATGGTAGAGGCAGAGGTAGGAGTATGGTGGTATGTAGGGTAGTGGATGTGGTAGAGGAGTAGGTTGTGAATCATGTAGTGGGAAGTGGTTTGACATACCACTACCACCCCACCACCAGGTAGTCCACGATGGGCTCAGGGAGCTGGTGGACATGGACGTGGTCAGTATCAGGTGATGTAGGTTTATGAACTACGTGTTCCAAATATTATTAGAGGGTTGATATGTTTCTTTTCTACCATATCTATAGTTTTTGTAGACACAGGTTCCATTCACTCTTTTTCTACAAAGATCATTGTTCGAGGCTCATATATTCTAGTAGAACCATTGACTCAATCCTAACACATAGAGACTCATAAGAGGGGTATTTGAAAAACACATACTGATGTCGATAATGTTCACTTAATCGAGGGGGTGAGAGTATCATTTTTGATCTATTGGTTGTATAGTTGAGGCCTTACAATGTTATTCTTAGTATGGACTGGTTATCCATAGTTCATGCATAGATTGACTCTCTTAGGATCACTGTGTGGTGTTTCCATGGATATCAGACCCTTTATAACATTGTTGGGGAAAATGAAACACATTATGAATTGAAAACCATTAATCCTAGCATGGTGCATCCAATTACTCACCAGTTTTCTAGCATCAGTCTTAGTAAATTGGATGATAGGAGTTCATGGTCTCTTATATTTGTGTTGGAGTATGGGGATGTATTTCTTGAGGTTGACCTCGTATTACCTCCCCACAGTGAGGTACACTTATTCATTGACTTGTACCCCAGGATGATATTGATACATACACATGAATATCAGATTGACTATGTAGAACTTCTTTAGTTGAGGGTAAAACTATATGTTATGGAGATGAAGAGATCTGTGGGACCCAATGTTTCTACCTGCGCAGCCCCAGTTCTATTTTCAAGAATTTAGATAAGATATTTAGATTATGTGTGGACTTAAAAAGCCTAAACCAATTGACTATGAAGAATATGAATCAAATACCAATAATTGATGACTTCTTTGATCAGCTGAAGGGAGTGAGGTAGTTATTGAATATTGACTTCAGATCTGGATATCACCAGGATCTTGTATAGAATAGGGATGAATCAAAGACCATCATTAGATGTTAGTATAGAGACTATAAATATATGGTGATACCATTTGGCATCAATAATTCCCTATCATTGTTCATGGGGCTCATGAATTGAATCTTCTATCATTACTAAGATCAGTTCATTGGAGTATTCCTTGATGACATCCTACTGTACTCAACATCCGGGGAGGAGCACACGATATACTTGAGGATTGTATTGGACACACTCATAGATAAAAAACATTATGTGAATCTCTCTAAGGCTCAATTCTGGATTCATGAGGTCCAATTTGTGGGATTAGTCATTTTATAGGTTAAAGTTGTAGTGGATCTAAAAAGGATTGAAGTGGTGATATGTTGGGATCCACCCAAGAGTGATACCAATGGGAGGAGTTTCTTGGGTTTTAATGGGTACCATCTTAAGTATGCACATGATGTTTCCAAATTAGTATCAAAATGTATGACCTTGACATGGAAATGGAATCCATTCATGTTAATAGAGAAGTGATAATTGTGCTTTCAGGAGCTGAAGAATGATTGAAAAGTGATCCTATATTGAGATTACTAGGGGGTGTAGAGTACACAGTATTGATTGATTCATTAGGGACGAGGCATGGATGTGTTCTGATGATGGATCATGTGTTGATTGATATGGTTCACTCTAGTTGAGTTAGAATGAGTAGAACTACATGACCCACGATTTTGAGGATGTAGTAGTATTCTTCACATTGAATATGTGGTGACCATACATGATGGGGTGAGGAGTTTTGCATCAAATATGAGTAGAATAGTCTCAAGTATATCATCTCTCATAAGGATATGAATATGAGATATAAATTATTTCTATAGATCCTAACGGAATATGAAAATTACTTTTCTATAATCCTAGGAAGTGGAATTTTATGGTGGGAGATCTCAGCAAGAAATCCAGCTTTCAGATGTTGATTGAGGCATCAGAGCAGCTAGCTGTGTTGCAGATATCCTTTTTAATAGAGATGGTGAATATTAACTCTAGTATAAGGTTGTCACCCCTTTACTTGTACAAATATTCAAAGAGGAAGAAATTGGGAATATCGACTGGGATACCAAACATTATTATATGTCCTTGGGGAACACTCCTGATGGATAGTCTATAGGTGGGGAGAACATTGTTATCTTTATATGATGAACCATAGTACTGATGATGTTACTGGGGGAGGTTTTGAGGAAGTTCCTCATATCCCATTTGGAAGTACATCCGGGTGCCGGGAAGATTTTCCAAGACCTTTGACATCAGTTCTGTTGGCTGGGGATAGAGAAGGTGGTAGAAAAGATTGTTTATCGATGCCTCACTTTTCATCATGTAAAGGTTGAGCAACAAGTTCTAGCAGGCATGACTCACCCCCTAGAGGTTCCAAAGTGGAGGTGAGATGGGATATCTATGGACTTCATGACTGGTTTACCACACACATACATGAGACATTATACCATCTATGTAATCATTTACTGACTCACCAAGTCATCCCACATCCTACCAATCTAGGTGAAATGTTTAGTAGATATCATGGTATGCCTCTTCATTCTATAGATAGTAAGGCTTCATGATGTGCAATAAATAATCATCTTTGTTCCTAATTCTCATTTTACATCCTTGTTTTGGAAGGGTTTACATGAAGAGTTTTTGAATCAGTTGAGCATGGAACGACATTTCATCTCCAGATGGATGGCTAGATAGAGATGACCATCAACATTCTTGATGAAATGCTACATGTTTCCATCCTTGACTATGGACACTATTGGGTGTATCACCTATGATTGGCATAGTTTTCATACAAAAATATCTATCAGTACACCATTTGTATGGAATCATTTGAGTACTTTTATTGAAAACCACACAGGTCAACACTATGATGTACAAACCAAGCAGAGTAATAATTCATGGGTCCATAGCTAGTTACAGCTACCACCAAGAAGGTGCATATCATCACAGAGAAGTAAAGGACTATAATTATCTGAAATAAATCATATCCTAAGGATATAATGGCCCATAGAGTTCAAGTAGGGACACCATGTTTTCCTTTGAGGGTCATCCTGATGGAGATTACAACAGTTTGGCAGAAACAACATGTAATTTTGGAGACACATCCACCCTTTTATGATTATAGGTAGAGTTGGTGAGGTGGCATACTACCTAGCTCTACTCCTAGAGTTTTACCCGGTGCTTGATGTCTTCCATGTATCATAATTGGGGAGGTTCATCCATGATCCATCGCACGTCATTGAATGGGGTGTGTTGGACATTGATGAGGGTGTGAATTTACTTAATAGCCGATGGAGATCGAGAATAAATAGAATAGGATCCATTGTGGATGGTCGATTACTTTGTTTCACATTCAGTGGTAGCACGAGAATCCCCAAACGAGAAAACAAGAGTGGGAGGCTCAAATTCATGCCCCATACCCTCATATTTTTTTGAGTAGTACTTATTGTTTTGGGTTATAAATTTCAATGGTTGGGAGAATGAGATGAATCAGATTCCCTCCAGTTTTTTTATAAATTAATTCAAAACATTTAGAGACCATGAAATGAGATGACATGAGATTTCGAGGCCCAGTGTGCCATAGATGATATGCTTAAGAATGTTATGTTTTTAATAAGTCATGTAATAAATTTTTCTTTTCAATGGTAATAACTTATAAAAGGGTTCCTAGATCAGAAATTAGAGGAAAACATTGAATTAAGAGATGTTCCTTTACCATATGTGAGGTCTAACATCAACCAAAATAGGTTGACTATGAAAATTATAAATTAGACGCAACTATTATTAAATCATTTTAATAAAAATAATTTATTTGATGGAATGAATATTTTATTTTGAATGAACCGTTTTTTGGAAATCATGTTTAATCATATAACTCTGGAATCCCACTATGGCATGGAAAAAAACTCAATATACACTGAGAGATAGAATATTGAGGATAAATGATGACATTGAACTCTATTATTCATCAATGATTGGTCCAACAACAGAATAGGATGTTTGATCTCTTTGTGATTTCCCTTTCGCAAACATAAATCCGACGATGAAATCAAATACACCAACAAACTTGTCGATATGTAGTTTGATCTCTTGCCAGATGGGTGTTATCCTTGAAAGGTTTTAATGTGGTTTAGATATTTATGTTGATTAGTTCTTAGTCACTCAGTTTATATGAATTTATCAACAATAACATGGACAAGTCCTTGATACATTCTTTGGGTGTTCATGTGATTTATATATTCCGCAAAAATCTATTATGTTTTTTGTGTCTTCTTATCCCTAGAAACCCTTAAGAAGATGATCCGAGAATAAAGGATTGGACCCCGCAATGGCATATTAGAGGTGTGACAGAAGTGTGCCATGTTTCGGGAGAGAATAAGGTTTATGGGGTCACAGGTACAAAATGAAAGCCAGGCTACTGGTACAACTTCTGACGGCGAGGGTAGGATGTGGAGGTAGAGGATAGTTTAGGGGGTGCCCGAGGTGGAATTGGGAAACCTGTTGGAAGGCTATATGCGAAGGTAGAAGTGACCAATCAAAATCTATAGTAGGTGAGTTTGAAGTGTAGGACTTGAAGCTAACAGGGAATCTAATGGCAAACATGTAACTCGGTACGTTAGGAACCACATTGGATCCCATGATAGCGGAGGATGTTGGGGGAGACTAGGGGGCCGTGGTGGGAGGATGTGTTGATGGTAGTATGATTCACCTCAATGCTGCTTTAGAGGGGCCATGGGGCAGCAGTGAGGCAGAAGGACCAATCAGAAGAGGTGGTCGGAATACATGAAACACAAAATTGTTATCCTTTGACTGAAGGGACATGACCAGGGCGGCCCACATCAGATGCACACCAATAAGCCAATATGTAGTGGACCAGATAGGATAAGATGGGACCCACCTAATAGGCTGAGCCCAATAGACTGAGCTCATTCTTTCTGGGTTGAAACAAGTCCGGCCAGGTTGGGGTGGTCGATCCATTTTGGGTCGGGTCATTTAGACTGGATCGGGATGACTGAAGGGTCGGGTCGGTTTGGAATGGACTTGAACCTATGATAGAACTTTTCAGAAAAAAGAGATGTATCATTCAAACCGTCTGTTCATTTTACAAGTTGTTTACAGAGTTGGGACCCTTGAAATGAGATAGTAATTTTTAATCAATCTAAGAGAGTCTTTTTGATTGTAGGAATATTAACTTTTTGGCATGAGGAGTAACTTCACTGGATACAAGAGTGCAATGAGAAGAACTATATGACTGGCTGTGAATTGGTGACTATATGACTTGGGGGATGCCTGAACCATCAATTATAAATGATCCACCGATGCTCCATGAACAATTGATACTCCATGAACCATTGAAACTTTGTGCCCCATCGAGGATTAGTGTTCATCGATGCTCCCTATTCCATCGATGCTCCGTGCGCAATCGACTCTTCATGGGCCATGGACACTCCGTGTTCCATCGACTATCATTGCACCATTGACGCTCTATGCACCATCGATGCTCTATGCTTTATCGATTCTCCATGATCTATCAATTCTTCCTGCACCATCGATGCTCTGAGTGCCATCGACACTCTAGTCATTGATGCTCTGAGTGCCATCGATCCTCCAAGCACCATCGACACTCTAGGTGCCATCGATGCATCATGCATCATCGATGCCCCGAGCGCCATTGACACTCTATGATTCACTGAAACTCCTGGTGTTATGGAAACTGTGAGATATGTGGACTACAACTAAAAATCATAATCTCATTCTTTAGTCCTATACCAAAGTGAGCTGACCGTATTAACATATATTCTTGTTTTTTAGGGTGTACTTCATGTATTTCATTTATAGTGTACTTTTTTTGTTTCCATTGTTGTTTAATTAATTTTTTCATAGTGGTATTTTCTTTGGTGGTTTTGAGGTTTCCTACTCAGTATATTTTTACTAACCACTGCATGGGATTTACACTCACATGTCATGTCTTTTGTAGAAGATTAAGGATTTTATGGAGTTCAAGGTGGACCAGGACCACGTGGTGCTTAGAGGGATCATACAGACAAATATTTCCACTATGACTTTAGGAAGCAATTATACACCTACCCTTGTGGTAGGGTTTTTATGGGGACAAGTTTTAGGAACTGGTGTATTCAATATGGAAGACTTTTCTTTTTTGGGCTTGTTTTCTTTCCAGGTTTACTTATTAGTTTTTCTATAGTCGCATTCTGTGGTTGTTTTATAGTGTATGAATGTAATGTTTACTTAGTGTTTTTACATTTCCGAATTTTGGGCATGGAGATGTGTGTGTGTATAGGTATATAGGAAAATGGTTCATATTTGTGGGATATTCACACTCAATACTATTCTCCAACACCTGGCCTACTGGTTGTGGGCCTGGGGTATTTACGTCAGAGGACTCGCTGGGACGAGTCATGACCCATGATATATAGTCATATTATTTAGTGAAATTTTATAAAAATTTCCCTCATAGTCATTATCACAATGTACAATTTATAGTTTCAATATTCTAAAAACCATTCATCATAATCTAGGACAGAAATATAAGAATAGACAGCTTCTATTCCATGTTAGGGTAAACATAGGATTTATGAATAAATGGTTATATTTGATGATAACAAGAGCATAAGGGTGTGAATATATGAAAATGAAAATAGTAAATATTACCATATTATTCCTAGATCATAATGATGGAATATGAAAATAGATGATTATAGGACATGAATCATAAAAGAATAAAAAATTATAAGATAGTACCATAAGTTTTAAAATATTTCATCGGAATTGTTATAAAAATTAGCATAATCCAAGGCATAGATATCATTTTTCAATGCAGTAAACCAATAAATTCACCACATGTCGAGCTAAGAATACCCACATGTGTTACAAATTTTGGATTTTGATAACATATCTTGTAAAATTTAATATCATAAACATAAATCATTATCTTATTTCATTGAGAGATATAGTAATCCCACCTATCACATAATCATAATCCATTTACACGTATACAACAATATAAGGATTTTTTCTCATTTCATCATAACTCAACACAAGGAAAAGAAAATATGATTCATCAATATTTCATTATCATAATCAAAAACCATACATGGAAATAATAATGATATTATCAGTAGATAATATCAATGTGAATCATAAATGACATTTTTAGATGTTGTAAAAGGGGAATGTACATTAAAAAAGTAAGAACATTTCTGAGAAAATTTGTCTTTTTATTTAGAAATAACTTATTTTAAATATTCCAAATTCTATAATTTTTGGAAAATGATTTCCATTTGAAATAACCATGGAATCATTACGATGATTTATTAAGGAAAATAATTGTTGTGATAGAAAAAAAAATCATTCATGCTTCAAATTTTAGAAATAATTGTATGCTCATGCATTTGAGAAAATGTATCACATTTGGAAAACTACATGTAAATTAATAATAAATAAGTTTATAAAAAATTAAAATTTGGTAAATATTGATTAAATCAATCATTTTATATTTTTTTAACATCTAATATGAAATATAAACATAGAATAAACATATTCTTCATTGAAGAGTTAGATAATATTGTATTTTCTTAAAAATCTTATATTGTACTTTTGAGTACATATGTAGAGAAAAATGAAAGGAAGACATGTAAATTTCATAAATAACTAGATTAAAAGTGATTAAATGATATTTATGATAGATAGACCATATAACATTATCCTCATAATTTTGCGCATAAACAATCGTAGTATATTGTGATATTAAATCATAAAACCCTTACATCAAGTCCGAATTAATTCATAATCGATATAAATATCCATATATTAAATATAAATATATTATAATTATCTAAATAATCATTTGAAAACTAATAATATCATAAATTTTACTTATATCATTATGTAACTAATTTACTAACAATCCTTCACTATCATCATAATATATATTGTCAACAACTTCATTTGTTATATATATTTCAATTTTCCAGTTATAATCCTTCCATATTGATCATGGTTTCATCCTATAAGAAATATTCATCATCATTTAAATATAATATATATTAAATATCTACATATTTATAACTATCAGTAAACAATATATATATATATATAAATTAATTTCATTATTCTGAGAGAGTGTAGTATGTCGGTATGGATAAACGTTGATTTCAATCCCGTTAAAAATTTATTAAGAAATAAAAATAATATTTAATCATTAATTAATAATATTTATATAATAAATATCATATATATTCATTTATAATATCATTATAAACATCCATTAATTGATGTGATGGAAATTTAATTAGATCACTCTATAGGGCTAGTAGTTCAGACGTACACATGAGCGATACATTCATTTCCCATTTGATGTCAAGGTGGGGAATATTGTTTTTACATAATAATAATAAAATATTAAACTATTTAGGATACATTATTTAATATTTAATGTTGGATAAAATATATTTATAAGAATTAAATGAATAACTAAACATTGAATGAATCTAATAATACGAACACATCTTCTTTGATGGAAATCCTTTGGATAATACTAAACCTTCATATGATGGTCATAGGGAGAAACTAAAATCTCAATAATGATGGTAAGGATTCTAATGATGTATTAGGGTTGTTCTAGCATGAGATAGATTCCTCAAAATATATGAATAATGGAGGATATGTTGTAAATTTTTATATTTTTAGAGAGGAAGCACTTAAAGTTATTAAATACATTTAAATATAAAAAATATAATTATAATTTAAAATGAATATAAATAGAATTGGATTGAAAGGAAATGTTTATAAGGTCTATATTTGATAACACAATAAAATAGAGGCATTTTTAGTAATCATTTTAAATATTATATTTTTGTTTAGTCAGTTCCTCTAATGTTGTAATCCTTAACCAAGGTAAATTTTTTTAAAGGTGATTTATTTTCTTTATTGTAAAAAGATGCTAAAAAATGGTCCCTGGGTTACATTTTATACACGTTCCTATTCAACACTTAATCATTAATGATTTTTTTAATTTTTAAATCATTTAACAAAATTTAATTTAACATAAAATATAAATTTTTTAACATTTTTAGAAATTTTCATTTAATTTGGCATTAAATTCATCATTATAAAAATTAATTTTGAATTTAAAACCTTAAAAAATAATACTTTTTTGAATTACTATTCAATTCGTGGGATACCAATATTCATCAAAAACGTATTTATTTTAATATTTGAAAATCCATTTACTAGATTTTTTCTACCATTTCTTCCAGAAATGATTAGGCATTTCATTATAATTTAAAGTAATTATAAAATCCCCAAAAATATAAAAATTACATCATGAATTTTTTTTTTCAAAATAGTATTTTAAAATTTTATAATTACTTCTATTTATGCATTTGAAAACATATAATTGAAATTAAAATCAAGAGAAATAAATTTTGTATTGATAATTTTATTAAAATAATATGTTTGTAAAATTGTAAGGATACATGAAAGAAATTAAAATATTTTTCAACATAATATGTATTTGGATGAAAACAACTCATCAAATAGGATTATGTATTGTTTTATAGATATTTCAATTCATTTCACCAGAGTTTTAATACAATTTTACATATTTACTATTATTGTGATGCCAAGATGATTTCTTGTATTATTATTAATAAGAAACTAAAAGAGGCATATTTAGTAGATTTGATCACCTAATTGCAAAAAATTGTCTTTATATTCCATATATTGAAAAATATAATTTCAATAAAAATTTCCTAAATGAAATTAAAATCATTATTTATTAATGTTGTTTTTAAACTAATATACAAATAACTATTGATTTTTATCTGATTAAATATATTATTTGTAATTAATGTATAATAATTTTTATTTTAACAGAATTTTAAATATTATAATAATGTTAAATTAATTTTATTAATCAATATAAATAAAAAATCTGCAAAAATATTGATTTTTTACTATTTAGAGAAAAACATTTTTCAGAAAAATCAAGAAAAGTCACCTAATAATATCATTGAAATTTTAATTTTAAAATTTAAACTAATTAAATTAAATATATTTTAATATAACTATAGAAATTAATTATAATTTTTCCAAACAAAATGAATTAAAATCCATTTCATATAGAATAAAACATTTTATAGGTATTCATTAAAAATTTAGTACTTATTTTTTAAGAATGAATAAATAAATTTTCTTTATATTAAATAATTATAAAAATTGTTAATAATGTTTTAATTAATATTATTTTGATAAAATTTATGATTTAGTATATTTTGGTCACATTTAAATAATAATATTTATATATTATACCATAATTTGTTTAAATATTAGTGTTGCATGCTAAGAAAGCTACCAAGCATAATATTATTTTGAAATAAAATTTGGTGATGTCACATTATCCCCATAAATAATGTGTGTCAACATATTTTTTATCTTAGTAATTATGGGATCAACATTTTAAAATTGATGTATTTAATTGTACAAAGGGCTAATAAAACATATTTTAAAGAGGGAATGTGGGAAGCATAATGGTTTACTGAAATAATATATAATTCGGTTTTTAGTTAATGAGAAAATTTGAGGGTGGTGAAAATATAGATATAGAGCGGTAAGTTGTTGTATAATGAATTATATAGGGTGAAAAAGAACATCGTCTAAGGAAATTTAAGGAACACAACTCAATAAATTAATGATGGGTTAAAATACTATCTATTTATCAGAAATTATTGTAAGAATAAACACATGTCCATTTTCTAAATCATATTCCTAGATTTAAGGAATTGGTTATAATATTATTAAGTATCAAATTTGAATAAAGCATAATATTGATATATTAACCACAAGGATTTAAATAAGGTGGAAAATAAATATACCTAATTCATTCGACAAATAGATAAATTCTAAAACATCTCAATGCATGAGTAACTAGTATTTCGGAACCAAAAAAGCATTGTTTCGTCACAGAATTTGAAAATTCAATTTAAATTTAATCTCTAGACCACATATTGTCGTTCAAAATTTCAGTTTCCAATCACATGAATGTGTTGATAAAATATTCTCCTAAAATTTGATAATAACCTAAATTTTAAAAAAATAGGGAAAATATATATGATTCTAAAAATTAACTTGATAATTTTTCCTCAAATAAAATCATTGATTATAAAATATATTTTATAAATTGAAAAACTAAATAAATTTAATAAATGATAAATTGAATCACTTTTCATAAAACATGATATAAATTTCAAGGTCACCAATAATCTCTAATTCAAAATATCAATATCAATCATCTATTTATCCAAAATGAACATTATTTTCTCAACACCAATATTATATTAGTGTTCATATATCTCTCAATAATGTGTTTTAAAAAAATATCACCTTACCACTAAATCTGTTCTCTGGGATATCTTTAACAAAAAACATATAATTTGAAATCAGTAAATAGAAACCTCTTCCATAACTTCTTAGATGCTTTATTATTATTTTAAATAGACTATCATTTATAAAACACATTCTCTATAAAATTATCAAAACTGAATAAATAAAAATAACAATAATTCCACTTCAATTATTGTTATAGCTGACATAATTCTTTGGCCTATTAGTTTTATAATCAATAATGGAATTGAAATAGATATTTACCATAGGCCCTACACATAGGCTATTAAAAGAAAAATTGTATATTAGTATTTATATTATACCACTTTATTATATTCTTATTTTTTCTTTGTAATTAGTTTATTTATTCCCTTATTTCTTCCAAGAAAACATAGTCTCATTATTTTGATTCATTTCTCAGGGAGATTCTTACCACATTTTTGATATGTAGTATTATGAATATTTATTACACCATGGTATTAATGAAAATGCACTATTATATTTTTTGTTATATTGGAAAAATTACATAGGTTTAGATTGGTAATCAAATATCAAGAAATATGATTTCGAATTATTTCAACTTTTCCAATTCCATCTGAAATTTAATTTTTTTTCTTATAAAGAAAATCACTACATAATATATCATATTAAGTATCAACATAATTACATTATGTTCCATCCTTTCATTAAAAACCAAAAACAAGGTGTGGAAAACAATAATAAGAAAGTGAAATCAAATAATAATGAAATAACATTCTATAGAAATTTAAATTATTAAAGAATACATTGAATCTATGTCTCAATTGGATTAAGATAAGTCCTCCACTATCATTATATAATAAAATAATTTATACTACTTTTGTAATGAAATTTTATATTAACTTAAGAATTTCCACCATGAGTGTATTTACAAAGGTGTAGTTTTAGGACCAGTCATCGCCAAATGTGATGATTTAGTTAATACCTAATTAGACCCATTTTTTTCTCCGTTGGGAGTTTATTCCATACACATGTACACTTTATAGTTTCCAAATATAAATGTTTTCAAGGAAAACAAGAAAAATATTAGTTTACTAAAACATTTAAATGATAACCTTTACTTAGAATTATCCCAATGGGATTCAATAATGTTCTCTAATCATAGTCTCCAAAAATATATAAACCATTATCCAATAAAAATTGAAGAAATCTGAATATTAAATACCAAATATTTCATTCTCTTATATGGCTATTAAATAAATATCATAAAAATATTCTACCTTGAATTGTGAATGTTTGGTGACGTTGATGATAACAAATATAATCAATTTATTTAATGAAATATCGTCAATATATCCCATAATGTTCTTCTCACAAAGTACACTTTAACTTAGGTAAAACCAATATTATTGACCTAGAAAAAGGAAACATAAGAATTGGCTAGGTAAAATGACATCTAAGTACAAGAAAGGGAGATATCAGTCAATGATCATATATGACTATAAAATGAGAATATGTTTATGAAAATATATTCCTAATATACCAAATTCCTACCCAGAAATTCATAGATCATAAACAATGAAGAATGATTTAGAATATCATAAGATGTGAATCATATAATAACCAACGAATATTAGATTCTATTATAAGAATAAATATGTGTAATATATAGTTTGATAAAATGTTTCATAATTGTAATCATATAAATTATATTACAATGCTATATACAATTAAATTCATTACTTGATGGGCTTCACCTATCCACCCATGAAACCTCTATAGCATTGGCATAACGGTTTATTTTTATCTTTGAGATCATGAACATTATAAAATTTCACGTAAAATTGAGGGATATAATTGACCCACCGGACACACAATCATAATCCATTCAAAAGTATACTAGAAGATCACGAAGAAGATTACTCTTTTGTTATATTATAACCCATAGAAAATAAAAATAGTTTCATTGCAATTTTATCTACATAATCACTATAAATCAGGAGAAAGAAAATTCATGTTATCATTGGATAATAATCAATTTAATACTTAAATAAATATAATTGATGTTATCAAAGGTCAAAATGAATTTCAAAAAACACTAGATCATTCCTTGATGCAAATTCCCTTTTTAATATTGAAATTATCTCTTAAAAATTCAAAAAATTTAGAAAAATTAAGAAAGTAATTTTATTTGAAGAAGACACTTAATACTTATAAATTAATCATCAAATAAAAAAATATTAATCATGGATATAAAATTCATTTGTGTAGTAAATTTCAAAACAAATATCTCATTCACGACACTATTAAAAGGTCGCACATTAAAAAATGAAAAGAATATTACTTTAATTTTTTATAGATTATAAATTTTTATAATAATAAAATAAATAAATTATTGTTGAATTTTAAAACAATTATTGAAGTAATTTTAAAGAAAATATGAACATTAAAAAATGAATATTCCAAGTTGAAGAGTGTAATAAAGTCCATTTTCTATTATATATTTTGTTCAAAGCTTTTTATACTTAAATAGAGAAAAATGAAATGAAAATTTGTTTATAAATATAATATTAGGGTATAATATGTAACATTATATTAATGGCTGTTAAATTATATAATATTTTCATCATAGTTTTATGGATGAACAGTCCACGTATAATGTGAAATTTCAACATTACACTCTTACCTCAATTCTGAATTCCATCATAAGAACTCTAACCTAATATACAATACATATAAATACATTATAATTAAATAACCGAACTATATTCATACTTATAATATAATACATTTTTTTCTTATGAAATATAATCATCTATTCATTAATAATCATTCAATATCGTCATCATTTCCGATCTTAACTACATCGATTTTAATGTATGTTATAGTTTGGTAGTTATAGTACCTGTATCTTGATCTTGATACCACAATATATATAATATTTATAATGATATATATATAATATATATTCAAGAATAAATATTAAAACCTCTATATAAATGAAAATATAAAAAATTTATTGCACCATTCATGGTGATGGTTGTCTGTAAATACACATGAATATTGTATTAATTTTCTTATAAAAACTAGGAAAGAAAGATAAATTATATTTAAACATTATTTAATCATAATTATATCATATATTAAACATATTAATAAAATAAATTATTATAAACATCCATGTGATGTAGTGATGGAAAATGAATCACTCCACTTTGAGGTGGTGGTAGTCAATAGATACAGATGAGTGATATATTCACATACCATTTGATGGAAAGGAGGTGTAAAATTGTCATCCCATTATCAAAATAAAATATAATTATATTTATCATAATTTTTTAATTATTTTAGGATTGATAAAATAAAATTTTTATAACTAGAATAAGAAATAAACTTTAAAGAGCTGGGTAATATGATTTCTGGTTCATCAAGAGACATCCTTTGTCTTACCCTTTAATCCTTTTTAGGATGATCTTAGGGTAATACTAAAATCAAAGTAATGGTGACATTGAATCTGGAAATTTATTTTTCTAGGTCATTGTTAATCTATAACACTCATATATTTTTAGTAAGGGTGGATAATTGATTCATTTTTATAACTGAGGAGAGGATACCTATGGAATTACCTTAAAGATGTAAATATGATTATTTTATATCTCCTGATAAATGACTAAAAAATGAAAGTGATTCGCTTAAAAATTGTCTACAAAAGAGATATCAATGTCTTATAAATTTTAAAAAGTTTATTATGTCATTTAAAACATTATGTATTGATTTAACCAATTCATTGTCCATTTTTAACATTAATCGTGGTGACACAATTTTTTAAACTTTCTATTGTCAGAAGATTAATTATAATATCTTATGTGGACAAAAAATGGCCCATTTATGAAAATATTTACCATTTCACATTACACCTATCTAATTTTTTAATCATCTAATAAGATATTATTTGACATAAAATACCATTAATTTTATTTTTTGGACTTTTAAATTAATCTAACAACAAAGTCATATATATTATAATTTATTTATATTATTAAAATATTTACTAAAAAATATAAATTATTATGAACCATAATATTCATGGGACAATATAAGGCATTCTTAATGTTTTTTATTTAATATTTTTAAAATAAATTGCTATATTTTTTATACTATTTATACAAGAAGTGAGTCAAAATTATTTTGTAATGTAGTGTAATTACACCATCAAAAAAATTAAGGAAATTACCAACATATAAATAATATTTTAATTTTCAAAATCACCATTTATATTAATTCATAAATACTTTTTCTCACTTTGAAAACATATAGTAGAAATTAAAATCATGATATTTGCATTTTTATTAATCTTCAGAAAGATAATATCATAGATATAATTAACTAAACATGGTAGTAGGTTAAAATAGTATCATATATATATTATTTATTAAATTTAAAATCACTTATAAAAAAGGATATGTGAAATTTATAGAGTTGTTTTAATATTTTATGTAGTGTTTTAAGTCAATTTTACCTATTTTAAACATCAGATGGTGTTTTTTTAAAAAGCTACAATATATAATTTCAAAGAATAAAAGTGAAAATTTTAAAAAATATGATCCAAAAAATTCCAAATATTAAATTTCTACCAGAATATGAAATTAATTTTAATATGGATGAATAAAAAAAGGGAAAAATATTTTTAGGAAATGTAGTTTGTAAAAAAAAATCAAATTAAATTATGATTCTTATATGATTAATTAAATTATGAATTATTACATTAGAATTATGTTATATTAATAAAAAATAAAAAAAGATAATTTTAAAATACATTATTTTGTGAAAATGAAAAATAGTTTTACAAATATATATATTCTTTCTCTATTCACCCAAAAAAATAATCCTTTTTAGAAATATCTAAATAAATCACTATAAGTTAATATTGATATGTTTCAGTCAAAAATTATATTCATTTACTCAAATAAAATTTAATAAAATGTAGAATGTTTTTATTATTTTCACGAAAAAGGCAACAAAACCCATTAGTGAAGAAAAAATATTTATAAAATGACTTTACTAAAAAAATGAGTACTTATTTATTATGAATTAATCAATACATTTAAAGTATATATAAATATATAACTTTTTATATATTTTGGTTATTAATATTGATACATATCAATTTAATGGTATGATTATAATGATCATATTTAAAAATTATCATTTCATAGTAAATAATAATTTGTTTAAAGATCTTTTTTGTGGGTTATGAGTTCTTTAGGAAAAACTAATATTATAAAATACATTTTAGGTTGTTATATAAAGAAATGAACCTAGAAAAAAATGAGAGATCTAAACCATTAATCTCATTTAATGAAACTTGGATACAAAAAATTCCAAATTAATAGAGAACTAAGAAACTATTTACGAGGATAATTTTAGAAGAAACACAAAATGACCAACATACATGTGACCACATTATTACATAATCACAATAGATCTAATTCATTTATCATTATATCACGAAACAAACAACATATGAATAAAAATAATATGTGGTTCCTTTCCCATGAATGATAGAATATATAAAAAAAATTAAAATGTATATTAGCCTATTACACAGAGTTTACTAGATCCAATGAGGAATGATGTAATGGAATTACTCATTGGAGGAGTTAGGATGATTAAGTTCATCATATACAATTTTAAAATTAAATATACAAGGTTGTAAGAGGTATAATTTGAGAAATGAAATGCGTATTAAGTTAAAAAATGAATTTTTAGATTATATTATTCATGATTCAATGTTTTAACACACAACTTAACTAACCCAGAAACAACCATATTCCTATTTCTATTTACTTAGGGTAGATAAATTTTTTTACCACATTGTTTGAGTAAATATGTTTTAACTATGTGAATAACACCTACCCTAAAACATAAATATTATCATCATTTATTGGGAATTCAAAAACAATTTGGAGAAAACACTCTCTAATCATGAATATTTATAGAAAACACAAAATATACCAAAAACATATGAAATAAACTAACGATGATTTAAATCAATATGTGGATATTGAAAACAAATATATATTCCTATAAACCACTGATATAGGATAATTCTACAAACAATATCACTTTATATTCCAATAAAATATATCTAAATTAGTATGATAAATAAAAATATGATGCCACTAATCCCACATCATCATGTATTATTCCATTGTCTTGTGAGAATAATTTTCTACCTTCCATAACAATCAGAACATTATAATAGATTCCTAATATAAAATATTTTCTTGAGAATAATGAATTTGAACCACCTCTTTTATTGCTAACACAACTTCTTCCAAAACAATATGTTCCAAATTTAGTATGTGATAGGTGTAAGTATGGTACTTATTAAGAAAAAACACAAGGAAAAGATAATTGATAATAGTTTATAGAGATGAAAAATCTAATTGATAAGTCAATTTTATGATCATTACATTATTTTCAAAATTTCCCACATATCTCAAAATAATTTCCTTTATATATTAAGCTGACTATGATCATGATGATAAAAAAAATTCAACAACACATAGTCACCTACAAATAATTCTAGCATTTGTTGCCAATAATCTGCAAATGAAGTATGAAAACACTCATAATATTCAAGATGATAGTTGATAATCTAAATCTTTATCTTTTTTTAAAAAAAAATCCTGGTCCCACAAGATAAACATCACCCACAAATGACCATCAAATATATTACATACATGATGAACAATATATATAATCTACATGATCCATTGAGATATTGGATTATTATCTATTCTTGAAATCAAAATAAAAAATTACTAAATAGATCTCCCAAGTGGTTTTGTAGTATATGACCTAATAAAAATGGAAATCCTATTAAATCCTAATCAAATGTTCCATATATCAATCAATATGATGTTTTTATGTAGTGAACATCATAAATTGAGAACCAATATCTCCCTAGAAGACTTTATAAAACCATGACCTAAATTATGGATCACAATTTGGAATAATAATAGACAATATCCAACGCTGCCTCATGATATTCTAATCATATAGATTTCACAAATCCTCAACATTGGTGGAATATCGAATCAGAATGAATTGTGTTCACTTGTTCAAACTATCAATGA
Source organism: Viscum album (assembly GCA_963277665.1). NCBI lineage: Eukaryota > Viridiplantae > Streptophyta > Magnoliopsida > Santalales > Viscaceae > Viscum > Viscum album. The sequence continues at coordinate 937,947,868 of OY728129.1, forward strand.
ACACCCATATAAAATTCTTCTCTTAGAGTTTCTATGGTAACCCAATGTTCAAATACAGATATTTCTTATCCAATTTCATAATAGTAACCATGTGAGGATTAATATATCATTAAGACTTTTAGTTTTTGACTTTAATTTATTGAAATGTGTTGTAGCAAGAAAAATATCTATTATATGGTGATCCAAACTCAGACACAAAAACTAGAACATCATGGCATTGTACATATTAAATAAAATTGACTGAAAAAATCAATGAGATTACCGAAAACATTTTACCACAACCCTATTTATATAGGAAGAAATTAAAAAATATTTACTAAAATCAATAAATCCTCTAAGGAAAAAACTAATGGGAAATGGTCTCCCATTCGTATAATTAGTTATTGATACTCTTACAGTCGTCTCCCACCTATTTCTATTAAAATATAGTCTCAATGAAGTGGAAACATGAACAATTATTTGATCAGAGAATACCAGTCTCATCCTCCGTGATATCAATGGTAATTAAAAAGAGTCCCATGAGATTAAATTCATCCTCAAGTTCCATCACAGAATGAGAAGGTGTCATTCCTCTTGTAGAATTTCCAAATAAATTATCTTATATTTGGGAATATATAATGTATAATTACAAAAAAATATAATCTATCCATAACATCTTCTCAAGGTTCAGGTCATTCTAATAAAATATTTACTCATACTATTAAAATCAAAATGAACACTAATTAATTCCTAAAAGGGATAATGTTGCAAAATCATAACAGAATGAGTGATTAATTCATGTTATAAATAATTTTTAAAATAATTATTATCTATATTTTCAAGCTAAAGAGTGTTTTATATCTCTAAGTGATCATCCTATATAAATTAACCACCAAATCAATAACACGAATCATCGCAAATCACAACTTATAAATTCTGGAATTTATTAAAATCTTAGTTTTCACAGAGGCCAGACGTCCCAAAAATTCATCAACCGAGGAAAAACATATAAAATATAATATAAATTTTACACCTATACTATTTAGAGAATTAAAATAATATTCATGTTATGATTATTCTATAATAAATAGTTGATATTATTCATCAAAACCAAAGATGTTTTCAATTTTATGGAAAATGTCTGGTTCTTACAATCGAAAGAAATATTTCACCTACCCAAAATTAACTAATATTATAGGCCCTAATATCACATGAACCATGGTATAAACCTATTTAATTAGAAAATTACATATTGATATGTTATCATAAAGTTCGTGAACCCTAATTATTTTTAGAAAATATTTAATGTGATGTACAAGATATAATTTAGTTTTAAATAAAACTGAATGTCATTTATTAATTATAAGTCACAAAAATAAGGTTATGTTTTTAAAATATGATTTTAAGAGCTATAAAAATAGGTTCATCAATAGTCAAACAAAATAGAATCCAAATATACTCAATGTGGAAATACCCAGTACTAAATTTGGTCTTCAATATCTGACTCCCTCAATATGAGATTATGATATCCAGACTGATGTTTGATCATTAATAACCTCTTCCCTCTAAAACTAATAAAAATAACCATTAATATGAGAAAAATTATATTCATTAATTATCTTCAAATTTTTAATAATTTTATAAAAAAAATCCATATCTAGAGGGAAATAATAGAAATAAGCAAGAAATAATTTAAGAAATTTCTTAGCGACAAAAGCAACACTCTTACCCAGAAGATAATCCCTAAGAGAAACTAAAAATAAATATTTTTTTACCTATTTTAGTAAAGGATATAATTATAAAATAGACATATGATTTCACTCTCCCAAAAACAGAAGATATTTCTAATTGGAAGAAGTTAATAAGACATTCAAATAATTGTAGTAAATTAATGAATTGTGGGGAACTAACTAATCCATACCCAAGGTAACATAAAATAGATAATAGTAATTAACAATGTAATCACAAACTAGATCTACTATTAATATCAAGAGAGAAATGATTGGCATCAGAAAACCCTACCACTTCTTTCCATGAGGCGTCTTTAAAACCATAAAAAGTGCATGTGTTTAGTTATGGTTTTTAATAAATGCATGAAATGGGTTGATATAAATGAATTATATGGATTTGTATAAAATAATTTATCCACTAAATATGATTCCCCAGACCCACTTTACATGATTTGGTTCTCATAAGCACATTCTTTAATTACTGAAATCCCTAACAACTGTATATTATAAGAAATTATTATTCAACAATTACCTAAAATAAAGAAAATATAACATTAAATAAATTCAAAATAACTTTTATGTTTATAAAATCATGTAATTAAGATATAAATTAAAAAAATAATTCCCATTTACTACTCAAATAATTGAAATTTATTTTCCACTATTTATTGAAAAACATGATCTGTTATATATATATAAGAAATATTATGATAGAAATTAATAAATAATTGGAAGTCATAATATTCTAAAATTGAGAGAATGTTATATCGATGGAATTAAATGGCAATATTGAAATCAATAATTATTTTATAAAGATGATGGAAAGAGTAATTTTATACATCAAAATCAAGTCATCAATGCCTTATGAGAGGAATTTATCTTATTATGGGAAGACGTATAGATATGTAAATTTAATTTATATATATTAGCATATTTTATGCATTTATATTTTTAATACAACTGATATTATTTCCAATTATTCGAATGGTTAACAAGTTATGTGATTTGTGGATGGATACAACCAATATTTAGAGATTGGATATAATGAAATGAATTTTTTGAGAAATAGACACTTTGTGCTATGATGTGAATCATCATCACTTGACACCATGAATGTGAACCCATAAGGGAGATAAAAAGTGAATAAAATGTATTAAACAGAGGCTCCAGCATTGGAAACTGGAGATTCATGATGTGAAATAAATGTTCTGAGACAAACGCAATAATTTAATTATGATCAGATTCTATATGTTAATGATTAAATAATGACCTGGACCCCAATTTACTACATGAGGAGGACCCAACACTCACAATGGTTTATATTAAGTATGAATAAAATGTATCATAATACCCCTATAGTTCTACTGATATATTTCTATGATTCTTCCATAGAGAGACTCTAGAGACTGAAGTCTTAGTTAATAAATGTAGCTACTATAGGGACCTCAACTTTACCCCTCTAGTTTTATTTCATTTTTTCTTTTATTTTTTTCCTTACATATTACACTCTCCTCGCTAGGATAAAGGCGTAAAACATGAGTTTTTATAGGGTTATGTGGTTGATGGGGGATTGTTTCATTAGATTTATAAATTATTATTCATCTACTAGATTGTTGTAATTATTTTAATCAATTTCAATCTCATTACTTTATTTATATCATAAAAGAGGTTCTTTGAATTAAAATGGAAAAATTTTAATTACATTAATTGTTACTATGAATTGAGGAATGACCAATTTTACATTCAAAAATACCATGTTTAATTATGTTATTGATACAAAGTCAATAATATAATGAGCTAAATAACATAACCATATTAAAAGGGGGATTCATGGGTTGAGAAGGGGATTCCATGAGAATTTGATCTACATCATCTCAAAAATAATGCAAAAAATATATTTGTTTGTTTATATTCTAAAATTCAATTTCACCAAACGACTAAAACAAAAAAACTCTAAAATGTTTTTTACCAATAGATTTCCAAAAAAACCTAATCTACTCGGTTCTCCTCTTTCTTTCAAAGTCATCCAATATCTTATCTTTCAAATTTATTCAAAATCGAATAAATTAACATTATTTTAAAAAAATTAATTAAACTAATTAATTATCTCTATCGTTTAATATTTTAACTTTCCAAATACTATATTATATCTTATTAATATCATAGTTTGTGTTTTTACAAGTTTTTTTATTTTGACTAGATGCATAGGTAAATAAAGATACCCACTGGTCCTTTCAGTCATACACCAAAAACTAGACAATTTTATCTCATGAGACATGTATATGAATCAAGGGGGTATATAATTTTTCCCCTAGAAATTTATTTATTAGTTATGAATTATTTATCATTTGCATCCATAATGTTTTTTGTACAATTATCTAAGAAACCTATTAATGAATAAAAATATAGTTATCATTATAATGAATGATTTATAATTTCTATACATAATCATGTTATGAAAAATTAATATAATAATAATGAATATATATACTTTTAAATAATTTAATAAAATAGGTAACATGATAATAATCCATCCTGTAGAAGAATATGGATGGTTTAAAATTTCTAAATACCCTTTAAAATTAGCATCTTTATTAGAATAAAAAAATTACATAACGTCAATACTTTTCCCCATAAGAATAAAATCTATTAGAAACATTACAGGTGAAAATAATTCAACATTAATTATGAAAAAAATATATGTTCACACCATTTGTATGTATCAATATATAGCGATTTCTGTACAAGAAGAAAAATATTTTGATTAATCAAAATGAAAAAAGGTGGATATTTGTAAGAGATCATCACTAAATAATTGAGAAATTTTCATTAAATGTTTTATATGGTAGTTATTGGTATCTGTATAAAAAATTGTTATAATAAAACAATATAAAGTCTAATGGAATAATTTATTAATTTAATAAGAAATAATTTCAATCGAATTATCATAACTCATAAAAATGGAAATTCAGTTTTTAAAAATCATTACTATTTGGGAAGAAAATGATTCAATAAATACTTCAATAAAGGACATATTATAACTATTAAATCCCATATAACTAAATTTATATGTTAAAAATACCTATATTTGATATAAAACCTCCTAAATGAATTATGGTCTGAGAATATATTATTTCTCTGTGAATCTGAATTGTGAACAAGAAAAGCCTTAAAATCATTGAATAATTCAAGTCAGAACCCATTAATAGATGGGAAATAAAAATTAAATTTAAATAACATGAATAAAAAATAATTCAAGATAATATATATCTCAAATAATAATTATATATAATAAATAATTGAAATTAAGTGTATAATACTACTCATTATTCTAAGATAGGAATTTGAGTCAAAAACATGCACATAATATTCATTCCAAGGTGACCATGATCTAAACTCCTATATAATGAACATAAGAATATTGGTAACTTATCCCATAACACATTAATTACAAATTCATCACCTATTATAGTTTTTTTCATCATTAGGTGTTAAAACATCAGATTTCATATTTCTTATAAACTATAGGATGATGAGATAATTTCCCACTAAGAGGTTCAATGTTAATCATTCCGATATAATTATTGAAAGAATAATCATATAATTTTTATTAATAATTAATTCCCATTTTCATTATGTTAAATATGTGTATATTTTATTTGATGATGGAAATTATGATGGACTAGTTTTTGAAAATTTTAACAATAAAAATATGATATATTAATAGATATTTTTAATGTTATCAAAAAATATATAGAAAAATAAAACATAAAAATATATAATCATTACATGATATTAACATTATATTACATTCTATAACCATTTATCAAATTATCTTTATATCATAAATTTATATAATGTTAATTGGACCCATAAGGTAATATGTTATATTGAATTAATAAAATTGGGCATGTATTTATATATTGGTAATGTGACATTTAAAGATTCATAGGAACCACAAAAAATCATTATTAAATCCATTATAGGAACCATCAATGATGTATGGTGATTGAAAATTACATTCATTATTCATAGTGGTAGTAGAACACATATACTTATGATTAACTATCCCATTTCCGATTGAATAGATGGAATGATGGAATATAAAAATTGATTAATTAAAAATTGTATTTTTTATGTAGAAAAAATATTTATTTTTCAAATTCATTATTTATACCATGCTTTACAGGTATTGATGAATAAAAAACAACATTTCATCATAGATGTGGCAGATGGTTCATATACAAAATTGATTTTATAGTATTTTTTGGTGGATAAAAGAGTCTAAATATTTTATTTTAACAAATATAATATAATTTCATATTACATTAGATACATAATTCAATTTTTTATATAATTATAACTTTTTAATGATAGTAAAAATTAAGAAGGAAATACTATGATGAAGTGGATTGTCATGTCTGGGACATGGATTCACTATAGGAATTATAAATTGAAACGGTAAAATGTCAACTATTAGTGACTATAATACTTTTTATGTGATAGACACTTCTATGAAGATAACTTTTTCATATTTTTATGCTAAAATTACAATGGAATTGGAGTCATGAAGTGTAGTAAGTGTACAATTTTATTGTTAATGTTAATGGAAATTTTAGAATCACAATACATTATTTTAATAATATTATGTTACTATTTTAGGTTCAATAGATCAAAAATGGGAAAAATGTGTTGGGTATTGTTGGTGTGGTGTGAAACTCATCCCATCAACTCATTTTTTATTAAAATTTGTCTGTATTAGTTATTTTCCTTTTATCTTATTTAATTTTACACATATTTACTTCTACCATGGTAATTTTTTTAACCTTTGAAATTAATATCAATGTAGAATTATTTATTAATCCTTTATGTAATTAGAACTTTATATTTCGAAAATTTTAAACTATATTTATAAAATAAAATTTCTAAAGGTGTGGAAAGATAATTTTTAAATATAAAAACATAATTTCATAAAAATAGATTCAATTAGGACATATTTTTACTGTTTTTAATTTATATATAATATAAATTTTTCTTGGATGTTGATATTCATGAAATTATTTTAAATATTCTGAAAAAATAATGGTTATGCAGATTTCAAAGAATGCTAAGACTAAATGAAATTATAAAAATTATTGATTCAAATATATATTTAAATCCATTATTATTGAAGTGATATTTTCATTCATGAATGAACATGTTTTCTGTAGTATATATATGTTAAAATAATATATTAAAATTAATAATTTAATTCCTTATATTACTATTTCAATATATTTTTTTCAATATTCGTACATAATGATAAAATCGATAGTATTATAATATCATCCAAAAAAGTATTTTTTTGCTGAGAAAAATTAAATTTTGAAATGCAAAAAATGTAATATTAAGATAATATAATTATTGTAAATATTGAAATTTTATCCATATTTCAAAATTTAAATTCTATAATTTTTAAAATTTTAAATGAAATCGTATCATATAACGAAAACATATTTTTATTAAAAAAATAAACTTTTCAAATATTAACTGTTATTATAGTTAATTGATATTTTTAATCCAATAATTTTTTTTAATTAATTATTTATTAGCAAACATAATTTACCACCATTAATCACATGTTTCCTAAAATTTAATGCCATATCACATAAAAAAGTAATTTTTTTAAAAAAGAATTCGCAAAATAATATATAATCTTATATGCCAGTTTAGGTAAACTAATTGAATATAATTCATGTTAAAAGTATTATTTATTTTCCTTGTATACATATTTCATGATGTGGTTACTCATATACATTTACCACAAATTCAATAAATAGTTTTTAGAAAACATAAATAAATACTTATATTTTATCAGAATATACTTTGGTTTCATTTCAGTTTGGTGTGGAGTGTAGAGAATTCCCCCCAACACAATGAATTATTTAAAGGAAATCATATATTAATATTTTGAGATGTTACAACACCCAAACATTAAATAGATTTAATCCTTTAAATTTTAACTATTACTCAATGATTAATATAGGTGATGATATTCTTATCATATTAATTATTAGATATTTAGCCTCTACCACGAATGTTTCCTTACCTTGTTATGTCAAATCATGTTACTTATATTTAATAAAACAAAATTCATTATTAACATAATCATATAACTTAGTATATATAAACATATATATCATAATCATATATTCTCTATAACATACATCCCCAAACACAAACTGAATCTCTAATACATTAAACGATAATGAAAATGTATATTCTATCAGCACCCAATTATTATTTTCAACTATAATTTCATAATGGATCACACAAGTATATAAAAATATAATTTATCAAAAATAATAGTTAAACATCACTACAGAATTTAATTTATTACATTTTCATTGAATCAATTAACAATTCAACAATTCTTATCAAAAATTTTCTAAAAATCCAATTAATAGTTTATTAACTCAATATCAAGCATGTATAAAACCTATGTGTTGTTTATACATCTGACATATGTTCTATAATAGTTATCTCTAAAGTATATACTTGTCAAAAAATCAGTTTCCAAGTTAATCACTACAATTTAATATCATTTTCCATACCATTAATGATAATATAGTAAATAAAATCCTTAGTTTTAAAATAATTCTCCTAAAATTTAGAATATACCATAATATCATTGATAAAAATCACTCAGTAATGAGAATATATAAGAGTTTCATGATTTAATTTCTTATAAAATATCAATCCCACTACCTTCGGTAATAATAGATTACTCTCCCATTCCATAATAATAGGGTTATAGTATGATTATAAATCCTTTAAATATGCACCCTTATTTGGTTATAATATATAAGGTTCAATAGAAACAAATCATCCCTAGATTAATTTTTGTTATGTTAATTTAACTAGAAACTAAATACCAAAAATGTTTATCTATTAAATTATAGTAAATAATAATAGGATTATGAGAAATAAACCCATATATTCATTCTAACCCCTATTTCATTATTTGATTAACATAGTATAATATACATTACGTTATGTTAGTTTATATATTAAATTATGACATAATCATTAATGTAACATGGAAACCTATACTTTAAAGTTATTTGTAAATAGGATATTATTAACCAACAAATATCCCCTTAACAATATATTCTGATGGGAAATTTTTGTCCCAGTCATTGTGCACTTGATAAATTATTATGTCAATGGTCATGAAGAAAATTTCATGTTGATTTCCCATAAGTCAATATATGCAATAACCACATCCACATTCCAATATACCGATAATAATATACCAATATGAAACACTTAGTCAATACTTTCCAATATTTCAATATATCATCCAGTACTAAGCCTCATCTCAAGGGTTTTCACTATTATTCTCTAACACTAGTCCCCAAAAAAATTGAATTTCCAATGTTTTCAAATGCTACTTTATTATGAACTATAAGGCCCATTATAGAATTCTCAAAAAACACATAATTTATAGATGAACTTTGAAACCAACTACATATTCCTAGATTTAACAATCCAATAATTAAATAAAAAAAAGAATATATTTCATTTAATATATTACTCTTGCAATATAGGATTATATAATTTGAGCATTTCTAACAAAATGTATAATAATAAAGCTCATGCCATTATCATCAATTAAAAATTGATTTTTCGTAATATAAAAAACCACTTAATAAATAATATGTATTCAAATTCTCTATAGAATTTACCAATAAATATATCCTATTTGGATTTTCATGTGTGATACTTTTTTTATAACACGGGGATACAGATGCATAAGAAAGTGACATCTCAAAGGCATAGGGAAAATATAAAAATGAGGTAGTCATCACCTAAATAGTTGATCAAGAATAAATAAAAAGATATGAAGACAGAATCAATGATAATTGAGGGAATGTTATATCCATAAATATAAATGAAAAAATGGATATCAATAATTACAATCTTATTCTAATTGAATGCATAATATCAGACATAAATATTTTCTATTGAGGATATGTTCCATGATTTTATCCCATTATGAGAAGAGGTATACACCAAAGCCCATCCTTCTTTGTCTCTTTATTATTTTGAATACATCAAGGGGATATATAATGATGGGACCCACCCATAATATTATAATGTACAATGTATTAAACATAATACTCAATAAGAATTTTCATACCATTCCCATGTGAATATTTAATTTTTTAAAAACATGATTATCCATATGATGAATGATATTGAATTTCAATACATAATCTACATATGTTAGTATTAAATAATAATAAATAATATAAATTCCTTACCTCATGATAAAAAATTTATAACATGAATATAACTAATCTATAGGATGATAGTGGATAGTCAAAAAATACATTATCCACATGTAAATAATAATAATAATATGAATAATAATGTAGTGACCCAACCCCAGAAGTCGTGGAGATGATGTCTGATATCAATAACATGTTCATGATTACAAGGAATCAAACCCCATTGTGCTAGAAGTATAGTAGTCTTGTTAAACCAAATACATAGATGAGCCTTGTATTATAATTTCAAACACTAATTACATCATATTTTTCTTCTAAATAGCTTATATGATATATTTATTCAATATAGTATATCCTTGCATATCATTCATAATATGATTCATAGATTCCAAGGGAAATGAAACCTAAGAACTGTGATATCAAATTCGCAGTAACGATATATTATATTGAAACAAATAATAAATCCATGGGAATAGATAATATAGAAAATTATACAACTGAACACAGATGCATTAGAATCAACAAATTTAATAGAGGTGAAAAATATATATTGTAAGGTAATAACAAAAAACACATTCCATTCACATAAAAAGATAATGAACATTCAATATGAAAGGTATAAAACTAAAACACATTCCATTATATTAACGAACTAACAATTTAAGGTATCCATAGATATTTTTATGAAAAATATCATGGATTAATAATAAATAAATATAAATAATTGAAATACCTGATTGTAGGATGTCATATTTCCTAGGTATATTGTACGTTTACCATCAAAACCTTTCACAAGACAATGTACAAAATATTGGGCTAAAATTTATCTAAAGGAGCTATCCAAATGAATCGTCCCATGAGAGTACTAATGCATCGAGGGTATACCTATAACATGGACATAGAAATGTCATATGAGTCCAAGACATTCCGCATATATTGAATAATCTATTTAACAATGTCCCTTATCATATATCCATATAGAGAAAGAAATATATATTTATCAATATTAACCCAAATAATAAAGTAATATTCAAATTTAACACCATAGAAAAAATGATATATAGTTTTGGGAAAGATCATATCTATGATATATGATAATGTAATTTGTGTGAAATTCAATGTTCAATGATCATAGGAAATTGAATATTTCAAGGGGAAAAATGAATCAAGGATGAGTGTTTTATTACTATAATTGGACAAATAAATCATAAACTATATAGAGCATTGTTAATTATTATATGAATAAAACATTCCATAAGTGGAGTAAAAAAATGGGATGTTTTCAACGATGAATCAAAATATTATAAAATGATCTTCTTAAAATAATATCTATAAAAATATCCTTTTATTTTAAAGAACCAATAGAAAGGAATTTTCTATGGGAACTACTTTACAAAATAATCATTACAAATTATCCTTTTAAATTATAATAATAATCTTCTATGTATTGTTGATGGGTAAATCCTTACATGTAATATATGGTAAAAAGATCATTCATTTTTCAAGGTAAATGGTTAGAAAAATTCTTTGTTCGGAAAGTGACAAAAATTCCATTGAAAAAATTTTTAATAGAAAATAGTATTAAATTTTTTTACCAAATAATTTTAAAAAAATTCAAAAAAACATTTTAAAAGACATTTTTATAAGAAAATAGGTTCTCCGACTAAAAGGAGAAATAATATTCTATTTTATAAAAAACATTTTCTAAAAACAATTGAGTACCAAAGGGTATAAGTATGTATTACTACTTACAAAAGGTTATGAATTACGAAAGGGGAGGAAAATTAATTGATTTATTGAAAAATTGTCATTTAATTTCCAGGAATAGACATACTATTAAAAAATCATAAAAATTATTCTCGATGTAAATAACATTTAAACATTCCAATGATTCCCATAATATTTTGAAACATTTTAAATCATAAAATGCTTAAAGGAATAAAATTAAATGAAATTTATAATATCATGATAGTACATAGTTTCATGATATACAATGTAAAATATATGTATATATACCATATCAATAAAATTAGTTTTATAAAAACAAGTTAGTCTCAACCGAATGTAAATTGAGAAAAAATTCATTACCTTGCATTTCCTCATAGGTAAATGTCAATTAAAAACTGATATAATAATATTAATTAAATTTTTTACTTTATTGGGAACCATTTTCATATTTGAAATTACTTTTAATTCACTTATTAATATTTTTTATACAACTACGTAGAGAATTATGTTTATGTCAGTTGTTTTGACCAAATTCAGTTTATTTGTCAAAAATAAGTTTGGTTAGTCAACTATGGTCAAAGGGGTCATTATATAACATCTTTAGAATCATAATTATGATATAATTATCATATTAATATATATATTATAATTTTAAAAACAATAAATACTTATTGTTTTGAACGATCAATCATCATTACAATCATGGACATGGTAGGCCATACATACACCTAAGTAATGTTCTCATTTTTCAATGATCTTTATAAAAATAAGCGAAGTAACCATATATATTTCTGGAATGACCATTATATAATAATTTTTTTTAAATAATATATATTTATATATAAAAACTTTGTTAAGTAAAAGGAGTCACATCTTGTATAGGAGGTGGTAGTCCACATATCTATTGACAACGTTATCAGTTTCTATGTTTGTTAATTTTAACATAATAAACTAATATATTATATTTAAAAAAGGTTATCATCTCATGAATATAATATATATTTTATGAATTTCACATATTTTTAACAAATATAATACTGTATATGTTACATGTATATTGTGATTGAGTCACAAGGCTATTTGCGTTCTGTTGTCTACACATCCACAAACAATGATATCACAATTACACAAAATGGTTAGTGCATGATTATGTGTTATAAAATAATTAAAGAAGAATAGTGAAATAATAAATATAACTAATATCATATAAAAAATTATTTTCAATCATAATTTTCTCCATGAGAAGTGTCAAAGAAAAAAATGAACAATTATGATTTCGTTAGGCCGTAGTTTTACAACACATAAATAGAATATTGTTTTCCCATTAGATGGAAGTGTGTGTATGTTTAGGTAAAAATAATAACATAAAAACATCATAGTATATTTATTATACTGGTGTGTTTAGAAAATATTGAAATAATATTATTTAATTGAATGGAATGGGGAAATAAAACAAAATAGGTTAAGGAAAGAAATTACATCTTTTTTGGGTAACTACTTTTGGATTACATAAAAGGGAATACATGAATTAAATTCCTCACAAAGTTAGGATTATAGGAATATGAGAGGATTTTATAGGTTCTATTTGGGAAAATATTGTTCGAGCCAATGTGGTTTGAGAGGTGTGAGGAAGTGGGAGGCATGGAGGATTATTTATTGTGTAAGAGGAGTTGCATTCTTGTAATATTTTGAAAAATGAATTCTATAATAGTTTTTAACACAGAAATTTGATCCCATAATAATATAAACGTGGGTATATGTATGAAAGGTGTCCATAAAAGGGCTCTTTTCCAAGTTTCAATGTCATTTGGGCCCTTAAGATTAAGGTTTACTCCATTATTATCCTTAATTTTTCCTTAATAATTGTACAAAATTTTAATTACATTCAATAAAAAAATTTCTCAACAACTAGATTAACCTTATTATACAATAAAAATTTTGATTATTAAAAATATTTATTCTATTTCTCTACATTCCAAACAAATAAAGAGCATAAATGAATTTAAATTTAATATTGTAGATGGGATAATAGTGTCGGTTTTTAATGTAAAAATATGTGATAGTTTTTTAGGTTTCAATGTTGATTTTAGAAGTGAAATATATTAAAATGACCAAAATTAGGTTAATTTATAAAAAATTATCTCACTAAAATATAAAATCAATTAAAAATGTAATTTATCCTTAAAAAAAATTATATTAAAATATAAATTTCAACTAAAATTAATCACATTTCAAAATTAATTAAAAACTTTATGTTCTCGAGAAAATTCCAAAATTTTACCCTAAAGTAATTTTTATGTTTAAATTTCAAATATGAAATTTATTTTATGTTATATTATCTTTTAATGGTCCAAAAATAGGATTTATGATAGGTTCTCCATTAAAAGGTGGTAGAAATTCATTAATAATGAATATAGTATTTTATGCATAAAAATGGGTTTTTATCATTTTCCTTTCAAATATATTGAATAAATATTTGATTTCATATATATATATATATATATATTAATTTCATTCACTAATAATAATTAATTTAATTTAGAATGTTAAAATAGTTTAGCGAGATTTTTCATGAATTAAAATATTTTTTATATTCAGTTGTTTTTTATATTCATTTATAATTAACATGAAACAAATGAATTATTTATATTTTTAAAACCATATATTTTAATAAGTTATTTTACACTATTTATAAATGATAATTTAACATATAGGTTATGAATTATGCTATAAAATAATAAAATTTAAATAAAATATTATTGTTCGATTAAAACTCAATCGTGTATGTAACACATTCCATCAACGAAACTTGTAGTTGCATGAGTCGAATGTTAACATAGCGTCATGTGAATTTCAAGATATAAAAAATGTTGAATTCATTTAAAATAGTGACAATATTATATATTATTAGGTTATTATATTCTCTTACGTTCTTGGTGTTGTGTTCCATTCATGTTATTGCATACAATGATCCTACTCTAGATTTCTGAGGTGTCACATTTTAACCACATTAACTAAATTGTTTCCTCAAAATTTAAACTCAATAATGGTAATATATTGTTTGACATTTTTTAAGTTGAAATCCCCCATCACGAGAAGGGTTTATAAAATATCATCTAGATAATAGAGAATGAGAAGTTCAAAGATCGAATAGAATGACATATGACTAGGTATCTATGTATGAGTAAATTAGAGGAATTTAGAGATACATAATTGGGAAAAACATATTAGTATTAATATTGTGTGATTGAGGTCATAAATCAAAAAACAATTGAATTATCAATAGAAAGTTGAGGGGATGAATTCCATAAATCATTTATTATATTGAAACCATCAGTTCAACAAAAATTAAAATATTAGGAAAACATTTTTTATATAATCTTCTTAATAACGGTTAATTCATTTAATGTCAAAGGATATGAAGAAATTTTCAAACTTGATATATTTATATAAAAACAATTTGATCCTTTGATTATTCTTCGACCAGTTTTAAAATTCATAAAAAAATTAATTTTGTTCCCTAAAGTAAAAAGATATGCTTCTAAAGGATCTTTTGGACCATAAAAGAGGGGTAAGTATAACTATTTGTGTTAATATATTATCCAGTACTAATATGGTAAGGAAATTAATCTATAAACCTAAAAATTATAACTATCACCATATCATTAGTAACCATTCACCAAATTATTCAACTAAAAATGATATATTTCTAAGAAATTACATAGGTCAGTGGTTTGTATCAAACCTTTACTATCCTTTGATCATTGGTTCATGTATTCCAACCTTGTCAAATTCGATGGTATGCCACCTGTCATACAGGTTGTAATTTTTTAAAACCTTATTAATATTATTTATAGAAATAAATATGATGGACATCATTGAAATAAGTTTAATCACTAAATATCATTTAAACAATGGTTTTTAATACAACATTAATACATAAATACATTGACTACTTATTTATGCATAGTTCCTTTCATGGACAAGATTTTAGCCATAATATCAATTATTATAATTCTAAATAATGACACTTTATTTTCATTCTAAAAAACATTATGGTTTATCCTGGAGAATTAATTGTCAAAATCTTTCATAGTGGTTTAAAAATTAAATGTAAAGTTTCCTATGCATACCTCCCATGAGATTCATACAAGGTGTTCATGAATTCCCATTGTCATCTAACAGGTTACATAGAGTTAGGATCAACACACATTTTCATCATTGTTACTCCTATGTACATATTTTCTAAAACCACATCCACTTGTAGTATCGATGTATGGATGTATTACTCGAATAACTACATAATATATATCCAACCCAAACTTTGGGATATTATTCGTTAATTATCCTCAAATTATAACATATTAATTTGTTCTCTAATCTATGTTTTCATAAATATTGTTAGTAAGGTTTCTATTTATATTCCTTTTATACCAACTATAGCAACCCGACCTCCGAAATCTAGAATCCATTGTCTCCAATCAATTACTTCCATGACCCATCCTCAGGACTCGTGCTGTGACTACCCCAAGTCCGCCTTCCTTAGGCCAGTGGCTGACGACTAGTACTAAAGGCATAAATCCCTAAGATGGGAAGTCATTGCCTTTATAAAAAGTTAACACACACAATCAGAGTACACAATTGGAAGAAAAACACTAAGTAGAAACTGTATACAAAAGATGTGATGGAAAGTAAAAGGGGTTGGAAATACAAGCCCACCAGTAAGGTACAAGGAAAAGACAAAACATGTACAACTAAAAGAAAAACAACTGGAAGGTGTCTAGAAACTCTTGGATCATCCACCATGTATCCTACTTAAAGGGTAGGTACATATATCTTCCTCAATTCTCCACGTATATATGTCTCCTCCGGGAACCATCTAGTCATGAGGTCCACCTCCGGGTACCGTCCAGTCATCATACACTCCACTTATGTCAGCACTGTCTGTCTTCTGCATCCAAAACAATGAGGTTCATGCACTGCCTTTGCAGGGGTGAGTATCACAATACTCAGTAGGGACCCTGATACCCTCAATGTCTCAAAAAATCCAATCAGGATGAACCATAAAGTATGAATCAATGGATAACCATTACATATCTATATGCCCATACATATACCAATGTTATCTAGTATCCCATCTCAATCATGAGGAAAAAACCAAGGTCATTAACTCAGAACAAACCTAGATTTTCATTATCGAAACCATGGCTGCTGAATAACTCCTCCTTTGTTGAGAACAATGGGAATGTCGCGACACCAATGTGATTCTCACTATCCTTCAACTGCTAAGGTACTCCTCCTATAGAGTACCGTGGGTCTGCTGCCAACTACCAGGTTCTCCTCAGTTGTGGGTCTACTGCCAACTACCAGGAACTCCCCCTAATAGCAAGTAATTGTAATCCTCTTGTCGAGTACCACAAGTTTTCTGCCAGCTACCTGGTGCTTCTCCACCATGGGTCTCCTGCCAACTACCAGACGCTCCCCACTGGGCTAGTCAAATCGGTTAATTAGTCATCTGGACTGTTAGCTACTAGGTCTCCACACTCAGTCTTCTCATCACTGGAAGGATCGGATTCCTGAGCTACTGGGAAAAACTCCAACTGTCGTGAAGTCTCATGTAGATATAACCCAAAGGTTTTCCTCGTCATAGGGGTCTCAAAGCAACAAACGACACGTAGATCGGACGCTCAGTCTATGAGTTATTGGCATTTTTGTTCCAGGGATCGGTTGGATTTTAGGTTGAATCCATCCCGACTATACCCTAACTATATCCAATCCACATGTGGGGTATTCCAAAAGAACCTTATTTTTATATTATTTTCTTTTCCAAAGACGGTACGTCGCTCAGACACCCATAGCGCAAATTATGGTAAAAAAGTTGTAAACATGCCATAGCGTGTCTCGGTCCACTCAGACCATGTTCGAGCAACCCGGCCCGACCCGGTCCGAACTAGGGTCTGACCCGGTCTACGGGTCTGACCCGGTCCAAGGGGGTGGCCCGAACCGAGGGGGAGGCCCGACCCAACGACGCGACTCTGCCCGAAGACACAACCCTGCCCAAAGGCACGACCTGACCCAAAGAGGTGGCCCGACCCGAAGGCACGACCCGACCCGACGGTGCGGCCGAGTGCGGGCTGGCCGTGTGGCCCCGTCGGCGAGCCGCATGCGTGCTGGCCATGGTGCCCGACCAGCAGGTCGCGTGTGGGCCGGCCGTGTGGCCCGGCCAGCCACGCCGTGGGGGGGGGGTGCCATGCTTCCCCGTTGTCCGTAACGGAACTGGCGCCTAGGGCTAGTTCAGGTAATCGTGAGACCCTTCATGTTCGGCCTGTAGCGCGCACTAGTGGTCGGCTCAGCCAGCCACCCTTCCCTGTCCGCTAAGGACTAAGGACGCGGTCCTTCTCTGGTGCGTTGTGAAGGCTCCATGCCCATATTCTCTGAGGCGGCCCATCCTGGCCACAGTCCGAATTTCATCCATATGACACGATGATGCCGTGTCTTTTTGGTGACCCGATGGTCTTGGGATGCTGTTTTTTCACAGCTGGCATGATGTCACCGCCGTTCTCCGATTCCTTTGTCAACAACAAACAATATTAAAGGGGGGAGGTTCAGCCCGTATTCTAGCAGTCCGAACCCTCCATGTTATGTTGTTAACAATAGACATAACGTTTTCCAAAAATATTGTATGAATTAAAACATAAACAAAACAACACAAACCACTACCTCGAGATCGATGATGTTGACGGAGTCACGGAAAGGTGGCGTCATTCAATCAATTATGTAGGAGGAAGAGGGTACTTGTCGTTGGTAGATTAGAATTCTAAGGTGACGAAGTTGAAGAAGAATTTTTCATTCTTCTTGTGCATCGCTTCCCATTCTTGCTTGGTTGAAGAAGGAAGAAGATGGTGTCGTTCTTCGTTGGAGAGAAAAGGTTCCTCCCTAGCCCTCCCCTTTCTCTATTCTACCTATAAATAATTCACAACAAAATGAAATATCAGGTTTGTCTATTATTTTATTATTGACATGAATTTGAAGTGTTTTAAAAAATAATTATGTTACCACACTTATTTAATGGGTGAAGTTGGCATAATTAATTGAGGGAGGAAGGTGAATAATTTAAAAGGTTCCCCCAATTTATGGAGAGTTTCAAGGGGGTTAAAACTCATGTGGTTCCCACCTAGTAATATATACCTGTGGGAGGTTATACTCGGGTGGGCCCTACCACCATAAAATCCCATGGGAGGTTAGGGTGTGGTGGCCCCTAACTCCAACCTCCCATAGGAGAATTTAACAAAACAAATTAAATAAAGTTAGTACTTTATTTTATTCAATTAAATTAAAAACCCCAAAAAACTATCTTCCATTCTCATTTGACTGCAATTGCGGTTAAGGTCTCACTAATAAATAACTGACTCAATGAGTTCAACGGTGCCCTCAGATTTCACTTCTGAGCACCGATTCAATTGATATAAAATCACGTACGTACGTTTACTAAACGTACCTGAACAAATCATCAAAAATTGATTCCCGACACACCGGGTCTTGGAATCAAGAGCCCTCAGAAACATCAAACTCCTAAAATTCCAATGTAGTTAAGAAAAAAAATTCCATGGAAATTTTGGGTATTTACATTCTCTACAGCTTAGGGATTTACATCCCCGTAAGCTATAACACAAACGAAGGGAACAAATGGGGGTTCTGAGCATGCATTTGAGCCTACTGCTCCCATGTGCTCTCCAAGAGGTTCCCATGCTGCCATCAAATGCACACCAGACATATTGACCGTCCACGTAGGACCCGATGTTGTTGATCCTCAATCTCCACTGAAACCTCCATGAATGTATCCCCATCATCGATGTCCATCTCCCCATGATGAATGATGTGGATGGGTCATGCACGTATCTCCTCAACTGAGATACGTTGAAGACGTCATGCACCCAGTGTAACTGAGGTGGAGGAGCAAAGTGGTAAGCCACCTCACCTACTCTATAGAGGACCTGAAAAGGTCCTATCAACCACAGAGATAATATGCTGCCTCAGCCAAATCCTTGCAAACCTCATCGAGGGGAGACCCGTAGAAAGACGTGGTCGCCATCCTCGAACTCCAAAGGTCTCTGTATCCTGTTAGTATTATACTTTTGTCTTATCTGTGTAGTCTTCATTTGCTCCAGGATGATCTGCAAATTCTCCGTGGTAGCCCGTACCATCTCTGATCCCAGTAGTGCTGACTCCCCTCAGTCTGTCTAAAACAGTGGTGACCTGCAAGGCCGACCATACAAGGACTTAAAAGGTGCCATACCTATGGTGGAGTGATAGGTGTTGTTGTAGGAAAACTCCACCAATGGAAATTGATCCTCCCAATTATGACCGAAGTTGAGGAAACATTGACTGAGCGTGTCCTCAAGGGCCTGAAAGGTCCTCTTGGTCTGACCATCTATCTGAGGATGGGAGGCAGTGCTCAAACAATGATGTGTCCTGAAGGCTTCCTACAACCCCTTCTATAACCGAGAAGTAAATTGTACATCTCGGTCGGAGACAATTGAGGAATTTACTCCATGTAAACTCACTATCTCTTGCACATAGATGCATCCTATGATCTCAACTGATCCGTGAAATATGATCGGTAAGAACTGGGCCGACTTGGAAAGTCGTTCAATGATCACCGATATCAAGTCATGACTCTTGGATGTACATGGAAGAACCGTCATGAAGTCCATGGATATTCCATCCCACTTCCACTTTAAGACCTCTAATGGTGGAACTAATCCTAATGGTACCTGGTGCTCTCCCTTCACTTGCTGATAAGTGAGGCACCATGAGGAAAAATCTACTACCGCCTTCTTCATACCTGGTCACTAGTGTTGTCATCTGAGCTCCTAGTACATCTTCACTACTCCTGGATGAACCGCTAAAGAGGAATTATGGAACTCCCTCAAAAAATAATCTTGAAGTGTAATTGGTACTAGGGTATGTCCTCTGAAGAGGATGACGTGCTCCACACCTTTAGAAAATCAATCATGTGCCTGCCCTGTGGATATATGAGCACGTCGCGTCTCACAGTCAGCATCTCTAGGTTGTGCCTCCCTGAATAGATGAAGATGTTGGGGAGTGACTGTAAGAGAATGAGGATAGGCTGCTCCATCCCTATCCACAATGGATATCTATAAGGCAGCTAGCTTCTCCATCACCTCTCCTGGATATTGAATACCTAATCTCCAGCTGAGAGAATCTAGAACAACGTTCCTTTTCCCATGAGTATAGACTATATAGAAGTCGTAGTCCTGGAGGAACTCAAGCCAACGATGCATTCTTAGGTTTAGGTTCTTTTAAGATAAGATATACCTAAGACTCTTGTGATAATAGTACACAATAAAGCGGTCGATAATCAGATAGTGTCACCACATCCTCAAGGCGAAGACCACTAATGCGAACTCCAGGTCATGGGTAGCATAGTTCTGCTCATGCTGTCTCAACTATAAAGAACCATACGCGATCACAACTCGCTCCTACATAAGAACACACTCGAGTTCGTTCCCTAATGTTTCGCAGCATACTACGTACCCTACGCCTTCCTCTGGAAGCCTCTAGATGGGGGAATTAGTCAGCCTCTACCTCAACTCCTGAAAGATCTGCTGGCATCTCTCCGACCACACGAAGTGTTTCCTCTTCTTATTAAAAGATGAAAGTGGTGATGAAATGCTGGAGAATTCAAGAATGAACCTCTGATAGTTTCTATCCAAGCCCAAGAAACTCCGAACCTCCGTCACACTCCTGGGTGGCTCCCTAGCCAGTACCGCCTCAATATTCACTGGATCCACTTCAACTCCAGCCTCCGAGACGATGTTCCCCAAGAAGTAAAACTCTCGAATCCAAAATTGGCTCTGCGATAGATTAATATAAAGCTGGTGCTCTCAGAGTGTGTCTAGTACTACCTGAAAATGGTAGGCATGCTCTTCCTCAGTAGTCGAGTAGATCAAAATGTCATTGACAAAGACTACGACAAATAAATCAAGTTAAGGATAGAAGATCTTGTTCATGAGGCTCATGAAAACAACTGGTGCATTGATTACACTAAATGGAATAACCGAGAACTCATAGTGGTTGTACCGACACCTAAAGGTTTTCTTTTGCACATCCTTGTCTCGAACACTGAGCTGCTGATTGCCTGATCTGAGGTCTCTCTTCGAGAACCATCATGCTCCTTTTAGCTGATCAAAGAGGTCATCAATCCTTGGGAGTGGGTACTTGTTCATCACGGTCACCTAGTTTAGGAGATGGTAATCAATGCAGAGGTTGAATATCCTATCCACCTTCTTGGCGAATAGAATCAGGGCTGGCCAGGGAGAAACACTAGGATGGATGAGTCCCTTCCCCTGCATGTCCTCTAGTTGTACCCGCAGGTCATGAAGCTCAGTGGGAGCCATCAGATATGTTGTAGTAGATATCAGTGCCATCTCGGGGTATAAGTCTATGTATAAGTCCACCTCTCTACGTGTAGGTTGTCCTGGAACATCGTCAAGGAAAATATCCGTGTACTAGTCCACCACTACAGGATAATTCCGAATATCCACATTAACTACTCCGAGGGTGAGGCAAGACAACTGGTGAGTGATTGGATGAAATCTCCTCCGAGCAAGTCCATCATGCACTGCACAGGTTCCCATCTCACCGGAGAAGGTGAACCTGGTCCCATCCGTGAAGACACACCACACTTTGCGCCTAATACAGTCGATCTAAGAATGAACTATAGATAACCAGTCCTTACCCAAGATGACATCGTAAGGCCTCGACACCATTACGAGGAGCTCCCAGCCGAAGTTCTCACCTCCTAGAGTAAGTTTACACTTCCAGAACTAGTGTGTAATCGTCAAGTCTGCTCCCGTAGAAGTCTCTAGCCATAATGATCGAGCCAATAGCTCCGTCACAATCTCCGAGCTCCAAACGAGGGTAGTGGCTATGAAATAATGACTGGCACCTGTGTCTATAATAACAACAACTAAGGTGGAGTAGACACAGATCAAACTTAGAATCAATTCTGGAGCTCTATGGTTGTATGCCTCAGCTATCTGAAGCTTTTCTCTCCCATGTCCTCCCGCTCCCTACGGTCGGGGTGGACCTCCTATTGGTGGTGGTGGAAACACCTCAAATCGACATCCACCACCACCTGCATGGCCAACTCCTCTACCTTGTCCGCCTGCCCTTTACTGACCACCTCGATCGAACCTCTGCCTCTACCTGGAGGTTCCTCAACTGTCCGCTGATCATTGAAACTGTGGGTCGGAAAATCACAAGCCATGTGACCCTGCCCACCGCAAGAGTAGCATTGCCCGCTCTTGGAATGAATGGATCTATCACCACTCCAGGTTCCCTGCACAACTGATCCTGAGTCGTGAGGTCGTCCACAAATAGGTCTGGTCTTCTGGGACCTCTACGACCATTGTATACTGCCAGCTGTAGAAGACTCCACTGTGTGTCGACTAGTAGTAGGTCTCACTACTGGTGACTTCTCAGTAATGAAAATATCTACTAGGAGGGATCTCTCTAACACCCCCACCTGCGTCGGGATGCTGAGGGAGATCATCGAGACTCTGATGTCTCACCTGAGTCCATGCTCAAAGGTCTGGGCCCAAAAGAATGGGTCCTATACCATATTAGTGGAGTAGCGTGAGAGGTCGGTGAACATCGCTGAGTACTGCACTACTGTCATACTGCCCTACTGCTGATGAAATAGCTCCTATATCTGCAACACTGGAAGGGTGGATGGTACAAACTCTGATCGAAATAGGATATCGATGTCTTCCCATAGAAGTGTCCCCTCGTCATGGACCTAGAACATCAGGCTCCACCATATACCTATTGCTTCATGAAGGAGGCTTGCAGTAAGGATCACCATGTAGTCTACTGGTGTCCTTACTAGCATGAAGACTCTCACCACAGCCTCCTGCCAATCCTCAGCCGCCTGTGGGTCTATCTCTCCCTAGAACCTTGGTGGCATCTGGCACTGGAACTCAATCAACACACTCATGCGGTGTGCATCGTCTGCTACAAGGGCTGGTGGAATAGGTGGCCTAACGGATGGTGGTACCGTTGGTGCCTCCACTAGTGCCTCACCTAGAAAGGGTCCTTGCACTAAGGCCTTGTCGCTTGGTGGGCTGTCGGTGCATACAACTGTTTTAGCTCTAATTGGTCGTCCGTGGGGAGGCATCCTGAATTAAATATATGCGACACAGTCAAACGATTATACCTACTGATCTGACATAAATAAAAACTTTTGAAAACACACACGCAATCAGTGTTTTCATGCACTAAATAAGAAATCAGTAGTCAGGGTCCGTGTGTACGGATATGTTGGTCATTTCACCAACACTGGACTTCCTGAAGAGAAAACCACACTCGGTACCCTTAACTCTATTGCTTCATAGAAAAGAATGATAAGAGTCCTATGTTCTGCGGTAGAACTGAATCCTATGAAACCAATTTGTCACGACCCATCCTCAGAACCCATGCCTTGACTACCCCAAGCCCACCTTCCTTAGGCCAGGGGCTGGCGACTAGCACCAAAGGCATAAATACCTTAGATGGGAAGGCATTGCCTTAATAAAAAGTGAACACACACAATCATAGTACACATATGGAAGTAAATCACTAAGTAGAAACTGTATACAAAAGATGTGTTGAAATGTAAAAGGGTCCAGAAATACAAGCCCAATAGTAAAGTACAAGGAAAAGACAAAACATGTACAACTAAAAGACAAATAGCTGGAAGGTGTCTAGTAGCTCCTAGATCATCCACCATGGATCCTACCTGAAGGGTAGGTACAAATAGCCTCCTCGACGCTCCACGCTCATCCATCTCCTCTGGGTACCATCTCGTTGTGAGGTCAACCTCTGGGTACAGTCTAGTCCTCGTATACACTGCCTTGGTTAGCATTGTCTAACATCTGCATCCAACACAATGAGGTTTGGGTATATCCCATGAAGGGACGAGTATAGCGATACTCAGTAAGAACCCTGAGACCCTAAAGGTCTCACCAAATCAAACAAGGATAAACCACAAAATATGAATCAAAATAAAACCATTACATAGGTATATTCCCATACATATACCTATGTTATATAGTAACCCATATCAATCATGATGAAAACACAAAGGTCATTGACTCAACTCAAACCAGGATTTCAGTATCGAAACAACAGCTGCTGGAGAACTCCTCCTCTGTCAAGAACAGTGGGCTTGTCACAACACCAAGGTGCTTCTCACTAACCTTGGACTACTGAGGCACTCCTCTTGTCGAGTACCACGATTCTTCTGCCAACTACTAGGCAATCCTCCACTGTGGGTATGCCACCAACTACCTGTCGCTCCCCCTAATAGCTTTCAGAGGTACTCCTCCTATCAAGTACCGCTGGTCTTCCACCAACTAATGGGTTCTCTCCCATCGTGGGTCAGCCGCCAACTACCAGGTGCTCCCCAGTAGTCTAGTCGAATCGTTCAAGGAGTCGTCAGGTCTTTCAGCTGCAAGATCTCTGCACTCTGTCTGATCATCACTAGAAAGACCCGCTTCTCGACCTAGTAGGAAAAACTGCAACTATCATGAAGTCTCACGTAGTAGGTACTCAAAGGTTCTCCTTGTCATAGGGGTCTCAACAGAACAGACAGCGCATCGATCGGACATACAGTTTGTGAGTTATTGACATTTTTATTCTAAGGGACCGGTTGGTTTTTAGGTTCAATCCAAAATGACTGTACACCAATTGTTTCGAAACCTCTAGTGGGGCCTGCTAAATGAATTGTCTCGCTCTATGATTTCCTTCTCCATAGACTGTTTTTCGATCAAACACCCGTAGGCCATGTTATGGGCAAAAGGTGTAAATAGGCCAGAGCAGGTTCAGGTCCGGTCCAACACAGTCAGACCGACCCGGTCTTAAGTGAGGTATAACCAGGTCCGCGGGTCTGACCCGATCCAAGGGGAAGCCCGAACTGAGGGGGAGGCCCAACCCGAAGGCGTGGCCCATCCCAAACGTGCGGCCCTGCCTGAACGTGTGGCTCGACCCATGGGGGCGGCACAGTTGGCCGTGTGTGGTCGGGTCGTGGGGCCCGGTGGGCGGGTTGCATGCCAACATGCCGTGTGGCCAGGCCGGCGAGCCGCGTACGGGATGGACTTGTGGCCCGGCTGGCTAGCCTCCTATGGGATAGCCGTGTGGCCTGACTGGCCACATAGTTGGATGGGGGGGGGGGGGTCCCATGCCCCCCATTGTCTGTAACGGAACCAGCGCCAAACACCGCTTCCGATAATGGTGGGACCCTTCGGGTCCAGCCTGTAGTCCACATCGGTGGCCAACTCAGTCGGCTGCCCTCCCATGTCCGCTGCAGCTTAAGGCGGCGGTCCTTCTGTGGGGTGGCGCGACGGCGCCACACCCAACTTCTCCACCATGGCCCGCCTTGGACGCAGTTAATCTCCACTCTGTGACGCAATGGCACTGCGCCACCTCTGCCGCGGCCCGGCCTGGCCATGGCCCGGCTTCTATCTGCGTGGTACAATGGTGCCGTGTCTTTCCGGTTACCTGGAAATCTTGCACCGCTGTTTTTTCATGGTCGGCCCGATGTTGCCGCTGTTCTCCACTTCTATCGTCAACAACTAACATGATCAAATTGGGGAGGGTCGGTCCATGTTCGAGTGGTCTGAACCCTCCATGATATGTTGTTCCCAATCAACATAATGTATTACAAAATATTGTACGACATAGAATGGAACCAAAACAACACAACCCCCTACATCGATTTTGATGATGTTGACAGAGTAGTTGAAAGGCGGCGTCGTTCCGTCAATGTCGGAGGAGGAAGATGGTACTTGTTATTGGTGGAAGAGAATTTGAAGGTGATGAAGTCGAATACGATGTCAGCGTTCTTCTTGGGTGTCACTTCCCTTTCTTACCCGGTTGAAGAAAGAAAAAGATGGCGTCGTTCTTCGTTGCAGAGAAAGGGATCCTCCATAGGTCTCCTCACTCTCTATTCAACCAAGGAATAATGCCCAAAAATGAAATAATAGGTTTGGATATTATTTTATTGTTTTCATGAATTTAAAAAGTTTTAAAAAATATTTATGTTACCTCACTATTTTAATGGGTGATGTTGGCCTAATTAATTGTGGGAGGATAGTGGTGAATTTCAATGGTTTCCCTCACTTTATAGAGAGTTACAATAGGTTAGAGCTCATGTAGATATCACATAATAATATCCTTCCAATGGAGGTTATACTTGGGTGGGCCCCACCACCAATCTCCCCTTGGGGGTTTTACCCCCTCAAATAAAATGAATTTAATACTTAATTTTTTTCAATTAAATTAAAAACTATCAAAACCTAAATTATATTCCCTTCAGAACACAACTATGGTGAAGGTCTCACAAAGAAATCACTGACGCTAAAAGTTAAACGGTTACCCTCATATTTCAATTCCGAGCACCAGTTCAAATGAAATAAAATCTCATTCGTACGTTTACTTAAAGTACCCGAACAAAACTTTAGAAATTGATTCTGGGCACACTAGGCCTCAGAATCAAGCGCTGTCAGAAACTGCAGACTCATAAAATTCTAATGTATTTAAGAAAAAAAATTTCCAAGGAAATTTTTGGACATTACAATTACATTAACATGAATACTATGAATCAAATCCCAAAGGACCAATGTATAGTAGTCTTAGATAACTAGATGCATATCTGAGTCCTGAATTAGGAATTAATACACTAATTACATAATTTTTTTTTCTAAAAAATAATCATGGATTACATTATTACATCTTTTATATACTTTAATAACATTAATAATACTCATCTAGGATTCTTAGGGAATTAAAACATTTTAATAGTGAGATCAAATACTCTATAATGGTAGATTATAGCGAAACCAATAATAATTCAATGAAAATAGTAAATTGTGGAATGGTAAATAACTGATCCCAAATTCCCTATAATCAATAAACTTAATGGAAGTGCGTAAACAATATGGAAATGTAATAACTAGTAACACATCCCATTAAAATTAATAGGTAAGGAAAAATAAATATGAAAAAGAATGAAACTAAAACAAATTCTTTTTAATAAATGAACTAAAATTAAATGTATACAAGGAGATGTCAATAAAAAATATAATGGATATAGATAATAAATTAATCTAAATGACATAAATTATTGACTATTGGATTCCATGTTTCTTAGTTACAGGGTACATTTATCATCATGACATTCCACAAGACAATTTTCAATATATCATGAAAAAACCCATCTAATATGAATATCCAAATGACTATTCCCATAAGAATACTGATTTGTATAGTTGATATATATAACTTGACCCTACCCATAACATAAAATTATAAAACATTCATTATATATCGAATAAACAATTTAACAATTTTCCAAATCAACTATCCATTTGGAGTTAGAGTTACATATTTTACAATATTTACCCAAAAAATAAAATAACATTAAAATATAACACCATGAAAAAATGATATATGATTTAGGAAATAAAAATATTGATGATAAATGACATATTAAATTGGGGGAAATCCAATTTTCAATGATCATATAAAATTGAATATTTCATGTGGAAAAAAGAATCAAGGAAGCGAATGTGGATACTATACTTGGTCAAATCAATCCTAAACTATCCTGAGAAATATTTAGGATGTTATAAATACAATATACCCCTTGTGAAGTAAAATAATGGGTTGTTTTAATTGATTAATGGATATATTAAAAAAATATTGTTTAAATACATTCTTGAGGAAAATTCCCTTTTGTTTTGAAAAAGGATTAATTTGAAAATAAATTTTTAAAAAACCTTCACTAAAAAGTAACCTCATAAACATTAAATGGAATATTTTAAGGAATTACAGTGGGTAAATATATACATTCCATATAAGGTAAAAATAACATTCCTTTTATATGGTAAATGATTAGAAAAATTATTTATTCAGAAAGTGAAAGGAAGATTCTATTGAAAACATTAGTAAACATAAAAAATGGTAAAAATGCATACACCTAATCATTCAAAATAATATTTTGAAAAAATATTTTAATAATAAATGGTTTTAAAAAGAATGGTGGTTCTTTGGATAAATAGGAAAATAAACTCATGTTTTCTTAAAAAAATTCTAAAACACATTGAGTACAAAACAGTGGAAAAAATGGTACTAATACTTGAAAAATTTCATGAACAACAAGAACAGAGGAAAATGAAATGTTTTATTGAAAAATATTATTTAAATTTCATAAGGATTAAATACTATTGAATTATCATTTAAATAATTCTTGAGTAAAATAATCATTAATCATTCCAAATTTCCCCATACCCCTTTGAAATATTATATATCATAATCCCCATGAAGGGATAAAATTAATTGAAAGAAATAATTTCATGAAATTATTTACATGAATGAAATATCTTGTAAAAAGTAATTTTATACACTATATGGATTTAACTTGTAATATAACAACAAATATGTCTCAATGGAATGTAAATTGAGACGAAATCCCCTAACTTGTGTTTTTTTAAGGTGAACGTCCTTTAACATCCTGCATTATAAACCTTTTGTTTATTATGTAATATAATGAGGAAATTATTTTACTGTTATAATTACTTTTATTTCACTTATTAATAAGTTTTGTATAACTACTTAATCAATTATATTTATGGCAGTTGTTTTGATCATATTCAGTTTATGTGTCAAAAATCACTTTGGAAGGTCAATTATATTAAATATAGTCATTATATAACAAATAAATAGAAATAATCAGGAAATAATTATCATATTTATGCATATATTATACATTTAAAACCAATAATAAATTTTTCTTCATGAAAAATGAATCAGTGTTACAATCATCAAGATGGTAGGTTTACGTACGCATCGGTAATGTTCCAATTATTCAATGATCATTGTGGAAAGAAGGTAAATAACACCATATTATTAAATAATGAAAATTATATCATTAATATCATGTTATAAAGTAATTTATATTTTTATATAGAAATATTGTGACGTAAAAAGTATCACATCATGTCAAGGATGCGGTATTGCACACATCCAGAGATGACATTATCAATTTTTAAGTGTGTTAAAGGTAACAAAGGAAATAATATATTTTAACTACAAGAATTTAATTATGTCATGAACATAATTTTTATTTCATGTATTCATCATATGAATAAATAAAACAAGCCTTTATACATTCCATGTATATTTTGAATGAGTTACATCACTTTGAGGGGTTGGTAGTACCGACCTCCAAAAAGGATGTAGTTGTATTTAAAAAAACTGGAACGTATAATTTTATGTTTTATAAATGAATTATATAACCATAAATAAATATTTAATATCATATATATAAAATATAAATAGAGTTTCTCTCATAATTTCCACCATGGAAGACAATAATGTAAAAATTTACAATCATCGTTTTGTGAGACAGTAGTTCGCTATAAACATAAAAAATATGCTTGCTACCCATTAGATTGGTGTGTGTGTGTGTTTATGTTGAAATATTAGAATAAAAAATACACTTATATTTATTATAATATTGTTTTTATACATTCTTGAAATAAAAATTTTTACGGTGGGGGAGAATGAAAATAAAACAACCAGTCTTAAGAAAAATGTTACCTCTTATTCATGTAACTTAATTTAGTTTTCATGAAAGGGTATCATTGGATTGATTTAATAACAAGTAAATGATATAGGATGAGTGGAAAATTTTTTAGGATATATTTGGGCATATCTATGTAAATATAACGTGTTTTGAGTGGTGTGAAGAATTCAGTGGATAGGTGGCCTTTTATAGTGGTGGAAGAGTGACACACTTGAAATAGTTTGAAAAATAATTCCATAAACGTTTTTCACATTTCAAGTGGACACCGTAGTGGTAAAATATATATCTAAATGAGAATAAAGGTTGAAATATGTCCATTAAATTTCTCTTGGACACATTTCTATGTCATTTGGGCCCTTCAGATTAAGGTTAGTCTTTCATTAAGTTTAACAACAACTTAATCGTTGTAATTAATTGATATTACATTCATTAGTTTTTTTTGGTAAAAATATATTTTAACGTATTATAAATTATAACATATTAATATAAAAAATATGGAATTTATTTTTCGAAATTTTAGTAATAGATTTTTTAAAAATTAATTTAAATTTAATCATGTGGATGTGTAAAAAGTGCTGTTTTTTAAAGTAAAATAGTCTAAATGATTTTTATGTATTTATAGGAAATATCTCATTGAAATTAATTGCAATGATAAAAATTTATTAATTGATAAAAAACTACCTAATTGGACATTCAATCATATTTAAAATTTAATTTATCCTTATAAATAAATTATATGAAAATAAGTTTTGAATTAAAAGTTAGTATTTTCATTATTCATTAAAAATGAAAAATAAAAAAAAGTACCAAAAATATACCCAAACCTAATATTTATAATTAAAATTAAAATTTGAAGTGTATTTTGAAATATATTATCTATAAAAGTTTGAAAAACTGTATTTAAAATAGCATCTTTTGGGTTAATAAGGTTTTCTATGAGTTTTCCATTCCACTATGTTTTGAAAATCACAAACAGTTTGTCATAAGGGAAAATATTTTTTCATAATAATAATTTTCATAAGAAAAATTTACATTCATTAAGGAAATGTTTATCCTTACGTTTTTTCACTGTCTTATATTTTAATCTCTTGAAATCAAACTCATTTTATTACTAAGACAAAAATTTATATTTATATCTATAACCATAGAATCATATAATTCCTTGGATATACTGTATTTTATATTTAGAATATGAATTATCTAAAATAAAGACTCTTAATTCTCTAAAAATCATACTCCGAATTCTTTTTAATTTAGATTTCAAATTCTCAGAAATTCAGATTCTGAATTCTCTAAAATTTTGATTCTGAATTCTTTGAAATTATGACTCTGAATTCTCTAAAAAACAGACGCTAAATTCTCTGAAATTTAGACTCTAAATTGTCTTTAATTCAAAATCCAAATTCCTAAAAATGTGGACTCCGAATTACTAAGAATTCAGAGCCTGAATTTCTCAAAATTTGGACACTGAATTTCTCATAATTATGACTCTGAATTCATCAGAGTTCATTCTCTTAATTTATCAGAATTTAGACTCTGAATTCTTAAGAATTTATATTATGAATTCTTTGGAATTAAGAATCAATAATATATATAATTCATATTTCAAATTCTTTGTAAAACAATATATAAATATCCAAATCTTAAAATCATAGAATGTTTATTTGGTTAGACTCAGAATTCTTTTTTTCCATAGACTCCAAAAATAGATTTGATTAAGTACTTAATTTTCCTAACAAATGAAATTTATTTTTGGATGATTTCATGTTATATATTTCTATATAAACATTGGTTGACTGACACATGTACCTATACCTCCGAAAATCAAGGAAAAATATGACCATTAGAGGAAGAAACCGACTATTAGAGATGTGATAATAAATAGGATCTCATTTTAAAGATATCATAAAAGTTGATCGACCTAGAAATTAAATGTTGTTGAAGAGATTTCTAGAGACGTATACTCTCATTATTTGTGCTTACTGAACAACTTATTCTACATTGTTTGTGTGACTCCGACTATTGCTGAGTACAATCTTGGACTTATGGGGATAAGAAGACAAAGTTACTAAATACCTTAAAGTTTGAGCACTTTTGGGGATAGGAAGACAGAGGCGCCAACTACCTTAATGATCTAGGTATTATGGGGATAACAAGACAGATTCTGATATTTCTATCAAGGGCCTACCATAGAGTGGATAAGATTGATTTCTTGAATGTAAAAATCAAGGGAACTTTATCCAAGGGTTTTGGAAACCATACTCTATGGGTTTAAATATTTCATACATTTTACATGTTTTGTTTCATTTTATCTCCTCTGAATTTTGGTAAAGGGAGGGAGTACAACATTCTTATACTTTGATGTTCTATTTTATACTCTGATTAATAATGTTCTGTATGCTTTAAGGTAGAATCTTTTCCCTGTAAGCATTAATTACGTTTCATTTTCGGAATCATATTTCTGGATCTTAAGAATGTTTTTTTGTATAAAAAAAGAGGCTTTGTGAATTTCCCTTGTTTAACACTGGTAAACATAGTTTGAATTAATGTTAAAATATGAATTTCTTTAAACATATAATTCAACCCTTTTGTAATTGATCATCTTCATATACTATTTTGATCATATAATTGATATCATATGATGTCTCTGAAATACATATACTTCCATATTTGTTTTACTAATCAAGTTTTAATGTTCTAAATTTTTCTTTCTGAACATTTATTTATTAAGTATAATTTTGATATTTTTATCCTTGTTTACAAAATTTTACTGTTAACAATTTTTTTTGGAAACAAATTTTATTATTGAATGATAGGAACACATTTTGGTACGATTTAATATATAAATAATACTATACCACCTATATTTTTTTGGATTGATTATGAATACTTGTGTGATCGTACAAAGACTTTTGTTATTAATACTGGAGAGGAAAACATTGTTATGTTTACGGAAGATTATGAATTTCTAGAGAAGGAATTCAAAACCCTTACTAATCAATAGAAATCAGAATATCAACTAAAATACAATATATGTAATACTATGTTGTGTTCCATAACTAGGAATATATATAGTCATATTTCATCTATTCAATTTGGAAATTGTATCTAGAAGAAACATGAAGTTGCTCATTTTGGTACATCCATATTTATAGAAACTATAAGAGTTATGTATAGAGAATAATATCATGGATTTCTATTTAGTTATAGATAACAATTTTATAAGGTGAAACCATGTTTTTTGATAATTTTCAACAGTCTACAATCTGTGGGTGACAAATGTCTTGATGGTGAAGCTATTGTTGATAATTTTATATATATTACTCATAATGAGAGGGAATCTAAGAGAAAAACTATTGACAAGACTATGCTAGTATTTCAAATTACTCTTGATGTGATTTTTAAAACTTTTCTTCAATATGAGACAAGAATGAAAAGAGATGTTAAGATGAAAAAATAAAATACTGGCAAAAGAACTGTAGCCTTTACTAATACTAAATTCAATACTCCAGAAAGCGCTACAATATGCAAGTATAAGAATGTCAATGTTCTATCTAAATCTAGTGAAAGTGTATATTATAAGAATGATCTAGCTAATCCTTGTTGAAGGATCAAAAATAGAGTTATAAAGAAAGACATTCAGTATAGATATAAAAATATCGAATAGAAAGACAAGAAAGAACAAGAAGTCACATGTTATGAATGCAATAGAACATGGTATATATGGTCAGATTGTCCTATTCATAATGAAAGATAGGAATGAAAATAATTCTGAGATTAATAGAAAGAAGTACTAAAAGGCTAGAACAATGAATTACATGAAATCTAATGACACTTAGA
This sequence comes from Viscum album, assembly GCA_963277665.1. NCBI lineage: Eukaryota > Viridiplantae > Streptophyta > Magnoliopsida > Santalales > Viscaceae > Viscum > Viscum album. The sequence continues at coordinate 937,982,067 of OY728129.1, forward strand.
GTGCCAATGGTGGTGACTCATCTGATGAATCCTTAGAGTATGAATCTTCATATCAGATGATTCTTGGTATACTAGCCAGACCACCCATTGAATGTCATTATCTAATGGGCTAGGTACACAACGTATAATCTATCACTAGTGTATCTTTGAATGAAAATTATACATATGATAAATATTAAGCCTCTTTAGACAAATAATATTCTTCTGATGAAGATAATACTTTACCTTCTTATGATGATGTTTCTAGGTTTTCTAAACATCTTGAGAATGAAAATTATAGACTCAAGAAAAATCCTGATAAGGAAAATTCTAGAAATTATATTTTAACTAAATACGTATTTGATCTTTCTAATGACCATGGACAGAATATTTATGTTACAAAAAGTGTTTCCAAAAACCACGAGGAAGTCAATTATGAGAAGGATAACCTTTATAAGGATCTTGAAAATGTAATTTCTAAGAAGTAGATTTTAAGGGCTAGCTCTAGTTTAAAAACTAATGTTATTTGAGATAAATTTATTTTTTATATTAATTTTAGAAGTATTTTCCTCAAATATAAACTTTTAAAAAATTATAATTGGTAACGAATATATTGACATGATGTATTCCAAAATTTTTCCTTTTAAGAATCATTATTGTTTTTCTTATTCCTATTATAACCCAGTTTCTAGTAATAACTATTTTTTATCCAAAAGTTGTCCATTTTTCTCTAAATCTCAATAAGGTGGACATTGCGAAAAAATTCTCTTTTAATAAAACTGAGTCCTTAGGTTTTCAAAAATTATAATTTTAAAGAAAATGTGGATTCCTAAAAATTTCCTTTCAAAAATTTCTGGATCTAAGAATGTTTGGATTTCAAATGTCTAACTCTTTTATTTTGATGAAAATAATGAAAGTACAAACAAAAATACAAGGTACATGGGAAATGGATGTTCCCAACATATGGATGTAAAAAAAAGGTATTTCAAATATTTTCAAGATGATATGAGGAAATGTAACTTTTGGAGATAATGATCTGGATGAAATTGTTCGTATAGGTAACATTGTTCTTCTTGAAAAAACATTGATTTAAAATGTATTATTTTTTAATGGTCATAATAACAACCTCAATAGCATATTTCAATTATGTGATAAAGATTACATTTTGAATGTTAGGAAAGATAAATACTGAGTACAAAATTCCAAGTAAGGGTTAATTATTTCATCCCATAAGCATGAGAATGTATACACACTAAATGTAAAAGACCTTAGGATCCAATATCTACCTTGACTTAGTGAAATGGATGACTAATCTTGGTTATGTAATAGAAGGTTAAGACACTGTAACCATAGGTACCTATTCCAATACTCTATGAAAAGGCTTGTTAAGGATCTACCAGAGCATAGATTTTTTTTCTTCAAAAGTTTTTTATCCTTGTAATTACGACAAGTAACATAAATCACATTTTAAATCAATTGGTTAAGTCTCAACATTTGATGTATTACATTTAGTTCATAATGATCTTTTTGGTCCAACATAAACTGGACATATTGGAGGAAAATATTATGTATTTGTCATAGTAGATGATAAAAATATATTTACATGTGTCTATTTTATATCAAGGAAGTCTGAATCTTTTTCGTATTTAAATTTTTTTTAGCCCAAGATAAAAATAATAAAATTCAGCCTTTGATAACTATTCATAATGATTATATAGTATAATTTCAAAATTCAAATTTTGAATCATTTTTTAGTATAAAGGGAATTACCCATAACTTCTCAACACCAAGAAATATTTAACAGAATGGTTTTTTTAAAACATGAAATAAAATTCATGAAGAGATAACTAGAACCATGTTCATTGAATATTCTATTTCTAAATAAATTTTGGATGAACCTTTAAGTACTGATTGAGATAGAATAAATAGATTTTTGATTATAGATTTTCTTAAAAAACTCTTTACAAATTGTGGAATAGTAGAAAACCTTTTTCTTTCACACTTCAAGTATTTGGTTCTAAAGCATTCCTTCTAAATATTAAAGATTATTTATATAAATTCAAACCCAAATCTGATGATGGAATTTTCCTAGTATACTGCACAAATTTTATGTCTAATAAGGTTTTTAATTAAAATACATCCACTATTGAAGAAACAGTGCATGTTAAATTTGATGAAACTGGTCCTTTTCTTTCTAAATAAATATAACCTACATCATCACATGTGTTTTAACAAACTGATTATCAACCCTTTATAAAATATCCCTATGACAAGGAAAATGATCATGAAAATGTTTCTAAAGTATTTAACCTTGAGGATTTTATACCATATGTTGATAAACAGGTTTTACAAAACATAAATTAGTTGTTTTTTAAGAATCATCTCAATGATAGTATAATTAGAGATGTAAATCATCATGTAAGGAATATATGTTCCTTATGAAATGAAGTATAACATCTATCATTAATTTCCCAATTTGAAAAAAATGATGAAGCTTTAGGTGATGATGATTGGATTAAATCCATGCAAGATGAGATAAATGAATATGAAAGGAATAATGTTTGGACCTTGGTTGAATGATCTAAGGAAACATCTGTAATTTGAGTAAAATGGGTCTTCAGAAAAAAGTGTGATGAAAATGGAATCAGAGTAATTAATAGTAATAGATTATTTGCTAGAGTATATAATCAACAAGAAGGATTAGACTCTGAAGAAACCTATTCTCTTGTAGATAGATTTGAATCTATTCAATTTTATTTTCCATTAAAGATTTTTTAAATTTTAAAAAATTTCAAATGGATGTAAAATGTGTTTTCCTTAAAGGATATGATTAAGGTGTAGTTTATGTTAACAAACTATTATTTTGAAGACACAAAACATCATGAACATGTTTTCAAACATACCAAAGATTTATATGCACTTAATGAATCCCCTAGAGCCTATTATGAAAGACATACATGATTTTTGATACAAAACAATTATGTTATGAGAAATAATGATCCAACACATTTTATAAATAAAGATAAGAAAACTATTTTGGTTGTTCATATTTTTGTTGACGAAATTATATTTTTTTCAAGTCAACAACATTTAACTGATTCGTTTGCGAATCTAATGAAATCCGAATTGGAAATGTGTATAATTGTGAGTTAATATTTTTCCAAAGCATTAAAATTTCTAAAAAACCATACGGAACATACAAATATCAACATAAGTATCTTAAATATCATCATAAAAAATATGTATATGACAAAACTAAAAGCATAAGTACCCCTATAAGTACATCAATTTCTCTTGATTGTGATGAAGCTCAGAAACCAGTATATCAAACATCTTTTAGAGGTATGATAGAAACATTACTATACTTGATAGATAGTAATCCAGATTTAATTTTTTTTCATTATTATTATGTCATAGATATCAATATAATCCTATGTAATATCATTTAAAATCAGTGAAAAGAACTATTTTCTATTTAAAGGGATCAATGGATTTAATAATTTTATATACTTATTAAAATGATTTTGTTTTAAAATATTTTTTAGATTCTGATTTGGGTGGATGTAAATGGATATAAAAAGTACATATGGAACTTTCTATTTCTTTTTAGATTCATTAGATTCATTTTTATTCAAAAATAAAAACCCAATAGCACTTTCTTCTACTGAATGTGAATATGTACCAGCTGGATGTTGTTGTGATCATGTGTAGTGGATGCAACACACACTCACATACTATGGTATGTTTTTTAACAAAACATAGATATTGTGTGATAATACTAGTTCTATTTCCCAATGAAAAAACTCTGTACATCACTCCAGTGAAAAACACACATATATTTTGCAACAATTCCTTAGGGATCACACACTAAAATAAGATATAATTCTTCAACTTATGGGAACACCAGATAAATTGTATGATATTTATACAACTTCTTTACCATCTGATAAATTTGAATACATTAAAAAAATTTAGGAATTAAAACCGTAAGGTAATATTTCATATAATTTTTTTTGAATCCTATATTCTTATAATAAGGAGATCCTTTTCATAGGGGGAGTACATTTTCCTGTTGAATTATTTTAATTTGTTTTTTAATTAATTATTTTTCATTATAATAATTTATAATAACTATTTTTAACCAAAATTTTGTAGTTTTAAAATTATCTGGTATCCAAAATTTTCTTTCTGAAATTTTTTTTCTGAAACCTAAAGTACTTCAATAAGAATTTTCCTTATCACTAACAATTTTTCTAGAAATCTAGAAGATATGTTTCCATATATAGAATAATAATAATTGAATTTTTTTACATATTGGTATTATCACCTTGTTTTAAGAAAACTATTCAAATTCACTTATCTTAAATCAAAATTTTTTATCTCAAAACCTCAAATGATTAAAACCTATCAAAATTCCTTCTTCGACTTTAATCTCAAACATCAGATCAAATTTATTTTGTTTCAACCATTGGATCAATCTGGTAATATGACCCATTGCATCAATTCATATATAAAGGCCCCTATAATGGTTATTCCACATCGGTTTTCAAGATCTAGATTACTGAATCTCTTCTGCTCTACTTAATGATCATTCTTTTTTTTGGTTTACTCAAATATTAATGTATTTGGGAGCAACTCCATAGAAAAAAAATTCACCTACTAAGGAAATTTATTAATAGAAGATCTACATAGAGATGTTAGTAGATAAAAATATCTTCACTATGTATGATTTTTTATTTCAAAGAATATATAGTCGGATAGCTGGGAGAGTATTAGTTTATCCAATCCATTGGGGAAGATCTGGTGAATCTGGATTTGCTGGTAGGATTTTATTAGACTGTATTTTTTTTATTCATAATGAAAAAGATATGTTTTCTTTTAAGGGTTATGGGAATACAAATTTCCTGACCATTTTCTTGGATGTAAGAATTATAGGAATTCAATAAAAGGGAGAAGCTGATTTCTTCACTCAAAAGCTACCAAATATATCAAGATGTTTTGATAAGGAGAACGTAATAGATTGACTTGCCTTATCTGGGGTAATGACACTGATAATTAATCATATCTCTAAAAATTTCGAGATTCTATAGTTATAGGATCAGGTATTTCTCATTTTGAGAAAAGGGCATAAAGATACCCTGAAGAACAGTGACATTTATGTTTTGGATTTTTTTGTGATCCCAGGAATATTTATCTAGTGTAGTATATCAGAATTAAAATTTATAATGTCAATATTGGGACTCTAAAATCTCACTTTTTTATATATAGGGCTATTTATTCCGAGATCATAGTCCTTTATCTATATTCTTTCAAAATCCCATTTAGTTCAATGCCCAGATATTCAAATGTCATGTTTCTTAGTGATGACACGCTAAGAAGAATAAAGGATGGATTTAACTGTAAATCTAGAGAATTTACTGAATTTTCATAACCTTATATCAAATCATCATCCAAGAATATGAATTCAGTTGAGACATCCAAAAGGGTGGCAATAAGATAAAGCATATGGAACCAAAATTAAAAGGAAAAACTCTTACCGTTCAAGTAACATAATCAGCACCTACAAAATGTAAAAAAAGACTTATTTGGATGAAGTTGTTGCAATGTGGAGAGAAGAAAATAATAATAATAATGAATGAGATCCAAGATTCAATAAGAATCGTGCTAAGGTAATTTTTTTTAACTATTCTGGCATATAAGGAGTATGGAATATAATAAAAAGGTAAGAAGCAAGAGGAGAAAAAGTTTGATGTGGAAAAAAATCCATCCTGTATCAAAGATAATTAGAAATCTTCTAAACAGATTCAAGTACCTGAATCATTTCTCAAAAAATAATCACCAGTAGAGACTCTAAGTATGAAAATGGTAATTCTATAAATTGATGAAGAGGAAAAGATTATTTATGAAGAGGAATTTTGAGAAGAAGAAGAGGAAAAAGGGGATGATACTGATGATTTCATAAGGCAAATTGAGCTATATCATGAGAAAGAGAGACCTTCTAAGAAATTATTGATCTTAACATCCCCGCGTGAATCTTCCATGTTTTCTACCCTAGGGATAAAGAAAATGGTCGGGAAGCATAAACAAACAATAAAAAGATGAGAATAAAAACCATGAATTAGTTAAACAAGAGGATTTGGTGGAAGTTGTTGTAATGGGAAAGGTTGAGGGAGAAAAGATAGTCCAACTATCAGATTGTGAACAAGAATTACCGATGACTGTTGAGATCATTCTGAGTGCTGATAATGGAAAACAGGTGTTTGTAGATACACCTATGTAGGCTATTGTGGCTAAGAAAGAAATTTTGTTTATTCTAAAAAAAATATTGATGTCATAGGGAAAAAATCCTTAACAAAAGGGAATCTGATACAAAATCTTCTTCTATGGTTCATGATTTTTTGGTCCAATCCCTCAAGAAATTGGTTGATACAATTCTGTTTTTCTAATTCTTGAATCTATATGTCAGATGCTTTATCGTAAATTTAATCCAAAATCAGATTCTGTTTGCATGCTTATGGAAAAATTCTTCAGTCATGAGGAAAATTTAAAATATTTTTACATTAGTTATGATGCTCACATGAGGTCATGTAAGGAAATCACTAAGTGTCCCGTGAAGACAATTTAAGGGCTGAGAATCGTTGATGAATTTCATGATAAATGTAGGTTGTTTTTGAAACCAAAGATAACAAGATCAAAAATTATACTAAACATTTTAATGATAATCACAATATTGATCAAATATCTTAGAATCAAGAAGACAAGTATCTGAATAGGAAAATAAATTTACATTCTTTGAATGTAAAAAGGGAAAGAGATAATTGAATTGAGTTTAAATAATTGTTCAGTAATCAAGAAGATATTTTAATGACTTAAGAAGAAATTCTTAAGGCTTGAGAAGGAAAGATCAATGGTCTGGAAAAGAAAAATGATGATCAATATCAACTACTTAAACATTTTCAAGATAATCTTATAGAGCATAAATGGATGAAGACCATTGTCAAGAATCTTTTTCCAATGGATAAAATATGGATTCTTTTTTTCTTAAACTCTGATGATTGGTTTTATTAACTTACCTATAAAAATGTTTTCCAATCTTAATGAAAATTTTTATTCTGATTCATTTTTTTGTATATAGTTCAAATCTTTTAGGTACTATTTTTTCCCATTCTCTCTATTCCTTTTTAAAAATTACTAGGGGTGAGAAATGAATAACAAGGATAGAATAATATTTAATGAAAATAATTCCATATGTAAGGGGAGTATATATAAGAGGGATTTTTATCAAGGAGGATTTCCTTATGAATGAAATAGAAAAATTACATTAATGAATTCAAGAATGTTATGTGTAGGTATTTAAAAACAGATAGGGTACTTAGTCGTATTCAGCATGATCCACATTTAATGGTATATAAGTATTTTTTTAGTTCATAAAAAAAATTCTTAGTGTTTATATACTTCTTTGTATGGATGTTTTTGATTTCCAAAAATGGGGAGATTGTTGGGTCATTAAGGTTTCCTTATGACTTTTCCATGCCTCTATATCTAGAAAATCAAAAAAAATTTATCTTAAGGAAAACTATTTTTTCCTAAGGATTATTTTAATGAGGAAAATTTTCCTTCTCTAAGGAAAGGTTTATACTTATCTTTGTATTCATTTTCTCATTTTATAATATCTTGTAATCATACTGATTTTATTTCTAAGTCAAAAATTCATATTTATATCTAAATCCATAGAATATTATAATTACTTGGATTTGGAGTATTCTATTTTTAGACATCACATTCTATGAAATACAGATTATGAATTCACTAAAAATTAGACAAAGAATTATATGAAAGTCATATTTTAATTTCTCTTAAATTAAGACACTGAATTATTTGAAATTTAGACATCTAATTATATGAAATTCAAACTCCCAATTCCATAGAACTTACACTCTTAATTCCTTAGAATTCTGACTTCGAATTCCTTAGAACTCTGACTCTGAATTTCATATAATTTCGACTCAAAAGTTTTTAGAATTAATCATATGAAGTTCATAGAATTCACCCTCCGAATTCCTCAGTTCATAGGCTCCGAATTCATCAGAATTCAGATTCTCAATTCATTGGAATTCAGACTCTATAATCTATAGAATTATAATTCTGAATTCATCATAAAATAAAATTTAAATATCCATTTCTTATAAACTCTGAAAGTTTCTTTGGTGGGAAATTGAATTGTATTTTTCCTAAGACTCAGAAAAATAGATTTGATTAAGGAACATAATTTTCCTAACACATGATCTTGTTATAAAACAATGTCTTGTATTCTGTTTCTAACTAACTGTTGGTTGAGTGACACATCTTCATGTCCCGTCAAAATTCATGGAAAAATATGACCTTTGGAGGAGGAATCCAACCATTATAGATGTACCTATAAATATGATCTCATTTGAAAGAGCTCATAATAGTTGATCGGCATATAAATTACATGTTGTTGAGGTAATTTATATAGAGTGAGACTCTCATGCTTTGTGCATTTGGAACACCTTGTTCATCTCGCTTCAAACAACTCTGATTATTGTTAATTACAATAGAGGACTTCCAGGGATAGGAGGACGGAGTTTGAGACAACCTTAATGTTCGAGGAGTTCTGGGGATTGGAGGACCGAGGTGCTGGATACCTTAATGATTGAGGGCTAGCAGTAATTGTAAGAGAAATTCAAATATTATTATCGAGGGCTTACCATGGGGTGGGTAAGATTGACTATCGTGGTATTATAAATGAATAGAACTTTATCCAAGGTTGTGGATACCATAATCTTTGGATAAAATGAATTCATACTTGTTACTTGCTTTGGATGAATTTATTTCCTCTGCATCTCAATAAAATATGGAATTATAACTTTATTACACTATGTTGTACTATTGTATACTCTGATTAAAAAGACTAAATATGCTTTATGTTAGAATATTTTCCTTGTAAACAATAATTAGGTTTCATTTCTAGAACCATATTTCTGGAAACTAAGGAAGTTTTTTTATTAGAATTAAAAGAGTCTTTGTGAATATACCATGTTTAGTATTGCAATAAATAGTTTTTCTTATGGTTAAAAACCAATGTTTTTAAACATACAATTCACACCATTTTTTAATTGAGCATCTACTTATAATATTTTGATCCTAAAGGTTCTCCGTTAAATGTTGGTAAATGATATAATAAAAATACAGTATTTTATGCATAAAATTAGGTCTGTTTTTATCCAAAGAATTTATAAATATATTTTAAAAAATATTAGATTGAATAATATATATACATATATATCACATTAATATCACTCTGAAATTTTAATTAATTTCATTTATTAGGTTAATATAGCATTACGATCAAAAGAATAGTTTTTTATAAAAATATTACTTTTATATTCAATTGGTTATTATATCAATTTCTAATTAATTTTTAACCAATGAAATTGTTATATATTTGTGTAACCTAGATATTTTCTTATGTTATTTTACTTTATTTATAACTTATAATTTAATATCTATGTTTTGTGTTATTATATTAAATAAAAATATTTCAACAATATATGGTTGTTCAGTTAAAACTCATTACTGAGTTTAAGAGAAGAAATCAACGAAACTTATTCATTTGTGCGTCACACAGTAACTAAGTTTCACATGCATCATAAGTAATAAAAATTTTCGAATTAATTTTATATATTAAATAATTAATAAATTCTTAGGATGTTATATTTCATTATACAATTGGTGTTTTGTGTCACACACATTACCGAATACAATCTTCCTATAAAATATTTTTTGGTTCTCACAAATAATATATGAAATATAAATAGTTTTATGAATATTAATAATGTGTTAAAATAATTTATAGGTGAAAATCATAAAACCTTAAATATATAGAATGTAAAATCTTCACATTATTGATCATTTAGTATACGACTGTGTCAATATTATAATAACAATATCATAAGCCATACAGTGAAAGAAGGTGTGTGGTTTCAAAAGTACATTACCAAATAAGTGAGAAATATTAACAAAAGGGACTATGTTCTAGTAATGTATATCATAAGAAAAATGATATAATATCAAAAAAATATTTGATGAATTTACATCGATTATAGGAAACATTTCAGGGGAATGATCATAATTCTATAAACAACCTATGGGTTTAGAAAATCCTCAATACTTCGGAAAATGATTTAAAGAACTCTTGATTAGGGGAACATGATTTTTAAATAAAATCCAAGTAAATATAATTATTTTGATAAAAACACTAGGGAATAAATACTCAACATAAAGAAAACACGGTTCGAAAAAATTATATCATAAAGAATAAAAATTGTGACCAAGAGAACGATTACAACCATTGAAACATTTGATTAGAAACCCATTTAGAGTGAATGATTATAACTAAATATATAATTAAATGATTAAAATATAATTAAATATATAATAAAAAATTGATAGAATATACACACCATAAATTAACATAGGTGGATAATACTAAACATTTCTCAATCAAAGGATTTTGAGATGAATATCTTTTCTTAGTACTCCCATTTACCAGACTATCCTAAAAATACATATTAATTAATATTAATATTTTAATAAATTGTATCAAAACATTAATAGAATCATTGTACGCTATAATTTTTTTTATGTTCATATATTACAAATATGTTGACCGAATATAGTTTATCTTCATTATCAGCTTTAAAACATCAGTCAATTGTATTATATAAATTTCATTATGAAATGATAAATTATCACTATAGGGATTCTATTCAATCATTACTAGATCACTCAAAATATAATATTAATTTTCATTCAATTATTACTTAAGTAACTCTATGATTTTGAGGAATACATAAATACGGATTGTGAAAATGGAAATCATGATATACTTTTTTTGATGTTTTTAATGACAAGAAGAAGATATATTACTAAATATTTAAAATTTTAACAAAACCATAAAAACACTAAAAAATGAATATGTAATTAATATGTTAGATTAAAATTATATTACATACCATTATTATTTATTTTCATAATTTTCATATCATCATTTACATAGGTGGTTATGTACACCCATATGGTATTGTGTTGTGATGATTAAATGTCTAAGGGGATTAATTTTGATATTGAAAATTTGACATATTTAAAATTTTAAACAAGTCATAATGATAATATATCCCTATTAAATAAATTATAGGAATTTTAAATGATGGTTAGTTGTGAAAAAATGGGATTCTCTATTCATAGGGGTAATAGTCTGCATATAGGTATGATAAACAATACAACATATAAAAAATGGATGGTATGATATAATATGGATAATTTTAGATTAAGAGTTTTATTTAGGACATATAAAACATATTTACTTATTAAAATAATTTTTTAGGCCATTATTTGGATGTTATTATGAAAAAATAAACCAAATCACGTCGTAGGGGATGTAATTTGTACGTACACATAATCAATGTTTTTTATTTTATTAGTTGATGTAATGGAATAAATATATTTTATTTTAATATATTGAAATTATATTATAAAAATGATTTGTATTTATGTATATCCATATGGTTTTATATGGATATAATAAAATAAATTAATAATTAAACACTAATAAGAAGTTGTACTCACATCGAGGGCTACAATTTTCCTTAAGAATTATCTTTTAAAATAATGGAATTATGATTACTAATAGTGAACTTATGATTTAGGAATTGGGAGTGTGAGCTAGGAGGAGAAATGCAGAATATTTTAATGGAGATATTATAATTTTATATGAGTCTTGAAGTAGAGACAATGTTACCTTTCTCTACTAATAGATAATTATTCATTTTTTAGTCACATTTAAAATTTTTAATAATATGATGTTATTATTAGAAGGTAAATTCCTCATAAATGGAAAAATAGAATTTTAAAGTGATTGTGGGTAGATATTAACATGAAAAACTCATTTTGGAGACGAAATTTATTTTTTGTAGCATTTTTACTTTTATATTTTACAGAATTTTGTTTCTAACATGGGAAATAAGTATTAACCAGAACAATTAATATTAATAGAAAAATATAAAAAACACATTAAATTATCTAAACATGAAGATTTTAAAATTTGATAATAAAATTATTAAATAAAATTATTAAAGTGGTGGGAATTTAAATTTAAAATAAACACACTTCGTGTAAAACCTATTTTTAAGAAAATAATGCTATTCTGATTAAAATTGTATATAAGATAAAAGTATCATATATAAATAATTTAATAAATACAATTTATTTATTAAAAAATAAATATATGTTATATGGATTTCAAGGAAATATAAAATTGAATCTCTCTTATAAAATACATTATTCAATGAATATAATTTATATACATATTATTAATGTAACTTTTTACTTTTATATCAGAACTATATTCCATAAAATTTTTATGCTCAAATATTATTCAGAAATTCTTAATTTTATTAGATGATTCATTTTATAAAATTATAACATAATGATAAAATCCTAAAAATTCTATTTTTTGGAGAAGCCACATTTTGATAAAAAATCTATAAATTTTGAAAACCTCAGTATTATATCAAAAGATAATACTTTTTTTATAAATCCAAAAATGATGTACGTATTTTAAAATTAATATTTTAATGATATAAAATTTATTTTATTAATAAGATCATAAAATATTACGATAACACATTTTAATGGGAAAATTATATTTCAAAATATGAACAATTATTCTTCTTATTTGAAGTCATTTCCATTTAAATTTTTGTTACCTGATTAATTATTTAAAACATAATTAGTCATAATTAATCATATTTTTTCTACAAAATAAATTCAAAATACATAATTGTGTGGTTTTTTAGAAAAAAAATATTCTTAAATATAAAAAATGATCTTATTAGTCATTTTATATAAAATAATTCAGATTATCTCATATTAAAATTAATTTTTATTTTATTTATACATATATTTCATAAAATGGTTACTCTTATTCTGGCTTATAAATTCCGAGACGATGTTTTAATTATCAAATATAAATAATTGTTTTTTATTTGAATATATCATAGTTTATTTTTTGTTTATTGATTCATATAAATAATGCTATACAAACATTTAATTATTTAAATTTAATCTTTTAATAAGATATCTAGGAATTAAACAAAAAATATAGTACCTCATATATTCATAGGGACCACATCAACTTCTTCTTTAGTATTTTTCACTATATGAATCTTCTTCATTCTATATGAAAATATTAGAATCCCAGTAGTATTTGAAAAATTTGATGGCACCAAAGACTATACTGGTTCTTACTATTATGAAGTATTACATGGATTAGATAAATGATAACATAATTTATAAAAGTGGAATCTTTATACATAAAATTTATATATAAAATATCTTCATGGTACATGTGTATTAGGTGCTTTCTCTTGTGAATTCAGCTGACAGTCAAGGGTACACTACTATCTACTACAAAATATCTAGTAGATATTCCATACGAGGATCTATTACCACAACTAAATAGAACCTTATTCAAATATCTCCTCATTACAAAGGATATATATAAACCTCCATTAAATAAGAATAAAATTACAACTAATGTTGACATGAATTCTCTGTCATATTTTTCCATTGAATATCTTTCAACAACTTCATCATATGTTGTATGATTCTACAAAACAACATAGCTGAAATATATTGTCCCAAATCCATCTAAAACCTATGTACCGTGATCAAATAATTAGATATTATCTCATCTGATAAGTGACCCAGTTATGTATATTAGTTTGTATGTTTCATTATAGTTTCATTACATTGATAAAGTGTTTGGAACTCAATGGATTTATAAAATTTTAGTTATTTATAAAAAAACTACTAGAATAAGATGGTCTTGAAGACTATTAAGAAACAAAATTATGTTTTATTTCTTGAATGATAATGTCACATCACATGTTTCAATTGAATTTAAGATTATAGGTGGCATATTTCACAGTGGAAAAGAATAGAGTTTCTATAATGTGAAAAATAATCTTTATCATTCCCAACCAGACCTCTTCTTTTTAAGAGTAATTTTCCCATTTGATGGTTTTCATTTTCTAGTGTATATAATAATATAATCAATCATTATCACTTACAATCCTTCATTACAATTCATTAGGTAAGAAAATTGTTGTTATACTTCCATGGTATTTATTTAAAAACGCTTTCTCACATGCTAAAAATGATTTAGAGAAACTGGAGAGTTTTACCATGAAAAATATTCTTGAACAAAGTCCGTCGGAACTCCAGGAGGAATTTTTTGTGGACATGTGACTAAATCAGTGAAAGAAGAAATAGTATATGAAAAGTGAGAAATTATAGATTTAACTAAGATACTGTAAGTAAAGAATTGGGGATAAATCAAAACTAAACATAAGTGTAACCCTTCCAAATAACATAAGAAAAAATAAGGATTGTTACAATGATATATGGTTTGGAAATAAATATTGACAAATGAATTTATTCCTAATAGTATTATCATCTATGTCTCATAAATTTAGTGGAAATGGGGACTATAGATAAAAAATCATCCTTTTATGCCAATTTTCTCAAACTGACCGGGGTCATCTTTATACCAAATGCCCGAACCTGTATGAGAAAAATCCCTAAGTACATTCATAATATCCACATGGAAGGGATATGTTCCTATGAATCAAAAAATACAATTGGAAATGATATATCCAATAAAAAAACTGAATAATTTTATTTAAATATTTTAATGAAATAAAACATATAAAAAGAAATTTAGACAACAGAAGACCAAGAAGACAAGGAAAATTATTGTTATAAATAAAATAAGATAAACCAATGTGATTAGAAAATTTTAAATTTAAATCTATGTTATATGGGGGAGATCAACCAACCATTTCACCAATAATCTCCCACACTACACAAACACAGAAACATGGAACCACTATTAAAAACCATTACAATACCAATGGTAGATAAAATAATATATGAAAACACTAAAAGGCATTTGAATTATGTTGGAAAACAATCCTAGTGGGAAAAACCATAGGTTTTATAATATATCTTTACAACAAACCATTTATTCTCACTTAAAAAATTATAGGTCATAAAATATAAATTTACACGGATTATAGAAAAAATATATATTAATCATATTTTAAAAATTTATAAAACATATGAAAATAGACCATCTTCAAATAAATAGATAGTATAACTCTTAAAAATGATTTAAAAATATTCAATTACAAAATTAAGCAACCTGGAAACTAGACCTTTAATATAATTTTTACATATTAGCTAGGATCCTTACACCTTAATGATCAAATAACTATGTTCATACAAATCCGTTGGACACAAGATTCAATATTGGATAAAACACTAACAAATGAACCCGCTGTCATAATAGTGTTATGTTAGTTGAATTACATACCACAATCACGGTAGAATAAATATATCATAATCTATGTGTCAAAATATATCCCAATCCCAAGTTCAACATGTACTTATATTCTATAGACCAAACATAGAGGCTTTCAATTACAATCATGTTCACACTTAGATGACATTAATTAAATATTTAAATCATTTAAAATGTAATTCAAACCTAATTAAAAAATTCACAATATAACATGATTGAAAATCCATTTACATTTTCAATTAAAAAATGGATATCTATGATAAAATGAATAAAGATATATCACGTTTAATAAATCAAAAATCATACCATAAATTAATTTAAAGAACAAATTTTAATTGTGGTAGTATGCATAGTAATCTGAAAAAGTATTTTCTTAAAACTATAGACTATGAACACATATTAATATCATCAAACAAAAGGGATAAAAGAACTGTAAGAAACTATGGACTTAAGATGAAAATAGGATAAGAAAACCATGAAACAAAACTCAAGAAACTAAGATTCAATAAAATCTAAATCAATAGAGAACAAAGAAAATGATTATTAAGAGAATTCCTAATTAAGAATACAATTTCTAATGTAAACCTATTATCCTTCTTCCTTAGTCAAAATTTAATTAATTTAATTCTCATTAGATAATGATACAACCCACAAATAAATCCATAATATCCATCATTAATTCTTAATTTATATAGAAATAGATAATATATAGGGAAATCACAAAGAAAGAAGAAAAAATAATCTTATATTTAGTTTCCAAGACAAAAAACCAGAATCTAATGTAATTTCACTCCATAAATATTAGGGAAAGAATATCCATGTAAAACCCCATGAATTATGATCCAAGTATCTATTAGTAATAACGAGGGACATTAAGCCATATTGGGTTTAAATTTTTTTGATTATTTAATTCACATTTCATGGTTTTTCTTCACAGTTTTAAAAATCATGTGCCAATAACGTGATCTATTCATTTCATTAGGTGAAGTTGCATCATTTTACCAATTAATATGAATATATGAAAAATAATTTTCATAAAAAACACTAAAATATAAATATTTACCTTTTAATTTTGTATGTTCTGTCCAAATCCTATGCTAAACATGTACATGAAAAGAAAACACTGATATTTCTTTAAAAACATGGAACACTAACAGAATGGTTGAAAAACTGTAAAATAGAAATAATATAGGTACCTGAATGTGAAATAAATATGTAAAAATAGAATGGTATCATGTGTGGACATTTTTTATGAGATATTGATGCATTTTTTTGAATATTAAAATATTTTTATAAAGAGAAATATTTCCAATTGGATAGAAAAGTGTTCGTATTATTACATGAGATATTTTTTCAAATTCAATTAAACTATAGGCATAAAATATCTTGGGTTTGTATGTTGATCAATGTTCAAAATTTATAATACAATTATTGATGGTAAAAATTGAGTCAAATTTGTTTTTATAAAAGTCACAATTATCAGATTATTTTTTCAGCAATATGACCATGTGTACAGGTCTTAGACTATATCAGTTGGTATCAAAGAAGTGTATTGATAAATTTTGATGTTAGAATGTTACCATATGAAGATAATTTACGAGTTATGTAAAACATTATGGGTAGATATTTTTAAGGATTTTTATAAGTTTTGAGTTATATATATCTTTATTAAATTTTATATTATGATAATTTAAGGTAACTAATTAAATTATATGAATTATTATGGGTTTTAATATATCATTGAGTTATATGTATGCCTTAAGATTAATGAGTATTTTATTTTTAAGTAATATGAGAAGAATATTATTAAATAAATAAGGTAAATGAAACACATATTCATTTTGGTAAGTATATTCATTGATGATGACATAATTAGGGTTTTTTGGGATAAATGTGTTTTCATAATTTTTAAATATATATCCAGATAACCATGTGATTAAAATTTGTTTTTTGACCATGTAAAAAAAAGATAAATTTATAGAATTACTTTTTATATGAAACATAATATTAATAATATAAACATTATACAATAATGTAGAATGTAATTTTATTTAAGGAATAAATATTGAGATAACTTATATAAGAATAAATATTTTGTGGCTTTATAAGGAGTCATGTTATTTTGGAAAATGATAAATATTTTTTCCAGAATTTATTATAATGGTATATAAAATTTTGTACTGTGACATTATAAGTGATTAATATTATTAAATGAAAAAGGTCATGCTGATCATGGAATAATAGGTGATAAAATCATTATAATTTTGGTTTTGGATGTTAACCATGAATATTTTAAAAGGGTTATAAGTTAATTTTTTTTATAAAATTATATATACTGATAATAAGGGGTTATTATTAACGTATTGAGTTTTTTTTTTTGAAAATTATATTAAAATGTGGTTACCATTTTTCTGTTTACTATTGTGTATATACTAGATGAATAGATATTTACCCTTTTGTCTATATCTATGAAAAAAATAATCAATCAAACTCATGAAATAGGAAGATGAATCAATATTTTCATGTGTGGAAAATATTAATGAGATATGAATGAATGATTTATCAAAAGAATTCAAAACTATTAGTCTCTCAATTTGAAATTCATGGTTTAATATGTATTTAGGAAATAAAAATACTCTTAGTATTAATATATACATTAATTTACTTTTTCAAATTCAATGTTTTCTATATTGATTAATGTCTTTCGTGCATATTTCAAATATTTTCTCTCACTCATGAGGGTTCATTATAAGAATATTTTAAAAATATATTAGTTTACAGAATTTAAAATAATGTGGTTGAAATTTATTAATGGGTATATATTGAAAAAATTGTGGATTTTATAGATTATTATATTTTAAATAAATATTTCATTGTCGATCTAGGGCCACATCCACTACGAAGCTTAATAGAATCGTGAAATACCACAGTGATATTATTATTTAATATTCATATATATTTCATAATAGTTGATTTGGATGGTATTTATATAAATAAATAATATATAATAATATTAAGAAAAGTTTAAAATAATGAAATAGTAGTAAATAATTACACATAAAAATACTCAATTCTAAATTTTGAATATAACACCAATTTTTTGAAGATCAATTTGTCAAAGAATTTTATTTTTCTGTATTTTGAGTCACTATATGTATTGAAATTTTTTTTTATTAAATTCATTTTTATTTAATTAAAAAATTTCATTCGTTCATGCTCTGATTGAAAATTAGTTAGCTGTAAAGAAAAAATTAATTATATTTAAAAATACTTATTTGTTAGAAAACTATTTGTGGTTCACAATGTAATTATAACATAAATAAATTAATTAATCACAATTAATTAATTATTTTAATGTATTATTTAAATAATGTTTCTTTAATATTTATTTACATTAATATATTGTTTTTAATATGGAAAAGTATGCGTATAAAATCAATTTTTATGATTAAAAGTATACTTTCCCAAAAAATAATTTTTATACCTTCTGTGATTTTTGTAAATTAATGTCTCAAATGTATGATAATTTCATGATTTAAAATTAATTTTAATTATGAAATAATCATAACTAATAATATCTAACAACTTCAACCTAATTATTGTTCATACTGAATAATAACCATATTATAAGTTTAATAACTAAACAAAGGGTAAAATGAGTTTAACACAGATAAAATTATTGGATAAGGATTCAAAATCTCTAAAAATATTAATTAATATCATTTTCATAGAATTCATAAACATAATAAATTATAAAATATTTCAATTTACAACTTTTATATTTTCAATATGACATTTAAATTATATTTAGTATTGTGTTGGTAAAAATTATCACTCTTCTACTAAATATCAATTAAATATTTTCATAAGAATAAAAAGGATTGATGATTTTTTTAAATTCTTATTTTAAATAAGAATAAATTTTATTTATGAAAGTAATTTTATTGTATTTTTTAATTAAATAATTACCTAAAAGTACTCTATATCGATAACGTAGCGCTTTTGTATATAGGTGAAAATTAAATTTAAATACTTTAAAAATATGACAATTTATATGTTTTGGATGAGATAAAGTATTTAATGATTTTTATGGATTTAAATTAATGATTATTAGTTATTTAAATAATTATATTTTAATTCCCTAGTAATCAAAAAAAATTTCTACTCAAATTATTTGAATAGTCCCTAAAATGACATTAAAAATATTTTATGTTAAATTTTTTATTTGAATATTGTAATGATCATAAAAGTACTTTTACATGTATATTTATTTTTCAATTGTTGATTATATAAATAAATTTTAACTTAAGATCCAATTTTCCTTTTATAAGGATATTATTGGCCCTTAAGTACTTTGTAAGTTGATAACACATTTAATGTTAATAGGGTAAGAATGCTATTAAACTGAGAGATATGGTACAAAATGAAACATTAAATTTTGTAAATATTTTTTTGAAATATATTTAGACAATTTTAAAATTATAATGTATTATGTGGATATATTACCATTTTTAAATTTGTCTTAAATGTTTTTTAAGTTTATATTTCATGTATTTACAGGATTTTCACCCGTGTCACTTATTAAAGGAAACCTCCTATCTTATCATCAGTAAACATTATTTATCCTAATATATCAACCAAAACCTAATAAAAACATATAATCGTCCCTATATTCATTATAGTGGTTTCAATAACTATAAAATACCTACCCAATGGAAATTAAGAAGAGATCCAAAGATCATTTCTCAACGAAAACCTAATCATATTCACCAACCCCCTTAATGATTTTTTAATCTTCTAAAAAATCCATATATTATTTATTCATATTAATATATTCATATAGATAAAACTAATTTACTCACATATTAATGGGTTAATTTATTAACCACTATGAAATTATCTACCATACCAAAGGAAAATAAAAATTTCGCCGTGTATTTATACAGACTACCATTTCCATGACCCAATTATTTTTTTCATCACATCATATTTTGGTTTGTTATATAAGTGGGTTTAATAATTATATATTCTTTTTATAAAAATTATATGGTTCATAAATGATAAAATATTATATACCTTTCGACCCTCCCATCCATTTTATGATGGAAATAAGGCTTATGCGCACGTGCAGACAACTATTTTCATGAATTGATGTGAGTGGTTGTCTATTTCAACATTATATTGATGGGAGAAGGGTATAATTAATTTTTATATGTTATATATATGATTTAATTATGATTTTTTGGTGGTGAATTACTATTTATATTTCATTAAATCTATCTATTAAAATATAAAATCATCACAAGTGCCTACGAACGAGATACTTTCTAAATGAAGTATTGTAATTCATTTAACAACACTACATTATATTAATTATTTTTATAGATTTTTTCATGAATAAATATGATACATATTACATTATTAATATTATTTTTATGATAAAATATGACCTTGGAGCATGGGTCATAACCACTATATCAAAAAATGGTTGAAAAAAAGAAAAGTTAACAAAAGAAAAAAAGATTTTAATGAGGAACTATAAATAAATAGATAAAAATATATATTAGGTAAATGAAATATGTTATTAATAAGTATGAATATTGTTATAGTATATATTTATAATATATCCCTATTTTTTATATGATATTATGAGTATATATAAAGCATGTAAGGAGTTGATATAAGGGTTTCTTCTATCATATCAATTTATGTAAGACATAAGCAATATCCACCATATATTTATTATTTATTCTGTTTATATATTCCATGAAGTAATTTTATGATTAATTTCACAAAAAATATGGATTCAAAAATCTGTCTAAAATTATATCTTTTATGATGCTTTGATTCAGATATTACTAAAACATCAAGGGCTCTTTGTCTCAACATTGTTTTGTAGAAATCTGTTTCATGTGAAAAACATATTTCTTATTATATGGTATATTTTCTTCAATTTAATATATTTTATCATGAATATATTCATATTATTTTTATTCAATTTTATATTTTATGGTATTTTTTAAAGGGGTTTTTGTTTCAAAAATTTAAAAATCGGTAATGGATTATGTTACAACATCATTTATATATAAGATTTTATATATTAAATTTACCTTATGTGAAATTATATAATACTTATATTTTAATTAATATATATTTTATTCTCCCTTGTAATTTTTGGGGGTATCAGTTTTCCATTCCATTATCTTCTCTTTTGTACGTTAAATGATTAAGAAAATGTTTTTAGGAAAAAATAATTATTTCATCTTTAGTTAAATAAAACCTTATCCCATGTATAAATTCATAATGATATTTTATAAAATATTTTATATAAGTTATTATAAATACATACTTTTTTTAGAATGAATAAAATTAATAATTTTTTTTAATTTATTAACTGGGATATATTCATTGTTTTTTAAAAATAATGTTTTTACATTTTTATAAAACTATGAAAGTGATTTTTTATTTTATCTTTTCTTACATGAATGTATTTACCCCACTGTTAGGAGAATTATTTCCAATGAATAATTGTTTTTCTTCTTAATTTTTTGTTTTCAATGAAATTATTTTTCTTAAAACATTTAGAATTTCTTTTATTAGGGATACCTAAATGAATATAGATTTTTTCCAATTTCCAAATAAACTTTCAGATACGCTTTTTATGGTATTTTTTTCTTATATTTTATTATCCATTAATGATTATTATGATTCACTGGGTATATGATATTATCATATGGTAAATAATAATTTTGTATATTTCTTATAATTTTTTTAATGATTATTTAATGAAACACATTACATTCCATTATGTTGATAATGTTTTGATTAAATCGCCATTTAACCCTTATTATTTCGATAGTTTAATTGTATTATAAAACTGATTGATTGTAAAACTCCCACCCCAAGAATCATAGAGATTGTGCCTAACAGTTTTATATTGGAGTAGATGAAAAATTAAAATTCAAATGGAAAAAAGCATTTTGAATTTTTGGAAAACTCGATTTCATACATGATAGTCATATTACATAGGGAAATTCAAAAAAAACATAACTCAAAAATGATAATAAACTACATCGTTTAAACTCATTCAATGGATTCCTCTGCGTAACATGGATAAAGGAAAAAAATTAAGGGTGAGATAAAATGCTCAATAAGGGGAACTAAATCAGAATATATAATTAATTAATTAGAGTAGTAAACAAGGAAAGTCAAATAACTGATTTTAAATTTAATTCAAATGACTAGATATAGAAAAATAAATATGGCATGGTAGTTAACTGAATGACATGTAATTTAATTAATAAAAAGAGAATATAATTCATACCAATACATGTCAAAGAATAATAATATTGATGATTTTTCAACTATGTCAATATCAGGGTAATGATTAATTATTAGATTCAATGTTTCCTTGTTACTTGGTACATTTTCGGTTAAGACCATTTACAAGGATTCTTGACATATTGAGTAAAAACCCATCATGTTTGGCCATCTGATTCATCTCATGTGACTATGAATACATCATGGGGACATATATAAATGTCTCCAACAATGTCATATATGTCCCAATATTTCCTGAAATATTAATAAATCAATATATTTTATGAAAAAAGTTCCTTATGAAATATTTTTATTAAATAAAAGATATGAATTTATTAATAATTTGAGAGTTCATAAAACTGCTATCAAAGGGAAGACCATATGTTAAATATTATTAAATTATTAAATAATATTAATATTAATTTCATGAGAACATGGATATATAAGTAAAATCATATTTATGATAAAAATTATGATAAGGGAATCATTGTTTCCAGAGAATGTTAACAATCTCAAAAGAACGTTATATTGTAAAGGTAACATTTACCGGATGGTAATTTTGAAGTTAAAACCAATTGGATGAGGTAATTCGAACTGAGACTAAAATTTCATGATGATAAATGTCTTTGTGATTTAATATATATAAAAAATTTTAGTATATAAACTATCCATAAGTAGTCAGTGGTGAAGATGGTGAATGCTGCATAGAAAGAAAGCGAGAGAATAATCCCTTACACTGATTTGACTTCTATGTTAATAGACTTTAATATTAATTAAAATGGATTTAATAGTTTCAATAACCAATTATTGAACCATATTCATGTTTTTGATATCATATATTACCTTATTATAATATCATATTAACTATTTGCTAACAATCATTCATTATTTTCACTATTTCAGTAGTTAATTTTCTAGTTTTTCGAGTATGTTTTAATTTTTATTTGTTTTTTAATATTACATAAATAATAATTTATCAATATAATGAATTTAAAAAACAATTTAAATTTAATTAATATTGAGTATATATATTTTTATTATAATCCTCCATTTTTGGATATTGAAAATTAAATGCACCATTTATAAAAACGGTAGGTTGTACGTACGCACGAACACTACTTCCATTTCTTTTTTGTATTTAAAAAATTTCAAATTAATTTATCCATATGTGTATCATAATTATATTATTAATTTAATTTAATATATATGACATATTATTATTAAAATATTCTTTTAAAGGATCCATGAATATCTTGAGTGAACCACATCACATTGATGAGCCTATAGTCTACACATCCATGATTGAGGTTATCATATTTTGAAACAATAAAAATACATAAGTTATGTGATATAAAATATATTCTGAAGCATAAATAAATAATAAATATCATATATATTACATATAAATAGTGTTTCCATGATAATATCATACCATTAATGGTGGTAAATGAAGAATGAATGACATCGTTTAGTGAGGCAGTAGTGTTTTTAGAATGAACAGTAAGTTTATTACCAATTTTAGGGATGTGTGTGTGAATAAATAAAACACATGAGATAAAAAATTCCTATATTCATGATCAATATTTATTATATAATTATATAATAATAATATCATATATTTGTTTAGAACGTATATAAAACTAAATATTTTGAGGACATATTTTACCTATTCTTTGTGTAATTCCTATTGGTTTGCACCAAATAAAATCATTTGATGGGTTTATGCCCAAAGTGAGGCATATATTATAATTTTTGGGCCGTGGGGATATTATTTTAGAATTTTTTTTTTGATTATAATTTCTTGATATTTTTCAATAAATGGGATTGGCGAGTGCCTTTTTAAAATGGATGGGGAGTGACATTATGGAAATCTTTTGAAAGGGGAATTCCTCCCATGATTATTTTATGAAAACTAGGGCCAATAATTTTAAAAATAATAATAAATTTTATAGGGTAGACATATGTCCATAAAATATAATTTGGGAATGCTTTTATGTCATTTTGGCTCTTTTGTTTATAGTTTAGTCCATTATTTAGATTATTTTCTCTTAATTAATGTAAATAATTATAGATATTTAAACTAATAGGTTTCGTAGAAACCTAAGTTAGACATATTATAAAATATAAATTATTAGGATTAAATAATTTCATCTATTTTTTCATTATAAAATTTTATATGTTTCAGAAATTAGTTTGAAAATATCCACACGCACGGGATGACAATACTAAGTTTTAAAGTAAAATTGTTCAAATTTTACTAATTTTTTACATCTAATTTCATAGTAAAATATCATATAATGACCTAAATTTGATTAATATATGTATACTTGATCTAATTAATATTTTAAACCAATATTAATCATAATTTGTACGTATAAATAATTTTGATCAAAAAACTGTTTTGAATTCAAATTTATTATTTTCCCTATTATTAAAAAAATGAAACTTCTGAGAAAAAATAAAAAACATCACTAAAACTAAATTTGATGTTTCTATTTTAAAAAATTATTTTATTTTTTCCAATTAAATTAATAAAAAGTTAAATATTTATTTTTAATATAGGTGCACCATTAAAAGACGGTAAAACTAATTTTATAAAATTATAGTTATTAATGTCTAAAATAGTGTTTATTATTATCTTATTACTAATCAAGTATATTAAAATAATGTTAAAATATTTTCTTTTTTATATAATATTTAAATTTAAAATATAAATTATCTAAAAGTGTTATAATTTAATTTAACATAAAAACCATGATATATAGTGTTTTATTTAAACACGAGTATGCATATATTGGTAGCTATCATAAAAAAACTTAAATCTATTATAGTGGTTAAATATACAAGATTTTTAGGGTGAAAAAAAAAACTACATTAGAAAAATTTAACCCACTGAGTTTTAGGGTTATTACCTTATAAAAATACTTAGGTATTTCTCTTTCGTATAATCCTTCGGTTCCCATATCACATCTTCAATTTATTTATTCATTCAGAGTAACGTCAATAGATGAGTCATCTGATTCTTCAACACTTGATCTATGGTATCAAGATTATGGATGGGTTCCTCATAGTTTTAAAGGTTAGGATCCAACATTATTTCATCAGATATGACCACATGTGATTTCTAGGGAATATACTTTCATAGCATAGATATATGAAACACATCATATACCTTTTTTATATTTTGCAGCATCGCCAAAAAATATGACCAAATAAAACATTATCAAGAATATAGAATGTTTTTATATACTTGAGACTCAATTTTATTTTCTTACCAAACCATATACCACCCTTCATTTTGAGATAATTTCAATAGAACATGATATCCAACATAGAACTCATAATCATTCCATCGATTATTAGAATAACTATTTTTCATACATTTTGATTATTTAATATGATCCTGAATAAAATTTACCATTGCTGTCGTATCTTTAACATGTTCTAGGCCTCTAAGATTTCTTTCACAAACATTATTCTAACTTCTTTTCTAATTATACCTTAATACATATATTTCTTCGTACAAAACTATTTTAATATTGGAATGTAAATTTTTTTTATAGAAAAATACTACCATGGGTGTGTAATGATCCCATATCCTTTATAAGTCATGTGAGCATAACCTCAACAAGTATTATATTTTTTGAATTTTTTTCAGGATATATATCAGTTTTGGTGTGGTAAACAATGCTTAAATTTAGTTCATTGTCAAGATCCTATTGACAAATTGTCTAGAATATTTATGTAATGTGGGTATATAAATAAGAAACAATTGATAGAGGTTCACTGTGATGTCTTAAAAAATCATTAATATAAATCATTTTGAAGAGATCGAGAGTAATATCATCTCATATATCATTAAAATTTAATGATTCGGTTTGGTGATCACGGATAAACCATATTTCATCTCTATTTATTGGTGGCTTTAGTATTTCTGTGGTGAATCCCATTGTAATTTCGTCCCATTTACACATAGAGATTAGAATAGATTTCATGAATCATTTAGGATGATACCTAAAAACTATTATTTAACAAATAACAAAACATCTGGACACATAATCAGCTATTTTTAACTTCATGTTATCCCATAAAAAATGATCCTTTAATTACCTATACAAGTTCATGCTTCCTGGGTGTATATATAAATATTCACTATTACCGTCATCCTACAATTCTATTTTTATATCCAGTATATATATAAAACCTAATATATTTCATAATGTTAGAACACCATCTTCATAACTAGTTTTTTATAATTTTTCTTCATACAGGCTACTAATTTTTTATGATAGTTATCATCATCAAATTCAGAGTTATTTATATTCTATAATAAATATGTCTTCTAAATAGTTTGAAAAGTTATAGTTTTTTCATGTTCATTAGAAACTACCATTAGATTATATACTATATGCATGAACATTAGATCATTATCATTCTTCAGTTGGGATAGAACTCCATGATCCATCCTTCTAAACTCTTCTTATTCTTTATTATTTCCATATGTATTATTTTATTGTGAAATTATAATCCTTGAGTACTTTGAGCCATCACCTTTGTCTCATACTGATATTTTTCTTTGATAAGTTGTATTTCTTGATTTTATGATTCATATATATCTCAAATATTTCACCATAGATAAAACATATACATATTTCAAAGAAAATACTCTAGACACTAACTCAAGATCTAGCGTATAATTGTTATGCTCAAGAGTCGTCAATTTCCTTGATTCCTATGCAATAACTTTATCATTTTTCATTTAGAAATAACTAAATCCCTTCTTCAGTGAATCGCTACGTATGAAAAACCCGTCTCATCTAGATGGTAGAGTCAAAATTAGAAAATTATGTAATATTTTATTTTTTTATCAAATAATTTTGCATTTTCCTTTTTCCAAACATTTATAACAACTTTATATATAAACATGGTTAATGCGTTAACAAATCTGATTAAATTATGATCAAATCAATGTTAGTAACCTTCTAAACCAATCAAACCACATACAAATATTCTATTTATTGGTGTAGGCCATTCAATTAATTAACATTGTTTTTGTAGGATCACCTGATATTACACCCTCGAAGACATTTTTTCTAATAAAATAATTTTCTTATAGAAAAATATACCACTTACCATATTTCAAAAAAAGATATTCCCTTCTAAGAGTCATAATAATTGTTTGAAAGTGATTATCAAAAACCTTCTTTTTTAGAATACACTATAATATTATAAATTAATACCACAAAAAATTACTGAGATATTCATTGGATTCTTATTTCACTAGTTACATAAAAATAGTGGATGCATTAGTTAATCAATATGGAATTGTTATAAAATTTTATTCAATATTACTTTTTTAAAAATAACTCTTCAGAATGTCTTCTTAATTTACATTCAATGGGTTATTCCCAAACCAAAATAAATCTTTGGAATTTTTGGGGTTTATTCAACTTGATCAAACATGTCATCAATGAGAGGTGGGGATATTATTTTTTATTAAAACAACATTTACATACCTACAATCAATGCCAATCCTCATGGATCCATCTCTCTTATTAACAAATAATATATGGTATCCCCATGGTGAAACTCTATGGTGAATAAATACCATATTATCCAAATTATCTAGCTGTTATATAGACTTTACCAACTCCATTGTGGCCATTTGATTAGGTTATTTGATATCGACCTGGAACATGAAATCAAAACAATAGAAAATAGATTTTTACTCTCAAGGGAATATCCAAGGATTATATCAAAATAAACCACATATATTATAATGATTTCATCAAGAAAAAAAATTCATGTTTCTTATTGGTGGCTAATCAACACAAATATGTTACAATGAGACTTCCCTTCAGAGTTCTGGGTGAAAACCATCTTATAAAATCCAAATAGAAATTTATAATTTTCATAAAGAACAAGGTAGATGTAAAAGAGGGTGATGAACAAGAATTATAAAAGGAATTTGATAAATTTTAATATAATATTAATATACCTTTCACACATCATCTAGAACCTCTGCTTCAATTGTAGTGATCACATATTCTTGGTTATATCCCATTAACTTCCTATATGGTAGATTTCAATGACTCTAAAGGAATTTATTTACATATATCCTTATCTCCTTGCAGTTATAAAGTTGAGTATTATTCTTTTCATTTTCCCCATTCTTTCTTTACCCTAGATAACACTTTCTAAACACATAAAAAAATCATTTTTCCTTCAGTAATTTCTAGGGGCGACTCTTTCCATAGTTTCCAAAAGATGGAGATCACTTGAATTTTTTATCTTTATTTGATACATTCTCTTTTCATTATTTTAGAATAAAAAAATAGTCCCATGGATTCTTTTAATTTTTTACGATATTTAGAATTACTTCTATATTTTTATGGAACATAATTCTATATCTTCATATGGTGAAAAATTATATGAAATCAGTTCCCTTTAGAGATGTGGACTAATTCCTTTGAATAAGTTTTCGATATTTTACTATATGTGGTTTTTTTATCTGTATAATATAGGTACAACCCTATAAATATATATTTATAATGTTTACATAAATATTCCTCCTTTTACTTTAAGAGAAGTAATTATATATTTATTTAAATATTTTGATCCAAGGGAAGTATTTAGCAATGAATGTCTCCTTAAATGTCCTCCATCCCATGAGTTCCATTTCTACTTCCTCCACAGTATTCATGATCTAGCACCACCAATGATCAAAATCACCTTGGGGAAAATATAATACAAGTATATTCTTTTCCATTTCAGTACGTCCCAAAGTTGTAAATATCTTCACTAGTGGGTCAATCAATTGGTAAACTACAATTGTATTAGTAGTCCCACAAATATAAGGGGGTTTATATCACATAAATCCTCCAAACATGAAGATTATTCCTATGGAATATGATTCTTTATTTGGAATGGGTTAATATTCATAACATATAAATTTTGAACAAGTATATACATAATATTATTTGTTCCAATACTAACTGTATGGGTTTCCTCAGTATGGAAAAATATATATTTTCTACATGTATAAAAATCATTCATCTTTCTATGAAACATTTATAAACAATGGTATATAATGAATTAGCTCAAAAATCCATAATATATAGTTCTAATTATGTAATATAACATAACATAAATTTATGACGTGAAAATTATAGAATTATAAAATTTGGATTGTTTGGGGATATCATAATGTTTAAATCCTTCATAATGGTTTGTAAAAAAACATGAACTATCATTATTGTTCCCAATGGGAGTATCAAACTATGTGTAAAGTATGTCCTATTTTATTGTACCATGTTTAATAGTGTATGGTTTGACACACCTTATTAGAGTTGGTACCCCTAGGTATATCTATTCCAGAACCATGTCCACTTGTTGTATCCAGATGTGGATGTATTACTAGAAATACCAACATTATTTCAACTTTATCCAAATTCTATGACGTTCATATATACTTACCCTAAAGTTATATGTTAGGGTAATTTTCCTTAATCCATGTTTTCTAAATCTAGATTCCAAACATTCTACTAAACTCACTATGATACCAACATTAACTACATAATTCTAGAATCTTTGAGCTGATTCGTAAAATTATTACATTATCAATGATACAAGCTTTAAATCCCAATTGAATGAATAGTTTTGAAATCTTTGAAAAAAATATTTTATAACCTATCAGTAAATTAAATCTGTAAAATAAAATAAAACATAATACATAACAAAGACTAATATATGGAATCCTGGAAACTCATTCAAAGGATTCATCTACAGAACCCAGGGAAAAGAAATTAAAATAAGGGTAATCTCAAATGATCAGTAATGTTAATTATAGTGGATTCCACAAATAAAGGATGTGAATAACCAAATTTTCAGGGTAAATAATTGATAAAAAATTCCATTTGAATAACTATATAAGTCATAATAAATATGGAATGGTAATAAAATTAATCATATTCCATTTAATAAAAGAACATAGAATATAATTCATACATATATATGTAAAAGAAAAAATAACATGTATAAATAAAAAATATTCTGAATGAGGAATATTCTTAATAATTTAATGTCATTTTTCCTAGGTACATGGAACATTTACCATCAAGACCTATCATAGTATTGTTTAGCATATCAGAAAAAACCATATAATTTGGTCAACTTATTCGCCTCATTGGACTATTGTTGCATCTAGGGGATATATATAATTAGTACCACCCATGTAATACATGTAAAAATCATTTCTCATATATGAAGTAATCTATTTAGTTTATGAACAATTTTAATAATATAATGTTTGTATTGAATAAATGAATCATATTTTTTAATAATATTCCAATTAATCAAATAAACGTCAAAGTGATCAAAAAATGTAAATTGGAATAAAGTTCCAGAAATAATAATAAAATTCATTTCATGGTAATTGATATATATGAATAATTTAATGTACCCTAAAATTGATAATAAGGAAGTGACAATTTCAAGGGAATCATTTCAATCACAAAATAAGGTGACATTACGAAGATAACATTCACCACATGGTAATTTTCATGTCAAAACCCATTGGATGAGATAATTAAAAGTATTAATTCAAATAACATGAAAATAATAAGATTCATTATATAATAAATCAAAATGGTTAGTATATACACTATGTGAAAGAAGTATGTGGCATAAATGGTGCACGCCTCTTGGGATGAAAAGTGAGACAAGAATTCAATATCAAGTATTTACATTATTGTGGAAGAAATTTAGACTCATTTATTATGGTTTTAGGAGTGTTAATAACTTATTATATGTCCATATTTATGTTAATATTATTATATACTATCATTTTATATAATCCCTTTACACATATGTTAACAATCATTCATTATTCCGACTATTCTGGGTGCTAATATCATAGTTTTTTGAGTATGTTTTGACATTTTATTTGTTGTTCCTATTATAGAAATCATTATTTAATAATATAATGAATGTAAATTTTAATTGTAATGAAATATATATTTTTTATTTATGTATTTATTATAATACATAATATTTGGACATAGGACATTAAATTCACTTTTTGTAGAGATCGTAGGTCGTACGTATACGTGAACTTTACCTCCATTTATTTATAATATTTCAATGAATAAAATGTAAATGATATATATGTTTATTATAATTATATTATCTTATTATGTTAATATATTTCAGTTATCTTTTTTAAATCATCCTTAATCCATGCAATGTATAGCCTAAACGAATCACATCGCTTTGAGGAGGCATTAGTCGTCACTTCCCCAAACTATGTTATCACATTTTCAATAAATTGAAAGCATAAAGGTATGTGTTATATAAAAATTCTAGATGTATAAAGATATAATAAATATAATAAATATTATTTATAAATGTTATTTCAATCATAATACACAACTATAATTGTTTGTAAAGGAAAAACAAATGACATCATTTCATGTGGTGGCAGTTTGTCATGCATGAAGAGTATATTCGATACAAAATTGATAAAAGTGTATGTATGTGTAGGTAAAACAAAAAAATTAAATAATCACAATATATTGAATATAAGTTTGTTATAATATAATCATGGAATAATATGATTAGTGAGGGTGGGTAATGAAAATAAAAATAAATATCTTGAGGATGGATGTTACTTCTTCAATCAGTATCATGTTTTGGTTTTCACCAAAGGGCTTCCATTGATGGATTTAGGCCAAAATAAAAGATATTTCATGTGCCTAAGGGTGTTTTTAACTCATTTTGACAGATTATTGGTGATACAAAGGGCTTCATAGGTGGGAATAAAAGGGAGGGTGAGTGATTTTTCATAGTTGAAAAAAGTGACATTCTAGTAAATTTTGGAATAAATAAATACACCAATTTTTTTACTATAAAAATTTGATCATGTAATAGAAAAATCCCAAAAAGGATATTATAGGTTAAAAATAAAGATATTAAATAGATATTAGAGATGTTTCTAGAACATATTGGCTCTTATGATTAATGATTAGTACCTTATTAAGCTAATTTTCATTTTAATTATTGTAATTAATTTTAATCACATTGACAAAAACATTTCTCGAAATATAAGTCAAACTAATTGGAAATTATAATATATTATCATTAAAAATGTAAAATACTTTTTTATAAATTCAATTGATTTAATTAGTTATAATTATTTTAAAATTACTCCCACAAATGGGATGCAAATGCATCTTTTTAATGTGAAAATGTCTAATGGTTAAAAATGTGTTTATATCTAAATTCATTTTTATATTTAGTATAATAACCTAAATTAGATTAATTTAAATTTAATAAGGATAAATAATTTTTAAAACCCTTCAAAAAAATAATTTATCCTTAAAAATAAATTATAGAGAAAAACAGTTTTGAATTAAAAATAAATATTTTTTAGTATTCATTAAAACATGAAAATTAACGAATAAATACCAAAACCTCACCATGAAATAAATTTAATGTTTCTATTTTAAAAATTAATTTCAAATTTTTATATTTAATTTATCAATGTTCAAAAATTTATATTTTAAATATTTTCTCCATTAAAAGGCAGAAACACTTCTTGTAAAAAATATTTGTTTAATTATGTAAATTTTTGTTTATTCTTATCTTATTCAAAATAAAAGATACTGTACCAGTGTAAAAATATTTTACTGGATATATAAAATATTAATTTTAAATATATATTCTTTAAAATGGTTATAATTGAATTTAACATTAAAAACACCACTCAATGGTGTTTTAAACCCATTGTTCCATGCATTACTAGATGTTAGGAAAATTAAATTTAATATAAAGGAGAACAAGATAAATCATTGGGTGATGCAATTGCGGTTGTTTCTAATAATTTTATGTTGAAATAAATTATTTATGTACTAAATTAATTTTATGTATCATAGATAGTATTTTCGAGGATGGTTGAGTCTGATATATCTCATGACGTTG
This sequence comes from Viscum album, assembly GCA_963277665.1. NCBI lineage: Eukaryota > Viridiplantae > Streptophyta > Magnoliopsida > Santalales > Viscaceae > Viscum > Viscum album. The sequence continues at coordinate 938,015,788 of OY728129.1, forward strand.
GGTGATAGCGATATAACTCATGATAATGGGTGAGCCTGTTATATCACTCCGATGTATTAAGTAATTTTACTGAGTAAACTAGATGTAATTAACACATAATGGATAAAATATTTTTAGTAATATAATAAAATATTAAGATATTATTCTATTAAAAGGATGAAAATTAATCTTAAGGGAATATCAAAATACTCTATTTTAGGTTATTTCATAATGATAATAGGATGCACAACAACTGTTGACTTTATTACACATTTAGTCCTGATTTCTTACATAATGATTCACAAAATAATACTCATACTATCATTATGTATAGTTTATTTTGGAATTAATATAATATAAAAACTTCTTAAACAATGGAGACATCATCATTATTGAATACAGCATGAACATTCTCTTTAAAATCATCAAACTTATAAAACTGCATGGGAAAACTTGTTTATGTACATAAGAAAGTGGAGATTTTTAAATTCCTATAAGAAAAATATAACAATATAATGATGATAAAATTGTACATGAGATATAATGTTCATGTCAATGTTACACAGTAGGGGTGGGATTTTTAAACATGTAAAATGAGGCCCAATATAGCATGACAACATAAAGACAACATGTCAAATCAGCAACAACTTTTAATATGAAATAATAAATATCAGTCAAGGATATCCACCAATACATAATAAGTGATTTACAAAGTACCATGACGTTTTAGGTTGACTCTATAATCCCTTTAATAACTTCTCATGTGACTAAAACATTGTCAAATTCATTGGAGTGGTATATAATTCTGGACACGCTTCTTACTCTTATATCATATACATGAACATTTGTACCACATTGATCATTAAAAATATGATCATAATTCATAAAATTTATTTCAAAGATCTATTAATTTTTAACACATATATGTAAATAACGAATAAAATAGTTATTGTAATATTTATGTGGAAACTAATGCGTGGATATAGAAAAAATATTCACAATACGAAGGATTGGCATGTAAGTATCACAATGAAATTTTGACAGGATAAAAAAGTACTTAATGATTAATAAAATGGATTGATGAGAGAGAAATTGTATCCAAAATATTTTTAAATAAAACTAAAAGTAATAGTTATGTGGAATAACAAATCCCAACATTATTAATTGGATATAAAATTCATAGAAAGAAGATGATACTTTAATAAAGCGGGGAAGGAAAGCATCACTAGCCTTGAGAGGGTGAATCCAAAAGCTTGGGAGGAGTTTCTTTAGAGATTAGGGGAAACTGGGGAGGAATATAGAGAGGGAATGTATTATTAGGGACACGACCCAATTTTTTAGTGAATATTTTTTTGAGATGGGTGGGTTTATATAGGAAGAGTGTCTAGAGTTCTATATTATTTTCCAAACCTAGATTTTGAACTCAATATAATAATGTATTCAAAACCATAAACCATAAAAAGAATTATAACATTTTTTCTAGTTTAGAAGAGCGGTTTTAGTAATTTTAAATTTCTAATGGACTAACCGATTAAAATGTTACCATGGTTAATGTTCAATTGAGTCATGTTCATAAAGAAGTAATGTAAAAAAATTAAAATATAATATATGTTTTGGTGGATTCATTATAAATTTATAAAATTAATAAAATAAAATTAATATAAATGTTTTTAAAGGGGAAACATATGTCTTTTTATTTAAAACATCTATATGATTTATTTCATAATATTTTGGTCATTGTGATGTCATAATACAAATCATATATTTTTAAATTATGTATTTTTTAGTATAAAATTTCAAATGATGAAAAAATTAATAAAAACTCACAATGGTATAATTTAGATACAATGATTCAAAAAATAATATTTATCTTATCAAAATAATTTTATAAATATTTTAATTTTCACATAAAAAACAAGAATAGACAAGTATTGGGAAATGTGTTGTTTTTTTACCATGAGAGTTGTCGATCACTTATAATTTTTTTGAATTAATAAAATTATATTATCAAATATAATTAATCAATAATATTTAATCAAAAAAATATTTTATCAAGATACATTTATTTAAAAATTTAATTAATTCATCAATGAAAATGTCAAAACTGAAATTACATATTATAATAAAATACAATATGAGTTTTATCAAATCAAAATAAATATAATTTGTAATGTAATAATACAAAGATTTAAATATTAATATTATTTAATTAGGAATTCAACATAAATATTCATATTTTTATTGTCTTGAAACGTGTCACATTGTTATTAAAGAATACAACCTAAGTGTGAGGTTCATGATGGTGATGTTTTCATGGGGTTATTTTGAATAAGTGGTTTGGTCCACTATCTTAGTGAGCTTGAATTTATAAATTAAGAGGTTTAACTCATGTATTAGTTGTCAGATAAAATATTGGTACTAGAATTGGGTAAATATAATTGATAAAATCTCCCTAAGAAGCTATGATAAAAGGGATTCAATGTGTACAATCCAATAATTCAATGCCATCACATTCTTTATCTATGTTTATTGGATTTATCACAATCCTATATTTATAATAATAACAAGATTAGTGTTATAAGGCCCCATCCTTAAACCTTACTTAATATTGAATTAAATGAATAATTCACATTGAGGATCTTTTCAGGTTTAGAGTTTTAGAGAATTAGAACATAACTATTACATCTTAAAAGATTACAAAGTAGACACTTCTTCTAAGTCTCCATAAAATAAAAACTCTTAAAAAGAAAGATGTCTAGATTCCATGTTTTAGATAGCATGAAATTCCCTTCATCCCATCCTTGACCTTAATCCTCTTTAAGTCCTGTGAAAAACATTTCGAAAAACTTGGGCTGAGCACAAAAAGCTCACTAAGGGATACAAAAAGAATGAAAACTGTTAGTTTTTCAAACATCAAGTAAACCATGTATACTATATCAAAGTAATACCTTCACCTTCATGAAGTAGTAAAAAAAATCTTCACTGAATAAAGTATCCTTAATTACCTTTTTGTAACCAAAGGATTACCATAAAACCCATATAAAGAACACATAGAATATATAAAGGCAACTTGGGACATAAACATACTTAAGTGGAATAACCATACGGTCGACTTCCACACATATCACTTAATGGAATAGCCAAACGGCCAATTTCCATACATACATAATGGAATAGCCATACGGCCGACTTCCATACCCAATGCATTGGAGGTTATAATGTAACCACCCGTCCTGGTATTCACGGCACCACTCGTCATATGGTTTATAACGTAACCACCCGTTAAAATGTCCAAGTACCAATATAAAATCATAAAACATAAAACCAATATAAAGGAAAGATAACATTTCCACATTTCAATCACAATATATCATAAATATATTGACATAATAGAATCCTTTATCAAAACCATTTTCAATACATAAAATAGTATATGGTATTTATTTTATTTTAAAAACATTACGGCTTGTTGAGGAAGCCAAAGATCAAATAATACTCGCAGCGGCGGAAAAGGTCGTTGTCACCGCGTACGTTAAAAAAACATTCCTTTTTGTCGTTTAGTAAAACGCTTCGTAGAAAAAGATTCCTTTTTTATAAAAGTAAAATTCAAAGGAGTTTATACACCATATAAAAGAAAGTTTTGTATAAAAAGAAATATGCCTCAATGAAAGGAGATTGAGACGAAGTCCCTTACCTCGGGTCCGACTTGACTCGGTCGTTCTTTAACGTCCGGAATAATAAACTTGAGTTAATTTATACTTGATTAAGAACCTTTTTAAATTTCATTATTCATTTTATATCACTTATTTCCATGTTATAAACATTATGTAACCATTTACGTTAATAATGTTTGTTTTGTCAATATTTGGTTCTTAAGTCGAAAGTTGACTTCTTACAATTACATGTTGTTCGTGTGGTAAAAAGTTCTTTATATCCAGAATGAAATTCCGGATTTGGAAATCATATATATCATATATATCCAGAATATACATGTATTTATAATATTACATAATCATTTAGAGGTAAGAAATGAAATGCACTGTTCATGGAGACGGTAAGCCGTACGTACGCATGAACGCTACTTTCATTTCTTTGTCATATTAGTGGAATTAAAACTAAATGAGAGTTATGTATATTTTAATTCCAGAATTATATTCATCATTTATATATATCATTAATTATATATATACATTATATACATGTAATTTTAATAGTACATTACATTTGGGGATAAGAAATGAAATGCACCGTTCATGGAGACGGTAAGCCGTACGTACGCATGAACGCTACTTTCATTTCTATATCATACTTTAATAGAAGAAATAATAATTATATAGAGGTATATTATAATTCCAGTATAACATCATATATAATAACTTTAAATCCATCCTTTACACGTCCCACTTATGGCATTAACGAATCACATCACTTTGAGGGGGCGGTAGTCCGCACTTCCTTAAATGAAGATATCGTGTTTACCCATAATGGAAACCATAAAGGTATGCCAAAAATGAAAAATACAGAAGCTTAAAGAAAAAATAAACATATTATATATCATATATAAAAATAGTGACATCATAATGGCCACCCTTGAAGGTGTTAAATGAGTATTGAACAATCATCGTTTCGGGAGGCAGAATTTTGCCATCCACAGAAACCGTATGCTCTTTAACCATTTGATGTAGTTGTGTGAGAGTGTAGCTTGAATAAATCTTATAACAATATCCTAGTATATTGAAGATACTTATTTTGTTACAAAAGAAGTAAATAAAAAGAGTTTAGGGGGTTGGAGAAGAAAAATAAAACAAATGAACAAGAGAGAATGAATTACCTTTAAAAGTGTAACTCCCTTTTGATTTGAGCCTAAAGGCTTCCTTTGAAAGGATTCTGCCCAAAGGGAATCCTCTAGGATGAGGATAGGGATGTGTATAGAGTAATTGGGCAGGGGTTGGCCGGGCCAAAGGCTTGAGAAGTGTGTCAAATGAGGTAGAGGTGGGGGCCTTTTATAAGAGGAGAGGAGGGGTACTTTTGGAAAGTAAAGAAATATTACTTTATTTGAAAATGTGTTTCGGTTTTAAAAGGTCCCACATTGATATAATTCGTGGATAAGGTGATTAGGGTTCGAAAGCCACTCATCAAATTGGTTTTGGCCATGTTTAGGTTTTATATTTTTCATTATCTTTCCATTTTATTTAAATCATCAAATAATGATGTCATCGCTGCATCATTATTATGTCATATATAATTTAATTTATATAATGTCTAAAAATTATATAAAAAATACTATGATGTATTAAATCTTTTTATCTTTCCAATGACTATTTATAATCAAAATTTGGACTTGTATAACCCCACTCAAAAAGTATTTTAGTAAAACAATTTATGTTAGTGTTATTTTCACATTAACATTAAATAAAAATATATTAATGTCATTTTCAAACTAAAGTGGCTCCATGGGGTCCCGAAGTTGGCCCAGGGCTTGTATTGGTCTTCCATGACTCACCCAATAGGTGTAGGACAAGTGTCATGGTGTTTTCACATTCTTATAATACCATTTTGACCTTAAACTACATTAATTACCTCTAATCGCGATTAATGAAAATAAATTACTATTCACCAAAAAAATTATTTTAATCTCATTGAACCACATTTTACTTCTTATTGATAACCATGTATGTCGGATTTTCAAAATTCAATACACATTAGTGGTAAACTTTCATTTAACTGAAAAATCAGTTTGCTTGATTACCACTTAGTGGTTTCACTATTCATCAAAAATTGAAGTTTTTCAGAAAATTACCAAAAATTCACCCTAAGCTATATTTGATATTCCGAATTCAAAAATGAAGTCCATTTTAAAAAATTCAAAACATATAAGTCAAAATAATTAATTTAATAATTAATTCCCACTGTCATGACAAATAGCGTGTTTTTGTGAAACAATAAGTATCAAAAGATTGACACCAGTTTAAGTCCAATTTCAAAGTGAAATTGATTCCAATGACCACCATTGGATTAACTGGTAAAAATATTTTCTAATTTCACTTTATAACCAATTAAAATAATAATCTAATCATATAAATAATTTATATTAAAAAGAGGTTTTGAATTAAAATAAAACATTTTACACTATTCATAAAAAAATGAACTTTATCAGAAAGGTACCAAAATTTTACACTAAGTAAATTTTGATGTCCCGATTCTAAAGAAGAGTTATATTTGGTCCAAAATAAAGTATAAGAGTGATCAAAACTATATTTAATGACGGTTCACCATTAAAAGGTGATAAGTGAACCTTTAGTGAAAAGTAGAGTATATATACCCGTAAAATTGAACTCTTTCCGTATTTTGAGGTTTTATCTTTTATTGGGTAAATGTATAAACATTTAAAAACATATATAATCATATTTTAGTTATTTCTATCCATTCTCGCCAGTACAACGGCTGCCTGTTAACAAACATTTAAAATAATATTATTTTATTACTAGTGTGCTACGTAAGTTTCAAAGAAACTCATCGTTGCGTATCAGGTACGCTATCGAACATAGAAACCCCTTTAAAATAATATTAATATTTAATTCGTAAATATTAATAAATATGAAAATTATTTATTATTTATTTACCTGGGATGTTACAAGTGTTCAAAAAATATATTATTAACTATTATGGTGCATATTGGTCTTATAAGTTTGATAGGATATAAAAAATCTAAATAGGTTCCTACAGTTTCTAAAACCAAAATACATAACTAGATATTTAATTCAATCATAGATGGAATTTTATTTAGAAAATGTTTTGTTGTTAAAATAATTACACTTAATCAATTTCTCAAAAAAAAATTAATTTAACATAGTAAAATAGATTATGTTAATTCTGTTACATCAACAACTTCAGTTCCCATGCCATTCCATAATCCTTTTTGTTTCTTAAGAAAACATTTATCATGTGCATTGTCTTCTTTCGTATAAATTTCTCTATATAATCTAAATTCTTCAATGACTACTGTTCTAGTGAAAGGTCATTCTCTTGTGGTATCACCAATAGATTAATAAGTTACTAGGGGTATTTTATGTACTTATAATGTCATGATACATGAAATAGATATTTTACATGGGATGGGATATATGGGAGTTCTACTTGATATTCCACCACTCCGATGAAATAAACGATCTCAAAGAGACTGATGTATCATGGAAAAAGTTTTCCATTCTTTCCAAATCACTTTATTTTCTTTAATAGAGATATGTATAAGAATACTATATATCTGGCATCAAACTATATGTCTCGTCATTGAATATCAACATAGATTTTCTGTCAAAACATAGTGTCCCTAAGGTGATGTTGAATGGTCATTACCTTTTCCATTATTCCCTTAACCATTTTAAGACCTCTCAGTTTGTGTTCACAAACCTAATCCCAGCATGTAGGTGTTCATCATTTACTAGAATAAAGGGATTAAATTTAATGAAATGAATGTTGGAGTGGAAAATACTATTTTATAAAATCATGATCCAATAATGTTGTCTACCCCATCCTTTTTTGAGTTCCCTTAAGCAATCACTCAACATGTCCTCATGTTTCTGGTTAGTACACTCAAATTATCCTTGGTTTGAGAATGATAAGCCATGATGATGATTAAATAAATATTTACAGAATATTGTAGGCTCTAACTAAACAAAGATGTAAATATTTCTATTTTAATCAGAAACAATCGATAGTGGTGTCCCATGTAGCCTCTCTATTTATATAATGTATACCCTCGAAAAGTTTATCAGGTTGAAAATCGTAAGTAATTTCAATGAAGTGAGTTGTATTTTTAAGATAATACATTAAAACCCATATAACAACATTTTATCTTGATGTATTTAGAAGACTAGTGAAAATTATGATGGTTATGTTCTTTCATTTCCATATATTTATGGGTAATGGTTTCATCATATTCTTATTTTTTTCATTTCAACCATTATATTCTGACATAAAAGACAATTTGAGGTATATTTCCTAATATAAATATTCATATTGTACAATCTATAGTGCTCTTAGATATCTTGATACATATTTATTCTCCCTAGATGGATGGATAAGGTCATTATATAAACATCAAACAATATATCTTTTTTAAATAAGACTGGATGGTATACATAGTTTTAACCCAAATCTTATAAGTCATTCTACATTAATTGTTAATAATTATAATTTCTCTTTTCATATAGCTTCCTCCTTCTTCTAAATCTAGAAATCATCTCGTTGAGCAACATTTTTCATCTCTGCGAGAGATGGTTAAGAAATCATTTGTCAATGAATTGATTATATTACTTACTATATGATTCTAGATTCTATCCTTTTCCGTTCTAAGAAGATTGTATCTTTCTCTATTCTCACCAATGATAAAATTTATATACTGTTTCAACATATATCATCTTTAAATTTATTTTCAATCCATGGAAGGTATTTGATTGAGTAAACATAGTCCTTAAATAGATCGAACCATATTTTTTTATTCATATTCATTTATTTATGTGTAAATATTTACATGAGGATCTTATTATTCATAAATATTTCAAAATTATATCAAAAGAGATAACACCACTATTTTTTCAATGATAATGTCATTGGATACACTCCAGATCATGGGGTGGGTAGTTTATTTCATGACCATTCAATTCTCTTCATGAATAAGCTATTACATTTCCATTCTGTATTTTTACACATCTGAATACCTTCTTCATAAAACCGTTGTATACCATGCAGATGTCCCTACTTGAGAATATCTTAAATACAGTTGTAGTGATAAACCACTTTATCAAATCCTTGAGTATATACTCACATTAATTATTATAAAAAATATGACTCTCTTCCAAGTGATCTTGGTTTTAGAGATTAAAAAACACGATAAATTTATCACAAATCAATGACAATATCCATATAACATATGAAAAACAAAACATTTCATCATATATGTTAGTATCATCTATAAATAAGTTGATTAATTCATTTATGTTTCCAAATATATCCAATTACTTGTCATAATATTCCCTAATAATGAGAATTCTGTCAATCAGAACTCACATTGGTTTTACTTTTCATATTACATTTACATTCCTAAGGTATTCAGAATAGTACTTTGATACTCATTTTATTTCTATTTTCATTTGGAATATATTAGAATATATTATATAACGTATGACAACAACTTTTCTAAAGTAATCCCTACAGATTGTATTCATCAAGTACCTGATTGTTGAGGGATAATTAGTTAGTATGCATAGAATTACTATGAATATATAGTGATAGTACTTTGTACAAAATGATTTATTGGGGATATCCTCTTTTTTCCCCTTTATATAATAATAACCCAACCAAAGACCCTCCATGGAAAAGTTTTTAACATTCTGAATCAGATAAAAAAAGTTCAGAAATTAATTGAAGGGGACACTATGTCTTTATTTTTATCATATTTAGATAATGAAATTCAATGTAAATGTGCATTGATAGATCCTTATTATTATAGAAGTGGACTAGTTTACCCCATTGTGAAGCACTTGGCCATATGAACCATTTATCAATATTATATTATGTTTTTTATCTATCTCCCCATGTTTTATAATATACAATATATAAATATTATTTGATATTTGATAAGACCAATGTATTATTCTGATTAATAATTCAACCTATGAGCTAGGATAAAGACCCAAAAATTCTTCAAGAAACACTTCCTCGTATTCCCTCACAATTGGTATGTCTTTAAGGATTATATTTTCATTAAAATTAATCATTTTATCAAGATAAAATCTTTTTAGAGAAATAATATCAATTCTTGATATGTTCATTCTGAAGAAGATTGATAATCCTCCTTGGACATGTAGAAAAGCATAATTAGATTCACTATATAGAGTGTTATTTCTTTATTTAATAAATTTATGATGGCTTAATCTATGGAAATCCAATACATATACAGTTGTCATGAAATTCCACTAAAGAGAGGATCATATGTTTTTCTAAGATTTTTAGCACACCAATTTTTATTGGGGATGAGATATATAATTAGAGTGCAGTGCTTTCCTCATTTTTTGTCTTTAGTGAAAGAGCTACTTCAATTCTTTCCTGTGATGTTTGAAAATTTTAAAAAAAAAATGTGATATAAATGAATTTGTAGAAACAAAATCAAAATTTATATTCCTTCTTATTGAATGAATAACTATAGTACACTATAATAATTTTTTTTGGATCCACATCATCAAATTTTATGGTATAAGCACTCGTTTTTTGTCTGGTATGTTGTTGTCACAGATTGTCTCCAACCACCATTAATAGAGGGCATTGGTTTGAAATGTTATTGTATTCCTCGAAATAGTAAAATTGGAAAAATGATGAGAGTGTACTAGATTATTAATACAATCTATTGCATTGGTGGGTTTCATTCATTTTAAATCACAATCTATGTTCCCCTCCTTCCTATTCCTAAATAATTTCCTTATCCCCTTCTTGAAATTTCCATGCTTCTTCTTTCCTCACTTTGGAAAACTGGAATGTTGAACATTCTTATCACCATTAGATTTATTCATCCTAGTAGAAGCATGAGACTAATATTTCCACTTCTTATCCCCATGATACCCTTGGGATTATCTAATATCCATTTCAAATTTTAGGTAACATCAAAAAACATTCTCATAAATATGAAGGATCGGATTGTTATGGATTTTTGTAGAATTGTTTTTATCACACCAAATAAGAGGTCAACATTGAATTTGGTAGAGTGTACAATGCTAGAGGTGTATCATGAATTTTTATTAAGGTTTTTTTAATGTGAACTAATGTATTAATTGTCTTTTTTTCTTGAATGTAAGGAATATTTTTCCCATTTTAAATCAGTGTGTTTGGAAAATATTTTTTCAAAATCATTTTATAGAATTCCATCCACCTAATCATTTTGATCACTTCCTCCATATTCTTATTATTGATCATTTTCCACCATTGATTAGATTCTTCCACCATATGATAAATTTAATGTTTTATCTGCTCTTTTTTAATACTGTATTGTACGTTTAAGATCACATAAATGGATTTGATCCATTGTTCTATGATTTAGGGATAAAATGATCCATTGAAATTCAGAGACCATTATCATATAAAGGTCTCAATTTCATGTTTTTATTTTATAATTGTATTTGTTCATTACACTTTATTTAGTTTTGAATTTTTAACCAAGAAAATAAAAGTTTATCATCACAAATAAAATCATTTATACACTCATCTAGTTTTGGATCCAATTTGGGAAGTCAACTCATTTTCCTTAACAATGGTTTTTTACATGGTTCCTGTTAATTTTTGACATTAGATAGAATAAATTGAAAATTATGAATGAATTATTTTAAATTATTAATCGCATAAATAATTATCTAAAAATATTAAACATATAATTTATAAATGAAATTTATTTTATTAATATGTGAATTTCTAAGCATCATTCTATGTTATCCATGATCTATTAGGTAACATTGTGTCTTTTGTCATTTTGTTCCCATAAAAATTGTTCGTAATGGGAATGTTAATTTGATAAATTATATCCCCCAGAAGTGATAGAGTAAATTTTAAAAAATTATAGTTATCATGCACTTATTCCCAATAGAGTCCACATCATTATGGTGTTTTTGGGTGTATATCTGTAGCAGAGATACGTCACCTTGTAGTATCCAAACAGAGATGTATTTTATTTGGAAATTAATTTCACCATACATTATAATATATTAATTATTTCTTCTTAAGTTTCATCCTGTCTCTAATACTTTGGTTATAGTTTTATAATACTATTCCCTAAAAAACTAAACATTCCTTCAATACCAACTATTACAAACCTTGTATTTATTACACATTCCCTCCTAATTTATTAAGTAAAGGTTCACATAATAGAACCAAGAATATTTCTATGTCTAGTGTGATTAAGAATTAGATTTATAACATTACATCTTAAACATGGAATGCAAATTCATTATTGAAAACTTCTATAACTTTTACTTAGTAATCATTGATAATCTATAACTATATAGTATAACATGGGGATATACATAACTAATGGGTGATCTATAAATCCAATTAAGGATATAAATATACTATATAATGATGATAAATAAACACATGAGATCCAGTATGCATATCAAGGTAAAATAATAGGGGACTTAATCATAAAACATAGCAATGAGGCATGATATAGCATGATAAGAAAAAGTGGAATGGATTAATTTTCTTAAATAAGTGATTTTAATACCATAAAATATAATAATAGTTTTGGATGATTCATAAAGGAATTATAAAATTAATCATATAACCTAAAAATTACATTATTATAATTGTGAGACATATATTTGGTAATTTATACCCTTTATATCATTTATTTGATCATTTTTTTCATTATGAATCTATAATACACTCCGTATATTTAAACCATATTTAATTTTTACCTGAATATTCAAAAACATTAAAAAAATTAAGAAATATTAACCATTGGTTAATTTGGAAATTATGGGTAGAGAAATAATATTTATTTATTCTGTATATAATTTTCAAAATATGTGAATTTTCACTTTTAAAACAAGATTTTATATTTATATATAAATGTTTTATTTTTTTGATAACAGTAGTTTTTGAATCCTCATTAAAATTCTTTTTAACTTAATAAAATTATATTATAAACTATTTTTAGTAAATATTATTTAATTATAAAATTATTTTATTTAAATATAATTTAGTTTAAAAATTATTTAATTCATGAGAATACATATCTTAACTTAAAATATATATTATCAAAAATATAATTCTTGTATCCAATGAAAATAAAAAACATTTATAACCTATTAATAAAAATAAGTAAATATAGCCTTTATTCTATTTAAAATACAATATAAATATTTATTTTATTATTTTTCTAAAACATATAAACTTATTACACTAGGAAGATCTCTAAGGATAAGGTGAGTGACAGTGAGATTTTTATTGGATGGTTGGGTGTATATAGTTTAGTTCATGATCTCGATGATCTCAAACATCTCCTATAACTTGATTATTCACATTCATTAGTTGTTAGATCTCATGTTAGGTCTGGTCAATGAAAATACATGTAATGTTCTCTCCCTCAGAATCTCCGAAAACATTGATTTTAATCATACGATCCTACTGGTCAAGGCCATCACTTCATTTGTCTCTGTCTATTGGATTTATCAAAACCCTATATTTTTAATACTAATATGATCACTGTTTAACGAAATTATGATCAATAGTTAAGATTTTTAGGAATATTTTAAATCCAATAGGATACAATAAAGTCAAATACATTCATTTTTTCTATATTCAAATTCATAAAAGGGAATTTAATTAAATCATAAAAGTGATTTTATTTATAAATTTTCATGTTGTTACATGATATAGCAACATATAAAAATATTTACAGTTCATTCTATTGGATCATTTTAAAAATATTTATTTCATATGGTTCATGATAATTAAATCATATAACTATGATCTTATATTAAATTATTTTTCCTTGACTCTTTTTTATGATGTAGGTTTTAATGGGTAGAAATTATTTATTCTTATGAACACACACTTTGTTTATTCTGCATTTCCATTATTCATATATTATGATTACATATTATCATCAATTGATATTTCATAGCTTTATCATTATTGATAGTATGGATTTACCTAATGTTTTTTTATATTTCCCTTTCTTATAAAACATTATATTTTGTAAAATATATCTACAAGTGTATTAGGTGTGGGGAATCATGATAGAGTTGTTGATGTCTTCTTATAGAAAATTAATGTCTATGAATAATGAAAAAATTATAAATTGGATGGAAAAATGTTAGTTCATATCTAGGAGGCCTTTTCCCGAATTATGTAAAACTCAATAACTAAAAGGATCATGATATGTAATGAACTCAATGTTGCATATTTTTATTTTAATTATGGATTCTTAAATTGTGGTTCATTTATTAGTATCAATGAAAGAACTATAAAAGTGTGTTTTTGACATAACATCTAGGCATAAGGGTCTATCAATATATAAGATAATATGTATAAAATCATAAAATACAGAGAAAAAAAATATTGAGACATCCTCTTTATATGGTTGTTGATGTTCTATGGTTGTTTGGGTACAATAAGGAGTTCATACCAATCCTTATGTGTTTCACCGCCATATTTTTATGGGTTCATCCAATGAGTGTAGTGTATAAGGCATTGGTAAAATGAAATTCCACTAGAACTACACCATACCTATTTTATTTGGAGACTGTATAAATCATTTTCTCGAAATTTTTTGTTGTTATTATTCCAATTATCATAGGACTTTATTTTTTATATAATATAAAATGTATTCTTTACATGGAAATTTTTATGGAGAGATGAAACTAGTGAACAGATAGGGAAAAACAATTTATAGAATGGTTGAAAATATGGTTCAACCTAAACATTTAGTGAATCCATAACATTTATATATTATATTTTATTAATTTTAATTATATAGAAATTCTAATATAATTTTTAACTTATTGAATGAAATTTATCATATTAATTTCAATATTTTAATGCACTAATCTATTGGCTGTATTCCAGAATGAAAATTGGGGATTCATGGATTGGTTGCATTAATTGATTAATCTATATTTTATGAACCCTAACTGGTATCAACGTTATTTTTTCAATGTACATACACATAAAACATGTCATGGAATAATGGAATATAATGGTTAAAATAAAAAAATAATTCATACATACTTTTAAAGGGTTTTAGAAATTATTTTAAAAAAATTTATAACAACATACCATTATGAACACAAAGTTGAAATATTTATTTACACTCGATAAAGAAAAATAATATTTCATGGATTGTAGAGAAAAATTCTTGAATCTAAGCAACATTTCACTATTGGTAAAACTATTTATGAACAAGATGGCGTGTTTCGTTTAGTCATGTAATTGAGAATATATTCACACTATTGTAGTCATCGTCGTTATTATTTTTTATACTGATATCATCAATAGAGAAAGTGTAGAAGACAAATTTATCATGAGAACCAATGATGGGGGAAATTTTCTACCAATATGGGAATATGTGGGAAGTAAAATTCATTAAACAAGATTAAAGGGAAACATGTCATCAAGGGAGAAAAGCATCAAATAACGAATCATCCGAATTAGTTTTTTCCCTCCAAATAATAACACCATACATTTTTTTATTCAATGGTTATAATTATTTAATTGGATAATAAATTTTAATTTTTTTTGTAAAATGGGATCATAATATGTTGTTATAATATAACAATAGTGAAAATTATTGAAATAAATCCAATTTTCCAAAAAAAACTACCTTTCTCTCTAGGTTCAGTCTCATCAGAATAGCTCTCAAAACAATAATGAGTGAGTTATGGTGATTATATATACAAATCCTAACATCAACTAATTCCCTAAAAATTTAGAATTAATTAATAACCATGATTGAATAGTATATGGTATAATGGTTTATAAAAAATAACCCTAGTAGATCAATTATGTCCTTTGACCTTATAAGGAACAATCCTCTAGAGCTCAAATCTTAAGAATGTTTTTTATACAAGTGAATCAGATTATTTTATTTTTTATTATGTCCTATATTATATAGGGTTAAATGTGGAAACTATGCCTCATTTTTTTAGCCTCCAAAAACCTCTCGGGAAATAGGATTGTATATGATATAAATGTATAGAATTTTCGATAAAAATTGCTATGGAAAATATTGTATGGAATTACTTGGTTATAGAGATGGTAATATTTGATACAATTCTCGGAATGGATTGGTAGATATATTTTAAATGTAACATTGTGTCCTTATTTTGGAAATGTGTTTCATACACTCTTATATAATGTGTTACAACTCATCAATGAAGACTGAGATATAAATAATTGTTGAGTATAACCCTTGGAATCATTCATTAGGAAATTTAATTTATCAGTTCATTGTACCAACATTACATGATAAAGATTTAATCAAGAAAAATTATTTTCTAGAAATCATGAATTAATGTTATATTTTTTCCTTGATATTTTCTCTAGGATTCCATTTGAAATTCAACTAGATATTTCGATAGATATTCAACCAGGGAAAAATTTTATTTCACTTCTCTCTTATAAGATGGTACTAATATAATTCATGGAATTGAATGTAATGTTTCAATGTATAGGATAGGTAATACTTAGTATGCTACCTTATTCTAGTATGTCTATAACTGGGGCAATTGGGCTGGTTTTCAATGGTGGTTCCATGATTATCATAAACAAAATAATTAAATGGTAAAATATTGGTTTCATATTCATTTTATTTATTATCTAATAGATAAATTTAAGGTATCAAAATTTTTCTATAATATGGAACTAAAGACAATGTATCACAAACTCTATGAATGGAAGGGGAATATTTCATGGGTAATATTAATGTTGGAGTCAACAATAAAATCTTTTTATACAATTTTTCCTCATGTATGCATTATAAATATTCATTGATTTATGAAACAAATCATTTAGAGGGATATTGACTCCGTTTTTGGAGTATTTTTTATTATATATCAATTTATTCATTTACTAAAAGTAATCATGAATAATACTTGCAGTCAATATTTAGAACCCTATGGGAACATCGAATTTATGCTAAATTAATGAAGTGCAACTTTTGGATACTAGTTGTACACTATAATGAATTTTATTCCAAGAAAGACTTTAGAATAATTTAATTAGTATTTTACAGCTCGTCACTTTGTCAATATGGGATTCTAAGTCCTTTGGAGTCTTATTATAGGTAAACAATGATATAATATATATTATATTTCATGCATTTATTTTTTTAGAATAATAGAAGAATAACTACAAAGTGTTGTGAATGGAAACAATGTGACATATTTGCAATCTATAATGTGGGTATTACAGTAGGCATGACGTAATATATGTATTCATTATGTGTTTAGTTAAAAAATGTCCATGAGAGGATTTTAAAAATAAATAAATTATTTATTTATTTCACATGACCTAGAATCCATAATGTAAACATGGTTATGAATAATTTCTAGGGTTGAATACATAGCCTATGAGTTTGAGAGAGGGTTGTTGGAAGAGGATTCTCAAATGATCAATTAAGGATCATGAATTGCAAATTGGCATGCTAATAAGAACATGTGGATATCACAAATGACTATTAAATTAATGTGATGTTCACCAAAAATTGATCCACACCAAATTTAGGATGTTATTTTGTGGATTTATCATATTTTTTATTATCCCCTGTTGAAAATGAATCGATTCTACTTATAGTTTTATACTAAGCATGGAAGATGATATTTTGTTGATAAAATTTTCTTAATATAATAAATGAATTGATATTATTTGATTCTAGTTCTACATTCATCATTCTAATGAATCTTTATATTGGTAACCCATATAATCTCCATGGTTTGATCCTAATGTTTTGGATTACTCATTTTCTATTTTATTATACAGACATTTATCATATTAATTCAATTGGATAAATTATTAATTAATAATGATTAATTAATTTTTGGGAGACCATTCTATAACGTAATTGATCAATACAACAGGTCTAGGTTAATGATCATTTGATTGATTGATGTTTGATGAGGAAGGCAGATAGTTGGATGTGGGTCATGATTGTATCAATGTTCCTTACTTCCTAGTCATTTATGTGTTCATGACATAGTTTCGTGGGAGATGCTTCATAAATTAATTAATGTTTGGATTCTGGTCACTGATGACAGAAAGGCTTGAAAAATCCCCAATTCATGATAAATGGTGGGTTATGTGATGAAATTCATGGATGTAGAATCAAAAGAAAGATGTATATAATAGGGAATATTTTCAATAAAACCGAATTCCACACATCTTATAGTCACAAGAACACACAACCTATTGTCCCCCTCTATGGAACTGGGGTTTAACCGTAGAGAAAAATGTCACATGTCATATGACAAATCTCACACATTGTGTGTCTCCGTGCTCCTGTAAGGGAGTGAAATATTAGGGTACCTATGGACATACATGGTTAGTTAGACACGAATGTACAATATACATTGGGAAAACCTAGTACTTGAACATTTCATGGTAGATCGACATAACCAGAGTACATGATCATATCATAATTTTCATAATAATAGGTTGGTGTACATGAAATCGAGTAAGTAGCATACTGAGTGTCGAACAGACCTCTACATATAATGTACCCAATAAAGACACTACATTTAGGAATGAGAATACATGATGTGTGAGAGAAATAGCGAGTAGTTGAATCAGGGCATGCAAGATACCCCATGTACTCCTAGTACACACCACATACATTCACTAGTGTAGGCTAAGACCATACTTTTCATCAGTGCAAACCCATTTTAGTTGGGAATATTCCCTTGTTCAATCCCTATGAGGGTAAAGTGGGGTATTATGTCTAGAGAATCATATTTATATCCTCATTATGGTATTATTCATCGATTGAGTTCATGAATCACTCCATATAGCCCAAGGTGTGATCCACTATCATTTCATCACATTCCGAAGGAGGAGTTTGAGAAATCATTGTGAGAAACTTATGTGGGAATACAATCACCAGTATTGAAGGTTATGCAATATAGGGATAATAGTTCCCTTCTTTAGAACTAGGTGTGACCCTTGTCTATGTATTCATCTATTTGGAGTTTTAGTGAGTGCTTCATTGGTTAGGCTAGACTAGGAGGACCTCTCGGATGAGCGCCACCATTTTTGGCATGGATTATGGAGTGGGTCCTCCCACAATAGTGAAACATTGATGTCCCGATTAGAATAAAATGGAAGACAATATGGTTTTCAACTCTTTGATACTTATTATCTTTCGTGATTATATTTGGGGTATTATTTTCCTTGTTATGTCTCATATTCTGATTGACATACCATCACAATGATTAACTGACCACTATAATATTTATTAATATTTCTTTATTTGAGGGTGTCCTGCATTCTATTTTTATACTGAACCAATATAGACTCTACCAAAATATGTTGTGTCTATTTAAGAAGACATGAATTATTATTAAGTACATGAAGCACCAAGATGAATTAAAGTATAGGGATCAAGAGTGACCATGGTTTGACCAAGTGTTAAATTTTATTGAAGTCCCCTCCAACATATTAGATTTTTGACTTTTATCTTTTTAGGTGTGATTTTATTTTTCCTATTATAATTTACCAAAAACATTTATTTCCATGATATGGGATATATTTAATTCCCGAATCAATGAATCAGTGGGGTATACCTTTTATAATTGTGTGGACATTTAGTGTTGTTTTCATATTTATCGGTACATTAGAATAATGACTCAAATATGACTGATATTTGTAATCAGTGATAGTCACTAGTCTATAGACTATTGAAGGTGTAATTGGGGTGTCAAACTCATCTTATCCTCATCTATGTAGGCCCTTGTGGGTTGGGTCATGTTTGAATGAAACCACATATGTTTATACAATGTGATAGATATTTGGAAATAGTCTAGGCATGGAGATTGTTTTGAGAACTAGGGAATCAATGTTAAAGAGATTTACGTTCGGCTCTTTGTCTAGATACTATATTGTTGGTGAAGAAGTATACATATCAATTCTTAGGGGCCTTTATAACCTGATGGTTTATTCACCACATTTGGACACTAGTTTCATGGAAAACATTCGTAAATACATTATATAGGAAAAGGTTTTGGTTTTCATATCCTTCTTGAGCCAACTAATATGATATCATCGTTAACCATTGCACATCTTAATTGTTTCAGGATTGGTCATTGATGATATACTTCTATGATTCCATAATAGGTGCATTAGGATGGTCTTCATAATGATGCGGTTTAAGTGCAAGGTCATGTACATGTATTTATACCTATGGGTCATTTTCCATTCTTTCCACCACCAAAGGAGTAGTTTATTTTCACGCCATTAGGGATATAATATTTCCACATGCAATTGGAAAATAACAAGTATCATAGGTAGGGACCACTATGGGTTTGTGTTTAATGATATACCTAGAAACATATATATTGGATATCGGATTGCATCCGCATTTCCCACCTTATAAGGACACCTCCATATAAGATAATGTTATTTGTGTAGATTTTATTGTAGGGATCCATAGGGAGATATATGTGTTTAATGAATTATAATCATGATGTAATGGATTTATCATACTTTAATTTTGAGTGTCTCTTCATGTAGGAGTTCTACCCATCCATGTTTTGATCAATGAACATCCAGAAAGTTGTACTCTTAAAGGAGGGTTTCATGATGCTGGAATAATATTCATTATGGATCAAAATCCTCTGTTTATATTGTATACAAATGTTTTTAGATCCATTCTTCCTATAAAATATCTTTTATTGGGGCCAAATTCATGATATTAATGTTTAATTTAAATAATTTTATATTCATTCACATGTTGGGAAGATTGTGCATGATTCAGTTATGGAGAGATTTCTTGGAAAACGAATACCAATAGTTGGTTATAGTAGTAGGAACACTGGAGATCATACTTCTGAGACTAGTAACAAACTATAGACATATGTATATGATATTGAGGTATTATTCATGTGTAGATACTTGTAAAGAGTTCCATAATTGAGGGATTACAAGATGGGTCTATTCATCTAATAGAGGTGAAATGATTCCCTTGTATTGGTCAAGGACATGTCACATGGGACTATCCAACCCACTATATAACTATCAGAGAGAACATCGATGGAAAAAAATAGAAGTGATAGCAGATTGGTCATGATGGATTATAGAGAATAGGATATGTAAGATAAAAAGGGATACCAATGGGTGTTAGTAGATGGGTTGACTATTTTCCACCACCACCCCAAGCTGGTCCACTCTAGACTTAGGTAATTGGTGTGATGTGATGAGGAAATATACAGGTCTTGGATAACATTAAAATCATAGGCTCTAGGTATTATTAATGTTGTTTTCTATATCATATTTAATTTACATAATGCACTGATATTCCTTTTTGAGATTCATTATTTTCTTTCAACTTTTGTAGATCTAGTATTAGAGATTCTAGTTGAGCTCATGTATTGAACCTTGTCATTGAAGTCTCCTATTAGATGAGATTAATGGATAAAATTCTTTTATTAATAGTTTTATAAGAAAAATTTGATTAGGGAAAGCTTATTATACATATATTTTTATGAGTGATGAGTTGATATCTGTATTTCATAAATGTATTTTTTGGTGTTTTAATGAATTTTTTTTAATTTAGTTCACATTATTGCATATATTTTGACTGTTGGAGTTTTTGTTTTATGTAAGGATACAATAGATTTTTGGAGGAGGAAGAAATATAAGAATATTGGAGAAAAACATTAAATTCATGATGTTTCATGACAAAGTGCAGGGTGACAGCTTAATTATTTTTCCAGAAACAATCATCACATTAAAGAGAATAAGGCAACCGAATATAATGGAATCCATTTTCTTATAATCTAGTGAATAAATTAATTTAGTTTATAAGTATATAAAGACCTTCAATAATTTCAATTAATGAGGCCATTCATGATTTCATTGTCCATTACATATTCTTAATTTATTACCCAATGTGTATGTATCAGGGATGATTCAGCTTTGGAGACGCCACAAACACCACATATTCTACAACATGTAATCCTTAAACATAAAGAAAACATCATAAACAAAAAATAATTTTCTATCATATATGTTTTGACATATATCATTATATATTCAACCATATGATCGCCACTAGGAGAGATTAGTAAACTAAAAGACATACGACCCCAGATTAGAACATGAATTCAGAGAAATATTATTATTGCTCCATTGGTTCTATTTATTTTTTTTCCTCGACCAATCATGGATTGATTGAGTGGAAGATTTATTTGTTTTTTAGAATGTGTAATTAATAGGGATTAATTGCATAAAAAGTAATGTTTTTTATATTAAATTGTTTTAGGACATCATGTTTTTTCTTCATTGTTGTCTCTTCCATGATTATTTTTTCATGAACATTCTAGGTATTGTAAGGATGTATATTAAATTTATTTATTTTTATGAGAAAGAGAATTAATTATTTTTATTTAATATATTTGGTTAATGTGAGATATAGGGTTTAGGATTCCACTATTCCCATTTCTCTAGTACTTACCCAATGATTAAATAAGGTTACTAGTTTCCTATTATTTGAAATTTGATGTACCTATCCATGAGAAAATGATTCTTTAGGATTTAAGTAAATTTCCATCACTATTGGACTTAATATGACATAATTATAAAGAAATCGAAATTGTTAGGTAATTATTTCAAATATTTTATACCATGATCATGGATTCATTGTTGTCTGATACCCTTTTCTATTTTTTTCTCCCACTTTCTTCACAAATAACATGCTCAGTAGTTTAGATTAAATTTCTGTAAATAAAATTTACTTTAGATATTTTTTATTTAAAAAATATTTTCAAAAACCCGATATTCGTGTGTTTGACTTTAGACATTCATATCATATAATGTTCTATAGATTCATAGTTTTTCTGATTTATTTTATAAAGTTTTATTTGATATCTATATTCGAATTGACAATTACATAAAAGAAATCAAATTTTTAGAAACATTTCTATAGATAATAAGAGATAATTTAATTGTATAACAATTTAAAAAAATTACTTCCTTATATTTATGTTTCTTTATTTTATCATACTATTTTTATTCATTTATTATAATTGTTTAATGTAATGAATGTTTTTGGATGGGGTGGAATTGATGAAGGGAATGATTACTACCATGGATATGCTCTCTTTAAAACTAGAGGATATGGAACAAAATCATTGTGGAATTTAAAAAATGATAAATCAATTAAATGAGCACCGAAAACCATACCAAGCATTGAGGGAACAATACCCCATAATCTAGACCAATAATTACATGAGTAGTATCAAAACCAAAGACAAAATAATAAATAAGTTGAGGTAAGTACCACTTCCCAATATGACCATGATCCTAAACAAAATTTCTTCATATTTTAGGGTTTTTGAAAAAATAGTACCTTACTATATAACTTGATTATCCCAAAGAACAAGTCAAAAATTAATAGAATGAAGAAATATAAGAAAAAATGTCTCCCACATTTTCCATGAATTTTTTTAATACATAAAATCACACGATAATAAGTGGAATAAGAACCAACTTCACCTTAAATTATCTATATAGATGAATAAAAATAAGAAGAAACTAATAAAGAAATTATGAAGATGGATGTCAAACAACATCAGATCATTCAAGAGACTCCACACATGTAAGAAACTATTTAAAAAGAAAAAATTTATAGATTCTATAATGATATTGAAATATTATTTGTTATAATCATACTATCTAGAATGTAATCACCACCACAGAGTTCCATGATAAATTTATATAGGATATGTAAATATGTGTTGTGTGGATTTGAAATGTATTATTTGGTGAACACAATACAGATATCTATTTTACACACTTCAATTAGAAAACCCTAGAATGGATGACCTTAACAAACGTTAAAAAGATGATCATCTAGGTGGAAATCATTTTATATCATTTTATAGGAATTTATATTTATTGTTTATTATGATTTCATTTTATACTAGGATTTATTTTATATTTGAATTATATTAGTGAACATTATTTGATGCAATTTAATTTTACTTGTTTTTATTTATTTTTCATGTCCATCAAAGGCACATTCCACTAGTAACATAACGGATAAAAAGAAGATACAATACGATTACATTCTATGAAACCCATTCATGTCTTGAAATTCAAAGTATATTTGTTTTTAATGCAGTACATGTTGGAAACCTATTCCAAGAAGAACCTATGTATCCATATTTGAAGCTTCATAAAAAGTGGTGTACTGATTAAAATTATTCACTTTTCTACTTTATTCCCTACATTAAAATTTGAAAGTATTATCTGCCCATTACATTACCACATTGAGTTCTAAATTTAGTTATTAGAATTTGGAGGTATAAACATAAAAGGATAATTATCATTCAATAAATTTATATTTATTTATCAATTAATTTATAATGAAAAATTTGAGAAAGTGTTTAGTAGATATTTTTATGTCATTTAGGATATAAGAAATCCAGATTTAAGGGTGAATTTTGATTTTTTTTAAATTGAAATTATATTTATATTTAGAAACTCCTTGAATTTCATATATTTTCATTCATATGTTTTTAATTTGTATGAATTTCCATGAGTAGTTGTCCCAACCATTCTTCACATCCACATGAAATCCTCTAAGAAATATATTTCCCATGATTTATAATGTATATTTCTTATGATACTCTGAAATGTATCTTCTAGAAATTTATTTTCATCTTATCATGATATTAATATAGAAAGTCACTTTTAATATGGTTGAGGGGTCATTTGTTTAATCCATTTATCATTGGAACCAACTTCAATAAATTATTTTCAAGACATTATAATCCATGAATAGTCCGGTTAGTAAATATTCCTAGTTACAAGCTGATTTTATGCATTCATACCTTCATCTAAATATTTTTATTGATTTTTAAATGATTAAGGCTGGGAGAGATCTTTTACAAGGTTGAGTGGGATATATCACATTTAGTGTACTTTGTGTTGAGGGTCTATTACTATGTTTTGGGAGGCCATATATTTTTTAGATATAGATTATTATTATTGACATATCTTGATAAATTTAATTGATAAAAAAGAAAAAATAGTTTGTCATGTCGTTTGAGGATAAAAAATAACCATTACCATAATTTTGATCTATTAATTATATGTGGTTATTTGGTGGATGTGATAATTCTCTTAAGCATAAATTACAATAATAAAATAAAATATATAAGTAGAAAAAATTAAAAATAAGGGAAAGAAAGATATAATAAATTACTATTATTGTATATTTTGTGATCCAACAGTTTTACCTCATAAGTGAAAGATATAAATTATATTTGTGAATGGAGACATATTTTGGATCTTATGTTCTAATATCAGGAAATAGGATTTAGAGTAAAATCACATTTTTGAGCTTTAATATTTACATCATATACCTACCTTCCTTGAGACTTGGATTCATTTGATCCTAAAATTTGAGGTAATGGTGATTATTTTTGAACCACTTTATTTATTAATTGTGATGCTAGTTTTTATACATGCCTTTTGTTGGAGAATTTTTCATGATGTAAAATCTAAAATATATTCACAATTATACCGTGATGATGAGTAGAAAAATTCAGGTGGGGTAAATTAAGAATAGAATGAATATTAAAAATGAACGACAAATTATTTTGGATGAATTAATGTTGTGGATTTATGAAAAGGAGAAATTTAAAATACTTAGCGGATTAGTTTTCTTTTAAAATCGTGGCATGGATATATTTTATTATCTCATTCCTAGACATTTAATTCCCCATTTTTTCAATATTTTTATTAACATTGAATATAAATAATGGTAATGGGATCATAATTATTATCATGTTGATGTCAAACCTTGAAAAAAATTATGAATTCTAGTATATGTATATTTTACATGTGTGTTTCCTTCTTGTAATTCATTGTGTTTTAATGGATTATTTTGGTAATTTATTTGACATTATTTACAATTTTTTGACGATTTTAATTTTTTAATATTTCATTTAAGGATAAAATAGATTTTTAGAAAAGGAACAAAAATATATGAATATATTATCTAAAATAAAGATCACTGTTCCTTACAAAATTTCACAGTGTGACACTAAAATGTTGAATTAGTAGTCCAACATCACTTGAAGGTAGACTAGGGAAAAAGACTGAAAGAATAAAATTAAACATAGTGTAATGTCTACATGACAAAAGTCCATTTTCATATACAAACCACCATTTATTTCAATTCATATTTAAATTTTTTTTAGGAAAGTCCCTTACACTTTATGAACTCAATAAATTATGTCTAAGTAACAAGTAAGAATAATATTTGGAGAAGCCACTAACATAACATATTACATGATGTGTAAACTTTAAATTTCACGAACACATTGGAAAAATATAACTATAATTTGATAGATATGTGGATTTGATGGAGAATATTGTATATTTAGACCCATGGCCACTACGAGGAGGGATTGGATGATAGAAAAGACTGATGCCAATAGATCAATGTATGAGTTTAGAGATATGATTCTATTTCTCTAAGGGTTTTGTTTATTCACTTTATATCACACTAATGTCTAGAAAATATGGGGATTTCATTATTTTAGGGTGTTCACTAGTATTTGGGATTAATTTTACAAGGTGTATTATTTTATATTTCAATTCATGTTGGGATTTAATATTTGATCTTCATTTCTATATCTTCCCTAATTCCTTTTGCTTGACCATTATAGGTCGTGTTAGGAAGTTGATTTAATTTCCTTCATTCTTTAAGAATGACCACAACCTCGGTTGATAGAATCATTTAGTTTAATGTGAGATTTTGGTTTTATAATTTTTACAAGAACATTGGTACAATTTATACCCTATGATTAAATAATTATTTTGGTTACACATTCCTTGCAATCTGATGTACCTAATCCTAAGAAAAAGAGAGTTTAGGATGAATATTGTTTTCCCATAAAATTGGAGTCACTAATACTTGATTCTAATGACTAAATGATTTTTTTATTTATTTCATACATTTCAATCCAATGATATTAGATTAATTGTCATTTGGGACATTATTTCTATTTTCTTCTCCCATGTTATTCATCAATCACATTAATTTAATATTATATTGAATTTATTAAAATCAAATTTAGTTTAGGTATTTGTTGTATAATAAATATATTCTCCAACCATATCTTTTTGGTTCTATCCTCGTACTTGATTGTATTATTCTACCCTACTGTTCAATGTCATTTTTGTGTGTGTTATAAATAAAAACTTTTTCTAACCCTATGGGTATTAGTTAAATCCCATGGGATATAATGTGTCCATACAAAATCATAATAGTTATGAACTCGTTATCCAGAGTTCATAATCAAGATTTGTTTTGATATAGGATTATAGGTTATTTGATTTTTATTAGGACAAGATTTTGTTTCATGGATATTAATAAAATATAGGTAGATAAATCTGGGATTATATGTAGCTGAATAGATATGATTTCTCATTAGTTGTATAGAATGAACCTTATAGTAGTGGATGCTATTATATTTTAGATTCAAATATTGGTACTGTAGTACAAGGAAATATTTCTTCTTGACATGTCAGTCATACCTCTTAACAAAGAGATATAATTGTTTATATAATTTAAATTAGGGACTACCCCAAATTCTATAACATAATATCATATGAATCGAACATAACATTATCGTAAGAATGTGTAGGTGTATAACATTTAGAGTATAACTTTTTCGAACACATTGTTCCCGCTAGAAATCCATAATTTCGTTATCCCAGATGGAAGATACAATAATGAGTTTGTTTGTGAATTATAATCACCCAAATTATGTTGATTTATATAATAAATATCCAAAACTGTGTATTTGTGAAAATTTTATCTAGTCAAGAGGGGTGAGAAGGTTCTTGAATGTTGACCTAAAACATGGTTATCACCAGTAATGAGTATGAGATGTGGAAATACTAAATTCTCTATTATAATGTTTCTATATTTATTATGAGTAGTCATTGATTCCATTTTGATTAGAGAAACCCATAAATTTGGTCATGTGACTCATAAAATTATTCTTTTATCAATTCACAGATCATTTTTTCTATATTATTTGATGACATTCTGTTATATTCATCATCTAACGAGGAGAAAACATGACACATGAGAAATATTGAAGAGTTACTCTTAGTGAAGAAAATTTATTAGATTATCTCAATGCGTTAGTTTTGGATTCTCTATGAACAATAATTTGGGAATTTTATCTCATTATATGTTGGGCTAGTGAACCCAGTGAAGTTTGAGGAATTATTATATTGGGATCCACCTGTGTCAAAGACCTAGATTAGAATATTACATAAGTTGGAAGGATACTACAATATATTCATTCTAGATTTCCCTAGGATATTATATCCCTTCACAATATTTTCCTAGGAGGGGAATAAATTAGTTTGGGAAGAGAGGAGATAAAATTATTGTGAGGAATTCATATCATGTATTGTGAGAGCTCCCTTATTATGAATGTGAGAGGAGGGTGTTGAGTTTGTAGTGTTATATTACACCTTAGGGACCGATCATGGATGTGTCTTGACTAAAAATAAAGATAGTATAGACTATGAGTCTCAATAATTGAGTCCTCATGAGCATAAATACGAGACCCACGATCTAGATATCATGGAAGTAGTCTTCTCCCTAATGATGTAATTATACTACCTTATGGGTGAGAGTTTTATATTCTATTATGAACACATCATTCAAATTTATATCTTCATATTTAAGGATCTAAACATTATATGGAGTCCATGGATATAGTTCGCCTAGTGTTTTGATTTTTAAAGAGTCTAAACAACCACGATGGGTAATATGTTGGAAGATTCTCTCAATAAGAGATCTCATTTGCAGATGTTGGATAATTTCTCATAAAAGATAACCTAATTTCATTTGTACATTATGGATGATTATCAAGGTACTTACCTCCAATAGAGGGTAATAATCCCACTACTTCAACAATGTTTTAGGATGTCTCGGTATGGATATACGTAATGTGATTCCATTTGTGTTCAAATATGCATTGTACCCGCTCTTGATGAATTTTCTCAAGGCTATGATTAGGTCATCGATTTTAGATGATGGATGATGGTACCAGTGATGTTATCTAATTATGTTCTGGGGGAATTCATAAACTTCATTGGTGGTACATATAGTTGGGAAAATAATGTAACATGCCATCTAGATTATGTTATGATTGAAAGTTCTGAATAATTATAATGAATATTTTATCTTACAATTCATCACTTGTGAATAGATGAAGGGAAAGAACTAGGATATATAAGATTATCTCAACACCTCCATGTTTGAGGGTGGATGTGTGATTTTATATCCATTGTTTTCATTAGGGGGATTCTATTTCCTTTTATTGGACATGATATATCAAGGTGACCATAAAATGAATCTTAATGTCATCCCACTTCCTACCTATCTGAAATTAGATTTTAATTAGAGAGAACAAGTGGAATTAACATTCAAGAGAATATATAGGACCAAAGAGTTACATAAATTATTGTTTCATACTATGATTCTCATATCATCTCATGGCTATGGGGAGTGTTATAGGGTAAAATTGGGATGTGGTTCAATTTGAGCACGAAGTTTTACCGCTATACTAATGGATAGACTAATAAAAAAGTTAAGATTATAATGGATATATTTCTTTCATCCATGATGTACATTGGATATTGTTGGTGGACCACAAACCATTGTGGTTGTTTTCATACAAAAACAAATACCATTTCACCATTGGTATGGAACCATTTGAGGCCTTATATGTGATGGACTTCAAGTCAAGACAATATTGTACTAATCCAAGTGAGTCAGTAATCATAGAACTAGGGATATTTTTAGTGAAAATAGAGATGGAGATTATAATTTAGGAGTGGATGAAGATTCCCTAAAAAAATCAATTTAGTATAAAAACCAATTAATGAGGCCTTTGGAGATCGAGGAGGGAGGCTATATATTCCCGAAGGACTCGCCATGATAGGGATTTTATATATTTTTACATGGTAGAGGTTTATCAATGATATTCATTTTCCCATTATAGATAATGAGTTGGGTCAGCAAGGTGGTATACCTCTTATCCCTACCACTATAGTCAGATTGGGTACACAATGTATATGATATGTCATAGTTGAGAATGTTTGTGTATTTCCCATCACATGCTATTAATTGGGGAAATATGGAATTCAAATCTATATTTAACATTATATAGTCCCCTATAGTGAAGGAGGATTGGAAGGAGATGATCACCTCATTGGAGATCTATTCTCTATGTGTGTGTTTGGTAGAAGCATGTGATGTTGTACGGGAGTAATTTGTGGTGGGATTCCGACATCAGAGCTTAGTACCACCATCTTATATAACATTAATATTTATTTTTGGTTCAAAAGGCTTTTAGTGTAGATAATGTAATGATTCGTGTTTTTTTCTTATAAGACAACATAATATTTTTAGGAAATTTTTTTAAGTAAGCTATTATGTCAAGAAAAGATTCCAAATATCATGGAATCTTAGTATTTATATTTAAAATTTTTAGTATATTATATAATGCACACATAGTTTCTATGATATAATGTAATAACTCCCAGATGATATAATTTATAGGAATTTTGAGACATTCATTGTAACTGAATTTCAGGTTTTACCTAATGCATAACATAACCAATGTTGGCATCATGTGTTTGGTTAAAAATTAATCATGGGTGGATTAATAAATTATTTTATTTATTTAATAATCCATTCCTCACAACCTCTGTATAGAAATGTTTATAGAAATACCTATGGTTGGCAACATTACCTTTGTTTGTTATAAAGGGACATCAGAGTAGGGTTCTTGGATGATCAATGAAATATCATGGGATAGAAATTGGTGTGGAAATAATATTTTTTTTATTTTTCCAAGAACTACAACATACGACAAATATTCACATGTTATTATAATAACACTATATATGAGGTTTTTTGGATTTATTTCAATTTTCATTATCCTATATAGAAAATGAAAATTTTATTCTAATAGTATAATTCATGGGTCTATAAATTGTTGATGACTTATTTAATTGTCATCCTAGAATATAAGAATTTAAGTTTTTTGATTTTGGTTCTTTTTTCGTTGTTCTAATGGGATTTTTTAATAAAACTAGCATAAATAATAGCATTCATTCCTCTGGTCATGTTTTGATCTTTTATATTCCATTCAACACTTTCTCATCATCGATATTACATTGGTTGGTGGTTCAACAAATGCTTGGTAATCCATCATTATATTAATGTTCTTCAATTACTGTGGTATTGGTTTTATGTTGGATGGAGTGATCGAGGTGGGATATCTATGATGGATTGTTAGAGGTGGATCTAGATCAGATTAGTGATCTATATTTCCTGGTATTGTTAGAGTTGATGGCTTATTCAATGAGAGGTGAATAATTAGTGTATTTATGGATTAATTCAAGTCACTGGTGATGGAATTCATCTAATTATACCATATCAATAACAATGAGTGTATCCAATAAAAAATCAATCGATGTTATAGCATGGATGGTACATGTAGAATAATTAGGATTATCTGTAAAAATAATAACTATATGAAAAGTAGTCTATGGAAAAAAACAATGTAGTCTCCTTTTATGGTGCTTGGTTTTAAAAATCTAGAAAAATATCACACGTTTTGTGACATGTGTCACACTCTATTTGACCTGAATCTGGTGATCCCTTTGTATCCTAGTGGTACATAGGCATAGACATGACTTAGAAAACTAGAATGGAAAAGGAATACAAGAATGGACTTGTATTCACAAACAACTTTGTACATGAGTTTGTTAAGAGTGTAGTGGCATTTCACGAATTACATTGGAACATGATAGTGGGAAGAGCATCAGTTAGGACTTATCGCATGTTTGGAATTTACCAGTACATGTCTTATACCTAAAAATACACATCAAGTACATAGATGAATACATTTCATGTGAGACGATGAGATTTGGGGAAGACATGATGTGAAATATACTCTATTATATAATATGTACCTTCCATAGGGTAGATTGAGGCCCTCCATTTCATCAGTATAGACCATTTTCATTTGGTCATGTTCTTTTGGTCTATCCATATGAGGGTATATGGAAGAATTGAAAAAAGGGAATAGGATTGTGTTCCCATCAATGAGATTAGTCATGGATAGAGCATGAGAATCCCTCCAGGTGATCTATATGTTGATGCTCTATAAGTTCCCATTACCTAGGTTACGTTTGTGTAATAGTCATAACCAACATATGTGGGTATATGATCCATTGCACATTAGTTTATTTTTGATATTTTTTTTGATGTCCCTCATGAATACTTGGTGTGATCCCTTATTTGTGTATCAGTCTTAATAGAGTCTCCGTGAGTAATTATTTGTCCATTCCTAATGAACATAACCAATAGGATTATTTCTATTAATATTAACATTCCTTGTAGATCATGTTCTATTTGATGTGTGTTACCTTGATGTATCGAGTAAAATCCCATGGAAAATTGTATGTTTAAAACTTTTATGAAAATTGGAGTATATCATGAGTTTATCTCTGCATTTTTTCATATTTCTCTCTATCATAGTCTAATTAATATTTCTTCCTGATGATGAGATAAACATTGTATTGTTTATTTATGTTTACTGATTTCATGGTGTCCTTCAAGTTATTTTTGTACTCAGCTTTGAATGGTCTCTTCTCGTAGTATCCTGTATCTTGAAAATGACATTTTTTAAGAGTCTTAGGAGGAAAACGTGTTGGTGAAGAATAGAAAACTAGATTTATTGTATTTGGACTAAGTATCGCATTTTATAGGATTATGCCATATATATTAGTTTGTAATCTTTTATCAGTTTTAGTGGTCATATATTTGGACCATTATATTTTTTGAGAAATTTTGTCACAATAAGATATGGGGCATATTTTATGTATTCATTATGGTTTATTTGGGATTACCATTCATCATTGTATGGATATTCAGATATGTTTGTGTGAATAATGATACATTCTTATAAGTAATCCCATATGTTTTATATTTCAAAATGGTTATAGTTGTCACCATTCGGCCCACAAGATCTGTGATTAGGTTTTCTAACTCATCTTATCGCTGGCTATGAGGTCCCCAATGGTTGGGTTCATGCAATATACTCTCTTGGACTTACTGTTTCTGATAATGTAATATTAGAAGATTTTAAAAAAATAAGATGTTATATTAATATGGAGTAAAGAGTGTTATAAATACTATATGGTACCTAAATACAGACTCACTTAAGAACCTACTATTACACAAATATAACAATGGAAGGGTTCCATTGAATATTATAAATGGTCTAGATGTTATTTATGTTGTGTTCTCATATAATTAAATTATGTCATCTGTTCTAGATCAAAACATTTTTTAAATGCATGAAAGGAAACACACAATGCATTATATAGAAAAATTCATGCTAGTAAATGTTTTTTAAACATCACATAATTATCTCTTCATTGAAAAAATTACTATATTTAAGAATTTTAAAACCTTGTTTGATATCTTCTAAAGAATAGATTTAATCATTATGAGATAGAGATTGATGTAACAACTTCATCTATTCGACTTTGAAAATGATTAATCATCATGAAAAGGGAATTCAATTTTTAATTATTAATGTCATAATTTTTATTTTTTGATGGATAAATAAGATAATTTTTAGTGGTAGATGATGATAGTGATTGATGGAAAGAATATAGATTTCATTGATCAAGATCTTTTTGTAGTATTTTTCCTACCCTAGTTTTTTTTCTTAATATAGTTAAGTAGTTAAAATATGATATAAATTCTATCCCAGATTGTTTAACCATGAGGTAAAATCTCAATAGTAGGGATACCATTAATAGTTGGATGGAATATGCAATCCAGGGCAATGCTTTTGAAATTGTATAGTAGTTTTATATGACCATGAGATTTTAAAAGAGGGACGTGATTTTTTATAGCCTATATGATAAGAAACACAATGATTATAATTGAATTTTTAACCCTAATTACTTATGATATATTAATTTTTAAATTGTTATAACTTCTTCGATCACATGCATTACAAGTAATACTGATTTTTAATGAACCATTATACACAATTAATATTATTATTTAGAAGTGGTAATTATAACAAAACCGTTAAAAATTGTGGAAATAATAGAAAAAAATTAAATATTAATATTATGAATTAAGGGTTTAGATAAATAAAATACATTTATATATAAGACCATAATTTTTAAAAATCTCATTAAAATACTTCGATAATGTATTTTTATAGAAAATATTTTTAGTTATTTTTCTATAATATCATAATATTAATTCATAATGATTTTAGAAAATATATTTAACAAATTTAAAATAATTGTTTTTAATTTTCATTTCAATATTTTCTTATTTTAATGTGTTTAATATTTTATAGAAGGATTAATTTTTTCATGAATAGTGGAAATATTGGTTTTATTATAAACTAAATTTTTTTTGATGAATTTAAAGAGATAGCTCTTATTATTAAAAAATTAAATTTTATATAAGTGAATATATATAATTATTAATATAATTTATGTATTTTGAATCAATTTCATATTGTATTTTTATATTAAAACCTTTTATAGTTAATAATTTTTTCTCTTTTGAAAGTCACTTTTTCACTACACCCATGGGTTTAAAACGAAATGAAATTAATCCATTCAAAGGAATTGACTTTTTTAAAATTAATTCCATGTTTGTAATAAAAAGTATTTATATTATCTAATAAGTAATATTTATTTTTTATACCATAATAAATGATGAAAAAAATAACAAGTAATTATTGTGCTAAAGGATAATCATATTTTTCGTGGTTTAATCTATCATGGTCATAGTTAAATTGATGTAAAAACTTTAATAGATACCATTTTCTAGAAATAGTATTCTATTATTAGCTATAATTTTCTAGAATGGCCCGTTTTGGATCCCTTTGGCATGTGAGAATCGTGGGTCCACCTTTGTTTTCAGACATTCTGCATTTATCATCTACCCCGTTTATAAAGGGTCAATATATCAGTATCTTCTTCACCCAATAAAAAAAATTAGTCTAGCCAATGTTTACCCAAATACTATCTTTAATCATCTATCAATATATTATAGGAATTGTTTTGATCATAATTCTATCCTATGAAATCATTTTTAGTGAACCTAAAAAAGTTGTATGAAGAAAGGGTAATGTAATTAGACAATTTTTTCTATATTATTTCTTCTTCCACATACTTAAATATTTTATTAAATAATGATAATATAATAAAACCAGTACATTCTATATATTAGCTGTTATTATTTTAGTTAAATGA
Organism: Viscum album; assembly: GCA_963277665.1. Lineage (NCBI taxonomy): Eukaryota > Viridiplantae > Streptophyta > Magnoliopsida > Santalales > Viscaceae > Viscum > Viscum album. The sequence continues at coordinate 938,050,870 of OY728129.1, forward strand.
CCTACATTCATATCCTCTTCCATCATGTGGGAAATGAAACACTCGGAAATGTGTATGACTGTATACCACATCACGAACCTATGCATTCTATTTTCCATAACAACCCATTATACATGGATATATTGATAGATTTATTATATTCATATCATATTAATGACATTAACAATCATATGTAATTATTCTATCTTATTTACCTTCTTAACTTTCAACTATTTGGAAAAAAATATCATCACTCTTGTATTTGGAAGACTACCACCCCACCAGCCGATTTGATGTGTTTTTTCACAATATATAACATATTTATAAAATTATTATACCTTATTAATTATGAAATCATATATAAATTCTTAATTTAAATTCTTTTTGCGGTATAATAAAGTCTCTCATGTGTATGGTGGACTACCACATCGCGAGTTGTTGTGACTCATTTTTCAAAATTTTCAGACAAAAAAGGTAATAATGAAATGTTAAATTACTATATGTGATATATATTGAAACATAATTAATTATTAATGGTTATATATTATTTTCCTTCTAGTTGTTCCATCCTTTTATAAAAAGTTTAAACAATATTCATGCGTACATATGACCTATTATCTCCATTAATGGTGTAATACATTTTTTATTTAACGTATATAGATTACACAAAATTGATATATAATTAATATATATGATATATTTATATAATATCTTAAATGTTGGATATTATATAATCAGGATCAAAATAAAATGTCCACAATTTCTAAATTAAAACATTTAGGAAAAATAGTGAAATTATCTCCCAAAACATTGATTTTATCAAAGAATTCTTAATAAAAGGGTTATGAATAAGTATAATAAAATAATATATGGTATCATATTATGAGTATGGTTCTATATTATATTTATAACAAACATGTATTTTTTTGTATTGTTTTTTGAACAAATACGATATAGATCAGACCAGAGGTAAGGGTTTCTCATCTCACTTTTACTTCAATGAGATATAAACATATTCACCAATCATGCATTTCTATTATTTATATAATCCAATTTGATATCTTATATTATGAATATATTTATCATTATACTGTTTAGTTTTTTATTTGATGTTCTTTTTTGGGTCTTATAATTCCAATGTTTCCATATTTATAAACGTTAATTTAAGAATCCTATAATAATTCATAAAAATTTACGATTAAGTCTCCCTGGGGAGAATTATTTGATACTAATGTAATAAGCATAATTTATATTAAATTTAACTGTCTAATCAAGAAATTTTAATTTAATTGTGCCATATTTAGTCTCTCATGTACTTAATGTTGTAAATAGAATATTTTTATGAAAAAATGACTTCATTTATATCTTTGGTGAAATATTAATGTCCTCCAAAACTATGTTTTCTAGAAATTATTTATAATATTTTTTAGTTATCAAAATGGTATAGCCAAGTCATCTTTTCCCATATTTTAATTTTTTTTTAAAAAAAATTTATGAGGTGACATCATGTTGTTTTCCAAACAAGTCTCATTTGGATTTTATTAAAAATATGAAAGGAATATTTGTTTAAATGTGCACTACATGAATAAAATATCCCTATACCATAACAGATAAATATTTTAACACATACATTATATGATTGAAACTAATTTTATAAGTTATTATTTAAGAATTTTTTTTTGAACATTGTCTTGTAAGAATATTTGAATGTAAAAATTAAATTGTCCACATGAATGTTTTTAACAAAATTTTATGTATTTCTATTCATTAATTACATCATCCCATTATTTTTATTATACAGCACAATGGATATATTGTAATGGTAACATCCTTAATTTTTATATAGATTGTTTTTATCAATTTGAATCGGTATGTACTATATCATTAGCATTATCCATATTTATATGGGTGGTTTATTTTTATGTTTATTAATTTGTGTATGTATTAATATTTTTCATGTCATATTTTAAATATGATTGTTTATATTGATTCTGATTCATCCATATCCTATGTGTAATACATTGGAAGTATTAAGGGATGTTTGGGGGCGATCATAGATATCTCATAACTAGAACAACTCTCAAAAGGAAATTTAGTTGGCTAAATCATGTGGGGTTTTACACATATACTTAAACGTTAAAGTGAACGGTCTTGATGGTATAATATTTTAGACCGAAATTATGCATTACCTCATTATGTGATTAGTTATTGATTTCCATAAGATTATTCTATTAGTTACATTAACCATGTACATGTTTAAAGGTCGTGTGATAATTTATATGGATTAATTTTTTCATCATCTATTCCTTATATATAATTTTTCATGTTAATGATATTGATTAAATAGAATGTATTTTCAATTATTTACCATTCCATGGTGATCATTACTTATTTATTCACAATAGATTCTGTTGAATTCATTCTCTTTATAAACATACGATCTCACCCCATTCATTCGTTTTATTTTCCTTAGAATTCTAGATAATGTTTTAATATTGATATAGAGATATATACTAAGGGTAAATATTGAGTTCATAAATATTTTGTTTAGTATTTTATGATTATAATTTAAATGTGAATTTCATGTATGTATCATCATTACCAGTACTAAAAATACTATTTCAACCTTTGGGATATTCTTTCTTATATCTAGTTCAATTTTAATAGTGTATCTTCCATCAATGGTATATTAGAGTCATGGTATTTTTAGTTGGTTTCATATAATTTTTTGTAAAACCCATGAGAACTAGATTTAAGAGAACAATGATTTGGGAGTATTATCTTGTGATTTACATTGAGGATAATTTATATATAGGATAAAATAATATTGATTTTTCAAAATAAATATTATGAAGATTAACTTGAGACATACCTTAGTCTTGATTCTTCAAATGTACATGGTATTGGATCAAATATACCTAAAAGTAATAACAAGAAAAATGTGTTTTGGGTTGGACTCAATCATTACCCGGTATATAAAAATGGTCATTACTATACAGATAGGTTGAAACTCCTAGGGTATATTCTTGGGGTGGTTCATATTTTCATTACAAACTATTGTGATGGATTTGAAAATATTTTTATCATTAGAAACCATAACAGTTGAAACCATGTTTATGATTATAATATTGGACAAACAAAATTTTTTCAATTTATTTTATTTTCCAATTTATTCTATTTGTTTCACAAGTTTTGTAATTATAAATTATGTTACAATTTTTTATGATATAATATAGTGTATTCAATTTTTTATAAGTGGATCCTAGAAGAATGAATGGGAACAATATCAGTGTAAATACTTTATACAGGGATTTACCACCAGGGAAAGATAATGAAGTTAAAGATATTGTTTTAGTGGGAAAATATCATACTTTACCTGTATTAGGGATGTTGACTCTTGTTGTGACCAAAATTTATTCTGATATGTATTTTCCCTTTTAATCCATCACATGGTGTACAAATTATATATTTCCATATAAATAAAAAATCTATAAAATTTAGTGGGACACAAAATCTATTTGTAGCTGAGAAGTGGATAAGTAACTTATAGAAAATATTTTTCTCTTTGGGAAGCTGTGAAAGGGAGAATGTTGTCGTGGTATCTTATTATCACTTAAGAGATATATATAAATTATGACTATTGATTCAAAAAAATAACATTTAAGAAGACATAGAAAACATAAAATGAAAATATTTTATGGTACACACATTGGGAAATTATTTTTGACATAAATAACAATTATATATAGAGAGGTAATTCTTGAGTCTAATATAAAATGAAGTATAATGTGTTTCTATTAAGGATGAAAACAGTACATGTTTATAATTTAATAATATGGATTGCATATGTAATCCCAAGATAAGATTTTTTAGTTTCATTAATGTGATAAATTAAATCTTTTGAAGGGAAATAGTCTCCCAAAAATTATCATTATATTAGGTAATAGTATCATGCACTATAAAGATGAAGAAAAAATTATACAAGTACTATGTATTAAAATAGAATAAATAAAAGATGATGGTGGAATATAAAAATATGGATAAAGGAAAGAATGGAATGAAGTATTTTATCAGATCTATTAATTTTTGAATGAAACAACCTAGAACATGTGTGAAGGTTGTGGGAGTCTTCTATAGCTTTGGAGAGAAATAAAACCTTACAGGTGATTTGATGGGTAAGAAACAAGTTTCCATTTATTATTGGTTCAAAAATAATTATATGGGGAACTATGAAAATTAACTCCCAAAGTATCAAGGGAATATTGCTTATAAGAAACTAATATATGAAGGTTATGCTTAAAAGATCAATACATATGAAGTAAAATTACTAATGTTCTTGTGTATATGGATTGAATAACTATGTAATATATGAATTTTAATGATGATAATCTCAAAATTTATAAGTATTGTTCTACAAAGAATATTCAATAATTATTTGAAGAAAAATATTGAATGAAAATATAAAAAGTTATTTAATGGAAAGTTTTTGTTTTTGTAAAACACTTGATTGATGTACAGTAACCCTTAATATGTGCTCGAAAATGAAATTATAATGACAAAAAGATATTTATGCTATTATATCATTGATATTGAATTTTTTTGTTAATTTGATGGTATATATTATCTTTTATGGAGTTTACGTCATGTTCAGATTTATGGAATATTTTCATTAACTGGATATTTTATCATTGGAAGAAAGAATGTTTTCATTAATGTTTTTAGGTGATCACTATATTCGTATATTGGGTAAGTGAAATTAATATTCACATTATGGTTTTAGTAAACTATGATGTCAATATGATTTTGGAATGTTTGTGGCATTCCTTTTAAAATTATGGACATTAAAACTTATTATACATATTTTGGAGGAGTATAAAGGTTATCAATTATTAAATGAATTATGGGGAACATTGAGTTTTTAATTTATTTTTTCTAAATTAATTTATTTTTTGAAAAATCATGGTCCCCATATTTTTTTTGAATGTTTTTAGAAACATGTGAAATGATTTATAATTATTTTATTAAAGAAATTATATATTAGAAGTTTGTTTTAATTATTCATGAATAAAAAATCATTTTGGATATTCATTTCCTATTGTAATTGATGATGTTAAAATATATTTAAGTACAAAAACAGATGCAATTATCCTTTTGATGTAGAAATATATCATGTAATTATATTAAATTATATTGTAAAATATTTGAAAAATTATATTAAAAATGTTTTCTTATTAACATTATATAAGATAAATAAAATGGCGTATTTAAACATCATGGATTTATGGTTTTTTATTAATTAACTCTATTTTGATCTATTATATCTATCACTCTCTGTAATTGTTAACATATTTCTTCCAAAAACATATCTTCACTTCCCACAATTTTCCTCCCATTTGGAAACCTATTCAAGTGTTATTCTGGAGGACATTCGTACTTACCTTCCTCTCGTATCAAGGGGATGTTTCATTAATTCCATTTTGGGATGTCATTTTATAAACAATTTATGTTCATATTTCATTTCCTTGAATATTGAGATCAATATTAAATATTAAATACAGAATTTATTTAATTTTGTAGAATATAAAAACCACATATTTTAAAAGTAGAAATCATGTTGATACCATATATTATATAAAAACCGTAGAGGAGAGAGTTTAACAACCTAAAACATTAATTTTTATTTTATAAAAACATGTTTTATATCGTTGATGGTTTGAATTACACGAAATATATTTTTTAATGAACCACTATATACAATTACTATTATGATTTAAATGTGGCTATTATAACATACACATTAAAAATGGTGGTATGAATAATGATAAATAAAATTTAAAAATATATATATAAAGGTTTTAGATAAAGAGATTAATTTTATAGATCAAAATATAATTTTTAGTATTGTATACATAATTCATAGAAATTTCATTATTTGAATAATAAGAAATATTGTTTCTGTTGTGAACAAATTTCAAAATTTATTTTTTAGTTTTTTAGAAAATTTATTTGAAAATATTAACATCATTTTTTTGATTCATTATGTCATAATTAGAATAGGGTGAATTAATAAGAATATTCTAAATATAAATTTTGTTCAATTAAAAGTGGAAAATAATATTTTTTATTAGCAAATTTCATATTGTTTAATGTATATACAGTGATCCATATTTATTAAAATTATTTTAAAAGAAAAAAGTGGATTGTTATATATTTATTAATCCAATTTAAGTCTTTGGAATCAATTTCTAATAAAATATTGATCATAAAACTATATGTGAAAATGTAAATTTTCTCATTAGATTATAGATTTAAAAAATTCAGTGGTTGATATATTTAATATGTAAAGTTTTTTTATTTTGGTAAATTTTTAAATTTATGATCTAAAACGACCTGTATGGAGGAAATAAATTATCATTTATATTGAGGTGATGTTTTACTTCATCTAATATGAAAATTAATGATTAATTGAACATTTTAAAGATTCATTTCAATTTATAAATGTAAAGAATATTCCTCTCTCATAAAATAGAGAAAAAGTAATATAGATTTTTTTTATGCGTCTTTTTATTATTAAATTCAAACTCTAAAAGAATAATGAAACTTTTGAATTCTTTTATATAACTACCTAATAAAAACTCTATAAATTCATATTTGTTTCCATATATTGGTGATGTCTAAAATATTGAGTGTTTCAATTAGATTATTAAAATATTTAGGAATAGAAATAGGGATGGAAACCCATGAGAAGATGTTTTATAACTATTAAATGATGAATAAAGTGTTAAAATAAAGGAATATAAATAAAACTAATCTCATATATGATTATTAATTAAAATGGATGAAAATTTAAAATATCTAAATATAAGGCCCTAACCTTAAACCTTACTTAATATTGAATTAAATGAATAATTTACATTGAAGATCTTTTCAGGTTTAGAGTTTTTGAGAATTAGAACATAACTATTACATCTCAAAAGATTAAAAAGTAGACCCATCTACTAAGTTTCCATAAAATAAAAAACTCTTAAAAATAAACATGTCTAGTTCCATGTTTTAGGTTGCATGACTTTCCCTTGATCCCATCTTTGACCCTATTCCACGTTAAGTCATGTGAAAAACATTTCAAAAACTTGGGATGAGCATAAAAAGCTCAGTAAGGGATACACAAAGAATGAAAACTGTTAGTTTTTCAAAACAACAAGTAAACCAAGTATACTTTATCAAAGTAATACTTTTCACCTTTTCGAAGTAGAAAAAACCCTTCACTGAATAAAATTTCATCACATACACTTCTGTAACCAAACGATTACCATAAAACCCATATAAAGATCACATAATGTATAAAGGTAACTTGGGAAATAAACATACTTAAGTGGAATAACCATAAGTTCGGCTTCCACACATATCACTTAATGGAATAGCCATTCGGCCAACTTTCATACATACTTGATGGAATAGCCATGCGACCGACTTCCATACCGAATGAATTATAGGTTATAACGTAACCAGCCGTCCTGGTATTCACGACACCACCCGTCATATGGTTTATCATGTAACCACCTGTAATATGTCCAAGTACCATTATAAAATTATAACACATAAAACCAATATAAAGGAATGATAAAATTTCCACATTTCAATCACAATATATCATTTAAATATATTGACATAAGAGAATCATCTATCAAAACCATTTTCAATACCCAAATACATAAAACAGTATATGGTATTTATTTTATTTTAAAAACATTACGGCTTGTTGAGGAAGCCAAAGATCAAATAATACTCGCAGCGGCGGAAAAGGACGTTGTCACCGCGTACATTAAAAGAAACATTCCTTTTTTCATTTAATAAAACTCATTGCAGAAAAAGATTCCTTTTGTATAAAATTAAAATTTAGAGGGGTTTATACACCGTATAAAAGATAGTTGTGTATAAAATGAAATATGCCTTAATGAAAGGAGATTGAGACGAAGTCCCTTACAAAGACGGTATCCTTGGTTTAAGGATAAATCAATTACATAATTATGTGTGACAAACGAATACACCAAATATAAGTGGATATTTAGTTTAAAATAATCAGAGGTTATTCAAATATATTCATAGAACGAAATATTCAAGGAGTATAAGTTTATCCAAAAGAATCCAATTTGGGTTAACAAGTTCCCTTGCAAAAATTTGACAGCCTAATGGCGTCACTAAAAAATTTAGAAAATGAGTTGATGAGAGATAAAAATTGTATCTCATCACATGGAAATAAAATTTAAATCAATAAGGACATAGGATAACATATCCCAAAATAATAGTATGTGAACTAAAAGACATAACAAAAGAAGTCTTTTAAAAAGAGGAGGGTGAATGGTTTCCTTACGGACTTCGGTAACTTTCGAAACATACACCCCGTGAATGAAAGACAATACAACATTGATATAAATACTCATAAATTAAAGTATTTTACACAATTAGTAAAATAATGGGCACTACATACACCACTCAAAGGAAATTGTGGCAAATATAGCATAAATCCCACATGAATAAAAGTGAGATGAAAAATCCCTTACGAAAACTCGACAGCCAAACGACGCCACATAAAACATACAAAAAAGGATGCATGAGATCAAATAGGGTTTCTCATCATATTAACATAAAGTTTATAGAAAGAGTAATATAAAATAACATCCCCCAACATAACAAAGAGGAGCTTAAAGGAATTGACATAAAGGAGAGTACTTAAAAAGAAAGAGAGAGGTTAGATCTCTTACGAAAATTCGGCAGCCTAACGGCGCCACTCAAGACTTCCAAAATGGATTGATGAGAGAAAATAGGGTCTCTCATCATATGAACATAAAAATTACATTAAGAGTAATATAAAATAACATCCCAATAACATGAAATATGATATTTAAAAGGAATGACATAAAAGAGCGTACTTAAAAAGAAAGAGAGGAGTAGGATCCCTTACCTCGGGTCCGACTTGACTCGGCCATTCCTTAACGTCCTGAATAATAAACTTGAGTTAATTTCTACTTTCTTAACAACATTTTTCAAGTTAATTATTCCTTTCATATCAATTATGGACATGTTATAAACATTTTGTAATCATTTAAGTTAATAATTTTTGTTTTGTCGATATTTGGTTCTTAAGTCAAAAGTGGACTTCTTACAATTACATGTTGTTCATGTGGTCAAAGGTTCTTTATATCCAGAATGAAATTCCTGATTTGGATATCATATATATAATATATATCCAGCATATACATGTATTTATAATATTACATAATCATTTAGAGGTAAGAAATGAAATGCACCGTTCATGGAGACGGTAAGCCGTAGGTACGCATGAACGCTACTTACATTTCAATGTCATATTAATGGAATTAAAACTAAATGAGAGATGTGTATATTTTTAATTCTAGAATTATATTCATCCTTTATATGTATCATACATCATATATATCCAATATATGTACTTATAATAGTATATTACATTTGAGGATAAGAAATGAAATGCACCATTCATGGAGATGGTAAGTCGTACATACGAATAAACGCTACTTTCAATTCTATATCATACATTGATGGAAGGAAAACAATAATGATATAAAGTAATATTATAATTACATTATATCATCATATATAATAACTTTAAATCCATCCTTTATACATCCTACATATGGCATTAACGAATCAAATCACTTTGAGGGGGCGGTAGTCCGCACTTCCTAAAATGAAGATATCGCGTATACCAATAATGGAATCCATAAAGGTATGCCACAAATGAAAAATAAAGAAGCTTAAGTAAAACATAAAAATATTATATATCATATATAAACATAGTGACATCTTAATTTCCACCTTTGAAGGTGTTATATGAGTGTTGAACAATCATCGTTTCATGAGGCAGAAATTCGCCATCCAGAGAAACTGTATGTTCTTTAACCATTAGATGAAGGTGTGTGTAAGTGTAGCTCGAATAATTATTATAACAACATCCTAGTATATTGAATATACTGGAGTTGTTACAAAGTAAATGAATAAAAAGAGTTTAGGGGGTTGTAGAAGCAAAATAAAACAAAAGAACACAAGTGAAGACGTTACCTTAAAATTGGGTTACTCCCTTTGGATTGAACCAAAAGGGTTTATTGAAGAGCTTCCTGCCTAAGTTAAGGCTTCTAGGATGAGGAGAGAGATTTGGAGAGATAAAATGATCATATATTTTCCTAAACAAAGGTTTTAGAGGTGTGGGTAAGTTGGTAGAGGTGGGGGCCTTTTATAAGAGGAGAGGAGGGGCACTCTTGGAAAAGTATAAAATGTTACTTTATTTTCAAATGGTTTTCAGATTTTAATTGTCTCAAAATGATTTTTTTCGAGGATAAGGTCATAAGGGTTTGCAATCCACACATCTAATAGGTTTTTTTTCATGTTTAGGTCCTATATTTTTCATTATCTTTCCATTTTATTTAAATCGTTAAATAATGAGGTCATCACTGCATCATCATGATGTCATAAAGAATTTAATTTATATAACGTCTAACAATTATAAAAAAAATACTATGATGTAGGAAATCTTTTTATCTTTCCAATTACTATTTATATTCAAAATCTTGACTTGTATAACCACATGTAAAAATTGTTTTAGTAAAACAAATCATGGTTGTGACATTTTTATTTTAACTTTAAATAAAAGGAATAAATGTCATTATCAAACCCATGTGGCTCCATGGGGTACAGAAAATCGACCCACGGGTTGTCGTGCTCAGCCATAACTCATCCAATAGGGTTAGGACAGGTTTCAATATATTTTCATTTTATTATAATATCATTTTTACCTTAAATCACAATAATTACCTTTAATCGCGATTAATAAAACTTAAAAGTTAATTTTCATCAAAAATTATTTTCATCTCATTGAACCACATTTTACTTAACAATTAAATTCATTTAAATTTTATTTTTGAAATTTAAATCACAGAAGTGGTGAAGTCTCATTTAAACGAAAAATCAAATATTGTAACCACCACTTTGTGGTTTCACTATTCATCAAAAATTAATGTTTTTCAGAAAAATACCAAAAATTCACCCTAAGCTATATATGATACTCCGAATTCAAAAATGATTCCTATTTTACCTAATTCATAACATATAAGTTTCATTAATTAATTTTATAATTAAATTCTACTGTTAAAACAAATAGCGTGTTTTTATGAAATAATATCTTTCAAAAGATTGACACTCGTTTATGTCCAATATAAAAGTAATATTAATTACAATGACCACCATTGGATTAAATAGTAAAAATATATCCTATTTACACTTTAAAAACATTTATTAAGATAATCTAATCATATAAATAAATTAGATTAAAAAGAGGTTTTGAATTAAAATACAACATTTTTCACTATTCATTAAAAATTTAACTTTTTCGGAAAAATACAAAAAATTTACACAAAGTAAATTCTGATGTCACAATTATAAAGAAGAACATTATTTTGTCAAATATAACACATAAAATTTTAAAAAATTGGATTGAAAATAGGTTCGCCATCAAAAGGCGGTTAGTCGACCTTTTAAAGAATATTAGACTGTCTACGCTTAAAATTGGATTCATTCGCATTTTTAATCCTCTTACATTTATTGAAAAGAGTAAAAATATTTGAAAAACATATTTAATAATTTTGTAGTTAGTTCCGTTCATTCATGCCATTACAACAACTAGGCATTAACTACCATTTAAAATAATATCATTTTATTATTAGAGTGCAACGTAAGATTCCCAAGAAACTCGTTGTTGCGTATTGGGTACGCCATCGAGCATATCATCCCCTTTAAAGTAATATTAATATTTTATTCACAAATATGGATAAATGTGAAAATTTCATTCTCTTTATTTACCCGGGGTGTTACACTAACCACATTCAAGAACTATAATTCAATACAGAAATGAAGTGAAATGAATGTAAAAACAATGGATAGAATGATGTTTTATATTTTCAAATCTAGATATAATAATTGAAAACTATGGTTGCATCCATTGAACAATGGATAGAAATGGATTATTAATTGTCCATTGATCATGGAACCATGTATTCAAATATAATATAGGGAGAACCGTGCCATATAATTGAGAACTCTTGACTAATAAAGTGGAATAAAATATATATTAAAATTCATCTTAGGAGATAAAAAACGAAAGGGTCCAAGAGTACTATTTCAAAGGGAAATGAAAAAAGTATACTATATTCTAGTCAATAGAACCTGGGATGTCATGTCATACTGTGACATAGGTTTTCTGATCCTTTGCATTCATTCCCACTTTTTAAAAGGTAGTAAGCTTATCAATATAATATTTTATAGTCTTAGATCCTTTATATGATTGGTTTTATGGTATGTTGAGATTTCATTCTATTAATCCATATATAGAGTTAACTTCACTGTTTGGGTTTGCCTTAAATATTTAAGAGATATTCATAAACCCTTATATAGAGATGTCTTCTAATGGATAGAGATTAATTGAATTATTACATTTATTAATTGGTTTGAAACATTCAGTTATAGAGGATGAGTGTATCATGATATTTTTGGAAGGATTAATGTATTTAAATAACATCATTGGATGGGCCTTGAAAAACTCATATGTTATGGTTTTTGAATGACTTATGTTTATAATTTATTGAATCATTTGATCATCTAACTATAAAACTTTTACTCGTTTAATATGTTACATTATTCTCTTCAGAAAAGGAAACCTGATCTATTCACCTAGGAAATCTCTTACTCACCAATGTGGCATTATATACTCATAAAAAAGGTTTTATATTCTTTCCAACTTAATTCACCACTGGCCCATCACCAATTAAATCATTTTATTTTCCAACAATTTCTATTATGATCATCAAATATGAAAGGTAATACACATGGTCTTGTAATATAATGAAAGAATATAGAAATAATATGATCATCAAATATGTTTCTGATTCTTGAAAAATAAGAAATATTAGTATTAGCACATGAGGTGTCTATTTCTCATCACCTTAGAAATGAGTTATTTTATTCTCACCCAAGATAATTGTGGAGAGATCCTATGATCTTCATATAGTCTTCTTATTCTCATTAGAGGTTCCTTCTTTTCATTTTCACATATGGATACAGAAACTCATCACATAAGTCAATGTTACTAATATATCAAATATGGGTTTTCCTATTCTCTTAAAATAAAACAACTCATTCTTATCACATGAGGAAGTAATTAAAATTGTCCTTTCACATAATATGAAATATAGTTTAAAATGTTTTGGTCAAAGGTCTAGATAAGATTATCACCTTTGGATCTGCATATTTTTTTACCCTGTAGGGTTTCCCTAAATTTATAGAATTTTACAGACGTTGTGAGGTGTGGTGGGATGTTTGAAATAATTCCTGAATATGGTCAAACATTAGAGATATAGCTTCCCATCAAAGGTGTATATAATGGTATTGATATCAACATTGAAACTCAAAGATGCATCCTACAAATATTGGAAATATGGATCAAAACCCAAATCATTCATGGGGTATAGGTTAAAGTTGTTTAATATGAAAAATCCATACATGGTAATGACATCTGATAAGTACATCTATATCATGAATCTAAATACACTAAGGGATTAAATGTGGCATTGAAATTCAGGTTTTTAGTGTGTAGTATATATAATTTATTATAGTAATGGATATAACATAAATGAACACATGGTTGTAGATTATACCTAGGTGGATGTCGTGGGTGTAATAAATAAACATGGATGATATTTGGTGGGGTTTACCCTCATTTTATTCCCAACGAGTGGTTAAAATAAATACACATTGATGTTTCCTAGAATGTTCAAATTGAAAAAGTATTGGGGGTGAGTGTTCTAATATATATGTGTAAAAGGAAAAGAGGATGAAAAAATAGTGTTTGGAATAATGAGACTATAGATGAGTGTTGATGAAATTTTTCATGTAAATTGATTCTTTATGAGGGGAAATACGTCATAATATTATGAGTTCCTCAGTAGCTAGTCATTCATGAATGTGTCATTGAAATTAGGTTTTTTGGACATATTCAATGCTATGTTTTATAAACAATTTTTATAGATAATTGTTTTCCTATATAATTTTATTAACAAATCCATTTCAGAATTGTTTTTTAGTATCCAAATATACCCACTTATAATGGGATCTGATAGAAATGGGTTTGATATAATTATTATTAAAAACTAAAAAAATTTGTATTTTTAGCCTCCAAATTCACACAGCTATTCTTATATCATTTCATATACATTAGGGTGAAACCTTATAGGGTACGATGATATCTTCATGTTATATTTTGTTATCTATAAATTTTTTTGAACCCTAACTTTCATGTAGGCCATGTGACACTGATCCATACCATTCACTCTACTACAAATTCTGTAAATATTCATCTACAAAAATTATATATGGGATCCAAACATATTTAAATAAAAAAAATAAAATCTACACATGTAAATGATTTTGTATTCATATTGTTAATTGAAAAAAAATGGATAATTTTTTAAAAAATAATCCAAATGAAGCTGATGATTCAAAATAAATATAGGCTTAGTTAAATGAGTTGGTTCAGAATACAAATAATTAATCCTGTACATAAATCATAATAAAAAAAGGAAATGGGTGGATTAATTATGAAGGGAAAAAGAAAATACTATTTACGAAATATGTTAATGCTATTTGTTTATTTTATACATGATGATTTAGTAATCTTGAGTGATTATTGCAACATCCTTAGTTATCAATTCATGGGATTATTAGTGTATTTGTAGTAAATTTTGATTGTGGGTTCTTGTTTGGTAAGAGATCACAATAATTTTTTTATTTATACTATGTAACCCAATCCATATTTTTAATAGGGAGATACACTGCATTGATAAATCACCATAAGTGTAGCCAAACATATTCCATGGGTGATTGTCAGATAACCACCAGGGCGAGATATAAGAGAAAGAAATTTGCTCAAGCCGAATATTTACATATATGTGTGTAGCATCATATATTTTCTATCAGAAAAATTATGATGGTATAAAAAGGATTTTCTTAGTTATACTATATGAGTAGGTTAGGTTTTAGAGTTCCATGTCGACAAATAGACAAACATGATTAAAGATTTGTTGAGATGGTGGTCAGTGGATAGGAATAACATCCATTTACACCATTCAATGGTGGGTATATGCTTTTAAAACCTTCAATAGATTGGTTTAAACACAATTCTTGAGGATATATACAATTATTCAACATTTAGTATGTAACTACATATATTTCATAAAAATATTATGTTTTAAATCAAATAAAAAAAATACTGAGTCTATACGAACAAAAACAATTGTTTAAAATCTTTAACATAGCCATGGATCTATAATTAATGAAATATACTATGGGTATTTTGAAAAAAAAATATAATTTTACCACTGATAAAGTATTACTTATTAATTCATAGGAAATAATCTTTCAATTTTTAGCAAGGTTATTATATCCATTAGAACAGACTATTTTCTTCAAAAAGTAGTATTAATTTTTTATGAGAAAATATTATAGTTAATTTATTTAAATGTTATAAATTTTATTGAATAATTATAATATTATTCTTTAAAATAAATATCAAAATTATCTTATGGTAACATATTTATATTTTTTAAAAATATTTTTTATGTAAATTAAACAAAAATATAGATTTTTCAACTACTCTCATTTCCTTTCATTGTAAACGTTTTGTTATATTTATATGTTGATCCTAATGTAAAATAATTTACATTTATTTATAAAAAATATAAATAATTACACAACGTTATATCTTATACTTGATATTATAATAAAAGTTTTATTATGCTTAAAAATGATTATACTTTCAAAAAATCTTTTCTTCGTTGAGCATTAAAATATCTTTATTAAATGGATTTCTAAAAAGTAGAGAAATTTAAATTGTTAAAAATAAATAAATATTTTTAATAAACAAAATAATTAATATTTAATATTTTCAACATTATTTTTTATAACAATGAATATTTAAAATAGTAAAAAATTAACACCATTGTAAAAGGGGGAATCACATTTACATATGTTTATGAAAAGTAATAAGGAAACTATTTTTCATCTTAATTATTATTTTATGAAGTTATTTATATACTTATAACCTCATGATTTAGATTTAGTAGTTTACGAGATAGTTTCCATTAATAGAATGTATTTAATGTTTTATGTAATGAAAATATAAAATTTACTTTCATTCTTTAAATAGATGCAATATTTTTTAACAGTGATAAAATCAACTCACGTTGGGTTATAACTGATTTTATGAATGATAAATTATTTATTTATCCTGAAAATTAATTTATAATTTTTTTCAATAAAATAAGTTCCTTAAATACTTATCCAATATTGATATAGTTTTTATTTATCTTATAGAAAAATATAATAATATATTTTTAAGAATAATAAATGTAATCTTATTTGAGTATGTTATCATAAATAATCATTTTTATAGATATATATAAAATTATTTTTCTTTTTAAATTTTAATTTTAAGATCCTTGTTTTCTTGATGTATTTAATTTTAAATTAAATGAACAGTGTCATAAATGGGAATAATATAAATTTATAAAAAAGAATATTTTAGGAAATGGTTTAGAATTAAAATGAACCAATCATTATTCAAGTGATTATTATATGTTTAAAAATACAATATATGTTCTATTTATGTAACAATTTTCATTTTATAGAAACTCTATTTATCCGTAACTGTAAAAACCCATGTTATAACTGTTATTTTCAAAATGGGGTTTAAATTGGTTAATAAAAGATATATGGGTAAAAAACATGATGAAAAATGTTCAAATATTTATTATAATATAGTATTTATACCAATACGTATCCTATATAAAATTATATCATTTTAATCTTTTTTTAATGAAAATAAATTTGTATTAATTTTTAATTTCATGAAATTTCAAAACTTATCCTCCCCTCAATTATAAATGGGATCCTCATCTCCGATATTTTTTCATGTAAAAATATTGTAATTTTACTTTCAACCAATTATTTTCTATTTATAACTTTCACAAACATGTTTTAAATATATTTCTTTCGGTATAATATTAAGCTCAAAGGGAATAATGAGAATAATAATGTTAGTTGTCTGAATAAGACGTAATGTACTTAACCGAATATTTTAGTATTATTTATTCTTCCACATATTTAAAATATTGTTCAACCATGAGAATATATTCTTATAGTTCTCTATCATAACATCAGATGATATTAGGTTAATGTAAAACAACCATCCCTTTTATATTCCTTGAAATGTAACACAAAACTATTGTTCTTGTGTATGGTGGACTACTGCCTCACAAACTAATGTAATCCATTTTCCATACTCACCTCTCCCAAAGATATATAATATGGATTTAATTAATTTTAATGATATAATGGGAATATTTATAATTACATAAAATTAATATATCATATATTTTCTTACCATTCGACTCATTGAAAAATTATAACATAATTCATGTGTACGTATAGACTACAAACTCAATAAGTTGATGCGATTTGTTTGCCTACACCACATCAAATTTATCGTAAATATAATTCTATTTCGATAAATTATAGGTTATTATTAATATTGTTATCATTTTATAACATTAAAATAATACTTTATCTCTTTCCACTATGATCTTTAGATGAAATAAATGGTTCTCATGCATACGTAAGATATACTTTTTAAAATATTACAACATCATTCCATTTTCATTAACTTGTTTCCTGATTTTAAAATTATTTTTCATGTAAAAAAATAATATTTATTTCATTATTATTACTCTGGGGACAATGTTACAGTTATCAATTTTACAATAGTAAACAAATTGAAGTATGGTTTGACATACGTTGTAAATAGCGTCAACACATATAAAATTAAATTAATTGATTGAGTAATTAAATTTAACGTGGTAGTAAAAAAAATCATGAAGAAATTTAAAAAATGTTCTTGTGAAATTAAATGATTAACTTAGGTTTATTATTTAATATGATAAAATAATATGTGATGTGTGTATCTTATGTTAATAGATTTCATCTAAATGTCCACTGATTGGGGATGATTTTAATGTTATGTACCTGTTATTTTATATAGTATACATGTTTCACCTTTTACATGATATTTCATGAATATATCATAATTCATTGTATTTTCAATTTAAATTCAAATTACATCATCTATGGGGATTTTATTTGAATGTTACCATATGGTAAGTGTTTCATAACTTAATTATCATTCATTGGTGTGATTATATTATGTCAATATTATGTATTAAATGGTATTATTTATATTTATGTTTTATTTCCTTTTTTATTGGATTTGCATTTTTATAGATAATTACATCATTGATTAATTACCGCTTAAACATTATATTCATTATAAGGGTTATTTGTCTCAAAATATATTTTTTGGGAAACATATATTGTTTTACACACATATTATTTTATGAGGAATATATAATAAAAATTTGATATGTTATATGATCAATCACATTGTGTTCATGGTATTTAATATATTTTTTGATGTTATATATTCAATGGGGATATGATTCAAAATTTACTAACATGGTAAGGTTTTAAATTATAATCTCATTGTTATTCAATATTTTCAATGTATAATTATTTAATGTGTAAATTATATCATCATTCTATCTTAAAAAATATATTTAATTATCATAGGTTCATTTATGAAAATTATATGTTTTACTTCCAGTTTCTACTTTCAACTAACAAGTAGGTCAATTTTGATCTAAATTGTATTTTATTTGGATTTTTGGGATGTTTTGAGCATGAAATTTAGAAATCCATAATTGTAGAATATTATCTTCTTTTGATCACTAATATATTTTGGTCTTATCTTTTTCCATATTTCTCTATATTTTATTTAATCATTTTTTTATTCATATGTTTTTTTGATACATATTTTACAATTAAGACAATACTTGATTTGACTTTATAGGGTCCCAAAAAAGCATTCACAATGGAAATATAAACAGGCCAACATGGTGGACCCCACCACATTCCAAGAGACATAAATTGGGATATAGGTATCAAAATGAGATTATTCCTCTTATATATTAAATAGTACTCAAAGAATCAAATTTAGGACAAAAAATGGAAAATTCAGTCATGAAGGCTACCTATAAAGGAGTCAAATATAAGGAAGATGAAGGGTCCCTATGGGTAGAGAATGATATATTCAGTAATTAATTCATAAAATTTTAACCATGTCTTCAGACCACCATATTTTTCATGGGAAAATATGGGACTAAATTTTATAAAACAATTTAGAAGAATCACAAGGATGATTTGACTGGGTAGGTTTCTAAAAAAAGAAAATATTCTAGGAAATAGATTATGAACAAAAACTATACAACACTCTTTCTCTATATTCTTCCATCTCCTCATAATTCAAAATGGTTTTCATGATGGATAAGGAAAGGGAAATATTTAGGTGGAGATATTGATGAATATTTTTTTCATTCATACTATTTAGAAGGTGTTGGGGGCTACTCAAGTGATGATAGGTCAATAACCAAGTGGGTGTGGATGGTGACAACCCACGAACACAATCTTCTGAGTTTTGATCTTCATGTGTATTATCTGTTGAATATATATTTATTTAAATATACTTAATTAAATATTTTGTTTTATTTTGTGAATTTATTTTTACTATTTTTAATTTGGATGGATTTACAATCTCTAATGTATAATATTTTATTTAACTATTTATATTTATTTAGTGATTCCTTGCAATTAAGCATGGTTATTTCAACTACGTTAGATAATATAGAGGTTATGAACTAATTTAATAAATTTAATAGGAGGTGAAGAAACTATATAGAGATATTGATATGATATCCCAAAACATAACATATTCATGTTGATTTATTTGCGAAAAAATTAAGATATTCAATTGGGAAATCATTTTAAATAAGTAAGATTGTAGTGTATGAGATTTTTAAGTGTATCCAAAAATATAGTTTTGATTATAATTTCAATCTCATTTTATATCCAAAACATCAACATTTTTATTGAATTTTATTTCACATTAGATTATATTTATATTATTTTTTATAATTTTTAATCAGATCCCCAAATTTCTATTATTTTGAAAATAATAAAAATAAAATTTGTACTTCTGCAACTCAAATTACAACCTCTTAGATACATAATCTAGATATTTCTATATTACAACAAACACGATTATTGTATTTTTGGTTGTGGTTTTGATGAAAAATAATGACACATCAACTGGTTCCATTAACGGGTAGGTTGATTGTGTTTATTTTTGAAAAATTGTTATTTATGACCCAAAATTCTAATATTACTTGTAACCATTGGATTCTAAAATTGATTGAACGTTTAAATATATGGATAGATATAAAAGAAATACCACTATCACATGTTCTGATTCTTCCACCAAAACACATATAATGATCTTGGTTCAATCATAAATATAAATGGATAACAACATAACCATGATAGAATTGGATTCAACCTATGATAAAAATCATGAAAATACAATGGAATATCTTGATCCACCTAGAGATTATAATATTATGTCTAGTTACTTACACCAAATTCGAAACTGTTATGTGTTTCTAGGTGAATATAAATATTAACACCTTCAATAATTTATTATCTTTGTCTCAACTTGAATCCTTAAGTGATTGATGCCAATCCAATGAATTTGAAGTCTTCTCTATTTTCATTAGAAGGGATTTAAAAATAATGGTTTTTCTACTCACTTTCAACATTGATTAGATATTGGATGGAATTGAAGAAACTTTCCATGAATTTTTTTTACCTTACTATATAACTACAAGCATTAGAACAATGATTTGTGGAATTTAGAAAAGTCAAGGTGAAAAATTGCTTGACTACTGGGAGCAATTCAAAAGACAGTATTTTAGTTTCCATAACCATCAAATTACTGACCAAATTTCAATAAATTATTTTCAGGACTGATTTTTACATACTTATAGAATCATGATTAATGGTTATGTAGGAGGGGTTTAGTTTAAAAAACAATAGTTGCTTCTAGGATAGTAATTTCAAACATTTTATAAAGTGCTGAATAATTTGGAACAATTCTTCTTCTCGATGTAAAATCTGCCAAATAATTTCATAATCTTAGTCCTGAAAACAACATGACTGAGGTTGAACATTCTGATATGACCACCATGGTGAGGTCAATGATGTTTTCCAGTTTCCCACTAACAAAACCTAAACCACAATAATTTTTTTAAAGGGATGTAAATTTTGGAATATATTCTTCAAATGAAGATTTTGGAGACCTATTACAACAAATGAAAACGAATTATGAGAACTGCAATGTTGTTATTCCTAGAAATCCATTTCAATGCAATAAAAAACCCATTTCAATCCAACCAAAATTTCAATTAGTGTTAGAACAACAAACCAAATAAACTATTTCGACATCCCAGACAAAATAGAAGCCTCATATAAGGAAAATAATGAAATAAAAAACCAATATATTTCACTGAGAAACCCAATGATCATTCTGGATGAATCTTTCCACCTACCCCACCCACCAAAAAGATAGATTATGTATTTGAGGAAATAATGTGGCTACCACTAGAGTAAATGAGGAAAAAACTAGATTTAATGATACAAACACATTAATCCTAAAAAAAATAGTTGAACATGGTGAATATTTTTGTGACCCAAATGGGTTAACATTCCTTGGATATTAGTTTCATGAAAAATATAATGAGATGATTTTTAACAACAAATAATCATGTGAATTTTAGAGATATAGGGATGAAAAATGTGATTTAAATTAATATTTGGATATGCATAGGGTTGAATGACGTAAAAACTAAGAAACTCAATCCTGATGTTGGAAATTTTAATAATAACCCCCCTACAGATATAAATTCTATTAATTATGAATATTATTTGTTGGGAAACTAAAATTCTTGAGAAGAAATTTTCTTTGAAAAAAATAAAGACTGTAAGAGGATTTTTGGTCCTTTTTTTCTCAAAACAATACAAAGAATATTCCAAAAAACATTCAATCCACCAAAATCCTATCCTAGGAGTGAACCACCAGTTAAGTTTAGTATTGAAAAAGAGTTGTATAAAGAATTTTTAGAGAAATTTAAGAATGTCAATGTCAACATATCTTTTCTCGATGATGTGAATACAATTACATGGTATTACATTGTTTTTAAAGTGATATATACCCATAATAGGAAATTCAAAGGAGGGGAAAAGGGAACCATATGAGGGAATGTTTCATCCCTTATTTAGCATACATTTCATCTGAAATGTAAATACATATAAACCATTACCATTCCTTGTACATTTGGGATGTGTTAATTCAAATATTCCATGCTATATTTATGGAATTCCATCAATGTCATTCAATATTCTATTCACTCATACATACAGGAAAGAAAATTAAAACCCTCTTGAATTATCATTCCACATTATGACAAATGTACTACCAATCCTATATGAGTTATATATGATGTTCTTATTCAAGATAGAGACATTATATTTCATATATATTTAAATGTATTGGGTATAGTGGATGATTGGTACAGTACTAATGAACCTCTCATTATAGGGAGGAAATTAATGAAATAGAAAAAAGAAATCACAAATGTTCACAAAATAATACATTCGCTCGATTTTGGATGATATTTTATTCATTTCATTATTTTTCAGTCCCTGAAAAGCTTATTTCGAGATCATTTATCATCCAAGTTAACATGATTGATTGGATTTCTACTGAGATACTCCTTGAATTTTCTGATGATGAAAAACCAATTTATATTCTAGAAGATGGATTTTTTAAAATATTATCAAAAAATGATAGGAAAAGAAGCTTGTGATGAGTCTTGGAGTGTGGAGACTACATTACAATAGTATGTTGGTCTCAAAATTTTGAAGTTAAATTTTTGAAAAAACATGAATCTACTAGTGGTATCCCATGAGAATTTTAAATCTATTCACATGAATGTGATCCCGATAACATGGAATGTGATCTTTATGATTAATGTCCATTACAATATACAGTTTTTCTATAAAATCACATCTCTGAGTAGTTTAATATGAACAATGAGGATACCGAAACTGATTTAGAGTTGAAAACACTTCTTGGGAACCAACAATATGATTTATAAGGTGAGAATGAACAATTACCTATCATTATTTCCAATTTTTTGTTAAGCGACGCTAGTAAAAAAATTCCAGGAGTCCAAAAAACCCACATTAATGTTATATGATGGAATATATATGATTTTATTGGAATTTTACCTCAATCTATATGGATTATCTAGTTTTTTCTCTACATGGAATCCAAATAATTGTAGAATGTTCATTGATTATAGGAAACAAAATTTTATTATAGGGACATAACAACTCCTTTTTTCTATTCATTGATCATGTCACTAAAAGACTCAAATGGTTAACCCATTAATTTTTAATAATGGATTCTCTAGTTTTTTCAAAATTCACATTGTAGTAAATGATCATGTGAAAACAACCATCACATACCCCATTTAACTTTCATTTGTAAGAGGCTTTCTTTTTGGATGGGGTTATGATCCTCTAACTTTTCAGAGGTGTATGATCGTCATTTTATTGGAATTTCATGAATCATACATAGATGTGCATTATTTATGTCTTCGCTATTTATGTCTCATTATTTGAAAGTTGTTAGAAATGTTTGTAATATATTAATAGAAATTTCATTATTAAAAATGTAGTTATCAACTATGAAAAATCCATTTCATGTTGGGTAAGGGGTGTTTTATTGGTAATTTTGTGTCTCTAGATAGAATTCATGTTTATAAATCAAATTCAATGTCATTTATTCATTTACACACCAAAATAAGGTGAGAGATATGAGATCTTTCCTTGGTAATTCTTGTTTCTATAAGAGATTTATAAAAGATTTTTATAAGGATATACTAAAATTGTCCAAATTTATCTAATATAATTCCATTTGTCTTTTATGAGAATTTTAAACAATCCTTTTTTGATTATAAAAAAAATAACAACCCCTCACATTTTTAACCACCGAAATTTGACTTTCAAATTGAAATTCAAATTGTTTCATGTGAATTGTTTCTTGAAGATGAGTTGAGTGAAAAAATTTAATTGAAATATAATGTTTTTGATTATGCCTCTAGAACATTTGATCATTACCAATAAAGTAGAATAAAAACAAATAAGGAACTTTTTGATATTAGCTTTTCTTTATAAAAATTTAAATGTCATATATGGGACTCTATGGTGATTGTTTTTACTGTTCATTATACAATCATATATTTGATGATGAAATAGGATGAAAACTAGGAATTTTGAGATGTAACTTGCTGTTACAATAATTTAATATTGAAATAATGATAATAATGGAAGTGATAACCTTATTGATTACCATTTCAGTAGGATAAAATCTGTTATCAATGGAAATTTTCATATCATTCGACAAATTTAAGAAACCCATATAGATGAAGAGTACTGTTCAGGTCATAGTGTAATACCATGGTTTTATGATATTGTGAATTATGATTTCATTGATGATATTCCCCATTATTTTTCTACGTAAATATTTTCAAAAATCTTGAGTGATTAAAAGAATTAAATATATGAGGATCCTCATTTGTGGCATGTTGGTAATCAAAAAATTATATGGAGATGCATTCCTAATTCTGTATTTTAATAATTCCTATTTTTTGCAAAAAAATTGAGATATAGTGTTTACTTTGCGATAGAAAGAACTGAATGAAAATTTCATGATTCCATTTTGTATTAGGGACCATTTTTATAGATTCTTTTATATTTTTTATAACCTGTTATAATTTTTTGTTCCATGGAAACAATTCCAAAAGGAATGAGATGTCACAACAACCTTTTTTCTGTAATGTTATTGATTAATGTTTTATGTATTTCTTTGTAAATTTTCTGAATTATTTTGGATATTATTATATTTGGATTTCTATCTATTATGTCTCCAGTAGAGTCTATTCCCAATAGTTCTTATGAGGCCAAAACTGGGTTTATGATTGTGGTAGGAAATTTGTTTTCATGAATTTGATTTCGATAGATTGTGATTATGGATCATGGTACCCAGTTTTTTAACAAGAAATTAGAATATATATTGATGAAATATATAGTTTATCATAGTATTTATACACCCTATCCTGATCAAAAAAACTGAATAGTTGAATTTTTCAATAGATAAATCAAACAAAATCTATAAAAAATTTGCACCCAAATTGAAAGAATTAATGTTTAATACATGATGCTGCACTCAGGGTCAATAGGACTGCATTCAAAACCCTAATTATTATATCCCCTATTTTATTATTATATGAAATGACTTTTTTACCATCATTTTGAGTTAGAGTAAAAAATGTTTATTTGGCCGTTAAAACATGTAACATGAATCATTTTTATGCTGGAAAAGAAAGAAACTTTTATATGATGGAGCTATATGAGATCAAAAAAAATGTATATGTGAGAACCAGGTTATATAAGGAAAGATCCAAATCGTTTCATGATGGGTTTATTTTGAACATATACAACATGTAAGGGGACAATGTGTTGATATTTGATTCAATATTGATGTTTTTTGAAGGTAAATTTAGTTCCAATTTTTTTTATACATTTCATTTTTAATCTTTTTTTCCTTTTGGTGCAATCATTATAAGATAAAAAACATAGGGACACCATTCATGGTCAATGAGGACATGTTGAATCTTTTCAGTGAAAATTTTTAGGATCCACCAGGGGAGTAGATACATATTCATGATGTTGAATACAATTGAATATGGTTTGTGTCTCTCCTTTTCACTTATTTTTGTTAGGTAGTTAATTTTTTAGTTTCATTCTCACATTAATTTTTTGGGAAATGGGAAAATTTTAAAAAAAATGTGTGAATTGGAGGAACATAGTGGGTAGATTTGTATACTGTGTGATTTACTTTGATTTGTTTTATGTTTTGGTTTCAATTTTTTTGTATTTATTTATTTCATTTCAAATTTTTTCTGCATCATTTAATTTTATTTAAAAAACTATTAATATTCAATGGTGATATTTTTCACTTTTTAAGCCCATTTAAATGAGTGAACCAATTGATACCTTGAATATGAACAAAAATGAAAGTTGTAAATTACATTATTTCAAGATAGAAGATTTTATAATTTATGTAAAATTCCCCTGATTTTGGAATATCATTTCACATCACACTATCATTATTTTTGAAATCCAATTCTCATGAGGCTTTTGAACACATTTTGAAATATTTTTTACATTCACCTCAGTTACTAATAGAACCATTCAGAGCTTTTTTGAACCATCACATTATGTATTTTTGTCATAATATGAGGAATAGGGTACATGAATTTTAAATCATCGAGTCATTTCTTTGGAATTAAAATTCCCCCCCTTGTAGGATAATAATTTTTAATTAATCATTTCCATGTACATTTGATATTTCCTAATCTCTTAGTATCCATGTACAATCTATTTGGTTATCTATATTAAAAGCCAATTTTTTCCCTTCCCAACCTGCTATAGAAGTGAAAATACATGATCTAGTTGAACATAACTAAAAAGGGAGATAACTTGTGGTGTGATATGTCATCTCGTGATTCTTTGGGAAGAGATTAAATCATTTAAGAGATGTTTCTAATATGAGAAAATAATATTTTGGGAGTTCTTCCCAACATGATATTTAAAAGGAAATAGATTTTCCATTGTCTTAAGCTCTCAATGGAAGAAAGATGTTCCCCATATAGATATTTCCAAAAAAACATAAGAGAATAAAAAAATCAGTTTTTTTGTTGAAATTTTGATGGAGTGGTATGGAAAAGAGGTTTTAAAACATTCTCTGAAATGATTTTTTATAAAGAGAACATACTTGAGTGAAAAAAATATTCATGAATTTCTTCATCTATAAGATCAAAAAATTCATTTTTCGTCCTTATAATTTTTAAATATTGAAGACCACAAACCGTAAGCCACAAAATAAAAATAAAAAATTCATCATGGTCATAACAAGTTCCTATCTCTCATTGGGTGCATATGGAAAAAAGTATCAAGCCTATGATGATTCTTTCATGAGTTGTGATGATAAAAACCTTGGTGAAAATACATATTTTTTTGTTCAGAGATAATTTATGTTAGGTATGTGTGTTGTGTGCATGGGAGGAAAAAAGGAGTGAAATATGATTTAATTATAGGAATTTATATCATAAAATATTTGTTTTTTATGGGTAATGATATTCTTTTTTCATGGCGATTAATTAGTCAACGCCATTGGTTTGTGTTTTTAATTTTCATTAATTTAATTTTGATGCTCACTTGTTCAGGAGTCCAAGTGTAATGTGTGGGGAAATTTAAAGGGATATTAATTAGAAAAATGTTTTATTAATTTATTTTAGTCTTCTAAATTTCATGTTATACAATTTTTTCAACTGATCCCAATATTGATTAAACTTTCTAGGGGACCAACAAAATCATTCATTGTCGAAAACGCTTCGGGCCCACAAGAATGGGATTCCTCATTCCAAGGGATAGAACATGACCTGCACGACTCCAAATGAGATTATTCCACATAAATAATAAATATGAAGAAACTTATAATATTAAAAACAAAACCCTGGGGAAAATTTGATGATATATATGTTTATGAATGAGTCTAAGATAAGTATGATGAATGCCCCCCTGAGTAAAAAAATTTAACATATACAATTATTTCATTATATTTTTACCACATATCCAACACACCTGAAATTTATATGGTAGATATAGGATGTCATTAATAATAGTTATTTAGAATATTCTTGATGAATATTTTCCTACAAAGAATATACAATTGAGAGAACTACTATGAAACAGATTCTGAAGAATATATTTCTAGACCTCCATCTCTATATAATTTCATATCCTCATCATTCCAATGGGGTTTTTAAAGAGATATAAAGGAACATATTATGAGACAGATCTTGATGATGGTGATGCAAATTCATTTTGTAGAAGAGAATTTTGGGTCTTATCATGTGATTCAAGACTGATCACCATGTTGTAGTGGACGATGACACCTGATAGACACTATCTTCTATGTTTTGATCTTCATGTGTAATAACTTTTGCAACACTCTTGAACAAATATTTATAGAAATAATGATATTTTTACATATTTAATATAATGTAATCTTTTTTCCAATCTTTCCAAATATATGAAATAAAGTAGTTTATTTCCCTATATAGATTTCATTAGCATGGCCTTAACATTGAGTATTGTGATTTCAATTAGGTTTGATTTTATTGAGGTCTTCACATAATAGAATCACTTATATAGGAGGGGGAAATAAAATATTGGAATTTATATGATTTATTCAACAAATAATATTTTTTTCCAGAGGTATATGTTTAGGCATTAAGAAATTCATTAAGAAAATTATTTTAAACTAGGATGAGGGGAGTCTCTGAGAGATTTATGATTTCACAAAGCTACTATTTTGAAATTAATTTCAATCCAATTCTATTTCAAATAATTTTTTGGTATTGTTCTTAAATTTTCTTTAACATTCTATTATATTTATATTTTTATTTAAAATTTTAACCAAATCCCAAAATATCGCTTATTGTAAAAACCAACCAAATAAAAGTACTAGTATTCAACTAAAATTACACCATCATCCAGAGAAAATCAAAAGTATATTATATTTAATTAATTTTAGGTTTAAAATGAATGATTTAAATTTTCACAACACAGGACCCTCACATCATTTAATTGTAATTTTTTTAGAAAAAATAAATCTTCACTTCATTTTATGAATGTTTCACTTTTACATTTTACTGATAATTTGATAGGAATCAATGTTTTAACATACTCGGTGTGAATGTACATTCCCACCATTATGACCACAAAATAATATTAAAAATAATTAAATATTAAATATAATAGTTTATAATGAAAATTTCATCCCTAACGTTTTTAAAATTATTTGATATTAAATATTAATTTCAAATAAAATTATTTATTATCTTCAGGAATGATTTTAAAGTTATTTTTCAGGAATTGTTATTCATTAATGACAACGACCATTTATTTAACTTATGATCTAATTTGGATATGTTATAATCATACCATAATAATTATTTATCATTATGGTTTTTGATCAACTTTATTAGTGAATATAACGTCATTTTGAATCATTTTCTCCAAATAAATACAGTTTTTAAATAAGGAATGTTGATTAAATTTTATTATTTATTCGTTTGATGAATTCAGGGGAATTAATAAGTGATATGTGAAGCCAATAGTTATATATCCCACCAATTCATCAATTATTCTCTTGAGGAAATGATTTTGGATAACCAAATTAAAAGGGTTTTTGTGGTATACCTACCCAAAGTTTAAACTACCATTGGACAAAGCCTCAAGGTATGCATTAAATTTATATAATAATGGATTCCATTAATCTGAAATAATTTATTTTTCTACGTTTTTTTATTTTAATAACTATGTTATCTACTGATATGTTTCAAGAAAATTTTGTAATTTATATAGAATTATTTGATCATCATTTATTCAATCCAAAATGTTCTTAAAGTTCAAGTTCATTATTAAATAGAATATTTTTCAGTTACTTATATTTCCATATTGATTATCCCTTATTTATTCCATATAACTTTTACTGTATATATGACTTGCTCACCATTCAATATAACACTTTTTTTCATTTCAATAGGAAACCTAGAAGTATACTATGATACACATTGATATGAAATACAGAATAATTTTGTCCTTAATTAAAATTCATTTTTATTTTTATTATTTCAAATTTAAGTACCATTCAATTAAGTATAATTTTTTCAATAATAGAGAATTATTCAATATTTCATGATTACGTTCCTTGTTTCTATTAAATAAGTATTGAAGAAACTATCAACTCTATGCTATGAGGGATGAGGTAATTATAGTTGGTATCAAAAAATGATTATTATAATACTTGGAAATTTTATTTAGGTGAAAAAATATTATAAAACAAAAACCAATGAATAACATTGATGATAAATATTTTTATTGGATTAAATCGTATTGTTTTGCTTAGGTAGGTATTTGGTGGGTTTCCTAGAAATACGTTGTCTTCTAGATAAAATACGTGGAAGAGGTTTTGGAATTAACTTATTTATTGGTAACATCAGTGAAAAATTTTATGTATGTATATATTGGCCCTTATCATTGTGAAAAGTAAATTTTAGCTTACCATAGACCTGGCTTGACACACATTAGGTAATTCTTGGGATAATAAATATTTTATTTATAGACGATTTTATTGAAATAAATAATATAACATTGAGAGACCATTGATAATATACTTTGACATTAGAAAATACAACAATTAATAGGTATAATAATTATAAGGATGAATATAAACATGAAGGCATATATACCCCTTTTGAGTTTTTTTGTGATGGGGTTTTTCATGACTAAGGATATTTTGCACGATATTTATGAGAGTAACGTTCTTTAGTTGGGTATTTATTTCAGTAAAAAATTTATTTTATGAATAATGAATTAATAATTTTTGGACATATGATAAATTATATCGAAAAATGTTTCATTTAATATGATCAATTATGTCAATGTAATAATTGTCAATTAATAATTTGATTTTTAAAAATAAGTTTCATTTAAATATATAGTTGAAAAAAGGATATGTTGATTACTATTATTTTTTGATTATATAAATGATTTTTTTGGGAATGATATATTATATATATTAATATATTTTTAGGAAGGGAATGATCATAGGATAGGTTACAACCCAACAAATTCATCAAGGCCACATGGCTTGAACACACAACTGGAGGGTGATAAGGGTGCATTTCCTATCTCTAGCCTACATGATGTCTTTGTTTTTTTGAAATATTTTTAATTAAGTGGTTTTATGTATAAATATTTTGATTATTTTTTAATATATATTATAGAATCAAATATTTTTGATTTTGGGGGATTTTTTTGGTGATTAATGAAATTTTATGCAACATTATATTTTGTTGAGTAATATATCTCCATTATGTTTTATTTGAGAAGAAAGAAATTAAATTTTTTTATGTCTAAGATGATGTGAAAGTTAATTTTTTTACACTTAATAATTCTTTAATTTTTAGGTCATTGAAGTTATTTCATATAGATGGTCATTTATTTTTTAAATAATCATAGTGGAAAATTTGTTGTTATTATAGAAATTTGGATGTAAAATATATTAACTCTTTATATGAATGTATTTAAGTTTTTTATATTATTTTAACGAATTGTTACTATTCCGTTTTTTTAATATTTAAATATAGGATGAGTATCATTTTATACATTTTTTTATTATTTGATCCATTATAAGTTTATTTGTCTGATTCAAGAATGAAAAATTCATTTTGAATGATCTTTTGGTAAGGGAATAATGATATTATGGAGGAAATTATTTAAGTAGAAATTATAATTGTAATGTTAGTATATTTCCATATTTCTTTCACCGATTTAATAAATTAATTTCTCAACTATTAGTATTTGATATTTAAATAAAAATGATATCATATTATGATCATTTCCAATGAGTAGAAGATCTTTTTCGCCATAATAGATTAATTGATTTTAGGTAAGTAATTATATTCTTCCCATGTTATATATCACTATATATTATAAAAAAGGTTTAGATTTATACTCAATTTCAAAAAATTTAAATCCCACTAACTTTCAACTATTTTGAAACCTTTTATTATTATTCCAATTAACTATGTGTTTCTATTTCCATCTTTTGATAGGGTGTTTTGTTAACCCATTTTATAATTTTGGTTTTCTAAAAAGTTATATTCAAATGTCAAACCCATGATAACAGGGCGTACAATAAAATTTTAATGCTAAAATTTATAAAATTGGTAGAATTTAAAATCCTGAGATTAAAAATATATTATGTTATATAGCGTATGTGACATGAAACACCGAGCCTAAAAGAACAATAATTATTTCTACATAAATATTAAAACATTTACATTGAATTATTATGTATTAATAACATTTAAAATAGTATAGTAAATATAAAATTTCCTATTTAATTAAAAAAATTAATCAGTGATTAGGAAATAAGTAGTCAATTTTGTAAAAATGTGTCTTTTTTATCATAAAAAAAGCGTTCTCCAAAAAAGGTTTTTTGTTTTTAGGAAATTTTTTTATAATGAAACTATGGTACATATAGAACATGTATTTTATAAATATATTATAATATTAAAAATAATAATGTAAAAAATATATATTTTCTATATTTTCTATTTTTTAAAATGATTTATTTTCAAGTGAATTGTAAAAAAGTATCAATTTTATAATTACTATCAATTAATTTCATTAAAAAATCTGAAAAAATTTTGATTCAGATCAAAAAATCTTATAAGTTTCCTATAGATTTAAATAAAAAAATTAATTATTTATTAGTCAAAATAATGCATTTTCTTAGTATAAAATTACTCTAAGACGTAAAATGATTTTTTTTCGTAAAACAATTTTTCATCACATGTTGTGAGATATTTATAAACTCAATTTCTACCAATTATATATTTTTATGGTTTTAAAATGTATTTCATTTTTTAAATCTTAATAATTAAAAATATTCCATATGATGAAATTAAATTTAATTAAGAAGGAATTGTAAAAACTGTGAAAATTTATCACCCTGGTAAATGGGTAATATGGGTTTACCTAAGATAAATAAAAATTGATAAGGTCCCATTTTATATCTAAATTATTATTTAATTGAGGAAAATATACCATAATAATCTTATTCACAATATGGGATTTTTTATTTTACACCTTTCTATGAAATCGTTCTATTAATTATTTTAAGAATAGAAAATTACAATTATTCATCATTATTGTTTTTAATAACAATAATATTATGTGGAACGGAAAAAAAAGTGTATTTACATTTACAAATATACATTTAAAATATAAATAATTTATTCCATCGTTATTTATTTCAATTTTTAAGGAAATATTTACTTTAAATGCATACATGATTTTGATATAGTTTTCATTCAATTAATAGTAACCAAAAAATAAATAATTTAAATACTCTAAAAGAAATATTACATGGAAATTTAGAGTGAAAGAAGATTTATTAGATAAATATGAAATATTATATATCTTTAAAAATTATATATTCTAATTATATCTATTTTTTTGTATTTAAATTCAAATTATAGGAATAGTGTGAAAAATGTCTTTAATGTTTTTTATAATAACTAAGGTTTTACAAAATATATAAATATTTATAAAATCCCTTCTGTAGCCAAGTTATTGGTATATATTTTTAAATATGAATTATAATCCATTTATGGGCCAATTATCATTTCACAGTAACTATATTAATTCATTTATATTAAAAAACATATTTATCACTATAATTAACAAAAGGGGTAATTGTGGGATACAAAAATAAATTAGAGTAAAAAACTGATCAATGTTTTTCTTAATTTAGTTTTATGATATGATTTAGCCTACTAATGATACTATAATTTAATTATATCACATTTATATATTTTATATGAAAACTAATTTGTATTAACATAATATTTTATGAAATTCGAAATAATCCCCTCGCCCACTTTTAAAAAGGAACCCTCTACCCTCTTTCTTCACACAAGAACAACCTTTTATTTTATAAAATACATAAATATACATTAATAATATCCATCCACATGTTATATTTGAACTGTATTAGGTGGAATACCAACTTTAGATGGATTACTTAGTAAATCAGAGGATGTTGTCTGAATAAGTGGTAATGTCTTTAACTGAATGTTCTAATTATATTTCATCATAAAAAATTATAAAATATATAATGAAACATGATCGAATTAATTAATTATTGTATCATTTTATATGAATTTTCATTCAATTTAAATAATACATGATAAATTACTGTAATGTATTAGTTTCATTGGAGACAATATACACAATATACTTATCTCATAAAAGATATTCAGTATTCCCCACAATAATTATCGAATTTTGTACTCATCATAAACATTACAAACATAAAACCATTATTAATGAATGATGGAAATGAAACATAACAAATTGTTATAGTTTATTCTAATTATTTTTATGCATGGGAGACATCAATGTTCATGTAATCAAAACGTGAGAATATGTGAATAAGAACATAATCTCAACATTAAGAATAATACCTTGCCTATCATATATCATAATTATGATAACCCAAAAAATTAATTGATTTAGAAATCAATTGAATTGTTATGCTTTTTTACCAAATGTTTCTCCAAGTAAAATGGTAATTTATATTATTATTTTATCTCAAATATTTTTTCTTACTGCTTTATTGGTCACGAAATAGTGTGTTTACACATTGAAGGATGTTCTTCAGAAATCCAAGGCATTCTAAATCCAATTTATTATTTATTATTTCGTTCATGAAATATTAATTAATTTTTACATGTTCATTATATCCTATTATTGAGATTCTATCTCTGCCTTTGAGTTTGTAATGATGGGTATTTCTTAGGTAAATCATTAACATGTGTAGGGCATCAAGGATGAAACTGAGTCCCCTTTTTCTATTTCTTTAAATTTTCCTTCTATTTACATCATTTTCTATGTGTATCATATTTTTAATTTTATTTTTACATTTTCCATGGGGGTATTCCCATGGTGTGGTTGTGATAGGGATAGTTAGATATGATCGAGTGGTAATGGAGGAGGTTCCATCTACTAGCTCATTTCACACTAGAAAATTATTCACAAGCTACAGATCATGGATTATTGAGAATATATAGTGGTTTCTACCTGGAGGCTATCACGACCCGACCCAACGAGGCTTGAGTCGTGACTCCCCGAGCCTTCCTCCAATAGGCCAGGGGATGGTGACTAGTATCGAGTATGTTATCACACACCTGTGAGGCATTAGCATAAGGTACCTGTACACACGCACCCACATACACCACCATGAAATAGTGAAGAGATATATAAAAATGAAAAGTATTTAAATGCATACAACTATCACAAAACAAAGTGCAATATAAGTGCAAAAGGGAAAAATAGGGTCTACCAAAGGAAAACAACAAAAGCATCCAACCTGCTTGGAAGAAGGGGTACGCTGCCAAAAGCTCCACAGGAAATCTCCTTGGTACGACTCTGATAAAACTCCACGTTCAGTCCCGCTCACTTAGCTCTGCCTACTCCGGGTCCTCCTCCGACACCATCGAAAGGCATGTGGTCTGCACAAGACACAAACATGTGCAGGAAAAGCCCGTGCAGGGGTGAGTATAAAAAACTCAACAGGCAACCAAAAAACCCAAAACAAAAGTGAGAAACTGAAAGGAAATAGTCCGCTCATCCCAGCCATAGGGGGCCCAGACTGAAGAGAAACTACGTCTCATGTCCATCCTCAGCTAAACGCAACTAGTCATCTCAATCTAGGTGTATTCCCATACATACCCCATCAACATATGCTCAGGTATATGTCCAAACATATAACAAAAACATCCAGATATACTCAGCTCACACACCAAGCCACATGAAGTACCGACCTCCCCACCAGTAACAGTTCAGTACCAGGAGAGAACACTCCATGATAACTATCATTCCAGATGACACTCATCCGAGAGATACACTCCATCAGGTCCCACACAAATATCTCAGACGCTCACCCGAGAGATCACGCTCCTCGGATATCTTCACTGAGTAAACCTCACTGAAAAAACATAAAAACCAAACTCCTCGGTTAGGGGATCATTCCAAGGGTCCGATAGGGGATACTAGAACCCACACTAGTATATGAAGATCTCACAGATTGAGGATGACTCCCAGGGTCCACTGGGGGATACCACAACCTGATCAGGCATTCGTAGATCTCACTGATAGGGGATAAATCCCAAGATCTTCTGGGGGATACCACAACCTGATCTGGCACTTGATAGAAACATGTAACATAGATAGAGGATAGTTACTTGTGTCATGACGGTCACAATGATAATGAAACCCCTATCTAGAACATCTTACGTTGCATGGGATCGAACTGACGATGCTGCAGCCCTACAGAAACAATGCGCTAAGTAGGGGATCGTATAACCGACGATGCCACAACCATACTGATCACGGCCCACTGCATAGGGGATCATATTCTCGATGATTTAACAAACCCTATGGGGTTAACCTACTATATATGGGATCACCTCATGTGGATAAGCGGTCACAGCGATACCAAGTAACCGATTCGGGGAAACGAAGCTAGAGGATCCTGCTCCGGGCCCACGAGAGAGATTCCACAACTCTAACATATTAAACAACCCTTCCAGAAGATCACAAACCTATATTAATGTTGTGATGTTGTGAGAAACCTCGTAGGAAAAAACCATGGGAGTACCCTCAACCACTGTTGGTCCAAATGTCGCTAACCTAATCGACCCACCACAACGCCATACTACGCACCTTCATGGTCAATACCAAGGCCACCCTCACGATCTACACGGAAAAAAAGCAGGATAGGTTGTTTACACACTCGAAATAGACAACCAGTAAAAAAGACACTATTCACCATAGCTATCCCATGTGGAGGGCCACACTACGATCCCGAAACTCATCAAGCGGATCATACCAATGTGATCCCCTCAGGAAAACACACTGTATCCACTACTCGTTCATCCCAAACAGACACCCATTGAAAAAGTTACTATTCACTAAAGCTAGCCTAGGTGCATCCCACGCCATGATCCCGAAACTCGTGATGTGGATCACACCATTGCAATCCTCTCGGAAAAACACATAGGATCGACTATTCATCTTCTAAAATCAGACACCTGGTGAGAATGTTGTGTTTCCCCGTAAATACCCAAACTGTGCCCCGTGGGGCCTATACCCCAATCTCGGTCCCAACACCCGAAAACCATCAAGAAAAGTCAGCCATACCATTAGGGTCTCAACACCACTGATAGCACATCAATCGGATTCTCTGGGTAGAAGATACAATAACCCGATGTCGAATAATAATAAAATATCATTATTTTATCCAACATTTCTAGCACCCGAGCCACGATCCTAATATTAGAATCCCCCGAACCCACACCGAAAGGGTTCGCCTTGTCACCAGTCACGCCACCGTAGACGACACATGATTTGGATCTCCAGGGAGCAAGATACCGGGGTTTTAAATCCTATGTGTGCTTTGGAGGGCCCGCCGGCCTGGGCCATCCCACGTCGGCCCTTCCGGCCGGTGGACCCCACTACCGCGACATAGCATAGCGCACACACAGCCGACCCCACATGTCTGGTCGCCACTAATTGGCGGCTGGACCTCCACGCCTACGATGGTCTGATTTCATCCCCACGGCCCGTCACTGCACCGGTGCCGCGCCGGCGGACCATTCGAGGGTCACTGGGGGCACCAGGGGGATCCAAACGCACATCTAAAGGCATCTGCAAGACCCCCGGGACCGGATCGATGCATATACATATTCAAAACAGAGAAAATCCATCCAAATTAGGAACCAATATTTTTAAACTGAAAATACCTACCTATTGGCGAATCATCGAAACTTTGGGTGCAGAACGACGCCTGCGACGCCCTGAATCCCGATCCGCTGACGATCAGAGCCGAAATCGGCTCTTTCGGGGGTGGTTCATTCATCGGTGAAGAAAAGGAGGGGGGTGGGCTGCGCAAACAATGGTTTGGGGGATGATTATTGATTTCTTTTAAAAAAAACTCCATTTTATCTCCCCGCCAACATGCCACCGACCCGGCACCCGACGCCAACAAAAACTATGTCATGCCTAGTGTAACTTTCAGTTTTGAGTGCAATGTTGGACTCGTATTTTCAATCTGAGACTCCATTAAAAATTTATTTGAGTCGATGCTCACAAATATACTTTTCGATTTATTTACGAAAACTCCCATGGTGTCTTTTCTCATAGTAGGCCCGCACCCACAATGTTTATACCCTCCCTAGGGTAAACGGCATGCTCCAGACACAACTGTGCTCTCTGATTCCCATTCTAATCTACTTTTTAAGAGATAACACACCCCATACACATGCATATTATAAACTATCTTATACTTTTTTTAAATTTAATTAAGAGAATACCAGGCCTCAGAATCGCACGGCGTCATCATGCATAGCACTGGAATTATTCATGGGAAAATTCCCAAGTCTGACATGGCCAGAACACGAGTCACTACATCCTCCACACCATATAACATTTCATCCTTGAAAATCCATAAGGAAATGGAAAGCAACTGGACTCTCAACTGGGTCTCCCACCCCCTGCGTGTTCACCAACAAACACCGCTACCCGAACACATAAGTCATAGGGACTCATCCACCACACCTCAACACTATCTGTTTAGGAAGGCACTAACTCGCTCACATGGTTTTAATCGCGTCACAAAAACGCGTCTCTCTGGGGGAAGGATCCCTCTTCCTCACCCATTCGAAGCACACTGAACCACACCCACACAAGGTCTTACGAATGACCTATAAATAACTCGAGAAAGAAATGAAAAGGTAAGGGTACCTCTAAACAATGTCTAACAAACTATTGTAGAAAGTAGAAAGGACACATGTCGTACCTCTATCCATTCACAGAGCCTCTGGGTCAACAGACTCTATAGTGTGCAGCTATCCTTTCCCTCATACCACAACTCCTTGATCATGGCGTGGACAACCTGGGAGTGGGGGTGGCGGCAACTGATACCGCTTACCACCTCATGCTACTTCACCATCTCTGTCACTACGTCCATCGCCCTGCAGACCTCCTTGATTGAGAAACTTCCTCTACCATGGTGGTGTGTCGACCGGCTCCCTCTCAGCAGCCCGATGGGTCGGAAAATCTCTAGAATGATGTCCATGTCCATCACAAGTGTAACACCGTCACTCCTGCGGCTGACCAAAACTGGCCTACGAGCCCTGAGCCTCAAATCCTCTATCCTGGGGTGGCCTCGTGAAATGTAGGCCACATCTAGACCCTTCTTCCTGCCGTCAATTACCATTTTCCAACATCTTAACTACCACGCACCCAACAGTAGCGTGTTGAATATACTCATCTAGAAATCTCTCCTTCACCAAGGCCCGCTCTAGCACTCCAGCATAGGTGGGAAGACAAATGGAGACCACACTTGCACGTATGTCTCTACATTGGCATGATCAAAGGTCATATCCCAAAATAACGAGTCTCAAACCATATCTAGGGAGTAGTGTGATAGGTCGGTAATCCTTGATGAGTACTCTGACACAGTCATGCCCTCCTACCGAAGATGTAAAATCTCTAAGATCCACACTAACAT
Organism: Viscum album; assembly: GCA_963277665.1. Classification (NCBI taxonomy): domain Eukaryota; kingdom Viridiplantae; phylum Streptophyta; class Magnoliopsida; order Santalales; family Viscaceae; genus Viscum; species Viscum album. Next base: position 938,090,273 of record OY728129.1, read on the forward strand.
CAGCATCACTGGATAGATATCTTTCCTAAAGATCCGCTCAAACTCTGCCCATCTGAGCATCTCCTCATTTAGGGACTACTTCACTAGTCTCTACCTTCGCTCAGCCAAACCATTCCGATAGTTTTCCACTAGGACCACCATATGATCTGGGGGTGTTCTCACAAGGCGGAAAACTCAAGTAACAGCTTCAAGCCAGTCATCAGCTGCATGAGACTCTAGATCACCCCCGAACCTCTAAGGTCACTATCTCTCAAACTCGTGTAGCACACTCAGCCTGCACGCAGCCCCATCCTACATTGTCCACACAACTAGCTGCTCGAGAGGTGGTGGATCAAGAGGCGAACCACCCAGAGGGCCAGCCTCCGAACCTGCACCCTCGTCCACACCCTCTACATGGGGTAGATTTTAACCACAATCCGGACACGGAACTCTGGCTGGGTGTCATTATGGAGGTATCCTAAAATAAAATCAAAACGCACCATAGTCAAAGATTATATCTGGAGAGCTGACTCAGGAAGTTCATGGGAAACCCAAAAACCCAGTCCTATATGATAAAGTAACGTTATGTCCCTATGAATAGTTTCCAAATGCCCCGAGTCGAAAGGAATGTTATCATAGTCCTGGTGTATGGATTCTTCAGTCAACGCACCAACACTGGAGTCCCTGGCCTGAATACCAAACTCGAAACATCTTGAAACTGCCACTATGAAACCCAAATGAAAATCACAGCTAAACAAACTAAACTCAGAGATCCTAAAGGTGTAACCTCCTTTGAAAGAACTCTTTCACAACCCGACCCAACAGGGCTTGATTCGCGATTCCCCAAGCCCACCTCTAATAGGACAGGGGCTGGAGACTAGCACCGAGTAGGCTATCACACACATGGGAGGCATTAGCCTAAGGTACTTGTACACACACACCCACATACACCTACATGCAACAGTGCAGAGATATATAAAACTGAAAAGTAAATGCATACATAAAACTATCCCAAACCTGAGTGAAATAGATGTACAAAAGGGAAAAACATGGCCCACTAAAGGATAACCACAAAAGCATCCAACCCATTTGGAAGAAGGAGTACGCTGCTGCGCGAACCCTCGTATGAACGAACCAAGGGAGTTCCCTCAACCACTGCTAGTCCAAGCATCTCTTACCTGAGAGACCTTCCACAATGAAACATAACACACCTCCAAGGCTGATACGGAGGCCACCATCATGATCTACGCGAACAAACATGAAGGATAGGTTGTTTACTCGCCCGAAATGGACAACCAGAGAAGAAGGAACTATTGACTATAACTATACCATGTGGGGCCCAAACTACGATCCTGAAACTCATCAATCAGATCATACCACTACGATCCCTTGGAAAAAACATTCTGGATCGACTACTCGTTTATTCGAAACGGACACCCAGGGAAAAAGGCATTGTTCCCCAAAGCCAGCCCCGATGGTGCCCACACCACGATCCCAAATCTCATCAAGAGGACCAAACCAATGAGATCCTATCAAAAAACATAGAGGATTGACAATTCATCTGCCAAAATAAGACACTTGGTGAGAAAGTTGTGTTTCTCCAAAAAAACCCAAACCGGCCCTCGTGGGGCCTGCACCCCAATCTCAGTCCCAACACCCAAAAACCATCTTGGAAAGTCCTTCATACCATCAGAGTCTAAACACCAATTATGAAACATCAATCAGACGCTCTGGGTAGAATTTACAATAGCCTAAAGTCGAATAATAATAAAATATCATTATTTTATTCGACGTTTCTAGCACTGAGGCAACGATCCTGAACTTTGAATCTCCCAAATATACAACGAAGGGTTCTCCTCATCCCTGTTGTCACATTGTGATAAACAACACACGATTAGGATCTCTAGGGAGCAAGAGACATGGGTTTTAAAACCCACCATGTCCAAGAGCGGGTTGGACCAGCCTGGGCCGACCCGCACACTGATGCCACCGGCTGTTCTAGCCAGTGGAACCAACTACTGCGGCATGGCATAGCGCACGTGAATGGATGACCCCCCTTTCAGGGTCACCGCTGATTGGAGGTCGGACCACCACCCCTACGGTGGTCCGATTTCATCCTTGCAGCCCGCCGCCTCGCTAGTGTCGCGCCTGCGGACCTTCTGAGGGCCGATGGGGGTCCAAACGCGCATCTGAAGTCCTCTGTGCACCCCCTGCGACTAGATCAACAAGCATTAAGGCTAAAAATAGAGAAAAACCAAAAAAATCGGGATTTGGGATTTTAAAACTCAAAAAACCTGAATGTTGGCGGATAACTGATGCTTCCGGTGCAGAACAATGCCCGCGACGCCCTGAAGCTCAATCCACTAACGATCGGCGCCGAAATTTGCTGACGTCAGATTCTTCTTGGGTCGTTCATTGATCAGTGAAGAGGAGGAAGGGGGTTGTGCATAAAAGGTTTAGGAGATGATGATTGGTATCTTTTTATTTTGTAAAAATAAAATATCATTTTATCTCCCCGCCAACACGCCTCCGACCCAGCACCTAATTCTGACTAAAACAATGTCGCGCCTAGGGTAAACACACCGTTATCAGAGAAACAGTTGACTCATATGTTCAATCTAAGAATCCAATCAGATGTTATTCGAGCCGACGCTCAAAAATAAATATTTAAATAGATTTACGAAAATGCACGTGGTGGATTTTCCCACAGCAGGCCCATACCCGCAATGTTTATGCCCTGCCTAGGGTAAACGGCATGCTTCAGACGCAACTATACCCTTAGAATCCCTTTCTGAGCTACCTTTTAGAAGATAACACACCCCCACAAAGTTCATAGTATAAAAATATTTAATATTTTTCTAAAATTAATTTCGGGCATACTGGGCCTCGGAATTGCACGCCATCTTCATGCCTAGCTCCGGAATTATTCATAAGAATATTTCAAAGTCTGAAAAGGCCAAAACACAAGTCTCTATATAGGTAGTCCTATTTTTTGATTTATTTTTTAAATCCTTATTGATTTTTTTAATCCTTTTATTTGTTATACAGGACCCCTTGTGGGTTCATGTTATCTTAATCAGTGACACACATGAGTTCTAGTCTGCTCGGTGGTTTATCATTTGGGGAGGCTATTTCCTTGATCTGTAGGCATCATAAAATCCTTAATTGTGTTATTAATATTTTATGAAGATAATTTTTTGGTACTACATGCCATGAATCGGGGGTTTATTCCCTATAATGGTGGCTTGGTGTGTGTTAGGGTCACATGGCCATGTCGGGTACACGACCAATGTCGGGGTGTGGTACAATGATAGTTTCCTTGTAAAGAGTGGTCTTACACACTATGTGGGGGTATATGGAAGACACATATCTTGGAACCCCATGTGGGGGAACACACCGTGTATAGGTGATGCCCTCCATTTAGTTTAGTGGTGGACATGCAGAGTTTGGCTGCGATAGAAGGGAATATACCCACATTTGGGTAGACAAAATATCTTAGGATGAAAATACCAAGTATTATTTGAAAATAAATTTTGAATTCCATGTTTATGATGACTAGGGAGGATATTTGGTTTAAACACCATGTACCATAGAGTGCATTCCATGTAAATTTACTTATATGTCCATTAATACTTTCTTTTTTCCATGATGTCTGAATCGGAATTGTGAATAATCCATTAAAATAATTTTTTCTGTAATATATCATGATGGAGATATCTTTTGGGTTTGGATAAATTTTTTGGTGTTTTGGAATATGATATTTTATTATAAGGATTTCTCAGGGTTTCTCTAGTTTCCTACTAGTGGTTGGGTTTTGAGCTATGAGGCCCGTGTGAGGGTGTGATATCATTTAATTATCATGCCTTATAAAATTTGAACATTGTTTTCTAAGATTATTTCTATATATTTTAGAAGGAAATATTGAGTCAAATCTCTGAAGAGATCATATTTTTTCCAGTTCATTGGATAGGTTGCTCGAGGTTTTAACATTTGAGTATTATCTTCTTTGTTTTGAGACTAGAGCTGTTGGATCCATTCAGCTATATTGATAGCTTTTGATGGTGGTAGTATTCTAGATATAATTTTACTCTAATGTGAGTTTAATTTATTATTGATTATACACTTTTGGATAATTTTTTGATTATGTGATCAATGGTTTCACTAGTATGCTATTAAGAAGTCCTAAATATCAATTTTTTTGGATATAATTGAGGATCCATTATTGATGGTTTCATTATTTTGGCCGGACCTTTCCGAAAATTTGAATTTAACAATAAGATGAATTCTTAGTTTTATTCCCCATTTGGATGTGTTATTTTTGGGGAACATTTGGAAGTCGTTGATTTCTATTTAAAAAAATTTAATCAAAATACATGTCATGTTCTTTTGGATGAGATAAAGGAACCCCAAGTATTTTTTCATCCAATTTCTATAGAATTTGTGATTGTTATGGTTGTATTTGGTGTCTTATAATATATTGGGTTTTTTAAGGGGGTCCTATTATGGATTCAATTTTTTATTTTGGCCCCATGATCTTTTTGATCCCCAATTTTGGTTGACTGTGAGGTAATATGTGGATAGTCTATCGTGGTTTTTTGTTTGGATGATGAGATATAGTATATTTTTATAGGCCCCATTATATAATTTTCATGTTTCTAAAGGAACAACTATTTCAACTATTTGGTTGGTTAGTTGGATATTGTATCATCCCCTGACCATTTGTACTTTACCTATGATGTTTGAGGTAGTTTCTACTTAGATCTATTGTTGTTGGAGGAGACACTTATGATATAGTGTACATGGATTCAGACAAATGTTTTGATCTATTTATCTCTTCCATTGTATTGTTGTGGTTATATATGACTAGGGATCTATAAAATGATCTGAAAGAGTGAAACCACCGTATAGTTTAGTGTCATACCAGACTAGTGAGCCTTTGGAATCATGAGGTCACATGGTACTAAAAAAGTGAAATTTTTGTTTTATGAATGCTTTGTGCTATCAGGACAATGGATTAAATTCATTATTATTTATTATGGATACTATGTGATATTTAATTTGGTTCCATGCTTGAACTAATTTGGAATTTTATAGGGGGTTAATTGCAATTTTTGATTTATTCACTAAGTTGTTAATGGATAACAAGATCCTTAGAGGTCATCCTAGATGCTCATTTCTCTAGTTTAGATCATACAATTAGATTCCCTTTTTTCTATAGCTGTGTTCTATTCTACAAGATTTATTTTGTTACACCTTCGGGTATCTCATTTTGACTACTCTGTATAGACTTATTAGATATCCTATGTAGATTTTGATGAAAAACTAGTTTTCATATGTCTTGATGAGAAAAAAATTTTATATCCACTAGTAGGGATATACCTAGGTTATATTTACAATCGGTATCCGGATATAACCAACTATTTGGATTCATTCTTTTTTATATCCTATTTTTAAGGAATTAAATCTAGCTACTCTATTTTTTTGACTAGGAAGGGTATATCATGTGTGCATGTAATTGTTATTAAAATAGATTTATAGGACCACCATTTGGGGTTGTCTATTTTGACTATATTTTCACCCCTATTATTGAATATGGTTTTTCATTTAGAACTAATGTGTTATATCATGTTGGATAATATCTTTTGTAGTTGATGGGGTCATGTCCAAGTGTTTCTTGATCAAGAAGAGCCACTCATGTGGAGTCTTATCATTGGTATGTGGCCTCTTGAGAGGCTTGTTGACTCGATATGTGGAATAAATAATTATTGGTAGTAGATATAGATGCATTTATTTATTATTGTTATATGTTTTTCTTAGGTAGGCTTAGTGGGTGAATGAATTTTGTGTGTTTATCCTTATTTTAGTATATATAAAGCATTCCATTTTTTATTTCAGGCTTTTGTTTCTATTTATTTGATATGTGTTCTGGGATGTTGATCCTTTTTTATGCTATTGATTTTTTTCTAATGAAATTTCAATATAACTAGAGACTATATTCTACCCACTATACATTATATAACCTCCCCACTGGACAACTACCACTGGTTTTTAGGTAGGTGCGAATGAGACTTTATAGTGATGTTGATCAGTTGAAGTGTTAGGTCAACCTAAACTTGTTCATTACAATAACCTTGATTCATGGAATAATGATTGGTCATTCATAAAACAATAATAATAAATAAAATAATAGAATATAAATCCTAAGATAATAACATAGACATATTAATGTGGAACAAACGAAATCATCTAATATTGGGAAGAAGGACCAATAGAAATGAGTTCACTATTTAATTTAAGGTCCTGAAATTAGTCCCTCGTGTATACAATTGGGCATGAAACCAGGTCTTCAAAAAAAGCTTATAGACATGATACGAGGCCCACACATTACATTTTAGATATGAAATAAGTCCCTTTCATAACACTAATAACATGAAATTCGTTTTATTCATTGCATTACGGGCCTGAAAGGAGGTCCACACAAAACATTGTGGACTTCAAAACATGGTTTATGTAAAAAATAATTAACTCTTGGGTCATCCAACATTACCCAATGTGTTATAGAAATATATGATTTCAGTCACACCCCTGGAATAATCATAATACATTCATATGTGTTCTCATGATAAATAAATAAATCATCATATAAAATTTCCCATGAAAAAGAAATCAGTTTAAAAATATTTGAAAATAAAATAACACGTGGTCGTGAAATTAGTTTTATAAAAATGTTTTCATCATAAACATAATCCATACATAGAAAAAACAACGATGATAACCTTGAATAATATCTATAATAGTGCATAAATTGAATCTTGTGTTTTTTCTTTGATGAATAAGAATACCATTTAAATACCCTTAACACATTCTGGAGGAAAATATCATTTCCAATTGAAAAATAATTATTTTAAATCACCTAATATTTTCAAATTAATTCACCCTGAAAATGTCCTTATAAAATTATAAATTAAATTTATATAATTTTATGGTCATGATGTTAGAAAATTGTTATCATGTTGTATACATCAATACCATGATTCCACTCACATTTTTAGAAAAAAATTCAAAAATTAATTTATTTTAATTAATAAGAATATATCATTAAAAATATATTTTATATATCATAAAATTTTTAAAAATAATATATATGACCAAATTATATTATTAAATAATTTATTAGATATCCTTCAAAAACCAAGATATGTAAGAGTAAGTAATTTTGAAAGAATATAAGGAGATAATAGATTTTCCTTTAAAATATTCTCATAGTATTTGTCATAAATAAATATAATAAAATGAAATTAAAATAACTATTCTCATGAAATTTCCATAGGAGAATAATATACATGATTTTAATGAGATTAAGATTATAATATATCATTATCAAAAGAATAAGCATAAATAATCGTAATAAATAACGAGATTCTGTCATAAAACCCTCGCAACATTCATTTCATATAAATCAAAAGACCCATGAATGAAATAAAAATATATTGATATGGTTATACAATACATTTCATTGTTATAATCCTAAAATAAATTCATGTGAAATATATAAAACACAAAAATTATACTAGTAGAGCATAAGGCACATGTCCCACAAAAATAAATATGTGAAGAAAATCCCTTAAAACATTAGAAACATTTGAATAAGAAGATAAAGAAAATAATAAAATCAAATTCATCATTAAATATCATGAATAGAAGTATATTCATGATATGTCATGTCAATTAAGATTTACATACATGACCCAATAAAAACAACTTGTCAATATGGCACATATCTCATAGAAATAAAAAGGACATTACAAATCGCTTACTTAAAGACTAGAAATTAGAAATTTAATATATTAAATAATATACATTAAATATTGGATTAATACTAAAATGTTATAGAAACATAATCATTTATATCCTATAATATATGGTTTATTGTTGACATTTATATTGTCTATTTATTGGCAATTCCTTGATAAAATCTATTTTCGGGAATAACTAATGCATTTTTCTTATACATTTGGGTTTTCTATTTTCAATGATTTCACAACGATCATTGATACATAATATATAAAATTATAAACAAGTTATACATATAATTTAATTTCATTATACATATATTTATATTTATCAATTGAATCTAGATATTGAAAAACAATGACACCACTTATAGAGACAATAGGCCCTACATACACATGAATATTGTATCCATTTTCTCTATAGATAGAATAAAATAATGATAAAAAATATATCTCCTTTGTAGAACAATTTTTGTTTCACTAATATAATATTTCTTTACTTAATCTATCCTTATTACAATACCTATAAAAACTAAAATAATTAAAGAATCACACCGTTTCAAGGAGATGATAATCCACATGTATGCATATGTAAAATTATCATTTTTCAATGTATTCAAAGTTAGAGGGTTTATTCGATATTATTTTAAAAAATACATAATTATGTAATTAATATAATTTAAATATGTTAAATACATCATTATGTCTATATTTGGATATTAGTGATGGTAAATGAAATTCATCTATTCGTGAGTTAGTAGTTGACTATACACACGGTCGGCGATTTTATTTCCTAATTGATGGAAAATGATATTGGTATAGGTTATTAAATATAAGTAATAACAAATCTGTATAAGGTACAAAATTATGTGGTAATATTGACATATTTTTATAAATTTTAATATAGGTAGAAGATGAACTGAAATAAAAACACTCTATCTAGAATGATATATCCTTTTTGGACAACGTCATTATATTTAAGAAAAGAATACTTCATATAAGGGTTTCCAAATAATACTATGGGATAGAGAACATGGTTTAGGTAGTAATGAATAGATTTTGTCCAATATTTTCTAAAATAAAAGGCCTTTGGGGTGTGTATAAGTAACGAGAGGCATGTACAGTAGAGTATGTGCATAGTTTTTGTAAATACCCAAAACTATACAATAATGAGAAGTCACTTTCAATATATATTCCCTTAAAATTTATAAACAAAATATTAACGGGATTGTATGGTATATCCACCACACCATCATAAATAAAACACCTGTCTTAAATATGTTATTCCCTTAACATATAATTTTACTTATTATACCAATTTAGTTTTCACCATATTGACTAGTTTATTTTATTTTAATATATAATTTATCCTTTAGGAAAATAAATTAAATGTGATTTATTAATATGTTTTCTAAGTGTGGTTTTCCTGTCTCATTTCAACACTGTACTATGCACTTTTAGTTTTTATAAATTTGGTGGACATGGCATGCCTTGTCCTACAACTTCCTTGGTATATAATATAACATAAAATTATTAAAAATATAGAATTTTTTTTCCAATAAGATTTAGAGATGTGGAAGAACATAATTAAAAAATAATCTCACATATGTGATGAAAATATCATTTAATAAAAAAACTCCAAAATTATGAAAACTTTTTACATAAAAATTCAAATATGAAATTTATTAATAATCATTATATTATATTAATCTTAGGATAATAGAATTAAAATTTAATTTAAACTATTTTTAACTAAATAACAATTTCTAAAACATATAAAGATAATGTCATTGTAGAAAAACTTTATTTTCACTATTAATTATAAATTAATATTTTAAATAAAATACAATGAACTTACTATAATCTAATCCTGAAATTTTCACTATTAAGATGTAGTAAATTCTCAAGAAAATTCTAAAAGTATAAGCAATTATTTTTTATTGGTTTACTATAATCTATAATCCTCGTTTCATTTGGAAAATATATATATCAATGCATATAAAGTCATTACTAAAAATTATCTACATACATAAATATATATATTATTTTATGTAAAATATATTTATATAATTTTAAAAATATTTTTATTACTATAAATATAATAATATTTAATGGTTATGTTATAACGATTATCATTAAATAATAAAACTAACAGTATATTCTAGTTTGCTAAAACTCAATGTTTCATGTCACAGAAGTATCAAATATGTAAAATTAATGTTAAATGCATTAAAAAAATATCATGGTGCAATATTCTACACCCCATGAATATAAATTTCATCAATGAAATTACATCATATGGATAAAGAAAAAACTATGGTGTCTGTTACCTCATCTTATACCAATGTTACCATGTACCTTCTTCATGTTGGTGGTTTCTCCAGAATTTTTTTACCATGTTAGTGGTCCTATTTAACATATATATATATATATATTCAATCAATATTTTTCAAATATTGATCTTCATATAGATTGTTATAATCTATTGGGATAAACATTGAGTTTAGTTTATGTAAAGGATCAAGTATGTAATACCTCGGGAGAGATATGTGGTACACATCATGATCGTAAGAGAGGTTCACTAGATGTTTCAAATTATAATAAAATCTTATAAACACCATCTTAGTGAATTTAATTTCTAGATTACATCGATGGTTATTATAATAACGTTTTTGTCATATTTGTGTTTCCCTTACGTGATACAAATAGAATGTAACATTCTCTAATACTTTTTCCTCTAAATCAATTCCATGTAGATTTCTTTCTCTAACATCAACCTATCAAAATTATGTTATAGATTTAATTCCAAATATATCTTATTAAGTTTATATCTAAATAATTGATTCAAACCAATTATTGTAGGTAGATTAGAATATAGTAATGTTGATGAAAACTACATTTAAAATCCAAAGAAAAAAGATCTCAATATATCTAATAGGGATTTAATCTTTATCTCAGAATGAAAATATATCAAAGGATGATACACAATCATGATACTCATCTCCACATCCAGATAATGTTGAAGTATTACACATAACATTGAGTTAAACCCTATATCTAGATGAGATACAATTAATTTTGTAACATCATAAAACCGTAACAATTCTTTAATATATAATCCACTGACCTGTTAAAGAGAATAAAAAATATTTTCTTTTGGAAATTAAGTATACAACTATATATGTTAATTTACATCAACCCATATAGAATTATGAACTTTTTATTTTTTCTGGTTTCCAATGACTAAAATAAAATGTTATCTTTTATAATTTCTATTATTTTAACGGTGAGGATGTAACATACCTTTAGGATTTTGTATCACAACATTATCATATTGACATTACAAGATCAGATATATGGTTATAGGTTATCGAGAAAATTAAATTTTATTCTATTATTCTAGAATTTATTAAGAGAGAGATAATAACTTCTAAATATCAGAAGAAATTTTACTAAAGGGAAATCCATAAAAATAGAATAGTGATCATTCATATAAACTCCAATATATATTCCTAACACCAGGTTGGATAATAGGTGTTCCCAAATTCTAATTATTCACATAATAAGTTGGGATTTCAAATGAGCTTCCTTATTTACATTATCTTTAGTAGGTTTTATATCATATTATTCTCATTACCCTTATATAAGAGTATTAATTATCATAATAATCAAAATACTTCAGTTGAAACAACAGAGTGTGGGTGCTATATTCTATTGAGTTTTCTATCCTTTAATTCCATTTATTAGTATCTTCCCATAAGATATTTATTTTTCTTTGTTTCTAAGCATCCCACTATTGAGAGGCCTTTTTATTCCATTCAGGAATTCACCTGATTTATCCTTCACAAATTTTTGGTTGGACAGAGGTTAATTATTTTTTATCTATCCATGTGACATATTGGACCTTCCTTAAAATTCCCTGAACATTTTCATATCTTCTAAATAGTGAGGTATTCCATGATCCATTATAAATTTAAGCATACATAGAAAAATTTATTTATGGATTTATATTTATCTTATTAATAACACACTCTAAATATGTGGATTTAAGATGCTCAATAATTAATTAAAATTACATCTAAGATAGATAATAATACTATATGTGTAACTCTCAACTTTTTTAAAATTTTCCTTATAGGTTTCAGTTGTGTAATCATCATTCTTATTAATAAAATAATTTTTGTTTTATGTGAAAAATTAGTTGTAATTCCCATTGGTAATGTTTTTTGGGTTTTTGGGAAAAAAGGGTTATTGGGGGGGAAGGTTGTTTTGCTGATTTTAAAATGGAGATTTCAAAATGGGTTTCTTCTAATGATTTTAGAAAATGGTTGGTGAGTGGTTTTAAATCAATATAATTTTCTATTTAAAAATGGTTTTTCATGGAAAAATAATTAAAGGGAGATTTCACTAAATGAGTAATTTATTGAAGGGGTTGGCATGTTGTAGAAATGGTTATGTGTATATTGTTGTGACCATAGTGAGTCATTATTGTGTATGGATTGTATGAAATGTATTTAAATTGGTGGAAAAGTAACACTATATAAGGTTATGTATATTGTAATAGTGGACCACTATCAAGAATAAGTTTATGATAAGTGCCACTATATAGGGATCGAAGGAACGGGTCGGGCAGAAGGCTGCAATTTGTGGTATACCAGTTTGGGTTTGTGGAAGTAGGTGTTGTTCTTGGTTTGTGTTGTGGCCATGAAAAGTGGTAATTGCTTATGTTAATGTGTTTGATAGTGATATTGAGTATGGAATGATGGTGGATTTCCCTTGTGTTAAATGGCCTACTAAGGGCGTGTTTGGCTTGTTGAATGTTATTGCACTGTTGAATGTTTTATATAGACTATTTTATATAAATATGCTAATGGTTTCATGCTAGTGGTGGGTGTAGGGAATTCATTTTAGGAAAACATATTGATTATTTATACTCACCCTTTCTTTGGAAGATTGGGTATTTTAAATATGCGGTACTTTGGTATATGAGTAAGAGTTGAACATTTCATTTTTACAGCAATTCAGAATGATACATGGGGATATTGAGGTAAATAGAACCTAGAGCTTGGGTGGAGCTATGGATGGTGTCCATGTTCTTTTAGAGTCTTGTTGTTTAGTATTCCTATTTTTATTATGGTATTTGGCTTGGTTGTATTTTGTATGTAGGACTGTTATGAGATATTTTGGATGACATTTTGTAATGCTTGGGTTTGGTTGTTTTGTTGACATGTATCATGTTGTGTGTTGATAGTGTATTTCATAGTTGGTTGTTTTTATCTAAGTAGAAAATTGTTCCCTAATTTATCCTCAAAACCCTTGGCATTTATGGCTAGCCTTTGGCACCTTGGTAATGCCTCTTACAGTCGAGTAGCATTCCTATGCCCTCTAATGCCAATGAGAATGGAGGGATGTTAGAGTTTACTTATAACATCTAGTTTCCTATTTATTTATGATGCTAAATACAATGTTTATAATATATATTTTTATTCTGTGGTTATGGTTCTTAAAATATGATCATGAAATGACAAAAATATAAATTATTTATTCATTTATTTGAAATCATATTATTAAATTATATTACATGTCATTTTCATACATTATTCATTCATGTTTTAAGCATTACTGTGTCACTCATGTTGGTGGTAAAATCGACATAAACAAGAGCATTTTATAAAGACCAAATGAGATGGAGGAAAGTAATATATATTTATAATATAACATTTATAGACACATATTCATCACATTATCATCATATATATTTATTATATTTAATTTTATAACGATTGAGGAAATTTTGATGTCAAAATTTAAATATATATCCTTGGGATACAATATTTTGTATGTATTCATGAATGACACTTCAATAACATAATGAGAGAAGGTAAATGAAATTATAAAATATTTTATCATTAAAAATATTTATGACATGATAAATATCATATATAGTCAATAAATAAATCATTATAAAAAACCTATATAGAAATTAGCAAATAATGAAACGTATCTATTTGTAGAAGCTATAGTACATGAGTATGCATTAGTGATAAAATAATCTGCCATTTTATATAAAGTAGATGTGAAATGGTTTCCCCACAATCATAATATAATCACTCTATATTTAACATTCTTTATTAAGTATATTTGTATGGATATAAAAATATTTTCATGATGTAGAATATGATCTAAACTTTAAAATAGTCTGGTAAGACGATTACATCATTTTTGAAGAACATCCGTGGTGTTATGCCTTAAGCCTTATTAGGACGATGTTAGGATAATAAAAGAAGATTAATAATAAAGTGATGGGTTGAAGGATTTTGGGGTTGTTATGGGATTTCCTATATGGATTACAATTTCCAACTATGAGAGGATAATTTGTTCCCTTTTATAAGTGGTAGAGGGGGTAAACATGGAATTTCTTAACGGATATGAATAATATATTTTTTTGCTTCCATATGTAGGACAAAATAGAAAATTAATATCATTTCAGACATTATAAAGTAAAAATATCATAAAAACATAATACATTGTAGATTAAATGTGTCATTTTACCCTCATCTCCTAGTTTAAGCCCCATGTAAACCATTTGATCATTATGTTTGTTAACAAATTTTAAATTATTATACTATTCATTATGAAAAATTTGAAAGATTCAATATTAAATATTTAATTAAATATTGATTCACAATATGGAATCATTTTCATCAGGAAAATTTCTATAATTGGAAGATATAAAATATAAAATAATTGAGAAAAACATAATGGAAATAGTTCTTTAAAAAAAAATCAATTTTAAACATAAATATGGATTTATATTAATTTCACACATTATAAAAACAATTAAATGCGTATTCAAGTAATTTAATGAATATATAATATAAATGTTTCATTATAATCATTTATAATTATTTATTTCATTATTTTATTAATATAAAAATATATTACAATCAAGAAAATTATTTTTTGAAATATATCTCATTTTTCATAAAAAATGATTTTATCATCATTTAAAATCAAAAGATAATTAATGTATGAATTATTTATCATACTTAAATAATAAATTTACATAAAAATATATTTGAATATAAATTACTATATTTATTTCTAAAAATATTAAAAACTCTATGAAAAAATGTTATCTTCTGAAAAATATGTCTTTTATTCTTTAAAATCATTTATTAAAATTTAATGATAATTTCTTCGATATTAATGAAAAAATAATAAATAAGGATAAAAATTATATATAATTAATAATATTGGCAATCTTATACAGACACTCAAATACAATGACCATGATATAATGGATATAAAATATCATATATATTTTAGACTCGAGGTTGCGTGCAATGAAAGTAGTCTAATTTTTCAAATTTACATTAAAGGAATACATAAAAAATCTCTGGTTATTAGATGTTAGAAACCAAATAACTAAAACATTTATCTCTTGTTACCAATAATTACATCAAAGTGATATATAATATCTGGCCATTTAAATCGTTGTTATGTCCAATGCATTCATCACTTGAAAGGTATTAATAATAACACAATGCAAAATAATCTAGCCTTAGTAATCCATACATATACATATTGAGATACAATAATATAGAATTTCAAAAAAAATTATCTTATTAAATTAATATAATCCAATAAAAAATTATTTTTATGGTTAAATAATACACAATAAACATTCTGGAGAAGTCAATATATTTCCAAACATAAATAAAATGTATACAAATGGTTTTTCATTATTCATAAAATAAATGGAATGGATTTCTTTATAATTATACTCAAACAAAAATATAATTCATTAAATTAATATCGTTATTCCAATAATATTACTAAAAATATTAATATATGGGAATCAAGGTGAATTTTATTATAATAATGTAATAAAAAACTGAATTTAGAGAGTAAAGGCATTAGAAAAACAACTTGCCTATTACAAAATGTGATTTAGAACAAAAAAGAAAAATATGTATAATTTCATTGATAGAAGATAAAATTTCATAATCCCTAAAAAACTAGAGTTGGATAAAATTATTTAGGGATTTAGAAATAAAATCATATAAATTCCTTATATTTTCAAAAACAATCCCAAAATGAAATTATGATTAAAGGAAAAACACTTAAGATGATGGTAATATAAGATTCAAAAGAACATAAGAGGGTTATCAATAAATTTACATTCCAATATTATGAAATTAAAAATATTCATAATAATTACAATAAAAATTTTAGTGAATAAACAATATATAAGAATACATGGCGAGTCATACAAAACATGTCTCATGGTATAGAAAATAGAGATAAATAACCCATACAACATTTGAATCCAATGAATCAAAATATACATAAAGTGAAATCATGAAATTGATTTTTAAACATAAATATATATGATATTATCTCTAGAGACATTAAATAGGTTTTAATTAATCCATGTCTATAATATCCATGAGAACAACATTTAGTATGTCTTACGAATATAATTTTTTTCACAAACAAACCCTTATTAATATCACAATAATTGAAGTAATAAAAATTTGGAAATAAATTCATAAGATATAATTTTAAATAACTTTTAATTCATGAATAGTTATTACAAAATAAATCCAAGTTAAATATATACACGCAAAAATGTAAAAAAGGGGTGAATACACATTATATCTCAATGAATCGGAAATGGATGGAATCCCCTTAAATCATTGAATCATTTGAATTAAAATCCCTTTAAAAAAGTAATGTATATGTATATTCAAACCCTTCAAATTACATGAATATATTAAGAGAAATTAATTATTGATTAGTCACTATATAAGATAAATATCATGGGGCACAATATGAAATATGTCTCAGTATGATAAATTTTTGACAATGAATTCCTATATATATATTCCATTACACTGAAAAATTATCTATCCTCCTATGTAGTAAATATAAATTTCATAATTACTTTTTACATATCTGTATACATAAATATTTCCCTTTATGTACTTATTTTTATATCGATTATATATATATATATATATATATTAGTTAATTATTGTTTAATTTCACTATCAGGTGCTAAAAACATTTGTTACATGATTCATACTATATTTATAATGGGATTTTAGATTCATGATTTTTAAAAAATGAAAATCATTTAAAATGTATATTTTTTTATACAACCACGCTATATTAATGATTCATAACATCCAAATTTATTTCATTATTGACAATTTTATGGTTTTTGAAAAAGGAATTTGTGAAGATCTAATTTCAGTGTATTTAAAGATTGAATGATTATATAATAATAATTATATAAAATATTAATAACATGATTTTATAATAATAAAAACATAAATAAATTATAATTACATGATATTACAATTATATAACATTCCCAATTCAATCAGGATACAAACATCATAGCATTGTTCACTTAGGTGTTAAAACCAACAAATCTTCGAGAGTGTTAAATTGATTATATGAGTAAGGAAATATTTTTTAAAAAATTAATAAATTTTTTAATTAATCATAAAAATTTAATAAATATCATTTATCTTCATTAAATTTATTCACTGATTTATTCATGTAGGGTTATTATGTAAAATTTTATTCATCTTTCTTAGAGGTTGTAGTTCGCACGTACACAGGATTGACATTTCCATATATCTATGAATGAGTTAGAATAAAGGTATAAGATAAATTACAATTTCATAATAATTATCATCAAATTTTATACATAATAATTCATCATATCTATGTTTCCCACTAGAATTTATATATGGTTATCAAAAAGAAACCACTTCGACTGTTGGAGGTGCTTGTCTACACATATGAAAATTCGATGTTATTTTTTTGTTAGTGGAAGAAATGTATTTAGTAATGGTTTATTGACTTATATATTAACAATATAGAATATTTATAATATTGGTTTATTATATTTTTGTGGCTATAATTGGTTATTAATAGAAATTGTAACATGAAAAGAAAAATGTGTAAGAAATAATCATATCGAAAATGTTACATTTCTCTTGGGAAAGCACATTTGAAAAGAAGAAAATGTGATATATACGTGAGATCAGAGGCTTAATAACATTAGATACGATTATATGTGAATAAAAATTCAATAATTATATGATTAAAATAAATGGGATAGGCTTATCTTTATGTTTTGGAAGTTAGTCCTTTTGATATGTTATAAAAGAAGTAATTTTGGACACCCCATTAAATTAAAATAATGGAATTTCCTTATTCAAGGTTCAATGTATCAAAATGATTATAATTATTGAGTTTGGGGATATATAATGTCAATTAATCCAATACTACTAATTTTTACACATGTTTAAAAAAAATATAATTATATTTAACACATTTTTTACATTTTAACATTTTAGAATTATCCTTGGTTACAAGTTTTTTCAATCTATTATATATATTACTAAAGAAATAATCTCATCATGTCGTACATTTTTTTATTTTATTAACATAAATTTAGGCACCATATAATTTATTCCAATATCTATATAATAGAAAATATTCTTTTAAGTCATATCATTTAAAATATAGAAATTTCTTTATATATAAATTCTGGTTTTACCATTAAGTATTTTTAATCTTATATAGTATTTGTTACCAATTTTATGCGTGTAGATAAATTTAAATATAGTTTTAAGAAATTATATTATAATAATATTTGTGATAGGATTAAATTATTTTTAAAAAAAATTAAATAAAATTAAAAATATAATTTATTGAAAATGATAGATTTATCATTTTTATAATATTTAAAAATAATCAATGTAATTTTATTTTTACGACCAAAAAAATAATGCATTGAAATAATATTTATAATTTTATCTGAAATATGAATTATGTTATTTAAATTTTATTTATATAAGTAGCGAGAACTCATTATTAATAAAATAAATGAAAAATAGTTTTTAGTGTAGAATATTACATATTTTATAAAAACTAAACATAAATTTTAAAAATTTGAAAATTTATTTTAAAATTATTTATTTTAATTGATAATTATATATATTTTTATAAAAATGTTTAAAAAACATTTTAGTAATAATAATGAAAATAATATCAAAATCGTTATTTTTTTATCACACCACAATAATTTAATTCTGAAAAAAATTCCAAAATTCACTGAAAGATAATTTTGAATATATGAATTCGAAATTGAAGTTCAACATTTAAAATTCATGTTCAAAAATTTAAGAATTTAATTCTTCAATAAAAAAAATGTTAAATTTATATACATAGGAAAATATATTTTTTAATTTATTCTCTATTATTATTATTATGTCCAATTAAATAATAATTACATTTATTGAAACATATTATTAATACAAAAAGAATATTATATCAATAAAATATTTTTTTATCTTAAAATAATGTGAATTAGAATATTAATTTAGATTGGTTACAATTTTTATGTATAAATGAGTCCTATTAGTTATTCAATTAAACTAAACCAATTTAATCAATGTATTTGTAAGAAAGATGAAATAAATATTCACTTCAATAAATATTTCCAAATTTAGTTACATATATTTTTTACCTACTATTCTATAGAAACAGTTTTTAAAATTTTATACTATTTAGGGTTTTCTATTGTTCTGTGATGTGTATATCATACGTTATCGATGATATTAGGTCTTAAATTAATATATAATTTTTAATATTTGAGTTTTAAACTACTGGTAATGATGGGATTGAACATCAAATTGTATTCCTATATATCCATATAGGAATGGATATAAAAACATATGTAATACATATTATATTTTTTATTGTCTTTTAAGAGGACCATAACACATAGTTTAACATCCTGGATTGAGAATAATTTTTTTAAAGTGAAATATTTATAGAGTCTTAATGGGTCTCAAAATAATTACTTCATAGTGAGAAGCATGAATCCTTAATTCCATTGGGCATTGAATAATAAATAGACAAATGGTTGGGTCTTAAACCTAAGAAGAGGTCCATGATAATTCTTTATAGATGTAATGATATGTGGTGGGGTATATGCACATGATTTTGTATTCCATTTGGGTTTTTGAATAACATACATTCATGACTCATATCACACACATAACGAAAATTTATACCGATGATATTGTATATCAATAGATGAAAAAGGAAATAACACAACCCAGTTCACACAAGGTTTAATTATTTAGTGGATGAGATTCAATTATCTTAGTTGTTTATATAGATTTTTCACGAGATAAAATTCATACATGTATGAGTAATTTGATCCTCAAAATTCTTGAATGTGTGGTTTATAAATGGTGAGAATCAATTTTATAACAAATATAAAAAGTCCAAAGATTATTGTTATATTAATACATAATTTGTAAACAGGTTTGGACCTTTCACATCATGTGTTAATTTTCAGAAGGAGTTTTTTTATAACATCACATGAATTAGAAACACATTAATGAAACATCATGAGGTAATTCACATTATATTCACACATATTAGACTCAATCAGGATTTGGGTTTGTGTGATTATATGAATGTGAGAGTTGTTTGGGCATAGAGATTCAAAATTTTAGTGAAAAAGACGAGATCTATTAAATGGATAAAAAATGTTATATCCAAATGCATCATTCACATCACAATTGGGTTTCATTGAATTATGTTATGGTCAATAAATAATTTTTTCCAATTATAAAAATGGTTTCGACCATTCTCTTGTACATGAAAAAATATGGAGTTTCAGGATGCATTTTGTTGGATTCACACTACAATGATTTTTAGGAACATTTTTCTTTTATCCGAATGTATTCTTCTAGTATTTTTGACACATTTATTTCCTTTAGATATATTTTCTATGTAACATTTTACAAACTCTATAAAAAGAATTATTGAAATTAAAGGATTCAATGAAAGGGATTTTAGTTAAAGATGTGATGATTTAATAAAAAGGATTCCTAAACGATGTAGAGAAATTGAAAAACATATTAGATGTGGTTATTATAGATTTCTAAACATATGAAAACTGACAATTAAGTTATAAATAACAACCTAGGTTTCTATTAAGAATATATATCTAAATTGGAATGATAGTGGAGATAAAATAAGGGTAATATGGGATAATGACATAAAACATTATCTTTATTGAATTTATCAAAATAATATGTGTTTTTTTTCATTTTTATTAGATTTATATTATATTTATAATTTATATCAATAGAAAGTTTATTTGATACAATTAATTTTATTACCAACTCAACAGAAAAAATTGAATATATATATATATATATATACAATGACATACAAAAATTTTACGGAATAATAAAGCTGAGTTTTCTTCCATCACTTTAAATTTCTTTCCATTATTCGTGATTTTATATTAAACTATAATATGTATATCTCAATATGATAACATAATTATCGCATCATCAAAAAAATTTGTGTGTTGGAAAAGAAAGGTTTAGTGTTTTTTTATTAAATTTGAATATAATGATTAAAATAGAACAAAAATGAAAAAAAATTAACATTGAAAAAATTGTAAATATATTGACATTATAAATTTGTTTTAATAAGATAATTGATCATTAATTTAATATTTTGAATTCTATAATTCAGTTATGGATGTTATGGTTTTCCTTGTAAATATATCTAAATAAGAAAAACACATCAAAGGTTCATCATAAACAATACCATGACAAATAATTATAATTGGAGTAGCATGAGAATCCATATTAAGAAATAGATTACCTCAAAATAATTCGTCCCAATTCAAAGTTACATAAGGTTAAAAAATACATAAATAAGATTGATAAAATCTCAGAGTCAATTTCATGATATTGTTTTAATAAATTTACAATTCCAAAATTATTATTGTATCCCATGTGAATAGGATATTTTTCTATCTCATAAATCCCAATAAAATCCTTTAAAATGTGTACTTCATCTCACAGAGAATAAAAAACTATGCAAAATCATCTTATTTATCAAGGGTGGGGAGGGGAATGTGAATGATAAGAAAATATAAACTATAATAAAATGATGTTATTTTGTTATAATATAATGATTCAAATGATGATATTGAGTGGGGGTATTTTAAAATGTTTATCATTTTAGTGATGGGATTCCAATAAACACATTTAAATTTAAATTCAATTAATTGAGGATTAATATTGAAATAATACAATTTCACAGTTGGATCCTTAGTTGAGAAGTGTTACACAAAGACATGTAATGGTGAAATGTTTGGGAATGTGAATTTCTCATTTTTTTATAGTTTTAAGACACAAATTATTTTATATTTTGTTTATTTTTTAAATTTATTTCCTTGAACATGTTATGTATTTTACTTTTTCTTTATTATCGATGAATAACTCAGTTTAATAATTTTATCTCTCTTAAATCATTTATATGTATTTATTTATGAAAATATGTTTTTTGGTCTTTTATTTTACGTATGATTTATAATTATTTGTCAAATGATGGATAAAGGGACAAAATATGTGTTTTGGATATGACCACAAATGAAAATTTTCATGCTAAAAGGGTTCCAGTACCTAACATGTCATTCATGGATGGTTGAAATTACGGGAACTAACACAATAATCTATACAAATAAGAACAAAATAGTATTATCAAGGGAATTTTCAATGCCAATTGGTTGAATATTTGAGTAAGAGATCATAATTTGGTTATGGAATAGAGATAAGAATCTAGAATGATTTTGAACTACATTCATCAATAGGAACCAACATTATCATCCTTTTACACATGATTTAGCCATATTGAGAGGTCCTTTTTATTATAAATAACTTGAATCCTCGTTATATTTATGATCTAGAATTTCTTAATATAGTATGAAATTGAAAATTAAATATTATTCACTTATAAATGAACAAGGTAAATCCGCACGGTCTGATCAGTATTTGTAATAGAAATAATTATTCTATGAAGCTCCATCACCCACCTGCAATAACATTACATTGGTATCCACCATCGATATTCAAATACACCATCACCATTAAGAAATTTATCAGAACCTATTATCATTCACATAATTATACATACAATCCCATGACTTCAATTCTAATATTCATTTTTGATAGGGTTGATGACATATAATTTTCATTTCATAGAGTCTACTAGACAATTTGGATGTTGAAATGGCAACTCATCCATGAATAATTGTTATTTTCTTCTCATGTACATAATCTTTATATATAAATCAATCTAAGGTATTTTCCTATTACTATAAATTATTCGAGTTTTTATAGAATCATACAGCAGAATGACACCCTAATGCACTCTATTAGCATTTTAATCCGCAGTATATACTAGGCATCACCTAATGGTCTCTAAAGATTCATAATAATCCCAATATAATCAATATATCATCAACATACCATGACATGAAATCTAGCTTACAAGTTTTACAAATCCTATGAGAACATATATAGAATAGATATATTATATTAAAAAATGTTTTAATTGAAGATAAACTGGTCAATTGATATTCTCTTTAATAAATGTTTTATACATTCACATGGTATGTATAATCATGAAAAATGGTGTTTTCCCAATTAACTTAAATGGTAATTAAACATTATAAGTAGAGGTATATCATGAGGTTAATTGAGAATAAATGGTTGGTAAAGTCATAATCATTATTGTTGTCTTAATGTATGGGGATTTATATATAATTATCTAAACTAGTTGAATAAAATTATTTGATTCCATAAGGAGGCATCCATTATTTAATAGAGGAAAATCCAAGGGATAAACAACCAAATTCTATTATAGAATTTCGGGAGCCTCAACCAATTTTATGTGGGAATTTTGTACCATTAGTATACCATTTCCATTATTATTTATCTATTTGACTTCTTCAATTAATTCCATTATCATCATTATTCCACCATTTCTACCGCAAAACTGACTATTATATCTTCAATTTAAAGTCACTATATATATAAAATGACAATGATAGAGTAACTGGATAATAATAATTAGACAATTCTAAATAATATAACTAGGGATATATTTTCATTATCATTGTATTTATTTTTTTAATTATTGTATAGTGTATTTATATAGAAAATGTTCTTGATTCTTCTGATTTATAAAATTTTAAACATAGATTTATATTTATTTTAACTTTAAAACATTATGATTTCACTATTTTTTATGATAAATTGATGTGAACATGAGGGTGATGTATCAAGACTAGAAATAAAAACCTATACTTAATGTATTATCATTTTCTCAAAATTAATGGGAATTTTAGGTATTATGTGGGATCATTATCACAAAAATGATGTGCAATCACTTATAATGAAGGATAAGATAAACCTCACAATGAATCATTATTTTATGTGTATATTTCAAGAAACCATGATTCATTACATTAAGGGAATGGAGATGTTTATAAGAAACAATTTATAACCCACACAAATAATTTTCAAATAATAATAATCTCAGGAGTGTGTTTAACTTGAAAGAACAATCCTTAAGAAGATAGTGATATGACCATATGAGGCCTTTGAGTGGTGACAAACTCATATCTCTCTCGTGCTAGGGTTTCCCTGGTGGTAATTTGGAGGGGAGGCCCACGCTTCGCCTCATCTCCCCCCTTTCCTCGATCTTCTGATTCCCATCCAGTGCTTTCTCAGTGTTCTTCTCTCTTGGGTATGGCTTCGACAGTTTTATTTGTTGGTTTTGGTGGTTTTGGTGATGTTGAGTCTCTCTGGTGGCACCCAAGTTCGATTTGAACTCTGCTCTGGCTTCAAGTACATTCGTGGCTCTCCCAGTCGGTCTGCGACGGTGTTTTCATAGACACTCTACGAGGTGATGTCTGATCGGTTGATGGTGTTTCAGGAGGTGTGTCTTTCTCTAGTTTTGTTCCAGGACGCGATGTTTCTTTCAAGACTTTGTTCATCAGTGGCATGATATTTGGAGTGTGTACAACTTGTGAAGTTCCGTCCAGGAGGATTTCGGGAAAGGTTGAAGGTTCTGGCTTGTGTCCTTCCTTCTTTGGCAGTCTCAGTCTACTCTGGATTCCGGTTCCATCACCCCTCACCAGGACAATCTGGTATGATGATTCCCAGGACTATTTGGGTCTTTCAGGTGGATCAGTCAATGGGGTTCCAGGAGGTGAAGGGCTTGAATCTCTAGGGATTCTTATGCCGCCCAACTCTGCCATGGCCTCAAGTCCCACAGCCCCAACCTAGGTTGGATGGGTGTGGTGTTTATTCTGAGTTCTGGTAAGCGGTGTTTGGTTGGCCAATATTTTTCCAGGAGTATTTCGAGGGTGATGTTTTTGCTGGTCTATGTTGTCGATTTATGGGGAAACTATGCAGGAAAGATGATCGCGAGTTTTTTAAAGTTGATTCGGTAATTTTTGATCTAGTTTCAATTTCATTGTTTCTTCCTGGTTGTTGTGGAATGGCGTTGCTCAGATTCTATGGATGACAATCTCCGGCATACTAGTGTTGTGATTATCGACAACGAGGATGGAGTTGTTCCATTGGCATCGATGGGTGTGAGACAGCGACGAGGCCGCCACCAACGACATTGGTGGACGGTTCACCGGTGGGCTACTCTGATGGGATGATAGTGACACATGATGTATGGGGTGCGAATCGAGGTCAACGCATGGAGTGAGGCATTGGTTTGGTCATAATTTCGACTGAAGTTTGAATTTTGAAAATTTGAATGGTAATTTATAAGTTTCGGTACCGCACTATGGATATGTTTGAACTTGGACATTGAAGATAAATGATTCATGGAAATTTGTGTCCAAGAATACAGTGATATATTATATATTACAATTATAACAAAATCATATTCAAGGTATATATAGAAATAAAATATTATTAAAAACATGTATACATGTAATATAAAAGGAAAAATGATTGATTAATTCATAACAAACAATTACTAAACTTTTAGTAAATTAATTTTTTGTTATAAAAAATTTTATTTCCCTTGAAAATAATTTTTTTATAGTTTGTTGACATACAATAAAAATAATTTATACAATGTTAGTGATGCTTTCATTTGATTTTTTAAATAAAAATAGAAATTAATTTCATGTTATGATTTAATTTTACCATAATGTTGAATAGTTCAATTTAAATTATAAATAATCAAATTAATTATATAGTAATCAAAATTATACTTTATTTTTGTATAAGTACAATTATCTTATTTTAATAATAATTTTTTAAAATAAATTTTCTATGTGAATTTTTTCATAATAAACTAAATAAATTGTTACTAATTATTTGTTTAAATTTATTTTATTGATTGTACATTCAATAATGTATTTTACCATTAATTTCTATATTTTTTCCTATGTAATGAATGAAATTAATTTTAGTTTTATTTTAAAAACATGATATTTTCTAAAAACGATTTTTTTGTGTTTTGATTACTTATTATAATATTAGTTATTTCCACCTACTAAAACAACATTTCCTAAATATTATTCAATGTGTAAAATAATGAAAAATAATATAATTTAATATGGAAATCATGATAGATGTCTGGGATGAATATTGAAAATTGCAAAACATAGTTACCACAGTTATAGATAAAATGGATTAACTGGGGTATTAAATAGAGAAGTTAAGTCCTAGAATTATTAAAAACATACCCACAAAATCTTTTATCTATATTTTTTGATACTATATAATCCTAATATATATTATTAAATTTTTTATCTATTTTCCTTGATTAATACATTAATATTTTTTAATGTCATTAAAAATTCAAATTGTGTCTTATCCCTCACATAAAAAAGGACACTACATATCCTCCATTATACAAATAAGAGGATATTCTTATATTTGAAAATTTAAACCTAAATTAATTATAAATAAACCTCCCCATGAACTAGAGGTTTATAATTTAT
The DNA here is from genome assembly GCA_963277665.1 of Viscum album. Classification (NCBI taxonomy): domain Eukaryota; kingdom Viridiplantae; phylum Streptophyta; class Magnoliopsida; order Santalales; family Viscaceae; genus Viscum; species Viscum album. The sequence goes on from OY728129.1 coordinate 938,116,928, forward strand.
TATAATACCATACCCTGAATTCTTTTTGTATAACCCTTATGTGGTTGTCCAATATTTAGTTACTATTCTTAACCAAATTTTTATATATATCTTAAATTTTTTTCTCTTTCAAAAATATCATAAACATTTTAATATAATAAAATAAATATCTAAATTTTTTTTTATATTTATGGTATAAAAAGTTTATATATACTAATCCAATTCAATGATTCTGAAATTATATTTCATTCGTATGTGATGACTATCGCCTAATAAAGACGATGCATTTCATTTTCATCATGAAATATTATGGGTTTTCATAATGTAGTATAAAAATGAAATAATATTATAATTATTTTATATATAGAATGATTATGATTATATGAATATATTATATCATTTTCATTATGACTCCTACACTTGTTATAAAACTAAATGATCACTCGGGTGTATGTTTGGACTACCACATCCACGAAGTGATGAGATTCTATTTTTATGTATGAATTTATAAAATATATATCAATATGTATTTATTCAATATATATATATATCATTATTGAAATTTTTGAGATGCTGGAACCATGAGAATGATGAAACTACTGAATAGAAACTTACATGAATAAAATGATATAAATAACACTAAGAAATAATGACTTTAATAAAAAAATTATTAATAAATCGATTTTTAAATGTTATAACAGGATAATATATGATTCTATAAGAATTTATATAGTTCTGTTAGAAAATTATAATAAAATTTAAAATTTTATTCAATATATTTAAAATAGCTATGAAGTATTTTAGACCTGAGGTAAGGGTAACTTTCATAACCACATTTTTATTTAGGATTGTTTAATTATAAGATTACATTTAGGGAAACTTGTGATGTTTTTATATTTGTAACCAAAGATATTTTTATATTTAGGTTATTTCATGAAATTTCATGTTTTTATTAAATTGTAGACCATATATGCACTAAATATTCATAAATAACATTTTTAATTAAAAGATTCATTATTTTTCTATTCTGTCATGAAATTAATTCTTCCATATTTGTTTTATCAATAAAACGTTTTACATAAGGGTTATAATATTTTTTAATGTTTAATAAAATAATTTTTTCCTTGTTTAATTTTTTATACAAAGGTTTATAATGTATCCGATTTTCTTTTTTTGAAAGAGGAACTTTTTAATAATTTCAGGAAAAAATATTTTTAATACTTCTGCATGAAATTTTTTTAAAAATTATAATGACTATTCATTTCATTGAGAATTACTTTAAAAGTTGTTAGTGTTTTATTAAATAATTTTTCTCTAAAAAAGTATATAATTTATTATTATTTAATATAAGTGATCTAAAAATGAAAATTGTATTTCCCGCCATAAATTCCTAGTTATATTTTTAATTTATTTTCTTCATTTTAACTATAATATTATTAATACTCTTATTTAATGAGGATACGATATTTCGATATTATCTAACATATTACACTTGATGGATCATAATCACATTTCCCTGTTTATTTATTATGGAAAATATTAACATTTCATATGTTATTTTTTGAATATGAATGATTATATAGAATATGTATTCAATTATTACTCATATATTTCATATGATTAATGAATAATACCAAGTATATGGTGGGTTTTCCTAGTTATATATACTTGATTCCTGAGTAGGTATCATGAGAAAAACTATACTGGTTATTTGGTGTATACCTTACCTCCTCATGTGTAATGTATTTTCATGTTACAATGATGGTTTGCCTATGATATCCTTGTAAAAAAACTTATCAAAATGATTATGGTGTTTGGTATTATGGATTCCATCATTATTAAAAAAAATAATGGGTATCCATGTGATTTTATATGTTTCCATTTTATAGATAGATATATTCCCCGTTTATAATATTCATTTAATGGAAAATTTTATTTATGTTTATCTCTTTTATATTATTCATGATTTATTTATTCTGTGATTGATATGGTTGTATGTTTTCCCTTACTAACTATTTTGTCTCACCATTTATTATGCTTTAAGTTTACTAAGAATCAAATATTTGATTTATAAATTATTTTAGGGGTTTTCTAGAAAAGATAATAAGGTAATCATATGGTATTTCATGTTTTTAGATGTTTTATGAGAATAACGTATGTATATAGTCACTTGAGATTGAAAAACTATTCAATACTCTCAGATTTCATCAATTTTATCTCATTCAAATATACTATAATAACCACCACATATGAGTTAGTGGAGTTATGGATTTATAGCTGGTATCAATGAAAGCTTAATAGGTCCCTTGGATAGTTGATTCTAGAAAACCAATATTTGAGAACATAACCAAATTATAGAATATAGATATAATTATATTTAGATTGTAATGATATTTTTTATAATAATATGATGTGAGATATGCAGAAGATAAGGTAGAATATGTAATTCCCCAAACCTATCGGCCCTTCATCCCTTGAGATGATAAATCTAGGAGAAATTATAAAGAAATCATAACTGGTGAATCAAATTGTTCATAAGAAATTTTTTCATTACACTTATAAAAAACTTAATGTGGATTACCAGGCCCGGGAAAAGGCTATTGGTGTAGGAATTATTTTGTTACAGTTGTAAAATCGCTTGGAAATCCATTATTTTTTGACTTTTTCCTACCTACCATTGGGAGGATTATTTGTAAAAGAAGGATGAGTCATGTTTTATAATACCATTAGGTAGTAGAGGAAAGGCTAAAACTGTGAAGGTAAATCATTTTTTTATATTTCTAGTTCATAACAAAAAATGACCTTGCAAATTTAGTGACCTCATTACTATGATCATCGAAATATGGGGCTTCTTAGAATGGAATAGGTCCAAAATGGGATGAGGGTACTACCATGTTTTTTAACTAATAACGATCTAAAACAAATATCTTGGTTTTTTGTATCACTATCTATGCATCTGAGCTTCCTATTAATTCTATTCTGGGACAGTAATTTTGAATCAGATGTGGTATGAAACAATCACATAATTGTCTGGATACGAATATGGATGATAAATTGGATCTATTGGTATCAAAATATTCATTGGGACATTTATTCTTTCATGAGAAACCCAATATGTATGGATAAGAAAATTTGATGACCCATTTTACAGGGTTTATAGAAGAATTATTATTATGTTTTACATGTCTAGAAACCTTTTGAAGAATTGAATCTAAGAACAAGGAATAAAAGTATCAATTTTGTTGATACAATATGAAAGGAAACCAAAGATACACAAAAATTATATGTTCCTTATTCCACACCCATGTGAATTAAATAAGGAAAAGGAATATACCTTATATAATATGAATGGACATGATATATCTAATTATAGGAATCAGAAGGTAATGGAAAAAATCACACTCTCTAGACTGAATGGTAAGTCCATTGCTAACCCTTTCAATGTGTAAAAAGCATAAAACATCTATGTGGATGATAAAAAGGAATATAATGCACAACTTAATATACCTCTTGATGAAAACACCTAGAAGTAGTAGTAGGATGTGAAACTAATATAATATTATTTCAAGGTGGTAAACCCCCATGTGGGTGACACCCATGGTCATTTTGGAGTCACCCCCATGCCTAGTTGTATGGTTGAAGAGAGGGTGAACATCTTTCCATAACATGAATAGGATATGATAGGAATGGTTAATTATAAAATTTCTTGAACTACTATATAAACAAGAAGTATTAAATGTAATCCTATTGACCATAACAATTTAGGTCCACCAATGGAGGATACTGATTCTCAATGAGATTCATAGGCAACATGTTTCATTGTCACTTGATGGGACCTATACTACCTTACTGTGTGAGAAAGAGGCCTCACCATCTCTATAATTACCCCTAGGATGTAAAAAATCAAATTATATAAAACCAAAATAATAATTCACAGATTGACTTCTAGGAGTTGGGTTGGAATAATTTGTTGAGGTAAAATAGGTTAATATCCATTTCACAATATTGGACACCCAAAGAAACTAGGAGGTGTTGTCCTCAATTCACCTATTAATGCTGAAGAATATATGGAGTTCCTAGTTATTTTATATCCTTAAGGGAGGATGTATGATGGTCACGTTGCTCAGTATTTTTATTCTTATAACATGAAAAACCCTTTTCATAGTTATGTAGCATCAAAAACATCTAGAAGATATAAATCCACAGTGACTGCATCTCATCCCATAAACTCCAAGAATATGTTCAACCCACTTAGAAGAACATATTTGAATGATTCTGTATAAGATCATCAGCCTTCTATGTTGATTAGAAATGGAATCATAGGGGAGTATGATAACATGGTTGATTCAAAAACAATTTCCCACCCATAGGATAGGAAGAAAACATATTGAAAGAATAAACATTATGGACATGTCAAGATGAAACAAAATTAAATTCCTATGACAAGGAAAGGAGACTGTAAGAAATGAACCTTCTTCACAAGAATTTACAGGGGCTAGGTAACCCCCTAATATAAAAATACCATAGACACATCATTGTAGACAATAAAACAATGTACCTTTGTATTGTAGAATCAAAAATTATTTTTGAATATTGGAATATGTTCAACTGTTATTCTATGTGAAATCACATTGTCTCCTAGAACTTATAAAATTGTGTCATGTACCACATATGGATGATTAGTCATGAAATTATTAAAATGGTCACATGTAACCATAATAATTAGATCTTCAATGCTACTCTATTCAACATAGCAGATACTATTTTGGTCACCTTTGTGTATACGTAAACTTTTTATATTAGAATAAGGGACCGCTAGAAGGAATTATAAGAAATATATGAGAATGCATCCCAAAATTTGGTGGTGATGGGTGAATAAAAAATTTTCATTTCACCAGATGAACTGAATGGTTCCTACTTCAATTTGACGACATCGAAAAAATAGTCATACAAAATTGATCAATATTATCTTATTGAGCTTCCAATCACTATATAAGATTTTATTTAGATCATGTTCCCTTGGAATTATATCCAATCAAGAAAAATTTATAGATTCTTGGTTCACAAAGATGATTTTAGCATCACCAATGAACTATTACGATACACCATCCCCAAATATCACTATGATCTTAACTCTATTGTGGTAGACCATGAAACTATTTCACGACTGACCCTATCGATATTGATTTCATAAGTTGTTGGGTTATCATCCGAGAATGTCGGTAAACTATTCTGCAGGCAAGGATGATTTTTCAATAGGTATCGCACTCCAAATATTTATGGAGATGTTAAAGTACATCAAGATTCTTCTAAGGGATTGGAGTAAAAACTCATTCTCCAAGAATGATCTTGATATCCATAATGATAAAAAAAATATTGAATACATTAAAAATATGGAGAAAAAAATGAATCACCTTCTAAGAGAGAAATGGAAGACCACAAACATCTTGATGAAATTTTAACCCTCAAATAACACCTGAAAATGAATCACTAGAATTTGAGAAGGTTGAATTAAGGTGATATGAATTCAAAATAATTTAAAAAAATTCATAGGGATAATCTTTTTAAGGCAATAAATCATGCCATCAACATCAATGGGTATCTTCATACATTTGAAAATTATATCTCCAAGGTAGTGGTCGATTATTTTAATGAACTATATTTTGATTACGGGCTGAAAAAAAATCGATGTTGATTAGAGATATCCTTCCTTGCATTTATGATAAAAAACATTAGGATCTTATCAGGGAACATGACATGGATTAAATAAAAAAATCTTTCTTCTACCTCAACATGAACTATGCTCTTAGACCTGATATAATCATTAATAAATTCATTATGTTTAATTTGGACATTATCCAAGAGGATTTCGTTTGGCATGTTATGTTTTTTTATCATTATTTTTTCCTATGGATTCAACTCAAACTTCATCACCCAGGTTTCCAAGAGGTAATGTTTAGTTGACCTTAAATACATTTGGCAGGTTCCCATCATTAATAATATCACGAAATTCATCCAAAAGATTATATTTTCAAGATTGTGAAAAAAACCAAATATCGAATCACGCAAAAAAATATGGATATTTTCCTCAAAGATGCATTAAAAAAAAACTTTTCATATGATCATTGAGTGATAACATGTTTAGAAGGAGGAAGAAATAGGTTATTTGTCCCTCATTATTGACATATCTAAAGCCATTGAAACACTCATGTGTAATTTGATGCACACCATATTTAATTGGTATGTCTTTTCAAACAACTCAGTGAGAATAATAATCTATATTACTTCATATAAAAGGATATTCATTCTACTCAATGGGTTCCAAATAGTATATATTCAATTCACATGGAGAATAAGGCATGTTAGCCCACTCTTAATGACTTTTTCGTTGTTATTTATAATGAATACATCAATAGGGGGAAAAGTGAACTTTCACAATGTTTCCTTTTCAAACATATAATGTTTGGTTTGATTATGTACACTAACTCTAATTTTATATATGCTAATGAAATTCTTATTTCTGTGTATGCATTAGAGGGAACTATATTCAGTATTCATTCCCTCTTTTATCATTATTAAGAACTTGCAAGATAATCATTCGACATCAATGAATTTTTTATTATTGTTAGTGAACTAATTTATGTGAAAAAATGGAGTGGAATGTAATCTTGGTGTGATGAGGGGCCACATTCCCTTCGACTATCATCATTTTCCACTTTTTTTAGGAAATATGATGGTCTAATCTCTCAAAGGAATTATCAATGGTGTCATAAATCAACTAGAAAATTGGAAATGGAAAAAATTGTCTCATGTCGGATGAGTTTTCCTTATCATGTCAGTCATCACATCATTGTTTATTTACTATTAATCTCATTATAGTTGGCCAAGAGGACTCATCAATGGGTCATAATTCTTTATTTGGAATTTCATCTGGACTAGGATTGTGGATGAATGAAAAATAATTATAATTTAATAAAGGATTTCATTAAATCCATCTAAATGAGATGTAATTCTATCAAGGACCTAAATATATTAAATGGTCACTTGATTTCCATGTTCACAAGGAATAACCTAATCAAAAAACACCCCTATTGAGATATATTAATAGGAAAAATCAAGAAAATGTTGATTGGATAGATACCCACACTATCATGGATCATCTATGTAGCCCTTAGTTAACATTTCTTACATTTCAATCATGTGGAATACCAAATATATTTATATCAGGCAATATGATCTCATCTATTGGAACATATGTTAGCTTGACCATCACCCTATGGATATTGTAAACATTACCCTTTTCTAAATTAATAAAAAAAAATCTATTTTTAGGACCCAATAAAATACAATATTCTTTTTTCTTATGAAAACTATTTTTGAAGTCCAAAATACATCCTTTATAGATATTGACAACCTGGTGTGGATTCCTCTTTGCAATGGCTACTTCACTCCGAAAAACACTACCAGATAAAGACTGAAAGTTACATGATAATCTAATCTTGTCTCATGGAATTCAATGTTAGTTTCATACAAACCTCATGATTTATTATCATATATAGAATCTGATGGAACAAACTGACCACTTGTGGTCAAATGAGGAGAGTTATAATATGCATTTCCTCAAATGCCCTGTATGTCTCAGATATGGTGAAATCATCCATAATTTGATTATGGATTATACATTTTCATGATAACTATGGTAGTTTTATGGGAGATAATTTTCTTTGACATTAATTTAGGGAAAACATTGGAGGAGTTTCTCATTCTCCTAAAACTTAGTGGAATAATAAATAAGGTTCATCCCGTTCTATTGGTGGCCACAAACTCCATACTGGATTCCATTTGGAGGTATCCTAACGATAAATAATTTTAGGAACATGAATCTTTCACACATACTAGAATCCTCTTGATTCATGTCGATATTTAGGCTACCAAAAAAATTCTGATTGGCATAATAAACAATGACGCAGTTCATCTGGAAATCATAAGGCGTTTCAGAAATATTTGTAGGATAAATCAACCCCTTGTCCTTATATTAGGGAGATCGATACCTCATATCACCATGTTGGTTAATGTGTATGTATATGATATAGAGTTGGTCATTCCAGGTATATTGGGATATGGTGGTGTTTTTTAAAAGAACCATGGATTTTTTAAGGGTTGTAATCACCACTATGTTAGAATAGAGACTAGTTATGATCCATGTTATTAGATGTGATGTACTCTATTAAAAATGGTGTCCATCATAAGTGGGATACCCTATAAATTGAATATTATTCTAAAAGTTTTGTAATATATCATAAGAAAAAAACTATGAAAGTTACATGAATGATATTTCTATATTGGATTCATTGCATGATATGTGTCACATAACATAATTCGATTGTTTCCCATGAATATAATGAAGCTAAATAGGAGGCGGTTTGTCTTCCAAAAAGGGAGGTCCTCGAATAAAGCACAATATAGGATTTTAGAGAACATGACTATAACAACTCATTAGTGAATGATGAAATGCAAAGGGTGTTTCACTCTCAGATATGAAAACTACATTACAATGATTGATTTCATTTCTTTTTTACATTTTCTCTATTAAATTGTTATGACTAGGCACACCCAAATCCTTTATTTTCCTTAGTATAAGGTAATGTTATGAAGATATTATAATGTAAATATTTTTTAGTTTTCTTATAAAATGAATACATTTTTGGTTGAAAGTAGGTGGATGTGACTATGACACTTATGTACCTAGTGGAAACGACTTCGAAAGGGGTAGATTGAGTATTAACTCACCAATAACATCTGAATGATGAGGGGGACTAACAATGCACACGTAGATGTAAAATCACATGGTAAATGATTCTTTTGATTTATGTTTTCATTTTGAACCGTTGGGAAATACATGAAGGTATTTTTATTATTCCATGATATTCCCATTAAAACCAAGCTTATGATTCTCTTTTTTTCTATGAATTTTCTTTTCAATTTATCTTAGTTATTGTATCCTGATTTGGAATTATATACTGTGATTCATAATGATAGGAGAAAATATATTGTCATAAAATATTTACAAACTATGCCTAATGGATGGACTAGAAAACATGTCAATCTGATAATCAACATAGGGATTTCCCTCATGAGAAATTCAATATGACTTGTATTGAAAATGATTATATTATGATTATATTAGGAAATTTGAGTCTGGTTTTGACAAATAAATATTACATTATGGATGAAAATATCAATTCATTACATGATTCCATTATTTTGTACTACTTCATGTGGCATAAACCTCCATCCATTCAAAAATATATTTTCTTATAATATGGTTTTTATAGAATTTTATGCACGGAAAGTATATTTAATTATTAAATTTTCTATAAATTTTATTCAAAAAGTGAATTTCATTTTTTTTAAAATCATATCAACGTTATCTTAGGGGAAAATTTTTAGAATATCTAAAAAAATATTTATTTTTCATTGAATAGAGAAAAATTTAGAATTTTTTAAAAAGTGATATTTTCTTTTTTTTAACATATTTATTTAAATGTATGATTTTAAATTTACTTTTTTTAATAAAAAAACAATTTTCATTATAAATAATGTAATAATTACATAGTAATAATCAATACACATTATTTTAGTGTATGTTCATTTTTTATGGAAATAATTTTCTAAAAACTATATATGTGTAATGTATATTAATCAAAATATATTTAATATTTAATTTTAGATTAATGGTTTCAGTCTAAATTATTGATTATATGTTGAATAAAATATTTTAGAATATTTTTTATATTTTATATAAGAAATATAATTACTTTAAATTTAATTTAATAACAAAAAATTCATATTTGAAAAAATAGTCTTCATTTTGTTATGCACTATTATTTTATTGTTAATTACTAAAAATCATTGAAACATAATTTGATAATATTCATTCCATTTATATAATAATCATAATAAAATAATTAGTTGTTTATAATTAAATTCATTCATTATGAATATAAAAAATATAATATTTTGTTTCCACAGTTATTTTAATATAAAAATAACAGTGTGATTAGGCAAAAAATAAAAGAAATAAAATTACATAAAAACTTGTCTTTAGAATGTTTAATGTATATATTTTGATCCTATATCTTTTTACCATAGAAAATATTCTTATTTGTATTCCACTATTGTTAATTAAAATTATATTATATTTTAATCATTTGAAAGCTTCCAAACGGGTTGTTTCCCTCTGTTATAAAAAGAAAACACGTATACATTTTTCTACACTCTTCAAGGGCCTCTTATATCAGCAATTATAAAACACGCAAAGTATTTATTTTTATTTTTTGAAATAAATTAATTTTATTTAATGTATTTAATTTCACACTACACCAATTTATGTTTTTATTATATGCCACATTATGTTATCCTTGCACAATGGGTAACAACGACTTATCTTATATTACATACAACAATCAGTTTCTACAAAACATCATTTTATTATTATAATTATTTATGTGATATAGTTATAACCTCAGTCTTAAAAATATTAATATTTACAGTAATACTAAACATTTAATTATTATTTATAATTATTTTATATGAATAAAATATATTGGTAATAAAATAAAATTTTTTAGTTAAGCCTTTATTTGTATGAAAAATAGTATTTTCATAGAACTTTTCTTTTTGATGTCCTTTTTCTTGAAATATTATAAATATAAAATTATAAAACTATTATAAGTGATATTTGATAAATAATGTTCATTTTTTAATTTCTCATTTCAAAATTATGTTTTTTTTATTTTGTGTTATTTGTCTAAAAAATAATATTTGGATAAATATTGACAAACACAGAAATTTAGTTCAAAATAAATTCATGGTCAAATTTCATTAGATAAAATAAATTATTTCAACTTGGTTTTTAATATTAATTATATCATTTTATATTAATTAACAAAATTTATGTAGTTGAAACATATTTCATATAGAAATTGGATATAAAACAATTTTGTTCTTTTAAACATTTTCGCTTAAAAACATGATTTCATGAAACATCAGTGGGATTATGTTTAAATTAAATTATTCCACTTCATTGATTTGAATGTAGAAAAATGGATTTTGATAGTTTTTTTTCCATAAATATTAGTGAAAATGATTAAAATTTAGGATACTGAAAAAGAGGAAGATTAACTTAATGGAGAAATGAGTCCTAATCATATGGCCAAAAAAGACCTCGAAATTTTTTCAAAGTAATTAGATGAAAATATTTTTACCCTGAACACTACATTATCATCTTTGTAACATTATTGGAACCAATTCTCATAGGAATACATTTCTGGAATTTTCTTAAAAAATTAAGTTATTTCCCCTCCCCACCCCACCCCCACAATAATAAGGGACTCAAAACTCAAACTTATTATAACCTCTCATGCCATTTAGATTAGAATAAATCTACCTAAATCTACTCCCAAAAACTCCAATTCATATTATAATCCTCCATTTGAAAAGGTTTACATTTAATTAATCCCTTTGGTGAAAACATAGCTACCCAAATAAGAGGTAAAATCCTTCCTTAATATCGTTTGTTTTATTTGCAATCCCCACCGCCTCAAAGTGATGTGATTCATTCACAATTTACATGGACTCTATTTCAGATAGGATTAGTAAATATATATTATATTAAATAAATAATAATTATACTCGAATCTTAATATAAGTATAAACAAATATTTTAGTTAAATTATTTCTTTTAATGTGGACGAAAAACTAAAACGACATTATTGTTTATGTACAACCTACCATCTCCCTGAACAGTGTATTAAAGATAATTTCTATATATTTTATATATTACTATTAATAAAAATATATTGAATTTATATGATATTTATATCATGAATGAAATACTTTAAATTACTAAGTCATTATCTATGTAGGGGGACCACAAATAAAAAGTCAAAACATGTACACAAACCAAGGTTGCTATAACCAAAAAAGTTACTTTGTCATGGATTTATTATTGAACGGGTGTCATAACGTAATATGTAAATCATTTATGGTATTATTTATATGAATTAAATTCTTTTATATATTTTTAATAAACATATACTAATTATACAGATGTTTTGAATGAGTATAATTAGAGTCAAGACGTATGAAATGTGTTTTTTTATATCACATTTTATATCCATGGAAAACATGCTATGTTCACAAATCATTTATTTTTTGTAGTATATATTATACTAATGATTGTATTATATACTTATTATAAATAAATTAATGTTTATTTACATATCCATTTTTTGATATATATTTCATGGGGATTATGCCTAAAAATTAACCAAATCATTAAAGTTTCATTTCCTCAAATTTCATAAATTGAGACAAATTACATGATATACACCAATGTTCATATACGAGGTTAATAAAAGGATATCTAACATTTTATGTAATCAATGTATTATTTTCATGAAATTTTTTTCTCCATTCAATATCATTTTCTAACATGGGGTGTCTGATTTTTCCACTCTTTGGTACTTATTATATTTAAGAAAATGCATTTATTAGAATTATATCTCATTTTTTTAGTAATATATGTGTTTATTTTAAAAATTATGTTTGAAAAATATTTTTAAAAAACGTTTTTAAAATAATATTTTAATATTATATTCATGAAAAATGATTTGTAAATTTTCTATATTTTTTCAAATATATTTTTAGAGAAAAATATTTTCAACAGGTTTTCATGATTCCAAAATATGTTTACAATGAAAAATAACTTCAAAAGGACTTATTTATTAAAATTAATATTAGAAAAAGATAATATAATTTCCATATGAAATGGTTTTGAGGATTCTTCTAAATTATTTTCCAACTAAGATGACATCCATTTTTATTACTCATTACTTTCAAGGAAAATGATCCAGAGGTTAGTTTTATATTATTTATATGACTAGTTTTTGTTTTTATGGTGTGATATTAGTGAAACATATTTCTATATCATTTATTTTATATCTGTAAAACATTTTTATCATTTATGGATTATATTCTTTTGAATCATTAATCTATTAAAAAATTATTCATTAATGGAATGACTATGAAACCTATAAATATTTTTTTAGGTTATGATATAATTATACATTTGTGATACCAATATAATTCCATGGGTTATGATATTAATGTTTATGATATTGTGGAAAATGTATGTTCGATTATATTATGAGATTACTAGGAACTATCTAACTTAAATTAATTTGGTAAATATTTATATCTCATCAGTTAGATGTGGATGGAACATAGAGTTAACTCGATTCAATAAAGGACATTTCCTACTAACATGTTCAAAGTAGTGAACCTTGAATACAATGATATTAATTAGAGTGTACCGTGACTAACAAGATGGTATAGGGAGTAATATCATACTACTATTATGTCGTTGAATGATATTCCTTGACTACTATGGATATCATTTTATACGATTATGTGTCGACCATGAATTATAATTATTATTCCTCTGCTATGATTTCATGGGTAATGATGTTAATTACATAACAATTCAAGTATTTTGAAATACCAATATTTATGAAATGTTTAATGTTTATGTTTTTTTTGAAGGGTATGATCTTATAATTACACGATCATATTCTGATACACTTATTCTCATGTTTATGATAAAATATCTCCTAAATTTACCAATATTAAGTATTTCACCTCACTACTTTATTATGTTTCTATTCACTCATTTATGATGATATGTATTATCTATGATTTCTCAATGGAAGGGTATATTCATGAAGAACATAGTGGGAGATATTTTATATCACTTATATTCTGATTTTTATGGTTTCATGTTTTCAATGTTACTAGACTATTAAATAATTTTTGCATCTATTTGTTTATTGTATTATGTATTAAATAAAAATTAGGTAATGATAGTGCATGATAAAAAAGGGACTCTGTAGTTTGTATAAGAGAAAAATGTTAGAAAACACAAGAAACTAGGATGGTAAAAACATATTTATTATCCAAATGAAATTTCTATGGATATGTATTAAGATAAGGAATGTTATTATAAAATGTAATTGAATTTTTGAAAAGGATAGGGGGTGTTTTTTCCTTAAATTAAATCCCTAACTAGATAATACATGTAGATGTGTATAATGAATGATTCCGTGGTCTTGACTCGAACGTAACCTAGTACATGACAAGTGACCTCTCTACAAACCTGTTTTGACACTCCATGGGGTATGTTTTGAAAATTCACAAACTGTTAATGAACTATTATGAGTGATATAAATAGAAATTGGATATGAATAACCCAGGATAAAATATTGGTTTCATATATCATATATGATTTCAAAATATAGGCATCTTATAGATGGGTTATCATGATTATGGGGATTCATGATATGATTATTGTTTCTTACTCTATGAATTTTTTGTTTTAGACAATTGATTGATCCCAAAGGAACTGTGCCAATGCTAATTTTGATGCACAACTAAATGATTATTATCCTTGGAATCCAAATTATATGGCATATAGAATGAAAAATGAAATTTCTATTCAAAATAAAATTTCTAAAGCTAGGAATAATTATGGACTTCCAAATGAGAAAAGGAGGGGAGAAGATTTTGATGTGTACTTCATGTCTAAACACCCACATTATTTTAGAGGGTCTTCTGATCCATATATTGTTAAATAATGTATTAGTACCACTAAAATATAACCTTATTTCTCATGTGTTCATAACATGAGAAGTTAATTCTGGCTATTTATTGGTTAGAAGGAAAAGAAGACCAATTTTAGACTCAAATAAATAATGTGTGGTAAAATATGGAATTAAATCCATGTATATTAATGATTTTCTTAAACTATTTTTCAATAAATAAATTTCTAGAACTATTAGTTAAATAATTTAAAATGAGTTATTTGATCTAAAGATAATTAATGATGAATATGTTGGAATATATGAAGATAATTTTACATAACATGTGATGTATGCTTCTGGTGTTATCGTTCAACTAGAAATGATGTTTTATCGATTCTTTATTAGATTTAAGATCTTTCCTAGATGGTTGTTGTCCAGGATAAACATTGGATTCTATGAAGAGATTGTCTTATGTACGTTCAATGATAAAATGGATGTTGGTGTTATGTCTCAATGTAATGGTTTTGAAAAAAGAAAAAAACATTAAAATAAATAACTAAACATCATGAAGTGAAAAAGATGATCTTTCTTTTATTATCTATATATTGAATGAATAATAGATGAAATAGTTTTAAGTGGAATTAGAAATGTTTTAATTGATAAAATAATGGTCATCAATAATTTCATTGTTTATAGGATGGGAAGAGGTCCACTAATAATTATAATGGAGATAAAACTGAATAGAAAGAACAACCACTGCTTTAATGATATAGTGTAAGGATAATGAGAATTATAACAACCATTGTCCAAACCGAAGGGTTGTTGATGATGATTAGAATCTGAGTCTGCATTAACAAAGGGAAAAATAAAAAATCACATAAAATCATGATCAATAAATAGGGGTGTGATAACAATGTGTTAAAGGTACAGTTACCATCAACTTTAGAACTAGTAATGTTCAATTAGATTAGAGATATACCCAGTAATGAATATCTAAATAATTTTCAATGGGTATTAAAATTCCAGAAAAATATTATATGTGGAATTATCAGTGAAAATTACTAATTGTGTGATGATAGAATCTCAATTATATGATTCCTCTATGGTTTATTCTTGTTGGAATGTGCTTCCAAAAAAATCATTTCATATTTCCATTGGATTAATTTGATGTCACCTTAGGCATGATATGGGTTTCTCTTCATAAATCCAATATCAATTGTAAATTATGGGAAGTTATTTTTAATATTTCAAACTAACCACTAATAAAATATCAATGTGATGATATGTACGAACATCCTCTAGATATTACATCTAGTGTATGGTTATTTCTTTTAATTCAGAATGGTTTTTTATTTTATATGTTTATGGATAAAATCTACATAGATCTTATTCACATTTCTTAAGTGTTTCTGGAAGTATTTCAACAAGATTTTTTAATCCTTATCAAAAACATGAAGATGAGTACTTTATAGGGCTTATACCTAGTTTAATTCTAATTTAAAAGTATCCAAATATAATTTCTCTAATTGATTTGTAGGAATTGAAAAATAATCTTTGAGAAAATCATCATAATAGATTCAATCAGCAAAGTGTTTCACCTTATGGTGAATCCATTTTTTAGGAATAATGGTGGATCAATGTAACTATATATTTATTATCATGAGGTGAACAAGACAACAATCATGAACATGTATCCTATTTTATTTATTGATTGCATGTTTGACCAACTAGAAATAGATCAATACTTGACCAATATTGACCTTTCTTTTGGATATCGTAAATTGAGGGACAAGAAACCTGATATAACCTAGATGAAATTACAAAGAAGATTTGAAAGCAATGAATATATATTGATGATTTTTGGTTTTACATATCCCCTTGTTATCATAATGTATTTGATAAATATGGTCTTTAGATATAACTTCAATCAGTTTGTGGTAGTTTGTATTGATGATATTTTATTTTATAAAAAGATTAATTAAGAGCATTACGATAACATGATAATTATACTAAGGACCCTAAGAAAAATCTTTATGAAAAATTTTAAATGTGTGAATTTTGGATGAAAAGGATTCAATTTTTTGGTCACATAATCTCAATAGATGGTATGGTAGTAGAACTATCAATGATAGAGGCTATTGAATGTTAGCCAAGACTTGACACGATGACATAGATACATTATTATAATGGTCTAGAATTAAATTATCATTGGGTTTTGATATGTTTTTAGGGATATCTAATACTCTAATCAATTTCTTTTTGAAATCATCAAAGATTCTCTGGATAAATGAATGTGTGCAAAAACTCACGGAACTGAATAGAAGGTTATTCCACACACCAATTCTAACATAACCCTAAAGTGGGGAATGGTTTGTAATTGGTATTGATGTATAAAATAAGGGATTGGGATGTGTTCATAATCAAAATAACATGGTTATAGACAATATATTCTGAAAATTGAAGTATCATGGGAAAAAATACCCAACCCAGGATTTGGATTTATCCATGGTAATTGTTTCATTAATGATATGGAGGAATGATCTTTATCAAAAGTATTTGATATATATACTGATCATAAATGTATGAAATATATATTCACATAGAAGGAGTTGATCATTATATCTTATCCATATTAAGGATATGAAATGATAAAATATTTTTGGAATTAAAATCGGTGGATCTAAAAATCATGAAGTAAGGGGAAATTAATATCTTTATTAATTATATTTTCATCCAAATATCCAATTTAAGATTGAATTGGTGTAAAAGGAGGATGTTGAAATTTAAAGGATGATTATTAATTTTCATGAGTCCAACCTTTATTAGGGTAGAATGATAAGGCTTAAGAATCATGTTTGTGGTTTTTACATACTAGAATTGAATAAGGAAGTATTATAAGAATCTAATATTTCTTCATTATCTATTTATCTAGGAATTTTGAAGATTTATAGAGATGTGAAAAATATATTAGGTGGTATGACATGAATAGGTATATCACAAGTTTGTATGTATGTTCTTGGTATCTGAGATCATTAAAGAACAATGATAAAACTATATAGGTATATTGAATCCATTACCGGTACCAAAATCAAAAATGGAAGAAAATTTAAATAGAATTTCTCATTAGAGTCCCAAAAATATCTAAATTGTTTAATTATATATGTGTGGTAGTTGATCACCAAAGTATGTCCTCAAAAATCATTTCAATTAGTAAAGAAATTTCATTGGGTCATATTTCTAGGAAATACATTAAAGGAGTGGTATAGTTTCAGGGAGTACCAAACTCTTTTGTATCTGATAGGGATTTTAGGATTTCCTCAATGTTATAGAAAATTTATATGTCAGTGCTTGATTCATAATTGGGTCTCTACACAACATTTCTTACTCAAAAGGATAGTTAGTCTGAAAAATAAATTCTAACACTTTAGGATATGTTGAGATCATTTTCATTGGATTTCAAAGGTGGTTAGGATCAAATCTACTCAGTAGTTAATTTTACATAATGAAAATGGTTTCACTCAAGAATTCGAATGGATCCTTATAAATACCTCTATGGGAAGAAAGTTAGAGCACCGATGTTCTATGAAGAATTTGTATAATTAAATAATTTGTTACCCGAGATATTTAAATAAATGATATAGAAGGTTAGATCCATTCGAAAACAAATCAAGGAAAATAAAATTTATTATAAAATTTATGATGATAACATTTTGTGTGTTATATATTTTAATGTTTCTAAGATTGTTTTTCTACAAATATCTCCCCGGAAGATGGTTATCAGATTCTGTAATATTGGGAATATAAACACTTGGTCTATGGGTTTCTTTGATAATCATGATCATATCTAGGTGGTCTCCTATTTCATGGAAAATTCACTAAATATTTCTAATGTATATAACAACATCCATGAATTTCTCAATGGTAACAACATATCTTACCCTTTATATGTACTGATTATTATGACATTACTACTGGAGTAGGATCACTCTTATGAGGTGAAACTAATTGAAATTCTTGAATCAATAATAGAATGTTCCATTGAACAATACCAGTTACATAATCATTTGATTTGAGAAAAAAACCAATTAACAGATGCTATGTAGGATCATTAGGATACAACAAGTGAGAATTATAAACATATTTATGTATTGGAATGATGATTCTCAATTGTGAAATTCATTTTCATAGGAGTTTAATGTAACACACTGATTTTTATGCATAATTTTATTTTGAATTAATTTATTTGTTAAATGTCTTCAATCTCATGATACCATATGATAATATTAATTTTTATTCTACAATGAGTTAATATTTTTCAACATGAAAAAATTGATTTTCTTTCATTACACACAACATTGAGAATATCTGAAACAAAAATTTATTATTATAATTATTTAACTGAGATAGTTATAACAAAGCCAATAAAATTGGATATATTAATATTCATTACTATATTTAAATATTATTTACAATTGTTTTTATAAATAAAACATATTGATACCAAGATCAATATTTTTTGAAATTTTTTTATATGTTTTAAAAAAACAATTTTCTTAATAGAAATGTTTTTTTGTCTTTTAATAACAATAATAATAATAATTTTAGAAAATATTTAAAAATTAACTTCAAAAATAATCATTATTTTTTTACACATATTTTCAAAATTATATAATTGTGAATTTTTTGTATTTTTCTAAAAAGTATTATTTTTTAATAAATAGTGACAAATATTGAGTATTAATTCAAAACAGCTTTTTCATATAATTTATTTATATAGTTCAATTATATTATAATTTTGTTTTTAAGTTTAAATAAATCATTTTCACATAAATAAATTCAATTTATTTCATTTTATAAGTATTCAAATATAATTTGGGAATAATAAGAATCCATTGTTTAAAAAAATTTGCTTGAAACCCTGTTTTTTTGACACATGTGTTGGAATAATTATAAATTAACATATAAATATTCTATACATGTAATTTAAAAATATTTAATAAATAATTTTAATTATAATTATTCATATTATGCAATTATATAAAACTTGTTTTTCTACCAAAAACATTAGCAAAACTGATTAAAATTCATGATAGTGATTTTGAAAAAAATTAGCATTATAGAAGACTAAGTGATAAACTTAAGGCCCAAAATAACTTGAAAATATTTTGAAAATTCAATTTTATCTCCATATTTCCACAATATTATCACTTATATATATATATATATTTACCATTATTTCAAACCATTTACTTTGAAAAAATGTGGCTGGAATTCCAATTTCAAAGATTTACAACAATGCAACAACTCCTCAGCTATAAAAATGCCCTCACCCAACAGTTATTCACATCAATGAGACCATTTTTTTAGAAGGACTCTTCTATAATGTCATACCAAAATACTATAATTTATTATATAGTCATATACTTTGTAGGATATCAATCCAAGTATCCCTAGTGGTTCAAACAAAAATGAGTTTCTAAAAGATGAGGTAACATCCTTCCTTAAGGAAATTTATTTTATTTTCATTCCCCAACTCATAAAGCTTCTTGTTGCATGATTATATAATTCAAATGTTATCCTCAATATTCATATATTTTTCTATTCCATGGTTTATACCTAAACATATACACACATAAAAATAATGGGTTATGAACATATAATTCTTGTTTATAATGAACTATCACGTCATGAAATGATGTTATTTTATTTCCTTTACCAATAAACATGGTTGGAAATTATGAGGGAGGATAAATTTTTATATTATATATATTATATATATGATTTATATAGTCATATTTAAAAATTATATAAATCATGCCATCATTCTTTCCATTTTATCTAAATAAAAAAACATCCTTTATGGAAATGTGGACTACCACCTCCTCCATGCAATGTGATTCATTCACATATTACATAGAATATATTAAGGTTGTTTTTTTAAAATTTAAATGATAAATATAAAATATTAATTATATTTTATTTATAATATATATATATATATATACACATTTCAATTATAATAATTTTTTCAATATGCTAGGAAATGGAAACAACTTTCTCATGTACATACTGTCTACCGTCTCCATGAATAGTGTATGTCATTTATTAATTATATATTATATATATTATCATAAATATTTATATAATGACTATATATTATATTTATATCATTATTTAAATTTTTGATGTGTGGAAATTCGGATCCATGTTGTAGGACCATAAAAAACAAGTCAAAAAATATATGAAAAAGGCGGTTATCATAGAAAATATAACTTTAACATGAAGTTATTCGTGAATTGGTATTATAAAGTCCAAAATAAATTGTATATGGTATTAAATATATTACTATTGTTATATGTTATATTAATAATAAACTTAAACTTATTTTAGGTTTTAATGAGTACAATGAGATTCAATACATAAGCTATGGGTTTTTTCATCTCACTTTTTTTATCCATGTGATACATTCCATGTTCACCACTCCTTTCAATGTAATTTATATACATACCATGAATTAATTATGTGATTCTTATATGTAAATTTAATGGTATTTAGAAATCAATTTTATGATTCATATTTCATGGGTTTTATATTTGAAATGTTAGAAAATCTGTAAAGTAGTGTGGTCTCAATTGTCCATCCATGAGACACATTCCATCATATACACATATGTTATTATACAATGTTTATACACTATTCTTTAAAAAATAATTATCTTGATTGAACTTATTTTAATGATATTTTAAGCATCATGTAATTTCATTTTCTTTCATGGGGAGTATGATTCATTGTTACCATGTGGTAAGTGTCTATTGAAACAATCTCATCATTCATCGAGATTGTTTATTTTATTAAAAGGTTGAGACGCCAAGGCCCGATTAATTAAAAATTAAAAGTCAAAAATTAAATGGAAGAGGAACAAAATAAAATAATAATAAAAATAATGCATCAAATCCCTCGAGAGTGAGTTCACATTCTATGGTGAGGGTGTTGACCCCTGAGGCCACACGAGCATCTTCCCCTCTTCCAAGTCTTAGCATGTATCCAAGGCCCACCACCATCATTTGAATGCTCTGAAGTATCATAAAAAATAAATTCTTTATCACCATCTCAATCAACACTCACATCGTTTAATCTATTGGAAAAATTAAAAAAAATCATATGGATTATGAGTATTTACTAGACTCCTGACCCATGGTTTTTGAGAACTGCACTTTTAGAAACACCTCGACCCAAATAAGAAACATCTAGGTCAACTACAAGAACTTTTGAGGAGGTAGATACAAAAAACAAATCCAAGGTGTTGAGGTAATGACTAGATGACCTAGCATCTAAATGATCCAACAAATGTGGAGAAACTTCTCCCACCTTATCAGTATGTCCATGCACCTAAATAGGTTCTTCAATACTACATCCAGATGCTGGCTTCTAATTGGGGATATAATAGCATGCTACTTTTATTGCAGATAACCCTACTAAGAGTTTATTCCTAGATAAATTTCTGTATTCAACCAAGTGGGAAGAATGGAAACTAGGGGGTTTTGAAGTGACCATAGGGATATCAAACTGTTTCTAAGAGAAATATTATGATCCTCCATCTTTTATAGTATATTCATACATACAATTCTCAATTGATTGGGAAATCATTTTTCGATACTTCATGGTAGTTGTTGCTAATATATTTTTCTTTCCTCTGTGATTTCGAGAAGAAATAAATAATTTCTCTTTGTCTTATTTGTGATCCACATCAGACTATGCATATATTTCAAGTGCAACTTGACCATCATAAACGTTTTCCTTGAAAGGATCTCCAGCAACGATTCTAATAATAGTATCAATGAAGGATACTTCATTGACATCCAAATGTTAATTATCTATTTCATCCAATAAATGTGAATTATTGTTAACCTATGCATTAGAAAACATATCCAAATCCCAAATATCCTTAGAATACTCTTAATTTGCATAAATAACAATCCCCAATGTACTTGGAAATATGGTATCAAATATATTTACAATAATCACAATCGATATTATAACCTTTAAACAATCATTTTTCTTTGAATCATAGGTAGAAACCTACTATAAGATATACATAAGAGGCCCAACACTAGTCTTATTTTAGAATTACTAAGCCACATGTCCTTCGAATTTATAATTGGATAAAATTATGCCCATCTTATAGGAATACCTATAATGCCCAATGGCATGAAAAGAAACAAAATACACAAGAACTTTCTCAATTTAAATATAGAGAATATTTTCATCATTCTAGTAAAAATATGTACTCTATAAATAAATCTAGATATTAAATCAAAATTAATCATGACTCACATGTAATGAACAAATGACCCCAATAGTGTGGAATTGTCCAACCTAATTGGAGTACCAATCACCAATGTGATATCAAACAGAATTTCTAGATGCCATAACACCAAATTAAGTCCATGAATCCTAATCTAAAGTTGCATAAAAGTATCATTTAAATTACAAAGATTGTGATTCAGAATCCATTCGTAGTGTCTCATAATACCCATATCTATGTGAATAGATTTTCCACTACGTAATTATTCCTTCGATTTTGTAGAGGGAAATATGTTGTGAAAAAACTAACGAACTAACAAAATGCATTTGATATCCAAAAAATCCCTACAGTTTTCTAATTGGGAAACAAGATAAATATTCATCCATGGAATAATTCCTTTATAAAATAATATCTGATCAATGACTGCATATTTTTAATTATATATCTTTTCTAAAATAGTATCATCTGAAGTCGATAAATTCCATATTGAGCCTTTCCACACATTCATTGAAATGAATGGCTATGGACCAAACAAAATGGATTACATGAAAGGCCAATACAGGATGAGAATCTCTTTAAATATCCATATTCATTGTCAATAATATTATTTGAAGATAGCGAACATTAGCAATCATCCTAAATCTCAAAATAGGTTAATAGACACAAGCTAGAGGATTTAAGGTTATCCATTCACTAGAGAGCTCCAGGAGTTTCTCTCATTCCTCCATCATCATTGATATTTTCTTTGATTATGATTCAATTAATGAAGTGTTATGATCCATCTCTCAAGAACGTTAATAAATTTTCCAATATAATGTATTTTCCTGATATATGCAGGTTTTGAAAAAAAAATTCGATATTTTTTTCATAATATAACATATAAAATGTTTTTACAAAAATCTTATAACATATTTATTTTTGGTCAGAAATCTATTTATTTATATAACATTATTTAGAAAAACAATTTTTTTTAAAAAAATAATATTTGAAGATTATTTTCGAGGAAAATGATATAAATATTTTCAAATATATTTTCAAAGAAATGTTTTTTCAAAATCTTTTTATGTTTTCTTATAATGTTTTCCACGAAATATATTTTCAAAATGATTTATGTTTTAAAATATTTTCTCAAAGAAGAAAGTATATTTTAAATTAGTAAATGGTTATAAAGGATTTTTCCAATATAGTTTCCATCTAAGATGACATTTTTTTCGTTACTCATGCCTTTCTGGGAAATTTATAGAAAGGATCCAATCATATTCCTTCTCAGGATGGTTTATTTATTTTATAACATGATGTTTTTGAATACCATTACTCATTCATTGATTATATTTAGATGAAACCCATTTATATTTTATGGGTTATATAATTATAAATTCCACTTCCTATCAAGGATTATGTATTGATGTTATAATTAGGAAACTTGTGACTTTTTCCATATGTTTTCATAAGGATATATGTAAATGATACCTATTTCATTTAAATGTTTATGATACTATTGTTTATGATCTTGTGAAGCATGTATATATTATATCAATATATGATAGGTGGGACTAATATCTCCCAACAGTTAATTGGGAAAAAAATTATATCTCATGAGATAAATATGACTGCAACATGAATTGAACTCGATTTGGTAAAGGAATTTATCAGCTAAGATGGTATTGGGAGAAACCTAGACCACTAATATGGACTTGGGAGTGCACCGTGATATAAAATATAGTACAGGGAGGTAACCCATACTAATTATATCTTCTTACAAGTGATACCTTAACTACTATGTAAATCATTTTATATTCTTATGTTTCTACAACAAATTCTCTTTCTTATTCCTTTGTTATGATTATATGGCTTCTGTAGTTTATGTTATTATGATTATTGTCTTGTGAATTTCCAATATATATTCAATGATTCATGTTTATGATTATCTTTATGTAGTTATTAATCTTCAAATATCACAATCATGTTATCATACACTTATCCTCATGTTTATGATTTTATGTCTCTTCTGTTTACCTTTAATGAGATTCTATACACACCCCTTTTTATGTTTCCTTTAACTAGGGTTTGAAGATTTTTATTTTGTGTGATATTTATATAAAATATTATAGTAATGAATATCTTAGTGGGATATTATTTACATTTATTATGTACTAATGTTTATGTTTTCGTGTTTCTAAAGGTTGGGCACGTCTTTATGTATTTTAATAAGTATTCATCAATAATTATTAAATATAAATGTTTTCTACGATATTGTTATTATAAATTCCCTACGAAAATACATTTTAATATATATAACAAGGAAAAATAGGAATAATTTGGATCATAAGTCCATTCAACCAATTAGTTAGTATGAATGAAATGAGGTTGTCTGAAAAATAGGTATAGTTCATAACTGAGTTTTTTCTGTATATATCTGATTTTACATCCTTCAAACCACTTATATAAATTATGATGTAATAATATATGTATCTCTAATATAATAAAATGTTAAAACGTTTAGGTTATAACCCTTTATCATCTACAAATCAAAAAATTGGAAAATGAAATCATCTTTCATGTGTATATGCGGACCACCACCTCATGAAGACAATGTATCTCATTTTTATCACTACCTATCATGGTTTTTCATATTTATAGATCAAAACAAAATAACATTATATTATTGATATTTTTTGAACTAATTATGATTATAATAGTTAAATATAAAATTTATTTTCTTACCCTCACACTCCATAAAAAGTATAACATTGCCCTTGGGTACGTCTGGACTACCCCCTCCATAAAGTGACATGATTAATTTTTCATGAATTTTATTAAGGAATGAATATATAATTGTATATATTTAAGATATTTTATATTAATATCAGGTATAAAATTATATAGATGATTTTAACTGGATCATAGTGAAATGTCTAAAACTGTTGAACCAAAACTTAATTGAAAATAATGAAACTGCTAAAACTAAATAATGATAATAATAATGATAATGAATTTCTATAAATGTTTTTTGAATGTTGTATGTGTATCATAGATAAAATTATAAGTTTATATATGGTTATAGTATAAAATTATAGTAAATATAAATTTATTATTATGGAGTTCAAAAGTAATTATGAAGTATGTTGGGCCTAGGGTATGGTTTTATTTCAAAATATCATCCTAATTTGGGGTTATTTTTTATATCAACCGAGATAATGATCTAATCAGTATATCATAATCTTATTATATTTTACTTAACTATATTTATTGATAGAAACTAATATTTTTGAATTAATAATCTTTTCCCTTGGTACCCAAAAGATTGAAATAATATTTTTAAGGAATATATAATTTGATTTTCTATTTTTTTCGGAATATTTTTCTTCATTATATTTATATTCTTGAAATGGTTTTGAAGAATATTTTCAATAAAATATAATTATTTATTAAACTCTTATTTATCTATTTTTTATTTTCTAGAAAAATAATTAAGATGAATCTTCCTCTCATTTTCATGTTTCAGCACTTTTACCAATGGTTTCAATAGAATCATTATTTTAACACTTGTAGTATGAATGAATATTCCAGAAATCATGGATAGTCTAAGATATAAATTTATATTAAATGTTTAGACCATAAATTTAAAATGATAAATATTCATTATTCATTAAATATTTACAGAATATTAATATAGATTTAAAAATGAAAAGTATATTTTCCTCATGAAATAATCTAATAATAATTTTTAATTATTTAATCTATGTCAAAAAATAATAGATAATTGTTATTATTTTAAAAGAATATGTTATATTGAAACCATCCACTATAATAAATTATACATTTTATTATTATATTGTTATGTTTATTAGCAAGGGGAAATATAAATATTTTAGATGGCATATTTTCAATATGAATATTTTTTTGATTATGCAATGAATTTAACTTAATTCATTTATATAATGACTAAATTAGAATTAATATATGATATAAGGGGACTCTAACATGATTTTTTTGTTTCAGCGAGTCTCATGAGATAAAGTATTATTCATTTTTTGGCTTAAACCTCTTCTATTTATATGATATGTTATGACATGAGGCCTTCATGGTGTGTTTATAATGTATTAGTACATGGCATTGAGGATTGTATTATAATATTTGACATTGTACATTACAAAATTATGAAACCAATTATTGTAATCCATAATATTATTTTTGGTCCAATGTTATCCCTGAATATATTCCCCTTTTATGATATTATTTATATTGATTATTTGATTAATGTTAATCTCTATAATATTATTTATGAATTATTTATTATCTAATATAATATTTATATGATATCACTTACAAATAATTTGATATCTCTCTATATTATGTTTTCCATTCCCCCAAGATAACATCATGTTTTCGATTAATGATTTAAGGGTGATTCTAGAAGAAATAAATATTTTCAACACTGTAAAATTGTTGTTTTATTTCATGTTTTCATAAGTATTATGAGAATCCTAATTCTATCTAGTCTCTTAATACTACTAACTATTCAAACCATCGTAATGTGATTACATGTATCTTAATCCAATGATGGAAAATAACCATGAGTCCATGTTACTAGAGGCAAGGATTTATTCATTTATAATTAAAATTTAATTGTAATGCATTATATGGTCTATTACAAACCAAAATTCCCCATACTTCACATATAGAATCAACACCCAAAAGTATTTGGTTTTCTTTTTCCCACAACTCACACATTCAGGCTCCCTCACATAAATCAATATATAAAATACAACACATTAAAATTAATGGATGAAAAAGTTCAGAAATCCCATTCAACGTGATTGTTCTCTTCTGTGTGAATATATATGTGTGTGGAAAAGCAATTATCCTATTCCAATAGAGCTGTCCCAATTAATCATTGAATCAATTATTAGAAAATTTTATGTTATTTAACATGACAAATGGTGAAATATATAATTAAATTTATTATAGTTATAATTTATGGATATTAAAATAACCTTTTATCTAGATGAATAAAATATTCATTAATATTATTTATTAAAAATATAAATAAAATGCTTCAAAATATTGTTTCAAGATATTATATAATAATAAATTTTATAATTATTTGATAAATTAAATTTATAATGAATAATATTAATATGAAATGAAATATTTTTTTAATAATATTAAATCCAACAAAGAATACAAAAAAATGTTATTAGTTACATAAAGAACATGTTTTTGTGCAGAAATTTTTTTTCTTGGACATAATGAAATACAACTACAATACTGGAATTCATAATAGATTATGGGTTTATTAATATTAAATTTTTAGGTTCTTTTTTAATTTGTTTTTTGTAAATACTAGGTCATAAATTTTATTATTTATATGAATGATCAAATTCATATTTTATTAAGTTTGATATATTCTTTCACTGAATAAAATAAAATAATTTTTTAATAAATTATAAACATTTTGGTGAAATGTTATATTAGATTTTTTAATTTTTTGCATTATATTTTAATATTTTTTTCATGTCCTTTGAATTATATTATATTTTCATTTATTTATATATATATTTTAATTAATTATAAAATGATTTCATGTTGATTTTTTGGGTAAAATATATTAAAATGATAAATTAAAGAAATTCTGAATTAAAAATAATGACATTATATTTGTAATATATAGAAAATACAAAGAATAAAAAATTCATCCCTCACATATTATAATTGAAAATATTTTCTAAGAATAAATGAGAGGAAATTTACCCATAACAAGTCTAATTAAAAACGTAAATAAAATTATAAAACTTTCTAACTTATAAAAAAATAATATAAAATGAAATAACAATTAAATAAAAAAATTATCAATATAAATAGAAGAAAATTATAATTGATAATATATAATTGAATATAAATAATTAAATCTAAAAAACTCATAATATTAATAATTTGACCTTTGATGTTTTCTTGCTAATAGAAATGTTTTGGAGTTTTACTATTTTTGAATTTAGGTGAATTAGATGAGATTATATGGCCTAGGGTATAGGGTCTATGGATTCCACCAGCATGATCATGGTGAGAGAGAAGGGGTAGGTGGATGAAATTGTGGTTGTGAGGGGGAACAAGGTGGAGGAGGATATCATAGAGATATAAGAATTTGGGATCCCAAAATAGAATGGGGTAATAGAGGTTCGTTCTTGGTTGGGTAAGGAAGCGGAGGATGGGTATAGGGTTGAGCTGGGTTATGATGTAAAGGTTTTCAAGTGTTTTATGGGAAAAATAGAATGTAGAGTTAGGTAAATGATCAATGTTATGTAAATTTCCTTTATTAAGGATTAATAACACGAATTTAGAATACCCTATTATTGATATTAAAAAAGTGGATAACTATATCAGTGTATGTAGAATATAAAATTCATATTACAGATATGGAAAATAAATAACAACAAGTCGAAATTAGTTCTTTATAATAATATTTTCTCATATATATATATATATATCTGTAAATCCTAATAAAAGTTTTGAAAAAAATATAAATTTCTATCAATACATGTAAAACTAGGTTCGTGATTTGAAGAAATATATAATATAATTTAATGTGTACATTTAGAAATTATTTCCACAATGTTTTTAGTCTATAAGAAATAATGAAATTTATAATGGATGGGAGTATCTAGAAAACAATTCACCAATTAATACTTGGATTCATGATTTGGTATTGAAAAAAATTAGAATATAATTTTTTTTTGGATTATTGGAAGAATTGTGGATTATTAGAATAACTGGAAGTGAAATTTATCCTATTTTAGATATAGCCTCACAGTAAAAAACTATCAATTGTCTTCTATTTTTTGGGATATTAGGTCAGAAATCAATTTTCATAATGTTTTTATCCACCCCCTTGATATGGTTTAAAATGGGTAAGTTAAGGGTTCTCATTCAGAAGTCAGGTATCAAAATACTATGTGGTTGCGGATGGCCAGACCATTACACTGCTACAGGTTACATGATATTCTACACTAACCTCTATCAGCACTAGATTGAAAGAGCTAGTGATGGGCAGAATTTTATTATTACAGTAACAATTAGGTGATAAATGTATATTTTAACAATTCTAAAAAAATGTTGTTAAAAGGGAAATATTTTTCATCAATTTCTTTCTACCATTGATAAAATTCATCCCTTTGCCCTCTTTTTTTATATAGCATTGATAAAGGTCATAGTGAATAATTTCATTTATATACAGATATTTAAATACATATTAAATTATATTTACAATATAAAAAATATTTATCTGCAGTTATAATATATAAATATAATTGATATAACTTTTAATAAAAAATTATTATTTTAATAATTATATATATATAATGTTAAAATTTATATTAATTAATAAAACTATTTAATTATATATCTATATACATTAATCGCAAAATATATAAATAATTAATATAAATATGATAAAGTTATATTTTATTTTAAAAACTACATATTACATAAAAGGAAATATTATTATAATTATGTGATCAACATTTGAATTTATATATTTGTATTTATATTAATATTTCTTAATTTAGGATATATCTTTATTTAATAATATTATAATATATAGAATTTTATTTATTTTATTTACATTTTGAAAAATATATATATATTTAATTAAATAATAAAATTTTTAATAAATCTTTATAATCATAATGATAAACAATTAATTAAATATTCTATATACAATAAATAAAATGCATACATTAACAATATTAATTATTATTACTATTTATTTATTCATTTTTTCGTTTTTTAAAATCATGCAGTTAATGCAATGAATAAACTTTATTTAATACTTATTTGATTTTTCTTGATTTTATTTATCCATTTTTTTAGTTTATTATTTATTTTTCCATTTTTAATATTATTAATTTTAAATACCTTTATAATTATTCCTTTTTTAAATTTTAACATGAAGTTTTACAATGTTTCAATATTTTAAATTTGTTTGTAATTTATTAGCATAATGTTTATTCGTTTTTATTTATTTACTTTTTATATTTTTAATATGATTGAAATTAGTATTATTGATTCATATAAGGAAATCAATAACACATTAATTTTTGATATGAAATTGAACTCCAACATACATCGTCCGTAGAAAAAATTTAGTGTATATGTAGTTAACTATGATATTACGTTTGATTAATATTTTTAATATGTGAAATGTAAATATTATTTAACTAATTTGACTTATTTTTAAACTAATTAATCAAATCATGTAATCATATTTATTTTAATTGAGTCATAGGGGATATATACATGTGTATATAATTCAATTTGATATAATTTATTTATTAATTTTTATATGATCAATATAATTAATACTAAATTATTTTTTATTAATAATGACGTCCATTTATTCATTTCTCATTAATTTTTATTTCTATATAATTCAAATAATTAATTCTCTGAATAAAATTTTAAAAAAATAAATCTATTCAATTTTTTATTCATTTTAATTATTATTTCATTTAATATTGTTTGTTCATTTCTAATATTTATTATTATCCAATATTTTTTTTAATTTATTCATTTTATATTATATATATATATATATATATATATTATTTACAATTATTTAATAATCCAAATAGTTTTTTAATTTACTAGATTAAAATAGTTCAATTTCTTTTATTAAGTTGTAATATTTTTTAAATTTTTGAAATGTATATAATTAATTTATTTAAATTCATTTTTAACACTATCATCAATTTTATAAATGTATACACTTAAAAAATACTAATATTATAAATTATACATAATTATTTACAAGGTTATAATATTCATAATATGTTTTTAAATTATATGATGAATATCCATATTATTTTATTTATAATGATGTAATATTTTTTAATTTTTTTTTAAAAAATCTATTAATAATTTATTTAGATTTTTTTTTTCAAATATTCATCATTTTTTCACATGTTAATTACTAATGTAATTAATCTTATGAATTCATTTTTAATGTGTTTATTATCTTTTAGAATATTAAATATGTATTTATCTTCATTTTAATATCTATATCTTTTTTTTTTTAATATTTTGTATAAATAATAAAAAAATTAATCCTTTTATAATAGTTTTATTATTTTTATTTTTTATTATTCAATTTCATTCATTTTTTAACATTATTATATTTTAGAGTGTATATTCATTTGTAATGATACATATTTTTTTACTTTTTCAAAATTAATTAATTTTTAATAAATATTATTTATATATAATTTAATTTTATATTAAACAATTTTTATCAACAATTTCCCAATAAAATTCATTAAAATATCTATTATCTATACTAAAATAATGATCACAAATAATAACTATATTTTTTAGAGCTAAAATTATAGGGAAAACAGATATATGTTTAGTCATCTCTTATTAATTTAGTGTTAACAAAAGTCGTATATCTAAGTTCCTTTTTTTGAAAGTGATGACAAAACCTTCTATAATATTAAAAATATAACCCTAAGAGAACATAGTTCATAACACCATTTGAGCACTCTTGTAGTAGTTGTCCCTTTCCTCCCATCATCCAATAACATCTCAGATGAATTAAACCTATCAAAATATAAGGTATGTGATTAATTCTAATGCAATTTATTATAATTTTTTTATGACACATCACATGAAAAATTATTTGTATATAAGAACTCATCAGTTTTATTCCAAACTTCCTAATCAAATTCCCTAGAAAAACCCTCAACCATTTTATTTATAGGAAATATTACCTCTCAAAGGTTAGATTTCTCTTCAAAAATACCTCATTTCTCCTGGATTTTTTATCAGGAAAATCGGATTTAATATTCCTCCTCGGAATTAGACCCCATTTTTCTTTGATATCCTTTAATTCCCTTATCCCAATTCCTTGTATCATCCCTAAATATAAAACTATAAATTTTTTTAAGCAAAAATATATTCGAATTTTTAATTCTATATCAATATTAAATGAACACAAAATAAAAATGTGATTTTCTTGGGTATTTTTTTCTTAATTTCACTTTTCACCACTACACTATGTTTTAAATCATTATATAAATGTTATACCAAATATATGAACCCATTATACCTACTCATCATTACATGAATAGGTAATTACAGTCATATATATCACCATCTCATATATTACATGAAATCCCATAAACACATTTTGACCATGAATATATCAATTTCTAGAAACTTGGTGTTGTAAGGAATAAGATATTTCATAAATCATGATTCATACATGGAATATGATGATAACATCTTATATAACTCTTTTGTGAAATAATTTACTCTTAAATTAGTTTTCATGAATGTTCTCATACACAAGCCTTTAATAATCACGTGTGTTTCATGTTAAGCCCTAATCCATAACAACCTAACATTTCAAAAAATATCAATTATTGAAGTTAATATATCACTTACAAATAAACATTTTAGTTTCATTAAAATATGTTGAATTAATAAATTAATAAATTATTCTAATTTTATTAATTAAATTCAATAATGTATTTCAATATTTCTATTCAACTAATTCACCCCCCCCCCCCAATTCATAAATTCTCAATGAAATTTGACCATAATTGTTTAAAATCATAAATAAATTGTTGTTTCTTTAAATTTAATGTTTTCAAATTCTTTGAGTTGTATTAAGAATTAAAATTATTATATTTTCATCAAGAAATTAATTTAAATTAAATTAAGGGGAATATTACTCTATCCTACTATATTTGATAAAGTGGCCAAACCACATAAACCTTCTTATAAAATAATCTATTTTTGTTCCCCCACTAAGAAATAGTTAAATTCAATTTCTTCAACCTGCATCTGGGGAACACAAAACCTGAAAATTTTGATGTTAAATTAATTTTCCTTCTTTTATAATTGTAGTCCACCAATTCTAAAAATTTTCTTTCATAGTAGTTTCTATTTTATAGTAGACCCATTTAGTATTTTTTCAACTATCATTGCATCCTTTGATCCATTTAGTATGTGGGTTTCCTTTTCAGTGGGTTCTTTCTCTTCACCCAACTTCTATTTATTCTAATCGCCATTGAGTTTATTCAAGCCATTGTTTGGATCTTATTTCCATGATTTCTTTATATATTAATCCGATTGAGATAGACCAAAAATTATATTTTATCACCATTTCATGTTTTGGGGACTAATAAAACTCAACATAATGCTCAGCTCAAACCACCTATCACCACTAAAATTGATATCATGATATGTAATTAAAACATCCATAATTAGTTCCATCTTGTTTATGCCTCACTCATATTTTCCACTATAGTAGTTTTCTATAGTTTAGTCAATCTATTTGTTCTACTGAGGTTGATTTTAATGATATGATCCCAGGTATTTGGGTTTATATTACCATCATTAGTTTGGGAGGAGGTTATATTTTTATCCCACAAGGACACTACTTCACCTTGTCTTGAAGTCGATTGTTCATTCCCAGCAAAAAAAATTATTTTTTCATTGAGGCTATATCCAATTTTTGGAATTGTTTAAATTTATCATATTTATAAAAACCACTTCATTTATAGAGATTCATTAGCCATTGGGTTCCCAAGACCAGCTCATTAGGATTAATCAATGTATTTTTAATAAAATAAAACAAAAACATTATATCCAAATAATCACGTCCATGAAACACCACATATCCCTCTATGTACTACGTTAATAAATGAATAATCATTAACACCTCCCAGTTATTTTACTCCCACCTAGCAATGTTATATATAAAAAATTATTCTTTATTTTTATATAGATAAAGATCTAATTATATTCATTTTTACATTATATAAATCACACATTCCCTTCCTTCAATGATTTTATAAAATATATAATAATATCAATATGCATAATTTTACTCTTATTATATTTGAACTATGGATTCATTTATCTTAAATGATTCTATATAAATGTTCTTTTATTGTTCTAAGGACATACTTTATGTTTATTTATTTATTTTGATCCATATTAACATTACTGGATAAGATATGATGGGTATCAATACATAATATATGCATTGAAATTGTAAGAAAATGTGGTATGATTATGGGGTGAGAGATCACTAACTATTAAAAAGATCACACATATGTCCCCACTCAAATAATTTTTTCATGTTTAACTTTTTTTATTACGAAAGAAATTTTACTAAAATATTTGGATGAACAGTTGATCCATTAAGAGATTTATCAATGTTATAATTATCTAACTAAACCTAGAAAAAACCTGAATGTAGCTAGTAATAAGGATGTCACTCTCTATCATGGATCATCTGAGTTGATCATATTTCTGACAAATATGATTGCAATATCATAGACTTTATTATAGCTGTGAATGATGATGAAGATTTTATTGATGAAATGTTAATAATAGTTGATAATGCACTTCATAATTTTGAAAATATATTTTAGAATGTGTATAGTTGTGCACAGATTCTATTATATGCTAGGTAAAATTAATATACAAAATATGTAGTTATAATGATGTTTATATTGTAAATCCCGATAACATATTGAGTGACACAAGCTTTACTGAACCACTTTCTCTCTTGAATAATATTCCCCTGATGATAAATAGATATCTTTCCAAATATAAAATTCTAAATTTACATTGCATTCAGTAGGTTTTATATCTTAATTAATTATTAAATTTAAAAATGATTCGATACAGTTTCCCAAGGACCAAGATTCAAATAAAAATTCTCAAAGTTTGGTGTGTCTTAGTAAAGAAAATTCATATCTAGAAACCTGAATTTTAAAACAAACTAAAAAACCATTATCCTGTTGTATCTAAAAAAGTTAGTGAATTATTTTTATTGAAATTGTCCCTAAAAACTGTTTCTATAACCCTGTTTTTCATATCATTTAACTCTGTGCTGTATGAAAAAAAAATAAATTATGGTTTATATTCTTATATCCAGAACAAAAGAATTGGGTAATGATATTGAGATTTATTTGGATCTATTTAATGGTAATTTGAAATTAGTTTTGGTTTAACATGTTATATTATATGATTCATGGAAAAATGAATATTTCACATTGAGAACCATGTTTTGAAGGATGATAATGAATTTCCCTGCTTATGAAATTTTTCCAAGAGATAATATTAAAGGAACTTATGGGTGTCCCGTTAATAATTAAGGTACACAATCGGTTAGGTAGAACAATTAATTGAATACTGTGATTTTATAACGTTATATATTTCTATAAAGATGACATAAATACTAATAATAGAAGACATAATCTGATGAATGTCCAGAAAAACGAAAAAAAATTCCTCTAATTATAGGTGATCAATTATTTTAGAATGTAAATAATATAGACCCATCTTTTGGTAAATTATGACATAAAAATATCTTGAAGCCCAATTGGAAAAATGGATCAGTTTTTTTAAATAATCGTACAAAAATATCTTTTTATTCGATCAGTTTCTTGACATCATGCTTATGGAAAAAATTAACATGATAATGCCGTAGGTATTATTCAATGTTAAACTACTGATTTAAAGTATAGAATTAAGGTAGTGTTGTAGATGTTTGAAAAGGGGTACTAGAAGAGTTGGTCCTAATAAATGGAAAAAGATTGACTTTTCTTCATCCAGAAGCTTTCACTATTTACAGAAAGGTCAAATATTTTTTTTGAAACATATAAAATAATGTCATGTATCTTGAGGGCTATTCATAATAAACGAAGAATATCATTTTAATTATGGGTTTAAGGTTAATGGTATTGAAGTCAAATCACTCTCATGTTTTGATCATTCCAGATCAAATGCATGTACGTTTACATTTCATTTTCCCCAGGAATGGTTGTCATTCATTAACCTTGAACCATTTCCTTTTCAATGATATATGTAGTAAACATATAGATTCAAAAAAAACTCTACTATGTAAATGGATGTTGATGACATATAATGTGAATTGGAGTTGTTATTCCCACCAAAGGTATTTGATATGATGGTTCACATGGTTGAAAATTGGTTACCGAGATTTAGTTATGTGGTTCACTATATTATAGATTGGTGTTCCCTCATTGAACCATATCTAGTGATTATTATTTGTTATGTCAAATATAAAAGTCTATCAGAAGGTTGTATTGTAGAGCATTGTATTTTTGAGGAATCCATATATATATATGCACCAAAAAACCATTCGTGTTGGAATGCATTGGTTTACTATTGTATCATAACACTTGGAGTCCTGTGAGTGAAGTAATTTACAAAATAAATGTCTTAAAAATTACAATTATGGAGAATAAGAAAAAGTATATTTTCATTATTCATATTATTTTATAGGATGAAACATATGATGAAAACCAAAATGTAATTATTATACATTTGAATCCATCAAAGGATGAAATATGGATATAATATACAAATAATCAATAGTTTATAGGATGATTTTGGGACATTTTTTAAGGAATCAACTAAATATATGAATTTAATTACAAAATTGAGTTGATGACATTTTCGAGGACCAAGTGTGAATGAATTATCTTATAATGGTTATTTAATTAATGTGTATAACTTCAATATAATGTTAAATGATGATCATTGTTCCATGAAAGATGGTGGAGTTACACTTGTGGTTAATTCGATGCATAAATGTGGTGCCAGGGATAAAAATCCAATGTGTGAAAATACTTCATACATTTCCACCGTCATACAAATTTGGGAATAATAAAATACAATATTCTATGTGTATATGTTTCAATGAAATTAGGTTAATAGAAAATAGTTTAGTAGAAATCAATGAATTGGGATTTCTAAAAGTGTATTTTAAAAAGAAAGGGTAAATAATATTATCTATAAGGGCATGACTGGAAGTACCAATATTTATGGTTTTAGATCTTGTAAAAATCATTTTGCCACATGTTCTTTTTTCATCCCAAATAAAGGAATGGACATATATTAGTTTAACCAACGTGAAAATTTCATCTGGACATCACAATAATTTCACAGTGGTCCCAAGGTAAATGACTCCTTGTATTTTTTAGGAGACAACCAATAGGGGATTTGGTTAATCAATAAGTGGGTATCATCCCTTAATCCCTAAAATAGAAAATGATAGATCAATAATAATGTTATATTTTTGGTAATATACACCACATTACATAATATTATTATATATTCACAAAACAAATTATGCAATTTATATTAAAATTTAAAGCATTTATATATATATTAGCTTTAATACATGCCAATACTTCCAATAAATGAATCAATTTGTTTCTCAACAGGTTGAAGCTACCAATATTGAGGAAAAATAAGTCTCTGAATAAGTTGATACTACATATTTTGTGGAAAACATATTGATTATGTTTATGTTATGGAAATGGATGAAGTTGAAAAACCTATATCATAAAAAATTGAAAGATAGTATAGTGACATTAGGATATAATATCTTTATTTCAATAAAAATCTAAACAATTAAACATTTATTTACTCATATTTATCCCTTATAGAGTGTATATATATTGATTATTTCTAAATGAAATGTTTATTAACTCTCACTCGATAATCTTTTAGAGGCCTTTAGAAAATTCTAATTATTAATTATTTCATTTATGCTAAATAAAATGGTAACCCCAACCCACCAAATTCATATACACAGAAGGTAAAATAAGAAACAAGGAATGCGTTTATTAGTCATTGTGTGAACAAATATTTTCAAGTATATTTTGATTACTAATACATTAATTGAAAATATTTTTATTAATATATTTTATTCAAAATTACAAATTAACAAAAAATAAACTATTTGTGGAAAATATTTTATGTGCCGAAAAACCAATGTACCCCTACGGTAAATAAAGGGAGAAGAATGTTTCCCTTATAAATAGAATGTATTTTAAATATATAGTGATACTTTTGTGTCTCATGTAACAGAACTATAATTGTTTTCCTATTTTTATGTGAATTTAGTGGATCAAAATCATAAGACAATTCCATCAAAAATACAGTCAAGTAGAAGGAATCTTAGGTAAATAAAGACCAGATACTAGATAAAAAACAAAAATAGTATTGGAAGCATGTATATATTTCAAAAAATAAAAAAAATTCTTATTTAAATACATAATATTGCAAAATTATTTTTTTATTTTACTGTATCTTATTCTGGATTATACTGGAATCAAAATTTGATGTACATGATGAATTACTACTATTAGTTCCCTAAAATCAGATAAAGAAAAATGGTCCTTTTAGAGGTGTTCATTTTAGAGTTTCAAAAAGAAAATATTTTGAGAAAAATGTACATGGTGATAAATATAAGAAATGGATTGAATGAAATCATGAATTGATTATATAGGAGAAAACATTTTTTCATCTTCATTTTTTAGATAATGTTATAGGAATACATCTAATAGAAGAAACAGATAAATACTTATACAAGATGACCCACCCCACCTACCTACCAGCATTGTCGAAATAAATTTACCTCAAAGTTCATACTTACTAGAAGTAATAAAATTTTCAGAGGTTTTTCTCTGAAATATGAATTTGGAAGATGGTGATAATATTATTTTATGGATATTTTATTGGATAAGAATGTTTTTTTGTTATATATATATTATCCCAACCACCACCTTATTGTGAAGGGTACAATATTCATTATCTAAATAGATATTCTACAGAGGAACCATTTTCTAAATTGTCATGTGATAGTGGAGATTCACCTCACATATGACCTGAGTGATGAGATACATGTTCACTTTGATGATCTGGATGTCAATATAGTCATTATTGCTATTGGAAATTTCATACCATTCTATTATGATCCTTTAAAAATAAAATTTACAGTCATAGCTTCCATTAATATTTTTTTATTGTTGAAAAAAATTATCAATATATTAGAAATTACTTTAACAAATGAATGTTATTATGATTGTGAAATGGAAGGGTTGAAATAGAAGGTCGATTAAAAAACCACTCAGATCAGCCAATCATTCAAAAATACCTTACAAATGTATATTTTCCCCATCAGTTAAACATATACATTCAAAAATATCACATGTTCAGGTGGGTAAAACATTCAGAAATGGCGGCTTTGCGATCAGTTATTTAAAAAAATCTATATTGAGGCCATTACCTAACTTCTTTGCCAGATGAATAAATACGATATCCTAAATATTTAATTATTAGGAGTATTATTTATAAATTAATACATGATGTATGTTTTATAATTTTTAATCCATTATCTGATTATCTATGTTAATTATAGTTTAATAAAATTCATATTCATTATAAGCATTTATATCTGTGATATTCGATTGGAAACCCATTTCCATTAATAAATAAAACTAATTTTTCATTACATCAAATATATAAAAATATCCATTATTGAATAAAAATACTCAATAATGGTAAAAAAATTGAATTAAATGTTTTTAAAAAAATATTACAGACAAAAATAGACTTCTTAATACCCATATTTATTGGGTAAAACTCTAAAATTTAATCATATCGAATGTATTTTCATTCCCATAATTACATATTTTTTAGAATATTAAGTATCTCATTGAAATTAGTTTGGAAACTATAATTATTTTTTTATTTGAAACCATGCTTTGATACAGAAAACACAAACAACACATGATGACTATTTTAAATTTTTAATACAATAAAAGAAACATTATAC
Source organism: Viscum album (assembly GCA_963277665.1). Taxonomy (NCBI): domain Eukaryota; kingdom Viridiplantae; phylum Streptophyta; class Magnoliopsida; order Santalales; family Viscaceae; genus Viscum; species Viscum album. The sequence goes on from OY728129.1 coordinate 938,157,516, forward strand.
ATGTAAACATCTATTTATTAATTTTATAAAATGTTTCAATGGAATTTTAATTTATAGGTTGGTATTTAAATATCATCAAAATCATGGAATGAAGAAAATCTAGGAGTACAAGATGTCTACTAACTTCTAAAAGTGGATAAGTATTAGGGTATATAAAATAAAATGTAACTATTCAAACTGAATCATTATTTTTCAATTTTTTTCATTGTATGAAATGAACAATAGAAATATATTCTTGTTATTTAATTTTTTAATATATGAATGATATTATTTTCAAAAAATATACTAGAATTACGAACTAGTTATTTTCAAAATAATTAAAATTTAACAAAAAATAATTATTTATATTTAATTTCACTACTTTTTTCTAATAATATCAATACTGTCTACAATCCTCATTTTCAAAAGATGAAATATAAGTTTATAGAAATCAATGTTCATAATTAGTGGTGTTAAAATTTATTCGACCACTAGGAAGAGGGGACTTACTACTTATTATTTAGTTAACTTTCTCATCACTTATCTAGTATGTTTTAGGTAATTTACTTATGATTATTATCTGATACTACTTTTTTTTAATTTTTATAGATTTAATTCATGAAGATGAATTTAAAAAGGTGTGATAGTTTAGGGATATTTTTTCTCAAAATCACGTAATCTATAGTTGGATCACTTTAGGGGTTAGATATTTTTATTAGCAATGATGTCATCCCATTCAAGAGCACCTAATTTTGAAAAAACAAATTATATAGTTTGATGTATTCGAATAAATGTCACCACAATCAACTAAATTATCTACCTGGATTCAGTAAAAGAATATGTTTTTAGTTCAATGGTAACATTTTATTCTAAAAAATACATCACATTATCCATATTAACAAAATGAATTCTGATTATTTTTTAAAAAAAGTGGGACAGTAATTAATAGTTTATTTATGAAATGTAAAAATCTTCCAAACCTCAGGTTGATACGTTGTAATGTTTGTATGACTCAATATCTATGGTTTTTTTCATTGAACTTTTTTTCAAAACACATGAAACATACTGAATAATGAAAATTATAATTTTTATTATTTTCATACACTAGGATAATTACTCATATTTCATTTTTATGTTTATGAATCACCATAATGACAATTCAGGACATGGTGTTCCAGAATTGATTCGAAGTGTGTGTTTTTAATATTAGATAAATCAGTTGTTTCAAAAAATATTGAATTTAATAATAACTGAGAAAACTCATTCATATTGTTTCTTTATAATATGGAAAATATATTTAAGTCACTTCTGATGAATAAGAATAAACTAAACCTCAATTTGATACACGGTTTACCCGATATTAGTTGAACTGAATATTCGTAGATTGAAATAATACATTTAGTTCAAAAGTCAAGTGGGACACTCAAAACTATATATTAAAATAAAAAAAAATTGGATTTCATATGAAAATGATCCATATTTAAATTTTGACATATTGGAATCATACACACCTTAATTCGTTACAATATTTTACGAGTATAACATGAAATGTGCTCTTTTTTCAAATTGGCATTTTGGTTCAAAACACTTGTCACATAATCAAAATTTATAAACACATTATGATTTTTTTACACATTTGGAGAATTATCCTAAGTCATTAGTAATGTGTATAAATTATAATCACTTCAATCTGATAGATGGTGTGTCTGGTTTGACTTGAAGTGTTTTTTTATGTTCAAACTGAAATTTTAGTTCAATACACAATTAAAATATTGAAAACCAATAAAATGATTTTATATTTATTTATATTTTAGTTGAATAATCCATATATTTTTCTCTTTGTAGGAAATAGCCACATCTCAATCTCATACATGGTGTTACCAGTAAGAAATGATATGTTGGTTTTCAGTTTCAAATTGACATGTAGTTCAAAACACACATCACAAAATCAAATAATGTGATCTTGGTCAGATTACAATGATAGATTAGAAAAATGATACCCAAGTCATTTGTGAAAATTTCTAATCATCTTTACCATAATATGATTCATTGTGTGTCTAGTATGACTCAAAGAGGATGTTTTATGAATTTTTTTTGACATTTTAGTTCAAAAAACACATGACAAACTACAAATTAAAAAAAATGTTTTATTAATATGATACATTGGGACAATGATACATAATAACATTATGATATTTATGAATTATTGAAAATACAATCATAAACATGGTGTTTGAAATATGTCTAGAAATGTGTGTTTTTAGTTCAAAATTGCAATTTATATTCAAAACACACAACACATACTCAATACTACCAAAACAACCCATATTATTTCGATACATTAGAAAAATTATCTATATATTATTTTTGACATGTAGAAATATACCTCACAATAAAAATTTAAATGATGTGTCCATCATGACATAATTAATTTGATTTTAGTACAAAATTCTATTTTAGTTGAATTTTTTTTCAGTCAATGAAAACCAAACAAACCCATTCGAATTGTCTGCATACATTATTATAATGATTCCTATGTAATTTTTGATATATCAAAATCATAAACATGTCAATACAATAATCATTCTTAATGGTATGACTTCATGTGTGTTTTTTATTTAAAATTGAATGTTTATTTCGAAACACCTTCAATATACTTAAAATTATCAAAAAATATTCATATAGTTTTGATAATTTAGAATAATGATATATAAGAAATTCTTTATTTTTGGGAATCAACCAAAACATAATATGATACATGATGTTCGTGGTATGAAAAAAAGTTTATGTTATTAATTGAAAATTTATCTTTTTGTTTAAAACTCTCATGATAAACTCATAATTGGGAAAACTCCATCATATTTTCTTTGATACATTTAGACAATGACACTTTTTTCATTTTTGATATGTTTAAAGTAAATGCTCATCAACATGATACACAATGTGATTCATATGACTCAATATGTGTTATTTCATTTTGAAAATAACATTTTATTACTGTATTGTTTCATTTTTATATTTATGTTTTTTCTTTATAGTACAATAAATATTTGAATTTATATTCATATATAGGGGCATTCTTTTTCTCTAGTTGGGGTGGGTTGTTTGGAAGCTGATAGATGATAAAACTCTTTTGAGAGTGGTTTAGGGAAAAAATATTTGAAAATTAATTTAATATTATTTATTTTTTAAAAAATTTAACATAATAGTTCAACTACACAGACCAATTCATTAAATTTCAATAATATTGGGTTTTTTATTGTATTTATGATAAAAATTTCATTTCAATGAAATTATGTGTTAATCAATCCCTTTATTTGATGATTTTGTTCCTTGTAATATATTATAACCACTATGATATAATGAAATTAGTATCTTCTATATGCATAAATGTAATTATATTTATTTTATAACCATTTTTCATCTAATAATTCATTGACTATAAAATGAAAATATATATCATCTATAATTGCGGACTACCACCTCATGAAAATAATGAATTTCATTTTCATGACCACATAATTTAATTATTAAAAATAAAAGTTCCAAATAAAATTAGATGATATTCATGAAATAATTATGATTCTAAATATTTATGATATCAATTGACATCATATCCTTTCACACATTCAAATATTAAAACATTGTTACTATGTTCATGTGTAATAGCCCCTTAAAAATGTGATGTGATTAATTTTTTATGTATTCCTTTTATGAACGAATCTATATATGTATATAATGAATATAAATTATATTTATATCATTATTTAAATTCTTAAAATGGTTGAACAATGATAAATACACATGTATCGAAACAATTCAATCAAAACATATAAAAATACATGAAATTGTAAACACTCATAAATAATGATTTTAAAAAGAATATTTAATAAATTAGTATTTAAATGTTATAATTAGTTGATATATGATAATATAATTATGAATATTTTTTTATTATATATTTATAATAAATTTAATGTTTATCGAGAACCGACCCACCAGATCTCCCTTTTATGGTGATAAGATGACTGCGAACACCAAGCCTACATCCATTTGGCCAGGGGCTAGGGACAAGAGCTGAGAAGCAATATCAAAATCATGGGAGGACTTAGATTAATGTTTCTATATACATTACCACATATATATTTCTTAATGGTAAAAACAATGGATATAATAATTCATGTATAACTTGTACCCCACATTAATGTATGATAGAAAAATTGGAATGTAGAAATGGACAATTACAAGCCCTCCCAAAAATAAAAAAATGGTTCCCTCCTACTAAGTAGGTGGGGAATGGTATTAAATGAAACAGCTGGTATGATCCATGGTTAATCAAGATAACAATTCTTAAATAACTTCTGGTCCTCCAAGGAATATTTCAAAATGTCCAGCCATATTCATAAGTTAGGACATGTGCTGGAAGAGAACATACATGGGTGAGTGTAATAATATCTAATAGGACACCCCAAAATAAACAATCATGTAGCATGAGGATACAAGTCCTCTCAACATTATTCAGATATTTTAATCAAAATATTATACATAATAATAGTAAAATAACACGTAGATACTAAGGATACACATCAAGTTATAATGTGGTCCCAACCAGACTACCAACCATATGATACTTCTTAAAGCATTAAAGTGATTCTCGATTAGGGAATCTCACTCCATGATCCATGCTATCCTAGATGGTCATAATCAAATATGTGTTTTTCTTCAATACATTTTAAATAATTAAAAACATATAATCTAATTTAATTGAAACAAGGATTGGGAATCAAACATGGGACTCATGGGAGACCTATAATACCCTATGCCAAATAACCCACTATATAAGGGATCATATTAACATGCTATTTCATCATAATGGTTCTGGATTCCCCACCTATGTAATACTAATAAATGATATAGTATCCCACTTTTATACTCATCTAGGGATACCATTAAATCTATCCAAGAGAAAAACCATTGAGGGAAGAAAATTATAATGATCATGATGTAATGTTATTGTGTGCCCTTAAAAATACCGAACACTAGAAAGAAACAAACATATATTTTCTAAACCAAAGAGACAGAGTGTGTTAATGTTACATACAATGTAAAATGTGTATATTATAAGTACACATCAAGTCTATCTTATTCAAATGTTTCCAGTGTCTCACTATATCACATGTAATGCCATTCTCCATATACACTAAATTTTCTATTAGGATATAGGTATTTTAGAGGTCGGTATGGAACATTATTGGTTCCTCATGATATATTTTTTGTATTATGGTTCATGATTATTTAATTTTGGTTATTCTTGAATACTTTATGGTGTTCTCATCAACTAGGTTTTATCAGATTATCGGGTCATGCATGTTTACTTTGGTTGTTCTGTGCTTTAGGTAATGTCCATTCTCTTTCACCCCAATGTTATCGGGCGGATAATCTATAATTAATCATAGAACATGTTTCTTGACTCATATTACATCTGATATTTTATATTTGAAAATAATCTTAGCATTTTTTAATATTCCACATGGAATGTTTTCTTACGAAGTAAATACTATGTCGTTATGATATTCAAAAAACCTACCATTTATACATGTATCTTCACCCCATTCAACCTATAAGAATAAATATACCTTTATATTTTATGTGGAACTATAACTGAGGTTGATCTCAGTCTATCCACTTTTGGTTATTATAATCTAATAATGTTCTTCTCGAAATATGTATCTCATCACACCTCCATATAGAGAATCCAAAATTTATTATCATGGGTCTCTGAATCCGACTACCAAACCTATGTTAACACTATAAAACATAATCACATCCCAATACCATGTATAAAAATATGGAAACAATACATTGTACCAAATATATTAGGCACAAAAATTAGTTTTTGAGTATTTATCAAACCAACTAGAAATGTGGAATGCCAATGATGATTGCACGTTAAATGAGAGAGAAAACCATAAAATAAGAGTTCGATGAATGTACCTTGTAAATTTCTAGGTTAAAAGTTATTATTTGTCACCCTAATGATTATAGGGGAAGAAATATCAAAAACAATATATATTGAAAAATCTATGAGTATATTCATGAACCCACAAGCATGATCGACCGTTTAATCAATATGTTAGTGGAGTGGATTCAAGTTCATCATGGGAAAATCAAATGGGGAGTAATAAAATATATAAAATCCCATTATAGGATTTTATAGATAAAAGATAAATAATGTTCGCACATTGTATTCATATGTGACATCCACTAACTCTTTTGGTTTAGACCATCTAAGTTGTACTATTCGTTTGGATGATAATCTTTGATTTCAATGAAAATCTCCCATACTAGTCCTCCTAAAATATCTACATTAGGTTTATAACAAAATTATTTCATTATAATTATGTATAAATATTAGAGATCTATTTATTTTAAATAAAAATAAATAAATAAATTTATTAAATTGTTTACTAATCCTATAATGAAATTTTTTTTAACCAAACATCCAATGCTGATAATGGTTATATCCCTCATAGTGTAAAAATATCATTCCATATTCAATATATCCTTGGTTTTTCTGTCTAATAAATTATTGGAAATTTTTTATATTATGTTTGAAAAACAATCCATGGATGATCTAATATATTTAATAATATTACTATTATATCCTTACTGATCCTCATCAAAACATAGAATTCACAGATGACTAAATTCATGGATACATTATTTTGTAAAAAATATTACAACATCTTAAAACAAAAAATCAGAGTAATAATTTTCTCAAAAAATCAGTTTCTTTAATCCGCGAAAGATAAAAAAACTAAGAAATATTACGGAACTAATCTCACATATGGGTCTCCCACTCCTTGGTTCTCTCCTATTGATTCTCATGATACCAACACACACACAACAACGTAATTTTTTTATAATAAAATATTTTCTCTATATGATCATGGATATCTACCCAAGACTATTCTAAAAGAGTTTTATCCTTGATTTCCTCCTCACCAAAGTCGATAAAAAACAAGAAGATGTTCAAATACCTCCACATATGAAACACATTCAAGATGTCATGTACTTTTCAAACTATAGTTTTATAGATATGATATAGGCCACCTCACTAATAGTTGATAGTATATGTAATTGTATAATAATTCCAACAGAAAACATTCACCCCAAAAATATCATCTATAATAAAAATTGTTGTGAAAACATTTTGTTAACTTTGTATCTTTCATAAAACTCCATTTACATCCCTTGATAGTCCACAGAAGTATTTTGATGAATTTGGAAAGAACGTTTCTTCAACTAGATTATTTTCACCTTCTCTATTATCACTCTATACATCTCTAGGCCCATGAGTGGTGACTCATCTTCATCAGCCCAATGTAGTGGTTAAAGGTGTAGTCTCCTACACAAGGGAACAACTAGTTCAATAATGATGATTTAATGGTAGCATTTGGTTCTCAATAACTCTACCAATGTAGGTGATCCTCCTATATTAAAAAAAGTCCATTTTAGTAGACATTTCATCTCATTTAGACCGTAAACGGTCCACTTATAATAAATTAAAGATTTAATTCATGATGTATATTAACACTGAAGAAGTGTCTAGATGTATGAAATTCTACCAGAACCACCTCAATTAATGTGAATAGTATCATCATCAGTCCTCTAAAAAGTTTCATTTTCTCCCCACCGTCTTAATATCGACCAGGAATGTTTATGGTGTATATATGACCTTGTAAGATATCACTGGTGTTATCTACCAGATGATTCAACCAAAAATGATGTAAAAGAAATGGTGGTAGAAACCATTGATTGTTGGTAACCTGCATTATCCCCATTATCTAAGGAGAACTAAAATAGGGTTAAAATCTGTGTGGCCATATTCAACAACAATGAAAAAGGTCACCTAATGTGTAAATATTTCATTATGTCCCACTTATCGAGAGTATATAATATCTAATAGTCATAATCCTAGAATAAATATATCCATCACCAATATCATATGTTATAATCCATCTTGGTAAGATTAATATGGGAAAATTTTGTTAAAATAAACCACGTAACACTCAATAATAAGGAAGATTCACCACATATTCCAGGAAATGTCAATGTCACCCAACACAACATCATGGGTTGTAAACATCATCTAATGGTATATTATATTTCATGACCCATAAAAAATTATTATCTACCTCCAAATCAGAACACTTCCAAACCTGGCCTAAGAGGCATTTTAGAGCACAACAAATTCTTCAACCTCATTTGGAAATATAAGGATAGGAGAGATTTTCCACATCCACTACAAGTCCTAGAAATATATCTAGAACCACTCCATCCAAAACAAAAGCCTTTCTCTTCATTTATAAATTAGTCAAGGGTGATGAAATCATTGATAAATAAGTCCTTCATATTAGATAGTATCCCATCAACCCATGGAAGTTCCACACCTCAGAAATGTTGTTTGGTGTCTTCGAAGTTAACACCGCCTCATCCTTCTCTAAGTCCACTGCTGCACACTCTTATGAGATGAAATGTACTAAAATGTAGAACTTTAGAGACAGAACATAAATCTTCATGTATGATAATTATGTCATTGCGTGTACAATACCATCCTAATGATTTGTTCATGCTCCTCCTCAAACTTCAAGAACACTATTATGTCATCGATGAAGACCCCAAAAATTGTTTGAATAATAAATGAATGATTTAATTCTTGATGTATATTAACACAGAAGTTATGTTTTTTTTAGAAAATGAATCACCAAGTGACCATAAAGACCATTTCAAAATCGTCATTTATTCCTTGGTATATACTCATATCATACTCATTAAAGGTGATACCTGATCCAATTTCTATCTTCATAACCCATCTCACCACTATCAAATATTTTAAGAGTTCATTGGTCCTAGGTTTTCCATAATTACTCTTTATTATCACCAAGGTTTAGATATGTAAATATAAAAGTAACATAAAACTCCAACCAACTTTCTTTGTGAATGATAATGTGGATTCCTAGGTTGACATTCTAGGTTTAACAAGTCCCCTCCTATAAAAATCATCCAACTTTTCCTCCTTCCCATAAAGATCCTTAGGATCCATCTGATATTATGGAATAGATATCAGGGGTTTAAATGTGATAATATCTATTTATAAACCTATAAATCAATGGGTTGGAAATCTTTATGCATACTGAGGATATACATCCACCTCATCCACCACTTTAGAATGCTAAAATTCCATAGAATCTATATCTCATTGGGTTATACTAGCCAAATGATGAGTAATCAGATATGTAATCTATCATTTGAGCTTATCCTTCTTTTCTAGTGTTACATTATCACAACCAGTTGAAAATATAATTACATCACTATATACACACAACAACATATACCTAAATATTTAATATGTACCACAAATACTGATATTCATTCCATTCCAAAAACGATGTCATAATTCTCAATCATTTCAATAAATTTATCCCATAAGAAGATCTCATAACGATTAGTCAATTCACACTATCATTAGAGGTGTGTGATATCTTAATCACCTCTTATTAGACTCTCAATGAACAAGGATCATGCTAAGGGATCAATCAAAATGTCTATATCAAAGAAAATGAAGTAGAATGAAAAGTGTAGATTGGACCCATGTCGATCTTCACATAATCTCATGTATTGGAGATAAAGAGGATAACTCTAATCATACTAGGAACCTCTGGTTTATATGTAACCTCTATAAGAATCGTTCATTTCCCATATCTTCTAGCTCTATATAGCTAGCATAGACCTATTAGGGTGGTGGTGGAAACATTTCAGACCATCTGCAATATCCAGAATCTATCCCTACTCCACTTCCACATCTATTTCCAAGAATAATTTCCTTATCATAAAAATATCTATACCTTGTATTTTAACCCACCATTCCTCTATATGTCACATGGAGAGTCTAAAAATCTTATGTGATATTACACAAACCGCCATAAGTGAAAAATTTCCACTCTATTAGATGATTGGAACCATCCTAAGGTCCCGGAACCAAGGAAACAATATCCAAAAGTAGTCTCCAGAAGCATAACAGACACTCAATTACCATTTAATGTGGTTGGATACTAGCTATTGAGGGCTCAACACCTACTTTACCACTTCCATCAATAACTATTATAATCTACATTCCCTCATGTATCTGTACCACCAAATCCTCCTCAGGCACGCTATCATAAGATGGAATCAAAATAGAAACAACTCCAACTATTATATATTGTAGTACTGTCAACATTAATTTTCATTCATAGAAAATGGATAAAAAAATAAATATAGAGAGGGTCATGAGAGATTAGCGAACCTTGATGAATACATAGTCATAGTTATGTTGTCTACTGAAGCTGTAGAAGAACCTATATATTCACCACTCATAAAATTTCTTGATAAAAATCCACCATGTGTGATTATAAAATTCTATAATGGATAGATCAATATAATCTTGTGTCTGATCCACTATAATACACCCATCACCCTAAGAATATATTAATAAGATTCACTAATAATACTACCATCAACATTGGGGTTTCCCTAACAAGACAATAAATTCTGGGAACTACCTATAACCATTCCTCATCTACCTAGGTGTCTGGATCACACAAGAATATATGATGCCACTTCCACTAAAAATCATAAAGTTTGATCAAAATATGAACATCCTATTTTCATACTTCTATTAATTCATTCAAGGAATTTAGGGGTGGAATGATTGGAAAACCACAGAGAGTAAGCACCTCTTCTATAGGAACCTGCACTATAGCCTCAACACTTTTTAGAACAACCAATATTGATACCATATTACATATTAAATTAGATAGAATATAATCATATTGTTGTCCACAAGAAATAGGGAAAAATTTTACATTACTAATTTTGTTTTTAATATGAATGTTTATATTCATTATGTATATAATTTTTTTCATTTATTCTACATAATTAATTAATCAGACCAAGTGTATGACAAGAAGGATCCAATATAGACCCTCAATTAATCTATAGGTTTAATGAGAAAAAATATCCATTGTATTTGTATTATACCTTACATATTTATGTATCATGTCTTGTCATGAGGCCTTGATGATATGTTTATGATGACCTGGGCCAAGGCCTTGATATTATGATTATAATTATCAATGTTCTGAATTCTTTCCTTATGAACCCAATAATTTTTATACATGTGATTATTTATGTTCCTATATTTTCCAAGGATATATTACTATTTTATAATATCAGTTATATTGAATATTTGATTAGTCTGTATATTTTCTATATGAATCATGATTAATGTATCTTTTGAAATAGTTTTTCAAAAAATTATATTATTAAGAATCTTATATCAACATTTGTTATGATTTTCTTTCCTAGTGATACCAAAATTTTGTATATAATTGATTTCAGTGGTTTTAATAATGAAATAAAAACAACATACCAAGAATTGAAAGGTTGTATTTAATTTTTTATATCTAATTTGTGAATGATGTATGTATTTAGTCTCCCAAAACTATTAAACTATTAATTCATCTCAGATGTGATCCGTTTTGTCTAATGATAATGTAGCACAAATAACCATTGAATATAGGTTAATGGAATTTTGGATTTATAATTTTTATCAGATTAATTTTATTAAGAATCTTTGAAATAAGATTTAGGAAAAAATTTATTTAATAACAAAATCCAATAAGTGATTATAAGGATAATTATTGTATATGGTAATATAAACAAGATTTAGTAATATAAAGAGTGCAAGTTTTTTGATGAAAATATTTCTTGTTTATGATACTACCAAGTGGATGTAGCTATAGATCATAATAACTGAGGTGTAATCACTCCAAATGGTGTGTATTTGTCTTTATATCGATCATCACTAGTGCATGTTAAGTGGTCCATAGAATGCACACCGTGATAGAAAATAATTATGGATATAATTTGGTGGATTTATGTTCTATTTCTGATATATTTTTTATTATTGGAATGTGTTGTTTTGATTTTTTGACATTCACAATGTTACAACGATTAAGATTAATAATTTTTATTTATAAATAGTTTTAATATATGATATTGCTACAGATTTTAATTATATAAAATGATTCATAATATTATAAACTAATAAAGTATATGCTATTTTTTAAAAATTAATCCTAATTGGATGAATTAAAATCAATTTAACACTTATAATCCATTCACATATTTTCTTCATAAGAATGTTAATTTGAATATTGTTAGAGTTTTTTAGAATGTGGGTATATTAGGATAATTGAATCTGGGTATAGCCAATAACATTTCCCATATAGGACAACCTGTTATATCACATCCTAAATCATTAATGTTTATCAACATCATGTAGTATAATAATCTATACATTAATGAAAATACTAATCCATCAATATCATAATAGTGGATCAATTACATTGAATATATATATACATATATATATCGATTTCAGAAGTAAAAAAATGGTGAAGTTTATTCTATAAATGTATTTATAATGGAATATATTGACCAGTGATAATCATTTTTTTAAAATATAAAGAGGATAATGAGATAGGTAGAATGAAATAAAATAATTTTAAGGATATATTCTTGGAGAAATAAATTTCACATGATGGACAAGCCAATATGGAAAGAAAATCCATCAACCTAAAATATGAGGATCATAAAGGTATTGTTATGTTGGAGGAAAACTATACATTTTTAGGATGACATTTTATGGACTGCGTACATTATCCAAAATGTATGATTGATTGAATCATTAATGGGTTTAAGCCAAGAAGCCAAAGAGAACTTTTCACTCAGAAAACATCATCATATGATGATATGGTTACAAGTGTCAATATAATGGAATTATTAATCCGTATGTCATATATATTTAATATATATTAATATAATAAGTGGTTGAAAAGGTACCAAGAAAACATAAATGAGGAAATGGAAAAGAAGGGAAGGATAGAAAATCCCACATCTGAAAATTGTGGAAATAAACACCCATGTTCATACATGATGTAAACGGGAGTTATCCTCTGGTGTCGAGAGAAAGTCCATCATGCTCAATAACTCAAGATTAATAAATTATACTCTAAATTCAGTATTCTAACTATAATTATAAGGATAACTGTGAATTTTTTTCTCCAAATAGTTAGAGAATTTACCTTAGAAAATAGTAAGGGAGAATAACCAAGATTATAAATTTAATATAAATGAAGTTTAAATCCATTATTTTCAAATAATTTTTACATTGGTAATAAAACCATACATTATTTAATTACATATATTTTAATGATATAATATTTTTCATTCATATTTAATTATACCGTGACACTCTGAGTACTGAATTTTCAATCAAGACACAATGTAAAGATTTGGATATAATATGTCACACTAATCTTGCTAATATGGATAATTATTCCATGTTAATATCATGATTGTTAAAGATCCTTTTGGATTTTAAATCATCCTTATTTTTTGGTTGATTTAGTTTTGGGGATTTATGAATTATTAGATAGAGCATAATAAAATCTATTACAAAATACTAGAATTATGATTTGATTTTTAACATGTTATTTCATTTATATGGTGTTTTTATAGATGTTTTAGTAATAAATGTATTAATTATTCCCAAGAATTTCAATTAATATTGAGAATTGTCCTATATTTTTTTATCACATGATTAATATATGAAAAATAATACTAATATATATATATTATAATACATTGATGGTTTATTTTTTTCATTCATTATGAAAATTAATCTTAGTCAATAATCATTATAATCATAGTAGTAAACTAATTGAAATTTGAAATCATACAATATTCATAGAATGCTGAATTAAATAAAATATGTATATATTCTCATCCTCTCCCTACTAATTTTAAAAGAAACAACACAAGGAGAAGGACCTTGATATGAAAAATGAATCCTTTTACATTCCATTTTATTAATATATGATTTTTTATCCAGTATTTATTTATTGATTTGTGATCATTAATATTCATATGATCATTTATTTTATCACTATATTATATATATCGAATATTTATTTCTCCTCCACATACATATATTAAATTCCATGTAATTTTTCTTTATTTGGAAAATCTAATTATGTATTATTTATGGTAACTATTATATTTCCCACTACCCATTTTCAATGTATAATTTATTATTCCTTTTTATGATATGGGTTTTCAAAAACTGATTTTCAAAATATTGAACCTTAGATTACCTAGAAAAATAAAAATTATGATATTGATATTTATTTAGGTGGGGGATATAACAAATTTGAACTATAATTTCAAATAATAATATGATCATGATCTTAGTTAACAGGTAACAACAATCTTTTAGCTAACTATGATATACTATAAAAGTCCATTTTATGGTAATTTTTAAATTAGATGTATAAATAGTAATAGAAATATTATTAAAATATTTATATGATAATTATATAATTAAATTTAATTTATTAATTACCAAAAAATATGTTATCAATTTTTAACATATTCATTTAATGCTTCAAAAATAACTTTTCATCAAAAATGGGTTTTTCTATTTTTTCACGAACATTATAATAAATCATATAAATAATATTTATCATTATGAATTTAATTTTTTATTAATGTAACATTATAAAATTAAATATACATATTCTAATACCTTAAATTAGAATTATATTTATACATTATTTCTTTATATGTTCAGTTTTTGGATTCAATAACCATTTACCAAAAAAAACATATTTTATACACATAATGTGTTTTTAATATAATAAATTAAATAATTCTTTTTTTTAAAAAAAATTCTTTAAATATTATTTATTATGTATTAAATAAAATATTTTAAAATTCATTTTATAGATTTTAATAGGCATGGAATAAAATTAAATTCAGCATTTGGCTTAAAATTTACTTTTTATGGAAATTATTTATTGTGTATTTGCGAGGTTATTTTGTAGTTCATTTATACTATTCATAAAAAATTAATCTAATAAACTAGATTCCATATTATTATTCTCTATGATTAATATATTATAGTATTTTCTACATAAATTTTTTTGACAATGAAGAATAATAATATTATAATTTTGTTACCATGGTTAATGTTAAAATGGATTAACTCGAGGAGAGGGGTTACATGAAAAAAGCCATATAATTTTCATAAAAAAGTCTATATCCTATTTTCATATAGATATTATTATCTTATATATTAATACCTTAAAAATGAAATATTATTCCATGTTTCTTGATTAAAACCATAATATGTTTTAATATTTTGAAAATATATATGTATATCCTCTCCCACACTTATAAAAGGATATATCCTATCCTATCTTATACACGTGTAAAGATGCCCATATATTAGGAATTACCTAAAAAACGTTTATGATAACATACCTCCCCATGTCATAGAGGTTTTGGTTTTCTACTAAGTCCATCATAAGAATTATTTTATATAAACCTATAGAGGTTGTCTAAAGAAGACTTAGAGTTGTCAATAGAGTGTTCTCTATTTATTTATTATATTACATCCTTAAAAACACCACTAAAAACTGAGAAATAATTACATCATTATCCCCCATATACTAAAATTTTATTATGTTAATATTAAAACCTTCTCCATGAACTTATCCATCTAATATTTAATGAAAATAACTTTAATTCATTTTTGTAGACATATACCTAACGAAGACGATGTATTTTATTTTCATCACCACCTATTATAGATTTTAATTAATATTGATAATAATGATGTAATATTATATATATATATATATATGTGATTTATGATTTAATTATTACTTCTGAAATATAATATATCATTTACCTTTTTCCAATATACACATTAAAAAATGATAATGTCCCACATGGGTACATATAGACTAACACATCCACGATGAAATGTATTTGATTTATCATCTATTAATTTCAATAATGTTCTAAAATATATCCATAATGAATATATATGATAATTATATTAGTATTTTAACACTTTATATTATGAAACCATGGTAAATATGCATGGTTTGAAAAAATGAAACCAAAAATTACATGAAAAAACTAAAAAGGTAACATTTAAAAAAACAATTTTACTATTGTAACATAAAAAATAGGTCATAAATTTTTATAAGAGGATATTATATAATTTTATAAGTATTTATATAGTTTTTCTTATAAATTTATATAAAATTAAAATTTATTATAATTTAGTTTAGATGTACTTATGAGTAAATTTAGACCTGATGTAATGATTAATTAGAAAATAATTTCCTTATTTTGGATATTTTATATTTTTGTATCATTAGGTTAATTATATGATATTTATTATTTAAGCCACATAATTTTTTTTTCTCATATGGTTATTTATTTAAATTTTATTTTATTCTTTCATATTACTCTCTCTACGTACATGAATGTCTGGATGGATGTTTTTATAGGAAACCAACATGGTTTTTTAATTAATTTGATAATCGTTTTATTCATTTTATATACACCAGATAAAATATTTTAATGAATATATTTAATATTCTCTAATAATTGATTAATGTCATTTCCCCATGTTTTAATTGCTATATAGATGATTAAAATGGATATTCTTATCATTTTATGAATGATACAATTTTTAATGATGTTGATAATGGAATTGTTGTTTTGACATTTATCAATTAAAAACATTGTCTTTGCATCATAAATATTCCTTACCATAATATTCTAAATTAAAATTCTTATTGGTATATTCAAATAAAAATTTCCCCAAAAATTCTTTATAGTTTTACATTTTAATATATCTAACTTGTAAATGTAAAGTGTATATCCATCAATAAATATTATCATGATTGTTTTAAAGTATTATCATATATTCTAGCATCATTTTATAAGTCTTATTATTTTGTAAGGATGTAAACTATTGATGTCTCTAACTATATTACTCTGGATGGATTTTGAAAATATAGTTCTATTTAGTTACGAGGAAAAATATTTATTTTTTTAAATCCATTATAAATTTGAATTATTATATTGATTTTGTATTTAATTTTTATTCATTTTTTCATAAGTTGAATTCATTAAAAATTGTATATGATTGCAAGGGACTATTATAGCACCTCAATTAATCATCAAGTCTCATTAGAAAAACCATAATAAGTATTTGTCTTATGATTTACATATTTATGTATAAAATCATGGAAGGATGCTTTAAAGATATGTTTATGATGTTTTCGAACAAATCCATGATTGTCTAATTATGATGTATACAATTTTTCATTTCATAATAGTGACACAATTTACCATTATCCATGATATTATTTATGATCATATGTTATCCACAAATATATACACCTTTGTTTGTATTAGTTATATGGAATATTTTATTATTTTTCATCTTGAACATATTATTAATGATTTATTTAATATCTGATAACATCTATATTATGATTTACCTTATACAATATTAATTCTTTTTTCCATTCCCATAGATACCAAGAAGAGATAGTGTAAGTATTATAGTGGATTTATTGAAGAAATAATATGGTACTCACAAGAATTTTAATGTTGCATTTATTGTTAAGAAATATAAGGTGAGAATCATGTTTATAATTTTTTAATTTCATACTAGAAAACTATTCAATCATTTGGAATGTGATTATTTGTATCATATAAAAATTTAGTAAAAAACTACCCGCTCTATGTTACTAGAGATCAGTATTTACACATTTATATTGAAAATAAAATTTTAATTCCGTAAATTGTTTATTTCTAACCCATGTTCCACACATTACACATATTGAATCAATACCTATGAGACTTTGGATTCATTCCCCAACTACTCATTCAGTCACACTCCCTTATAGAAAACTATAAATAAAAAAACTACCCATTAAATTTCCTTAATGGCCACATACAAAAGTCCCAAAAAACATAGGTTTTCCATTCTGTATACATTTTTATATTTGTAGAATAATGATGTAAAGACCCAGAAATTTCAAGAAAATTTTTTCCATAATTTCTTTGGAATTTTACGAGTGCACAGTTTCTGACGGCATATAATTCCGAGGCCCGGTCTGCCCGAAATCAATTACCGATGATTAGCTCGGGTAGGTTCAGTGAACGAATGAGCGAGTCTTTCTATCTTTTGAACTGGTTCTCAGAATCAAAATCCGATGGTACCGATGAGACCGTAGTGCCGGTTTTTTCTTAGGAAGACTTTTCCGGGAGTTGTGTTTTCTCAGGATGTGATGTTATAAATTTGAGGAATAAAAATATATTTGTTTTACAATTATATTTTTTATTACGCTACTAGTGGTTTATGAGTTATGGGAAAGGAAGTTGTGAGGATGTGGGGTGGTCCCCACATGAGCCCCACCTCCCTAAATTTCATAACACCACATGAAACACCCTATCCCTCTTTGATACATGTCAACCCCTCAAGTTTATGAGGAACCTTCCCTCCCTCTCTTTAATTAAATGCCAACGTGTTTACTTAATGAGGATCCTTCCTCACTTTTTAATGTTCCACCATAGCAGATTAATTGAGTGGGGCCCTATGTCATAAATCCCCCATTTATGACTTGCATGCCAACGAAGAACCCACCACTCCTATTTAAAGGAGGCCAGGGGGAGGAGTTCTGGACAACTTCTTCAAGCGGCGGAATGCTAGCAGGGATGCACGGCGCCCAGCACTTGGAGAGTTTTCCTCTTCCTCAAACGAATAACATAGAACGCCGACACCACCCTCAGATTTATCCATCCCGACATTGATGGAATGATGTCTGCGACGCTGTCTACCGTGACACTGACAGATGCCTTCTTTGAGGTAGGGAATTAAATTGAGATTGATATCTTTTCCCATGGAATATTCCTTTTAAAACAAAGAACATGGATCAAATCAAAATCAAGTTGATCCCCGAAAGAATATGATTTTGGTTTGGGAATATTTGGTTGCGGGGAAAAACGTAGGGGTTTGGTTTTGTGTTCGTGAATATTCTTTTTCCATCCAACGTTAAATTCTTTAGCCGCTTGTTATCGAATTAACGGGAGGGGGTCAGACAGCACGAACACAACCAACCCTCCTCCGACATTGTTGATGTACTCGTTTCAGCTCGAATGAAGGTGGCCTGGTGCAACCGTACCATGCGGGAATGAAGAGGAATGTGATGAAAGAGTGTGGCGCCGTCGCGCCGCGCCGTTGAGGCTGAAAGAAGCCGCGGCCAGAGTCGGGCCGTAGTGGAGGTGCACGGCCCCGTCACGCCATGCTGGTCGGACAAGAACATGGCCTAAGGCCATAGTGGTGTATGGAGGGGCGACTAGAACCACTGGCTACTGGCACATGGAAGGCGGGACCTACGTGGGTCCCGCGGTGGCTCACCGGCCAGCCAATTTGGCCGGCTGCTTTTGGAAATTACGGGGGTCGTAACCTCCGGCTAGGAAGAGTCATACCCCACCATGCGGGGGCCGTTTCTTCATTCACTTGGGGGGGCAGTGCCCCCCCCTTGCGACTGCTCGGCCAGTACTCGACAGGAGGAGTACCTCTGTAGGCGATGAGGGGGAGCACTACTGTGTGAGGTAGAAGACCCATGGCGGAGGGGCACTAATTTGTGGGGTGGCAGACCCATGGTATTTGACAGGATTACCTCAGCAGTCTTAGGTTAGTGAGAAATATCTCGGAGTCGTGACAGGATCATTGTACTCGTCAGAGATGGAGCTCTTCAGCATTTACAGTTTCGATAATGAAAATCCTGGTTTGAGCTGAGTCATTGACCTTTGTGTTTTCTTCATGATTAAGATGGGTTACTAGATAAATTACGTATATGTATGGGCATATACATAAGTAGTGTTTATCCGTCGACTTCATATCTGTGTGATACCTCGTGGCTGAGATGGGTTACTTGGTAACCTAGGTATAAGTATGGGCTTATACCTAAGTAAGGTTTATCTATTGAGAACATTCTTTGTGATTATCTTTGTTGGATTTAGTGAGACCTTGAGGGCCTTAGGGTCCTATCTGATTATCATATACTCAGCCCTGAAAGGGCTTTGCCCGCACCTCATTGTGTTGGTTGTAGATGACGGACATCACTGATCGTGGTTGAGGCTTGTAGAGATGGGCGGTACCCGAAGGTGGATCTCACGACGAGCAGGTACCCGGAGGTGGAACTCACGACGAGTTGGTACCCGGAGGTGGATCTCATGACGAGTCGGTACCAGGAGGAGATGGACAAACTGGAGTGCTGAGGCGGACATCTGTACCTACCCTTCAGGCAAGAACTCAGAGGACGATCCAGGAGCTTCTTGTGACCTTTCTCATGTTGTCCTTTGAGTTGTACTTTTGATTCAGTTGTAGCTGTATCTTTCTTTAGGTCATGTATTTTCGGCCCCTCAAACTTTCAGCAGGTTTGTTATACTGCTTTACTTAGTGTAGCTTCTGATTGTACTCTGTTTGTGTGTGCTTTCGTTTCGTAAAGTCAATTCCTTCCCTTTTTATTGGGATTTACGCCTTTGGTGCTAGTCGACAGCCTCTGGTCTATGGAAGGTGGGCATGGGGTAGTCATGGCACGGGCCCCGAGGATGGGTCGTGAAAAATTGGTATTAGAGGAGTCGGTTCTGCTGTAGAACTCAGGAATATGATCTTCCATTTTTTGTGAAGCAATAGTGTTAAGGGTATCGAGTGTGGTCTTCAGTTCAGGGAGTCCAGTGTTTGTGCAGTAGCCGACGTATCCATACACCAGGACCCTGACTACTGATTTCCATTATTGTGCATGAAAACATTGATTGCGTGTATGTTTTCAAGAGTTTTATAGTCATCTCAAACTAGGTCATCTCCCCAGGTATAAATCATTTACCGTGTTGCATCTGTTCAGGATGTCTCCACGCAGACAGTCAGTTGGAGGTGTAAGATAGTGCACGATGACGGCCCACCGAGCGATGATGCTCCAGTGCGGGGCCCTTTATACTGTATTGGCACCCTCGAGTGGTGTACTAGCAGCACCACCACCTATTGGGAATTGGATGCCAATTTCCATACTAGCAGACAGTGCACGCCTGCAGAGCACATTGCATGAGTTCCAGCAGTAGAGGCCACCGACGTTACGGGGTGAGGCAGATTCCCAGACAGCAGAGGACATGCTGGAGGCGATTGCTAGAGTTTTCCTCCTAGATGAGACATCGGTAGAGTGGATGGTGGACTTGGCTACTATTTTTTTCCTGTGAGTGACCATGAGGATGGTCCGAATAGTGATGAGGCTTTGGTATGTGGACCGATGCCTGAGATTGTTGCTTCGGGTAGTGTGTCAACTATACATCACTACCTGTTGGTCAGCAGTTACAACTGGTGGTACCAGTAGGTGACACATGTAGACTTACTACGTTACCCATGTTCCAAAATCAGATACCCTCAAGTTCTGAGGCGATCCCGACTCACAGGCGGGTGAGGACTGGCTTGAGGAGGTGGCTGAGAGTTTTCTAGAGCTTATATAGCTTCGGCAGGACGACATGTCGGTAGCTGAGAATTCATCGGGGCATACCAAACCATTCCGGGTACTCGATGAATATGATGCGATCGGTGCATCAGGGGTCAAACTTCTGAGTGAGGTATATTTAAGGACATCCGAGCTATTACCTTTTCTCTGCGCATTCCTACTTATGCTAGGGTGCTAGAAAGAACCTTTGTGGTTGAGAATTCTTTTGCTGAATGGATGCAGTCAGTGAAGGTTAGAAGTGTGAAAGTAGGAAACTGGCTGCAGTCATGGAGACGTGGGCGTGTAAAATGTTTGAAGTTGAGGAAGTAAAAGGGGTAGATGAACCTGCAAGGCGGAAGACGTGGATGCAGATCTAGGAGAGCAGCATGGGGTGGTGAACATTTTGACATGTTGCAACCACCCGCCTTTGTAATCCCCTCTAGGCTCAGGGATCTGGAGGGTGGTGGAATGAGTAGCTATATGCGGTCAAGGAGTGCGACCGAAAGGATCCAAGGATGATTCGATGTACAGACTATGTCTTCTACTAGCTTCCATAACAACAATACATTGATATGAATCATCCCTTCCTTCCACGAATCTTGTCCCAGACCTAGAGTTTCCGGTTAAGCTGTTGACTTGACCCTCACGTCTGGAGATACCTTTGGGAGGAGACTCGATAATCACACTTACGCAGGTGGTGTGATCTGGCCCTTGAGGCAAGAGTTTCGGATGGAACCTCTTGGTGGCAGCGTCGAGGCCTTACGACGTTAGATTGAGTATGGACTGGGAAATCACAGTTCATACACAAATTGATGGTATTAGGAAAACATCGGGATGAGCTTTCCTTGGTTGGGGAAAAGGAAACCCCAGGAAGCACAGGATAAAATCATTCATATGAGGGTGTAGCCGATCACTATTGGGCCGGGCAACCTTACCCTCGTGGTTGTAGGAGTTTTGAGTTTCAGTTCTAATTAGGAAATGGATGCCTCTAGAGTTCGAGGATGACGACTATGTTCTTATACGGGTCTCACCTCGACGAGGTTTCTGGAGATGTGGTTGAGGCGGCATGTTATCTACGAGGTTCAATGGACCTTTCTAGGTTCTCCGCAGGGTAGGCGAGGTGGTTTACCGCATGACCTTTCCACCTCAGTTGCACCCGGTGCATGATATCATCCACGTACCTCAGCTGAAGAGATATGTGCATGATCCTTCACACATCATCGACTATGGGCGGTTGGATGTCAATGACGGGGTGACATTCATAGAGGTTTTAGTGGAGAATTAGGATCGAAAGGAGCGGGTCCTACGTTGATGGACAATTCCTCAGGTTCACTTTCACTGGCAGCACGAGATCCTCCAGGAGATATCATGGTAGTGGAAGACTCAGATGCATGCTCAGTACCACTTTTGTTTCCCTAGTTTTTGTTGTAGCATAACGGGGACGTAAATCCCTGAGGTGGGAGTAATGTAAAGACCCGAAAATTTCAAGGAATATTTTTTCTTAATTTCTTTGGATTTTTATGATTGCGCAGTTTTTGACGGCACCTAATTCTGAGGTCCGGTGTGCCAAAAATAAAATTACGAAGATTAGCTCAGGTAAGTTCAGTGAACAAACAAGCTGGTTTTTATATCTTTTGAACCAGTGCTCAGAATCGAAATCTGAGGGCACCGATGAAACTGCAGCGCCGGTTTTTTCTTAGGAAGACTTTTCCTGGAGTTGCATTTGCTCAGGATGTGATGTTATAAATGTGAGGAATAAAAATATAGTTGTTTTACAATTATATTTTTATTACGCCACTAGTGGTTTATGAGTTATGAGGAAGGAAGTTGTGAGGAAGTCGGGTGGGGCCCACATGAGCCCCACCTCCTTAAATTTCCTAACATCCCATTAAACACCCTCTCCCTCTTTAATACATGTCAACCACTCAAACTATGAGGAACCTTCCCTCCCTCTATTTAATTAAATGCCAACGTGTTTAATTTTTGAGGATCCTTACTCCCTTTTTAATGTTCCACCGCAGCAGATTAATTCAGTGGGGCCCTATGTCATAAATCCCCCATTTATGACTTGCGTTCCAACAAAGAACCCACCACTCCTATTTAAAGGAGGCCAGGGGGAGGAGTTCTGGATGGCATCCTCAAGCGGCAGAACGCAAGCAGCGAAACACGGCGCCCAGCACTTGGAGAGTTTTCCTCTTCCTCCAACAAAGAGTGAAGAATGCCGACGCTGCCCTCGGCTTTATCCTTCCTGACGTTGACGGAACGATGTCCGTCAACCGCGAGGCTGTCTACCATGACACCAACGAACGCCTTCATCGAGGTAGGGAATTTAATTGAGAATGATATCTTTTCCCATGGATGTTTCCTTTTAAAACATTGAACGCGGATCAACTCAATATTAAGTTGATCCGTGAAAGAAATAGGTTGCGGGTTTGGAATATTTCGTTGTAGGGAATAATGTAGTGGTTTGGTTTTGTGTTTGTGAATATTATTTTTTCCATCCAACGTTAAATTCTTAAGCTGCTTGTTATCGAATTAATGGGAGGGGGCCGGACCACACGAACAAGACCGACCCTACTCCACCTTTTTCGATGTACTCATTGCGGCTCGAATGAAGGCGGTGCGGTGCAACGACACCGCGCGGGAACGAGGAGGAATGCGGAGAAGGAGTGAGGCACCGTCGTGCCACACCGTTGAGGCTGAAAGAAGCTATGCCATATGTCGGGCCGCGGGGGAGGCGTGCGGCACCGTTGCACCGCACCGGTCAGATAAGACCGCGGTCGCAGGCCGCGACGGTACAGGGAGGGGCGGCAGGAACCACAGGCCTCCAGTGCATGGAAGGCGGGACCTGTGGGGGTCCCACGGTGGCTCACTGGCTGGCCATTTCGGCAGACCGGTTTTGGAAATTCCAAGGGTCGTAACCCCCGGCTGGCAAGAGGCACCCCCCCATGCGGGGGCCGTTTCTTTATTCACGAGGGGGGGGGGGAGCGCACCCCCCCTTTCGCGACCGCTCGGCCAGCGCCGAGCCGCCCAGGCTGACCGCGCCGGGTCGGGATGCGCCCTAACGATCCGGACCCGGACCCGGGTCGGGTCGACCCGGTTCAGGCCGACCGAGGGAGTTTTGGGCCGGATTGGACCGGGCCCAAACCCCCTGTTTTTAGACAGTTCTGTTCAAACACACATAACATGGACTACAGACCGCCGATCGACGCACCATCAGTTGCGTTGGGATTCTTGGAGCAAGACGGTCGTTTTGGTATATTAAACTCAAGGTTTCGTAGAAACTTGGGTACGGCCAGGTTGGTTCGAACACGAAACCAACTAGGCCCTCGGAGCGGAAACGTATATAACATGAGCTCAGGATGTCCGATTGACGTGTCGTCGTCTTTGTTGGATTCCTCTTACTGAGACGATTATTTTGGCTTACTCCGCTCGAGGTTTGGATGCAGCTAGAGAATGGTCGGGTTGTATTGTACATGAAATTCAAACAGGCCCTTGGAACGGGAAAGCCGATAACTTTCATACCGGACGTCCGTTTGACGAATTGTCAACGGCCTTGGTGATCACGTTGAGAAACGGTCCCTATGAGTATACCCTATGTGAGTTCAGGGTATAATTGAGATATGGTCGCGTTGGGTCATACACAAAACCAACTCGGCCCCGGGGAGTAAAAGGCTAATAACTCACAGACCGAGCGTTCGATTCACGCGCTGTCTGTTGCGTTGAGACCCCTATGGAGAGGCGGTCCTTTGAAATACTTCTTCATGGGACTTTTTTATACATGGAGTATCGACCGGTAGCTTATGGATCAGACCCTCCCGGAGTTGAGTGCATGGAGTACAGAGACCGTGTAGCTGGCTGAGACCTGATGACTGCTTGTCCGATTCGATTCAGAGTTGACTTGAATAACCCCTTGGGGAGAACTACTTTGTGAGGTGGTAGACCCATGGTGGAGAAGAACTACTTTGTTTGTTGGCAGTCCCATGGTACTTGATATGAGGATTACCTCTGTAAGCTATGAGGGGGAGCACTATTGTGTGAGGTGGCAGACCCATGGTGGAGGTGCACTACATTGTGAAGTGCCAGACCCGCGGTACTCGATAGGAGGAGTACCTCAGTATTCTTTGGTTAGTGAGCAGTACCTCGGTGTTGTGACATGATCACTATACTTGTTAGAGATGGAGCCGTTCAGCAGTTACGGTTTCGATAATGAAAATCATGCATTGAGCAGAGTCATTAACCTTTGTGTTTTCCTCATGATTGAGATGGGTTACTATATAACATAAGTATATGTATGGGCCTATACCTAAGTAGTGGTTATCCATCAACTTCATATATGTGTGATACCACATGGCCGAGATGGGTTACATTGTAACTTAGGTATAAGTATGGGCTTATACCTAAGTAAGGGTTATCTATTGATAACTTTATTTTTGATTATCCTTATTGGATTTATTGAGACCTTGAGGGTCTCAGGGTCCCTACTGAGTATCGTATACTCACCCCTGCACGGGCTTTGCCCGCACCTCTTTGTGTTGGTTGCAGACGACGGACATCACTGATCGTGGTTGAGGCTTATAGATCATGGGCGGTACCCGGAGGTGGATCTCAAGACGAGCCGGTACCAGGAGGTGGATCTCACGATGAGTCGGTACCCGGAGGTGGATCTCATGACAAGTCGGCACCCTGAGGAGACAGATATGCGTGGAGTGCTAAGGAAGAAATCAGTACCTACCCTTTAGGTAGGAACCCAGAGGATGATCCAAGAGCTTTTTGTCACCTTTCAGCTGTTATCCTTTGAGTTGTGCTTTACTTTCAGTTGTAGCTATATCTTTCTTTTGGGCTTGTATTTCCAGCCCCTCGTACTTTCATCACGTTTGTTATACTGCTTTACTTAGTGTAGCTTCTTCTTGTACTCTGTTTGTGTGTTCTTTTGTTTCGTAAAGGCAATGTCTTCCCTTTTTAATGGAATTTACTCCTTTGGTGCTAGTCGCCATCCCCCGGCCTATGGAAGGCGGGCTTGGGGTAGTCATGGCATGGGCCCCGATGACGGGTCATGAAAAACGATTATATTCTCCATAGAGACATGAAACAGTTAATAATTGAATATATTCTCAGAAATATTCCCCCTATATATCAACAAAAAATATGAAATATATAATTAAATTACAAATTATCATGATGTATGGATATTTAATGAATATTTTTTCAAGATGTATAGAAGTTTCATTAATATTATGCACGGAATATATAAAAAAATTATTCAAAATTTGAAAATATAAAATAATAAATTAAAAATAATATAATCCTCATATTAATTAAAATTATAATATATAATTATATACATTAATGAAATTTTTTTCAAGTTTAATTTTTTATATGTTATATGGAAAACATGTTTTCAGTAATATAATTTTTTTAGGAATAAAAAATATGTGACCATTATGATTTATGGATATGATAATGAGTATATATTTTTTTATAAGTTGATTATATTTACTTTTTTTAGTTTTATTTATGTTCAATTTTTTTCATGATTTCTATGTGTCATATCTATTTTTAATAATATTAATGATTATATGTATATTGTTTTAGTCCTAAAAATTTTAATTTTTCATCAATGAAAATAAATAAATAAAATATAATTTATTTATAAATATTTGTAATACATTTTATAATTTTATTTTTTCAAACTCTACAAATATATTTAATATGTTTTTAATGTTCTAGGACATATAATATATTTTCCCTCTATTTACAAATTAACTAAAAGAAGGGGAATCCCCCCCCCCCACAACATTAATTATTCCAATGAATTTTTATTATCTTTTTTAGGAAGTGGGAACCAATTATATTTTCATTTTGAACAGGTTATTTAAACCTAATATCTTTAGCTCATCATCCAAAAAAATTGTTCTAAAAGGACCAAGGATACCATATGTTATTCTAGTACCAACCACCTCACTCACCGGGCATATATAACATTTTAAATTCTGTAACCTGGGATGGGATGTTTCCTAGTTTTCACCTTCCATTGTCATCTGGCCCTCTTCCAACATCAGTGCTCACATTTGAATCCTTCTACAAACTATGATGTGATTTCTAGCATCCTCAGCCTCTTTATCCCAGGGAAAATGTTGTTCTTTATGACAATGTAATAGATTCAAAGGGTAAATTACTGATACACCATAAAATTTAGTAGTTTTAGAGATCCCAATAGATATATGATACAAATTTTATATAAGGATATAAAATACAAATAATATGAATAGATTTTTTAGCATATTTGAAATTATTCCAATAATATTTCTTTAAATCCTGAAGAATTGTCAAAATAAGGGTGATATAAAATTCTAAGTACAGGTTACACATTATGGATGATATCATGAATAAATAAATAAAAATCAATATAGAAATTATTATAATTTAACACACACTCCATTTAAATAATTTGAGTATATAAATAGATAATCCATACTCAATGTGGAAATACATGATATTTAATCAAAACATTGATAGTGAAATGCATTGATTGATAATATCATTGTGAAAATATCAAGTTCAATAATAAAAAATGGATTCTAAATGATGGAAATTTTTAATTATTCGATTTTCATATCTCAAGCATCATGATATATCTACAGTCATGATATTTCTCAAGCCGATTCGAAATTACAAGTAGAAACATGTTTAATTTGACTAACAGATTTTTCTCACGTGACATACTAATGCAATGAGGGGCTATATAATTTTATGCCCCACCCATTACTACATCACCAAATCATTTATCATATGTATACTAATTTATTTATTTCATTATGAATATTTTATCATCAAATACATACATAAATACATATATATATATATATTAAACAATATAACATTATCAATATTTCCCTTGTTAATCAGATAGCTTTGAATGTAAAAAACACAACTAATAATGTTATACGGTTTAGGAAATAATCAAACAGAATAAGAAATCATCTGTTCATTTGTGAGAAACTTAAGGTATAATACAAATTTATCAAAAATAGTGAGCAGAGGGAGTATGGTGAGTATTTTGTAGGGGGCTCTCACTATTGAGTATTCGTTGCAGGGGGCTCTGGCACGAATTGCTCATGAGCAGAGGGAGGCTGTTGAACCTAGGGAGGTAATGGAGCCAGCTTTGTACATCTACAAGCTGGGTAGGGAGGTGGGGTGATTGCAGCTTTCTCTAACTAATGTCGTGCCTAGCGTGCTCTAGTGTGAGGTTCCTTCCACCTACTACCTGGATCAAGAAACCACCTTCATACCTGAATAGGTTTTTTCCAATAGGATTCTCGACAAATGAGTTATAATATCGATATGATCGGTAAGAAGAGGGCCTTTCTAGAGGTGGACAATCCATGTGGAAGGAAAACAAACCGGCAGGGGTCTCTTTAGACCCGCCAAAGTGAAAACCGAGGAAATACTATTCCACTTTGCTAAAGACATTGTCCACGAGAGTATCTTTCTAAGATAATGAATTTGTCTCTGGCGGGGGACATCGGCCTATCATGGTGCAGCCAAATGTGGAGTAGAAACACCATAGAAAGTAATACACTACCTTCCTAATGCATTATGAATCATCTGAATGGGATTTGATGGAGTAAAAAGCTTCCTCGGGTTATGGTGCTGATGGGGACCCACTTGGGGATGGAGACTTTGATCCGTAGTTTCTACTTTTTTCTCTTCTATTATTGGGTTGGGTCTTTTGTGTCATTTTTGGTCTTTGTTTTTCTTTTGGGGATTGTATTTTGGGTATGGGTTGATTCACCCTTCCCCTCCCTGGTCTACAGTGTCCACCTTTTCTTAATAAATTTTGGGGGTACCAAGAATAGCCTGGCTCCCACATCTTCCTTTTCCCCAAAGATGATATATAGTAATTTCAAACCATAAATTAATTTAATTAGTAATGATTATTGAAATTACATGTCAGAAAGAATTTTTTCTAAAACATATAATATAAATTTTTTGAATAACATTATATTACGACTCATGGAATAGAAATTGAAATTAAGTCACTTACCTCACACTACATTTTTTAAACAGGAATTATCCACATGTATAATGGGATTAAAAAAATATTTATGAAAAATTATTAATATTTATAATATCACACACATAAAAATATATAAATATAAATATACACCATGTTAACACTTGGTTGTTAATAATCATTCATTATTTTCATTGTTTCAGGTATTAATTGTCTTAAATTTTCAGTCATCCATTGTATGGAATGTTCTGATTCCTGTGTGTATTACATATTTATATATAATAGAGAATAATAATAGTGAAATGATGATAATATTTATAAATAAATTATTATTTCATAACCAATCATTAATTGTTGTTTTTATTTAGGAATTATATTACGTTCATAGAGACAGTATGTCATACGTACACGTGAGTAGACATTCAATTATTCTACTGTCATTATAGAATGTTTGTAACTATTATTTTATCAATAAATAATGATCATTATTTCATAAATATCATATTATTTACATAAATATACTAATATATATCATATTTGTGTATTTTTAATGAAAATAGAGTCACATTTCTTCATGAAGGCATCCAACTACATGTAAATGAATGACGTTATCATCATTTTGTGAGTGAAAAAGGTAAAGAAAAATGATATAGTATCCTTTATGGATGATAAATATTTCATTAATATCATAATTATGTAATTAATATCAAATATAATTCTTAACGTTATGTTTATCACCATCCATGTAATTTGTTACTGAAAAAAAGATCACATTGCTTCATGAGGTGATGGTCTTCCGCACACACGAGCGACATTATCTTATACACTATGGAATCATTTTATCGTAGGTCAACAAGAAGTTAAATTTATAGTTAAACTATATTTTATATTTTATATTGTTTTGTGAACTAAATGTATTTAAAATATATAATTATGGTATGGGGCTGAATATATGTTTTTCTATAAAAATTTATTTTCATTTATTTAATTTATAATAGGGTTTTGAAATAAGTTATTTATAATGAATTTTTCTTTTTGAGAAAAAAAAATTATTACAAATCATGTATTTCTGATTTTATTTCTTAAATGTTAATAATTGTATTGAATTAAATTTTTAATAATAACATTATCCTTCTTAATTATATATATATAAATAGTATTTTTTCATGATAGGGGGTTTCTATCATCAATGTTTAATTTTATTTCAAAAAATCATTCTTAGAAATCCTGATTGAAGAATTTTTATATCATGCATCATTTTATAATGGAGAAGGATGAAGAAGGATTCCTCATGATGAATTATATTTAGGTAAAGTGGAAATTTTTCAATTTTTTACCATTCTAGGGTTAATGATTATTTTCTGAAATTGTGATTGATTATTGGATTTAAATCTATACTTATTAAGTGATATGGTATGGTGTTGGGTCCAAAATCTCATGTTCAATTTGAAAAATATAAATGTTGTAGAAATTATAACAACATAAATATAATGAAAATTATTTTTCATAATAGGCGATAAAAATTACTATTTAGGGGATTATCTTTATATGGGGTGGTTTATAGAAGGGTAATGTTTATAATTATGTGTAAATATGAGTTGTGTGGGTAGATGAGATATCAACGTGTTTCTTAATTAGATACTTTCATAAACTATTTTTACACAATCATTCAGTATTTGTGAATAATTAGTATTTAGAACGTGTACAAGAACATTTCCTCTAATTTATATATTTTATTATTTTATTATTGTTTCATGGAAGGTAAAATTAATTAATCCTTTTATTTTTTTAAAATATTAATAATTTTTATTTTATACCTCATGTACACTCATGTAGGGTTTGAATGATGAATGATTTTTTAGTGTCAATATTCAAATATATATATTTGTGATGGGTTACAAAAAACAAAATGTAAGGCTATTGTGACCAAGAAGATGATTTGAGTGAAAGGTTTTCCTTAGAAGTTCATTTCTATACATTTTGATACTATAAGATGAATATGATGTTGAAAAGAATGTTAATTGTTACATTGGGGTTATATTTTATTCTCAAAATGTTTGTCCACATGTTAAATATATTGAAACATGAATGAGTTCAAATCCTTTATAGGGTCATATGATAATTTAAATATATTAATGAATTTTGATTAATTATATAGATTATAACGTCTGATTAGAGTTTATTAAACTGAATATATACATATTTATTTCATATTGGTATTAAAATCTTTGTTTATTGAATTACTTAATGGAAATTGGTGTGGAGAATTTGAAAATGAAATATAGTATATATTGATCACATTACTCAAAATAAAACATTAATCTAATATCAGAGAATGTAAATTCTTCTAATTGTAGTCCCTGTAAAAAATGCCTATTGGTAGTTCTTATTACACTACATGAATGTGAGGATTCATCATGGCCTTTTGTTTACAGTGAATAAAGGAAAACTATTATGTCATATTAATATAAAGATTCTCATGGAATAAAGGATTAAACAATTAAGAGATTAACTTAGGGTGATGAAAACATAGATATGGTCATGGTCCCTGGCTAGGAATAAAATAAGAAAGTCATATTTATGTGTTCAATTCAATGTCATAAGGGTTACATAGATGTTTGGTAATGAGTATATGTTTACAATACCCAAGACGATGCTACCTTATGTGATTGATTCAGGTGGTTTATGTGACCTCAGAAGTGCCTCTCACATGACATAGGCTTTTGAATAGTAGTGGGCATCAAAATAATATACTAGTGATACTATACCTTCTAGTATATATTAATATAAGTAGAGGAAATAAAAACAAAGTAGGTGAAATAGTGTAAATCATATAATAATCATCTGGTAGGATGATAAAATAAAGGAACAAATCAAACAACCCAATAATAGTAATAAATCATATCCACATGAAATGTATCTAAATTTCACTCAAAACATAATACATATAAGATGTGTACTATAAGGTTTAATTACACAAAATCCATGATCCAAAAGCCTATTTTATTCCTTTCTCTAAAATCTTCACCGACAATCTTACAAAAATCAACAAAAAGGTAAATTTCCCAAGTATATAGCTAAATCCATTAATTCGTTCTTAGGGACTAAATGGTGTATTCAACACGGAGTGAGTAGACCTCCAAAGGCCACCACCAAACATTTATAAACAAAACTAGTATAAGTACGCATGTTGAATGAAATAAAGGGCTAAACAAGGTATTAATATATTAAATTAAAACAACAAGAAATTACCCATTAGGCCCTTATATTTCATATTAACCCTTGTTATAGCTTAGCAAACTTCACCAATATATAGAATAGATATGTAGAGGAGAAGATAATCGTGCATTGGGATGGATCACCAAATTTGATGTAATATTCACTTTTCATGTATGAATTTTGAATATTTTATAATATCAATAGGTGAAATAACTTTTGAGAGTAAGAATTGATCCCTTAATAAATTAAGAAATATCACCATTAGAAATTTAGTTAATGTGAATCCAATACTTAGGTAGTTTGTGTATCTAGAATCATACCATCATGAAGAAACATAACAATATACCTTTCTCTCAATCATCACATTTGTGATTTGAAGAACTAAACTAAATCAGATTATATTTACCAACAATATTTCAGAAACTCATGAAATAATTATCCCTTAGGTATAAATCATGTCAGACCATTCATAGAAAAATTCTACCAGGCATACTTCGAGGCCAAGCTCCAAGCAAAACAATAACATCATTAATTCCCAAAATTTTCAATGTAACAATTTTCAATTATTATTTCTATATTCATTTAATTATGTTAGGATACAATAATTATATTAATTCCTTCTAATTACGTTCCATTAATTAATTTTACCAAAATCTATAAACGTTCCACCAATATCAAATTTCAGTGCAAATGTTTCTTTTTCAATAAAATCACATAGAATACATTTTATTTAAATTAATAATTATAATTTAATGAAAAATTTATATTGTTAATCCCCAAACTACATCATCAACTTCTTATTTCAGAATAATTTTTGAAGGTTAGGTTCAACTCATGGGTAGCCACATGAATGTTCCCAAAAATAATGGACCCAACTTGATCCAAATGATATTCTAAGAATAAAGTGATCAATAGGGATTTGTACAATTTATTTTTGGTTGCATGTACAATATTTTGACCAGTTCACACATATTTCACATTATATTTTAATTAGAAATAGGCATGAGGGGTATGTTCTGACCTACTACCTCAAAAGACATGTTGATGCAGAAAAATTATATTCATGAGGTAAATATTGAATTCTCCTTCTATCTATTTAATTGACACTAGGGAATTATAAATATTGATCTAGAACGTGATGATCCATGAAACCCTACATATTTTTCATTATGAAATTCTAGGGATCATTGTTAGAAGGCATCATATTGATAGAGAATATGTCGAATTCATTATAAAAACTATAGGTTTGAAAAACATCTATCACTATATTTAAGGAATATGTTGTAATATAACATTGTAAATAAATAATTTTATATATACGCCAGAAATCCCATATCGTAGTTGAACAATAAATTATAACCTTATATTTCATCAAAACATGTGATTTTATTTAATAAGATATTTACACATCTCATTAAATAAAATTATTAGAGCGTAATATTGTTTTACATAAATTTTTCCTCCCCTGATAAACATTTATCATAAATCGAAAATCAGAGGCATAAATAAATTTTAAGGGGTAGTGTTTATTGAGCATCTTACACCATGAAAGATTTATTTATAGTGTAATTATTTTCTATAAACCACATTTTCATCAAATTTCAATAACATTCCAAAAAACAAAAAA
This sequence comes from Viscum album, assembly GCA_963277665.1. NCBI lineage: Eukaryota > Viridiplantae > Streptophyta > Magnoliopsida > Santalales > Viscaceae > Viscum > Viscum album. Next base: position 938,191,843 of record OY728129.1, read on the forward strand.
TCTAGTCCTAGATTCTCTCAAAAAGGCATAATATAGAAATGACCCAACTATTGAAGGTCATCTAAAATATAAAGAGGAATGCACATGAAATATATAAGACATTATAACATCTCAACTATATAACAACTCTTAATTGATATAATCCCTACAATACTATAAGATAATAGAAAACAAAAATGGACACTATAGATGCCTATCAAGCTCACACACCATGTTTTCCTCTATAAGTCACCCATGATTACACTGAAATATCCCTAGAGGTACCATACATCACCAAATATTCTTCTCACTATGGTCCAAAAACCAAATTAGATGATTCTATATTCAAGTATCAAAATGTAACTCAATCTCATCCATGTAAATAATGTGAAAAATAGTTATGGTGATATATATGTACTTACAACATGTGAAACACATCATTCATGAAATTTTATCTCTATGGAAGCTAATAACGGTATGCCATTGGGGCAACATTTTCCACAAACTCAAAATGCATGGCATTCATGGAAACAAGATTTCTATATTTCATGATATGGTGTTTCCTCATCTTATATGACACTCAAACGAAAATATTATGACCATCCAAAAACCTTGAAGGACTTACAAAATTGTCATCATTGTGTTTCTAACACCTCAATGAGCTCACCATGCACATTCTGATCCAATTGACCTAACTAGACATCTATTTCATGAGACTACGCCCAACATGTTCTAAATCACATCTCTAACCGAAAATTTGGTGATCAACATGGTATTCCATACAAAGAATCAAAATTTTTTATTTAGGTAAATTGTAATGCCCCTACCGTAGTCACCCAGATTTGGTTTATTATTATAATACATTTCCTTGATTACAAGGAATCATGTCCCGAAGGACTGATCGGTTTAGCATTCTTAGAAAATAGATTACATACATAAATTTTACATTACACTTCTTAACATACAAAACAACATAAATAATCCTTCACAAACTCCATTATCCCTTGGCATAACCCTGCATATCAATCACAATACAGTTCATGGAATCCTAGGAAAAATAGAACATAGAAAGGGGTGACCTTAGATGCTCAATAAGGAAAAAATACTGCAGATAATTTCATAAATAAGCATAAACATTTGAGTAAATGTAAAACTAAAACAAAACCCTTTTAAACATGAACTTCGGCACAATATTGAAAAAATAAAATGAAGTAATTCCATTTACTTATTCACATGGATATTCTACTAGTTGAATAATCACATTGAATATCACTAACCACTTTCATAACGATGTAATGAATAATGCCAGAATATCATAACCACATAGTCATGGCCTGTTCCAAGACTAAAAATAATATTTTGTTAAGACCTTGTTCCATGACACTAGTTTGACTCATGAGACCTACCGATGCATCGAGGAGCTATAGCGGGCTCCACCATTCACTTATTAAGTTTAATGAATTATTCATATGAATAGGTTTAAACATAACATAAACATTCGTATTGAAACTAGCATACTAAATGTAAATACATTCTCCATAAACCATGAATGGTATAAAAATAACACACGCACAGTCAAACATATCAAAAAACCTTCAATACAATATGGATGGTTTGTATCAAAATAAATCAACTTCAAATAAACTTAAAATCTATTAAATGATGTTGATATAGATGAAATCAAAACTATTTGAGAGAAATATCTCTTTTTTGAAATTATTTAAAATACATATAATTATAAAAGAAAACATTTACTTTGAAAATATTCTTATAAGCTTGTAAGGGAAGATTCGATGATTTTATAATTGTGTAAAATAACCGCACATGCCGTATAAGATCAAAAAAGACATTCTTACCTTAATTTCGTCAAAAAGGATAAAAAGGACCACGTTTGAATAACAAGGGAAAGATTCCTTTATAAAGTTATTATAAAAAGTCAAACATGGGTATAAAGTACTTTATCATATAGTCATTATGTATAAATAACCTCGGATAATGAATATATTGTGAAATAAACCCTTACCTTGTACTTTTCTTTGGTAGAGAGTAGGTTATCCACCTATATAATAGTTAAATAATTGTTATTAAATTATACATGAATCATATACATAAATATGATATCATATATGATCTTTTAATATTGCGTTGGTTATAATATTTTAGTATTATCATCGTTTCGGTTGTTCACTTACTCATGTTCTTTTATATGTTTCATTACATAATTCATGTTTGTTATCCATAGGTGGTATCATATTCATATCCAGAATCATATCAAGTCCTTAAACATTATTTTTTATCTTTAAATTATAATTAGTTTTGAATGGATACGATGGGGAATGAATATCATCGCGTTCATGGAGACAGTAGTCCGTACATACGCACGAGCGATAATATCATTCTTTTAATATTAAAAATAATATATAATTGAATGGTATATCATATATACAGAATCATTATCATGTTATATTTATTATTTAAATCAATTACACATCATTGTCATACCCATCCAAATAATAATGTTTTGAATAACAATTACACCCCGATGTGGAAACAGTAAGTCGTACGTACGCACGTCTGGTGGCATTTCATTTAAAGGATGGATAGAATAATGAATATGGTTGTACCATATTTATAATAACTTCCCAGTATATAGAAGATACTGGAGTTATTATTTTAGAATGGAAATAACAAAGAAAGAAGAAGTTGAAGAAGAAAGGACCTTGAAAGAGGGTGGTGAAAACATTACCTATTCTTCGGGTTCTTCCTTTTGATTTGATCAAAATGGATCCATAGGTTGGATTTATGATAAAACTAAAGCCTCTAGGTTGAAGTGAGGGAAGTTGAGATAATATTTGTGAAGAGGTTGGGCGAGCCAAAAGGATTTTATGGTGTTAATTAGTGAGAACGGGGAGTGCCCGTTAATAAGAGGGTGAGGGGAACCTTAAGAAAATCTAGAAATATTATTTTATGATAAATTCATTTTCGGTTTCAAATGGCTCCAAAGTAAATTAATTTAATATTAAGGTGGTGATAGGTTGAAAAAAACACAACCAATATGTTTTAGACAGGTTTGGGTCACTTTATTAACCTTATCATTTATTTTTTACTCGTAGTTAGTTAGAGTGACATTTATCATGTCTCGTTGTATATTAATATTATATGGTTATTAAACATACTATAAACTTCCAGGATAACCTCATGTGGTCCATTAAAAATACACCTATAATTATATATGTCCTTTTCCTGAACCATCGATTTTTAGCAATAGAATATCAACTAATAATATACTATTTGTTTTAAAAACTCCATTATGTAAATTTTGACACTATTTAATAATTGATTTTTTAAAGTCTTAACAACTTTATTAATTCTAAATAAATTTACGTAAGAAATCCTAACATGTCATATTAACCAACAAGAGTTTTGGATGTCATCAAAAATGTAAAATTATATTTATTTTATCATTTATAATACTAATTATTTGATTCTTTCATTAATTAATAAAATACTGCCCCATTATTGCATCATAAATAAATTTAATTATTCAATGTATAAAAATTATAAATAAAATACCATTATGTATGAAATTGTTTTATATTTCTAATGATTATTCATAGTATAAAATATAACATATATTACCCTATGTAAAATTTTTTTTTCAAAAAGATATATGCTTATGTCATTTTTGTATTCACTTTAACTTAATTAATATATAGTGTCATTATCACATAAAACTGGATCCATGGGGTCCCAAAATAGACCCAATGATGCCCAATGTCGGACATGTATTAACCAATAGGGTTAAGACAGGTTTTAAGGTAATTTAGTAATATTATAATATTTTTTTTACCCTTATTTACCGGATTTACCCATTAACCATGGTAAATAAAATATTTTCCAAAGTAATTATTCAAAATGTCTAAAAATATTACTTACATATTTAAAAAATTTGGATATCCTAATTCTAAATATGGAATCCATTTTTCTAAATTCAAAACATGGAAGTGGAAGAAATTAATTTAAAATTAATTCCCATTTTTAAAACAAAAAGCGTGTTTTTAATAGACAATAACTATCAAAAGATTGACATTTTCTTATGTTCAGTTTAAATGTGAAATTATGTCCAATGACCATCATTGGATTAAATGGAAAAAATATCATATAAATATTCTCTAAAATCACTCAAATTAATAATTTATCACTATTAATTTTTTCAACTAATAAAGTTGTTTTTAATTAAAATTAATTAATTTTTACATTTCCTCAAAATTTGAAATTTATCTGAAATGTACAAAATGTTCATCCTAAGCTAATTTAGATATTTTGAATCCAAAAATTAAGTCTATTGTGAAAGATAAAATGTATAAAATTTCAAAAAGTTGGTATTACTATTCATAACGGCTAATTTGATTGGTTGTGGTGTGTGTTAGAACTCGAAATAGCATAAAACACACGCTACTGCATTATTCAAAGAGAATCATACCATTGAAGCTTGGGGTGTTACATTCTCTCCTCCTTGAATAAATTTTGTCCTCGCAATTTGAAATTATTTTTCAAAAACAAAAGGTTGAAAATAGAAAATACCTTTGGAAAACCCATATCGGTAATTAGGTTAATAATATTTAGTCTTAATAAGAGGAAAAGGGGAATGAAAGGGTCACCACCAAATTATGATCTCAATTAGGAGAACATTGGTGGAAATTAGAGACATATAATAGAAGGAAAAACATAAATTTTTATAAGTAGTGATTGAGGTCAACAATCACAAACAAGTGTAAAATTGAGGGCCTTAAATTCATCAATGTATGATGATTTAAAATACCATCAATTAAAAAAATATATTATTATAATAACACATTATTGATTTTAATATCCCTTCACTAAAGTATAAGAATTAATTTCTTCATAGAATAAGAGAAGAAGAAAAATATATACTAGACAAGTAGAGTTACATCCATTAACTAATTTCTACCACAAACTCATCTTTCACTGTAAAAGATAATAGAACATAAATATAATATTCTATTTTCCTATTCATATAAGGTTCAAAAAAATGAATTTATAATTCATCTAGAAGATTTTTTTTAAAAAATACTACATTATTCAATCCATGACATCACGTGGGACAGTGTTATGTGATACACCCTTGTCGCCCTTCGGTTGTTGGTCCAAGTCTCGCAAACTTTCCGGATGCGACAGGTTGCCGCCTGACCTCTGGGTTGTCCTTTTATGGAAATCCAAAAATAATCTCAAACTACAATTATCCAAAAGACTTCTGTCCAAAATCACCATCCAAAATTTATAAGGAATCTAAACACAATGAAGTTCATTTTTTCCTCTTAATAACATGTGAACACCTTCATCATGTATTCTTATAAAACACTACAACATCCTGAATTACCATAAAACCTTATTGATTACATTCATGATCCCTTATTCCTTTTAAAATACTGGATATAATCCTTCTATCAAAAATGTTGTAAACTCCAACTATCATGGAATATATAAATCATTAACCAGTTTCAAGGTAGTCAAGAATATCTAATATAATTTATCCAAATAAATCATGTATTATTCCAAAATCACTACCTCAGTATCAGACCATATTATGGTTTATCTTTCTCTCAACCATATATTTTCCAAAAATTTAACCTACTACTGAGTCACTTTTCTTGGTTCCACACAATCTCAAGTCCTTAATGAAATAGTGTTGTAATACAATCCTTATATACACCATAAATATTATAACCAATACATTGTTGATACAACACTCAAATGTCATATCATTCTAATAACAACATATGAACTGTAATCAATCCTCTTAATCTTTAGAAGTATAATTTCTGGATTATTATCCAATAGCGTCATTTGGGGAATACTTTGATGATTTGGACATTGGTTCGCGTAGTGTCCCAAATCCTTGCAAATGAAGCATTGTACATTTTAATTTTTTTTCTTACCCTTGCAGTCACGTACATGGTGTCCTTTTTATCCACACTTATAACAAACTCTCATTCCCTTCAATAAAGTTCCAGGGTGTTTCTTCCTATAGTTATCACATATTGAAAAATTCATCTTTTTCTTCTTCCCTTTATCTAGGTTTCTCTCTTCCATCCTTTTATTCTCTTGCTTCCCTTCAAAGCCATAGGACTCAGAGAAATTTTTTTATCTTGTTAACACATGATACTATTTTTTCCTATGTTTAGAATACATGGGAGAATATTTCCCTTCTAAATGTGGGCTTAATATCGTGAATGATATAATCCTTCTTACTCTTTGGATCATACGTATTGCTGGATTTCACATTCCTTCCACTGTACTCCATTTATTTAAAATGGCATAAACTAGGTTAGTTTATGAATTTCAATGAATAATTCCAAACTTGTAAAATACCTAAAGTAGATTGAATGGTTTATGGATATAATCAATAATCATAAAGTTGTTTTCATTGAGGAAGTATATACTTATAAACCCTTCATAATGTTGTGTAATGAAAATGATAATTGTCCTAAGCATATCCCCAGAGAGTTTTGTAACCAAGAGTCCATCAAGGCATTTTGTCGTTTCGTGTTTTACCCCAAGGTACATCTGTGCTAGAGCCGCCACTACCTGTTCGTATCCAGATAGGGATGTAGTTTCTTGGAAAGCTCACAAAATCTCTAAATTACTAAAATTCTAGGAATTTTTTCAATACTAATCCTCAAAGTCTATCTTAGGTCTATGTGCTCTAATCATAGTTTATCTTAATTTAGCTTCCAAGGTTATTGCTAAACTTCCCCTGATACCAACTGTAATTCCCCAAGCCATGATACCCAGATTCGGTGCATTATTTTAATACATTAGCATGATTACAAGGAATCAAGTCCCGAAGTACCAATCAGTTAAGCAGTCTTGGAAAATAGATTACATACATGAATGTTACATTACACTTCTTAACATACAAAACAACAAAAGTAATCCTTCACGAATGCCATTATCCCTTATCTTAACCCTGCATATCAATCAAAATATACTTCTTGGAATCATGGGAAATATAAAACATAGAAATGGGTGAGCTCAGATGATCAGTAAGGATAACAATACAACGGAAACATTCATAAATAAGCATCAAATTTAAGGTAATGTATAACTAAAACAAAATCCTATTAAACTTGAACTTAGGCATAATATGGAAAAAATAAAAAGAAGTAATTCCATTTACTTATTCACATGGATATTCTAGTAGTCAAATAATCACATGTAATATCACTAACCACTTTCATAATGATGGAATGAATAATTCCAGAGTATCATAACAACATAGTCAAGCCCTTGTGCCAATAATAAATATAGGATTTTGTCAAGGCCTTGTTCCAAGACACTAGTTTGTCTCATGAGACCTACCGATACATCGAAAATCTATAGTGAGCTCCACCCATCACTTATTAAGTCCAATGCATTCATCATATGAAAAGGTTTAAACATAACATAAACATTCGTATTAAAAATTGGATACGAAATGTCAATACTTTCTCCAAAAACCATAAATGGTATAAAAATAACACATCTATAGTCAAACATATCAAAAAACCTTCAATAAAATATGGATTTTTTGGATCATAATAAATCAACTTCAAATAATCTTAAATTCCATCAAAGGATTTTGACATAGATGAAATCAAAACTATTTGAGAGAAATATGTATTTTTTTGAAATCTTTTAAAAGTCCTATAATTATAAAAGAAAACATTTACTTTGAAAATATTTTTATAAGCTTGTAAGGGAAGCTTTGACGATTTTATAATGGCAGAAAATAGCCGCACACTCCATATAAGTTAAAAAATTACATTCATACCTTAATTTTTTAGAAAATGTTAAAAAGAACCTTCTTTCAAAAACTACAGAAAGATTCCTTTATAAACTTCTTATAAAAATAAAACATGGGTATGAATGACTTTAACTCATAGTCAGTAAAATATAAAAAATTATTTGAAATACATTTTAGAAAAAAACATGGTTTGGGATGATAAAGAGGTCCAAGTAGATAATTACATATCAACAGCCTCAGATAATGAAGATATTTTAAAATAAACCATTACCATGTAATTTTCCTTATTCGAGGGTTGGTTAACCTCCTATATAATAGTAAAATAATTGTTATAAAATTATAAAAGAGTAATATACATAAATATTATATCATATATAATCTTTTAATATTGCATTGTTAATAATATTTTAGTATTATCGTTGTTTCGGGTGTTCACTTTCTTGTTTTCTTTTATATGTTTTTTTACATAAAATTTGTATTTTATACATAGGTTGTATCTTATTTAAATCTAGAATTATATCACGTCCTTAAAAAAATTTATTCATCAATTGAGAATTAGACTTGAATGAATATGATGGGGAATGAATCTAATCGCGTTCGAGGAGACGGTATTCCATACGTACGCATGGGCGAAAATATAATTCTTTTGAAATAAAAATAAGATATAATTGGATGGTATATCATATATATACATAATCATTATCAAGTTATATTTATTATTAAATCAATTAAACATCATTATCATACCCATCCAAATAATAATTTTTTGAATAACAATTACACCACGACATGGAGACGGTATGTCATACGTACGCAGATATGGTGACATGTCATTCAAAGGATGGATAGAATACTAAATATGGTTGTACCATATTTATAATAACATCGTAGTATATAGAAGATATTGGAGTTATTATTTTATAATGTAAATAAGAATAAATGAATGATTTGAAGAAAAAAGGATCATGGAAGATGGTGGTGAAAATATTACCTCTTCTTCGGGTTCTTCCTTTTGATTTGATCAAAAGGGCTCCATAGGATGGCTTTCTAATCAAGATAAAGCCTCTAGGATGAAGTGAGGGAAGTTGATAGAATAGTTTTCTAGGGGATGGCTGATCCAAAAGGCTTTGAATGTGTGAATTAGTGAGATGGAGGAGTGCCCTTTTATAAGAGGCGTGAGGGGAACCTTAGAAAAAGTTATAAATGTTATATTATAATAAACTCATATTCGGTTTCTAATGGCTCCAATGTGGATTAATTAAATTTTATGGTTGGTATAGGTTTAAAAAAACTCATCTAGTAGGTTTTAGACAGGTTTGGGTCGCTTTATTAACTTTATATTTTATTTTTAACTCATAGTTAATTTGTTTGACATTTATCCTGTCTCTATGTATTTTTATATTATATGGTTAATAAACATAATATAAAATTACAAGATATTCCCAAGTGGTCCATTAATAATACACATATCATTATATATGTGTATTTTACAATCTTTATATTTTTAAGATAAGAATATCAATTAATAATATAATATTTGTTTTAAAAACTCCTTTATATCAATTTTGACACTATTTAAATTTTTTTAGTCTAAAAAACTTTATTAAATCAAACCAAATTATTTTAAGAAATCCTAACATTTCATATTAACCAATAAATTTTTTTATGTCATCAAAACTATCAAATTATATTTATTTTAACATTTATAATACTAATTATTTTATTAATTCATTAATAAGGAAAATATTGCACCATTATTTTGTCATAAATAAATTCAATTATTCACTGTCTAAAAATTATAAATAAAATAAAATTATATTGGAAATATATTTATATTTCTAATAAATATTTATAGTCTAAAATATAACATAGATAACCCTATGTAAAAATTGGTTTTCTAAAAGATATATGCTTATGTCATTTTTGTATTTACTTTAACATAATAAATATAGTGTCATTATCACTTACATGTGGATCCATGGGGTCCCAAAATAGACCCAAATATGCCCATGGTCATACATGTATCAACCAATTGGTTTAGGATACGTTTTAGGGTAATTTAGTATTATTATAATATTATTTTTTTTACCATTATTTACCGGATTTACCTTTTGACCCTGGTAAATAAAATAGTTACCGAAGTAATTACTCAAAATGTATAAAAATAAAAGTTACCTATTTACAAAATTTGGACCTTATGAATCTAAATAATTAATCCATGTTTATAAATTCAAAACACATAAGTCGAAGAAATTAATATAAAATTAATTAATGTTGTTAACACACGAAGCATTTTTTAAGAGATAATAACTATCAAAAGATTGGCACTTGGTTATGTCCAGTTTAAATTTGAAATTATCTCCAATGACAAAAATTGGAGTAAATGGTAAAAATATAATCTAATTATACTCTAAAATCACTCAAATTCATAATTTATCACTATTAATTTTTTCCATTACAAAAGTTGTTTTTAATTAAAATGTAGTAATTTTCACTATTCATCAAAATATGAAAGTTATCCAAAAAGTTCCACAAATTTACCTTAAGATAATGTCGATATTCTGAATCTAAAAATGAAGTCCATTTTGAATGTTAAAATGTATAAAATTTCAAAAATTGGGTAATACTATTAATAACAGCTCATTTGATTGGTTGTGGTGTGTGTTAGAACTCGAAGTTGTGTACAACACACTCTATTGCATTATTCGAAGAGAAGTTTACTATCGAAGCTTGGGGTGTCATATAAATTCATTTTATTTTTTATTATACATTATCTACTTGAGCTTCTAATAGTTCTCCCAAGAACTAGAAAAATATAAAAGATAGACTAGTGGCAATTCACTAACAACCTAGACCATTCGATATGATTGGTCATTATTCTACTAATGATAGGTATTTCTCATAATATAATATAATATTATAGGATTAAAAGTAACTTTACATGACATTTTTGTAAATTAAGTATATTAATATGTAATTTCATTCCATGAATACTTGGAAAATGAATTATATCTCATACATGGATACTATATAGATCAAAAATTGGGGTGTTTTCTTCGATAATAAATAAGTGGGATTCCATTATTATCTAATACTTGATCACCCACACTAAATAATTATTAACTATGTTATTGTGTAATAAAATCCAAAAAGTCCATAGTTACATTATTCCACTTCCATATTGGAATGGGTGGTGGATGCATCAACCCAACAAAACAATAATGTTGGCACCTAACCTGGTGATAGGTGAACTATCAATCCATGAATCCCAATATATCCATTTTAATTCATGGTTAATATTTTTTTTCTAGGAAGACCATGATACATATTTTTTAGGCCCAAATGCACCACCCAATATACAACATGGAAATCCCCCATCATATCATTATGAGAACCCAAAGGAATCGTTACTCATCTATAAAAAATAACAATTTCACTACTTCCAAGAGAAAATCCTGTTGGTTGATCCCCACCATGTAAACTATAGATCCTAGATAATCCCTACATATTATAGAAATTATATGACTTGATCCAAATATTTTTCAATGATATATAATATTTCCAATTCAAATATACTCATCCTTAGGGCCCTTAAACATCTAGTTGTATGTTTACAAATAATACCATCATCTTCCACTCATAATAAGACTCTCGTATTTCCGATGTCAATATATTCTAACTAAATTTATTAAAAACCACATTCCCATTACCATAATTGGATGTTATCTGAAATGAAAATTGTTGATGATAGTAGACTCACATCATCTACTGAATGTTAAGTTCATACTCAAGAAAAGATTTACTTGTGGATCTTGTGGTATATGAAAACTAAAAAATTTCACCTATAAGATAGTGCCTCTCAAATCAAAGGACTTGTTACATTACTTATATCACAAGATCATGAGTTGGGAAATTATTCTAATTCAGTCTTAACAATTTGGATTCATAAGGAAGCTCTCGGTCCACTTGTATCAGAACTAACCACTATCCATCTATAGATGCATATCAGTAAATATTATAATCCATTCATTTCCTAGAAAAAGTGGGGATTTGTTCTAAGTCCATACTTCTACTCATCTATTACAAATCCCCCCAGAATCATTTGACAAATGAAACCTCACTGATATCATGGTCGGTCTACACATTAGTTCAATCAAATGGTACCAGTCCATGATGAAACACCATTAACAACATAATAATCTTAGAAACATATGAATCATAATGACAATCTTGTGTCTCTTCCATGATTTCTTGGTTTCAACCATATATGGGTCTACTGACAGAACAACCTCAATGATATCAGAACTCATGATGTGCACTCTTTTAATACATAAACTACATTTGAATGCAATGGTATTTTGAAGATTCCCTCTCATCATTAATAATATAATATAAATATGGCACGCATGATCATCTATAGAATGTGATTACACTAACACATAATCCTCAAAAAACACCACAAAATAATCTATTAATAGATGAATGGTATATTTAATTAAATCCATTATAACTTTTGGCTAATTCATTAGAAAAAATAACATCACCATGATCTCATACAAGAAATATCTTCTTTAAATGGTAGTACAAGGTATGTTTGATGGTATCACCCTTAACTAGTGAATTACTAACATTAATAAATTCTTAGAGAAAATCCTATCACCTATCAACTAATACAAGTTTTCATCAACGTGTATAATGGGATATCATTTCTTTATTTTTCCTAGTTAAATATATGATAATCTACATGTAAAAAATTTATTATCACCCTTATTAGAGAAACACATGGGTGAACACCTTGGGGATGTAGTAGTCCTTATGAATCCATTGGTATAAAGATATTAAATCTAAAAAATTTTAATCATGGAGCTCTATTGTAACTATTCAAAAAACGCAAAGTAGAAACTAGATTTTCTACATGTATAAACATGATCATGAAATCAATATATCATTCCATTGGTAAAATAGAAATCACTTCATGATAGAAAATCTAAAAATAATTCACCACGAGAGGGATTTTTTCAACCAATATTCCACCATTATCCTAAATAGGGACTGAAATATAATCCATGAGACAATCCTATAAGCATTTAATTAATCCTCCATAACAAGCCTAATGATTTCATTCACCATGGGGATAAATATGTTCCCTTTTGGATAGAGAAGATTAATGTCACAACCTGACCCATGTTGGGGATCAAGCCGTAACTACCCCAATATTGTATCTATAGGACAGGGGTGGAAATAAGTTTTGATGGCACAATAACAATGTGAGTCATCTTCCAATGTACCTATGAACACAAGCCCAAATCTAACTCGAAAAAAATGTGAAGTAGAAAATATGTAAAACATGCAACCTATTGTAGGTAAGGAAAAACATTAATTGACTGGAATATAGTATTTAAACAGTAAATGATTGCATCTCAATCTAATAAAAAAGGTAAAAACATATGAGAGATCCAATCTCTTGGAATCTAAGAAACAAGCACCATACATTGTCAAAGAAATTGTATTGCAATGATATCTGAAGTCACAATCAAACCTATCTATCATCTATATAAGGAACTATACAAGAAATTAAAGCCCATGTTGGGGTGTGTGTAATCATACCTAGTAGTATGCTTGGAAAAGAAGTGGGAGAAATAATATATACAACAGGAAATGGAAACATTATATGGAATAAAGTACAGTAAATGATTGCATCTCAATCTAATAAAAAAGTGAAGTAAGATCATTCCCACGTAAGGATCTAGAAAGGGAGAGACGGTAAAATTTCTGTCAAGACTTCGCTACCTATATTAGGAGAGTATGATCACAAACCAGGAGAATATTAAAACTAATAGTATGTGGCATACCATGTGAGTCTTCTCCTCTCATAGCCGGAGACTTCCCAAAACCCCAAAAGTGGGTTCTGCAATAGGATATATTTATAAATATATGTATATATATTCGTAGTGGAATTAAGACAATGAGAGGGTAACGAGAACTCTATATCATAGATTATCCCATCAATAAGTGTATCCCATAGTTCCAGACATAATCACCATTGATGCCTACATTCCTCGTGTATTACCTAAACTACATCTCAATGGTGCTTAAATAGCACACCTCGATACTATCCATTTTGGGTGGGTTAGCCTTGCATGTATGGTTTAGGTCATGTTACAAGGACATGTATCAGTTGTAAAAGATCCCATATTAGTCACAAGTCCAATGTAACATTAATGTAAGTATCGCCACTGAAGCTGTATAGCCATATTGTGAAAACTGAAGTAGAGGAACCACCCCCTATTATGTCAGTGGGATTCCAATCTGACTCCTTGAGGGCCCACACCCAAGTATGTCAAGGGTATTCCACTCCAAATTAAGTGAAGGAGGAACCTACCTTGTTTCCATGGGGTATTCCATTATTATTTTTCATTTAGGACCCCCACCCTAGTACATTAGGGGGTCCTATTATAGTTCATCGAGAACCAACTCCCTACCCATTCGGGGGATTCCACTATGATGTCTATGATATCATCGCCTAATCACTAATGTCGTCAAACACCGCCTAAAGGTGAGTTTTTCTTGGAACACATCGTATCACAACAAGAAATCCATTTCTATGGTCACAATGGAATTCAACCTGAAAAACCCCACAAGATAGGCTATTTACTTATAAAAAATGGACAATTGATGAAAATGGCATTTTTAACTGAAACACACCTGAACGTGTGAATGTGGGGCCAATATCATGATGCTTAAAATTATATTCTAATAGTTTCCTCAAGAGTTATTTTTCATAGAGAGGGTCACACTACCATAAATAGAACATCAATTAGACACACAATTTAGATGTTACGTGTGTTTGAAACCACAGAAGATGGTAAATGGGCTGGTAGAATGGCCCATGGTTGGTCTACTGACTATGGAAGTCAACCACCATAGTCAGATGTATGGTTGGCCCATGAAAACGAGGTATCCTACCAGGTTTTCTAGTTCTAGTCCTCCGGGTTTGGACCAGGCCCATTTGCTCGGCCCGTCCCAATGAGGTTTGTTTGCCCACTACAGTTCTACCCACCAGTCGACAATGGCCCAGATCACTACTGACAGTAGTCTATACTGTGACCTATTCATCATCCCCATTAATTTGGATGACTGAAAACCTGTTATTCATAGTGGCTTTCACCTCCTGGGTTGCGCTGCATGACCCTTCACAACCGACTAGCGTTTCCATGTGTCCTGCCACATCGTAACACCACCATGCTAGCAACACATCGTTGGTGTTTTATGTGGACAACCGGTCTCCCTCTAGCCACATGATCATGAATAATTCAATGTATTTGGTACCCTTATGATGATATATTCCTAGCACTGACAACTGATCAATGATCCACTGGTGGTTTGTCATGTCCAAAAGTTGGTTGCAGATATCTAAGATGAACGGGAAATGAATGGGGGAAAAAGTGTTTAAACATAGATCATTGGACATTTTCATGAGTTCATTTATTATTAAATATATAAATGACAATAAAGGAATAAAATTGGATTCCCAATTTAAAACTGAATCAAGACTCAAAATAGAAGGGAAATCGTACCTCAAATCGATCATGTGTTATTGACAACACATATGGTGCTCTCATATTTCGATCTGGGTGTGTTTTGGGAGAGGTTCCTTTGTGATCACATGAATAAAATTTTATATAGAGTAAGACATAGACTTAGTATATAGTTAATAGATTCATGCTAACCCTAATTCTGTATTCCATAATCTTTATTTATAGGATCCCTTCTTAGTGCGGAATTTGAATACCATCTGCCCCTTAATTTTATGTTGTGCTTCGATAAAACACCCCATTCCACACTCAATAGTGTACTGGGAATTTATATATGATATGCTGATATAATAGTTTTTGAAATTCCCCCAGGGGTAATTTAATTATGTTTAATTATATTAATTACAATTTTCCCCAGGTTGGATTTTTCCATAAAAACACACACCGACAAAGGGTATGCCCCGCTTAGGTTAAACGCCACATTCAGGAGTCAACCATGACATCTGATTTCTGATTTGAGCAACAATATATGATTTTATTAGTTTCTTTTGTGTGCATATTATGAAATATACATTATATTTTTATTGAATTAAATCTAGGCATATCGGGCCTTGTAATTTCACCTCGTCTCCACACCTATCTCTAGAAATATATATAGATTTAGTAGAAAGTCGTACAAATAAAAAATTTATTCCCTACATCATTTTGTCCTTAGAACATTTTATCTCTAAAGATAAAACTATGAACAGAACTCATGATACCGAACCCACATCTGACTCTCAAGCTCCCATGAATTATGCCTCACATTTCTATTCTACCATAGAAATAAAACCAAAGGGGTTGTTCATCCACATAAGGTATTTTCATATTGATCCTCAATCTGTTTGGGTGCTCTACAATAGTGGATCCATATTCAATGTCTAGCTCTCCCCAGTGAATGACATGTATGTAGTTGTGCATGTATATTCTGAACTATGACATGTAGAAGATATAGTGCACTCGTTCCATTTGTGGGGGTAGGTAATGGTGGTAGGAGACCTTACTAACCATACACATGATCTCAAACGGCCCGATGAACTATTGGGATGGTGTTCCACCATGAATGAGCCTATGTATTCTGCAACATAGGGAGACTCTCAATAAGATATTGTTCCAAGCCTAAACTCCAAGGGCATAGCACTCCTGTCCTTTTGGGAAGTCTATCAAATCTGGGATATCATCATCTATTCAAAGATGAAGTGTACCCTCATCATCATTTCCATCACCATCATTGGACTTATGATGGATGACTCTCCAACTTCAATCCAACACAACATATACCTCAAGGGCCTCCTCTAAAGGTCCCTATAGGGTGCCAAGATGATACTAGAGTGGTAACTGTTGTTTTACAAATAATCAAACAATGGTATGTGGTCCTCCCATCATGAGCCGAAATCTAACATGAAATTCCTCATCATATCCTCTAGATCCTCTATAGTGGACTTAGTCTACATATCGGTCTGGTGGTGAAAATATGTACTCATCCACAACTGGGCCCCAAGTGCCGCCTGCATGCTTCCCCATAGACATGATTTAAACCTCGTGATACAATCAGAGACAATTGTTGTGGGTAACCCATTAAGATAGATGAACTTCTATCAGTGAAACAACCCAAAAAACTCTATGGAACTCACATTAATTATAGATAGGAAGTGCACTGAATTGGTGATTCATTACACTATCACCTAGATGGCATATTGAAACTTCACTGTGCGTGGAAGCCCTATAATTGAGTCTATGGATATGTCCTCCCACTTCCACTCTGAGATCTCATGAGGCTGCAACAAGCCCTCAAGAACATGATTCTCAACCCTCTCCAGCTAACAAGTGAGGCATCTTGAGAAAATATCAGCTACACATTGTCTAATGTGAGACCACCAAAACATCCTACCGAGATCCTTCTACATCTATTGAACACTAGGACGTATAGCTAAGGGAGATTTATGTAATTCACACATCAACTCCTCCCACATTGAAATTGGAACCACTATTCACCCATGGAACAAGATTGCATGATTCCATCCTTCATAAAACACATCAGGTGTGTCACATGTGGATATCTGATAACACATAACATCATAGTCAATATCTACCATTTTGGACTCTCTCAAATTCACATGGAGTGAATAAATCAAAACCATCAACTGATGAAAATTTGTACCCTCATGCTCCAATTGGGTCTGATGAAGGGATGCTAACAGCTCTAAATCTTCTAACACTTGAAATCATATGACATCCGACTAAGTTCATCTACTAAAATGTTTCCCTTATTTAGAGTAAAACAACATCAATATCAGAGTCCGGTAGAAACTCCAACAGGCGTCACAACCTCAGATTCATATCTCATTGTGTGAATATATACCTAAGGATCTGGTGATATGAGTAAACAAAAAAGTTCTCACCCCAGATATGGTGTCTCCACATTCTATGTGAGAAGACTACAAATGTGATATTTAGGTCATGTTTAGAATATTTATTCTCATGGGGTCTCAACTGCCATGCCCCGTATGTGATTACTACTTGACGTTGTATCAAACTAAAATTGAAACCAATTATTAAGGAATCACAATAAACTATGAACTCAACTCTCTCCAATGGTAGTCTCATAATTGGAACACTCATCAGTATATTCCTCCATTCCACAAATACCTAATAGCACTTCTCAGAATAGGTAAAACGTTGTTTCTTCCACATCATAGTGATCAGAAGAACTGTAATCCTAGAGAATTCTACCAAATATCTCATGTAGTACCTATCTAGACCAAGAATGATTCAAACCTATGATGAATTCATTCATGGATACCAATAAAGAACACCCTAGATCATTGATGGATTCATGGATAATACATCCTCTGAGATGAAATTCCCAAAAATGTGAACCTTGTGTGTCCAGAACTGAAATATTGAGATATTTCCCTAAATCTTGTGCTTTAGAATTAAATCAAGAACCATATTGAAGTGCACTACATACTCCCCATATGATTTAGATAAATTGATTATGTTTTTTATGATGAAAACAAAAAATTGGTTTAAGTGTGGATGGAAGGCTTGATTAATCAAATCCATGAAAATGATGAGGGAATTTGTCACACCGAAGGGAATCACCTGGATCTTGTAATGCTCATAACGACATATGATGGAAAACATAGGAATATCAACCTCACGAACACATAGCTGGTGGTGGCATGATCTAAGATTGATTTTGGAGAACCACCTCACAATGTGAAAATGGTTGAGGATGTCATTGATCCATAATAAGAGGATCCCTTTCTTTATCATGGCTTGATTCAGGCGATGATAATCCACAAAAGCTATAAATAACATCTCCCTTATTCATGAACAGATCTAGATCTACCCAACGGGACACACTGGGTTTAATGAAACCCTTATTGTGATGGTATCCAATCTATAAATGTAAGTCCAGATAACGAAGGGAAACATCAAATATACCACATAATATAACATGGAAGTACTTGGTTAAAAATCAATGCAAATATCCAACTCCCACCTCAGAGGTAGTCGTGGAATGTCATTAGGGAATACGCCTATATAATACTCCACAAATAATGCAACCTAGGTGCATTAAGATCATGATATACCAAGATTAATAGTTCATAATAATGGGTAAAAGGATGTGGTCACTTACTCACAACGCTCAACTGCCCTACAACAATTTTCCATTCACCATGAAAGGTGATCCACATCCCATCAGTGTTCATGAATCTGAATTTCCATAGGATATAATAAATCTGGTATAAATCCATTGAAGGAAAATACATGCCTAAGATGAATTCATAAGGATCCATTGTGGTGACATGTAGGTCCCATGTGAATCCTTTCACCTCTAATGATTATCTTGCCATACCGCAAAATAAAAGACATAAAAGAAGTGTAGGATCAAATATGTAGAGATGAGATGCACAAATACAAATGGGGGTGAATTTACTACATTAAAAATCCCTAAGAAAATTTTTTAATAACCAAAATTCACAAGACCTCTGAGCTCTAATAACTTCTTTGATTTTGGAAATGTGATTCTGGAAATGAAACTTAACAACAGTTTTCAACATTTGAGATTCTACCTTAATGCATATAGAATCATATATAATCAGAGTACAAGTCTAAGGAATTATAAGAATATTATACATTCCTCAACAACTAAAATTACAGCGGAAAACAAAATAGAAATACTACATGTAACAAGTAGTAACTCTTTTATCCCAAAAAGAAGGGTATCCAAAAACCCTGGATAAAAGGTCCCTTGATTTATACTTTCAAGAAAGTATCTTTTACCCAAACCCAGGTAAGACCTCAATCCAAAGGTCAGTATCTATAGTTCTATCCCAGAAATCCCTCGATTTGTAAGGAAATCAGCACCTCTATCGTCATAACCCGAAGTATTTGATTTCATGGAAATCACACCTCTGCACAAAGTAAATTTGCACGAAGCAAAGTTTAGACAAGCCATTAAAACTTTCTACATGAATCCTTTGAGTTTATAGGAGCCCCTCTCTCTAGAAATCACATCAACAACATGTAAGATCAGTTTTCAATTTCTGTCAAATGTTATGAGCTCTTTCAAATGAGATCTTATTTATAGTAACGACTTCAACGTTTGTCTCCCTCCTCTAATAGTCATAATTATCCTTGAATTTCGAAGGGACCTATACACATGTCACTCAAACAACGGTTAGTGAGTAACTGAAAGCACAACATCATTTTATAACAAAACAAGTGTAAGAAGAAATAAAATCATATAATCGGAATGTTTTGAAATGAATGATCAGAGTCTAATCAAAATTGAATTCAAAGACTATAATACAAGGATATTTGGATTCAATTTTATAAGAACTAGGAACCTGAATTATATAGAATTCCAGAGTCTGAATTTCAAGGAAATTTGGAATCTAGATTCATTAGAATTCAGAACCAGAACACACAAATTTTAGAGTTAGATTTCCTAAGAATTCAGATTCATAACTTATAAGATTTCAGAGGCTGTATTCAGAGAACTGTTAGTCAGAAATCCAAAGAGTTCGTAACTAGAATTTGTAATCAGTATTCGAAGTCAAAACTCATAAGAGATTGTATCAAAAATTCGTAATAAGAATTCAGAGTTAGAACACAGAAGAGTTAATATCCAGAATTCATAATCAGAAATCAGAGTCAGAACTCCGAAGAGTTCTCAACCAGAATTCATAATCAGAATTCAGTGTCAGAACTCAAAAGAGTTCGTAACCATAATTCGAAATCACAATTCTTAGAATTTGGATTATAAAATATAATGCTTCATATATAGTTATTTATAGGATTCCGAGGTTTTGGTTTCAAACTGAATTTTACACTTATAAAAATTATGATATGAGAAATTATAACATGATAAAGATAAATTTCCGTGGGGTTGGAAATTTTTCTTTATAGAAGTAAAAGGCAGGTTAAAAAAAATTCCTTAAGAAAAGGTGTTTTCGATTTTCAAAACAATAAGGAGTGGTATAGTCATAAGTAAACCTTATTGAATTTGCAATATCCCCCATGTATGATGGAAAGTAAATGTCATAAGAAACCCCTTATTGACTCAATAATCTCCCCCTTTTTGGAAGGCACATACATCCTTACAAAAAAGAATATATAAACTTTGCAAAAAAATTCCAGACTTTGAAAATAAAACTTATCTCCCTTTATATATGAACAATGGTGAATACGGCTAATACCCCCTTATGCTCTTGAACAATAAGGATCGTATTATAGATTTCCATAATGAGATTTTTCTTGTGGAAATCTTCATAAGGAGAACTTCACCTTTAATAAACATCCCCTTACTTAGGAATATTTCTTCTTTTACATAGAAATTTTTTTCCCTTCCCCCCATTGTGATTTTCAAAAAGAGTTTGAGGGAATGGGAAAAAAATGGTACCTGAAATATTAGTACAAACATCCAGACAAAAAAAGCAATGAAAATTTCATTAAGATTGGAAGTATTTGTACAGGGAAAAACAGACGCAACAAAATATTGGATTTGGATCTATTTTGCTTCATTATCCTTGATTATCAGCTTCTTCATGATGGATTTAAGCTTCTTTAGCACTTTGGGATCCTCCACTTCTTTTTTTCTCTAAGGCTTTGATCCTATCATCCTAAGTCTTCAGAGTCTCTTCCTAATCCTTCATCAAGTTATCTTACTTCACTAGCTTTTCATCAATCTCGTTCCAGAGGTCCCTTTCTGTTTTCCAACTTTCGACAACATAATACAACTTCCCAATCAGATCTTTGACATACTGAATCCGAGAATTCTTCTCAAGATTTAGGTTTTCCTCAAACATATTTGTAAGTTCCTTGATTTTTGGGTCTTCATTACGAAATTCTTCCTTGACATATTCTTGAAATTGATCAATCTCTCTCAAGTCTTCAATGATCTTCTTCGACCAGCTGGACATTTTCTTGCAATATTTTTTGTGGGATTCATATTTGATAATGAAATTCTAGTTTTTGGCCTCAAACTATACACATCTATCCTTTAACATGTATATAAAGCCTGATTTATTATTCATGTTATACTAGAAGCATCTGAAATCTAGAGTCAATTGTTGGAAAGATCAGAACGGTGTCCACTAGCTTCTTCATAGACTGAATGAAAAAATCATGTCCTAGAGCTGATGATTCTGAATCTAACACATTACATGGAGATGGTTCTTCCTCTAGCTCTACTAGATTCCTCTTAGAAGAGGAACCAGCTTCCTTCTTTCATAGAATTGCTTTGTTTGGGGTATCAACAACAACTTCTTTCCCCTTGTATGTTTTCGGAATGACTTCTTCATCTAGAGACTCAAGCTTGATTTGGAACAACTGAAAAATATTATCTTCATCAATTTTTTCTTTCTCGGCTCCTACCTCATCATATTCAAGAAGAATGAAGAAATGATTATAACTCTCTTCCTTAGAAAATTTTTTCACATCCTCTTCAGGATTCTCATAAACCCCAGGAGTAGCAAGTTTTGATGAACCGACTTGGGAAGTCCGGATTGAGAATTGTTCAGAAGAACATTCCTTCTCATGGAAGTCTTCAACTTGCTTTATCATATCTGTTGTATCATTACTACATTCAGCTTCTTGTACTTTTTCTACCGCTTCCTTTTCAAAATCCTTCTCTTGGGCTTTTTCTGGTGTCATGTAATTTTTCCCAGCAGTCTCACGTATATCCTCAACCAAGAACGATTTCTGTACTACAATTTTTTCAGATGCTACTTCAGTGGAATTAAATAGAGATTGAAAAATCTCTACCTCCATAATCTTCTTCTTAAGCTTATTTTCTTTGTCTTGCTTCTAAAGCTCTTTAATGGCATTCTATTTCAATGAATTGGCCTCTTCATGGTCTAGGACAAACTATGGCTCCCCTTCCTTCTGATTCTTCTTATCCTCCCTCAATTTGGATACTACCTCATCTGGATAGGCTTTCTTCTTTTTGGGAATTGGAGGAGCGGATTGAGTTTATTTGGCCTTAGAGGCTTTACCTTCAACTTCTACTTCCTTCAATTTTATTTTCTTTCTAGCTTTGTTTGATGGTTCAACCTCTACAACATTTTTTTGGAAGGGATTAAACTTCATCCTCTAGTAGATCATAAAACTCACCTGACTCCTTAGAGAAACCAACTTTCATCCTATTGAGGTTATTGTCACTGATTAGCATTACTTTTCAATTTATCGGCCTAGAGCTGCAAGGGAACTTAAACAATTCAAGGTTCCGAACAATCATCTTGGAGAGTAGGGTAGAATAAATTATTATCTATGCTATCAAATTCCTATTCTTGATATTTTCTATCGTAATGATAAAATTCTTCATCACATTGATCTTTCTTAGATTTTCTGAAAAATCAACGATATACATATCACTTTCATTCAAGATGTCCTTGTCACTCTTTCTTGATATGATAAGACCCTGAACCCATAACTCTAGGATCCGATTGTTGGTAGACAAGTGAGCATTCTTTGCTGTCTTGACATCTGTATGTACAAGACTATACATGACATTTACTTTTACAAAAAATCCTAGGACATTTGGCAGCTTGTGCAAACAAAATTATGCCTCTCCTCCATAGGATAACCATAACAGGCTAACATCCATGGTATTAGAAAGTGCATAATTTTTTCCATAAGTTTTGAAGTAAAAATTTTCTCTGCCATATTCCATGAAATGAAAAACTGCCTCATAAAACCCAATGAGTAGATCTGGATAGACAACATCATTATCTCTTATCTTTGATATGGATACACTCTCCCATACATTAAGCATGACGTTCTTGGAGATAAAGGAGTCATACTTATTGAAGAAGGTTGGATGCACCAACATCTCCCTATATATTTTCCACACCAAAATTGGGCTGACAGAAGGAATATCTTGAGAGGTATATTCTCCAGACATTCAGACATGGGAAAACTATGAGAAATTCGAAACGATATTTTGTAGTAGGGCAGAGCTTCGACAAAAAAAATCTTGAAAACCCAATATAGGAAAACCACTGAGGGTTACCTTTTATTGGTTTTGAAGATGCGTTTCAACATCCCATCTCAGTCCAAGGGCTGAGAATTCTTCTGATCAGATATGACGGTTGAAATGAAATCCGCATGGAAAATTTGGTAGGATCCGATCTTTTGAGGTTTTTTAAAGTAACACATTTGGAATTAAGAAATCTAGAATCTGAGTAATTTTAAAGTCAAAATAAACTAACAGAAAGTAAAAGATGATTACAAAAACCCAAGAAAGATTCATACATTTCAGATTGTCCGGAGAATTATTCATATTGAGGAAAATTCTTCTTCAATGATTATAGAATCCTAAAAAAACTTAAGAAAAAAAAATTAGTACGCAGATCTTCATTATGAAAATCTTCATTATGACAATCTTCAGTAGAAAAGTCTTAATTACGAAAATTCTAGAAAACCAAAATGACTACGAAAAACATATTCCATTACGAAAAAAACATGAAAAACTTCATTATGAAAAATATGAAAATCATCATTACGAAAAAAATGAAAAAACTTCATTACGAAAAATATGAAAAACTTATGTATGAAAAATATGAAAAACTTAGTTATAAAAAATATTATAAACATCAATACAAAAAACATGAAAATCTTCATTACAAATAATATGGAAAACATCATTACATAAATCAGGAAAAACATCCTTACCAAAAACATGATAGACTTCATTACAATGATTTTGAAAACTAACAAATAAATGTACCCCCCTATGAAAAGGAGTTTATTACTGTAATGATATTGGTTCAACCGAAAGTTAATAAGGAGTATTATCGTACGGTTATCATTCATAACTTATGTTTAATGTATTCAAATCTTTTAGAGGGTAAAGATTTTGTGAAAATATCATCAAGTTGATCTTGAATTCTGATAAATTGAAGAATGATATCTTTTTTTAGTGTATGATCCCTAAGAATGTGATGCCTAATATCTAGTTGATTTACATGAGAGTGATGTGCACAGTTTTTAATATGGGAAATATCCCTAGTATTATCACACAAAATTTGTGTTTTGGTAAAACTCATACCATAGTCTGTGAGTGTGTGTTGCATCCACAACACTTGAGCACAAAAACATCCTGCTGCAACATATTCAGCTTGAGTAGTGGAATGTTCTATTGAGTGTTGCTTCTTGAATGACCAAGAAACTAATATATCTCTTAAGAAATGACAGGTTCTGGATATACTCATTCTATCAATTCTACATCCACCAAATTCATCATCCGAAAAACTTTTTGTTAGGTCCATAAGGCTGAATACCCTGAAGGGGGGGGGGGTGAATCAGGGTATGACTAATTTAAAATTAAAGGACATTCTGATCTTGTTTAGATGTTAATCAAAACACTCTTATCTCTCTTTCCAATTGCACAATGTAAACATATAGTAAAGAATGCACAAGACACAACAATTTTTACTTGGTTCACCCTCACTGGACTGCGTCCAAAGATCGTACACCGATAATGTGTCGATATACCAAATCCACTATAAGAACAATGTTGTTTAAAAGGTTCAGGATAGATAACTTATATTCCTAGGCTCACTGACTTTACAATATTTAGTGTCAACTTACAGCTTTCCCAAGGGTCACTTCCAGTTTCTCTCTCTCTGGCTCACTGCCGGTGGAGATGATCACCTTCTTCCTCTTCCTTTGTTCACTGATCTGGAAAGGATCCACTCACAGTTTATAGACGTGTAGGTATCTTCATTATAAATAATGAATGCATCCATTATTGTGTGTAGATGCTCTGTTGAAGTCCAACTTTCACCCATAGATGAATCTCACTTTGCACCGAAGGTATCAGGAAATCTTCTAGCTTTCACATACCCCGAAATCATTGTTGTTCTTCAACCATACTTGGTAGCCTTATCCAAGCTGGCGTGCAAGTCTTGGAACACAAGTTAAAACTGGCATGCAAGTCTACCTCAAACACTTGCGCGACACAAGATTCTACAACTCCAAACATGCATGACTCACACCCTTTTATGCCCAAACCAATATTGGCGTGCAACCAATAACTTTCTCGCTTCATCAAAACCTGGCGTGAAAGTGCCACCAGACCACTTGAATGACACCCCCTTCTCTAACTCAAAACATGGGAGACTCCCTTCATTTCTCACCCAATCCTCCTTGGCCGTGCAATAAACAACTGACACACAACTTCTACTTTCGTGACACCACCACCACCTGCGCGACCACCACACCTGTGTGATGGGAGCTCTAATTTTCTCTTAGTGTTAAACTACTCAGCGAATGAGGAGGGGTTGACATCTATTTATTATCATTTAGACACCATGCACAATGGCGCACAATTCTCCTCTCGGTGCGCATGTCTTGGCATGCAAGTCTCTCACGCGTATGTCACTTCCGCAACCAACCCTAAAACATGGGCAGCCCTTTTCCCTTTTCCATATTTTGATGTTCTGATCCTGTAAAAACATATGGCATGCAAGATTCATATCCTTCAAGAAAATAGCGCACAAGTCCCTTTGCCAAAACCATTTTTCTCCATTTGTCAATTTTTAGGCCCAAAAATTTGGCAAACACTGGAAAACGGTGTTACCTTGTTTCTACTCTTTTTGAACTGCCTCTGGATCGACCATTCCTTTGTCGACATTCTTGAATAAAAAATGTGTCGTTATCCACATCCCTTGAACTCGACATGCCACCATGAAATCTCCATTGTCAATAAATTTTTACATCATGGTTTGCTTTGTCAACAAACACGACATAGATGCCCACTTTTTCAACAATCACAATCACATCAATAATGCATCAATGATACCTTGAGGGATTTTTTCCAAATAATCTCCCCCTTTAGTTTTGTTGAAAACTCTTCCATGATAAGATACATAGTTAAGTTTTTAGCCAAAATTCACAAATTTTGATTCCAATATCGATCAAGGATTTAATCAACAGATACTCTTAGCCCACATGAGTAATGATCGATGTAAGAAACAAGAGTAAATGAAAAGTTCATCAATGAATCTCTTCGGCTATTACACCCACTGTTGACACCAAACTAATACCAATTTTTTGGAAATATTCTTACAGCATTAAAACACCACCCTTCTACTTTTATCACGATCCTCAGCTGTCATGATATATATTCTTTGATTGATCACTTCTAGCATCATACGATTTCATAATCCCCCTATCTGGCTACTCCACCTGTCAGCCTCTCCCCCTATTTGTCATGATTTATCAAATAGACACTCTGTCTCCCCCTTGAACAATCAATATTTTCTCCCCCTTTGTCAATTAACCCAAAGGTTACTTCTTGGCAGTATGTAATAGAGTAGAGAACACATATCAACACATTAGGGGAAAACACATCATACGTTGGGGAGAGGGGGTTCCACATCCACACTCTTTTAAGTGCAGGTAGTCGACTAAACTCTTCGAGCCAGTCGATGCATTTCAAAAACTTCCTTGGGTAAGGCCTTTGTCAGAATATATGCAACCTGTAGCTCTGTAGGCACATAGTCCAAATTTACAAGCCCTTTCTCCACGTGATCCATGATGAAATGATATTTTTTCTCAATGTTCTTTTTCCATGAGTGATGAACTGGATTTTTTTCTAAGATTAATATCACTTGAGTAATCACACTAGATTCCGATCAGAGACTTCACATCAAATCCCATTTCTTCAAGATTCTTCTTCATCCACAATAATTTTGTGCACGCTTGACTAGCGTCAATATAGTCAGCTTCTTCAGTGCTCAATGAAATTAAATCTTGATTCTTTCATATCCAAGAATTACACAATCCACCAAGATAGAATTCACCACATGATGCTGATTTTCTATCATCCACTGAGCCGGCCCAATCTGCATCTGTGTATCCCAATAAATCTATACAAGATTTGTGATTATATGTCAAACTGAAGCCCATTGTGCCCTTGATATACCAAAGTATTCATTTCACTGGAAGCATGTGGCCTTATGTGGGATTACTCTAATATGATGCTGCTTGGCATGTGGCGAATACTATGTCATGCCTTGTCATAGTTAGGTATAATATACTTCCAATGATTTGACAATATTTTGTGATATTAACTACCTTGCCAGCTTCATCTTTCGACAGTTTCATCTAGGTAGCAAAAAGAGACTTCATTTCCTTGTAATTTTCCATTCCAAATCATTTCATAACTTCCTTGGAATACTTGGATTAATGAATTAATGTACCATTATTTCCATGTGTCACCTATAGACCAAGAAAAAACGTTAGCTCTCAAATCATTGACATTTCAAACTCAATATTCATGAATTGGAAAAATTGACTGAACTGAGGTTCATCTGATCCCCCAAAGATTATGTCATCAACATAAACTAGCACAATCATCCTTTGATTAATATTTTTGTTGAAATATGAATTGTAATCAAATCCACCATGCTGGAAACCATGTTTCTTTAAATATTTTCAAGCCTTGAGTACCATGCTCTTGGTGCTTGTTTTAGCCCATACAACGCCTTCTTCAGCTGAAAAACTTTATCCTCATCTTAATGAATGAAAAACCCATCTGGATTCTCAATGTAAACCTCCTCCTATAGAAAACCATTTAGAAATGAAGATTTGACATCCATCTGGAACACTTTGAACATTCTTTGCACTGTTATGGATAAAAATAATCTAATTGTCTCCAGCCTTGAAACCTGTGCAAATGTCTCATCAACATCAGTACCCTTTATCTGGGAGTATCCTTTACACACCAGTCATGCTTTGTTTTGAATTACTATTCCATCTTTGTTTATCTTGTTTCGAAAAACCCATTTAGTCCTGATGATTTTCTTATCTTCTTTCCTTTAAACAATCGCCCACGTATGATTCTTCTCAATCTAGTCTAATTCTTCATTCATATACTGAACCCAGTAGTCATCTTCAGCTGCATCAGAAAAAAAAATTGGATCTAATTTAGATAAAAATGATGTTTGCTGGAATGATGTCATTCTTCAAGTGTGAACATGAGCTGTCTGATCACCAATGATATTTTCCCTATCAATTTCTGCTCAACTCTTGGGACTCCTAGTAGATTCAGATTTGTTTCCCTCTTGTTCATCATTAGTTTCTTCTTCTGAGGTAGCCTCTTCCACTTCTACTCCCCCTATGTTTCTTTCCTCTTCATCACTTGCATCTAGAACTATTCACTAGGTCGTAGAGTATTTTGTTCATTTTCAAATATAGTGACATCATTGATCTCTACAGTTTTTCCCTACCTTTTTTTCAAGCATTTATAATCATTTATTTAACCCGAGAAGCCAAGGAATATTCCCTCATCTCCTTGTGACTCAAACATCATGTGGTTTTCTTTTTTGAGAATAAAACACTTACTTACAAAGATCCGAAAGTATTTTAACGTTGGTTTCATTCCGTACCACATTTCATATAGAGTCTTCCCTACATTCAGACAAAACAGAGCCCTATTTGATATATTGACCGATGTCCAAACTTCTTCTTTCAAAAATTTCTCTGGTAGGTCCTTTTCAATAAGAATTTTTCTGGCCATGTTGTTGATGATCCCATTTTTCCTTTCAACTACTCCATTCTGTTGGGGAGTTTTTACAGATTAAACTTGATGTCTTATCCCATTTTTCTTGAGATAGTCTTCCACATGACTGTTTGTGAAATCTATGCCATTATCAGTATGAAACATCAGAACATTCTGCCCATACATGCTTTCTGATTCCCACCAATACTACATGATAAAACTGAACACTTCTGTCTTATGGCTAATGAAAAATACCCAAGACATTCTACTATAATCATCAATTAAAAGGACATAGTACCTTTACCCAGTTATGCCTTGTGGTGAGATAGGTCCACAAACATCAACATGCACCATTTCAGGCCCTCTGGTTGATTTCTATTCCTTTGGCTTGTATGTCATTCTAATGACCTTCCCTTGCTGGCAAGAATCGTACGTATGAGTGCGATCACGTGATAATTTGGGAAGGATTATAGTAGAATCACACATTACAAGATCTTCCATAGGTGGTTGACATGGATTTCCAACCCGCTTATGCCATAACATCTTTTCTTCCTCTCTTGATAAGAGACACATATCATCATTCCCACTTACATGGTATAGATTTCCCTTTTTCCTTTTTTCATGTAGAACAACTGCTCTATATTTTCCATTCACAACACACATCTTCTATAACATCCCAGGTAAATAATGAATAAAACATTTTTATATTTATTAGTATTTACGAATTAAATATTAATTTTACTTTAAAGGGGTTTCTATGTTCGATAGCGTACCCGATACGCAACGATGAGTTCCTTTGAAAACTTATGTTGCACACTAGTAATATAATAATATTATTTTAAATGGTAGTTAACATGTAGCCGTTGTATTGGTGGGAATGGATAGAAATAAATAATATATTATTATATATGTTTTTTAAATGTTTTTACATTTATCCAATAAAAGATAAAGGCTTAAAATACGGAAAGAATTCAATTTTAGGCATTTATACCCTAATATTCACTAAAGGTTAACTTATCACCTTTTGATGGTGAACCGTCATTAGATATAGTTTTGATCACTCTTATACATTCTATTGGACCAAATATATCTCTTTTTGGAATCAGGACATCAAAATTTACTTTGTGTAAATTTTTGGTATTTTTCCGATAAAGTCCATTTTTTTAATGAATTGTTTAAAATGTAGTATTTTAATTCAAAACCTCTTTTTTATCTAATTTATTAAGATGATTAAATAATATTTTTAATTGGTTTTAAAGTGAAATTAGAAAATATTTTTACCATTAAATCCAATAGTGGTCATTGGAATTAATTTCACATTGAAATCAGACTTAAACTAGTGTCAATATTTTGATACATATTATTTCATAAAAACACGCTATTTGCTTCGACAGTGGGAATTAATTATTAAATTAATTAATGAAACTTATATGTTTTGAATTTTGTAAAATGGAATTCATTTTTGAATTCGGAATATCAAATATATCTTAGGGTGAAGTTTTGGTATTTTTCTAAAAAACTTCAATTTTTGATGAATACTGAAACCACTAAGTGGTACTTAAAAAAACTGATTTTTCCTTTAAATGAAATTTTACCACCTCTGTGTTTTGAATTTCAAAAATCCGACAACCATGGTTGTCATTAAGAAGTAAAATGTGGTTTAATGAGATTAAAATAATTTTTGGTGAATAGTAACTCTTAAGTTCTTAATCGCGATTAGAGGTAATTAGTGTAGTTTAAGGTAAGAATAATGTTTTAATAAAATGAAATGACCAAGACACATGTCCTACCCTCATTGGATGTGTCATGACCGACCAATACAATCCATGGGTCAACATGGTGACCCCATGGAGCCACCTTGGTTGGAAAATGACATAAATACCTTTTATTTAATGTTAAAGTAAAAAATGACACAAACATGAAATGTTTTACTAAAACAATTTTTACATGGGGTTATACAAGTCATAATTTGGACTATAAATAGTCATTGTAAATATAAAATTATTTCCTACATCATAGTATTTGTTTTATAATTTGTATAAATTAAATAAGTTAAATTATTTATGACATCATGATGATGCAGTGATGACCTCATTATTTAACGATTTAAATAAACTGGAATGATAATGTAATATTTAAGACCTACACATGTCCAATACCTATTGGATGAGTGGATTTAGAACCCTTATCACCTTATCCTAAAATTATATCAATTTGGGACCTTTTAAATCCGAATATCATTTTAAAATAAATTGACTTTTCCTTACATTCCATGATTGCCCCTCCTCTCCTCTTATAAAAGGCCCCCACCTCTACCACCTTCCCACACTCCCAAAGCCTTTGGCTCGGCCAACCTCTACCCATTCTGTCTCTCCACTTACCTATTTTACTCATTCAAGCCTCACTTTGGGTAGAAGTCTTCCCAAGGAAGCCTTTGAGCTCAATCCAAAGGGAGTTACCCGATTTTAAGGTAATGTCTTCTTTTGAGTCCTTTTGTTTTATTTTTCTTCTCAAACCCCATAAAAATATTTTTATTCTTTTCTTCTGTAACAACTCCAGTATCCTCAATATACTAGGATTTTGTTATAAGAAGTATTCGAGCTACACATACACACACCTACATCTAATGGTTAATGAACATACTGTTTCCGTGGATGGCGTATTTATGCCTCCCAAAACGATGATTGTTAAAAATTCTATTAACACCTTCAAAGGTGGCCATTAATATGACACTATATGTATATATGATATATAATATGTTTATGTTTTTTCCTTAAGCTTCTGTATTTTTCATTTTCGGCATACCTTTACGGTTTCAATTATGGGTAAACACGATATCTTCATTTAAGGAAGTGTGGACTACCTCCCCCTCAAAGTGATTTGATTCGTTAATGCCATATGTGGGATGTATAAAGGATGGATTTAAAGTTTTTATATATGATTTTATACTGGAATTATAATATACCCCTATATAATTATTATTTATTTCCATTAAAGTATGAGATAGAAATGAAAGTAGCGTCCATGCGTACGTAAGGCTTACCGTCTCCATGAATGGTGAATTTCATTTCTTATCCCCAAATGTATTGTACTCTTATACGTACATATTTATAATGGATATATATAAATTATGTTACATATAAATGATGAATATAATTCTTGAATTAAAATATATATACCTCTCATTTAGTTTTAATTCCATTAATATGACAAAGAAATGAAAGTAGCGTTCATGCGTACGTACGGCTTACAGTCTCCACGAAAGGTGCATTTCATTTCTTACCTCTAAATGATTATGTAATATTATAAATACATGTATATTCTGGATATATATGATATATATGCTATCCAAATCAGGAATGTCATTCTGGATATAAAGAACCTTTGACCACACGAACAACATTTAATTGTAAGAAGTCCACTTTGGACTTAAGAACCAAATATCGACAAAACAAACATTATTAACTTAAATGGTTGCATAATGTTTATAACCTGGAAATAAGTTATATAAAACGAATAATGAACTTGAAAAATGTTCTTAAGAAAATAGAAATTAACTCAAGTTTATTATTCAGGACGTTAAAGAATGATCGAGTCAAGTCGGACACGAGGTAAGGGACTTCGTCTCAATCTTCTTTCATTGAGTCATATTTCGTTTTATACACAACATTCTTTTATACGGTGTATAAAACTCTTTGACATTTACTTTCATACAAAAGGAATCTTTTTATACGAAGCGTTTTACTAAATGGAAAAAAGGAATGATTCTTTTAACGTACGTGGTGACAACGACCTTTTCCACCGCCGCGAGTATTATTTGGTCTTTGGCTTCCTCAACAAGCCGTAATGTTTTTTAAAATGAAAAAAATACCATATACTCTTTTATGTATTTTGGTATTGAAAATGGTTTTTCTAATGGATTTTTTATGTCAATATATATGAGTGATATATTGTGATCAAAGTTTAGAACTGGTTTCTTTCCTTTATGTTTGCTTTATGACTTATGATTTTATAATGGTACTTGGACATTTGATGGGTGGTTACGTGATGAACCATATGACGGGTGGTGTCGTGAATACCAGGACGGGTGTATACGTTATAACCTCCAATGCATTGGGTATGGAAGTCGGCCATATGGCCATTCCATTAAGTATGTATGGAAGTTGGCCGTATGTCTATTCCATTAAGATATATGTGTGGAAGTCGACCGTATGGTTATTCCACTTAAGTATGTTTATATCCCAAGTTACCTTTATATGTTATGTGTTATTTATATGTTTTTTATGGTAATACTTTGGTTACAAAAAGGTAAGTAATGATATTTTATTCAGTGAAGAGTTTTTACTACTTCATGAAGGTGAAGGTATTACTTTGATAATGTTATACAGGGTTTACTTGATGTTTGAAAAACTAACAGTTTTTATTCTTTGTGTATCACTTACTGAGCATTTTATGCTCACCCCAAGTTTTTTTTTGAAATGTTTTTCATTGGACTTAATGTGGAATAGGGTCAAGGATGGGATCAAGGGAATGTCATGCTATATAAAACATTGAACTGGACATGTTTCTTTTTAAGGGTTTTTTTTGTTCTATGGAAACTTAGTAGAAGTGTCTACTTTGTAATATTTTGAGATGTAACAGTTATGTCCTAATTCTCTAAAACTCTAAACATGAATAGATCCTCAATGTGAATTATTCATTTAATTCGATGTTAAGTAATGTTTAAGGTCGGGGCCTTATAGTTGGTATCAAAGGTCGGTTTAGACAACTTTAGGAGTTAGAAAATTGTTAAATTATAAATTAATATATGGTATGATTGAAATGATATAGCATTTAAAGATTACCATGTTGCTTCACCTAAGATATTTTAGTGTTAAGAATGGTTTTTCATAGAGTAAACAGAACAGAATTTCTGGGAAGGCATAAAGAGGGAAATGACCTTTTAAATCAGTATCTTGAGATGGTCAGAATCAGAACTAAACAATTTGTCGTAGTGATGGCTCAGTTGACTCAGGTGAAAAATTTTGGTTGTATTTATTGATGATATTTTGGTGTTTTCTAAAAGTAAAGTGTAAAATGAAAGTCATTTAAGGGTTATCTTTAAATCCTTAAAATAAAAGAAACTATATGGAGAATTCAGCAAGTGTGAGTTTTGGTTACAACAAATTTCTTTCCTGGGTCACATTGTTTCAAAAGATGACATAACTATTGATCCTGCTAAAACAAAAGTTGTTGAAGAATGTCCAAGACCCATAAATGTAACTAAGATCTGTAGTTTTCTTGGTTTGGCAGGTTACTACCGAAAGTTTGTTGAAATTTTTTCACATTTATCTAGTCCAATGATTAAGCTAACTCTGAAGGGTGTTATGTTTATATGGACAAAAGAATGTGATGATTGTTTTCAGGAGTTGAAAAGAATATTGGTGAATGCTCCAGTTTTGGCACTTCCTTCTAGGAATGGTGAGTTTGTTATATACAGTGATGCTTCGTTGAAGGGACTTGGTTGTTTCTTTATGTAGAATGATCAGTTAATTGCTTATGCTTCACGTTAGTTGAAAAATCATGAGGTAAATTACCCTACACATGATTTTGAATTAGCTGCTGATGTTTTTGATTTAAAAATTTGGAGGCATCATTTGTATAGAGTAAAGTGTGAAATATATACTGATCAAAAAAATTTAAAGTATATATTCACTCAGAAATAATTGAACATGAGACAGAGGAGATGGCTGGAATTAATCAAGGATTATGATTGTACAATTCACTACCATCCGGGAAAAGCCAATAAAGTTGCTGATGCTTTGAGTCAAAAAAGTAATGCTTCATTAACGATGTTGCATTTGGAACTTGATCCTTTGGTTAAGGATTTTATGAACTTTGGCATAGAAGTTGTTGGTGCAGGATATCCTTCTGTTTTGTTTCAGGTATCAGTGACATATTCCCTATCAGACAGAATAAAGCAAGAATAGAAGCAAGACAGTGAGTTGCAGAAAAAGGTAGAGCTGGTTCAGAAGGGTAAGATGCCTGAATTCAACATTGATAATGATTGAGTTTTGAGGGTTGGGAAAGAGATTATGTTTGCCTTGTGATTCACAGTTGAAGAATGAGTTGTTATGTGAAGCTCATAGTTCTCCGTTTTCAGTTCATCCTGGCAGAACTAAGATGTACAGAGATCTGCAGGAGTATTACTGGTGGGATGAAATGAAAAGAGATATTGCTGATTTTACTGTGAAGTGTTTGACTTGTCAGCAGGTTAATGTAGAGTGGCAGTTACCGAATGGGATGCTTCATCCTCTACTAGTGCCAGAGTGTAAATGGGAGAATATATCTATGGACTTTTTTGTGGGATTACCGAAGACATCTCGAGGTTTACTTCTAACTTTTGGAAAGGCCTTCAAAATTCATTGGGTACTGAATTAAATTTTAGTACAGCTTTTCATCCTCAATCAGATGGGCAGTCAGAACGAACAATACAGACCTTGGAGGATATGCTACGAGCTTGTTCGATGGATTATCAGGGAAGTTGGGACCAACATCTTTCTTTGGTTGAGTTTTCTTATAATAACAGTTTTCATTCTAGTATATAGATGGAACCATTTGAGTCATTATATGGGAAGCGGTGTCAAACTCCAGTATTTTGGGATGAAGTGGGTGAAAGGAAGCTGATGGGACCAAAATTGGTAGAATAGATGGCATAAAAAGTTCAGTTGATTCAGAAACACATGAGAACAACTCAGAGCAGGAAGAAGAGTTATGCGGATAACCAGAGGAAGGATCTATCTTTGGAGGTCGGTGATCATGTTTTTCTCAAGGTTTCTCCATGGAAAAGTGTGATGATATTTGGTATGAAAGGAAAGCTGAGTCCAAGGTTCATTGGACCATATGAAATTTTGGAGAGAGTTGGATCAGTTGCTTACCGAGTGGATTTATGTAACATCCCTGGTAAATAATGAATAAAAAAATTTCATATTTATTAATATTTATGAATTAAATATTAATTTTACTTTAAAGGGGTGTCTATGTTCGATAGCCTACCCGATACGCAACATTGAGTTCCTTTGAAAACTTACGTTGCACACTAGTAATATAATAATATTATTTTAAATGGTAGTTAACATGTAGCCATTGTATTGGAAGGAATGGATAGAAATAACTAATATATGATTATATATGTTTTTTAAATGTTTTTACATTTATCCAATAAATGATAAAGGCTTAAAATATGGAAAGAATTCAATTTTAGGCATTTATATCCTAATTTTCACTAAAGGTTCACTTATCACCTTTTGACGGTGAACCATCATTAAATATAGTTTTTATCACTCTTATACATTCTATTGGACAAAAAATAACTCTTTTTAGAATCAGGACATCAAAATTTACTTGGTGTCAATTTTTGGTATTTTTCCGATAAAGTCCATTTTTTTAATGAATAGTGTAAAATGTTGTATTTTAATTCAAAATCTCTTTTTAATATAATTTATTAAGATGATTAGATAATCTTTTGAATTGGTTTTAAAGTGAAATTAGAAAATATTGTTACCATTAAATCCAATAGTGGTCGTTGGAATTAATTTCACTTTGAAATCGGACTTAAACTAGTGTCAATCTTTTGATACTTATTGTTTCATAAAAACACGCTATTTGCTCTGACAGCGGGAATTAATTATTAAATTAATTAATGAAACTTATATGTTTTTAATTTTTTAAAATAGATTTCATTTTTGAATTCTTAATATCAAATATATCTAAGGGTTAATTTTTGGGATTTTTCTGAAAAACTTCAATTTTTGATGAATAGTGAAACCACTAAGTGGTACTTATAAAAACTGATTTTTAGTTTAAATGAAATTTTACCACCTCTGTGTTTTCAATTTCAAAAGTCCTACATACATGGTTGTCATTAAGAAGTAAAATGTGGTTCAATGGGATTAAAATAATTTTTTGGTGAATAGTAACTTATTACGTTTTTAATCGCGATTAGAGGTAATTAGTGTAGTTTAAGGTAAAAATAATGTTTTAATAAAATGAAAATACCTAGACACATGTCCTACCCTTATTGGATGTGTCATGGCCGACCATGAAAATCCATGGGTCAACTTGGGGACCCCATGGAGCCACTTTGGTTGGGAAATGACATAAATAACTTTTTATTAAATGTTAAAGTAAAATGAAACATACATGAGGTTTTTTACTTAAATAATTTTTACATGGGGTTATACAAATCAGATTTTTTACTATAAATATTCATTAGAAATCTAATAATAGTTCCTACATCATGATAGTTTTTTTATAATTTTTAGAAATTATATATATTAAATTATTTATGACATCATGATGATGCAGCGATTACCTCATTAATAATGGATTTAAATAAAATGGAAAGATAATGTAACATATAAGACCTAAACATGTCCAAAACGTATTGGATGAGTGGATTTCTAACCCTTATCACCTTATCCTAGAATTATATCAATGTGGGACCTCTTAAATTCGAATACCATTTTAAAATAAAGTGACTTTTCTTTACTTTCGAAGAGTGCCCCTCGTCTCCTCTTACAAAAGGCCTCCACCTCTACCTCCTTACCCACACATCCAAAGCCTTTGGCTCAGCCAACCCCTGCCCATTTTGTCTCTCCACGTCCCTCTATTACTCGTTGAAACCTCACTTTGGGAAGAAGTCTTCCCAAGGAAGCCTTTGAGCTCAAACCAAAGGGAGTTACCCGATTTTAAGGTAATATCTTCACTTGAGTCCTTTTATTTTGCTTCTCCAACCCCCTAAACTCTTTTTATTATTTGATTTTCTAACAACTCCAGTATCCTCAATATACTAGGATGTTTTTATAAGAAGGATTCTAGCTACACATACACACACCTACATCTAATGGTTAAAGAACATACAGTTTCCGTGGATGGTGAATTTCTGCCTCCCGAAACGATGATTATTCAAAATTATTTTAACACCTTCAAAGGTAGCCATTAATATGACACTATATTTATATATGATATATAATATGTTTATGTTTTCCTTAAGCTTATGTATTTTTCATTTTGGTCATACCTTTATGGTTTCCATTATGGGTAAACGCGATATCTTCATTTAAGGAAGTGCGGACTACCGCCCCATCAAAGTGATTTGATTCGTTAATGCCATATGTGGGATGTATAAAGGATGGATTTAAAGTTATTATATATGATTTTATATTTGAATTTTAATATACCTCTATATAATTATTATTTACTTCCATTAAAGAATGAGATAGAAATGAAAGTTGCGTTAATGCGTACGTACGGCTAACCGTCTCCATGAACGGTGCATTTCATTTCTTATCCCCAAATGTAATGTACTATTAAAATTACATGTATATAATGGATATATATAATTAATTATACATCTAAATGATGAATATAATTCTATAATTAAAATATACATGCCTCTCATTTAGTTTTAATTCCATTAATATGACAAAGAAATGAATGTAGCATTCATGCGAACGTACGGCTTACCGTCTCCATGAACGGTTCATTTCATTTCTTACCTCTAAATGATTATGTAATATTATAAATACATGTATAATCTGGATATATATGATATATATGATATCCAAAGAAGGAATGTCATTCTGGATATAAAGAACCTTTGACCACACGAACAACATGTAATTGTAAGAAGTCCACTTTCGACATAAGAACCAAATATCGACAAAACAAACATTATTAACTTAAATGGTTATATAATGTTTATAACATGGAAATAAGTGATATAAAAGGAATAATTAACTTGAAAAAGGTTCTTATGCAAATAGAAATTAACTCAAGTTTATTATTCTGTACGTTAAAGAACGATCGAGTCAAGTCGGACCCGAGGTAAGGGACTTAGCCTCAATCTCCATTCTTTGAGGCATATTTCATTTTATACACAACTTTATTTTATACGGTGTATAAACCCCTTTTAATTTTACTTTTATACAAAAGGAATCTTTTTCTACGAAGCATTTTACTAAACGACAAAAAGGAATGTTTCTTTTAACGTACGCGATGACAACGACCTTTTCCGCCGCCGTGAATATTATTTGGTCTTTGGCGTCCTGAACAAGCCGTAATGTTTTTTTAAATGAAATAAATACCATATACACTTTTATGTATTTTGGTATTGAAAATGGTTTTTATAATGGATTTTTTATGTCAATATATTTATGTGATATATTGTGATCAAAGTGTGGAAATTTTTTCATTCCATTATATTTGTTTTATGTCTTATTATTTTATAATGGTACTTGGACATTTGACGGGTGGTTACATGATGAACCATATGACGGGTGGTGCTGTGAATACCAGGATGGGTGGTTATGTTATAACCTCCAATGCATTGGGTATGGAAGTCGTCCGTATGACCATTCCATTATGTATGTACGGAAGTTGGCCGTATGGCTATTCCATTAAGAGATACGTGTGGAAGTCGACCATATGGTTATTCCACTTTAGTATGTTTATGTCCGAAGTTACCTTTATATGTTATGTGTTCTTTATATGGGTTTTATGGTAATACTTTGGTTACAAAAAGGTATGTAATGATATTTTATTCAGTGAAGAGTTTTTACTACTTCATGAAGGTGAATGTATTACTTTGATAAAATTATACATGGTTTACTTGATGTTTGAAAAACTAACTGTTTTCATTCTTTGTGTATCCCTTACTGATCTTTTTATGCTCACCCCAAGTTTTTTTTTGAATTGTTTTTCACATGACTTAATGTGGAATAGGGTCAAGGATGGGATCAAGGGAAAGTCATGCTATATAAAACATGGAACTGGACATGTTTCTTTTTAAGGGTTTTTTTTCTATGGAAACTTAGTATAAGTGTATACTTTGTAATCTTTTGAGATGTAACAGTTATGTCCTAATTCTCTAAAACTCTAAACCTGAAAAGATCCTCAATGTGAATTATTCATTTAATTAAATATTAAGTAATGTTTAAGGTCGGGGCCTTATAGTTGGTATCAGAGGTTAGTTTAGACAACTTTAGGAGTTACAAAATTGTTAAATTATAAATTAATTTATGGTATGATTGAAAATGATATAGCATTTGAAGATTACCATGTTGCTTCACCTAATATATTTTAGTGTTAAGAATGGTTTTTCATAGAGGAAACAAAACAGATTTTCTGGGAAGGCGTACAGAGGGAAATGACCTTTTAAATCAGTATCATGAGATGGTCAGAATCAGAACTAAACAGTTTGTTGCAGTGATGGCTCAGTTGAATCAGGTGATAAGTGTTGGTTGTTTTTATTTACGATATTTTGGTGTTTTCTAAAACTAAAGAGGATCATGAAATAAATTTAAGGGTTATCTTGCAAACCCTAAAAGAAAAGAAACTATATGGAAAATTCCGGAAGTGCGAGTTTTGGTTACAACAAATTTCTTTCCTTGGTCACATTATTTCAAAAGATGGCATAACTGTTGATCCTGCTAAAACAAAAGTTGTTGAAGAAATTCCAACACCCAAAAATGTAACTGAGATCCGTAGTTTTCCTGGTTTGGCAGGTTACTACCGAAGGTTTGTTGAAAATTTTTCACGGTTATCTAGTCCAATGACTAGGCTAAATTTGAAGGGTGTTAAGTTTATCTGGACAAAAT
Organism: Viscum album; assembly: GCA_963277665.1. NCBI lineage: Eukaryota > Viridiplantae > Streptophyta > Magnoliopsida > Santalales > Viscaceae > Viscum > Viscum album. The sequence continues at coordinate 938,232,862 of OY728129.1, forward strand.
AATGTGATGATTGTTTTCAGGAGTTGAAAAGAATATTAGTGAATGCTCCAGTTTTGGCACTTACTTCAAGGAATTGTGAGTTTTTTATATACAGTGATGCTTCATTGAAGGGACTTGGCTCTGTCCTTGTGTAGAATGATCAGTTAATTACTTATGCTTCACGTCAGTTGAAAACTCATGAGGTAAATTACCCTACACATGATTTGGAATTAGCTGCTGTTGTTTTTGCTTTAAAAATTTGGAGGCATCATTTGTATGGATTAATGTGTGAAACATATACTGATCACAAAAGTTTAAAGTATATATTCCCTCAGAAAGAATTGAACATGAGATAGAGAAGATGGCTGGAATTAATCAACGATTATGATTGTACAATTTACTACCATCCGGGAAAATCCAATAAAGTTGCTGATTCTTTGAGTCGAAAAAGTAATGCTTCATTAACCATGATACGTTTGGAACGAGATCCTTTGGTTTTTGATTTGATGAACTTTTTCATAGAAGTTGTTGGTGAAGAATGTTCTTCTGTTTTGTTTCAGGTATCAGTGAGATCATCCCTATCAGATAGAATTAAGAAATCACAGAAGCAAGACAGTGAGTTGCAGAAAAAGGTAGAGCTGGTTCAGAAAGGTAAGTTTAATGAATTCAACATTGATAGTGACTTTGTTTTGAGGATTGGGAAGAGATTATGTGTGCCTTTTGATTCACAGTTGAAGAATGAGTTGTTATGTGAGGCTCATAGTTCCCCATTTTTAGTTCATCCTTGCAGTACTAAGATGTAGAGAGATCTGCAGGAGTATTACTGGTGGGATGGAATGAAAAGGGATATTGCTGATTTTACTGTGAAGTGTTTGACTTGTCAGCAGGTTAAAGCAGAGCGGCAGTTACCGAAAGGGATGATTCAGCATTTACCAGTGCCAGAGTGGAAATGGAAGAATATATCTATGGACTTTGTTGTGGGATTACCGAAGACATATCGAGGTAATAATTAAATCTGGGTTATTGTTGATCGCTTGACTAAATCTTCCCATTTCCTTCCAAATACGAGATAATTTTTCACTAGATCAACTTTCCCGTTTGTATCTTAAGGAGATAGTCAGGTTACATGGATTTCCTCTCTCCATTGTATCTGTCTGTGATCCTAGGTTTACTTCTAACTTTTGGAAAGGCATTCAGAAGTCATTGGGTACTGAATTAAATTTTAGTACATCTTTTCATCCTCAATCAGATGGTCAGTCGGAATTAACAATCCAGACCTTGGAGGATATGCTACGAGCTTGATCGATGGATTATCAGGGATGTTGGGACCAACATCTTTCTTTGGTTGAGTTTTCTTATAATAACAGTTTTCATTCCAGTATACAGATGGAACCATTTGAGGCATTATATGGGAAGCAGTGTCTAACTCTATCATTTTGGGATGAAGTGGGTGAAAGGAAGCTGATGGGACCAGAATTGGTAGAAGATATGGCATCAAAAGTCCAGTTGATTCAGAAACACATGAGAACAGCTCAGAGTATGAAGAAGAGTTATGCGGATAACCGGAGGAAGGATCTATCTTTCAAGGTAGGTGATCATGTTTTTCTCAAGGTTTCTCCATAGAAAATTGTGATGAGATTTGGTAAGAAAGGAAAGCTGAGTCCAAGGTTCATTGGACCATATGAAATTCTGGAGAGAGTTGGATCTGTTGCTTACCGAGTGGCTTTACCTCTGAGTTTATCTCAGGTACACAATTTTTTTTAATGTTTCGATGTTGAGTAAATATATGCCGGATCCATATCATGTTGTGAGTCTAGAGGTAGTTCAGCTGGAGGAGAACCTATCTTATGAAGAACAACCGGTCCAGAATATTGACAGAAGAGAGCAAGTGTTGCGAAATAAGGTAATCCACCAGGTAAAGGTTTTGTGGAAAAACCATATGGTTGAAGAGGCAACATGGGAATCTGAAAATGCTATGACGGATTAATACCCCCACTTATTTTGATTAGTGAATAAAATTGCGAGGACACAATTCCCAAAAGGGGGGATGGATGTAACATCCCAGGTAAATAATGAATAAAACATTTTTATATTTATTAATATTTATGAATTAAATATTAATTTTACCTTAAAGGGGTTTCTATGTTCGATAGCGTACCCGATACGCAAAGATGAGTTCCTTTGAAAACTTATGTTGCACACTAGTAATATAATAATATTATTTTAAATTGTAGTTAACATGTAGCCGTTGTATTCGCGAGAATGGATAGAAATAACTAATATATGATTTTATATGTTTTTTAAATGTTTTTACATTTATCCAAAAAAAGATAAAGTCTTAAAATACGGAAATAATTCAATTTTAGGCATTTATACCCTAATTTTCACTAAAGGTTTACTTATCCCCTTTTGATGGTGAACCATCATTAAATATAGTTTTGATCACTCTTATACATTCTATTGTACCAAATATAACTCTTTTTAGAATCGGGACATCAAAATTTACTTTGTGTAAATTTTTTGTATTTTTCCGATAAAGTCCATTTTTAATGAATAGTGTAAAATGTTGTATTTTAATTCAAAACCGCTATTTAAAATAATTTATTAAGATGATTATATAATCTTTTGAATTGGTTTTAAAGTGAAATTATAACATATTTTTACCATTAAATCCAATAGTGGTCATTGGAATTAATTTCACTTTGAAATCGGACTTAAACTAGTGTCAATCTTTTGATACTTATTGTTTCATAAAAACACGCTATTTGCTCTGACAGCGGGAATTAATTATTAAATTAATTAATGAAACTTATATGTTTTGAATTTTGTAAAATAGAATTCATTTTTTAATTCGGAATATCAAATATAGCTAAGGGTGAATTTTTGGGATTTTTCTGAAAAACATCAATTTTTGATGAATAGTGAAACAACTAAGTGGTACTTATAAAAACAGATTTTTCGTTTAAATGAAATTTTACCACCTCTGTGTTTTGAATTTCAAAAATCCAATATACATGGTTTTCAGTAAGAAGTAAAATGTGGTTCAATGGGATTAAAATAATTTTTTGGTTTATGGTAGCTTATTAAGTTTTTAATCGCGATTAGAGGTAATTAGTGTAGTTTAAGGTAACAATAATGTTATAATAAAATGAAAATACCTAGACACATGTACTACCCCTATTTGATGTTTCATGGCTGACCAGGAAATGAAAGTATCATTCATGCGTACGTATGGCTTACGGTCTCCATGAACAGTGCATTTCATTTCTTACCTTTAAATGATTATGTAATATTATAAATACATGTATAAGTTGGATATATATGATATATATGATATCCAAATCAGGAATAACATTCTGGATATAACGAACCTTTGACCACACGAACAAAATGTAATTGTAAGAAGTCCACTTTCGACTTAAGAACCAAATATCGACAAAACAATCATTAATAACTTAAATGGTTACATAATGTTTATAACATGGAAATAAGTGATATAAAAGGAACAATGAACTTGAAAAGGTTTCTTAAGCAAAAATAAATTAACTCAAGTTTATTATTCAGGATTTTAACGAACGATCGAGTCAAGTCGGACCCGAGGTAAGGGACTTCGTCTCAATCTCCTTTCATTGAGGCATATTTCATTTTATAAACAACTTTCTTTTATACGGTGTATAAAACCCTTTGACTTTTACTTTCATACAAAAGGAATATTTTTCTATGAAGCGTTTTACTAAATGACAAAAAGGAATGTTTCTTTTAACATACGCGGTGACAACGACCTTTTCCGCCGCCGCGAGTAATATTTGGTCTCTGGCTTCCTGAACAAGCCGTAATGTTTTTTTAAATGAAATAAATACCATATACTCTTTTATGTATTTTGGTGTTGAAAATGGTTTTTATAATGGATTTGTTATGTCAATATATTTAATTGATATATTGTGATCAAAGTGTGGAAATGTTTTCTTTCCATTATATTTGTTTTATGTCTTATGATTTTATAATGGTACTTGGACATTTGACGGGTGGTTACGTGATGAACCATATGACGGGTGGTGCCGTGAATACCAGGATGGGTGGTTACGTTATGACCTCCAATGCATTGGGTATGGAAGTCGGCCGTATGGCCATTCCATTAAGTATGTATGGTTGTGGGCCGTATGGCTATTCCATTAAGAGATATGTGTGGAAGTCTACCGTATGGTTATTCCACTTAAGTATGTTTATGTCCCAAGTTACCTTTATATGTTATGTGTTCTTTATATGGGTTTTATGGTAATCCTTTGGTTACAAAAGGTAATTAATGATATTTTATTTAGTGAAGAGTTTTTACTACTTCATGAAGGTGAATGTATTACTTTGATAAAGTTTTACATGGTTTACTTGATGTTTGAAAAACTAACAGTTTTCATTCTTTGTGTATCCCTTACTGAGCTTTTTATGCTCAACCCATGTTTCTTTTGAAATTTTTTTCACAATACTAAATGTGGAATAGGGTCAAGGATGGGATCAAGGGAAAGTCATGCTATATAAAACATGGAACTAGACATGTTTCTTTTTAAGGGTTTTTTTATTCTATGGAAAATTAGTAGAAGTGTCTACTTTGTAATCTTTTGAGATGTAACAGTTATGTCCTAATTCTCTAAAACTCTAATCCTGAAAAGATCCTCAAAGTGAATTGTTCATTTAATTAAATATTATGTAATGTTTAAGTTTGTGGCCTTATACTTTACCTCCGAGTTTATCTCATGTACACAATGTTTTTCATGTTTCGATGCTGAGGATGTATATGTCAGGTCCATCTCATGTTTTGAGTCTAGAGGTAGTTCTGCTGGAAGAGAAGCTATCTTATGAAGAAAAACCCGTACAGATTCTTGACCGAAGAGAGAAGGTGTTGCAGAATATGTTAATTCACCAGGTAAAGGTTTTATGGAAAAAACATATGGTTGAAGAGGCAACTTGGGAATCTAAAAATGCTATGAGGGATAAATACCCCCACTTATTTTGATAAGTGAATAAAATTGTGAGGACACAATTCCCAAAAGGGGGGAAGGATGTAACATCCCAGGTAAATAATGAATAAAACATTTTCATATTTATTAATATTTACGAATTAAATATTAATTTTACTTTAAATGGGTTGCTATGTTCGATAGTGTGCCCGATATGCAACGATGAGTTCCTTTGAAAACTTAAGTTGCACACTAGTAATATAATAATATTATTTTAAATGGTAGATAACATGTAGCCGTTGTATTGGAAAGAATGGATAGAAATAACTAATATATGATTAAATATGTTTTTTAAATGTTTTTACATTTATCAAATAAAATATAAAGGCTTAAAATACGGAAATAATTCAATTTTATGCATTTATACCCTAATTTTCACTAAAGGTTCACTTGTCACCTTTTGATGGTAAACTGTCATTAAATATAGTTTTGATCACTCTTATACATTCTATTGGACCAAATATAACTCTTTTTAGAATCAGGACATCAAAATTTACTTTGTGTAAATTTTTGGTATTTTTCCGATAAGGTCAATTTTTTTAATAAATAGTTTAAATTGTTGTATTTTAATTCAAAACCTCTTTTTAATCTAATTTATTAAGATGATTAGGTAATCTTTTGATTTTTTTTAAAGTGAAATTAGAAAATATTTTTACCATTAAATCCAATAGTGGTCGTTGGAATTAATTTCACTTTGAAATCGGACGTAAACTAGTGTCAATCTTTTGATACTTATTGCTTCATAAAAACACGCTATTTGCTCTGACAGCGGGAATTACTTATTAAATTAATTAATTAAACTTATATGTTTCGAATTTTGTAAAAGGGACTTCATTTTTGAATTTGGAATATCAAATATAGCTTAGGGTGAAGTTTTGGTAATTTTCTGAAAAACTTCAATTTTTGATGAATAGTGAAACCACTAAGTGGTACTTAAAAAACTGATTTTTCATTTAAATGAAATTTTACCACCTCTGTGTTTTGAATTTCAAAAACCTGACATATATGGTTTTCATTAAGAAGTAAAATGTGGTCCAATGAGATTAAAATAATTTTTTGGTGAATAGTAGCTCTTAAGTTCTTAATCGCGATTAGAGGTAATTAGTGTAGTTTAAGGTAAGAATAATGTTTTAATAAAATGAAATGACCTAGACACATGTACTACCCTCATTGGATGTGTCATGGCCGACCAAGACAATCAATGGGTCAACTTGGGGACCCCATGGAGCCACTTTGGTTGGAAATGACATAATTACCTTTTATTTAATGTTAAAGTAAAAAATGACACAACCATTAAATGTTTTACTAAAACAATTTTTACATGGGGTTATACAAGTCATATTTTTGACTATAAATAGTCATTGGAACTCTAAGGAGATTTCTTACATCATAGTATTTTTTTTATAATTTTTAGACATTAAATAAATTAAATTATTTATGACATCATGATGATGCAGCGATGACCTCATTTTTTAGCGATTTAAAAAAAATGGAACGATAATGTAATATTTAAGACCTAAACATGTCCAAAACCTATTGTATGAGTGGATTTAGGACTCTTATCACCTTATCCTAGATTTATATCAATGCTGGACCTCTTAAATCCGAATATCATTTTAAAATAAAGTGACTTTTCCTTACTTTCCAAGAGTGCCCTTCCTCTCCTCTTATAAAAGGCCCCCACCTCTACCACCTTACCCACACACCCAAAGCCTTTGGGTCGTCCAAACAGTGCCCAATTTGTCTCTCCACTTACCTCTCTTACTCCTTCAAGCCTCACTTTGGGCAGAAGTCTTCCCAAGGAAGCGTTTGAGCTCAAACCAAAGGGAGTTACCCGATTTTAAGGTAATGTCTTCTTTTGAGTCCTTTTGTTTTATTTTGCTTCTCCAACCCCCTAAACTCTTTTTATTCTTTTATTTTGTAACAAATACAATATCCTCAATATACTAGGATGTTTTTTTAAGAAGTATTCGAGCTACACTTACACACACCTACATCTAATGGTTAAAGAACAGACTGTTTCCGTGGATGCCGACTTTATGCCTCCCGAAACGATGATTGTTCAACATTATTTTAACACCTTCAAAGGTGGACATTAAGATGACACTATATTTATATATTATATATAATATTTTTATGTTTTCCTTAAGATTCTGTATTTTTCATTTTGGTAAAACCTTTATGGTTTCCATTATGGGTAAAGGCGATATCATCATTTAAGGAAATGCGGACTACCGCCCCCTCAAAGTTATTTGATTCGTTAATGCCATATGTGGGACGTGTAAAGGATGGATTTAAAGTTATTATATATGATGTTATACTGTAATCATAATATACCTCTATATAATTATTATTTATTTCCATTATAGTATGAGATAGAAATGAAAGTAGTGTTCATGCGTACGTGCGGCTTACCGTCTCAATGAACGGTGCATTTCATTTCTTATCCCCAAATGTAATGTACTATTATAAGTACATATTTATAATGGATATATATAATGTATGTTACATATAAATGATGAATATAATTTATGGAATTAAAATATACATACCTCTCATTTAGTTTTAATTCCATTAATATGACAAAGAAATGAAAGTAGCGTTCATGCGTGCGTACGGCTTACCGTCTCCATGAATGGTGAATTTCATTTCATACATCTAAATGATTATGTAATATTATTAAAACATTTATATGCGGGATATATATGATATATATTCCATCTAAATCAGGAATGTCATTCTGGATATAGAGAATCTTTGACCACAAGAACAACAAGTAATTGTAAGAAGTCCACTTTCGACTTAAGAACCAAATACCGACAAGACAAAAATTATTAACTTAAATGGTTACATAATGTTTATATCATGGCAATAAGTAATATAAAAGGAATAATGAACTTGAAAAAGGTTCTTAATCAAATAGAAATTAACTCAAGTTTATTATTCAGGACGTTAAAGAACGATCAAGTCAAGTCGGACCCGAGGTAAGGGACTTCGTCTCAATCACCTTTCATTGAGGAATATTTCGTTTTATACACAACTTTATTTTATACGGTGTATAAAAATATTTGACTTTTACATTCATACAAAAGGAATCTTTTTCTACGAAGCGTTTTACTAAACGGAAAAAAGGAATGTTTCTTTTAACGTACGTCGTGACAACGACCTTTTCCACCACGGTGAGTATTATTTGGTCTTTGGATTTCTCAACAAGCCGTAATGTTTTTTAAAATGAAATAAATACCATATACTCTTTTATGTATTTTGGTATTGAAAATGGTTTTTATAATGGATTTGTTATGTCAATATATTTGAGTGATATATTGTGATCAAAGTGTGGAAATTTTTTATTTCCTTTATGTTTGCGTTATGTCTTATGATTTTATAAAGGTACTTGGACATTTGACGGGTGGTTACGTGATGAACCATATGACAGGTGGTGCCGTGAATACGAGGACGTGTGGTTACGTTATAACCTCCAATGCATTGGGTATGGAAGTCGGCCGTATGGCCATTCCATTAAGTATGTATGGAAGTTGGCCATATGGCTATTCCATTAAGAGATATGTGTGGAAGTCGACCGTATGGTTATTCCACTTAAGTTTGTTTATGTCCCAAGTTACCTTTATATTTTATGGGTTATTTATATGGGGTTTTTGGAAATTATTTGGTTACAAAAAGGTAAGTAATGATATTTTATTCAGTGGAGAGTTTTTACTACTTCATGAAGGTGAAGGTATTACTTTGATAAAGTTATACATGGTTTACTTGATGTTTGAAAAACTAACAGTTTTCATTCTTTGTGTATCCCTTACTAAGCTTTTTATGCTCACCCCATGTTTTTTTTTGAAATGTTTTTCACAGGACTTAATGTGGAATAGTGTCAAGGATGGGATCAAGGGAAAGTCATGCTATATAAAACATGGAACTGGACATGTTTCTTTTTATGTTTTTTTATTCTATAGAAACTTAGTAGAGGTGTCTACTTTGTAATCTTTTGAGATGTACAAGTTATGTCCTAATTCTCTAAAACTCTAAACCTGAAAAGTTCCTCAATGTGAGTTATTCTTTTAATTCAATATTAAGTAACGTTTATGGTCGGGGCCTTATATCTTCTTGGTAAATCAGATAGAGTGCCCAGAGTCACATAGTTGACTGACATTAAGCAAGTTATGAAAAAATACCTCTACTACCAAGACATCAACACGTCTCATTTCTTTTCCTCCAAATATAGCCTTTCCATAACTAAAAATATTCAACCTTTAATCGTTTCCAAACTAGAAAAAACCATTTTTTCATATTTAATCTCTATAATGAGATCATTGTAACCTGTCATATGGGGTTTGCAACCACTGTCAATGATCCAAACTCCTAAATGATCTGATGCTTTAAGGAAAATTTCCACAACTACTGCCTTTTCATCATTTTTCTTTTTGGTCCATGTCTTCGTCTTCACACTTGGTGTGTTTTAGAGAAGTTGATATTCCTTAGAGTGTGATGGACCAACTTCCTCATATATTGCTGAAAATTGATTTTGGGTATTCAACTCACTTGTTGATTCCCTAACTTGCTGCTTACGACTGCCCATGTTTTGTTTTGGAACATTTCTTTTTATGATTGATGTGAAATATCTATCCATGTGACCAAATCCTCCACACCTAAAATAATGACCTTCAAAGGATGTTATATAATATTGAGCTCTGTTTGGCTTGAATTTTTGTTCTTGTGCCCTTCGGTATCTCTTGTCAATAGAACACACATTCTGTGAGTGTCCCATCATTCCACAGCAGTAGCACCAAATTTAAGGAGCATTCTTGTGTGTCACTTCTGCACTACTGGTTTTCCCTTGGGATTTGAAAATATTCTGATTCTGTTTCTTACCCAAATCTATATTCATTCCCAGAGCAGGTTCTTGTTGTTTGTCTTCATCCATGACCGCTTTCTGGTTTCATTCATGTCCCATACCAGTCTTATCATTGGAACATGATTGTTTCTTCTTTTTTGCTAGAGGTCTGTGCTCCACTTATTTCTTTTCAGTCTTCTAAATAATTTGTATTTCAGGCACTACACTGCATATCATGAGTTTTTCATGATCCTTAATCCTTTTTCACAGACCAACAACTTCTTTTTCATGTTCTTTGATACGTTTGACCTACTCCTTTCCATTGTTAGTCAATCAATCAATTTCATTCTTTTGTTCTTCAATTTTAAGCTTATAATCAACAATATTTTCTAAGCTCTCTAGTGTTGAAGATTTTATTTTTTCAATTTCTCCAAGCAGCTCTGAGTTTTGTTCATCTTGTTGTTGCATATAGATTGTGACATCATGGACCACATTATTGGATTTCTTCATTTTGGCTCTGCAAACGTATATCTCCTCAAGATTTTCTTCCAATTCAGCTTCTATATCAACCCTTCCTTCAACATATTCCTCTTCTTCTATAGCGTCAATTTCTTCTTTTTCCTATGTACTACCAAAGACCACCACCATGGCATTTTCCCAACGATCATTGAAATTTTCTATCTCTTCAACCTTTTCATCATCAGAATCATATGAACATTCATAGTCTTATTATAGAAGTTTCCTTTTCTTAAATAAATTTATGATGAACTCTTTATTTCTATTCACATAGGTTGAAGACTTCTCTTTGGGAATTTCAACTTCATCCTCTTCATCATCTTGGGAATTCATTTGGAAAATTCTTGTGAGTTGTCCAACCTTTCCACCTCTAAAGTACGCATGTAGAAGTTTCCCTTAAAACTTTCCATTTCCTATTTGAAGGTTCGAGGAAATTAATGACATCACTTTATCTATCTCTTAATTCTCTTGATATTATTCAATGGTGAGATTATTCATGGCCTTAAATGACACCACCTTGGATTTCTCCTTTTCCATAGCCTCATTGACATCATTCCTAATTTCATATGCAACAAGGGTACTGTGAAGGTTATCTAACATCATCTCTTTTTGGTCTTTATCTTCCAAGACTGATACATTAGGATTAAACTGAGGAGAATGTTTCCTCATGATACACTTCACAATATTTATATCTTCTATGACTTCTCCAAGACCCCACATGTCTTCCCCAACAACATTTACCCTGTTAAAAAATGCATCAACGGATTCATTCAGGCTCATTCTCAGATCTTCATACTTGTTCCACAGAACTTACATCTTTGCCTCTCTGACTTTTGTATCCTCTTCATATATATTCAAAATCTCTTCCCACAAAGCATGTGACATTTTTCATGACATCACCATTGTGTAGATAGAATTTTAAAGGGCTCCACCTAAAGCATTAATACCCTTTGCGTCAGTATCTATCTCCCTTATTTCAGCTTCTGATAATGCTCCATTGTGGATGTCAGCTGAGATACCATGCATTGCTGCTGAAAACACACCCATTCCTAAATATCGAAATTAGTGTTGCATTCGATTCTTCAATATCTGTAAATTACTTCCATCAAAGATCAGAATCCATTTATGATTAGTGACCGCCATTGAGAGAATAACTAATATCAACCATTCCCTAGGAAACCAATTGTTAGGTCCAAAGTCTGAAGGCCCTGAGAGGGGGGTTAATCAGGGTATGAATAATTGAAAATTAAATCCCATTCTGATCTTGTTTCGCAGTCAAGAATAACACTCTTCTCTGTCTTTCCCATTGCATAATATAAACAGAAAGTAAGGCATGCCCATGATAAAGAAATTTTTACTTGGTTCTCCCTCACTGGGCTAAGTCCAAGGAGCATACACCGACAATGTGCCAATGTACCAAATCCACAATAAGCACATTTCTGTTTACACGGTTCGGGATAGATGACTTCTATTCCCAGGCTCACTGCCTTTAAAATATTTAGCGTCAGCTTACTACTTTCCCAAGGGTCACTCCATGTTTCTCTCTCTCTCTGGATCACTGCCGGTTGAGAGGATCACCTTCTTCCTCTTCCATTGCTCACTGCTCTGCAAAGGATCCACTCACATTTTATAGGCCTATAGGTCTCTTCATTATCACTAATGAATCCATCCTCTGTTGCATGTAGATGCTCTGTTGAAGTCAAACTATCACCCATAGATGAATCTCACTTTTCACCAAAGGTATCGGGCAATCTTCTAGCTTTCACGCAGCCCTGAATCACTATTGTGCTTCAACCATAATTGGTGCCCTTATCCAAGCCGGTGCACATGTCTCGGAGTGCAAGTTAAAACTGGCATGCAATTCCACCTCAACCAATTGCGTGACATAAGCTTCTGCAACTCCATACTTGGGCGACTCACACCCTTTTATTCCCAAACCAATATTGGCATGCAACCACCAACTTTCGCGCTTCATCAAAACCAGGAAGGCAAGTGTCACCAAACCACTTGTGCGATACCCCCTTCTCCAACTCAAAACATGGGTGAATCCCTTCCTTTCACAACCAAACCCCCATGGGCGCACATCAAACAACTAGTGCGCATCTTCTACATGCATGACCACACCGCCACTTGCGTGACAACAACACCTGCGTGATAGGAGCTCTAATTTTCTCTAAGTGTTGAACTCCTCACCGAATGAAGAGGGGTTGACCTATATTTATAGTAATTTGGACACCATGCGTGATGGAATGCCAGTCTCCTCTCGGCGCGCATGTCTCGACATGCAAGTCTCTGCCACGTAAGTCACTTGCATGGACAACCCTAAAACATGGGTGGCCCTTTTCCCTTTTCCATATTTTGATGTTATTATATTGAAAAAAATATGGCACAAAAGTTTCCTATACTTTAATACAACGGCGTGCAAGTCCCTTTTCAAAAACCATTTTTCTCCATTTGTTGATTTTCAGGCCCAAAAATTTGGAAACGCTTGAAAACGGTGTTACCTTGTTTCTACCCTTTTTGAACCGGCTCTAGATCAATCATTCCATTGTTGACATTATTTAATCAAACCTAGTTCGTTAACTAGATCCCTTAAAATCTACATGCCACCATGAAATCTCTTTTTTCAACAAATTTGTATGTCCTGGTTTTCTTTGTCAATAAACACCACAATGATTCCCACATTGTCAATAAAAACAATCACCTCAATAATGATTCAATAATACCTTGATGGATTTTTTCCCAACACTTTTTAAAATAAAATCATTTCCAGAAGTATAAAAAAGTCTTAAATCGATGGTTCCCTTTATGTATCAAAAAAATCCTTTCACTTCCTTTAAGTGAGATTCCATAGGATTGGATTGGTATCTTGCACAAAATCATACTGAAAACATTATGTCTGGACAACTAGCTGTCATGTAAAGTCGACTTCATATCATACCTCTAAAAGATGATTGATCTACTGGTATCCCCGATTCATGAAAATCAAGTGTGTTTGAGGTACCAATGGGTGTACTTATACATTTAGTGTTGTCATATCCATACTTTTTAAAAAGGTATTTTATATGGTTATGTTGGGATATATAGATTCCTTCTGGGTTTTTAGAGATTTGAAAACAATGAAAAAATGTTAACACACCCATCAAACTCATTTAAAACTCATATTTCATTATATCCTCAAAGGAATCAGTTAAATATTGTTGGGTTGAACAAAATATAATGTCATCAACATAAATTTTAACAATCAAAACATTTTTCTAATCTTTCTTTATAAAAATTATTGGATATGCATTTCCCTTAACATATTTATTTTCAAGAAAAAATCCTATGAGTATATCATGAAAAGCTCGAGGGTCTTTCTTAAGACCATAAATAGCATTGGTAAGTCTAAAAACAGGAGCAGGATGTTATGTATCTTCAAATAAAGGAGGTTGTTCAACAAAAAATTCCTCTTGAACATAACCGTTAAGAAAAGAACATTTCACGTCCATTTGAAAATTTTTGAAATTTAAGAATGCTACAATGGAAAGTAAGATACGAATAGATTCAAGTCATGCTTCTGGAGAATATGTTTCTTCATAGTCTATTCCTTCTTATTGATTATATCCTTTATCAACTAATCTTGCTTTATTTCTTATGATGATTCCATTTTAATCACACTTAATTCTGAAGACCCATTTTACTTTAATAACACAAGTTTCCTTAGGTATTTCAACCAAGGTCCAGACTTTATTCCTTTCAAATTCATTTAGTTCATCTTGTATGTATTTAATCCAATCATGGTCACCTAAAACATCATCAGTGTTTTTTGGTTCTAATTGGGAAAGAAATGCTAGATGTTCTACTTAATTTCTTAATGAACTTCTAGTACTGAAAGGATGATTTACATCAACAATGATACTATCAATAGGATGATTCTTTAGAAACAAATGATTTGGGTTTTGTAAAACATGTTCATCAACATAGGGTAGGAAATCTTCTGGGGTAAATGCTTCAGAAGTATCTTCTTGGACATTTTCCTTATCTAAAGGATCTTGTAACAATGGTTGGTAATCTGTTTCTGAAAACACATCCGAAGATGTAAGTTGGAATTGTTTTACCGCAAAAGGATCAGTTTCATCAAATTTCACATGTACTATATCTTCAATAGTATAAGTGTTTTTATTGAAAACTTTATAAGCCTTAGAAGTTGTGGAGTAGCCTATGAAAATTTCATCATCAGATTTTGGTGTGAATTTATGAAGATTTTCTTTAGTATTCATAATGAATACCTTGCAACCAAAAACCTTAATGTACGAAATTCTAGGTTTTCTACCATTCCATAACTTATAAATATTTTTATTAAGAAAAAGTCTAATCAATACTCTATTTATAGTGTAACAAGCAGTACATACAGCTTCAGCCCAAAAATGATTGGCTATTGAATACTCACACTACATGGTTCTTGTTATCTCTTTAAAAATTCGATTTCTTCTTTAAATAAAATCATTTTTTGAGGTGTTCTGGGTGCTGAAAAGTTATGAGTAGTGCCTTTTCTACTAAAAAATGTTTCAAAATCAGTATTTTGAAATTCTACACCATGATCACTATGGATATAATTCAATGGATGAGTTTTCTCATTTTTCACTTGGGCTCTAAAACATATTAAATTAGAAAAAGAAACAGACTTATTTTCTAGAAAGTAGACCCATGTAAATCTAGTGTAATAATCAACCAAGACAAATACATAATACTTTCCCCCAAATCATCCAGTTTGTGTAAGACCTAAGGGATCCATATGTACTAACTGTAATGCATCAATAGTTGAGACTTCACCAACGGATTTATAACTTGATTTTTTTTTATTTCCATATTAACAAGGGTCACAGTCTTTTGATGAATCAAGTCTATGTTCTGGTAGATCCTTAACTAATCTCTTCTTAGAATGTTTTCAGAAGTTACCAAGGTTACATTGTCCTAACCTTCTATGCCACAACCAAGAATGATCTTCCATTGCACTGAGGCAAGGTAGATCATGGACCTTATGGTCTTCTACGTTTAGTATGTAGACATTCTCTTGCATATGGGAAGAAAGAATAATCTATTCCTTGTAATTGTGTACTAAGCAGTTGTCATTCCTAAAATTCAAAAGGTAACCTTCATCACATAATTGGCTTATGCTAATGTGGTTGTGCTTAAGACCCTTAAAAAATAAAAAAAAATTAATCAAAGTTTTTCCAACAAGAACGATGTTACTAATACCAATAATTTTACCCTGAAAATTATCTCTGAAAGTTACTATACCTCCTTTTGTCTTGATAATATTTTCAATGTAGTTTTTTTACGAGTCAATTTCCAGGAACATCCACTATCCATGTACCATGTATTGATGTTGGTACCTTCTCTATTTTCTTGAAAATAAGAAAAAGTTATCTTTTCAAAATCAAAACTTTCTTGGATCCGAAATTCTTAAGAAGAACAATTTTTGGCCCATTTTCCACCACACTGACACGTAGTGCCCAATGGAGCACTTCGAGGACCAAAATAATTGTTACTAAAAATTAGTTTAGAACCAGTATAACCAAAACCTGAACTCTTCGTTAGAGGTTGTATTTGAGAATACATTTTATCAAACTTTTCCTTACCTATGGTAATGTTTGACAAACACTTCCTCAAGGAAAAGATTTTAGATTTGAGTATGATAACCATGTTCTTTTCTTCAAAAACATTTGATTTTGATCTTTAGTTAGGTTCGAAATATTTTTTTAGAGAAATTATATTTTCTATATCATTAGAAAGTCTAGTATTCATAAAATTTACTTCCTCAAGATATTTTTGAAATACATTAAAAATCAAGATTTTACTTATCAAGATATTTAGAAAGATCTGATATTTCCATAGTAAGAATAGTATACTGAGATTTTTCATTATCAAGATTTTTCATGAGTTTGGAGTTCTCAATCTCATGAAGTTTGGCAGTCCTAGAAATGTCTTCATAGGAAGGTAAAGTATTATCTTCATCAGAAGACGATTCTACATCCAAAGAGTTATAGTATTTACTATCATTAGAATTCAAAGAAACATTGGTCATTGATTCATCATTTTGTACCTTAGCCATTAAAAATGATCATCAATAGTTATTCTGGCTATTAGAACAAGATTCTTTTGTCTAGAAGATTCATAATTTGATGATTCATATGAAGAGTCTCCACCACTGGAACTCCAGGTGCCATTATCTTTCAAGAATTTATTAGCTTTAGCCTTGTAAAACTTCTTTCTATTTCTCTAAGAATTCTTTTCCTTTCTTTCTTTTCTCTTGAGCATAGGATAATCATTTCTTATGAGTCCACATTTCTTGCATTCATAACATGTGACTTCTGAATCCTTCTTTTCTTTCTGTTCATTCTTCTTTTATATGGATTGAATGTTCCTCTGTCCAGCTATCTTGTTCATCCTTCAAGAGAATGTTTCTAATTCATTCTACGAGGATTCACTTCCACTAGATTTTGATTGGATAATAATCTTCTTAGATTTGTATCTGGTAACTCGCTCAGTAGTCCTAGATTTTACATGATTTGAAGTTGTATTAAAAGCAACACTGTAATTTCCATTCTTCTTCTTTACGTTATCAGCATCTCTCACCATTCTAGTCCAATGTTGAAGAAGAGTTCTATACAATTCCTCTAAGGAAATCTGAGTAACCTTTATGTTCTCATCAATAGTAGTCCTCTTGGATTCTCATTCAATCGGCATGATATCTATGGTCTTATCAACAAGAGATTCATCATCTAATCCTTCCTCGCCCCTAGATTGTAAACTATTCACAATAGTCATGAATCTTTGTTGCACCATAAATATGGGTTCTCTATAAGGAAAGAAAAAAACATGATATTCAACTCTAAGAATGGCTCTTCTTGTTTCAATTACATTGGAAGTTCCAATGTGAGTAACTTCAAGTTTCTTCCATATAAAATTTGCAACTTCACAAGATGAAATTTGGATACATATATTTATAGTCATGGAGGAAAGAAAAGTATTTTGTACCTTATAATGCATTTGATATTCATGATTTTCATGATTTTTAACGGTACTAACTTCTTTTTCAAGGATTGTATATCCTCCAGTAAGGATAACAAAACTATCAAATCCATTATTCATAATGAAAGTCTTTATACGATCTCTCCAATATTCATAATCATTTCCATAAAATATTGGTGGTCTATTTGGAATGAAATTGTCTATGGAACCAACATTTATTCATGCCATCTTAATGAAAAATTGTTGCAAAAAAACAAGTTAATAGAAAAATTTCAGATTCAAGGAAAATGTTCCTAAGCAAGGAAAATATAGAATAATGAAAACATGAGCAAGAAAAACTTATATGTGAGTATAAGTATTTTAGAGACCTGCTCTGATATCAATTGTAGGATCGAATTTGTAATGATGAGAAGCTAAAATACATGAGGTCATGAATTGTATACATTAAAAATCAATAAGGAAATTTTTGCATAAACAAAATTCACAACACCTCTGATCTCTAATAACTATCTTGATTCCCTAAATGAATCTTAAAAAAAGTTTACAACAACATATATTGTACCGTAAGGCATTTATAACCCTATATAATTAGAGTACAAGTCTATGGAAGTATATGGAAATTATACATTCCTCAACAACTAAAAGTTCAACGGACAAAAATATAAATACTACAAGTAATAAGTAGTAACTCTTTTATCACAAATAGAAGGGTATCCAACAACCATGGATAAAAGTTCCCTTGATTTATACATTCAATAAAGCTTTTCATACACAATCCCAGGTAAGCCCTCAATCCGAAGATCGGTATCTGTCTTGCTATCCCCACAAGACCTCGATTTGTAAAAAACTCATCACCTCTGACTTCACAACCCGAAGTCTATGTTTTCACAGAAATCGAACCTCTATACTAAGCAAGTATGCATGAAGCAAAATTTCAAAAAGCAGTTCAAAAATTATACAGAATACTGAGAGTTTATAAGAGACTCTCTCTCAAGAAATCACTTCAAGAACATGTAAGTACTATTGTAAATGTTTGTCAAAAGTTCTGAGCTCTTTCAAATGAGCTCTTATTTATAGGCATGGATTAAACGGTCAGCTCCCTTCTCCAATGGTCATATTTTTCCATGAATTTCAGAGGGACCTAAACACATGTCCCTCAATCAATGGTTACTGACTAACTGAATGCACAACATCGTTTTATAACAATACAAGTGTAAGAATAACTAAAACATGATATACAGAATGTAAACAAATTAATGTTTGGTGTCTAACCAAAATTGAATTCGGATTCGATAACACCTGGATATTCAGATTCGGTTTTATAGTAATATGGAACCTGAATTCAAAAGAATTATGGAGTCTGAATTTCAAGGAAATTTGAAATCTGGAGTCATAAGAATTCAGAAACAGAACTCACAATGTTCAGAGTCATATTTCATGAGAATTAGGAGTCAAAACTCATAAGAGTTCAGATTATTTATTTAGAGAACTCGGAGTCAGAAGTAAGAAGAGTTCATAACCATAATTCGTAGTCAGAATTCGAAGTCAGAACTCAGAAGAGTTCGTATACAGAATTCGTAATCAGAATTTGGTTCCATAACATAGAAGAGTTTGTATCTAGAATTCATATTCAGAATTTGGAGATAGAACTCCGAAGAGTTTGTAACGAGTATTCATAATCAGAATTCAGAGTTAGAACTCAGAATAGTTCGTAACCAGAATTCGTAATCAGAATTATGAGAATTCGATCTCTAAAATAGATGCTTCATATCTAGTTATTCATAGTATTTTGAAGTTTTGGTTTCAAATCAAATTTTACAATTACAAAAATTATGATATGAACAATTCAAACATGATAAGGATAAATTTTCCTTGTGGAAGAAAATTTTTCCTCATAGAAGTAAAAAACAGGGTAAAAATAAATTTTCCTTAAGATTAGGTGTTTGTGATTTTTGAAATAAGAAGGAATATTAACATCATAAGGAAACCTTATTGACATAACAATATCCCCCAATTATGAAGGAATGGAAAATTCGTAATGAAAACCTTATCGACTCAACAAGAAGCACTTCACATATGAACCTCGACAATAAGATGATGTGCTGGAACATATACAAAACCTTTAACTATCTTACCATGAGTAACTACATAACGATTGATTGGTGCCTCTTTCTACCAATACTGAAATAATTGTAGAATAAAAACTAATCATAGCTCAGGTCATCTCATGCACAGGAGGATTACAAATATCCATAGCATGTAGTTTTCTGAAGACCCAACTGGTAGCTTTCTAAGCCTAATGTCTTCCAGCCAATGGGGGTTGTGGGAGGATCTCATAATTTCATCCCCCACCCCCATCTCCTATTCCAGAACCACCACTATGGGGACAAAGTTTTCCCCACCTAAGGTATCTCTAGTTACGGTGATGCCTCTTCCATGGTGGTCCACCTGCTATGTGACGAGGATGCTCAACATGCTTGGTAAGGAAACCTCATGACATGTTACCTCACCTATCAAATGTTTAGCACCCGCCCTCTCTGGGATGACTTAGAGTTATTTTCTTCCATGGTTCCTCATGATCATCGGCCTGACAGGATCATGGGGAATCCTCCTACATTGAAGCACTTCCAACTGATGATTTCCAACTACCTTTGATGTGTCGGTACTATAGTGACTACCACCATTCCAAGGTAACCGTCTTCACTAGGGTAGGTTACTCTCTATCATAAGCACTCTCTCCAGAACTGCAGCATAGGTGGAGATGCACAAGGGTACTATGCTTGAAGTGATATCCCTGTGTAGTCGCTTCTCAATATTCTATGCATGGATATAACCATCATGGATGATTCCCATAGAGTAACGAGCCATGTATGTGAACCTATTAGAGTTATCTGCCACTATAATCCCTCACTATAGATTCTCCATAATCTCTTGGATGTTGATGGAGTGTAAGCATGAGGGAGAGTATTCCTAATGAGATAGTCACATGAACTCATACCTTGAGAGTGATGACTTGTTGTGCATTTGGTTAAATAAACTCCACCACCAACTATCCATCCCTTGGAATATACTACCTACCAATTCCACCATCATGTATTTTTCTGTTTGTACAAGATTGAATAGCTAGACCACTGACTCAAACCAGTCCTCTACTACCTGAGGGTCTGGCTCACCATGAAACCTTAGTGGCCTCTAGCGCTGGAACTCCTAGAGAATGCTTAGACATTCCACATATTCAGCATGTGTTGCCAAAAAAATATACTACTCCATTGATAGATGTTCTACTACTGGACATCCTGGAGGAAGGGGATCACAAGATGATCCATGAACTGAAGCCTCATGGCTCGTGAGATCGTCGTCACAAACCAAATCAGTTATCTTTGTTGGCTGCTATTGTAGAGGCAATATGAATGTTATCATGGAGTACCATGGTCATGATAGCATATATATATATATATATATATCAATAACAAAAAAGGGTCGATAATTCAACATGTGAATTAAATGACTCAGTCAATATCATGTTTTAATCACTGTTCATTGAAACAAATGTCTCAGCATGTCGAGTCAACAAGTGGATAATCAGGTTCATGGTGAACAGATTTGTCGGTAGCAACACCATCACTAGACTCCATGTCCTAGGATATGCCCTTGATACATGTTGAGAATATTTCTTTAAACCCAAACAACACATTTCTTAAGAGAAAAATATGAACTACGTCTAATGGGTTGTACCTCATCTAATACAACTTTGTTATAACCCGACCCATGCCCGGGATCGAGTTGTGAATACCACAAGCCCACATCCATAGACTAGGGGATGGAAACATGGAAAATAGTCAGAAATATCTCATGGTGGTCGTTTATTAAGTACATGGTCACACACACAACCAAAATGATGAAAATTTATTGAGGGGATGAAGTAAAAGATTCAACCAAATTTATGTAAACCAAAACATGCAGGACAACTAAATAGTATGAGAATTATTATATAAACTGAAACAAAAAAATTGAATGTAAATGCCCAAACAGAATTGGGTCTCAACCAAATTGAAAACTAGATAAATGTATAAATAGTTGAGAGATTAATGCTCCTAGAATCCAAGCTATGACCATTGTACACGTCCAAGCACTTCTATCCCAAAGCTCTCTGTAGTTGCAATCAAACATGTATGTTGTTTTCATAAGGCACAATATATTATGGAACATCCCTTGTAAGGGTGATTTTAAAAATAACCATTATAATTCCCCAAAAAGAAGGGGAGGAATAAGAGTTACAAAAAAAATGAATATAAAAAATAGAACAATGTATATTAAAATAGTGAAGCTCAACCAAAAAAGTGAGTAAATATTATCCAAATGTAATGAGCTTGAAACAGTGAAAATATGAACATATCATTCAGTATTAACCACCAATATTAGATAATTAGACTTGTCAAATCATGAAAGATAGATATAGTAATACAGTGGAATACCTCACACGTCTTTGGGTCTCCTAGATAGAGAGTATCCCAGAACCAAAATAGTTTATTCTATGATAGGATATATATAAACACTCTATAAAATAAATTCCACAAGAGAGTGTGGGGATGTCAATATCATATCTCAACACAAGAAGAATAGTATCCCACTGTTCTAGAAGTAACCACCATTGATTCCCAACATACCTCACATCTTCCCTAAACTCCAAGTGATAAGGGCTTAAACACTACACCTTGATACTATCAGCTTTGGGCGATAATATGTCACCCACACGGTTTTTGGTCACATCACAAGAATGTATATCAATGAGGAATGAACCCCTATTACTTGTGAATGTAAATTAATGTTCCAGGGAGTATATCCAATAAACCACAGAGACACATTGTGAAAACACAAAATATATGATCCATTCCCCCATATGCCACAAGGATTCCACTATGATTCCATGAGGACCTTCACACTAGTTTGTTAGTATGATTCCACTTAGAAGTAACAGATATAGTTCCTAATCCCATGTCAATGGGGTATTCCACACTAATGTTTTATAGAGGTCCCTCAACCTAGTTTGCTAGGGGGATTACACTCTAGTTCATTGAGGACCTGATCCCTACTAAGTAGGGGGATTCCACTCCAAAGTCTCTGAAATCATTGCATAATTAGTACTATGGTAGACCATTCCTCGAAGTTATGTCATCTTCTAAACACCTCACATCATAAATCGAAATATAGAACTGAGGATATCATGGTGTTATATGATAAAAAATCAAATCATATTCTATTTACATGTCCAAAATGGCCGACTAGTGAAAAGGGTTTTTTCACTCCAACCCACCCGAATGGTTCAAACTAGGCCCTATATCAGGAGTCAATATTTAAATTCTCCAATTTACCTCATAAATGTCTATCCTGCAGATAGGGTGATGCTTCTGTAGAAGGCCTGTGAAAAAGAAACTCAGTATAGAAGTTATAGGTGTTTGAGGACTCAAAATAGTGTCATGGGGCCCATGTACCCACTCACGGTTGGTCATCCTACCATGGAGGTTGATCACCCTCACAATATCACACACTTTCATTGTTATTGAACACCCAATAGACTTTGGTCGACTTGGGATCCATACCAGTTTTTTGGGACCGGTTCACCAGATCTCGTCCCAACCCATTTGCCCAGTACAAACCAATGAGGATGGGTCGGCCCGCTATATCCCAACCCACCTACCGATAGGGGCCCAATCCGCTAGACACAACAGTCCAAGTAGTGATCCCATCTTTGGAAACATACACATAGCTGACTATATTCATGTGATTCCTTGATGTAGTCTCCTCTTGGGTCACGTCATGCGAACCCACCCAGATGACCTGATGACCCACATGGACCAGCACATCACAGAATAGTCAGGCCATGATTCCACCCCCAATCCATGGTTCGTTACGGGGCATCAATCTTCCATAATCTACTGTCGGCCTCCACATCAGTGGCGCTCCAATGGTCCATTCCACAGACTATCAGACGCATTCTGGTCTCCCAATGAGGCATCCCTCAACAGATCAGGGACCCTGGCAATGAGGGAATTAGAATGAAATCTTTTGATCAATGATTTGTCAACTATTTATCATTTCCAAAAGTAGGTGGAAGATATCTGTGACAAATGGGAAAAGAATGTTTGAAATGGTATATTTTAACACTGATGGATGGTTTTGTTCTTACGGCCATCAATGATTCAATATAGAAACAATGAACATAAAGGCAACAAAATGGATTTCCAATTTAAAAATCAATCAAAAAAAAAACAAATTAGTGGAATCCTTCCTCGAACCGAACATTTGTTCTTGATGATGCATCTAGTGCGCTCTTGATTCAGTCCTCTAATGTTTAGAGGAGGTTCCCCTTGATCTAATGTATAT
The DNA here is from genome assembly GCA_963277665.1 of Viscum album. Lineage (NCBI taxonomy): Eukaryota > Viridiplantae > Streptophyta > Magnoliopsida > Santalales > Viscaceae > Viscum > Viscum album. The sequence goes on from OY728129.1 coordinate 938,256,613, forward strand.
TAAATGAGAGATAGGGAGAGAGAAAAATACTTTAGATATAATTGAATAATGATAACCCTAATCCTTAATTGCATAATCTCAATTTATTAGATCCCGTCTTGTTGTGGGATCCAAATCACCCACTCCAATTTAATTTATGTCGTGCGTAGGTAAAACACCTCATTCCAAACTCAATGATGGTCTCATAACTACAATTTGAGACCCTAATTAAAATTTATTATATATGAAAAAAAGGTTTACAAAATTAAATTTAATTATTTTAATTATGATTTTGATCCTAGGAGTCTTTTTCCACAAAAAACATGTAATGAAAAAGGTATGTCCCGACTTTGGTAAACACCATGTTCTGCAATCAACCATGGTCTTTGAGTTTTTATATGAGCTATCATTTATGAGTAATTCTATTTATTTCTCATGTATAGTGTGTAATAAACATAAATTTTTTATAAAATTAATTTAAAGCATACCAGGACATGGATTTGAATGCCATCTCAACGCCTAGCTGTAGAAATATATATAGAAATATTTCAAAATATTAAAGGGGAAACCATGTATCTACAATTTAATCCACTCTAATGAAATTTAATATTATATGGTAAAAAAATAACTAAAACTTAATAAGGATCAAATAAAATCATATCATTTCTAGTAAAAATATCATCCAAAGGAAACGATAGGGTGTATTTCTATAGTAAACTCCATTCTACATCAGATATTCTTTTACTATACTCACAATGACAAATAAATAGTAATAACACCATCCAATATATTTGAGACCATTTGAATGTTTAGTTGATAAAAATGAAATAGATTTTACTATATCAAATAAAACACAGGTTGGTGTAGATGATACAAACACTGTACTTATGATGGAATAATTTTATGAAACCAATGATGATGGATAATACATCCCTACCTGTAGATGAATCACCTCTCTTCCGAAAGATCCAATATGACTCCCATATGTAGTTCCCTCTCGCTGGTACAACTCATACTACAATTTGATACCACATTCACTTCATTGGAGTAAATGTATATTGGATCTGCAGCTACAAGTCTACGGATGGGTTTCTATATCCTTCCCAGAGTCTGGATTAGGTCAATATCCCATATCATCGATTTATTATCGAAATATCCCATAACAAATCTCTAGATAACATAGCCTTCTAGAACCATGGTACTCCCCAGTGGTTTAAGAGAACAAAGTTTCCTATGTCCCAAAATTCCACATTAAAATCACTGCCACAAAAAAACAATTATTGGATGGTTTCCCACTATCAGGGATACTCTACTCACTACTAAGATGGAAATAGATGTTGAAGTGATGCTTGTTGATGTCGGAAGAAGAGTTCCTAGATTTCCATAATTTAACTATGGGGAATCCACTTGATGAATCTTCTGGATTTTATTCCATGTTGAGATCTTGATTCATCATGTTGAAAAATGTACTTCGAAAAAATATGTTCACCTGTAACCTAATATTATAGTGAATCCCATCTTGAGAATATCTTACCCCAATGATCTCATAAACATCCAAGGATGCAAAAATACACTATAGAATAGTGTTATTTACAACATTTTCAATCACTAAAATGTATCTCTTTGTCAGGTGCATGAAATCAGGAACCATCTCATCCCTGAACATATCATGATAAAATAGGATCATGAAGATTTCCTCAAATATCTTCTGGATAAATCATATTGTTCCCTTTTTCTTCTTTAATATACCACCGATTCCAAGCAACACTGTGGAATATTTAGTCAGTATGCTTCTCACTCATATCAATGAGTTTCATGAGGTTCTTATAGATAATAATTACTAACTAAATCCTAAATTCAGCTGTTGGGGACCACCCTCCCCTGTTAAAATAGGAAGATGATGTTTCTTGAACTCTCTCATCAATGTAGACATCAATGGTACAATGATAATAGTGTCCCCCACCGTTGATCGTATAACCTTACAGAAGCTATCAAAAATTGATATTACATTTAATTATCTATAGATTTAGGATGTTCCAACTCAACTATGTAAGGTTCATGCTGATTTACTCTCTCATGCATCTCAATTCAATGATATTGGTGAGGCATTTTGATGGAAAATATTTACCATGTTCCTTTGAACATATGTTACACATAGAAAATTAACATCAACTGATGGAAAAAATAGTGAAGTACCTGCTCAAGGTTCCTCTACAAAAGGCATATCTTGTGAATTGGCATAACATTATAATTTTTTAGTTCTCTTAATTGAGTATAATATGTTTCTAATCATTTCATTTCATGATATATTTCATGGGTTTTCATAGTTCATACGAAAATATATATCACATACAATAAATATTCCCCTACCTTAAAAAAAATTCATCTCAAAATATATCGTAATGTGTATATTTCAATTCATGCCTAGTAAAATTGTGTTGAATCGCACCACAGGTAAAAATATAAATAAATTTAAATATCAAAAAACAAGTGAATCACCTTGGTTTAGATAACATCAACCATTAAAGGTGAACATAATGATCAAAAATCCCATCCCAGGGTACTCAGATTCTTCCCCCAGAAATTGGAAAGCTACTCCTATGGCTGAGATCTTATTAATGTTCCAAATCATCCAATTCCACATTATATCATTCAAAAAATATGAAATAAAAGTAAATAAAACAAGATCCCCTGATACAACTTTGTAGAGCCCCGGATTGGTGATCTCTCATGTAACTGATTTGTGTTCATTACCAGATCATGGGTGTTCCCCCATATATTAATGGATATGGAGTAGAATATAGGGTCAAAACATTATTGTAGGGATACTGTAAACTCTTTTATTGGGTATCGAAAACATTAGAAATTACAGTACTGTAATAGAAATTGAAAAACAAGAAATATAATAATCATTTAGAAATAATAAAGAATAAAGTTAAAATTAAAATAAAATTAAAACAATAATAAATAATAAAATATAAAGATAAAATTTAAATAAATAATTATATGAAAGTAATAAAAATAAGATGAAAATTTTGAAATAATATTGACGTCAAAATCAACAAATCAGAACCCCATGTTAGTCTCATCACCAAACTCAATCGCAAATTTCAAGAAACAATCAACAACAAACACCATTTCCCATAAGAATATTAAAATCCATGCTATGTTTTGGATATCAAATGGTATCTTAAACATGGTGTTATTACAACTTAGCATTTTACAAAAAACAATGAATAAAATATCAAGTATTAGTATATAGTTTTCTTGATATAAATTGAATAGAATGGTATTAATATATAAATTTATAATCCCATTCATAAAATAAAGACAATGTATCTTGAGTTACTGATATACCCTGGTCCTAGAAAAACCTTCTTCAGCACCATTCGAGATATCTTGATTTAAGGGATGATATTCAAACATCTAGATCAGTCTCCCATGTTAAATGATTATTCTCCTACTAAAGATGAATCATAGAAAACAATTCATAACTAGAGGACTCAAACCATACTCTAGTAATATTATCTCCCTCATACACCATGGAAATTTATACCTTATACACCTAGTTAATACAAAACAAACCCACAATCTATTCATATTCCAAGAAATATACCCTCATATGGAAACATAGCCGTGAAAAAATCCCTTAGGTGTCTCATATATTATCTTAAGAACCCAACACAATCACATGCAATATCCAAAAAAAACATAAAAAGGTCCGGAAATCAACCATCCCTCGTTTGTAAATCACATTAGAGTCTGTATTGAAAAATAAATGTAAGTGTACCACATGACAAAGAACCAAGAAAAACAATCATATAATAAAATATAAAATATAAAATTGAAAAATTTACAATTTATTATTAAATTATCATTTAATAAAGGATCGTCATTATAAAAATAATTTCTTCAATTTACCTTAAATTTATTATTATTTCAAAAATTTATATACATTCCAAAAGAATTCGTTTTTAATCTCTAGGTTTTTATTATTAAAAAAACCAAAAATTCACTCTATTCCAATTCATAATTATAATCTAATAAACTATTCAAATTATTAATCCCAAAACATCGTCATCAACTAATTCAAAAGAATAATTCGAAGGTTATATTGACCACATGGGTACCTGCAAGACATGTACCAACACTAATTAATGAAACATGATATAATGAGAGGTCTACGCCAAATGTGATAAATATGGATTTAATCAATTGAATTTTGGTTTCATGCATGTTGTATTAGACTGAGAACACATATTTGAAATTGTAGGCTACACCGAAATAAAAATATTATATTTTCAAAAAACCTTATTAAATGAATATTTGATGTAAAAAACTCAACATTATAGGTAAAAATTGAACTCATTTTTCTCCCCTTTCAATGAAATATATTATTTTTATCCCCTAATTTGGAAGTTGAAGAACCATGGAACTATACTTTCTGTTCAAATTGAAATTCAAGAGATCACCAATAGAAGGTATACAATCCAGTAGGAAGAGGCGGAATGCGTTCTCAGAACACATGTTTGGAAACAGTTCTCACTAAATATTTTCAATTAAAATATAATTTTTACGTCATTAATACCGAGATTTACATATAATCATAAAATCACATCTCTTGGGCTGAAGTCAAAAATAAAGAAATCTCATAATTAAAATTGGAATATGAAGGTGTAAGATAATTTTATGACATGTGTCCTAAAAAAATTATGATAAAATATGATTTAAATAGTTTTATCCTCCACCTATAAACATACGAAAAAAACCAAAAACATATGGGGTAAATGGGTTTCACAGGGTTATATTTCTCGAAAATGTTGAATCATAAATCAATGATTTATAGTGTTAGTCTATTTTTTATCCTACCATTTCAACACCTATATGCCACTTACACAAAACCATAATATCTTTTCATAGACTCACTAACTATGGTTTAAATTAATAAGCACATTTTTGTGAGGTTAAAAAAACATAAAGATAGATATACCAATAATATATAGTATCTTAAATATTTTATATATATTTATTTCATATTGATTTTCAAACAATATATTTCTTTAGGGCCTCATGGGATATGGTTATGGAGAATATTTTAATGAAATATAGGATGTTTATGTATCATTATTCTAACTAAATATTTTTTTATATATTATGTATTTGGAATTGTATTGATGTTGTTCATTATAAATATTACATTCATAATGGGGAATCCTAATTATGTTACAATAAAAATATGTTTCATCATGGAATTTAGTAGGAAATGAATAATATGAAACTATTATGTAAATTTAATGTAATATTGTCCATGGTCAAAAGGTTTTAAAAGAAAATGCATTGCATTGGGGTGGTGTAAATGGGGATATGGTCAAAGTCCATGTCTTGGAAGAATAATAATAGTCTCGTAATGATGTCTTTAATTAAATGTGATCTTGGTTGTAGATTTGTTTGAATGAAATTATTTATGTTGAGTATCATTACATTATGGTGACACCTCACTATAATGTTTCCAATGAGAGTTTCCATATTGTGGTTTTTTTCTATGATGTGACCATCTAGATGGAATATGTGATACACTATCATGATTCCATAATTCCCTAATGCACTTAAAGGGTTACTAATAGTGATATATTAATCCAGAGGACCATATTATAAAAGAAAAATTACAAATTTTTTATAGATATTTATTTTAGATTTTTTATTATGAATTTAATGAAATGGGTATAATTGGTTGAAAGAATGTGAGTTACCCAAATTTTTTATTGTGTCATGGTGGAAGAAGAAACAGAATAAAACCATGAAATAAATTAATTTTAAATTATCCTTATCAAATTATTCCATGAATTTTATGCACTCATATATAATTATTAAGGGTGTGGTTGATGTGAATGATGATTGTGTTTTTTGAATTAATGTTCTATGATTATTATATTTGATAGAAGATCAATTTTATTTTCTTTAATCAATCTTAAAAAGGATTGAATTTTAGACCATGTTTGGTAATCATTGATTATATTTTCAATTTTTTTTAAAATCAATTTATGAATAAGTAAAATGATGAGTTGGTTCATCTTGGTTAAAATAGAGCTTATTTTGGAAGAAAGACTCAATATATTTAATTTCTAGAATATAATAAAACTAATATGTGAGGACCAAACTACATCATTCAGGAGGAAATTTTGATTAAAAATATTCCAAATAAAAATTACTATCAATATAACAATATATATTAGTGGTTCATCTGACCTTGGTTCTTATAGATCATGTAATGTTTGTTTCTATTATTTTAAAGATTGAACCCTTTAAATACATTTATCCCAATATTTCTGAATCTTGTTGAGTGTGTGGTGACTAAATTTACAAATTACAGTAATCGTAATTTATTATATTCTAGATAAGTTAAAAATTCATGAAATTAATTGAGCATAATAGGTGATGAATGTTATTTATTAGGGGAACCTAAATAAAATTGGTTCACTAGTTTATCCTTGTCCGAAGTGAATTCATGGGAATATTAATTATAAATGTAATATTTACACAAATACGATCACCCATATTGTCAATTTATATTGACATTATAACTTTGATTAAAGAATCCCCTTATTTTATCCCCAATAGGATGAAATCGATTAAAATATGGCATGTGGACTCAATCACGTGACCACATTCATAGGAATATGTCACATAGTAGAGAGTTCATAATTCCAACATGAAAATAGTAATCCCTTAAGAATAAAATATACATATTATGATCTAATATAAAAAAATCTTGACTTGATCCATCCATAATTCTAATTATCCCACATTTGGATTAAAAAATCAAATAGTTGATATGTCCCATAGTCCAGTTTATAAAATAATAGAGAACAATATAATAAGTATATCTATATGTGCATAGATATAATAGTCTATAAAAAATCACTACACAATTTGTAATTAAAAACATCCTCCAACCCACCACTCATCCAAAACCATTTTCCCAACTCAATGTTAAAATATTAACCTAAATAAAACATGACTTTTACAAACATAAATAATAATATATTCAATATATAAAGTTAGTGAGTGAGTCTATTAGCCAATAAAATTCCCCAATATGTTTTTTCTCAATTTTTTTTGGGATTCATGTAATTTCATCTGATATCATATAGCGAGTACCAGTCCAACGACATTATATATATATATATAGCCTTCCATCTTCCAAAAAAATATGTCTTACCAAAATATCATTATGGTGTATAAGATAAATTATTTTCTATAAGGACAACATATATTCCTCATTCAACCTCTCTATTATCATGTTTAGAAATCATGATATATCCAACACTTTAAATACCTTAAAATAATACCCCTTTTAGCCCATGTATCATTACGATATCACATATGAAATTCAAAATATATTCAATCACTAGACAAATCAGTGTAATACATAACCCATTAGATATATTTACACCTATAAAATACCAAAAACAAAAATAACATGGTAAATAATAATATTTAAAATAAATCCAATCTAAGAAAATCAAAGAGTTCCAATTCTTTTTAAGATATGTTTTTAATGAAAACTAAAATAAAATAAGTAATGAAAATTTCTAATATACTAAAATAACTGTATAAAGATAATTTATTCATAATAATGGTTATGTAGCATAGTAAGGAATCAAAAAATATGAAATAACAGGGATCTAATCTCTCATTCCATGTCTCAAAGAATAATGCCCAGCATTTCTAGGTATTTTTTAATTAAATGGAATTTTCATGAGGCTGTGAAATCTGAGGGCATTTTATTTCAATGCCTGGTGTTCCCAGAATATAATTTTAATAATTCATAATCTATGTTTAGTAAACGTGCGATTAGGAAATCCTAACATTTGAACCGACACTCGGAATTGAATTCTGAGGGTACCGTTAAACTCACAACGACGAGATTCGCTTACGAGTGCCTTATACTTGACCATAGTGGGTTGAGAGTGGAAGATGAGTATTTTTTTCATGGAGGATTAATGAAATAAATATAATTTATTTTAAATTTCATCCACCTTTCATTTAGTTATTGGTGGAAGGGACCACAAGTGGTAGTCAAGCATTTAATGCAGGATATTAAATTCCTGGTTACACAAAAATGTGTAACAACCCTACATTCAATTAAGGAGGATTATTAATTGAAACAATTAACAAACATATCTTAATTAGGTGTTGTAAATATAACTACCCTATTATATATTTTATTAATTTGATGGAAAATTAGTGGCATTTTTTGGAGAAGATGATTTTGGAGGAGCCTATTTACAAAGAACAGATCCATCAAGAAAGAATTGAAGATTATAGTATGAGTAGCATTGTTGGAGGCCTTCTTCGGGATCGATGAACACTAACCCATATTCAAATTAAGGACACTCTCCAATGACTTACAAGGTAGTTTTTTGTCTTGTTTAAATATATATAGTTGTTGAATCAATTATCTTATCCCTTGTTGAGATGATAACGCAGTGGGTATGGGCCCAAAAAACAAGGCTCGGTCCCTCCTCCACTTTTTTATCGTTGAGTTATACGTGTTGGAATTTTAGGGTATTACGAAACCCAAATCTGAGGGTCAAACAAAAAAATATGTAACGCCCCGACCCCAGCTACCCAGAGTCGGTGCATTACTTCGTAACATTGGCATGATCACAAAAGATCAAGTCTCGAAAGACCGATTAGTTTAGTATCCTTGGAAACACTAGATACATTCATAAACGTTACATTACATCATAAAGTGAAAAACTACAATAACAAAGTCTCCATAGTCCACACTCATATCCTCCTCTGACTATCCCTGCAGGTCATTCATAAATTACTTCTTCACATCCTTGAAAAATATTAAAACATTGAAAGGGGTGAGCTCAGATGCTCAGTAAGGTTAACAATATAGCGGAAGCTTTCATAAATAAACATTAACATTTAAGGCAATGTATAACTAAAACAAAAGCCTTTTAAACTTGAACTTCGACATAATATGGCAAATGTAAAATGAGTTAATGCCATTTACTTCTTCACATGGATATTCTACTGGTCGAATAATCACATGCAATATCAATAACCACTTTCATAATGATGGAATGCATAATGCCAGACTATCATAACCACGTAGTCAAAGCCTCGTGCCAAGACCACAAATAAGATTTTGTCAAGGCCTCGTGCCAAGACACTAGTTTGTCTCATGAGACCTGCTGATGCATCGAGGAGCTATAGCGGGCTCCACCCGTCACTTATTAAGTCCAATGCATTCCTCATATGAATAGTTTTAAACATATCATAAACCATAACATATTCGTATAACATAAAACATGCATAAAGGAAACATAAAATTTCCACATTTCAATCACAAGATATAAATGCAACACATTGATATAATAGAAAATACTTTCAAAACCATTTTCAATACCAAAATAAAAGAGAGTTAAAACTTTGTATTTATTTTTCATTAAAAAAAATGATGGCTTGAAGAGGAAGCCGAATCTCAAATAATGGTCACGGCGGCGGAGAAGTCGTTGTCGCCGCATAAGTACGGAAAGAAAAACATTCCCTTTTGTCGTTTAGTAAAACGCTTCGTATAAAAAGATTCCTTTTGAATAAACGTAAAAGTCAAAGAGTTTTATACACCGTATAAAAGAAAGTTGTGTATAAAACCAAATATGACTCAATGAAAGGAGATTGAGACGAAGTCCTTAAAAAGATAATTTTTAAAATAAAATAGATCTATTATGTGTATTCACTATAGGTACACATAAAGAAATTAAAAATACAAAATAATACATAATAATATCATGACATAATTGGAAATTAGGAGATTAACCCAAAGAATGAAAATTGGGGTAAGAAATTCCCTTACCTTGCATCTTGTCCTGACTCGACCGTTCTTTAACCTCCTGAATAATAAACTAGAGTTAATTTATATATAATTAAGAAACTTTTTCATGTGCATTATTTCTTTTATATCCCTTATTACCATGTTATGAACATTATGTAATTATTTAAGTTAATAACGGTCGTTTTGTCGATCTTTGGTACTTGAGTCAAAAATAAACTTCCTATAATTTCAAGTTGTTCATGTGGTGAAATATCCATTATATCCAGAATTATATTCATGATTTATCTGTCATATATATCTTATATATCCAGTATATACATTCATTTATAATATTACGTAACATTTAGAGGTAAGAAATGAAATGCACCGTTCATGGAGACGGTAAGCCGTACGTACGCATGAACGCTACTTTCATTTCAATTTCATATTTAATGGAACTAAATCATAATGATATACATGTATAATATAATTACAGTATAATATAGTGTATAATACCATTTACTCCATCCTTTATACATCCCACATATGGAATTAACGATTCAAATCACTTTGAGGGGGCGGTAGTCCGCACTTCCTAAAATGCAATTATCGCGTTTTACCCATAATGGAAATCATAAAGTATGCCATAAATGAGAAATACAGAAGAATAAGTAAAACATAAACATATTATATATCATATATAAAAATAGTGACATCTTAATGGCCACCTTTGAAGGTGTTATATGAGTGTTGAACAATCATCGTTTCGTGAGGCAGAAATTCTCCATCCACAGAAACCGTATGTTCTTTAACCATTAGATGTAGGTGTGTGTAAGTGTAGCTCGAATCCTTCTTATAACAACATCCTAGTATATTGAAGATACCAGTGTTGTTACAAAATAAATTAATAAAAAGAGTTTAGGTGGTTGGAGAAGAAAAATAAAACAAAACAACATTAGAAAAGACATTACCTCAAAATCGGGTAACTCTTTTTGATTTGAGCCAAAGGCTTCCTTGGGAAGAGTTCTTCCCAATTTAAGGATTATAGGAGTAAGAGGGGGAAGTTGGGAGAGTATTTGGGCAGAGTTTGGCCGAGCCAAATGGCTTGAAAGTGTAAATGAGGTGGGAGAGGTGGGGGCCTTTTATAAGTGGAGAGGAGGGGCACTTTTGGAAAGATTGAAATGTTACATTATTTCACAATGCTTTTCGGATTCTAAAGGTCCCACACTTATATAATTCGAGGCTAAGGTGATAAGGTTTTGAAATAACCTCATCCAATAGGCTTTGGACAAGTGTAAGCCTTGGATTTTGCATTATCTTCTCATTTTATTTAAATCGTTAAATAATGAGGTCATCGCTGCATCATAATGATGTCATAATTAATTTAATTTATTTAATGTCTAAAAATTATTAAAAAAATACTATGATGTAGGAAATATTTATAGCTTTCTAATTAATATTTATAGTCAAAATTTGGACTTGTGTAACCCCACGTAAAAATTGTTTTAGTAAAACATTTTATGTTTGTGTCATTTTTTACTTTAACATTAAATAAAATGTGTTTATGTCATTTTCTAACTAAAGTGGATACATGGGGTCCCCAAGTTGACCCATGGGTTGTCTTGGTCGGCCATGACTCATCCAATAGGAGTAGGACAAGTGTCATGCTCATCTCATACTATAAAAACATTATTTGTACCTTAAACTACACTAATTACCTCTAATCGCGATGAAGAACTTAAAAGTTACAATTCACCAAAAATTTATTTTAATCTCATTAAACCACATTTTACTTCTTAATGACAACCATGTATGTCGGATTTTTGAAAATCAAATCACATAAGTGGTAATATTTCATTTAAACGAAAAATCAGTTATTTAACTACCACTTAGTGGTTTCACTATTCATCAAAAATTGAAGTTTTTTAGAACAAGGCCAAAATTTCACCCTAAGCTATAATTGATATTCCGAATTAAAAAATGATGTCTATTTTAAAAAATTCCAAACATATAAGTTGCATTAATTAATTTTATAATTAATTTTAGTTGTTACGACAAATAGCGTGTTTTCAAGAAACAATTTATATCAAAAGATTGGCAATTGTTTATGTCCAATTTCAATGTTAAATTAATTCTAATGACCACCATTGGATAAAATGGTAAAAATATATTCTAATTATACCTTAAAACCACTAAATAGTATAATTTATCACAATAAATTATTTTGATTAAAAAAGCTGTTTTAAAGTATTTTTCACTATTCATAAAAATTAGAAGTTCTCAGAAAAATACCAAAAATTCAACATAGGCTAATTTCGATATTCCGAATCCAAAAATGAAGTCCATTTTTAAATATAAAATTTATATAATTTTAAAAAGTGGTTATTACTATTCATAACGGCTACTTTGATTAGTCGCGGTGTTTTAGAACTCGAAGTTGCGTACAATGCAAGCTATTGCATTATTGAATGAGAAGCGTATCGTGGAAGCTCGGGGTGTTACATTCTCCCCTCCTTCAATAAATTGCGTTCTCGCAATTTGAAATTTTTATTGGAAAATAAAAGGTTGAAAATAGAAAATACCTTTGTGGAAAACCCACATCGGAAATAAGATTAATAAAATTTAGCCTTAATAAGAGGGGAAGGGAAATGAAAAAGTCACCACCCAATTATGAACTCGATTAGGAGAACATTGGTGGCAATTAAAGACATATGATTAGAGGAAAAACATAAATATTTTTAGGGAGTGATTGAGGTCATCAATCACAATCAACTGTCAAATTGAGGGCCTCAAAGCCTTCAATCTATGTGGATTTAAAATATCATCAGTTCAACAAGACATAAGGTATTAGGGTAACACATTTTTTGTTTTAATATCCCATTACTAAAGTTTAAGAATTAATTTATTCATTGAATAACAGATAGGTATATATATATATTTATGCTTGACAATTAGAGTTTCAACCTTCAACTCGCCTTTCACTCAAAAAGATAATAGAACCCAAAAATATTATACTTATCCTAATTGTATAAGGTTCCAAATGTTAACACATACCATTTAGATTAGTAAAATTATTTTGTAATAACCAGGGACTTCCTGTAGGCTTGTGGTAGAAAATAAAGGCATGTCGCACTATGGTTGTGGGTTCGATTCCTGCAGCTTTGTCCGACGCGTCGGGTTATTCCCCACCCTGCAGGTTGTCCTTTTCCTAAAACTATAGTATTATAATATTCCAAAAATAATCTTCAGAAATGCTTTAACCTTAAACAATACTATCCAAATATCAACTTAATCCATTCCAACCTTAATATTTATCCAAAATACTTCTGTCCAACTCACAGTCCAAATTTTATAAGGAAGGTAAACATAATGAAGATCCTTTTTCCCATGTAACAACATGTGAATACCTTCATCATGTATTCTTTTTAAACATACTGAATTACCATGATCCCTTATTCCTTATAGAATACTAGATATACTCCTTCTATCCAAAAATGTATACAAAACATCAATCAGTTTCATGGAAGTTAAGTATATCCAATATAATTTATCCAAATCAATCACGTCTTATTCCAAAATCACAATCGCAGTATCAGAACCATATTATGGTCTATCTTTCTTTCAACCATATATTTTCCAAAAATTTAATCCTACTGTGGAGTCACTTTTCTTGGTTCCACACAATCTCAAGTCCTTGATGAAATAGTACTACAGTACAATCCTTATATACTCCATAATTATTATAACCAGTACATCATTGATACAACACTCAAATTACAAAATTATTTAATAACAACATAAGAAATCTAATCATTACTCCTCATCTGTGGTAGTATCATAACTTGATTATTATCCAATAACATCATTTGGGGCATACTCTGATGATTTGGACATTGGTTTGCGTAGTGTCCCCAATCCTTGCAGAAGAAGCATTGTACATTTGAAACCATTTTCTTACCCTTGCAGTCACGCACTTTGTGTCCTTTTTCTCTACACTTATAACAAACTCCCATTCCCTTTAGGCAAGTTCCATGATGTTTCTTTCCACAATTACCACATATTGGAAAATTCTTCTTTCCCCTCATCCCTTTATCAATCATTCTCTCTTCCATCCCTTTCGTCTCTTGCTTCGCTTCAAAGCCATAGGACTCAGAGAATTATTTACTTATCTTATTAACACGTGATACTATTTTTTCATATGTTGAGAACACATGGGAGACTATTTCCCTTCGAAATGTTGGCTTAATACCGTGAAAGATACGATCCTTATTACTCTTTTGATCATACGTACTGCTGGACTTCACATTCCTTCTACTGGGTGCCATTTCTATACAATGGCATAAACTAGATTAGTTTATGAATCAAAATACATAACTCCATACTTATAAAATACTTAACATAAATTGAACTATTTATGGATATAATCCATAATCATAAAAAGAAATATTTCCTTTGAGAAAGTATATACTCATAACCCTTCATAGTGGTTTGTAAAGAAAATGAGAATTATCCTAATCATATCCCCCGAGAGTGTCGTAACCAAGAGTGCAGCAAGGCCCGTTATCGTGCACCAGTTCCCGTTCGAGTCTAGCTCAAAGCGGTGTTTTCGGGTTTTACCCCTAGGTACATCTGTGCCAAAGCCGCCTCTACTTGCTCGTATCCAGACAGGGATTTATTGCTCAGAAAACTCACAAAATCTCTACAATAACAAAATTCTAGGAAGTTCTTCTATACTAATCCTCAAAGTCTATCTTCGGGCTATGTGCTCTAATCAGATTTTATCTAAATCTAGCTTCCAAGGTTAGTACTAAACTGCCTCTGATACCAACTGTAACGCCCCGACCCCAGCTACCCAGAGTCGGTGCATTACTTCGTAACATTGGCATGATCACAAAAGATCAAGTCTCGAAAGACCGATTAGTTTAGTAGCCTTGGAAACAATAGATACATTCATAAACGTTACATTACATCATAAAGTGAAAAACTACAATAACAAAGTCTCCATAGTCCACACTCATATCCTCCTCTGACTATCCCTGCAGGTCATTTATAAATTACTTCTTCACATCCTGGAAAAATATTAAAACATTGAAAGGGGTGAGCTCAGATGCTCAGTAAGGTTAACAATATAGCGGAAGCTTTCATAAATAAACATTAACATTTAAGGCAATGTATAACTAAAACAAAAGCCTTTTAAACTTGAACTTCGACGTAATATGGCAAAAGTAAAATGAGATAATGCCATTTACTTCTTCACATGGATATTCTACTGGTTGAATAATCACATGCAATATCAATAACCACTTTCATAATGATGGAATGCATAATGCCAGACTATCATAACCACGTAGTCAAGGCCTCGTGCCAAGACTACAAATAAGATTTTGTCAAGGCCTCGTGCCAAGAAACTAGTTTTTATCATGAGAGATGCCGATGCATCGAGGAGCTATAGTGGGCTCCACCCGTCACTTATTAAGTCCAATGCATTCCTCATATGAATAGGTTTAAACATATCATAAACCATAACATAATCGTATCACATAAAACATGAATAAAGGAAACATAAAATTTCCACATTTCAATCACAAGATATAAATACAACACATTGATATAATAAAAATGCTTTCAAAACCATTTTCAATACCAAAATAAAAGATAGTTAAAACTTTGTATTTATTTTTCATTAAAAAACATGATGGCTTGAAGAGGAAGCCGAATCTCAAATAATGGTAACGGCGGCGGAGAAGTCGTTGTCGCCGCATAAGTACGGAAAGAAAAACATTCCCTTTTGTCGTTTAGTAAAACGCTTCGTATAAAAAGATTCCTTTTGAATAAACGTAAAAGTCAAAGGGGTTTATACACCGTATAAAAGAAAGTTGTGTATAAAACCAAATATGACTCAATGAAAGGAGATTGAGACGAAGTCCTTAAAAAGATAATTTTTAAAATAAAATAGATCTATTATGTGTATTCACTATAGGTACACATAAAGAATGTAAAAATACAAAATAATACATTATAATATCATGACATAATTGGAAATTAGGAGATTAACCCAAAGAATGAAAATTGGGTTAAGAAATTCCCATACCTTGCGTCTTGTCCTGACTCGACCGTTCTTTAACCTCCTGAATAATAAACTAGAGTTAATATATATATACTTAAGAACCTTTTTCATGTGAATTATTCCTTTTATATCCCTTATTACCATGTTATGACCATTATGTAATTATTTAAGTTAATAACGGCCGTTTTGTCGATCTTTGGTACTTGAGTCAAAAATAAACTTCCTATAATTTCAAGTTGTTCATGTGGTGAAATATCCATTATATCCAGAATTATATTCATGATTTAGATGTCATATATATCTTATATATCCATTATATACATTCATTTATAATATTACGTAACATTTAGAGGTAAGAAATGAAATGCACCGTTCATGGAGACGGTAAGCCGTACGTACGCATGAACGCTACTTTCATTTCAATTTCATATTTAATGGAACTAAATAACAATGATATACATGTATAATATAATTCCAGTATAATATAGTGTATAATACCATTTACTCCATCCTTTATACATCCCACATATGGCATTAACGATTCAAATCACTTTGAGGGGGCGGTAGTCCGCACTTCCTAAAATGAAATTATCGCATTTTACCCATAATGGAAATCATAAAGTATGACATAAATGAGAAATACATAAGCATAAGTAAAACATAAACATATTATATATCATATATAAAAATAGTGACATCTTAATGGCCAACTTTGAAGGTGTTATATGAGTGTTGAACAATCATCGTTTCGTGAGGCAGAAATTCTCCATCCAGAGAAACCGTATGTTCTTTAACCATTAGATGTAGGTGTGTGTAAGTGTAGCTTGAATAATTCTTATAAAAACATCCTAGTATATTGAGGATACTGGTTTTGTTACAAAATAAATTAATAAAAACAGTTTAGGGGGTTGGAGAAGAAAAATAAAACTAAACAACATTAGAAAAGACATTACCTCAAAATCGGGTAACTCTTTTTGATTTGAGCCAATGGCTTCCTTGGGAAGAGTTCTGCCCAAAGTAAGGCTTCTAGGAGTAATAGGGAGAAGTTGGGAGAGTATTTGGGCAGAGTTTGGCCGAGCCAAATGGCTTGAAAGTGTAAATTACGTGGGATAGGTGGGGGGCTTTTATAAGTGGAGAGGAGGGGCACTTTTGGAAAGATTGAAATGTTACATTATTTCACAATGCTTTTCGGATTCTAAAGGTCCCACACTTATATAATTCTAGGCTAAGGTGATAAGGTTTCTAAATATCCTCATCCAATAGGATTTGGACAAGTTTAAGCCTTGGATTTTGCATTATCTTATCATTTTATTTAAATCGTTAAATAATGAGGTCATCGCTGCATCATAATGATGTCATAAATAATTTAATTTATTTAATGTCTAAAAATTATAAAAAAAATACTATGATGTAGGAAATATTTTTAGATTTCTAATTAATATTTATTGTCAAAATTTGGACTTGTTTAACCCCACGTAAAAATTGTTTTAGTAAAACATTTTATGTTTGTGTCATTTTTTACTTTAACATTAAATAAAAGGTGTTTATGTCATTTTCTAACTAAAGTGGCTCCATGGGGTCCCCAAGTTGACTCATGGGTTGTCTTGGTCGGCCATGACTCATCCAATAGGAGTAGGACAAGTGTCATGCTCATCTCATATTATAAAAACATTATTTGTACCTTAAACTACACTAATTACCTCTAATCGCGATTATGAACTTAAAAGTTACTATTCACCAAAAATTTATTTTAATCTCATTAAACCACATTTTACTTCTTAATGACAACCATGTATGTCGGATTTTTGAAAATCAAATCACAGAAGTGGTAATATTTCATTTAAACGAAAAATCAGTTATTTAACTACCACTTAGTGGTTTCACTATTCATCAAAAATTAAAGTTTTTCAGAACAAGGCCAAACTTTCACCATAAGATATAATTGATATTCCGAATTCAAAAATTATGTCTATTTTACAAAATTCCAAACATATAATTTTCATTAATTAATTTTATAATTAATTCCAGCTGTTACGACAAATAGCGTGTTTTTAAGAAACAATTTATATCAAAAGATTGGCAATTGTTTATGTCCAATTTCAATGTTAAATTAATTCTAATGACCAACATTGGATAAAATGGTAAAAATATATTCTAATTATACCTTTAAACCACTAAATAGTATAATTTATCACAATAAATTATTTTGATTAAAAAAGTTGTTTTAAAGTATTTTTCACTATTCATAAAAATTAGAAGTTCTCAGAAAAATACCAAAAATTCAACATAGGCTAATTTCGATATTCCGAATCCAAAAATGAAGTCCATTTTGAAATATAAAATTTCTATAATTTTAAAAAGTGGTTATTACTATTCATAACGGCTACTTTGATTAGTCGCGGTGTTTTAGAACTCGAAGTTGCGTACAATGCAAGCTATTGCATTATTGAATGAGAAGCGTATCGTGGAAGCTCGTGGTGTTACAAAGGAGATGACCCAAGAATCCATAGGTGGGATCAGAAGAAAAAACTTACCATCGGAGCTCACATGGTGGCCTGAAGAAGACCACTGGTGTGGCACTGGCATCGTCATGTGAAAGCGGTGGCCGATACCTATTGGCCTTGATTGTGGCGGCATGCCATCATGCACCATTGGAGGAGGCCATGACACTAGGCCCTGGTAGTCAACAGTCAGCCCACACCGGTGGGCGACAGTGATGGTGGCGGTGCTCCATCACGCACCACAGAAGAAGGAGGCAGTGAATTTTGAGTTGCAGCAGATGAGCAGGGTTGCCAGCACCAGTCATTCGTGGAGGTGGAGCATCATGTTGTCGCGTGCCACTAAAGGTTTGTGTGTCTTGATGTCGCGATGGAGGTAGGGACATTCTCCCTATGTGAGACTATCTGATTCCACCTTTCACCACCATTCTGAATCATGAACGGCTAATCCATTCATGAAAAGAATTGAACATTTTTCCCCGATCTAGCTTGGGCGGACCCCCTGCCCTCCTGTTGGCTAGGTTGCGCCCCTTCAGTCTAGGTTGTACCCCCTATAGGCTAGGTCGCCCCCCCCCCCCCCCAACGAGCCAGGATAGACTATGGTCCAGCGGGCTAGCCCTCCGTGTCCTGTCCAGGATGGTTCGTGCCAGCCCAGATTGGGCAACCCAAACCAGGTCAGGTCGGCACCGACCTAGACCCATATAGGACCATTTTCTTATCAACTGTCATAACTTTTATTCCAAACATTCATTTGATGAACCATATATTGTGCTGGGAACATTGTAGGAAGATGGTCTTTTTGGTGTACTCCCATCGAAATTTGGAGAATGATAGACTATGGCCAGTTTGGATTGAACCCAAATCTAACTGGGTCCTTGGTACTAAAATTCTTGTTAACCATAGACCGTGCATCTGATTGACGTGTTACCTATCCCATTGGAATCCTTAAGACATGAAGGTACTTTTGGTTACATCATTGTGGACCTTAGTGGTCATCGATGTACATCAGATATCTCGAGGATTATATTCTACGAATCTCGAGTGCACCTGGTGTAGGGAATGATGTGGCTAGTTGTCTTTAAAGTAGTGACACTGTGTAGATTCGCATTATAGATACCATGTGTTGATCAAAATCGTAGCTACTCAATGAGGAAATATTTTAGAGAGGCCCATCAAGGATCAACACCTAAAGTCCCTGAGTGGATTAGCATCGAGCGACCCTGTGTGGATGAGAAACCAGTGACCCTGTGTAGATTAGCATTCTAGCGAACTTGTGTGTATCATCATTCCAGTGACCTGGTGTGGTTCAAAGTTCATGAAACCCTATGTAGATCAGAAGTAGCATGACCCAATGAGTACCCTCCTTACAATGGACCATCGAGAAATAGCTACTTATGTCTAAGAGTGGATAGATAATTGAACAACATCTTTGTGGATCTGTTGTGGATCTTCTAAATGGAATATGATTATATAGCTTTAGACTAATAATCTATATTCCCTATCGTTGAGTTTTATTCCTATTGTGTGATGAATATTGCTTCATTCTTTGTGATTTAGGTCTTTCTTTGTGCTTTTTCATTTATAAGACTATAGGAGGCCTTCGGGGATCTTAGGGCCCATATTGAGTTTTGTTGTACTCACCCCTACATGGGATTTGCACGTACTTTGTTGTCACTTGTGAAGATGATAGATAACACGGACTGAGGATAGGGATCCGAGACTAATTGGTTCTTGGGGGGGGGGGGATATTTATACATGGCATGTCGTAGTAATGATCAACCATGACTTGTACCAGCCCATTAAGTAGGAACTTTGGCTAAAGATTCTGGGAGCAATTTTTCTGTTTTTTTTGTACATTCCATTTTGGCATGTATTTCGGCCACCTATAATTGTAGTACTAACCCCATTTTATTTAAGTATACATATTTCACTACTTTAGTTATACTGCGTGGGTTGTACTCATTTTATTCATGCACTATGTGTTTTCTAGTTTAAAGGCAATGCTTTCCTTTATTTCAGGGATATGCCTTTCAGTGCTAGTCGCCAGCCCCTGGCCTATGGAAGGTGGGCTTGGGGTAGTCATGAAACGGGCTCCGGGGGATGGATCATGACAACGTGGCATCCATGGAGTCAGTTCTATAGAAAAACATGGACTCTGATATTTTCATGGGAAATAGGGACATGTGTTATGAGTGTGGTTTTTAGTTTTAGGAATCCAATTGTTTTTTGGTTCCTGTCGTATCCCTGCACCAAAACCCTAAATTCTAAATTCCATCTAAGTACACAAAAACAATGATTGATTGAGTTTTTTAAAAGTTTTTTCAATTGGAATTTTTTGAGTCAAATCACTAGGTATAACTTATCATCATGAAGATTATATTTTCTTTTAGGATAACTCCACATAGACAACTGGCCAGGTTTCTAGTGGATGTTTGTGATGATGGCACATTGAGCAAGGAGGCTTCAGTGCAGTGCCCTCTTAAGGCGATAGTAACATCATTTGGTGTACCAGCAGAACCAATTCCCATTGGGTAGCCATTGCCATTTTCCCTAATATTAGATAGTTCACGCTGACTGAGCGAGTTCCTCATGTTTTAGCAGCAGAGCCATCTGAGGTTTTGTGGTGAGAGGGAATTTCAAGCAGTAGAGGACTATATGGAGGTTGTGGATAGTGTTTTTCACCTTTTTAGGACACCATTCGACTAAATGGTGATCCTAGATGGGAGTGTTTTCTAGAGAGCAGCAGAGATATGGTTGAGCCTGTTTCTCTATATAAAGGATAATGTGACCCTCACTGGGTAGATTTTAAGGGCCTCTTCAAGGTAGAGTTAATTCCAGCGACTCTATGCTTTATGTGGTTATAAGACATGAGAAACTAAAAACAGGGCATCCAGACCATGGCCTAGTAATCAGCGTGGTTCACTGACCTCTCGCACTAATCTATCGACATGGTGCGGGTCCATTTCATCAGTTACCATAATTTCGTGGTGGGAATCATATGGGATATGAGAGCTTCAATGGTATCTCACTGCATCTCGAAGCATGCTGGAGTGCTGTAGAGAGAACTCTAGGTGAATATTTTCCTTAATAAGTAGGCACTGACAGCGAGACCCAACATCATTTGACACATAGCAGAGTCATCTGCAGTTGGTAGTAGGAAGATGAAATATAGGTCCAAACAGACCATACCTTTTGGTGGATGACCTTGGGACGTAGGATCAGTGGTGCGAGGCTCACAAGGTATAGTGGGACAATAGAGGAGCAGACTGTGCTTCACATGTGTAAGGTGGGGTTATATGGCTTGCATCTTCCAGGCTAGCCACACTTATGACCAAGAGACTGTCAAAGGACTACCGATTCAGAGGAAAAGATTTGAGGGTGGGGGTTCCTAGGTAGCAAGAAGACTTGGTAGGGGATCTGGATGTGGTGTAGGCAATTGGAGACGATTCAAGGTTCTACAACCACCACCTCCAGGTGGTCCACCCCGACCATAGGGAGTAGGTGAACATGGATGTGCTTGGTTCTAGGCAGCAAAGCCCTATGATATTGGTTCTCTAGAGATGATTAGAGGTATGATATCTGTCTACTCCACCTTAGCTGTAGTATATACAGACACAGGTTCCAACAACACATTCATTGACACAACCCTCGTTCGGATCTCAAGGATTCGGGTGGAGCCGTTGGATAGATCCTTATAGCCAGAGACTCCTACAAGAGTGGATTCCATGATCACACACTGGTGCCGACAGTGTAAGGTTTCTCTTAGAGGCAATAGCTTCTACTGGTATCTTCTAGTAGTGGCATCTAGGCCTTACGATGTAATATTGTGTACGGAATGTTTATCCATAGTCCATGCCCAGATTGACTATATTAAGTGTAAGGTGAGGTGTGTCCACAAGGATGGGAATAGGTTTTCCTTCAGAAGAGAGAAGGGAACCATTTAAGCCAAATATGGACTTACCTTGATGAGTGTGCTTCAAATAATATATCAGTTGGATACCCATACCCTCAGAGAATTTAATGTTGAGAGTCTAAGATATCCAATAGTGGTGAACCTGTATGCTAATATCCTCCTTGATGATGTTCCATGATTACCTCCTTGCAGATAGGTGGAGTTATTAATTTTCATGTACCCTGGGATGAAACTGATATCTACACAAGCATATTGGATGGCTCCCGTAGAGCTTCGTGTGTTACAGGTACAACCAGATGACATGCTGAGGAGAGGGTTTATAAGGCCCAGTGTTCTCCATGTGTAGCCCTGATTTTGTTCTCCATAAGATAGATGTGAGTATGAGGATGTATTTGGATTATAGGTACTTGAAATAGGTGACCCTGATGAAAAAGTATTCACTACCAAGGATTGATGAGATCTTCGACCAACTGAATGGATTTTGTTAGGTTTTGAAGATTCACCATAGACCAGGATATCATCAGCTCAAGGTATGAGATGACTATGGGGAGACGATGACCTATAGATGATTGTATGTCCACTATGAGTTCTTAGATATTCCATTCGGCATGACCATCCCCCATGCAGTGTTCATGGGACTCATTAATAGGATCATCCATCCATAACTCGATCACATCGTGGTGTTCTTCATTGATGACATCTTGGTGTACTCGGTGACGAAGGAGGAGAAGGCCTATCATCTGCAGATAGTTCTGGATACACTCCGAGAGTACCAGATTTATGGTAAGCTCTTGAAGTGATAATTATGGATATCGGAGGTCCATATTATGGGAAATGTTATCTCAGAGGCTATATTTGCAGTGGATATGGAGAAGATAGAGGCTATTATTGCTTGGGAGCCACACAGGGGTGTGACAGAGGTGCAGAGTTTCCTGGGGTTAGTTAGTTACTACCAGAGTTTCATAACTAACATTTCCAGTGTTGTGATAGCCTTGTTCGAATTGATGAAGAAAGGACAACCATTTTTGTGGGTATAATGATTCCACCAGTGTTTTGAGGGGATGAGGTAGAGACTAATGAGTTCCCCCATATTGTGGCCACTAGAAGAGGGCATTGGGTATGCAGTCTACTATGAAAGATTGGGGTCTAGACTTGGATGTGTCCTGATGCAGAAGCAAGAAGTGATCGCTTATGGTTCACGAATGCAAAGACAACATGAGAACTATGCTACCCATAACCGGGTTTTAAGAGTGGTGTTCTTTTCCTTGAAGATGTGGTGACACTACTAGATGTCCGAATGATTTACAGTCTAATCTGATCACAAGAGTGTTAGGTATATTTTCTCATAGAAGGACATAAACATTAGATAATAATGATTGATAGAGTACCTCCAGGACTATTACTTCGAGATAGTCTATACTCCTTGAAAGGGTAACATTGTAGAAGATTCACTCAACAAATGGTCTGGTATACAGTTGATGAGTAAACCTATCGAGAATCTAGTCGTGTTGTAGATATCTTTCACAAATGAAGATTGAGCAGCTTACCAATAGTTTGTGATAGTCACCCCCAACTCCATTAGTAATTTAGGGAGGAATATCTTGGGGTCATTAAATACAAGTCTAGGAATTCTCATATATCCTTAGGACAGACACCTGATGGATTTTATGAAGGTAGGGAGAACTTCATCCTCTTCGATGGAAGCTCCATGGTACCAGTGGCACTATGGGAGGGGGTGTTGAGGGAGTTCCATAATTCCACATTGGTAGAACATCAGGGTGTGGAGAAGATGTACCAAGACCTCAAGTGTTAGAATTGGTGTCCATAAATGAAGAAAGAATTGGTGGAGTTTGTTTCACAAAACCTCACTTTTCAGCAAGTGAAGGTTGAGCATCAAGTTCCAAACAGCTTAGCGTATCCACTAGAGGTGTATCCATGGATGTGGGATAACATTTCAATGGATTTCATTACAAGGTTACCACCTAAGTCTAAGGGCCATGATTCCATCTAGGTGATCGTTGACTGAATAACCAAGTCGGCCCACTTCCAACCCATTATAGAGAAGGAATCGGTCTTATGCTGACAAGAGATGAAGATCTTTGGAGTTTGAGAAGGGATACCATGACTTCCTATAGGTCTGACCTCGATGTTGTTTGTGGGGATTTGGGCAGAGTGAAAATCCATCTAAGAAGGTCTTCATACCCTTTCAGGTTCTCAGTAGAGTTGGCAAGGTGGCGTACCACCTAGCTCTTCCCCCACAGATGCATCAGGCACATGACTTTTTAGACGTGTCACAACTAAGGATGTACCTGCAAGATCCATCACATGATATTAATTGGGGATACAAATACATTGATGACTAGGAAATGTTTATAGTGGTTCTAGTGGAGATTGTGGATCAACAGGAGCGGGTCCATCATCGATGATCAAAACCTATGGTGCACGTTCACTGGCAGCATGGGAACCTCTAAGAGAGAATATGGTAGCAGTTGGCTCA
Organism: Viscum album; assembly: GCA_963277665.1. Taxonomy (NCBI): domain Eukaryota; kingdom Viridiplantae; phylum Streptophyta; class Magnoliopsida; order Santalales; family Viscaceae; genus Viscum; species Viscum album. The sequence goes on from OY728129.1 coordinate 938,281,396, forward strand.
TATTCATGCTCAGTATTACAATTATTTTTCTTATTATATGATGTGGATTTTGGGGATGAAAATACCTAAGGTAGGGAGGATGTAAAGACCCATATTTTCCATGTAATTGTTTTTAATTTTAATGAACTATTTTGAAGCTGTGAAATCTGGAGGTGTTTGATTTTGAGGACCAGTGTTCCCAGAATGTAATATTATACATTCTTAAGGTGCTTTTAGTAAATTTGCGTGGGGGAAATCCTAACATTATAACCGGTTCGTTGAATTGAAATATGAGATAACCATTAAACTCACAATATAGTGATTGGATTAAGAGAGCCTTCACCTCGTCTATAGTGTGTTGAGAGAGGAAGATGGTTTTTTCAGTTTTCATGGAGGTTTAACAAAATAAATCTAATTTATTTCAAATATCTCCCACCTCTATTTTATTTTTTTTGGAGGGGAACAGAGGGGGTGGTCATGCATTTTATACGAGACATTAAATGACCGATTACTCAAAAATATGTTGCCACCATACATGCAATTATAGAGGATCATTAATATCACAAATTAATGAAACTCTCTTAATTATGTGTTTTAAAGATAAATCCACACTTCTCACTATTTTTTAATTCGTTGGAAATGGAATTGTTTTTTTGATAGGTGGATTTTGGAGGAGCCTCTTGACAAAGAACAGATCCATCAAGCAAGAACCAAATATCATCATTTGAGCAGCATCGTTGGGGGCTTGCTCGTAATAGACGAACACCGAACCACCTTTACAAGAAGGAATCTCTCCAACCAATCACGAGGAAGGGTTTTTTCTATTTTAAATTTTAGGATTTGTTGAATCAATTATCTTCTCTCTTGTTAAGATGAAAATGTGGAGGGTATGGACCAAAAACAAGGCCTGATAACTACGCCATTTGTTTTATCATTGCGTTCTATTCGGGTGAATTTTTGGGTTTGATGAAATAGAAATATGAGGGCCAAGTAGTGAAGTAGACGACCCGAGAGGCTGTTGGTGCGATCGGATGGAAAAATGGACCACCGAAGCTCACCTAATGACCCGTAGAAGACTGCTATCATGGCAAAGGTGACCAGCGCGACACTTGAGACCAGAACCAGCAGGAGAGGCTAGCCAACAACATTGGCTCTTTGTGGTGGGGTGACATGCCGTCATGTGCCATAGGAGGATGCCAGAGCACTAGACCGCGACAATCAGCCAGCGGCTGGCACTAGATGACCGCAAAGATGGTCGCAGGGCACTGCCACAGACTACAGGAGGATGAGGCCGTGACTTTTCAGTTGTGGAAATTTAGTAGGGTGGCCTACACCATCTAGATGTGGAGGTAGAGTGACAAGTCGTTCTGTTACACTGAAGGTGTCTGCATAAGGAATCCATGACAGAGTAAGGGACCCGCTACCTATGGGTCTCGCAGGCTACCTAGCGGCGCCACGGGGCACCGCCACTCTGAATCGCAAAAATCTTATCCATTTGGGAAAGGGGGGATGACGTTTTCCCTTGTGCTAGCTTGTGATCGTATAGAGTACACTAAGAGAGCTTCAGCTATATGATAAGCTCTCAAAGTGCCACTTTTGGATGGACCAGATTCATTTCCTGGGTCATATCATCTCAGAGGCAGGAGTTTTAGTAGACCTAGAGAAGGTGATAACAATAGTTTCCTAGGAGTAGCCTAAGAAAATGTTTGAGATATGAAGTTTCTTAGGGCTGGATGGTTACTATAGACGTTTCATTTAGGACTGATCCCACTTAGAGGCACCATTGACAGGTCTGACTAAGAAGGGTGTGAAGTTCATTTAGTCAGAGGCATGTGAGACAGCCTTTCGTGATTTGAAGGGAAGGTTGACATCAGCACCGATCCTGATACTCCTAGATCAGGGGAAGAGCTATACAGTTTACTGTAACACACCAGGTATTGGTCTGGGATTAGTGATGATGCAAGACGATCGAGTCATTGCGTACAGGTCTCAGTAGTTGAGGCCGTATGAGAGGAATTACCCGACGCATGATCTAGAGTTGGCTGCAGTTGTGCATCTGTTGAGCTATTGGAGACATTATCTGTTGGGAGAACATTTTGTGGTTTTCACCGGCCAAAGAAGTCTCAAGTATATCTTTACTCAGTGTGACTTGAATATGAGACAGCGAAGGTGGGTTGAATACCTTCAGTCCATTGATTTTCAGTTTTCCTATACACGTGCTAAAGGTAATGCAATAGCCGATGTACTGAGAAGGAACACTCAGATACATGCAGTGCAGGAGGCTAGTGGTGAGTGGCAGCTTATAGATTGGATCTCAGAGATGAATTAGGAAGTTCACGACAGTCAGGGGCAGTCTTATCTTTCCTCTTTAGTTGTGACTTCTACCATCTTTGATAGAGTGATGATGAGACAACTATCTGATTTGGAAGGCCCGTTCTACGGGATTCAGTGGCAAGTGAGTACCGCCCTCCCGTTTGGACGACATGCGATGATAAATTTCTACGTTTGCATGGACGAGTGTGGGTGCCAGGGGATATACACGAGGGGATGATGCGAGAGTATCATGCTTCAGCTTGGGCAGTTCATCCCGGGGTTACCAAGATGTACCGAGACTTGAGACCTCAGTACTGGTGGCCGGGTATGAAGAGAGAAGTATCTGGTTTTGTTAAGAGGTGTTCCCCCTGTCAGTAGGTGAAGGCGAAACATCAGAGGCTAGCTGGACTGTTACAGCAGTTACCCATCCCGAAGTGGAAATGGGATCATTTTACGATGGAGTTCGTGACTAGTTTGCTGAGGTCACCTAGAGGCAATGATGCCATTTGTGTTGTTGTGGACAAACTCACTAAGGTAGCTCACTTTTTCCGATCAAGGTGACATTCGGTTTTGATGGGCTCGAAAGGTTGTATATCCGAGAGATCGTACATCTTTAGGGGGTTCCTCTGTCTATCATTTCAGATAGGGACGCCAGTTTTACATCTCGTATCTGGAAGTGTTTTCAGAGGGCACTGGGTACACATGTTCTTCTTAGCACAACTTCCCACCCCCAGACAGATGGCCAGTCAGAGTGTACAATACATGTTCTTGAGGACATGCTACGTGCATGCATTTTAGACTTTGGGGGCTCTTGAGAAAAGCATATACCCCTAGTTGAGTTTTCCTACAACAATAGTTTACAGGAAAATATTGAGATGGAACCATATGAGGCTTTATATGGTAGGCTGTGCCGATCACCTTTGTGCTGGTTAGAGGTAGGTGAGGTAGCTTCACAATGACCACGTCTCATGAAAGAGACTTTTAAGCAGGTCTAGTTGATTCAGAAGTAGATATCTACTGTACAGTCTTGCCAGAAGTCTTATGCTGATCGCAACAGATGACCATTGGAGTTTGTGGTTGGGGATCGGGTTTTCTTGCGTGTTTCGCCTAGGCTGGGACACAAGTGGATCAAGAGATAGGGTAAACATTCACCGAGGTATGTGGGGCCATTTCAGATTCTGGAGGGAGTCTGACTGGTTACTTATTGGTTGCCGTTACCTCAGAGGTACTGGGACATGCACGACATCATCCATGTATCTCAGTTGCGCCGCTATCATTCAGACCCATCTCACACCTTTCAGCCAGTGGAGGTTGAGATTCTAATGGATGCGTCCTTTGAGGAGCATCTGATTCGTATTGTTGACAGGAGCATGAAGGTTCTCTAAGGCTGGTCAGTTCCTCTCATACGAGTGCTATGGCAGCATGGCCGAGTGCAGGACGAAACCTGGGAGAGGGAAACCGACGTACGTGCTCAGTGGCCGGAGTTTTTCACGAGTTCATCTTCGCCGCCCTTGGAAGGGAAATTCAGGGAAAAATTTCTTTAAGGGGGGATGTTTGTAAGAACCCGGTTCTTACATTTGAGGTACGGGTTTCTTATTTTCTCCTTTCCTTAAGTGATTTTTAGAAAAAATGTAAAATGGGAAAAAATCCTGAATTTATGAAAGTACACGCCATGTACTTTGTCCACACTCCGTGTACTTTTGGCCATGTGGGATGGGTACATCGGCCGTGTGGCAATGTCGGGGATGAAGGGTGTAGGAACCGACTTCACACTGTGTAGTGGTCATTTACAAGCCGTGTAGGCAGTCGGAAGGCCAAAATCGTAAGGCGGTGGAGCAGCCTCCAGCAGGGCGACATTACACGCCGTGTAGTCGGGAGTACATGTCGTGTACTCATGTTGAAGTTTGAATAGTGAGGCAGTGCCGCCAGAGGAACAATTAAATGAAGGAAGCACACACTGTGTACTTGGAATTACATGCCGTGTACTTTGTTTTTTTTCTCAAAATGGGCAGTTTCCTCCCGTGTTCACAAGGAAGGCTTAGAACCGGAGGAAGGAGATGGGGGGTGGGATGACCCAACATTTGAAGATTCGCTGAGTGTTAATCTGGAATCAATTTTCACATCGGATGATCTCATTGGAACTACATGGATCTACAACATTATTGGGTGTTTCTGGAACCGACGTTCATGTATAATGTTCTTTGGCGTTAAAGGTAGGTGGCTTAGTGTTTATTTTTCCAACTGCTATATGTTTTGTGTATTTTAGTGCCACGAACCCTTGTTGGGGTGTTTTGTGGCTGAGGCCATGGCTATTTTAATACCTAGAATTGTATAGGTGATTAAATAAAGTTGTAAAACTATTGTTTGGGATCAGTGATTGGATCCAGGACCACCTCGGGGGTGTGTTCTTCTATTTAGCCGTTTGGCCAGGATACTCAAGTGTATTCCTCTAAAGTAATGATTATGGAATTTCCCTGAAAGTTATTACTTGTGAATGTTTATTTACATGTTGGCCATGGCCTGGTTACCTATGACTGTGGGCAACACTTCTTATGCCTGTGAGAAAATATCATGTGTCTATGGGCAGATTATTGGTTTGGTTTCTCTTTACCCAAGGGTTCGAGTTTATATGTCTGAGGACAGTGGCTGATTATATAGAATATTCACTATGGTGGTATTTCTAATGAAATTATTAAATGAATATTAAAATGGCAATATAACTGGTTAAGTTAGTTACTTTCAGTACTGGTTACTTTATTGAATTTTACTACTGCACACTTTTGTTGCATGCTTTCACACAGTTGGGCACAGGCCTTTGGTGGGTGCCTACTAGGAATTTATTTCTCACACCCTGTTTTGGGTCACATTTTTCGGCCCAAATAGATTATGTTTCTGTAAGTGTGGGTAGGGGCAGGGGTCCCTATAGAGGTACTTGATTGCTGCTGAGGTATAGGGGAGCATGGGACCGGGCTTTGGCTCGCGATGCTGCTAGCTACTCTGTTTTACTTTTAGGTACCTGTACTTCAGTTTTACTGTATTGATCGTGTAACATGTTTTGGCTGTTTTATTGAATAGTGACATGCTGCATCATTCATTATATATGACTTCTGGTTTTCTTCTTGTTATCAGTTGTGTATGGTTTACTGTTTCCACTATTGTTGTATGGTTTTTATTTATTCTGCTGCGCTACACTTTGACAATGAGGGCATAGTTTCCTCGCTATCAGACCTGGGCCCTTACTTCTAGTCGGTAGCCTCTGACATCTGGGGAAAGGTGCTTGTGGTCACGTGGTGAACCGGGTTCGGGGAACCCACTGCGTGGAACCCGTTACGTGGCACCCGGATCCGGGAAGTTACAAGAAGTATTTTGGATAATTCTAGTTTGAGATTATTTTTGGATTTCCATAAAAGGATAACCAGGAGGTCGGGCGGTAACCTGTCGCGTCTGGCAAGGCCGCGAGACATGAACCTGCAACCAAAGGGTGAAAAGGGTGTATCACCTACCACTGTCCCACGTGATGTCCTAGATTGAATAATGTAGTCTTTTTTAAAAAAATCATGTAGATGAATTATATGTTAATTTTTTTAACCATATACGAATAGGATAAATAGAATATTATTTTTAAGTTCTATTATCTTTTAGAATGAAAGATGAGTTTCTGGTAGAAATTAGTTAAAGGATGGGACACTACTTGTCAAGTATATACTTTCTTCTTCTATTATTCTAGGAATAAATTAATTCTTATACATTAGTGAAGGGATCTTAAAACAAAAAAATGTGTTATCCTAATACCATATTTTTTGTTGTACCGATGGTATTTTAAATCATCATAGATTGATAAATTTAAGGCCCTCAATTTTACACTTGTTTGTGATTGATGAACTCAATAAATACCTATAAATATTTATGTTTTTCCTCAAATTATATGTCTCTAATTGCCACAAATTTTCTCCAAATCGAGATAATAATTTGGTGGTGACCCTTTTATTTCCCTTTTCCTCTTATTAAGACTAAATATTATTAACCCAATTTCCGATGTGGGTTTTCCCACAATGATATTTTCTATTTTCAACCATTTATTTTCGAAAAACAATTTCAAAATTGTGAGGAAGAAATTTATTGAAGGATGGAAGAATGTAACACCCCAAGATTTCATAGTACATTATTTATTCAAAGTAATTAAATAACTTGCACTATAGGATACACCGAGTTCAAGCGCACCATAACATACCAAACTAGCCATTATGAATAATAATACCAACTTTTTGAAATTTTATATATTTTATCTTTCAAAATGTTCATCATTTTTGGATTCGGAATATCGAAATTATCTTAGGTTAAATTTATGGTAATTTTCTGAAAACTATCAATTTTTGATAAATAGTGCAAAACTCTAATTATAGTATAAAGCCAAATTTTTATTTAAATAATTATTTATTTTAGGTAAATAAATATACATAATACATGTATATGTTCAATTTAATTCATTGGAGCTAGTTTATAATAAGGTTAGATATATAAAAAGTTTATCAAACCTTTTACCGTCTTTTACCCACCTCCTATGAGAATTTGAAAATTCACATAAAACATAATTGTACCGCTTCTGTGAGTGAAATTTTGAAAATCCAAGAGACTCAATTAATATTAAGGTGTAAAATGTGGTTCAATAACATAAAAATAATTTTTGGTGAATAGTAACTTTTTACTTTTATTTACCACAGTAAAATGTAAATATGGTAATTAAGGGTAAAAATGATATTATTATTACCCTAACACAAGTCCTAATTCTGTTGGCTAATTATTATTCGACAAAGAACATCCTTAGGAATAAAATATGAACCTATTTGGTCCACTTAGATTAGATTAAGACATTTATTATTATTTAATTCAAAGTAGAGTTAAAAGAGTTAAAATAAATGTTTAAAAACTAAACCATTTCTAACAAAGGGTTACACATAAGATAAATTCGATTATAAAAATTCATTAGAAATATAAAAATATTTACTACATAATAGTATTTTATTTATAATTTTTAGACAATAAAAAATTCAATATATTTATGACTCTATGATGATGCAATAATTACCTTATTAGTGAAATATTTAAACTAATTTATTTTATAAATACCCAAATAAATATAATTTGAGACTTTAAATGAATTCAAATAATTTTATTGGTTAATATGACTTCTTAGGATTGATTAAATGAATTTTTTTTCAAATTAATAATGTTATTAAGACTTTAAAAAAATCAATTATTAAATAATGTCAAAATAGACATAAAGGCGTTTTTAAAAAAAATATTATATTATTAATTGATGTTATATTCCTATAACACTAAGGATCAGTCAAAGGACTTATATGATGATAAGTATGTCATTAATGAACTACTTGGGGTTCTCTTGTCAGTTTACAGAACGTTTATTAGCTATATAATATAAAAATACAAAGAGACGTGGTAAATATCAAAATATTTAACTAAGAGTTAAATCTAAAAGATAAGTTTAATAAATTGATCCAAACCAATCTAAAACCTATTGGTTGAGTAGATTTAGACCCATCCCAACTTTATCCTCGATATAAATCAATTTGGATCCATTATAAAGGTAATATAAATTTATTATAAAATAATGTTTATGTTTTTCCTAAAGTCCCCCTCACCCCTCTTATAAAAGGGCACTACCCCTTCACTCTAATTCACACCATATAACCCATTTGGATCGGCCAAGCCCTGCCCACATAACCTCTCAACTATCATACCATCAACCTAGAGGCCTTATTTGGAGTAGAAAGCCAACCTACGGAGCCCTTTGGTTCAAATCAAAAGGAAGAACCTGAAGAAGAGGTAACGATTTCACCACACTCTTTCAAGTTCATTTCTTCTTCCACTTCCTTTTTCATTATTGATTCCATTATAAAATAATAACTCCAGTATATTCTATATTAATTGATGTTATTATAATTATGGTACAACCAAATTCATTATTCTATCCACCCTTTGAATGACATGTTACAATACGTGTCTACGTACAGCTTACAGTCTCCACGTCGTGGTGTAATTTTTATTCAATACATTATTATTTGAATGGGTATAAAAATGATGTTTATTTTATGTAAATAATAAATATAACATAATAAGTATTCTATATATATGATATAACATGCAATTATATATTATTTTAATATCAAAAGAATGATATTTTTTCTCGTGCTTACGTACGAATTACCGTCTCCACGACCCGATGATATTCATTTCCAAGTTCACCATTCATCGACGATTATAAAAATACATATTACTAATAAGTATGTAATATATGAAATAATAATGCTAATGGAGAGATATATATTTATATATATAAGTATTTATGTACTTGCATATATCTTATTCACTTACTTCCGTTCAATACTATATGAAAACAGAAACAACATTTATGCGTACGTATGGACTAACGTCTCCATAAACGATGTTTTCCATTTCATATATATGTCTATTATACATATTTATATTCTAAATATATATGATATATAAATCATTTTTTATATTCTGGATGTATTTAAATCATGATCTAAGTGATACAATCAAGAGTAACAAGTTAAAACACGTACGATAAAGAAAGTGATTATTACCCAAAATAGTAATATAACATGGAAATTATTATTAAATGGGTAGTATAATGTCATAAATGAATAATGTATGATATAATAAATATTAATATGGTTCTGGTATAATTTAATAACATACTATTGTCTTCATATAAGAGGTTAAACATACCTTCGACTAAAGGACAGTGCAAGGTAAGGGGTTTTCATCTCACTGCTTATTCCCGTGAGATTTGTGCCATACTGCCACTATTACCTTTTGTGTGCTGTATTTACTTCCCATAATTTTATTATTTGTGTAATACTCTTTAATTTATGTTTATTTACATATTCATTTTATGATACCTCTTTCATGGGGTGTATGTTTCATATTTTACCAAATTGGTAAGGTTTAATTCCTCAATCTCATTATTATCCAATATTGTTTATGTGTAAGTATTTATTGGGACATTTTTATCATCCATGTATATTTTAATAAAATTTATTTCAAAATGAATATTTTATGGATTCATGAAAATTACTCTTTATCAAGATCCTAAATTTAATTTTTTTAGAGACTTATCTTCTAAAACCTTTTTAATTGATGTCCATGTTTTAAAAAATGATTTTAGGGATTTATATATATGGACATGAATGTTTTGAAATGATAATTATTTTCAAAAGTTTCAAAAGTGGTGTGGGACACTTTGATTCAAAAATCTATTTTAAATTTCTTCCTTTATAAATGTGTTACTTTTAAATGATTTAAAAAAAATGATATTTCTCTCAAAATGTTTTAGTCATTATTTTCAACTATGTCAGCATCCTTTACTGGATATTATATTTGATTGAGGTTGATTTATTATAAAATCTTTTATATTGTATTCAATCAGTTATGGTATGTTTAACTGTGGATGTTCTATTTTTATACCATTCATGGTTTAGGGTTAATGTATTGACATTTCGTATGGTAGTTTTAATACAAATGTTTATGTTATGTTTCAACCTTTCCATATGAGGAATGCAGTGGACTTAGTAAGTGATGGGTGGATCCCTCTATAGCTCCTCGATGCATCGGTAGGTCTCATGAGACAAACTAGTGTCTTGGCACAAGGCCTTGACATAAATTTTATATCTAGTCTTGGAAAGAGGCCTTGACTATGTGGTAATTATGTCTGGTATTAGGAATTCCTGCATTGTGAAATTAGTTATTACAAGTGATTATTCGACTAGTAGAATATCCATGTCTATGTTTATATGGTAATGTTTCATTTATTTTTACCATATTATTTTCAAGTTTATTTTTAAAAGGAATTTGTTTTTTTAAACATCTTTCCTTAAAAGTTTATTGCTTCGGCTAAATTATTTACACTAACTGAGCATCTGAGCTCACCCCTTTCCTATGATTTATTTTCCCAGGATTCCAAGAAGTGTATTATGGTTGATATGTAGGGTTAAGATAAAGTAGAAAATGGTGTTCTCAAAGAACTATCTACGTTGTTTTTTATGTTTCAAATTGTAATTTAACGTTAATGTAAGAAATCTATTTTCTAAGACTGCTAAATTGATCGGTCCTTCGGGACTTGATTCCTTGTAATCGTACCAATGCATTAAAATAATGCACTATCTCTGGGTAACTGGGGTTAGGGCATTACAGTAGGTATAAGAGAAATTTTATCAATAACCATGGAAACTAGATTTAGAAAAACAAGATTATAGAACATTACCATAAGATAGACTTTGAAGATTAGTATAGAATAAATTCCTAGAATTTTGGTAATGTAAAGGTTTTGTGAGTTTTCCAAGCAAATACACCCCTGTCTGGATAAGAGCTGGTAGAGGCAGCTTTGACACAGATGTACCTAGGGGTAAAACCTGAAAACACCATTTTGAGCTTGACTCGAATGGGAATTGGTTCACAATAACAGGCCTTGCTGCACTCTTGTTTATGACACTCCCAGGGGATATTCATAGGATAATTCTCGTTTTCTTTAAAAAACACTATGAAGAGATTATGAGTATATACCTCCTTAAAGAAATTTTTTTTTGATTATGGATTATATCCCTAAACTGTTCAATTTATGTTAGGTATTTTACATGTTTGGAATTATGAATTGTGATTCATAAACTAACCTAGAGTATTCCCTTGTATAGAAATGGAACCCAATAGAAGGAATGTGATCTCTATAAATACGTATGATCCAAAGATTAAGAAGGATCATTTACTTCATGGAATTAAGCCAACATTTAGAATGGAAATAGTCCCCTATGTTTTCTCAACTTATGTAGAAATAATATCATGTGTTAATATGATAAGTAAAAAATTATCAAAGTCCTATGGCTTTGAAGGGAAGCAAGTGCAGAAAAGGACGAAAGAGAGAATGATGGATAAATGGATGATGGAAAAGAAGAATTTTCCCATATGTGATATCTGTGGGAAGAAACACCCGGGAACATTCCTGAAGGGAATGGGAGTTTGTAATAAGTGGAAAAAGGACACCATGCACGTGACTGAAAGGGTAAGAAAAAGGTTTCAAATTTACAATTCTTCCTCTACAAGGAGTTGGGACACTACGCGAATCAATGTCCAATTCATAATATTATATAAAAAATGATGTTATTGGATACTAATAAAGTTATGATACTACCACAAATTAAGAGGAATAATTAGTGTTCTTATGTTGTTATTAGAGAATTATTTCATTTGAGTGTTGTATCAATAATGTACTGGTTATAATAATTATGGAGTATATAAGGATTGTACTACAGTGCTATTTCATTAAGGACTTGAGATTGTGTGGATCCATGAAAAGTGACTCAATATCAGGATAAATTTTTGGAAAATATATGGTTGGGAGAATGATAAACCATAATATGGCTCTGATACCGAGGTAGTGATTTTGGAATAATACATGAATGATTTGGATAAATTATATTGGATATTCATGATTACCTTGAAACATATTAATGATTTGTATCTTCCATCATTGTTGAAGTTTAAAGCATTTTTGGATACAAGGAGTATATCTAGTATTCTATAAGGAATAAGTTATCAAGTATGTAATCAATAAGGTTTTTATGGTAATTTATGATGATGCAGGGTTTAAAAAGAATATATGATGAAGGTGTTCACATGTTATTATGGGGAAAAAAGGATCTTCATTGTGTTTAGATTTTTTATATATTTTGGACTGTGAGTTTGGACAGAAGTATTTTAGATAATTCTAGTTTGAGATTATTTTTGGATTTCTATAAAAGGACAACCCAGAGGTCGGGTGGCCACCCATCGCATCCGGCAAGGCCACGAGACTTGAACCCACAACCAATGGGTGACAAAGGTGTATCACCTACCACTGGCCCACGTGATTTCATGGATTGAATAATTTAGTCTTTTAAAAAAATATTCTAGAATAATTATAAATTAATTTTTAACCCTATACGAATAAGATAAATATAATATTATTTTTATGTTCTATTATCTTTTAGAGTGAAAAAAGAGTTTGTGGTAGAAATTAGTTATAGTATGGGACTCTACTGGTCAAGTATATATTTTTCCTCTTCTCTTATTAGATGAGGAAATTAATTCTTATAATTTGGTGAAGGGATCTTAAAAAAAATGTTCTATCCTAATACAATATGTTTTGCTGAACCGATGGTATTTTAAATCATCATATATTGATGAATTTAAAGCCCTCAATTTTACACTTGTTTGTGATTGATGAACTCAATCACTACCTATAAATATTCACATTTTCCTCCAATTATATATCTCTAATTTCCACCAATGTTATCCTAATCGAGATCATAATTTGGTGGCGACCCTTTCATTTCCATTTTCTTCTTATTAAGACTAAATATCATTAACCCAATTTCTGATGTGGGTTTTCCCACAATGGTATTTTCAATTTTAGGCCTTTTATTTTCGAAAAAAATTTCAAAATTGTGAGGACACAATTTATTGAAGGAGGGAAGAATGTAACACCCCATGATTTCATAGTATATTATTTCTTCAATTTAATTCAATAACTTGCACTACATGCAACACTGAGTTCAAGTGCACCATATCTTACCAAAATAGCAATTAGGAAGAGTAATACCCACTTATTGAAATTTTATATATTTTATCTTTCAAAATGGACATCATTTTTGGATTCGGAAAATCGAAATTAGAATAGGGTGAATTTTTTGTATTTTTCTGAAAACATTCAATTTTTGATGAATAGTGAAAAACAATGAGTTATAATTTAAAGCAAAATTTTAATTTAAAAAATTATTTATATTATTTACATTTATTTTAGGTCAAAATAGATACATAATACCTATAATGTTAAATTTAATTTATTGGAGTAAGTTTATAATAATTTTAGATATATAAAAATTTTATCGAACTTTTTACTGTCTTTTACCCACCTCCTAGGAGAATTTGTAAATTCACATAAAACATAATTTTACCACTTCTGTGAGTGAAATTTCGAAAATCTTAGAGACATGGTTAATATCAAGGAGTAAAATGTGGTTCAATAAGATAAAAATAATTTTTGGTGAATAGTAACACTTTACTTTTATTTACCACAGTAAAAAGTAAATAGGGTAATTAAGAGTAAAAATGATATTATTATTACCCTAGAACATGTCCTAATTCTATTGGAGAAGTATTATTCGACCAAAAAAAACCGTAGGAATAAAATATGATCCTCTTTGGTCCACTTGTATAAGATTAGGACATTTATTATTATTTAATTCAAAGAAGAGTTAATAGAGTTAAAATCAATGTTTAATAACTAAAACATTATTAATATAGGGTTACACATAAGATAAATTCGATTATAAATATTTTTTATAAATATAAAAATATTTCCTACATAATGGTATTTTATCTATAATTTTTAGACATTATATAATTAAATTTATTTATGACACTATGATGATGCGGTAATTAACTTATCTGTGAAATATTAAAAATAATTGATATTATAAATAACCAAATAAATATAATTTGAGAAATTTAATGAATTCCACGAATTTTATTCGTTAATATGTCATTTTGGATTGATTAAATGAATTTGGATCGAATTAATAAAGTTATAAAGACTTTAACAAAAATAAATTATTAAATATTGTCAAAATTGACATAAAGGAGTTTTTAAAAGAAATATTATATTAATAATTTATATAATATTATTAAAAATCTAAGGTTCGGCCAATGGACTTATATGATGATATTTATGTCATTAATGAACTTCTTGGGGTTTTCTTGGTAGTTTATAGTATGTTTATTAAACATATAGTATAAACATTTCAAGAGACATGGTAAATGTCAAACTATTTAACTAAGAGTTAAATCTAAAATATCAGGTTAATTAAGTGACCCAAACATGTATAAAACCCATTGGTTGAGTTAATGTAGACCCATCCCAACCATATCCACGAAATAAATCAATTTGGAGCCATTATAAATCGAATATTAATTTATTATAAAATAATATTTTATGTTTTTTCTAAGGGGCCTCTCACCCCTCTTATAAAAGGGCACTCACTGTTCACTCTAATTAACACCTTATAAGCCATTTGGATTGGCCAGACCCTACCCAAATACCCTCTAAAATATCATAACATCAACCTAGAGGACTTAGTTTGAAAGAAATTCTAACCTATGGATCCCTTTTGATTAAATAAAAAGTAAGAACCCGAAGAAGAGGTAATGATTTCACCACCCTCTTTCAAGTTCCTTTCTTCATCCACTTCATTTTTTCTTTGTTTTTTCTTGAATAAAATAATAACTACAGTATCTTCTATATACTGTGATGTTATTATAATTGTGGTAAAACAAAATTCATTATTCTAACCACCCTTTAAATGACATGTCACCATACGTGTGTAAGTACGACTTACCGTCTCCACGTCGTTGTGTAATTGTTATTTAATACACTATTATTTGAATGGGTATAATAATGATGTGTATTTGATGTAAATAATCAATATAAAATGATAATTTCTCTTTATATATGATATTCCATCCAATTATATATTCGTTTAATATCAAAAGAAATATATTATCGCTCGTGCGTATGTACGGATTACCGTCTCCACGACGCGATTATATTCATTTCCATGTTCACCATTCATCAACGATTATAAAAATATATATTACTAATAAGTATTTAATATATGACATAATAATGCTACTAGATATATACATATTTATATAGATAAGTATTTTTGTACTTACATATATCTTATTCACTTACTTTTGTTTAATAATATATGAAAACAGAAACAGCCTTTATGCATACATACGGACTACCGTCTCCATAAAAGGTGTTTTCCCTTTCATATATATGTCTATTATACATATTTATATTATAAATATATATTATATATAAATCAAGTTTTATATTTTGGAAGTATTTAAATCATGATCTATGAGATACAATCAAGAGTAACAAGTTAAAACACTTACGACAAAGGAAGTGAGTTTTACCCGAAATATTAATATAACATGGAAATTATTATTAAATGGGTAGTATAAATCATAAATGAATAATATATGATATCATAAATATTAATATGGTTCTATTATAATTTAATAATATACTATAGACTTCATACATGAGGTTAAACGTACCCTCCACTAAAGGGAAGTGCAAGGTAAGGGGTTTTCATCTCACTTCTTATTCCCTTGAGATTGATGCCATATTGCCACTCTTACCTTTTGTGTGGTGTAGGTACTACCCATTATTGTATTCTTTGTGTATTGAATTTTAATTTATTTTTATTTAAATATTCATTTATGATACCTCTTTAATGGGGTGTATGTTTCCTAAGTCACCAAATTGGTAAGGGTTAATTCCTCAATCTCATTATTATCTAAGATTGTTTATGTGTATGTATTTACTGGGACATTTTTATCATCCATGTCCATGTCCATTTTCATGAAATTGATTTCAAAATGAATATTTTAAGGATTCTGGAAAATTACTCTTTATCAAGACCATAATTTTAAATTATTATGAGATTTATCTTTCTAAACCTTTTAAATTAATGTCTATGTTTTCAAAAAATGATTTTAAGGATTTATTTATATGGACATGAATGTTTTGAAATTATAATTCTTTTCAAAAGATTCAAAGTGGGGTGGGACACATTGATACAAAAATCCCTTTTAAATTACATTCTTTCTAAAAGTCTTACTTTTAAATGATTTTACAAAAAGGATATTTCTCTCAATATGTTTTACTCATCATTTTCGACCATGTCAGCATACATTACTGGATATTATTTTTGATTGAGGTTGATTTATTATACAATATTCCATATTGTATTAAATGTGTTATGGTATGTTTGACTGTTGATGATATATTTTTATACCATTCATGGTTTATGGTTAATGTATTGACATTTTGTATGCTAGTTTTAATACGAATGTTTATATTATATTTCTTATTTTTCATATGAGGAATGCAGTGGACTTAGTAACTAACGACTGGAGCCCGCTATAGCTCCTCGATGCATCTGTAGGTCTCATTAGAAAAACTAGTGTCTTTGCACAAGGACTTGAAAAAAAAATTATTTGTAGTCTTGGCACTAGGCCTTGACAATGTGGTAATGATGTCCAGTATTAGGCATTTCCCCATTGTGAAATTTGTTATTACATGTCATTATTCGACTAGTAGAATATCCATGTTCATGTTTATATGGTAACGTTTCATTTATTTTTACCATATTTGGTTCATGATCATGTTTAAAAGGCTGTTGTTTTTATTACACATATTTCCTTAAAAGATTATAGCTTCTGCTAAATTATTAACCCTTACTGGGCATCAAAGCTCACCACTTTCTTATGTTTTATTTTCCCAGGATTCCAAGAAGTGTATTATGGTTTTTATGCAGGGTTAAGCTAAAGGAAAAAATGGAGTTCTCAAAGAACTATCTATGTTGTGTTTTATGTTTCAAATTTTAATCTAAAGTTAATGTATGAAATCTGTTTTCCAAGACTGCTAAACTAATTGGTCCTTCGGGACTTTATTCCATGAAATCGTGCCAATGTATTAAAATAATGCACCGGCTCTGGGTAACTGGGGTCAGGGCATTACATATAGACAGATAAGAATATTATTCTTATAAATGAAGAATGATATATGTGATATCAAAATAAATTAAAGAATATATTCTAATGGAATTGTATCAATACCACTACACTATTAATACAGAAATCATAATAGTAAACCTCCTTATTAAAGAGTTAAAAAATTGGGCATATTATAAATGCAAATATGATGTTATTATATAATAGTATAATAAATAAATGTTTTAAAAATTTAATATTATGTGTTGGAATTTTTATAAAACATAATTATTTATTTAAACTTTTATAAATAATATAATTATTAAATGAACATTTATTTTCACGAAATTACCTGATAAATAAAAAAATTATTGTTTTAATTATAGGATAATTTTATGTTACCACACAAAATTTTCATGTGTTGTAATATCAATAATAATATTTAAATTGGTAATTTTTGAACAAATGATGATGTTTATTAAATATTAAATTTCTCATATTTATATAATTATTTTCCTAAAAATTAGTCAATAATTGAATTTTAAATTTCAAAATAATTTTAGCGCAAATTTATGGGATTAGTCTATAATTTTTGAATTTGTTGTGAATAGTTAAATATGATAATATATTATTTTTAAAAAATACATGACTTATTTTTTAATAGATTATGTATGGATGATTTTTTCCCATAATATCGAACACTTTATAATTATTTAATTATTTTAGTGATAAGGATCAAACTATTGATAGTGTTTACCGAGAATCATAAAATATTGTATACAATAATCAAAACGCACACATCCTCCACTATAATTACCACCCTCCCCAACTCTACTCCTCACGAAATCCATGCATTGAAGCTTGTATAAATTATTCCCAATAGTCTTCCTAATCCACTTCCCCATTTCCTATATATTTTTGTCTCAATAAGAGAACAAATCCAATTTATCTAAGGGGGTTCTCATGGAGATGAAACTTAAGACGTAAAATACTCTTCCATTTTATTTTAATTCAATTTTAATTTCATTTCATTTATTATCTTCTACAATCATCCCCTTATTCGAGAGGAATGATAACTACAATATATTGGGTATACTAATATTTTATTATTTAAATTTAATTATCCGTTACCAATCCTCTTCCCCTATCTCTTTTATTCTAAAAATGAAAACATCATCCGGTATATGTTAATTTATCGCTTTTGACGCAGGAAAGTCTTCATTTTATATTACATCCTTGAAGGATGGACATAAAGACATTATAATCAATTAAAATTATTTCAAAATTTATTTCATAATAGTTTTTTTCATGAATAACATATATATATATATATATATATTAAAAACAAAACCAACTCGTAATGATAGAAAATCCCCCAAATTAATCTAAAAAATTATCTTTAATATTTTATTTATATAATCACAATCTTATCTATAATGAAAATATTATATTAGAACAATTTTTTTCAGTTCACTAATAATATATAATTTCAATTTTGTTGAATTTTTATCATCTAACATCTGCATATGTAATTGTATACTAGAGAACCAATCATAAATACCAATAAAGAAACACTCTTAGAATGACAAAATTGAACATGATAACTCATCTAAATGGACATAAATGAACGTAATAAATTTATAATAAATAAAATAAATGTATAAGTGGTCAATTATTTCTTAATTAATTAATATAATTTTATTATCCTGGATTTTAACGAGACGAAATCATTAGAACACAAGGTTAAGGGAATCTCAATCCAAATTTCTATCTTTTGGGTTATTTATATTTCATTCCAAATTTTTTTGTCTATGATAATTTAATACTCCAATAATATAATTTAGTCTTCTTTACATTTACTTTTCTAGGATATAAATTTTTTTAGTAAGATTTTATGAAAAATTTGATGATTTTCCAAAATAACACATCTATCTAATAACATATATGTTTATTCTATTGAGATTGTTTCTTCATCACTCATGATTTTTTATTCTTATAAAAATATTACATTCATTATTTGGAACACCATTTTATCACTATTATATTCTTTATGAATGTAAAATCATTCCTTTCGATGGGTTATGTTATTTCTAATATTGATATTTGTTTTATGTGGCATGAATGAATATATAAATTTTATGACGTGATGGGTGAACCCAAAATTATTTAGTATTCCAATTATTTGGGTAATGGGATGTACCCCATTGGATAATATAAAATATATTTTTAATATGATTCAATATTTTTAACAGTGATAATGTTTACATTATGAACATATGTTATGTTTTAACATGATGCAATATTATATCCCATCTTTGTGTGGTATTTGACCACCCGGACATGATTTTCCAGTTTTTTGAATTGCCACATTCTAGTGATTTATCTACTTATTTATATAATTATTACTGTTATGATAAAATAGTAATTTTAGGATGATTATTATTATGTGCACCCATGTTATATAAGTTCATGTTATTATCTATTCTCTTACTAGGACAATAGCTCTCCCATTTTTTATGTATATCCCCAAGGGAATACTTATAATATAAATTAAATGAGGTAATCATATAATCAACGTAAGAAGAAATTAAATAATTTTTATCTTTTATTACGTAAATGTCATGTTTGTTCCAAATTTTCCCTAGACAAAAATGAATTTGATCTGGGTTTTATAACACTATTATAATGTTTATAACTGAAATGATGTATTGGTCATGAATGAAAAGTAATGTCTATGTCAGTGAAATCGGAGCATGGTTGAGCGAATTTAGGAATTAGGTTTACCGAACAATAGTGCAAACCTTATAATGATACTATGTGTATTTAATTACCCAAGAAGATTTGTTTTAAAATAATGTTATAATTAGTTTTTCCAAATAATATATCTTTATTTTTAATTTCAAAAAAGAATAAATTATTTATTCATAGCTGGTTGATTTATGTTTTGTTCAATCCTTTTTTATATTAATAAAATGTGGGAACCGGGAGAATCCAAAACAACAATCCATTTAATGGACAATGTAGCAATTGACCAAACTATATCCCCAATCCCTTGAGAAGCAGAGTAAAATATTTAATGGAAATGATTACCAAAATGTATAATGTTATGAACAATAAACTGAATAATGTGGAATTTCCACATTCACCTAAGAGGTATAAATTGGATATCGAATCGTTGATGTGATGATGACCTTTGACATTTAGTGTATCCTTAGATCCCTTAGTTGCAGAATAGTGTCTCAACTGAATGAATAAATTATTATCTTTATTTTTCTATTCTGAGATGGATAAGTGGACTCCTCTGATTTATCAGTTACATGTAGAGGTCGGTTAATGGTGCATGTTGATTTAGAACTCCATGTAGAAGGATGAAATTTAATAAATGGAGTGAGAATATGATTAAAATATTTCCTTTAAACTCTTCGTATGATGATAAAGATGGAATTTATAAAGATAAAGAAAAAGGAAGGTGAATCTTCGACTTATTAAAAAGTAAATTTGAAAAGAACTTTAAGGTGTGACATTTGTTTTGTTATTAACAATGATATAAAATTTTATATATTAATTATAAATTTACAACCCCACCATAGAAAGGATATAGATAATTAAGACATTAAGAGTCATGAAGTAGTTGTTAGATGTTATATAAAATTGGATATGATGTTTGGATAATGGCCCAATGGATATAGAGATAAGAAATGAAAAATGGAGTTTTAAACTAGAAGATGTTATGAGAAGGGAATAAAAAAATAAACCACAGACATGTAAAAAATGAGTGAAGAATAATCATGGAAATTTACTCCAAATGATGCGAAAATGATTCATTTAAGAGATAGAAGGATACGATGATCATGAAATTCAAAGAAACACGAGGAAGTATGACAATGCATTGGGGAAATTAATGGTGCCACCCATGGTAGAATGCTTCAACTATAGGGATGAAGGTCACTATGCAAGCCAGTTCACTAAATCAATACTCGTTGAGTTTAAACAACATCAACATAAACAGAATCCAAAAGATCAAGGGAAAACCTATTCAATCACTACTACTGAGGTGGATTCCGATAATGATGTCGTGATAGTTATTCTAGTTATTTAATGAAAAATAAAAAACAATATATTTGATTATAGATCTACAAATTCTTTTATATCATAAATAATTAGTTTAACTATTCTAAATCCACATCAAAATTTGGAGGTTGGGATATAAATTTAAATAGAAAATAAAGAAATTATATCATCAAAAGTTTATAATTCCTCTCAAGTTAATCATTTTGGACTTATCCTCCCATAATCTATTATCTTACATCCTTTGATTGATTTTAATTGTATATTGGGAATTTATTGGATGTCTTTATAAAAATACAACATCAACTGTTGGGAAAGTGATATCAATATTAACATACAAAGGCATCCTTTGATTATATCAAAGTGTTTGTATAAGGTTAAATATCCTTTATATCAATCATCTTGATTTTGTATATTATTGTCTTTTGAGAATAGATATCTAACACAAATTATTGAGATAAAGGATATAATCATTCTTCATGACATGCCAATTCTAAGGTACTATAGTGATGCATTCACTAAAGAATTTTCAAGTCTTCTTCCTGGCATAGGGATTGTACTCTCAGTTGAACATATTCATGGATCAATTCCAACATTGAATACTCCTTAGAGAATGTACATAATTGATTTGTAATAATAGAATAATTTTTTATAAGATAATCTATAATAGGGTTTTATATGTGATAGTGTTTAAAAATTGGGTGCACCTGTCATCATTTTCAAGAGTAATGATGGATCAATTTAACGCTATATTGATTGTCGTTATCTCATAAAAATCAAAATAAGGAATGAGTATCACCTTATTTTGATGGATGAATTTTTCAATTGACTACATGGTTCTAGATATTTCACTATGGTGGATCCTTAGTGGGAATATCTCCTATTAAAGTTGAAAAGGGAAGATATTCCCAAAACATCATTTTGTGCTAGGTGTGGAAATTATGGTTTTATTTTTAGTCCATTAAAAATCACTAATTTTATCTCATTATATATGGATATACTGAATAGAGTATCTAGATATTACCTTGAAAAATTATGGGTAGTATTTATAGATGACTTCTTAATATACTCCAAGGGAATGTCAGAACATGTAGAATATTTGAATACTATTCAAAAAAACATTAGATGAGAGGGATTTTATGAATGTTACACTAAATGTTAGTTCTATAGAGAGTATATATCATTCATGGGGAATGTTATAACCAATAATGGAATATATGTCTCCACATCCAAGATAAAGGAAACCAAATAGTGGCCCAAGCCATTATCAATATTCTAGATCTGTATTTTCAATGGTGTAACTGGTTATTACAATTGATTTTTGTAGAAAATATTTCAATTGTAAAACCCCATAACTAAGATGAATCAAAAGGTAGAAATGGTTGTTTGGTCAAGTGAATGTAAAGACTACACCAAATATTTCAAAAGGCTTATTAGTGAGACAATAATCAATCTTCTAGAAAGTGGGGGACATATTGTAGAATAAAATAATGCGTAAAAGAATGGATTATACTATTTATTGAAGAAAAATATTAATGTGATATCCTGCACCTCAAGGCAGTTTAAAATTCATGAGAAAAACAATCCCACAAATGATCTGGAGTTGGATAACATGATCTTCATTTTGAAAATATGGTAGCATTATATCTTTGTTGAGAATTTTGGAAGAAATTAAAACCAAAATAGGAAAAAATATATATTCACATAGATGTAGTTTAATATTATCCATCTTTGATGGTTATATATTGTCAATGATTATGATTTCTAAATGAAATACCATCCTATAAAAGCGAATAATGTTGAAGATGATCTTAGTAGAATAGATCCTGAAACATGATCAGTGATGAAAATTAAGAATGATCCAATTAACATTGATTTTCAATGGAATGAAACATGAATAATTATATAAGGTTCATCATAAATCCTTTCTCCACTTATTTATCAACCATCCCATAGGGTGAAAATAGACAATTCTGAAAGAAATGATGTAGAAATTTAAAAGAAACTAGAAGCCATGATAAAGTGGAAATATTCATTTATAAAAATTGATGAGGTAGGATTTGTATGATTTGGTCAAAAAATATGTTTACCAAGAAATAAAAATAAAAATAATTATTTTATGAGTGACACACATAGCTCAACCATATAAATTCACCTATTGATTTTAAGGATGTTCCAAGATCATGGAGAGAAAAATGGTGCGGACATATAAAGAGAAATGTCATTGAATATACATAAATGTTCTTGTATGTCCGAAATTTAAGGCCAAAAGGAAAATGTATAATGGGAAGATCAAACCATTGTCCATATAAACTATTATATGGGAAAAACCATTGACTTTTTCACTATACTTATCAATACATCCGAAGGAAATTATTATATATGGGGTGTTATGGACCATCTTACAAATTGAGATTACATTACTGAAATTCAATAGGACATCTCAGTGGATAAACATTCATGTATTTACAAAATAGAATTGGTATTTATAAATCAATTTCCACTTTCGATTGAATTATATTGAGAATAGATATTAATGATCAAGTTTTGGAAAAGTCTCTAGCATGCTCTAAAAATTATGTTGAACTTCATATAGCTTATCATCCTCAAACTGATGGCCATTCTAAATGGACTACATATATAATACATTTTATGTTACGGGGAATGTTTTATGGAAATCCATTGAGGATGGGACCAACATCTGCCTCTTTCCAAGTTCTCTTACAACAATAGTTTACACTTTATCATTTAAAAGGCTCCATATGAATCCCTTGACAGAAACAATAAGGAGAATGTAACAAACAAAAGTTTCATTAATGGAAATACCTCTTGATCTAGTTAAATGTATCTTTATGTAATACGTTTATATAAAATGTCATAATCTTTGGTTTTATGTTATGATTTGTGACCGTTACATTTATAGCAGTTGAACAATGATCACATGATTAGTATAAATATAGGGCTTTATCAAATAAAATTTATTCAGACCAAAGAAGGGATGGCCTCATCCAGTAGAATTGCTCCATACGAAGCCCATTTTTTGGAGCTCAGAAAATTGGTGGTGTATTTTGGCATCGATCTTCACCAAGGCCAAGATGAGCTTCATCATGTTAAGCTCGAACGGGACCGTCTACGGGAAAAGTGGAAGTTGATAGAGATTACCACTCGAGTGATGTTATCTGAGCCACCCCAATAGTCTGTCACCATTGCACAACATACCCTTATGTCTGATGTGGCTGTTTTAAGGGGTTATGTAACAAATAGCTAGTACTATGTCCATGTACATTATTTTCTGTATGTAGTAATATATATACTTTCTTGTCATTATTGATACATTGTAAATAGTTTTTAAAGTGAAAATAGTGTTTTTTTGTTATTATTTAATTAGGAATTATATTTTATTAAATTAAGGGATTTTTCAATTAAATAATAATTTAATAAAATATTATTATTATTATTAATTTAATTTTATTATATATAAATGATCGTATAATTTTATGAATGCAATTGTAATTTTTATTGGGGTTTGAATGCCATTTTTGCCAAAACCCGTGAATTTTTTATAAATGTGTGTTTTTATTTTAAAAGTGAAAATTAACATACTTATAAAATTATTTAGATAAAATAAATGTTATTTGAGGAATCAGGATGTCGAAATTATCCAGTGGTGAATTTTTCATAATTTTCGGAGACATTAAAATTTTTGCGTAAAAATTAAATACCATTTAAATATATAATGTGTTTTATGACATCATAATAACCAAATAGCGATGTAATAAAATACTATAAGATTTATTTTCGGAAAATATATATTTTAACATTAAAATAATATAATTTTGGGGTTTTTGTCTTAAATTTCAAAGCATTAATTGAGCCTTGAAGATTTATTGAACAACTTGCCTTTTTAAATTGTTTTCCAGGGGAGTGTGACTCACCTCCACATAAGAAACCCTATTATTTTAAGAATTTCGGAATTTGACCGTATAAAATATTGATTTCTTCCTCCCTTTTCAAATAAACCAAGGGAAAAAACCATGGGATGGTTTGTGATTTGGATTAATTTAATATAAGGGGTCCCAAACCTAAATAATAATGAATTCCCCCACCTTCCCTATATAAACCCACCCAATCTCCCACTTCCTCCTCACAAAAAGCCTTTGGAATTCATCTAACCTATGACCTTCTCTCTATAGAATCCTCTCATGGTTCACCAAGCTCCATAGAAGCCTCTCTCAAGACTCTATTAAGCCTTTGGAGGCACACTTCCAAGTAAGACTTTTTTCTTCCTTTCTCATTTTTGTCCAATTTTAATTAAGTTGTTTTTTCATTTTAATTTCAATTATGAATGTTTGGGTATGGTTTTGAACCTCCCTAATACTTCCATATTTATTTTCTAATGATGGTAGACCCCTTTCACTGTCATTAAATCCCTCCCATGTACACCTGTTACTATGTCGAAATTCCGAAAGGAACTTCTCTCTCCTCTTTTACATTCAAGCAATACTTTTGTATCATGAATCTAAATTCCATTAAAATTTATGGGATATGTATCTATATGACCTCCTTACTATCCATTAAATGTAATATGATTATGAACCCATTTCTCTCTAATCAACCATTTTTATGAATTCTTATGTCACGCCGTTACGCAACCGAAATAGAACCGATTTTCTAAGCCAATGTCATTATGTATTGAATACCATGCCCATTTCTCCATCAAGGGTATTTTCCTTTATGTACATTTACATATTGAATAAAAAGTTTCATGTATTAATTCAACTTTTTTATCATGTAATAAATGATTATGTTTTATGAATCCATGTTTTATGATCCATGTGGCACACTTATGCATGAAATGAAATTTTTAAGAAGGGTGTTCCCTTATAGAGCTTCAATGAATTAGGTAAAGTATAGTATCATGATACATCATGTGAAATGAGTTTTGACTCATGCTAATTCATGTGAAACGAGGGTTTACTCGTTCTTCATGTGCAATGATGATTTACTCATGCTCCATGTGCAATGAGCCTTGGCTCATGCTAATTCCATGTTAAGTGTTATCGCTACATTTCCATGTTATGATTATCATGCTTTATCATGCCTTTATGATCATGTTTCTCTTGGGATGTATTGATATTACTATTGTCTAAAATTTATTTTACTCCTCATGTATTTCATGTTTATTCCCTTACTGGGCTTCATAGCTCACCCCTTTTCTTATGTATGTCCTCAGGTTATTCCATGCAATGCTAAGTACGAGGGAATGTAGTGGTCATGTAAAGGATGTTTTCAATAAAGATGTTGTACTTAATTTTTAAGCTGTTATGTAATAATCCTAATCCCCAAAGATAGTATACCTCTAGATCATCCATGTTGTATCATGTGAATGGTTTATGTAATAAATCATGTTTAAGTTTGTAATAAAAGCAGGGTTGTCATAGTTGGTATCAGAGGATTGGTTTAGTTATTTTTGGGATTAGGATTAGAAAACCCTAGTAAAGCCTTAGAGACAATACTCAGAATAGTAAATACATCCCTATATTTTGGTAAGTACTAAGTAAGTGGTTTATCAAACAAATACATCCCTGTTTGGATACGAGTAGGTAGATGTGGCTCTGGAACAGATGTATCATAGGGGTAAAACCCGAAAACACCGCTTTGAGCTAGACTCGAATGTGAACTGGTGCATGAAAATGGGTCTTGCTGCAATCTTGGTTACAACACTCCTAGGGGATATGTTTTGATAAATTTACATGCTTAGTATGAACCCTTATTAAGGGAATTAAAAAAAATGTCCCAAAGAATATATGTTAGATAGTAGATCATGAAAAGCATAGGTTGAAGCCTATCGACTCATGAGTTAAGGAAATAAAAGTTTATCTTTAAGTTATCAACTTTTGTATTTGGATTACCTTTTATGTGTTACCCCCTAAATTTCCTTTTATTCCAGCCAATAGCCGTTAATAGGAGGACTTGGCCTAACAACCGGTGTGATGAACAGTGTGATGATTGTACTAACGAGATGCCCAATCCAATGGGAGCAGGAATCATGAACTTTGTCACGCTTCTCTCTCAGCTAACTCAAGATTCGAATAGAAACACGGGTTAAGAGGAACGTCCAAACCCACCTAATAATGAACAAGTCTCTATCAAGAGCTAAATGAGACAAAGACCTCCTTCTATTAATGGATCATCCAATCCCACAATCGTTGAACATGGATCAACTCCATTGAAAAGATCATATCTATCCTTAAATGTTCTAAACAAGAGATGGTTCTCCTACTGGATTATCGTATGGAGGGTGAAGCTAATCAATGGTGGAAATTGATCAAAAATACGAAGCCTGAGGAGGAGATCAAGGAATTGGAATGGAAGGATTTCTAGAAGATGTTTTTCGATAAATATTTTCCGCGCACCCTCCAACTTAAGATGGAAAGGGACTTCCTTTCCATCAAGGAAAAAGAAGAAGAATCTGTTGGAGCGTACGAGGAATAAATCACAAGGCTTGCATGATACGTTTCTATCTTTGTCGGTACCCCTGAATGCAAGGTTGACCACTTCTTTGGTGGGTTGAGGCCTAGCCTGCAGAAAGCATTAGAAATCTGTGACTTCGACAGCTATGAGGAAATTTTCCGATGTGCCCTCAAGGTCGAAATGGAGATCAGGGAATCACAGGGGTATCATGGGGACAAGAAGTGTAAGGTGGACTTCAATGCTGGTAGTCCGATGGATAAATCCAACATTGTTAAGAATATCCATCACCCCACTACCCAATATTTTGGAATGAAGTAACCTAGAAGTTGCCTCAAGGGGAAGAGGAAATGCTTTAGGTGTGGAAGAGAAGGGCACCTAGCTATTTACTATCGGCAAGAAAGACTGGTGGTTGCGACAATGGAGATGAATTCTCCATTCGAACCTCATTGAGTTGTTCATTGCTACAAATGCAAAGAACTGGGAATATTTCTAATCAGTGCCCTAATCCAAGGGTTTTCGGAGGCAACCAACATCCTCCAAGGCAGAAAGGAAGGGCTTTTTCCATCACTTCTGCCGAAGTGAACCCCGACAAAAAAGTGGTGACATGTACTCTAGTTATTCATTCAAGAATAGCGAACATAATTTTTGATTCAAGTACTACACATTCTTTTATATCTCGAATGATTAGTAGAACAATCCCAGCACCACCACACATCATGGAATTGAAGATGTCGGTGAGTACGACAAATAGGACAATCATTGCATCCCATGAATATAAGTCCTACCATGTTATAATATTTGTATTTAATTTCCCGGAGAACCTCGGCATACTCCCTCTGGTCGAATTTGATGCAATTCTTGGCATGGATTGGCTTTCCTTATATAGAGCCAACATAAATTGTCAGGAATGGGAAATCACTCTCCATGTGGATAATCGACCCCCGATTCATTATAAGTGTAACGAGGAAGATGAATCTCCTTTAGCTCCATCTTCTCAAGAATGGGTATTACTGCCCAATGAGTACGTGTATCTGGCTTAAATGATTGTATCCAAGGAAGAAACTATCCTTGATGAAATGCCTATTGTGGGGGAATTCGCTGAAGTGTTTCGCAAGGAACTGCATGGTCTTCCTCCAAGAAGAGTGGTTGAATTCTCAATTGAACTTATACCAGGGGTTCTGCCAATATCCTAGACTCTATATAAAATGGCTGTTGTGGAACATGAAGAGATAAAGAAACAACTACAAGAGAATCTGGATAAAGGGTTTATACGCCTAGGTGCTTCATCATGGGGTGCAGTAGTCCTCTTCGTCAAGAAGAAGGATTTATCAATGCGGCTTTGCATCGATTATCTTGAACTTAACAAAATCACAATAAAGAATAAGTATCCTCTTCCACAGATCGATGACATGCTTGATCGGCTGCATGGAGCACAATATTTCTCCAAGGTAGATTTGCGGTCAGGATATTATCAATTAAGGGTGAAGAAGGAAGATGTCCCCAAGACTGCTCTTCGTACAAGATACGGGCACTATGACTTCATAGTAATTCCTTTCGAACTCACCAATGCTCCAACAATAATCATATAATTGATGAATAGATTCTTTAGATATTACCTAGACAAATTTTTGGCAGTCTTTATAGATGATATTATAATATACTCCAAAACCAAGGAGGATCGTGAAGAGAATTTAAGAACTATACTCGAGGATTTACGCAAGGATAAGCTCTATGAAATGTACAACAAGTGTGAGTTCTGGTTGAATGATGTCTCATTCTTGGGCCATATCATCACAAGTAATGGAATATTTGTGGATCCCTCCAAAACAGATGCAATTGAGGGATGTTCGAGGCAAACATCGGTAATGGATATCTGTAGCTTCTTGGGGTTAGCTGGATATTATCGACGATTGGTGAAAATTTCTAACGATTGTCCAATCGTCTTACCAAGATAACTCGAATGGGAGTAATGTTTTCTTGGAGGGATGAATGGGAAGAAAGATTCATGTTGTTGAAAAGGAGGCTTATCACTGAGCTCGTACTCACTTTACCCACAAGTGGGGAAATGTTTTTTGTAGAGACCTGAAGCTTAACGTACATGGACATTACATTACTTTTGCGGAATACTTAGTATATAATAAAAACACACACACAAGGATTGTAATAGTTTAGTGTCTTTGGAAACTCGGAATATAATGTTCTAATCCTGGTGAAAGATCTTCAACATATCCCATAAAGATCTTCCTTTTTTTACCTAAAAACATTCTTTATATCCTTGGGACAAGAAAACATAAAAGGGTGAGCTCAAATGCTCAGTAAGGGTAAACAAAAGAAATATCAATCACATCATATTCATAAGAACATATCTTTTGGAAATCTTAACCTGCAAAAGAGATCATAATTTCATAACATGGGATAAATCATAGTAGTGAAATGTAATCCCAATAATCATAAAATAATTACCTAAAACTATGTGGCATACACACATAATCATAGAGAATCATTTCTTGTTAGTCAAGACTCATTGCCAGGACTATCTTAGTGGACAAAGTCCATTTCTGAACCGAGTTCACTCCTCGTTTCAGTCCTATTTTACTGAACCGGTATAACCTACCGATCCAGCCATGTCTATCTCATGAGATATAAAATCTTTACCCAATGCATTGGAGGGAGATATAGGTCCCACCCATCTCATAATGATACCATTCTTATGTGTGCCACAAAATCAGAAACCATACATCATTGCATAACCCATGTAATAAAAATAGGAATCTTAAACATCGTGACATCATAAAACAATTCATATAAGATAAAGAAATTCATAAAAATATAATTCCATCACAACATAATCAAATCAATGTAATAATAGGGATAGAAACAGAACCCTTTATTATCTTAGATGGAAACAGAATTTTGATAAAACACTTGAACTCTATTCTTGCGGAAAATATCCTTTCTGCTTCAAAATCACTTTTCCTTTCTTAACATGTCATACAATTATAAACTAAAAGAAGTTGATTAAAAATAAACTTGAAAACTTGTAAAGGATGCTTCTTGGGAATAATGTTTTAAAAATCCATTCACTCCATATAAGTTAAAAAAACATTCTTCGTACTTTTGTCGGAAAAGTCAAAAAGTGCCTCGTACGAAAAACGACAAAAGATTCCTTTCATATCCTTTACTAAAAACTCACAGAAGGGTAAATTTGGATTTAAAAAATTGTAGTTGGATGGAAATAATATTACATATTGAGGAAACATGGATGTGGATGATAAAATACACCCTAGTAAATACTAAAGTATAAACAATCTCGGAAAAAAATGAGATTTTGATATTTCCCTTACCTTAGGTCCGATTTGTTTCGTAAGTGTCCAAACCTCCTGTATAATGATTTAAATAATGTCATTGACTTATTACAGAATCATACTCATTGTTATGATATTATATATGGTTCACGTATGAATTTATATTACCCGTTCTTTTGTAAATTCCATGTTAAAGAGCGTTTTGGTTAAAATCGTTTCATTTTTCATCCGTGTTTTGACTTGTAATTATTCATATGATTACATAGATCATGATCACTTAATTACAGAATATAAAACATGATTTATATATAATATATATTCACAATATACATATATATAATATATTAGTAAATGGAAAGAAATACACCGTTCATGGAGACGGTAGGCCGTACGTACGCATGAATGCTGTTTTCGTTTCCTTATTGAGTTGAATGGAATTAAGTAGATGACATACATATATATACACATAAATCCAGTATCATTATTATGTCATATATATCATGTTTACTTATTATATATACTTTATAATCATTCATGAATGATTAACGTGGAGAATGAATCTCATCGCGTCGTGGAGACGGTAGTCCGTACGTACGCACGAGCGATGATATCATTCTCATGATCATGGAATTGTATTGGAGTGTATGTATACTATTTTAGAATCAATATCACTTTTCAATAATTATATATAGTTATTATGTAGTCCATTATACCCATCCAAGTCTGGTGGTGGTGGAAAATAGATTACACCACGGCGTGGAGACGGTATTCCGTACGTACGCACACGCGGTGATTTCATTTTCTGTAGGATGGATAGATGGTGAAATAGGGTTGTTTCATACTAATAATAACATATCAGTATATTAGTGATACTGATGTTATTAATTCATAATGAAACAACCTAAGAAGAAGAAGTGGAAGAAGAAATAAAGTTGAAAGAATCGGTAACAGACATTACCTCTTCTTTGAAGCGCCTCTTTCAAATCTCCTTTTAGAGCACTAAAATTGGTCTTTGAGGAAGAACCGGACCTCTAGGATGTTTCTAGGGAAGTGGAGAAGATAATTTGGCAGGGGTTGGCCGAGCTTGATGGCTCAAAGTGGTGAGAGGAAGAGAGGGAGGTGGTGCCCTTTTATAAGGGAGGAGAGGGGTACCTTTGGAAAACTAAAAATATTATTTTACTATAAAGTCAAGTTCGGTTTTAAATATATCCAAATTGATTTATTTCGATTCTACGGTGGGGATGGGTAGAAATCCCCTCATCCAATAGAATTTACACATGTTTAGGTTCCTATTTTGACCTTATCATTTAGATTTAACATTAAGTTAAATAATTTTACTTTTACCGTGTCTTCTTGTGTTTTTACTCTATAATGTTAATAAACATACTACAAAAATCCAAACGAACCCCAAGTTGTTTATTATTAATATATATAACTTTATCTAAGTCATTTGTCCGAACCATAGATTTTTATGAATAAAATAACAATTAATAATATAATATTTGTTTTAAAAACTATTTTATGTCAATTTTGACACTATTTAGTAATTGATTTTCGTGAAAATCATAACAGAATGATTAGTTCGAAAAAAGTTAATTAAATCGATAATAACATGTAATATTGACCTATAAAATTAGTGGAATTCATAAAAAGTCTCATATTATATTTATTTTGGTATTTATAATATCAATTATTCTAATTTTTCAATATTATGGTAATTACTGCATCATCATTGTGTCATAATTAAATTAAATTATTTAATGTATAAAAATTATAAATAAAATATTATTATGTAGTAAATCTTATTATATTTTTAATGAATATTTTTCAATCGAATATATCTTCTGCATAACCCTATATTAAAAATGATTTAGTAAATAAACATTGATTTTAACTCGTTTAACTCTTCTTTGAATTAAATAATCATAAATGTCCTAATCTAATCCAAGTGGGCCTAAATGGTCATATTTTATTCCTAAGGTTGTTTTTGGTCGAATTACATTTATCCAATAGAATTAGGACATGTGTTAGGTTAATAATAATATCATTTTTTGCCTTAATTACCCTATTTACTTTTAAACTTGGTAAAAAAAGTAAAAAGTTACTATTCACCAAAAATTATTTTCATCTCATTGAACCAAATTTTACTTACTGACATCAACCGTGTCTCTCAGATTTTGGAAATTCCACTCACAGAAGCGGTAAAATTAAGTTTTATGAAAAATTCATTTTTTTAAACTACCAGTTAGTGGTTTCACTATTCATCAAAAAAATGAAAGATTCCAGAAAAATACCAAAAATTAGGCATAAGATATATTTAATATTACGAACTCAAAAATGATGTCTATTTTACCAAATTCAAAACATATCAGTTGAATTAATTAATTTAAAAAATTAATTCCCTTCGTCAAAACAAATAGCGTGTTTTTTTTAATGATTGACACTTGTTTATGTATGGTTTAAATGAGAAATTACATCCAATGACCAACATTGTATTAAATTGTAAAAATATATTCTAAATATACTTTAAAACAACTCAAATTAATAATTTATCACTAATAATTATTTCGATTAAAAAGGATGTTTTTAATTAAAATTTAGTAATTTTCACTATTCATCAGAAACTGAAAGTTATCCGAAAAGTACCAAAATTTCACCCTAAGCTAATTTCGATATTCCGAATCCAAAAATGAAGTCCATTTTGAAAAATAAAATCTACAAAATTTCAAAAAGTGGTTATTACTATTCATAACAGCTAGTTTTAATAATATTTTAATAGCATATCGTTGTTTAGTGAAACCCGGTATTGCGTACAACACACGCTATCGAGGAAGGTCGCGATTACGTGTAATGTAAGCCATGTCAGGGTTGCGTGTTGTGCAAGAATCCTTCATTGTTTTATATAACAGAATCCAACCATATTTCATTTATACATTGAATATATATATATATATATACTCAATGTTGCGTAGAATAACAATTATCAAAATCGTGTATAACACGATCCAAGAATAGTGTTGCGTATACTGCAAGCTAATACGGACTTGCGTATAGCGCAAGATAATCTTGGAGTAGAATACAACAAAATACATTAATGAAATTAAAAAAAATATTTTTCATATAATCTCGGGGTGATACATTCTACCCCCCTTAAAATGAATTTCGCCCTCGAAATTCGTCGGGGTTATAAATGGTTTACTACTCGAAAGTTTGTTTAATAGAAACCCACTTCGTAAAAAGGAATACAAAAACATGGATTTAAAAACTAAATTATGAAATGTAATGGTTACCCAAATTAACTCATCACTGGGTTTCCACGTAGGAGAACATAGGTGAAAATATGGATATGGAAGAAAAATCTAACCATCAAGATATGATAGAGAGTGGTAGAGAACATGGCTATGAAAAAGCCAACAATCACAAAGCTATAGATTTGTGATGATATAAGGTACCATATAATTCAACGGAGATAAGGGAACTAGGACAACATAATTGGTTTTCAAGATCATTTCCCTAAAGTTGATGAATTAAAAGGAATACTTACATGCTTTTGGTACAATCTCCCTGTTGTTCGTGAATTGAACAATTTCCACTTCATCCCTTAAAGAAATGAAGTTGAATTTGTTATTCGTGATGTGTTAGAAGATCATGTGATAGAATGATGGGTCATTCCATCTCTTTCAAACAAAAGGTTAGAAAAAGTTATAAGTCCATCTTATGGTTAGATTAATCATATATGGTTCCAAAAATGAACTTATACTTCATATATCATACCGCTTAATAAAATAAAACTAGTTTCTACTAACCAGGGACTTCCTGTAGGCCAGTGGTAGGCGATAAAGGCCAGTCGCACTTTGGTTGTGGGTTCGATTCCCACAGCTTTGTCCGACGTGATGGGATGTCGCCCGTCTTGCAGGTTGTCCTTTTTCTAAAGCTATATTACTATAACATCCCATAAATAATATCGAAAAAAGTTCTATCCTAACTTATGTCCAACATAATCCATTCCAATCTTTAAGCATATCTAAAATACTTTGGTCCAAGCTCATAGTATAAAGAAAATGATTACTTGGAATGTGACATAACAATCACGTGAATTCCATCATTTATCACCTATATATCATAAGATATATCTTGTTGGTAAAATTACAAACACGTGAATACCTTAATCATGTATTCTATTGAAGAATTAATACCCATTGAACCTTATTGAAAACATGAATGCAGTTAAACGTTAACACTTTCCACAAACCAAAATCCTCAAAATTATTTATACTCAAACCATGATATCAATTAGTCCTTATATCAATCATGAGCTCATGAATACAATCAAACATCTCATTATATTCTTATACCTTCATTATGCGCATATCATCTACATTCCAAAAATATCTGAATAACCTTTCCTGGATACTGGTACCATTAATCATACACTTTCAAAACTCAAGGAAAGATAACAGTGTAATAATCCTTAGATGTCTCTTTATTCTATAGTACCATGAGATTACTTATACAACATTACACATGATAAACATGTAATCATTCCACTACATTCTTAAACCATTGTCCGAGCTTCAACAATTCATTCATCTCACATATCATTTTTAGTCTCTTCATCATCATCAACATAAATATTACCCATGCGATCATACTGATTCTCTTCATGATACTTTACCTTAAGGCATTGGTTTTCAAAATTCCCGTACATTCCACATTTAAATCATTTTACCATTGTTGATGTCGTAGCAATACCATTATCCTCATCCCTGGTGTTAACTGGACCTTTTCCTTTGCACTTACTGGCTTTGTGTCCTTCTTTTCCACACCAAAAGCATCTACCAGTTCTTTTAAAACATTCTCCTTGATGCCTCTTCCCACATGATTTATATAGGGGAAATTGAACTTTCGTTCCTCTATGATCATCATGAAACTCCATATTTCTATTATTAGCCGAGTCAAGAAACTTACCAAATTTTACATTATTGATCATATTATGAGATTTCTGATTCGGTATAATAATGATGTTTGGACTTCCAAATCCCATTTCATTTGGTTTCTCATGAAGAATATCATTCTATTGTCCATCATATCCTCCATTATCCTGAATCATCTTGTTTCCAGCCATTTTCTAAAACCCAAATAGAATAGTGTGAGAGGCAAAAATCTTGCTAGGGAAAACAACATAGTAAAGTTGGAGTACACTCAATATCTAACATCTTAGGTTAAATTCTATGATCGTTACCGTAGTTCTAGGACTGTATCCTATATGTATACTTATCCTTAGGGACATCCCTAGACATACCTTATAAATATCTCTAGGGATATCACTAATTTTTTGCATCCTAGTTTCCAAAGGTTGACTAATCCTTTCCTCTAATACCAACTGCAGAGACTCGAAGCTTAACGTACATGGACATTATATTACTTTTGTGGAATACTTAGTACTTAACAAAAACACACACACAAGGATCGTAATAGTTTAGTGTCTTTGGAAACTTGGAATATAATCTTCTAATCGTGGTGAAAGATCATCAACATCTCCCATAATGATCTTTCTTTTTTTACCTAAAACCTATCTTTATATCCTGGGGAAAAGAAAACATAAAAGGGTGAGCTCAAATGCTCAGTAAGGGTAACAAAAGAAATATCAATCACATCATATTCATAAGAACATATCTTTTGGAAATCTTAACCTGCAAAATAGATCATAATTTAATAACATGGGATAAATCATAGTAGTGAAATGTAATGCCAATAATCATAACTTAAAAACCTGAAACTTTGTGTCATACACACATAATCATAGAGAATCATTTCTTGTGAGTCATGACTCATTGCCAAGACTATCTTAGTGGACAAAGTCCATTTCTGAACCGAGTTCACTCCTTGTTTCAATCCTGTTTTACTGAACCGGTATAACCTACCGTTCCAGCCATGTCTATCTGATGAGATATAAAATCTTTACCCAATGTATTGGAGGGAGATATAGGTCCCACCCATCTCATAATGATACCATTATTATGTGTGCCACAAAATCAGAAACCATACATCATAGCATAACCCATGTAATAAAAATAGGATTCTTAAACATCATGACATCATAAAAAAATTCATATAAGATAAAGGAATTCATAAAAATATAATTCCATCACAAAATAATCAAATCAATGTAATAATAGGGATAGAAACATAACACTTTATTATCATAGATGGAAAAATAATTTGGATAAAGCACTTGAACTCCATTCTTGCCGAAAATATCCTTTCTGCTTCAAAAACACTTTTCCTTTCTTAACATGTCATACAATTCTATCCTAAAAGAAGTTGATTAAAAATAAACTTTAAAACTTGTAAAGGATGCTTCTTGGAAATAATGTTTTAAAAATCCATTCACGCCGTATAAGTTAAAAAAAAATTCTTTGTACTTTTGTCGGAAAAGTCAAAAAGTACCTCGTACGAAAAACGACAAAAGATTCCTTTCATATCCTTTACTAAAAACACACCGAAGGGTAAAATTGGATTTAGAAAATTGTAGGCGGATGGAAATAATATTACATATTGAGAAAACATGGATGTGTATGATAAAATACACCCCAGTAAATACTAATGTATAAACAATCTCGGATAAAAATGAGATTGTGATATTTCCCTTACCTTAGGTCCGATTTGCTTCGTAAGTGTCCGAAGCTCCTGTATAATGATTTAAATAATGTCATTGACTTATTCCATAATCATAATCATTGTTATGATATTATATATGGTTCACTTATGACTTTATATTACCCGTTCTTTTGTAAATTCCATGTTAAAAAGCGTTTTGGGTAAAATCGTTTCATTTGTCGTCCATGTTTTGACTTGTAATTATTCGTATGATTAGTTAGATCATTATTACATAATTAAAGAATATAAAACATGATTTATATATAGTATATATTTATAATATACATATATATAATAGATCAGTAAATGGAAAGAAATACACCGTTCATGGAGACGGTAGACCGTACGTACGCATGAACGCTGTTTTCGTTTCCTTATTGAGTTAAATGGAATTAAGTAGATAACCTACATATATATAAACATAAATCCAGTATCATTATTATGTCATATATTTCATGATTACTTATTATATATACTTTATAATCATTCATGAATGGTTAACGTGGAGAATGAATCTCATCGCGTCGTGGAGACGGTAGTCCGTACGTACGCACGAGCGATGATATCGTTCTCATGATCGTGGAATTGTATTGGAGTGTATTTATACCATTTAAGAATCAATATCACTTTACAATAATCATATAGAGTTATTATGTACACCATTATACCCATCCAAGTAAGGTGGTGGTGGAAAATAGATTACACCACGGCGTGTAGACGGTATTCTGTACGTACGCAGGCGCAGTGATTTCGTTTTCCGTAGGATGGATAGATGGTGAAATAGGGTTGTTTCATACTTATAATAAAATATCATTATATGAGTGATACTGATGTTATTACTTGATAATGAAACAACCTAAGAAGAAGAAGTGGAAGAAGAAATAAAGTTGAAAGAATCAGTAACAGACATTACCTCTTCTTTGAAGCACCTCTTTGAGATATCCTTTTAGGACACTAAAATTGGTCTTTGAGGAAGACCAGAACCTCTAGGATGTTTCTAGAGAAGTGTAGAAGAGAATTTGGCAGGGGTTGGCCGAGAATTAAGGATCAAAGTGGTGTGAGGAAGAGAGGGAGGTGGTGCCCTTTTATAAGGGAGGAGAGGGTTACCTTTGTAAAAACTAAAAATATTATTTTACTATAAAGTCAAGTTTGGTTTTAAATAGCTCCAAATAGATTTATTTAGAAGCTAAGGTGGGGATGGGTCGAAATCCTCTCATCCAATAGAATTTAGACATGTTTAGGTTCGTATTTTGACCTTATCATGTAGATTAAACATTAAGTTAAATAATTTTACTTTTACCGTGTCTTCTTGTGTTCTTACACTATAAGGTTAACAAAACTTACTATAACAATCCAAACGAACACCAAGTTGTTTATTATTAATATATATAACCTTATCTAAGTCATTTGGCTGAACCTTATAATTTTAGGAATAAAATAACAATTAATAATATAATATTTGTTTTAAAAACTATTTTATGTCAATTTTGACACTATTTAGTAATTGATTTTTGTGAAAATCATAACAGAATTATTTGTTCGAAAAAGGTTAATTAAATAAATAATAACATGTCATATTAACCTATAAAATTAGTTGAATTCATAAAAAGTCTCAAATTATAAATATTTGGGTATTTATAATATCAACTTTTCTAATGTTTCACTATTATGTTAATTACTGCATCATCATTGTGTCATAATTAAATTAAAATATTTTATGTCTAAAAATTATAAATAAAATATAATTATGTAGGATATCTTATTATATTTCTAATTAATATTTACAATCGAATTTATCTTATTTATAACCCAATATTAAAAATGTTTTAGTAAATAAACATTGATTTTAACTCTTTTAACTCTTCTTTGAATTAAATAATCATAAATGTCCTAATCTAATCCAAGTGGGCCTAAATGGTCATATTTTATTCCTAAGGTTGTTTTTTGTCGAATTACACTTATCCAATAGAATTAGGACATGTGTTAGGGTAATAATAATATCGTTTTTACCCTTAATTACCCTATTAACTTTTAACCGTGGTAAAAAAAGTAAAAAGTTACTATTTACCAAAAATTATTTTTATCTCATTGAACCACATTTTACTTACTGAAATCAACCCTGTCTCTCAGATTTTTGAAATTCCACTCACAGAAGCGGTAAAATTAGGTTTTATGAAAAATTCATTTTTTTAAACTACCACTTAGTGGTTTCACTATTCATCAAAAAAATGAAAGATTCCAGAAAAATACCAAAAATTAGGCCTAAGCTATATTTGATATTAGGAACTCAAAAATGATATCTATTTTACCAAATTGAAAACATATCAATTGCATTAATTAATTTAAAAAATTAATTCCCATCGTCAAAACAAATAGCATGTTTTTTTAAAAGATAATAACTATCAAAAGATTGACACTTGTTTCTGTCTGGTTTAAATGTGAAATTACATCCAATGACCAACATTGTATTAAATTGTAAAAATATATTCTAAATACATTTTAAAACCACTCAAATTAATAATTTATCAGTATTAATTATTTTGATTAAAAAGGTTGTTTTTAATTAAAATTTAGTAATTTTCACTATTTATCAAAAAATGAAAGTTATCCAAAAAGTACCAAAATTTCACCCTAAGATAATTTTGATATTCCAAATCCAAAAACGAAGTCCATTTTGAAAAATAAAATTTACAAAATTTCAAAAAGTGGTTATTAATATTCATATCTGCTAGTTTTAATAATATTTTAATAGCATATCATTGTTTAGTGAAACCCGGTATTGCGTACAACACACGCTATCGGGGAAGGTCGCGATTTCGTGTAATGCAAGCCAAGTCAGGGTTGCGTGTTGTGCAAGAATCCTTCGTTGTTTTTTATAATATAATCCAACCATATTTCATTTATACATTGAATATATATATATATATATATATATATATTTACCCAATGTTGCGTAGAATAACAATTATCAAAATCGTGTATAACATGATCAAGAATAGTGTTGTGTATACTACAAGCTAATACGGTATTGCGTATAGTGCAAGGTAATATTGGTGTAGCATACAACAAACGATATTAATTAAATTAAAAGAATATTTTTCATATAATCTCGGGGTGTTACATTTATGGTATTCATTGATGCTTTGAAGAAGGGAATAGGCTATGTGCTGATGCAGAATGATAAAGTGATATCCTATGCCTCAATGCAGTTGAAAATCCATGAGCAAAACTATCCAACGCATGATCTGGAGTTGGAGTCGGTGATCTTTTCCTTGAAAATAAGGTGGTATTATCTCTAGGGGAGAAATGTGAGATATACATTGACCACATGAGTCTTAAATATATATTCACACAGAAAGAGCTTAATATGCTCCAGAGAAGATAGATAGATCTCATCAAGGATTATGATTGTTCAATACATTACCACCCTGGGAAAGCGAACAAGGTGCCAGATGCCCTAAGTAGAAAGGATCCAACGATTCTATCAATGATGAGAATTGAGGAGGATCCAATCTTCTTAGACATGATGAAGATAGACATGGGAATCATAAAGAAGGGAACGCCATAAATCATTTCACAAATGATTGCTCAACCATCCCTTTTGGAAAGGATAACGGATGCTCAATAGGATGACGTGAGAATTCA
Organism: Viscum album; assembly: GCA_963277665.1. NCBI lineage: Eukaryota > Viridiplantae > Streptophyta > Magnoliopsida > Santalales > Viscaceae > Viscum > Viscum album. The sequence continues at coordinate 938,322,483 of OY728129.1, forward strand.
AGAAAAATTGGAAGCTATCAAAAAATGGAAATCCTCGTAGTTTAATGTTAGTGAATAAGTAATTGTGCGATTTGGGAAAAGACTATGTGTTCCATCAAGCCCGGAGCTGAAGAAGGAACTTTTGGATGACGCACATAGTTCAAATTTATCTATTCACCTAGGGAGCACAAAGATGTATAGAGATCTCCTAGAAATATTTTGGTGGAATAATATAAAGTAGGAGATCGTTTAATATACATCAAAGTGCCTGGTGTGTCAGCAATTGAAGGTAGAGAGGAAGAATTCTAATGGGATTATGAAACCCTTTTCCCATACCAGAATGGAAATGGGAGAACATCGCCATGGGCTTTGTCACCGGACTTCCAAGGATATCGAAAGGAAACAATATAATCTGTGTTGTTGTGAATCGTCTTACAAAGACCTCACATTTCATTTCTATTCGGGAGGATTTCTCATTGGATCAACTGGAAAAAATATATATCAAGGAAGTGGTAAGGGTTCATGGTGTAACACTATCTATTGTGTCTGTCTGAGATCCAAGATTCACCTCTATGTTTTGGAAGAGTCTTCAAAAAGCTCTGAATACTAAACTGATCTTTAGTACATCCTATCATCCTCAAACTGATGGTCAATCCAAGCGGACTATCCAAACACTTGAGGATATATTGAGAGCGTGCTCAATGGACTTTAAAGGAGAATGAGATCAACATCTTCCTCTGGTTGAGTTCTCTTATAATAATAGTTTCCACTCGAGCATCCAAATGGAACCATATAAATCCCTATGTGGGAAAAGGTGTTGGACACCGGTATGTTGGTATTTTGTTGGTGAACGTAAGCTGCTTGGACCAGAAATGGTTGCGGAAATGGTGGAGAGGGTGAAAACCATTCAGCAGAATATCAAGGCAGCACATAGTCGATAGAAGAGTTATACAGATAATATTCGATGATACCTTGAGGTTAATGATGGAGACATGGGTTTTCTATGCATATCTCCATGGAAGAAGGTCATGAGGTTTGGAAAGAAATGGAAGTTAAGTCCAAGGTACATCTACCCCTTACAGATTCTTGATCGTGTCAGGGATATGGCCTATCAACTAGCACATACACATAATATGGCCAAAGTACATGATGTATTTCATGTATCCATCTTAAGGAAGAACATATTGGACCCATCGCATATACTCTCTTCTGAGGTTGTACAGTTGGAGGATGATCTTTTTTATGAGGAGAAACCAGTGATGATTTTAGATTGTAGAGAAAAATTTCTACGAAATAAGACAATGCCCCTTGTCAAGGTGTTGTGGTGAAACCACACGTTTGAAGAAGTGACTTGTGAATCAGGGGAAATGATGAATCTAAGTTACCCACATCTGTTTTAGTGTGGGAAAAAAGAAATTTCAAGGGAAAAATTTCTTAAGGGGGAAATATTGTAAAGACCCAATGTTAAATTAATGGAAATCCCTCATGATCTAGATAAATATCTCTTTATGTAAAATGTTTATATAAAATGTCAACATATTTGGTTTTATGTTAAGAATTGTTTCTATTACTTTTATAGCTGTTGAACAGTAATAACCTGATTAGTATAAATAAAGGGCTTTATCAAATCCAATTCACTCAGACAAAAGAAGTGATGGCATCATCTAGTAGAATTGCTCCATACGAATCCCATTTGTCGGAGCTCAGAAAATAGGTGGCATCCTTGGGCTTTGCTCTTGACTAAGCCCAAGCTAAGCTTCATCATGTCAAGATCGAACATGACCATCTACGGGAAAAGTGTATGTTGATAGAGATTACCACTCGAGCGATGTTATCCAAGCCACCCCAAGAGTCTGTCACCATCGCACACCGTACCTTTAGGTCTTATTTGGCTATTTTATGTAGTTATGTAACAAATATAAAGTACTATGTTCATGTAAATTATTTTTTGTATATAATAATGAATATACTTTCTCGTCATTATTGATAAATTGTCAATAATTTTTAAAGTGCAAATAGTGTTTTTAGTTATTATTTAATTAAGAATTCTGTTTTATTAAATTAAGGTATTTTTGAATTAAATAATATATTAATAAAATATTATTGTTATTATTATTAAATTAATTTTATTATATATAAATGATCATATAATTTTTTGAATGCAATTGTAATTTTTATTAAGGTTTGAAATCCATTTTTGTTCAAACACATGAATTTTCGATAAATGTCAGTTTTTATTTTAAAATTGAAAATTAACATATTTTGAAAGCTATTTAGATAAAATAAATGTTATTTCTGGAATCAAGAGTTCAAAATAATCCAATAGTGAATTTTTCACAATTTTCTAAGACAGTCAATTTTTGGGGTAAAAATTAAATACTATTTAAATATATAATGTGTTTTATGACATCATAATAACCCAATAGTGATGTAATAAAATACTATAAGATTTATTTTCGGCCAATATATGTTTTAAGACTACTACAATTTGATTTTGAGTTAGTTTTAATTACATTTCAAAGGATTAATGGACCCTTCAAGACTTATTAAACACCTTGTCTTTTTAAATTGTTTTCTATGGGAGTGTGACTCACCTCCACATAATCAACCCTATTATTTTAAGAGGTTTGTACTTTGGCCTTATAAAATCATGTTTCCCTATTCAATTTTCCAAAAAACATGGGGAAATGACATGGGATGGTTTGTGGTTAGGATTAATTTAATATAAGGGGTCCCAAACCTAAATAATAAAGAATTACCTCAAATTTCCTATATAACCCACCCAATCTCCCACTTACTCTTCACTCAAAGCCATTGGAGTTCATCAAAACTCTGACATACACTCTCTAGAATCCTATAAAGGTGCCCCAAGCTCCCAAGAAGCCTCTCCCAGGCCTCTCTCAAGCCTTTGGAAGAACACTTTTTGTGTAATTTTCATTAAGTTGTTTTGCCATTTTAATTTTAATTATTTATTTTGAGGTATGGTTTCGCACCTTACTCATACTACCCTCTTTATCTTTGAATGATGTGATACCCCTTTATCTCTCATTAAATGCCTCACATGTACACTCGTTACTATGCCGAAATTCCGAAAAGAACTTCTCTCTCCTCTTTTACATTCAAGCAATACTTTTGTACCATGAATCTAAATTCCATTACAATTGTTGGTAAATGTATCTATATGACCTCCTTACTGTCCCTTACATGTAAATATGATGAGTAACCACTTTATCTAACATCAACCATTTTTATGAATTCTTATGTCACGCCATTATGCTACTGAAATCGCACCAAATTTCTAATCCAATGTCATTGTGTAGTGAATACCATGCCCATTTCTCCAACAAGGGTATTCACCAATATGAACATTTACTTATTGATTATAAATTTTCATGAATGAATTCCACTTTCCTTTATTATGGAATAAATGATTATGTTTTATGAATCCATGTTTTATGATCCATGTGGCACACTTATACATGAAATGAAATGTTTAAGAAGGGTGCACCCTTATAGCACTCCAATGCAATAGGTAAAGTATAGTATCATGATACGTCATGTGAAATGAGTGTTGACTGATGCTAATTCATGTGAAACTAGGGTTTACTCGTGCTTTATTTTCAATGTGGATTTTCTCACGCTCCATGTGCAATGAGCCTTAGCGCAGGCAAATTCCATGGTAAGTGTTGTCGCCACATTTCCATGTTATGATTATCATGATTTATCATACCTTTAAGTTCATGTTTCTCTTGTTCCCTTTTTATATTACTATTGTCTAACATGTATTTTAATCCTCATGTATTCCATGTTTATTCCCTTACTAGAATTTATTGCTCAACCCTTTTCTTATGCTTGTCCTCAGGTTATCCCATGCAATGCTAAGTATGAGGGAATGTAGTTGTCATGTAAAGAAAGCATTCAATAAAGATGCTGTACTTCATGTTTTAAGATGTTATGTAATGATCTTAAGCCCCAAAGACACTTGAACTCTCGATCATCCATTTTGTATCAAGTGAATGGTGTATGTAATAAATCATGTTTATGTTTGTAATAAATGAAGCGTTGTCATAGAGAATACCACCATGGTAGGATGAATTTTGTGAATGAGAGGTTCTAGGACCTAAAATGGTTGAAGAAATGGTGAAAATGTATATAGAAATCAGAAACACATCAAGGAATCCCAATGTTAATAGAAAATATTTATAGACACTATTTGATTGGTCCTAGAGTTGGAGGTTGGAGACATGATATTCCATTACATATCCCCAATGAAGTGGATCATAATATTTGGGAAGAAAGGGATGTTAAATCCTAGGTACATTGAACACTTAAATTTTCTTGATCATGTATGAGTTTTTACCAATCTATTAAAACTTATACGTAGTATGTATCAAGTATGTGTTGTATTCAAGGTATCCATTCTAAGGATGTACAATCCATATCCCTCACATGTACAAAATTCAGAGGTGGTATAGTTTGAAAATGATATCTCAAAAGAGGAGTAGCTAGTGATGATATTGGACCATAGATATAATTATCTTCACAACTAGACTACTAAACATGTAAAATTACTATGGAAGAACCATAATTATGATGAGGAAACATTGGAACTAGAGGAAGCGAGTAATGATAAATACCCTCACCTGTTTTTATTAAGTAAAATTTAGAGGCAATCATTTCACAAGGGGGTGGGGCCATGTAACGACCCAAATTTTTTTATATGGATATGTTCCCCTTATTATAATTATATTATATAGTATAAAAAATAAACATTACATAGAGATCCCAAAATATACACCACTGTCATAAATTTATAATGAAATAAGTAATATTCATTGAAATTTTTGAACCTATCCCAATATAATTGTAACTTGCTCCATGAAATTTTAACATGACCATTAGGAATAATAATCCAGCCAATATATTATTAACATTACTTATGATTATATAAATAAAATTCAAGCATTATATAAACGAAAATATGATATAATTATATCATAGTATGGTTAAATAAATATTTTGAAATTGATAAACTAAGTGTTGGTATTTTTATAAAACACAAATATTTATTTAGAATTTTATAATTCATTTAATTATTTAAAAGAAAATATATATTCACAAAATATATTGAAAATTTTATATTTTGTTTTATTTTTGTTATACTCTAATTTTATAATACTTTAATTAATATTTATAGTGTTAAAAAATAGATTAGAATATTAAATTCGTATTTTCTGGATAAAAGATTATTTTAATTAAAATTTATATTTATCATATTTAGGAAATTATTTTCATTAAAACGAAATAAAATTTTATTTCTAATTTTTCAAAAATGGGTAAGGAGAATTAATCTTTTATTTTTCTAAAATAGTTCTTTTTTGGAATAGTGAAATAAAATAATTTATGGTATTTATATAATACATGAATAAATGAGTCATAAAAGATGTATGGATGATGAAATAAAATAATCTATAGATTTTTAAAAATTAGTTTTAATATTTATTGATAACTTGAAAACAATATATAGTCTTAAGAAAAAATTAATAATAATAATGAATTAAATAATCAAAAAATACTACCACCTCCCCTATAAATACCACCCCTTATCACCACTTCCCCTCATGCGTTCCAATAATTTTAGCATATCCAAAATCTACCCAGTTATCATTACAATCCATTTCCCCACAACCTAGAGCCTTTGTTCTCAACAAATGACCAAATTCAATTTCCCTAAGGTTGTTCTCAAGAAGTATATATTCAATAAGTAAAATACTCATTTGATTTAATTTATTTTCCTTTCAATTTCCTTTATTTTCTTCTAAAATCCTAAACAAAATTATATAAGTGGGATGATATCTCTATTGTCATATATATACTTTAATTGTATTATGATAATTTAATAATCCATCAACAAACTTCTTATTCTCTACAAATTATTCTAAAAATGGAAACATCATCAATGAGGTATTGATTTATCGCCATCAAGGATGAAAAGTTTTCAATATCATTTTCCACCATAAAGGAAGGTCATAAAACCTTTATAATAGTAAAAAATGTATTAAAATGTATTTTATAAAAAAATTGTGTTCTATAAGTGACTTATATAAATAATTCATAACAATAAATCAAAATCAATTTGTGATGATCAAAAAGCATGAAATTAATCTAAATGAATTTTATTAATGTTTTATCTGTAAAACCATACTGATATCTATAAAAATAAAAATATAAGACCAATTAATCATTTTTAGGTTCAATAACAAAATATAATTTAAATTCTATAGAATTATTCTTATCATACATGAACTTAAATTCATTTATTTAAGTGAACCGATGACGAATAATAAGAAAATAACACTCTCAAAACAACAAAATTGAACTCCATTAATCACAAAAATTTACATAAGTGAACAAAATATAATTATAATAACTTAAATTCAAGTATATGTGGTTATTTATAAACTAATTGATAAATATACATTTATTATCTTTGTTATTAAATTTTAGAATGCATTCAGACCTATTGTATGGAAATTATCTAACTTAATATCCATCCATTGGGTTATTCCCCTTTCGTTCCAAATTTTATGGGGAATGTTAATATAATAATCCTGAAATATAATTTCAATTTTCATACATTCTATTTTTAGGATATTTAGTTTTCTATAAAATTTTTTAGAAAAATTAATGGATTTTCCAAAAGAACTCTTCTTTTTAAAAGAATTTTTTTTATTCTTCTAAGGCTATTTCTTCTTCATTCATGACTGATGATTCCCATAAGATTTTGTTGTAATTTTTTTTTTGTAAATCAAAATTTTTTCATTAATTTATTCATTATTAAATGAAACTCATTACTTTCAATGTGTTATTTTATGTTTATGATTGATATATTTTCCTTATGGTGTGCTTGATTGTGTAAATGATAGGATGTGACAAGTGAATATAGAATTATACAAAGCTCCAATTAATTTGGTAATGTAATTTATCTCATGAGATAATGTGTAATATTATTTAACATGATACTATATTAGTTCATGATGATTATGTTAGGATTATACGCATATGTTATCTATAAACGAGATTATATATTTGATCGCAACTATGTGTGGCATTTGACAACTAAGACATGGTGATTCATTTTTATGAATCTTTACATTAAATTACTTTATATAGTGATTACTATAATTATTATAATGATTATCCTTACTTGTGTTTTAATTAGGATGATTATGTTCACCTATTTTATATTGATTCTTGTTCATATCTATCCTCTTATTGGGCTTTTAGTTCACCCATTTCTGTGATGTATAACCTCATGGGACAACTTATATTAAGGAATACATGAGGGACATTTAGAATCTATAGATGAAGGTATTAAGTAATGTTTAATTATTATATTTAAATTTTAACTTTGTTCCTAATTTTCCACAGATTTGAAGTATTTGGAACATAGTTCTGTTACACTATTAGATAGTATATCTCCAAAATGATGTAATAGTCGTGAATGAAATGTTAGGACACTATAGATAGTCTTGATTATATAAAAAATTATGAAATAAAAATTCTTTTATATATAATTTAAATATTTTTTTAATTTTTTTTGAAGAAATAATTATCATAAATAATAACACAATGATGATTTAGTTATTATCCAATTAAAGAAAAATACAATTAATTGATATTATAAATATAAAAAATATAATTTGAATTACCTAAGGTTATATATGAATTTTAAAGGTGAATATAACATATTAATTTTTTATTAAATGAATATTTTCTCAGATATATTTCTATATTTATTGTTTTAATGTCAATGTAATTAATAGTTTCAAAATTGAAACTAATGATATTAAATGAAAGTAATGTTTTATTAAATTATTTGAAAATTATAACAAACTATATAAATAAAAATAAGAAAAATTAAGGTAAAAATAGTATAATTTGACAATTTATGGTTCTATTTATAACATATATGTAAAAATATACACATTTATATTATTAAAATTATTTTACCATATATAAAATTAAAATGGGATAACTACTAATTAATAAAAAGATGAGACTAAAATTTAGAAAAACAAAATTATATAAAATAAATTACTTGATGGTACTAACAACATGTAACAAATTATGTTATATAACATTCTATTTGCTGTAATTTTTATTAACGTATAGTTAATTATAATTTTATATTTTCTGAAATTCTAAAAGTGCCCCTCACATATCATATAAAAGAGAATATATTATTCTCCTTTATATAAACATAAGACAATATTTAGTTTCGAAAAACCTAGTAAAAATATTCCCCAAAATCACACCTTTCATAAAATAATCCAAACATCTCATATAAAGACATCTAAAGGAGTCCATCGATGAAACCAATAAGAGATACCAAAAGAAGAGGAAAGAGTCGTCAATGAACGTTTTTTATTTCTTAATAAAATCTCATAATTTTTTTTTGATTTTTTATATAACTACATAATGATAATTGAAGTATTTTATGTTGTTATATTATAATTTTTACAAACACTCACACACCCTCCCATAAAATATGACACACAAGCATCGATCTACTACCTTAGAAACTGATGTCATTTGTTCTTCCATTGCAACCATTAAAGCTAGGAAATTATTATAGAATCTATATTTTTTTATTATATATATAATATTTATGAGGTATTTATGATTTATTAATTATTATAAGACACATACCTTCATGGTTTCCATTTAGTGAAAATACAATAACAACGATTGTGGATGTGTGGACTACCACCTCCTCAAAAGTGATGTTATTCATTCACACAATACATGATATGTATTGAGGATTGGTTTATTGAAAATATAATATATATATATATATATTAAATAATAATTATACTTTAATAATATTATATATATATATATATATATATATATATATATTTCATTTAATTTATTTCATTCAATACGACAAGAAAATTTAAAAAACCTTTGCGCATATGTATGACTTACCGTCTCCATATATGGTGTATATAATTTTATATTTCTATATTTTTTATTTTGTTATAAATATTTAAATACTTAATATATATGATGTTTATTTCATTTTTATAGTTATAAAATTGATGATAACATGATATAATTAAGAGGGCAACAATATATCAAATCAAAACACATGCTAAAAAACAAACTGATTATTAACAGAAATGTAATTTTATCATGTGGTTGTTATTAAATGATTAATATAAATAAAGAATGAAATAATATATATTATCATATAAATGAATATGTTAATGTTATAAATGTATATTAGAAATATATTTATTATACATGAGGTTTGAATGAGTATGATGAGTTTCAAGAAATAAGATAAGGGATTTTTGTCTCCAATTTATTTCAATGGGAAAAATACCTTATAAACTACATTCTCATTTTATGTGGTGTATATAATAAAAATGATTATTTTTACGAGTATTATCCAGAATATTATAGAATTTACATATAATTATATATTTTATTATTTTATGGGGAATAATATACTTCTAATTTGAAAGGGGTAACAATTTATTTTACAATCTCTTAAATATTTTTGGATTTCTTAGTTTTAAATAACTATTGGGTAATATTTATCAACCACATTCATTTTTTAAAAAATACATTAAATATGTTTTTAATATTCTATAATGAAAATTTAAATTTTTTTAATGCATGTCTATATTATTATTAAATGGTTTAAAAAGTGTATTTTTTCTATTTTTAAATAAGGTGCATTATGACTTTTTGAACAAATATAGAAGGAATGTTCTTTAAAACATATAAGGAATGAGATTATTTTCCACTTCCATGAATCTATAAGGCCTTGAACCTTAATTTATATGATTATAATGATATATTCAATGAAAATGTATTTATTTATATTCATCCAGCCCTTATAAAAAAATATTTCAAAAGGGAAATGTAATTTTATTCAAAAATTATTTGATATAATATTTAAAATATAAAATTTCCTTCTCAGATGACTTATATTGGTGTTATTAATTATTTTCTAGGGATATTAAACAAGGATAAAATTAATATTCTTTATCTAAGTTGTTTTTATGATGACATGTTATTTATGGAACCATATTATTTTCCATGAGTCAGGTTGTAAAAAATTGTTTATGAAACTCATTCCTTTATATGGGGTTTGATGTGTTGAGTGATTTGTTATTCTTTATCACATATATGTGTATTTTTAATTAGGTAATGGGGGAAACCAATTTCTACCAAAAATTCATTTGTTAATGATTTATAATTCTTTTGATAGTTTGGGTGAAATCCTATGTGTTTGATCTGTGATGGGAAACATGTCAATGTAATAAATTTGTGATGGTAAAAAATTCAATGTTCATGAGTCATTAACGGAAATTGGTGAGAAGGCCTGATATAAGAATCATGGTCTTTATATTTGACATATATAATGATTTTATATACATATGACGATTCTACACACATTTATGATATATACATCTGTTTCTTGATATAGTTATGATGAATTTTCATTATTATGATTTAAGTATTTAGAAATAATAACATTTTATGCCATGAATTGTGTTTATGATCCATGATATGTTTGGTATGATCATTTCCCATGATCACATGCCCATATTTTAAATACTATTCTTTCATAAGATTATAAATTCATATCATCCTTGTTTATAATTATTAAGAATACAGGCTCACATTTTCGTATATTCCCTTTCCAAAATTCATAATGAAATGTATTATTTAGGGGTAATAAAAGGGAAAATATTTATAAAAAAAATTGAAGATATTCGACTAGACTATAATTTTGTGTTACAAGACTCCAAATAAAAAAATCTAATATTTTATTAGGGAATTTTCTTATATAATGTGATGAATATTAATCTAAAAAATATATAATATCCATATATGAAAATCCAGATATGTTATAGTTTGTATCAAAATAAATTATTAGTCAGCAATTGAAAACTAAGATGAGAAATATTTATTGAGACCAATAGTGATTTTTGTAAGGGTATTTATTGTAATTTATAAAATCATATGGTAATGTGTAGGTTACATTCATAGAGTTTTGGTAATAATTTGGAATATACTAGGGGTAAATCTATGATGTTATATATTTAAGGTAATTTACCTAAATTTTGAGTTTTTCCAAATATGATTAGCGGAGGAACCCGATACATCCTGGGAGGGGAGGTGTGGATCAAGGATTCTAATTTTCTTCTGAACTGATGGATATTGTTCCCATGTTGGTTAGAATATATTAAACCTCTATGATGTGAAATTTTAAAAAACAAATATTGACATGAAAAGTGAGGACACAAAAAAGATTCTTGGTTAACTACTAAGGGATAAGCTTAAGAGGCATAGGTAGAAATTCTTTAGGTTGAACCAAATTCTAATAATCATTAATGTTTATGGAGGAAAAAATTATGCACAATAATTTTGTTCTAGGTGCACATCCTTTACAAGGTATTTGAAAAATAACATTCAGTCCCACATATCACTTCTGTTTACTCCTCCTTAATCACTCCATTGGGAAGAATCAGAACTCAGTTTATCGACTAGAAGGTTTATTCCATGGGTTAGAATTTAATCATGTATCCTCAACTATATAGAGATTTTCTATTGACGTTCCATTTACCCTTTTAGATGTTATCTACTTTTCACGATACTATTCATCCATGAACTTTACCTCCATGAAAATTTATTCTTCTTAGGCGTACCGTGCTGTTCTTCATACCACCTCTATGATACGTCCCTATAAAATCACATCTAAGTACTACTTACACAAAATACCACCACATACTGATTCTGTGAACCACCTTCACAATCCTCTTATGTGTACTGCTTCAGCATACCACCCCCACATAAAATTTCTGGGTATCGATTCTTCTTTATGGATCAACTCATCATGTAGACCAAATCCTCCTCTACTAACTATCCTATACAATCTATCTATGAGGAAAAATATTTTTATAACCATCTTATACAAGATATCTTTCATAAACCGTTATCGAAATCAATTAATTCCATTTTTTGTTTATAATCAAATTACCCATTGCAAGATTTTCTTCCAAGTATCCAATTATAGACTTCGCCAAATTACTATCTGATTTTAAATATCAATGTCACTCTCTAATGATGGTATTAGTGTTCCTTTTATATGGAAATAGAATTGTATAATTAGCTAAAATAAGATTTACCCAATCATCGATATGGAGTCGACTTTATCGAGTATTGTGCATCTCTCACGGATGACATTCTCTATGTAGTCCATGTAACACCTTTCTCCCTACACGGTGGAAAAAATCACCTCCTCATTACTATAAAATACACCCTTCACAAATTTTCAAAACTCAACATCATTTTCAAGACTGAAGAGCCAACTCATGAACTATTTTCCTTCCATGAACCGAATTCCTTCCAACCTACCACATATTCTCTGTAAATTGTTCCTCCTACACATTCAACATATCATTTTTTAATCCTCAAACTATTCCCACTATGTGGTTGGTAGTTCTCCATTATGCGTACCATATTTCAAGATCCACAATCTATTCATGGAAAACCAATTCTGTGTACTGCCGTTATGGAAAACATTCCTTTTCTAAAACAATTACAAATCTTTTGGCTTGATAACCCCTCGATCAATGCAAATATAATTGAAATAAAAAACAAACCATACTCCATTTCTAATAAAAACACAGTTGGCTCTAAAAATCTCCCCATTTTGGTTTTTTAACAATCCATAAATAAATTCAATGATAAACCAGACAAAACATTATAAATGATAATAAAACTCATCAAACTATCTATGTTTTTGTTAGAAATGATTATTGTATAAAACAGGTGGGGAAGCATGAATTGGGTTATCTTGATACCAATGATCGATTTATATTTTTTCATTATCATTGCCTATAATATTTTTCCCATTTGAAACTTGTCATTATCCCCCACTGTAACATTTTTTAATTCCTATATTCTTCATCATCATTCCACTAGATAACATATTTCATCCTCATTGTTTCAATAATAATACATTTAATTTCTCTATTCTCCCCTATTTTAAATAAAACTAAAGAATAAAATTTAAACTTATAGCACTCAAAACACACACCCCCTAGATTGTATCTCCATAATAATCATACAATACATCATAAAATATATTAAAATAGTTAGAGAAACTGGTAATAGGGTACTTATTAACTTCCTCCATAGATAGGGTGGGGTCTTAACAGTAATGTTCAACTAATGATTCTTGAACACATGTGCTAACAATGGATTGGTCAGTATGTGAGTCACTTGATCATCAGTTCCAATATGATACATTTTAATCACTCCATATTTCATGTTTTCATTGAGAATGTGATATAAGATTTTAATGTGTTTTGTATGAGAATGTAGAAAATGATTATTACTAAGATAAATTTTACTCATGTTATCACAGTGAATCACCATTGTCGGTTTTACGTCACCACAATATCAATTAGTTGTTTCTTCAACTGAAGTAGTTGAGTATAAGCATTTGTAGTAGAAATATATTCAGATTTTTTAGTGGAGAGATAAGTTTTTTTCAATTTCATATTCCACCAGCTAAAACCATTATTTCCAATGAATAATGTCCCACCACTTGTGGATTTTTATCCACTATATCTCTAGCCCAATCATCATAATTTTTTTTGAAAGTTCATTATAATTTCCTTCAGCAAAGAATATGCCATAATTTTATGTATCTAGAATATACCTCATGATTCATTTCACTGCTACTGTATGTTCTTCCTTATTATTACATTAAATGTGGGCCACAAATCATGTTTCAAAGACAATATCTTCTTATGTCACAATCATGTACAGTATTCTTCAAATGATTCTGTTATACATTGTGGGATCGACAGATGTCCATCTTCATGCTTTCCTAGATTTGTCTCAACCACTAAGTGTACTTATAACAAACACAAACCATACACCATTTCTAATAAAGAACATCCTTATTTCCAACAATTTGTGTTACTGATAATATTTTATTTTGGTTTCAACCAACGAATGGATTCTAAATGATCCATTTTAAGGAGATATACAATGGAAAAATAAATAATAGACCATATAAGAAACCAAATGTTATCAAATATGGAATGAATGACCTCATTTACATGACCACACAACCTTATCAATACATAATTATTTATGGATTTAAAAATGGACAAATAAGGGGACAATATTATCCGGAATCCTTCTTAAGGAAATGTCCACTATGTATTAATGGAATATCAAATCCTATAAATGTTGGGAGATGGATTTTTTCTATGGAAGTGATATTTTTTATTATTTATTATGCAGAATAAGAAAAAGATACGTTGGAAACATGTCCCATGGAAGGTGAAGGGAATAAATGGTTTGACTTTATCAATAATATAAGGAAACAATATAATGTTGACTCCATAAAATATCTTGACTTCAAGAACATTTTTTTTCATTTTTTACCTTCACTGTATTCTTTTCCCAAAATGGGTGATTGAATAATCCAATCGATCTCATTCTTAGGATATGAAATGGAATGATTGAGCTGAAAAAATACTCTAAAAATAATATAGAGAGATGAAATTTAGATTTACTTTGTGCTCATAGTGTGGAATGGAACATGGAGATAATTGCCTCATGTGGACTAGTAAATGTTTTAAGTGTATTAAATATGTTCATCAATCATTTGAAAATAGCAGGGATGGGAAATGGTTATGTAGTCAATTGAATAGAGAGAATGCAACCTAGAATGAACCACCCCACATATAAATGCTTCAAGTGTTTGGAAAGTGGGCATTATTGTAATCAGTGTCCAAATATAATGGTTAAGGATGATAATCGATGTCATCAATATCTTAAATAAAAAATATAAAGGTAAATATGGTGCCATAACTATTGTTGATGTAGAGTTTGACAAAAAAGTGGTGGAGTAATTCAATTCTTATAATAAGGTTGTTTAACAATTTATAATGTAGTAATGAATAATGAAATTTATAGGGAATGGTCCAATATAGTTTTCTATTAAGGAAATGAAATAAAACTTTTAATATTATTAGTAACCATGAAATTTAATTGATATGGTTAGGTGACATTTTTGTAACAAACATGATTAATGGAATGATACCCATTTATATAAACATGATTTGGGGATAATAATAGGATAAAGGAATATTTTATTATGTGAAAAAATAAAGTGGGTTGTATTGATAACCTTATAAATGTTTTCTAATATGATGTAAAGTATGTTTAAGGATTGAGTTTGAATAATTTTTGGTGTAAGGAAATAGTTTATTTTTTAAATAATTTATGTTTACACTAAGGTTTTATGATAATTTAGGTTATTAACCTATTTTATGAAAATGTATGACAATCATCTTCAAATTTTTTCTATGAAACAATTTAGATCTATATTATGTTTTTTGTTATAAATGATATGTTTAGTGACATTCATGGAAAATTCAGGTATATTAATCTTTTAAAATTTTCATTAGATTAACCCTTTATGAAATCATTTACATTGAAATTTGGATATTGTTTTAGAAATTAATGTATTGTAATAAAATGATTTTTGAACAGTAGATAACAAGTGATTTTCATTTTGTTTTTATGATAACAAGAAAATAATTAAATGAATTGTAATCCTATCATGGGTCTCATAATCTACAAGTTCTACATGTCTTATAATATCAACATCATTTCAGAGAGTAATACAGTAAGTAGAGGGTGTTCATGAGACAACTAAAGATAGATATTATACTTTTGATATGAATTCAAGTAAGTATTTTTTGTCAATTGATTTTGAAAGATAATAGGATAATATAATCATAATTTCTATTGACAATAATGATATTTTTCATAACTATTAGGTCTACATTTTTTGTAGTAAAAAACCGTCTAATATCGATATAATTTATAACTCTCTATATGAACAAGATAAATTTTATTCTATTCTATATCTATGTTATTAATTTCCACTAATGTTCTCCTTTGTCGAATCCTAGTTTTGAGTTACATTGGGTAACCAAGAAGTATCTATCATCCCCTTTTTGAAATGATGTTTTAGTATTGTTTCGGTGTGGATTTTTTAGTAAGTAACTTTAAATTTTTAAAACATTGATGAACCTATTGTATTTCACTGGAATAATTAATTTTAAGAGGGGTAAAATATCACACATAGATATTTTTAGGAGATTTATTTTTCTGAAAAATATTATTTCATGATGTATTTTACTTCATGGAACACCATTTTATCTTGTGTTACCTGCTACATTGAGTTTCCAGAAAACAATATTTTATTGTTGTAACTATTTAAATGAGATAACAAAAACCAAATAGTTATAATTATTTTTATAGACAAGATTAAATATATTATAAAATTATTTTTACACAAGAATATAAAATTAATTTACAAATTAATTATAAATGAATGAAAATCCTTTTTTTCAGAATAAAAGGAAATTTTTTTTCTGAAAATCTATCAACAAGTGTGTTTTATACCAGTAAGAAAATCACATATATTGGATTATATTAATTATACATATATATATATAATATATTAAATATCATTTTAAACATTATGCAATGTATTTTATAGATTGGGTATAAGATAATTATTAATTAAACTTGGAATATAAAAAAATAACTTGTTGAAATTTTTTATTTTTCTATGAAGTTTCATGTTTTGACAAATAGTAAAAAAATACTAAATTTTAATTGAATACCAGTTTTCTGTATAAATAATTTTTATATAAGTATATATTATGTTTATACTTTGTTTTAAATAATATATAATAAAATTTTAAATTTATTAATCAATTTTTTCTTTAGATAAAATTTCACATTAGAATTGAATGAAAATCATTTCAAACATTTTTATTTTTCACATTAGAAACATGTTTTATCATTTTATAATCATGAATAATTATAAATTAATTTCATCCAATTAGGTTTTTATAGCTGTGAAACATTTATTCCATATTTATAATAATAAGGTTTAATTTTATTTATTAGTTACCTATTATTTTTGGACGATATGAAGAGGACAATTAGTAATTTTTTTACCACTCTTAAGGGTAAATCATGTAATTAACAGTGAAAATAAATATATTGATATTATATTTTTTTTTAAATTTCCAAAATGTTATTAGATGAATTTAATTGTTCATATACCACAAAAACTATTAAATTCAATAATTTAATGGGATCTTTTAGATGAAAATGATGATGATATTGTTTAAATCAAAGAGGGCTAATTTTTTTTACATTCTTACATTTAATAACTACAATTATGTTTAAATTGGGTAAAATGGAATATATGATCAAACATATATATATTATATTATATAAAACGTTAGTTTACATAATTTATTTTTTTAATTTTTAGTTAAGAAATAATTATCAAAAAAATTATACAACGATGAGGGAGTAATTATTCAAATAATTTAAAATTCTATTAAGTCTTATTACAATATTTAGGTAAATATAAATAGAATTAGATAAGGTGATCCATGAATTTTCTAGGTTTATATGACATATTAGCGGTTAATTAAATATAATTGGTTTAATTTCACCTTGAGGTATTGATATCACTAAATCAATACAATGAATGATTTTAAAATTGGTAGTAATGAAATTTTTGAATATAATATATTATTACATTAGTTTAAATCCCTAAAAATAATAAATTTGGAGAAAGAGGATAAATTGTATCATGAAATATCATAAATTTTAAATTTATGGTTAAATTGAAAGATAATATGTGTGAATTACTACATTTTATCAGTGAAAATGTTTTTAATGTATTTAAAATTTAAATAGGTCAGATAACGGTTAATAACAAACATTTGCATTAAAATTACAAGAAAACAAGTTGAAAAATTATATTTAATAGTATTTTCAACCTATTCTATATTATATTTGTGTAACATTATATTTTTATGTATTTTTATTTATAAATAATTTATTATAATTTATTCTTTTTAGAAATTCCAAAAGTGCCCCTTCCCTTTCTTATAAATGGGTTCCACTTCTTTTATTTTTTACACACATGAGAAACCTGTTTTCTTCTAAAAACCCTATCAAAATATCCACCATATTTCTATACAATCATCATTTATGCATTAATTTGGGGGAAAAATCCAACAAAGGAATTACTTTGGTGAAAATCAAAATGACATACCCAAAGATAAGGTAACATTCTTTAATGATTTTTTTTACATTATATCCCATTAATATTTTTATATCCTCTTTATATAATTAAAAATTAATCATAAATATACTAATATTAATTTATGTTAAGGTTTAGACAAATAATCACACACAAATCAATCAAATGGGTTACATAATCATTGTTTGTGTGTGTGGAAAACTACCACCATGCGAATCGATGTCATTCATTCTTCGATTTACATACTTCATTTATGTAAATAATGATGAAATGTCTATTTTTATCAGATATATAATAGATTTTATGTATTTAATATTCTATAATTACAATATAACAAAAAACTTCATGATTTACATTTAGTATAAATATCAAAACTTCGATTATGGAACAGTTGACTACCACCACCTCAAAAGAGATGTGATTAGTACACACATTACAGGGAATGTATTAAGTATGGGATTAATGGAAAAAAATTATATATATTACATAATAATTCTTATATAGTTATATTAAATTTATATATATTTCATTTAATTTATTTCTATCAATAAGATAAAAAATGGAAAAAACATTCATGTGTATGTGGGGCCTATTAACTCATTGAACGATTTGTCTAATTTTATATTTCTACATTATTATAAATTGTTCCTAAAACAAAAATAATTAATATTTATGTTATTTATATCAGGATAATAAATATTAATATTATGAAATCCTGATATATGTAAGAGGTTAATAAATATAGAAAATAGAAACACATGAGGAAAAACAAATCAGTTATCACTCAAAACACAACTTAAACATTGAATTTCTAAGAAATGAGTAATAAAAAGTCATAATTAATTAATATATAGAATTATATAAATTAATATATATCTTTATAATATTTATAATATATATATTTTTATTATACTCGAATTTCTACATATATGTTGAGAGACAATACTTAAGAAAAGGGATTTTTGTCCCCCTTTTATTTTAGTGGGCCACATGCCATATGTAGTACATGTTGGTTTTGTGTGATATATCTACTAAATTTGAATGTTTTTATGTGTCTTATAAATATTTTTATTCTATTTACATAAGAATATAAAAATATTTATAACATGGGTTATATTACATTACTGGTTATGGAGTGCTAAGTGTTTATTTTACAATTTCATTAATATTCGAGATTTTTTGGTTTATATTCTCTGTGGGAGAATATTTATATTACAAATACATGTTTATTAAAAATGTATTCCTAAATAATTTTAGTATTATCTTATGAAAATTTAATGATAATTTTACCTGTTTTTTAATTTTAACAAAATGTATTGAAAATAAAATTTATGAAAATTTTTAAATAATTCTCGTTATGAAATTCTAACAAAAATATAAGAAGGAACGTTTTTTTAAACTAATATAAAATGAGTTATTTTTCTAGTTCCATGAAAATATAATGATTTTAATAACCCATTAAAATATTTAAAGGATATTTTAAAAGAAAATTTCATCCATTATAATTTAGTGGCTCTTAGTGAAAAATGATTTCATCAGAGAAATTATATTTTCCTCATGACTTGCATCAAGTGATCTTTCAAATATTTTGTATAAATCTATGGTGACTTTTGTTAATGTTATATACAATTTACTAAGTATATATACCAAGGATACCATTATTTATATTTGACAAAATGCCTCATTTTTATGATATAATTATATTTATGTAACCTTTTTTCTTACCACGAGTAATGTTATGATGAAGTGATTATTAAACACCATTCATTATAGGTGTTATGTTGTGATGAATGATTAATGTTTTATGATAAACATAAGTATATTTTTCATTAGTTTATGGGTTAGATTTATATATCCATAAAATTAATTTGGTAATGAATTATATCTTATGAGATAGTGAAGATAAACAATTCATTATTCTTGATCCGTGACGAGAAGAAGTAAATCTGGTTGATCTGTAATCGGAATCAAGTTGACGTTATGGATCCATTGTGGGATGAAAGTGATAAATTATGTTATGAGAGTCATGGTAGTTATAAATTGAATATTAAATGTTTTCTATACTTATGTTCAATTCCCACACATTTATGATATTAGCTTATGTTACATGATTGAGATGTTTGTAATTTTATTCAAATGATTATTTTTCATTGAATTTTTTTATTTTATTCCAAGAATAATTGGTATGATCTCTTAATGGTTGGGTATTAATATTACACTTGATCACATACCAATATTTCTAATACTATGATATCATGTGATAATTATTTGATATCTTCCATGTTATTATTATTTATAATTTTAGCTAAACCTTTTATATTGTTTCAATTACATAGGTTATGAAGAAACATTTTATGCAGGGGTACTAAAGGGAATATTAATTATTATAAACATTCTAGATCTTCCAATGGACTATAAATATTTTTTCCATGTTTCCAAAGTCACTAGACTAATATTGTCTTTAGGCATGTGTTTTTGGATCCTGATAAAATTATGTAATGTCTTTATACATTTTTCTTTGGTTGTTATCGCATGTCAAATCGAGGTATTGTTTTTTGAGATGAACAAAAGAACATTTTTAGTAATTTATAAAACTAAGACATGTGTCTAATTGTTAAAACTAATGAAAAAATTCTCAAATTTATGTCAAATCTTATGAAACTATCCTATAAGTATTTTTTACATGTATTAGTAGAAGTTGTACCTATCCAATTTATGATGTGCTCGAATTGACTAATATAGGAGTTTGTATAAAAACAATGTCTTTAGAAAAGCACTCCATATTGTGAAATTCGTGACACCATGATTAGACTACTATGAAATTTCACGAAAAACCATATTTCAATTTTTGAAACATTGGAACAAATGTAACGTCAAATGGGGGTGTAGTTTTCCTATGATCATTGAAAAATTAGTAATTTAAAACCCTAAAACACTTATTTGATAGTTAAAACACTATAAATTTATAACCAATTAATGTGAAATAATATGATAACTACCTTATATTTTTTAAAAGTATAATTTGACCACACTCTAATCTGACATTGGATATTCTCTAAATAAATAAATAATGATAAATTAAAAAATTAAATTATTTATAAATGTGAGCCAGAAAGTAAAAAAGAATAAAAGTAGCTTATATTATGGTGAAATCCTACCGGAAAAACAATATATTTTTTATCTATATATATTAACTGATGGCATGACAAACTGAAGAGTCTTTTCCAAAATTGAACAAAAACACAATTTTAGTAACTGGAATGACTAAAAAGTGAATTTGAAGATTACTACCATAGATAATATCAATAAGAAATTTGAACTATTATGAAAAATATCACATAATTTTATTCACATGTATGTTTAGAAGGTGTTTCAATTTGTTTTGTGATATACTGGAACTGAATAAATACTGACTTCTATGAAAATGGATTCCTTCAAAAATGTTTTCCACAGTGTGAAAACCAACCAAATGAGCTCGGATAGCTTTGTACTCAGTAGAAGACAGCCACATATTTGTTTCATGAAAAATATAACTAATAGTGTTTCAAACCAAAGTTTTGTTTTCTTCATATGACCAAAAGATCATTTTATATAATTTAAGACATTAAAACATGTTGTTGATAGTTAAAACATACAAAATGATCTTCAATATATTTGAAATATTATGAAATTTTTCATAAAAATATTTTTTTTTGTTTATATAGAGAAAGAGTATTAATACGACCTGTGATTTGTTCAAATTGACTAAATATCAAGTTCTCAAAAAATGAATATAATTAGAAATGTTAAATATGTAGTGAAAACTGAGCAAGAGTTCTCATATTGCCGTGAAATCATGGAACAAAAAATTTGACTAATTTCTGAAATAATGGATTTGATTTTACATTTAACTGAGGTGTCATTTACACGAGATGATAAAAAGGATATTTAGTAATTTACAATACGAAAACATGAATTATATGGTTAAAACCATATAAAATGATCTATAATAGATGTGAAAACTTATGAATGATTTTTTATGGCATACTTTAGATGTGTACAAGTAGACGATGTGTCAATATGACATACAATGTGGTGGAATTGACATAAAAAAGATTTTTCAAGTAAGGGTAGTGATTAAATTTCATTTATAAAATATAAATAGACCCACTTAATATTGAATAATATATATTATTTTTCTTAATTATAATATATAAGTCAATGAAATGAAAATTTAATATATTATCAATGTCTATGTGTATGTAATTTCACTTAAGTCCCATACCTAATCTCCTTAACAGTATAATAATATTGACCAATAAGTTCAATGGGATATAAATTGTGATCATATATTGGTAAAGGTGTGATTTCTTTAGTTACAACTCCAAATGTGATTTCCTCAGTAGATGGTCCTGAAACCTAACTGAAACAAGTCCCCCATACACCCAAATGATGATTATGAAATTTAATGGAATATTGATCGGGGAAAATGAAAATCATTGAGTGGTACCCCAAAACTAGATCCAAAATACAATAAATTTTTTACTAGTTGTGATTTATTTGACATAGGCTTCTCAATATCAAAATCATGGTGGAACCCAGTGCATTGCTCTAATGAAGGTTG
The DNA here is from genome assembly GCA_963277665.1 of Viscum album. Classification (NCBI taxonomy): domain Eukaryota; kingdom Viridiplantae; phylum Streptophyta; class Magnoliopsida; order Santalales; family Viscaceae; genus Viscum; species Viscum album. Next base: position 938,345,255 of record OY728129.1, read on the forward strand.
TTCGGGGAATATAACAGATAATTCCTAGTAATATGAAAAAGTTCTAGTATACGGATGTGTAGTGTTTCCCCACTCTACATAAGCTTATGTAGGCAATGTATCAAAAGTTAAATGTATGATAAGGAATGTAAAATGATTGGTTGTGTTGTTTTTACACTCTATAAAGAAGTTTATGTGGGGAATGAATCAGAGAGAACCATATATGGTGAGGAAGGCGATGTCAGTGGTTGTGCAGTCCTATCAGGATCAGTCTAAGGTGTGGAATGAAGAGAAAAACAAAGTTAAGAAAGTTAGTCCTCATCAATGGTTGATGGATCAAGAATGACATGATTTGGAATGGGATGATAATGAGGGGCACACACTAATTGTAGAGAGATGATCCCAACACTATGTAACAGACTTGTTATCAACTATTGAACCAAACCAAACTAAACAAAATAGAATGAATCTCACATCTCATGAATGATTATATCTAGAACCTGTTTCATCCCATCACCATGAAAAAATAAAATTATATAGTAACAAATTAATAATAATTAATCAAGATGTGTGATAAATTGAAATTACCTTGGTATAATATGACCCTAAAAAAAGAGTGTGAAATGATCCAAACATTACAATATACCATAACATGTACTCAAAGCGGTTGGGAGTGATTTATACATCCTCTAACATATCATGTTAAAAAAATACTAATCACAGGAATCCCACTTATATATATATATATGTATTTTGTGCAATATGACATTACTAATCAATTTTTCTTATAACATTAATACCATGCACCTATGAGACCAACCTCGGTAGCCCCTGAATGGCCTGTTGATATACATAATGCCTTATTCCCCTATCAATTAACTACTATTGAATAATATGAAAATAAACCATTGGAACCATAACTGTATAATGTGGTAGACCCATCGTATAAAAATATATAAAATTCTTTCTTTCATGGGTTTTATTATTCTACTGGTTATGGAGTGGTAAGTGTTTATTTTACAATTTCATTTATATTCAAGATTTTTCTGTTTATATTATATGTGGGAGTATATTTATCTTACACATCCATGTTTATTAAAAATTTATTCCGTATAATTTTATTATTATCTTTTGAAAATATAATGATAATTTTACCTATTTTTTAAATTTAACAAAATGGATTGAAAATAATATTTTTGTAAATTTCTAAATAATTCCCCTTATGAAATTATGACAAAAATATAGAATGAATGTTTTTTAAACTAATATAGAATGAGTTTAGTATTCTAGATTAATGAAACCATATTGATTTTAATAACCCATTAAAATATTTAAAGGATATTTTAAAAGAAAATTTCATCTTATATAATTTAGTGGCTCTTAGTGAAAAATGATTTCATCATGGAAATGATATTTTCCACAAGATTTATTTCAAGTGTTCTTTCAAATATTTTGTTTACATATATGGTGAGTTTTTTTGATGTTATATATAATTTACTAAGTATGTGTACCAAGGATACCATTCTTATTATTTATAAAAATGCTTCATTTTTAGGATATAATTATATTTATGGATCTTTTTTCCTTACCACAAGTTATGTTATGATGAAGTGTTTGTTAAACACATTTCATTTTAGGGGATATGTTGTGATGAATGATTTATGTTTTATGGTAGACATATTTATATTTTTCATTAGTTGATGGGATAGATATATCTCTCCATACAATTAATTTGGTAATGAATTATATCTTATGAGATAGTTAGGATAAACAATTCATTATTCTTGATCCGTGATGGGAAGATGTAAATGTGTTCGATCCGTAATCGGAATCACGTTGACGTTTTGGATCCATTGTGGGAAGAAAGTGATAAATTATGTTATGAGAGTCATGGTAGTTATACATTAAATATGAAGTGGTTTTCTATACTTATGTTGAATTCCCACACATTTATGATATGATATTATGTTACATGATTGAGTTTTGAATAATTTTATTCATATGATTAATGTCCATTGAAATTTTTTATTTTATTCTAATAATAATTTTTATGATCCCTTAAAGGTTCAGTATGAATATTACACTTGATCACATACCCATATTTCTAATACTATGATTTCATATGATAATTATTTGATATCTTCCATGTTTATTATTATTATGAATTTTAGCTAACACTTTTCTATTATTTCAATTACATAGGTTCTGAAAAAACATTTTATGTAGGGGTACTAAAGGGAATGTTAATTATTATAAATATTCTAGTTCTTCCATTGGACTATAAATATTTGTTCCATGTTTCCAAAGTCACTAGACTAATATTTTCTTTTGGCATGTGTTTTTTGACTCTGATAAAATTATGTAATGTCTATGTACATTTTACTTTGGTTGTTATCGCATGTCAAACTGAGGTATTGTTTTCTGAAGATGAATGAAAGCACATTTTTAGTAATTTAAAACCCTATGACATGTGTCTGATGGTTAAAACTAATGAAAAAATTCTCAAATTTATTTCAAATCCTGTGAAACTATCCTATAAGTATTTTTTAAATGTATTAGTAGAAGTTGTACCTATCCAACTTATGATGTGCTAAAATTGACTAAAATAGGAGTTTTTATAAAACAAGGGTCTTTAGAAAAGCACTCCATATTGTGAAATTCACGAAACCACGATTAGACTACTATGAAATATCAGGAAAAACTATATATCAATTTTTGAAACATTTGAACAAACATAACGTCAAATGAGGGCGTAGTTTTCCTAAGATGATTGAAAAATTAGTAATTTAAAACCCTAAAACATTTATTTTATAGGTAAAACACTATAAGTATATGACCAATTAATGTGAAATCATATGATAACTACATTATATTTTCTAAAAGTATTATTTGACCACACACCAATCTGACATTGGATATTCTCTAACAAAATAAATAATTAGATAACAAAATTAAATTCTTTATAAATATGAGCCACAAAGTGAAAAAGAATAAAAGGAGATTATATTATAGTGAAATCATGATGGAAAAACAATTTATTTTTTATCAATATATATTAACTGATGGCATTTCAAACTGAGGAGTCTTTTCCAAAAATTAACAAGAACACAATTTTAGTAACTAGAAAGACTAAAAATGGAATTTGAAGATTACTACCATAGATAACTATCTATAAGAGATGTGAAATATTATAAAAAATATCATATAATTTTATTCACCTGTATTTTTAGAAGGTGTTTCAATTTGACATGTGATATACTTGAACTGAATAAATAATGACTTCCATGAAAATGGACTCCTTTAAAAATGTTTTCCACAGTGGGAAAACATTCCAAATGGAATAGGATAGTTTTATACTCACCAGAAGACAACCACATATTTGTTTCATGAAAAATATAACTACTAGTGTTCTAAACTGAGTTTTTTATTTTCTTCATATGACCAAAAGATCATTTTATATAATTTAAGACATTAAAATGTGTTTTTGATAGTTAAACAATACAATGTCATCTTCAATATAGGTGAAATAGTATGAAATTTTTCATATAAATATTATTTTTGTTTATGTAGAGAAAGAGAAATAATACGACCTGTGATTTTCTCAAATTGACTAAATATCATTTTCTTAAAAATTAATATAATTAGAAATGTGAAACATAGAGTGAAAACTGACAACACGAAAACATGAATTCTATGGTTAAAACCATATAAAATGATCTTTAATAGATGTGAAATATTATGAATGATTTTTACAGAATACCTTAGATGTGTACAAGAAGATAGTGTGTCAATATGGAATACGATGTTCTGGAATTTACAAAATAAACAGTTTTTAAATAAGGGTAGTGATTAAATATCGTTTATAAAATATAAATCGACCCACTTATTGTTAAATAATATATATTATTTTACTTAATTATAATATATAAGTCAATGAAATCTAAATTTAATATATTATCTATGTCTATGTGTATGTAATTGCACTTAAGTCCCACACCTCGACTCCTTAATAGTATAATAATATTGACTATTAAGATTGATGGGATATAGATTGTGATCATATATTAGTAAAGGTGTGATTTCATTAGTTACAACTCCAAATGTGATGTCCTCAGTAGATGGTCCTATAAAATAACTGCAATAAGTCTCCCATACACCCGAATGATGTTTATGAAATTGAATTCTAAATGTAACGTAGAAAATGAAATTCATTGAGTGGAACCCCAAAACTAGATCCCCAATTCAATAAATTCGGTACCAGTTGAGATGTAGTTGACATAGGATTCTCAATATCAAAATCATGGTGGAACCCAGTGCCCCGTTCAAATGACGGTTGTTTGGGGAATATATCAGATAATTCTTGGTAATATAAAAAAGTTCTAGTATTTGGATGTGTAGTGTTTTCCCACTTTGAAAAAGGTTTATTAGGTAATTTCTGAAATGGTTACATGTATGACAAGGATGGTAAAATGAGTGGTCATGTAGTTTTTCACTCTCCCAAGATGTTTATGTGGGTAATGAATAAAATAATACCATATATGGTGAGTAAGACGATGTCCGTGGTTGTGAAGTCCTATCAGGATCAGTATAAGGTGTGGAATGAAGAGAAACACATAGTTGGGAAGTTTAATCCTCATAAATGTATGATGGATCAAGCATGTCATGATGTGGAATGGGATGATGTTGAGGGGAACACACTAATTGTATAGAGATGATACCAACACTGTGAAACAAACTTTTTATCGACTATAGAACCAAACCAAACTAAACAAAATCGAATGAATCTCACATCTCATGAATGATTATATCTGGAACCTGTTCGATCCCATAACCATGAAAAAAATAAAATAATAGAGTTACCAACTAATAATAATTAATCAAATGTGCAATAAATTGAAATTACCTTGGTATAATATGACACTAAAATATGAGTGTTAAATGATCCAGACATTACAATATACCATAGATTGTACTCAATGCTGTTGGGAGTGATTTAAACATCATCCAACATATCCAGTTGAAAAATAATAATCACATGAATCCCACATATATATTTATGTATTTTGTGTTGTATGAAATTGTTAATCAGTTTTTCCTATAACATTAATATCATGCACCTTTGAGACCAACCTCGGTAGCCCATGAATGGGCTGTTGATACACTTAATGCCGTATTCCCCTATCAAATGACTACCACTCAACAATATGAAAATAAACCAGTGGCACCATAAATATATAATGAGGTAGCCCCATTAAATAACAATCTATAAAATGTCACATAAGACAATATTTCTACGGCACCCAATAAATATAAAAACAGAGATACAAAATTGATCTTTTAATTAAAAAATAAAAAATAAATTTATAAAAAGTGAATTATGAATACCTTTTCAATGGAAATAAAATTAGATAGAATATGGTAGTAATAAATTGAATGGGTAGGAACCTATAAATATTCCATTGTGTGGCTCCACCAACGAATTATAAATAACTAAACATTAATGATTAAATAATTATATTATTATATTGGATGAAAGGATTGTATTAAATGTTTAATGCACCTACAAGAAAAAAAGACACATTTTCAATGTGTCAAATAATAAATCATTGAAAAATTTACATGATAGTATGGGTAGTCATACCCATTCACAAACCTATAATATTAAATAGCAATAAACTATCTCTTTCACCTCCATGCATGATGATGTGCACAACACTCTATATGTATGCGCAAGACATGCCCAACCCAACAATACAACCTAGAATGCTCAAAATCTCCAAGAACGTGTAGGTGCATCAGATGAACATATGATCTAGAGTGATCTATAAAAAAAGATCCTAAATTTAATTTCAATATGTGTTTTTGAGAACCTTTTAACAATATATCCTCTCCCAAACCATGAATATTTGGGAAGAATTTGGTGGCTATCCAGGGCATGAGTAACCTTCTGCCTCTAAGGTTCCCTGGTGTGTATTGTAATGGTAAGTATAAATTTCAATTTAAAATATAATCCTAGCTATATATTATCAAACATATATCAACTTCCCCATTAATAAAAAGACCTAATAATATAGATTTATCATGTTATTTAATCCATGTCTCCCTTTAAGGCATATAATATTTCTATATATATTGTCATTATCACTTATTTAAAGTAGAAAATAGTAAACCAAAAATGAGTATATATCTAGATATTCTCAACTAATAGAACCCATACTGACCCAAATAATGGATGAATGGATCTGGTGGGAAACTCACGGTGAATGTGATATCCCCCAAGGACTTTCAGTATCATCTCTTCACCACTATCCCATGAATAATGTGATATATACCCACTATGTGTGGCAAGAATATATAGATCCTCTGGGAATGGTTTTTCATTAGTGGATTCCAAATATGTAAATGGATAATGAAAGGGTAAATATACAAATCTATTAAATAATTTATATGTTGATTAGAAAAATCAATATAATGAAATTCTAAATTAGATTACTCCCTAAACATCCAAATTAATACCATTAAAATAATTATATCAAAGTAAAAATCAATGAATGTCATGGTGAAGAATGCTTAATTTTTTTTATTCGGAGGACACTATGTCTGATTATTTCCATCCTCTATACAGCTTCCACATTGTTGTTATATCCCTTAATCCCATAGCCCAGCCATTTCATTTCCCATGAATATAGATTTTAGATTACCCATTCCACGTAGCCATGATTGATTAAAAATAGTAATTTCAAGATACATAGAGGTGTTAAATATTGAAAAATATCTAATTTGGCTATAATTTTCCCTGTAGTATTCCTCTAAATTTCTATTATAGACTCTAGATTGACATAAATTTCCCAATAGTGGTAAATACAAGAACATGATTCTAGTAAATGTGAGAATTTCATTTTAAATTTTTAAGTGACCACGTTAACGGATTTAGTTCCCAAGTAGGATGTTCATCAGCTGACTAGAAACACAGGACAATGGATCTTCAGCATATTAAACATCCACTCATCTTCTATTCGTTTGAAAATTATGAATCTGGTATGCTCTGGCACATGTTTGATTAACCACAATCTCCATTCAAAAAACATTGGTTCCTAGAGGATACTATAGTAGTTATTCCTCCACATACTTATATCTATCAACAAAATCATTAATGCATCAATACAATGTATGATAAATTATATAGATTGTTAATTTTATAACCCCCTTGAAGATTTATATGAAGCATTCCACTATGTTTGTATTCATTTTCCCATTTCTCTTACTATTATCAAAATAATGAAATCATATCTTCTTTGGGATGATCTGAATTTAGTTGTAGACGTTCTCATTTATTCCTTAAATATTTCACAAATCCTAATGGAAATCATTTTTTTGGTTCATATACTATTATAAAAAAGTAAGAAAAATTTAAACAAGTTCCCATTGATATAAAATCAGCATTAATTTGGAATGATTGAAAAAAAAATTAAGTTAAATAATTTGATGATTTTTTTTACGTTTTCATGTTGATGTTTTGTCAACACATTGGTCAAAATATTACACATGAAGTAATGAAAATGTAATGGGGGTTTCCAACTAGAATCCTCGATATCAACTAATTCATTTAGATCAAAGATGATAATCTAAAATAAGGAATATTCCATGCCAACTATTGACATGAACATGAATAAAATATAGAAACCAACTCTATGAGTCCATATTCTCCTTCTCTAATATTTAAAATGCCTATGGGATAGGGAATTTAATTACACCATAAGTGAAATTAATAAAGATAAATCCATCATACATCCTGTATAGAAAATTTTCATTCACTTTTATAATTTTTTATATTTATGGAATATTGCAATGTATAGAAGGAATGCCAAGAATTTCAAATGAAATTGGAAATTTTTTGTAGATATATGAATTTTCACAACATGGTCTACAATATTGAAAAGATAAAAATACTTGAAATTTTGAACTAGTAACTCGATCGATTAGTTAGACAACATAAATGATGTTTCCCAATATCCAACATCCTTTTCAATGGATTTCCTCATTGAAATCAATTCCGTTTTGTATGATATTTTATATGCATACTCACTCTTCATGCATTCCTTTATTAACTCAACATTAATATCATGATTAACTCTGATCATACCAACAATAACAGAGCATATCACTATTCAATTGTGGAGTCTATGATCATGTTTCATCATTGGATTCAAATAACCAATTGGTATGAAAATGATTTTCATTTTCCAACAATTTAAATTTACAAAAATGGTAGATTAATACAACATCTTTCATATTCTATCAAATTATGGTAAATTTATGGAAACTTTCAATATCGTATACTCATACACATGATAAATATAATTCATCATTAAATGGTAACAATTTATAATTGTCTACAACACCTCCTTTCATTCCGATTTTTGTTCAACAATCAATTCATCAATTAGACATTGGAGATCTGGATGAGATGTAAACATATTCCCCTCAATAAATTTAACATCGTCTTTTTTGTTATGTTTAGTTTTGTTTGAATATTAAATTTTAATAACATCAACATAAAATTTCATTCCATTAATCCTTATACACTCTTGATATGTATTATATAAGAATCAAATAATGACCATACACGTAATGATGATACATGTAATAAATATTTTATGTTATATGAGGAAATATAAAAATCAAATATTATATTCACCAATTCTCTTCAAGATTCAATATATCATGATTTTTACTATTTAATATATTCATTATTTCACATCTAGTAAAATTTTCAAATTGTTTAGGACACCCAATATATAATATACCTGGACCAACATCTACTACTTCACCTCCATGATTTACAAACGAACTAAAGTGTTTTCCTAATTTAAGGATCCATTAACTAATATTAAATTACTCGTTAATAATATACCCTAAAATTTCATAAAATATATCTTAAACAACCAAACATTAATTTTTTATTATAATATTTCTATTAAGTAGAGAATAACAGAAACAAATAGTTTTTATGGCACGTCATAATGCAACACATAACTCTATATTAATATATTTAATAAAAAAATAATATTTTATTTAAATAGTTATATTATGTTAATATATTTACATATGATTATTTTAAAAAATAAATATATATATATATATTACAAATAAAATTGACAAAAAATGAGTTATTTTTTATGAAATATAATATTAACTTGCAATTAACTTAATAATTATTTTTTTTAAATTCAATAATATATTAATTATAAAATTTCTAATTAATTATTAATTAATATATTTTATAAAATTCTATAATTTATAATATTAATTCTAGTAACATTTAAACCAGAAAATTGGAAAGTCATTTAAATTCAGGATACAAAAAACTTCAAACATAATTTGAGACAATCAGGCTATTATAGAACAATTTAAAATAGTCACAATGATTTACCTTGAATAATCACAATTGGATAGAGGTAACCTTTATATATTTATTTTTATTTGGTGAGATGCTCAATGTGATATGCCATCTTTTTCTAGGCATGTATATTTTCCTCAAAGAATGTTTCCCCCATTTTTTCTTGTCAAATTTCAATGCTATAGTTTATTATAAATTTTATATTATAGAATATTATTGTATAAATAATACAATGAAATAAATATATGGATTAAAATATCACTAATTAATTTAGTAATATATTTCATAAAATTAAATAATATATATTTATGACCAACATAATTTAATAAATCTCAGGGAAAAAAATACCACTATAAAAGTACAAACCATCCTATAAAAATATAGATCGATGAACCCCAAAAATTTAAAAATCCATATCTCAAAAATATTATCTGAAAAAAATCATAATCAAATTTCATGAAAATATTATAAATATTTCCATTAACAGTAATAAAAAAATGATTTTAAAAGAGTTAGAAAAACTCATCAACAAATCTAAATACATGTTTGTGATCCGCGTGATGTTAAAAGGGGGACACATTTTTCAGTTCTTGAAATGTGTTTATAAAGGCCATACTACTATATTGAGTTTATCTTATTAAAACACAATAAGGAAAAAAATATACCAAAGATAAGGGTATAACCAACAAATACATGATTTTAAAATTAATAATTTAATTGGAATAAAAATTCCAACACAAATAAAGAAACACTCTATTATAGAGATTTTAAATATTTTTTTGCACAATTACATTAGATTGTTTAATTTATTACAACCATTCAAGAACATCAAAATTTTAATATATTTGGCACCCAACCCCTTCTAAAATTTCCATCCATGGTAATAATTATGGAATAAACCACCTAAACTCAATAAAGAGTATCAATCATTATATGAAAATATTTTTTTATTTTGAACAATATAATAAATGAAATTTTACAAGAATATTAAACAATACATAAAAAATATCAATATTATACTTTTAAAATAAACATTGTGTTATACAGATTACAATATTCACCATATCTAGGTGAGGTTGGTTCTTACAAGTGACAAATTACATATGAATCATTTTTCAAAAGTATCAAAATATTATGAATATTGTTATTTGGATTTGAGTATGTCACTTTTGGTTATTAGTAAAATGTTATATAAAAATGAAAACACACTCATATAGTAATATCGGTCATATCATGCATCATATTAAAGTTCTGCTAATCACTACACATCCTAAATTTCATAAAGAAATATTGGTTTAATGTATCAAAACTATATGAATGTGTTTTCTATGCTTTGAGTATATCCGAGAATTTATATTAAAAGTTTATTTGATAATAAAAACTCCCACATTGATTCAAACCAGTTACATTATGGTTCAGTTTGACATAATAAATTTTCCTAAATGTAAAAAATAAATTATTAAAAAATTTCATAATTTATCAATACAATGTGATATTTTTTGCTCGGTTTTTTTAGAGTGACTCACGTATTGAACTAAAATGTAAATTTGAAATTGATAATTGACATTGTGTGATATATCAGGTTCACCAATAATTAGATTATAGTGAGGATGATTTATACTTTTCACAAATCAAATATGGATCATTTAGAATAATGTATAAAAATAATCGGAATGATTTTGATAGTTTTGAGCATGCATCTTTTTTCAACTGAAATTTCATTTAAAAAAGACACACATGGTGTCATACCTGTCACAATGTGAATTAGACTAAGGTATGAGTAATTCATACACATAAAAAATTGACGATTGATCATTTTCTACACATATAAAAACAATACATACTTATTTTCTTGGTTTTTAGTATGACACATGTCTTTTTGATAAAAAATATAAATCATAAATAAATAGACACCATTGGAGTCAAAAAAATAACCATGTATGTCAGATTTAGGTATCGATGATTCATGCGCCTCCAAAAATGAAATATGGATCATTTTTATAATGTTTCAAAATAATATGAATGTATTTTATTTTTGTTGAGAATGTCACATATGGTTTTTATTAAAATGTCGTTTTATACATAAAACACACACATTGATCCATACTAGTAACGTTAAGAATCAAATTATGATGAAACTATTTCCTACACATATTAATTACTTATATATTGTTTCCAAAAATTACTAAAAACTATACAAGTATGTTGTCTTTGTTTCCAGTGAGTGACCCTTGTTTTGAATGAAAACAAAAAGTTTATGATGATTACGATCAGTCAAATTTATACCGTGCAAAAATTATATAATATTTGGATCTGGATGAATCCAATTCATAAAAAATGTCATATGAATAATTATAATAAAGTATTAAAAAAATCCTAATTTTATTCCTTGTTTTTTATATGGAACTTGTGGGTTATACCAAAAGGTAATTGAAAACAAGAAACACACCTTTGAATTGAAACCAGTTTCATAGTGCATCTGAATAAGGTATAGTTAATTGCTAAATATCATAATTGACTTATGGATAGAAGATCAAAATTAATAAAACAATCTGAATGTGTTTTATTAGTTTTTATTACGTACCTTTTTTTTAAAAAAATGTCATATTAAAAAACAAAACTCATACTTTCAGTCGTATTGGTCGCATCACGTGTTGGTCTGATGTGAGACTCATTCCATCAAATAAAAAATCAAATTATAGCAATTTCTCTAATTTTTTTTGGGAAATATGAGAAAATTTCATTATTAATTATTATGGGACAAACGATTTGAACAAAACTATCATTTTAAATTAATTAGGATGACTTTTACTCATACTTGGTACTTCGTGTATCAGAATGAGGATTGTCTGGTTCCTATACATCACAAATGACTTTTGGATCATTTAGCTAGAGTATCAAGACTATCCAAATGCTTCTCATAATTTTTTAGTTTTCAATTAATTTTTTATTAACAAGTAAATTGTAAATAAAAAGACACATCCTAATTCATACTGATTTCAGTGTTCATCATATTGAGCTCCAGATGATGCCTATACATAAAAAATGAGTTATGTATTATTTTCATAATGTATAAAAATAACCCAAATGTCTCTTAAGGATTTTTATTATGTTACTTATCTTTTCTACAAAAATATAAATTTTAAATAAAAAGGAATATTTGTATTTATAACAGTGACACAATGTATCAAATTTATGTTAGGGTGAATCATACCAAAAAATGTCTTATGGATTTCTCTTCTGATGTATCAAAAAGAATTGAAGGTGTTTTCTTGGTATTGATTATTTCACATGTGGTTTGTAACAAAAAAATATTTTTAACAGTAGATAAGAAATTTGTGTTATAATACTAAAATCATGCATCAGATTATAGTGAAACTAATTCATACATCCCACAAAAGAATTATGGATTCTTTTCCTATATTATAAAGAAAATATTTTTCTGTTTTCTAGGTTTTAAGTTATTGAAACATGTTTTGATCTTAAAAATCAAATTTGGACTAATAATGGTCACATGGATTCATGTTTGTAATATCTTGTATCATATTGTGGATTAACTAATTTCTACATATCAAAAATTATGTTTAGATAGTTTTCCAAATGTATAAAAACTATACAAATTAGTTTTAACTATTTTGAGTATTTTATTTAATTTTTTTATGAATATTTATATTTTAAATAAAAAACACACTTGAAATCATATTGTTCACAACATATATAAGATAGAGTTGCAGATAAATCTTATAGACAAAAAAATAACTTAATGATCCTTTATTAACATATCAAAAATTATAAAATATTTTATTATTTTTTTGCAAGTGATGTGTCAATTGAACTAATTTGTAAATTATAATAACAAATCACACATAACGAGTCATAACATGCACAAATTGTATAATATTTAGGTGATATTGATTGAACTATGGTTTAATCCTACACTATTCTAGATAATTTTCCTGATAAGTCTTTTGGGATGTCACACATTTCATTAAAAAATTTGAAAATCAATTTCAAGTTTCATCCTCATGATTCAGTTCAAATTCAAGTATCATGGGGTTTTATATTTGATTCGAAAAGTACATGTTCTATTTTTATTACTAATTATAGATAGATGAAATAAAAACATGAATTCCTAAAATATTTGTTCAAAATCATACTTTGTGTTAGAAAAAAAACTCGGGGAAATTAATTTAAAATATTTAGAAAAATCAAGCCAAAATAACTAAATAAGTGGAAATAATTCACAATTTCACAATTTTTGTAAAAATTCTTGACCCATTTGTTTATTTCCATTATCTCATTTATGGCCTCAAAGTACCAAATATCATGAACGAATGCAACATTGGACAAACTACCCCAAATCTTTCGAAAAAATACACATATATAAGAATATAATTATTCTATTTGTAATACTATAAAGATATAAACTTGAAATAAATATGCATGAAAACATTAATAATTTGTCGATTTTAAACACAAACCCTACATTTTGAGTCTTATCGGGCACACAGTGCATGGGATTGGGGAAATGATTATACATAAATATCAAAAATGACATTTGGATTATTACTATAAGGTATCCAATTAATTTCATAGTGTGTCTCAGTTTTTTAGAATTTCACATGTGGTTTTTACTCAAATTTCTTTTTAATCAAAAAACATTCACATTATGTAATACCATTCACACTGTATGTTAGAGTGTGGTATAAATAACTCCTATATTTTAAAAATGAATTATGGATCCCTGTAATATAAAATAAAAATAATCGAATTGTTTTTTATTTTATATGATTATGTCACTTGTTTTTTTATTAAAACTACATTAAAAGAAAAATTTTAGACATACTCCTCAAATCATATGTCTCATTTATGTGATATTTATTCTTAAAGATATAAAATGACTAATGAATCAATTATACATATTAATAAGACAACATGAGTGCTTTTCCCATGTTTTCATGTAGTATCAAAAATTTTGAAATAGAATGTAATTTTGGAACTAATTAAGGACACATTGAGTCATATCAAGGGAATATTGTATGGTATTGAGGCAAGATTAATTCCTATATCTCAAAAATGAGTTATGAATTATTTTACTGAAGTATAAAAACAATTCCAGTGGATTTTTTATACTTAGTATTTAAAATTTATTTTTTAACAACATGTAAAATTAATATTAAAATACAAACATGGGGTCATTCCAAAAACAACATGAATTTAATTGATGTGAAGATAATTCCCACACATGAAACATGATTTGTGGATTTTGTTTCATAAATAATCAAAAAATATGAATATATTTTCCTTATTTTTGAGTATGACCCAATTTAGTATTTATTAAAAGTAATTATAAATTGAAAACATGCTTATTGATTCATACCAGAAACATTATCTAAGGGTTGGATTTGATACTTATTCATTAACATCATAAATGACATATAAATTGTTTTCCCTAATTATCAATAAATCCAATCACGTTTTCATGATTTTTAGAGTGGGATATGTTTTATCACTAATGTCAATTTGAAACTAATAATATACACTTTGGGTAATACTTGGAACATTTTTTATTATAATGAGTTTGAATGATTCCTACACACCAAAAATTAATTATGATTCATCATCCTAGGATATCGAAGAAATTTTAACATTATTTCTTATTTATGATTAGGTTAATATTTTTTTATTTGTCATTTTTAAACTATGCACACTGAAATTGTGAACTACTATATATATCCTCTATAAAATTATGGTGTGGATGGTTTTTTCATGTCACAAATGAATTATATATAATTTTAGTAATGTATCAGATGAAATGATATGGAAATAAATTAAAATAGTATAAAAATGAAGATAAAATCCACAAAATAAGTAGTAGGTTTTCACTTCTTCGTGTTTCTATATACATTATGATGCAAAGTATGTTTCCCAAACATTTATAAATTAATTTATTCCAACTTCTAATTATGAGGAATTCTAAAAGTCATGGAAGTACTAGAAAACTATGAATAACCAAATGATTATTAAATATTTTAGTTGAAATTATATTTATCATTGAATATACCCCTTCAAAGATGCATGTTTGTTGATGGCATATGATAAATTTTTTAAAATTTCCAACATAACACAGATAATAATTAAAATTGGTTTATTTGGGAGATAGTATAAAAATTTAGATATACAAGTAATTTTTTTATGAAATGTATTAATTTTGAAATCTTATTTGAAATACCATAATACATATCCTCTGGTAGAAATTATTAGGCTCATTATATTCACTGTTAGTCATCATTCTTATAATATGATGATATTTATTCAAAAACCAATAATAATATAATTTTTATTGAAAATATAACAAAATATATATAACCTGTTGTTTTATTGTAAAACTTTTTATGTAGTTTTTTACAAATTCATAAATATCATCTCATGTGGTTAGTTTTTTGGGTATTAAGTCATTGAATCTGGAAAATATATTATTGGAGTGTTCAAATTGACTTAAAATATTATTTAATGTTTCTTAAAAAACGAAAATTTATAAGTACATAAATGAACAAAAATATATTTCATATTATTATAGTATATATTTTTACCCCAAAATTGTTGGTATTAAGAATAATTTATCATATGTATGTTTTGTTCAACCATTTTGGATTGTTTTTCAAATATTCCATTACATATATTATATTTTATTGATCTAATTTTTATTGATGTGATTTCAGTACTAATGAGTCCAAACTTATATTCAAAGGGGATTTTATTTAAATTCAATTCATATATACACGTACAATTTTTTTGAATATTATTTAGTCATAATTAACATAATAGATCAGATATTGGGAAAACAAATAATGAAAATACAACTCATGTATACAGTTATAATTTTGACTCCTAGCCATTAATGGTTGAGGATATCATTTACATTATCAAGACTAAATTGGTATATAATGGACTCTTTGTATATCTATTATTCATAATCTATATTGGTGGAACCAACACACGTTAACAATGTATCCACATGAATATTTAATTTTAGAAAATATAAAAGAAAAATCATTGGGTAATGGTAATTTGTTAAGAAATTTTTGATATGGGGGTTTTTATTTTATATCAGTTTAAATTCACATTAAAATTCACCCCTTCCATTCGTATGTATATAATAAAATTTATCTATTCAGAACTTTTTTCATTAATTCTTAAAGGATTTTCTTGATTAATAAATTTGAAATGAATACCTCCTTTTGTAAATTTTTTATACAGGATTCAATGGACATGACAGGAATGTTATAAAAGCATATTTGACCATATAAAAATCTCCATAATCACGTCGTATATATATCTCGGTGATCAGATCACATTTTATGTTAAAACCGACTCTCACAAGAACTATTGGATATTGTTATCTATGTATAATAAATCCTTGGATAATGAACATGCTATCCCTCATAACAACATAATGGGTGGGTATTTATTGAAATGAAGAACTATCATTTTAACCTTATAGAATATCAGTGCATGAATGGTATTAGTGTATTATTGATTCTCAATTTACTAAAAAGCATATGAAAATATTTACTTCCTCTTTTAAGAAGGATCTTTTATGGGAATGTCTTGCCTCATTGCTAGTGAGGTGGGGGGATCTTCTTGTTGTGGTTGTTCTTATTTTGTTTATTCTCTTTGATTTATTCCAATTACATTTTCTAACAAACATTACTACAAATTATATACTTTTCTAAAGATCATTATAATCCATGCTATTCTTACATTTTATTATTATTTTCCCTCTTTTTGTAACACCCCATGATTTAATAGTACATTATCATTTCAAAGTAATTCAATAACATGCATAACAAGCAACACCGAGTTCGAGTGCACCACGACTTACCAAACTAGTCATTCAAAAATCTGTTATGAATGGTATTAACTAAATTTTAAATTTAATATACTTAATATATTATTGGAATTCATATTATGTTTTTATTAGACATTATAAAAGATCAATTCATTTTTTCATATAAAAGAAAAATTTTTTAAAAAAAAATGCAATTTTACTACTTTTTTTGGAAGTCCATTTAAATACGAATATTTGAAACATTTATATATTAACATTAATGAAATTAAATTATTATTTAGATTCTGGAGATAAAAATTTACTTTGGATAAATTTTTGGTACTTTTCTCATAACATTCTTATTTTGATAAATAGTGAAAATACTAAATTTTGATTAAAAACATCTTTTTTAATCGAAATAATTTATAATGTTAGATTGTAAATTTGAAAGGTTTTTAAGTATAATTTGATTATATTTTTATTATATAATACAATTTAGGTCATTATATGTAATTTCACATTTAATGTAGTTATTAAAAAGTGTCAATCTTTTGATAGGTATTATTTGTTAAAAACTCGCTTTTTATTTTGACAACTGGAATTAATGTTAAATTATTTGCTGCCACTTATGTGTTTTGAATTTGAAAAAATGGATTATATATTTCTAATCAGGAGGTAAAAATGTTTTATATAAGTAACTTTTATTTTTAGACAATATTAATATTTACTTCATTAAATATTTTATTTACTGTGGTTAAAGGGGTAAATCCAAAAAAAGGGAAAAACAAATATATTATAGTAATATTAAATTACTCTAAAAAGAGTCATATTAGTATTGGTAGATAAACGTCTGAACATGGAAATCATTGGGTCCATTTTGGGCCCCATGGAGCCACTTGACAATGATAATGACACATTATATTAATTAATATAAATTAAAGAGAAAAATGACAAAAACAAATATCCTTTAGTAAAACTATTTTTCAAGGGGTAATATAAGTTATCTCTTAGACTATAAATATTCAATAGAAATATAGAAATATTAACTACATAATGGTATTTTATTTATAATTTTTAGACATTAAATAATTAAATTTATTTACGACACAATAATAATGTCGTAATTACCTTATTAATGAAAGATTAATATAATTGATATTATAAATATATGAATAAATGTAATTTGAGACTTTTGATGAATTCCAATAATTTTTTTGTAAATATGATATTATAGGGATGATGAAATAAATTTTATTCGATTTTATAATGTTTTTATAGGTTCCAAAAAGAAACAAAATACTAAATAGTGTCAAAATTTACATAATTGATCTTTTAAAACTAATATTATATTATTAATTGATATAATATTCCTAAAACACTAAGGATCGGACAAAAGACATATATCAAGTTATTTATATTAATAATTAACCACTTGGGGTTATCTTAGTGTGTAATAGTATGTTTATTAACCATATAATATAAAACTACAAAGAGACATTATAAATGTCAATCTATTTAACTAAGGGTTATATATAAAAGATAATGTTAATATAGTGAGGTAAACTGGTCTAAAATCGATTGCCTGAGAGTGTGTTTACCAATATCCAACTTATCCAATAAATAAATAATTTTTTTTATCTATTTGAAACCAAGAATAATTTTATTATTAAATAATATTTCATGCTTTTCCTAAAGTGACCCTCACCTCTCTTATAAAAGGGTATTTCTATTTCTCTTACATTCAGATCTCCAAATACATTTTTCTCACACAAACGCTACAGAATTATTCTCCCAACATCTCTCACATAATCCTAGAGTCCTTACTTTGGTCAGAAAGCCATCTTAAGGGACAATTTCTATCAAATCAAAAGGAAGAACCTGAAGAAGAGATAAATATTTCATCACCACTTTCATGTTATTTTCTTCTTCCACATCCTCTTTCATTGATGTTTACATTATAAAATAATAAATCTAGTATATTTTATATATTGCGATGTTATTATAAAAATGTTATAACCATATTCATTATTCTATCCATCATATGACTGACAATGACACCATATGTGTGTAAGTACGACTTACCGTCTCCACGTCGTGGTGTAATTTTTACTCAATACATTATTGTTTTTGTGTGGGTTTAATAATGAAGTATAATTGATATAAATAATAAATAAAACATGTTAATGATACATTATATATGATATCCCATATATTTACATATGATTTTAACAGCAAAAGAATTATATTGTCACTCATGCGTACGTTCGGATTACCGTCTCCACGAACGAGATGTGATTCAATTACCCATCATAAAAATTCATGAATAAATTTCATTTGATGACTATAAATAATGTTTAATAACTTACTATAATTCCGGATAAGAATCATATACATCTTATCTATAACAAACACGACTTATGTAACAAAACATATAAAGGAAAACGAATCAGTTGACACTTGAAACGGCAATAACGATAAAATATTATTAGTAATGAAATATTAGAAGATAATATATGATATCATATTTATATATATGGTTCATTTATAATTTAATAACAATGACTTAATTATTATACACGATGTTAACATACCATCGATCATTAAAAATTACAAGGTAAGGGGTTTCTTATCTAACCTTTTATTCCGTGAGATTTCCATTGTTCACCACATATTTATTTCTTGTGGTGTATTGTGTACTACCATTTGATATATATTATCATGATTCTATTTATATTCATGGTATTCTATGATTCATTTGGTTGTTATTATATTTTGGTCATATGATTCGATTGATTTCAACATGGTATGGGGTTTTTATCTCACATTTATTCCCATGAGATTCATGCTTTATTTGCCACTATTACCATTTTGGTGGTTTGTATGTTACCCATGACTGTATTTTTTGTGTTTTATGAGCCAACCTTGGTCAACCCTGAACTAATCACCCGAACCTGTCTATGACATGACCCAAGAGGGGTTCCTGATCCACCCGACCTAGGGACAAACACTAGGGAATCAACATAGTACAAATGGGAATGATTTTCCCAATTAAATAAATAAATAAGTAGAAAGAAAATAGAATAGGGAAAAAAAGTTAAGGTCACAAAAAAGAAGAACAAACAACAACAATAACTAACCTGACCATGACCAAAACACATCACGACCTTGAGGGTCGCTCAACGAACCACAAACAACTCTCGCCCATGGCGAGCAAGCTCGATTCAACCCTACAATTGCAACTAATAACAGGAAAACACTATAGGAATGAGTATTAAAACTCAGTATGTGTATCGAACAAACTATCCCCAAAAAACAACCAGTAAATAAAGAATTTTATAACTCCAGGTTTAAACTAAATTATATAAAATATGAGTTTCACGCACACACATTCATTTCTAAAACAAGTAATAGTCCATTTCCCATTTTTAATTTAAAAACAAGTTTAATGTTTGAAAATAATATGTGAATTAAATTTAAAAACATTTTTGAGAATAATTTAAAAATCCAAATTTTAGTTTCTCGTTAAATGTAAAACCACACACAACACACAAAACACAACAAGGGAAATGGAAAAGTAGAAAAAGGTGACCAACAACAAAACATGGCCTCTAAATCGTCCTCCAAATCCAAATAAACTCTAAAGAACACATGGCACGAACCTTGGAGTTCATGAAAAATCCAGAAAATAATATACATGTGACTCATCATGAAGGAATTCTTTCTCTCGATTACGTCATAATGCCCAAACGCTTAGTCATTCACTACTTGGCCTAACCAAGGTGTATAATCCCCTAGCAGAGTATAATCTGTACTAAGGGCCACTAGCCAGTGCGTAATATAAACTAGTGAAATAATCATTCTCAAAAGATTCAATTACTATGTCAGGTTCCCATGACATCACACATAATAAAACAGAAAGGGGTGAGTAAACAAAGTCAATCAAGTAGTAGAAACATCACACACAACTCATGAATCCAACATACACCAAAGACCTTCCCTATGTCACCCCAACGTGCATTTTACAAAATAAGTTTTTTATTAAAGTTCCAAAAGGGCCTTCACCAGTTTTAAATTATATCCTCAATTATCAAGAGAACAAAAACACCTATTCATGCATCAAAAGAAATCATTTATCAATAAACCATAAGTATATTTGAAATTCCATGAAATATGTTTAAAGGCTAAAGGGTCATTCTTTCACTACTGAGTGTCCGTTCATCCAGAAAATATTTCATGTGTTGGGTATAAAATAAATGTCTCTTTTTACACCAAATAAGCATTTAACAATTAATTATCTTATATTATTTAAAATTTATTAAAATTAATAAAATATCAATAAATTAATAAATTCTGAATTTAAAGGTGAGTGAATTGGGAGACCCTCCTCGACTATCAGCTCGGTTATGACGACGATGCGTCACGTCTCCCACTCATGCAGAAGTATGAAAAAATTGATGAAGATGGCAATATATCAAAAAACCTCACCAATGCACTGCCACAAAGAAAATAATATAAAAACAATGAAATTTTGACCTAAAATAATCCAAACGAATGAACAACATAAAACCCATCTCGACGCCGATGCAGGGGAAATTAAATAAACCCCAAATCTCTTTCCTTTAGTGGCAAGCGTTCTTCATGTATCCAATTGAGAATAATGTGTGTGGCTGCCGAAAGGTAATCTGTGGCCAGTGCAGCAAAGGTTAATGTCGACGGGGCGTAGCACCGATACTTTCTGAATAAACCAGGGATTGGGTGTGGGAAGCACGTCTAGTTCGAGGGCGTGTGATAGGTAGAAGTGGTGCGACCAGAGGGTATCGGCTGGTCAGAGCTACGCGGAATCCAAAAATAAGTTACGCAGGGGGGAGGCAGGTGCACATTGGTTGGCTAGAGAGGGATTGACTTGTGAGGTCACTGCTCAGAGGAGCTCTGGCTAAGGATCGCGGTGGTCAGAAAAGCGTTGGTGATGGTGCGGCCTGACATGCCAGCAAGGGGTGTGACTGGGAGAGCGCATGGCAGCCCAATGGCGAGGGGTATGATTGGATGGAAAAATGGGGAATGTAGAAGGGGGTCATGATGAGGGGCTACGCTCTATGGTGTGGCTGGCTATGCCTGGTGTGTGATATTCGAAGTAATTATGGCTAGTCAAAGCTAAACTGGTAGCATGGCGTGCAGTTGAAGGGATACGTGTTGGCTTGCAGGGGAGATGTTGGCCGGAAAAAGGGAGGTCATTGGGGATGCTAAAATATTTCTGGCCAAAAGAACCAGTGACAGAGAACTGAGGGGTCCGGGCATCGTAGCCGGCTTGAGGTCGGCGGAATAGTGCTGGAAGGAGGGCGGCGTGTGGATCAGTGCAGGCAGGAGTGGAGCGGCGCTATAGCGGGGTTCTAGTTTTATTGAGTATGAGGGGTGATAGGTGACGTCTGAGGTCATACTTCCCATAGAGGAGTTTGATGGGCGCTGGTGCGAATGAGAAAATGGAGAATTTAGTTAAGTGTTCATTACAGCATAGGGCAGGGGTGCAGAAATCATACAGGGAGGCAGACCGTGGAGCGAACATGGGGTGGGGAATGGTGCGGTGTTGCAGCTAAAGGAGGGGTGGAATGTGGTGCACCGCTGGAGGAGGAGTAGTGGACGGACAAGAGGTGGTCGTCGGCTGGAGGTTGAGTAGGTGGAGGGGGATGTGTGATGTGTCTTCTTCCAGGCTTGATCAAAGGGTGAGGGTATGTATGGATGGGAAGTGCAGAGCACGAGGTGAAGGGCAGGTGTGACACTGTGAAATGGAGGGGCGTCAATGCAAGGAAAGATGAAGCGTCACACAAAGGGTATGGAAATAGAGAAATAGGAAGGGTGTGCTCTGGGAGGAAACCAGGGGGAGCAGTGGCACTACCTAGGCCTGGGGAAAGAGATAAAAATAATTGGAGAAGGGATAGGGTTGGGAAGGAAACAGGAATAAAAAAACTAAATGAAAAAGATAACCAAACAAATAAAATAAAAAAGATTAATCCATAATAATAAAATACAAAAAAAAATTATAAATAATAATAATAATAATATGAAAATTAAAAATTTTAATTCTTCACCCAATACAAAAAATAATAAAACTTCTTATTAACAATAAAAAAATTAAATATGTTATAATTAAAAAAATTCATTCATTTTAATTATTCGACGACCATCCGATTATGAAATTGCCTGGGTGAAGCTACGCAATGTTTCCAAGATGCGCTCCACCCTTACGCTCAACGGTGAAAACACAATGCATGCATTTTTTGATAAAACTCAAAAATATTGTTCGGGATTCAACTCAAAACTCTACAAAAATATTTAAAACCAATGAAAATAGAAAAATAAAGTGATTAGATAGGTTGGTGTGTGACAATTCAGCCCACCATGATGCTTTCCATCCCTAGAATTCCACACATGATTTGGGCCTGAAGATAAACCTTTTTATGTGTCTCCCACCCCCAAAAGTTTAAGTGACACCAGTTGATCGATCCAAAATGACACCAAAAATCCCTTACAACCAATTCATCCTTAAATCACAATCAAATAAACCATCACACGGCAGAACCTAGACAATCCATTTCGACCAAGGAATGAATGAACATAAACTGTATCTAGAACTTATTCCAATAATCATAGTCCAATAAAACTGTTGGGTGTAATCCAATCCCAATTTTAATCAAGAAGAAGAACAAAGGATTTTTAGGTTTCGTGTGAGGCCACCTGAAACCAAGAAACACATGAAATGAATCTCTAATACTGACATGGTGAGTCCCAAATAATGTCCCCACCATTAGGATCAGGCTAACACTAAACTACTTTAGTTTTAACTATGCGAGATATATTGTAGTTCTCCCCACCAAAAGAACTGATAGAGATTAACCGAACATAAAAAAATTCCCCATGAACCAAAAACCTCCACCATAAGGGGGTAGAAGGGTAGGGCCTGACTGATAGAGAATCAAAACTATCGACATCACCCCATCAAAAATATCGCGCCCTCAGAAGAACACAAACCATACTACATTAAAGCAAATGGTCAAAATAAGGCCCTTTTTCCACATTGGGGTTCTCTTGACTACATGGCAACTTCACTTCATGACCTATTGTTGGAGCACCGATGATTGATGCATCTCCAACCTCACAGTCAGGTTTCAAAAATTCCCGATCATAACCCACAAACCAGAATTTCAAAAAGCCCAATTCCAATTAAATAAAAGTCTGAAAGTGGTTCGACTACAACCACTCTGACAATTGAATGAAAAGAAACACCACCAAATCCTACAAGAGATAGTTACAAAACCATAAAATCACTACAAAGAGAACTCCTCAAATTGGTCCCCAAACATCACCCTACTCTTACTAACGGTCTTGGTGGCCATCGACGAGCCAAGTCTGTCTTCATGGAAATTCTTGGAAACACCACGACAGAATTGATACAAGTGACCCAGACGTCCATAGTTGTGGCAGGGTCTTAGATCAGTTGGGCATGTCTGCCTATTATGAAATTACATTCCCCACTAATGACAGATCATGGCGTTACGCTCCAAAGGTATTGATTACAGGTCCTAAGGCCTTCTAATTCCACTGGTAGACCCACTAACATCAGGTCGCTTACCATTCTTCCACTTTTCATCCTCTTCACTACATCCCACGGTTGGGGGAGGATTCTCCACCTCATGTACCCCCTGCTAACTCAACTTCAGCATGGAAGGATTTCCCCACATCATACGAGAAGGTGGATAGGTTGAGCTCTTCCACATTCTATCGTAGTTTAGGTCGGAGTCCAGACTTAAATTGTCAATCATTCCTAGGAACATTTGCAACAAACCATTGGTTATATAGAACTAGGTCTATGAAATGTCGATAGAATTCTAGGATTGATTCAACACCCTAATCAAGACAACACAACTCCAACCTCTTTTTCAGTTTTTCCAACTAAGAGAAGTATTGTTAGATGAAAGAATACATGATGAATTCCCATGTGAGATCTTTTCGAGGATTTCTTCGAGACACGAACTTCCACATTCTAGGTTGGACTTTCAAGCATAATGGTACCCAACATCACCTTCAATAACTAGGGAAACCCAATGATATTTATGTTCCTTTCAATCTTCTGCAACCACTCTTCTGCCTCATGTCGATCTCCTTGACCATAAAATAAGGGAGGTTTCAACTTCTATAATTCATGATTATAGTCTATAGGATGATCAAATGGTGGATTTTCAAGGGATACACCACCCGAAGCAGCACCTTGGGCATCCATTGAACCTTCTTGGGGGAGAACCCCAAGGAACAAGAAAATTAAGAACTGGATCAAAACATGGTAATTTCCATTTCAAATTAAAATTTTAACAATTTCCAAAATAAAACTTTGCAACACAATTAGTAGAAATAAAGGGCACCCCAAATGATCCACAAGAAAAAAATAGTGCATATGGGTTACTCAGACATATGGTTTGTGGCCATACGCCAGTCACACCACTGTCACAAGGAGCACTCTAGGGTAATGTATCTGGATCCACATGGATTTCCATACCATGTGAACTCACGAAGGACATTGTCTTGGATTCCATTCCATTTCCCATAACAAAACAATTCAAAAGAAACAAAGGAAACTAACAATCTGTAAATCCCAAGGTAACTTGAGGTCCAGAATGAGCATAGATTCATGGAATCCTTCTCGTCTGTATGACCTGAGTCCTGAAAATTCTACTCCGTCTACTGCGACAACCCCATATAATGATGGGTGATCTAAAAAACAAGGTCTACTGAAGTGCCGACCCTCCTCTAATACCATTTTTTCAGGAACCAACCATGGGTTGACCATGGACTGGTCACTCGAGTTGGTCCGCGATAAGGCCCGAGAGGCATTCGCGATCCTCTTGAGATGGTGTCTAGTGACAGGGCATCAACAGAGTACAAATGGGAACAATTTCTCCCAATGAAAATAAATTATGTAGTTGAACGAAAATATAACAATGAAAAACAAATAAAGGACACTAAAAGTAAGAACAACCAACAACAACAACTAACCTAGCCACAACCAAAACTCTTGGAGACCCCGAGGGTCTCTCACTGAACCAGATCCAACTCTCTCCCATGACATGCAAGCTCGAGTCAAACCTGGAATAGAAATTAAAAACAAGAAAACATTATTGGTGTGAGTATTAAAAATTAGTAGGTGTTCCCAAAAAACATTCCCCAAAACACTACCTTTAAATAAAGAATTTGTTAACATGAGTTTTGATCAGAATTATATAAAATATGAGTTTCACACACACACTTCCATTTCAAAAACAAGTAATAGTCCATTTCCCCTTTTTAATTTAAACAAGTTTAATGTCAGGAAAATAAGTGCATTACATTTTAAAAATATTGAGAATAATTAAAAAATCCAAGTTTTAATTGTTAGTTAAAAGGAATACCACACACAACACACAACAAGGGCAATGGGAATGCCGCAATTGGGGACCATCAACCAAACTAGGCCTTTAAATCGTCTACCATATCCAAATAAACACTAATAAAAACAGGGGTCAAACCTAGGAACTCATGAAAAATATAGAACATACTATACATGCGACTCATCTTGAAGGCATGCCTACTCTCGATGATGTCATAACACACAAATGCTTAGTGTAACCTTACCTGGTCTAAATGAGGGACTCAATCCCCTAGTAGAGTATAATTCATACTAAGTCCACTAGCCAGTGCGTAATCTAAACTATTGCAACAGTCATTCTCAGAAGATTCACATACTATGCCAGGTTCCCATGTAAACATGTATAATAAAAAGGAAATGAATGATTCAACAAAGTCAGTTAAATAGCATAAACATTGCACACAACTCATGCAGTCAATGTACACCAAATATCACACCCGAGTCACCCCAAATTGAGTTTTACAAAATAATTTATTTTTTTAAAGTACCAAACATTCTTTCACAAATTTTAAAGAAAATCCTCATTCTAAAAGAGAACCAAAACACTTGTTCACACATAAAAAGAAATCATTTATAAAAAAAATAGAACTACATTTTAAATTCCGTGAATTATTTTTAAAGGACAAATAAGAATTCGTCCACTACCGAGTGTCCGTTCATCGGGAAATTTTTTCAAGTGTTGTGTATTAAAAAGGGATCTTTTTATACAAAATAATCATTTAAAAATTAATTATCTTATATTATTCCCCATTTATTAAAATTTAAAAAATATAAAAAAATTAATAAATTATGAGTTTAAAGGCGAGTGTAGTGGGGGACCAACCTCGACTGGCAGCTTGGTTACAATGATGACGATGCTGCACATCTCACACTAGTGCACAAGTACACACAACTTGATAAAGACCACAATATCAAGGAAAACTGCTCCAATGTGCTGCAACAACGCAAGGCATATAAAAACACAAAAATGGTGACAATAAATAATCCAAACGAATTAACAACACAAATTCCACCTCGACCCTGATGCATGCGAAACGATATGATCCCCAAATTTCATTTCTTTAGTAGCGAGTGTAATTCACGCGACCAATTAAGAATAATGTCTGTGGCTTCCAAAAGGAGATCTATGGCTAGTTTAGCGAAGGTTAAAGTTGTCGGGGGAACTGTTCCACTACTAGCCAGATAAAGTGGTGACTGGGTGTGGTAAGAAGGGCTAGTCGAAGGGTGCGCGACAGGTTGATGGCATGCGACCGGAAGGAACGAGCTGACCAGAGAAACGTGGTAGTTGAAACAAATTCTTGTAGGTCAGAGGCATGTTCACAATGGTCAATTGGGTAGGGAATGACCTGTGAGGTCACCGAGGGGTGCGGCTAGGAGAGCGCAAAACTTCCCAAAGGCAAGGGGCACATCTAGCTGGAAAAAAGTAGCACACAACAAGAGGTCACGCCGAGGGCTGCGTGCGGGGGAGCGGCTGGCCGCGCTTGGTGTGTGATGTCTAGTCCCGCGCCAGCTATTCAACGATACACCAGAAGGAGGGAGTGCAGTTGAAGGGATACAAGTCAGTTAACATGGGAGTTTTTGTCCAGAAAAAGGTAGGTATTCGGGACTGTTGCACTATTGCTGGCCTGAAGAACCAGTGATAGAGAGACGAGGAGTCCAGGAATCGCAGACGACTGGAGGCGGGTGAGGCCGATGGAAAAGCATTGGAAGGAGGGCGGCATGAGTATCGGTTCAGGAAGGGGCGAGGCGTTGCTACAGGGTGAGTTAGATCTGTTTTGTGTGAGGGGTGATAGGCGGTGTCTGAGGTCACACCAAACATAGAGGAGCACGACATGTGCTAACACGAAAGAGAGTGTGGAGGCTTTGGTCGAGTGTTCTTTGCATCATTGGGTAGTGGCACGAAATGCGGGCAGGGAGGTGTATATTAGAGATGACAGGGGGTGCGAGCTAGTGTGGTGTTGCAGTTGATGAAGGGGTGGCCTGTGTTGCAGTGTTGTAGGAGGAGCGGCGGCCGGATTGGAGGTGGAGGCTGGTAGTAGGTTGAGCAAGAGGATGGGGTTGAGTGATGGTGGAATCTTCATGGGCATGTTCGAAGTGAGAGGGGACGTATGGTTGGGCAGTGTAGGGTAGGAGGTGAAGGGAAGGTTCGATGATGGGAAATGGTGGGTCGTCGCTGCAAGGCTGGATGAAGCGTCACACAAAGGGTAACAATATAAGGCCCCAACCATAAACATTTACCTAGCTTTAATTAAATGAATAATCCACATTGAGGATCTTTACATGTTTAGTGTTTTAGAGAGTTAGGTCATATCATTTACAAAACAACATGAATATTATATGTAGACACATCAACTCAGTTTCCATATTGTTTCACAAAATAAAAAGTCTTGAAAAAAAGAGTCATGTTTACTTCCATGCTTTAGAAATCAGGACATTTCTTAAATAACATCCTTGACCATATACCACTTTATGTCCTATGAATTTTTTTTTTAAAAACATGGGATGATAAAAAAAATCTCAGTAAGGGATACACAAAGTCGGAAAGTTGATAGTTTTTCAAAACAACTACTAAACCATGAAAACATTATCATAAGAAATACATTTTAACTTTATGAATTAGTAAATACTCTTAACTGAATAAAAGACAATTTCTTGCCCTTTTTAACAAGAATATTACCATAAAACCCTTATAAAGAACACAAAACATATAAAGGTAACTTGGGACATAATCATTTTTATGTGGAATAACCATATTGTTGACTTCCCCACATATCAATACATGGAATAGCCATATGGCTGGCTTCCATACCCAGTGCATTAATGGTTATAACATAACCAACAATCCTGGTTTATCACAGAACCACCCATCATTTGGTTTATCACGTAACCACCCATCAAATTTCCATGTACCATTATAAAATCATAACACATAAAATATTGCAAATATAAAAATTTCACTAATGACATTTAATTTCAATCAAAATAATTAATTTAATGGTGTAGAAATAATAAATACTTTTCAAAAACAATTTTCAATACCAAAATACACAAAAACAGAAAAAGGGATATTCTTTACATTTTAGAAAAAATTAAGGCTAATAGAGGTTTCCAATGGTGGAGAGGTTATTGTTTCCATAAACATTAAAAACATTCAGTTAGTTGTTTAGTAAAACGCATCGTAGAAAAAAAGATTCCCTTTGAATTAAAGTAAAAGTAAAAAGGTTTTATTATACAATGTGTTAAAGAAGAAGGTATATATTATCCAAATATGCCTCAATGAAAGGATATTGAGATGAAGACCCTTATCTTGTGTCTGACTTGACCTGTTCATTATTTAATCTCCTGAATAATAAACTAAAGTTAATTTATACTTTCCTAAGAACCTTTTTCATGTTTATTATTCTTTTTATATCACTTATTACCATGTTATAAATATTATGTAATCATTTAATTTAATATAGGATTTTC
Source organism: Viscum album (assembly GCA_963277665.1). Taxonomy (NCBI): domain Eukaryota; kingdom Viridiplantae; phylum Streptophyta; class Magnoliopsida; order Santalales; family Viscaceae; genus Viscum; species Viscum album. The sequence continues at coordinate 938,375,384 of OY728129.1, forward strand.
TTTTGATATTTGGTACTTGAGTCACAAATTAACACCATATAATTACAAGTTGTCCATGTGGTTAATAGTCCCTTATATGTAGAAAGATATTCATGATTTATATATAATATAACTCATATATATCCAGTATATATTTGTATTTTTAATAGTACATAATATTATGGAGATAAGAAATGAAGTCCATCATTCATGGAGACGGTATGTCGTACGTACGCATGAACACTACTTTCAATTCTATTTCATACATTAATGGAATTAAAACAAAATTATAAATGGTTATATTATTATTCCAGTATAATATCTCATATAATATCAGTAACACTATCTTTTACATGTCCCACATATGGCATTGATGAGTCTTATCACATTGAGGGGGCGGTAGTCCGCACTTCCACAAATGAAATTATTCTATTTTCCCATAATAAAACCCGTAAATGTATGATATAAAAGGAAAGCAGTGAATCATATAGAATTCTTAAACAGAATATATATCATATATTAATATAGATTCATCTTAATGGCTACCATGAGTGGTGGTTGGAGGTAATCGAACAATCATCATTTCACGAGGCGTTAGTTTTCCATCCACAGAAACATTATGTTTTTCACCCATTAGATTCAGGTGTAAGTAATTTTAGTTCAAATACTTATCATAAAACATGATAGTATATTTAGGATACTGGTTTTTTTTAAAATAAAGGAATAAAAAGTGGTTAGGGGTTGGAGAAGTAAAATAAAAGGAAAAAAGATAAGAGGAATGGTTACCCTTAATTTGGGTAACTCCCATTGGTTTTTCCAAAAGGACTTCTTGATGTACCTTCTACCTAATGTAAGTCTACACAAAGGAGTAGAAGGAACTTGAGAGCTTATTTAGTCAGGTTTTGGTTGGGAAAAGGGGCTTGAGAGGTTTGGGGAATGAGTAATAAGTGAGGGTTTTTCATAAGGGGGAGGAAGGGCTCATTAAAAATGTGTGAAAATAAAATTTTATTATATAATGATATTAAATTTATAAAAGTACAAAACTAATAAATGTGAAAGATAAGATGACTAATGTTCTAAATTAAGTCATCCCATAATAATTGGACAGGTTTTTTATTTTTTTAATATTTATAATCTTATTTATTTAAATAATTTATTAATTATGTTATTACAATATCAATATTATGTCATATATATTTTAATTTTTTTATGTCTAAAAATTATAACTAAATTCCATGATATAGGAAATATTTTTATATTTCCAATGAAAATTTATAGTAGAAAATACAGCTTATTTAAACCAATGTAAAATTTTATTTACTAAAAGATATTTGTTTGTTTCATTTTTATCATTACATTATGTTAATTTATCTAAAGTGTCATTATCACTCCCAAGTGGAAACATGGGGTCCCAAAAGCGACCCAAATATTCCCATGGTAAATAATTGAGTGAACTAGAAAGGTTAAAAAAAGTGTTAAGTTAATTTATTATTATTATAATATTCTTTTTACCTTTAATTACCCTATTTACCTTTAACCGCATTAAATAAAAGTCTAATGTTACTATTCCCAAAACATTATTGTCAACTTATTGAAACACATTATACATAATAATAACAACTAAGTATGATGGATTTTTTAAATTCAATTCACAAAAGCATTAAATTTTCATTTAAATGAAAAAGCCATTTTTTTAACTACAACATAGTGGTTTCACTATTCATAAAAAATTTATGTCTATAGAAATATACCAAACATTCAGCCTATGATATATTTGATATTCCAAATTAAAAAAAAGATGTATATTTTACCAAATTAAAAACATAGAACTTGAATTAATTAATTTAAAATCAACTCTCGTTGTCAAAACAAATAGCGTGTTTTTAAGAAAGAATAACTACCAAAAGATCGACACTTGTTTATGTCCAAATTCAAAGTGAAATTAATTCCATTAAACAACACTGGATTAATTGTTAAAAATATAATCTAATTACACTGTGAAATAAACTAAAAATATACTATTACCTTATAAATAAATTATTTTCAATGGAACTTTTGAATAAAAATACAGTGTCTTCCACTATTCATTAAAAAATTGAACTTTACAAAAAAAATACCAAAAATTTACCCAAAGTATGTTTTGATGTCTTGAATCTGAAGAAGAAATTTATTTTGTCCAATAGAACATATAAAAGCAACTAAAACAAGATTTAATGAGGGGTTTCCATTAAAAGGTGGTAAATTGACCATTTAAAATAAATTATGGTTAAAATTAGATTAATTCATATTTTAAGCCTCTAACTTTTTTTTAACGAACATGTATAATCATATTGTAGTTAGTTTTGTTCATTACCGCCAATAAAACGACTAGGAGTTAACTACCATTTATATTAATAATATTATATTATAATTGTGTTATATTAGATTTCAATGAAACTTGTTGTTGCGTATCTGGTACGCCATCGAACATAGAAACCCCTTAAAATTGAAATTAATATTTAATTCACAAAATAATAATAAAACATAGAATGTATTATTTATTTTTTTACCCAGGATGTTTCATCCTTCATCCTTTTGGAAATTTCATCCTCACAATTTTATTCACTTATCAAATAAATAGGGGGTTTTATCTCATAGCATTTTCAGATTCCCACATTTCCTCTTCAACCATGTGATTTTTTCATAAAACCTTTATCAGGTGAATTAACTTATTTCACATCACATTCTCTCTATGTTCTAGAATCTAGACTTGTTATTCCTCATAATAGAGATTCTCTTCCAACTGAACTACCTCTAGGCTCAAAACATGAGATGGATCTGGCATATACTTTATCTACATTGAAACATGAAAAACATTGTGTACCTAGTATAAACATGGAATTTAAGCCACTCTATATGCAACTGATACAACTTTATCCATGATTTCATAAGTTCCAATGAACCTCAGACTCAAATTTCCCTTTTTACCAAAATGCATTACACTTTTCCATTGAGAGAATTTGAAAATGACATGATCACCTACCTTAAAAGATAGATCCAACCTCCCGTTATCTGCATAACTTTTCTGCCTGATCTGAGAAGTTCTCATGTTCTTTTGAATCAAATGATCTTCTGATAACATCTATTCTACCAATTTAAGTACCATTAGCTTCTGATCACCTACTTCATCCCAAAATGGTGGAGTTTGACAATGCTTTCCATATAATGCCTCGAATAGATCCATCTATATACTGGAATGAAAACTATTATTATAAGAAAATTCAACCAAATAACTATGTTGTTCCCAAATTCAATATTAATATAGTGAATAAGAATGTATTATATGATTGTGGGTCTGAATTATTCGTTCTGACTACCCATCTGATTGGAGTTGGAAGGCTCTACTAATATTTAATTCAATACACAACAACTTCTGAAGGCCATTGCAAAAGTTAGAAGTAAACATGGGATCACAATAAGATACAATGGAGAGTGGAACACCTCGAAACCAACCTATATCTTTAATATACAACTGATAATGTTGATCTGGAGACATTGTATCTTAAACATGAAAGAAATGAGCAGATTTAGTCAACCGATCATCAATAACCCATATTGCATTATTAACTCAAGACGTCTTTGGTAATCCCACAACAAAGTCCATGGATATATTTTCTAATTTCCACTCTGGCACTGGTAAAGACTGAAGAATCCATTTTTGTAACTGTTGTTCTACTTTAACCTGCTGACAATTAATATACTTCACAGTAAAATCAGCAACATCACTTTTCATTCCATTCCACCAGTTATACTCATGAAGAACTTTGTACATCTTTTTACCGCCATGATGAAATGAAAAAAAGAACTATGAGCTTCACATAACAACTCATTCTATAACAATAAATCAAAAGGAACACATAATATCTTCCCAATACTCCAAGCACAATCATTATCAATGTTAAATTCTGGTAACTTACCCTTCTGAACCAACTCTACCTTTTTCTACAACACAATGTCTTCATTCTGCGCTTGCATTATTCTGTCTGATAGAGATGATTTCACAAACACCTGAAACAAAATAAAATAATTTCTTGCATTAAACAACTTCTATGCCAAAGTTCAACAAATTAGAAACCATAGGATCTCATTCCAAACATATCATGGTTAATGAAGCATTATTTTTCAAATAAAAGCATCAACCACTTTATTTTCCTTTCCTAGATGGTAATGAATCGTGCAATCATAATCTATGGTTAATTGCAACCATCTCCTATATCTCATGTCCAATTCCTTTTGAGTTAATATATACTTTAAAATTTTGTGGTCATTATATATTTCACATTTTTCTCCATTCAAATGATGTCTCTAAAAGTTTAAAGCTAAAAAATAGTAGCTAATTCCAAATCATGTGTAGGGTAATTTAACTCACGAGGGTTCAAATGATGTAAAGCATAAGAAATTATTTGATGATTATTCATAAGTACACATCCATTTCCTTTCAATGAAGAATCATTGTAAATAAGAAACTCAACATTTCTAGTTGGTTGGGCCAAAACATGAGCATTCACCAATTATCTTTTCAATTCCTAAAAAAAATCATCACATTCTTTTATCCAAATGAACATTACACATTTTTGAGTTAACTTAGTCAGTTGGCTGTATAAACGTGCAAAATTCTCAAGAAAACTCCAATAATAACCTGCTAGACCAAGAAAACTATGTATCTAGGTTATATTTGTGAGTCTAAGAAATTCTCCAAAAACATTTATTTTATAATGATCAATATTTATGCCATTTTTTGAAACAATGTGACCAAGGAAAAAAATTTGATGTAACCAAAACTCACACTTTTTGAATTTCCCAAACATTTTCTTTTCTTTTAAGGTTTGCAAGACAACCCTTAAATTCCATTCATGTTCATATTTATTTTTGGAAGAAACTAAAATATCATCGATGAACACAACCACAAACTTATCCAAGAACTCATGGAAAATTCTATTAATTAGATCCTTGAATATTTCAGGTGAATTGTTTAACCCAAATTTCATAACTATTAATTCATAATCGCCATATCTAGTACGAAACATGGTCTTTGGAATGTTTTCTTTCTTTACATTCAACTGATGGTACCCCCGACCTCAAGTCAATATTCAAAAAATACTGATCTCCCTGGAGATGATCAAACAAATCATCGATATGAGGCAAATGATAAATATTCGTAACAGTGATGTTATTTAATTCTCTATAATCAATTAAAAATCTCACTGAACCATTTTAATTTTTAATAAATAAGACAGAATCACCCCTTGTTAATTTTCTATGTCAAATGAAACCATTATCTAATAACTCCTTCAATTGTTTCTTTAACTGTAAAAGTTCAATTTGAGTCATTCGATAAGGGGGTTTTGAAATTGGATTATTGTCAAGAACTATGTCAATAATAAATTCAACTTTACCATCAGGTATAACAATAGGAAACTCATCAAGAAAAAACATCAAGATACTCATTTTCCACTGGCACATAATTTATATGAACCGTTCCTTTTTCTTCAGTAATTTTATCATGGTAAAATTAATTTCAAACTTTTATTATTTTCTCAGCTTCCTGATATGTTATCAAAATCAATGGTTCGTTCATGTGCAAAAACTGAATAAATTTCTTAAAATAAACCATTTTGGAATTACATTCAACCTTACCATGATAAAAAAATGCCAATCCATACCCAAAAAAATATCAAAATTATCTAGAGACAAAACAATAAGGTTTGAAGGTAGATTATTTCCGCAGCCTAGGACAAGAAGGTTCTTATAATTTATTTTTATATCAAATTTTCTTCCATGTGTTTTTACCATAATTTCAGGATTCATATCTTGAGATAGAATTCCCAATTTACTAAGAAATGTCTGAGAAATGAAAGAATGTGTAGATCCTAAATCCAAAAACACATTGGCATAATATGTACAAAAAAACAATGACCCTAATATTATATCCTTCAATGACCCTTCATCTCTTTATGTAGTTGAAAAAGATTTCACCACCCCTTTTTTCTTGATTTCTTTTTGATTTCCCTTAGTTATGTTATTCATTGAACCCTCATTTGCATAATATCCTATTTCATTGCATTTAAAACATCTTACCGCTAGCTTTTCATTTAATGCATGATCATTTTCCTTACAGTTATGAGAAATATGACCTGACTTACCACACTGGAAGCACTTCCCAGACATTGATAAACATTCTGCAGGATGATTTTTACCACACTTCTCACAAGATGGATATTTAGTTCTCTTACCTCTGGGATTTATTGATGAATTCTTTCCCTTTGTATAAAAACTAGACCACTTATTCTATTGTTTGTAAAAGAACATATGATCATCGATGAACTCCATTTCCACCATCTCTGCTCATAGAACAAGTTTTTCATAACATTTGAACTCATGATAAGATAAATCCCATTTATATCATGGCTTTAGTCATGAGTAAAATTGATTTAACATACTATCAATATATTGGGTGAAATATGTAGCATACCTTGAAAGTCGAGTGATCTTTCCATCCTAAATAACCACTGAGTCATCCTCATACCTCAATTCAATGAATTTTTTTCCATCCTAAGTCAAACCACTTTAGTAAAATATATGTCAAGGAAAATACAATTGATTTCATCTCAAAAAAGAGCACCAATCTCCTCACTATCCCTGGAATTTTTCACCATCAACCACCATTGATCAGCTTCACCTTCAGAATGGTAAACTGTGAGACTAACCTTTCGATGCTCAAAACAACCATTGACATCAAAAAATTTCTCCAGTGCCTTAAACTACCCTTCTGCTAGAGTAGGGTCAGATGATCCATTGTCTGATGGGGGATGCTTCCTCATGAAATGTTCCACTACAAACATGTTCTTCCCTGGTTGATATAATTGATCTCATGCATGGATACCACCACCATTTATTGCCTGATTCAACTGTGTCATTGCTGCAACAAATAGTTCAGTTCCGATTGCTACCATATCAGGTTGCTGATTTGGATGGTTGTCTTCCTCCTGATGTCTTCCCAATATTGCTGGTATGTTTCCTCTACGGAAAACCATTATGATCCTATAAATATCTTAGAAAAACCAATATATAAATATTTAAATGAAATTACATTTCAATATTAACAAAAAATAATTTATTGATATTTATTTAATAATACGCTAATTCCTAAAGTTGTCTAAAATGACTTCAGATACCAACTATAAGTCCCCAGCCTTAAACATTTAAATAATCTGGAATAAAATGAATAATTCAAATTGAGGATCTTTTTAGGTTTTGAGTTTGAGAGAGTTATGTCATATAATTTAAATAAGAAAAATAATATTATATGTAGACACATCTACTCAGTTTCTAATTTTTTCACAAAATAAAAACTCTTGAAAAAAAATATTCATGTCATGCTACATGTTTTAGACAGCATGACATTTCCTTGATATCATCATTGACCCTATTCCACTTTATTTCCTGTGAAAGAAATTTCAAAAACCTGGGATGAGCATAAAAATATCATTAACGGATACACAAAGTAGGAAAATTATTAGTTTTTTTAAAAAACAAGTAAATAATAAATACTTTATAATAAGTTATACATTTCTCCTTTACAAAGTAGTAAATACTATTTACTGAATAAAAGATCATTTCATACCCTTTTGTAACCAAATGATTACCAAAAAAACCCATATAAAGAATATATAACATATAAAGGTAAATTGGGAAATAATCATTCTTATGTGGAATAATCATACGGTTAGCATCCACACATATCACTAAATGGAATAGCCATATGACTGACTTCTATACCCAATTCATTGGAAGTTATAACGTAACCACCAATAATGGTTTATCACGGAACCACCCATCATTTGGTTTATCACGTAACCACCCGTCAAATGTCCAAGTACCATTATAAAATCATAACATATAAAATATTTCAAATGCAAACATAACACTAATTACATTTAATTTTCAATCACAAGAAAAAATGTCAAGATATTGAATTAATCTATCCATTTCAAAAGCCATTTTAAATACCAAAACACCCAAAAACAGAATCAGGGATTTCATTTTCATTTTAGAAAACAATAAGGCTTATATTTGAAGCCAAATAATGATTATGAAGGCGGAGAGGTCATTGTCTCCGCAATTGTTAAAAACATTCCATTTGTCATTTAGTAAAATGATTCGTAGAAAAAAAAAGATTCCCTTTGAATGATAGTAAAATTTAAAGGGTTTTATTGTACACCATGTAAAATATTAATGTATATATTATCAAAATATGCCTCAATGAAAGAAGATTGAGATGAAGTCACATACCTCGTGTCCGACTTGACCCGTTATTTCTTTAATCTCCAGAATAATAAAGTGAAGTTAATTTTTACTTTCTTAAGAACATTTTTAAAGCTTATTATTACTTTTATATCTCTTATTACCATGTTGTAAACATTATGTAATCATTTAATTTAATATTGGTTGTTTTGTCAATATTTGATTCTTGAGTCACAGATGAACACCATATAAATTCAATTTGACCATGTGGTCAATAATACATTATCCAGTGAATTATATTCATAATTTAGATATCATATACTTCATATATCTTCAGAATATATATGTAATTATAATAGTACATTACATTTTGTAGATAATAAATGAAATGCACCGTTCCCAGAGACAGAAAGTTGTACGTACGCATGAACGCAACTTTAATTTCCATTTTGTACATTAATGGAATTAAAACATAATGATATATAAGTATTTTATAATTCCAGTATAATATCATATATAATATCATTAACACTGTCCATTATATGTCCCACATATTGCATTAACGGGTCATATCACTTTGAGGGGGCGGTAGTCCACACTTCCTCAAATGAAATTATCGTGTTTACCCATAATAGAAACCATAATGGTATGATATAAAAGAAAAATACAGAAGAATAAAGAATAATTAAACTTAATATATACCATATTTAAATATGGTTTCATTTAAATGGCCACCATTAGAGGCGGTAGGAGATAATCGAACAATCATCATTTCATGAGGCGTTAGTTTTCATCCACAGAAACAATATGTTGTTCACACATTAGACAGAGATGTGTGTAAGTGTAGTTCAAATTATTCTCATAAAAACTTCATATTCTATTGAGGATACAATTTTTGTTATAAAAGAAAGGAATAAAATGAGTTTAGGGGTTGGAGAAGTAATATAAAGGAAAAGAAGTTAAGAGGAATCATAACCTTTAATTTGGGTAACTCCCTTTGAATTAAACCACAAAAACTTTTTGAAGTGACTTTTTCCAAAGGTAAGGATTATAAGAGGAGGATAGGTATCTTGAGAGATTATTTTTCCAGGGTTTGGATAAGACAAGGGGCTTGAGAGGTGTGATTAATGAGTAAGAAGTGAGGGCTTTTTATAAGGGGAGGTGGGGCTCTTTAGGAAAGTGTGAAAATATTATTTTATTATATAATTATATTCAGTTTCTAAAGGATCTAAACAAATTAAAGTAGAATATAATATGACTCACGGTTGAAGTAAAATAATCCAATAATAATTTGACTGGTTTTGGATTTTTTTTAATATTTATAATCTTATTTATTTAAATCTTTTATTAATGAGGTAAATAATGCATCATTATTGTGTCATAAATAGTATATGTTATTTGATGTATAAAAATTATAAAGTTATAACATGATGTAGGAAATATTTTTGTATTTCCAATTAATATTTATAGTCTAAAATATATCTTATGTAACCTCATGTATAAATTTATTTACTAAAATATTTTTGTTTGTGTCATTTTATTCATTACATTAAGATAATTATTTAATGTTTCATTATCACTCCCATGTGGATCCATGGGGTCCGAAAATCAACCCAAAGATGACCATGATCATAAATGACTCAACTAATAAGTGTAGGATAAGTGTTAAGATATTTTTTTATTATTATAATATTATTCTTACCTTGAATTACCCTTTTTACCTTTAACCGCTGTAAACAAGTCAAAAGTTACTATTCACAAAAAATTATTTTCATCTTATTGAACAGAATATTACATACTAATAACAACCATGTATGATAAATTTTATAAATTCGATTCACAAAAGTAGTAAAATTTCATTTAAATGAAAAATTGTATTTTTTAAATACGACTTAGTGGTTTCACTATTCATAAAAAATTGATGTTTTTTCAGAAAAATACCAAAAATTTAGCCTAAGTGATATTTGATATTCCAAATTCAAAAATTATTTCTATTTTACCAAATTCAAAAAATAAAAGTGCATTAATTAATTTAACATTATTTCCCGTTGTCAATACAAATAGTGTGTTTTTAAGAAACAATAACTGTCAAAAGATCAACACTTGTTTAAGCCCATTTTAAAAGCAAAATTAATTCTAATGACCAACATTGGATTAAATGGTAAAAACATAATCTAATTAAAATTTAAAACTATTTTAAAATTTAAGATGAATATATAAATAAATTATATTAAAGGTCACTTTTGAATAAAAATACAGATTTTTTCACTATTCATTAAAAAATGAACATTACTAGAAAAATACCAAAAATTAACCCAGAGTAAATTTTGATGACCTAAATCTAAATAAGATTTTTATTTCATTAAATATAACTTATATATGTGAGATAAATTATATTTAAATAGGGTTCATCATTAAAAGGTTGTAAATCAACCCTTTAATGTGAATTATGCTTAAAATTATATTCATTCACATTTTAAACCTGTAACGTTTTTTTAACAAACATGTATAATAATATTGTCATTATTTTTGTTCATTCCCGCAAATTAAATGTCTAGGTTTTAACTACCATTTAAAATAGTGATATTATATTATTAGTGTGCAACATAAGATTTCAATGAAATCCGTTGTTGCGTATCGAGTACACCATCGAACATAATAACCATTTTAACGTAAAATTAATATTTCATTCCCAAAATATTAATAAAAAAGAGAATGAATTATTTCGTAATTTACTCAGGATGTTATAAAGGAAATGCGAAAATAGTAAGGGTGTGGTATGGGAGAACACCAGGGGGAGTGGTGGCATTACCTAGTCCAAGGGAAAGAGAACGAAAAATTTGGGAGAATGGATATGATTAGGAGGGAAAATGACAAAAATAAACTAAAAGAAAAATATAACAAAACAAATAAAATAAAACAAACATTAATCCATAATAAAAAAATACCAATAAAAATTTATCATAGAATAGTAATAATAATATGAAAATTAAAAATTTTAATTCTTCAGTGAAGACAAAACAATAAAAACTCTTAGTAAGAATAAAAATTTCAAAATATGGTATAAATTAAAATAAAAAAATCATTCACATTAATTATTCAAAGTACGGATGATCATGAAATTTCTTGGGGAAATCTATGAAACTTTTCTAAGATGAACTTCACCCTTGCGCCTAACGATGTAAACATAAGACGTGCATTTTTGGACAAAACCCAAAAATATTGTTCGGGATTCAATTAGAACCTCTGGAAAAAATTAAAAACAAAATAAAATAATAAAATAAAGTGATTAGATAGGTTAGGGTGTGACAATGTGTTATATAATTTAATTTATGGGGATTTACATCATCATTGGATGATCCTTCCTTCATGGTGTGTGTGTTTCCTAAGTTACTAAATCAGTAAGGAAATTTAAAATTTCAATTTCCACTCATTAAATTTTACGCAAAATTCATTGATTACTTTACTCCAAGATTATGTGTGAAATCACTATTTATTTATTTATTTAGTAATTTCCACTCCCCATTGTGTAGATATACTTCTCAAACACATAATCACTGCATTGATAAGTTCTCAATTCATCAATATAAACTTGATAAGAGTAATTCTAACTCAATTTATACTCATTGTGTTAAACATCCATGTTAGTGGTGTTGTTTTTACATGAGTATGTGGGAATGTCCAATGATTGATTTACACTGAATATCCAATCATATTGAGTGTATTTATAATTTTTCACACATAATTATGTCATTTATTTATCAGTATCCAAAGGATACGTTCTTTATAGAAGAACTCATCTCAACTTACATTCCATTGATACTTTTTTGTTGTTATTTTCCAATTAACATTTATTTGGTGTATATAATATACTTTTAAATATTATATAATGTATCCACTTATATTCATAATATTATAATTATTTATTACATCAATTATTCATATTCAAGCGTCTTTCATTTGGTTAGAAACTCTAACTAGAATAACATTTTAATTGTTTTAAAAATTTATTCTTCTAAATCATTCTCATTAATGTTCATGTTTTAAAAATGGTTTTTAGGTATTAATTATATAGACATTAATGTTTTAAATTTAAATTTCTTTTAAAATATTTAAAGTGTTATGGGACACTTCAGATAAAAAATATAATTTAGATAGCTTCTTGATAAATAGTGAGACTTTTAAATTTTTTCATGAAAAGGGATATTTATATCAATGTTTTTTACTTCCATTTTCAACTATGTCAACATCCTTTATGATATATTATTCTTGATCGATGTTGATTTATTATGATAAAAATATTTCATACTGTATTGAAGGTTTTTTGATATGTTTGACTTTGGATGTTTTATTTTTATACCATTCATGGTTTATGGATAAAGTATTGACATTTTGAATGCTAGTTTTAATATGAATTTTTATGTTATGATTAAACATTTTTATATGAGGAATGCACTAGACAAAGTAAGAGATGGGTGTAGCCCTCTATAGCTCCTCAAGGCATCGGTAGGTCACACAAGTCAAACTAGTATCTTGGCATAAGGTCTTGAAAAAATCTTATTTGTATTCTTGGCACAAGGATTTGACTATATAGTTATGAAGTTTGGAATTATGAATTCCATCATTATAAAATTGTATATTGATATTAAATGTGATTATTCGACTAGTATAATACTGAAGGGAATTAGTAAATAGCATTATTTGATTTATCTTTTCCATATTATACTGAATTTTATGTTTAAAAAGCTTGTGTTATTATCTTATACATTCCCTTAAATATTTATTCATATTAATGGAAACTTCCTCAATATTTTTATCCTTACTAATCATTTTATCTCACCACATTCATATGTTTCGGTTTCCATGTATATGAAGAAGATAGTTATGATTGACTTGTAGGCATAATATCAGAGGCTTGGATGTTTATAATGGATTAATTAAGTGTTGTATTTCTTTTCAAGTTGAAATGTAAAACATAGGTATGTATCTAGTACATAATAGTCTACTAAACTAATCAGCCTTTTGGGATATGGATCCTTGTATCATTCTAATGTTATGTAATAATTCACCAATTCATGGTAACTGGGGTCATGGAGTTACAATTAGTATCAGGGGAAGTTTAGCACTAACCTTGGAAGCTAGATTTAGAGAAAAAACTCTGATTAGGAAAGACTACACTATGATAAACATTGAGGATTTGTAGAAAAGAACATTCAAAAATTTTGGTAATGAAATTATTATATGGGTTTTCGAAGCAATAAATATCTATATAGATACAAAAAGGTAAAGGTGTATCTAGCATAGATGTACCTAGGAGTAAAAACTCATACAAGGAGTTTCGGGCTTAACCCAGGGTATCTTGGTACACAAGAATGGGCCTTGCTGCACACTTGGTTACAACACTCTAGGGGGATATTCTTAAGATAATTCACATATTCATTAAAAACCCATTTTAAGGATTTTAATATAAGAAGAGAGTAATTAACCTTGGTTAATATTAATGTGATTTAGATTGAAAATAATGTGTTATGATATTATCTAAATGATTTTATGACTTACGCTATGATTTCTTAAGTTAATTAATGGCTAGATTCCAAGGAATTCATAGTAACATTGAACATAATGTTTATGGTGGGCACGGTGGTGGAACTGAGCAACAAAATGTAAAGTTGATTATTGTAAAATATATTCTGTTCATGTCGAATCAGTTTTCCAATAAATATGATCAACCACATATATATTAACCAACTCCTAGACTCAACAAAGAAGAGAAACACGATGAATGATAAGAGATCCAATAGTGGAGACCATAGAGAAAAGAAATATCAATTTCCATCATGCATGAAATGTTGAAGTAGAAACCTAAGAAATTGTCTCAATGGAACAAATAAATGATATATGTGTGGGAAATAAGGGTATAAAGTAAAGACCTTCCAAGGAAAATTGAAGAATACTATCGAAGAAAAAAAACTATCCTAAGAATCTAGTTACAATAATTATCCATAATTGTAAGGGACCTTGGTATTACCTATTTCAATTCCCTATTCTAGAGGATAACCTCTAAGTGATAGAAGAACCTATATAGAAATAAATGGATGGAGAAATGTTTACTATTATGGGATTACTTTGGAATACTTTTCTCTTATATGTGTAACCATGCAGTTTGTTATGTTAAAATGCTATTTGTGGAAGAATTATCTTTTCTTTTGTGGGTATAGTTATAAAGAACAATTTGGGTTTATATGATTCTTGAATTTGAGGAAAGTATAGGTTATTAAATCTTGGGATGAAAATGTGAGGTATGAGATAACATTTTTGGTGAAATTATGTTATGGTTATTTGGAGGAATTTATCTCATTTTGGGAATGTAATAAAATATATTTCATGAAAAAGGATAACACACAATCCGTGTTACAACCCATCACATCCGACAAAGTTGCTGTAATAGAACTCACAAAGAGTGTGGGATTTGGATTTATCACCTACCACTGGTCTATGTGAATTCCATGGTTAGAGTGACTATTTCTTTTTAGTTAAATGATTTTATTGATCAATAATAAGTTTATTTAGGATCTAATGTCTTTTCAAATTGATATACATTTTATAGTAAAATTATTTGGTGATTAAGTAGTAAATGTTATTTTTAAAGACTTTCACTCAATAAGGAACACCACATGACTAAAGAAAATAGAATACTATGGTATTTTATTTGAGGAGTAACAGAGTATTTTTATCTATGTTTTTATTGTGTATTTATAAATTTTTTGTTATTTAGGTAAATGGTTAAACTATCATAGAGAATATGTGATTAGGTTAATTACTTTTACGTATGTGACATTAAGGATAGTGAATGTTATTTAGAGATACAATTTATCGTGGATGACTATGTAATAAAATTCTTCTTTGATTTGGGTTTCAATATTAGTATAGATTATATTGATGTATTTTAAGGACAATTGTTTATTTTATGTTATTTATTGAACTCTACTTATTTTTGATTTAATTTCAGAAATTATGATTAGTATTTCATTCTATAAAAGATTATAATTTTTGGGGATCATCTGATCTTTTAATAACCATTTTGGTATTGGTTAATATCTAAATACAAGGTAAATATATAGTTTATCCTTTCTAAATCATGTGATTCTAGAGAAGTTGATTCTAGTGCTTCAGGTGTGACCAAGTCATCTTGTATACTTATCATTTAAAAAATTATAAGTTAATAGTAGAAATTTATTAAAGGATTAAAATCTTCTTAAAAATAAAGTATATCTCTTTATATTCTTATTTAATCCCATAGATAAATTCCACAACTTTATGAAATAAAATGTAAAACAAAACGAAAACATTGTCCGTTTACTTTCCCAACTGGGAAACAGATGACCATTTTTTCCATCAGAAGTTTTTGGTTTTCTTGTTGTTAACTTTATCCTTATCATTTTCTCTATCACTCTACGTCATAACATGACACTTAATTTATCTTCCATATCCATGAATTCTTATATGTAATCTTAGTATGGGTTATCTCGTGTGACCTTTGTACTTCTTCTTAATTATCTTAATGTGATTGTTTTATTGACTCCTTTTCTGATGTGGTACTTTCAATGAAGTTCCCAAGCCCAATTTAAAAATTGTGGGGATTGAATTTCCAAAATTGGGGAAGAATGTAACACCCCATTATTTCATAGTATTTTATCTTTGAAAATTAATTCAATAACTTTTGTTACACACAACACTGAGTTCAAGCGCACAACAACTTACCAAACTACACATTCAAGAAGTTGTTATAAATAATAACAACATAATATTGAATTTAATATACTTTGTATAATTTTAGAATCCTTAATTTTTTATTAAACATAATATAAGAACAAATACAATTTTTTCAGATTAAAGAAGTATTTTTAAAAAAATGCAATTTTACTACTCTTTAAAGGAAATCCTTTTTATTAACAAATACATGAATCTTTTATATATTCAATTTGATGAATATAAATTCTTATTTTGAATCGAGACCTAAAATCATAGTTTTGAAATTTTTTTGATACTTTTCTGATAAATTTCATATTTTGGTGAATAGTGAAAAATACTAAATTTTAATTTGAAAAAACATATTTAATCGAAATAATTTATATTGTTAAATTAAAACTCTGAATCGTTTTTAAGTATCATTATATTATATTTTTATTATATTATATAATTTAGGTAATTATATGTAATTTCACAATTAATGTAGGCATAAACAAGTGTCCATCTTTTGATAGTTATTATTTCTTAAAAACAATCTTTTTGTTTTGACAACAGTAATTAATTTTAAATTAATTTCTGCCACATATGTTTTTGGAATTTGGAAAATGGATTCCATTTTTGGAAATAGTAGTTCCAAATTTTGTAAAATGGTAACTTTTATTTTTAGACATTATTAATATTTAATTCAGTAAATATTTTATTTACCATGGCTAAATGGGTAAATCTGGTAAATAAGGGTAAAATTAATATCTTATAATTCTATTAAATTAACCTAAAATGAGTGCTATTTATATTGGTTGATACATGCCCGACCATGGTCATCATATGGTCTATTTTGGGACCCCAAGGTGCCACATGAGAGTGATGATGACACTTTATATTATTTAATTTAATGTAAAGACAAAAATGACAAAAACATATATCCTTTAGTAAAACAATTTTTTCAAGCTGTTATATATATATATATATTATATATTTGAATATAAATATTCATTAGAAATATAAATATATTTACTACATAATTATATTTTATTTATAATTTTTAAATATTAACTAATTAAATTTACTTATGACACAATAACGATTCATAAATTACCTTATTAAAGAAAGATTAAAATAATTAATATTATTAATATCCAAATAAATGTTATTTGAGACATTTCATGAAATACACTAATTTTTTTATATTAATATGACATTTTAGGGTTGATTAAATAAATTTTATTCGAATTCATAATGTTTTTACGGCTTTCAAAAATTTTAATACTATATAGTGTCAAAATTGACATAATTTAGTTTTTAAAACAAATAATATATTATTAATTGATATAATATTTCTAAAAAACCTATGTTTTGACCAAATGACATAAAACTGGTTATATATATTAATAATGAACAAAATGGGGGGAATTTTTTCTTTTTATAGTATGTCTATTAACCATGCAATATAAAATTACAAGGAGACATGGTAAATGTCAAACTATTTAACTAAGTGTTAAATATAAATGATAAGGTTAATATGTTGACCTAAACCTGTATAAAACCTATTGGTGGAAGTGGTTAGACCCATACCCACCTTATCATTGAAAGAAATCATTTTGGATCTATTATAAACATAAAATTATTTTCTTATAAAATAATATTTCAAGCTTTTATTAAAGTGACCAACACCACTCTTATAAACTAGTACTTACCATTATCATAATTTCACATCTCCAATGGAATTTTTATAAGACAAACCAGACCAAATATCTTCACAACTTCCCTCACATAATTGTAGAGTCCATACTTTGGTCAGATAGCCAACCTAAGCAGCCCTTTTGATCAAATAAAACAGAAGAACCCAAAGAAGAGGTAAATATTTCATCACATCTTTCATGTTATTTTCTTCTTACACTTCATATTTATTTGGAGATTCCATAATAAAATAATCACTCCAATAACATCTATATACATTTATGTTATATTAAAATTTTTTCAACCATATAAATTATTGTACCCATCATAAAAATGACAAAGTCCTCATACATCCGTATGTAAGGCTTACCGTCTCGATGACATGGTGTAGTTGTTATTCAATACATTATTTTTTGTATGGGTATAATAATGATGTATAATTGATATAAATAAAAAATATAACATATTAATTATTCTGTATATATTAGATACCATCTATTTATATATGATTTTAATAGAAAAATAATGATATTGTCGCTCATGCATACGTATGGATTCTTATCTCCATGAATGTGATGCGATTCATTTCCCCATCGTAACCATTCAAGAATAATTTTAATTCGATGAATAAAAATATATTTTAATAACATAATATCATTTGGGATGTAAATCAAGTACTTTATATCCATAAAAAACATGTCCTATGTAACAAAACATATAAAAGAAAACGAATCAGTTAACACACGAAACAACGATAATACGAAAATATAATTAATAGTGAAATATTTGAAGATCAACTATGATATCATATTTATGTATATGGTTTTTGTTTAATTTCATAAATTTATTAAAAATTATATAGAATTTTAACATACCCTCGGCTAATGAAATGTAAAAGGTAAGGCATTTTTTATCTCACTTATAATTCTGTGAGATTTCCATTGTTCGTCACTTATTAATTACATGTGGTGTATTATGTATTGTAATTTCATATATATTATCATTATTCTCTTTATATACATGGTATTATATGATTCATTTGGGGGTTATTAACATTTTTTCATACAACTTGACTGATTATAACATGTTAATAGGTTTTGATATCACTTTTATTCTCGTGAGATTCAGGCTATATTTGCAATTATTACCTTTTGTGTGGTGTTTGTACTGCCCATGGTTGTATTTTTTTCATAATATAATTTAATTTATGGGTATTTACATCATAATTGGATGATACATATTTCAGGGTTTGTATGGTTCGTATATTACCAAATCAGTAAGGGAATTTCAAATTTCTATTTCCACTCATTCGGTTTTACACAAACATCATTGATTACATTACTCCAACATTATGTGTGAAATCCCTATTTATTTTCTTAGGTAGTAATTTCCACTCCCCTATGGGAGGATATAATTTTAATAGACATAATAACACTATTGATAAATTATGTAGTCATTTATATAAACTTTATAAGAATATTTTTAACTCAATTTCGATTCATTGAGTTAAACATCCATTTCATTGGGGTAGTTTTTACAAGAATATGTGTGAATGTCCTCTGATTGATTTACATTGAATATCCAATCTTATTGAGTGAATTTATATTTTTCATACTTAATTACTTAAATGATTTATCCTTAACCTAAGGATATGATCTTTATAAAGGAATTCATCTCAACTTACATTCCATTGAGAATTCTTTGTTCTTATCTGCCAATTCACTTTTATTTGATGTATATAATATACTTCTACATAGTTTATCATGAATCCCTTTCTTCACATTATATTATAATATTTTAATTACCTCAATTATTAGTATTCAAGTGTATCTCATTTGGTTAGGAACTCTAACATTAATCTCATTTTAAATGTTTTAAAATTTTATCTTTCTAAATATTTCTCATTAATGTCCATTTTTTAAAAATGGTTTTTATGTTTTAATATATGGGAATTAATGCATTAAATTTGAAATTCCTTTTAAATGTTTTAATGTGGTATTTGAAACTTTTATTATAAAATCTATTTTAAATAGCTTCTTGATAAATAGTAATACTTTTAAAAATTTGCAGGAAAAATGGATATTTATCTCAATGATTATTACGGATCATTTTCAACTATGTCAACATCCTTTATGGGATTTTATTACTGATAGAGATTGATTTATTATGATACAAATATTTTATACGGTATTCATGGTTTTGTGATATGTTTGACTGTGGATTTGTTATTTTTATAACATTCAAGGTCTATGGATAAAGTATTGACATTTCATATGATAATTATAATATGAATGTTAATGTTAGGTTTAAATAATTTCATATGTCAAATGCATTGGACTTAGTATGTGACGGGTGGATCCCACAATATCTCCTTGATGAATCGGTAGGTCACAGGAGATAAACTAGTTCTAGGAACAAGGCCTTGTCAAAATCCTAATTTTTGTCTTGGAATAACGCCTTGACTATGTGTTTATAACGTATGGATTTATTCATTCCATCATTATGAAAATGGAAGTTGATATTAAATGTGATTATTTTACTAGTCGAATATACATGTGAATATGTAAATACCATTTTTTTATTTTTCTTTTCCATTTTATTTAGAAGTTTATGTTTAAAAGGCTTGGGTTATAGTCTTATACATTGTCTTAAATTATTATTCTTATTTATGATAGTTTCTGCAATATTTTCATCCTTACTGAGAATTTGATATCACACATTTATTATGTTTCATTTTCCCAGGATATGAAGAATTTAGTTATGAGTGACATGATGGCATAATCATGGAGGATTGGATGTTTCTATTGGAATAAATTAGTGTTCTATTTCATTTCTCATTATAATAAAAAACTTATGTATGTTGTTATTATAAAAAGTGATACTAAAATGATCGGTCTTTCATGACATGATTCCTTAAATCATTCCAATGTTATGTAGTAATGCACCAATTCTAGTTAACTGGGATCGGGGCATTACACTTTTAATTTCATGTCACAAAATATTTTCTAGATCACACACCAAAACCCACACCTATGACATGGTTGTACTACTGTGAAAAATTCGATGCCATTGGTAGTAGTCTTAAATTATGTACCACTAGTGATGATTCATATTCCAAATTTAGATAACAAATAAAAGAAAATAAATGATCAATATTATACAATACCAATCTGATGAATAAAAAATTATTATGTCTTTCATACACATGTTTCCCTCACTTTTTATGTTTGTTCATCTATTACCATCCCATAATTATTTGCACATTTCTCCTTAAATATCACATATTGTGGGATGGAGGTGTCTTTGGATTTTGATTGATCAATTTTCACATAAATTGAATAACATAATTATGTTTTTGATCCACGATGCTTAAAATTATTAGTGTAGATTTAAAATACAAAAAAATATTTCACATAAAGCATTACCTGTACCTTCTTTATAATATGGGGATATTGGTTTCTCTATCTTTTTCTCATTTGTATCACTCATTTTCTATTTCACAAATTATAAATTATTAAATAATGAAATTTTAACATTTATTTTAATGAAATGTATTACCTTTCATAATGTATCAAATAGACATATATATATATATATATATATATATATCTACATGATAACAAAAAAACACCCCATGCATGTTTGTTTATCAATTGTGTATATATAAATAGTGGGTCTGGGTTTATTTTCCCATCGAAATTATTGAAATGATTCATCATAATATTTTAAAAAAAACCTGTATGATTATCTCGATCAAGAATTATTACAAATATCAATTTGGATTCATCTACTATAAATGAACTCTGCAAGGGATAATGAAGATTTGGTAAATGATTCATTATTTTGTTTACTAAAATAATAATGTATATCATTATGTTACCCTAACATCATCCCAAATATTTTTATTAATAAAAATAACAACATTTCTCCAAGAATATATATCAATGAATATGTTCATGATAAACATATTGTTACTTTTGAACATGGCATTATTGGGGTTACTAGGCTGGATGTGTGTGTTATATGAAACCTCAAATTTTATGCCTTTGTTTGTTTCATTAATAATTATGACAAACAACATCATTATATGATGCTCCCCTTTTCTTCGGAGGCACTGAATGTTTACCATATACCATTTACTCAGACATATCATCATACATTTTTTATTCCCATGGTTTGATGATATCAGCATGTGAATAGGGTTGATGTTCTTCTGCATTGGGAGAATTATTATGTTTGGAAACATATTGGTCCTTAATAAGGGGCGTGTCAACTTTTGAAAAATTCATTATCAGATGAAGTGGTTGAACATTTAATTTATATTGAAAAAATACCACATAGGATAGAAAATCATATGAGTTAACACAATGAATATTAAAAAATATATATAACCTCATTGTTGAACTAAATTTTTTTAAGGCAAGGGATTTGACCCCACCATCAAGTATCAAAATAGATTTATTGTGGTCTACTATAACATAATTTTCCACAAATATATTATTACCTATATGAAATGATTATGAGGACTCAATAAGAGGGTCATAAAATATTAATTAGCATATAGCCCTTAAGTGGGTTTATCGATAATAGAACAATTGAACACTTTCACATGTTCATATCTATAATTCAAAATACTTGTACTACATGAGATTTACTTATAAAGTTTCTATCATTGTACCATTCATTACCGAAATCCAATTTCACAAATACCAATTCATTTATTTTAACATCTCTTTTTTTTTTCAACCCAATTTCATTGAAAAATAATCACATTGAATTTTCAAAAATCGATCTCCTATATTTTTTTAATGATTACATTGTATGAAACATTCACATGAATTGTATTTTCCCATGGAAATATAACCATACATTACTTCCACCACAAGTGTAACACCAATATATTTCATTTTACTATGTTCATTATCTTAATTGATACAGAATTTGTAACCATTAATTGAAAAACCATTATAAGATGTCTTTTCATTAAATAATAAAATGAGGCTTCAGCCCCATCCTTAAAAAAATTATAAGAAAATAAATGAAATCTTCATGCTCTTGGTATATATAAATTTTTTTATGAAATTATATATATTTATTTTTCCCTGAATACATAAATATTTTCTCTATAAACAAACCTATAACTTCATTATTATATGTATTTCATATCTATCTTTCATCCCATTTTGGATTAAAAGAATCAAAAATTTATTTCATGATTTAACAAATAAGGAAACATATATACAGTTATTAATAATTTAAAGGTGGGCCTACTCCTGATTTGTTATATTATTTGTGACAACACATATTACAGAAATTACATTACCTATAACCCTCCTGGTATGATGATATTTTTAAAGACACATTCTTTCAAAATTTGAAATTTATTCAGTTAAAAATTCAACATCTTTCCAACAATATATCACTCTCCAATATAATCTTCTGTCTGGCATCAATTTTGGAAATACCCTTTCAATATCATCATATAATATTCAATGGGTTATATCAATTTGTAATGTAAAATACCACAATGTATAATCTCTCTCACCAGGTGAACCATATAGTGAACCATCTTATTAATGAATATCGGTGTGAAGTACATCACCAATTCACATAATATGATAGAAATTTAATTTTATATTACTGTAAATTTCTTCATGTCGATATATATGATGTTTATATCATCGAAGAAGAATGAATTCTTGGTATACATATGAACGGAATGCGTGGATAACATTCAATGTAAATATATGGTCATTAGATATTGCATCAAAACTTGAATTTCATGTGATTTCAATACCCAAAACATTAAATTATTCATTAACATGAAATTCGTAATATTTTACATATAAACCCATGGAACATTTTCATCATTTAATAAATTTTTTAAAAAAGATATGTCCTTCCTAGAAATAGAATTAGTAGCTGGTGAATGAATGGTATTTTTCACTCTTCATTTGTGCTAACTCTTCATGTACTTCTTTATCAATCATGTCCATCATAGATTTAATTCAGTCCTTTGTTTTTCAAATTGAATTTAGTAGCATGAAAATGGAACTATCAAATTCATTTTTTAAATGTGAATAACATCATGAAAATTCATGATGTATAAAATATTACAATATCGTAATTCAAAAAGTTGATCCCTTGTTTGTGGATATAGTCTTTTATATACTTCTCAACTCTCATCGAAAGAATTTTTTCAAGATTGATACTTATGTATTCAAGGAAAAATATATGAAATCTAGAAAACATAGACTTCTAAAAATGTTTCAACCTAATCAATGTGCACCTTCTTCATAAATGGAACACCCATGAGTTCCTTTAATATTATATCCCTTCCAATTTATATATAAAATATAGTCATTTCATATCCCATACTAAATATATATCAATGTGAAATCTTCATTTCTCTTAGTATCATACAATGTAACACCAAAATACCATTATAATTTCATTTCATCAACAAATAGATCCAAATAAATATCAGTATCATAATTAAAATGTTTTGGTCCTAATATATGAATATAGAAGAGAAATTATTTTCATTTCATGCATAAAAACTGTGGAAATTTATAATTTATGAACATAACAAGTCATGTAATATGAGTTATATGTTGAGAAAAAAAAAGACTCACTCTATCTTTAGATAGGGAAAGATGAAGGTTTCTCAGATTATTTAAAAATTTGGGATAGTTATAAACAATTCTCTTCACTGAAGAGAGTTTTCCATTTGAAGATGTTTTAATCATTATTTAATGTTTCTAAATTTCACTTCCATTTTTATATAGCTTCCTCACTTTTATAAAGGCTCATAAACCTTGGAATTATTGGAAACTACTATACCACATTTTTTTGACCTGATTCATTTTTATTTAAAGATAATCACAACACGTTCATCATTTTAAGTGATTTTTGGTCCTTGAGAAAGAGTATTCAATAATTTAAACAGTAATGTATTATTTCAGAGATCATACGCATTGAATGTAACATTCATTCGGAATTATTTTTTATATGATGAATCCCATGAAATTATAGGATCATATTATTCAATAGGGAAATTATTTTAGTAAAATTTCCATGCATCTGTCCATTTACATTTTTTAAAATATATAGATTCAATGTGGAAAAAAATAATATCGTTTTAGTATAAATAGTATAAATTGTAGTCTTTTGACATCCCTTTAACGTCAAAAAACATTTTCATATAATTGTGATTATCATATTCAAATATAAATTTCTATCATTCAATAAAATCATTATCTTTATTCTCACATATAACATATTCTTCTACATAGTTTTCATTATTTTTTACATTTATAATTATAACAAATGATCTCTAAAATGAGTTTGTATTCCAATCACTAGAAACATTCTATTTTCCCCATATTAATCTAAATTTTTTAAAATCATTCTATTATATGTAAAATAATGTCTTATTTCAACTCCTCTAGAATAATAATTCAAAAAAATAATACCATTAACATTGTCAAATGATTTGAGAAGGATCCTATGAATGATCTATTGAGAAAAAAGATAACTTTCACCCCATCATGATAATATTTTTTCATTCAATTGTCATCTATACATTTTGGATTAATTTCCATCCTATAAGATCTTTTAATAATAATATTTTACAAAATAAATAAATAATTAATAAAATTTCATAGAAAATTACATCATATTATGAAAATATTATTATACGGTAATATTAATAATTATTGTGATTTTAAAGACATGAAATATTGTATTAATGGTTTTTAATTCTCGATATTGGTATATCATTAATATTTTTGGTAATATATGAACCTAATGTACCACCTCTTGCACTATGTAAGGTACCAAGAGAGACTATTATCCTTCGAGAAATCATCCTAGAGTTAATCGATATATTTAATTTAATTCAAAACATAAAAAAATGATCTATAATATTTTTTAAGAAGTATTTAAAAAAAATTATAATTGGATAGATATATAATTTTCTCTCTAAACATTTCTCAAAATATACTTCACATATTTAGGTTTCATGAATATAAAAACATATTTAATGATGAAAATATAATTTTCAGTAAAATTAAAATACATAAGGTAATGAAATGTTTTTAAAATGCATTTTGTTTTCAATATAATGGAGTAGGGGGTATCATAGAATTAATGGGAAGAATGTTTTCATTTTAATCCATGGGAGATGGATGGATAATTAGAACATGGAGCTAGTTACTAGTTTCAAACCTCTTAAACACTACATATTCGTAGTCACAAACAAACATGATAAGTTAGTAGTGTTTTTGTAGTATGCATCTAAGAGATCCATAAAATTGGAGTGAAAATTAATGGAAATGAGTGAAAATAGTCATGAAGGTCTGTGTGAGGGTGAACTAATAGTGGATTTCCAAAATAAGTATTTTCTGCGATATAGGAACGGGATGGATACATGGAACATTGAGCCACTGACCAAATGTGACTCCCCAAAACATTTCGTACATATCGTTTGAATTCACCCCATAACATGATATGTGGGTAGGGGTTTCTGGGGAAGAGGTCTATGCTCCATGATATTAGATTAAGAAAGAAATATGAATGCATGAAAATTAACATAAAAATGGGAGAGAGGGTGAACCAAAAATCCACAGTGTAATGATATATTGGTTTAGTAATTAGTGATGTAGATTGAAAAAAATAATATCATATAAGTCATTTTGATTCAAACTATTTGTGAAAAAAACAGAAAATAATGTTTGAGGGGGAGAAATGGATCAAAAGTGATCATATGCCTATATTTGCATATATCATTTTAATTTAAATACAATGAAATTTGATAAACCTCAAACTAAGACATATATATTAATAAATATTTTGATATTTCAAAAAATGATTGAATAATGAAATGGTTGTAAATATAATTTCTCCTCAGTTTTTCAATTTGGAATTTAGTCAATTAAATTAAATAATTGTAATTTCTATTCAACTTGTTTGGTGAAAAAATATATAAGTAAAAAGAATAATTTTTTTTAAAATTTGAATAAAATAAAAGTTATTAAAAATATAATTTTCTTATAATAAATTAATCCAAAAATATTACAATTTAAAATTATATCATTGATTTTAAAAAATATTTATATATTTATATAAAAAATATTTATATAATTATATAAATATATATATATATATTTTAAATATATATTTAAAAATATTTTTATAACAATCTATTTTTATTTTTTATAAATTACAGTAAAAAAATTTATATAATGATAATGGAAACTATTTATAAAAAAAATATTGTTACTAACAAAAAATATTTATGCACACCTAATCAATATTATTAATATACAAATAGAAAAAATTATTAATTCAATGTAATCATTATTATTTATAAATTATGTATAAAATTTATTAATTTTTAATTCAAGATAATCAGAAAAATTACATAATTATTATCAACTCAAATAAATTATTAATCAGAATTGATTAACATATAATTATTATTAATTAAAATTTATTAATTCAAAATAAATATTAATTAAAATATTTTAATTCAAAATATTTATTAATTTAAAATAATTAAGAAATAATTTATATAAATTATTTATTCAAGATAATCAAAAATATTTATAATCGAAATCATCAATAATAAATATAATTTTTAAATATATATATACACATATAAAAAAATATTAATAACTTATTTTATTACCTATATATTTTGTGGATGTTATGAAAATTTTTTTATAAATTAAATTTTACAAAATATTTATTTACACATGAAAATACGAATTTTTATAGTTAATAATCAGAAAAATAATCATTTATAAAAATATAGATTTATAAAAACATTGAATAAAATATGCACATGAGTAGTTTAAATAACCTAGTTCAATCAAATGAAACACATCATAACACTCTGGCCTAGGTTGTAAAATCAGTTGGTGCAAATAACACATTAAAAACCCCCAATCCCATACACTCCTCTACATTGAAAAAAATACATAATTTATGAGTAGTTTAAGAATTTTTACAAACAGTTGAATCAATAATCATATGACACCAAATGGTCATTTATAATTTCAATGTGGAATCATTGGACGCATTAAAAACTCACATTATTTTATAAAAACCTTTTATGCCTTATTAAATATACATGTTATGGAATCCCATTTAATGAAAATGGTTGAATGAATGTAAAAAAACAATAATTTATCCACATAGAGAGTAATATATGAATATGATTAATAAATAAACACTTTTATCGAACATATTCTTCATATTTTTTAATATAATTTGTAGACAATGAAAACCCACCATGGTTCAATGGAAACCCCTCAATAGTTCAATGGAAAAAGAGACAGAAACATCTCCCCAATTTATTTTCGGTAATAAAAAATGATCCAAAAAGCCACGAATAATGGTATTAGGTTAAAATAAGTGGTGGGAACTATGAATTTTCAGAGGTTTCATCCATAAAGGGATTAATTAGTTGTTTATCATGTGATTAGATATGGTGAAATAATAATTAGATTAGGTTTGATTTTTATTAAAGGGGTGATGAAGTAATAATATATCTTAAATTTTGAGAGAATCGATTCGTCGAGAACATTGATGAAGAAAAGTGATAGAGATACTATTTTAAAAATCATTAACATCACATGTGATGAAGTCTCGGTTATTGTTCCATTTAAAAGATAAAAAACGTTTTTATTATAATTTTCAAAAAACAATTGTAATGAGTAATGTTAATGGTGATAAAATAGTAATCTAAGATAAAAAAGTCCTCATCAGTGCTAAAAAGTCACTAAAATTATATCATAGATAAATAAATAAATATATATATATATATATATATATTTGGTACATTTGAGTATACATACATTAAACACACATGTGCACAAAGAAATCACACAAATGATAGAATATAAATCCACACCCCCAGGGGATAACCCACCTATCAAGTCATATTTATTTTTATTAGGATGGACAGAAGGATCATTGAGCATGAATCCTATTTCATGGACCAGAGGACTTATTTATTGTCATGAAGTGCTAGTGCATTATCATTCCTACATTATACTTCCTATATCTTCAGGACTCTATCATTCCAACATCACTTCCTACCATCATTATCCCTACATAACCACCTGTCTGGATTATTCTTGCATCATGGCCTACTAGTGACAAGCTTTCCTCATCGACTACATCATAAATCATCCAATGTTCCTGACATGATTCGAACCCTGGTCTTTTGGATGATTTATTTTAGGGTTTCTCTTTTAGGATTCACCCCAACATCTCAATCAATAATAATGAATCATTTTATAAGCATGTACAAATAATTGAAATAGACCTATTTATAATTATATAATACATATAATTAATTATATTTATTATAATTTTATAATTATTTTTATATATAATTATTTATTTATAGTTATAATTATAATTAAACATATTTAAATTTATATGTATATAATAATAAATATATTTATATAATTATATATATCTATATATAATTATATTTTTATTAAAAAATAAATGTAAGAAATTATAAATATAATAAATATATTTATTATATGATGGTTCTTTCATCTTTTGAGATTTATTTGGTTCTATTTGTAAGGTATGAGATTAGGAATTATTTCTTCTTGGAATGACAGATTATTAGGCATAATTAGGAAATTTATTGTAGAGACGATCATTTTTCTTCTTGTAATAAAACATGGCATGATGTCTTTTAGTGAAGATAAAGGAAGGGTGTATCAAAGTAGATTTCATCTCTAGAGGATGACACTGTAGCCCCTAAAGGAGAAGATGAGGCACCATATATACGTAACTTCCCAGTGGATCCTTATGAGTAGGGGTAAAATGTGATGGAACCTATGGATGATGAGGAATCATTTTCCATTGGGAAGATATTTGAAATAGTAGATGGTCTATGATTGTTGATTGGTGGATTTCCCTTTATAATTGGGGTATCTGATGATGTAATCATTAATATATAATCCAATGATGAAGTTGATGCGTAAGATATTGATGACCATAAATGTATAAATGAGACAAGGATGTTTTAAATGGAACTCAATGATAAAAAAATGGATATTTAGGAGGGAGCACATTCTATGAATTTAAATTTAAGTCAAAATCCTAATTAGGTAATTGGAACAATTTTTGAGAAAGATAATCAATGTTTCCTAAAACTTCTATCGATGAGGGGGAATCTGTCGGCCTCTTGAGAACGTAGGTGAGGTTCAACAGTTTCGTGGAAGCAGGAATGTGGATCTACCCAGGACCAGTAGAACTAAACATGACTCTCGTGAGATTAATGGAAAGTGAACTGGAATTACAGGAAATCAAAATTCCTCTATTATAAATGTTATTGCTACTGAGGGTCCCCCACGAAACTCTGGTCAATATTTTTAACTCGTTTGGGTATTTAAAAAAATCGTTTACTAATAATGTATTTTGTGAGAAATGTTGAAATAGTCATGAAGCTATCTGAAATGGAATATCAGGGCACTCATTTCTAACTGGTGAGAAGTATCCTCGATGTATTGAGGATCCTAGTCCATCAAATATCAAGGAAGAGACATAGAACCAACAAAAAACAAGATGGGTATGACATTAATATCGACCAAAAGATGAATAATTAGAAATCCATTTCTTAGAATTATGTCCTATAATCACTTAAAATCAATAAACATTCAACTACTAAGTTCTATGTGACCTTTAATCAGAATTTTTTCACTTCTGTGATTTGAATATTGTAAATATAATATACATGGTTGTGATTAGTAAGATGTTTGGAGTCTGATAAGGAAAATATAATTTTTTTGGGAATAGTAACCAACCCTTATGAATTGTAATGTTACCCTTTTGAATAGTAATATGACCCATATGAATAGTAAATCGATCATGTAAATAGCAACCTTACCAATGAAAGCATAAAAAAATTTATCTATATTGTAACTGATAATAAGATAGTGTTGGTATTTTTTAAGTCATAAATATTAACATAAAAATTTATGAATAATTTAATAACTAGAGAAGAAAATTTATTTTAATTAAAATTATTCATAATTTATTATTTTCATGTTCCATGATTATAGGATAATGTTATGAGAACTTAGTGAATATGTAGAACTATTATCAATTATGTTACAATTTTAAAAAATGCGTTTTCAGGTTAATGATGATTTTAAAAAAAATTAAATTCCCAATATATAGAAAGTTATTTTATCAAAATTTATTTCATTTATTGATTGTACAAATCAAATAATGGTTATGGTGAATTTTTTGTATTTTTCTAAAATACATGAATTTTTTAAAAATCGAAAATTATGATAATTTACGATAAGTGCTAAAACATGAATATCTACATAATGCATGAGTCATGAATGATGTAAATGGTCATTGGTTTGATCCCAAATTAACATTTTACTATTTTTTCATCTAATCATCACTATTTCATGTCATATTGTTAGATAATAAACTAATGATTAAAATGTTAATAAAACAATCATCCCCTCCACTATAAAACCCACTAGCACTACCATCTTCACTTCACTCCTCTCAATACTTGTCACTTTCTTATATTCTTACTAAATCACTACACAAGATCCATCCCAAAGTCCCCTAGCCCATTTTATCATAAATATACCAAATACTCTCCCCATAAGAGGCTCTCATGGAAGGATAATTTAAGAGTTGAATTCCTATAATTAATTCATTTACTTTCCTTACAAGTTCATTTGTTTTCTTTTCTATCCTTACCTCACCTCAAACAAATGTTACCAAAACTAAAGTAAATTATATGAACTAATTTTTTTTATGATAATTTAACAGGTTATTATCATCTATCATATACCCTTATTTTATACTATTTTTAAAAACACCATCCAAGATGTGTTAATTTTCCACATTCAAGGATAATGCATTTTTAATTTTCATTTCCATCGTCAATTATGGTCATGAAACCATTATTATTGTTGAAATGTAGTATATTATATGTATTATGTCTCATATATGTTTCTGTAATATTTTAGTACACATGGTTTAGATTTATAAAAAAAAATATTCGTTGAGATAAAAAACTCTGATTAACCCAAATGGTTATCACTAACATTTCATATAATTATTTATCTTCACTCTGAAAAAACAAATGAAATTTAAAGAAATGTAAAATTTTGGATGTGATATAATAAAATAAATCCCATTGTATAAAACTTTCCTCATTTTTCATGATTATCCATTCATGTTTACAATTAAACCAATCCGAATACAAATAGACCCCAATAGTGAAATTGATCCACAAAACAAATCAAAAATGATAGGAATTAACTCGAAAAGGTTACACTAAATAAATTACATGTAAATGTGGTTCAGGAATTATTAATTAATTAATCGTATTTTAATATTTATGCCATTAATATTCATTGGAGATGCTAGTATCCATAGGGTATGATATTCTACCTAAACCTCCATTATTCATTAGTTATTCATACTATCATTTTACCCAAATGAAATCCTATATTCAGTTTATGGTCATCATCAAATTTTGGTTCATATGTCTAGAATCACGTATCAGGATCCACTAATCATTCACTTTTATGGATATACATGCTTTTGTGTGATTCCATCCTTAATACATCTCGATAAAAAACCCATATTAAAGTAACTTCCTGAATTTTTACCCAATATCAAGTGCACTCTACCATCTATTATAATCCACCATTGTTTTTATAAAATCCATATTTTTCATATGAAAACAAAATTATTTCACATCTATTTTATATAAAATATTAATCCATTTTCCATTTTAAATTCTCTTTAGTATTATCCTTAAAACCTCACTATAATGTTTTAATGTTAAAATTTCATAAATACTATTCTTACATGTTTTCACGTTTGTTTGAAAACACTTTTCATGATATATTCCTATTTTTGCTAATGAATTTCCACATATTTTTTTTAATTGAATTCTTTCATGGACACTTTTATGATATTCCAATTTATTATGCTTTATGTCAAGATTATGATACACACTTCGTTCAATGTGTACCTTAATGTTAATGGATGGTATATTATGTATGATTCATTTTTTGGATGGATTATTCAAGAACATCTTATGATGGGTGCGCCTAGATAGTGCTCTCATGCATTGTATAATGTTTAGTCACATGAGGTGTTATGTGCAACAGTATTTATGGTTACCCTTGACTCCTACTACCATGTGAAACCGTCTGGTTGGTTAACTATGACATGTGATCATATATGTGAAACTAGTCTTGAATCATTCTATAGTCATGGTTTAGTATTCTAACACATTATTATGAATCTATGTTTGTATTATCCCATTTTTTATGTTCTGATTTCACATGTTCCATAAATTTTTATATCATTATGACATGCCTTATAACCCATGTTCTACTGCTTTATTATTATGATAAATCCCTTATTGGGATTTTTGGTCATCCCTTTGTTCATGTTATCCCTATGTTATTGTAGAGACCCGTAGCCTGATGTACATGGACATTACATTACATTTGCGGAATACTTAGTACATAACAAAAACACACAGACAAGGATCGTAATAGTTTAGTGTCTTTGGAAACTCGGAACGTAATCTTCTAATCGTGGTGAAAGATCTTCAATATCTCCCATAATGATCTTCCCTTTTTTTACCTAAAACCTTTCTTTATATCCTGGGGAAAAGAAAACATAAAAGGGTGAGCTCAAATTCTCAGTAAGGGTAAACAAAAGAAATATCAATCACATCATATTCATAAGAACATAACATTTTGGAAATCATAACCTGCAAAAGAGAGCATAATTTCATAACATGGGATAAATCATGGCAGTGAAATGTAATCACAATAATCATAACTTAAAACATGAAACTTTGTGGCATTCACACATAATCATAGAGAATCATTTCTTGTTAGTCAAGACTCATTGCCACGACTATCTTAGTGGACAAAGTCCCTTTCTGAATCGAGTAACCCTCATTTCAGTCCTGTTTCACTGAACCGGTATAACCTACCATTACAGCCATGTCTATCTCATGAGATATAAAATCTTTACCCAATGCATTGGAGGGAGATATAGGTCCCACCCATCTCATAATGATACCATTCTTATGTGTGCCACAAAATCATAAACCATACATCATAGCATAACCCATGAAATAAAATGGGATTCTTAAACATCATGGCATCATAATCCATAAACAATTGATATCATAAGAAAATTGATACCATTTAAATCATAGAGAAATTTTACTTGAAACATACATATCAAATAATGTCATCTTAGATGGAAAATAGTTTTGGGAAAAACACTTGAAATGAATTCTTGAGGAAAATATCCTTTCTTCTTTAAAATCATTTTCTTTTCACAAAATTCCATGAAATTTTAAAAGATAAGGGTTTTGTTGAAAATAATCATGCAATATTGTAGAGGAACTTCTTGAAAATGAGATGTTATGAAACTGTAAAAATCCTTTCAAGCCGTATAAGTTAAAAATAACATTCTCCTCGTACTTTTGTCGGAAAAGTCAAAAAGTACCTTATATGGTAACCAAAGGAAAGATTCCATTCATACAATGTGGTAAAAAGTCAATAAAGGGTAAAAATGACTTTAAACATTCATGGAAGAATTCTAAACATTTTATAAAAACATTTTTAGAAAACATGGTCATGGATGATAAACGTAACCCCAGTAAATACTTACGTATAAGCAATCTCGGATAAAAAGGAGATTGAAAATTTATCCCTTACCTTAGGTACGATTTGCTTTGTATGTGTCCGAAGCTCCTGTATAATGGTTTAAATAATGTTATTGACTTATTCCAGAATCATACATATTGATATGATATCATATATGGTCATATTCTTAGCTTCATGTTAGTAATATTTCATTGTTACTTGTTACTTGGGTCTTTATTGCCTTTTGTTCTATATGCGTGTTTTGCCGAATAAATTCTTATTCTTCTTTTAAGGTTATAGATACCTTATATCCTGAATGGTATTAGTGTAACATATATCATATTTATTCATTCAATGCATTTATATAATTACTATGTAATGATGATCATGTAGAATGAGTCGCATCACATCGTGGAGACGGTATTCCGTACGTACGCACGAGTGATGATATCGTTCCTATGATCGTGGAATTGTATTGGAGTAAAAATATATTATTTCAGTATCAATATTACTTTATAATAATTATAAATAGTTACTCATCACACCATTATACCCATCCTTGTAAGGTGGTGGTGGAAAATAGATTACACCACGGTGTGGAGACGGTATTCCGTACGTACGCACGCGCGGTGATTTCATTTTTCCGTAGGATGGATAGAAGGTGAATTAGGATTGTTTCATATTTATAATAACATATCAGTATCTATGTAATACTGATGTTATTACTTTATCATGAAACAACTAAAGAAGAAGAAGTTGAAGAAGAAAGAAATTAAAAAGATCGGTAACTGATATTACCTCTTCTTTGGAACGCTTCTTTGAATCCTCCACTTAGGGAACTAATATTGGTCTTTGAAGAAGACCAGAAACTCTAGGATTATTATAGGGAAGTGGAGAGGAGAAAATGTCAGGGGTTGGCCGAGCTTGAGTGCTCAATTTGGTGTGAGGAGGAGGGGGAGGAGGTGCCCTTTTATAAGGGAGGAGAGGGGCACCTTAGGAATTCTTAAAAATATTAATTTATAATAAATCTAACCCCACTTAAAAACCTCCAAAAATGACTCATATTCGAATATTAGATAAGATAAGGTTGTAATATCATCAACCAATCAAATTTAGACATGTTTGGATCTTAGTTTAAACCTTATCATTTTGATTTATCCTTATTTAATCTATTTAAGTTTATTTGTGGTAATAAAATTCTAAATTTTAAATTATAACAAATAATTACTTATTTGTTGTGAATTTTCCATAATTGTTTACTTTATAACATTATAGACCATATAAATATAAATTTATAATTTTTAAATATTTTTGTGATTTTTAAAAAATTTTATAATAAGTTATTTTTGTAAAATAACAATAGTGTCAATTTTGACACTATTCATTTATTTGAATTTAAATAAAATATATACAGAAGATATGTTCGAACTAAAAGCTTTAATATATTAATAAAAGGTCATATGTATCTATAAAATTAGTGTATCACATTAAATAGTTCATATAATATTTATTTTATTATTTTTAAAACCATTTATTTGGTTTATCTCTTAATAAAATAATTACTACATCATTTTTGTATAATTATTTAATATACTTATTTGTTGTATAAAATTTAAAATAAAATTATATGATGAAGATAAATATATTACCTTTCCCAATAATACTTTTACTCGAATTTATCATCTTAAAATCACAATATTTAAATTGTTATATTTATTAAATTATGAAGGTGACAACTTTGGCATCATTTAAAATAAAATAATATAAGTGTCATAATCGCTTTTATAAGGCTCCAAATGGTCAAATATTCGACCATTGGATGCTTATGGTTTACATTTACATGTCCAATAAGTTTTGGTTAGGTATTTGTGCATTTTATGGTCACTATTAGTTTAAAAAAAACATTATTCTTGATTTTTCACTAGATAAACAATTTCTGCATCACTATTGTGTCATAATTAATGATAATTATTTAATCTCTAAAAATTATAAATAAATTTATATGATGTAGATAATTTCATTAGATTTCTTTAGACTATTCATGTTCGAAGTTTCATGAAGTTTATCACTAAATTAAAATTAATATGCTTATAAAATTTAAGAGAGTGACATATTGTCACTTTCTTTGGTTTTAATAATAATTAACTTATTTTCGTGGACAAATGTTCATTAAATGATTCGAATCCGACCATAAGGTGATATGGGTCTACTTGGAGTCATCCAATAGGATTTTGACATTTGTTAGGGTAATTTTAAAATATTATATTTACCCTTAATTACCCGATTTACCTTTAACTATGGTAAATAAAATTTACCGTAGTTACTATTCATAATTCCCAAAAATAAAAAGTAGCTTATTAACATAATTTGGACCCACTGATTCCAAATATGGAATCCATTTTTTAAAATTCCATATACAGAAGTTGCAGAAATTAAATTAAAATTAATCCCGTTGTCGAATAAAAACGGGTTTTTGTTTAAAACATTGCAAAAGATTGAATTGATTTAACCTACGAATTCAAGGTAAAATCAATGCTAATGATATACATTATATTAAATGGTAAAAATATATTCTATTTATACTTTAAACCCATTCAATATTATAATTTAACCACATAAGATATTACGATGAAAAAAGTTGTTTTTAATTAAAATATAGCGTGTTTTTACTATTCATTAAAATGTGAAAGTTACCAGAATAATATGAAAAATTTATCCAAAGTAAATTTTTATTTCTTGATTCCAAATAAGAATTTTATTTTGTCAAATTGAACTTATAAACATGTCAAAAAATAGATTTAATGTGGGTGCGCCATCAAAAGGAGGCAAAACTGCATTTTTTTGAAAAATACTTATTTTACCCGAAAAATTTATTTTGTTCTTATACCATGTTCTAGAAATGTGTAAGATGAATAATAATGGTATAAAATTCAAAATTTAGTTAATACTATTCATAACGGCTAGTCCATGACAATATTATAATAATATAATATTGTTTATTAAAACCCGATATTGCGTACAACACACGCTATTGAGGAAGGTCGCGATTGTGTGTAACGCAAGCCATGTCAGGGTTGCGTGTTGTGAAAGAATCCTTCGTTGTTTCGTATAACAGAATCCAACCATATTTCATATACACATTTAATATATATATATATATACTCAATGTTGCGTAGAATAACTATTATCAAAATTGTGTGTAACATGGTCTAAGAATAGTGTTGCATATACTGCAAGCTAATACGGTGTTGCGTATAGTGCAAGGTAATCTTGGTGTAGAATACAACATAAGACATTAATGAAATTAAAATAATATTTTTCATAAAATCTCGGGGTGTTACATTCTACCCCCCTTAAAATGAATTTCGCCCTCGAAATTCGTCGGGGTTATAAATTGTTTACTATACGAAAGTTTCTTTAATAGAAACCCACATCGTAAAAAGGAATACCAAAACAAATCTTTAAAAACAAAAGTATGAAATGTAATGGTTACCCAAATAAACTAATCACTGGGTTTCCACATAGGTGAAAATATGGATATGGAAGAGAAATCTAACAATCATGTTCTGATGGAGAGTGGTAGAGAACATGGCTATGGAAAAGCCAGTAATCACAAAGCCATAAATTTGTGATGATCTAGGGTACCATCTGATTCATCGGGTATAAGGGCACTAGGAAAACATTTTTGGTTTTCAAGATCATTTCCCTAAAGTTGAAAATTTGAATTAGAATAAATACTTACTTTATTTTGGTACAATCTCACTGTTGTTCGTGCCTTGAACAATTTCCACTTCATCTCTTAAATAAATGAAGATGAAGTTGTTATTCGTGAAGTGTTAGCAGATCATGTGATAGAATGACGGGTCATTCCATCTGTCTCAAACAAAAGGTTAGCAAAAATTATATACATAAGTCGATCTATAGTGAGATTAATCATATATTGTTCCTAAAATGGACTTATACTTTATATATCATTCTACTTAATATAATAAAACTAGTTTCTACTAAACAGGGACTTCCTGTAGGCCAGTGGTAGGCAATAAAGGCCAGTTGCACTTCGGTTGTGGGTTCGATTCCCACAGCCTTGTCCGACGCGATGGGCTGTCGCCCGTCCTGCAGATTGTCCTTTTTCTAAAACTATATTACTATAACATCCCATCAATAATATCGAAAAATGAACTTCTATCCTTAAACAATACTAACTTATGTCCAACATAATCCATTGTAATCTTTAGGCTTATCCATAATACTGCAGTCCATTCTCATAACATAGTGAAAACGTTTACCAGAGATTTAACACCATCGTCGATCCCCATAAGCTATGTCTTGTTGGTCACATTCTAAACATTCAAAGTCCTTAATCATTTATTCTCTTGAATACCTTAGTGAAAACATGAATGCAGTTTAAAGTTAACACTTTCCACATACCAAAATCCTAAAAATTCTATATACTCAAACCATGATATCACTTAGTCCTAAGCTCATGAATACTGTTAAACATTTCATTTTCTTGTTTTCCCTTCATTATGCGCATATCATCTTATTTCCAAAAATATCTCAATCACTTTGAATACCACATTAAACCAATACATAAATATTCCAATACTTCATGATACAACATTATTTTGGAATCCCATTACATAAACACTTAATCATTCCACCACATCGTTATCGTATTCAACATCGCCAATAGTGATCGCATGTGACTTCCCTTTGTCCTTTGCCTTCAGTGGTTGCTCATGTTGATCATCACTAACCCTTGGATTAGGGCAATTATTAGCATAATGTCCCATTTCCTTGCACTTGAAGCTTTGAAGTGTTGGTGGTGCGTTCTCTGCAGTGTTTGCTTTATTCACATCATTAGAAACCCTTTTTCCATTACTTCGACACTCAGCTGCTCGATAACCTTCTTTTCCACACTTAAAACATTTTCTAGTTCCTTTAAGACAATCTCCACCATGCTTCTTTCCACACTTTGTGCATAAGGAAACATTCATCTTCTTTTCACCATTATTATGAGATTTCTCCTTGAACTCCATCTTTCGTTTCTTGTCAAAACCATGAGATGGATATGTAACACCAACTTCCATTTCTACCTTGATAGCACAACGCACAATTTCTTCATAGCTACTGAAGTCTCTTATAGCTAATTCCCATCGAAGACTTGGTTTTAAGCCAGTGAAAAATCGATCAACTTTACTTTCAGGTTGGATGATAATGCCAGAAGCATACCTTGCAAGTCTTGTAAAATTCGCTTCGTATATACCAACAGATTCATCATCTTTCTGCTTCAGCTCAATAAACTCCTTTTCCATCTTTGTTCGAAGAATACGATGGAAGTACTTACTGAAAAACAAGTTCTTGAACTCGTCCCATTCCATGGACTCAATTTCATCTCTTGGCCTCGTATTCTTGATAAGATTCCACCATTGATCAGCTTCACCTTCCAAACGATATACTGCTAAGATGACTTTATCATGTTCAGAACATTGAAGAACTGAAAATATCTTTTCAGTGGTACTGATCCATTGTTCAGTAACAAGTGGATCGGAAGTCCCACTGAAATAAGGTGGACGTTGCCTCATGAAGGACTCAATAGAATATTTTCCCCTTCTCTGCTCATTTGGAAGTCCAGAATGATTCATATCTTGTGTAAGTATAGCAATAAAATTTTGCACTCCATCTCCCATAACATTTGTTTGTTCAGGAGGGCAATCATTGCATTGTCCATTGCATTGATCAACACGGTTCCTTCGGGTTCCAGCCATCGTCTAAAACCCAAAAAGAATAGTGTGAGAGGAAAAAATCATGCTAGGGAAAACAACATTATAAAGGGGGAGTACCTTCAATATCTAACATCTTAGGTTTAATTCTATGATCGTTAGCGTAGTTCTAGTACTATAACCTATACGTATACTTAACCTTAGAGACATCCCTAGACATACCTTAGAAATATCTCTAGGGATCTCACTAAAGTTCTCGCATCCTAGTTTCCAAAGGTTGACTAAACCTTTCCTCTGATACCAACTGTAGAGACCCGTAGCCTGACGTACATGGACATTACATTACATTTGCGGAATACTTAGTACATAACAAAAACACACACACAAGGATCGTAATAGTTTAGTGTCTTTGGAAACTCGGAATGTAATCTTCTAATCGTGGTGAAAGATCTTCAATATCTCCCATAAAGATCTTCCCATTTTTTTTACCTAAAACCTTTCTTTATATCCTGGGGAAAAGAAATAATAAAAGGGTGAGCTCAAATGCTCAGTAAGGGTAAACAAAAGAAATATCAATCACATCATATTCATAAGAACATAACATTTTGGAAATCATAACCTGCAAAAGAGAGAATAATTTCATAACATGGGATAAATCATGGCAGTGAAATGTAATCACAATAATCATAACATAAAACATGAAACTTTGTGGCATTCACACATAATCATAGAGAATCATTTCTTGTTAGTCATGACTCATTGCCAAGACTATCTTAGTGGACAAAGTCCCTTTCTGAATCGAGTAACCCTCATTTCAGTCCTATTTCACTGAACCGGTATAACCTACCATTCCAGCCATGTCTATCTCATGAGATATAAAATCTTTACCCAATGCATTGGAGGGAGATATAGGTCCCACCCAGCTCATAATGATACCATTCTTATGTGTGCCACAAAATCATAAACCATACATCATAGCATAACCCATGAAATAAAATTGGATTCTTAAACATCATGGCATCATAATCCATAAACAATTGATATCATAAGAAAATTGATACCATTTAAATCATAGAGAAATTTTACTTGAAA
Source organism: Viscum album (assembly GCA_963277665.1). Taxonomy (NCBI): domain Eukaryota; kingdom Viridiplantae; phylum Streptophyta; class Magnoliopsida; order Santalales; family Viscaceae; genus Viscum; species Viscum album. Next base: position 938,416,578 of record OY728129.1, read on the forward strand.
CATACATATCAAATAATGTCATCTTAGATGGAAAGTAGTTTTGAGAAAAACACTTGAAATGAATTCTTGAGGAAAATATCCTTTCTTCTATAAAATCATTTTCTTTTCACAAAATTCCATGAAATTTTAAAAGATAAGGGTTTTTTTGAAAATAATCATGCAATATTGTAGAGGAACTTCTTGAAAATGAGGTGTTATGAAACCGTAAAAATCCTTTCAAGCCGTATAAGTTAAAAATAACATTCTCCTCATACTTTTGTCGGAAAAGTCAAAAAGTACCTTATATGGTAACAAAAAGAAAGATTCCATTCATACAATGTGGTAAAAAGTAAATAAAGGGTAAAAATGACTTTAAACATTCATGGAAGAATTGTAAACATTTTATAAAAACATTTTTAGAAAACAAGGTCATGGATGATAAACGTAACCCCAGTAAATACTTACGTATAAGCAATCTCGGATAAAAATGAGATTGAAAATTTATCCCTTACCTTAGGTCCGATTTGCTTTGTATGTGTCCAAAGCTCCTGTATAATGGTTTAAATAATGTTATTGACTTATTCCAGAATCATAAATATTGATATTATATCATATATGGTCATATTCTTAGCTTCATGTTAGTAATATTTCATTGTTACTTGTTACTTGGGTCTTTATTGCCTTTTGTTCTATATGCGTGTTTTGCCGAATAAATTATTATTCTTCTTTTAAGGTTATAGATACCTTATATCCAGAATGGTATTAGTGTAACATATATCATATTTATTCATTCAATTCATTTATATAATTACTATGTGATGATGATCATGTAGAACGAGTCGCATCACATCGTGGAGACGGTATTCCGTACGTACGCACGAGTGATGATATCATTCCTATGATCGTGGAATTGTATTGGAGTACAAATATATTATTTCAGTATCAATATTACTTTATAATAATCATAAATAGTTACTCATCACACCATTATACCCATCCTTGTAAGGTGGTGGTGGAAAATAGATTACACCACGGCGTGGAGACGGTATTCCGTACGTACGCACGCGCGGTGATTTCATTTTTCCGTAGGATGGATAGAAGGTGAATTAGGGTTGTTTCATATTTATAATAACATATCAGTATGTATGTAATACTGATGTTATTACTTTATCATGAAACAACTAAAGAAGAAGAAGTTGAAGAAGAAAGAAATTGAAAATATCGGTAACGGATATTACCTCTTCTTTGGAACGCTTCTTTGAATCCTCCACTTAGGGAACTAATATTGGTCTTTGAAGAAGACCAGGAACTCTAGGATTATTCTAGGGAAGTGGAGAGGAGAAAATTTTTGGGGTTGGCCGAGCTTGAGTGATCAATTTGGTGTGAGGAGGAGGGGGAGGAGGTGCCCTTTTATAAGGGAGGAGAGGGGCACCTTAGGAATTCTTAAAAATATTAATTTATAATAAATCTAACCCCACTTAAAAACCACCAAATATGACTCATATTAGAATATTAGATAAGATAAGGTTGTAATATCATCAACCAATCAAATTTAGACATGTTTGGATCTTATTTTAAACCTTATCAGTTTGATTTATCCTTATTTAATCTATTTAAGTTTATTTGTGGTAAAAAAATTCTAAATTTTAAATTATAACAAATAATTACTTATTTGTTGTGAATTTTCCATAATTGTTTACTTTATAACATTATAGACCATATAAATATAAATTTATAATTTTTAAATATTTTTTTGATTTTTAAACAATTTTATAATATGTTATTTTTGTAAAATAACAATAGTGTCAATTTTGACACTATTCATTTATTTGAATTTAAATAAAAAATATTCATAAGATATGTTCGAACTAAAAGCTTTAATATATTAATAAAAGGTCATATGTATCTATAAAATTAGTGTATCACATTAAATAGTTCATATAATATTTATTTTATTATTTTTAAAACCATTTATTTGGTTTATCTCTTAATAAAATAATTACTACATCATTTTTGTATAATTATTTAATATACTTATTTGTTGTATAAAAATTTAAAATAAAATTATATGATGAAGATAAATATATTACCTTTCACAATAATACTTTTACTCGAATTTATCATCTTAAAATCACAATAGTTAAATTGTTATATTTATTAAATTATGAAGGTGACAACTTTGGCATCATTTAAAATAAAATAATATAAGTGTCATAATCGCTTTTATAATGCTCCAAATGGTCAAATATTCGACCATTGGATGCTTAAGGTTTACATTTACATGTACAATAAGTTTTGGTTAGGTATTTGTGCATTTTATGGTCACTATTAGTTTAAAAAAAACATTATTCTTGATTTTTCACTAGATAAACAATTTCTGCATCACTATTGTGTCATAATTAATGATAATTATTTAATCCCTAAAAATTATAAATAAATTTATATGATGTAGATAATTTCATTAGCTTTTTTTAGACTATTCATGTTCTAAGTTTCATGAAGTTTATCACTAAATTAAAATTAATATGCTTATAAAAGTTAAGAGAGTGACATATTGTCAATTTCTTTGGTTTTAATAATAATTAAGTTATTTTCATGGACAAATGTTCATTAAATGATTCTAATCCGACCCTTAGGTGATATGGGTCGACTTTTAGTCATCCAATAAGATTTTGACATTTGTTAGGGTAATTTTAAAATATTATATTTACCCTTAATTACCCGATTTACCTTTAACTATGGTAAATAAAATTTACCGTAGTTACTATTCATAATTCCCAAAAATAAAAAGTAGCTTATTAACATAATTTGGACCCACTGATTCCAAATATGGAATCCATTTTTTAAAATTCCATACACAGAAGTATCAGAAATTAAATTAAAATTAATCTCGTTGTCGAATAAAAACGGGTTTTTGTTTAAAACATTGCAAAAGATTGAATTGATTTAACCTACGAATTCAAGGTAAAATCAATGCTAATGACATACATTATATTAAATGGTAAAAATATATTCTATTTATACTTTAAAACCATTCAATATTATAATTTAACCACATAAGAAATTACGATGAAAAAGGTTGTTTTTAATTAAAATATAGCGTGTTTTTACTATTCATTAAAATGTGAAAGTTACCAGAATAATATGAAAAATTTATCCAAAGTAAATTTTTACTTCATGATTCCAAAGAAGAATTTTATTTTGTCAAATTGAACTTATAAACATGTCAAAAAATAGATTTAAAGTGGGTGCGCCATCAAAAGGCGGCAAAACTGCATTTTTTTGAAAAATACTTATTTTACCCGAAAAATTTATTTTGTTCTTATACCATGTTCTAGAAATGTATAAGATGAATAATAATGTTATAAAATTCAAAATTTAGTTAGTACTATTCATAACGGCTAGTTCATGACAATATTATAATAATATAACATTGTTTATTAAAACCCGGTATTGTGTACAACACACGCTATCGAGGAAGGTCGCGATTGCGTGTAATGCAAGCCAAGTCAGGGTTGCGTGTTGTGAAAGAATCCTTCGTTGTTTCGTATAACAGAATCCAACCATATTTCATTTATACATTTAATATATATATATATATATACTCAACGTTGCGTAGAATAACTATTATCAAAATTGTGTGTAACATGGTCCAAGAATAGTGTTGCGTATACTGCAAGCTAATACGGTGTTGCGTATAGTGCAAGGTAATCTTGGTGAAGAATACAACATAAGACATTAATGAAATTAAAATAATATTTTCCATAAAATCTCGAGGTGTTACAGTTATCCTATGCAGATATTTGAGGAAAATTGATGTGACACCCCATGAATTTCTTGAGATAGGTTCTTTTTAATTTATTTGATGTCTTGTTTTGTACGCTACACCAATATTATCTAGTGTTGTACACAAAAATGTATCAGCTTGTAGTATACACAACACTACTCTTGGATTATGTCATTGGAAAGAGTGACCTTCCTCGATATCATTCATTGTTTACAATACAATTTTTCACCAAACATCAATATATTTTTAAAATATATTAATTTAATTTCATATAAACTAGTTGTTATGAATATTATTAAAAACATTTTGAATTATATATATGATTAAAGTTAATATTATTTATTTTCTAGACAATATATAATAAAAAATTCAATTTTATAGATAGAAGAAGTATTTTAAAAAAAAATACAATCTCACAATCTTTTAATGGCGTACACATTTTTATTTTACTTTTTTATAAATTTAAGTATTAAATTTTACAAAATAAACATCTTATTTGGATTGGAAAATTAAAAATTTACCTTTGTTGATTTTTTTGGTATTTTTCTAATAATTTTAATATTTTAGTGAATAGTGACAAATACTACATTTTAATTTAGAACTGGCTTTTCATCTAAGTTATTTATATGATTATATTTTATTTTTAATTGGTTTTAAAATGTAATTGGACTATTATTTTTATCTTTTAACCCAATTTTGGTCATTACAATTAATTTCACATTTAAATTGGACATAAACACATGGCATTCTTGTGATTATTTTTTATTTCCCAAATACATAATTTTTTATTTTTACAACATGATTCCATTTTAAATTATTTTATGCAATTATTGGTTTTAAATTATGAAAAATGGATTCCAAAATTTGAACAAGTTGGCCTAAATTATGTTTATAGGATACTTTTTTTTCATTATGAATTGTAGTTTAGTAATTACTTTTATTACCATGGTTAAAGGTAAATAAAGTAATTAAAGGTAATGTAATATTATAAAATTACCATAACACTGGTAAAAATACCATTTTATGTGTAAGAACCTGGTTATTGTTTTGGAGGTACGGGCTTCTTCCTTTCCTTTTCCTTAAGTGATTTCGAGAAAATATGGGAAAATGGGTAAAAATCCTAAATTTTGAAACTACACGTCGTGTACTTTACCCACACACCGTGAAATTTTGGCCGTGTTGGGATAAGTACACAGGGCGTGTAGCCTCGTCGACCACAAAGGGTGTAGGGACTGACTACACACCGTGTACTGGTCCTTTACACGCTGTGTAGTCAGTCTTCAGGTTAAAAAGTAAGGCAGTGGAGTTGCCACCAACTGGGCAGCAGTACACGCCGTGTACTCGTGAGTACATGCCGTGTACTCTTGTCAGAAGGTGAACAGTGATGGTGCCGCCAAATGAACAGTTAAATTAAAGAAGTACACGCCGTGTACTCAGAAGTACGCACTGTGTACTTTTATTTTTTGGCTTAAAACAGGCTGTAGCCTCCTCATTAGGCAGAGGAGGTGTTTGAGCCATTTTGGAACCAAAGGAGGAGGTCAGACCTTTGATGATCCACCGGGAGTTCGTCTGGAATCCGATTCAACTTCGGACGATCCCGTTGGAACCGCACGGGTAAGCCCTTCCTCCTCCTGGTATCGTTCTTGCCAATTTTTCTCCCAATGTATGTTATTTACATTTGAATGGGTTTTTTTCTTCTTCAGATCTACGCGGTTCTTGGGCATTTCTGGAGCCAGTGTTCGGGTATAGTGTTCGTTGGCACATAAGGTAGGTGGCTTGGTGTTTATTTTCCAACTATCGTGCGTTTTTGTGCGTTTTCATGCCACGAACCGATGTTGGGGTGTCGTGTGGCTGAGACCGTTGCTATATTTAATGCATATAATTTCATAGGTGATTAAATGGTGATAATAAAATGATATTTGGGATCATTGCTTGGATCCAAGACCATCCCGAGGGGTGTGTTCCTCTGTTTAGCTGTTTGGCCAGGATACCCGAGGGTATGCCTTAAATGTAGTAACTGTAGAATTTACTTGATAGGGATTTCTTGTTTACTGCATTTTGATATGTTGGGCATGGCCCGGTTACTTGTTTAGCCAGAGGGCGTTGTTGTGAATAGCCTAAGGGCGTGACTGTTTTAGTCCAAGGCCTGTCGTTAATTCGCTTGAGGGCAACCATTCGTGCCTGAGGGCTTGACTTCTGTGCCTGAGGGCGATACTTCGTATTCCTGAGGGTGATAATTTCTGTTACGGCTGAGGGCAATACCTACGGGTTGGATTTTGTATGGCCTGAGGGCAAGCCTGAGGGCGTGGTTACTATTTTAGCTTGAGGGCGTAGTTACTATTTTAGCCCGATGGCACAGTTCTGGTTGGCCTGAGGGCTTGGTGCTGAGCACAAAAATGTTACTAAATTAAAGGAATTAAATGAATAATAGAATAGAAATTTAACTATTAAGTTATTTACTTTTGAGTACTGATCGGTTATTGCATTTACTATCGCACACTTGTTGCATGTTTTACACACAGTTGAGCACGGGCCTTTGGTGGGTGCCTACTGAGATATATTTCTCACAGCCTGTTTGGGTCATGCTTTTTGGCCCAAACAGATTACATTGTTGTAGGGGTAGATAGGGGCAAGAGTCCCTATACATGTACTTGGCAGTTGCTGAAGAGTATGAGGGCATGGGACCGAGCCTAGGCTCGCGATGCCCCTGCCAGCTATTTACTTGTTTTGCTGTACTTTGCTTTTGGTTGTATCACAGTGATGTATAACATGTTCTGGCTGTTTTCTTAAAATTTGAACATGTAGCATCATCACTTTTATACTGTTGTCTATATCCACTGCTGTAGTTATTTCAGTTGTGTATGTTTGCTGCTTCCGCTGGTGTTGTATGTTTATTTTGGTATTCTACTGCGCTACACATTGACAAATGAGGGCATAGATTCCCCACTATCAGACCTGGGCCCTCGCTGCTAGTCGGCAGCCTCTGGCGTTTGGGGAAATGCACTTGAGGTCACATGGCGAACCGGGCTCGGGGCACCCGTTGCGTGGCACCCGTGGCCGGGACGTTACAAAGTAGTATCTGAGGAATTTCTTTTCTTTGACTTAATATTTGGAGTCATAGTCAGCTTTAGGACGAACCGTAGTTGGTAATAAGCTGTTCCCGGACGTAGCTAACTCGTGTACAGGGAAAATGCAGTCTACCTCATACTTGGCATTCATTGATCTTTCACTTTTACAGTTGATATGTTTTCAACGTTGGGTGACACACTTGGATTATGCTATTTATATTTTATCTGTGGGTTCTATTTAGTTGAAACCCGATGAGATGAGGGTATGCCTTCTCATGCATCATATAGGAACATGATAGATATCACATTCCATGCATAGTTTCCATGCCATGTAGGTGCATTAGAATTTTCATGTTGTTGTGATAGTTGTTGTGCTAGTAAAGCGTGATGTTGTGATAGCTGCTTGATAAATACCTGCCTAGTGATATGGTATTATTGTTTGAACTTGTTTATAGAATGGACGCCAAACTCTGGTTTTTGGGGAGTATGGGCCCCCATTAACCAGAATTTGGTGTATCATTGTCTGGTTATTGGTTATAACCCAAATACGATGTCAAACTTTGATTCGTGGGGTGTATGGGCCCCCACAGGTCAGAATTTGACACTTAGGTGTTGTTTTTTTGAATTTTCTGGGTTCCGGAGAAGATTCTGAGGCATACTGTCTGGAAACCCAGTATACACACCGTGTAGTATTTTTATACATGTTTTGTATGTTCTTCTGTTCAGGAAGAAATATGAACTTTTTGAGTACACGCTGTGTACCCTGAGTACACGCCGTGTAGTCTCTTCCCGTGTCACAACCGTGTGGGCGGTGACACGGGGTAGGGAAAGGGGTTGGGTAAGACACGCTGTGTAGTTTTTGTACACGCCGTGTAGTGTTGACCCGGAGTCCGGCCGTGTAACAAACGACACGGGTCGATGAACTCCTTGACAGAACACGCCGTGTCAATTATAGACATGCCGTATAGTGTTGACTTGGGGACTCGGCCGTGTAACTAACAACACAGGCTGGTGTCACCTCTTTCAGAACACGTCGCGAATCTTTGGGACACACCGTGTAGTCTTGTCCGAGGACAGTCCGTGTGGAGTTAGCCATGTGGCTGGGAAACGGCGTGGTGTACACGCCGTGTATGGGTGTAACACACCATGTGTGGTAAATCCGAGTAGTCGGCCATGTCACAGACGACACAGGAAGTTGGAAAATAACACCGTACACACCGTGTAGATATTATACACGCCGTGTAGTTTTTTGAATGGAAGCCGTGGGGCATAGCCATGTAGAAGGACCTGGGCAGGGGAAAGGATGTCAAGTACACACCGTGTAGTCAATGTACATGCCGTGTTGTCTTGTTTTTCAAATTTTGAACCGCCTTCTTCCTCTTGTTCCTTTGTGTTTCCTTCGTTTAAGTCTTAATAATCTTGAATCTGAGGTGTTCTTTAACCTTAGAGAGTCATGCCGCCTAGACGACCGTGACTTGTTCGCCAAGAGAGCAGCAATGATTATACTCCGGAGATGGTGGGTCATGGGCTACCAGTTGATCCACCAGCAGAGCTAGATGCGGCACGAGCTGTTATACCGGACACGGGCGCGGAGGCGCAGTTCCGTGAAGGCTTATTGTGGTTCATGCAGACCTTTCAGGGAGCACCGCAGGCTGCCACATCTTTGGCCGAGCTGACGTGTATCTTCCAACAGCAGCATCCGCCTACGTTTTCAGGGGTGGCAAACCACAGGAGGTAGAGTCTTGGCTAGGATCGATGCAGACTATTTTAGAGTATCTTGAGACGCCTCCAGGGTGGAGGGTCAAGCTTGCGACTTACATGATGCGTTATTCCGCCAAGAGGAGGTGGGATGTTACCACCCAGTTAGAGCATCACAGGGACATGGCGTGGGAGGATTTTCAGACAGTCTTCTATGACTTCTTCTTTCCAAAGACACTGAGAGAAGGTAGAAATCGAGAGTTCATGAATCTGCAGCAGGGCGCTATGTCGGTGATGGACTACTCTGCTTGTTTTACTGAGCTTCAGCACATTGCACTCAGGCTGGTGGGTGATGAGACGCTGAGAGCCAGACTTTTTGAGGATGGTCTTCGGTATGACATCCGAGTGCTGGTGAATGTTTTCAGGTTACCTATTGTACACACGATTATGAACCAGGCGTTGATTACAGAGAGGAACCTGCGAGAATCTAGTGGTGTGGGCCAGGGCGGTTCGGCCCCAATTACTGGTACTATTTCTGCTGGCAAGAGGAAGAGGCCGATGGAATTCTCTCAGGGCAGCAGTTCCATCCATGCAGCTTCTTCAGGTGGCCCGATCAGGTGCTACCACTGTGGCAGAGATGGGAACAAGAGGCCGTAGTGTCGACGAGACCTAGTGGAGTGCCGAGCTTGTGGCAAGATAGGTCACCTGCAACGATTTTGTAGGGCGTATCCACTGATTGCTAGTGAGAGGGGTTCTGTACAGACTCAACATGTGGGATTAGGACCAGTGGCTTCTTACCAGTCAGGGAACTGTAATACATCAGGGCGTGCATGCATAGATGGTGGTCGTGTTTGTGGTAGCCAGACACCAGGATCTCAGAGGCAACAGGGCGGGACAGCTCAGGGTAGCTAGGCTGTGTCGCAGGGCTGCGGCACTGGTCAGGCATATGCAGTGCAATAGACCCAACAGGAGCAGGATCCCAGACCTTCGACAATCAGAGGTACTATTCTAGTAGCTTCTGTCTTGTCTTCAGTACATTTTGATACGGGTGCTAGACATAGTTTTATATCTGTACCCCGGTGGAGAGCCTGAAGATCGGTGTTTATACTTCTTATGATATCTTCACACTAGACACTCTGTTGGGGACTAGAAAGGCCAGTATGCATCAGTGTAAGGAGTTCCCCCTTGAGGTTCTTGTGTTTCACTTCCTTTGGGACCTCTATGTCCTAGAGATGACGAGCTATGATGTCATTCTCGAGATGGACTGGTTGGTTCCCTTTCGAGGCTTGGTAGACTGCTATCGTCGCATGGGTGCATTTCACATCACTAGAGGGTGGGGAGTTTCTATACACGGGAGAGTGGGATGTTCAGGAGAGTCCATCTGGACCCGAGCATCATGGGTAGGGTGGAGTCACAACCCAGATTGCGAGCTTATATCTAGATGACCAGGGGACTCGTCAGACGGTTTTCCCTCCAGTTTTCGATCGTTTCAGGGATGTCTTCCTGGACGACTTTTCATGTCTACCTCCGGTGAGTGAGGTGGATTTATCTATCGAGCTTGTGCTAGGAGTAGCACTGGTGTCCATTCCTCCTTATAGGATGGTCACGCCTAAGTTGCAGGAGCTCAAGAGGCAGTTAGAGGAGCTACAAGAAAAGAGTTTTATCTGACCCAATACTTCTCCTTGGGGTTCTCTGGTCCTTTTTGCGAAGAAGGTGATGGTACCCATATGCTTTGTGTGGATTATCGGAAGCTGAACCAGTTGATTGTTAAGAACCGATATCCCTTGCCGAGGATAAATGATCTATTTGATTAACTTCGTGGAGCATGAGTGTTCTCGAAGATTGACTTGAGTTCCGGATATCATCATCTGCGCGTTAGACCATCTGATATACCTCTCATAGCTTCCAGGAGCCGGTATGGTCTATATGAGTATACGGTAATGTCGTTCGGACTCACGAACACGCCAGCAGTTTTCATGGCTCTGATGAATCGTGTGTTCCATCCGTATCTTGATTCATTTGTGGTAGTATGCATGGACGACATCTTGGTGTACTCTCACACTCTACACGACCATGCCACCCATCTTGAGATCGTATTGAGTACACTGAGAGTGCATCGCCAATATGCCAAGCTCTCGAAGTGCCACTTTTGGATGGACCAAATTCACTTCCTAGGTCATATCATCTCAGAGGCAGGAGTTGCGGTGGACCCAGAGAAGGTGAGAGCAGTAGTTTCCTGGGAGTAACCCAAGAACGTGTTTGAGATACGAAGTTTCTTAGGGCAGTCTGGTTACTACAGATGCTTAATACAGGACTTCTCCCACTTAACAGCATCGTTGAAAGGTCTGACTAAGAAGGGTGTGATGTTCGTTTGGTCAGAAGATTGCGAGACAGATATTAAGGACCTAAAGGGAAGGCTGAAATCAGCACCGATCCTGATACTCCCAGAGTAGGGGAAGAACTATACAGTTTACTGTGATGCGTCAGGGATTGGACTGGGATCCGTTTTGATGCAGGGAGACCGAGTTGTGGCTTACGAGTCTAGGAAGTTGATTCCACATGAGAGGAATTACCCGACGCACGATCTAAAGTTGGCTGCAGTTGTGCATGTGTTGCGCTATTGGAGACATTACCTGTTGGGAGAGCATTTTGTGGTTTTCACCGACCACAAAGCCTCAAGTATATCTTTACTCAGCGTGAACTAAATCTGAGGAAGATAAGGTCGGTCGAGTACCTATAGTCCTTCGATTTTGAGCTTGCCTATACACCTGGTAAAGGTAATGCAGTAGCCGATGCACTGTGCAGGAAGACTCAGATACAGGCAGTGCAGGAGGCCAGTGGTGAATGGAAGCTTATGGCTTTATTCTCTGAGATGCATCTGGAGGTGCATGGAAGCCAGGGACAGACTTATCTTTCCTCGTTAGCTGTGACTTCTACCCTCCTGGACAGAGAGAGGATGAGGCAGCTATCGGTTTCAGAAGGCCTAGTTCTATGGGAGTTGGTGGCTGGTGGGGACCCTCCTTCCGGTTGGACAATAGGAGATGACGAGGTTTTGTGTTTCCATTGACGTGTATGGGTTCCTGGGGATATACGTGAGGAGCTGATGAGGGAGATTCATGCTTCAGCTTGGGCAGTTCATCCCGAGGATACCAAGATGTACCGAGACATGAGACGTCAGTACTGGTGGCCAGGTATGAAGAGAGAGATAGCTGGTTTTGTTACGAGATGTTCCACCTGTCAGTAGGTGAAGGTAGAGCATCAGAGACCAGCTGGGTTGTTACAGTAGTTTCCCATTCCGGAGCGGAAATGGGATGATGTTCCGATGGATTTCGTGACGGGTTTGCCAAGGTCACCTTGAGGCAATGACGTCGTATGGGTTGTTTTGGAAAGAATTACGAAGGTAGCTCACTTCTTGCCAATCGAGGAGACCTTTGGTGTGGACGAGCTCAGAAGGCTATATATCTGAGAGATCGTACGTCTTCATGGGTTCCCTTGTTCTATCATTTCAGATAGGGACGCCCGCTTCACGTCTCATTTCTAGCAAAGTTTTCAGAGGGCGCTGGGTACACAGGTGCTTCTGAGCACAACATACCACCCTCAGATAGATGGCCAGTCAGAGCGGACGATACAGGTGCTAGAGGAAATGTTGCGCGCATGCTTCCTAGACTTTGGGGGCTTTTGGGAGAAGCATATACCCTTATTCGAGCTTGCCTATAACAATAGTTTTCAGGAAACTAATGAGATGGCACCATACGAGGCTCTATATGGTAGGCCATGTCGATCACCTTTGTGCTGGTTAGAGGCAGGTGATGTAGCTTTACTGGGGCCAAAGATCATGCAAGAGACATCTGAGATGGTCCAGTTCATTCGGAAGTGGATGGCTACCGCGCAGTCTCATCAGAAGTCTTATGCTGATCGCCGCAGATGACCTTTGGAGTTCGTGGATGGGGATCAGGTTTTCTTGCGTGTTTCTCCGAGGCTGGGACACAAACGGATCAGTAGACAGGGTAATATTTCACCGAGGTATGTGGGGCCATCTGAGATTCCAGAGAGAGCCGGGCTGGTCGCCTATCGGTTGCAGTTACAGCAGCAGTATCGAGCCATGCACGACGCCTTCCATGTGTCTCAGTTGCGTCACTACCATTCAGACCCATCTCACACCTTTCAGCCTGAGGAGGTTGAGCTGCAGTATGATGCGTCCTTTGAGGAACATCCGATCTGTATCGTTGACAGGAGGACGAAGGTTCTCCGAGGCCGATCAGTTCCTCTCGTACGGGTTCTATGGAAGCATGGCTGAGTGTAGGATGAGAACTAGGAGCGGGAGGTCGATGTACGTGCTCAGTGGCCAGAGTTGTTCTGATCTTTCTTTTTTCCACCATCGAAAGGGAAATTCAGGGATGAATTTCTGTAAGGGTGGGAGTTTTTAAGAACTCGGTTCTTGTTTTAGAGGTACGGGCTTCTTCTTTTCCTTTTCCTTAAGTGAATTTGAGAAAATATGGAAATATGGGAAAATATCCTAAATTTTGAAACTACAGGTCGTGTACTTTTCCCACACGCCGTGTACTTTTGGCCGTGTTGGGATAAGTACACAGGGCATGTAGCCTCTTTGGCCACAAAGGGTGTATGAACCGACTACACGCTGTGTAGTGGTCCTTTACACGCCGTGTAGTCAGTCGGCAGGTTAAAAAGTAAGGCGGTGGAGTCGCCGCCAGCTGGGTGGCAGTACACGCCGTGTACTCGGGAGTACATGTCGTGTACTCTTGTCGGCAGGTGAAAAGTGCGAGTACCGCCAAATGAACAGTTAAATGAAAGAAGTACACTCCGTGTACTCAGAAGTACACACCGTGTACGTTGTTTTTTCAGATTAAAATAGGCAGTAGCCTCCTCATTTGTCATAGGAGGCGTTTGAACCATTTTGGAGCCAAAGGAGGAGCCCAGACCTTTGATGATCCACTGGGAGTTCTTCTGGAATCCGATTCGGCTTTGGACGATCTCATTGGAACCGCACGGGTAAGCCCTTCCTCCTCCTGGTACCGTTCTTGCCAATTATTTTCCCAACATAAGTTATTTACGTTTCAATGTGTTTTTTTCTTCGTCGGATCTATGCCGTTCATGGGAGTTTCGAGAGCTGGCGTTCGGGTATAGTGTTCGTTGGCACATAAGGTAGGTGGCTTGGTGTTTATTTTCCATCTTTCGTGTGTTTTTGTGCGTTTTCGTGCCACGAACCCATGTTGGGGTGTCGTGTGGCTGAGGCTGTTGCTATATTTAATTCATAGAATTGCATAGGTGATTAAATGGTGATAATAAAATGATGTTAGGGATCATTTCTTGGATCCCGGACCATCCCGAGGGGTGTGTTCCTCTGTTTAGCCGTTTGGCCAAGATACCCGAGGGTATTCCTTAAATGTAGTAACTGTAGAATTTCCTTGAGAGGAATTGCTTGTTTACTACATTTTGATATGTTGGGCATGGCCCGATTACCTGTTTAGCCTCAGGGTATTGTTGTGATTAGCCTGAGGTCGTGACTGTTTTAGCCCGAGGGCTGTCGTTATTCCGCCTGAGGGAAACCTTTCGTGCCTGAGGGCTTGTCTTCTGTGCCTGAGGGTGACACTTCGTAAGCCTGAGGGCGAGAATTTCTGTTACGCCTGAGGTCAATACCTGCGGGTTGGATTCTGTATGTCCTGAGGGCAAGCCTGAGGGCATGGTTACTATTTTAGCCTGAGGGCGTGGTTACTATTTTAGCCTGAGGGCACGATTCTGGTTGGCTTGAGGGCTTGGTGTGAGCACAAAAATGTTACTAAATTAATGAAATTAAATGAATAATAGAATGGAAATTTAACTTTTAAGTTAGTTACTTTTGAGTACTACTTAGTTATTGCAATTACTATCGTGCACTTGTTGCATGTTTTACACACAGTTGAGAACGGTCCTTTGGTGGGTGCCTACTGGGATATATTTCTCACACCATGTTTGGGTCACGCTTTTCGGCCCAAATAGATTACGTTGTTGTAGGTGTAGATAGGGGCAAGAGTCCCTATACAGGTACTTGACAGTTGCTGAGGAGTAGGAGGGCATGGGACCGAGCCTAGGCTCGCGATGCCGCTGCGAGTTGTTTACTTGTTTTGTTGTACTTTTCTTTTGGTTGTATCACAGTGATGTATAACATGTTCTGGCTGTTTTCTTAAAATTTGAACATGTAGCATCATCAATTTTATATTGTTGTCTATATCCACTGCTGTAGTTATTTCAGTTGTGTATTTTTACTGCTTCCGCTGTAGTTGTATGTCTATTTTGGTATTCCGCTGCACTACACTTTGACAAATGAGGGCATAGTTTCACCACTATCAGACCTGGGCCCTCGCTGCTAGTCGGCAGCCTCTGGCGTTTGGGGAAATGATCTTGAGTTCACGTGGCGAACCGGGCTCAGGGCACCCGTTGCGTGGCACCCGGGGTCGAGATGTTACATTATGAATAAATTAAACCCTTATCATCTATGATTATAAATGGAATCACATAATTACGACTTTCAATGAATATCAAATGAATATAAAAAAATTAATAAATGCGAAAATATGTCACACTATAATTTTATATAAGTATATTAATTTTAATTTATGGATTTCTAGGGAATGAAATCGACAATTGGTATTCTCTATAAATATAATTGAATTATCTACATCATAGAAATTTATTTTTAATTTTTAGAGATAATATAGTTATCATTAATTATGACTCAATAGTTATAGAAAAAATTATATTATTAATAGATATATCAAAAAAATGATATTAAAAATGTTAAAATAATTATAGTTTCATTTAATTAATTTCATCCAAAAAAGTAATAGATTAATATTCATTTTATTTATTGTTTAATGAATTATTTTTGAACATATCTCTATGTTATGATATTTCAAAAATGTCAACTAATGAATAGTGTCAAAATTAACACAATTGATATTTAAAAAAAACATTCAATTATATAAAATAAATAAAAAATTAAACATCACCCAAATAATTGGGATGAAGTTATATATGTCACCAATGTTTCATTTATGTATCCTTTGGAATTTTAGAGTGTCTATATTAACCCTTTGTGAATAAAAAGACATGTTTCCATAGTAAGATTTAAAGAAATTATATACGGGTAATTCAAAATTATAAGGTTTAAAATAAAACCAAAACATGCAAAAAAATTATTCGATGAATAATATTCTATTATTGTAACAATATTATCCATTATGAGTTTTTAATGGTGGTTCGTACATGGAAATAAATTATAAATTATTTAAATCAGTGATAGTTACAAAATATCACTATCTTGTATTATAATTACAATTCTATTTCCACGTAGGGCCAAAATCATTCCCTGAATGAATAAAAATGTCTATTTTTTATAAATGAAACTATTTTAATTATATAATTTTATTTTAAATTTTCAGATGTTTTATAATTACTTTAAAAGGATCTTATATTCTAAACGAATATTTATTTAATTAACATAAAAAATAGAATAAATTATTTCAATAATATTAATTTTATTATTTATTCGATTGGATAATTTTTCTATCAAATTTAAAAGCACTAAATGATTTATTGTAGATGTCTGAATGCATTATATTTGAATTCCCACTTTGTTTATTGTGTTTTAAGTCTAATTAAATGAATAGTATAAAATTTGACAACAATAATATATTATTTAATTAATTTATTAATAAATTATAAATAAATTAAAATAAAGTTAAATATTAAAAATGTGATAAGATATGGTCAAAAATTAAATATAAATTGTATTTATGGTCCATTTTTTAAAATTTAGATCTAGAATAGTCTTATTATTTTTCATTATTTTGGGAGTTTCCTAAAGTGCCCCTATTATCTCTTGTAAAAAAAATCTCATCCCACATTTTCATACACCTCCATTATCCCTATCGCTTGACCAACCCATGATAAATTCTCCTATCAACATTCTTATTTAACATTGTTAGGTCTTTTTTCCAAAAAATACATTCCTAGTGTCCTTAAGAAGAGATCCAAAGGATGTCTAACAAAGAAGAGGTAATTCCATTACCAATTAAATTCATTTTCTTTTCTTTTAATATTATCTATTTATATGATGATTCAATAATAAATTAATAACTCCAGTATATTATATATGTTGAGTAGTTATTATAATTTTGGGACAACCTTATATCTCCATTTATCAATCATATGAATAACAATATCACTATGCATGTGTTCGAATGGCTTAACTTCTCTATGTTGTGTTATAATTTTTTATTCAAATATTATTTATTATGATGGGTATAATGACATGTATAATAGATTTAAATAATTAATATTACGTGATAATGTTTTTTTATAATTAATATACCATCCAATTACTTACCATTTAACCATCAAGGGAATGATATTTTCGCTCGTGCGTATGTACGACCTTCCATCTCAATGACATGGTGAGATTCATTATCTACGCTAACAATTAAAGACTGATTTTGAAATTTATATAAAAAGTGACAATGATAATTATGAACATAATTTCATTAATTAAATACATACTAGGGAAAACAAACTTGACCAATATGGAAAAACATGAATGAGAAAACAAAGTAGTTTACACCAGAAATAATGGTTATATTGAAATACTATAAAAAATTAAATAATAAGATCATATATGATATCATAAATATTGATATGGTCTTGATAAAATTTAATAACATTATTTAACCATTATATAGGATGTGAATACACCCTCGACTAATGAAATGTACAATATAAGGTATAATTTTTCAATCTCATTATTAGCTGATATTGTTTATTCGTAAGTGTATTTATAGGTATATTTATCACTCACATTTATAGTACCAAAATATATAATACTATTTCTATTAATATTCTTATTTTTCGAGTTTTTTTACCCATTGTTAAATTTTTTTAACTGGTATGGACGGTATCTTTCTTTTGTTTTTCATACAAGGTACATTATTACTTTTCCAACAATAGTATGAGATAATTGTTTTTTATCTAATATGGCATGAAAATATTTTTTCATCTTCATAATTAATTATTTCCATTAATATTAAACTACAATATTTTAGGTTTTCTTTCATCTAAATTGTTTTAATTTAGCATTGCTCAAAATATTAAAAATAAAAAAAATGGAGAAAAAATATGTTTTCCTCAGGAATTAAGCTCAAGTGTTTTATGAAAATTATATTCCATCAATGATGACATATGTATTTATTTTAATAGAATTTTTTAATTTAATTTTAATTTTTTAATGATGGAATTATAAAATTCATTTATCATTTATGGATTATGTTATGATGGAATGGTGTTTAAGAAACCCATAATATTTCATGGGGTATTCTATGATGAATGATTTATGTTTTTTTTGAAACATGTAAAATGATTTCATTATGTAATAGTGGGACCTATATCTCCCAATAATGCATTTGGAAAAGATTTATATCTCATGATATTGACATGAATAGAATAGGATGGAAATCTGGTTTAGTAATACATGGTTGGAACGACATGTAAACCAGATTTAGTAATGGACCTTGTCCATTATGATTTTCGTGGAAATAATTCACTATGTACTATGGAAACCATATTATTTCCTTAATTGTTGCAACAATTCCTTTTTTTCCTATGTACTTTTATCAAGGATAATTTTCCTTTATGATCAATGCCTTTTGAAATTCCATTATTTATTTCCTGACCCATTATTTTTTTCAGAGCCCGACCCCAAAAGCCTGGAGTTTGTCCCTAGAACATGGTGTGAAATTTTATTCATATACACATTCATACAAAAATTAAATATCTTATTCCAATACAGAGGATCGATTCGATTTAGGTTCTGAAAAACCAGATGTTGTTGATACACTTCTTCCAAAAAAATTACAAAGTTACACTTCTTTATTGATGTCTTTAAATAATAGTACTCCCAAATTGGAGTAATCTTCTAAACCTTGTAAAATAAATTGAAAATATAGAGTGATCATATTTATGATCAGTAAGGGGTTTTAAAAAAATTGATGAAATTGTATTTTTAAAACATCATCCATTGAAATAATCATAAAACTTTTTCTAGAGAGGAAAAAAATCCTTCTTGAGGCACGTCATCAATATTTTAAATAGTTACTTTAATTTTTATGAATGAAATTTTACAAAAGATTAATAATTTGTTTATATTAAAATATCTGGTAAAACATAAATCAGAGTGTGCATACATGTACATGAATTCATAGATGATACATAGTTCATAAAATATTCAAAAAAAATTCAAAAGTGATATTCAAAATATTAAATAGAATTACATATGTAATTATATCATGATTCAATAGATAAGAAAATAAAATTCGTGAAACATTAACATTATATACCCCTTCCTTGTATACCTTTTCATTTTCATACTTAATCATTACATATGCATTCATTGCCATTATCATAGGAGATTCTTAACCAAGGGGTATTCAATTATTCTAATAATTACATGGTTAGTTTTATACCAATACATAATGAGGGGATGTATAGTGATAGAATTTTTCATGGACTTGTTCCAAGACCATAAATCATGACTTTATATGAATCAAGGATAACCTCCAATCATGTTTCATATTGTTTCATAAGCCAATGATAACTACCAACATCATCACACATAACAACTCATGAGACTGAACATTACCCAATGCATTGGAGTGCTATCTGGGTGCACCCATTTTATTATTTAATTCCAATACATTTCTCATATGTCTATGATGGTTTTATATTCATAGTATTCCACACTACATTGAATACTGAAATTGTTATTCCATAACCCTTTTTACATACATGTTCATAATAAATATGGATTATTCTATAAATCTAAAAAAGACTAGACTTGTTTGTTTTAGATTTAACAGTTACATGCATGAACTAAAACAACATACTCTTGCATATGTAGTGAGAAATATTACACATAAAATAATTGGATGTTACAAAAATTACAACTCTTGTATTGAACCCTTAATGATGTAATCCTTTTCAAGCCATGATTAAATGTTTTAAATTTTAAAAACTCATTTAATACCTGAAATGTTAATTTACATATCATAATAGATTAATACACAAACAGAAATAAAAAAATCATACATAGTTACAAATTTATCATTGGTAGAAAACATAATCAGAATGTAAATATAAAAGATATAGATTCTTTAAGAAGCCAATTGATGAAGCTAAAAAATATTAAACAACGACTATGGAGAAGACCAAGGATGGTGCCAGAAACACTTCAAAACACAACATGCTTGTGTGGTCAGGCCACATTGAAATGTATATAATTATATATACAATATTAATTTGTGTTGGAGTCCATAAGAAAAAGTTTTTTTATGAAATAACTAAAAACATGTCATCTCTGGAAAATGAGGAAAGGTGGTCTGTGGATGGGGATGAGAGGAAATTATGGGTGAGTATAGGTGTAAAGGTAGGCTTAGATACAAGATAGAGTAAATCAAGATTTCATGAGGAAGAAGACATCATAGGGGTTGATGAGGGAGAAGATCAGATGACCCAGATCGTCAGTGGCCCGATCGAACGACTTTTGTGAAACACGTGTTATAAAAAAAGATGAAAGGATGATGTTATATAATATTTTGATAAGAAACCCGTGATTGATGCAGTGATTTATAATGGAATGAATGTATGTGATTAGATTAGGGGTAGAGTAGGTGGACCATGAAAAATATGGAAGAAACCACAGCGGGGAAGATTTGATGGCCTGGAAGAATAAAAGAATGAGAACTTATCATGCTCGATCGGATGACCTGGATCCTGTTTTTCTTAAAAACCCATTTCCCACATAAAAACATGATGGGTTTTGTGGATCTTTTACAACCCTGGAGCTCTTGATTAGTGCATAGAAATCTCCCTCACCCATCCCCGATACAGTCTTGTACCATGTCTCTAAGGGCACACTTCGGCGCCAACCCTTGCCGCCATGGATCCTCGTATGGTGGCACTCTACCTAGTTCCTTCATGTGTTCCTGAGGCATCCACACACACACACACATGTGGATATCCTTTGCGGTGGTTAAAGGGTCTAGTCTCAGCCTCCTACTCTCGTAGTAGGATGATCTTTATCCTCCATCCAAGCTAGAGGGTTGTCTCTAGTGTATATATTTTTTATAATCCCAACATTCTATAAAAATAAATGAAAAATATTAAAAATAGATTATATTAAATAAAGGAAATTTTTTAATTTTTTAAAACATGATTCCTACATTATTTTATACCTTGGTAAATTAAATTACAAAAAAATATATATCAATTTTTTATTATCATCCCATAACTTATAGTATAACTTTTAGTTAATAAAATTATTCATAAAAATGTTTTCGAATAAAAAAAACATATTATAATTTCCCTTGGAATTAATTATTTTAAAAATATTTAGTTTTAATATTCACTAAAACCGAAATTCTATGATTTGAAATTGATTTTGAGTTTTCAAAACAAAATACTTCCAAAAGATAATTTAAATTAAATTTTTACAAAGATACTAATTTAAAGTACTCAAATAATTAGAACCTTACTAATGATTTCATACTTAGGGAAATAATTATTTGTTATGTTTAAAAATTAATATTCATAAAAACTTTACAGAAAATTAATATATAAAACCAAATACTTATATTAACTAAACCATTAATTAAAAAAAATTACAATAACATTATAAAAAATGGATATTTTAAAATTTTTATATATTTAAAAAGTATTTAAAATACTTTCCTAAATTATAAAATCATATAATGTTTCATAAAAGATTATTTTAAATTTAAATCAATCATATTAAGTATAAAACTAAAGATATTTAAAACATATCAAAACAATTATAATTCATAATGAAAATATATAGGTTTTGTGAAATATTATAAAATATATCTTAAATTTTAGACTTAAATTATTTTGGATAAACAAGATACTAATGGTCTCTTCATTTTAAACTCCAATTATCCAAAAAAGGAAAATAATGGTCATATGTATTTTCAATTGTCAAAAATACCCATATGAATAAATTTTTAGGGTATTTCAACTTCAAGAAAACTTGGAAAATATAGTTATCATCATTCGTATGATGCATAGCTTGGTTTATGTATTTATTTCTATATTGATGTACATCATGATGAATCCGAAGGACCCCCAATATTTTCTTGGGATTTTAGTTGTATTTTGTGGTCTCCTTTTGAGATTAATAGTAATTTTAGTAGGTATCCTAGTGTAGTGAGGTTCTTTATGTCCTTAGTTCAATGTAATCATTTTGGTGTTAAATTAAATTAGACATTCCTTGTTTTTTTATTCTGAAAACATTGTTTGGATAACATGAAAATTAAATGAAGTGAAATAATACAATTTATTATTACACAATAAAAATGTTTGGGATTCCACATTATCCCCCCTTCAATTAATTACATTATCGCAATTCTAAAGAACTCGTATGAATTCACTAACAAAACTAGACACATATCACTTCTAACACCCCCTCAAAAAGTCGGCCAATGAGGAGGATCTCCTGATCATCCTTAGGTGGATCCCCATATTAGTTTCTACTTCATTGAATTATTTGGCCCATATATACCATGTGATATTTAAGTCAAACCCATGTATAAAACAATTGGTATTTCCAAAGAGAGGAATGAGAGGAATGAAGGATGAATATTTGAGTGTGGAATAGTTCTATATAAATCCCTCGAACTACATCATGATTAAAAAAAGTAAATTCATAGAGCATCCCATACATAGTAAATCTTAGGACTTGGAAAAGATAGACTGTTTGTAGGTCACCCTCCAATGTAGATTCTCAAAACATTCCCAAATATAAATATTTCATGGAATATGTGAAACATTGGATGATAACTTCATCGTACTTCTCTCTCTTCATGTACTCTGCTAATTTTGTAATTTCCATGCGGGGATAAACCTAACATACTCCCTGATAGGTCCGGAGGAAATTTGGGAAAATGGACACTTTAAAGAGTCTTTTGAGTGGAATGTGTAGGTTTGGAATAGGATAGTAGTATTCTAAACATGTCAGGATGATTACCGACTCAATTAATTCGGTCAGAACTGATAAGAGGTTTATTTGTAAACCCATGTCTTCAATGTAAAATTTTTAAGGGAAATGTTTGACATAGTAATGCATAACCATATTACAATAGAGACATTATTTTGTAAAAAACATATTAATAAACCAATTCATAGAATCTAACAATATAAATTTAAAAAAAGGCTCATGAAATATGAATATACTACATGTTTATTCATTTACTCTGACAATATCACTGGGATAGACTTCCCAGAATCTTCCATGGAGTCCCATTGTAGGTTCCACTAATGCCAAAGATTTCCCCAGTTTTAGGTTATGCAGATCCCTAAAGCGGTCCCAATACCTTTGATATCCTTGGTTTATATGCAACACAGGTAACTTGGATCAAGGGGGTGTAGACATCTAATGATCCATGTGATAAAGAGATGGAGTGTATCCAGTTGGTCGATATCATCATGAACTTGTGTTTGATTAGACAATTAGGAAGACTCATCCCCAAAAACCTCAAAGTCCCTAACATGACCATGGAGACCATATGTCATGAGTTAAAAAAGATATTCCACTTGGAGGTCACCCTCTTGTGCCACCTCTTAGATGTCTACTAGGGATGAAACATTCTCGACTTGGCTAAAAGAAATTAAATACACCCTTAGAGTATTTTCCCTTTCATGCATTGAACAATAATTGGGAAATTATCATAAGAAAATAGTGGAAGCCTGATCCTTTGTGAAGTTGAAGTACACAAGGAGATGTGGATACACAGTAGGAGTGTTTACATGATAAGGGAATTTTTTTAATGGTATCATAGATTTTTAAACATGAGTATCCCATAATAGTCTCTAATATTTCCAATATAAGTGAATGTTGTCTTGTTTCTTTTTCTATCTAAAAATTTTATGAATAATTCTAATTAGTACGGCATAATCGTGTTTTTAATGTTTCCCTAATTTAAGAGGGTTTTTTTAAACCGATCCTCTGATACCAAATATCATGACCTCGACCCCAAAATCCCAGAGTTGATGCCTGAAGCATATTGTGCAAAAAATTTTATAGACCCATGGATAAAAAAATTACACATAGTGTTCCAATACATAGGATCGATTCTGTTTAGTTTTAGGAGCACTAGATATTGTGGATACACTTCTTCCAAAAAGCATGACAATGATAAGCTTCATATTGATTCCATCACTTAAGAGTACTCAATTGTTGTAATAATATACTAAATCCTATAAAATAAATTGAAAATGTAGGCCAAGAATATGTATTCCCATTAATAGTTTTAAAAAAATTGATGAAATTCCAATTTTAAAACATCATCTTTTGATATAATCATAAAACGTTTTATTAAGAGGAAAACATTACTTCTTGACGCATTCCATCAATATTTTTAAAAGTTACTTGATTTTGTTTCAGAATAACCTTTTACAAAATATTCATATGTGTTTACTTAATAATTATAGGGAAAAAATAAATTATAGTTCACATACATGTCATGAATTCTTGGATGACACATTGTTCATAAATCGATCAAATCAATTCTAAAAGTTATATGAAAAATAGTAAATAGAATTACATAAATAATCATATCATAATTCAATAAGACATAAAATGAAATTCATGTAACCGTAATTTTATAAACCCATTCCTTTTATAACTTTTCATTTTCATACTTAATCATGCCATTTTCACTCATTTCTATTGTGATAGAATATTTTTAACAAAGATGAATTCTATTAGTAAAATAATTACTTGGATGGTCATATACTAATATATAATGAGGGAATGTATAATTCCATATTTTATCGAGGACTTGTGCCAAGACCATAAAACATTACTTAGTATGAGTCATGACTAATCGCCAATTCCATTTCCCATAGTAGCACAATCCAAGGCTAACCGCCCAGACCGCCGTAGATAACTATCATGAGACTCAACTTTACCCAATGAATTGGAGCGCTATCTAGGCACACCCATATTATCATTTACGTCCAATAAATTCCTCATATATCTAGTATGTTCTTATATTCATAGTGTTCTATACTACATTGAAATCTTATATTCTTATTTTATAACACTTTTTCACAAACATGTTCATAACTAAAATGTGTTATTCCATAAATGTAAAAATGTCTAGACTTGTTGGTTTCAAATTTAATAGTGGCATGCAAGAAGTAAAATTACATAATCTTTCACATTCAGTAAGAACGAGTACACAAAAAATAATGTGTTGTCATAAATATAAAAACTCTTACATTAAACTCCTAAGGATTTGAACAATTTTAACCCATGTTAATATTTTTGTACTTTTAAAAAGTCATTCAATCCATGCTATGTTAAATGTAATAGCATAATATATTAAAAAACATAAATAAACAAATTCATACATGGTGACATATTCATCAGGCATAGAAAAGATAATCCTCTTTAAAGTAAACAAATTACTAATGTGTGATATTTAATGCATAATTGATTTGAACACCCATTATTTACATGAATAACATTACACAAGGGTACTTCAAACTATTTCAACACAATGTTATAATTTGAAAAGCACGAAATTCAATAACAAAACATTCTAATAAAACCAACACCATTTAAATCAATGAAAATAATTGTGAAATAAATATAGACATAATGTGATAATAAAGTTTGTGTTACTAAAACAAATTCGAAATTTATTATTACGATCATTTCACTCTTCAATGAACTTGTTATAAAGTTTATCAACCCTTTGTGAAAACATATAGTGATCTAATTTTAATATAATGGTCAAATAATATACATATATATATATATATATAATCCTATGTACATAAGGGTTCTGTTCAAAATTTATGAATCCAAGACCTAATTCATGTATAAAAAAATATAATTTAAACCAAAGTTCAATTTTTGAAAATCATTATGTACAAATTAGGGTATTTATTAATGAATAAATACAAATATATATAAATATAAATTTAAGAATTCATATATATTTATAATTTCATAAAAAACACATTAAATCTAGCATGGATCTTATTAATTATGAATTCCCATAGAGCAGATTTTTTTATTCATTTAAATAAAGAAACTGATATGGTTTTACTAATAACACATGTATACATATATGCATATATGTAGTGAAAGAATTTTAGGGACACACAAAAAAATCACTCATGATTTACATGAGAAGGACAATTTTAAAACCATGAATTTGTTTTTATAAACCGATCAAAAAAATCAGTTGGATGAAAGAAAAACTATATATATATATATATATTTATATATGTATATATTTAAAAATTGTAAAAGGTATCAAAGTAAGTGAGAATTAGGTCCCTTACCTATCTTAAGGTCAAAGGGAAGTCATGTAGATGTTAGTGAAGCACTAGAGAGGAGGTAAACCTAGGAGAATTGGGTGAAAAAAAGAGTTTACATATACTATATATATAAAATATAGAGATGCATCAAGAAACAAATTGATGAGGCTCAAAAATACAATACAATGAATGCATAGGAGACTAATTTGGGCGCATGAAACCCTTATAAACACAACACTCTTGACTGGGTCGACCACAATGAAAATTATATAACTATATATATATTTTTTATAATATGATCTTACATTGGAATCCTTGGGAAATGAGTTTTTTTATGAAAAACAAAAAATGTGTCGGTTGTGTAAAATGAGGAAAGAGGTTCGTAGATGGGGACAAGTGGAATTGTGGGAGAGTATAGGTGTAGAGGTAGGATTAGATATATACTACAGCGGATCGTGATGTTGCGAGGAATAAGATATCATTGGGGAAGATAGGGGAGAAAATCCGACAGCCCAGATCATTCTTTGACAGATCGAATTGCTACAGTGACAGACAGGTTTAAAAAAAGATGTACCACTAAGATTAGATTAGATTTAGATCGTATAACCTTGAGAGACATTGTGATTTGAAAAGGAAAGAACGATTGTGATTGGATTAGAGGTAGATCAGATAGACCAAAAAAACACAATGGAAACCATGATGGTGGAAATTCAATGGTCGGGAGGAACAGATGATCGAGATTTCATCCACCTTGATTGGATGGCTTGGATCATGTTTCACTTAAAAAACTGCATCCCAATTAGAAACGGGATAGGTTTTGTGACTCCTTTATTACCCTATAACTCATGGTTAGTGCTTAGATATCTCCCTACCCCTCTCAGGTAGTGACCAAAACAAGGTATCTATGGGCGTTCTTCTACACTCACCCATACCTCTGTGCCTCCCCACTTGGTGGAACTCTACCTAGTTCATTCGTTTATTCTTGAGGAGTGTGCACACACACAGCCATGGCTGGTTGTTCTAAGTATGTAGGGTCTAGGCTCGGCCACCTACACCTGTAGTAGCGTGAGTTGCCTCTTTTGGGCTAGCTAGAGGGTTGGCCCTTGGGTATATATTTTTTATAAACACTGATTTCAAGAAAAAAGAAATAAAATTTAAAATTAATCAATTTCATTAAATAAAGAAGAATATATAATTTTATAAAACATGATTCTTATATTATTTTTAACTTTCGATCATTAAATTAAGAAAATAAACATATAAATTATATTTTCCCATTCTTTAACCAAGAGTAAATCTTTGAAATAATAACCGTATTCATAAACTTGTATACAAATACAAAAAAATCAAAATTCATACTTTTCTTTGAATTAATTAAAGTAAACACGTGTAGTTAATATTTTCACTAAAAATCGAAAATTCGTGATTGGAAATTCAGTTTATTTTTTTAAAACATTATTCTTCCAAAATATAAGGTCAATTTAATGTGTTCAATGATACATCTTTGAAGTACTCAAATACTTAGAAAAATCAAGTATCTTTTATTCTTAGGAAAATTATTATTTGTTATGTTTAAGAAGGAATATTTATAATAACTATACCGTTAATTAATTTATAAAACTGAATACACATATTAACTAAACAATTAGTTAAAAACATCATTAAAATACCATTATTATACTAGGATATGAAAAACACTTGATAATTTTAAAAATTATTAGAAATACTTACATAAGTATTGAAATCATACTATGTTTTATAAAATATGATTTTAAATTCAAAACCATGATGTTAAAGAAAAAACATAAAATATGTAAAACTTATCAAAAAAATTAATATGCTTAAGGAAGCTTTTTTAGTTTTATAATTAATTATACAATATATCTTAAATTGTTTACATAAATTATTTTGTTTTATCAATATAGTAACATTCAATTCATTTTAAACTCCAACAACACTAAAAGGGAAAATAATGATCATATGTATTTACAATGGCCAGAAGGACCCTTATAAATACATGTTTATGGTATTTCAAGTTCAATAAAACATAGTCAAGTTGTATCTCATCATTCCACTGATGTTTACCACAATTGTTGTGGTTCTAGATATAATAATGTTTATCGCGATGGATTTGAAGGAACCCACTATTTTCATGATATTTTGTTGTATTTTGTGGTCTCCTTGTGATTTTAATAGGTCTTTTAGTTGGTATCCTAGGATAATGAGGTTCTTTTGGACCTTGGTGCAATGTAATTATTTCACTGTTTAATTGAATATAACATACCTGTTTTTTTTATTTTTCATACATTGTTTGGATAACATGAAAATTAGATGAAGTAAAACCATAAATATTTATTATTACACAATAAAAATGTTCAGGGTGTCACAATTTTTATATATAAACATTATGTTAAAGTTTTTACATTCAAAATTTTTTGGTCTATTTTATGTTCTCTATGTTTAACCTTACTAATCATTTGACCTCACCCATTTTATGTTATCTTTTCCTCATGATATAAAGAGTGTTTTTTGGTAGGAAAACAAAGAAGATCTTCATGGGAGATTTTGAAGATATTTCACTATTTTAGGGGATTATAATCAACATTTCCAAATTCACTAATATAATATAGTCTTGGGGGTTAGTTTGTGTCATGTATTATGTATTCTGAAAATAAAATGTAATGTACAAATATTTCGTGCATGGGATTCTATAGTTAGTATTATAGAGAAGGTTTAGTTAACTTTTGAAAACGGAGAATAGAAAACTTTAGTATGATCTCTAGAGACATTTCAAAGGGGAGTCCAAGGATGTCCCTAAGTGTATGTCTAATGATAGGTTACTGTCTTATAATTGTGGTAACGATCTGGACTAACCTATAATTAAACCTTTGATGTTATAGATTGAATGCATGCCCCTCCATTATATTTTTTTTCTAGAATGATTTCTGACTCTAACACTATTTATTTATGTCTTTATAAAATGGATGGAACATGATGGAACGTTTTTATTGATCATTTAATTAGGAAATGAAATTATTGTCCTCGTGAACAACCTTGTTTTATGGGAGATGGAATGAAAAATCTTATTTCTATACATACATATGCTATGAATCATTCTGGACATCCAAATGAGAAGAGATGGGAACAACATTCTATTGATTCCTTCATGATGAAATTCCAACTATCTTCTAGTGGGTCTTCTAATCCATTTTCTTTAACAATGGACCAGTACCACTGAAAAAATATTTTATATCCTTCGCTATTTTTAACATGAAAAAGTCATTTTTTCTTTTTATCATTTAGAAGGTTATGCCGACCAATGCTGGACTCTAAATTTTGAATACATGGTAGTAAGATGAAATTGAATCCATGTAATGGGATGATTTTACGAACATATTTTACAATATTTACTTCTCACTTATTCTTCAAAAAAATATTGAAAAAGAGTTCCTTGAGATTATGAAAAAGGATGATGAATCAGTTGGTATCTATGATGAAATTTTTACATCAATTGCAAGGTATGATTATAGCCTTATCATCCAACCAAAAAGTAATGTTGATGAATTATTTAGGGGCATAAAACCTTGTCTTTGAGTGGAATTGGATATAAGAGACTTCAGTAGTTATGAAGATATAGTGTGTATTTCTATCAAGATAGTAATGGATGTTTGTCATACATATCAATCTCATGGATTTGACAACAAACAAAAGATGGATTTCAATGGAAAGTATCAAAACAATGGTTAAAATAAGATGAATGATTTCATATTCTCAAATTTTCGAAGGAATCATGGTGAAGATTGTATTGAAGGGACTAGAAAATTTTTTATGGGTTGAAAAGAAGGTCATCGAGAAATTTAGGGCTGATGTAATGGGAAAAAGGTCGCTAATGATGTGAATATATAAAAAATACAATAAATTTACCCCCACACCACAATGATACAATTGAAAAGGAATGGTGCATTAATCTAACTAATTCATTAATCCAAGGGTTAGTGATGATTGATGTTAGCATCCTCTTAAGGCTAAATAGAATGTAAAATCACATGTGATCAATATTGTAGATATTGACCATGACAAAAATGTTTTGGAATGATTATGTTTTTATGTAATGAGATTCTATAATATTTTTCTTGGATCACTTTTATATATCTATAGAATATTAGAATATCCATTTATTTTTCCATTATGGTTTTCAATAGTTATATACTACCGGTAATAATGAAAAGTGATTGAAATATTTTTGTAAGTAAAATGAAATGCACATAATGAATGGATAAAGAGACAGTGGTATGATTGATAGTGATATCTTAGTCTGAGTATATAGAATTACTTCATATTTTTACTATGTGGAAATAGTTAATTTTGACAGAATTCATGTTTTCACTAAGGTTCTTGGGTAATTAATTTCATAAACATGTTTCAAGAGAATAAATGAATAAGCGATTCAAATGTTTGGAATGTGACAACCAGGATCTTCCAAATGGTATATGGGAGACAAATGTTAATTCTAATTAGTTTACCTCAATTTAATGTTTTATATTTTGTGTTTTTCAGAGGATTGTAATTTTATCCATTGATGGATAATATCAATTATTTAATGGTTAATGTTTGTTTGAATGTTTCATTATCTCACTATAGGTATACTTGTGCATATTTTATGACATGTTCAAACCTTTTTGTTGAGATAGATGGAAGGAAATTTCATTATATCGCTTGATCTGGTAACACTTCAAGAATAAAAAATTCAACATCCTTTCATTCAATAAGATATGACGTGGAAATTTTCAGGGAAAGAACAATGTTGAGATTCAATATATGTCATGCAAGTACTTCTTCTAATTTGAAAATTCATCAACATCAAGAAAAGGATCTTGAAACCAAAAATGTTCTCATAGTACCATCTTATCCGATTATTTAGATTGTTCCTTAAACCATCACAGATGTATGGCTTTTTGGTAGTTAACTTTCTCAAAATCTTATTCTATATCACTATACATCAGAACATGATGGTCAGATTTCTCTTCCATGTCCATGTTTTCAATTCTCACTAATGTTATCATACGTGGAAACCTAATGATGAGTTAATTTGGGAAA
Source organism: Viscum album (assembly GCA_963277665.1). Lineage (NCBI taxonomy): Eukaryota > Viridiplantae > Streptophyta > Magnoliopsida > Santalales > Viscaceae > Viscum > Viscum album. Next base: position 938,447,598 of record OY728129.1, read on the forward strand.
CCGTTATGATTATAACATTAATTTTTCAAATGATTTTTTAATATCCAATTTTACAATTTTGGTCTCGATGAACGAAACAATGAGATGGTAAACCATATATATCCCCCACGAATTTAAAGGGTGAAATTAATTTTAACGGGGAAGAATGTGAAACCCTAAAATTTTATGAGATAAATAATTTTTAATTTCTTTCAAGTATTATGTTTTATGCTACACCAATATTATATTTCTCTATATGAAACACTAAATTATGATGTATTATATACAACATTATTCTTAACTTTCACTACTCCCAAGTTGGACCTTCCTCGATAGCTTACATTGTACGCAATATTGAGTTTCACTAAACAATGATATATTATTAAAATATTTTTATTTAATGGAATATAAACTAGACATTATGAATATTATTGACCACGTTTTGAATTTTATATAACATTAACATTCATATTATGTATTTTCTTGAAATTATATAAGAACAAATTCAATTATTCATAGAAAATAATTTTTTTTTAAAAAATGCAGTTTTGCTGCCATTTGATGGTTCTCCCATTTTAAATTTAGTTTGTAACACTTTTATATACTATTTATGACAAAATAAACTTTTTATATTGATACATAACCTAAAATGTTTTTTTTTGAATTTTTTGTTTTTTCCAGATAAAAATATTTTTTTAATGAATAGTAAAAAATACATCATTTTTAATTCAAAACATATTTTATGTCTAATTTATTTATAGAGATTTGTTATCTTTTTAATTGGGGGTAAATGTGTAATTGAATTATTTTTTTATCATTTAATATAATTTTGGTCAATGGAAGTAATTTGACATTTAAATTGGACATAAACCCATGATAATCTTTTGATAAGTTTTACTTCTTAAAAACCCACTTTTTTGGGTTAAACAATGGGGATTAATTGTAAATTAATTTTTTCTAATTATATGTGTTCAATTATTAAAACATTTATTCCATATTTGGAATCATTTCGTCCAAATTATCTGACTAGGTTACTTTTATTTTTAGGTATCTGGAATAGTATATTTTTTAATTTTTTCCATGCTTTAAGGTAAATCAGGTAATTAATGAAAATAATTATATTATATAGTTATCTTAAGACTTTTCTTTATCTAATTAGATGAATAAATTCAACCCTTATCATTTTTGGTTCGAAATTTAATCACTTAATGCACACATTCCTATGAATATAACTCGAATATAAACATTAATTAATTAATGCGACCAAATGTAAAACTCTCATTTTATGTAAGTATATTAATTTTACATTAGGTATTACTAAACAATAAAATAGACTATATGTTGTCTATAGAAATATAATATAATTAGATAGATCATATATATTTATCTGTAATTTTTAGAGGTTAAATAGTTCTCATTAATGATGACTCAATAATGATGCATAAATAATTTTATTAATAGAAATATCAATGAAATGATATTAAATATATTAAATTAAATTTAATATAACTGAATCAATGTCATACACTAATTTTTGGGATCACTTTTACTTGTTATGTATCGTTTAAAGGAGTTTTTTTCAACATATACTTATGTTATTATATTTCTAAAAGACAACTAATGAATAGTGTGAACATTGACACAACTGGTATTTTAAATAAATAATATTTTATTCAATTATGTAAAATTTATAGATATTTAAACACCAGGAAGATAATTGTAATAAAGTTAAATATGTCACCAATGGTCCATTTATGGCAATTTTTCCTTTTTATAGTGATAATATTAACCCTTAGTGAATAAAAATAAATGTTTCCCTGGTAAAAGTTAAATGAATTAATTTAGGGTAAATCAAAAATATAAGGACTAAAATAAAACAAAAACATGTCCAAAAAAAGTATTTGATGAATAAGATTCAATAAATATATTAATATGATTGTTTTTTAGTTTTGTAATGGACTCTTTTAGATGAAAATAAATTATATATAATTTAAATCAAATATAGTTACAAAATATCACTCTTTGGTTTTTTAATATATTTTATTTATCTATAGAGGGAAAAAATCAGTAATTGAATGAATATAAATTTCTATATTTATGTAAAAAACCCATTTAAATTATATAGATTTATTTTTTATTTTTATAATTCATATAATTTCCTTAAACGTGTCTTCAATTCTAAAACAATTTTTATTCAATTAACATAAAAATAGTATAAAAAATGTTAATAAAAATAATTTTGTTATATTTGTGGTTATTTAATATGTATAAAAAATTTAAAATATTTATATGTTATATTATATATATTTTAAAGAATTATATTCGAATTCCCACATTGTCTTATTGTATTTTATGTAAATCAAATGAATAGTTCAAATTTTTATGATAATAATTTCTTACTGAATTAATTTATTAATAAATTATTTAAAAATAAAAAAATGTTAAATAATCACATAATACAATATATGGTCTAACATGAATTATAAATTTCATTTATGGGAAATTTTAATTATTTATTCTATAATTGTCTTATTATATTTTAATATTTTTAGAGTTTCCTAAACAACCCCTCCCTTCTATGAAAAAAAATATCCTCCCATATTTTCTCACAAATCCATAAGCCTTATAGATTTACCAAACCATACCCAGTTATCCTATAAACCTTTTTTTTAACATCTGGAGGTCCTGGATTCCCAAAAAGTCGATCCCTAGTGTCTCTATGATGAGATCCAAAGGAAGTCCAACAAAGAAGATGTAATTGCTTTACCAATTCAATTCAATTGATTTTCTTCTTCTTCAACCTATGTATATGTTATTTCTATACTAATGTAATTATTTCGGTAAATTATAAATTTTTTATGTTGTTATATTTATTCAAAAACCTTAAACATCATGTTATCCATTCAATTATTAAAAATATCACTATTTATGCGTACGTACGACATATAGTCTCCACACTGTTGTGTAATTATTTATTCAATTTTTTTTATTAATATGGGTATAAGGATGAGTATAATGGATTTAAATAATTAATATTACATGATAATTATTTTTTATAATTAATATACCATCAAATTATATTCCATTTAACCATCAAGAGAATGATACCATCACTCGTGCATACGTACGACCTACTCTCTCCGCAATGTGGTGAGATTAATTCTCCTTGTTAAAAAGAAAATACTGATTATAAAATTTTTATGATGTGTGAATATAATAATTATGAACATAATGTCTAGAATAAAATACGTTATAGTCATAACAAACCCGACTTACATGGAAAATAGGAATGGGAAATCAAAACTCTTAACACCCAAAATAATGGTAATATTAAAATACTATTAACAAAATTATATAATAGGATCATATATGATATCATAAATATGTTTATGGTCCTATTGTTATATAATAACCGGATTTAACCACTATACAGGATGTGACCACACCCTCAGAAAATGAGAAATACATGTTAAGGAATAATTTGTTTATCTCGTTATTATATGAGATTGTTTATTCGTAAGTATTTTCTGGGATATATTTATCATTAACGTCAAAATTTCCTAAATATACAATAATATTTTTATTCTTATAAAAACTTTTTAAGTTAATTATACCATTTGGTATGTTTTTAATAAATGGTATGGAATGAATCATTCTTTCATTTTTTCGGACAAGGTAATTTTTGACGTTTCCAGCAAGACTATGAGTAGAATATTTTTTAAAAATACACTACATGAATGTATTTTTACACCTTCATAACACCTTATATACATGATGATTAACCTACTTGAATACATGTTTTTTATAATAAAATAATTTCTTTTAAAATTTCATGACATTTTGAGAATAAAAAAAGTTTTTGAAGAAGAAAGGATATTTTCTTTAAAATTAAGCTCATTTGTTTTATCAAATTTATTTTACATCTAAGACATAGTGTAATGTTTATCTACTGATTTTAGTTTTCTTAGAGAGTGTTTATGATGGAATTATGTAATCCATTTATCTTTTATATATTATTTTATGATGGAATTATGTTTAGGAAACCCATAATATTTCCTGGCTATGCTATGATGAATGATTTATGTTTTGGTAGAACATATATGAATAATTTCATTATGAGATGGGTGTGTATATATCCTTCCAATTCATTGGGCAAAGACATAAATATTATCATATAGAAATGATTAGAATGGAATGTAAATCTTATTTAGTATGGCATTGCTGGAATATCATGTAATCCTTATTCAGTAATGGACTTTTCCACTGTGATGGTCTAGGAAAAAATGCCTTGGATACTCTGGGAATAATATTATGTGCTTAATTCTTTCCACAATTCAATGTTTTATTCTAATAAAATTTTATCATGGTTAATGTTCCATTATGATCGATTCTTTTTAAACTCCACATATATATTTTATGACTCATGATTTTGATATTTAAACATAATTGTTATGTTTTTACATTATTTGTTTATGGTGGTTTGTTTTATGTTCTCCATGTTTACCCTTATTGAAAATTTTAGATAACCCTTTTTTATGTTTTCTTTTCACTAGGACATAAATAAATGATTATGTGTGAAAACAACAGAGATCTATTTGTAAGATTTTGAAGATCATTCACTAAGATAAAAGATCATGTTCCAAGTTTCCAAAGCCACTAAACTAATATGGTCTCGGGAATCAGTTTGTGTCATAAATTAAGTATTCTAGAAAAGAAATTATATATCAATGTTGATCAATCTTGGGTCGTTGTAATTGATATTGGGATCTTTTAATTAAGATAAAATAAATAATATCCGTACTTAGTCCCATGTTATATGTTTTCAGTACCTACTCTTCCTAGAAATTGGGATTTATGATCCTTCATATTTAATAAGATGTGTTATTATTATTAAAATCATGAAAATAAAGGTTTCAAAGGCTAGGGTATCTATAGATTTTATTAGAAAAATTATTAGTTATTTTTAGATATTAGGAATCAAGCACTTTAGTAACAACGTTAATAATAAGATTTTTTATAAGAAACATCCCAATAATTTGGAAGTTATTGTGTAATTGGTTTATCAAGAAAATACATCCCTGTAATCAAAAAAATTAGGTATATGTGGCTTTGGATTTGATGTATCTAGGGGAAATACCCAAAAACACAACATTGAGATTGACTCGAACCGGGTGTTGCACATGAAAACGGGCCTTGGTGCACTCTGGGTTTGAAACAAAATGGGGGATATTCATTGGTTAATTCATAAGCCTAGTAAATACAATTATTAAGGGAATAAAAAAGATCCCATTAGAATATAATTTATTAAATATACCCAGAATAACCTAGATTTAATCCTAGGGAATTACAAGTTAGGATATACATATCATTTATAATACCAGCCCCTTAATTGTATGTTCTTTTTCATAGTTAATAGAGAGAAATAGAAGAACATGTACCAATAATCAATTTGATAGGGAATGTGAATATTTCCATAATTATATGACAAATATAATTGGAATAGGTGATCAGAACATCATGACAATACATTATTAGATTTCTCATGTTATGAATAATAATTTAAATCATGTAGAAAGAGATCCTACCCCAATGAAATTAAATGTTTCCATTTAATCCTTAATGAGGAAAATTCCTCACATGTTTAGTTGGTCTTTTAATCCAATCTTTGTGAGAAATTGGATTAACTCCATTGAAAAGTAATCCCAGTCCTCTACTTCTCATGAAAAGAGAAAGTCGTACTTATGGTCAAACATTTTGATCGGGAAACTGATAAGTGGAGGACACTGATCAAGAATACAATGTCCCTAGATGAAATTGAATCCATGGATTGGAAGGAATTCATGAAAATGTTTTCAATGAATGTTTTTCTTAAACCCTCTTCCTTAAGAAGGAAATATAGTTCATTGGACTCATGATGATGGATGATGAGTCCAACAGGATGTATGACGAAAACATCACAAGCCATACATGATACCCTTATGGGGTTTTCATGAACATCTAAAGAAAGGTGAATTGCTTTTTAAGAGACTAAAATTGAGTCATTCAAAATAATTGTAGATTTGAGACATTGATAGTTTGGAATAGATTTCCCATTGTACACTCAAGTATGAAATTTATATCAGAGACACCTAGTGGTCTCAAGGTCTTGGTGAATAAAATAATCATAATATAGAGTCTAATATGGGTGGTTCGGAAAATATATCCCATGATGGAAAAAAGATCAAACATCTCATGTGTCAAAATTGTGGGAATAAGTATCCTAAGAACTATCTAAAAGGAACCTGAAATTGATTCATACATGGAAGAGTAGGAAATTTGGTTTAAAACTACTAAAGTCATCTGAAAAATCCTACTAATATGGATGATGAAAGGAAGGCTCATATGAACTCTCATCTAGTAGTGTAGTGTTACATCTACAAGCAGTGTGGGCATTATGAGAACAATTTCTCTAGTCCAAGGGTTGTCAGAAAAATTAAACAAAAACATCCATGGAAAGAAGGAAGATATTATGTTATCACTACTACTAAGGTGGATCGGAAAAATGTTGTGGTGATAGGTATTCTAGATATTCATTCACGAATATAAAATGTAAAATTTGATTCTAGTTATACACATTTCTTCGTATCTTGAATGTTTCATATAACTATTCAAATACAACCTCAAAATTTGAGGACAAGTTATATATAATAATTGAGAATGTGTAATTTATTTCATCTATGGTTTATAACTCTCCCTCAGTAAATTTTTATTGATTGAACATCCCATAAAATCTTATCATACTTCATTTAATCGAGTTTGATGTAATATTGAACATGGATTCCCTATCTTTATTCAAATACTCCAAAAACTTTTAGGAAAGGTAGATCACTCTTCACATCCTAAAGCATCCTCTAATTCATTACTTATGTATGGTGGAAGTTGAAAATCCTCTAGAATCATTATCTCATGTGTGGATATTACTAAATTATGAGCAGACATGTCTAGATCACATGATTGAGGCAAAGGAGATGATTCTTCTTGAAGATATTCGCATCACAATGGATTAAAATTATGTATTACCTAAAGAGTTTTCCAATCTTCTTCCTGATCGAGAGGTTGAGTTCTCAGCTGAATAGATTCTTGGATCTATTCTTATCGCGAAGACACCATTTAAAAGGGAAACCATAGAGTTGTATGAGCTGAAGAAGCAGTTTCATGAGATACTAGAGAAGGGTTTTATATTCTCAAGTTCTTTTCCATGGGGTGTGACAGTCCTCTTCATGAAGAATTAAAAATCAATGGGTGACCTCATTGATAGTTGTTATCTAAATCAAATAATGACAAAAAACAAGAATCCTCATCCTATTATATTTTAATTGTTCGATCAACTTTGTAGGGAATGATATTTCTCTAAGGTGGACCTTTGGTCAGGATATAACTAATAAATGGTAAGGAAGTATGATATTCCCAAGACTACCAATCAGATGAGGTATAGAGAATATGTGTTCATAGTGATTCTCTTCAGACTCACTAATGTTCTAGCAATGTTCAAGGATCTAATGAATCGAGTCTTTAGAGATAAACTTGAAAAATATTTGGTAGTATTTATCTATGATATTTTGATATACTTCAAGAGAAAGTAAGAACACAAGAATCATTTGAAAACTATGGTGATGATTTTTTAACAAAGAAACTCTATTAAAAGTATAGTAAATGTGAGTTATGAGTAGAAGAAGTAACATTCATGGGGAATGTAATCACCCACATCAGGATATCTTCAGTCCCTTCCATTACAATGGAAATTAATGAATAACCCATTCCAACATCTGTAATGGAGATCTGCAGTTTTTTGGGTATATTTTGGTGTTATTGACAATTTTTTAAGAAAATATTGTGATTTTCAACCCAATGACCACTATGACATGAAAGGGAGTGATGATCATCTATAATCAATAATGTGAAGAATGATTTAAGGAGATCAAAAAGTGTTTTACTACTATGTGAGTCCACACACTCCCAATAAGAGGAGTACAATTTGTTCTGTACAAAGTTGATTTAAATATTTTATTAGGATATGTACTGATGAAAAATGACAATCTGTAAGCCAACTCCTCATGGGAACTGAAAATAATTGAGAAAAAATATCCCAGGAAAGATCTGGAGTTGGAATTTGTGATCTTGGCGTTGATTATATGGTAAAATTATCTCTAAGGGAGAAGTGTGAGATATATATACTAATCACAAGAGTATAAATTATATATTCACACATAAAATGATTAATATAAGCTAGATAAAATGGTTAGAGATCATCAAGGATTATGAATGCTCGATCCACTACCCCCACAATAAGGCATATTAGGTGGCACCTACTATAAGTTGAAAGGATCATGCATCATTATGAATAATGATAATTGAAAATGATCCTAGATTATTAGATTTTAAGAGGATAGAAATTGGAATCATTAAGGGAGGAACATCGTCAATACTTTCTCTACGGATTTCTTCACCATCCCTCGTAGAGAAAATAAACAATGTTTAGAGAAAATATGAGGAATTTTTGAAAAGTGTGGAAGTTATTAAAAATGGGAAATCCTATGACTTCAATATTTATGAAGAAGTTGATGTATGGTTTGGGTCATGAATATTTCTTCCATCGATTCCATAGATAAAGAATGATATTTTGAAGAAACACATAGCTGAACGTTCCCTATTCACCCAAGGGGGACAAAAACATATTGATATCTCTGATAGAACATTTGGTGGGACAATGTGAAGAAGGAGGTTTCAGAATATACATCAATGTTCTTGGTATGTCAACAAGTGAAGGATGAAATAAATAAGTCTATGGGGGTGATGTAACCACTACCCAAACCAATATAGAAGTGGGAGAACATAACCATGTATTTTTTACCTGGACTTCCAAGGAAATCCAGAGGAAATAACGCTATATTTGTCATTGTGGATCATCTTACAATGACAAATAACATTATCCCAATTCAAGAGGACTTCTCATTAGATCAAAATTCATAGATATATATCAAATAAGTTGTAATTCTAAATGGTGTACCACTATATATTGTATCTGATAATGATCTGAGATTCACATCAATGTTGTCAAAATGTCTCAAGCGTGCTTTAAGCACTGAGATGATATTTAGTACGGCCTATCAATCCACACACTGATGGAAAATCTGAGTGAACTATTCAAACATTGGAATACAAGTGGAGATATTTTTCTATGGACAATAAAGGATGGTGAGACTAACATCTTCCACTAGTTAAATTCCCCTACAAAAAATATTTAAACTTTAGTATCAGAATAAGACCATATGACACCCTTTAGGGGAAAAAGTATAGAACACCAAAGGTAATTCTACCGCTTTGATATTCATCATCATATTAGAGCTTTGGAATATTGACTAGCACTTCCACCTACCATGTCAAAAGTAAATGATGACTTAATTATATACATCTTAAAAAATGTACATACTATATCCTTCACTTGTACTGTCATCAGAGGTCGTATCATTGAAAATTCTATATTATAATGAGGTGTATCTAGTGATGATTTTGGATCATAAATATAATGTTATACATGAGTAGTATAATCACCTGGAAAAATTACTATAGTGGAACCTTATGTACGAAGAGGAAACATTGTAATTGGAGGAAGCAATGAAGCAAAAGTACATGAACCTATTTATGGAATAGAATGTAAACCAAAATTTGAAAGGAGAGATTTCATAAGGGGGAAGATTGCAATAACCCAATGTTTAATCAATTAAAATTAACATCTTATAATTATGTCATATAATCACATGAAATCACAACATAACACACTACTAAATAATATGTGTCCTTTAGACCTAATATTCTCACATCGTTGATTTGAATATCAAAAATATAGCATGAACAGTTGTGATCTGTAAGATATTTAGAGTCCAATAAGGGAATATTTTTTCTAATTTTACCCATTTGAATAATAATATGTCCCTTTATGATTAGCAAATCGGACATGTAAATTGTATCCTTACCAATAAAAATATAAATAAAATTTTCCATCTTAAAAGTAATAATATGATAGTATTGGTATTTTTATAAGTCATAAAATTTTAGGTAAAAATTTAGGAATAGTTAAATACTTTATAAAAAAACAATTTATTTTTATAAAATTTATTTAAATATTATTTTTTTGATGACTTATGAAAATAAGATAATATTTTTAGACCTTAGTTAATTTTTCAAAATATTATTAAATTTGTTTCAATTTTAAAATATGTAATTTTCTTGTAAATGATTTTTTTTAATAATTAAACGTCCCATATGTATAAAAATTTTATCAAAAAATGGAGTTAATATGTTTTACACATATAGAGTTGTTAGGGTGAGTTTTTGTGATTTTTCTAAAATACTTAAATTTTTTGATGAAAAGTAAAATATGATAATTAAAATAAGTGCTAAACCTGAATTATTGCATCATTATTGAGTCATGGATGAAGTAATTTGACATTGGTTTAAACTCAAATAGGCTTATTACTATTTTTGGTAATATATTCATCACTAATTATTGTCTTATTGGAAAATAATAAAAAAATGATTATAATATTATAAAAACCCTCCTCCCCTCCACTTTAAAAACTACCCACATTCCCCTCTTCTCTTCACTCCTCTCAAGCCTTGTGACTTACCTATATTCTACTACACTTTATTCCCAAGATCATCCCACACATCTAGTAGCCATTGGTATCTTCAAAATAACAAATCCTCTCCGATAAGTGTTTCTCAAGGAAGAATAATTTAATAGGTAAATTCCACATTTCAAAACATTTACTTTCCATTCATGTTTGTATTCTTTTATATCAATATCTCTCATCATCCAAAGGTTATGAAAACTACACTACTTTGTATTTAATATAAAAATTATGATAATGGAATAATTTATTACCATATCTCTTTTACCCTTATTTTATACTAGTAGTGAAAACACAATCCAATATGTGTTAATTTACCACATTCAAGGACGATGGGTTTTCAATTTCAATTACCATATTAAATTGGGTTCATGAAAGAATTATTATGGTTGATCTAGACTATAATATTTTTATTACGTCACATATATGGTTCTGGAATATTATTGTACACATGGTGTTGATTTATAAAAAATGCATTTTTTGTGATAAAAAACTGACAATTGATATGAAAGGTTATCACTAAAGTTTTATATAATGATTCATCTTCACTCTAAGTAAAAAAATGAAATTTAAAACCATGTAACCTTATAAATATTAAATAATAAAATAACACAAATTCTATATAACCATCTTCATTTTAAATGATTATCCATTCATGTATATATTAGAAAACCAATCATTAAACAAACGGACCCGAACAATAATAAATGATATGAATGAACACAAAAAGGATATAATAAGTAAATTACATGTAAAATATGTTCTGGAATATTTAATTAAATAAGATAATTTTATTATAAGGCCCATTTATATCAAGTGGAGAACACCATCGTACTTATGGTAAGAGATTCTACTCGAACCTCCATTATTCATTTGGGTTATTCTTAATATCGTTTTACCAAAATGACATCCTAGATTATATTTATGTACATCATAAAATTTATATTTATCTATCAAAAATCATGTATAATTTTCCATACATCATTATCTTTTAGGTATATACACGTTTATTGTGATTACGTCTTAAATACTTCTCGATATGAAAACTCGTATTAATGGAACTTCCCGAATTTTTACCCTACTTAAAGTGCATTATACCATCTATTTTAAGAAATAATTTTTTTATAAAATAATTAATTTTTTTATGAAAACCATATTTTTTCATATCTATTTTTGAATAAAATATTATTCCCTTTCCCATTTTATATTCTCTTCAGTATTTCCTTTGAAACTACACTGAAATGTTTTAATGCTAAAATTTCTTAAATACTCTTTCTACGTGTTGTCACTTTTGTTTGAAATAAATAATATTATATATTTCTATTTTTCCTTATGAATTTGTATATATTTTTTTAATTCCATTCATTCATGGGTACTTGTATGATACTCCCATTTATTTTGCTATATGATAATATTTTGATACCCACATCTTTTCATGGGTACCCATATGTTTATGTATAGTAGATTATGTTTGATTAATTATATGGAAAACATGTTCAAGAACATGTTATGATGGGTGCACCTAGATAACACTCCAATTCATTAGGTAATATTGAGTCTCATGATAAGTTACGTGCAATGATTTTGTAGTTAACCTGAACTCGTGATACCATGTGCAATGGTCTTGGTTGTTTACCTTGACTTGTGATCCTATATAAGAAATGATCATTGACACATTCTAATGAAATTTTCTATGTTATTTCCAAATTATTATGACTCTTTGTTTATATGATCCAATTTTTATATGTTATGATTTCACATGTTCTATGCCTTTTTATATCATTATAAAATACCTTTTAACCCATGTTCTAAAGCATTATTATAATGATCATTCCTTTATTTTAATTTTAGCTCATCCATTTGTCCATGCTATCCACAGGTTTTACTCTTTAGATGTATGAGCACAATGGATGATAGGAGCTCTTTATAATGTTTTAATAAATAAATGTTTTATATAGTCACATGTTTTATGTTTTTCATACCTAGATGTCTAAGACACTATACTTTACGATCTGTGGCTCTTAATATGATCTTTTCTTATGCATAAAATCCTGAAATTATATGTGAAAACAGATAGAGTCACTATAAAATTCTAGAATTAGTGGTGGTTACTGACTCTATAACTTTTTTTCATATCACATTGACTCTGATCTTTTTTTCCTTTGTGTTGTGGTCTTCTATGCCTTTTATTCTCTATATTCACTTTTCCCTTGTGATTATTTTATTTTCATTAGATTTTGGGACCATGGGTTTTAACCATTGGTTTGAGCCGTTTGGAGTATAATTATATATATATAATATATATAATATAAAAATATATATATAAATATATAAATATATATAATATAAATATTATAAATATATTTATCAATTAACTTATTCATTATAATTCAGTAATTATTTAGATATATATATAATTTAAATTATAATAAATATATATATGATGTTTCTTAATATATTTCGAAATAAGTTAAATAAATGAATTTTTTATTTCTAATTATCATTTTAAAAATATTTAATTAAAAATTTTGTAATTAATATTTATAATTATAAATAAAGATATTTCAACAAATTGAATATAATTATAAATATATTTATATAATTATATTTATCTAAATACTTATATATATTTTTATTATACATCTTTGGTTTGGCCTAGAGGTCACAGAACCCTCTTAGACTGCAACCAACAAGTTTCTAATCCCTACTCACCCCTATTTAGAGGATTTCACACCCAACCAAATGTTTTTGGGGTCAGATATTGGGGGCCACCTTTTTTTATTACATGTTGGGTCCTGCTACAAATCGAGGGGCTTTGGATGTGGGACCATGGAGCTCAGATGGTGGCATAACCGCATCCCAGCATCAGTTGTCATGTCGAACGCATGATACGATGATGCTGATTGAGGTGTTAATTTATGGGTTGACCTTGACAATACTAAGGACTAAAGAAATAGGGAGATGGGGAAGCTAGGGGATTTGAGTTGTATATAATGGTGGGTGCACAAATGAAAACAGGTTATTAAGGGTATTCTTTGATGGAGGAGAGTGGTATCTATCGCAAAAGGATATTACAGGTGAGTGGTGAAAACTATGGAAAATATTATGGATTATATGAGAAACGATGTATGAACATTAATAGTGAATGCGTGGTGATTAGCATCTTGACCGATAATTGGGAATGGTGAACCCCCACTCGACGACGGAGGTGGTGGATCAGTGATCCTGCATGGAAGGTTGATGGGGCATCTAGAATGTTGATGACAACTGTTGGTTTTGTGTAGTCACCACATAGATTGTGCACCACATGTAAGGATGAGATATGTTCATTGCAGGTCTGCAGGGATTCCCAATTTGTGGTCACCTATGGTGATGCTTGTAGAAAATGTGTTTGGGTTGGGCACATTTTGGCTTTGTTTGGTGATATAGGATGACATTGGGGACTTTGGGCCACTGTACCCTTGGCCCTATTGGGTGTTTGTATTCGAGGTGTCTTTGGGTGAATATTAGTATGGTATCTACATGCATGTATAGTAACCATATAACATAGGGATTAATTGTTAAATTATTCCTAGGGCATCTATAACCTACCCAACGACCCGTGGTTGAATACTTTCCTATGTGTTTCACTATAATTATACCCTCGAATACCTCGTATACAAATATTTACTATTATATAAATAAACTTATTTATAAATATAAAAACGATATATATCATTTAAATATATTTTTTTAATTTTTTTAATTATTTGGATGTATATGAAATTATAATTTTTATTTTAATTATAAAAAAAACTATAAAAAGTATATATATATATATATATATTTATTTAAAAATATATATTCTTATAAATTTATTTAAATTTACCAATAAATATGAATATATTTAATTATAATAAATATATTTATTATTTAAATACTTTTTTGTAATTTCATAATTATTTAATAAATATTTATTTACTTACAATATATGTTTAAATAAATATATCTAATTATATATGTATATAATTATAAATACATTTATATAATTATATATAATTATTTATATATTTATTAATATATAAATATATATTACTATGTATTTATTAAATATATTTTTTATAATTTTAAATGTATTTAAATAAATATTGTATATTTATATTTATAATTACAAAATAATTTTATTATAAGTTTTTTTTATATAATTATAAATATGATTATATATTTATATATATATTAATTATTTTTTGTCACTGCTTAGGAGATCCTCTCTCCATTGATTCAATATCAATTGAGGATTCTAGGGCACACTCATGGCCTTCCTTAGAGAAGATTCAGTGAAAACTAAGAACCTCCTTTCTTGTGGATGTGTTGTTGCTACTGGTGATAGTGATCATGAAGAACAGAAGGTAACACATTCGACTTATGTTGTGGAAGAAGGTAAGGACCTAAATCATAGGATCTTCTCTATATGAAAGGGTTATACAACTGGTCAATTTCTAAAAAAGGGTAATGTTACATGTGTTTTCTCATGGAAGAGGGAATTTTATATTGTCTCATCTCCTATCATCACTCGATTATTGGTATAAATATTCACTCTATGAATGATCTGTTTTGGAAAACCCCATATTTAGTTTACAATATTTTATATCTATACATTATTTCTGACTTGAAATGTATCACTTTTTTGAGGGGATACTTCCACATTCTCTTCCTGAAAGATGAGATGAAACAAACAATGTTAGGATTCAGAATGGTTTTATTGAATTCCAGATCCATGTTTATTTATGAAAATTATAATATGACAAACTTTTTTAAATAAAAAACAGTTTTTGCTAGGTCTGGGACATTATTTTTAGACTGAATTGGATTCTGTGGAATACATGCATTCATTTTTATATCACTTATTCAATTTACCTTCCCATAAAAAAAATGAAACTGAGAATTCCAAGCAGAACTACATTGATAGAGTACTTGTGGAGGAATACCTCACTGTGAATCTTTATGGTAATGTAGTTATATCAACTAAATATGATGAATTAACATTGTAAATTGATTTTGAGAAAATACCTTCATTTTATACTCTATGAAGGATAATTTTTAATCCTATTTATTATTTTTTATGGTCTGTGATTTCCTATTTCTATATGAATGATTTACATGATGTGTCTATTTCTAGGAAGAAATAGAAAGAAAATTGTGACCAAAATGTTGTTTTATGGGACAAGGATAATAATAAAAAAATTTGAGGTGAGTAAGGGCTTGTGAGGTCACCTATCAAGAGAAATGGACAAAACATGGTTGACACTCATTCTGAGATGGGGTCCTATGACAAAAACATTATTATTGTAGGGGAAATGATTATAAGGCCCAGAAATCATGTTTTGAAGTCCTATATTAAGGGGGTATCTTCTTTATGGACTCTGTGACTGGATGCACATAATTAGGGTGTACGGAAAGTGAATATCTGGGGGACTATTGTGATGGAGTTGACAGTGATTGACTAATAGATAATAAACCAATTAATGATTATTATAATAAAAAGTTATATGATCAAAAACTAATTCATGAATAAATAATTTCTTCAATGGATCAAAATGGAAGAAAAATTATTAATGTTGTAATTCCTTAAAAATCAAAACAGATCACGCAAGTGTCTTATGTTGGTTAGCCCAGTCCTGAAGTGACTGTGCCTGCAACCTCAGCTAAAAGAATACATGCTTCAACTATGGGAAGTACGTTAATGAGGTGACACACATGGACACATCCCATGTAGCATTTGGATTATCTTGATTACTATTGTACAAAAATGTTGAATGGTTCTAAATAGGCTTTATGTTCCCCATGTATGGATTTTTACCCAAATGTGGACTTCCCCAAATGAGGTGTCTAACCTATAACCTCCAATACAATTTCTAAGGATATTTGGTTATAGATATTTGGAGTAGGGCCTCCCGAGTTGAAGGAAAAATGACTTTCCTAGGGAATGCAGATGGGGTTATGGGAAGAAATGTGATTATTAATCTATATCCACCTAATAATTATGCTTCCAAATTTGAAAAGGGGTTGTCCCCCATTATATATTTTGTGGATTTTGGTATATTACATATTGTATAAACAAGACCCCATGAACTGTTTCTCATTAGGTATTGGCTTGTGTTTCTTATATTATGGGTGATCCAACTACCAGTGACACTATAGAAGTGAAATTGGATGAGGTTATTCCCATGGTCTATGGTCCAAGTACAAATAAATTTAAGATTCTTGATATTTTAAAAAGATCTAACAGTAATGAAAGATTTTGAGTGGAGATTGAAAAAATAAATTGAACTCTTGTCGTTTAGCCACATGATGAAGAAGATGAGTCATCAGGAAGAGAAGATTTGGAGGATAACTAATAGTCTTCAAAACAATAGAAGATAAGAAGACCACAAAAGAGTCATGGCAGCTCTTGTTTATGGTGTGATGGACATAAAAGGAATTGAATGCGGATTAATTGTTGGTGATGGTTCTTAAACATTTTACACCCCACTATTATTACTTATACATTCTATTTTGGAAATAGTTTTTTTAGGCCATGGATTTTATCCATGGTATGGGCTATTATAAAATAAATATATTTTTAAAATTATATATATGTTTATAATATATAATGATATATAATTATAAATATATTAATTATAATATTTTATGTAAACCACTTTTTTATAATTTTTTCTTTATTTAAATATACATATATATATTTATAATCATGTATATATATTTTTTAAACAGTTATAAATATATATAATAATAAAAAATAACCTACTTAAATTTAAAAATTATTAAAATTATAAATTAAATATATTATTAATATAAATTTGTTACATATTTTAAATGTAAATACTTAATAAAAATGAATAAATATTATTTATATAAATTTCAAAAACATTGAAAATATTACATATATTGAAAATAAATATTTTTATAAAAACATATTACAAAATGATTACATATATTTTTAACATTATTAATTAATACATTGTAATAAATGAATAAATAAAGTTAAATAAATAAATAAAATTAAAAATGGAATTCATAACATTTACATGAACTAATGTTACCTATGAAATGAATAAAATTGAATAAATAGATGATATTAAATATATAAGCAACAAAATTGTTAAAAAATTAGTACATTTACTATAAAACAATATTTATAATTAAATTAAACCGAATTAAACTAAATCTAATTAAATTAAACACATCCACATACATAAACACATATCAACAAATACAAATACACAAATAGAGTTATAGATATGTAAATATACCTTTTTTTAATATCAATATCAATATATATATATATATATATTCATTTATAAATTATATAATTATTCCCAAAACGTATTTCCATATTATATTTATTTTAGTTAAATGAAAATATTTAAATTAATTGATATATATAAACTATTAAACATTTTAACGAATATCAATTTGATAATTATTTATATATTAAACTATAAAAATATGATTTAATTAATATAAAAAGTTATATATCAAATTTATATGTTATATTTTCATATATAAACTTATTTTAATATAAATATTAATTGAAAATATATTTATATTTATATATTAATTAACTTATCCCCTACGACCATTAGTATCAATTAAAAAAAGAATAAATTATTGTGTCACATTTATCAGTAATAAAAAAGTGATGATACTTGGGGTACCTATAAAGTGCTAGAAAAAAGAACGGATAAAGGGTGCCCCATATTCTATGCCCATTTAATTAATGATAAATGGTAACATTATCAATAGTTTTTACGAGTACTAATAATAGTCCCTCAATAGAATTTTATTTTGGCTAGATTTGTTGAAGGTCATCACTAAATATAGCATGATCCATGGTATTGTTAATAATATAACACATCAAATAAAATTTTAAAATATTTATATAATAATTAAAAAATATTATATCAATATAATAAATCAAAACTGAAAAGAAATTTCAATGTTATCTATTGTGGGATTGTGATTGATGATTCACTGAAAGGGAATCTAGAATGGATATTTATAAATAGAGGTTAACCATTGGATATTCATGAAAAGGGATTTGTGAATTGAATTATGAGGAATATCTCAATGGGTTAACCATTGATCCATGAGTTGTTGTAGAATATGGAGAGTTTCACACTGGGAAACATAGTTTTTAGGGGGTGTTGCTGAAGAATGTGATTTTTTCAACCATCAACATCCAAAAGGGTTGTGTGAAATGGTTTTATAGAACTAGATATATGCTTCATTAGGTAGTGAGAACATGAATTGTTGATTGAGAGATAAATCTCGGATTTCACGAATGGGGAGGAGGTGGTGGGTTTATTGGAGAGTAAAAAATTGGAATAGAGGGGATCTTGGCATTGAGAATGAACTTATAGATGATTAGAAGATGTTTTTTTAATAAATATCCTTGTTCCTCTAATTTTCTAGGGAGACACTATTTTGATAACATCCTTCTTCATAATTATATAAAATATGATGCTTTCCAGAAAATGAATATTCATTGAGATATTAGAGAAGAAAATGATTTTAATAATAGAGTCTTTTATGATAATATATAATGGAAGGAAATTTCCTGAAAGGTTCCTTATGAAAAGTAAATTCAAGGAAGGTTCATTTGATCTACTACAGAAAAAAAAATTCAAATGTTAATTAGGAAATATTTTCCCTAATAAAAAATTTCAGGATTATTTTTTTATATTTTTTTTATTTAAAAAGAAAAATATAATTATGATATGAAATATTAATATGTATAAAAGGACTTATTTCATGTTAATTACCATCAACTACCATAAACAAAGTTGAACCAAATAGTCACCTGTACTACTTTGTAGTGTTAAATTCATTATCATTAAACCATCAGTGGGACCGGTGTGACTTCTATCATCCAAAATGTAACATCTCAAATCAATATTATAATTATAAAAACTCAATGAAACCAATTTATAATGACTCCATTAGTTAATTTTAAGGGGGAATGAAAATTTTATGGCCTTCCAATCCGCCACCCTTCTCATTCATCTCTTTTCATAGGCTTTCACCAATCAGCGATGAATCATTCCAATCAAAATATTCACTGTCCTATTATTATCATTGACCTATTTTCCTTGACACATTGATTACCTAGTTCTTCACCGATGATCAGTCAGCTACTTGGTTTTTGTTCTCAAAGTGTTATTTTTAAGAGTTTTTCCATAATGGAATGATGACAGGGTTTTCTTTAAACAAATGCATCTAGTGATGATGGTTCATTCAATGGATTACATTTCTATATATAATAGTGTGAGGGGTTGAGCATATTGATGGAAACCAAAATGATATAAAAATCATGGCTTATGGAATCTTTTTCATCCGGATTATCCATGAACTATTTTGTTTGAATTTTTAATATTTAACAATCATGCTGCTATTTTTTTGGTTTTTTGAAGAAATAGTTTTTTCATGTAGTTTATTTAAAGGTTACCACATTGAATCAATGTTTTATTAAAAAATATAAAAAAAATAATTAAAAGTAATATTAATTTTTATGAAATTTAAACTTTATTACTCTACAAAATTAAATAACATATTATTTTTACTATTTTTTTAACAATCTACAATTTCTGGTTAATAGAAATCTTATTCCCTAAACAATAACATCCAAAGTTTACATATAAGACTACCATTGGGATTAATCAAATAGTGCACCCTATTATTCACTAGTCATATACTCTAATATAAAATAACGCATTCTTATTTTGAAACAAATGATTTAAATTAAATTTTCATTACTGAAAAATTTTAATAATGATCATGCCTCACACCAAACACAATATGGAAACAAATAATTTTGGAAATAATTCATTAAGAATATTATTCTAGTTCATGAAAATACACACTTGACAAACATTATCACCTACAAAAATATCTCGGTCAATAGAATATTCAACACTTGTTTCTCATGAATTCAAAATCATATTAAACATACTACAACTTGAATAAAATTAATGCCTTCTCTCCTAATTCATTTTTAACGGAGTAACATCTCTTTATTTTTCAACTATGTGTGACACCGACCCCTCTCAATTGGAAATAAAAATATATATCTCCCACATTATCAATTTACCAGAAGAGAATTTCATTGAATGATTAAAAATAAACAATACTAATTATTCCAATTAACAATGACAGATCACATACCTTTCATGAATTAATTTTTATGAATATAACTTATTGAGTGGAATAATTGTAAACTTTTTTCAGTGGAATAACCTTCATGAAGTGGAGTGTAAAAAACCAAATATCCCAAACATAAATATTAAATATCTATTGATGAATATTCATTACATAAAATAATTATTCATGGAAAATTAGTCTTAATATAGTTTATTTGGAAACTTTGACCAAGGAAAAATATTTAATAAGTGATAAATGTAATCACCAACTATGTTCTGAATAACTAGAACTCATCATAATAATATCATAAAAAATAACATTCATCGCAACATGGAGTTTTAAAACATAAAAAATGTGAGATCAAATGCTCAATATGGGTAAACAAGGTAGATATCAATATATCATGAATATAAAAGTATGAAAACAAGAGAAAAACATTATAAATCCAAACCCTTGACATCATATATCATAAAACAGAATTTTTTAATAATCATTGGTAGCTAATAAGTCATTAATCATAATAAAATAAACTAACATGAACTATGAGAAGATAAAATGGGAATAAGGCAAATATTTGTTTTATTTTCATAAGAATATAAAATCATTTCATTATTATTTTAATTGTAATTTCCATAATATGATAGTGGAATGTGTTCACTCCCTAAACCATCAATGTTGTCATGGTTAACTCCCAATATTATTGTAGAGGGTTGAGTTCTTGACTAAAACTAATTCACCCCTGATTCCATTCCATTTTATATCATGACATGCAAATATTTACAAAGTGTATTGGAATGAGTTTTGTTCCCACCCACCACATAATGAAACTCATACATAGGGGTAAGAGAAGATCATAAATAATTAAAAAATTTAGAAACCATGAAATGAAATGGTTTAAAAAAAATTCATCATAACAAAACATGTTTCAAATAAATTGTTTTTATAATAATTGCATCATGTAAATATAGAAAAAACATGGAAAAAAGTGATTTTTATATACATTTTATCATGGTTTAGTAAGTATAAGATAAACGAGTTTCATTAACTTCTTGTCATCATAAACAGAAAAAATCATTAAAAGGAATAATAATGATAATCTTGGACTATATACCATGAAATCAATATGTAACAACAAAGGATGTCATCTTTGGTGGAATATGATTTTTAATGATAACTAGAAACATTTATTAGAGGAAAATATAATATTTTTTGAAAATATACCTTCAAAATAGAAACATCATATAATTTTTTGGAAATCATTTTGATGAAAATAATCTCTAAAAATTATTATGCATTATTAAAAACATTTTGTGACAATGAAAATTGAAAATTACATACATGTCATACAGGTTAAAATAATGAATGTTTTCAATTTTTTTGTAAATAATAAAAGGGTCCTATTTTGAAGTTGATATGATTATTACCTGATATAATTTAAATAGTAATTTAATTAGTAGTAAATATATATTCAATACATAAATTTTAAAATTATAAAAACATTAGGAAAAACATTTTTATAAAACATGGTTTTGGAAGCCAATGGGTTTTGACTGAATAAAGAAATAGATATTCATTTTTTGTACTTTTTTGATATTTTAAGTACATAATGATTGTAAAATGACGGTAAATCATGTATTCTCAATACATAAACAAATTATAAGAAAATTCATGTGTTTTCTATGATATTTAAATAACATTTCATCATCAGAAGCATAATCATAAACTATCTTAATAAATGAAAATATTGTATCCTACAACCACTCCCACTTTAGTAACATATAATTGCATACCTTGTGAAATAATAATATTAAATGAAACATAAAATATCATTATATAAAATAAATTTATGATATTATTTTTCAGTGAGATTTTATAAACACCTTATAAAACAATATAGTTGTGTTACATTATATATGTATCAAATGATGAAATTAGAGTGAAAAATATCATACATCATGTCTTAATGTCTTTCATATATTTTCAAATATCCTGTATAAAAATATAAAAAATCACTATATATTTATTGTAAATATGAAAAATATATATCACCCCAAATATTATTTAATAATGAACCCATATTACCTTATAATTAAAATATTGATGTGTAGGTCACCTTTTAGACAAATTGTTATTTTATTTTTCATGTATGTTTTGATTCTTTCGTTCATCTTAAATTTAACATGGTTACATAATATCTAGAATTTAAAATATTATACTAATTTAATATATATTTATTATATATGTATTTATGGTAATTCATAAAATTTACCAACAGAAAAAAAAATATTGTTCGTGGAGATAGTTGGTTGAATGTATACTTGATCGATGCATCCATTTTAATGAATGATTGATATAATGAATTTTATATTATATATTAAATTATATAATAAATTTCATTTCATATATATCACTTATTTTTATTAAAAAATTTCTTTTTACCATTCATGTAATGAACGAATGAATCTCATCGCCCTGTGAGGAGGTAGTCTGATGTACATGCGAGGGAAGTTATCTTTTTACAAAAAATAGAATTTAATATGTTATATGTGATATAATAATTTAATATGTAAAAAAAAATTATATATTTAATATATAAATATTTAACCCATCATTTTATATATCCATTAGAGGTGGTTTTGGAAAATTAATAACATCAGTTCACCTGGAGGAAGTCTGTCATAAACAAGATTGATTGTTTCGTTTCCCATTTAATGGAGGTCGAAATAGATATAAGTTATAAAATTAAAATAAAAAATTTATAAATATATGGGATATATTGGAGTAATCATATAATAATAATTTTATAATAAATAAAATATTTTGAAGAAAAATTAAAACAAAATCATCCAGTAAAAAAAATTACACCTTCTTCGGAAAAGCTCTATGTGATGAACCTAAATTAGATCGAACATTAGATATGAAATATTGGGAATGAGTATAGTTTTTATAAAATATATATGGAAGCTATTTTGGAATGTATTGGTGGAAATAAATGGTCTTTTATGTGTGAATTGGAGAGGATGGGGTGTGGATTTTTATAAGTGTGGGTGAGGATATAGTTTTTATTTTTGGAAATAATAAATTGTACCAACATTTTTCACATTAAAAAATTCTCCAAAATGACTCATTATATAACTACATATTTTATATGGTATAAATATAGCTATATAAATATATTTACACAAATGTTTATGAAATTTTTTCTTGGAACATTTTAGTTTAACCCATGGTAAAACCGTTATAACCTTAATCGGTGTAATTATTTTTTAGTTTTTTACTTCTTATTTTGAACATAAATTTAGTTAAAATTAATTTATAATATAAATTATTATATTCCAATTATTTAAATCATTTATAAAAAAACATTCATGTTTTAAAATTTTAATTTATATGAAACCCTCAAACATTATGAGTATGTGTTATTCTAGAGAGAAAACGATCAAATGTTTAAAACGTTTTTATATGAAAATTCAATATGATAATGAATCCAATGAAAAAAATTGTATTAATTGATATATAATATAAATAATTTTACTTTTAATAATATTTTAAAAAAATTACCTTATAAATTCTTATAATGAAATGTTAGTTTCATATAAAAACCATTATTTTTCACTATTCATCAAAAACGTAAAATTTTCAGTGAAAAATATTAATTATCTACATAAGATAATTTTTTAATTTTCATTAATGAAATAAAATTTATTTTATTAAATTATTTGTATATAATATTAAAAATTCAGTTTTATTTTTCACAAAAAGAATTAAAAAACCTTTATTGAGTAAATATTATTTTCAAAACATATAATGATTTAACAAAAAATTAAGTACACTTTTATCAATATGTATTATTTATAGAAGAGCATTATATATAATTATTAAAATATGATTATTCATACTCATTATAGTATTATTAACTTCTTTAATATAATGATGGGATTTAAATAATAAAATTAATATCTTGTAGTTGTTTTTTATAACTCAATGTTGTTTCTAAGGCCCATCGAAGAAAAAAAATTATTCAAAAAAAATCATATGATTATTTGGTGATAAATTATATCCCACATAAATATAATTTATGCAAATAAAATATTTCATTCCTATATAAATATTTGAAGATAAATCTACATTATTTTTTAAGTATATATGTAGCTCTGAGAAACATGTGTTTTCACCACAAATCATTTACTAAGTGATTGATCTTATTTTTTTGAAAAATCTCAGTAAGATCTATCATCTCCACTAGTTTCCCCCAATAAAAAGGATCTTACTCTATGTTTATGAATTTTTTTTTCAATACATGTTAATGGATGGGTATGTACGTGTTCTTTTGAGATACAATAGAGTCATTTTAAACATGATAGAGGTTTGGAGGATGCACCAACTGATAGGATACCAATTTGGTATGTTAATGAATATAAATGGCTCTAATACACCTAGGTATTAGTTATTAAGATTTTCTAAAATATTTTTACTATCATCCATATATAAATTCTTAAAAACACATTGTCAACAACAACAAATTCCAAATCACACCAGTGATTATTAGCGTAAATTTTCTACTGATATTGTGTCCCCCTTATTTCCTACTAAATTTATCTAACCTTCTCAGTTTTTTATTAAGATATATTAGGTCCCAATAAATTTAATTCTCCAACTTCAATATAATATTATATAGTTATAAACTTACTTCAATAGAGGTATTCCTAATAATCCTTATTAACCCTCGAGTGAAATCTATTTTTGTAAGAAAGCTCAACTAGGGGAATGTGATGATAAAAAAACATTTCAAATAAAAATACATTTATTTAATATTATTCTTGGGGTTTCAATTGTTTTATCAGACAAAACATAATTATATGGGTGTTAGGCATTACGAAAATTTAACTTAATATAATGAACATTCGAATGACTTTATTAGAAAATTGAGAAAATCTCATATCCCAATAATATTCAATTGAATATGGTACTCAATGAAACAATAATATATCTATAATGTATATCTTGGAAATATAATCTAGAGGGAAATCATCTCTGATAGTGAAAAAATATTCTGAATTTGTATGGCTATCTACTATATCCGATATAGAATTATTTTTTATACATTTGGGGTGTCCGAAGATAAATCAAGGGTGATATTTTCAAATTTCCATTATGGTGTGGGTAAGGAATATTAAGTACACTTTAAATTTTTTCGCCCATCTTTAACATTTTGACATACCAATCATGGAGACAGAAGCTCTATGATGTCCCTCTTCTTTACATCTCGTCATAAGTACTCATTGAAACCTCCATTCATCTTTGTACATTCAGGATAAATTGAGAATAAAGAAGTATGAAATTACTCTAACAATAACATATTAAAATATGGTATAGATAGAACGGATATATAGTTTAAAGGCCTTATTATTCTTTCATGACTAGGGATAGGCTTAAGAACATTGAAACTATTTTTGATGATTTACATATTCCTTTTTCACCTCTTTAATCATCACATTTATAAATAGTTGAGCATTGAATTAATCTTGAGTTGATTTATAACCAATATTCAATAATTCCACACACATATTTATAGATCAATAGTACATGGTCTTCTGTGACCCCTATCTTGGATAATCCTGCATGAACCATTCAATTCAAAATATAATCCGCCTTTTCTATTTTTTCATAGTGGTAATGTATTAAGAAGTTATAATCATTAATCTTCTCTAAAAAAATTCTTTTTATCATAATCAACTCCTATATGAGTACATTAAATAGTACCTTATTATTTGTATGTATATCACAATTTTCTCCATAATGATAATTCCTAAACATATTTGATAACAAAACAACCATACATTACTCTTAATCAAGAGTTTGCAAAACTATTCTCATGAACCTTCATTTTTTGACTCATATGTTATAATCTTGTAATTATACATTAGAATGAATCCCAATCCCTTATTGGAAGAATTATTATAAAGTATATATTATTATCTATTTTAGGGTAAGATAATAATAGGTTTGGTGACTAATATTCCACTTAGTTCCTTTAAATGTTCCCCAAATTAATCTTTACCTAGAAAATTGTCACTCTTCCAAGATGACATTGTGAGTAGAGGAGATTGTTTTGATAAATCTTCCAAAACCCATCAATAACATAGATAATAACCCTGATGACCATAGAACTCATTCAGCATTGTTGTTTTGGTCCAACAATTAATAGGCTCCCTCTTTCACGGATCTACTCATATAACCAATTTTGAGACTATATGATATAAAATGAATCCTTTTGCCACCCCAATTCTTACTTTGTAAATATTTCATATTTTTTATCCTTCTATAGGGTCATCAATAAAACTATCATGTGATCTTAATTCTATTTATTTATCATATATTAAAAAATAATACCATTTATACAGACTATCACAAACTGATCAATGTAATATCTAACGAATACAATCAATAAATATATATAGATAGCATGGTCATTAGTAATGTTGAAAATCATCACACTATGTAGATAGTGTTCAAAGATAGTATGGAATGATTTATTGGTTTTATCCTCCTTCATGACCCTAAATTGAGGATATCTATAATGAAGTTCAATATTGCCAAATTATAGTGTTTTTCATACATTACAACAAAATCTCCCATTAATTACACTATGAATGGACTGTACCAGTGCTAGAGAAGCGCTGACCCCTAGAGCCATATTAAATGCCCCTGTCATTAATGAATTAAATGAAAATTTATGATAATTGAGTCCCTTATCAGAGCTTCTATATGAACTGATAAAAAATACCTTTATAGATGCTTTTTTATGTACTGATAAAGGATTCCTTTATCTTCGCTTATAAAATCACTAATAAATGGAATACTGTAGTGTTCGACTAAAGCACAGTTCCCCACCATTGCAGTGTTCTGTAAAAACACACTTCATCACCTAAAATATGATGATGTATGAAAAAAATGTATTAATAAATAATTACAATGGATAGAAACAATCTAGAATCATTTGATCAATTTTGGAACTGTTATGCATGTTTCATACTAATAAGATACATATATATTGAAAAAGTGTACATTGATATATACCAGTCACACTATGCATCAAATTTAGTTTTATATGATTTTCATATCTCCAAAATGACATTTGGATTATTTTCATAAAATATCAAAACAATCTGAATGCGTTTACTAGGTATTAACTATGTCCCTTGTCTTTTGTTCCTAAAATGTCATTTTGTATTGGAAACAAACATATTCACTCATACATGTCATATTGTGTGTCTTTTTTATGCGATAATGATTCATATACTTCAAAAATGACTTATGAATCGTTTTCCTAATTTAGAAATAAAATTCAAGCATGTTTTCATAGTTTTTAGTGTGTGTCACTTTTTGAACAGAATTGTTGATGTTAAACTGATAAAGGATGCATTGTTTCATACTGAAAAAATGTGTATTGTATTGACATTTGAATTATTCATACATGTTGAAAATTATTTATTGATCGTTTTCCTAAATTATTAAAGCAATCTGATTGTGTTTTCTTGGTTTTGTGTCAGTTATTTGTCCTTTTAACTAATATTGATGTCAATTTTAAATAAAAATCCAGGAATTGAGTCATATAATTCACACCTGGATCATATTGTGGTGATACATATAATTAAATGATCCAGATGGATTATTCATAATTTTCATAAAATCTAAAAACAACCAAAATTAGTTTACATAGTTTTTAGTACATCATATGTATTTTTTACTAAAATTCTATTTTAACCATTAAACATGCACTCTGACTCATATTGATCACATCATGTTTAATTTTTATTTGAGAAATATTTCTACACATCCAATTGACATATGAATAAATTTCCTAAATTATAATGAAAATAAAATTTTGTTTTCTTGGTTTTCAGAATGTTACATTTTTTGAACTAATCTTTCAATTTTTTACTGGCAAAAACACATTGAGAAAAACCAGGAACACTGTTTGTATGATTGAGGAAATGGTGATTCCTAAATGTCATGAAAAATATATGGAATGATTCCTTAATGTATAATTTCATGAACCGTCCTCGGGGCCAATGTCGTTACTACCCCAATCCCGCCTTCCATAGGCCATGGGCTGGAGACTAGCACCAAAGGCGTAATTACCAAAGCTGAAAAGGAATTTCCTTTATAAAAATAAAAAACACATAAATAGAGTACACAACTAGTAGAAAAACACTAAGAAATACTGAATATAGAAGAGGTGTGGGAAAGAAAATGGGGCCAGAAATACAAGCCACTCAGTAAAGTACAAGTACCACTAAAAAAAGTACAACGGAAAAAGAGACAAACGACTAAAAAGTAAAGAGCAGCTCCTGTATCATCCTCCAAAATTCCTACCTCAAGGGTAGGTATAGATGGACACTTCAGCACTCCACATCCTTTATAATCTTCTAGGTACCGACTCTTTGAAAGGTCCACCTCTGGGTACCATCCAGTCCTGGCCCTCTCGGCCTCCATCAACACAGTCCGTCGTCTGCATCCAACACAGTAAGGTGCGGGCAAAGCACGTGTGGGGGTGAGTATAAATATAATCAGTAGGGACGCCGAGACCCTCATGGTCTTAAAATATCCATCATGTATAAACCATAAAGTAATGGATTTAATGGATAACCCATACATAGGTATATGCCCATACATATACCTATGTTGTCTAGTAAACCATCTCAATCATGAAGAAACACAAAATCCAATGACTCAACTCAATCATGATTTTTATTCACATTTTCGAAACCACGGCTACTGGAGAAATTCTCCTATGTCGAGTACAGTAGGCTTTCTGCCAACTACTATGTGCTTCCCACTAAACTTGAATTGATGAGGTACTCCTCCTGCCGAGTACCACGGATTTGTTCCCATCTTCTAGGTGCTCCTCTGCTGTGGGTCTGCCACCAACTACCAGGTTCTCCCCCTAATAGCCTTTAGAGGTTCTCCTCTTATCTTGTACCGCATGTCTCCCGCCAACTACCAGGTTCTCCTCTACCGTGGTTCTACATCCAACTACAAGGTGCTCCCCACTAGGCTAGTCGAATCACTCCGAGTCGAATCTGTCAAGCAGTTGTCAGGTCTTAGCCAGCTACTAGGTCTCTGCACTCTGTCTTCTCATCACTGGAGGGATACGCTGCCCGAGCTACTGGAAAAAACTCCAATTTTCAAGTAGTATCACATAGATGTATCTCAAAGGACAGTCTCGTCATATGGATCTCAATTCAACAGATGGTGCGTCAATAAGATGCCCGATAAGTATGTTATTGGCATATCCGTTCCTGGGGACTAGTTGGTTTTTTGGTTCAAACCAACCCCAACATACACCAACTATATCCAAACCTCTTGTGGGGTATGTCAACAGAACCGTCTCGCTCTCAGAATTTTTTCACCATAGATGGTTCGTCGATCGGACACCCGCAGTCCTAGATGTGGGCTAAAAGGTGTAAATGGGTTATAGCGTGTCCGGGTCCGGTCTGACCCAGTTGGACCAGACCGGCCCGACCAGGTCAGAACCTGGGTCTGACCTGGTCCGTGTGTCCAACCTGGTCCAAAGGGGTGGCCTGGCCAGTGGCAGCCCTGCACGAGGTGGCCCGGCTGGCCGGCCTACGTGGTCCGGAGGCGGACAGCCGGCCGAAGCCAGCGGTGGCCGTAAGGGGGTGGTCAGCCCCCCCCCCGTCTCGATGTAACAGCTAGCTCGTGGCACCGGTCTGGTGTCCGCGGGACTTTAGGGTAGTGCCTGTGGAGCTCTTGTCGGTGACCGACATAGCCAGATGCCCTCCTCTGTCTGTTGTGGGATTTTCCCATGGGTCTTCTCTAATGCGGTGTGACAACACCGCATCGTCTACCGCGGCCCATATTGTCGTTACCCCCTTTCTTCGGCGTGGTGCAACGACACCGCACCACTCCGGCACTACCGCGGCCCGCATGGCCTCCACCTTGTTATTTGCATGGCGTGACGACGTCGCGCCCCTTCGGTGTCCTAGTGAACCATGCATTGCTGGTTCCTCTCGTGGTCAGCCTGTCGCTGGCCGCTGATGCCCCACCATAGTCCTCTCTTCCAGTGGCACCGTAGCACCACCATCGTTGTCAACCAATAACGAACCAATAGAGGGAATCTGGGACGTGATTGTTCGTCCCTCTCCCTCTATTTTAAGTGATAATAATTTTCCAACATTGATCCACAATAAACGATGAGGAATGAGGATATAATTCAATAAAAACCCTACCTCGAGTTCGGTGATCGATGACCGAGTCGAGGAAGGCGGACGTTGTTTTTGTCAATGTTGTAATAGGAAGAGCTCGGAGAAGATGAGTCGAGATGACATCGTCAGCATACTTCATGGGCAGCAATGCTTCCCTTTCTTTCCCAGATTGAAGAATGATGAAATTGGTGTTTGTCGTTCTTCAGTGGTGAAAGAGACGTTCATGGTGGAGAGAATGATGTTCTCCCAAAGGCTATCCAAACCTCCACCAAAATTTTATGCCAAGCCAAAAATAATAGACACACTATAATTTTAATGCTTAGAAATAATTAAAAGGAATTCCAAAAGGAGATAATTAAATAATTGCAATGGTTTAATTAATTAATTGTGTGAGAGATGGCACATTATTGTAATGGGGGACGGTGGAGAATTTAACCCACATAAATGGGGGGTTCCAAGGGTTTCAAGACCATGTGGGCCCCACCTAATATCATCCTCCCAGGGGAGGTTATGCTCAAGTGGGCCCCACCACCATAACCTCCCATTGGAGGTTCGAGTGTGCTGGCCCCCACCTCCAACATCCCCTTGAAGGTTTTAACCACCAACAAATAAAAATAAGTTAAGTCTAGTTTTTATTTAATATATTAAAAAAAACCCCCAAAAACTATCTTCCACTCTCGTTAAAACACAACTACAGTGAAGGTCACTAAGAAATCATCGATGCTAAGATCTCAACAGTGCCATCAGAATTCATTTCCAAGCACCAGTTCAATAGTTATAAAATCCTGCTCGTACGTTTTTTGAACCTACCCCAGAAAAAACATCAGAAATTGAATCTGGACACACTGGACCTCAGAATCAAGAGCCTTTAGAAACTGCAGACTTGTAAAATTCCCATTTATTTAAAAAAACTCCTTGAAAATTCTGTGTCTTTTCATTCTCCGCACCTCAGGGATTTACGTACCCTTAAGCTACAACTCGAACTAAGGGAACAAATGGGGGTACTGAGAACACATCTGAGCCTCCTACTCCCATGTGCTCTCCTTGAGGTTCCTGTAATTCCTATGAATGCGCAAAAGAGGTATCAACCATCCATGTTGGACCCACTACTGTCGATTCTCAATCTCTACTAGAACCTTCATGAATGTCGCCCCTTCATCGATGTTCTACTCCACGTGGTCGATGATGTGGGATGGGTCGCACACGTATCTCCTCAGCTGAGATACGTGGAAGACGTCGTGCACCCGGTGCAACTAAGGTGGAAGAGCTAAGCAGTAATCCACCTCGCCTACTATTCTAAGGACCTAAAAAGGTCCTATGAATTGTAGAGACAATTTTCCTCCCCAAACCAATCTTTGTAGACCTCATCGAGATGAGACCCGTAGAAAGGTGTGGTCTCCATTCTCGAACTCCAGTGGCCTCCGCCTCCTATCAGAATATGACTTCTGTCTGCTCTGTGAAGTCTTCATCTGCTCCT
Organism: Viscum album; assembly: GCA_963277665.1. Lineage (NCBI taxonomy): Eukaryota > Viridiplantae > Streptophyta > Magnoliopsida > Santalales > Viscaceae > Viscum > Viscum album. The sequence goes on from OY728129.1 coordinate 938,480,132, forward strand.
GGATGATCTGAATCTTATTTGTGGTAGCACGTTCCATCTATGGTGCCACTAGTGCTGAATCCCCTAGGTCATTCCAGCACAGTGGTGATCTGAAAGGCCGACCATAGAAGGCCTCAAAAAGTGTCATACCTATGGTGGATTGATATATGTTGTTGTAGAAAAACATCATCAAAGATAAGTGATCCTCCTAGCTATGACCAAAGTCAAGGACACAAGAACAGAGCATGTTCTCGAGGGTCTAAATGGTCCTCACAGTCTGACCATCTATCTGAGGATGGAAGGCGGAGCTCAGACGTAGTTGCGTCCCGAAAGCCTCCAGAAGCCCCTTCCATAGCCAGGATGTAAATCGTGCATCTTGGTTGGAGACAATTGTGGAAGGTACTCCATGTAAACACATTATCTGCTACACATAGAGGCCTCCCAAGATCTCTATTGACCCCTGATCTCTGATCGGTAGGAAGTGGGCCGACTTGGTGAGTCGGTCAATGATCAACCATATCAAGTCACGACTCATGGATGTACGTGGAAGACCCATCACGAAGTCAATGGATATCCCATACCACTTCTACTCTGGGACATCTAAAGGCTGAACTAAGCCTGCTAGTACCGGATGCTCTGCCTTCACTTGCTGTCAAGTGAGGCACCATGAGATAAAATCTGTTACTTCCTTTTTCATACCTGGCCACCAATGCTGTCGTCGAAGGTCCCGATACATCTTCGCCACTCCTGGATGTACCACTAGAGGGGAAGTGTGGAACTCACTCAACACCTCCTCCTGAAGTGAAACCGGTACCATGGTATGTCCTCTGAAAAGGATGACATGTTCCCCACCCCTTAGAAAATCCATTAGGTGCATGCTCTGTGAATATCTGAGAAGTTCATGTATCGCAGTCAACATCCTCATGTTGTGCCTCCCTAACTCACTGAATTAGTGGAGGAGTGACTGTAAAAGACTAAAGATAGGCTGCTCCATCCCTTTCCACAATGGATTTCTGTAAGGCAGCTAGCTGTTCTGCCGCCTCTTCTAGATGTTGAATGTCTAATCTCTTACTGAGATCATCAGCAACAATGTTCCCTTTCCCAGGAGTATAGACTATCTGAAAGTCATTGTCTGGGAGGAACTCAATCCAACAATGCTATCTCAGGTTCATTTCCTTCTGAGAAAAGATATACCTGAGACTCTTGTAATCAATGTACGCTGTAAAACGTTCGCCCATCAGATAGTTCCACCAAATCTTCAAGGTGAAGACCACTACTGCTATCTCCAGGTCATTGGTAGCGTAGTTCTGCTCATGCTGTATCAATTTCTGAGAACTATATGTGATCACTACTCACTTTTGCATCAGGACACACCAGATTCCGGTCCCTGATGTGTCGTAGTAGACTACATATCCTACGCCTTCCACTAGAAGACTCAAAATGGGGGCACTAATCGGCCTCTGCCTCAGCTCCTAAAAGCTCTACTGGCAACTATTGGACCACACGAAGTGTTTCCCATTCTTCTTAAAGGCTGATAGTGATGATTCAACATTGTAGAAATATAGAATGAATCTCTGATAGTATCCATCCAAGCCTAGGAAACTTCATACCTCTGTCAGCCACTAGGGTGGCTCCCAAGAAAGCACTGCCTCAGTATCCACTAGTTCCATGGTAACTCCATCCTACGAAGTGATGTGTCTCTATAAGTGAACCTATCAAATCCAAAACTGAATCTTCAAGAGATTACCATAAATATGATTCTCTCGGAGTGTGTCCAGTACTACCTAAAAATGGTAGGCATGCTCCTCCTCAGTTGTCAAGTAGACCAGTATGTCCTCGATGAAGACTACGACAAAGAGATCGAGGTAAGGTGGGATGATACTATTAATTGGACTCATGAACACTAATAAATTGTTTGTTACACTGTAGGGAATAACCCAGAACTCATAATGGTCGTACCGACATCTTAAGTTCATCTTCTGAACATCCTCATCTCGAACTCTGATCTAGTGATAACTTGATCCAAGGTCTACCTTAGAGAACCATAGAGCTCCCTTGATTTGATCCAACAAAGTCATCAATCCTCTAAAGTTGGTACATGTTCTTCACGGTCACCTGGTCCAGGTGACGGTAGTTGAAACAGAGCCTCATGATCTTGGATGCATTCATGGCGAACAAAATCGGTGCTACCAAGGGAGAAACACTAGGCCAAATAAATCCCTTCCCCTATAAGTCCTCCAGCTGTACCCTCAGCTCACAAAGCTCAGTGAGAGACATATAATATTCTATAGTAGATATCGGTGCCATCCTAGGGTACATGTCAATTTATAAGTATACCTATCTATGTAGAGGTAGTCCTGGAACATCTTCAGGGAGAACATCCACGTACTGGTCCACCACTATAGGATAAGTCGGACTCTCCACATATACTACTATGTGGGTAAGGAAAGTCAACAAGTGAGTGATCCGCTGCACCCTCCTCCATGTAAGTCTATCCTGTGCTGAAAAGGATCCCTTCTCACTAGTGATGGTGAACCTGGTCCCATCCATGTAGACACACCACACGTTGCGCCTAGTACAGTCGATCTGAGCATGTACTATAGATAACCTATCCATACCCAAGATGACATCGTAAGGTCTCGACACCACTATGAAGAGATCCTAGATGAAGCATTACCCTCTTAGAGTAAGCTCACACTATAGGAACCAGTGCGTAATAATTGATTCTACTCTCGTAGGATTATCTAGCCGTAAGGATCGAGCCAACGGCTCTATTGGATTCTCTGAGCTTTGAACAAGGGTAGGGGAAATGAAACAATGACTAGCACCTGTGTCTATAAGAACTACAGCTATGGTGGAATAGATATAGATCACACCTAGAATCATCTCTGAAGGACCATGGTTGTATGCCTCTACGGCCTGAAGATGAGCTCTCCCCTGTCCACCCGCTCCCTACGGTCGTGGTGGACCTCCAGGTTGTGGTGGAGGCAACACTTCGAAGCATCGTCCACCACCAGTTGTTCGACCAGCTCCTCTGTCACATCTGCATGCACCCTACGGACCGTCTCGATCGAATCTCTACCTCTAACTACGAGGTTCCTCAACTGACCGCTGATCGTCAGTATAGTGGGTCAAATGGTCATGATCCATGTGACCCTGCCTGTTGCAAGAGTAGTACTGCCCGCTGCTGGTAGGTCTGTATCTGTCTCCACTCCAGGTGTCCTGCTCAATTGGTCCTAAGTCATGCGGTCGTCCACCTGTAGGTATGGTTCTCTTGGACCACTATGACAACAGTCTACTAACAGCTGCAGAAGACTCCGTTGCATGTCGACTAGTAGTAGGTCTCACTGCTTGTGACTGCTCAACAAAGAAACTCTCTACTAGGAGGGCTCTCTCTAACACTCCAGCCTGTGTCGGAATGCTGAGGGAGATCATTGAGGCTTAGATCTCTCTCTTGAGACCTAGATAGAAGGTCCGGGCCCTGATGAAAGGGTCTCGTACCATATCAGTGGAGTAGCCTGAGAGAACAGTAAACCTCACTGAGTATTGTGCTACTGTCATGCAACCCAGATGTAGATGATGTAGCTCCTATATCTACACCATTCGAAGGGTGGATAAAACAAACTTCGCATGGAATAGGCTCTCAAAGTCTGTCAAGAGTAAATTCACCTCATCGTGGACCTGAAGCCTTAGGCTCCATCATTTTCCTTTTTTTTGAAGGAGACTGGCAGCATGGATCACCATGTAGTATGTTGGTGTCCCTACTAGCCTGAAAACACTCGCCATAGCCTCCAGCCAATCCTTTGCTGCATGTGGGTCCATATCTCCCCAGAATCTGGGTGGCCTCTGGTGCTGCAATTCATGTAGTGCACTAAAGTGGCATGCATCATCTTCTGATAGGGATGATATCATTATTGGCCCAATGGGATATGGTACCGCTGGTGCCTCAAATAGAAAAGGTCCTTGCACCGAGGCCACATCGTTCGAAGGGATGCTAGTGCATACAACTCTCAGGGATCTAACTAGTCATCCGCAAGGAGGCATCCTGAAAGAAATAGATGCGACATGGTCAAAAAATTATATCTAGTGAGCTGACCTGATTGATCTAACATAAATAAAGGATTTTGAAACATACACAGAATCAGTGTTTTCCTGCACTATTTTGGAAATCAGTAGTTAGGTTCCTAGTGTATGGATACATCAGTCGCTGCACCAACACTGGACTCCCTGAACTGAAAACCACACTTGGTACCCTTAACACTATTGGTTCACAGAAAAGAAATATCAGAGTCCTAAGTTCTATAGTATAACCAACTCCATTGATACTAATTTTTTATGACCCGTACTCGGGGCCCGTGTTTTGACTACACCATGCCCGCATTCCATAGGCCAGGGGCTGGCGACTAGAACCAAATGTGTAATTTCTTAAGCTGGGAAGGAACTGCCTTTATAAAAAGTAAACACACACAAACATAGTACACAACTGGAAGCAAAACACTAATAAATACTTAATACTGAAGAGGTGATGGAAAGTAAATGGGGGAAGAAATACAAGCCCACCATAAAGTACAAGTAAAACTGAAATCACGTACAACTGAAAAAGAGAAAAATGACTGAAAAGTAAAGACCATCTCATGGATCATTTTCTGGGATTCCTACCTGAAGTGTAGGTATAGATGGAAACCTCAGCACTCCATGTACATCAGACTCCTCTGTGTACCGACTCTTCAAAGGGTCCACCACCGAGTACCTTCCAGTCATGGCACTCTTGGCCTCGGTCAGTAGTGTCGGTCATCTGCATCCAACCAAACAAGGTGTGGGAAAATCCCATGCATCGCTGAGTATAAAGATACTTAGTAGGGACCCCGATACCCTCATGGTCTCACAATATCCAACAAGGAAAATCCAAAAAGTAAAGGATTTATTGGACAACCCATACTTAGGTATATGATCATACATTTACCTAAGTTATCTAGTAACTCATGTCAATCATGAGGAAACACATAAATCAATGACTCAGCTCAACCAGGAATTTTAATCACATTCTCAAAGCCACGGCTGCTGGAGTACTCCTCCACTATCGAGTACAGTGGGCTTACCGTCAACTACTAGGTGCTTCCTACTAACCTTGAACTACTGAGGTACTCCTCCTGTCGAGTACCGTGGGTATGATGTCAACTACCAGGCCCTCCTCCACTGCGGGTCTACCACTAACTACAAGCTGCTCCCCCTAATAACCAACAGAGGTACTCCTCCAATCGAGTACCATGGGTTTGCCACCAACTTCAGGTGCTCCTCTGTTGTGGGTCTTCCGCCAACTATCATGTGCTCCCCACTGGGCTAGTTGAATCACTCCGAGTAGAATCGGTCAAGCAGTCATCAGGTCTCAGCTAGCTACTAGGTCTCTATAATCTGTCTCCTCATCACTAGAAGGATCAGCTCCCTGAGATACAAGAAAAAACTCCCATAATTGTGAAGTCTCACTTAGATGTATCTAATAGGTCTGTCTCGTCATAGGGATCTCAACGTGATATATGATGCGTCAATCAGACTCTCAGTCTGTAAGTTATTGGCATTTTTGTTCTAGGGTCCCGGTTGGTTTTAGGTTCAAACCAACATTACTATACACCACATTATCCAAACCTCAATTGGGTTATGCCAAAGGAACCGTCTCAATGTCATCTTTCTGTCGCTGTAGACGATTCATCGATCGGACACCCATAGCCCAAGATGAGGGAAAAATGTGCAAACGGGCCATAGCGGCTCTAGGTCCGGTCCGACCCTGTCGAACCACACCATCCTGACCCGGTCCAAACCGGGGTCTGACCCGGTCCAAGGGTCCGACTCGATCCAAGGGGGATACCCGGCGAGAGGGCGGCCCGGCCAGAGGTGACCCGGCCCGAGGCAGCCCGGCCAGTGGCGGCCCTCCCGTGGTCGCCCGACCCATGGTGGCTTGATCCGTGGCGGCTCGAACCAAGGAGAACCGGCTGGTGGTAGACTAGATGGGGGCGGCACAACCCGAGGCGGCCCGACCCATGGCGGCCCGGCTGGCTGGCCTGCGTGGCTGCGAGGCAGACCGCGAGCCAAAGCTATCAGGGGCCACATGGGGTGGTCAGCGCCCCCTATCTACAAATAACGGTCGGAGCGTGGTGTCGGGCCGGTGTTCACAGGACATGATGGTCCTGCCTATGGAGTTTCCACGGGGGGCCGGTTGAGCCAGCCACCCTCCTCCTCCACCGCAGCCTTTGGCCGTGGGTCTCCTCCGGCGCAGCACGATGACACCCCGCCGTCTTCGTCCCCTGCAGCCCGCATGGCCCTGACCCCCTTTCTCTGGTGTGGTGTGATGGAACCGCACCCCTTCAGAATCTCGGTGACCCTTGCGTAGCTGATTTCTCTCACGGTCGGCCTGTTGCCGGCCGCCGGTACTCCACCGCGGTCCTCTCTTCCGTTGGCATCGTAGTGCCACCGCCATCATCAACCTATCAAGAACCTATGGAGGGATATCGGGCTGTGTTTTTTGGTCCCTCGCCCTCCGCATTAGGTGATAAAAATTGTCCAACCTTGAACAATAATAAACGGCAAGGAATGTGGATATAATTCAATCAAAACAAACCCCTACCTCGAGTTCGGTGATCGATGACAGAGTAGCGAAAGGAGGATATTGTTCAATCAATGTCGGTGGAGGAACAGCTCGGAGAAGATGAGTCGAGATGACTTCATTAGCGTACGTTTTGGGCGGCGGTGCTTCTCTTTCTAGCCCCAGTTGAAGAAGGAAGAATATGGTGTTCGTCGTTCTTCGGTGGAAAAAGAGACGTTCTTTGTAGAGAGGATGAAGTTCTCCCAAAGGTTATCCAAAGATCCACCAAAAGTTTATGCCAACCCAAAAATAATAGACACACTATTATTTTAATGGTTGTAAAGAATTAAAAAGAATTCAAAAAGGAGCTAATTAATTAATTGCAAGGGTTTAATTAATTTTTTGCGAGAGATTTTTCACATTAAAGTAATAGGGGAAGGTGGAGAATTTAACCAACATAAATGGGGGGTTCCAAAGGTTTCAAGCCCATGTGGGCCCTACCTTATAACATCCTCCCAAGGGAGGGTATACTCCGGTGGCCCCACCACCATAACCTCCCACGGGAGGTTAGGGTGTGGTGGTCCCCACCTCCAACCTCATGTTGGCGGTTTTAACCACCAACAAATAAAAATTAGTTATTTATTATTTTTATTTAATTTATTCAAAATAAACCCAAAAACTATAATTCGCTCTCGTTAAAATGCAACTGCGTTGATGGTCTCACAAAGCAATCACCAACATTGTGAGTTCAATGGTGCCCTCAGATTTCGGTTCTAAGAACCAGTTCCGAAGTTATAAAATCTCGCTTGTACATTTACTGATCCTACCTAAAAAAACATAAGAAATTGATTCCAGACACACCAGGCCTCGGAATCGAGCGCTGTCAGAAACTGAGAACTTGTAAAATTCCTGTGTATTTTAAAAAATAAAATTTTCCATGGAAATTTCGTGTTTTTACATAACAGATTAATATGAATTAGTTTCCTCATTTTGAGTTAGTTAGTTGTCCTTTTGATTGAAACTGAGGTTAATTTTAAAAAAAATCCACCTGTAGTCATACCAATCACACCATCCGCCATGTTGATGTAAAATTTATTCTTATGTGTCTAAAATAAATTATGGATAATTTTCATAATGTATCAAAATAATTCGAGCATGTTTTATTGGGTTCGATTATGTCACTTCATTTTTTTTACTAAAATTCCATTTTAAACTTAGTACGTGAACATTGACCAATACCAATCACATCATGTATGAGTTTGATAAGAGACCAATTCCTACACATCATAAACTACATATTTATAGATTTCCTAGATAATTAATAAAATCCAACTGTGATTATATTATTTTTAGTGAGTGTCATTTTTTGAACTAAACATTCAATTTTAAACTAATAACGGCCACATTGAGACAAAGCGATCAAAACATGCATCAAATTGAGGTGTGGATGATTCCAACAGGTATAAAATCATTTATGGATCAATTCATTAATGTATTAAAACACATATAATATGTTTTCTAAGATTTGATAATGCTAGTTGTACTTTTTAATAAAATTAATGTCTATTTTAAAGAAAAAACACCAAGAGCCATACCGGTCACATAGTTTGTCAGATTGAGGTGTGGAAGATTCATACATGTCCAAAAGTCTCAAGAAATACTAACCTCTATTGTTACTATGATTGCCTTATGTTCTTCTATTTTTTCACCCAACACTAAAAATTGACTTGGTGTTCTAGGCTGAAAACCCGTTCTTTCTCTTGCTAACCTAAAGAGTAGAGGCTTTCAACATAAAGAATGGTTTCTCAACTAATAATATCGAATCAATATAATGTGTTTGATGTTTAAATTTTTTTATTGAAAATATAAAGCATGTTTAAAATTGTCATAATGAATCATTTTAACTCTTTTGTGTCTTATGTGGATTGTTGAGAACAAAATATGACTTCCAAAAGGATTTTTTAAAATACCAAAAATATCATTACTAGAAAATAGTAATGAATTTAATATAAAAATAATATAAAATATGAAGAAAAATTAATTAAATTAGAAGTAGTAATTAACTTTTTTAGATTGTTGTAAGCATTTATGATGCATTTTTTTCTTGTATTTATCAAAGATATAGGCATGTACAACAGAATTTCCTTTTTTATGAAAACAATTATTATATGACTAAAAGTAAAAAAAGAAATAAATAAAAAATAATTATAAAACAGTATATTAATTGTATGGATAATTATTTTATTGTGCAGTCAATGTTGACCATAGGGATATTTTGATGGAAAAGAATGAATGATGATTAAAAATTAGAAATATATCTCATGAATCAATCAATCAACTTGTGAGTATGATGAGGAGAATTTATGCACTTCTTTCAGTGTTATCCATTGAATTTATTCAAAAGTGAATATAATAGACTATTGTCAACCTCATCAGGATAACCCTCGAACATTATCATTTCATTTTCATGAAATACTATAAGAATTAGTCATCTATAAGATGACTACTGATCAATTTTTTTAAAGACACATAAATGATATGGATGATGAGTCTAAAGGCATTAATATGAAATAATAAATGTTCAGGAGATGAAGTCAATGAGGTTGATAATTCTACTTTATTGTGTTCTCTAATAGTCAAAATTCCTTCAATTTGTGAGAATTACACAATTAGAATTGGTCACTAACTCCATAACCCCATATCCATGAACAACATATAGAGAAATTCACAACACAACCAGATAAAAAATAGAGTGATGGGAAGGAATGAAATACAGAGGGTGGAGATAGAAGAATTAGAATATGCAAATGTAGTGTTGTGCAGCCTGGTGGTCTTTGGTTTCTATAGTGTAATTTCAGTTGATGACTGTATGTTGAAAAAAATTAAATTATTTAATTAGATATTAAGTTAGTGTTAATATGAATTACATCAATTTTATCATTGAATTTATTCATATGGATCAGATTAAAACATTAATAAAATAAATGTATATGTTTTTTAATAATGTTTTCCTCGATAAAACATGTTTTCTTAATCGGTATTATTTTATTAAAAAATGATTGGGTTTTATATGATTGCAAAAATAGGTCTATAGAGGCTTGTAATTTGCTAACACATAGCTTGATATGAAATAAACCTGAATGGGGTTCATCCCTTCCCCCATCAAAAACAATAAAATGGATGTCACTCTTCATTAGATATATAGATAAATAAATCGAATCTACCTAATGAATTTATATATTCTATATATATATATATATATTTTAATATATGTATTATATTAATTACATAATTTGAATATAAATATATATTGATATTAATTATTAATTTTATTTTTGTTTAAATATACAATATATTATACAATATATATTTCATACTATTTTATCTGGTGAAACTAAAAATAAAATTAATAATAATATATAAATTATATTATTTAAAAATAAATATTATTCCAGGTAATTGTGTACAAAATAGAAATAATTAAATTATAGAATGTTTAATTATTTCAATGAAAATTTATTTATAGTTAACATATTTTATTATTTTGAATGTGACATGTGTTTAAAATATTTTATTGTTATTAATGTATAAACTATATTAGTGTTAATTAAATATATATATATATAAACCATAAATGCATATATAGAGCTGAAATGACGAATTCCTAAAAAATTATAATATATATAATTTGATAACTTTCATTATATTTTTTGTATGAAATGATGTAGCCACCTAAGGATTCAAGGAAGGAAATATAATACAAATTGACTAATCCTTGAGATTTAATATCGGGTTTTGAATAAGTTATTAGAAATAAATAAAAAACCAAAATTTTGAAAAATATATGTAACCCATACTGTAGAATAAAACAATATAGTTAAATAAATACAACATCCTAATAATTTTGAAAATGTTGAGGCATTGAAAATAAATAAATATGGTATCCCCCATAATAGAATTTCTCATAAAATAACACAGTAATATTATGAGAAAATAATTTTTCAAGAGAAAAAACTTACAAAAAAAATAATAAAATAAAATTTAAATAAATAAATTCTATTACATGAAATTCATTAAATAAGATTTTGTTGTTGTTTCTCACCATCATCAGACTATGATTGGGTTTTATAAGTAAATTTGAAAAATCCTTTATAGCTTTTATATCCAAACCATTACTAAATATATAGTGGCATAAATAATTATTTAATTTTATTATCTGTAGACCAGATGTGATTCACTAAAATTTTAAAACAACTAAAAAATTATGCTTACAGAGAATGTTGTGTTATATATGTATATAGATGAAAAAATCAATTGAAAAAAAAATTAAAAATGGAAGAAACATGATATCAAAAATAAGTGTTAAGAAAACAACATATCATAAAAAAAAATTAAATAGTATAAATCAATCGGATCACAAATACAAAAATAAATTCTGAACATACAAAGAAAAATCAGAAAACCTAAAATATAGATATAAAAAAAATCAAAAAAATATAATCACATACAATGGAAAATATATGCCAACCTCAGTAGGTTGAAGAAAATATAAGACCCTCCGATCATAATCTTGATGTTTTTGTTAAAAACCCTTACTAAAACTGGACACCGGATGTAGATGATGTTTGAGTAAATAGAGGTAGTAGGTCAATGTTATTTGAGTGGGGGTTTTGATTCAATCATCTATTCACTAGGTGCTAGAGATAATAATGGGTGGATTTTGCAAAAATCATTTTATATCACGATGGTTTTTTAACAAATTATGTTTTTTAATAAGACCGTCATAATTTTATCTTTAATTTTTATCAATGATAATGATGTTTCATTATCAGTTCTAAGAATGCCCTGATAAAACCACTATTTACCAGCTATAATGTTCTAGTGCATGAAAATATGACTTTTATCCAGCATTTGTTAGCACTGATAATGTATTTATAATTATAAATATAAATAAAAAATTTTAAATATAAATATATATATATATACATAATAAATATATAAATAGGGAAATATGGAAAATAAACAAATTATTTATATATATTTATTATAATTTTATAATTACTTAAATATTTAATTAAATATTTATAATTATATTAATATTTTGATAGAATAATATTTATATTTTTATATATATTTATGTAATTATATATATATATATATATTTATTTATTTATTAAAAATATGAAAACAATATTTTAAAAAAAATCATTATTTATGTAAATGTTTTATAAATTTAATAAATATTTAAATATATATATTCATATAAATACCTTAGAAAATTTATATTTTTATAATTATAAATTTATAAGTTTATCAATATTGTGTGTATATATATATATATTGAAATATTTATATATATTTATAAATATATTTACATAAATATATAAATATTTTTATAAATATTTTAAAAAAACTTTTTTAAAATATTAATGAATAAGTAATTTTAAGTGCATGCATATTAAAAATTAGTGGAATATAATAAATTAAAAATAAGTACACTATAATAATATGAAAAAAATAGATAGGTTTTATGTGAAAATTGTATATAAAATTAAAATATTTACATAGATATGAAATCAATATAACATACATTTTATTTTTTTTAAATTTAAATTCAAATGACATACAATTATATATCCATTAGTCAATGCAATTAGTCAGTATTTTAAATCCACATTAATTTTTTATTATAAAATATTATTCATTATATGACCATTTAATGTAAATCACTTAAATATTTCATAATATACAAATCATTTGTATATACATTAATATATATCTACATATTTAATGTATAATTTTTACTAACATTATCAATAATCATCTATTTTTTAAAAAATAATATTCTTCCCAATTTACTTATTTTTAATAGAATTTTTTTAAATTTTTATTTTTTCATATCTATAAATTTAATACTTACTATATATTTTTATATATAATTTATATAAAGTATAATCAAATAATTCGTTTTCATCGATAATTATTAAAATTATAAAAATTTTAATATTATTTTGAAATATTATTTATTTATTTATTTATTTATATCCTTTTTTCTATTCGGACCATTATCAATGATAAAAGAGAGATTATAGTGGACTCCTTTAGGAGTGTTAACAATATTGCGGTAATAATGGGTACAATTTTTCAGAAATAAAAATAAATCCCTGATGAATGTAACCCTTCATGAGTTCTAGAAAATAACAGATAATGGGTTCCTTTATCAGTGTCAAAAAAATGTTGAGAATGGTTTAAATTCATCAATGATGATAAAGATGCCACTTATCCTTTCTTTTTATTGGATTGATAAATACTAGTGCTATTAAATTCTAGTATTTTAGTAATGCTATTTGATTATATAGGTAATAAAAAAATTGTATACGGTACTTGTTATTAATATTGATATTGCTCAACACCTAACAATAATTATGTAGTCACATTTATCCATTTCTATTTTTAACAAAAAATAATATGTTCCCTACAAGGTGACCCACATGGAAAATTGACTCCCTTTTAAATGTTTTCATATATTTTATGTTTCATCTCCCATAATCAATTTTGGCATTCTATAATGAGCCATTGAAATAGGTGAAGGAAAAGGTAAGAGTTATATTGAGAATTCTAATTAATTTTTTAATAGAAGGCTAGAGAAATAATGTTGAAAGGAATAAAAAATTCCCCAAAAATTGGAAAATATTTTATGTTTAGTTCCACACTAACAATATGAGATAAATTCCCCTCCTAAATAAAAATAAAACCCCCACATGATGGATGTGATTTCAACTGAATGTTGCTATATTCCAAGGAACTGATAGTCAATCTTAGGTTCGTTTGTAATATTAAATATTACAATCTTTCTGCATCCATCAATGAAGGGTTTTTTGTATAAAAAAACAATGCATTACTAATATAACATTTTATTCAACCATAAGATGAATGAAATTATTTGATGGAAGAAAATTATCAACAATATCAACCCAAGAGGGATTTTATATATGATATGAGATCATGGTACCATTATATGCTTTAACTGATATATATGTATTTAATTTTTTTGGTGTCATCATGATACCCTTAGAAAATTCTTCTCATAAGATTGAATTGGTATCTCAAGAGTTATATACTATATTAGCAGTTCTATAGTTGATGGTATGTGTACATTTCATCACATTATTGTCACAAACCTCCATAAAAACAATAATCACCTGAGATATCTATCTCTCAACTTAAGAAGAAGCTGACATCACTCATCATCATTAGACATCATATTTTTAAATAGTTATAAATGTTCCCATACTCCATATATTTCAAAACATTATTGTGGGTGGTTCATTTGGTGGAGCTTTATCTCTATTAATGTCATTAGTTATCTTCTTTCCATTACTTCAACATATGATTAACAATTACCTTACCTTCCAATATTAAATCATTAACCAATCCCCATAAGATAATTTACTTGATGTCTCATTCCAATCACAACATTACATAACTCTCACCATCTTCCCTCCATGGTTTTTATAGTTTCATTTGAACTTGATGTTAATTTTCAAGTCTAAACAATGATGTTTATCAGTAACTCTAATCTTTATTTCTTCCTTGAGATCACGTGAAATGATATATTCATAGATTCTAATATCTATTATGGATAATTACCTTTACTAACATAGTTTTAACACACTATAGAATAAATCAACATTTCTTTTGGGATAGATGATATTTATAGAATCATATATCACAAGTGTTGTAATTTTTCCTTATAGGTACTAACATAATTATCATACTTCTCATTTTCCAAAGTAATTAGTTATCTATTATTTATTAAAAATGTGGGGGAATTACATATTGAAAAATGAGATTTTAAATTCATCCTGGACATGGAGTCATTTCGGTTATGGTACCTTGTATTCTTTATGAGAGTCCACCATTAACCTTTTTTCCTTTTAAATGATAAAAAAAATAAGATAAAATAAAATATTCATTCATCAGACTATTGTGAATGGAAAATATATTTTCAATAGTAACAATACATCACTCAACAATAAGAAGATCAAGATATCCACTTGTAGATGGTAGATACTACCTCATGAATAATAAATTGAGCTTTGTTATGTTCTTCTATCATTATGATTTTTATCATGGTTAATGAATTTAGAATGTTGGGCGATCATAAAAATGAAAATATTCATTCTATATCGTATATAATTTTTCTACACAGGATGAAATATGTTTCATATTCTATTTCAATCATTATTAATAAGATTCTTTTAGGTTCTGGTCATTGACAAAATCCTAAAATAGCATTTCAATAAATAAAAATCATAGTGGGGAACCCCATAATCATGAAAAAATATATTATTGGTTTTCTAAAATATGACCCATTATTTTTAATATATGGGACATTAATTTTATGAAATTACATTTGTATTCATAATATATATAAATTATCCCTGATGGTTTAGAAATATTTTGTAAATTTCCAAATCATATCCCAAAGGAGTGTCAAACTAGGATTCTTATAAGGCCCACTGTCGTACACTAGCTGATGGTCAAGTACTCCTCAATTGAGAATTTTCAATTTATCACCCCAAAGAACTCCAATACTAGGGCCACATAAACATGTATTTGTATAGAATAGGAATTAATTTTTTGGATATAACATTCCCTATCCGTCACCAAAATTCCATGACATTTTCTTTTACTTTGACTCATCCTTAGTATTATCCATAAACATCTCCATAGAAATCTCACTACTGTTTTCCCATCATAGTTTCCAAATTTTTATAACTCTATAAATTTATTCCAATTTTATTTTTTCAAACATCTCATACATTAAAATTACATCTTAATATTTTAAGGTTAATTACATAACATAATGATCCGACAAAAATATTTTATGTTTTGTGCCTTTGTAATCATGTACACTAAAACAACAAGCCCATATGTTAGTTATCTCATCTCCCACCATGTTCTTCATAATCAGAAACCTTCTTACAAATATCATACATAATTAATTTCATCATAAAATGGGACAGGATATATAATAAAGGGTATTCATTGCTGATCATTAATGGGAAAAAGGGATATATCAACATATCATGAGCATAAGGGAATGGTAACATTAGAATAACTATTTAATACCTTACACAACATTTCATAGATTATAAACATGATTACTAAGATAAATCATTGTAGTTCATAAGAAATAAATCAGAAAGGAATCAAATAACATGAACCATGGGAACATAACATATACCAAAGGAAAATATTTATGGAATATATATAAGCATTTAAAAATATTTCATTTGTAGTTCAAGGATCATTTCCAAGACTATCATACTGGAATGCATTAACTCCCCCATAAAATTCTAGTATTAAAGTATAAATTCCAACAATTTTTTAATGGATAGAGTCCCTTACTATTCTATGTTCACTCCATATTCTTATCTTTTTATCTAATGAGATATAAATCAATACCCAATGAATTGGAGGGAGTTACATGTCACTACTACCACATAATGAATCTAATAAATATATATTCTATAAGATCGTAAAACATTAATCACATCATAACCATTTAAAAGAGATGGGGATCATATAAATATCTTCATAACATTACCTTTGTAAAATAAATTAATTCTATTATCACTTTATTATTTCATCAAATCCTTACCCATGGTAAAATTAATCTGGTTTTAAAATCATTTAATCATTGTATAAAACCTGGAAGGGAAATGGGTTAAACATAATTTCATAATAAACATAAACCATATAGATAAATAATTTGAATGTTATCCATTGATCATATCCCTAGTAAAGAATTAGTTATATCAACAGAAATTATGATAGATGGAAAATTCTTTTTAAATAACATGTAATATTTATGGAGGATAATATTTATATGTTAAAAATAACATTTAAAAACTGAAAATTCAAAAAATATTTTAGAAATCCATTTCACTAAAAATAAACTAGAAAACCTAGATAAGAAGAATTAAAAAATTGATTGTTAATGGAGAAGTAAAATTCCATGCATGTCATGCACATTAAAACTATTATACTATTCACATTTCTATTAAAATAAAATCATTCCCAATTTATAAAACAAGATAATTATTAGATTCAATAAATTTAGGAAAGATTTAATCATAGGAAAACATTCATTAAATAAATCATTCGGATAATGTTAAAAAAAATTAATAATTTTTTTAAAACAATTTTTTGGAAGAAAAATTGTTTTTGACCAAAGATAAAATTATATTATATTTATCTTAAATTTTTTATTTTAGACAAATGAGAAGATAAATATAGTTCAATCAATGAAATAATGTTATTATCCTATTAAAAAGGCATGATAATAATGGTAATTAGTTTTTTTAAAGACCCCGACCCTAGTAGTATGATGTCATGCCTTACATTGTATAATTGGTTCCAAGTACAGGTGATCACATCCCAGGGGACCAAATGATTTTATAGAATTGTAAAACTAGATATAAACATGAGTGTTAACATATATATAAAAGTTTAAAAAATCATAGTAAATCTATAGGAAGCACCCTCATAATCCGAGAATATCTCTATTGGTAAAAAAACATGTCTTTGCATCTTGGTCAAAGATAAAACATAAGAAATGAGTGATTTTAGAGGCATAGTAAGGGTAATAATTAAGTGAGATAGATACCACTAATAAACATAAAAAATTAGGAAATGTGAATAAATATAATCACATTCCATTGAAAAATAGTCTTGAGAATAATTCTGAAGGAATAAAAGATGATCATATAATTCCATGTAAATAATCACATTATAATTACACTTAAATATAGGGATCCTAATTGTATAATAATAATATGTATTATAAAAAATAGTCCATATAATGTGGAAATTCATAATGTGGGAAATCAAAAACATACCTTTCAGTCTTCAGCCAATATACCATACATAATCATGTAAGAATTAAAATAATACCCAAACTAGTTTCTCTCCTCAGGTATACTGATGCATCGATGGGATATATCATCCCTCACCCATCACATAATAATTAAAATTCATTACACATATGATAAGGGTGAAACATAATCAATATTTTTATTCATATTGAAACATGTATATAAAATATCATTTCCTAAACAAGAAAAATAATCACAAACCATCTATTATAATATGATGAATGGTATTAATATTCCACATCCACAATAGAAAAAATCCTAAAACAATCAATTAAATAATGAAGATGGTATAGAAATATATCAAACATAATTAATCATTTGATCTGACGAAGGGTGATAACAATGATTAAAATACAATAAAAATCATTGAGAAATTCTTTATAGAAATCTCACATTACTTTTAAATATTTTATTTAAAATGGCATGAAATTTAATTTTTTTTAAAATAACAGTATGTAATTTAATGGATTCCTCAAGACATTTAGGATTTTTAAATAGAAAAAATATGACCATATCATAGAAGTTAAAAAGAATTCATTTTAAATTTTAAAAAAGAAACATTTAAACTAGTATTTTTAAAAGAATGTCTGAGCATCAACCTAACGAATTCATTATGTGTATCAAATCAAAATCCTAGTAGAACTAGTAGAAATACAAAATATGATATAAAAAATAATTTTATAGATACTCTTGTCATTTAATAATCAATTGAGTATAATCTTATCCCAATGAATGGAAATTGGGTTAATTATTCCCTTAACACTATGTAAGTATTTGAACTGTATGCCCCATAAAATAAATGGTTATCAAATGAAACAATGAATTAAATGGAGTGAATAGATTCATTAAATTATATATTAAAGGGTATTATATACACTCCAAACCTGAAAAAATAATTTAATATGTAATGTATCCCACAGAAGTTTTCGTCAGATGAGAAACCCAAATCTTTTCTCTGAAAGCATCATATTGTTATACTAAATGTCCATGATAATAAAATTATATTCATTAATCACTTTATTCAGAACATCTAGAAAATATATTTAATTTATTATAATTTTATTATTTTCAATTTTGATCATTTATATTAGATATAAAGTGTAATTTCAATATTCCATGAGTTTTTGTTTCATGGTTTATTGGTCACTTCACTTGAGTATAAATATGGGAGTTCATATGAAATGATAATAACATCTACAAAAGATTAATTATTTATTAATAATTTAATTATGTAAATTTAAATAGTCTCATAAATAATTTTTTTATATATTGAGGTGATGATTCATTTGATAATTGTTCGATGAAAATGTCTCTATTTATTATGGTGGTTTTAATAACCATCATAATCCAATATCATTTTATTACTATTATATTGATATATATTGGTCTAGAACAAGGTATAAATTATAATAAATATAAAATTAAACAATATTTAACCATATTAATGATTTTATCACCATCCATGATGTCAATAATAGAAAATGGAAACTCTTTGTCCACGAAGGTGGAAAATCGACACATCATAGATGATGTTTTTATTTTTAAAATAAAATGAAATGAGAAAGTATTTAAAGATATAAAATAAATTATAAAAATTAAATTATAATATATATATATATTATAATATAGTTTCTATTCCACTCAGGATTGTGTAGGTGAGGATAAGATGAAAAAATAGAAAATAAAATGGATAGAATGAGGATTTTACATCTTGAATATCGTCTCAATGAGAACCTCCTTGAGACAATTGGATTTCTTCCTTTTGTAATAATATCAGGTCAATGCAATTGGGAATAACCCCTATAAGAAAATTGGGAGTAAATTTGATAATATAAAGTGTTATATAGTTCAAGGTGAAGGGGTAGGAAAGGTTGGAATTTCATAGGTTGGAGAGATGTAGTTTTCAATTATTTTAATCATTTATTGATTTTTCTACTTGAAGATGATCAATAGTGATGATTCTTGTCACTACATACAATGAGCAGTTTATATGGGTTTTAATTATTTGTTTCATATAACATAATATACAAAAAAATCATGTATTTAACCTATGAGGTTAAAAACAATAAATTACTATATTTGACTATTCAAAAAATTGAACTGTTTTAGAAAAATTCCAAAATATAACCCTAGAAATTTTTGTAATTATATATTAAAAAAATGGATCCATTTAAAAAAAATAGTTTAAAAAATATTATAAATTTAAATTAAAAAAATAATCATTTATTTAACATGTGAGGATTTAAATACTACAACAGATTTTTCGACACATTGAAAATTTAATTATAGACTCATAAAATTTTCTTATAATTATAATGAAACTAAATTTTATATTATAATAAAATTTAAAATTAATATATTAATTATAAAATTGAAAATAAGTAATTATGTTTTTCAAAAATAGCAACACAAAATTTACCCCATTAAAAAAATTCATTTTCTTTTTCCCATTATATAAATATATCAAATTATTATTTATGGGATTCAAAAATTATATTTTTTACTTTCATTAGATAGTTTATTATTTTAATAGATAATTTGTTATTCCTAATAGTTACATTACTATTATAATGGTCATATTAATATTTAATTATATTTTCTGTTATTATATGCAGAGTATTTTGTGAAATGAAAGATATTGAATAAATTGATTTTATTTCGGAAGATTCATAATGTAAGATATTGTTCTATTATATTATTCCCTCATTAGAAAAATTATTTTGTCCATTTTTTCATGAGAATTAATTATAAATAGATATGGGTGGTTCTTATTCATAGTATCATTGGGCTCCCACATTTTTTTTCTTTAGTTTTATTGTTTTTCCAATAAAATCTAACATTCAAGTCATCTGATTTCTCAATACTTGATCTCTAGTGTCAAGAATCATGATTGGAGCTTCCCAAGTAGTCAAATATGGTTCCAATTCTATTTCACCATATGTGAGTACAAGTGTCGGGTATGGTATGTATTTACACTAAAAAGAGATGAATAACACATTATGTAAATTATAAAGGTTAGGTGGAACTTCCAAATGATAATTCACAAATCCATTTCATTCCAAAATTTGAAGTTGTACAATGTAACTGGGACTTAGTTTACATTTCATTCCAATCCTTTGGAAACCATTCTAGGAGGATTCATTTAGAATGGTAGGATCTCCCACTTGAAACTTCAAATCCGTTCACTAGTTATCATTACGACACTTACTAATGTTTAGATAATTTAATAGGTTCCATAATCATCTTACATTTTTCTTTGTCTCTTCAATAAGTGAAGGGAATGCAATTTTCATCTCACCAAAATCATCCCTAAAATTTGGTGTTTGAAAAATCTTGATATATATGATGCTTAAAATGGTTCTATTTGAATACTCGAATAAAAAGGTTTATTTTAATAGGAATCAAAAAAACATAAATACAGATCCCTTATACCTTGAAATTCAAGTGAGCATTTTGTCAACATGTATCCTTTTGTTTTAAGGTCCTTTTAGACTGTTCGCCAATTCATGGGTGGAAAGTTGTACATAAATGATGCTCAGTATCAAAATTATTCTGAAGGCTCTTCTAGAAGATGCATATACAATGGGGATCTCAATCATCCATGATCTATAGAGGAGCACCATGAAGTCATTAAATTCCATTGATATACAGTATTAAAAAATATTACTCTAATAGAACTAAAAATTTCCATTATCACTACTATAGAAAAACTGACTACTAGAGTGACATTAAAATCCCTTGTGTTTTTCACTGCTAAAAACCATTAAAAAGGGATCCCTTATCAATGATTTTAAAAGTGATGATAATGAATTCCTTTAACAATGCTTGTAAAAGCATTCATAATGCGGTATATTATAGTGTGATGTAACAACATAATGAACCACTAATGATGTGGGATCATACAGCACACCATAGAACCAAAAAACACAAATAAATAATAAAAAACAATTAAAAATACAAAATTTTAAAGGAGATAAAATTATGTGGGTTGGTTTTCTCGGGATTGGCATTGTGATGAATATTTTAACCTAAAATGATAATTATACATTAAAGACACTCACATGGGGTTATACTAGTTTCATATTGAATTTTATTGAGGTTTATATTATTCTTACATATCTTAAATGACTTTTTATTCATTTTACTAATGTATTAAAACCATTAGAACTTGTTTTCTCAGTTTTGACTATGTCGCCTGTCTTTTTTACTAAATTTTCATTTGAAACTAGAAACGTAGATATTGAGTTACAAACCGAAACTGGTTACCATCAAACAAATTACCCATACTAGCCCATGTAAAGGACCAAAGGGTGTTCCCTATCCCCATGGTCAGGAAAAAGTGTTTGGGTATCATATATATTGTTTTGGGAATGATTTACCTGAGTATGGATACATAAAAAACCATAAAACAATCAATAAACTGAATCTGAAAATTCATGCCAAACAAGACTTAAATAAAATACCGAACTGAATATATAGGAGTAAAATGACACAAGGAGGAAAAGTGTACATAAATGTAGCATCAAAACAAACCATGTAACTCCACCTGACAATAGGTCATCACCCATGGGCCTTCTCAAGCACACCACACAATGGAAGGAAACTAATAACTCGAACCACCACCACCCAAGAAATTGCATTTACATGTGTCAAAAATTATCATGTATACTTAAAAACAAGGGGTTTAATTAGAGTATTATCCTAATCCCAATAATATGTCACAATAAAATCCATAATGTTTTCAATACATGATAAAAAGCATACATGTTTTAATAAAGAAGAAATGGTGGTAATAATTTCTAGAGAACAAAACATTCAAAAGTAATCATTCTTGAAAGGGAAATTTAATCGAATGAGGAAAAATTAATAAACCACATATTCTGATGAATTTACCATCCAAACACACCATAATCCAATGATAAATACCAAATAGTCAACAAGTACTAATCTCAATAACCCTCTAAGCACCACATAGTTTTTGGGCACTATGTACATCATATCTCGGTGTAAAGTAACAATAACCATATCTATTATTGTGGATGACACACTAGTAGAGAACATACCCCTAACCAAGTGGTCCCTAATAATCATCATTATATTGTTTTCAGTGTTGTCAAAGTCCGACTTTCTAGGTGAAACGTGGACAAAACCACAGTGAATCATTGGTGTACTAGTACACATCCACTGACCGAGATACCTAGGCTTCCCCCTTTAGGATCAAAAAATTTGCACATGTTAGAAAAATCCATTTGCACATAATAAAACATCAATTATGGTCATGTTCATTCATGAATTTTTCTACACATCATTTTTACCCCATATATAAATCAATAAACCTGATAGAATTTCCATAAAACAATTTCATGGAATGTAACCTATCTTTTCACGTAGAATTTATTTCAAATTACACATTGTAAACCTAGTTCCCAAAAATATAACCCCAAACCAGAATTGGAAGTATAATTTTTTTTAATAAAACCCATCTATGAATTATAAAATATCCCCATATTCTATAATATGGAATACACATGTAAAATACATATTTTCACAAAAAAAATGGAATTTAAAAAAAATAAATTGTTTCAAAAATCCCACCAAAAATAATTTTCATAGCATGAACATTAAAGGAAGATTATGTTAATAATATAAATCAGGAAATTCAAACTCATCTAGTAGTTCTTACCCATGGAATCACCTACCACAAGTGTTAAAAACACAAAATCATTGGGTGAAAGTTTAGCTAAACCATCACCACACCATAAGTGAGATAAATCAAACCTAGAACCACAATATTAGACCATGAAACTGATAATAAAACCCTATTTTCGAGTCTTTTCATTCTGTACATTAAGAACTTCATTAAAAAAAGAAACCATAACCAAGTGGGAGGAGGAAAGAAGGAAACCCACTTACTTGAGAGATAGTGAGGAAATCACCCTATATTCACTAATATTTAAATATTCAAGTAGCCAAAAGGGATAGGGGGTCTCAAATAAGGGTGAGGAGGTCAAGTGGGAAATCAAATGGGGGAAATATTTAAAAATAAATGATTTATGAAAGAAAAAAATTACATACACAATTTTGGAATATTCAAGAAACCTTGACATAGTTTTCACTAATGCATTATGCATATATAATACAAAGTGGAAGCATGGATCATGGGGGTGTTACTATAGTTTTTGGGCTCTAGTGAGAGGTGGAATCAGAAAATAAATATAAAACAATGAATGATATATGAATGAAATGATTTTTTTTAACTAGAAATGGGTCTTGGGTTGGCACATTCCATAAATAAATCACCCAAATCCACCATGATGATGATTTCATAAGGGTTTTAAATGGATTTGATCTTTTTAATAGGTCAGGGGAGGTTATTTGGGAAGTATAATGGGTGAAAAATCCTAGAAAATAAAGGAGTTATAAATGAAACAAATTCTGTTTTTAAATTAGAAAATGGGCTCATGGTATGGCCCAAATCACAATGAAACTACCCGTTTCTCCAACAAATTTCTGGGAAACCCCCAGAAACAAAGAAAGACTATAAATAAAATAAAATATTCCATTAAAATATGTTATGGATTTGACGATTATACCTACCATAAAAACATTTTTCCCTCATAAATCCAACTAGAAGCCTGATCAGATAAGTGAATCAGAAACTATTCTTTGACCCATGACATTCTCTCACATATCTCATGGTCATAGGTATTGTGCTTCTAATGGACTCAAACCAGATGAATATTATTAAATCTAAGATCTATTTCTGGGGATTTAAAATTACAATGTCCTAGACATGTGTCTAGTTTCAAAAACATCTTATCACGTAACAAAAACAATAGGTCTCGATGCCTTTGCTCAGAATATTATTTCTAGAAACACTAAGATGTTAATAAATTATTCTTGACCAAATTGACATTCGTAGATGTATCATACACAAGACTCTACCCCAACAGTGGTGTCTCACCTACTAATCCCAACACAAGGGATCTGACAAGGCCGACCATAGAGTACCTCATAGGGGGCCATTCAGATTGAGGATTGGTAACTCTTATTATAAGCGAACACAACCAATCCCATATGGATATCTGAGATACCTCCAAAGTCCAAAAAGTATTCACTAAAAATGTCCTCCAAAATATTATTTTCCCCTTTTTCTAACCATCTATTAGAGGATGTATGTCATTCTTATTTTAATCTAAGAGAACATGGCCATTGGAAGGCCTTCCCATATCCAAGAATTGAAACGATGGTCTCTATCTAAGACAACTATAGATGGTACACTATGAACCCTAACCACCTCCTTAAGATATATTCATCCCAACTCATCCACATTAATTGTAACATTTATTGGAATAAAGTGGGTTTATTTGTCCATATAATTAATTACAACCCATATAGAATTCTAAACAAGTGGTGTATGAGGCAGGCCGATAATGATATCTATGGTGTCCTCATGCCAGGTCATGGTTGGAATGGGTGGTGGTGGGAGATAACTTGAGACCCTTTGATGCACTATATTCTCCTACTAACATATATAGCATCTTGACACAATTTCAGCTATTTCTCATCCCAAACATGGCCACCAGAATTTTTTACACACACCATAAAACATTTTAGTGGCACTTGGATGGACAACCCACTGAGATTGGAGTCTATCTTCCATAACCACCTTCCATAGAGACATATTCAAAACTAAAAGGCCCTTGAATCACAAGAAACCCTCAGGGGATGAAGACCAATTAGAAGACATCTACCCACCTTGAGGATGCTTCCTCGACTACTGATATAGCTCATCATTGGGATGTTCTCTCTGGATATTCTCCACAAGGGAAGGGGTCAACTGAAATCTCACCAAGAACCCATATCCACTATAATCCTTGGTCTCCCAATGAATCTGAGAAATGATCCACTTCAGAGTCCACTCGTTATTTCAATTACCCAAATAAAGTAGTGGTTCACTTATTCTCAAGGAATCCACCACCTCATTTCCCAAGCCTAGGGTATTGACAATGTTAATGTGAAATCCTTCGAAGTACATGATACAATGGTGTTGTCTCAAATTAAAATCCTTTTCTGAGAAGATTTTGGCCAAGATCATGTGATCAGAGTAGACGACAAACATCTCTCAAAATAGGTAGCGACGCAATGTCTTCAATGTATGCATCACAACTGCTTTCTACAAGTCATGGGTTGGGTAATTCTTTTCCTCTAGTCAGAGTTCGTAGGATCCATATGAAACTACATGATCATCATGAATATGCATGCACCTGATATCTATATATGATGAATCACAATACACCACATATCCCTTTCTAAATTCTAACAAGATCATCATGGGGTAGGTAGTCAACCACTGATTCAGCTCCAAGAAAGATAACAGATATTCTGGTCCCCAAACAAACATCACCTCTTCTAAGTGGGCACAGTCATGGGTGAATCAAGCTAAGATAAATCCCAATCAAACCTCATGTAGTATCTTTTCCAACAAAGGAAAAACCTGATCTCAAACAAGTTATTCATTTTCTCCCCTGACATCATTGCACTGATCACTTGAGGATCCACTAAAACTCCTTGCAACGACATCACATAACCCAAAAACATCACCTCCATGATCTAGAAGATTCACTTGGAAAAATCATCATAATTGTGATGATCCCACATAGAGCCCAACACAATCCAAAAATAATGGTCATTATCCTTCTTAGATGCATAGTAAACTAGTATTTCATCCATGAATACCTTGAAAAATAATTGATATAATGGTGGAACACCCTATTCATTATTCCATAAAACACACTGGAGAATATTTTAATCTGATGGGCATGAAAAATTACTCAAAGTGGTCTTATATGCTTTAGAAGGCTGTCTCTAGAATATCTACCCCTTTCACTAGGAGTTTGTGGTTACCATAATGAAAGTGTATTTTATAAAACCACTTTCCCCCTTCATCTTATCAATTAAGTCATCTATTCGGGGCATTTGATATTATTTCTTTATGTTTTCCTTGTTTATATTCCAATAATCAATACACAACCAAAGGGATCTATCATCCTTCTTCACAAATAGAAAAACAGAAACCTAATGAGAGACACTCATGAAAATGAATCCTTTGGATTTTAAATCAGCTATATATATATTTAATTAACTCATCTCGGTATGGGCCATACAATATGAGGGAATATATATTAGATATTTTCCCGAATCCAATTCGATCGAGAACTCCACATCCCTATCATGAGAAAATCTAGAATAATCATTTGGAAATACCATTAGTAACACATAAACAACATGAGTTATTCCAACTTTAAGATAATGACTGTCATTCTATTGTGTGAAGAAAGATAACATGGAGACATGATTCCCCATATCGGGGGGTGCAGTACTTCTGCAACCTGATAGTGAATCTCAATCCCCATGGAAAACCTGACGATCCCCATTAGGTGTTGTGAAACTAACTGATCTCCTATAACAACTTATTTTATCATGAAAGTGTACCATCTAATTCATGCCATCTACCAGGCCAAATAGATACATATCTAAGAATATAAGGACCAACTCCATCTAAACCCATAACAAAGCAAGTGCACATGATGGGCACCTGAGACCCTGCTGCTTCTTTCTCAGTGGTATCACAAACTCTATCACAAAAGACCAATGCTTTGTTATAAAATTCATCATGATCACAAAATAAGAGGGAAATAATGAAATAGAGGCACCAATATCAAAACAAATAATCATATAATGAAGATAAAATCAAAATGGTACGTCAAACTATCGATGTCCCCACCTCTGATCATGCTAGTGCATGATTCACCACATGTAGATACCTATCCTATACCTAAGAATGACCTATAGCATGTGGATCTACCTTAATGTAGATCTTACTAGATGTTGATTTGGCCCTTCTACCGTGGACACCAAACTGAGATCCCCATGTCCACGACTTCTCTGACTGAGCTGGCACTCCTCTAGAAGCTGCTAATCATTCCCCACTCTAGAGAGTACATTCTATCCTACAAAGGCACTGCAAGTGTCCCATTCCTATACAATGATAACAGGGGTTCAGAATAGATGTGAATATAGGTTGGATTGGCCCATGCCTCCCAAACTAGTGGAACCTGAAGGACCACAAATCTAAAGCCACCGAATAAATCTTCCTTGATGGATGCCCTGAGCTACCACCTCCATTCTTCCATTGCTCTTATTGCTTCTATTTCTTCTTAGAAGAACTTCTACTGTCCAATCCTGATATTTTCCAAAAGAAACTAGACATCCCCTTTATTCAAACTCCATGCAGAATTCTCCATCAATCACTTCACCATAAGTTTTCAGTTTTAACAGGATAACATGGGAATATATCTCATTCCACAATCCCCTACTAATCTTCTGAGCCTTTATCTTTTCATTGGAGACCATTTAAAGATCATACCAAACCAACTAAGAAAAAGGATTGGTATAATCCATCATTAAAGGATCCCCTTGAAAATGTTCCATAAACTCTCAATATAAATCAGTTACCTTCCTTTATGGTAGTACTATCCATTAAAGATAACCTTGATTTCCTTATGACTCATCTGTTCATGATTCCTAGCTTGAAACACTAGTTTGCACAACCCACAGTTGGGACCCTCTAAGAGAAAATAGGAAGACATCACCTGGAAATCCTCAGGTGTGTCATGATACTCAATCATGTGCTCAATATTCTCAAGCCACTCCTCTTAATATTAGGGTTCTGTGGTACCTTAGAGAGTAAGAGGTTTTTTATATAAGAACATCGGGGCTTTAGCCTATTTTGGACTAGATTATTCGTATCTAACTAATGCATGAGTGGGAGAAAGATTGATTTCAAGTCCTAGAGGCTGAACAACAAGGAATACAGCTTCCACCAACCTCTGATCATGCTGAAATGGAAAAATATCTCTGAAATTATCTGGTGGGAGTGTGTGAGCTCTCCGAGGAGGCATGTTTCTACTAAGGGCAATAGTCACAAGTGCAAAAAATTAAAATAGAAATTCTGATAAATTTATCAATAACGTCAAATTTAAAAAATTCAAACACATTACATCAATTAAATAATCAACTAAATCTCCCCAACTAGATGTACAGGTGTAGTATGTAGCCCACACGTCTCACCTGGATGTGAATAAAAAAGAAAAAATTCTGAAGTCCTAGGGTGACTCGAGGTCTATCACAAGAGGTGTGGGCCATAAACCCTACTCACGACTAAAACTCCATGACCTATCCAAACGTGCTGTTATATGGCATGACTAATTTGAAAAAATATAACAGAAAAACATTAACCTTCATCTAATTCCAATTTTTCACAAACTGAGTTTGGTCTCTATCAAAACTGGCTCAAAATCAAGCCCATGAAATGACCCGAAGGGGGTTCACTATCCCCACGGGCTGGAAAAAGTTCCCGGGTATCATCGATATTTTTTGGGAAGTATTTACCTGTGTATGGATACATAAAACATCAATATCAATAAATAAGAATAATCTCAAAATGAATTCCAAAAAATCCATAAATAAAATTAATAACAAAATAAATATGTCTAGACATGACACAAGAAGTCCAAATAGAGAAAAAAGTTTCAAAATAAACAGCCCACTTAATTCCACACGACAAGAGGGAATCACTCACAAGCCATCTCCCCAACACTGGACCATGGAAGGAATCAAACAACCTGAACTGCCCCCACCCAAGTCATTTCCTTTACATGTGTCAAACTTGACCAAGACTACATAAACCCATGGGGTGTGTGTAGGATGTTATCCTTTTACCAATTAGAAATAACTAAAATTATTTCATATAGTATGAAATACAAGATTAAATCGTACATGTTTTAATAAAAAATAAATGGTGGCTATAATTTTTAAAGAATAAAACTTTTTAATGAAAATGGTTGTCAAAGTAAATTTTCTAAAAGTGAACAACATTCAATAAAGATGTATTATAATGAATTTTCTATCCAAACACAACATATGACAATGATAAATACCAAATAGTCAATGAGAACTAATCTCCGGAACAACCCTGGGCACTTGACCATTTTTTGGCCCTATGTATCACATATATCAGTGTAAATTAATGATAACCGTATATTGTTTTGAGAATGATCCACTAGTAGGGAGCATTACCATAACCTAGTGGTCCCCAATAATCATCATTATATATTTTTTATTATTTCTAATGTCCATATTCTTATGTGAAACATGGTTAAAACCACTCTGAATTACCTGCATACTAGTACATGTCTACCCACCTTGATACCCGAGATTCAACCATTATGCACAAATAATTTCCACATGTTAAAAAAATCATATTTCCTATAAAAAACATCATCTATGGTCACACACACTCAAAACAGTATCTGAACATGCATTGGAACATTTATATAACTCAAAAATCGACATAGAATTTCTATAAAATAATTTCAAGGAATGTAACCAGACATTTGAAAAAAAATCATCTAAAATCCTTCCTTGAAAACACAACTCCTCCCAATATTACCAAAAAAATAAATGGAGACTGAATTTCTTTAATAAAACCCTCTGATTAATTAAAAAATATCCCCAAATGGTATAATATGTAATACACATGTAAAAAACATATTTTCACAAAAAATGGAATTTACAGAAATCTTTTGTCTATAAAATGCCACAAATTATAATTCTCACAACTATCAAAATGAATGAAAAGTAGGATAAAAATATAAATCATTCACGTATAACTCATCTATTTGTTCTTACTCATGGAATCACCTTCCACAAGTGTTAAAAACATCAATTACCTGGGTGAAAGTTCAACTGCACCACCGCCGCACCAAAAGGGAGTAAAATAAAACCTAAAATGACCATATTATACCAAGAATCCCATGATCAATCCCTATGTTCGATGAAAAATTTTTTGGACATAAATAAAATCACTAAAAATGAATTAAACCATATGGAAATTGGAGTAGAAAGGAATGAAACCCGCTTTCTTGAGAGATCTTGAAAAATTCACCCTAAATACACTAGTAGATGAATCTTTAAGAAACCAAAACTGGTAGGTAGGCTATAATATGGCATATCCGGTCATGTGGGGACTAAAATGGGGGAGAGGAGTAAAAATAAATGATTTTTGAAAGAAAAAAATTACTTTTACAAAAATGGATGATTCGAGAACCCTTGAGATATTTCACCCTAATCCTTGATGAATATGAGCTCTAAAGAGGACATATAGATCATGGTGGTGGGATACTGTTTTGGGGCATGAGTGAGAGGTAGAATAATAAAATAATATTAAAAATGGAATGATATATGAAAGAAATGTTTTTTTAAAACAGGAAATATGCTCACAGGTTGGTTCAAATCCCAAATAAATCACCCTAATCCTCCATGATAATGAGTTCATATGGTATAAAAAAGGTTATTGTAGTTTAAATAATTTATGAGAGGCCAAGTGGGAAGTCAAATGTGTGAAAATGTTAAAAATGAAGGATTTATAAACAAAATCATTGTTTTTTAAATATGTAAATAGGCCCCTCGTTTGGACAAATCTTGATGAAACCACCATTCCTCTGTAAATACATGGAAAACCCCCAAAAACAAAGCGTTAATTGAAATTAAATAAAAATACAATTTAAATAAGTAATTAATGTGAGAAATTTTATTATACTAGTCACATTGTGCATCAGTTTGATGATATATTTATTCCTATACCTCAAAATTTACTTATAAATCATTTTCCTTAATTATAATCAAAATAAAAGTGTGTTTTCATAGTTTCACAAGAGTAGAAATTTTTGAACTAAAATGTAGATTTTAAATAGATAACATACACATTGATTCATGCATGACACATAATTTCTCATATTGAGGTAAATCTATTTCCCACATGTAAAAATGACTTCGGGAACATTTTTATAGAGTAAAAAATTATGATTTTGTTTCTCAGTTTTGAGTAGGTTAGTCCTCATCTTTTTCTAAAATTGATGTCAATTTTTAATAAAGAGACACACTTGGAGTCATATCGGATACACTATGTGTTATAATTGGGTGAGGCTAATTCTTAAAGAATCTAAATGTATTATTTATCCTTTTCATAATGTATCAAAAAATCCAAATGTGTTTATTGTCTTGTGAGTACGCCACTTGTATTGATTTTACTAAAATGTCATTTTAAATGGGAAACATGAACTTTGACTCATACCGAATAACATTATATATTAGATTAAAATTTTACTAATTCATTAATATTACAAAATAAAATGAATCAATGTCAAAATTTATCAATAAAATAAAAGTGTGGTTGTTTTTTACAGTGAGGGGCATTTTTTGAACTATGCTATCGATTTAAAGCTGATAACGAACAAATTGAATCATACCAGAAAAATAATGTATTAGATTGAGGTGGGGTTGATTCTTAAACATAAAAAATGACTTATGAACCATTTATCTAAACTATCAAAATAATCCAAATTCCTTCCCTAGGATATGAGTAGGCCAATAGTCTTCTATTCTAAAATTGATGTCAATTTTAAATCAAAGGACACAATTGGAGTAATACCAGTCACACCATGAACTAGATCGAGATCTGACAAATTCCAACAAATAAAAATCGCATATGGTTAATTTTTCTAATTTAAAAGAATAATTAGAATTCATTTCCATGGTGTTGATTAGGTTGACATACATTTTTAATAAAATTTATGTCCATATTACAAAAGAAGATGTACGTTGAATCAAATGAGTCACACCGTGCATCATGTTGAGGTACTACTAATTCCTACACATCAAAAAGGGACTATGGATCCTTTTCCAAAAGTATAATAATAATATAAAAGTTCAATCTCAGTTTTTCGTGAATCGCTTTAATATTTTACTAAAATGTCATTTTAAATAGAAAACACGAACTTTGAGCCATACCAATCACATCACGAATTAGTTTGATGTGACACTATTTTATACAATTAAAAAATTACTTATTAATTTATTTCATATATTATCAATAATATCTGAGTGAATTTTCATTGTGTTCATTTAGAGACATTGTTTTGAAAAAAATGAAAATTTTAAATTTATAATGGAAACATTGAGTCTTATAGGTCCCACCACGCATCAAATTATGGTGATACTAATTCTGTAACATCCCAAATCACATATAGATCATTTCCCTAATGTATCAAAATAATAAGAATATTTTAACTAAGTTTTGATAATGTAATTTTTCATTTTAATTAAATTAAATTCAATTTTTAAATAAATAGAATCACATCGAGTTATATGAGTCACACTATGTGTCTAATGAAGGTGTGTTTGATTCTAAGAGATCTCAATGTCTCAAAATAATCTTAATGTCCAATATAACCATGTTTCAATTATCTTTCTATGTCCAAAATACAATACTACATATGGACATGATTTTTTTAGCCAAATAATCATTGTTGTTGTTGAAAGAAAGAAGAATAGGGGAAGCTCATGTGCCTATTATATCACGAAAATTCACCAAATTGGGAACACAGACTTCCTTTACTCTTCTAGATTTCAGAAATGAGAAAGGGATTTGGGTTAAAACATCGAATGAATATTCTGTTTTGGAATTATGAAAAAAATCAATGAATATGTAGACTGAGGTAACATTGGATGGGAGAATCATTTAATCACTTTTGTGTTTTATTAAAGATAGTTGAATGAAAAATATGACATCCAAAAATATATTTGAAAAATATTAAATAAGTATTAGATTAAAATTACAAAGAAGTTAACTTACAAATTGTAGATAACATGGAGAAAAATTCAATTAAATAGTATTAGGATGCCACCAATTGTTGATGGTTTTATGTATTCTTGAGTCAATTGTTAGTCATTATATCAACTGAAGTCTCTATGTCCAATGTCTCACAAGAATTAGAAGGTTCAATCAAACCCCCCACAACAAAAAAGAGTCCAATTTTAATGTAAATAATTATTTTATTTCTTATAATATGAATAAATTTATATAACATAAATATGAAACCAAAAATTAAATATATTATTAAATAATTTATTGTGAAAACATTGTTGAAAATAGGGATATTCCAATGGTAATGAAAGAATGATGATATAAAAACCAAGATATATGTCACTAAATAATCAATGAATGAGATTAAAGGATGAGGAGAAAATAAGATACATTGTATTGAATCATTGAATCATTGGAGAGATAGTAATGAAATACTATTGGCTATATAAAATATTCATATTGTATAATAGATAAAAAAAGACATATAATATAATCATTAACAAATGTGAATGTTATTGATAAATATTATAAGGGAAACTCAATATTTGATTATTTCAATGAATTTTTGTGTGATTTGATGAAATTGAGTATTTGAATTTAAGAAAATAATTACCCCACTATCCTAGGTTTTATCCATTGAATTATTACAAGGGTGATGTTATAGACAATTTTTATCTTTATTGGCCCATCTTCTTATCATTTATCACTTCATTTTTATGGTTGGAACTAAACCTCAATATCTTCTAAAAATGAACATATGTTTCTTGAAAAACTCAATGTATTAGTCATATATATAATTACCACTACATGAATTATTAAAAGAAATATATAATATATGGGGAATGAGTCCCAAGAAACAAATTATAATAATAACTATTAGGGAGATGAATCTTATGAGGATGATAACTGTATATTATTAAGTTCTTTGGAATGGGTAATGCATCCCATTTGTTATAATTACATGAGTGGTAATTAGATATTCATAATGGTGGAAACAAATAAAATTTTTAAATAATGATATTTTTTATACGGATTAAATTAAAAAAATATAGTGTTTATTAAAAGTGTGATAAAATAAATGAATAGATTTTTATGATATATTAATGAGTGGGATATTATATCAGAGATAAAAATGTTTTTATCAACATCATTAAATAAATGTAAGGATTTAATCAATGTATAAAATTTCATTGGTGAATGGAAAATTTTGGCGACATCTTGATGGAGTAAGAATATAAAATAAAACGAAACTTTTCCCATAAAGATCCTCAATAATTAAGAGTGGATATAAAAGATGATAATTAGACTAAATAAATGCATAAGGAGCTGGATATGAATAAGAAAAATTTGACATGTGAAATTTTTCCAACGATAAAAGAATAAAATCTGATCAGAACAATGTTGGTGTTCAATAATAAGAACATTGACCATAGAAACATGACTCATAATAAATAATGGATTGTGTGAAAGGGGAAATCCCAGATCAAATGAATTTATATTATTATAAATTTAATCCCATAATCCATTTGGAAATTAATTTGAATTTTTTGGCTATTTTATTGAAAATTTTGAAAAAGGTATAACAAATGGAAAAAATATATGTTCGTTAATGATGTTATTGTGGGGGGTATACATTGAGAAATTATATATTTTTATAAAGAATTAAAATGAGTGGTAGGTGGTGTAGTTAAATAATTCTTTTTATATGATAATGAAATTTATAAAGACATCGTATTTATGGTTGGATGAATACATAAGAATGCTTGTTTTTAGTGAGGTAGTGTTGATCACACCTTCTATATCAAGAAGGAGAATGATCAAATGATGTTGGTACTCAAATATTTTAGTAACATAATATCTATATATTGGAATGAGTACATGGAAATTTTTCTCTAGATAATATGAGGTATGATATCGAGATGTCTATTGTTGTTGAAACATTGTCATTTATTAATATGTGAATAAAGAAAACCAAACAACATTTATTTCTGTGTGAAAATATGAAAACAATGTTTCTAGGTGATTTTAAATGTAATATTCAATGATAATTATGACATCAACCTCTATATATATGAAGTTTTTAAAATGTAATCTGTACAAAGAGTTTGATGCCATGAAATAAATGAATTGGGATAATATTATACCTCACAACAACAATGACCAATATTGAGATTGTTATATTTCAACAAACAAGGTACCAATGTTGTCCCAATGAGATCCTTATGAAATTATGGAAGATGATAATTCAATATATCTAAGAAAAAATATTGGGGTGTTTTATTTAGGATAGTGTAAAAAAGACTTGTTGGGATACACGAAAGGTTGATGACTTGGTTTAGTGGATAACCAATAGAAATTGTAGATATTGAAAAAAAATGGATTCTATTCGATCCTTTGTTTCATTCAACCCATGAATTGCTCAAGCCTTGGATTGAAGCCTTGGAATTGTTGGATCCTTGATTCTACCCTATATTTGATCTTGGATTTCGAAACAATGAGCACTACCATTGAGTCACTTCCAACAAGATCATCGAATATCGTGAACTATTTCGTGATGATTATGGTTCATAAAATAGATTATGACGTTTTTATCATCGCATAAAAAATGATAATAAAGATACCTTTTATCGGGCTCTTAGTTAATAAGATCCGATGAAATTAATCATTATATGTTCTTGTTTTCGTGATAAAAAACATATTTTTATCAGTGCTAAAAAATAATAGATAAATCAATATAATACATTTTTTAAAAATATAATACATTTAAAGAAATTATAATTATGATATATATAATTATAATACTTATAATAATAATTTTTATAATATAATAATTTTATAATTCATTGAATATATTTATATATAAATTTATAAATATAAAAAAAATTATTCATTAAATATAATAAATTTATTTATAATTTTAAATGTATAAAAATATTCAATATACATTTATAAATATATTAATTTATTAATATTGTTTTTAAAAAATGTATTTTGATCGTTATTAATGAATATTTAATCTTTAGTGCGTGCATGATAAAAATTAGTAAAATTTGTTAGTTAAAACAGATTAAAATATTGAAAACATGGATAAGTATGACTAATTTAACACATTAAATAAATAGATATATATTAAAAAAATATGACTAAAAATATAAAAAATCAAAACATAGTAAATAAATAAAAAAAATTAAAACACTTAATTGATAAAATTCTCCATTTTTTGTGTGTATGTGCGTATGTATATAAAAATATAGTAGTTGCGTATATGTGAAATCAATATAATACATTTGATCTAGGATAAATTTAAAAATAAAATGACATAAAATTATATCCCTTACATCATGGAAGTAGTTATTATTTTTAATTCATATTAATCTTTAGACATAACCCATTATTTACAAAATACCTTACTATTTAATGGGAATCATAAATAATACTTTGTATTATATAAATAATATTTTATACTTTTATTTATATATCTGTATATTTAATATATACCATTAATTAACATTAAAAATTCTTATTTAATTGATGAAATGTTTAATATTTCTCTCAATTTACATGTTTTTTATTTTTTAACATATATCTACTTATATTATATATTCTATTTATAATATATATTCAATATAATAAATTATTTCATTTTTATCAATAATTATTTAATTAAAAAATTTATATAATTTTAATAAAATATTTTTTATTTTCTATTTATTGTAATTTTTCATTTAAATATTACTTTTAAATGCGTGAAAAAGAACAGATAATGGATTCCATTACGAGGGGTTGAAAATAAATTTCTGAAAAATGGTTTCCTTCATCATTGCTATATATAAATCCTTGACAAAGGACACAGTTTATTAGTGTATAAAAAAGGAATGATAAAGGCTATTTTTTATCTATGCTAAAAAAAGTGCGGACAGAAGGCACATTTTATCATTTCTATAAAACAAGTTCTTATATAAGAATCCTTTATCAGTTATTTTTGTTGCGCAGATAATTGGTAAATTAATTACTTTTTTTCTCTAGTGTTGAATAAGTCCAATGCTTTTGAAAGCCTATTTTCTTAGTACTCATAGAGTTGTTGAAGGAGGTACAATAAAAAATCATTCTTTATAGTGAGTAAATGTGATGAGTTGTTATGTCAATCAATTATTACCGAGATTATGCTGTCCATTCTCAGAGTCCATGGTTATCTTGGGATATAATCCATTATAATGTCGATCCCTTTCATTTTAAGAATAGTAGGGGATTCATGAATCCCCTAAGATATTATCATTAGATCTTCACATGTTGATAGACTAATCATCTTTATTCATAATAAGTTATTCTCAATTCATATTATCCCACATAAAATGTTCCATCAAATCAATATATATCTTATTGTTCCCTAGGTGTATAATGAAATTCGAGATTTGAGAATCATTCAATAATTCCATTTTTAGTTAACGTATAGAGGGAACACAAAATCTCTTACCAAATATAAAAATTCAGTCTTCATATATGGTTTCTTCTAATATTCCATCATTCAGAGCAATAATTTTCTTTTCAATAATATCATCTTTAGAATGAGAATGTTTTATCAATTCCAATAAAGAATTTTTGGAAATAATTTGAAAAATTAGTGATGTTTCACCTACCGTGATAATTCACATATCTATATTTAGTAGATCCATATGCACATGATCTATTTCCACCTACATTATATTTAAAACTACAAAATCATTCATACTCAATGTATATTCTACGTTATTTTATTTTTTAGGGTGGTAGTGTATAAAAAAATTATAATCCTTATGTATCTAAATCAATCACCTTTTCCTCATGTTGAATTATTTCTCTAATAATATATATTTTAAAATGTCGTGATCTGTATATATCTAGAAGCATTCACTATAAAGATATTGTATCCAAATCATCAAAGATGATTTTACAGCTACTAACTCATCATCATGAGTTGTATTGTTCTATTCATAATTTTTTAACCACCTTGATGAATATGAAATAACTATATCATTCTTCATAACGTCAAAACCATTTCATTTATTCGATGTGTCTTTATAAATCAAAAACCCCATCATTTCATAATGGTAGATAGAAAATTTTTAAACTGACCAATATTATATTAAATTATTTAAAACATTATTTAAATTAGTTTTTCAATGAAAACATGACCCATGTTGTGTAATCCTGGTCAACAGTAATGCAAACCAAGAAAAATTAACAATGAAACCACAAAATTAACCTTCTAAACCAATGAAAATACGTAACAGAGTTATATTCGTTATTATAGGCCATTGATTAACTACTATTGTCTTTGCATGGTCAAATTATATTCTATCCACATAAACAATATAGTCAGAAAATGAATCTATTTGAATCCATAATGTAATATTTCTGAACATCCCTTAAAAATATTTTCTTACAAGAGTCCATAGAATAATTAAAAAGGGTATTTCATTTACCTCATAGTATTTTGAGTACACTATGATATCATTAATAAATACCAAAAAAACAATATAAAGATATTCGATGAATACATTGTTCAATATATCCATAAAAATATTGGGTACATTAGTGAATCAAAATCGATATATTGTAAGCTCATAAGGTCCATAACATGTTTGAAACAGAGTCTTGTGAATATCTTCTTTGTTAAATGTTATCGATGATATCCATAATGAAGATAAATAATTGATAAATAATTATCTCATTTAGTTTGGTTGATTATATCATTAATACGATGAATATAATACGTTATCCTTATCAAAATAGTAATGATCCCTCTACAATAATTTTACAGCCTCATTGAACCATCTATCTTCATAATGAAATGAACAATCTATCCTCGATCTTAAAAAATAACGTGTACATATCCCTTACAACTAAATTCTGATAGTTATTTCTTTAACTCTATTTACTCCACAATTTCAATTCTCCAGGGATTCATTGATACATGTATTGCCTCTGGGATTAAATTAATAGAAAACTCAATTTTCCACTCTGTAGGATGTCCAGGGAATTCCTCCGGAAATACATCAATGAATTCCAATAAAATGTTTACAACCACAATTTTAGGAACACATTTTTTCCATCTGTAGGTTTTATCTTCTCTTATTTTCTAATAATCTCATTTATAAAAGATACTAGTTGTAGATCCAGATATAACTAAGATAATTATGTCTCCCATATAAAGATAAGAAGTTCCATACATCCATTATAAATAATAATCTCCTTCTATTTTAAATAATTTTTTTATTATAAATTTTAATCCAGCCAATAACATTTATTATATCAAAATGTACAATATGTATATCAAAAAAATTATTAATTTGTGCACATTAATGTGTCATAATAGGAACTATTTGAAACAAATTTCTAGAATTTAGTTTTCTAGTTGGATTTTTTATTGACAAATCTATTATTATAATGAATTTGAAATATCTATTTTTTATAGAAAACTGGGAAGATATAAAAAATTTTATGATCTAGAATAAAATAAGGGTTTTTTTAAAATTTGATAAGATGATTAAATTAAATTCCACCACATAATTTAGAAATATAACTATAGGTTTTGTGGCTACATTAGTCTAGAAAATATCTCATATACTTTTTTGTGGTAAATTTCCATGATGTCTATGAAACTCATATGCACAGTTTCACATCTTCTTACAACCGAATCATTTCGCATTACCTAGAAATTCCATTCCCTCACAATCACTAGATTCATGGAATTTTTCTCCACACATTTATCAAACATTAATTGCCTATAGTAATGTTCCATGATGTTTCATTCTACATTAATTTCATGTTAGAATGTTTATTCCTTACTTCTCACCTTTACCCTTATTTCCTTTTCTATTGTACTTAGGAGTACCCATCTTATTTTTTTCCCTTAAAATTAATTAGGATTTGAAAATTCATTCTCCATCTTGATAAACCAAGATATTATATCCTTGTATGGTGATATGATGTGGGATACTACTGACCTTCATATAATTTTCATTAGAAAAACAAAAAAATGATCTGTATTTCTCTTTGTATTATATTGTTTTCCAAATAATTCATTTCTAACCATGTAATGTTGGATTAATAATTGAAAACATTATCATCATTATTGAGTATCAGAGTTGGTAATTATATATACTTATCTTCTCCTTGTTCCAAAGAAAATTATTTTTTCATGAAAACTTTGGTAACATAATTCTTTTCCATATTATTAATTTCTTCTTCCTCTATTATGTATTGACTAAATGACCTTAATTTTTTATATTTTCCTAAGATATGATGAAAAAATGACTACCATCTCCCTTTTGAAACATTAAAATGAGAGAAATATCTTCTCTATACAACATATCTATTTTTGAAATCAAATGAGGTTTTATTCCAACTGAATTATGGAGGATATTGTAACCTAATGTTGTATAACGTTATTATACTATGTTTGGTAAGTAGATGCTCTCTGTGATTAATGTTATTGATCCTAACCTCGGTCAGTTATCCTAGTATAGCAATAAGCCATTCATCTTCATTTTATGGTCAATATCCAGCATCATTATCTTACATTAGTGGGAAATCCTTATATAGTATACATGTGTTGGTACAGTTACAATTCGTCATACTATGTTCTATTTATAAACAATGTCACACACTAGTTTAGATTATGTAATTTTATAATTAGAAAAACAATTAAAAATTTATCTATAACTAATATCAATAATATAATAATTTCTACCTTTGGAATACTATAAAAGTCATATATAGGGTTATTTTTCAATAATATATGTTTTATTAATTATAATTTCCAATATATGTACTAAATATTCTTTAACTAAAACAAGAAAATCCATACGCCAATAGCCTAGATCTTGATCATTGAATTATTACATTAGTACTTATTATTATTGATCACATCCTAAGGGACTGAATAGCTTATTCTTTTTGGAAAATTAGATACAATCATAATTATTAAAATACATATTTTATTTGGATAAAACATAATATCTTCATTAGAAACTCCCATTTCTACTAGCATATCCTTATATGACAATCATAATAATTATATTAGAATCTCAAGGTAAAATAAAACATAATAAAGGGGTGATACATGATTCATAGTAAGGATATTCTTGAAATGGATGCATTAATAAAAAAATGTAAATAATAATAATGCAGAATATTTGAAAATGAGTTCCAATAAAAAACAAGGATTCCGATAATATTGAATGAATAAATGATGGTCAAATAATTCAATATAAATAATCACCTGATAATGAAACATAACCTTGGATATTATATTTGTTAAATAATCAAATGAAAAAACAATATAAACTCTCATACTGAGAGAACACATAATGCGAGACATCATAAAAATAGTATTAAGGCTTCAATAAAGTCACCAATTGTAATCATGAAATACATACTCTAATATCAAAACCTGATTTTCTCATGAGACCCACCAATACATTAAGGGACTATAACGGCCCCTACCCATCACATAATAATTAAAACGTATTCTTCATATGGAATGGTAGAAATATAATTAACATATTCATTCGAAGGAAACTAGATTACAAAATAATTTTCCTTAAACAATAAGCATAATATTAAAATATCCATGGTAATATGATAAATGGTATAAAAATAGTACATCCCAAATCAAAATGATAATAATATATTGCAAAAAAATGTAGATGATATAAAAATAGATTAACCTAGATTAATAATATAATCCACAAAAGTTGCAGACATAGATGAAAATACATTAATAAAATCATTGAGAAATGTTTGTGTCAAATACTACATTACTTTGAAATTATTTATTTGAAAATATTTCAAATTATAAAATAAAAAAAATTATTATAAAATAACCTTTTAAATCTGTAAAGGATTACATAAGACATTAATGATTCCTTAAATTGTAAAATCCTATCATGACATATAAGTTAAAAAACATTCAATTTATACGTCGAAAATGAATGATTTAAAAGTGTATTTTTAAATGAATGTGTTAGTAATAAAACAATTAATTAATTTTTTATCTTAGCTATAAGTCTACATAAAATAAGTGGAAACACCATATAATATAATAAAAATTCACTTCATTTATAATCATACTATATGAAATCAATGGAGTTTATGTTTAACACAATGTATGGAAATGGTGTTAATAATTCCCTTAACAGTTTTGTAATTAGTCGAACTGTATGCACAATAAACTTAATGGAAATAAAATGAAATAGTGAAAAGAATGAATATTATTATATTAATAGTATGATATATAAAATGGATTTTTGGATACCACACCCATGAAATATTGTTGGAATATATAAAATATCTCATATAATTAAATGTGATAGATAAACCCTTAACTTATGTATGAAATCATAATTCACTTGTAGTTATTGTTCTAGATTACAAAATTAAAATAATTATTTACTTAATTAATAAAATATTTGTAGTTTTATTATTTATTATAATGATATTATGTTTATTTATATATATTTATTTGAGTTATAATGTTTAATTTTATTGCTATGAGAGAGTTCATTTCATGGTTTTATGACTGGTTTGCTTGAGTATAAATATAGGAGTTATAATAAAATGGGATTAAATTTTACATAAATTAATGTATATTGTATTAATTAAAATTACTAATTTTAAATGGTATAATATTTAATTTTTTTATCGTATGAGGATGATTCATCATATAAAATGTTTATGAACATGTCACAATTTATCTTGTAGATTTTTATAACAACACAAACTTGTGTCATTTTATTTAAAATTATATTTATATGTTTTATATTTCAAACATGATATATCCTATAATATTTATTTTAAAATCTCACTTAACTGTAATAATGGTTTTATGAGTGTCCATGATGGCGGTAATAGTAATTTAAAACTCACCATACATGAATGAGGTGAATTGACACATCATATTTGATGATTTTATATTTAAAATAATCGGATAAGAGATGTGATTTGATTGTGGATAATCCATTAAAACAATAAAATTAATTTATATGTATGTTAATGGAGTTACCATGCGACTTTTGACAAGTGAGGCTAGGGGAGTATATGAAAAGAATGGAAATAAAAAGAGAGTGAAGGATGATTTTTCTTTCGATTGACATCTCCATGGAAACATACATAAGTAAATTGGATTTCGAATTTTGGAAATATCATAAGGTATTTAACAAGTGTAGGAGGCTTGGGATGTAAATCTTATATAATTTACAAAATAAACAATTCATAAGGTGTGAGGAGAAGGGTTGATGAGGGGTAATATTTATAAAGAAGGAGAACTGTGTTTTTTGATTATTTTAATCATTAATTTATTTATTTTTTGACTCAATACTATAAATAGTATTGATACTTATGACTATATAAAATAAATAGTACATTTGAGTTCGAACGAATGGTCTCTATCATTATAATTCAATAAATCATTCTTGTATTTTATTAGTAATGTTGAA
This sequence comes from Viscum album, assembly GCA_963277665.1. Taxonomy (NCBI): domain Eukaryota; kingdom Viridiplantae; phylum Streptophyta; class Magnoliopsida; order Santalales; family Viscaceae; genus Viscum; species Viscum album. The sequence goes on from OY728129.1 coordinate 938,523,878, forward strand.
TAATGTAAATTACCATATTTTACTATTTGTACTAATTTTAAATATTTTTGAAAAATAAAAAAAATATCTCTAACTATCAGTAGAGGTGTACTTATAAGGAATTACATTCATTTTATTAAAATAATTTTTTAAATAACAAAAATTAATATTTTATATAAAATCAACATTTATTTGAAAATAATAGATTTTAATAGTACAACTGATTTTATGACACATTGAAAAATTAATCATCTTATCCCTAAATTATAACATTTTTTTAGACAAACAAAATATCAATTTATGAACTTATTTTAAATCATTATATTAATTACAAAATTTTAAATAACTAGTTACGTTTTACAAAAACATAAGCAATTAATTTATAATTTTTAAAGAAATTATTTTATTTTTCCATGATATAAATATATAATATTTTCACATATGATATTACAAAATTTTAAATATAATTTCATAAGTTATTTTGTTGTTATAATGGACATATTTTAATTCTTAATGGTAATATTACTATTCAAAAGGTTATGTTAATAGTGTATAGTATATATAGGTTCGTTTAATCTCAGTATTGCACACAACCTAAGATATCAAAAAATTGATTTTTTAATAACACAGATACCCTAAAATATTATGGTATAATATTATTTTGATATGGATCATATGATTAATTCATTGGAAACATAATCTGAATCAATCTTAATTAACGATGAGATTGTAACATAAAACCCTAACCTCATAGGTAACATTGAATCAGTAGCCCCATGAATAAAATATAATTAAATGAAACAAAAAATATCATGAGAATAAAAAAATCATCATATAAAATTTAAATTGAGATGTATATATAACACACAAAATAGTATTGATGCATAACATATCATATGTCACAAAGAAAGAAAAACTGAGATAAAATCTGTTTCATTAAGTGTTTAATTCTATTGTACACATTCAAACATCTTGTATAACAAGTATATGTTTGTTAGAAACGTCTTATAAATACAAAATTATATATTTTATACCATATAAAATTTACTAATGACCTTATATATACTTTTTACAAACAATTTCTCTTTAATGTCATGTTTCAAAAAATAACTATATTTTTTCATGTATGTTTTGATTTTTTTCCCTCATAATTTTAACATCGTTATTTAATATATAGAATGTTAATTTTTTTTAAATAATATATATATATTATACATATATTTAGTTAAATCCAATGATGTATGATAATGAAATTGAAACACACCATTCATGGAGATGGTATGACATACGTATTCATAAACTTTGTTTTTATTTCCCTAACAAATTGAAAGATATAAAGGTAAATATTATCATACAATTTCATAATAATTTTTATATCTTCTATATCACATAATTTAATTAAATACATAATTATTTTCTTCAATGAAAAGTGAGAATGAATAACATCACATTGCTAGATGGTGTACTGCACTACACACAAGTGACATTATCATATTCCAAGAGAATGGAATGTAAGAAGATAAGTTGTCTCCCTTTTTTTAATGAAAACATATAATTTTGTCATGATATTATGGAGTTTTATGTCGAATGACTTCATTTCATTATTTAAGGTTGATTATTGAGATTTTTTTCTAAGTATTGGAATCACCCACAACCAGAAAGGATCCACCCTTGAAGATGAGTCACTACCATGGAAACATGGGATGAGAACGAATTTTTTGATACTTATCGGAATGAATTGCTATTTGTTAAGACTCTCCATAGAATCTTGAATTTTTTTTTATTTTTTTAAAACAAATCCCATCATAGATGAGTCACTATTATTATGACAAATTGGAAGAGTATGGAAAATATTGAATGCTATAGGATAACTCACTGTCAGAAATAAGTCACCTCTAAATTTGAAAACGTGTTGGGATTACCAACCACCAGATGATGGTCCACCATTAGCCCTTACATACCGTTTCAATGAAAAAAATTCAATGTGTTTATATGACCTACCACTAGATGATGATCTATCATCAAACCTTACCTACCAAAAAATAAAAAAATTCAATGTATTGTAATGACCTACTGCCGAGATGTGTCTTCATTAGAATGAATCACCACTAGATCGAGCCACCAAAAGAGTTGTATCACCATGAAGAAGAGTGATAATAACTACATATATTTATTTTGAACTAATTTTTTTAATGGATATTTTATTGAATTTGAATACTGAGTGTTATTTTAATGATTATTCCTAAACTATTGCAAGGATTCCCCAAATTCGATTTCATTCGATCTATACAAGGAGTATAAAATCTAGATGATTCTTATTTAATTATACTTATATATTTGGAATTATAAACACCTCACACATGATATATATAATTTATGAGATATAGGAGAGCAATAATATTTTATAATTAACTAAAGATTGATCTGCAAAGTATGCCTTACACAAAACATCATTACGTATGATGAATTATGGAATATTGAAGCACATCAAAAATCCTGTTCCTTTCATACATTGAGAAATAATAGACCATATAATGGTCATTTTACTTCTATATTAAAAAAACATAATATTTTGTACATGTTGTATCCAAGGAGACTAAGGATTTATAAAACATCAAACAGAGTAACCCTACCTCTCATCCCATTACGTTCTCTGTATGATTTTAGTCATTATATTTTGGAGATGTTTGTGATTTAATATGTGAATAAAATAGACACACTCTAGATTTTACATTAATATTAATATAATTGATATCGATTTTAATCACTTTTATTTGTATACCCATGGGTTATTCTGGAAAATATCCTCCTATGGGATGTGTTTATTTTGTTGCCATGTGTTGTAGTAGAGGAGGTCCATATGTATTTTGAAAACATCATTGATATTTTATAAACAATCCATGTTGTGGATATATTTTATATAATATTATTCTAATAATGTGTCTTTCCTGTATAATGGTTTTGGTATAGGTTGATATTGATCCACTTGATTTTGTTCCACTATTTGTTTTGTTTTTTTATATCTATTCCTAATACCAAATCTCTATTGAAATATAAACCAAAACAGTACATTGAAATTTATTACAAATACATTTTTATATATGTTTTTTATTAAATAAACTTATTACAAATGTTAAATTTTTATTCATTTATTTTTTTAACAAAGGAATAATAATTATTTGTGAAATAGTTTAATAGATCTCATCATATATCAATCAACTATTTTGATTAACAATTCTGTTTTAATTATTATTGGTATTTTAGTTAGTGTTATTTTAACAGTATATTTATTGGCTACTCTCAATTGTCCCTTTATTGTGATACTCACTCCGACAAAGATTTTGTATCATAGGATTTTTAAAATATTTTAATCATTTTTTAGTTTTGTTTTAAGGATCTAAAATTTCTATCAATTATAAATTTAGTTGTTTAAATTGATAATATACATGAAGATTTTACGTGAAATTTACATTATTTAATTAATGAAAATAACTATTCCCAGTGGACAATAAAAATAATAATACATATTGAAATCATGGGATTTAAAATTTGGCCTCCTATAGAAGATAAATGTGAGTTACCTAAGTTAGTGAGGAATACTATGGAGGATTTTAATAAACATTAATATAATAAAAAATTTAAATATATGAATTAACTTTAATGTTATTTAGGATATTCTTAATATATTATGATAGTTTCTATGAAAATGTCTTTTGAAATTTTTGATACATTAGCTATTTCCCATAAAGGAAAAAATAATGTCAATGAAATTTGATTGAAAACTTATAATATTACATGCGATACATATAATTTGAACCATGATGAAATGGTTTTTATGTTCCTTCTTGGTTCAATGAGATAGCGAGTATAATGATTTTCATAGTGAAACTTGTTTCAGACAAAGATCAAATTAAATAACTAATGATATGTCTTCTAGAAAGCTGGAGAGGGACATATATTTCAATTAGAGAATCATGTGACATCAGTAAGATAATTTTCCAGAAATTTATTGGTAATTTAATTATGATTTGTAAAAAATGTTAATTATGAAGATGATTATAAACTTAATGGGAAATATATTCCATCAAAACTAGAACATCAAAATAGAATGATTAGGAAAAAATTAAGTATAAAATTTCCAAATATGAGGAGTTACTTGAAAATGATGAAGAGGAAAGGAACCATATAGATAATAGGTTCAGTAAGTTATACCATAAGAAGAAAATATTTAGAAGATGGAGTAATTATAGACTGTATGATGTTTGAGGGAAATGAAAAAAATACTGGAAGAGATAGGACAATTCATATTATATAACCTATTGTGAGTATAAACGAAAAGGATATGCTGAGGTTGACTTCCATATGATGAAGAAAAAAATGACATATGGGAATAGATATATAATATATAATTAATCCATGAAAGCTTCATGGATATTAATTACGAAAAAATCATGTGACTCAGACTCAGCTCGGGAAGAAATGCCTAATATAGAAAATATGTTCTTTAGGAAAAACATATCTAAAGAAACTACTATATCCCCTATACTAAAATCTTATAATTAATGATCTAAAAATGTTTATAAAATTTCAAAAGATTATTTTTTTAGTAATTAAATATTTTTTAAGATACCTTTAAAAATTTTAATGAAAAATATAAAATGATGAAGAAACAACATTTTTTATCTACTACGGTAGAAACTAATTTTATAGAAGAAAATGTGTAACACCCCTAGGTTTTACAAATAATATGAAATTCATGAAACATTGTTTTATGTATTTATTTATAACTATACTTAAAAAATAATATTTCCAATTTAGTGTTTTGAATTTAAAAAAATAGTCATTTGCAATTGTGATCAGTAAGTTATTTGAACTCTGATAGGACCAACTTATTCATTAGTAAAGAGTAAAATACGTTAAAAATAGTAATATGAAAACTAATATAACCCTAATTAATAGAAAATTGTATTATTATTTAATATTATTAAGGGTTTAATATAATTTTATTTCAATTAATTTTTGAGGTGTCAAAAAATGAATTATAGATTTAAATTTTTTTTGAATATATTATGATATTATTCGGAAATTTTAGTTAATAATATGTAGAAAATAATTTTCCAAAAATGGATTTCATTTTTGAATTCTAAATGTTGTAAAATGGTTAGAGTGAATATTTGAGATTTTTCGGAAATTCTTGAATATTTGATGAATAGTGAAGTACATTAAAATTCTGTATATTAAAATTATCTGATAAAAACACTATTTAAGATATAATATGTGATTTAATCGCACATAGTCAGAAATAAAAGAGAATTATTACTTTTTCTGTCACATTAATTTAGTCAATTAATAGGTTTTAAAAAAAATATTATAATAATGATTAAATTAATGTAAAATATCTCTTCTCTTCCACTATAATTACGACCACATTCCCCTTTTCCTTCAACACCTCTCAAAACATGATCCATACCTATGTTATCACATATATGACTACCAAGGCACCAACTCATGTCCAAGTTATTTTGGTCTTACCAAAATAACAATACCAAAGGCCTTAAGAAAAATCTCAAGAAGAAGATATCAAGAGGTAAACATCCTCTTTTGTTATCCTTCTTTTATTTTACTTTTATTTTATATTTTTATTCTTCCATAATATCCCCTTATCAATTAATAATTAATGATCCAGTATCTTAAATATTCTGGATGTCATCATGTTTATGGAACTCTCGCCATTATAATTCTTATTCACTCCCAATTATTTAAAAAATTAATAAAACAATGTTTGTAATGTATCGATTTACTGACATCATGGAAGTTGTGATTTCAAATTCTTTTACATCCTTCAAAAAAATTCATGATACCATTTTTATTTGAAATTTATTATGATATATGTATTTTATCTTAAATAATTTTCTAGAATCATTTTTCACACACGTTATTAATTTATTATAAAAATTAGTACTTTACGATCAAAGAATCGTCAAAATGACCTAAACAGATATAAATAGTGTTTTAACTTATGAATCGTCATCATGTCGTAATAAAAAATTCAAAATTTTATAATCTATGGTTATGGAAATATGTATAAACCATTCCATTACAATTATGTATTTTCACTTCCAATCGACACCAATATCCCTCATCAACTGATCTTGGAAATCATGTAAAGAACTCACCAAAAAACAGTGGAAAGAACAAAATACAAACAATAAACAGGTGGAATGGTGATATTAAATGATCATATAAGGTATTAAAAACATGAATGTTTTTCTGTAAAACAATAATAAAACAATTTCAACCACTCTAAAATAGGTTTGAACAATATAGAATAGAGATAAACCTAAGGTAAGGTAATTATAAACCAGATTTCTAGTCTTTAGGTTAAAATTATACTTCATTATTTATGTGGTATTAAAATTGTTTTTAATAGGATTTGTTTATAATATGTTCAATTGTGTCTATTTATATTGTATATACATTTTTCATACACTCAATTAATTCTAACTTCAACTACATGATATTTATAAGGGTCTTTCCTTTTAAAATCCCCTTTTAAAATTTGGGTTTACAAAATTCAGAAGATATGTTTTTTTGATATTTTTTATGATTTAGGATTATTTAATTGTTCTTGAGAAATGTTTATGATGATATTTAGGACCTGTATCTCAATCCAATTCATTATTTTTGTATTTTTTGGAGGTTGGCTGTTTGGTTACTCCAAGTTTAACTACAATGTTTAGACAAATTGTAACATAGCTGTGAGGGTTACAAATTATAATGTAGCTAAAAGGGTTACAATATTTTGTAAGTAATTACCCAATATAGCTTAATGGTTTTATTTATGTAAATATTTTTTTTGGGAATCATGTGGAAAGGTCATGATTCAAAAATTAATTTTATATGCGTGATAAGTATGTCTTGTGAATATGATTTCATACGTTACAAGCATTCATGTACTAAAATATTTTTTTCCACATTTTTATATCCCTTACTGATATTTTTGATATCATCCAATATTATTAAATGATTTTCATAGGTTATAATTATGTGTATGACAAAGAAGTAATAAATTTTTTAATGTTTTAATATTTTTCAAAAAATATAATGTTTTATTTGACATGTTTTATATTATTGAAGAAATAAATACTATTTTTATGGTATAAACACTATATTAATGTGTACTTTTATGAAATTATTATGTCTCAATTATCAATATATTTAAACCTAAAAAGATAGTCAATGTAAAAGAAAGTGATTTCTTGACTACATTCACAATTATGTAAAGTATAATGGTGGGGACCTTATAGTTGGCATTAGAGGATGGTATTGCTAACATTAGGGGTTGGGGTGATGTTAATAGAATAAAATAAATGAATTTTACTATACGATTAATTTGAAATGCTATATAATTTATATGTTAACATGTCTATTTAACTAATATATGTCCTTTCAGAATGGTTGTCCGCGGAAGAAACAACGAAGCTAAAGACGAGAGGCATCGACAAAATAGCATCCTTCCGAATCTGGATCCTATAATTCTAAGGATTGAAACCGGAATGTTCGTGATAGCAATTGATTAGATAAATTAGGAAATAAATGGTGGCGTAATCAATGAAATAGAATGAAATAGGTCCCATAATTAAACATTACAATAGTGTAACATTTTATGACAAAACACCCTCCATCAATCAATGAATCCTATGACCTAGTAGTGGCTGAATGATGGATTAAATCACTTGAATGGATATTTAATTTTATGGTATATTTATATAATAAAAAACTCATGTCTTTCCATTTATCATTTTTAAGGTGAGGCTGATTATTGGTGTTCTATGGAAATGATTATCATGGATAGGGAGGATATTTATGCATTAGAGTGATGAATTTAACTGCATTTTCCTTGAAAAATATTTTCCTAAGGTGGTGCGACATAGGATGCATAATGAATTCCATAAATTAATGAAAAAAGAGAAGGATTAAGTGGATATGTATAAAGATAACATCACTTTAATGGTGAGGTATGCATCAAATCTTTTTTTATATTTATATAAAAATCAACCGCTTTTTTGCAGGATTGATGTAAATTTATCAAAGGGTTGTGTCCTCTTGTGGTATAACATGTTATGAGAAAATTATCTTATGTTATGAGTGGGTAGAGATTTATTTTTCTGATGATCTCATTGATTTTTACATCATGGAGAATAACAGGACCATGTGGCATGAGGAAGTTAGGAATGAACCAAATAATTCTGATGGTAAGAAAATCCAACTCATAGTTTGTGAAAATTGTGGCATGAAGAAACCTGGGGTATGCCTTACGAAAACATGTATGTTTTTTATATGTGGTATTTTTGGACATATGGAATGATATTTTAATGAAAATGATCTGAATATTAATCTTGGTATGTAATATGTTATGTGTTATAAATGTGGTGAGATTGGTCATAATGGAAATGACTACCTAGAGAGAGATCTGAGTGATCCAATGAAGCCCAACTATAAGAAGAAAGGTGTAGTGAGATCCATTGCAACTATATCAGTGGACGTCGGGCCATCAATTTAAATTTTATTATGTACCATGTTAGTTTAATCAGATTTTTCTAATGTTTTCTTCGATACATGGCCTACACATTCATTTATTTCTGATGAATTTTCTTGTGAACTAGAAGTATCACATAAATAAATGATTCCATATCTTATTGTTAAAACACTGGGGAGAAATATTATAGTAATGATGAATTATTAGAATCATTATATTGAGTTCTAGGGAAAGGAATTACCAGAAAGCCTAGTTTTTCTCTTAGTAGATTTTAATATCATTCTGGGAATTGACTGGATTTATGTTTACCTTACTCTAATTGACTGTAGAACCACATAATTTTTTTTTTAGAAATAATTTTAGTTTGAATACATGAATGAACACATAAAATTGATAACAAATTATGAATATGAGAAACATTCTAAAGATGGAAATTAATGTTATCATACTCATATTGTTGAAAATAAGGGAACTATTTAGATTAATGATGTTCCAATGGTAAATGAATATTGTGATGTTTTTACTGATGAGTTACATGGTGACATACTATATCGGGAAGTGAAATTCACAATTTACTTAGTTACTTATGCTAATCCAATTTTAGACCCCCATATTATATGGCTCAAATGGATGTTCTTGAATTGAAACATCAGTTATAGGATTTTCTTGATAAAGGCTTCATTCGACCTAGTACATCATCATGGGGTGAACCTCTTTTGTTTATCAAAAATAAAGATGATTCTATGAGACATTACATTGATTATAGATATTTGGATATCATCATAATAAAAAAAAAGTTTCCTTTACCTCAAATCAATTACATGGTTGATCAGATCTATAGAGATCAGTACTTTTCCATGTTTTACTTGAGATATGGATTCCATCAGATGAAGGTGACAGAGGATGACATCCTAAAAATATATTTCTATACTAGATATAGGAATTATGAATTTTTTGTTATGTATTTTGGGTTAACTAGTGAACATGTTATATTCATGAATCTTATGAATAGAATATTTCATGATTTATTGGATATGTTTGCTGTTTTTATTATTAATGTCACTGTGATATTTTATAATAATGAAGAGGAGTATGAAAAACATCAAAGGGTTTTTTTACAAACCATAAAAAAAAATTAATGGAAAATTTATAAAGTTTGATTTTTGGTTACATAAAATTTCATTTCTGGGGACCAATGTTAATAAGCATGGAATAATAGTTTATCCTTCCAAAAAGAGTTGGTGATCAATTTCCGAGTCCCAAAAATGTTATGGAGATTAGTAGTTTTATTTGATTATCATGTTATTACCAATTTGTTTTTTAAATAATTTTAGGGTTATCTAGACCAATAATTATGTAAATGCGGAAATGGGTAAATTAAATTTGATAGAATAATGTGATGATTTTTTTCAGTAACGAAAGAAGAGATAGGTGAATAATCTTATTTTGGACTTGCCTTCACAAAATTGATAATTTTTCATCTTCATTGATGCTTTATTGATGGTACATGGTTGTGTAATGATGTTGAATTTTCATAAAATTGTTTATTCTGCAAGACAACTAAAACATCATGATTTAAATTATCACACACATTATTCAGAATTGTAAACTATGGTTTTTTCTTTGAAAATTTGGAAGCTTCATTTTTATGGTTCAATTTGACAAATATATACTATCCATAAAAGACTTAGGTATATATTCACTCTGATGGAATTAAACATGAGGTACATAAGATGGATTGAACAGATAAAATATTATGATTTCATGATTAATTACCATCCGGGAAAAGTAAACAATGTGGTGGATTCCTTATGTAGAACACATCTTGCATTATTTACGATGTTACGTTTGGAACATGTTCCATTGATTAATTGTTTGATGAGATTTTTCATAGATGTTTTTGATTCAAGAAATACCTCTGTCTTGATTTAGGTTTCATAAATTTCATTATTATCAGACATAATTAATCCAGAACATAATGAAGATAATGAGCAATAGAAAAATGTAGAATTTGTTAAAATGGGTATGTATCCAGAATTTAACCTAAATAAATATTGTGTGTCATGGTTCGGAAAATGTTTTTTTTTCCTTTTGATTCCCTGTTTAAGAATGAATTTCTGTGTAAATCTCATAGTTATCTATTTTTTTATCATCCTAGACGAAATAAGATGTAGAGAGACGTTCTGGAGTATTATTGGTTGGATGGAATGAAAAGAGATATTGCAGATTTTACAATGAAATGTTTGACATATCACCATGTTAATGCAGATCTATAGTTTACAAAGAGTATGATTCAGCCTTTTCTAGTGTCGTAGTGAAAATGGTAGAATCTATCCCTAGACATTGTTGTGGGGATACCTAATACTTCTCAATGTAAAAATGTGATTTTGGTAGTTATTGATCAACTGACAAAATCTATACATTTTTTTATATTCAAGATACAATGCCTTTGGATCACCTTTTTTTTACTATACCTCAATGATATTGTCATTTATCATTGAGTTCCTCTTTCGATTTTATCGGAATAGGACTCTAGGTTCACTAGTACCTTTTGTATGGGTCTTCAGAAGTCGTTGGGCACAGAATTGAATTCTTGTACAACATTTCATCCTCAACCTGATGGGAACCTAGAATGAACAATTCAGACATTGGAGGATATGCTTCAATATTCGTCAATATACAACCATGAAAGTTGGTATCAACAAATTTCATTAGTTGAGTTTTAAATTAATAATAATTATTATTCATATAAAGTGATGGCACCTTTTGAAAACTTTTATGGGAATCGGGGTAGGACTTTATGTTATGGGATGAATTAGGTGAAATAATGTTGATGGGGCCAGAATTAGTCGATTGAGGCAATTAGAAAGTTTAGATGATCCAAAAACACATGAGGACATCTCATAGCACATATAAATGTTATGTAGACCACATGATGAATTTCTTCTCTTTTGAGGTTGGTGGTCATATTTTTAATAAAATCTCACTATGGAAAAGTGTTATGTGATTTGGTAAAAAAAGAAAATAAAAGACAATAGTTCATTAAAACTTATGAAATTATGAAGAAATTTAGATAAGTTTCCTACAATTTAGATTTTCCTTATAGTTTGTCTCAGGTATACAATGTTTTTCTGTTTCGATGTTGAGAATGTATATGCCAGATTTAACTCAGGTTTTGAGCACATAAGCAGTTCAGCTGGAAGAGAACATTTCTTATGAAGAGAAACCAGTTCATATTCTTGATCAAAGGGATTATGTTTTTAAGAATAATATAGTCTACTAGGTAAAGGTTTCTGGAAAACAAAATGGTTTAAGAATCAACATGGGAATCTGACAATGCTATGAGGGAAAGATATAGTCACTTGTTTATTGTGTAAATAAAATTACAGGGGCACAATTTCCAGAAGGTGGGGATAATGTTTCACCCCAAGTTTTTAAAAATAAATTTAAAATCATGAATATTTTTTTTATTTAGATATTTATAACTATCCTTTAAATATAATTTTTCCACTTTAATGATTTGAAGATCAAAAACAATAATCTACAATGCTGATCAGTAAGTTATTTGGAGTCTGATAGCAACAACATGTTTTTTGGTCAATAGTAACATACAATTATGATTAGTAATATGACTATAATGAGACTAAATTGAATTATTATTATATTTTATAAAGGCTTTAATACAATTTCATCTTGAATAATTTGTCAAGGTGTTAAAAAAGGATTTATAGATTGAAAATTATTATTATTGTATAAATATTAATTTCTTTAAAAAAATAAATTGATTATAATTAAAATTTTAAAATCATAAATTGGAGCTCATTTTTGAATTCTACAAGTGAAAAATGGTTACATAGAATTATTGGTGTTTTTCTCAAATATGTATATTTTTTATGAATAGTGAAATACGGTAAAATACTGTATCCTCAAATTATTAGTTAAATACAGTATTTATGTCATCATAAGTGATGTAAGACCACATTGTTTGAAATAAATTGAAATTATTACTATTTTCAGTCACATGAATTAAGAATATTTTTGACTTGGGCAAAAATATTATAATAAAGACTATAATAATGTAAAATAGCTCCTCTCCTCCACTATAAATAACACCCCATTCCCATGTTCCTCTAACACCTCTCAAGCCTTGATCTTTACCTATGGTCTGTCCAATACTCATTCCAAGGATCATCCCCACTTCGTAGAGTTACTGTTCTATCCAAAAGGGAAAACCCCAATGTCTTAAGATGATCCAAAAGGAGAAGAGATCAAGAGGTAAACAACCTCTTTTGTTTTCTTTCTTTTTTTCATTTCCATTTATATAATTCTACATTACACACCTAACATTATATAAATGGAATGAATGATCAAATATCTTATAGATTCTATAATTCCTCATGTTTATGAAATACTCACCATTATAAATCTTCTCCACTCCCACTTAATTAAGAAATTAAAACATCGTCTGTCATGTGTCGATTTACCGACATCGTGGACGATGTTATTTCAATTTTTCGCATTCTTCTTGTATGGTCATGAAACAATTTTTTTCATTGAAACAGATTAATATATTTATATTATATCCTCTATAAGGTTCTGTAAAAATTTCTCACACATGTTATTACTTTTCAAGAAGAACATTAGTTCTTTATAATTGATGAATCTCCAGAATGATATAAACAAATATAAATAATGTTTAAACTTATAAATATTCCTCTTGTCAAAATTCCAAAGGATAAATGGTATAATTTATAGTTATGAACATATGTAAATATGATTCCATATGAATTCTAGAGTTTCAATTCCAATCAACCAAAATATCCATCATGAACTGATCACATATATCATGTAATGAACGCAACAATAACAATAGAAGGACCAAAAACCTAACAATTAAATGCTGAAATGATTTATTTAAACTAGAATATAAGGTATTATAAATAATAATTTCTTTCATTATGGTATTAATAACACTATTTTAATTATTATACATGATTTTTAATCATGTTTTATGTAACGAAAAAACTGAGGTAAGTAATTCTTATCAGGATTTCCATTATTTCGGTCAAAATTCTACTTCCTTATTTATGTGGTATTAAAAATTTTTGTGTGATGGAAATTTTTAATATTATGTTTAGTTATGTGTATTTTAATTTTTTATACATATTCCATCCATTATAGGAAGTATCACATCAATTAAATGATTTTTATAGGGGATATTCAGTTTAAAACTATCCTTTTAAATTCTATTTATAAAATTCATATGAAATGATTTTATGAAATTATTAATGTTATATGATTATGTTCTTGATCATGTCAATTTTTTATAAAGAAGGTTTGGTCCTTTATATTCCTTAACATTATTTGGTTTTTGTATGTTGTAAGTATTTTATATGGTTATTCCAAGTGTAACTGTGATGGTTACTCAAATTATAAGGTACTTTTCAGGTTACAAATTATATGTTTAAAGAGAGGGTTAGGAGATTACATTTGTAATGAACCATGACACCTTTATGGTTATATTTATGTTATTATGATAGTAAAAATATTTTGGTAATTTCATTATTCACAAATAGGTATATATGGTTGACATGTATGTCTTTTGAAAATGATTCCATACGTTACAAGTATTAATGGACAAATGCCTTATTTCCTTATCTTTATACCCCTTACTGTGATTTTTTTTCTCATCCATGTTTTTAAAAAAAATCATTGGTTAAATTGATGTGTAAGAAAACGAAAGAATGCAAGTTAAATGATGAAAGAATTGTCAAGTAAATAATTCTTTCTTTGAAAAGTTTTATATTTTGGAAGAAATGAATACTATTTTTATAGTATCCACAATGTATTAATGTTTAAAATTTTGAATATATTATGACCCATTTATCTATAGATAAAAACCTGAAATTATTCTCATTGTAAATGGAATTTATGTCAAAAACAATTTCAAGATTATATAATTTAATGAGGCTTGGTGCTTATAAAAAGTCTAAATTTATCAATTGTTAAAAGAAAATACTAAAAATATTATGAAATAAGAACCTAAATAATGACTTATAGAGGCTTAAAAATAGAAGAGAAACACTCACTCTAATACTAGGGAAGAATTGATCCTAAATATTTTACTTGTTTAGGATACCTTAATTGTAAAGAAATAGTTGTTTAATGATTTTTTTCTTCATAAGTATAATTATAGAATTATAATATTAGATTTTACTCAAGTGGGACTAATAATGATTTTTATTTAAATGTGTTTAAAATCTATGTATAGTAAATCTATCAAGAAAATATGGGATTATAAATCCCAAATAATTATCATCTTTGGAACCAAGAAAATATTGGTACAAATTCATTATTGGTATACAATTTTTATTTTAAGAAACCTATATTAATATATCATATATAAATCTATATTAGTTGGATAGATGATGATTTATACATATGGAAATAAATAACACGAGCTTTCGGATTCTGACAAAGGATGATTATCATCATGGAATGGTTGGTTAACATTCTAAAGGAATTATCATTTTCCTTGGCCAAATAATTATCACTAACATTGTATAAATTTCAATGATTAATTTAGGATCATGGTTTAAAATATTATCTTCTTATAATCCCATAGATATGTGATGATGGTCTTCATGTGATGTTTGAAAATAATAGTAATGTTTTTTTAGTTTCAAACATTCTTTAGAATTTTCTTTTTTGATAAATGTGAATGTGTGTACTATTAATCTAGAATCATTAATTTGAAAAAAAAATATTTATTTATTACCTTTTATTGAGAATCATGGATTTGGAATTAGAGACATGGTCACTGCAACATTAACCCACTTAAAAATCTTACCATGAAAGTGTTAGTTCTGGATCTTCCCAAAAATGATTTCCCAAAATATAAATTTTGTAACCCCTATCAATTTGTGAAACAACAGAAAAAATAATTTCCAATATTTAAATAAGTTACAACATACCATCCAATTTATTTGGTTCACAATAACATGTTTTCACTATCTAGAGTTTCTAGTTTAAATTATATACATTATGACAATGTACATATATATTACTTTTATATGTATAATATTGTATTATTTTGAGCAAATAGAAGTGAAGATTTCACTTATTTTCATAATTATGCTAAATTTGTAGAAAATCTAATTGGACTCAAATTTAAGACAAAAATATATATCCATGGTTGTGAGTTTGAATATAAATACATTTAATCATTTTTCTCACAAAATATATATAACCATAACTTCCCTTCTTCTAGTATAACACAATAGAATGGATTTGTAGAAATATAAAATAGAACACTTCCAGAGAGAGCTCATAAAATTCTTAATTAATATGAATTTCCCACAAACTATTGGGTAGATGTTTTGAACATAAGAAATTATATAATTATTCTAGTTTTAATGAGACCTATATTGAAGAAAATCCCTTATGAAATTTGGAATAATTAAAATTTTATGGTTAATAAATTTAATTATTTTGTTTGCTAATCCATTATTCAAAAGACTAAGTATAATATTGACAAAAATTCCACCAAAATAGATGTATATATTCCATGGATATTCAATCAATTGTAAATCATAAAGAATTATTAATAAAAAACCTTGAATAAGGAAAATATTTTTCATGTCATATTTTATAAGAAAAATCCACATGAGTGTCAGAATTGTTTATAAAACCTTGTGGAAGATTTTCCCCTATGGAAATAAATTCCAAACCTTTTTATTATACTATAAAACAAATAGAAAACTCATCCAGTTCGATGGATATTATTGATCTTGAAACTATAGAAAACCATCAACTGACTAATCCTTCTTTTTCTACAACTATTAGGACTCTTAAATAACATAATTTAGATACTTTTCTTAGAGACTTATATTCAGGTAAATAAATGTAATCTCCTCTAAGATACTCAGTTGAACATAAATATATCAGTTCAAAGATAGATCCTAATTAAATCAATTATGCAATTTAATAATGAATTATTTGTAATTTATATTCAAGAGGAATTTAATATAATTGAATGAAATAAATTTTGGAAACCTGTTGATAGACTCCAACAAGCCATTAATATGGGAACTATGTTTTTGATTTTAACAAGGTTGATTAATCAAGAACATTTTTAATGAATAAGGCTAGAATTGTTGCACAAAGTTATAATATCGAAGAGGATAAAGACTATTAAGAGACTATTTCACATGTTTGATGAAATGAATCCATTAGAATACTACTTTCTTATGATGAATATATATAATTAAAATTATATCAAATAGATGGTAAAAGTGAATTCATGAGTGGATGTAAAGTTGAATAATTTTTTTCTGAGAACCCATGGATATCAAAAAAATTATTTTCAAAATAAGTTTTTTATGTTAACAAAAGCATTATACTATTTATAACAAACTCTGATCGCTTGGTATGGTAGGGTCATTTCATTTCATATTTCAAAATAAATTTAAAACTCTATAGCTGAACCTACCATATTTATAAAAATAATTTCAAATTATGTTTTAGTTGTCAAATATGTGTATATGATATTATTTTTGTATCATTATATTATTTATTTAATGATTTTATATAATAATGAAATTTTAAATTTTAAATGATTTCAATGGGAGAGCTGAAATTATTTATTTGTTTTTATATTTTTCAAAATTAAGAAGAACAATTTTGAATCAATGTAAATATACTAAATTACATTTAACATGATTTATTTTAGATATCATTAAGTGTAGTGAATATCCTATCAATAACACTTATATATTGGATCTTGTTGAAATAGAGAATTCAGTGGATCCAACCAGTTATAGATGTATAATATTAAGTATTATCTATATAACTGTTATCCAAATTGACATTATTATTATTTTGTATATGTGTGATTTTTTTAATGAAAATTTAAAATACTCAGGCATAGTTTTTGGTAAAATTATTTTCAAATTCCTCAAGTATATAACTAATATTGAATTTTTCTTCTGAATAATACAAGAAAATGACCAATATAGTTATTCATATACTAATTTTTTGGGTTGCAAGTGACATAGAAAATGGTCCTCTAGAACATTTCACCTTTTGGGAATGTCTCAATTATATTTATATAGAAATAAACAATTTTATATTACATTGTATACTAAAAAATATGAACACATAGATTAAACTAGCTATTGTGAACAGTTTTTTTAATGAAACACACATTAGTAGACTATGAATTTACATGTTGACATGTATATATTAATTGTGATAATATAGTGCATAAACATTTTTATGAACCATGTATCTCATTCTAGATCAAAATTCATTAATCCGAGAAGAAGATTTTTTATAGATCATTTTCAAATGGGTGATAAAACACTTGAATATGTTGGTAATGAACATAATCGTTCTCATATTCTCACATAGAAAATGAATTTTGAGAGAATCAACTACATAAAAATGAATTATATATGACTCGTTTTGGTTGAGATTAAATTTGTATTTGACCATCTGCTCAAGTTTTACCCACCATTGGAGTTTTGACCACCATTGTGGTTTTACTAACCATTGTAGTTTTATCCATCATTAGATTTTTTCCAAACATTTGTGGTCTACCCACTATTGAGTTTTTACACACCATCTGTGTTTTTCACACTATTGAGTTCCACCCACCATTGTCAAATGTTTCTCAATTGGCTCTTATGACTCTTTTAGACATTTATATTTATGGGGTATCTATTTATTTAGTAATTAATTGTATTCAAATGTTACGCCCATTTTATTTTTACAAATACCTAAATCCAAATATCATCTAAATTAGAAATTTATCTAATTTCAACACTCACTTCAACGGTCCTTTCTATCATGCCTTATCGTGACCCTTTTTCTCCCAATCTTCAAAGCATTACTTTACATTATTCCAACCTTATGAGATTATCACCATAGATAGAGTGAAGAGATACACTAAATCCTCAAAAGATTATATTCATGTTTTAGATATGTATAACATAGAGTCATGTCATTCTACTATTAATCTTGTCAACCCAGAGCGTGCGATCTTTTTTTGTACCTGAAAATTAATTTCATGCTAAAAGGTTAATGTCAAGAAAGTCATTAGTGTATAATTGTGTATCAGTACATATTTATTGAATGGTTTTCTTATAATGAGAGTATATTCTATTATAGGTTAGTGGACTAGTTCTATCATTATGTCAAGTACAATTTTGTGGAAGATTATGACTGGTTAAGAATCATAATAAATAGTCATTAGGTTTATTTTCTCTTCAATCCAATCTAAATGATTCTTGAGATTACTTAACAAAGTATTTTCAAATTTCAATGAAGGAAATCATCCATGTGACTGTGATAAACTAGTCTATGAGGATTCATTGATATAATTTGCTAGAAATAGGAATGGAAATGATGAATCCAATGATGATGGAGATAGATAAAATACCGAGGAAGGTGATGTAGATGAAAGTCATAGAGGTTCTTACAATGGCTGTCCTAATGACCACCTTTATTCTAAGGATGTCGATATACCTTATTAACATATCTATTCCCATGTATTATCATTTCTCTCTATGTATAAAGATAGATCTATCTTAGATAAATGTTTTTATATTTTTAATATAGAAGAATTTACTGCATCAATTGAGGGTGTGGAATCCCGAATTCTGTACAGTCATGTGGTTAATCATATTTATGGAGGCCTTGGTATCCTTACATCTAATATGGATAAGTTTTATTTGATGTTAGTTATTGAAAATTCAGTTGATGAGTAGATGTTGGTTGAGCCTACTATTTATGATCCTCTATTTGATTGTAATACAACAGTTGTGAAGAGATATGATAAGTAGTTGGGTGTTGTAACTGATGTTATTGAGTCTACAACTATAAAGTATATAGTTTCGAAGAAGTATGGAAGGAAATTTATCATATTCAAGAAACAAGTTATTTATAACAACGTAAGTTTCAAGGGTTTTCCATACATCATATAGACTATAAAGATTCATATAATTAGTGGTATACTATTGTAGAATATATGGGTCCTAAGCTATTGATGGTAAAAAAGATAGATGCGGCAGTGGAATTGAAGATATTTTCTGCAGATGTTCCTACAACATATGTTTAATCTATAAATTTACCCACAACTATAATTTTATTAGTACAAGTTGATGTTGTTTTAAGATCTGGCATAATGTCCTTCAGAGAAACGTTTCTATCTGATTTTGGGATGATAATGAAAAATAAGGCAGCTCATGTCACTGTATTGAGTGTGAGAGATTTAGGTTGCCTATTCGAGATTGTGATACATCACATCTGGCCAATGATGATGAATCACATTCAAGAATTTGATATATATAACATGAGTGTATCCAACAATTGGGATACTTTTATATCTTCAGTGCATGAGATGAGATATTTCATTTTAGATTATATAGACGCTCTACTAGGGATGGTTTAGAATCATTCTTATTTGGATTCAACATCTGGTGTTACACCTCCTTCTTTTGATGTTTAATTGATTTGGTTAGTTATTACAAAATATTTTCTTCCTTCTTTAGGTGATGTACATGAACTTCCTTAGGAAATTTTGAGAAAAATTAGAAATAATTTTTATTGGGTCAATTTTATGGTTAGAAAATATTTGAAAGGCATGAGAGTTGATAGAGAGAAAGTTATAAATTCTTTAAATTATTATCTATATAATATTTATAATTTGAATGATATCAACTATCATTCCAAAATCTATACTGTGAACATAAGGATGCCTCTAGCGGCTCATGATTTTAAAGAATAAGTGAATCATCTCAATGTTTCGACAGTTATGAAAATTTTATTAATGGATGTGAATAAAGAATATTTTGTTTCTATGGAATGGTTTGAAATATTTTAATGTATTTGATAAATATGTTGAAACAATTTATCCATTTTTCTAGAACCATAGTGGTGTCTCAGTATTCTATTCTAGTTAATAATCTTCTAACCCTATAGCTTCTCATCGAATGTTTTTCATACCAAGTGTTGCTAGGTATCGAAAAGAACCTTTAACTTCTTGTGTATATCCATTAATTTAGGCACATTGTAGATCTTTTAATTATTTGATTCCAATCATTATTAGAGAGAATCCTTCTCCACCAACTATTCATATAGCTATCAATTAAGTTAACTCATCCTATACTAATTAACATTCTGATTTTGATAATGGTAAGGTAAATTATCTACTTTTTCTTACCACCCAAACAAAAAATAAATGATATTAGACTTTTTACTCTATTTTGAGTTTTTTTTTATGATTTTTTGTGGGTTTTTTTACAATAATTCTATTTATATCTCAATAAAAATTATCATTTTATTCATCTTCTATTCAATTGAATTTCCAATATACATTTCAATATTTGATATTCAAAAAAGGGTAGAATAAATCAATTGCATTTATTTATTCTTATATAGTTTTGTTAAATTGAAACCTTCATTAATGATATTCCTTTTAAATACACTTCTCATTAATTTTTTCATTTTACTCCATCATTTCTTTGATACTTCATTTTGTTTTACCTTTGAGGCTATTTAATATATAATAACACTTTCTACGATTATGAGAGAATTCACAATATTAATTTTCTATGTGTAATGATAATCTATTTAAACTCATAGCTTATTATATATATGGTGTATAAAATGCCATTATTTTTATCATAATAGGGGGTTATTTTAAGATAATTTTTTAATGATGACAAAATTACGATTATTATTTTTTTAATGAGTTTTATGTGGTATGATTTAATTTTATAATAAAATTCTTAATGCAAAGAAATTTTTCTATGTTTTGGGAATACCTAGAACCAGAAATGAGTCACTATTGACAATGATTCACCTTCTATTGAATACTAGCCTTCATAAAAGAATATTGGCTATGTATTGGAAATAATCACTGTTAGATAAGACTCACCATTGAATAAATAAATTTGGATATGTTTGGAAAACAACTACCATTAGAGACATGTCACCATCACGATGAATGTTAGGAAATGTATGGAATAGTCACCCTACTAGAGGATGAATCACCATTAGAACACAGTCATCTCTAAAAATGTGGGTGTGTTTAGATTCCCTACCACTATAGGATGAACAAGTTGTATACCTTTCCAAAAATTAGAATGAAAATTAGGAAAAGTGTTTAGATGAAATAATGGATAAGTATGATCTACCATCAGACCTTACCTATTATTAGAATTAATATTTGGAAATCTATTAGAATGAACTTCCATCGAGATGACACACCATTGGCCATAATCACTTACAAAGTCATCCCACCATTCAAAAGTGTCAGAGTCAGTAATTATTTTTTATTTTTACTTAAATATTTACAACTGATACATTATCAAATTTAATTTCAATATTTATGTCATGACCCGTCCTCCAAGTCTTGTGTCATGACTACCCCAAGACCACCTTCTATAGGCCGGGGGTTGGTGACTAGCACCGGAAAGGCATGTCCCTAAAACTGGGAAGTCAATGTCATTTAACCTGCATACTCACACTGTCCATGAACACCGTAAGATAAAACACTAAGTAAATTATATAGTAAATATGGTGAGTACAGTAAGTAAAGGGGGTCATAATAGAATCCCAACATGAAAGTACATGTAAAGTGGAAAACGTCTCCTTTGAACACCCGCCATGGATCTTACCTGAATGGTAGGTACAACTCTCAAATTGGCATATCTATGGTAAGAATAGTCTAATGGTCCACCTCTGAGCAGACTCTAGTCCTTCCACCCTCATCCTCGATCAATGCAGTCTGTCATCTGCACAAGGCACAACATGGTTCGGGCATAGCCTGTGTAGGGGTGAGTATAACAATACTCTGTAGGGACCCCGAGACCCCTGAGGGTCTCTCAGAATCACCAAAGGATAAACTAAAAATAAACAAGATGATCAGAAGCATGAAAACAATAGTCATCCCAACACTGGTATATGCCCATACATATACCTAATTTATCATGTGTCCCCATCTCTTCATGATGAAGCACAAGGCCAAAATGTCTAGCCAAAAGCACAAATGTTACACGAATGAACAAATACCACAAAGGAAACACCATAAATGTAAGTACCACAAATCATAAACCACATAGAATAATACCATGAAGGTATCGCCATATATAAGTGTACCATAAATGTAAAGACTCAACTCGCACCAGGTATATCTTATATACATAAGTATAAATGATTAATTGTATTGCAAGATCATCGTACATCGTCGAGATGCTCTATTTTTGACCCACATATGATTTTAGATTACCCACATAGGATCTGAAGATGACCCACACAGGATTGGAATATGATGACCCACACAGGATCTGAAGAAGACCCACACAAGATATGAAGATGACCGACAATGGAGTTGAAGATGAACCACACAGGATTTGTATATTTTTCAAGTACATCCTGCAACAGGGTTCCCGCACTAAGAACATTTGATTACCGTAGGATCAACTCCTCAAGAAATCATACAATACTTCAACTACCACGAAGTCCTATGAAGAAGTATCTCAAAGGCCCTTCATGTCAAAGGGGACCCAACACGACAGACAACGTATCAATAAGACACTTGATCTGTAAGTTATTATCATTTCTGTTTTGAGGGCCCGGTTGGATTTGGATTTGATACAACCCCACCATAGTCCAAAATTATCCAAAAATCATGTGGATTATACAATATAGATTTTCTCGATCCATGGTTGTTGGCACCGCAGATGGTTCGTTAGACGGACACCCTGTGTTCAAGATAAGGGAAAAAAGGTATTTCTGGGTCCAGATGGGTTCATGTCAGGTACGACCCAGCCCAACCTAGTCTGGGAGAACCAGTCCCATTCTGGGTCTGACCCAGATGTGATGGACCACGATTGGCCTGACTCACAAGTCTGAGGACTGGACCGGTCCGCACAGGTGTGGCCCAGCCTACTGGGCACGCCTCGCTTGGCGCGGCCCACTCGGGGCGGCTCGCTCAGCTGGGTGCGGTCTTCCTAGCTAGCTACGGCGGTCATGGTGGGTTCCCCGCCTACTGCTATGTGGGACCCACTAGAGCGGGTCTTTCTTGGAATGACATGGCTGGCTGGGGTACTGTCTGGTGCCTCTTCCAGTTGTGCGATGGCGCACCTACTCCAACCACGACCGGTCGGGTGCTGGCCACCCTTCGGGTGTGCCTCCTGCTCAAACTTCGGACTGTCGGTCACCCTCTAGGTACATTGCTGCTTAAACCTCGGCCAGCTGGGTGTTATCCACCCTCAGGGTGCACAACCGTGGCTCAGCAGCCGCAGAATACTCCTCTACCGGCGGAATGGATCCGTGTCGCCCTGGTTCCACGGAGCCGGTTGGCATGCCGGCTACCACCCTCCTCTAACACATCCATCTTCGATGGTTTAGTTTCAATACTGCCACCATCGTGGCTAGCCAGTGTGCTGGCAGCTGCCTATACCCTACTAGTGTCAGTCTCCAGCGATGCGGTGGAGTTCCATTCAATACGACAATCCTCCCATGAAGAACACGTCAAAACATGAAGTAGCGGAGGGATATGGCCAGGTTCTCTTGACCTACACCATACCCATTAGATCAATAGTAGGAAGACCATAGATTGAAGATATTGATTTATCCCAATAAAAATATGAAAAATATCCCTTCCTCGATCGCTCATTAGAGACGGTGTGAGAGGAGGATAAATACATTGATGGAGACACTGATGTTCTTCACTCCCACAACACCCTTCTGATCCAAGATCGAGTGTCTATTTCTCATTCTTAATCTCGAGGTACGTTCTTCATTGGAGGATGCTCTTCCACCAATCCGGTTTTCAACATTTCTCCCAACCGTGGGAGGTGAGGAGCCCCTCTCATTTAAGAATATTTAATTGTTAACTCATCATTAATGAGAAATCATTAAATGGTGGGTTTCGTAGTTACACACATTGTCTAACAAAGAATTTATTTCCCAATATTAAATTCCCAACCAACCTCGTGTGGTCCCCACCACTAAATAATTTAAAAATAAAGGATAGAGTTTAGTTAAAATAAAATATTTGTTTTTATATTAATCCTCCATGAAATCCCGTAATACTAAATCTTCTCCTTATCCTACTGCGGTTGTGGTGAAGGTCTCCTTAAGAAAATATCGGCTCTGCAAGTTCAATGGTGTCCTCTGATTTCAATTTCGAGAAGCGGTTAAAAAGTTAACAAATGTCCCTCATGCGTTTGCTCAACGTATCCAAAAAAGGTTAGAAATATATTTTTGTCACACCGGGCCTTGAAATCACGTTCCATAAATTTTTGTAGACCCATTATAAGTCCCTATAATAAAAAATATTTTCATGGAAAATTATTGGTCCTTACAATCTCCCCACATCAGGGATTTGCATCCCCCAATGCAACAACACAATGTAGGGAAACCAGTGGGGTTACTGAGCATGAATATGAGCCTCCCACTACCATGTTCTCTCTTGGAGGTTCTTGTGCTACTAATGTAAGTGAACTATAGGTATTGATTACCCATGAATGACTCTCTCCTATCGATCCTCAATCTCTACTAGAACCTATGAAAATGTCACACCATCATCGAGGTCCAGCTCGACCTAGTCAATGATATGTGAAGGATCATGTACGTATCTTCATAGCTGGGATATAATGAAAACATTGGCACCCAGTGCATCTTAGGGGGAAGACCTAGGCATTATGCCACCTCACCAACTCTACTGAGGACCTGAAGGAGTCTGGTGAACCTCAGAGATAACATTCCAACTCAGCCAAATCTCTACAAACCTCATCAAGGTGAGTCCCATAGAAATACATCATTAGCATCATATAACTCCATATGTCTTCATCTTCTATCAACATAAGACTTCTTTCTACTCTGTGTAGTCTCCACCCACTCTTGGATGATTTACACCTTCTCTGTGGTAGCTTGTACCATCTCCAGTCCCATGAGTTCTGAATCACCTGGGTTAGTTCAACATAGAGTTGATTAGCATGGTCGACCATACAATGCCTCAAATGGTGCAATCTCGATGGTGGAGTGATAATTGTTGTTGTATGTGAAAATCACCAAGGGTAAGCGATCCTCCCAGCTACGGACGAAATCAAGGACATAAGCACACAACATGTCCTCGAGGGTCTGAATAGTCCACTCTATCAGACCATCTATCTGAGGATTAAAGACAATTCTCAAATAATGCTGATTTCCTAATGCCTCCTACAACCCCTTCTATAGCTGGGAAGTAAAATGTGGATCACAATCAGAGAAAATCGTAGTTGGAACTCCATGAAGTCGTAAAATCTCTTGCACGTAGAGGCCTCCCAAGCTCTCTACTGAACCCTGCTCTCTGATATGTAAAAAGTGGGACGACTTGGGGAGTCGGTAAATGATCACCGAGATGGAATCATCTCCCTTTGGCATGTGTCGATGTCCTATAACAAATTCCATGGATGTTCCATGCCACTTCCACTATGGAACCTCTAGTGGATGAACTATTACTCCTAGAACCTGATGCTCTGCCTTCACTTTGGGGCATGTGAGGCACTAAGAGACTAACTCTACTAATGATTTCATCATTCCCGTCCACCTTTGCAGACACTAGAGGTCCAGGTACTTATTCTAAACTTTATGGTGTACCGCTAGGGGGGGACTTATAGAACTCCCTCAACACTTTCTCTCATAGTTCCACCAGTACCATAGTGTGTCCTCTAAAGAGGATCACATGAAACCCACCATCAAAAAATCCATCATGTTCTTGTCATGTGGATATCTGAGCACA
Organism: Viscum album; assembly: GCA_963277665.1. Classification (NCBI taxonomy): domain Eukaryota; kingdom Viridiplantae; phylum Streptophyta; class Magnoliopsida; order Santalales; family Viscaceae; genus Viscum; species Viscum album. The sequence goes on from OY728129.1 coordinate 938,550,190, forward strand.
TAAATCCATGTAGTCAGTGTCCCCAAGCTACGCCTCCTTGACTCGATAAAGGAGTGAGGGAGTGACTGTCAGAGACTGAAGATAGAATGCTCCATCTTGATCCACATAAGATATATATATAGCGGCTAGCTGCAACATCACCTCACTCACCAACTGTATACCATATCTCTTACTGAGTGCATCAACTAAAATGTTCCCATTTCTAGGATTATATACCATCTTGTAGTCATAATCATGGATGAACTCCAGCCAACACCATTGGCTCAGGTTTTCATCCTACTGAGAAAAGATATACCTCAAGAAACTTGTGATCACAGTCGATTGTAAAACGTTTTCCAATTAAGTAATGTCACCACATCTTAAAGATGAAAACTGCTGCTGTTAACTCCAGGTCATGGGTAGCATAGTTTTTCTCATGCTATCTCAGATACCGAGAACCATACATGGTAATTGCTCACTCCTACATCAGGACACATCCAAGCCCGGTCCCCGATGCGTCACAGTAGACTACATATCCAACACCGTCCTCCGATAACCTCAAGATGGGGGCACTCTTCAATCTCCGCCATAGCTACGAGAAACACCGCTAGCATCTCTTCGGCCACAAAAATGGTTTCCCCTTCTATGTAAATGCTGATAAGGGTATCGCATCTCAGGAAAAGTCATGCACCAACCTTCGGTAGTAATCAGAAAAACCTAGGAAACTCCATACCTCCATCACACTCTTGGGAGGCACCAAACCAAGAACGGCCTCAATTTTTGATTGATCCATTACTAATGCATCCTCTGAGTTCACATGTCTCAGAATTTGAAGCTCCCAAATCATGAACTAGCACTTTGAGAGCTTACAATAAAGCTGGTGCTCTCAGAGTGTGTCCAGAACTATTTGAAAATGATAAGAATGCTCCGCCTATGTAGTGGAGTAAACCAAGATGTTGTCGACGAGGACTACCACCAAGTGATCTATGTAAGACTAGAAGATCCTATTCATGAGTCGAATGAACACTATTGTGGAATTGTTCATGCCTAATGGAATAACCAAAAACATATAGTGGTCATACCGTTATGTAAAGGTCTTCTTTTGTACATCATCATCTCGTACCATGGTCCTGTGATAGCCTGATCTATGTTCTGTCTTTTAAAATCACCATGCCACCTTTAACTAATAAAAAATATTGTTAATACTCAGTAGTGTGTACATAATCTTCACTATCAGCAGTTTTAGGCACCGAATGTCCATATAGAATCTCAAACTTCCATCTGCCTTCTTGGTGAAAAAATAAGGGTTGTGCAAGGAGAAACATTAGGCCTAATGAACCTCCTACACTGTAAGTCCTCCATCTTTCCTCATAGCTCTCGATGCTCCACGGGACCCATCTGAAAAGCTGGTGTAGATATTTGTGTCATCTTAGGATATATGTCGATGTAAAAGTCCTCCTCTCTTAGAGGGGGTAGACCTGAAACATCATCAGGGAAAACACCAGTGTACTGGTCTACAACTACATAATAGCTCAAACTCTCCACATCAACCACTCTGAGTGTATTTCTAGTCAACCAATGTGTGATCGGCTACACCCTCCCCTAGGTAAGTCTATTTGGTGCTGAAAATATTTCTTTCTCTCCAGTGAAGGAATCCATAGTCCCATCCTCATGGAAACACCACACTTTGCACCTAATATAGTCAATATAATCATGGAATGTAGATAACCAATCCATACCCAAGATGATGTCTTAAGGCCTCGACTGCTCCACTATATGGTTCGTGCTAAATCTATCTTCTCATAGAGTAAGCTCACACTGTCAGCGCTAGGGTGTAAGCGTCGAATCATCTCATGTATGAGTCTCTATCATTAAGGATCGAGCCAACGACTCCACTAGAATCTTCGAGCTCAGAACGATGTCTATGGAAATAAAAGAGTGACTCAAACATATGTCTATAAGTTCTGCGTCAAAGGTGGAGTATACAAAGATCTTACCTTGTATAATCTATGGTGTGACATGGTCGTAAGCCTTATCTTCCTAGATCTGAGCTCGTACCTATCCACCTGCACCCTATGGTCGGGGTTGGACCACCTAGGGGTGGTGGCAGTAGAACCTCAAATAACTGCCAACCACTTATTGCACATCCATCTCCTCTACCACGACTTCCTACTACTTGCACACATCCTAAATAAAATATTCACCTCTACCAAGGTGGTCCTTCAACCATCTAATGTTCTTCCATATGGCGGTTAGGGCTGTCATGGGCCATGTGACCCTTGTCGCCACACCGGTAACACTATACTCTCATTGCTATCCTGTTCTATCTCAAGATCTGCACACAACTGACCTTGTATCCTGTGGTCTCCCATCTGTTGGTTTTGTCTTCTTGTACTTCTGCTTCATCGATCGACCAATAGCTGTAGATGACACTACTACGTGTCATCCGGTGGTGCTTCTCGCTATCGATGACTGCTCAACAAGGAATTCCTCCACTATGAGTGCTCGATCTAACACCCCTTCCTGCGTCGGGATGCTGAGAGAAATAATTGAATCTCTAATGTTCTGTTTGGTCCCATGATCGAATGTCCAGACCCTGAAAAATGGGTCCCACACCATGTCAGTGAAATAGCGCAAGAGGTCAGGGAACCTCGCTGAATACTAATCCACAATCATGATGAACTGCTGGAAGATGGAGATCTCTTGTATATGCACCGAGCGTAAGTTCGGAGGAATGAACTCTTCCCTAAAAAGATTCTCGAAGTCTGCCCAGAAGATAGTCAGATTTTTGTGATCCTGGAGCATCAAGATCCACCATCTCTCTAATGCAACCTGAACAAGAATAGCTGCAAGGATAACCATAAGATCAGTTGGTGTCCCTACTAGTCCGAAAAATTCAACCACAGCTTCCAACTAGTCCTCAGCCGCCTGTGGATCCATCATTCATTGAAACCTTATTGTCCTCTTGTCATGGAAATTATTCAACTCTCTCAATCAACATGCATCCTATGATGTTGGGGTAGGTGGAATCAGCTTCTCAATAGGTAGTGGTGTTGCTGGTACACCACAAGATGGTACAATTGTCGAAAGTGGGCCCTGCATCGAATCATCATCGCTCGGTGGTCTGTCAATGCATACTCTACCTAGAACTGTGACTGGTAGTCTTTTTGGAGGAATCCTAGAAATAAAAAGGTTCTCTATAGTCAATAATTTATACCTAGTGAGCCAACTCAAATTGGTCACAAAGAAATCTTTTCAAAAACACACTCACAATCATTGCTTTCAGGCATTGAGTCACAAATCAAGAGTTAGGGTACTGGTGTACTGACACTTCGGCCACAACACCAACACTGGATTCCCTAAACTTATTACTTCACTTAGAACACTTAACAATATTGTAGATTAAATGATCAGAGTCTATGTTCATTGGGAGAACCGAATCCTCTGATACAAATTTTTCAGGACCCGTCCCCCCAGGACCTATTCCATGACTACCACTAGCATGCTTACAATAGGCAAGGGGCTGGCGACTAGCACAAGAAAGGCATATATCTAAAACCAGGAAGGTGTTTCCTTTAGACCTACAAACTCACACAATCCAAGAACACATCACGATAAAATCACAAAGTAAACTATATAGTAATTAGGGTGAGTAAAATAAGTATAGGTGCCAAAATACAAGCCCGACTAGAAATTATAAGTAAAATTGAAAACAGCTCCTGTAAATAAACACCATGTATCCTACATGAAAGGTAGGTACATATCTAGAATGGTTGTCTCTACAGTATGTCTCTTCTAGTGGTCCACATCTGACAATCCTCTAGTACTTGCAACCTCATCCATGATCAATGATGTCCATCATCTTCATAAGACACAAAAATGTTCGGGCATATCCCATGTAGGGGTGAGTATAACAATACTCAGTAGGGATCCCGAGACCCCTTAAGGGATCTCATAATCTATGAAGGATAAACGAAAAATCAACACCATATTAAAATGCATGAAAACAATAGTCAACCCTACGTAGGTATATGCCAATACATATAACAATGTTATCAAGTGTATCCATCTCGTTCATGAGGAAACACAAGGCCCAACTCTCTAGCCAAAAGAACAAATGCCACACGAAAGAAAGAATACCTCGAAGGTAATACCACAAAGGTAAGTACCACAAAGTTAACACCACATAGAAGAATAACTCGAAGTTATTACTGCACAAAGGGGAACCATTAATGTAAATACTCAACTCACATGAGATATAACTTATGTAAGAAATTATAGATTATTAGATGTATTGCAAGATCATGTTACATCATTGGGAAGCCCTGCTGTTAACCCACACAAGATTGTAGATGACCCCCACATGATCTGATGGTGACGCATACCGGATCTGAAGATGCTAAAAGACATGGAGACTGAAGAAGCCCCCCTGAGAATTTGAATATGACCTAAAAAATATCTGATGATGACCCACATAGGATCTATAGATTCCTTATGTACAGCTATCCATAGGGCTCCCACACTATGAACACTTTATTTTCGGAGGATCCTATCCTCAATCTATCAAAAAATAATTAAAATGCCACCAAGTCCCATGAAAAAGTATCACAAAGGTCTGTCACATCAAAAGGGACCCAACACGACTAGCTACTTGTCAATCAAACGCCCGATTTGTAAATTATTAGCATTTCCATTCTAAGTGCCCGGTTAGATCAGGTTCGATCCAACATGACCATACTGCAACATTTTTCAAATATCAAGTGGATTATACAAAATAAACCATATCAATCCATGGTTCTTGGAACCATAGATGGTTTGTGAAATGGACACCCGGATGACAAGATATGCCCAAAAAGGCATTTCTAGGTCCAGATGGGCCCAGGTCCAGTCCGACCCGGTCAGACCGACCATTCCAGAACTGGCCTGGGCTGTACTAACCCATTCCATGTCTGACCCAACCCATAAGGGGGTGGCCCAGATCACTAGTCTCAACCCTGTCAGCATGGCCTGTTGTACGATGATCGCTCAGTGCGGCCTGCTCAGTGTGGCCTGCTCGGATGGGTGCGGTCTGCCATACTTGGTGCGGTCCACCAAGGCATGGCCCTCCCTAACAAACAACTAGGGGGAGGTACCCCCCCTAGATTCCTGAATGGCCCAGGGGCCGTTCTATTCTGGCCAAACAGGTGACACCATGTGGCGTCGCTTTCCGGCACACGGGACCCACATGAGCGGGTCCTTCTAGGCATGACGCGGCCCGCTGGGGTGCCTGTCAGTGCCTCTTCAAGAAACCTGATGATGCCGCTGCTCAAACTACGGCCGAACGGGTGTCGGCGGCCCTTCAGGTGTGCCACCTTCTCAAACTGCAGTCGGTCGGGTGTCAGCCTCCCTCCGGGTGCACTTCCGCTCAATCCACGGCCAATCGGGTGTCGACCGCCCTCCGTGTGTGCCACCACAGCACAAAAGTCTCGGACTCCTCCTCTACTAGAGGCGTGGATGTGTGTTTCCCTGTTTCTATGTGTCCGACCGGCATGTTGGCTTCCACCCTCCTCTGCCACGGCTGACCGGTCGCCACCTACATCGGCGGCACGATTCCACCGCCAACATCATCTTGGTCAGCTAGTCTATCAGCTGCCGCCTGAATCCTTTTAGTGATGGTCTCTAGTGATGTGGTTGGGTTCCTCTCAACCCAATGATCCGAAAATGAATAAAACATCCAAAAATGTTGTAGCAGAGGGATCATTCCGTGTTCGTTTGGCCTACACACTACGCATTAGATTTGTAGCAGGCGGTTCATAGATTAAAGGCAACGATTTATCATGAAGAACGATATGAACAATTTACCTACCTCGATCGCACCTTGGAGATGGAATGAGGAAGTAAATGAAGATATTGAAGGGGACTCTTCCATTTGTCACTACCTCAACATGCTTCCTATCAGTGCTAGAGTATCGATTCCTTATTCTTGATTTGGAGGTTCATTCTTATAATGGCCCCAGGTTTTGGGGTCCATTACATGGTGAAATATGATGTTTGGGGTGTTCTGGGTGGTCTGGAAGGCCATCCCAGCTTCTCGCTGAAGATTAAGACTCCTAATGGTAGACTCGGCCTACTGTTAGCCTCGGCCTACCGATAGCTCATCCAACTGGTGGCCTCGACCTTCAGGTAGCTCGGCCGACCGGTAGCCTCGGCCTACAGGTAGCTCATCCTACCGGTAGCCTCAGTCTACCTGTAGCTTAGCCTATTGGTGGCCTCGGCCTACACGTAGCTCGGCCTACCGGTGGCCTCATCTTACCGGTAGCCTCGGCCAACCTGTATCTTGGTCTACCGGTAGACCTAGCCTACCAGTGACCTCCCCGTAGGATTTCCAATAGTGCCTCCATTATTGTAAACCATGTATTGACCCCTTTAAGAATGTTTTAAATCCCATTAATGGTATTTAAATTAATTTATTGGTGAGGTACCCTCCTTAAATGGAAAACCATGTGTGTTGGTCATTCCTTTAACCGTGTTTTCAGAAACGCCTCTGCCGCATCCTGTGAAGAGTCCTTCCATGGTTAAGGGGGTGTGCGTAGAATTTAACTATCTTGAATGGAAGGGAACTTTTATGATGGACCTGTTGGTTGGCCCAGTCGCATGGTCAACCCACGATCCCGCTTCTTCCACGGTTTAGAGTTTTATCCATATCTTAACAGTCCTGAGGATTCTATATCTCATCCTTTATAAACTAAATCATTCACTTCTCCCTATCCTTAGGTTTATTTTTCTCTATCACTATATGCTCAGAATACCCTTCCTCTAGATGAGTTGTACTGCCCATAATGTTTTCCTTGATCACATTCCGTGGAGTTCATGCTTCTCCTAATTTCTACTTTCCAAGTGAGGAATTAACGTCTATCCTTGATCAATCATGTAGGGATTTTTCTCCTTCGTCTCTCCTTTATGTGCATCATGCAGGGTGGGTATGATTTTGTATCTGTGGAAATTGATGAAACCAAACTTAATGAAGATAATGAATAGACCTCTAATCAAGGAATGAGGGGGTGTGTGATCGATGTTCTGTTGTACTCATTTATATTGATATGTGTTGTGAATTATACAGTCCTATGCCCAATAAAAATCATGGCCATTGGTGGTCTTTATCTGTGCACAAATGAACCTCAGCACTCTTGAATGTTTTAATAAACATAACTTGGAATTGGTTAATTACCTATACTCGGTTAAATAAATTTAAATCACTTGGATCAACCCTTTTCTGTGATAACTCCAGTTAAAGCCCAGTGGAATTGAAACCATGGAGTGTGTCAAATCTTTTAAATCTGAAAATACCTGCAAGGGCCTGCCTTGTGTTGGTCGTAGTGTTTTGGTTGTTTTCTTTTATGAGAAGATTGTGGGTGACCTTATGGTTTTCTTCGATGGGGGATTAGATTGCTGGGGTGATATGGGTGGGGATGGGATCCCCTGTTGTTATACTTTCGTTGGTTGTGAATCTGAGGCTGTGTGGTTGCTCTGCTGTGACACGAATTCGGGTGGGATCCTCTGTTGTTATGATATTGTTGGCTCCTGGATTTTGGGGATTTGGGGATGTGCCTTGGGTTTTTATTTTGGTTCCAGTACTTTTAGGTATCTCACTTGATCCCTAGTTGTTGTGACTTTACAAGAGAACCGGGTGTGAATTCTTTGATTAACCGATGGTTTTCCTTTCTTCCGTATTATTGTTTCATCTGTGAATGTGCCTGTTAGTTACCCAGTAGTGATGGTAATTACACATACTGAACTCTTATGAAATGATAACATGAATAGGGAAACTGGAAACTTTTAGTTGTGTGCCTATTTTCTGAGGTAACAGTGATTGGGCACCTGCTTGTATTTGTTTGAGGAGCCATAGGTTGGATGGTGTGTTGTTATATATATGTGTAAATGTATGTTTTGTGTTTAGTCGCACAAAACACATGTTGGGAACTTAGTTTCGAACACCCCATTTCATGGGGATGGTTGTTTCCCCCTAGTTACTCTCCTTCTTGCTCCCTCTTCCCTCGGCTGTGATGGCTGGAGGCAACCTTACACCTAGGATTCTTCGGGTAGGTTTCGATTGGTGTGTTGTTAGACCAAGTCTCTTTGGGCAGGTTTGTTTTCCCAGGTGTCTTTGGGATGAGGCCCAAGTGTGTGCGAGCATGGATGGATAGTTGTGAGGCCCATGTGTGTGCGGACTGGGATGTGTGGCTGTGAGGCCCAGGTGTTTGCGGGTATAGATGTGTATGGTTCTGAGGCCCAGGTGTGTGAGGGAAGGAAGAGTATGGTAGTGTCAATACATTTTCTGTTAGGGATGAGCAGCTTTCTAATGGGGGAAATGGAGGTGCGGGGTACCCAAATGATTTGTTCTTACTATTAACTTAATGCTTATGTTATTTAGTGAGCGTTGACGGTGAGGTGGGATGGATAGATTCCTTGATAGATTATGTTTATTAAGCTTCTCACGGGACTTTAGGACATCTCCCCACTTGTGTAGGTGAGATTTATGTTTTTCTAACTAAGTATACTTTGTATGCCCACCGTACGTTAACTTTCAGGTTTCCAGGAGGGCTTCAGAGGCTGTGTGAGACCATACTAGTCTGGACGTTGGAGTTGTTGTTGGTCACTGTCGGATTCGGCTTATCCTTTTTCATTTGTCATTAGGTATTTTACGTTGGAGTCCTTGTACTTAGTTCAGTTTTATTATTAAAGCATGCATGTAGTTTGGTTTTTACCTTAAGCATTCTATACTTGGTGGTGTTTGGTGTTGACTCATTCTTTCTCCTAACCTTGAAAATGTTATACCCTTGGCACTAGTTGCCTCTCCTAGGCCTACTGGAGGTGGTACATGGGGGGTCATTATCTCTCCTTCAATATAAAGAAGGGAGGGCCTGGAAATCTGTTGTCCCTTCCATTCTTTCAGTGAAGGCAGGTCGTGACAGAATGGTATTAGAGGCAGGTTGAGGGATAAGACGGATTCTAGAGTTAGGCACTATGAGGATTGCATGGGATGGTAGGGAAATAATGTTAGGTGATCTTGTTTCATGAAATAGAGCAGGGAGGACTATCTAGGACATGGGATTTTAGGCCCCCTCGTGATCCGATGCAAGGACTCTGAGCCTGTCAAACGACCAAGTGAGACTACATTTATTGCAGGGTAGAGACCCTAGGGATGGTACATACATCAGACTAATTGTGTTTTTAATTTATTTGGGTCACATTGGGGTGAAAAATTAAATAATAATAATAATAATAAACTTGCTACTCGGGCTTAGGAATTCTTTGTTTATCTTGTAGCTATGGAACTTGGACGTTACCCACAAATGACTCGGGCGAGTGAGGCCTGGAGGGTCGAGGAAGTTGACCAGAAGAGAGTTGACTGAGATGAGGATGACGACTTGTGGTAGAGGACATTGTGCTTCTTCTAGCGAAAAACCCTCGAGAAGTACGAGGGCATCATTTTGACATAGTAATGGATGGATGGATCGAGGATCTAGCCATCAACTTCTCCTTGATCCGGTCTCCGAGGGATTACTGGGTTCCTTTGGCTGTAAGTTAGCTGAGAGGAGCAGCATGTCAGTGGTGGATGCTTTTTCTTGGAAAGAAGATAGAGGTAGAGGGTTCATGTGCCAGTTTCGAGAAGGAATTTCGTGAGGAGTTCCTATCCTCTATGGTGAAGGCTGACAAGAGACAATAGTTTCTCTCCCTTAAGAAAAGAAGCATTCCAGTGAGGGAGCTAGGGATCAAGTTCAAAGATATCTTGTGCTTTTCCCCAGTTCACTTCCTGGATGAGTAGTATCAGGCAAGACGGTTAAAGGAGGCACTCCGTACTTCTATTCAGTACACTGTCACACCCATTACTCTTCTGATGTACCTAGCAGTACAGAAGAAGGCCAAGATAGTAGAGAGGATGCACTCGAATGGAGGCACACCACGAGAAGGGAACCAGCAGAGTTCATTAATGGGGAAGATGGTTAGAAGAATTTCTCCAGCGACAGGGCCTTCCAGGTTTTGATAAGAATGGTTTTGGCCTCATCAGTTCTAGTCCCAAGCTTCTGGACCTTGCCCCTTCTCCACAGGGCCAGGACTGAAGTGTTTCTCTTGCAGTGTTTTCAGGCATGTCCAGAGCAGGTGTCTTACTCGAGCTCCACATGGTGGAGGTGGGAAGTTTTAGTACCCACCTCAGCAGCATCCGTTGCTGGCGAGGCCTTTCCAGCAGCAGTAGCATGCCCCTGGCCCTCTGAGGGACGACCTTGCAGGAGGAGACCGACACTAGGGTTCTCCACAGGGTCCTCGTCCAGGGCGTGGTCGGGGAGGTGGTCGACAGCAGCGAGGTAGGGGGAGTTGGGCGTGGACAATTGCAGGACGTAGAGTTAGTAGCTCCAGCAGGACCAAAGGTCGTTCGAGGTACGATCAGTTTATTCATCACTCTTGTTCCAGCCCTATTTGATTCGGGAGCTTCTCACTCATTTGTTAGGCCCGAATTAGCCCATGCTCTGGGTCTGGATGCCGAGAGACTTTTTCTTCCCATAATGTTGAGAACACCAGTTGGGGGTGAAACCAGCGTATCTTACATTTTCCAAGGATGTAGACTGATGCTGGGACCACTTCATTGTAGTGGAGACCATCATTCATTGCAGATTAAACAATATGATGTCATTCTAGGCATCGAATGGTTATTCTTTGTGCATGCTATCATCGACTGCTATCAGAGAAGGATTGAATTATCCAATGAGTATGGATGGTGTGTGTCTTTTTTTGGGTAGCAGAGTTATCAGGTGGGGAGTCGACACGTGGAGCCACTGCTTTCTATGCTGGACGGGGTGTCAGTGGAGTCAGTGGACGTTGGCATTATGGATGTCCAAGAGGTCGTAAGAGAATTCCCTGACATATTTCTCGATGAGGTTCTGATTCTACCCCCTCAACGTGACGTTGAGTTTGGGATAGACATACAGCCTGGTGCCCGCGCAATCTCGATGGATCTTTATCAGATGGCACCTTCTGAGTTGCGGGAGTTGTGGATTTAGATTGATGATATGATGGAGAAGGGATTTTCTTGACGCAGCGTGTCGTTGTGGGGTGCTCCAGTTTTGTTCGTAAATAGGGAATATGGTAGTCTACGACTATGCATAGAATAACGGAGGTTGAATTAGGTGACAGTCAAGAATCGTTACCCCCTAACGAGGATAGATGATCTTTTTGACCAGCTGAGGGGAGCAGTTTGGTTCTCTAAGATGATTTATCTTTTGGATACCACCAGTTGAGAGTGAAGGAAGGTGATATCTCGAAGACGGATTTCAGGTGCAGATATGACCACTTTGGGTTTGTGTTCATGCCGTATGCTGTTACAAACACACCAGCTAAGTTCATGAACCTCATCAACTCTATTTTCCTAGAGTTCCTGGACCAGTTCGTTGTGGTGTTCATCGATGACATCCTAATCTACTCAAGATCAGAGGAAGATCATACTGAGCATCTTAGGGATGTTTTGGGAGTCCTTCGACACCACTATCTTTATGTGAATCTATCTAAGTGAAAGTTCTTAACGTGATTAGTACATTTCCTAGGACATGTAGTGTCTTAGAAGGGAATAGCTATTGACTTGTTGAAGGTCGAGGCAGTCATTTCAGGGGAAGCACCCAAAAATGTGGCGGATGTTCGTAGTTTCCTAGGTTTGGTAGGCTATTACTGGAGGTTTGTTCCCGAATTCTCTCGAGTTGCAGCTCAGTTGACATATTTGTCTATTTAGGACCAAGCCATCGTGTGGAGTGACTAGTGCGAGACTACTTTTGGCTACCTAAAGGAGAAGCTGTTTAGTGCTCCAATACATAGATTACCAGAGGAAGAGGTGTTGTTTTAAGTGTTCCATGATGCTTCTAGCCTTGGGTTGGGATGTGTGCTAATGTAGAAATGAGGAGTGATCTCTTATGGGTCTAGGAAGTTACATCCTAATGAACGTAACTATTCCACCCACGATCTGGAGCTCACGTCCATGGTGATCACATTGAAGTTGTGGAGGAATTATCTCATCGGAGAGAACTTTGTGGTCTTCTCAGATCACAAGAGCTTGTGTTATGTCTTTTCCCAGTGGGATCTGAAATTCCAACAGCAGAGATGGGTTGAGTTTCTCTAATAGTACGTCTTTGGTATCTTATATACTGAGGGAAAGGGTAATGTTGTGGCTGATTCCCTGAGCAGGAAATCGCAAAAGGAAGTAGTTCTGGAATCTGCAGATGCTTGGAGAGCGATGGAAGAGTTAGCGACCATGCATTTGGATGCAAGGGTGGAAGGTGTATGAGGTTGTATGTTTAAAATGATTGTACTTTCCTCTTTAGTGGTTCATGTGGAAGAGTTTCAGTGGGGTGACTATGAGGTAGGAGTGATGCGAGATCATGTTTATCAGGGAAATGCTCCTTGGGGGTGGTTGGAGGATGGTCATCATCAGATGCTTTTCCGTGGAAGGCTTTTTTTTCGGAGATGATGTGTAAATTTGTTCTCCATGAGTTCCATGGCTCAGATATAGCGGTACATCCTCGGGTCTCAAAGATGTACCAAGGCCTGTGGGAACATTTTTGGTGGCCCGAGGCAAAGCAGGGAGTGGCAGAGTTTGTTGCTAAGTGCCTAGTGTGTCAGCAAGTGAAGGTTGAACACCATTTTCCTGGAGAGTTGTTACACCCTTTAGATGTTCCCAAGTAGAAGTGGGATGACATATCTATGGACATCCTCATAGGGCTACCTAGGGCTCAGGGAGGTTATGATTCCATCTGCATAGTGGTGGATCGGTTGACAAAATTAGCACACTTCTTGGGGATAAAGGAGTCGAGCCCGGTGAGAACCTTAGCCCAGAGGTATGTCAATGAGGTGGTGCGGTAGCACGGGATTCCAAGATCTATTGTCTTTTATAGAGATACGCGGTTTACCTCAGGAATCTGGAGGGGATTACAACATTCCTTTGGAACCTAGCTACGCCTTAGCACTTCTTTCCACCCTCAGACAAATTGGAAAATAGACGGAACAATCCATACGTTGGGAGACACGATGGGGGTATGTGTTCTAGATTTTGGTGGCATCATGGGTATGAAAATTTCTTCATTTGGAGTTCGCTTATAATAATAGATTCCACTCCATTATCGGCATGACACCGTTAGAGGACTTTTATGGAAGGACATGTCGTTCACCTGTTTGCTGGAAAATGATTAGGGAAGCAGCTGTTCTTGGGCCAGAAGTGGTGCAGGGCACTACTGAGAAGGTTCACCTCATACGTGAGAGCATGAAGGCAACCTAGGACCGGAAGAAGTCTAATACCTATTGTAGTAGGAGGCCCTTAGAGTTCGAGGTTGGAAATCATGTGTTCTTGAAGGTTTCCCCTCAACGTGGGCAGTGATGGTTTTGGAAAGGGAGTAAGCTCTCCCTTAGTTTCATCAGAAATTTCTAAGAGATTGTGTGAGTTGGTGAGGTGGTTTATCAGCTGGAATTTCCACCTCAGTTGGAGAAAGTTCACAACATATTTCATGTCTCCCAACTTCGTCGATATCTACAACACGACTCCCACGTCATCGAGTGGGGAGAGTTAGATGTAGAAAATGATGTGACCTTCATAGAACGACCGATCAAGAATGAGGATCATAAATAGAAAGTGTTTTGTGGATGAACCATCCCCTTGGATCATGTGTTGTGGAGGCATAGTGTCCTGGAGGAGAGCACATGGGAGTGGGAGGCACAGTTATGCATTCAGTACCCATATTTGTTTTGACATCATTGTTGTTGTTATTGTTCTGAGTTTTGTTGAGATGTTTCACCTTGTGCTTTAATATATGAAATGATTGTTCTTCTTATTTTGTGTCTGAATGTGTGATGCTGGGAAAACCTAACTTCTAATTAAGGCGCATTAATGTGGATGCGATTAAACCTGTGCGGGTGAGTCAGTGCCGTCCAAAGTGGATACTATCCGGACATGTAGGAAGGGACTCCCTGACTCAAGTGTTGGACAATGGGATCCTTGTTCTTGTTGTGAATTTTTGTGGTTGATAACTCTTGGGGGAGTATTCCTGGATGCATGGGGGGTTCTGTTCCAACTTTTGAACTACTCAGGGGTTTTCCCATGAGGAGTATCTTTAGAGGGTGGTTGGTTGGACCCCACTTTTCTCCTTTCTGGTTTTTCTTATATTCTCAGGGATGAGAATAGTTTGAGAAGTATCTGATGTAATGGCCCCACGTTTTGGGGTCCATTACATGGTGAAAATCTGATATTTGGGGTGTTTTGGGTGGTCTAGAAGGCCATCCCAGCTTCTCGGTGAAGTTTAAGACTCCTAACAGTAGCCTCAGCTTTCCGGAAGCTCGGCCTATGGCTAGCCTCGACCTACATGTATCCTCAGCCTAGCGGTAGCCTCAACCTACTAGTAGCTCGACCTACCGGTAGGCTCGGTCTACCACTATCTAGGCCTATCGGTGGCCTCTTCCAACCGGTAGCTTGGCCTAGCAGTGGCCTCGACCTACTGGTAGCCTTGGCCAACCAGTATCATGGTCTACCGGTAGACCTAGCCTACCAGTGACCTCTCCATGGGTTTTCCAGTAGCACCTCCTTTGTTGTAAACCATGTTTTGACCCCTTTAAGCCGGTTTTAAAGCCCATTATAGTTATTTATTTTAAATGATTGGTGAGGTACCCTCCATAAAATAAATACCATGCATTTTGGTCATGCCTTTAACCAGTTTTTATGAAATGCCTCTACCGCATCATGTGAATAGGTTTTCCTTGGTTTAGGAGGTGTGCGTCGATTTTAACTGCCCCGAAGGGCGGGGACCTTTTATGTTGGATGTGTGGGGTGGCCCTGCCATGTGGTCAACCCATGATCCTGCTTCTTCTTCGGTTTCAAGTTTTCACTATATCTTAACCATCCCGAGGATGCTGTATCTCAGCCTTTATAACCTAAAGGCTTCTCTTCTCCCTCCTTTCGGTGAAGGTGGTACGTGACAATTCTTTGTTGGAGGATGTTCTTACACCGAACCGGTTTTCCGACAATTCTCCCAAACATGAGAGGTGAGGGTCCCCAATCATTTATGTTAAGTTATTCATTAACTCATTAGTAATGATATTTCAATAAATGGTGGGTTTCATGATTTCACACTTTTGGTAACTAGGATTCTAATGCCCAATATTAAAGTCCAGAACTTCCTCGTGTGGTCCCCACCTCCAAAAAATATTTAAAAAATTTAAGGAATTTAATAAAAATAAAACACTTGTTTTATTTAAATCCTCCAAGATAACCCATATATCCATATAATCACATTTCCCTACAATGTTTGATGTGAATGTCTCCTTAGAAAATATTGGTATTGCATGTTCAACTGTGTCCACATATATCAATTGCGAGCACCGGTTCAAATGTCAGAAAACACCACTCATGAGTTTACTAAATATACCCTAAAAAAGTTCAAAAATACATTTCTGGCACACCGGGCCTCAGAATCACGCACTATTAATTTTCACAGACTCGTAATAATTCTATATAATAAAACAATTAATTGGAAAATTACGCATCTTTACAATTTATTGTAATCAATGTTCTTAAACTATTGCTTCAATTCATTAAATTCTATGTATGGTGATCTATTTGGGGAGTGGAAATCTGTATGATTCTGTTATAATGTTTTTTCCATATTCGGAATGAGGATCCCTCATGTGTGATATCTGTAATATATTAGTTGGTGGGGATCAATAACTAATTTCATGAACTGATGATAATGATGTGAAGTGTGACTTAAACAAAGCATCCTTACATGTGATCAACTGTGGAAGATTGATGCACATAGAACATTTTCATCCTTTCTTACAGGGAGAACAAAGTGTGTGTACGATATACTGTATTACTTGAACTTTCAAAAACAACACCTGAAATTCAATAAATTATATAACCAAGGACACTAAGGCTTCATTACACATTAGATATATAATCACTACCTTCTCATTCAATTACTATTATCTATAGGATTTACCTTTATATTTTTAGTAATGTTTGATTTACTATGTGTATTGAATATGAAAACATACTCTAATACATTTACTAGAATATACATGATGTCTTTTATACTCAATTTAATTTTTTTATCAATGAATTTTTATTGTTGATTTCCCAGTGTGGTTGGTGTTTGTTTTATTCCAACATTTTGTTGTGAATGAATTCCATGTGTGGACTACTTACCTAATTTCCTATTTTATACCCATTATAGGTTGTGGATCAAGATTATTTAATTTAATTTTCTTAAGATAATTTTATTACAATGTTAATAGGATAGGGTCCCATTGTGACATTGATAATTTTCTTCCATTGTGTGTTTTATTTTGTTTTATTTCTACAATATATACTCAATCTATTTGAAACTATATTAAAAACCAATGCATTGAAAGATAATATTAATAATATTTTATATAAGGATTTGAATAATAATATTTATTTAGAAAATTAAATTACACATTAAATATTTTTTATGTGAGACCTAATAAATCATTGATAAATACTTTAAAATATCATATTTTATGTCAATATGCTATTTTTATTCAGTAGAGAAGTTTAATTATTTGGGGAAATTTATATATACTAATTTCATTTGAACATTTATTTGGTACTCACCTCACCCCCTCATGATATAATCAATCTAATAAAAAGTTAAATTTTATCTAATAATTTATGATTTATAATAGTACCATAATTATAATATATAAAAATTTAATACATTATTATATCCATCCATGGGATGTGTTGGAGGGAAATGATTAACAATGGTTCGTGATATCGTTTTTTTGTCCTACTAATGATCAAAATTTTTGTTACAAATTCGATAGAGGTCGATGTGTATATATATTTTTAAAATACCACAAAACATTATTATTATATGGGACATGAATGGGTTATTACATCAGTATAATTGAAAATTATTTTATGCAGTATGATGAAGAAGTAAAATAATTCATAGTTAAAAAAATACATATTCTTCATATACCCTCTTTTGGCTCAACATAAAAAATTCATAGATTATGATCTCAAAATGGAATCTAGGATGTTGTTAGGATTTTTAATAATATATTTTGTTATTATTATTCTCAAACAAAATGTTTTGTAAATTCAAAGTATAGAGGAGGGCAAGTGGCCTTTTATAAGTGGAGGAGATGACAAATTGGGTATGTTTGAAAAGAATAAAGCATACTCATATTTTTCAACCAATAGGTGAAAAATGAGTAATTACAATACTATAATTTTTTTAAGGTCCCAATATTTCAATAAAATGGGATTTGGGATGTTTTATAGATGATTTTACCCCTTATATTTTTTGTTCATCCTATGGAAAACTCATTTTAACCATATCCTAGATAATTAATTTCTTCTATTTTAAATGTTAATATAGAAAAAATACTATGTTGAACATATAATATAACAAAAATTATTTTTTTTACAAATAAAAAATCAGTTTTTTTCAAAATTAAATCTTATAGTATGATAAATTTAATATAAAATTAAATTCCAAGGTTTTATGATAAAGATTTTTTCCAAAGAGAGATTATTCAAAATGTTTTAAAGTTTATATATCAAAATTCTATATGGAAATTATTATAATCAAATAAAATTGATTAATATAAATATAATTCCACTAATATTACATTCAAACCAATTTTATAAAAAAATTAACCTAAATTGAGGTTTTCAATAAAAACTAGTATTTTTATCAACTTATCAAAAAAATAGATTTTAAGAAAAAAAACATTTTGTTAATAATTACCTGAAAAGTTTAAAAAAATTAGTTTATTTTATCAAATTAATTTTATAAAAATTTCTATTTAAATTTATTATTTTAAAAAAATAAATTAAAAAAAAAATCCAGGAAAAATAGAATTTTCATAATATATAAAGACTTTCGATAATTATGTAATTACATATATATATATGAATTTATTATATAGAATAATTATGAATAATATTAAAAATGGGGTTATTCCAATTCATTCCAAAAATTATAACTAATAGGTAATACCAAACATATTTTAATAAAAATTATAATAGATATCAATTTTTGTCAGATCTCAGTGTTGTGTATAGCACAAGCTATCAAAAAAATTAACTATCTTTAAAAAATTAAAATATCAAGGAGTTACATGATCCTATTTCTACATTAGATATATTTAAAATAGAAGGTGATGTACAATTATTTAGTTAATGATGATCAAATACATCTTTTTAATGGTCCTTTATCGAAATGTTCATTATTTGTCTTTGAGTATCAATATTCCCCATTATCTCAAATTATTTCCCATATATCGTTAAATTTATGTGATATTTGATCTCAGTATCATTTTTATTTGAATAATGGTTATTTTTTCACTTATTAATAGCTCTCAACAAATAACGAATTATATCAATATGATATTTCTCCATAATTATATAATATTATAGGTATTTATTTATCGATAATAAATGTGTATAAGGTAGAGTTTCAATTGTATGTTTTCCGGAATACTAATCGATGATATGAAATATCACTCATCATTTTTCAAATAAATTAACAGTCATAGAAGATAAAATTCACCACTTGATCTAGATTTTTTATCATACGTTGAATTGGCCTAATCCGCAACAATATATCACAAATACCCATGATGTTATTTTTAAATATATAAAAAAGTAATATAAAAAGTAAAATTTATACATCATACAATTCATTTTATTTACTTCACGTGGATTCATTTAGGAATACATTAATATCATTCCACTATAAAAGAAGAGAAAATAGTGTTGGATCTTATCATTGTTAGTTGCAATAGGTTTATGAATATTTTATTTAACTCCTTCAACACATCACATTTTAAATTTAAGTCCCTTGAAAACATCACCTATGTAGATAATTTTTTATTCAGTATTATTGGATCCCCCATTAAAAATAATTTTATAAATTATTTAAAATATTTTTATTGTTATAAAATGGTTATTACCATCCCTGTATCACCATTAATCCATGATAAAAATTTATCTCTCAAATAATTAAAATTTATAAATCATACATATTGAATTTCAGAATCTACATTGATTAAATTTCCTTCAATCCTAAAAATATCAATTCATGAATATAAATTAGTACTCTTATCATATGATCAATATTTATTTTTGTATAGATATTATTATAATCATCTAAATAGTTTTTTGTAAAATTTCTCACAAAAAACTTAATCATAATTTAATAGTATCATGGTACATACATTTGATTATAATTAACAATTTTGAGTCATAAAACATAATGGAAATTCTCATTAATAATAAATCCATATGATTTCCTCTATAGACATCCACTTTAAACAATCTACTAAAGTATATATATTTAACAATTATATGAAAATAAATGAACATATATTACTATATGATGGCTAAATACAATTTTATAATTTGAAACTAATTTGTATCATCTAATTTCCCAACAATAACATGCCTTTAATTAAGTAATTTCTATTTTAAATAAGGCATGATTGTTAAAATCACCATTAATTGATCGTTAATATTTATAATGAACATCCATTTGGTTCATAGATCATTTTTATCCTCCATCGATGAAATAAATTCAACAATAAGGCAACTATTAATTATTTAAATATCTTATTTAATCTAATTGATTCAACATCTATATTTATGAGCATCTTATAAATTTTTATGAACCAGCTGAGATAAATGTGTGGTTTTTAATAGATACTTCATCTGAATCACCCTTAGTTTGAGTTACAATATTTTATTATACGTCATCAATTATGTTTGCAGTGGTTATATTTATTTTCTATACAATTTATGATGGATAAAAATGATAATTTAAAATCTTATATTAATAATAATTCATGAAATAAATGGGTTCTAGGCGGATTCCATGAGTTTTGTTATAGATATTAATTGTTTCTATATAGAATCAATTCATGATGTGAATATGTTTTTGGTGTTTTTAGATGAGTTTAAGGGGATTTATCCACAAATTGAAACCCAAGGATTTATAACATTAATATTTAATTCAAATCATATATGGTATAGGGACCAATGGTTTTTATTGAATTTCAATGCACTTAAAATCTTATACTCCTTTATAATTCTTTTCTCAAATATCATCCCTTCCTTAGGATACTTTGGGGGATCTATTAAATCAAGACTTATGCAATATCATATTACTAAACACTAATCATTGTTAATAAATGGATTCATCATTAATTAGAGAGGCAATCATAGATCAACAATTTGAGGTAGGTTATTTAATTACATTCCAATTTTATTAGTATATGAAGTCTCTTAAGATAATAAAATAAATCACATATTGTTTTAAAATAATGATAAATGAAAAAAATCCATTGATAATATCATACTGGTTGTATTTTAAAATTGGGATTTGGTTATCACCAATAACATGTTTGATGAATTTATTATAAGGTGTTTCTTAATGGAAATATGATTTTGAAACTTTTTATTTACAAAATTGTTGTGTGGTTACCATATATAAATTCATATGGTTAATTTGTGTTCATGAATTTATTTTGATTAAGAATTTATAGAATAAACCTATTGCTTGATGTATATTGGAAACACACATGGATGATTTCCACCAATTAATGTCTTGGCAGAGGATATATCACCATTGTCAAGAATATGGATGTTATTAGGCATATATATATATATATTTGCGTGTGTGTGTTATTTTGAAAATAAATTATTATGTATAAATTTAATATACTATACTACGTATAATATTCAAAAAGTGAATAGATCGTTGGAAGTTTTGCATATAGAAACCCCATTTTCCAACGTTATTGAATATGTTGAAAACTATCTATCAAATTTTAATATTTATTTCTATAAATTTTATATAAATGTGATCTAATGTGTTTCTAGAATTAGTGTACTATGCTAATAGACTCTTGGTAGTTATTTATTATGTATGATTACTCACCCCCTTTATATTCATGTGGATGAGTATGAAAATATTGCTTTTTGTGATAAAAGAGAGGTTTGGGTTTGTATCATATCCTGTGGGGAATCTTTATTTTACTATTGGGTTGTATTATTGGGATATTTTTTCTGAATGTTTCATATCCTTGAGTATTTCAGCCTTATTTGTATAGATGACACCTCTATAGGGTATCACGAGTAATGATTTGGTAGTTAATTGATAAATATATGGAGCAATGAAGGCAATTGCGACCAAAAAATTGGGTCCATCCACTGTGTGAGGTACCATCATTCTGAATTAAACATTTATGAAATTTTCTATTTGAATTTGGTGTATCACATTATTTTCTTTCATAAATCATGGTTGAAAAATTGGGATTACTCATGGAAATGTCCCCCATACAATGAATATCAATAAACTCATAAGATAGAAGATGTGAAGAGGGATCCTCTACCAATCATTTTCTATTAATATTGATGCACTACAGTTTCAATATATGTTTATAGACCATTAGATGAATTATTTTTTTCTGGTTCATGTAATGGAATGGCTGGTTTAATATAAGCCACATATAATCTATTATAAACCAAAGTGAAATTATTCCCATAGAGGTAATTATTAAATTATATAATGGATTTTGGGAAAAAATGTAGTGTGGTAACTTTAGTGTTTTTGGATAGAAAAACTCTCTTTAGTTGGAACAAATGACTAATGAGAATATAACCTATTTACTATTGGGTAATATAATATCTCTAATATTGTTTTCATAATTAAATATCTTTCTAAAATAATTTGATAATAAAGGATTAATTATACATAGAACATCGCTTGGGGATGAAGAAATTTAATTTACAACAAAGGAACATTGTTCCCTCATGTTATGTGATTATTATCATAAATAAGATAATGTTATAGTAAAAAACAATACCCAATTCCTTTAATATATGATCTATTTGATCTATTGAAGGGATATATGTGTTTTGTAGATAGATCTAATATTAGTATATCATTTGATCATAGTAGGTAATGTTGATATTCCAAAGAGATCATTTTGGAGTCGATATCGCCCTTATGAACATGTCATCATGCCCTTTGGATTGAAGAATAAACCAAGAGTCTTTACATCATAAATAAATATTATTTTAGGGGAAATTAATTAGATCCATTTATGTATATAAGATAAATATATTAAATATCTTATTTCATATAAATAATTTTCTTGATTACCATGCATTTTATAAACATGGAAAAATGAAAAACTATTATCAATTATTATTAACACATATTATTTTGATGGCATGAAATATTGGTGAGGTAAATCATTCATATGGTGAATTTATTTACTGGCCAAATCATTCAATCATGTTTAATTTAAAGGAATTATCACTAACTCAACAGGTGTCCACCTTTGAGCTCCTGGCTTCGCCTATCCCTCTTTGTGTTTCTCTCCATTCCCGGTGGTGCCCAGTCTTTCTATGTCCCTCTGAACTCACCTCTCTTTGGGTTCTATTTACTACCTCTCGCTCTTGGATTCTCTCTCGCAATGTCATATCTCCTAGTTTGTTCTCTCGGGTTCTGTGATTTTCTTATTGGTGACCTCCTCAGTTCTTTTGATATTTGTTGGGATCTTTTAGGATTTCAAACCTTGATTTATTTTAGGGTTTAAATCTGGCTCGTTTTCCCGTTCAGTGTTTTCTCATTCATTCTATGTTTCTCTTTGTTCCTACACGTTTTGATCCATCGACGAGTTCAGCTACTCGTTTCTCTACTCTGGAACCTATCCATCAACTCTCTCTCATAGGAGGATTGTGCAGTGGTCTCCCTAGTGCTCTAGGATGTTATTTCAAGTTCTTTGTTGTCTCGTGGTGACTTCATCTTCTTATGACTTGGCTGGTTGATGGTGGTGTCTTCACAGTTCGGCATTCAGGAGGCTGCGATCATTGTGCACTACTATGTTTTACAATTTCATCCCACCCACCCATATCTGTTTGGTGCATTTTCTTCTAAATAGACATTGGGATGTGTTCATGCAAGAAGATGGGAATCCATAGAGCTGTGACGGGTGATTCCTCTCTTTTGTTTATTTTTCCATTGGGGAAGTTCCTTTCTGTGATTTTTGTGTATTTTGGTGATGCATCTCATGATCCATGTTCAAATGATGTTTGTGGAGTGGATGTTGATGGTGAGGGGTGATTTTGGTGGTTTATGGTAATGGAATCTACGATGATAATTATGGCGATGATAAAAGTGGTGGTTCTGAGAAGCAAGGATGAAAGAGAAGTCTGGAAAAATAGAGTAAGGTGACCGAATCAATGTTTACACAACTCAAGGTGTCTCTTTTGTTATCTCGGGCCATGACCGTGAATGATTTTTTTTTAATTTCGAATGTTGTGTTTTTTAAGGTGGGAATGGTGGTACTATTCGTGTTTGGTTGTAGTGTTTTGTTTGAAATATGAATGGTTCAGACTGTAATTCCCATGTAATTTCTGTGATGGGTTTACTCAGATGGTTTTGTGAGGGTCTACACTTACCCTTTAAAAGTGTTATTAGAAAATTAAAAAATATGGATTGTGGATGGATTAGTAAATGCAAAAACATTATTGTTTCCTTTATTCTTATATAATCACTACTATGTGATGATAGCGGGGTATGTGTGGATTGAAAACCTCATGATGGGATATAACTCCAAAGACCCACATATATCCCTATAATTCCATTTTTCATATAAGGTAATTATATACCCCACTAAAAAGGTGAATCTCATCCTAAGTTTAGTTGATTGTGTTTACTAATTGATACATCGTGGAGGTGGGATGACTTTTCCACTATTCTGATCTTCATGAGATGAATATGTATATTAAAATATTTTAGTGGATTATATAGAATATTTTGTGGTTATTTCATAATATTAATCATTTTAGTACCTTATATAGTTTTATGTTAAATTTCACGGAGATTCATAGACAATGTAATTTAATTGCTTAGGAATAATTTGAGAAATGTTATTAGACAATAAAAACCATTCATTTATAGTAGAGTAGGTGCGTGATATAGTTTTATGAAAAATGTGGGTAACCAAATAGTATAATAAATAAATAGTTTATTTCACTATGTTTGGAAAAAAATACAATACAAAGTGGTAGCTTAACAAAACTGGGATATGCTAATGTTATAATCACCATTTTTGTACATATTTGATATGTGTAAGGGTAAACTATGCTTTAAACTTATGTAGAGTTATTATTGTATGTTTCATATATCCATAATCTTATGTAGATTAGTCCATGTAACGGTAACCATATTTTACCCTTATACATAAAGGGTTATGAAACAGTATGACATTATGTTACCTTTCCTAATACATTGGAATGAAAGTGCATTCAGGGGTTTCATAATGAAATTTAAAGGGAATAAGGGATTTTCTAAGGTTACATTGTGTTAACTGGTAGCTTACCCTTACATGAAGATTTTCTATATAAATGTTGATGAGATTTTCTCAAAGTAATATACATTTAAACCTCAACATAAACAAATGCATAATGATTTATGTACATGAAATTATGTAATATAGAGTTTCTATGTATCTTTAACAGACATATACCTTTATGAAATCGATCTAGAATCACTTCACCCATAAGTGAAATATCATAGAAATGGTAGAAATATGGTTCCCTTATGTGAAATAGGAAATCTACATGAGGGAAAATATAAAATATGTTAATCATTTTCACAATTCTCAAATGATATTAATGGTTTATATATTTTTTTTAAATAATTACAACAATAATTTGTGAATATTTAATATATATATAGTTTATTAATTATTTTATAAATAATATTTATTATAATTAATAACTTAAATGGTTTAAAATCAATTATATTTCCAAAATATCAAATTTAATAATTTGATATACCATTTAAATAATATTAAAATTCAAATGATAGAGAACTAATTTTTTTATTTATAAATAACTATAAATAATTGAAAATTGGTAATAGAGTTTGAAATAATGGAAAGGATATTAAATATTTTTTTATAAATTTTGAATTGATCAGAGTTAATTTTTCAAATTGTTCAAAATAAAATAGAGCCATAATTTTATATTATTTAAACCATATTTTTAATGATTAATATTAATAAAGTTTAAATAAGGAAACATTGTGTGATATTTTGATTATGTAAAATTTTTACATACTATAATTCAAATTATATATGGTTTATAGTTAATATAATTTCATATAATTTAAAATGAAATTCCATGTATTGATAAATAAAAAATAAATCTTATTTTCATTAATAGAAAGCGTTTACAATATTTTTTTTAAATAAATATGAAATATATCATCATAAAGTAAACATAATATATTTAAATAAAACATTATGGAATATATATAATGATAAATCTAATATAAAAAAGTATTTTTATTTACAATTTAATCATGAATTGTTAATAACTGTTTATCTCATGTTTTAATATGTGAATTAGAGATTTATTTAAAAGGTTATTACTTTTTCAAATCATAGTTATAATTTTTTATATGTTGCATTATGTATGAATTTGTTTTAAATTTTTAAACTCATTGTAACATATTTCCTTGCACTACATTCTATCTATAACAAAGAATTTAGTTTTTTATCTGCCTTCACCTCGGGTTTTAATTCATTTTGATAAATTAAATTAAAATATTGAATATATATATTTTCCTATTAGGTGCTATATTTATTATGAATTTCATTCTCTCTTGAATAATTTATCATGGAGTTGAGGGATGGGGTGTTAGATTTTGTATATACCTATATACCTAGAGTCGCATTCCATGTCTATAATGGTAATGGGGATGGCTATCTATCACCCTATGCTTACATTGGTGGATGCTTCTAGTCTAATAAAATTATAAAACATTATGTGAATTCTATTTTTGTGAATAAGACCAAATTAAATGTTTTTTGAAGAGTTACACATTTATATGTTTTAAACATATTGATAAGGTGGTTGGTATAGGGTTCGAAATTAAATTACTAAAAGCATACATACATAAATGGTAATAATATGAGATATGATTGGGTAATTAAATCCAATTGAAAAATTAATTTTTGAGATTTCTTCCAATGCACCACGTTACATGTCCTCAATCATCAAATCAAGTAGGTCATGAAAATTTTATGTTCCCATAGACAACCTTTTGTTTGGATGTAAGGATATGTGACAATAGAACACCCATGGGTAGTCAATTACAAATATGTTTCCCCTATATTTTCCATTATAACATGTTATTTGGTCTTGATTGGGGTTATATTATCCAAGAGAACCTAATTTGATTAGGTTTACAGATAAATTGAGTAGAGTTTTTTCTCATTAATGGTTGAAACAATTGTTATTTTATCCGTTACTCAAGAGTTTAATATAATTTTATTTTCATGATTCCCTACCAAATTTACTAAATAATGCCGAAAACTATAAAAATACCCATAAACTAGTGAAATTTTTATCTTGGAGAAATAATGGATATAGATGAAATTTTAAAGGGGTGATCATTTTTTTGGGATATAATTTTACAAAATTTCTTATAATGTGCTTAATAACACTTGATACACACGAAATAAAAGCATCTATAGTAGATAATATCTTTATTAATATATTTTTTGATTAATACTTGAAAAGAAGAATCTTAATGTAAGTTATTCCAATGAATGGTTAAATAAAAAATGATCATAAGAATGATTGGAAATTTAACAATTGTATTCAATGGAAAATTATATTTTTATCAATTATTTCATTCCTCAATAACTAACTGTTGTTTTTCCTCAACAAGTGTACCCAAATTATTATGTAATAATAACATGATTTACTTAATTTTTCCATGATATATAATGAAAAAATAATGTTTAGTTAGTAAAACTATCATTTCCATCTCTGGAAATGTTAAAAAAATATCATTTAATTCAGAATATTTTTAATTTGAAATCACAATTTTATGAGAATTACTTAAATGGATATATAATTTTTTGATTTGAGTAATGTATTGACAGAACAAGTGAAACATTATTTAATTTGAAAGAAAAATAGATGGATAAAAGTTAAAAATGTTTTTTAAGATGAAAATATAGGACATTGTAACCTATGGTTATCTCGATGATGGCATAATAATACTGCATATATTAATTTCCAGGAAGACCTGGAAGATTTTTTGAAACTCCACGATTGGTCCATGTCTGGTATGAGTGTTATATAAATTAATTCTATGATATTGAAAGGTATAGTATACCAAGTGTATATTATACATGTGTTGTAACAATATAGTCAGTAAAGGAACAAATATTAATTGTTAGTGGTTTTAATTTAAATTCATGAATATATGTGTTTCTACCATTAAATAAAAATGATTTTATCAAGATAAAATAAATCAAAGAAAATATTTATTTCTTTAACTTTTTTATCATATGAGATTTGTGAATGTGTTTGTTAAAAATGGGTTTTACGATTAATTAAAATAACACATGGTTAGTGGTTCATTTATTCCAATAATATTTTTAGGGATTAAGATATAGATAAATGAGTTTTAATTTGTATATTTTTTTTATTAAAATAAATTTTTTAATATGGGGGAAAGTGTTCTCCCCACCCAACATTCGTATATTTTAATGATATCATATTTTCAATAATGAATGGTTGCAAAGACATAGAATACAACATATGTTATGAAAACAAGAGTTTAATAATTTTACATTCTCTATAAAATTAAATTAATGTCATTTTCTAACATAAAATGTTTTTTCTGGCTTACAAAGATATTAAAGAAAGAATATATAGTTTAAGAGGCCCGTGGGAGTGTGTTTGGACACATTGAAATTAAAAATATTACAAATAAAAATGTACGACATTATAGGATTAAAAATTAATTAGACATAATATCCTAAAGGAGTTTAATATTTTATGGTAAATATAATTGTAAGAGTTAATTTTGGTAACCATATTAAGGCTATTATGACTTTATCATATTTCTTGAATTGGAAAAGAATAATTTATGTGATCAAATTATTTAAATTAATATTTTGATGGAATAGGGTTAAAATTTTGAATATATTAAATTTATAATGTGTTATTGGATGGAAATTGAATTTGAATCATATCATTCGACATTGTAAAAAATAAAATTTGAATATGTACAAAAAGGTTGAACAATTAGAAATATGATTCATAAATTTAATCCTTATTCAAAATATCAAGCATTATAGATAATTATTAATATATAATTATTGGTATATCTTCATCAGATGGTCTAATATATATTTTCCATTGATTACATATTACATAATGGTGTGAAATAATATAGAATTTCTAGAAAATGTAAAGATGATTTAGTAGTTTATCCGATATGATAGGGAAAAAAATTTCTAATATTTATTTTTTAAAATATTAAAAAATATTTTAATAATATCAAAACTAATCATATTAATTGAAAACAATATTTTATCATTCGTTCAAAATTTATATATAAATTTATATATTGATTTACATTTTTTACAGTGTATTGAAATTTTACCCCTCATATAATGACCTTAAGTAATCCTTAACTGGTTTTCTTTACAGAGTACTATAGGTTATGATCGAATGATTCATTTTCTATTAGTTTGAATTTTATATTGAGATATAAAATATTATCCTGAGGGAAAAAAGAATAATATTCTTGGTTTTCATTTGATTACTAACAAAGTATACCTCATGAAGTGTCACATAGATGTATTCATTATACTGGGTGTGCATAGATCATATTTTAGTCCATACAAAATATGGCTGGTGAGATACTTATAATGATAACATTAATACATTTATACAATTCTTGTGTGATCATATATAATGAATTTTCTAATACGAGGTTGATTGGGTATGTTGATGATCATATTGTTATCTTGAGCATAACGAATGTGGGATTTTTTATATAATATGACATGTATGTCTTATCAGCACTCAAATGGGATAGAATGTGGGACAATGAATATGAACCTATATATTTTATATCTATCTAGATTAATGATATGTGATGTGCATATAGATAAGTATCGTGCACTTTTGATGTATTAATCAATCATATCAATATATTATAGTATATTTGAGAATAGATTTGTTGGATATACGAGATTGACATTCTCTACATTCCATGGTCAATCATGTCCTAGATACATGGACAATATGGTAATAAATGTTTTCATATGAAGAATAATGGTGGACATAGTTAAATATACTCCGGAGTTTGATGGAGATCACGACCAGTCCCTTTATATATTTAGCATTATTGACATTATTATAGATCACACACTTTTCAATCACATGTGGATATGTATGGTCATATTTGTGGCCAATGATGAAAAGAAACATGGGGGAACACATGGGGTATTATTGAATCAGTATTGTTTTTGAATTAGAGAGGTTTTTAAAATGTTATTTGAGTATATCCAATTCTTCTGGATGGGTATTCATGAGGTATTTCATATAATATGGAACAATGTTAAGTTAATTATTGTTTTCCAAAAGTATTTTTTCAAGATATAAAAAATTATATTTGTATATGTTTTCATAAGATACTATATATAATAATATAGATGGGGGAATACAAGAGAGTATTTTATCCATTAGTGGCAGTTGGATATTAAATTGAATATACTCTAAAGCCTTATATTTGTACGATATATATAATCAATATTTCATTTAAAAGAAAACATTTATTCTACGACCATACATTTTATGGTTGGAGAAAAATAAAAAAATGTTATAATTTATTAATCACCTAAACTAGAAAGGATTTTTATATCATTAAATGATATAAAACATATCATAAGTTAATCATTCATATGATGAATTCATTTATCGGACTATGTATTCCATAAAGCATTACAGACACATGAGTCAATACTATAGCTTTATGGGTTTCTGTATAGATTATATAAACACTACCATGCAATGGAATTTCGGTGGGGTGGATTCACATCATCATTCATGAAAAAAAACTCATGATACACAGATATATTTTTATCATTTTCCTTTGCATATAAGGTACTAAAAAATTTATTGATTTTTTAATCACAACCAGAAATCCAATTTTCCAATTTACCTATTGACCCACAATTGATTTGGGATTTATTATCAATTGATGTGTTCATCATCAAATTCTTATGGAGATTAATATATTGCAATGGATTTAACCGAACATGGTACTTTTGTTTTATATTATTCTTCATTTCAGTATTTTTTGTAGTATCATATTATCTTGAAGAGGGATCCTCTTACAAGGATATTAATCACTTCTACTTGATCTGATAAATATAATTATACTATAAAAAACCACTTATTATCTTTTATAGTAACCATATTTTTTTAGTGTTTTTAAATAAATCTTGGTTTATTTTGAAAGTATTAATGATCACAGGGATCACATTGGATATTGTACTGAGTGCATTATGTGATAACCAATTATATTGTATGTTTTATATCCATTACCATTTCACAAAAGAAGTTCATTTACTAAGGAATTAAATTTTCAAAGAAGTTATATGAGTTTACCCTATTAATATCGATGTAGTTATCTCTTAGTATCCACCAAATCATATCGTTGAGATATAAATATTTTTAAAACTAGTAGTCTATTAATGCGGATTTGTTCAAGATTTATGAAGGATTTTCTCTCCTTATAACACTATGATAATAAATGGAATTCCACTTACATGGGATGATTAATTTAATAAAAAATATCTAGAGATTAAAACTCATATCACTTCTACACACATCCTAATATTTTTTTAATTTGGTTAGAACTATGTGGTATATTTTGATATATCTATAAATTTTATGGTATGTTTTATAGTACAAGGATTTCATGATGTAATAATTTGTTAGAGGAATTTATAAGAACATTATAAAAACTACCTCACACTCTATAAATAATTAACTATATTTTTCCATACATTATATACTAGGTGTCACTACACAATTGGAGAAAAGTACACAATCTTCTCTGATCAAAAGAGTTTAAAATATAACTTTTCTCAAAATGACATGAAGTAAAGTAAAAAACAATGGATGGAGTGTATATAAATTTCTTATTTTTACACGATATAAACACTTGGGAATCATAATTAATAGTATATTCGATGACTTTAAAATCATATAGTGTAGTGGTTGGGAATGCTCATGACCAATGGAAGCAGATGGGTGTTATTAAAAACAAGCTTCTAGAATGTTCCTCACATGATGAACATCGTGTTTTCTCAATGTTTATTTTCATAATGAAATTAATAATATTTTAATAGAGGAACCAAAATCATATTTTGATTTCATCACCTTTATGTCAACCATAAATGTTGTGGATAAATCTGATAGATGATTATGAGATGAAAACGCATTGGTACACTTTGATAAATGAATCATGGTCCCTCATTATTACTAGGAATAAATACATATGGAATATAAATTCTAAAATTTCAAATCTATCTAGGAATTTATAAAAATTGAAAATAAATGAAATCTCATATATGGGGGTCAGGTATGAAATGAATGATTTAAGATTATAATATGAATGTATTTACATTGAAGTATGTAATATCTAAGAATTAGTGACTATTTAATATGATAAAATATATTCCTATGACTATATGAAAGTGGGGGAATATTTCCATATTTGTTTAACTAGTATACATTAGAAACATTAAAAGCATGACTTCACTTGGGAAATTCTACATTGATCACATTATTGTCACATTTACTCGTATTTAGAGCGTCAAATATAAAAGTTTATTAGGAATAGTGATATATTGATGAAGGGAATATGTTTATTGGAGTTTTAGTTTCAATTTCTAATTATTGATACCCATGAATCACCTCTAATTTTTTTTCTATCTATATTATAGTCCCTCATAATTCAGTTGATGATGGGAACTAAATATCATCCTAAGATAGACGGCCACTCAAAATGCACAATTTAGACATTTGATAATAAACATAGAGCTTGGGATATAATCCTTGAAGGCTCGTGAGAAGATCAATTTACATTTTTGTAATTATGAAATAATTATATATTGAAGATGATTTATCATGACAGATAACAATGGTTCTTATTTCGTGACACTTAATGATCTCCTCCAATAGGCTAGGGGCTAGTGACTAGTACCATGTTGATATATCACTAACATGGGAGGAATTAGCCTATGAAAATGTATGCATGCACAAATCTATAGAAATATAAAATGTTTAAATGTAAAGAAAATCATAAAACCTAATAAGGAAAACATAAAAATCCGTGAACCATAGTACCATAGGATGTAATGTAAAGAAAACAAGGACAAGTACAAACCCAATACAAAGAGTATGAAAAAATGTCTCAACTGAAAGTAAATACTGAGGAATACTTTCAAAAGTAATAGGAACAGAAACTGGTCTGTCTGATGTCACTAAGCACTATATGGTCCAAGCCCATCAATGACTATATCAAGAAGGATGGTCATCTATAATAGATATCACATATGTCGTAAAATCCCATGTAGCGTTGATAATAACAAAACATAGTAGAATATCCTGAAACAAAAAAAATACCATAAAAGAATTTATAATCATCTCTACACATGTATATTTCTATAACACATACAATAAGAATTTATTGATATACTCAATAGATACACACATTCTAAAGGTAATTCAAAACAATAATATTCCCATGTATGATTTTAGCTCAAAGGATACACAATGCACTTAGTCAAGATAACACACTAATGTGACTTAAATTAGTGACATTGTCCATTGCAGAGGTATTTCTCATAGGATTCAACCATTATAAAGTACATGATTAAGGTCTAATGTGATATGATACACAAATTAGGATAATAGCCAAGGCCATGGGGTGATGCGAACAACACAATCTGAATTAACACACATAGGAGAGGATCGACTCCCACATTGTATTATTCACGAAGTTTCCAAGAACTCCTCTAAGGAAATAATAAAGAACTGATGATCTCACTTACTAAATCATATAGGGGTTCCAATGACTCTATCCATGATGTCTTGATGAATGGATTTCAGTGCTATTTCTTGGAGATGATTCCATACTAACCATCATGGATGTGTATATTGGAATCATAACCTGCTTAAACATGTCTATCGTACATAGGAAATGGATCAAAAACAACATTTAAGGTGTACGTGATGTGTAGTAGGGTTACAAACCATGTCCCTTGACCCCAGGTCATACCCGTGTAAATGTGCTTGGTCTTATATCATGTGTGTCTGTGTAGAGGTACATGGAGTGTCATCTAGCCATGTACTATTTCTACGTTCCAACTCACATATTAGACGATGCACTCTTCTAAGTTGTGTCCATGTAAGGAAGTATACAGTGTTCTCCAACTCGTGTACTCCAACCTGTGTTTCTTGACCCCTTAAGGAAGATGTACAATTTTGGGGGGAAGACTGTGAATTTTGTGATATGGGGAACAAATATTTTGATATTAAACAATATTCTAAAAGTATAGATGTTGAACTGGTGGGGGTGGCACATTGTGTGTGTCTCCGCATTATAGGATGTTTAGTATGAGTTTTTCAATATATATAATCCATGTTTAAAGCCATTCAATTGACATGTGATCTGGTGATCACATTGTGGTAATATTGGGATTCAAATACCGAAAAACTATGGTGACACTGAACAATAACATTCATCCCATCGGTTCATTCTGAAATTATCATCATTCATCATTCTTCATTTGGAAATAACGAAAATGAAATCAGGTATCCAAAACTATCTAATTCATCTTTGATCCCACCATTTCCCAACATCCAGGTTGTGCGTATCATCGATATACAATTTTGGATCAATTTTTGATGAAATGGGTGTAGAATGATCAGTTGTTGGGATGTTTCAAACCATGATCCAAATAAATAATGCACATGGTCAATGAAGGATAGGGGAAGAAAAACATGAGAATAATAAATAAGAATGAACATCTATTGATTTTCATGGAAACTAAAATTCATTTCCTTAAGAATAACAATGAATAATCAACAATCACAATGAAATTCCCCCAAAATAACTATGCACTAAAAACCATCCCACAAGACGACTAATCCACAAATCATTCCATTGGTTGACTGATTAATGTTCATCATAGGGACTATGTATGAAGAAATAATCAAATAAAGCAACTGTCTGATCTTGATAAGGATTAATCTATGACAAATAATAGTTTGACATCTTTTTTGTTTGTAAAATTCATTAATTATGTTGGTTGTCGATCATTGATCCATGATTTGGTCCTCATTTTTCAGTCAGGGATCTATCAAATCTCCCTCCCATGGATCAAGGGTTATGTGCCTAACACTAGAATTTCAACCATAACAATATATTGAATGATTCATATGTCATTTAATCCATGAAATAAAAATAAAATAATTTATTTTATTATTTTATCCATTTCAATACTTGTGATTAATTTCACACAAAGGCCTAGAGCCAACCAAGGTTATGTCATTCCTAGAGAAAAAACCACTTTTAAAACACAATGGTTCCCACCTATTTATGATCTAGGGAACTTTTTATCAATTTCTCAAATTTTATATTAAATTAATACACATATGGTATTTAATATATTTCAAACATTTATTCTATAAACACCAAGCCTCTTTATCGCACACCCTATCGTCACCTTGTCTAAAAAATAATCCATAAAATATTAAAATACAATTAATGAAAAAACTTATGTCATTATATTCTCCCAAACATTTATATTTTCATCCCTAAAAATAAAAAAAGGCTTCATAAGAAGATTAAATTATTGACAACATATCTAACCCACCTGATCCCTCATGATCTCTTGGGGGATCTTATGATTCCAATAGAAATTCAATAATAGAAACACTCACCCAAAAAGGATAATATCATAGAAATCCCCAGCCTCTACAAGGTACACAGAACTGTTTTCTCCATCCTCGATGACCATGTTACCCTTGTAAATAACATGTAATGGGTCACACACTTACCTACTCACATACAACACGTGAATTCCATAGTTTATCATGTTTAACTAAAGAGGTATAGCTAAAAGTTATTCCACATATCCAACTCTACATGGTATTTTGAAATAGACCACAAATATCAGAGATAACATTCCACCCCAAACAAGTCTTTATAATCTGCGTTGAGATGAAACCCATTGGAACACATGATCTCCCTCTAAATACTACAATGTCTTCCTTCGTCTATCAGCATAAGAATTCTAATGGCTATGTGTAGTTTGTATCTTCTCTTGGATGATATGAACCTTCTTTGTAGTCGCTGAAACCAACTATGGACCTATGAGTTTGGAAAATCCCAGGATAGTCAAGAAATGACGTGACATGTAGTTTCCCCATAAAAACCCACAAATGGTTCCATAAAAGTGGTGGAATAGTGGATGTTACTGAATGAAAATATAACTAGTGTTAATTGGTCCTCTTAACTATGGGAAAGGTCAAACATGCATGCTCAGAACATGTCTTATAAAGCCTAAATGATCAGCTAAGTATGTCCATTGTATTCTATGTGAAAAATTGTTCTCAATCGTAAATGAGTTCCAAACACCTCCTGTAAATATTTCCAATATTGGGATTGAAGTGATCATTATTGACTGAAATTATCAACAATGGACCTCCATGGAGTCTGAAAATCTCTTACATGTATTGGGCTTCCATGCTCTCTACTAAACTCTCATCATAAATTCCTAATACATATTAATACTAGGTGATTCATTCTACGATCAGCCTGATAGAATCATGTCCCCTAGATGCATGTGTTAATCCCATAAAAAAGTCCATAGATAACTGATCGAACATTTCTTATGGAACCTAAAGTGGTTTATCTAAACTCAATGGAACCTTATCCCCTACCATCACATTTTAGTAAGTAAGGAATACAGAGACAAAATCTACAACTATTATTGTAATTCTTCACCTAAAAAACAAACTTCGGAGGTCCTGGTATATATTTTCCACACTTGTATGTACCTCCAAAGTATATGTATGAAACTATCTTGAAACCAACTCCCACACCATCATCAACACAATCCTTCATCCTTTTAAAATGATTAAATGATTTCCAACTTTAGAAAATCCATCAGGATCTTGTTTGTTATATATATTAATATGTAACGTGTCACAATCAGTATCCCTAACTTGTACATCCCAATATCATTAGAAATGTAAAGGGATGACAATCATGGATTGGAGGTAAGCTACTCCCTCTCCATCAAGAATAAATAAATCTAGTGGGGACAACTTCTCTAACTCCTCATTTAGTAACATTAAATAAGAACTCCTATTAAGATCCCATGTTACTCCGTTTACCTTCACAACATTATAGAAAATTTTAAAGTCATAATACCAGAGTGACATTATCCATAAACCATGTCTCAAGTGTATATATTTCTATGATAATATATACTTGAGATTTTTTTTATCAGAGTAGATGATAAACCTCTCACGGATCATTTAGTGTCTCCACATCATTAGTCCGATGACTAACCTACTAACTAAAGATCATGGGTTGTGTAGTTGTACAACTATTATATTAACTAATATGAACCATAAGAAAATTACCATTGGTCTATACATAAAAACACAACCATGATTTATTTATAATGTATTATATAATACTACATTCTTAAAACCATCCTTTGGAAACTTCATTATGAGGGGACTTATCAAACTTTGCCTGAATTTCTAAAACTAATGTTGGAACCTCTTCATCCACACCAAAGGATGCCCCTTCTATGTCAATGGTTTCATGGGTTTAGATATTATAGATAAAATATGTATAAATATCTGGTAATAGTCTTCCAACCTAAGGAAACATCTCAGCTCAACCACAATATTATGTTTCTCCCACACTAACACTGACTCGACTGTGGCTAGGACCATTTCCCATCGATCGGCTGAAATACCAAGTCCCAAAATTTGGTCCACCTAAATCAAAAACCAACACTTATATATCATTCCATTAATATGGATATATCATATAATTTATAGAATCATCCTCAAGATGATCAAATTATCCACCTCAGACACCACGTACACAAGGATGTCATCATAGAAGACTACCATGAACTGGTCTATGAAATGAGGAAATATATCATTCATGAGTCCCATGAAAACATCTATGTAGACATTTATTCCAAATGGAATCACCATTTTATTACAGCGACCATAGTGGTGTCGAAATGCGGTGTTGAGTGTATCCTCATCGTATACTATCTATTGATGATAACATTATATGAGGTAAAAATCTGAGACCCATCATGCCTATCTCAAATGGTCAAAGAGTTCATCAATCCTTGGTAGTTGATATTTGTTCTTCATGGTATCCTGATATATGCACACGTTGTATAAATATCACCTCAATCTACCTCATATATTCTTTGTGAACAATAATGGGGCTTCCCATATTGAAACACCTGGTAAATAAAAACACTTCCTCTTCAATTCCCCCTAAAAATCCCTCATCTCACCAATTTATGCAGGATCTATTCAATATTCTTTTGTATATATTTTTGCTTTTCCACGGTGTAGATCGATAGAGGATAATATTTATATATGAAGAGATAAACCTAGAACATGCCCGGGGAAGATATCCTTGTTCTCCTCTAATGATTCAGGAAACAAGGAACTGTTAACAACCACTTCACCAAGGGACACTCAAGACAATTTATGAGAAATTAAATGCACCCTCTGATGCATGTGTCCATCCTATACAACCTAGTTTAACTGTTCACTATAAAAGGAAACCCTAGTTCCATCACTGAGGATTCACCAAACACAGCTCCTGAAATTTTTAATCAGGGAATAAACATTGGATAATCATTTTCATATATAAGATGATGTCATAATGCCTCAATTATTATACAAATATATCCCCATAGAAACTCTCACCTCCTAATTTAATTAAAACTATCATCACAAGTTTAGGATCACAAAGTCTTCTCTAGTAGGAGTCTCCAAACATAATGGTTGAGCCAATGGCTCAACTAGAATAACTATGTCTCAAAAATGACATGTGGAATGAAAGGAATGAATAACACTTGTATATATCATAATTGCATCTAATGTATAGAAGACAGAAATAATAACATGAATAGTTACCAAAGAAATTTTTATGCAATATTAGACCACCTTGATTTGACTCCGCCCCTTCCCTCTAGCTATATGATAATGGAGTGGACCACGTATATGTGGTGGTGGTAATAAGACACTGAATATACCACCTTCTTCAGCTATCCCAACTCCTATACCATGCCCACCACCGAGTAAAATTGTCTTATCCAACTATTGCACTTTCCTTAGAATCCCATCCATAGTCACCATATCATATGTACGATGGGTTAGACCATCTGGGAGAGATTCCTTCTCCGATTATATGCGTTGCACTACATCTACATTGGTTGAATGTACCAACTATATGATCCCTAAATCACAAACCCCATATCATGAGACTTCATCCTAAAACTTATTACAAATTCAGGTACCTAGGAATAATGTTGTATCTTTTTTTTCTGATGTATGTACTCTTGTCTGCCTACTACTAAAAACTATTGTCAAAATGTACATACCAAATAATCACTCTACCACCAAAGTTAACTCTTGCACCATAGCAAAAATAGTATATAATAGAGGGATAAAACAAGATCATATGTCTATAAAAAGACCTCACTATATGTTTCAAGCCTTGAATAATTGGATGTGAACTATATTATTCCAGAACCAATAGTTTTTGGTAAACCACGATGAATACTCTAGTACAACCATTCTTACATACTAGAGCTTCAGATGCTCCTGGATACGTACAACCCTCATCATAGCTGGAGATAACTCGTATCTAAAATGGTTCTCAAACTCTAACAACACATGAGTTTCATCATGGAAAGAGTTGATCACAAAACCCTACCATCACCACGAGGATCCATGTAGAGGGCTCAAATCTTATACCACCATCAAACATGGTAGGGTCCTGACTAGATGAAGACCATGGGTCACCACCTCGAGATAGTCCCATGTGGCCTATGGATAAGGCTCACATCGAATCTTGAGAGGTCTACATCAATGAAACATGTAATTGTTTATCATCTTATGCACCTCATCCACTGGTACTATGGGCACCATGTGCTACTCTATTTGTGATGGTATTAAAGGGGAAACAACTAGTGGAAACATATCAGAAATTGGTCCCTATATCAACACATCCTCATCGATGGGATCATCCTCATGATCAAGATGTTGAATCCGACTAAGAAGATTTCATATAAGTATCATGAATGTAAAAATATATTAACCACATTCAATGAATATATATCAAGAGATGACTCAATAAGGAAATCCAAATGATAACCCATTCCAATATAATTCATGTACCATTGTCCTCCATGGAACCCATTTTTTCTTTTAATTATTTGAAAAGATAGTGACCAGAGTCCTGGTGTATGGATAAACCAGCTGCCACACCAACGCAATAGTCTCTAGTCTAAATACAAAAATCAAATAAAAAAACCAATGTTCCCCCAAACCAGTATCGATGACTCTAAATCCTATGTTATAACTGACTCTTATGATACCAATCTATCATGAAATGACTAAATGGGGCTTATACTATGACTTCCCATGTTATACTCCAATAAAACATGGGATACAGACTATCATAGAGTAGGAATATCACTATCATGGGAGGCCATAGCCTATGTACCTAAACACACACACACATCTCCAAGCCTATAAAACAATTAACTGTAAAAAAACTCATCATACATGGAAAAATACCACTAAATCCCACAACTAGATTATGATAATAAGTAATGTAAACATGGATTAATACAATACCACAAAAAAAGAGTCTATAATCTAGATCAACATGAATTTAAATACCTGTGACTTCATTCAAATGACACATCTACTCACCTAAGTCTGTCAAGGTTCACTAGAACCATGTGGTCCAGTACATTATGGAAAATGTAAAATGGATTGTCACCTACATAAGACATGTCATGTGTAGCAAATTCATGTGCATGGGTGTGTACAAAAACACCTAGAAAGACACCCCAAAACCACCAAGAATGCCATAATAATTTTTTTTTTCATATTTACTCATGAATGTTTATGAAACAAATATAACATGTATATCCATATTTTCAGCACAAATTCGCAAATTATAAAGGTAAGTGACAATAATAATATACAATCCCATGAATCAAGCTTGAAGGATACACAAATCACACATCTAGGAGAAAAAACTCATGAGTCTCGAAGCACTGATAAAGTGTATCTGATATGAAGTTATTGATAGGTCACACCATTATAAAGTAAATGTTGAACGTCTAAAGAGATATGATACATAGATGAAAATCTCATATAAATCCATGTGGAGATATAGACAACAAAAACTCGATTATCATGTACTGTATATGATTTACTCATGCGTACTGTTGCTCACAATGAATAAATGAACTCCACCCTAGGCATGAAGATGAATAGAGGATCTCACTATGGACCTTACAGAGGGATACTAAGCATTTTATCCACGAAGTCCTACTGAAGGGATCACTCTCCTATGTGTAGGAGAAGATTCCATACAAAACATCATGGAAAATAATAAGGGAAACACACCTTATGGAAATCTACACAATATAATAGGTAAAAGTGAATGAAGTATACATTTAAGCAGTATACAACAGGTATTAGGTTTAAAAACCTTGTTTCATGACACTATGTCCAAACTGTGTAAATTTAACATGTCCCATACCATGTATGTGTCCATGTATAAATACATATTGCACCATATATAAATTTACTCCACCCATTTTCTAGTACATGTCTATGCTCGTAAACTCATCCATTCCATGTTCGGGTCAGGGAGTACACTATGATCTCTATATTATGTACTATAACCCTTTTCAATCTACAATATGAGGAACATTCCATGATTCCAGATAGATACCACATACTATTTTATAGGTTTAACATGGAGTGTGCCATTTAACCATCTCCTAAACACATCCCTTAACAAAGGTGGTCCCACATGACATGTCGCTCCATAGAACATATTGTGTAGTAAAGAGTTTCCACAAAATTCTAATATGGAATCCATGTTTCCATTTATTTAGCCAACCTTCGATCCCAAGACCACCTTGATTAAAAAAATGATTCAAGGCATGATGAACCTTTAAAATAATAAACAACATGGCTCATCCATTCGATTCATTTAGATATTGTCCCCATTCTACCGTTATCATTTCGTAATAAAGAAGAAAACTATAGTTACCCAAAACTATATGATCCATAAAAAATCCCATAATCGCTCCACCTTCAATTCATGGTTATCCCAGATCAAAAATTTCTAATCATTTCACTGTGAAATTATTGATCAATGATCGATTCATTGGGATCTCACTAGTTTTGGTCCAAATGATGAATGTCTAGGATGAACGAATAATCGGGAGAGATAATCATGAAAATAATAAAATCAAATGAACATCAACCTATTTTCATGTATTAATCGATTCATTTCCCTGAGAATAAAAATGAAAAATTTTTAATCAGAAATAAATTATACAAAAATAACCCTAAAATTATTCACATCTCATAAGAATACAGATATGTGATTCAATATGTTGGTCAATAGAATCGCGTTTGTTAAAAAATAAAAATGGGGAATGAATTAAAGAAAAAAAATATCACACGCCAATTTTGATTGATCACAACCATAAAATGATTCGAAATTGTTATTTTTATGGATATACTTTGTTTCCGTTGTCCATCGATCATCGATACACAATATGTCATCATTGTTATAAGAGGGATATTCCAATTCTATCTCCAACCACTCTCCAAAGTCTCTAATGAAAATTAGCCAACCCTATGATTCATGAAATAATTGTATATTTAAATATTGGTTTTTCACTAATTATATAACAACCCTTCTTTTTTACTACACACTTAAACATGATTTATTACATAAAATTCACTTTATTAAACATATAATATCAAGACCTATAATTTCATTGGGGCGTGGAAACATTACAGATCAACTTAGAATATAAAACACAAAACATATTTAATGAAAAAACCTTTACATGACAACTACATTCTCTTGTACATATCATTGAATGGGATAACTTGTGGACTTGCATAAGAAAACGGTGAGCTATAAAGCTAAATAAGGGAATAAACATCAAATAACATGAGGAATACAATAAATGATATTAAATAGGAATATCAATGGATAGTAGAATAAACATGAACATAAAGTAATGATAATGAATTATAATCATAACATAAAAATGTGGTAATAAAACATAACATGGAATTAGCATGAGCTAAGGCTCATTGCACATGGATAATGTGTAAACCCTCATTGCACATATAGAATGAGTAAACCCTATTTTCACATTAATTATCATGAGTAAACCCCCATTTCACATGACATATAATGACACTATACTTTACCAAATTCATTGGAGTGACATTAGGGTGCACCCTTCATAATCATTTCATTTCATGCATAAGTGTGCCAACATAGATCATTCACCATGGATAAATTAAAATCATAATTCATTAAAAGAATAAATGATGTGGAATACATATATGTAAGTCCTCAATCAACAAGTACATGTGCATAATGTCGAATACCCATGATAAAAGAGTGGGTATTGTATTAAATGCACAATGATTGTTACATGGAAATTTTGGTGTAATTTTTGTAGCATAACGACATCAAATGTATATTTTTAAAGTGGGTTGATGAGAGTGAAAGGGGTATCTCGTCATTTATACATTAAATGGATAGTAAGGGGATCATGGGAAATAATATACCAACATATGGAATGTAATATAGATGCATTATATAAAATAATTTCTTGAATGTAAATGTGGAGAGAGAAATTCCTTACAGAATATCGACATGGTAACAAGTGTACATGGGAGGAATTAATGAAATATAAAAGGGGTATATCATCATTCAAACCTATGGATGATAGTATGGGATATGTGATAAATAATTATCCATCATTTTAAATTTAATATAAAAGGGAATCACAACATCATGATTTTTTTTACAAAAAGAGAAAGCAAGAGATCACTTACTTTGAAGTGTGATCCCAAAGGCTTGGGAGGGGCTTGAGAGAGACTTCATGGGATCTTAAGGATCCTTTGGAGGATTCAATAAGGAAAATTTTAGGGTTGGTAAAACTACAAAGGCATTGACTGAGGAGGATGTGGGAGGTTGGTTGGGTTTATATATGAAGGGAGAGGGAATTTTTTATTATTTAGGTTTGGGACACCAGACATTAAATAATCAAAACCAAAAAGAAGGCCATGGTTTTTTCCCATAATTTTCAAAAAAGCGTAATGGAAATATATATTTTTAAGGAAAATGTCAGAAATTCTTAAAATAATAGTCTCTCTTTTGTGGAGGTGAGTCACACTCTTAAGGAAATTAATTTAAAAAGAAGAAATATTTTATAAGTGTTGAAGGTTCTACTAATGCATTGTAAAATAAATCAAACAAAAATAAAATCACATTATCATAATAGAAAAACATATATTGGCCAAATTCTTTTTATAGTATTTCATTAAATCACTAATGGGTCATTATTATGTCATAAAACACATTATATATTTAAACGGTATTTAATTTTTACCCAACAATTTGGCAGTCTCCGAAAATTTTGAAAAATTCAACATTGGATAATATTGATATCATGATTAGAAAAATAATATTTAGATAAACCAAATAATTTAAAAAATATGTAAATTTTCACTATTAAAATAAAAAACCTTCATTTATAAAAAATTCATGGGTTTTGAAAAAAATAGCATTCGAACCATAATAACAGTTGCAATTGTATTCATAAAAATTATATGATCATTTATTCATAATAAAAACTAATTTAATATTTTTAATATTTTATTAAAATATTATTTAATTCAAAAAAATAAAAAAAAAATTAAAAATAGATTCCTTATTTGAAAATTAACTAAGAATACTATTTTTCCATTCAAATCTATTTATAGAGTTACAAAAATAAAATGAATGTATATTATTTATTATATACAAAAATAATGTACAAAATCATAATGCTAGGGTCTTATTATATAACCCCTTATAACACTTCCCTAAGACCATAGGGGAAGGTGCCAGATAGTGTCAGACTCTTTGGGTGTCTCAGATAACATTGCTCGAGTGATAATCTATATTTACTTCCACATATTCCATAGGCAATTCCACTCAAGCATAACATATTCATGCTCAGATTGGTCTTGGTCATGAAAAAATCCCAAAGACACCACCTCTATTTTTAGCTTCGATAAATGGGCTTCGTACGGGTCAAGTCTTCATGATGAAGCCATCATTTTATTTGTTGGAGTAAATTGGATTTGTTAAAGTCCTATATTTATACTAATCATGTTATCACTGTTCAATGGCTATATTATAAATGGTCACAGTTCATTACAATATTTTAAAATCCAAAACAAAAGACCAAATAAATGCTTTCATTTTACATAACCATAAAAATACATTTAAATAGACCAAGAGGGATTTTCAATAATGAATATTCTGGTCATTACAATCACCCCCCCCCCCTTTAAGAAATTTCACCATAAAAATATCCTTTTACCACACAAAAATAGAAGTGTGTAACTATGATTCATTACATATTCCAATTCCCATGTCTCTTATTCAAACTTGTGG
This sequence comes from Viscum album, assembly GCA_963277665.1. Taxonomy (NCBI): domain Eukaryota; kingdom Viridiplantae; phylum Streptophyta; class Magnoliopsida; order Santalales; family Viscaceae; genus Viscum; species Viscum album. The sequence continues at coordinate 938,594,892 of OY728129.1, forward strand.
TTTTGACAGAACACATTGATGAGGGCATTGTCATATTTCGTAGAAATTTTTCTCTATGATCTATGATCTTCACAGGTTTCTCCATTAAGAAAGATCATCTTATAACTATACTACCTCCAAATAGAGTATATTTGAGGGGTCTGGTATGTACTTTATTAATAGTGATACAAGAAATACATCATGAACTTTTGCCATGGTAAGTGGAAGGGCTAGTTGATAGGCCACATCCCCGATGAGATCAAGAATCACGAAGGGGCCGATGTACCTAGGACATAATTATTCTTATATCCAAACCACATGACCTTATTAAATAGATATTTTCATAGAAACACAATGTCTCAAACTTTGAACTCAAGGTCTCTTCAACGGTTATCTACATAACTCTTCTGTCGACTTTGGGCTTCCATGATATGCTGCTGAAAGGTTTTCACCTTCTGCACCATTTTTTTGCCCATTTCTGGTCCTCGCAGTTTACACTAACTAAATTCATCCCAATACACCAGTTTTCTACACCATTTCCCCAAAAGGGATTTATATGGTGTCATTCAGATGATCGAGTGAAAACAATTATTGAAGGAGAATTCAACCTGTGGAAGATGTTAATCCCACACTCCGTTGAAGTCCATAGAACATGATCTTAACTTATCTTCTAGTGTATGAATAGTTCATTCAGATTGTCCATCTTTTTTGGGATGATAGGTTAGAATGATGTTCAGTTCAGTTCATTGAGCATGTTGGTGACATTTCTAGAACATCATGGTGAATCTCATATCATGATCGAATACAATATATAGTGGTACTCCATGTTGGATTACCACTTCTATGATGTAAATCTGTTCATGTCGATCCAATGAGATGTCCTATCGAATTGTGATAAAGTGATCTATCTTTGTCAGATGATCCACACTGACCCATATAGTATTGTTTCATATCGATGTCCTTGGATTTCCAGTGAAAAAGTCCATGGTAATGTTCTCCCACTTCTATATTGGTATGTGTAGTGGTTTCATAATCCCCAAAGTTGTTTTCCTCTTTGCCTTCACTTGATGACATACCAGGCACGTTGATGTATATTCTGCAATCTCCCTTTTCATATTTTCCCACTAAATGTTTTCTCATAGATCTCGATATATCTTTATTCTCCCTGGGTGAATAGAGAAGGGTGATCTATGTCTCTCACTCATAATCTCCATCTTTATATCTGGAATTGATAGTACACATAGCCATAACCCAAATATCATAATTCCATCATTGTCATTCATGAACACTAAGGATTCCCCATTTTTGATAGCTTCCACCTTTTTCAAAATTTCCATATCTATTCTTTAAGAATCGTTTATTTTCTCCATGAGGGAAGGTTGAGAAATACTTTGAGAAATTATTGATGATGTTCCTCCTTAAATGAATCCCGTTTCCATCCTATTAAAATCTAAAAATATTGGATCCTTTTCTATTCTCATCAATAACAGAATCACTAGATCTTTTACACTTAGAGAATCCTCCACCTTATGTGCTTTCCCAAGGTGGTAATGGATTGAGTAGTCATAATACTTGATGAGTTTTATCCATATTCGTTAGGGAATGTTAAACTTTTTTGGGCTGAATATATATTTGAGGCTATTGGGATTAGTATATATCTCACACTTCTCCACATAGAGATAATGACACCATATTTTCAATGCAAAGATCAAAACTGCCAACACCAAATCTTGTGTGGGATTGTTTTTCTACTGGATTTTTGGCTGCCATGAGGCTTAGAGTATAACATTATCATTCTAAATCCACAAAAAACTTATACCCTTCTTCTAAGCATCACTAACAACCAAAAAATATTATCTACTCCTGGGTAATGTGAGCATGGGTGTAGTGATAAGACTCTTATTTAACTCCTTGAAGCTCTCTTTTCATTCATCACTGCCAGCAAACATTACTCACTTACGAGTTAGCTTGGAAGAGGACTAGACAATCGTGTTAAATTTCTCAAAAATTAGTGATAATATCCATCTAACCACAAGATGATATGGATATCCATTACTAATGTTGGCCTCTTATTTCCCACAATTATTGATTTCTTGGAGGGATCTTCTCATATCCCATTTCTTGTGATCATATGTCCAATGAATCAGACATCCATCAACCAAAACTCACAATTTTTTTCTTTTCATAGAGATTTTAATTCTACAAGGACTCTAGTATAGTTCTTAGATAGTTATCATGATCCTCCTTGGTTTTTTATTATATAATAATATCCTCTACAAAGGCAACCACAAATTGGTCAAGGTAATATCTAAATACATATTTATCATCTTCATAATTATTTCTAGACCATTATTGATTCTTAAAGGCATTACTATGAATTCATAGTTCCTGTATCTTGTATGAAATTTTGGGGATATCGTCCTTCTTCACCCTTAGATAGTAATATCCCAACGATAGATCCACCTTGGAGAAGTATTGAGCTCTATGTAGCTGACTGAACAAGTCATCAATTCGAGGTAAAGGATACCTGTTCTTTATCGTGATTTTGTTTATCTCACACTAATCAATGAAAAGGCGTATTGACCCATCCTTTTTCTTGACAATGATGAGTGGAGCACCCCATTGTGAAACACTTGGTCATATAAAACCTTTATATAGATTACCTGATAGTTGTTTATTCCTCACCTCATGCTCGAAAACAACCATTATATACATAGTCTTGGATATTTTCAAGGCCCTAGGTATATGGTAAATTAAGAATTCAAAAACTCCTCTTGTAGGAAGACAATGAAATTCCTTGGGAAACACATCCCCAAATTCCCTCACAATAGGAATGTATTAAAGGATGGGTTTTCCTTGGACTTAATCATCTCATCCAAATACATGTGATCAGAGGGTAGTAATATAGATGCATGAGATGATGGAACTAAAGAATATTTATCCTCCTCCTTTCACTTTTATAGAACCAGGTGTCAATTCTCCACATGAAGAGTGATTTCCCTCTAAGGAAATTTATGTTCGATCTATATAAGGAAAACCAATCCATGTCAGGAATTGTATCAAATTCCACCAGACAGAGTATTACGAGGTTCTCTGAAATGTTCAATCCCCAAATTACGATCAAGGATGAGTTATATTCATGGGATACAATGGTTTTCCCCATTTTTCATCCTCACTGACATATATACTTCCATGATTTTTGGTGTTGTTTTGATTGTTCTACTAAACTTTTGAGATATAAAATATTGCATAAAATCTAAATAAAAAATAAGGTTCTCTATTCAAGAATGAATAACTAGAGGACTGTCAACACTTTTTTATTGGGGTTCACTTTGGCGGTACTGATGGAAGAAACTCTCTCTTGCTACCTTGGAGGTTGTTGGTTGCCGACAAAAACCCTTAGAATAGAACACTGATTTGAAATATTCCCTCATTATTTGGAGTTGAAGTAATGAACATTGTGTTGAGAATCAAATGGAGCGTTCCTCTCCACTGTCACAGTCGTGGGTTATTCTAGTAGGAAGATAAAAGCTAGATTGTCCTCTTCTTCACATAAAGCATTTCCTCAGCCCCTTCAAGCAATTTCTGGGGTGCTTCTTTATGCACCATTGGCATGGGGGGTGCTGTATTTTCATAGCACCAATGGATTTATCCATCATCCTACCATAATTGAAGTCTACCTTATAATTCTTATCCCAATGATTCCCCTGAGATTCGCCAATCTCTATTTATACCTAACAGGAACATCAAGAAAATTTCCACGTTGATGTCGAAGTCACAGATCATCATAGCTTTCCACATGCTACGTTTCAACCAACCAAAGAAGTGGATAACCTTGTATTCAGGGGTAACGACAAAGAAGGAGGTGTATCATGCAATAATTGTGATGTTTCCCTCATAGACTCTGATGTGTTCTTCATCTTTCTGCTTTAGGGGAAGGAAGTCCCATTCCATCTTAATTCAGAGGGTGCACGAAAAATATTTATCAAAAAACATCTTCTAAAAATGCTTCCATTCCAATACCTCGATCTCCACCTTAAGATTTTTATTTTTGATAAATGTAAACCATTGATCAGCTTCCCCCTCCATATGTTCTGAATCTATGAGAACCCTCTCATATTCGGAACATTTATGGATGACAAATATCTATTCATTGGAATAGATCCATTATACAGTGACTGTGGATTAGATTATCCACTAAAAGTAGGATGCCTTTGTCACACGAATCTAATGATATCAACAAGTTCATTCTTGGGGAGGGGGTGTCGAACATTCTTCGTGACCCATGTTTTTATTCAATTCCCATGTTAACTGAGAGAGTATCATGAAAGTGTTTGTGATTTATACTCCCATTTGATTGGGGATCTCATTAGAACAGTCATCGCATTGATCTTCACATCAATTGTTAGACCGAGTCCTCCTATTACCGGCCATTGGATGGAATAAAAGATATGTTAGAGGTAACACATAAAGGGTAATTCGAAGACTGAAACAGATGAATTATAAATTTCTTTTATTTATATAACTTATGAATCCATAAGATTAAATCTATGTTATCTATGATCTACTTTCTAAAATATATTTTTATGTGCATGTTTTCAATTCCCTTAATAATGGTTCATACTAATCTTGTGAATTTACCAAATAATATTCCTCAAGAGTGTCCTAACCAAATGTGCGACAAGGCCTATTTTCATGTTCCAGGATACCCTGGTTCAAGACCGAAACACCTTGTCAGAGTTTTCACTCCTAGGTAAATCTATGTAAGAGCCGCCTCAACCTACTCATATCCATATAGGAATGTATTTTATTGATAAACCACTTACTCAATACTCAACAATCATTGGGATATTTTTAATATAGTTAGTATTATTCCTAAGGATTTCAATTTGGTTTTCTAATCCTAATACCAAAATAACTAAACCTATCCTCTGATACCAAGTATAACAACCCTTCTTCTTTTATTACACACATAATCCTGATTTATTACATAAAATTACCTTAATACAACATAGAATATTGAAAGATCAAGTGCCTTCAAGGATGAGTAACATTACATAATAGCTTAAAACCTAAAACACACAATATATTTATTGATAACGTCCTTTACACGACAACTAAATTCCATCATACATAGCATTTCATGGGATAACCTGAGAACATGCGTAATAAAATGGTGATATATAAATCCCGCCAAGGGAATAAACATGGAATAACATGGGGAATACAATAAATGTTAGTCAATATGCATATACATTGAGCACATGAAAAAAATGAACATAATGTCATGATAAATCATGATAATAATTACATGGGAATGTGGAAACAACACGTAACATGGAATTAGAATAAGCCAAGGCTCATTGCACATGGAGCATGAGTAAACCCTCATTGCACATGGAGCACCAGTAAACCCTAATTGCACAAGAATTACCATGATTAAACACCCATTGAACATGAGTTATCATTATACCATACTTTACCCAATGAATTGGAGTGCTATTAGGGTGAGCCCTTCATAATCATTTCATTTCATGTATAAGTGTTCCACAAAGATTATATCACACAGATTCATTAACATCATAATTCATTAAAAGAATAATAGATTTTGAATAAATAAATTTATGTCCTCAGTTAATATGTACATGTGCATAATGGTGAATACCATTGATAGAAGAGTGGGTATGGTATTCACTACACAATGATTTTGGCATGGAGATTTTGATGTAATTTTTGCAGTATAATGACTTCAAATAGAAATTCATAAAATTGGTTACTGAGACTGAAAGGGGTATATCATCATTTATACATTAAATAGTCATTATGGGGAACATGTGAAATAATATACTAACCTGTGGAATTGAATTTATATGCATAATATAAAAACTATCTTGAAAGTGAATAAGGAGTGAAAACTTTCTTATGGAATTTCATCATGAAAATGGTTGTACATGGGAGGCGATAATTAGAGAGAAAAGTGGTCTCTCAACATTAAAACATAAATCGTGAAGTATAGAAGAGTTTTGAAATCATACCATAAATTTTTTTACTTAAAATAAAAGGTCATAACAACATAATCAATTTTGGACAAAAAAACCAAAAGAAGATATCCCTAACATAGAAGTTTGATCCCAATGGCTTGGGAGGGTCTTGAGAGGGACTTATAGGGAGCTTGGGGATCCTTGGGAGGATTATAGAGATAGGAGGGATGGGTTGGTAGAACTAAAAGGCTTTGAGGGAGGGGGAAGTGTCATATTGGGTGGGTTTATATATGAAAGGATAGGTAATTCTTTATTATTTAGGATTGGGGCACCACAGATTAAACTAATCAAAACCACAAACCAGCCCTTGGTCATTGCCAATTGTTTTTCCCAAAGAGGAGTGAAAAATATATTAATCCATTATCCGAAAACCTTAAAATAATAGGGTTTCTTATGTGGAGGTGAGTCACAATCTCAAGGAAATCAATTTAGAAAGCTAAAATGTATAATATGTCTTGAAGGGTCCACTAAAGCGTTGAAAAATAAATCAAACCAAACTAAAACCACATTATTTTAATGGTAATAAATATATTAACGGAAAATAAAGTTTATAGTATTTTATTATATCACTATTGGGTCATTACGATGTCATAAACACATTATATATTTAGATGGTATTTAATTTTTACCTAAAAATTTAACTGCCTCGAAGAATTATGAAAATTTTACGGTTGGATAATTTCGATGTCCTAATTGAAACAATAATATTCATTTAATACAAATAATTTTCTAACTATGTGAATGTTTACTTTTAAAATAAAAACTAACATTTATAGAAAATTCCTGGGTTTTGACAAAAATAGCTTTCAATCATTAATTAAAATTACAATTGTATTCATAAAAATTATACAGTCATTTATACTTAAAAAAAGTAATTTAATAATAATAAATTTTTTTAAAAAATTTATTTAATTAATAAATTCATTAATATACCAAAATAGATTCTTTAATTGAAAATTAACTAAAAATACTATTTATGCATCCAAAAATATTTAAAGAGTATCAATAATAAAATGAATGTATGTTATTTATTTTATACAAAAATAATTTACATCATCATAATGCTAGGGTCATGTAACATAACCCCTTTAAAAACCCACCTAAGACATTAGGGTATGGTGTAAGATGGAGATAGACTCTTGGGGTGGATCAGATAACATCGCTCGAGTGGTAATCTCTATCAACTTCCTCTTTCCTATAGGAGGTTCGCTCAAGCTTAACGTATTCACGATCAGACTGGACTTCATCAAGAGGGAATCCCAATGACTCCACCAACAGTTTGAGCTCTGATAAATGGGAATTGAAAAGTGAAAAACATCTATATGATTCCATTGCTTCCTTTTTTTTTGAGTAAATTGGATTTGTTAAAGCCCTATATTTATACTAATAATGTGACTATTATTCACTATCTCTATTAGAAATGGTAAAAATTCATAACAATATTTTTAAATCCAAAATATAAAACCAAATAAGTGCATAAATTTTACATAACTATAAGAAGATATTTAAATAGAGCAATTGGAATTTTCAATAATGACTTTTTGGGTCATTATAGATTAAATAAAATTGAAAAACAAGTAATTTAATTAGTTATTTTATCCATTTTTTTGACCATGATGAATTTTCCACCAACGTCTTGTGTCGACCAATGATAGGACATGGATAATGGAATATTGCATTATAAACTCAGTGGTTCCCTCATATTATTGATATATGTCCATTTTTAAGCGATATTACACTTTTGTATAGAAACCTTCATGAACTTCCTATTGATTATATTTATTATATTTCAAACATTTATTCAGGGAACATAGGGCCTTGGAATCTCACACTGTCTAAGTGCCTGGTCCAACAAATAATCCATTCAATGTACAAAAATAATAGATGGAAAATTTAAGTCATTATAAGATTATACATATAGTCTCTCTTGAGGAATTATGACTCTATCCATTTAGTTATCTATTTAGTTGGGTGGAAATATGAGATACATCACTGATTGAAAAAAGACTTTTCCATGTGACTACATTGATTATCCAAATGATCTGAAAGTATATGTATATAGAACATAGAAAAAAAATATATTTATTGCCTTATTTCCATCCTTTATATTCAAATATGACTGACCATTATTTCATAAATGTTTCACTAATACATTATAATAAATCCCTTGGAATATAAATGAAATTGTCCCTACACTATATTTAACATTTGAGATTTTGGAATGTGTTAGATATTTTTTATTGGTAATCCTTACCACCAATATTTAAATTTCCCATAATTTCTTACACATTTCTCAAAAAATGAATTGTGACACATAACTCAGTTATGTGATAAATGGGGTAATGTTACTCTTGAGGCAAGTAAACACTTTATTCATGAACCAATTTGGATTTTTGTTATATAGGAAAGAAACCAATGAGGGAGATCTATTTCTTTGACATGGGTACTCCTGTATAAAAAATTTATTCTACAAAAAACACAGGAAATAATGAATATTATACAAGAGAAGGGTGATCATATACATGCCTCACAAGGATGTAAATATAGATGTTTGGGAGAATTTATAACCCCAGGTCTGAGGTGCATAATTGTTTTATTCCAGTTCTATTTATTTATATTGATTGGAAATATTTTATAGAGGAGGTTGGAGGGATAAATATAACGGAATCCAAAATCTATAAATTGAAATAACTCATGTCATGAGGGGTTATTTACATTGTTAATACATTTCAGATAGAATACATGAATTTATTTAATGGTGTGAAAGGTTTCTAGGTAGAATATATTCATAACTTTATATCCCTACACAATATAAATTGGTTTTCATGTTTCTAATATAAGGAAATTTTGTTTTCAGAATTCATATAAACCTGAAGGCTCTTGATCTGGATTGTTAATTCACTCCATGAATGTGGTCATTATTTGTATTTTTTAATTACGATACAATATTATCTTGATAAAACATTATCTTATTTCACTAATATTCTAGCCCTTAATTTGGTTATTTTTGTGGATTTATTTATTTAAAATTCCAAATCCATCATATTTTTAATCTTCAATATAAGGGAATCAAATGGTTTATAATGTATTAGAAATGGAATAATATATGAATGGTTCTTTTTTGTGGTTTTTTATATTTCTCTATATTTACTAGAATGTAAATGCTCTTAGTTTTCCTAAATATAACCATTATGATATTAAAATATTTTACCCATCAGAAACGCTACTTGTTTCTTATCCAACTAGTATTCATTTCACATTGGATTATAGCTGTTTCTCATAAAATGTTTAATGAATTTTTTTAAAGTGATTTCATAAATTAAAATGTAGTGAACAACTAATATTAACATAAATTTGTTTTTGGTGATAACTGTAATGGTACATAGTTTTCTTTCTTCCATGAATTTCAGTTTATGAGGCCCCATTGGAATAGAGATGGTGGTTCATGTTGACTATAAATGAACATTGAGGTTTTACACTATGTGATGTCATTGTGTATGATGTATCACCATTAATGAGAACAAATATGCTATTTATAATACATTTGTTTCTTTGTGGAAAATATTATTATGCCAAATTTGAATTTAGTTAATTTCTTATACAATTTGGAAATAGAAAATATATTTTGTTATGTTTCTTATCAGAATTTTTTTACATTATTTCAATTATTATTACTGTCTATTTTATAATATCATGAGAAAAAAATTTGGTATTAGAGTCATGGGGGAAGGGATCTTTAGGGATAGTGAATTTTTTTATTACACATCACCGGTATGTGTTCTTTGATTCATTTGAAAATTTCGATTTCTATGATATAAAAAATGGTTCGTTTTCTAACTATTCTAGTAGATATACATGATGTTATTTTTTGGGTGGTAGATATAGATCATTTTAGTTAATGTTCCATGATTTGTTGTGGATCCACCTTCATGATACTATTTTAAGAATTTTTTACTTTTAGTTTTATTAGTTATTTTATTCCACTTTTACTGTCATTTGGTCTTTTATTCGAATGTAATTTTTGGTCCAATGAATTTTTTTATTATTGGATTTTTTCACATTCATAAATCATCGTAATGTATTTGGAATCATTATTTTTTCATTATAATGTGATGGTTGTGTGGGTGTGTGTGTTCTAAAGGGGTTACAAAATCCCCCCAAATATTAGGTCTTAAAAGTCGTGTATTTTAAATCCATCCAATGGGGTCTAGGGAATGTCACTTATGATTAATAGAACCAGTATACCATCCCAAAGCATTGGATTTGTGATGATATTACACCATTATTACTTTTTTTCAATAATTATGTTTTTCACTAAAAATGATTCTGTAATCGATTTTTCCCAAATATCAATTTTTCTACAACATGATTATTTATATAATTATATTCATTTTTATTATATATCTCAAAATAAAAAAAATATTTTTTTCTTCCCTTAATATACTAAATTAGTTCAACAATAATTTCAATAATATTATGTTTAAAATCTACTCACATTCCATAATAGTGTCATTTTTAAATATCCATAATTTTCAATTACAAATTTTATACCCTGTTAATAATTTATAATAGATGTGTGGTGATGAAAAATCCATTTTCATCTACAAGATAAAAACATTATGTGATTATTATCCAGAATGAGAATAAATCAATTTATTTTATAGATTCAAAAGTAAACGAATATTGGATTTCACTCTTACACTATATCATATATTTTATTTTTTTAATAAATTATAATAATATACTTGTTATTTATGTTAATTTCATGGGAAATTTATTAAAAAATTACAATTTTACTTCAATATCAAAGATTAATATTTGATCTATGTAATTGATTATTTTCATATTTATCTCAATTACACAACATTTTCAATGAGTACTTATTACTAATACATTATCCTCATTTACATAATTCTAAAGGAAACGATATACCCTCCAATTTAGAAGTATTTTTCAATTATCGATCATAAATTTTATAATTTTAAAGGAAATATTTTTCCCTATACATTTTCAGAAAATGGTAATGAAATTAAGCAACTTAAAGTTATAGCTGATCATTATCATTCATTTCATATTAATAAATTCATCAGTTAATAGTATTTAATATATCTTCCCACTAATGTATATTGGTGACATCAACTCATTAACTTCAATATGAGACTATTCTATAGATTTTTTTAACATAATTTCATTCATATTATATATTTTTAATAGATATTTACCATTATGAAAGTTTCTCACATAGGATTGTGTGAATATTTTATCATAGCTACATAAAATAAAAAATTATGTTTCCGAAACACTTCTCTGAATGTTTATCATTAGTGTCAAAAAAATTTATTCTAGAACATATTTTTGTGTATTTCACGTATAAAATCAACATGTCAACATCTCCAAAAATTAGGTAGATATTTTCCATTGAAAATGTTTTATTCATTATGATCGTAAAATTTATTCCCATGAAAATATATATTTTATTAGTTAATATTTTGGTTTTGTCTAACTCACAAAATGACATAACACCCTGTATGTTGTGAATGAGGAATTGATATACAAAATTATCTTTCTTCTTTATGTATTTTCGATGATTTTCTCATTTCATTGCGACACTAATAATTATTTTCGTGTTGTTGTCATATTGGATGACACATCCATTGAATAACTTATACTAATTAAAGAAATATAATTTCTATCTTATTGGGAGTGAATCTACAATAATAATTAAAAAATATTCAAATTATATTACTCTAAATGAAATATATGTCGATGATGGATATGAATTTTATTACAAATTATATAAAGGTTCCTACATAATCTTTCAGAAATGTGAATTTGTTTTTTATTTTTTTTTCTGATAAATTCACATGCTTTTGTTATCTTCCACATTGAAGATCCCTTGTCACACTAAAACAATACCTTACTAAGAATAATAAATATTTTCCCACCTCCATAAAACATAAAACCACATATTAAAACATATATTATGTATTGAATTCATATCATATGATAATGTGTTTATTAAAACATTATATACATTTAGTTCATTAGAAACATTTTTTTTTGAATGAAATATCATTATGAAACAATAAAAACTAATTATTTATTAGAGATTATATTACATTATGATAAATCATTTATATTTTTTGGTCTCTTGAGAATCAATACATCTAAAAGGAGTTAGTGTTTGGGGTTTATAGTTCACCTTAATTTACTTCTACTTATCATCATGCCCCGTTTCTCATTAAATTGTGATGTTTCCTTTTTTATAGTTTATTTAATATTACAAATTTTCCATTATATATTCATACATCTCTATTACATTCTATAATTCCAAAATAATATAATATCATTAGGTTAAACCAAATGACATGTATCTTTCTGTATTCCTGAGATTTCACATCACATAGTTTTGATTTTTTCTACGAATCTAAATCCGTTTGGCCTTACCATTTAATGTATTAGTCAATTACTTAATGTTTTTTAGTTATAGTGAAATTTTATAACGGGATAGAATATATTATTTTTAATAAATTTTCATAACCAAATTCTAAATATCAGTCTTCTTATCATATTTACCATCGTATTGATAGCATGTATAGTGTATAAAAAAAGAAACTATACCATTAAATTAATTTATTTTTCCCCTCAATGAATCTATTTCTTCATATTCATCCTCTAACTCCACATTCAATTCGTTGACATTTAAGAAGTCATGATCTTGCCTGTCACATTTCTATTACATTTTTTCCAATCAAAGGAAGAAATGAGAACATCTTTATTCTGGCCATTTGATCAATAATCTCCACCACATACAATTTTCCCAAAATATGTTATTTTATTAATTTACTCAAAATTCAATTTTTTTTTTTTTTGATTTTTGAAACACTTTTTGGTTATGTGGCAACCCACCATACAAATCACTTTGAGGATATGTGAGAACCAACATATCATCACAGGGAACCATTAATGGGTCGAGCAAAGAACCTTATCCAGGACCAAACCCGTCCAAAAAAACACCACAAAACATGCATGACCATCATTTTGTGGCTATGTGGGAACCAAACTCAAGATCTTCTATGCTGAGAAATGTCAACATCAGATCCACCATCAAAATTCCAATTTTCCAATGAATCCACAGAACCGGCCCAAATTGGGTGCGTGCACAAAGGTCAAGGCCAAAAGAGCATAGGAGAATCATCAAATGAAGTTATTAGATTCTGAAACAGAAAAAATACACCAAAGGGAAAACAACAAAACAGGGGAGAACAAGTGAGGAATTGATCAACCACCGAGCGTTCCTGAGGTCTCCCTCTGCGACCTTGTATTGACCTGGGGAAAGACATTAGCCTAGCCTATTCTAACCTGAAGAATACCAGAAATCAGAACTGCGAATCAAACCCCACACATTGATGGGGGCGTTTGGCTGGGCATCACCTCCTTGTGTGGTTTTCTAATTTTTGTGTATTCTAGTTCATAATCATATTAATAATTTAAAATGTTTGTATTGAGTTTAATTAACAAAACATGATTAAAATATTTGAGTTCATATTTCCCAATGATAATTATATTACTCTTTATATATTTTTTTGATAGCAATGAAATTCCCTCAAAATACATTTATCATTTAGGTCATCCACAATGGAGATTTACTTTATTTCATTAAAGTACACGTCATATTAAATTTTACACTAGATTTTCATCAATGTTAGTCATCATAAATATTGTAATAATACTAAAAGTATGAAAAAAATCAGTACCCTTTCAATATTATTACTTGAGAAATATGAAGTTGAGGATTATTCGGAGTGGAAGAACAATTAAAAACTATTCAAAATCATTATAATCTCATGTATTTCATGGATTTTATTCATTTCCTTCACATCCACATTCTTGGGATAAAAAATTCATTGATAGATTCATTTATGTGAATGCATAAAACCTATAACTTATTACAATTAACATATGATTTACAACATATACCCCTCCATCCATATAATAAATTATAGAAACCTTTTTCCATATAGTGTTTATGGATTTACTATATAATACTATTATATAGAATGTTATTGAAAAATCATTCCATAATTTTTTAATTTATCTGGAGTCAGTATTTTGATATTCATGATCAATTTAAAATAGTTCCCCTCTATCAATTTTGATTATAATTCCATGTATGGAATTCATTTACAGAATTACTCCATGGTACTTGTAATTGTGTTCCCTATAATTAATTTAATGAGAAATTTTACATCTATTAGGGATTATAATATATTTATGAATAAAAAAAATAATCCATTGTTTAAATTTAGTGTATAAACTTTCAATTTAAACTATCACTTTAATAACGAATGTTATATAGAAACATTTAATATACACATGAAGGGTGAACAAATATGGGTATGTTGTATTAATATAAATATAAAAAATGATTTTATTTAATAGTTATGGGAATCAAAATTTTCTCTTACATAATGAATATAAAAAGTAGTGAATCCTTAAGAGGATTCACATGTGATTTTACTTGGTATAAATGCACTAGGATATATGATTTGAGTATACAATAATAATGTTATAGGGTATCTAATTAAAGTAAGAACCGAACTTCGTTATTAAAAATTCAGAGTGAGCTCGCTTAACTTATTAGTTTCGAACCAACATCACATGTTTATATATCTCTTCTCTATTCTCTATGAAAAATAAAACAAAACCTATCTTTGAAACCTTTATTATCCAAAATTAATAATGATTATCGTATTTTGAACATAGTAATGATAAGATAAATCATAATATTAATGATGAATATTAATAAATTTCTATAATACACCTCTTATAATACCTCTTTATCTCTTAATTATTGAATCAATATATCGTTTAGAAGGAATATACATGTGAACTATTAGAGAATAATTTTTTGTTTGAAAAAATCATCTCAAATATTCAAAGAGATGTTTTTATCATTGTGGAGTTATTTTCATCCCATGATTCACAAATATAAAAAATCTAAACATATAACATACTTATACCATTTTACCAACAAAAATCATGATGAAAAATATTTTTTCCTTGAACATAGATTTATCAAATAATCACATGGCCCTCTCTATTGTGTCACCAGCATCATTATAGTGAATTAAATTTTATTATGTTGTGACTTTGTTCCTATATATAAGAATATCTTCAAAACACCTTCATAATTTTCCAAAATAAAAGAAATCAATATACAATGATTGAAAGTGTATTTTTAGTGAATTTAGACATTACATTATCAATAATCACAAAATAATTATTAAAGTTATTTTTTCTTATATGAGTTTTCATATATATGAAAAACTAATTTCATTAGTCTTTATCATTGGGAAAATAGTGGTTCAAAAATATTATTTAATGAAATTCTACAGTCAAGATTTTTTTTTGTTTTCAAATATAATTAAACTTAACAAATTAAATATATCATAAATATCCAATAATTAATCTTGATTATTTTTTATGTAGTCACAAAAAATGGTGGACCAAACTATTTCATTTATAATTACATATTATGTTAAATATCATTGTGAGTCATGAATTATGTGATTCAGATCACTATTGATCTCAATGAATTATCATTTTCCCACCACATATGTCATATATTTCGTAAATCATGGATCATTTCTGGTAGGATAAAACAATATTTAAGACAAACCACATGAAAACCTAAATCCCCCCATTTTCATAACAATATTTTTGAATGTATTTTTGAAATCACAATTTGGTGAATTTATGAGTTTCTATGATTTCTTACGGACGATGTGAATTTGTTTAATTTTCATTAATATATTGACTCCACCTATTATCTGTTTTCTGTTCACTTTGTTTCACCTTATATTTATATTAGATTCATTTTAAATTTCATATGTATATTGTATAAAATATATATTTTTCCCTAAAATACAATTTTTAAATGTTTTATTACATTATTAGATTCTAATTATAATTATTAGATATATGATAGTTTTTATTAGTATTAACTGTTGATAGAATTTCCATTGATTCCCATATTTTGAAATGATATGTATTTTGGAAGAAGATGTAGAAATCCATGATTAGATTTCCTCGATATAAAAAACCTTAATTTAACTTCTAGGTACCCTTTTATTCTCTCATGATGACAGTGACTTTAGAATTTGATGGATAAATATAGTTAAATCTATTTAATAAAAATTTAATTTTGTCAAACACTTTTTTCTCTTGATTTCTTAAATAATGGACAAGAGTTTACCACCCACAAATTCAAATATTTATAGGTGGGTTCAATAATAAATAATGAAAATAGAACATTTTGTTTTGTAAGTGAGGTGCGACATAAAAATCAATTGAATTATATTTGAACGTCATATAATTAATATTTCTACTTTTTCTCAATTTTTATCAGGATAAGTTATAAATTTTAAACAATATGAAATATAATGTAATTATAAATCTATGACAAATAATATTGGATATGAAAGTTAAATTAGATGTTATTTTAATTCATAATCTAATATTCTATGGGATGTTTATTCAATACTTCTCTCTTGAGGAAATAGATGGGATTTTAAACATATATAATAATTTTCAATTCCATGAAGTGACATATCATTACCATTCTCAATGAAACAAGGTTATGAATTTTGGTATGTTTGTAAATTATATTCCTATTTACATTTGGAAATGGGGTGTGAAATGACACTATTATCATTTATTCTAATTCAATGTCATGGGATGGGATGTTATTTCCTTTCTCAATTTTTGTTTGAAATCTAATGAGACATTATTCCAAATAACTCATTATGCTTTATGTGTGATATGATTTTTTTCCCATTTACCATTGAAAATGGAAATATAACTATATTTTGATTCCATTCACAGTTGATCATAGACATAGTGTGGGACTATATTAGAAAATAATTATAATACTTTTTTAATATTTATTCTTGTTATTCCAATAAAGTATATGAGAATAAATTTTTTAGTTATGATATATGAAATTATAAATCTATGTTGGTAATTTTTTATTTTTATAAAAATTGAGGGTTATGTAGTAATGTGTTTTATAATTATATAAAATCAATATATTGGAAGAATCAATAATGGCCTATGTATATATAAATGATATATCTAGACAGATAAATAAATTGATCAATCATATATCATTTCACACCAGATAAATTTTCTATGAATATATTATTCCATATGTATGTTATGTTTATATTATTTATCACAATATCAAATTATTTTTTTCATTATATATTAAAAAATATTAAGAGACAAATGTGATGGTGGCCTACTATGTTATACAAACACCCTATGCATGAACCATGGTTGATGTTCATAATATATTGTTAGGGATATAGGTAAGGGAAAGGATCTAGTAACAATTGGTTAAGGGACATTTTAAGATACTAATGTGAGACCAGATATTGTAGATAACCATTCCATAATATTTTACATATTAATATATGTATTTTTTTGGAATATATTTTATATAATTTTTACATTAGATAATGACATTTTGTAAGGTCTGATTATATAACTTTGTAGTTTCCACTCATTTTTTATATCAAATGGTATGTTTTTTAGGGTTGGGTTCTATTTAATGATGGGTTTTCAATGATAATGAAATATTAGTTATTTATTTTCCTATATAAATCATGATAGAATCAATTATGGTCGATCCCACATAGAATGTGTTTGAAAAACCAAAAACCAAAATATATATATTAAATATTCAAAAAAAAACCAATTAATTATATATGTTATTCAGGTAATGTTCATTATGTTATGGTAATGTTGTGATGTTAAGATTTAAAAAATAATAAAAGATTAACGAGAGGTAAAAAAAGATTATTTATAACTACTGATTAATGGGTTAGAGTAAATTTCTAGGCATATAATTGAAATGACATTCATTTATTATTATACAAAATTATCTATTTGGATTCCAACATTTATAAAATGAATCTATAAACTTATATAGAGGGTTATGGACAAAAAATTGATTAGTTTATTTGTTATTATTCTAATTAACAAACTCATATCAGAGGAAATAAGATGATTATTCAACAAAAATAAAACAATCATTGGACTAATGTTTGGTACTCCAATAAAAATAATGCTTCTTTATCACATTTTTTTCTTATTAAGGTTATTAAATACATGAAATAAGATAATAAAGAATAAGATTTTTTGAATATTTATGTTCTTATAATTGATAAATTTAAATGATTTAAAGATTGGAGTAATGATTCCATGAGATAATTAGTGAAACCACAATTAAAACGAGTGACGTAACAGAAATAAATCCACCCACAAAAAATGGTTTATCCTACAACCTTATTTGTAACAATAATATAAAATATTAATCTCATTTCCAAACAATAAAATATATTAACATTAAATAGTGATAGTATTCTTTTATGTTGAGGAGCTCTAATATAATTTCTCAAAATACTTTTATTCTTGTCCAACTCTCCTAGTTCAATCATGGTCCTTTACTCTAATAATTTCTATGTTAATAGTCATATTGTATAAGTTCTATAGTATTTTATTGTATTTTTTCGTCATATCCCATTATAATATATCACAATAATCACTCCAAACTCATATATCAGATCTCAACAAAGTAAATGTCACTATGAATCATAATTCTCATTGTGACTCGAGCTGAGACCCACTTCAATCACTGAACGACACACCTAGGTTCTTCATTATTAAATTAATATTCCTTATAATAATTCAAATATTATTCTTTTATCATTATTATTGATGTATTAATCTCAAACTAAGATACCCATTTTATTGAACATGATATGAGAAAGAGGGATGTGAAGGAATCTAAATCCATCATGGAAATATAGATCCAAATTTCCCAATTGATAAAAAATATTAAAATCCTATTAATGGATAAAATTTTTAAAATATCAAACATCAAAAGTGAAAACCTTTATTATTGTTTTACACTTTTGGAAGACAATATGTGTTCTACATGATGTTAGGCAATTTTATATGAAATTGATTTGATGTTATCCGATATTTCCCCATAAAAATTCAGAGAGAGGTGACTATGTTCATATATTCTTCTATTGATTTTAAAATTTTAAAAACATTAATAAAAAAATATGATAGTCATGTGAAATAATAATAGTTTAATATGTTTTTTATTTCAAACTGAATGTTATAGAAAAGGAAAATGAGCTACCATTGTTAAATACAATAGATTATAAATTCATAAAATATGGGAAATTCATACAAAACAATAAATTGATACGAAATGAGAACAAAGGATTATGAAATGGGAATATAGTCATTTTTTATAAAATCATAAAACATCAAAATAAAAATAATTTATGTGTTTGAATTATAATTTTTAAGGTTATAACAAGGAATGTAGAATGAATAATATCTAGAATAAAAAAACATCAAAAATTCATCAACATTATATCAAAAAATCATTAACACAATAAACCTAATAAATAGATCACAAATGTGTAAAAAATAATGAAATGATAATTTTAATATTTTGAGAAAAAAATATTCTATTTTGTAAATAAATTAAAAATAATAATATATTCAATGTGAATTGATAAGAAATAATTAAATCTCCATTAAAATGATATAATATAGAAAATTAAAAAAAATTGAAAATAGATTTGTAGAACTAGTATTGTATCAAATAGATATCAAATTACCCCTAATATAAAAAATTTCTTATCCTTTGGAAAAATATTCATCAAATTAAGTGGAAGTGGATTATTCCAAAATATAAAATATTCTGAATTCTCAAAAATATATTATTAGGAATATTATATTCCATCATGAAATCTTTAACCTTTTTAATATTGATTTAACCACTGAAATGAATGTATTTGATCATCATTTAGTCTATAGTTTTAAAAAAAGAATAAATTTTATAACCTTTATGGAGTTTGATATACTATAATTTTCATTCAAATGTTCATCAAAATAATCTTTTTCACTATGATATATAGAATCACATATTCTAAAAATAATAATTATGAACCACTAAATGAATATATGATATTTATAATTAATAAGAATAAATTAATTTTGAAATAGTTTTACATTAAATATCAAATTATCAACCAATATTTAAAGTTCACTTTATATAAAATTTGAATAGATAACATATGAGTTTATTTCCTAACAATAAGTTAATATTCCTTTGGAATTATAAATACTATTCACATAATTTAAAAACAACATATCTCTAAATGGAGTAGTTTAAATGATGATACATGATTGATTCAGGGTCGAATGAAAATGTTGAACAACATTAACTAGAATATATTCCATTAATTTAAAACCACTAAAAATGAAAATAAAATCACAAAAATAGTTATTTTTTTAATCTTTTATGTGATTTTATGATTTTTACTACACAAACATAAATTTTTTTATTATAGAAGTGAACCTTGAGCGTAACATGAAACCCAAAATTGGTCTCAATGTTCAACATGATGATGGTTGATAAATATAAAATATTGTATGTTCAAAATTGATGTTAAATCATTCATTATAATGTCTTGTTAAAGGAATAAAATTGTTTTCAAAATAATATATATTCTTCTCATTATTAAAAGAAAACACAGATCATGAAAATAAATTATCTATATGGATACTAAATAATATATTGTCTTGTATAAAAAACATTTCAGAAAAAATGAATTTTAAAACATGTTTTCCAAAAAAAATTATATATAATCAAATAACTTATAATTAATGTGAGTCATTTTATAAAATAAGATATGTAATTATATAGTAATAACCAAATGATTTTACGTGTAATTTTATCACAGAATGGAAAACATTAAATGCAATTTTAATTCATTTAATTTAAAAAATAAATAGTAGATGATGTTATATATCATTTAAATGCGAAGGAAAAATATTAATTGAATTAATAAATCCCTATATAATTAATATTTTATATTTTACACAAACACACACATACAGATAAATAAATATATCAAAATAAACATACTCCTTATGTTTAATGCACTTTCCCTCTCTTAAGTCATATTCAAATTAGAAATTGTTATTTTAAAGGAATTATGACTATGATTAATCAACCATGAAGATCCTCATTCCATTAAAAACAATTTTAATTCATCACCAATGAATTGTATAATATTTTCTTCACAAAAAGCAATAATATAGGACATATAATTAGAAAATAAAAATAAAAAAATAGTTTAAATATTATTCATAACTATTGAAAAAACTTGAAGATGGCCATGTGTTGACTCCCATGAACCGCCATATTTGAACTTATTTTTATGACTTAGTGATAATTTTTTTTACTAAAATAGATATAATCTATACCCCAAGGATACCCATAAAAATAACTTTTAATCCATTAAGAATTAATTTTGAAGTGTCCATCATATGCTCCCACTAACACCATAGTGGCATCAACTAATTGTATTGAAATAGTGAAAAGACCAAATCATCTATACTAGGTATTTCCATGACAAAATGAATGACATGAAATGAAATATAACACAATATTCAATATAATTTAAATTTCATATTTCTATATTTTATTCTTTTCATTATTACTTAATTTAATAAGATTAATTGTTTATTAGATTTATGATCAATATTTATTTATTTAAAATACCAAAAGGACTTGTCATACGGCTCAACTAGTAATTTAAAATATTTCACAAAAATAATCTTGTAAGGGTGTATCCTATTGGGAACTTTTAGCGCAATTCTATATTATAACAATGACTTAAATGGAATTATAGAACGAGGTTTTCTTTGATATAATATTGTAAACTCTTGAATATTTTTTATCTCCTTATTCGGAACCAAATCATTCAAAATTTAATACATATGATTTCTTTTTTCCATTTTTCTAAAAAAAATTATTTTTTTCAATAATATACATAAATTTTAGATTCATTAATTGTGTTTCATTATCAATGATAATGTCATTGAGAACACCAAATCATGGAGATGTGTTCTTTATAATGAATTTGACCCATCACCTCCCCAATAAATAGGGCCCCCATAGAAGTATGTAAGCAAAGTGTTACACCATAATCATACATAAAATAGTCCAAGGGTTGGGGACAAGCACTGAGTTGGCATATCAAAAACTTTTGGGCATTAACCTATGGTACATATACATACTAACACATAACGAAATACCCTTACAATGATGAAATATAAATGAAAAACTAATACCATAATCCATGAAAAATATATTTCCCATATCAAAGTATTAAAAAATTACCATAATTCATAATGGGATAAATATAATCCCATCAAAAATGATAAAAGATTCTAAACAACAATGAATGATAGAACGACTCTCCAGCACAACAGCTAGCAAGAACCATGTTATATAAAGCTCAATATACTCCAACTTTTATTGGAACACACAAGAAGTTATAAAAGGTTCTATTATATGCATAGGAAACAACATGAGTAAGAATATCCCATATTATGATTCTCATATTAAAATTAAGTAGGACACCCCAAATCCCCAAACAGAATGCATTATGAGACTAGTTAGGCCATCATAAAAAACATATGTCAATTAAGATATGAGAAATTGAAATAATAATATCCAATTATACTTATAAAATACACCATGTCTTATATAGGTAACATCGATACTTCCATATATTGGATTCTGCTCGTGGCTTCAATGTAACTCTCATCTGGGAAAAATCATTCCATGGACCATGAAATCACTAATGGAACTCATCAAAAATGACATCCTTGTTTGGCCTCGCCATTAAAAATTATTCATGAGAACTCAAAATATATGAATACAAATATAATTGATTTCACCCAGGGTCTCTCGACTATAACATAATGTACCTAGAATAACCAACTACTTAGAATATTATGCCAATATATTTTGGTTGTGATGATTTATGAAACACCACCTAGGGTGGATGAAGTAATAAAAGAGGATTATAGATTAGGTTTTTTTGAGGGATTAATAAAACCAATATATGGTTAATTCTATATAGAGTATTAGATCCTATTATTATGATGTAATTTCTCACTGTACCCTCATTATGATGAACCAAATGATACAACCAAACTAAAAATAGTCCACACTAAAAAATTGGGGACCATCAACATGCCCCAGTAGAAGTACATAGTGTGTAATGGTTGCATAAAACAATTATTTTATACCTAAGTACTTCTATGTTAGTTTATTTCCCACAAATTTTCAATATCAATATACATAATGTGTCAATTATTTTGGAATATTGCATGTAGAGGTTAAGATGAAATATGGTGTGTCCGTCTTACCCATGTCCATATACTCCGGTTTTTTCAATTTACTTCGGGGCATGCCCGCGTACTTTATGATTTACCATGTACCTAGATGGGTTTGAGTATTATTTCATTTCCATGTACATATCTATTTATGTGATATGGTTAATGTCTATACCCAATTATATCTGGGGTTCACACTGATCCACCAGGAATGAATTAGAATCCATGTGTAACACCTTGTGATTTTGTTATTTTTTTCTAATAGAATTTATATTTTACCAGTTTTCTGTGTAATTCCCTGACCCCAGTTACCAAGAGTTGGTGAATTATTACATAACATTGGCATGATACAATGAATCATTTCCCTATAGACTGATCTGTTTAGTAGCCTTAGAAGTAATAGATACATTAATAAGCTATACATTGCATCCTGAAATAACAACATCAAAAAATATCTCCTTTTTAACACACTTATTGTCTTATATTATCAATGCAGTTCAACCAAAAATTCTTCTTCACGTCTGAGAGGAAATAAAACATTGAAAAGGGTGAGCTCAAATGCTCAGTAATGAGAACAATATAGTGGAAACTTTCTTAAATAAGAAAAAAATATTTAAGGAAATGTATAAGACTAAAACCAAATCCTTTTAAACATAAACTTCAGCATAATATGGAGAAAAATAAAATAAAACAATTCCATTTACATAATCACATGGATATTCTACTAGTGTAATAATCCCATGAAATATCAATATCCAATTTCCTAACGATTGAATGCATAATAACAGACTTCATAAACACATAGTCAAGGCCTTGAGCTAAGACTAAAAATAATATTGTGTCCAGGCCTTGTTCCAAGACATTAGTTTGTCTATTGAGACCTTCCAATGCATCGAGGTCCTATAGGAGGCTCCACCCATCATTTACTATGTCTAATGCATTCCTCATAAGAAAAGGTTTAAACATAACATAAACATTCAAATAAAAACTAGTATACGAAATGTCCATACATTATCCATAAACCATGAAAGGCATAAAAATAACACATCCACGGTCTACTATATCAAAAAAACTTCAATATAATATGGATGATTTGTATAAAAAAAATCAATATTAAACAGGTTTAAAATCCATCAACGAATGTTGACATATATGAAATAAAAAACATTTTAAGAGAAATGTATCAATCTAATTTGAAATCATTTAGATTTCATGAAATTATAAATGAAAACATTTATTTTAAAAATATTATTATAAGATTGTAATGGAATCTTTTTAGTGGTTATGAGAGTTGAAAATAGGTGCACCTATCGTATAAGTTAAAAAAAGACATTCATGCTGTAATTTTGATAAAATTGTCATAAAGTACCTTGTTCGGAAAACATCAGAAAGATTCTGTTCAAAACATATAAGGTAAAATAAGGGTATAAATTACTTTAAAACATTTTCTAGTAAATAGTAAAAATGTTTTGAAATACATTTTTATGAAAAATTGGATGTGGATGATAAAGAGGTCCCATTATATACTTATGTAAAAATAACCTCAGATAATAAAGATCTTGTGAAATTAAAAATTACCTTAAAATTTTCCTTAGTGTATGGTATGTAAAACTACTATAAAATAGTTAATAAATTTTTATTAAATTATTCAAAAACTATATACAAAAAATATGATATCAATATATGACCCTCTAATCTTTCTTTGTAAATAATATTTCAGTTGTATAATCGTTTTTGGTGTTAACTGATTCATTTTCCTTTATAATCATTGTTACTTAAGAAATGTTAGTTTTGGATAAGATGTATTTTATTCATATACATAATTATATTATGTTCCTAAATTTTATTTTTAATCATAAATTTCAAATTATTCTTGAATTATTACGATGGGGAATGAATCTCATCGTGTTCATGGAAACTGCAATCTGTGTGTATGCACAAGTGACAATATCATTATATTAATGGTGAGATCATATGTAATTGTATTGTATATCATAAATAAAGAATAATTAAAATTTTATGTTTATTATATAAATCAGTTATATTCATTATTATACCCATCCAAAATAATGAACTGTTAGAATAAAAAACTAACGCACAATGTGGAAACTGTAAGTCATACATACGTAGGTATGGTGACTTTATCCTTTATAGGAAGGATAGAATAATGAATATGGTTGTACCATATTTATAATAACATTGCATAATATATAATATACTGGATTTATTATTCTATAATTGAAACAACAATGAAAGAGGATGTGGAAGAATAAATGAACTTGAAAGAGGTGATGAAATGTTTACCTATTTTTCAGGTTCTTCTTTCTGATATAATCAAAAGTGCTCCATAGGATATCATTATTAAAAATGGAATCCATCTAGGATGAAGGGAGGAATTTTGGGAGGATATATGGGTAGGGGATGGAAGATCCAAATGTCTTTGGAGGTGTGATGTTTAGAGAAGGGGATGAACATTTTTTAAGAGAGGTGGGTGTCACTTTAGGAAAAACTAGAAATATTATTTTATTATAAAATAATTTTCCATTTTTAATTGCTCCAAATTGAATCATTTCTATTATAATGTGGGGATGGGTCCTAAACCTCTCATAAAATACGTTTTAGACATGATTATTAAACCATATTAACCGTACCTTTTATATTTAACTTTTAGTTAACTATTTTGACATTTACCAGGTCTCTTTGTATTTTTATATCATATCATAAATAAACATCCTATAAACAATTATGCCAATTTTAATTGGTTCATTATTAATATATATAACCTTATATAACTCCTTTGGAAGAACCATATATTTTTAGTAATATTATATAAATTAATAACATTGTATTATTTTTAAAAACTCAATAATGTCAATTTTGACATTATTCAGTATTTTGTTTATGTGAAAATCATAACACCATGATTATTTAGAATAAATATTATCTAATAAACCATAAAATGTAATATTGGCTGATAAAATTTGTGGAATTCATCAAAATTCTAAAAAATAATTTATTTGGATATTTATAATATCAATTATTTTAATATTTCATTAATAACATAATTACTACTTCATAGTGTTGTCAAAAATAAAATAAATTATATAATGTATAAATATTATAAATAAAATACAATTATATAGTAAATAAATTTATCTTTATATTGAATATTTATAGTCATATTTATCTTATTTATATCTTTATATTAAAAATTGATTAATTATTAATCTTTGAATTTATCCCTTTAGCTCATTTTTAAATAAAATAATAATATATTTCTTATATAGTCCAAGTGGACCATAGGGGATCATATATAATTCCTAGGGTTGTTTTTGGTCAAATTAAACTTATCAAATAATATTAGGATATGTGTTAGTGTGATTAAAATATCATTTTATCCTCAATTTCCCTATTTAATTTTAATCGTGGTAAATAAATGTAAAATGTTACTATTCAGAAAAAATTATTTTCATCTTACTGAACCAAATTTTACTGATTGATGTCTTCAATGTCTCTCAAATTTTTGAAATTCAACTCATAGAAGTGGTAAAATAAAGTTTTATTCAAATTTTCAAATGCTTCTATGAGGTGGGTAAAAGAAGGTAAAAAGTTCAATAAAATTTTTATATATCTAAACATTCTATAAAATGACTCCAATGAATTAAATTGAACTTATATAGGTATTATGTATCTATGTTGACCTCAAATATGTTTAAATAAAATAAAGGAATATTTAAATAAAAAAAATTAACCAATATCGTAGAGTTTTTCACTATTAATCCAAAATTTAATGTTTTCAGAAAAATATACAAAATTCACCCTAAGATAATTTCAATATATTGAATTAAAAAATAAAGGCCATTTTGAAAATTAATATTTATAAAATTTTATTAAGTTGGTATTACTATTCATAATAGCTAGTTTGATTGGTCTTAGTGTGTTAGAATCTCAAAGTTGCGTATAATGAAAGCTATTGAATTATCAAAAGGGAAATATAATTTGAAATCGTGGGGTGTTACATTCTTATCACATTCAAATACTTTTGTCTTCAAAATTTATTGAATACCACTGCAAAAGAATATTCTGGTGGTTCTTCATCATATGTTCCTCTCGTTCCCACATTGCCTCTTCCATCTTATAGTTTCTCTATAGAACATTTACCAGAAGAGTTGTATGGTTTCTAAACACTTCTTCTCTGGTATCAAAAATCTTGGATGGCTCTTCATAATAAGGCAAATCAGGTTCTAGTTCAATTTCGTCATATGTGAGAACATGCATTGCGTAAGGCATGTATTTTATAATCAGTGATATGCAGAACACAAGATTAACTTTGGGGATACATGGTAGAATTTCCAAATGTTATGATACAACCCCTATTTGTTCTAGTATTTCGAAAGGTCCAGTGTACTTGGGACTTAATTTACCCTTCTTACTGAGTCATATAACTCCCTTCCATGGGGATACCTTCATGAAAACACGATCACCTACCTGAAATTCCAAATCATTCTTTTGTTTATATGAATAGATATTATTCCTAATTTGAGCTGCTTTGATCTGGGTTTGGAAAAACTTCACTTTTTTCAGCATTTCCTTAACAGGTTCTGGGTTTATGTGTTTTTTGTCACCAACATCATCCCAACAAGTTGGTGTGTGAATTCTCTTTCTATATAATCATTCCTATGGTACCATTTGAATACTTGAATGGAAGCTATTGTTATAAAAAAATTCTACCATTGGTAAATATTAATCCCACATACATTGAAAGTCATGTGAGCAAGATATCAACAGGTGTTCTAAAGTTTTAATAGTTCGTTCTGATCGTCCATCGGTTTGAGAGTTGTAGGAAGTGCTAAAACAATGTTCAGTATCTAGATCTTTCTGCATAAATTTCCATATTCTTGATGTAAAATGAGTATCATGATCAGAAAGAATTGATATGGGTAGTCCATTAAGTCTTAAAACATTATTAATATATATTATTTCAAAACGTTCAGGTGGTAAATATTCTCTTATAGCATGAAAATTTGATGGCTTGGTAAGATGATAAATAATGTCCCATATTTCATCATTTATTCTAGGATTCCTTATTAGTCCGATGAAAAAGTCCATCATAATATTATCCAATTTCCACCAAGGTATTGGAAGAGGTTATATGACTCCTCTAGGATGTCATCTTCTAGCTTTCACTTGTTGGTAAACCATACATCTCATAAATAATCAGAAAAATCAATCTTCATGTTGTCCCACCAAATTATTTTTTTCATATCAATATACATCATAGTGTTACTAGGGTGTATAGAGAAATTGGAGCTTTGAGCATCATCCAATAATTCCTTTTTTAGATCAGGTATATCAGGAACACAAATTCTCCTCCATAATTTCAAAATTACATCTTCATATATGAAGTCACTCAATCTCTCATCATTCACAGTATTAATCTTCATTTGAAACTCCTCCTCATCATTCTAAGAACACTTTTTCCTTTCTAGTAATGATGGTTTAGAAACCATTTGAAAAATAATTGATTTATCACCTTCCATGTTTATTCCCATATTCATCATTACTAGATTTATGAAAATAGGATCATTTTCAACTTTCATTTTGTTCAAAACTCCATGATCCTTTCTACTCAAAGAATCTTCAACCTTATATTCCTTCCTCGGGTGGTAGTGTATATTGAAATCATAATCCTTGATAAGTTCAAGCCATCACCTTTGCCTCATTTTATGTTCTTTTTTTGAGGAAATATACATCCAACTCTTTTGACTAATATAAATCTCAAATTTTTCACCATAGAGATAGTGTGTCCATATTTTCATATCCACTATTATAGATGCTAACTCAAGATCATTAGTAGGATAGTTTTTCTCATGAATTTTTAGTTTTCGTGATGCATATGAAATAAATCTATCATTCTGTAAAAGGGAACAACCATGTCCTTTCTTTCAAGAATCACTATAAAAAACAAACCCATCATTCCCTAGTGGTAGTGTCAAGAAAAGAGAATGAACTAATCTTATCTTCAGTTGTTTGAAACATTATTCGCACTCTTTTTTCCCAACAAATTTATAGTCCTTACATCTGATTTTGGTTAATGGGTGAGCTAATTGGGAAAAATTATGGAGGAAACATCGAGAATAACATTCTAAAAAAATAAAACTACATACCTCAGTTATACTCATCGATACTGGTCATTCATGGATTGCTTTGGTCTTTGAAGGGTCTATAGTGATTCTATCTTTATAGACAATATTACCATGAAAATAAATCTCCTGAATACAAAATTCACACTTGCTAAACTTCCCATATAATTCATTTTTTCTAAGAGTCTTTATAATACTACGCAAGTGATTTTCATTATCTTCATAGCTTTTCGAGTATACCAAGATATCATCAACAAATAAAACTACAAAGTCATCAGTATATTCCTTGAAAACTCTATTCATTAGATCCATGAATATAAATGGTTTGTTAGTAAATTCCAAAGGCATTAATGTAAACATAAAATCCCCATACCTGGTTAAAAATTTTGTTTTCAGAATATCTTCATTTCTCACACACAACTGATGATATGACGATTGATGTTAAATCTTTGAAAAATATTGAGATTCATGAATTTTGTCGAATAAATCATCAATTCTAGGTAGAGGATACTTGTTCTTTATTGTTATATCAATTATCTATCTGTATTCAATGAACCACCTCATAGATCTATATTTCTTCTAAACAAAAAGGATAGGGGCTCCCCATGGATAAACACTAGGGAAATAAATCCCTTACTAATCAATTCATCTAGTTGTTTCTTTAGTTACACAAATTCCACAGTGGCCATTCTATAGGGGGTATTTGATATGGGCCTTGAACAAGGAATTAAATCAATGTAAAACTCAATTTCTTATTCTGTGGGATGTCTAAGTAAATCCTCTAGAAATGTGTCAACATATTATTTCACAATAGATACGTCCTCTATTAAAACATTCTTTTGCTCAGCAATAGTAATTTCATTTTCTTCCTCTACAATAGTTTATTTTTGTAGAGCTACTGTTGGTGGATCTTGATATGAATCAGGTGGTGACGTGTTTGCTTTAAAGATACGGTAATCCTCATCATCAACGAATGTTGTAACCTCCTTCTTCATACAATAAATTTTTACATCATGCTCTGAAAAAGTTCCATTTTGAGGATTATATCAAATTAAATCATGTTTATGATGATGAGATCAGATGATAAGGAACATTTATATGCCAAAATGGGAACTGATTCACAAAGCCTTGTTGCGATGATACTTCCCTTTGGTGTTTTGACTGACAACTCCCTTGTTAAGTCAAAATGTAAATACATAATTTTCATAGGAAATTGGGATGATATGAAACAATTTGATGACCCATAATCAAATAATGCATTGGATAAACATGAGGTTACCATTATATTACCTTCCACCAAGTCCTTCAGACCTTTAACCTCACCAGTAGTGATTGTATAAGATTGTCCTTTCTCCCTTGACCTTTTTTGTGGAATGTTCCCTTGGCTATTAGGAAATTAGTTTTTATAATGCCCATATTCTATACAATAATTTCATTTAGCATTGATATCCTCTTTCTTCCCCATGAAATTATGAGCATGGTGTCCTTTTTCACCACACATGTAACAGAATCAAATTCCCTTCAGGCAAGTACCGGGGTGTTTCATCCCACATTTACCACATGATGGATATTCATCTTTTCCCTTCTTCCCCATAATTCCATTTCCTGATTGTTTAATAGATCTCTTCTTATCTTTCTTTGTTTTAATGTCGTAAGATTGACAGAATTCTATTTTGGTCTTGATTACACATGATACAATATCCTCATACGGTGAGAAGGATTTTGAGACTAATGCTCGACGGAGAAATGGTTTTAACCCAAAAAATAATTGATCAATCTTACTCCTTGGGTTATGTATATAATATGTTTCTTTCTTTTCTTACCATGTATAGTTAGCCTCATACTTTTCTAAATTCTCGTCCTCATTTTCCCTCAGTCTCAGAAACTGTCTTTCTATAACTTCTCGATGCTCATGAGGAAAGTATTTTTATATGAAACCCAGTTTAAACACCCTCCATTCAATACTTGCTACTTCTTCATCCTGATTTGTGTTTCGAATTAATGACCACTATTGATCTACATCTCTAGTGAGGTGATAAGCATCCATGTCAACATTTTCTGTTTCACTACTCCGCAAAGCATGAAATATTTTATCTATGAAACTTATCCATTGTCCACCTATAAATTGATTTTTAGACCCATATAATGTTGGTGGTTGTTGCCTCATGAAGCTATCTTACATTTAACCTCCGCATTATGGATCAGGGTCCTCTATAAGGGTAAAGTTATTATTCACAGCCTGTGTGAGTTGTCCTAGTATGGTGATATGCTGATCTGCACCAGTTGCATCACGCGCTCGTCTATAATTATCTTGAGCAGGATGGAAATCCCTATATGGATTACGTGTGTTGATACAATTTCTATTCCTTTAATTGGGTGCCATTTCTAAACAATAACATATAGTAGATTAGTTTATGAACCGAAATACATAATTTTTAATTAGTAAAACACTTAACATAAAGTGAGCAGTTTATGGACATAATCTATAATCATGAAAATGTTATCTTGAAGAGTTATATACTAAAAAATCCATCATAATGATTTTTAAATAAAATGATAATTGTACTAATAAAATCCCATAGGAGTTTCATAACCAATAGTATGAAAGACTAGTTGTTGTGCATCAGTTCTTGTTCAAGTCTATCTCATAGAGGCATTTTTGTGTTTTACCCCAAGGTACATCTATGCCAGAGATGCCTCTACCGACTCATATCTAGACAGGGAGGTATTTCTTATAAATCTCACAAAATATCAACAGTACCAAAATCTATTGAATTTCTTCTATAGTAATCCTCAAAGAGTATCTTAGGGTAATGTGCACTAATTAGTGTTTTCCCAAATATTTCTTCCAAGTTTTATAATAAAAATCCTCATATACCAACTGTAATTCCACAACCCTAGTTACCTTTAGTCAGTGAATTATTACATAACATCGGCATGATACAATGAATCATGTCCCGAAAGACCAATCAGCATAGTATCCTTGGAGGTAATAGATACATTAATAAGTTTTACATTACATCATGAAATAAAAACATCAACAAGGTTTTGTCACCTTCTGAATGAACTTATATACTAAGCATATCTATGCAGGTCAACCCTAAAATACTTCTTCACATTATAATAAAAATAAAACATAGAAATGGGTGATCTCAGATGCTCAGTAAAGATTACAATATAGCGGAAACTTTCTTAAATATGCATAAACATTTAAGGAAGTGTATAAGACTAAAACAAAAGCCTTTTTATCATAAATATCAGCATTATATGGCAATGAATAAAATCAAATAATTCCATTTACATAATCACATGGATATTCTACTAGTTGAATAATCAAATGGAATATCAATAGTCGCTTTCATAATAATGGGATGCATAAATCTAGACATCATAACCACATAGTCCAAGCCTTGTGCCAAGGCTAAAAATTTAATTTTGTCAAGGCCTGGTGCCCAGAAACAAGTTTTTTCCATTAGATCGACTGATGCATCGAGGAGATATAGCGGGCTCCACCCATCACTTACTATGTCCAATGCATTCCTCATATGGAAAAGAATAAACATAACATAAACATTCATATTAAAACTACCAGATGAATTGTAAATACATTAATAGTAAACCATCAATGGTATAAAAATAAACAATTCATAGTCAAAAATATCACAAAACCTTCAATACAATATATATGATTTTTATTATAAATAAATCAACTTCAAACTGGTTTAAAATCCACCAAAGAATGTTGAAATAGATGAAATAAAAACTTTTTAGGAGAAATATATCCTTCTTTTTTGAAATTGTTTAGAATTAATATATTTATAAAAGAAATAATTTATTTTGAAAATATTCTTATGATTTTGTAAGTGAAGCTTTAATGATGTTATAACGGTATAAAATATCCACTCCCATTGTATAATATGAAAAACATTCTTACCTTAATTTTATTGAAAATGTCATTATGTACCTTGTTTGGAAAATGACAGAAATATTCTGTTAAAAAAATACAATGTAAAATAAGTGTATAAATTAATTTATAAAAGTAACTAGTAAATATTAAAAATGCTTGGAAATAAATATTTAAGAAAACATGGTTGTGGATGATAAAGTGGTCCTAGTAGATACTTATGTAAAAACAACCTCAGATTATAAAGATATTGTAAAATTAACAATTACCTTATACGCTTCATTAGTTTATGGTAAGTTAACCTCCTATAATATAGTTAAAAAAGTGTTATTAAATTATACAAGAACTATATACCTAAATTTTATATCATATTTGACCCTCTAATATAGATTCGTTAATAATATTTCAGTAGTATCATTATTTCAGGTGTTAACTGATTCGTTTTCTTTTATATTCTAGGTTATGTAAGCTATGTTTTTTATGGATAGGATGTATCTTATTAATATAAACAATGATATTATGATCATAAAAATTATTTTTAAC
Source organism: Viscum album (assembly GCA_963277665.1). NCBI lineage: Eukaryota > Viridiplantae > Streptophyta > Magnoliopsida > Santalales > Viscaceae > Viscum > Viscum album. The sequence goes on from OY728129.1 coordinate 938,628,785, forward strand.
CATAAAATTAATATTATTTTTGAATGATTACAATGGAGAATGAATTTCATTAGGTTCTTGGAGACGAAAATATGTACATACATACGAGCGTGAATATCATTATATTGATGGTGAAATCATATGTAATTTGATGGTATATAATAAATAAAAAATCACTAACATGTTATATCTATCATTTAAATCATTTATATTCATTATTATACCCAAAAAAATAATGAATTGTTTGAATAACTAATTATACCACGACGTGGAGATTATAAGCCATTCGTACGCACGTATGGTGACTTTGTCATTTATATGATGGATAGAAAAATTAAGATTGTTGTACCATATTAATAATAAAATCAAATTATATATAAGATATTTTATTTATTATATTATAAAGTAAAATCAATAAAAGAGGATGTGGAAGAAGAAAAGAATTTGGAAGAGGTGTTGAATTATTTACCTCTTCTTCATGTTCTTCCTTTTGATTTGTTCAAAAGGGATCAATAAGATGGATTTAATACTAAAGGAAGGCCTCTAAGATGAAGGGAGGAAATTTGGAATGATATATGTGTAGGGGTAGTCCATGTAAATTGGATTTGGTTCTGTGAAATTAAAATAAGGGGAAGTACACATTTTTAAGAGAGGTGACGGTCACTTTTGGGAAGGCATGAAATATTATTTTATAATAATAACATTTTCGGTTTGTAATGGCGCAAAAATGAAATATTTCGATGATAAGGTGGGTATGGGTTGAAAACCTCCCAAACAATAGGTTTTAGATAGATTTAGGTCATCATATTAATCATATTTGTGTTATTTAACTCTTAGTTAAATAGTTTGACATTTACCTTGTCTATTTATATTTTTTTATTATATGGTTAATACACTTACTATAAACTTTCAATCATACCCTAAGTGGTTAATTATTAATATATATAACCTTATATAGGTCCTATGGCCTAACCATAGATTTTTATGAATATTATATCAATTAATAATATTGTATTTGTTTTAAAAACACAATTATGTCATTTTTGACACTATTTATTACATGGTTTTTGTGAAAATCATAACAACATGATTACATTGAAAAAAATAATAATTTAATCAAACGTAACATGTAATAATAACCTATAAAATTAGTTTAATTCATCAAATGTCTTAAAAAACATTTATTTGGATATTTATAATATCAATTATTTTAATCATTCATTAATAATGTAATTAGTGCATCATCACTGTGTCATAAATAAATTCAATTATATAATGTATAAAAACTATAAATAAAATAAAATTATCTAGAAAATATTTTTATATTTATAATTAATATATATAGTCAAATTATTCTATTTTATAATGCTATATTAAAATGTTTTTGTTATTAAAAATTGAATTTAACTTTTTTAACTCTTCATTAAATAAAATAATTACAAATGTCAAAATCTAATCCAAGTTGAACAAAGGGGATCATTTTTTATTCCTTTGGATGGTTTTGGTCAAATTAAACTTATCCAATATAATTAGAACATGTTTAAGGGAAACTATAATATCATTTTTACCTTTAATTACCCTATTTACTTTTAACCACGATAAATAAATGTAAAAAGTAACTATTCACCAAAAATCATATTAATCTTATTGAATAAAATTTTTCATACTGAAGTCAACCATATCTCTAAATGTTTTTAAATTCAACTCATAGGAGTGGTAAATTTAGGTTTTATTCAAATTTGCAAGTGCTTCTAGGAGGTGGGTAAAAGACGGTAAACAGTTCAATAAACTTGTCATATATTTAAATGTATTATAAAATTACTCCAAGAATTGCATTGAACATATATAGGTTTTATGGATCTATTTAGAACTAAAATAAAATACTATAAAATAAATAATTATTTAAATAATAAAATTTCGTTTTAACCAATAAGGCAGTGTTTTTCATTATTCATCAAAAAATGAATGTTTTCAGGGAAATACAAAAAATTCACCCTGAGCTAATTTTGATATTCCGAATTCAAAAATGAAGTCCATTTTAAAAAATGAAATTTACAAAATTTCAAAAAGTGGGTATTAATATTCATTAAATATAGTTAAATTGGTCGTGGTGTGTTAGAATCTCGAAGTTCCATATAATGAAAACAATTGCATTATTCAAAGGGAAACATACCGTGGAAGCTTGGGGTGTTACATTCTGTGACAAAAAAACATAGAATTTTGATTCAATTACATGTATCTACGAGAATATCTTGTGTTACACACAAAATTATGTTTTTCGTGGGTTAAAAAAATCTTGAGTTTCCCTTGCATTACACACAACACTACATTTAAAGGAAACCTAACATAAATTTAAATTATTATTATTTAATATCAAAATAACTGCATATACATTAGACTGGTAGGTATATGATGAATTAAATAAATTATGTACATATATTTATTAATAATATCTATATAATTAATTATTTAGTGAGCAATGAATTATAAATTAAATGAAAAACATTTTAAATTTAATGATATCAATTTCTTACAAAAATAGTTTTTATACACATAAATTAATTTCAAAAGAAAATAGAAACAAAAAACTTCTTGTGAGTTATTTTTATTAAATTTATAGAGAATATATTGCATATGATATTTATAATTAATCATATATGTTTCTATACATGTTATATGAGTAAATACAATTATACACAAGATAACTGTATTTCTCTAGAAATCAATTTAGTTTCCTCTTACCAATTTATTATTTGAAAAATAATTTATGATTTTACTATAATATTTATTTTAGAAAATATAATTAATTTTTGAATATATCATATCAAAAAAGAAATTTGGATTAATTTTTCTGAATTTTCTCAAAAGAATTACTTTTTAATTTATATTGAAAGTACTAAATTTTATTAGAAAAATAACATGATTTTTAATTTATTTTTAAAGATATTTTATATAATATATCCATTTTAATGTCAAATTAGTTCAATTGGAAATCCATTAATCAAATTTAGGTCATTAGAATCAGTTTTTTGATGAGTTTGTAATAAAAACTATCTAAATGTGTGAACATTAATCTCTAGAACCTCACTTTATCGTTCTGTATATATGATTAATTTAAAACTTAATTATCAAACTTTTGGGAATGGAGTTTGAAACAATATATTCCATATTTTAAATAAAAATAACTTATATAATATAATAAGGTAAATTTTTATTTTTACTCTTATTATCATTGAAACTGGTCAAAATAAAATACTACGATTAATGTTAAACTGATGTTCTGTGCATTACATGCATTTTTATTAAAATTTGTTCTCCCCAAATATGGGTTTTTTATTTAATAAATTCTATTTAAAATCTGCAAAAAATAATTGAAAATTTTATAATAAATCACTTTTAATATTATTCACAAATGACACATTACCTATGTAAATAAAACGATACAAGTTACATTTTTATAAACTATAAGTATATAATTGTGTAACTATAATGGTTAATGAGTAAATTTTAATAAAATATGTTTATTTTGTGTGGTGGTGGTCTGATTGAATATTTTAATACCTACTGATTAATATTAATCAATATTTGAGCCACATTTGGTAACATTGACCACCTAATAGTGAAGTATTTTGGAATCTACACAAAGTTCTACTCCTCTTTAATTATAAAAGTGAACTCACTAACCCCACCTGTTCAATCCACTCACGACATTTTTATAAACCAAAAACATCCAAAATAACAATAAAACCACTCTCTCCTCATCTAGAATAATAATTTTGGGTATTATTTCATCATAGGATGTCTTTTAGTGAATGACTAATGTTGATACATGATGAATAAATAATGTTCATCAACGAGCTTTTTTTGTTTTATATTTACCAAACAACCCTTAAATTATTTGTATTTCAAGATTATATTATAACATATGTATATTATTTATAATGATATATTATGATTTTAAGATAATTTCCCAAAAATATATCCACATCAATAAAATGGTTTAGGAAATCATCAATTGTCTTTACATGGGAATACGAGCTCTGGGACTGATCTCAATCATTTTTCTATTACCACATTTTCATAGTTAAACATAATGTTCAATTTTCTATATATATTATATTACCGATATTAATAATTTTTTTATTTTCTAATTATTATATCACCCATAACTTTAGACACTCCATTTCTGGGAATATGGAAATATTGTTCCTATGTATAGTGGACTACCTCTTCACGAAGGGATGTTAATTGCTCATGCTTTACGTGGACTGTATTATAAATCTGTTTAATATAACTAAATTATATATATGAAATAAATACGAATATGTAATGATAATATATTTTATTTACTTTTTTCTATTTCATCCCAACATGTAAATGAAGAACAACGTTCATGCATATATAGAAGAAACCATCCGCAGGAATGATGTATTTCAATTCCAATTTAAAACATTCATCAGTTAATCTAAATAAATATACAATAAATAATTATTATATCTATATCATGTTTATAATTATTTATATCATTAACTACTTATTGAAGTAATATGTAATTAAAAAATAAATACATATTTGAAAAAACAAAGCATTTTTTTCACGAAACTTGTCATCAGCAAAGAATAATTAATAAATGGGCATTAATTGGTCATAATAATATTATACATGTTATGATATATATGAATATTATTCCCTAATATATGTATAATTATGTTATGTTTATTATAAATGCGTTTTAAATGAGTACATAGTAATTCAAGACATAAGGTATGGGATTTAAATCTCACTCTTTTGTTTTGTGAGAGAAAATCTATATTCACAACATGTTTCTTTTATATGGATTATATAATGCCAATGAATATATTTTTTGATTTTTTTCCATAACATTATATTTTTTGAAAATAATTTTTATGTTATCTCTTTTATGGGGTTTACAATTCGAAAGTTTCGAAATCGGTAACTGATTTTTATCTGAATTCTCCTTCTTGGAGACATATATTATGTTATGGGCCTAGATTAATCAATGAGGTGTATATAATTTTCCTAGCTATGTAATACCATGAATAACCATATTTCCATGATATTAAAATTTTCATTTATTTTTAATCTCCATGGGATATTATGATTCAATGTTTCCAAAGATATTATCGTTTTATATTGCAATCTTATTGTTTGTCAAGATTGTTTTCAATTAATATTCCAAAGATGAAATTCTTGGATATATCTCACAATAAACTCAATATTATTTTTATACGATGATTATTAATAGATCATATATTTTTTCTATTCATTTTCCTTTATTTATGTTCACAAGAATTTAAATATTTTCAATATTAAAGCCATATTTATGATCAAAAACATTTTTCCTTCCAAAAACATGTTTTCAATAAGTTATTTCAAATTTCACCTAAAATTCATTAAAATTATTTATTAATGAAATTTTACCCAACATTTATTTTTTTGAAAACAATTTAATGGAATATTCATATCATATTATAAAATAATTCCCATTTGAAAGTAGACACATTTGAAAATGATTTGAAAAGTTTATTTAAAATCAAATGGACTATTTTATTAAACAAATGTTTTTAATTATATTTCAATATCATTTTCCATCTATGAAAAAATCTTTTGATGTTACATATCCCCTACCATAGATTCGATCGAAGGATAACATTATTTATTATTATATGAATTGTTTATTTTTATGGGTAAAATATGTATATGAGCCCTATTTGTATTCCATGGGTTATACCAGGGTTAAATTCTTATTAAAGAAAAATCATATTGCGTTGGATATAATGTGATGAAATGATGAAATAACAATGAAGCATGTCTCTTTTCCATAGGTTATGACATGATGAAATGTTTTAAATAAGAATTTTATTTTGTGGTTTATGATATAATGAATGTTTTATGATCTCTTGGGACACATATGTATTATTTTTAGAATGTAAATTATGGGACCCATATCTCCCACCAATTAAATAGGTAAAAAAATGTTCTTTCTACATAGAGGGAGCACTCGTGGTTAGCCCATGCCCAAATAGGATGTTAAATAGGTGGTAATCCCAACCGAAAAAAGTACGGTACATGGGTGGCTACAAAATTCCCAAAAAGGAGGTATCACATGTGGTTATCCAAACCCTAAAAGTGTGTACTAATTTTGTTAACCCATTCCCAAAATAGTGGGTACAAATGTGGTGATCCTAATTCAAATATATAATACCCAAGAAGTCATCCCTTTCCCAATGTAGGTACAATGGGGGTTATTCAAAGCCTAATATGTTATAAATATCTTTTTATGTATCCATGACATAATTATTTATCTTATTATGTGTATTTGCAATTTCTATGTTTTATTCCAATGTTATTATCTCATGGATCATGTTTTTTATTCCTCTATAGTTAATGTCATTTGAATTGCCAATGTGTTTTCCATTAATCATGCTTATGATCTATGACTTGTTGTACCTGAGCTTCATAGTTTATGATTATTCTCCCATAACCTTTTGATTACCATATGATTATATATTACCATATATGTATATATAATAATTTTCACTTACTTTGTACAAGATCTCACCCTTTCTGAAGTTTCCCTTCCACATGTTCTGAAGAAGGGTTTTATAGAGGGTTTTATATGATGATTACTATTTTAGAGGATCACTATGAGAAACATTGATGATCATTCTTTGGATTATATGATTTTATTCATTTTTTCACATAGAACTAAATTATTAGTTACTTCCAACATGTTTTTGTAAAATGTAATGAATTTTCATCTAAAAATATGTAATATCAAATTATGGCATGCATTGGTCCGTATAGTTGGTATTAGAATAATAGTGTGTTTTCCTTTTGAAACTAGGATGAAAAATATTTACTGTGATCCCTAAGGATATTTCTATAGATATGTCTAGTTATGTCTCTAATGATAAGTATATGGTTGAGTCATTGTATAGATAAATTAAATAAAATTTATTAAAGGATAGAGTGGTTATTCTCTAGGAAATTGTATCGTCATGATGATACTACAATTTCATTGGGAACTCGAACAGGTGTACCTAAGGGTAACAAACTTGAAAAAACCTTATTGAAATAGGATTGATTGGTAACTAGTGAGAAATAGTAGTCCTTGATGTACACAATATTTAAAACCCCTAGGAAGTATGAATTAGAAATTATCAAAATCATTATGATGCACCACGAAGGATTGAAATAAAAGATGACACTGAATGACCGAGGATAAAGCTAAGGATATGGAAATGAAATAATGTGTCATTATTTAGATGTCAAATAAGTGATTTTTCATGATTAAATGGTTCCCTACTAGAATTATTGATTCATACATAATATTATTTTAAATTTTTAGTAAATGGATATAACCATAAGGAACCATGATAACATTGAATCTATGGAATAATTTAGTCAGTATGTGAAAAAAAGTTCATTAGGACTAGAGAGAAATATATTTTGAATATTCCAAATCATATATCATTATATATGATTAAAAATATGATCTTTGGTGAGATTCCAAATTCAAAAATAAGTTGAAGGTGGAATTTTATGATATTTCATTTGGTAATTCACATGGAAAAAAATAATATTTTGATACCTACACATAAAAAATAATGGAATAAAAACATGAATAAATATCTAAAATGGTGGGTAAAATGATACCTATGAGTAAAATATATTCATAAAAAGAAACATTGTTAAAGAGTTTTATTTCTTTTCTATGGAGAACATGGGAATTACCCAACTCAATGACCATACTCAAGAATTAACATCCTAAAAAATAAAGGTATTAGATGATAAAAATAATTGATGTGGATATAATAAATTATTTATGAATTTGGAATCATGGATTAAGAATTTTGAAATATATAATGATTTTGTGATATATGTTTTTAATTAGGGATTTGAACGCACATTTTTAAGGACGCTGATATGCTCAAAATTTTATTTAAGGTCAATGTGATATTCCTGGAACATACAATATTAAGGGAATAGAAACTTTAATATATTTCTATTGTCGAAATAATGATGTTGTTATAAAGGATTGAATTAATTGGGAATAACAAATTTAATAATTTTGATGACCATTTAATATATTATATATTTTTAGAGATTGTTTTTTATGATAACATTGATGGAATTTCAAACATTTCGGAAATTAAGGAATATATACAATTATCATTGTTTTATTTGTGTACAATGTCAAATAATCATTTGTTTATTTAATCAATTAATAAAAATGAATGTTTATAAGATGATTTTATTGTAATTCAAATTATTACCATGTTTTAATAGAATATATGATGATGTTTTTCTCATGTATAGTATTTGAAAATCTAGATGCACTTTATGGTACATGTGGATTAATGATAAGTTCATTTTGAAAATTCACAGACCATCTTTCTTCTTTTTTCAAAAATATTTTATTTTGTAAGGGTCATATGGTTAATCATTTATATAATGGTTATATTGAAAATTATATGAGGTGTTAAATATTAATGCATTACATCAACATATGACGATTTATACACATTTAAATACATGTTCTAATAATTTTGATTTGATAATAACTATATATTGATTTAATGGATTTTCATTCATTTATGGAGCTTATTTTGTTCTTTAGAAATCGAAAAATCCATCTCTAAGAGTAAGAGATGATGTGAAAATTTATCGAGACATAAAAAGTGTCAAAGTATCTACATGAAATGGGACCAAATCAACTAATTATATTTTCTTGTGAAAAATATTCAACTTAATGAAAATATTTATGAAATTCTTTTATTATAGTACCCTTATTTCCATTTGATTAAATTATATCATAAATAACAAAAAAAATATTGTTGTGTGGAGTTATCATAATATATATCACCCAATTTCTTAGGATCAATTATCGTTATCCCTGTATATAATTATTTACATCTTTATTCCTTTTCCAAATCATTAATTCTCAACTATGGTCTCATATATTGATTCCATGTTATAAGTTAACTTGGTTTTTCATTTTGTTTCTAACTAATTATTTAAGTCTTTATCAAATGTTGAATTTTTGTTGACTTGGATGAGTTTTTAGGGTAAAACCATTTAATGGGGTTAAAATTTAACAACCCAATTTTTTTTCAAAAAATATATTAATTTTTTAATATATTGTTTCAAATAATACAATGCTTCTTTCATGACATACAAGTAACATTGATTTTGTATTTCATATAAATAAAAACTATGCTTGTTAGGGGTCACACACTATCTATTATTTATATCTGGTTACATGAAACAATACATTTAATTGAAAAAAAACATAGAACTAAAATGTAATTATTTATTATGATAGTTATAAAATAGGTGTCGGCATGATAGTTATAAATTTTTTATATGAAATTTGGAAAAAATCGATTACACATGTATATATAATGAAATATTTGGTTTTCCATTAGATAAAAAATAAGAGGGAATGTTTCGAGATTTACAGAGAGCAGGAAATTCAACTTTTTAAGATATAAATGGAAAACCCATAGAATTTTTGTTCCATACATGATACCGATCCCTTGATTTGTTCCTTTTGTAGTCAGAATTTTCATTCAAGGTTAAACAATAATCATTTTTTTTAATTTTAGTTGATACAGAACTTCTTTCTTAGTGTAAAGATAATGTTGTTTCTTTCATGAAGGCTTTATAAGTATTTTTATGTCTAATTAAATAGGATAAATCTATATCTTCTATCATCAGCAATCATGTTGATGGTGGATACTCAGTTATGGCTAATCTGGAGGCCCTTTAGATAATGATTAAACTCTACATGTTTCAGCTTCCTACCTGAAATATTTACATTACGGGAGGTACACCCTTATCATATGTTTAAATAAATAATATGATATCTCATTGGTGGGGAAATAATGATTGAATGATCATTCCAACTAGAAATATAATTTCTCATATCATCTTTTAATCTTGGGAGGAGCATAATGCGACCAGGATTATCAGAAATCGAAAAATTGGTGATGAAAACGCGATAATTTTTTAATATGGCTTTAATATTAATTATTTTAATGAGATTAATTCCAATACTAAAAAATGTATTATTCTTCATGGATTAATTTTGGTGTATTAGAATCCTAAAATCATTAATTACACTTTTTATTCATTAGGAACTCCTATCAGGGTTGATCAAATGACAGTAGAAGGGGATCATGGATTCATTTCATGAATATTTTTTATATTAATATGGAACTCAATAAGAAAGGTGATTTTAATATTCTTACTAATAACAAAAATATTTCTATAAATGTTGAATATGGTCATGTCTCTTTTTGGTGATGTCTTCAAGATGATGGTTACCTTTTTTTCTAATAGAAGGGTTCTTTAAAGGAAAGTGAATGTGGTTTGTTGGATTAGGGACTGGGTGGAAATAAATAAGAAACATAAAAATAAGAATGTGGTGATTGAGAATGGGGGGCCACCAAACAACCTAATCATTCACTCTAAATCGTTATGTAGAATGGGGGATCCAATAAAAGTAGATCTTCTCTCTCAATGGATCATCTGAATAAATCTTAGGAAGGAATTGGTGAGGTAGAGGAAAAGGGTAAAAATACCATAGTCTATCATTCCCACTCAATAAGGAGGGTCCTCATGAGACTATAATGTAAGGATAATAGTAAATATATTACTATTCTTTGAACACAGAGATATCAAATGATATATATCATATAGTTTATATACTAAAAACAGATTTTGGATGATGACTATCTGGTTTTAGAAATTTCACATGATATCTAGTAATTTTCTCACATTCTTGATAATGAAGAGTCATCTTCTAAACCTAACATGGATCATGAATGGAAAGGCACATTCATCATTATTTAAACATTTAACAAATAAAGGCACAATAAATAATTATTTAATTAATTTAAAATTTATTTATCAATTTTGTAATGAACATGAGTTTGAGGGTACTTCCACTCAGGAGACAAAACAATATATTTAAGGAAACAATTATGTTTCTAGTAGGAAAATGGAATGAACATACATAAGGAAGACTCTATAAATGGTCTGACAAATTCCACTTATATTTGAAACTATATTAAACCCCTTCATATAATAAAGGATGTTATTAAGACCGCATAATTCTTTCACTAAGAAGATAAGGAGGAAAAAATGGGAATTCAACACTATACACAAATTCAAACAAGGGTCCTCTAATGGAATTTCAAAGATATGTACAATCATGATACTACCAGTTCCCTTATGTTTCATATAAAAATAAAATAACTTATCCTTATAGGGTTGGATAAAACAAAAAATTCATTTTCATATATAGTTTCCAATATAAAAAATTAGTGTTTTCATTTAACAAATACCAACAGTTATTTGATATGAGTGAAAACATTGGAGTGGTGACACAATTATCCATGATTATTCCACCCATGGTCACATCCCATGATCAAAATGTCTCATGTGATTTTAATTGTCAATTAAATCATCAATTTAACCTTTAATTTTGTTCATTAATATGTATAGGGATGGAAGGTGTCTTTAGATTGACATTGAGACTCTTAAATCATCTACCATTAGCCCATGGATCATCCCTAGTGATTTAATTATAACCTAGATGAGATAATGGGATTTGTGACTGATTTCATATCCTTTGTGTAGTTTTTATACTTCATTGAAAATAATGTAATAATTGATGTATATTTTTTTGTATCCTAATACACCTAGCATTTGAGGCATATTAATAGCTATGTGGCAATTAATATTTATAGTGATTCTGATCATGGTAAAATCCTAAATTTTTATAATTCTATTTTCTACCAAACCATATCAATACTTATCTCTCAACATCATCCGATTTATAACTACATACTGAGGAATGAATCTAACTCATATTTCACATAAAGGTTAAAAAACTCTTGTATTACTCATCCGAAATGTTGGAATATTTTTTATGATGTTTAGAACTCTGTGTATTAAAAAATTATACTCTTTAATGTGTCCTAGAAATTATATTCCTCGAAGTGAATATAAAAAAATGGATTAAGGATTATTTTATATTTATTTATGCTAAAATAACTAATCTTTAGGACTATCTTCTTCATATTTAGGAGTATGAAACCTTCAATGATTACATTGATGGATCATTGAATGATACTGAGGAGGAATTTAAGATTAATGATCTCCAGAATCATAATGATTTCATGAAACAAGAGTCCTATAAATCCAAATGGTTAAATAATGGTGAAAGGAAGTACAAATTTATCAAACCCCTAAAATGATATAAGAAGGTATCCCACCATTAATCATATAATAAAAATGATAATAAAATCATTGAAAATAGGATGACTATCTTAGATCACGTTGTCTCTTACATCAAGTAACTTTTAAATGGATCATCTACCATCATTGACCCATTAAATGGTATTAGTCTGTGTCTTATTAGTCAAGAGGACATTTTTTTGGATCAATTATCCTCTTATGAAATCTAAAATTTAGGAGGTTTTCATTAGGATATATAATGTTAGATCTCATGCCTAGATGTTTTCAACAACTTATTCATTAAAATATATTGGGAGGTTATTTATATTGATATTTGTAGGCTAATTACTCAATTCTTCAAAGGTGTCTTCCTTCTAAATTTGCTGAAAGATCAGTTCCATTACATCATAACAAATGTTTAGATTGATAATGAGATGCATCTACTTAGGATGGTTTCTCAGGTCAATTCCACATATAATATTATCAAAAAACTCATTTCTAATGGATTGGCCTCCATCTCTGGAATGACTATTTTTATCAAATTGGTTATGTTTTATTAAGGGAAGTCCCACTTAGGATTTCTATAGAATTTCTTTAGAATATGAAAAACTTCTTAAAAATACACTAAGGTGGGTAATATTAATTTTAATATTTATGATAATAGATATTTTGATATTATGGATAGGACCTTGAGTTTTATAGTTCTTGTTTAGTAGTGTTTTTATGATGTTTTTTAGTGGGTAGAAAACATTTTTGGGGTTGAACACTACATTGTTCTGATTAATCATCTATGAAGGATAATTTTACTTCTATATAGATGTAAGAAATAGTGACTGACTTTCTTTATTTACTTTTTCAATTACAGAGGACATTCTATGGAGTCTAATTTCTATCATGTTGGGAAATTGGAATTTGAAATATATCATTGATGGTATCATATTGTATCCTCCTACCCATTTACAGAATTCATATGAAATCTTCTAGTTAACTAGATGAGATAAAAAAACTTTATAAACATCATGAAGGATGTCTTGAATTATAAGGAGGCCTTTGGTCTAGAGATTATTATGAACAAAACATTTACCTACATTTGAAGGAACATCTCTACTACCATGAGAGTCGACAATATCAAAGATCTTGGAATTATTGATGGAGTCTTTATTATTATCTATATTAGTATTGATATGTTCTCAGAAATACTAAATTATTTTAAATTTTCTTTTATTATTAGTCAGATAAATAATGTCCTAAAGGAAAGGTAAATCCCTTTTTCTATGGTTGGACAGGTGTGTTTATTGAAATATATCATCATTCCCAAAAAAACTTACACTGTCATGGTATTCAAATGGAATGTTTCACTAATCAATAATACCAGTTTTCTCTTAAGAACATCATTTTTACTAGTATCATATTGGATAATAGGTTGTCAATTATCTCATGGAACACTTGTTTCAAGCATTATGATGTTGGTTGTTTGGGAATTAAAAATCATAGATTTGTTAATGGATCATTGGAAAATATTTTTATGTGGATGTTGATCAATGTAAATTCATTGGTTTTAAGATTCCTTGGTGCTATATTTATGAATAAACTCTAAATTGGTTATCATAATAATTTTTTTCCTCTACTTCGACTGATTTCATATCTATAATCCCTATAAATGACACTCAATATAGATAGTTCGTCTCTAGAAACACATCTCTTCATATATGGAATATTAATGGAATTGTTTCTCAAATATTTTATTATCTTATGAATGATTATACAATTAGAGATTTGAACATATCAATTAATGATAAACTTGAAAACATGAATGATCATTTGGATTTAACAAAAATCATTGTTCAAATTTACTAATTATCCTAGAGGGGTGAATTTTGGGGGTGAGGATCTATTAAAAATGGAGTTATCACATAGATGATAATAAACTAACTCTTAACCTACTACAATTATAAAGCCTAATGCATTGTAAATTTGAACAATACTTTCCTCAGAACCTCTAGATCCATTCTTGTTTGGAGGTTTATGAATATAAACATTCCAAGAAACAATTTTATATTGACCTCTAGGATATCTCAATGTTGTTCATGTTATCTCCTTCATAAAAAAAAAAGACATCAACCACTTGTTTTACACATTGGTCACTTTTTCTGAGACATAGAAATCACTATCAGATGACATTAAAGGTCATTTTCCTCAGACTACATCCATTCATGAATCCATTAAAGGCTAGTGTGATCTCCAACCAACTCATAGTATTCTGAATATTTTTTTTGCGTTATAACATAAAAGATTTTTCGAAAAAAAATTCATGCTCGCAACAACTATATATATGATCATGTCATCTTAATGCCTCATAGTACTCTCACCAAACTGATGGTTTTTTCAGAAATGATAATCCCTCCCAAGTTGGATATTTATATAATTAAATTTAAAATTTACAAGTTCTAAAAATTATTGGAATTAAGGATAACTTACATCCACCCATTGACATAATTGAAGTCTATTAGTAGTTTCATTTTTCTAGATGGGTCTAGATTAATAATAATGGACTGTCAAAGGGTATTTTGGGTCTATCATATTATGGAGTTACTTTTAATGATCAATATAAGGATGATCTAGGATATCATAATTGATTATCTGTATTTTATACTGATTTATGAATTAATTATTTGTATAATCACTATGAAGGGGGAATCCAAATATCGAGGAAACAAATATATGGTTGAAATGAGACTCTACCATTAATGTTATACTATCTGAGAAGACTCTTCTCATCACTCATGGAATAATACTAATTGATGGAAGAAATTCATTAATGTATCTAATTTATTATTTATATTGCAACTCATGTTTATATGGATGCAAATTTTATAACTGATTTAATTTCAAATAATCTTACTTATGTCATTTATCATTCATGGTCTGATTACATTTATGATGACCTCATTCACATACTTTTGAGGTATTAGTGTAATTCTCTTATTTTAAATTTTTCTTTATATTGTTATTTTTATTAATATATGAGTCTTTCTCTTCTTGAAAAGGTATCATCATTCAAAAAAAATTGGAAATGAAAATTGAAACCTTCTTAAAATAAAAGGAATCATTTTTTGTAAAACTATTTTCATGTTATAAATAATGTTTTACCTAAAATATAAAAAAAAATTGGTAAATTATTTTTTTGATATTTATGTAATATATTTTCAATTAACTATTTAATATTCATCATATGTGTTTTCTATATAAGGGATAAGAAAAAATCAAATTTCATGCTAAGAAATAAGTATTCTATGAAAAGATGTATTGTTTCATTTTAACGAAGAACAAATTATAAAAAAATATTTGAAATATTTAAAATATTTTTTATTAAAAATAAAAAAAAATTAAATTGTAATACCGATACTATATAAGGGTATATTTTTGGATATTTTATGAAATGTTTCATTTTTTGATGAATAATGAATGACACTGAAGTTAAATTGAAACCAATATTTCCTTAATTTTTATTTATAGTTAAAAATAATAAATTATATTTATATAAAAGTTAAATAATTTTTTTGTAAGTATATTAATCCATGTTATGTAAATATAATTAATTAGTTGATGAATTTTTATATAACAACATAGTAAAATTATGAACATATTCTCTTTAAAAATCTTTTTTCTCATTACGTCTATGGGATTAAGTTAGAATAAATTACACATTTAAATAAATAATATTTGTTAAAATGGATTCCATATTATGAATAATAATAATAATTTATATTATATTATAAGATAAAATTAATTTTTCCCTATATTGATTAGTGAAACAGTTATATAAATTACCATGGTTAAGCTAAAAATAATGTATTTGAAATCACATGTGTTTGTATTAGAATTAGTTTTCCACAAACATAGGATTTAAATATTAAAAATTGGATTTGAAACCATGATTAATTATTTATAAATTATATAATAAATATATTTCTATATAATTCTTAATGGATAAATTATCTAGGTATATAAAAAAATACAAGTTACCTTGTTAAAACCTATGTAGATAAAATAGAGTTTAGTTTAATAATAAAGAATAAAATGATAAATAGTGTTTTTATTTTGTGACGTGGGGATTTTTATCAACCAAAAAATCCCTACCCTCTATTTTGAAAATCATTTTGAGAAATATGAAGTAACATTGACCTCCCAATAGTTAATCTGATTGGATATTTATAAGACTACCAATATACATCAATTATAAAATGGAACTCATTAACAACATTAATTCAGAAATATCAGGACATTAAAATCAAATAATACTAGAATATATCACTTCCTGACTTTTGTGACCTCATCCTAGTAGACATAAATTTTGTATGAATCCTTTATATGAAGGATTTTAGTGAAAACATAAGTTGGATACCAAAAAAATAAGTCATGTTTGTCAATGATAATTTTTTCTCCCTCCACCTCATTAAAATATTATTATATCATGAATATATAAAAAAATATATTTTATAAATACATTGATATAGTTTTTTAAGGTCATTACATAAAAACTTGTCCAATTTCATTAAATTGGTAACAAAATCATCATTCGTGGGTACAACGAACTACCGCCTCTTGAACTAAAGTTGTTTGTTTTTCAATTAACACCATTCCACTTTGGAAATAATGATGAATATATATATATATATGATAATCATGCTATTAAATCTGTTATTTTACTTTGGAATTATTCTATCATATATACCTTATAACTCATCATTTTTTTGGAGAATGATAACATAGTTCGTGTGTGTGGCATACTACTGCCTCATGAAGAGATGTGATTCAATCACACATTACATGGAATATATTATGGTTGTTTTAAAAAATAAATGTGATTTATATGAAAAAATATTGTTGTAAAATTATAATATATTTCATTTAATTTTCTTTTATTAAACTCAATATGAAGATGAAAAAAAACAGTCATCCTTATGTATGTCCTACAGTGTCAATAAAATTGTGGTATGTCATATTCCATCATTAGGGGTAATGATTTTGTCTAAATAAATATATACTAAGTTCATATGATATTTATATCACGGTTAAAATTTATAATATGATCAATCCATGACCAATAAAAGAGGAATAAAAAATTATATTTATGAAAAACGAAGCAGTTATTGTTCAAAACAAGCATTTAATAAGAAATTCATAATCGATGGTCAATAAAATATCGTTAGAAAATTATATATGGTGTAACATATATTAATATATTTCTTTAATAGATATATTTTAAACCTATATTTATTATAAAAAATGTCTATATTAGTATGAAGGGTGTTTAAAAATAAGGTAATGGATTTCTGTCTCACTTTAATTTTTGGTGAGACACAAGCCATATTCTTAATTTTTTAACTTTATGTGGTTTATATTGATCTTTTAACATATTTTATTATGTATAAAATTAAAATATTTGGTATTTACACACTGATTTTATTATTTCCCATTAATGAGGTTTATTATTTTTAAGATACTAAATAATTATGGGATATTTGTCTAAATTTTCTTTCAGTGAGGTGTATATTATGATTTAAGAATATATTATTCTATGTGGTGTATATACATCACCTTAACATCCCATATAATGAATAAATGTATTATAATTATATTAAATGTTTTATTTTATTTTATTCCATCATGGGGATTGCGATTAAAAATTATGAACGTTGTATGAGTTATTTGTTATAATCTCATAATTTATCAGTATTTTTTATTATTATGCTTCCATAAAAGAAATATTATGATACATCCCTAAAAAAACTCATGTATTTTATTCTCATATGGATATGTCTTTATAATACATTTTTTCCCTTCATTTCCCACTCTTTACATGGTCAGGAGCTCAAAAAATTGTTTCAATGAAAACCCATCTTTTATATCAAAAATGATTTTTCTTACAAAATAAGGTTTTCTAAAAATGATTTAATAAAGGTTTTAAAAATCTATAAAATTATATATTATAAAAATGTTTACAAATTTCATTTCTTAAAAAAATCTAGATTAAATATCCCTATTGTTTTCAGAAATAAGGCATGTTTGTATTTTATTGAAAATATGAAAAGAATCATTATTTAAATTTCCATTACATGAATGGAATTTACATAGTCATGAAAATTATTTTATATTAAGAATCATTTATATTATTTAATGGTAATTTTAATGCAAAATATTTTTAATACGTTTTGATTTTTATAGGATAATTGTTAATTTCATCAAGAAATGTTTGAGATGTTCTTTCAAAATAATTTTACATCTATTAGGAAATATGTTTATCTTAACAATTTCATACTTTTAATATGATAGATGGATACCATTATTATTCTATTTTTGAATAGAAAATGATTATTATTAAAGGATTTTTATGAAAACTACTTCTCTTACATGGTTTATAACATGATATAATTATTATTATTCCTATTTAACAATACACAGTTTTTCTATAATTAGATGATGAAATGGCTATGAAACATATATCTTTTCCTCATTTTGGGATATGATTAAATGTTTATCAATCTCATTTCATTTCATGTGTTATGATGTGATTATTTTTTATTGAACTTGGGGTACACATGTATATTATTTCTATTAGGTTATGGGTGTGACCTATATCGCAATCCAAAAAAATGGGTAATGATAAATGTTCTATGAGATCAAATGGTACATGGGATGTTTGACAAAGCCCAAAATAAAGACAAATATGTGGTTATACCATAACCAAAATTAGGATAAAGAGATGGATATCCTAAGACCAAAAAAGAGGATTCACATGTGGTTATCCATAGAATAAAAAGAGGGTACAAGGGTGGTTTGGAAGAACCCAAAAATGAGGGACACTGGTGGCTAGCTCAACCCTGAAATAGGGTTCTCATGTGGTCATCCCAATACTAAAGTAGGTAAACGAGTGGTAATCTCAATCCTGAAATATTACGATTTTCATGGTGGGATGCCATAACCAACGATTTTATATGCTTATGTGTATACCAAAAATCTATGTTTTATTACAATGTTATGCTCTTATGGATATTTATATTTGGTTCCATCAAGATTCATGTATTTTGAGCTACTAATATTTATTCAACTATTTTTTTATAATCATTTATAGGCTTGGTATGATCATTATAAGTTATGTACACCATCACAAAATCTTATACTTATATTATGATTTTATATGATCATAGATTTATGTCTCTTATGTCTACACTGACTAAAAGTATGAGCTCACAATTTATTATTTTTACATTCCCCATGTTATGAAATAATGTGTTTTCATACCTTATATCATTGATGAGTAAAAATGAGATATTATTAGTCAAAAAAGTATATATCATCCAACAGATTAGAAGGTAGTGTACATTATTTCTAATGGAAGTAAATAATTATGGTTAATAGGTGTGTGTTTGTAAAATGTAATCAATATTAATTTAAATATATATAATATACATGTATGTGAATCTTGGGACTCTATAGATTGTGGTGGGTGTATATGATGTGTTATATTTTCACCTACTTATAAATTCTAGTGCTGCAACAAGGTCAACCATGCATGTGTTATTTCAGACTACATGTCATGTAGAACAAACATTCATAGAAATTATTGAATAATATAAAAATATTTTTTATTCTATCATTGATTTTGACACTATAAATTATATGAAATGCAGATATACGATAGAAAAAACATTTCAGTCATCAATGGATAAATTTAGTCCAATAACTGCTTTCATGAAAAACTCTTTTTACACCATAGAGGAACTACCAACCAAATAATGAAATAAGGAAGACTAATCCAGTCTTTATCCTCCACAAATCATCTGCCATCATCATCTTACCTTGAATCTCCATTAATCAGGAACACAAATCCATGTTTTTTATGGATTTTTCTAATGAACTTTCATGCAAGGATTTCCAATTAGATATTAGTTAAATTTAAGGGAAACAAAATTTTTTAGAAATAAACATGTGATTATTGGGGAAAATATTCATCAAAAAATTATGTGAATTTTTTTTCTGGTTTCCCATGAATGCTTTCAATTTTAATTATGAAAAAAACCTCTAAATATGAAATAATCAAATATCGTTAGAAAATACCATGTGGATTGTTGATGTGTATGATTTAATATATTTTTAACATATAATAAGGAATAAAATTTCAATATATGTTCATGTACTCTATGTTTATTATTTATTCATGGAAAATTTAATATTTAATAGGTTTTATAAATATTAAAAAATATTGTTGATGATACTTGGAGAATTTTTATTGACTTATTTGTCATCATGTACTATAAAAATTCACCATGATTGGTGATGATTACAGGATAATTATTATTAATACATGTAATGGTATAAGATTTCAAATAGATAAAATTATCCTTGTTACTATTATGATTGTTTAATTCTTCTTCTGTTTAATGAAATTTATTAATTTCACTAGGAGAGTGCCCATTCTGTATTATTTGAGAAGGTGAATAACATTAAATGCTTGTTTTCATATACAACCTGTTTTATTTAAGCCACAAAAAACCCTAATTATTTCATGAATACATTGAATAATTATAATTGAATGTAATTAAAAATTCTTATTCAACTTATATAACAACCATAAAAATATTAAATTTCATGATCTTTTGATTTTCATGATGATTTGAAGGTTCCAGAGAAAAAAATATAAATATTACCTGAGGATGGAATTAATGATGGAATGAAAAATTATAATATATTATTCCATAATTTGAAGATGGTTGATTGGAATTTAGAGTTGAGATTAATATGTATTAAGGTTGTAATTATATGTTATACTTAGTATTAACTGAAAACCTCTTTATGGAGGCCTTATACTAAAAATGTTGGGCCCACCAACTAATGAATAGCCTTGGAAGATATAACTCATCATTGTGGGACCCAGATGTCATCCACACTCAATGAAGTAGCACAATATGGCCCATGAGTATTTGATGATGTATAATTCATACTATTCTCGATTGGGCCTGAGTATAAGGCACATAGAGTGCGCAAGTGGTTGGTGACAGTAGTTTTGTCCAGAATCCCATTGTAACATCCCATGTAAGTAATGAATAATAGATATTCTTATCTATGTCTATTTATGAATTAGATAGAGTTTTAGAGGCTTAAAATGAGAATAAATCCAATCTTAAGCATGGAATACACTAATATTTTTAAAAGATTGTTTTACTGCATGTTGATGGAAAACCATTATTAAATAAAACTTTTGACAATTTTATAAGCTGTATTTGTCAAAATATACTTATTATTTATGATTTGGAGATTGAAATTTACATTGGATAATGTTTTGGTAATTTTCTGACAATGTTTATTTTTTAATGAATAGTGAAAAATACTGCATTTTACAACAAAACTGCTTTTCCATCTAATTTAATTTTATGGATATATTATATTTTTAATAGGTTTTAAATTTAAAATAGAATATATTTTCACCATTTAATCCAATTATGGTCATTGGGATTAATTTAACTTTAGAATTTCACATAAACAAGTGCCAAACATTCCATAGATATTGTTTTAAAAAACCCTGCTATTTGATTTGACAAAGGGAAATGTATTTAAATTAATTATTTCAATTTTGTTGTTTGGAATTTGGTAAAATGGATTCCATATTGGGAATCAGAAGTTCCAAATTATGTAATTAAGACTCATTTGTTTTTTGACATTATGAATAGTAACGACTGTAATTATCTTTAATTATCATGATTAATGAGTAATCGAGTAGTTAAGGATAATAAAATAATATCATAATAATAAAATATGACCCAACATGTGTCCTATTTCTACTGTTTGTCTCATGGAGGACCATGGGAGGCCTTGTGCAAAACGTGGGGACCCCATGGAATCACATTTGTGTGAAAATGACTTTTTATATTTTTATTTTTTAAAGAATGTTAAATATTACAAAGAATGTATCACCTGAGTAAAACATTTTTAGTTTTGTCTACATAAATGATCAACTGTACTATAAATAGTCATTGGAAAGCTAAAACGATTTCCAAAATCATAGTATTTTGTTTATAATTTTTTAGACATTAAAAAAATTAAATTATTTATGACATCATGATGATGCAGTGATTACCTCACTAATGAATGATTTAAATAAAATGAAAAGATAATGTAAATTCTAAGACATAAACTTGTCAAAGACGTATTTGATGAGTATATGTTGAACCCTTATCACCTTATCCTATAAATACATCAATGTGGGACCTTTAAAATCCGAAAATCATTTGAAAATAAAGTAATACTTTATTCCTTTCCAAAATTGCCCCTCCTCTCCTCTTATAAAGGCACCCACCTCTACCACCTTACCCACACCTCTCAACCCTTTGGCTCAGCCAACACCTACCCATTCTATCTCTACACATCCCTCTATTACTCCTAGAAGCATAAATTTTGGCAGAAGTCTTCCCAAGGAAGCATTTGAGCTCAAATCATAAAGAGTTACCTGATTTTAGGGTAATTTCTTCACTTGTGTTCTTTTGTTTTATTTTGCATCTCAAACACCCTAATCTCTTTTTATTCATTTCATTTGTAACAAAACCATTATCTTACATATACTAGGAGGTTTTTATAAGAATTATTCGAGCTACACTTACACACACCTTCTTCTAATGGTTAAAGATCATACTGTTTGCGTGGATGGCCAATTTCTATCTCCCAAAACGATGATTGTTCAACATTATTCTAACACATTAAAACGTGGCCATTATGATGAAACTATATTTATATATGATATATCATATTTTTATGTTTTCCTTAATATTCTGTATTTTTCATTTTTGGCATACCTTAATGGTTTCCATTATGGGTAAACGCAATATCTTCATTTAAGGAAGTACAGACTACCACCCCCTCAAAGTGATTTGATTCGTTAATACCATATATGGGACATATAAAGGATGTAGTTAATGATATTATGTAATATTTTATACTAGAATTACAATATACCTTTATATCATTATGATTCTATTCCAAAAAAAATATTAAATAGAAATGAAAGTAGCGTTCAAGCGTACATACGGCTTACCGTCTCCATGAACGGTGCATTTCATTTCCTACATCTAAATGTTATGTAATATTATAAATGCATGCATATACTGGATATATATGATATATATGATATCTACATCATGAATATAATTTTGGATAAAATGGATATTTTACCCCATGAACAACTTGTAATTATAAAGAGATTATTTTTGACTCAAGTACCAACAATCAACAAAACGACCATTATTAACTTAAATAATAACATAGTGTTCATGAAATGGAAATAAGTGATATAAAAGGAATAATTAACTAGAAAAAGGTTCTCAAGAAAGTAGAAATTAAATCATGTTTATTATTCAGGAGGTTGAGGAACGATCGAGTCAAGTCCGACCTGAGGTATGAGACTTCGTCTCAATCTTCTTTCATTGTGGAATATTTTGTTTTACACCCTACGTTCGTTTATATGGTGTATAAACCCCTTTTACTTTTACATTTATCCAAAATAAATCTTTTTATACGCAGTGTTTTACTAAACGACAAAAGGGAATGTTTTTGTCGTACGTATGCAGTGACGGCGACTTCTCCGCCGTCGTGACCATTATTTGAGTTTCGGCTTCCTCTATAAGCCATACTTTTTTTTAAAATGAAAAATAAATACCATGTTTTACTTTTATTTTTTTTATTGAAAATGTTTTTCATAATGTTTTTATTATATCAATGTGTTGTATTGATATCTTGTGATTGAAATGTGGAAATGTTATGTTTACTTTATGCATGTTTTATGTGATACGATTATGTTATGGTTCTTGGTAATTGTTATGAAGACAGGTGGTTCCATGATAAAATAATTGCGGGTGAGCCCGATATATCTCTCCAATGCATTGGGTAACGTGAAGGAGTTAAATTTTAAGGGTTCTCCGAAGAGATTTTGGGAATATACTGTGATGGGTATACCAAACATAACCAAGATGGTTACTCCCTATGTATGAATGTTATGAATGCCTCAAGTTACCTTTTTGTCTTCTGATTCCTATGATTTCTATATGATTGGATGAGGCATGTTAAAATTCATATGTTTTATGTGTAAAGTATGATTTCATACATGGACTAATAATTTCATTTCGTACTTTTATATCCCATACTGAGTTTTTATGCTCATCCCATGTTTTTAAATGTTTTTCACAGGACAAAAGAAAGGTACCTGATATGATGATAGTGTCAAGGAAGTGTCAATAAATAATCCATGTCTTATTTTAAATATGTTTCCGTTGATGGGAATAATGAATACTCTCTTTTATGTAACCACGTTGTTTAAATGTGGAATATAATTCATGATTTATGATCTAATTCTCTAAAACTCTAAACCTGAAAAGATCCTCAGTGTGTTTTCTTGAAATATCTCAAGATTATGTAATGTTTAAGGCTGGGGCCTTATAGATGGTATCAGAGGTCGGTTTAGATAAATTTAGGAGTTAGAATTCTATTAAATTATAATCCCAAAATATTTTTTTATGGTCAAATTGAAATGATATAGAATTTGAAGATTACCATGTTTCTTCATCCAAGACATGTTTGTTCAGAATGATTTTCCACAGAGGAAACAGGGAAGTAGTGCTAGGAAGGCATACAGAAGAAAATAACCTTCCGAAGTAGCATCCTGAGATGGTTGTAATTAGAACTGAACAGTTTGTTGGAGCAATGGTGCAGTTCACTCAAGCGATAAATTGCAGTGGTATCTATGCACAAGATCAACCAGATCAACCGTAGAGGAACATGTCAGTGGTGGAACATTTCATGAGGAAAAATCCCCCATCATTCAGAGGATCATTTGAACATGTGCTAGCTGAAGGGTGGATTAAAGCACTGGAGAAGATTTTCGATGTCATGGGGTGTCCAGACAATCAAAAGGTTTGTCATACTATTTATCGTTTGGAGGGTGAAGCAGATAAGTGGTGGTCGATGGTTAAAAATATCAGGGACGTTGATGAGATTGATGCTCTCGACTGGGATTACTTCAAAGGTTTGTTTTTTGAGAAGTATTTTCCTAAGGTTGTTCGACTTAGGATGGAAAAAAAATTTCTGGAATTGAGGCTAGAGGAAGACTCAGTGGCTATTATGAAGAAATGTTCACTCGGTTGGAAAGGTATGCTCCAAAATTTATCCGACACCTTGATAGTAAAATCAATTGTTTTTACTCAGGATTTAAGCCAAAATATAGAAGGTCTTTAGCTTCTCGCGAGTTCAAGAGTTGTGATAAGATTGTTCGATATGCTGAGAAGGTGGTAATGGAGTTTGCAGATGATCAAGTGTTCTATAACAACCAGAAGAAGAAGAGACTGAGGTGGAAGGATAAAGGGAAGAATTCTTCAAAAAGGTCTAATGGTAAGAAAACTAAGCTTCCAGTTTGTGATAAATGTGGAAAAAGGCATGTTGGGGAATTTCTTCTGAATTATGGAAAGTGCTACCGATGTGGTAAGATGGGACATAATGCTCCTGATTGCACTAAAAAGGATCAAGGTGTTGGTATGTTCAAATTTGATTTAAAGTTAGTGAAATGTTTTAAGTGTAATGAGATGGGTCACTATGCAAATGTGTGTCCGACAAAGAGCTTGAGTGATGGGAAGCAGTTAGACTACAAGAAGAAAGGGGCGGTGAAATCATTTGCAACTACTTTAGCAGATGATGGGCCATCAAATGAAGTTGTATCAGGTACTTTTTTTGTTTTTTAGATTATTCCAGTGTGTTGAATGATTCGGGGTCAAAACATTCTTTCATCTCAAAAAACATTTCTAGTAAAATGAGAATACCATATCAATAAATGACTCCTAAACATGTGGTAAAAAACCTGGGGGAAATGGTGAGGCAAAAAGAATTTTTTAAAATTATAATATCCCTATTCGTGGAAAGAACCTACTTGCAATCCTAATTGTTCTACCTCTAGTAGAGTTTGATGTTATCCTGGGTATGGATTGGCTCTCTATTTACCATGCTAAGATTGATTGTAGAGCTATAGAAGTTTATTTTCTGAAAGACTTTCAGTTTGTGTAAAAGAATGAACCCATATTGTTGATAACGTATCAAGAGGCTGAGAAACTTTTAAAAGATGGAAATTAATGTTACCTTGCACATATTATTGAAAACAAGGGAACCGTTCAGATTAATGATGTGCCAGTGGTAAATGAGTATCCTGATGTTTTTCCTAATGAGTTTTCTGGAATAATACCAGATTGGGAAGTTGAGTTTACTATTGACTTATTTCTTGATGCTAAGCCAATTTCAAAACCCCCTTATTGAATGGATCAAATTGAACTTTTAGAGTTGAAGGAGCAATAACAAGATTTATTAGACAAAGGATTCATTCGACCTAGCACATCACCATGCGGTGATCCTATTTTATTTGTTAAAAAGAAAGATGGTTCTATGAGACTTTTAAATGATTATAGAGCCTTTAATAACATCACTATAAAGAAAACATATCTTTTGCCTCATATCAATGATTTGTTTGATCAGCTCCAGGAATCTCAGTTGTTTTCAAAGATTGACGGAGATTGGGGTACCATCAGTTGAAGGTAAAGGAAGAAGATGTTCTGAATACCACGTTTTGTACAAGATATGGCCATTATGAATTTGTAGTAATGCCTTTTGGGCTAACCAATGCACATTCTATATTCATGGACATAATGAATATACTTTTCCATGATTTCTTGGATAAGTTTGTGGTTGTTTTCATTGATGATATTTTGTTGTTTTCTAAAAGTAAAGAGGAGAATGAAAGACATATAAGGGTTATTTTACAAACCTTAAAAGAAAAAAAATTGTATGGGAAATTCAGAAAGTGTGGGTTTTGGTTGCAACAAATTTCTTTCCTTGGTCACATTGTTTCTAAAGATGGGATAACTGTTGATCCTGTAAAAACAAATGTTGTTGAAGAATGGCCAAGACCCAGAAATGTAACTGAGATTCATCGCTTCCTTGGTTTGATAGGCTATTACCGAAGGTTTGTTAGAAATTTTTCACAGTTATCTAGTCCAATGACTAAGATATCTCGGAAAGGTGTTATGTTTATCTGGAAAAATGAATGTGATGATTGTTTTATGGATTTGAAAAGAAGATTGGTGAATGCTCCAGTTTTGGCACTTCTTTCCATGAATGATGAGTTTTTTATCTACAGTGATTCTTCATTGAATGGACGTGGTTGCGTCCTAATGCCGAATGATCAGGTAATTTCTTATGCTTCACTTCAGTTGAAAACTCATGAGGTAAATTATCCTACACATGATTTGGAAATTTCTAATGTTGTTTTCGCATTAAAAATTTGGAGGCATCATTTGTATGGAGTAAGTGTGAAATATATACAGATAACAAAAGTTTAATGTATATATTCACTAAGAATGAATTGAACATGAGACAGAGGAGATGGTTAGAATTAATCAAGGATTATGATTTTACAATTCACTACCATCCGGGAAAAGAAAATAATGTGGCTGATTCTTTGAGTTGAAAAAGTAACGCTTCATTAACAATGTTGTGTTTGGAATGTGATCCTTTGGTTAAGGATTTGATGAACTTTGTCATAGAAGTTGTTGGTGCAGGATGTCCTTCTATTTTGTTTTAGGTATCAGTGAAATCTTCTCTATCAAACAGAATCAAGAAAGCACAGAAGCAAGACAGTGAGTTGCAGAAAAAGGTAGAGTTGGTTAAGAAGGGTATGTTTCATGAATTCAATATTGATAATGATTGTGTTTTGAGATTTGGGAAGAGATTTTGTGTGCCGTGTGATTCACAGTTAAAGAGAGATTTGTTATGTGAAGCTCATAGTTCTCCATTTTCAGTTCGTCCTAGAAGTACTAAGATGTATAGAGATCATCAAGAGTATTACTGGTGGGATAGAATGAAAAGAGATATTGCTGATTTTACTGTGAAGTGTTTCACTTGTTAGTAGGTTAAAGTAGAGTGGCAGTTACCGAAAGGGATGCTTCAACCTTTACCAGTTCCAGAGTGGAAATGGGAAAACATATCCATGGACTTCGTTGTGGGATTACTGAAGAGACCTCGACGTAATAATGCAATCTGAGTTATTGTTGATCGCTTGACTAAATCTGCTAATTTCCTTTCTATAAGAGATATTTTTTCCTTAGATCAACTTTCCCGTTTGTATCTTAAAGAGATACTCTGGTTACATGGAGTTCCTCTCTCCATAGTATCTGACTGTGATCCTAGGTTCACTTCTAACTTTTTGAAAAGCCTTTAGAAGACGTTGGGTACTCAATTAAATTTTAGTATATCTTTTCATCCTCAATCAGATGGGCAGTCAGAATGAACAATCCAGACATTGGAGGATATGCTATGTGCTTTTTTGATGGATTATCAGGGATGTTGGGACCACCATATTTCTTTGGATGAGTTTTCTTATAATAACAGTTTCCATTCCATTATACAGATGGAACCATTTGAGGCATTATATACCAAGTGGTGTCGAACTCCAGCTTTCTAGGATGATGTGGGTGAAAGGAAGTTGATGGGACTGGAATTGGTAGAAGAGTTGGAAGAAACATTTCAGCTGAAACAAAAACACATGAGAACAGCTCAGAGCAGGAAGAAGTGTTTTGCGGACAACAGGAGGAAGGATCTCTCTTTTGAGGGAGGTGATCATGTTTTTCTCAAAGTTTCACCTTGGAAAAGTGTGATGCGATTTGGTAAGAAAGGAAAGATGAGTCCAAGGTTCATTGGACCATATGAAATTCTGGAGAGATTTGGATCATTTTCATACTGAGTTATATTACCTCCAGGTTAATCTCAGGTACACAATGTTTTTCATGTTTCAATGTTAAGGAAGTACATGCCAGATCCATCTCATGTTTTGAGTCCAGAGGTAGTTTAGTTGGAAGAGAACCTATCTTATGAGGAATAACCAGTCTAGATTCTTGACCACAGGGAGAAAGGGTTTTGGAATAAGGTGATTTATCAGGTAAAGGTTTTTTGAAAAAACCGCATGATTGAAGAGGCAACATGAGAATCTGAAAATCCAATGAGGGATAAATACCCCCACTTATTCGATAAGTAAATAAATTGCAGGGATGAAATTTTCTAAAGGGGGAAGGATGTAACATCACAAGAAAGTAATGAATAATTGATATTCTTACCTATGTCTCTTTATCAATTAGATAGTGTTTTAGAGGCTTAAAATGAGAATAAATCAAATCTTAAGCATATAATACACTAATATTTTTAAAATATTGTTTTACTACCTTTTGATGGAAAACCATTTTTAAATATAAATTTTGACAATATTATAAGCTGTATTTGACAAAATAAACTTATTATTTATTATTGGTACATTGAAATTTACATTGGGTAATTTTTTGATATTTTTCTGAAAATGTTCATTATTTAATGAATAATGAAAAATACTGCATTTAACATCAAAACTGCATTTTCATCTAATTTAATTATACGGATAAATTATATTTTTAATTGGTTTTAAAGTTCAAATAGAATATATTTTTATAATTTAATCCAATGGTGTTCATTGGGATTAATTTCACTTTATAATTTTGCATAAACAAGTGCCAAACTTTCCATAGATATTGTCTCAAAAAAACCTCCTATTTGTTTTGAAAATTGGAATTATATTTAAATTAATTATTGCAATTTCAATGTTTGGAATTTGGTAAAATGGATTCCATATTTGGAATCAAAAGGGAAAAATTATGTAATTAAGACTCTTTTGATTTTGGACATTATTAATAGTAACGACGGTAATTATCTTTAATTATCTTGATTAATGAGTAATCTGGTAGTTAAGGATAATAAAATAATATCATAATAATAAAAAATGACCCCAAAATGTGCCCTAATGCTACTAGTTCTTTCATGGCCGACCATGGGTAGCCTTTTTCAAAACATGGGGACCCCGTGGAATCACTTTTGTGTGAAAGTGACTTTTTATCTTTTAATTTTTTAAAGAATGTTAAATATAACAAAGAATGTATCACCTGAGTAAATTTTTTTAGTTTTCTCTAAATAAATGATATATTGGACTATAAATAGTCATTGGAAAGATAAAACAATTTCCTACATCATAGTAGTTTATTTTATAATTTTTTATACATTAAACAAATTAAATTATTTATGACATCATGATGATTCAGCGATTACCTCCTTAATGAACGATTTAAATAAAATGAAATGATAAAGCAAAATCTAAGATATAAACTTGTCAAGGACCTATTGGATGAGTATATTTCGAATCCTTATCACCTTATCCTCTAAATACATAAATGTGGGACATTTAAAATCCGAAACTCATTTGAAAATAAAGTAATATTGTATACCTTTCCAAGAGTGCCCCTCTTCTCCACTTATAATAGGCCCCCACCTCTAGCACCTTACCCACACCTATCAAGCCTTTGTCTTGGCCAAACCATTCCTATTTTGTCTCTCCAAATCCCTCTCTTACTCCTAGAAGCCTTAATTTCGGTAGAAGTCTTCCCAAGGAAGCCTTTGAGCTCAAATCAAAAAGAGTTACCCGATTTTAAGGTAATGTCTTCACTTGTGTTCTTTTATTTTATTTTGCTTCCCCAACCCCCTAAACTCTTTTTGTTAATTTCTTTTCTAACAACACCAGTATCTTCAATATAATACTATTTTATTATTATAACTATTTGAGCTACTCTTATACACACCTTCATTTAATGGTTAAAGTGCATACTGTTTCCGTGGATGGCGAATTTCTGCCTCCCGAAATGATGATTGTTCAACATTCTTCTAACACCTTCAAATGTTTCCATTAAGATGACACTATATTTATATATGATATATAATATGTTTATGTTTTCCTTAATATTATATATTTTTCATTTTTGGTATACCTTTATGGTTTCCATTATGGGTAAACGCGATATCATTATTTAAGGAAGTGCGGACTACCACCCCCTCAAAGTGATTTGATTCATTAATGCCATATGTGAGACATATAAAGGATGGAGTTAATGATATTATATACTATTTTATACTGGAAATATAATATACCTTTATATCATTATGATTCCATTCCATAAAATACGAAATAGAAATGAAAGTAGCGTTAATGCGTGCATATAGCATACCGTCTCCATGAACGGTGCAATTCATTTCTTACCTCTAAATGTTATATAATATTTTAAATGCATATATATACGGGATATATATTATATATATTATATCTACATCATTAATATAATTCTGGATATAATGGATATTTTACCACATGAACAAATTGTAATTATAAAGAGTTTATTTTTGACTCAAGTACCAACGATCAACAAAACGACCATTATTAACTTAAATAATTACACAGTGTTAATGAAATGGAAATAAGTGATATAAAATGAATAATGAACTTGAAAAAGGATCTCAAGCATGTAGAAATTAACTCATGTTTATTATTCAGGAGGTTGAAGAACGATCAAGTCAAGTCGGACCTGAGGTATGGGACTTCGTCTCAATCTCCATTCATTGAGGGAAATTTTGTTTTATACACAACTTTATTTTATATAGTGTATAAACCCCTTTTACTTTTACGTTTATCCAAAAGGAATATTATTATAAGAAGAGTTTTACTAAAAGACAAAAAGGAATGTTTTCATCGTACGTATGCGGCGACAGCGACTTCTCCGCCGCCGTGACCATTATTTGAGTTTCAGCTATCTCTATAAGCCATACCTTTTTTTAAATGAAAAATAAATACCATGTTTTAATTTTTATATATTTTGGTATTGAAAATGGTTTTCATATTTTTTTTATTATATCAATGTGTTGTATTGATATCTTATGATTGAAATGTGGAAATGTTATGTTTCCTTTATACATGTTTTATGTGATACGATTATGTTATGGTTCTTGGGCATTGTTATGACGACAGGTGGTTCTGTGATAAACTAAGGGCGAGTGAGCCCGATATATCTCTCCAATGCATTGGGTAACGTGAAGGAGTTAAACGTTAAGGTTTCTCTGAAGAGATTTTGGGAATACACTATGATGGGTATACCAAACGTATCCAAGAGGGTTACTCCCTACGTAAGAATGTTATGAATGCCTGAAGTTACCTTTATGTCTTATGATTCCTATGATTTATTCATGATTTGATGAGTCATGTTAAGATGATAATTTTTAATGTTTAAAGTATGATTTCATACATGGACTAATGTTTTCATTTCGTACTTTTATATCCCATACTGAGTTTTTATGCACATCCCATGTTTTTGAAATATTTTTCACAGGTCAAAGGAAAGGTACATGATATGATGATAGTGTCAAGGAAGTGTCAAGAAAGAATCCATGTTTTATTGTAAATATGTTTCGGTTGATGGGAAAAATGAATACTATCATTTATATAACCACTTTGTTTAAATGTGGAATATAATTCATGATTTATGATCTAATTCTCAAAACTCTAAACTTGAAAAGATCATTAGTGTGTATTCTTAAAATATCTCAAGATTATGTAATGATTAAGGCACGGGCCATATACCCATACTGTAAAAGGATGGATGTATGTGTTTTGTGAAAGCTACTCATACCTAATATCTTGCTTGATGAGGTAGGAAAATTTATTTATTAATAAACCATCAAGATATAAGTGGATTCAATGTGAGATGTGGAATGTTATTTACCCTTCATCCTAAATAAAAATACAGACATGTCATGCACTATTTGATCATTTTCTCTAAGCCATTTGATAATTTTATGGACATTTTCTTCTTACTCGATAGTTTTCTATGGATATCATGTACATCATAACACAATTAGAACCTCTTTAAATGAAACATGATCTGTCCATGACAAATATGTCATCATTATTATTAGACATTAATCCTTTGAATTACTATGCATGCCTGTTATCTATTAATGTATTTAATAACTCGACGAATGTAAATCGTCTGAATAAAAATTTGTGCATCAAAATGACATTAAGATTATACAATGATTTCAAAATTAAATATATGGAAAGTACGTTCATTACATTAACATTATGTAATAACCATAGTAGAAAATGAGAAGACTCCATGAAATTCAGAATATCTCTAAATTAAACTGAATGATTGTGGAGTTCGATGATGTTCCCTATAAGGACTAATTCTTGAAGCATATAAACATATTACAAAGAGGATCTATTTTTGTTATAGGTAGTGTGAATTTATTTTAAATATAAAATACATTTAATTGAGATTTGTACTAATAAATTGATACGATCTCATTATTGATAAAATAGAACAATTAAACAAATTTCCACAAGGATGAGTTTCCAGACATCATCATCTTAAATAAAGAAGAAGTTGATGTGTTGGGATATTAACTAGGGTCTAATACATTCATTGTCCTGAAGTAAAATCATATATCTATGATTCAGGTTCTTATATCATGATGAAAATATCCCTATATTATATAATGAATTATAGAGACACCATGAACCAATGTATACCAACATCATGTCTAATTATGTAGAATAAGAAAATTGAAATACACTATTTTTCATAAAACAAATGAACCAATACCCATTTGAGTTTTCACAAAGGTCCTTTCATAATCATTCATGACTACATCTTAATAATTTTTTGGTAACATATTTCTTGAATACACATTCATTTATTCATTTCTAGATAAGTGCATATTGTATGCATGTTATTGTGGGATATATTCAGTTCTCATGAAATATACATGTACAAGCATATATGCATATATGAAGATAAATATATATGCATTTATTTGTGAAATAAATATAATGTGTATAGGATACTAAAACAAATTTCAGGATCGCGAACTTGTGGAGAAGAAAATATAGACTCATAGAATTATTGATGCAATAAAAAATAATAATAATAAATAATTTATAAGTGAATGTGATTGTGTTTTAGTTTTCATCAAGACTATGAAATAATCATTCTGGATATGAGAATTCAAAACTGGTTGAAGGAGGTGGGAAGGTGTTGTTTTTCAAATAATATTATAAAAGAGTGTGTTCATAACATTTAAATATATTTGAGGTATGGAACATCATCACATAAGGTGTATCTAACATAGTATTTGATAATGATAAGAATATTTCAACATGATGTTTCTTGAAAAGCTCTTCAGTTCTTCATTATAATAAAATCATTAGTTGAATTAGAAGTTTTATATTATATTTACTAAAGATTATATGGTTGAGATGTTTATAATATTGTTGATATAATAGGATTCTAAGACCATCTGATGAGGAAAAATATTATCCCATTGATAAAAAGTCATCCACTGTAGAAGAGATATCTTGTTATATGGTTTTATTTAATTTTTTAAATAAATTTTCATTCTAATATAAAATACTCACTTGACAATTACTACAAGAAATATAAGTAATTTCAATAACTCAACAAATTTTCTTGTTTCATTCCAAAAAAATTGTATTCAACTTCTAGGTTTGTGTAATCTCTATAATAATATAGAGATTCGAGAATATTTGAAACAACTATAGGATTATCAAAAAAGGATTACGTATTAGTTCCAACCCATGTAAAAATAAATTTTTTTAATTTTTCATTAATTTTATGCATTGCAATTATATTAGTTTATTAAGAGCACACAATAGATCCATTCCTATTAATTGGAAAATAAGTTCAAGCGTATTAGGGATAATTAAATGGATATTAAAATTATGTAAAAATTTTGTACACATAATCACCACCACCATATATATGTCCCCAAATGACTCATATCCACTATAAAAGTGGAATTAGAGGGTTTAACTACCTCTAAATAGATCATTATTTTCAAAAATATAAATTTTTATATAAAATAACGATTCAAAATTGATTCTGATGAACATTAGTTGGAAAAGTGGATCTCCAATGATGTTGAAGGAAACATCATGGTATCATCCAAGATAGTGAAAAAAATATAGAAGACGGAATCAATGAAATTTAGAAACATCTACATGAAAGAAGATAAGTATTAATTCTCTTCTTTCAAATCATTTGAAAATGCCCCAATAGATGGATCAAGATATGGGGGTACAAATAATTTGAATCTACTAAAAACATTAAAGATATCAACTCTAAATTTATAGCATATTTAAATAAATATCATGAAGATGTGATTCCATATATACCACATTCATTAAAATCCATTTTTGATAAGAAAACATGTTTGGAAGATGAAATTATGTTACCGAAGGATGCACTTGGTATGAAATTAGAAAGGGGAAATGTCCACGTAAACATCATTAATGAAATAATCGAATCTAGGACTCTTTTCAATAAAAATCATTAAATAATTAATGAATAATTTCAATGGAATCCTTATGAGACCACTATGAGTAATAATTTTTTAGTGAACTAATTCATGCACTTGAAACATTGTTCAATGTTTCTATGAATTTCAATGACAATGATAGAAATGAAAAAATAGGTAATGTCATTAAGCATGACGTTCTAGTAGAAGAAAAGGGAAAATTTCATGATGATTATATTTATATGATACATGTTACATAATAATCACATAAAAATATACTAGTGTTAAGGAATCCCATTTTGATGTTTATACAAAAGGAAATAATGACCATGACAACTATATGATAAAAGTATACAAAAAATGGAATATAACATTTAAATAATAAATAGTGAATAATATGGAAGGTTTAAATAATATGAAAATGTAATTTTTCATTTTTTTATGTATTTTCTATAACTAGTGTTTGAATTCAAGAATTTATAGGAGACACATATTGGGAAATTTCAATGTTGTGGTGAAGAATTACTTTTCCACCAAAACTGATAAAGAGAGTCAAACCTAAAATGGGAGGTCTCTCTTCAAAATATTGATGAAGATCACATCTCTAAAGGGGCTCACATTGGTGAAAATAAAAACACTAAATCACTTATTTTTCAATGTTATAAAATCTCCTATAAAAACGTAAATCATAAATTTGTTAATTCAGTTTCTACTAATGCATTCTCATATTATAGTTATAGATCAAAATTAGGACTAGTAAAATATATATTGATATTATATCTAATAAATTCACACAAAAAAGAGTGTTTAATATAATGATAAATAAAATTAACTATTAGAATTATTTTCCAAGGAAGAAAAGGAAAACCTAGATACAATGACGCACTAAATCTAGTCAAATTGGGTATTCAGGTAAAAAAGAAATTTTTTTCTATTGTGGGCAGTGTTAAAAAATTTTGAATCCGAACACTGAATAATGTAATAATGTTTTGTCACATTAAAATTATATAAGGACAACATTCAATGGGAGTATATATGAATAGATGAAAAAACCTTCTAAATAGAAGAATAATACAATGATGATGAAGAACTTGTCTATCATGGATAGATTAAGTTATATAGAAGGCTTATGTAACTATTTAAATATAAGTAGAAATATTTAATTTGAGGGCTGGTATATGCCTACCTATCATAATGAATATATTTTTAAGATGGAATGACCCTAAAAATGAGGTATCCAAAAATAATATTTATAAAAATATTCCCTAGGGAATAAATAAAAAAAGGTATTCAAGATATATATAAAGAACGATACACCTAAGTTGAATCATAATATGGATACCTTCAATATATTATTAGCCAAAAAATTATCCTTTAACTAAGAAAATAGAAGCTATATCATGAATCAATAAAAAAAACCCATGAAAATTAATGGAGGATAGCTAATATCAAGAAGGGAATCAATCAAAAGAGTAAATATAAAATAATATTAATTAAATGGATTTCTTAATTTATTTTGATATTTTATTGGAGAAAGGTAACTAAAAACATTAATGATCCATTTTAAATGTCCAAAATTGAATATAAAAATATGTACTACAAAAGAAATTTTATAATTAAATTTAATGTTTATTAAGAAATAGAAAATGATAAACAAAATGCAATAGCTAGTGGTAGGTAAATAAGGATTATTTTGTTTCACATAAAGAAGATTTTGAATTTCATGATAAGATTTCAGGAAATGAAAAATATGGTTCCTCAAAAGTACTATGTGTAAGGGTAAATCAGACTACACATAATGAAATAAATTTGAAGACAATTATATGTACTCAAAAAGAGGTCCTAATGATATAAAAACAATCCTAAGATGAGCATATCTCACTACTATAATATTTGAAGATAAATTATTTATACAAGATAGTGGAAAATTAATGTTCATATACCACTCTATAAAATAAATATTTGGATGTTAAAAATATAATAAACAAAACCATGATTATTAGTAGGCACTCCAGATCAATAAAGACATGAGTCTTTTTGTTGGGAGAAAAATCTCAGATCTGTTTTACTTATAGAGAAGCTCATAAGTGATCAACCTTATTCCCCTACATCCAGTGCACTATTTTTGTTTATAAATTGTGGTGAATTTAATGGTATGTTAATTTTCAATATGCGAAATGAGTGAATAAAAAGGAATACATCATTATAGAGTTATTATAGAAGAATTCATTAAAACATGAATTCAAATGAAATAGTGGATCATCCATTTATTAACTGGAATACTATTTCATGAAATCTACCATCATTTAAAATGTAATGGTGATCACCATTTCAGGTGGAGAAAATATAGATCATATGTTTTTATTGGTTTATGTCATCTATACAAAAGATTTAGAGAGAGGATTCCCAATTAAACATTGTTCCCTTTTCATGATTATATAAAATATGACCACTAAGGGGGTGTGTTGGTTGATGAGTATGCTCATATAATGGAGATTAATATATTAATTCACATTAAATTTATGATTCCTTTTATTAACTATACAGGAAAATATATTAATTGATTAATATGTCTTCTACAACACCAACATTGATAAATAAATATGTAATGAGAATGATATCACATGCATGGTTGTTAATGGACAATAAAGAAAACCTCAGTTTTATCTCTATTTTTTTATTTCTCTGGCTTATATCATGTGGACATATGAAAATACAAATAAATGATCATTTATTAATGAACCATGTGGTAAAGTATTTCATTAAAAAAATGGATAATTGATTTCCAAATTCCGTTAAGTGTTGAAAAAAATCATAAATTAATACTTTATATTTTATTCAATATGGTAGAGAATGAACATTGATGTTAATAATTTTGTATTGTCAAAAAATCAATGGGGGATATTGAAAAAACCATGATTATGGTTGATGATAATTTTTTAATTAATTATCATCATATAAGAAGAAATCAAATGATAATTGATGTTGATGTACTATATGATATGTTATTAGTCATGGGAAGAGAATGTTGGAATGCATTTTTATAAATATTCAAGAAAATAGATGATGATTTCTAGTGAATTGTTATGGGATCATTGTTTTCCATCCGTTAATGCAATTCACCATTATTGGTGATGATTCTAGGGAATTGTCGTGGATCCTATAATGGCATTGGATGTCACAGTTTTACAATTCTACTTGTAAATATTATGAGTGTTGATTTGTTCTTAAGATTAATTACATGATACTATTGTAATATGATGGTTCATATTATCATTAACATCTAAGTAGGTGAATACTATGAAAATAATTATTTTCATATATAACGAGTTTTGGTTAAAGAATTAAATACTATTATAAATTCTGTTATACTTTCAATAAGTATAAGTTAAGGCTATAGAAAATTTAGTTGGAATTTAAATGAATACTCTGAAAATATTAATTCATATTATCGTTTAATTTAGATGATTATTTGAGGGATTCATGAAATCAATATACATATTATAAAGTGTGAAAATTTATAACATGATGTGAATAATATATTTATACATTTTCATCATTTGAATATGGGAGCATATAATATAGTAAAAATATTAATATATATTATCTTGGGACATAAAATTTATTATTGTTAATTACTAAATATATTTTTATATTGGGTTTATAATAAAACATGTGGAAAACACCCAAGTCGATAGCCCAGATCGAGCCTTTCCAAAACACTATTGGAATTGGTGGCCATCCAAGCCCTAAGAAGTATCCCTGTCCATCGAATTTTCCAAATAAGAGGAATAATTCCCTCTATGAAAATTAAACCCTTTGTACAAGTCACATAAGGTGTGCATGTCGTAGTTGTGTATAGTTTATTCTAGTAAAAGGCAAGGATGAAGCCCTCTTGTGTGGTTGTGTGACCATTATTGTTTCCTTTTATCTAGATGGATGTGGTACCAAAATTCATTGATTAATAAATCACCTCCTAGATTGAAAAATAATTAATGTGGGTTGGAGATTCAAGAAAGAATTCTTCCCCTTTTAAGAACAAATAAATCTCATATATGGATTTTTCATTTTATCTCTCCCATTCAATAAAGCTGATTATGTATTCTTTTTCTTGCCCATCCTCATGAATCTCCAGTACGCTAGAACATAGGCCAAACATCATTTGATCAATTCAAATCCCACCATGAGTGTTCTGTAATCAA
This sequence comes from Viscum album, assembly GCA_963277665.1. NCBI lineage: Eukaryota > Viridiplantae > Streptophyta > Magnoliopsida > Santalales > Viscaceae > Viscum > Viscum album. The sequence goes on from OY728129.1 coordinate 938,668,534, forward strand.
TATTATGAGATTACAAGCAGGTGAATCACCATGCATGCATTCTACACTTTACATTATTGTAATAAATTTATGAATGGGAATCCAGAGAATTCCATACATAGTTTCCAATGTACTTTCAGTTTAGAAGATGATTTAGAGAACTAAAATGATGAGAGTTAATTATTCACGTTAACCTGTGAAATTATCCATGAGTGATAATGGGGTCATGCAAAGAAATTATGTTTTTTTAATTTATATTAATGAATTAGGTATTTGAATAATTCCTATACATAACATAATTCTATGAATAAATATATCGGTTGAAAAGAGGATTTTATGTGGTAAAAGGAAGAGTTATTTTCCTAAAAATATCTAGGAACCATATTTTAGAGATGTGATGCATAATTGAGAATCACTTGATTCCCTAGAAACAGATTACTAAGAAACATTTATTCATAGAGAGTATCTTTCATGAATCCTGTTACATCATAATGAATAACATTAAATTACATTATTTTTCCTTGTGTCTTACCCACATTATGTATTCTTGGAGAAAACTATTTTATGAACCAACTCATGGTAGTGTGGTAAGAATATCTCTATTTTGAGTTAAGAGTTTCAAGGAACAGTAAACTAGAGTATACCTACACTATTTCTTGTGATGATAAATAAGAATAATTAAAAACACAATTGCACCCAATATATAAGAAACAACACTCCTTCGGTTTTGTGTGATGGACCTTGCATAAGTAATTGCATTTCTTCCATTCATGAAGTACATTTTACATCTTGTTCATGTAAACACATTCATTGATTTGTTTCAAGATAAGTCAAAAGTCAATGAATTTTATTATATGATTGTCTTGGTTTTCATGTAACACACAATTACATTTTTATATGAATAAATGATTAAAAATAAATTGAATGTAATTTTTAAGGAAAAATGATGTGAATGTGCACATTAAAACACACAGATTCTTTTTCACATGTGAAAGTGTAAATTGATATCCCAAAAAATATAGAATTTATCACATGAATTAACAATAATGAATATAATTGAATGTTCTAGGTTATTGGTTTATTTGAAATACATGCATGAAGCTTACATGATTTGAGAATTTAAAATAGGTGACATGAGGGGTGTATATATTGTTATGGCATATAATATTAAATATTATTGCGTTCACCTTTTTCACACATAGTTGAAAATGGGAACGTCATCACATAAGGGCTATCTACAAGATTATTTGAAATGGTAAGGAAGAATAAAACGTGTATTGTATTGACAAAATCGTCAATCTTTCATTCAAAGAAGGGAGTGGATTTTGATTATTATATTTATTGAATAGTATAAGGCCAAAATGATTATAATATTTTTGATAAACTATTAGTTTAGGAACATCATATGAAGAACATAATTATTTAGTTGATGCCTTTTTGTACCAGGATAAAGAATCCCACCGACTCAAAAATATTGAATGTTTACTAATAGAACAGTTGAATTCTAATTATAGGAATTTGTAATCACTTGAAAATTAATGTGATATGATAATCTATGAAAAAACATATTCTACTAATGGAAACGAGTATGTATTTGTATCAAACCTTGTGAAAACATAGTGTCTTGTTGTATTTTTTATTGTCTTTATTTCAAGTGTATGTGATTTTTAGTATCATAAAATAGTGAAAATTCTAATATTTGGGGAAGTTATTCGAGAGTACATCGAAAAATAGAAAACGACGTCAAATTTAGTAAAATTTCTAGTACACTAATTAACCTCCAATATCAATGTCCCAAAATGATCAATATAATCTCTACATCATACGTCCACAAACCCCAGGAATATAAACACATACACACATACCATGACTAACTCATGAATAAATATGTTATTGAATTTTATTCACTTTCTCTAGGGGATAACCAAATTGGGAATAAAATAATGAAAAAAGTCATTTAACTGTATTTTGGATCAATCAATAATAATGAACTGTCACACATCGTTGTCATTGGAGAGATCTATAACCACTATTGGATCACCAATTTATAATGCGTGATACACTATTAATCCAAAAAAAATTCCTACAACAGATCGTCTCTCAACACATTGGGATATGAAGTTAACACTATATATTTTAAATATTCTCTTTTATATAATAGAGGATTTAGGTTTTTTATTTTTTAATAAATAATAAATAATAATAATTTTGTTACTAATTATTCTTCCCATGATGTCCCTCATGTTGGACACCTGATATGAAAAAATAATAAATTGTTCATTGGGGTAAACATTATATTCCATAATTAATGTATATAGAAGATTTTGGATATGATACATTATTCCAGCGTTAGACCATTATTTCATATAAAATGAATGTACTTTATATAATATAAATTATTCATTAACATGGGGCCACTAAAACGATTTCATGATCTGGTCAATCAGATGGCCTCAAGCATGCATACTATTACTATATAGGTTTCTAACTAATATAGAGGTTATAATGATGGTATAGTGGGTCGACTATTCCTTCATTAACATATTAGGAAACAGACATAATAATAAAAAAATAAAAAGGGAAAAATAAATGAATATTGAAAGTAGTATGAAATATTTCCAAATGATCAACAGACAACAATAATAGATAAAACTAGTGTACACCAACTATACAACCAAGCATACATGTCTAGACTATCACACATGTTTTTTCAGTCATTTTATCTATTATATTTCTCTTCGCGTTGGGTGTTTTTTCCTAAGTGTGGGTGAGTCCTAGTATAAATTTTTAATGTTGGGACGATTTTATGGTTTGGGATAGTGCGCGAACACCATACGCTTAAGACGTGCAGTTCGCTTGGGCACGTGCTTTCCTCTTGGGTACGTGCAGCCCGCTTACAGTCTGCATGGATACCGTACGACGTGCGAACATAGCACGATCATCCAGTTTTAACATTATGTGTGTATATGTATGTTTGTATGTTTATATATGTGCATATATATGTGTATCTTCATTTGTATACGTTTATGTTTTAACGTTGTGTGTATATATATATAATGTATGTGTATATATGGTTATAGGTGTATATATATACACATATGTTTATAAATAACTATGTTTTAAAATTATATTCTTATGTGAATATATGTTTATATATATGTTTATATATGTTATATATAGGTTTATATATGTTTATATGTTTATATGTGTTATGTATATGTTTATAAATATATATGTATAGATGTATTTATATTTATATAAGTAGGTTTATATATATGTTTATATATATTTATTTATGTGTATATGTTTATTATTATTATTTTTTTATTGTTATTATTGTTATTATAAGATAAAAGAATATAAAGGACAAAAAATTAAAAAAAACCAACCCTAATCTACCTGAGCCCGCCCCCTCTCCCCCTCTCTACCCCATATCCCCCCCTTCCTGGTTCGGCCGGCCGCCCCCCCCCCCCCCCCCCCGCGCGACCCCACCTCCAGCCTCCGCTCGTCCACCGCCGTCCACTGTCGTCCGCTGCTGTCTGTGTCGGCCACCCCGACCACGCCGGTGCCGCCACCTCCCCTTGCCCTCGGCTCCGCAGCGCACCACCGTACCCATTTCCCTCCGGCTAGCTACCGCGCGCTGCCCCCCCCCCCCTTCCGGCCTCCTCTTCTCTAACCCACAACCCCCTTCCAGCCGAACCCACCTGCTCCGGCCGACCCCACCTGCTCCAGCCGACCCTGCCTGCTCTGGTCCTCCCCCTCCTCTCGCGCACCGGCCAGCCACCCTGGCCTCCTCCCAGCATTCCGACCATCCGTCGTTGTAGAGACCAGAAGCTTGACGTACATGGACATTACATTACTTTTTTGTAATACTTAGTACATAACAAAAACACACACACAAGGACCGTAATAGGATAGTGTCTTTGGAAACATGGAATATAATATTCTAATCGTGGTGAAAGATCTTCAACATCTCCCATAAAGATCTTCTTTTTTTAAACCTAAATCCTTTATTTATGTCTTGGGGAGAAGAAAACATAAAATGCTGAGATCAAATTCACAGTAAGGGTAAAAAAAAGAAATATCAATCACGTCATATTCATAAGAACATATCTTTTGGAAATCTTAACCTGTAAAAGCGATCATAATTACAGAACATGGGATAAATCATAGCAGTGAAATGTAATCCCAATATTCATAACTTAAAACATGAAACTTTGTGGCATACACACATAATCATAGAGAATCATTTCTTATTAGTAAAGACTCATTTCCAAGACTATCTTAGTGGACAAAGTCCATTTCTGAACCGAGTTCGCTCCCCGTTTCAGTCCTGTTTCACTGAACCGGTTTAACCTACCGTTCCAGCCATGACGATCTCATGAGATATAAAATCATTACCCAATTAATTGGAGGGAGACATAGGTCCCACCCATCTCATAATGATACCATTCTAATGTGTGTCACAAAATCATAAATCATACATCATTGCATAACCCATGTAGTAAAAATGGGATTTTTAAACAACATGACATCATAAAACAATTCATATAAGATAAAGGAAAATAATTCCGTCACAACATAATCAAATCAAAGTAATAATAGGGATAGAAACAGAACCCTATATTATCTTAGATGGAAAATAATTTTGATAAAACACTTGAAATCTATTCTTGAGGAAAATGTCCTTTCTACTAAAAACACTTTTCCTTTCGTAACATGTCATACAATTCTAAACTAAAAGATGTTGATTAAAGATAAACTTGAAAACTTATAAATGAATCCTCTCGGAAATAATGTTTTAAAAATCCATTCATTCCGTATAAGTTAAAAAAACATTCTTCTCGTACTTTTGTCAGAAAAGTCAAAAAGTACCTCTTATGAAAAAAGACAAAAGATTCCTTTGATTTCTTTTACTAAAAACTCACTGAAGGGTAAAATTGGATTTAATTTTTTTTACGTGGATGGAAAGAATTTTACATATTGAGTAAACATGGATGTGGATGATAAAATACACCCCAGTAAATTCCAAAGTATAAAAAATCTCGGATAAAAATGAGATTGTGATATTTCCATTACCTTAGGTTCGATTTGCTTCGTAAGTGTCCGAAAATATTGTATAATGATTTAAATAATGTCATTGACTTATTTCAGAATCATACTCATTATTATGATATCATATATGGTACACTTATGACTTTATATTACCCATTCTTTTGTAAATTTCATGTTAAAGAGTGTTTTGGGTAAAATCGTTTCATTTTTCGTCCGTGTTTTGACTTGTAATTTTTCATTTGATTTCATAGATCATGATTACTTAATTACAGAATATAAAACATTATTTATATATAATTTATATTTAGAATATACATATATATAATAGATCAGTAAATGGAATGAAATACACCGTTCATGGAGACGGTAGGCCGTACGTACGCATGAACGTTGTTTTCGTTTCTTTATTGAGTTGAATGGAATTAAGTAGATGACATACATATATATACACATAAATCCAGTATCACTATTATGTCATATATTTCATGATTACTTATTATATATACTTTATAATCATTCATGAATGGTTAACGTGGAGAATGAATCTCATCGCGTCGTGGAGACGGTAGTCCGTACGTACGCAAGAGCAATGATATCGTTCTCATGATCGTGGAACTGTATTGGAGTGCATGTATACTATTTCATAACTTTAAAATAATCATATATAGTTATTATTTACACCATTATACCCATCCAAGTAAGGTGGTGGTGGAAAATAGATTTCACCACGGTGTGGAGACGGTATTCCGTACGTACGCACGCGCGGTGATGTCGTTTTCCGTAGGATGGATAGATGGTGAAATAGGGTTGTTTAATACATATAATAACATATCAGTATATGATTGATACTGATGTTATTAATTAATAATGAAACAACCTACGAATAATAAGTGGAATAATAAATAAAGGTGAAAGAATCGGTAACGGAAATTACCTCTTCTTTGAAGCGCATCTTTGAGACCTCCTCTTAGGGGACTAAAATTGGTCATTGAGGAAGACCAGAACCTCTAGGATGTTTCTAGGGAAGTGTAGAAGAGAATTTTTCAGAGGTTGGACGAGCTTGAAGGCTCAATGTGGTGTGAGGAAGAGGGGGAGGAGGTTCTCTTTAATAGGGGAGGAGAGGGGCAGCTTTGGAATAACTAAAAATATTATTTTATTATAAAGTCAAATTCGGGTTTTAATAGCTCCAAATTGATATATCTAGAAGATAAGGTGGGTAGGGGTCTAAATACTCTCATCCAATATAATTTAGAAAATTTTAGGTATCAATTTTAACCTTATCAATTAGATTTAACTTTAAGTTAGATAATTTAACTTTCATCGTGTCTTCTTATTTTCTTACACTATAAGGTTAATAAACATACAATATTAAGCCAAACGAACCCCAAGATGTTTATTATTAATATATATAACCTTATCTAAGTCATTTGGACGAACCTTATATTTTTAGGAAAAAAATAACAATTAATAATATAATATTTGTTTTAAAAACTATTTTATTTCAATTTTGACACTATTTAGTAATTGATTGTTGTTAAAATTATAACAGAATGATTAGCTCGAACAAAGATAATTAAATCAATAATAACATGTCATATTAACCTAAAAAATTAGTTTAATTCATAAAAAGTTTCAAATTACATTTATTTGGGTATTTATAACATCAATTATGTCAATATTTCATTAAAAATATAATTACTGCATCATCGTTGTGTCATAAATAAATTAAATTATTTAATGTCTAAAAATTACAAATAAAATACCATTATGTAGGAAATATTTTTATCTTTCTAATGAATATTTATAGTCTAATTTATCTTCTGTATAACCCCATATTAAAAATGATTTACTTATTAAGCTTTGATTTTAACTATTTTTACCCTTCTTTAAATAAATTAGTAATAAATGTCCTAATCTAATCCAAGTGGGCCTAAATGGTCATATTTTATTTTTCAGGTTGTTTTTTGTCGCATTACACTAGTCCAATAGAATTAGGACATGTGTTAGGGTAATAGTAATATCATTTTTTCCCTTCATTATCCTATTTAGTTTTAACTGTGGAAAAAAAAGTAAAAAGTTACTATTCACCAAAAATTATTTTCATCTCATTGAACCACATTTTACTGACTGACATCAACAGTGTCTCTCGGATTTTTGAAATTCCACTCACAGAAGCGGTAAAATTAAGTTTTATGAAAAATTCATTTTTTTAAGTACCACTTAGTGGTTTCACTATTCATCAAAAAATGAAAGTTTCCAGAAAAATACCAAAAAATAGGCCTCAGCTATATTTGTTATTATGAATTCAAAAATTATATCTATTTTACCAAATTCAAAACATATCAGTTGTATTAGTTAATTTAAAAATTAATTCCTGTCGTCAAAACTAATAGCGTGTTCTTAAGAGATAATAACTATCAAAAGATTGACAGTTGTTTATGTCTGGTTTAAATGTGAAATTACATCCAATAACCAACATTATATTAAATTGTAAAAATATATTCTAAATATACTTTAAAACCAATCAAATTAATAATTTATCACTATTAATTATTTCTATTAAAAATGTTGTTTTTAATTAAAATTTAGTAATTTTCACTATTCATCAGAAAATGAAAGTTATCCGAAAAGTACCAAAATTTCACCCTAATCTAATTTTGATATTCCGAATCCCGAAATGAAGTCCATTTTGAAAAATAAAAATTAAAAAATTTCAAAAAGTGGTTATTACTATTCATAACGGTTAGTTTTAATAATATTTTAATAGCATATCGTTGTTTAGTGAAACTCGGTATTGCGTACAACACACGCTATCGAGTAAGGTCGTGATTGCGTGTAATGCAAGCCATGTCAGGGTTGCGTGCTTTGCAAGAATCCTTCATTGATTCGTATAACATAATCCAATCATATTTCATTTATACATTGAATATATATATATATATATACTCAATGTTGCGTAGAATTACTATTATCAAAATTTTGTGTAACACGATCCAAGAATAGTGTTGTGCATACTGCAAGATAATATGGTGTTGCATATAGCGCAAGGTAATCTTGGTGTAACATAAAACACAAGACATTAATGAAATTAAAAGATTATTTTTCATAAAATCTCGGGGTGTAACATTCTACCCCCCTTAAAAGGAATTTCGCCCTCGAAATTTGTCGGGGTTATAAATGGTTTACTATTCGAAAGTTTCTTTAATAGAAACCCACATAGTAAAAAGGAATACCAAAACCAATCTTTAAAAACAAAATTATGAAACGTAACGGTTACCCAAATAAACTAATCACTGGGTTTCCACATAGGTGAAAATATGGATATGGAAGATAAATGAAACCATCATGTTCTGATGGAGAGTGGTAGAGAACATAGCTATAGAAAAGCCAGCAATCACAAAGCCATAAATTTGTGAAGATCTAAGGTACCATCTGATTCATCATATATAAGAGCACTAGGACAGCATTTTTGGTTTTCAAGATCATTTCCCTAAAGTTTATGAAATTGGAATTAGAAGAAATACTTTCGTGATGTTGGTATAGTCTCACCATTTGTCGTTCTGTGGACAATTTCCACTTCTTCTCTTAAGGAAATTTAGTTTAATTTGTCATTCGTGATGTGTTAGCAGATCATGTGATAGAATGATGGGTCATTCCATCTATCTCAAACAAAATGATAGAAAAGTTATCAAAAAAATACATAAGTCCATATATAGTGAGATTAATCATATATGGTTACTAAAATGGACTTATACTTCATATATCATACTGCTTAATATAATAAGACTAGTTTCTACTAAACAGGGACTTCCTGTAGGCCAGTGGTAGGTGATAAAGTCCAGTTGCACTTCGGTTGTGGGTTCGATTCCCATAGCCTTGTCCGACACGATGGGTTGTCGCCCGTCCTGCAGGTTGTCCTTTTTCTAAATCTATATTACTATAACATCTCATCAACAATATCAAAAAAGTTTTATCCTTAAACAATACAAACTTATGTCTAACATAATCCATTCCAATCTTTAGGCTTATCTAAAATACTTCGGTCCAAGATCATAGTATAAAGAAAATGATCACGTGAATGCCATCATTTATCCCCCGTATATCGTAAGATATATCTTGATGGTCAAATTACAAACATGTCAATACCTTAATCATGTATTCACTTGAAGAATGAATATCCATTGAACCTTAGTGAAAACATGAATGCAGTTAAAAGTTAACACTTTCCACATACCAAAATAAAAATTTCAATATACTCAAACCATGATATAAACTTCTCCTTATATCAGTCATGAGCTCATGAATACTATCAAACATTTAATTTTCTCCTTATCCCTTCATAATTCACATATCATCTACATTCCAAAAATATCTGAATAACCTTTCATGGATACCGGTAACATTAATCATACACTTTCAAAACTCAAGGAAAGACAACAGTGTAACAATCCTTAGATGTATCTTTATTCCATAGTACCATGAGATTACTTATACAACATTACACATGATAAACATGTAATCATTCCACTACATTCATAAACAATTGACTGAGCTTCAACAATTCTTTCATCTCACATATCATTTATAGTCTCTTCATCATCATCAACATAAATACTACCCATACGGCCATACTGATTCTCTTCATGAGACTTTCCCTTAGGGCATTGGTTTGAATAATGCCCGTACATTCCACATTTAAAACATTTAACCATTTTTGATGTCGTAGCAATACCATTATCCTCATCCCCGGTGTTAACTGAACCTTTTCCTTTGCACTTATTGGCTTTGTGTCCTTCTTTTCCACACCCAAAGCATCTTCCAGTTCCTTTGAAGCATTCTCCTTGATGCCTCTTCCCATATGATTTACATAGGGGAAATTGAACTTTCTTTCCTCTATGATCATCATGAAACACCATCTTTCTCTTATTATCTGAGTCATGAATCTTACCAAATTTTACTTTATTGATCATATTATGAGATTGCTGATTCGGCATAATAATGATGTTTAGACTTCAAAATCCCATTTCATTTGGTTTCTTATGAAGAATATCATTCCATTGTCCATCATATCCTCCATTATAGTGAATCATCTTGTTTCCAGCCATTTTCTAAAACCCAAAAAGAATAGTGTGAGGCAAAAATCATAATAAAGGGGGAGTAACGTCAATATATAACATCTTTGGTTTAATCTAATATCGTTACCATAGTTCTAGGACTATATCCTATACGTATACTTATCCATAGGGACATCCCTAGACATGCCTTAGAAATATCTCTAGGGATCTCACTAACGTTTTCACATCCTAGTTTCCAAAGTTTGACTAAACTTTTCCTCTGATACCAACTATAGATACCCAAACCTTGACGTACATGGACATTAAATTACTTTTTCGGAATACTTTGTACATAACAAAAACACGCACACAAGGACCGTAATAGTTTAGTGTCTTTGGAAACCCGGAATATAATCTACTAATCGTGGTGAAAGATCTTCAACATCTCCCATAAAGATCTTCTTTTTTTTAAACCTAAATCCTTTCTTTATGTCCTGGGGAAAAAACCATAAAAGGGTGAGCTCAAATGCACAGTAAGGGTAAACAAAAGAAATATCAATCACGTAATATTCATAAGAACATAACTTTTGGAAATCTTAACCTGCAAAAGAGATCATAATTACATAACATGGGATAAATCATAGAAGGGAAATGTAATCCCAATAATCATAACTTAAAACATGAAACTTTGTGTCATACACACATAATCATAGAGAATCATTTCTTATTAGTGAAGACTCATTGCCAAGACTATCTTAGTGGACAAAGTCCATTTCTGAACCGAGTTCACTCCCAGTTTCAGTCCTGTTTCACTGAACCAGTATAAACTACCGTTCCAGCCATGTATATCCCATGAGATATAAAATCTTTACCGAATGCATTGGAGGGAGATATAGGTCCCAACCATCTCATAATTATACAATTCTTATGTGTGTCACAAAATCATAAATCATACATCATTGCATAACCCATGTTGTAAAAATGGGATTCTTAAACAACATGACATCATAAAACAATTCATTTAAGATAAAGGAAAATAATTCCATCACAACATAATCAAATAAAAGTAATATTAGGGACAGAAACAACACCCTATATTATTTTATATGGAAAATAATTTTGATAAAACGCTTGAAATCCATTCTTGAGGAAAATATCCTTTCTACTTCAAAAACACATTTCCTTTCTTAACATGTCATACAATTCTAAACTAAAGGAAGTTGATTAAAAATAAACATGAAAACTTGTAAAGGATGCTTCTTGTAAATAATGTTTTAAAAATCCATTCATTCCGTATAAGTTAAAAAAATATTTTTCTTGTACTTTTGTCAGAAAAGTCAAAAAGTACATCGTACGAAAAACGACAAAAGATTCCTTTAATATATTTTACTAAAAACTCACCGAAGGGTAAAATTGGATTTAAAGAAATTTTAGGTGGATGGAAATAATATTACATATTGAGTAATAATGGATGTGGATGATAAAATACACCCCAGTAAATTCCAAATTATAAACAATCTCGGATAAAAATGAGATTGTGATATTTCCCTTACCTTAGGTCCGATTTTCTTCGTAAGTGTCCGAACCTCCTGTATAATGATTTAAATAATTTCATTGACTTATTCCATAATCATAATAATTATTATAATATCATATATGGTTCACTTATGACTTTATATTACCCGTTCTTTTTTAAATTCGATGTTAAAGAGTGTTTTGGGTAAAATCTTTTCATTTTTCGTCCGTGTTTTGAATTGTAATTATTCATATGATTACATAGATCATGATTACTTAATTACAAAATATAAAACATGATTTATATATAATATATATTCAGAATATACATACATAATAGATCATTAAATGGAAATAAATACACCGTTCATGGAGACGGTAGGCTGTACGTACGCATGAACGCAGTTTTCGTTTCCTTATTGAGTTGAATGGAATTAAGTAGATGACATACATATATATAAACAAAAATCCAGTATAATTATTATGTCATATATTTAATTATTACTTATTATATATACTTTACAATCATTCTTGAATGGTTAACGCGGAGAATGAATCTCATCGCGTCGTGGTGACTGTAGTCCGTATGTACGCACGAGCGATGATATCATTCTCATGATCGTGGAAATGAATTGGAGTGTATGTATACTATTTAATAACATTAAAATAATCATATATAGTTAATATTTACACCATTATACTCATCCAAGTTAGGTGGTGGTGGAAAATATATTTCACCACGGCGTGGAGACGGTATTCCGTACGTACGCATGCGCGGTGATTTCGTTTTCCGTAGGATGGATAGATGGTGAAATAGGGTTTTTTTCATACTTATAATAACATATAATTATATGATTTATACTGATGTCATTACTTTATAATGAAACAACCTAAGAAGAAGAAGTGGATGAAGAAATAAAGGTGAATGAATCGGTAACGGAAATTACCTCTTCTTTGAAGCGCCTCTTTGAGACCTCCTCTTAGGGAACTGAAATTGGTCTTTGAGGAAGACCAGAACGTCTAGGATGTTTCTAGGGATGTGGAGAAGAGAATTTGACAGTGGTTTTCCGAGCATGAAGGCAAAAACTGGTGTGAGGAATAGGGTGAGGAGGAGCCCTTTTATAAGGGAGGAGAGGGGCACCTTTGGAATAACTAAAAATAGTATTTTATTATAAAGTCAAATTCGGTTTTAAATAGCTCCAATTTGATATATCTATAGAATAAGTTGGTTAGGGGTCGAAATACTCTCATAAAATTGAATTTATACACGTTTAGTTATCAATTTAAAACTTATCATTTAGATTTAACTTTAAGTTAGATAATTTAACTTTCACCGTGTCTTCTTGTTTTCTTACACTATAAGGTTAATAAACTTACTATATCAATCCAAAAGAACCCCAAGATGTTTATTATTAATATATAAAACCTTATCTAAGTCATTTGGTCGAGAATTAGATTTTTAGGAATAAAATAACAATTAATAATATAATATTTGTTTTAAAAACTATTTTATGTCAATTTTGACACTATTTAGTAATATATTTTTGTTAAAATCATAACAGAATGATTAGCTCTAACCAAGTTAATTAAAGCAATACTAAAATGTCATTTTAACCTAGAAAATTAATTAAATTCAAAAAAAGTCTGAAATTACATTTATATGGGTATTTATAACATCAATTATGTCAATATTTCATTTATAAGATAATTACTTTATCATCGTTGTGTCATAAATAAATTAAATTATATAATGTATATAAATTACAAATAAAATACCATTATGTAGGAAATTTTTTTATCTTTCTAATGAATATTTATAGTGGAATTTATCTTATGTATAACCACATATTAAAAATGATTTACTTATTAAACTTTGATTTTAACTATTTTAACCCTTCTTTAAATAAATTAATAATAAATGTCCTAATCTAACCCAAGTGGTCCTAAATTGTCATATGTTATTCCTAAGGTTGTTTTTGGTCGAATAAAACTATTCCAATAGAATTAGGACATGTGTTAGGGTAATAGTAATATCATTTTTACCCTTAATTATCCTATTTAATTTTAACCGTGGTATAAAAAGTAAAAAGTTACTATTCGCCACAAATTATTTTCATCCCATTGAACCAAATTTTACTTACTGACATCAATCGTGTCTCTCGGATTTTTGAAATTCCACTCACAGAAGCGGTAAAATTATGTTTTATGAAAAATTCATTTTTTTTAACTACCACTTAGTAGTTTCACTATTTATCAAAAAATGAAAGTTTCCAGAAAAATACCAAAAATTAGGCCTAAGCTATATTTGATATAATGAATTCAAAAATTATGTCTATTTTACCAAATTCAAAACATATCAGTTGCATTATTTAATTTAATAATTAATTCCCGTTGTCAAAACAAATAGCGTGTTCTTAAGAGATAATAACTATCAAATGATTGACAGTTGTTTATTTCTGGTTTAAATGTGAAATTAAATCCAATAACCAACATTGTATTAAATTGTAAAAATATATTCTAAATATACTTTAAAACCAATCAAATTAATAATTTATCACTATTAATTATTTCTATTAAAAAGGTTGTTTTTAATCAACATTTAGTAATTTTCACTATTCATCAGAAAATGAAAGTTTTCCGAAAAGTACCAAAATTTCCCCCTAAGCTAATTTCGATATTCTGAATCCAGAAATGAAGTACATTTTGAAAAATAAAATTTACAAAATTTCAAAAAGTGGTTATTACTATTCATAATGGCTAGTTTTAATACTATTTTAATAGCATATCGTTGTTTAGTGAAACTCGGTATTGCGTACAAAACACGCTATCGAGGAAGGTCATGATTGCGTGTAATGCAAGCCAAGTCACGGTTGCGTGATGTGAAAGAATCCTTCGTTGTTTCGTATAACATAATCCAACCATATTTCATTTATACATTGTATATATATATATATACTCAATGTTGCGTAGAATAACTATTATCAAAATTGTGTTTAACACGATCCAAGAATAGTATTACGTATACTGCAAGCTAATATGGTGTTGCGTATAGCGCAAGGTAATCTTGGTGTAGCGTACAACAAACGACATTAATGAAATTAAAAGAATATTTTTCATAAAATATCGGGGTGTTACAGTCGCACCTCCGCACCCCTGCCCCACACCGGATCTCCCTTCCCCCACTCCTCCGTTGACATCCCTCCCTTCTGTCGGCGTCCCCCCTACCGGCCGCAACCATCTACAACGACCGGTGCCTCGAATTTCCCTTGCGCGCCCCTTTTCCAGCAACCCGATCCCTTGCGCAAGCCTCCACCTCTTCCGGCGCGACCTGAACCCTTCCAAGCACCTCCGCCTTGTTCCGGCACGACCCGACCCTCTTCGTAGCATCTCCTAATTGCTCGGGCACGGTCTCGTTTCCCCTCTCCGATATTTGGGTAAGGATATATTTATACTCTGTTATTTATTCTTATGCTAATTTAAATGTGAATTGAGTTGTGGATCCTTGAGGTCTTTATCTGATCCAGAGTCAGTTCCTGGTTTACGTCTTCTTGCATCTGCAATGTTTTTCATGTCTAAGTGACAAATATTATTTTGATGATTTTTAGAATGTAATTCGCATCACTGTGGTTTTTTCTTCGAGATTTTTGTGATGCTTTGACATTGTTAAATTTTTTAAAAATTGGTCATTATCATGATTCATTAATTATTTTTATGTGTTTATGCACTTGAGGTGTTGATAAATTTTGATATGATTTCTTAAAATAAGTTGATACAATTCTGGGGGTGTTTCCCTTAGTTTTATAAAATAATTTTAAAGTGTTATTTGGGTTTTACATGTGAACATTATGGTTTTTGTAGGGTTGGTTTTTGATTTGTATCTTGATTTCTTTGTTTGGATGAATTTTATTTTAGGGATTTGTGGTGTTTTGAGTCTTGGGGATCTATGTAGGGAGTTGTGGTGGGTTTCAAAGGTGTGGATGCATATTCCCATGTATGAATAGGTATAGATATATATATATCTTCTGTGTGCGTGTTACCTCATGGAGCGGGGAACACATGCACCCGTTTAAGGATATATATATATATATACATGTGGAAGTGCGTGCGTGCGAGCGAGTTTCTGCTTGAGTTAGAAAGCTTGATGTGACCTTTGTTCGAGGTAGGTGTTCCATCAATTCTTCCCTTTTTGATTCAAACCCTGATCACTTGAAAGTTTTCAATTAATCCTTTTATACCATTTGCATTTATATCGTATTTAGGAAAAGCATTTGGTTAGTTATATTTCTGTTGAAAACTTCTGAAAGTGACTTTTGATGTTTGTTTATATGAAATGCATAGTTTCTTGGTAAGATTAAACTAGGTTCCTTGTGATGTGTTTAGTTGTAATTGATAGTTATTGTGTTTTGGAAATTTAATATTTGGTCTGGTGTGTTTTTTTGACAAAATGATGAACCAATATGTTGTTTTAAGAATGTTTTGGAAAGGGTGGTTGGTTTGAAATATGCATCTGATTTTATAGTGTTATGAATGAATTGGGTGTGGTTTCCAGGATAAATGTTTTCTAAAAATGGTTTCTACGGTGATTCTTCAAAAAACTAGATGCGTCGTTGGATGTTGGCACATCCCTGGGAGCACCAGGTGCTCCCATGGATGTGCCTCCAAATGAAGATGACACATTAAAGTTATGATATCTTAAATATTGGTTTTAGAGAAAATAATGTGTTGTTTCAGAGGGAATTGAATGAAGCTGGTCCGGTTGGCTTTTGGTGCGAGTTAGATGGTCGTTTTTCTTAAAGGCTCATTTATCTCTTCTAACTCAATTGTAATATTTATGTTGACTCTTTGAAAATAATGTGTTAGCAATGACTCTTGGGAAAAAAATGTGTGTTCCCGATTGGCAACTTTACTCATTTACGAAATGTTTTGAAACTGTGCATGTTGTGAAGGCCCGATTATCACCTTACTGAATGTGAAAGAACCTTTTATGTGTGCATGCTTGCGGGGAACCTCTACAGGGGGACTTCCCTTGAGGGTTTTCATGTAGTGGTGTCCGTGTAAGGGGTTGGCAAGTGCGGTGAGATGAGTCACGCGTGCAAGGGCCTCACACTTACACAGTATTACTAAAACCACCATGGGTTCTTGGGCTTCTTATAGATTATCGACTAGCCCTAATTAGATGGGTTAGTACCCCCTGGAGTCATGGATAGGCCAGGAGGGTTGTGCCACTGGTGGGCTATTAGGGCTGCGAGTTGGTTTTTGACTATGGAGTACCACGCTGGCAGGTAGTCTGAACCCGAGTACGTCCTAGGGTTTTCTAGGGATGTTTAGGATCACCCATGGTTATTGCTTATATCTATTTGTTTACTTTTACTTGCACTTATGTTCCAATATTTATTTATTACCAGTTCTTCTTTTGCACAAATGTGATAAACATGAATTTGAAATTTCAGTTTTCAAGAAATGCATTGTTTTGGGGAAAACGGGTTGTGGTGTGTGTTGGTTCTTGAGTTGGTAAAACGAGATCCTTTTTCCTTTAAAACATGAAAACCCTATTTTCTATCTTTGAATGTTAAAACTAGGGTTTTGGGATTGTTTTTGGAAAGAGGTTTTGGTTGGATCATGTGGTTTACTTTAGCATCCCTACTGAGCGTTTTTAATGATCACAACTATATTATCATTTCAGTTGCAGGTTCAGCTTCTCGTATAGGTTTCTGGCTCAGCTGATCAATGTTGGAGCAACGTGGTTTTGAGTTGGGTGGTAACCTAGGAGGTCACATGGAGGTTTTTTTGACTGATTTGTCATTCTGCTGCCAATTCTTATTTTTTATCGTCAGTTTTTACTTGTCTGCTTGTCTCTTTTGCATGGTCCAAATAATTTCCAATGATTAAAGTTTTGATGCCCGACACTAGTTGCCATCCCGGGGGGATCGGGAACGCCCCTTGGGACTTTCCGTGGAGCGGCTCGGGTTACCGGCTCACTGTCGACCTGGGCTGGTTCGTGACAAAATGGTATCAGAGGTGGCCCTTGATATTTGGGATGTCTGGTAGAAGTAGATTAGGACTGTCGGGCCTCAGGAGGTAGGATACGGGTTGGTGCCTGATCACCACTGATCTTGACGAGACCTGAGTTACCAGGGTTAGTCCGGGATTTGAGTTTTTTGTCTTTGGTTATTTTGGATTGAGGGATTAAAATGGAAGCGAATCGGTTCACATTGCGGCCACACGTGGGGTGGTGACCCATGTGGAGTCCAGGTGCCCTGTCTAAGGTCGTCTTAGTGTTATGTCTTACTTGGGGCATGGATCACCACCATGTCACCGAGTTAAGTACAGACATTAGTCCCTCATTGTGATGGTTTATAGTTGGTTGTGTTTTGTTTTAAACTCGGTCTATGTGTGTGTGTGTTGAAAATGAAAGTTATTTCGAAATGAAAAAAGGGGTTTCTTCTAATTTGTTTTTGAAATTAGTAAATTGGGGTTTTAAAGAAAAAGTGTTTCGGTTTGGAACATTATGGCATGTGTTTGGATTTGGTAAGGAATGAAGTGTTTGAATCATGGCACTCCTTATGGAGGGTCACATGTTCGTGGGTATGCATGAAGAGTGCGTAGGGGCACTTGTTTGCAGATAATGTGAGCGAGATTGAATGAACACACATGTGACGGTTCATAAGGTTCCATAGGATGGTTTTAAAATTTTAAGGAAATGATGGTTTTGGAAAGTGATTTATACTTGTGTTTGTTTATGTTTGGCTTATGGGCCTATTGACATTGACTCATGTTGATGCCTTGATTGTGTTTTGTCTTGATTTAAGTTTTGATGATGTTTCTCGTGTTGTCATGAGTATGCCGCCCAGAAAGGTCGTTAAAGTTGCTAATGAGTCATGCCCAATTTCCAGTCCGTTCTGCATGTTGCCTATCGATCAAAGTAATCAAATTCCGTAGAGGCAGTTGTGTTGTTGTCAAATTGGAGTGGGTTTTCAGGTTGTTGGGAACTCCCCGGGTCGTTAGGGTGCGTACGGTCTCATGTTTATTTGAGGGTTCAGTTTTAGACTAGTAATGATGAGATCTCTCATCATCGTTGGAGTTTTAGTTGTGATTAATGGTGGTCAACTTTTGTGAAGGGTTCCCACCTGGAAATGAGTGCAGGCCGGTGGAACCTGTCTCCAAGAAACCATCCTCATCGGTATCGACTCATAGTTCGTCGGACCGCTCTCCTGTTCACCACTAGTATGGCCTATCTAGACATTCTATGTCGCCTTGCCGCATCCTTCTAAAGTCTTTCTACCGTGTGGCTGTTCGGGCCACTAGTGAGAGTTCCGGAAGAAGTGTCGTCCGGGAGGAAGGAGCTAGGGACCAGAGGATGCAAATGCTTGACTGTGTGGCAGGGGATGCTTCATCAATCAGAGCCCCAACCACAGGTATTGGGGTGAAGCTCGCGCACAGTCAGGAGTTTCCGAGGGTGTGTAGAACCTCTCTTCGGATTATGTTTTCAGCTTTCTGAAGGGAGATACCCAAAGATTCCTTATTCTGTTCTAGTCATCGTTGTAACATCACCTTTGTTGAGGTCGCGTGATGAACTTGTTCTGCCACAGTCTAAATGGTCATATCTGTTCTCAGTGTGTATTCAAATCGTTCGGTTCTCCTTTAAGGGTGATGGGCCCACAAATGAATGGGTCATTCTAATTTTGAATTGGGTCTCAATTGTGTGTGTTAGGGGGATGTTTAGTTTTGTGAAATTAACGGTCGTTTTTTGGGGTCCTTTCTATGTTCGGGCTGGGGATTCCCTAGACTCTGGTTGCGGTGAGGTTTTTCTTCGGTCGGTGTGTAAGGGGTTTTGTTAATACCTTATACTCGAGTTGTTGGGTCATTTCGTAGAAAGCATTCTGTTTAAGTCTCGGAGTGTCGTTCGGTCTATGTGGAGAAATTAAATGGGTTCGGTTTTGGAGTTTTCGTGTAACCCCCCAGGGGTGGTGTGTTCGAGTTTCAAGGTCTCTGTGTTAGTAGATTTTTGTGGTGGGGAGAACCCTCCTGTGTTCTTCCCTCATCCTCGGACAATAATTGTACTCGAGTTGGTCGGGTGTGACTTGTGTTGGTAATGGCCACCCCTAGCCTCTCAGTTTGTTCTGATTTTTCCTGGGCACAGACTTGAGGTATGCTAACTGTTGGCTTGGTGACTTGCTAGGGGCAGAAAGTGTTTTTGGTGGGGAGAATTGTCACACATGTTGTTTTAGTCATTTTATCTATTATATTTCTCTTGGCGTCAGGTGTTTTTGTGTAAGTGCGGTTGAGTCCCGGTTTAAATTTTTAATGTTGGGATGATTTTAGGGTTTGGGATAGTGCACGAACACCGTACGCTTATGACGCGCAGTTCGCTTGGGCACGTGGTTTCCGCTTGGGTACGTGCAGCCCGCTTGCAGTCCGCTTGGATACCGTACGACATGCAAACACCGCACGATCATCCAGTTTTGACATTATGTGTGTATATGTATGTTTGTATGTTTATATATGTGCATATATATGGGTATCTGCGTTTGTATACGTTTATGTTTTACCGTTGTGTGTATATATATAAGGTATGTGTATATATGTTTATAGGTGTATATATACACACATATGTTTACAAATAACTATGTTTTAATGTTATATGCTTATGTGTATATATGTTTATATATATGTTTATATATGTTTATATGTTTATATATGTTATATATAGGTTTATATATGTTTATATGTTTATATATGTTTATAAATATATATGTATTGATGTATTTATGTTTATATAAGTAGGTTTATATATATGATTATATATATTTATTTATGTGTATATTATTATTATTATTATTATTTTATTATTATTGTTATTGTTATTATAAGAAAAAATAAAATAAAGAAAAAAAAACCAACCCTATTCTACCCGAGCCCGCCCCTCTCCCCCTCTCTCCTCCGTCTCGCCCACCCCCCCTTCCTAGTTCGGCTGGCCCGTGCTCCCCCCCCCCCCCTCCGCGCGACCCCGCCTCCAGCCGCCTCCCGTCCATCGCCATCCACCGTCGTCCGCCGCTGTCTGCGTCGGCCACCCCGACCACGCCGGTGCTGCCGCCTCCCCTTGCCCTCAGCTCCTCCGCGCACCGCCCTCCCCCTTTCCCTCCGGCTAGCTGCCGCACGCAGCCCCCCTGCCGGGCTCCCTTTCTCTAACCCGCAACCCCCTTCCATCCGAACCCGCCTTATCTGGCCGACCCCACCTGCTCCGGCCAACCCCGCCTGCTCGGGTCCTCCCCCTCCTCTCGCGCTCCAGCCAGCTGCCCCAGCCTCCTCCCGGTGTTCCGACCATCCGTCGTGCCTCCTCACCCCTTCCCCACACCAGATCTCCCTTCCCCCACTCCTCCACTGACATCCCTCCCTTCCGCCAACGTCCCTCCTACCGGCCGCAGCCATCTCCTGCGACCGCTACCTCAAACCTCACTTGCGCTCCCTTTTTCCAGCAACACGAACCCTTGCGCGTTCCTCCACCTCTTCCAGCACGACCCGAACCCTTCCACGCACCTCTTCCTTGTTCCGGTGTGACCTGACCCTCTTCGCAGCACCTCCTCTTTTCTCGGGCATGGTCTTGTTTCCCCTCACTGATATTTGGGTATGGATATATTTTACTCTGTTATTTATTTTTACGCTAATTTAAATGTGAATTGAGTTGCGGACCCTTGAGGTCTTGATCTGGTCCAGAGTCGGTTCCTGGTTTACGTCTTCTTGCGTCTACAATGTTTTTCTTGTCTAAGTGAAAAATATTATTTTGACGATTTTTAAAATGTAATTCACATCACTGTGGTTTTTTCATCAAGATTTTTGTGATGCTTCGACATTGTTAAATTGTATAAAAATTGGTCATTAGCGTGATTCATTAATTATTTTTATGTGTTTAGGCACTTGAGGTGTTGATAAATTGTGATATGAGTTTTTAAAATAAGTTGATACAATTTTGGGGGTGTTTCCCTTAGTTTTATAAAAAAATGTTAAAGTGTTATTTGGGTTTTACATGTGAACATTGTGGTTTTTTAGGGTTGGTTTTTGATTTGTATCTTGATTTCTTTGTTTGGATGAATTTTGTTTTAGGGATTTTTGGTGTTCTGAGTCTCAGTGATCTATCGTAGGGAGTTGCGGTGGGATTGAAAGGTGCACAAGCATATTCCCAGGTATGAATATGTATAGATATATATATCTTCTATGTGCGTGTTCCCTCATGGCGCGGGGAACACGTGCATCAGTTTAAGGATATATATATATATACATGTGGAAGTGCGTGCGTGCGAGTTTCTTCTTGAGTTAGAAAGCTTAACGTGACCTTTGTTCGAGGTTGGTGTTCCATCCAGTTTTTCCTTTTTTATTCAAACCCTAAGCACTTGAATGTTTTCAATTAATCCTTTTATACCATTTGCATTTATATCGTATTTAGGAAAATAATTTGGCTTAGTTATATTGTGGTTGAAAACTTCGGAAAGTGGCTTTTGATGTTGGTTTGTGTGAAATTCATAGTTTCTTGGTAAGATTAAACTAAGTTCCTTGTGATGTGTTCAGTTTTAATTGATAGTGATTGTGTTTTGGAAATGTAATATTTGGTCTGGTGCATTTGTTTGACAAAATGATGAACCAATATGTTGTTTTAAGAATTTTTTGGAAAGGGTGGTTGGTTTGAAAGATGCAGCTTGATTTTATAAAATGTTATGAAAGATTTGGGTGTGGTTTCAATGCTAAGTGTTTTATGAAAATGGTTCCTACGGTGATTCTTCAAAAAACTAGATGTGTCATTGGATGTTGGCACATCCATGGGAGCACGAGGTTCTCTCATGGATGTGCCTCCAAATGAAGATGACACATTAAAGCTATGTTTTCTTAAAACTTGTTTTTAGAGAAAATAATGTGTTGTTTCAGAGGGAATTAAAGGAAGATGGTCCGGTTGGGTTTTGGTGTGATTTAGATTGTCGTTTTTCATAAAGGCTCGTTTGGATCTTCCAACTCAATTGTAATATTTGTGTTGACACTTTGAAAAGAATTTTTTTGCACTGTCTCTTGGGAAAAAATCTGTGTTCCTGATTGGCAACTTAACTCGTTTACATAATGTTTTGAAACTGCAGAAGTTGTGAAGGCCCGATTGGAACCTTAATGAATGTGAATGAAAATCTGATGTGTGCATGCTTGCAGGGCACCTCTATAGGGGGACTTCCCATGAGGGTTGTCGTGTAGCGGTGTCCGTGTAAGGGGCTGGAAAGTGCGGTGAGAGGAGTCACGCGTGCAAGGGCCTCCCACTTTCACAGTATTACTAAAACCACCATTGGTTCTTGGGCGTCTTATAGATTATCGAGTGATAGTTGCTTATTAGCCTTGATTAGACGGGTTAGTACCCCCTGGAGTCGTGGACAGGCCAGGAGCGATGTTCCACTGGTTGGCTATTAGGGCGGCCAGTTGGTTATTGACTATAGAGTACCACGCCGACAGTAAGTCTGATCCCGAGTACATCCTGGGGATTTCTAGGGATGTTTAGGATCACCAATGGTTATTGCTTATATATTTTTGTTTACATTTACTTTCACTTAGTTTTCAATATTTATTTATTATCTGTCCTTCTTTTGTACAAATGTGATAAACCTGAATTTAAAATTTCAGTTTTCAAGAAATGCATTGTTTTGGGGAAAACAGGTTGTGGAATGTGTTGGTTTTTGAAATGGTAAAACGAGATCCTTTTTCCTTTAAAACATGAAAACCCTATTTTCTATCTTTGTATGTGCAAACTAGTTTTTTGGACTATTTCTGGAAAGTTGTTTTGGTTGGATCCTGTGGTTTACTTTGGTATCCCTACTGAGCATTTTTTATGATCATGCCTATATTATCATTTCAGTTGCAGGTTCAGCTTCTCATATAGGTTTCTGGTTCATCTGCTCAATGTTGGAGCGGCATGGTTTTGAGTTGGGTGGTGACCTAGGAGGTCACATGAAGTTATGTTTTACTTATTTGTCTTTCTGCTGCCAGTTCGTATTTTTATCGTCAGTTTTTACTTGTCTTCTTGTCTCTTTCGCATGGGCCAAATCTTTACCAATTATTATATTTTTGATGTCTGGCACTAGTTTCCATCCCGGAGGGATCGGGAATGCCCCTCGGGACTTGCCGTAGAGCAGCTCGGGTGACTAGCTCATGGTCGACCCGAGCTGGTTCGTGACATAGACAATTCTACATAATCGTATAATTAAATCTAAAAATCTATCTAAATATTAAAATGTATAATTAAAATAATATAATACCCTAGTCTAACTTCGTGAGAGTCCACAGCTATAACCCAGCCTTGTCCTCCCACTCTCCCATGTAAAATTAAAAGATCGCGTGTAATCCATAAACATGATCCTATAACATTCAATCTATTTGGGTACCCCATGAAAATGGCGGATTGAACAGGATGTGAGATATACTGACTAGGAAACCAAAAATGGTGACTAAAGATATACAATCTATGAATTTAAAATATATAAGTGTGCCAGTATGTCAATAAAATAGTAAATAAATAAATGAAAACTAGTTAGGATGATGTTTCAAAAGGACATTGTACCAGCCATATAGGCTTCAACCATAGTTGATATGTCTTTGATCAAGTGTTTCCATATCTATATATATATGTGTGTGTGTTTGGGAAGGTATATACATATGTACATGTATCATATAAATTTAAACATATATATCTGTATACTTTGATGCATAACGCTATCTAGGACCAGAGGCATAACTCAGGAATTCATTTTTAATCACTGTAATCATGGGTTCTGGATAAGGTACGTCATGCCGAGTAATATAAAAGAAATCATAGGATTCATATTTATAATAAGATACATAATCCCAAGAACCAGATCATGTTATTCATAATTCATTCCATACACTCCCACAAGGATGTACTAGTAATCATGTGTAATAAATTAACATGCAGAATAGAATCCATACACTATATGATCTCTTCTTAGGGATCACTTAACAAGGGGCCAATGTATCACATAAGGATTCAAATAAATATATTATTTTCTTAGGCCTACCATAGAATTAAATAATGCAGAAACCCGAGTACCACCTGTAACATTCAACTTCATTATGAGCTCATCCATGGATTTCCATAAAAAGTAATCCCACATATTTCTCCGAGCATGTTGATAAAATATATCTTATGAGCCAGTCCACTAAATTACAAAATAATGAATCCCATTTATAAGATGTGTCATAATAATATCTATATAACATATGATCTCATACCTGGTTTTCTATAAAATGAATCCTAATTATTCATCTTAGTATATAATTAATTAAACAATTTAATTTCAAATAGTATACAGGGCCATGTTAGTAAACATGTAATAAAATATTTCAGTGGTTATTAATGTAGAGGTCGTGTCCCTGAAAATATGTTTTCACAAAAAAGTTCACATAAAGAGGGAATTCATATTTATCAATTAAAACATTCTCATAGAATTTATCTTGTTAATTTTTTAACACAATTCCCTTTGAATGTGGTTTTAATATAAAACCTGGTAATGGAATATCAACCATGTCATTATCAATTTATTTAAATATAATAATATCTATCTATAGGATGATATAATATATAACCAAAGGAGAATAAAAATAAGATAGTCATTATTCCTATATAAATTTAAACAAATATTCCATCACTAATTAACCCCTTCTTACTTTGGGACATTTCTAAATCAATGGTAATGGGGAAACAAGGAATCACCAAAAGGTTTGGGAAAATTTGAGGTCACTATCCAATAATCATGTCATAGAGCCTAACTGGTGGTCTATGTCATTATTTGGAAAATTAATTTATGTCATACAAAATTCTAATATAATCACCAAGAGAATCAAATATGTGGAACAACAACATAATTTATAATCATGAAAGACATTAGGGAAGAACCACTATACCACATATATCATATTTTAGATGATTCACTCATCCAGTGTAGAGATTTTATTTGATCATGATAGAGGAAAATAAAAAATATATAAAACCATAATAACACCAATGTTGTATAGATAAATGATGAAAAGTTGAAGGAGGAGTCATAGAATATCTTTTTGGAATCTAAAAAAACCGATGAAAAGAGATTCTATAACCATATGAGGGATATCAATGAATTCCTATTAGAAAGCCCATGTAGGGGTCAATTGAAGACTATGAGTTGGAGGAATATTGGAGAAATTAACAGAAAGAAAGATATATGATGTGGGGGAAAACATCATTTATAACCCATTAACGAGCCACATGTTTTTTTCTAAATAGATTTACAAAATGTATTTCATCCGTGATTCCCCATCTTCGTAGGATCCATACATAGATGGTTTTTCATCATGGTTATGATAAACACATACAACATATTCCTTTTTAAGATTCCAATATCACTCCCCGCATGGGTCATGAAAATAATAACCCAGACATAACATATATAGATATTTCATCATTTTAGATGAATATTCATCACATTATAAAAATACATGCTTGAGAACCGTAACAGTTTATAGTCTTTGGACACATGGAACCATAATATTATTTTAGAGTGAAAGATCATCAACATATCACTTAAACATATTCTCCTTCATTACTCCTACTTAAAACATTTTTTATAACCCAATGAAAGGAAACATATGAAATGGTTGAGATCTGATACTTAGAAAGGGTAAACAAGGGAGATATGTATGAATTACAAGAGTATAATGGAATGATAACTTGATCATAATAATATAATAACATACCACAAATATATGTGATCATAATAATAAGTCGTGGAATAAATATTGTTAGTATATAATACATGAATCATAATAAAATCAAAGAATATTTGTTATGAGAGAATAAATGTGTCTTAAAACCTATAGTTATGGCATACACATAAGAATATAAAAACATTCTATAATACTGAGGGATTTGTTCCAAAATATTCTAAGATACTTCTTAATGACTACACATATTGGGTGAGATAGAAAAAAAAATCCCCAATAAAATTCCATTCCATATAATTCATCATGATTCCCCTTCTTCCCATTGTGAATCAGGTTTCCCCATCATCCCATAATGGATTGGGATTCCACATCTTCCAATATTAGATCATGATTCTCTATTTTCTATAGTTTATCAATCAATTAAGAAGGGTTAGCATCATTATCACATGATATATAAATTTTTATCAAGTGAAAAGGATGTATATATAGGTCCCACACATCAAATAATAAAATAATACATACATGTGCCGCATCAATGAATATCTGTAGAAAAAAAATGGGTTTCAAAATCGGATACCCCATAGAAGACAAATAGGTGTCATAAACATCATTCCATCAAAACATAATCCATCAAAGAGAGAGTATGAATATTATTCATGGATCTTATCACATGTAATGAATAGACTACTATAATGTATTTCATCATATATGGTGAATGAATTTGAAATATCCCAAGAAACATTTATAAAGGAAGATAACCTTTTATTGAATATAATTATTCCTAAAATAATTTCAAAACTCATTTTTTTAATATATAATTCAAAAAACTTCTGTTGAAGAAAATATCTTTTCCAATGTGAAAATCTAAAAATAATTATAAAACCATTTTATTAAAATATCATTGAAAACATAAAATGGAAGATTAAATATATATTGAAACCCTTTTATTTGATAAAACATTTAAAATCATAAATAAATCAACATAAACATTGAAATAATTATCATTTAAAATAAAACTTTCAATAAATGTGAAGGAATATTTTAAAAATAATAATAAAATTTTTACATATTATTCATTTTTAAATGTTTTTGGGTTGAAAAACAATTTTAACTATACAAATTTTTAGAGCCTTTGGAAAAACAATTTGTGAAACATAAATTGTATTGTTACAATGTATTCTTCATAGTAATGACAATCCTAGAGGTTGGTATGACTATACATATCAAACATTACTTTTTCACCATAAAACATTTATAAATCTAACATGATTCGAAAATGGACATAACATTACTTCATAAAAAATTAAAAAGGATAAAAGTGGGAAAAATTTTCATTCAAACCAAATTGGATAATATTAATTCATTTTTTAAAACATTATTACCAAAATCAATTTTGAATGAATACATATTTCTAATAGAAAAGAGAAATAATGTTGGATTATCAAAAATTATTTTATTAATTATAATAGGTTCCAAAGGATTGAAAAATTATACCATTTATTTTTTTATAACACTAATGATAATAGATAAGATAATTCCTAATAATTATGTATATATTAATTATGATACTTCATTAATGGAATAATAATGATAAATAATCGTAGTAAACAATTAAATTGAAGTAATCAAATCTTTTAAATTTAGTTACTATAAAACATAATACCCATGAACGAGTAACATTAAATGAAACTAAAAATATCATGTGTGTTAGGATATTAATGATATGAAAAGTCATATATAATAATAAACACCCAATAGAAAATATATGGTCATAACCTGGGATGTATCTCAAATAAAGAAAAATTTATACAAAATTATTTTACTGATTTAGTAACTTTGTAACCATAACCACAATGAAATAAATAAAATAAAAGGTACATATAAATAAACATAAATATATGTATAATAATAATATAATACATTCATGAGATTTATATTAACAATAAAAAATTAATGAGTGGTGAATATGGAATAAGTCTGTGTGAAATAAATATAAGACGATAGAATTATTACCTTATATCTTGTCATTATTTGTACATATTAAATACTATTGTATAATAAATATAATTTTATTATAAATCTAAAAAACATATTATTAAATATAATAGAATTTATTATCTTATTATTATACTATATTTCATGTTTACTAAAAATCACATGTTAATGTTACGTTTCAGGTAATATCTGTGTTGTTTTTCATATGAATTTTGAATTAAATATTGTAGATAATATTATTTAAAAAATAATTTAATTATTTAAATAATATAAAACATTATATAATAATTATATATATTAAATATGATGATATTAATAATAATCTATAAATTAATGAAATATAAAATGCAATACATTATTCATGGAGATGGTAGGCTGTTTATACACATGAATGTTGCTTCCATTTTGTTAACGCATTGAAAGGAAAAAATTAAATTAAATATAGGAATATATATATATATATATTATAATTATTATTTCATATATATCATATAATTTTACTAAACTCATATGTAATACATTTCATGTAAATTGTGAACGAATCACATCACATTGAGGAGGTGGAAGTCCACACATCCATAAATAAAGTTCTCAAATTTTAAAAAATGGAAATCATGGAAGTATGTTTTATTAAATTATTAAATTAATGTAAATAATAAAAAATAATATATATGTTATATAAAATAATATTTCAAATTATAATTCCCAACTAATTCATAGTTTATAATGTAAAAAGGTAACCACATCATTTCGTGAGGTGGTAGTTTATAGTACACAAGAATGGCGAGTTTGCTACACATTGGATGTAATTGTGTTTAATTGTATATTAACCCATTAGTAAAAAAATATCAGTATATTGAGTATATTTTGATAAATATATAATCATTGAATAATAATAATTGATGTGGGGATAATGAAAATAAATAAAAAATGCATCTGGGCGGATCTTACCTCTTTTTTGAGTTTCTCCTTAAGATTAGAACCAAAGGGATTCCTTTATTGGATTTATTTAGAATTTTAGGATTAATGTAATTTTGAGGGATTTTGGGAACTAATTTTGGATGGTTTTCTATGATCACAATTTGTGTTAGATGACTATTTAAGGGGTTGATTGGAGGGATTGTATGGAGGTGGAGTGGCTTTCTTGTATGTACTGAAAGATAAACACTACTGGGGAGTCTTCCAAACATCATGTGCTTAAAAAATGTAAGAATAATGTAATAAATTTGAATTATGGTCTATATAAACCATTAACTCATGAAAAAGTGTTTTTTATAATTTTGTTCCTTAACATCTATGTTTCCTCACTTATATCATTTTCTATTTTTATTAATTAAACTAATTTTATAACCAATGTAATTTAACATTTAATACTAAATTGAAATTTTTTTTATTTTCAAATATATATCCACTAAATTCTAAATATGATATCTAATTAATAATAAATAAATCCAAGGTGACTTGGAAATTAATTTCAAACCAATTGTGTGTAACGCACAGGACACTACATTTACACAAATCGTGCCAATAATGAATTCCATATTAGGAGGCAAAAATGTTAATAATAAAATTACATGTTGTTCATGAATGATATATATTTTAAATTAATCAAATTTCAAATCAATGGTATTAATATAATATTTTTAGTAATTTTAATTCATTTAATTAAATATCATTTATTTTTCAATGAATTAAGTTAATTTAAATTAATTTTAATTTATATATATTTAAAAAAATATGGATTCCAATATATTAAGTTAAAATATGTTTAAGATGATATATTGATCAGTGGAAATAATGGAACAAAATAGTTTACTGAATTAACATTACCTTTAATATATTTACCAATATTTATATTATTATATTATTAACTAAAAAATAAATTATTAAGGTATGTTAAGAATTTAGTGTATGTATATCACATATAAAAATTAAAGATTAATTCCCATGATAAAAAATATCATCTATCTTTCAAAAAAAAATTAACCAAAACAAGGTATCTAATTAAATACTCTAATGGTTTATAAATGTTAAAGGCGAGGGAGCTGCCCATTCTATATTTATTAATTAATCAATATATTATATAGTGAATGTTCATTGAATAGTATCAAATAAACTTTAAAATTTAGAACCAATTGGGTATATGGTCGAAATAGTTGTAGAAAATTGATTATTTTCAAGATTCTAGGTCATTTTGGAATACATTTTAAGGATTGGCCCCCTTTTAAGATGAATTTAACATTAATCATTGTAACTGATTTTAGTTACATAAAATAATTTTTTTTATCAAAAACTATGTTTAGAAAATTAGAATATAAATATTTAACTGAGAAAATATTTTATATATATTTTTCAAAATTCAATTCCCTAATTTGGATAAAATAAATTAAACACTAATATCATTCTTATGGGGAGAAATCAGGGGTTTATAGTGAAAATTTTCAAAAAAACGTTATATTTCTATATGTAAATTAATTATAAAATTGATTATAATAACCTATATTAGATTAATATATTTTAAAATTATATAAGTTTACATTAAAAAATATAATTAAAATACAATGTATCATTAATTAATATTTAAACAAACGGTAGTTTGTTTTCTAAAATATATTTTTTTACAATTCAAAAATATTTGAAATTTCTCATAAAAATCAAAAAAATAATCCAAAAAGAATTTTGAATTTTCTCATTGAAAACTAAATTTTATTTTGACGAATGGAATTTTTAAAAGATTAAAATTTTATATTAAAAATAGGATGGACACTAAAATGTGATAAAACTCAATGTTTCCTATCACACAATCTTACATAGTGTTATATATAACCCTAGATTACCTTTTTATAGATTATACCAAATGAATAACATGGTTTATGTTAAAAGGAATGAATAATTTGTGTATTTTATATAAAATGATATATATTAATTTTATTGTGAAATAAAAACATAACAAAATATTTTATTAATTTTATTTTTTTGCAAAATCAAGTGGTGTTACAATTTTTCCCCTTATAATGAATTTCTCCCTATACATTCATCAATGTTATCAAAGGATTAATATTTGAAATTTAATTTCATAAAAACCCACATCCTAAAAAATAATTCTAAAACATCATTAGAAAAAAGATTTATTTGGAACTGTAATAGTTTCAAAAATTACTTAGAACTCAGTTTCTCGGTAATAGCACATTGGTGGGGAAGTAAATATAGACATGATGGAAAAGGGTAAATAACTATAGAGAGTGATAACGAAAATTTATTATCATCAACCGAATAATGATGAACTCAAGACCATATATTTTTAATGATTTTTATGTCAACAAGTTCAACATAGGCAGAGGTATTATTATTAATTTTGTCCAATGTCAATTTCTTAGAGTTAGGGAATCATTTTAATATCTTAATACATTGGGAAGTATACTTATATGATTTTAATTAATTTTCATTTGAAAAATATCACCCATTAATTATTTCATATCTATTTTTACATCATCTATTACACCATGATGTTAAGTTAAATGTTTCATTCCTAAAGCATTAGCGGATCACAAGATCCTTAACGAAAATGACAGGTCATTACCTTTGTATTAAACAACAGAAATAGTTATCAAAATTTATCAAATTTGTATAAATCATTATATGGATATACAATACATCAATCCAAAAACCTAATCCTATATTTAACATAACCCATTCCATAAATGGTTATTTGTATAAAACCTCTAAAATATGGAAGTCCAATTTTTTTAAAAAAATGTTAATGAATTTCTAAAAAACATATTAGCATCGAGACCCCATATATCATATTGTAACTCTTGGTTTTTTCATAATAAACATGTGAATAACTTTATCATGTATATTCTTGAAACATGGTAATAAGAATTATTACCACAAAACATTATTGAAAAAAATTCAAGTTTCCTTATTCCAAAGTCTATTAGCTATATTACATAAATCTAGGTAAATGTAAAATCCATCAATGATAACATAGAACACCTTGTCAAAAATTCTTTTAAAAACTCTATTGAAATATGTACTATCCATTTTAAATATTAATATCCACCATATCTACATGTAAACATTATTATCTCAACATTAGGAATAATTTAATTGTTATCGTTCCCTTAATCATGAATTTTTTATGAATATCACCTTTCTGTTAAATCCAATTTCTAGACAATTAGAATCATTAAACATATTCTAGCAAATCATTAATAGAAAAAATAATCTAAAAAATCCTTTTAAATTTCACAACTTATAATACAAGATTACTAATTCATAAAAATATTTATAATTTCACTTCATCCTTAAGACATTATCAAGGATACCTAATACTAGTACATAATAGCTATTTCATTTCCCATTTCACCTATAGTATTATAATCATCTATAATATAACAATTACTCATTCCCCATTTTATATTATCTTTATGATAATTCCAATTTGGTCATCGATTAGAAATGTGCACATTCATTCCCAATTTAAATCATTTATCCTTTGAAAATGTCTTTGGGACACCAATATTAACATCCATTGAATTTACAATAATCATATTTTTTTCATTTTATATGACTTTCTTTGTGTCCCGGTTTTCCATATTAAAAACATATTCTTGATTTACTAATACATTAACAAGTGTGATTCTTTTTGGGATTATTGAATAAACTTAATTTGAATATTCATTACTCCATGGTCTCTATTACAAAAACATTCAATAAACTCCTTTATTATATTATATGGAGAGTCTCAGTGTGGGTTGGAGTACATATTTTTTAATCCTCATCCAATACAATAGACTAATAATGATCATAACATCGTTCACTCGAGTGGCCATCCCATATGACTACTGAGCAACATATTATTTCTACTAGTAAACATTATTCGAGTTCTTTATGGTTCCCACCATTGACTAAAAAAATAATATATACGATGAAAAACCCCTATCATATTGAAAAACCACACAATCATGAAGAATCACATACATGATGTCTTAAATATGAAACCTCCTTCTAAATATAAAACACATGAGGCTTATCATTAGATACAAACCTAGAAAAATCCATATAAATACCCCAAGGATACCACTAAATGTTTCACATACTAGTTTCCAAAGGCATAATAAAAAACCCATTAGAAACAAACTATAATGACACTGGATTAATATTTATATAGAAATTAAATCATTTTAGATGAATATTTAGCACATTACAGAAAATATATCCTTGAATACCCTAATAGTTTAGTGTCTTTGGAAACATAGAAACATAATCACCTAACATGGAAAAATTTATTCATCATAACCCTTTAAATATTCAACTAAAATACTCCTACTTGAAAACATTATTCATAATATAAGAAATGGAAACATATGGAAGGATTGATATCAGATTATATGTAAGGGAAATAAAGGGAGATATGAAAGAATAATATGAGCATAAGGGTATGACAACATGATCCTAATAATATAAGATGACACATAGCAAAGCAACGACCATAATCAAATATCATGGAATAATTATTTGAAGTTGTTAAGACATGGATCCTAAGAAAATAAAATTACATGTGTCATGAGAGCATAAAAATGAATTAATACATAAACATGTGTCATAATCATAATCATATAAAATATTCCCTACAAGTTAGTGATCATTTCCAAAACATATTAGGGATCTTCGTGGTGACTAAACCTACTAGGAGGGACACACAACTATATTCAATCACAGTCCTTCCTTATAATGTGTTTTTATTCCCTATATTCCCATAGGGGATCAGGTTTCCCCATCATCCATAGAGGATTAGGATCCCCTATCTTCCCAAAGTAGATCAAGACCATCCAATAAATTCCCCTATTTACATCACGAAATATAAATCATCAGCCAACACATTGGAGGGAGATATAGGTCCCACCTATCACATAAAAATATCAAACAAACATGTTCCACTATTTAATAAAACATGCATCATATAATGAAGAATAAAATGGCAATGGGTTCAGGAACATCATTCCAAAACCCATGAAATGAAATGGTTATCATAATTATTTCATCATTTCATTACATATAAAAATAGTTAGGTTTCACAAGTATTTCATCAAATAATAACTTTTGAAATGAAATGAGTTTCAATAGAATATTCCCTGTAGAAGAGAAAATAGTTTCATAATAATCATTCCATGACATCATAAACCATTAGAGAAATAATAAATAAGGTATTGTTGATTCATATCCCTAATAATGAATAAAATATAACTATAGTTTCAATCTAATATGGAGTATAATTTTAAAATATCACATTGAACCTTTATTAAGTAAAATATCATTTCTTTGAATTTATTTTTCATAAAACCGTAACAAAAATCCCTTTATTAATGATAAAGACTTGCAAAAACATTTTTTTATAAAAATATGTTTTCTTATTTGAAAAAGAAATAAATAATTTTTAAAAACATTTTATTTTATATTAACATAAAAAACTTAAAAAAGAGACATGAAAGTATTTTTGGAATCCTTTTCAATGATAAAACATTTAAATATCATAATTAAATATTTAAAATTATTTGAATCGTTTTATTTTAAAATAACATCCTAAAAACATCTAAATAATGGATTTAAAATCATTTAAAACACTTTTTAAACAAAAGAAAACCTTTTTAAAAACATTCATTACAATGTTTTATAAAAAATCCATAATATTAAGAATTTTTTTAAAAAATATTTTCTGCTAATCATAAAATAAAATCGTTTAGGAAATGATGGGTATGGTGGCAGGTATGTTCGTACAAGGAGAAAATTTGTTCATGTACCTTAAAAAATTAGAAATGTTCCTCGGTCCATAATTAAAATAATATTAAATCTAAACCATTTATTAAAAATGTAAAACTTGGGTAAAAATATCCATTAAACATAATTGTATAATATTAAAACATATTTATATAACAAAATTTTGATTGAACAAATATTTATGTCCAAAAGGTGAAATAAATCAAATTATCAAAAAAAACATTTTTTTAATTAACCAATGTAACAAATGATGAAAAAATTGTATCATTACATGAATATAATATGAATAACCAAATTGTAAGGAAAATATTGAGTTCATTTAGATAGGGATTTTTAAATTTTATCAATGGAAGCATAGTAGTAAGAAATCATGATAAACAATGAGATTGTAGAAACAAAATAACACTACATTGGTTAAATTAAATCATAATCCCTATTTAATATTAATATTTCTTAAATCTTAAAATATCATTATATGAAGTATATTCAGCATATAACATGTCATTGGGTGGTATATTTACCTTGTTGAGAAATATAGGTTTATAAAATGGCATGTATTTCAATGAAGGTTAATTGAGACAAAATAGCTTTACCGATTAGGTATATTTGATCCATAAACCAAATAAAATAAACACCATAAAATGGATATGTAAATTCACATATATGTATCTATAATAGGCGTTGAAAAAATTTATGTTCTTTATATACATTAAAAAAAATAGTGGTGAATGAGGAATAATATTCACAGTAATAAAAGTGAGATGAGAAACCCCTTAACTTAAGTCATTAAATTATCCATACACATTCAAAAATCATGTATAAAAAATATAATTTTGTTATAAATCTACCAAATAACAATATTATTTTATATAATAACATTTACAAATTTATATTGATATTAAATTACCCATTTATAAACAATTCAATGTTAATGTTACGTTTTCGGTACTATACGTGTTGTTTTTTCATATGTTTTTTGACATTTCAATCATGATACTCTTAATTATATCACAATTTACATATTTACAGAATGTAAAATGTGATATAAATATATATTTATATCCAAAATATAAATACTTAATATAATCTGTAAAATATATAAATATTAAATGGAAGACATTGTTCATGGATACGGTAGGTTGTACGAATGCATGAACGATGTTTCTGTTTTATTATAGTATTAAAATAATGAATGAAAAATAAATAAATATATATATATAATATCATTATAGTAGAATTATTGTTACATTTATATTGTATACATTTTACTAGACACATCTTGAATACTTTCTATGTAATGTGTGAATGAATCACATTGCTTTGAAGCGGTGGCAGTCTACATACCCAAAATGAAGTTATAATATTTAGAAAAAAAAGAATGAATGTATGTTTTATGTAAAAAATTAAGAATATTATAGAAATCATAAATATAATAAATATAATATAAATATAGAGTCTCCGTCATTATTACCAACTATGAGGGGTGGTGAAGGAAAAATGAATAACATCCTTTCATGAGGTGGTAATTGTTCATATAGATAAACAGTAATTCCATTACCCATTTGATGGATGTTTTTGTATTATTAGGTAAACAAAATATAATAGATAAATATAGATATATATTAAGTTTAACTATTTTACTATATAAAACTGGAATAAGAATAATTTAGGTGGTGTAGAATGAAAATTAAAGAAAATAGATTGTCGAAGGATCTTACATCCTCTTTGGGTAACTCATTTTTCATTGCACGAAAGAGATTACTTAGATAGATTTAGAATGAATGGTAGTATTTTATTATTATATTAGGGATGTTATAAGCATATTTGGATAGGGTATGGATGTGCCAAGGTGGCATAATATGTGAATGGATGGGGATGAATGATTTTTTTAGAATGAGGAAGAGGGGAAATCTTCTAAATACCAAAAGGAAAAAACTATTCGGAGGTATCAATTACCTCATGTGATTAATAAATGGTAAAATAATGTATTAAATGGTATTTATGTTAAATTCAAAACCACACCACAAGAAAAATAAGTGTATTTTAATAATATCTTCACTTATCTACAATTTTTCCACACTATTATCATTTTGATATTTAATAACGAAACTAGTTTTAAACCCAAATTATTTATAAGATAAAAAAAATAAATCAATATTTGAATTAATAAATAGACACAATAAATTATAAATATGATATATTATTTAATAAAATTAAATCCCATGTGAGTTCGAAATTATTTTTAAATGAATTGTATTTAACACACAGAAACCCTACTTTTACCCCCATTGTGCTAACAATTTTTTTATATTGAAAGGTCAATATGTTAATTAAAAAAGATAAATTGGTGCATTATTATATTATTTATTATATTTTTTAACATTTACAAATAAAACTTCAAAATAAGTTTTTACATAATTTTAATTATTTTAATAAGACATCATACATTTTAAAATAACAGTAATTTTAATTAATTTATTTTTAAATTTAAATATTTCAAAAAAAATTAATTTAAATACAATTAGTAAAAATCTGTTAAACATTATATATTCCAATAAAAAAAATCGAACAAAATATTTCATTAAATTAACATTACATTTAATTTGTTTATCAACATTTAGTTATTATAATTATTAAATAAATAATCTACATGTCAGCATTCGTTGAGTGTTTTATGGAACAATATAATCTCTAAAAATTAAAGATAAATTTACATGATAATGAAAATAATATAATGTTATAAATAATTTATATTATCTAAACTAGTTATCTTCATCCATACTCTAAATATTAATAAATGTTAAAGTTAAGGAAAGTTCTGTTTTAATATTTTTTCTTATATCACTTAATATATAGGTCACATTCAGGGAATAGTATCCCAATAAATAATAAAATTCTAAAAGTTAAGGTATACGGTTGAACTACACTAATATGATATTTTTTTTCAAGTTTCTATGTCATTTTGGCCTTTAATGTTATGTTTTATGGCTCTATTAAGCCTAATTTTATCTTATTAGCTGTAATTATTTATTAATTACATCTACAATTTTTTTGTAAAAAAATAATATTATCATATTATAATATAAATACAATATTCCTTAAAACCATTTCTTCCCCTTTTCAAAATTAAATTCAAAGAAGTGACAAAATTTAATTTAATTTTAATCTCGTAGATATCGCGAAAAGTGTGTTTGAAAGTGAAAATGATAAAAATTTCAATCTGTATATATATATAAATTGAAAAAATAATAATAATTACAATGAAATAAATTGGAATATCTTATATATAATTTATCTTTTGTGACTTTAAAATAATTAAAATTGAATTTAACATTAATAATTATTTAAATGAAAATTATATCATTAACTAAATTTCTGTAATTTTCACTTTTCATAAAAAAACAAAGCATCAATAAAAAATACCAAACAATAATAATAATAATAAAATTTCTTTTTAAAAAGAAAATTTATATTTATATTGAAATATAATTTTTATAAAAGATTCAAAAATTAGTTTTCAAATATGTTCATAACTAAAAAGAAGTAAAACTCATTCTTATGTGTAACATAAACGAACACAGTGTCGTTTTTTGTGAAGGATTATATTTGTGTATCATATAAAAAGATCCTACTTTATGTTAGTGTAAAATAAATAATAATATAGTGATTTCATATAACATAATATATATTAAGTGTTGTATGAAAAAAATATCAAATGTAAGAATTAATTTGAAAACAATTTCAAAAAATCACAAGGTCGTACATCAAGCATGGTGACACAAACCATGATTATTCCTTATTTTCCACATATGTAATAAAATAAAGTTTTTTCAAATGGTTTTTAACCACACATTTTTTTTAACCATGAAACATCCCTACAATGGCAAAACATTTTAATCAAGTTGTATACCCTATCTGTTTCTCTCAAAAAGCTAGTTTTCAGAGGTCGGCTCTCCCCAAATTCATATAGACATCCTGTTCATATTTCTTTCATTATAAGTATTAAAAACCATTTCAACTGTTATAACACTCATATTTATATTGTAAATCTTTTATTATATTATGTCCCATCAACCAAAT
Source organism: Viscum album (assembly GCA_963277665.1). Classification (NCBI taxonomy): domain Eukaryota; kingdom Viridiplantae; phylum Streptophyta; class Magnoliopsida; order Santalales; family Viscaceae; genus Viscum; species Viscum album. The sequence goes on from OY728129.1 coordinate 938,707,731, forward strand.
GGTGAAATTCAAATCCCCATAGAAATTTCCACTTTTCAAATATTGGGACCACTAGAATATCTGAAACATAGAATTTATCTTACAGAAGAAGAATTCGGGAAAAAACTAAACTAATAAAATAATTAAGTTTCATATAATAATTTTGGTTTTGTTTACAAACACCCAGTGTTTCAGAAAGAATTACACTAATAGTATAACACATAAGCTGTTAAAACTCACAGCCATTAGTGAATTACAAAATAGAAACATCAACATAGAGATTACCTGAGACCTTCTAACTGGATACATGATCATGCCAACATCTAATTAACCACCCCATACTATGTATCTTCCCACAATAGTCACAAAATTTTAATTTATATTTATTATTTTTGGTAATTCCATCATTATAATTTTCAATTTATACCTTCCCTATGCATTCTTACAATGCTCCTAGCATCTTCCACAACTTAATCTTATCATCATATACCAATTGATCTCATTTTTTCTAGGGGACATTAATTTTCATTAAAATAATATTATGAATTTCAATACACACTTTTGATCTTGGAGATGGTATAGAAATGTTCCCTTAGAAACAGTAAGAAATGAAAGAGGGAGATCCCAACTCAAATTGAATCTGCCCGACCATAGTGAAAGACTATAGTCTGAGATATGAGATTAAGTTGAAAAACTAGTTTCCAATGACTATTAACAATGTTACCTTAGTATTTTCTCTGATCACATCAACTGATTCCTATAGCTATCTTATAATGTTGTCTGTAATCGAAAAATTCATTTATGTTGTCATGTATAGCATGAAGATGGATATATACCCAATCCAAGACAAGCTGATTCCCTCCCTAGAAACATCTCATCCAAGAACTAATGATTTTTTTGGTAACCACATAGTCAATGATTTTATTCAATTGAGATCATCCAGGGTAACCTAGACACTATATTTTACTTGTGATACATTTGTAAATAACTGAGAAATTCATGCATCAAAACACTAACAGAGCAATACGATAGTCTGTTCAAAGAGTTGGTTGATTTTAGCGAGCCCTTACAAGGTGTTCCTTTTAGGAACTCACGTATAATTCACCCAAATTATATTGACAACAATGTTTTTATCTAAAAACTTCCAAAAAATATATTTACTGAATAGAGGTATTTTAAAATTTATCATGGGGTATCACCAACAATATCTAATTGTACACTGAAAGATGTTTTTTATTGGGGACAAAATAGAAACTAAGACAAGATTACACTAAGAGTATGTCATGAATTTCCAAAAGGTTATAAAAATATTCCATCATATCTAATATGAAGTTCTATTTATGGTCATGATCCATCCATATCCAATTTCATGTAATAAGAAAACAAAAAACCACTACTAAATAGCTTTTTTGAAATATATATGTTACCCCTACTGACACATCATCAATAACCAACAAGAGATTCCATCACTTCTGATACAACATGTTGTCAATCAAGTGTTACCAATATATTCCATTTCCAATTAATTGATTCCATAGATGATTTCCTACACAACAAGCCATATGATCATCATGATTCCTTGACAACAGTGACAAGTTTCTTAGATTTCCATCCCCATGTTCATTTGAAATAGAAACCAACCATTTCTAAATGGTAATTTTAGGGTTATACTTCATATATTTGTATAGAAATTATACACCTATTTTATGTGACAATCACCATAGTAGGAGTGTCAAATTCATCATCTATTGAATTTGATAAATCATACAATTAAACATGCTCCACCCACCACCAAACATGGGTTCTAGACATGGAAACTTTTATTTTACCAATCACCGGTCTGGAAATAAATATAAACTAGATACTACCATCTTGATAAAAATGTTTAATATTTTTTTTTGCAAGAAACACATTACAATTTACCTCCTTGAACACCATAAAATTAGTTATAAAATCAAAAACAAACAAACAAACTTGTTAAAATGCTTGATCTTATTTGGAAAGTCATCCTGAGTATTTGGATGGGTTATATTTCCATTATTTTTCATGTCAATCTACATCAGAGATGAACTACAATTGAAATGTAATAGGTTTCATGGGTGAACAATTTACCACCTAACACATACTATTTTTTACTATTCATTAAATTAGTGGGTATCATGTGTATCGATGCATAATACACAAATATTTCTTCAACACAATGTCATGAAAAATCATACTATCCACAAGAGCAGTAATGAAGACTCCATGATTCATCCAAAAAAAAGATGTATAATTGACTCATGACATATTAGGTGATCGAACAAGCCCTTGGCATGTTTATCCCACCGAAAAAGAGAATTACATGATGGTCCCACCCATAACAATGGTTAAATTATCAGACAACCACCCATCCACCCTAAGTTTTTCTTCTGAATCTAAGAGTCCTACTTAGGATAAATAGTTCAAAATGAAACCTCGTACCTGAAACACATTATTGGAAATTATAAAGTTATTACATTTAGTATGGATTTACCGCAATAGGGATAACCTCTTACCTTGGAATATTAACCGACCGTATAACTAGGCCATTCAATATGCTTAATGACCTAATATCTAGATCAATGTAACCGAATAGTAAAATTTATCCATGGGTAATATACAAGTTCTCATTAAATAAATCTCTTATAAAAATGTGTAAACTACCATTAGAATAGTATTAATGATAAGAACATGACTTTAGGATTTTATTTAATCCATTACACAAATTCACATTTGAATATTAAATTGTCCATGTATCTATTTTAAAACATAGGGTACCAATCATATGGGAAAAGTGATTGGTACTTTATTTAGGCAATTCCCAAGGATTTCTAGAATGTTATATAAAACTACCTTTTACGAATTAATTTTTTTTCCAACATCCCATAACAATCAGACAATTTGACTTATAAATTTCAGGTTATTCATTTGAAATATCCATAATTATGATATCTGAGCACAAATAAATGTTATGTAAAATTCAAAGCTATATAGGAATCACTCTTAAGGTTATAATTCGAGTTTTATTTAACATATTCTTTATAATGATAAAACCTAAAATAGACTGCATTTTAGTGATTATTTATGGAAAAAAAGGTTCAAAAAGATGACACCATACATTTTTACCTAACTATATATAAGTGGAGGTTGACACATTAATGAACACCCCCTTTATAATTAAAATACTCCCCAAAAGGTAAATAATTATGTATCATATTATGGATAATGGTTTCCTATTAGGGTCCCATAATTCCATCATGGATCCATTTAAAATCAACAAAATTATAATTAAAATTTTAGTATTATTGAAACACCCGCAATGGATTCCTATTATAATAATTAATCACCCTGACCATCCTATGAGGGTAAATTCAAGTCTATCTCATAACTATATAAAGTAATGACTAATCTAATTAGGTTGAGTCACATAAAAAGTCCATAAGAAATCAATTAATTGAAAATATAATTTTAATATCTTATATAAAAATATATGAAATGACCATATGAAATATCAAGTTCATACAAGATGGTTTGTCATAATGGTTTTTATTTCCAAATTAATTAATCGATAATACATTATTCCTATTTCAAATGGGCTCCCACATAATCACAAAAAATATGATTCATCAAATGAAACGTATGGTTCATGGATCAAACATGCCATTATATGTTATTCAAATAGAATTCAACAACCATTTTATTTAGAAAAATCTCATTTCTGTCGGTGATGGTATTTTTTTAGAAAACCATAATCCACAGTTATAAGAGGAATTTATATAATAAGAAAAAAAACATAGTTCACATGAAAAAAAAATTATCTAATCATGGTAATCTGGTAATATTGATAAATAATTAGGCAGCATAGAATAAAATAAATCAAGGTATATGTCACAAATATCATGAATTTAAGGAATGTAACCTAAATAGAATGCAATATACATGTTATTTTAATCTCAATGATCCTAAAATGATACATGTGTCTAAAATTTCATTCCATACAAATAAAATGGAAATTTACTATAATCTGATAAATTAGATACTAGAAAAATAATGAAATTATATCAATGTGAAATCATAATCATATATAATTATGAACAAAATGAAAAAAAATCCCATCTATCATGACACATTACTATTATTTTTCCAAACACCAAAAAAATTTAGTAAAAATTAAAAGGAAACCACTAATACCAATTTCTAATATATTGACATGAGATCCACTAGAACCATTCCCCAATCTACTCTGTCACATGGCCTCATGTACATCTACCAATAATGTAGAGTTTGAATTCATGTAGTGTGGTTCAAATGATGGTATGGTTGAAAGAGTATACACTCATTATCAGAGTATCATAGTGGTATTATGTTAATAAATCAATAATAAAAAATTAATCAACAGTAGAACCAATATAAAATTTGGAAAATGTAGTTAAGGATAACATAAACTAAAAAAATGGCCGGAGCCAAATATAAAAATATGAATGCATTTTACTTTAAGACTAAAAATATAATTACTAATCAAGAAAGAGATAAAAAAATAAAGTGCATTCTAAAAAGGATTAAAATACCCAAGGATTTCTCTCTGAACATCATGATCATTGGACCAATTTAATTCTCCTACGCTCCCAAGTAAAAATGAACAACCAAAGAAGAATCCTTAAACCTAAAATTGAAACTGGTGTTCTCTTTCGGTACCCTCATACATTAGTGGCCCAAAAATGTTGTGAGATATAATCATTAAAACACTGACAATGGTGTTTTATACGATATATTCTACCAAAATAAAATTCAGTAGTGTGATGGAATGTTAATAATTTTGAAGATAAATACATTAAAACTACTCAGGCCCCAATTCCTCGTGGATATATGGTCAACCATACCTACTTCATCCTAAGGATGAATATTTATAAACTACTGTCACAATTTGTATAACTTTTATATATATTTTTGTATACATTCTTTTATGTATGTACATATAATATATACATAGGAAAATTTAAATCCATTTACAATTACATGTATTACTTTCTTAGACCTGATGACTAACATAGATTTCCATACATAATCCCCATAAATTGGGGCTCTAAATATGATAAATCATGCATGAGAGTATCAATTAATATTAAGGAATCATTCATTTAATATGGATTATAATCGCACACTCTTAATAAAGGTATTTGGTATGTAATTCCTATTATTCAAATAATTATGAATCACTAAACAGATATTTTAAAAAACATTAATGATAGAATAAACATATCCTATTATCTTATACAAGGAATTCCTTAATGTGGGTTCCATGTATCATCTAAGGATTCCTATAATCATGTGAATTTATTAACTGAACCTTATTATTTTTTATAAGGAAACCCATGTAGTGCTTATAGCATCAAACAACCTTACAATATCATCATTATAATTTCAAAAAAATGAAGCCTATTAATAGCTCATTGAATTTAGATAACATGTTTTCATGGAGTCCATCTATGGAATTTAATAATAAATAATCCCAAGTATCACTCAAGGAATAATATAATGTATGTAAAAAATTAAGAAATTCATAGTTTTTCACTAAACGGAATCACATGTATCGCTCGAGGTACAAAATTCATTCAATCATTTAATTTCAAACAATATTGAAGGACAAGTTAGAAATAATTTCATAACCCATTTCCAATGTGCTTATCTAAGAGGTTTTGTCCATGTGTATTCATAATCATAACTCAATTATAATTAAGGAGGGTCATGATCATTTATTAATTCAAACATTCTTATTTACTTACCCATTTTAAATAATTAAGTAAATGTACTCCAAATATTGGTTTAATATAAATACAGTTCAAAGAATACAAACCATTTCATTATTAATTTAATTTAATTTAAGTATATCTTTCATGGGTGATGATTTTATAAATCTCAAAATGTGATGAAATTGTAATAATGGAATTGTTTCCTTGCACATTTCAAAAATCAATTCATCATTAATTTAAACCTTATCATTTTGTGACCAATTTCAACTAATGATCATCATAAAATAAAAGGACACATCCGAAGTTGTAGAAAAAGTTAGTGCAATTGTCATGAAATTATGTTAAGGGATATAAATATGGGTCAAGGTCATGATTTCAACATTTAATTTATGTTATATCATATTCCAAAATCAACACATAATGAATTATGTATAACGAATAATGGTGAAATTTATAAACAAGAGTGAATTTTTTGGGAAAAAAATAAGAATATATTCCATAGTCTTAAAACACTTCACCCATATAATATTTAGTTTTTTATTGAGTTTGTATGAGTGAAATTGAAGAAAAATGTAAACACACTAAAAATAGGATGGATTATCTAAATCAAAGATAGAAAAAAAGTTGGGGAGATAAATGATGAAAAAGGGAAGCTTGATCCATAGAATAACTAATTACAAAAAAATAAAATAAAAGGAAAAATATTCTAGAGCAATATATGGTAGATCCAATAATTCTATGTGGAGATCCCAAGGAGGGCTCGAGTGGTTTATTTGAGTTGGCGGAAGGAGAGGGAAAAATGATATGGATTTAAGTTTTTTGGATGAGAGAAAATATAATGTCAATTCCCTTAATGGGATGAAAACATTGGATGAATCATTTTCCAATCAAGGAAGAATAGGGTGGCCCCTTCTACCAATATGAAATATTATTCACGGTTTGTTCACACGGTTAAGAAAACTATGATACAGTTGTTCCATTATTACTATGAATGTCCACACCGCACATATTTTAATGCATGATCATATAACCTATGTAAAAACCACACGATTTATCTATGAAATATTATTTTGAGGTATTTCTGGGTATTTTTCCCAATAGAGTACACTTTATCAAATAGTTTAACACCCCTTACAGGGATTCCATGTTTTTTTCTATGGGTTAAAATGGATTAAAAAACATACACCCTATCTATCGATGCTGGAAAAAAGGTTTTCAAAGATCTATGATCCTTAAAATAATCAATATATATGGGACTCCAATATTCACTTATACCCTATTATAATATAGTTTTTTACTATTATGAAAAAATGATAGAAAAACTGAACATTACATTATAGAATGAACTATCCACAAATTTCTAGAATTCCAATTTTCGTGAAAATTTCTATAGTTCAAGAACATGAGATGCTAAAAATATTTTTTTAATTTTATCAATATTGATCCTCCAAATGACTCAAAATCCCCCACTAAATTAATATCGGGAAATTAAAATATTCTTTTAAAATTTTAAAGGCTAACAATGAAAAATAGAATCATTAAGTATTCTCGATAACATACCATCCTCACCTAATCTCTACAATCCTCATTGAGTTTATATCTTTAGCAGCCCTTGGTCTCCCATTTTAAACACACAAGGCCTATTTCATTGGTCCTCATAAGACTTCAGAAAACATTGGAAATCCTCTTGTTCTACAAGATGTTCTACACATTGTTCTTCATCACTCACACTATCTCTAAGACCAACAGTGAAGATCACCCTATATCAGTCTAACAGAGTGGTGACTTGTATGGTCTTCCATACAAGGTATCAAATGGTAAAATACTAAATGTGTAACTTTATCTATTATAATTAACAAAAAATACATAATGTGTAGGTTATCATACCAACTACATCAAAATTCAATCATGTACTCCCAAGAAATTTCCTCAAGAACCAAAATGGTTTAATTTTTTAGCCCATCATTTTGTGTGTGAAACACCATGCTTGAACACAATTTATTCTTATATTAATCATGATATTATGTTTATAAAAATGAAATAGAGATATCATTATGGTATGAAACAAACATTGAGATAACTCAACGAATCCATAATATATGCTATATATAAATTTTTTTAAACTCTCTACATATCTCCTCTCAAATATATCTAGGAAGTGGAAAAAATGATGAGTTGGTATATGATCACCCATATGGCTTTGAATCAACTAGAAAATCATCGGAGTATTTTCCAGGATTCCATATATATAATATCCAATATCACATCTATCACATCTAGGGGTCGAGATAATCCCAATGTAACCCTGTTCTTAGCCTTTAACTATTGACAAGTAAGGCATCATACGACAAACATCGGTATAAAATTATTTATCCCTAGACACTAGAATGTAAACCAATAGTCCAGGTACATCTTCACCCTAACTAGTTGAATCAATAAGGGGGATGTATGAACCATTATATGAACCCCCCCAATAAATGTAACGCATATGATGATTATCTCCAGAAAAAGGATTACATTTTACCAACCTTAAAAAATTCCATTAGGAGCACATCCTCTACATATAAATATATACAAGGTCTTATAGACATTATTTACAGGTTATGGATCCCTAATTTTATGTTGAGGGGGGAATTATAAAAATAATCGAGTTATGGTTAGATTCACCATCCCTCTCTAAAAAGGAATATTGAAACAATGGTAACTACGTTTTCACCACATTCAATAAATGCATACATGATATCCTATTAAGAGCAACAACCACCACATTCCCCTTCTATGGAGTATAGAATATCTCAATATTTTGATCATCTAATAACTATAAGAATCAAAAAATTTCAAGATAGTATAATTATTTGAGAATATATACTTGATACTATTGTGGGTAAAATACATTATAATTCACTCACCTATATGGTAATGTCATCACATTTTCATGGAGAATGCCACTTCTACCATATATAGAATGTGGTTCCTACTTTCCTTCTCATGTTTTTTAGATTTTTTGGAAGCATAATTTATCATTGAATTCTTTTTTATCAAGAAATGTCAAATTCTAGATATAGATGAATCACATAATTATATATTCTCAAAAAACTCCTCTATCAATTTTATAATTTGAGTGCTTGTAAACATCTACTACACAACCTGAATTTTTTAGTGGAACTTCTCAGTCTAAATAAATATTTTCCCACTCTATGTAAAAATTTTCAAGAATGAATATATTATAGAGAAAATAACTAAAAATCTTTAATAGGTTCCATCCATCCCAAGGATGATCTTTACCTTATATACTCTATTGGGTTTCTACCATTCTAATATTGAATAAACGTTCCCAAGTTCCACAACTACACCCTCTACTAAGTTGGCATGTCCAAGAATGTCAACCTCTTGAATCGAGAATAGAATCATTAAGAGAAATCCATAAATTCGGTTCTATCATACTATGTCTCGGACTATCCCCATGTGTATAATTTTATCTTCTGCGAATGATGTGTATACACAAATTTCATCAAAGGAGACCACAAAAAGTTGGTATAAGAAAGGATTATATACCCAATCTATGATTCCCAAGAAAAAATCCTGGGTATTTATTATATTCAATAGAATCACCATGTACACATAATGACCACTGAATCATTATAATCTTCTATATGGAATATCAAAATCTCATATTCAGAGTTAGTGATAGCCTAATATGTGGTCAATCATCAAGAAACATCTCATCCTCACCAATTTCTAGAAGAAATAATTTATCCTATATACTATATTATTATTAGTAATTATCACATAGTTTAGGTGATGGTATTCTGAATTGAACTTCATGATCCAATCCAACTTCTTCGAAAACAGAACTGTGGCTGCTAAGTGGGAAGAAATATGTTCAAAAACACTATTCCTTTGAAAATCATTAAACTGTGTCTTTATCTCATGAATATCTAGGATAATCAAAGGATAATTTGGTGTAGATATTCTGGAATTATATGGAGTATTTTATCTCTTTGTGGGGAGGAATTGTTGGTGCATTCTTAACACAAATATCCTTATACTCCACCAAAAGTCAATATGCTAAAATCCATAACATCCACTGATTCAATTATATTACTAGCAATGTGATGATTAAAAAACTATTTCATCATTTATAATAACCCATATTACACTATATAGGATTTATTCCAATTCATGATACAAAACCTCATCCAATCACCATAGACACACCATAACATCGGCATGAAATTGTTAATATTTTCATTAATGTTCATAATTATTCCATGTTTTTGTTGACATTGTACGTCCATATTGATACTACAAAGTATACCAATAAAAACTCTTCACCTATAAGAGTCGGATAAAACATTAGGAAAAATTGTCTCTTCTATAAATATCATTCGATAAGAATATTTTATAACAAGGGTTAATCCATTAACATAACCATAATATCTATGTAGAAAATAATAGAATTAATTGGAAATGAGTGACTTGAACATTTGCCTATTCGTTAAACCTCTAATTTTGGAGAATACAAAGATCATACCTCTTATCATCTTGTGATACTATTTATCAAAGGACATTGATGCTTTCATTTGACTTCACTCTTAACTACCATCTCCTAGAGTAAAGAGTTGAACACCTAACAATTTTGGATGAAACATATCAGACAGCTTTCGACATCTAGTGACTATAATTTTTTCTCTCTAATGTTTTATGTCCTATGCGCCTACCTTATCCGACCACTAAATCTACCTGGGTGATCTATAAATAATGTACCACTTAGCTACATGGGTGGGTTATAAAATATCATCTGAGATGTCCATATTCATATAGAGGGAAAAAACTCCTCTCTATGCCAACTAGAACCATCTAGATAGCCCTGAAATGCAGACCACCATTCAGGAGTTCATATTGTAATGCATCTCACACACCCATATCTATATGTCGTCTATGATCTAGTTTCTATTTAAGTCTTAGATCATCTATCCCTAGTACCATCAATAATTTTCTTCATATTGTTACACATTAATATCTATTTTACTAATTTCATCTTACGTACTCCAACATTGGTAATAATGAATAGAAATATCACCCCACCCATGATGGCTTGGTCTATCCCCTACACAAATTTCCATTCTCATAATAATGGATCAAGAACTATATCTATAGGGTAACATGGGAGGTTTTTGAACCTTGATGAATACTCTTCTATCGTCATGTTATTATACTAAAGCTACAAAATCTATTAGACACAGAATTATCATAACTTGGCTTGATAAAACTACTCAATGATGATATTTTTTTACTCTTACAAGGATATAACTATCTAATTTTATGTTTATGTCACTAGACTCTACCATCACCCATTATATCCCTAAAGAAGATTCACATTTAGTTCCACTATCACATCTGGAGGCTCCATCAAAATGAAAACCCCATGAGTAAATACATATAGATAGTCCTACATTCCATAGGGGTCTATCACACCTTGTATTCTTAGAGGATGACACCTATGAAAACAATTGATTTAGATCATCCCTCACAAGTTCTCATATGATAATAGTAAGTAAAATCCCTAATTAACAATTGATGGAATGACTGGAAAAAAATGAAGAGGTACCAGTCCCAAGATTTGACCCTATATAGAGCCTCATTACTCTGTAGATCATCATCTAGATTCTCTTATTTATTCCTATATAACTATATTTGTAGTGGAATACTGAATCAGTAATGACATGCCCCAATAAAAGAGAATATCTGGATATATTACATGATATGTATATTGAAATAAAAAAAATTCTTATGTAATAAATCGGCCAACGATTTCCCTATAATTGGTAAATAAACTAACCTTGTCAAAAAGTAAGTTATTACAGTCTCAATGAATAGATATGTCAACTTCTTAACCAATAATGGGGTTCTTGGTTTGATAAAAGAACTCAAAAATCGTTATCTTTTTTCTGTAGTTCCTAAACTAATCTCACATATTGATAATATCTATATTGATGTACATAAATGAACATCACCCTTTGATACAGGTCTACCATAATCCATCCCACCAGAACCTTCGTGGTCGATAGTTTAGGACACCCCAATAATACAATCAATTAGATAGGGGTTGGGGACCAGCACTTAGTAGAAATATCAATCACATGATATGAAATTTCCTAAGGTACCTGTAAATATTCACATATCTCCAAATATAAATAGCATGCAAACATTTAAATCAAATACAATACCGTAATGAATTCATAAAATTTATACCACATTAGAGTAAAAAATAATTAATGGAAAGTTAAAAGGGAAAAACAAAAGACCACCATAATGATAAAACATTCAATACTATTATAAACAAGGGGAATTTTGTCTAATGAAACATCTGACATGAACCACATTAATTCTATCTCCCTTTTCTATGCTTTATCTTGGCCCTCATAAGACTCTTTATAATTTTCTATTGTATACATAAGACACTTCATGTGTGGGGTGATCCCACACAAGTGCGAGTATAAAAATACACAATATGACTTGGTAAAATTACTAAACATAGGTTATCAAGATGCTAGTTTGTTCAGAATCACAATGTTATATTAGAAAATATATAAGGAAAAGTAATTACTAAAATAAAATAAAAATGTAATAGATTCCATATCTTAAATAGGAATTCAGACCTACTTCCAACCAAAGTATTTTATTCGAGACATCAATGTAACACTTTTCTAAGAGAACTCACTCGAGAATAATTTATATCAATGATGGTGATCATCATAGTGGTTGTATTTATCAGTCCTTTACCAGAATAATTATTAATTGGGGAACATTTAATATTGATAAAATAATAGAGAATCCCACCCATAGACTATAGGGTATAATAGACCCTGCCTGGAATAACCATTATGTTAGGGATGATAATCCCATGTATGTTGTCCTTGATGATTTCCTAAAACTCAATTTTCAAAGATGATGGAATGATAGAGGGTCACACATCATGTCAAATAGTTGAATTATTGAACTCCATACATGACTAGAATTGTATTGTGGATTACCTATTATGCTTAGGATGTAATTCCTCACAATACACTCAAGGGGACAAACCAATTGATCACACACAACTAATAATGGTCTGAACTTGAGAATATAAGGGATTATACGAGTCCTGGAGAAATTACATGACATTTACAGGTGGTACACAATAGTTATCATCTTCCCTGGTCCTTCCCTATCCCTTAATTCTAATATTAAATTCCATTATCCATATAAATGGAATGTTATTTTGTGGTACAAAGTGTGTAGAGTATCAGCAGACACATAGTCTGTGCTTCCTTATAGATTTCATGTACTCTGGACATTCCATTGCACTTTGATCCATGACCAAGTACTATAGTGGTACCCATGTACCTAGATGTTAATGGGTAACTTGTTTTTCCCATGTACTCTGGCCATTTTGGACTTTCTGACTGTTTACAATCCCTTAGACCCCTAGGGTACACACTGTGCCACTATCCATGGGACACATAATGTGGGGTGGGCCCATAGGCCATGTGATATCAATCATTCGATGTAAAAACTAGTTTTATAAATGGGTCCAACCATTGTTCTTTCATCTATATTGCATGTGGTTTAATAAAGATATAAAAGATTATATAGATTATTCTATGTGTCTCTCATGTGAAGCCTCCAACATCGATTATTTCAAGACATTAAATATCTTTGGGAAAAAATCCCCAACATAGTGCACCTTTATTAGAAACTATATAATGAAATATTGTACAATGATCCATTCAAAATCCTCCTCCAATATCAATCCATTTCTATGGAACCTCAATCACTCAATCAATCGTGAACTAAAAAATAGTGACAATCCATGGGTCCAATGATTGGTCACACAATAATCATCCACTGTGTATTGGTTATACCTTCTGTCAATGACAATATAAACGATGAACATATGAAGAACATGTAGTGAAATTCCCAAATGAAAAAAGGGGAAAAACCATATCTTTTGAACATGATTTCATCAATTAGTTTCTTTTATAATGACGAATAAAGAAATAATAAATGGAAAATAATAAACTATCATCAACACATAAATCCAAAGAAGTTTGTCCCATAGTCTCTTATCATGGTGGTCCCAAAGATCAATATGATAGTTGATTTATTTCATGTTCATCATGGGACAGAAAATGGGTAATAGAACATCAACAACAAAAAATTTCCATACCTTGGGTTTTGATTTATTGATGATGATGAATAGTCATATGTCGCAGTCATTTGTGAGTTCCACAAACACATTTTTCACATTGATTGAAAAATCATGATCCACTATCAATACTCTAAGAAAATACCTATAATGGATCCAATAAAAATCCAAATACATTTTATGATATCGAAATAGATTTACAATAAAAATGTTTATAGAGTGGATGGTATATTTATTTTATTTAGTAATAAATAAATAAATAAATTTATTTATTTCCAATTCTCCCCAGGATGGTGTTGATGCTAAAGACACAACACGTAAAAGGTTATGTAATGTAAAACACATATTATATAATTAATTGATTTCTATGGTTTCTTATCAGAGTCATTCCTTGAGTTTCATTATAATGTTTCGTAAAAGCTATTAGAACATGATATAAGATATTAATTTTTTTATATCAGTTTTGAGCCTACCTAGGCCTCAAAATCACATGCTTACTCAATAGATGTCTCTAAATGAATTACCTAAAATATTTTAAATCCTTACTCAGAGAAAACATAATCCTTACATGAACATACTTTTTTAATGGTTATTTGAAGGTGACATAGCCTCTTATACTTATAAACATATTCAATATCCAAAAAATTCAATAATTTTATGGGGATCATTATAATTGTGCTATAAAAATATAATCCCCACACAAAAAAAATTCAACCGCCATAATTAACTTTTGGGGTATCCCATTTCTCCCTTAAAAATTATACATTAGTTTATATTTATAATAACCCATTACTAATGTCAATACATATTTTAAAATTATCATAGAATAAAATATTTCCCTATGTGCTTATTTGGTTCCCTATCACCCCCATGGTATGCTCTTGATGTCAATGAATAGAAACACTCATGAATTGAAAAAATTTATTCCCTATGGTTACACCTTCATATAATAACATCATCAAAACTTTTTAATAGTCTAGGGTATTCTGAAAAGTAGTGGATATGGTATGAAAATAATTTTGATAAACCATTTTGTTTGAGATCCTTTGAAATACCTCCTTGGTTGAGGAATCTAAAAAAATTATTCAAATAATTATTCCTCACAAACATGGAACAATGTTTTTTATCTAGGAATATATAATTGGCCTCTACTAGGTCATCATTTTGGATGTTGGAAAATATAGATATGTTTTTGTCAACTATATTCTCTTCCCATTTGTAATAAAAAATATCAAAATCAATCTCTCAAAATAATATTATTTTTCTAGTTAGCCTTATTTTAGCCTAATTTTTTATAGAATGAACTTCAGGTTAGTATAATAAATGAAATCTATGACTTTTTATTGGATAAGTACTATTTTTCCATATCAAGGGAGATAATAAAAATGTTTTCCCCTTCGTGGTGCATTTATTCGGTGCATCATAATTCATTCTAGTAGATTACTACTTCAAATATAAATTTTTTATCCTCTAATTACACTATAATTTCCCATAAATCCCAATCATATTCCTCACACATCCACAAAGAGGGAATCTTTAAATTAGTAGATTTCATTTTTGGTAATGGAGCTACTTTTTACATAATAATTTTAAAATAATCCAAAAATTATAATAAAAAAGTGGGCCTCATTGATAGGTAATGAAAATATTTTTCATTTGACCCTCACAAAATCCTAGAAAATCCTCTGTTAAAAATAGTCATGACACTAAACTATCTAAAATAATTGAAAATTTTAATGGTGATAAAATTTTAATATCATATATTTTATAATAAACTACTTATATTCCCCTATTTTTGAGCATATAAACATGAATTACACCATCGGTGACATATAAATGTAATTTCTCCCAACTTAAAGAAGGATAATCTAATAAAACATAAATAAAAATTATATAGATATTCCAAACAAGAGTATAATTAATTTCCATAATTTTAAATCTATCCATGAATACCATAATAATACTCTCAATCATTTCTAAAAAGATAGAAATCCTATATTCTTACAAGGGAGTTGGGGGACAAAAATTTCCAGAAAGAATTTGATGGTCAAAAATTTTCCCATATGGGAATAGTAATTTTTCTATTTCATAATCCTATATGTGTAAAATAATATTTTATTTACTAATATAACAATGTTGGAAATAATAAAATTCATTCATATAAAATATATTTGAAATTTGGTATAATAATGGCATTGAAAAATTGTTGTTCCAAGAAACTAAGTTTTGATTCTTATAGCTAATATTGATTCAACATTTTATTACCATTAAAAAAATTACATGATAAGATGTTTCATTAGTAATAATAGTAACACATCCATTTTTTTGAAAAAACATTGTCTGTTATGGCATATGATCATCCATAAATATGATGTATTTTGAATCCCATATATTAATAAACCTTATTTCATTTATAATTATAAAAAAATACACATAATACAATCCCATGTGATCATTAGACTTACTGTATTGGGGAATATTGGAACATTACATATTAACATGAAATATGTATTCAAGATATTATTTATAACTCCTTATAAAATTCAATCTCTCTTCGTTAACTACAAAAGATAACATAGGGAGGTTCATAGAAATGGGGTTTGGGTAAATCTGATTAGGGGAATAATCAACGGGTAACAGTATTAAAGAAATATATGTTATACAATTGGTTTATCAAGGTGAAATAAAATTTTTAATAAACAAAATCATGAAGATCAAATCACAGTATAAGATGATAAATGATAGGAATCATTTGAATGTGAAAACAAACAAACCATGACATCATAAGCATATATCAAGTCTAGCCACTACGAAATAATTATATAATGTGTCTTCGAAAACCTTTAATGAACCATAAATTCCATATCATGAAATATAAACATTACCCATAGAATTTTATGGCTTTATAATATTGGTCCTGACATTCACATTAATTATATTTATACGCATTAGGGGGCCAAATAGATTATACAACATAAGAACATTGTTCATTTGTTTTAACTTAAATAGAATTACAAAATCTCCAATGGATGTATATGTCTATGTTTATACCATTTATAGTTATAACATATGGGTATTTTAAGGACCCATAATTTTCACACATGGATATTACATCCTTTTTAAGGAACATTTTATACAATATATTAATAAATTCCCAAAGACCATATTCATTTAATGCCTTTGAAAACATAAATGGGTGATCAAGTAGTTCAAAATATATTTTAATATCCTCTTCCTATTTCTTCATATCCAAATTCCTTTTAACATACAATAATTAATATAATTATCTATAGCCTGATGAAAAACAAACATAAGAAAATGGTAATCTCTGATTCTTTGTAAGGGTAAATAATGAAGATATATTAGAACAATCATGAGCAAAAGGGAATGAGAATGCGATCATGAAAATATAAGATCATAACATGAATAAAAAAATAAAATTGAATCATGGAATAAATATCGAAATTTTATAACATGTTAATCCTAAGTAAATAAAAAATCACAGTCTATGTTCTCATTATAATGACATAAGATAAGAAACTATGGCATACACATAAACTTGTAAATTTTGGAATATGAATAAATATATAATATTACAATAATTAAATTAATTACGTGATATTAGTTAAATTAATATACATATAGACATGAAAATTAGGAACACACAAAATATTATGAACATGATACCTAAGTCCATGCATAAAACAATGGACATGAAAACCAGGTCCCCACATAGAATTGCTACCATAAAATTAGGTCCATGCCAAACCTTAATACCGTATGAGTTATCCATTTTTTCACAAAGAACTTTAGGGAGATATATAACCCACCCCTCAAATAATGTAATCCATAAATATGTGTTTCATAAGAACATATATCATTCATTATATCAGAACTCCTAGAAATAAATTTGTTTTATATACATCATTCTATCATAACATAACCCATAGAAACTGAATAGGTTTCATAAAAATGATTCTATCATAGACATAAATCATTAAATAAATAATAGGAATTGTATTCTTATACCATATCCCTAGTAAACCATAAAGAATTAAAAATTACACCATATTAGTTTGGAAATAATTTGGAAAGTTATTTTTAAAACATTTCATGACGAAAATATACCTTCATCTTGGAATGATTTTTAAATAATTCCATATTTATCAAGACATGATAATTTAAAATAAACTTTATTTTTTAAATGGATAATTGAAAATCATTTTAATCATCTTATGAATACATTTTTCCTAAAAAGGATTAAAATACATTTAAAACCCCATTTAAGATGTTTCTAGAATACATAATTTTGAAGGAACACAAATTTCCAATAGGAGAATGAATAAAATTACATGAAGATTAGAATATTATCAAAAACATAATATTAAGGATAAGACATGTCAAATGTTATTATATAGAAGTTGTAAAATAATATAAGATCATAATGAAACATGTGTCCTAATGAAGGAGCATTTTTACGAAATTACAATACAGATTTGATAACTTTTCATTTGTAAACACCCTGAATGTGATATCATAAAATTGATATTTAAATAAAACAATATTCATGATAAAAATCAAATAAATACATTAATTAGTAGTATCTAGTAAATAAAAAATAAATAACATGGTTTTAATGCATGTGTCCCATGGAAATAATAGTTAGACACAAATCTCTTACCATATGTCTTTAATCTCATCATATTTGAGAAAAACACATGCATAAAAAACATATGATTATTATAAATCTATTAAATTTTCAAATTGATATATATATACATATAATACCCCATATTATTTACTTATGAAATTATATTACCCTATTATTAATATGTCCTGGTTTATGTTGTGTTTAGTGTAATAAATATTATTTTCTTGTACATGACTTGACTTGTTATAATTGATCCTCATACATAGATAATTATTTAATTATCACCTGAATGATGAAAATGATATAAATATAAATAATATTAATTTAACATGTATTTATAATATTCTAGTAAATATTGAAATATAAAATGAAATACAACGTTCATGGAGACGGTAGCTCGTATGCACAGATGAACGCTGCTTCAATTAAATATCGTATTAATATGAATAATGTAAATGAAATATATTTATATATGTTGTATAATTAAAGTATTATTATTATTCCATATATAAAATATAATTTCACTAGACCCATTAATAAAACATTCCATGTAATGATGGAATGAATCATATCTCTTTGAGGGGGCAGTAGTACACAAGTCCACAAACAATCTTATCAATTTTACAAAAAAAGAATGGGGTATATTTAAATAATAATTATAAAAACATACATAATTGATAAATCCGATTTATATAATATAAAAATATATTTTCCATCATTATTACCAACCTTTAGAGGTGGTAAAGGAAAAATGATAAACATAAGTTCATGAGGTGGTAGTTCATCATACACAAAAACGGTATGTTTGATACCCATTAGATGGATGTGTGTTTATGTTTAGGTGGAAAATATTTAATAACAACATATAGGTATATTTATTATAATGAGGTTAAAAAAATAATAATTTTCTATTAAAAATTGTGGGGTTTTAAGGGATAAATAAAATGAAAACATTCGTTGATTAACATTGCATCTTTATTGGGTATATGATTTAGATTTGTCCAAAAGGACTTCTTTGTTTTGATTTATGATCAATTAAATGCCAATAGAAAAAATTCATATATTTTGGGGTGATGTTTATATTGGGATTCGATTAACCAAATAGGTACTCATCTATGAATATAGGATTTTATGATGTTCCCTTTTATAATTTGGGTGAGGGGTACATTGGGAATTTTACAAAAGTTAAATTTATAATAAAATAAAACTCCGTACAAATGCCTCAGAACACCATATGTTGAAAGAAACTATATTTTGAGGTTTAAATATCATAAAATATATATTTCATAAATATTTTGGTGCACTTTTAAACTATATGATACTGATTAACCATTAGTTAATACATTCCAAATTTTACTATAGTAAAAGTGTCTATAATATTATTAGGATGTATTTTTTTCATATAAATTGTTAATTGGACAACAAATTGTATTATTACTATATTTTAGGCCATTTTTATCTAATTTTACTTGCTTAATCTTTTTAGGATATGTATAAAATTTAAATAAATATTCAATTAATAAAATATAATAATTTTCAATTTTGAGCCTATTTATCACTTTGACTTCACTAAAATAAATCTAGAAATATAACGTCAATCATATTAATTTACTGTACCACACATATTTAATATTAACCTACAAATTCATGGATAAAATTAATTATTTCAAATTTTATTTATTTAAATATTTCTAATATAATTTATTTTATTTTTTTATTAATTGAGTAATTACTACATCATCATATTCAAATTATTAATGTTAATAATTTCTTCAAAGAAAATTAATTCTTAACATAGATGATGTAGATAATAATATTTATATTTCATAATAACATTTATATTGGAGCATATATTATATTAAACCCCATATTAAAAATATTTCCCATATCAAATGTACGAGTGTGACATTTTGTCACTCCCATTGAGTTTAGTAATATTAAAGTCATTTCATGGTAAAGTGTTCATTAAATTAATAATTTTAGAAATATATATGATAAGATTATACTTAAATTTATCTAATAACATTGGCAATGTGTTATGGTAGTTTTGAAATAATTATAATATTATAATTAACCCCAATTACCATATTTACGCTTAATCATGGTAATAAAAAATAATAAAGATACTATTTATATTGTACAAAAATTAAAAGGGTCCTATATACTAAATTTTTACCATGTGATTCCAAATACAAAATAAATAATTTTTAATTAAAAAAATATAATATATAGAAAATAATTATATACTAATCCATTTGATGGATTGAGTAAATATGTTTTTAACGTAAAAACTTGTGAAAGATTAAAGGGTTTTTATATCCAAATTCCATGGGAAATTTATTAAAATGAACTCATTTTGATAAAAAAAAATATAAAGATCTAAAAATAATTTAAAATAATTTTTAATTATAATGTAATTACAAAAATATATTAAATGTAAAAACATTATTTCATTCACTAATATTGAAAAAATATATGTTATTGAAAATTTCTCAAACATTTACCAATGTAAAAGTGGGTGGGGGAGGGGAGTGTGCAGGTTGGGTTGGGGTGGGGTGGTGGGATTCTGTTTGGGGATGAGGTGGGGTGTACAAATAGGGGGTGGGGGTGCAGGTGGGGGGAGGGGGTTCTACAGTGAGAGGAACAGAGGGGTGTGAAGGAGAGGGGGGGGGGGGGGGTTGTGCAATGTGCATGTGGGGAGGGGTGTGTGTAGGGGGGATGGGTTATGTGTTGGTGGGAAGTCATCACATCCATATTTCACCAATAAGCACTGGGAAGTCATCACATCTAGAGATTCAGATATTTCTAAGGCTTCTTTGGTTTTTAGATCTAGTCTAGTCATCTTGACGAGTGAGGCATCACATTATCTAAAAGTGACATCGACTATATAGGATGAATTCCTTCTCCAAAAACACATTTTTTTTAGAAAGAATATATCCTTGGAAGGTGGTGGGAGCCTTTTAGAATCTTTTCATACATAGACCAGGGGAGGAAAATATTCATACATATCAACCTAGACCAGGTACTTACTACAATATCCACATCCAATATTTATAATCCAACCTCTCCATGTATTAAATGAATAGTTATTACATCTATACTTCAACTTCTAATGAAATCCTAAAATTAATTCATGTTATGATGAAAAAAATATCTCAGAATCCATATAACATCATATAGGTAAACACCCTTAATCATCATGTCGTGATGATAAAAATCCTTACAAACTCATTACCACACATCATATCATTCCTAATAACTACTTATAGGTATTCACTAACTCATATTCGTTCCACCAGAATCCTATTCCCCATTATTATCCAATTTCAAACATGATACCATCATTTTATCTGACACCAATCATACCATATTGGATTTTCACAAACAAATAATGATCTAATACTTAACGCACATAGTTTTTTTTCATAAATGAATGACAACCCAATTAAATATCATTTTTCTCAGTCACGCCCATGTGGATAGCAGACACCCTCGTAGATAGCATGTACGCCCTGGACAACCAACACACTCATGGAGATCCCGCCCACCCCGTAGAAACCCCCACGCCCTGGACACCCCCAACCCCCCAGACACCCACCCCCAGACATTCCCACCCACTGGAAACCCCCGACCCCATTAGACAACCCACAACCCCATAGATATCCTCCACCCGCTAGACCCTGCCACCAACATGGACAGCCCCCCACCCCAGTGGAAAGCCTGCCCACCCCCTACACACCCTCTACCCCTAGATATGACTAACACCGTCATGGATAGCCCGCCCACCCCTGGACACGTTGTACCCAATGGACAACCCCACCACCCCCGTGGATAGCCCGCCCACCACCTTGGACACCCCAACCCCCTGTACAGCCCCAACCCCATGGAAAACCCACCCTCTGGACACCACAACCCCTTAGAAAACCCCGTCACCGCCGTGGACAACCCCACTCCCAACTTTGGGGACACCCCCAACCCCTTGGACAACCCACCCATGCCCCTGGACACCACCACCCTGCGAACACCCCCCCTGGACACCCCTATCCCCCCTGGACACCCCATAACCCATGGACACCATGTACCCCCAGTACAGCCCCCCCTGTGGATAGCCTTCACCTTGTTGACACTCATACCCCCTGGTCAGCCCCTCCACCCTTGTAGACAACCCCTACCCCACCCCCGTGGATATCCCACCCACCCTCTGGACACGCCCCACTTCCTGTACAACCTAGACAACCCTACCACGCCTGTGGACAACCCACCCAACCCCTAAAACCCCCCTACCTCCATGGATTTCCCCTACCCTGTGGACTTCCCGACCACCCCCTTGAACAACCCATACCCCTCTGGACATCCCCCCACCCCACTACCAGGTATATCTCGCCCCCCTTGGACACCCCTACCCCCTTGGACAACCCCACCTCCCATGTGGAAAGCCCCACCACCCCCGTGGATAGCCCACCCACCCCCTAAACACCCCTAACCCTCGTGGACAACCCCCAACCCCTGGGACATCCCGACCCCTAGACACCCGCTTGCCCCTTGGACACCCCACCCCCTTGGCAATGTATGTTATCACTCAAATAATCTTCAAAAATATTAAATTTATTCAATAAAAAATTTACCCAAATCCTAAATAATTCTTCTCCATGAGTGTACATGATCATGTAGAGTCATGTATATTTCTTAAATGATATTTTGTTATAAAAATATTATTCTGTTTTTTTATATATTATTATTATCATATAGTGTAGTGTATCATTTATGGTTTCATATAATGTAAAAAATTCCTATTTACAAAAATATATATTTGATATAACTTCAATCTTATTGAATTTCACTTGACTAAATGCCTTGTAACAATTTTTTTACAGAATGTATAGAAGTTGGATGTAGGAAATTGATCGGATCTGAATCAAATTTTAAAACAATTTGGTTCTATTTTTAGATTTTTAATTTAACAATTCTTCAAATAGTTGTCACATACACTATCCCTATTATAATTGTGTAGGAATACATTGGTTGAGTCATGAAGAAGTCAGCTACCACATAACCAAATTTGATTTTCAAGAAAACTACTCTGTGTGGTATCACAATGGAAAGAAAATGAACTCTCAAAATTTTGATGATCTAATTGAGAGGACTGGTTTGGAGAATTTATTATATGACCAGTTTCCATTTATTCGTCATCCTGAAAAAAATGGATTCTGATCCAAGATGATTTTGATATGAGTATACATGATGTGTCTAATGAGAATTTTGATGTTGTTAGGGTGAAAAAATTGAATGATTCTACCACCACTCATGTATATCAACAACGCTGTAAAATTAAAAAGCTAGAATTTTTAATCTGATAGTTTCATGGGAATACAATATGTGGGATTTTTAATACTGCCATTGATTACATTCTTACCTTCTTGAAGGACTTACTTCCACATGATGCAGATATTCACTCAAACCATTATATGGAATGAAAGTTAGTTAAGGAACTTAGATTTTAAAGAAACAAAATTAATTCCTACCCAAAATATTGTAGTTTATTCATAGAGGAAACAGCTAAATGAAAAGATTGTAAAAAATCTGGCACATCCTGCTAGAAGCCAAAAGCTGGTGGAACACTATACCCTATGCCAACAAATGTTATGTGGCACTTTCAATAAATCCCAAGACTCTATAAATTTTTTATATCTGATTAAATATCCATAAAAATGTGATGGAATGATACCGAGAGAAATAAGACTAATTATGAGTTTGTTCACCTTACCAATGGATTTTCCTGGTAGAGATCTAATTCTCAATATCCTGATTTTTTAGCTGACGTGTGTAATGTGATGTTGGGTCTTTCATGTGGTAGTTTTAATCTGTTTGTGTAGATTCTTACGTCGCAAAGAACATGGCCCATTTTTATAAAAATTTATAATATTCCCACATGGTTGTGTATGAAAAAACATTTCTCTTTCATTAGTATACTCATATCTAGCACTTCTGATCCCTGATGGGATATGCACTTATACATGAAACCATTAATAAAAGAGATGAATCTTCTTTGGCATGTGGGTGTGCACATTTAAGATTTATATTCAAAAGACATATATCAAATGTGTTCTACGCTTATGTGGAAAATTAATTATTTTCCTTCTTAGGAAATGATGTGTGGATGGAGCACAAAAGGAAAACTATTGTATCATGTTTGTGTGAAGAATACATGATCTAGAATACTGAAACATCTTTGTAGTTTCAGTTTTATGGGACATCGATGATTCTTTCCAATGAACCATCCATATAGAAATAATTGTCGACGATTTGACTAAAACCTGGAGATAGAAGATCCACCTCAGCGTATGTTTGGAACTGATGTGCTTAATTAATTGAAAGATTTCAGTTTTTCATTTGGGAAAGGTCAACAGAAATCTGAAAAGGGAAAGAATGTTTACACAAAAACCTATTATAATTGGAAGAAGAGAAGTATCTTCATTGATTTTCATTATTGGTCGACCCATTTGTTACGTCATTTCTTTGATGTAATGCACATTGAATAAAATATTTTTGAAATGTTGCTCTTGATTCTTCCAAAGGATATGGGAAAGAAAAAATATGATTTATAGTCTCAGTGTGACATGGTGGATTGGGGCATCAGTCTGGAATTACATCCTGTGTATATCAATGAAAATAATTGGTAAGTTTCATTTGCTTATTACGTGATGACACCTATAGAAAAAGCAGCTTTCTAGAAGTACTAGATACTATTAATGTTCCTAATGGCTATTCAAGAAACATATCTAAATGGTTCAACAAAATAGAGTTAATGATAAAATCTTTGAAGAATCATGTATATCACATGCTTTTGCATGAGTTGATTCTAATAGAAATATGTCATCATTTTTCAATAATGTAAGGGTTTCAGTTATTTGGGTGTTCCATTTCATTATATTTCATTGAGCTATGAAGTATTCCAATTATTTATTGCAAAAAATGTTGGCAGATGTCCCATTAATTTTGTGTAAGTTAGGGAAAATATTTTTATATCGTTTTTCTAATGCATGATGCATATGACTATCCATATTCCAAATGAAATACTTCATAGAGGAACTATTTCTTTTTGTTGGTTGTATCCAACTAAATGAAATATGTAAACATTAAAGTCTTATTCCCATAATAAGAATCATCCAGATGGTTCTATCAGGAAGAGTTACGTGGATTAAGAATGTATCGATTTTTGCTCTATGTATTTCTCTGATCTTACTAAAAGAATTAACAGACCAATGAGAAATGAATAAGAACATTATGAGAAAATTGAACCTAGTTTTCCGTCACATCAACCTACATGAGGAATTCCTGTATCATAAACATTGACGGCATTAATCCTTGAAGAGTGAGAGATGTCACATCGCACGGTTTCATTCAACTGTGAACTATTCTATGACTACATCTTGTATGTAAATTGAATATTTATTCCATATATATATATATATATATATTAAAATATTACTATTTTTATCTATAGTGAACATAAAGCGATGATAAATAGAAAGAATTGTTCATTATCTTTAGGAAGGATGAAGACTTTTCATAACAAAGAGTATTCTACTTGGTTAAAAATGAAGGTAATTATATCACATTTTAAAATAATTATAACAATAATTAATTATGTTTAATATTGATTTATATTTTAGTTATTGAGTTTTCCTGCTAACTCTATCTTTGAGGAAATTAGTGCTTTGGATTCTGGTCCCAATACCGTGGTTCGTGACTATAAATCTATTGTTATTAATGGGGAAAAATTTATTATTACTGAATGAGAAATGAATATGAGAACACAACATGAAGCTGTTATGGTTACTACCAAAATAGACTATTATACTAGTTCATCATATAGTAGACTACAATTTGAAAATGTAGGTTATTATGGTGTCATTGAAATAATAATAATAATATTGTATTATTATTCTCATAGATGTGTCATAGTGATGATATACCGGCGGTTTGATACGATGAAGATGCATGGAATATTTAGAGATGATTGTGGATTTCATGTAATTTATAGTACTCACACTCTTGATTTTGATGAACCATATGTATTGAAATCAATGACAAAACATGTTTTTTATGTCAAATACCATTTTCGATGAAAAATTGGTGTCATTATTGAAGTAATTTCAATACATATTTTTATTGATGGTGATGATGGAATTGACAACATCCATACTGCCATAGGAAACTATACATTTATTACATTTGATGACTCTAATAGCTGATTTGTCAGAGTTGACTGTGAACCTGATGTTATGGTTGAAATATATAAAATCATCCATTCATGTTCTCAATTCTTTGGTTTACCTCGACTTGGGTTGTTATGGTTGGTACTATTCAAATTGACATAATATTGATTACAAATATGTGGTATCTGACTAGACTGTTATGTGAATTTTCAATGTTTATTGGTTGCAATTTATTCGAATTGCATTTTCTAATTTGTAATGGAAATGTATTCAAAACTACGAAATCAACTTTTCTAATTTGGTGAACATTTCAACGCTTTATGTGTGATTTGTTTAAAATTTATAAAACTCTAAGACCTCTCTTTAACATTTTACCAGGTAATGAACATGATGGTTTGTATTCTTCTGCAATACATGTATTTAAACCTACATCATCTTCCTGGCCTAATGAAATTATGTTTTTCCACAATTTTGAAAACTGCATTACCCCTTATTAAATTGCTAGAATTAATGATCCATTATTTTAATAAATAGATGAAACATAATGAATAACAATCCTACTAAAAATTAAATTTCATTATTAAATAATGTGAGATTTATTAACTTCATTTTATATATGTTCAATCCATCCTTAAACAACTCATAGTAAAATTATCCATGAATCCCCCTATTCCATCTCATTTTTTTGGGTTACATCATATTTATCCTTTTTAATTACCTTTCATATTTGTTTTCAAATTCAGGAAATGAATCCAATTGAAGAGAGGTGACAAAAATAGATTATGGACAACAATCGTCGCATGATTGTTCTGGGAATTCTACCAATTGTTCCTATAGTGAGTACTTTATTTATAAAATTTATATTTAAATAATATATAATGTAATGTGATTAATTTTTGTAAATATTTTTTCAGGATCCATCTATTATGCGACCGTTATTTTATTAGCAGTCTTGTTGTGGTCCCAGTACTCAGGGTGTTTGTACGTGGGGGGGGGGAGGTACGAGAGTTAGACGATCTGGTTGGCGTACCCAATTAGACCCTACCCCTTCCACTGACATACCACCCATCCCATATTCTGATCTCAGAGTTTCATTAGGGAAACAAGGTATATTTAGGCCTCCCATGTTTTCACAACCATTTACATCTGATCCTCCTCGTCTGTCTGTACCATATCTGATGATGATTCCCAATCTCCATCCAGTGTTCGGCCTACCATATCTATCAACATCTTTTACTTATGCTTTCTTCTCTCCGGGATTTTATATTCCATCTTCTTCGACTCTTGATCCACCAGATTTGGTCTCTAAAAATCATACATTGGGACCCACTCCATATATAAAGGGTGTGACTTCAGTTTCTATGGATCCAGCGACACACACTACTTAGACTACCACAAGTATAATTATACAACATGAGAACAATACTTACAACATTATTTATTTTAATTATAACATATATTGATAAAATATTTATTTTTCTTTCATATTGGATACATATAATGATAGAGGGTGGGGGCAGGTGCGTACACGCATGTGTGAGGTGTGGAACTACCGAACGCAATTGGTGGTGGACTACAATGAATATAGTCAAATGATTGAAAAATCAGGGTAGAAATGTCAGAGTTTTTAGGAAACGCTTTCCTAATACACTGACATCATTCATGACAGCCCGATATTATGGAGACAACTGCCAAATGAAGTCAAGGATAATGTTTGGGTAGAGATATGGGTAAAAAATATATATTTCATTTTATAAAAAATATTATTATTTTATTTTATATGAATTAATATTTTGGTGTCTGTTAGGGTTTAAATTCCCCGATGGTGAGGGTGCATGAGCAGCATGTCTAAAGGATTTAGGTGAGATTTTGAGATCTTATAATCACGATATGTACATTGGATGGCATGCTAGAGTGAGCACAGAGTTTGAGGTGGTCCCTATCATGGATGATTTTCAATTTGAATAGTATCAACAGATGATTACTCATTGGAAGACTAGCTAATTTAATGTATTAATCACATTAGAGGTATTTAAATGAAAATTTTCAAATTTTTCATTAACACTAATTATTGGATTTTATTTTGGATTCATCTAAAAGAAATAAAAACAATATTGATGCTAAAAAATATTTCCACATATTGGCATGTACTATGATGCCAGATCATGAGAGGAAACATGTATGATAGTTTATAATTTTTCTTTTCAAATTTCACTTTCTATTACTACCTCAATAATTTAATCGATTGTTAAAGTTGATATATAATTTAAGTTATGAAATTAATTATTGTTATCCTATTTTCAATTATGTTTTCTTTTAATCAATGTCATTTTAGAGGCATTAATTTATTATATATGGATATGTGCCTCGAGAAAAGCTGTTTTTATCGAGTAGAAGGAAGAAAGATGGAAGTACAGTTAATGAACTGAGCCAGCAGAAGATTGATAGTTTTACATTGTAGATTTAGAATTTTAGTATCTATGTTTTAAATAAATAATATATTTATATTTGTAACAGCTTGTTTTAGAGGCCTTTGATTCCCAGGAACCTTACTATTTTGGGCCAAACGACTACTTACATCTGGTGTTGGGAGATGAGGACCCTGGTAGAGTATGCAGCAACCTAGGAAGAGTATTGTTCTGATATTGTATTGTCCCTCCTATGGTATGAGTGGTAGTGATACTAAGTTCTAGTAGGTTAAGGAACATGCAGAGCATGCTGAAAAAGGGCAATAGAGATGGAATAACAATTTGCTAGGGCAAACACTGCATTTCTGAAATAGATGGATGTTTTATGTCGAACACTTCTAGAATAGGCCATCACAGCTTGTGATTAAATATATGTCGTCGATGTATTCTATATATGTTGAACCATGTGGTAGTTCTAGTGTTGGTCGATATGATGGCATGGAGGAGGTCGAGGCAGAGAATCGGGAGGGCGCGGAGGAGGCTGCGGGTGAGTATGAGGGAGAGGATGAGGGTGAGGCGAATGAGGAGGGCGATGAGGAGGCCAAGGCTGAGTACGTGGGTGAGGAGGAGGGTATTTAGAAGGGTGGGGATGATGATTGGGATGATGATGAGAACGAGGGTGAGGCTGATGATGAAGATGATGATGATAGTGATGGAGATTAAGGACAGATTGATCTATTACATTTTTGACAGATATTACTGAACAATGATGCTTATTGATTTGTTGTGCCTGAATATATGTGTGATTTGGTAGGTCAAATTATCTTTTTTTATTAATCTATAAATAATAAAACACGACTTAATTATTTGTTTGTGACTAATTCACCCCTCCCCTGGATAGCCCCCCACCCCGTCGATAGCCCACCAACCCCCCTGGACTCCCCGTACCCCATAGACAGACCCACCACACTAGTGGACAACATTCCCACCCCCTGGACAGCCCCTCGCCCTATGGAAGCCCCCCCACTCTGGTAGACATCCCACACCCACCCTGGTAGAAAGCTCGCCCACCACTGTGGACAGCCCACCCACCCCCTTGGACAACCCTACCCCCATGGACATCCTGCCCACCCCCGTGAACAGCCCACCCAGACCGCTAGACACCCCGTACCCCCTGGACAACCCCGCCCAACCCCCTGTACACCCCGACCCACTGAATAGCACCCCATACCCTTGGACAACCCCACCCACCAGCTAGACACCCCTACCCCCATGGAAAGTCTCCACCCTCGTACACAGCTGCTCCACCCCCTAGACAGCAAGCCCCCTGGACAACCCCTACTCTATAGACAGCCCTACCACCCCTGTGGTAAGCCCTCCCATCTCACTGGACACCTCGTACCCCCTTGGACATATTCTCCCACCCCCTTGACCCCCCTGACCCCCTGGGACAACCCCCACCCATGTGGACAGCCTTGCCCCTAGTTTATAAAAATCACTTTTAAGGTTCCATTTCAAAAATCATATAGTATTTTTGTCCCACAATAAAAATGAAATCCAAAACCATTTTAAAAATAACAATGATATTAAAATCAATGAAATTAATTCCATTAAAACCATTACATACCTCCCACCCCTCCTAGACACCACCCCTAACCCCTTGGACAACCACTCCAACACCATGGACTGCCCCCACCCCCTTGGACTCCCCCACCCCCATGGATAGCTCCCCTACACCTTAAAAACCCCACCCACCCCCATGGATGCCCCGCCCACCCCACGGAACACCATGTACCCCCAGGAAATCCCCACCTACACCCCTAGACACCCCGAACCTTTGGAGATCCCCCCAACCCCATGGAGAGACCCGCCCACCCCTGGACACCCCATGCCCCATGGATAGACCCACCCACCCACTAGACACCCCGAGCCCCGTGGACAGCCCCCGACCCCCGTGGACAGCCCTTCCCCCTAGTTTATAAAAATATATTTTAAGGTTCTATTTCCAAAATCATATAGTATTTTTGTTCCACAATAAAAATAAAATCTTGAATCATTTTAAAAATACCAATGATATTAATATCGATGAAATTCATTCCATTAAAACCATTACACCCATCCCACCCCTCCAAGACACAACCCCTCCATCAAGAAACCCCCACCCATGGACACCCTCACCCCCATGGATATCCCCAAACCCCCCTAGACACCACCCCACACCCCCTGTATAGCCACTCTATCCCAATGGACTGACCCATCCCCCTTAGACTCCCCCACCACCTATATAGACACCCTACACCCTAGAAAACCCTACCACCATTGTGGACAGCCCGCCACCCCCTTGGATAGTCGTCCCACCCCATTGGACATCCCATAACCCCTAGACATCCCCACCCACCCCTGGACATCCTAAACCCCCTAGACACCCCCCACCCCCATGGATATACCTACTCACCCCTAGACATCCCTTCTCCCGTGGACAGCCCCCCACTTCTGTGGAGAACCTCCCGCCCCCGGACACCCCCCCACCCCCGTCGACAGCCCGCCCACCCCCTGAACACCCCTACCCTAGTGGACAGCCCACCCACCCCAATGTACAGCCCAACAACCCCCTTAGATACCCCTCCCCCCATGGACAATCCGCTGTGGACTGCATGCCCACCCCCCAGACACCCCTACCCCTCGTGGATAGACCGCCCACCCCCTGGACACCCCCTACCCAAATGGACAGCCCTACCACCCCCACTGACAACCCGTCCACCCCACTAGACACCTCGTACCCCCTGGACAGGCCCACCCACTCCGCTGGACCCCCCAACAACCATAGACAACCCCCTCCCCCATGGGCAGCCCCGCCCACCCCCTAGACCACCAACCCCTTTGGATGCGCACCCCCCCCCCCCCCCCCGTGGAATTCCCCCACCCCCGTGGATAGCCCCCAACCCCCGGACAGCCCCCCACTACCGAGGACAACCCGCCCACCCCCACGGACTGCCTGTACACCCCCTGGACACCCATCCACCTGTGGAAATCCCCCCACCACCCCTATGGGCATCCTCCACCCCCCCCCCCCCCCGGACACCCCGACCCCCGAGGCCATCCCACCCACCCCCTGGACACCCCCTACCCTACTATAAATCCTTGCCACCCCTGTGGACAGCATGCCCACACCACTGGACACCCTGTGCACCCCTAGGAAGCCCCACCCTCCCCCTGGACACCCCTAACCCCCTAGACAGACCCCACCCTCGTGGAAATCACCAACCACCCCCCTAAACACCTCTACCCCTGTGGATAGCCCCCACACCCATGGCAGCCCCCACCCTCATGGACAACCCCCTCCCCCATGGATTATAGTGTTCCTACCACTCGAATATCCCATTAACAATAGATACCCACTTGGTTCCCTCCTGGGATCCCTGATCACCAATAAAATAGTGGATGGTATATTAGAAACTCCCATGCATAATAAATGGTATGAGAAAAACATGGTTATTCCACGTCCACTAGAGTTTATGCAGAGACCAAGACACAATAATGAATACCATAGATATCCCCATATAGACACTTTGATTCATTTATAGTGGGAAAATTATAAATAATTATCAAAATAAAAAACATTAGTAAAATAATTTGATGTTCTAACACAAGGGACACAAAATCACAAATCCCATAAAGATATATCATAAATATTTCCTTATAAAATCATTTCAAAATCACATAGTAGAGACATTTATCGATTTTAAACTCCCCAGTGGTGTATAAAAATCCCTTTTATGGTTCCATTTCAAAAATCAAAAATTATTTTTGTTCCACAAAAAAAAATCATTTTCTTGATAACAAAATCCCCCACCCTACCATATACACCAAAAGAACTCCTTTTTTTCTTAAAAACACAAACTATTGAAATAAACACTATTCCAATATAATTTTAAAAAAACCAATCATATGAAAATTCATTCCATTAAAACCCTTATAGCCCCCGAGAAATCCTAGACACCACCCTACCACCTAGACACCCCCACCCCCTTGGACACCCC
The DNA here is from genome assembly GCA_963277665.1 of Viscum album. Taxonomy (NCBI): domain Eukaryota; kingdom Viridiplantae; phylum Streptophyta; class Magnoliopsida; order Santalales; family Viscaceae; genus Viscum; species Viscum album. Next base: position 938,740,990 of record OY728129.1, read on the forward strand.
CACCCCCATTGATGCCCCCACCCCTTGGACACCACCCCATCCATTTGGACAGCCCCTCCAACCCCCAAGACCAGGCCCACCCACTGGACACCCCACCCCCATGGATAGCCCCATACCCACTATACATCCCCCAACCCCCTCGATGACCCCCACCCCTCCAAGACAAAACCCCACCACCTGGACACCCCACCCCCTCTGGACACCCCCACCCCATGGACAGCCACCCCCACCCCCAGGACGCCACCCCACCCCCTGGATAGCCACCCAACCCCCTGGACTGCCCCCAACCCTTGGACACCACCCCCACCCCGGGATACCCCCACCCCCTAGACACCCCCACCCCTTAGAAATCCCCCCCCCCACCCTGGACCCCATTGTACCCCTTGGACACCCCCATGGATTTACCCACCCCACCACCCTAGACAACCCCCCTAGACAACCTTACCCACTAGATTTTCCTCACCCCTCCTAGACACCACCCCACCAACTAGACACCCCAACCCCCTTGGACTCCCCCACGCCCATGGACAACCACCCCCAGCCCCCATCGACAGCCCACCCAACACCCATGGACACTACCCCACCCCCTTGGATAGCCCCCAAACCCCCCTAAACACCGCCCCACTCCCCCTAGATTCCCTCGTGGACATCCCCCCCCCCCCCATGGACACCCTCATCCTCCCAGACAACCCCATCCCCCCGCACAACCCTGCCCTCAGATAGCCCCTACCCACCTCGGAAAGCCACCCCAAACCCCTAAACAACTGCCCCAACACATGAATTATGAATTGAATTCTTTATGTGTTAAATTAACGTATGAATTGTGTTTTAATGGTCTATAATAATACTTGTTGTATGGGTATACTTGTTATATTTTTATACTCGATGTAATTACCTTTTGAATTATGTGTTAATTCGGGTAATGGTTCAAGTTTTGATGATTGAAATGGTGAAAACTATGTTGCGGTACATGCCATTGTTGGAAGTGTGTTGTGTTTTTATGTGCTATTGTAGGTGATTTTTGTTCTATTATAAATGTTTTTTGGAGGTGTGTTTACAGGTGTATACAATGGAGGGGGAAATTGGCTATTGTGCAGGATGTTATTCTAATTTCTTGAAATATAATATACCAATAGTTTTAAACCATTGGAGAAGTTTATTTTGAGAATTGTTTTACCCATGGTTTCTTCAAACCATTGTTAAAACACTATACCAATGGTTTTGAACCATTGGTAATTATATTTCCCAAATATTTGTACCCACAGTTTTAAATAATAGTTGGTAATAAAATATACCATCAGTTTCTAAACCATTGGTAAACTACCTATAAACTATATATCCCAATAGTTAATAAACTCTTGGTATAAATATATACCAACAGATTCAAGAAAACTATTGGCATAATAAAGATTAAACTTCCATATACCAACATTTTTCATGCCTATACTGAAATTTTCAAACCGTTGGTATAAATTGTATTTCTAGTAGTGTCACAAACACAACACACCCAAACAATATTTGGTATTAACATTGATAGTGGAACTTCACACTAACCCAATTCCATTTTTTTGTTGATTCACAACCACAACCCAATTCATTGATGGTGGAACATCACAACCACTAACCATCCCATTCTAACTCATGCTTAACCACTAATACAAACCCACAAATTCAAATCACATATTATAAAAATCATTTCAATAAAAAAAATTTCTAAAACCATTTTCATAACACATTCCTTAGTATTAAACCAGGAATACAATTTTAAAAATGACATTTTTAGTATCCAATATCAGTGAATATTTCACAAAAAATTCATATTTCTCCCAAAACCCATAAATAAACACCCAGGTAATTTCACAGAAGCTTCACACATCAAATTCACATTCCTTTTTGAGGGGAAAAATTAATTTAAAACCTAATACATCAAGCTTTAGAAAGAGTATTCAAGAGTTTAACCAGCTACATATATGGTTATCGATAAAAACCACAAACGACACATATACTCAGCAAATGTAGGTGAAAACTCAACAAAAATGCCTTCGATTTTCCCCCTTAAATTCAATAATTCCTGATCAAACCATTTCCATCATAAAACACTATATCTATCTACAATAGAAGTATATTAAAAAAACTAAGAGACAGAGAATAATCGATCTCTGGAAAATAATGAAAATAGCATAAAGAGAGACTAACAAAGGATGATATGACTTTAACCCATTGATAAAACCATTCAAATCAATTATAGAAAGATGGGGGGATGTTTTATTACCTTTGGGAGAAAAAATATTGTTCGACGATTGAAATGGAGATCAAATAGTGTGTTTATTGTAAAAAACATGTGTGGTTCATTTTTAGAACCCATTTTTAATGCTGCTCATAGTTAGCTTGCATGGTTATATAAACTGTGTGCTCACCGTGCACCTTCTACTCTCTCAAAAGGGTGGCTCACACAGGGGCCCAGAAATTTAGATAAATTGTGTTCCATCCATGAAAATGCATCATGGTTAGACTGGGGAGACCACACTATTTGGAAATTGTGCTCTTTAACTATGCACTGAAACACTTTCCAATACCTCAACACTCACGGTTTCCTACAATTATTGCACGGTCATCACTAACCATGATCAAACTGTGATCCCTTATAAAATTCAGAAATTCAAACCAAAAAACAACCAAACACTTCCATGGTTTTATAAACCACCTTATATAAATAAAAAATCATAAATATTGGTTACAAATCTCAAACATGGGGTGCAACATTCTCCCCAACATGGGTCTTTCCATACTACAATATTTTAAAACCATCACCTTCCTCAATGCTCATGGGCCATTTTTCGACCATTTATTTCTCTCATTCCAAAGTCTCCACTTGAATATAACCATGTTTCAACAAAAACTTCCATAGAATAATGGTCCTCCCAAATAATATGTTCCCTGGACTACCAACGATATGCACTAACATATACACCAAAGAAGTGTTGGTCTCTACCTTAACATGATCCCATCGAATCACATTGTCATGATCAGGATGATACTTCTTCATCTATGAAACATGAAATACATAATGCATCAAACTGAACCATTGTGTAAAACCCAATCAATAATCCACCTCTCTGACATGGTCTTTCATCTCATTAGGCCCAATATATGTGGTAGAAAGCATTCCTTACCTTCCTAAATAGTGATGTCTATTCTTAGTAGAGATTCAAATGAATACATGGTTACCCAACTCGAAGGAAAACAACCATCAATGATGATCTATATACAATTTCTGATGACTCTGTGCCATATTATTTCTTCTCCTGGTCAATATAATCTTTTCTATTGATTCATAGAAAAGGCTTGACCCAACCATTTAAGTATAACCTATTTCCACCCAACAAAGTGGAAATGTAAACCAACGACCATATAATGATTCAAATAGATCCATATTTATAGAGGCAAGATTAATATTATTATATGAGAAATCTAATAATGATATGTGATCCTCCCATGAGTGGCCAAAATCTATCACACAATCTCGAATCATATCTTCTAATTTTTGTATCTTCCTCTCAGTTTTGACATTCCTTTTGAGGGTGATACATTGTACCCATAGTCAACTGATCCCAAGGGATTATTGAAAGGTGTTTCTGAATTGAGTTGTAAATCTCCGATATCTATCTCATACAATTGAAACATATATGTGATTCCTCATTACAACCTCATTCATATATATTTTGGACAGATCCACCACTGCATGAGATTCGAGATTAGGCTTGAAATCGGTTGAAAGTGTGAGTTTATCAGCAATCACCCATATGGCATCATTTTTCAAAATAATTCATGGATGACCCATAACCAAATCCATCTCTATCTATTCCCATTTCCACACTTGAATTTTAAATATATAAACATAATTATTGGTCAATAATTCTTAGCCTTAATTTTATATCATGTCCAGAATCTCAATTCAAACTCAGCCACATTCCATTTCATTCCTGCCCACAAAAACTACGAATTCAATGAATTATACATTTTATGAAATATGCACAGTGGAAAACACATCTATAATGACGGTTTTCACTATGAAATTGTTCCTAATTGGACATAGCTATAAGAATCCAATTCAAAAACCAAAACACTAAATACCTATCAATTTTACTGCCCTTATTGGTATCCCCACCAAAGAGTTTTGACCTCATATACACGAAATCTAAACCAGACATCTACGCATCTCTGGCCAATTCTAACAAATTAACAACTAACGAATCATGAAAGAAGATGTCCATATAACCCGAATGTTCACATTCCAACTGAATGTTGTCTATGACTAACATAAACTTTGACAGATCAAAGGAATCTAATTACATATTAATAGATTACTTCCAACATAATTCATTTTCCACTAAGTTTTCATTAACACGGGTGTACATCAAGTCATATTCAAACTATTGGATGCACTCCATAAATATCATTTCCCTTAGGATAAAATCCCTCTATGAGAAATAATTATTGAAAAAATTATGGTCTGTATATATAGTGAATTTCTCACCAAAGAGATAATGATTCAATTTTTTCAATGAATGAACCACAACCAATAACTCGAAATCTATTATTGTGAGTTTATTCTCTTATATCCTAAACAACCATGAGAAAATTACAAAAAATGATCCCATTTTTGGAGAACACACACCAACCATAATACTAATGCATCAAAATTCTCCATGTACACTTTATATGTTTTTGGAAAACCCTAGATTGGTTTGGATGTAAGGTGAGACATATCCCCATAAAAAGACATGTAATATTAACCCTTCCACTAAAATGTTACATTAATGTTTTTCAAATATGTATAAGGTGATGATAATAATAATAATTGATGAAAAAATAATATTTAATAACCATATATACATAAAAAACGTCTTAATTCAAAATAATTTTTGGTTATTTCCATGAAATAACTTCATCTATATCTTTCGGATCTACAGAAACACCTTTCTCTGAAATAATATAGCCCATAAAATGGTCCTTTTATATTCAAAAGTAAAACATTGACTATTTGGCATACATATGATGGTCCCTCATGATTCAAAACCATGTTTTCATGTGATTCAAATTCTCATCCCTTATTCTATATAATGTTATATATCATGAAAAGGGTAATTATGAGTGAATCTGTATATCATTGAAATATCTGATTTGTTAGTTACATGAAGACTAGTCGTGAATTTGTAATACAAAAGGAAATAACAACATACTCATAATGGACATATCTTCTCCAAAATGTTTTTCTATAATATCCTCCATCGTCACTTGAAATTTATGATATCCTTTTTGAAAATAAATTTTGGGAAATATCATTAGTAATGAAACTATGCTTTCAATGAAATAGCCACAAACTGATATGTGATCATCCAAAAATCTAGTCCTAAACGTCCAATTGCTCCCACCATTTCTATTTTCTATCCTCTAATGAGATGATTGACATCATATTCAGACATAAAACTAAGAGTTCAAAAATTATAGTTAATATGGACCTTAAACATTTCCAACCAATCCATTTCCCTGACAACATCTTACTAATTCATATCCTAGACAAATAAGTCCCATATTAACTCAACCCCATCATCAATTACATGACATAGTCCACATTGAAAATCCTAACACTCTCTTTTACCCATAAGAGTTTTATGTTTCAAATCATTGGGCATCATATCAACATTTAAACACAACAATTAAACAAAAAGTGAAGAAATTAATGAATGAAATGAAAATGTATCCAAAAATGATTTCATAATGTATGAATTAAAAACTAATCATACCTCTTACAATGTAATTTTTCAACTGATCACCAACCACAACTTACTCAGCTCAAAAAACCTATTTACTGGCCCACATTTCCCTTTATTACCTTGATGGGACTACCCCTGCTAAGGATTCATGGAGTTACTAGAATAAATATGGCTAAAAATACTCAACTGATGATGTGTATACTATTTCCGTCATCCCATGTATGTATAAGAATATTGAGACCCCTAAGAAGTGTCAAAAATATCTGACCTCGGAGAATAGAGACAACAAAAATGATGACTCCCCATCTGATTGCAATTAAGACTTGATATAGTTTGCAATGTACATTCTCTCTTTATTGGGATTTGAGTTCCACATTAAAAACATCCCATTTTACTCATGGTATTTGGAAGAATATTGACTAATCCTTATGACTAATTATGCGCCATACTTCAATGTTTGATATACGTGTCTGTGTTTTATTTTATCCCACTTTAGAGTTCCCACTCTTTACCATGGATTTAAACATACCTCCTACCTTTCAAGCACCCATGATATCTCTTTTAGACACTATATCTATATTTACCATATCTTTATAAACTGTTATATATATAACCACAATAATTGAATGGTTTTACTAGTTTAAGACCACATAAAAAATGAATTCCTTTAAAAGAAAAAATATCTTCAATATTGGGAGAAAACCTGACAAAGTTCAGGAACATTTCTATAAATTGTGTCACTAAATGATTCTATTATTTTAATATTATCAAAAACCATGTTCTATGATTTTTGAATGTGTAAGGATAGAATTATTTATTAAAACATTTCTCATATTCTTCACATGTCATACCTAGCCCCCTTTAGCTTGGACAACTAAATCCCAAAAATGATAGAAAAATTATTCCAATATATATGTTGAAAATTTGAGTTTCAAATCCTCCTATGTGCTCAGGAAATCAAAAATTCAATTTATCCAATTTAGCTATACCTATGCCTATTCTAGTACCAAATCACCCTAAAAATAGGGAGGATTCTATTTTTGAAACTAAATTAAATGAACAAAATTATTTGGATCATCTCTTTTATTCCTACTTTATACTACATGGAAATATTTCACTATTATCTAATCCAACTATTGGTTCACATGTGTTTATGGTGCAACCACATTTTCTACATCTTCCTCGAGTTGGTCTCTACGATTCCTACTGATTCCCATTTCTATTAACATAAGAACCACCATATGTTTCACACTCTAACCACATAAGGCTTATAATTTCTAATTCCATCACATTTCAACAATCCCAATGTAGATTTCAAATTTTCAATATTTCTTATGATTAATCATCTTTGAAAAATCCACTAACTTTTATAAAATCTTCCCACTTTTAAATTACCCAAACCATTCTCTTTTCAAAATGGTACATTTAATAATAATTCCAATATATTAAAAAATCAACACATTCATATAAAAATATTTCACTACTCCAATTGAGGTTATTCAATAAAAGTGGGAAGTTAGTTTTACAATGCATGAATATCTAAGCTCATTAGCTATACCCATCACAATGATATTGTGATTCATATAAGTTTATTCAAAATAAATATGCACCCAAATACAAAGTAACTAGAATTTCAAAATAAAAGATTTACCAAATATTTTTAGAAAATACATTTCATGTCCCAAAAATACTACTCATCGCTTTCATCCATCTAAAAGAATAACATGAGAATGAATGTAAATTACAAGAATGATGATTGATTCAAAAATGACTAAATAGACGAAAACCAATTTTAATATCCCACCATTACTCATTCACTTGAGTCGTGGAAGAAATTCTACTTTGACTTAAATTAAATCTCTGAGGAAATAATAGATATAAATTAATTCCAAGGGATTCATGAATGGTGGATGATGATTTATCCATGAAAATGAAATCAACCCACAAAACATTCCTCTACCAAAACAAATACATGATGCAAGTAAACAATATATACTAGTCCACCACATGCCACAAAATAATAAAAAATGTACTAATACCAAATCAGAGTTCCAAGAATAAGACAAAAAACTACACTCATGACACAATGGCATAAATCTATAACCTAATGTCAAGCTACATTCTCAAACTCCACCACTTTCCAAACATAAATATGTTCCACTATAGAAATGTGATGCTTTACCTTTACCCTTTTCTTGGAATACAACATTTTCAATAGCACCAAAGTTCTAATGTATTGGGTGAGTAAAAATAATCATTAAGCCTTCTCCAAATAACTTCCCTACTCACTCCAATAGGATAAAACACGTTGGCATGTCTGTATAATGGTCATTATATAAAACCATTAAAATAGTTTAACAATTTACAATAATCCAAACACACCCTTTGAAAAATTACCACCCAAATCAACTCATTTACATGGAATCCAACCATATAAGTAATTTTATATTTCATATTGGCTTAAACCAATTAATCTCATGAAACCCTAATACATAAAACTCGTCAAACACATAGCGCAACCATCTTATCTTTTTATTAACACTAAAGGTGGAACTTCACGTCCAACCCCACCCGATTCTTATTTTGGTGGTTCATGACCACATACCAATTATTTGATGTTGTTACGCATGACCTATATCCATCAAATTCTAACTCATGCATAACCATTGAATACAAATAGTCATGCCAAATCACATATGTCAAAAAACATTTCAATAAATCAATACTTCAATAAAAAACATTTTTATATTGGTTCACATCCACAAGTTATTTCAAAAACAATAGGGGTTTAGTGAATACAACCAATGAATCAAAAACAACAAATATTGGAAAATACTCTAAATAATAGCCTTATATTACTTCCACCTAAAATATTAAAGGCCAAATCTAATAGTTATAGGAATAAATACCCCAATATCTATCTACAATGAATGTAGATCCAAGAAAATATGGGAGAGGGCATATTAGATCTAATGATAACTATGAAACTACCAACAAGAGTAACTTACAAAGGAAGATCTGACTTCATCCAACAAAAAAATCCCTTAAGATCTCTTTTGGAAAGATTGTGATCGGTTCCCTAACCATGGTGAGATGAAAATCATGAGTTAGTATCTAAATGGTCCTTAAATGGGGTGTTTGGTATTAAAAATTAGTGAGGTCTATTTATAAAACCCCAATTTTAATGACTCGCACATATAGCTTACATGGATATAAAAATAGTGCACTGAAAATTCACCTTATACTATCTCAAATGGGTTCATCACATGGTTTTCCCACACTATTAGAAAAAAAATTGACCAGCCATGCCATATCCCATTATCTCACGATGCATTACAGATTGGGAAGGCCATAGAGTTTGGAAATCATGCACATTAATTGTCTTCCAACACCCTTTCCTCTACCTCATATTTCACAAGTTCCTACATGTGTTGTATGGTTTTATTGAATAGTGATCAATCAATGAGCCCTTATAAAACCCCTGAAACCTTCCCAAAACCATCCAAACACTCCCAAGGATTACTAACCCACATTATATACATAAAAAGGCTATGAAATTGGTTATATACCTCAAACTATAGGTGAAAAATCAATATATTCTCACAGAATGGATATATATCAAGAACCCTTTCTAACATATCATACTTTAATCAACTCACCATATCCTAGGGAAAAAAACTAAGATAATGGAGATATCAGATGCACAATACAGTTAAATAATGAAGATAAGTAAGAGTAAACATGACAATAGAGGTATGATAATGTGATAAATACATTTGAAGATAATACCTTGCATATAAAATATCCTAAACATGAATTATAGAATAAATATTAGAATTTCATGAGACTTTAATCACAAGTAAATTAAAACCCATCATCCATGAGATCATAACATTAACATTAGACATGAAACTGTGGCATATAAAAAATTACAGTATTGTGGACATGTATAAATAGTAACAGGATAACTTGATAAACTATTGAAATGAAATCTGGACCTTGCATAAAATTTTAGAAATTTATACTTTGTACACATATAAAATTATAGACAAAAAATCTGTTCCATACATTAAATTATGTGCCTAAAAACTAGATATACGCATAGAATATTGCACATGAAATAATTTTCACTCGTAATATATATACCTCAGGAGTTATCATTCCTTACACATTTTATTAGAGAGAGGAATACTCCCCCCCATAAAATAATGAAAACCATAAATATTTGTTCTATAAGAACACTAATCATTCATCATATCATAAATCATGGGTTGAAATGGATTTTCCAAATATCATTCAATCATAAAATTACCCATGAAAATGAAATAAGTTTTGTAAATATAATTCAATCATGAATATAACCCATTCATGAATCAATATGAAAGGTATTATGGGATCATATCCCTAATAAATCACAAGCTATGATAAACTATGTCATCGTAGATGGAAAATAATTTTTAAAGAACTCTATATGAAATTTCATGAAGAAAATATCATTTGGAATTTGAAAAATTGGTTTAAACTCCTTAAAAATTAATAAACCATTTTTCATTAAAATATCCTTGAAAACTAATAAATTATTGTTCTATACTTTCTTTAACATTTTTGAAATTCATTTCATGAAAATTATTAAATGATCATTTAAAACACGTTTGATACATCTTTAGAAAAAATTATTTGGTTGAAACACATATTTTCAAATGAAGATAGAAAAAATTTACATGAACTATACAATATCATGAAAGTAAGTATATTCATGGTAAATCCTATCAAATGGATGTATATACACCTCAAAAGTATATTGGTGCATAATGTAACACGTGTCTCCATGAAGGAAAATAGAGACAAAATTCCCTTAGAGGTGTGGTAACATTGGATCCATAAAACCCAAGAGGGATTGATCATTAAAAGGATATTTAAGTACCAATAATATCATGATAAGAAATAAAAATGAAATTCATGGGTAATTTATATAACACACAAAATAAATAAGTATTGTATAATGAATTTATCCCATATAAAGAAAAGCGATACTAAAATATATTACCTTATATATTGAGTCTCATTCTGTTTGTGATAAAATACTATGTAATAAATATATTTTTATTAAAAATCTATTAGTGATACATATGATTATATATAATAAAATATATTATTTTCTAATTAATTCTTAATACCCACTAATTAAAAAAACATTTTTTATGTTACGTTTCAGGAAAAAACTGTTTTGTTCCTCATATATGTTTTGACTTGTTAATCATTCTACTCATATATAGATCAATACTTCATTATTTCAAAAATGGTTAAAATGATATAAATTTCATATATGTTCATAATACATGTATTTATGGTTATATATAAAATATGAGAATTTATGATGAAATACATCATTCACAGAGATGGTTGGCCGTATGGAGGCATCAACAAGTGATTAATTTTATATCATATTGATTCAAAGTAATTATATTACATATATGTATATATATATATATATATAATACCATTATAGGTTCATTATAATGACATATGTTGAAAATAATTTTTCTAAATTTATCTTTAATACATTCCATGTAATGTTTGAAAAAATCACATCACTTTGAGGAGGTGGTAGTCCATACACCCACAAACGAAGTTATCGTATTTACACAATATTGAAAGAATGTGGGAATGATTTATATAATAATTAAATAATCATAATTATATCAAAAATAACGTAAATATCATATAAAAATATAGTTTCTATCATAATTCCCAACCCTGAGATGTGGCAGAGTTTAAAGAAATAACATCATTTCGTGCGAAGATAGTTCTCCATACACAAAAATGATATGTTTATTACTAATTAGTTGGAAGTGTGTGTATTTTTAACAAAACAAATTATAATAAAAACATATCGTTTTTTAACAATAATGGTCCTATTATATAATAATGTAATAATATTAATTTAGGTTTTCAATGAAGAAATAAAAGGAATTTTTTCGATGAACGTTACATCTTATTTGGTTATATACTATTGATTACCAACCAAATACTTGTTTGGTATGATTTATTCCCAAATTAAGGCCTATAAGATGATTTTAGTAAATTTGGGAAGATATTTGTATAGTTTTTTTTGTCCAAATTGGTTCATAGGTGGGAAGTCAAGAGATGGTGAGGTGCCCTTTTGTAATTGAGGTGAGGGGGACTTTTTTAATTTCTTATTTTGTTAATTTATAATAAAATATATATCAATAAAATACAAAAAAAATCTATTTATTCAAATATAAGATATTATAATTTTTTAATATCACAAGGAAATATATTATAGGTATGTCTTGTTATTATTTTAGACCTTTACATTTTGTGTAACCCAGAGGTATGCCCCAATAATCTTAACTATGGAATAAATGTTTTTGATATTATGATGATGTAATATTAAAATATAATGTTTCAATTGGGCCATAAATGGCCTCTTTAAGAAATTTTAGCCCATTTTTCATCCAACTTTACTTATTTAATATTTTTTTAATATTTAAATTATTTAATAAATTATTTATTTTCCGAAAATATAATAAGTGTAAATTTTAACACTCTTCCATACATTGACTTTAGGAAAATAAATATATAATGATTAATTTGATAAAATTTAGTGAATACAGCCCTAATAATCAATATTACCTTATAAAATTCTTGTGCTGCATTAATTATTTCAAAATTTATTTTTAGTTATTTATTATAATACCATTTAATTGATTGTTTTATCATTTGAGTTATTAATACATCATAATTTTATAATTATTTAAGAAAATTATTTTCCAAAAAAAAATAAGAAAAATTATATGGTGTAGGTAAACTTTTTATCATCCATAATAATATGTATAGTTAAGCATACCTTTTATTTAACCCCATATTAAAAATATTTTAAATATTATAAGTAAGAGTGTGATATTATTCTCTCCCGTTGAGTTTAATAATACTTAAGTCATTTCCATGGAAAAGTGTCAATTAAATTATTTAATATATATCCTTATGTGGTAACATTCATATTAACTTCATATATTATAATTTGGGGATATTTTTGGGTAGTTTTCTAACATATATAATATTATTTTTACACATAATTACACGATTTACCCTTAATAATTGTAATATAAATTACTATAGTTACTATTCATATTGTATAAAATGGTATATATATTATAAATTTTAATATTATAGTTCCTTATATGGGCTCCATTTTTAATAATTATCAACAAATAATTAAATTAAAATTAATTTCATTTATAGGTTGAGAAGACATATTCCTAAAATAATAACGTCAAATATATTGAAATGTTTATATATCAAAATTAAATTTGAAATTCATTCCAATTAAATTAATTTAATTAAACGATTAATTTTTTATAAAATTATAATTTAAAACTGGTTTGAAATATAATCTATTAGTATAAAAAATGAGATGAAAAAATAATATTTTTTCAAAATTCAAAAACCATTAGTCTTATTAAAAATTACTATAAAATTATCCAATGTAAATTTAGATGAAATGATTTAAAATAATAAGTTTATTTTTTAAAATAAAATTCTTATGTGTGTCACAAAAAATATATTTAAAAGAAATACTCTATTAAATGTATCTAAATCGAAATATTTTGTAAAATACATCATTTATTTTTAATATTGGATTTGTATTTATATCTTGTCTTGAAAACTAAAAATATGAATGTTAATTGTTATATTAAATATTTTATGTACATATATATATAATTAATACAATTTAATTAGGTTTATTTGTTTATTTATTGGTCTAATTCACACTTGTTCACAATAAAACGATTTTTCAAAAAATATTCCATTTTAGTTTAAAAATGCTTTCACATTCATTTATAATTAATAATTTAAATAATTAAGTGAAAACATAATTTTATAATTTAGTTAATCTTTCAAATACCTTCTATTATAACAAATAGTTTATAATTGGATCTTTTAAATTAATATAACAATAAACTAATGTTTTGTTGAAACATAGTGTTGTCTGTAAAGCAAGCTATGCTAGTGTTAGGGGTAGCACATGAAAAAATTAGTGTAGTGTATAATGATTGATATAAGAGAAATTTAATTTATTCATGATAATAAACAATTCATATAAAATTGGGGTGTTATGGGTATTCACTACAAACAACTGTGGCATGCAAATATATTAGGATACTTTTGGGAACATTACGAGTGTATATAACAATTCAAGGAAGTGTATAATGAATTGGAAAGACGATATCTCATTAATTCGGAATCGTATTTATAAATAAATATATATGTAAAAACTATTTTGAAAATAAGTTCTTGAAAATAAAATGGCATAATAGAAAGATAGTTGAATAAATAAGATATTGAGAGGATATGTTTCCTTAAGAGGGTGTTACTAAATGCATTGGAGAATCTCATAAAGAGAATGGGGGAAACGTGGGAGTCTTTCAGATAGGTAATATAATAGTAACATCATGATCAAATGGTTTTGATTAATGAGAAATGGGATGTTGGGTGTATTTCAAAACAAAAGGGAGGGGAATTTTTTATTATTTTCAATACATAAGCTTTGGACTACATATAATAAATAATAATAATCTATAATATTCTAATAGATTTTTTCCATGGTTTATTCTGAAGTAGAGTTTTTTAAAATATTTTATAATTTTATGAATTGAAATAATTTAAATAATATTCTTGATGATGTAGAAGTCGATCACATTCCTAAAGAATGTATTTTAAAAAAATTATTTTTAATATAATATTTTTATAATTAATTAAGGGCCTATAAAATTAATAAAATTACATCAAAACAACAATATTCTAAAGTAGAAAATTTATTTTTCTATTAATAATAATATTATTATTTTAATAGTAGTTTTTTGAATTTTTTATTTTATAATTTATATTATATATTTATACTATATGATATTTTTACCCAAGAATTAGATTGTTTTATATTATTATAAAAAAATCACAATTGTATTATTTAAACATGTCAGCATAATTATTTTATCAAAATTACACTTTAATTAATAAAATTTACACATTCAAATAAAAACCCATTTTATTAAAAAATATGGTGGTTCAGGATGAAATCAATATCTATCCCTTAAAACTGACATTTGAATTCATAAATTTATAATGTATATTATAAAAAATTATTTAATAATAGTATTTTATTAATATGAAATTAATTTCAAAATTCATTGAGGAGATTAAAAAGTGACTCTATATTGAAACTATATATATAGATATATATATTACAATTTTATTTTTAGTAATACAAAATCTAATTCCCTAAAAACTAATCATGTAATCATTTAAAAAGTATTAATAAAATATATTAATAAAATCATAATTTTTTGAAAATAGAAAAATTTAAATTCGTACTATTAGTGTGAAGATACAAAGCCTCTTATTACATCAGTGTTTTACATAAGGATATGTTGTATGATGGTGGGGAATTCTGGGGTAGATTGGTATATATATTTTGGTCCATAATGTCAAAAATCATGAAAATCTCTAGTAAATGGTTTCCTTCATGCTTTGGTTGTTGAATTTTATTTTGGGATTGGTCATTGAAAAACACTATGATTCTATATCCCTAGAAATCTCCAATAAAAGGGGTTCGTAGTGTATAATCAAATGAGTCAAGGTCATCACTTCTTTCATCTATGTCAAATGGGTTTTATTATTACCCTTGATATATAATAATCATAATGTTCAATGTAAAATTACTATATCATCAATTTTAATGATTCTTAAGTATATTTAAAATTTTTTTGACATAATTTATAACTCACTCAAACAAATAATATAGTTTTTAGGTTTTATATAATTCCATTTTTAATAAAGAGTTTGTTTTTTTATTAAATGTAATTTCATTAATAATAATTTGGGTCATTAAATTTATCACTAATTTCTAAAATTTTCTCTTTGAAATCTTATTTCATTCAATAACTCTGATGATGTTATATCTCTTTCCTCAATGGTTATGGTTACCATGTTTATTTATCAAACTTCTTGTTCTGTCAAAGTATGTTGAAAAAGTGAGATATCATATTGTTCATAACATTGTTTCTATGATTGAAGATATTCTATGATTTATCCTAATATTAAAGACAATCCCCCAAGGAACCACCTTTATAATCAATAAACGATATGTTTTTAGTATGTACATCCAAAATAGAGCAACATAAAACAAATCCTTTACGTGAGATAGGTTTTGTGGGAGTTATAGCTTCCTGACTCATGATCCACTTAACTCGTGCCCTGAGATGGTGGGTCACATGGCCTCAATTGCACCTCCATATATGGTAGAGTCTTCCAACTAATATTGATGGTGTAAAGGTGGTATGGTTGGATACTATACCCTCATATCATAGTAGAACAACAGATAAAAAAAAACATACAACCATAAGGGATTCATATATAAAGACATGGATTAACCAGATAAGAAATAGAAAATAGAATAATTGTACAACTGATAATAATAATTCAAAATCATGTAATTAAATTTCTCATATATGGATGCATGGAATGATATGATACAAAAAAGGAATATTTAGATACAATAATGTGATGTAATAGAATAGAAGGAAAAAAAGGAAATAAAACTCCTAGCAAATTTATCTTATTCCAAATCATCTTGTCCCATGAACAAAGTAGGTTTGAAAATACACAACATATAACAGGTCCTTTTCTGTTATCAATACCTAAAGACAAATAGTATTCTTGGGTACCAAAAGCCTCCTGAGTAGGCTGTGAGATGAAAATCTCATTACCACACCACAAATGATATCTGCATGTAATTAAACTACTTCTCAGACTTAAATACTATGAAAGTACAATAAGAATAGTAAAACAGTGATGAAATAAATAACCAACCTACTCAAATTCTTCTAGGACACATGTCAAGTCTACCTAATTTAGCTCATGGGTGTAATATGTGTCTGATAATTTCACAATATATATTTTATTAATTATATATATAGTTTAATTATATATTTCATCCACCTATATGAACCATGTACATGTGGATGTATGTGGCCATAAACTGGGAATACTAGTTCTCACTAGACTGGGATAAAACTCCATCATCCAAGACCTATATAATAATCCAATAATCTCATGCAATAGGATACATTCCATACTCTATAATAGGGTGGGAGATACCATTCTACAATAATCGGTATGAGGTGTGATCCTCTATGGAAGCACTCTAATCTTAGAATGTGGAACATCATCCCAATGCCCATATAGTATCACAAGTGTGAGAATCCATACTCAGCGCATGATACAAGTGAGTGTGATTATCTTCGAGGATCCATACCCATTACCATCATACAGACCTCGTATAAAGGAATTTTCATTTAATATATAAGGAATTAGGAATGGCCTATCATGAATCATATTATCAATCCCATATATGTAAATAGGGCATTATCATTTATAACATAACACATGAGTGAAAACATCTCTTATATCCACTATTTAATTTAAATTCTATTCAAGGGATTTTGGTTTATAATAAACATTTGACAAATGAATAATAGAAATTATGTGCATACCATCATTTCGAGTCATCCCATTAAAAAAATTGAATTATTTAATGGCATGCCATCCAATATGAATATAACCCTCCAGTGTATCCATTTTATTTAATAATATAAGAACATTACATCTAATTACACCTCAATGAATATACTATATACTTTATAATAACATTTATGAGGATCAAAGTTCATTTAATATAAGAAATGGTCATTTAATTGAATTTTTTATCTTGGGAAATAAAAAATATAAGATGTAAAACCCCTTAGGAGGGGCATGCAGCAGATATAAACATTCATAAATAAATGTAAAATCATTTAGCGATTATGATAAATCCATTTAAGTGTCTTAGGAACTCTATTAACTTACCTATAGTTATCTATAATGAAAAAATAGGATTAGTACACCCATGTGGTGACAATAAAAGGTGTAAACAACATTGGAATTACTAAAAAAGGACAATAAGTGAATACTAATATCCAATGGTCAATTTTATATGTAGTAGTCAATAAAAAAGGGATGCAGTGCTAAATTTGTTGGGCCACACAATAGAATAGCTACAAAATGACAATACTAAAATAGAAAATAACATAACCACCAACCTTAAGGTCGTAGATGACACCTCCCCCAATATCAGCTTCAAAATTGAAGTTGGTTGGAAGTGATTTGAGAACGGGTCCAATGACTCAAAAAATGTGGAAAATGAGCATGGAACTATGAATCAAAATGGATGAAATGTTAAACATAAATAGGAATTGAGTTTCAAGGGAATATTTTGAAGAAATATCCAATGCTTCTCACAGATTGAAGATCAGACACTATAGTCTAGAGTTACCTCAAAGTCTAATTTGAGTGAAATTGAGCTCAATGAAGAGGAAGAATGGTTTTGGTCCACTAGAGGATGGGAGGAAATTATAAATATGGTTTGATGTTTAATGAGGGTAATTTTTTTAATATCACCCAAAAATAGAAAGGCATAGTAATTGGCCTCATTGATTGGTCAAACTATGTGAAAAACATGTTCGGTTCACTGATACGTGTGGAACACTTCATAGTTGGGCACACAGTTTGTCAAACCATAAAACAATCATAAAATATTATATATCTTGTGTCTGCCAATGAGACATAAGGTTGTGGACACTAGGTCACAGAGTTAAAGGAAATCCATGTGGCCTTGATTGTTTTTCACCTATCAGTGATCCAGGCACTAAATGAGATCAGAATGTTGTCATGACCTCCGTGAAATGATTATATATCATCATTAGGATATTTATTATTTTCGAGTTTAATAACCAATTATTCATACATTCATTGAAATTGTGGGTCATTATAACAGCCCCTCCTTAAAGAAAAACATCCATGAGTTGTCCATCTGGGGGTAAAGTGGAATCATTGGAAAATAGCTCTGGACACTATGCTCTTATATCAGATTCATGGTAGTAGGTATTTACTTTTACTCAGTAATGCTTCTATATCACTCATTCTAAAGGAATGATACAACCCTGTAGTCTATTCATGCTCAAATCAGCACTACAGACATCAGATACACCTTGAAGGAAGTTTCTATATTCAGCTCAAACTTATTAGGACTAAATACATGATCCTGGTTTTGATTGAATCCGCCATGATAACATACATTAAATACATCATGCATGGACCAGTATCATTGAAGATGTGGCCACTTTCTAGTCAACAGTTTATCTTTTTTACGACAATAAAGGTCCAAACAGAACCTGGTGAAGACATAGATTTATTCTAAATACTCCAATACCCTAAAATATGTAATACTCGCAAGAAAATATGGTTACCCACCTCAAACTATAGATGTCACAAAAGTCTATTTTCATATGAATGTTTTATTAAATGATTTTTCAACATGATCTTTTTGATCAATTGGACATTCTATATAGTCTCCAACACAAGATGTGGTCCAAGAATATATAAATCCCATTCCTTTAGCTAGAATATACATGAGTTGAAACTACTACTATATAATTCTTCATAAGGAGCCAACTCAATGGTAGCATGAAAGAATTTATTATAAGATAACTCCACAAGAGGAATTTGATTCTCTCATGAACATCCAAAATCAAAGTAACATTCCCATAGAATATCCTAAATAACATGAATTGTCTGCTTCATCTGTACATCGATATGTGGGAGATAGGTCATGCATAGATGTACCTAAATCTCTAAGGCCTTCTGTAACTCCTACTAGAACCATGACATTAAATTAGTGACTTTTAAAAAAAGATACATAAAAGAGCTCGATGAAGATGTATGACCTCTCTTATGTACATCCATCCATGATAATAAACAGTTATGGAATCTTGAATAATTAAAAGTGTTCTAAATTCATCAAACAATAAATGGAAGCCCATTATGCATTGTATCCTCGAGGTGACTTGTGTAGACTAGTAAAAATATCCATTAAATCATCCTAAAATTTCATGCTGGGAATGTATAATGGCTGAAAAATCCCTTCGAGATGCTGATTTTTCACATTCACCTACTCACATGAGGAACACCTAGGGATGAAGCTAGAAATATAACATTCTATTCCAGGCCACCAATAATGGTGTTATAGGTCTGAATACATTTTTTAACCCTTTGGTGAATCACCTATACTGAGGTGTGGAATTACGAGGTAAGATTATATATAATGTCTTCTCAGACACATACAGACCCATTAACCAATAAGGTATCAAACTAATCATTGATCCAACCGAATGATATATCATCATCGGGTACAATTTCCCTTAGGACAAGTCAATTGGGACCTTATAACATTCTCATTCTCACCCATTCCAAAAGAGCTAAATTCACTAGTAAGGATAAGAGAATATTATGACCATGTTCCTCTTAAACCTCAACGCGCATCCCTATGAATAAGTCCATAAGAATCCATTCTCCAGTAGATTTCATAACTACATTTATATGAGTCTTCTTGCTCAATGCATCACCTACTGAATTTCCCTTACTAGGTGTGTAAGACTTCTAAAACATAAATGGTTATAGGTAATCAACCCACCTAAACTGCCTGATAATCACGTCGCACTATATAAATGTGTACATGAATACATTTTTCTTTATGAAGACAAAAAAATATCTCCATGTAGATAGTGTTTCCCACAATGTAGGACCTAAACCATAGTAGCAATCTTGATATCACGTGTCAAATACTTCAACTTGTGAGGTTTCATGTGATGATAAACTAATGCAACAACTCACTTACCCGACATTATAATAGCACCAAGACCAATACATAATTATCACAATATGAAATATACATTCCATTTTTCTATGGATAAATTAGTATCAGTACTGATGTTAGTTTTCCCATCAACATCGGAATTTTTGTTTCAGAAGAATATGTCTATTATAATTTTACACCATTCTTTGTCAAGATAACAATTATAACATCATGGAATGATAAATCTTGGATGAATTTTCTATAATATCTAGACACCCCAAAGAAACACTGAATACCAAATATGTTCTAGGCCAACTCCCAGAAAACTATAGCTCTCACATTATCTGGGTCTACATAACCTCTTGACTCGGATATAATGTGACACAATAAGTGATCTTCGTTAATCTAGGATGGAATTTAATGATCATAGAATATATCTTTTTTCTCTCTCATTGTATTCATCACAATATCTAGATTATGTTTATGGTATTTCAAGATCATGAAAACAGATTGATATAATCAAAAATGACTACCATAAATGAATCCAACTATTAATAGAAAACCTGATTCATCATAGCCATAAACATAGTAGGAGAGTTAGTGTGTATAAATGACATAACCCGGAACTCATAGAGACTATACGGGCTATTAATGGTTGTGCGAGTTACGACTTAAGTGTCAAAATGAACTTGATGATTGCATGAACTCAAATCAATAATTTAAAACAATTTCACTCCTTGTATTTGATGAAAGTGTTCACCTATTCTTTCTTGTGGATAGTTATGCATGATTCTAAACTCATTCAAAATATTTTAATCCTAATAGACCCTAAGGGTTCCATTTTTATTATTGGGAAAAGAATCAATGAACTCTAATGAAAAATGATTTGATATAAAATGAAATCAACCTCCACATGCACCAACTAAATATTAAGCTCTAGAAGCTCATTATATGCCATTCAATTAGGAGTAATGGTCACTATTACATCTACACATGCTAGATCAATAATATATACTCCCTCTCACATGAAGGTGGACTATTGAAGTCATTAAGAGAGACATATTTGTAATTATCTACAGAAGGATGAAAAAAGTGGGTGCTAACCCTTGGTCATCAAGGAAATGACTGGACATTGGATGTGACACAGTTCTCATCCCTTAATGCTCTGGTCATTCTCATGTATCAATTACACCCAAATCACACATATACACATTTCTAATGCCTTTTAGTGAGTTAAATGTTATCCATTGATGAGAGAATTCCATAGAGGCTCTATAAGAAACATTTCAGTTCATGTTATTGATTATATAATAGATCATCATGTCAAGGATGTACACATATCACATGAAAATGTACCCACTTATCTAAAGGGAATAATCCCGTTAATGGAGAATGAAAAATTAATAGGCAACTAACAGTGTTTATAACATCATAACTCCATGAAAATGACCAATATTGAGGCCCATAAATTCCACACCAGTCTCATATATAAAATGTGAAGACACAACTATGTCAAATAATATAGACAGTAAATTGGTGGTTATAATAATATTACCTTAGACATTAAAATGTATTTCACTCTGGTGATTAAGAAAAGTATGGACTGTATTTTAATGGCCTATACTGTGACCTTTATTCACTGTCTGGCTATCCAGAGAAAACTCGGCCTAAAGGTACTTATAATCGTATGTTTCAATACATATCCCTCAACTAAAACCTTGATTTGATCGATTGGTGTTATTCTTGTAGATTATATTTCAGGATCTTAGTCACCCTTATCTTGACTGAGGAGTTGATATAGATCCTTTCTTGGTAGGAACTGTCAAAAAAGTAATACAGAAACATTGTATTTGTCCCATCCTATCACCGTCTTTTCACTCTATATGATCCTGTAAGAATTGAGGCTTCATGTGTACCTAAATCATGCACTAGTGATAGATCAAGTATATTTCAACGTGAGGAGAATGGCCAATTTCACCACCACAACCATCCACGAAGAGATTCTTGCACACCTAATATGGATCACTACTAGATTTTTGTGCCAAATGAACATGACTTGCATTATCAAATTCCATAAAAGTTTTCTTTGAAATAAGGGACTTGATGATTAATTGTTAAATGATCATCGTGATCACCATAACATGAATACAGATGGTGTAAACCAACAAATCCAGAAATCTCCAAGAATTTATAAAATCATACACAGTTAGAGATGGAGGGAATTACTACAACATCGAGAAATGGGAAAAATATTCGATAACTAATAATGATCACATACTATAAGTTCATGAATTCCTTAAATCTATCATCCCTAATAGTGTTGGGAATGAAATAGTCATAGAAGACCATTTGGAATTCAACCCATATAATTTATCGATGTCAATCATCTTGGGTGACAATATCCCACAACCTCATAGAATAATCCTGATGAATATAAGATGCTCAAATGACCATATGTTCTCAAGGTTTCTTTAGATGCTTTGATGTAGATATGTTAGCCTTGAGCCAAGACTTGGCTGTATGTGATCGACTATTCCATGAAAAGGTGAGAGGATGCTACAAAAAACAAATTCGATCTAAATTGGACATGCTCAACATAGCTTGAACTACTCCTTGCACAGACTGCATCATATTCTGAAACCCCTTTGATAACTTGGCAGCAGTGCCCATATTAGGAACTGGAGGAGGAACCATGAGGGGTTCTCAAAGAATAATCACTAGTGTATCATGGACTGCCACCTCAAGGACATGGTCATCACTACATTTTGGGTGTGTGGTCAAAGGGCATCATGGCAGCACAACCCTAAAATTCAAAATAGTCTCCACATAATAGATGTTATTAATTTACAAGAATTAATTTAAGAATACATGACATGATTAACGACTTACTTTATAAATAATCACAGCTCTCCTTCAACTTAAAAGGCTTATTCTAGATGGTAAAAGGTATGCTAACATGTCAATAGAACATAAAATAGATGCCCCACTACACATTGTTCTGGCCACATTCTTGTCTATGTCATTAGTTAACTTATATAATATATTTGTTAAAAATTTGGGAATAAAATTCATTTTGAAAATAATTTTTTTAAATATTAAATCACATTAGATGATTTAATTAAATTTATTTCAATTTATAATCAAAAAAATATCATACTCATTATGAACCAAATATGGAATGCACATAACCGACACAATAACATGTTCCAGCTCATGCAATTGGTGGTCCAATATATTAATGTTACATAATTTAATGCTTAATATATCTGCATTAACCGAATCAAGAAAACACTATTAGGATGAGGCAAGCAATTAAAGAATCATTTTTGATTTACAATACCTGAAAGAAGTGTCATAATAATTTAATACAATTTGAAAGAACTATAAATATGAAACTTGAAAATTCTTGTTAAAACTAAATGTGGCATGGAAAAATTTATTGCATGTTGTTTTGATTATTTTTGTTAATAAAGCATTTAACAATTCTCATTGTCCTCATATCATTGGGATAATGATAAAATAAATACTCAATTAGAATGATTATAAAAACCAAATTACTATATTTGTGTCACCCAAAAATGAATGAATATCAACAATAATAGGAAAAAATAGAACAAAATTTTTAATTCATAACACTTTTCCTTTACACTTAACATGGGTTTTTGAAGCCAAATTATGGATTGTGCCTAAGTTATAAGAATTAATATTCTCTAATATATTGTCTCCATATAAAAAATTGAGAAAATAATTGCTTTGATATAACCTTTTAACATCCCAAACCAGGATCCCCTTACCCTATTCACCAATCTGATGTGTCACATGGTAGCAGGCACACCTTGTGGTATGACAAAGACTACTGACTAGTTGAATATGTTTAAAGATGGTATGGTAGGGAGACTATAACCTCATATAAGAGTAGTTTACCAGATACAATGATAAACATATAACATTAATAAAGGAATATATCAATAGAAATAATAAATATATATCCATAGAAAAATATATTCACTGAACAATTGATAATAATAATAAAAATAAAAGCCACTAATAATTTTTTTAATACATGGATTCATGGAATGATGTAATAAAAATGGAACATCAAAATACAATCATGATATATGATATAAAAAAATATTTAAAGCCAAAGAGTTCCCAGTATCTCGAGCGTATGTCATATCCTCAAATGCTAAGATCTAACTAGGTAATAAAATCAATAACTTATAGAAGGGCCTTTTCATTATCAATAACTAATGATAGATATTAATGTAAAGTACCAAGGATTCCCAAGAAGGGTTTGAGATAAAATTATTTGTATGAATCCACCAACAATGTCTTCTTTTAATCCGTGTAGTTAGATAAACTAAACACTTTTCAGTTATAACCAAAATTTTACAACAATGCCAAATTAAATAATCATCTTTCCAAGGTTTCTATATGACTTCTGTTGGGTCTGAAATCATTGGATCAAGGCTGAAATATATGTCTGATCATTTCACTATATATATAGTATTTATATTATAGAGTTTAACTTTTTATTGCATCCACCTATATAAACCAAGTGAGTGAGGGAATAAGTGGATATAGAGTTGGAATACTACTGTTGTGTTGATGAGGGAATAACATAGACTTCCATGACTAGTGTAAAAGGAATATATTCTCATGCAATATGGTACATTCTCTAAATACTAATAGACCAAGATACACCATTCTTCATCACTCGGGGTGGTGATTGAGCTACCTTGGAAACACTATAACAATGGAAAATTATGCCTCAACCCAATGACCATATAGTACCATTAGTGTGAGATTTCATACTCGACAATTGATGTAAGGGATTGTTATTATCCTCCATACCCCCCCCCCCTTAACATCGTACACATCAATTATATAGGAATATTCAATTAATATATAAGGCTTGGGGGAAAACCACCCATGAATCATATTATAAATCCCATATATATAAACAGGGAACAATAATTTATATCATAATCCATGAGAAAAACCCCCCATATTTCCATTATTTAGGTTGAACTCCATTCAAGGCATTACGTTTTCAATAAACATTTAATAAATCAATAACCGAAGGTATGGTCTTACCATATTTTGGAGTCATCCTATTCTAAAGAAATGGATAAATTTTATTGTAAGGATACTACATGCATAATTTCTTCCATGGTATCCATTTAATTTTATAAAATAAGAAGATTCCATAAAATTCCATCTCATTTAATTTTAATTAAAACATGGAAATACATTTTATGAGGCACAAATGTCATTTAGGATCTGACATGGTAATTTATGGGAATTTCTAACATGGTAAATTATAATCATACATTGTCCAACTCCTTAAGAGGGGCATGGAGAAGAACTAAATAATCATATATAAAGGGTGCAAGATTTTATTATGTAAGACAAATTCTTTTTATGAGTCTATGGAAATTGATTTTACTCAGCCACAATTAACCATTATGGCCAAATTCTCTTGGCACATCCATAGGGTATCCATACAAGGTATATACAACGTATGAATTAAAAAAAGGGTAAATAGGATCATAAAAAGATTAAATGGTCCAATTTATAAGAAGCCATCAACAAAATAGAGAACCTTAGATAAATATGGAATGAATCACAATGACATAGATAAGAAACCACAAATATGAAAGGGAACATAGTGTGACAACAATATTTAAGTCTACAGATGAAACATCAATCATTATTGACCTCAAATTGAAAGCATATAAGATTATATATCAGACACAATCCAATGCCCTAAAATGGGAAAACAAATCCTAGGATTAAATAGTGCAATGTAGTTCGGGGGAAACATATACAAGAGTTCACAGACTTGGGTAGCATACTGATACAAATCCACTACATTTGACAGATCAGAGATCTGACACTATAGGTGAGTGTTATCTCACTTCTTATATTGAGAGAGTTTGAGCTCAAATAGTAATGGTAAGGATGATGGTATGCTGAAGGGAGGAAGGAAAAGAGAAATATGTTATTATGTTAATTGATGTAAACATTTTATTTCACATCAAAATATCATTGTGTAGGGTTTCATTGCACGATTTTTCCTTTGATAAAACCTGAAAAAATGATTTGTTTCATCTCTGTAATAGGTCACACAATTGTTCCCCCTAGATCACCCAATTTGAAACAAATTGTGTGTCATAGTTACTTTTTCTTTATTTGGAGCTATAGTCTGTGAAAAATCTTTAGATAGACATGTTGCCTCTGTGACATGATTAGACATCCTTATTATAGACATATAAGATATGAAATTTTAAAAATTAAATATCTATAACTTATTTTAAATTATGGGTCATTACATGATTTAATGTCAATAATCGACAACTCTAATGTGATTATATATCTCAATGGTAGTGATGAATCTATGACTAAGATTTCCCTTCTTCCCAAACCTCATGATTTTCATCCATGGATATATATGATGTAACACTTTATCTGTGACCTAAAAAACAATATCAATTCAATTCTAGTATAGAATGAATTTATATTTATATTTTCTATAACTATTAATATATTTAATTTTCTGAAACATCTCATTTAACACCTTCAAATGATCTGGCCCCATCTGCATCAACACACCAACATCTTCTAAAAATATTAGAGTCCAGCACAACTTCCCATACAAAGGCTCATGAGGTTCCATTTAAATTCATGAATATAAATTTTCATTTTTTGAGACCATTAATGGGTAAATGTATTTATATAATCATCCTTGGATATTCATTGAACATGATGTCCCATTTTCTACTACATTTTGAACAGTTCTCAAAGACTGAACATTGGTTTGCAGGTGATAATCATTAATGAAATGTATTATAAAATAAAATAGTAGCATAAGGATAATTAATAACCTTGAGGTCACCTCTTTTCCCAATTAGAAGAAATGTATAGAGTCAATCCATGCATTCCTGCCATTTCACATATTTAAATCTTGATGAGTTATTCATTTGAGAAATATTCATTGATAGTAATTAAATGTGATAAATTTTTAAGGTGATCAACTGAAACCTAAATAGAATTATATCAATGAAATTTATTTGGGATAACCATGATGAAATTAATATTTAGTTTTGTCCTATTTTAATTAATGTATTTGAAATTGTTTCATCACACCATTATACATTAATCATCTATCCCTTCTTATTGTCATACAGTGAATCAAAATATAAATTATGCAATATTCCTCTTTATTTTATCCCAACAAATGTTTTTCTTCATACTTATATACATCTAAGTGTTTACATGATGAATAGTTAATGATGATATAAGTGAAAAATCCAGATGTAACCAAAGAAGTTAATTTTTTATGGGACACATATCTGAGTTTTTTACCATTTAACTCCATCTATAGAAATTTTGATGTCCTTAATACTGACTATCTTTTTTCATTAGAAGATTTTCATTTTATCTACCTTTAACACCTAAATAATATTTTTTGAGAAGTTTTTTGAGAAATTTTAGATGAATATTTTTTTATTATTCCCATTTCAATAATTTTCATGTCGATGTATATTCAAACACCTATAATTATATTTATGTAAAGGGATGTAGAAACCTTTCTATTCTAAGAATCTTCCTATTTTTTAGTGTTCCCATGGTACTAATGGATATAATAAAAATGATTTTTTATTATCTCTAACATCCTTTATTAGTGAATATATTGTTTTATTTTTCATAAAATATAATTGAGTATTTTATGATACATATATAATCCACACATTTATCTTCAC
Source organism: Viscum album (assembly GCA_963277665.1). Lineage (NCBI taxonomy): Eukaryota > Viridiplantae > Streptophyta > Magnoliopsida > Santalales > Viscaceae > Viscum > Viscum album. The sequence goes on from OY728129.1 coordinate 938,769,285, forward strand.
AGATAATATCTCCCAATAATAAAAATTTTGGATTAGTACAACTAATTCTAGATCATGAGACATTTAGTTCAATTTATATATAATTAATTTGAATGATCCTTATGAAATCACATTATTATCATGAATTATTTCACAACCTAGAACCTTTTTTGGATTCATCAATATAGATCACAAATCCTTCCTATATTATTTGTAATGTAATCAAATAGTAATTCATTATCCACATATATAACTATTTGAATTTATCTTAACACTTATCATTCCATAAATCCTTCAACCCTTCTGAGTTATATTTTTTTCCCTTATAAATAATTTAAAATTTTGGAAAATAGATGATATTCCCTAGATAATAAAATGAGTCTATATAATTCCATAATATAAATTAGACTATGACTGAATGCCCCGAAGGCCTTCTTTTTTACTGATTTTCTGATAAAACCCCTTTCAATGGATGAGGGGGAACCGTTACAAGGCCCTTAGGCATATGAATTACATTGCCCATAGGCTTGGAGACATTACATGACCCGTAGGTCTTTAGGGAAATCATACAGACTATGACTACTGGAAACTTCTCCTTCTCAGCATTTGCATCATGATCATATAAATTAGACTATGCAACAATTAATTTCCTCTATTTTTGAAGGATCCATTTACATCCCTTTGATGGTGATTATATTCCCCATAAATTTTAAATGATCCATCCATTACCAATATTTTCTATAATTATCATATTACATTTAATTTTTCAATGAATTTAGTATAACATACAAATTATCCTTATAGCCCCCATATTTTTTATATAAGTTTATTTCATCTAATGAGTACAAAAAACATGTCATGGTAATTTGAAATTACAATATTCATTATTTCAATGATCATACCTTATGTATTAGTTAGTTGAAATGGAAACAATATGAATTTATATTGCATGTACCCCTTACAGAAAGTTATCTTGGAGATTCTTCTTTTTTCATTTACTTGATAATAACATAAATTACAATCCAGCTTGGAGAAGTTATGTGACACATGTAGTTGATAAAACCAGCTATAAATATGTGGAAGAGAATAAATTGTTTGTAGTGATATTATAGAGCCCCTGATAATAAAAAAAACTGTCCACTTGACCCACTCTTCTTCTAAATGAAGAGTATTAGTGCACCCCAAGTTGATGAACATAGGAATATAAACCATTTTTCTTGATTATGATATATTTTCTACTTAATATTCTCATGTACAATAGTGTCCATTATATATGGTGTCTTGAGTAATATAATATATCTATGTATAATCATGATTAATAACTAAAAAACATAACTTTGAGGAAGACCAGTAAATTCATCAGAACCCAATGGTATATTCCCTTATAATGGACATGCCATCAGGGATTCTCATTTCTGTAGTCTCAATCATTTGAGATAGATTTGATTTTGAATAAAAATAACAATATATATTATTTATATTATGATTCCAATTAAGATTAATCCTACACAATACACATTTATAGAATTAGATTGAGATTCACGATAGAGAAGGTGACTTCCATATCGTGCAAGTTTTTTGGAGTCAATATATATAAAAAGACTTTCTGGACCATGATGTGGATAAAATTCATCAAAAGAGAGTATCTCAATGTTCTCTTCTATTTAAATGATAAGAATATGTATAGGGGAGATGTTATATGTTGGGAATTAATAAATTTTGTATTTTGTATTTTAATATTTGGTTGAAATTCCATGTTTTGTGGTGGTGTTTGAATTGTTCGATATAAATAACATGATAACAAAAAATTAATAGAACCCATAATTAATAGTTTATTAACTATTATTTAATGAATAACTAATACATAACACCAAATTTTTTTTGGATCCACCTCACCGGTTGTGACGACATTACTTATCCCTTCCACTTATTGAATTAGAGTTTGTTCATGTTAGTTATCTTTAAAAACATTTTCATATTGTATTGATTAACATATTGTTCATGATACTTAAAATTTAAAAAAATGTATAGAAGTCCAATATTTGATGAATCATTACATTATTCCATCATATTTGTGGGTTTCTCCAATCAACATTAACTATCTAGGATCCCTTTCTTCCCCACACCTAAATCATTTTATTGTACTCTGTAAGAAATTTATAGCAATATTTTTACCACATTTTTGAGAACAATGTTCTTGGATTTTCATTCCAACATGATATTTAGTTAGCATAACACCAAAATTAAAACCCATTATTAAATTTATATTTCAATAACTGTAAAAACATAGAGATTTTTTATACCCATTTTTACATCGAGGGATCATTAATTTTTTTAAATATATCAATATATTGATTTAACATTTTTTCTTGTGGACATGGAATTATCACAGTAATGAATCAGGAAACATTTCTATCATGGGTGATAAAAAAATTATGGTGCATCATGACTGTCTTTTAAATTTCAACTCATGTGCCCTAATGGATTCGTGATACGTTTTCTCTAGAATAAGGAAATACCTCTATATTTTTCTCAAATAGTGTGAGGAAAATATTAATAGAAAACAATTTTTGGAATTTTTTCTTTTCCAGTTCATCAACCTCTTTCTTGGGCTCCAAATACTTCATCTTGTTTCCACCATTGGACATATTCTCAGTATATATGGTAATTAACCAACTTGAACATTTTTTTTATAATTTAATTATATAGGAGATCATTTAAACAGATATAATCTATTGTTCAATGATTAAGGGATCAAAAGATAAAATTAATGATTGATATTTTTTCCTATAAAATTCATTATTGAAACGTAATCATTCTTTGGGTGTTTAGTTGATCTTATTTATTAATTTTAATTTAAATAAATTGAGTTATATAAGAAAGTATGTTCCAATTAACTCTCTCATCATGCTGGGAATATCATTTTTAATGTCCATATAATTCCTCTCATAATAGTTGTTGAATCAATTTCCATTATTCACAACCATTTAATAACATTAAGGGAAAATTATGAATGACGATTTTAAAACTATTAAACACATTAAATAGAAACCATGAAAATTAAATAGATAAGTAATTAATGAAAAAAATTCATTAGCATATTAATTTATTAGTTTCAATATTAGTAATCCGTGATATTTTTTCTATAAAAAATCTATGAATTTTTATTTCTCCATAATTGTTCATCAAGAGGTTGTGAATTTACCATATCATATTCATATGGAGTGTCAAACCTGGTGTTCAAAAATGTCTCATTATTGTGCACTAGGTTAAGATCATGTTAAGGCCAATCATACCTTTTCGGGTTAGTACCCCATGGTATAAACTTTTAAGAGAAGTAACAATTTTTTGTATATAGAAACAGAGGTGTTTTCTTGGGAACAAATTACCCTATAATATAACAACATTTTAGTATTTTTCCTATGTTTTTTCTTATACATATGTATTTTAATAGTGTATTATATTTCTAATTATTAAAGTAACTATACTTTATTCTGCTACCAAATTTGACAACACATATTTTAACACACTTTAATTGATGAATTACTACATAATTAATTTTTATTACAATCCCAAAAGATTGTCATTTATACTATAAATTTTAAACTATGTACATAACATAATAAAATGAAACATGGATAAAACTAAATTATTTTAAACTTTTCAATATACTCTTAAAATTATTTGATTTTTCAAATAATACATAGGATACCTATATACATACATAATAAAGTGGTGAGATATAAATCTCTGTAAAGAAACAATAAAATAATAACATGATGATATAAATACATGTATGTGAATATGAATATCAAAATTAAATAAAATGGATGAATATCACAAACCTGATTATTGATGTATGATAATAGATAATAACATCAAGGAAACATAAGCATGTAGGAACAATATGAAATCATAATAATGAGGGATGGATACACATCTACATATCATAACATTATGTGATTTTGATAATCTATCATGAACTACACATTGTATAACATGATATAAAAACATTATCAATTAAATGGGAGGGATATGGAATTTTTTTCCACCCATCAACATCATAAAATGTGTATTTATTTGGGAACCACATAGATCATACAACATAAGAACACCATTCATCTATTTAAACTCTATTATTAATGATTTTACTTTTCATTCATTCATTTACAAAATAAATGAAAGATATGTACATATTGGGGAAAATAAATGAGTGTATAATTTTATGATTCATCACTACACAAATGTTTGACATTGAAAAGTCACACTATATTTATTGCAGTATAATTTGTGTTGATAACTATTAATGTAAGGGTTTATTGAGAGTGAAAGGAATTCACTCCTTTGATAATATTGGGACAAATAATGGTATGTTTAAGAACTCAGTTTGAAATGAACTGTTATAAATGAAATGGAGTATTATAAATAAAGTTCTTGAATAAAAAGGAAAATGAATGAGTTCACTAATGGGGAGGGTGTTTCTAAAAGCTTATGTGGGAAACCTTATGAGTACATTGAAACATTTTGAGGGATCCATATTGAAAGAGGAAGAGTAAATTATTACTACAAGGGGTTTTAGGAATGTGGAACGGGAGATTGGGTGTGCTTTTATACAAAAATATAAAATAAATCATTATAAATTTCAAGACAAATGTTTTAGAATATCTATAATAAAATAGTAAAAACTACACATTATCCCATAGTTTTCCCATGGTTTCTTCCAATGATGTGGGGAAAAAAATATATTGCAATTATACAATTTGAAATCATAAAAATAATACCCTTGTTTATGTAGAAGTGTGTTATTTTCATAAAGAATTAATTTTAAAATCATAAAACATAATAAAAATTTTGGATGGTTATTTAAGGTTATAAAAAATAAATCAAATTTCTTGGAAATAAAAATATTTAGCTGAGAAAATTAATTTTAACAAGGATACTCTTTATAGATTTTAATATATTAATTTTAAACTTTTATAATGTAAAAATCCAGGTAATGTAAAAATACCATATTTATTTTTTACTAAACACTAGAATCCCTAAAAACTATAAAAAATTAACTATAGAATAATTTCAAATTACATATTAAAAAAATAACATTTTTTACCAAATAATTATTTAAATATGAATATTTCTACATTATGAAAAAAGATCCCCATTTAAAGAAAAAATGGGTTTTCCTGATGATAATTTTTACAACCCTTATAAAATTTAAATTTTTCATCATTAATCTATATAATAATTTATATTAAAGAAATAATATATTGGAAGAATACTTTTTAAAAAAATTAATTTTACAAAATACTGAATTCATCAAAAATATTTTCTTGATTTAAACATTATATTTCCCAAATTCAATTTTTGTTTCATCATATCAAAATATTATTTTTATCAAACTCATTATAAAATAATTTATAATGTAATAAGAAAAACTATATACATATATTAATAATTTTATAAACAATTATTTTATATAAAATAATTGATTTATTTTCAAAATATAGAACTCTTCCTATAATAACAAATTATCAATTGGTATGTTTTGTGATGGTGGGTCTTTATAGTGGTTCTTTGAAAAACATAGATTGGGGTAGGATCTCAATAATATTAAAATCATATCATAAGATGTTTCATTCATGATTAAATTATTGAATTTCATATTGGGATTTTTATGTGAAAAACCCAAGGACTCTATCTCCCTTATAAGAATTGATAAGTAGGGTCTGATCCTATTCGTCGAGGTCATCTCTTATTCCATCTGGGATTATTTTTTTGTTACCCTTCATATATAATAATTACAAAATGTCCAATTAAAATTTTCAATTTTAACATTGGTTGTGATGATTAATGGTATTTTAAATCTAACATTGTAAAAATTATAATACCCCAATGTAACAAAATTTAGGCATGAAATTTCTATAAATTCATTTCACAATAAAAAATTTTATTCATTAGTAAATGGAAATTCATTTATAAAAAATTAGATCATTAAAATAGATGATCCCAATATCTAGTAATTTAATCAATTCTTCCCAGAAACATAGTCTCGTGTATGGATTGATCCCCCATTATACCTCAACCATGGGATTGTGATTATGATCCATTGAGATCATGTGAATGCCAGATGAAAATATTATCCCTCAAATATCAGTTTCATCCTATAGTAGATTTATAACCTTATAAAATTCAATAATAATTTATTATGTAATTTAATATATTTATGTAAATATTAGGACTGTTATTTAAAATTTATATCATTGAAATAAGTATTTCAAGATATAATGATTTGATTTATACTGTTATAGTCATTTTTATTATGTTGATGGTAGAATCTTTGGGATGTGTGGTCTATGTTCTTCAATTTGTTTCTCAGATAATGAATGATTGAAAAAATATACTCTCCTTAATACTAAAAAATTTAATATATCCTTACACATATTTTCTAGTAATGATACAACTATATTTTACTCAATAGATTTATTATTTTGTTCCATAAAACCTCCCTTACTTCATCAAATGTTTATTTAACATTAATAGAAAAATTTCTGAAACATTGATATATCTAGATTGTTCTACTATTAATAACATATATAATATTTAAATATTATTATTATTCATGATGAATTAATTTTAATATTCCAACACATAAACTATTTAAAATATTTTTAAATTTGTAGATTTATTATCATTCATATAGGCATTAAATTCTTATTTTTGTTTTCAAATATTTAAGAATAATATTTCTATTGATACATCTATTACATCACTATCTATAGCTAGGAATAATCTTCCTTAAGTGATTTATATATCATTATCACATAATATAAGAAATTAAATATTGTCATATGAAAAATAAAATTCCCACTAAACTAATATGAATGTAATCTACTCTACTAATGTTACGAGTAACTGATCTACTGGCTATGTCAAATATAAATCTGGTGTGTTGAAATTCATCAAATATTTACTATAAAAATATTGAGAATGTGAAATGGTTAATTCTACCTCGATGTTCACAATGGAAGTTTATTTTGATGTTATTTCATTTTTTTAAGGTTAATAAAATGTTTCTAGGAAATGTGAGAATTGTGATGGTTTCAATTTTAAAAAAACTATAATAATATATTATAATATAGATTCAAAACAATTACATGGATTATTTATTAGAAACAATTTTATCCTATGATTAATAATATTAAATATTTCGAGCCAATGATTCAATGAATGGAATATTAATTATTAGTTCCATTAACAAATAAACTTACTTTATTTGTTTATGTTAAAATTTTAATTCTTCATTATTTTATAAAAATAGATAATTGGAAAACAATTCTTCAAAATTATAGGTAGAAACTAAATTTCATATGCAATAATTTTATATCCAATTAATTTTTCTAACTATAAATCCTTAACATTATGTATTTTATTTAAAACAATATAAATCATATCATATTCACCATGGCTATCAAAATTAACATAATCATGGTTTCTACACTTTTTTTTGGGAAAAATCAAAATTTCATCTTGAACAGCCTTAGGAACATTTCTATCATACTGGTGAGTATATAAAAAATAATGGTCAAGATATAATAGGGTATCCCACTTGGTAAATCATGTTATTCTTGGAAACAATCATTTTTCACTTGTATTGGAGTCCCTAACTAGCTACACAATCATCAACTCTAGGTTATGAATTCATATAATTATGGAATTTTTGTCTACATTATGTTGAGTTTTTTAATCATACTTATTTTTATAAAAATAGTATTAATAATTTGTTTAACAGTCTAAATTTTTCCTCTTATTAATTACATTTTTCAACCTTATATGTATTTTTATATTGTATAATCTTCTATGGGGGGAATCTAGAGGCATATTTTCCAAAACATTATTCTTATTTCTATGAAAATTTAAATTCATAAAAATTAAGTTATTTAATTTTAAAAATCATAAACATAGGATAGGATACTAGAATTATTTTTAAAACTTTCATGAATTTTAAAAACATGAAACATTTATGAAACTACTCTCTAATGTGTTGGTTTTTGATTTTACATCAATTTTGGTTAATGTTATGTTTGATATTATAGATTGATATTGGTATTTTATTTTATACAGATGTGATTTAATTCACAACTATGATAATTTGGAGAGATTTTATCTATAAAAATTACAAATCATAGCATCACTATTTTTTGAAATGTTGGAAATTGTATGGAAACTTCTTTTAAGTTCATCAATTTTCCTACTAGTGTAATTAAATCCAATAGATTTTATAACTATTATCTAACATGATTGAAAGAAACCATAATCGTAGTAATATATTTAGAGAGGGGAAGGAATGTGGTAATTAGAAAACTATGTTATTGGCTCCCTAAATCTATACTATGACCCTTTAAGGGCCTGTTAATCCTCCTACAAAATCTATTTATCTTCTCCCAAAGCTCTCTCATAATACTCTAAGGATAAAATTTCATGGAAATTAATTTGTAGGCATATTAAAAGGTGTAAAATATATTCTCATCTATTTCTAGGATATAATTTATAGAATTGCCATTTAAAATAAATGGGGAAATATAATTTTACTGATATTTTCATTCTATCTATATAGTAGAAACTACTACAAAAAATTATAGAAATCGCTAATGAAGAATAATGAGTCCATATTAGGTAATCACAAAAATTATGATTTTTGTGAAAGAGGATTCATGTCTATATCATAATTATATTCTCTATTATTTAACGTAATTAATAATTGTTTCATAGAAATTTAGGTATTTGAAACAACCTGTTGTAGTTTATATGGTTTATTTGAATGGGCTCGAGTTTAAGATGTTTTTGTTATTTTTAGGGTCGTACTACCAAATATTATGTTACCCATTTCAATTTTATTTGATTAAATTTGATCTATGAATTATTTATGAAATTTAGGAATATATATTTATATTATCAGTTTTTATCCACTTCTTATGCACTATATAGTTTCTCTATATCTTTTTTATAGTTATATTTATTATTTTGTTTTTTATTTTTCAGATTGTATCATAGTTTCTTAAATCCATCCCTATATTTTAAAAAACAATTATGTTATCAAAAATACTATCAAATTAATTTTCTATATTATAACTAAAAATATGTTGATGAAATTAGGGTCAATCCAATAATTATATTCACTGAATAAATAATGAAAACAGAGTATAAAAAGACAAGATATAAATGACCCAAAATATAGATAAATTATGGTTTAGTAATGTGAAAAATGTGGTGTAAATTTTTTGGAATTATGAAATAAATATATATAAATTGTGTATAATAGGCAATAAATAAGTTCTATAAACTTATTATTAATGATTTTTGGGGAAATATAATATCTAAAATTGTAATAATATTATTTATTATAAAAAACATTTATAATTCCATATATAAAAATTAATGTAATGAATCAAATAACTATATCGATGGTATTAGATCATAATTGATTTAGTTTAATAGTCTTTCAAATATTGAAATAAATCTTCTAGGTGAAAAATATTTTTTTGAATCCTTAATGTAATCTTAATTTGATTTTAGTTGGATACTCTTAGAAGAATAAATCATTATCCCATGGTTTCTTTAAAGAAAATTTTTAAATATATATAATAATATAATAATGAACAATAGTTGAGGAATCATAATTTTTTGAATTTATATTTATTGAGGAAAATGTTTGAAGAGTTATAACCAATAAATAAATCAGTGATTAATGAAAATTAATGATTATTGATATATAAATCATATTCCCACCATTAAAGGTCTATCCTAAAAACATGTTCAGAAGTATCAAAATAACAATTATGATTATTAAAAAAATAAAAAAAATAGACATATAAAAGGGAGAGTGGAAGCTTCAATATTTAAGATACCGAATATCTCATATCAAAAAACATTATGATCCAAAAAATGTATCATGGTTCCCAAATTCTCCTCCAGTCAGGTCGTGTGATGTTTTAAAACATTAATCATTTTGGTACTTTTACATTTAAATAAGGTTATGTACCAAATTTCATCATCTCAATAGAATTTTATTACACTAGGATCCAATAATAGATCACCACATTTCATGTGGATTATTGATTATTATCCAATTATCTCCCCTAAAAGTATCAATTTTCCTATAAGGGTCCTCGATTCTTCTATTAGCCTTACTTGATATGCTTCAGAAGATTCTACTTGATATTCATATTTTAATTCCTAACATAATCATTGAATACACCTTTTTAATAATTTGATTCATTAAAATGGATTATGTAGAAATTTAATCCATGATAGAATAAGTGATCTAAATTTTCTATTGGATAAATTCATATGAGGTATATTCTATATAAAAAGTTATTCATAAACATATTGATACTCTACGAACTTCTTAATGGTTGTAATCTAGTGAAACCCCTAAGACATCATACTTGATGATAGGAAAACTCATATGAGAATTATATAAATTTATATGGTTCCCCCATTATAAATTTATTCCTTGATGAGTAAACCAATATGTTCTCAAGATGAGCTATATTTCAAAAAACATACAAGACATATTAAAACATGATCTTTATGGGAAATAAGAAGTTTCTGAATTTGGGATCTTAATTCCTTATATAATGAACCAATATATTCATAAAAACATACCAAGTTCTATTAAATGATTAAATATTTATTTCTATATTGTAAATTCATAGAAAATGACAAGGTTATAAAAATTGAAACAATGCAATATAAAGTGGAAAATTATACAATTTTCATGAAATCAGAACACAAAAATACATTAAAATTAATTTTTTATGAAAATAAATTTTAAATTTGAGTTCTGGAACATTCAATGAATTATTTCCAAAATCTAAAAAAAAATTCTATGTTGTAAAAAATTATATTGAGTTCGTGTAATGTTTCTTGTTCAGATACATTTAAGATGTCTAAACTAGATTTAATAAAGAACTATTACCAGATCCTTATTTTAGACATTTTACATTTATTTTGAAATTTTTTGAATGGTTAGTGTGGATTTTATTTTGGATTGGTACTATAATTTATCTTATAAGGCTCTTATATAGTTGATGATTGAAATTATTCTTAGGGTATTAGTATTTATGGTTTTCATATGTTATCATATTTTAATTATCAAGGATTATTTTCTATGATTAACTGTTTATTAATTTACATATAGACTATGGTTTCTAGAAATATTGCTGTCATGCCTAATTTTTGTTATGAAAGATTTAGATTAAATTTATTGTATTATGTTTATAGTTTTATCAATTTTTTATAGCATTATGTTATGTTTTATTTATAAAATATGTTATATATTGTTTTCTATTCAATATTATTTGAAAAAATCTAATATAACACACACATAAATTAAATCTTTTGATAATCATTCTTGGTGAAACAATTTTTAGATACTAATTTTTTAATTAAACTAAACAATGATTGTGTATGTTTACCTTAAGAAGGTGTATTCTGTATGATACCATTTTATAGTTTTGGTATATATAGATTAGTTTCATCTGATATATGTTTCTAATTCCTAGAAATTATTTTATTTGTGATATATGTTTTCTTCATCGATGTTATATGATATTTCTCCACAAAGACAACTAGTGGATCACTAAAAAGGTGGTGGAAATAATGGTCCACATTTAATGTCATTGAAAAGTAATTTTTTATTGAAACATTCAATTGTTGAGATTCTTTGATATAGTTAACATTTTGATAAATAACCTAAGGTTCATGGGGGTTCCATGCATAGATTCGTCTATATATGATTTTATATTGGAGTATCAAATACCCCATAAAACAATATTTATTGGTGAGAGAACCTACAAGCTACTTAGTTATTGATGAAATGTCTATAACTCTCGTTGACCAGATTATGACAGTCACATATATGTGGGTAATGATTGTCATGTATATGTCATGAGGAATAGTTATTAATTGATTATACGTATCATCCAATGTAGAGAAGTAAGAGGTAAAACTCTAGAATTATTTTTTCTCACCTTTTAAGGAAAATATTGTTTTTCATCATCACCAAATATAAATTTATATGATGGATTAAGTTACATAAATCTTATAAATTGTTTATTTATTATAAAATTCTAGTAGGGGATGAGTCCTTTAGGGTTTGACATTTTAAAGATCACCTGAGTTATTTTATTATCTTTTGGTCTATTTTGTTCTCATTTATCTATATTTTGGATTTAAACTAGGAAATATTAGCTTAAATGAACAAATGTGGAGAATTATACCATGGAAATATAGTTATGTAATTATATATAGAATCATATTATATTGTTGGGGGAAATATTGATATAATTCATTTTTTAGTGTGGTGAGGACTTATGAATCAAGGGTCATGGTTCACCATACCCTCATAAGGGAGTACTACTTTTGTGTGTGTCTTGTATAGTATATGTGAGACTCATTGATCGTACTGCAATAGACTACACATAGAGTTTCAATCTTGTTAGAAAATGAAATATCAAAAACAAATTAGGTCAGGATTTCATAATAAAAAGTTTCCCACTATATTGTTTTAGGGATATATAAAATAGTCCTTGTTATTACTAAAAATATGATCGGGGGTTTCCAAACTAATCCAATAATATAAGAGACTCTACTACCTAGTGATATGGTAGACAGTTAAAACATGGATATTCATAATATGGGATTCATCCCGCTGGAGGAATTTACAAAGGTTATGGATTGGGAAATATTTTAGGTATCAGGTATACACTCATTGATCATAGTTACTTTCAATAAACTATATGAGATTTGATTTTAGATACAATAGCACTAAAAACTATTTTATTTTACATAAGGGAAGAAGACTTATTTTTATAATATCAATTGATTAGAAATTCATATTTGGATGTGGGCTTCAAATCTGAGATAAAAACATTTAATATAGTTATAGGGTTGATATAAGAGTACATTTACATCTTCATGGATTTACCAATGACAATTATTATTTATTGTAATCTCTAGGTCTCAAAACTAAAATTTTATATGATTTTTTATTTTTTGTCAATAAATAGAATTGTAAAATAAGTTGAGAAATTTCGGTAATCATTTATATGTTTTTTAAAGTACAAGAATAGTGGAATTAGGTCACATGGTGTCTATATTAATATAATGAATAATAATATGGTTATCATTGATATGGAATATGGTTTCTGATCTAATGAATAGTGGATAGAACTGGAATTTCGGGTGTTATTGGTCGAGGACAATAATGTCATATATTTTACAAGAACATTGTGTGGTATTGGAATCCAACCCAAATTTAGTAGAGTTTCTAATGTAATCCCTAAGAGATTAGAATACTGATTTTTTATAGTGTTAGCTATATTTATAATTTTATGTTTTCACTTTTTTATGATTAGAATATAATGTCTAAAATGATATAAGATTAATACTTTTTAAAGTTAATAAAGTTGGGTCATTTTTTGAAATGGAAGTATATTTATAAATGTTATTTTTATAATTTCTAAATTAATTCAGTTGTTTTATAATTTTTTTACATTATGGGAAATAATGATAGTAATAATTGTAAAATAATCAATTGATTATCATAGGATATATTTTTAAATACATTTTAAAATTTCCTAGGGCATGAAGGGTATCATTGACATATACTATTTATGGATCATAGTAGATCAAGTGATAATTAACAATGTAATTTATTATCTTTGGATTTATTGAATAGTATGAGACTCATCATAAGAAAAAATTGAGGTTCCCTACATATGTAACATCGTTGTGTGATGTGTAAAATATTTTGGATATTTTTTTTACATTTTCTTAATGTTCCATATATACATTTCATATTGGATGAGAATAGTAAGATAATTTGTTTAAGGTGAAAAAATATCAATTTCATATTTATTTATCTTATGTGAGACTTTTCAAATTATTTTTAATATTTTTTACTGTGAAATAACTTTGGCAATGAGAAGTAGTCATCTAAAATAAATTTATATTCTACCTTGAGGACAAAAAAATATCAAAGGTTTAGAACATCATGGTGATATTTTATAATATTGTATGTAACATAATATATTTTGTTGAACTAGAAAATTAAAGGCATATGTTGTCACACTACATATAGATTCTATTCTAGTATCATTGTTTTGTTACATTGGGGTTTACTCTGAGTAGGATAAATAAATATGAAACTCCCATTGAATGTATAAAATTACATTTTTATAAATTTTTTGTAATATTTAATATATTTTATTAATTTAAATTGTGTAGACATTACTTATAAGAGAATAAGTATGAATATTTTCACATAACATGGAGTATCACAAAAAAATGCATGGGAGAAATTATCAAATCATCCCATAAATATAAAATAAATTATTAACAAATCTTATCACATATTCAGTTGAAAAAAAATGGTTAATGAGTATTTAATGACATTTTGTAATTTTGACGTAATGGTAAATGTAATATTTTAATAATATATCTTTAAATAAAAAGTAAAAAAAATAAGGAAGCATTGATCATGTTGTTTTTATTCATCAGACAAGATGAAGAAGTAAAATTTGAATAAAATAATTGTGTTTGATATTATTAGAATATTATTCATCAAATTTCAAGAATGTATCATTGATTTTCATTATACAATATATGGAAAAATATCCCACATCATAATTATTTTGTAATTTTTGTAAAGTGAATAAGAAGAAGATAAAATGATGTTGGCACTATTGCTATATAAAATATATGCATTGAATAATGTGATAATGGAGAAAAGTAATGTAATATTTTTTTTATTTTAAATTAAGTTTAAATAATCATAAATAATTAATATCTCATTTTCATACAGAATTAAAAAGTTTGAATACATTTATAATATTTGATATATAATATTGAAACTATTTTTTATCCACATTGTATTATAATAGATCATTTCATATTTTAGAATAATTAATATTTGAAGATAATATGTGATACATTTTATGTATATGGATTTCGTAGAATAAGTCAAATTAGAGAATTCTATTGTGAAATGATCATAATCTAGTGAATTAGTGTTCCTGATGTCTGCGACATGAAATCATTGATTAAATACTCACTGAATAAGCATGGTAACATCATGATTTTTAATAGGGAGAATAATATTCAACACTAATGAAGTGGTTTCATCCATTTTTGAGAAAATAGTGTAATGAATGTGAATTAAAATGGTGCATCTAACACGATTTTAAGGCACTTGGTAATAATGAATAGTATGTTGAACATATTGATATAATATTTCCTATAAAATATTTTTGTATCTTCTGAACAAATGAGTATAGGCGAAGTAGTTTCATTGGGGAAAAGTATATACAATCCACAGCCATGACATATTATTTTTGACCACCTTAAAATTATCATCAGAATTCCCCAAAGAATTTCCCTTAGTGGTGAACCTAGTAAATAAACCATTTCCTATACATATTTTTCATTCATCGTATCTAGGAATATTTTTACAAACTCCCCAAATAGGGAACATTTTAATACTAGTTCAAATTAAAATAGTTTAAATAAACTTAAGTAAATTTATATAAAAAATAGTCTTTAAAATGAGATATAACATAATTCACCTCCTATTAGTATGTCCTAGTTTGCAAAAAAATATAATTGTTCCAAAAAGAACTGTCTTGGTATTCTACCTTTGAATAAATTTTTAATTTTTTGGTTAAGATAGATGCAATGAAATACCAACCTCATTTTAGGGTTTTTATGATTTGTGGTTTGGGAAATGATATTATTTTGTATATATATTCCTTTGGAAATGTTGTTATGCTGAACATTTCATGAAATATTGACTTGAATAAGAACAGTGATATAATTTGGTATTTTTATATAGAAATTATAATTTAACATTCACTTTCTAATGATGTGTAAAGGAATATCTCTCATTGTGATACTACTTTCGTGATTAAGAAAATATATAAGAACTATATGTAAAATATGTTTGAGAAAATATGGTTTTGGAATCTATCATAATAGAGGATTTATAAATTTATCATTATTATAAAAAAGTAAAAATACTCAATGTAGTATGAATTATTTAATAAATAGCAACAAGACGAAGAATACTCTTGATAAAAAGGACACACCCACTTAGATATGTGTGATTTATCTCAATGATAATTATAACATTAAAATTGTTTTGGATGACACTTATTTGACTAGAAATTTTGATTTAACTTTTGGGAAGGAAATAAAGAGTGCATGGATGATGTGGTAATTACATATAGTTTTAAATCTAAATAATGATCATAATAAATCATAATGGAGAACATATTTTTACTTTAAATGGATAAACAATTAGAAATTATATTTTATGTAAACTAAGAATTCATAGAAGACCATTTCCATGATAAAAAATATAATAATGTGATTTGATAATTCGATAAATATAGATATGATAAACATTAGCAGAAAAATTAAGATTTAGTTTTATAAACTTGATCTTATATTATAAGGGATATAAATATATATATATATATATAGTAGAAATGAATCATAATCTATGTGAAGAAACCACATGAACAAATATTAAAATTAGGAGAATATTATTGATCATGTTTTCTGAAGATGGATTCTCAATTGAGAGAAATTGATGAGATGATCATAGATATTTAATAATATCTATAATCACCAAAGACAAAAGAGAAATTACATTTTCACTTTATGATATAGATAAAAAGTGGTATAATAAAAGATAAAAATTGTAATCTATAAATAAAAGGAGATCTGATACCAATTCCAAATGAAATTACATTTTATAGAATATTGAATTATTATGATAATATAAAGGAATTCATGGACACACTATATATGTTTTCATAGAATCCCATGGTCTCAGTGATTGATTTAAATCTACAATACCAATTTTCCAACTGTGATGTGAATAAAATGGTATCACTTTTGTAGAATATGGTTTATTCTTAATAATGCTTAAAATTATTCTATAAAAATAATTTTAAAGGATAAAAATAAGTTATACTGAGTTGAATTATTCTAATACAAATTGAGATGAAAATTTATAGAAAATGAAAATTTATTGAGATTGAAAATAGATTTAATACTATAGAGATAGATTATCTAGTCTAACAAAGGGTTCACTGAGAACCAATGATGTTACATCAATACCATTCCTCCAGGATGTACTGAAAAAAAATACATAGAATATAAATTTGGAAACTACTACAGTTTTATGGTATAATGATGGACATAACAAGAAGTATTAACCAAGTATAAATAAGTTTTATGGGACTCTTAGGGACATTTAAGATGGTATATATGATGAATTAGTTATTTGTTTCAAATCTAATTCCACTAGAGATAATATTAATTGAGGAGGAAGATCACTCCTATGGTTGATGAAGAATATTTAATGATATATAAAATCTAAATCCCTATATTGATCATGGATTTGTGGGATTAAAATCAAAATTGGGATGGATCCCAATCCATAGTATTTGGATAAATATTGATAAATTATTCAGAATAAAATATATAATATCGAATTTCAAAAAATAACGACATAGAAGGAATGAAAAATTATGAGAATTTAAGGTCTTTTTAATAATTAAAAAATATTTTCTTCTCTGTCAAGATTATCATACTACACCCTATAGACATGTATATAAATTATTTAAATTTATATTGTATTTGGAGTTAGTTTATGTGGTTGATATTTCCACTCACAACTATATAATTTTATTATGTGGTGATGGTGACCAAATTATTTTTCAAGGTGTTCGAAGATAATACATCTCTGTAGCATTCCCTCATAGAACCATATTAAAATATTATGTAAGAGGGATATTCTAGGATGAAAACTATTGAGGTTCATCTAGATATACTTTAAAACTGTGAATATATACTGATATATTTCACTTAATCGAAGTACATATGATCTCTAAATTATACATAATTATTCTCTAACACACCCATAAAAGATATAAAATGTAATCATGGGTGGACATATTCGATAAAGAATATTCACAACCCATTATGAATCCATTTTAGGTATTATTAACTGAATATTATAAATCATTCTAAAAAGATACCACATAGAATGGTTTGTAGTTCTAAAAATTGATATTTCAAATTGATGTAAATGTAATCAATAGTTTGAATTAAAAGGCTTCAAGAGTCATAAATAATTTCAAATCCCTTCAAAATATACTGGACACATGCCCTATTTCTGTTCAAATTTATCATGTATATTTAGGTTCTTGATCAAACCCAACACCCTCGAATCATTCAATGTCAACAATACATACCCATGGATATGGGATTAACCAATTTATTGTTCACTTTTATGACACTGGAACCATTAATCAGACTAGTAGTATCCAAAATGATATAAAATATCATAACTTTAAGACTATAGGTGGAGAGATATGTCTCCTGATTGTGTAATTAGTTATGTATATCCCATGTTGCCAAGAAGCCAACTGTAATAATCATGTTTTATTCCAGAGTATATAGAGGCCTTGGTTCAAAATCATGAAACTCAAATGATAGGAATAGATTTAAAGAATTAAGATGAAAACTTGTTTGAACATAATTACCATGTGAAGTCTAGATAATGAATTATTAATCAGGAATTTGAAATTATATATTCTTTAACGTATAAATCATGGTGGTCAGTAATGATGTAACAAAGTTCATCACCTTGAAATATAGACATGAAATCAGAGTGGATTCATCAAATATGATTATAAATAATACATATATTAACTGGGATTCCCTTACTATCATAGTTATCAGCTGGAAATTTACATTCCCTTTAACTGTTTCTAAATATGATAAAATGTAATATAAAACTATATGAAAGAAAACAAAACATAAGAAAATACTATAAACACACATCAGTAATGCCTCTATAAAACATTAATTGTAGAGATGAACCTTTTTTAAGAATTTTTAGAAATTAATTTTTCATCTATTTATCATTAAATGTTTTATAAAAACACATTATAATAAATAAATTAGAAACAAATGGGGAAAACTCACATTGATAATGCATCTCTGAAAATTGGATATTGGAGGGGAAACAATATTTATAAATTTTATTAGAAATGAATTTATAATATACAGATGGTTATTGTACATATGGATAGTTATTTTAGTGACTAGTAATCCTATTAAAAATTGAAGAGTCTTAGACTATTTATCATTCTATAAATAAATAAATGTTCCCCATGTAATCATATGAAAGCATTCCACTAGAATGTGGAGCGTGTGTTGTAAAATTTACCTAATAAGATTTTTTTTATCCATGGTCCTAAATATATTTTTATATCCATGTTTCTAATTAAATAATGTATATAGAAATGAAACATCAATACGAAACTCACAATTAATTTTTTTATATGAATTTTATTGTCTTTTCAATACTTCTCATATCCAGAACACTATACTCAATGGTATTCTCCATCCCCAACAGGAAAGATTGGTAAAATATATAATTTATATGACTATAAATGAGCAAACCATTCATAAAAGATTCCTCCTTGTGGATAATTTCCATCAACACCTTAATTATTGATAACCCATGTATATATATGAGAGTGATCATAAAATTAATAAGTGTTATCCTTCATCTAACATAAAGAAACCTGTTTTTTCACATACTGATTTTCTAGGTGATAGTGATAAAAACCCCATTATATAATTGCACTAAATATATTCTAATATATCGGATGGAACTTTGAAAAGTAATAGTCATGTTCCCTCTAGTGATTTCAATCGATGCATCAATCCATATTACACGATTTGTAGAATATTCAAAGGATGTATAAATGTTTCTATTATATTAATTATTTTTTTGGATTATCTATTTATGGTATTCATTTGTTACATGATTAGAAACAATTATTGAGTTATAAATACAATGCATGAAAAATTATAGATAATTTGAAAACATTGTGTTTAAAATTATAAAAATATGTTTCTACCACCGACATGTGATTCTATCTATTGGAGATGTCATTTTTATGTTATTAATGAGAATATATTCCACTATGATGAAAAGGTCATGATAAAGTGGATCTCATTGACAATAAACTTGAGAGAGAATGAGAGAAATCGAGATGACTAATATATGTAGAAAATATCAGAAAACCAATCTAAAAATGCATATCCTTTCATGATTAACTATAAAATATTCCTTTATAACATATCACATTAACGGTCTTTGTAATTTTTTGTTCTTGATATTTTTATTTTTATAAACATATTAATAATCCCTAACATATACTAAGCCTAAAAAGGTCCACATTTCCTTGATTATTCCATAATCACCCATTTTAAAATCTATATACATGTCAAAAATGAACATATAAATTCTATCATTGAATATAATATCCACTATATTATATGACAAATTACACATGTTTATAG
The DNA here is from genome assembly GCA_963277665.1 of Viscum album. Lineage (NCBI taxonomy): Eukaryota > Viridiplantae > Streptophyta > Magnoliopsida > Santalales > Viscaceae > Viscum > Viscum album. The sequence continues at coordinate 938,789,709 of OY728129.1, forward strand.
TCATGTACTAGATAAATGAAGATGGTTAACTAGATATATAAATTAAAACAATATTATTATGACATATAGTTATGGGAAGAGGTAAAACTATGATGTAGTTTTCTACTTCATGAATGAGGTACATTTTAACAATTTCCTATATAGTGTCACAAAATAAACCGTGATATCTATAATGTCTTTTGAAGAACCCATGGGTTGAATATAATAAATAATTAATATTTGAGATAAAACACATATTTTTTTGATAAAGATGAATAATATAATATGACATGTTAGAACTATTACAGGATGTAATTAATCTCAGGACTAAGAATAAAGATTAAAAATAATCAAACCTCTAAAACTAATCAGAATGTTGTTCCAATAACCCAATTTGTTTTATAATAGAAATAGAGAAGAAGAATGTTAGAAAATATCATATTTTGTATCACAAAATATGGAGTTAATGAGGATTCAATAAAATATTTGAAAGCCTTGTGGTACTATGGCACAATTAGAGATTTAAAAAATGAATTCAGCCATATTTTATGTGGTATATAAAAACAACATAAAAGGTATAATACTATAGATATTTAGTTATATAATTCCTAAAAATCATAATTATTTATTAATATACTACTATTTTTGTATCTTTAAATTATGTTTGAAGATACCAAGAAGGTTTTGGAAGGAAACATCTAATCAAAACCTGATTTCCCTATGATGATGCTTATCATAGTACCTGGTGTAATTTAGTAAATGAATATTCATGTATTTTTTTATAATTAAACTAGTGTTTTTTATCATCATATGAAAACCATAAGCAATAGGGATACTATATTAAAATAATTTATAACTTATATCCATAGTTAAATACAAATATATATAATTATTTTTTTGGTATATATCATATATATCATACACTCGATAAATTATTCTTCAAATTTTGATGGATTGGTGATCAATTTATTGAGATCACATAATGATGTGTTTATGAATGTACGAATTGAATCAATAATCAAATATATTATAAGTGAGTGACATGGATGGGTATGTGATTATTGACTTAAGATTTTTTATCCTAAACTAATTTCCTTCTCCATATGCATATATGATTTTTTTAATTAATCAAATGAAAATTAAGAACATCATTCATTGAATCATATTAAAAAAATGAAGAAGAAAATAATAATAATTTTTTTGATGATAAATGGTGATAATTATTTAATATTTGGATTAATGGTTAGTAATTCTTGTACAGAGGATAAACATAAAATTGTTATTATTGTACCTAAAGGTATAGACACCATTGGTTGGAGTACTAATGATTATATCAATAATTGGTTTGAAGAACCTATGTGTTTTTTGGTGGTATACATTTTCAATATCTATAGATATTTATGGAAGAATAAATATGGTTCTTCCGTAAAAGGTGTGAGAATAAAAAAACATTTTCACAAATTTTGAAATTTATGAATACATTCTCACAATAATACCATTGAATACAAACATTTATACTTTCAAAATTAGAGTGAATGTTCAGAACACACAACAATAGATTTCATATAGTGTTTGTGGTAAAGAAATTCATAATACATGACTAATTAGATGTAAGAGAGAGAGAAATATGAGCATAATCTCTCAAAATATAGAGGCCTTAGGGTTAATTTCAATAATATGCCCATCCTTGAAAAATATGTAAGAATTAATATTGTTGAAAATTAGGGAGTGCTGATTTTAAATATATCCCATTTTATGTTGATGTAAAAGAGGGAGGAAATTATTAAATCATAATTAAATTTATTTGAAGAAAATCTAATGATTTATGGTTTTATGATATTGTTTACAAAAAATCATAAAGGCCGCTAATGTGACACCCCAAGCTTCCACGATACGCTTCTCTTTCAATAATGCAATAGCTTGCATTGTACGCAAGTTCGAGATTCAAACACACCGCGACCAATCAAAGTAGCCGTTATGAATAGTAATACCCAGTTTTTTAAAGTTTATAAATTTTATTATTCAAATTTGACTTTATTTTTGGATTCTGAATATCGAAATTATCCTAAGATGAATTTTTCTTTTTTTCTGAGAACTTCCAATTTTTTTATGAATAGTGTAAAATAGTAAAAATTAATTAAATATTTTTTTAATAAAAATAATTTATAGTGATAAATTATATAATTTAGTGGGTTTAAAGTATAATTAAAATATAATTTTACCATTTTATCCAATGGTGGTCATTAGATTTAATTTCACATTGAAATTGGACATAAACAATTATCAATCTTTTGATTGTTGTTGTTTCATAAAAACATTCTACTTGTTTTGACAATGGGAATTAATTATAAAATTAATTAATTCAACTTATATTTTTTGAATTTTTTAAAATAGACATCATTTTTTAATTCATAATATTAATTAAATCATAGGGTGAATTTTTGGTATTGTTCTGAAAAACTTCATTTTTTGATGAATAGTGAATCCACTAAGTGGTAGTTAAAAAACTAATTTTTATTTTAAATGAAACTTTACCACTTCTGTGAATTGATTTTCAAAAATCCTCCATACATGGTTGTCATTATTATGTAAAATGTGGTTTAATGAGATGAAAATAAATTTTGATGAATTGTACCTTTTAAGTATTATTACTCACGATTAAAGGTAATTAGTGTAATTTAAGGTAAATATAATGTTATAATAATATGAAATTCCATTTACACTTATCCTACCCTTTTGGATGAGTTATGGCCGGCCAATACAATCCATGGGTCTACTTGGGGACCCCATGGAGCCACTTGGGTAAGAAAATGACCTTAATAACTTTTTATTTAAAATAAAAATAAATTTGTCACAAACATTTGTTGTTTTACTAAACAAATTATTACATGGGGTTATATAAGATAACTTTTAGACTATAAATATTAATTGGAAAGATAAAAAGATTTACTACATCATGGTAATTGTTTTATATTTTTTATGCTTTAAATAAATAAATTTATTTATGACACCATGGTGATGCAGTGATACCTCATTAATGAACAATTTAAATAAAATGAAAATATAAGGTAAAATATAAGATATAAACCTGTATAAAACCTATTGTATGGGTATATTTAGAACCATTATTACCTTATCCTAGAAATATTTCATTGTGGGTCCTTTAAAATCCGAAAATCATTTCATAATAAATTATCATTTCAGGACTTTCTAAGATTGCCCCTCCACTCCTCATATAAAAGGCCCCCACCTCTAGCACCTCATTCACACCGTCAAAGCCATTTGTCTAGGCCAACCTCTGCAAAATTATTCTCTCAACTTCTAACTCTTACTTCTATAAGCCTCACTTTTGTCAGAATACTTTCCAAGGAATCCATTTTCTCAATTCAAAAAGAGTTACCTGATTTTAAGGTAATGTCTTCTCTTATGTTCTTTTCTTTTATTTTGCTTCTCCAACACCATAAAATCTTTTTATTCCTTTATTTTGTAAAAAAATAAGTATCTTAAATATACTAGGAATTTTTTATGGGATGTAATTGATTTAAAGTTACAGTCACATTCGTCTAATGGTTAAAGAATATAAAAACTCTGGGGGTGGAAAATTACTGCCTCATGAAAAGATGATTGTTCAATATTCTTTTAGAACCTCTCATGGTGGAAAATAAGATGTCACTATATTTATATATGATATATATTATGTTTAGTTTTTCCTTATGCTTCAATATTTTTCATTTATGGCATATCTTTATGATTTCCATTATGGGTAAACGAGATAATTTCATTTTAGGAAGTGCGGACTACTGCCCCCTCAAAGTGATTTGAACCGTTAATGCCATATGTGGGATGTATAAAGGATGGAGTAAATGATATTATATATGATATTATACTGGAATTATAATATACCTTTATATCATTATTATTTCATTCCATTAAATACGAAATAGAAATGGAAGTAGCGTTCATGCGTACGTACGGGTTACAGTCTCCATGAATGGTGCATTTCATTTCTTACCTCTAAATTTTATTTAATATTATAAATGAATGTATATACTGGATATGTAAGATATATATGATATCTAAATCATGAATATAATTTTGTATATAATGGATATTTTAACACAAGAACAACTTTTAATTATAAGAAGAATATTTTTGACTCTAGTGCCAAAGATCGACAAAACGACCGTTATTAACTTAAATAATTACATAATGTTCATAAATGGTAATATGTGATATAAAAGGAATAATGAACTTGAAAAAGGTTCTTAAGAAAATATAAATTAAATATATTTTTTTATTCAGGAGACTACAGAACGATCGAGTCAAGTCGGGAACGAGGTAAGGGACTTCGTCTCAATCTCCTTTCATTGAGGAATATTTTGTTTTATACACAACTTTATTTTAAACGGGGTATTAACCCCTTTTAATTTTACCCAAAAGGAATATTTTTATATGAAGAATTTTTACTAAATGACAAAAGGAATGTTTTTTCTTATGTATGCGGCGACAACAACTTCTCCGCCGCCGTGACCATTATTTGAGTTTCGTCTTCCTCTACAAGCCATAACTTTTTTTAAATTAAAATTAAATACCAAGTTTTACTTTTCTTTTATTTTGGTATTGAAAATGGTTTTGATAATGTTTTGATTATATTAATGTGTTGTATTGATATCTTATGATTGAAATGTGGAAATTTTATATTTCCTTTATTCATGTTTTATGTGATACGATTATGTTATGGTTCTTGGGCATTGTTTATTATTTTTTTAAAGATTTTCATATAAGGATTGCATTGGACTTAATAAGTGATGGGTGGAGCCCGCTATATCACCTCAATGCATCAGTAGGTCTTGTGTGACAAACAAGTGTCTCGGCACAAGGCCTTGAAAAAATCGTTTTTGTAGTCTTGGAACAAGGCCTTGACTATGTGGTTATGATAGTACGACATTATGAATTCCATCATTATGAAAGTGGTTATTAATATTTCATGTGATTATTGGACTGGTAGAATATCCATGTGAATTAGTAAATGGAATTATTTCATTTTATTTTTCCATATTATGCTGATGTTCAAGTTTAAATGGCTTTTGTTTCAGTTATACATTTCCTTAAATGTTTATGTTTATTTATGAATGTTTCCCCTATATTGTTATCCTTACTGAGCATCTGATCTAACCCCTTTCAATGTTTTAATTTTTCCTGGATGTGAAGAAGTATTTTATGAATGAACTGCATGGATAGTATGAGTGGATATGAAGAAAATATTTTGTAGTAGTTTTGTTGAAATTTATGATGTAATGTAATACTTATTAATATATTTAGTGTTTCCATGGCTACTAAACTAATCGGTCATTCAATAATTGATCTTTTGTGATCATGACAATGTTACATAATAATGCACCAACTCTGGGTAGATGGGGTCAGGGCGTTATAGTTGGTATCAGAGGTAGTTTAGTACTAACTATGGAATCTATATTTAGATAAACATTTATTAGAGCACATATCTCTAATATAGACTTTGAGGAATAGTATAGAAGAACATCCTATAATTTTGGTATTGTAGAGATTTTGTGAGTTTTCCGAGCAATACATCCCTGCCTAGATATGAGCAGGTAGAGGTCGCTCTGGCATAGATGTACCTAGGGGTAAAACCCGAAAACACCGCATTGATCAAGAGTCGAATTAGAACTGGTGCACGACAACAGGCCTTGTTGTACTCTTGTTTACGACACTCTCGGGGGATATGCTTAGGATAATTCTCATTTTCTGTACAAACCATTATAAAGGATTTATGATTCTATACTTCCTCAATGAATTTTTTTATGATTATGGATTATATCCATAAAAGGATAAATTTATGTCAGGTGTTTTGAAAGTTTGTTATTGTGTATTTCGATTCATAAACTAGTATAGTTTATTCCATTGTTAAGAAGTGGATCCTAGTGGAAGGAATGGAAACCATATCAATGCATGCACTCCATGTAGGTATTTCCCTCCTGATCAAGATAATTATAGTGGAGATGGTGATAGAACTGATGCTGATCAGCTTATCACCATACTGGGACAACTCACTCAGGTTATGAATAATAACCTTACTCGTATGGAGAACCCTGATCCGCACCGTGGAGGATTAATGTTAGATCGCTTCATGAGGAAAAAACAACCAACATTCAATGGGAGTAAAAATCCATTAGTTGCTGAGCAATGTATTAGTTTCCTAGAGAAAATATTTCAGGCTTTGGGGAGTAGTGAAAGGGAAAAAGTTGTCATGTCAGTTTATCGCCTCAGTAGAGATGTTGATCGATGGTGTTCACTGATTCAAAATAAAAAGGAAGATGAAGAAGTATCAAGAATGGAATGGAGAGTGTTCAAAGAGCTTTTCTTAGAAAAATACTTTCCTCGTGACCATCGAGCAGATATGGAAAGGCAATTTCTGAGTTTAAGACAAAAGGAGGACGAGAATGTCGCAAAGTATGAGTCTAACATTACAAGGTTATTGAGTCATGTTCTAGATTATATACATAACCCAAGCAATAATATTTATTGCTTCTTTGATGGGTTAAAACCATTTCTCCATAGAGATTTAGTATCACAATCTTTCTCAACGTATGAAGATATAGTCTCGTGTGCTATCAGGATAGAAAAGTAATTCTCTAAATCTTATGACAATAATGTAATGCAAGAGAAGAAGAGAACAGTGAAACAATAGATAGATAAAGGGAAAAGGGGAAAGAATTATTTTCCATTATGCAATAATTGTTGGACGAATCACCCAGGTACTTTCCAAAAAGGAATTAGAGTTTGTTATAAATGTGGAGGAAAAGGTCACCAAACTCTTGATTTCAAGGGAAAGAAAGAGGTTATAAATGTTGAATGCTCAAATTTTAGGGAAATGGGGCATTATTCAAATGAATGTCCTATGCATCAGGGAAACATACCTCAGAAAAGGCCAAGGGATCAAGGCGAATCTTATGTTGTTACTACAAATGATGTGTAATAATTAATGTATTGGTGCTTTTGGTCTCAAGGATTATATTCTAGTCATAAGAATAATGTGATATATATATGGATTTTATTGCATTACTTGTTGTTATCATTAAGGTTTTAATAGGATGATGGTAATCATATTTTTAGTATGGGATAATAAAATAAACTTTTCTTTGTTTGGGGAATCTGATGTTACAATTGATTTCGGAATTTATAGACCTTTTAGAGAATGACTGGATAGAGGTATTTTGGTTAACTATAAAGGTTGGAATAGAATAAGTTGAACTTGGGATAGTATTGTTTAAGGTTAAAATATTTCTAAAGATTATTTTTGGAATATTATAATACTACAGTTTTAGGAAAAGGAAAACCTACATGTTGGGGGATAACCCGTCGCATCAGACAAAGCTGTAGGAATCGAACCGACAACCATAGTGTGACATGACTTTATTACCTACCACTATCCTATAGGAAGTCCATCGTTATTACAAAATAGTTTTACTAACAAAAATGGTATGTGTAAATATTTGGAACCTTGTATGATTAGGATAAATATAGTATTTTTGAATTCTATTACCTTTTGGAGTGAAAGATATGTTTGTGGTAAAAAATTTATTGAAGGATGAAAGTCTACATGACACGTAAGTATATTTCCTTACATTATTAGTAAATATTCAAATTAAATTCCTCAACTTTATGAAAGGTAACTTAAAACAAAAACATTGTCGGTTAACTTTTCCTACTGGGGAATGAATGACTGTTTAATCCATCACAAGTATTTGATTTTCTTGTAGTTAACTTTCTCCTAATCCTATTATCTACAACTCTCCATCCGACCTTGATGATTTGTTTCTCCTCCATATCTATGTTTTCAAAGAGTCCTAGTATGGGCTATCTCGGGGGACCTTTGTACTTCTCTTTCTTTATTTAAAAGTTATATGTTTATTACCCTTATTTCCGATGTGGGTCTTCCACAAAGGTATTTTCTACTTTCAACCTTTTATTTTCGAAGAACAATTTCAACTTTCAAGGATGAAATTTTTTGAAGGAGGGGAGAATGTAACACCCCAATCTTCTATGATACACTTCTCTTTCAATAATGCAATAGATTGCATTGTATGCAAGTTCGAGATTCTAACACACCGTGACCAATCAAAGTAGCCATTATGAATAGTAATACCAAATTTTCTAAATTTTATAAATTTTATTATTCAAATTCGAATTCATTTTTGGATTCGGAATATTGAAATTATCCTAAGTTGAATTTCTTGTTTTTTCTGAGAACTTCCAATTATTATGAATAGTGTATAATACTAAACATTAATTAAAAACAAATTTTTTAATAAAAATAATTTATAGTGATAAATTATATTATTTAGTGGTTTTAAAATATAATTAGGATATATTTTTACCATTTTATCTAATGGTGGTCATTAGAATTAATTTCACTTTGAAATTGGACATAAAAAATTGTCAATATTTTTATTGATATTGTTTCTTAAAAAAACTCTATTGATTTGAAAATGGGAATTAATTATAAAATTATTTAATGAAACATAAATATTTGGAATTTTTTAAAATAGACATCATTTTTTAATTTGGAATTTCAATTATAGCTTAGGGTGAATTTTTTGTATTGTTCTGAGAAACTTCAATTTTTGATTAATAGTAAAACCACTATGTGGTAGTCAAAAAACTAATTTCTTGATTAAATGAAACTTTACCACTTATGTGAATTGAATTTAAAAAATCTGACATACATGGTTGTCATTAGTAAGTAAAATGTGGTTGAATGAGATGAAAATAAGTGTTGGTGAATGGTAACTTTTATGTTTTATTAATCGCGATTAAAGTTAGTTAGTGTACTTTAAGGTAAATATAATGATATAATAATATGAAATTACCTTTAAACTTGTCCTACCCTTATTGGATGAGTCATGGCCGACAAAGAAAATCCATGGGTCAACTTGGGGACCCTATGGAGCCACCTGGGTAAGAAAATGATATTAATAACTTATTATTTAAAGTAAAAATAAAATTGTCACAAACATGTGTTGTTTTACTAAAACAATTATTACATGGGGTTATATGAGTTAACTATTTGACTATAAATATTCATTGGAAATATAAAAATGTTTCCTATATCATGGAAATTTGTTTTATAAATTTTAGTCATTTAATAAATAAATTTATTTATGACACCACGATGATGCACTGATTACCTCATTAATGAAAAATTTAAATAAAATGAAAAGATCAGGTAAAATATAAGACATAAACTTGTCTAAATCCATTTTTATGGGTATATTTAGAACCCTTATCACCTTTCAATTGAAATATATTATTTTGGGACCTTCAAAATCCGAAAATCATTTCATAATAAAGTATCATTTCATGAATTCCCAAGAGTGCCCCTCCTCTCCTCTTATAAAAGGCCCCCACCACTACCACCTTATTCACAACATCCGAGCCATTTGGCTCGGCCAAACTCTACCCAAATACTCTCTCAACTTCCCTCTCTTACTCCTAGAAGCCTCACTTTGGGAATAAGTCTTTCCAATGATGCCTTTGGCTCAAATAAAAAAGAGTTACCCGATTTTAAGGTAATGTCTTCTCTTATGTTATTTTGTTTTATTTTTCTTCTCTAACCCCTTAAACTATTTTTATTCCTTTATTTTGTAACAACACCAGTATATTTAATATACTAGGATTTTGTTATGATAATTATTTTATTTAAACTTACACACACCTTTGTCTAATGATTAAGGAACATACTGTTTCTGTGGGTAATGAATTACTGCCTCACGAAACGATGATTGTTCAATCTTCTTTTGAAACCTCTCATGGTGGCCATTAAGATGTCACTATATTTATATATGATATATATTATGTTTATGTTTTCCTTATGCTTCTTTATTATTCATTTATGTCATACTTTTATGATTTCCATTATGGGTAAAAGTTATAATTTCATTTTAGGAAGCGCGCACTACCGCCCCCTCAAAGTGACTTGAATCGTTAATGCCATATGGTGGACATATAAAGGATGGAGTAAATGATATTATATATGATATTATACTGGAATTATAATATACCTTTATATCATTATGATTTCATCCCATTAAATACGAAATAGAAATTAAAGTAGCGTTCATGCGTACGTACGGTTTACCGTCTCCATGAATGGTGGATTTCATTTCTTACCTCTAAATGTTATGTAATATTATAAATGAATGTATATAATGTATATGTATGATATATATGATATATACATCATTAATATAATTCTGTATATAATGTACATTTTACCACATGAACAACTTGTAATAATAAGTGGTTTATTTTTTACACAAGTACCAAAGATCGACAAAACGAACGTTATAAACTTAAATAATTACATAATGTTCATAACATGGAAATATGTGATATAAAAGGAATAATGAACTTGAAAATGGTTCTTAAGATAATAGAAATTAACTATAGTTTATTATTCAGGAGATTAAAGATGATCGAGTCAAGTCGGACACGATGTAAGGGACTTCGTCTCAATCTCCTTTCATTGTGGCATATTTTGTTTTATACACAACTTTCTTTTATACGGTAAATAAACCCCTTTGAATTTTACTCAAAATAACTCTTTTTATACGAAGAATTTTTACTATACGACAAAAGGAATGTTTTGTCTTACGTATGCGGTGACAATGACTTCTCCGCCACCATGACCATTATTTGAGTTTTGGCTTCCTCTACAAGACATAACTTCTTTTTAAATGAAAAATAAATACCATGTTTTACTTTTCATTTATTTTGGTATTAAAAATGGTTTTGATAATTTTTTTATTATATTAATGTTTTGTATTGATATCTTGTGATTGAAATGTGGAAATGTTATGTTTCCTTTATGCATGTTTTATGTGATATGATTAGGTTATGGTTCTTGGGTATTGTTTATGATATGTTTAAGCCTTTTAATATAAGGATTTCATTGGACTTAATAAGTGACGGGTGGAGCCCTCTATAGATCCTCGATGCATCGGTAGGTCTCATGAGACAAACTAGTGTCTTGGAATAAGGCTATGAAAAAATCTTATTTGTAGTCTTGGCACAAGGCCTTGACAATGTGGTTATGATAGTCCGGAATTATGAATTCCATCATTATGAAAGTGGTTATTGATATTGAATTAGATTATTCAACTAGTAGAATATCCACGTGAATAAGTAAATGGAATTATTTTATTTTATTTTTCCATATTATGCTGATGTTCAAGTTAAAAAGAATTTTGTTTCAGTTATACATTTCCTTAAATGTTTATGTTTATTTATGAAAGTTTCCGCTATATTTTTATCCTTATTGAGAATCTTATCTCACCCCTATCAATGTTTTAACTTCTCCAGGATGTGAAGAAGTATTTTATGAATGACCTGAATGGATAGTATGAGGGGATATGAATACAAGATGTTGTTATAGTTTTGTTTTAATTTATGATTTAATGTAATACATATGAATATATCTGGTGTTTCCAAGGCTACTAAACTAATCGGTCTTTTGAGACATGATGTTTTGTAATCATGCCAATATTATGTAATAATGCACCGACTCTGTGTAACTGAGTTCGGGGTGTTATAGCTAATTTTTAAGCCAATGGTTTTTAGAATTATATTTTTCTTATTTGGGTAGAATCATTAAATTAGTGGTAATGGTATTGAAACCGTTATTGAGGTTTGATGAAAAGATCATGATGTGTAAAATGATGTTATGTTGTGACTTATAAGAATGAATAAGAAATAGGACGGTTACCATAAAAATAGAAAGCATATTTTAATGGTGTGGAGGATATGGGTATGTAAAATAAATGTTACGAAAATATGAGAATAATCAGGCCATATGTATACATTACCATGGTGTTATTTATGAAGTATAACTGATGAAATTAAGGTTATATAGTTTTATAGGTGATTCTAAATGATATAGTTTTTAATGATGAATTGGGATTCAAAGTCAGATGTTATCAAATATTTGTAATATTGTATGGAATGAGCCTTTAAGGTGGAAGTAATTTTGTGTTCTCACTTGACTTATATATGAATTATTTTATATGAAAACGAAGTATATAATGCTTATTTTTATAAATTTTGAATTAATTCTTTTTTTGGGAATTTAATTAGGAAGATGGGTGTAGAGACCCGTATCTTGATGTACATGGACATTACATTACTTTTGCGGAATACATAGTACACAACAAAAACACACACACAAGGATCGTAATAGTTTAGTGTCTTTGGAAACTCGGAACGTAGTCTTCTAATCGTGGTGATAGATCTTCAATATCTCTCATAAATATCTTCCATTTTTTTACCTAAAACCTTTCTTTATATCCTGGGGAAAAGAAAACATAAAAGGGTTAGCTCAAATGCTCATTAAGGGTATACAAAAGAAAAATCAATCACATCATATTCATAAGAACATAACTTTTTAGAAATCTTAACCTGCAAAAGAGAGCATAATATCTTAACATGGAATAAATCATAGAAGTGAAAATGAGATCCCCATAATCATAACATAAAACTTGAAACTTTGTGGCATGCACACATAATCATGGAAAATCATTTCTTGTTAGTCATGACTCATTACCAAGACTATCTTAGTGGACAAAGTCCCTTTCTGAACCGAGTTCACTCCTCGTTTCAGTCCTGTATCACTGAACCGAAATAACCTTCCGTTCCAGCCATGTCTATCTCATGAGATATAAAATCTTTACCCAATGCATTGGAGGGAGATATAGGTCCCACACATATTATAATGAATCCTTTCTTATGTGTTCCACATAATCATAAATCATACATCATCGTGTAACACATGTAACAAAAATGGGATTCTTGAAACATCATGACATCATAAAACAAATCATATAAGGTAAAGGAATTCATAAAAATAATTCCATCACAACATGATCAAATCAATGTAATATTAGGGATAAAAACAGAACCCTTTATTATCTTAGATGGAAAATAATTTTGATAAAACTCTTGAACTCCATTCTTGAGGAAAATATCCTTTCTTCTTCAAAAACATTTTTCCTTTATTAACATGTTATACAACTTTAAAATAAAAGAAGTTGATTAAAAATAAACTTGAAAACTTGTAAAGGAAGCTTCTTGGAAATAATGTTTTAAAAATCTATTCATGCCGTATAAGTTAAAAAAATCATTCTTCGCGTACTTTTGTCGGAAAAATCAAAAAGTACCACGTACGAAAAAACGACAAAAGATTCCTGTCATATTCTTTACTAAAAACTCACCGAAGGGTAAAATTGGATTTAAACTATTGTAGGTGGATGGAAATAATATTACATATTGATGAAACATGTATGTGGATGATAAAATACACCCCAGTAAATACTTACGAATAAACAATCTCAGATAAAAATGAGATTGTGATATTTCCCTTACCTTAGGTCCGATTTGCTTCGTATGTGTCCGAACCTCCTCTTCTTTGAAGCGCCTCTTTGAGACCTCCTCTTAGGGCACTAAAAATGGTTTTTGAGGAAGACCAGAACCTCTAGGATGTTTCTAGGGAAGTGGAGAAGAGATTTTGGCAGGGGTTGGCCGAGCTTGAGTGCTCAAATTGGTGTGTGGAGGAGGGGGAGGAGGTGCCCTTTTATAAGGGATGAGAGGGGCACCTTAGGAATATCTCAAAATATTATTTTATATTAAAGTCAAAATCGGTTTATAATGGCTCCAAAGGGTCTTCTTTCGAAGATAAGGTGGGCCTTGGTCGAAATACTATCAACCAATAAGATTTAGACAAGTTTAAGGTGTTATTGTAACCTTATCAATTAGATTTAACTCTAAGTTAAATAATTTAACTTTTACCATGTCTTTTTGTTTTCTTTCACTATATGGTTAATAAACTTACTATAACATGCCAAACGAACCCCAAATTGTTTATTATTAATATATATATCCTTATCTAAGTCATTTGGCCGAACCTTAGATTTTTAGGAATAAAATAACAATTAATAATATAATATTTGATTTAAAAACTATTTTGTGTGAATTTTGACACTATTTGATATATGATTTTTGTGAAAGTCATAACAGAATTATATGTTCGAACCAAGTTTATTAAATCAACATTAATATATCATAGTAACCTAGAAAATTAGTGTAATTCATATAAAGTCTCAAATTACATTTATTTTGGTGTTTATAACATCAATTATGTCAATATTTCATTAATAAGATAATTACTGCATCATCATTGTGTCATAAATAAATTAAATTATATAATGTCTAAAAATTACAAATAAACTACCATTATGTAGGAAATCTTTTTATCTTTCTAATGAATATTTATAGTCGAATTTATCTTATGTATTACCCCATATTAAAAATGATTTACTTATTAAACTTTGATTTTAACTATTTTAACCCTTCTTTAAATAAATTAATAATAAATGTCCTAATCTAATCCAAGTGGGCCTAAATGGTCATATTTTATTCATAAGGTTGTTTTTGGTCGAATTACACTTATCCAATAGAATTAGGACATGTGTTAGGGTAATAGTAATATCATATTTACCCTTAGTTACCCTATTTACTATTAACCGCGGTAAAAAAAAGTAAAAAGTTACTATTCACCAAAAATTATTTTCATCTCATTGAACCAAATTTTAGTCCTTGATATTAACCGTGTCTCTCGGATTTTCAAAATTCCATTCACAGAAGCGGTAAAATTAAGTTTTATGAAAAATTCAGTTTTTTAACTACCACTTAGTGATTTCACTATTCATCGAAAATTGAAAGTTTTCAGAAAAATACCAAAAATTAGGCCTAAGATATATTTGATATTATGAACTCAAAAATGATGTCTATTTTACCAAATTCAAAACATATTAGTTGCATTAACTAATTAATTCTCGTCATCAAAACAAATAGCGTGTTTTTAAGAGATAATAACTATCAAAAGTTTGACACTAGTTTATAACTGGTTCAAATGTGAAATTACATCCAATGACCAACATTGTAATAAATTGTAAAAATATATTCTAAATATACATTAAAACCACTCAAATTAATAATTTATCACTATTAATTATTTCGATTAAAAAAGTTGTTTTTAATTAAAATTTAGTAATTTTCACTATTCATCAGAATATGAAAGTTATCCGAAAAGTACCAAAATTTCACCCTAAGCTAATTTCGATATTACGAATCCAAAAATGAATTCCATTTTGAAAAATAAAATTTACAAAATTTCAAAAAGTGGTTATTACTATTCATAACGGCTAGTTTTAATAATAACTTAATAGCATATCGTTGTTTAGCGAAACTCGGTGTTGCGTACAACAGACGCTATCGTGGAAGGTCGTGATTGCGTATAATTCAAGCCAGGTCAGAGATGTGTATTGTGAAAGCTCCTTTTGGTGTAGTGTATAACACAAGACATTATTAAAATTAAAAAGAATATTTTTCATAAAATCTCGGGCTGTTACATTCTACCCCCCTTAAAATGAATTTCGCCCTCGAAATTCGTCGGGGTTATAAATAGTTAACTATTCGAAAGTTTCTTTAATAGAATCCCACATCGTAAAAAGGAATACCAAAACTTAGCTTTAAAAACTAAAGTATGAAATGTAATTATTACCCAAATAAACTAATCACTGGGTTTCCACATAGGTGAAAATATGGATATGGAAGAGAAATATAACCATCATGTTCTGATGGAGAGTGGTAGAGAACATTGCTATGGAAAATCCAGCAATCACAAATCCATAAATTTGTGATGATCTAAGGTACCATCTGATTAATCAGGTATAAGATCACTAGGACAACATTTTTGGTTTTCAAGATCATTTCCCTAAAGTTGAAAATTTGATTTAGAATAAATACTTTTTTTATTTTGGTACAATCTCACTGTTGTTCATGCCTTGAACAATTTCCACTTCATCCCTTAAATAAATGAAGTTGAATTTTTTATTCGTGAAGTGTTAGCAGATCATGTGATAGAATGACGAGTCATTCCATCTTTCTCAAACAAAAGGTTAGCAAAAATTATATACATAAGTCGATCCATAGTGAGATTAATCATATATGGTTCCTAAAATGGACTTTATACTTCATATATCATACTGCTTAATATAATAAAACTAGTTTCTAATAAACCGGGACTTCCTGTAGGCCAGTGGTAGGCGATAAAGGCCAGTCGCACTTCGGTTGTGGGTTCGATTTCCACAGCCTTGTCCGACGCGATGGGCTGCCGCCCGTCCTGCAGTTTGTCCTTTTCTAAAACTATATTACTATAACATCCCATCAATAACATCGAGAAAACTTCTATCCTTAAACAATACTAACTTTTGTCCAACATAATCCATTCCAATCTTTAGGATTATCCATAATACTGCAATCCACTCTCATAACATAGTGAAAACGATTACCAGAGATTTAATACCATCGTCAATTCCCATATATCATAAGATATGTTTTGTTGGTTACATTCCAAACATTCATAGTCCTTAATCATGTATTCTCTTGAATACCTTTGTGAAAACATGAATGCAGTTAAAAGTTAACACCTTCCACATACTAAAATCATCAAAATTCTATATACTCAAACCATGATATCACTTAGTCCTTAAATCAATCATGAGCTCATGAATACAATCAAACATCTCATTATCGTCTTATCCCTTCATTATGCGCATATCATCTACATTCCATAAATATCTGAATAACCTTTCATGGATACTGGTAACATTAATCATACACTTTTAAAACTCAAGGAAAGACAACAGTGTAATAATCCTTAGATGTCTTTTTATTCCATAGTACCATGAGATTACTTATACAACATTACACATGATAAACATGTAACCATTCCACTACATTCTTAAACCATTGACCGAGCTTCAACAATTCTTTCATCTCACATATCATTTGTAGTCTCGTCATCATCATCCACATAAATACTACCCATATGACCATACTGATTCTCTTCATGAGTCTTTCCCTTAGGGCATTTGTTTGCATAATGCCCATACATTCCACATTTAAAACACTTAACCATTTTTGATGTCGTAGCAATACCATTATCCTCATCCATGGTGTTAACCGACCCTTTTCCTTTGCACTTACTTGCTTTGTGTCCTTCTTTTCCACACCCAAAACATCTTCCAGTTCCCTTGAAACATTCTCCTTGATGCCTCTTCCCACATGATTTACATAGGGGAATTTGAACTTTCTTTCCTCTATGATCATCATGAAACTCCATCTTTCTCTTATTAGTCGAGTCAGGAAACTTACCAAATTTTACTTTATTGATCATATTATGAGATTACTGATTCGGCCTAATAATGATCTTTGGACTTCCAAATCCCATTTCATTTGGTTTCTCATGAAGAATATCATTCCATTGACCATCATATCCTCCATTATCGTGAATCATCTTGTTTCCAGCCATTTTCTAAAACCCAAAAAAAAGAATAGTGTGAGAGGCAAAAATCATAATAAAGGGGGAGTAACTAAAATATCTAAAATCTTTGGTTTAATCTAATATCGTTACCATAGTTATAGGACTATATCCTATACGTATACTTATCCTTAGGGGCATCCCTAGACATACCTTAGAAATATCTCTAGGGATCTCACTAACGTTTTCGCATCCTAGTTTCCAAAGGTTGACTAAA
Source organism: Viscum album (assembly GCA_963277665.1). NCBI lineage: Eukaryota > Viridiplantae > Streptophyta > Magnoliopsida > Santalales > Viscaceae > Viscum > Viscum album. Next base: position 938,807,360 of record OY728129.1, read on the forward strand.
CCTTTCCTCTGATACCAACTGTAGAGACCCGTATCTTGACGTACATGGACATTACATTACTTTTGCGGAATACTTAGTACATAACAAAAACACACACACAAGGATCGTAATAGTTTAGTGTCTTTGGAAACTCGGAACGTAGTCTTCTAATCGGGGTGAAAGATCTTCAATATCTCCAATAAAGATCTTCCCTTTTTTTTACCTAAAACCATTCTTTATATCCTGGGGAAAAGATAACATAAAAGGGTGAGCTCAAATGCTCATTAAGGGTATACAAATGAAAAATCAATCACATCATATTCATAAGAACATAACTTTTTGGAAATCTTAACCTGCAAAAGAGAGCATAATATCTTAACATGGAACAAATCATAGAAGTGAAAATGAGATCCCCATAATCATAACATAAAACGTGAAACATTGTGGCATGCACACATAATCATGGAAAATCATTTCTTGTTAGTCATGACTCATTGACAAGACTATCTTAGTGGACAAAGTCCCTTTCTGAACCGAGTTCACTCCTCGTTTCAGTCCTGTATCACTGAACCGAAATAACCTTCTGTTCCAGCCATGTCTATCTCATGAGATATAAAATCTTTACCCAATGCATTGGAGGGAGATATAGGTCCCACCCATCTTATAATGAATCCTTTCTTATGTGTGCCACATAATCATAAATCATACATCATCGTATAACACATGTAACAAAAATGGGATTCTTGAAACATCATGACATCATAAAACAAATCATATAAGGTAAAGGAATTCATAAAAATAATTCCATCACAACATGATCAAATCAATGTAATATTAGGGATAAAAATAGAACCCTTTATTATCGTAGATGGAAAATAATTTTGATAAAACTCTTGAACTCCATTCTTGAGGAAAATATCCTTTCTTCTTCAAAAACATTTTTCCTTTATTAACATGTTATACAACTTTAAAATAAAAGAAGTTGATTAAAAATAAACTTGAAAACTTGTAAAGGAAGCTTCTTGGAAATAATGTTTTAAAAATCCATTCATGCCGTATAAGTTAAAAAAAACATTCTTCGCGTACTTTTGTTGGAAAAATCAAAAAGTACCTCGTACGAAAAAACGACAAAAGATTTCTTTCATATTCTTTACTAAAAACTCACCGAAGGGTAAAATTGGATTTAAACTATTGTAGGTGGATGGAAATAATATTACATATTGATGAAACATGGATGTGGATGATAAAATACACCCCAGTAAATACTTACGAAAAAACAATCTTGGATAAAAATGAGATTGTGATATTTCCCTTACCTTAGGTCCGATTTGATTCGTATGTGTCTGAACCTCCTCTTCTTTGAAGCGCCTCTTTGAGACCTCCTCTTAGGGAACTAAAATTGGTCTTTGAGGAAGACCAGAACCTTTAGGATCTTTCTAGGGAAGTGGAGAAGAGATTTTGGCAGGGGTTGGCCGAGCATGAGTGCTCAAATTGGTGTGTGGAGGAGGGGGAGGAGGTGCCCTTTTATAAGGGAGGAGAGGGGCACCTTAGGAATATATCAAAATATTATTTTATATTAAAGACAAAATCGGTTTATAATGGCTCAAAAGGGTCTTATTTCGAAGATAAGGTGGGGATGGGTCGAAATACTATCAACCAATAAGATTTAGACAAGTTTAGGGTATTATTTTAACCTTATCAATTAGATTTAACTATAAGTTAAATAATTTATCTTTTACCATGTCTTTTTGTTTTCTTTCACTATATGGTTAATAAACTTACTATAAAATGCCAAACGAACCCCAAATTGTTTATTATTAATATATATATCCTTATCTAAGTCATTTGGCCGAACCTTAGATTTTTAGGAATAAAATAACAATTAATAATATAATATTTGATTTAAAAACTATTTTGTGTCAATTTTTACACTATTTGATATATGATTTTTGTGGAAGTCATAACAGAATTATATGTTCAAACCAAGTTGATTAAATCAACATTAATATATCATAGTAACCTATAAAATTAGTTTAATTCATAAAAAGTCTCAAATTACATTTATTTTGGTGTTTATAACATCAATTATGTCAATATTTCATTAATAAGATAATTACTGCATCATCATTGTGTCATAAATAAATAAAATTATTTAATGTCTAAAAATTACAAATAAAATACCATTATGTAGGAAATCTTTTTATCTTTCTAATTAATATTTATAGTCTAATTTATCTTATGTATTACCCCATATTAAAAATGATTTACTTATTAAACTTTGATTTTAACTATTTCAACCCTTCTTTAAATAAAATAATAATAAATGTCCTAATCTAATCCAAGTGGACCTAAATGGTCATATTTTATTCATAAGGTTGTTTTTTGTCTAATTACACTTATCCAATAGAATTAGGACATGTGTTAGGGTAATAGTAATATCATATTTACCCTTAGTTACCCTATTTACTATTAACCGCGGTAAAAAAAAAGTAAAAAGTTACTATTCACCAAAAATTATTTTCATCTCATTGAACCACATTTTAGTCCTTGATATTAACCGTGTCTCTCGGATTTTCAAAATTCCATTCACAGAAGCGTTAAAATTAAGTTTTATGAAAAATTCAGTTTTTTAACTACCACTTAGTGATTTCACTATTCATCGAAAATTGAAAGTTTTCAGAAAAATACCAAAAATTAGGCCTAAGATATATTTGATATTATGAAATCAAAAATGATGTCTATTTTACCAAATTCAAAACATATCAGTTGCATTAACTAAATAATTCTCGTCGTCAAAACAAATAGCGTGTTTTTAAGAGATAATAACTATCAAAAGTTTGACACTAGTTTATAACTGGTTCAAATGTGAAATTACATCCAATGACCAACATTGTATAAAATTGTAAAAATATATTCTAAATATAATTTAAAACCACTCAAATTAATAATTTATCACTATTAATTATTTCGACTAAAAAAGTTGTTTTTAATTAAAATTTAGTAATTTTCACTATTCATCAGAATATGAAAGTTATCCAAAAAGTACCAAAATTTCACCCTAAGTTAATTTCGATATTTCGAATCCAAAAATGAATTCCATTTTGAAAAATAAAATTTACAAAATTTCAAAAAGAGGTTATTACTATTCATAACGGCTAGTTTTAATAATATCTTAATAGCATATCGTTGTTTAGCGAAACTCGGTGTTGCGTACAACACACGCTATCGTGGAAGGTCGCGATTGCGTATAATTCAAGCCAGGTCAGAGATGTGTATTATGAAAGCTCCTTTTGATGTAGCGTATAACACAAGACATTAATAAAATTAAAAAGAATATTTTTCATAAAATCTCGGGCTGTTACAATGGGAACTTTTTTGGAATTTCATTGTTGAATAATTGTGGTACTATAATAACTATGTTTATTCGATTATGTTGGCAATGTATTAATTAATTTAAAATTATAATTCATACCCAAGGTTTTAAAATATGGTAATATTTATTGATAATTAAAAATATACATTATGGACTAAGGTTTTCTTGAGAAGTATGAGAATGAATATTGGAAATTTATTACTGTTTGAAAAAAAAAAACATAATAGATTTGGAAGATATGTAAAATATTTGGGACATATAATTTTATAATGTCCAAAATGATTTCAATATACATAAAATATTTTAGTCAATATTTATGATATAGTATTTAAATTGAAAAATGAAAATGTCTAGGTGTATCTCTCTGTATATATAATATTTTCACCAGATGTGTATGATTTTTGGTTAGGCCTAAATTATTGAGAATGGAATGGTAAATCCTATATTTATTGTACATTTTCATTGGGGGGAAAAACATTTTCCTTGGAATGGTGCATCATTGTTATATATGATATTTTTGGTTCATATCGAATTTTAATGGCATTGTTAGAAAATATACAAGTGTTCAAGTATCCTTGTATGAATATTGTTTTTCAAATAACCTTTCTAGGATATATATGAATTTACATTTGGTAAAAAATGGAAAAGTATCAATATCCACTCTAATTTATGAGTTTTTATTCCCTTATAATTTTTACTTAGTTTTTTAAAATGTTTTTTTTCTTAACCAAATGTTTTCAAAATTTCTAGTGGGTGAATAAGTATGTTTGTAGCACAGTAACATGTAGTGGTACACTACATTGTTCATGATTTGGAGGAGTAATCAAATTATAATTAAATATTGATATTAAAAATTAATCATATATTGTATTTCATAACAAGGTCAATGTTGAATTAAAATGTATTTGGATTTGTTGGTACCTTGATGAAATGATAACTATGACATTTGAGGATGGTCATGATCAATAAAAAGGAATATTTCAATTAAATATAAATCATTTCGAGATAATCCATGGTATTTTATTGATAATTAAAATATTAAAAAAATAACCATACAAGATATTAAACTAATAACATTCATGATATATGGTTATTATATTTTTCAAAATAAGAAAAAATAGAGATAGGACAGCACAATACATGTTTTTTATTACATCCAAATATAATATTTTTAAAAAATATACCATGCGATTATTCTATGAATTAATAAGAATTGAATAAGAATAATTTAAAAATATATTGGTAATTATGGTCTCATAAATATTTATGTGTTAAAAAAGAGATAAGCATAGAATTACAAAAATGATCAACTATCACTAGACGAGTATAAATCCCTTCCAACACAAAGAATATATTTTTCAAATAGATTAATTAGTGTGAGACATAATGATATATTTGGGTATAGTAGGATAACAATATAAGAAATCAACAATGTATTACAATTGGTCATATCATGTTAAATATTTATGAAGTGTGAATTAGTATATGTGATTCTATGGTACCAAGAATATGAATATGTAGTGAATCATGAATATTTATTTGATGAGATATATTTATTTGGTAAATTAGTGTAAATAATTAGTGTATAACATTGATATAGTTTTAATCCTCTAATAAAACTAATACTCTCATTTAGGCTCAAAATAGAAAAGAATAATACTTTACTCCTAATGAATATTTGGATTCATAAAACTTACGTAGGAAGAGTATCATAAATGTGGAGGACAATATGTAATCTCCATATATTTTTATAAGAAAAAAATATAATGTTTACAATGATGAATATAGAGTGGTGATTCCATCTATAAAATTATCTTATCATTACTAAAGATGTGTGTATAAGAGAATAAGTTAGATTATGCCCTAGTTGAGGAATTATAAAACCAAAAATCATGTTATGGAAGTGAGATTTTTGAATTAATTTTCTATAAACAAACTAATGTGTTCTGACCTATTTTAGTAACATTGATTGGTATATTGAATCATATTCATGTGAAGACTCTATGGAATAGAAATAAGTAGTGAATCATGTAAATTAAATATATATTCTACAAAATATACTTTCAAAGAAATCTATATGAGTTTCAATGAAAAATATATTAGGACATATATATTGATACTGGTTCGTACTAGATTGGGAATAAGATAAAAAATTCGAAATAGTTTAGTAAAAGAATAATTTTAAATTTTGCAATATTCAATTTACACCAATCATTATTGTTCTAATTGGGATGAAAAAAATTGATTTGGTTTTCTATAGATTCATAACATCAATGTGATATTAAAAATGGGATTCATGATTCATTAATTAAATTTCATCAACTAATATCATAGGTGGTTGAAGTACTATTTCCTTGTTATTGACTGTTATATATATATTGAATCATTGGAATTGTAAGAAACCAGTTTTATTCATGATAATAAGTTGTTGTGTAATATCAAAAGAATGTTTTATGGATTTTTTTGAGTAGAATATATGATATAACAATATATTTTTTCAATTTGTGACAAGTTTCATTATGAAATTCAAAATGAAATAATGTGGTTTCTTCATCATGATTCTTGGAATATATTTCAAACAATTTATTGATACAATTTATATGAAATGAATATAGGTAAAAACTTATGAAAAAATTATCCACCGTGAATAAAATAATGAACAATATAGAAAATGGGGTTTCCACATAAGTATGATACATTTGTAATTGATTTCATTTTGATATGAATTGATTCATTTTATCCTTATAACATCTAGGTGGTCATTACATGAATGAGGGGATATGGTGGTGGGCATTTATGGAAGTATCATTTCAATGCAGAAATACACTATTGTGATTTCCCTTTTCCGGAATGTGAATACACTTTATCCTTTGTTTTTTTCATTATGAATAACCTCCATTTTTTGTGTACTTTATATACATTGAAAATATTATATATTCTAAGAAATTAGATCCAATTTTTTATTTAAATATATACCTAGGAACTTGTTCTAATAAAAAACATTCTATGCCATGAATTATGAGAAAAAACAAATAATTTGGAAATGGTATCCTCTATAAATTTTTTTTAGAATAACATCAATTAGATTCTAAATATATACCTATTTTAAGGGGTGTATACTGAAAAAATTGCTTTTGGTAAGGCATCCTTTGTATAATTTTTTTCAAGTTCTATTCATATATGATTCTTTGTGAAGAATACCACAGTAATTGTTTCATATAAGTGTATATGTCGTGTAAATATTATATAGTGGGCATCCTTAATAAATAATTAATTAAGATGAACATAACCATTCTTATAGAACCCTAGTGTTATGTATAATTTTGGATTCATAATATTCATATTATCCACTTTCCAATGGTCCATCTCCAAAAAATATTCTACATAATGTTCGTAATGTCTTGATTGATCCTTACTTTGCATATATGGGTCCTAATAATTCTCCCTCTATCACCCTGGTACTCTACGCTGTCTAAATTAATCACCCTAATTACCTTATTAAAATATTTCCACCATCTTCAAAGCCCATTAAATCATATTCAATGATTTCATCATAAGAAAAAAGTTTAAAAAAATGAATTTGAATCATTACATTAAATATTTAATGTCTTTTATTTTATATTTCATTGATAATATGAATTAAGGCCTATATAAAAAATTATCCACAAATTTATATCCATATTCACTAGGTTCCTAGAGGTACAAATGCATTACATTAATAATATTAACCCATATACCTAAAAAATAAAATAATATTTTCTAACCCAACACACATATCCTATAAATTTTAATTATACTTCCCATCTATATCATGTAATTGGAAATATTTCATGTTATAGATTGATTATATGTAGGAACCCATACTTTCATTTCAGGTATGTTTTTCCTTTTCTGGTCATTTTTGGGAAAAAGAGGAGAATCTAGAAATTTTCTAAGTACACGTCGTGACGTTGATGCCGCTCGAGCCCATCTGTTGGCTGTGTCATGGCCACACACACGGCCATGTAGGGGTGATGTTGAGGCCGCTTAATGTGGAGTACAGAAAAACATAGTACATATCGTGTACTTTAAAAGTATATGTCGTGTACTTTATTTTTTTGTTAAACGGACCAGGGTAGCGTTTTAAACCCAAATCACCTTCTTCTCTAGCTTCATGACCTAGTGCGAGGGTACGACCACTGATCTTCTCTGAGCCACCGATCTATCACCAGTTCTCTGAATCGAACTTCGTTGGTTGCAACAAAATCGCAGCGGTGAGTTGTTGGTTCTTCTTTGTCCACGTTTTCTTGATTCTTTCTATTATGAGAGTTATCGTAGGTTAAACATTTTTGATGTTTTTGCAGATCTACTCTGTTCGAGGCCGACTCATGGGAAGAGGTTCAAGTATATCGATCTCCTAGGATCGAGGTAGGATGTTTGTTGACTTATGTTGAATGTCTTTGTGTTTTTGTGAAAATGTGTTGAATACCCATGTATCGGGTGTCTCGGTTTATGGTTTTGATCCTTCATTATTGTATGCCTTAGACTTGTTGTATGGTTGTGGCTATTAGATGAATAATGATTTCTTGTTAGCATGTTTGAGGATCACACCACGGGTGTGTCCCTTGTTTTGGTTGTTTATCGCCTTTTGGCTTATGTTGACTGTGAGGCAGTCCTTGTTGCATTGATTGTTCGCCTTGATATAATTGATTTCATATATTTCCTACTTTTTAATGCTTTTGATGCATTGTAGCTATTATCCATGTAGTTTTTGAACATACATAGGGATTCTGATAGTCGATTACACATGACGGGACTGCTCCGGGTTGTGTGAACCTGATGCAGTAGACTAAAGAGGGAATTGATGATTAAGGGCTTTCCTAGAGAGTCAATTATAAATTAGTATCGTTTATAGGGCCTATATGAATTGGACTTTGTGCTTCATCAGAGTTTCGTTAGTTACGTATTGAGACTATATGGGGAATTAGACATTAGTGCTTTCTCAGAGAGTCCATAGATATCGTTGCAATACCGTATGGGAATTGACATTGAGAGCTTATCAGAGTGTATGTTCCTTTTATGATTACATGAATAAAGGTGTCTGCCATTGTGTGCCACCCAGAGAGTAAGTGTGAATATTGTTTGGTTGGTTTGGACGAGTCCACCAGGCCATAGAACAAGCTTGTGTTTTGTACTGCTTGTTGTATAGGTAGTCTACTGAGATACATGTTGAGTTACATGATATGCCTTGGGAATGTAGAGTTATTTTCTAGATTCATTGGATGATAAATAAGTGATTTAATTAAATTAATAAATAAATTCAAATGCATATCGGTATGATTGTTTACCTTATTTTACTCTTGTTTCTCTACTGCATTTATTTCCTTTCTTTTGCTAAATTTCTCACAGACTGTAGGGAACAGATCTTGGGGTGGCCGCATACTGGGATTAGTCTCACACCCTGTTTAGGTCTTTCTTTTTGGCCCAAACAGGTTATATGGTTGCAGGTGTGGATAGGGATTATGGCCCTTCTACTTCAGGTACATGTTTGCTGGTTGGAGCTGGAGAGCATAGGACCGAGCTTAGGCTTACGATGATGCTGGAGTTGATGTTTATCTTTCGTACTTTGTTTCTTAGTTGTATTTCAGCATGTTGTTGTGTTTTCTGCTATCCTTATATACGTGTACCTACTTCATCATTATCATTATCATAATATATTATTTTCTTTAGCTGTTTAGTTATAGTTATTGCATGCTGTTTACTTCTTCCGCAATTGACTGTTATTTCCTTTCCCTTGCATACCTTACCAAATGAGGTTATAGTATCCCTAATGACTCACTAAGGCCCTCGATTCTAGTCACCAACCTCTGGGGTTTGGGGAAATGCACCTGAGGTCTTGTGGTGAACCCGGTACAGGGCACCAGTTGAGTGGGTCCGGATTCAGGTCATTACAAAGTGGTATCAGATGAGTTTTTTTTCTTTTCTATTAACTTATTGTTTAGCGACATTAGACAGGGATAAGAAGGAATAGGTAAATGGTAAATAGCTATGCTCGGGAGTTCTAGAACACGTGTACATGGAAAAATACAGTTTACCTCAAATATTGCAATTTTCATGCTTGGAAAATGTTACAGTTTAATTGGATTCCCCGTTGGGTGGTGCACTTGTTTTGTGCTATTACTGCTTATATTAGTGTGGTTCTATTTTGTTGCAGACCGATGAGATGAGGGTATGCTATCTCTTGCATCATATAGGAACTTGATAGAAAATCACATTCCATTCATTTTTCCATGCCATCTAAACTGCATTAGAAATTGCATGACGTTGAGATAGAATTTATAATAGACTATGCATGTTGTTTTTATAGATGATGTGATAATATACCTGATATGTTGATAGGGTATTGTTTGATTAGTGATTCTTTATCATGGACGCCAAAATTTGGTCTTAGAGGTGTTATGGGACCTCGAGGATCGGAATTTGGTGGATCGTGAGTTTGTTATTCTATTGACTTGTTAAATGCACTGTATAATATGCCAAACTTTGATTTGCGGGGAGTATGGGCCCTCACAAATTTAAATTTGGCACCTTACGTCTTGTTTTCTGTGTTTTCTCGGATTCGGAGCAATTTCCGAGTTATTGCCTGGAAAAACCCAGAATACCTGATGTGTATTTTAGTAATACACACTGTGTATTTTTTATACCGTGTCACAGACTGTGTGAGAAGAAACACGGGGTACTGAAAAAAAATCTGGTAGTAACATGCCATGTACTAGTTTAGCACGCTGTGCAGTATGAAATAGGTACCCCGATAGTGTCACAAACAACACGCTTCATGTTATCTTTTCACATACACACCATGTCTAAATCTTACACATCATGTAGTTTGATCTTGGTACCCGAACGTGTCACAAAAAACACGGGTCGATGTCATCCTTTCTCTTACATGGCGTGTCCTCTTGAAACACACCATGTAGTTTCAGCAGTGTACCCGACCATATAGCTAACCGCACGGTCTGTTAAGACTTCGTAGTACACACCGTGTTCTTTATAAAAACATGTCATGTAGTGTGACCTAGGTACACAGGCCATGCCACTAATAACATTGGGAAGGTGAAGCTTTTCAAGTACACACCATGTATGCCTTGACCACGCCGTGTAGTGTTGTCTTAGGAGAGTCGTGTGACTTAACCTTGTAGATGGACTCGGGTAGGGTAGGGAATTCAAGTACAAGTCATGTGTTGGGACAACAAACTGTGTATTTGGGGTTTTACAAGACCATGTTAGGTAGGAGTACATGCCCATGTGAATGACCTTAGGGAACACTCCTTGTAGGGAAAGAGCACGCCATGTAGTCATGTTTTTCACACCTTGAATGCATTATTTTCCCTGTTTCTTCTTGTGCCTTCAGTTTTTTTTGTCTTTGTTAATCCTGAATCTGAGGTGTGCTTTTGACCTTTTAGAGCTATGGAACCAAGACATCATCCTGTTGCAGGTCAGAAACTAGGCAGTGACTATACACCTGATACGTCATACTAGGGACTACCAGTAGTTCCACTTATCATTCCATATATGTCACCTGCAGGGATTCTAGACACTAGTGCCAACCCTCAGTTCAGAGAGGGTTTCATGAGGTTCATGCAGACCTTCTAGGGAGCTCAGCATCCTGTCCTGTCTATGGTAGAGATGACGTGAGTTTTTCAGCAGCAATATCCTCACACGTTCATAGGGGTGGGAGGACAAAAGGCAGCCGAATCATGGATATAGGACATTCTATCCATCTTCGAGCATCTGGAGATGCCTCTCGAGGGTAGAGTGATGCTCATGACTTATATGCTATAAGACTCTGACAAGATATGGTGGGAAATGGTTTCACAGGCAGGGCACTAACAGGTTATGGAATGGGATGAGTTTTAATGTATGTTATATGACTACTTCTACCCATTGACGTTGACGGATGACAGAGCTAGAGAGTTCATGAACCTGCAGTAGGTTACTCTCACTATTATGGAGTATTCCTAGAGCTTCATAGAGTTACAGTGTTTCACTCCTATTCTGGGGAATGATGATCTTTTTTTAGCAAGGAAGTTTGAGGAAGGCCTTAGAATAGACATCAGATCATAGGTGAAAATCCTTCAGTTGATTTCTATTATTCTGAAAGTCAACTAGGTGCTTATCACAGAGAGAAATCTAAGAGAGACTGGATATGTGGACATGGGTGGTTCATTATCCAGGGCTGATTCATTTTAGATGGACAGCAGGAAGCACCACCAAGAGTCTATATGAGGTAACATGATGAAGTGAGGTATTCATTCTAGTAGACGAGATCTTATTTCTAGAAACCAAGTGGTGTTCTATCTATGTGAAAAAAGTTGGCATAAGAAGCCTCGGTTCCCTAGAGACCCAGTGTAGTGCCGATCTTGCGGCAAGATGGGTCATCTACAACATTTCTGCAAGGTTCTCCTTCCAATGGCTAGTGAAGGAGGATCCGTTTCGACTCTTCTTATAGGATAAAGATAACCAATTCCACAGTAGACTGGGTGATGGAGTTCTTCTGGTCGTTCAGGCCAGTGTAGAGGCCCTGGACACAAAGGTCAGGCTCATGGAGGGTTAGGTCAGTGATCTCAGGCTGCTACACATTGCCCTAGTACATGCCAGACCTTTACGGTAGAGAAGAATTATCAGGAGTAGGATCTTGGACATTCTACAATTCTAAGTACGATTTTAGTAGCCTTAGTTTTATCCTCTACACTTTTTGATACTGGAGCTTCTCATAGCTTTATTTATTTCCATACTATGGAAACCCTTAGACCTACTATTTATACTTCTGAGGACATGATGACACTAGATACACTAGTGGGGATTAGAACTGTTAGCGTGAGCCAGTGCTTGGACTTCCCCCTTGAGGTTGGTGGGTGAAGTTTTTCATAGAACCTCTATGTCCTTGAGATGACAGGCTATGATTTCATTTTTTGGATGGACTGGTTAGTTCCCTTCTAGGACTTTGTCGATTGCCATCATTGTAGGGTGAGTTTTATATCACCGGAGGGCGGATCATTTCTCTACAAGGGCAAATGGGATGTCCAGGTGAGTAGAGTAGGAAAAGAGCGGCATGGGCTAGGCAGAGTTACAAATCATATTTCCATTCTGTGTCTGGATGACCAGGGGGCTTCATAGTTAGACTTTCCTCAAGTGGTGGATCGTTTCAAGGAAGAATTTCTAGAATAATTTTCAAGTTTTCCTCCAGAGAGTGAGGTATAATTTTCTATTGAGCATGCGACATGAATGACACCGGTGTCCATTTCTCCTTATAGGATGGCTACACCGGAGTTATAGGAGCTCTAGAAGTATTTGGAGGAGTTGCTGGAAATGGGTTTCATCCGAACAGGTACTTCTCCTTGGGGTTCACCAATCCTGTTTGTGAAGAAGGAAGACGACACCCTTAGGCTTTTTGTGGATTACTGGAAGCAGAACCAATTGACGGTCAAGAAACCATATACATTTCCATAGATAGATGATCTCTTTGATCAGTTTAGAGGATAAAGAGTGTTCTTGAAAATTGACATGAGATCTGGCTATCATCTGCTACGGGTCAAACCATCTGATATACCTCTTACAGCCTTCTAGAGAAGATATGTTCTGTATGAGTATTTGGTTATGCTGTTTGGTCTCACAAATGCGCCTGTAGTTTTGATATCTCTGATGAATAGAGTGTTCCATCCATACTTGGATTATTTCTTGGTTGCTTTCATGGAGGGTATTTTGGTGTACTCCCACACTCGACACGACCATTCTACACATCTTGATATCGTTTTGAGTACATTTAGAGAGCATCAGTTATATGATAATCTCTCAAAATGCCACATTTTGATGGACGAGATTTACTTCCTGGGTCATGACAACTCAGAGACAGGAGAATCAGCAGACCCAAAGAAGGTGAGAGCAATAGTTACGTGGGAGTAGCAAAGGAATGTCTTCGAGGTATGAAGTTTCTTAGGGCTAGCTGGTTACTATAGGAAGTTTATATAGGACTTATCATGATTAGTAGCGCCGATAATGGTCTTGACTATGAAGGGAGTGAAGTATGTTTTGTTAGAAGCCTAAGATTCAGCCTTTCAAGAGATGAAGGGGATATTGATTTCTGCACCGAGACTAGTTTTTCCGATGCCAGGAAAGAGTTATACAATTTTTTGTGATGCATCTGGAATCAGGGTTGGAGCAGTGCTTATGCAGGAGGATCGTGTAGTTGCATATGGATCTTGGCAGTTGAGGCCACATTAGAGGAATTATCCTATGCACAACCTGGAGTTGGATGCAGTTGTTCATGCTTTTCTTTGTTGGAGGAATTGTCTTCTGGGATTGAATTTTTTGTAATATACCAACCACAAGAGCCTCGAGTATATCTTCACGTAGTATGACTTGAATCCGAGACAATGGAGGTGGGTTGATTACCTACAATATTTTAATTTCGAGCTTTCTTATATTCCTGGGAAAGGCAACGCTGTGGCAGATGCACTGAGTAGGAGGACACAGATACAATATATTCATGAGGCCAGCAGTGAGCGGAAACTTAAGGCTTTGTTCTTTGAAATGAATTTGGAGGTCCATAATAGAGAGGTTCAGAATTTTATTTCATCTGTAGATGTTACCTCTGCCCTTCTTGACTGAGTTCGAATGAGGCATCTATCAGATTTGGATGGCCTAGTCCTACGGGAAAGCGTGTCAGGAGAGGACCCTCTTCCCGAATGGACCGTAGGCGAGGGTGAGAACTTGTGTTTCCAGGGACGCGTATGGGTTCCAGCAGATATATGCGAGGAGCTAACACGAGACTTTCATTCCTCAATTTGGGAAATTCGTCCTGGCGTCACCAAGATGTATCGTGATCTAGACCTCCAGTATTGGTGTCCAGGTATGAAGATGAATGTTGCTGGTTTTGTCATGAAGTGTTCCACCTATCAGCTGGTGAAAGCTGATCCCCAACGACAGGCAGAGATTTTACATCATCTTCCCATTTTCAGGTGGAAGTGGAATGATGTCGCAGTGGACTTTGTGACAGGGTTACCGAGATCTCCACGAGGGAATGGCATGGTATGGGTTGTCATTGACATGCTCATGAAGGTTTCTCACTTCCTGCCGATTAAGGATACATTCAGTGTTGTTGAGTTTGGACGGTTTTACATCTGTGAGATTGTAAGATTGCTTGGGGTTCCGAGTACTATCATTTCAGATAGGGATGTCTGCTTCACTTCTCATTTCTGGCAAGGGCTATAGAGGGCTTTGGGTACACAGGTACTTCAGAGTACAAATTACCATCCCCAGACAGATGGCCAGTCAGAGCGCACAATTGAGGTGCTAGAGGACATGCTACAAGCATACATCCTCGATTTTGGAGGTTCTTGGGAGAGACATATACATCTATTAGAGTTTTCATACAATAATAGTTTTCAAGAAACTATTCATATGGAACCATACGAGGAATTGTACGGTAGCCTGTGCCGATCACCCTTTTGTTGGTTGGAGGCAGGAGAGGCAGCTATGCTGGGACCTCGTCTTGTTTAGGAGACCATAGAACAGGTGGAGTTGATTTATAAAAGGATGGCTATTGCACAGTCTCAGACGAAATCTTATGTTGATCCGCGGAGATGACCATTGGAGTTCAAGGCTGGAGATCAAGAATTTCTACGTGTTACCCCATGGTTGGGAAACAAGAGGATCAGGAGACCAGGAAAGCTTTTACCGAGATAAGTCGGGCCGTTTGAGGTTCTGGAGAGATTCAGGATGGTTTCTTATAGGATGTAATTACCTCAAATGTACCAGGCTATTCATGCCATCTTCCATGTTTCTTAGCTTCGACATTATTTCTCTGAACCATCTCATGTTTTTTAACATGAGGAGGTTGAGCTAGAGCAGGATGCGTCATTCAAGGAGCATCCTATCAGGATTTTTTATTGCAGTACAAATGTACTATATGGTCGGTCTGTTCTTATGGTACATGTGCTATGGCATCACAGCTAGGTACAGGACGAGACATGGGAGAGGGAGGCCTATATGAGATCACAGTGGCCATAGTTGTTTGAGGATTCTTCTTCTCCACCTATTTAGGAAAATTTGGGGATAAATTTCTTTAAGGGGGGAAGTTTGTAAGAACCCGGACATTCTTCTGAGTTATGTTTTTCCTTTTCAGGTTGTTTTTGGGAAAATAAGAGAATTTGAAAATTTTCTAAGTACACACCGTGTACTTTGATGTCACTCGAGGTGGTGCGCTGGCTGTGTTATGGCCACACACAAGGCCATGTAGGGGTGATGTGGAGGCCGCTTAATGCGGAGTACAGAAAAGACTTGTACACATTGTGTACTTCAAAAGTACATTTTGTGTACATTAATTTTTTCATTAAACGGATCAAGGATGAGTTTTAACCCCAAAACACCTTCTTCTCCATATTATTCAATAGAGAGCGAGGGTACGACCTCATATCTTCTCCGAGCCACCGATCTTTCACCAGTTATCAGAATCGAATGTTGTCAGTTGTAATAGAATAGAAGCGGTGATTTATTGGTTCTGCTATGGCCACGTTTCTTGATTCTTTCTCTTATGGGAGTTATCATTGGTTGAACCTTTTAGACGTTTTTGCAAATCTACCCCATTCTAGGGTGATTCACGGGACAAGGTTCAAGTATATTGATCTATTAGGATCGAAGTAGGTGGTTTGTTTCCTTACGTTGAATATCCTTGAGTTTTTGTGAAAAAGTTTCGGATACCCATGTATTGGGTATCTCTAGTTATGGTTTTGATCCTGCATTATTATCTGCCTTAGACTTCTTTTATTCTTGTGGCTATTAGATGAATAATTATTTCTTGTTATCATGTTTGAGGATCACCCCATGGGTGTTTCCCTTGTTTAGGCTGTTTATCACCATTTGACATAGGTTTTCTATGAGGCAGACCTTGTTGCATTGATTTCCTATCGTGATATATTTGATTGCATGTATTTTGTACTATTTATATGCTTTTGATGCATTGTAGCTATTATCCATGTAGTTGTTGAACTTAATTAGTGATGAAAATAGTCGATTACGCCTGACTGGACGGCTCAGGGCTGTGTGAACCTAGTGCGGTAGACTAAAGAGAGAATTGAAAATTAAGGGCTTCCCTAGAGAGTCAGTTATAAATTAGTATCTTTCACAGGGCCTATGGAAATTGGACATTGTGATTCCTCAGAGTGTCTTTAGTTACGTATCGAGACTATAGGGGGAATTATACGTAAGGGATTCCTCAGAGAGTCGATAGCTATCTTTGCCAGACCACATGGGAATTAAAGGTGGGAGAATCCCAGAGTGTTTGTGCCTTGTATGATTATATGAATACAGGGGTTTGCTAGTGTGAGCCACCCAGAGAGTTAGTGTGAATATTTTTTGGTTGGTTGTGATGATTCCACCAAGCCAAAAAACATGCTTGGGTTGTTTACTGCTTTCTGTTTAGGTAGTTTGTTGACATACCTGTTATGTTACTTTCTATGCCTTGGGAATATAGAGTTGTTTACTAGATTCCTTGGTTGATAATTAATTGATTGAATTAAATTAATAAATAAATGAAAATGGATATTATTAACATTGTTTACTTTTGTGTACTTCTGTTTCTCTGCTGAATTTATTTCTTTTACTTTTGCTACATTGTGCACTGACAGTAGGGAACTAATCTTGTGGTTATTTCCTACTTGGATTAGTCTCACAACCTGTTTGGGTCCTTCTTTTCGGCCCAAATAGGTTATATGGTTGTAGGTGTGGATATGGATTGTGGCCCTTCTACATCAGGTACATGATTTCTGGTTGGATCTGGAGATCATAGGACAGAGTTTAGGCCTGCGATGCTACTAGAGTTGTTGTCTATCTTTCGTACATTGTTTCTCAATTGTATTTCAGCACATTGTTGTGTTTGCGGCTTTTCTTAGGTACTTGTACCTGCTGCATCATTGTCATCATTAGTATATATTATTTGCTTCTGTTCTTCAGTTTCAGTTGATTTATGTTGTTTACTGCTTTATGAATTGACAGTTATTTCCATTCCCTTGTATACCTTACCAACTGAGGGAATAGTTTTCCCAATGACTCACGAAGGCCCTCGCAGCTTGTCGGCAGCCTCTGCCATTTGGGGAAATGTGCCTGATGTCATGTGGTGAACGGTGTATGGGGTACCAATTGAGTGGTTCCATATTTAGTTCATTACATAATACACAGTTGGGGATCTCCTTGGATCGCCTTCTCGGTTCCTCAAACTTTCTCATTTTTTGTAGTCACAATGACCATTTAGCTTCAATATAAACCCTTAATGAGAATCCATTTTAACATAAAAATGTACCAATGATGAGTATGAATTTATTACCTAGTTTAATTACCAACACTTTCTCATAGGGTTATATCACACATGTGTATATCCATCCTTTCATGTCTAGTTTCCAACAAACTAGAGAACATAGAAAAACCTCACACATGATGGAAGCAAAAACATGTTCTCATTGATGAATTATCAATATGTAAACTCATGGATCCATTAATACCATGATCCTTATATTTTAGGTAACTCTAATCCATATTCATTCCATTTTAGATACCAATAATTTGGGTATAATTATAAGGTGAACTCATTCTTATATCTCACGCAAAACCATTCTTCCAAAACTTATCCGTGTATCAGATTTCCCAAGACATTAAATTTATTATAAGATGTATTTTTAATATTTTAATAACATTTAAACACATATTTTAATATACATAACATTTATAGGGGTTTAATTTGTTTTGTATTCATGAACATAAATTGAAATTCACTAGTCTAGGAACATGAACATAAAATTCAATTTATTGATCCAAAATGAATTATATTAAAAAATATTGGTACTTTTGAAATCAACATAAAATATATTGTGTTCCTATTTTTTTTCCCTAAAATAGGTGACATCTAATTATAATTTTGTGTATTAGTATGAATACCCACTCAAGGGCATGGTCCCCATATCTTATGATCCTTTTCCTCCCACAACTGTGATAAATTCTAGAGTGTCAAACTTTGAGTCTTTAAAATATTGTTTAATCGAAAAATGGTAGGTGAAGATATTGAATCTACCATATATATATTTATATTTATATTTATATATGGGGAACCTCTAATTTAAATTTCAATGAATAATATTTTTTAAAAATTTTACAACTATGGTATGTGTTATTTATATTATGAAGGGTTTCATGATTATCTACTAAATTTCAACAAGGGTCTAGGTATAAGCGTTAATAACCTTCAATGGATGAGTTATCCTCCAATACTATGGATCTCTATACATAATTTAAAGAAGTGTATTTTATCCTAATGGAAAAATATTTATTAAATGATTATTTTTTATAATATAAAAATGACTAGAATGATAATTTTGGGGAATAAAGTAGTGAATGTATTGTGAAATTTACTCACAAGGAAACACATATTTTGATTAAATTTTAAAAATCATGATTCTACAATAATGGATTCATTTTTTATGATTTTATCCCTCCAGATCTCACTTAATTTAAAATCATATTTTCATATAAGTCCTAAAAGAGAATTAAAATCCAAAATGTGGCTAGGAATTATTGGAGATCTATAAGGATCATCATGAGTCACAATCAGATGGATCCTTGTCTATATTCTATGGCCACAATTACTACCACTAAACCCAATAGAAATTGTTACAAAACCAATAACTCTAATAGTGTGTTTTGAATTAAATATTTTGTGACTAAAACCTTAATAGATCAATTCCAAATTTGGAATTGGAATAATTTAACCTCAAGGAGATAAAAACATGCCACTATATTATATACATCATTCTAGAAGGAAGCATGGGTCTGTAGTCACCATTCCAAACTACTTTTTATATATTTATTGTGAGAAAATACATTCTCTTACCATTTATTTCAATGATGTGGATGTGGATGTTCTAAATGTCATGCTAAATTATTAGATGATTCCAAAGGTAACAAAAATAAACCATAGAAAATTAGAGTATCACATATTCTACATAACTCAGGAGTATTTTAGAGTTTCTACCATTCATATCATAACCTTAGTTATTTAGGCCAAGACACCATGTAAATGTCTCATCCATGTGAATGATTCCATCAAAGTGTAAGTTTAGTTATACTCCCATGATTCCATAAAAACCTACTATTATTTTCTAAATAACTTGAGGAAAAATAAAGACCCCAACATTGTTCATATAATTATGATTTTTACTGTTTATATTGTGTTGTCAGATATATCTTCATGGTTGTAGATAGAGTCAGAAAAAACTATCATGAATGAAATCCCATTTAGGGTAATTCACTATTAACATCCATGAATAGTACACAACTGTTTTGGACACTCACAGCCCTGAGGCTCATCGATATATCCAGATAGTAGACCAATGATCTTATAGATCTACATATATACAAAATTCTAAAGCATTTACTATATGAACACTATTGAATTCATCTACCAATTTCATATAAATTGGGGTAGGTAATGATGGTTTTGTCGATATTCCTAAAATTAACACAAAACTTTTCATTGGAAGTCCCCCCTGAAAGGAATAGATATAGATATCATCCTAATAGATGTAATATCTTGGACTCTAGAAACACAAATCCAATATTTATTTTCCATTATTGGTAAATAATAGAAGGGTTCCTAAATAACACAATATTTTATTATTCTCTTAGTTATATAAACATAAATATAAAACTTCTAAAAATCTTATATTCATTATGAACATATTGTGAGAAAATTATTATCTGTCACACCTTGTCCATAAAAGATAGTCATAATTCTCCTACAGGATTCATTATGAAATTGAAATAAATAAGGGTGTGCTGATACTCTTAGTAAGGATTAGAATAAAGTGATATATATGACAACATAATGATGTCATATGTTAAATGGTAGTACTAAATAAAAATCATGAATTCATAATGAAATGAAATTGATGGTAGTTCATATCCATGAAAATGAAGGAAATATTAGATAAAACAATCACTAATCTCGTACTAAGGCAATGAATAATGATAGAAAATAAAACTTATTGTCAAGGACTTGTAACAAGACTTTATACAAATTTTAGGATAGGTATACACCCAATCCCAAAAACTTATGTCTCATGAGACCTATCAATTCATCATTTGGAAATATAATTTTGGGCCCCACCCATCACTTGATTACGCCCAATTAATTCACTATAAGAATTTTGTAATGCCTTAAATATCATTCCCTATGTAACCTATATCATAAAAAAACATGTCTATACTTATATCGATAAATATGGAAATTAGATACTTCCCCATTAATTATAACAATGTCTATATATAAGAACATCCCTTAATAATCATTGAAGATATTGGGTGTTGTAAAAGTATCATTAAGTACCCTTATCATGGAAATATATTGGTGAGGGAAATTTTAATTTTCTTAGTTATTTATATAGGATTTTAATTGGATATTAATATCATTTATTGGAAGGAGGTTATGGAAATGATATGAAAAAACTTATATCATGGTTCATAAATAGTGTATGAGTGCTATATTTTATCTCCTCTACTATTTTCTAAAAATGTGTGTAGTATTAGGACCATTATTTATAAACCATAGTAGTGATTATGTAAGTTATCAACCAAACTATTTCATAGTGATTAGACCTAGGTGAATATATGTCATAGATGTATCTAAATTCTTGTATTAATACAGGGAATTATTTTATAGGAATCTATACCCACATTTACTTTTACAAAAAAAAAATTCAAAAGTAAATGATTGTGTTTTTCTTGGATTTGGGTAACTCATAAATCAAAATAATAGGAGTGAGGTATAATGATATATAATTTAAAATCTGTTAAACATCTTGAGTACTTTTGAAAAAATCCATTATTTGAAATGAATTCACCACATATATCGAAATAGTTATTGTACTTAACATGAGTCCCAAAGAATAGAAAATGTGATAAAAAATTACACTCATGGATTGGGTTGAAATTCTATCAAATCATATGTTAATTTAGGGATTCATATTGATCCTAAAAATTCATAAATAACCTAATTTCTTGATATAACATATTAAATAGGTGGTATATACACTAAATAATGAAAAATTGGCACATAATAGAACAAATGTCCAAAAGAGAGGAATTTGAGAAGGAAACCCCTTACATTTTTTCCTAACATCCATGAATGTTCCATAACATTAGATATAAAAATGATATATCATAAATACATATACCAATCCATTAGTCATATAAATTTTCATTTATACTCTTCATAAAAAGCATTTATCTATATGAATTCTACTTTTTTACATGTAATGTGTTCATATTTTAGACCATTTTTAATATATTAATAATAGTGATTCTTATTTTTTGTATTATTAAAAATTTAATAACATATACATCATTTATTTAACTATTATAATTTTTTTTTATTATATATGGGTTTTTAAATATTTCCCTGGATGTTTCATTCATTAACCAAGAATTTGAAAATGATAACAATCTTGTTTGAGTGATTCAATATTGTTGAAGTCTATTTTCATAATTGATGAATTATTTATTCCTATAGAATCTTCATAATAAAAAAATATCATTATTTATACATTTATATTACATTATACCTATAGTTAAATTCCCATCATTATTAATGGTATAAATTCATATTATTATTCATATAGGTGGTTAATCCTGCCAAAAACACAAACATATTTGTTGCTTATTAGAGTGATATAGCTTAATTAGAATGGATGTAAAATAATTGGTAATAGATTTTAAAATATTATATAATTTGAAGAAAATATCTTCCAACTAGAACAACTATTTTAGGGGATTTATTTAATTATGATCAACTATTGATCATATCATTAATTGGTTCTTCAATTTTTCATACTATAATTGTAAAGATATAATAGTGATTATATTTATTTATTAAGTATATTCTAGGAACTATCAATTATGGTTGTTGACGGAAAATTTATTTTATTCATCATAGTAGATGTACTCCATACATACATATGGATGATGATTTTTTTATAATGAATAAATGAACAAGAAGTTGTTTTTAACTTAATATAGAGAATTTAATGTATAATAATTATAAAAAAATAATTATATTTAATTATAATGAATTTTTTTGGGATAAAGATAATTCGGAAAATAAGATAAGTAGTGGATAATACTAACATATTGGGGCTTGAATTTTCCTTAGTATTATCTTTAAAAATGAAGGCCTCATACTAATAAATGGTGAGTAAAATATTTTTATCCTGGATACGGTATCCTGTAAGATAAAATTGAAATAGTTTAATGTAACTCCCTAAGATTATTTGGAATATTTTTTTTTAATTATGGGAATCTTTTGGATATATTTAATTACACTCAACAAATAATATAATTAGGTTTTAAATATTAAATAAAATGGATTGTGTGATACACAACAATAATAAAATTGTTCACCATATACAATAGTTAGGATATCGTGTGGTACAGACAACACTATTTTTTTCATCTATTACACACAATATAGAGTCCCATCGATTGCTTGTGTAACGTACAAGGTCATGTTTTACCGAATTACATGATAATATTAATAATATTTTTTTAAAATTATTTTAGGTACCACCTAGACATTCAAATGTAAGAAATAGATAATATTAAAAAAATGGTGAAAATATTATTTACACATTTATATAAAATGAATCCATTGGTTATTTATTTTTATAAGTTAATGTAAATACTATTTTAAAATAATGAAATTTCATTTATAGGAAAACTATTCTTTTATGTACACACAAAATATTATCTCAATTAATAAATAAATAAATCATTAATGATTTAAATAAAATATCTATATTATACACTCAATACATATTATTTATAACTGTCTAATACATTTTATTGGTAGAATATAAGAATAAATCAAACTTTATGAATAAAAACATGTATTCGTCTAAAACTTAAATTTACGGCCTTTTAATGGATAAAAATATTTAAATATGATTTATGACACATTTAAAATTTTATTTTACAAAATGAAATCATTATTATTTCATATATTTAAATTTACTTGGGGTGACTTTTAGTCATTTTTCTAAGAAGAATTATTGTTATGAATTTGGAAAAATCACTGAATTTTAAATCAAGCGAATCATATAATTTTTTTATATGGTTAAATGATATTTTAATTTGATATTACATTTTATTATATCAATTATAAATAAATTAATATTTTTAGATCATTGCAATCAATTTTATAATTAAATTTGACATAAAATCATTGAAAACTCTTGAACATTTTTACTTTAAAAATGTGCTTTAAAATCCTATATGTGGATGAATTTTATATAAATTTATAACACATGTGTGACTGGAATTTAGAAAAATTGATTACATTTTTTTAATCATAATAATATATAATTCATAATTTGATCAATGTACATTTTGACCAAAATTTTTTGTGAATGTGACGCATATTAATTACAACAATTATGAGAAAAATTAACTTAACAATGAAATAAAAAATAAATATAAGGACCCAAATAATTTTTAAAATGTCCAAAATCAATTTTATATTAATATATAGACACTACACTCCCACAAATAAAATATGGAAAATTACTTGATACATTTTACATGGGAAAATGTTGGTAGAATTTCCTTTTTAAAAATATACAATAATTCCCCTCATCCTCTACTATAAAAAAGTAGTCACCCCTCCCACATATTTATATCTCCAAATACCATTATCTCGACCATATTATTCTTATATAATCCCCCATAAATCCTCCCATAATTATAGAATCCATCAATTGGGATGAAAACCAACCAATGAATTCCATTGGTGAAAACCAAAAATAGATACCCAAAAGAGAAGTAACATTCTTCCTCAAGCTCCACTGTTTTAATTTCATTATCCACAATCTAAATTTTTCATATTTAATGATTATATAATAAAATCAGACAAGTCAATATAATATATTTTAATGGTTCTACCTTTACTAAAAAACAATTCTAACTAATGTGTAATGGACTTCTTGTTCTTGTGTGTGAAGAACTACATCTTCATGGAACGATATTGTTCATTTTTTACCACTTCCAATGGTTGGGAATTATGATAGAAATATATTTATATATAATATATAAGATATTTATGATGTGTTAATGCTTCTTGAATTTCAATATAAAAAAACTTCTTGCTTTTAATATGGTTTAATTATAATGACTTCCTTAGTAGATGTGTGGAAGTAACATACCTACTCGGGGGCCATGCACCTGTGCCCCGAGCATGTCCGTCACATGACCTTAGGCACTTCTCCCTGTATGCCAGAGGCTAAAAACTAGTAATGAGGGTTTGGTAAGTACGTTTGGGGGAGGCTATAACGTCATTTATCAAAGTAAAATACCATCATATGTAAACAAGCAATAGTGGAAGAATATATAATCAAAATAGTACAAATGTAATCAAATAACCAAGAGAAGAAATACAATACTCAAATGAAAGGTAAATATGCAATGTATATATATATATATATGTGTGTGTGTGTGTGTGTGTGTGTGTCAAGTGTCAAAAATGTAAGAGGCTAGCGACTCCCAAGAGGGTCCAAAACCGTGATCGGCTCTCTCAACCAAGATCCATCCCCAAACAACAATCTAACCCAGGGCTCTTGCCCATATCATGTACTGCAAAAATAAAGTCTATTTGGGTACCGTTCAGGCAGCCCGTATAGTGTGTGAGTACAAATCAGTAGGCCACAACCAATAGTGTCTAAAACAAATACAGTCAAAATAAGTTTATGCAGTTTTATATTGAATATATTACAAGTAATAAAGTAAACATTTTACATTTATTCAATTATCTATTAGGTAACCGCATAAACCTCCAGGTTCCAATGGACTCCCATATCTCAATAACCAATTTATAATGTGCCAGAGTATGAACCATTTTATATAATCAATTGAAATTTCATTTAAACCCATCTGCCTTCATTGACTTTTTCAATTAAATTAATATTACTTCCAATTGGGACCACTATCCAATGATAATTAATGGGTGTAGAATGCCATGTCTAGCACCCTCATGAGTATTTGGAGTATTAGTATGTGTCTCACAACCCATGGGTATTTGGAGCATCAATCCATGTCCCATAAAATAATATTTTCATGAATGTTGGGAGTAGAATGTCATTTCAATCACCCCGCTAGTATTTCATGCAATAGTCTCTGTCTCATAACCCATTGGTATTTGGAGCATCAATACATGTCCCATAAAATAATATTTCCATGCATGTTGAGTGTAGAACACCATGTCTATCACCTCCTGAGCATTTGAAACATTAGTCCCAGTCTCAGAACCCATTTCTAAATAAATAACATATTTCACATACAACACTTTATTAAAGATTAATCAACATCAATCTTTTATCTCAAATTTTCAAGCCACATGTATCACAAAATCGAAATAATTAATTTAACAAATAATTAATCACAACATCACATTAATTAATTCAATAATTAATTAATCACATAGACCCATTAATAAGTTCAAAAATTAAATAACCATATCACCAAATTATTTAATTCAAAAATAAATTAATTGCATAGTGCCATTAATTAATTAAACAATTAATTAACCATATAACCAAATTAAATAATTTAACAATTAAATAATCATATAGTCCCATTAAATAATTCAACAATTAAGTAATCACATATTCCACTAATTAATCAATCAATTAAATTATTATATTGTCCTATAAAATAATTTAACAACTCATTTGTAATACCATCATATTAATTAATTTATCAATTAATTAATCAATATCCACAACGTGAAATCTCATAATTAATTCTAAAATTAATTATCTCATTCACAATGTCAATAACTTATAATTAATTATACAATTAATTATCTCAAATCATCTATTTCAATGTCACATAATTAATTCAGAAATTAATTACTCTACTTACAAATAAATTTCCCTCACAAGTAATTCAACTATTAATTATTCGATCATATCAATTCAATATCTCAACTATATAAATTAATTAACATATCAATTAATTAAACTAATTATCCAATTACATCTTGTAGAAATATTCATTAAATAATTCACCAATTATGTAATCTAACACATTTAATTTTTTAAGACAATAATCTTCATTAGTAAATTCTTCAATTAATTAATCTGACTCGTCTAACTCTAATAATGCAACAGTCCCCAATAATTAATTTTTTAATAAATTATCCGAACTCATTCAATTGTATCAACCCAACAATTATCTTTAATTAATTCTCCAATTAATTAATGTTACTCAAAAATCATTACATTACATCCATTCCTTAATTTACCAATTAATCAATTCAAATTGTACCCATTAACTTTTTCCTCAACTTATTAATCTAACTCATGCCTTCAATTAATTCGAAAATTAATTTTCCCTATCATTTAATTAATTCATAATTAATTAATTGACATTCAACACCCTCTTCAATTAATCCACCAATTAATTGTTTCTATCAATTCTATGATTTAGTTCAATTGTTAAAAAAATACATTACATCAATCAATTAATTAATTATTTATTTATTTCAACCAACAAAATTAATTAATCTTTTCATGATCGTTAATTTATTTCAAAATTAATTAAACAATTCTACCATCATGAAATCCTCATAATTAATAAATCGATTAATAATTCAATCTAACCAAATTAATTAATCATATTTAGACTGATAATTAGTTCCAATATTAATTAACCAAATCCACCCTCACAAAATCCTGATAATTAATTAATCAATTATTTATTTAAAACC
The DNA here is from genome assembly GCA_963277665.1 of Viscum album. NCBI lineage: Eukaryota > Viridiplantae > Streptophyta > Magnoliopsida > Santalales > Viscaceae > Viscum > Viscum album. The sequence continues at coordinate 938,834,548 of OY728129.1, forward strand.
ACCAAATTAATTAATCACATCATGAATGTTAATTACTTCCAAAATTAATTAACCAAATCCACCATCACAAAATACCCATAAAAAATCTATCAAATATTTATTTAATCCAACCAAATTAATTAATCAAATCATATTTCTTAATTAATTCAAAAATTAATTAACAAAATCCACCATTAAAAAACCTCATAATTAATCTATTAATTAATTATTTAAATCAACCAAATTAATTTATCCCATCAAGACCTTTAATTAATTCCAAAATTAATTAACCAAATCCACTATCACAAAATCCTAATAAGTAATATATTAATAAATAATTTAAAACAACCAATTCTATTCCATATTTTTTAATTCCTCCAAATTAATTAATTTACCCAAAAAATTAATTGATTATAGAAAAAATTAAATTTTTAATTATATCATAAACATTAAACAATTGAAAATTCCTAAATCAATCAATACTATGGGATTGAAATTCAGACCACCTGCCTAAAATTTGATAAACATGTGATATGAATCAAAAATCACTGATGGCACATTATTCTAATGACTATCGAATGAGAAATAAATTAAATAATCATATTCGGTTTAATAAAAATCATCCCATAATATTCCATTTTCTAAGAAAGAAAAACTAATACGCACTATCCTCATATCAAAATGAATCCATTGCAACTGACATCACATCAATCTGATCAATATTGAAAAAGATATTGGTTATTGAAGTTTGATTCGAGTGGAAATAAATAATGGACAAAATCCCAAAAAATTCTTGTTTTTTTATGATAAATATCATATAATAATATCATATGATAATTCCAATATATTATTTTATACTTATAATTGATATTATGACATACTTATTATTTTTCTAGATAACATAGTGATAATTATTAAATGACAATTTCATCAAATTATTCTGTTATAATGTTTTTAAAAGCCATGAAATTATCATTTTAAAGAAATAGAATTATCATTTATAAAATAAACCACCATTTTATCCTCTTCCAAACCATAAAATTTTCTAAATAAAATTAGATAAAAAGATACAATAGAGAGATAATAAAATAATTTAAAAAATATAAAATTAAAGAAACATGATCAGATTTGTGGCGCACCAAGTTGAGGTTCACAATGATGAAATGTGTAGCAGGTGTTTCACGCACCTGACTTCCAAAAAGGATGAAGAGGAAGTCTCTTGGTCTACCCAAGTAAAAATCGAAGAAGTTTTCAAATGACTAGATCCACATGAAACCACAACCTAAAGGTTTGGTTATATAGAACCCCAAGCCTCATACAGTTCATCCGCTCAAGAAATAAAACCCTATTTTATTCCACCATTTGAACTATAAATTTATGATGGAGTGTTTTAATTTTCAACATTATTGGGTTGGTGTTTCGAAATGGTCAAAAAATATTGATAAACGAAGCTTTTGGAATGATCTGAGAGTCAAAAATGGTGTCATCTTGGTGGAGATGATTACTTTAACGTCAAAAAGAAAAATCCATTTTATTTTAATTAATATAATAATTTAACTATTTCATCTAAATATTAATTTTTATCAATCATTCTTTATGCATAAAATTTATGCCACGACTAGGGTTGACAACTCATTTTGGTCCCAACGGTGGTCTCATATTTTTCAACTGATGAACCGTTTGTGAGATATTGATGATTTAAAACTTAATAAATGGAATAAATAGTTAATAAAAATAAAAACAATATTTTTTTAGGTGAGGCGTCAAAACACTTGTCCCTTACCAATGTTATACCACTTCTAGGGTAAACCCCCTAGTCCGGACACATCGGTGGTCTCATATTTCCCTTATGACGTATGGTTTGTGAGTTATTAATTATTTATTCCTTAAAAAACGAAATAATTGTTACATTAAAAGAAAATGGTTTCTTCTTATGAGAAAAACATCCAATCGCTCGATGAAAAGAAATTTTATACATTGTCTTGGGTAAACCCCTCATTTTGAACCCATTGGTGGTCTTAGATTCTTTATAGGATACACCATTTGAGAAATATTTAATTATTCATAAGAAAATAATATGTTAAATATTATTTAATAACTTTTACTCGTGAGTGGAACATCCAAATGTCTGACGCCTACAAATGTCATACACTGCTTAGGGTAAAACCCATGTTTCAGATCTAACACTTGTCTCACATTTTTTCATACAATGAACCTTTTTAGAGTTATTTAATTATTTTTAATACATTTTCATCACTTACTATAATATCGTTAATATTTTTATTTTGCCTCCTCCAAGGCTTTATGTGTCTTAAAATCTCACAATATCCAATGTCTGACATTGAAAACATTCCAATAACAAAATTACAATGACATAATTGGGAATTATTTCTCATCTATGAATTTAAAAATCAATAAGGTGTTTCTCAAATAAAATATTTTTTTCTATATAAAGTATTTATAATCTTTAAAAAGTAATAACTCAACGGAAAATATATTTGGTAAAAGGATGAAATCATACAATATTCCAACCTTATAACAACTCATCCTCAATCTATACACCCAAGAATCTTTATGAAAGACCTAGTTCATACAATCTACCCACCTTTGAAGCTTCGTTAACCCCTCCTGTTACGTAGCTCAAACCAAATAGTTTTAATTGACCTCCACTCAATCCTGAGAATCTCATTTGTAAATTGACGATGATGTACCTCACACTATCAAGTTAAACTTATATATAACGTAATAAGAAAAACCTCCAAGGGAGCTCATATCCAACCAGAATACAATCATTTAGATAAGCATAAAATAGAGAATTCTCAACGTACTTGGGATGATGTCAAGATAGTAGACATGATCGTCACTAATAAAAAGTACACTAAGAAGTCATGTATAAAAACTACCACAAATCTGTCATCATAGATGTTACCTCTCCTTATCGAAACACCTTAACCTCTTTGAATTTCTTGGCTCCCCTGTCTGCCAACATCTCACCACACTGATTCAAATCAATATGATCATTTACACAAACCCTAGATGAGTTCTAAAACCAGGGAATTATCTCTGCCGAAACTATCTACATGTAGGGTTAAACAAACACAATGAAGGATTTTTTCATAATAATTTTCATAGTTAACAAGTTGGATTTAAACAAAACCATATGATGTATTTCCCCTATATCATTCCATAAGGTCAAAAATGTGGTATTATATCTATCACTATCCATCCTACACCTAGGTCCTGGTTAACAAGGGTATAAACAGTATCAATTTTTTTCAATTTTATCATTTAGACACTGATTTAATCGCATCTAGCATCATTTCAAAATCTATCTCAATTTCACATTATGAACCATTTTTGTTTCAATACAAAAGAATGAAAAAAGAGATTAAGTTCAACATCATACCCAAAACCCATTTTCCCATACGTGAATACAATTATGTATATTAAAAAAACTAAGTGGATGGAATGATGCATGATGACTCAAACCTTATGGCATAACAGGCCATGAGTCAATCTCAACAAATAACAAAAACAAAAATCACATGACACAACAATTGCATCACCCAAGGTGAAATAATACTCAAATGTAATAGGAAATTAAAATAACTAAAATTATACCCTGAGTACTGGGGTTCTCCCCCATACATGTGGTAGATACTCCCTTGCATGAGCTCATAACCATGCCCCATCACTTCCTAGTATTCTATCTAAATTTCCCACAACTAGTAAGATAAAATATTATTAAAATAAAACCTCTCTATGATACCACTTTGTAAAGTCTCAGCCCGGGTGCCATGCACCAGTGCCCTGAACCGGTCTGCCACATGACCTCAGGCTTGCCTCCCCGTACGCTAGAGGCTTTCGACTAGCATCGAGTGTCTGGTAAGTTAGTCATGGCGAGACTATACCCTCTTTTATCAAAGTAAAATAACAGAAGAAGTAAACATGCAATAGTGGATACATATATAATGAAATTAGTACATCTATAAAATGAATAACCATGAGAGGAAATACAATAATAAACTGAAAGGTAAACATGAAATGTCTATATATATGTATCAAGTGTCCAAAAAATGTAAGAGGCTTGTGAATCCCAAGAGGGTCCCAAACCATGTTTGGCTCCATCAACTAAGCTCCATCCCCAAATATAAATCTAAACCAGGGCTCTTTCCCTTGTCATGTCCTGCAACAATATTGTATGTTTGGGTACCATTCAGGCATCCCGAGCAGGGTGAGAGTACAACTCAAGAGGCCACCACCAATAGTGTCAAAAACAATTCCAGTAAAAAGATGTGTAAGCAGTTTTATAATGAATATAGTATGTGTAATAAAGTAAATAGTTTACATTTATTCAATTATCCCTTAGTTAACTACATAAAGCTCTAGGTTCCCATGGACACCCATATCTAAATTCCCCCATCGGCCCGTGCCGGAGTCTGAACCATTTTATATAATCAATTCGCATTTCATGTTAACCAATGTGCTTTAATTATCTATTTCAATTAAATTAATGTGACTTCTAATTGAAACCATAGCCCAGTTGCAATTAATGGGTTTAGAATGCCATGTCTACCGCCATCGTGAGTATTTGGACCATCAGTCTCTGTCTCACAACCCATGTGTATATAGTGCCTCAGTCCATGTCCAATAAAATAATATTTTCATGCATATTGGGTATAGAACATCATTTCTATCACCCCATTAGTATTTGAGGTATCAGTCCCTATCTCACAACCCATTGTTATTTGGAGTAGCAGTCCATGTGCCATAAAAAAATATTTGCATGCATGTTTGGTGTAGAACACCATTTTTATCACCACGTGAGTATTTAGAGCATCAGTCCCAGTCTCACAACGCATTTCTGAATAAGGAACATCTTTCACATACATAACATTAATCAAGATTAATCTACATTAATCTTTTATCGAAATTTTACATGTCACTTGTATTGCAACATCACATTAATTAATTCAACAAATAATTAATCAAAAAATTAAATTAATTAACTAAACAATTAATTAATCACATAGTCCCATTAATTAATTCAACTATTAATTAACTATATCATCAAATTAATGAATTCAAAAGTTAATTAATCATATATTCCCATTAATTAATTCAACTATTAATTAACCATATCACCAAATTAATTAATTAACAAATTAATTAATCACATAATCCAATTAATTCATTAAATAATAAATTAATCTCATATTTAATTAATTAATTTAGAAATTAATTTATCACATTGTCCCATTATCTAATTTAACAATTAATTAGTAATGCCATCACATTAATTAATTCTTAAATTAATTAATCAATATCCACAACTCAAAATCTCATAATTAATTCTATAGTTAATTATCTCATTCAGAATATGAATAGCTTATAATTAATTATACAATTAATTTTCCCGAATCACCAATTTCAATATGACATAATTAATTCAACATTTAATTACTCAATATAAAATTCTATTTTCATCACAATTAATTCAACCATTATTTATTCAATCATATCAATCCAATATCTCATCCATCTATATTAATTAATATTTCAATTAATTAATCTAATTCATTCAATTTTATCTCAAAGGAATACTCATTAATTAATTCACTATTTAATTTATCTGACACACTAAATTTTTTAAACAGAATAATCTTCATTTTTTAATTTTAAATTAATTATTTTGACACATCCTACTCTATTAAAACATCAATCCCCATTAATTAATTTTCTAGTTAATTAACCTAAATAATTCAATTGTATAAACCCAACAATTCTGATTAATTAATTCTCTAATTAATTAATGTAACTCAGAAATCATAACATTACATTCAATAAATAATTTACCAATTAATTATTTAAAATTATTCACATTAACTAATTCCTCAAAAAATTAATCTACCTTGTGCCTTCAATTTATTAAAAAATTAATTGTCCATGTCATTTAATTAATTCACAATTAATTAATTCACATTCAACCCCCTCTTAAATTAATCCACCAATTAATTGTTTCCATCAATTCTATTATTTAGTTCAAAAAATAAATAATTACATTAAATAAATTAATTAATTCATTAATTAATAATTTCAAAATACAAAATTAATAAATCATATCATGACCATTAATTAATTCCAATATTAAGTATACAATTGTACCATCAAAAAATTATCATAATTAATCTATTAATTAATTGTTTAATCCAACCAAATTAATTGATCAAATCATGACTATTAATTAATTCTAAATTTATTTAAAAATTTCACCATTATAAACTCCTCATAATTAATAAATTGATTAGTTATTAAAACCATCCAGGTTAATTAATGATATCATGACAATTATTTAATTCCAAAATTAATTAACCAACTACACTATCAAAAAATCCTCATAATTAATCTATAAATTAATTATTTAATCCAACCAAATTAGTTAATCACATCATTACTATTAATTAATTAAAAAATTAACGAACCTAATACACCATCACAAAATCCTCATAATTAATATATCAATTAAATATTGAAACCAACTAAATTAATTATTCACATCACGACTGTTAATTAATTTCAAAATAAATTAACCAAATCCATCATCACAAAATAATCATAATTAATATATTAATTAATTATTTTAACCAACCAATTCTATTCCAAATTTTACAATTTCTCCAAATTAAATAATTTACCCAATTGATTAATTGATTATAGAAAAAAAATAAATTGTTAATTATATCATAAAATATCCACAATTGCATACGCCTAAATGAATCAAGACTATGGGATTGAAATTTAGACCATGCACATAAATTTTTTGAAAAATTGGATGTGAATCCAACATCATTGACTGTGTGTTATTCTGACGACTATAAAATGGGATATTAAATAAATAAGCATATTAGGTTTAATAAAAATCTGCTCGATATATTTCATTTTCTATAAAAAAAATTAATACCCACCATCCTCATATCAATATAAATCCAATGCAACTTATTTCACGTCAATCTGATAAATAATGAAAATTATATTAGTTATTGATGTTTGATTCGAGCAGAAACAAAGAATGGACAAAATCTATAAAAACCTCATGTTTTTTATGATACATATCATATAATAATATCATATGATAAATTTATATTATTATTTTCTAATTATCTTTGATATTATATCATACATATTATTTAACTAAATGACATAATGATAATTATTAAAATATAATTTCATCAAATTATTCTTTGATAATTTCTTTTAAAACACATGAAATTATCATTTAAAAAAATAGATTTATCATTTATATAATAAACCTCACTTTTCTCTTTTTGAAAACCATAACATTTACTAAAAAGATATAGAAAAGGAGAAAATAGAGAGATAACAAAATAATTTAAAAAAATAAAAAAAATAATAAAAGAAACAATATCAAATTTGTGGTGCACTAGGTTGAGGCGCACAACGATGAAATGTGTAGTAGGTGTTTCGTGCACAAGACCTCCACAAATGAAGAAGTGGATGTCGCCTGGTCTACCCAAGTGACTACCGAACGAGTTTGAAAAAGACTAGATCCACCAGAAACCACAACTGAATGGTTTGGTTATATAGAACCCCAAGCCTCATATGGTTCATCCACTTAGGAAATTATACCATATTTCAATCCACATATTCAAATGAAAATTGATGATGGAGTGTTTTAATTTACAACATTAATGTGTTGGTCATTGAAATTGAATGCTCCAAATGCCAAAAATGGCAGCATCCCGATGGAGAATATTACTTTATGGTCAAAAACCAAAATCCATTTTATTTTAATTGATATAATAATTTAATTAATCGAAATAAATAATAAATGTTATCAAAAGTCCGCTGCACATAAAATTTATGCCACGAATAGGGTAAACACCTCATTCCGGACCCAACAGAGGTCTCAAATTTCTCAATCGATTAATTTTTTGATAGATATTGATGATTTATCACTTAAAATGAATTAATAATTAATAAAAATAAAAACAATATTTTTGAGAGTGAGGTATCCTAACGATTGTCACATACAATTTTTGAGTTATTAATTATTTTTTCTTTAAAACAGAATAAATATTTAATTAAAACAAAATGGTTAATTCATGCGAGAAAAACATCCAAACACTCGAGGCAAACAAATGTTTTACCTTTTCGTGGGTAAACTTCACATTTAAAACCCATTGGTGGTCTCATATTTTTAATATGATTCCCCATTTGAGAAAAATTTAATTAAATTTAGGAAAATAATATATTAAATATTAATTAATAACAATAACTCATGAGTACGACATCCAAACGTCTAACGCCTACGTAAGTCATATCCTGCATATGGAAAAAACCATGTTTAAGATATAATTGTGGTCTCATATTATTCATAAGATGAACAATTTTGGAGTTATTCAATTATTTTGAACACATTTTCCTCTCTTATTATAATATTATTAATATTTTTGATTTTACTTTTCTAAGGCTTTACATGTCTCAAAATATCACACTATCCAATGACTGACTCTAAAAATGTTCCAATAAAAAAATACAATGTCTTAATTGATAATTATTTCTCATGTATGCCTTTAAACATTTATTATGTTGTTATTCCAATAAAATAATTTTTCCCACATAAACTATTTATAATCTATATTAATTAAGAACTCAATGTAAAATACATTTGGTAAAAGGATTGAATTTTAAAGTGCACTACTACCTTCTCAAAGTCATGTGATTCATTCACAAATTATATGGAATTTATTAAAGATTGGATTAGTGATAATATATGAAATTTATTACATAATATTTCTACTTTTATTATATTATATATATATATATATCATTTACATTCATTCTTTCAATATGATAATAAAATTGAAATTGAGTTCATGCATACGTATGGCCTACCGTCTCTATGGACGGTGTATTCTATTTAGTATTTATATATTTTATAGATTGTTATAAATACGTATTTTGTAACACCCTATCCCTAGTTACGTAGATTCAGGGTAATATTACATAACACTGGAATGAAACAAAGAATCATGTCCTGAAAGACTGATCAGTTTAGTATTATTGGAAACGAGATACATACATAAGTTCAACATTAGAACTTGAAAATAAATAAAACACTAATTTATTACATTAGAAACATCTAAGCCTCCAAGAGTATGCCTACAAGTCACTCATAACTAACTTCTTTATATCATGGGAAAAATAATCATAAGAAAGGGTGAGCTCAAATGATCAGTAAGAGTAAGCAATACAATAAAAGATAACATAATCTTTCAACATCAGAAATAATTAAAATCACATGCCTTTATAAATAATAAACATAAAAATTTCATAGCAGGAATATGTTTTGAGTAAATAATTCCATAATAAAACACAGTCATGGGTATTCTGTTTGTCGAATAACCACACGAAGCATCATTATTATATTCCAAATGAGAGAATGAAAAATGCCATACATTTTGAAACATCTTATCAATGCCTCATCCAACACATCTAAAAATGATTTAGGACTTGGATAAAACCATATATCAAATTCGGAATGAACACGTCCAATTAAAAATCTAATTGTCTCATGAGACATACCGATGTACCATGTAGCTATAATAGGCTCCACCCGTCACATACTAATTCCAAGACATTCCTCATATGAAAAGGTTGAAACATAACATAAAAATTGAAATTAAAACTAGTATAAGAAATGTCAATACTTTAACCATAAACCATGAATGGTTTAAAAATAACATATACATAGTCAAACATATCACCAAACCATCAAAATTATATGGACTATTTTTATCATAATAAATCAGTTTCAAACGAGTATACAATCCATCAAAGGACGTTCATATAGATGAAATGAAGAATTTTTCAAAGAACTAAGTCTTTTTATTTTGAAACCATTTAGGAGTCACATAATTATAAAATAAAACATTTATTTTGATGATATTCTTATAATCCTGTAATGGAAGCTTTGATGATGTTATAACGGCGGAAAATAGCATGACCCACCGTATATGATAACAAAAAATTCTTACAATAATTTCGTCAAAAATTTCATAGAGTACATTGTTTGGAAAATGATGAAAAGATTCCTTAAAAAACATATATTGTCAAGTAAGGTTATAAATGGATTTATCCCTTATTTTAGTAATTAGTAATAATTTTTTGAAATACATTTTTAATAAAACATTTATGTGGATGATAAAGATGTCATAATAGATACTAACGTAAAAATAACCTCGGATAATCAAAAGACTGTGAAATTAACCAATACCATGAACTTTTACATGGTCGATGATATGTTATATAGCTTTATAACAATTATTTTTTTTTACTAAAATATTCATGAACTATATACATAAATATTATATCATATATAATCATATAATATTTCTTTGTTAATAATATTTAAGTAGTATCATAATTTCAGGTGTTTACTGATTCATTTTCCTTTATATGCATGGTTATGTGATCCATGTTTGTTAAGGATAGGATGTATTTGATTTATATACATTATTATATTATCTACATAAACATTACTCATAGTCATCAAATGAATTTTATTCTTGAATGGTTATGATGGGGAAATAAATCTCATCACGTTCGTGGATACGGTAATATATATGTACTCATGAGCAACAATATCATTATATTAATGGAGAAATAGTATGTAATTGGATGGTATATAATATATAAAAAGTCATTAACATGTTATATTTATTATTTACATTAGTTATTCTCATTATTATACCCATCCAAATAATGAAGTGTTTGAATAACAAACTACACCAAGACGTGGATTTGGGAAGTCGAACTTATGCACGTATGGTGAAATTTTCATTTATAGGATGGATTGAATAAGGAATATGATTGTACCATATTTATTATAACTTCAAAATATGTATAAGGTATTTGATTTATATTTTCTAGTATGGAAACATCAAAGAAATATGATGTGTAAGAAGAAAAGAACATGAAAGAGGTGATGAAATATTTACCTCTTCTCCATGTTCTACCTTTTTATTTGATCAAAAGGGCTCCATTGGTTGCCTTAATGACCAAAGGAAAGAATATATGAATAAGGGAGGAATGTTTGGAGGATATTTGGGATGTGTATGGAGGATTCAAATGGATTTGGAGGTGTGATTTTTAGAGAATGGAAAGTGCCCTTTTATAAGAGAGGTGAGGGTCACTTTAGGAAAAGCTTGAAATATTATTTTATAATAAAATAATTATTTGATTATAATAGATCCAAAATGAATTATTTAGAGGATATAGAGGGTATGGGTTGAAGACCTCTCAAACAATAGGTTTTATAAAGGTTTAGGTCACCATATTAACATTATCTTTTAGATTTAACTCTTAGTTAAATAGTTTGACATTTACCACATGTCATTGTATTTTTATATTATTTGGTTAATAAACATACAAGAAACAGCCATCAGAACCACAAGTGGTTAAATATTAATATATATAACCTAATATATGGCTTTTGGCTGAAGCATATATTTTTATAAACATTATATCAATTAAAAATATAGTATTTGATTTAAAAACTCAAATATTTAAATTTTGACACTATTTAGTAATTTTTTTTGAAATCCACTAAATCATTATCAGTTAGAATAAAATTTATTTTACCAAACCTAAAATGTCATATTAACCTAGACAGTTAGTGTAATTAATTATATGTCTCAATTTAAATTTATTTGGATATTTATAATATCAGTAATTTTAATATTTCATTAATTTGGTAATTAATGCATCATCATTGTGTCATAAATTAATGTATAAAGATTACGAATAAGATACCATAATGTTGGAAATATTTTTATCCTTCTAATTAATATTTATAGACAAATTTATAATGTTTTTAGCCTTATATTAAAAATGGTTTAGTTATCAAACATTGAATTTAACTCTTTTAACTCTTCTTTTAATAAAATAATAATAAATATTCTAATTTAATCCATGTGGACAATAAGGGGTCATGTTTTATTCCTAAGTTCGTTATTGGTCGAATTATAATTATCTAATAGAATTAGGACATGTGATTGGGTAATTATGATATCATTTTTATGCATAATTACCCTATTTACTTTTAACCGTTGGAAATAATAGTCAGAAATTAATGTTCGCCAAAAATTATTTTCATCATATTGAACAAAATTTAACAAACTAATATTTTCCATGTATCTGAGATTTTTTAAATTCCACTCACAAAAGAGGTAAAATTATGCTTTATTCCAAATTACAAAGGCTCCTAAAAGGTGGGTAAAAGACAGTAAAAAATTCAGTAAAATTTTTATATATCTAAACTTATTATAAAATGACTCCAATGAATTAAATTGAACTTATATAGTTACTATGTATCTATTTTGACATAAAATAAATATAAATAAAATAAATAATTATTTAAATAAAAAGTCATTTTAACCAATAATGCAATGTTTTTCATTATTCATCAAAAATTGAATTTTTTCAGGAAAATACCAAAAATTCACCCTACGCTAATTTCAATATTCTAAATTCGAAAATGATGTCCATTTTAAAAACTAATGTTTATAATATTTTAAAAAGATCGTATTACTATTCATAATGGCTAGTGTGATTGGTCGTAGTGTGTTAGAATCCCGAGGTTGCGTACAATGCATGTTATTTCATTATTCAAAGGGAAATATACTATGAAATCTTGTGGTGTAACATTCTTAACTCTTTAAAATAATTCCATCCTATAATTTTCTAGAATACTACATACAAAAACATTTGGTTTTTTCTTCATCATAAGTTCCTCTGGTTCCCACGTTGCCTCTTCCATCTTATGGTTTCTCCATAGAACTTTTACTAGACAAGTCATCCAGTTTTTCAACACTTGTTCTCTGATATCAGGAATCATAAATTGCTCTTCACAATAAGACATATTAGGTTCCAATTCAATTTCCTCATACGTGATAACATGCATTGGTTCAAGAATGTATTTTCTTGACAATGATACGTGGAAGAAATCATTAACTTCGTAGTGACTTGGAGGAATTTCCAAACGATAAGTTATAACTCCAATTAATTCTAGAATTTCGAAAGGACTAATGTACTTTGGACTCAATTTAGAATTCATACTGAAACGTATAACACCATTCGATGGAGATATCTTCATGAAAACATGGTCTCCTATATGAAATTACAAATCCTTCCTTTGGTTATCGTTAAAGATATTTTGTTTACTTTGGGCTGCTTTGATGTGAGTTTGGATAATCATCACATTTTCTATGGTTTCCTCAACATGTTCTGGGCCTATGAGTTTTATTTCACCAACATCATCCAAACAAGTTTTTGTGGGACATCTCTTTCAATATAATGCTTTATATGGTGCCAGATGAATATTTTAATAGAAGCTATTATTATAGGAAAATTTTACCAGAGGTAAATATTTTTCCCACATACCATGAATGTCAAGTGAACAAGATCTCAACATGGCATCTAGGGTTTGAATAGTCTGTTATGATTCTCTATCAATTTGATATTGTTAGGCAGTGCTCAAACTAAGGTTAGTATCCTAGGAATTCTGAAGACTTTATAGAATCATGATGTAAAATGGGGATCATGATCTGAAACCACAAGTAAGGGTACTTCATGAAGTCTTAAAATGTCATTAATATATATCCATGAAAATGGTTTAAGTCGTAAGTCGTCCCTTGTAGTAGGAAAATGTGATGACTTGGTAAGACGATCAACAATTACCCATATTTCATCATTCCCACTCAGAGTATTTGGTGGAACCATGATAAATTACATCATAATATCATCCTATTTCCACTCAGGTTTGGGAAGGGGATGCATGACTCTTCCAGGCTATTTCATTTTTTATTTCACTTGTTGAAGATCCAAACATCTTGACACAGAATTAGAAATCTCCCTCTTTATGTTTTCCAACCAAAAATTTCAGTCAAATATCTATACATCTCTATGCTCCCTTGATGTATAGATTAATTTGAGTGCTGAGAATCATACAACAATTCCCTTTTTTGAGCAGGTATGTCAGGAACACGAATTATCATCACAAATTTCAAAATTCCATCTTCATATACAAAACCACTCAATCTCCCATCATTTACATCTTTAATCTTCTTTTGAAAATATCCTCATCAGTATATGAAATCATTAACTTTTCTATTAAATATGGTTGGGAAACCATTTGATAAATTATTGATGTTTCACTTCCTATGGTTATTTCTATATCCATCTTTACTAGATCTATGAAAATAGGATCTCTTTTAACACTCATCTTATTCAAAACTCCATGGTCCGTTATACTTAAAACATATGCCACCTTATTTTCCATTCCTAGATGGTAGTGTATATTGAAATAATAATCCATGAGTAGTTCAAGCCATCATCTGTGCCTTATGTTGAGTTATTTCTGTGAGCAAATATACATTAAACTCTTGTGATCAGTATAAAACGCACATTTTTCACCACAGAGATAGTGTATCCATATTTTTGGATCATAGAATACTTCTTCTAACTCAAGATCATGAGTATGATAGTTTTTCTCATTAATTTTTTTCTATTTTGATGCATAGGCAATAACTCTATCATTTTACATAGGGACACAACCATGTCCTTTATTTGAAGCATCACTATAAATAAAAAACTCATAATTCCCCAATGGTAGATTCAAGATAAGGGAACTAACTAATATTCTATTAAGTTCTTCAAACATTCTTCACACTCTTTTGTCCCAAAAAATTTAAACCCTTTTCATGTGAGATTGGTTAATGGGTTAGCCAACTGGGAAAATTCTAGATGAAACATTGATAATAACATGATAAACCAACAAAACTGCATATCTCAGTTATACTCATTGGTGCGGGCCATTCATGGACTGCCTCTGTCCTTCATGGATCAACATAGATTTCATCCTTAGAGACAATATTTCGAAGAAAAGAAATCTTTGGAATCAAGAATTCACAATTTCTAAACTTCTAATATAATTCATTTCTTCTAAGAGTCTTTAGAAAATTGTACAAGTGATTTTCATGATTTTCATAGATTTTAGAGTATACCTAGATATCATCAATAAATACCACTACAATGTCATCAAGAAATTCTTTGAAAACTCTATTCATTATATCTATGAATACATAGGGTGTATTATTCAATCCAAAAGTAATTACTATAAACATTTAATGCACGTACCTTGTTTGAAATGATGTTTTCGGAATGTCTTACATCTTCACGCAAAATTGATGATATCCAGATTGAAGGTCATATTTGAAAAATATTTAGCTCCATAAATTTGGTGGAATAAATCATCAATTCTAGGTAGGGGATACTTGTTCATTATTGTTATAGAATTGATCTCCTTGTAGTAAATGCACTACCTCTTAGATACGTCTGTCTTCTTAAAAAATAGTATAGGGGATCCCCATGGAAAAACTCTAGGGAGAATAAATCCATTATTACTCAATTCATCTAGTTTTTTCCTTAGTTCCACTAATTCTACAGTGGAAATTCTATAAGGGGTATTTGATATGGGACATGAACTAGGAATTAAATCAATAGAAACTCAATTTCCCATTTTGGCGGATATCCTGGAAAATCCTTTAGAAGCACATCAATATACTCCTTCATAATAGGTACGTCCAATATTAAAACATTCTATTCCTCAACCATAATTACTTTATTCTCATGCTACCCAATAATTGAATTTAGTAGAGCTATTGGGGGTGGATCTATATAAGAATAAGATGGTGACATTTTTTATTTAAAGATACGGTACACCTTATCATCACCGAGAATTGTAACCTACTTCTTCTTACAATAAATTTTTGCTTCATGGTGTGAAATTCAATCCATAATGAGGATTATATGCAATTTAATCATCATTATGATGATTAGATCAACAGATAAATATTGTTTATATTCCTTAATGGGTACTGATTCACAAAACTTTTTTGCAATGAGAATATCCTTAGGTGTTTTGACTGATAACTCCTGTTTTAAATCATATTGGGAATTTCTAAATTTCATAGAAAACTGGGAGTATATGAAACAATGAGATGATCCCAAAACAAATTAATAATTGGAAAAACATGAGCAAACCATTAAATTACCTGGCACCACATCTTTCTGAGCTTCAACCTCAGAAGTAGTGATCGAATAATCTTGGCCTAGATCCCTTGGCCTTTTCTGATGTATATTTCCCTAACAATTAGGATATTCATTAGCCTAATGCCCCTTCTCCCTCCAATTCATGTATTGAACATTGTTAGATTCTTTCTTCCCCTAAAAATCACTATCAATATGGAATTCTTGTTCACATTTGTAGTATACTCATTTCCCTTATAGAAAAGAACCAGGGAACATCCACAATTATCACATGGTGGAAATTCAACTCTTCCATTCATCCATGTTTCCCAATTTCCTTTTCCAGAGAGTTCAATAGATCTCTTATTCTATTTCTTTTCTTTAAATTCGTAAAATGTAGAGAATTCCTTTTCTTTCTTAATAGCACATGATACAATATCTTCATATGAGGATAAGAATTGTGAGACTAATACTCGATTGAGGAATGTTTTTAACCCATCAAATAAATGATCAATATTAATTTTTAGGTTATGTTTATAATATGTAGCATGACTTGATAACCTTGTAAATTTAGCCTCATACATTGTGACATTATCATCCTCCTTTTTCCTCAAAACTCAATTTTTTCCATATCTTCTTGATGGTCACGAGGAAAGTATTTCTCTATGAAAATCTCATTAAAATCCCTCCATTCCATTTTTGATAATTTTTCATCTTCCTTTGTATTCTGAATCAATGACCACAATTGATTTGAATATCTTGTGAGGCAATAAACATCCATGATAACTTTTTCTGATTCACTACTTCCCAAAGCATGAAATAATGTTTATAAGTAATTTATCCATTGATCAGCTACTAACGGATTTTTACTCCCATTGAATGTTGGAGTTTATTTCCACATGAAGCGGTATAAAAATGATCTTCCACATTGAGGATTAGGGGGTTACATACAGGTAATTTTATTATTCATAGCCTGACTGAATTTCCCCAGTATGGTGATAAGTTGGTCCACACCGTTTTCATCATGATCTCTAGAATAATTATCTTGAGTAGGAGGGAAATCCCTACATGGATTATGTGCATTGATATTCTCTCCATTCTTTCCACTAGGAGCAATTTTAAAAAATGTCATACAGTAAATTAGTTTATGAATCACAATACATAACTCCGTATGTGTAAAACACCTAACATAAAATGGGTAGTTTATGGATATAGTCCATAATCTAAATAATGTTTTCTTTGATGAGGTATATACTCATAAATCCTTCATAATGGTTTGTAATGAAATTTAAAATTATCCAAATCATATCCCCAGGGAGTGCCATAACCAAGAGTGAAGCAAGGATTGTTGTAATTCACCAGTTCTCGTTCATGTCAAGATTAAAGAGGTGTTTTTGGGTTTACCCCTAAGTACATCTGTGACATAACTTCCACTACATCCTCATATCCAGGCAAGCATGTATTACTTGGAAAACTCACAAAATATCTACAGTACTAGAATTCTAATATGTTCTTCTATACTAATCATTGATGTCTATCCTTGGGTAACGTTATCTAATCAGAGTTTTTCTAAATATAGTTTCAAAGGTAGTGTACTAAACATTCTCTGATACAAACTGTAACACCCAGACCCCAGTTATCGAGAGTCAGTACTTTATTACATAACATTGTTTTGATACAAGGAATAATTGTAGATACCCAAGCATGTCGTACAAGGAGATTGAATAACTTTTGTATAATAATTAATACATAACAAAAATAGACACCCATTTACCATAATAGTTCAGGGTCTTTGGAAACTCTGAACATAATCTTCTAGTCATGGTGAAAGATCTTCAAAATCTCCCTTAAAAATATTCCCCTTTGGATTCCTTACCTAAAATTGATCCTTATATCCTAGGGAAAAACATATAATGGGTGAGATCAAATACTCAGTAAGGGTAAGCATGGAGAAAATAAAACAAACCATATACATTTGAACTTAAAAAAATCTGAACATAATGTTTAAACATCAAAATCGTGAGTTGTGAAAATATTGTGGCAGTACGTAAGGCTTAGATCATAAAAGAACAACAATCATGATAAAATAGCATGGAAATAAAACATGTAACTGTGGAAAACCATTAATCACATGATATGATTTCCATAGTAGCCAAAGAATTTCTGCTAATACAATCATAGTAGACAAAGTCTATTAATAAATTGGCTATACCATCCATTCCAGCCCAGTATTACTGAAGTGTATTTAACATACCATTCCATCCATGTCTATCTCATGAGATATAAATCATTACCCAATGCATTGGCGTGTTATATATGTCCCACCCTTCTCTTAATGAAATCATTCCTTTGTGTGTGACTAAATAAACATAAATCATTTATCATAACCCATATAATAAAATGGGTTTCATAAACAACATCACATCATAACATAATCCATATGAAAAAATGGATATCATATCATCATAAGAAAAATAAACCCATGTAAATAATTGATACATTATACTTGAAACATAATCATACTAAATAATGTCATCTTAGATGGAAAATATTTTTGATAAAACACTTGAAATGAATTCTTGAGGAAAATATCCTTTCTTATTAAAAATCATTTTATTTTCTCAAAATTCCATACATTTATAAAATAAATAAATTTTATTGAAAATAATCATGAAATCCTGTAGAAGAAGCTTCATGTAAATAAGGTGTTATGAAACCATAAAAATCATTCCAAACCGTATTATATAAAAAACAATCTTCTTGTACTTATGCCGGAAAAGTCGGAAAGTACCTCCTATGGTAACCAAAAGAATGATTCCTTCCATATTACCTAATAAAAAAAAAGGTGCAAAAATGAATATAAAAATACATGGAAGAATAGTAAATGCTTTATGAAAACATTTTTATTAAACATGGAAGTGGATGATAAATGTAACCCCAGTAAATACTTATGAATAATCAATCTCGGATAAGAACGAGATTAGAATAATTATCCTTTACCTTATGTCCAATTTCTACAATATGTGTCTGAGACTCTTATATAGTGGGTTTAAACATATCATTAACTTGTAACAGAATCGTAACAATATTTATGATATCATATATGATTCACTTAGGTCTGTATATTATTTGTATATTTATCAATTCCATATTAAAGCAACGTTTTGGGTACTAATCATTTAATTTATCGTACGTGTTTGGACTTGTAGTTCTTGATATTATTACTTATATCTTGATTTAATTACATATTAAATGTAAACAAATGATTTATATATCAAATATATTCAGTATATATATATAATAAATAGATAAATGAAATGAAATACACCGTTCATGGAGACGGTAGGTCGTACGTACACATGAAAGTTGTTTTCATTTCCTTATTAAATTTAATGGAATTAAATTACATATATATATATATACATAAATCTAGTAGAATTATTATGTCATATATTTCATTTTTACTTATTATATATACTTTATAATCATTTCTTAATGGATAACATGGAGAATGAATCTCATCGCATCGTGGAGACAGTAATGTGTACGTACGCACGTGCGATGATATCGTTCGCATAATCATTGAAGGGATTTGGAGTGGATGATATAATATATCTAAATTAGTATTATGTTTAAAAATTCATATATAGTAATTATTTACACCATTATAACCATCCATGTAAGGTGGTAGTGGAAAACATATTACACAATGGTGTGGAGACGGTATTCCACACGTACGCACGCGCGGTGATTTCATTTTTTGTATGATGGATATAAGGTGAAATAGGGTTGTTTCATATTTATAATAACATGTCAGTATATGAGTGATACTGATGTAATTACTTTATAATGAAACAAATAAAAATGAGGATGTATAATGAGAAATGAATTTTAAAGAATCGGTAAAAATATTGTTACCTCTTCTTCGACGCGCCTCTTCTAGTCCTCCTTTTAGGGAACTAAAGTTTGTCTTTTGAGAATATTGGGACCGTATTATGTATCTAAGTATGTGGATAGGTAAAATGGGAAGCGTTTGGCCGAGAATGAAGACTCAAAATGTTATGAAGAGGAGAGGGAGGCGGTTCCCTTTTATAAGAGAGGAGAGAGGCACTTTTGGAAACCTCTAAAATATTAATTTATAATAGACTCATACCCCTCCTAAAAACAACCAAAATGACTCAAATATGAAGATGAGATAAAATAGAGTTTTAATATCTTCATCCAATAAAATTTAGACATGTTGGGAATTTATTTTAAACCTTATCAACTTGATTTATCTTTATTTAATCTATTTAATTATATTTGTGGTAATAATATTCGAAATTTTAAATTGTTACAAATAATTACTTTTTTCTTGTGAATTTTACATAATTGGATAATTTATGAAATTTTAGACCATATACATTTTAATTAATAATTTTTAAATATTATGTGACTTTTAAAAATTCACCAGTATGTTATTTTTATAAAATAACAATAGTGTCAATTTTTTACTATTCATTTATTTTAATCTAAATAAAATCAAACCAGGGGATATATTCGAACCAAAATATTTAATATATATATAACATGTCATATTTATCTATAAAATTCGTGGAGCACATAAAATAGTCTACATAATTTTTATTTTAATATTTTTAAAACCATTTATTTGATATATCAATCAATAAAATAATTTTTATATCACTATTGTGTCATTATTAATGATAAATATTTAATCCATAGAAATTCTAAATAAATTAAAATGATGTAGATAATTTTATTATATTTTTTGATACTATTTATGTTTGAAGTTTTATAGACATTATCACTAATGTAAAATTATTATTATTATAAGATATGAGAGAGTGACATGTTGTCACTATCTTTGGTTTTAATAATAATTACGTCATTATCATGGTCAAAAGTCCATGAAATGAATCTATTCCAACCCTTAGAATATATGGGTCTATTTTTATTCATCCAATATAATTTTGGTAGGTGTTAGGGTAATTTTATAATATATTTTTTACCCTTAATTACCTGATTGACCATTAAATGTAGTAAAAACAATTTACCGTAGTCACTATTCATAATGTCTAAAAATAAAAATTATCCTATTAACTTAATTTTATCCTTATAATTCCAAAAATGGAATCCATATTTCTGAATTATAAAAACAGAAGTTGCATGATTAAATTTAAAATTAATCCTGCTTTTGAGAAAATGGGTTTTAAAAGTTAAATCGTTTTAAAAGTTTGAAATTTTTTTACAAATGAATTCATTGTAAAATTAATTCTAATGACTTAAATAATATTAAATGATAAAAATATAATATATTTATAATTTAAAACAATTCCATATTATAATTTAACCATATAAATTATCTCTATGAAAAAACTTGTTTTTAATTAAAATTTATCATATTTTTACTATTCATCAAAATAAGAAGTTTATCAGAATAATGTCAAGAATTTATCCAAAGTAAATTATTATTTACTGATTCCATGGAAGAGGTTTTATTTGTCAAATTGAACTTATATTCATGTCAAAAAATATATTTACAGTGGGTGGACCATAAACAGGCAAAGAAACTGTATTTGTTTTAAAAATAATTATTTTACAAGAAAAAATTATTTGGTTTTCATACCATTTCTAGATAATGTGTAAGATGAATGAAAATGTAATCAAATTCAGAATTTGTTAATTATATTCATAATGGTTAGTTCATAATAATATTATAACAATATATCATTGTTTAGTGAAACTTAGTATTGCATACAACACACTCTATTGAGAAAGGTAGCTCTTACATGCAACACAAGACCAGAATACAGATTGCGTATAATAAAAGTTATCACGTTGTTATGTATAGCTCAAGAAAATTTTGGTGTATCTTACAACACAAGTCATTAATGAAATAAAAAATAATATTTCTCATAAAATTTAAGGGTGTTACATTCTACCCCCATTAAAATGAATTTTTCTATCGAAATTCATCGGGGTTATAAATGGTTTACTACATGAAAATTTTATTTATAGAAACCCATATCGTAAAAATGAATAAAAAACATAATTTTAGAGACTAATTTATGAAACGTAATGGATACCAAAATTAACTCATCACTAGTATTTGAATTTGAGAACATAGGTGAAAATATGGATATGGAAGAGAAATCTAATCATCAAGTTCTGACAGATAGTTCTAGAGAACATGGCTATGAAAAAGCCTACAATAACAAAGCCATAAATTTGTGACGATCTAAGGTGTTAGCTGATTCATCGGATATGAGGGTACTATGACAATTTTTATGGTTTTCAAGATCATTTCCTTAAAGTTGATAAATGTTTTCACAAGGAGAAATACTTACTTAATTTCAGTGTAATATTATCGTTGGTCATTCCATGAACAATTTCTACTTCATCTATTATTTAAATAAATGAAGTTGAATTTTTCCTTTTTGACGTTTTAGCAGATCATGTGATAAAATGATGTGTCATTCAATCTGTCTCAAACACAAGGTTAACAAAGATTTCAAATATACATATGTTTATCTATGGTGAGATTAACTGTATATGATTCCAAAAATGGACTAATACGTCATCTATCATACCGCTTAATAAAATAAAACAATTTTCTACAAACCAAGGACTTATTATATGCTAGTGGTAGGCGATAAATGCATGTCGCACATCAGTTGTGGGTTTGATTCCCACATCCTTTTCTAATGCGATGGGTTGTCTCCTGTCCTACGGGTTGTCCTTTTTATAAAAATATACTATTATAAAACTTCAGAAATATTCTCAAAGAGCTCTATCCTTATGAAATAATAACTTAATTCATTCCAATATTTAGGCTTATCAAAAACACTTCTGTCCAATCAGATCGTATAATGAAATATATTACTAGAGAGGTCATTTACCAAGCATGTGAATACCATCATTAATCCCCTATATATCATAAGATATATCATTTTGGTCACATTCCAAACATTTGAATACCTTAATCATATATTATCATGAAACATGAATTACTATATAACCTTGGTGAAAACATCAATGATGTCAAAAGTTAATTATTTCCACATACCAAATTCCCAAAATTTCTATATACTCAATCCATGATGTGACATGGTCCTTCTATCAGTCATGAGATCATTAATACCATCAGACATATTATTCTCTCTATATCCCATCATAGTGTGTATATCATCTTCTTTCCAAAAATATTTCAATCACTTTTCATGGTTACTGGCACCATACAACATATACATTCAAATAGTGTAACAATCCATAGATGTTTCGTCATTCCAAAGTACCATTCAAGTACCTATACAATATAACCCTTGATAATCATTTAATTATTCCACTAACATCTTAGACCATTGACCAAGATTCACCATTTTATTCATCAACACTTCTTTAATAACATATATCATTTGTAGTCTTTTCATCATCAACAACATAAATACTACCCATACGACCATGCTTATTCTCTTCATGAGATTATCCCATAGGGAATTGGATTGAATAATGCATATACATTCCACATTTAAAACATTTAACCATTGTTGATTCATAGAAATACCATTATCCTTGTCTGTGGTGTTAACTGCACCTTTTCCATTGCAATTGTTGACTCTATGTCCTTCATTTCCACACCCAAAACATCTTCATGTTCCATTGAAACAATCTCATTGATGCATCTTCCAACATGATTTACATGAGGGAAATTGAACTTCCCTTACTCTTTGGTCATCATGATACTCCATATTTATCTTATTAGTTGTGTCAGGAAGCTTACCAAAGTTGAGATTTTTTATCATATTATGAGATTTCTGATTCGGAATAATAACAATGATTGGACATCAAAATCCCATTTAATTTTTTTGATCATGATGAATATCATTCCATTGTCCATAATATCCCATATTATCATGAATCATCTTGTTTCCAGCCATTTTTCTAAAACCCAAAAGGAATAACATGAGGAAAAAACCATACTTGGAAAACAACATAATAAAGCGGGAGTGCCTTCTATATCTAACATCTTAGGTTTAATTATATGATTGTTATCGTAATTCTAGGACTATAACCAATACTTATAATTATCCTTAGGTACATCCCTAGACATACCTTAAAAATATATCTACGTATCTCAATATAATTTTCGCATCCTAGTTTCCAAAGGATAAATATAGATTTCCTCTGATTCCAACTATTGAGACCTAAGAACGATGTATATGTACATTACATTACTTTTTCGGAATACTTAATGCATTATAAAAACAAACACCCAAGGATCATATAGTTTTGTGACATTGGAAACTCAGAACACAATTTTTTAATCATGGTGAATGATCTTCAACATCTCCCATAAAGATATTCCCCTTTTGTTACCTTACATAAAACCATTGTTTATATCCTGGTGAAAAACAGATAAATGGTGAGCTCAAATGATCAGTAAGGGTAATCGTTGAGAAAATAAAACAAACTGTATACATATGAACTTAAAAAAACATGAACCAAATGTATAAACATCAAAATATTGAGTTGTGAAATAAATCTTGCCAGTACGTAAGTAATAGATCATAAAGGAACAAAAATCATCATCAAATAGCATGGGAATAAAACATGTAATTGTGGGAAACCATTTATCACATTATATGATTTCCATAGTATCCAAGGCATTGTGGAAAAGACCATCATAGTGGACAAAGTCCAATACTGAACCGGGTTTCCCAGCCGTTCCATCCCTATATTACTGAACCATATTTTACATATCATTATAGCCTTGTCTATTTAATGATATATAAATCTTCACCCAATGAATTGAAGTGAGATATACATCCCACCAATATCATAATGAAATCATTCATTCATGTTCCACAAAATAAACATAAATCATTTATCATAACCCAAATAATAAAATTGGTTTCATAAACATCATCCCATCTTAAAAAAATCCATACAAAAAAATGGATATCATTTCATCATAAGAAAAATCAAACCATGTAAATAAGAGATACATTATACTGGAAACAAAATTAAACTAAATAATATCATATTATATGGGAAATAGTTTTGATAAAACACTTGAAATGAATTCTTGAGGAAGATATCATTTCTTCTTTCAAATCATTTTATTTTATCAAAATGCCATGTGATTTTAAAAGAAAAAAATTTTGTGGAAAATAATCATTAAATATTATAGAGGAATCTTCATATAAATAAGGTGTTATGAAACCATAAAAATCTATTCAACCTGTATATGTTTAAAAAACATTCTTATTGTATTTTTGCCGAAAAATTCAAAAAGTACCTCGTATGGTAAAAAATTGAATGATTCCTTCCATGCTACATAGTAAAAGTATAAAAGGTTTAAAAATGAATTTAAACATACCTGGAAGAATATTATACACTTTATGAAAACATTCTTATAATACACATACATTGATGATAAATATAACCCCAGTAAATACAAATGAATAAACAATCTCCGATAAGAATGAGATAGGAATAATTATCCTCTACATTTTGTCCATTTTCTTTTTTATCTGTCTGAGACTTCTATATAGTGGGTTTAAACCTATTAATAACTTGTAATAGAACCATAATAATATTTATAATATCATATATGATTCACTTAGGTATTTATATTATTCATTCATTTGTCAATTCCCTATTAAAGCAGAATTGTGGGTAATAATCGTTCCATTTATTGTACGTGTTTGGACATGTTATTCTTGATATTATTTATTAAATCATGATTTCCTTACATCCAATATGTAAAAAATGGTTTATATATGATATATATTCAGTATTTATTTATATAATAGATAGATAAATGAAATTAAATAGACTGTTCATGGGGACGGTAGGTCGTACGTACGCATGAATGTTGTTTTCGTTTCCTTATTAAAATGAATGGAATTAAATAACTTATATATATATAAATAAATCCTGTAAAATTATTATTCATATATTTAATTATTACTTATTATATATACATTATAATCATTCTTGAATGGTTAACATGGAGAATAAATCACATCACATAGTGGAGACGGTAATCCGTACGTATGCATGAGCGATTATATCATTCCCATAATTATTGAATGGAATTGGAGTGGATGATATAGTATCTCATAATTATTATTATTTTATAATAATAATATATATTTATTCTTTACACTATTATACCCATCCATGTAAGGTGGTGGTGGAAAACAAATTACACCACGGAGTGGAGACGGTATTCCGTACATACGCACGCGCGGTGATTTCATTTTCTGTAGGATGGTTAGAAGGTGAAATAGGGTTGTTTCATATTTATAAAAACATATAAGTATATGAGTGATAATCATGTTATTACATTATGTTGAAATAAATAAAAAATAGGAAGGAGATGCATAAATTAATTAGATAGAATCGTCAAAGGATGTTACTGCTTCTTCGATGAGCCTCTTTTAAACATCCTCTTCAGGCACTAAATATGGTCTTTGAGAAGACCAAGACCTAAATTATGATTAAAGGGATGTAAAAAAGAAAATTGGCATGTTTTGGCCGAGATTCAAGTCTCAAAATGTTGTGAAGAGGAGTGGGAGAAGGTTCCCTTTTATAAGAGATGAGAGGGGCACTTTTGGGAACCTCTAAAATCATAATTTATAATAAACAAAAACCCCACCTAAAAACATTAAAAATGACTCAAATTTGAAGATGAGATGATTTAGAGTTGTAATCTAATCAGAAAACAAAATTTAGACATGTTGGGAATTTATTTTAAACCTTATCAACGTGATTTATCCGTATTTAATCTATTTGATTTTATTTGTTGTAATAAAATTATAAATATTAAATTGTTATAAATAATTACTTATGTGTAGTGAATTTTCCATAATTGGATAATTTCTGAATTTTTTGACCATATAAATTTCTATTTATAATTTTTAAATATTTTTGTTATTTCGAAACTATTTAATAGTATGTTATTTTTATAAAATAACAGTAGTGTCAATTTAGTCACTATTCAGTTAGTTGAATTCAAATAAAATCCCCACAAGAGATATATTCGAAAAAAAATATTTAATAGATTCATAACATCTCATATATTTCAATAAAACTTGTGGAGAAGATTAAATTATTCATATAATATTTGTTTTAATATTTTTAATACCATTTATCTGATATTTCAATCAATAAAATAATTTATAAATCAATATTGTATCATCATTAATGACATTTATTTAATACATTAAATTCTAAATAAATTCACATGATGTATATAATTTTATTAGATTTATAGAGACTATTTATTTTCGATGTTTTAGGAAGTTTATCATTAAATTATTTTCATTACACTTATAAGATATAAGAGAGTGACATGTTGTCACATTCATTGATTTTAATAAAAATTACATCATTTTCATGGTCAAAATTCCATGAAATGAATATATTCTGACCCTTAGGTGATATGGGTTGACTTGTATTCATCCAATAGAATTTTGGCAGGTGTTAGGGTAATTTTATAATCTTATTTTTACCCTTAATTATCCGATTTACCATTATTTGTAGTAAATAAAATTTACCGTATTTAATATTCATAATGTCTACAAATAAAAATAATCCAATTAACATAATTTGGAATTACTTATTGAAAATATAGAAATAATTTTTCCAAATTAAAAACACATATGTTGCAGTATTAAATTTAAAATTAATCCTAGTGTTGAAAAAATAGGTTTTAAAAGTTAAAACGTTGCAAAAGATTGAAATGTTTTACCTATGAATTCAGTGTAAAATTAATTCTAATGACATAAATTATATTAAATGGTAAAAATATATTCTATTTATACTTTTAAACCATTCAATATTATAATTTATCCATATAAATTATCTCAATGAAAAAAGTTTTTTTAATTAAAATTTAGCATACCCTTACTATTCATGAAAGTATGATGGTTATTATAATAATGTCAAAAACTTATCTAATGTTTTGAATTATTTCTCGATACCAAGGAAGAAGTTTTATTTGTCAAACTGACCTTATAAACATGTCAAAAAATTGATTTACAATGAGTGAACCATCAAAAGGCTGCAAAACTGCATTTTTTTAAAAATACTTATTTTACCTTAAAAAAAATTTTTGTTCACATGCCATGTTCTAGATAATGTGTAAGATGAATGATAATGTTATAAAATTTAAAATGTTTTTAATAATATACATAAAATCTAGTTCATAATAATATTTTAACAATATATAATTGTTTAGTTAAACTCATTATTTTGTACAACACACGCTATTGAGGAAGGTCGCTCTTACATGCAACACAAGCCAAGAATTGTGTTTGTGTATAATACAAGCTAATACGGTGTTTCGTATAGGGAAAGATAATTTTGTTTTAGCATACAACACAAGACATCAATTAAATTAAAAAATATATTTCTCAAAAAATATCCAGGCGTTACAATCATGTCCCAAAATACTGATCAATTTAGCATTATTGGAAACAAGATACATATATAATTTCTTCATTACCTCTTGAAAAGAAATACACTAATAATTTATTCCAATAGAAACATCCGAGCCTCCTAGATTATGCCACCTAATCACTCATAAATAACTTTTTCATGTCCTGGAAAAATGAAACATAAGAAAGGGATGATGTCAAACACTTAGTAAGGGTAAGCAATACAGAAAAATATAACATAAACATTATGTATGGTGAATAATTTAAAACACATGCCTTTAAGAATAATAAACATGAACAATTTATGGAAGGAATATGAGGTGAGTAAATAATTCTATAATAAAACATTGTTGGTCGGAGTGGATACTCAAGAGGGGGGTGAATTGAGTTCCAATTAATATTTCTGTTAAAATATTGCCTATTTAAAATCCCCCAATTTATAAAACAAGTTAAACATTAGTGAATTTATACAGATTGTAAATGTTCACTTAGCTTCCCTAAGATTTATTAGGTCTCAGTTAATTTAACCTCAAGATCAAACTATCTTCTGAAATTAACCTTCTTATTTACAATAAGGGTAAACACTTGCTAATTTTACTATCAATGTAGCTTTAAAATAGTTTTGTATTTCAATGTAATAGATGCAATGTATAAAAGATATATGTAGTATACTTTAAACTTAAACTAAAGATACAAAGTAGATGTAACAAGTGGTTCAGTCTCAAGCCAAGACTTAGTCCTCTCAAATTTATATAAATTTGATCCACACACTGGATCGGGGTTAACAACAGTTCACACAACTATCCATCCCATGCAGGGACCTCTACCATTGTTCTTCACGGGAATCAAAATAGAGATCATACCACACAAGGACCACTTCCACAGTTGATGTGGGTAAACAAGAGTTAAGAGTATTAGAGTGAGGATTTTGATATCCTCCAGTTCAGTGCAGGAGATAGTGTGTGTGTGAGTGAAATACAGAGTACACCAAACTGCTCGAAAGTAAATAAACAAATAACTTAAAGAAAATAGATAAGAGTTTAGAAAGCTCTACTGATTAGAAATGAAGCTATGGACTCGTTTGATTCCTCAAAATTTAGTCTTAGTCCTTCTGTGGTTTTTATGTTGAAAAACAGAGTGTCATAGTTCATCTTTTGTTCTAAAAAAGTGAAAATGATCTTTTGATTCATCGTCTATTCATCAGTGATGTTGGATTACAATTATGCGAGTTCTTTGAAAGTCTTGCAATCTCCTTCTTGATCGGGATTGTTCTTTTTTTTCAGCACAGTACTCTCGGGCGTATCTATGTTCTTCTTGTTGAATCGTCACACTTTTTTCGTTTCACCACTTGCACGTGTACTGCATCTTCATCTTCCCTATATTCCACAAGTTCTGGCAGTATGAATGAATCACTTTTCATAGTTATGAGATATGGTTTCCTAACATGAGAACAATTGTCCTTAAATAACCTTAATTGCATTAAAAACATCAAATATGACAGTTAGTATTATTTAAATAATATTGAAAAAAATGTTAAGAAACGGTGTCATAGTGAATATGTAAACGGTGTATTCATCATGGTAGATGGTTCATGGTATGAGGTTCACTATATGAGCTTCATGGTATGGAATCCACGGTATGTCCACATCATGGTGTCTGGGTCACAGTGTTTGGGTCACGATTTATCCTTCACGGTGTCTTGGGTCACGGTGTCTAGGTCATGGTTTGTCCATCACTGTATCTTGGGTCACGATGTCTGGGTCACGGTTTGTCATTCCCGGTGTCTCCATACTAAGACAAATACCTGTATTTAGACATAGATAGTAATATCCAGATATGGATTAAGCTTAATCATTTGAGAGTAAGATACCTTGAATCATAAATATAAAGGCTTGATAATATATGTGAGATTTGTAATCATGCATAAGACTTTTAAATAATAAAGAGAGTAATTAACATCCATAGTATTTGTTATCATTAAAACAAGATGTGTAGTTATTATTGAGATTGAAGAGCATTAGCAAGATGTGCAATGAAGATTGAGATTTATAATTAATAGGATTTGTGATAATTAAAACATGATTAACACATGAGTAGTCCAACAATATCCCCCTTTTTAATGATAACAAATCATCTATAGTCAAAATAGAAATGAAGTGAAATATTAATGAAACAAGCATATTAGAAAAGCATATCTCATTATAGTACTGACACTTGTAGTTTTTCTCCCCCATTTGGGATTATCAAAAAGTAGAGAAAATGAAATGAAACAATGAATTTTTCATTAAAAAGGGTACAGAATAGATCATAAAGAGAAATATAAACAGGAAACAAGAAATGACATCCCATCAAAAAGAAAACAGTCTCTAGACTCTTCAGGGATCCACTTTTTCCTTGCCTTTAGCAGCAGTAGGAGTTGGTGCTGAAGTAGAAGAAGGCATAAATGTGGTAGACAAAGAGGGTAAGGGTTGACCATCAAAAACAGATGGAGCAAAAGTAGGGGCAGTAGAAGATCTAGGCTGGTGTTGGTCAAGAATGACTGGCCGGATCTGAGAAAGAGCTTGTCTAACTGACATGGAAGTGGATGCTAAGGCAGGTAGACCAGGTCTAAGGGGTGCAACAGCGGGATAAACTATTGTCGTACTCTGCACATGAATATATGGCTTCAAAATATTTATTAAATCAGTAAAGATTTCACCACCATATTGCATAGCCTTTTCAAAATTGTCCTTATTCTCCATGAATTTCTCCAACAATCTGGTGAACTATGTATGTTTCTGAATATGAGCATTAAAATCTTGAGTTACAGGATGGATTTTCATGTTTTCTACATGGTATCTAAAGTGATATGTCATATCACTTTTGGAGAAAATTCAGGAGAGATAAAAATCTATTTTCTTAGTGATCTCTGGTTGAGCATCATTGGCTATCTTAGAATGAATTCTAACCAAGTCCAATGCTTGATCACTGTTCTTAACCTCTTCTGACAAAGAATACAGATCAAAGCCACTTAAGGCATTCTGATTTTCTTCCTTGATTATAGATCTCCGCAGAGAATCATCCAAAAGAGGAACAGAAGGATGACCTGATGCATGAGAAGATTTTATAGCTTCCGATAGAACATTGAGCTATTTGATAACTTTTTG
This sequence comes from Viscum album, assembly GCA_963277665.1. NCBI lineage: Eukaryota > Viridiplantae > Streptophyta > Magnoliopsida > Santalales > Viscaceae > Viscum > Viscum album. Next base: position 938,866,232 of record OY728129.1, read on the forward strand.
CAGGCATCCAGTGTATTCATTTGTAATCTTATTCATATTTTCTACAAGCTTTCACATACGTTCCAGCATCTTGGTGTGTCTTTTTCCAATCTTCTCATCAAAAGATAGTAGATATGGATGAACTTGAGACATAATCTCCCTAGCAAGGATGGAATCAGATGTCTCAGGAGAAGTAGCAACAGGTGAAGGGGAAGAAACAGGAGAAGGCACTGATCTCAAAGACAACTCATTATGCAAGGTTGCTACAATATTTTTCAGATTTGCAACATCAGCAATTATCATCTTATTTTCAACTCTGACTTCTTGAATTTCTCAAATCATCCTTGGTTTAATATGCAATAAAATATTTTCCATGAGAATTGATGCAGCTTCTTGACTCAGTTGAGTCACTGGACGAGGTTGAGAGGATATGATCTTCTCAACTCCAGCTAACAGAGTCTCTCTAAAAAAATTCAGATCATCATTAGTCACAAAGTAGTGATGCTCAGGTATGGGTGTAGGTAAAGGTAGAGGTTCAGGTTACGGTTGCGGTTCAGAGTCATCTTCAGACACAGATTCTGATTCTGATTGAGGCTTTGGTTCTCGTACTAGTTCTGGATGAGATACAGACTTCAGTTGAAACAGAGATGAAAGATCCATTCCAGTTGTAGTCACCTATTGTGACACATTCACATCATAAAATCTTGGGAACTCATACCGAGTGTACATAGAATATGTGATAGTAGGTTGAGAATCTTCCACAGATCCAGCTTCCATAATCTCAAGGTTTTGAGGTTCCTCCCCCTCAAATTGTGCATCCCTTCTAGATTCTTGAGGCTTGGTAACATGATCAAGACCCATAGGATCATCTCTAATATCTTCAGAAAACTCTTTCCTTGCCAGCTGAAAGGAAATTTCCATCCTCTCTTCATCAGAGGGAATTATCTCGGGAACCGATTGTTCGGTTGGTTGAACTTCCATACTTGCCCCTTTTTCAACAGGGGGATCCTATTCAACAGGGTCTGTCACTATGGTTTCTTATTGTTCTGAATTAGGAAAAACCAATTTTCTTACATGATGAGGATGAGTTTTTGGATTGACATCATCACTAGAAGAAGGAGCTTCCTCTTCTCTCAAACCCACAGCTATTTCCTATCCTTGAGGTATTTCAGTAGGGATAACAGTAGGGAAAAAAATCTTATCTTTTTCAATAGGAGTTGTTTCCATTAGAGATATTTCATCTTCTTCTCTCGGTGATACTTCAGCTGCCACTTTCTCTTCTTCTTCTTCGGAATACTAAGCCACTTCATCTGGTTCCAAACCAGGATCAGATAGATTCTTAGGTTTTCTTGGACAATCAACATGATTAAACTTTTTCTAGATTTGACCATTATCCTCAACCCACTACTTCTTCCAAGGGTTCTAGCTTATGTTCATCCTTCTGATGATAGGCATGGATAAGTAGAAATCAAAGTCCTCTAAACTTTCTTCATTTAGTCTAATCATCCATTTGGCAACTAACATGGCTGAAATCATCCATGAGTAAAACAAGGAGGTGGATTTGGATGTGACTTTCATCATCTCACAGATATGGTTAATAACATACTTTTATTGGTTGATCTTATGGACATTTTTAACATGTGAATCAGGAACACATTCTGATACTTCATTACAGAAAAATCCCCATTTTCGGCCTAATAAAATTCTGAACAAATTTGAAAAGAAGTCTAGTTTCCCCATCTAATTCAGCAGTTATGCCCCTTCGCTTGGTGCCATTTCCAGTCAGGATTTCCAAAGAATTCTCCAGATAGATGATATCAGAAGATGGAGGAGGTTCTCTCTGGTAGTCTTCACAAACTCCATCATGTAGAATTATTAGGCATGTAGCCCACAGCCTTGAAGAGAAATAACACTTCTGACCATTGATCTAGCTTGTTACCATAAAGATTTCTCCAAAATCAAAGGAAAACATCACATACTGATAGAATTGAGAAACCAGCCATGGGTAAATCGGTTTATTTTGTCCAGATAACCATTCAAGCAATAATTGTTCTATTAAAAAATTAAAAACTAAAGACTTTCTAGACAAAATCCACTCAGGGAAAACTTTTTTTTAGGTACAATAGTACGGCTTACCAAGTTTGGGTTTAGAGGTCCTTCCGAAGCTATTCGTGGTATCCTCTTCTGGTTCTTAGAGGGGTGATTCTCAGACGAGGGTGAAGATCGACACTTCATCCTTGGCATCCACTGAAGAATCGGGAGAGAGGGAAGAGAAGGATCAGGAGAGAGTTTGGGTAAGGAATCGAATGAAACCCTTACGTTTAATCATTTGGGAAAGTCAAACATCATAAAAACAAAAACGCGGGAAATCAAATAGTAGTGAAATAAAAATTACCACGATACGGGTTAAAATAAGAATATAAATAATTTTCATGGTGAGACCGTGAGTAAGAAATACGGTGTGATGAAAAACAATCATCACGGTGAGACAATTTGTGGTCGTCACGGTGAGACCGAGACCATTCGGTGTAGTCACGGTGAAACGGTGAGTTAATAGACCAGGAGAACAGGATCATAACGGTGACACCATATACATGAAACAGTAACGGTAAAATAGTGAGCATGAAAATGTAAATTAAATTAAAGTATTGTGTATTAAGATCAGTAAGATATCTATTTATTAATAGTCATTCCAAGATCATGTATGATGTAGTCTAATATTTCAGAATTTAATGGTTTAGTGAATATATCAGCTTGTAGATATTCAGTACCAATGAATTCCAAATTGATATCACCTTTTTGATAATGATCCCTCAAAAAGTGATGTCTTACATCAATATGTTTATTCCAAGAATGAGAAACATGATTATTAGAAATAATAATAGAACTTTTGTTGTCACAATTTATTGGGACATGTCTGAATTGATATCCATAGTCTTGTAATGTGTGTTTCATCCACAAAATTTGCGCACAACAACTTACAGTAGCTATGTATTCAGCTTCTGTAGTAGATAATGCAACAGAATTTTGTTTCTTACTACATCATGATACTAGTGACTTTCCTAAAAGATGACATGTTCCAGAGGTACTTTTTATATCTAACTTACATCCAGAAAAATCATCATCAGAATAACTAACATGTTCAAATGATTTTCCTTTGGGATAGAACAATCCTAAATGAGAGTATGCTTGAGGTATTTGAAAATTCTCTTTTCAGCATTTAAATGTGACTCTTTAGGGTTTTCTTGAAAATGGGCACACATACACACACTAATCATAATATCAGGACAACTAGCAGACAGGTAGAGTAGACTTCCAATCATTTCTCTATAAGTGGTTTGATCAACAGATTTACTATCTTTATCAAGATCCAACTTATAGGTGGTACTGATGGGATTGTAACTACCTTTTATTATATCCAATCCAAAACGTTTTAAAATATATCTAGTATAGTTAATTTGAGTTAAATTAATTCCATCATCTTTTTGAGAGATTTTAAATCCAAGAAAGAATTTGAGTTCAACCATTAAACTTATTTCAAATTCAATTTGCATCATTTTAGAAAAATCAGTATATAGGGAATTTCTTGAATATCCAAAAATAATATCATTTACATAAATTTTTACAACTAAAAAATCTTTAGAAATTCGTTTGATAAAAGGAGTAGGGTCGGCTATACCTTTTGTAAAACCTTTAGAGATTAGAAAAGTACTTAATCTATCATACCAAGCTCTTGGAACTTGATTTAAACCATATAATGCTTTTGATAATTTGAAAGTATGATTTGGAAAATGAGGGTTTCAAAATCCAGGTGGTTGTTCAACAAAAACATCCTCAGCAATATATCCATTTAAGAATGCACTCTTTACATCCATTTGATATAGTTTGAAATTTAGATGTGCAACATAAGAAAGTAAAATCCTAATAGCTTCTAATCTGGCTACCAGAGCAAAATTATCCTCATAGTAAATGCCTTCCTATTGACTATAGCCTTGTGCAACTAGGCTAGCTTTTTTTCTAACTATGTTTCCAGATTCATCTACTTTATTTCTAAACACCCATTTAGTGCCCGTGATGAAAGTGTCCTTAGGTCCTTCAACAACATCACACACTTTAATTCTTTCAATATGATTGAGTTTTTCTTGAATAGCAATTACCCAAAATTCATCATTAATAGCATCATAAATGTTTTTAGGTCCATGCTGTGACCAAAAGGATTGATATTCGACCTGATTTCTATGAGAAGCTCTAGAATGTGTCCCTCTGTCAAGATTACCAACAACAGTATCAAAAGGATGATTCTTCAGAATCCTTGTTGATCTAGTAATGGTAGGACTAGAATTTTCAGGTTCATCGATAGGTTTAGGTTCTATAGCAACAGATTATGGAATATGTTCAGAACTGGATGTTTTTACACTAGGTTCTTTAGATTTACATTAAGGTTCAGAATACACAAATCTTCCTTATGATTTTCAAGTGAGGTTTTAGGCTCATGTGAATCAGTTTCATCAAACATGATGTGAAAAAATTCTTCCACACATTTGGTTCAATTATTAAAGACTCTATAGGCTTTTCTATTTAAAGAATATCCTAAAAATATTCCCTCATCACTCATAGAAGCAAACTTATCTAGATTATCTTTTTTATTGAGAATAAAAACATTGCAGCCAAAGACTCTAAAGTAATTGACAATATGTTTTCTATTATTCCACAACTCATATAGGTTATTCTTAAGAACATGTCAAATTAAGAAATTATTAATAATATAACAAGCTGTATTCATAGCTTCAACCCAAAAGTAAATAGGCAGGTCATTTTCATTAAGCATAGTTCTAGAGATTTCTTGCAGGGTTCTATTTCTTCTTTCTACTACACCATTCTGTTGAGGTGTCATAGGAGAAGAAAATTTATGAATATAGCCATTGTGTGAGAAATAGGATTCAAATTCATGATTTTCAAACTCACAGTCATGATCACTTCTTAGAGTTTTAATATTAAGTCCAGTAAGGTTTTCTACAATCATGGAGTAATTACCAAAATAAGAACAAGCTTCACTTGTGTGAGATAAGAAGTATACCCAAGTATATCTAGAAATTTCATCTACTAGGACAAATACATAGTGCTTCCCATTTAAGGTAAAAACACTAGATGGTCCAAATAGATCCCTGTGATCCAACTCGAGAGGTTGAGAAGTTGAGACTTGTTTCTTTGGTTTGAAAGAGATTTTTTATTGCTTTCCATTTTGACATGGATTACACACTTTGTCATCTGGAAACTCATGTTTGGGTAAGTCTCTATCTAATCTATTCCTAGTTAGTTTTCTAAGTGAGTGTATATTCTAGTGTCCTAATCTGATATGCCATAACCTGGACTCTTTATGAAAAGCATTTAAACAGGTAACATTTTGATTAGCTAATGAATTTAAATCAACAGCATAAACATGTTCATTTCTTAAAGTAGAATATACTAAAACATTTTTAAAATTAAAAAAATTACAAGAATGATTTTTGAACTTGACATTAAATCCATCCTCACATAATTGAGAAATACTTAACAGATAATATTTTAGTCCATCAACAAATAAAAAATTAGAAATTAAAACCGAATCAGTGTTACCAATTTGGCCTAGGCCGATGATCTTTCCTTTAGAATTATCACCAAAGGTGACATAGCCTCCATCAACCTTTATTAAACTCAAGATGAATGAGTAATCCCCAGACATATTTCTTGATCATCCACTATCCAAATACCATGTTTTCTGGTGGGAACTCTTCAACCAAGTTTCCTACAAAATAGTTTTAGATAGAGTATGATTTTGGTACCCAGATCTTCTTGGGTCCAGACAGGTTAGCAATCAATGATTTTGGTATGCAAATTTTTCTTATGGGTCTCATATAATTTACAGAATTAATAGATTTTGAAAGATAAACTCTATTTTATTTATAACTATGTGAATAACTAGTTAAACTTATGGATTTCTAGAACTAGAACTAGCAGTATTCTATCCAGATTTAGGAATAAGACTATTCATAGTAAACTGTCTCTGTCCAGGTTTGTAGCCTATTCCAGTAGTGAATTTTGGTGCCACTTGCTTTCCTTGCATTTTATTTATTGTATCCTTTCAATTTGTGAACTTCCCTATGTCCTTTCTAAGTTTCTCATTTGAAATTTTCAGTTCAGTGTTCTCCTTTTACAGTTGAGAATTTTTCTCTTTTTCAATAGTAAATTTGGTTTTAACAGTAGTAGTGAGTGCATGTTGTTTCTTTAATGATTTTTATTTATCCTTATGTTCATTTCATGTCTCTTGTACCATATTACAGTATTCAAATAATTCCTCACTAGTCATGTTTTCAGAATCAGAATCAGATTCTGCATCATCTCTAGAATAATAAGAATTTAAAACAGGAGTATCTAATTTTACCTCAGATGTGTTTGTCATGAAACACATGTTGGCATGATTCCTTTCAGAATCATACATTTTAGATTCACTTGTGCTGTCTTCAGAAGCACTCCAGGTAGCCTTCATAGCATTCTTTTACTTACTGTCTTTGTACTCATATTTCTTCTTGAATTTTAGCTATGGGCAGTCTGCCTTAATGTGGAATTTTCTTTTGCACTCATAGCAAACAACTTCATCACTTTTATCTGGATATTTCCATTTCTTCATCCAATGTCCCGTATTGTCATACTTTCCTTTGTTATTTGTTTTTAAGAAAAATTTCTTCTTCCTATAAAATTTCTTAAACCTTCTGGCTATCTGAGCTATTTCAGCACCACTATCAGAGTCTGAGCTTTCACTTGTTGAACTGTCAGTTTGTATATGTGCTTTTTCTTTGTCCTTGTTCTTTGAAGCAGTAGTCTTGAAAGCCACTGATTTCCTTTTTGGTTCATCCTCTTCCTCTTTATTTACCATGAGTTCTTCCTCACACATCATAATCTTACCAATGATTTCATTGAAAGGAATAACAGCAATGTCACATTACTCTTTGATTGAAACAGATGTGCCTCTCCATCGGCCTGGTAAACATCTCAGTATCCTCATAATTTGTTCCTTTGCTAGAACAGATTTACTGAGTGAATTCATTTTATTAACTATCTCATTGAACCTGAGATACATATCATAAATAGGTTCATCAGTTTTCTTTTTAAAATTATCATATTTAATAGTATATGTATTTAATCTCATTTCTTTAACATTGGTTGTTACTTCATGAGAAACACCCAAGGTATCTCAAATTTCAAAAGTAGTTTTGAAAGTAGAAATTCTGTTAAACTCTTCGTTTCCAGGAACACAGTACATGGAATTCATAGCTTTACAATTATTATTGTAGGTAGTCTTTGTAGGTTCATCCCAAGTTGTTCTTTCGGTTTCTGGAATTTTATATTGAGATTCTATAGCAGTCCAAATATCAAAACCCATGCTTTTTAAATGAATTTTCATTTTAAGCTTCCACTGATCATAGTTTGTATCATTGAAGAAAGGTGTCATGTTAGGAGCATCACCCTCTAGTCTATTGTCCATAATTAGTTTTTAGAAAGAATAATTAAAGAGATAAAATTTAGAACTAACTCTAATTTAAGATCATTAAAGATGAAACTAAAATCACAGTTGAAAAATAGAGTATTTCAAAAATCCTTAAACCAAAACAACCTCTGATACCAAATGTTGGTTGGTGTGGATACTCAAGAGGGGTGGTGAATTGAGTTCCAATTAAAATTTCTGTTAAAATATTTTCAATTTAAAATCCCCCAATATATAAAACAAGTTAAACTATAGTAAATTTATACAGATTTTAAATGTTCACTTAACTTCTCTAAGATTGATTAGGTCTCAGTTAATTTTACCACAAGATCAAACTATCTTTTGAAACTAACCTTCTGATTTACAATAAGTGTAAACACTTTCTAATTTAACTATAAAAGTAGCTTTAAAATAGTTTTATATTTCAAAGTAATATATGCAAAGTATAAATGATATATGTATTATACTTTAAACATAAACTAAATATGCAGAGTAGATATAACAAGAGGTTTAGTCTCAACCGAGACTTAGTCCTCTAAAATTTATATATATTTGATCCACACCTTGGATCGGGGTTAACAACAGATTACAAAACTGTCCAGGCCATGCAGGGAACTCTTCCACTATTCTTCATGGGAAACAAAACAGAGATCAAGCCACACATGGTCCTCTTCCACAGTTGACGTGGGTAAAAAAGAGTTAAGTATTTTCGAGTGAGGATTTTGATATCATCCCGTTCAGTGCATGAGACAATGTGTGTCTGAGATATAAAAAGTACACCACACTGCTCTAATGTAAATTAACAAGTCACTTAGATAGTATAAATAAGAGTTTAGAAAGCTCTAGAGATTAGCAATGCAGCTCTGGACTCATTGGATTTAGAAGAATTACTTCTTAGTCCTTCTCTGGTTTTTCTGTTGAAAAAAAACGTTTCGTACTCCAGCTTTGGTTCTACATGAGTGAAAATAATCTCTTGATTCGTCATGTGTTCTTAAGTGATGTTGTATTGCACTTATGTGAGTTCTTTGAAAGTCTGGCAATCTCCTTCTTGATCAGGATTGCTCTTTTTTGTTCAGCATAGTACTCTCGTGTGTATGTATGTTCTTCTTGTTGTATTGTCACACTTTTCTCGCTTCACCAATTACACGTGTACTGCATCTTAATCTTCCTTATATTCAACGAGTTATGGTAGTAGGAATGATTCTATTTTCATAGGTACCAGAAACGGTTTCTTGACATGCCAACAACTATAATTAAATAACATTAATTTCATTAAAAACATCAAATATGACTGTTCGTATTATTTAAATAATATTGAAAAAATGTTAAGAAACAGTGTCACAATGATTATGAAACGATGTCTTCTTCACGGTAGATGGTTCACAGAATGAGGTTCACGGTATGAGCTTCATGGTATGAGCTTCACAGTATGTCCACATCACGGTGTCTAGGTCATGGTGTATGGGTCACGGTTTGTCCTTCACGATGTCTTGGGTCACGGTGTTTGGGTCACGGTTTGTCCTTCACGGTGTCTTGGGTCACGGTGTCTGGGTCACGGTTTGTCCTTCACGGTATCTTGGGTCACAATGTCTGGGTCACGAGGTCTGGGTTGTCCTTCACAGTGTCTTTATACATTGAAAAATACCTGTATTTGGACTTAGATAGTAATATGCAGAATATAGATTAAGCTTAATCATTAGAGAGTAAGAGACCTTCAATCAAAAATATACAGGCTTGATAATATATGTGAGTTTATAATCATGCATAAGACTTGTAAATAATAAAGAGAGTAATTAACATCCATAATATTTGTTATCATTAAAACATGATGTTTAGTTATTATTGAGATTGAAGAGCATTAGCGAGATGTGCAATGAAGACTGAGATTAATCAATAATATGATTTTTGATCATTAAAACATTATTAACACATTAGGAGTCCAAAAAATATAGTCATGGGTATTCTACTAGTCGAATAACCACATGAAAAATCATTATTATTTTCATAATGAGGGAATGTATATTGTCGGACATTCTAAAACATCTTTTCAAGGCCTCATCCAAGACGTCTAAATAAGATTTAGGCCTCTGCTAAAACCATATATCAAATTGGGAAATTCCTCATTCAATTCGACGTCTAATTGTCTCATGAGACCTATCGATGCACTGCAGAGATACATCGAGATCCACTCATCACATACAATGTCCAATACATTCCTCATCTAAAAGGTTGAAACATAATATAAAAATTCGTATTAAAACTAGAATATGAAATTTCAATAAATTAACCATGTACGATGAATGGTTTAAAAATAACACATACATATTTAAACATATGACAAAACCTTAAATATAATACGGATGACATGTATCCTAATAAATCAACTTCAAACAAATTTAAAATCCATCAATAGATGTTGACATAGATGAAATGATAACTATTTGAAAGATATACCTCTTTCTTTTTTGAATCCATTCAAGAGTCACTTAATAATAAAAGAAAACATTTATTTTCAAAATATTATTATAAGCTTTTAAGGGAAGCTTCAATGACATTATAACAGTAGAAAATAGCTACACCCGCTATATAACATAAAAACATTTACCTTAATTTTGTAGAAACGGTCATAAAATACCTAGTTTTTAAAATGATGGAAGGATTTCTTTCAAACAATATAGGAAAAATAAGTGTATAAATTAATTTTACCCATAGTCTAGTTAATAGTAGAATTATTTGAAATACATTATTATAAAAACATGTATGTGGATGATAAAGAGGTCCCAGTAAATACTTACGTAAAAACAGCCATGGATAATAAAGAGATTGTGAAATTAACCCTTACCGTGAACTTTTCCTTGGTCTATTGTACGCTAAACTCTTGTATAATAGTTAAATATTCGTTATTAAATTATAAAATAATTATATACATATATATGATATCATATATGATCCTCTTTTATTTCATTGTTAATAATATTTTAGTATTATCATCATTTCCGGTGTTAACTGATTCATTTTCCTTTATATACATGGTTACGTAAGTAATGTTTGTTATGGATATGATGTATTAGATTAATATACATAATTATATAAAGTTAATACACATTATTTTTAGTCATCCAATGAAAATTATTCATAAATGGTTATGATGGGAAAATGAATCTCATCACGTTTGTGGAGACGGTAATTCGTACGTATGCACAAGCGAAAATTTCATTATATTAATGGAAAAATCATATGTAATTGGATAGTATAGTATATATATAGAATCATTAACATGTTATATTTAGTATTTATATTATTTATACTCATTATTATACCCATCCAAACAATGAAGTGTTTGAATAACAATCTACAGCACGACCTGGGGACGGTAAGCCATATGTACACACGTAAGGTGACTTTGTTATTTATAGGATGGATAGAATAATGAATATGGTTGTCCAATATTTATAATAACATCAAAGTATGTATAATGTACTAGATATATTATTTTTTATTGAAACAACAACGAAAGGGGTAGTGGAAGAAGAAAAACCTTGAAAGAGGTGATGAAATATTTACCTCCTCTTGGGATTATTATTTTTGATTTGATCAATATAGATCCATAGGATGGATTTATAACCAATGAAAGGACTATAGGATGAATAGAGGGAATTTGGGAGGATATTTTGGAAGAGGGTGTCCAATCCAAATGGAATAGGAGGTGTTATTTTGAGAGAAGTGGATGTTCCCTATTATAAGAGAGGTAAGTGTCACTTTAGGAATAGCTTAAAATATTATTATATAATATAATAATTCTCGGTTTATAATGGGTAAAAAATAATTTATTTAGAGGATAAGGTTGGTATGGGTCTAAAACCTCTCAAATAATAAGTTTTATATAGGTTTAGGTCACCATATTAAAATTATATTTTAGAATTAACTCTTAGAAAAATATTTTGACATTTACCATGTATCATTGTATTTTATAATTATATTATTAATAAACATACTATAAACTATCAAGAGAACACCAAGTGGTTAATTTTCAATATATATAACCCTATATAAGTTTTTTTCCTAGTCTTATATTTTTTTTGAATATTATATCAGTTAATAATATATTATTTGTATTAGAAACTCAATTATGTCAATTTTGATAGTATATAGTATTCTAATTTTTTTGAATCCATTATAAAATTTTCACTTATAATTTAATTTATTAAACGAACCATATCATGTAATATAGACCTAGAAAATTAGTTTCATTAACCAGAAGTCTCTATTTACATTTTTTGGATATTTATAATATCATTTGTTTTCATATTTCATTAATAAGGTAATTACTACATCATCATTGGGTCATAAATAAATTAATTTTTTTAATGTATAAAAGTTATAAAGAAAATTCCATTATGTAGGAAATGTTTTTATATTTCTAATGAATATTTATATTCTAATTTATATTGTGTGTAACCCTATATTAAAAATGTATTTTTTATTAAACATTGAATTTAAATATTTTAACTATTCTTTAAATAAAATAATAATAAATGTCCCAATCAAATCCAAGTGGACCAAAGGGGGTCATATTTTATTCCTAAGGTTATTTTTGGTTGAATTATATTTATCCAATAGAATTAGGACATGTGTTAGGGTAATTATGATATCATTTTTACCCATAATTACGCTATTCACTTTTAATCGTGGATAATAAAAGTCAAACATTACTATTAAATAAAAATTATTGTCATTTTATTGAACCAAATTATAAATAATGATATTAACCGTGTCTCTCAGATTTTTTACATTCAACTCATAGAAGCGAAAAAATTATTTTTTATGCAAATTTGCAAATGCTCCGATGAGGTGGTTAAAAGACGGTAAAAAGATCAATAAAATTTATATATATACATAGCACCTTATTATTAAATAATTCAAATGATTAAATTGAACATATATATGTATTATGTAAGTATTATTACCTAAAATAAATGTTAATGAAATAAATATTTATTAAAATGTTTTGGTTTTAACCAATAAAGAAGTGTTTTTATCTATTCGTTAAAAATTGAATGTCTTCAAAAAAATTAGAAAAAAATCACCCTGATATAATTTTGATATTCCAAATTCAAAAATGAAGACCATTTTGCAAAGTAAAAATTTCAAAATTTCAAAATTTGGGTATTAATATTCATAACGGCTAGTTTGATTGGTCGCGGGGTGTTAGAATCTCAAAGTTCAGCATAATGCAATCTATTGCATTATTCAAAGGGAAATGTACTATGGAAGCTTGTGGTGTTACATATATAATAAAAATATATTATATCAACGTAATTCATTAAATTCATGAAATAATTAAATAATAATATATATATATATATAAGAAAACCATAAATTACAACCCAAAACACATACAAAAAACAAAGCAGATACTGCCAAAAATGCGACATTAACATAGTGTTTTTAATAAACATGTAATTTAAATTCATAACAAAATAATATATGGTATATGATATAATAATGTAGTAATGTGGTAGATTTAATGAAAACTTATATGTATAATACATGAGTATTGAACCCGTTAGAAGAAATTAAAGACTTATGGTAAGGGTTTTCTCGTCTCACTTTTATTTCTTGCAAGACATATGCCATGTTCCCCTACGAATTATTATATGTATTATTTATAATTACCATGAATGTATTATATTATCCTTATATATATTTTAATGTTTAAATTAATGTTCATTTTATGATCCATCTTTCATATGGTTTATGTTTCAAAATTTACGAGATCATTAAATTAATTACATCTCAATTTTCCTTCTTTGAGACACATTCCATGTAATGTGAAGAAGTTTTCATATGAGGTGTATATAATGACATTGAAATGTAATGTTATGAATATAATTATTTTAATTATATATTTTTCTTCATTTAATTTTATTCTTTCCATTTTATTATGATTGAAGGTAACCAAAGTTTTAATGATTTGTTGCTACAGTCTCATATTTTATTGAGATTTTTTTTATTATTCTTCCATTAATGAAAATGATTGTTATATCACTCATTAAATAAGTTATATTTTCTTATATATTAGTTATTAATGTTATATAGAAGTAATGGTACAATATTTTTAGTCCTTGGTTCTATTGATAATTAATATGAAAATTATGAAAAACCTTACTTTATTTTTGCATACGTTCAAAAAAGTGTGTTCTTTAGAAACTAATTTTTTTTTAAAAAATAATGGTTATATATTATCTTATGGTGTATAAAATTATTTTTTACCCATATATTACATTTTTAAAAATAGTTTCAAACAAAATATTCATTTTATTTTCCTATAATGGAACTTATCTAAATGTATAAGGTAGAATATGAATGTTTAGCTTGTACAGATTTACCCATAGTCATGACCATCGTTTACTGGCTTCTACCTTTATATATTTACAAGGATATTTTTATAAATATTTTTTCCGTTATTTTTAATACTTTGTAAATTTAAAATGTTTTTAATGAAATATGGTTTTTTAAAATTTTTTCTGTTTAAAAGTGTTTTAAATTATTTTAAAATATTCTCGTATAAGTTTTCAAAAGGATACATTCAACAAAAACGACCTTAGTGATCTCAAATTTTATTCTATATGTTTTAAAATAATTTTCAAATAAATAGTTTTTAAAACGTTTTCCTGATTTTTTTATATGTTATCAAGATAATATGTTTTATAAAATGATTGATGTTTCTTTATATGTTATCAATGTTATTTTAATGGAAATTGGCATTCAAAATATTTTATGCCATAATTGTTTTTCAAATTATAAAGATTTTTTCCTAATGAAATATTTTAAAATATTTTCAATGATTCCTTTATAGGAATTCAACGTAGATTAATAGAATCGAATTTATTAAATGTTATATGTTTTAAAAAGTGGGTTTTAAGGAAATGTTATATTCCAAGTGATCATTCAAAAGATTTCTCCATCTATGATGACATCTTTAGTTATAGTTTATGCATTACTATAAATATAACCCAACGATACAATTAATATTGTTCTCCTGAATGATCTATGTATTTATGGCCTGATTCGTATGAAACCCATTCCTCTTAAATTTGTAATACCATGATAAATGCTTATGAGAACAACTTCCTTCCATGGGTTATTATAAAATTGAATGATTACGAGTATTATTTATTTTACGAAGAATATTGTAATATTAAATGTTGATGATTGGGATTTAATTTCAATGGTTATTATATGATGTATATAAAACCCATCTCTTTTTATGGGTCATGTTATGATTAATTTTTTATTGAATATGAATGCATGGCTTCAATATGAGATGTGTGACACCCATATATACCTCCATTTTATTAGGTAAATATTTATATCACATGTGATGCTGATTAAAAAAAATCAACATGTTTGATCCATAAAGTGAAATAGGTGTGTCCTGATCCATGATGTGAGATGTGACTCCTCATCCACTATGGGGAACCCGAGTGTCTCGAATCACTATGGGAAACTTGTGTGTCATGATCCACAAGTTTTAGAGTCTCAGTAGTTATCTTTGACACATGAAATTGTTTTATATATTTATTATGGTTCCACTCCTATATGACATAGTCTTATGATTCATGATAGATTCACGATGATTTACCACCCTTATGATACATGTCTTAAAAACACCTAATCTTTATTCCATGATTCATGTTTGTGATCACTGATATTAATGGTGTGAAACTCTAATGTTACAAACACATTACCAAACCATTATTATCATTTTTATGGTTAAATATATATTTTTTACCAATAAAGAGTAGTAGATATTACCCATTTCTTCGTTGTTTTATCCACATGTTATGAAGAAAGGTTTTAGGGAGATGTATTGAAAGGGAATATCATTGTTAGAAACATTGAAGATCTATGTAATGGCCTAGACCCTCTTGGTCCATTACACAACAAATGTTTTTTGACAGGGATGCCATGGACCCATCAGGTCCAGATCCAAAAGGTAGCGTATTGTTGGGGGGATGTTAGGGTGATGTTATGGATTAGTGTGTCACCGATCGGTGCCATAGGGGCTTGTCAGGGTTTCATTCCCCAATTGTTTCCCGTAAAGCCACATTTGACTATGTTATGTTTTTCGAAGTGGTTTAAATATGTTTTATCCCAATAATCAATGTTTTAAATCCCCTATGAGTGGGGAGAACCTCAACAGAAACATCTTTCATTCCTTAAATCAAATTACTTAATGCACAACTTCAGGTATTATCGCACCTCTCTTATGGGAATTATTATTTAAAAATTAATTGCATATTTTGTAACCGTCAAACTACGTGGTGAAACCTTGATCCGCCTTTAAATCCATTCAAAATTCTTATCCCATAACTCTAGGGTATAAGCTTTTTATCACACGGTAATTCCTTATTTATTCTTCTTGTCTAGTTTCTTTCTTCTCCTCAGTGCATTTGGAGTCCCCACTTTCTGAGGAATGTGGTAAACCTATGTGGGTACTTTCCTACTCATTCATGGTGTCCTCGGAGTTCCTACCCTACAAGTATTTCATCCCCAGTTCTTGGTGTTGGAGGGAAACTTTGATAATTGATCATCCTATTAGGGTTTTCCTTTGTATCACTTAGTTGTGTACCATGAAGGGTGGGTATGATAATGTTTCCTATCGGGATGGATGAAACAAACCCATAATGAAGATAATTAATGGAATTAAAGAATGAAGGTGTGTGGTTCAAAATATTTATATAATCTTTCATATTTTCTTATATGTTGTGAATTTAATGGGCTTATGTACACTAAAAATCATGGCCATTGGTGGTCATTTTTACGCACAAATGAACCCTTGTTTTCTGGATGATCATGTGTTTGAATGGAAGTAACCTCGAAAATGGTTAATAATGTAAACTCAATTGATTAAATGGATGTAAAAAGAATAAAAATCCTATTATGGCTTCCTAGTTAACCAAAAGGAAATACGGAACGAAAGAAATGGTGTGTTTATATCTGAAAAGTCTCTTTCTCTGCTCTGGTGATGTGGGTGGTTGTTCTGCTAGATTCCTATGAGGTGACATGGATGGAGATGGGATCCCCTGTTTTGGTGTAGTTTTTGGTTTGTGGATCTAAGGATTTGTCGGACCATGTGTTGGGGATTGGTTTGGTTCCACCACTTTGAGTGATCTGAGGGACCCCTTTTGTTATTGTGACATTACAAGAGAACATGGTGTGGATGCTTAAATTTCTTTTTTCCTTCCTCGGTTTGTGGCTATTCCTGTTAGTTTCTTGGTAGTAAAGAATTATCTTAATGGGAATCACTTGAATATGAAAATAAAAATGTTTTCAATGAAGAATTGTTTTCCGGGATTGATTTGTGACTTGACTATGGTCGTGGTGCTTTTATGAATTAATAGTAACTAGGGTGTTTATGCATGGTCTGGTATTGGAACCCCTAGGTCGGGATAAGTGATTTTTTACCTATTTGAATAAATATGTTTGTATGTTTCTTATTTTCACCTGAACCATGTTGAGAACTTTAAGTTGAACACCCCCATTTTATGGGGGAGGGTGTTTTTTCAACACCCCTATGAGTTTTGGGTTATTAGCTCCATTGCTACTCCCTTTCCCGAGTAGCCCATGATTCTTCGAGTAGGCTATGATGGCCTAAGGTCGACTATTAGCCGGGATTATTTGGAAGGGTATGTTGTAATGGTTTTCCCAGGTATGTTTGGGAAGGTTGTTTCCCTTGTGTCTTCAGGAAGAGGACTAGGTGTATTTTCAAATGTGGTAGCTGTTTTGGCCTAGGTGTGTGTTGGTGTGGATATATTTGGTTGTAGTGGCCGAAATGTTTGTAGGAGGGATGTTTGGTTTCGGCCTAGGTGTTTGCGGGCAGACCGTGTGGTTGTGGAATCCCAGGGGTGTGCGGGTGAGGGTTGGAACTAGGACTATAGTGAGAATGGTGGGAGACATGTGATGTGTATAATATATTCAATAACTAGTGGGAAACTAGTGTGGGGTACCCAAACATTGATGTGTTATTAATATTACATTACATGACTTGTGTTGTTTGGGGAGTGTTCCTTATTGAGGTTTGGGTGTATAGTTTCATTTTTAGGTGCTTGGTTGTCTCATATTCTCACGAGACATAAGTATCCCTCCCCACTTCTGAATGAGAGATTTTGGTTTTCCAAATTGAGTATACTAGTATACTCACCCTACATATATAAAACTGCTTTCAGGTTTCCAAAAGGACTTCGAGTACCATACCGAACCATACTAGTTCGAGCGTCAAGATAATTGTTGTTGATGTTTTTCTTTTCTTTGGAATTTACCATTGAAGATTTCTTGTATTGTATCACATAATATTAAAACATGCATATGGGAATGGATTTTTTGGGATTTACTTTTACTTCTAGTTTTGGTCTTTTTTGGAACTTACAATCTTATCTCCCTAACGTACTAAATAAAAAGTGTAATTTCTTCCACCTTGAAAGTGATTTAATACCCTTGGTGTTAGTTTCCACTATGGGACCTATTGAAGGAGGTTCATGGGATTCATTATCTCTCATCCAACTTGAAGAAGGAAGGTTATGGAAATCTTCTTTCCCTTCCCTCAACTTGGTGAAGGCGGGTTCGTGATAGAATGGTATCATAGGAGAGGATGAGAGGTAGGATGGAGATCTAGGTTAGGCACACTGAGGACTAATAGGATGGTAGGGCAACAATGTTAGGAATTATTAGTGCGTGAAATGGGCTTGGGTAGACTTTCTAGGACACAAAATTATAGGGACACCCATTATTTGATGCAAGGACTCGGGACCTACTGAATGACCATGTGAGGCTACACTGATTGTAGGGTATAGACCCTTGGAAAGGAATATTCATCATGATGACTTATGTTGTATATTGTTTTGGTTGTTGTGGGAAATTTAAATGAAAAAAATTCTAATCAATAATTTAAAATAATTCTTTTACACTACATGGGAATAGGAATTCATTTGTTTACATTGATGTTATGGCACCTGGATGGGGACCACAGGTTGTTAGGGCGATCTAGGCCCATGAGGCAGTTTTGGCTGATTAGAAGAGGACTGATCGAGAAATGGAGGATGACATGTGGTAGAGGAAAATTTGTGCCTTTTAGCAGCATTCCATTGGGATATGTGAGGGCATCATCTCAGACATAGAGATAAAGAGCTGGATCGAGGAGCTGGTATTATATTTCCATTTTGTTTTGGCTCCGACAAAGTACTGGGTTCCTCTGGAAGTGAGAAAGATGTGTGGAGCAGTGCATCAGTGGTGGACGCTCTGGCATTGGGATAAGAGGAAGGCTATGGTTTCATGTGTAGAATTTGAGTGGGAGTTCTATGTGTAATTCCTCTCTTCCTTGATGAAGGCAGAGAAGAGGCAAGAGCTTCTCAACCTCTAGTAGTAGAGTTGGTCAGTGAGGGAGTTTGGGATACTGTTCAAGGATCTCCTTCATTTTTCTCCAGATCATTTTACAGATAAGAATTCGTGGGGGAGACTCTTAGTGGAGGCACTCCGACATTCTCTCCAGTATGTTGTTACTCCATTCACTCTTCTGACATACCTAGAGGTTCAAAAGCAGGCTGATGTGTGGGAGAGTATTCACATGCTAGGAGGTGTGACGTGATATGGGAGCCAACTAGGCTCGTCAACGGGTAATTATGTCAGCAGTAGACCTCCAGCATCAGGGCCTTCTTAGTTTCGACCAGTTTGATGAAGGCCCCAGTAGTTCCAGTTCTGATCATCTAGTCCTCACCCATTCTTTTTCATTTCAAGGACCGAGATGCTCCATTTGTGGAAGCGCTGGGCACCTTCGGAATCAATTACCAAACTGAGTGAAGTATAGTGGAGGAGGGAAGGTTCAGCTCCCACCTCAATAGTAGAATATTCCATCTATGCCCTTTCAGAAGCATATGTAAGGGCAATGACCTACCACTCCTCCAAGATAAGACATTGTAGGAGGAGGCCGACCTCAAGGGGCTCCTTAGGGTCCTCGACTGGGGTGTGTTCGGGAATGGAGCTGACAACTGATGGGAAGAGAAGCTGGGCATTGGCAGTTTCACGCCATAGAGGCAGCAGTTCCACCAGGGATTGAAGTCGTTCGATGTACAATATGGTGGTTTATCACTATTTCATGTTCCTTGTTTGATTTAGGAGCTTCACACTCTTTCGTTACACCCGGTCTAGCCCATGCCTTAAGCCTACACATCTAGAGACTCTCCATGACCCTGGGGATGAGTACACTAGTTGGGGGTCATACCAACCTGTTTGATGTTTGTTGAGGATACAGACTGATGTTGGGGCCGCATTAGTGTAGTGGGGATCTCCTTTTGCAAAAAAAGAATCCATATAATGTGATCATAGGCATGAAATATTTGTTTTCTATGCATTTTGTTGTCAACTGATTCTAGATAAGAGTCATGTTCTCCAATAATGAAATCCATCATGTCGATTTTATTGGATAATGGAGTATTCATGTGGGGAGATAGCATGTGGAGCCTCTTCTTTCTATGTTGGTCGAGTTTTCAGCAGAATTAGTGGATACCTATAAGATGGATGTTCTAGGAGTTGTCAGAGAGTTCCAAGAAATTATTTCCTAGGAGGTTGTGACTCTACCCCCTCAATGTGATGTTGAGTTTGTGATAGACTTACAACCCAGTGCCCATTTGATATCGATGGATCTTAATTGTATGGAACCATATGAGTTGTGATAGTTACAGATTCATATTGATGAGCTAATGAAGAAGGGTTTCCTCCAACCCAGTGTGTATCCATGGGATTCTCCAGTGTTTTTTGTAGAGAAGGAAGACGTTGGTATCAGGCATTACATAAAATACCAAAGACTGAATCAGGTAATGGTTAAGAACATTTACCCTCTCCCTAGGGTAGATGGTCTCTTTCAATAGTTGAGGGGAGAAGGATGGTTCTCTAAGATCTATCTATGCTCTAGGTATAACTTGTTAAGGGTGAAGTATAGTGATATCTCGTAGACTACTTTCAGGTGAACTTACGGTAACTTTGAGTGTGTAGTCATGTCGTTTGGTGTTACGAATGCAACTGATTTGTTCATGGGGCTCATGAACTCTGTTTTCTATGATTTTTTCAACCAGTTCATCATTGTGTTCATTGATGACATATTGATCTAATTTAGATCAGATGAGGAACATACTGAAAACCTTAGGGTAGTTTTGGAGATCCTGCGACATCACCATCTCCTTGGGAAACTGTCC
Source organism: Viscum album (assembly GCA_963277665.1). Classification (NCBI taxonomy): domain Eukaryota; kingdom Viridiplantae; phylum Streptophyta; class Magnoliopsida; order Santalales; family Viscaceae; genus Viscum; species Viscum album. Next base: position 938,886,983 of record OY728129.1, read on the forward strand.
GAGTGTGAGTTCTTGACACGATAATTGAATTTCATTATAAAATTATTGTCTACGAAAGGGGTATTAGTTGATCCATCAAAGGATTAAGTGGTTGTTTATTCGGAAGAACCCAAGAATGTGATAACGGTTTGTGGGTTTTTAGGTCTGGCGGGCTATTATAGGAGGTTTGGACCCGACCTCTCTCATTTTTAAACTCTTTTTCCAACTTTGACCAGAAAGGTCCAGGCCTTCGTCTGGAGTGATCAGTGTCAGGCAGCTTTCATCTATATAATGGAATGGTTGGTCAGCGCTCCAGTGCTCAAGTTTCCAGAGGAAGGGGTATGTTTTAAGGTGTTTTTTGATACTTCTGGAATTATCTTGGGGTGTGTATAGATGAAACAGTTGGGAGTGATCTTTTATGGGTAAACACAGTTACATCCTCATGAGCATAACTTTTCCACCCATTACCTTGAGCTTCTAGATGTAGTGTTCTCGCTGACATTGTGATGGAATTACATCATCGGGGAGACCTTTGTGGTCTTCATATATCACTACAGTTTGAGGCATATCATTACCCAGTGGCACCTAAACATGCAATGATGAATTTGGGTGGAGTTTCCTCAGGACTACAACATTAAGATCTATTTTACTGAAGGAAAAGGGAATGTTTTGGCTGATTTTTTGAATAGGATTTCATGGAGGTATGATGTTCAGAAATATCTGGATGCTTGGAAGGCAATGGAGGTGTAATCATTACTACACCGAGATGCAAGGGTGGATGGTGGTAGAGGTTGTTTATTTTAGATGGCAGTGCAGTCCTCTGTATTGAGGATGGTGGTGGAATCTCAATGGGGAGATATATTGAGTGACATGATGCGTGATTGGGTTAACAAAGGAATTGCTCCGGAAGGGTGGTCATAGGATGGTCCGAGTCATATTCTTTTTCAAGGGAAGTTGTTTGTTCTAGAGATGATGTGCGATGGAGTTCTCCATGAGTTCCATAACTCACTTGTAGTGGTACACCCAAGATTTTTCATGATGTATTTTTTCATGAGGGAATGGGTTTTGTGGCCCCGGTTGAATGTGCAGTGGTGGAGTTGTGGCAAGGTTCTTGGTGTGTCAATGGGTAAAGTATGAACATTGCATCCATAAGGTTTGTTGCAGCCATTAGATGTCCCCGAGTGGAAGTGGGATGTCATCTCAATAGATTTAGTAACATGAATAACTAGGGTTCAATAAGGATGTGATGTTATCTGGGTAGTGGTAGACTAGCTAACGAAATCATCTCACTTCCTAGTGATCAAGTAGTCATGTGTGGTGGATAACTTTGCACAGAAATATGAGGATGAGGTGGTGCAGTTGCATAGATTTCCAAGGTCCATAGTCTTCGATAGGGATGAATATATTACCTCAAGAGTCTAGAGGGGATTCTATCATGCCTTTATCACACACCAATGCCTTAGCACTGCATTCTACCCCACAACATCTGGGCAGAAAGATAGGACCATCCAGACATTAGAGGATATGGTACAGGCTTGTGTTTGGGAAATTGAAGGATAATGGGAATGAAATTTTCTCCATGTAGAGTTTTCCTATAATAATATATATCACTATACTATTGGAATGGTAACATTTGAAACTTTTTATGGGAGTTCATGTCGTTCGCCCATGTGTTGGACTATGGTTGGGGAGGTAGGTGTTCTTAGCCCATAGGTGGTGTCGAGAACAACGAAGAAGGTTCAGCTTGTAAAGGATAGGCTGAAGGTATCTCAAGATCGGCCAAAGTCATAAGTGGATCATAAGAGGAGTCCCTTGGAGATCGAGGTTGGAGACCATGTGTTCTTGAATGTTACCCCTCGACTTGGGCAGCGAAGGTTCTGCAACGGGAGAAATATCTCTCCATGGTTCGTCAAACCCTTCGAGGTGTTGCAACAGGTTGGAGAAGTGGCTTATCAGATAGCTCTACCACCACTGCTACTGAGAGTGCACGACGTCTTCCATGTGTCTCTGCACCGATAGTATCTACACGATGATCCACACGTCCTAGGCTGGGGAGGGTTGGATATAGGGGATGCTGCTACATTCATTGAGAGAACGGTAAGGATCATGGATCGAAAGGAGAATGTTCTTCGTGGATGAATCATCAATTTTTTACATGTGTGGTGGAGGCACGATGGCCTCGAAGAGAGTACCTAGGAACGAGAGTCAAATATGTGTGCCTAGTCCACAGAGTTGTTTTGATAATTTTACTATATTTTTTCGTACTTTTTTGTGATGTAGTGGTTGACCCTGTAAGCATTAAAATGTGTTGTTTTCCCTTGTTCTCTAAGTGTGTGTGAAGAGTCAGAACTATGGTAAGGGATGGACATAATCCCTAATAAAGACACAATACAGTGGATGCGATTTATCCCGTGTGGGTGAGTTAGTGCTGCCCAAAGCAGATAATATCTTGATCTGGATGAAGGGACTCAGTGAACCATATTACTTTATGGTATGTCCTTTACATGATTGTGTGGCTTCTTGGGAGATATGTGTTATTATATTTCTAGAGTGGTTGTTCATGAGAGGTATCTACGGTGGTTGTTTGGACCCCTCTCTTTACATCGAGTTTAGTTTGAATCTCGAGGTCGAGAATAATTTGAAAGGTATCTAATATAATGGCTCAGACCCTCCTGGTCCGTTACTCTACCAATTTCTTGTGTTTGGGATTCCCTAGACCCATTAGGTTGGGATCTGAAGGGCAGTGTATCAGTGGAAACATTTCATCATGTTGTCACCGATCAGGGTGACAATGATCGGTGCCATATGAACTTCTCGGGGTTTCCTTCCGCTATTTTTTTCTTGTAAAGCAACTTTTGAAACTATTATTCTTTTACAAGTTGTTTAAATCCATTTTTAGCCACATAATAAATGTTTTAAATCCTATATGTGTAGGGTAACCCTCAATGGACCTATTTTTACTATCATTAAATGAAATCGCTTAACGCACAATTTCAGCTGTTGTCGCTCCTATCTAATGGGAATTATTAAATAAAAATTAATTCCATCATGCGTAACTATCCAAACATGTTGAGGAAATATTGATAGTCCATTGAAGGTATTTAATATTTTAATCCCATAAATCCGGGATCTTTCCTTTTTATCACAAGGGAATTTTTTCTTTCTTCTTATGGGCTGGTATCTTTCTTCTCCTCAGTGTGTTCGGAGTCCACCCTTTCTGAGGAAAGTGGTGTGCTTGTGCTGGGGATTTCTTACCTATTTTTGGAGTGCCCTAAGTTTCTCCCCTACAAGTCATGCATCCCCTGTTCTTGGTTGTGGAGAGAAACTTTGATCCATGATCATCCAAGTAGGGTTTTTTCCTTCGTCTCTATTAACTATGTATCATGTGAGGTGGGTATGATAATGTATCATGCAGGGATGGATGAAACCAAACATTAATGAAGATAATTAATATAATTAATGAATAAATGGGTGTGTTTCATAATGTTGTTGTACTCTTTCGTCTTTTCCTATATGATTTGAATTGAATGGGCTTATGTCCATTGTAAATTGTGGCCATTTTTTGTCCTTTCTTGCGCACTAATGAACCTCGGCTTTCTAGATGATCATCTGTTTTAATGGAAGTAACAATGAAATAAGTTAATCATGTAAACTCATATGATTAAATGGACATCCAATTAATAAAAATCGTTATGCGGTCACCCCAGTTATCCAAAATGAAAGACATAAAAAAAGAAATGGTGTGTTTAAATCTGAAAAAAACCCTTTCAATGTTTTGGTGATGTGGGTGGTTGTTCTGCTTGATGCTTTTGAGGTGACATGAATGGGTATGGGATCAACTATTGTGGTATAGTTTTTGGTTTGTGGATATGAGGACATATGGGGATGTGTGTTGGGGATTGGTATTGTTCCATTACATTGAGGGATCTCACAGATCACTTTGGTTGTGGTGAATTTACAAGAGAACCTAGTGTGAATGATTAAATAGATTTTTCAGTCCTTGGATTTTTGCTATGCATGTTTGTTGCCCAAGAGTGGAGAATTACCTTTAAGGGAATAAAATGAAGATGAAAATAGGAATGGTTTCAATGGGGAATTGTTTTCTAGGATTGGGTTGTTACTTGGCAGTGGACATGTTGCTTTTATGAATGAATCATAACGTGGGTGATTGTGTACGATCTACTTTTGGAACACCTATGTTGGGATGATTGCTTCATTACCTATATGTATAAATTAATTCTTATTTTTCCTGTTCTCACCTCATCAATGTTGACCACTTCATGCTGAACACCCCAATTTTATGGGGGAGGGGTTTTTCCCCAACACTTATATGAGTGGCTCATTATTAGCTCCTTTTCTGGTCCATTCCCCGAGTAGGCCAAGATTCTTCAGCCAGACTGTGATGAACTGAAGTCCATTATAACCCATGATTCATCGGGTAGGATACGTTGTTTTTTTCCTAGGAGTGTGCAGGAAGGCTGTTTCCCAAGTGTTTTTGGGATTAGGCCCATGTGTCATCGGGCAAGGTGGTGGTTGTTCTGGCCTAGGTGTGTGCAGGCGTGGTAACATTTGGTTGTTGTGGCCCAGTTTTTTTCCGGATTGATGTGTGGTTGTGGACAAGATGTTTGCGAGCATAATGCATCATTTTGGTGGCCTAGGTGTGTGCGGGCAGGGTATGGTAGTGAGACTATAGTGAGAATGGCGGGAGAGGTCTGATGCATAGGATGTCTTCTACAACCAGTGGGAAAGTTGTGCGTGGTACCCAAACATCAATGTGTTATTACTACTACTTTACTTGAATTTCATTATTTAGGCAGTGTTCCTTGGTAAGATTTGGGAGGATATGTTCATTATTAGGTGCTTGGTTATCTCATTTTCTCACAGGGCATTATAATTCTTCCCCAATTGTGCACGAGATCTTTCGGTTTTCCATACTTAGTATACATGTATACTCACCCTATCTATATAAAACTGCTTTCAGTTTTCTAGGAGGACTTCGAGGACTGTGTGGGACCATACCAGTTCATACATACAGAAAATTACTATTTTTGTTTTTCTTTTCAGTGGTATATACCATTGGAGTTTTCTTTTATTTTAGCACTTATTATTTGAACATGCATATGGGAATGGATTTTTTTGGCTTTACTTTTACATCTAGTTTTGGTGTTTTTTGGGACCTAATATCTTATATCTAGATCCTACAAAATAAAATGGTCAATGACTTCCATTTTGTGTGTGATTTTACTCCCTTGGTGTTAGTCGACACTCTGGGACCTATTGAAGGTGGGTCTCAGGGGTCATTATCTCTCCTTCAACTTGAATAAGAATGGTTCTGGAAATTTGTTGTCCCTTCCCTCATCATGGTGAAGGCTGGTCATGAAATAATGTTATCAGAGAAGAGGTTGAGAGATAGGATGGAGATCAAGGTTAGTCACAGTGAGGATTGCATGGGATGGTAGGGAAACAATGTTAGGCAATCATGGTGTGTTAAATATGATAGGGAAGATTGTCTAGGACACAAGATTATAGGGGACTCCGTGATCCGATGAAATGACTCAGGACCTACCGAACGACCAAGTGAGGCTACACTGATTGTATGGTTGAGACCCTATGAATGGTACATGCATCATAATGACTTGTTTTCTTGTGTGTTCTAGGTGTTCTAGGAAATATAAATGAATAAATTCTAAGAAAATTTTAAAATAAATCTATTAAGCTACTCGGTCTTAAGAATTCCTTGTTTTCCTTACCTGTATGGCAACCAGATAGAGACCAAGGGTAGTTTAGGAGATTGAGGCCCAAGAGCCTATTTTTCCGGATCAAAGAAGGATTGATCGAGAAAAGAAGGATGACTAGTGGTATAGGATGTTTTAGGCCTTTTAGTGCAAGACCCTTGGGAAGTAAGAGGGAAACATATCAGACATGCAGACTATGATCTCGCTTGAGGATCTGGTGATAGATTTCAATTTGATTCATGTTCCAATGGATTACTAGGTTCTTTTAGATGTAATCCAGATGTGGGGAGTAGTGTGTCGGTGGTGGGAGCTCTACCTTGAGGATAAGGGGGAGGCTAAGGTTTCCTGGGAAGATATTGAGAGGGTGTTCCGGACAGAATTCCACTTTTCCCCGATGAAGGTGGAGAATAGGTAGGAGCTACTCTCCATCCATTAGTTGAGCATGTCATTGAGGGTGTTGGCAATCTAGTTCACGGATCTCCTTCATTTTTCACTGGGAATTTTTCTAGATGAGGAGTCTCAGGTGAGAGGATTAGAGGAGGCACTCCGAACTTCTCTTCAGTATGATGTACTCGCTTCACCAACACAAATGCTTGCAGGTCCAAAGGAAGGATGAAGTGGGGGATAGGATGAACACACTGGGTGGTGTTCCACAAGAGGGGTTCCAACTAGACTCGCCAAAGGGTAATGCCGTCAGCAGAAGGCCTCTAACATCAGGGCCTTCTAGGTTTCGACCAATGGGGAGTAGGTCCCAGTAGTTCCAGTTTCAATCTTCTGGCACTCACACTTTTTTCAGGCCCAGGACCGAGATGATTCATCTTTGGAATCATTGGGCACCTTAGGAATCAGTTCCTAGACTGAGTCCAATATAGTAGGGGCAGACAAGATCAACACCCACCTCTGCGGTAGAAGTTTCCAGCCAGGCCCTTTTAGAAGTAGCAGTAGGGGAAGTAACCTCTTGATCCTCTGAGAGCAGACATTGCAGGAGGAGGCTTACCTTAAGGCTCTCCTCAGGGACCTCGACCAGGGCCTGGTCAGGGAGGCGGCCGAAAACCGAGGGGCAAAGCGGTTGGGCGTTGGGATCTGCATGCCATAAAGGCAGTAGTTCCTGTAGGACCAAATGTCGTTTGAGGTACGATCATCTTTTTTAGAACTCTTATATGCACCTTCTTTGATTCTGAAGATTCAAACTCATTTGTTACACCCTGTCTAGCCCATGCAATGGGCCTAGGCATAGAGATACTCTCCATGACCTTGGTGCTAAGTATGCTAGTTAGAGGTCATACTAGCATGTTTGATGTTATTCGAGGATGTAGACTGATGTTGGGGACACATCAGTCTTGGGGGGATCTCCATCTTCTACAAATGCAGCCATACGATTTCATTCTCGTCATCGACTAGCGGTATTATGTGCATGTTTATGTCTACTGCTTCGAGATAAGAGTTATGTTCTCTAATGAGGGTGTCCAGTGTGTGGCATTTATTTTAGAATGGAGTAGTTAGGTGGGGACAACGTGTGTGGATCCTCTTATTTCTATGTTGGAAGAGCATTCAACAGAATAAGTGGAACCGAGTATATGGATGTTCTAAGAGTTGCCAGAGAGTTCCTAGACGTATTTTACAATGAGTTTGGGACTCTACCCCCTCGACATGATGTTGATTTTGGAATAGAATTACATCCCGGTGCTCATCTGATTTGAATGGATCTTTATCGGATTGCACCATCTGAGTTTTGGGAGTAGTAGGTTGAGATTGATGAGATAATGAATAAGGGTTATGTCCAACCCAACATGTCTCCATGGGGTGATCATGTCTTATTTATGAAGAAGGAAAATGGTGATCTCCGGTAGGGCATAGAATACCGGAGACTGAATCAGGTAACAATCAATAACCTTTACCCTCTCTTGAGAATAGACGATCTCTTTGACTAGATTTGGGGAGAAGTATGGTTCTCTAAGATTGATCTGTGGTCTATGTATCACCAGTTAAGGGTGAAGGACAACGATATCCTGAGGACTGATTTCAGGTGTAGGTACGGGCACTTGGTGTTGGTTGTCATTTCGTTCGGTGATACAAATTCACCTGCTGTTTTCTTGGGGCTCATAAACACTATATTCTGTGAGTTTCTGGACTAGTTTATCATTGTCATGAATGATGCCATTTTGATCTACATCAGATTAGAGGTGTAATAGACTAAGCAAAATATGGTGGTCTTGGAGATCCTCCGACATTACTAGGTCTATGGGAAATTGTCCAAGGGAATGTTCTTGACACAAGAAGTGCATTTAAATTTACACTTGTTGTCTCGGCAAAGGGTAGTAGTTGATCTGTCAAAGGAGGATGAGGTTGTTTCATGAGAATAATCCATGAATGTGATGGAGGTTCAATGTTTTCTAGGTCTCGTAGGCTATTATTGTAGGTTCATACCCAAAATCTATTATGTTGCAGCTCTTTTGTAACACCCCGAGCTTCCACGATACGCTTCTCATTCAATAATGCAATAACTTGCATTGTACGCAACTTCGAGTTCTAAAACACCGCGACTAATCAAAGTAGCCGTTATGAATAGTAATAACCACTTTTTAAAATTATAGAAATTTTATATTTCAAAATGGACTTCATTTTTGGATTCGGAATATCGAAATTAGCCTATGTTGAATTTTTGGTATTTTTCTGAGAACTTCTAATTTTTATGAATAGTGAAAAATACTTAAAAACAACTTTTTTAATCAAAATAATTTATTGTGATAAATTATACTATTTAGTGGTTTCAAGGTATAATTAGAATATATTTTTACCATTTTATCCAATGTTGGTCATTAGAATTAATTTAACATTGAAATTGGACATAAACAATTGCCAATCTTTTAATATAAACTGTTTCTTAAAAACACGCTATTTGTCGTAACAGCTGGAATTAATTATAAAATTAATTAATGCAACTTATATTTTTGGAATTTTTTAAAATAGACATCATTTTTGAATTCGGAATATCAGTTATATCTTAGGGTGAAATTTTGGCCTTGTTCTGAAAAACCTCAATTTTTGATGAATAGTGAAACCACTAAGTGGTAGTTAAATAACTGATTTTTCGTTTAAATGAAATATTACCACTTCTGTGATTTGATTTTCAAAAATCCGACATACATGGTTGTCATTAAGAAGTAAAATGTGGTTTAATGAGATTAAAATAAATTTTTGGTGAATAGTAACTTTTAAGTTCTTAATCGCGATTAGAGGTAATTAGTGTAGTTTAAGGTACAAATAATGTTTTTATAATATGAGATGAGCATGAAACTTGTCCTACTCCTATTGGATGAGTCATGGCCGACCAAGACAACCCATGGGTCAACTTGGGGACCCCATGGAGCCACTTTAGTTAGAAAATGACATAAACACCTTTTATTTAATGTTAAAGTAAAAATTGACACAAACATAAAATGTTTTACTAAAACAATTTTTACGTGGGGATACAGAAGTCCAAATTTTGACTATAAATATTAATTAGAAAGCTAAAAATATTTCCTACATCATAGTTTTTTTTCTATAATTTTTTGACATTAAATAAATTAAATTATTTATGACATCATTATGATGCAGCGATGACCTCATATTTAACGATTTAAATAAAATGAGAAGATAATGCAAAATCCAAGGATTACACTTGTCCAAAGCCTATTGGATGAGGATATTTCAAAACTTTATCACCTTATACTAGAATTATATAAGTGTGGGACCTTTAGAATCCGAAAAGCATTGTGAAATAATGTAACATTTCATTCTTTCCAAAAGTGCCCCTCCTCTCCACTTATAAAAGGCCCCCACCTCTCCCACCTCATTTACACATTCAAGCCATTTGGTTCGGCCAACATCTGCCCAAATACTCTCCCAACTTCCCCCTATTACTCCTAGAAGCCTTACTTTGGGCAGAACTCTTCCCAAGGAAGCCTTTGGCTCAAATCAAAAAGAGTTACCTGATTTTGAGGTAATGTCTTTTCTAATGTTGTTTTGGTTTATTTTTCTTCTCCAACCCCCTAAAATCTTTTTATTAATTTCTTTTGTAACAACACCAGTATCCTCAATATACTAGGATGTTGTTATAATAAGTATTAGAGCTACACTTACACACACCTACATCTAATGGTTAAAGAACATACGGTTTCTGTGGATGGAGAATTTCTGCCTCACGGAACGATGATTGTTCAACACTCATATAACACCTTCAAAGGTGGCCATTAAGATGTCACTATTTTTATATATGATATATAATATGTTTATGTTTTACTTATGCTTCTGTATTTCTCATTTATGGCATACTTTATGATTTCCATTATGGGTAAAACGAGATAATTTCATTTTAGGAAGTGCGGACTACCGCCCCCTCAAAGTGATTTGAATCGTTAATGCCATATGTGGGATGTATAAAGGATGGATTAAATGGTATTATACACTATATTATACTGGAATTATATTATACATGTATATAATTATGATTTAGTTCCATTAAATATGAAATTGAAATGAAAGTAGCGTTCATGCGTACGTACTGCTTACCGTCTCCATGAACGGTGCATTTCATTTCTTACCTCTAAATGTTACGTAATATTATAAATGAATGTATATACTGGATATATAAGATATATATGACATCTAAATCATGAATATAATTCTAGATATAATGGATATTTCACCACATGAACAACTTGAAATTATAGGAAGTTTATTTTTGACTCAAGTACCAAGGATCGACAAAACGACCGTTATTAACTTAAATAATTACATAATGTTCATAACATGGTAATAAGGGATATAAAAGGAATAATGCAGATGAAAAAGGTTCTTAAGTATATATAAATTAACTCTAGTTTATTATTCAGGAGGTTAAAGAATGGTCGAGTCAGGACAAGACTCAAGGTAAGGGAATTTCTTAACCCAATTTTCATTCTTTGGGTTAATCTCCTAATTTCCAATTATGTCATGATATTATTATGTATTATTTTGTATTTTTTACTTTCTTTATGTGTACCTATGGTGAATACACATAATAGATCTATTTTATTTTAAAAATTATCTTTTAAGGACTTCGTCTCAATCTCCTTTCATTGAGTCATATTTGGTTTTATACACAACTTTCTTTTATACGGTGTATAAACCCCTTTGACTTTTATGTTTATTCAAAAGGAATCTTTTTATACGAAGCGTTTTACTAAACGATAAAAGGGAATGTTTTTCTTTCCGTACTTATGTGGCGACAACGACTTCTCTTCCGCCGTGACCATTATTTGAGATTCAGCTTCCTCTTCAAGCCATCATTTTTTTTAATGAAAAATAAATACAAAGTTTTAACTCTCTTTTATTTTGGTATTGAAAATTGTTTTGAAAGCATTTTTATTATATCAATGTGTTGTATTTATATCTTGTGATTGAAATGTGGAAATTTTATGTTTCCTTTATGCATTTTTTATGTGATACGATTATGTTATGGTTTATGATATGTTTAAACCTATTCATTTGAGGAATGCATTGGACTTAATAAGTGACGGGTGGAGCCCGCTATAGCTCCTCGATGCATCGGCAGGTCTCATGAGACAAACTAGTGTCTTGGCACGAGGCCTTGACAAAATCTTATTTTTGGTCTTAGCACGAGGCCTTGACTACGTGGTTATGATAGTCTGGCATTATGAATTCCATCATTATGAAAGTGGTTATTGATATTGCATGTGATTATTCGACCAGTAGAATATCCATGTGAAGAAGTAAATGGCATTATCTCATTTTACTTTTTCCATATTATGTCGAAGTTCATGTTTAAAAGGCTTTTGTTTTAGTTATAAATTGTCTTAAATGTTAATGTTTATTTATGAAAGCTTCCGCTATATTGTTAACCTTACTGAGCATCTGAGCTCACCCCTTTCAATGTTTTAATATTTTTCCAGGATGTGAAGAAGTAATTTATGAATGACCTACAGGGATAGTCAGAGGAGGATATGAGTGTGGACTATGGAGACTTTGTTGTTGTAGTTTTTCACTTTATGATGTAATGTAACGTTTATGAATGTATCTAGTGTTTCCAAGGCTACTAAACTAATCGGTCTTTCGAGACTTGATCTTTTGTGATCATGCCAATGTTACGAAGTAATGCACCGACTCTGGGTAGCTGGGGTCGGGGCGTTACAGTTGGTATCAGAGGCAGATTAGTACTAACCTTGGAAGCTAGATTTATATAAAATCTGATTAGAGCACATAGCCCGAAGACAGACTTTGAGGATTAGTATAGAAGACTTTCCTAGAATTTTGTTATTGTAGATATTTTGTGAGTTTTCCGAGCAATAAATCCCTGTCTGGATACGAGCAAGTAGAGGCGGCTTTGGCACAGATGTACCTAGGGGTAAAACCCGAAAACACCGCTTTGAGCTAGACTCGAACGGGAACTGGTGCACGATAACGGGCCTTGCTGCACTCTTGGTTACGACACTCCCGGGGGATATGATTAGGATAATTCTCATTTTCTTTACAAACCACTATGAAGGGTTATGAGTATATACTTTCTCAAAGGAAACATTTCTTTTTATGATTATGGATTATATCCATAAATAGTTCAATTTATTTTAAGCATTTTATAAGTATGGAGTTATGTATTTTGATTCATAAACTAATCTAGTTTATGCCATTGTATAGAAATGGCGCCCAGTAGAAGTAATGTGAACTCCAGCAGTACGTATGATCCAAAGAGTAAGAAGGATTGTATCTTTCACGGTATTAAGCCAACATTTCGAAGGGAAATAGTCTCCCATGTGTTCTCAACATATTAAAAAATAGTATCATGTGTTAATAAGATAAGTAAAGAATTCTCTAAGTCCTATGGCTTTGAAGAGAAGCAATAGACGAAAGGGATGGAAGAGAGAATGATGGATAAAGGGATGAGGGGAAAGAAGAATTATCCAATATGTGGTAATTGTGGGAAGAAACATCATGGAACTTGCCTAAAGGGAATGGGAGTTTTTTATAAGTGTAGAGAAAAAGGACACAAAGTGCGTGACTGCAAGGGTAAGAAAATGGTTTCAAATGTACAATGCTTCTTCTGCAAGGATTGGGGACACTACGCAAACCAATATCCAAATCATCAGAGTATGCCCCAAATGATGTTATTGGATAATAATCAAGTTATGATACTACCACAGATGATGAGTAATGATTATATTTCTTATGTTGTTATTAAATAATTTTTTAATTTGAGTGTTGTATCAATGATGTACTGGTTATAATAATTATGGAGTATATAAGGATTGTACTGCAGTACTATTTCATCAAGGACATGAGATTGTGTGGAACCAAGAAAAGTGACTCCACAGTAGGATTAAATTTTTGGAAAATATATGGTTGAGAGAAAGATAGACCATAATATGGTTCTGATTCTGAGATTGTGATTTTGGAATAAGACGTGATTGATTTGGATAAATTATATTGGATATACTTAACTTCCTTGAAACTGATTGATGTTTTGTATACATTTTTGGATAGAAGGAGTATATCTAGTATTCTATAAGGAATAAGGGATCATGGTAATTAAGTATGTTTAAAAAGAATACATGATGAAGGTATTCACATGTTGTTACGTGGGAAAAAAGATCTTCATTATGTTTACCGTCCTTATAAAATTTGGACTGTGAGTTGGACAGAAGTATTTTGGATAACTATTAAGGTTGGAATGGATTAAGTTGATAATTGGATAGTATTGTTTACGGTTAAAGTATTTCTGAAGATTATTTTTGGAATATTATAATACTATAGTTTTAGGAAAAGGACAACCTGCAGGGTGGGGAATAACCTGACGCGTCGGACAAAGCTGCAGGAATCGAACCCACAACCATAGTGCGACAGGCCTTTATTTCCTACCACAAGCCTACAGGAAGTCCCTGGTTATTACAAAATAATTTTACTAATCTAAATGGTATGTGTTAACATATGGAACCTTATACAATTAGGATAAGTATAATATTTTTGGGTTCTATTATCTTTTTGAGTGAAAGGTGAGTTGAAGGTTGAAACTCTAATTGTCAAGCATAAATATATATATATACCTATCTGTTATTCAATGAATAAATTAATTCTTAAACTTTAGTAATGGGATATTAAAACAAAAAAATGTTTTACCCTAATACCTTATGTCTTGTTGAACTGATGATATTTTAAATCAACATAGATTGAAGGCTTTGAGGCCCTCAATTTGACAGTTGATTGTTATTGATGACCTCAATCACTCCCTACAAATATTTACGTTTTCCTCCAATCATATGTCTTTAATTGCCACCAATGTTCTCCTAATCGAGATCATAATTGGGTGGTGACTTTTTCATTTCCCTTCCCCTCTTATTAAGGCTAAATTTTATTAATCTTATTTCCGATGTGGGTTTTCCACAAAGGTATTTTCTATTTTCAACCTTTTATTTTCCAAGAAAAATTTCAAATTGCAAGGACGCAATTTATTGAAGGAGGGGACAATGTAACACCCCGATCTTCCACGATACGCTTCTCATTCAATAATGCAATAGCTTGCATTGTACGCAACTTCGAGTTCTAAAACACCGCGACTAATCAAAGTTGCCGTTATGAATAGTAATAACCACTTTTTAAAATTATAGAAATTTTATATTTCAAAATGGACTTCATTTTTGGATTTGGAATATCGAAATTAGCCTATGTTGAATTTTTGGTATTTTTCTGAGAACTTCTAATTTTTATGAATAGTGAAAAATACTTTAAAACAACTTTTTTAATAAAAATAATTTATTGTGATAAATTATACTATTTAGTGGTTTTAAGGTATAATTAGAATATATTTTTACCATTTTATCCAATGGTGGTCATTAGAATTAATTTAACATTGAAATTGGACATAAACAATTGCCAATCTTTTGATATAAATTGTTTCTTAAAAACACGCTATTTGTCGTAACAGCTGGAATTAATTATAAAATTAATTAATGCAACTTATAGGTTTGGAATTTTTTAAAATAGACATCATTTTTGAATTCGGAATATCAATTATAGCTTAGGGTGAAATTTTGGCCTTGTTCTGAAAAACTTCAATTTTTGATGAATAGTGAAACCACTAAGTGGTAGTTAAATAACTGATTTTACGTTTAAATGAAATATTACCACTTCTGTGATTTCATTTTCAAAAATCCGTCATACATGGTTGTCATTAAGAAGTAAAATGTGGTTTAATGAGATTAAAATAAATTTTTGGTGAATAGTAACTTTTAAGTTCTTAATCGCGATTAGAGGTAATTAGTGTAGTTTAAGGAACAAATAATGTTTTTATAATTTGAGATGAGCATGACACTTGTCCTACTCCTATTGGATGAGTCATGGCAGACCAAGACAACCCATGGGTCAACTTGGGGACCCCATGGAGCCACTTTAGTAAGAAAATGACATAAACACCTTTTATTTAATGTTAAAGTAAAAAATGACACAAACATAAAATGTTTTACTTAAACAATTTTTACGTGGGGTTACACAAGTCCAAATTTTGACTATAAATATTAATTAGAAAGCTAAAAATATTTCCTACATCATAGTATTTTTTTTATAATTTTTAGACATTAAATAAATTAAATTATTTATGACATCATTATGATGCAGCGATGACCTCATTATTTAACGATTTAAATAAAATGAGAAGATAATGAAATATCAAAGGCTTAAACTTCTCCAAATCCTATTGGATGAGGAGATTTCGATACCTTATCACCTTAGCCTCGAATTATATATGTTTGGGACCTTTATAATCCTAAAAGAATTGTGAAATAATGTAACATTTCAATAATCCCAAAATTGCCTCTCCTCTCCACTTATAAAAGGCCCCCACCTCTCCCACCTCATTTACACTTTCAAGCCATTTGGCTCGGCCAACCTCTGCCCAAATACTCTCCCAAGTGCCCCCTCTTACTCCTAGAAGCCTTACTTTGGGCAGAACTCTTCCCAAGGAAGCCTTTGGCTCAAATCAAAAAGAGTTACCCGATTTTGAGGTAATGTCTTTTCTAATGTTGTTTTGTTTTATTTTTATTATCCAACCCCCTAAACTCTTTTTATTAATTTCTTTTGTAACAACAACAGTATCCTCAATATACTAGGATGTTGTTATAAGAAGGATTCGAGCTACACTTACACACACCTACATCTAATGGTTAAAGAACATACGGTTTCTGTGGATGGAGAATTTCTTCCTCACGAAACGATGATTGTTCCACACTCATATAACACCTTCAAAGGTGGCCATTAAGATGTAACTATTTTTATATATGATATATAATATGTTTATGTTTTACTTATGCTTCTGTATTTCTAATTTATGGCATACTTTATGATTTCCATTATGGGTAAAACGCGATAATTTCATTTTAGGAAGTGCGGACTACAGCCCCCTCAAAGTGATTTGAATCGTTAATGCCATATGTGGGATGTATAAAGGATGGAGTAAATGGTATTATACACTATATTATACTGAAATTATATTATACATGTATATCATTATGATTTAGTCCCATTAAATATGAAATTGAAATGAAAGTAGCGTTCATGCATACGTACGACTTACCGTCTCCATGAACGGTGCATTTCATTTCTTACCTCTAAATGTTACGTAATATTATAAATGAATGTATATACTGGATATATAAGATATATATGACATCTAAATCATGAATATAATTCTGGATATAATGGATATTTCACCACATGAACAACTTGAAATTATAGGAAGTTTATTTTTGACTCAAGTACCAAAGATCGACAAAACGACCGTTATTAACTTAAATAATTACATAATGTTCATAACATGGTAATAAGGGATATAAAAGGAATAATGCACCTGAAAAAGGTTCTTAAGTATATATAAATTAACTCTAGTTTATTATTCAGGAGGTTAAATAACGGTCGAGTCAGGACAAGACGCAAGGTAAGGGAATTTCTTAACCAAATTTTCATTCTTTGGGTTAATCTCCTAATTTCCAATTATGTCATGATATTATTATATATTATTTGGTATTTTTACTTTCTTTATGTGTACCTATAGTGAATACACATAATAGATCTATTTTATTTTAAAAATTATCTTTTTAAGGACTTCATCTCAATCTCCTTTCATTGAGTCATATTTGGTTTTATACACAACTTTCTTTTATACGGTGTATAAACCCCTTTGACTTTTACGTTTATTTAAAAGGAATCTTTTTATACGAAGCGTTTTACTAAATGACAAAAGGTAATGTTTTTCTTTCCGTACTTATGCGGCGACAACGACTTCTCCGCCGCTGTGACCATTATTTGAGATTCGGCTTCCTCTTCAAGCCATCATTTTTTTTAATGAAAAATAAATACAAAGTTTTAACTCTCTTTTATTTTGGTATTGAAAATTGTTTTGAAAGCATTTTTATTATATCAATGTGTTGTATTTATATCTTGTGATTGAAATGTGGAAATTTTATGTTTCCTTTATGCATTTTTTATGTGATACGATTATGTTATGGTTTATGATATGTTTAAACCTATTCATTTGAGGAATGCATTGGACTTAATAAGTGACGGGTGGAGCCCGCTATAGCTCCTCGATGCATCGGCAGGTCTCATGAGACAAACTAGTGTCTTGGCACGAGGCCTTGACAAAATCTTATTTTTGGTCTTAGCACGAGGCCTTGACTACGTGGTTATGATAGTCTGGCATTATGAATTCCATCATTATGAAAGTGGTTATTGATATTGCATGTGATTATTCGACCAGTAGAATATCCATGTGAAGAAGTAAATGGCATTATCTCATTTTACTTTTTCCATATTATGTCGAAGTTCATGTTTAAAAGGCTTTTGTTTTAGTTATAAATTGTCTTAAATGTTAATGTTTATTTATGAAAGCTTCCGCTATATTGTTAACCTTACTGAGCATCTGAGCTCACCCCTTTCAATGTTTTAATATTTTTCCAGGATGTGAAGAAGTAATTTATGAATGACCTACAGGGATAGTCAGAGGAGGATATGAGTGTGGACTATGGAGACTTTGTTGTTGTAGTTTTTCACTTTATGATGTAATGTAACGTTTATGAATGTATCTAGTGTTTCCAAGGCTACTAAACTAATCGGTCTTTCGAGACTTGATCTTTTGTGATCATGCCAATGTTACGAAGTAATGCACCGACTCTGGGTAGCTGGGGTCGGGGCGTTACAGTTGGTATCAGAGGCAGATTAGTACTAACCTTGGAAGCTAGATTTATATAAAATCTGATTAGAGCACATAGCCCGAAGACAGACTTTGAGGATTAGTATAGAAGACTTTCCTAGAATTTTGTTATTGTAGATATTTTGTGAGTTTTCCGAGCAATAAATCCCTGTCTGGATACGAGCAAGTAGAGGCGGCTTTGGCACAGATGTACCTAGGGGTAAAACCCGAAAACACCGCTTTGAGCTAGACTCGAACGGGAACTGGTGCACGATAACGGGCCTTGCTGCACTCTTGGTTACGACACTCCCGGGGGATATGATTAGGATAATTCTCATTTTCTTTA
This sequence comes from Viscum album, assembly GCA_963277665.1. NCBI lineage: Eukaryota > Viridiplantae > Streptophyta > Magnoliopsida > Santalales > Viscaceae > Viscum > Viscum album. The sequence continues at coordinate 938,905,260 of OY728129.1, forward strand.
CAAACCACTATGAAGGGTTATGAGTATATACTTTCTCAAAGGAAACATTTCTTTTTATGATTATGGATTATATCCATAAATAGTTCAATTTATTTTAAGCATTTTATAAGTATGGAGTTATGTATTTTGATTCATAAACTAATCTAGTTTATGCCATTGTATAGAAATGGCGCCCAGTAGAAGTAATGTGAACTCCAGCAGTACGTATGATCCAAAGAGTAAGAAGGATTGTATCTTTCACGGTATTAAGCCAACATTTCGAAGGGAAATAGTCTCCCATGTGTTCTCAACATATTAAAAAATAGTATCATGTGTTAATAAGATAAGTAAAGAATTCTCTAAGTCCTATGGCTTTGAAGAGAAGCAATAGACGAAAGGGATGGAAGAGAGAATGATGGATAAAGGGATGAGGGGAAAGAAGAATTATCCAATATGTGGTAATTGTGGGAAGAAACATCATGGAACTTGCCTAAAGGGAATGGGAGTTTTTTATAAGTGTAGAGAAAAAGGACACAAAGTGCGTGACTGCAAGGGTAAGAAAATGGTTTCAAATGTACAATGCTTCTTCTGCAAGGATTGGGGACACTACGCAAACCAATATCCAAATCATCAGAGTATGCCCCAAATGATGTTATTGGATAATAATCAAGTTATGATACTACCACAGATGATGAGTAATGATTATATTTCTTATGTTGTTATTAAATAATTTTTTAATTTGAGTGTTGTATCAATGATGTACTGGTTATAATAATTATGGAGTATATAAGGATTGTACTGCAGTACTATTTCATCAAGGACATGAGATTGTGTGCAACCAAGAAAAGTGACTCCACAGTAGGATTAAATTTTTGGAAAATATATGGTTGAGAGAAAGATAGACCATAATATGGTTCTGATTCTGAGATTGTGATTTTGGAATAAGACGTGATTGATTTGGATAAATTATATTGGATATACTTAACTTCCTTGAAACTGATTGATGTTTTGTATACATTTTTGGATAGAAGGAGTATATCTAGTATTCTATAAGGAATAAGGGATCATGGTAATTAAGTATGTTTAAAAAGAATACATGATGAAGGTATTCACATGTTGTTACGTGGGAAAAAAGATCTTCATTATGTTTACCGTCCTTATAAAATTTGGACTGTGAGTTGGACAGAAGTATTTTGGATAACTATTAAGGTTGGAATGGATTAAGTTGATAATTGGATAGTATTGTTTACGGTTAAAGTATTTCTGAAGATTATTTTTGGAATATTATAATACTATAGTTTTAGGAAAAGGACAACCTGCAGGGTGGGGAATAACCTGACGCGTCGGACAAAGCTGCAGGAATCGAACCCACAACCATAGTGCGACAGGCCTTTATTTCCTACCACAAGCCTACAGGAAGTCCCTGGTTATTACAAAATAATTTTACTAATCTAAATGGTATGTGTTAACATATGGAACCTTATACAATTAGGATAAGTATAATATTTTTGGGTTCTATTATCTTTTTGAGTGAAAGGTGAGTTGAAGGTTGAAACTCTAATTGTCAAGCATAAATATATATATATACCTATCTGTTATTCAATGAATAAATTAATTCTTAAACTTTAGTAATGGGATATTAAAACAAAAAAATGTTTTACCCTAATACCTTATGTCTTGTTGAACTGATGATATTTTAAATCAACATAGATTGAAGGCTTTGAGGCCCTCAATTTGACAGTTGATTGTTATTGATGACCTCAATCACTCCCTACAAATATTTACGTTTTCCTCCAATCATATGTCTTTAATTGCCACCAATGTTCTCCTAATCGAGATCATAATTGGGTGGTGACTTTTTCATTTCCCTTCCCCTCTTATTAAGGCTAAATTTTATTAATCTTATTTCCGATGTGGGTTTTCCACAAAGGTATTTTCTATTTTCAACCTTTTATTTTCCAAGAAAAATTTCAAATTGCAAGGACGCAATTTATTGAAGGAGGGGACAATGTAACACCCCGATCTTCCACGATACGCTTCTCATTCAATAATGCAATAGCTTGCATTGTACGCAACTTCGAGTTCTAAAACACCGCGACTAATCAAAGTTGCCGTTATGAATAGTAATAACCACTTTTTAAAATTATAGAAATTTTATATTTCAAAATGGACTTCATTTTTGGATTTGGAATATCGAAATTAGCCTATGTTGAATTTTTGGTATTTTTCTGAGAACTTCTAATTTTTATGAATAGTGAAAAATACTTTAAAACAACTTTTTTAATAAAAATAATTTATTGTGATAAATTATACTATTTAGTGGTTTTAAGGTATAATTAGAATATATTTTTACCATTTTATCCAATGGTGGTCATTAGAATTAATTTAACATTGAAATTGGACATAAACAATTGCCAATCTTTTGATATAAATTGTTTCTTAAAAACACGCTATTTGTCGTAACAGCTGGAATTAATTATAAAATTAATTAATGCAACTTATAGGTTTGGAATTTTTTAAAATAGACATCATTTTTGAATTCGGAATATCAATTATAGCTTAGGGTGAAATTTTGGCCTTGTTCTGAAAAACTTCAATTTTTGATGAATAGTGAAACCACTAAGTGGTAGTTAAATAACTGATTTTACGTTTAAATGAAATATTACCACTTCTGTGATTTCATTTTCAAAAATCCGACATACATGGTTGTCATTAAGAAGTAAAATGTGGTTTAATGAGATTAAAATAAATTTTTGGTGAATAGTAACTTTTAAGTTCTTAATCGCGATTAGAGGTAATTAGTGTAGTTTAAGGAACAAATAATGTTTTTATAATTTGAGATGAGCATGACACTTGTCCTACTCCTATTGGATGAGTCATGGCAGACCAAGACAACCCATGGGTCAACTTGGGGACCCCATGGAGCCACTTTAGTAAGAAAATGACATAAACACCTTTTATTTAATGTTAAAGTAAAAAATGACACAAACATAAAATGTTTTACTTAAACAATTTTTACGTGGGGTTACACAAGTCCAAATTTTGACTATAAATATTAATTAGAAAGCTAAAAATATTTCCTACATCATAGTATTTTTTTTATAATTTTTAGACATTAAATAAATTAAATTATTTATGACATCATTATGATGCAGCGATGACCTCATTATTTAACGATTTAAATAAAATGAGAAGATAATGAAATATCAAAGGCTTAAACTTCTCCAAATCCTATTGGATGAGGAGATTTCGATACCTTATCACCTTAGCCTCGAATTATATATGTTTGGGACCTTTATAATCCTAAAAGAATTGTGAAATAATGTAACATTTCAATAATCCCAAAATTGCCTCTCCTCTCCACTTATAAAAGGCCCCCACCTCTCCCACCTCATTTACACTTTCAAGCCATTTGGCTCGGCCAACCTCTGCCCAAATACTCTCCCAAGTGCCCCCTCTTACTCCTAGAAGCCTTACTTTGGGCAGAACTCTTCCCAAGGAAGCCTTTGGCTCAAATCAAAAAGAGTTACCCGATTTTGAGGTAATGTCTTTTCTAATGTTGTTTTGTTTTATTTTTATTATCCAACCCCCTAAACTCTTTTTATTAATTTCTTTTGTAACAACAACAGTATCCTCAATATACTAGGATGTTGTTATAAGAAGGATTCGAGCTACACTTACACACACCTACATCTAATGGTTAAAGAACATACGGTTTCTGTGGATGGAGAATTTCTTCCTCACGAAACGATGATTGTTCCACACTCATATAACACCTTCAAAGGTGGCCATTAAGATGTAACTATTTTTATATATGATATATAATATGTTTATGTTTTACTTATGCTTCTGTATTTCTAATTTATGGCATACTTTATGATTTCCATTATGGGTAAAACGCGATAATTTCATTTTAGGAAGTGCGGACTACAGCCCCCTCAAAGTGATTTGAATCGTTAATGCCATATGTGGGATGTATAAAGGATGGAGTAAATGGTATTATACACTATATTATACTGAAATTATATTATACATGTATATCATTATGATTTAGTCCCATTAAATATGAAATTGAAATGAAAGTAGCGTTCATGCATACGTACGACTTACCGTCTCCATGAACGGTGCATTTCATTTCTTACCTCTAAATGTTACTTAATATTATAAATGAATGTATATACTGGATATATAAGATATATATGACATCTAAATCATGAATATAATTCTGGATATAATGGATATTTCACCACATGAACAACTTGAAATTATAGGAAGTTTATTTTTGACTCAAGTACCAAAGATCGACAAAACGACCGTTATTAACTTAAATAATTACATAATGTTCATAACATGGTAATAAGGGATATAAAAGGAATAATGCACCTGAAAAAGGTTCTTAAGTATATATAAATTAACTCTAGTTTATTATTCAGGAGGTTAAATAACGGTCGAGTCAGGACAAGACGCAAGGTAAGGGAATTTCTTAACCAAATTTTCATTCTTTGGGTTAATCTCCTAATTTCCAATTATGTCATGATATTATTATATATTATTTGGTATTTTTACTTTCTTTATGTGTACCTATAGTGAATACACATAATAGATCTATTTTATTTTAAAAATTATCTTTTTAAGGACTTCATCTCAATCTCCTTTCATTGAGTCATATTTGGTTTTATACACAACTTTCTTTTATACGGTGTATAAACCCCTTTGACTTTTACGTTTATTTAAAAGGAATCTTTTTATACGAAGCGTTTTACTAAATGACAAAAGGTAATGTTTTTCTTTCCGTACTTATGCGGCGACAACGACTTCTCCGCCGCTGTGACCATTATTTGAGATTCGGCTTCCTCTTCAAGCCATCATTTTTTTAATGAAAAATAAATACAAAGTTTTAACTCTCTTTTATTTTGGTATTGAAAATGGTTTTGAAAGCATTTTTATTATATCAATATGTTGTATTTATATCTTGTGATTGAAATGTGGAAATTTTATGTTTCCTTTATGCATGTTTTATGTGATACGATTATGTTATTGTTTATGATATGTTTAAACCTATTCATATGAGGAATACATTGGACTTAATAAGTGACGGGTGGAGCCCGCTATAGCTCCTCGATGCATCGGCAGGTCTCATGAGACAAACTAGTGTCTTGGCACGAGGCCTTGACAAAATCTTATTTGTGGTCTTGGTACGAGGCCTTGACTACGTGGTTATGATAGTCTGGAATTATGCATTCCATCATTATTAAAGTGGTTATTGATATTGCATGTGATTATTCGACCAGTAGAATATCCATGTGAAGAAGTAAATGGCATTATCTCATTTTACTTTTGCCATATTATGTCGAAGATCAAGTTTAAAAGGCTTTTGTTTTAGTTATACATTGCCTTAAATGTTAATGTTTATTTATGAAAGCTTCCGCTATATTGTTAACCTTACTGAGAATCTGAGATCACCCCTTTCAATGTTTTAATATTTTTCCAGGATGTGAAGAAGTAATTTATGAATGACCTGCAGGGATAGTCAGAGGAGGATATGAGTGTGGACTATGGAGACTTTGTTATTGTAGTTTTTCACTTTATGATGTAATGTAACGTTTATGAATGTATCTAGTGTTTCCAAGGCTACTAAACTAATCGGTCTTTCGAGACTTGATCTTTTGTGATCATGCCAATGTTACGAAGTAATGCACCGACTCTGGGTAGTTGGGGTCGGGTCGTTACATCATTGAATTCATTGACCAGAAAGGACCAGACCTTCATGTGGAGTGAACCGTGTAAGGAAGATTTAAGCTATCTAAAAAAAGTTTATTCAGAACTTCAGTGATAAGGTTTCCAGTGGAAGGGTTGTTGTGTGAGGAGTTTTGTGATACTTCTTTAATTGGTATGTGGTGTGTTATGATGCAAAAAAGGGGAGTGATCTTTATGGGTCTTGGAATTTATGTTCTCGTTATCATAACTATACCAACCATGGCCTAGATATTATAGCAGTAGTATTCACGTTGAATTTTTGGTGGTATTACCTCATTAGGGATCACTTTGTGTTCTACAATGATCACATGATTTTGAGGAATATATTTACCCAGTGGGACTTGAATGCGTGACAAAGAAGGTGGGTGGATTGTTTCATGAATAAAACTTCATGATCTATTTCACTGTAGGTAAAGGGAACTGTGTGTCTAATGCCTCGAGTAGGAAGTCTTGAATTGAAGTTGTTCAAGAATTTGTGGATACTTGGAAGGCAATGGAGGAGTTGGATACCCCACTCCTAGATTCAAGGGTTTATGATGGTAGAGGTTGTCTATTTCAGATGATAGTGGTGTAGTATATATTGCGGCCGGTGGGGGAGTCTCATTGGGGAGACATAGAGAGTGATGTGATTCTTGACCGACATGACCAAGGAAATGCTCTAGAAGTGTGGTCGGAGGATGGTCAGAATCAGCTATTTCTGAGGAAAGTTGTTTCTCCCAGTGATGATGTGCAATGGAGTTCTCCGTGAGTTACATAACTCACTTGTAGCAGTACAACCAAGAGTATCAAAGATGTATGGTGGCCTAAAGGAATAGTTTTGGTGGCCCTGGGTGAAACGAGCAGTGGTAGAGTTTTTGGCTAGGTGCCTAGTGTATTAGTAAGTAAAGGCTGAACATCAATTCTGAGGAGGTTTTTGGTAGCCTTTAGATGTCCTTGAGTGGAAGTGGGATTATGTCTTGATGGATTTCATCACAAGACTACCCAGGGTTCATGGATGGTGTGATTCTATCTGGGTAGTGGTAGATCGGCTGAAGAAATCACCTCACTTCCTGGTTATGAAGGAGTCGAGTGTGGGGGATGACTTTGCATTAAAATACGAGGATCATGTTGTGCAGTTTCATGGTGTTTGAAGGTCCATATTCTAGGATTGTCATTCAGGGTATACCTCATGAGTCTGGAGGGGATTACAACATGCTTTTGGCACTCAACTACGCCTCAACACTGCTTTCCACCCCCAGAAAGATGGGCTGACAGAGCCGACCATCCTGCCGTTGGAGGATATTCTACGGGATTTTGTTTTGGACTTCAGTGGATCATGGGAACTAAATTTTCCCCTATTATATCTTCTGAAAATAATATATATCACTCAACTATCTGCATTAAACCATTTGAAGCCTTGTATGGGTGGCCGTTTTGTTCACCTGTGTGTTGGACCGAGGATGGGGAGGCAAGTTTTCTAGGAACAGAGGTGGTGTAGAGCACGACAGAGAATGTTTAGCTAATAAGGGAGAGGATGAAGGTAGCTCAGGACCGGCCGAAGTCATAAATAGATTACAAGAAAAGGCACTTGGAGTTCGAGGTTGGAGACCATGTGTTCTTGGAGGTTTCCCCTCGATGAGGGCAATGAAGGTTCGGTATGGGGAGTAAGCTCACACCTATGATCGTCAGACCCTTTTAGGTGTTGCAACGGGTTGGTGAAGTGACTTATTAACAAGAACTACCACCTCTAATACTGAGAGTGCACAATGTATTCCATGTGTCTCAAATTTGATGATATCTACATGATTATTAACATTTTTATGACTGGGGAGATTTGGAAATAGGGGAAGACACTATGATCTTCATGCGACCAGTACAGAGTGAGGACTGAAAGGAGAAAGTTTATCATGGATGAACCGTCTCGTTGGTTCATGTGTTGTGGAGGCACGATGACATCGAGGGGAGTACGTAGGAACTAGAGGCACAGATTCACTACCAGTACCCAGAGCTATTTGAGTGTTGTTCTGTATTGTTTCATACTAGTTTGTGATGTGGTGGTTGAGCCTGTTACCTATGAAATGTGTGTTTTTCAATTGTTCTCTGAATAAGTGTGAAGAGTCTTAATTGTGGTAATGGGAGGACTGGGACCCTAATCATGATGCATTAAGGTTGATGTGATTAAACACGTGCATGAAATTCTATGCCTCCCAAAGTAGATAGTATCATGAAATTGAGGAAGGGACTCCCTGAACCTTATAACATGACTGTATGACTTTTTACATGTTTGTGTGGATTCGTGAGAGAGAGGTCTTCCTGTATGTATAGAGTGGTTTGTCGTGAGAGGTATCATCAGTGGTAGTTCAGTCCCATCTCATTACATTGGGTTTAGTTCGATTCTCAAGGATGATAATAGTATGATAGGTATCTATTGTAACAGTCCAGACCCTCCTGGCCCATTACACTACAAATTTCTGGTGTTTGGGATTCATTGGACCCATCAAGTCCGGATCCGAAGGGTGGCGTCTTAGTGCCAGGACTTCATCGTTGTGCCACTGATCAGTTCCACATGGGGTTTTCAGGGTTTCATTCCCCAGTTTGTTTCCTATAACACCACTTTTGACTTTGTTAAGCTTTTCAAAGAGGTTTAAAGTTGTTTTTTTCCACATAATCAATGTTTCAAATCCTATAAGAGTGTGGAAACCCTTAATAGACCCGTTTTTCTAACTTTAAATGAAATACATTAACACATAGATTCAGCTGGTATTGCACCTCTCTATTGGGAATTATTAAATAACAATTAATTCCATAATTTGTAACCATCCTACCGTGTGGTGAAAGCACGATCCTCCAATAAATCCATTAAAAATTCATATCCCATAACTCCAGGATCTCACCTATTTATCACCTGGTAATTCCTTCTTTATTTTTATTTACTGGTTTCTTTCTTCTCCTAGGTGTGACTGGAGTCCCCCCCCCCTTTTGGGGAATGTGGTGCTCTTGTGGTGGAGCATTCATAATCATTATTAGAGTCCCCATAGTTCCTCCCCCTAAAATTCATGCATCCTCAGTTCTTGGTAGTGGAGAGAAACTTCAATTGTTGATCATCCAAGTAAGGTTTTTCTTTCATCTCCCTTAACTGTTTATCATTCTGGGTGGGTATGATAATTCTCCTTGTGGGGATGATTGAAAACAGACCTTAACAAAGATAATTAATTAACATAAATAATTAAGGGGTGTGTTTTATAATGTTGTTGCACTCTTTCATATTTTCCTATATGTTGTGTATTGAATGGGCTTATGTCTACTGAAAATTCTGGCCATTGGAGGTCCTTTCTTGCGTACTAATTGACCTCTAGTTTCTGGATGATCATTTATTTTAATGACAGTAACATTGAAACTTGTTAATCACGTAAACTCAGTTGATTAAATAGATTCCCAATGAATGAGAATCCTAGTGTTGTCACTCCTGTTAATAAAAGGGAAAGAGGAAACTAATGAATTGGTGTTTTTAAATCTGAATACTCACTTACTCTATTCTGGTGATGTGGTTGTTTATTTAGCTTGATTGTTGTGTGGTGAGGTGGATGGGTATGTGATCCACTATTGTGGTGCAGTTGATGGTTTTTGGATCTGAATCCATGTGGGGCCATGTGTTGTAGCTTGGATTGGTTCATGTACTTCGAGGGATCTCACAGACCCCTTATGGTGTTGTGACATTACAAGAAAACCATGTGTGAATTCTTAAATTGATATTTCTGTCCATGGATTGGGGATATTCCGGTTAGTTTCCTGGTATTATATAATTATCTTAAAGGGAATTAAGAGAATATGAAAATAGGAATGGGTTAAATGGGGAATTTTTTTTGGGAGTGAGTTGTGACTTGGTTGTGGTTGTGGTGCTTTTACTAATGAATTGAAATGAGGGTGTTTGTGTATGGGAAGGTTTTGGAACCCCTAGGTTGGGATGAGTTCTTGTTTACCAATATGTATAAATTAGATATTATGTTTCTTATTAGTGCCCTTCCAATTTTGAGAACATCAATCCGAACACACCCATTTTAGGGGGGAGGGTGTTTCTTTCAACACTTTTATGAGTGGTTGTTTATTATCTCATTTTCTGCTCCATTCCCCAAGTAGACCATGATTTTTCAGGCAGGCTGTGACGGCATGAGGTCTATTATAACTGAAGATTCTTTGGGCAATGTACGTTGTGGTGGTTGGCTGAGGTGTGTGCAGGCAGGTTGTTTTCCATGTGTCTTTGGGATGAGGCCCATGTATCTTCTTTTGAGGATGTAGTTGTTCTGGCCAAGGTGTGTGTGGGAATGGATATATTTGTCTGTTGTGGCCCAAGTGTTGGCGGGTGGGATATGTGGTTGTGGCCCTGGTGTTTGTGAGTGGAATGTGTGGTTGTGGTATCCCAGGTGCGTGCGGGTGGGGTATGGTAGTGGGACTGCTGTGAGAATGACATGAGAGGTCTGATGCATAAGATTTATTCAATAACATGTGGGAAAAAGGTGTAGGGTACCAAAACCTCAATGGGTAATTTGTATTACTTTCCTTGACTTGCGTTGTTTAGGGTGTGTTCCTTGGTGAGGTTTGGTTGGATTGTTTCTTTATTAGGTGCTTTTTTATCTCCTTTTGTAACGGGGAATTAGAATGCCTCCCCACTTGTGCAAGAGAGATTGGTTTTTCCTACTGAGTATACCTGTATACTCACACTACATATATAAAACTGCTTTTATGTTTCTAGGATGACTTCGAAGACTGAGCGTGACTGTACTAGTTCGGACGATGATACAGTTTCTGTTGCTTTTTTTCATTGTTATTTACCTTTGAAGTTTTCTTGTATTCAATCACTTGTTATTTAAACATGCATACTGGAATGGATTGTTTGGGATTTACTTTTACTTACAGTTTTGGTGTTGTTTGGGACTTACTATGTTATCTCTCAATCCTACTAAATAAAAAATGGTAATGTAGTCCATTTTGCAGGTGATTTTATACCCTTGGTGCTAGTCACCACACTGGGACCTATTGAAGGCAGGACTCAGTGGTCATTATATCACCATTAACTTTGAAAAATAAGGGTATGTACATTTTTTTGTCTCTTCCCTCATTATGGTGAAAGCGATTCGTGAAAATCATCAACTAAGATGGATAATTGTTTTCTAATTTTCCAAATACAATATACTATTATGTTCCTCCAGAATTTAAATTGGCAATTTTCTTCATTTTAAATGATGTAATATCATTGTTTGTTAGGCTCAGTTCACTATAGTTGGTATCAATGGAATGGTTTAGTGATCCTTTTGAAATAAGGAAGGAAAAGAATTATTGAGATCAAGATAGATATTTATAATGATATGTCTATGGATGTACCTAGGGATAATCATAAGCTATTATAGATTAACGTAATAAGTGATATGACTTATACATTTCATAATAATTTATCATTATTTAGTGGTTTTCTTCTCTGATAATTGATACTCATGCTACTCTTACACATTTTTGTAAATGGATGGAACCTAATGGGAGCAAGTCAATGCTGAATGAAATGGAAAATGTGATGATTTTCTTCATGATATAGTAGATGATATGGTATATGGGATGTATATTTTTTGATATGCTTCAATTGGTTTCCCAGTCTATGAATCATGTTGAACTTCCAAATAAGCTAAAGAGGAAACAAAATTCTACTTAGTCCTTCATGAGGCAACATCCATTATATTTTAGTAGTTCCACATTCCCTCCAATAGATCAGCAATGGATAAGTACCAATAAAAATAAAATTCAATTATTTAGTTTTTGGAGCATGAAAAAATTCATTTCGGATACAAACCATTTGGAAGGTGAATTATAATTGTGGTGGACTCTTATTGATGACATGATGCAATAATAAGAAGTTAAATTAATGGAAAGGAATGATTTTAAGGGTATATATTTCATTAATTACTTCCCTCATGTAGTAATAATAAATATAAAGACGTAATAATATCTATTAAATAAAAATGAAAATGAAAATATTAGGTAAATATTAATATAATTTTACAATTCATGCAAGGTATGCTTTTAGTTTGATCATCTTACTGAAAAGAAAAATAGACCGATTCTTTGGTGTACTAAAAGCAAGTCATCAGAAATCCTTGGATATAAGAGAATTTAGTAGTTATGAAGATGGTGGTCAATGTGAACTGAGGGTAGAAATGGAACATGGATATTCCCCCCATTACTCAATTTTTGATAAGAAATGTATAGTCGATTCTCTGGAAAACACAAATGGTGGAAGGAAATTACAGGCATATGTGTTCCATGAAGGTGGGAACATGCATCAATGGAATTACTGGAATGAAACTGGGGTTGATTAAAATGTTGAAATTCTTGTTATAAAATCTATGAATGTCAAAATACAATTAAGTTTTATGGTTAATTTAATGTAATAAAAGATAAATCTATCTATTTGAACACCCACACTTGAGTATTTCAACTAAAAAGAGTTGAGCATTATGTGAATTAATACCCAATCTCAAGGGATAATATGAATGATAATCATAAAAACCATACAGGATATGTAAAAAATAAAACCTATCCAATATTAATAGAAAAATGGGGATTTTAATAAGTAGGGCACACATATCCTCACACTATTGGGAATTTCATGACTGATTTGGTATGAATAAGCCTTTTGAAAATCTTATTGTTAACAATTTTGTGAGGTTTCAAGTGATTATCCACCCTTTCATGGGTTTGGAATAATCAAATCACATTTTATATAATATTAGTAAATGTATGAATACTTATTTATAATAAATATGTTTTTATATAATATAAGAGAATATTTAAGGAATAAACGGTCAATAATACTTTGGAAGGTTTATATGTCTAACCATTTATAGAATGGTTTATGTAAAATATAGGATAATGTTTTTGGAATTATATCATAGTATTAGAATATGATTATTTATTGATATTTTATAACTTCTGATAATCTTTTTATTTCACAATGATAGTTCAAAAGACCATTCAATATATTAATGCTTTTTTAATGAAAACATCATCATCATTTCACAGAATAAGAGATAATGTGGGTGTTTTTCTAGAAAAAAGGTGTCGTTGTTCCAAAATTATGTAAAGATATATTTTCATGAAAATCAACTATTATTAGTAAAAAGGTCTTCAAATAAAATGTTTTAAATTTATCATCATTTTTATGATATTAATGACCATTTCAACAATATTTTGGTTATGGAATTTTTAATATTAAATATCTCCAAATCATGTTATCTATCACTCTCCATGAGAGCATGATAGTTAAATTTATCATCCAAGTCCATCTTTTCACTTTCCACATATGTTCTGATATATGGAAAATTAATTATGTTTTAATCCCTGTATCCATTATGTTTCGAACATTTGTTTTAAATGTGTATTTTAGTATTTACTTTTATGATGACAGTTTCTATAAAATAAACATCTATATATTAAACCATTGATAACCAATAAGAATTTAAATATTTATATTCATGTTAAAGGGGGTATAATGTTACACCATAATATTTTGTTAAATATATTTTATAATTAATTTTATCTTTTTGGTATTTAACATTTCACACAACACTGAATATAGTTTTCTTAATAGAAAAACTATATTTGGATTGTGTTATACATAATAATACTTAATATTTCACCAAAAAAACACATAGGTTAGCTTTTTTTACACACAACACTATGATTGACTTGTATTACACACAATACTGAGTCCCATCAATAGTTTGTGTTAATAACATAGTGAGTTTTATCAAACTACATGATATTATTCATATAATAGTTAAAATATAATAATATCTACCAACTAGACATTGGAATGGAATTTAGGAATAATATTAACTAAATTGTGTATATATGAATTAAATAATTATATAAAATTAATATATTATTTGTTTAATTTGAAAAATTTAATGTAAGGACTATATGGAAATAATGAAATTACATTTCAATGAAAACAATTTTTCTATGCATTGACAAACTTTTATCTCAATCAATATAAAAACAATTTTAATGAATGTTTCTAATATAATTTTATATTTCCTATATTCAATAAATATTTTCCATACTCATAGAATTGATTTTATAGGCATATGATAAGAGTAAATCTTATTTAATGAAAAAAAGATGAGTTTTTTCTTGAAGGACACATTAACACTGTTTAATTGAGAACACATTTTAAATATGATTTTGGAGAATTTAAAAAAATATATTTTACTAAATAAAATACATTTTTTGAAGATGAATTTCAAAATTTACATTGGGTGAATGGTTTTTATTTTTCATAGAAGATTCATTTTTAAATGAATAGTTAAAAAAGAATAAATTTTAATTCAAATCATCATTTTAATCAAACTTATTTATATAGTTAAATTATTTTTTATGTTAGTTTTAAAGTATTATTAGTTCAATTTTACATCCATTAATTCAATTTATGAAATTTTTAGTAGTTTCAATTGTAATTTTTACTTAAATGAATAGAAAACATTCGATCACAATTACTTAAAAAATCTACTTTGTTATCTCATTTGTGAGATTAATTTTAAAATAATTTCTTCTAATTTTTTATTAGATTTTTTGAAAATGGATTCCATGTTTGGAATAATCATAATTTATAATATCGAAAATTTTCATATTAGTTTTTGATTAATACTATAAGTGTATGCGATTAAAATAACAACAATTATTACGAGAAAAATTAGCTTAACAAAAAAATAAATCTTAAAACATATTACAATTATTTCCATGAAAATATTCCAAAATCTAGTTGTGTTTCATATATTTAATATATCCTCTATTTTATCTCTTTTTTACCATTATTATGGTAACATTAGGTTGTTAAAACGTTTGTGTAATTCCCTTGTAAAAAATATACAAGAATTGCACTCATCCTACACTGAAAAAGGTACTCACTATTCCCACATATTCATTAGTACAATGTAGTTTATCTCACCCAAATTCATTCCACATTATCCCAAAAAACCCCTCTATTAATCCTAGAATTATCCTTTTGGGAATAAATCCATCCAATTAATATCTTTGGTGGAAACCAAAAGGAGTTACCCAAAGAATATGTTACATCCTTCTGTAAGCTCCTTTGTTTTATTTTCATTATCCACCACCTCAATTTTTCATAGTCCATGCTCATATAATAACCTTAATATTTACAATATACTTTGGAGTTTCTTGATTAAGGGATATACCTAATCATACACACAAATCCATCTAATAGCTAAAGAACTTATGTTTCTTGTATATGGTAGACTACGGCCTCATGAAATGATATTTTTTACCTTACCACATATCATGGTCGGGTATTATGATGAAAAATATATTTTTCATTATATATATATATATAATATTTATGATTTATGAATTCTTTTTGGATTATTATATAAAACATAACATAATGCTTTCTATTTTGTATAAATTAGAATACGTCATTTGTGGATGTATGGACTACTTCCTCCTTAGAGCGAGGTGATCTGTGAACACATTACGTGGAATGTATTAAGGATGGATTTAATAAAAAATATATGATAAAAATAAAAAAATAAAAATATTTAAAATATATTCTATATATATAAGTCATTTAATATCATTCATTCAATGTAATAATAAAAAATCAATACCTTTCACGCTTACGTTCGACCTACCTTATCCATGAACAATGTTTTCCATTTCACATTTCTATTTGATATATAGTTTTAGAAATAAATATTTACTAAATATTCATAAAGGTTATATCAATGTTCACTTTATTTAAATAAGTTAACCATGATCTATGTATGAGGGCCAAGAATAACAAGCCAAAACATATATGAAAGACAATGAAGATATTTTCCCAAACATGACATTATCATAGAATTATTCAATAAAGGGTAATATTAAGTAACAAAAAACATATATGGGATTAGATATAATAATTTGTTTCTTTGGTACATTTATATTAAACTTATACTTATTATATATGAGTTTTGAACATTATCAAATAAATTCAAGACCTATGGACTGATTTTTATCATCTCCCTTATATTTCCCATTAGATAGAAGCCGTGATGTAATGGCCTAGACTATATATGTCAGTTACATTGCCAAATCCTGATGTTGGAGGCATACTGGGGACAATCGGTGACTCATTTAGGAGTTTAATATATTTCAGGATGACCAAATGGTGGCACTGATGGGAACCGGTTCTAGGGTTATGGTTCCACAGTGTATGTGACCCACCCATCGATGAGTCATTCCCACCTTCTCCCAAAAATTTTGTCACTAGTACAGAAAACCTTTTAGTGTCACCATTTTTTAGGTCGGTTAAATATAACCGACGTGAAAATCAGTCATATGTGATTTTTTACATCGGTTATTTTATAACCGATGTAGTACATAATGAGAGTAAATTATTTACATCATTTATTTTATAAATGATGTAAAAAATGAGATATCTAATTACTTTTTACGTCATTTATTTTATAACCGACATAACAAACCAATGCATGGAAATTGTTTCATCAGTTATTTTTTAATCGGTGTAAAAAATGAGGTATCTAATGACTTTTTTAAGTCCGTTATTTCATAACCAATGTAAAAAAATGGCTGCTTAGGCGTTTTTGACATCGAGTATTTGATAACAGACGTAACAAACTAACACACGATAGTTTTTACGTTGGTTATAAAATAAACGACATAAAATTGTGGTTTATGATGTGTTTTTTACGTCGGTTATAGAATAACCGACGTAAAAAACCCACACGCAGCTTTTTTTACGTCGGTTATAAAATAACCGACATACACAATGCGATATCAGATACATTTAAAATGTCGGTTATTATAATGAATGACTTTATAAATTTAATAAAATAGTTTATAATGTAATTTATTAAATAACCGACGTTATAAAACATTTAAAAAATTTATCACCCCCATGGATTTTCTTTTCTGATTTTTCTATTAACAGACCTGTGACTTGTCACTTTCACACGGAAAACCTAGAATTGACTCTTCGATCTCGTTTCATTAAACTCTTTTTTTTCCATAATTTTTTATCATCTTTACTCTCCATGTATCTATCATCTCTACTCGCAACACTCAGGTAATCCTCCCACGACTTTATTTTGTTCGTTTTTTTTTCGGATTGTCTATATTTATGTTTTATGCTTCTTTTGTTTAAACTGGCTAATATTATTTGATTTCAAACACTCCTACCTCATTTTTTCTTCATCATCTTATTTATTATCACCAGATCTATTAGATCAACTCGCAATATACAATTAAGCCTCACCTACTTCTATTTTGTTTGTTTTTGTTTCATAGATGCCCTACATTTATGGTAATATCTGTTTTCATTGACAACTAATGATCTCATTCACCTATATTACGGAAATTTATATTCAAAACATTGTGATACACCCATTCCATGTACTAGTGTGATTTATTTTATATGTATATATGGTTTTTCATGGTGGAATTTTTATTTTGGATCCTTGGTTGTTTCTATTTTGGGAATCACTTTTTTTTGTTCCATAAACTATTTATATCGCTTATTCTTGTGGACTTTTATAAGTCTTCATATGCTATTAAAACTCGATTTATTGAAAAATAAAGCATTTTACACTAGTAGGCGATACAATTCAGGGTTCTCATTTTGAATAATGGAATGATACCAAAACTAGTAGCTTCAGGTTAAAAACCCATGGTTCTGGGGGGCTATCCAGAGGGTTGGAGGTTGTCCATGGGGTTGGGGGATATCCAGAGTGTTGGGGATTGTCCAGGGTGTCCATGGAGGTGGGGAGGGGGAGAGGGGGGCAGTCCAGGGGTGTGTGTGTGGTGGTGGGGGGGGGGGGGGTCCAAGGGGGTGGGGGTGTCGAATGCGTGGGGGGCTGTCTAAGGGGGTGGGGGGGATGTCCAAGGGGGTGGGGGCCTGTACAAAGGGATTGGGGGTTTTTTGGGGTGGGGTGGGGGGTTGTCCAGGGGGTTGGGAGTGTCCAATGGGGTAGGGGGTGGGGGTGGTTTCCAGGAGGGGTGGGGGTGTCCAAGGGGGTGGGGTGCTGTCTAGAGGGGTGGAGCCTGTCTAGGGGTGCGGGGATGTCCAGAGGGGTGGGGGCCTGTCCAAGGGGGGGTGTCA
The DNA here is from genome assembly GCA_963277665.1 of Viscum album. Taxonomy (NCBI): domain Eukaryota; kingdom Viridiplantae; phylum Streptophyta; class Magnoliopsida; order Santalales; family Viscaceae; genus Viscum; species Viscum album. The sequence continues at coordinate 938,923,141 of OY728129.1, forward strand.
AGGGGGTGGGTGGTGGTGTCTAGAGGCTTCAGGGGTGTTTCCAGATGGTTGGGGGTGTCCAGGGTGTCCATGGAGGTTTGGCGGGGGGTAGTCCAGGGGGGTTTGTGTGTGTGTGGGGGGGATGGACCAAGTGGGGTAGGGGTGTCAAAGAGGGTGGTGGGGCTGTCCAAGGGGGTGTTGAAGGGGGGGGGGGGTTCTATCCAGGGGGGGCTTTCCAAGGGGTGGGGGCCTATCTAGAGTGTTTGGGGGGGTTGTCCGTGGGGTGGGGGCGGTCCAGAGGGTTGGGGGTGTCGAGGGGGTGTCGAAGGGGGTAGGGGGTGGGGGTGGTGTTCGTGAGGGGTGGGGGTACTGTCTAATGGGGTGGGGGCTATCCAGGGGGTGGTGGGGCTGTACAGTGGGGTGGGGGGCTGTCTAAGGGGGGTGGCAGTGTCCAGGGGGTGTTCAAGGGGGCAGGGGTTTTGTCTAGAGGGTTCAGGGGGCAGTCCAGAGGGTTGGGGTGTCCAGGGTGTCTATGGAGGTGTCTGTGTGTGGGGGGGGGGGGGGGGGGGGCAGTCCATGGGTGTGTGTGGGGGGGGGGGTCCAAGGGGGTGGGGTGTCCAAGGGGGTGCGGGGCTATCCAAGGGGGTGTCCAAGGGGGTGGGGGTTGTCCAAGGGGGTGGGTGTGGGGCTATCCAAGGGGGTGGGGCCCTGTAAAGAGGGATTGGGGGGTTGTCCGGGGGTGGGGGTTATCCAGAGGGTTGGGGGTGTCCAAGGGGGTAGGGGGTGGGGGTGGTTTCCAGGAGGGGTGGGGGTGTCAAAGGGGGTGGGGGTTCTATCCAGAGGGGTGGGGGCTATCCAGGGGGTGGGAGGCTGTCAAGAGGGGTGGGGGCTGTCAAAGAGGGGTGGTGGTGTCCCAGGGGTGGGGTGGTGTCCAGAGGGTTTCAGGGGGTTTTTATAGGGTTTGGGGGTGTCCATGGTGCCCATGGAGGTGGGGTGGGGGTGGGGGGAAGTCCTGCGGTGTGTGTGTGGGGGGGGGGGGGTCTAAGGGTGTGGGGGTTGCCTAAGGGGATGGGGGCTTTCGAAGTGGGTGGGGGACTGTCCAGAGGGTTTGGGGGTTTTCTAGGGGTGGGGGTGTGCAGATCATTAGGGGATGTCCAAGGGGTCTCTAAGGGGGTAGGAGGTGGGTCATGGTTTCTAGGTGGGGTGGGGTTGTCCAGGAGGGGGTGTTTAGGTGGGGGCTGTCCAGGGGGTGGGGGTGGTGTCTTGAGGGGTGGGGGGTTGTCCAAGGGTGCAGTGGTGTCCAGGGATGTCCAAGGGGTTGGGGGTGGTGTCCAGGGGGTGTCCAAGGGGGTGGGGGTGGTGTCCAGGGGGTGGGAGGCTTTCCAAGGGAGTGGTGGTGTCCAGGGAGTGTCCAAGGGGGTGGGGGATATGTGTAAGTTGCGATTGACTTTTGCATCGTGGTTTATGAGATTATTACAAGATTATTGTATTTTTTCCTGGATATTAGTGTTTCAAAATGATTCTATTGGGTTATATATATTTTGAATTGTCATCGACTATGAGAAAATTATAGGTAATGGGGGAGACCATGTCTTGGTATTCTAATACGCGTAGTTATCATGACCCCATTGTGCCGTGATGATTGGCTTTTTATTGTGATTTTCTCAATCTGAGTTTTTAATTTAAATTTGATTTGATTCTCAGGTTTAGTCCATTTTCTCTAATTTTCTATCAACCATTGGAGGCCCCATGGGTTTTCTTGATTCAATGGAATTTAAAACTGTTATATGTAACTATATTTTCTTTTTAAAATCATATTCAAGCATTTTTTTTAAATACGCATAGACTTATTTTATATTTCAAAATTGTTTTACATTCAAAATAAGATTTTTTTTCATATAAACATATACTTGTCTTATCATAAAAAGATGTATAATTTTGATATTTGTGATAGGTAATAATGATTTGGAGTTGGATTACGGCACATCGAATGAGAAATGAATATGAGGAAGGTGTTGATACCTTTTTGGAATTTTCTAAAACAAATGTTCCAAGTAGTGACATTTTTTTCTCTCCATGCCTGAAATGTTTGAATATGAAGAAGTTGAAACGTAAAGAGATAAAAGACTATATTATTTTTTAGGGTTTTAATCAGAGTTACAACCCTTGGATTTGGCATCGTGAAACTCGACGGAATGTCACTGATTATGATGATTTGCAAGATGGTGACTCTGATGTAATTGAAGAAATGATTTGTGATATTGCAGCAGAACAACTTGAGATAGAACCGACAGTTGTGCATCTATATGTTGATGCTGAAAAACCATTATATCCTAGATGTACAGAATTTACGGATTTGTCGGCAGTGTTATGATTAATTAACCTGAAAGAAAAACATGGATGGATTGATAGAAGTTTTACAGAGATGCTACAATGGATGAAAGACATTCTTCCAAAAATTAATGATATTACATATTCACATTATAAGGCCAAGAAAATAATATGCCTGATGAGATTGGGATACAATAAAATAGAAGCCTATCTGAATGACTATACGATATATATGAAGGAGTATGAATGTCTATCAGAGTGTCCTAAATGTGGGACATCACGGTATAAGGTGAAAGAAAAATCACAGGCTGATGTAAAGATTATAAAGATCCCTTCAAAGGAATTTTGGTATCTTCCTATAATTCATCATTTTAAACATTTATTTTCTAATTCAGATGATGCAAAAAGTTTAAGATGGCATGCTGATGAGCAGTTTTGTGTTGTAAAAATACCTCATCCAGCTAATTGTCCATAATGGAAGAAAATTCATGAGTAGTATCCTACATTTGGAAATTAAATTCGAAATCTCATACTAGGGTTGTGCATAGATAGAATGAATCCATACAGGACCCTTAGTAGCACACATAGTTCATGGCCTGTTTTATTGGTAATTTACAACCTCTCTCCTAATGTTTGTATGAAGCACAAATATGTAATGTTGAGTATAATTATCTATGGTCCGAGGCAACCTGGTAATGATATTGATTTTTTCTTTTTGTCGTTGATTGATGATTTGAATCTTTTATGGGAGGATGGTATTAGGGTGTATGATTATTATAAAATGGAAGATTTTTAACTTCTTGCAGTGAATTTTTCACTATAAATGACTTCCCTGCATATGGAAATTTGTCAAGATAAAGTGTTAATGGTCATAAAGCATGTCCAATATGCGAACAACAGATGCCATATTGTCAATTGCATCATGGGATGAAAACAGTGTTCAGGGGTCATCGATGGTTTTTGCCTATGGATCACTCTTATAAAAGACTAAAAAAGGCATTCAATGGCCTACAAGAATTTGATATTTCTCCAAAACCTTTATCCCCTAATCTGAATTTGGAGAGGGTATAAATCCTTGACGTGACATTGGGAAAGACACAAAAATCTGGTAGTGATAGACATATTTGGAAGAAAAGGTAAATATTTTTTGAGCTACCATATTGGCAATATCATGAAGTTAAACATGATATTGATATCATGCAGAGGAGAAGAATATCTGTGATTGTTTGATTGGAACATTGATAGATATTAAAGGAAAGACAAAAGATGGGTTGAATGCAAGATTAGACTTACTATCAATTGGAACACACTTGGAGTTACCTATAACTCCTAATGGGAGACGATCATTTCTTCCCCCGACATGTCATAAATTATCGAAGAAGGATAAAATTAGCTTTTGTCAGTTTCTTCATGATATCAAAGTACCTCAAGGATATTATTCAAATGTAAAAAAATTCTCTTATTGAATGACTTGAAGTTGATTGGTATGAAATCTCATGATTGTAATGTCATGATGCAAAAACTTCTACCAGTTGCATTGCATGTATTATTTCCTATCCGTGTTTGAAATACTATAATGTAGTTGTGTTATTTTTTCAAATCAATTTGTAATAAGGTTATTGTTGTGAATTCTTTTAAAATTTTGGAAAAGGATGAAATTTTTATACTTTGACAGTTGGAAATGTATTTTCCTCAAACTTTTTCTAATATAATCGTGCATTTAATGATTCATCTGGTTCGAGAAATAAATCTTTGTGGACATTAATATCATTGTTGGATGTATCATTTTGAAAGGTATATGAAAATATTGAAGGGGTATGTTAAGAATCCAAATTGACATGAAACATCCATTATTGAAAAGTAAATATCAGAGGAGGTTGCAGAGTTTTGTACGAGCTACTTGCTTACAGCGCAACACATAGGTTTGCCTCCATATCACCTTGAATGAGTTAATAATGAGGGAAAGAGGATTCATGTCTTGGAAGTCAAATCATTGTCAGATGAATAGATGAAGAAGTTAGAATCATACATATTGAATAACATATCTGATGCTCAACCGTATATCAAATGGCATATTACTTAGTTGAAACAGTGTCATCCAAAGAAGAAAGAAATGTAGATTTTGAATCATCACAACAAAACATTTTTTTTCATTGTTTAAAAAGGACTTTCTTGGTAGATCAAATGTATCAAAGAAATTAAAATTGATAGTGGGTGGTCCATGTTTAAATGTGATAACATGGTCTAGTTATGACATTAATGGCTATACATTTCATTCGAAAGCTCAGGACCGCAGAAGTGACGTTCAGAATAGTGGTGTATTGGTGTTTGTAGAACCAATGCCTTTTTCAAGTGCTATGGACAAAAAACCAATTTCTTTGTCAAGTGCATATTATGGAGTGATTGAAGACATATGGGAGATGGATTACTTTTACATTAAAGTTAATATTTTTAACTATAAATTGTTTATCAGTAACAACAGTGTCAGACACGATGAATTTGGAATGACAGTTGTTAATCTAAATAGATTGGAAGACACGGTGGAATCTTTTATAATGGCAACACATGAAAAAAAAAATTATATGTATTAGATCAATCAGATATGTAGTGGGATATTATTTTACAAGGGAAAAAACAATATGTTGGTGAGGATGAACATGATGAAGATGCTGATTAATGTGAGATCCCTATGTCCATGGAATGATTAAGAGATCATAATGATGAGAATGTTGAAGACATGGTTTTTGCAATAAGGGACGATCACAAAGAACGATTTTGGGAAAACAATCCATTTGTACATTCCTAAAATTACAGGTAACAATTTTTTATATCTTTTTTACATTTATTATTTTCATAAAATGGTAGATATTGTTAGTTTTTTATTTATCAAAACATGTATTAAAAAAATAAGTATAAGTTCTTGTTTGTTCTATTTTTTTTAGTTTACTTTATCATGTTTACCATTACATTAATTATATATCTATTGTATTTAAATAGTGACAATCAGTTTACCATGTTAAACCTGTTTACCAGGTTTACCATGTTTTAATTTTGTTTAGTTTACTTTATCATGTTTAACATTACATAAATTATATATCTATTATTATTTTTAAGTGACATTTACTTTACCATGTTTACCATATTTACCATGTATACCATGTTTACCAAGTTTACCATCTTGACTATGTTTACCATATTTACCATTGTTTTTAACATGCTTACCATGTTAACCATGTTTACTATTACGTTACTTATTATAGTTTTCAATTTTTTCATTACAGTAGTATTAAAATTTTTTAATTTGTAAATTTTCAAACTAATGATTGTTTTTTTGATTTGAAGGATAATGACAGATCAATCAGTTGATAAACCACATGATTATAGAGATGGGAATATTGGTCATACATCTGGGGAGGAACATTCACATGCTCCTCTTGATGTTTCCAAATCTTCCTCATGTTCTCCCATTACAAAAAATAGTTCAAGAGTTGGTAAACGTGGGTTCACACGTTTACCAAAATTATCAGTTGCCCATACACAGGATAGAAGGATACTCGTTGAGTTTGATGAGGATGATATTCCTAAGGGTCCAAATGCAAAAGATTTTAATATTTTTTAATCCAATCAATGTAAAAGAAAAGTAAGCATTTTGTATGATGATTGGAGAAGTGTGGACAAAGCGATAATCTCTCATTTATGATAGAAGATTTTTTTAAGATCAGTTTCTATTGTTTGGATATTCATTAAATTTTCTAGTATATATAATATGTTTAACCTATTCTTTATCAGATGACATTTGATATTCCTAACACTAGAGGAGTAAAGAAGCAATTCTTATTGATAGCTGCCAAGAGATAGAAGGATTTCCAATCATCCCTCATATCTGATTTCATTTCTGGTCATATGAGTCATGATAATCCATGTCGTATATATGATTTCATAGATGAATACACATGGAGACATCTTTTTAAAAGTAGAAGAAAATAATCATTTTTGGTAAGGGAAATGTAAGATTTTATTAGAATTCATATATAAATAATCTTATTACTGTTTTGTTAATGATTTCTTATTCTTAATTTATAGTAAATAAGGAAATCTCATCAGGAGATCCAATATAAAAATTTATAACTTTATAGTTTATCTCGGGGAGGGTATACATTATTGGAAGAATAAATGATGGAAGAAAAATTTAAAAAACTAACAGCTGAGTCTTCAAGCTCTGCAGAGGTGGCCCCTCCAACCCCTCCATCTAGACATGAAAAATGGAAGAGAGCTCAGGTTGTCAAAAAAGGGAAATATCTTTCAGAAGATTCGAGAATCATAGCTGAAAGTATTGTATGATATCTATTTTATTTATTTAAGTTTACTATTTTCTGCATATAATTTCAATCATTAAAGAAATGTTCAATTAATTAATACTGGATTCACTTGAGGAGAATAGCTCACACGGTGTATTTATAGATTATGGGAGGCAAGATATTTTATCTACAACATTGGGAATGCCCGAACATCCTGGTCATGTATGATGATATCTGGAAGGTTTATCGGCAAGAAAAGTGTTTCCCCATTCCTTAACTACATATGTTGACGGTGTTTATAAAAAAATAGAATCCTTGGAAGCTAAAGATCAAAATATTAATGCGATGATGTAGGAAAAGATTAGAGTGTCGGTACAGTCTTTGATTATGGACATGCAAACACAATTGCAGACTATAGCTCCCACTCCTCCACCTCCACTGGAAGACCCCATTATTTATCCTCCACCTCCATCAGTAGCTCCCACTCCCCCAGCTCTGCCTGTGGACCCCATTTTTTTCATAATCCTCCACCAGAACGTCCTTCTTATTGAGAGTTTTATATTGATGATCCTCAATATCATATAGTTTCATATGGATTGGTATATTGTATTGGAGATACAGATCATCAGCAAAAATTAGACGTAGAGAATCAGAGGTTCATTTTACATAATATTATAGATAGATCAGCTCGAGTACCATTACCTACAGTTGAGGTGATGAAAGTTGGACATGGTATCAGCCATTTTTTAATTTGGCCATCCAGACTTCTTCGACTCATTACCATAGAGCAATGTATGTTATATATTCTAATTTTTTTAAAGTTGTTTTATCATTTGAAAACTAATATATTTTTCTATTTATTTTTACAGAAATATTTCAATGGTAAATAAATAATGTATAGACAACAACAAAGATAAATGGATATGACATCAGATACAGAATCAAGTGTTTTTGACAGATTGTTAAGATATTCAAATTTGTTGGAAGATCATTATGAGTTTCCAATGGAAGATCTTGTTTGTGGACGTGCAATAACTGTCTGGATTATGAAATCTAATATCAAGGAGCTTGTTACTGGAGATAAGTTGGGCATCAATGTGGTGCAACTTTTTTCCATGTAAGTATTAACACATCTTCCCTATGTTATATTTATTAAAAATGTATACTTATGTCTGTTTTGTATTAGTTATCTTCATAAAATTTGTGAGAAGAATGAGCGGACTGATGTATATGGGTTTATGGACCCGCATTTGATTTCCCCTAAAGCATGTGCATTGGATGAGGAACAAATAATGGTTTATATTATTGAATGACTTGAAAAGAATATAGTCACACAATGTGGGATGATGCTATTTTGTGTGAGGTATGAAACACATCTATCTCAAAGACTTTATTATTTTTTAACATAAAAAATCATGAACCTTAATTTTTTTATCAGTTATAATTGGATGTTAGGGGTTTTTTGCCCAAGGGAGAAAGCACTTTATCAGATATTCTTTATCCATGGTGATGTGCAGGAAAGATTTATGAAAATTTTCACAAAGTATATTTCAATTTCTCTATAGTTATCTATATTATAGTGATATATAAATTTCTCCCATTCATATTATTTTCTAATAGGGGATGGGTCTACTTTAAAAAAACAAAGAAAAGGAGTGTGAAGCACAAATATGTAAATTTAAAGGTAAATATCCATTTATAATTTGTACTACATGATTTATTACATACAAATAATCTATTGAATTTACACTCATTCAAATAGAATTGTCATGAATAACAATTCCTCATCGAATGTGGATATTATATGTTATGATTTCTGTATGAAATAATAACAACTGGGAAAGTTGTAAACTTTGACCTGGTAATATTTCCTTTTAAATTTTTCCATAATATTTCATTTGATTTATTCATTATACATGCTATCTATTATCCTTTTAATTTGTAGCTATTTTATGACCCACAATCCTATAGTGCGGAAGGCTTCAAACACTTTTAAGTGGAATGGTCAAATTATTTTACAGGTTTGATTGATTTTTAGTTGTTTGTATTGTAAAATGTAATTTTGAATATTATCATTGTAATTGTGTATTTGGTAGTCCTTTAGGTTGAATTTAGTTTTTTTAAGTTGACATTGTTCGTTTTGAATATAATATATCTGAATGTTTAATTTATCTCTACTTATTGTTATGGCCTAATTATGATGGTTTTTCAGGTTTGGATTTTGGTCTTGGGGGGAGGGGTTCCAATGGTGTGGGGGGTGTTTAATGGGGTGGGGGTATCCAGGGGTGTGGGAGGTCTGTCTGGTGGGGTGGGGGGTATCCTTGGTGTCCATGAGAGTGGGGGTAGTCCAGGGGGTGGGTGTGTTTCCATGAGGGTGGAAGGGTTGTCCAGGGGAGTAGGGGGCTGTCCAGGGGGCGTCCAAGGGTGTGGGAGGGCTGTCCAGTGGGGGTGGGAGAGGAGACTCTACCATCCCTCGGGGGGCTGAACGCTGCTGGAAGGTACTCATCGCTCCCACATATGAAACATTTTGAGATCTCAATCTTCGCATGTAGGAGTGATGAGTACCTTCAAGCGGCAATCCCCTTGAGAGATGATAGTGCCTCCTCTCTCAACAACTGCAGTCCAGGGGCTGTCTAGGGGGTGGGGGTAGTCCAGGGGTGTCCAGTGGTGTTGGGGGATGTTTAGGTGGTGGGGGGTATTCCAGGGGTGTAGGGGCTGTGGTGGGGGTTGTCTAGTGTGGTGAGGGGGTTCTGGTCTGTTTTTTAACTTTTTGGTCTGTTTTAGGGGTGTCGGAGGGTTGTCCATGGGCGAGGGAGTGTTGTCCAGGGGGTTTGGGGGGAATAAGAGGGTGGGGATGTCAAGGGGGTGGTGGTGATGTCCATGGGTTTGGGGGGTAGTGCAGGGGTGTGGGGGGTGTGTTGGTGGCTGTCCAGTGGGGTGAGGGGTTCTGGTCTATTTTTATTAAATTTTTGGACTGTTTCAGGGGTGTGGGAGGGATGTCCAGGGGTGTGGGTGTGCTGTCTAGGGGGTGGGGGTATACAAGTGGGTTGAGGGATTCCCAAGGGGTGGTGTTGATTTCTAGGTGTGTGGGGGTGTTCAGGGGAGTGGAGGGTGCAGTCCATTAGGGTGATGGGGTTGTGCTCTGTTTTTTGTAACTTTTTGGTCCAGTTTTAGGGGTGTGGGAGGCCTGTCCGGGGGTGTGGGAGTGTTGTCCAGGGGTTGGGGGTCTACATGAGGGTGGGGGTTGTCAAGGGTTGTGGGGGCTGTCTAGGCGGTGTTGGGGATGTCCACGGGTGTTTGGGGTTGTCCAGGGGGTCGAGCTGTAGACCAGCGGTATAGGGGGTGTCCAGGGATGTGGTGGGGGTTGTCCAGTTGGGTGAGGGGGTTGTCTAGTGGTGTGGTGGGGGCACTCCAGTGGGGTAAGGGGGGATGCCTAGGGAGTGGTGGGTTTTCCAGTGCAGTAAGTTTGAAATATTGTCAAAGTAAATACTTAATTTTTCTTTGGTTCTTGTTTTGGTCTACTTTTTTTTTTCTGGTACAAATTCTTGGTTTGGTTTCTGGTTATTTCTATGGAGATCAGAGGAATTATTATTATTTTAATAAAAAATTGGTTTTTTATATGAGTTATTTAATAACCGACGTGATAGAAACCTGGGAAATGGTTTATCACGTCAGTTATTATATAACTGATGTGATAAACCATTTTCCAGGGGTATATCACATCGGTTATTTAATAACTGACATGATAAATCATTTTCCTTGTGTTTATCACGTTAGTTATTAAATGACCGATGTGATAAACACCCACCCCACTGGTTTACCATGTCAGTTAGTTATTATGTGACGTGATAAACCCCCCTGGTTTATCACGTCGGTTATTAAATATCTGACGTGAAAAACACCCCTCACACTTGTTTATCACATCATTTATTACATAGCCGACGTGATAAACCCTTTCCCCTGGTTTTTTACATTGGTTATTTAATAACCAATGTGATAAAATCCTAGGAAATCGTTTATCACATCAGTAATTTAATAACCGACGTGATAAACACTACGATGTTATGTTTTTTACTTCGGTTTTTAAATAACCGACAAAATAAAATATTTATAACGTCGTCTATATTAACGTTGGCTAAAAACTGACTAAAAATTTTAACCGTGTAAATGACATTTTTTCCACTAGTGTGTTTAGCTCTTGTGAATCCACTTTTTTTGTAAAAGTGTTTGAATACCCCATAAAAAGCAATTTATGGCCTGTACAGAATTTTTCAAATCCACTATGTTTTGGGTGATCCCTAAATTACCAAAACATGATTCCTTTTCATATGTTTTGCACCATTTTAAATGTTTTCCTACCTATCGTGTTTTCCAGTTCCCCTCCATGTTATGTGTTTTTCCCATTTAATGGAAATATATAAATTTATAGTCGTCTGTTGGTCTATCTCCACCATTTCTGAGGGGAATTATTATTTATCAATTATTCCCATGTTGTGAAACTGTCGAGCCTTGCAGTCAATCCATGATCCTACATTTATATAAATTGAAATGGCCTCTCTGATTTTAGGATCTCTCAACTTATTAAGCGGATATCCTCTCTGCCTTCTTTATGTTCATTTCTCTTAATGCGCCTTGAGGCTTTCTTTAGAGATGAATCATGTGCTCGTTCTTGAACCCTCCCTTCCCAGCCTTGTAGTTTTCTTTCTTGCATGTTTTTCTATCCCCAGTTCTTACCACAATGAGAAAATATCAATCCTTGATCATCCTGGTCGAGAGTTTTCCATAGTGTCTCTTTACTATGCATTAATTGGGGTAGGTGTGAGGATGTTCCCTTATGACGTAGATCAAACTGACTTTAACGAATATAATAAATGGAATTTTAATGAATGAAGGGATGAGTAATTTTATGATTCTGGTGTGTAATAATTTTTTTTATTAAATGTATAGGATCAAGTACACTAAAAATCGCTGCCATTGGTGGTCCTTTCTTGCGCACCAATAAACCTCTATTTTTTTGGATAATATTTTGATTGAATGACTGTAACATGGAAACTGATTGACTATATAAACATGGTTGGTTAAATTGATGCATGAGGAATAATAATCCTTGTGTGATCACCCAGATTAAACAAATAGATATAATGATCATAAGGAATGGTGATGGATAAAACTAAAAACTTATTTTCTTTACTCTAGTAATATGCATAGTTGTCTTGTTTAATGTTTCTGTGGTGACGTGGATGGGAATGGATCCTCTTGTTGAGATTTTATTTGGTTTTCAATCTGAGGTCATGTGGATCTGGTATGTTGGGGCTTTGTTTCGTTATAGTACTTCGAGGGATATCACATATCCCCTTATATGTTGTTACATACAAGAGAACTGGGTGTGATTCTTAAATAACGCTTATCTATTTTGTTTCATTTGTTTATTTTTTCATGTGTTTATGTCTGTTATTTTCTTATTAGTGAATGAATATTTAAATTTAATCATTTGAACATGATAACGAGAACTAGTATAATGGTGAACTATTTTCTAGAAACGGGTTGTGCTCTTATTGTGGCTGTTGTGTACTTGTGAATGTCGGAAAAACAGTAAGATAAGCTGTGTATGTGGTGTTTTTAGGTTTTGGGACCCTTAGGTTGGGATGAGTTCTTTTTTTCAATATGTATAAAATTTAATTCTCATGTTCCTTATAATCACCCCATCCATGTTTATCACTTCATATCGAACACCCCCATTTAATGGGGTATGCAGTTTTCCCTACATTACTATGAGTGGTTGGTTATTATAAGTTTTATTATCCCTCTCCCAGGTAGTCCAGGACACTTCAGGTAGGCTGTGAAAACCTAAGGTTCATTATGTCCCATGTCTCTTTAGGAAGGGTGTGTTGTGGAGGTTGTCCTAGGTGTGTGAGGGTTTGTTTTTTCCCATGGGCCTTAGGGATGATGCCCACCTATCATCGAGTGTTGCATTGGTTATTTTAGACAAGGTGTCTTTAGGTGTACTTGGGGTTGTTGTGGCCTAGTTTTCATTGGTCATGGTTATGTGTGGTTGTGGAGTCCTGGGTGTTTGGGGGTGGGATTGGTGTGCAGTTGGGATGGACCATGGGGTTATTGTTATGGTGGCAGTGGGAGAAATGTGGGATCTATGGGGGGATGTCTGATTAGTAGGATGTTCTAATTAACTAGTGGGAAAGCAGTGTAGGGTTCCCAAATATTGATTTGTGATTTTTATTGCTTTACCTAACATCCATTATATAAGGGGTGTTCCTTTGTGAGGCTGGGTGGATAGTTTCTTTCCTATGTGTTTTGGTAATCCCTATTTTTCACGGGGAATTATAATGTCTATCCGCTTTTTCTTGAGGTCTTTGGGTTTCCCAACAGTGTATTGCTGTATACTCAACCTACATATATAAAATTGCTTTCAGGGTTCCAGGGGGACATTGTGGATCATGACAGACCACAGTGGCTTAGGCATCAGGACTGTTTTCATTGCATTTTTACGTACCTTTTGTATTTTCCTTCAATGTTTCCTTTTACTTTGTATCACATTATTTTGGACATGCATAAGGGAATGGAATTGGTGATTTACTTTTATTTCTATCTTTGGATTTTTTTGGGACTTTTCGTATTATCTCATGATATTGTTCAATATAAATTGTAATGCCTTCTATATTACATTTGATTCTATACCCTTGGTTCTAGTCACCACTATGAGGCCTATAGAAGGTAGGAGTCAGAGGGGGGGGGGGGGGGGTGGGGGTCATTATATCTCCTTCCACATGAGGAAATAAGGGTTTAGCAGTTTGTTGTCCCTTCCCTCATCTTAGAGAAGGTGGGTCATGATATAATTATATCATAGGTAATGGTTGAGAGAAAAAATTGTGTTAGAAGTTATGTATAGTGAGGATTTTATTTTATGATAGTGAAACGGTGATAGTAAAATCTAGTGCATGAAATACGGTAGCGAAGAACAGCAAGGAAAATGGATTTTACCCCCTCTCCCCATTATATGATGCTAGGTCTCGGGACCTACCGAACAACCATGTGGGGCTATAATGATTGCATGATATAGACACTATGAAAGGTACAAGAATTATAATAATTTTTTTTGTGAGACTTGGGAGTTTTAGGAATTTAAAATAAATATAAATTATGATAAATATTTTAAAAAGGGATTTTCTACACTACTCGAGCATAGTAGATTCTTGTTGGATTTTCAGCTATGGAACTTGGACGATGTCTACGAGTAGTGCGGGAAGTCAAGGCATAGTTGGTTGATCTCGTTGATTAGTGGAGGTATTACTAAGAGGAAGAGAATGACTATTTCCATAGGATGCTTTGTTCCTTCCAGCGGCAGGATCTAGTAATGTACGAGGGAAACGTCTCAAACATGGAGACGGGGAGATGGCTTTGAGGAGCCAATGATCAATTTAATCATGATCTGGGCACCGATAGAGTACTCAATTCCTATACCTATGAGCTGTATTGGGGGAGTGGCGAATTAGTGGTGGAGTCTTTATCTTGGGGGAAGAATGAAGATGAGGCTTTATGGAGGCGCTCTGACGTTCAGTTTAGTATGTTGTTACCCACTTTACTCTACCGACATATGTGGAGAATCAGAAGAAGGATGAAGTGGTGTAAAGGATGCACACACTAGGAGGTGTGTCCTGATAGGTGGGCTACTTGATCTCATCAAAGGGTAAAACATTAGCAACATTCCCCAAGCATCTGACCCTTCCAAATTTCATCCAACAAGGAGCAGACCTTAGTAGTTCCAGTTTTGACCTCCAAGTCGTCTCCCTTTCTCCAAGAGCCTAGAACCACATTGATTTACATGAGAAAGTTTTGGGAACCTTCGGAATCAGTCCCCATACCAAGTACAATACAGTGGTGTGGGAAACATCAGTTCCCACCCTAGTAGCACCAGTTTTCGGCAACACCTTTTCAGTAGCAGCTGCTGGGATAGAGAGATACCGCTCTACTGAGGGTAGACAGTGCTGGAAGAGGATGACATTTGGGATCCCCTCAGGGACCTCGACGAGGTCTGGGTCCTGGAGGCTACTGAAATCCAAGGGGTAGAGGAGTTGGGCATGGGTAGTTGCATATTGTAGAGGTATCGGTTCCAGTAGGGACAAGGGTTGTTTAAGTTATGATTAGTTTTTTAGTACTCTTGAAAGTGCCTTGTTTGATTAAAGATATTCAAAATATTTTTTTGCACCCAGTGTAGCCCTTGGCTTTGGACTAGACGTAGTGAGACTCTCTACACCCTTTGTGTGGAGTATGCTAGTTGGATGTCAAACCAACTTACATGATGTTGGTTGGGGATGAAAATTAATGTTGGGGCCACATCAGTCTTGTGGGGATCTTCATCTTCTAGTAATGCAACTATATGATGTCATCATGGGCATAGACTGGTTGTTTTTTGTGCACACTCTTATTGACTACTTCGGGAGAAGGGTAGTGCTCTTAGATATGGAAAGACAACATGTACAATTGGTTGGTGACCGGTGCTTCAAGGAGGTAAAGCGGTGAGTGGATAAACATCATTCCTTTTTAGCAGATATGACTATAGATTCATCAAGCATAGAGATGGTAGATTCTATGGGGATTTTTAGTGAGTTAATGTACATCTTCCCCCAATGAGTTTGTGACTCTACCCCCACAATGTTAGGATGAGTTCGGGATAGACCAACAAGACAGTGCCAGTCCAATTTTGATGGATCCCTCTCAGATGGAACATTTGGAGTTGCAAGAGTTGCAGATTCAGGTTGATGAACTAATAAATAAGGGTTTTTTTAACCAAGAGCATCACCATGGGGTGCTCTAGTTTTTTTTTCTAAATATAGGCATATGGTGGTCTCAATCATTGCATAGAATTCCAAAGATTGAATCAGTTGATGGTCAACAACCATTACCCCCTCCCGAGGATAAAAAACATTTTTGAGAAGTTGGTCGGAGCATGTTGGGTCTCTAAGATTGACCTATAGTATAGATATCAGCAGTTTTAGGTGAAGGAGGGTGAAATATTGAAGACTTATTTTGAATAAAAATATGGGCAGTTTGACATTGTGGTCAGGTCGTTCGGTATTACGAATGCACCAGCTGTGTTTATGGGGATCATAAACTCAGGCTTCTGTGACTAGATGGACCATATGATGGTCATGTTCATCAATGAAATCCAGATCAACTCGAGATTAGAAGAATATCAAGTCAAGAATATAAGGAATGTATCAGAGGTATCTAACACCACCAGTTCTACAGGCTTTTTTCCAAGTGAATGTTCTGGACACGACAGGTTCACATCCATGGACATGTGGTGTACTGCCAGGGAATAGCAGTAGACCAATCGTAACTCCCCATCCCTAGTTACAAATAGTTGGTGAATTATTAGATAACATTGGTATGGTCAAAAGGAAATCATGTCTTTAATGGCCGATCATTTTAGTACTATTGGAAATAAGATTCATACCTAAGTTTAACTTTTCAACTTGAAAAGAAATAAAACACGAATTTATTCCATTTGAAACATCCTACCCTACCAGATTATGCCTGCAAGTTCTCATAACTAAAATCTTCATATCATAGGAAAATGAATCATAAGAAATAGGTGAGATCAAATGCTTAGTAAGGGTAAGAAATATAGTGGATTATAACATAAATATTAAGGAAGGTGAATAATTGAAACAACATTCCTTTACCAATAATAAACATGAATACTTTTTATGGCATGAATATTAGCTGAGTAAATAATTCCATTATAAAACATAATAATTGGTATTATACTACTCGAATGACCACATGAAAAATCAATATTATTTTTATAATGATGGAATGTATATTGTCAGACATTCTGAAACATTTTTCAAGGCCTCAGCCTAGACATCTAAAAATGATTAAGACCATGGCCAAAACCATATAACAAATTGGGAAAGGACTCGGCTAATTCCACATCTATTTGCCTCATGAGATCTACCAATGCATTGAAGATCTATAGTAGCCCTCACCTATCACTTACTAATTCCAATACATTCATCATATGAAAATGATTAAATATGACATAAACATAACTATTTGAGAGAAATATCTCTTTTATTTTTTGAAATCATTTATTGTTAAATAATTATAAAAGAAAACATTAATTTTTAATATTTTCTTATAATATTGTAATGGATGATTTAAAGATGTTATAATGCCAGAGAAATATCGCACCCACTGTATAAGTTAAAAAAACATTCCTACCATAATATTGTCGAAAAGGTTGTAAAGTACCTTGTTTAGAAAACGATGGAACGTTTCCTTCTGAAAGTTTTAATAAAAAGTCAAACAAGGGTATTAATGAATTTAAACCATACTATAGTAAATAGTAAAAATCGTTTTGATACATTTTATGAAACATGGATTTTGATCATAAAGAGGTCCTAGTAGATACTTACATAAAAAACCCACGAATAATAAAGAGTTTGTGAAATTAACCCTTACCTTATACGTTTCCTTGGTCGAGGGTAGGATATCCTACTCAATAATGGTAAAATAATGGTTATTAAACTATTCATGAACTATATACATTAATATGATATCATATATGATCTTCTAATATTTCATTGTTATTAATATTTTAGCATTATAGTCGTTTCGGGTGTTAACTGATTCATTTTCCTTTATATGATTTATTACATAAGTAATTTGGTATGGATATGATGTATCTTATTCATATTCTGGATGATATTAAGTCTGTAATCATTATTTTTTCATCAAATAAAAATTATTCTTGAATGGATATGATGATGAATGAATCTCATCACGTTCGTGGAGACGGTAATCGGTATGTACACATGAACAACAATATAATTCTTCTGATATTAAAATAATATATAATTGGATTTATATCATATATATAGAATCATTATAATGTTATATTTATTATTTACATAAATAGACATCATTATTATACCCATCCAAAAAATAATGTATTGAATAATAATTACACCATGACGTGGAGACGGTAAGTCGTACGCACGCACGTATGGTGACATGTCATTGAAAGGATGGATATATTAATGAATATGATTGTACCATATTTTTAATAAAATAACAGTATATAGAATGTACTGGATTTATTATTTTAGAGTGGAAACAACAAAGAAAAAGGTAGAGGAAGAAGAAAAGAACTTGAAAGAGGTGATGAAATATTTACATCTTATTCGGGTTATTCATTTTTATTTTTTCAAAAGGTCTTCTTAGGATGGTTTTTTGACTAAAGATAGGCCTTTAGGATGAAGGGAGGACAATTGAAAGGGTATTTTTGCAGAGTTTGGCCGATCCAAATAACTTGAAAGTGTGAATTAGAGAGAAGTTAAAGAACCCTTTTATAAGAGTGGTGAGGGGGAAATTAGGAAAAGCTAGAAATATTAATTTATAATAAATTAATTTTCAATTTATATTGGATCCAAAATAAATTATTTAAAGGATATGGTGGGGATGGGTTGAATAGCCCAGAACAAATTGGTTTTAGACAGGTTTGGGTCACCAAATTAAGTTTATCTTTTAGATTTAACTCCAAGTTAAATAGTTTGAAATTTACCATGTCTTTTTGTATTTTTATATTATGTGGTTAATAAACATACAATAAACATCCAATAGAACACCTAGTGGTTCATTAATGATATAAAAATCATTTTATATGTCTTTTGGAAGAACATTAGATTTTTATGAATAGAATATCAATTAATAATATAATATTTGTTTTTAAAACTCTTTTATGTCAATGTTGAAACTCTATGGTATTTTGTTTTTTCTAAATTCATAACAGCATTATTAATCCAAATAAATCATTTAATCAATAAAAAAATGCCACATTATCATAAAAAAATCATGGATGGAATATAAACATTCAAATTATATTTATTTTAACATTTATAATACCATTTATTTTAATCTTTCATTAATAAGAAATATATTGCATCATCATTGTGTCATAAATAAATTTAATTATTCAATGTATAAAAACCTAAAATAAAATACCATTTTGTTGGAAATATTTCTATATTTTTAATGAATATTTATAGTTGAATAGATAACATTTATAACCATATGTAAATAAATATTTACTATAAGATATATGATTATGTCATTTTTGTAATTTTCATAACTTAATTAATATAAAGTGTCATTATCACTTATAGGTGGCTCCATGGGGTCCCAAAATCAAAAAAAGGAAGCCCATGGTCGGACATGAATCATAAAATAGTGTTAGGAAACGTGTTAGAGAAATTTATATTATTATAATTTTATTTTTTACCCTTATTTACCGGATTTACCCTTTAACCCTGGTAAATAAAATTTTTACAGAAATAATTATTCAAAATATCTCAAAATAAAATATATCTATTTACACAATTTGGACCTCCTGATTCTAAATATGGAATCAATTTTATTAAATTCATAACATAGAAGTGGAAGAAATTAATTAAAAATTAATTTCTGTTGTAACACCCCGAGCTTCCATGATACACTTCTCATTCAATAATGCAATAGCTTGCATTGTACGCAACATCGAGTTCTAACACACCGCGACTAAGAAAAGTAGCCGTTATGAATAGTAATACCCACTTTTTAAACTTATAGAAATTTTATATTTCAAAATGGATTTCATTTTTGTATTCGTAATATCGAAATTATCCAAAGTTGATTTTTTTTGTAATTTTCTGAGAACATCCAATTTTTATGAATAGTGAAAAATACTTAAAAACAACTTTTTAATCAAAGTATTTTATAGTGATAAATTATAGTATTGAGTAGTTTTAAAGTATAATTAGAATATATTTTTACTATTTTATCCAATGGTGGTCATTGGAATTAATTTCACTTTAAAATTGGACATAAACAATTGTCAATCTTTTGATATAAATTGCTTCTTAAAAACACGGTATTTATTGTGACAGCGGGAAGTAATTATAAAATTAAATAATGCAACTTATATATTTGGATTTTTTTAAAATAGACATCATTTTTGAAATCGGAATATCAAATATATCTTAGGGTGAATTTTTGGGATTTTTCAGAAAAACTTCAATTTTTGATGAATAGTGAAATCACTAAGTGGTACTTATAAAAACCGATTTTTCGTTTAAATGAAATTTTACCACTTCTATGTTTTGAATTTCAAAAATCCGACATACATGGTTTTCATTAAGAAGTAAAATGTGGAACAATTAGATTAAAATAATTTTTGGTGAATAATAACTTTTAAGTTCCTAATCGCGATTAGAGGTAATTAGTGTAGTTTATGGTAAAAATAATGTTTTAATAATATGAGATGAGATTGGCACATGTCCTACCCTCATTGTATGTTCCATGGCCGACCAAGAAAATCCATGGGTCAACTTGGGGACCCCATGGATCCACTTTAGTTGGAAATGACATAAATACCTTTTATTTAATGTTAAAGTAAAAAATGACACAGACATGAAATGTTTTACTAAAAAAAATTTACATGGGGTTATAAAAGTCATATTTTTTACTATAAATAGTCATTGGAAATATAAAAATATTTCCTACATCATAGTATTTTTTTTATAATTTTTAGACATTAAATAAATTAAATTATTTATGACATCATGATGATGCAGCGATGACCTCATTATTTAATGATTTAAATAAAATGGAAAGTTAATTTAATATCTAAGACCTAAACAGGTCCAAAACCTATTGGATGGGTGGATTTCAAACCCTTATCACCTTATCCTCGAATGATATCAATGTGGGACCTCTTAAATCCGAATACCATTTTAAAATAAAGTGACTTTTCTTTACTTTCTAAGAGTTCCCCTCCTCTCCTCTTATAAAAGGCCCCCACCTCTACCACCTCATTCACACTTTCAAGCCATTTGGCTCGGCCCAAATCTACCCAAATACTCTCTCAACTTCCCCCTCTTACTCCTAGAAGCCTCACTTTGGGCATAACTCTTCCCAAGGAAGTCTTGGGCTCAAATCAAAATGAGTTACCCGATTTTAAGGTAATGTCTTCTCTAATGTTGTTTTATATTATTTTGCTTCTCCAACCCCTTAAACTCTTATTATTCCATTCATTTGTAACAACAACAGTATCCTTAATATACTAGGATGTTTTTATAAGAAGGATTCGAGATACACTTACACACAGCTACATCTAATGGTTAAAGAACATATTGTTTCTGTGGATGGCGAATTTCTGCCCCACGAAACGATGATTGTTCAAAACTCATATAACACATTCAAAGGTGGCCATTAATATGACACAATATTTATATATGATATATTATATGTTTATGTTTTCTTTATGCTTCTGTATTTCTCATTTATGTCATAATTTATTATTTCCATTATGGGTAAAACACGATAATTTCATTTTAGGAAGTGCGGACTACCACCCCCTCAAAGTGATGTGAATCGTTAATGACATATGTGGGATGTATAAAGGATGGAGTAATTGATATTATATATGATATTATACTGGAAATATATTATAACTTTATATAATTATGATTTCATTCCATTAAATACGAAATAGAAATGAAAGTAGTGTTCATGCGTACGTACGGCTTACCGTCTCCATGAACGGTGCATTTCATTTCTTATCTCTAAATGTTACGTAATATTATAAATGAATGTATATACTAGATATATATGATATATATGATATCTAAATCATTAATATAATTCTGGATATAATGTATATTTCACCATATGAACAACTTGTAATTATAAGATGTTTATTTTTGACTCAAGTACCTAAGATCGACTAAACGACCGTTATAAACTCAAATAATTACATAATGTTCATGACATGGTAATAAGTGATATAAAAGGAATAATGAACTTGAAAAAGGTTCTTAATAAGGTATAGATTAACTCTAATGTATTATTCAGGAGATCAAAGAACGGCCGAGTCAAGTCGGACACGAGTTAAGGGAAATTTCTTAACCCAATTTCCATTCTTTGGGTTAATCTCCTACTTTCAAATTATGTCATTATATTATTATGTCATATCTTGTATTTTTACATTATTTATGTGTACTTAGAGTGAATACACATAATATATCTATTTTATTTTAAAAATGATCTTTGTATGGGACTTCGTCTCAATCTCCTTTCATTGAGGCATATTTGGTTTTATACACAACTTTCTTTTATACGGTGTATAAACCCCTTTGACTTTTATGTTTATTCAAAAAGAATATTTTTATACGAATAGTTTTACTAAACGAAAAAAGGGAATTTTTTTCTTTCTGTACTTATGTGGCAACAACGACTTCTCCGCCGCTGTGACCATTATTTGAGTTTCAGCTTCCTCTACAAGCCATCACTTTTTTTTAATGAAAAATAAATACAAAGTTTTAACTTTCTTTTATTTTGGTATTGAAAATGGTTTTGAAAACATTTTTATTATATCAGTGTGTTGTATTGATATTTTGTGATTGAAATGTGGAAATGTTATGTTTCCTTTATGCATGTTTTATGTGATACAATTATGTTATGGTTTATGATATGTTTAAAACTATTCATATGAGGAATGCATTGGACTTAATAAGTGACGGATGGAGCCCACTATAGCTCCTCGATGCATCGGTAGGTCACATGAGACAAACTAGTGTCTTGTCATGAGGCCTTGATAAAATCTTATTTGTGGTCTTAGCAAGAGGCCTTGTCTACGTGGTTATGATAGTCTGGCATTATGCATTCCATCATTATGAAAGTGGTTATTGATATTTCATGTGATTATTCGACTAGTAAAATATCCATGTGAGTAAGTAAATGGAATTATTTCATTTTACTTTTGCCATATTATGCCTACTTTCAAGTTTAAAAGGCTTTTGTTTTAGTTATACATTGTCTTAAATGTTAATGTTTATTTATGAAATCTTCCGCTATATTGTTATCCTTACTAAGGATCTGAGCTCACCCATTTCAATGTTTTAATTTTTCCAGGATGTGAAGAAGTATATTATGAATGACCTGAATGGATAATATAAGGGCATATGAAGAGAAGATGTTGTAGTTTTGTTTTACTTGATGATGTAATGTAAGACTTATGAATGTATCTAGTGTTTCCAAGGCTACTAAACTAATCGGTCTTTCGAGACTTGATATTTTGTGATCATGACAATGTTACGAAGTAATGCACCGACTCTGGGAAGCTGGGGTCGGGGCGTTACAATTGGTATCAGAGGCAGTTTAGTACTAACCTTGGAGGCTAGATTTAGATAAACTCTGATTAGAGCACATAGCCCAAAGATAGACTTTGAGGATTAGTATAGAAGAACTTCCTAGAATTTTGGTATTATAGAGATTTTGTGAGTTTTCCGAGCAATACATCCCTGTCTGGATACGATCACGTAGAGGTGGATCTAGCATAGATGCACCTAGGGGTAAAACCTGAAAACACCACATCGAGCTAGACTCGAATGGGAAATGGTGCACGACAACGGTCCTTGCTGCACTCTTGGTTACGACACTCCTGGGGGATATGCTTAGGATAATTCTCATTTTCTTTACAAACCACTAAAAAGCGTTATGAGTATTTACTTCCTCAAAGAAAACTTTTTTATGATTGTGGATTATGTCCATAAATAGTTCAATTTATGTTAAGTATTTTACAAGTATGGAATTATGTATTTTGATTCATAAACAAATCTATTTTATGCCATTGTTTAGAAATGGCGCCTAGTGGAAGGAATGGAAACCGTATCAATACACGCACTCCATGTAGGGATTTTCCTCCTGCTCAAAATAATTATTGTGGATCTAGAGATACAACTGGTGCTGATCAACTTATTACCATACTGGGACAATTCACTTAGGTTATGAATAATACCCTTACTCATATGGATCACCCTGATCCACAACGTGGAGGATCAACGTTAGACCGCTTCATGAGGAAACAACTGCCAACATTTAATGGGCGTATAAACCCATTAGTAGCTGAGCAATGGGTAAACTCCTTAGAGAAAATATTCCATGCCTTATGGAGTAGTGAAAGGGAAAAAGTTATCATGGCAGTTTACCGCCTCACTGGAGATGCTGATCAATGGTAGTCATTGATTCAAACTACAAAGGAAGATGAAGAAGTATCAAGTATGGAATGGAGAGAGTTAAAAGATCTTTTCTTAGAAAAATAATTTCCACATGACCATCGTGCAGATATGGAAAGGCAATTTCCGAGTCTGAGACAAAAGGAGGAAGAGAATGTCACAAAGTATGAGGCTAACTTTACAAGGTTAGCGAGGCATGCAGCAGATTATATATGTAACCCAAGAAGTAAGATTGATTGTTTCTTTTATGGGTTAAAATCATTTCTTCATCGAGCATTAGTCTCACAAACCTTCTCGTCATATGAAGACATTGTCTCTTGTGCTATCAAGACAGAAAAGGAATTCTCTAAATCTTATGACAATAAAGTAAAGAACGAGAAGAATAGAACTGTGGAACAAGAGACACATAAAGGGAAAAAGGGAAATAAGGATTTTCTATTATGTGATAATTGTGGGAAGAATCACCCTGGTACTTGTCTAAATGGAATGTGAGTTTGTTACAAATGTGGAGAAAAAGGTCACCAGGCTCGTGATTGCAAGGGAAAGAAAGAAGCTATCAATGTTGAATGCTAGAATTGTAGGGAAATGGGGCATTATGCAAATGAATGTCCTAAGCATCCGGAAAACATACCTCAAAAAAGGCCAAGGGATCAAGGCCAGTCTTATGCTGTGACTACAGTTGAAGCGGAATAATTAATGTATTGGTGCTTTTGGACTCATGGATTATATTCTGGTTATTAGGATAATGTGATATATATATAAGGATTTTACTACAGTACATGTTGATTTCATTAAGGTTTTAATATGATGAAGGTAATCATATTTTTGTATTTGACAATAAGAGAAACTTTACATTGTTTAGGGAATCTAATGTTACAATTGATTTTGGAATTTAAGGACCCTTTAGAGAAAGTATGGATAGAGGTATTTTGGATAACTATAAAGGTTGGAATGGATTAAGTTGATCATTGGATAGTATTTTCTATGTTTAAAACATTTCTGAAGATTATTTTTGGAATATTATAATACTATATTTTTAGGAAAAGGACAACCTGCAGGGTGGGTCATAACCCGTCGCGTCGGACAAACCTGCAGGAATCGAACCCACAACCATAGTGCGACATGCCTTTATTACCTACCACTAGCCTACAAGAAGTCCTTGGTTATTACAACATAGTTTTACTAATCTAAATGGTATTTGTTAATATTTGGAACCATATACAATTAGGATAAATAGAGTATTTTTGAGTTCTATTACCTTTTAGAGTGAAAGATGGGGTTGTGGTAAAAATTTATTAAAGAATGAAAGTCTACATGAAAAGTATGTATATTCCCTTACGTTCTTAGTAAATCTCCTAAATAAATTCCTCAACTTTATAAAAGGTAACTTAAAACAAAAATGTTGTCAGTTATCTTTTCCAATTGGGGATTTAATGATAATTCAACCAATCACAATTTTGTGACTTTATTATGGTTAACATTCTCTTAATCCTGTTTTCTACAACTCTCCATCAGACCATGATGGTTTGTTTCTCCTGCTTATCCATATTTTCGTGGAATCCTAGTGTGGGATATATCGGGTGAACTTTGTACTTCTCTTTCTTTCTTGTAATGTTATATTTTTATTAACCTTATTTCAGATGTGGGTTTCCCACAAAGGTATTTTCTATTTTAAACATTTTATTTTCAATGAAAAATTTCAAATTGCGAGGACGCAATTTATTGAAGGATGGGAGAATGTAACACCCAGAGCTTCCACGATACACTTCTCATTCAATAATGCAATAGCTTGCATTATACGCAACTTCGAGTTCTAACACACCGCGACTAATCAAAGTAGCCATTATGAATAGTAATACCCACTTTTTAAAATTATAGAAATTTTATATTTCAAAATGGGATTCATTTTTTTATTCGTAATATCGAAATTATCCAATGTTGAATTTTTTGTAATTTTCTGGGAACATCCATATGAATAGTGAAAAATACTTAAAAACAACTTTTTTAATCAAAGTATTTTATAGTGATAAATTATAGTATTTAGTGGTTTTAAATTATAATAAGAATATATTTTTACTATTTTATCCGATGGTGGTCATTATAATTAATTTCACTTTAAAATTGGACATAAACAATTGTCAATCTTTTGATATAAATTGTTTCTTAAAAACACGCTATTTGTTGTGACAGCGGGATTTAATTATAAAATTAATTATTTCAACTTATATGTCTGGAATTTTGTAAAATATACATCATTTTTGAAACCGGAATATCAAATATAGCTTATGTTGAATTTTTGGGATTTTTCTGAGAAACATCAATTTTTGATGAATAGTGAAACCACTAAGTGGAACTTATAAAAACTGATTTTTCGTTTAAATGAAATATTACCACTTCTGTGTTTTGAATTTCAAAAATCAGACATACATGGTTGTCATTAAGAAGTAAAATATGGTACAATGAGATTAAAATAATTTTTGGTGAATAGTAACTTTTAAGTTCTTAATCGCGATTAGAGGTAATTAGTGTAGTTTATGGTAAAAATAATGTTTTAATAATATGAGATGAGCTTGACACATGTCATACTCTCATTGGATGTGTCATGGCCGACCAAGACAATCCATGGGTCAACTTGGGGACCCCATGGATCCACTTTAGTTGGAAAATGACATAAATACCTTTTATTTAATGTTAAAGTAAAAAATGACACAAACATAAAATGTTTTACTAAAACAATTTTTACTTTGGGTTATAAAAGTCATATTTTTTACTATAAATAGTCATTGGAAAGCTAAAAAGATTTCCTACATCATAGTTTTTTTAATATTTTTATACATTAATTAAATTAAATTATTTATGACATCATGATGATGCAGCGATGACCTCATTATTTAACGATTTAAATAAAATGGAAAGATAATGTAATATCTAAGACCTACACATGTCCAAAACATATTGGATGGGTAGATTTCTAACCCTTATCACCATATCATAGAATGATATCAATGTGGGACCTCTTAAATCAGAATACTATTCTAAAATGAAGTGACTTTTCTTTACTTTCCAAGAGTGCCCCTCCTCTCCTCTTATAAAAGGCCCCCACCTCTACCACCTCATTCACACTTTCAAGCCATTTGGCTCAGCCAAACTCTGCCCAAATACTCTTCCAACTTATCCCTCTTACTCATAGAAGCCTCACTTTGGGCAGAACTCTTCCCAAGGAAGCCTTTGGCTCAAATCAAAAAGAGTTACCCGATTTTAAGGTAATGTCTTCTCTAATGTTGTTTTTTTTTATTTTGCTTCTCCAACCCTTAAAATCTTTTTATTCCTTTCTTTTGTAACAACACCAGTATCCTCAATATATTAGGATGTTTTTATAAGGAGGATTCGAGATACAATTACACACACCTATATCTAATGGTTAAAGAACATACTGTTTCTGTGGATGGCGAATTTATACCCCACGAAACGATGATTGTTAAACACTCATATAACACCTTAAAAGGTGGCCATTAAGATGTCACTATATTTATATATGATATATAATATTTTTATGTTTTCCTTATGCTTCTGTATTTCTCATTTATGTCATACTTTATGATTTCCATTATGGGTAAAACGTGATAATTTCATTTTAGGAAGTGCGGACTACCGCCCCCTCTAAGTGATGTGAATCGTTAATGACATATGTGGGATGTATAAAGGATGGAGTAAATGATATTATATATGATATTATACTAGAACTATATTATACCTTTATATAATTATGATTTCATTCCATTAAATACGAAATAGAAATGAAAGTAGCGTTCATGCGTTCGTACGGCTTACCGTCTCCATGAACGGTGCATTTCATTTCTTACCTCTAAATGTTACGTAATATTATGAATGAATGTATATACTGGATATATATGATATATATGATATATAAATCCTGAATATAATTCTGGATATAATGGATATTTCACCACATGAACAACTTGTAATTATAAGAATTTTATTTTTGACTCAAGTACCTAAGATCGACTAAACGACCGTTATAAACTTAAATAATTACATAATGTTAATGACATGGTAATAAGTGATATAAAATGAATAATGAACTTGAAAAAGGTTCTTAATAATGTAGATATTAACACTAATTTATTATTCAGGAGATCAAATAACGGTCGAGTCAAGTCGGACACGAGGTAAGGGAATTTCATAACCAAATTTCCATTCTTTGGGTTAATCTCCTACTTTCAAATTATGTCATTATATTATTATGTCATATCTTGTATTTATACATTATTTATTTGTACTTATAGTGAATAAACATAATATATCTATTTTATTTTAAAAATGATCTTTCTATGGGACTTCGTCTCAATCTCCTTTTATTGAGGCAAATTTGGTTTTATACACAACTTTCTTTTATACGGTGTATAAACCCCTTTGTCTTTTACGTTTATTCAAAAGGAACCTTTTTATACAAAGCGTTTTACTAAACGACAAAACGGGAATGTTTTTTATTCCGTACTTATGCGGCGACAGTGACTTCTTTGCCATCGTGACCATTATTTGAGTTTTGGCTTCCTCTACAAGGCATCACTTTTTTTAATGAAAAATAAATACAAAGTTTTAACTTTCTTTTATTTTGGTATTGAAAACGGTTTTGAAAGAGTTTTTATTATATCAATGTGTTGTATTGATATCTTGTGATTGAAATGTGGAAATGTTATGTTTCCTTTATGCATGTTTTATGTGATACAATTTTGTTATGGTTTATGATATGTTTAAAACTATTCATATGAGGAATGCATTGGACATAATAAGTGACGGATGGAGCCCACTATAGCTCCTTGATGCATCGGTAGGTCTCATGAGACAAACTAGTGTCTTGGCATGAGGCCTTGACAAAATCTTATTTGTGGTCTTGGCACGAGGCCTTGTATACGTGGTTATGATAGTCTGGCATTATGCATTCCATCATTATGAAAGTGGTTATTGATATTTCATGTGATTATTTGACTAGTAGAATATCCATGTGAGTAAGTAAATGGAATTATTTCATTTTACTTTTGCCATATTATTTTAAAGTTCGTGTTTAAAAGGCTTTTGTTTTAGTTATACATTGCCTTAAATGTTAATGTTTATTTATGAAAGCTTCCGCTATATTGTTATCCTTACTGAGCATCTGATCTCACCCCTTTCAATGTTTTAATTTTTCCAGGATCTGAAGAAGTATATTATGAATGACCTGTAGGGATAATATAAGGGGATATGAAGAGAAGATGTTGTAGTTTTTTTACATTGTGATGTAATGTAAGACTTATGAATGTATCTAGTGTTTCCAAGGCTACTAAACTAATCGGCCTTTCGAGACTTGATCTTTTGTGATCATGCCTATGTTACTAAAGAATGCACCGACTCTGTGTAGCTGGGGTCAGGGCATTACATCCGTTGTCAATACAAAAAGCGTGTTTTTAAGAAATAATAACTATCAAAAGATTGACAGTTGCTTATGTCTAGTTTAAAGAAGTAATTAAATTCAATGGCCAATAGTATATTGAATGGTAAAAATATAATCAAGTTATACTTTAAAACCACTCAATAGTATAATTTATCAGTCTAATTTATTTTGATTTAAAAGATTATTTTTTGAATAAAATTTATTATTTTTCACTATTCATCAAAAAATTTATTGTTTTCATAAAAGTACCAAAAATTCACCCTAAGATAATTTCGATATTCCAAATCCAAAAATGAATTCCTTTTCAAATGATAAAATTTATAAAATTGCAAAAAGTGGGTATTACTATTCATAATGGCTTGTTTGATTGGTCACGGTGTGTTAGAATCTGGAAGTTGCCTATAACACATTCTATTGTATTATTTAAAGAGAAGTGTACTGTGGTTGTTTTGGGTGATACATTCTCCCCTTCTTCAAATAATTTCGTCCTCAAAATTTCTTAAATATTACTGCATAAATAGACTCGGATGATTTCTTCATCATATGTTCCTTGGTTTCCAACATTGCCTCTACCATCTTATGGTTACTCCATAGATCCTTTACCAGATGAGTCATCTAATTTCTCAGCACTTGTTCTCTTTTATCAAGAATCTTGATAGGCTCTTTGCAATAAGACAGATCAGGTTTGAGTTCTAATACTTCATAGGTGATTACATGCGTTGGGTCAGGCATGTATTTTCTCAAAAGTGACACGTGGAACACAACATGAACTTTTGGAGAGACTTAGCGGCATTTCCAAATGGTATGATACAAGCCCAATTCGTTCTAGAATTTCAAAATGTTTGATGTAACTGGTATTCAATTTACCCATCTTACTAAAATGTATAACACCCTTCCATTGAAATACCTTCAAGAAAACATGATTTCCTACATGAAATTGCAAATCATTCCTTCGGTTATCAGCAGAGCACTTCTACCTACTTTGAGCGATTTGATGTGGGTTTAGATTACCTTCACCTTTTCCATCATTTCCTCTTCAAGTTCTATGCCTAGGAGTTTTCTTTCACCAACATCATCCCAACAGGTTGGTGTGTGACATCTCTTTCCGTAGAACGCTTCAAATGGTTCCATTTGAATACTTGAATGGAAGCTATTGTTATAGGAAATTTCTAAAAGAGGTAAATATTGATCTCATATACCTTGAAAGTCATGTGAGGAAGATCTAAACATGTCTTATAAGGTATGAGAATTCCGTTCTGATTTTCCATCAGTTTGAGGGTGGTAGGCAGTGCTCAAATGATGTTTAGTATCCAGGTCTTTGTAAATAATTTTCTAGAATCTTGATGTAAAATGTAGATCACGATCCAAAAAAATCGATAGCTTTATTCCATGGAGT
The DNA here is from genome assembly GCA_963277665.1 of Viscum album. Classification (NCBI taxonomy): domain Eukaryota; kingdom Viridiplantae; phylum Streptophyta; class Magnoliopsida; order Santalales; family Viscaceae; genus Viscum; species Viscum album. The sequence goes on from OY728129.1 coordinate 938,953,669, forward strand.
CTTAAAACTTCGTTAATATACAGTCTTGCTAAACTTTCTAGTGGTAAATCTTCTTTATAGAAAGATGATGTGCTGACTTGGTATGAAGATCCACAATGACCCATATTGCATTATTCCTTATAGGAGTATTTGGTAGTCCCATGACAATTTCCATCACAATATTATCCATTTCTACTCAGGTATTGGAAGAGGATTCATGAATCCTCCTGGATGTTTCCTTCCAGCATTCACTTGTTGACAAACTATTCATCATGATGCTAAATCAGTAATCTCCATTTAAATTTTGTCCCACCAAAAATGTTCCTTCAAATCTATATACTTCTTGGTGATACCAGGGTGTATAGGGAAATCAGAGCTATCAGCATCATCTAAGAATTCCCTTTTCAAATCAGGTATATGAGGAACAAGAAGTCTCATCAAAAATTTCAGAATCCCATCTTCATATACGGATTTGAACAATCTCCCATCATTCATTGATTTAATCTTCTTTTGAAATTACTCAACATCAGCATGTGAAATTTTTTACCTTTCTAGTGAAGATGGTTTGGAATCAATTTGAAAAATCATTTCTATTTAACCATCAATGGTTATTCCTCTTACCCATATTTACTAGATCCATAAAAATATTATACCTTTCAACTCTCATCTGGTTCAAAACACCATGATCCTTTCTGGCTCAAATCATTGCCACCTTATTTGCCTTCCCAGACTGGTAGTGTATCGTGCAGTCACAATCCTTGAGTAGTTCAATCCATCTCCTTTGCCTCATGTTGAGTTCCTTCTAAGAGAAAATATACATCAAACTCTTGTGATCATTATATGTATCACTTTTCTACCCATAGAGAAAGTGTCTCCAAATATGCAAAGAAATGATTTAAACTCCTAACTCAAGATCATGGGTTGGATAGTATTGCTCATGAATTTTTAGATGTCGTGATGCATAGGCAATAACACTATCATTCTGCATAAGGATACAACAATGTACTTTCTTTGAAGCATCACTATAAATAACAATCCCATCATTCCCAGATGATAGAGTCAAGATAGAAGAATGGACTAATCTTCTCATCAGTTCTTAGAAACATTCTTCACACTATTTTGTCCAACCAAATTTACCTTGTTAACATTTGAGATTCCTTATTGGGTTAGCCAATTGGGAAAACTTATGGAAAAAACGACGATAATAAATTACTAAAACAATAAAACTGTGTACCTTATATATTCTTGTCGGTGCCAGAAATTCTTGGATTGCCTTTGTCTTAGAATGGTCAAAAGATATTCCATCCTTATAGATAATATGGCTAAGAAAACAAATATCTTTAATCCAAAATGCACACATTCTAAACATCCCGTATAATTTATCTCTTCTGAGTGTTTTCATAATTGTGTGCAAGTTATTTTCATGATTTTCATAGATTTTGGAGTAAACCCTGATATCTTCAATAAATACCACTACAAAATCTTCATGATATTAATTGAAATCTATGTTCATTAGATCCATGAAAATAGAGGAAGCATTAGTCATCCCAAAAGGCATTACTCTAAACACATAATTCCCATTCCTGGTTCGAATTGCTGTTTTCGGAATGTCTTCCTTCTTCACACACAACTAATGATATCCAGATCGAACACCAATCTGTGAAAAATATTGAGCTCCCTGAAGTTGGTCAAATAAATCATCAACGCAATATAGGGGATACTTGTTCTTTATATTTATAGCACTGAACTCTCTATAGTCAATGCACAAACTAATAGATCAATATTTTTTCATAACAAAATGAATAGGTATCCCCATGGAGAAACACTATGGTGAATAAATCCCTTATTACTAAATTCCTATAGTTGTTTCTTTAGTTCCTCTAATTTCACAGTAGCCACTCTATAAGGGGGAATTGATATGGGCCTTGAACTATGAATTAAAACAATGGAAAACTCAATTTCTCATTCTGGAGTATGTCCAGGTATATCTTCGGGAAACAAATCAACATATTCAAGGACAATAGATATATTATCTATTTGAAAATTATCTTCCTCCCCCACAATTATTTTATTCTCTTCCTCTCTAATAATTGAATTTTGTTGAGCTAATGGGTGTGGATACAGATAAGAGTGAGGTGGTGACATTTCTGCTCTAAAGAAAGGGTGTTCATTATAATCATTATAAAAAACCATAACCTCCTTCTACTTACAATAAATTTTTTCATCATGGTATGAAATAAAATCAATACCAAGGATTATATCAAATTCAATCATGGGTATGATGATGATGTCGATAGAAAATGAACATTTATATTCTCTAATGGGAACTGATTCAAAAAACTTTGTATTAATGATACGTCCCATAAGAGTTTTGACTGAAAACTCCCTTGTTAAATCAAATTGGAAATATCTAATTTTCTTTGCAAACTCGAAAGATAAGAAACAATGCAATTATCTAGAATCAAATAAATCATTGGATAAACTTGAGGAAACCATTAAATTACCTACCACCACGTCTTTTGTGACATCATCCTCTATATTAGTGATTGCAAAAGCTTGGCCTTGATCCCATGGCCTTTTATGAGGTAAGTTTCCCTAATGCATAAGAAATTCATTTGAATAATTTTCCATATCCCTACAATTGTAGCATTGATAATTGATAGCGATTTTATTTCCCTTAAAATCTCTAGCAATATGGACTTTCTGTCCACATTTATAGAATACTCCTTTTCCATTTAGACAGGCACTACAGTGCTTCCTTCCACAATTATCATTGGGTGGAAATTAAAATCATCCCTTCATCCTTGTTTCTATATTTACATTCCCAGAGTGTTTAGTAGATCCCTTTTTCTCTTTCCTTGGTTTAAAGTCATAAGACATAGAGAATTCCTTTTTATCTTGATAACACACGAGACAATATCTTTGTATGATGACAAGGATTGTGATACTATTTCTTGATGGAGAAATGGGTTATCCCCTCAATGAAATGATCAATCTTTTTTATTATGTTGTGTATATAATCTACAGCATGCCTCAATAACCTAGTAAACATAGCCTCATACTTTTTGACATTCTCATCCTCCTTTTTCCTCAGACACAGAAATTGCACTTCCATATCTGCTCGATGGTCATGAGAAAATTATTTTTCTAAGAAAATCACTTTAAAGTCCCTACATTCCATGTTTGATACATCATCATCTTCATTATGTTTCGAATCAATTATCACCATTCATAATCATCTCTTGTGAGGCGGTAAACTACCATGATGACTTTTTTCCTTTCACTACTCCCCAAGGTGTGGAATATTTTCTCTGAAGAATTTATCCATTGTTCAGCTACTGATGGATTTTTACTCTGATTTAATTTTGGTGGTTGTTGCCTTATAAAGAGATCTAACATTGATCCTCGACGTTGTGGATTAGGGTGCTCCATACAGGTAATGTTATTATTCATAACCTTAGTGAGTTGTACCTGTATGGGGATAAGAGGATCAACACCAGTTGTATCACCAGATCCACTAGAATTATCTTGGTTAGGAGGAAAATCCCTACATGGAGTGCATACATTGATATAGTTTCCATTAAATCCACTAGGCGTAATTTATAAACAATGGCATATACTGGATTTGTTTATAAATCGCAATACATAAATCCAGACATGTAAAACACTTAACATAAATTGAATAGTTTGTAGATATAATCCATAATCAGGAAAAAGTTTTTTTTGAGAAGTATATACACATAAACCCATCATAATGGTTTTTAAAGAAAATGAGAATTATGGAAATAATATCCCCTGGGAGTGTCGTAAATATGAGTGCATCAAGTCCCATTGGCGTGCACCAGTTCCCATTCGAGTCTAGCTCAATGTGGTATATTCAGTTTTTACCCCAACGTACATCTGTGCCAAAGCAACCTCTACCTTCATGTTTCCAGACAAATATGTATTTCTTGAAAAACTCAAAAAATCTCTACAGTACCAATATTTTAGGAAGTTATTATATACTAATCCTCAAAGTCTGTCTCAGGGCTATGTGCTCTAATTAGAGTTTATCTAAATCTAGTTTCCAATGTTTTTACTAAACGTCTTCTGATACCAACTGTAACACCCTGACCCTAGTTACCTAGAATCAGTGCATTATTAAATAACATTGGTATGATCATAAGGAAATTATGTCTCAAATGACCAATCAGTTTAGTATTATTGGAAACAAGATTCATATATAACTTCAACTTTACAACATTAAAAGAAATTCAACACGAATTGATTACTTTAGAAACATACAAGCCTCATAGATTATTCTTGAAAGTCGCTCATAAATAAATTTTTCATATCCTAAAAAAATGAACACAAGAAATGGGTGAGATCAAACACTCGATATGGGCAAGAAATACATCATAAGCTAACATAAATATTAAGCATGGTAAATAAATGAAACCACATGCGTTTACTAATAATAAACATGAATACTTTTTTGGATGTAATATGAGCTGTGTAAATAATGCCATAATAAAACATGATCATGGGTATTATACTATTCTAATAACCACATTATCCATCAATATTATTTTCATAATGAGGGATTGTATAATGTCAGACATTCGGAAACATTTTGTCAAGGCCTCACCCAGACGTCTAAAAATGAATAAGGCATCAGCCAAAACCATACATCTAATTAGGAAAGGCCTCAGCGAATTCTATGTCTAGTTGTATCATGAGACCTACTAATGAATCAAGGAGCTAGAGCAGACCCCACCCGTCCCTTACTACGTCCAATACAATCCTCATATGAAAAAATTTAAATATAACATAAACATTCCTATTTAAACTAGCATATGAACTGCAAATACTTTAACCATAAACCATGAATGGTATAAAAATAACACATCTACAGTTAAACATATAAAAAACCATCAATACATTATGGAAGACTTGTATCATAATGAATCGACTTCAAACAAGTATAAAATCTATCAATGGATGTTGACATAGATGAAATCAAAACTATTTGAGACAAATACCTCTTTCTTTTTTGAAATCATTTAATGTTACATAATTATAAAAGAAAATGTTTATTTCGAAAATATTCTTATAAGATTTTATGGCAATATTTGATGATGTTATAATGGTAGAAATTAACCACACCATCCATATAAGATAAGAAAACATTCTTACCTTAATGTTGTCAAAATGGTCGTAAAGTACCTTATTTGGAAAACGACATAAAGATTCCATACGAAAATTTTTGTAAAAGGAAAAAAAGGGTATAAATGACTTTTACCCATAGTCTAGTAAATATTTAAAATATTTTGGGATAAATTTTAAAAAATAAGGATGTGGGTGATAAAGAAGTCCATGTAGATACATACGTAAAAACAACATCGAATAATAAAGTGATTGTGAAATTAACCCTTACCTTGTACTTTTCCTTGGTCAAGGCTAGGTTAACCTCTTGTATAATAGTGAAATAATTATTAAAAAATTATTCAAGAACTATATACATTTAAATGTTATCATATATGATCTTCTAATATTTCTTTGTTAATAATATTTTAGTATTATCGTCGTTTCAGGTGTTATCTGATTTGTTTTCCTTTATATGATTTCTGATGTAAGTGATGTTTGTTATGGATAGGATTTATCTTATTCATAATAAGGATGATATTATGTCTTTAAACATTATTTTTAATCATCAAATGAAAATTTGTCTTGAATGGATACGATGGGGAATGAATCTCATCGCTTTCGTGGAGACATTAATCTGTACGTATGCACGAGAAAAAATATCATTCTTTTGATATTAAAATAATATATAATTGGATGGTATATCATATATAAAAGAGAATTATAATGTTATATTTATTAGTCACATCAATTACACTTCATTATTATAGCCATCCAAATAATAATGTCTTGAATAACAATTACACCACGACGTGGAGATGGTAAGTCGTAGGTATGCACATACTGTGACATGTCATTCAAAGGAAGGATAGAATAATGAATACAGATGTACCATATTTATAATAACATCACAATATATAGATGTTACTGGATTTATTATTTTATAATTTACACAACAAAGAAAGATGATGTGCAAGAAGAAAGGAAATTGAAAGAGGTGATGAAATTTTTACCTCTTCTTAATGTTCTTCCTTTTGATTTGATCAAAAGAGATCCATAGGTCGGATTTTTGACTAAAGGAAGTAATTTAAGATTAAGGGAGGACAGTTGAGAGGGTATTTTGGAAGATTTTGGCTGAGCCAAATGGTTTTGAATGTCTGCATTAGAGAGAAGGGGATGTTCAATTTTATATGAGGTGTGAGGGGCACCTTAAGAAAAGTTAGAAACATTATTTTATAATAAAATAATTTTCAGTTTCTAAAGATCCAAAATGAATTATTTAATTTAAAAGGTGAGAATGGGTCAAAAAACACTCAACCAATAAGTTTTAGATAGGTTTTTTCGTTATGTTAACTTTAACCTTTAGATTTAACTCTTAGTTAAATAGTTTGACATTTACCATGTCTCTTTGTATTTTTATATTATATTGTTAATAAACATACAATAAACTTCCAAGAGAATCCCACGTGGATTATTACAGATACACATATCATTATATAAGTCTTTTTTCTGATCCTTAGTTTTTTTTGGAATAGAATATCAATTAATAATAAAATATTTGTTTTAAAACTATTATATGTCACTTTTGACACTATTTGGTATTTTATTTTTTTCTAAATTCATAAAAGAATTATTCCTTCAAAAAAATTCATTTAATAAATTTTGACATGTCACATTAAACTATAAAATTCATGTATGGCATCAAAACATTAAAATAATATTTATTTTAACATCTATAAAACCATTTATTTGATTCTTTAATTAATAAGGAAAATAATACATCATCATTGTGTCCTAAATAAATTTAATTATTCAATGTATAAAAAATATAAATAAAATAATATTATGTAAGAAATTGTTTTAACTTTCTAATTAATATTTGTAGTCGAATAGATGATATATCTTACCCTATGTAAATTTTTTTATGAAAATATGTATGATTATGTCATTGTTGTATATATTTTAACATAATTAATATAAAGTGTCATTATATCTTACATGTGGCTCCAAGTGGTCCCAAAATCAACCTAAGGAATTCCATGGTCAGACATGAATCACCCAATAGGGTTAGGACACATTTTAGGGTAATTGAATTTAATTATAATATTATTTTTTACCCTTATTTACTGTATTTCCCCTTTAACCATGGTAAATAAAATAAATATCAAATTAAATATTCAAAATGTATAAAAATAAAAGATTCCTATTTACAAAATTTGTTCATACTAATTCTAAATATGGAATCCATTTTTCTAAATTCAAAACACAGAAGTGGCAGAAATTAATTTAAAGTTAATTCTCATTGTCAAAATGAAAAGAGTGTTTTTAGGGAATAATAACTATCAAAATATTGGCACTTACTTATGTCTATTTTAAATGTGAAATTGCATATAATTACCAAAGTTAGATAAATTTTAAGAATATAATATAATTATACTTAAAATAAACTCAATAGTTTAATTTATCAGTATAAATTTTTTTATTTAAAAAGTTGTTTTTAATTAAAATTTAGTAATTTTACTATTCATCCAAAATTGAATGTTTTCTGAAAAGTACAAAAAATAACCCTAATCTAATTTAGATATTCTGAATCAAAAAATGAAGTCCATTTTGAAATATTAAATTTATAAAACTTCAAAAAGTGGCTATTACTATTCATAACGGCTAGCTTGATTGGTCGTGGTGTGTTGGAATCTCGAAGTTGCGTACAACACACACTATTGTATTATTAAAAGAGAAGTGTACACTGGATGTTTGGGGTGTTACACCCATAAAAGGAAGAAGAAGTTGTTTATTGGGTATCACCCAAGAATGTGGTAGAGGATTATAGTTTCTTAGGACTGGTAGTTTACTACCAGAGGTTTGTTCCCGATTTCTATCGAGTTGCAACATCTTTGAAGGCCTTGAAAAGAAAGGAATACACTTTTAAATGGAGTGAATATTTTTTTGGAGGATTTTATTTATCATAAAGGGAATTAGGTTAGTACCCATGTGTTATGGTTTCTAGTGGAAGGTGTGACATTTGATGTATTATTTGATTCTTTCGGTCGAGTATCGTGGTGTGTGATGATGCAGTAGGGGGAGTTACCTTTTATGAGTCCATATAGTTATGACCACTTGAGCGTAACTATGCCACCCATGACCTAGAACATGCATGTCTTCTTTTTGGGCTGATGTTTTGGCGGCATTACCTCATCAGGGAATGCTTTGTGGTCTTCATAAATCACTAGAGCATGAGGTATGACATATCACAGTGACACCTGAACTTGAGGCAACGGATGTGAATGGAGTTTCTCCATGACTAAATATTTTAGATCTTCTATACATAAGTAATGAGGAATGTTGTGGCTGATGTCTTGAGCAGGAAGTCACAGAATGATGTTATTCGGGGGTCATCATATGCTGGGAAAGCAATGAAGCAATTGGCTACTTTACATTTGTGAATTAGAGTTGAGGATGGTAGAGGCTATTTATTTCATATCAAAGTGCAGTTTACTTTATTACATACATGGAGGAGTATCAGTGGGAAGACTCAATTGTTAAAGTGATGCATGATCGCGTTGACCTATGAAATGATAAGGAAGATGGTCAGAGTGTGATCAGAATCAAATGATGTTTTGTGGGATGTTGTTTGTCCTGATGGAAATGTTTGAGGGAGTTCATGATGAGTTCCATATATGAGCCCTTGTGGTACACCTAGAAGTTTCGATGATGTACCGGGGCTTGAGATGTTAGTTTTGGTGGCCCAGCATGAAGTGTGTGGTGGTTGTGTTTTTAGAAAATTGATCAATGGTTCAACAGATGAATGCTAAACAACATGTTCCTGGAGGTATGTAATAGCCATTAGACATTGCTAACTAGAACTGAGATGAAATATCGATAGATTTAATTATACGGAAAACCAGGTCTGCGGGAGGCTTTGATTGCATCTGGGTAGTGGTGGATCAAGAGAATAAATCGCCATACTTCATAGAGGTTAAGGAGTCAAGCGCAATGGATTCCTTAGCATAGAAGTTCATGGGTGATGTTGTGCATCTTCATGGAGTTATGAGAACCATAATTTTAGATCAAGAAACACACTTTACTTCATGAGTCTAGAAGGGGATATAGTGTGATTTTGGAACCTAACTATGCCTTAGCACTATTTTCCACCCTCAAATAAATGGTTAGATAGAGAGCACCATCCATAAGTTGTAGGATATGTTATGGGAAATTTTTCCAGACATTAGTGGATCGTGGGTAAAATACTTTCCAAGGAAAGAGTTTAACTACAAAAATATCTATCACTCAACAATTTGCATGGAACCATCTTAATCATTCTATTGAAGAACATGTCATTCATCAGTGTGTTGGATAGAGGTTGGGGAGGCAGGTGTTCCTGTCTCAAAGGTGGTGTAGAGCATGATAGAGAAGGTTCAATATGCGTGTGAGAGGATGAAAGTGGTTCTAGACCAGAAGAATTCATATGTCGATCATAAGAGAATACACTTCGAGTTAGAGGATGGTCACCCCATGTTCTTAAAGGACCCCCCTCGACTTAAAAATCAATAGTTTGTTATGGGGAATAATCTTTCTCCCAGATTCAATGGACCATTCGATGTGTTTGGATGAGTCGGTGAGGTGGAATATCAGCTGGCATTACTACCGCTATGGGAAAGGATCCCCAATATCTTTGATGTGTCTTAGCTCTGTCAGTATCTACACAACGACTCCTACGTTTTCAATTGGGGAGAGTTAGATGTAAAGGATGATGCAATGTTTGTGGAGTTAATGGTGAGGATCGAGGATCGCAAGGAGAGTTTTTTTTCATGGATGGACCATTCACTTTGTTCGTGTGCTGTTGATGCATGTTAGCATCAAGGATATTACTTTGGAAAAGGAGGAACATATTCTTTCCTATTACCAATAGCTATTTTTTGTTTTGATCTTATGTTTTCATTGTGCCTTGCTAAATATGATCTTTTAATATTGATTATTGTTTAATAAATTTTTCCAATGTTCCCCATTTTGTGTGAAATGTACTAACTATAAGGATGTGAGAACATGATCCATAATCGAGATGCATTAATATGTATGTGAATAAAACTATGAGGGCGAGTCAGTGCAGCCCAAAGCATATAGTATCACAGTAAAGATGAAGGAGCTACCTAACCAATATATCTCTATGGTGATAACATTTTATGTAGTTTGTATAATTGATGGTGAGAAGTGGTAGTGTTTTTACAGCAGCTTAGGAGATTGATGTGAGAAATATTTCCTTGGATTTCAAGGTTTTATTTCATATTTCAAACAAATCAAGAGTGGTTTTTCCCTGGGAGGTATCATATAATGTGGTTGTTCAGACCCTTGTATTTTTTTGGGTTTATTCTTGAATTATCGAGGCTAAAAATAGTTTGACCGGAACTTTATGTAGTGGACGGGACCCTTCTAGTCAATTACATTGGAAAATCCTAATGTTGGAGGATTCTTAGGGACCATCAGTTCCAAATTTTTTAGTTTTCAAAATTTCAGTTTGAATGAATGGTTCCACCGATGGGCATCAGTGCTAGGGGGAAGGTGTTAGGGTGTCAGTGACTCACCCATAAATGTGTCATTCCCATATTATTCCAGAATTGTTGTTTCTCTCTATTAGAACCTATTTTGACATAAATATGTTTTAATACACCAATCAATGTGATTTAAGGCCCTTAAAAGATGTATCAAATCCCCTATGAGTTTAGAGACCCTTTAATTACCTATACATGTTGATTTTTCATCGGTCTCAATCCCTTATCAATGTTCTCCATCCTCCCATATTTTCCAGTTTCTCCCATATTATGTGTTTTCCTCATTTAAAGGAAATCTATCAACATATTTCCATCCAATGTTCAATCTCCATCATTTCTGAGGGGAACTATTAAACCTATATTATTCCCAACATGTAAAACTGCATAGCCATATTTTCATGCCATGATACAACTTTAAGTAATTTGAAATGGTCTCACTGATTATCAGATCTGGATACTTTTTAATATGAAATAAAATCTTCTTTATTCCTTATCAATTCTCTTAGTGTCCCTCGAGAATTCATCCTGAGACAAATCATGTGACTGTGATGGAACCCTTTCTACCTAGCCTTGGATTATTCCTTCTTTCCAGTCACAACATCCCTAGTACATAGCATAAGGAGAAAAATTAGATCCTTGATCTTCTAGATATAGTTTTTCCCTTAGTCTTCCTTTAATATGCATCATGCGGGGTGGGTATGGTGATGTTACATCGGGACGTTGATAAAACCAATATTAATGAAGATAATAAAGAGACAATTAAAAAATTTATGGGATGGGTTAGTTGATGATATTGGTGTATTATACCTGTTTTGTTATGTTGTTAGTTGTATGGGCTGAAGTCCACTAAAAATCATGGCTATTGGTGGTCCATTCAAGCACACTAATGAAGATCTATTTTTCTAGATAATCATATGGTTGAATGAACGAAACCTATAAACTAATTGATAACATGATATTCGATGATTAGATGGTTACGCTATGAATAATAATCCTTGTCTGGTCACCCTGATTAACCAAACATTTAGAATAATCCTAATGAATGGTGTTTCCTAAATCTAAAAACGTCTTCGCTAAATTTTGGGGATTTGTATGGTTATTATAATTATTGTTCATGGGGTGACGTGGATAAGAATGGAATATCTGGATTAGATGTTTTGGGGTTTTAAATATGATGTCATGTGGGGCTAGTATGTTGGGTTTTGGTTTTGTTCATGTACTTTGAGGTATCTCGTATATCCCTTGTGATGTTGATACATATAATAGACCCGAGAGTAAATGCTTTAAAGCTTCATGGAAATTTTGTTTCAGTTGTTTCTTATGGATTATGTTTATACTTGTTACTTTCCTTGTAGTGAAGGAATATTGAAATGGAATCTTTTAAACAAGATAACTAGAATTGGTAAAATTGGGAACTGTTTTCCAGAAATTGGTTGTGCTCTGGTTGAGGTTGTTGTGTACTTGTGCATGTGGGGATTGCAACATGAGTGGTTTTTTATGGGATTTTTGTGGGTTTCAGGACCTTTATGTTTTTATGATAGATTTTTAACTATATTTATAAAATTTAGTTGTAATTATTCATATACGCACCCCACCGATGTTGATAACATCATGCTAAACACCCCCATTCTAAGGGGGTGTTTTTCCCAACATTCCTATGTGTGGATGGTTATTATCCAATTACTGCTCCCTCTACTAGGTATCCAAAAAATCATCGGGTATGTGTGACAACCTAATGATCATTATCACTCAAAATGCATTAGAAGGGGTGTGTTGTGGAGGACGGCACTAGTGTGTGCGAGCTTGTTTGTTTCTGAAGTGTCTCCAGGAGGAAGCCCCAGTGTCTTTGGGCATGGTAGTGGTTGTTATTTCCCAAGTGTGTTTGGGAATGGTGGTGGTTGTTGGGGGATAAAGTGCATGTGGGTGTGGTTATTCATGGGTGTGGTGGCCCAAATGTTGAAGGGTGGGATTGACGTGTGCTTCAGATAACCTATGGATTTTTTACTGGGAGGTAGTGGAATTATAGTGGGATCTATGGGGGGTTGATGCATAGGATGTTCTAATTAACTATTGGGAAAACAGTGTGGGGTATCCAAATATCAATGTACTATTTATATAATATTACAAGACTTGTGTTATTTTCAGAGTGTTCTTTGGTGAGGCTAGGAGGAAAGTTTACTTGTTAGATGTTTTGGTCATCCATATTTCCCACATGGAATTAGAGTGTCTCCCCACATGGGTACAAGAGATTTTGGTTTCCCTAATAAGTATACCTTTATAATCACCTTATGTATATAAAACTACTTTCAGGTTTCCATGGGGACATAGAGGACCATACCAGATGTTACTATCTTGGGTGTGAGGACAATTGTAATTGATGATTATCTTTCTTGGGTAAATTCCTTCAGTGTTTTCTTTTACATTGTATCACTTTATTTTGGACATGCATATGGTAAATGATATTGGGATTTAATTTTATTTTTCTCATTGGTGTTTTTTGGGACTTACCATCTTATCACCCAATATTGTTCGATAAAAAGTGTAATTCCATCCATATTACATGAGACTCAAAACCATTGATGATAGTTTCCACTTTGGGGATTACTAAAGGAACAACTCATGGATTATTGTCTATACTTACACTAAAGGAAGGAAGGGTTAGTAAATTTGATTTCCCTTCCCATGTCTTGGAGTAGGCGAGACGTGACACATGCTCAAATCCTATTTATTATATGTGGTGTTAATACTTTATTTGATTATATTTAATGATCCTTAAAATTAAATTTATGTATTATAACATATCCATTTTTTATTTCTTTAATTTGGGTTATATTTAAAAAGATAAAAATTTATTAATGTAATTTTATCTCAATCTTTCTTTTTTGAGACACTTGCCATGTTATGCACCTATAATATCACATGAGTTGTATGTAATTACACAGAAATTCTATATCATAAATATCTAAAATTTCATGTGTTTTTACCTTTATTTACTATAAATATATCAATTATATTGTGATTCACCTATTACCAATGTGTTTATTGTTACAATCTCATCACTTTTCAAGACTGTTTTTGTTTATAGTCCAATTCATGAAATATTTTGGTCAAACTATTATGAAATCACATGAATTTTCATAACCTATGGTAATTTTTTTGAAATATCAATGTAATGTTAACATTATAAACTCTATATTATGTAATATAATTAGGAATTGTTTTAAGAAAATCCATCATTATTTATTTTTCCGGTTGGAAAACTATGTTCATTGAAAATGGTTTTCTTGAAACTATTTCAAATAATATTTTACTATTATCCTGTGATTCTTAAAAGACATCTTTTCCCATGTTTTTACCTCTTTAAAAAATATTTTTTTGAGTAATTTTATTTCTATTTTCCAATCTAGGAACATTTCTAAACTATTACACTTCAATTGGAATGTTCGATATCTACAAACAAGTATGCTTTCATGGTCATCGATTCCTTGATGATTCCTCTATAAGTTCACAAGGTAATGTTTATAATCAATTTGTTTCCCAATCAATTATTTATTATTTTTTATTAAAATCATATGAAATAAATATGTTTTTTAAAAATATTTTTTCGTTTAAACAGTGTTTTAAATGATTTCCAAAGCATTGTTATTATGTTTGAAAAGGTTTATTCTTAATGAAATGATTAAAATGATCTCATATTTTTATTTATATGTTTTAAAATAATTTCCAGAAAAATTGTTTTTAGAATTTTCTCAATCTCAATTTATATGATTTTAAGGAAATATGTTTTTAGTATAATCAATATTTTTTACATTTATTGAAGTTTATTTTCAATGAAAGTGGTCTTCAATATGTTTTATATTTTAAAAATTGTTTTTCATGGCATAACAGATATTTTACAAGAAAAATTTTATATGTGACATATCATGATTCTATTATATGTTTTCAATGGGGTTTCCAGGAAATGTATTCATAAAATAATTATATGTTTTAAAAAGTAATTTTCAATGAAATGTTAAGTTACCAGTGATATTTTAGTATCCTTATCCTTCTATGATATCATCCATTCTTATAGTTTTTTTATTTTCTTGTAATACGATCCAATGAGAGAATTTATATATTTTTATCTAAATTCTCTATGTTTTGATGGAATGATGTTTGTGAAACCCATTTCTATTCAATATTAAATTCCATCACAAATTCATAAGAAACACACTTCCATTAACGAGTTATTCCATGATGAAATTATTATAAAACCAATATATTTTCTATAAGATGTGACATGATTAAATGTTTATTATACACATTTTATTTCATGGCTTATGATATAATTTTTATGAAATCCAACATTTTTATCTTTTATTATAATATGATTGTTTCCAACACACATATGTATGACTTCATTATAGGATTGGTGGGATCTATATCTCCCTCCAATGAACTCGGTAATGATTAATATCTCATGAGCAAAATATGGGAAATAATTTTATGTGCCTGATCCACAATGGGGAACATGTTTGTCCTGATACACAATGTGAAACATGTGTGTCATGATCTATAATAGGAATCATGTGTTTCCAGATCCACTATTGAAAATTACTGTGTCATAATCTGCTATGCTAATGGTCTTGCTAGTTAACCTTGACACATGAATTGGTTTTCTACTTTTATGATTCTTCTTCATTAATATAGAATGATTATATGGTTCATGAATGATTTATGATGTTTTAACACCCTTATAATTAATTTCTTCTAAACTTACAATATTCATGGCATGAATAATATTTTTGATCATTGATTTAGATTGTATAATCTTATAATGTAATGATCAATTTCTCATACCTCATTTCTAATTTTTATGATTACATATTTACCATGATTACCATTTCTGACAATTTAAGTGAACCACTTTATTATTTTTACTTTCCATAGGTTAGAAGGAATGTATTAAGTATATGTACTAAAGGGGGGACAATTTTTTGAAACATTTAATATCATTAACCATATTAGAATATTTAATTATATATTTCCCATGACACTAAAATTTTGTGTTCATTGGGAATGTAATTTTATAGTGTTATTAATATTCATCTAAAATGATGAAATATCCATCAATGTTATTCCTTTTTTATATATTTTAATTGGAATCTGAAAATGATGGATGTAAAAAATTGGTAGAGATATGACTCATCTATAAGTTAATTTAAGGGTTGTTTTGAAGGTTACTATAAAATTTTCAAAACAATAATGTTATTATAGATGGCTTAATAGAAACAAAATGAAAAAAAATAAGTGTGGGTACTGAGTGTGGGTCAAAACTACCCTCAAACACTCTATTTTAGAGAACATAAAGTGTTTTAGGGTTTTTTATTTTATGTTTTATCATTTGAAATGGATTATGATTAACATTGGTAAAAAAATTTAATACATAATAATCAATCTTGAGGAAAACAATTAAGATTTTACATTTTAAAAAATTTTAACATTCAGATTTAAATTACGATGGTATGTTTATCAAATAAACTATCTAAATTTTTGAAATGATAATTTCAAAATAAACACCATTGTTATCATAAAATTCAGATTTAAGAGCAATAATGATTTTATGCTTTAAATTCACTTATGATATAAAATAATATTGGATAGTAAATGTAAACACAAATATTTATTTACAATAAAATAAATAGATAGTCTTAGGGTTTCAATGAATAAAAAAATAGAATCTCCATTAAAAACACTTGATTATGAGAAAAGATTAAAAATCATTTTTTTATGAAATTATCATTTTAATTAGATACCCAAATAATTTCTATATGTTTTATGAGTTCAATGATTTTGTACAATGAATAATTAAAAATCATAAAATTTATACTTTATTAAAAAAATGATTTTTGAATCATATAATTCATTCTTATATAATGATAATGAGTTTAGGTTATCATATCATAGATCAATATTTCATCATTAGTGAGAAATATACTAAAAAATATAATAAATAGTCCCTTAAATTATAACTGTTTAGTGATCTTGAATACTAGATAGAAAAAGAAAGTTTTTCATAATGGATATTACTTATCCCCTTAAACATTATACATATTAATATGCTTCTTGACATATAATACCTCGAACATTGAACAAAAACCTGGGGAATGAAAATAGAAGAACGAGAGAGATCAGATACTCCCTAATGGTAAATATAGGGTTTAATTATCACAGATCATACACGAGAATATGTTTTTAGGAACATCATCATAAAAAAAATTTATACAAAGTTAATTATATATGAAAATTCATTATTCGTCCTATAAGGCTTTTCCATAGTGAAATAAAAATGGAATAATAATGTGAAATCAAAAATAATGAATCATTATCTTTGAGAAAACATCAAAAAAATTGGAATATAGAAAAGTATATATGTTTATAACATTGTGAACCATTATATATAGTAATAGGTTAATAAAGTGGCTTAAGGACATAAAATTAGGTCCTCATATAAACTTATGGACAATAAAATATGTGCATGAATTAACAAATGGACATTAAACCATGTACTTGAAATAAGTTATAATAATTAACATAGGTCTGATAATAATCTTATGAATATAAAATCAGGTTCAAAATTCTCACAGTTATCTTTAATGTATTATATATTTACTGACTGCATTGTAGATCTAAAATTTACCCACCCATTTTGTACCCATAAACCATAAATTTGGCATAATATTTTAAAAGCATTAATCAAGTAATCATATCACTAACCATGGAAAAGAAAAAAGATTCATTCAATGAAATTATTTTCCATCAGATTAAATCACACCATAATGAAACTAGGTTAATGAAAACGATTTCATAAAATCATCCATAAATCATCAACCTCATAAACCATCATGATAATAATAATTGATGGTATCATAGGCTCATATTGTCAATGAAACATAATGTACAATAACAGACATGGAAATATATTTAAATGTCCTAAAAATACAATAGGAACAATGTTGGGGGAAAATAACGATTTTCATTTTTAAATTATGTATTAAAAATATAAACATTTATAAAAAACAGGAAAATAATTTTGTTTGAATTGAAAAATTCAATCACATAATGGTATTTCCCAAAATAAGAATGGTCATCATGGTGGGAATATATGTTCATGATGTATACTTTTAAAGAAAATAATCATTTCACTATTTTTAAAATAGTAAAACATGATTTCCTTGGAAAAAATTTATTAAAAACAATCATTTTAACCCACTGAAACTGATGTTAAAGGAAATGAAAGTTACCTTTTTAAAACATATAATTTTTCAGTAAAAATTTAAATAAAATAATTTTTTTACTAATGGACATGGAATAAAAATCTAATTAACCAAAGATGAAATATTGAATGCTTTTCATTGCAAAAAAGGTATCAATAATTTTATGTACCAATGTGATGAAAATTTTGCATGTATATATATATTCTTGAAGTATCCAAAGGATAAAAAATATATTGGGTTTAAAAGATAATATCCATATAAGTTTCCCCAATCGATATTGATAATAGAAAATATTTAAAAGAAATGAGATTGTAACATAAGCTATACACGATGGTTTTTAATGATTTGTACACATTAAGATATCTTATATAATATATATAGAATCATTATCATAAATTCCAAAAAACATCTTCATATATAATATACTATTAATAATTACTCAATAACTGTTAATTATATTGTTTTATCAACTGATCCATAAAATGGGCATTCACAACTAAAAACATAATTATTTTTAAGGGGAATGCATTAAAAATGGTAAAGTATGATAGAATATCATCGTAAATGACATTTAGTGGAAATGGGAATAGCTAAATCCATTTTCTACAATTATCCATTAAAATCGAAAGTGGACCCAACCATTGCAAAATGTTTACATCATGAATTTATAATTTAACAATTTTTATGAGATTGATGACACATCTAAAAAGTTAAATATGATGGGGTAACATTCCATTCTAAAATAATATAAAAAAGTAATAAAAAATAAATGATAAAAAACATAAAAAAAATATTCAAAAATTTCAAACATTAAAATAAATTACAATATTACCAATAAAAAGAAATATAAAAAATTATAAATATCTAAATTAATAATGATATTAAAAAATTATTCTACTTAATCAAATGTTTATGATAATAAATGAGTAAAAAATAAATATATATATCCCAAGGGTGTGGGAGGTTCATATAAAGTATGATGTGGTATAGGGAAATACAAATAGATAACCTATTCCAAGCATTGCATATACTCCATTATTTGTTGCTATTGTTTCTCATCCTTTCAATGATACTCCTCCT
The DNA here is from genome assembly GCA_963277665.1 of Viscum album. Taxonomy (NCBI): domain Eukaryota; kingdom Viridiplantae; phylum Streptophyta; class Magnoliopsida; order Santalales; family Viscaceae; genus Viscum; species Viscum album. The sequence continues at coordinate 938,972,654 of OY728129.1, forward strand.
ACTGTTTCTCAATATGTCGATGAAACTATTCCTACTATCTATGCAAGTCCTCAATAACCTCAACCAGATCACGTAGCTTCTCCTCATACTCTGTAATTATGAATGATGACTGTCTACATTTTCTCCTAAATATGGGTGTTGACCATCAAGCAAAACCATAAATATTTCAAGGCATCAATCAAGAACTGATACATATAATTAATCTCTTCTTAAATGTGTACTGAGTTTCATTATTCCATGTTTGTAGCATCAAATCCCGTCTCACTAGTGGTATAGTCCTCAATCTCAGCCTGAATCTCATCCTATATTTAATATGATACAACCTCGTATGAATCCTTTAAATTAATTTTATAAATTATTATATTTTATAAGTTAATTTTACATAATTTTATAACTCGAAAAAATTATATTGAACAAAATATTACACTTTTAACTACTAGTAATCTCTCCACTATCAGTTTCACTATATATCATTTAATAATCATCAAAATATATAACATTCAAATTCTTGGATTACTATATGAGAATAAAATAAATAGTTTACAGTTACTATTATATAAATCATTAAAAAATTAAATACCTTAGGTTGTCAGTGAGTACATAATGTATACCTAATATCTCAATGTGACACCTCCATCCACCCTAAGTTGTACCAAATTAATGATGTAATCATCTTATAACTATATTTTATCATATCTGATATCTATCCATCGGAAACCATATAAGATATATAATCTGGTTGATGGGTGCAGCAAGACTAATAAAAAACATAACTATATATCTTTAAATAACCCTCTTCCTAAAGTTCTGTAAAAATAAATGATAAAACTAAAACATATATACTGTCCAAGTCTCCATGATAGTGTTCTTTAGGCAATAATCTCTAGGATATTAAACACAAATATATAATAAATTATATAATGTTAATAAAAAATAAATTTAAAAATACAATTATTTTATAACATACCATTGAAAGATCAAACATACAGATTCAATATTCAATGAGAATCTCATCCCAAATAACCCATCAATAAGAAAAATAATTCAAAAAATAAAACACCACTTCCCAACAAATATAAGGGAAAAACTTTTTCAAAATAGAAGAAATAATTCCATAATTAGAATATAAATAAATTAATAAAAATTAATATAAATTTACCTAAAATACTCAATCGAACATACCTCTACATGTGTGGATACAATTCTCGATGTGTATATCACTTGAGAATAGGATCATGAATAAAAAATATCTTTAGGCCATGACCCCTCTGAATCAATGATGAACCTCCACCAACCTTATGGGAATAGGATGAATAACTAGGCGTATTACAAGGAAGTATAACCTCATAAAGTGTATATAACATCTCTTAATAACCATTTTCATCCATTTAATATATGCAAAGAATCTTGTATTTAAATCATTGAAATAGTGTATTAATTATATATTACTTATGGCTATATGTAGTATTTCATTTATTTCATTTTTTCTCTTTTTCCTTTTCTACTCATAAAAAAATGTCAATATATTCATATTCATCATTAGTATCATCAATTTAGTTTGGATTTGTTTCTTAATAAATTTTTATTTCAAACTCATTTGTTACATCATCAACATCATCATCACTAATGACCCATAACAATAGAGTTTCATCACCGGTATTCGTGTCTCTTTTTGGAATTTATTTTTGGTGCTATCGAATGAAATATTTGTATACTATTTACATCAAAAACCAAATTCACTTTTCATACACTTATATTGATGATATTTAATTTGTATTTTAATCCGAAAATCATTTAACTCTCTTAAAAAAGACAAATAATTTTCATAATATTTTTGGTGTATACAATAAGCTAAAAAATGGTTCCTTTACTATAAGAATTTTTTCATATTTAGTATTAATGATCCCATGGGGTAAATGAACAAGGAATCCTCTTTCCGTATGAATATTATGAAATGTAAAAATTGTTTCATAATTCTATCTTAGATAACACAGTTGAATTACTTCCTTTATAATGCCATAAAACTCACCACCACCTTCTCTATTATGAGATCCTTTTATGAAAACAACTTTATTCATTTTTTTATTCACTATATGAATTTATAATAAAATGAAAACATTCACCACATAAAAATTATAATATTTAACCTTATTTGATGTGGGTAACTCAATAGATAGAATTGATGAATATGTTTATAAACATTTTTTGATACCCTAAAAATTGAATAAAATAACAACATTACAAATAATAAATTTATTCCATTTGTTAAAAAAGTGAAATTTAATTTAATAATTTCTGAAACTAGTTGGAAATTTAAGTTTCCAAAATTCATAAATATAGGGGTACATAAATTTTGGAAAATATTTATTGTTATGTTGAACATTTAATCTTAAAATAATATAAGTAATAATCAATTATAAAAAAAATATGATGTGATATAGTCACTACTACTAAAAATAATTTTACTTTCTCATAGTTGAGTAGAAAATATCTTTGAGATGTTGATTATCATTTTATAAAATATTTCAATCATGAACCCCAATATATACATCTTCAAGATGATTAGAAAATGATAATTGAGTGTTCATTACATGATTAATATGTCACTTATTAAATCTAATTAAATAATGCTTAATATTATATTCATGTTAAAAATATTCTGGAAACAAGAAACTAATCTCCTCTTCCAAATAAGATTATGCAATTAAGACTTTAATGGGTTATTTGTTAAAAACTTTTCACTTCAATTTCAGTGTAAATATCTCATGTGGATATATCTATAGAAACTATACTATCCCTATACATTATATATTTATGTATAAAAATTAATATCAAATTTCTCATTGAATCAATGAAATCTGATGGAAATGTATTATCTAGTTCACATAAAATTAGGACAACATCTTCTTAAATCCAAATTGGTGTATCATTCTATGTTCTCAACACTTTGATGTCTCTAAAAAAATATTATACTTCTATTATCACATCTCAAATCAAATAATTCAAAAAACCTCTAAATCCAAATGGAATAATTCATTCTAGTATAACATGACAACCAAAAATTTTAATTATAGTAAAATGACTGTTTCTAACACATCTAAATAAAATGGAAGCATAACAATCATGTAGCATAAAATTTGTAATAAATTGAAAATAATAATAATAATTTATATTATTTGTAAATTGTATAATATATTCTAATTTCATCAACTTATATTATCCATCTTCTTCAAAACAAACTTATGTTTTTGTCGCCTATAAATTTGAGAAGTATCTAATGATTCCCTGAAAATGTCCTTAGCCTTACATTGTACGTAAATAAATTACATTCAATAAAAATAAAAAATAACATGTGAAAAATAAACAAATGATACTCATATGGTAGATCTATCAAAATATATAGTTTAATCGAATAATTCTGTTTCCCAAAACTATTGAGCATTTGTTGGTTAATAGTTATCCCCAAGGTAATGGGAGGCAATTAAGTTAAAATATAATTTAAATCAATATATGAGATTACTTTTGGACATAAATTTATTTCAATTTTTCGTTTTTTTAAAATGATTGTTTCTCTTGAGATTTTATTATCAATAGGAGGAAATATGTGATGAAATTAAAAAAATGGTTTTCTCCGAATTAAACAGAATAAACAATTTTATGTCATACTAAAAGTATCAACTCGATTTTGGAGCATGTATATGGTTTAAAAATAATATTTCATGTAATAATAAGTGGCTAAATCAGTTCCGCAACAACATAATAAATATAGAAAATATTAGTCCACAATAAATTGAACTCAAAATCAATGGCTTCAATTATATATTGATATTATTTTTTATATGAACTAGAAATAATAATGTCAAAAAGGTATAAGGTTCATTTAATAAAAATCAAATTAGGTATTTTTACATAGTTATATAGATGAACCAATATGTATATTGAGTTCTTTAAAAACCAAATAGATAAAAACCATCAGTTAAAAGACCATGTCATATGTTAAGTTCATCCAATGAACAATAAGGATGTACATAGTAAAAATATTTTAATGAATAACCATTATAAAGATTGTTTATGTTTTTAAAAGTTGAAATAATATATTCCTCCAATGAGATCAAAATTTTGTGTTTTGGTATGTAAAAAATTTCTTTAATCATAGTGTAATAGAGATATAACATAACTTTTTAATGATAAAAAATCCATACATTCCTTATTGATCATCCTTAGACATTGGTTTTCCATATACAAAAAAATAACTAATGACTCAGTTTTAGAAAAATTTAATATTCAATCATTTTAATAGGAATAATTATTCTAATAAGAAAGACCCAAATTACAAACAATCCTTTTTATTTCCCTGAAATTGGATGGAAACAAAGTTATTTTAGGTATAACTGATTTATTAAAATGAATATATGATCAAAATAACTATCTAGAACGCTATTATCTGATTCAACTATAGAGTCAAATGATTTTTTTTTAAATTTCGATTCCTTTTGTTTTGTAAATCACTAACATATTATTAGATACCTAATTACTATGTTTTTTATTTCCGGATTACATTATAAATTTATTTTATAGAATATATATATATATATATATATTACTATACTTAGAATCAGTTTTAATGTATTTATGTATATAAATAAATAATATAATTTTAATGGGAATTGATATTATAATAATCAGATTCACCTTATAAAATGTTATTTATAGAATTTCTATGATGTTATCATATAGGAAAAAGTTTTAATCATATTTGACATCAAAACTGATAACATCAGATTCATACCTATAAAAATAAATTTAAGGAAAAACAGTATGAAAATCCAATAGAATGACTAAGGATAAATTATGTATACTAAGAACAATAATGGAATACATTTTATACTAAAAACATATAAAACAAGTCCTTTCATCCATTCTATAATAATATGAGTATAATGAAACATTATTGTGCATTCAGTTATAATACGAATATTGAGGTGCCAAGTGTCTATGTACATGGGAAAATCTCAGAGAAAATATTATTATTGGATGACCATGATGATAGTTGGAATCTTGCCTAAAAATACAAGGACATTTGGAGTGATCAGTATAGTTGACCATTTTTTCATAGTGTGTGTGTAGATACTATTTCGCTCTCAATTTTTCTAAAGTGAAAAAATCTTGAAGTGCTAGTTCAATTTCTTTTGTATTTCCATAGAGAGTGTTTTTTCTAAGGAATCTATTTATTTTTCTTTCTATTTAAATGTTTTATATTTTATATCAATGATCCAATTACAATGATTACGATCAAGGGCTTCTGTGGATAGGGAGATAGAGGAGATGATAACCTAATTCATTGAGTGATCTATGGATAGGAATATTGAGTTGATCATTATATCGATGGATATCAGAGAACTGTCAAAAACTATGCCGATCATTAAATCGAGGGATTCCCCTGGTAATAGAAAGACCAACTTTATTAAATCCATAAACAATAGACCTTTATCTAAGGTTAATGGATACCATTCTATTTGGGAAAAAATTATATTTTTTGTATTACTTGTTTCATTTCAATTAATTATTTTCTGTTTTATTCAATAAAAAGTGATACTTTCATTTAATTTGTCTATTTTTATTGCAATTGTTGAAATATCTTGATTATGGTATAACATGGTTAATATTAATAAGATTATATTCTTCATTGGATTGAATCATTAAATTTTTATATTTATATTGCAAATCATTTCTAGTTTGATAATAATTATCATTATCTATTTTGATTATGATTATACTACATTACCATCACATACAAAATATGATTATATTTTTATATACAATCAATTAGTTTTTATGACCTATAACAAACATAAAATAATTGACTTGATTATGAAAATAATTTCATCAGACCCATGGGCCATGTCTGATAAATTTTTAAATACATAATTGGTATTGGGAATAATATTTTTTAATCATATTAAAAATGGGTTCATACAAAATTGAAAATAAATTTTTTAAAACATATAGTTCACCCCCTCTTGTATTTATGCATCTACATATAAATTTTTTCCTACATTTTTTATTAAATCCATATATGTACCACCCAAATTTTTAAAAGTAAATTAAAATGCATAAAATAATGTTTTATATAAATAGTTATGAATTTCCTTTAATCATAATTTTATCGATTATATTATTGGAATTTCTAAAAACAAACATATTGTATTTAGAGTCTAATTAAAAAATAATAATTTTTGTGAATAGTAACACACCCTTATAAATATAAATTTTATCCATGTGAATAGTGAAATATGCTTATGAATAGGAACCTAACCGATGATTGTGTACATATAATATTTAATTGAAGTTATGATATACCCAAATCTTGGTATATGTTTTTAATTTCCTAAAAATTATTATTTTGGGAATAAAATTTTATTTTATTTAGAAATTAAATTATTCAAATTCAGAAAATTATTTTAAAAAAATGGAGTTCTATTTTTCATTTTACACATTGAAAATTGTTTATGGGAAATTTTAGGGATTTTTTTTTAAATATTGGAATTTTATATTAATTATGAAATATAATAATTTAAAAATTATTCTAAATACTTGATTAATGGAGTCATGGATGTTGTTTTTAGGATGTAAGAACACATATCTCTAAAAAATGCACTTATTGCTACTTTTTTCTAGGAATCATAAAAATTTCTTGTCTTGTGGAAAAATAATTAAATAATTAATAAAAAATGGGAAGCTCCTCTTCTCCTCCACTATAAATACCACTCATTCACACCCTCTTACATTCACACATATAATGCTTTGATCGTTGCCTAGATTATACTATATACTCTTATCAAGCCCCTTACCTAGGTCCAATACCCACTGGTCTCATCAAAAAGCCAAAACTAATGGCCTTCAAATGGAACTCCAAGAGAATAGATCAAGAGGTAGATATCCTCTTTTGTTTTCTTCAATTAGTTTTTAATTTATTTTCTATTATAATTATTTCTTCACATCACCTCATAAAAGAGGAATGAATGATCATGTTTCGTCAAAATTCTAGATTTCATCATGTTTATGGAAGATTTCCCATTATACTTCTTCTCTTATCTCACTTATTTAAGAAATCCAAACACCGTGTTTGATGTGTTGATTTACTGATATTGTGGATGATGTGATTTCAATATCATTTATATCCTTAATGTCTATTAATGATGCGATTTTTATGGTGGAGATAACTTATAATTTATGTTTTACATATTAGATATGGTTCTGGAAACATTTTATCAACATTTAATTAATTTATAGAGAAAAATGAGATCATTATGATCAAAGTATCACCAAAATAACCTAAACTTATAGTAATAATGTTTTACATTATGAATCATACTCATGTGAGAGTTAAAAATGATATATGGTATAATTTATGGTTTTATAAATATGTAAATACATTTAAATTTCAATTCCTAATTATCACTTCCAATCGACAAAAATATTCTTCATGAACTGCTAATGGAATCCATGTGAAAAACGCACCGGAAAACAATAGAATTAACAAATATTGTTAATGAATTTATGTAATGATGTAATAAAATGACCATAAAAGGTGATATAAAAATGATTTGGTTTTTTTAATATATTAATAAAACTATTTTAACCTTTATACATGAGGTTTAAACATGTTTGATGGATGTCGAACCCGAGGTAAGGGATACTTCCTTTCACACTTTAATTCCAGAATCACCCCTATGTTATGCTCTTTAATTTTTAATTGCTAAGGATGTTTTATGTATTTGAACCTTCCCCATATTTACCTTATGATATATTAATGATGATATACCCCATTTCAACATCACAAATCCTTCCTATGACCACCCATTACAATGAAAATAATTTATAAGTAAATTATAAACCCAATTACCATTATTTGAGTTCAATTTCAACTTCAATGGTTTTATCATGATACCAGAATTTTTGAAAAGTAATTTGATTTTATTTTGTTAAGCTTTTTTAATTAAAGTATACATACTTATTCCCTTCATTCAGAAAATTCTATCGTACGTGTTATGGTATATGTAAAAGAAATTCCCATTAATATCCATTTAGACATCTCCTATATAAAATACAAAGAGATTATTCATTTTTAGGTCATGAGGGTTATATTATAATTTCATCTTGTTTTAATACTATATTTTCTCTATTTTATTTTTTATAGTTATTTTTAAAAAATATGTTGTCATTATTTTGTGTGCATAGTGTTTATGTTCTAAGAGTGATTTTTATGAAAAAGGGTATTTTGAAAAGTGAATGTGTTTAGATCAAGGGAATAATTGAGTTATGAAGTGATTTATTCATGATTTATTACATGGACGTTATTTATGTTATTTTCAGGACATTATATCTCATGATATGATAGATGATCCCTATAATAGCTCAAGATATTTTGTGTTAAGCCATTACTGCTCGAGATATGATGGGTGATGCCTTTTATATCTCTACAATGCATTGGGATTTCTGAAGATAGAAGTTGACCAAAAGGATATTCCTTGTGTATGGTGAAATTTTTGATTGATATGGTAAAAATGTAAAATGGAAACTATATTATGTTTCTATGCATATGATTTTTATGATTATTGGGTTTTTTTATTTTTATGTTATCACTTGACAAACAATTTCATTCTTTATATCCCTCAATAATCTTTTTATGCACATCTATAGTTTTTAAATGTTTTTCAAAGGTTATAAGGATGTGTGATAGAAAAGAGGAAGACAATTTAATTGTCAGAATCATTTTTCAAATAAAATATGTTTTATATGAAATGTTTTATATTTTTAAAAAATTAATATTATGTTAATAGAGTCCACATGTATGATTAAGATATGTTAAATATGTTTTATAATGTAAATACCTAAAACTATTAACCTGAAAAGTTACAAAATTTCTAAGAATGTATGTTCTTGTCTAAAATTTAAAATTAAGTAATGTTTTATGGAGGGGTGATTATAGTTGGTATCAAAGGATTCTTCAAATAACTTTAGGGGTTAGAATGAAGTTAATTGAATACCATAACTGATTTTTTACATTATGATTAATTTAAAATGATATTGAATTTGATTATTACCATGTTTATTACACTATGATATGTCTATTCAGAATGGTTTTCTATTTCTGAAATAGGTAAGATGATATAAGAAGGCACTGAGATGCTTATACAAGTCCGAATTCATAGCCTTGAATGGTGGGAAATGGAACCTATTAGTTTTTCAAAGAAATGGAGTAGCAAACTCAGGGGATAACTGGTTGTTGTATCCATGCTAGAGATGAACCTGATCTACCCTGAAGAACCGTGTGTTTTGTGGAGCATTTCAAAAGGTATCGTCCTCCAACATTCAGTGGAACATCTGATCCGGTGATTTTTTAGTGACAGATCAATAATCTAGAAAAGATATTTTATGTCATGGGATTTATAAAATACCAAAAGGTAATACTAGACATATATCATTTTGAAGGTGAATCTAATTAGTTTTGGTATCTAGTTAATAATATCAGAGTAAAATATGATCTTGATAGTCTAGAATGGGAAAGATTTAATAGCCTTTTAATTAAAAATAAATTCATAAAATAGTTTGACTCAGAATTGAGAAACTATTCATGCTACTGAGTTAGAAAAATGATGAATATGTGGATACGTATAAAGCCAATTTTACAAGACTATCAAGGTATGTACCATTTTTTCTTGGGATTTTGATTTTAAAATTAATTGATTCTACTCTGGTATGAAACCATTTTTACGAAGGGCATTTTCTTCAAAAGTGTTTAAAAGATATAAGAAACTTTTTTGTTTTGCTGATAATTTTTAGATGGGGATTTCAGACACATACGCGCCTCATGATGACAGGAATAAGAAGCAGTGGGGTTTGAAGGAATTGGGGAAAAAATTTCAATGAAATCTAGCTGTCATAAAATCAATCTCCATTCATGTGAAAAATGTTGTAAAAGGAATCCTGGTGAATGTCTTGTAAACATTTTGAAATTATACAAATGTGGAATGTTTAGACACATGTCTTGTTAGTGAAAGGAAAATGATATAAAAATTAATGAGAATCTGATAGTGAGATTCTTTAACTGTATTGAATTTTATCATTTTGCTAATGGTTTTCTGAATCAAGACATTACGGTTAGAAATTATCATGATTAGAAGAAGAAGGTTGTTAAATAATATATTGCAGGCACTTATCAGATGTTGATTCATCAAATAAAGTGTTATTAGGTATATTAATTGATAACATATCTTTATTTATTGTCATGTTTGATATGGGGTCTACACATTCAGTCATTTATAAAATTTTCCTGCCAAATTGGATTTTGAACCACAAGGAATGAATACAGAACTTATGATGAAAATACATGGAGGAAATATTTTGGATAAATTTAATTATAAGAATCTTCATATCTTTGTATGTGGAACGTTTTTACCTGAAATCCTTATTGTATAACCTCCAGTAGATTTTTTTGCTATTCTCGGTATGGAAGGGCTTTCTGTTTTTCATGAAAAATTAATGGTAGAGCTAAAGCATGTGTTTTTCAAAATGATTTTATTTTTTCATATAAGAAAAAACCTATACAATTGATAACATATCTGGAGGCATAGAAATTGTTGAAATATGGAAATTAAATATATCTTTCCCATATCGTTGAAAACAAGGGAACTACCCAAATTTATAATGTACTACTTGTAAATGAATACCTTTATTTTTTCCTGATTTTTTACCTAGCGATATTCATGATTTATAGGTTGTTTTTACTATTTATTTTGGTCCAAATGATAATCTAATTTTGAATCCCCTTATCAAATGTCTCAAATATAACATCTTGAATGAAATGAGAAGGTGCATGAATTATTAGATAATGGCTTCATAGGACCTTGAGCATCACGATGGGTTTCTCCTATATTATTTGTTAATAAGAATGATAGTTCAATGGGACTTCTCATTGATTATAGATCTTTGAATATAATTATATTGAATATTAAATATTCATTTCCTCAGATTGATGACTTGATTGACTGGCACCAACATTTTCAATATTTTTTCATGATTGACAAGAGATCTGGGTACCATCAACTGAAGGTGGAGGAGGATGAAATTTTGAAAATGGAATTCTTTATTGGATATCGGTATTATGAGTTTGTTTTTATTCTCATTGGATTGAAAAATGGACCTATTGTATTCATGGATCTTATGTATATAATATTTCATGGGTACAGGGATAATGCTTTGGTTGTGTTTATTGATAAAATTATTGTATATTATAATATTAAATGGGAGTATGAAAAAAAATGAATGGTTTTTTTGAAAACCTTAAAAGAAAACAAACTCTATGGAAAATTTAGCAAGTGTGAATTCTTTTTGCAACAAATTTATTCTTTGCTCACATTGTTTCTAATGACCAAATAATAGTTGATCCTACAAAAACAAAAGTTGTTGTAGAATGGACAAGATTAACAAATATTATTGAGATTCATAGCATTCTTTGTCTGGAGGCCTATTACCAATGGTTTGTTGAATACATTTCTCTGCTATCCAGACCAATAACTAAGTTAACTCAAAAAGGTGTTTAGTTCATATGAAAAATAAATATATGATAATTTTTCTAGGAATTGAAAATATGATTGGTGAATGAAAATGTTATAACTTTACCTTATAGAAATTGTGTATTATTCATCTATAATGATGATTCTTTAAAGGGAATTGGTTGTTTTCTAATGCAGAACGATCATGTAATTTCTTATTCTTCATGATAGTTGAAACCTTGTGAGTTAAATTACCATACACATGAAATAGAATTAGTAGTAGTCCTTTGCATTATGAATTTTGGGGAACCATTTATATGGATCGAAATGTGAAATGTACAATGTCCATAAAATATTGAAATATATATTCACTCATAATGAATTGTAAATGAGGCAGAGAACATGTCTTAAATTGATAAATGATTTTGATTTCATGATCAGATACCATCTAGGAATTCAAATAATGTGGAAACTTCTTTGAGTCAAAAACATCATGAATAATTAACCATGATACCTCTCGAACAAGAAACATTGTTAAATTATTTGATTAATTTATTATTGCATATTATTGTGGTATGAAATTTCTTATTTTTTTCAGGTGTTAGTAAATTAATTTCTATCAGAAAGAATCGAGAAAGCACATAAGGATGAAAGCGAGTTAAATAAAATTGTAGAACTGGTCAAGAAAGGTAAATTTCTTGAATTTAATGTTGATAATTATTGTTTTTAGAGATTCGAGAGCGTATTATATGTACCTTATAATTCCCAACCAAAAGAAATAATTGTTATGTGAGGCTCGCAGTTCTCCATTTTTAGTTAATCCTAGCTGGAAAAAGATGAATACACACCATCGTGAATATTATTGGTTGGATAGAATGAAAAGTGATTTTGCTGATTTTACATGAAATCTTTGACATGTCAATATTTTAAGGAAAAGTAGAAATTATTGAAGTTGACTCTTCATCCAATCCAGTGATAGAGTGGAAATGTAAGAATATATCCATTGTCTTCATTGTAGGACTGTCAAAGGAATTTTATGGAAACAATGCAATATAGGTTATTGCTGAACAATTGAATAAATGTTCACATTTTATCCTTATTCTAGGTACTATATATTTGGATCATATTTCTCTATTCTACCTCAATGTGATATTTAGGTTATATGGAGTGCCTCTTTCCATTGTATCTGACTAGGACCCTAACATCACATCTACCTTTTGGAAGGTCCTTTAGAGGTCATTGAGCAAAAAATTAAATTTCAGTAATTTTTTTCATCCTCAAATAGATGGGCATTCATAAAGAAAAATTCATTCAATAGATGATATTATTCGATCTTATTCAATAGAATAGCACAGGTGTTGGGATCATCATAGTTATTTAGTTTTGTTTTCATATAAAAACAATTTCATTCCAGTATATAGATGAAAACATTTGAAGAATTGTATGCGAAGAGGTGTCTAACTCTAGGGTTTTGGGATGAATCAGTGAAAAAAAATAGATTGGGAAAAAATTTATTGATGGGGTTGATGAGAAAGTGGTGATGGTAAAACAATACATTAGTACAAGTCATAGCAGGTTGAAATGTTATGTATATAACAGAAGGAAATACTTCCCAATGGAGGTTGGTGACCATGTTTTCCTTAAAATAACTCTTTGGAAAAGTGTTATTCATTTTGGTAAGAAATTGAATCTAAGTCCCTGGTTCATAATTCCTTTTGAAATATTATATAAATTTAGAAAAGTTTCATACCAAGTAGAATTACCTCCGAGTTTGTCACAAGTACACAATTTTTTTTCATGTTTCGATTTTGAGAAAGTATGTGAATGATTCATCTCATGTTTTGAGGCATGAACAAGTTCAACTAAATAATAATCATTCCAATAAATAGAAATATGTTCATATTCTTGATCATAGAGAAAAAGTATTCTGGAATATGGTAATCCACTAGTTAATGGTTTTGTGGAGAAGCCACATTGAAGAAGAAGAAACATGGGAATCTGAAAATGATAAGAGGGAAAAGACCCTAATTTTTTTAGAAGGTAAATAGAATTGTGGGGAAGCAATTTCTATATGGTGGGGATAATGTAAAACAAAATTGTTTTAAAACTAATTTAAAATTCCTGAAACATTGTTTTTTCCTCATATTTATAACTTTCCAATAAAACTAATTTTACCTCTTCATTGATTTCAATTTTGAAAAATGGACATACACGGTTGTGACTAGTATGTTATTTAGCATCAAATAAGACAAACATAATTTTTTGTGAATAGTAACATACCCTTATGAATATTAATTTAAAAATATCAATATTAACACATCCTTCTGAATAGTAATATCATATATGATAGTATACATATAAGATTTATTGGATGTTATGATGTACACATGTCATGGAATAAGTAAATAAATGTTTTAAAATAGTTTTTTGGGAATAAAATGATATTTTATTTAAAAAATTTGCTAGTCATATTTAAGAAATTATTTTCAAATATTTCATTTCATTTGGAATTCTACAAGTCGAAAAATGGTAATGGGGATTTTTTTTGGATTTTTCTAAAATACATGAATTTTTTTATGAATATTGAAATATTATAATTTAAAAAACAATCCAAATACTTGATTTATAGAGTCATGGATAATGTTTTGCGGATGTAAGCACACTTATCTCGAACTCACATGCACATATTAAAATTTGGGATCTTAGAATCATAACTATATATTGTCATATGGAAAAATTATAAAATAATGATTAATATAAGGGAAAACTTCTCCTCTCCTCCAATATAAGTACCTCCCATATCCCCCTTCTTCCTCCAACACCTCTCAAGCCTTTAGCCGTCCCTTTGTTCTCCCAAATACTAATCTCAATCCCATCCCTAACATATAATACCTATTTATCAAACAAAAATTCCAAAACCAAGGGCCTTAATAATCATTTAAATGCGAAGAGATCAAGAGGTAAACATCATATTTTTTCCCTTCATTTTGTTTTGATTTTATATTTTATTATTCTTCTTTCATCTCCTCACCTTATTAGAGAAGAATTAATGATCCAGTATCTTACATATTTTAGAGTTCATCATGTTTATGGATGATTATAAATGAAACCTCTTCTCTTCTCCCACTTATTAATGAAATTCAAACATCGTCTGTGATGTGTCGATTTAAAGAAATCATAGAAAATGTGATTTCCATTTCATTTATTTATATCAAGACCTATCCTCAAACCATTTTTATGGTTGAACTAGATTATTATTTATGTTATATATCTTATATACATATCAAGAATAATTTTGTACACATGTTAATAATATATAAAACATAATGAGTTCATTATGATTGCAGAATCGCCCAAATGACCTAAAAAATAATAAAATTGTATTATATTATGAATTATCCTCATATAAGAATTAAAAATGTTTAATTTTATAATTTAGGATTCAGTTAATATTTAAATAAAATTCTATTTATGTTTCGGAGTTTCAGATCCAATCGACAAGAATATTGTTCATGAATAGATCATGGAAATTATGTACATAATGCACCAGAAAACAATCGAATTGAAAAATATTATTAATAAAATGGTGGAAAGATGTTATAAATGAACATGAAAGGTGTTATAAACATGAATATTTTTCTTTGAAATATTAATAACATAATTTTAACCATAATAAATGAGGTTTAATTACATTTAAGTGATGTCAAACCCGAGGTAAGGGATCCCCTCTTTCTCACTTTAATTCATGAATCACCCCATTTTTATGCACTTTAAATTTTAATTCCAAATTATGGGGTATGTTTTTTAAACATCACCATATATCCCTTATGATATATTAATGATGAGACACCACATTTATCTCTCATTAATCCCTCCCATTTACACAAGTTACCAGGATGAAATTTCGTATGTGAATTCTAAACCAAATATCCATTATTTGGGTTGACCATCAACATCAAGGGTTTTATTTTCATAATAGGATTTAGTAAATGTAATTTTATTACTTTATGTTGAATTATGTTTATTTATAGTATATATAAAAATTCCCTTAATTTAATAAATTCTCTCTTAAATGTTATGGTGTTTTTAAGGGACATTCTCCTTAAAAACTGTTTAGATGTCTCATTTATTAAATTCAAATAGATTGTTCCTTTTTTATGTCAGGTGTGTTCTATTATGATTTCATGATGTTATAATAATATATTATCTAACTTATATGTTGTATAGTTATTTTTCAATAATAATATTTCATTATTTTGTGTGTGCAATGCTTGTGTTCTAATAGTAATTTTTATGAAAAAGGGTATTTTGAAATGTGTCTGCATTTTTCTCAATGGTGTAATTGAGTTATTAATTTAATTATTCATGATATAAGTATGAAATTTTAAATGTCATGATAATTTCTCAATGAAACAATATTTTATTGGAAATGTTTTATATTTTGAAAAAAATGGATATTGTTTTGTTAGTATCCCCTTGTATGATTATGAGATGTTATGTATGTTTTACTTCCTAATAACATAAAAATCAATGCCTAAAATATTCTTCAATGTGTAATAATGTATATTCTTGTATAAAATTAAATATTAAATAACTTTTCCAGACTACGTCCTTATAATATCTCTATTTTACATATACTTTCATTTGGTATTAGATGAGGATTGCAATACTCAAATAATTTTTTATTGTTTTATATATTTACTGTTTCAAGTTAATTTTTTTTATTATAAACGTTTATCTTATAAATGTTTTTAAAAATAACTTGTATTGTGGAAATTTTTTTTATATCTACTTTTAAATATGGGAGTACCAAATGTCGGGTCTGTAGATAATCTCAATCATAATAGACCACCAATCATTGATGGTAATAATTATGAATACTAGAGAGGTAGAATAAATAATTTTGTGATTAATATAGTACTAGATAATTTTTTTATATTGACTAGAGATTAAAAAACCCTGATAAAAGAAGTTAGAAATTTTAAAAATCAAGATGAAAAATAGTATGAACTAAATTATAAGTTATATAAATATTTTTTTGTGATTATTGATACAAAATATATAGGATAATATTTATTATTCTGAAGAAGATAATAATATTAATATGATGTTAGAAATTAATCATTTGGGAACATCAAAAGTTTTTAAAATTATAAGAGAAATTTATATTTATAATTATTAGTAATTTAAATTCCTTTATATTGATCCTATTAAAAATATATAACAGGGGATCTAAAAATTGATAATATATTACAAGTTATTAGTGAAAAATAATAAGAGGATGAAATCTGTATTGAAAATATTATTTATATCAGGTCAAATGAGTTATAATCAAATAGAAAAAATTCTGCGAAATATAAGAAGATTCAAAATATTACTCTTAATGATCTATTTGGAACTGATTTTTAATTCAAGAATATATTGAAAATAAATGCTATGAATGTAAAGACAAATAAAGGTGGAGTTTCATTTATTATTACTTCAAGTCTAAAAAAAGATCAATGTCCTAAGATGGTTATTAATTTATCAATGAAAATGAATGATATTGTTCAATTAGAACCATGTTGTTATGAACATTCTTAAAATGAAAAGGAAAATCCTTCCTGATGAATGAAAAAGATTTTAGGAAAAATGTATTTTCATTATCATTAAAAACATTAACAAAGAAATGAATGAAGATAATTATTCTCATATTACCTTTTACAAATGTATGAATGTTGTACAGATAAGACCCAATAGTCCAATTCTCAAAAGTAATGATAGTATTGAACGTATTTGAGATATAAATTATAAAAATAAATTATAATTCAAAATGAATGACTTTTTAGAAAAATAATTATTCATGGAGAGATATTTGTCGAGACAATTCGGATGATTGTTTTGATAATGAAAATTACAGACAGATGAATATTAGTATCTATAAAAGAATGCAATTGGAAATAAATGCATCATGGATAAGGTATGTATATCTAATACTTAAGGTAATATGTAATAAAATTAATATTATTATAATTATGAATGTTATATTTATTCTAATTAAGAACAATCCTTCTTATAAATGAATTTTTTTTCCCATATTATGAGGTAGAATATTGATTTTCTAAATTTCATGAAAGAAAGTTTTTTGAATTTAGTAAGAAAAATGAAAAGGAAAATATTATAATTAATTTTTTGAAACTAAAAGTATTGGATCCTTATAAAGATCCTAATAATGATTCTTTTGTATTTAATTTTTTTTAAAACATTAAAAAACTAATTATGAAGAGGATTATATTTTCAAGGAATTTGAAAATATTATTTTTGAGAAAAATGATTTAGAAACAAAACTCAATTCCAAATAAATTTATTGTTAGGAAAATTAATTAGTTATAAAAATAAAATTGAAAATTTCTTCTCAAAATAATATTTTATCAAATGTTACCATTTGTATAGGAAATTTTAGTAAAATTTACAAACAACTAAATTAATATAATAAATTTTCTGGAAGGGGATAAACCAATAAATACTATTTTTTGTGACAATATCTTTGTTAAAAAAATCCCCCCTCTTGAAAAAAATTCAAAGTCTAGGACACTGGAAAATTAATTTTCCTGAAAAAAATTCAATCCTTATGTTTACAGTAAGCCTATTTTCCAAAATGAATTTGGATTCTAAAAATATTACTTACCGCAATTCCGGACCCAAGATGGTTTGAGATCTCAAAGACTAATTGTTTTTTTCATGAATATAAATAGAGTACCAAAAAAAGAATTCATGGTACATGGATATTGGGTGTTATAGACATATGACTAGACACATATATTTCTTTGAGAAGTTATCAACATTTATGGGGGAAAATATGCATCATATATAACTCCCAAGGATAAATTAGCAGGACATGTAATATTGTTCCTCTTGGAAAAGAAATAATTTGTAAATTTTTACGTGTTAATGGTCTTATAAAAATTACATATAAGAATAATTAAATTATGTGATGTAGGTTACCTTTTGAATACGAGTAATTATAAATGTATTTTACAAAATTATAATTATGAATTATTTCATTCTACTGCTTAGAATGAGAAGTTATACACAATAAAAATAAAAAACCATATGTGCCCAACCTTACATAACATTAGTGAAATTGGAGATCAATATTTGTTAGGTAAAAGAAGGTTATAATACTATAAAATTATAATATTATGTATGTTATATAGGAGAATATATAAAGATTTATCCAATTTTAGATTTTATTCTTCAAAATATTTTGGCCCTAGTCAATATGGTAAGAACCACGAGACATGATTTACATCTATTAGTGATGTCTCAAAATCTGATTCACTAAAGTTAGTGCACATGGATTTTTTTGGTCCAATAAAAAATGTGATTATTGGGGGAATGTATTATTTCATTATTACATTTTATTATTAAACTAGATACACACGATTTGATTTTCTATGAATAAAAATTGAAGATTTTTTTTATTTTAAAACATTTTTTTATGTTAAAAATGATAAAAACCATTCAATGATAGTTATTCATAGTGATCATTGTGAAGAATTTATAAATAAACATTTTGATAAATGTTTTAGTATGAAATGAATTATATATAACTTTTCATGTCCCAAAACTCCTCAGAAAAATGGTGTTGTTGAATTGGGAAAATGTATTCATCAATAAAGTAATCAATCATCATGTAGAGTGAATACTTAATTGCTAGGAATTTTTGGGATGAAGTGGTTATTACCTCTTATTACACTATAATTTGAGATTTAATTGGAAAATTTATTAATAAAACTACTTATGAGTTGTGTACTGGAAGAAAGTAAAATGATTCTTACTTTTGATAATTTTCATTCATTGTATTCATTCGGAATATGAAATGAAACTTACAAAAATTCACACCCAAATCCTATGAATGTATATTATTAGGTTACTCCACTAATTTTAAAAATTATATAGTTTTGAAGAAAATTTATTATACTAGTGAGATAAACTACCTTTTAAATTTCGTTAACCTAATACTATTGTTTTTAAACAAACAAAAACAACATCATCATACGTTTTTTCTAAAACTGTTCCTTAACCACTGATAGATGATTATTATTAGAAAAATACTGATTAATTTTTTTATGAATTCTTTACTAACAAATACATTTCATGTTATGTTGATTGGCAATACATAATAACCCCATGTTAGATGTTTCTTAGGAATCATTCCAATGATAGTATCATTGGTAATGTTAATCAACCAGCTAGGACTATATGTTCTTTAATAAATGAAATAAAACCACCTGAATTTAATTACCATTATAAATCCAAAAATCGTAATGAGGTTTTAGGAGGTGATGATTTGATAAAATCAATTTCAGATTGGATAAATGAAATCACATGAACTAATATCTAGACATTGAATGAAAGACTTAATGAAACTTATTTAATTAGAGTGAAATGGGATTTTAGAAAAAACATTTGAAAATTTATTATTACAATGAATAAAAAAAATTGCTTCTAAAGATTATAATAGAAAAGTGGGAGTATATTGTTAAGAAACATAAGCACCCATAGATAGACTTGAATCTATTTGTATTATATCAGACTTTGTGGAATTATCTAATTTTACACATTATTAATTGGCTGTAAAGTGTGATTTCCATAATAGATATGAAAAATATTTTGTTTTTGTTGAAACAAATTCTAATCATGAAGATAAACACGTCATGAAATTTTTTATAAACATAAAAAATAATTACCTACACATAAACAACCCCGTAGAGCCATGTTATATAGATTAAGGTGATTTTTTTTCAAAAAAATATTTTATTTGAACTGCTGTTCCAACTCATTTTATAAAATTAATTATCAAAATAAAGTATGACTAATAAAATTATTATTCATTATATTATATTTGAATCAACTCAAAAATTAATAACATAATATTTTTTGAATCTTATAAAATTTTGGGTTTGAGATGAGTATGATGGGTGATATTACATTTTTTTATGTTTTCAAGTTTCCAAAAAAACCTAAAGGTACTCACATATATATATATCAACTTAAATATATAAAATATCTTCTTAAATGTTATGGATACAAAAATGAAATAATTTATAGAACTACAATTGGTACCTCAAATATGCTTGATGTTGATGAATTTGACAAACCAGTTGATCAATCAACTTTTAAAGGTATGCTAGAATGTTTAATATTCATAATTTCTAATCACCTTGACATAATTATTTATCTTTTCTTATGTAGATAATATAAATTTCATCCAAAATAATTCAATTTCAAATAAATAAATAAAAAATATCCTTATATAAATTGAACAATAGATTTTTTGATTTTATTTTCATCTGGAAAAGATTTTGAAATAAAAATAATTTCAGTTGATAACATTTGTGGATGTAGAATGGATAAAAAGGTACTTATATAATATTTTATTTCTAATGAGATTTATTAGATTGTATGTATTTTAAGAAAAAACACATGGTATCACATTCCACTACTGAAGATGGATATTTGATAGTTGGAAGTTGTTGTGCTCAAGGGTTGCTGGTACAACAAACACTCACTGATTATGGCATTAGTTTTACTAAAATTCAAATATTATGTGATTTCACTAGTTACACTACATTAATAAAAAACTGTCCACATTACTCTCATGAAAAACACTTAGTTATTAGTAATCATATTCTTAGGGATGAAAAAAAAAATTAGAAATCATTTTATTTTTTATAGGAACCTAAGAACAACTTGCTGATATTTTGAAAAATTCATTACCTTCTAATATATATGAATACAATAAAATTAATTTTTTAATGATAAATTTAATGTAATCATTTATTTATAATTATTTTTTAAAATACATACCATTACATTAAGCTAATCATTTTTACTAGAGGAGTACATATTATTGTTGTTTTACAAAACTCTTTAGTTTCTCAAAATTGTAATTTTTACATTTTTTAGTAATTTTATTTATTGACTCAATATTAATTTTAAATTTCTTATGATAATAATATTCCTATTTTTTGTATTCACTTTTTCGGATCCTATAATATTGGACTTGAATTAAAAAAAAACTTCCCAAATCATGTTGATTTCAAATAAAAAACTAAAAATGTTCATATTTGAGTTCCTATCATTTTTTATAAAAAAACTATTGAATTCTTATTTTTTAGTTTATTTAAAAATTTATATTTTAACAATAATAATCTATTTGGTTATAAATAAATAATAACAAATTACCATATCAATGTTTACACTCTAATAGGCATTCATGTTTCTTTTAAACATTAACACTATTTCATACAAAATACTGTTATCCATGTTTTTTGTTATTATTAATATATTATTTTCAATTACGTTTTAATTTCTCAATAACATTTACCCAAAATGATAAATTTTTTATAAAACCTATGGTGTTGATATTATTTCTAAATCATTCATGTGGAAATATAACAAAAATCAGATCATATGGATGTAATCTCACCTATTATATTTTTTTAGAAGATAAAGCAATGGATGACCTCCATGATAAAAGTGGACCCTCCCTCATGTATGACATAAGTTATATCATATATCTTCCATGACACACTCCTTTGATTAATACTTCTAATCTGATTGTTTCTTTATCTCTGAATCCTCATTTTTCTCCAAATACAATAGATTCCAAAAAAGATTACATCAAGTATTTTGTATTCCACCAAAGGATAGTTTCAATAATATTTTATAAAAACTATGATTCATAATTTATAAATATGATAGAGTTCCATGATTGGGAAACCTTATGTTTAGAACTGTATGTTCCCAATTTAAATTGTTTTTTATCTTGAATTTGAGAGGTTATTTTATGATTTTGTAATGTTTTCAATGAAAATGAAAGAGGTATTGTTTTTTATTTTCATGATTATAATAAGAATTATAATATTTCATCAAGGAAAAAATATTGTTTTCTTGGTATCACTGATGAAGCAGAAATATTTTTCCCATCTCAAAAAAATTTACACTCAAAGTGTATGTTTATCAGATATAGAGATGAATAGTCATTGTTCAAGAATTTATCTGATAATAGGGCATGAAAATTTATTCATTTAATACAAAATCACATTGTCTTATCTATTTGGACCTATAATGAGTGATATAGATGGTCCCAATGTATCTGATACAATCTATTGGAATAATGAATCTAGATGTGGATAACGAGCCTCACTGGATTTATTATTTTCACTCCCAAGAATATGAAGTCGATATTATGTAGGTATTGCATAATAATTTTTAAAATATTATTAGTAAGACGATCAAATTAGACATGAGAAATTTGAGTATTTCAATCAATTCTAGACCAGTTAGGCAAAATATTTCATTTACCTGAGATGATATGATAAAGCATTTGGAATATGATTCTAATTTAGAATCTATTACATTTTTATGAGTTCACTATTTTCATTATTAAAGGAAAATCCTTCTCTAAAAATAAATAATGTCAATAGGGATATGAAAACAGGGAAAAGATCAATACCTTCCTCTAAAAAATGAAAACAAATTAAAAATAAATATCAAAAAGAAGTGATTAATTAATGGAGAAGGATAAAGAGATAATGAAAAGAAAGAGAACCTTTGATCCTACTGGACCCCACCGATGCACTTACTACAAGTTTATGTGGTGATGATGTGTCTGAAAACTAGGAAAACAAATAAATGAAAAAGAAACATTAAAGTGATTATTTATGAGGTAGATTGATGAGAGTATTTGAGGATGATTCGATGAAATTTGTTTTACCTCCTAGTATAGATTTTGAATTTCAACAATTGAAAATTTTTAATATTGAAGTTACCTCTTCTTTTAATAAGGGAAATGATGGTGTTATTTACAAGAAATCTACTACTTTTGGGAAATATAACATCAATTCTGAGTAATATATTTATAAAATATTTAATTATGGTACTAAATGAATTTTAAAGTCTCATAAATCCTGTAGAGATTTATTTTTTAATACATGGGATTTTTACTAGTCCGTGAAAGTTTACAGCGCTTGATTCTGAGGCCTGGTGTGCCCAAAATTAATTTTTGAAATTTTTTCCAGGTTCATTTAGTAAACGTAAAAGTGTTTTTTTATTAACTTTCATCCAGTTCTTGGAATTGGAATCTGAGAGCACCATTGAACACGCAGCGTCAATATTCACTTAAGAAAACTTATACCTCGACGATGGATGGTCGGTAATCAAATATAGTTTTTTGGTTTTAAGTGGAATAATAAAATAAAATATGTGCAACTTATTTTATTTTATTTTTGTTATAACCACCATGTATAGGTTAGAGGTGGGGACCGACACACCTTAACCTCCCAGTAGAGGTTATGGTGGTGGTTCCCACCTGAACTCAACCTCCCTTGTGAGGATTACTTTGGTCGGGACCACCCATGTTAGAAGCCTCTAGAACTCCCCTCATTAATAAGGGTAAGCCTCTTGTTCTCCTGTACACTTAATGGTGCCATCCCACCCCATTTAAATAATTAAACCACATCTATTAATTAAATTCCCCATTTTGAATTTATGCCAACAAATACAATAGACCACTTAATATATTATTTCGGGGGGGGGGGTATTCATTTGTTGGAAAGGAGGATTGAAGAGAAGAGGAGCTCTTGGAGATAGAACGCCAAAGAGGAAAGGCTCTCCAACAATGAACTCCAATGAAGAACGCTGACCATATTTTCCCTTTTTCCTCAAGATTTCCTCCCAAAGTGGGAAATCCTCACGTACGACAAATAGCGTCGATACTTCCTCCTCGATATCGTCAATGAAATATGAATTTGAGGTAGGGTTGTGTTTGATTTGATAAAAATTATTCTTGTTCCTCATAAGTTTTTTATTTCCTCTTGAACCACTTGCTATCAAACTAATGTGGAGAGACCGAGCCAAACTGACATGTTCCAATATTTCTGTTGTATTTATTGTGGTGTGTTCTTCGCGTTCTTCTTGGGCGATGAAAAATGGAACGTTGCGGGTTAATTGTGAGACACAATGATCCCAAATTGAAGACCCAACAGCACGACATCATAGTGGAGGTGAGAGGATGATAGCGGATGACAGATCGAACTGTAGCAGGAAGACCGTTAACCAACCATTCTTCGATCAAGGGAATCATAACATATTTTCAGAGTCGATCGAATGAAGAAAACGCTGGTAAAGATTTCAAGACTTCTAGGTGACCTAATTTTTGAAGTTTCATGGTGATCATACTGTTAGAATGAAGAATGACCATCACAGGAGGCGCACTGGCCAGAAGCGTCGTTGCTGGAAAATTTCAGAATACATGGCATATACTTTAGAATAACATGCCATTTAGTACAGGCGTACTGAGGTGAGGAATATAAGCATCTGGCATGCATCACAAGGCGTGTGACCCCTATCACATGGTGTGTACTCTTCTTACAGCTTGATATAGAAGGTTTCACGAGACTCGACGTGTATCCTGGGGACACACAGACACGGGGTGAAGTACACAGGCATGTACTTCACCACACAGCCAAGAAAGCCTAGTGACATGGGCTACCCCGTGTACCAGTTACATGGGTTAGAGAACACGGGTTGAGGCTATGTACGGGTACATGGTTAGCGTACATGGAGTCGACCCCAGTTTCTGGGTCACAATGTGTAACCATACCACACGCATTGTACTTACTTTTTTACAAGACCATCCTTTTGACACGCTCCATTGCACACGGACAATATCTGAGGTCTGACAACACGGTGTGTACCTTATTCCAAAACACCGTGTACTTTTTGGTAAATGGCTTGGTAATCTTGTCCTCTATCTCTTGGACACAAATTGTTTTGTTTTTTCCCTATGACTTTGAAGACCTCTGAGATACTTTTTCATTGGACATTGTGGTAGTTGTCATACTGACACTTGTCTTGAGGAGCGGACCCTCCTATAATCAAGCTTACTTTGTGGAAACCCTGTGCTGGAGGTGCATTGACGAATGTTCCTAGATCATGTGTTGGTCTGATAGTTATGACTTCTGTTCCTGGATCATGTGTTGGTCCAGAAACTCTAAAAACTATTCCTGGATCATGTGTCGGTCTGACATCTGCAACTGCTATTCCTGAATCATATGTGGGTCGAAAAGGTGTAACTGATGTTCCTGGATCTTGTGTGGGTCCGATAGCTTTTATGATTCAATGGATATATCTAATCATTCCATCTGTCTAAATAAGTTATATACCTGTGTGAGATGAGTATGTGACTTATGTGCTTTCCTCATGATTGAGATGGGTTATATGATTACTTAGGTATATGTACGGGCATATACCTATTTAATGGCAATCCTTTGATTTCTTACTTTGTAGTTTTTCCTACGTGGAATTTGAAAGGCCTTGTTGGTCTTGGGGTCCCTATTGAGTATGGTTATACTCACCCCTGCAAGGGCTATGCCCGCACCTCATTGTGTTGGTTGCAGAAAACGGACAACACTGACTAAGGATCGGAGTAACAAGACTAGATGGTACCCGGAGGTGGACCATACAATGAGTTGGTACATGGAGGAGACCGACGAACATGGAGTGCTGTGGAGGTTACATTTACCTACCCTTCTGGATGGAATCCCCAGAGGATGACCCAATAGCTACTTTACTTTTCACCAGTTGTACTTGTATTTCAGTTGTACTTGTACTTTCCTATTGGGCTTGTATTTCTGGTCCCTTTTACTTTTTAGCACTCCTTTGTATACAATTTTTCAAAGTGTTTTACATCCAACTCCTACTATGATTGTTTTTGTTTACTTTTTATAATGGAAATGCCTTCCCAGCATAAGGAATTATGCATATGGAGCTAGTCACCAGCCCCTGGCCTATGGAAGGCAAGCTTGGCATAGTCAAGGTAGGGGCCCCGGGGAATGGGTCATGACATGAATTCATCAATATGATAATGTGTTCAAACAAATAGAAAAATATAAAGAAGTTGACAGTGATGAAGAATAAGAATAACATGATGATGAAAAACATGGACAATAATGTCATGAAAAAGAAGATTCAAAAGAGACTTAAGTGGAATGTCAATAGAATATTATTTAAAGAAGGTCATCACAAGACTCATAAAAACAATTTTACAATTTTTGAAATAAAATGGAGTTGCCATTCATCTAGTATAAACAAATATCACCTTTATCTCAAGAAGTTGAATCGCCATCCAAGTGGTATGAAAAAATTAAGAAAATATGGCTGAAGAACGTATAAAGGATATTTGGGAAACAATTGAAATTATTTATAAAAATAATTTAGATCAAAGAGTTGTTAAATCATTCTTAATGAAATACCATAGAAAATAAGGTCATAAATAAATTAAAAATAGAAAAGTAACAAATCATTCGTAATCGGAATATTCTAATACAATCACTTCCTAGGGTCTTAATATCATTTCTCAAACATGTAAATGATTAAATAAAACAATTATTTATTTTAAATAAAAGAAAAAATGTTATATTTAGATGTTCAGAGTAAATATAAAGATGATAATTTAGTGAAATCGTCAAAAAATAGGTTGATATGATTGGATTCATATATCAAGGTGTTTAAAGAATGTGTAGAATCTCACAGAGAGAGTCATATTAAGGTTGTTAAATGGCCTCAAGGTATTGATGAAAGTATCAATATTTATGATGACAATTGTTAGAATTTTATGAAGTATGTGAATAAAATAACTGTTTCTTTTAGTGATCTTGAAAAGGATGTGGCCATCATAGTTCAATATATTCAATTATATATAAGAAATTCTAGATTAAAACTCAAGATATCTATGATTTTCAAAAAAGTTTTATTTTTTACTCATTGAAACATCACGATTAAAAGTCTATAAAGTTGATATTATTTGACTGAATAATCATTAATATGTTTTCTCATAATTAAGAAAACCCCATGATGATTAGAATATACATTTGGAAGAAAATATTAAATATCAAGAAGAAAATAAGAAGGAATAAGATGAAAGAATTCTTATCCTGGGGGAAAAGGGACATGATATTAAAAATAAAAACATGACATAAAAAGAGTAAGTAGAAATGGACAATGAAAACTAGAAAGAGTTTAAGAAGTTGAAAACAATTTTCAAATATTTGATTATGGAGAATGATATATTAAAAAACTATTTTTTTAATTTTATTTGTTGAATTATCAATAAAATAATTTTTTATATTCATATAATTTCATTTAATGTATTCATGTTTTTTGGAAAATTTTCTTTATTTTATTTTAGATGATCATTTATTTATTATATTTCATTTTTTATTGTTGTTTCCCAAACCCTATTTAGGTACTTCAAAATATTTCCTTGTTTCCTTTTGAAAATCCGAAAGGGGAATAATTTTATATAGAGGGGGGTAATTCTATCTTAATATTGAGATTCTTGAAGAAAGGTAGAGGAAACGTTATAAAAGAATATGTATTCAATCAATAAGACCGATCTATTTTACGGTTGATTTAATCATATTCACTATTGAATTCAGATCTGTAATAAAATCATTAAGAGATAAGTAGTAATTTTTAAATCTAAATATATATGTTCTTAAAATGAATAATGGATATAATTGTTTTGAAAAATTTTATCAATTTATGTCATGTGGTTTTTGATTTCCAAAAATATATAAAATTTTGAGTAAATGATTTTTTTTTGAATTCTCAATTACTTTTATTTTGTAAATCAAAAACTCTTCTTATATACATAATTAAAAACTTTTTTAGTCCATATCTTTTTAATAATGTTTTTATAGATAAAATATATATTTTACCTTACTTATAATAAATTATAAATAATTCTTGAATAAAAACGTACTACTATCATAATGAGTATAGATCTAATAATTATTAGATTCTCTTTATTAAGTCGTAATTAGGAACTTTGTGTCATATTTTTGTATAGATAAAATTTTTAATCTAAATTGACTTATAATCCAATAAAATAGTATTCATAATCATAAAAATAATTATAATGATAAAGTATAAGAAAACCCAAAAAATTGACTAAGGATAAATTCTGAATATCTAAAACTATATTCTACCATAATAGAATACCTTTTACACTGAAAAATTAGAAAATAAAATGATGTCATTATTTCTTTTATAATATAATTAAAACAAAAAATATTTCATTAATTTAGTTATAGTATCACTATAGAGGTTCCAAGTATTATGTTACTTTTAAAAATAATGGACAACATATGACTGTTAGAGGACTAAGAAGACCGTTGGAAGCTTTGCCACAAAAAATAGTTCATTAATAGAGCTCATTATAATTGATCATTTTTTGATGTGCATGTATGCTTCTACTATATTTATATTGAAAATTATAATGTGTACAATCAAACAACAACATGTTCATAGTATTTTGTATAACTTTTTACATAGTCTTTCTTAAGTAAACACTGTCATGTTATATCTTTAAGAATCTATTGTATTTTCATTGTGTTATCTGATTATTGTGATTATGATCGATGGCTTTCAAGGATTAAGAGAACAATGAGACAATAAACTTATTTTTTGAGGGAATTGTGGATATAAATACATATTCAATCATCATTTCTAGGGAGATCAAGGATATACAGACTATAAATCTAATCATTTTATCTATAAATGTCTATGGTATAGAAAGATATAATTTATTATAAGTATAAAACAAGGGGAATTAATTGAATGTTACTTGATACCCTTCTATTTAGGATTAAAAAATTTATTCGTTTTTATTTCATGGTTTTCTAAATTTATTTCATTTTCATTGCATTTAATATAAAATGATATAGTGATTTTATATTTCTATTTCTATTTTATTTATTGTAATAGTTTGATTATGATACAACTCCTAATTCTGATTAAAATTATATACTTATGATAGAATCAATAAATTTTTATATTTCCCTAATAAATCATAAGCATTGTAATTTAGATCCTCATTTTATATTGTGAGTATGATTAAACTCTGTTACCATGACATACTGAATATAATTCTATACATTTTTAAGATTGAATCAATTTATCTATATGACCTATAGAATACATATCAGAAACTAATTGATTACAGTTTTATTCTCATTGAACCCAAGGGCCATGTAAACAATTGTTCAAATATGTAAGTGGAATTCTGAATATTATTTTTTTAACTTCATTAAATAAAGATACATTAAAAAACGTTTTTAAGCATAAAATTCACCCAAATTATTTTTAGACATTAAAATATACATTGAAATTCAAAATTATCAGCCATTAATTTTGTAACCACGTAAAATATATTATCATGAAACCAATATATAAGGAATCCCTAATAGACATTATTGAAAAACAAAATCGACATGCTTCTAAATCAAGAGTTAAATTAAAATCATTTTAATTTTCTATTTTTTGAAAAGACACGCCAAAAAAATATGTTACTAATGTTTAAAGCTATGGTGGATATGGATCCAAATTATTAGTATCGTACCTAGAACAATTTTCATTATGTGGATTCCAAATAAATAGTGTTTTTGATAACTAGGATGAAACACATGACTGTAATGGCAAATGTTCTTGGAGGTCCATTACATAGTGAAAATATGATGTTGGGTGTTCTGGGTAGTCTGGGAATGTTATCGAGGCTACTCGGTGAAGTTTGACCCCCATGGTAGGCCTACCAGTATCCTTATCCAACTGGTAGCAGACCTACCAGTATCTCGGTCTACCTGTCGCTCGGTCTACCGGTTGCAGGCCAACCGGTAGCTCGGTTTACCGGTAGCTCGGTCCATAGGTAGTCGCCACCTAACAGTAGCTCGGTCTACCTGTAGCCGCCGCCTACTAGTATCTCATCCTACCGGTAGCTCAGCCCATCGGTAGCTCACTCTACCAGTAGCCGCAACCTACCAGTAGCTCGGCCTACCGGTAGCTCGGTCTATCAGTAGCCACATCCTACCGGTAGCTCGATCTAATGGTAGCTTAGCCTACGGGTAGAAGGCCTACCGGTAGCTACAGCCTACCGGTAGCTCGACAAACCGGTGGACCTAGCCTAACCCACCCACAGGTTTTCAAGTAGCGCCTCCTTTTTTTAGAAAATTGGGTTTTAAACTCTATTTTGACCCAATTAATCTGGTTTTAAATCCCAGTAACGCCATTAAATGGCATTTAATTAAATGTTTAAGGAACCCTGGTGGGTGTGTCGGTTTAAACAACCCCCAAAGGTGAGGACCCCTTTAATGACGTGTGGGGCATCGTGGTCAACCCACGACCCCACTCTGTACGCGGTTTCTCTTTCTTATCTCAACCATCCCTGGACCTTATAAATTAATGGTTTCTCCCTGTGTATCTTTTTCTCGGTCCCCCTCCCATCGATTCGTCTGTTCGTCCATGAGTTCCCGAGGCCTCGCCCCTGCAAATAGTGCATCTTCCTGGCGCGTGAAGATAAACTTCGATCGTCGATCAATCATGTAGGGAATTTCTCCTTCGTCTCTCCCTTTTGTGTATCATGCAGGTGGGCATGCAATGGATTCTATAGAATAATATGAAGCAATCCTAAATGAAGAAAATGAACAGATTCTATAAATAATGAAGGGGGAGGGTGTGATCGATAATGCTATTTTGTTTTGGGATCTTCCATGATTAATGATTTATGAATTGTACGGGCTTACGCATACTGAAATTCATGGTTGTTGGAGGTCTTTTTCTGTGCACTAATGAACCCTTACCTCTGGTGATGTTTAAATGGATTGTATTGTGTTTTGAACCCTTTTTGTGTAAAGGAATTTGGTTAATTATGTACATCCGGCTAAACAAATTGATAGCACCAAGATGAATCCTTTCTGTGATAACCCCAGTTAAAGGACATCGAAGTTGAAAATATGTAGTTTGTTAAATCCTTTAAATATGAAAATTTGGGCATGGTCCTACTTTGTGTTGGTGGTGGTGGTTGGGTTGTTTTTCTTTCACGGGCTGATTGCTGGGTGATGTGGGTGGGGATGGGATCCCCTATTGTTATGCTTCCAGTGGTTGTGAGTTTATGTGTGGGTGGTTACCTTGACTATATCACGAATTGGGGTGGAATCCTCTTTGTAGAGGAACTGTTGGATCCTAGATTTTGGGAACATGGGTTAGTATCATGGGTTTTCCTTTAGTTCCAGTACTTCGAGGGATCTCACTTATCCCTTTGTTGTTGTGACTTTGCAAGAGAACCAGGTCTGAATGTTTAAGTTGATGTTTTACTATACTCTTCCCCTGGGTTGTGCTTAAGCTTACTAGTTGCCTAAGTAGGTTCATAAACTTATTTAAACATTATTACCGAACATGGAAACAAGAATGGGACAAATTGGTTTTGGATTGGTGTGAGTTGTGACTTGGTCATGGGTACTGATTGTGTTCTTTAAGCTGACTGAAGAAAAACCTAGATTTGGTTGAGTGCTTGTTATCTATACATATACTTGTAGTTTTTTGTGTCTTGTTATCTCCACACCCAAGTTGAGAACTTAGTTCATAACACCCCCATTTCATGGGGAGGGTGTTTTTTCCAACATTATTTTAGTCGATGGTTATTAGCTCCTTCCTGCTCCCTTTCCCGGATAGCCAAAGTATCTTCGGCCAGGCTATGATGGAATGAGGTCCATTATTAGCCCAAGAATCTTTGGGCAGGGTAGTGTGGTGGTTGGCCTAGGTGTGTGAAGGAAGATGGTTTCCCAAGTGTCATCAGGATGAGGCCTAGGTTTCTTCGGGCGTGGCAGTAGATATTCTAGAGAAGGTGTCTATGGGTGTGGCAGTGGTTGTTCTGGAATAGGTGTTTGCAGGCGTGGTTACATGTGACATTTGTTGCCCAGGTGTTTGCGGGAAGGGTTTGGCAGTGGAACTGCTTGAGGAGGTAGCCCTGGTGTGTGCGGCCAGGGTGAGGCAGTGGGACTGCATTGAGAATGGCGGGATTGGTCGGACGCATAGGATGTCTTCAATAACCAGTGGGAAAGTGGAAAGGGGTACCCAAACATCGATGTGCTATTACTATAATTTACTTGACATGCGTTATTTGAGGAGTGTGTCTTGGTGAGGCTTGGGTGGTCAGTTTCCATGACAGGTGCTTGGTTGTCTCTTTTCTCATAGTGCATTAGTATGGCTCCCCACTTGTGCATGAGAGCTTTAGGATACCCCTACTGAGTATACATGTATGCTCACCCTACGTATATAAAACTGCTTTCATGTTTCCAGGAGGACTTCGGGGATCGTGCGAGACCATACTAGCGTGGACCTTTGGGACAATTGCTGTTTTTGTTTCCCTTTTTACATGTTATCTTTTTACCTATGGAGTTTTTTTACTTCTATCTTTACCTTTGAACATGCATGTCAGAATGATTTATTTTCAGTTGTTTTTCATTTCCACTTCTAGTTTCGGTGTTGTGTGATTTACTATCTTATATCCCGATCATATTAAAAGAAAAAGGGTAATACCTTCCATTTAGTGTGTGATTCTATACCCTTGGCACTGGTCGCCACTCTTGGACCTATTGAAGGTGGGTTTCGGGGGTCATTATATGTCATTCAACTTAAAGATGGAAGGGCATGACAATCTGCTGACCCTTCCCTTCTTTTGGTGAAGGCGGGTCATGACAGAATGGTATCAGAGGACGGTTGAGAGATAGTATAGAGTCTCGAGTTAGGCACAGTGAGGATTGCATGGGATGGTAGGGAGATAGTGTTGGGTGACCTTGGTGTGTGAATTAGGCCAGGGAAGACTTGCTAGGACATGAGGTTTTTGGGCCCCCCGTGATCCGATGCAAGTACTATGGACCTACCGAATGACCAAGTAAGGCCACACTGATCATAGGGTAGAGATACTATGAAAGGTACATGCATCATAATGACTTGTGTTCACGCGTTTCTGGGGTGTTTTGGGAATGTGAGATAAATAAGAAGGTTAAGATGTTTTAAGAACAAATATTCTGCACTAATTGGGCTTAGGCATCCCTTGTTTACCTTGCAGCTATGGCAACAAGGAGATGACCACGAGTTGTACAAGCGATCGAGGCCCAGGAAGTTGACTTGGCTGATTAGCAGAGGGATTATCGACATAAGGAGGAAGACCAGTGGAAGAAGACGCTTCAAGCCTTCTAGCAACAGACCCTCGAGAAGTATGAGGGATGCACCTTTACCATGAAGACGGAAAGATGGCTAGTAGAGCCGGTGATAGCTCTCGGCCTCATTCAGGCTTCGCCTAACTACTGGGATCCTCTGGCCGTCAGCCAGATGCGAGGAGTGGCACGTCAGTGGTGGACGCTTTATCTGGGGGAGAGGAGAGAGGCTGAGGTGGCATGGGCTGATTTCAAGAAGGAGTTCCGGGTGGAATTTCTCTCTTATACGATGACGGCGGAAAAGAGGCAAGAGCTAATCTCCCTCCAGCAGGGGATTCTGTCAGTAATGGTGTTGGGAATCAAGTTCAAGGAACTCCTATGTTTTTCCCCGGACCTCTTTCCAGACGAGTAGTTTCAGGAAAGATGTTTAGAGAAGGCACTCCGACCCTCCGCCCAGAATGATGTTACCCCCTTCACCCTGCCAACATACTTGGAGGTCCAGAAGAAGGCCAAAGTGGTGGAGAGGATGCATGCTCTAGGATTTGTGACACTAGAGGGGATCCATCTAGGATCATCTTAGGGGAAGTCTGTCAGCAACAGACAACCAGCATCAGGACCCTCTCGGTTCCGACCAGCAGGGAGAAGGCCACAACAGTTCCAGTTCCAGTCCCGTGGTCCATTCCCTTTCCCTTCGGTCCCAGGACTGAGGTGATTCGTCTGTGGGAGCCATGGATATCTCCGGAATCAGTGCCCAGACAGAGTTTAGTATGGCAGTGGCAGACATGCTCAGCACCCGCCTCAGAAACAGCTTCCAGCTAAGCCCTTCCAGCAGCGGCAGCAGGGGCAGCGGGCTCCCGCTCCTTCGAGGGCAGACGTTGTCAGGGGAGGCCGACCTCAGGGCACTCCTCAGGGACCCAAACCAGGGCATGGTCAGGGAGGTGGTCGACAACTGAGAGGAAGGGGAGCTGGGTGTGGGCAGTTGCACGCCATAGAGGCAGTAGTCCCAGTAGGATCGGAGGTCGTTCGAGGTACGATCAGTTTGTTTAGCACCCTTGCTTATGCCTTGTTCGATAACGGAGCTTCGCACTCCTTCGTTGCACCCAGTCTATCCCGTGCTTTGGTTCTAGATTCTGAGAGAATTCCATTGCCCCTGTTGCTAAGCACACCAGTCGGAGGTCATTCTGACTTGATATATGTTTATCAAGGATGCAGACTGATGATAGGGCCACATCAGTCAGTCAGGGATTTACTACTGCTACAGATACATCCATATGATGTCATTCTAGGCATCAACTGACTATTCTCTATGGGTGCCATCATCGAATTATTCTGAGTAAGGGTTGTGTTCTCAGACTTGGGTGGCCGACGTGTTACTTTCACTGGCAAGCAGAGCAGTTAGAAGGGAAGCAGGAGAGAGTAACCCCTCCTCTCCTTGTTAGCCGAGCTGTTAGTAGATTCAGTAGATGCTGAGATGGTAGAGGTCCCAGTAATCAACAGTGAGTTTAGGGAAATCTTTCCTAAGGAGTTAATGACTCTACCCCCTCTATGTCATAACGAGTTTGGGATAGACTTGCATCCTTGTTCTCATCCAATTTCAATGGCTCCTTACCGGATGGCACCTTCGGAGCTATGGGAGTTGCAGATTCAGATTGACTATCTAATGAAGAGGAGATATGTTCGACCAAGTGCATCACCATGGGGTGCTCCCATCTTGTTTACAAAGAAAGAAAATAGTTGTCTCAAGTTGTGAATAAACTATAAGAGGCTGAATCAGGTAACGATCAAGAATCACTACCCTCTTCCGAGGATAGACAATCATTTCGACCAGTTGAAAGGTGCATGATGGTTCTAAAAGATCGACCTGCGGTCTGGGTATCACCAGTTGAGGGTGGAAGAGGGCGACATACCGGAGATTTCCTTCAGGTGCAGATATGGTAACTTCATGTTTGTATTCATTCCTTACAGTGTTATGAAAGCCCCAACTATGTTCATGGGGCTTATGAACTCCATCTTCACGGAGTACCTGGATCGGTTCGTAGTTGTGTTCATCGACAATATCATGATCTATTAAAGATCATAGGAGGACCACGCAGAGCACCTGAGGACAGTTTTGGAGGTCCTCCGACAGCACCAGCTCTATGGGAAGTTTTCGAAATGCAAGTTCTGGATATGAGAAGTACACTTCCTTGGGAACGTAGTGTCCGAACAGGGGGTAGTGGTATACCCCTCGAAGGATGAGGTGGTTTTTTCGTGGGAAGCACCCAAGAATGTGGTAGAGGATCGTAGTTTCCTCAGGCTGGTAGGTTACTACCATAGGTTCGTACCCAACATCTCTCGAGTTTCAGCCCCTTTGACAGCCTTGACCAGGAGGATCAGGTTTTCGTGTGGTGTGAGCAGTGCGAGGCAGCCTTCAGCTATCTGAAGGAGAAGCTGGTTAGTTCCATAGTGCTGAGACTACCAGAAGAAGGGGTGGTGTATGAGCTGTTCTGTGATGCTTCAGGGCAAGGCCTCTGATTTTTGTTGATGCAGCAACAAGTGGTGATCTCTTATGGGTCTAGGCAGCTATTCCCTCATGTGCGTAATTATGCCACCCACAACCTGGAGCTTGCAACGGTTGTTTTTGCCCTATAGTTGTGGCGGCATTAACTCATTGGATAACGCTTTGTGGTCTACATGGATCAAAAAATCTTGAGGTATATCATATCCTAGTGGGACCTAAACATGTGGAAAAAAGGTGGGTGGATTTCCTCTAGTATTACGAATTCGAGATTTCCTACACTTTAGGGAAGGGGAATGTAGTGGCTGATGCCTTGAGCAGGAGGTTGAAGAATGATTCGGTCAGAGAGTCGGTAGATGCCTGGAAGGCGATGGAGGAGTTGGATGCCTTGCACCTAGATGTGAGGATGGATGGCGGTAGAGGTTTCCTATATCAGATAACAGTGTAGGTGTCTCTGTTGCAGCGAGTGGAGGAGTCTCAGTGGTGAGACTCAGAGTGCAAAGTGATGCGTGATCGAGTTGACCAGAGCAATTCTCCGGAAGGATGGGAGGAGGATGGTCAGAACCAGATTCTTTTTCAAGAAAAGTTGTTTGTTACTGAGGCGATGCACAACCAAGTTCTTAGTGAGTTCCACAACTCACCTCTAGCGATGCACCCATAAGTTTCCAAGATGTATCAGGTTCTGAAGAGACAGTTCTGGTGGCCCGGAATAAAGTGAACAGTGGAAGAGTTTGTGGCAATGAGCCTAGTATGTCAACAGGTGACAGATGAACACCGATTTCCAAGTGGCCTGCTGCAGTCTCTAGAGGTCCCCGAGTGGAAGTGGGAGGATAACTTGATGGATTTTGTCACGGGACTACCCAAGGTTCAAGGGGTATATGATGCCATTTGGGTAGTAGTGGACCGGTTGATGAAATCGGCTCACTTTTTGGCCATTAAGGAGTCGAGTGTAGTGGATTCCTTGGCACGAAGGTACGTGGATGAGTTGGTGTGGTTGCATGGAGTTATGAGGTCCATAGTCTCAGATAGAGATGAACGGTTATCTTGTGAGTCCCAAGAGGATTTCAGCATTCTTTCGGCACCCAGCTATGTCTTTTCACTACTTTCCATCCCTAGACAGATGGAAAGACATAGCGCACCATCCAGACCTAGTAGGATATGCTACGGGTATGTGTTGTGGACTTAGGGGGATAGTGGGTGCGACACTTACCTTTGATATAGTTCACCTATAATAATATCAATAACTCCACCATTGGTATGGCCTCCTTTGAATCCTTGTACAGGAGGACATTCCGCTCACCTGTGTGCTGGACCGAAGTCAGAGAGGCTGGCATCCTTGGCCTAGAGGTGGTGCAGAGCACGATGGAGAATGTTCAGCTTATACAGGAAAAGATGAAGGTGGCCCAGGACCGACAGAAGTCGTATGCTAATACTAGGAGAAGGCCCTTGGAGTTTGATGTTGGAGACCATGTGTTCTTGAAGGTCTCCCTTCGGTGTGGACAATGGTGTTTTGGCAAGGGGAGTGAGCTTTCTCCCAGGTTCGTCGGACCCTTCGAAGTGTTGCGGCAGGTCGGCGAAGTGTCTTATCAGCTAGTGTGACCACCATTACTACTCAGGATACATGATGTCTTCCATGTGTCCCAGGTCCGTCTTTATCTGCACGACGATTCACATGTCCTCTACTGGGGAGAGCTAGACATCGAGGATGACGTGACCTTTGTGAAAAGACCAGTGATGATCGAGGATTGTGAGGAGAAATTACTCTGTGGGTGAACCATTCCCTTAGTTTGTGTGTTATGGAGACATGGTGGGAGTGAGGATAGTACGTGTGAGAGGGAAGCATAGATGCGTGCCTAGTACCCAGAGTTGTTTTGAGTTTTGTATTGTTCTATTTATACTTTTTGTGGTAGAGAGTTTTACCTTGTTGGCTATGAAATTTTTGTTTCCTATGAATGTGTGTGAAATATCCTGGATATGGGGAGGGGGGGACCCCACCCCTAATCAAGACGCATTAAGGTGGATGCGATTGAATTCCTGCGGATGAGTCAGTGCTGTCCAAAGTGGATAGTATCTTGACATGGGAGAAGAGACCCCCCAACCCACATGACTGGGCTGTTTTACATGATGTGTTTCTTGGTTCCTTAGTGGGAGGTGTTTTTAGTTAACAATTAGGTTGACTCCTGAGAGGTATCATTCTAGGTGGTTGTTTTGACCCTATCCTTCCTTGTGGGTTGTTTTGATTTTCGAGACCGAGAATAGTTTGAGAGGTATCTGATGTAATGTCCATGGTTCTTGGAGGTCCATTACTTAGTGAAAATATGATGATGGGTATTTTGGGTAGTCTGGGAAAGTTATCGAGGCTCCTCTGTGAAGTTTGACCCCTACGGTAGGCCTCCTAGTAGCAGGCCTACCGGTAGCTCGGTCTACCGGTAGCTCAGCCTACCGGTAGCTCGATCTACTGGTAGCCGCATCATACTGGTAGCTCGGCCTACCCATAGCTTGGTCTACTAGTAGCTGCAGCCTACCTGTATCTCAGCCTACCGGTAGCTTGGAAAACTGGTGGATCTAGCCTAACCCACCCACAGGTTTTCCAGTAGCGCCTAATTTTTGCACAAATTGGGTTTCAAACCCTATTTTGACCCCATTATGCTTTTTCTAAAGCCCAGTAACGACCAAAAAATGCGTTTAATTAAATTTTTAAGGCACCCTGGTGGGTGCATCAGTTTAAACCGCCCCCAAAGGAGAGGACCCCTTTAATGATGTGTGGGGTCGCATGGTCAACCCACGTCCCCGCTCCGTACGTGGTTTCACATTCATATCTCAACTGTCCCCGACCCTTATAAACTAAAGGGTTCATCCTTCAGTTCTTGAGGCCTCACCCCAGTAAATTGCATATCTTTCTGGCACGTGAAGATAAACATTGATCTTCGATCAATCAAGTAGGGAATTTCTCCTTCGTCTCTCCCTTTTGTGTATCATTCATGTGGGAATGATTTTGATTCTATAGAATTGGATAAACCAAACCTAAATGAAGATATTGAATGGATTCTTTAAAGAATGAAGAGGGTGGGGTGTGATCAATGATTCTGTTTTGTTTTATGATATTCCATGATTAATGATTTCTGAATTGTGTGGGCTTACCCCTACTAGAAATCATGGTCTTTGGTGATCTTTATCTATGCACTAATGAACCCTTACCTCTCCGAGGTTTAAATAGATTTTATTGTGTTTGTGAACCCTTTTTGTGTAATGGTATTTGGTTAATTACATACATCTGGATCAATAAATTTAAAGCACTAGGGTCAATCCTTTCAGTGATAACCCTAGTTAAAGCACAACGAAGTTGAAATTATGGATTGTGTTAAATCCTTTAAATCTAAAAATACAGGCATGCGCCTGGTTTGTGTTGGTGGTGGTGTTTGGTTTGTTTTTCCTTCACGGGCCGATTCCTGGGTGATGTGGGTGGGGATGGGATCCCCTGTTGTTATGCTTCCAGTGGTTGTGAATTTAAGGTCGGGTGGTTACCTTGACTATATCACGAATTGGGGTGGAATCCTCTTTGTTGAGGAACTATTGGCATTAATATTTTGGGATCTTGGGGTACTATCTTGGGTTTATATTTGGTTCCAGTAATTCGAGGGATATAACTTATCCCTTTTTATTGTGACTTTACAAGAGAACTGGGTGTGAATGTTTATGTTGATGTTTCATTGTACTCTTCCCTTGGGTTGTGGTTATGCTTTCTAGTTACCTAAGTTGATTCAGAAACTTATTTAAACATTATTACTGAACATGGAAACAGGAATGGTAGAAATGGTTTTTGGATTGGTGTGAGTTGTGACTTGGTCATGGGTACTGATTGTGTTCTTTAGGATGGCTGAAGAAAAAAACAGATTTGGGTGAGTGCTTGTTATCTATACATATAATTGTAGTTTTGTGTTTCTTTTTTGCGCCCCACCCCAGTTGAGATCTTAGTTCCGAGCACCCCCATTTCATGGGGGAGGGTGTTTTTTCCAACAATTCTATTAGTGGCTGGTTATTAGATCTTTTCTGCTCCCTTTCCTAGAAATCCCAATTATCTTCGGGTAGGCTGTGATGGACTAAAGTCTATTATTAGCCCGTGAATATTCGGGCAGGGTAGTGTGGTGGTTGGACTAGGTGTGTGCGGGCAGGTGGTTTCCCAAGTGTCTTCGGGATGAGGCCCAAGTGACTTCGGGCGTGGTAGTAGATCTTCTAGCCCATGTGTCTTCGGGCGTGGAGGTGGTTGTTCTGGCCTAGGTGTTTGCAAGCGTGGTTACGTGTTGGCCGAGGTGTTTGCGGACGAGGTTTGGTTGTGGGACTACGTGATGATGTGACCCAGGTGTGTGCGGGATGGGTGCGGTAGTGGGACTGTGGTGAGAATGTAGGGATTGTTCTGATGCATATGATGACTTCAATAACCAGTGGGAATGTGGCATGGGGTACCCAAACATCGATGTTCTATTACTATACTTTACTTGACTTTCGTTATTTGGGTAGTGTTCCTTGGTGAGGCTTGGTTGGTTAGTTTCCTTACTAGCTGCTTGGTTGTCTCTTTTCTCACAGGGCAATAGTATGCCTCCCCACTTGTGCACGAGAGCTTTAGGTTACCCCTATTGAGTATACTTGTATGCTCACCCTATGTCTATAAAACCACTTTTAGGTTTCCAGGAGGACTTCGAGGATCACGTAGGACCATTCTAGTATGGACCTTTGGGACAGTTGCTATTGTTGTTTCCCTTTTTACTTGGTATATTTTTACCTCTGGAGTTTTGTGACTTGTATCTTTACCTTTCAACATGCATGTGGGAATGGTTTATTTTCAGTCTTTTTTCTTTTTCACATTTAGTTTCAGTGTTGTGGGATTTACTATCTTATCTCCCAATCATATTAAAAAACGGTATTGTCTTCCATTTAGTGTGTGATTCTATACCATTGGTGCTGGTCTCCACTCCGGGACCTATTGGCGGTGGGTTTCGGGGGTCATTATCTATCCTTCAACACAAAGAAGGAAGGGCCAAGAAATCTACTGACCCTTCCCTCCATATGGTGAAGGTGGGTCGTGACAATGACTGCACTAGCTTTCAAATGATCAAAATATCCTTAGATCTCATTTTATACATGAACACTTAATTTTAACCTATAAAACCAATTCTGGATTTGATCATTCAAGTGGTAAAAACGCTTCATGACCCTAAATATATACAATATACATACCATTACCATTTGGATTTGTATAATTATATATCCAATTATGATCTTGTAATAAAGACTATTTTATACTTTATTGTTCCATATTTTTCTAAAAAAGAGAAAAAAAATCTTATAATTAATCAAATACAAGGATGAGACTATCCATAAAAAGTTAATAATTAAAAAATTTAAAACTACATTTATACATTCCTTATTCTGTCCAATTAAAATTAAATATCTCAAATTCCAAAAATGACAATCAATTTTTTCTATTTTACAATTTTTTTCCTAATTTCCCTAAATAATCATTATGGG
Source organism: Viscum album (assembly GCA_963277665.1). Lineage (NCBI taxonomy): Eukaryota > Viridiplantae > Streptophyta > Magnoliopsida > Santalales > Viscaceae > Viscum > Viscum album. The sequence goes on from OY728129.1 coordinate 939,014,278, forward strand.
AAATTGAAGGTCAACCAAGGGGACATAGAGAGGTATGGAGTTTATTGGATAACTGTGATGTCAAAATGAAATAATTACAGTGCCACTATGTTCAAATTGTTTGGAATAATGTCAGTCATGGGTAAGAATGCATGTTTACCCATCATTTTCACTCCACCAAACTATCTGAATGCAGTGATACTAAATTTTTTTTCACTATGTTGTCACCTTCACCCCCTCCACTCCATGAATCCATCAAGACCCTTGGATGCCCATCAATTACAACATTTGTAAATTGATGTTTTTTTAATGTTATCAATTGGGGTTTATTGTGGCTAATTGTGGGTAATTTTTGTAATAATAGTTTCTTGTAGTAAATTATTGTTAATTGTATATAATTGTGTTCAACGTTAATATTTTTTCAAAAATACTTTTCATTGTTGTAATTGTTTTCTAAATACTAATCGTTATTAGTATTTATTTTGTTTCTGCTCATTTGTAGTAATTATACTCATTAATTCCCATTTTAGTTATTTTTTTAAAAATTACCAACTATTATAGGTTTTTTTTTCTAAATGATTCTCATCGATAGTATTTCATTCATAATAAATATCATTGATGTCATCTTTTACCAATTTGAACTCATTTATAGTATTTTTTACTAATTAATGATTATTTACAAAATTTTTATATAACAACACCGATTAATGGTATTTTAAAACTAATTCCACTCATTACTGGTATATTATACTAAAGAAAACTACTTATAAGTATTTTTTACTACATACCTTTCAATTACATTATTTTGTTTCTAAAAATATCTCATTGATGGTATTTTTTACAAAATACTGATCATTAACAGTATTGTTTTCTAATAATGGATTAATATAGGGTTTTTTACTAATTTCCACTCATTGTAGGTATATCATACTATTTAACCCTCAGTTTCACAAATTTCAAATAATCATCACCCACTATTACAAATTTTTTATATTTACTTCTCATTACTGGTATTTTGAAATAATAATAACTCATTGCCGGTTATATTATACTTATTATCACTCATTTATATTTATTTATTTAATTACATATCATTTCTATTTTTGTAACTAATAAACTTTCATTTTCACTATTTTTAAGTAATTGAATCATATTTCTACTAATTTGGACTAATTAATTCCAATATCAAATAATATTTAAATATTCCAACCCATTTCCATTTTTTTAATAATACCCACCCATTAATGTAATTGTTTATTAATTACCACTCATTACTAATTATTTATACTATGTGATACTCATTTCCTCCAATTTTCACTAATTAATATTTATTTGAACTAATTTTATATATTTCTTAATCATTTCCACTTATTTTAAATATTATTTCTGATTATTGTTATTTGTTAGTAATTAAAAGTCATTACCAAAAATTTTTACTAATTACTACTCATTTCAAGTAAATATTACTAATTATTTCTCATTATATATAATTTTAACTAAGCACCACTTATTTTCAGTATTTTTAATAATCGCCTCCCAATTTCCCTAATTTTAACAAATTATTTCTCAAATTATATAATATTTACTAATCAACACTGTTATCTAATAATTAAATAATATGAAATGATTAAAACTAATTTTTATTAATTATCACATATTATACTGGTTATCTTAATTTATAATGATTAACACTAATTTTTACTAACTAAATATGCGTGGGCCTGATGCTATGGTAGAATCGGATAAAGGGCATGGGTCTGCTTCGTCTGGGAAGAAATGGAAATCTGTTGGCTGCCAAGATAGAAGACTTTTGGGACATGGTGGAAATTGCAGTGGCCAGAATACTGCTGATAAGGGTGTGCTGGGCAATGTAACTATGGAGAATCAGTTCCAAGAATTGAGCAAGTAAACTGGGGATGAGATGTCACCCTTAGGTGGCAGTGTTGATTTGCAGAATGTGGGACAGGAGTCTGGTGCTTTTGATGCTGAACATACATTGGTGGAGCAGCCTCAATGCCTGGCAATTTTTGACACGAACAGTCAGCGTCAGCAGAACCAGCTTGTGAGATACCCAGAGGTGCAGCACTATGGGAAGTGGGGGGACCTCGATGACAGTGAGAAGGAGAATTGTGAAAGCACGGTACAGATGTCTTACAACGAGATTTCTCAAGTGGGGAACAAGATGCTGCTGGTGGCCCAAGACAAGGTGAATGCCCCACATCGCGGGAGGATAAGGAAGGACTTCTCTCACTTGCCGAAGCCGATGCCGACCAGATCTGCTGTCAAAAGTATACAGTTCCTAATGAGTTTCTTGAGCTGGAGAAGTTAAATCTGAGGAGGAAATATGCAAAAGTGCTGAAGCATTTTGAGAGTTCAGTATGGGAAACAACGACGGAGGAAGAGTCTGTCTATCATGGTGACGGTAAGGGGTGTGATTTTGAGGATTTGATGTGACTTTGTTGTGTTTGTTTTGCTTGTTACTATTTTCTTTTATTTTAATAAATGGCCAGGGGATTACCTCTTGCTACACCTTCCTAGTATAAAATGTTACTGTGATTTTTTATTTAATACTATATATTTAAGAATTATAGGATAATAATATTTATAAAAACCATATATCGATAAATAAAAATAAATATGTAAAATTAAAACAAATTACATCTATTTAGAAATTACACTTAACTAATTATAAAATTTTCTATTTTATAATATTTACACCAAATTATGAATAATTACATCTAATTAACACTAATTTATGTATATTAATAATACTAAATTATAATAATAAATAAAATAAATGAAATCAAAATTTGAAACATTTAACAATTTCATGAAAAGTAATGATTTTATCGGATGAAAAACAAAAAAATTATCCCATAAAAAATTCTAGATTTCAAATGAATAAGTGAGGAGAAGTGGGAAATAGTGAAGGAGATGAGATATTATTAGAAGAATGAATGGAAAAAATTAGGTTGGGGAATATATTATTAAGATTAGTAGGGATGTGACTATTTTTTATGGTTTCCAAATCACAAAAAGTAATATTTTCGATGGGACCCATCGTAATTAGTATCAACAAAAATTGATCATGTCTTTTATAAAAAATGTATTTGTGATTAGTCTCATCACACGTACTCCGCTCCCAACAATGTATTTCCAACATGATTTTAATTTCCACCAAAATTATCAATAATAAAGAAAGGTATTTCTGAAAAGACCCATCCCAAATATCCTTCTTTAGATAGTACATTTTCCATGGGGTATTAATTCCAATCGCAAATAATTTCTTTTAAAAAGGTATTTGTGATAATGGTAAACATCAGTTGTAAATACCTTTTCCCATGGTATGTTTCCTGGGCACCGAAAATGTATTTGTTACTAGTATCTTTTCATTTCATAATTTTTTTTGAAATTATTTGTGATGGGATTTGATTCCCTTCAAAAGCAGTTGTTACCATTAGTCTATTTGTTTCATGTGAGGGCCCATCATAAATAACAATTTTTTTAGAACCCATATTCTCTTATGTGATTTTTTTAAAAATTGGTCTATATTCTATGCATGTTTGGATTTGATTGTTCTAGTACATGCACCATGGTCGCAGATTTAAAATTAAATAAATCATAATCATTATATAAGTGTTATATTTTTTTAAATATAAAAAATTACATAAATATTCTAATAATTTATTGATTAAAATTCTATTGCATCACTTCATGGAGGTGGTATTCCATATATAAATATGATGGAAAGTTACATTTTTTATGGGTGGAATAGAGGAATAATAAATAATAAATAATATTTATATATTAATTATTATATCATAAATATAATATATATTTATTTAATGTATCTTTACTACTATAAATGTAATATGGAAATCATGATCAAATTACATCTCTTCCTTAAGGTGGGGGTCCACATGTACTCATGAACGACACCATTGTTTCCCAATGGATGAAAATGTATGAAAGTACCTAACATCATATAATTAATGTATAATATATATTTCAAAAGTATATTGCATAATCATTAAATAAAAAATAATATCTTTCCTTGATATATGGTGAATAAAAATTAATTATATCACTCAGTGGAGGTTGTAGTCAGCATATACATCTGAGAAATGCAATAATTTCCCATTTGAGGGAAATGAGTGTGGATAATGATTTTAACAAAACCAGTATAACCTTTCAGTATATCAGGGATGTTGACATTATTATTTTATGATGAATATCTTGTTTCAGGGGAGATAGATGAAGAAAAAATTTGAATGAAGCCAGGTAAAACAATTTACCCTTCTACGGTATACCTCCTTCGCATACATTCTTATGGACCAAAAAATTAATCTTTTCAAAATAAAAGAACCCATTGTTAGTGGATATCTAATTTTAGGAGATGATTGGGTAGGGTTTTTTAAATATATATAATTCAATTTCATGTAAATAAATTATATTAGGGATGTCCTTTTATAGGTCGGGGTGGTAATTTTCCAGAATATTTTAACTGATATAAAAATTATTAACTCATTTTCAGGGAATATTTTGTGATAAAAATATAATTTTTGGGGGTAAATTCATACGACTAAAATTTAATTAAACATGTAAGTATTATGATTAACATGTGTGGCCTTATCACATATTTTTATCCTAAGAAAACTCGATTTACCAATTTACTATATGGATAAACATTCTTTATTTTTAATATTCATTAGGAAAAAATCATTTAGCATTATGAAATTATTATGTTTACTTATAATGAAATTATATAATCTATCTTACAAAAATAAATTTAAATATGTGGATGAAATTTATTTTTAAATAAATGATCAAAATCCAATGAAATCCCTATTTAAAAAAATGAAATTTTATATATAAAATTATGTTTAAATAAATTCCTTACCGTGTAATAACAATTAGTTGAATATTAATATATTATATTAAATATATACTTTATGAACTTCATTAAAATAATTCATAAATTGGGCTTTATTTAATTTATTACGATAAAAATACATTTTTTTATAAAAATAGTTTTTAGAAAAATGTGTTTTTATTATTAAAAATGACATATACCAGAATAAAATATAATGATGATACATATATAATTAATTAATATTTTTACAATAACATAATACTATTTTTTAAAATTAATATAAAATTAAAAATATTAGGGAACTTAAACATGAAATGAAATTATATTTTTATACAAATTTTATTTTTCACTGTTGACAAAAATATTAATCCTTTCAAAAAAATAAAAAAAAAATAGTATAATTATCTTTATATATTATTTAAATAATTAAATAATTGTTATAAAAATTTATTTACAAATTTTTATAAATATATTAAAATATACAAACAAAAAATAATATAAAAAATATTTTTAATGAAAACGTATTTTTGAGGAATAAAATAACTTTACTGAAAATAGATTTCTAATTTAAAATTAATTAATCAGAAAATTTTATTTAATATTTATACATATATTTTATAATTTTTCCATTCTTATTATTACCTCTAATCCAATGACTAGGTACAAATGTATAAAATATCAATATTCACTTAGAATTAGGGTTGAATATAAATCAAGTTATCAAATAAGTAAAGTGTATTTCAAAGAAAATGCATTACAAATATTTTGGTGTTACATTATACCCCTATTAAAATTAATTTATCTCTAAAATTTATATCACATAAATAGAGAATAAATTGGAATATTTCTTATTAATTGCTTACTCATGTTCAAATTATTCTTTTTCAAATTTCAAATTATTCCAATGAAATTTTATCCAGGTGATTAGTATTATTTTTTATAACTATACATCTACAATCCAAGATTATTTTTAGCTGCTATTGACTTGAGAATTTTATTATTTTAATTTATAAATACACATTTTAGGGAAAGTGAGATCCCATAAGAATTATATTTAGTACCTAGTATTGAATAATGTAGGAAATTACTATTATATTTCAAAAAATGAATAAAATATTTGAAGTAATCTCCCTATATAAGCTCCAATGTTACATCCTCTACTATCTTTATAGGTGAGTGATCCGGTATATATATCTTCATGAGAGATACATAGAACAAATCATGTACATTCTAGTCATTTTTTGAATGTTAAAGAGATATGAAATTATCTCAATACAATCAATAATTTTTTATGTATTTATATCAAGGACTCAATTCTCCATTATTTATAAGACTCATGACCACATTTTGTTGACAAATTCAACAGAATACCTTATATCCATCTATAAATTCCGCACTAAAATCTTTCAGCATAAATCTATTGTCCAATTTGATCCATATTTATGTACTATTGAAAGATTCTAATATTCTCTACTATTTCTGTAGCTTTCTCAAATCTTATCAGGTTGAATTATCCAACATTATCTAAATATATTATAATTTTTAACTTTCTTCAATATAATGATTCAGAATGATCTAAATGAATTATCATATTTAATTTATTATTAACACATAATATTAAAAGGGGAATGTGATGACATAGGCTCCATTTAAATACATGTTATATCATTATAATGTATTCTTAATGGTTTGAATGGTCCTCTCAGAATGAACATCTATTTGAAGATCATATGGAGTATTGAAATACATCTTTGAATCCATATCACAATGAAGAATTTGACATAACTTCATGGTAAAACACATATCGTATTCAGATATATTATATTATGGTGCACCATACAACCTGACCAATTTCTTAATATATTTTTATAATAAATAATCATGAAATAAAATATAATTTGAAACCAATAATGTGTGATGAAATCATAAGGTGATTATCTACAATAGAAAAAAAATCATCAATTAAAATATTTAGGTAGACCACCAATGAAATCAATGGAGAATGTTTCCAATTACCATTCAAAAATGTTTAATATTTGTAACATAATCGTTGAATTAAACCTCACATATTTAAATTTATGAAATTCCAAGTAATAAGATACATACACTACAATATCACATTTCATGTTCTCCCACAATAAAGAGTCATTTTAACCCCTATACATAATCTTACTTATATGATGAATATGTAATAATGTGATATAAATTTCCTCTTATATCTACATATCCAATAATAATAATTATATGACAAATACTCCATTCGTGAACATTATAATTCCTTCATAATCATTTATGAATGTAATAAAATATCTTACCTTCTTCGGTAGTTTGAAATCCTCCTTAAACATCTCTTTAATACTCATATGGATGTGTAGTTGAATACGCATCAAGGAAAAATATGATATATGCCATTTACTCATAATTTCATGATACATGTTCTATTAATATGTAAATATTAGGTCCCTTTCAGTCCACATCATGGAATAACAAGCATGGTCTTTTTCACTCGAAGCACCATCTACATTGTTCAACTTCATATGGTGGTAGTGTATTGATCATTCATAATATTAAATATAATCTATTCATATCCATTGGTGTGCACTCATCACTTTTTCATAAAAAATACTATATTATATTATGATTATTATATATATCACTTCATTATCTATAATGATAATACCGATATATTTTTAGTTCAAATATAACTACTAAAAATTATGAATCATGAATCATGTATTTATATTATGATGTAATAATAAGAATATATATAAGAAAAACAGTACATCATTAAACAAGATGGTGCATCTCAGAATCTTCCTGGATTCATCACTAAATATTACAAAACAATTCATGTTGTAGGGTAGTGTGTGTACATGTGAATTAACCAAACATATTTTCTTATTATTGAAATATTCTACACATTAATATGTCCAAATGAAATTGGATCACTTAAAATACAACGTAGTAATTGGAACAAATAACCAAGAGGAATATATCATAAATATCACCTTATATCCTAATAACCTATGAAAAATATGTACATTGATTATTATTGTGGTCTAGGATAATTGAAATAAATTTTATTTTGTAAGGATCATATAATATACCGACACATGAGATTATATAACCCATGAATGTGGCATTATATTTAAAATTTTCAGACATGTTAATTTTTTAATATAATATCTACTTTATAAGGGTTTGAAGTAAAATTTCCAATTTTTAGTCATTGTCTTCATTTCTCACTGAATATTCATGAATACTATCATCAAAGACTACTATAAACTACAAATGGTTTCCTATAAATAATATATTCATTAAATAAATAATTTTATTAGAGGGATTATTAGTCCAAATGGAATTACTATAATTTCATAATAATCATATATTGTATGAAAGGATGCCTTTGGTATATCTTACTTCGTAGCCCATAGCTGATGATATCTATATCTATGATAAATCCTGGAATAATATTGATCTCTTTATAAATGTCAAATAAAATAACAGATATAATATAGCGTGAAAGGATTCATAATAATAATGTTAATAAGTTCCCAAAAATCAAATTTAAGATGCACTGACCTATATTTTATTTTAATAAAAAACATTAGGTTCACCCCATGGTGATACACTTGGGAAAAAGAATCCTTTACCGATATTAACCTTAGATTTCTACATTACTCAATGAAACTCTAATGAGGATATTATATATGATGACTTTTAAATATTTCTAGTTCTTAGAATGATTTCAACTAGGAAATAAAATTAATTATTTAGTTGAGTTCTAGGAAAATATAATTAAAATAAATTATCATAATACCAAAAAAAATAGGAATGTATTCAATATGTAGTTTCTCAAAAACAATTTGATATAATTAACCTTCATGAATAGAAAGTAGGAACAATATAATGAAATTAAATTCCATTAGATGTTATTATTCATCCACCCATAAAAATTCATTATAGGTTGATTCATAATATAAAACATGAATTTCCTTTTTAAAAAATTGATATTTTCTCTCAAAGAGTGAGTGAGTTTTTTCCCAAACATCAAGATGAATTAAAATTTAAAGAGAATCATAATATTTATCAGAAGGTCATACAAACATTATTATTTGATAGAGGGTCTATAATATTTAGATTTAGTCATCATTCAATTAATTTTATTATATCTATATCACCATATAATCAATAAATTTATATTATGATACCATTAAAATATCCTTTTGTATAAAAGAGTGGGTAAATCTATAATAAAATAAAACATTTTTTGATCTATAGTGGATTATAATATTATCTTCCACCATGTCATTCTCATAAATAAAATTAGAATTTTTTATCATTTGAGATTTCATAAAGACTTTTTACATTAGAGGTTTTGGAAGATTATAATTATCATTTCCCCTTAGATTAAGAAATTAATTTGCATAATGACCAAAATCCTTTCATTTAAATAACTAAAATGTATATGGTGTATTTTTTTTCTATATTTCTCTCCATTTATTTAATTTAATAGTATTTTCACATCATTTCAATTTTATTTTTTTCAATATCCATGATTCAATAACTCAAGACATCTTTATATTCCATTTACTCAGCCACCTTAGTTTTAAATCCCCTATTTTTGGAATGTAGGATGATTGAAATTAATCTTCTATCTATGTGATAGAACAATGGGGATTTCATGAATCTCAACCTTATTTTTCTTATCCCCACAATAATATGGGGTTCTAGCTCCTATTTCATATTTGATTTCACAATGAACGATATTTTTATAGATTCAAAATTCCTTAGTGGAAAATATAATTTGAAGGTAGGGTGTAAAACTGTATATATTTGATAAATTTTTTTTTCAAGAATGATGATAAAACCAAAATTGTACCTTCCATGTTCTATAATGTTTTCTTCATAAGTACTGATATATTCATCATCCTTTTAATTTGTCTAAAAAATCCCCCTCCCCATTTTAGTTTGAAGAGTTCACAATATGTAATAATTGAGGAATTATATCATAAAATCCCCCATTCCATTTTTTTATTTAATCATCATTCCTTTTATTTTTTATATGAATGAACCATTTATTAGATTCACATTTTATGCAGTATACTATAAAATAATAATTCTCATAATCTAATAACCAAATTACTGAATGTATAGTTTCCATTTCATAAATCCATTACATGATAACCAATGGACCATAGGGCCCAAAAGAAGGTATAGGATGAAAAATAAAATATTTTATATAGATTTTCTTTCTCCATGAAATATTTTAAATTATAACATTAACAAAATTACAACTCATAGCTTGAGTGAGTTGATTAAGAAGAGTCACAACATATTTCTTCCCATATTGTAATCCATTTGGGTTCTAAGTAGGAAAACCATTGAATCATACATCACTTTAGAATACCACATGATTAATTTCATTCCTAATAGTAGGATAAAACCAAAACAATGATGTAATCATCATGCTATAAAAAATGTATTGACCGATTATATATTCATTAAAATAAACCATGAGATTCCCTAAAGTGTGAAACCTTATTTTTAATATATGAAACAATATGTTTATCCTTGATTATTCATGGACATAATATATTAAAATCAATTATAATTATTTATAATGAAAATTTGAATAACCCCAGATATATCTCTCTAGAGTTTTTATCTGAGTGATTAGAGTTTGTCCCACTCATTGTGAAATGATGGTTATCGATTTAACATCACATCCTTCTTTTTCAGAGTAGTTACCCATAGGATAATCTGCACCCCAAATAAATTCAAATTCTATAAATTATAAAGTGTTGTATATTTTAGGAAAACCACATAATAACTTCAGTACTAAATAATTAATATTTTATGATATACGTTGAATTATCCTAATGTTTTTCTAAACAAATCAACATTAATATCTAAGGATTAAACACACCCATTTATCATAACAACTCAATTGACACAATCAATAAAATAGATAAAAATTATATCATTTGGGGTGAATTTACTATGAATATCATTATTATACACAACTTAAAACTATAACGGAATAGTATGTCTGTGGATTAGATAAATAGATATCTTATTTCATAGATTATATTTAACATCTCGCACAAAGTTATAAATATTAATTTTATTCTTGGCATATAATACCTTGAACCATCAATCAATGAAGGAGGAATGAAAAGTTTAGAAAGTCTGAACTTTAGTGCTGAGTAAAGGAATCATTGGGGATATTAATAAATGACCATACATGCTTATAAGGGTATTCGAAAAATATCATCACATAAGAATGTATTACCCAATCAATTAAATATCGCAAATCATTAGTCAAGTAATAAATATTTTCATAAATAAAATTTAATATATTGTGTAATTATAAAAAATATGTAATTACACAACCCCAGTTTACTAGATTTGGTGCATTATTACATAACATTGGTACGATACAAGGAATCATGTCCCAAATGACCGATCAGTCTAGTAACCTTTTATGTATGAGATAAATTCATAAGTTTTACATGAAATCACAAAATAAATAAATCAACAAAATTTTGTCCCATTTTGAGCAAACATATTTCCTTAGCCTTCCTTGCAAGTCAACTATAAAATACTTCTTCACATCCGAGGAAAAATAAAACATAGGAAGGGGTGAGATCAGATTCTCAGTAAAGATAACAATATAACAAAAACTTTCATATATAAGCATAAACATTTAAGGCAATGTATAAGACTAAAACAAAATCCCTTTAAACATAATCTTCTTCAAAATATAGAAATTAATAAAATAAAATAATTCCATTTATTTAATCACATAGATATTCTACTAGTCTGATAATCACATGCAATATCAATAGCCACTTTCATAATGATAGAATGCATAATGACAAGATTCCTAACCACATAGTCATGGACTTGTGCCAAGAATACCAATATAATTGTGTCCATGCCTTGTGCCAAGACACTAGTTTGTCTCATGAGACCTTCCGATGCATCGATGAGCTATAGTGGGCTACACCTGTCACTTACTATGTCTATTTCATTCCTCGTATGAAAAAGATTAAACATACCATAACCATTTACATTAAAAATAACATACGAAATGTCAACAATTTATCCATAAACCAAGAATGGTATAAAAATAGCACATCCACAGTCAAGTATATCAAAAAACCTTCAATACAATATGGAATGTTTTTATCATAAATAAATCAACTTCAAACAGGTTTAAAATCCATCAAAGAATGTTGACCTTGATAAAATCATAAATTTTTAGAGAAATATCTCTTTCTATTTTGAAATAATTTAGAAGTAATGTATTAATAAAAGAGAACAATTATTTTGAAAATATTCTTATAATATTTTTAGGGAAGCTTCGATGATGGTATAAAAAAAGAAAATAGTTTCACCCACCGTATATGTTAAAAAACACTCTTACCTTAATTTTGTCAAAAAGGTCAAAAAGTACCATCTTTGGAAAATGACAAAATGAATCCGTTTAAAATATATAAGGTCAAATAAGGGTATAAATTTCATTACGCCATTGTCTAGTAAATAATATAAATGTTCTAAAATACATTTTTATGAAAAGAAGGATGTGAGTGGTTAAGAGTTTCCATTAGAAACATACGTAAAAAAACCTCGGATAATAAAGAGATTGTGAAATTAACCTTTAAAATGATATTTTCCTTAGTCGATGGTATGTTAAACTCTGGGATAATTTTTAAAACATTGTTATTAAATTATAAAAGAACTATATTCATATATATGATATAATATATGACCCTATAATTTTGATTTGTTAATAATATTTGAGTTGTATCCTCGTTCTGGGTGTTAACTGATTCGTTTTAAATTATATTCTTGGTCACGTGAACCATGTTTTTTATTGATAGTATTTATTCGATTCATATACAGAATTATATTATGTTCATAAAAAATATTTGTAATCATAAAATGAAAATTATTTATGAATGATTACGATGGGGAATGAATCTCATCATGTTTGTGGAGACGGAATCTGTACTTACGCACAAGCGACAATGACATTATATTGTTGGTAAAATCGTATGTAATTGGATGGTATATCATATATACAGAATAAATAAAATCTTATATTTATTATTTACATTATTTATATTCATTATTATACCAATCCAAAATAATGATGTGTTTGAATAACAAACTACACCAGGACGTGGAGATAGTTAGCAATACATACGCGCATATGGTGACTTTGTCATTTATCGGATGAATAGAATAACAAATATGGTATTGTCATTTTATTAACATAAATTTATATAGAATATGGTGGAATTATTATTTTATATTAGAAAAAACAAATTAAGAGAAAGTGGAAGAAAAAAACATGAAAGAGGTGATGAAATATTTACCTCTTTTTTGGTTCTTCCTTTTGATTTGATCAAAAGTGCTCCTTAGGTTGGATTTCTGACCAAAAGAAGGCCTCTAGGATGAAGGGAGGAATTTTAGGAGGATATTTGGTTAGGTTTTGGCCGAGACAAATGGATTTGGATGTATGGAATTAAGAGGAGGGGAAGTAACCATTAATAAGAGAGCTCAGGGTCATTTTAGGAAAATCTTGAAATATTATTTTATAACAAAATTATGTTCGGTTTTTAATGGATTAAAAATTAATTATTTCAATACCAAAGTGGGGATGGGTCGAAAAACTATCAAAAAATAGCTTTAATATAGGTTTATGTCTCCATATAAAACTTATCTTTTATATTTAACTTTTAGTTAAATAGTTTGACATTTATCATGTCTCTTTGTATATTTATATAATTTGGTTAAAAAAACTTACTATAAAAATAAAATCAAACCCCATGTGGTTCATTATTAATATAAATTTAAAAATATATTTATTTTGGGAGAACCGTAGATTATTATGAATATTATATCAATTAATAATATATTATTTGTTTTATAAACTCAATTATGTCAATATTGACACTATTTAGTATTTGGTTTTTCTGAAAGTCATAACAACATGATTACTTTGAAAAAAATTGTTTAATCAACACTAACATGTATCATTAACCTATAAAATTAGTGTAATTCTCAAATGTCTCAAATTAAATTTATTGGTAAATTTATAATATCAGTTATTTTAATATTTCTTTAATAAAGTAATTACATCATCATCATTGTGTCATGAATAAATTAAATTATTTAATGTCTAAAAATTATAAATAAAATACCATTATGTTGGAAATAGTTTTAAATTTATAAATAATATATATATATAGATGAATTTATATTATATATAACCCAACATTAAAAATATTTTAGTTATTAAACATTGAATTTAACTATTTTAACTCTTCTATAAATAAAATAACCTTAAATGTCCTAATCTAATCCAAGTGTACCATAGGGGATAATATTTTATTCCTAGGGTTTATTTTTGTCTAATTAAACTTATCCAATAGAATTTGGACTTGTGTTATGGTAACTATAATATCATTTTAACTTTTTATTACCCTATTTACTTTTAATTATGGTAAATAAAAGTAAAAAGTAAATATTCACCAAAAATTGTTGTAATCTTATTGAACCACATTTTACTTATTGATGCCAACTGTGTCTATCATATTTTTGAAATTCAACTCACAAATGTGGTAAAATTGTGTTTTATGTAAATTTGCAAATGCTTATAGAAGGTGTGTAAAAGAAGGTAAAAAGTTCAATAAAATTTTTATATATCTAAACATATTATAAAATGAATCCAATGAATAACATTGAAATTATATAGGTATTATGTATCAATTTTGAAATAAAATAAATTTCTATAATATAAATAATTATTTAAATAAAAAAAATCGATTTTAACCAATAACACATGGTTTTTTCACTATTCATCAACAATTGAAAGCTTTCTATGAAGTACCAAAATATCAACCTATGCTAATTTCGATATTCTGAATTCAAATATGAAGTCCATTTTGAAAAATTAAATTTATAAAATTTAAAAAAAATGGATATTATTATTCATAACAACTAGTTTTATTAGTATCGTTATGTTAGAATCTCGAAGTTGATTACAATGAAAATGATTTCATTATTCAAAGGAAAATGTAGCATGGAAGCATGGGGTGTTACATTATTCCCACTTTCTAATAATTTCATCCTCGAAATTTATAGAATACCACCGAACAAAAAGATTCGGTTGGTTCTTCACCATAAGTTCCTCTAGTTCCGACATTGTCTCTTCCATCTTATAGTTTCTCTATAGAACTTTTAGCAGACGAGTCATCCAATTTCCCAACCCTCGTTCTCTATTATCAAGAATCTTGATAGGCTCTTCACAATAATAAAAATAAGGTTCCACTTCAATTTCTTCATAGGTGAGTACATGTGTTGGGTCAAGCATGTATTTCCTCAACAGTTATACGTGGAGCACATCGTGAACTTCAGAGAGACATGGTGGTGTTTCCAAACGGTAACAAACAACCCCACTTCATTCAAGAATATCAAAAGTTCCGATGTACCTGGGACTTAATTTACCCTTATTACAGATTTGTATAACTACCTTCCCTAGAGATACCTTCATGAAAAATGATCTCCTACATAAAATACCAAATCCGAATTTTGGTTATCAGCATAGCTTTTCTGCCTACATGGAGATGCTTTTATGTGGGTTTGGATAACCATCACAATTTTCATTGTTTCCTCAACATGTTCTGATCCTTTGAGTTTTCATTCAGCAACATCATCCGAACAAGTTGGTGTGCGATATCTCGTTTTGTATAATTATTTATATGGTTCTATTTGAGTACTTGAATGGAAGATATTATTAAAGGAAAATTCTACCGGAGGTAAATATTGATCCCGCATACCTTGAACGTCATGGGAGAAAGATATCAACAAGTCTTATATGGTCTGAATAGTCCGTTCTGATTGTCCATCAGTTTGAGGGTGGTAGGAAGTACTGAAAATAAGTTTCGTATCTATGGATTTCTGAAGACATTTCTAGAATCGTGATGAAAAATGGGGATCACGATTAGAAACAACTGATAGGGGTACTCCATCAAGCCTTACTACTTCATTAATATATAGACTTGCTATAAATTCAAGTGGTAAATCTTCTGTCAAATCCAGAAAATGTGCTGACTTGGTAACACGGTCAACAATGACGCTCATTGCATCATTTATTCTAGGATTCTTTGGTAGTCCCGTGACAAGGTCCATCGGAATATCATCCCATTTCCACTAAGTTATGGGAAGTGGTATCATGACTCCTCTATGAATTTTTCTTCTAGCATTCACTTGCTGGAAAACCATATTTCTCGACACAAAATCAAAACATTCTCTCTTCATATTGTCCTAACAAAAATGTTTTTTCAAATCTCTATGCATCTTAGTGCTACAAGGGTGTAAAGTAAAATTTGAGCTATCAGAATCATCCAATAGTTCCATTTTTAGATCAGGTATATCGGGAACACAAAGTCTCTTCCCAAATTTCAAAATTCCATCTTCAATTATGATGTCACTCAATATCCCATCATTCACAGCTTTAATTTTCTTTTGAAACACCTCCTCATTAGCTTGATAACTCTTTATACATTCTAGTTAAGATATTTAGACAACCATTTGAAAACTAATATATGTTTATCCTTCCATTGATATTCCCATATCAATATTTACTAGATTCTTTAAAAAAAGTATCATTTTCAACTCTCATCTTGTTTTAAACTCCATTATCCTCTCTACTCAAAGAATATTCCACCATATATTCTTTCCTCGGGTGGTTGTTTATTGTGAAATAATAATCCTTGAGTATTTTTAGCCATTACCTTAGCCTCATGTTGAGTACATTTAATAAGAAAATATACTTCAAACTCTTGTGATCAGTATAAATCTCACATTTTTCACCATAGAGATAGTGTCTCCATATTTTTAGAGAAAGGAATACAACTAATAACTCAAGATCTTTAGTAGGATAGTTTTTCTCATTAATATATAGCTATCATGATATATATGCAATAACTCTATCATTCTCTACAAGGACACAACCAAGTCCTTTATTTGAAGCATCACTATAAATAACAATCCTATAGTTCCCATATAGTAGATGAAAGATAGGAGCATTGACTAATCTTTTCTTTAATCCTTCAAAACATTCTTCACACTCTTTTGTCCAAAATAATTTTACCCCTTTAAATGTCATCTTGGTTAATGTTTTATTCAAACGGAAAAAATTCTGCACAAAATGTTGATAATAACCTGCTAATCAAATAAAACTATGTACCTTAGTTATACTCATCAGTGTTGGCCATTCTTGGATTTCCTTGGTCTTTGATGGATAAAAATATATTCCATCCTTAGAGACAATCTGGACCAGAAAAGAAATATCATGAATCCAGAATTCACACTTTTTAAACTTCCCATATAATTCATTTTGTCTACGAGTCTATAGAATAATGGACATGTTATTTTCATAATCTTCATAGCTTTTGGAGTATATCCAGATATCATCAATAGATAATACTACAAAATCATCAATATATTCCTTGAAAACTCTATTGATTATATTCATGATGATCAAGGGTGAATTAGTTAATCCAAAAGTCATTACTCTAAACTCATAATGCTCGTACTAGGTTAAAAATGTTGTTTTCAGAATGACTTCCTTCTTCACACAAAACAGATGATATTCAGATCGAAGTTCAATCATTGGAAAATATTGAGCTCTATGAAGTTGGTTGAATAAATCACCAATGTGAGGTTGGAGATACTTTTTATTCATTTTTATATCATTGATCACCATGATTTTAATGCACAAACTCTTAGATCTACCTTCCTCTTAACAAAAAAGGATAAGGGATCCCCATAAAGAATCAGTAGGGAAAATAAATCCCTTATTACTCAATTCATATAGTTGTTTCATTAGTTCCAGTAATTCCAAAGTAGACATTATATAACAGGTATTCTATATGGGCCTTGAATAATGAATTAAATAAATGGAAGACTACACTTCTCATTCTAGAGGATGTCCAAGTAAATCCTCCGGAAATGCGTCAACATATTCCTGAAAAATAGGCCCGTCCTATATTCGAACATGATTTTCCTCACCCATAGTTATTTCATTCTCTTCCTCCCCAATAATTGAATTTATTAGAGATACTGGGGGTTGGTCTAGATAATAATCAGATGATGAAGTTTCTTCTTAAAAGATACGATACTCATTATTATTATCAATAATTGTAACCTCAATCTTCTTACAATAAATTTTTTCATCATGGTCTGAAGCCAATCCATTCCAAGGATTATATGAAATTAAATCATGGGTATGATTATGAGATCAGTAGAAAAAGATAATTTATAACCCCTAATGGGAACTAATTCGCAATACATTGTTACGATTATATTTCCCTTAAGTGTTTTGACTGACAACTACCTAGTTCTGTCAAATTTAAAATATCTAATTATCTTTGGAAACTAGGAAGATATGAAAAAATTAGATGATATAGAATCAAATAAATCATTATCTAAACATGAGGAAACCATTAAATTACCTGCCACCATGTCTTTTAGAGAATTAACCTTAGCAGTAGTGATCGCATAAGCTTGGCCGTGCTCCCTTAGATTTTTCCGAGCTATGTTCCCTTGGTAATTAGGAAATTCATTTGTATAATTCCCCTTTTCTAAAAAATTATAGAAATCATCATTGACAGCCTCTTTCGTTCCCTTGAAATCATGAGCTTAGTAGCCTTTTTCACCACACTTGTAATAGACTCTCATTACCTTCAAGAATGTACCAGGGCGTTTCTTCCCACATTTACCATAGGATGGATATTCAACTTTTCCCTTCTTCTCATTATTTCCATTTCCTGAGTCTTCAGGAGACATCTTCTTCTCTTTCTTTGCATTAATTTCATTATACTTGGAGAATTCCTTTTTTGTGTTGATAACACATGAGACAATATCATCATACGATGAGAAGGATTTTGAGACTAATGCTCGATGGAGAAAGTTTTTTAACCAATAAAAGAATTGATCAATCTTACTCCTTGGGTTATGTATTTAAGTAGATGTATGATATTCAGACCATGTAAAGTTAGCTTCATACATTGAGACATTCTCATCTTCCTTTTTCCTTAGACTCAAAAATTTCCTTTCTGTATCAACTTGATGATCATGAATAATGTATTTTTATATAAAAATATCTTTAAATTTACTCCATTCCATACATGAAAATTCATCATCCTACTTTGTGTTTTGAATTAATTACCACCATAGATCTACAACTCTGCTGAGGTAAAAAACTACCAAGGCAACTTTTTACCTTTCGTTAATTTCCAAAGCATGAAATATTTTCCATAAGGAACATGTCAATTGTTTAGTTACAAATGGATTTATAGACCCATTGAATGTTGGGGGTTGTGTCCTCCTGAAGCGGTCTATCATTGATCCTCCACATTGCGGATTAGGGATCTCCATATGGGTATGGTTATTTTTCATAACCTATGTGAGTTATCCAAGTATAGTGATAAACCGATCAGCACCAATTACATCAATAGCTCCACTATAATTATCATGAGAAGGGGGTAAATCTCAATATGGATTACGTGCACTGATATGGATTTCTTTCCTTCCACTAGGAACGATTTCATAAAAATGGAATACATTAGATTAGTTTATGAACCGCAATACATAATTATGAACTTGTAAAACACTTAACATAAAATGAATAGTTTATCGATATAATCCAAAATCATTCAAATTTTTTTATTGAGGTGGTATATACTCGTAAATTATTCATAATGGTTTGAAAATAAAATGAGAATTATCCTAGTAATATCCCTTGGGAGTGTTGTAACCAAGAGCGTAGCAAGGCCCTTTGTCGTGCACCAGTTCTAGTTAGAGTCTAGCTTACATCGATGTTTTGGATTTTTACCTCTATGTACATCTATGCCAGATCTGCCTCTACAGGCTCATATCCAAACATGGATGTAATACTTAGAAAACTCACAAAAATCGCTACAATATAAAAAATATATGATGTTCTTGTATACTAATCCTCAATGTTTATCATAGGGTAATGTGCTCTATTCATAGTATTTCTAAATATAGTTCTCAAGGTTTTTAATAAACTTCTTCTAATTCAAACTATAACACCCCGACCTCATTTACCATGAGTTGGACCATTATTACATAACATTGGCATGATGCAAGGAATCATGTCCCGAAAGACAAATCATTTTAGTATCCATGGAAGTACTAGATACATTTATTTGTTTTATATTACATCATGATAAAAAAACATCAAAAACATTTTCCCCCTTTTGAACACACATATAACCTTCGCCTATCCCGACAAGTCAACCATAAAATTCTTCTTCACATACTGAAAAAACTAATATAATGAAAGGGTTGAGCTGAGATTCTTAGTAAGGATAACAATATAATCGAAACATTCATAAATAAGAAAAAACATTTAACGAAATAAATAAGACTAAAAAATCATTTTAAACATAAACATCAGAATAATATGGAAAATAAAAAAATCAAATAATTCCATTTACTTAACCATATGGATATTCTACTAGTCGAATAATCACATGCAATATCAATAGCCACATTCATAATGATGAAATGCATAATTCAAGACTTCATAACCAAATAGTCAAGGTCTCGTGCCATGACTACAAATTAAATTTAGTAAAATCCTTATTCCAAGATCCAAGTTTCTCTCATGAGACCTACCGATGCATCAAGTAGCTATACCGGGATCCACCCATCACTTATTATGCCCAATTCATTCCTCGTATTAAAAGGTTTAAACATAACATAAACATTCGTTTTAAAACTAGCATATGAAATGTCAATACTTTATCCATAAACCATTAATGGTATAAAAATAACACATTAACATTAAAATATATTAGAATACATTCAATACAATATGGAATATTTTAATCATATATAAATCAACATCACACATGTATAAAATTCATAAAAAAATGTTGACATTGATGAAAACAAATCGTTTTGAGAGAAATATCTCATTATATTATGAAATAAATATGAATTCGTGTAATTATAAAAACAATTATTTTAAAAATATTATTATATGATTATAAGGGAATCTTGGATGATGTTATAACAGATGAAAATAGCCAAAATCAGTGTATAAGTTAAAAAAAGACATTCTTACCTTAATTTTGTAGAAAAGGTCATAAAGTACATTGTTTCGAAAACGACGGAAACATTATATTCCAAACATATAATTTCAAATAAGAGTATACATGACATTAAACCATTTTTTAATAAATGGTAACAATATTTTTAAATACATTTTTAAGAAAACACAGATGTGGATGATAAAGAGGTCCATATTGATACTTATGTAAAAACAACCTCAGATAATAAAGAGATTTTGAAATTAACACTTACCTTGTACATTTCATTAATAAATGGTATGTTTAACTCATGTGTAATAGTTATAACACTATTATTAAATTAAAAAATAACTATATACAAAATTATGATATCATATATTAACCAATAATATTGCTTGGTAAATAATATTTCAGCAGTATCATCATTTTGGGTGTTAGCTAATTCATTTTGCATTATATGATTGGTTACGTAAGCCATGATTGTTACAGATAGGATGTATTTGATTCAAATAAAAAAAATATTATGCTCATAAACATTATTTTTTATAACAAAAAGAAAATTATTCTTTAATGATTACGATAGGGAATGAATCTTATTGTATTCGTGGAGACGGTAATCAGTACGTACGCACGAGCGATAATTTCATTATATTAATGGTGAAATATAATGTAATTGGATGGTATATCATATATAAATAATCATTAACAGACTATATTTATTATTTAATTCTGTTATATTCATTATTATACCCATCCAAAATAATGATCTGTTTGAATAACAAACTACACCACAACGTGGAGACGGTAAGTCGTACATACGCAGGTGTGGTGACTTTTTCATTTATAGGATGGATAGAAAAATGAATTTGGTTGTTCCATATTTATGATAACATAAAATTATATAGAAGATACTAGATTTATTATTTTTCCAAGAAAAAAACAATGAAAGAGGAAGTGGATGAAAAAAATAACTTAAAAGGAGTGATGAACTATTTACATCTTTTTTGGGTTCTTCCTTTTCATTTGATATAATGGGCTCCATAGGATGGATTTCATACCAAAATAAGGCCTCTAAAATGAAGGTAGAAAATTTGGGAGGATATTTGGGTTGGGTTTTTCCGAAAAAAATGGCTTTGGACATGTAGAATTAAGAGAAGGGGAAATACCATTTTATAAGAGATGCGAGGGTCACTTTAGAAAAGATTAAAATATTATTTTATAATAAATTAATTTTCAGTTTCTAATGGATACAATATGAATACATAATGGTTAATATGGTTATGGTTATAAAACATCCCAACCAATAGGTTGTAGACAATTTTAGGTCACCATAGAAACGGTATCTTTCAGATTTAACTCTTATTTATATAGTTTGACATTTAAAATGTCTCTTTGTATTTTTATATTATATGGTTAATGGATATACTATAAACACACACAAAATCCCCAAGTGGTTAATTATTAATATATATAAACTTATATATGTCCTTTTGGACAAACCTTATATTTTTAGGAATATTATATCAATTAATAATATAGTATTTGGTTTAAAAACACAATTATGTCAATTTTGACCCTATTTAGTATTTGGTTTCTGTAAAAATCATAACAAAATGATTTCATAAAAAAAATTAAAAACCCAAACATGTAATATTAAACAATAATATTAGTTTAATTTATCAAAAGTCTCAAATTACATTTATTTGGATATTTATAATATCAATTATTATATTCATTCATTAATAATGCAATTACTGCATCATAATAGTGTCATCAATAAATTTAATTATTTAATGTCTAAATTTTTTAAATAAAATACCATTATTTAGGAAATATTTTTATCCTTCTACTGAATATTTATAGACTAATTTATATTGTTTGTAGACCTATATTAAAAATGGTTTATTTATTAAATTTTGAATTTAACTCTTTTAACTCTTCTTTAAATAAAATAAAAATAAATGTCCAAATATAATCCACAACGGCCAAAGGGGGTAATATATTGATTCTAGGGTTGTTTTTGGTAGAATTATACATATCCAATAGAATTAGTACATATGTTAGGGTAATTATAATATCATTTTTATCCTTAATTACCCCATTCACTTTTAATCGTGGTCAATATTCGCAAAATTATAGTATTCACCAAAAATTATTTTCACCTTATTAAACCACATTATAATTACTGATTTCAACTGTGTCTCTTGGATTTTTGAAATTCCACTCAAAGAATTAGTAAAATTATGTTTTATGCTAATTTTCAAATGCACCTAATTGGTGGTTAAAAGAGAGTAAAAATTTCAATAAAATTTTTATATATCTAAACATGTTATAAAATAAATCCAATGAATTAAATTGAAATTATATAGGTATTATTTATCTATATTTATGTAAAATAAATTGAAATAAAATAAAAAATTATTTAAATAAAAAAATTGGTTTTAACCAATAACGTAGTGTTTTTCACTATTCATAAAAAATTGAAGTTTTCAACAAAATATAAAAAATTCCCCCTAAACTAATTTTGATATACCATATTGAAAAATGAAGACCATTTTGAATAATAAAAATTATAAAATTTCAAAAAGAGGGTGTTACTATTCAAAAAGGCTAGTTTTATTCGTCGCGGTGTGTTAGAATCTCGAAGTTGCATACAATACAAGCTATAGCTTTATTCAAAGGGAAAAATACCATGGAAGCATGTGGTGTTACACAACCAATAAAGACCAAATAGAGAACAAAATTAACATAGTAATGTATTAAAACATATATTTATTACGTTTTGAACATGTAAACATAGTTACAAGTTCAATCATTATGTTTTGGGAATGGAATATAATACTCAAATAAACACATGGACATGAAATCATTTATATATATTTACTTATGTACCTGAAAATGGGTCCACACATCAACTTATGGACATAAAAATGTATATGAAAAACATCAAATCATGTTCACGCATATAAATTTATCACAAAAGTCATCCATCTTTACCATATTCAATGGAGCAATAAAATAGAGCCACCGATTAAATAACCAAAAACAAATAATTGTGCCCCAATATTATAGAAAAATTATTTAATTGAACACATCATAATTTTTTTAAATAAAATAGGTTACATTCCATAATGAAATTATAGAATAACATATTGTAAATAATTGGGTATTATAAATATTTAATCATAAATTAATTAACAAGAGAGAATGAAATTGATTTTATAGAATCATTCAAATTTATCATCATTATAAGCCATATAAACAATGAATGTGTGATTTATCATAATATCATATCCTAGTGAATCATAATAGTCAATAATTAATTTTGATATAGTTTTAAAGAACATTAAAATATTATTGGCACATTTTTTTATGGAAATGCACTTTTTAAATCACATACATAAATGTAAAATATTTAAGAATATTTAGAAACAAATTTTATTTGAAAAGTACCATTGAAACCAGTAAATTATGTATAATGAAAAAAATTCCTTATAAAATGTTGTCAAATGATAAAAACAAATTTTGATGAAAATTGTTCATTAAAATGATTCCATTAAACCATTAGTAATGAAGTTTGTGTTATTTAAAAATAAAATTAAAAAAACACTTTTTGGTAAAGAATTCCATTTTAAAATTTCGATTATAATGGAAATGAAAGAATTTTTTTCCCCAAAGTGGAAATAAGGATGGACATTCTTTTAGAAAAATTCTAAATATTATTAAGGAACAAAGAGAGGAAAATTTAAAAAATACACTGAAAGACCCTAAATAACCATCGTATAGTAAAATATAATGTGTTTATAGAATAATATCCTCAACAAGTAACTCAATTAAAATTTAGCATAAATAACACTTAAGTGCCTTGAGAATGTAATATAACCCCTACCTAAAGTCCAATGATTCTTTGTACACGTTAAACATTATAGTATAATAAAAATGAACGTGTTAATTGTAAATTAGAAATAATTATTTTTATATAGAATTAAATTTATTTTTTAATAATTTCCAATTACCTTTTTATTAAGAATAATCCTTTAAATGGACATTTTTGTGAAAATATATTTGTTTTAAATAAATGATTCAATTAGATGGATCAGTTATTTACTCCCTAGTCTTGGTTTCAAACTAACATAATTCCAAAACAAGATCTATGTTTCATATTTATTAATTATTTTCACTCGTATATTTATTCAAATAAAACAATTATTAATAATAAATTACATCACTACATGTAGATGGTAGCCTGCACGTATACATGAGTGATATTTTAACATTTAGATGGTTGGAATGAATTAAAGGTAATATTTAAATCCCCATTAAATAGTAATAATTTTTTAAGAGATATCATATTAATATTCTATAAATATATCTTTATTACCATCCATGTAAACAGGAAATGAAAAATGAATCACATAACATCAATGAGGTGGTAGTCCACTTGTACGATTGAGTGATGATATCATTTTATATTCAACGGAAATATATGAACGTAGATAATATCCTGTAATTATTTAAGATTAAATATATAAAAAATCTGTTATCAAATTATCAAACAAATCATACTAAACAACCATAAAATATGGTGATGTGAAATTAATTATATCGTTATGTGGAGGTGGTATTCTATAAGTACGCACATGTGATACTTTCATTTCCTATATAATTGAAACAATGGTGTAAAAACCAAGACAATCATTATTTAATATTACTCGTGATCAATTTAAATGTTTTGTTTTGGGTATATAAAACTTATGAACATCCTTGGTTTTATTTTATTGAATTTTAAAATACCAATATGAATTATGACTGTTGCTAATATAGCTATTGAATATTGATTACATGATTACTCTAAATATAAGGCTTTAACAAATCCAATTTACTCAAAATAAGGAAGCGATCACATCATCCAGTAGATATAATCCATACGAAGCCCATTTTTTAGAGCTCGTAATGGAGGTGGCTTCATTGGGTTTCACTATTCACTAAGACCTAACTGAGTAAGAATACGCTAATCATGAGAGGAACCACCTATGATAGAAGTGGATGTTGATAGAGATTACCACTCGGGCAATGTTATCAGAGCCACCACAAGATTCTATCACCATCACGCAACTTACCCTAAGGTCGTATGTGGATATTTTATGGGGTTATGTAACATGCCTTAATCATTGGGATTATGTACATTATTTTTGTATATAATAATGAATATACATTCTTTTTATTATTTTAAATATCAAAATAGTTTTTAAAATAAAAATAGTATTTCATAGTTAATTTTCATCTCTAGAATCAAGTATGATAAATTAGTGGATTTTTAATTAAATATTATTTTAATAAAATGTTATTATTATTAAATTACTTTTATTAAGTATAAATGATCATATAATTTTTATGAATGCAGTTGTAATTTTTTATTATTATGTTTTGGAAGTAGTCTTTTTAAAAACTCAAGAATTATTTATGAAAGCATGTTTTTATTTTTAATGGAAATGTTCACATATTATAAAAATTATTTAGATAAAATTAATACTATTTTTGGAATCTGGACGTCAAAATTATTCGATTGTGAATTTTTCATAATTTTCTAATATATTCGAATTTTTGGGATAAAATTAAATATTGTTTAAATATATAATGTTTTTTACGTCATCATAGTGACCCAATAGTGATTTAATTAAATACACAAAACGTTAGTTTTGGATAATATACATTTTAACATTAAAATAATCTGATTTTAGTATTTTTTGATTTATTTCACAAAGCTTTAGTGGACCATTCTAGACTTATAATACATTTTATCAATTTAAATTGATTTCCTTGAGAGAGTGACTCAAATACTCATAAGAAGCCCTATTATTTTAAGAAGATTGAACATTGGACTTATATGATATTTTTTTCTAATCCTATTTTTAAAAAACATGGGAAAAATAATGGGCTGGTTTGTTGTTTGAATTAGTTTAACATGTGGTGTCCCAAACCTAAATAATAATGAATTCCCTCCCCTTTACTATATAAACACGCCCAAGTAATAACTTCATCCGCACTCAAAGCCTTTGGAGTTTTACCTGACCCTACTCTCCTATCTCTATAATTATTCTGAGGTGCCCCAAGCTCCCCAAATGCATCTCTCAATCCTCTCCAATGCTTTTGGGATCACCCTTCCTAATAAGGGATTCCATCCTTCTCATTTTATTCAAGTTTTCCAATATTTTTATGTCCTTTTATTTTCACTTATAAATGTTGGGGTATGATTTTACACCTCCTCTATACTTCTATTTTTATATTTTAAATATTGTAGTCCCCTTTCTCTCTCATTAATTCCTTCCATGTCATCCCATTACAATGCTCAAATATCGTAAGGAATTTCGCTCTCCTCATTTACATTCATGAAATTATTTTGTATTATAAATTTAAATTCTATTATATATGTTGGGACCTGTATATATATTACCCCTTACTATCCATTTAATTTTATAATATGAGACACCCCTTTCTCTCAAATAAACTATTTTTATGAATTCTTGTGTCATGTTGTTACGTTCCAAAAAATGCACTGATTTTCCAAAACAATATCATTATGTAGTGAATACCATGTCTATTTCACCATTAAGAGTATTCACATTTATTCATATTTACTTATTGATTATAAAGCCTCATGTTTGTATTCTACATCTTATTATTATCAAATAAATAATGATGATTCATTCCATGTTTGTATGATCCATGTGGCACACTTATGGATGAAATGAAATGATTTAGAAGCATGTTCCCTGATATCGCTACAATGCATTAGGTAAAGTATATTATCAGTATACATCATCTAAAATGAGTATTGACTAGTGCTAATTCAAATTAAATGAGGGTTTAATCGTGCTTCATGTGCAATGAGGGTTTACTCTTGCTCAATGTGCAATGAGAATTGGCTCATGCTAATATCATGTTCAATGTTGTTTCCACATATCTATGTTATTATTATCAGGATTAATATTTCTATTGTGCTCAAGTTTCACTTGTGATCCATTTATACTCCTATTGTGTAACATTTATTGTATTTCTCATGTTATTCCATATCTATTCCCTTACTGGGCTTTATAGCTCACCCTTTTCTTATGCATGTCCTAACATTCTCCCATGAAATACTATGTACGAGGGATTGTAGTGGTCATTTGATAGATGTTTTCAATAAAGAATTCGTATTACATGTTCTATGTTTTTAGGTAATTATTCTAATCCCCCCAAAAAGTTGGCATATTTATCTTTTATATGGTATCCTGTGATGTTTATGTAATAAATCATTGTTAAGTGTGTAATAAAGATCAGGGATGTCATAGATGGTGTCAGAGGATATGTTTAGTTATATTTTGGATTACGATTACAATACCCTAATGAAGCCTAAGAGGCAAGACTAAGTATAATAAAAACATCCCAAAATTTTGGTTAATATTGAGTGATTGGTTTTTCAAGATAATGCGTCCCTGTCTAGATACGAGTAGGTAGAGACAACCCTACCACATATGTACCTATGTCTGAAAACTCCAACAAGGAGTTTCAGGCTGGACCTGGGGTATTCTGATACACGATAATAGGCATTGCTGCACTCCTGGTTATGAAACTTATGGGTGATATTCTTTGTTAAATTCACAATATTAGTACGAACCATTATTAAGAGAATTAAAAAAAATGCCCCAATGGACATATATTAGAAATTAGATCATGGATACCCTAGATTGAATCCTATAGTTTTAAAAGTTATGGAAATAAAAGTAATTTATAAGTCATCTGTTTTGGTCTTTGGATTTACCTTTATCTGTTACCCCTAACTCTCCTTTTATTCTTGAAAATGGCTTGTAATAGGTGGACTCGAGCTAACTTCAGATGAGAAGAACAATGTGATGATTGTTCTAATGAGATCCCCAATCTGATTGGAGTAGAAATCATGAAATTTTTCACAATACTCTCTCAGTTAACTCATGAATTGAATAGAAACATGGTCCTAGTGGAACTTTGTATCCCCCCTAAGAAAGAACAAGTCACAATCGAGAGCATCATGAAAAAAATGCCTCTTACTTTTAATGTATCATCATACATGTCAATCGTAGAATAATTGATTAACTACATTGAAAATATCATATTCATCATTCAATGTTCTGAACAAGAGAAGGTTCTTGAGGATGCATATTTTTTGGAGGGTGAATCTGATCAATGGTGGACATTGATAAAAAAATATGAATCCTAAGGAGGATATCAAGGCATTGCAATGAAAGGATTTTCAGAAGTAGTTTTTAATAAATATTTTTCACAGACCCTCTAGATTGAAATGGAAAGGGAATTAATTTCCGTCATGAAAAAATAGGATGAAACCTTCAGAACGTATGAGAAAAATATCACAAGGATAGCGTGATACTCGCCCAAAATTTTCGTTTCCCCCAAATTCATGGTTGACCACTTCTTTGGTGGGTTGAAACCTTGCCTACAGAAAGCCCATGAGATCCGTGACTTCAATAGTTATGATGAAATTGTCTGATGTACCCTCAAGGATGAAATGGAGACCGAAGAAACTCATGGGTATCATCGGGATAAGTAGCATAAGGTGGAATTCAATTCTGACTGTCTGATGGATAAATCCAATGGTGTTAAGATAATCCAGCACCCCGCTTGCTAATGGTGCCGAAAGAAGAACCCAAAAAATTTCATAAATAGGGATAGGAAATTCCTAATGTGTGGAAGAGAGGGACACCAAGCAGTTAAATGCCGATAAGAAAAACCAATAATTTCTAAAGGGGAGAGTATTGATCTGTTTAACTCTAAATACGATGTTCATTGCTTCAACGGCTATGAACTTGGGCACCTAGAAAATTAGTTCCCTAAGCCAATGGTTTTCAAATGAAACCAAAAACCTCCAAGGCATCAAGGGAGAGATGTTTTAATCACTACCATCAATGTGAACACCAACAACAATGTGGTGACTGGTACACTATTTATTCATTCATGAAAAGATAACATACTTTTTTTGGTTCTACAAATTCTTTTAAATCATAGAATATTTGCATAGTAATCCCAACACCATCACAAATCATGAATGTAAAAATTTTAGTTAGTATGAAAAATGGGGAAATTATTTAATCACATGAATATAACTCTTCCCTTGTCATAATATGTGGATTGAGCATCCTAGTGAACCTCATAAAACACCCTCTAGTGGAATTTTATGCAATTCTTAGAATGGATTGGATTTCATTATATAAAACCAACATAAATTATCATGAGAGGGAAATAACTTTCTATGTGGAGAATCGATCCCCAATTCTATACAAGTGAAAGGAGGAAGATGAGTCTTATTTAGCTCAATCATATCATTTGTGTATATTATTTCCCTATGAGAACATGTATTTGACATAGATGATTGAGTATAATGAGGAATCTGTCCTTTAATATGTGCCTATAGTGAGGGAATTTAGTTAAGTGTTTCCTAAGGAATTTGTTGTACTTACTTCTATAAGAGACGTTGAATTATCAACTGAGATTATACTTGGGGTGATTCCAATATCCAAGACTCTATATAGAATGGATTTTGTGTAGCTTGAGGTGCTAAAGAAACAACAACAAGAGATTCTGGATAAAGGGTTTATATGCCCAAGTGCTTCACCATGGGGTGCACCAGCCCTCTTCGTCGAGAAGAATGATGGGTCAATGCGCCTTTGCATCGAGAATCCTGAGCATTACAAAATCATGATAAAGACAAAGTATCAACTTACATGAATTGATGACTTTTTCTATCAGCTACATGGAGGACAATACTTTCCAAGGTAGATTTGCAGTTGGAATATTATCATGTAAGGGTGAAGAAGGAAGATATCCACAAGACTACATTTTGTACAAGATAGGAGCACTATGAATTCATTGTAATTCATTTTGGACTCACTAATTCTCCAGAAATATTCATTGACATGATGAATAAAGTCTTTATAGATTGCCTCAACAAATGTTTGAATGTCTTTATATATGAGATTATAATATAGTCCAAAACCAAGGAGGATCACGAGGAGAATCTAAGAACTGTACTAGAGACCTTGAGAAAGGATAATATCTATGAAAATTATATAAATTAGGAGTTTAGGTTGAAGAATGTATCATTTATGTGTCATATAATCACAAGAAATGGTATATCTTTGGATCCCTCTAAGACAGCGGTGATTAAAGTGTGGTCGAGTATGACATTGATAACGAATATCAGTAGCTTCCTGGGGTTGGCGGGATGTTATTACCGATTTGTGAGAAATTTATCATGATTTAAAAACCCTCATACCAATCTAAATTAAAGGGGAGTAATGTTTTCTTAGATTTATGAATGTGAAGAGGGAATTAAGGAGTTAAAAAGGATGCAATCCATGTGCACATGCACAGATAACCCACAAGTGGAGAAATTTTTGTGGTATTTAGTGATTCTTCGATGAAGGGCCTGGGTTGGGTGTTGATGTAGAATGATAAAGTGATAGTGTATGACTCAAGGAATATGAAAATCCATGATAAAAACTATACCACACATGATCTATAGTTTTAATTTATTATATTGGTATTGAAAATCGTGCGACATTATCTCTGTGGGGAAAAATTGGGAGATATATAATGATCACAAGAGTCTCAAATATATATTCACACAGAAAGAGATTAATATCTTCCAATGATGATAGAGATAACTCATCACAGATTATGACTTCTCAATCCTTTACCATCATGGGAAAGTGAACAAGGTGTAAGATGCTCAAAGTAAAAAGGATCTAGCAATTCTATCATTGATGAGAATTTAGACGGACCCAATGTTCTTATATTTTATGAGGATGGACATGAGAATAATTAAAGGAGGAAAATCAACAATACTTTATCAAAGTATTTCTCTACCATCCCTCATGGATTAAATAAATGGTTTTCAAAAAAACGATGAGGAAATTATGAAAATGGTGGAATCTATCAAAAATGGGAAATCCTTAGAGATCATGGTTGACAAGGAAAAAATTGTGTAATTTGGGTCAAAATAATGTCTAAAATATAATCTAGAGATAAGGAAGGAGCTTCTGAATGACCCACATAGCACATCCTTCTCTATTCACCTGGGGAGTACAAAGATTTATTGAGATCTACAAGAAAAATATTTTTGGGACAATATGAAAAAGGAGATTTCTGAATATATATCAATGCTCTTAGTATATCAGGATGTGAAGGTTGAGAGGAAGAAGTCTTAGGGGATGATGCAACTACTACCCATACCAACATGAAAGTGGGAGAACATTACCATGGAATTTGTCACAAGACATTTCAAGACATCTAGAGGAAACGATGATATATGGGTCTTTGTGGATCATCTTATGAAGACAACTCTATTTACCATGATTTTAGAGGACTTTTCATTAGATCAAATTTCACGTATTTACATCAACAAAGTGGTAAGGCTGCATGGTGTACATCTATCTAGTGTATCTGATCGTGATTTTAGATTCACCTAGATGTTCCAGAAATGTCTCCATCAGGATCTAAGAACTGAACCGTACATCAGTATGGCCTATCATCTTCAAAATGATGGCCAATCTGAACACACTATTCAGACTCCATAATATATATTATGATTAGGTTCTATGTACTTCAATGGAGGATGGGAACAACATCTTTGTCTAGTTGAATTATACAACAATAACAGTTTCCACTCAAGCATTTGAATGAAACCACATGAAGACCATTATGGGAAATAGCGATGATTACCAGTGTTTTGGGATGAAGTCTATGGGTGTAAGATTATAGGATCTGAAATGATAGAAGAAATGATGGAGAAGGTGAAATCCATTCAGCAACATATCAAGGCAGCCCAAAGTTAACAGAATAGTTATGAAGATAACCATCAATGAGACCTTGATTTAAATGTAGAAGACATTGTGTTCCTATGAATATCTCTATTGAAGAAGGTCATGATGTTTGGATGGAAAGTGAAGTTATGTCCCTGGAACATCGGCCCCTTTGAGAATATTGATCGTGTCGTGGTTTGGTCTATCGACTAGCTCTTCCACCTACCATTCCAAAAGTACATGATTTCATTCATGTATCTCTATTAAGTAAGTACATAACAAACCCTTCACATGTACTTTCCTCAATTATAGTATAGTTATAGGATGATCTTTCTTATGAGGTGCAACCAGTGAAGATCAAAGATCCTAGAGAAAAAGTTCTACGAATTAAAAAATTGCCCCTCATCAAGGTTTTTTGGAAAAACCAAATGTTTGAAGATGCAACGTGGGAATCAGTAGAAGTGGTGAATCAAATTTACGCACATCTGTTTTAGTGTGGGAAAAGGAAATTTTGATGGAATGATTTCTTAAGGGGGAATGATTGTAACGACCCAAACAATCATTAATGAAAATTTCTCTTAATCTATTTAAAAGTATTATTATGGGTATATAAAACTTATGAACATCCATGGATTTATGTTTTTGGATTTTAAAATACTATTAGGAATTTTGGCCTTTGCTAATATAGCCATTGAACATTGATCATATGATTAGTACACATATAGGGCTTTAACAAATCCAATTTAGTCAGACAAAGGAAGAAATGGTCTCATCTAGTAGATTTGCTTCAAAATAATCCAATTTGTCCAATATTTTAAAGGAGGTGGAGTCATTGGGATTCACTCTTATACTATCCTATATAGTGTTTGAATATGATAAGGTTTAGTGGAACCACCTAAGTGAGAAGTGGAAGTTGATAGAGATTACCACTCTTGCGATGTTATTTGAGCCACCCCAAGAGTCAGTCACCATCACACACCTTACCCTAAGGTCATATGCTGGTGTTTTAAGGTGTTATATAACAAATACCTATCATTATAACTATTTATATTATTTTTTTATATAATAAATAATATACTTTTATTTTATTATTGTAACTCTACAAATAGTTTTTAAAGCACAAATAATATTTTTAGTCAATTTTCAACTAAAGAATATATTTTGATAAATTAATTGATTTTTGAATTAAATAATATTTTAATAAAATATAATTATTATTAAATTACTTTTAGTATGTATAAATTATCATATTAGTTTTATTAATGCAATTGTAATTTTCTATTATTATGGTTTGAATGTTCTGTTGGTCAAACACATTAATTTTCAATAAATGTAGTTTTTTATTTAAAATATGAAAATTCATATATTTAAAAAATTACATAGATAAAATGAATACTATTTTTGGAATTAAGATGATAAAATTATCTAATGGTGATTTTTTTATAATTTTAGGAGAAAGTCAATTTTTTGGGTAAAAATTAAATACCGTTTAGATATATAATGTGTTTTATGACAACATAATGACCCAATATTCCTATAATAAAAAACTCTAAACATAATGTTCGGCCAATACATGTTTTAACATTATAATAATCTGATTTTATTTTAGTTTCATTTATTTTACAATGCTTTAGTGTACCCTTCAAGACATATAAATCATTTTAGCTTATTAAATTGATTTCCTTTAGAGTGTGTCTTACCTTCACATAAGAAAACATATTATGGTAAAATGTTCGGATATTGGCCTTATAAAATCTCTTTTTCCACTAGACTTTCGAAAAAACCATGGGTAAAAACAATGGGATGGTTTATGGTTTTGATTAGTTTAATGTGTGGTGTCCCCAACCAAAATAATAATGAATTCCATCCCCTTTCATATATAAACCCACCATAGTTCCCACTTCCTACAAACCCAAAGCATTTTTAGTTTGAAAACCTCATTAACACATCGCTCCAAAATCCTCCCTGTGTTCCCCATGATCCAAATATGCCTCTCTCAAGCCTCTCCCAAGCTTTTGGGATCATAGTTCCAAGTAAGGGATTCATTCATTTCTCATATTATCCACGATTCTGAATATTGTTTTTTCATTTTATTTTGAATTATAAATGATGGGGTATGATTCAAAAAATCCCCCATACTTCTTTATTTATTATTTATTTATAGGTTACCCTTTATCTCTCATTAATTCCATCCATGTACACCTGTTACTATTCTGAAATTCTGTAAGGAATTTCCCTATCCTCATTTACATTCAAGCAATTTTTGGTATTATGAATCTAAATTCCCTTACATATGTTGATATATGTATCTATATAACCCAAATAACTTTCCATTATCATGTAAATATTATGATACACCAAATTTTACATCATAAACCATTTTTATGAACTCTTACGTCAAGACGTTATGCTGAAGAAAATTCACAGATTTTTCAAGCCAATGTCATTATATTGCGAATACCATGCCCATTTCTCTATCAAGGGTATTCACCTTTATGCACATTTACTTATAGATTATAAAGCATCATGTATTTATTGCACATACATTTATCATGGAATAAATTATGATGATTGATTCCATGTGGTATGACCTATGTGGCACACTCATGCATGAAATGAAATGTTTAAGAAGGGTGCTCCCTGATAGTGCTCAAATGCATTGGATAAAGTATAGTATCATTATACATCATGTGCAATGCGTTTTTACACATACTAATTCAGGCGCAACGAGGGATTACTCATTCTTCATATGAAATGAGGGTTTACTCATGCTTCATGTGCAATGAGTCGTTGCCTATTCTAATATCATGTAAAATGTTGTTTCCATATATCAATGTTATGGTTATCATGATTTATCAGTCCTTTATGTTAATGTTTCTCATGTGTTCCATTGATATGCCTATTATCTAACATATATTGTATTTCTCTTGTTTTTCATTTATTATTCCATTACTGGGCATTGTGGATCACCTTTTTCTTATGCATGTCCTCTGGTTATCCAATGCAATACAAAGTTCAATAGAATGTAGAGATAATGTAAAGGATGTTTTCAATAAAGTTATTGTATTTCATGATTTAAGATTTTATGTAATTCTCTTATGTCCAATATACACTATAGTTATTGATGTTTTATGTAGTATCAAGTGACTTTTATATAATAAATAATGTTTAGGTTTTGAATACAGAGAAGGGTTGTAATAGAGGGTGAATAAAGGACATTCCAAAATAATATTAACATTTAAGTATGTTTAGAATATTGAAGATATTATATTTTATGAATACCATAAATTTATTTGAGGTTGAAGAATCAATAAATTGAATGATGATTGGTTGGATGATTACCTATTATTCAGTAATGCTAATTTATATCCCTTCTTAATGACCCTTGGAATGGACTTTTAAAAATACCAATACATATAATTAATATATATATATATATGTTCGTAGGATAATTGTGTAAGTTATCATTTACATAGGAGGTTCAACATTATGTAAATTTAAGAGAGGAGGGGTTTCCATTTATTCGTTAGTGAAGGGATACACCTTTAACACTTTAAATGATTAATTTGTTTTATTAATTTTCATCGAAAATTAAACAATAAAAATTAATATTATATTATTAGATGATATGTTTTCACATTGAGATTAAATTATAAATGTTATGAGACATCTATTTGAAGACAATAGACAGTATAACAATAAATTAATTATTTCACTATTCACTAAAAAATTATTCATGTCATCTGAAACCTAGAAATTTACACTATCATAGTATTGATATACAGATTAAAAAATGAAATTATTTTATAAAATAATAATTCTATAATTAGTCGCAAAAACTTATAATATATTATTAAAAATATAATTTAATTTATGTATGAAGTACATATATATTTAAAGCGTAAATGAAATTACTTAATTTTGAATATTTATATCATATGGATTGATAAATAGATTTTCATTACATGGATCCATTATGTATTTTTATAAAATTGATGTTATTCTTATTCCTATCTCAAATCTGATTTCTAGGTTAAATATTTATACTCTCTTGGTGTTCATTTTGACTTAGGGTCTTGTATAATGGAATTTATTGAATAAATATTTTTTATTTTAGTGGAAATACATATAAAACATTTGGGGATTAGTGATAAAACCATAAATTGTTCAGATTTCATGAGAACAATTTTTTTTAACTAAAAACCAAATTTTTTCATTAAATGTAAAAAAATCAATTTAAGAAACTTTTTGCACGATGATTTATACAATGGAGATAATTTGTTGAATATAAAAACATATAATTTAATTTTTAAATTATTTCATGAATAAAGGCTCCTTAAATTTTACATTGTGTGAATGTTCAAGATTAATAGTTCACACGCTATATTGGGGTCAAATTTATTACATTATCCCCATTAAATTATTTCATTCTCAGAATTTTGATATATATCATCTGGTGAAAAAATGTAGATATTCCCAAATGGATCCAAGGACACTTAATCTAGTTTGGGACTTCCCAAAAGGGTTTTCACCAATCATATTTTTCAATTTAGTAATACCTATATCTGGTATCAAAACATTGGATAGACTCTTCATTATAAGAATATTCAATTTTTTATATATTCTGTTCAATGTGAGACCACTCATTTGATCTAAAATATATTTCCATAAAAATGAAAAAGGGAATACATCATGTGTTTTATAAAGTCTGGGATGAATATCCCATTTTAAGTAATAATCCTAATACTATATACTATTTCCAAAGCCCCACTATATATAGGGAATATATTTAACATATTACCAAGTCTTATAACTCCCTTACAATGTTAAAAATTTAAAATTACATGATCCCACCTAGATTTAACATTTCATTTTATTATTTTCTGATACATCTCTTATGTTTTTAATGGTGAAAGTTAAAATGATTATGAATTTTTATAGTACTAACAGTAATATCCTCTATATGATATAGTTCAAAAATATTTTGATCCCATTAAATTCCCAATAGTTAGGGGTGTGATAGATCCAACCATAACATTATTCAAATGGTTTTATATTGATTATAAAATTGAATATATTATTATTTATAAATTATACAAATTTAATAATTGATCATATATTCCATGGAATTTAAGATAAAATTATTTTAACATGTCCTTAAATGTATAGATAGTTAGTTCAAACTAGAAATCATTTAAGGGATGATAAGTAATTATTAAATGTATATCAGTGTCAATATCCCTTTGAAAACTCAACCATAATTTCAATGTTATCAAAGGATCCTGGTTTACTACTATATATTGGAGTTCCCCTTGAATATTTATGATTTTATTGATATAGATCCATGAAAGGATATTAATTTGAATATTTTCTCTTAATTATTTCAAATTAGTAGAATTTGTATGGGGATCTACGATGAAAAATATATAATCTATCATCCTTGGAGTCATTGGGGGTCCAGTGAAAATGTTCATCATAATATTTTTCCACATCCATATTGATATTGCAATATTATTCATGAATAAATTAGTATTTTTATTGTATCATTTACCTCATAGAGTTCTACTCATCTGTAGACAACATGTTAAATATTTCACTTCGTAAAATCACAAAAAAATTACCCTTAAATAACAAAGCATATTTTGGATACTAAGGTGTGTAGAGAAATTTCAACTATATGCTCTATCTGATAGTGACCTCATCAATTGTAGTATATATGGAACACATAACCTATTAATGAAAATTATGACCGTATATTTAAATATAAATTCTATTAACATCATATCATTTACTTCTACAATCATCCTATTTATTATCTACTCTTCATAGAATATATTCTATAAAATTTCAATAAAATATGGTTTACTAATTTTATAAAAATGAAAGAAGGATCATTTTTATAAATAAACCAATCCCATAATTTCTAGATATTTTTTATAGGATCCTCATTAATGTTCAAAATTATTATAAATCCATGGTTGTAGCACCCCAGGCTTCAATGATACACTTCCCATTAAATAATGCAATATCATGCATTGTATGCAACTTTGAGATTCTAACACACCACAACCAATCAAACTAGATGTTATGAATAATAATACCCACAATTTTGAATTTTATAAATTTTATTTTTCAAAATGGACTTCAATTTTGAATTTGGAATATAGAAATTAGCTTAGGTTGATTTTATGGTATTTTTCTGAAAACATTCATTTTTGATGAAGAGTTAAAACACTACGTTATTGGTTAAAACCGACATTTTATTTAAATAATTATTTTATTTTATTTAAATTATTCTTTGGTCAAAATAGTTACATAATACCTATATATGTTCAATTTAATTCATTATAGTCGTTTTATAATATGTTTAGATATATAAAAATTTAATTGAACTTTTTTTTCCGTCTTTTACCCACCTCTTTAGAGCATTCACAAATTTTCATAAAACATAATTTTACCACTTATGTGAGTTTAATTTCAACATTATGAGAGACACAGTTAATATTAGTAAGTAAAATGTGGTTTAATAAGATGAGAATAATTTTTGGTG
This sequence comes from Viscum album, assembly GCA_963277665.1. Classification (NCBI taxonomy): domain Eukaryota; kingdom Viridiplantae; phylum Streptophyta; class Magnoliopsida; order Santalales; family Viscaceae; genus Viscum; species Viscum album. The sequence goes on from OY728129.1 coordinate 939,053,656, forward strand.
AATAGTAACTTTTGCCTTTTATTTACCACAGTTAAAAGTAAATAGGGTAATTAAGGGTATAAATGATATCATAATTACCATAAAACATGTCCTAATTCTGTTTGATAAGTATAAATCTACTAAAAATCATTATGAATAAAATATTATCACCATTGGTCCACATGGATTATGTTACGACATTTATTATTATTTTATTTAAAGAAGAGTTGAAAGAGTTAAATTCAATATTCAATAACTAAACTATTTTTAATATAGTGTTAAAACTATGTTAATTATGATGATAAATATTATTTATAATTATAAAAATATTTCCTACATAATGGTATTTTATTTATAATTTATCTACATTAATTAATTTAATTTATTTTTGACTCAATTATGATGCAGTAATTGCCTTATTAATGAAATATTAAAATAACTGATATTATAAAATCCAAATAAATGTAATTTGAGACTTTTGATAAAGTACACTAATTTTATAGGTTAATATGACCTGTTGGGGCTGATTAAATAATTTTTTTGAAGTAATCATTCTTTTATGATTTAAAAAAAAACAAATACTAAATAGTGTCAAAAGTGAAAACATTGAGTTTTAAAACAAATTCTATATTATTAATTGATATAACATTACTAAAAATATATGGTTTGGGAAAAGGACATACAGAAGATTATATACTAATAATGATCCACTTGGTGTTTTCTTGGCATGTTATAGTATGTTTATTAACTATATAATATAAAAATTCAAAGAGAATGTTAAATGTCAAACTATTTAACTAAGACTTAAATCTAAAAGAAAAGGTTTATATGGTGACCTAACCAGTCTAAAACCTGCTGGTTGAGATATTTTCATTCCATCCCCAACTTATCCTCAATATAAATCATTTTGGAGCCATTATAAACTGAAAATGATATAATAATAATATAATATTTCTATCTTTTCCTAAAGTTACCCACACCTCTCTCGTAAGAGGGTACTTCCCCTTATATTAATTTCACACCTCCAAAGAAATTTGGTTCAGAAAACTCCTACCCAAATATCCTCCTAGATTTATCCATTAATTCTAGAGGCCTTACTTGGGCCAAGAAGACAACCTATATAGTCATTTTTATCAAATCAAAATAAATAACCTGAAGAAGTGGTAAATATTTTATTACCTCTTTCGTGATTTTTTATTCATCCACTAACTATTTCAATTTTTTTCCATTATAAAATAATAACTCTAGTATCTTATATGCTCTGTGATGTTATTATAAAAATGGTACAATCATATTCATTATTTTATCCATCATATTAATGACAAAGTCACCATAAGTGCGTACGTACAGCTTACCCTCTCCACATCATGGTGTAGTTTTCTATTCAAACACTTCATTATTTGGATGGGTATAATAATGAGTATAAATGATGTAAATAAAAAATATAACATGTTAATTATTCTCAATATATGATATACCATACAATTTAATAATATTTCTCCATCAATATAATGATATTGTCGCTAGTGCGTATGTATGGATTACCGTCTCCACAAACGCGAGGAGATCCATTCCACATCGTAGTCATTAAAGAATAAATTATTTTATTATTAAAAATAATTTTTAAGAACTTAATAATATTCAAGATATGAATCAAATTAATCCTATCCAAAATAAACATGGATTAAATAACCAAACATATAAAGGAAAACGAATTAGTAAACATCTGAAATGATGATACTACTGAAATATTATTAGCAATGCAATATTAGAGAATCATATATGATATCATTTTTATTTATATAGTTATTTTATAAATTAATAACAATGTTTTTACTATCATACACGAGGTTGACAAACTATTTACTAAGAAAAAGTACAAGGTAAGGGTTAATTTCACAATCTCTCTATTATCCGAGGTTGTTTTTACATATGTATCTACTGGGACATCATTATAATCCACATCCATGTTTTCTTAAAATGTTTTTCAAAAACTTTTAAAATTTACTAGACTATGGGTTAATGTCATTTAATCTCTAATTTGACCATATATATTTTGAACGAAATCTTTCCGTCTTTTTCCAAACAAGGTACTTTATGACCTTTTCGACGAAAATTAAGGTAATAATTTTTTTACATATACGGAGGGTGAAACTATTTTAAGCCATTATAACATCATAAAAGCTTCCCTTATAATATTTTAATAATATTTTCAAACTAAATGTTTTCTTTTATAATTATGCGACTCATAAATGGTTTCAAAATAGGTGGTATTTCCTTCAAATATTTTTCATTCCATCAATGTCAACATCCTTTGTTGGATTTTAAATATTTATGATTTTGATTTGATATGATACAAATATTCCAAATTGTATTGAAGTTTTTGTGATATTTTTTACTATGGATGTGTTATTTTTATAACATTCAGGTTATATGGTTAAAGTATTGACATTTCGTATGCTTTTTTAAATACGAATGTTTATGTTATGTTTCAACCTTTTCATATGAGGAATGTATTGGACTTAGTATGTGATGGGTAGAGATTGTTATTTCTCCTCAGTGCATCGATAGGTCTCATTAGACAATTAAATGATGAATTGGCAGAGGCCTTTCCCAATTTGATATAAGGTTTTAGATGAGGCCTACATCATTTTTAGATGTCTTGGATGAGGTCGTGATAAGATGGTTTAGAATTTCCAGCATTATACATTCCGTCATTATGAAACAAATAATGTTGGTTCATGTTGTTAATCGACTAGTAGAATACCCATGACTATGTTTTATTATGAAATTATTTAGTCAGATCATATTCCTTCCATAAAGTGTTAATGTTTATTATTTTTAATGGAATGTGTTTTTAGTTATTCACCATGCCAAGTGTTTATATTATCTTCTACTATATTGCTTACCCTTTCTAAGTGTTTGAGCTGACCAAATTCTTAGGATTTGGTTTTCCATGATAATAAAAAGTTAGTTATTCGTAACATTCTTGAATAATATAAGAGACATGTATGTTTTTAATGGAACAAATTAGTGTTGTATTTCATTTCAGGTTGTTATGTAGAACTTATGTATGTATCGTGTTTCCAATAATATTAAACTGATTGGTCTTTCGGGACAACATTCCATCTATCATGCCAATGTTATATAATAAAGCACTGACACTAGGTAACTGGGGTTAGGGCATTACAGTTGGTATCAAAGGGAGTTTCATACAAACCTTGAAACTAGATTTCGAAAAACTATAATTAGAGGACATTGTCCTAAGATGAACTTTGAGGATTAGTATAGAAGAACATCCTAGAATTTTGGAACTGTAAGGATTTTGTGAGTTTTCCAAACAATACATCCATGTCAGGATATGATAAATTAGTGGCTGCTCTGGAACAAAAGTGACTGGGGGTAAAACCTAAAAACAATGCCTTGAGATAGACTCGAATGGGAACTTGTGCATGACAACTGGACGTCCTATACTATTGGTTATGACACTCTCAAGGGATATGATTAGAGTAATTCTCATTTTCATTACAAACCATTATGAAGGATTTATGAGTATATGACTCTTAAAATATTTTTTTACTATGGATGATATCTACAAACTGTTCAATTTAGGTTAAGTGTTTTACATGTTTGGAATTATGTATTGGAGTTCATAAACTAATATAATGTATGCCAGTGTTAAGAAATGTCTCCCAGTGGATAAAATAGAAACCCTATCAATGAATGTAATGCATGTAGGGATTTCATTCCTACTCAAGATAATTAAAGCAGAGATGGTGATGAAACTCATGCTGAATAGCATATACCCATACTAGGACAACTCACAATAAGTATGAATAATAACCTTACCTGTACGGAGTATCCTGATCCACAACGTGGAGGATCAATTTTAGACCGCTTCGTGATGAAAAAACAACCAAAATTAAATGGTTGTACATATACATTTGTAGCTGAACAATAGATAATCTCCATAGAGAAAATATTTCAATCTTTGGGGAGTTGCAAAATAGGAAAAGTTTTCATGGTAGTTTATCACCTCACCAGAGATGCAGATCAATGGTGGTCATTAATTCAAAACACAAAGAAGGATGAATAAGTATCAATTAGGGAATGGAGGGAGTTTACAGATATTTTATTAGAAAAATACTTTCCTTGTGACCATCTAGTGGATATGAAAAGGCAAGTTATAAGTCTGAGATAAAAGGTTGACGAGAATGTCATAAAGTATGAAGCTAAATTTACAAGGTTAGAAAGGCATGTTGCAAATTATTTATGTAACCCAATAAGTAAGATTGATCATTTAATTGATGGGATAAAAACATTTCTCTATCAAGCATTATACTCACAATCCTTATCCTCTTATAAATACATTTTCTCATATGCTATCAAGACAGAAAATGAATTATCTAACTCTTATGACATTTAATCCAATAAATAGAAGAATATATCTACTGAATTGTCTTGGAAAGGAAATTAGTAAACAAAGAAGATGTCAAGATTTGAATTTCCACCATGTGATAATTGTCGAAGGAAGAAACCTTCTGCCTGTCTAAAAAGAAAAGGAGTATTCTACAAATGTGGATAGAAAGTCTATCTTGCTAGTGATTGTAAGGGGAAGAAATAATATACCAATGCTCAATGCTACAATTGAGGGGAGATGGCACATTATGGAAATTAATGCCCTAAGAGCCAATGAAATTTACCTATGAAAATTCCAAAAGGAGAAAGGATAAGTTTATGTGATCAATACTTTTCAGGCTGAAGCTCTAAAATATGTGGTGGAAGGTTATTTAATAGTTTCCTCAAGTTTAGACAATTTTTTATGGGATTCTAGATCATCACATTATTTTATATCTTCATAGTTTTCTATGAAAATTATATTTTTCCTATTTCAATTAATAAGGTAGTTTCAGTCAACACTCCTATGGTAAATATCATTGCAACAATGTTTTGTGAATCAGTTCCCATTATAGAATATACATGTTCTTTCTCCACTGATCTCATTGTCAAACCTATGATTGAATCTGATATAATCTTTAGTATTTATTGGCTTTTGGACCATGATGCTAAAATTTATTCTAAGAAAAATGAGGTTACAATTTTTGATGATGGTAAGGAATACCTTATCTTTATAGTAGAAATGTCACCATATGATTCTTATCTAGATCCACCCCAAGTAGCTCTACTAAATTCAATTATTGGGGAGGAAGATAATTAAATAACTATGGGTGAGGAATGGAATGTTCAATTAGGGGATATACTTATTGTGTAAGAATATGTTGATGTGTTTCAAAAGGACTTACCTGGACATCCTCCAGAATGAGAAATTGAGTTTTCCATTGACATAATTCCTAGTTCAGGGTCCATATTGAAGACCCCTTATTGAATGTTCACTGTGGAATTAGTGGATCCAAAGAATCAACTAGATGAATTAATTAATAAGTAATTTATTTTCCCTAGTATTTCTCCGTGGGGAGACACTGTCCTTTTTGTTAAGATGAAATATGGATCTATGAGGTTGTGCATTGACTACAGAGAGATCAATGCTATAAAAATAAAGAACAAGTCTCCCCTACCTCGCTTTGATGATTTATTCAACCAACTTCCTAGGGTTCAATATTTTTCAAAGATTAACCTTCGACCGAGATATCATCAGTTGTGTGTGAATAATGAAGACCTCTTGAAAACATCATTTAGAACAGGGTAGGAGTATTATGAGTTTACAATAATGCCTTTTGGATTGACTAATGCACCCTCTATCTTCATGGATATAATTTATAGGTTTTTCCAGGAATAACTTTATGACATTGTAGTGGTATTTATTGATGATATCTAGTTATACACAGAATTATATGAATATCATAAAAATTACTTGCGCATTATTCTGAAGACTCATAGAAGAAGTAAAATGTAGGTGATGTTTAGAATGTCTGAATTATGGATTCATGTGATTTCTTTTCTTGGACATATTGTCTATAAGGATGGAATATTTGTTGATCCTTCAATTACCAAGGCAACTCAAGAATGCCCAACACCGATGAGAATAACTTAGGTACATAGTTTTATTGGTTTAGCTAGTTATTATTGACATTTCATCCAACATATTTCTTGGTTGGTTAACCCATTAACCATGATCACATGTAAAAGGATTGATTTATTTTGGATAAAATAGTGTGAAGAATGTTTTGAATAACTGAAGAGATTATTAGTCAACACTCCTATATTGACTCTACCATGAGGGAACGATGAGTTTGTAATTTATAGTGATGCTTCAATGAAAGTAAATGGTTTTTTCCTTATGAAAAAATGATAGTGTTATTTTCTATCATCATGACATCTAGTGAATTCATGAGAAAAGCTATACCACTCATGATCTTTAGTTAGAATATATAATCTTTTCATGGAAGATATAGAGACACTGTCTCTAAGGTAAAAAATGTGATATTTATATAGATCACAAGACTTGGTAGAATAGTTTCTCAGAAAAAGAACTAAACACGATGCAAACAAGGTGGCTTAATCTACTCAAGGATAATGATAGCACAATACACTACCACCTGTGGAACGAAAATAAGGTGGAGGATGCTTTTAGTAGAAAGGATCATGGAGTTTTGAAAAAAATGACCGTTAAAAGTGGTCCTATTTTCATAGATACAGTAAAGATAGATATGGGAATAACCATAGAAGGTGAAACATCAATACATTTTCAATGGTTTCCCAACCATATTTACTTGAAAATAATAAAAAATTATCAGGCTGATGATATGGAGTTTCAAAAAAGATTAAAGTTGTAAATGATGGGAGATTGAGTGACATCGTATATAAAGATGGAATTTTGAAATTTTGGAAAAGAATTTGTGTTCCCAATATACCTGATCTAGAAAGGGAATTGTTAGATGTGGCTTATTGCTCTAATTTCTCCATACACCCTTGGAGCACCAAGTTTTTTAGAGATTTTATGGGACATTTTTTTTAGACAACATGAAAAAGGAGATCACAGATTTTGTGTCAGGAATGTTTGCCAACAAGTGAAAGTAGGAAGATGACATCCAAGGGAATTCCTGTAACCTCTTACCATACCTGATTAGAAAGGGGATAATTTATGATGGGCTTTGTTTTGGGGCTACCAAATACTATTAGAAAGAATGATGTAATATGGGTCATTGTTGATCTTCTAACCAATTCAGCACATTTTCTTGCTATAAGAAAAGATTACCCACTTGAAAATTTATCAAGACTGTATATTAATAAAGTATTAAGACTTAATGGAGTAAAGATATCGATTGTTTCTGACCAAGATCCCTATTTTACATCAAGATTTGGGAAAATTCTTTAGAAAGCCCTAGATACTGAACTTTGTTTGAGCACTGCCTACCACCCTCAAACTAATGGAAAATAAGAATGGACTATACAAACCTTATAAAACATGTTGAGATCTTTCTCAATTAACTTTAAAGGTATGTGGGATCAATATTAAAATCTGGTAGACTTTTTCTATAACATTAGATTCCATTCAAGTATTCAAATGGAACCATATGAAGTGTTATATGAAAAGAGATGTCACACAACAACTAGTTGGCATGATGTTGGTGAAAGAAAACTCCTAGTCTCATAACATGATAAGGGTAAAATAGAAAAGGTGAAGGTTATCCAAAACACACATCAAAGCAGCTCAAATGATGCAGAAGAGCTACGCCGATAACCGAAGGAAGTATTTGGAATTTTGGGTAGGGGATCCTATTTTTTTGAAGGTATCTCTCTGGAAAAGAGTTTTATGATTTGGTAAGAAGGGTAAAATAATTCCAAAGTACATCAGACCTTTAGAAATTCTAGAATGAATTGGGGTTGTAGATTACAGATTTGGAAATTCCACCAAGTCTCTCCAATGTTCACGATGTGTTTCAAGTACCACTGTTCAGAAAATACATGCCTGACCCAATGCATGTACTTACATTTGGGGAAATGGAACTAGAACATGATCTGTATTATTGTGATGAGCCTCTCAGGATTCCTGATACTAGAGAACAAGTGTTGAGAAACCGGGCGACTCGTCTAGTAAAAGTTTTATGGAGAAACCACAAGATGAAAGAGGCAACGTGGGAACTAGATTAACTTATGATGAAGAACCACCCGAATCTTTTTGTGTGGTTATATTCTAGAAATTTCTTGAATGAAATTATTTGATGTATGGAATAATGTAACACACCAAGTTTCCATGATATTTTTTCCATTGAATAATGAAATAGCTTTTATTGTATGTAACATCGATATTCTAACACACCACGACTAGTAAAACTAGCCATATAAATAGTAATACCCACATTGTGAAATTTTGATAAATTTTATTTTTCAAAATGGAATTTATTTTTGAATTCAGAATATCAAAATTAGCATGGGGTAATGTTTTCGTATTTTTTTGAAAATTATCAATTTTTTATTAATAGTGAAAAAAACTACGTTATTGGTCAAAACAGACTTTTTATTTATTTTATATAAATTTATTTTAGGTCAATATAGATACATTATAAATATATATGTTCAATTTAATTCATTGGATTCATTTTATAATAAGTTTAGATATATAAAAAATTCATTGAACTTTTTACCGTCTTTTACCCACCTCCTATGTGCTTTTGAAAATTTGCATAAAACATAGTTTTACAACTTTTGTGAGTAGAATTTCAAAAATCTGATAGACTCTATTAATATCAGTACGTAATATGTGGTTCAATAAGATGAAAATATTTTTTTTGTGAATAGTAATTTTTGACATTTATTTACCATGGTTAAATGTTAATAGGGTAATTAAGGGTAAAAATGATACCATAACTACCCTAACGCATGTCCTAAATCTTTTTGATAGGTATAATCTGACTCAATACATCCTTAGGATTAAAATATGATCCTATTTGGTCGACTTAAATTTGATTAGGACATTTATTTTTATTTTATTTAATGAGGAGTTAAAAGAGTTAAATTCAATGTTTATTAACTAATTTTATTTTTAATATTAGGTTACACATAAGATAAATTCAATTATAAATATTCAATAGAAAGATAAAAAATATTTCCAACATAATATTGTTTTATATATAATTTTTTGACATTAAATAATTTAATTTATTATGACATAATGATGATGCAGTAATTACCCTATTAATTAATTTTTAAAATAATTGATATTATAAATATCCAAATAAAATTTATATTTGATTTTTGATGAATTACACTAATTTTATAGGTTAATATGTCATGTTAGGGTTGATTTAAATTTTTTTTAAGTAATCATTTTTTATAATTTTCACACATACTAAATACTAAATAGTTTCCAAATTGACATAATTGAGTTTTTAAAAAATATTCTATATTATTAGATGATATAATATTTTTAAAAATCCACAGTTCAGCCAAAAGAATTATAGAAGGATATATTAATTAATAATTAACCACTTGGGGTTCCTGTGTCTTGCTATTGTATGTTTATTAACCATATAACATAAAAATAGAAAGAGACATGGTCAATGTCAATCTATTTAACTATGAGTTAAATCTAAAAGACGAGGTTAATATAAAAACATAATACTATATAAAACATATTGGTTGAAATTTTTTCAAACCGTCCCCACCTTATCCTCTAACTAAATTATTTAGGTGCTGTTAGAAAGATAAAATGATTTTATTATAAAATAATATTTCAACATTTTCCTTAAGTGACCTTCACATATCTTATAAAATGGAACTTCCCATTCTTTTAATTTCACACCTCCAAAGCCATTTGTCTCTACCAAACCATTTCCAATTATCCTCCCAACATTAATCCCTTCATCTCAGAGGCCTTTCTTTAGTTATAATGTCAACCAATGGAGCCCTTTTGATCAAATCAACGAGAATAACCCGAAAAAGTGGTAAATATTTCATCACCTCTTTTAAGTTCTTTTCCTCTTCCACTGCCTCTTTCTTTTCTGTTTCCATTCAAAAATAATAAACACATATATTCTATATACTGTGATATTATTAAAACAATGGTACAACCATATTCATTATTATATCCATCATATGAAGGACAAAGTCACCATACGTTCTTAAATACGGCTTACCATCTCCACATCGTGGTGTAGTATGTTATTTAAACACTTCATTATTTGGATGGGTATAATAATGGGTATAGATAATGTAAATAATAAATATAAAATTTTAATGAGTCTCTTTATATGATATACCTCAAATTACATACTATTCCATCATCAATATAATAATATTGTCGCTCGTGGGTACGTATAGATTTCCGTCTCCACGAACACGATAAGATTCATTCCCCATCGTAGTCATTCAAGAATGAATTTCATTTTATGGTTAAAAATAACTTTTTTTAACTTAATATAAATCTATATATGAATCAATTTCATCATATCCATAACAAAAATGGCTTACATTTCCCAATATATAATGAAAAAAGAATCAATTAGCACCTGAAATGATAATACTACTAATATATTATTAACAAATAAATATTAGAGTATCATATAAGATATCATATTAATATTTATAGTTCTTGTATAATCTAATAAATTTTTTTAACTATTATACAAGAGGGTAACATACCATCTAAAAAGGAAATGTATAAGGTAAGGTTTAATTTCCCAATCTCTTTATTATCCGAGGTTGTTTTTACGTAACTATCTACTGGGACCTCTTTATCATCAACATCTGTGCTTTCACAAAAATGTATTTCAAAACATCTTTAATATTTACTATACATGGGGTTAAAGTAATTTAAAACCATATTTGACCTTATATTATTTGAATGGAATATTTTTGTTGTTTTCCAAACACGGTAATTCAGGACCTTTTCGACAAAAAATAAGGTAAGAATGTTTTTTATCTTATTCGGTGGATGCATATTTTTTCAACCATTATAACATCATAGATGTTTCCATTAAAATATTATAATATAAATTTTAAAATAATTGTTTTCTATTATAATTACGGGACTCTTAAATGGTTTCAAAATATAAAGAGGTATTTCCTTCAAATAGTTTTAATTTCATCTCTTCCAACATCCTTTAATAGATTTTATTCTTTTTTTAAGATGATTTATTATGATACAAATAATCTAAACTGTGTTGATGGTTTTGTGATATGTTAGACTATATATTTGTTATTTTTATACCAATCATTTTTAATTTTCATAGTATTGAATAATTTTATGCTATTATAAATACAAATGATTATATTATGTTTAAACCTTTTCATATGAGGAATGTATAGGACTTAGTATGTGATGGGTGGAGCCCACTATAACATCTCGGTGCATCAGTAGGTCTCATTAGGAAATTATATATAGAATTGGATGAGGCCTATCCCACTTTGATATATTGTATTGGATGAAGCATAAATCATTTTTAGACCTCTTGTTCGAGGCCATGACTAGAGGTTTAAGAATGTCTAGCATTATACATTCCCTCATTTTGAAAACAATAATGATGGTTCATGTGGTTATTCGACTAGTATAATACACATGACTATGTTTTTTTATGTAATTATTTACTTAGCTCATATTCCTTCCATAAAGTGTTTATGTTTATTATTTTTAAAGGCATGTGTTTTTAATTATTCATTATGTCTAATGTTTATGTTATCTTCAACTATATTGATCACCCTTACTGTGTGTTTGAGATCACCCATTTATTATGTTTGATTTTACCATGATATGAAGATATTAGTTATGAGTGACTTTCAGGAATAATCTAGGAGACATGGATGATTCTAATGGAACATATTAGTTGTGTATTTTTTCAAGTTGCAACGTTGAACATATGTATGTATCTTGTTTCCAATAATACTAAACTGAAAGGTCATTCGGGACATGATTCCATGTATCTGTCCAATGTTATGTGTAAAATCACGGACTCTAGGTAACTCGGGTCGGGGCGTTCTAGTTAGTAACAAATGAAGTTTAGTACAAACCTTGGAAACTAGATTTTGAAATAATCTTATAGGAGCGCATTACCCTAAGATAGACTTTGATGATTATTATATAAGAACATCCAAGAATTTTTGTTCTATAGGTATTTTGTTAGTTATCCAAACAATAAATCCCTATCTGGATATGAGTATGTAGAGGCGGCTCTGGCACAGATGTGCCTAGGGGTTAAACTTGAAAAGAAAGCTTTGAGAGAGTCTCGAATGGGAATAGGTGCATAACAACGGGCCTTGCTGTACTATTAGAAACTACACTCTTGTGGGATTTGGTTAGGATAGTTCTCATTTTCATTAAAATCCATTATGAGGGATATATGAGTATATAACTCCTCAAATAATCTTTTTATGATTATAGATTATATATAAAACTGTTCAATTTATGTAAAGTGTTTTACAAGTTTGGAATTATTTATTGCAGTTCGTAAACTAATCTAATGTATTACATTGTTTAGAAATGTCACATAGTTGATGAAATAGAAATCGTATCAATTCTAGAAATATATGTAGGGATTTCACTCATACTCAAGATAATTAAAGCAGTGCAGGTGATGCAACTATGGCTGAATAGCTTATAACCATACTGGGACAACTCACAACAGTTTTGTACAATAACCTTACCCATTTGGAGGACCCTAATTCACAACGCAGATGATGAATGTTAGACCACCTCATGAGGTTACAACCACCAAAATTCAATGGGTCTAAAACGCCATTTTTTCCTGAACAATTGATATGTTACATAGAGAAAATATTTCATGCTTTGGGGAGTAGCGGAAGGGAAAAAGTTATCATGGCAGTTTATCGCCTCAACGGAGATGCAGATCAATGGTGGTCATGAATTCAAACCATAAAGGAAGATGAATAAGTATCAATTATGGAATGGATGGAGTTTAAAGTGTTTTTATTGGAAAAATACTCTCCCCATTACCATCGAGCGGATATGGAAAGATAATTTATTAGTCTGAGATAACAGGAGGATGCAAATGTCGGAAAGTATGAAGGTAACATTACAAGGTTGGCAAGGTATGCATAAAATGTTATATGTAACCCAAGAAGTATGATTGATCGCTTCATTTATTGGTCAAAACCATTTCTATGTGGTGCATTAGACTCACAATCCTTCTCATTGTATGAAGATATTGTCTCATGTGCTATCAAGATAGAAAAAGGAATTCTCTAAGTGTTATGACATTAAATCCAAGCAAGAGAAGAAGAGAGCTACAGAAAACACTCGGAAAGAAAATCAGTAAATAGGGAACAAGGGAAAGGTTGAATTTCCACCCTGTGATAATTTTGGAAGGAAGAATCCTACTTCCTATCTGAAAGGAAAAGGAGAATGTTACAAATATAGAGAGAAATTTCATCTTGTTGGTTATTGTATGGGGAACAAATAATCTACCAATGTTCATTGCTACAATGGTATTAAGATGGGACATTATGCAAATAAATTTCATAATCTTCAAGGAAGCATACCTAATAAAAGGCCAAGGGGGCAAGGATAAGTTTATGTGATCACTAATTTTGAGTTTGAAGCTCTATAAGATGTGGTGGGTGGTAATTTAATAGTTTCCTCAAGAATAGCCAATGCATTATTTGATTCCAGACCATCGTATTATTTCATATCTTTATAATTTCTTATGAAAATTATATTTTTACAATTAGATTTAAAAATGGTGTCTTTAGTCAATACTCTTATGGGAAGTATCATTGCATCAATATTCCGTGAATCCGTTCCCATGAATGAATATAAATGTTCTATATCCGCTGATCTCATTGTCGTACCCATGATTGAATTTTATATCATCCATTGTATGGATTGGCTCGGACCGTGATGCAAAAAAATTTTATAAGAAGAAGGTGGTTAAAATTTTCGACGATGGTATAGAATGCCTTATCTTTATAGCAGAAATGTCACAATATGATTCATATCTAGATTCACCCCCAGTAGCTCTACTAAAATAAATTATTGGGGATGAGGAGATACAAAAAACTATGGGTGAGGAATGAAAAATTCAAATAGAGGATGTACCTATTGTGATGGAATATGTTGATGTGTTTCTAAAATATTTACCTGGACATCCTCCAGAACGAGAAATTGAGATTTCCATTGACATTGTTCCTAGTTCACGACCCATATCAGAGACCCATTATAGAATGGTTACTGTGGAATTAGTGGAACTAAAAAAACTAGATTAATTAATTAATAAAGAGTTTATTCACCATTGTGTTTCTCTATGAGCAGACCCTATATTTTTTGTTTTGTAGAAAGACAAATCTATATGGTTGTGAATTTACTATAGGGAGATCAATTCTATAATTATAAAGAATAAGTATCCCCTACCTCACATTGATGATTTATTCGACCAACTTCTTGGTGCTCAATATTTTTGAAAGATTGACCTTAGATCGAGATATCATCAGTTCTATGTGAAGAAGGAAGACATTCCGAAAACAGAATTTTGAACCAGGTATGTGCAATATGAGTTTACAGTAATGCCTTTTGTATTGACTAATGCACCCTATATCTTTATGGATCTAATAAATAGGGTTTTCAATAAATATCATGATGACTTTGTAGTGGTATTTATTGATGATATCTTGTTACACACCAAAATCTACGAAGATCAAGAAAATATCTTGCGCATTACATTAATGACTCTTAAAAGAAAAGAATTATATGTGAAGTTTGGCTAGTTTGAATTCAGTTTTCATGAGATTTCTTTTCTTGGACATATTGTCTCTAAGGATGAAATATTTTTTGATCCTTCAAAGGCCAAGGCAACTCCATATTTTCCAAAACTGATGAGTATAATTGAGGAAAACATTTTTATTGGTTTAACAAGTTATTATCGATGTTTCGTCCATAATTATGCCTAGTTGTCAATCCCTATAACCAAGCTTACACATAAAGGGGTTAAATTTGTTTGGATAAATGAGTGTGAATAATGTTTTGAAGAACTGAAGAGAAGATTGGTCAATGATCTTATCATGAATCAACCATCTAGAAATTATGGGTTTGTTATTTGTAGTGATGCTTCAAAGAAAGGACATGGTTGAGTCCTTATGAAAAATGATAGAGTTATTTCCTATACATCATGGCAACAAAAATTTAATGTGAAAAACAATACCACTCAGGATCATGAGTTAGCATATATTATCTTTGTTCTGATGATATGTAGAAATTATATCTATGGTAAAAAAATGGGAGATTTATACTGATCACAAGAGTTGGAAGTATATTTTCTCACAAACATAACTATACATGAGGAAAATGAGATTGCTTGAACTACTCAAGGATTATGATTGCACAATACACTACCACTCAGGGAAGTGAAATAATTTGGAAAATGTATTTAGAAGAAGGGATCATGGAGTTTTGATCAATATTAGAGTTGAAGTTGTCCTATTTTCATAGATCTAGTAAAGATGGATATGGGAATAACCATTGAAGGTGAAACATCAGTACGTTTTCAAATGGTTGCCAGACCATATTTACTAGTAAAGATTAAAAAATTCTCAGACTGGTGAGTAGGAGTTTCAAAAGAAGATTAATGATGTAAATGATGGGAGTTTGAGTGACTTCGAATATGAATATGGAATTTTGACATTTGGAAAAAGACTTTGTGATCCCGATATAACTAATCTAAAAGGGGAATTGTTGGATGAGGATCATAGATCCAAATTCTCTCTACACCCTGCGAGCACCAAGATGTATAGAGATATGTTGGAACATTTTTTGTGGGACAACACGACCAAGGAGACTGCTGATATTCTGTCAGGAAGGTTTTCCATCAAGTTAATGATAGAAGAAAACACCCTAGATGAGTCATGAATCCTCTTCCCATAGCCTAGTGGAAAAGGGATAATATTATGATGGCCTTTGTTTTGGGGCTACTATACACTCCTAGAATGAATGATGAAATATGGGTCATTGTTGATCATCTTACCAAGTCAGCACATTCTAATTCTACAAGCGAATATTTTCCACTTGAACATTTTGCAAGACTGTATATTAATAATGTTTTAAGTCTTCAATGAGTACACATATTGATTGTTTATGATCATGATCCTGGTATTACATCATGATTCTGGAAAAATATTCATAAATCCCTGGAGGCTGAACTTCGTTTCAGCACTGCCTAACACCCTCAAACTGATGGAAAATCTGAATGGACTATTCTAACCATAGAATACATATTGAGATATTTATCACTTGACTTTCAAGGTATGTGGGATCAATATTTACCTCTGGTAGACTTTTAGTATAACAATAGATTCTATTCAAGTATTCAAATGGAACCATATAAAGCATTATATATAAAGGGATGTCACACACCAATTAGTTGGGATGATGTTGGTGAATGAAAACCCATATACCCAAAAAAATTGAGGATATGATGGAAAAGGTAAAGGTTCTCCAAACCCACATCAAAGAAGCTCAATGTAGGTAGAAGAGCTATGCGGATAACCAAAAGTAGGATTTGGAGTATGAAGTTGGAGATCATGTTTTCTTGACGGAACCTCCATGGAAGGTAGTTATATGACTCGGTAAAAAGGGTAAATTAATTCCAAGCTACATCAAACCTTTCAAAATTATAGAATGAATTTGGGTTGTAGCTTACATTTTGGAAATTCCACCAAATCTCTCCAAAGATCTCGATGTGTTTGACATACCACTGTAGAGAAAATACATGCCTGACACAACACATGTACTCACCTATGAGGAAATTAAACTACAACCTGATATTTCTTATTGTGAAGAGCCTATCAAGATTCATGATACCAAAGAACAAGTGTTGAGGAACCAGACGACTCATCTGGTAAAATTTATATGGAGAAACTATACGATGGAAGAGGCAACGTGGGAACTAGATGAACTTATGATAAAGAACACTCAAAATTATTTTGTGTGGTAGTATTCCAGAAATTACGAGGATTAAATTATTTTAATGAGAGAATAATGTAACACCCCATGCTTCTATGGTACATTTCCCTTTGAATAATGAAATAGCTTGCATTGTATGCATCTTTGTGATTCTAACACACCACGACCAGTCAAATTAGCCATGATAAAGAGTAATACCCACTTTTCTAAAATCTATAAATTTTATATTTCAAAATGGAATTCATTTTTTAAATCGGAATTTTGAAATTAGCTAAGGGTGAGTTATTGGTATTTTTCTGAAAATTATAAATTTTTTAAGAATAGTGAAGAAAACTACGTTATTAGTCAAAACTGAATTTTTTTTAAATAATTATTTATTTTATTTAAATTAATTTTAGGTCATAATATATACATGATACCAATATAATTTCAATGTAATTCATTGGATTCATTTTATAATAATTATATATATATATATCTTATTGAACTTTTTACCGTCTTTTAACCACCTCCTAGGAGAATTTGGAATGATGCAAAAAAAAAAATATATTAGCACTTCTGTGAGTTAAATGTCAAAAATATAAGAGACGTGGTTAACATAATTAAGAAAAATTTGGTTCAATAAGATAAAAATAATTTTTGTGAATAGTAATGTTTCACTTTTATTTACCAAGATTAAAAGAAAATATGGTAATTATGTGTAAAAATGATATCATAATTACCCTAACACATCTCCTAATTCTATTTGATAGGTATAATTCGACCAAAAACATCCATAGGAATAATATAAGAGCCACTTTGATCCACTTGGATTTAATTAGGATATTATTTATTATTTTATTTTAAATCAATGTTAAAAGTGTTAAATTCAGTGTTTATTAACTAAACCATTTTTAATATTGGGTTAAACAGAAGATAAATTCGACTATAAAAATTAATTATAAAGATAAAAATATTTCCTACTTAATTTTTTTATATATATAATTTTTTTTACATTATATAATAAAATTTATTAGGACACAATAATGATGTAGTAATTACCATATTAATGAAATATTAAAATAATTGATATTATAAAGATGAAAATAAATTTAATTTGAGACTTTTGATGAATTCCACTAATTTTATCAGTTAATATGACATTCTAGGGTTGATTAAATAATTTTTATAAAGTAATCATGCTGTTATAATTTAAAAAAAAACAAATACTAAATAGTGTAAAAATTTACACAATTGAGTTTTTAAAACAAATTCTATATGATTAATTGATATAATATTATTCATAATACAAGGATCCGACTAATGAAATATATATGGTTACATATATTAATAATGAACCACATGGGGTTCTCTTGGCTTGTTATAGTGTGTTTATTAACCATATAACATAAAAATAAAATGAGATAAGGTAAATGTCATACTATTTAACTAAGAGTTAAATCTAAAAGACAAGGTTAATGCAGAAAAATAATCATATATAAAACTAGTTGGTTTTGATAATTTTGACTTTTCCCCACCATAGTCTCTAAATAAATAATTTAGGTTCCATTAGAAACCTTAATTTTTTTATTATAAAATAATATTTCAAATTTTTCCTAATGTGACCCTCACATATCTAATAAAAGGGTAATTCCCATTATTTTAATTTCACACCTCCAAATCCATTTGGATATGCCAACACCTATCCAAATATCATCCAAAAATTCATCACTTTATCTCAGATTCCATCCTTTGTTCCGAATGAGAGCCTATGGAGCTGTTTTGATCAAATCGAAATGAAGAACCCGAAGAAGAGGTAAATATTTCATCACCTATTTCATGCTCATTTCTTCTCTCACTACCTCTTTATTTTTTGTTTAATTATAAAATAATAAACTCATATATTCTATATACTTTGTTATTATTATAAAATTGGTACAACTATATTCATTATTCTATCCATCACATGAATGATAAAGTCACCGTACGTGGTTACGTACGGCTTACCGTCTCCATGTCGTGGTGTAGTTTGTTAATCGAACACATAATTATTTAGATGGGTATAATAATGTGTATAATTGATGTAAATAAAAAATATAATATTTTAATGAATATTTAATTATGATATACCATCCAATTAGATACTATTTCACCATCAATATAATGATATTGTCGCTCGTGCGTACATACGAATTACCGTCTCCACCAATGTGATGAGATTCATTCCCCATCATAATCATTCAAGAATTAATTTCATTTTATAATTAAAAATAATGTTTAAGAAAATAATATCATTCTAAAAAATAATCAAATTCATTTTATCAATAACAAAAAATGGCATATGTAGCCAACCATATAAAGGAAAATGAGTCAAATAACACCTGAAATGATGATACTACTGAAATATTATTATCAAAGAAATATTAGAGGATCATATGTTATATAATATTTAAGTATATAGTTATTTTATAATCTAATAACATTTTTTTAACAATTATAAAAGATGTTTACATAATATCTACTAAGGAAAAGTACAAGGTAATGGTTTATTTTTTAATCTCTTTATTATCCGAGGTTGTTTTTACGTAAGTATGTACTGGGAATTCGTTATCATCCACATCTGTGTTTTCTTAAAAATTTATTTCAAAACATATTTACTATTTACTATACTATGGGTGAAAGTCATTTAAACATTTATTTTACCTTATATGTTTTGAAAGTAATCTTTTCATCATTTTCTAAAAATGGTAATTTATGACCATTTCGACAAAATTAAAGTAAGAATGTTTTCTATCTTATATGGTGGGTGTATCTATTTTCTACCATTATAACATAATATAATCAAACCATATATTCTTATAAGAATATTTTGAAAATAATTGTATTCTTTTATAATTATGTTACTCTTAAATGGTTTGAAAATATAAACAGGTATTTCATTCAAATAGTTTTCATTTCATCAATATCATCAAACATTGATGGATTTTAATATTTTCTTAAGTTGATTTGTTATGATACAAATAATCCATTTTTTATTGAAGGTTTTGTGATATGTTTGACTATTGATGTGTTATTTTTATGCCATTCATGGTTATGGTTAACGTATTGACATTTTGTATGCTATTTTTAATATGAATGTTTATGTTATGTTTCATCATTTTCATATGAGGAATGTATTGGACGTAGTATGTGTTGGGTGGAGCCTGCTATAGATTCTCGGTGCATCAGTAGGTATCATTAGACGACTATATGTTGAATTGGATGAGGCATTTCCCAATTTGATATATGGTTTTGGATGTATCCTAAATCATGTTTAGTGGTCTTGGCCGGGGCCAGGAGTAGATGTTTCCGAAGGTCCAGAATTATATATTCCCTCATTATGAAATAAATAATAAGGGTTCATGTGGTTATTTCACTAGTATAATACCCATTTCTATGTTTTATAATGGCATATTTACCCGATTTGTATTCCTGTCAAAAAGTGTTCATGTTTATTATTTCTAAAGGAATGTGTTTTTAATTATTCACCATTATTAATGTTTATGTTATCTTCCACTATATTTCTTTTCCTTACAGAGTGTTTGAGCTCACCCCTTTCTTATGTTTCATTTTCCAATGATATGAAGAAGTTAGTTATGGGTGACTTGCGGGAATAATCATGGAGAATTTTATGTTTCTAATGGAAAAATTAGTGTGGTATTTCTTTTCAAGTTGTAATGTTGAACTTATGTATGTATCTTGTTTCAAATAATTGAAACTTATTGGTATTTCGGGACATGATTCCATGTATCATGATAATTTTATGTTTTATAGCACTGACTCTAGGTAACTGGGGGCAGGGCGTTACAGTTGGAATCAAAATAAGTTTAGTTCAAACCTTGGAAACTAGATTTTGATGAAATCTTATTAGAGCACATTACCCTAAGATAGAATTTAAGAATTAGTATAGAATAACATCCAAGAATTTTAATACATTTTGGATTTTGGGAGTTTTACAAATAATATATCCCTATCTGGATAAGAGTTTGTGGAGGATGATCTAGAAAAGATGTGCCTTGGGGTAAAACCTAAAAACAATGCTTTGAGATAGACTTGAACGGGAACTGGTGCACGACAATAGGCCTTATTGTTCCCTTGGTTACGAAAATCCTATTAGAAATGCTTTGGATATTTTTCATTTTCATTACAAACCATTATGAATGATTTATGAGTATATAACTCCTCAAATAAGTTTTTTTGATTATTTATTATATCTATATGATTCTCAATTTATGTTAAGTGTTTTACAAGTTCTAAATTAAGTATTGCGGTTCATAAACTAATCTACTATATGCCATTGTTTATAAATGGTGCCTAGTGGATGAAATCGAATCCATATCAATGTACTTAACACATTTAGGGATTTCACTCCTACTCAAGTTAATTAAATCGAAGCTAGTGATGCAACTCGTGCTGAATATTTTATCTCCATACTGTGACAACTTACAACAGTTTTGAAAAATACCCTTAACTGTATGGAGCACCCTGATCCACAACACGGAGGATCAATGTTATATGACTTCATGGGGAAACAACGACTGATATTCAATGGGTCTACAAAACCATTTGTATCTATAAAATGGATATAATTCACAGGGAAAATATTTCATGATTTGGGGTGTACCGAAAGGGAAAATATTATCATGGCAGTTTATCACCTCACTGTAGATGTAGATCAATGGTGGTTATTAATTAAAAACACAAATTAGAATGAATAAGTTTCAATTATGGAATGGAGGGAGTTTAAAAAATATTTTCATAGAAAAATACATTCATCATGACCATCGAGCGGATATGGAAAGGCAATTTCTGAGTCCGAGATAACAGGAGGATGACAATGTCAGAAAGTATGAAGCTAACTTTACAATGGTAGAAAGGAATTCTAAAAATTATATACATAACACTAGAATAAGATTTATCATTTCATTTATGGGTTAAAACCATTTCTCTGTCGAGCATTTGTCTCAGAATCCTTTTAATCGTGTGAATATATTTTCTCATGTGCTATAAAGACAAAAAATGAATTATCTAATTATTATGAAATTGAAGCCAAGAATGAGAAGAAGAGATATAGTGAACACTTTGGGAAAGAAAATCAGTAAATAGGGAAGAAGGTAATAGTTTAATTTTCACCCTATGATAATTGTGGAAGAAAGCAACATTTTTCCTGTCTAAAAGGAAAAGAAGTATGCTAGAAATGGGGAGATAAAGGGCATCCTACTGGTTATTATAAGGGGAAGAATTAATCTACCAATGTTCAATGCTACAATTCCATGGATATGGTACATTATGAAAATGATTTTCTTAATCACCGTGGAAACTTACATCAGAAAATTCCAAGGGAGAAAGGATGAGTTTATGTGATCACTACTTCTGAGGTTAAAGCTCTAAAAGATGTGGTGGCTGGTAATCTAATAGTTTCCTAAAGTTTAGCCAATGATTTATTTGATTCTAGATCATCACAATGTTTCATATCTTCATATTTTTATATGAAAATTAGATGTTTCAAATTTGATTTAACCAGGGTGTTTTCAGTCAAAACTCTTAAGGGAAGTATCATTGCAACAACAAATTGTGAATCAGTTCCCAATATGGAATATAAATGTTCTTTATCCACTGATCACATTGTCATACCCCTGATTGTATTTGATATAATCCTCTGTATAGATTGGCTTAAGGGACATGATGATAAATTTTATTTTAAGAAGATGGAGGTTTCAATTTTTGATGATGGTATGAAAAAACATATCTTTACAGAGGAAATGTCACCATTTGATTCTTATCTAGATCCACCCTCAATATCTCTACTAAATTCCATTATTGTGCAGGAAGAGAATTAAATAAAAATTGGTGATGAAATGAATGTTCAAATATAGGATCTACCTATTGTGTAAGAATATGTTGATGTGTTTCTAGAGTATTTACCTGGTCATCCACCAAAATGAGAAATTGAGTTTTTCATTGACCTAATTTCTGGTTCAAGGCCCATATCGAAGGCCCCTTATAGAATAGTCATTATGGAATTAGTGGAACTTATGAAACAACTAGATGAATAAATTAATAAGGGATTTATTCTCTCTAGTGTTTCTCAATAGAGAGAACTTATCCTTATTGTTAATAAGAAAGATGGATCTATGAAGTTTTACCTTGACTAAAGGGAGATCAATGCTTTAATAATAAAGAACATGTATCCCCTACCTCCCATTGATGGTTTACTCGACCAACTTCATGGAGCTCAATATTTTTCAAAGATTTACCTTTGATCGAGATATCTATAGTTGTGTGTGAAGAATGAAGACATTCCGAAAACAACATTTCAAACCAGGTACGGGAATTATGAGTTTACAGTAATGCCTTTTGGATTGACTAATTCACCCTCTGTCTTCATGGATCTAATGAATAGGGTTTTAATGAAATATCTTGATGTCTTTTTAGTGGTAATTATTGTTGATATCTTAGTATACTCCAAAAGCTACAAAGATCTTGAAAATAAAATTCGTATTATTCTAAAGACTCTTAGAATATATGAATTATATGTGATGTTTAGAAAGTGTGAATTATAGTTTCACAAGGTTTCTTTCTTGGCCATATTGTCTCTATGGATGGAATATTTTTTGATCCTTCAAAGACCAAGGAATCTCAAGAATGGCCAACACCGATGAGTATAACTGAAGTATTCCATTTTATTGGTTTAGAAAATTATTATCGACATTTCGTCCAGAAGATTTCCTGGTTGGCTAACCCATTAACCAAGCTCACACGCAATGGGGTTAAATTTTCTTAGATAAAAGAGTGTGAAGAATGTTATGAAAAACATAAGTAAAGATTATTCAATGATCTTATCTTTAATATACCATTAAGGAATGATGGGTTTGTTATTTATTGTGATGCTTCAAAGAAATGACTTGGTTGTGTCCTTATGAAAAATAAAAGAGTTATTGCCTATGAATCACGACAGCTAAGAATTCATTATAGAAACTATACCACTCTGGATCTTGAGTTAGCATATATAATCTTTTCTCTGAAGATATGAAGACACTATCTCTATGGTAAAAAATTTGAGATTTAAACAGATCTCAAGAGTTGGAAGTATATTTTATCACAAAAAAAACTAATCATGAGGAAAATGAGACGGCTTGAACTACTCTAGGATTATGATTTCACAATACACTACCACATGAGTAATGAAAATAAGGTGAAAAATGATTTTAGCAGAAAGGATATTTGTGTTTTGAACAATATTAGAGTTGAAAGGGGTCATATTTTCATAGATCTAGGAAAGATGGACATGGGAATAAACAATGAAGGTGAAACATCAATACACTTTAAAATTGTATCCAAACCATATTTATAGTAAAAGAATAAAAAAATATCAAACTGGTGATAATGATTTAAAAAATAAGATTAAACCTGTAAATGATCGGAGTTTGAGTGACTTCATATATGAAGATGGAATGATTTGGAATTTCCTGTAGGATATCATGTTTTTTGAAGTATCTGCATAGAAGGGAGTTATATGATTCGGAAAGAAGGCTAAATTTATTCCTATGTACATCATACCATTAGAACTTCTAGAATGAATTGGTGTTGTTCCTTATAGTTTGGAAATTCCACCATGTCTCTCCAATGATCACGATGTGTTTGACGTACCACTGTTGAGAAAATACATGCCTGACCCAACGAATGTACTCACTTATGAGTAAATTTTACTGGAACCAAATTTTTATTATTGTGACGATTCTGTCAATATTCTTGATACTAGTGAAAAAGTGTTGTGAAATAGTACGACTCTTATGGTAAATGTTTTATGGAGAAACCATAAGATAGAAGAGGAAATGAGGGAATCAGATGAACTAATGATGATGAACCACCCAAATATTTTTGTGTGGTAGAATTATATAAATTTAAAGGAAAAAATTATTTGAAGGAGGGAAGAATGTAACACCCCATGCTTCCACAGTACATTTCCCTTTGATTAATGAAATAGCTTGCATTGTACACAACATCAAGATTCTAACACACCACGACCAATCAAACTAGCCATTATAAATACTAATACCCACATTTTGAAATTTTTTAAAGTTTATTTTTCAAAATGGAAATCATTTTTGAATTTGGAATATCGAAATTAGCTTAGGGTGATTTTTTGGTATTTTTCTAAAAATTATCAATTTTTTATGAATAGTGAAATAACTGCATTATTATTCAAAACAAACTTTTTATTTAAATAATTATTTATTTTCTTTAAATTTATTTTATCTCAAAATAGATACATAATACATATATAATTTCAATATAATTAATTGCATTCATTTTGTAATTAGTTTAGATATATAAAAAGTGAATTGAACTTCTTACCGTCTTTTACCCACCTCCTAGGAGCATTAGCAAATTTGCTTAAAACATAGTTTTACAGCTTCTGTGTGTTGAATTTCAGAAATTAAAGATACACAGTTAATATCAGTAAGTAAAATTTGGTTCAATAAGATGAAAATATTTTTTTCTAAATTGCAATTATTTCACTTTTATTTACCACTATTAAATGTAAATAAGGTAATTAACTGTAAAAATGATATGATAATTTCTCTAACACATGTAATAGTACTTTTTTATATTTATATTTAGACCAAAAAAATCCTTAGGAATTAAATATGATCCTATTTGGTCCACTTGTATTAGATTTGGACATTTAATATCCTTTTATTTAAAGACGAGTTAAAAGAGTTAAATTCAATGATTAATAACTAAACCATTTTTAATATTGGGTTACACATAACATATAGTAGACTATAAATATTCATTATAAAAATAAAAATAATTCATACATAATGTTATTTTACTTGTAATTTTTTGACATTAAATATTTTAATTTATTATGACACAATGATGATGCAGTAATTACGTAATCAATAAATGATTAAAATAATTGATATTATAAATATCAAAATAGATGTAATTAGAGACTATTGATTAATTCCACTAATTTTATAGGATAATATGACATGATAGGGTTTATTAAATAATTTATTTTGTAATTAATCTAGCTGTTATAAGTTTAAAAAATCAAATACAAAAGAGTGTAAAAATTGACATAATTGAGATATTATAAAAAAACTATATTATTAATTGATGTTATTTTATTGAAAATCCAAGGATCAGCTGAAGGACCTAGATAAGGTTATATATATTAGTAATGAACTACTTAGGGATTAGTTGGATTATTATAGTATGTTTATTAACCATATAAAATAAAAATACCATGAGACATTGTAAATGAAAAACCATTTAACTATGATTTAAATCTGAAAGATAAAATTAATTAAATAACCTAATCTTTTCTAAAACTGATAGTTAAGATCTTTTTGACCTATTCCCACCATATAATTGAATTAAAAAAAATTTAGGTGCCATTAGAAATCGAAAATTATTTTATTATAAAATAATATTTCATTCTTTTCCAAAAATGACCCTCACATCTCTTATAAACGGGTACCTCCCCTTCTCTTCATTTAACACCTCCAAAGCCATTTGGCTCGGCCAAACCCTATACAAATATCCTCAAAACTTTCAACCCTTCATTTCAATGACCTTCTTTTGGTCTGAAAGTCATCCTAAGGATCCCTTTTGATCAAATTAATAGGAAGAACCCAAAGAAGAGGTAAATATTTCATCACTGATTTCAACTTCTTTTCCTCTTCCACTGACTCTTTCATTGTGGATTCCATTCCAAAATAATAACCCCATCTCTTTTATATACTGTGATTTTATTAAAAAAAATGGTACAACTATATTCATTATTCTATCCAGCATATGAATGAAAAAGTCACCATATATGTGTATGTAGGGCTTACCGTCTCCACGTTGTGGAGTTGTTTTCTATTAAAACACATCATTATTTGGATAGGTATAATAATGAGTATAACTGATGTAAATAATAAATATAACATGTTAATGATTATGTATATATGATATAACATCCAATTACATACTATTTGACCATAAATATAATTATGTTGTCGCTAATGCGTACGTAAGGATTTCCGTCTCCACGAACGTGATGAGATTCATTCCCCATCGTAATCATTCAAGAATAAATTTCATTTTATGATTACAATTAATTTTTAGGAACTTAATTTAATTATGTATATGAATAAAATTAATCCTATCCATAACAATAATGGCCATCATACCATGAATCTAAAGGAAATTGAAATAATTAACACCAGAAATGAGGATACTACAAAAATATTATTAACAAAGCAATATTAGAGGTTCATATATGATATCATATTTATGTATATTGTTATTGTATAATTAAATAACAATGTTTTAACAATTATATTGGATTTTAATATAACATCTACTAAGGAAAATTACAAGTTAAGGGTTAATTTCACAATCTCATTATTATCCGAGGTTATTTTAACGTAAGTATTTACTAGGATCCCTTTATCATCCACATACGTGTTTTGTTAAAAATGTATTTCAAAACATTTTTAAAATTTACAATACTATGGACTAAAGAAATTTAAACAATTATTTGACTATACATTTTTTGAAATAAATCTTTCCTTTATTTTCTAAACTAGGTACTTTTTGATGTTTTCGAAAAAATTGAGGGAAGAATGTGTTTTTTCTTATACAGTTGGTGTATCTATTTTACACAATTATAACATCATTGTAGAAACCCTGACATGATTATAAGAATTTTTTAAAAAAAATTTCTTTTATAATTATGTTACTCTTAAATGGTTTCAAAATTATTAAGAGGTATTTTTTCAAATAGTTTTCATTTAATCTATATAAACATCCTTTTATGGATTTTAATCTTGGTTTATGTTGATTTATTATGATACAAATCTTCCATATTGTATTGAAGTTTATGTGATATGTTTGATTATGGATGTGTTATTTTTATACCATTCATGGTTTATGGTCGATGTATGGAAATTTTGTATGCTAGTTTTAATATGAATGTTTATGTTATATTTCAACCATTTCAGATGAGAAATGTATTGGACCTAGTTTGTGACGGGTGGAGCCTGCTATAGCTCCTTAGTGAATCAGTACGTCTCATGAGAAAATTAGACATGGAATTGGCTGAGGCCTTTCCCAATTTAATATATGGTTTTTTCGGAGGCCTAAATCATTTTTAGGTGTCTTGGCCTAGGCCATGACAAGATTTTTCAGAATGTCTGACATTATATATTCCCAAATTATGAAAAAAAAATTACTGTTCATGTGGTTATTTGACTATAAGAATACCCATGACTATGTTTTATTATAGAATTATTTAATAAGATAACATTAATTCCATAATGTTTTCTTATTTATTATTTGTAAGGGAATGTGTTTTTAATTATTCACCATGCCTAATGTTTGTGTTATAATTTACTTCTTTGCTTACCGTTACTAATCATTTGAGGTCACCACTTTCTTATGTTTCATTTTCCCTGGATATGAAGAATTCAGTTATGAGTGACTTGCAGGCATAATCTAGGAGACATGGATGCTTCTAATGGAAGAAATTATTGTGGTGTTTCTTTTGAAATTGAAATTTTGAACTTATGTATGTATCTATTTTCCAATAAAACATAATTGATCGGTCATTCGGGACATTATTCCTTGTATCATGCCAATGTTATGTAATAAATCACCGACTCTGGGTAACTTGGGTCAGTGAATTATGATGGTACCTACTAGTTAATACACTAATCACATTCATTCCACAGGTGTTAGTATATAGAGAAATCATAGTCATTGTGTAGTTATAACTTGGTTATTTTTTTTAGGATTATCTCCTTATGAGAGAAGATAAACATAAAAAACAATGTGTCCATATATATATCATATCTATTAATATAGATGCAATGTCTCAATGATTTCAATGGAAATCTTATGGCTATCATCCCATGGTCATGAGTTCAATATTAAGGTTCTTGTATTTTAAACTTCATTGATGCTAAAGCAATCAAACAATCATTATACCTAAGGAAACAACTAATTCATTTATATGATTAATATCTATATATTATAAATTCTTCTTTACGTAAGGTAAATTTTAATATGAGTGCATTAATTTTTTTGATATTTAAAACATCAACAAGTTCATCACACAATATTGACATTGTGAATTAAATCCCCTTAGGTGTTGACATGGTTAAATTTTTGTAAAAATAAAATAAAACCTAAGAAAACAAGAAATAATATCATGTTACACACAAGACAAATTAGATATTAATTATTTTCATTTGTTTTGATCATTTATTAACTATCATTATCATTGAATGGTCAAACAATATTCCACCCCTGACATTCTCCAAAATAAATTTTTAACTACTCTCATGATAGTCATAGAACATTTTTTATAATAAGATATCATCAATGAAATTGAAAACAATTTTATCAAGATAATACTTTAATAATATATTCATAAGATCCATAAATTTGAATGGTTAGTTATTGATTCCAAAAAGGATTACTGTGAACTCATTATTTCCATATCATGTTTGAAATTTCATTATTGTTATATTATCTAGGTTTACTCTTAGATAATAATTACAAAAGTGAATATCAATATTTTTAAACATTTAGGATCCCTACAACTGGTTAAATAAGTCATCAATGTATGGAAATGTATAAGTATTCATTATAGTAATATAATTTATCCATCTATTATCAATGCACAATCTCGTTGGATATTCCATATCTTTTACAAAAAATGGGATCGATATGGAAAAAAACTAGGGAATATAATTCCCATACAAACAAACACTAACATATATTCTTTCAACTCCACTAACTGCAAAAGTAATTTTTTATGAAGAGTTATATATATATGTATTATTTCATGAATCATTCCAATGGGTAACACAACTTCAGAATCTATTGGATTCTTGGTTAATTTATTAAGAGAAAACATTAAAGGATTTTGGGGCCATTGTTATATCATCTATTCTAAAGATGTATTCCTTATCCATGTATCACTCCTGATCATCCTCTCATTGTAAAATTTCATTAGGGAGAGGTAAATGGGTAAGATATTGATATTATTTGGATTATTATATTTCCCATATAATGAAAAGAGATTCCACTCCACATTGATTTGTCATAAAAAAATTATGTAAAAAATAATTATTTTCATTATTCATTGACATACAATCCATAAATAATATTTTATCAATGTAAACTATATGTTTAATAATAACATTGTAAAATAATGTATACCTAATAATCATAATCATAAATTCTTATCACATCATTCTGGTAATAATATTTCCACTCATTTTCATAATTATTACCCATTTAATATAGCAATTCAGGAATATTTACTATTTTTTGAGAAAAATAAAGATATAAAAGAGTGTAAAGATATAGAAAAAATAATTATTATCTAATCGAGTGGATATAATTGATGTTCCATATACAATATCATTAGTAACTGTACTTTTACATTTATAATCACATAATCATGGCCTTTCATTGTTGGTATATTTAGGGTAAAATTAACTAGATTTTTATGGAATTAGTTGTAATAATTTCTCTTTTATATTAACCAACATAACTTAATACCAACTGTGTATTCCTTTCACCATACATTCTAGGGGTTGACGGAATTTTTCTCCATACTTCTAATAAATTCATGTTCCCTTCTTTCAAGTTCAATGGTGTTTGTTCCATCAATTTCAACACATGGGAAATCACATCAATATTTTCTCCCACATTGATAAATTATTTCTTCGATGATACATTATATTACTCATTTTCTCTTAATATCCAAGGATTATATACATCATGGATAGATATTATTTTGTTTTGTTGATTAATAAGACTATATCATCCTGTGAAGAAAATTTATGGGAGTCTTAAATCCTTCAATGTATTTTCATTAACCCATAAAATATATTGCTTTTATTATAATCTATGAACATTCTCCAAAAAATGCCTAGCTAAAAATATAAATTCATTGTCATCTTCATGAATATTTTATATATCCATTTAGTATAATTGATAACTTCCATTTCATTTATGTACTATTCACATGGCGAAAATATTATTCACAAAATACCTCTTTAAAATTCTTTATTTTTGGTACATTGTCTCATCATCATCTTTAGTATTTTGAATTAGAGACCACAATTATTCTTTATCTGCTATTAGAAAATAGATAAACATGATGTTTATTTCTTTTTAGTACTACACACATATAGAAATATCGTCTCTAGTGGTATGATCCAGTATTTAAATAACAATTAATAATAAAATATCTTAATTTATAGAGGATTATTTCACATAATGATACACAAAAAATATACATGATGTTTTGGATTTGTAGGTCCCTTTATGTAGGATATATTATTTTTCATATCCTTGGTGAGCTACCTCAATATGGTTACGAACTGATTATCATCAACTCCACCTTCATTAATATGTTCATAGAGAATATACTTGTATTTACTATGTGTGTTTTTATTGAGAAATTTCTCTTGTCAGTCTACATCATTCTACATTGGTATACACATAATTAGCTAGTGATATTTAATTTCAAAATATAATTACAATTTTATTATTGGGAGTGTTCATTAATATCATTAGGTATTTTCATAGAAATTATTATATCAGATTAGGTTCCTCTAAATCTAGTTTTAATAGTTCATATTAATCTTCCTAAGACGCTATCTATAAAATCCTGGACACCCAATATAGCGATCTAATATTTATATTATATTATTTTATGAAAATATAAGAGTTCTGGAAGGATATAACAATTTGATAGTTTTGGAAGAATATATTAATATATATATTATATTTGAACTTATATGATAGAAAATTAAAATATTTTGAGAAAATTATATTCCCTTTCATCATGCCCATGAAATTTACATATGTTTACCTTATAGTATTCATAAGTAGTAGAAAACAAATATTTTTAAGCTCATATGATTATAAATGAGTATAATATAACAAAATATATCCTAATGTAAGATTATAAAAATTTAAAATTCTTAGAATAAATAGACTATATAAATCAATAATAAAATTATACTAAATAAACACTAGACAAATGTTAATAAATGTAAACATGAATAAAAATAGTCACTAATCATAAAATTAGGAAATTAACCAAACATCCAAACATTATGTAAAGTATTTTTATTCAAATACACTATATTAATAAGGAAAGATATATAGACAATAACCCAAGATATGTTGTCTCATTAGAACATTAAGTGAATGAAGGGATTATATAATTCTAGGCCCCACATGTCACATGATTCCGGAAGATGTATTAACTATAAGAGTAAACAACACCATTAATAAAATTCCTTAAGGAACCTATGGGTGAGTATAATCCTGCATATCTAGATATTAATAAATAATGATAATATGCACGTCTATATTAATTGGAACATTGTATATGTATTGGAATCATCACTCAATAAACATAAAATATGTACGACATCATCAAAGTTACATATATTTCATATATCATAAAATATAATTGATGGGAAATATTAAATGTGTTGGATTATGAAAGGTATATTTAAATTATATTTCAATAGAATGCATTGGTAATAGAACTCGGAAATTATTAGAAAAAAGATTCAACATATATCATAATGGGGAAGAGAATATTCTGAAATAAATCCCATAAGATTAACTACTAGGTTTGATGTCTTAGCCCCATTCATTTGTTGTTATATTGATGATAGGGTGAATTCAAAATAAACCATTTTAGGGTTATTTTCTTGTAACATAACAAGATTTGATGATATATTTTTATTCATACTAATATTATTGTTTAATATATTTCTTTACATGTAACACCCAGTTTAAATGAATTGTGATATACTATTGAAATATTATTTTTTGAAGTGAATGTTTTGGGAAATAAGTTATAATTAATGTTATGAATATGGATAACTAATTAATGAAAATTTTGTTTTTCATATATGTATTAAATGATATAATAGATAATAATATTTTTAGAAATGAAAATTAATGTGTTTAATGGTAAATATAAATGTTTTTCTAAAAATATTAATATGGATACAATGTGTTTTTATCATAATAGTTTAATTAATTACAATTGGAGAATTATTTAAAAAATATTTTATATTCAATCAATGGTTTTAACATAAGTACAATGTTCATTTTTGGAATGGGATGAATATCCATGCAGTACTATGATTCGAAATATGAATTTCTAAAAACTGATTTTAGTAATCTTTCAGAAAATTTATTTTAAATTTATTTTATACAAATTATAAAAATTTAATCATGAATTTTGTATTGAATATTTTGAATCAAGGTTTCCAAATTTGATAAATATATATCTTTTATGTGTGTTAATTATGAATAGTTACATTGTTAATTTTATTCACATATGTAATGTAAATACATGAAAAAAAAATTAAAACAATGGGACAATAATTTAAAATTTCGTTAAAAAATTACATTATCCAAATGAATGGGTGGGTTTCCTCCATGAATATACAGGTCTTCAAAATTTGTAAAAATGGGGAAATATGTATTTTATTAGGAACATAATATTAGATTAGGAATAGAATAAGCAAAAATGGAAGTCTATAGACAATAACATTTAAAAATATTTTTCATAATGATAAAAGGAGGATAATTATGGATACTTTTTTTGATTTATAATTTTATTCTTTAATTAAAATTTTATTTATAATTTTTAGTGATTGAATAATTTCCATAAATTTTGACGCAATACATATAATGTGTTTATCCAATTTAAAGGAGAACAAAAAAATTGATTTTAAAAATATTAAATTTAACATTTTTTTATAAATTAATGTGTTATAGGAATCATTTATATCGATATAAAATTTTAATGGTGTTTTAACTATTTATATTTTAAATATATTACATTAGGGTAGTTTTTAAAGTCAAATTATTTGAATAGTTATTAACATTAGAGTAATAGTGTTTTAAGAAATATATAATTTATTAAATTATCAAAAAATCATACCAATATTTGATAAATAATAGTACTACCTAACGTGAATGAATATTTAATACCACGAACATTTTTGATCTAATTGTTTGAATATATTTAAAATTATAAGCCTTTAATATTAAAATATTCATTACAACGTTAGTGGAAACAATTGGTCAAAAAAGGTGTTAAAACAAAAGATATGCTCTAAAAGGATATCTAAACGAATCAAACATATAATTTATGATTTTATTAAAACCCTATAATCCTTAAAATTTTATTAATGTAATTTTTGAATCTTTTAACCAGAGATAGACACATATTATATTATAGTACATTATATATTTTCAAAAAATATAGTAATGATATTTTATAATAAAAATTATATTATTAAATGTTTTAAAATTAATAAAAATTATATATTTATACTAGTAAAAAAGATATGGTTTAATATAAAAATTGATATTAATTTTTGGATCACTTTTCTTTTTATCGTAACTTTCATAACCACAAATTTGTAAAATACATTGATATTGTTATAATTCTGAAAAAGATTTATAGGGTTGAAACAAAAAATAAGGTGTTAAAACATTACATAAAAATGTTTAAATTTATGTTTATTATAATTTTTTTACTTATAATCATCATATATAAAATATATATATTTTTAATTCACTTGATTATAACTGTTAAAATATATTAATTTAATCCATTATGTAATTAAAAAAGTGCCCCTTCCCTCACCTATAAAATATAAAATATTCTCCCCACATACATACACCATTCAAGCCATATATATACTAATATCCATACCATTATACAATCAAAAATTATTTCATCACATCCTAGAGTGTATGGTATATCCCGATAACCATTCCTTTAATGGTGAAGGTATATTCCAAAAGAGGTTTCCTAATGAAGAGTTATAATTCATAATTGATTATTTCACATTTAATATAATATTATACCTCCTCTAAATAAATGGTATTAATTATAAAACAATTATTTCCATATATTAAATATAATGAATGAATATTATGATTATGGAATAAAAATTTTGCTCCTCAATCAATCACATGGAATGCTAAAATATCACAAGTGCATACGTGTAGCTTGTTGTCTCCACATAGTGGTACATTTCGTTTTCCACTGAAAAAATTTCTAGATTTCAAAAATAATAGATTTATAAATATATATTTTATTTATGATATTAATATTATAACCTAATGGTGACTTATTATTTACCTTTTTTCCATTCTACATGTTCAAAAGTGAAAACTGTCTCCATGCAATGATACGGTTCACCATCTCCTTAAATGATGAAAATAAATTTTATCCAATACTTTTAATTGATCAATATAAATATAAAATTATATAGTGAATATGTATTTTATTTTTATAATGGTTATCATTATTTATAATATATCACCATGATAATTAGTTATGTACCAGAACTACAGAAGTGACACTTTTATGAAAAACAAAATAACTAACTGTTGGTAACGATGATTTAAATAAGGAATTTCCCAAAAAAATTATGTAAAAAGGTATAAGAAGTTAATATATGAAATTATAAACATTTAAATAATTATATTAAATAATTATAATTATTTCAACATTTCTAATTATGATGTTATAGAGAATATGAAACAAGTGGTATTTTAGGTATGGTTTTGTCATCTCACATTTATTTTCAGGTGGCATATAACATTTTCCACACATGTTTTATTTATGTGGAGTATTTATTGAACATGTGATATGTAATATATTTATTTCCTTAATATTCATGTAATTTTAGATTTAATTTGATTATATTTATTTAATGGGGTTATGATTAAAAAACTACTAAAATGGTATTGGATTATCTAACAAACTCATAACTTTTCTAAATTGTTTATTATTTTGTCTTAGTTGGGAGAATTGTCTTATTTTTCTACTATAAAACCAATATTTTATCTTATAATATTTATGTTCATTAAAATTTAATTTTTTTTCGTTTCATTTATCTATTGAATTCACTTATGATACTGAATGAATATTCTTATGAAACACCGACATTGTTTTCTATTCTGTAAGAATTATTATTATTCAATGTCCATATTTTCATTAAATTATTTTCAATAATATTTTTATAACATTAAATTAATTATTTAATGTACTTTTTTTCCATTTTCTACCATCTATAAAAAAATATCAAAGGATTTATGTTGTTGTTTTCCAAAAGATGTTGTTTTTGAATTTTTACAAAACATCTGAAATGATTATTTGAATTAAAGTACTCATTATAACGGAAATTGAACTCCATTATGAACAATAAATGATTTAAAAATTCCCCTACTAATTTAATTGTTTATTTTAAAATAAATTATTATTCATATTATTCTATAAATTTTTTATAATATATTTTCC
Source organism: Viscum album (assembly GCA_963277665.1). Lineage (NCBI taxonomy): Eukaryota > Viridiplantae > Streptophyta > Magnoliopsida > Santalales > Viscaceae > Viscum > Viscum album. The sequence goes on from OY728129.1 coordinate 939,089,892, forward strand.
ATTTTAAATTACTATTTTCCTCCAGAATGTTTAAAATGAAAATTCAATGGAATTTATATTTTCCAAAGACAAATCGATTTATTTTACATTCATACACTATAGGTATGTTTTAATTATATCATAAATATAATTTTTTTCATTATTGATGATCATTTTTACTAAGTAAATAATTCATATATCATATTCTAGATCATCCAATATAAAATTTTATTTTTTCTATTATCTTGTACATTATGTTGTATTGTTTATATATTTTATAAATGAAGTAGTCTTGTTATATTATGAGTGGGTCTCATAATTACATATCCTTTTGATGTATCAACTGGTCTCATGTTGGAAACTAATCTTAGTATTTGAAAAATTATGTACCCATTTATATATGATTTATTGGAATGATTCCTAGATTGTATGTTTATGGTGTATTTATTTATTCATTCTATAATAATGAAATAATTTTTTGATAACCATATGAACATATAAATTTTAATGATATCCATTGATAAGATTCAACATTTTTTACTATTTATATCGAATTATTTTAAATCATTTCCTCCTAAAATATTATAATTACTTCTTATGATATTGATTAAATAACAAGTAAGTTATCTTATTTACCATTCCATATAGATAATTTATTATTTAATTATGATATATTCTTATATACATAACCATTAATGGGCATCTGATCTCATCGATATTTTTTCCATTCCTTAGGATATGAAGAATGAATATTTGAATGAGTTTACAGATTGATTTTTTTACATTCAATAACTTCTTATATTTTAATAGAAATGTAAAAGAGACGTATGTTTATATATAGTCCCCTAAGAGTAATAACTATTTTTCATTTGGCACATGATTGATTATATCTTGTAATAATATAAAAATGTTAACACATATTCTAGAGTACTAGATTTTTAGTTTTTAAATAACTCTAAGTGGATATTTTACATAGCAATATCAAAGTTCTAGTGTCTGGTTTGGGATTTAATTTCTATGAAGATACAAATAATATTTCATTACCAAAATATAGTATAGGTTTTCCCCCATGGAAATACCATGTTTTACAATGGTTTTGATAACTCTTTAATTAGTAAATATGTTGGAGGAATAATAATATAGATTTTTAAATCACTATTAATTCATTAGAAATATGATAAAATTATTAAATTGAATTTTTTTTCAAAACATAAAATTATATTAATGGTTAATATAAAATTAATCTCTAATAATGAAAATTACGATACAAACCCGCATATATTGATTTTGTAGATATTCATTAAAAACCATACAAAATAATGGGTTTAAAATTGATTCTAAAATGAAATTTATAAAATATAATTTCATGATATAAAAATTCACATTGGTAGTATATATACCATAAAAATGAAATTATGTGATTAATAAAAAATATGTCTCAAATAACTGAATTCATGATATAAAAAACTTTCCTCTTGTCCTCATAGAAATAAACATACTTTAAAATGACATATCTGAAAATATATATGTTAATTACTTAATTAATAAACTTATACATATCCATTTTCATTTATAAACATTATAAATATTAATTCATTATATGAATTCTTCCTATTTTCAACATAGGGTATTTTTAATATTGATCGTTTGTATTAATTTTATAATATTGTTTTCTATATTAATTATTCATCCAATGTTTATTATTAAAAAAACATTATTTTTACAATTCGGGATGATTTATAATTATTTTATTCCAATTATATATATGAGTGTTTTATTATATATCCCTATAGATGACGTCAACACAAAGAAAATTTTGGTGATTCTTGATGATCGAAGGATTTTTTATTAATTATTTAATTAATAATGATTTAACATATAAAAAATATATAACTTGTGAATATTTAAAAGTATATATAATATTAGACTTCTTTTTATGTTCTTATAGTCATTCAGGGTATAAATTTATATTATTTTTTAAATAGGTGGCTAAACTAACTCAGTTATTAACATGCCACAATTTAATGAATTATTATGGGGTGGTTATATTGTAACAACATTATCGAAGTAGAATAGTTATGTAATATAGTTTTTTTAACTGTGATATATAAAAATTATAATGTAATTATTTGAAAAATTAAGGAACAAGAAAATATTAAATATTTTTTTAAAATATTTTATTATTATGAAGCTTATATTAATGGATTGAGAAAAAAATTATTTATCATATAATTAATAGGTTTTTTGATTTAAAATAATACATGATTAATTATATTTAAAAAAATCATAGTTCCACACTAAATCTATTTAATGAGTTTTCAAATAATGGTAGTTATGAAAAATGAATTTTGTTCATTATGGTAGTAGTAGTCCACAGGTACACAAGAACGATAATATCATTTTTCAATGTGGATTTAATAAATGATTAGAAAATGTTAATAAAAATATATTAACAGTAAATTAAATAAATAAATCCACATTATTTATATTGTCATGGTTTTAATAAGTTTTAATGATGATAATTTATAATAAATGTTATGTAGTTTATAATACTCTTATCTAGAACTTCAATTTTCATTGGAAATATCTATGGAAATAAAGGCAAAAATCTAACTAATGGTGAAAAAAAATTAGTTATTATAGTGGTCTATTAGGATTCCGGTTGAATTATTTCGTGGTTAAATTTGAAGGTTTGGTCATTATTGATGTAATTTATATGTTACTATTTTATATTTTAAGGAATGGGTAGTTTTGGCAGCTACCGTTATATTTTAAATAGTATGATGTTACTTTTCAAAGGAAATGGATACAAAATTGAAAAGGTCATTTGAATAGTGATTTTGGGTAAAAATTCACCGTAAACACATAATTTTTAGACCACATTGACTGTTTTAGGACATTTTCATTTTTAAGCATGTTATCTTTCGGCGTGCTTTACTTTTACCTTGATAAATAATTTTAACCAAATATATATACTTTAATCAAGTAAATTAATACAGTACCTTTAATGAAATTTTATAATTTTTTATTGAAGTGCACTGTGTTGCATTTGTTGTCAATAAGGTTTGTTGTTGATCAGAAGATGTCAAAGAATGAATGGATGTCAAGGAGAGTCAATATGTGAATGACAAAGGCTATGACGGTGTTGGTGATGAATGGAGAATGGCCATGGTACTAAGATGCATGTCACTTAGGAGATTCACTAAGTGACATTGGATGTTGTGGTTGAAAAATTCTCTATGGATATCAGACGATTTTAGAACTGATCTTAATGTATCAATACTTGTATCAAGATGATACTAAGTTACACCACTTGAAGAATGGATGATGATGTAGCATCATCATTAAATCAGACCATTGTTGAGCTGTTCGTAAAGATCCAAGAACTTGTATTAACTGGATACAATGTCACAACAATGTTTGAAGACCATGCATTGTCATAACAATGCATGAGGAGATGAAGATGATCCATCCACAATCACTGATTGGATGATGTGCATTAATGAAGACCATGCACTATCTCTTAGTGCATGATGAATTGAAGATGATCCAACTTGATCTCTGATTGGATCATTGAAAATGTTGAAGAATTATTTGATTCAGGAGCATCGGTTGAAGGAAGACCCTTCAGGAAATCCATTCTTAAATGTTCATTATATGTTGAAGAAGAATGGAGGAATTCTACTGAAAGAAGAAAGGAATTATTTTGAAGAAGAAGAAGAATGGAGAAGAGGAAGAATGGCTTGGAAGAAGTTATGTGGCATTTGGCATTTGAACTTGGTCACTTTGTTTTTAAACAAAGGACTTGTTCTATACTCAGGCAAAAAGAATCCACCAAGGAGGCCAGCCGAGGGTCAACACCCAAGGCACTTGTGGGACTCACAGTCACCACGCCCATGGGGAACCCTCAAGGCCAAGGCAGCAGCCCTGAGGCAGGGGCGCACCCGCAGGACGCAGGGTAGGCGCCAGGGGCACGCCCGGAGGAGCGCATGGTGGGCGCATAGCGCGCGCCCGTGTGTGCATAGTGGGCGCGAGTTGCGCGCCAGAGTGGCAGGGGTGGGCGCAAGAGCGCGCCCGCAGAGAGAACACGGTGCGGGGCGGCACCGTGGAGGTTGGAAGTTCAATTGTGGTGAAGGGGGGAGCGGATGTTTGATAAACCGCAGAAAAACCGGCCTCTGATTCGATGTGGGACGCGGGATTTTTTCTCGGAGCGAATCTTGGCCGCTCGATCGATCGCGCGCCAGATCTCGACCGCACGATCGATCCCGCGCGAGATCTTCTGATCGCGGCCGTCCGATGTCTTCTCAACTCCAAATCCGACGGTTGAGGAGTCGTCCTCTACCTTGAGCTCGCCCGAGGCCACCCGCAACTCCTCCTTCAAACCAGGCGCCTCCCGACAACGGATTTTGAGATCCCGGCCACCATAAATCCAGCCGAAGCATCCATGGAGTTCGTTTGAGCAGTATGAACAAAATCATGCAATAAAATATGCATGCACATGTTGAATGGAGAAAATTGGAGTTCGGCCAAGGCAAACAACGTTGCCGAGGCTATGAGGTTTATTCATTGCATGGATTATCCTTAACCAAAGGCCATGCATGTGTTATATGTCGTATGCACGTAGAGGAAAAAATAAAGGAAGATACCCACGTGGAAACATAGGAAAGATTCAAGATTTGGAAAGATTTTGAAAAACCGAAAACTTCGGGAATTCGATTTCTCCCACGCGGAAGATTTGAGGCATCCCTCTGCCTATAAAAAGAGAGGCCTAGGCTCTCTGTTTGGTTGCTAATCCTTTGCTGAAACATTGAGGATTCCCGTGAGTGCTCTCCGCCTCGCGAAGAATTTGAGAATCCCAGAGCCACCCCTTGGCTCCGTGAGGTTCCTTTTGCGCACTCCTTGCGCGAAAGAAGAAAGGAAGGAGTCTCATGTGCGCCTCCCTTGTGTGTCAGGAAGAACCCCAGGCGGCATTCTAGCGCTCCTGTGGTTGATTCCCTCTCAGCCTGCATACGTGAGCGGCAGGAGGAAGTGCACGTGGGTGTTGCACTTGCACACCCCGCGACAGTGGCACTTGCGCGGCACTTGCACACCCATGCGCCTTGTGACTTGCGCGACCCGCGGCTCAAGCATACCTTGCGCTCTTTTAAGAAGAGGAGAAGAGACCGCACCTTGCATGCCTCTTTGGGGAGGTGTTCGGGTGTGAGCAAGAGAAGGCCGAGACCTTAGTTTTGGTGTGCATGCAAATGGAAGAACACAATTGGCAGTGTGTGTACTAAGTGAAAACATGTGAAGGCCGTAGCCTTCGGTGTGTGAAAAACAAGAAGGCCACCAAAACTTTTGTGTGCAAATTAAAGATGAGGTCGTAGCCCTTGTGTGTGAAAAATGGAGAACCATGTGTGTGCATAAGTGAAGTGCACACTTTGAAGAAGATTAAAAGAACAAGGAAGTGTGTGTTCTAAACAAGTGAAGGCCAAGCTTACTTGTGTGAAAAGTGAAAGAAGTGTGTGCAAAGAGAAAAGTGGCCGAACCTAGTGTGCGTGCACTAAGTAAAGTGAACACACCTAGAAGAAGGAAGAAAGAGAGGACTCTCACACTAAAGTAGAACACACTCTTAAGTGTGTCACCAAATTGAATAAAGTGTGTGAAGTTCGAGAAGGTGTGTGCTAAAAAGAATTACACCCTTTGAGGGTTTACTGCACCAAGAAGAGAAGAAGGGGAGTGCATGCTTGCATTCATGAACGTGCACACGTAAATAAGTCAAATCAGTGGTGTGCATTTGTGTTGTCCAAGACCAAGAGTTCTTGAAGATTATTGAGAAGCCATGCTGTCAGTGCATGAGGATGTAGAGATTCCATGCACTCAGTGCATGAAGTTGATGTGAAGTCAGACTGAAGCCAGACTGAAGTTAGAGATATCAGTTGTCTGAGTTTTCAGTAATTGAGAAGAGCCTGATCAACTGAAGTGATCAGAAGTGTTGAGCAAGACCAACAGACCTTTTCAGAGGCTGTTGAAGATTCTTGAAGGGAGAGGCCAGGTCATCCTAAGAGAAGGAGATAAATCCTGAGAAAGACGAGAAGACATGTTCATCACAAGTGAGCAGAGGTACAGAGCAAGGCTAGCATCCTTTATCCTAGGCTGTTGAGGATACTTGAAGAAGCTTAAAGTGAAGAAGAGCTACTTGTGTGACTCGAGGAGCTAGGAGAAGCCCCCTGTGAGACTCAGGGTGGAAGAAGTCTTCAGTGGGATTCTGGAGCAGGCCAGTGGGACTCTGGTAACACTGTGGGATGTAGTATAAAGATCCTCCTGTGGGACTCAGGAGAGATACAGTGGGACTCTGTATCGACCATTGTAATACTAACAGATTATAATGGAAGAAACCATGTTGGGGTGTATAACCAACATGGCAAGGATGTAGGCCTTTGGTGCTGAACCTTGTAAATCCGTGTGTCCAGTGTCTTTACATTTACTACATCATTCGAGGAAAGGCTGAGAGATACAAGAAGAGTCGATCGAGGCCTTAACAAGACATAGCGGTTTAATTTATTAAGAATCAATTAGTAAAAAGTTTTAAAGGATCACTGATTCACCCCTTCCCCCTCTCAGTGATTCACACTGATCCGGGCACATCAATTGGTATTAGAGGGAGTTTTCCTCTAAAAGATCCAAGGGAGTCTTTATGAAGTGCAGATTTGAGGAAATGAGTGACCAGCTTCAAATGGAGATATCTGCCAAGACTCATAAAAAAAGAAAGAAGAAACAGGCCAAGAAGATGAAGAAAGCATGTCCTAGCTGTGATGAAGTTGGAATAATGAATGATCTTCAAAATGAAATCGAATATCTTCAGAAGATAGTCCCCAAGGAAGTGGCAATGTGTATAGCTATAGGCATCCTTGATCTTCAAGAATAAAAATCACAGTTAGAAGAAGAAGCCAATACAATGGAAGATAAATTGGCAAAAAGGGTTGGCATAACCAACACTCTCAGAAAGCTGGTGAAGGCTAAAGATGAAACCGTTTCTCTTTGCAATGAAAGATATGAAGACACTACTGAAGAATTGCAAAGAATCCTTTTTGAGAAATAATTCTTTATGATAATGGTTAAAGAAGTTTTTCATGCACTGGAATAGAGGCACAAAGTTTCAATGATTGTCAGAGATGCTCAAATTGAAGACAAATTCAAAATGGTGAAGGAGCTTGACAACTCATTGCATGAAATAAAGAAGGTGCATGATGACCAGATGGAACAACTGAAACAGAATTGGGAAGGTAGGCTAAGATTGGTTGAAGATGAGAAGAACTCCCTCAACATGAAATGCTTTGAACTGGAGGTGATATTGAAAAATCTGCAACCACCCAAAGCTGAAGCCTCCCAGTCAGCTGAAAGAAGATATGTTGCTACTCAAGTGATCTTTGGGAAGGATGATTCTAAAAGAAAGACATCCTCTAATAAAACGGAAACAACTTCTAAAAATAAGGTACCATCCATACCATCTTGTACTCATGCTTCTAATTGTGTTTCCACAAATAGTGCAGGATGGAAGAGCAACTCCAAACAAGTATGGATGAAGACAATGAAGAAAGAGAGCTCTCCTGAAACAACACAGCAAGTCAAGAAAAGTACCCAACAATCAGAAGGACTGAAGAGGTAAAGATTTGTGGGTCAGTGTTGGTGTTGTAATAAGTATGGGCACAGTGAAAAAGGATTGTTGGTACAATCCACTGAATGTCAAACCACAAAGGAAGCCCATGCCAAGGGGGAGTAAGCCAGAAGAAAAGAAGCAGCATCCACAGGTCCAGAGACATCTATTTACTGCAAATAGATTTTGATTACATGACAAAATTTGGGATGATTGAAAAAGTGGTCAAAAAGATACATGTCAATCTCCAACTATATCCAGAGCTAAAAAGAAGAGAAGATCACTGATCCTGGCTAAAATGGAATCCTTGGGAATCAAGAAGAAAGTTGAAGATGCTCCCAATAAGGTTTTGAAAAAGGAAAAGAAGTCCTTGGAGTCTAAATCCAAGAAGGGTGATGCATCCAGAAGGACCACCAAGAAAACATGCTTCTACTATGGAAAGAAAGGTCATACCATGGATCTTTGTGAACAAGACATGGAACTGAATAGAAGCAGACTGGACTCAAAAAGACAATCAATCCAGAAGAAGCAGAAGAGATTTATTGAAAACATGTTGCCTAAGAAAGGTAGCTTGAAAGCCTCAAAAGAACCATGTGAAATTTCCAAAATTGAGGCCTCACTTCCAAATGACTTGTTAGTCATATGGCCTAATCAGTTGCAACTTCCCAAAGATCTGCAAAGAGCTGATGATGAAGTTTTGGCAATTGCTAAGGCAAAAGGAAAGAAAAATATTTCACATGAAGATCAAGTTCTGTGTGTGAGGTGCAATCAAGATGGACATACTTGTGATAAATGCATGATATTAATTTCAGCTCTGAAGGGATTCCTCAAAAGAATGAAGATTGCACCAGGAGACTCTAGTGCTCAGAAGGAACCTAGAAATAGAGGAGTCACACACAAAGAAGTTAAAGAGGTGTTGAGATCCACACCGGCACAAACATCATTGAAGATCAAATGTGCAAGTGTGAAGAATGGTGAAAATGGGACATCTCGGTTGAGAGAATCTTCTCAACCTTGTTGTTCACATTGATAAACCAAGGAGGTTCCATCTTATTCCCTAATCACTTGTATTTACATGTGCTAACACTGTAGGGAATTGAAGATGATGATCATTCTCAGCTGGAGGATGGTTTGGAAGGAATGGAGTGCACCCCTTAAGGGGGAGCCAATCTAGAGAAGATGATATTTTGGGATTTAATATCATCTTGAGAAAAGTGAAGGTATTCCAATCATACATTCATCCCTTGTTTCTTAATTGTATTCATCATGACAATTGAGGGGGAGTATTGATTGAAGAGAAATGGTTGAAAGGGGGAGCTTTATCTTTGCACTGAACTTTCTAATGAGTTTTTTGAAGTTGTGCAGGATTTAGCAAATTCATTGTTATATCTGAAAATTTTCAAGCCCCTTGAAGCATGATCTCACTTGTATAGTGAATGTTGGACAGCATTGAGTACCTTGGTTACATCACTCTTGTATTCTACACCGGGTTAGCCCAAGTAGTCTTAGAGTTGATTTACTAAAGGTTCTTTGCTAAAGAGAACATGTGACATCATCCCTCTCTCAGTGTTTTGCAAGAAAATACTTTTCAAAGGGAGGAAGTGATATTTTGAAAAGGAACCACACCACACCTTTGCATTTGGTTGCCAATAAGGGGGATAAAAGCTGACATATTGCCCCAGAAATGTGTGTCACACATATTGACCTATTCATATGTGTTCTACTGATTGGATTGACAATATGTGCTCTAGTGGTATTGAAAACAAATACAAAGGGGGAGATTGAAGTGCACTGTGTTGCATTTGTTGTCAATATGGTATGTTGTTGATCAAAATATTTCAAAGAATGAATGGATGTCATGGAGAGTCAATATGTGAATGACAAAGGCTATGATGGTGTTGGTGATGAATGGAGAATGGACATGGTACTAAGATGCATGTCACTTAGGAGATTCACTAAGTGACATAGGATGTTGTGGTTGAAACATTCTCTATTGATATCAGACGATTGTAGAACTGATCTTAATGTTTCAATACTTGTATCAAGATGATACTAAGTTACACCACTTGAAGAATGGATGATGATGGAGCATCATCATTAAATCAGACGATTGTTGAGCTGTTCTTAAAGTTCCAAGAACTTGTATCAACTGGATACAATGTCACAACAATGTTTGTAGACCATGCATTGTCATAACAATGCATGAGGATATGATGATGATCCACCCACAATCACTGAGTGAATTATGTGAATTAATGTAGACCATGCACTATCTCTTATTGCATGATGAATTGAAGATGATCCAACTTGATCTCTGATTGGATCATTGAAGAATGTTGAAGAATTATTTGATTCAGGAGCATCGGTTGAAGGAAGACCCTTCGGAAAAATCCATTCTTAAATGTTCATTATATGTTGAATAAGAATGGATGATTTCTAATGAAGAAGAAAGGAATTATTTTGAAGAAGAAGAAGAATGGAGAAGAGGAAGAATGGCTAGGAAGAAGTGATGTGGAATTTGGCATTTGAACTTGGTCACTTTGTTTTTAAACAAAGGACTTGTTCTATACTCAGGAAAAAAGAAGCCACCAAGGAGGCCGGTCGAGGGTCAAAACCCAAGGCACTTGTGGGACTCACGGTCACCACGCCCATGGGGAACCCACAAGGCCAAGGCAGCAGCCCTGAGGCAGGGGCGCACCCGTAGGACGCAGGGTAGGCGCCAGGGGCACGCCCGGAGGAGCGCATGGTGGGCACATAGCACACGCCCGTGTGTGCATAGTGGGCGCCAGTGGCGCGCCAGAGTGGCAAGGGTGGGCGCAAGAGCGCGCTCACAGAGAGAACACGGTGTGGGTCGGCACCGTGGAGGTTGGAAGTTCAATTGCGGTGAAGGGGGGAGCGGATGTTTGATAAACCGCGGAAAAACCGTCCTCTGATTCGATGTGGGACGCGGGATTCTTCCGCGGAGCGAATCCTAGCCGCTCAATCGATCGTGCGCCAGATCTCGACCGCACGATCGATCCCGCGCGAGATCATCTGATCGCGGCCGTCCGATGTCTTCTCAACTCCGGATCCGACGGTTGACGAGTCGTCCTCTACCTTGAGTTCGCCCGAGGCCACCCGCGACTCCTCCTTCAAACCAGGCTCCACCCAACAACGGATTTTGAGATCCCGGCCACCATAAATCAAGACGAAGCATCCATGGAGTTCGTCTGAGCCGTATGAACACAATCATGCAATAAAATATGCATGCACACGTTGAATGGAGAAAATTGGAGTTCGGCCGAGGCAAACAATGTTTCCGAGGCTATGAGGTTTATTCTTTGCATGGATTATCCTTAACCGAAGGCCATGCATGCGTTCTATGTCGCATGCACGTAGAGGAAAAAATAAAGGAAGAGACCCGCGTGGAAACAGAGGAAAGATTCAAGATTTGGAGAGATCTTGAAAAACCAAAAACTTCGGGAATTCGATTTATCCCACATGGAAGATTTGAGGCATCCCTCTGCCTATAAAAAGAGAGGTCGAGGCTCTCTGTTTGGTTTCTGATCCTTTGCTGAAACATTGAGGAGTCCCGTGAGTGCTCTCTGCCTCGCGAAGAATTTGAGAAGCCCGGAGCCACCCCTTGGCTCCGTGAGTTTCCTTTTGCGCACTCCTTGCGCGAAAGAAGAAAGGAAGGAGTCCCCTGCGCGCGTCCCTTGCGTGTCAGGAAGAACCCGAGGCTGCATTCTAGCGCGCCCGTGGTTGATTCCCTCTCTGCCTGTGTACTTGCGCGGCAGGAGGAAGTCCACGCGGGTGTTGCACTTGCACACCCCGCAGTAGTGGCACTTGCGCGGCACTTGCGCACCCTTGTGCCTTGTGACTTGCGCTACCTGCGGCTCAAGCATACCTTGCGCGCTTTTAAGAAGAGGAGAAGAGACCGCACCTTTCACGCCTCTTTGGGTTGGTGTTCGGGTGTGATCAAGAGAAGGCCGAGACCTTAGTTTTGTTGTGCATGCAAATGGAAGAACACACTTGGCAGTGTGTGTACTAAGGGAAAACAAGTGAAGGTCGTAGCCTTGGGTGTGTGCAAAACAAGAAGGCCACCACAACTTTTGTGTGCAAATTAAAGATGAGGCCGTAGCCCTTGTGTGTGAAAAATGGAGAACCAAGTGTTTGCATAAGTGAAGTACACACTTTGAAGAAGATTAAAAGAACAAGGAAGTGTGTGTGCTAAACAAGTGAAGGCCAAGCTTACTTCTGTGCAAAGTGAAAGAAGTGTGTGCAAAGAGAAAAGTGGCCGAACCTAGTGTCTGTGCACTAAGTGAAGTGAACAGACCTAGAAGAAGGAAGAAAGACAGGACTCTCACACTAAAGTAGAACACACTCTTAAGTGTGTAACCAAATTGAATTAAGTGTGTGAAGTTCGAGAAGGTGTGTGCTAAAAAGAATTACACCCTTTGTGGGTTTGCTGCACCAAGAAGAGAAGAAGGGGAGTGCATGCTTGCATGCATGCACGTGCACATGTAAACAAGTCAAATCAGTGGTGTGCATTTGAGTTGTCCAAGACCAAGAGTTCTTGAAGATTATTGAGAATCCTTGTTGTCAGTGCATGAGGATGCAGAGATGCCATGCACTCAGTGCATGAAGTTGATGTGAAGTCAGACTGAAGCCAGTCTAAAGTTAGAGATATCAGTTGTCTGAGTTTTCAGTAATTGAGAAGAGCCTGATCAACTGAAGTGACTAGAAGTGTTGAGCAAGACCAACAGACCTTTTAAAAGGCTGTTGAATATTCTTGAAGAGAGAGGCCAAGTCATCCTAAGAGAAAAGAGATAAATCCTGAGCAAGACGAGAAGACATGTTCATCACAAGTGAGCAGAGGTACAGAGCAAGGCCAGCAGCCTTTATCCCAGGCTGTTGAGGATACTTGAAGAAGATTAAAGTGAAGAAGAGCTACTCGTGTGACTCAAGGAGCCAGGAGAAGCCCCCTGTGAGACTCAGGGTGGAAGAAGTCTTCAGTGGGATTCTGGAGCAGGCCAGTGGGACTCTGGTAACACTGTGGGACGCAGTATAATGATCCTCATGTGGGACTCAGGAGAGATACAGTGGGACTCTGTATCGACCATTGTAATACTAACAGATTATAATGGAAGAAACCATGTTGGGGTGTATAACCAACATGGCAAGGACGTAGGCCTTTGGTGCCGAACCTTGTAAATCCTTGTGTCCAGTGCCTTTACATTTACTGCATCATTCGAGGAAAGGCTGAGAGATACAAGAAGAGTGGATCGAGGCCTTAACAATCCATAGAGGTTTAATTGATTAAGAATCAATTAGTAAAAGGTTTTAAAGGATCACTGATTCACCCCTACCCCTCTCAATGATTCACACTGAACCGGGCACTTCATTTATGTAAATTGAAAATTATTTTATGAAAAATTATTTCTTAATGAGCGAAACATTAATTTTAACCTAATCGCACATGATCGAATAAAATTGTCATAAAAAATAACGTTTCTTAGATATAAATTTATATAGAACATTTATTTTTAATAGATACTCATATTAATGAGAAACAAATATTAATAATAATATAAAGATATGTTATTTAGAATTAAATGATAAAAAATATGAATCTACCTTAGAAATACATGATCAAAATAATAGTCCAAAAAACCTTTTTTAAATAATGTGAGATTTTAATTAGTTCTGAAAATGTGATCTATATGTTTTATATTAGTGAATAATAGTTTTTTAGACTATATGAATTCCTGAGTGTTAATATTAATCAGGGTTTAGGAATAAGTATTTTTCTCATATATTTCATTGATTCACATCTTTGTTCTTTTTCTACTGTTTATAGAAATTGTGTTCAGCCTATGGTGTTTTTTATGAAATTCACAAAAACATTCGAAAATATGTCTTAAATAAAAATTTCATATAAAAAATGATATTTACCTGGTTCACCACGAGTGGATTCATTCAATGATCATACATATATAATTATTTAATTTTTAAAATTCTAGCATTCTTCACTAGTTCTATTGAATATAATTTTTGGAAATGGTCAATCTATGCAAGGAATAAAACCATTACATGTTCTACCATTTTTCATTACTCACTCATGGATGTGATTATTATTATTCACTTATTCACATTACATTAATGAAGTATTGGGTTAGTTTATTAACTTTTCAGTCTCCTCATGTTTATCAATATAATACAAATTTGGTTTCATAATTTGAACCTAACAGATGCACTTTAAACTGAAATCTACTTCTCCACTTATTTCATCAATCTAGATGAGTCGAACTTCACAATGTGTGAGTTGGAGCTTAGTCATAAATAATAAAAATTCATTATCACTATCTTCTATATGTTGTTAATTCATGAACAGGAAATATCTTATCATCCACTAATTTTCCCATATCTAGATAAAACAATGGTATATTTATTATCCACTATCTCAAAATTTGTAATAATGAAAAATGTATAATACTCTAATTTTATTAAATTTATTATAAATCTAAATATATTAAATACACACTATTGAAAAACTAATACCCAAATAATATTACAAGAAACATTATAATAAAATGTTATTATTATATAATTCCTTCTTTAATATTCCTGGATGTTCAAAATTATTTAACAAATTTATTATCTTCTCACTTCATGCTTTTGAAATATCATAAGAAAAATTAATTACATAATGTATGCTTTCAAAAACTTATCACATCACCTTCATAAATTAATATAATATATCTAAAAAACCTAATATAAATAATCTATAACGATATGTACTAAATAGAATAGTACAATTGTTACAAGTATCGTTATTTGTTTCATATAAACCATTTTTATTTTCATTCCTTTTATCATTAGACTAAAAATTATACTTTCAATTTTCATTCACAGACAATGAACAACCTCCCATCTTACACTACTATTTTTACTCTATTAATCTTGTGATATTTACACAACATTGTAATAACATTCCCAATTATTATTTTATAATGTATTACTGGTTCATTAATATTATCACAAATATTACAATTATTCTATGGATTATTTCATGGTAAATATTTCTTCATTATGTGAAAATTGTAACTTCTTCAATCGTACTCTCGTCCATGAATTTGACATCACATAAATTTAATGTATGATGGTTATAAATTTAAGAAAATTAGTGGAATATTTATATTATACCTAAAATATTGAGATACATGGTTTAGATCCTCCATTACACATGTGTATCACATGGATATCATTTTTGTATCTTAACCCAGGCATTAGAACTCTATTGGAGACTACATCTTAATTAAGATTTCATTATCTTATCTTTGTTTTCTACTCGGATCTCTCACTCTTTATTATTTAAACCCCATTTTAAATAATACTATCAGGAGTTATATAGAGCTAATATCCAATGTGTTACTCTCTCATGTTTATGTCCATCTACTCATTCAACCAACTTATTGTACTCTTGCTTCCTCATTCAATTAACATGATAGCATGTTATCATTATAAAAAAAGATTCCATATTTGTATATCCTTACCTATAATACATATTTCAGTTGAAATAGTCATAATTCTGAAAAAAAATATAAATATAACATACTCCTCAACCGATCTGATAATATGGTCTTGATCCACCACCATCACATAACATCACAAAATTAGATTCTTGTAACCTTTGGTGCATTCTTTGCTTAACCTAATTACATGGATGTCAAATAAAATTATTTCCATCATGTGTTTGACTTGTTCAAACTTCACCTACCCATCATATGATGATAAATCTTTCTGTAGAAACAATATAAAATTGATCATGATATGTTTTATTGTTCATATAAGGGGATAGGAATCCAAATTAATGGATCTTGTATATGATCATGAGATACACATGCTTAAATATAACGCCATGTCATGTTGGTATTGTCCCATGTAAAATGTAAATATTTAAATGTTCAGTAATAGTTCTCGTGTTTAATCAACGTCATGAATTAATGATATTGACATCTATGTATTACTTAATTATTCTGACACAATCCATCAGTCACTATATTTGATTATGTTGTCTGGCCCCAACCATGTATTACTAATTAACCTCAAAAAACATACCCCCATGCAATACCATGATAGAACCTATCTGTGAACATGATCACATTTAATTCATTTATTAATCCTCTCAAATTATCTATTCATCAATGGGATTACTAAATCATAAAAAATTTCTAATAATTATTATACTACTTCAAACTCGATTAATATTTTACACATATTGTCTTGAAGAACATATTCCATAATATTTTTTAGTGTATAGTTGCAATATCATCTGAATATTGAATATATATATTATTCTAAAAATTTATTCTTCTAAATTTTATTGAAAATTATATCCTAATTGTAAAACATTTTAACACATTGGAATTATCCAATTTGTGAAAAATTCATTTGATTCCTAAACATAAATATAATTTATCTTATAGTCAAATATAATTTATTGTAGGATGACACATTGATGAAGAAATGGAATTATTTAAATATTAAAAAACTATGATCACTGGTCAATGTGATTTATGAAATTTTATTTAATGTAAGGGATTGATTTGGTTAATATCACATAGCTATCAAAGCAGTTAAATTAAAAACATTCAACAAAAATCTAGGTTACATACAATTATCATGTTTGTGTTGTTATTTTCAATAACATATCAGAAATTATTCTTGGATCAAATAATTATTTATTAAAAAAATTTGGAGAAAATTTATATCATAAATCATGGAATAAATTACCTATACCCCATCCTTCAACAGATTTTAGTGACATTATATTATACTAGATTTAGATGAAAATTTATTTTTTCGAGAGATATTATGTACTATAATCATTCCCTCAAGGTATTTTATAGATCAATCATTATAATCATTGATATTTATTTAAAAATATTATCTAAAAATAAAAAACACAATTTGATGTTAGAGACCTAGGGAAATTTTGAGTTGCTTTAATGAGGTCAAATATTATTTTCATGAGGTTTAAAAAATTCCAAATTATTAAGTTTCATTGAATTTAATATCTTTAACGGAATTCATTATATCCTTCCTTATAAGTTAAAATGAACACAAAATAAATATGTAAATAAGTTGGATACTTTTGTATTTTCTTATATCCATATCATTATTTTCTTATTAAACCCAAAATAATTTTTCAGCCTCTTTAAAATAATCACCATTGATTCACAAAATATTAATCTCCTAAGGTGGATTGACCATATTGATTGCATAATATTCATTTCTTTATAAACTATTCTTCTTTAAAATATAAAAAATGTAATATTATTCATCTTTTCTTGTGCCATATTATTTACTGTTAATATTTACTATTTCTATCTGAATAATCAATTTTTAGGGGCATGAAAAATATTAATTTTGTTATTGTGTCATTATTCTTAGTAGGATTTATTTAACACTAAATTATATGTTCTTAGTTTTTTCTAATACCTTTTTATGAATAGACAATAATTTTATTTCACATGTTAGTTGTATATATGATAAATTTACCCCTACCACAATGGTATCAAATATTCCTATTATTTCATTAATAGATTAAATCATTATTCAATATAAAAATTATTCATATTATTGATTTTACAAGGCCAATTGAATGTGCTCCATAATTATTACCTTTCTACATTCACATATTTCCATTTTAAATGTTTATGAGTCTTATTTAGTGAAATCCTTACTAGATCTACTATGTTTTCCCTATTTCATCTAAAAATCCACTAAATTAGGATTTCATCTATTTCTACACTAATTTCCCAAATTTTTTGGTGGGGTATCCTTAATATAATAAGTGTTATGATTTAATGGTAAATCAATTCATTCCACATTATAGTGACCACTTCTATCATAATAATCTTATATTATTCAATGTATTAATATATTTTAATAGTGTATTGATTTTTTTCAATGAGTCTTGATTTAAAAAAAACTATTATTTTTCTTTTTCTCATATATAATCCCCCTAAATATTTATTGTTTCTAATTTTCAAACACATAAATATTATGCCAATAGTCAATTTCATGGTGTCCTAACATACAACAAGAATAATGGTAGAATAAATCCTTATTTTTTTCAAACAATTTTGATTTATTTGACATTTGGTTATTCATAAATAATATTAGAGTTCTACTGATTTTCTCAAGCGAGTTTGTTGTTCTTGATTTTACATTATCCACTCTTTATATGGTTCTTAATATCTTCAAATTATTATCTATCTACTTTTTTTATAAATTATTAATATTTAATATATTTAATGAATAAACATTATTAATATGAACAATGTCATTAGGATAGTAAGTTACATAATAATATGTGATTATAATAGAGTGATAAATATAATATATCAAGCAATTTAATTCACAAACATGAAGTTTTTTATCCTGAAAAATTTCATATAATTGTTTGGAATAATATATATTTTCATCAATTAGATATTTATCAAAATCATTTGAATATATATTTCTTATTTAGATATCCTGCTCAATTCCCATCAAGTTGAGATTATTTTTATCTTTTTCTACTATTCATAGTCTATTTTCACATTCACTATTTAGTTTCTATATATTTTCATCATGAATCTAAATATCCACTTATATCACATTATAAAGATATTTAATCCACTTTTTATTAAACTCTACTTGTTAATATGTGACTATATTGATAGACATCACACATTCATCTATATATTTCCCTTTTCCATCATGATTCCTAAATAAGTTTGATTCTTCACATTGATCTAATATATATATATATACATTATATATCACAAAAAAACATCATTTAAAACTATTAGTTATATACATCATATTATTAATAATTAGTATCCTTCAAATATTAAAATTATTTATCTTTCTAATTAGTATTAATGATGAAATTACTATCATATTTCAGTTTTAGTTAATAAAATAATATTATATTATCATTTTAGATCATAATATTTAGAATAAAAAATTCCATTGTTTCATTCAATTTTTTTTTAATATTTTAGTTTTTTCGAGATAGGTAATCCATTACTAAAACTCTTTAGTTCTTCCTGAAGGTCATAAAAACCAACTTGGTAATTCATTTTATAATATTTTTGTTCATTCATATCATGAAAATTAAATTATATAATATCAAGAACATTGAACATTCACATTTGAGAAGAGGAACCCAATAAAATGATAACAATTATTCCAGATTTCCGTTTCAACATTAAACCACTAGTTAGACCCTTTTTAACTAATTCCACTTTTTAGACATTAGGACACCCTAGGGATGGGTTTATCATTGTGTATGGAATTATAAAATTTTATATTACTTAATTAATTCATTTTTAATATCAACTTCCTATTTTTGGAAAATTTGTGTTCAACAAGTATTGTTTGTTATATCATTAATCAAAACATAAGAAAATATAATGAAAATAAAAAAACATATAGACACCCAATATTATTACGTAGTTCACCAATAATGGATAAACTGAAATACCAACCCTTGATAGTGTTTTTATTTGAATATTTAGACTTTGATTTAGTTCTTCTATTTATCATAGTTTTTTTAAATTGAAACTTCACATTAGGAACAAAACCTTTACTAGTTATGTATTAGTTCAATCATAACCAACAAAGTCACTCCCTCTTTTTCACATATCCTATATGATTCTATGATGGATGATATAATCATGTAAACATAAATGACTTTTTATATTATTCATGATATTAGTTAATTGTTTTAATCTTTAGATCCTCATTGATTTATAATTAACATATATTTTCTATTCTTCTTCTTTCTCCAAATGAAATGTGTCCAACATCATAATGTGTGAGTTCAGCCTCAATCTTCCACAATCCTACTTCAATAGTACTATATTATAGATATATATAATTCATAAATATTAATTATCTTATAATAAACTTTTTCTTAAGGTACCAAATTAAATAAGGGTATTATTCTTGTACAATCTCTCCTGATACCTGATATAAAAAAATATCTCATAATATTCTTTACATGAATGTATTCTAAATCTATATTGGTCAACCAGACAATTTTAGTCACATAATACTAAAATAGCTTCAAGTGAAAAATTAGAATCAAATGAATTTTTTATATTATATATTCTATAAAAAGAACATCATTTGGTCAATTATATAAATATTGTGACATCTTTAACATGGTTCACTATTATGTAACCAAACATGGCTGACCACTTGGACTCAAGCATCCCTCCCCATATGCCATATCCTTACAACTCATAGTGGTAATGATATAGTGGAATGTTGAGGAGGATATAACCCCTTGATTACTAATAAATAATGACAAATAATTAATCAATTAATCACAATCAAATTCCTATCCCATTGTTATGATATCCATATTGGTACAAAGTAGCAGCACGAACTAGGTGTGAGTAAAAACATGTAGTGTCACACCCCGACCGCGGACGCCTGAAATTTTTCTCCTTTCTTGGTCCCGGTTTAATTTTTTTCGAAGATTAATTGCGATTGGTGGTTTCGCGCCGGTGCGCGGTCACCACATCGCTAGCAATTACCGTGCATTCAGCTCGGGTGACTATGTGCTCACCCGGCGTTTTAAATACAAAAGTCTTTGCGTTGACATTTTACTACTCTCACCATTTGAATTGTGTTATCATTATTGTGATGTTCTTATATATGTTTATATATGTGTGTAGTACTGTATATATATATATATATATGTCTATATATGTATATATATATATGCTTATACAAGTTTATGTCTATATATATGTTTATATATAAATGTTTATTGTATTTATGTTTATATATATATATATATCTCTATATGTACAAATATATATATATATGCGTGTTTTTTTAAATGATTTTATTATTTTAAATATTTGATCAGAATAAGTATTATTTTAATTAACTAACTTTTAATTATTATTATAAATTTTATTTACTATAATTATTATAAAGTTTTATTAATATTATTATTATAAATTTTATTAAGATTTGTTTTTATTATTTTATTTAGTCTTTTATTATTATTATTATATTTATTATTATTATTATTATTGGTTATGTATATATATACATATATGTATATAGTTTTTCTTAACCCCCCCAAACCCTAGCCTACCCTAGACCTCTCCCGTAGCCGCCTCACCTCTCCCTCTCTTCTTCTCCCTCGCGCAACACCTCCCCTCCCTGCTCTCTTCGCCACTGCCCGCACCCAGCTCTCCCGGCGACCCCTGGCCCGGCACGCCCCTGCTCCAGCGTCCGGCGGTCCAAATGCCGCCCTCTCGCCGTCCGACTCCCCTGCGTGTTGCGCCGTCTCGGCTTCCCCCGGCCTTCTCCGCCTGTTCCCGTCACCGACCCCCGCAGTCCTCCCGCGCGCTCCCCGCTCTCGGCGTCCCCCGTTCCTTCCCTCACTGCCACCGCCGTGCGGCCTCCTTCCTCACCACCCGGCTTCCCTTCTTACCTCCTCCTTGTGCCGTCGTCCAGCCCCCCTCGTCCCGGCTCTTTCTCCCCTCCAGCCCGCTGGCCACCCCCCGGCGGCCCTCTCCTGCAGCGCCGCACCACCGCCCCGACTCTCGTCCGGCGGATCTCCCATGCACCCTCCCGCTCTGGCCTAGCTCGCCCCCTCGCCGCACCTTCCCGGCACTCCAGTCTCACCCCCTCGACGCTCCCCCCTCGGCCAATCCGCCCTGCTTCGGCGAACCGATCCCCACCTCCGGCCTCCGTCCGGCTCACTCTAGTGTCTGCCCCGCCTTGCTTCGCCCCTGCTCCACCCCGGTGCGCCGTTAGCCGCAACAGCACCCCGCGACCACCTCCTCCTGTCCCGGCCTGCCGACCCAGCCGCCGCCCCAGCCGCTCCTCTCTCTGCTCGCCGTCCCGAGCTCGCCGCGCTGGCCTCCTCCACCAGCCGACCGCCGGCCTCCGCCCTGCTTGCCATCGCCGGCCCGCACCGACCCCGTCCCGGCTTCGCCGCGCAACACCCCCTCCCTCCGTGTAAGGCTGTTTTTCTTTATTTATTTTTATTTTTATTATTATTATGTTACCATTACTATTATTATACTATTATTATTAATGTTATTATTATGTTAATATTATCATTAATATTATTATATCATTATTAAAATTATTATTATGTTATTGTTATTAATTCTATATTATTATTATTATTATTATTATTATATTTATTATCATTTTAATTATTAACATCTTATTATTATTATTATTATTATTATTATTTATTAATTGATTAATTAATTAATTATCTATTTATTTATTTACTCATTTAAGTGTTTAATCAATCAATTATTTAGTTATTTACTTATTTGTTTATTAATTAATTGAGTGATTAATTATTTATTTATTTATTTATTCATTAAAGTATTTGTTAATTAATTAGTTATTTAATTACTTACTTATTCACTCTTTCTTTCATTTATTGATTTACCTATTCAATTATTTATTTAATTATTCAATTATTCAATTATGTATTATTTTAGTTATTTATCTATCTGTTTATTCATTTGTTCATTATTTTATTCTTTTGATTATTTATTTATTATTATATTTATGTATTATTGTTTATTTAATTTTCTCTTTATTCAACATCTGTGTTTTTATTTAATTTGGATAAATCCTTATTCTTTCGCGGGATGTGTTTTGAAAAAAAATATATCAAGCTGGTTCCTTTGCATTGGTTGTTCGTTTGTTTTGTTCTGAGTCAGTGGCTTCGTGTTCTTAGTTGCCATGTGTTTGTTTCAGCGTGTGGGCGAGGTAACCCTATGACACCGCGAACAACGGCTTGCGCGTGCTTGTGCGCCAGTGCGAGGTAAACTGTGTCGTCATATCCGAGTTGCGTCCTGAGGTAGGTCTCCCTATGCAATTGCCTCTAAATTAAGAATTTATTTATTCCTTTTCCTTTTATTGAATTTCAGTAAATTTAAGAAAAATAATATTAAGTAGTTTTTATAGTATGGTGATTTGCTGATAATGCAAACTGTTTAATTCTATCATTTCATTAAAAGTTTTTTCTTGGTTTCAATTGTGGGATTTCATAGTAATGTCGCTAAATGGTTCTTCCTGAGTAACGAAAGACATGTTGAATTGGGTTTTGAAATGTTTTTGGCATGTGTAAAATTAGTAGATGTACTATTTATGGAAAATGGTGTTTTCTTATAACCTTGATTAGAGAAAACATTGTGTGACCTTTTGGAATTGTTCTTGGAAACTTTATGTGTGGTTCTTGGTTGACGAAAGATGTTTTCCCTTGTTGTGTTATTAAAAATAATGCTTTCTGGGTTGTGAAAGTTGTTTATGCTCTTGTTTGAGTGTTTCCAAAAAGGGGTTTTTGCGAAATGATTTGGTAATGACATTTATATTTTCAGAACAGTATTTTGACGTGCGTGAGTTTTGAAATATTCGTTGGGTGTGGAAATGGTGACTTTTGTGTGCGATGTCTTGTTTGGCCTGCGATATGAGGAAGAAATATACTATGTGAATGTGAATCTTGTTTGAGCACACGGGGAAACCCTGGGTATCTAGGTGGGCGGACTAGAACTAGTGTGCTAGTGAGCCAGATGGGTGTCGTCCCTGTTTCACTTAGCTGGATTGACGTTTGCAACACTAACTAAACATATGATATCTGAGGGTCGTGGCCTTCTAAGACACGTGTTCTGAGGGTCGTGGCCTTCTAAGCCACATTTTCTGAGGGTTGTGGCCTTCTAAGCCACGTTTCACCGAGACACGAGGTTCTAGGGTCCCACGCGAGCTAGATGAACCTTAGGGGATTTACCCATAGTGCTCTACCATCTCTGGCGTGGTGCCTTCCGTCGGCATACGGGGGACCACTTGGGTGTGAGTGTGTGCATGTGTGAGTATGTGTGTGTGTGTGTGCGTGTGTGAGTGTGTGTGTGTGCCCATGGTTATTGCTGATAACGTCTGGTTCATTTTTACTTGCACTTGGTTTTTCCTTGCCTGTTTACTTCTACTTGCACTTGTTTTCTTTCCTGCTTGTTTACTTTCAGTTCTTCTTTACCGCTTGTACTGATTGCTTTGCGAAAATGGTTCTCAGATAAAAATGCGTTTTTCTCTTGTGTAGTAAAACTGAAAATGTAACACTTCTTTGTCGTTCATAACGAATTTAGAACCAATGAAAAGAAATTCAACTTTTGAAAATGAATAAGGGTAATGGCTCGTGTTTAGCTTTTCAAGTGAAACATTATAAAAGAATACATTTATACATTGTAGTTCAAACCTGACATAGGTAGATTCTTTATTTACTGGCAGTGCATTGGGATTTGTTGTGGGGCTCACCTACTGAGTACTTTTGTGCTCACGCCTATCCTTTTACCTTTTCAGTTGCAGGTTCCTTGTGTTCAGGTTTTCCTGGATTGAGTCGCTCAGTGTGGGAGCGACGTTGGTTGTAGTTGGGTGGTGACCGCGAGGTCACGTGGAGGTATGTCGTGGTGTAGGTTTGTTTATGTCTTTAGTGTCTGTTTGTTTGTTTAGTTTATATTCGTTCTTTCGATCCTGTTTTTAGTTTGGGCTGAAATCGTTCCCAACGATTAATGTTTCAATGCCCGGCACTTGTTGCCATCCCGGGGGGATCGGGAACGCTCCTCGGGACTTGCCGCGGACCGGCTCGGGTGACCAGTTCAGGGTCGACCCGGGCTGGTTCGTGACAAAATGGTATCAGATGCAGGTTCTTGTTATTTGGGTTGTCCGGTAGAAGGAGATTAGGACTGTCGGAACTCGAGGGGTAGGTACGGGAAGAGCGTCGCGAACTCTTGCTCGCACTGATCCTCGAGTTACCAGGGGTAGTTCGGGAATTGTGTCCTTGTCTTTTCTGGTTTGTTTTGGATTGAGAGATGACAATGGAGGCAAGCTGATGTTACATCGTGATTTCACATGGAGTAGTGACCCATGTGGAGTCCGAGTACATGGTTTGAATTCCTCCTAGTGGTCGACGCTGACTTGGGACATGGCCCACTACCATGTCGCTAGGTTGAGCGTGACTACTGGTCCCTCATTTCAGCGATTGATGCAAATTTGGATGTTGTTTCCATTTTGGTCTGTGTGAGTGCGTAGTTGGAAATGAAAAAGGGTTTTTGAAAATTTGACTGGTTTCTTTTAAAGGACTTTAAATGTATAAAATGGGTTTTGAAACTGAAATCTCTTGATTTGAAAATCTGTTGTTTGCTTGGAATTGGACAAGAATGATTTGTGTTGAAACCTCGGTTCCTCTTTATGAACATTTGCACATGTGTGAGAATGCATGGAAAGTGTGTGTTGATGCACGTATGAATGGAATGTGGATGAAGACATGTGCAATGGTTCATGAGATTACCCGGGTGTGTATTTGAAGTTAAAGGCTTGACTTTGTTTTCTAAATTGGTTTTAAATGGGAAACAGTTTTGGAAAGTTTTGGTTTGAAAGTGGATTGGTTTTTGGAAAGTGATCTTGAAAAAAAGGTGGTTTTGAAATCAAAAATGAAAAGGGAATTTTAAAGATGAGATTTTATTTTGGGTTGTGTTGTATCTGTTTGGTCCTTGTGCTGACTGTTTTTGATGAAGACGCTTTTATTGATGTTGCTTCGATTTGATGTTGGTTTTGGATTTGAGTTTTATATATCGCTCAGGAAATACCGCCCAGAAAGGTCTCTAAGGATTCGGATCTGTCATGCCCAGTTTTTGGTCCTCCTCAGACTTTGCCTATTCTCCATGGTGATCAGGGTCCGTTAGAGGCAGTGAAATGGTTCGGGGAAGTGGAGCGTGTCTTTAGAATGTTGGGAACTCCCAATAGTGTTAAGGTCCGTGCAATTATGGAGTTGTTTGAGGGTCCAGCTCTGGACCAGTGGAAGGTGGTTTCCCCACCATCGATGCAAGTTGAAATGACGTGGGATGTCTTTAAAATTGTTTTCATCCAATGGTTTGTACCTGAGGAAGTGAAGCTGGAGAAAAAGAGAGAGCTAGTGCATATTCAACAAGGCCAACAGACGGTGAAGGCATATGTTGACCATTTCAAGGAACTAATTTCCTTTTCTCCAGAGGTAGCGTCGCATGAGCTCATGAAGGCCTCTCTTTTCACTGGGGGTCTTCGTCCAGAGATCAAGGAGCGAGTCCTTCCTTATAAAGACCCTTGTTTCGAGAAGCTCGTGGAGGAAGCTTTCTTGGCTGAGTTAGTTTCTGGTGTGCGGGTGGTTAATACTTCAGCGTCCCTTGTTGTTGTTCGTAAGAGTTCCCCCTCTGGTGAGAAAAAGGCGCCAGACATGCCTGTTCCTATGGAGTTATCCCCTTTGGTCCCAGCTTCCAGTTTGTCAGATCGTTCGATGGTATGCTTTCAGTGTGGTCGTTTTGGGCATTTAAAGCCGTCTTGTCGCAACCCTCCGAAGACCTGTCATCGATGCGGTTGTCTAGGTCATCTGGAGAAGTTTTTCCGGAAGCGTCGATTAAAGAGGATGTCGTGATGGGAGAACGTCAGTACCTGAATGTGAGGCAGAAGATGCTTCCACCATCAGAGCCCCAGCCACAAGTCTCGGGGTGAAGCTCGCGCACAGTCAGGAGTTCCCAGGGTTGTGAAGCCTTGGTCGAAGTTCTGTCTTCCGTGTTGACGGTGAAGCAATTAGAAACCTCTTCCATACTTGTTTTCCTGCTACTGAAGTTTCAACAGCGTTGTAAATGCGTAGTTTTTCTATAAAGTGATGATGGACTGGTTCTATGATAATCTAAGCAGACTTGTCGTATGAAGGTGATATTCTAAATCGTGTGTCCTTCTTAAAAGTGTGTTTGACTCTCGTGTGGGTTGACCTCGTTTTAGTTATGTTTAAAATTTGGTTATGTTTCGTGGACTTCGGTGGATCATGTCTCCAATTTGATGTTGGTTAAATGTTTTCTATGGGTTTTCCCTGGTGTTGAAGGTTGTTGACTCTAGTCGTGGGTTCAAAGTCTCGACGGAGGTGTTGTTTTAATCGTGCTATGAGAGTTGGTTTGAATCGGTTGGGAGTTCCCACATTGACCCCCCTTTTTTTGGGTTGTCTATTTAAATGGTCTTCTTTTCTGCACAAGTTATGTTCTTGTGGTGGGGAGAACCCCTTCGTGTTCTCCCCTCAATCTCGGACCCCAGTTTTCTCTTGAATCGGTCGGGTGTGACCTGTGTAGAGTAAGGTCATCCCCGAGAACCTCAGTTTTCTTCAGTTCCTTTCGTTCTGTTTGGGCATAGACTTGGTTTTTGGCTGACTTGTGACCTGGTGACTTTCTGGGGGCAGAAAGTGTCTGTGGTGGGGAGAATTGTCACACCCCGACCGCGAACGTCCGAAATTTTTCTCCTTTCTTGGTCCCGGTTTAATTTTTTTCGAATATTAATTGCGATTGGTGGTTTCGTGCTGGTGCGTGGTCACCACATCGCTAGCAATTACCGTGCATTCAGCTCGGGTGACTATGTGCTCACCCGGCGTTTTAAATACAAAAGTCTTTGCGTTGACATTTTACTACTCTCACCATTTGAATTGTGTTATCATTATTGTGATGTTCTTATATATGTTTATATATGTGTGTAGTACTGTATATATATATATATATGTCTATATATGTATATATATATATTCTTATACAAGTTTATGTCTATATATATGTTTATATATAAATGTTTATTGTATTTATGTTTATATATATATATATATCTCTATATGTACAAATATATATATATATATATGCGTGTTTTTTTAAATGATTTTATTATTTTAAATATTTGATCAGAATAAGTATTATTTTAATTAACTAACTTTTAATTATTATTATAAATTTTATTTACTATAATTATTATAAAGTTTTATTAATATTATTATTATAAATTTTATTAAGATTAGTTTTTATTATTTTATTTAGTCTTTTATTATTATTATTATAGTTATTATTATTATTATTATTGGTTATGTATATATATATATATATATATTTTTTCTTAACCCCCCCCCCCAACCCTAGCCTACCCTAGACCTATCCCGTAGCCACCTCACCTCTCCCTCTCTTCTTCTCCCTTGTGCAACACCTCCCCTCCCTGCTCTCTGTCGCCACTGCCCGCACCCAGCTCTCCCGGCGACCCCTGGCCCGGCACGCCCCTGCTCCAGCGTCCGGCGGTCCGAACGCCGCCCTCTCGCCGTCCGACTCCCCTGCGCGCTGCGCCGTCTCGGCTTCCCCCGACCTTCTCCGCCTGTTCCCATCACCGACCCCCGCGGTCCTCCCGCGCGCTCCCCGCTCTCGGTGTCCCCCGTTCCTTCCCTCACCGCCACCGCCGTGCGGCCTCCTTCCTCACCAGCTGGCTTCCCTTCTTACCTCCTCCTTGTGCCGTCGTCCAGCCCCCCTCGTCCCGGCTCTTTCTCCCCTCCAGCCCGCTGGCCACCCCCCCGGCGGCCCTCTCCTGCAGCGCCGCACCACCGCCCCGACTCTCGTCCGGCGGATCTCCCATGCACCCTCCCGCTCTGGCCTGGCTCGCCCCCTCGCCGCACCTTCCCGGCACTCCAGTCTCACCCCCTCGACGCTCCCCCTCGGCCAATCCGCCCTGCTTCGGCGAACCGATCCCCACCTCCGGCCTCCGTCCGGCTCACTCTAGTGTCCGCCCCGCCTTGCTTCGCCCCTGCTCCACCCCGGTGCGCCGTCAGCCGCAACAGCACCCCGCGACCACCTCCTCCTGTCCCGGCCTGCCGACCCAGCCGCCGCCCCAGCCGCTCCTCTCTCTGCTCGCCGTCCCGAGCTCGCCGCGCCGGCCTCCTCCACCAGCCGACCGCCGGCCTCCGCCCTGCTTGCCGTCGCCGGCCCGCACCGACCCCGTCCCGGCTTCGCCGCGCAACACCCCCTCCCTCCGTGTAAGGCTGTTTTTCTTTATTTATTTTTATTTTTATTATTATTATGTTACCATTACTATTATTATAATATTATTATTATTGTTATTATTATGTTAATATTATCATTAATATTATTATATCATTATTAAAATTATTATTATGTTATTGTTATTAATTCTATACAATTATTATTATTATTATTATTAGTATATTTATTATCATTTTAATTATTAACATCTTATTATTATTATTATTATTATTATTTATTAATTGATTAATTAATTAATTATCTATTTATTTATTTACTCATTTAAGTGTTTCATCAATCAATTATTTAGTTATTTATTTATTTGTTTATTAATTAATTGAGTGATTAATTATTTATTTATTTATTTATTCATTCAAGTATTTTTTAATTAATTAGTTATTTAATTACTTACTAATTCACTCTTTCTTTCATTTATTGATTTACCTATTCAATTATTTATTTAATTATTCAATTATTCAATTATGTATTATTTTAGTTATTTATCTATCTGTTTATTCATTTGTTCATTATTTTATTCTTTTGATTATTTATTTATTATTATATTTATGTCTTATTGTTTATTTAATTTTCTCTTTATTCAACATCGGTGTTTTTATTTAATTTGGATAAATCCTTATTCTTTCGCGGGATGTGTTTTGAAAAAAATATATCAAGCTGGTTCCTTTGCATTGGTTGTTCGTTTGTTTTGTTCTGAGTCAGTGGCTTCGTGTTCTTAGTTACCATGTGTTTGTTTCAGCGTGTGGGCGAGGTAACCCTATGACACCGCGAACATCGGCTTGCGCGTGCTTGTGCGCCAGTACGAGGTATACTGTGTCGTCATATCCGAGTTGCGTCCTGAGGTAGGTATCCCTATGCACTTGCCTCTAAATTAAGAATTTATTTATTCCTTGTCCTTTTATTGAATTTCAGTAAATTTAAGAAATATAATATTAAGTAGTTTTTATAGTATGGTGATTTGCTGATAATGAAAACTGTTTAATTCTAGAATTTCATTAAAAGTGTTTTCTTGGTTTCAATTGTGGGATTTCATAGTAATGTCGCTAAATGGTTCTTCCTGAGTAACGAAAGACATGTTGAATTGGGTTTTGAAATGTTTTTGGCATGTGTAAAATTAGTAGATGTACTATTTATGGAAAATGGTGTTTTCTTATAACCTTGATTAGAGAAAACGTCGTGTGACCTTTTGAAATTGTTCTTGGAAACTTTACGTGTGGTTCTTGGTTGACGAAAGATGTTTTCCCTTGTTGTGTTATTAAAAATAATGCTTTCTGGGTTGTGAAAGTTGTTTATGCTCTTGTTTGAGTGTTTCCAAAAAGGGGTTTTTGCGAAATGATTTGGTAATGACATTTATATTTTCAGAACTGTATTTTGACGTGCGTGAGTTTTGAAATATTGGTTGGGTGTAGAAATGGTGACTTTTGTGTGCGATATCTTGTTTGGACTGCGATATGAGGAAGAAATATACTATGTGAATGTGAAGCTTGTTTGAGCACACGGGGAAACCCTGGGTATCTAGGTGGGCGGACTAGAACTAGTGTGCTAGTGAGCCGGATGGGTGTCGTCCCTGTTTCACTTAGCTGGATTGACGTTTGCAACACTAACTAAACATATGATATCTGAGGGTCGTGGCCTTCTAAGCCACGTGTTCTGAGGGTCGTGGCCTTCTAAGCCACGTTTTCTGAGGGTCGTGGCCTTCTAAGCCACGTTTCACCGAGACACGAGGTTCTAGGGTCCCACGCGAGCTAGATGAACCTTAGGGGATTTACCCATAGTGCTCTACCATCTCTGGCGTGGTGCCTTCCGTCGGCATACGGGGGACCACTTGGGTGTGAGTGTGTGCGTGTGTGAGTATGTGTGTGTGTGTGCGTGTGTGAGTGTGTGTGTGTGCCCATAGTTATTGCTGATAACGTCTGGTTCATTTTTACTTGCACTTGGTTTTTCCTTGCCTGTTTACTTCTACTTGCACTTGTTTTCTTTCCTGCTTGTTTACTTTCAGTTCTTCTTTACCGCTTGTACTGATTGCTTTGTGAAAATGGTTCTCAGATAAAAATGTGTTTTTCTCTTGTGTAGTAAAACTGAAAATGTAACACTTCTTTGTCGTTCAGAACGAATTTAGAACCAATGAAAAGAAATTCAACTTTTGAAAAGGAATAAGGGTAATGGCTCGTGTTTAGTTTTTCAAGTGAAACGTTATAAAAGCATACTTTTATACATTGTAGTTCAAACCTGAAATAGGTAGATTCTTTATTTACTGGCAGTGCATTGGGATTTGTTGTGGGGCTCACCTACTGAGTACTTTTGTGCTCACGCCTATCCTATTACCTTTTCAGTTGCAGGTTCCTTGTGTTCAGGTTTTCCTGGCTTGAGTCGCTCAGTGTGGGAGCGACGTTGGTTGTAGTTGGGTGGTGACCGCGAGGTCACGTGGAGGTATGTCGTGGTGTAGGTTTGTTTATGTCTTTAGTGTCTGTTTGTTTGTTTAGTTTATATTCGTTCTTTCGATCCTGTTTTTAGTTTGGGCTGAAATCGTTCCCAACGATTAATGTTTCAATGCCCGACACTTGTTGCCATCCCGGGGGGATCGGGAACGCTCCTCGGGACTTGCCGCGGACCGGCTCGGGTGACCAGTTCAGGGTCGACCTGGGCTGGTTCGTGACATGTAGGGTATTGAAATTGATTTCAAATGAAAATATATTTTATGAATATAAATCATGAAGTTTGAAAGTATATATATTTTTAAATTGATATGAAAATTTGAGCCATGTTGGACATAGGCTCCCTATGGGAAACCTGGTTAACAATACCGACTTCATCAATTATAGATTATCTATGAACATAAGAAAAATAATGAAAAAATTATAATTATAAAAAATTTCATAGGAATCCATGAATAATATTATCGTTGTGATTCCCAATGAGTAACCAAGGCATTCAAATAAAATTATGACCATATGAGGTTTCAAATTTTTAATTACAATAAATATTAAATAATAAAGTGTAATCCAAATAGATGTCATTTATATTACAATTTCATTTTTCTTTTCTGATATTACAAGAAATTCCAAATCAAAAACCATGTAATACCCATGTTGTGATTAAATTTCATTTATATAATGAGATTATCCAATTAAATCAATATATCAAACCCAAGAATCATTTATTGTGTAATATATTTCAAATTGTCCTATGAGATCATCCTCATAATTCAGTATAATGACCCCAATCATAACTGTATTATTTATATGATTCAAATTAACCTATTTTATCCTACAATGTATCCCATATAATGAACCCAATATTTTCTTAAGGATTAATTTAATTCACATTCTCTTTATAATCTGAAACAATGTATTCCATTTAAGGAACCTAACAATCACTCACAGTTTAATATTTATTAATTAATGTATGATCCCATTCAAGGAATTTCATATAAGGAATACAAGTGTCACCCATGTCATAATATAGTAACAAGGGTTGTTTAATATAATAATAAGGCATATTCCATTACAAATATCCATTCCATTGTATGATTCATCATGATTATTATCATTATCAAAAGCATTGAATTTTTATTCATCATTGAAAAATTGAACAGAAATGTGTTGATAGGATTAATCAATTCACCTAAAAGTGACATGCTCCATATCATTATTCTATATATAAATTCGAAAACAATTTAGTTTCATTATAATTTTAATTTACCCGTGATAAAAAGTCAAATAAGGGTACAAAATGATTTATTAATTCCTTTAATTTAGTTATAGATTCCACTAATACATGTCATGATCAAAAAAAAACAAAAATATATATTGGCCATGGGGAATAATTGATGAAATGTTTATTCATCATAGGAAATTTATGTATCTTTTATATTTATAAAATAATTCCATTTAATAAATCATCATTCTCAAAAGTGATTAAATTTAACGTATGTATATATGCCTTGTGGTGATTCAATTAAGACATTTTAATCAATTAATTCATTTACTTTTAGATGTCTAACCAAAAAAACATAAGTGGTGTTTGGTTGAGAAAAATAAATGTTAAATTCTGTTATATAATATAAAGAAGAAAAAATTTATGTCCAGATATTTTTATTAGATAGATATTTTCTAAAAAAATCATTGATTTCTTGTGTTGCATGTTACACCAAGACAACTTTCTACTACAGGCAAAAATGGATTTGCATGTGGTATGTGAAATACTATTCTTGGATTGTGATATATTAAATTTAGATTTACGTTAATATATTTCATTTCATTTAAAGCCATTTTTAAAGAAGAAACTAAATATTATTATGTTACCTTATAACCTAGCCATTATAATGATGGGTTCGAATAATATTATCTGTTTTCTAAAAAATATTTAAAAGAAAATAAGTGACTTTATAAAAAAATAAAATCATTATTCATGAATATTATTTTTGAAATATATATTT
The DNA here is from genome assembly GCA_963277665.1 of Viscum album. NCBI lineage: Eukaryota > Viridiplantae > Streptophyta > Magnoliopsida > Santalales > Viscaceae > Viscum > Viscum album. The sequence continues at coordinate 939,122,854 of OY728129.1, forward strand.
AATATATTCAATATAATGCTTAAAAATCATCTTATATTTTTTCTAGATATGATATATGAACAAATTCAAGTTTTTCTACCAGATGATTGAACACCCATTTTAATGCAAGTTTTGAACACATTTTTATATTATATTTTAAAAAATAAACATCTCTTTTTAAGTGGGATATAATAATTTACTTTAGATATATTATTAATAATTTTTTTTTGATAATTTTTAGTTTTTGATGAATAGAAAACAAATACTAAATTTTATTTAAAAACATCTTTTTTCATTAAATTAATTTATATTCATAAGTTATATTATTTATTGGTTTTAATATATAATTTGATAATATTTTTATCATTTAATATAATTTATGTCAGTGTAAATAATTTTATATTATATTTTTAGGTAAAAACATTTAAATATTTTGAAATGTTTCAAATTTTAATATATGTTTTCTAATTCAGACAACGTGATTAATTTAAAATTAATTTTTGAAAATTATGTTCTTATAATTTTGAAAAAAGGGTTTCCAAATTTGGAATATATGGGTCAAAAATATATAAATATATTATTTTTATATTTGCACATTATGAATAGTATCATTGGTAAATTTTAATAACATGGAAAATGGTAAATAAGGTATAGAAGGGTAAGAAATATGCTATGAAATTACTCGAACACATGTCATAATATCATTGGATGAGTTTCGTTTTGACATAAATCATTTTTTGGTTGAAATGGCACCATTTTGAAGCATCTGGGATGATATAAGTACAATTAATATATAGTATTTAACGAAATGTCAAATATGCCTTACTCCATTTTTAGTAATTTTACCATTTAAAAAAACATTATACAGAAGAAAAATTTGACTATAAATATTCATATTAAAGGTAAAATATTTTTCGTCATCATGGTAATTTATTTTTAATTTTTAGAAAATAAATAATATCTTTAAAGTCATATTCATTGATGATGCAGAAAATATTTAATTTTTGAAAAATCAATTAGGTAATTTTTATTAAAATGATAATAAACATTAAAAGACTGAAATACATGACCAAATTTTATTGGTAGATTTAATCTCAGCCATAATAATAAAAGGGTCATGTTGTTGACCATTTGGTGTTATATGGAAAGGATTATGACACTTATAATATATTATTTAACATGATGTAAATGTTATCGCATTATGGCTTTATTAAATAAATCATTTATAATCTAATATTTTCTTGGAGATATATTGAAATATAAGTATTATTATGAAATATAAAATAATTATCATTTATTTAGTTTTTTATTTTTAATTTTACCCACTATATAATCATTTTAATCAATTACAAAAAATCTAATGTAATTTTTATTTTATTCATGAAAATATAAAATTAATGTTTTTAAAAAATATAAAATACATAGAATATGGAATAAATAATATATAAAATGATTTTTATAAATTACCTTTACCCTTTATTGATATAATAAAATATTTTATTGGATTATAACTTCTTATAGTTATATTTTTTAAAATCAATAAATTCAATAGTTTCATAATTGTCACTATTGATATTTTATCAAAATTATGTAATATTAAATTATTTTAAATTACTAATTTTTTTAAAAAATATAAAATAATTTATTTATGGTATAAAATGAAAAAATTTATTCATTTATAATATAACAAAACATCAAATAAGTGAATATTGGAACCTTTTAGAATTTAAATATTTGTTACCTTATTTAAAAATTAATTAAAATAACTAAGTGTTAATTAAAATGAGTATGTTTAAATTGAACTAAATCATTCCTCAAAATTATTGGTTGAGGATATTACAACCGTATATCATCTAATCATATAAACTATGGCTTTTTGAGGTTTTCCTATTGGTATTAATTTTATATAAATTAATATTTTTGGAGATTCCAAATGTTCCCCTCACCTCAATAAAAATATGTCACATCCTCCATTACGAATTCACTTCAAATTGAGCCTCAAATCATGGAAATAAAAAAATCAATATTCACTTTTAAACAGTGTTTTTTAAATTATATAGGTTTTGGTATTCTCCAAATATCATCTCTTATTTTTTTATGAAGATATCTAGAGGCAGCTCATTGAAGATGTGGTAATCTCCTCTACTGATTCCTTTAAACTTATCTCTTGTTACAATTCATATTCATGAGTTATGTCAATTATAAATTAATAATTCCAATATGACGTATATTTTTATATTTTATTATGATTATGTAACAACCATATCCCACTATTTATCCATCCAACGAATAACAAAATCACAACAGGTGTGTATGTACAGTTTACCGTCTCTACGCCACAGTGTATTATGTTTTTCACCACCATCAAACATGGATACCTAAAATTATGAAAATAATAACTGTATATGATTATTATAAAAATATTTTGACTCTGTAATAATATTTCCTCGTCCACCTTTAGGAAATTCCTCAATTAACAGAATGATATCGTCGCTCGTGTGAATGTACAACCTACCATCTCCAAGACAAAATGAACTTAATTTTACATATTATTTATTAAATAATTATTAAATAATTTTTTATAATGAATAAATATGATACATATTAAATTAATATAATTCTGGTAATTATATAATGATAACATAAAAATAGGAACATGAACTTATCTGAAAAAACATGAATAAGAAAATAAAGTAGCTAATATATGAAAGATGCGTAATAATGTTATTAATAAAGTTTAATAATATGATAACTTATGATATCATAAAAAATAATTATGATTATATAATTAGTTAATAAAATTACTTAAACCCTTATATTGGATGTTGAGACAGGTATGATGGAAACCAAAACTAAGGTAAGATATAATTTCAAAATCTCATTATTATCTAAGATTGTTTATATGTTAATATTTACTAGGTTTTATTTATCCTCAATATCTATTTTTTCTAAATATACATTTAGAAAATGTTTAAATATTTTATATGATATTGGAAATTTATTTTTACATATATTTTTTCTTTTTACTACACGATTTAAAAGTAATATTTCATTTATTTTCAAAACAATGTACTTTTTAACTCTTCTAGCAAAAGGACGAGAGTAATGATTTTTTATCTTGTATGGAATCAAACGATTTTTACACTTTCATAACACCTTATTGAAATGAGTATTCATTTACAATATTTCATGTCAATTTTAAATGAACTTCTTTTCATTTCAAATTCCAAGTCATTTTGAGAAAATAAAATATTTTTGAAGAAGAAAGGATATATTCCGTAAAATTGATTTCAATTGTTCTATAAAAAATATTTTCCATCTAAGATGGAAATCATTAATAGGGTTATGTTTCAAATATAATATCCCTATTATTCTTATAGTTTTATTAGGTTTATTATGTAATTATATTTATGAAATCCATTTTTATACATGGATTATGTTTTTGATGGAATGATATTTAAAAGAACCCATTTTATTCCTCATGTATGATGTGAAGAATGATTTATGTTTTTGTGGAACACATTAAAATTAATTTATAATGTGATGGGTGGGACCTATTTCTCATTCTAATGAATTTGGTAAATATAGATAACTCATTATGTAAAAATGTTATGTGTTAACATGATTTCATGTTCAAAATTCTATCTATGATCTATATTTTCATGTCCATTATTTTATGACTGGACCTAGTTTCGATGTTCATATTTTTATAGAGGAGTCTGATTTCATATTCTGAATTTAATGATAGAACATGTTAATATTTATATATTGTTCACAATGTTACATGTTTTTGTGTAAGCCACTATTTCATGTCTTGTGTTAAGGTTTTGATCCAACGGATTAAATTCTATTATTCCCTTATTATTCATTTATTATCAAAAATCCAAATTTTATTTGATGATTTTTGATATGTAGGGTGTGATACTTCATTTTAATGATTATATTCTCATACAATTTTCTCATGATATTCATACATTTGTTTCATACTGTTAATATAAATTCGAGATCACCTCTTTATATGTATTCTTTTTCTATGTTTATGTAGGAATTTTTTTTGGTAGGGATAATAATGGGGATGGTGTCTATGGTGAATGCCAAAAATCAATCAAAAAATTAGAAGAATGTGTTCGATGTTTAAAAAAGCCATAAACTAAAACTTTATTTTAGAATATATTCACTTAATTAATTACATATTCCAAAAAAGTATCATAATATCAATATACATCTGGATGGGGTTGTTAGAGTTGGTATCAGAGAGAAGTTTATGAAAACCATTGGAAACTTGGATGGGAAAACATTAGTGATATTAATAGAGACATTTATAAAGATGAGTCTAGGGTTTTCCCAAGTGATAATTATATGTATATGATATAATCATTTAATTTATTAACAATCATGGATAACCTTGGATTAAACCTATAATTTTTTATTTTATTGTGTGTTTTTATAGTATGATTAGTGTTGTTCACACTATTATTTTGAATTATAGTCAATGCTTAGAAAATGAAGTGATGATGTTAACAACGAATGAAATAGGAAATGCAATGATTTTATTTACGAGAAAGAAATTTTATTGGAAATGTAATTAAAAATAGTATATCTATACCCATAGAAGATATAAATGATAATGTACTTCCAAATGAGAAAATGAGACAACAACATTATATTGATTCCTTCATAAAGAAACATCCTCTATATTTTAGTGGGTCTCCTGATCTACATGTTTCATATCAATGGATCGGTACAACTGAAAAGATATTATTCTCCATTAGGTTTTCAAAAATGAAAAATGTGTGTTTGCTTTTTATCATAAAATGGATAATTCTATTAGTGGTGGACACTTAATATGAAAATGTGGGATCATCATGAAATCAAATCTATAGAATGGGAACAGTTTAAATAAATATTTTTAGCATGTACTTCCCCCATATTCTATGAACAATTATAGATAATGGATTCATTGTGCTTAATAAAAAGAATAATGAATATGTTGGTAGTTATGTGGAATGTTTTACAAGAATTTCAAGTTATGTTTCTAGGTTACTCATCATCACAGAAACCAAAATTGATTGATTCCTTAGTGGCCAAAAGTAGTGTCTCTAAAAGGCCTCAACCCTGAGGTAAATTTGATATATGAAGAGGACGTTAATTGGTAACTAAAAGATTAAATTGAAGTTGGTAACTCACAAGCTTTTGGAGATGAGAAAAAGATTGTGGATATTAATATAAAATCCCGTGATATTTAACAAGGAGTGAAGAAAATATCCCAACCACCTACTTCATTTTGTTGGGAAATGATCACTCATTGTAATTCTTAAAAATATAAAAAATATTAATCGTGTGTGGGAATCCTTGAAATCAAGAAAATGATTGTAGGAGTAATGTAAAGAGGCCACTCAATGTAGTGAAAGATTAATAAAATTCACCAAACATAAAATTATGCTACAATTGAATGAAAATTGGGCATTATTCTAACCAATTCCCTTACCCAAGGGTTATTGACTGTGATCTACAAATGTTACTTCTTAAGGCCAATGAAAAAGTAAATTCTCTTGCAATCACTTTTGGTAATTTAGAGTATCAAAATGATGTGGTGGAATGATTGATTGATTATCTAATGGGATTCCAGAATAAGGTTGTAGAATCACTTTAATGGTGTTTTGGAATCATTACTCCACAATGGTTTTTCTATATGTATTTAAGTTTGTATGTTTAATGGTACCTATAACCATGAAAAGTGGTTTATATATTTTTAGAAATCATTATTGAGGGAATTATATGTATTAATATATATATATAGTTTTTGGGATAATAAAATAAATTGGTGTTTGATATTATTAATAAATATGAGACTAATATAAAAAATCATGGACGGAGTTAAAATTTCGGGATATATAATATATGGAATGAATATATATGATGAATGAAATCACATTTTTGTAATATTATCAACAACATATAAATTTTGGGACAAAGATATTTTTGTTATGATGATTTAGTACACATATTATTATTGTTTTACAAATTTTAGTTTTTTTCTGGTTGATATGGTTTTCAATTTATGGAATGTTTGTGTTAAATTTATGTTGATGTTTGTTAGAATAAATTTTTATCTCACTATAGGTGGACTTATGCATATTTGATAAAGAAATTATGATTTTTCTTTTTAAAAATACATAAGGAATGACATGTCATTATATTTATGGATCTCATAATATGATAATGCTTAAAGAATGACTATTTTATATTCAATTAACAAAATTATAGATGATGATAAAATTTAAGAGGCACAATGAAAGGATTAGACTGTACTTAATCATGAAATTATTTCATCTAATTATTAAACTCTATGGAAAGATTCTTGAATCCAAAAACAATATCATAGTATATTCCTTATCAATGAATCATATTGCCCCATAGATTATTGTGGATTTATGGATTTTTATAGCTTACATTCACATATTGATGTTCTCAATAAATATTCCTCAAAACATAATCATTAATTTATTTCCATGTACATGTTTTCACTTTCCACCTATTTTCTATTATGTGGAAATAAAGTTATGATTGATTTTGGGTGACCATTATGTTTCTAAAATTCTTTTTTAAAAAGAAGGATTTTAATTTATTTTCACAATGTGGGTTTTTATAAAAGAAACATTCATGTATTAATAATTTTATATCCAAGAAGAATTTAGTGGGAGAAATTCATTTTATGGTGGGTATTATTTAACACCCAGATATTTATTGGGATAGGTGTTTAAAAAAATTCGTTTAATGTGTTGTACGCTATGATATGAGAACCTTGCATTACATGCATCATTGGGTAAGGTACTGGTATAAAAAATATTATGATTAGATTATGTTACATACAATATCAAGTTCTTTTCGTAGATTTTATTTCATTGAATTCCATGTTTAAGATAACAACTAAATATTATAACATTACCTTATAACCCAATCATTGTAATGGCGGGTAAGAAAATATAAACCTTCTTTTGAAAAAAATTAAATCCAAATAAGTGAGATTATAAAATAATTAAATCACTCTTAATGCATTTTATTAATTAAATATATATGTAATATATTTAATATAATGTTTAATATTCATCTTATATTATTTCTATATATTATATAATAATAATTTCTATTTTTCGTATAAAAAATATATCCTTAAAAAAGTATTTTTTTTGCAATTTGACAGTACACCCATTTAAAATCATGTTTTAACAAATTTTTAAATTATAATTTTATAAAATATCTTCTTCTTATTTAGTATATAATAATTTAATTGGATTTATTTTTTTCAAAAAATATTCATGTCTTGATGAATAATAAAAAATATACTACATTTTAATTGAAAACATCATTTTTAATTAAATAATTTCATTAGATCAGTTATATTATTTAATCGTTATAAATATAAATAGATAATTTTTTTTTCATTGAATATAATTATGGCCATTTTCAGTAATATTAAATTGAATTTTTTATGTAAAAACATTTCGATCTTTTGTAATATATTATCCATTAAAACTTGATTTCTCATTCAAAAAAGGGATACTCTTTAAATTATTTACTGAAACATATATATATTGATTTTTTGGAAAGTTATTACATATTTTTTTAAGTGGGTAAAAATTATGTTAATATATTTCTTTTATTTTTGGGCATTATGAATAGAAACTTTGGTAATTTTGATTAATACATTAATTGAGTCAATCAATTCATTAAGGGTAAACATAATATTATAAAATTACCGGAACACATGTCCTAATATCATTGGATGATTTTTTTAACCTAAATCCTCTTTGGGTCTAAATGGTGTCCTTTTTTATCCACATTAATTATATTAGGACATTTACTATATTTTATTAAATGAAAAGTTAAATATGTCTTACTCAAATTCTAATAACAGTAAAATTTTATAAATATGACTATATAGACTCTAAATTATATTATAGATACTCATTTTAATTTTTAAATATCTTTTTTCTTGGTAATTTGTTTTTAATTGTTAGAAAAATATAATTACTTCAAAGTCTTATAAATTTATGATGCAATAATTATTTCATTGATGGAAAATCAATTTTTTTTAAAATGATAATAACCATTAAAATTATAAAACATGTGACCAAATCTTATTGGATGACTATATCTAGAGGATAATAATCCAAAGGCTTAGTCAGTGACCATTTTGATCCATTTAGAAAATATTATAGAACAAAAATTATTTTCGTTAAAGTGATGTTAAATTTGTCACATTCATTTTTTATTAAATAAATAATTTTTAATGTTGAATATTCTAGGAGATATATTCAACTATAAATATTATTATTAAATAAATAATTATTATTTTCTTTATTATATTTTTTAATTTTTAACAAAATAATAAGTATATTAAATAATTACAAAAACTAATTTAGTAATTATTTTTTTAATGAATATATCAAATAATTGTTATTGTGTATATTAAAAAAATAATTTTTTGGATTATTAAGTTATCAAACTAATATTATAGAATACCATTAAACCATTAGTATATTATAAAACATATTTTTCATGGATAACATCTTATAATGATATTTTTATAAATCAATACATCTAAGAGTGTCAAAATTGACACTATAGATTGGTTATCATAATAATGTATTATTAAATTAAAAAAAACAAAAAACATTTTTCAAAATATATAATAATTATTATATGTTGAAATTTTTTTAAATATTGAATTTATTGTCTTATTTACACTAAATAAGTAAATATTTCACCTTTTAATTATTTAAAAATTTGATTCCTTAGTAAAAAAATAAATTGAATAACTAAGTGTTAATTAAATTTATAAGATTTATGTTGATAGAAAACATGTCTATATTTTATTGGTTGATGATATTACAACCATATACAATTTTATATTAAAAAAGAAGACATTTCATTGGTTTTTGATAGGTTTTTATTTTATTTCAAATTAAACGTTTTGGATATTCCAAATGTGTCCCTCACCTCACTTATAAAAGGGCACAACCTCTCTCACTACATCAATTCACATTAAAGCATAAATATCATCCATAATATTCCAATATTACCATATAAACTTCCATATTTACATATTATAGGTTTTTTTATTATCAAAAGACCAACTCTAGTGCCTTTAAGTGGTGATCTATAGGTTCCTCTTTGAAAAGAGGTAATCTCCTCTACTAATTTATTCAAACTTATTTCTTCTTCTACTTACTCTACATGATTTCCATACAATATAAGATAATATATCCATGGTAATCTATATTCTGAGATTTTATCATGAATATTTAACAACCATATTCCACCATCTATCCGTCAAATGAAAAATTAAATCACCACACGCGCATACATATGGCTTATCACCTCCATGTTGTGGTGGGATATTTTCATCACAACCACCAAACATGGATGTGTATAATGATGTAAATACTAAATATATGTGATTATTGTTATAATATGTTGATTATAGAACAATATATATACCATCCACTTCCATAAAACTCCACAATTATGGCAATGATATCGTCACTTGTGTGTATGTATGGCCTACAGTCATAATGATGCAATTCAATTAATTCTACAAGATCATCATTAAAGAATGATTATATAAATTTATATAATCAAAATATGATACATATTTTATTAATATTATTCTGAAAAATGTATAAATATAACCCAAGAAGAGGAACTTGAACATACCCATCAAAACATGCGTATAAAATAAAGGTGTTCATCCTTGAAGGACGAGTAATAATTTTATTAACAAATGAGAATGAATTTGTTCACATATGTTATCATAAAAAATTAATACAATTATATAATATTTTAATTACATTATATAAACCCTTATAAATGGGGTTAATATATGGTTTGAAGAACCCCAACATAAGGTATGGGATAATTTCAAAATATAATTTTTATCCGAGTTTATTTGTATGTAAGTATTTACTGGGGTTTATTTATCCTAATAGACCATATGTTTTAAAAATGTTATCATAAGTTGGATTACAAATTTAAAATGGTTGTTTAAATTATTTTTACCCATTTTTACTTTTTACTTCATGGTTTAAAAGGAATCCTTAATTTTTATCAAACAAGTGACTTTTTAACTTTTCAAACCAATGTACAATAATAAATTTTCCTAATCTTATATTTCGTGAAAATATTTTTATTAATTAATGATTACATATTTAATTAAAAGTTACTTTATAATATTTCATGGATATTGTAAAGACTCGGAAATTTGAAGGAAATTTTATTCTTAATTTCTTTGGAATTTTACGAGTGTGCATTTTCTGACGACACCTAATTCCAAGGACCGGTGTGCCCAGAATCATTTTCTGAAGATTAGATCGGGTACGTTCTGTGAACGAACGAGCGGGTTTTTCTATCTTTTGAACCGGTGCTCAGAATCGAAATCTGAGGGCACCGATGAAATCTCAACGCCCGTTTTTTCATAGGAAGACTTTTCCTGGAGTTTTGTTTGCTACGGATGTGATGTAATAAATGTGAGGAATAAAAATATAGTTGTTTTATAATTTTATTTTTTATTAAGCCACTAGTTGTTTATGAGTTATTGGAAAGGAAGTTGTGAGGAAGTGGGGTGGGGCCCACATTAGTCCCCACCTCCTAAATTTCCTAACACCCAATTAAACACCCTCTACCTCTTTAATACATGTCAACCCCTCAAGTTTATGAGGATCCCTCCCTCCCTCTTTTTAATTAAATTCCAATGTGTTTAATTAATGAGGATCCTTATTCCCTTTTTAATGTTCCACTACAATGGTTTAATTGGGTGGGGACCTATGTCATTAATCCCCCATTTATGACTTGCGTGCCAACGACGAACCCACCACTCTTATTTAAAGGAGGCAAGGGGGAGGAGTTTTGGACGGCTTCTTCAAGCGGTGGAACTCTAGCAACAAAGAACGACGCCTAGCACTTGGAGAGTTTTCCTCTTCCACCAACGAAGAATGAAGAATGCTGACGCCACCCTCCACTTTATCCTTCTCGATGTTGATGGAAGCATGTCGTTAAACCGCGACACCATCTACTACGAAACCGACCAACAAATTCATCGAGGTAGGGAATTAAATTGAGAATGATATCATTTCCCATGGATGTTTCCTTTAATAACAGAGAACGTGGATCAACTCAATATTATGTTGATCCATGAAAGAATATGTTTGCGGGTTGGGAATATTTGGTTGCGGGGAAAAACATAGGGGTTTGGTTTTGTGTTCGTAAATTTTCATTTTCCATCCAATGTTAATTTTTTTAGCCGCTTCTTATCGAATTAACGGGAGGGTGTCACACCGCACGAACACGGCCGTCCCTCCTCCCCCTTTGTTGATGTACTTGTTTCGGCTCAAACGAAGGCAGCGCGGTGCAACGGCACCGCGTGGGAACGAGGAGGAACACGGTGAAGGAGTGTGGCACCGTCGCGCCACGCCGTTGAGGCTGAAAGAAGCCGCGGCCGGAGTAGGGCCATAGCGGAGGGGCGCGACACCATCGTGGCTCACCGGTCGGACAAGACTGCGGCTTAAGGCCGCGGTGGTACAGGGAGGGGCAGCCGGAACCACCAGTCGCCGGCGCTTGGATGGCGGGACCCGCTGTGGCTCACCGGCCGGCCAATTCGGCCGGACGGATTCGGAAATTCCGGGGGTCGTAACCCTCAACTGGCTAGAGGCACCCACCCCCTATGCAGGGGCTGTTTCCTCATTCACGAGGGTGGAAGCATGCCCCTTCCCTTTTCGGGACCACTATGCAAGTGCCGAGCCGCCCGGTCGGCCAGCGCCGAGCCACCCAGGCCAAGCCGCCTGCGCCGGGCAGGTCCACGCCAGCCGATCTGGGCCACACCCCAATTGGACGGACACGGACCCGAGTTGGGTCGACCCGGTTTGGGCCGACCCAGGGGGTATTGGGTCGGGTCGGACCGGGCCCAAACCACCTATTTTTGGACAGTTCCATTCAAACGGCTATAACTTGGGCTACAGACCTCCGATCGATGCACCGTCAGTTGCGTTGAGATCCTTGGATAGAGTCGGTCGTTTCGGTATATTACACTTAAGGTTTTGGAGAACCTTTGGTATTGATAGGATGGTTCAAACATGAAACCAATCGGGCCCTCGGAGCGGAAACACATATAACATGAGCTCCAGACGTCCGATTTACATGACGTTGAATTCGTTGGATTCCTCTTAGTTATACAGACCTTTTTACATACTCCTCTCAAGTTTTGGATGTAGCTAGAGTATGTCCAGATTGGATTGTACTCGAAATCCAACTTGGCCCCTTGAACGGAAATGCCGATAACTTTTAGAACGGACGTCCGTTTGACGAATCATCAGCGGAATTGGTGATCACATTGAGAAAAAACAGTCCCTCTGAGTATACCCTATGTGAGTTAGGGGTACAGTTGAGATACGGTCAGGTTGGTTCGTAAATGAAACCAATCGGGCCCCTGGGACGAAAAGGCTAATAATTCACAGACCGGACGTTCGATTGACACCATGTCTGTTGTGTGGAGACCCCTATGGAGAGGCAGTCCTTTGAGATACTTCTTCGTGGGACAACATGATACTTGTAGTATAGAACTGTAGCTCATGGAGCAATCTCTCTTGGAGATGAGAGTACCGAGTACAGAGACCGTGTAGCTGGATGAGACCTGATGACTGCTTGTCTTATTCGATTCGGAGTGACTTGCATAGCCCAGTGGGGAGCACAACATTGTGAGGTGGTAGACCCATGGAGGAGGAGCACTACTTTGTGAGGTGCCAGACCCATGGTACTACAGGAGGAGTACCTCTGTAGGCTATGAGGGGGAGAACTACTGTGTGAGGTGGAAGACCCATGGTGGAGGAGCACTACTTTTTGAGGTGGCAGACCCGCAGTACTCGACAGGAGGAGTAGCTCAGCTGTCTTAAGTTAGATAGTAGTACCTCAGAGTAATGATAGGATCACAGTACTAATCAGATACGGAGCTCTTCAGTAGTTAGGGTTTCGATAATGAAAATCCTTGTTTGAGATGAGTCATTGACCTTTGTGTTTTCCTCATGATTGAGATGGTTTACTAGATAAAATAGTTATATGTATGGGCACATACCTAAGTAGTGGTTATCCTTCGACTTCATAGTTGTGTGATACCTCGTGGCTGAGATGGGTTACTTGTTTACTTAGGTATAAGTATGGGCATATACCTAACTAAGGGTTATCTATTGAGAACTTTCTTTGTGCTTATCCTTGATGGATTTAGTGAGACCTTAAGGGTCTCTGGGTCCCTACTGTGTATCTTATACTCACCCTTTCATAGGTTTGTCTGCACCTCATTGTGTTGGTTTCAGATGACGGTCATCACTAATCGTGGTTGAGGCTTGTAGAGCTGGAGGGTACCCGGAGGTGGATCTCACGACGCGTCCGTACCCGGAGGAGACGAATAGACATGGAGTGATGAGGAGGACATTTGTGCCTTCCCTTTAGGTAGGAACCCGGAGGACGATCCATGAGCTTCTTGCTAACTTTCAGCTATAGTCCTTTGAGTTGTACTTTACTTTCAGTTGTAGCTGTATCTTTATTTTGGGCTTGTATTTCCGACCCCTCGTACTTTCAACACGTTTGTTATACTGCCTTACTAAGTGTAGCTTCTTCTTTTACTATGTTTGTTTGTGCTTTCATTTCGTAAAGGCAATTCCTTCCCTTTTTATTGGGATTTACACAATTGGTGCTTATCGCCATCCCCTGGCCTATGGAAGGCGGGCTTGGGGTAGTCACGACATGGGCCCCGAGGACGGGCTGTGACAAATTGTTATCAGAGGAGTCGGTTATACTGCAAAACTCAGGACTCTGATCTTTCCTTTTTCTGAAGCAATAATGTTAAGGGTACTGAGTGTGATCTTCAGTTCAGGGAGTCCAGTGTTGGTGTGGTGGCCGACGTATCCATACACCAGGACCTAGACTACTAGTTTCTGAATTTTTTCACAAAAACACTGATTGCGTGTATGTTTCCAAGAGTTTTAAAGTTAGATCAAACTAGGTCATCTCACCAGGTATAAATCGTTGACCGTGTTGCATCTGTTCAAGATGTCTCCACATAGACAGTCAGTGGGAGTTCTGAGATAGTGCACGATTACGGCCCACCGAGCGATGTGGATACGGTGTGGGTCCCTTTTACAATATTGGCACCCTCAGGTGGTGTACCAGCAACACCACCACCTATTGGGAAGCAGATGCCACTTTCCATACTAGCAGATGGTGCACGCCGGTAGAGCGCATTGCATGAGTTCTAGCAGTAGAGGCCTCTGAGGTTACGAGGCAAGGCAGATTCCCAGATAGTAGAGGACAAGCTAGAGGCGATTGCTAGAGTTTTTCTCCTAACTGAGACATCAGTAAAGTGGATGGTGGACATGGATACTATTTTTTCCAGTGAGTGACCATGTGGATGTTCCACACAGTGATGAGGCTTCTGTAAGTGGAATGATTCATAAGATAGTGCCTTCGGGTAGTGTGTCAGCTATACATCACTACCTGTTGGTCAGTAGTTACAACCGGTGGTACCAGTAGGAGACGCATGTAGTCATACTGCCTTACACGTGTTCCAACATCAGATACCCTCAAGTTCCAAGTCGAGCTCGACTCACAGACAGCTGAGTACTGGCCTAAGGAGGTTCCTAAGAGTTTTCTAGAGCTTATACAGCTTCGGCAGGACGACATGTCGGTAGCTGAGAATTCATCAAGGCATACCAAACCATTCCTAGGGCTCAATGAATACGATGTGATCGGTGCTTCAGGGCTCCGATTTCTGAGCGAGGTATATTTAAGGACATCCGAGACAACACATTTTCTATATGAATTTCCTACTAATGCTAGCATCCTAGAAAGAACCTTTGTGGTTGGGAATTATTTTTGCGGAATGGATGTAGTCAGTGAAGGATAGTAGTGGGAAAGCAGGAAACTGGCGCCAGTCTCGGAGACATGGGCATGTAAAATGTTTCATTTAGAGGAAGTAAAAGGGATAGATGAATCTGCAAGGCGGAAGACATGGAAGCAGAGCTAGGAGAGCAGCATAGTGTGGTGAACATTTTGAAATGTTGCAACCACCCGCCTTTGTAATCCCCGCTAGGCTCAGGGAGCTGGAGGTTGGGGTAATGAGTATCTTCATGCGGTCAAGGAGTGCGACCGAAAGGCTCTAAGGATGATTCGATGTATGGACTGTGTCTTCTACTAGCTTCCTTAACAAAAATACATTGATATGAATAATCCTTTCTTTTCAAAAATCTTATCCTAGGCCTAGAGTTTCCGGTTAAGACGTTGAATTGACCCTCAAATCTGGAGATACCTCTTGGAGGAGACTCGATAATAACACTTACGCCGACGGTGTGATCTGGCCCATGAGGCAAGAGTTTAGGTTGGAACCTCATGGTGGCAGTGTCGAAGCCTTATAATGTTAGATTTAGTATGGACTGAGCAATCATAGTTCATACAAAAATTTACAATATTAGGAAAACGTTAGGATGGGCTTTCCTTGGTCAGCGAAAAGGAAACCCCAGGCATCACAGGATAAACTCATGCATAGGAGGGTGTAGCTGATCACTCTTGGGTTGGACAACCTTACCCTCGTGGCTGTAAGTGTTTTCAGTTTCAGTTCTATTCAGAAAATGGAGGCCTCTAGAGTTTGAGGATGACGACCATGTTCTTATACGGGTCTCACCTCGATGAGGTTTACATATATTTGGTTGAGGCTGAAAGTTATCTCCAAGGTTCAATGGACCATTCTAGGTCCTCAGTAGGGTAGGTGAGGTGGTTTACCACCTGACCATTCCACCTCAGCTGTACCAAGTGCATAATATCATCCACGTACCACAGCTGAGGATATACGTGCTTGATCCTTCACACATCATCAACCACGGGGGGGTGGACATCGATGAAGGGGTGACGTTCACATAGTTTCTAGTGGAGAACGAGGATTGAAAGTAGCGATTCCTACGTGGATGGCCGACTCCTCAGGTGCACTTTCACTGGAAGCATGGGAACCTCCAGGAGAGCACATGGGAGGGGAAGGCTCAGATGCGTGGTCAGTACCACTTTTGTTTCCCTTGTTTGTGTAGTAGCTTTATGGGGACATAAATCCCTGAGGTCGGAGTAATGTAAAGACCCAAAAATTTCAAGGAATTTTTTTTTTTAATTTCTTTGGAATTTTACTAGTGCACACTTTCTAATAGAACCTAATTCCGAGACCCGGTGTGCCCAAAATCATTTTTCAAAGATTAGCTCAGGTACGTTCAGTGAACGAACGAGCGGGTTTTTCTATCTTTTGAACTGGTGCTCGGAATCAAAATCTGAGGGAACTGATGAAACCGCAGTGCCTGTTTTTTCTTAGGAATACTTTTCCTGGAGTTGCGTTTGCTAGGGATGTGATGTTATAAATTTGACAAATAAAAATATAGATTTTTTACAATTATATTTTTTATTACGCCACTAGTGGTTTATGATTTATGTGAAAAAATGTTGCGAGGAAGGGTGTGGGGCCTCCATGATCCCCACCTCCTTAAATTTATTAACACCCCATTAAACACCATCTCCCTCTTTAATACATGTCAACCCCTCCTGTTTATGAGGAACCTTCCCTCCCTCTCTTTAATTAAATGCCAACGTGTTTTATTAATGAGGATCCTTCCTCCGTTTTTAATGTTCCACCATAGCGGTTTAATTGAGTGGGGCCCTATGTCATAAATCCCCCATTTATGACTTGCGTGCCAATGAAAAACCCACGACACCTGTTTAAAGGAGGCCAGGGGAGGACTTTTGGATGGATTCTTCAAGGGGCAGAACGCTAGCAGCGAATCATGACGCCCAACACTTGGAGAGTTTTCTTCTTCCTCCAACAAATAACGAAGAACGCTGACGCTACCCTCAGCTTTATCCTTCCCGACGTTGACAGAATGACACCCATCAACCGTGACGCCATCTACCACGACACCGACGGACGCCTTCTTCGATGTAGGGAATTATATTGAGAATGATATCTTTTCCCATGGATGTTTCCTTTTAAAACAAAGAACGCGGATCAACTCAATATTATGTTTCTCCGCGAAGGAATATGTTTGCGGGTTGCGAATATTTGGTTGTGGGGAAAAAATTAGGTGTTTGGTTATGTGTTCGTAAATTTTATTTTTCCATCCAACATTAATTTCTTTAGCCGCTTGTTATCGAATTAACGGGAGGGGGCCGGACCGCATGAACACGGCCGACCCCACTCCCCCTTTGTTTATGTTCTCGTTGCAGCTTGAACGAAGGTGGTGCGGTGCAATGACACCATGCGTGAATAGGGAGGAACCTGGCGAAGGAGCGCGGTGCTGTTGAGGCCGAATGAAGCCGCGGCTAGAGTCGGGCCGCGGCGGAGGGGCGCCGCTCCGTCACGCGGTGATAGAGAATCGTGAAGGGCCGCGGCCGGGGCGGGCCACGGCAGATCCACGCAGCATTGTCGTGTCGCACCGGTCGGACAAGACCGCACCTGAAGGCCGCAGCAGTGAAGGGAGGGGAATCCTGAACCACCGGCCGCCGACGCTTGGAAGGCCTGACCCATGGGGGCCCGCAGTGGCTCACCAGCTGGCCAATTCGGCCTGCCAGTTTTGGAAATTCCAAGGGTCGTAACCCCAGGTTAGCCTGAGGCACCCCCCCCCCCAATACGGGGGCCATTTTTTCATTCACAAGGGGGAAGCACCCCCCCCCCTTTCGTGACTGCTCGACCTGCGCCGAGCCGCCCGCTCGGCCAGCGCCTAGCCCCCGAGGTCGGACCGGCCGAACTGGGTCGGGCTGCCCATGCTGGGCCAGGCCACGCCAGCCAGTTCGGGCCGCTCCCTAATGGGCTAGACATAGAATCGGGTCTGGTTGACCCGGTTCGGGCGGACCAAGGGGGTATTGGGTCATGTCGGACCGGGCCCAAACCCCCCTATTTTCAGACAGTTCTGTTCAAATGCCCATAACGTCGGCTACAGACCTCTGATCGACGCACCGTTAGTTACGTTGGGATCCTTGGATCGAGATAGTCGTTTATGTATATTACACTTAGGGTTTTGGAGAACATTGGGTATGGCCGGGTTGGATCGAACACGAAACCAACCGGGCCCTCAGAGTGGAAACGCCTATAACATGATCTCCGGACGTTTGATTGACGTGAAGTCGACATTGTTGGATTCCTCTTAGTGAGACAGACCTTTTAGTTTACTCCTCTTGAGGTTTGGTTGCAGATGGAGTATGGCTGGGTTGGGTTGTACCCGAAATCCAACCAGGCCCCTAGAACGGAAAAGCCGATATCTTTCAGACCGGACGTCCGTTTGACAAATCATCAGCGGCGTTGGGGATCACGTTGAGAAACGGTCCCTATGAGTATACCCTATGTGAGTTTGGGGTACAGTTGAGAAACGGTCGGGTTGGTTCATACACGAAACCAATCGGGCCCCTAGGACGAAAAGGCTAATAACTCATAGACCGGGCATTCGATTGACGCGCCGTCTGTTACGTAGAGACCCATATAGCGAGGAAGTCCTTTGAGATACTTCTTTGTGGTACTTTGTGATACTTGGAGTATCTACCTATAGCTCATGGAGTGGACCCTCCCGGAGGTAAGCGTATGGAGTACGGAGACCGTGTAGCTGGTTGAGACCTGATGACTGCTTGTCCGATTTGATTCGGAGTGACATTCATAGCCCATTGGGGAGAAAAACTTTATGAGGTGGTAGACCCACGGCGGAGGAGAACTACATTGTGAGTTGGCAAACCCCTGGTACTCGATAAGAGGAGTATCTCTGTAGGCTATGAGGGGGAGCACTACTGAGTGAGGTGGCAGACCCATGGCTGATGAGCACTACTTTGTGACGTGGAAGCCCCGTGGAACTCGACAGGAGGAGTACCTCAGCAGTCTTAGGTTAGTGAGAAGTACCTCAGAGTCGTGACAGTATCACTATACTCGTTAGAGACAGAGCTCTTCAGTAGTTACGGTTTTGATAATGAAAATCCTGGTTTGAACTAAGTCATTGACCTTTTGTGTTTTCCTCATGATTGAGATGGGTTACTAGATAAATTACGTATATGTATGGTCATATACCTAAGTAGTGGTTATCTGTCGACTTCAAATCTGTGTGATACCTCCTGTATGAGATGGGTTATTTGGTAACTTAGTTATAAGTATGGGCTTATAACTAAGTAAGGGATACCTATTGAGAAATTTCTTTTTGATTATCCTTGTTGGATTTAGTGAGACCTTGAGGGTATCGAGGTCCTTAATGAGTATCATATACTCACCCCTGCGCGGGCTTTCCCCACACCTCATTGTGTTGGTTGCAGAAGACGGACATCATTGATCATGGTTGAGGCTTGTAGAGCAGGACGGTACCCAGAGGTGGATCTCACGACGAGCCGGAACCCAGACGTGGATCTCACGATGAGTCGGTACCCGGAGGTGGATCTCACGATGAGTCGGTACCCAGAGGAGATGGACAGACGTGGAGTGCTGAGGAGGACACTTATACCTACCCTTCAGGTAGGAAACCGAAGGATGATCCAAGAGCTTCTTGTAACCTTTCATCTATTGTCCTTTGAGTTGTACTTTACTTTCAGTTGTAGATGTATCTTTCTTTTGGTTCTTGTATTTCCAACCCCTCGTACTTTCAGCACGTTTGTTATACAACCTTACTTAGTGTATCTTCTGTTTGTACTCTATTTGTGTGTTCTTTCGTTTCGCAAAGGCAATGCCTTCCCTTTTTATTGGGATTTACACCTTTTGTGCTAGTTTCCAGCCCCTGGCCTATGGAATTCCGGCATGGGGTAGTCACATCACAGGCCCCGAGGATGGGTTGTGACAGATATTTTAAAAAAAATATTCCATTAAAATTGAATGGAATTTTGAGAAATGAAAATGCCTTTGAAGAAGAAATTATATTTTCCTCAAGAATTTTTTTACATTATTCTATGAAATTATTTTCAATTTAAGATGGAATTATTAAATTAGGTTAGTAATAAAGTATAATATTCATATTATTCCTATGGTTTGATTATTTTTATTATGAAATCCTATTTTTTAAATCTATTTGTATTAAATGGATTATGTTATGACAGAATGATATTTAAGAAAACCCATTTTATTCTTTGGGTTATGATGTGATGAATGAATTATGTTTGTGTGGAACACATATCAATGATTTAATTATGATATGGGTGGTACATATATCTCTCTTCAATTCATGGGTAAATATAGATAACACATGAGGTATGTATATTTTGTGTGAACCTGATTTCATATTCAAAGTTCAATGCATGGACCGGGTTTTCATGTCCAAAATTTTATGAGTGAAGTTAGTTTTCATGTCTATATGTTTATGAATGGGCCCAATGACATCTCTTGAATATAATTAGTGAACTTGTTACTACTTATACATGTTAACAGAGTTACAAGTTTATGTTTATGCCATAATTTCATGCCTTATGTTAATGTTATGATCTCATTATTTATGTTCTTTAATCCCATTAAGATTTATGTCTTATGATCTATCAAAAAACCATTCCAATATTTTTGATATTATGTTATGATATTTTACATTCACAGTCATGTTCTTATAACCTTATTCCCATTATATTCCCGCATATTTCCTTTTTCATACAATTAATAAGCATATGAGCACAACTCTTTATATGATTTTTCCCTAAGGTAATAAAGAATAATTTTAGGTATTGTTACTAAATGCTATGTTCATTATGGTAGTGGTTTAATATATTTCACCACTATAGAATAATGTGTTCCATTATCCCAAAGGAATAAATCTAATATGGTATTTGGGTGTTTATTTGTATAAAGTATTATGTATTCTGAAAAAAAAATTGTTGTATCCTTATACATCACGCTTGGGTTGCTAAACAAATTGTGATCCATTTTGAGGGCACAAACATCCAACATTTTCATTAATTATAATGTTGGATCTATGTTATGGTGTAGAAAATTATCATAAGAGGTTTCACAATTTCATATTAATATATAGAAATTCCAGAAAGTGACACATTGGGAAAAAATATAAAAAAGGATACATTGAGGGAAAATTTATATATCACATACCTAATTCCAACGAAGCTCAACTCATCGATTATTTTTTTTATTTTGGATTAAATTAGTTAATTATATGATACTAAAGAATGACATAAAAAGGGAATATTGGCTAACCTATAAATAGTTTAACGCCTTGATTTTTTATGTAAAATATTTTTTTGAAATAAATATAAATTTTCATTTATATCATATTATTATCTAATTGAAATATTACATTCTCCCACAACTCCGACTGAATGCACTTTTCATGCAACAATGACTTGGCATATGGTGCATGAAATACTGAGCTGGCATACAATACATGCAACACTGTGTTCCTACGAAACATCTATCTTTATTGTTTTAATTATTGAAATAAGATAATTCAAACATCAAAATAATTTTTTTAATATAAATAGTAATATCTACTTTTGAAATATCTTTTATAATTACATTATGTAAATAAATCATAATGAAAATAATAGATATGATTTTTCCTAATGTCATTCTATGTTCAAAAACATCATTTTCTCAAATAAGTTAATTTTAATAATGAAACTAATTCTAGGAACATTTATAAATTTAATTTGATAAAATAAACATCATTTTTAATTAATTATTAAAAAAAATATTTTTGGGAATTTGTTTTATTTTATTGAGATTTTTTTTGATAAATAGCAAAGAATACCGCTTCTTAGTTAAGATGTGTATTTTTTCTAATTAATTATTAATGATAAATGATATTACAAATTATTTTTAAGGTCATATTAGATAAATAATACATCTTATAATACAATTATATTCATTATAATAATTTTTTACATTGAAACTGAATATAAAATCTTAACAAACTTTTGAACTTCTTCCTACTTTAACATACTATTATTTCGTCCCGTCTACAGCATTATGACAAATCATAATGTGGATGCTTCAGTGATTGGAAATTAAAAACTCTAAAACATACAATAATATTTGGTATAATATTTTTATTCTAATAATACCATGTTAATTTTTTCCAAAATGATTTGTAAAAGTGATTAAAATTAATCAAAACAGTAAAGGAAAAAAAAAGATTAATTAGTGACTAAACCATAAAATTAAAGGCAAAACTTACCTATAAAGGTTCCAACATACATTGGGGGTAAATATTTAGGCCCTGGTCCTTATATTATTTATTTTCAATTGTTTCATATGAATTTTTGGGGAAAAAATGTTCACCCCTAACTTGTTTAAAAAATATGAAGTAAGGCTTTTTTCCTTCCATATAAAAGTCCACCACCTCTACCCATTAATCACACCTATAAACACTTTTAATTTAGTATAATCTCTTAAAAAATATTCTATAAGAAATTTTACCTTAAATCATGTTTCAAACCTTCTTGTAAGAAATCATCTCAAAGAAATCGTTGCGCATAATCCAAAAGGGGATACTCGGTGAAGAGGTTCGGTCTTATCTGAAGCTCATTTCCTTTTCTTCTATTCCCCCCCCCTTCAACAGTTTTTATTACATTATTTTTTTCTAAAAACTACTATCCTAAATATACAAGACTATTTTTATTAATTTTATATGTCATAAACATACACACACCTCTATCTAATGGAGGTTTAACATACAATTTCATTGTACGGAAAACTAACACATCTAGAAACGATGATTGTTAATTTTCCCATTACTATCAATCATGGTTTTGAATAAGATGGAAAATCAATTTATATATGTCATATAATATATTTCAAAAGTATTTAAAAATTTTATTACTTTAAAAACACAAATAAATTTACATTACATTTAGTGTTAATACAATATTCTTGTTTGAGGAAATGTGGACTACCACCCCTCAAAGCGATGTGATTTGTTCACACACCACGTTGAATTGACACTCACCACATACGATGTATTAATGATGGTTTTAATGAAATCATATGGCATATATGATATATTAATTCCAATTGAATAAATATATATATATATACATACATATAAATACATATGTAATTTAAATATTTTCTTTCAATATGACAATCGATACAAAAACAACATTCACGCGTATGTATGACTTACCAACTCCATGAAATGTGAATTAAATTTCATACACAAAAATTATATAGATTATTAGAAAAAAAACATAATTTATATAACATATATTTGTATCATGGTTTACACTATGATATCATGATATAAGTATTTGGACCAACAATATAGAAAATTAAGACCAATGAGACGAACAACGAAAATATTAACAGAAGTAAAACCTTTACGTATGATCTTTAAAAAGTAGGTAATATAAGGTCATTATAAGTCCATATATAATAATAAATATAATTATAATCTTCTATAAGAGAATTATGATAAATCTTTATTTATTATACAGGATTATTGTATGACTATGGGGAGATTCAAGACATAGAGTAAGGGAATTTTCATCTCACTTTTAATTTCTGTGAGATACGTTCTATGCTCGCCACTCAATAATTTTGTGTGGGGTATGATATGTCAACGATTTAGTTATATGTGTCTTATAATTTTTTTATGGGATTCAAATATCCCTTAAATGATCCATATTTCATAGGGTTTAACTATAAAATGTTACAAAATATGTAAAATAGTTTGGTCTCAATTTTCCATATTGGAGACTCCAATTTTGTTATGCACTTAAACACTTATTTTAATGTGTAAATACATCCATTTTAAATATTATATCTTGAATCTACTTATTTTAATGATATCATTATCTTCATATAATTTATTTTTCATATATGAAGAGTATAGTCCCAAGTCGTCATGTTATAATAGTTTATTGAAACAATGTCCTCGTTTTTTCATAATTGTTTAGATTTATGTATTATATGATAAAATATTACGATACATAGTTCTGAAATATTCATGACCTTATTTATATTATGTTCATTAATGATACCCTAAATTGTTAGAACTGTTTCTCAAATATTTGGTACTTAAGATAAGATTTTTAGTAAAATTTTACCACCTCTCAATTTGGTATGAAATCTATTGTATTAAAAAACCATGTTCTCAAAAAAGTTTTAAAAATATCTATGAATATAATTCTCAAGGAAAAATATATTTTAAAAATGTTTTAATGTTTGAAAATATTCTTTTATAATTTTTCAAATATATTTTCTAGTAAAAATATTTTCAATGGGTTTTGTGTAATATAAATAATTTTTAAAATTATGATATGATATTTTCCTCAATAAGTGTTTGAAAGGAAATTTGAAAATTTATTTCCTATATATGATAACATCTGTTGGTATTAATTATGGATTTATGGGTAATAATTCAATGTATCAATTCATATTTTTTTTCTAAATAGACTATGTTTAGATTTAATTATTCTATGAAACTCATTTCTCTTTCTCTAGTAATATTATTTTAAATTTAGATTCCTTTCACTGTTATTTTAATAACGAAATGATTATGAAAACCATATTTTTACATATGTTATAAAATGTTTACGTGTTTATGATACCCAATTTATTTCATCAGTTATTATATGTTCATTTATGATGTTCTGTCTCATGTATATAAGGTTTTTTATATGATGGGAGGGACCTATATATCCCTTAAATGCATTTGGTAAATATTTATATTTCAAGAGACAAAAGAGACTTCGAATGAGGGTTACATTATTCAGAAATTATAGGTTGTAATGAGGGTTATTTTGTTCTTTAATATAGGTCTATAATGAGGTCCACTCAGTTATGTAATATAGGACTAGAGAATAATTTACTCAACTGATTAAAAGAAAATATTCTTCAATGATGGTCTTGGAGGTGATTTCTTTTATACAATGGAAATAAATATATGATATTATGTTTCCACAATTCCATTTATTTTTCTTATGTCATGCTTTCATGGCTTATTCTATTTATTTCATTATGATTCCTATTTTATAACTACCTATCATTATTCCATGGTCTTTGTTATACAAGATACAATCATGTATTTTAATGATCATATTCTCGTAACGTTATGTTCATATTTATAATTACAGGTCTCCAATGTATACCATTAATAATAATTTGAGCTCAACCATATTTTTGTTTCCTTCCTCATTTTTTGAAGAAATGTATAATTTTTTAGATGTCTAAGAAAGGGGGTTGGTCATGAAAAACCTAGTGGGAGATAATATAGATCACATATGTATCAGGGTTTATGTATACCATCTTTCGAATGGAACTATACTAGAGCTTTATTCTCACGTTTGCTGGTATGATGTTTATATATTCAACGAAAGTTCTGTAATGTTATTGTTTTTAAAGAGAGGCCTTCTATAGTCGATATGAGAGGAAAAGTTTAGTTAAACCTTGAAAACTATGATTGGAAAACCCTGCTGAGAAACATAATAGAATATCGATAGATAATTGTAGGGTTGAGTTAATGTATTGTAAAAGGATCTAGATTTTTTTGAATGATAGATTAAGTGGTTTCAATGAAATACATCCTTGTTTGGATACTAGAAGTAGATGTTGCTCTAGAATAGATATACCTATGTTTAACAACTCTAACAAGATGTTATGATATTGACTTGGGGTAATCAAGGTTCCAAGAAATACATATCTTTTTGGATCATGAGAATGTTCTTCTATCAATTTATCACATAGAAGAAAAAGTTGATCAGTGGTGGACTATAACCATGAATATGTGGAAACATAATTTGATTGAATACATGGTCTTAAACAAGTTCAATAACTAATTTTTAAATATGTTCATTCCTCTAATTCATCATACCAAAATGTGGAAAGGATTCCGTGAGTTGAAGAAAAGGGATGATGAGTCTATTGGTTCCAATGAGGCTAATTTCACAAGGCTGGTGATGTATTCTTCAAGAATAATCATCCAACATTAAAAGTAATGTTGGTAGGTTCTCTAGTGGATTAATTCCAAGTCTCAGAAGGTCAATTTCCATTAGATTCTTTAGTAGCTACTATGATATTTTTGTGATGTGAAATCAAGGATGAAATCGAGGTATGATTCGTGTATCAATCTCATGGATTTGACAAGAATATGAAGATGATGTTTTAAAGGATAATCTAAAAACCAAAGAGAAAAGAAGATAAAATTCCCATAATTCTCTATGTGTGAGAAAAAGCATGTAAGATATTTCTTTAGGTGGTATAAAAATATTTTTTATTGTGGAAGGGGAGTACATAAACCTGTTTTTTCTGTGGTGATGAGATGATGTCGACTCAAACTGATCATAGGGTAAAAGATGCCCATAAGGCACCTTATGTGATTCAATGCTTCAATTGTATAGAGAATGGGAATTATTAAATCCACTTCCCAAAACCCAGGGTTAGTGATGGGTATTGATGTCAACAAACTCTTATATTGAGGGTTATGGGGAAATATCTTACAATCCCTATATCGCATGACAGTTTCAATAACTACATGACGAAAGGTACACATATGATGCACTATAGAACTGCTATTTTCATATTTGATCCTGGATTTACCCACTCTTTCAATTATAATTAATTTTATAAGGGTGTTACAATTCCTCTAAAACAATTAGACGAGGAGTTAACAGAACAAATCCCTAATGGGTTGACTGTTTCATCTCAAGTCTGTGAATAATATCTGGTTGATGTTTGTGGGAATATGCTTCCCTCAAATAATTTCATTCTTACATTGGCCAAATTTATAGTTATCTTCCACCTGGATTTTCATTATCTAAATAAATACGACAATAATTGTCAAGGAAGAGAAGTTATTTTTGATAGTTTACACCGTCTTATGATCATCCATCAATGTGATAATAATAATGAACTTATTGTGGAGACTACATCCAGTGTATGAGTCTTAATTCTCATTAAAAATTCAGTTTTTATCAACTGGTTGGGGAGAATATCGACCTTGAAGATATGACTTTTTTTGTATTTTTTAGTTGTATTTCGGAAAGGGTTTCATAGACTTCCGCAAAAAAGTTAAGTAGAATTACCAATAGAACATGTACCTTGTTCCACTATAATTTCAATGACCCCTCATAGAATGGACCTCATTAGGTTATAGGAATTAGAGAAGTAACTCGATGAAAACCATAATAAGGGATTCATTCAGCTAGGTCTATCAACTTGGGGTGCACTATTGATTTTTGTGGAAATGAAAGTTTTATCAGTGAGACTCTTTACTGATTATCAATATTTTAACAAGATCACCATCAAGATGATGTATCATCTTCCCTATATAGATTAATTGATTGAAAAATTTTATAGTGATCAAGACTTATCCATGATTCACTATCATTCAGGATATCTTCAATTGAGGGTCATGAAGAAGAATATACTAAATTGTAAATTCCATATAAGGTATGGTTAGAATAAATATATATTTATTCCTTTTGGTCTTACTAATGACCTAATTATTTTCATGCATTTAAGGAATATAGTCATTTTATATTACCTTGACCAGTTTTTTGTAATATTTATAAATGATATTTTCATCTATTCAAGGAAAAGACTAGATCATGAAGATCACTTCATAATTCTACTAAATAACCTAAGGAAAAATAGGATGATCAATAAATTACCATGTGTGAATTTTTGCAACAAATATTATCAATTTTGGGTCACATAATCTCAGTATATGGTATAGTAGTAGATCTATCAACAACGAAGGCTGTTGAAAGATGATCTAGACCCACCACGGTGACTAAGATACATAGTCTTCTTGGGTTTGAAGGATATTTATGTTGGTTTGTGGAGACATTATCTTAACTATATAATCCTCTTAAAAAGTTATCAAAAAGAGAGTTATTTTACTTTGGAAATATGAATGTGAGGAAAAATTCGAGGAAATAAAGAGAACATTTGTTAGTACGCATTTTCTAACTCTAACATATTGTGGATAATGTTTTTTAATCAATTGTGAAGCATCTATGATGTGATTGGGAGGTGTTCTGATAAAAAAATAACATGGTTATAGCCTATGACTCATGAAAGTTGATGATTCATGACAAGAATTACCGAAAACATGATTTGGATTTAGCATCGGTAATAATTTCATTAATTATATGGATGAATTATATTTATGGTTTAAAGTGTGATATATATACCGATCATAAATGCTTAAAATGTATATTCAAACTTTATGAGTTGAACATGCGCTAGAGAATATGGTTAGAGTTGATAATGGTTTATGATTTCTCAATACATTACTACCGTGTTAATGAAAACATAGTCACTCGTGCATTGCGTCTATAAGATCATGATAGATTATACATGATGAGGATCAGAAAATATCCAATATTTCTGGTTTTTTAAAGTATGGATAAAGAAATAATAATTGAAAGGGAAACAATATTATCTTTCTCCAATGAATATTCAGACATCAATCGAAGTAAAGATTAAGGAGGTGTATAAGGAAGTTAAAAAGCAATAAATGAAGGTAAGAAATGTTCCTGGTTTTAACCTTGATCATGATGGAATGATAAGTATCAGGAACCATGTATTTATTCCTTCTATAACAGCTTTGAATAAAGAGCTTTTAGCGGAAGGTCATAGTTATTCATTCTGTATTCATCCTAGAAGTATATAAATGTATAGGGACATAAAAATACTTATGGTGGGGTGACATGAAGAGAGATATCCCATAGCTTGTATCTTAGTGTTTTGAATTCTTGTATGTCAAGGTTGAGAGACAGAATTCAAAAGGGATGTCACATCCATTACCCATACCATAATGAAAATGGGAGAACATCACTATGGATTTTTTCCCTGGGACTTCCCAAAAACTCTAGTGGGTTTAATTAAATATGTGTTTTTTATCACCATACTAAGTCAGAACACTTCATTTCTATCATAGATGATTTATCTCTTGATAATATTTCTAGAATATACATTAAGGTAGTGTTATGTTTTACTGGAGGAACATGTTACATTGTATTAGATCAAGATATAAAGTTTACCTCAATTTCTTGGTGGGGTCTTCAGAAATCACTTCATAAATTATTGAGCTACATCACTATTTATCATTCTAAAAACGATGGATAGTTTAAAATAACAATTAAAAAACTACAGGAAATATTGTGATCATGTTCTAGGGATTTTATGTAGTCTTTATGATCCACACCTTCCTCTATGTGAGTTTTCATAAAAAATAGATTTCCACCAAGAATTCATATGGGACCGTATAAATCCCTTTTTGGAAAGAAATGTAGAGATCCAACATATTGGGATGAGGATGGAGAAATAAAGATATAGAGACCATAGATCTCTAAATAAATGATCGAAATGGTTAGAACCATTCAGCAGTAAAGAAAATCAGCTCAATTCCAACAAAAAATTACACTAATAATCATCATTGTGATATATATTTTGAATATGGTTAAATGCTGTTTCTACGAATCTCACCCTGGATGAAATCTAAGAGATTCGGGAACAGATGGAAACTATGACCTATATGTTGAACTACTCATGTATTAATCATGATTTAATGATCACAAATCTCATTAATTATCACCAATCACATTAACAGTCCCAAATCTCATTAATGATCACACGTCTTATTCAATTATTTGTATTTATGATTCAAATTCACTCATGCTTTACAATGATTACCCTCAATTCAATTTATGCATATTTTTGTTTTTGTCTGAATACTATTATTTACCAAAGTACAAGACACTGTGAGTCAGACACCGTGAGCTAGGAACTCTGAGCAAGACACCGTAAAGATCAGACACCATGAAGCCAGACATAGGTAGCCAGACATCGAAGAGATCAGACACAGTAAGCCAAGACACCGTGAAGACCGAGACACCATGACCGAGAAACCGTGACCAAGACACCATGAAGACAAGGCACCGTGGTGCTCAGACTATGGATCTCACACACCATGAGACTCGGACTGTGAAACTCATACACCATGAATGAGACACCGTTTTCCCAACTTAATGGGACACCGTTTCTTAAACTATTTTGTCGTATTTCAATTTATTGTTTAACAGCCATATTTGATTCCTTTAATGCACTGACATAATTATTGTTTCATTGTAGACATAGTATGAGGTACGAGGCACGAAACATGTGGAACATGTCGGATAAATATCTTGCATTCGAATATAAATAGTAGAGAGTTCTCAACTAAAATAGAATACGATATTTAACAGAAAACAAGCATGTGACAACGACCACGAACAACACTTTTGCATGATTTTCAAATAAAGCATTTTCACATGAATGAAATCCGACACTACTGAAGAACATACAAAGTACGCTAGAATACAGAGAACACTTTCACATTGTCAATGATCGTGGAGAACACAAGCTAAATCACAACACTCTATTTTTCAAGACAAAAACCAAAGAAGGACTCAGAAGAACTTATACTAAATTGAAGGAGTGGAGAGATGCAATTCAAATCACTATAGAATTCTAAACTCATATCTACTCTCTCTTAGTGATTATTTTACTTTTCTTTTGAGCAGTGTTTATACTCTGTATATTCCACACACACACTGACACTTGTGCAAAACTGAAGGATTTTTAAATCCTTACACCAAAATCTCAATTTCTATTTACCCACGACAACTGTTGAAGAGGTCCCTGTGTGTCTTGGTTATTATTTTTTGATTACCCACAAAATCTGTGGAAGAGGTCCCTGTGTGACCTGGACTGTCTGTGTACTGTTGTAAACCCTTATCCAGGGTGTGGATCAAAGTGTATTTATATAAACTTCTTGGTGGCAGGTAACCACCAAGTTGAGTGGATTAGGTCTCGGTTTGATTCTGAACCACTTTTTTTTATATCTGATGTGCCATTTAAATTTTATCTTCCATGTTTTAATGCTTTATTTCATAATCTAGAAACTCTAATTTCTCTTTGATATTTAGTCTTGGAAAGAAGTTATAACTAATTTTTCTTAGTAGGATAACATCAAAAGTAATATTAATATTAAATATTAAGATTACTGAGAACTAATCAATCTTCTAAGAATTTGTTTAAACTGTCAAACTCTTATTACAGTATAACCTTGATTAGATGGATTGTATCTATTATTTGGGAAAACCATTTATCTTAAAATTATATTTTTTATTGTAACAGAAATTTTTATAGTCACTCAATTCACACCTCCCCTCTTGAGTGAACTACTCCGACCAACATTTGGTATTAGAGGCATCTTTATTAGGACTCTGTGTAATCTTACACAACTGTGATTATAGTTGTACTTCAAAGATCTATAATTTTATGTTAATTCTTAATTTATAACTCTTTTAAAGTAATGTGTTAGTATTTATAATAGATTGGAAGTTGATGCAACCTGTATACCACCATTCATTAATAGAACCAACTATTCTAAATGGAAAATTAAAATGAAAATTCATCTAGAGATTATGAGCTTTGAAATTTGGTCAACAATTATAGATGAATAAAAACTTCTTGTGACTGATAGAATTACATGGGATGAACCTAAAAAACATTCTTACTATAACACTTACATAACCATTAATGCTTTATACTGTTCCTTAGGATATGAAGAATTTAATAGGTTTAATGCTTGTAAAACTGCATATGATATTTGTGATACCTTGTATGTCTCACATGAAGTCACATCTAGTGTAAAGGAAATGAGACATAATAATTATAATATAAAATATGATAATTTTAAGATGAAACTTGATGAGCCAATTTCTAACATGTATCTCAGGTTCAATGAGATTGTCAACACAATGATTTATCATGGAAGTGAAGTCACTGCCAATAAACATATCATGATAATTCTTAACTGTTTACCAAACAGATGGAGGGGAACCTCTATCTCAATTAATGTGTCATGTGAAATCATCAAGAGACCAATACAATAACTCATTGGGAAACTGATGGTGTATGAGGAAGAGCTGAAAGTCAACAACTAAGCGGAGAATGAAATGAAGAGAAAATCTATAACATTCAATACCACCTTCTCAAAGCACAAAGACAATGGGAAACTGGAAGCATCTGTTGAAAGTTCCACCACTGAACAATCATCACCTGACAGTGATGAGGAGATGGCTCAATTGGCAAGAAGATTCAAGTGTTTTTACAAAATGAAGATCTTTTATAGAAAGCCTAAATTTAAGGGAAAGTATGATCAAAAATGGAATTGAAAAAAGGACTGTAAAAGAAATGAAAAAACTAATGAAATTGTATGAAATGAATGTAAGCACAATGGAAATATAAAGGCTGACTGTCCAAAGATCAAATATAATAAGAAGTATGAGTATAAGGACAAGAAGTAAAAAAAGAAAATGAAAGCAACTTGAAGTGCCTCTGAGGATAGTTCAAGCAACTCAGAGACATCACATGATGAACATGAAAACAAAGCCATTATTTGGTCTATAAAATACACATATGAGGTAACACTGAACTCTTCTATGCATAATTCATACTATTCTGAAGAGGAAAGTGACTCTAAAAATATGACTAATGATGCAATTTTAGAAAACTATAACATGCTTGAAGAAACATGTAATGAATTAAAAGATAAAGAAAAATCATTGAAGAAACAACATTCTATCACTACAAATGATAAATCTGAACTTACTACTGAAAAGGAGAAAAATTATCAACTTCTTAAAGGAAATAATGAAAAAAAAATGTCTAGTGAGAGATTAAAACGTGACTTCGAAATGTTTACTAATGGGAAAAAACCCTTACCTCAATGCTAGGAAACAAAATCGCCCCTAAATACAATACTATAATTGGTTTTCAACCTGGTTAAAGAAACCTTGGTAGAATGAATTTTATTTCCAGGTCTCAGACATATAATTTTGTTAACAGTTCTGGACACAAGCCATCTAGCTCGAGTAATGATACATACTCAACTGTTTCATGTTTTTTTGTACCGAATAATGTTTATTTTTCAAACACATTTCAAAAGTCTTATAGGAATCCAATGAGAAAAATATGGGTTCCAAAATCACTTATTACTAATGATTCTGGAACCAAACAAGTATAGGTACCAAAATCGGTCATTACTTGATCATGGTATAGGAAAGTTGCTTAAAGGGCTCCTGTAAGAATCTATGGTACATGGATAGTGGATGTTCATGGAACATGATAGGAGACTACTCATGCTTTATGATCTGATAAAAGTAGATGGAGGACATGTCACATTTGGTGACAATGCCAAAGGAAATATCATTGGCTTAGGCTAGATTGTTAAATCTGATTCGATTTTAATTTCTAAAGTACTGTTTGTTATTGGCTTAGAATATAATCTTCTAAGTATCTCACAATTATGTGATGATGGATGTCATGTTAAATTTGAAAATGATTCATGTAATGTCTTTAATTCTAAAGATGAATTAGTATTTTCTGCATCATGGAATGAGAACGTTTATTCTGTTAATTTAGATTCCTTAGCCTCTGAAAATGTTTCAAGCTTAAATGTATTCCATAAAGAATATTGGCTCTGGAATATGAGACTAGGGTACTGTAATGTTCACTACCTTATATACCTAACTAGAAAAGGACTAATTAAAGACTTACCCAAACTTGAGTTTCCAAATGAAAAAGTGTGTAATCCTTGTCGAAAGTGAAAACACCACAAAATTTCTTTCAATTCAAAGAAAAAAGATTCTACTTCTCAACCTCTTGAATTGGATCACATGGAGTTTTTTGGACCTTCTAGAGTTTCTAGTTTAAATGGGAAGCACTATGTTTATGTTCTATTAGACTATTTTTCTAGATATACCTGGACCTTTTTCATGGCTCATAAAAGTAAATCATGAACCTATTTTACTAAGTATGCCATGTCTGTAGAAAACCATAGTGGACTTAAAATTAAATCTTTAAGAATTGATCATGGTTGTGAGTTTGAAAATCAAGATTTTGAATATTTTTTCACAAAAAATATTCATAGTTACAATTTCTCTGCCCCTGGAACACCTCAGTAAAATGGCGTTGTAGAAATAAGAAATAGAACCTTGTAAAAATTTCTACAAATATGCTTAGTGAATATGACATTCCTATTACTTTTGGGTTGAAGCTTTCAATACAACGTGCTACACAATCAATATAGTCTTAATTAGACCAATTCTCAAAATTTTCCTGTATGAACTCTGGAAGAATTGGAAGCCTATGGTTAATTACTTAAGATTTTGTGGTTGCAAAGTCTTTATTATCAACACCGAGGATAATCATGACAAATTTTCATCCAAAAGTGATGAAGGAATTTTCATAGGTTACTCAATATTAAGTAAATCTTATAGAATATTCAATAAGAGAACTAAATGGACCATGGATACGATGGGGGTCCTTGGCGAACTCGGTGTACTCCCTGGTTAGGGTTTTGCAGTCATGGAGATTCCACATTTTATTGGCTTCATGCTTCATGCTAGGGGAAATGCTTGTGATGGTGCTCATCATTTGGATCCGACAGTGGGGGTGCATGGTTTTTCGATGGATGAGGTTCACTGATCTTGTAGATCTGGGTTGACGGATTTGCCGGCGGCAATCGCGATGGGTATCCGGACGGTTCCTCAGGTGAGCAAGGCGGTCTATGCACTTAGTGTCTCTGATGAGGATGTTGCGATGTCCATCAAGGCGAACAGATCAATAAAGGCAGATGTGGATATCCCGGTGGCCGTGGATGTCATGGTGAATAGACCTATTATGGAGGATTTGAATGGTAGTAGTCCGGTGGTTAGAGGCAAGCCGGTGATAGCGGCGGTTCCTGTGACGCACGCCAGTGCGTCGATTCCAGTGTTGCACGCCAGTGTGGCAGTGGGGATGGATTTGGGGAGTGCTATATTTTCTTATACAATGAATAAATCGGATTATCTAACAGCTGTGGTTGAAACTGATTCGAATAGAAATCACTTCAAGTCCGTGCGAGAGATTTCTACGGAACGTATTGTTCAAAAGGGTGATACTTCCATTGTGATTTTTAACAGAGATGCTATTATT
The DNA here is from genome assembly GCA_963277665.1 of Viscum album. Taxonomy (NCBI): domain Eukaryota; kingdom Viridiplantae; phylum Streptophyta; class Magnoliopsida; order Santalales; family Viscaceae; genus Viscum; species Viscum album. The sequence goes on from OY728129.1 coordinate 939,157,835, forward strand.
GATAGATTTAAGATTTCTAAACATTCTGTTATTGCGAGACTAGTTCTTCCTAACGGAGGAAAATTTTGGAAGATAGAGGATCTGATTAGAAAGATTACATCCACATGGGGGTTTTCTGATTGGAGATGTATTCCCATGGGTCGTGGATTTTTTCATATTATTTTCTCATCAGAAGAGATAAAATGTAGAGCATGGGGGATTGGTTCAATCGTGTTAAAACTAGGTATGATTTATTTTCAAGCATGGGACATTAGTTTCAAACCATTTTCTATTAAAAATACTAAGTCCCAAGTATGGATTAAAATTGTTGGTCTTAACTGGATCCTCTGGCATCTCAAGATCATTTTTGACATTTCTTCCACTGTGGGAATTCCAATTAAAATGGACTAGACCACAGAGGCTGTGAGGTTCGGTAATTATGCTAGGGTTCTAGTGGAAGTGGACATCAGCTCCAGCTTGATTTATAACATAAATATGTCTACACTGGATGATGACATACATCTGAAAGTGGAATATGAGAAATTACCTGAGTTATGTTCAGACTGTCAATCTATTGGTCATGTCAAATCTATATTTTGTATGAATGTTTTCTTCCCTATCTGCTCTCTAAAAGGGAATCTTGAGGCTTTTTGTAGGAAGAAGATGAGGCAGTCTAAGAATGATCTTGTTGGGGGAATTCAGTCCCCTCATGGTAGGGGGAAAGAAACTTTTAATGCAGGTGTTTCACAATAAGGTTTTGATTCCCCCCATGAGATGGTGCAAGAAAACCAGGTGTCAATGGTTAAGGACTATGGAATTTCTGATCATGAGATTGAGGAATGTAGGTGCGACTCAAACTGATCATAGTTAGAGATGAAACTGTCAGTGGTGCCTAAGCATGTGGGTGGGGGCATAACAAAAGTAGGAGTGATTCTGGAAAAGGATGCTCCCACAATTGAGGGGAAACAAAATCTGAATGATGGTGGGAACCTTTCTAACATTCAACAAGAAATTAAGAAATTAAGGGAAGCTCAGGGCATCCATGGAAGGTGTGAAGATGCTGAGGACGACTCCCCAAAAAAACTATCCTATGATCAGGCTTTATCCAAAGGGAAAGGTGTTGTTGTTGAAGTTTCTCCAAGGAAAAAGAGACGCATGAAAGATTATTCCTATGTGAAGCCAACTATTATTACTAGGTATCATGGTCGATTGGAGTATGAATCTGATTGTTATGATGGTTATGATATTTCTCACCAGTACGAGTATGATCTTTGACTTTTATTCTCTTAGAATGAGGGAATTCTTGCTTTTGTGTCCCCACCCATATTTTCCTCATATACTTTTATCTTTTATCCTATATAAAAAGAGCTCTGCTCTCTAAAAAAATTAATAGAACTAAATGTGTGGAAGAATCTATTCATATCATGTTTGATGAAATAGATCCACATGTTCCTAGAACAATCCTATAAAATCTAGGGGATGATGTGTCAAATTTTAACATCAACTCAAAATCCTCAAATTCCTCTATGAAAGAAACCGTGAAAACTTCAAATTCTGGAAATTCTCTTCAATCGAGTAATAATGAACCTGAATCTATTGATGAACATAAAATCACTAGCCCCTCTTTTTCTAGAATGTGTAGAACCCATAGAAACCATCCCTTAGATGATGTTGTATGAGACTTATAGAATGGAACACAAACTATAGCTTCTATGAGAAATTTTTTTGAACATCAAGCCTTCTATTCACAACTTGATCCCGAAACATTGATGATTCCATCAACGATGAATTTTGGGTAATGGCTATGCAAGAAGAACATAATCAGTTTGAAGGAAACAATGTTTGGAAACTTGATGAAATACCCAAGGACACTTTCATCATAGGCACTAAATGGGTGTTTAGAAATAAAGTAGATGAATCCAGAAACATAGTTTGGAACAAGGCTAGATTAGTTTCTCAAAGCTACAGTCAAGTAGAAGGAATTGACTAGGAGGAGACCTTTGCTCTAGTAGCCAGACTTCAAGCCATCAGAATCCTACTTGCTTATACTGCACATATGAATTTCAAACTATATCAAATGGATGTTGAAAGTGTATTCATAAATGGGTATGAGGATGTCTTTGTAGAACAACCTCATTGATTTAAAAATCCTCATTTTCCCAATCATATTTTCAAACAATCAAAAGCTTTATATGGTTTAAAACAAGCTCCAAGAGCTTGGTATGACACATTAAGTACTTTTCTTATTTCCATGGGTTTTACAAAAAGAATATCTGATCCTACTTTGTTTATATAACGAATTTCTAATGATGATTTAGTAGTTCAAATCTATGTAGATGATATTATTTTGGTATCTTCAATAAATTCAGTATGTATTGATTTTTCTAAAATTATGCAAAAAGAATTTGAACTAAGCTAAATGGGTGAACTAAAATTATTTCTTGGATTTCAAATCTTTCAAAATAATGATGGAATTGTTTTAAATCAATTTAAATACACTAATTATTTTCCAAAACGTTCTGGATTGGATAGCACTAAAAGTAGTTACACTCCCAATGAGTACCACCTTTAAGTTGGATCATGATAAAGATGGAAAATCTGTTGATCAAACCACTTATAGAATAATGATTATAAGTTTACTGTACTTAACTACTAGTCGTCCTGAAATTATGTTTAGTTTGTGTATGTGTGCTAGTTTTCATGAAAATCCTAAAGAATCTCATTAAAATGTTGTAAAGAGTATTTTTAAATACCTCAATAATACACCCAATCTTGGACTGTTCTATCATAAAAGATAATCATTTGAACTAGTTATTTATTCTGATGCTGACATATGTGGTTGTATGTTAGATAGAAATAGAACCTCCTGAACATGTGACTTTTTAGGCAAGTCACTAGTATCATGGTATAGTAAGAAACAAAACAATGTTGCATTATCTACTGCATAAGCTGAATACACAGCTTCTGGCAGTTGTTGTGCAGAAATTTTGTTGATGAAATACACACTACTAGATTATGGATATCAATTCAGATAGGTACCAATAAATTGTGACAACACAATTGCTATTAACATCTCAAAAAATCATGTTTCACATTCTTGGACAAAAAACATTGATGTAAGAAACCAATTTTTGATTGATCATTATCAGATAGGTGATATTACCTTGGAATTCATTGATAGTGAATATCAACTTGCTGATATATTCACTAAACCATTAAATTATGAGAGAATGAACTACATTATACATGATCTTGGCATGATAAATATCAAATAGTTATCTTAATTGTCTTTCTATTCAATATTTTACTATGTTTTACTTTACTGTTTAATGATTACAGTTTCTAAGTTACTGTCCCTCATGTTTATGGTCTCACAGTTAGCACTTTGAAATTATGGTCTGACATTTAGTGTCTCACCGTAACGCGCACTAGAAAATTCACTCATTGTCTCACCGTTACAACCACTTGTTGTCTCACCGTAATGAAAATTTACTCTCGCTCCGTGACAACAATTCACTGTCTCACCATAACAACCATTCATTGTCTCACTGTGAAGATTATTTATGAATTTCATTAAAATCGAATTGCTGTAAGTTTTACTTCGCCTATTTTACGTTCCCATGTTTTTTTTTCGTGACATTTGACATTCCCAAATGAAAAAAAAGAGTTTCAATAGGTTCTTCACCTGAACTATTCCCTACTCACTCGATTCAAACCATTTCAACCATGCAACCCTCTTTCTCCCTCGACCATCGGTGAATTCCAAGAATAACGTGATCTTCTTCATGCACACCTGAGAAGAACAACATGAAGAAAAATAAGATATCACCTAAAATGACGCCTGAAGGACCATTTAAACTAAACCTGGTAAATCGAAGAGTTGTTCGTTTGAATGAAATTTTCCATGAATGGGTCCTGTCTAGAAAATCTATAGTCCTAAATTTTTTTAAAAAATAAGGCTGGTTAGAATGGTTTCAAAGGTAAATAGACCCATTTATCTGAGGTTATTTTCTTAGTTCTATCAGTATGCACAATTTTTTTTACTCTGGTGAAATCGTTGTTGTGAGGAGCTGGATTAATGGGGAAAGATGTTCCTTTTCATCAAGGTTATGGGAAGCATGCCTTAGGATACCTCACGAAGGAATTTTTGATGATTATCAGAGAGAACCCCCACCTACAATGGATTTCATTATTCTTGAAGACACTCTGAAATCCCTAACCGGGAATGGCACTAAGACAAGGTCCATAGCTGCTGAACTTGATGGTGAAACAAGGTTGTTTTTTATGTTTGTTCAAAATTTGGTTTGTCTGAGGAAAGGTGACTTTAATATATTAATGTACGAAGATGTTTTCATGATTCATATTATTAAAAATGGATAAAAATCAACATGTGAAAGTACAACATTTACCATATGTGCGAATTGATCAAGGTTACATACAAATCCACCTCTATATTCTACACTTGGATTATTTCAACCATGCCTTTTGCCAAAGGAGTAGTAGGACTCACTGAAGCAGTGCTTGTGGATTGTGAGTACTGTCTCTCTGAACCCATCATCAGAAGAATGAAAATAAACTGGAATCATTGGAAAAAGGAGTGGGTGGAAGAAAACTATAAGATTTATGAGAATTTAATCCTGTGGATTATCCATCAAGGCCGAAGGACATTACTGATCTTGGTTTGGAACCAGATGAACATGGTGAGTATTCAGAAGAGGAGGAAGAGGGAGCTGAAGTACCTCATAGGGAATATGTTGTTGTTGAGGAAGAAAGGCATGTTATTCCTCCTGTTGTTCTTGATGAAGAATCTCCTGCCCCTAGAGATGATGTTATTCTAGAAATCAAACCTGAGGATGAAAGAGAAGCAGTGGTCACGGAATCTCAGAAGCAGGCCATTGAAGAGGCTGTCTTAGAATAACCCCTTCTATGAAATAAACATATCTGGAAGAACTCCCTATTATGGAAAGGGAAAATTTGGATGATCTCCCAATGGAACAATATGTTCCTGAGATAATACCCTCTACTAAAGAGAGGATGGATATAGCCTTTTAGTTGGATAGAGAGCAGATGAATGAGGAATTAAGAGATGAAACTGTGAATTTAGAATTAGCTCTTGATCCTCTTGATCCAGAAAAGGAAGCATCTGTTGAGGTGGAGGAAACCCAAAATCATGAGACAAATGAAGCTTCACATCCAGCTGAGTCTAGTCTTGTGTGCACTCAGTACAAATTCCCTAGCTTTTATTATGTGTGTAAATATCAGCATGTTAATGCCACTGGGATTGATGATTTTTTACTTTTTCAGTGAAAGTCAGTTTTTATCTTTGTCCCTAAGAAGGAACCAGAACAAGAAGCTGCCCTTGTAGCAATTCCTTCACGTGAACCTGCACCTGAACCTCTCTTTTCACAGCTGTCCTTTGTCAGTAAGGATTATTTGAAGTATTTTGGAGACATTATCTTGTCTAGAGTTGAGAAGATTTTGAATTCCCAACCTCATGCTATGACACATCTAAGTGAGAGAGATGCCTCACTACTTTTGGAGAAGATTATTTGGTAGATCCTACCCAAAATGCTCCATGAAATTCAAGAAGATTGAGTTGAAAATAAATTGCTCACCAGTGAAGTCTAAAACCTAAGAAGCATGGTTGAATATACGAATAAAGAACTTCATTTTAGATCAGAACCCGTTGCTACCTCTAAAAAACCTTCTGTGTCTCAAATATCTCGAGATTTTGTGTCTCAGATTCACCCGTACCTGTTATCCTTTGATGAATATATTGTAGAAAGGCACAAAATGTTGTTGAAAAAATTTGAGATCTGTTGGGGAACCTAAATAAACTCACTGATGAGTACACTGGCTCTCTTCAAAAGGTATTGAATCATCTGAAGTCTCTAACCATAGTTGTCAAAGATTCTCATACATATGGTGAATCCTCTACACCTGCCTTGGACAGTTCTTTGCATAGATCTATAGTCCAAGAAGAGCTTCATAATGCTTTAAGTGGCTTCAATGTGACCTCTTTCTCTGAAGTTTTCATGAATAGTGATAGAGTTCTTGATCTTGTGAAAATTCATTCCAAGATTTCCAATGATTCCCAATAGGATATTTCTAAAAAAGTGTATTTCTATTTCAACCAGATTTTCTCCAAGACTGATATGACTAATTACTTCAATTACCTTGTAGAGAATCTGAGAATTCCTCCTATAACCCAAGCATTCAAAAACAATGTCCAGAAGCTTACCAAGTATATTAGATTTTTGGACAAGTTCATGGAAAACAAATATTACTTTGAAAAGGCCATGTAATATGGAGGATAAATTCTTGCAGACTTCATCAAACATCTGAAACAATATCTCCATGTCTAGAGTACATAAATTGTTTCTCCAGTGGCTGCTCCTCTTAGACCTGGACTACCGACTTTTACCTCTGCCTTACCCTCAACTACCATGTGTGTTGACCAAGCTCTTAGTCATATCAGGCATGTCATTCTTGACTAGCGACGACCCAGATCCTCCACTGCTCATATATTGGCTCCCTCAGGCTTTGATGGTCTCCCTTTACCTTCTCTATATACCACCTTTCTTCCTTCTTCTACATCAACCACTGCCCATATGGATTCCTATTTCACTACTGATAAAGGCAAATAGAAGGACAATCCCTGAAGAAGACCAGTGCCTACGACTATTTGATGGGGTTGTCATTCATTTCTGTATTTATACTTTATGATGTACTACACTCTGCCTAATTTTTTTAATGGAATGTAAACTATTTTCCCTCTCTTATTTCAACATTTTGATAATCCCAAAATGTGGAGAAGTTATATATATAGCTGCTCTTAATTTCAACTTTAACTATGTATGATTTGTCATCATCAAAAATGGGGAGTATGTTGGATTCCTAATGTATTAATCATGTTTTAATGATCACAAATCTCATTAATTATCACAAATATCTTTAACAATCCCAAATATCATTAATGATCACACATGTTATTCAATTATGTGTATTTATGTTTCAAATTCACTCATGATTTATAATGGTTATGCTTAATCCAATTTATGCATATTTTTTATAAGTCTGAACACTATTATTTGGATAAGTACAAGACAACGTGAGTGAGACACTGTGACCCAAGCACCGTGAGCAAGACAAGATAAAGATCAGACACCATGAATCCAGACATAGTTAGCTGGACACCATAAGCCAAGACACCATGAAGACCGAGACACCATGACTGAGACTCTGTGACCAAGACACCGTAAAGAAAAGACATGGTGACACTCAGACTGTGACTCTCAGACACCGTGACACTCAGACCGTGACACTCATACACAGGGAAGAAGAAACTATTTTCCCAACTTAGTATGACATCGTTTATTAAACTATTTTGTCTTCTCTCAATTTAATTTTTAACAGTCATATTTGATGCCTTTAATGCACTGATATAATTAATTTTCCTTTGTAGGCATAGTACGAGGTACGAGGCATGAAACACATGGAACCTGTGGGCTAAATCTCATGCATTCGAAGACAAAGAGTAAATATTTCCCAATGAAAATAACATGTGATACTGAATGGAAAACAAGCGAGTGAGAACGACCACAAAGAACGCTTTTACTAGATTTTCAATGAATTCATTTTCACAAGCATGCAATCCGACTCTGCTGAAGAACATACAAAGTACACTGGAATCCAGAGAACATATTCAGACTGTCAAAACTCATAGAGAACACAACCAGAATCACGACACTCTATTTTTCAAGAAACAAAACCAGAGAAGGACTCAGAAGCACTTTTGCTAAATTGATGGAGTCCAGAGCTGCAATTCAAATCACAAGATTATTCTAAACTCATATCTACTCTCACATAGTGATTATTTTACTTTTCATTGAGTAGTGTGTGTACTCTGTATATTCTACACACACATTGACTCTGGTAATAAACTAAAATATTTTTAAATCCTTACAGCAAACTCTCTATTTCTATTCACCCACGACAATTGTGGAATATGACCCAATGTGGCATGGTTTTTATTTTTTTTTTACCCAGGAAAACTGTGGAACAAGTCCCTATGTGACTAGAAAATATGTATACTGTTTTTAACACCAATCCAGGGTGTGGATCAATGTTTATTTATATAAACTGCTTGGTAGCAGGTGATCACCAAGTGGAGTGGGTTAGGTCTCATCTTGAGACTGAACAACTTGTTTTATATCCATTGTGCCATTTAAATTTAGTCTTCTCTATTTTACTGCATTGTTGCATAATCCAACAACACTAATTTCACTTTCATAGTTAGGTTAAAAAGATGTTATAACTGATTTGTCATAGTAGGATAACTTTAAAAGTAATATTAGTAATACATATTAAGATTACTGAGAATTAATCAATTTTCAAAGAATTTGTTTAAACAGTCAAACTCTTATAACATAATAACCTTGATTAGTTGGGTTGTATCTATTATTGGGTAAAACCATTTATTTAAAAAAAAATATTGTAAAAAAAAATTTATAGTCACTCAATTCACCCCTCCTCTCTTGAGAGAACTACTCTGACGAACACTATATATATTTGTCCCACTGAGATTCTTTATCGTATCAATATGGTAGCATATCACTTGGAACATCTTCCAAATATTTCTAATGTCTATGATATGTTACATGTATCTCTGTAAAAGAAGTATATACCAGACCATTGACATGTACTAAAATCACATGTCATACCAATAGAGTAGGATCTATCATATGAGGAGAAACCTAATAAAATTATAGACCAATCATAGAATGTTCAATGAAAAAGACCACTCAACCGATCAATTTTTTTGTGGAGAAATCTCAAGATAGAGGAAGAAATGTCGGAGCATGAGGATATGATGAAGCATAAGTATCATATTTTTTTTTAACCTAAGTGTGGAATTTTGAGGAAAAAATTCATTTTAAGGGGGTATAATGTAACACCCTATGTTTGTATGGACCTGTTATTTTTGAATAAATTTAAATTATCATTTATGTCTTGTAATTCACAAATTCAATGATTCTATTAGCACACATCACTAACTCAGAGTATGTTTCACACAAATCCAACTTTGATTATGATGAATAGAACACTAATTTGGCGTATGATACATGCAAAATTGTGTCTCTACAAAACATATCTTCTTATTATTTTAATTATTTATATCATATAGTTATTACCCAATTGTTAAACATAGTAATATGAAATTAATTAACTAATTTTCCTAAAATGTATTAATTTTTATACAAATGAAACATACTAATACAAAATGATAAAATTTTTGTAATGTCCTTTTATGTTTAAAAACAATTTATTATATTAAAAAAATAATCCTACTAATGGATGTGATTTCTGATACATTTAAAAATTTAATTTTACTAAATAAACATCATATTTTAATTCAAAACATCAAAAAAAATTAGGATGATTTTTTGGGATGTTTTTGAGACATCATTTTTAATGAATTGTTAAAAATAATACATTTTTTCATAAAATATAATTAATTATAAATAATTAACAATGATAGATGCTATTATAAATTATATTTAATTTAATAATAGATAAATATTAAATCATATTATTAAATGAAATTAATTAGAATCAATTGTAATTTGAAGATGAAAATAAAATATTAACGTACCTTTGGAAATTTCTCCCCATTAAAACCCAATTATTTCTTCTGGTCAATAGGATTAGAACTAATTATAATTTTTTAATTTCTGTGATTTGAAATTCAAAATTCTGACACATACCATTGTATTTAGTCTAATATTTGGATTCTAATAAGACTACATACACCACCCATTGGCTATTCACAATTCTGACATAAAACATCCATTATGGAGTTTTCTTGGTTGGGTAGGATTTTTTTTGGTAATGACATGTTCACAACTAAATTATTTTGAAAAATACATAGTAAGTACTTTTCCTTACCTATAAAAGGACACCACCTATACACATTCCTCACACATCTAAAACAATTTATGTTCATCCCATATCTTACCAACTATCCTACCAATAATCCTCCCTTTAGGATGATATCTTCTTAATGAATCCTTTTGGAATAAATTAAGAAGAGTTACCCAGTGAAGAGGTAACAACTTATCTCAAGCTCATTTCCATTATTTACCATTAATATCCCCTTAAACTCTATTTATACAATTATTTTTTGGTAAAAAGGTTATATCCTATACTATTATGTTGTTCGAAAACGTTTGATACCAAATCAAAGATACACCTTTATCTAATGGATGTTGAACATATTGTTTCTACGTACGGTGTACTAATTCAAGATGAAATGATGATTGTTAATTAACTATTTACCAAATAATCATGATGTCCTTTATTAGGTAAACTATATTTATATATGTCATATATTTTATTTACTATTTATTTAAGCTTCTCTATACCTTTAACAAGACATATCTTTTTTACATTCCATTTTTTTAATATGATAATCTTGTTTGTGGAATGTGGACTACAACCCCCTCAAAGTGATATGATTTGTTTACACACCACAATAAATGTATTAATGATGGTTTTTAATGATTTTTTATGATATATGTTATATATTAATTTAACTAAAAAATAATATATATATATATATATATACATATGTTATTTAAATACATTCTTTCAATATGACAATAGAGACCGAAACAACGTTCATGTGTACGTACGACATAATATCTCCATGAATAGTGTATTCCTTTTCATACTAAATTATTCCACTGAATATTTTAATACACACATACTGTATATAACTTATATTTTTATATATTATTTACATCATGGAATCACGATATATGTATAAGTATCATCAATATAAAAAATTAAGACAGATGTGAAGAACAAAGCGAATATTAACTCTAGTGAAACATAAACACATGATTGTTAACAAGCAGGTAATATAAGGTCATAATAAAAAAAATATGGTAATAGATATAAATATATAATTCATTAAATTAGGTATAATAATATTATATTTATTATACAAGAAGCTTGTATGAGTAAGGAGACAGTAAAGACAAAAGGAAAGGATATTTTTATCTCACATTTAATTTCTATAAGATACAAGCTATGTTCGACACGCTCTCCTTTATTTATTATATGATCTTCCCTTGATTAAATTTTATATACATTATAAATTAATTTTACATTAGTCACATATCAATTCTATTATCTTTTTTTTCATGGGGTTACGCTTTCAAAATTTACCAATTGGGTAAAAAATATTTCTCTTAGTTTTATTTCATTGAGTCTCCTATTTTTGTATGAACCTAAGAGGTTTATAAAATTCCATTTTAAATGTTATATCATGAATCAACATATTTTTATGATATATTATGATTAATTTAATTTCCTTTTCATATATGGACAATATGACCCCAATTCACCATGATATAATAGTTTGTTGAGACAATCACATTATTTATTTTGAGATTCATTATATTTATGCTTCGTTTGATGGAATATTATGACCCATAATTCAAGAATGTTCATTAGTTTTATTATTGTTTGTTTATTAAATATACCCTCATTTTTAGTACCATTTTCCACTCTTTAGTACTTATGATACTGGTTTTAGTAAAATCTAAACACCTGTCTCCTTCGTTGGAAATCTATTGCATTAAAAAACCATGTTTTAAAAACAATTTAATGATCCATGAAAGCATTTCTCATGGAAAATTAATTGTAAATTTATTTTAATGTTCTAAAATTTTAAATTATAATTTTTCAATGATATTATCAATGAAATTTTTTTTCAACTTGATTTATCTAATAAAATGTAATTTTCACAGAAGAAATGATATTATCCTCATGAATTGTATTTAAACAATATTTCAAAATTATTTCTCCTATAAGTTTATATCGATTACTATTAATCATTCCTTTATGGGTAATTATTAATTTTCTCCCTTCATATTCTTTCGCTAAATGGACTAACCTTTGATTGCAGGTTTTTTTGAAACCAATTTCACTTTCATGGGTAATGTGCTTTTGAAATCCACTTATATTCATTGGTTATGTATATGATGAAATGATTATGAAACATGTATCTTTCCAAAAGTTATGATATGAGTACATGTTTACAATACCAATTTCATTTCAATGTTTATGACAGGTTCATTTATTATCTTGTGGAATATGAATGTGTGATTTCATTATGTGATGGGTGAAACCTATATCTCCCTCCAATACATTGGGTAATGATTTATATATCATGTGATTAAACATGGTTGGAATGAGGTTTACCTGGTTCAATAATAGATAACTATAATGATAGTTACATTGTTTAGTAATACCTATCTAGAGTTAGGGTTACTCAGTTCAGTAATTCAGGGCTAGTATAAGGGTTTCTCTATTCAGTAATGCTAGGTTGGAATAGTGGTTACCCAATACATCAATATACTTTTTCCATTATGATGGAATTGGCAGTGAATCCTTGGAAACTATGGAAATAATTAATTTCTTACGTGTGGACAAAATTCCATGGCTTATTCATATGTTATGTTTTTATGTCGTAAGATATATATTTCATTATGATTCATGTCTTATGAACTTAAATTCATTATTCTAGGATATTAGTAATGTAGGGTATGACCTTATTTATTTTATTATCAAATTATAACAACCACATTCTCATGATTATACTTAAATGTTTCCCACGTTTGTCCATACTGGGAATTTTAACTCACTCCATTATACGGTTCCTTCCCTATGATGTGATTATTGTATTATGTTTGAGGTCTCTATGAAGGGTTCTTGTCCAGAAGAAACAAGTGGGAAAAAATGTAGCATACTTATGTATCCATGTTTATGTATTCCATGCTTCCAAATTCAATAGAATAATATGGTCTTATTGTGACTGTTTGTATAGTGTTTATGTATTCCAAAAAACTTATGTAATGATAATGATTATAATGTGAGGGTCACTATAAATAACATTCATTAAGATCAGAAAATTTTAAAAATGGTGAAAGATGAATAATTTTGTATAAAGGGGAATCCAATACAACATATGGAACATGAATTAGAGATGAGATGGAGGATAATAATCAAATACAAGAAGAGGGTAAGGGGGATCTATAATGTGGGGGGAGTTGCGGTGCATTTTATGGTGGATAGAAGAGGCTTCTAGGATAAAATTATAGATGTAAGAATGATAATTTCACTAATATTAATTCAGTGAACAATTATACCATATTGATAAAAAACCATGTGCTAACCATGAACCCCTACTATCTATGTAGAAAATATCCTAAATTTTCCAGGCATGTTTTTAGGCAACCCATGCAAAGCCTACGTGGTGATATTTTCCAAATGGAACACCCCATCACAAATATATGTTCATGAATTGAAAAATTATTCATATCCGTTGTGACTCCGTTTATAAAATTTACCATTTTGAATAGATTTCTTGATCTTATTACATAGTATGAAAAAATAAATTAAAAATGGAGACATAGATTGTGATTCATGTTTATCACTAACTACACGCCATTAATGAATCCCAAAACATTTATTTTGTTAATATGTTTTAAATTCAAAAAACTCCCAAATATCATTTAGACTCTTGAGACTCTTTTTGGGGTTTAAATAAAATTAAAAACAACACATTTATGTTTCCTAACTCTTGGAATAACATTACAATGTGTAGTTTGTTATTCTTACCATCCACCAAATCAAAAGTAAACAAACTTTAAGAATGATTCAACCTATCCAGAACCTAGCATAATACAACTTCCCCAAAAAATAAATTCTCTTCACTAAGAATGATGAGTGGATATTAAAAAACAAAAACTTCTCAAGGTGGGTAATCCCACTAAAATAACTACATATCATTTCTAAACATTCAATACACCTACAAGCGCTACAAAAACCTATGGAATTAAAAAACCCAATCAAGAGTCATTGATAATAGAAACAAATAAAAGACAATGATGGTTCATACATGATCATTTCTATCCCAAGATATGATCACATCGTCATCACTTTCATCAACTAGCCTATGGAACTCCCAACCATTGGTTCTATCCATATATGTTAATTTTCGTGTCCTGGTTCTTTGACCATAAAAAAATTCATTTAAGAACACACATAGTGTTGTAACTACAATTCTGATACAATTTTACACTTTTGAAATGTAATAAAAAATAGGGACAATACCTATATTCCTTTAGTTGATTGAAATGGACAATTCCAATAGATCAAACATATCCTAATTTAGTAGATGTTTCCTTCAAATGCCTTTGATGACCTTTTTACTGCACTCACCTCAACCAAATACTGTACTGATCTTGGTTCATCATGAACACATAATAATTTTGAAGAAAAATCGTGTAGAACCACCTTCAGATTACATTTTCTAAATTAATTAGGTTAAATAGTTTACTTTTCACAAAAACCATATTCCAATGCCTTTTCGATGGTATAATAAGACCATTCTAGAAATTATCAGAATATCCTATAACCAATATCTCATGGTTTCTCCTTGAACAAATATACCATTTTCTTATAAGGTTTCCTTGTTAATGAATAATCATCAATGCATACATTATTTTACATAGTTATATAATCAATAGCTTATCCAAGTCTAATGCTCTTTCTTAAACCCCCTTATTCCTGTATTCATATTTGTACATGGAATATTCTATCAAATGTGGACATTAATAGTTTAATTTATCCAATATATTATCATATGATTAGAAATTTCCAACTATCAGCACAATAAAGACAAATAAGCTTCTCACAAAAGTTTTATCTCATAACATTATACAATAGCTTCCACATTATAAGGCTTTTTTTACACCAATACTTGATCCCAACTCCCATAGGGTCTATTTTTCAAAAAATGAAAGAAATTTAATATTATCATGGTGTATAGAGGACACTCATTAGTGTATTGAAGTTGATATTTTGATATGGGGGGTGATTATCACTTTATCAGGTGTAAATCAAATTGATTTTTAGGATTACTAATACAACTAAACTTTCTAATGTAAACCATCACTTGTTCTTGTCCCTTGGAATGGAAACCCCCATAGTCACTTATGATTCCATCAATATTCGTGTATCTCTAATGAAAAAATGCTCTCTAAATAGGTTAAAATATAACATAACCAACTGGAGACACCGCATCACCAAAAAACATGTTTCTACATCCATCCATGGTTCAACTACCACCTGACATGGATTTATTTTATCTAAGGGTACTTATTGCCAAATCCTGGAATGTGTTCGTTGACCTTACTATGAAAGTCATTCGAATATATCATTAGATAATAATTTCTTATCCAAATTGATGTTCACATAACCATTTATATCTAACAATATAAAACATCATTTAGACAAGGCTAGGGAACCCCGTGGAGATGATTTTTTATAGATACACTTTGAAATTACGTCCACTACATCATCACAATATGATCACAACATATTTTGCACTAGAGGAACCATGTGATAATTTGAGAACAAATCCTATTGTCTAATCTAGATACATTACGTGGATTTACTACTGTAAAATCAACCTATGATTTCATGACTCTACTTCCATGCAATAATAGACGAACTACATACCCATAACAATATTAAATTTCATATGCATTGTTGCTTTGATCAATCATTAAGACTCGATTAAAACTCATACCAGATTATAGAATAAATATCACATTCGAAACTATGAATCTCTAACATACCATTTCACTATAATCCAGAAGTTCTTTTTCTAACATTCATAAAATGAAAAACCCTAATATTCCATTGTATGTTTCTCATTTAATAATATAATATCTTTCATTCTATGCAACTCCGTGTTCAAGCACAACCCGACCAATCAAATTTACTGTTTAAAATTTTTTGATGAATAGTTATACCCACATTTGAAATTTTAGAAATATTATTTTTCAAAATGGACATATTTCTTTTGTTTCATAATACCATAATTATATTAGGGTGAATTTTTGGAACTTATTTGATAACTTTTGTATTTTGGTGAATAGTGGAAAATACTAAAAAAAATTAAAAACAACTTTTTTATTCGAAATAATTTATATTTTTAAATTATAAATTATAGATGTTTTAATGTATAATCATATTATATTAATATAATTTAATATAATTCAGGTCATTGGATGTAATTTCCCATTTAAATTGTATATAAACAACTGTAAATTTTTTTATAGTCAATACTTCTTAAAAACCAGATTTTTTCTTTTGACAGTGGGAATTAATTTTAAATTCATTACTACAACATCTATGTTTTGAATTTGTAAAACTGGATTCTATATTTGAAATAATAAGTACCATATAGTGTATGTAGGTTTGGTTTCTGGACATTATGAACAGTAATGTCAGTAATTATTTTATTTACCATGGTTCATGGGTAAATTTGGTAAATAAGTTTAAAAAATAAAATTATACAAATACTATAATACCCTAACACATGCCCTAATTTTATTGGATGATATATGTCTAAACAATGTTTTCCCTGTGTCAATTTTTGGACCCTATGGAGCCACTTGGATGTGAAAATTGCATTGTATAATAATTAATTTAAATTGAAGAAAAATATAACAAAAACATGTATCTTTCAATAAAACAATTTTTATATGAGGATATATAATTTATCTCTTAGAATATAAATATTTATTATAAAGATAAAATTATTTCTTACATCATGATATTTTATTTATAATTTATTGATATACAATAAATATATTTAATTATGATACAATAATGATGCTGTATTTTCTAAAGTAATGAATGAATCAAATAAAGGATATTATAAATATTAAAATAAATATAATATGAATGTTTTGATGCTATCCACGAATTTTATAGGTGAATAATACATGTTATGGTTGATTGAATGTATTGTATTCTAAGACTAAAGTTTTTATTACATTCACAAAAACTAAATACTAAAAATTATCAAAATTGACATAAATGAGTTCTCAAAACAAATTATATTTTATTAAATGATATAATATTCCTAAAAATATATGATTCAACAAAAGGGAATAAATAATGTAATTAATTCTATTAAATAACTAATTTATATTCCCAAGGAATTTTATAGAAATAATATTAACCATGTAGAATTAAATTACAAGAAGACATGGTAAATATTAAACTATTAAACTAAGAGTTATATATAAAAGATAAGGTTAATTTGGTGACATAAACATTTCTAAAACATATTTACTGAGTGGATTTTGATACATCCCGACCTTATCCTCAAAATAAATTCATTAAGAGCTTTTAGAAATAGAAAAAAAATTATACTAAATTATTATTTCAAGCTCTTCCTAAAGTGACCCTCATCTCTCTTATTAATAAGTACATCACCTTCCCTAAAAAGAACAACTCCAAAGCCATTTGGCTCCGCCAACACTTACTCAAATATCCTCTAAACTACCCTAACATAATCCTAGGGGCCTTACATCGATCATAAATCCAACCGATGAATCCCTTCTATTCAAATAAAAAGGGAGAACCTGAAGAAGAGGAGGTTAACATACCCTTGACAAAGGAAAAGTACAGGGTATGGTTTAATTTAACAATATATTTATTATCTGAGGATGTTTATACGTATGTCTCTACTGATAATTCTATATCATCAACATCATTCTTTCTTAAAATTGTATTACAAAACATTTTCACTATTTCGTATACTATGGGTTAAAGTCATTTATACCATTGTTTGACATATTATGAAATGTTTTGAACGGAATATTTCCATTGTCTTCCGAACAACGTACTTTATTACCTTTTAATGAAATTGAGGAATGAATGTTTATTAACTTATATGGTGGGTGCAGCTATTTTCTGCCATTATAACAACTTCATAGATTCTCTTACAATCTTATAAGAATATTTTCAAAATAATTTATTTTAAAATTATTCCATTTATAAATGACATAAATATAGAAGTAGATAACTCTCTCAAATAATTTTTGGATTGATTACATCTATGTGAAATTCTTTTTAGGATTTTATGTTTGATTGAGGTTGATTTATTATGATACAATATTCCATATTATATTGATAGTTTTATTATATGTTAGAATGTGGATGTCCAATTTTTATGTCATTAACAGTTTATGGTTAAGGTATCATCATTTCTTACAATAGTATAATATGAATGCTTATGTTATGTTTCACCCTTTTCATATGATGACTGCATTTGAAATAGTATATAACGGGAATGGCCCGCTATAGCCTCACGATGCAACATTAGCTCTCATGACACAAACTAGTATCTTTGCTCAAGGAATTTATAATATTTTTTTTATTTGTAATATTGGAACCAGGCCTTGACTATCTGCTTATGATTCTAGCATTATATATTCTATCATTATGAGATTAGATATTGATATTACATGTGAATACTCATCTAGTAGAATGTCCATGTGAATAAGTAAATGGATTTATATGATTTATCTTTTTCATATTATGCTGAATTTTATGTTTCAATGTCTTGTTTTTTAGTATTATATATTTGTTAAAATGTTAATGATTATTTATTCCAGTTTTCTCTGTACTATTATCTTTAAATAGTATTTGAGCTCACCTAGTTCTAATGATTTATTTTTTCCAGGATGGGAAGAGGTATATTATGACAAACCTTTAGGGATAGGATATGAGATAGTACTGTGTTCAATGGATAGACAATGTTGTCTATTTATTTCATAATGTAATGTAAAACATATGAATGAATCATGTACATAAAATCTACTAAATGGATTGGTCTTTTGGGACATGATCCCTTGTTATCACTCCAATGTTATATAATAATGCATCGACTCTTGTTAACTGGATCAGTTTGTTATAGTTGGTATCATTGGAAGTTCAGAACAAACCTTGGAAACTAGATTTAGAAAAAAACTATGATTAGAGAACATTACCATAGGATAGACAAACAAGATTAGAATAGATTAACATCCAAATTTTTTGATAATATTTATATATTATTTGGGTTATTTAAAAATAATTCCTTGTATGGATACTACAAGTGGAAGTGGTTCTGGAATAGATGTACCTAGGAGTGAAAACTCTGACAAATAGTTTCGAGCTTGACCCGGGGTATCCGGGTACACAACAACAAGACATACTACGAACCTATATCGACACTATTGGGGGATATGCTTAGGATAATTCAAATTTTCATCATAAACCATTATGAAGGATTTATGTGTAAATATTTCCACAAATAAAACATTTTAATGATTATTGATTATATGAATATACAATTACATTTTTTTTAAGTATTAAAAATGTATGGATTTATGCATTGTTATTCATAAATTAATCTACTGTATTCCAATTTTAAGAAATGGAGCCTATTGGAAAGAATAGAAACTGTATAAATGCATATAATACAAAAAATAATTTCCATCTTATTCTAGATGAATATAGTGGATCTTGTGATGCAACTGGTATTGAACAACTTATAATCATATTGGGACAACTCACACAGGTTATGAATAATAAACATTCATGTATGGAGCATTGTAATTCACAACACAAATGATCAATTATAGACTACATAATGAGGCATAGACCACCAAAATTCAATGGGACTACAAATACATTTGTAGCTGATAAATTTATAAGTTCATTATAGAAAATATTTCAATCTTTTTGGAGTGGAAAAAGTGAATAATTTTTCATTGCAGTTTATTGCCTCTCAGGAGATACGGATCAATGGTAGTAATTAATTCAAAACACAAAGAAGGATAAACAAGTATCAAATTCGTAATGGAGGGTGTATAATGATATTTTGCTTAAAAATATATTTTCCTCGTGAACATCGAGTGGATATTGAAAGGGAATTTATGAGTTTGAGGAAAATGGAGGGTGAGAATTTCAAAATGTATGAGGTGAACATTACACAGTTAAAAAGGAATATTGTAGATTATATAAATAACCCAAAACTAAGATTGATCGACTCAGTGATGGGTTAAATCAATTTATTTATCGAGAATTGGACTCATAATCCATCTCATATTATGAATATATATTATAATTTTATATCAAGATAGACAGGGAATTCATTGAGTCTTATATCTTTAAAAAATGAAAGAAGAGAAGAGATATGCTGGACACTCTAGAAAAAGGGAATAAGTAGACAAAGGGAAATTTTGAATTTCTATCTTGAATAATTGTCGGATGAAACACCCTAGTTCTTGCCAAAAGTAGATGGGAGTTTGTTACAAGTGTGGAGAAGAATTCTACCATGCTTAGGGTGGAAATGGGAAGAAAGATTTTGTCGATGTTAAATGATGCGATCGTAATGAAATTGGGCTTTATACAAATGA
The DNA here is from genome assembly GCA_963277665.1 of Viscum album. Classification (NCBI taxonomy): domain Eukaryota; kingdom Viridiplantae; phylum Streptophyta; class Magnoliopsida; order Santalales; family Viscaceae; genus Viscum; species Viscum album. The sequence continues at coordinate 939,178,150 of OY728129.1, forward strand.
ATTTCCTTTGTTTCAAGGAAACATTCCACTGAAGAGGCCAAGGGATAAATTCCAATTATATGTGATTGCATCTTCTATGTTTGTAGTTCTCAATGACATAGTGGCAGGAAATTTAATCATTCCCAAAAATTTGGCCAATGATTTAATTGATTTTGGATCATTTAATTCTTTCATATATTCCTATTTTTTCAAAAAAATTAGATATTTAAAATTTCAATTAACAAGGGAGTTTACAGTCAATTCTTCTAAGGGGGGTATCATAGAAACAATGTCATGTCAATCAATTACCATTATGTCATATATACATGATTTATCTACGGATATTATTGACATACCCATGATTGAATTTGATATTATCCTCGGTATGTAATGTCTTTCTGACCATGAAGTAAAATTTATTTTTAAGAAGAATGATGTTTGAAGTTTTGATGAGGATAATGATTCTGTAATATTTAGAGCAGAAACACCACCATCAGATACTCATATATATGTACCCCTAGAATCTCTACTAAATTAAATTATTATAGGGGAAGAGATTGAAATAACTATCGGTGAGTTTATGAATGTACTAATAGAAGATATAACTTTTGATCATGAATATGTAGATGTGTTTTTAAAGGATTCACCTATACATCCTATAGAACAAGAAATTGAGTTTTCTATAGACTTAATTCCTTGTTTAAGGCCCATATTAAAGTCCCTTATATAATGGCTGCAGTGGAATTCGTGGAACTAAAGAATCAACTAGAAGAATTTAGTAATAAATTATTTATTCACCGTAGTGTTTCTCTATGGGGAGTCAAAATAATTTTTTAATAAGAAATATAGATCTATGAGGTTGTTAATTGACAACAAGGAGATCAATTCTATAACAATAATGAACATGTATCCCCTACCTCACATTGATGATTTATTTGATAAACTTCATGGAGCTCAATATTTTTCAAAGATTGACCTTTGATATGGATAACATCAATTGTGCGTGAAGAAGGAAGACATTACAAAGACTGAATATTGAACTAGGTATGGGCATTATGAGTTTATAGTAATTCCTTTTGGACTCACTAATGAAATATATGTATTCATGGATCTAATGAATAGTTTTTCAAGGAATATTTTAATGAATTTTTATTGGTATTTATTGATGATATATTGGTATACTATAGAAGGAATGAAAATCATGAAAATCACATACCAAATATTCTAAAGACTCTTAGAAGAAATAAATTGTATGGGATGTTCAACAAGTGTAAATTTTTGCTTCATCAGATTTATTTTCTTGGCCATAATGTCCCTAAGGATGGAACCTATATTTATCCTTAAAAGATAACAGAAATCCTACAATGACCATAACAGATGAGTATAACTAAGGTATGTAGTTTTATAGGTTTAGCAGGTTATTATTGGGATTTCACCATGAATTTTTCCCGATTAGATAACTAATTAACCATGCACACATGTAAAGGGTTAAAATATGTTTGGAAAAAAGATCATGGATAACGGTTTGAATAATTGGATAGAATATTAGTCAATGTATCTATATTGACTCTACCATCGGGGAATAATGTGTTTGTGATTTATATTGATTCCTCAATGAAAGGAAATAATTTTTTCCCTATACATAATAATTGAATTATTTCCTATACATCATTACAAGTAAAAATTCATGAAAAAACTATCCTACACAGGATCTTGAGTTAGTTGTTGTAATCATTTCTTAGATGATATGGAGACACTATCTATAAGGTAAAAAAATTGAGATATATACTGATCGTAAGAGGTTGAGGAATATTTTTTCACAAAAAGAACACAACATGAGGAAAAGGAGATGGCTCAAACAACTCATGGACTATGACTACACCATATAATACCACCCAGGGAAGTCGAATAAGTTGGAATATGCTTTGACCTGAAATGATCATGGAGTTACAAACTAGATGAGAGATGAAAGGGTTCGTATGTTTACGGATCTAGTAACGATGGAAATAGGAATAATCAATGATGGTGAAACATCGATACTTTTTCAAATGGTTTCCAAACTATCTTTACTATAAAGGATAAAATGTTATCAGACTTATGATGAGGTCTTTCAAAAGAAAAGTAAAGCTTTGAAGGATGAGAGATTGATTGACATTGTATATAAAGATGTAATTTAGAAACTTAGGAAGACGCTTTGTGTTCCCGACATACTGAATCTAAAAAAGGAATTGTTGGATGATTCTCATACCTACAATTTCTCTATACAACCTAGTTGCACTGTGATGTATAGATATTTTAGGAATCATTTTTTTTTGTGGGAAGATATGAGGAGGGAGATTTTTGATTTTGTGATAAGATGTATTGTTTTCCAACGTGTGAATGCTAGAAGACAACATCATTGAGGAGTTATAAAACATCATCCAAGACCTGAGTGGAAATAAAATTATATTATGATGGGATTTGTCATGGGGATACCAAAGTCTCATAGAATGAATGATGCAATACAGGTCATTGTTTATTTTCATACCATGTCAACGCATTTCATTTCTATAAGAAAAGATTTTCCACTTGAACGTTTAACAAAACTATATATTAATGAAATTTTATGACTTTATGGTTTACCCCTATAGATTCTTTCTAATCATGGTCCAATTTTTACATCAATATTCTTGAACAGCCTTTCGAAATCCCTAAATACTAAACTCGGTTTGAGCACTGCCAACCACACTCAAAATGATGGATAATTGAAAAAAAATATTCAAACCATAGAAGACATGGTGAAATATTATTGGTATGACTTTGAAGTTATGGAATATCAGTATTTACCTCTAGGAAAATTTTCCTATAATAATACCTTACATCAAATAATTCATATGGAACCATATGAAGTATTATATGGAAATAAATGTCACACAACCACTTTTTTGGATAACGTTGGTGAATGAAAACTCATAGGCCCAGACCATTTTAAGGAAACAATGTAAAATTAAAATATTATCCAAACCCACATCATATTAACTCAAATTTTGAAAAATATCCATGACAATAACAAAAAAGGATTTTGATTTTTATGTAGGTGATCATTTGTTCTTGAATGTATATTCGTGGAAGAGTGATATACAATTTGGTAAGAAGGGTAAATTAACTCCCATGTACATTAGACCTTTCAAAATTTTATGATGAATTGGTGTTGTAGATTACTATTTGTAAATGCATCCATGTCTCTCCAAAGTTCATGATGTGTTCCACATATCACTGTTGAGAAAATACACTCTTGTCCCAGCACATGTACTCACCGATTAGAAAATTTAACTACAACCTGATTTTTCTTATTGTGAAGAGCCTATGTGGATTCCTGATACCAAATAGCATGTGTTTAGAAACCAAACAACTTTTCTGGTAATGGTTATTTGGAGAACCCATAAAATGGAAGAGGTAATATGGGAACCAGAAGAACATTTAATGAAGAAAATCCAAAATATTTTTATGCATTAATATTCCATAAATTTTGAGGATTAAATTATGTAAAATTGGGAAGAATGTGACCCCACCCCCCAATATTCCAGGGTACACTTCACTTAATAACACAATTATTTTTGATGTACGCAACTCTGAGTTCTAGCACATCCTGAAAAATTAAACTATCCATTTAAAAAAGTAGTTTTGAATAGTAATACAAACATTTTGAAATTTTATAAATATTATTTTTAAAATTATACTTATTTTATGGCTTCATAATATCAAAATTATCTTAGGGTGATTTTTTGGTACCTTATAAAAAACATTCATATTTTGATAAATTCTGAAAAATAATAAATTTTAATTACAAACATCTTTTTTAATCAAAATAATTTTTACTAATAAATTATTAATTTGGGTGATTTAAAAGTATCATTAGAATATATTTTTATCATTTAATATAATTTAGATCATTGGATGTAATTTCAAATTTAAATTGTACATAATAACTTTTCATTATTTGGATACTTTTATATTTTTAAAAACCCACTTTTTTGTTGGGACTATGGGAATTAATTTTAAATTAATTTCTACTATATTTGGGTTTTGAATTTGTAGAATTGAATTCCATATTTGGAATCATTAGTACCAATTTTTTTAAATAGGTACATTTTTTGGACATTATTAATAGTAACTTCAGTAATTATTCTATTTACCATGGTTAAAGTGTAAATCATGTAAATAAGGGTAATGAAATAATATTATAATAATATTAAATTACATTAACACATGTCATAAGTTTATTGGATGATATATTTCTGACCCTGGGTTTCCATGGGTGGACTTGTGGACCCCATAGGTCGACATGGATGAGAAAATGACATTTTATATGAATAAATTTAATGTATAGAAAAATATAACATAAACAAGTATCTTTCACTAAAACAATTTTTATACGGGGTTACATAATTTTTCTCTAAGAATATAAATAGTTAGAATAAATCTAAAAAGATTTCAGAAAATCATGATATTTTATTTATAATTTTTAGACATAAAATAAAATTACTTATCTATCACACAATAATGATGAAATGCTTTCCTTAATAATGAATGAATAAAATAAATGATTTTATAAATATTATAAATAATATAACATTAATGTTTTGATTCCATACACAAATATTATTGGAGAATTAGAAATGATAGTGTCAATTAAATATATTTTTTAAAATTAATCAAGTTGTTATGACATTCCCAATAACCAAATATTTAATAGAGTCATAATTAAAATAAATAAGTTTTTAAACAAATATTATTTTATTAAATTATATAATATTCCTAAAAATCAATGAATCATCAAAAGGACTTTTATAATGATGGATATGTAATTAATGAACCACATGAGGTTCACTTGGAATTTTATAGTAATTATATTACCCTTGTAGTATAAAAATAAAAGAAGAAATGTTAAAAGTAAAAATATTGAACTAAGAGTCAAATATAAACATTTTGGTTAATATGGTGATCTGAACATGTCCAGAACCGATTGTGTATTGACCCGACCCCAGTTATCCAGAATCGGTGAATTATTACATAACATTGGCATGATACAAGGAATCATGTCTCGAATGACCGATCAGTTTAGTAGCCTTGGAAGTACTAGAAACATAAATAAGTTTTACATAACAACATGAAAAGAAATACAACACTAATTTATTCAATTATAAACATCCAAGACTCCTAGATTATTCTTGAAAGTCACTCATAACTAACTTCTGCCTATCCTGGGAAAATGAAACATAACAAATGGGTGGGCTCAAACACTCGGTAAGGATAACTATATAGAAAAAATTGTCCTAAATAATAAAAAACATTTAAGGCAATGTATAAGACTAGAACACATTCCTTTTAAACCTAAAATTTGGCATAATATGGAAATGATAAATCAAATAATTCTATATACTTACTCGGATTGTTATTCTACTATTTGAATAATCACATTTAATATCAATATCCTATTTCATAAATGTGGATGCAAAATTCCAGACATTATAACCACATAGTCAAGGCCTTGTGCCAAGACTAAAAATAACATTTTGACAAATCCGTGTTCCAAGACACTAGTTTTTCTCATGAGACATACCAATGCATCGAGGATATATTTTGGGCTTCAATATTCACTAAATAAGTCCAATGCAGTCCTCATAAGAAATGGATCAATCATACATAAACATTCGTCTTAAAACTAGCATATGAAATGTCAATACATTATCCATAACCCATGAATGGTATAAAAATTACACATCCATAGTCAAAAATATCACTAAACCATCCATATAGTATGAAAAATTGAATAATAATAAATCAACCATGATCAAGAATATTATCTTTAAATGTATGTTGACATAGTTGAAAATTATCAGTAAAAATATTTTCGAGAAATTTCCCATTTTCATGATAACATTTAAAAGTCTCACTATTTATCAACAAATTTTTTAAAATATAATTTTTATTCAAAGTTTCCCACACCAATTTGAAACTTTTAAATTAAATTTAAATTTTAAAACATTAATTTACATTTAAATAAATCCTTAAGACCATTTTTAAAACATTGACATTTATGAGATTGATTTAGTAGAATACATTTTTAAAACATTTAAAATGATATTTTTTAGAGTCCATAACCAAATTAAAGACTCTTGAATACAAATAATAGAGGTAATTAAAACATTATAATATCATGAGAATAATGTGATTCATGATATACTATGTCAAAGTACATTATATAAACCAAATAAAAGTGAATTGGTGCATAACAACAAAGAGGTATCAATGGTATGTATGTTGAGATGAATTCCTTTATAAAGACTATATCATTAGGTTAAGGACAAATCAATGAAATAATTATGTGTGAAAAATTTAAATACAATCAATATTATTGGATATTAATTGTAATTAAATCATTTTACATTCACACGTATTCTTTTAAATAAATCACCAATGACATCGATGTTTAACTCAATGAATAGAAATTGAGATAAAATTACTCTTATCAATTTTATATCAATTACTTGATAATTTAACAGTGGAGTGACTATGTGTATGGGAATTATATCTAAACAAGGGGGAGTGGAAATTACAACATAATTAAATAAATAGTGATTTCACAAATAATCGTGGAGTAATGTAATCAATGAAGTTTGTGTAAAACTGAATGACTAGAAATTGAAATCGGAAATTCCCTTACCAATTTGGTAACTTATGAAACATACAACCCATGAAAGAAGGATAATAAATTGATGATGTAAATTCCCATAAACTAAATTATATTACACAAACAATACAATCATGGGTTGTATAGACACCATAGAAAATGTAATAGTGGAAAATATACCATGAATCTTGTAGGAATAAAAGTGAAATGAAAACCCCTTACCATGTTGTAATCAATTGAGTCGTATGAAAAAAAGTTAATAACCACTAAATAAATCACAAAATACCATGAATATAAAGAGAATGATGATAATATATATCAAATTTCCTTACACAATACACCACATGCAATAAATATGTGGAGAATAATGGAAATTTCACAGAATTAAAAGTGAGATAAGAAACCCCTAACCTTTTACCTTTCCTTGGTCAAAGGTAAATTAACCTTCTTTAAAATAGTTGAATCATTGTTATTAAATTATAAAAGAACCATTTAAAAAAATATTATATCATATATGATCTTCTAATAATGCTTTGTTAATAATATATTAGTATTATCGTCATCTCAGGGGTTAACGGATTCATTTTCCTTTATATGTTTTGTAACATTAGAAAAGGTTGTTTCAGATATGATTTATTTGATTCATATCCAGAATGATATTAAGTAATTAAAAATTATTTTTAATTATCAAATGAAAATTATTCTTGAATGATTACAATGTGTAATGAATCACATCACGTTCGTAGAGACGGTAATCTGTACGTACGCACGAGCCACAATACCATTCTTTTGATATTAAAATCATAATTAAATAGATGGTTTATCATATATAAAGAATAGTTAATATGTTATATTTATTATTTAAATCAATTATACATCATTATTATACCCATCCAAAAAAAATTACGTATTGAATAACCACTACACAACGACGTGGAGACGGTTAGCCGTACATACGCATGTATGGTGACTCATTCATTCATATGATGGGTAAAATAATGAATATTGTTGTACCATTTTTTATAATAACATCACAATATATTTATGATATTATATTTATTATTTTAGAATTTAATCAACAAAGAAAGAGGATGTGGATGAAGAAAAGAACATGAAAGGGGTGATGAAATATTTACCTCTTCTTCGGTTTCTTCCATTTGATTCGATCAAAATGGAACATTTGGTTGGCTTTCTGACAAAAGTATGGAATCTACAATGATTTGAGGGAATTTGGGAAGCTATTTGGGTAGGTTTTGGCCATAAAAAATTTCAATGGAAGTGTGAAATTAAGAGAAGGGTAAGTACCCTTTTATAAGAGAGGATAGGGTCACTTTAGGAAAAGCTTGAAATATTATTTAATAATAAAATCATTTTCATTTTCTAATCGCTAAAAAATGATTTATTTCGAGGCTAAGGTGGTGATGGGTCGAAAACCTCACAACTAATACGTTTTAGACTGGTTTAGGTCACCATATTAACATTATCTTTTATATTTAACTCTAAGTTATATAGTATGACATTTACCATGTCTCTTTGTATTTTTATATTATATAGTTAACAAATATACTATAACAATCCAATAGAACCTAAAGTGGTTCATTATTAATATATATAACCTTATGTAATTCCTTTGGTAGAAACTTATATTTCTTGGAATATTTTATCAATTAATAATATAGTATTTGTTTTAAAAACTAAATAATGACTATTTTGATACTATTTAGTATTTTATTTTATTGAAAGACATTAAAACATTATCACGTCGAATAAATATTATAAAATCAACCGTAAAATGTCATATAAAACTATAAAATTAGTGTAATTTATCAAAAGGCTCAAATTAAATTTATTTGGATATTTATAAAATCAATTATTTTAATCTTTTATTAATAAGCATGTGTCATAAATAATTTTAATTATGTAATGACTAAATATTATAAATAAATACCATTAGGTAGGAAATCTTTTTATATTCCTAATAAAAATTTATAGCCTACGTGATAACTTATACAACCCCTTGTAATTTTTTACTATCGTATATTTGTTTTTTTTTATTTTTGTCTTTACATTAAATTAATTAATATAATGTTTTCTTATGACTCACAAGTGGCTCCATGGGGTCCCAAAATCGACACAAGAATGCCCACGGTCAGACATGTATCAACCAATAGAAACATGTCACATGTTAGGGTAAGTTAATGTTATTATAATATATATTTTTAACCCTTATTTATCGGATTTACCTCTTTAACCATGGTAAATAAAATATTTACTTTAGTAAATATTCATAATGTCTAAAAATAAAAGTTAACTATTTATAAAATTTACAACTCCTTATTTAAAATATGGAATCCATTTTTCTAAATTCAAAACATATAAGTGGAGGTAATTAATTTAAAATTAATTCCAGTTGCCAAAACAAAAAAAGTGTTTCTAAGAAATAATATCTATCAAAAGATTGACACTTTTTTATGTCCAAATTAAACGTAAAATTACATATAATGGCTTAAATTATATTTAATAATAGAAATATAATATAATGATACTTAAAAACTACTCCAATTTAATATTTTACATAGTAAATTATTTGGATGAAAATATAGTTATTAATTAAAATTTAGTATTTTTTACTATTCATCAAAATATGAAAGTTATCAGAAAAGTACCAAACTTTTTTCAAAATAAATATTTATTCCCAATTCTAAATAAGAATTTAATTTCCTTAAATTGACCATATAAATGTTTCAAATATTGGTTTTTAAAAGGGGTTTCCATTAAAAGGTGGTAAAATATCATTTTTTCAAAATACATATTTTATAAAAAATTAATTTGTTATTATATTATGAATAATAAACACATAGTATTGATTTTAAAATTATATGGAGTATATTATATTTAAAATTTAGTAATCACTTTTTATAACTGCTTTTTGAAGTGCTATTTTGGTAAGTCATGGTGTGCTCAAACTTGGAGTTGTGTGTAACGCAAGTTATTGAATTACATTGAAAAGATAACATACTATGAAATATTGGGTCATTACATTATTCCCCCATTTTGGAAATTGAATCCACAGAATTTTAAAATTGTGGTTGGGAACATCATTAAACATCCCACATTGGAAAAGGAGTCCATAAATCTATCACTTTAAATGAAATAAGGAGAAGTACAAAGGTCACCCAAGATAACCCATACAAGGATTACATATAAGAAAACATGGATATGAAAGATAAAGTAAGTTCCATGTTCTGATAGAGAGTGATAGAAAGCATGATCAGTCTAATGGTAACTATAAGAAATCCACAAACGTTTGAAGGGATAAAAAGTGATTAGTTTTCCAGAGGGGATAGTAAACAGACAAAATTTTTTTGTTTTATGTTCTACTTCATAAAGTGGTGGAATTTATTTATGAGATTGACTAAGAAAATAAAGATATATACTTACTTTTTTAGTATAGTTTCATCCTTTAATAAATTTCTACCACTAAGTCATCTTTTTTTAAAATAATGAGTATACAAGATGACTTGGTCACACCTAATGTGCTAGAATAAACATCTAGAGAATCACATGATCCAGAAAGGATAAACTATATATTTAACTTGTATTTATATGTTAACATAAACCAAAATGGTTATTACAAGATCATATGATCCCAAAAAACAATAATCCTTTATAGAAAGAAAAACTAATCTTAATTTCTAAAATTTAACCAACAATACCCAAAGTCCTATAAAACCCATTAAATAAAAAATTTTCTTTAAGATCCTTAAATATAATCCCATCTAACATTGAAACCCAAAACATGGAAGAATTTGATTATGTAGTCTTATAAGTTAAATTGTATCTCAATATAACATCGACTACTCTTAAAGTCACATACTTGAAAGTAATTAACCTAATCACATATTCTCTATGATAGGTTAATCATTTACATAAATAACCAAAATCACTTTAAATCCACAATAAAAACCTACATAAAAATACTACATTATTCCTCAAATAAAATTCCATTGTATTCTATTTTCCTTAGGCATATATAGTTCCCAACAGTGCAGACATCTTCCAAAATAACATTTCTCAATTTATCACTAAATCATTTTCCTATACTAAGGATATCCATTTGATAAGTCATAAGAAGTAAAATAAACTTATTACTGGTAAATAATATCATTTGATTAAAAATAATTAGTCACACTAACCAGGGACTTCACGTAGTCCAGTTATAGGTGATAAATCCCAATCGCACTCTGGTTGAGGGTTCGATTCTTGCAGCTTTGTGTGACATGACCGGTTGTCACATGGTATGCATGCTCTCATTTTTAAAAAACTATATTTTATTACATTCCCAAAATGAGATAAATTCATCAAAATAAGCCTAACAAAATTTCACCAAAAATGTTATCTCATACCTCACATTATCATCCCAAAATATAATAACCTATAATTTCCTCCAATTCAAGGATCATATATATACAAATGGTTACTTATAAATATATCCACAAAAGAAAAGATAATTCTTTATCAAATAGAATTTTCACAAAATAAACTACTTGGTAACATATACAAGAAAATAGTCTTCCATATAAATCCTATAATTTTAATGAATTCACCATCCATTTACATCCACATAGGATCTTCCTTGACATAGAGGTTATCCTATGCAATATAGAATTGATCACGTAATTCCAAGGTCCCTTAAATTTATTGCAAATGACTGTAATTGGATTCTAAGGATCATTTTTATTTGCTTCTATAATATTATTCATTTTTTCATAGTAATTATTTAATTTATGTCCTTCTTTACCACATATAAAAATTTTCATTTTTTCATTGAGACACATTCATAAGTATATCCATCCACATTTCCTACACGATTTTAATTGAGATTTCTTTTCTCTGTGATCTCCACTGCTAGGGCTCTTATCATTCACTGCATTTCTCTTATTTGTTGAGTCTGAGAGTTTGTTAATATATATGTTGTTGATAATATTTTTGGAAAATATATTCCGCATGAACATTGTAACTTTTACACCTATCAATATTACATTTTTTTCTTAATTCCACCACCATTCCCGCCTTGTACATCATGTTCAATGTTACTATAAATTCCTTGGAATACAGCCATTGACTAACAAAAGAAACCATAGTGTGAATAATAAAATCACATAGAGAATATTAGAACATATTTGTTTCAATTTAAAACCCCTTATGATTAAACAAGGTTATTTATTCTCATCATATATTAAAATTCCTCAAATTTCTTTGTAAATAAAATAGGAATTATCGTATGTATATACCCCATGGGTTTCAAAACAATGGGTGAAGCAAGGCCCATTGTCATGTACCATGATACCCTAGATCTAACCCGAAACTCCTTGTCGGAGATTTCACTCCTAGGTACATCTGTGCCAAAGCCGCCTCTTCTTACTTGTATCCAGACAAATATGTATTTCTTGGAAACCTCAAATAATATTTACATTAAAAAATTTATTGGATGTTCTTATATACTAATCCTCAATGAATATCTTAGGGTAGTGTTTCCTAATCATTGATTTTTCTAAATATTTCTTCCATGGTTATTGCTAAACTTACTCTGATACCAACTATAACGCCCCAACCCCAATTACCCAGAATCAGTACATTATTACATAGCATTGGAATGATACAAGGAACCATGTCCCAAAAGTCTGATAAATTTAGTATCTTTGGAATTACTATTTACATACATAAGTTTTACATTACAACTTGAAAAGAAATACAACATTGATTTATTCCATTAGAAACATCCACGCCCCCTAGATTATGCCAACAAGTCACTCATTACTAACTTCTTCAAATCCTAGGAAAATCATATATAAGAAAGGGGTGAGATCAAATTCTTAGTAAGGATAACAATATATCATAAACTATCATAAATAAGAATAAACATTGATAGAAATATATAAGACTAGAACACATGCCTTTTAAACTTAAGCATCCGAATATTATGGAAAAGATAAGTCAAATTATTCCATTTACTTATTCACATAGATATTATACTAGTTTAATAATCGCAAGTAATATTAATAGAAAAATTTCATAATGACAGAATGCATAATTCCAGATTTCATAACAACATAGTCAAGGCCTTGTGCCAAGGAAATGAATAAGATTTTGTCAATTCCTTGTCCCAAGACACTAGTTTGTCTCATGAGACATACTGACGCATCGAGGAGTAATAGCGGTCTCCACCCATCACTTAATAAGTCCAATTCATTCCTCATATGAAAATGTTTAAACATAACATAAACATTCGAATTAAAACTAGCTTACAAAATGTCAATACTTTATCCATAAACCAAAAATCATATAAAAATAACACATCCACTATCACACATTTCACTAAACCTTTAATACAATATCTATGATTGGTTTCATAATAAATAAACATTGATCAAGAATATTATCCCATAAAGGATGTTGAAATAGATAAAAATGATCAGTAAAAAGATTTGAGAGAAATATCCCTTTTTCATGAAAACATTTATAATTCTCATTATTTATCAAGAAGCTATTTAAAATAGATTTTTGAATCAATTTGTCCCATGCCAATTTTTAACATTTAAAAGTAATTTCAATTTTAAAACATTAATTTCCATATAAATAAAAACATAAAACCATTTTTATAACATTTACATTAATTAGAATGATTTCTATGAATAAAATTATAAAACATTTAAAATGATATTTTTTTAGAGTTCTTAACCAAATGAGATACTCTTTAATACTAATAATTGAGGTAATAAAAACATTATAATATCATGAGAATAACGGTATTCATTATATACTATGTCAAAGTACATTATATACACCATATAAAACGGAATTGGCGTATAACAACAAAGAAGTCTCAATAGAATGTATGTTGAGATGAATTCATTTATAAAGACTGTATCCTTAGGTTAAGGATAAATAAATGACATAATTATGTGTGAAAAATATAAATACACTCAATATGATATATTCAGTGTAAATCAATCACAGGACAATCATATATATTCTTGTAGAAACTACACCAATGACTTGGATGTTTAACTCAATGAATAGAAACTGAGTTAAAATTACCCTTATCAAGTTTATATCAATGACTTGAGAATTTATAAATGGAGATATTATGTGTATGAAAATTATATCCACAAAAAGGGGAGTGTAAATTACTAAATAAGTAAATAAATAGTGATTTCACATATAATATTTTAGTAATGTAACCAATGATGTTCCGTAAAATTGAATGAGTGGAAATTGAAATTTAAAATTCCCTTACCAATTTAGTAACATGTGAAACATACACACCATGATGTAAAGATCATTCAATGATGATTTATATACAACTAAATTAAATTAAATTACCTAAATAATTCATTCATGGGTATTAAATATACCACACAAAAGGTAATAGTGGAAAATATTACATGAATCTTAGAGGAATAAAAGTGGGATGAAAACCCCTTACCATGTTGTAATCAATCGAGTCATATGAAAAAAGATAATAACCACAAAATTAATCATATAATACCCTGAATATAAATAGAATCGTGATAATATATATCAAATAGTATTACACAATACACCAAATGCAATAAATAAGTGGCAAACGATTGAAATCTCACTAAATTAAAAGTGAGATAAGAAACCCCTTACCTTTTAATTTTCCATGGTTGAGTGTAAATTAACCTCCTTTATAATAGTTAAATAATTGTTATTAAATAAAAAATAACCATATATATAAATATGATATCATATATGATCTTTTGCTATTGATTTTTTAATAATATTTTGGTATTATTATCATTTCAGTTGTTAACTGATTTGTTTTCATTTTTATGTTGTGTTACAAGAGCCATGATTTCTATGGATAGGATTTATTTGATTTATATCCATAATGATATTAAGTTCTTAATCATTATTTTTAATCATCAAATGAAAATTATTCTTGAATTTTTATAATGGAGAAATGAATCACATCATGTTTGTGGAGAGGGTAATACTTACGTATGCACAAGCGACAATATCATTCATTTAATATCATAATAATAGGTAAATATAAGGTATATCATAAATAAAGAATAATTTACATGTTATATTAATTATTTTCATAAATTATACAAAATTATTTTACCCATCCAAAAACCAATGTATTGAATATCAAATACACGACGACGTGGACATAGAAGCCGTACGTACACACGCATGGTGACTTTTTCATTCATATGATGGATAGAAAAATGAATATGGTGGTAATTTTTTTTAATAACATCAAATTATATATTTTATACTGGATTAAATATTTTATAATGGAAACAACAAATAATGAGTAAGTTGAAGAAGAAAAGAACATGAAAGAGGTGATGAAATATTTACCTTTTCTTCGAGTTCTTCCTTTTGATTTGATGAAAAGGGCTCCTTAGGTTGGGTTTCCGACAAAAGTAAGGACTCTATGATTATTTGAGGGAAGTTTTGAGGATATTTTTTATGTATTTTTATGATCCAAATGTCTTTGTAGGTGTGAAATAAAGGGAAGAATAAGTACCCTTTTATAAGAGTTGTGAGGGTCACTTTAAGAAAAGCATGAAGTATTATTTTATAATAAAATCATTTTCAGTTTCTAATGGCTCAAAAATGATTTATTTCTAGAGTAAGGTTGTAATGGGTTTAAAAACACTCTAAAAATAGGTTTTTTTGAGGTTTATGTCACCATATTAACCTTATCTTCTATATTTAACTCTTAGTTAAATAAATTGACATTTACCATTTTTTTATATTTTCATATTATATGGTTAATAAAAATTCTATAACAATCCACGAGAACCTCCGTTGGTTCATTATTAATATATATAACTATATATATTTCCTTTGGAATAACCTTATTTTTTTCGGAATATTATATCAATTAATAATATAGTATTGGTTTTAAAAACTCGATTGTGTCAATTTTGACACTATTTAGTAATTTATTTTTTTGAAATCCATAATTAATTAACACTTAGAATAAAAATTATTTAATCATCCATAACATGAAATATTAACCATTAAATCTATATTAATTCATTAAAAGTATTAAACTACATTTATTTGGATATTTATAATATTTATTATTTTAATCATTCATTAATAAGGTAATTACTACATCATCATTGTATCATAAATAAATTTAATTATATAATGTCTAAAAATTCTAAATAAAATACCATTATGTTTTAAATATTTTCATATTTATATTGAATATTTAAATTTTAATTGATAACTTATATAACCCCTTGTAAAAATAGTTTTACTAAATGATATATTTTTTTGTCATTTTGTCATTACTTTAAATTAATTATTATAGTGTCATTATCACTCTCAAAAGGGTCCATAGGGTACAAAACTCGACCCATGGATGACCATGGTCGGACATGGATCAACCAATATAAATAGGACATATCTTATGGTAATTTAATATTATTACAATATATTTTTTACCGCTATTTACGGGATTTACTCTTTTAACCATGGTAAACAAATTATTTATTGAAGTCAATATTCATAATGTCTAAAAAAGTTACTTGTTAAAAAATTTTGGACCACCTGATTCGAAATATAGAATCCATTTTTCCAAATTCAAAACACCAAAGTGGCCCAAATTAATTTAAAATTAATTTTCATTGCCAAAACAAAAAAGCTTGTTTTGGAGAAATAATAACAATTAAATGATTGAGACTTTTTTATGACTAATTTAAAAATGAAATTACATCTAATAACCTAAATTATATTGAATAAAAAAAATATATTCTAATGATACTTAAAAAACATTCAAATTTATAATTTAACACTATAAATTATTCCGATTAAAATTATTGTTTTTAATTAAAAATTATTATTTTTCACTATTCATCAAAATATAAAAGATATTAGAAAAGTACCAAATATTTATCAAATTTTTCTTCCCTATTCTAAAGGATTATTTAATTTCATAAATTTTAATATATTATAGTGTCAAATATTGGTTTTGAAAATTGGTTTCCATTAAAAAATGGTAAGATTGCATTTTTTTTAAAAAATACATCTTTTATCTGAAAAAATGAATTTTTTATTATATTATTTATAATAAACACCTAATATGGATTCTAAAATTATATGTAGTATATTAAATTAAAAATTTAGTTAAAAAATTCATAACCGCTTTTTGAACGACTAGTTTTGTAAGTCGTGGTGGACTCGAACTCGATGTTACATTTATCACAAGTTATTGAATTATATAGAAAAGATAACGTACATTGATATATTGGGGTGTTACATATTGGATTAGAGGATTTTGACCCATCCCCACCTTATCCTTGAAATAAATCCATTTTGAGCTTTTAAAAACCCAAAATGAGTTTATAATATATTAATATTTCAAGGACATCTTAAAATTCCCCTCTCCTATCTTATAAAAGGGTACTTCCCCTTATCTCAAATTCACACCTCAAAAGCCATTTGTCTCAGCTAGCCCCTACTCAAATCCCCTCCCAACTACAATCAATTCAGCCTATATTCCTTAATTTAATCAAAAATAAAAACATTAGATACCTTTTATTCAGATCAAAAGGAAACAACCAAAGAAGAGGAGGTTAACGTACCCTAGACTAAGGAAAAGTACAAGGTAAGGGTTAATTTTATAATATCTTTATTATCTAAGGGTTTTTATATATGAGAATCTAGTGGGAATTCTTTATTACCCACATTCATTTTTCATAAAAATGTATTTCAAAACATTTTTACCATTTCATATACTGTAGTTTAATGTTATTTATACCATTCTTTGACATTTTAGAAATTGTTTTGAAGGGAATGTTTCTTTCGTTTTACAAACAAGGTAAATTATGATCATTTTGACATGTTAAGGAAAGAATTTTTTTTAACTTATATAGAGGGTGTGTCTATTTTCAACCATTATAACACCTTCAAAGCTTCCCTTACAATCTTATAATTATATTTTCAAAATAAATGTTATATTTTATAATTATGCGATTTTAAAATGATTTAAATGTAGATAGAGATATTTCTCTAATATATTTTTGGGATTGATTTCATCTATGTCAACATCTATTGATGGATTTTATGATTAATTGATGATTATTTATTTGGATACAATATTCCATATTATTTTGACAGTTTTATTATATGATTGACTGTGGACGTGTTATTTTTAGGTCATTCACAGTTTATGGTTAACGTATTAAATTTTGTAATCTAGTTTAATAGGAATGATATTGTTATGATTCACCCTTTTCATATAAAGAATGCATTGAACATAGTAACTGATGGGAGGGGCCCACTATAGCCACCCGATGTATTGATAGATCTCATGAGACAAACTAGTGTCTTGGAAAATGGCCTTGACAATATGTTTTTATTTCCAGTCTTGGCATGAGGCATTGACTATGTTGTTATGATTTCTAGAATTATGCATTCCATCATTATATGATTAGCTATTGATATTTTATGTGAATATTCATCCAATATAATATCCATGTGAATAATTAAATGGTATTATTTTATTTATATTTACTATATTATGCTGATGTTTATGATTAAAAGGCTTATATTTTAGATTTATCCATTAGTTTAAATTTTATACATAATTATGATAGGTTAAACTAAATTGTTATCCTTGCAGATCATTTGATCGCACCCCATTCTTATGTTTTATTTTTTTTGGATGTGAAGAAATATATTTTATCTAAAGCGTAGTGATAGGCTATGGGATATTAGTGAGGTCAAAGGAGACAAAATGTTTATTTTTCAATTCATAATGTACCGTAAAACATATGAATGTATCTAGTACATTCAAAGATACTAAACTAATCGGTCCATCATAACTTGATACCTTGTGATCATGCCAATGTTATGTAACAGGGTACCAACTCTGGGTAACTCGGATTGGGGAATCACAAAAATGGTTCTCAATAGTCATCTTCTATTTACCATGATATACATGATTTCTCATACTGATGTGACTCTCACTACCATTGTATTTCTCATGTCATCTCCTCACTGAAAATAGAAACCCATCACATTGAACATGCTCCATTTCCAATGAACATAATATGGTTCACTATATGAATCTTCTGATTTATAACGCCCCGACCATAGTTACCTAGATTC
The DNA here is from genome assembly GCA_963277665.1 of Viscum album. Classification (NCBI taxonomy): domain Eukaryota; kingdom Viridiplantae; phylum Streptophyta; class Magnoliopsida; order Santalales; family Viscaceae; genus Viscum; species Viscum album. The sequence continues at coordinate 939,196,967 of OY728129.1, forward strand.
GGTGCATTATTACATAACATTGGCATGATACAAGGAATCATATCTCAAAAGATTGATCATTTTAGAAGCCTTTGAAGAACAAGATACATTCAAAAGTTTTACATTACATCATGATATAAAAATATCAATAACATTTTGTCTCCTTTTAAACACACATAAATCATTATCTTATCCTTATAGGTAATACATAAAATAATTCTTCATTTCTTGGTAAAAAAACATAGAAATGGGTGAGCTCAGATGCTCAGTAAGGACAACAATTTAGCAGAATCATTCATAAATATGCATAAACATTTAAAGCAATTTATAAGACTAAAAAAGGCCTTTTAAACATAAAAATCATCATAATATAGAAAATAATAAAATAAAATAATTTCATTTACATAAACACATGGATATTCTACTAGTCTAATAATCACATGAAATATCAATAGCCACTTTCATAATGATGTAATGCATAATGCCAGACTTCAAAACAACATTGTGAAGGCCTTGTGCAAAGAATTCAAATAATTTTTTGTCAAGTCCTTGTTCCCAGACACTAATTTTTCTCATGAAACCTAACGATGTATCGAGTAGTTATCGCAGCTCCACCTGTCACATACAAAGTTCAATGAATTCCTTATATGAAAAGGTTTAAACACAACATAGTCATTCGTATTAAAACTAGCATACGAAATGTCAATACTTTATCCATAAACCATGAATGGTATAAAAATAACACTTCCACAATAAAATATATACCAGAAACACCAATAAAATATATAATACTTGTAACATAAACAAATCAACTTCATACAGGTTTAAAATCAATCAATGAATGTTGACATTGATGAAATCATAACTTTTTGGGAGAAATATCTCTTTCTATTCTGAAATCATATAAAATTTAAGTAATTATAAAAGAAAGAATTTATTTTCAAAATACTTTTATATGATTTTATGGGAATCTTTGTTGATGTTACAACAGTGGAAAATAGTAGCACCTGTCGTATAAGTTAAAAAACGACATTCTTACATTAATTTTTCGAAAAGGTCATAATGTACCTTGTTTGGAAAACAACAGAAAGATTCTGTTAACAACATATATGGTCAAATAAGGGTGAAAATGAATATAACCAATTTTATAGTAAATAGTAAAAAAAAATTAAATAAATTTTTTAGAGAAATCGGATGTGGATGATAAAGAGGTCCTAGTAGATACTTACGTAAAAACAACCTCGGTTAATAATGAGATTGTGAAATTAACCATTACCTTTTACTTTTCCATATTCTATGGTATGATAACCTTCTTTATAATAGTTTAAATAATTTTATTATATTATACACGAACTATATACATAAATATTATATCATATATGACCCTCTAATATTGCTTTGTTAATAATATTTCTCTAGTATCATTGTTCCAGGTGTTAACTAACTCATTTTCCTTTATATGAATGGTTACGTAAGATGTGATTGTTATGGATAGGATATATTTGATTCATATACATAGTGATATTATGTTCATAAATATTATTTTTAATCACAAAATGGAAATTATTCTTGAATGATTACTATGGGGAATTAATCTCATCGCGTTCGTGGAGACAATAATCTATACATTCGCACGAGTGACAATATCATTATATTGATTGTCAAATAGTATGTAATTGTATGTTAAATCATATATATAGAATCATTAACATGTTATATTTATTATTTACATCTATTATACTCATTATTTTACCCATCTATATAATGATGTGTTTGAATCACAAACTCATCCATGACCTGCAAACGGTAAACTGTATGTACGCACCTATGGTGACTTTGTCATTCATACGATTGATAGAATAATGAATATGGTAATAAAATTTTAATAATAACATCCCAGAATATATAATATACTAGATATATTTATTTAGAATCGAAATAACAATGAAATAAAAACTTGGAGATGAAAAGAACTTGAAAGATGTGAGGAGATATTTACCTCATTTTCGGGTTCTTCCTTGTGATTTTATAAAAAGGACTCCATAGGATGGATTTTGGACAAATGGAATTCCTTTGGGATGGAGGGAGGAATGTTGGGAGGATATTTGGGCAGGTAGTGTCCGATACAAATGGATTTGGAGGTTTGAAATTAAGAGAAGGGGAAGTACCCTTTTATAAGAGAGGTGAGGGTCACTTTAGGAAAATCTTGAAATATTATTTTATAATAAAATAATTTTTAGTTTAAAATGGCTCAAAATGAATTATTTAGAAGATAAGGTGGATATGGGTTGAGAACCTCTCAACCAATAGGTTATATATAGGTTTAGGTCACCATATTAACCTTATAATTCATATTTAACTCTTAGTTAAATAGTTGGACATTTAACAAGTCTGTTTGTATTTTTCTATTTTATGGTTAATAAACAAACTATAAACTTTCAATAGAACCACATGTGATTTTTTATTAATATATATAACTTTATCTATGTTTTTTGGCCAATCCATTGATTTTTATGAATATTATATAAATTAATAATATAGTTTTTTTAAAACTCAATTATGTAAATTTAGACACTATTTAGTATTTGGTGTTTGTGAAAATCATAACATGATTACTTCAAAAAATATATTTAATCAACCCTATCATGTTATATTAACCTTTAAAATTAGTGGAATTCATCAAAAGCCTCAAATAACATTTTTTTGGATATTTAAAATATCATTTATTTTAATAATTCATTATTAAGGTAATTACTGTATCATCATTGTGTCATAAATAAATTAAATTTTTTAATGTATAAAATTATAAATAAAATACCATTATGTAGGAAATAATTTCATATTTACATTGAATATTTATAATATAAATTTTCTTACTTATAACCATATGTTAAAAACGGTATAGTTGTTAAACATTGAATTTAACTCTTTTATCTCTTCCTTAAATACAATAATAATAAATTTCTTAATCTAATACATGTAGACCAAAGAAGAGAATATTTTATTCCTGAGGTTCTTTTGTCCGAATTACACTTATCAAATAGAATTAGGACATATTTTAGGGTAATTATAATATAATTTTTACCCTTAATTACCGAATTTACTTTTAACCGTTGTAAATAAAAGTAAAAAGATAATATTCACCAAAAATTATTTTCATCTTATTGAACCCAATTTTACATACTGATTTCAACTTTTTCTCTCAGATTTTTGAAATTCAACTCAAAGAATCAGTAAAATTTAGTTTAATGCAAATTTTTTAATGCTCATAGAAGGTGGGTAAAAGACGGTAAAAAGTTCAATAAAACATTTATATATCTAAACATATTATAAAATGACACCAATGAATTACATTGAACATATATAGGTATTATGTATATATTTTGACCTGAAATAAATTTAAATAAAATTAAGTATTATTTAAATAATAAGTTAGTTTTAACCATTTATGCAGTGTTTTATCATTATTCATCAAAAATTGATAGTTCTCAGAAAAATAGAAAAGCTTCACCCTTAGATAATTTTGATATTCCGAATTCATAAAGGAAAACCATTTTGAAAAATAAAATTTATAAAATATCAAAAAAAGTGTATTACTATTCAGAATGGCCAGTTTGATTGGTCGATGTGTGTTAGAATGTCAAAGTTGCGTACAATGCTAGTTATTGACTTATTCAAAGGAAAATGAATAATGGAAGCTTGGGGTGTCACATTCACCCCTCATTAAAATAATATTGTCCTTGAAATTTCTAGAATATTAATAAATAAAAATATTTGTGTGGTTCTTCATCATATGTTCCTCGGGTTACCACATTGCCCCTTCTATCTTGTGATTTCTCCATAGAACATTCACTAGATGAGTCTTCTAGTTTCTCAACACTTGTTCTCTGATATAAAGAATCTTGCCATGCTCTTCACAAAAAGGCAGATCAAATTCTAGTTCAATTTACCCATAGGTTAGTACATGCATTGGTTCAGACATGTATTTTCTATACAGTGATATGTGGAACACATCATGAACATTGGAGAGAAATGGAGGCATTTCCAAATGATATGCTACAACTCTAATTCGTTTTAAAATTTCAAAAGGTCCAATGTACCTAGGACTCAATTTAACATTCTTAACAAAAAATATAACAAGCTTACATAGATAAACCTTCTAGAAAACAAGCTCTCCATCTTGAAATTCCAAATCTTTCCTTCAGTTATCGGCGTAGCTCTTCTACCTAATTTGGTCTACTTTGATGTGGTTTTAGATACCCATAACATTTTCTATTGTTTCCTAAAAAATTTATCGGCCAATGTGTTTTCTTTCACCAACATAATCCCAACAAGTTGGTATGTGACATCTCTTTCTATATATTGATTCATGTGGTGGAATCTGAATACATGAATGGAAGAAATTGTTATAGGAAAATTCTACCAGAGGTAAATATTGATCCCACATAACTTGAAAGTCAAGTGATCTGGATATCAACATGTCTTATAAGGTTTAAATTGTCCATTCTGATTGTCTATCAGTTTGAGGGTGGTAGGTAGTGGCCAAATGATGTTTAGTATCTTAGGTCTTCTGAAGACATTTCCAGAATCTTGATGTAAAATGGGAATCACGATAAGAAACAATCGATATAGGTACTCCATGAAGCCTTAAAACTTCATTAATATATAGTCTTTCCATATATTTAAATGGTAAATCTGCTATATAGCAATAAAATGTGCTGACATGGTAAGAGGATAATCAATGAGTCGTATTTCCTCATTCCTTCTAGGAGACTTTGGTAGCCCCCTGACAAAGTCCATGGTAATATCATCGCATTTCCACTCAGGTATGAGAAGAGGTTTCATGACTCTTCTAGGAATTTTCCTTTCAGCATTCACTTGTAGAAAACCCATACATCTTGACAAAAAATATGCAATCTCCCTCTTCATGTTATCCGACCAAAAATTATTCTTCAAATCACTATACATTTTGGTGCTATAAGAGTGTATAGAGAAATTGAAGCCATGAGCAGCATCCAACAATTCCCTTGTTAGATCAGGTATTCTTGGAATACAAAGGCTTTTCCCAAATTTATAAATTCCATCTTCATATATGAATTCACTCAATATCCCCTTATTAATAGATTTAATCTTCTTTTGAAATTCCTCATCATCATTCTATAAACTTTTTAGCCTTTCTAGAAATGATGGTTTGGAAACCATTTGAAATAGTATTGATGTTTCACCTTCCATGGTTATTCCTATATCCATCATTACTAGATCCATGAAAATTGGATCCTTTTCAACTCGCATCTTGTTCGAAACTCCATGATCCGTTCTAATCAAAGCATTGGAAACATTATTTTCCTTCATGGGGTGGTATTGTATAGTGAAATCATAATCTTTGAGTAATTAAAGCCATTTCCATTTCCTCATGTTTATTTATTTTTGTGAGAAAATATATTTTAATCACCTATGATCTGTATAAATCCCACATTTTTTACCATAGTGATAGAGTATCAATATTTTAAGATCAAGGATTACAACTACTAACACAAGATCATGAGTTGAATTGTTTGTACATAAATTTTTAGCTGTCATGATTCCTAGGAAGTAACTATAACATTCTGCATAAGGACACAACCTTGTCCTTTCATTGAAACATCGCTATATATATCAAACACATCATTCCCTAATTGTAGAGGCAGTATAGTAGCTTAGACTAATCTTCTCTTTCGTTTGTCGAAACATTATTCACACTCATTTGTCCAAAAAAATTAATCCCTTTACCAATGGGCTTGGTTAATGGGTTAGCAAATCAAGAAAAATTCTGGACAAAACACTGATAATGACCTGCTAAACCAATAAAACTGCACACCATAGTTATACTCGTCGGTGCTGGAAATTCTTGGATTGCCTTGGTCATTGAAGGAGCAACATAGACTCCATCCATAAATATAATATGGCCAAGAACAGAAATCCCTTGAAGCCATAAGTCACACTTGATAAACTTCTCATATAATTTATTTCATCTAAGAGTCTTCAGAATAGTTCACAAGTGATTATCAAAATATTCATAGATTTTTAAATATACCATGATATCATCAATAAATACCACTAAAAAGTCATCAAGAAATTCAATAAAAACACTATTTAATAGATCTTTTAGGGAAGATGGTGAATTAGTCAATCCAAATTGCATTGTTGTAAACAAGTAATGCTTGTACCTGGTTCGAAATGCTGTCTTCAGAATGTATTCCTTATTCATGCACAACTGATGGTATCTAGATCAATGGTCTTTCATAGATAAATATTGAGATCCATTAGTTGATCAAATAAATCATCAATGTGAGATAGGGGATACTTGTTCTATATTGTTATAGCATTTATCTGTCTATAGTAAATGCGCAACCTCAAAGATCCATCTTTCTTCTTAACAAAAAGGAAAGGAGATCCCCATGGAGAAACACTAGGTTGAATAATTTCCTTATTACTCAATTCCACCAGTTTTTTCATTAGATCCACTAATTCCGTAGTGGCTATTCTATAATTGGTATTCTATATGGTTCTTGAACAAGGAATTAAATCAATATAAAACTCAATTTCTCATTATGGAGGATGTTCAGGTAAATCCTCTGGAAACATGGCAACATATTTTTGCACAATAGGGACAACCACAATTCGAACATTCTTTTCCTCACCAATAGTAATTTCATTCTATTCTTCACCAATAATTGAGTTAAGTAGAACTACTGGGGGTGGATCTTGATTAGAATCATGTGGTGACATTTTTTCTCTAAATATAATGTACTCCTTATCATTATAGAATATTTTAAGCTCTTTATTCTTATAATAAATTTTTGAATCATGTTTTAAATCCCAATACATTCTATAGAATTTATGAAGCTCAATCATTGGTTTGACGATGATATCAGTTGATAGATAACATTTATATTCCCTAATGGGAACTGATTCACAAAACTTTGTTGAAATAATAATTCCCTTTGGTGTTTGGAAAGACAACTCCCTTGAAATGACGAATTGAAAATATCTAATATTCATAGAAAACTTGCAATATATAAAACAATACGATGATCTAGAAGAAAATAAAGAATTGGAACAAATTAAAGAAACCATTAAATTACCTACCACCATGTCTTTCAGAGCATCAACCATGGTACTAGTTATCCCATAAGCATGCCCTTGATTCGTGGTCCTTTTTCGAGGAATTTTCCCTAGGATCTTAGGACATTCATTTGCATAATTCCATTTTTCCCTACAATTTTTTCATTCAGCATTGGAAGCCTCTTTCTTTCCCATGCATTCAAGAGCTTGGTAGAAATATTCACCACATTTGTAATAGAATTCCATTCCCTTCAGGCAAGTACCGGGGTGTTTCGTCACAGATTTACCACAGGATGGATATTCAAATTCTCCCTTTTACCCATTATTTCCATTTCTATAGTGTTCAATAGATCACTTTCTTTCTTTGCTCATAATTTGTAAGACATAGAGATTCCTTTTATATCGTGATAGCGCATGATAAACTATCTTTGTACGATAAAAAGGATTGTTAGACTAATTCTGGATGGAGAAATGGTTTAAACCCATAAAATAATAGATAAATCATACTTCATATGTTACATATATAATCTATTTCATGTCATTCCAACTATGTAATGTTAGCTTCATATTTTTTAACTTTCTCATCCTTCTTTTGCCTCAAACTCAAAAATTGACTATCTATATCCCCTCGATGGTCAATAAGAAATTATTTTTCTAAGTAAATATCATTATAATCCCACCATTCCATGTTCGATACATATTCATCTTCATTTGTGTTTTTGATTAATGACCACCATTGATCTACATCTCCCATGAGGTGACAATCTGCCATGAAAACTTTTTCCCTTTCGTTATTCCCCAAATCATGAAATATTTTCTCTAAAGAACATATCCATTGCTTGGCTACAAATGGATTTGTAGTCTCATTGAACATTGGTGGTTTCTGCCTCATGAAGTGGCCTAACAATGATCCTCCGTGTTATGAATCTGGGTGCTCCATACGGGTACGGTTATTATTTATAACCTGAGTGAATTATCCTAGTATGGTGATTAGATGATCAACACTAGTTGCATCACCAGCTCCACATAATTATATTGAGTAAGAGGGAAATCCATACTTTGATAATGTGGTTTGGTACAATTTCACATCCTTCCACTAGGCACCATTTCTAAACAATGGCATACACTAGATTAGATTGTGAATCTCAATACATAATTCCAAACTAGTGAAATAGTAAACATACATTTAATAGTTTATGTATATAATCCCTAATCATAAAAATGTTTTCCTGCAGGAATTATATTCTCATAAACCATTCATTATGGTTTTTAAGGAAAATGTCAATTATCATAACCATATCTCTCGGGAGTGTCGTAACCAAGTGTGAAACAAGGCCTGTTTTCAAGCACCAGTTCGCGTTTGAGTCTAGCTCAAAGCCGTCATTTCTGGTTTTACCCCTCTTTACCTATGTTCTAGAGCTTCCTCTAGATACTAATATCTAGAAAAGGATTTATTTCTTGGAAAACTCACAAAATCATTACAGTACCAAAATTCTAGGATGTTTTTCTATACTAATCTACAATTTTTATCTTTGGGTAGTGTTCTCTAATCAGAGTTTTCTAAATCTGGCTTCCATGTTTTGTAATAAACATCCTCTAAGACCAATTGTAATGCACCAACCCCAGTTACCTATAGTCAGTGCATTATTACATAAAATTGGCATGATATAGGGAATCATGTCACAAAATACCGATCAGTTTAGTATCCTTGAATGTATTAGATACAATTATTAGTTTTACGTTACATCCTGAAATAAAAAAATCAACAAAATTTTGTCCCCTTTTGAACACACTTATATCCTTATCCTATCCCTGTAGGTCAACCATAAAATTCTTCTTCACATCCTAGGAAATATAAAACCTATAAAGAGGGAGCTTATATGCTCATTAAGGGTAACAATATAGGGGAAACATTCATAAATAAGCATAAACATTTAAGTCAATGTATAACACTAAAAAAAGCCTTTTAAAGTTAATCATCTGCATAATATGGAGAAACATAAATTCAAATAATTTCATTTACATAATCACATGGATATTATACTAGTAGAATAACCACATTCAATCTCAATAGCTAATTTTATAATGATTAAATACATAATTCTAGACTTTATAATCACATAGTCAAGGCCTTGTGCAAAGACTAGAAATAAAATTTTGCCAAGGCCATGTGCCAAGACACTTGTTTATCTAATGAGACCAACTAATTCATTGAAGAGAAATAACGGCCTCCACCTATCACTTACTATGACCAACACATTCCTCATATGAACAGGTTTATACATAACATAAACATTCGTATTAAAACTAGAGTATGAAATGTCAATACATTATCGATATTAAAATAATTGAATAAAAATAACACATCCATAGTCAAATATATCAAAAAAATCAATAAAATATGGAATATTTGTATCATAAATAAATCACCTTGAAATAGGCTTATAATCTATCAAAGAATGATGACGTAGATGAAATCATAACTTTTTGAGAGAAATATCTCTTGCTATTTTGAAATAATTTAGAAGTCATGTATTTATATAAGAAAATATTTATTTTGAAAATATACTTATAATATTTTTAGGGTTACTTTAACGATGTTATAATGGCAGAAAATAGCCCCACTTACCGTATAAGTTAAAAAAAAGACCTTCTTACCTTATTTTTGTCGAAAAGGTCATAATGTACCTTGTTTGGAAAAAGACATAAAGATCCCATTAAAAACATATAAAGTTAAATATTGGTATAAATTACCTTAACCCATTTTCTAGTAAATTGTAAAAATGTTTTGAAATACATTGCTAAGAGAACACAGATACGGATGATAAAGAGGTCTTAGTAGATAGTTATGTAAAAACAACCCCGGATAATAAAGATATTTTGAAATTAACCCTTACCTTTAATTTTTCTTAGTATATGGAATTATAACATCCTATATAGTTGTCATAACATTTTTATTAAATTATTAAATAACTATATACATAAATATGATATCATATATGACCCTCTAATATTCCACTATTAATAATATTTCAATAGTATCATCATTTCAGGTGTCAACTGATTCGTATTCCTTCGTATACTTGGTTAGGAAAGACATGTTCGTTATGGATAGGATGTATTGGATTCATATACAGAATTATATTATGTTTATAAAAATTATATTTAATCATAAAATAAAATTTATTCTTGAATGATTACTTTGGGGAATAAATCTCATCGCGTTCGTGGAGACAGTAATTCGTACGAACGCACAAGAGACTATATCATTATATTGATGGTGAAATCATATGTAATTGGATTTTATATCATATATAAAGAATCATTAACATTTTATATTTATTATTTACATTAGTTATACTCATTATTATACCCATCCATATATTGAAGTGTTTGAATGACAAACTACACCACGACATGGAGATGATAAGCCATACGTACACAGGTATGGTGTCTTTTTCATTAATTAGACGGATAGAATAATAAATATAGTTGTAAACGTTTTATAATAGCATCCTATTATATATAATATACTAGAGTTATTATTTTAGATTGGAAATAACAACGAAATAAGAATTTGAAGAAGAAAAGAACTTGAATGAGGTGATGAAATATTTACCCCTTCTTCAGGTTATTCATTATGATTTGATCAAAAGGGATCCATAGGTTGGCTTTTTGACCAATGGAAGGCCTCTAGGATGAGGTTTGTAATTTTGGGAGGATATTTGGGTAGGGATTGGAAGATGAAAATGGATTTGGAGGTGTGAAATTAATAGAAGGAGATGTACCCTTTTATAAAAGAGGTGAGGGTCTCTTTAGGAAAAGCTTCCAATATTATTTTGTAATAAAATAATTATCTACAAATGATGGCTCTAAAATAATTTATTTATAGTCTAAGGTGGTTATGGGACGAAAATATCTCCACCAATTGGTTTTATATAGGTTTAGTTTACCATATTAACCTTGTCTTTTTTGTATAACTCTTAGTCAAATAGTTTGGCATTCACTGTGTCTCTTTTTATTTATATATTATATGGTTAATAAACATACAATAAACATCCAAGAGGCACAAAGTGGTTCATTATTAAAATATAAAATCTTATCAATGTCATTTGGATGAGCCATATATTTTTAGTAATATTAAATCTATTAATAATATAGTATTTTTTTTAAACTCATTTTTGTGAATTTTGACTCTATTTAGTATCTGGTATTTGGGAAAATCACTACAGCATGATTACTTCAAACAAAATTTTTTTAATCAACCATTAAATGTAATATTAACCTATAAAATTAGTTTAATTCACCCAAAGACTGAAATTAAATTTATTTATATATTTATAATAACAAATATTTTAATCATTCATTAATAAGGTAATTACTGAATTATCATTGTGTCATAAATAAATTAATTTAATAAATGTAAAAAAATTGTTAATAATATTCATTATGTAGTAAATATTTGTATCCTTCTAATGAATATTTAAAATCGAGTTTATCTTAGGTATAACAACATATTAAAAATTCTTTACTTATTGAACATTGAATTTAAGTCTTTTAACTCTTCATTAAATAATATAATAATAATTGACCTAATGTAATCCATGTAGACCAAAGGGGGTCATATATTATTTCTAAGGATGTATTTGGTCAAATTGCAGTGATCCAATAGATTTGGACATGTGTTATAGAAATTATAATATCATTTTTACCCATAATTACCCTACTAACTTTTAACTCTGGTAAATAAAAGTAAAACATTACTATTCACGAAAAATTATTTTCAACTTATTGAACAACATTTTACAAACTGATGTAAACCATGTGTCTTGGATTTTTGAAATTCTAATCATAGAAGAGGTAATATTATGTTTTATGAAAATTTGAAAATGCTCTTAGAAGGTGCGTAAATGAAGGAAAAAGTTCAATAAAAGTTTTATATATCTACAATTTTAATAAAATGAATCCAATTAATTACATTGAACTTATATATGTATTTTGTATCTATTTTGACCTAAAATAAATTTAAATAAAATAAATAATTATTTAAATAAAAACTTGATTTTAACAAATAATGCAGTGTTTTCTCACTATTCATAAAAAATTGAATGTTTTCAGAAAAATACCAAAAATCCACTCTAAGATAATTTAAATATTAAAAATTCAAAATTGGGGTCTGTTTTGAAAAATAAAATTTATAAAATTTCAGAAAGTGGGTATTACTATTTATAACGGCTAGTTTGATTGGTCACAGTGTGTTAGAATTTCAATGTTTCATAAAATGAAATCTATTACATTATTCGAAGAAAAACAGTTCATGGAATTTTGGATTGTCACATAATTTGATGGGAACATCATATAAAATTGAGTACTATCTCGATATCACAATAACGAAATATGCAAAGTCATTATTTTTTAAAAAACTAGAACAACTGGGATAAACATATCCTACTTTAAAAAGAATATTCAAAAGATTAAAATAGAGTAATGATAATCTATATGTATATCATTTGGATAAAGAAAAACAAAATCGTCTGTCATGAAATTATGAAATGCCACACGATCATCACGGTGGGTAACTACACCCTAGGAATATATGACCAATTGAAATTTAGCATTTCATAATCCCGACATCCTTAACATGTATTAATTTACCAAATTAATACATGTCTACCATGGTGTGTAATTTCACAATTAAAAATACTACTCAAGTAATATGGTACATTAATGAAACAAAAACATTTTTGAAACATAAAATAAGCACTAATCAATTGTTTTTATCTCTGAGGGTGACGCCAGAATTATATAATTCTTCACATACACACGTAATCAAATTCCAAAAACAAGATCATGTGAAATAATTCCATGGGATCCCCCACGTATCCTCAAATTCAATGAAAAAAATTAAAATTCAATAGATACCCACTTACTGCATACATATTCTTGTCTAAGGAACCATCCATGGAAACACTTAAACTGAAAGATACACTGGATCAGATACAATAAGACCCCATAATGGTCATATTTAATCAATTAAATCACATAAAATATATTGTAAACAAAAAAAATCTTATATTAATGAAATTTAAAGTACCAATAATAGAGAAACATTTCCTGGAACTCTTTTTTGTTTGCATCACACAACATTTTAGAACAATTATATCATTATTTATTTTTAAACAATTTATTTATTCAAATGATCTCATAACTATCTTGGTTAATGGAAATTTAAATCATATGTTGTAATGTTAAACACCCATTTGGTTATAATTTTATTTTTAATTATCCAATACTCATTAAAAAAATGTCTTCAAAATCCAAAAGTTCTTTTACCATATTACGTTGATTAGTAACCTATGTTACCACCATCAATTTACATGAAACAAAATATATGTAGTTGTTTTAACATCAAATTATCATTCATATTCATAATAAAAATACCCATTGGAGTTAGGTAACTAGAAATATAAATATAAATCCAACCATTGTGGTTTAGGTCATTCCAACCTTGGTTTTGTTATATGGGAAACCATTCCCATATTATAGAGCCATAACTCTATAAATTAGAATTCGAATCACTCTTAAGTGAAACAAAAAATATTTAAAATTGCAATCCACCCTTAGTGATTTTATATAATAATAATAATAAATAAAGAATGAAATAAATGGTTTGAGTCAATAATATAAGGATTATGTTATTAGTATCCTCATTTAAAAGTTATAACTATACAATACATTATAAATTTTAATTTCCAAACCATTTGACCAATATCCCTAAAAATTGATTTCAATTTTTTTTAAACGAATTCTTTTACCTTTTTAAAATTATATTATAGTTAATTCGCTACCAAATAATAATCAAATCGTACTGATGGTTAGATTCAGTTTGGGTCAATTGAATGGAAACATCAAGTTATATAAGATATTTCAATTTATGTTTGTGTTGATACATTTTTTAACCAAACATATACCATAACCATAACATTGAAATCTATCACCCAAGTAACGATTTTTGGTATACATAATGATAATCACAAAATAATTGGACATAACTAAAAATTCTAAATAATAACACAAGAATGATATATTGAAAAAGATTCTAAATAATCAGACAACTCTGGTATATATAAAATCATTATGAATAGTCAAATAGACATGGAATACATATATTCATTATAAATTATCACACAAGCATTATATATAGTTAAATTGGACACATAGTTACATAATTATGGAATACATTTATTCATGCTAGGGACATGTGAATCTGTTGTTCAAGAAATTATGTTTGAAAAAAAACTCTTCCCATAACATGTGGAAACCCAAAAGTTTATTTCAATGATATTAAATTTTCTTTTGCGATATTCATTTCATTACATAACCACATGCCAATGGATAATGATTTTTAACTTCATTTATAAACTAGGTACACAATATTCTAATTTAATAAATGACCTTCAGTGTTTCTCGTAATGATCATTTTATTTGGATGTTTTAATAGACATATCCAAAATAAATCATTTTATTTTAACATGGGTAGTTGAAACATAAAAATGATTAAAATTAGTTCCTCAGTAAGGCTAAGAAATTTAAAATATGTAAACATAGTGTGAGACTAATTGGATAATTACATGATAAAGGGATTTAAAAACCTTACCATACATATTAAAAATCAATTTTTTGATCCATGGAATTTATATTGGCGGTTCATAAGACATAAATCATAAGGATAGAAAATAACATGCTCTATTAGGGAATAAAATTGAATTAAGACACGGAATCATGGAATACACATACCTATAGAAAATAATTTCATTAGTATTCAAGAATATTTTCCCAAACTATCATAGTAAAATGTGTTCACTGCCCAAACCATCATATTACTCAAAGGATCACTCTTAGAACGATCATGTGGATAAATTTTCTTACTGAACTATGTATACTTCCCGTTATAGTCATCTTTATCTCATTAAATACCAATCATTACCCATTACATTTGAGGGAGATATAGTTTCCAAAAATATTTTTTTATAATATAGCCTTAATCATTGGTTATAACGTTAACACCATCCCTGGTTATAATGTAACCACCATCACATAATGATTACAAAGAAAAATTGTTCAATAAAAATAGTGAAATTATCATATAATAACCCCTAAAAATGGGGTTCATTAACATTTCAACATAGCATAACCCATTTAAAATAAACATTTTCTTTTTGAATTTCATCATAAAAGCATAACCCATTATAAAAGAAGTGGGTTTGAAAATTATCTTATCTTGGTATAAACATTGGAAGGGAAATGGGTTTCATACACATCTTGTCATCATAAATAGAACAAATCTTGGAAATGAGTAAGAATTGAATTACGAAAGGGTTAATGATGATTTAATCCATATATTTTAAAAAATATCCTTTCATAAAAAATATTAAATACTGAAAACATACTAAAAATCCAAATTTATAATAACATAGAAAAAACATGAAATAATATTTAATGATCATTAAAAACATTTCAGGAGGAAATTATATGTTTCCTATTTGAGAAATCATTTAAACAAATTATACATCATCAAAATAATTTTCATTAAAAGTAAAATTTAAAACATATAATGTAATATTAAAATAAATTAATGTTCATGATAGTATGAAATTATAATCATGTACTACATGTTAACACAATGATTCATTTAACATATTATATAAAATTTAAATAATCAATCTATCAAAAATGTAATGCATATTTCTTTCAGAATATTCTTAAAAACTAAAAATATGGGTACAAATTCCTTTAATAAATAATTTAAATAATTTTAAAAAAAATAAATCATTATTAGATAATATGGATCCTTTATAAAATGGGATTTTAAAATAACATTAAAATAAAGATGAGTTTTCATAAAAATAACAATTTTGAACTCTTGATTACCTAAATAGATGAAAATGAAGAGTAACATGTATTAAGAAGTAAAAAAGAGTAGAAAAATTTTACAATGATTCTTGAGAGGTATATCAAAGTATTTCAACATTATAAACTTAATTACAAAAAATACTTATAATAATGAGATTATAATATAAAACAAATATGACATTGGTATCTTTGAATCATAATACACATAAAATAATTACATTAGATGAAATGTATTATAAAATTATAACAATTATATTCATGATTTAACATTTCATTTGTCTAGTGTATACACCTTATGGAATAAAATAGATGCATAACATACCTTATGTTCCCAATAAGTCAAATTGAGAAGAAAATCCATTACTGCTTTATTAATTTCAGATATTTAGATCCAATGAAAGATATTTCCAAAATAGTATATGTGAGTAAAAATAATTTTATGGATAATAATGCTATCTTAAATTTAGGGTTCGTTAAATACCATATAAAATAAGTATATAGTGAATTTGGATTGTACCTCATTGAAAAAAAACTGAGACAGAAATCCATTTCCTTAAGTATCGACTTCCTTAGTAAAAGTGTTTACCTTTAATATAATAAATATATGTTTAATATAAATATATTATGGATAGTTTCTCATTCTTATCCTACCATATTTTATTTACCTATGACATTTTATTACCTATTTAATAACAATTATTTGTTGAAATCAAAATTTGTATAATAACATCATTGTGTCTAATATATTTTTTTATTATTTATTGTTGTTCTTCTAACATTTACCATGGTTGCACAATATAAAAAAATTTAACAATGATTTAAAGATCCTATACATTCAGTAATTATATATTTACCATGTTCAATAAAATATATACATAGAATATAAAATTCATTGTTCATAGAGGTGGTAGTCCGTATATATGAATGAAAGTTGTGTCAATTTTGTTTAAAAAAAGAAAGTAATATAGGTAATTAGTATATTTAAATTTAATAATCATTTTTATTTTTTATATATAACATATTTTAATTATAACCATACTCATCACATTCCTAGTAATATGTTAATGAATCACATCAATTCATGATGTGGTAGTCTATCAAATACTCGAGCGATGTAATCAAATTACAACATAATGTAATGTAAAAAGTTATATGTGGAATAATAATTAAATAATTATATATATATATATAATAAATAACATATATAGACATATAATCCATCATTATTTGTGGAAATAGTGGTTTCCTAAGACCCAACTCATTAGTGATTCTGACTAACTTATCATTTATACAAGTAAATTATACAAGATGTTTACATATCATGATATTGTATATTTTTATGCAACCAATATTGAAATTGTAATTTCTATAGATTAATTGTCTTATCAAAATTTGATAAGAGATATCAGGCTATAATGAGAACCACAAGATTCCATGACATTAATCATATATATATTTTTTATGGATTAGATACCTCATACTAATTGGACATAGTATATGTTGACTAGCGAGTTATCAGGATTCAATAGAATTGAGAATTCTTTTCAGGAAGTTAATATTTGGTGATCACTAGTTGTGAGATCATGAGAACAACCCCATCAATTAGAACATGACATGTTCTGGGTGTGATTTGATGTTACTATCTATGTACATGTGTATTGGTACCCTAAATTGAGATCATTGTCATTGTGTCCCATTTGATAATGTACATTGATGCATGGAGATAACAGGAAAAGGAAATCATGGAGAGGTAGTTTGTGTTGGGATTTTCATTAGTGTCTTGAAATTGATTGAATGTTCGATATATGATTTTTCGGTTTTGAGTTGAGGAATAGATATACTAGCAATGGTTGAAAACTATGGTATTACCTTCATAAATCCATGGCCATGGTTTTTGAAGGTAAGTTCATCCTGTTAAATAAACAAATGATAGAGAAAGTAAAGGATAATGACACAAGTTTGCATCCTACATTATGTGATATCGATGAAAATGAGATTATATTACACAGTGTGGGTTTGTACGTGGGTATTCCTTAAAATGAAATTTACATATCTCTTTAGTTGCCTTCATGGATTTATATTATGCTCTCTTGGTTAGTGAATATTATTCATTTATACTGAGCTATGGGCCTAGAGGATCCCAAATAATAGAACATTTAAGAATCTTTAATAGTTAGTTGAATAAGAATATATGACTTAGTTGGACCCACAATAGGGTCCGAGTATTATTCAGTTCCATTAATCACACTTGAATAAAAAAATGATTATTATTCATGTAAAAAATATCAGTATTAAATTTATTTATTACATATATTTACAAGTGATTGAGTAATTACAAAGATAAATATTATTCAAATGAATTTTAATATAATATTTATAGTTAATTTAATATTATCTAGAGGTGTTAGTGAAGTTAATGGCTAATGATTACCACATATTATAATTAATATATTCTATACTTAACTGATAAAATATAAATATTATTTATTGTGCATTTTTTCATCAAAACTAATTTTTTATAAAACATATTTAGTGGATGTTTGTTACATGGGTTATGGGAATCGATACCTTGTATTATATAAATCCACTATATAAGTGGAGAGAGGCTCATCACAACTAACTATTCATTTCATTGTAATTGAGATATTCTCTATCATTCCAATCCTTGAGAGATAAATGATCAATCAGTTGTATGATCCAATCTTATATTCATAAATCGAATATGGAGGATCATTGTGATCATAGATTCATCGAATTGATCATCATAGTTCTGCATAGCTCCTAAAATACAATGAAAAATATGAATGTAAAATCATGAAACATGTTTGGATGATCTAGAAGGATTCAACATCATATCCTTCAAGCAATGATTCTAGAAATTTGTGATGGATTGCGTGTATATTCATTGATGAGGAAATCGTTCATTTTTATTTATTGCTATCTGTTTAATCCACATGTTATCCTAACAACATATTTGGTAGATATCACAAGATTCAATGAATTTTTGAAGCTCCGATGAAAAAAAAATTTAATTCATATACCACATGCTTCCACTATGTGCCCTAATTCCTTCAATTGGTATTATAGGTATGAATGGTTTTTATGATTCAAATAAAAATGTAATTGTCGTTTGGAAAAATAATTTTTTATTATTTTCCAAACTCATTTAAGAAATGTGAGAAACCCAAAGATAGAAATAAGCCCACAAAACACATCTAAAACAGACCAAACAACCAAACACCCAGATCACCCAACAAAAACTAAAATCTAAAGTCTCCATACCCGTCGTCACAACCAACACAGGAGTCCTCCGCGGTGGTCGTTCCCCATTCAGATGCCGGGTTGAAATGCATCAGGAAATCTTCATTATAGTCCTGCCTCACATCATTCAAATTGATTCGCCCAAGTCCATCTTGCTTGGTTATGCTGCCTTTTGTGAAGGCCAGTGTCACCCCATGATCGTGCTTAAAGGAGGATCTAGTTCACAATGGAAGAGGAAAATAAGAATAATCCTTCTTTACTCTTCTTTTTGGAGTAACAGATGCCACTCCTCCATCCTTAGTCCTGTTTCTATCCCCACCTTGGACTAAATCACTGATTCCACACCCATTATGAGCTTACATACCCATACTTAGACCTGCCCCGCCCTGTACAGTGTTTCTGTATGAGATCCTTGTCAATCAACAACTATTTTCATTGTCTTAAAGTTTAAATAGAGGATGATACATTAGTACAATCAAATTCCACCGTAGGTCGATCAGGTTTCAGATGGACATGTTATAACCATCTGAACTACAATTAATTTTATAAAAAATAAAATTAGTGACTTAATTTAATTTTTTGATTTATAATTATTTTAAAAGTATAACCCCTAAATTAAATTAGATGAATTTATCTAAATTTATTTAAATTAATTTAATTTATTTAAATACCCTCATACAATTAAATTTATCTCAATTAAAATTTATTAAGCATTATATTCATACTGACTAGTATTGATTTAGTGGTTGGCTTGTGCATATCTAGATTTTATTTAATTAATTATTCATTACATGAGAAGATTGAAATAATTAAGTAGTAAAATGATGGTTATGGCACTGTATTATTTCTGAAATATGTATAAGGGAATGCACGTCCAATGAAACTATTATAAATTTCACCATTATACCACATAACATGCGTGTGAATCTATTTTTATAAAGAAAGTGATTTTTAAGATGTAGAAATCACCATGATATGGTGGTAATGCAGATGAGAAGAAAGGAAATTATTTTTGGGTAGAAATGTAATACATGTTACGATTCGACTCAGGTAAAGAACCCCCTAGGTTATTATTGATCCTTTATAGATCGAATAGTATTAGATGATCCAGACCAGTAAAATAAATATATTTATTTTATTTATTTTTCTTTTTTTAATCAATTTTATGATTATTATGTGATCATTAAAATTATAAAAAAGATGAATTGCATAAATATGAGACATATGTTTTTCTATTGGATGGTCAATTTTGAGTGAGATCACATAGTATGTCCTCGTCAACTAGGAAATTACTTCTTCCTACCTGTGAAATAATAAAACCATCAAAGGAATATTAATTCGTAACTACTTTCCATCATTTGAATTTGGAAATAACTAGGTGTTTAGGGTTCTCATCATACCATTTATGAGGGTTCCTCTTACTAAAAAGGAGTTATTATTAAAATTATAGGTTGACATAACAAATATGGTAGTAAGTATTTTACATAGATAACTTTCTATCATTTTATATAAAAAAACTGAGTAAATCAATTCATGATTTTTGATGCTCAGACTTCACTCAACTAATAAAGGAACCATGAGTAAAATCTATTGGCTAGTCATATACTGCATTGAACAATCCATGTAGTGGAGTAGCCATAAATTTTAGAATATGAGGGAGATTCGCGGATCCTTCAAACTAGAGTTCTCAAACGACAGAGTATTCTGATTCATGCATAGACGATTATTATAATTAAATAAAATAGTGTGAGAAATTTATATATGTAATTAAATAATAAAAAATTTTAATCTGGTAATCATGATAAAAAGTACAATCCTAATTAAATTTTATTTTTGTTAGAAAAGGAAATGTTATACAACAAAAAATACTGCAATAAATAATGTACAACATAAATGCCCACACTAGAGATTTTATTCTTGTATAGTATAGTTTCATGTGCACAATCAGTACGATACTGGAAATTCAAGGTGCTAGTGTTCACAATAACAATTATGGTAACTCAATAAGTGAGGGTGAGAAAAATTATTTCAGGAGACTGTTGTGTTTATTTTGTTATGGTTATTCCATTATGTTATCACCAACATCTATTGTTAGATGTGGTCGAAACGTCATGTCTGTAACATCCCAAGTAATGATTAATAGATATTTTTATCTATGTCTATTATTGATTAAGATAGTGTTTTAGAGGCTTAAAATGAAAATAAATACAATCTTATGCATGGAATACACTAATATTCTTAAAAGATTGTTTTACTACCTTTTGATGGAAAAGCATTTTTAAATCTATCTTATGACAATTTTATAACCTATGTTTTTCAAAATAAACATATTATTTATTATTGGGACATCAAAATTTACTTTGTGTGAATTTTTGGTATTTTTCCGATAAAGTTCATTTTTTATGAATAGTGAAAATGTTGTATTTTAATTCAAAACCTATTTTTAATCTAATTTATTTATATTATTAGATTATATTTTAAATTGGTTTTAAAGTGAAATTAGAATATATTTTTACCATTTAATCCAATGGTGGTCATTGGAATCAATTTCACTTTGAAATCGGATTTAAACTAGTGTCAATCTTTTGATACTTATTGTTTCATAAAAACACGCTATTTGTCATGACAGCGGGAATTAGTTATTAAATTAATTAATGAAACTTACATGTTTTTAATTTTGTAAAATATACATCATTTTTGAATTCGGAATATCAAATATAGCTTAGGGTGATGTTTTGGTATCTTTCTGAAAATCTTCAATTTTTGATTAATAGTGAAACCACTAAGAGGTAGTTAAAGAAACTGATTTTTCGTTTAAATGGAACTTTTCCACTTATGTGATTTGATTTTCAAAAATCCAACATACATGGTTGTCATTAAGAATTAAAATGTGGTTCAATGAGATTAAAATAATTTTTTTGGTGAATAGTAACTTTTAAGTTCTTAATCGCGATTAGTGGTAATTAGTGTAGTTTAAGGTAAAAATAATGTTTTAATAATATGAGATGAGCTTGACACATGTCCTAACCTCATTTGATGTGTCATGGACGACCAAGAAAATCCATGGGTCAACTTGGGGACCCCATGGAGCCACTTTGGATGGGAAATGACATAAATAACTTATTATTTAACGTTAAAGTAAAAATGACACAAATAAGAGATGTTTTACTAAAACAATTTTTACATGGGTTATACAAGTCATTTTTTTGATTATAAAGAGTCATTATAAAGCTAAAAATATTTCCTACATCATGATATTTTTTATATAATTTTTAGACATTATATAATTTAAATTATTTATGACATCATGATTATGCAGTGATTACCTCATTAATAAAGGATTTAAATAAAATGGAAAGATAATGTAATATATAAGACCTACACATGTCCAAAACCTATTTTATGGGTGGATTTCGATCCATTATAACCTTACCCTATATTTATATCAATGTGGGACCTTTTGAATCCGAAACTCATTTTAAAATAATGTAACATTTGTTTACTTTCCAAGAGTGCACTTCCTCTCCTCGTATAAAAGGCCCCCACCTCTACCACCTTACCCACACTCCCAAAGAATTTGGCTCGGCCAAACTCTGCTCCTTTTGTCTCTCCACTTCCCTCTCTTACTCCTTGAAGCCTCACATTGGGCAGAAGTCTTCCCAAGGAAGCCTTTGAGCTCAAACCAAAGGGAGTTACCCGATTTTAAGGTAATGCCTTCAATTGAGTCCTTTTGTTTTATTTTTCTTGTCCAACCCCCTAAAATCTTTTTATTCATTTATTTTGTAAAATTTAAAGTATCATTAATATACTAGGATGTTGTTATAAGAAGGATTCGAGCTACACAGACACACACCTAAATCTAATGGTTAAAGGACATATTGTTTCCGTGGATGGTGAATTTATGCCTCCCGAAACGATGATTGTTCAACATTCTTTTAACACCTTCATAGGTGGACATTAAGATGTAACTATATTTATATGTGATATATAATATGTTTATGTTATCCTTATGCTTCTGTATTTTTCATTTTGGGCATACATTTATGGTTTCCATTATGGGTAAACGCGATATCTTCATTTAAGGAAGTGCGGACTACCGCCCACTCAAAGTGATTCGATTCGTTAAATACCATATGTGGGATGTATAAAGGATGGAATTATGATATTATATATGATATTATACTGGAATTATAATATACTTTTATATCATTATGATTCCATTCTATAAAATATGAAATAGAAATGAAAGTAGCGTTCATGCGTACGTACGGCTTACCGTCTCCATGAACGGTGCATTTCATTTCATACCTCTAAATGATTATGTAGTATTATAAATTCATGAATTTACTGGATATATATGACATATATGATATCTAAATCATGAATATAATTCTGGATATAATGGATACATGAACAACTTGTAATTATAAAGGGCTTATTTTTTACTCAAGTACCAATGATCGTTAAAACGATCGTTATTAACTTAAATAATTACATAGTGTTCATGACATGGAAATAAGTGATATAAAAGGAATAATGAACTTGAAAAAGGTTCTTAAACAAGTATAAATTAACTCAAGTTTATTATTCAGGTGATTAAAGAACGACCGAGTCAAGTCGGACCCGAGGTATGGGACTTCGTCTCAATCTACTTTCATTGAGGCATATTTTGTTTTTTACACAACCTTATTTTATACGGTGTATAAACCCTTTTGAAATTTACGTTTATTCAAAAGGAATCTTTTTTATATTAAGTGTTTACTAAACGACAAAAGGGAATGTTTTTGTCATACGTATGCGGTGACAATGACTTCTCTGCCGCCGTGACCATTATTTGAGTTTCGGCTTCCTCTACAAGCCATACCTTTTTTTTAAAAGAAAAATAAATACCATGTTTTACTTTTCTTTTATTTTGGTATTGAAAATTGTTTTCATAATGTTTGTATATCAATGTGTTGTATTGATATCTTGTGATTGAAAGGTAGAAATGTTATGTTTCCTTTATGCATGTTTTATGTGATACGATTATGTGGAGGTTCTTGGGCATTATTATGAAGACTGGTGGTTCCGTGATAGACTAAGGGTGGGTGAGCCCGATATAGCTCTTCAATGCATTGGGTAATGCGAAGGAGTGAAACGTTAAGGTTTTTCCGAAGAGATTTAGGGAATATACTATGATGGGTATTCCAAACGTAACCAAGAGGGTTACTCCCTACGTAAGAAAGTTATGAATGCCTCAAGTAACCTTTATGTCTTATGATTTCTATGATTTAATCATGATTTGATGAGGTATGTTAAAGTGCTTATGTTTTATGGGTAATGTATGATTTCATTCTTATGTATATATGTACCCATGTTTCCTTTCTATAATTTTATATCCCTTACAGAGCTTTTTATGCTCATCCCAAGTTTTTTTTTTGAAATGTTTTTCACAGGTCAAGGGAAAGGTACATGATATGATGATAGTGTTAAGGAAGTGTCAAGAAATAATCCATGTCTTATTTTAAATATGTTTCCATTGATGGGAAAGAAGAATACTATCTTTATGTAACCACTTTGTTTATATGTGGAATGTAATGCATGTTTTATGATCTAATTATCTAAAACTCTAAACCCGCAAAGATCCTCAATGTGTAATCTTGTAATAACTCAAGATTAAGTAAGGTTTAAGGCCGGGGCCTTATAGTTGGTATCAAGGGTCAGTTTAGATAACTTTATGAGTTAAAATTATATTAAATGATTATCCAAAAATATTTTTTTATGGTCAAATTTAAGTGATATAGTATTTGAAGATTACCATGTTGCTTCATCTAAGACATGTTTGTTCAGAATGGTTTCCCGCAGAGGAAACAGTGAAGCAGTGCTAGGAAGGCATACAGAAGGAAATAACCTTCCGAATCAGCATCCTGAGATGGTCGGAATTGGAACTGAATAGTTTGTTTCAGTAATGGAATAGTTGACTCAAGCGATAAATGGTGGTGTTATCCATGAACGAGATCATCCAGATCAACCGCATAGGAACATGTCAGTGGTGGAACATTTCATGAGGCAACATCCCTCATCATTCAGAGGATCATCTAACCCTGTGTTAGCTAAAGGATGGATTAAATAACTGGAGAAGATTTTCGATGTCATGGGGTGTTCAGACAATCAAAAGGTTAGTCTTGCTATTTACCGTTTGGAGGGTGAGGCAGATCAGTGGTGGTCTATGGTTAAAAATATCTGGGATGCCGATGAGATTGATGCTCTTGACTGGGATGAATTCAAAGGTATGTTTCTTGAGAAGTATTTTCCTAAGGGTGTTCAACTTATGAAGCAAAAGCAATTCTTGGAATTGAGGCAAGAGGAAGACTCAGTGGCTACCTATGAAGAAAGGTTCACTCGATTGGCAAGGTATGCTCCAAATTTTATCCGAGACCTTGATAGTAAAATCAATCGTTTTTACTCAGGATTAAAGCCAAAATATCGAAGGGCATTAGCTTCTCGTGAGATTAAAAGTTATGAAAATCTTGTTTGATGTGCTGAGAAGGTGGAAATGGAGTTTTCTGATGATCAAGTGTTCTATAACAGCCAACATAAGAAGAGACCGAGGTGGCAGGAGAAAGGTAAGAATTCTTCAAAACAGTCTGATGGTAAGAAAACTAAGTTTCCAGTTTGTGATAAATGTGGAAAAGGCATGATGGAGAATGTCTTCTGAATTCTGGAAAGTGCTACCGATGTGGTAAGATGGGACATAAGGCTCCTGATTGGACTGAAAAGGATCAAGGTGAAGGTAAGACCAAATTTTATTTACAGTTAGTGAAAAGTTATTAGTGCAATGAGATGGGTCACTATGAAAACGAGTGTCTGACAAAGAGATTGAGTGATGGGAAGTAGTTAGACTACAAGCAGAAAGGGGTGGTAAAATCCTTTGCAACTACTTCAGCAGATGTCGGGCCATCAAATGAAGTTGTATCAGGTACTTTGTTTGTTTTTTCAGATTATTCTAGTGTGTTGTTTGATTCGGGTTCTACACATTCCTTCATCTCTGAAAACATTTCAAGTAAAATGGAAATTCCATCTCAAGATATGAATCCCGAACTTACGGTAAAAACACCCGGAGGGAAAGTTAAGACAAAAAGGAAGTATATGAACATTCATATCCTTGTGTGTGGAAAGAATCTACCCGAAAACCTTATTGTTTTTCCTCTAGTAGAGTTTGATGTTATTTTGGGCATGGATTGGCTTCCTGTTTATCATGCTAAGATTGACTGTAGAGCTAAAGAAGTTTCTTTTCATAGAGACTTTTAGTGTGTGTACAAGAATGAACCCTTACTGGTGATAACTTATCAAGAGGCCGAGAAACTTGTAAAATATGGAAATGAATGTTACCTTGCACACATCTTTGAAAATAAAGGAACTGTTTAGATTAATGATGTGCCAGTGGTAAATGAGTATCCTGCTGTTTTTCCTGATGAGTTTCCTGGAATAATACCAGATCGGGAAGTTGAGTTTATAGTTGACTTAGTTCCTGGTGCTAAGTCAATTTCAAAACCCCCTTATCGAATGGCTCAAATTGAACTTTTAGAGTTGAAGGAGAATTTGCAATATTTATTAGAGAAAGGTTGCATTCGACCTAGCACTTCACCATGGGGTGCTCCTGTTTTATTTGTTAAAAAGAAAGATGGTTCAATGAGACTTTGCATTGATTATAGATCCTTGAATAACATCACTCTTAAGAACAAATATCCTTTGCCTCATATCAATGATTTGTTTGATCAGATCCAGGGAGCTCAGTATTTTTCAAAGATTGACCTGAGATCGGGGTACCATCAGCTGATGGTAAAGGAAGCAGATGTTCCAAAGACTGTGTTTTGTACAAGATATGGCCGTTATGAATTTGTAGTAATGCGTTTTGGGCTGACCAATGCACCTGCTGTATTCATGGACTTAATGAATAGAATTTTCCATGAGTTCTTGGATAAGTTTGTGGTGTTTTTCATTGATGGTATTTTGGTGTTTTCTACAAGTAATGAAGAACATGAAAGACATTTAAGGGTCATTTTGAAAACCTTGAAAGAAAATAAATTGTATGGGAAATTCAGAAAGTGTGAGTTTTGGTTGCAACAAATTTCTTTCCTTGGTCACATTGTTTCTAAAGATGGGATAACTGTTGATCCTGCAAAAACAAAGGTTGTTGAAGAATGGACAAGACCCACAAATGTAACAGAGATTCGTAGTTTCCTTGGTTTGGCCGGATATTAACGAAGGTTTGTTAGAAATTTTTCACGTTTATCTAGTCCAATGACTAAGCTAACTCGGAAGGGTGTTAATTTTATCTGGACAAAAGAATGTGATGATTGTTTTCAGGAATTGAAAAGAAGATTAGTGAATGCTCCAGTTTTGGCACTACCTTCCAGGAATGGTGAGTTTTTTTATATACAATGATGCTTCATTGAAAGGACTTGGTTGCATCCTAATTCATAATGATCAGGTAATTGCTTATGCTTCACGACAGTTGAAAACTCATGAGGTAAATTACCCTACACATGATTTGGAATTAGCTGCTATTGTTTTCGCTTTAAAAATTTGGAGACATCATTTTAATGGAGTAAAGTGTGAAATATATACTGATCACAAAAATTTAAAGTATATATTCACTCAGAAAGAGTTAAACATGAGACAAATGAGATGGATGGAATTAATCAATTATTATGATTGTACAATCCATTACCATCTGGGAAAAGAAAATAATGTGGCTGATACTTTGAGTCGAAAAAATAATGCTTTATTAGCAATGTTGTGTTTGGAATGTGATCCTTTGGTAAAGGATTTGATGAACTTTGGCATAGAAGTTCTTGGTGCAGGATGTTCTTCTGTTTTGTTTCAGGTATCAGTGAAATCTTCTCTATCAGACAGAATCAAGCAAGCACAGAAGTAAGACAGTGAGTTGCAGAAAAAGGTAGAGCTGGTTCAGAAAGGTAAGTTTCCTAAATTCAACATTGATAATGATTGTGTTCTGAGATTTGGTAGAAGAGATGGCAGAAAAAGTTTAGCTGATTCAGAAACACATGAGAACAGCTCAGAGTTGGCATAAGATTTATGAATACAACAGGAGGAAGGATCTCTCTTTTGAGGTAGGTGATCATGTTTGTCTCAAATTATCACCATGGAAAAGTGTGATGCGATTTGGTAAGAAAGGAAAGCTGAGTCCAAGGTTCATTGGACCATATGAAATTATGGAGAGAGTTGGATCTGTTTCTTACCAAGTGGATTTAACTCCGAGTTTATCTCAGGCACACAATGTTTTTCATGTTTCGATGCTGAGAAAGTACATGCCAGATTCATTTCATGTTTTGAGTCCAGAGGTAGTTCAGCTGGAAGAGAACCTATCTTATGAGGAACAACCGGTCCAGATTCTTGACCATAGGGAGAAAGTGTTACGGAATAAGGTGATTAATCAGGTAAATGTTTTGTGGAAAAACCACATGATGGAAGAGGCAACATGGGAATCAGAAAATGCAATGAGGGATAAGTACCCCGATTTTTTTATTAGTAAATAAATTGCGGGGATGCAATTTTCTAAAGGGGGGAAGGATGTAACATCCCAAGTAAGTAATGAAAAATAGATATTTTTATCTATGTCTAATAATGATTAATATAGTGTTTTAGAGGCTTAAAATGAAAATAAATACAATCTTATGCATGGAATACACTAATATTCTTAAAAAATTGTTTTACTACCTTTTGATGGCAAACCCTTTTCAAATCTCTCTTTTGACAATTTTATAAGCTATGTTTGTCAAGATAACATATTCTTTTTTATTGGGACATCAAAATTTACTTTGTGTGAATTTTTGGTATTTTTCCGATAAAGTTCATTTTTTTATGAATAGTGAAAAATGTTGTATTTTAATTCAAAACCTCTTTTTAATCTAATTTGTTTATATGATTAGATTATCTTTTGAATTGGTTTTAAAGTGAAATTAGAATAAATGTTTACCATTTAATCCAACGGTGGTCATTGTAATCAATTTCACTTTGAAATTGGACTTAAACTAGTGTCAATCTTTAGATACTTATTGTTTCATAAAAACACGCTATTTGTCATGACAACGGGATTTAGTTATTAAATTAATTAATGCAACTTACATGTTTTTAATTTTGTAAAATAGACATCATTTTTCAATCCTGAATATCAAATATAGCTTAGGGTGAAGTTTTGGTATCTTTCTGAAAAACTTCAATTTTTGATGAATACTGAAACCACTAAGTGGTAGTTAAAGAAACTGATTTTTCGTTTAAATGAAACTTTGCCACTTCTGTGATTTGATTTTCAAAAATCTGACATACATGGTTGTCATTAAGAAGTAAAATGTGGTTCAATGAGATTAAAATAATTTTTTGGTGAATAGTAACTTTTAAGTTCTTAATCGCGATTAGTGGTAATTAGTGTAGTTTAAGGTAAAAATAATGTTTTAATAATATGAGATGAGCTTGAAACACGTCCTAACCTCATTGGATGTGTCATGGCCGACCATGAAAAACCATGGGTCAACTTTGGGACCCCATGGAGCCACTTTGGTTGAAAATGACATAAATAACTTTTTATTTAATGTTAAAGTAAAAAATGACACAAACAAGAGATGTTTTACTAAAACAACTTTTACATGGGGTTATACAAGTCATATTTTTTATTATAAATAGTAATTAGAAATCTAAAAAGATTTTCTTCATCATGATATTTTTGATATAATTTTTATAAATTATATGAATTAAATTATTTATGACATCATGATGATGCAACGATTACCTCATTAATAAAGGATTTAAATAAAATGGAAAGATAATGTAATATCTAAGACCTACACATGTCCAAAACCTATTTGATGGGTGGATTTCGAACCCTTATCACAATACCCTCTAATTATATCAATGTGGTACCTTTTTAATCCGAATCTCATTTTAAAATAAAGTAACATTTCTTTACTTTCCAAGAGTGCCCCTCCTCTCCTCTTATAAAAGGCCCCCACCTCTACCACCTTAGCCACACTCCCAAAGCCTTTGGCTCGGCCAACCTCTACCCACATTGTCTCTCCACTTCACTCTATTACTCCTTGAAGCCTAACTTTGGGCCGAAGTCTTCCCAAGGAAGCCTTTGAGCTCAAACCAAAGGGAGTTACCTGATTTTAAGGTAATGTCTTCACTTGAGTCCTTTTGTTTTATTTTGCTTCTCCAACCCCTTAAACTCTTTTTATTCATTTATTTTGTAACAAATACAGTATCTTCAATATAATATGATGTTTTTATAGTATGTATTAGAGATACACTTACACATACCTACATCTAATGGTTAAAGGACATACTGTTTCCGTGGATGATGAATTTATGCCTTCTGAAACAATGATTGTTCAACATTCTTTTAACACCATAAAAGGTGGCCATTAAGATGTCACTATATTTATATATAATATATAATATGTTTATGTTTTCCTTAAGCTTATGAATTTTTCATTTTGGGCATACCTTTATGGTATCCATTATGGGTAAACGCGATATCTTCATTTAAGGAAGAGCGGACTACCGCCCCCTCAAAGTGATTTGATTCGTTAAATATCATATGTGGGACGTATAAAGGATGGAACTATGATATTATATATTATATTATACTGGAATTATAATATACCTTTATATCATTATGATTCCATTCTATAAAATACGAAATAGAAATGAAAGTAGCGTTGATGCGTACGTACGGATTACCGTCTCCATGAACGGTACATTTCATTTCCTACCTCTAAATGATTATGTCATATTATAAATGCATGAATGTACTGGATATATATGACATATATGATATCTACATCATGAATACCATTCTGGATATAATGGATACATGAACAACTTGTAATTATAAAGGGCTTATTTTTTACTCAAGTACCAATGATCGTTAAAACGACCGTTATTAACTTAAATAATTACATAGTGTTCA
Organism: Viscum album; assembly: GCA_963277665.1. Classification (NCBI taxonomy): domain Eukaryota; kingdom Viridiplantae; phylum Streptophyta; class Magnoliopsida; order Santalales; family Viscaceae; genus Viscum; species Viscum album. The sequence goes on from OY728129.1 coordinate 939,228,195, forward strand.
TGAAATGGAAATAAGTGATATAAAAGGAATAATGAACTTGAAAAAGGTTCTTAAACAAGTAGAAATTAACTCGAGTTTATTAATCAGGAGATTAAAGAACGACCGAGTCAAATCGGACTTGAGGTAAGGGACTTCGTCTCAATCTCCTTTCATTGAGGCATATTTTGTTTTCTACAAAACCTTCTTTTATACGGTGTATAAAACCATTTGACATTTAAGTTTATTCAAAAGTAATATTTTTTATATGAAGCGTTTACTAAACAACAAAAGGGAATGTTTTTTTCGTACATATGCGGCGACAACGACTTCTCCGCCGCCGTGACCATTATTTGAGTTTTGGCTTCCTCTACAAGCCATAACTTTTTTTAAAAAAGAAAAATAAATACCATGTTTTACTTTTCTTTTATTTTGGTATTGAAAATTGTTTTCATAATGTTTTTATACCAATGTGTTTTATTGATATCTTATGATTGAAAGGTGGAAATGTAATGTTTCCTTTATGCATGTTTTATGTGAGACGGTTATGTTGAGGTTCTTGGGCATTATTATGCAGAAGGGTGGTTCCGTGATAGAAAAAGGGAGAGTGAGCCCAATATAGCTCTCCAATGCATTGTGTAACGCAAAGGAGTGAAACGTTACGGTTTCTCCGAAGAGATTTAGGGAATATACTATGATGGGTATTCCAAACGTAACCAAGAGGGTTACTCCCTACGTAAGAAAGTTATGAATGCCTCAAGTTACCTTTATGTATTATGATTTCTATGATTTATTCATGATTTGATGAGGTATGTTAAAGTGCTTATGTTTTATGGGTAAAGTATGATTTCATTCTTATGTATATATGTACCCATTATTCCTTTCCATAATTTTATATCCCTTACTGAGCTTTTTATGCTCATCCCACGTTTTTTTATGTTTTTCACAAGTCAAGGGAATGGTACATGATATGATGATAGTGTCAAGGAAGTGTCAAGAAAGAATACATTTCTTATTTTAAATATGTTTCCATTGATGGGAAAGAAGAATACTATCTTTATGTAACCACTTTGTTTATATGTGGAATGTATTTCATGTTTTATGATCTAATTCTCTAAAACTCTAAACCCGAAAAGATCCCTAATGTGTAATCTTGTAATAACTCAAGATTAAGTAAGGTTTAAGGATGGGGCCTTATAATGTCATTGATGACATAACTTGTAGTCATATCACTATGAAGTCTATATGGAGAAAGTGATATAAGATATTAATAAAGAGATGATTACACTACGATGTGTCACTTTAAAGATGGATCATGATCATTCAATGGATCCCTTCCTCATTTCATTTTCACAAATTTATTCAGGGTAAATTTTTATGTTATAATATGGATACAAATTAGTAAAAGCTTCATTATCTATTTTGTTAAGGTTCAAAATGTTAAAAAAAATTAAATTAATGTTTAATCATTAATTAGTATTATGATAAAATTAAAAGGAATATCAATATTCCAAATAAATGAAACACCAACAGCCTAATCGCAACGTTTTTTAACTAAAGAGGTATTAACTAGAGGCTATTTGCATTTAATATTATGAAATAATACCATATAAGTTTAGATGTAATAAAATGAATTAAAGAATCAAGTACACATATCTTTTGATATATTCATCCATATAATTTTAATATTTAGGACATACTTATTTAGTATTAAATACAATATTCCTCTCACATATTGGTATTAAAATACATTAACCATGTAAATATACACACATAACTAGAGGTCATGTGTGTTCATTGAGTGTTTGAGAAAGGGTGATTACTAGGCTTGTGGTGAAAGGTACACAAGTTCAATATTGTAATGTCAATGATTTTTGTAATACTATTATTGAGTATAAACAAAACATTTATCTCGTGTTTCCTTTTGAAACATGAGTATATTTTTACATGTTATAAAAATAAGGTTTTTTTGGTGTAGAATACTCAAACAATAGTACAATAATACTTGAATAATAGTAAATTCCTTATTAATATAAAATGATAGAATTTTCTACGGATCTAAGGAAAGATAATAATTTTTTAATAAAACTAATAGTGAATATCAAGGATATACCCAGTTATTTATTAAGGATCGATAAAGAATAAAAACTTTAGTAATACCAACATATCTTTTTTGGACAATGAAACATTTAGAAATAATGGTATTCCTCAAATACATCAAAAATAAATCTGCAAGTGAACTATTCCATGGGTATGCTGATGGTGTATAAACATCATTGGAGTACTTAAATGGATTAAGGAATGGTAATATAATGTATGTAATATATATGGTTAGAAGATATGAGTTTGTTGGGGCTAGCACACCAAATAATATATTGACCATGCAGTCATCGATCAATATAATTTAGCATGGAGTAATTCCTAAATGAAAATTACCATATCTACATCACTGTATCGATTTCGATGATGATGATTGATGATGGAGTCATACATGTTAAAACTGGTCAAAAACATTTCTCATAGAGAATTATGAAATCACATTATATACATCATAGTTACGATGTATTTATTATCAATGTTGAAACATGTAGTAACATACAGTATATTTCAAGATGTTATTTGAAAATAATTGAAATATCATATTACAATATTTACATAATAATGACTGATGAATATCATGATATTTGTAATGTGATGGTAGTCCAATATGTCATATAGATATGAGTTTAGATGTAATGAATTTTTTGAGATGAACAAACTAGCATCAAGTAAAAACACATTGTGCTTCCATAGAAATTATAAAATAATTCACATAGGATATTATAAAAATTTCTAATAAAGATAAATACATAGTCACGTGATACACTATATTTCAATATAACAGGGAATATCTCATTTTAGATAGTGGGAGAAAAATTTAATTGGTTTTAGTCACTGCTCTAGATGCACATGTAGTTTTCTTAGGAATGAGGTCGACAACTCATTAGGATAAATAATATTCTAGATACACATATTGGGTTCTAAGTTTAATACTATAGTGATGGTTTTGAATTCACTGAGGCTGGTGATACATTATTCTATTAGAATAGTATTTCCTACAACTAAGAAGTATATGGAAATTATATGATATTATAATGACCAACTAATATTCAATAATGGATTCCACGTATCAAAGTATAAATGAATTTATAATTGTGAATACTACAAAGGGTATTTGAATGTGATTATATATGTATGGTACAAGTGTAGTTCCATTAAGGCTCAATTGGTTATACCATTTCATTCATCCTTAAACTATTAGAATATTACCTATCATTGTTAATTTATATGATCGTATTACATAGAATTTAATTTAATGACCATAACTCATGGATGTGGTCTATAAGATGAAACCTTTAAGGGATGTTCACATCACATAATGCTAATAAAGGGTGCAAGTTAATATAATACAGGTTTGGATAAAGTATAAAAATTGATAATAGGGAATTCACGTGGAATGAATGTTTTCCATGTGTCTACTATAGGACCCCGGGACACCCTGAGAGGGGAGGGGTGAATCAGGGTGTCAACTTTTTCTTCTTAAAGTTGTGGATCTTGTTCCCACGTTGGTAGGAACTACTTAAACCTGTATGATGAATATGATCAGTAATTAAACATTCACATGCAGAGACAGATGACACAGCTATTTTTACTTGGTTCACCACTAAGGGCTACGTCCAAGGAGTATACGCCGACAGGTTGCCGGTCGTACCTAAATCCACTATGCTTCACTAGCTGCGGATACAAATGTTCGGGTACAGACACTCTGTCCCAGGCTCACTGCCTTTACAATTGTTTAGGGATAGCTCACTGCGTCCCTCGAGTCACTCCCGTTGACTCCCCCTGGCTCACTGCCGTTGGTGAAGTCTCACTCAGTTTATAGACATGAAGGTCTCTTCAATAGATATGCATTGAAGTCTTTGTCTCCTGTTCAGCATGAGACTTTGCTTGCATCAGAGTCCTGAGTTGATGCTCTTTTGAAATCAATCTTCTACTTCAGTGCAATACCTGAATGCACTAAATCTCCTTCTCTTCCTTCAATTCCCAATTCTGAAACCTGAGTGTATCGATATATTTCTCTCTCTGTGCAGATCAGATTTTGGTTGCACGATCGTTCTTCTTCTCTTCGCAAAGCAGATTTGAGAGTGCTAAGCACCTGTCAAAAGGCCTGCGGGACCCCCAAATTTTCCGCGCACCCTTCCCGGGAGCTTGCGCATAAAATTCAAACCTTGCGCGTAAAAATAACTTTTGTCGCGTAAAAGGCTTTTCACGCTACTCTGCTTTTTCGCGCAAAACTTCCCTTTTTCGCGCAACGCCCTCTTTTTCGCGCAACCCTCTGTACCTTAATTTTTCCGCGCGCCGGAGCTCAGGATTTGTCTAAGTGTCGAGCCTCTGCGAATGAGAGGGGTTCACCTCATATTTATAGACGTTTGTGATCCTTCGCGTAAAACCCCCCTTCTTGCGCACAGCTAACTTTACGCGCACCAGTTCGATTTTCCGCGCACATGGTGCGAACATCTCTGATTTTTCGCGCACCTCTTGCCTTTGTCGATTTTCTGTATTTCTGATTCGATACGCTGATTGCGCGAAAAATTCACCCAGCTTTTCTGCGCACAACATTTTTCGCGCACATTCCCATTTTTCCGCGCACAGCTCTGGTTTTTCGCGCAGCCCATGCCTTTACCATTTTTCAACGTTCTGATTCGGAAACATCATTTGGGAGAATAACTATTTCGCGCATCCCGCTGTTTTCCGCGCCCAACTTAAGTATTTCGCGCACATCCCTGATTTTCCGCGCAGCCCATGCCTTTGCCATTTTTCAGCTCTCTGATTTCGAAACACTGTTTGCGCGAAAAACTATTTCGCGCATCCCGCTGTTTTTCGCGCCTACCTTAAGTATTTCGCGCAAGCCTCTTATATTTCGCGCACCACATCCTTTTTGTGCGAACCTCCTTTTGCAGACAATCCATGTCTTCATTTTCCGATTTTGAGGCCCAAAAATTTGGCAAACACTGGAAAACGGCGCCACCTTGTATCTGCTCTTTTAGTCCGCCTCCAGATCATCCATTCCTTTGTCGACGTTCCTTGAATAAAAACATGGATCATTATTCCACAGTCCTCGAACTCGACCTGCCTCCATAGAAACTCTTTTGCCAACAAATTTGTATGTCGTTTGTTTGCTTTGTCGACAAGGACGATCACCTCAAAAACGCTTCATCTTGGTGATCTGTATACTTCAACAACTCTTCTGCTTTTATCACAACCTCCACTATTGTGATATGTAGTCTTTGAAGGAACAGCTTTAGCATCATCATCTTCTATGACAATGTGATATTAATGACTATCTCAGAAGTCCAATCATTGCACATTGTCTTCTTCATCAACCGGTATGATGTACTTCATGCAAACCGATTCAATTCGTCAGGAAGTCTCTTGCATGGTTCTCATGCAATCATGAGTAATTGCATGAACTTCATCCAAAAACCTCATTCTTCTTTGATCATCCTTGGATGGCTTATACCTCACATTCTGCATTGTTGTAAACAATGTATCACCTTTGACACATGTTCTTTGAACTTCCTATCAGTACAACAATCGTCTGAATCACCACTCCTCTACTTCATCGGAGTACTTCATGATCTCCTTCATTTTGATCTGCATTGACAACTATTGACAACAAATACAACCTTATACACAAAGTGGTTCCAACAATCTCCCCCTTTGTATTTTGTTGTCAATACCTTAAACATCTTCTGAAATGAATCCGTCAATGTCAAAATGAGATTCTTCTGCATTTCACTTTCTCTCCCCCTTATTGACAAGAAATACAAAGCACATGGTAGGGAGGGTATCAATCCACACTTAAGCAATGTTTTATTAATCATTTCACTCTAAGTCTACTTGATCAATGCTCGATGTAGAAAACAAGAGGATTTGATTAAGTCAACAAGGCTGTCCATTATCCACAGATCATGATACCAACATTAGATGATAACTCATGTATCTTGTCTTCAAGGGTTTACCACTTTAATTCCAGGTAGAAGAAGATCAACTATGATAGAGAATAATCAACATGAAACTCCTGCACTCACTTCAGCAAATAGATCAAAAACATTCAAGTGCAATTGGCAGGATAAGTGACCTTGGGGCACTTCCATTCTCTTTATGTCACTGATCAATTCAGTTACTCCCCCTTTGTAAAATAATATTTGATCTGAGTAACCAAGGGATAGTGATTGAGAAATGACATACCTTCTCCATTTGCGTGTTCTTCAAGAAATTCACAGAGCAACTACTTTTGAGTCCAGCTGGAATTGATATTGATTGAAACAGTGATTATGGAAGCTTCTTCATTCTTCTCCCCCGCAAGGGAAACACTCCTCATCATCTTCATCAAGAGTGATCCTTCATCATCATAATATTTGAATATCAATTGAAGAATCTACTAAGGATGGAAACTTCTTCAGCTTGGCTATCAAGAGTTGACAGCATTCACTACTTCTCAGGTTTTCCCCCTGAGAGCGTGCTTCACCTTCAATTCCCTGCATTATTAGCACAAATACAATACACAAATGATTACGGGAATAAGGTGGTTCCTTCTTGCTTCATCAAGAAGACTTTCTTGGTTGAGGTTCTTTTCTCAACCAAGTTCCTCTGTTTACTCCAGTCTTCATGCCTGCTCCTCTGAACATATGTTCTGACATCAGTTGGTGTGGCATGGATCTCTTCACATTCTCTTCTACTTTGTGTGAGGAATTGTACTGCTTAGCAGCTAACATGTAAGATAACTTCTTACTCCTCTTAATGACTGCTTCTTGCTCTGGTATTAAGGTTAGGCAACCTTTTGCAATATGACCAGATTTATTGCATCTCTCACACAGAACTTCTTTGACACGTGCATTTCTCTTTGTTTTCAATCTCTCCTGCACTGTTCCTTCATCATGTGAAAGTTTCCCTTTTCCTTTGTCACCAGCCTTGGCCTTTTCAGCTTCAAGTTTCCTCATTCTATTTAAATCTTCTGGCCAGATGACCAACATGTCATTGGGAACTTTTGCAGCTGGTTTGGGTCTTCCACATGGGTTCTTCTGAGTTTCATCCCACTTAGTGTTTTGTTTGGATGAATGACCCTTAAATTGCATGGATCTAAAATCCTGGGTCTTCTCAGCTTCCCTACTTGAGATCTTCTTGGGGAAATGTGTGTTCACAACATTCTTCTGATTTCTCCCCATGGTAGCTGCTTCATTCTTTGACGGCATCAGAGGTCTTCTTTTCTTTTCAACAGTGAAAGCATGTTGATTTGGACATGTGTCTGCATTGTGACCGCTGTCGTTGCATACATCACAGATGTTATCAAGAATTCCAAATCTGTTTGCAGTAAACAGATGCTTCTGGACCTGCTGATGTTGCTTCTTTTTCTCTGGCTTCCTTCTCTTTGATAGAGGCATTCTCTGTGCTTTTCCATGTAAGGGATTATAAAGACAATCCAATGCACAGTGCCCAAATCTGTTGCAGCACCAACATTGATCCACAAATCTTTTCTTCTTTGTGTCTTCTGTATTAAGTTGTTGGGCCATCTGCTTAATCTTTTGTCCTCTATTTGAGGAACCCACTTCCTCCTTTTTCTTCCCATCCACCCTAGCCATGGTGGTAGTTTTCTTCTTCTCACCTTTCCTCATCCATACTTGTTTAGAAATTTTATTCCCACCTGCACTGATTGTAGGAGTGTATTTAGAAATATGAGTGCAAGATGGTTTGGATGGTACCTTCACTTTCTCAGTTTCTTGTGATAGATCAAAGAGTGAAGTCATGATCTTCTTATCACATGTTGGAGGTCTTTTGACTATAAAATCCTCCAGTGAGCATTGAGTACCAGCAACAACTGATTCTTGATGTGGATAATCAAGAGTGGTCATAATCTTCTTATCACATGTTGGAGGCATTTCAGCTTTAGACTCCTCCAACGAACATTGAGTGCAAGCATCACTCATTTCATTCTTTTGTGAAGTCTCAATATGCGTGTTCTCAATCTTGGTCAACTGAGCTTCCAATTTTTGACCCACAATATTGAGGATGATCTTCTGATCTTCAATCGTGATCATCTTCTCTTCACAAGTCTTCTTCAACCTTTCAACCTCATCTTCATGCATCTTAACTTTGTTTTGTAACAAAGAGTCAAGTTCCCTGAATTTAATGGAAGTTTCTTCCAGACAAAAATTCTTAACTTCATTGCTATTCTTTAGCTCAACTTCAAGTGCATGGACCCTTTCTTTTAGAGTCTTATTGACTGCCTCGTTTTCTTCAAAGACTTTCACCTGTTTGGTGAGCTTCATGTTTTCCATAACTTTTCTTTCCAACCCCTCTTCCATATTGTCAGCTTCCCTTTCTAATCGATTTATCTCAACCTGCATAGATTGGAATAGGCTACAAATAATAGCAACCCTTTCTTCTGGAATATCATGCAGATATGTTCTGAGTTTTTCCTGAAAGCTTGAACTAGGGGTATCATCCTTTCCTCTGGATGAGTTCTGAGCCACCTTCTTGATACTTTCCATGCCTAATGTTTCTTTATTATAGGAATGGCATGGAGAACAAGACACTGCATCTTCTTTGGATGTGGGGGACTTCTTCATCATCTTCTTCTCTTTCTTTTTCCTATTTGTCAAAGTCTTGGTGGATATAGATTTCTGCTCAGAAGTGACTGCGTCATTATCAAGACTGCTCTTCATTGTTGACTCTAGGAAAGAAACTCAAATCCTCTTCTCAATAGAATTACTGGAGAATATCCAACATACGTTAACCTGGCTCTGATACCACTTGTAGGACCCCGGGACACCCTGAGAGGGGAGGGGTGAATCAGGGTGTCAACTTTTTCTTCTTAAAGTTATGGATCTTGTTCCCACGTTGGTAGGAACTACTTAAACCTGTATGATGAATATGATCAGCAATTAAACATTCACATGCAGAGACAGATGACACAGCTATTTTTACTTGGTTCACCACTAAGGGCTACGTCCAAGGAGTATACGCCGACAGGTTGCCGGTCGTACCTAAATCCACTATGCTTCACTAGCTGCGGATACAAATGTTCGGGTACAGACACTCTGTCCCAGGCTCACTGCCTTTACAATTGTTTAGGGATAGCTCACTGCGTCCCTCGGGTCACTCCCGTTGACTCCCCCTGGCTCACTGCCGTTGGTGAAGTCTCACTCAGTTTATAGACATGAAGGTCTCTTCAATAGATATGCATTGAAGTCTTTGTCTCCTGTTCAGCATGAGACTTTGCTTGCATCAGAGTCCTGAGTTGATGCTCTTTTGAAATCAATCTTCTACTTCAGTGCAATACCTGAATGCACTAAATCTCCTTCTCTTCCTTCAATTCCCAATTCTGAAACCTGAGTGTATCGATATATTTCTCTCTCTGTGCAGATCAGATTTTGGTTGCACGATCGTTCTTCTTCTCTTCGCAAAGCAGATTTGAGAGTGCTAAGCACCTGTCAAAAGGCCTGCGGGACCCCCAAATTTTCCGCGCACCCTTCCCGGGAGCTTGCGCATAAAATTCAAACCTTGCGCGTAAAAATAACTTTTGTCGCGTAAAAGGCTTTTCACGCTACTCTGCTTTTTCGCGCAAAACTTCCCTTTTTCGCGCAACGCCCTCTTTTTCGCGCAACCCTCTGTACCTTAATTTTTCCGCGCGCCGGAGCTCAGGATTTGTCTAAGTGTCGAGCCTCTGCGAATGAGAGGGGTTCACCTCATATTTATAGACGTTTGTGATCCTGCGCGTAAAACCCCCCTTCTTGCGCACAGCTAACTTTACGCGCACCAGTTCGATTTTCCGCGCACATGGTGCGAACATCTCTGATTTTTCGCGCGCCTCTTGCCTTTGTCGATTTTCTGTATTTCTGATTCGATACGCTGATTGCGCGAAAAATTCACCCAGCTTTTCTGCGCACAACATTTTTCGCGCACATTCCCATTTTTCCGCGCACAGCTCTGGTTTTTCGCGCAGCCCATGCCTTTACCATTTTTCAACGTTCTGATTCGGAAACATCATTTGGGAGAATAACTATTTCGCGCATCCCGCTGTTTTCCGCGCCCAACTTAAGTATTTCGCGCACATCCCTGATTTTCCGCGCAGCCCATGCCTTTGCCATTTTTCAGCTCTCTGATTTCGAAACACTGTTTGCGCGAAAAACTATTTCGCGCATCCCGCTATTTTTCGCGCCTATCTTAAGTATTTCGCGCAAGCCTCTTATATTTCGCGCACCACATCCTTTTTGTGCGAACCTCCTTTTGCAGACAATCCATGTCTTCATTTTCCGATTTTGAGGCCCAAAAATTTGGCAAACACTGGAAAACGGCGCCACCTTGTATCTGCTCTTTTAGTCCGCCTCCAGATCATCCATTCCTTTGTCGACGTTCCTTGAATAAAAACATGGATCATTATTCCACAGTCCTCGAACTCGACCTGCCTCCATAGAAACTCTTTTGCCAACAAATTTGTATGTTGTTTGTTTGCTTTGTCGACAAGGACGATCACCTCAACAGCGCTTCATCTTGGTGATCTGTATACTTCAACAACTCTTCTGCTTTTATCACAACCTCCACTATTGTGATATGTAGTCTTTGAAGGAACAGCTTTAGCATCATCATCTTCTATGACAATGTGATATTAATGACTATCTCAGAAGTCCAATCATTGCACATTGTCTTCTTCATCAACCGGTATGATGTACTTCATGCAAACCGATTCAATTCGTCAGGAAGTCTCTTGCATGGTTCTCATGCAATCATGAGTAATTGCATGAACTTCATCCAAAAACCTCATTCTTCTTTGATCATCCTTGGATGGCTTATACCTCACATTCTGCATTGTTGTAAACAATGTATCACCTTTGACACATGTTCTTTGAACTTCCGATCAGTACAACAATCGTCTGAATCACCACTCCTCTACTTCATCGGAGTACTTCATGATCTCCTTCATTTTGATCTGCATTGACAACTATTGACAACAAATACAACTTTATACACAAAGTGGTTCCAACATCTACTAGAGGTTGGTAAGAGAAAAATTGTTTTCCATGTAAAAAAGGTATACCAATATAAGTGAAATAGATATTGGTCTGACAATTAATTAAGACTAGGATGTGAATCTTTAATAGAGTGATCAACTTCATGTAGCAACCTATGTTACAGTGAACATGATCTAATATGGTGAAGCTAATAGCTTCATAGTCCTGGGTAATCTTACATATAGTGACATGGGATTAAGAAATAAATTTTGTAAAAAATCATGGAAATAATATTTTTCAATGTTAGAGGGAATAATATCTCCACACTGAAATTTTTGGAACATGGACTAAGATTAAATTGGTCCGTATAAATCCATTATCTTATTCAATGGATTAATCATGTATTCCATGATATGTAAAATAATTGTTATATCCATGATTTGATATATATTAGGAAAATATCAGTTCTATCTTTGAGAAATGAAAGTGAATCATTATGAAATAACTTATTGAACTTTGATACGTACAAAAGATATGTACTTGGTAAGTGGAGAAGAATTTATACTAGTTTTGAGGGGTCATAAACTAGTATTCCATAGATCATTGTGATCTAGTATCAGATTCTAATAGTTATGTGGGGGAAATATCATATATTCCAGTGGTCACCATAACTACAAATATTGTGTATGTAGCTGCTTCAATTATAGCTAAGAAGCAGTTGAATGCGACGATTTGTTCCTGTTATTGGAATTTAACCCATTGAAAAAACTATTATAATAATTTTTATAATGATATTATTAATAGCTAATATATTATGTTATAAAATTGTAAAACAATGATATACTCATGGATACCATCTCTTGGGATGTTTTAATGAAGGAGATAATGTTTTAAATGGATTAATATCCACGCGACATAATTTTGGTGGGCATAGTTGCTAATATTGTTACTCCACAGAAACATGTTTTTCATCATGTGAGAGTTAACAATTTTGGTTCGGAATTTGTCTCTAATTAAATTGGGAGTGTTGAAATGATGGGTTCCCTATGCCCAAATATACTATGTTTTTTATAACAATAGAATGTATTCAATTTAGATATACATGATGTTTACTTATAATTACATTGTATACACTTTTGTGTCCACTATTGTAATGGTAATGTCGATAGAATAATTATCATAAAAAATGGTTATAGTTGATCCCAGGCTATATTGAGAACCCTAGGATATCATGAAATTCCTCTTAAATATATATCCTATGGTCTAGATAAATTGTACTAACCGGACAGAATACTCATAAATAGGAACACCACATGTTTTGGGAGTCATTCGATGTTCATATCTGCCAAATTTTTTATTGGTCCCAATACGTGAGATCATTATGAATTTTTTCCACATGATCATGTACATTGATGCAAGGTGGAAACCATTGCTATGAATTCATGGATATGTAGTTTGATTTTGGTACGTTATTTGTGGCATGAAATTGTTTGAAACGTCAAGATATGAGTTTTCACTACCAATTTTAGGATGGTATATCTTGGGAATGGTTGATAAGGAAGGTAGTACCTTAATAAATCCATGGTCAGGCTAGTAAATGTAAATTATGTTTGGTTATATAAAAAAATGTTAAATCAAGTAAAGTCTCCTGACACACGTATGAATCATACATTATGAGATATCGATGAAAAATAGAGCATATTACACAATGCATATTCATAGGTTGGAAGTCGTTATTATTAATTATCCTTACCTCATTATGGGTCTTATAGGTTTCTAGAATCTACTCTGGGTTGGTTAATATTATTCGCTTCTATCGAGATAAGGTCATTGAAGGTCACATAAAATAGAGCATTTGAGAATCTTCCATATTCAATTGAATAAGAATATATTACTTGGTGGGCCACACTATAGGGTCTAGGTATTATATTAGTTCTATTAATCACCAATGAATAGATAAATAATTTATTTTTATAGAAAAAATAAATTAGATTGAATTTATTTGTTACATATATTTATAAGTGATTATGTAAATACAAGGATTATTATTATTTAAACAAATATTAATATAATATTTCAGGTTCTTTTAATATTGTCTGGAGATGCAAGTCATGTTAATGGGTTATGATTACTTCATAATATATTTAATATATATTATAGGTATAAGATAAAATATAAATAATATTTATGGTAAAATTTGGTTTGTCAAAAATAATTATGTATCATACTTATTCAGTGGATGTTTATTAAACGGGATTTGGGATCCCAAATAGGGTATTGTAAAAATTCACTATTTAAGTGGACAGAGGTTCTTCCAAACTTACTATTCATTCCATTGGAATTTAAATATTATCTCTCCTCTTGATCCTTGAGAGATAAATCCTGAATTTCATGTACAATCCATGATCATATTTGTGGATCTACGATAGAGGATCATAGTGATCATCAATGTGTTGAAGTGATCATCAATGCTCCGTGCTATTACCCAGAATCTAATGAATGGTGAAAACGAGGATTTAAGAATCATGTATGGAAAATATAAAGGGATATAGTGTCAAGTCTATCAGGAAACAGTGTTAGAAATTTGTGAATGATTTAATTCCATATTCATGTAATGAGGTATTTTTTTATTAATTGTGCTCCTTAAAACCACAAGGGATCATAAGAACATATCAAAGATAGATCACCATAGTTGAAAATTTATTGATGATTCTATGATGAATAATTATTAAATTTACAACCCATGAGCTTCTTACTGAGTGCCTTGGAACCTTTAGTATAACCATCCACGAGAGGAGGTTATGTAAATGCAATAAAATTGACTTGCATAGAGGTAGTCCTAGGTACACATGAATGATGATTTCATATCTCATTTACACAGAAGTGGATATGGGTTTATGTTAATCAATTAAAATCACAAAATATTAGTATATTGAATATAATTAAGCTGTTATTACATCATTTTATAAAATATTGATGTCGGTTGAAGAAGAAATACAATAAAATGCTCGGTTGGGGGTGTTGCCTCTATTTCGAATGAAATATTTTGGACAGTAGGAAAAGGATTATTTGGCTATATTTATGAAACAAATAATGTTTCAATGATGCTTATAAAAAATTAATAATGTTATTTGGGAAGTAAATTTCTTATCTAATGGGTTTGGGAATTGTGAAGTAGGGGAGAGTGGGGTGGCCTTTTATAAGTGTGTTTAGTGGCACACTTGTTTTGTTTTTAAAAGTTTGATCCATGTTTTTCACATGCCACAATTATTCAAAATGGACTAATAACAAATATATAATATATAAGGTTTAAATATGGGAATTCAATAATTTATTTAGGGTTTCTGGTCAATTTCAACGTTTATTAATTTATTTTACCACTAATATACCTATTTTAACCTTAACAATGGTAATTTATATTTTCATTTTTCAATATTAATTATGGTACAAGATTTTGATTGAATTATTATATAATATAAATTATTTTTACTAAAAATATTTAATATATTTTTAAAATTAGACACATAGAACTGGAAAAATGAAATTTAAAATTCATCCCACTTACGCGTTGTGAAAGTAGTTTTTCAAAGAAGGAATATTCGTAAGTTTAAAACTTATTTATAACAAATTATATATGAAATTTATTCCAATGAAATTAATTTTGTCGATATATATATATTTGAACTAATTTTACTTTTAAAATTATTTTATAACAATTTTTATGTTTTTAAATTTTTTAAATTAAATAAAATTCTTAATAAATAAATAGTGTTCGTTATTCTTGGAAAATTTTAACTCTTAAGGAAATAATAAACAATTCAAACCAATATTATTTTTAAATTTTTTATTCAAAAAATTAATATTATTATCTCAATTAAATTATCTAAATTTAGAAACATTTTGTTTTCAAAGAAGCACCTAAAAGTCAAGAAAACTATTTTTTAGAAAGATTTTTTTAAGAGTAAAATTTTATTTACTCTTATCCCTTTTCTATAAAAACCATTTGATGAATAGTAAATATTTTATTGAATATATAATAAATAAATTTAATAAAAACATTTGAAATATTTTTTGGAATATTATTTTATATAAAAATATTCTTGGAATAAAACCAATTGTCATAAAAATATTTTATTATTTATCATATTGATATTATTTTCATTTATAATAAGTTGATCACCAAATAATTAATTTTTTAAACAAGTGTAAATTATAGATTTTCAGAATTTTTTATATTTTAATTACAGCATAAATTCCAATGGATACATTATTTTATTAATATTAAATAATAAATTTTTCAAAAGAATTACATGTTTCATTTATAATCTCTTTTGTGAGTAATGCAATTTAAACTTAGTGTTTCTTATGATGAAATTTAAAATCACTGTTGCGTTTAATGAAAAAAAAATTAATTATTAAATTTA
Organism: Viscum album; assembly: GCA_963277665.1. Taxonomy (NCBI): domain Eukaryota; kingdom Viridiplantae; phylum Streptophyta; class Magnoliopsida; order Santalales; family Viscaceae; genus Viscum; species Viscum album. The sequence goes on from OY728129.1 coordinate 939,243,646, forward strand.
TTGGTAATTAATATTACATAAATCCACATGGTGTTTGTTTCCCTCAGATTTATCACCCTATGATGTTTTTCTATATCCAAGTGGTTTACAATGGGTAAATTCATATAAGTGGAAACAAATAAAGGTTATGTATCCTTAGGTACCTGCTTTCCAATGGTCGGCACTCATTGGGGTTTTTGACCCACGATGATTTGTAATTTTCATTGGTGCAAAGGATGGGAGGTCAGGCTCATCAGACCATTCTAGGGGGGTATGGTTGCCTACTACGAGACACTCTTATCGAATTATTATATGTTCTTGAATCCTTCATTAATTACCTTGTATGATGTTAGTTATCCCAATATTATCAATCAATTTTTATCTTCTGAAAAATTAATAATAATATTTATAAATTTTAGGTACTTCATTGATGGAGATATCCATATGTATTGTAGGTTATCCATAAATGGTATCCTCTTATATGCTTCATAAATATTATTTGGTCACTTATACTGATGATGCTGCTTTTTAAGCCACATCGTTGGTCACTCTGGAGTTTATGTACATCTAGGTAGACAATTCTCACTCTGTAATTTATCGTCATCTACGGAGAATAATGTTGTTATTATATTGGAATTGAACACATATATAGGCTTCATACATATCCTAATAAAAGGAATCAGAACCCACATAGTTTGGTGCCACTTAATGGGGCACATCAGACCTTTTATGGTCATGTGATAAGGACCCAAATATTCGGTTTAATGTTATGTGGAAAGGAACTTAACACAAAATATTCATTGTTAATGATTGGTGGGAGACTTATACTAAAAATCCCAAGAACATGGAAGTAGAATGAGTTACCAATATAAAGTAGTCCATATTGTTGGATGGTCCAGAAGATGAGGGTTGGTGTATTATATTGGTTTTTAACCTCTAGGAGGCTTCATATGTATTCTATTTGGATGAGAATTAAATCCCACTTAATTAGTTGTTGACGACCAATGACTATACAAATCCTCAGGGGTATGTATCATAGGAGATAATATCCCATAGAGAAGATATTTCGGTGCTTAATCCCAAGAGGAGATCCCATGTGAAGGGAACTTGATGAATGTTTTAACTCATGGTGATTTAGGGGGCTTAACATGGGGTTTATTCCTAAGGAGGATATCTATATTAAGGTAATTATGAATATAGATTATTCATTTGGACGATAACAATTTAGATCAGGCCCTAGTTGGGATTCCAATATATCATGGTAAGATAAGAAATTAGATTTCTCATATTTTAATTATTTTTGTGTTCACACATCAGAGAATTCCCATTTGATGAGGGCATGATTTCCCAATTCAAGGATTTTATGACATGGATATCTTTCCATAATAGGGCTTCCTACAGATCCCAACTATAATGGGAATCAATGTTCTTCTAGTTAATTCTATTATGTGGACTTTATGGTTGTTGTGATCATTAGAAACATCTATCCTCACATTATTCATGCTTGGTGTGATAAACAATATGATTCGAATGGTTCTAAAAACTAAACAATTTCCTCCCATCGATGACTGAAGAGGTTATGGCTATGAATATTCCCTCCCTTAAATTTACATTGGACATGGTTTTAGTGTAAGTATGGAATGAAGGTGAATGATGTGTAGAGGAGAAATACTGGAACCTCCTACATTAATGGATAGGTGCGTAGAATATGATGGTCCCCCTAGATTCTTCCAATCACAGAAGGGAGACTTTTCTTCTATAAAAGATAAAATCATGTGTGATCCTTATAGTCCCTACAAGGGACCAAAGGATCCACGTCTAAGATTTGAGAAGAGAAGTACATAGTCCTATCCTCAAAAACTGATACTAGCAACTCCTCAACACTATACATGGGGGAAGGGTACATGTGATCATAGATATTCAAATATATAGACACCTTGGGGATCATTACCCTATTGTTGGAAAATTGGGCAAAACATCTAAACATTTAAATTCAAAACAAAATGGATGAAATTCTAATGTGCATATCCCTAAGGTTTTTTTAACAGTTGGAATTAGTGGCGGTTTCAATGGGGTACCTTTTTGAAAGGGATCTAGGGAATAAAAATCCATCCCCTGAGTGTCTATGAAGGAGGTTTTATGAATTCCTCTACCCATGCTAAATGGGTGTGTTTAACCAAGGTGAAACCTGCAAGTAGGGCACAATGCAAGGGGTCTCTTCGCAAGGGGTTTCAATGCAATGTGTCTCTTATAAAGTAAAATTGGGTGGGATATATTCACATTATGTGATTAAAAACATTGATTAATGAACATTAATGAATGATTTTTAACACATAAAGGGACTCTATATAGATTCCTAAAAGTAATTAATGCACATTACTATATTAGAAAAGAGGGGTGTGCTAGTCATCCTTTGTCAGGGTGTTAGGGGAATGGGTTGCGCAATTGTTAGTCATTTTTAACACTGAATAGAATTAAGTCCTAATATCACCATTTATTCCATATTATTAGGTGATTGGAAACTACTTTTTATTTTTCGAGGTACATGGTCGAAGCACTAGGGTGATCAGAGTAGCAATGGACATTCAATGAAATTCATCCGTACAAATGATGACCACAGGGGTCTATTTATAAGAAAATATGAGAACTTTGGTGAGGGTGACTAGTTGCACAAGTAGGGTGGCGTGCAAGTATGTACGAGGTGATGGTTATTAGTTCGACCTTGGGAGAACCACTCTGTGTGATTTGGAAATCCGGATATTCTTCATCTTTTTTCTCTTTTTTGAATAAGGTATTTTTATTTTTTACTTTTTCCTTCATGTGATGAACTATGAAACAAAGAGTCAACCAAAGACCCCAACCCCTCAGGATTTGATCTTAAGAAAAAATAGTGTCTAATAATGAATTAAAATGATATGTAAAAGGAATATGGTTCGCGTAATTTTCAGGATATTCATGAAAGTCCTCGTCACATAGGTTAACATCCTAAAATATAAATTGGGTATTCATTTTGAGGAAATATTCTCTAGTCTATAAAAATAGAGCTCTCACCATGCATGTAATCCATGCAGTTTCTTTTAATTATTTCATTCACATAGAAATTTTATTTATTTTAGTGATGAAACTATGCACCACATATTTGAGTGAAACACTTTCACGTCTACTTTCACATTCATTCTTTAATTCCAATGGAAAATTTTCATTTTTTAAAAAAAATCAAAATTAACCATCTTAGAAATAAATTTAATATTATTTTTTAGGTTTAATGAATCCTAAGAAGGTTATAAGTGCTGATGAATTTGATAGAAAGAAAACTGAGGAAATGATGATGATTGTAGGTAATGACTAATAAAACATATCTGATACCTCTGTTCTACATCAGGTAGGGTATCTGGTGAAGTATCAACATCATTTTCCAAAGATTTTTTATTTTAGACATTATGGTTATGTCCATCTACAAGAATTAATCATGCCACAACCAAATAATTATTTCCTAATCTCTTGGTTTCAAGATTACAATAACATCTCAACTACAATCAATTCATGTGGGGTACATATATTAAGGCCATGATGGAATCCCAGACCTATGTTATGAATAAAATCATGTGAACTCCCTATCAAGAATGATATAAGGTTGAGCTAAATTCACATTTTTATTCTTCTATTTTTTACGACTCACTAAGAGATCAATCAAGGGGTTGGATGAAAATTTGATACTTTCACCCAGGATGGGTTGTTATGTCTGCATCAATGTGGGAATACTTGGTGCGCCAGAGATGTGTATTATTCAAAAGCGATCTAAAAGGAACAATGATTTATGAATCTATATGGGTAGGTAAATCCTATGTGCATATAAATTATGATTTTTTGTAAGATCGTCATAGCTATTAGACTCCACATTCATGTTCATTCTGTTTGATGAATGGGGATGAAATTATCAGATTTTGGGATATTCACATGTTCTTGGGGGATTTTATCATCGGAGAAAAGTATGATGAATTCATTCGGCCAATGGAAACATTTTATGGCATCGATACGATGAAATTTTTAGCACTTGAGCTACTGAGAAGTTCTCACAAAATCAAGATGGAATATTGATGTGAAAAAAAGCTATATTCATCTAAACATGTGGATCATAATTTTCATAACGAAGAATGGGGAAGGCCTGATGTACAAGAATCCAATGACATGTCCCAAGGTGATAATGAGACGTGCACTGGATACCTTCTGGATGATGCAATAAAAAGGAGTGTTTGACAATTGGGGATAAGAAATCAACCCCAAAATTCTATTAGAGACTCGTCTTGTGGGTTTTCTACCTATGTGGATCAGTATTTATCAGTTTCCATTTTGTGATGCCAAAGGATTTATAAGGCTTGGATTTTTTTTATAGTGGACAAGATAGTATATTGGAAGATATTTGGGTTTGCTCCCCCTATTTTAGCAGTGATCCATTTGTGGTGGTTTCAAATTCATGGAGGGAAGGCTCCTTTCATAATTTTAGGGCAAATCCATGAATTATTAGGATGGATCAAGACACATTTTAGGGCATAGGCTATATATAGTTGGTTTTAGGTCCCCAAGAGATCATTCTAACCATTCATTGATGAGTTTTTGGTATTACTCATTTATCCTTGAAACATTGTAAAATTAATACAATTTTGAGTTTCATTATGGTGTTTAACTTCATTTTTATTGGAATCTACCCACATGAATTATTTTTGATGATGAGATGACCAACATTGGGTTGAGGTCGTACATGCTAGCTTGAAGAGATGGTGTATTGGTATCCAGGATTGATGGTGAAATCATATGTGAATCCTATATGCTTTATTGACTAGAACTGAAATTGAAATGCATGAAACATATTAATGTATACCCTACGATGAACATTATACTATAATAGTATCTGATGGTAACTTGACAGCTGTGGTTTCTTATTGTCGTGAAAACAATATGGGTGGTGTTTGATCTACATGTGGTTGGTGCACAAGTTATAATGACTACCTAGAATTCTGAATAATGGATTGAATCATACGCGGAATGAGTTATAGAGAATTTTGATCCTTAGGTTTGTGTATGAAGGCAAAGTAGGACATAACCTTCTCATTTGGAAGGTGCGTCATCTAATTCTAAGGGTGAGTCATTATAGTCAGAGGTCACATATGTAATGGATCATAGCTATCCAATGTGATCTCTTGCATGATATAATCAAAATACTAGAATCATGACGGAAACACCATAATTACTGATTGGAGATACTCCTAGGTGGTCTAGTTACCATCACTAAGAAGAGATCCGGGATTAGTTTTCTTCTCTCACATATGCGGAGGTATGAATTGGGAGGAACATCAAATCTATAACTTTGGGATCATCTACACAACAAGTTTGCATATATTATGAATATGTACAACATAATATCATTCAAATATAGAAGAATTTTTATTTTGATGCTGATTCTTTAAGGGGGCGTCTATTTTAGGGATCGTGTATTCTAGGAATAGGATATCATTGAGCACCATTTGATATTTTCATTTAGGATAATCCCATTGAAGTGGAAATTTTTATCCAATATCTAGAGAGGATCATATATAAATCATATTATTTAGTACCCACCAAAATGTTGGTGAAGAATATGATATAACATGGTGCCAGTAAAGGTGTTGACCATTATTTCTCTGAGGAATGGCATGATTATTTCAATAACAAAAAAGACATCTTTTCTTCCCATATTATTTTCTAATTTGCATTTTGTTTTTTGGAAAAAGAATTATTTCTCAATGGAAATATCTTATAAATTATCAGCTGGTTAAGGGAACATCAATTGAAATTACATCGCCACAGTATATCATTCGTGGTAATATGCTTAGTGATGATGGATCACCCCTTGGATCTAGATAAATATATCCAGACCGACAATCCATGTAGGAATAGATGGTTGGAGGCTTCCCATAACCAATACCAATTTTTAGAGATGATGACTCTAGTCCTCCGTTTAAGGAAAAATAGAATAATAGAAACCAATAAAAGAGAACTACATCTAGATGCTTTATCAGTAGTGGTATGTTTTCCTAAAATCATTAATTTTGACATCCTCTAGAGAAAGTGTTTAAACTTCTTGGAATTTTTCGGAACCTCTTCTATTTATTCCATTAATGAAATTATAATAAATCCTCCATGAACAGAAGAGGGAATATTTCCTATTGATAGATAAGTATCACTCAACTGAAGAGGATTATTTGTTATAGAAAATAATATATTTTATTGGAACATCTCTTATAACATATTTTAGGATAGAAGAGGTATCTGGTATATTAGAAGGGATTCATGAGAAGCTATATACAAACAACAAAATTCCATTTATAAAATATTTTAGGTTGATCACATGCACCATAACATCCTATGGTGACTAATGTTGCCCATGTGAATATCACTAAGGATGATATTTGGGGTCTAATATAATGGATGTATGGTAATGAGAAAACCACTCCACTGATTTAAATGGGTTATATTGACATGGGTCTTTCAATTTTAATATAACCCATGATGAATCTTGGAATTTTTTGATGAATTACTAGAACACGCTAATATTCCTTCTTCATTAGAAGAATTTTGGGAGGTATATATATAACCAAATGGATGTGTCTTTTCTGAATAATTAATCTTCTTATTCCAGATTCATTAGTCATGGTTTTATGGAATTCACAATGCTATAAAAGAAACTACTATAGATATTATTCATGAAGAGGCTATTGAAATCACTTGTGATCCCACTATCAATTAGGTGTTAGATCTAGTAATCCTTAAAGCATGAGGCTTTCCTAAATATCATATGGAGGGACTTTGGAAGACAGAAGTTCATTCCCTGCACTAAGAAATTCTAACTCTAGCAACTGAGGCTGGGAATGGTGGGGAAGAATCTTCTCAAGTTGATTATATGATATTGGGTAAGGGTCACGAAATATTGTGATTACATCAAATTAACTACATTATTTTTAACCCAATTGTGATTTTAATTAATTATTTATAATTATCATCTTGTATGGAAATGAATGAGGGTGAAACATCTGCATTAGCTCAACCAGTATCAAGAGGAAAGGCAACAACTATTTATGAGGGAATAGAAAATGGCACTACCATGAGTGTGTTGATTCTAGAGTACATCTCCCCTTATGATAGTGAATCTAGGTCAGATCCAACGTATTAGAATGGTATATTTATTGTAGGTCATGTTTCTTGGTGAGATATGTGGATTTATATCTCTGAGACCCACCTCATGGAACGTCTTTCATGAATACCATGATTTTTGTTGTTATTAAGAAAGATGGGATTCAATGGTTTTTATTACCATATAATCCATATATTAGATAAGGATACCTTTTAGTGGTGGGTGAAAGAGACTAAACATATCAATATCTCACCAAGGACAAAATATGTATAAAAATTGATGTTTTTTGACATGAATTACCCAAGGAATATGTTAACAATAAAAAAATGTTGGAGGAATTCAAAAAGAAAACCAAGGAGAAGATTGTTCATATTTTCTGGCTTCAGAATGAGTTGGATTCTACTCGATGGTAAATTGAACAACTTCACTGATCAAAAACTGAATCTAGAAGAGAAGGAGCTAGCTTCATTGTGATTTCTAAAGAAGCACTTCATCCATCCCATGATATTGTGGATGGTCAACTGAATGAATTTCAAAATGATACTGACAGGGCTTATGAGGCTGGTCAACAAATGAAAAGTTTTATCGATGACCTATTATGACATAAGAATGATAAACTCCCTTTTTTGGATGTTATTCTAGGGTATTTCTTATTATAAATAAAATAATTATGTTTTTAATCATCTATATCTTTATAATTTCCTTTTATTTTAATCATAATTGAGAAACTAATTTTTATATCATTATATGTTCATGTAATATAATCACATATTAAATGATTGGGATGGGGGTTTTCTAAAATAATATGTAATCCAAAGGGGCCTAGTGAGTGTAGTTTTATTTTTACAAAGGTCTTATGAAAAACCCTATAAACAATGTGTATTTTGTGTTTCCACAATTTTTTTCTTCCAAGGAATTATATAGAGGATGCATAGTGAGTGAGACATGGATTCTGTTTAGGTTTCCCTTTTGGATTTTCAAATAAATAAGTTTTGTACCTTTTAGATTTTCATTGCTTTATTTTTTCTAAAAGATTTTTGGTGTAGAGAGTTTATGCTTGACCTATGTCTAGAGTGACCTTTGTGGGTTTTCAATTTGGGGAGTATTATGTCTATTTTTTAGGCAGTTTAAAGGCATGCATGTAAGACAAAATGAACTACTATTTTAGGTCATGTAGCTATGGCAAAGAATTTTGAATTTCTAACCCGTAAATGGCCTACTAGATCTGATTTTTTTTATTCGTTCGTTATTTATAAGGGAAATATTGGAAAAATATTAATGATTTCCTAATATGAAACATGTTATTCAAAAATAGAGAAGGTATCCCCTATAAATTAAGTTACTAATAGTTGAAAAACACATTAGTGTGGCTGTTTTATGTGAAGCCAAATAGGAAACATTTTTCATATTAAAAATATTGATATCATTATGATGATGGATCCATTATGTGGGTAAATTTTTTAAGGAAAATGCGGGCACATATTTCATAGTCAGGTAAAAGTGTTTTCAATAATTCTGACACTCTTTTACAAATGAATTGTGAAATTTTATGGTTTGGATGTCTCAAGACCTCAATTAGTTTATTTTTTCAAGGAAAGATGTCTGATAATAAAGGAATCACCTATACCGATATACGCCATGATTGGTAAACCACCCCTACATGAATTTTATGTTTAAAAGATGTTAAGTTTCATTATAAATGGGATTTATGTCATTATGCTATACAATTTAAAGTCATGAATCAATGAAATTTTGGGTATGTGCATTTTAATTCCATGTATTAATGATATTAGGGGGTTTTCACATTAAATTCATGGAACAAAGACACTAAGGGGCTGTGTAGTTTGATGTCATGTTGTAAGAAAATTATGATTTTTAGTTTCATGTTATGAAACAATGATATTAGAGGATTTGATTTATGTTATTTACCTTTGACTGAAGGTTTGATGGTTCTCCAATTCTCAGATATCTATCTAGAAATGTTATACTATATTCATGTATGGAAGGAGAAATTATTAATCTATGATTTTTTTTTGAAATCAATAGAGTGATATGCGAAAATGGATAAATGGTATTAGAAGAAGTGACTTCCAAGAAAAAAGTTTTTGTTATATGAAAAACCCATTATGGGGAATGTATTATGAACATCCATCTATGGAAGATGATGCATATTCAAATATTTCAACCTTGGGATGACATGATTTTATATAGTAAACATTATGAATGTCCTCGTGGGTGGAACGAACACCATAGTTAAGTACATAAGATCTCCAGAATTCTAACATTATATATCTAAAAGCTGATGAATGTTATTGGAGATTCAGATATTCCCAAGCATAGTGATCTGTTTATTGATAATTGTTAATGAATACAGAATTGGTAGTTCATGTCATAATATCCAAACAATTTGGGTAATAGTCTCTCTATGAATTTATAACTCATTTGTAGGCTGTATGGTGCATTTAGTTTTATGTCAAACAACTTGGACCAAAAACGTAGAGAACGAATGAATGATATGTGGTCTTTATACCAATATTATTTGAAAAAATCAGAGGATAAACGTTTAATCCAAAGTCTAGGAGACATTCAGGTTGAGAGAAAGGATATGGGATAAATATAAAATGGATGAACACTTTAAACTATAGGTTCTTTCATTTCATCATCAAAGCATAGAGGGATAGAAGAGGATTCCCCCAAGAACCAAGATACCTCTATTTGATAACCCAATATAGGGGATATATTATCTAGGGCCAGGTAGGGAATTTTTTGCAAAGCCAGAAAAAAGAATAATTTTGCTGACTTTCTCATTATATGAGTAACTAATACATGCCCAACTGGGGGTACATACTGTATAGTAAGGAAAATGATCTCTCAGGTATCATACATTATTCCCCCAGAAACTAAGGGAATATTGTGAAGATCTGAAATTATTCAAGATTAGTAGTATCACATGCAAAAAAAATGTAAACTAAACCAGGGATGTAATTGTACCAATATTGGATATAAAATTGGAGTCCCTTTCATATATCTCACTCATCTGCAGAATTAGGGAATCTCTTGTCTCTTTAGTGGGATCTCTGAGTATAGGACTCAAAAATAAAATCTCATGTATATATTTTTGATTATATTCAAGAGAGAATGAATTTTTTTCATTTAACCCATGGATGAGGCTAGGGATTAAGTCCTAGGTGTCACTATGTATCTAATTGGGATGAGAATAATGCAACTAGTAGTTATAGAGGTACAATGTAGTCTGATGTCATGCAGAGAGGACATTGGTCATGCAGTTTAACCTCTTACGGAAAATACATAGGTGATTAAAATGTGAAGTTGAATACTGTGGTTGGACCTGGGTGTAGGTCCCAGGCGTCGTTAATAAATTTTCATAGTATGAATCAATCCATACATTGTTTGGATGGATACAAGATCATATGTATAGTTAGAAAGCATATCAGTTCTTCCCATAAATATTTGACTCATAATTGGGAGAGTTGGGTATTTTTCTATGTTGTGATGTATTTATGGCCAGGAATGAAGATCTAGATGTCAATACGTATCTCAATGGGATGTGAAACAAGCCACCCATATTTCCTAAATAAGGGCCTCTCAACGTAATTGAAATCTTAAGTGGAGGTAATGGGGGTTCTCCACGATGAGGAGTTCATACATAAAATGAGAACTCGTATTGAATCTCTTCACATATATCTAACTCATACATGATAGAAATGACGAATTATTTTAACATTATTACTATAGGGCCCAATATTAATAGTCTGGGTGTCACTATATAACTCAAATGAGTGAGAACCAGGACACACATAGTTCTTGATGATGTCCCCCAAGAATGTATTATTAGTAAAAAATAAGTAGGGGATTTTAAATTTATGTAGGACTAGGGGATACAACAAAGGTGTAACTATGTATATCAATAGAATAAGAATCAATCCATACATAGTTCTTGTAATTCTATTCAGTTAAACATTATGTAATATGGATGAAGGTGAAATGACAAGAAATGATGTAAATATTACATTTGGTCCAAATAATAAATGTCTTTGTGACACAACACAACTCATAGGGGTGATAATAAAGCCTCAAGTAGACCTTGATAGGCTCCCTGTGTAGATATGATTCTTGCATAAAATGTAAACTGGCTTAATGATTAATCATGTCTGGACCCAAGATTGGAGATCCGATCATTAATATGTTTATCAATAGGATGATAATCAATCCAAATGATGTTCTTGAATGTTTTCCCACATTAATCATACATTGATATGGGAATGAAGACATTTAAAAATTTCCAAACTGATGTTTTGGCCTAAATCATGATGTCATGGAAAGGTTCTCTATGGAGATCGGGTTTATGCAGAAAGAACAAAAATGTGGATTTTCTTTTCCAAAATCCTGGAAAGAGCCAGGATTGGGGTTCCTAGTGTCACTACATATCTTTCATTCAAATAATTCAAGCAACACATAGTTCACAGGAATGTAAACTTTTCAAATTTGGTTCAAGAGCATAGGTGGTGACGATACCTTTTTTTAGCATTATGGCTGGACTCATGGAAGGAAATTGGGGCTTCACTATATATCTCATTAGAGAAAGAATCAAGCCACACGTATTTTTTTGACAAATTTCTCTAAAACAACCGAGGTTTGATGTGAGGAAGGGGCTTTACTATTATTTAAATATTTTCCAAAAATAATTTTTTCCCTATTTACATAATTTTATGTGAATCAGTCCATTGTTTTCGGAAGTGTTTTTAGGATACAATTGGTTCATATAGAAGGAATTGAGAAATTGTTTCTTTCATGGTCATAAATAGGCCCATGATTTGATATTTTGGCATCACTACATAACTCATTGTAATGAGTATCAATCCAAATATAGTTCTTGGTCAACTGTATAGTTTATTTTCATATAGCAAGGACACGATGTCACCTGACATGAAAGAAACATTACCGCTGGACACGAGATAAAATATATGTGTGTCACTACATATCTTGCAAGGGAATTGACCATGTCACACATGGTTCTTGAATGTTGTTCCCAATGCAGTTCCGATCCAGACATATAAGGAAATGGGGCTCAATTTCCACTAGGGTTTGGCAATGAGGAGTGATAGTTTTACACATGAACGGTACTCTTCTTTTTTGGGACCTCAGGAAGTGTCCACTCATGATAAGTTGGGTATTTCTTAAGGTCAAAGAAGGGGATCTTTAACCATGCAGTTAAATATCATGTGTTGAGGACAACAGGTGATATGTAATTTAATGTATTTCAAATAAGAAAATAGTTGTAACACAATTTATTTTCATTCAAATAAAACAATATTTGTTCAATTACACATAATAATTCCTTAGGAACCTTACATTTTTTGGAGTTATAGTGAGTTCTAAATCCACATCAATTTAGAAATAATATATATTAATATGGACCTTAGGTATAGGGTATGGTCCCTCCCTCTTTTTATTGATATTTGGAGGCGTTTTCATAGTATCATTGGAGTACTAAGGACTAAAAGCAACACTCAATAGAGGATGAATGAAAGAGTACCTTCTTGTTGAAACCTCATGTTATTCGGTTCTGATAGACTTCTAAGTGATGTAGGTATTCCATATATTTTCATCAATTGTCTCCATCATTTTTAACCATTTATATTCATCCACATTTGCTGATAGTTGACCATTAATGTATAGTAGATGCGATGGAAACAAAAAATCAATGGGAAGTACTCCTTCGGTTCAATACACCAGTGAGTACGAGGTTGACTTTGTGGAAGTATGATTCATAGTCTTGTAAGATCACAAGGAATGAAAGAGCTTATCATGCTAAGGAATCTTATATTTATCCACCATCTTCTTTATTACTTTGGATAGTGTCTTTTTTAAAAGATATATTTTTTTCCATTGTCTACTACATGATAGCTGGATGAATGGATGGATTTGAGAGTTTTTTCCTTTTATAGCTTCTCTATCTCTACGAAACATAAATTTGTTAAGTTGTCCATTAGTATTTTATTAGGGACACCAAATATATGGATGATACTAGCTTTGATGAAGCTAGCAATGATTTTGGAACTAACTTATTTTAAGGGTATTGACTCAAACTATTTAGAGTTGAAATCATAATTAATAAGGATGTTCATGAATGGTATATCCATAGCTAGAGGATAAGGCCCCACTACATACATTCCCCAAATAGAAAATGTCCAGTAGTGTTTTTAGTATGTAGAAACTCCAAGGGTTGATGGATGAGGTTGTAATTTACTTGTAAGTGATGATTAATTATAGTTAATAAATAAAATCAAGCATCATTTCAGTTTAAAAGTATCTAATACATTGGATTTGATCAGATATCATATACCCAGATTGGTGGGAACCATAAGCTTATTCCCGTACTTCTTCCATAACAGCTGCAGTTTCTTCCACATCAATTCATCAGAATAGAATTCCATCGAATCCTCGTCTATTAATAATATTCTTATGATTTGGTCCATCATAATGTGTGAAATTAACTGATTGTCAATGAATTTTAACTTTTCTGACTCTATCTAGTAGAATTACTTCGTGTTGGTGGTATTTTGTGATGGGTGTCATCTATCCCACAGTAAAACAATAGGGCTCAAGTAATGGACTAATTTAATTGATTTCTTCACTTATGAATTGTAAAAAAGGTGGAATCGAATGATGATGGGTAATAATGATGATTGTTTCTTCCCTATATTGATCTTCTAGGTCTATGGATGCATTTTCCATAGTATCAAACTAGGAGTTCTATGATCTCATGATGTACGACAATGTTGGATCAATGGAAAATTCTTCCATTAACCCTCATACATGCTCACAAAGTGGAAATATCTCTTCCTTTATAATTTCATAATCCTCTAGAAATTCATGATTTCCTATTGTTAACGAACCATCACTTATAAGTGGTTCACATGTTCATGGAGTTCCAATTCTACGACTGAAATGAGATCCTGATATGATTCCATACTATTAGTACCACCTTCTGATAATATGAAGGAATATGTCATCACTATCTTTTCTGTAGAGATGTGAACAACACCTGACCCAAATTTATTAATCTTATGGTCTTCCAATATCTTTCCTGCTAGACTCTTGGATGCACCATCAAAATAAATTTCCCATGTATGGGTACTTTATGGAATAGATAATATTAATTCCTAAGAATGATCGATATAAAATATTTTTTCTTACACATATGGGTGCTTAGTATGGGATGTCCTCTATGGGTTGGGTTTTCACTCACATTAGAGGAAAAAAATGTATATCAAATTGTTTTGTAATAACTCCCCACCATGCTAGACATCCTGTCCGTATAAGAAAAATTAGGATAAATATGAGCGGGTTATTTTGAGACTTCAAGTGGGCCTCATTATTTTGTAGATAGTGTCTTATCTTGTAAACATCAATGATTAGGGCCACGAAAATCTTTTCATTATCTGAATATTGATTTCCTGCATCTAATATGGGTCAACTATTGTAGTAAAAGATGTTTTCATTGTAACACCCTGTTATTTTATGAGAATTATATTTTTTATGACTTATGTTATACACAACATCAAAGGAAACTTTCACTGCACATAAAACTAGCTTGGCTTGCGTTACAAGCAATCGCGACCATGCTCGATAGCGTGTGTAGTACGCAATACCCGATATATTATTATAATATTATAAACTAGCCTTTATGAATAGTATTAACTAAATTTTGAATTTTATAACATTATTATTCATCTTACATGTTTTCTAGAACATGGTATGAGAAAAAAATAAATTTTTCATGTAAAATAAGTATTTTTAAAAAAATGCAGTTTTGCCGCCTTTTGATAGCGCACCCACATTAAATCTAGTTTTTGACCTGTTTATAATATCAATTTGACAAAATAAAATTCTTCTTTGGAATCAGTATATAAAAATTTACTTTGGATAAAATTTTCATATTATTCTGGTAACTTTCATATTTTGATGAATAGTAAAAACATGCTATATTTTAATTAAAAACAAATTTTTTCATCACAATAATTTATATGGTTAAATTATAATATTGAATGGTTTTAAAGTATAACTAGAATATATTATTACCATTTAATATAATTTATTTCATTAGAATTAATTTTACATTGAATTCATAGATAAAAACATTTCAATATTTGGCAATGTTTTAACTTTTAAAAACTGTTTGCTTAAAAACGGGATTAATTTTAAATTAATTACTGAAACATCAGTGTTTTGAATTTTGAAACATGGATTCCATATTTTTATTCAATGGTTCTAAATTATGTTAATAAGATACTTATTTTTTTTTGATATTATGAATAGTAACAACTGTAATGTTTATTTACTGCAGTTAAAAATCGGGTAATAGAGGGTAAAAATAAGATTATAAAATTACCCTTACACCAGTAAAAATTCTATTGGATGACTAAAAGTATACCCTTGTAACATAAGGGTCAGAATAAATTTATTTTATGGACTTTTGACCATTAAAATAATTTAATTATTATTAAAACCAAAGAAAGTGACAACATGTCGCTCTCTTAAATCTTATAAGTATAATAATTTTAATTTAGTGATATATTTCATGAAACTTCAAACATGAATAGTCTCAAGAAATATTATAAAATTATATACATCATATGAATTTATTTATAATTTTTATGGATTAAATAATTATCACTAATTATGACACAATAGTGATGTTGAAATTATTTTATTAATTAAAATATAAAATAAATGATTTTAAAAGTATTAAAATAAATATTATATGAGCTATTTAAGGTTCTCCACTAATTTTCAAGATATAGATGAAATTTTATGAATCTATTAAATATTTTAGTTCGAACATATCTTCTATATATATTTTTATTAAACTCAAATAAATAAATAGTGTCAAAATTAACACTTGTTAATTTATAGAAATTACATATTATAAAATTTTTTAAAAATCAAAAAAAAATTTAAAAATTATAAATTAAAATTTATATTGTCTAAAATTTAATATAGTATACAATTCTGCACAATTAACAACATATAATTAATTATTTATAATGATTTAAAATTTAGAATATTATTATCACAAATAAAATTAAATAGATAATACAAGGATAAATCATGTTTATAATGTTTAAAATAAATTCCCAACATGTATAAATTTTATTGGCTGATGATATTAAAACCATATCTCATCTATTATTCGTAATTGAGTCATTTTTGGAGGTTTTTTAGTGGGGTTGGAATTTAATATAAATTAATATTTCTTATAATTCCAAAGGTGCCCCTCTCCTCCCTTATAAAAGGGCACATCCTCCCTCTTCTCCTCACACCTCTTTGATCCTTCAATCTCGAACAACCCTTACCAATTTATCTTTTCCACTTCCCTAGTAATATTCTATAGGTCATGGTCTTCTTCAAAGACCACTTTTAGTGCCCTAAGAGGAGGTTTCAAAGAGGCGTGTCGAAGAAGAGGTAATATCTGTTACCAATTCCTTGAAATTTATTTCTTCTTCTACATCATCTTCTTTACATTTTTCATTATGAAGTAATAAAATCAGTATCACTAATATACTTATATGTTATTATAAATATGAAACAACCTTTTTTCATCTTCTAACCATCCTACGGAAAATAAAATCACCGCACGTGCGTACGTACGGAATACCGTCTCCACGCCATGGTGTAATCTGTTTTCCATCACCACCTTACTTGGATGGGTATAATGGCCTAATTAATAACTATATATGATTATTTTAATTTGATATTGATTCTGAAATAGTATACTTACACTCCAATACAATTCCACGATCATGGGAACAATATCATCACTCATGTGTACGTACGGCCTACCGTCTCCACGATGTGATGCGACTCCTTCTAAATGATCTTCACTGAATAATGCTTATATTAATCAATTTAATGAATAAATATGATATATATTACACTAATAACATTCTGTAAATGATGTGTCTATATCCTAAAAAAGAAGAATAATAATTTATTCGACAAAACACGCATAAAAAGAAAAATCAATAAACACCAGAATAAAAAGTAGCAATGAAATATTACTAATAAGAAGCAAAGAATATGAACATATATGATATCATAACAATGATCATGATTCTGAAATAAGTCAATAACATTATTTAAATCATTATACAGGAGGTTCAGACACGTACGAAGCAAATCGGACCTAAGGTTAGGGAAAAATTCGCAATCTCATTTTTATCCGAGATTGTATATTCTTCAGAATTTACTGGGGAATATTTATCATCCACATCCATGTTTCCTCAATATGTAATATTATATTTATACTCCTATAATTTTTTAAATCCAATTTTAACCTTTGGTGTGTTTTTAGTTAATGATATGAAATAAAACTTTTTTCGTTTTTAGTACAAAGTACTTCTTGACTTTTTCGGCAAAAGTACAAGAAGAATGTTTTTTTAACTTATATAGCAGGAATGTATATTTATGATTTCATAAAAAAATATTTCCATGAAGCTTATTTTACATGTTTTCAAGTTTATTTTTAATAAATTTATTTTTTATATTATTGTATGACATGTTAAGAAAGGAAACATGTTTTTTAAGTAGACATGATATTTTCCTAAGCAATGAAGTTCATGTGTTTTGTCAAAATTATTTTACATCTAAGATAATATAGGATCTTGTTTATATCCCTATTTTTACATTGATTTGATTATGTTATGATGGAATTAATTTTATGATGTCCTTTTATCTTATATGAATTATGATATGGTAGCATGATATTTATGAATCCCATTTTTATTACATGGGTTATGTTATGATGTATGATTTATGATTTTGTGGCACACATAAGAATGGTTTCATTATGAGATGGGTGGGACCTATATCTCCCTCTAATTCATTGTGTAAAGAGTTATATCTCATGAAGTAGACATGGTTGGAATGACAAGTTAATCTAGTTTAGTGATATATGACTAGAACGAGGAGTGAACTCGGTTCAAAAATGGACATTGTCCATTATAATAGTCTTGGCAATGAGTCATGACTAAAATGAAATGATTTTCTATGATTATGTGTGTATGCCACAAAATTTCATGTTTTATGTTATGATTATTGGGATTACATTTCACCACTATGATTAGCCCATGTTATGATATTATGATCTCTTGTGTAGGTTAAGATATTCAAAATGTTATGTTCTTATGAATATGATATGATTGATATTTCTTTTGTTTACCCTTACGGAGAATTTAAGCTCACATTTTTGTATGTTTTCTCTTCCGCAGCTAAGGAAGAAGGGTATTATGGAGGATATGCCAAAAAGGGACTATCGATATGATGAAATAAATGGGAGACACCGTAGATGATTTATGAACCAGTTGTTTATGTTTCCCAGTTTCTAAAGACACTATACCTATATGGTCCTTTCATGGTTTTTTTATATGTTGTAATAAGTGTGCTTCAATTTTGAAGTAATGACAATGTATGTAAAGTATGGGTCGTTATAGTTGGTATCATAGGAAAGTTATAGCCAACCATTGGAAACTATGATGTGAAAGCCCTAATAAAAACACTAAGGATATGTCTAAACATAGGAAAAAATCATAGTATTTTATAAATGTCCATGAATAACCACTGATAAGACCTAAAGCGTGAAATTTTATTCTTGATTATGTGGTTTTACTATTATGATTAGTGTTACTCACACTATGCTTATTGGTTTTAGTCAATGACAAGAACCCGAAGGAACCGTGTTAATGCTGAATGCGATAGGAAATGAAATGATTGTCCCCCAGAGCAAACAAACGTTATGGGACAAGGAATGAAAAATCTTGTAGCCATGCTCACACAACATTCTCAAGCTATAAACCATGCAGGACTTCTGAACGAGCAATGGAAGGAGAAACATTTTGTTGAATCCTTCATGAGGCAGCGTCCACCTTCATTCAGCGGTTCTTTTGATCCATTGGTTGCTGAACAATGGATTAGTACCACTGATAAGAGATTTCCAGTTCTACAATGTTATGAACAAGACAAAGTCATCTTATCAGTGTATCGTTTGGAAGGTGATGTTGATCAATGGTGGAATCTTATCTAGAATACGAGGCAAAGAGGTGAAATGGAGTCCATGGAATGGGACGAGTTCAAGAACTTATTTTTCAATAATTACATCCCTCGTATTCTTCGAACAAAGATGGAGAAGGATTTTCTTGAACCGAAGCAAAAGGATGATGAATCTCTTGGTAACTTCAAAGAAAATTTTACAAGACTTGCAAGGTACACTTCCGGAATTATTATCCTACATGAGATTAAGATCGATCGATTCTTTAGTGGCTTAACACCATGTCTTCAAAGGGAATTAACCATAAGGGACTTCAATAGCTACGAGGAAATTGTTCGATGTGCTCTCAAGGTAGAGATTGAGATTGGAGTAACCCATCAATCTTATGGGTTTGATAAGAAGATGAAAAAGGAATTCAAAGGAAAATCTAAAGACCACACTGAAAAGAACATGAGTTTTCCTTTATGCTCAAATTGTGGAAAGAAAAATAGAGGGAATTGTCTAAAAGGGAAAAGAACATGTTTTAAGTTTGGAAAATAAGTTCATCAGGGAATTGAAAGTAGAAATAATGTGAAGAAGATGTCAAATGATGTGAACAATGAAAGTGATACACAAAATGAACCTAATACACTTCAATGTTTAAAGTGCAAGGAGATGGGGAATTATGCCAATCAATGCCCAAAACCAAGGGTTGTTGATGATGATCGATGTCAACAAACTCTAATGTCCAAAGGCAAAGGAAAGTCACTTGAAATTACGATTTGCAATGTGGAGTATGATAACGAAGTGGTGAAAGGTACACTTACCATCCACTCTAAAATAGAAAATGTTATATTTGATTCTGGATCCACCCACTCTTTAAATTCTGAATAATTTTCTAAGGGTATCGCCATATTACCTCAACAATTAGATGTTGAGTAAGCTGTGACAACCCCTAATGACACAACAGTCGCATCAAATGTTTACAATTCTTATCCGACTGAAGTGTGTGGGAATGTCGTTCCTGTAAATCTTGTGATCCTTCCTATAGTTAAATTTGATGTGATTCTTGGCATGGATTTGAATTCTTTAGGTGGATCTGATATAAATTTCCAATGAAGGGAAGTCACATTTCATATTCCAGATCAATCTATGATCTTCTATCAATGCAAGGATGAACATAACCTTCCAGTGGAAATTTCTTCCATCTTATGGGTCTTGATTCCACTAAATAAAGGTTATTTATCTCAAATGGTTGGTGAGAAACTCACGATTAAGAATATTCCCATTGTACAAGCGATTTATGATGTCTTTCTAGAGGAATTTCCAGGTCTTCCACCAAATCGTGAAGTTGAGTTTTCAATAGAACTCGTACCGGATGCTTTTCCTATTTCAAAGACACCTTGTAGAATAGCCCCAATTGAGTTGTAGGAATTGAAGAAGCAACTCCAAGAGAATCTTGATAATGGATTCATATTCCCTAGTGCATCACCTTGGGGAGAACCTGTTCTATTTGTTAAGAAAAATGATAGATCAATGAGACTCTGCATTGATTATCAAAAACATAACAAGATCACTATCAGGAACAAATATCCTCTTTGACACATTAATGAATTATTTGACCAACTACGCGGAGCCCAATACTTTTCCATGATTGATCTTCGTTCATGGTATCATCAATTAAGGGTCAAAAGGTAGGATATACCAAATATGACTTTATGTACAAGGTATAGACACTATGAATTTATAATTATGCCATTTGGTCATACTAATTTCACTGCTATCTTCATGGATCTAATTAATAGAGTCTTTAGAGACTATCTTGATCAGTTTGTGGTAGTCTTTATAGAAAATATTCTTGTCTATTTAAATAGCAAGAAAGAACATGAACATCACTTGAGAATTGTATTAAAGACCCTAAGAATGGTGATGATTTATTCCAAATTTACCATGTGTTAATTTTGGCTTCAATAAGTTTCATTTTTGGGTCACATAATCTCAAAAGAGGGGATATCAGTGGATCCCAAAAAAATAGAGGTTATTGAAAGATGGTTGAGACCAACAAAAGTAACCGAAATCTGATGTTTTCATGGTCTGGATGGATATTATCAACGTTTTGTGAAAGATTTTTCACGATTATCTAATCCACTCATCCGGTTTACTTGAATAGGAGTTAAGTTCATTTGGAAAGAGGAGCGTGAAGAGAATTTCAAAGAGTTAAAAAGAAGTTTATCCAGTGCACATGTGCTCACACTTCTTTGTAGTAGAGAAAGGATTGTGACCTACAGTGATTCATCCATGAAGGGTCTAGAGTGTGTTAGCATGTGAATTGATATAGTGATAGCTTATGCCTCACCATAGTTGAAAATCAATGAGAAAACATTACCCAACTCATGATTTTGAGTTAGATGCGGTAATATTTGCATTAAAAATTTGGAGGCACTATCTTTATGGTGAAATGTGTGATAATTATACTGATCATAAAAGTATAAAGTATATTTTCTCACAAAAGGATCTGAATATTCATCAAAGAATATGGTTGGAGTTTATTAAGGACTACGACTGCTCAATTCATTATCACCCTAGGAAAGCAAACAAGGTGGCATACACATTATGTCGACAAGACCATGCCAGCTTATCCATGATGTGGATCACAAAAGATCCATTGTTTAGGGATTTAAAAAAGATGGATCTTGGAATTATAATGGAAGGGGAAAATCTTATCTTTATAAAATGAATGTTCAACCATCTATACATGTGAATATTAAAGAGGCATAAAAAGAATATGTAGAGTTACAAAACAAGGTGAGAAATGTTCTTGAATTCAACCTTGATTGTGATGAGATAATAAGGTTCTGGAATCGGGTTTGTGTTCCTCCCATCCCAGAATTAAAGAAGGAGCTGCTGGATGAAGCTCATAGATCTTCATTCTCTATTAATCCTGGAAGTACGAAGATGTATACGAACATGAAAGAGTACTTCTGGTGGGACATCATGAAATGAGATTTTGTTGAATATATCTCTTGATGCTTGGTTTGTCGGCAAGTTAAAGCTGAGAGATAGAAGTCTAAAGGGATGTTACAACCATTACCCATACCCGAATGGAAATGGGAAAACATCACTATGGACTTTTTCACTGGACTTCCTATAACATCCAAAAGCAATAATGCTATCTGGGATATAGTTGATCGTCTTACGAAGTCGGCACACTTCATTTCTATTAGGTAAGATTTCCCTCTGGATCCGCTTGCCAGGATATATGTAAAGGAAGTGGTAAGATTTCATATAGTACCACTATCCATTATATCTGATCAGGAACTGAGGTTTACCTTGAAGTTCTGGCGAAGACTTCAGCATTCCTTAGATACAGATTTGAGTTTCATCACTTCTTATCATCCTCAGACAGAAGATCAGTCTGAGAGAAAAATTCTAACTCTAGAAGATATGTTAATATCTTTCTCTATGGATTTCATTGGTGGTTGGGATCAACAGCTACCTTTGGGGTAATTTTCTTATAATAATATCTTTCACTCCAGTATTCAGATGGCTCCTTATGAAGATCTCTATAGAATGAAATGCAGGACTCCAACTTGTTGTGATGAAGTTCGGGAATGAAAGCTATTAGGACCTGATCTTGTTGATGAGATGGATGAAAAGGTCAGATCTATTCAGCAACACATAAAAGCAGCTCAGAGTCAACAAAAAGTTTATGCCGACAACCGAAGAAAAGACCTAGAGTTTGAAGTGGGTGATAAAGTGTTCTTACGAATATCTCCTTGGAAGAGAGTAATGAGATTTGGAAATAAGGGAAAGATGATCCCTAGGTATATTGGTCCTTTTGAAATACTGGATCGTGTTGGGAAGGTAGCTTACCGATTGGAACTTCTACCGAATCTCTCTCAAGTTCACGATGTGTTCCATGTATCTCTCTTGAAAAAGTACATACCTGATCCTTCACATGTACTCATCTCAAAAGTTGTACCGCAGGAGCAAAATCTTTCTTATGAAGAAAAAACGATATAGATTCTGGATTGTAGCGAAAAAGTTCTACGGAACAACACCACTCGTGTGGTGAATGTTCTATGGAGGAACTACCAATTATAAGAAGCTAAATGAGAGATTGTGGATATGATGAAGGAGATGTATCCTCAACTGTTTGTTACGATGTGATGAATTTCGAGGGAAAATTCATTTTAAGGGGGTAGAATGTAACACCCGGATATTTTATGAGAAATATATATTTTTTATGACGTATGTTATACGTAACATCAAAGTAATCTTTCACTATACACATCACTAGCTTTCCTTGCGTTACATGCAATCATGACCTTCCTCGATAGCGTGTGTAGTACGCAATACCGAGTTTCACTAAACAATGATATATTATTATAATATTATAAACTAGACATTATGAAGACTATTAGCTGAATTTTTAATTTTATAACATTATTATTCATCTTACATATTTTATAGAACATGGAATGAGAAAAAAATATATTTTTCGGGTAAAATAAATATTTTTCCAAAAAATGTTGTTTTGCCTCCTTTTGATGGCGCACCCAATTTAAATCTAGTTTTTGAAATTTTTATAAGTTCAATTTGACCAAATAAAATTCTTATTTGGAATCATAATATAAAAATTTACTTTGTATAAATTTTCATATTATTCTGGTAACTTTCATATTCTGATGAATAGTAAAAACATGATATATTTTAATTAAAAATAACTTTTTTCATCGCAATAATTTATATTGTTAAATTATAATCTCGAATAGTATTAAAGTATAAATATAATATATTTTTACCATTTAATATAATTTAAGTCATTAGCATTAAATTTACATTGAATTTATAGATAAAAACATTTCAATATTTGGCAATGTTCTAACTTTTAAAACTTGTTTGCTTAACAACGAGATTAATTTTTAATTAATCACTACAACTTCAGTGTTTTTAATTTTGAACAATGGATTCCATATTTGGATTCATTGGTTCCAAGTTATGTTAATTGGTTACTTTTTTTTAATATTATGAATATTAACTACGGTAATTTTTATTTACTGTAGTTAAAGTTAAATCGGGTAATTAAGGGTACAAATAAGATTATAAAATTACCCTAACACCTTCCAAAATTATATTGGATGACTAAAAGTCGACCCTTATCAACTAATGGTCGGAATAAATTCATTTAATGGACTTTGTAACATTAAAATTATTTAGTTATTATTAAAACAACGAAAGTGACAACACGTCACTCTCTTAAATCTTATAAGTATAATAATTTTAATTTATTGATAAGCTTGATGAAAAGTCAAACATGAATAGTCTCCAAAAGTCTAATAAAATTATCTGAATCATATGAATTTATTTATAATTTTTAGGGATTATATAATAATCATTAATTATGACACAATAGTGATGTTGAAATTATTTTATTAATTAAAATATCAAATAAATGTTTTTAAAAGTATTAAAATGAATATTATATGAACTATTTATTGTTCTACACTAATTTTGTAGATAAAAATGACATTTTATGAATCTATTAAATATTTTATTTTGAACATATCTTCTGTATATATTTTATTTAAACTCAAATAAATGAATAGTTTCAAAATTGACACTATTGTTAATTTATAGAAATTACATATTACAAAATTGTTTAAAAATCACAAAAATATTTAAAAATTATTAATTAAAATTTATATGGACTATAACGTAATAAAGTATAATATTATGGACAATTAACAAAATATAAGTAATTATTTATAATGATTTAAAATTTTGAATATTATTACCACAAATAAAATTAAATAGATTATATAAGGAAAAATCATGTCGATAATGTTTAAAATAAATTCCCAACTTGTCTAAATTTTTTTGGCTGATGAGATGACAACCATATATCATCTAATATTTGTATTTGAGTCATTTTTGGAGGTTTTTAAGCGGGGTTCCAATTTATTATAAATTAATATTTCTTATAATTCCAAAGGTGCCCCTCTCTTCCCTTATAAAAGGGCACCTCCTCCCTCTTTTCCTCACACCACTTTGTGCCTTCATGATCATCCAAACCCTAAAAATTTATCTTCTCCACTTCCCTAGTAATATTTTATTGGTCTTGGTCTTCATTAAAGACCAATTTTTGTACCCTAAGAGGAGGTTTAAAAGAGGCGTGTCAAAGAAGAGGTGATATCTGTTATCGATTCTTTGATATTTATTTCTTCTTCTGCTTATTATTCATTAGTTATTTCAATATGAAGTAATAACATCAGTATCAATAATATACTGATATGTTATTATAAATATTAAACAACCCAATTTCACCTTCTATCCATCATACGGAAAATGAAATCACTGCGCGTGTGTATGTACAGAATTCCGTCTCCACGCCGTGGTGTAATCTATTTTCCATCACCACCATACATGGATGGGTATAATGGTGTAAAGAATAACAATATATTATTATTTTAAAGTGATATTGATTCTGAAATTGTATACATACACTCCAATAGAATTCCATGGACATGGGAATGATATCATCACACGTGCATACGTACGGCCTACCGTCTCCACGATGTGATGCGTCTCGTTCTACAAGACCTTCATTGAATAATGATTATATTAATGATTTTAATGAATAAATATGATATATATTACACTATTACAATTCTGGAAATGAGTTTTCTATAACCTAAAAAGAAGAATAATAATTTATTCGACAAAACACGCATAAGAAGAAAAAGCAATAAACATCCGAATAACAAGTAGAAATGAAATATTACTAACAAAAAGCTAATAATATGACCATGTATGATATCATAACAATGATAATTATTCTTTAATAAGTCAATAACAATATTTAAATCATTATACAGGAGGTTCGGACACATACGAAGCAAATCGGACCTAAGGCAAGGGAAAATCTCGCAATCTCATTTTTATCCGAGATTGATTATACTTTAGAATTTACTGGGGAATATTTATCATCCACATCCATGTTTCCTCAATATTTAATATCACTTCTATCGTCCTACAATTTTTTAAATCGCATTTTACCCTTTGGTGATTTTTTTGTAAAAGATATGAAAGGAATCTTTTGTCATTTTTAGTATGAGGTACTTTTTGACTTTTCCGGCCAAAGTACGAGAAGAATGTTTTTAACTTATACAGAATGAATGGAAATTTATGATTTCATAAACCAATATTTCCATGAATCTTCCATTACATGTTTTCAAGTTTAGTTTTAATCATCTTCTTTTAGTTTAAGATTATATGACATGTTAAGAAATGAAAAAAATTTGATGTAGAAAGGATATTTTCTTCAAGAATGACTTTCAAGTGTTTTATCGAAATTATTTTCCATCTATGATAATATAGGGATCTGTTCTCTCCATATTTGTACATTGATTTGATTATGTTATGATGGAATTAATTTTATGATGTCCTTTTATTTTATATGGACTATGATATGATGGCATGATGTTTAAGAATCCCATTTTTATTACACGGGTTATGTTATGATGTGTGATTTATGATTTTGTGGAACACATATGAATTGCTTCATTATGAGATTGGTGGGACCTATATCTCCCTCCAATGGACTTGGTAAAGAGTTATATCTCATGAGATAGACATGGCTGGAACGAAAAGTTAGTCTGGTTCAGTGATATAGGACTAGACCGAGGAGTGAACTCGGTTCAGTAATGGACTTTGTCCGCTATGATAGTCTTGGAAATGAGTCTTGACTAAAATGAAATGATTTTCAATGATTATGTCTGTATGCCACAAAGTTTCATGTTTTATGTTACGATTATTGGGATTACATTTCACCACTATGATTTATCATGTGTTATGATATTATGATCTCTTGTGCATGTTAAGATATTCAAAATGTTATGTTCTTATGAATATGATATGATTGATATTTCTTTTGTTTACCCTTACTGAGAATTTGAACTCACCCTTTTGTATGATTTCTTTTCCCCAGGTTAGGAAGAAGGGTATTAAGTAGAATCTGCCAAAAAGAGACTCTAGATATGATGAAATAAATTGGAGACAACGTAGATGATTTATGAACTAGTTGTTTCTGTTTCCAAGTTTTTAAAATCACTAAACTAATAAAGTCCTTTCATGGTTTTGTCATATTTTGTAATAAGTGTGCTTCAATTTTGATGTAATAACAATGTATGTAATGTATGGGTCATTATATTCATTCCTAGTATCATTCTTCATTCCAAGGAAGAAACCCAGTTATCTCTCCAAGGATATCTCATAAATAATGACTGGATGTCCTTCAACATGTGTCATTATTTCTAGTGGGGTTAATTGGTATTTATTGAGGGTATGAAATGATTCTTAGAATGAATTTTTCACATTGCTATGAAACTCCCTTAATCCTTAATTTTGTAAAGGGAAAACACTTCCCAATCAAATTCTAATGAATCAGAATATGTATGAAATATTTCCATGATGTCCTCTCAAATCCTTCGTTTTTAGAGGAGGTGAAATGACAAGAATATCATTGTTTTCATAGGATCAACTTTAATGATGTGATGTCGTATAATGAAACAAATATATTTTCCCGAGGTTACCCCAAATTCACATTTCAAGGGGTTCATCTTCAATTATTAAGGAAAATATTGTTGGAAATGAATTCAAAGTCATCTAGGCGATTAGATCATTTTTTATATTTGACTAATAGATAATCAATGTAGCATTCAACAAACACACTCATTAAGGGTTTTATGATGTGATTCATAGAACTTTAATATGTGGCACCTGTATTCTTTAAGACAAAGTGAATTACCTGATTGAAAAATGTTTCTTCAGGGGATATGAAGACTGTTGATTCATCATAAGTTGAGGTCTTCCAGATTCGGTTATACCCAGTGTATCCATCCATGAAGGTGAGAAATTAGCAGAGAACTATTGCATCAGTCAAAAGTTATGTGATTGGAACTGATAAGACATATTTTGGAAAATTTCAGTTGAGAACATTTAAATGATTTGAAATTCTAATTTTCCAATTCTTATTTTTAATTGAGACAATAATAGCTAAACCCTTTGGATATTTAACCTCTGAAATGAATCTGTCTCTGATAAGCTTTTCAACAACATCCCAAATTTTATGGTCATGATTCAGGTGTTTTCTTCTTGCTTCCTACTTGTATCCCATATTATCTTCTAGAAAAACCATTTGATGTGTGGAAACATCGGAGTCATGACATGTAATTTCATTATAATTCCATGAAAAAACATATTGTAGTTTCTTAAAAAGGTTGTATATTCCTTATGTTATTCACGAGTCAAGGCCATAGTAATTTGAGTGGGGTGTGAAAATTATTTGCTACCTAGATATGTTTCACTAAGTTCATCCATGGTAGTGGAGACAACTTCGTCCATTGCCAGAAAGAAGTCACTGATATCTTCTTCTACATGTTCATCATCATGATCCACTATTTGTGATTATTATCATGGAATAAATGCTAATGAAAATTCCATATAGGGAAAAGGAGAGTCTTTATTCAGATACCAGTAGGATGAAACAATCTTTTAGGGCTCACTCAGTGACATACAACCTTCATGGTGTTGTGTAGGGGGAACAATGGACTAGAAACGAGTCTCATCACTTTATATTATAGTGATTATGGACTCTTCCTATTTATCTTGTAGAAACGAAATTTATTAATACTCAAAAGATTTAATGACATCATTTTCGTTAAATATTTCATTATCAATCGGAGATTTGATAACATTTTTAGCACCATTGGGATCAACATTCATGATTGGGATTAAGGATGTTGGTAAAAGAATTAGTGACTTTTTTCCCACCCTTTTAATTTGATTATTTGGAAGCACATAATCTACACTTAGATGCTTGAAATGGTTAGTAGGGACCCTCTCCATGACATTGGGGTGTCTATGAATTTTGATATAGTCTCCATGATATCATATATGGTCAATGAAAACATTTTCCATGAAATGAGATCTTCTAATTATATTTGTTTATTACCATTTCTTCATTGTTTCTTCTTTGAGGTAGGGCTTTTGGGATTTTGATAAAGCTATCTTTGTTGTAGAAGATGTGGCTAGGGGCACTGTTTGATATTTCAACTATGTTCGTAGAATGAACTGAGTTATATTGATTGTTTTTATTAACATCGAGCCATCTAACTTATGTGAATTGTTTATTTTAGCATTGTGGCACTCCTCTTCATCCTCATAGTTGATTACAGAAACAAAAGTCACCTCGGCTAGCAATGTTTTCAGTATCATTTTCCCAGAATCCACCATATTTTGTAGGATTTATTGATAAAAAAACACTCTTATATGGGATTCTTCAACATTTTATGGAAGGTTATATAGTTTCAGAGAACCTCATCACCTTCTTTGTGAGGATTATTGGGTTTTTTCGACTAAAATAAGTTTTTTTACAAATCTGTAATGATGTTTTCAGGGAGTTGGTCATTTTGAAAAAATAAACAATTTATTAAACTCTTCAATCTTCCTTAAACTCTGATATCTTTAGTCATCCTAATGAGGTTGTCATGTTTATTTATGCTCAGTATGATGATCTATAAAATATGCCCTAGGCTTTGAGGTTGTAGTTGGTAAAGGGGCCTTCTTATGTGTAATTATAGTAGGCACTTCTTATCATGTTATCTTTCTCAAGGCTGATGAGATTATCCAGGATATGGAGTTTCCCTCTATGATGTAGTATTCCAAGTATTAATCAAATTTGGCCAGATCCAAAAACCCTCCAATGTATTACATAGATATCAATAGTGGGTTCTACTCATTAAAAAGATTTTTTTACATAGAAAGAAAATTGTTCTTCCAAAGTTAGTGGTATGTTCATGGAGTAATTCAATCTTATCCATTGAGAAATGATGTATGAAACTCTTTCATTCATATATTCCTTGTAGTTTGTGAGATCGAATATTTTTTTCTTCAGTAGCGTTGATTTGTTCATGAAATAGATCTTCTGACGGATATCTTCACATCCACTGATTTATAGATACTACAAAATTGTGTTTCATAAAAATTATATCCCATACAATGATTATATTAATAATCTTAGTTTCAAATCTTCAAATTGTTTATGGGTCCCCATCCTGGGATTATAGCAAGAGAAAAAAGTCCTCAAGTGTTTTTTCAGATCGCTCGAGCCATTGAATATTATAAAGGTAGTATTCCCAATGTTTGGTGGGGGAGGATTGGGATCCACCCATTCAGGATAACCCATCTTTTCTATTTGAACCAGTGTGTAATGTTTATCCAAATATTCTAATAGATTTTTTAATGATTACATGGTGTTCATAATAATTCAATAATCATTTGGTTGAGACAGGACTGGAACAGGTGTGGCGGCTGGGGCATGAAGTGGTGTGGTGACCGAAAGGACCACATGTGGATGTGATGTTGGTATTTTTTTTATATAACACATGGGTATAGGCCTGTAATAATTTTCTTGGGCATACACTAGTTGTACTATAAATGGAGAGAAATTAATGATATGTATTACTATTTACAAAAAACCCTCTTTTTGAGGTGTTCCAATTGGATGTTCATGTTGAGGATATTCTTGTGGATCATAATTGGTATGAATGATTCCTTGGAGTAACTGTTAAATGATTCTTATCAAATCCTTCTTCACATACACATACTAGGAAATACATTTATCTAATACAAGTGGTTGAGCTTTTCCAGTGGGATGGGGATATGTAGTATAATCCTTACCATTTTTCTTATAAGGAACCATTCAAAGTAGTAGAAGTGGACTAGTTAATTGGGAGACCTAATTCCAAGAAAATCCCTTGGTTTTGGGTATTCACACTTCCTTCATTTATTTCACCGTGGACCACATAATGAGTATGAACATCCTCTTCTAACTCCCATGAACTAGACTCTTTTAATGGGTGATCTTCAACAATGCTATTGATGACATTATCATATGCATAATGCATTGTGGGCATTCTATATTTCATCGAATGAGATTTAATTATTCTATTTCTTCCAAAGAGATCTCATAATAAACTTAAATGGTTCACTAAGACCATTTTGGTGGATATTAACCTATTGGGAATCCTCTAATAGTTCTATTGTGAGTTAATTTTGCATTTTCTTCCCTAATTGGGAGAAAACTAACTCTCGTAGAGGAGGGAACTGATGATGTGAAAAATTCCCTAACCATGTGTTATGGGGCTGTTTTTATTCTTTTTTAGGATCTATTTTTTGAGTATGAGGGTTGGGTTAAAAATGTCCCTCACCCTAGGGGTTGGGGTGGATCAGGATCTTTTATAGATGATATTAGCTTAGCTTCTCTTCAGATTTTTAATATACTTGTCGAAACATTTGTTTAGTTCATTATTCAGCGCTCACGGAATTCACCTATTTCAGAAGACCATTCGGATATTTTTTATATTTACACAATCGGATGGTTTACATCCTCTATATAATAGGCCTTCTCAATATTATCATAAATAGGATTAAAAATTATCCCAAAAACTATCTATCATATGCTATGACTTCAGGGAGAGTTGGTCTAGGCCTATTCTTGTTTAGAATATCCTTAGTGATAAACAGAATCTGTTTATTGTAGTCTTCCTAGTAAATAAAATTGATTGAGGCCACATTTTTTGGACTTTTATAGCATTTGAGTGTAGTTAAATGAAATGCACCATCATCACCCCATACTCTGATATGAAAACCATATGGGGTATCTATGATCAATCATCTCAACATCATTAATGCATCAAGGAATCAACATCGATGTTCTGCTTACATATTTTTTATTTTCGGATGTCAGGAAACCAAGAGTTATGAAAAGTCAAATTTTCACTCCAACCCATATATTACCTTGACATGAATTTATCATTCAACTTAAGTTAATATCTTTGACATCAAGTGACGAATAGTTATTAAAAATGTTGAGGTGGATGCCTTGCATAAAATCACCCTCCATCATATTTACTATGTTGTATTTAACAGTCGGATGAAAACAAAACATGACTAGTATTTCTCTTTTAGCTAGTACTTTCCTCATGATCAACATATCCTCTTCGTCTTTTAGTAGAGGATTCTATACATTATCATACCCATGTTTGGGTTTCTCTTCCATTTTATTAGAATCTGGAAGATCTATAGGGAGTTACTGCATTCTATTAGAAGTGATATTGACCAAGGCTGGTTTATAGAATGACAGTTTCCATGGTATTACTTCTTTTTCGTAATGGATTCCGACCACTAGTGATAATGAATTTGACATGAATGGCCCTAAATTTGGATGTGCCTTAGATAATTGGGCATTCTCGTCACTACATGGTCAATTAGATATTTCACTTGACAATATGAATCACTATTACGGATAGATCTTTCACAGCAAATTCCATTAGGGGGAGGACCATCATGGTGGACTATAGAAAAGAGTGGATCCTTTTACTATGTAGTCTTCGGGACACATGGAGGGTTTCCATAACTATCATCATGATATAGTCTCTCATTATTGACCATATTATCATGAAGAAAACCTTCATGAGGATGTGTCTAATGAGCACCTTTAAAATTTCTACTAATACTCCCATAATTTGTTAATGGGAGGGTAGGATCGTGAGATTCAATAGATAAATGTCTAAGGGCTTCAAAAGCTCTATCATTGAGGGAAGCCATATAAGAAATCATCTCTTTATTCTCCAACCTTTTTTGATAAGCCTTATTCTTAAAGATGTTTTTAGAAGTAGTTTGGGATAATTTCTTGGAAATTTGGTTTCCATGGGTAGGTGTATGTTACTATTTTATAGTGGATATTAGAATAGACTAATTATATCTAATTGGAATAGGTGTATGTTCGAAATCTACTTTTCTATACAATATGGGGGAGTATTCCTTGTGACCCTCCTAGAGGGGAAGAGAGGTATATATCTACTCTTGGGTGACAAGATGATGATACACCACACTTTTGGGGATATAGTTTTCCTTTTATCCCTTATGTACACTTTTTCCGAACATTATGATATTCTAGTAGGTTTCATGGATATGTACATAAATTTCAGTATTCCCTTTCATCATTTACAGGATGTTCTTGTGGATTTCAGTGACTGAAATGGGAATATAGATACAATACTCATCTGAAGTAGGATTAAATACAGTCTCTAATCGTACCTTTCTTTCTAGTGTATACTGGCAGTACTTATGTATGGTAGGAGATAATTGACATTGGTGGAAATCACACATATAAAAACACTATATTCCTAATAGTTTAAAAATATGTTTGAATAAAGATCCTTTACCGATGGTTATATAAAACAATTTGTATAAAGGGTTTGATTATGTTTTTACCAACGTTTTATGTCAACTGTTGGTATAGTTTTCCACTATCCCATCATTTAAATGTTTTTTACAAATTTGTTTTAATAGAAAATCCAAAAATATCATGAAGGTATCCACCTCTAGTACTAATCTCAAACATTTTTCCCCAAAGGAGAGCTCCAAGCTAATGAAAGCCCCACTTTGCAAATGGCGCTTAAGTGATAAATCTACCTTCCAACCAGTATTATATCATTAATTTTAGTAATGTTTCTTCTTCCACCACAAATTGGTACGTCTGACTTCATTTAGTTTATATTTTTTGGTTCGGTTTTTCTATAATGGAATGTCTATTGTGACCCTTTTTTGCATTAAATTGAATCTCTATAATTCCCATAAATTCCATTGGATCCATTGGTGTTAATTCGACAAAACATATTACCACCAATGGATATTTCAATTTATATAAACAATAAAGTGTTTCAGCAAAAAGATGAACCTATTTACATATATTGGATGGATTGGATATATTGTTAACAAATAAGTGGCTAGATCTTTGTAATAAAAAGGTTGCGAGTTTTAGAGACATAATTACCATGTTTTAGTATGTTGGGTTATTATGAAAATACATATAAGTATTTTGTATATTATTAAATGATTTATTTTTTCATTCAATCCATATATAGTTTTCAATAATGTAAAATGATGTTTTGAAATTGTATAATGTTTTAAAAGGAGGTATTTACATCAAAGTGATTTGAAAAATGGGTTCATTATTATATTTCGAATGATGATTTGAGATGAGGTAATGATTCCATTTTTTGTAAAAATGCATTAATTGGTATTTTAAATGTAGTGTAAAGTAAATTAAGTCCTAGATCCATAGTTTAGAGTTTTCAAAGAGGAAGACCCATGTTTTAAAGGTTGGTTTAAATATGTTTTTAAAATTTTATATTTTTTGGGAGTTTTCTTCCATGAGAATGGTGTTATATTTTATTTGATCCATGTTTGGTTTTAATGGTTTACGGGGACCATGGTAAAGGAGGTGATAAGATTTGAATATAATAAATGGTTAAAGTGAAATTTTAATGTTATTAAATAGGTTTAATGAACATTTAATGCTTATTTTGTTGAAAAGGAAATGTGTGCTGAACCTTGGTAATTGAAAATGTATTATTAAAAAAATGGTTGAGTTTTGAGAGTACATCTCCAATAGTGGGTTTGAAGGCCTCTATTTTTCACTATTAACATAAGAAAGAATAATAAAACATTTATCCTTACTCATACATAGTGAATAATGAAAACAATTCACCTATGAAACACTTTAATTTCATGAACAATGAGAGACCCATAATATAAATTCATGTCAAAAAAAGGAAGTCATCACACATGTTTTATTATGTGAATGAAGACACAAAAATGTTTCATACAATATGTAAATTCCCTACATCTTATGTTTAATCATTAATGAAATTCAACCATTTGGGGTAAAAATATATGAATAAGTTTTAGGGTGATTGAGTTTTATTTTATAGTCAATGAACATAAAAAATTAATTATAATATATGTTATGTTATATGGTTCAAATGAGATTCCATGCATGTCAAATGCAACATTATTTCAGGAAGAAACAATACGAATCAAACTCTAAAAAACAATTTCCCATGTTTATTGAAATTTTTCAATGTCAGATAAAGGATTTTTTATCAATCTGATATATTCCAATCATTATTTTGATTGAATATGAAGCTTGAAATTTCTATTATCGTACACATTTCTATTATTGTGACTAAAGATGAAGAGATAGCCTCTTGGTTTATGCATATTAGAGATGACCCGTTGAATTCAATATTTAAGATAGGCCTTGTGATTTTTTAATGGATTTGATCATAGTTCATTGGTGTGTATTGAAAAATACTTGTGCTACACTACCGACCACATTATGATGGAGAAGTTGATATCCTATAATATTATACTTCAAATAAAAAAATTCAAGTTACATCATTTGTTCTAGGAAGAAAAGATCAAGTCGATTCCAATAATTTTTCATTTCTAGATAATAAAATGGATGATGTGTGGTGGGTATAATAACCATTATACACTGAGGACATAGTCATCCACACTAGAGGCGAACAATGATAAAATGTTGTTGTTTTATTTTTATTTACTATATTATATTAATGCTTTCTAACTATAGTTGAACAAGAAAATAAAACGTTTTACTAAATAATAGATAGAAGTAAATAACAGGATATAGGCTTAAATTGCTAAAAATTCAATGCACATTGATTCACCCAGGCCCACCTATCTACCCCCCCGCCCGCTGCACACCCCACCCCCTGGAAAGACCCCCACCGCCTGCACCCCCCCAGGACAACACCTATAGATCCCACACCCCACTACACACCCTCACCCCTGGACATCCCCCATCCCCTAGACATCCCCCACCTCCTTGCACACCACCAACCCCCTAGACACCCCCACAAACCCCACTACATAACCCCATGACCTGTACAACCACCCCCTCCCCACACACACCACCAAGATAACCCCCACACGTGCACACCCCCACCACCTTGGATAATCACCATTCCCCTAGACAACCCCCACCCCCCTACACACCCCCATACATATACATACCCCTACCCCTACACCTTTAGACATCCCCCTAGATACCCCCCTGCGGACCCACCCCTGATGCAGACCCCAACCCCCCATGGAGAACCATCCCACAACACTAGACACCCCCACCCCACTACACACCCCCACCCCTTGGACACCATGGGGACAAACCCCCACCCACTGAAGACCTTCCCTGGATACCCCCCCCCCCCCTCGTACACTCCCACACCACCAAGACATCGCCCACCCTAGAAGTCCCCCAAACCCCGGCACACCACCCATCCCTGGACAGTCCCCAGCCCAATACAGCCCCACCTCCCCTAGATAGCTACCCCACACTAGACACCCCCACCACTTGGAAAAACCCTACCCCCTATGCAGCCCCTCCCTCCACCCCCTTACACAACAACACCCCCATATACATTCCTCTTCCCCTTCACACCACCCTTGAACATCCTCTTGGACAACCCTCCCCCTTTGGACCCCAACCCCTGTTCATCCCCAAACCCCATGCAAACCCCCACCCCTGGACACCCCCTGCCACTACAGTTGATATCCCCAAACCCCTGGGAAATACTACACCCACATCACACCACTGAGCCCCTAGAATTCCCCCCCACCCCCACGAGATAGCCCCCCCTGCAAACCCCTTCCCCCTGGACTGCCCCCACTAGACATACACCCCACATGAGAATAGTGCATCTTGTGATGCATATATTTCGTCAATGTTATCATTATATTGTGTACCATGTGGATGTTATTGTTCCGGTCATGACGATATGGTTCCTATCAACGGTGATGGTGATGGAAAGGAATAGGCCGAGGGTGAGGATGATGTTGAGGACAAGGGAAAGTGGAGGCTAAGTCAGAGGCTGAGGGTGTAGAGGTGGGTGAGAAGGAAGTCTGTGTAAGAATGGGGTTGATGATGGGGAAAAATATGAGGATGAGGATGAGGCTGATTATGATGGTGATGATAGTGATGGTGAAGATGGATATATTGATCTGTTACTATTTTGACTGATATTAAAGGGAATTGATTATTGAATCATTTTTTGGGACTGATATTTCAATGATTTGAGGTTTGATGATTTGATGTGACTGAATATCAGTTACATCTTTTTCCTCCATTTATATTGGCTTTTTTCCATTCAGTTTTGCTGCAATCTTGATTCATGTCTCTCCATTGATTACCGTTTCTCATTTGGTTAGCATACTTTTACTGATTATCTTGGTTTATTTTATCATATGTTGGGCCATTCGAAGATCTAGTGATATATGGATTGTAATATTACAGTTATGGAGTTTTTTTGGTTGTTTCATTATTTACCGACATAGATAGGAGTAACCACATAGTTCACTTGTAGAGGGTTATATCATGGAGAAAGAGACATATTTAAATGTGCTCTGAGATTAGAATAAAGTGTTTCTCCTTCGAAATTCATGTTTTCAGGTTTGAAATTGAATTTCATTGTCAGTAAGAATTTATTAAATACCATTGAGACCTTTTGAAATGTATTCATTGATGTTTGGTAGATTTTGATTTGATTTAGTATTTGATGGATTGAAAACTATGTTTTAAAGAGGATATTGATTTATGTGAGGTGTTGACCACGAGATGTATTAAAATGTTTTTTCTAATGAATTATAAATGATTGATTGAAATGTCTTTGTGGTTTTCCCATTTAGATAATTAATTAATTTATATATGATAATCGATGGGTCTGGGGTGTACGTGGGGAGGGGATGGGCAGTGCAGGTGGGTAGGGGGATGTGGGTTGTGCAGGTGGGGAGGGGTGATTAGGTAGGGAGGGGTGGGTTTCTAGGGAGAGGGTGGGTGGGATTTCTAGGTGGGGTGGGGGTATACAGGTGGTGATTCTGTCCATGGGGGGGGGGGGCTGTCGAGGGGGTGGGGTCTACAGGGGTGGGGGTGTCTTGTGGGGATCTCTAGTGGGGGTTGGTTATGTGCAAGTAGGTGGGGGTGTCCTGGGGGGTTAAGGTGGTGGGGTTGTAGTGGGGGGGGGTGTTATCCTGAGGGTAGGGGTCTGCAGGGGGTAGCCCAAGAGGGTATGTCTAGGGTGGTGGTCTGCCGGGGGGGTTGTCTAGGGTTGGGGTTGTGCATGTAGGGAAGGTTGTGCAAGTGGGGAGGGAGGGGTGGGGATGTAGGTTGGGAGGGGGTTGTCTTTCAAAGGAGGGGGGGTGTGCAGGTGGGGAGTGGGGGTGTGGGTTGTCTGAGAGGGTGCTTGTGTAAACATAGGGGGTGGTTGTAGGGGTGGGGTCTATGGGAGATAGCCTGCATTGGGTTTGGGGGGATGTGTTGAGGGTGGGTGTGCAAGGGGTAGGGGCTGTTGGGATGTAGGGGAGGGGGTTGTAGGGGAGGGGCACAATCAGGGGTGGTAGGGGGGTTGAGGGATATGCTAGGGTTGAGAGGATGGTGGGGGTTGGGAGCTACAGTTTCTCATCATAATGATTAAAAATTGTAAAATCCATCACAGCTTCTTGTGACAATAATGATTTCTCAGGGGATTTCATCCTTCTTATATATTCCTTGCTTGCATTACCCTTTTCAAATTCTTCAATCCTTGAATTTTTCATCATAGTAGCATATGATATATTTTTAATGGAAACCCATTCTCTAACCCTTAATGAGTCACCATTCATCTTAACTCTAGTATTGTTCCCAATTAATTATTGATTGTATGATTTTCCCCAATATAAAAACATAGTAATCAATTCCAAGCTATGGTTCCTCCCCACATTTTGAATTTACTACCATGACATTATTCTAGTGGCCCACCAACCCAGTCATTCTGTTTCTCAATGAACCTCGCCTAGACATGTGCATGAACGATAACCTTACACATGTATCAACACTTTCTTCACTTTTTCATTCTAAAATTTGAATGACTTCACAATATAGAAAAAACATGAACACTTTATATATTCCTAAAAAATCACTATCTAACTCTAAAAACACACCCTTCATACCCAAATAGATTCACATGATGCAGTTTCATTATCATCACAATCTGTCTCACACAAAAACACTCGTCAGATAAACATCAGAAACCCGTTCTTGAAAACGGTTGGATTTCAATATATACACACTACATAAATATCCAATCATAACATATTTAATACTAAAAAATCCCATGGAAATTTAAGTACCCACAATAATATTTTTACCTGATTCCTTATGTGATTTCCTCTGTGGGATCATCATAAACCTTCTTGAAGACAACACCCATGATCAAACTGCACCCATTGTCACATCTCAATTTCTACATGGAATTCACCATAGAATCCAAATGTATTTGGGTCAACTTATTTAGTATTATCCTAATGTTATCATTCCATCCCATGGTCATCTCCACACTCTCATAGTCCTCTAATCACAAGGGTCACATGACCACTACTAATACTTCACTCCCCACCATAAGTGTGTAGTTACCATTACTTCATTCGAACAAACTCCCAACCTCCATGAACCATGCTCCATTAATTTCCAAACTCAAAAATTTAGTTTGTTCATCCCTCTATCACATAAGAAATAGTATAGACATAATTTTCCACATGGTTCTAGCTTCTGAAAACAACAACAAAAAATGTAATAAGGTCCATCTCACATGTGCTACACATTCCATGACACTCCCCTTAATCTCGTTCATTGTTTCTTGTCACAAAACCCAAAATAATTTCATAAAAATATTCCAATCCCCATGAATTTAGAGTTTTTAAAGATTTATTTTCATCGATACACAGGGTTCACATGTAATGGTGTGAATTTTTTTTAAAATTGAATTACTGACATTCCCTTTAGCATGTTAGATTAACTTTAAGAAGAATCTCACAAATAACTTTTCTATTATTCCAACTACCACACTATGGATACAACCACCTCAATAAAAAATAAATTCCAATTTCATTCCAAATCCTCAAGTGTATAGTTATTCTCACACTACACATTAAAAGAACACAATAATATTTTCAGGTTGAGGCATCTAAATGATCAATCCCTCTAATACGAACCTTGATACCAATGCACTAAAACTCAAGGAATGTTCCTTAAGAAAACTAAGTAATCAGCCTAACAACCTAATATACCTTATAACTCCTCTGTTCATTTATTTTGTACTCTAATACATATACATGTTTCTGACACATCTATAACTCCTATGATATCAATTGGATCACTATCATGGATATCCTCAATCTCCAAACCCACCCACAAAACACTATCTTAATTTGTGATTATAGCACATTGGGCTCTCAAAACTAGTCCCTCTGGTCCAGCCTCACGCAATCCACTTCTCAGGTGAGGAACTCCAACCACTATTCTAGAACACACTACATCTAATATGATATGGAAAACTAATTTCCCTATGTCACACAAGCCCATTGATTCAATTCAATTATCATCATTACTATGTTCAAGGACACCTACTCTAGGTTTTAATATTTATACATGTTTAAACTCACCCACCCAATTCAATCTCAATTTTTTTTAAACTTATTAGGGTCATGGAAAACTATGATATATGATGATATGTCACAGCTCCTAAGATTGCAACTGGAACTCAATACAGTATGTAACAACCCACTACATAGAACACCGTATATCCATGGGTGAGGTATGTTCAATATATTCCTTTGAGTGAGGTATGTCCTTTTTTCATGTCACTACACATTCTATGACCCCCTCAAATGGAATAAAAAAATGAAGATGTTTTCATTTTTTAATATTTTGTATATGGTGTTGTATAGTTTATGTATATATTTGTATATGGTATTGTAGTATTTTTTCATATGATTCAGTTTTATGAAATTTATGCAATGTTGGAGGTTGGTGTATTCGATATTGGAATATAATGTATATTCTTTTATGTGTTCAGGTTTATGTGTGTAATTCTGGAGCTTCTGTGGAGCTGAAAATTTGGTTGAATACTATACCAATGGTTTATAAAAATTGGTATAGTGAAGAAATTTCATGTGTTTTCCAATTATTTTTTACAAATGTTTCAAAAAATATATACCAATGGTTACTAAACCATTTTTATATCCCTTGACATGTAATGTATACCAACGATTGTATGTAATTGATGGAAAAATTATATACCAACGGTCCAAAAACCATTGGTATTATACTATTTATTTTGTTAACCAACAGATATAAACCATTTTTAATTATCTATCCCAATAGTTTTGAGAATATATTGGGAAACTGTATGTTTTAATCCCTATAAAAATATTTATTGAAAAACCGTTGGTAAGTGTTTAGCTCGATGTCACACTACCCAAAAATTTGTAAAACCCCTGGGATATTTTATACAAACGGTTTACCATTTATATAGTTTAACTTTCCAACTGTGTGAGTCTACCCCCAGCATGTTTTTAGAGCTTTCTGTTTGACTTCTCCAAGTGCTACCAAATGAGTTTGCTGGTATGCTTGGTGAAAGCATGCAAGTGTATGTTCCCGCACGTTATTTTCCACCAAAATTGGTTGGTGTGTTTCTAAAAAATGGGAAAGGGTATAATATGCCCCCTATTAACGGGTATTCATCACCGATGGTCTGTATTGTGTGCTCGAGTTTGAGGGACCTATTTAGGATAGTCTAAGGTGAAACCCACATCATATTTAGCATTAACATCCAAGAGGCGGACATGATAGAGATTGTTGGGTGAGACCTTGAGAAGGGCCCATGTGTCTTTGGGATTAAGATATATGTTGCCTCTTGATCAACATCCCTAGAATATGGTATGGATAGGTGGTTGTGTAGTAAGAATAAACTTCCAAAATGGTAGTAGACGACAGTCAGAATAGTCTACATCTAGACCAACAATCATTATTATGTCAGTGATATAATCCTTCATTTGAACAGGGATCCATCTTGGGCATTAGCCATGTTGTTTTTTTGAGTAAACATGAAAGAATCCATTAATATTTAATAGTTTGTTTGGAAGGAAGCACATGCACATATGAAAAATAAAATCCATGAACTTTGGAAAGGGAGATTCTTTTTGGATGAATACATGCGTAATTGACAGCCTTGTACATCCCTCATTTCCATTTATAATGGAAGTGTACTAACATGTAAGTGGAACTATCATCTTGGTTATGGATTCCCACTGAGTTAACCATTTTTTCCTATGGATTTTACACCACATGTTGGTGTTCTATTTCTAATTGGTTTCAAATGGGACAATTCATTGTACAAAAAAACACACAATGATGGTGTATCCATATGAACCATCTTTCTAATGGAATATGTTTCTTTGGTATGTTTACACATGATACATTAAAATTAACATGATCATGTTGATGGGGAGTTGGGATCATCACACCCCATTTGGGGGGAATTATCGCATACTTGAGGACCCTCTTATAGATTTTGGATATGTTCAAGAATCCTTCAATAATTCCTAATTATTATGTGAGTTATCAAACATAAAATCAATCAGTTTTTAGCATGTGTCGAATTCAAGATCATCTTTGTGTACTCAAGGTTCTTCATTAATAGATATATATGTATGTATTATAGTTTCTCAATAAATTGTATCCTCTTATATGTTACATATATATATATATATATATATATATATATTATGTGGTCATTTATTGTGATGATGCTGGGTTTTAAGCCACTCATTGGGGAACTATAGAGATTATAGTCTTCCAAGTAGATGAATGTAACCCTATAATTTATCATCAACAAATGTGACGGAAGTTGTTATGACGTTCAGATTGATCAAATAGATGGGAATCATATGTATCCATGTGAGATAGTTAGAACCCATGTAGTTCAGTGCTACTTAATGGGGAACATCATACACGTTATGTTCATGTGATAAATACTCAATAGTAAAGATTAATGTCATGTGGCAAGGATGACTAGGCGGGCGATGCCTCATCAAGGTTTGGTGTGGGACTTATATCTATGAAGCTGAAGGAACAGGGAATGAGTATGGGTTTACATGTTGAATTAGACCATATTGGGGGATGCCGTAGAAGAACATGGTAGGTTTAGGATGTTGGATTATAACATCTAAGAGGCTTCCTTTGTATCAAATTTGTATGAGAAGAAAATACTATGTATTTATTTATTGAGGACCCACACCTACAGAATCCATAAATGGTATGTCTCTTATGGGAGTATATCCTATTGAGATGATAGGTTAGGGGCTAATCTTGATAAGGAGATCCCCTATGAAGGGATCATAATGAATGATTTAACAAATAGTGATCTATATGTTTAACTTCTGGTTTATTCCAGAGGAGTATACCCTGGATAAAGGAATTATGATTAGGTATTATTACTAAGGATGATTCCATTTGAGCTCAGGCCCTGGGTGGGATTTATATGTATCCATTTATGAGGAGCAATCTGAGTTCTCTTAGTTCAATCAGCTTAGGGATTACACCACGAAGGAGATATGTTTAATGGGGGAATGAGTTCTCATTTCATGGAAGAGTGGATATATTGCATGGGAATTGAGGGGGCTTCCAATGTGTCCCACTAATAATGGGAATCATATAACTTTTAGTTCATTCATTCAGGTGGATTATGTGGATTTTTTATCAATACAGACTGTTAATCTCACGTGATTCATGCATGGGGTGAGATAAAAGAGGATTTGAAGGATTCAATAAACAAAAAACAACCCTTCCATCGATGAATGTAGTGGCTGAGGCTACAACATAAGTTGTTATGTCTAAGACACTTCCCTATATTAAATTTACAAGAGACATGGGCCCAATGTAAGGAAATAATGATGGTGAAGGATTTAGATAGGGAAATACTACAACATCCTATATTATAGGTTTGGGATTACACCAGGTTGGTTTTCCTTGATGGGTCCTGGAAGGTAAGGGAGACATTTAATTTGACAAATGGGAAGTCATGTGTGATCATTACCCTCCCAACTAGGGATTAGAGGCTTAGTGTCTTAGTCATGAGAAGGGAAGGATAGTGTCATATCCCTTTAATCTAAGACTAGAAAATCCTCATCACCGTCCTTGGTGGAAGAGTCCATGTTACCATTGATATTCAAATCTAAAGACACCTCAAGGATCTTTAACCTTTATTAGAACATGTTTGGGAAACCTCTAACTATAGAAATTGAAATTCAAATGGTTTAAACATTGATGTTCGTATACCTAAGGTTTGGTAAATTAAGAGGTCTTGGTGTGAGTTTCCATATGGTACCTTCAAGCATGAGAGAAATTGAAGGAGGTGCCTCGACATGAACCTCTTTGAAGGAGGCTTCTTGAAAGGATTGTGCATGATGAAGGGGTGAGTTGAACCCAAAAGGACCACACAAGGGGTGAACCACGCATGGGGTCTCTACACAAGGGGGCTCTACATATGTAAAAATGGGTTAATTCATCACACCTTAGGTGATGAACAACCTAGATGACTACACATGATAGAATCATTAGTTACAAAATCAAGTGTCCATGTAGGGATTTCTAGAAGTCATTCGTGAAAGTTATAGTTAGAGGAATGTAGAGCACACTAGTCTTATTAAAACAGGGAGTTAGGAAAATGAGTTATGAATTTTTTAATTATTTTTAACACTGAATGGACATATGTCTCACAATACCCATTTGATTACCTCAATTGAGGACTTATAGAACTATATTTTAGGTTTCAATCAACAAGGGAGTAACACTGAGGCTATCATAGAAGCAATTAGCCTTTGGGGAAATTCATCT
Source organism: Viscum album (assembly GCA_963277665.1). Taxonomy (NCBI): domain Eukaryota; kingdom Viridiplantae; phylum Streptophyta; class Magnoliopsida; order Santalales; family Viscaceae; genus Viscum; species Viscum album. The sequence goes on from OY728129.1 coordinate 939,288,481, forward strand.
ATACAAATGAAAACACTAATAGTCTAATTATAAAAGAATATGAGACCTTCGATAAAGTTGAATCATCTCATAAGTGCAGTAGAACATAAGTTCTTGTTCACTGGTGGTTATTAGGGATGTTGTGGGCAGGAAAATTTATAAGACATTGAAAATAATTATATTCTTCATCTATTTTATCATCTATTTTGTAAGGAATTTCTATTTTTCACATTTTACGCCATGTGATGAGACAGAGGGTTAACTATGTTACATTATACTCTTTAAATAAATTATATCCTCTCAAGTATAAGTCAATCTTGGTAAAAAAGGGTTACACATTTGAAATTATTTTTTTCAGAAATCCTCATTGTAAAATAGGTTAATAAATATTCTTCTTGAATGAGATAAAGGGTTTATTTATTTATTTTTCAGAATAGTACATACTAGGATTCTAAATAGGATAACATAGGCGGTAAGTAATTATTTAGCCATGGAACAAATGCATAATGTCCAAAAAATGGCGGGGACTGAAATAGATCATTAATAACATGAATTTGAATAATCATATTAAAATAAACACTCAAAAATATATAAATTAAAAGGTGTAAAATAGGACATTGATATAATAAAAAAAATGTAAAAGACAATTTTTTACAAAATTTGTTTCATTATGTTCAAAATTTTTAATGGTAAGATATAGATTTTTTATTTCTTTTAACTTAAAAATAAAAATATAATAATTTTTTTGTGAATTGATGAATATACACTTATTCTATTATTATAATAAATGAAGATTAATTTTTTATTCTTAAATAACTAATATATAACAATATCAATAATAAATTTATATTTTATTCCACTTATCTCTTATTATCATAAAAATACATTTACAATATGTTATCTAACAAAAAAAATCATAATATTGTAATCCAATTCATTAATATATAATACCTCATCCAATGTTCGACATAAACCATTTTATAAATGGTTATATGTATAAAACATAAAAATTTAAAAAATTGTATATAATGTCACTAATTTATCCAAAAATAACCCTTTCATTAATCCCCATACCAACATGATGCCTATCTTAATGTCACATAAAAATGTATCTAAATACTTATATATTATATTCCCCCAAAATATGGTAATAACACGAATTTCTATAAAATCTTAATTAAAATATAACAACTTTTACAAATTAACAATTTCCTCTTTCATGAAATAATGTAAAATATTATTAAATATATTCTATAAATATAGAAATTTTGTAAACAGTTTTAAATATGAAATATAAAACTTTTTAATTGAATAATTAATCAGTTAAAATATACTAAATATTATGTATTTTATATTATCAATATCAATCATCACTTTATCTAAAATTAGCCCAATTTAATTAACATTAAAAATATATTAATAGTTATCTTTCCTTAATGAAAATATAACCTTGCTAATAAATCACATTTCTTGGATTTTAGTACCATATAAAAATTTCCTTCAACATACTAATGAAAAACTAATATGGAAAAATAGATTTATATTTCATGATTTTAATAACAAAATTAACACTGATAAAAATATAATTTTTTAAATCCAAACACCTAAATAGATAAATCATTTAGTTTTCTTTATCTCCTTATTGCTTAACACTTATTTCATTTTATATATCATTTGTAGTATCTTTATCATCAACAAATAAAACATTACTCATACACCATTGTTAATTATCTTCAAGGGATTCTCCCTTTTAGACATCAAATTTTATAAATCCCAAAGCTTGCACATTAGAAACATTTAACTATTGATGACATAATATGAAGACCATTATTCCCATACAATAGGTTAATAAATCATTAAATTTTTTCTCGATAATTATTTTCTGTGTGTCCTTATTTTCAATAATAAAGTCATATTCACATTCCTCTAATACATTCAGTTATGTGATTATTCTCATATTGTTAGCATTTGAAAAGAAAAATATTATTTCATCTATGGTTTCCAACACCATATCATTTAACAAAATATATTATTGTCTTATTTGATTAGTCTAAGAGTTGTTTATGGTGAATGTTTTAAATCAGAAATCATGGAAACTGATTACGCATAATAAAACATCCTTCCCTTTGCTCATTATCCAATATTATTTATCATCAACCCATGTTATATCAAAAGAAACATTTATCTATTTAATTCTGGTTCCCAAAATTGACTAAAACAAAAAATATAGTCTTAATAACAATATTCATATTGGGAAACAAAAAAATATTTGAAAATAACTTATTTGAAATCTAAATTAGGTAATATTATATTTTATCTATGAACCCTTAAACTTATCATAAGTCTATCATTATCATTCTACTATACGTTGTCTCATGTATAGACTTTTCCATAGTCATATCCTTTGAGTTATCAATATAATTTTCACATCCTTGTATCCAAAGATAACTAAACCATTCTATTAATACCAATGAATGAGACTTAAACATTTAATTAGTATATATTACATATTTTAGATGAATATTTGTTACATTACCCAGACATAGAGAAAAGGATCTTAATGGTTTAGAGTATATGAAATATCAGTACACAATCTCTTAATTTAGTAAAATATATTCAATATTTCCAATAAGTATATTTTCATTTTGTACTCTTTGTAATCATTACCTGTTTAAAAAAATTTATTATAACATGGGGAATGGAAACATAATGAAGGGTGACCATATATTATCTGTAATGGAAATGACCTGGATATATGTAAACATAAAATGAGCATATAGGAATGATTACATGAGACCAATATAAGTAAACCATACTCTACATATAAAAGATAAAAATATTGAGACCTGGAAAAATTATTTTAAATTCATAATAATTGTATCAAAAGGAAAACCCAAAAGATGATTCATGATAGCATAACATTGACATAAGAAATGGAATTTTGGAATACATAGAAGTATGAAAAAAATTACCTTTGTAGTCAAGGATCACTACCTAAACTATCAAGGTGGAATAGGTTCTCTCTCAAAAAAATCATGGTATTTATTGTTCACTCCCAAGACTATCATAGTTGAAAAATCACATAACTATACCAGGTTCACTCCCAATTACAGTCATGTTTTCCCCATTAGATATCAATCCTTACCAAATTAATTGGATTTATATATTGGGAAAACCCATAATTAGTTGTAGTATGAAAACTATACTTGGTAATAACATTACAACTATCTTCTAATACAATATATCCTCCATCACATAATGAAAATCATATTTATGTGTTACACAATATCATAAAAATCAATCTTATTAGAAATGATGAAAATAGATGGTTTCCAAAAACATTACATAATAAATTATATAATAGAAAAAAATGATTCATAATTAAGTCAATGTCAATGAATAACCAATGGTAAAAAAAGTATGTTTAATAAGCATATTGTCAATGTATAACCCATGGAATATGAACTAGGTTTATAAAAATATTCTCAACAACAATATAAACCATCTTGTTAATGAATAAGAATGGAATCCATTGATCATATCCCTAGTAAAAAATATGTAAAAATAAAATATATCATATTAGAATGAAAATCATTTTGAAATATCACATTAATCATTTCTTATATATTCTAATATTTCATTCAAATTCACATTCAGAAAATAAAAATTCGTAAAATATATAAATATAATTTTCATTGAAATTATCATTGAAAATATATATTTGAATATTTAAAGATCATTAAATACATTTATTGGAAAATACATCCATTCAATATTTTTTTTATAATTTTTTTTAAAAATTAATATCATATTAATTTAAAATAACCTTGAAAACTTATAAAGGAATATGTAAATCTCATTTCAATCCTTTTTTTTGGGAAAATATCTTTTACAATTTGAATCAAAATTTAACCCAAAAAATCATTCAAAATACATTTCACTAAAAAAAATTATAAACACATAATGAAATCCTTTATGAAAATAATTTTCATGATGGTAGTAAATTGATTTTATGATGTACATATTAGCCCAAATATTCCATCCATATTTTCTGTAAAATAAAAACAATAATTTCATAGAAAACGAAATGATTATTTATTTCATATTTTTGGTAAAATGTAATAAATTGTTAATTTTTTAACTAAATAATTTCAATAATTTTTTGGTTATTTTTAATAAATTTTTTATAAAATATTTTATTTTAAGATAATGTGTTTTCAACTAAATAAATAAATACATATGATTTTACTTAACAAAATTCTTTTGAAATTTCGAGAAACTATATATAGAAAAATGAAGGGATAACATGAATTACCATAACATAAATAGAATATAAGAAAAATAATGAGTTTATTTGGGTATTGATCTTAATATTACTTCATTATATATATATATATATATATATATAAACAGTCTTGATAAACAATGAGATTGTAATATAATACTCTTACAACTTTGGTAATTTAAATTATAACAAAAATGAAAGGAGAAAATTATATGAAAATAATAATATAATTAAAACAATTACATATATTAAATAACATGTAAAATGGGAAATACATACTTCTTATTGAAAATTATAGGTTAATTACATAACCTATTTTCCCAGGAATGAAGATTGAGAAATAAATCCATTACCAATTTGGTAAAATTGTAACCATGAACCACATGAATGTGATATCCTAAAATTAATATTTAAATCCAAATAATAATAATTATAAAAATAAAAAACTAAATTAATTTATTATATATATGCCACATAACATAAAAACATGGTGAATAAGGCTTGAGTCTCATAGAAAATAAAAGAGAAACTCAAATCCATTATCGTAAGTCTCCAAATAATTTTCAAAAAATAGAACATATTATATAATGAATATAACTTTATTATAAATATATTATAGAACAATAATTAAAAGTATCATGCCTGATATGATTTACATATGAAATTATGTTACCAATTTATCAATAATTCCTTATTGAAATCATGTTTCGAGTAATAAATACATTATTTTTCATGTATGTTTTCATATTTTGTTTTTTGTTCTATTTATTTGATCATGGTTCCATCATATCCAGAATTATAAATGCTATATAAATATCATATATATTCACTATTTATATATATTTATATTAATTAAAACATGTTAGTGACAATAAATGAATTATACAGATCATGGAGTCTGCTGGTTTTATGAAAGCATGAACACTATTTTCATTTTATCAATGAAATGAATGGAAACATGGAAAATTTTATAGTATAATTTAATTATCAAATTAACAATATATATATATTATTATTTTAATTACATCCATCCTTATTATGTTCTATGGTATGCGTGAATGAATCATATCAGTTCACTATGCAATTGTCCAATGTACATTTATTTGATATTGTTGAATTCCCAATGATTATAAATTAAAATGTTATATGTGATATAATAATTTAATAAGTATAAAAATATCCTAAATACCATATATTAATATTAAATACATGATTATATCCATCCATGATAGGTGGGGATGGAAAATGATTAATATATTCTTGTAATATGGTAGTCCACCAAGCACATGAATTATGATTTCATATCCCATTTGATGTAAGTGGAGAATTTTTTTTCCTTCCATTAAAATGATAACACATATTTATATGTAATATTAAATGGTTATTATATAATAATGGGTTCAAAATAATTGATGAGGGGGTGATGAAATAAAATAAAACACTCGTTTAGGGGCGTTACCTATTTTCCATACAACAACTTTTGGTCTATACTAAAATGAATATATAGATAGATTTATATAAAATTATAAGGACTTAATGATGTTAGGAGGGAATTAATTATGTTATTTGGTCATTTATTGGGATAAAATTTGTCTTTCATAAGTGCGAAGAGAAAAGGAGAGGGTGTTTACTTTTATAATTGAGGTGAGTGACATACTTGTAATGTTTTGAGAAAAAGGATGTACCCACGTTTTTTACATGAAAGAAGACTCATAAGTGTTATATTATATATCATAGAATATATTATGAATAAAAATTCTTAGAAAATGGTTTTTAAGAGATTTAGGTAATATTTAAACCATATATTTTTATATTACCCCTAGTAAACCCATTTTAACATCAACCACAAAAATTTATTTTTTATTTTTATTTAATTAATTATGGTCAGAGATTAATTTTATATTATTATATTTTAATAATTATTTTTCTTCCAAATATTGAATAAATTTTTCTATGTTCCATTAATATATGTTGTAAAATATAATTTTAAATTATACCCGTAAACATAATGAGAAATCATTTTTTCAAAGAGAGTATGTTTAAAAATATAAAAATATTTATATACCAATTAAATATGAAAATGATTATAATATCCTAATTTGAAATAACATATATAAAATATATCTAATTTTACTTTTAGAAGAATATAATAATAATTTGGGTGTTTTTGAATGTTTTAAAAGAAATGATTATTACAAATAATGACTAATATTTTATACTATTCATAAAAAAATAATTTTAGAATCCCCTACAAAATTTCCCTGCAATAAATTTGAAATTATAATTTAAACAATGATGTTTTATTGTTTTCAAATAAACCATATAAAATTGGAAAATATTAATTCCAAAATAATCATTTAAATGGTGACCAATATTCATTTTATATAAATATAATTTTTATCATTATAATTGATTTATTATTATCTATGTAATAGAAAAACGATAATATAAATTGTAAAATTTTTATTGAAAAAATAATATATATATTTCAATAAAATACATCTCCCAAATTTATTTAATTAATTTATTGATGTAAAAATAATTGTTAACATAATAGTGCCTTTTAGAAAAATATTTCCACTATTTTAAAATGGTATTTATTTTAATTTATAATTAATTATTCATTAAGGGTATTAGTTAGTATACATATATAAAAATATACAGCAATTATATTTTAAATCATATTCATAATTTTTATTCTGATAGCTAAGTGACTAAAATCTTATTAAATTCCTGTATTATAATAGTATATCACTATTTGTCTAAACTCTATGTTGTGTGTATCACAAGATAAACATAGTGTTTTGAGTAACATAATATAAACACAATGGTACATGTGACACAAGATAGACATGGATTTTTAGGTAAAATGAAATATAAAAAAGAAAATATATATTTGAAAAGAATATATTTTTGAAAATCCCAAGGTGTTATATACCAGGCCAAAGAGGGTATACAATAAATTGGTAACTAATGGAAATAAAATAGTCATTCAAAGTGAAATGATAAAAAAAATTAATAAATATCACCTTGAAAAAAATCCAAACCCCAAAAAATTGATCTCTTCCCCATGAATGGGTTGTACATTTCAAAAAAAAAGGCTATTTACAATTTTCTTACACATTCCTAATAACTTATCTACCAACCAAAATCTATATGATAAAATAATTGTGATCCTAGGGTAAATTTTTTTGATGAATTATACCTAATTCACACATAAGTAAACTAACCTCATTGACTATGTGGCCTTAAGGATTCCTATATATATAATTGAGGCTTTCATCTAATAGTGAGGGTCAAATGGTGATAAGATGGGGTGAATACACCCTCCAGATTAGTAAGATTTATATTAGAAGCCTAATTATATTTTATGTATTGAATGATATATAAATAATTGATGTAACACCCTGAGCTTCCACAATACGCTTCTCATTCAATAATGCAATAGCTTGCATTGTACGCAACTTCGAGTTCTAAAACACCGCGACTAATCATAGTAGCCGTTATGAATAGTAATAACCACTTTTTAAAATTATAGAAATTTTATATTTCAAAATGGACTTCATTTTTGGATTCGGAATATCGAAATTTTCCTATGTTGAATTTTTGGTATTTTTCTGAGAACTTCTAATTTTTTATGAGTAGTGAAAAATACTTAAAAACAACTTTTTTAATCAAAATAATTTATAGTGATAACTTATACTATTTAGTTGTTTTAAAGTATAATTAGAATATATTTTTACCATTTTATCCAATGGTGGTCATTAGAATTAATTTAACATTGAAATTGGACATAAACAATTGCCAATCTTTTGATATAAATTGTTTCTTAAAAACACGCTATTTGTTGTGATAGTGGGAATTAATTATAAAATTAAGTAATGCAACTTATATTTTTGGAATTTTGTAAAATAGACATCATTTTTGAAATCAGAATATCATTTATAGCTTAGGTTGAAATTTTGGCATTGTTCTGAAAAACTTCAATTTTTGATGAATAGTGAAACCACTAAGTGGTTGTTAAATAACTGATTTTTCGTTTAAATGAAATATTACCACTTCTGTGATTTGATTTTAAAAAATCCGACATACATGGTTTTCATTAAGAAGTAAAATGTGGTTCAATGTGATTAAAATTATTTTTGGTGAATAGTATCTTTTAAGTTCTTAATCGCGATTAGAGGTAATTAGTGTAGTTTAAGGTAAAAATAATGTTTTAATAATATGAGATGGGCTTGACACATGTCCTACCCTCATTGGATGTTCCATGGCCGACCAAGAAAATCCATGGGTCAACTTGTGGACCCCATGGAGCCACTTTGGTTGGAAAATGACATAAATACTTTTTATTTAATGTTAAAGTAAAAAATGACACAAACATGAAATGTTTTACTAAAAAAAATTTTACATGGGGTTATACAAGTCATATTTTTGACTATAAATAGTAATTGGAAAGATAAAAAGATTTCCTACATCATTGTATTTGTTTTATAATTTTTAGACATTAAATAAATTAAATTATTTATGACATCATTATGATGCAGCGATGACCTCATTATTTAACTATTTTAATAAAATGAACAGATAATGTACAATCCAAGGCATAAATTTGTCCAAAGACTATTGAATGGGTATATTTCGAACCCTTATCACCTTAGACACGAATTATATATGTTTGGGACCTTTAGAATCCGAAAATCATTGTATAATAATGTAAACTTTCCTTACTCTCCAAGAGTGCCCCTCCTCTCTTCTTATAAAAGGCCCCCACCTCTACCACCTCGTTCACACTTTCAAGCCATTTGGCTCGGCCAACCTCTTCCCAAATACTCTCACAACTTCCCCCTATTACTCCTAGAAGCATCACTTTGGTAAGAACTCTTCCCAAGGAAGCCTTTGGCTCAAATCCAAAAGAGTTACCCGATTTTGAGGTAATGTCTTCTCTAATGTTGTTTTGTTTCATTTTTCTTCTCCAACCCCCTAAACTCTTTTTATTCATTTATTTTGTAACAAAAACAGTATCCTCAATATACTAGGATGTTTTTATAAGAAGTATTAGAGCTTCAATTACACACACCTACATCTAATGGTTAAAGAACATACGGTTTCTGTGGATGGCGAATTTCTGCCTCACGAAACGATGATTGTTCAACACTCATATAACACCTTCAAAGGTGGCCATTAAGATGTAACTATATTTATATATGATATATAATATGTTTATGTTTTACTTATGCTTCTGTATTTCTCATTTATGGCATACTTTATGATTTCCATTATGGGTAAACGCGATAATTTCATTTTAGGAAGTGCGGACTACCGCCCCCTCAAAGTGATTTGAATCGTTAATGCCATATGTGGGATGTATAAGGGATGAAGTAAATGGTATTATACACTATATTATACTGGAATTATATTATACATTTATATCATTATTATTTCATTCCATTAAATATGAAATAGAAATGAAAGTAGCGTTCATGCGTACGTACGGCTTACCGTCTCCATGAACGGTGCATTTCATTTCTTACCTCTAAATGTTACATAATATTATAAATGAATGTATATACTGGATATATATGTTATATATGACATCTAAATAATGAATATAATTCTGGAGAAAATGGATATTCTACCACATAAACAACTTGTAATTATAAGAAGTTTATTGTTGACTCAAGTACTAAAGATCGACAAAACGACCGTTATTAACTTAAATAATTACATAATTTTCATATCATTGTAATAAGTGATAAAAAAGGATAATGAAATTGAAATTGGTTCTTAATAAGGTATATATTAACTCTAGTTTATTATTCAGGAGGTTAAAGAACGGTTGAGTCAAGTCAGACACGAGGTAAGGGAACTTCTTAACCCACTTTCCATTCTTTGGGTTAATCTCCTACTTTCAAATTATGTCATGATATTATTATGTCTTATTTTGTATTTTTACTTTCTTTATGTGTAACTATAGTGAATACACATAATAGATCTATTTTATTTATAAAATGATCTTTTTAAGGAATTCGTCTCAATCTCCTTTCATTGAGGCATATTTGGTTTTATACACTACTTTCTTTTATACGGTGTATAAACCCCTTTGAGTTTTATGTTTATTCAAAAGTAATCTTTTTTTATACAAAGCGTTTTACTAAACGACAAAAAGGGAATGTTTTTATTTCCGTACATATGCGGCGACAACGACTTCTCCGCCGCCGTGTCCATTATTTGAGTTTCGGCTTCCTCTACAAGTCATCACTTTTTTTTAATGAAAAATAAATACAAAGTTTTAACTTTCTTTTATTTTGGTATTGAAAATGGTTTTGGAAGCATTTTTATTATATCAATGTGTTTTATTGATATCTTGTGATTGAAATGTGGAAATGTTATGTTTCCTTTATGCATGTTTTATGTGATATGCTTATGTTATGGTTTATGATATGTTTAAACCTATTCATATGAGGAATGTATTGGACTTAATAAGTGACGGGTGGAGCCCACTATAGCTCCTCGATGCATCGGTAGGTCTCATGAGACAACTAGTCATTGAATTGGCCGAGGCCCTTTCCCAATTTGATTTATGGTTTTGGCCGAGGCCTTAATCATTTTAGACGTCTTGGCCGAGGCCTTGACAAAATGTTTCAGAATGTCTGGCATTATACATTCCCTCATTATGAATGTGGTTATTGATATTTCATGTGATTATTCGACCAGTATAATATCCATGTGAAGAAGTGAATGTCATTTTCTCATTTTACTTTTTCCGTATTATATTAATGTTCAAGTTTAAAAGGCTTTTGTTTTAGTTACACATTGCCTTAAATGATTATGTTTATTGATGAATGCTTCCGCTATTTTGTTATCCTTATGTAGCATCTGAGCTCACCATTTTCAATGTTTTAATATTTTCCAGGATGTGAAGAAGTATTTTAGGAATGACCTGCATGGATAGTCAGAAGAGGATATGAGTGTGGACTTTGAAGACTTTGTTATTGTAGTTTTTCACCTTATGTTGTAATGTAACATTTATGAATGTATATAGTGTTTCCAAGGCTACTAAACTAATCGGTCTTTCGAGACTTGATCTTTTGTGATCATACCAATGTTACGAAGTAATGCACCGACTCTGGGTAGCTGGGGTTGGGGCGTTATAGTTGGTATCATAGGCAGTTTAGTACTAACCTTGGAAGCTAGATTTAGATAAACTCTGATTAGAGGACATATCCCAATGATAGACTTTGAGGATTAGTATAGAAAAACTTCCTAGAATTTTGGTATTATAGAGATTTTATGAGTTTTCCGAGCAATACATCTCTGTCTGGATATGAGCAGGTAGAGGCGGCTCTGGCACAAATGTACCTAGGGGTAAAACCCGAAAACACCTCTTTGAGCTAGACTCGAACGGGAACTGGTGCACGACAATGGGCTTTGCTGCACTCTTGGTTACGACACTCTCGGGGTATATGCTTAGGATAATTCTCATTTTCATTACAAACCACTATGAAGGGTTATGAGTATATACATCCTCAAATAAAACTTTTTTAATCGTTATGGATTATATCCATAAATAGTTCAATTAGTGTTAAGTGTTTTTCAAGTACGAAATTATGTATTTTGATTCATAAACTAACCTAGTTTATGCCATTGTATAAAAATGGCGCCCAGTAGAAGGAATGTGAGGTCTAGTAATACGTATGATCCAAAGAGTAAGAATGATCGTATCTTTTACGGTATTAATCAAACATTTCGAAGGGAAATAGTCTCCCATGTGTTCTCAACATATGAAGAAATAGTATCATGTGTTAATAAGATAAGTAAATAATTCTCTGAGTCTTATGGCTTTGAAGCGAAGCAAGAGACGAAAGAGATGGAAGAGAGAATGATGGATAAAGGGATTAGGGGAAAGAAGAATTTTCCAATATGTGGTAATTGTGGGAAGAAACATCATGGAACTTGCCTAAAGGGAATGGGAGTTTGTTATAAGTGTAGAGAAAAAGGACACAAAGTGCATGACTGCTAAGGTAAGAAAATGGTTTCAAATATACAATGCTTCTTCTGCAAGGATTGGGGACACTACGCAAACCAATGTCCAAATCATCAGAGTATGCCCCAAATGATGTTATTCTATAATAATCAAGTTATGATACTACCACAGATGAGGAGTAATGATTAGAGTTCTTATGTTGTTATTGAAGAATTTTGTAATTTGAGTGTTGTATCAATGATGTACTGGTTATAATAATTATGGAGTATATAAGGATTGTACTGCAGTACTATTTCATCAAGGACTTGAGATTGTGTGGAACCAAGAAAAGTGACTCCATAATAGGTTCATTTTTTGAAAAATATATGGTTGAGAGAAAGATAAACCATAATATGGTTCTGATATTGAGATAGTGATTTTGGAATAAGACGTGATTGATTTGGATAAATTATATTGGATATTCTTAACTTCCTTGAAACTGATTGATGATTTGTAAACATTTTTGGATAGAAGGAGTATATCTAGTATTCTATAAGGAATAAGGGATCATGGTAATTCAGTATGTTTAAAAAGAATACATGATGAAGGTGTTCACATGTTGTTACGTGGAAAAAAGGATCTTCATTATGTTTACCTTCCTTATAAAATTTGGACTGTGAGTTGGACATAAGTATTTTGGATAACTATAAAGGTTGGAATGGATTAAGTTGATCATTGGATAGTATTGTTTAAGGTTAAAGAATTTCTGAATATTATTTTTGGAATATTATAATAATATAGTTTTAGGAAAAGGACAACCTGCAGGGTGGGGCATAACCCGTCGCGTCAGACAAAGCTGCCGGAATTGAACCCACAACCATAGTGCGACAGGCCTTTATTACCTACCACTAGCCTACAGGAAGTCCCTAGTTATTCCAAAATAGTTTTTGTAATCTAAATGGTATGTTCTAATATTTTGAACCCTGTACGGTTAGGATAAATATATTATTTTTGAGTTCTATTATCTTTTTGAGTGAAAGATGAGTTTGTGGTAGAAATTAGTTGAAGGTTGAAACTCTACTTGTCAAGCATAAATATATATATATACCTATATCTTATTCTATGAATAAATTAATTCTTAAACTTTATTAAAGTGATATTAAAACAAAATAAAAATGTGTTATCCTAATAAATTATGTCTTGTTGAACTGATGATATTTTAAATCAACATAGATTGAAGGCTTTGAGGCCCTCAATTTGACAGTTGATTGTGATTTATGACCTCAATCACTCCCTACAAATATTTACATTTTTCCTCCAATTATATGTCTCTAGTTTCCACCAATTTGCTCCTAATCGAGATCATAATTGGGTGGTGACTTTTTCATTTCACTTTCCCTCTTATTAAGGCTAAATTTTATTAATCTTATTTCCGATGTGGGTTTTCCACAAAGGTATTTTCTATTTTCAACCTTTTATTTTCCAAGAAAAATTTCAAATTGCGAGGACGCAATTTATTGAAGGAGTGGAGAATGTAACACTCCGAGCTTCCACAATACGCTTCTCATTCAATAATGCAATAGCTTCCATTGTACGCAACTTCGAGTTCAAAAACACTGCGACTAATCATAGTAGCCGTTATGAATAGTAATAACCACTTTTTAAAATTATAAAAATTTTATATTTCAAAATGGACATCATTTTTGGATTCGGAATATCGAAATTAGCATATTTTGAATTTTTTGTATTTTTATGAGAACTTCTAATTTTTTATGAATAGTGAAAAATTCTTAAAAACAACTTTTTTAATCAAAATACTTTATAGTGATAAATTATACTATTTAGTTGTTTTAAAGTATAATTAGAATATATTTTTACCATTTTATCCAATGGTGGTCATTAGAATTAATTTAACTTTGAAATTTGACATAAACAATTGCCAATCTTTTGATATAAATTATTTCTTAAAAACATGCTATTTGTTGTGACAACGGGAATTAATTATAAAATAAATTAATGCAACTTATATTTTTGGAATTTTATAAAATAGGCATCATTTTTGAAATCGGAATATCAATTATATCTTAGGGTGAAATTTTGTCATTGTTCTGAAAAACATCAATTTTTGATGAATAGTGAAACCACTAAGTGGTAGTTAAATAACTGATTTTTCGTTTAAATGAAATATTACCACTTCTGTGATTTGATTTTCAAAAATCCGACATACATGGTTTTCATTAAGAAGTAAAATGTGGTTCAATGAGATTAAAATATTTTTTGGTGAATAGTAACTTTTAAGTTCTTAATCGCGATTAGAGGTAATTAGTGTAGTTTAAGGTAAAAATAATGTTTTAATAATATGAGATGAGCTTGACACATGTCCTACCCTCATTGGATGTGCCATGGCCGACCAAGAAACTCCATGGGTCAACTTGGGGACCCCATTCAGCCACTTTGGTTGGAAAATGACATAAATACTTTTTATTTAATGTTAAAGTAAAAAATGACACAAACATGAAATTTTTTACTAAAACAATTTTTACATGGGGTTATACAAGTCATATTTTTGACTATAAATAGTAAATGGAAAGATAAAACTATTTCCTACATCATAGTATTTTTTTATAATTTTTAGACATTAAATAAATTAAATTATTTATGACATCATTATGATGCAGCGATGACCTCATTATTTAACGATTTTAATAAAATGAAAAGATAATGTACAATACAAGGAATAAACTTGTTCAAAGACTATTGGATGGGTATATTTCGAACCCTTATCACCTTATCCACGAATTATATAAGTTTGGGACCTTTAGAATCAGAAAAGCATGTTATAATAATGTAAACTTTCCTTACTTTCCAAGAGTGCCCCTCCTCTCCTCTTATAAAAGGCCCCCACCTCTACCACCTCATTCACACTTTCAAGCCATTTGTATCGGCCACCCTCTGCCCAAATACTCTCCCAACTTACCCCTATTACACCTAGAAGCCTCACTTTGGGCAGAACTCTTCCCAAAGAAGCCTTTGGCTCAAATCAAAAATAGTTACCCGATTTTGAGGTAATGTCTTCTCTAATGTTGTTTTGTTTTATTTTTCTTCTCCAACCCCATAAACTCTTTTTATTCATTTCTTTTTTAACAAAACCAGTATCCTCAATATACTAGGATTTTTTTATAAGAAGGATTCGAGCTACACTTACACACACCTACATCTAATGTTTAAAGAACATACGGTTTCTGTGGATGGCGAATTTCTGCCTCACGAAACGATGATTGTTCAACACTCATATAACACCTTCAAAGGTGGCCATTAAGATGTCAGTATATTTATATATGATATATAATATGTTTATGTTTTACTTATGCTTTTGTATTTCTCATTTATGGCATAATTTATGATTTTCATTATCTGTAAACGTGATAATTTCATTTTAGGAAGTGCGGACTACCGCCCCCTCAAAGTGATTTCAATCGTTAATGCCATATGTGGGATGTATAAAAGATGGAGTAAATGGTATTATACAATATATTATACTGGAATTATATTATACATTTATATCATTATGATTTCATTTCATTAAATACGAAATAGAAATGAAAGTAGCGTTCATGCGTACGTACGGCTTACCATCTCCATGAACGGTGCATTTCATTTCTTACCTCTAAATGTTACGTAATATTATAAATGAATGTATATACTGGATATATATGATATATATGACATCTAAATCAGGAATATAATTCTGGAGATAATGGATATTCTACCACATAAACAACTTGTAATTATAAGAAGTTTATTGTTGACTCAAGTACTAAAGATCGACAAAACGACCGTTATTAACTTAAATAATTACATAATGTTAAGATCATTGTAATAAGTGATATAAAAATGATAATGAAATTGAAAATGGTTCTTAATAAAGTATATATTAACTGTAGTTTATTATTCAGGAGGTTAAAGAATGGTTGAGTCAAGTCAGACACGAGGTAAGGGATCTTCTTAACCCACTTTCCATTCTTTGGGTTAATCTCCTACTTTCAAATTATGTCATGATATTACTATGTCTTATTTTGTATTTTTACTTTCTTTATGTGTACCTATAGTTAATACACATAATAGATATATTTTATTTAAAAAAATGATCTTTTTAAGGACTTCGTCTTAATCTCCTTTCATTGAGGCATATTTGGTTTTATACACAACTTTCTTTTATATGGTGTATAAACCCCTTTGACTTTTATGTTTATTCAAAAGGAATATTTTTTTTATACGAAGCGTTTTACTAAATGACAAAAAGGGAATGTTTTTCTTTCCGTACATATATGGCGACAATGACTTCTCCGCCGCCGTGTCCATTATTTGAGTTCCGGCTTCCTCTACAAGCCATCACTTTTTTTAATGAAAAATAAATACAATGTTTTAACTTTCTTTTATTTTGGTATTGAAAATGGTTTTGAAAGCATTTTTAATATATCAATGTGTTGTATAGATATCTTGTGATTGAAATGTGGAAATGTAATGTTTCCTTTATTCATGTTTTATGTGATACAATTATGTTATGGTTTATGATATGTTTAAACCTATTCATATGAGGAATGTATTGGACTTAATAAGTGACGGGTGGAGACCTCTATAGCTCCTCGATGCATCGGTAGGTCTCATGAGACAAATAGAAGTGGAATTGGCTGAGGCCCTTTCCCAATTTGATTTATTGTTTTGGCCGATGCCCTAATCTTTTTAGAAGTCTTGGCCGAGGCCTTGAAAAAATGTTTCAGAATGTACGGAATTATACATTCCCTCATTATGAAAGTGGTTATTGATATTGCATGTGATTATTCGACCAGTAGAATATCCATGTGAAGAAGATAATTGCATTATCTCATTTTACTTTTTCCATATAATGTTGAATTTCAAGTTTAAAATTCTTTTGTTTTAGTTATACATTGCCTTAAATGCTTATGTTTATTGATGAAAGATTCCGCTATTTTGTTATCTTTACTAAGCATCTGAGCTCACCCCTTTCAATGTTTTAATATTTTCCAGGATGTGAAGAAGTATTTTAGGAATGACCTGCAGAGATAGTCAGAAGAAGATATGAGTGTGGACTATGAAGACATTGTTATTGTAGTTTTTCACCTTATGTTGTCATGTAACATTTATGAATGTATCTAGTGTTTCCAAGGCTACTAAACTAATCGGTCTTTCGAGACTTGATCTTTTGTGATCATGCCAATGTTACGAAGTAATGCACCGACTCTGGGTAGCTGGGGTCGGGGTGTTACAGTTGGTATCAGAGGCAGTTTAGTACTAACCTTGGAAACTAGATTTAGATAAACTCTGATTAGAGGACATGTCCCAAAGATAGACTTTGAGGATTAGTATAGAAAAACTTCCTATAATTTTGGTATTATAGAGATTTTGTGAGTTTTCCGAGCAATACATCCCTGTATGGATACGAGCAGGTAGAGGCGGCTCTGGCACAGATGTACCTAGGGGTAAAACCCGAAAACACTGCTTTGAGCTAGACTCGAACGGGAACTGGTGCACGACAATGGGCCTTGCTGCACTCTTGGTTACGACACTCCCGGGGTATATTCTTAGGATAATTCTAATTTTCTTTACAAACCACTATGAAGGGTTATGAGTATATACTTCCTCAAAGAAAACTTTTTTATGGTTATGGATTATATCCATAAATAGTTCAATTAGTGTTAAGTGTTTTACAAGTACGGAATTATTTATTTTTATTCATAAACTAACCTAGTTTATGCCATTGTATAAAAATGGCGCCCAGTAGAAGGAATGTGAGCTCCAGCAATACGTATGATCCAAAGAGTAAGAAGGATCGTATCTTTCACGGTACTAATCCAACAATTAGAAGGGAAATAGTCTCCCATGTGTTCTCAACATATGAAGAAATATTATCATGTGTTAATAACATATGTAAATAATTCTCTGAGTCCTATGGCTTTGAAGCGAAGCAAGAGACGAAAGGGATGGAAGAGAGAATGATGGATAAAGGGATGAGGGGAAAGAAGAATTTTCCAATATGTGGTAATTGTGGGAAAAACATCATGGAAGTTTCCTAAAGGGAATGGGAGATTGTTATAAGTGTAGAGAAAAAGGACACAAAGTGAATGACTGCAAGGGTAAGAAAATGGTTTCAAATGTACAATGCTACTTCTGCAAGGATTGGGGACACTACGCAAACCAATGTCCAAATCATCAGAGTATGCCCCAAATGATGTTATTGGATAATAATAAAGTCATGATAATACCACAGATGAGGAGTAATGATTAGAGTTCTTATGTTGTTATTGAAGAATTTTGTAATTTGAGTGTTGTATCAATGATGTACTGGTTATAATAATTATGGAGTATATAAGGATTGTACTGCAGTACTATTTAATCAAGGACGTGAGATTGTGTGGAACCAAGAAAAGTGACTCCACAGTAGGTTCAATTTTTGGAAAATATATGGTTGAGAGAAAGATAAACCATAATATGGTTCTGATATTGAGATAGTGATTTTGGAATAAGACGTGATTGATTTGGATAAATTATATTAGATATTCTTAAATTCCTTGAAACTGATTGATGATTTGTAAACATTTTTGGATAGAAGGAGTATATCTAGTATTCTATAAGGAATAAGGGATCATGGTAATTCAGTATGTTTAAAAAGAATACATGATGAAGGTGTTCACATGTTGTTACGTGGAAAAAAGTATCCTCATTATGTTTACCTCCCTTATAGAATTTGGACTGTGAGTTAGACCGAAGTATTTTGGATAACTATAAAGGTTGGAATGGATTAAGTTGATCTTTGTATAGTATTGTTTATGTTTAAAGAATTTCTGAAGATTATTTTTGAAATATTATAATAATATAGTTTTAGGAAAAGGACAACCTGCAGGGTGGGGCATAACCCGGAGCGTCAGACAAAGCTGCAGGAATCGAACCCACAACCATAGTGAGATAGGACTTTATTACCTACCACTAGCCTACAGGAAGTCCCTGGTTATTACAAAATAGTTTTTGTAATCTAAATGGTATGTTCTAATATTTTGAACCTTGTACGGTTAGGATAAATATATTATTTTTGAGTTCTATTATCTTTTTGAGTGAAAGATGAGTTTGTGGTAGAAATTAGTTGAAGGTTGAAACTCTACTTGTCAAGCTTAAATATCTATATACCTATATCTTATTCTATGAATAAATTAATTCTTAAACTTTATTAAAGGGATATTAAAACAAAAAAAATGTGTTATCCTAATAAATTATGTCTTATTGAACTGATGATATTTTAAATCAACATAGATTTAAGGCTTTGAGGCCCTCAATTTGAAAGTTGATTGAGATTGATGACCTCAATCACTCCATACAAATATTTACATTTTTCCTCCAATTATATGTCTCTAATTTCCACCAATTTTCTCCTAATCGAGATCATAATTGGGTGGTGAATTTTTCATTTCCCTTTCCCTCTTATTAAGGCTAAATTTTATTAATCTTATTTCCTATGTGGGTTTTCCACAAAGGTATTTTCTATTTTCAACATTTTATTTTCCAAGAAAACTTTCAAATTGTGAGGACGCAATTTATTGAAGGAGGGGAGAATGTAACACCCCGATCTTCCACAATACGCTTCTGATTCAATAATACAATAGCTTGCATTGTACGCATCTTCGAGTTCTAAAACACCGCGACAAATCATAGTAGCCGTTATGAATAGTAATAACCACTTTTTAAAATTATAGAAATTTTATATTTCAAAATGGACTTCATTTTTGGATTCGGAATATCAAAATTAGCCTATGTTGAATTTTTGGTATTTTTTTGAGAACTTCTAATTTTTTATGAATAGTGAAAAATACTTTAAAACAACTTTTTTAATCAAAATAATTTATAGTGATAAATTATAATATTTAGTTGTTTTAAAGTATAATTAGAATATATTTTTACCATTTTATCAAATGGTGGTCATTATAATTAATTTATCATTGAAATTGGACATAAACAATTGCCAATCTTTTGATATAAATTGGTTCTTAAAAACACGCTATTTGTTTTGACAACGGGAATTAATTATAAAATAAATTAATGCAACTTATAGTTTTGGAATTTTGTAAAATAGAGATCATTTTTGAAATCGGAATATCAATTATAGCTTAGGGTGAAATTTTGGCATTGTTCTGAAAAACTTCAATTTTTGATGAATAGTGAAACCACTAAGTGGTAGTTAAATAACTGATTTTTCGTTTAAATGAAATATTACCACTTCTGTGATTTGATTTTCAAAAATCCGACATACATGGTTGTCATTAAGAAGTAAAATGTGGTTCAATGAGATTAAAATATTTTTTGGTGAATAGTAACTTTTATGTTTTTAATCGCGATTAGAGGTAATTAGTGTAGTTTAAGGTAAAAATAATGTTTTAATAATATTAGATGAGCTTGACACATGTCCTACCATCATTGGATGTGCCATGTCGACCATGAAAATCCATGGGTCAACTTGGGGACCCCATGGAGCCACTTTGGTTGGAAAATGACATAAATACCTTTTATTTAATGCTAAAGTAAAAAATGACACAAACATGAAATGTTTTACTAAATCAATTTTTACATGGGGTTATACAAGTCATATTTTTCACTATAAATAGTAATTGGAAACCTAAAACGATTATCTACATCATAGTATTTTTTTATAATTTTTATACATTAAATAAATTAAATTATTTATGACATCATTATGATGCAGCGATGACCTCATTATTTAACGATTTTAATAAAATGAAAAGATAATGTAAAATCCAAGGCTTAAACTTGTCCAAAGACTATTGAATAGGTATATTTAGAACCCTTATCACCGTATCCACGAATTATATAAGTGTGGGACATTTACAATCCTAAAATCATTGTATAATAATGTAAAATTTCCTTACTTTCCAAGAGTGCCTCTCCTCTCCTCTTATAAAAGGCCCCCACCTCTACCACCTCATTCACACTTTCAAGCCATTTGGCTCAGCCAACCTCTGCCCAAATACTCTCCCAACTTCCCCCTATTACTCCTAGAAGCCTCACTTTGGGAAGAACTCTTCCCAAGGAAGCCCTTTCCTCAAATCAAAAAGAGTTACCCGATTTTGAGGTAATGTCTTCTCTAATGTTGTTTTGTTTTATTTTTCTTCTCCAACCCCCTAAACTCTTTTTATTCATTTCTTTCGTAACAACACCAGTATCCTCAATATACTAGGATGATTTTATAAGAAGTATTCGAGCTACAATTACACAGACCTACATCTAACGGTTAAAGAACATACGGTTTCTGTGGATGGCGAATTTCTGCCTCACGAAACGATGATTGTTCAACACTCATATAACACCTTCAAAGGTGGCCATTAAGATGTCACTATATTTATATATGATATATAATATTTTTATGTTTTACTTATTCTTCTTTATTTCTCATTTATGGAATACTTTATGATTTCCATTATGGGTAAACGCGATAATTTCATTTTAGGAAGTGCGGACTACTGCCCCCTAAAAGTGATTTGAATCGTTAATGCCATATGTGGGATGTATAAAGGATGGAGTAAATGGTATTATACACTATATTATAATGGAATTATATTATATATTTATCTCATTATGATTTCATTCCATTAAATACGAAATAGAAATGAAAGTAGCGTTCATGCGTACGTACGGCTTACCGTCTCCATGAACGGTGCATTTCATTTCTTACCACTAAATGTTACGTAATATTATAAATGAATGTATATACTGGATATATATGATATATATGACATCTAAATCATGAGTATAATTCTGGAGATAATGGATATTCTACCACATAAACAACTTGTAATTATAAGAAGTTTATTGTTGACTCAAGTACTAAAGATCGACAAAACGACCGTTATTAACTTAAATAATTACATAATGTTCATATAATTGTAATAAGTGATATAAAAAGGATAATGAAATTGAAAATGGTTCTTAATAAGGTATATATTAACTCTAGTTTATTATTCAGGAGGTTAAAGAATGGTTGAGTCAAGTCAGACATGAGGTAAGGGAACATCTTAACCCACTTTCCATTCATTAGGTTAATCTCCTACTTTCAAATTATGTCATGACATTATTATGTCTTATTTTTTATTTTTACTTTCTTTATGTGTACCTATAGGGAATACACATAATAGATCTATTTTATTTAAAATATTATTTTTTTAAGGACTTCGTCTCAATCTCCTTTCATTGAGGCATATTTGGTTTTATACACAACTTTCTTTTATACGGTGTATAAACCCCTTTGACTTTTATGTATATTCAAAAGGAATATTTTTTTATACGAAGCGTTTTACTAAAAGACAAAAAGGGAATGTTTTTCTTTCCATACATATGTGGGGACAACGATTTCTCCTCCGCCATGTCCATTATTTTAGTTTCGGCTTCCTCTATAAGCCATCAATTTTTTTTAATGAAAAATAAATACAAAGTTTTAAATTTATTTTATTTTGGTATTGAAAATGGTTTTGAAAGTGTTTTTATTATATCAATGTGTTGTATTGATATATTGTGATTGAAATGTGGAAATGTTATGTTTTCTTTATGCATGTTTTATGTGATACGATTATGTTATGGTTTATGATATGCTTAAACCTATTCATATGAGGAATGTATTGGACTTAATAAGTGACGGGTGGAGCCCACTATAGCTCCTCGATGCATCGGTAGGTCTCATGAGACAACTAGACGTGGAATTGGCCAAGGCCCTTTCCCAATATGATTTATGGTTTTGGCCGAGGCCTTAATCATTTTAGACGTCTTGGCCGAGGCCTTGACAAAATGTTTCAGAATGTCTGCCAGTATACATTCCCTCATTATGAAAGTGGTTATTGATATTGCATGTGGTTATTCGACCAGTATAATATCCATGTGAAGAAGTGATTGGCATTATCTCATTTTACTTTTGCCATATTATGTTGAAGTTCAAGTTTAAAAGGCTTTTGTTTTAGTTATACATTGCCTTAAATGTTTATGTTTATTGATGAAAGATTCCGCTATTTTGTTATCCTTACTGAGCATCTGAGCTCACCCCTTTCAATGTATTAATACTTTCCAAGATGTGAAGAGGTATTTTAGGAATGACCTGCAGGGATAGTCAGAAGAGGATATGAGTGTGGACTATGAAGACTTTGTTATTGTAGTTTTTCACCTTATGTTGTAATGTAACATTTATGAAAGTATCTAGTGTTTCCAAGGCTACTAAACTAATCGGTCTTTCGAGACTTCATCTTTTGTGATCATGCCAATGTTACGAAGTAAT
Organism: Viscum album; assembly: GCA_963277665.1. Taxonomy (NCBI): domain Eukaryota; kingdom Viridiplantae; phylum Streptophyta; class Magnoliopsida; order Santalales; family Viscaceae; genus Viscum; species Viscum album. The sequence goes on from OY728129.1 coordinate 939,312,052, forward strand.
GGACCGACTCTGGGTAGCTGGTGTCGGGGCGTTACACTTGAAATATTATAATAAATATAACACTTGGAATGTTCAAATAATAACAACCATTCATAAACATGTTAAGCCATAAATATAAGTAGTCAACATAAAACAGGTAATGCATACATCATGGTGTGAAAGAATATAAATAAATAAATAAAAGTGTACACATTCGAAAGGTATCCTATATAATGGATCAACCACTTTACCCATTATAATTAAAACAAAAAATACATTAAAAAAATAGGCATGATATAGTTCTTAACCCACATGTCGGAAATCATTCTAGTTCCCATGGGTCAACCTGTACAGGGTGTGATTAAATATACCTATGTGACCACCAATGGTGTCTAAATAAAATACTATATGTTAATATTAAATTTAATATTTTTATGCCTTTATAACATCAAATGGTTATGTAAATGTTAAAAATATCATGTTCAAGATCCACATAGAAAAAATGTTGAACTCAACCTGCTTCATCCTAAGATGGATATATTTGAATATAAAAATAGTAGAGTTAAAAATACAAACCATGCCTCCAAGAAATTGAATCCATGTGTAACAATAGTCATGTGGAACCTAAGTAAGAACCAAGGAATCAAAATATAAATATGAACATTTTATATTCTATATGTTTAGGGAAAATAATTTTTTAACAATCAAGGATAATAAAAAATTAAAAAAAGAATAATATATTTTTGTTTTACATATGAGTCCATCCACGTAATTCTCTATCAGATCATGAGTATCACTCTATGTATTTTGAAATTTTATTTATCCCATGATCATATCTTTCGAATAATGAATAAGGAAAAGAAGTATGACCCTTCGAATAATATTTAATGTTATCCTATGATTCCTTTCAATGTATTCACTATAATGGACCGAAGTATCTATCATTATGTAATATGATTATATTAAGCTATGAGACCTTCATATGTATTTTTATAATAATAACCTATATAACCACAAAAATAGAGTAATTTTTATTCATATTATGAGCCCATCCAATTCATTTCACATATGGAACCCAATTATCACATAAAGCATAACATACTTCCATTTATCCTATGAGACCCTATAAAGAATTATATATAAAGAACACGTGTATCTATAAATGGGTAATATAATAAACATGAAAATTTCTATTTATAATCCAAATATGGAATCAAAAATATCAATTCCATTATATGATTCATCATTACTCATTTCATTATAAAAGTTATTACCTTTTCATTCACCATTATAAATGAGTAGAAAGTGGTGGCCATACCATTAATCAATTCACCTACATGTGTGAAACACCATTTAATATATCAACATATTCCTTTAAATTCTCAATTTATATTTATTATACATCTCATTTATTGGTAATAAAAATTTAAATCAAGTTTATTCAATTATTTGACAATTCAATCATTTCAACTAATGATTCCACTAGTATTTGGTGAGGTCACCAAACTCAATGGTTTTTTAGCCAAGATGGATGATCGATAAAATATTAATTTAACATAGAGAATTTAATTATCCGTTATATTTAGAAAAAAAATATATTATTAATCATCTTACATATGATTGATAAAATGTCAATTAATAATACACACCAAACTATTATTCAATTATTCCATGTAATTTAATATATTGAACTCCCTTTTTATGATTCTAATAAAACAAAACATGGAGGTGTTTTTTTCAATAATAATATATGTATATTAATGGTAAATAATAGGACACACATGAAGGACTGATCCGAGTTGAGGGTTTAATCATCCAACAATTTAATTTCATCTATTGTGTGGTATAGGTCATGTTATTAAAAAAATACTTTTTGGGATTTCCAAATTTAGGATAAACAAATGAAATTCCCAATAAATACAATAAGGAAAAAATTTTATAATCAATGTGAAATTGTAAAAATATTCTTAGACCACCTACCCGATTACCTGGAATCTCAACTCATATTTTATCATTGTTATATTTTGGCTAGATTAAGAGAAATACAAGAGAATAGAACAAAAAAAATTAAAATAGTATATATTACAAAATATGGAAATAAAATCCATGATTATAAGGGAGATTCATACAATAATTAAGATTAATATTAAAAAATACTAAAGGGGATACAACCCAACTAATTACACTTGAATCAGATATCAAATTTAAAAGAATAAAAAAGTCATAATAGAGGGAGAAGGAGAAATCATATGTGGGAAGATGTTCTAAGAATATTAGGGACAATGAAAGAGGGGTTCAGATAAAAAATTTATGACAAAAAATAAAATTTCCAGCACATAACAGTCTACATGGGTTGGACCCATAATTAGTCAAATGATCCCCCTCCCTTTCTATATTAATGTACTTGTGGAACATGACCTATAATTAAAAGGACCCCCGTTAGAAATCCAGTGGACAACCCATGTGATTTCATTTTCAAATTGATTCTTCTCCTTGAATGGAAAAAAACAATGTTATACAAAACATTAATATTCAATGAAATTCACAATAAAAATATATACTATTTTAAATTGGTTTATATATCACATTACGTTATATTGAAAATATGAGTGTCTATAAAAATAGGCTACATGGTTTGGGTTTCATAGTCTGCAATGACCATTCTCCAACTATACACCCCCAAGATGTTTCCCATTATACAGATTTATAAGACCCAAGATCTCAAAACTCATTTTTACTCCCATGAAAGATTACACATTTAACCACTATACAAAGACAACACATTTATGTGCTGATAAATGATTAAATGTTTTAACACGGTCTGTGGTTGTCCCCATTCTCTAAAGGGAAATTGAAATTCTATTTAAAATATTTCAACCATCCAAAATGACCAGACCTTAAAAAGTCATATAATCATGTATTAACAAAAATAATTCTTTATTAATGTTTATTATTTATCATGAGATCTTCATTTACAATAATAATTCATAAAAGTTTTCACAAGGTAAATAAATCATCAAAGGATGTTTCTCTTGGTAAGAATGTGATCACTTCAGATATATAATGTTACCTAAGTTGTTTCATGTTACTATTTTTAATTTACTTTTAATTAATAAAATTTTAAAAACAATCACTTCCATTTATATTCACAAGAACCATACCTCCTTCATGCATGTACTACTCTTCATGCTTTATTATTCTTGAGTTCTTTTCATAAAAAATTAATACTTATCCATCCATCTTAGGTTTCCATGTCTCAAAGTTATGAAAATATTTTAATGAGTATTTTTATTCACATATTATTTTAAATGTTTAGTAGTTTTCTTATCCATGTTATTAGGGTTATTACTTCTTTTATACTCTCATGCATGAGGATTACATTGTGTAACTCGTGTTCTTGATAAAAATACACATAAATTGGCATGTGAGATCATTCTATTAAAATCAATATTTATGATATGTTTTTAGCTCAAAATTAAAGATATTTTATCACATGTTAATTCTATATTCATGTGAACAATGTATGGGAACTCCATTCAAAACTAGTGCTTTTTCATGTCAGAGTTTTGTTCTTTTCTCATCTCTCATTATTCACTATTTGTCACTCTAAATAAGTGTTAATTGATGTCTCTTTAATATATTATTTATTTAAAGTATATATAAATTAGTAATATGATATACTATACAATGTTCATGGATACCCATTCATTCCATAAACTATAGAGAGTTTGGCATCATCATTCAAATCACATTATCAAAATACATCATCACAAAACCAGATTCCTTAGTTTTGTTTACTTAACTAATTGAAATTGATCTAATGATGAATACAACATTACCGATGCATGTTTTTATATGTTATATGCCTCATTCAATTAACTAATTCTATGACATTCTTCCCCAATCAATAAACATTGTTGAATTAGAGTTGCGTAAACTCTGTAACATGCATCAAAAAACCTAGTTTCATAGAGATAAAATAAACTTATTCGTGTATAGTGTGTTAACCAATGAGCCATGATTTAACCATAATGTGATGGTGGCACTAATGGATGCCTCATAATTCAATTCATCCCATTTCATCAAATTAATCATGAAGATTTATTTCATCCTAAGAAACTATGATATAATGAAATCGTAAGATACCTATGCATAATGATAATTAAGTGGCACATTTTGAGTCTCCCACATGAAATGTATATACTTTAAATGTTATGTAATAGTGATAAAGCATAAAAATAGTTCAAAATTAGAAAATATATTCCCATGAATCACAGAATATGTCTCTAATGATCCTTCACTCACAATATTCGACTGTGAGGTATTACCCCAACCACCTATGCATCATCTAGCTATAAATTCTATCAAATATTTATTTTCATGAGTATACATATTTTGGATCCATTACTCAATGAATTCATATATCAAAACACTAAAATTTTAAAATCTTTTACAAAATTAATAAACATTCAATCATTTCCAATTCCTCTAAAACACCAAAAAATTATCTATTCTATGCACAAAATCCCTTCAATATCTTCTTCCATAATTTTTCAAACAAATTTTATGCAAACCACATTGATAAAATATTAAAACTCTTTTTTAAATTAATTAAATTCATAATTTTATATAAAATGTTATGTAATATTATGGGACATTCTAAATTGATGATAATTTTAGGTAAATTAAATTCTTCATGAGAACCATATTTTTTTGACTAAAAACAATGAATTTCATTAAATATTCAATAATTAAGAACTAGATAGTTTTTGATTAGTGATTTAAATAATGGAGTTAATATCATAAATTTAAGTACCTAAAATTTTCATTTTAAATAAAATCATAAATATGGTCTCTTTAGAGTGGGAAATGTGTGATAATTCAGTATATAGGGTTTTCCTATTACTGGTTTGTGTCACGTGTTATTGAAATTGTAAAATGATTAATTGTTCCTGAACTCCCCAAAATATTGTTTTAATAAAATAGGGAAGTTATCCATGGATGAAACATATTTTCAATAGGAATTTTTACCCTTGCGCGTATTGTTTTGAAGGTCCTCCATGTTGTAGAAAATGATACTAGAAGGGATATATTATCCATTCCAAACCTTAAATAATTGTAAACATTAGATGCTATCACAATAACTATCTAATATAAAACAACCAATATAGATTTTATCAGGAGGAGGGAGACCAAAAATATATAGTCACAGAGGTAATCCCTAAAATCACCACGTTAATTTGTCTCAAGGTCATCAATAAGGAATATTGAAAAAAGGTCCTCCCTATAAAAGGGAATATAGAAACCATTGAGTTACTCCCCATGATGCATAACAAATAATTAAATACAATAGAGGCCCTTCCAAAGGTTATCAAACTGAAAACAACTAAAATATTGCTTCTCTCCAAGAGGGAGAACAATGAATCATCATTCATGGAGTCCCTCCTAAGGATAACATATTTAATTTATAATTATTTCCTCCCAAAAAAATGATATTGATGTTACCTTTCTGACAACGAATATTTAAAATATGGAGATCCTCCATAAGAATGTGAACCATGAATCAATAATTGTGGAGATCACTCACCAAATGATTTTTACTCTATTTCCTATTCTGGATGACTTGCCTTCTCAAAATGGAAGCTCTAATTATTTCAAAATGATACAAAATGTTATCTCATTTAATGAAGAACAAATGAAGCAAAAATTTACTACACTAGTAACCCCATCATTATTATACACTATTCAAGTACAATAAATAATTATATTAAGGAAATTTGCAACATCATTAGATCCCATAAATCATGAACCTCGTGAGGTAATTAATGGTTATATATAAATTATTCCCCCCTTTTCTAACATATAGTGTTATTGTCCATTATTGAAAGATAAGGATGAACAAAAATTTATTAATGATGAAATAAATTGCATCCAAATGATTAGATACTAGCTAGAGACATGATACTATTCATTTTTTGTCTCATCAACAAATTTGAGTACAACATTCCCAAGACATTTAAATAGGTGTTTATTACACATAAATTTTATGTATTATATGAGAAATAATAAAAAATAAAATCTAGTCACATTCCATATGATTGATAAATTGTCCACCTCATGGAAATTAAATTATTGTGAAACTATGTTGACTTATCCACCCTTTCACTAGATTGAGATAAAATATTGATAACAACATAACTGTCATTACGAATCATTCTTTAATGACATAAATATTCCTTTGAAGGATTTTTATGATAGATAAATCTATGTATAGATTAATCAACGGTTCAGAAGGTTTATTTTATTCAATAAACATATATGACAAAAATATTAGTGGAATGTTTTAATCCTTGATAGTTCATCAACCAATATCCTTAAGTTCCTAAAGATCAAAATATATTAACCTAAAATGAATGATATTTGGGTAAAACCCCACACTAACATGCTATTAATGTGAATCAATCATCCAAATTTCAAAAATATAGTCCTTCAAATAAACAACAACTTTCAATGGATTATACATTACATTCAAGGTAACCAGAATGCATACTTTACTCATCTCATACCGTTGTGAAGTCCTAAAATGTGATGATGTATTAAAAAATTCATAGGATGAAATAATGGAGAAGCCCCAACCGACTTTATGGGGAAAATTATTACATTCATCATCATCCTCGAATCCATCAAAATTTTAATAGACAAGGGTTTTTTATATTTTGTATACAAGATACTCTTTATCACATAGTATTGGTGTTATATTTACCTATTTTTATTCTATGGGAGTCAATATTGTCACAGTTTTGAATAAATGTATATTAATTTCTACTATAATTAACTCCACTAAATATTCATGATTTATCCCTTCTATAGAGGTAGCATAAAGTTGATTCTATTTGGGTAACCATATGGATTTACACGAATAAAATTTTCTAATGAGTTTGAAAACAAACGAAAATAATAGTAAGGGTTATAAACTAAATCATTTCTATAAAAGTATAAAATTATAGGAATAAAATTTGTAATAACATATAGCATAGAAAAAAAATGATGAAAATCATTACAATTCTAATATAGATGATGATTTTATTCAAGTAACATGGAGTGTGTTAGTAAGTTTTGTAGACATAAAAATTGAAGAAAATTTGATGCATGAAACTAATGTAGATGACCATGATGTGCAGAGATATATTAAAATAATTATACATGCTAAAATTAATGAATATTGTGTGGACACCAAAAATCAATGGTTGACTCATAACTTATGAAATACTTTTAATGTACAACACCAACCCAAACAGTAACCTTCTTCCAATGATAATGTAAAATTTTAAACACTATCTATTTCCCACCCACCACATAATGATAATTTTAATTTCTCTACCAAGGAGAATATTTCTATATTAGTAGGCAACTAAAAATATATAGGGGATTAATTATAAACTAAATATATAGAATATAACCAATAGAATAAAATATCTGGATAATGTCAAAATAACTATTTGTGTGAATAATAATCAATAAGTTTATAATTATTGACTTTCATGAGTAGAGTGAAAATATTTTACAACCCTAGGTCCTAGAAATTCAGTCCACCAAAGTTATATGATTGCATATTATCAATAATTTCCACCACTAGGTCAACAACCATCATCTTTTCAGGAGACTTATTCCAAGACAAAAAATTATTTACATTAGGAAATGATATTCAAACCATATCAACATACACACACTTATTCTTTGTGATCATTAATGCAATTAATGTGTGTTGTTTATCACAAAAATTACTTTAAAATTATATTTATTATTTATTATGTATTTATTTATAATAATAAAGTACATAGGGTTGCTCTTTCAAGGAGGAAATTAACACTTACATAATTCTATATTATAACTATTAATTTATAGCCTTGTCAAAACTATTGTAACATATAAAAATTATAATGGTGTAAGGGGTCATATATGTGATTGATTGAATGTAAAAATATAATAAAGAAACATAAAATAAATGAATTAAAGGGGAAAAAACTTAATTAAATATAAATGCTTTTTTAATTTTTTACTAACTCTATTTCTTAGTCTTCTAACTATGAATTTCCATCTAGTTACATACATATACTATATAAATTGTGTGAATGTACATAACATGTTAGAATCCTCAGATGGGAAAATCCTAACACTATCTCCATGAACAAAGAGAAGGTAACACGTCATTTGATAATGATCCCCACACTAGATATGGGGATCAAAACTATAAATACACACACAACTGAATTTCTCGTTCTATATTTAATTATATATTCATGTATTTATAGGAAATTTAATTTATCCTTATATAAATGAAAAATGAAAAAAATTTATTATGAAGTAAATATACACACCTCTCAACCTCAATCACCAAAATCCTTACTGTAAGACCAAAAATACTGATCTTAGTGGATTTCCATTCATGGAATTTAGTTTTCATATAGATAGAAGTATTTATCTAAGAAACTCACTATATGGTACGTAATGAGAGTCACTATTTTTAATATTAAACATAGTGATATTATAACTGAGGTAGAGATGAATAAATTAATGAAATTCTATTAATAATATAAAATATATAGATTATTTATTACATTAATTCATTGTCAGGACCATGGTATTTAATTAAAAAACATCTCCAATGAGGATCAAATAATTTAAAATGAATGAATGAAACACAATTAGAGTTTAGTACTTATTTACAATAATTAATTATTATTTTTTATAACTGTCTCTCCTCATAACAATGGACCAAAAGGAACCAAAACAAATTTTATTAACACAAATATAACTTCCATAAAGTGGGAAATTGATTATATTGTTAAAAGTAATGTATTAACATTATAAAAAAGTATGAATAAAAATATTTGTTTTTATACTAATTCAATGGTAAAATTAAATTTTTATAACAAAATGACTAATAAGATCCTTTAATGATTAAAAATATATGTCCCTAAAAATTTCCATTTTTTCGCAATGTATTATTTTTTTAATAAACTAAATATATTCTTTTTCTGATGATATAATATAATATTGACATATATAATAGAGTAACATAAATTCATTATTAACAAATAATAATTATGAATAAAACTATTTTATATCCAAAATTTCATTTTCTAATTAGAAACTATTTAATTTATATTTTTTTATTTTCATTTTAAAACTAAATTGATAATTTTTCGAAAATTTATTTTACACAAAAAAAATATTTTTTGAATAAATTTTTTTAAAAAATCAATGTTAATTTTTTAAAAAATATTAATTTTTTGGGGAATGGTGAAAAATATTGCTTTTATTAAAAGAATTGTGATTATGAAATTATTGTGATCTAGGAATGAATAAAAATTGGTTTAGAATATAATTAATGAATTTCAATGTATTTATGGAGTCAAAATTTTCATTTAAAAATACTATGCTGAATTTATAAAACCCATTATTTTAATTTTTAACCATACATAATATTTGAATATAGTTCAAATATGTTTCATATTTTTCATTAAATTTTGATTTAACAAGGGCATAAATCTATTTATCAGATCTTCGAAATCTAAAAACCCATTTTATAATTAATAATATCTAAATTATTTTTATATAAAACCACCACATTAATAATTTTATCTTAATCATATATATAATTAATAAAAGTAAACTGGTCATAAAAATGTATTTTACACCTTACCTATGAAAATATTAAAATTAATTTTTATACAAAATAGGAATATTATTTGAAAATTATATTTTGTAATCTATATCATTATATAAAAATTTATTAATAACGCCCATTTTATTTCTATTCAATATATTTAAATTTCCTAGGTACAAATCTGACTCTATAATAAAAAATGTTAAGAGTAAATAATCAAATAGTTAATGAAATAAAAACGCAGTAATAAAATGAGTTGAAATATATTATTGAGGATTTATCAGAAAAAACCATTCCCAAGATATAGGTTTATCCATTATTTCTTATCATGAAATATTAACAGTTATATTACCTTTCATGTTATTATATGAAATTCCACTACTCTATATTACTAAAGGATTCATCGCATCCCCTCTAATCCCAACAACCCAGATCTCCTAAATATGACCAAAATATATCAAAATAACTCCAAAAACAATCTTAAATGAACTCGGGGTTCTGATCTTATTAAAATACAATATCTTAAATATAAAATATAATATTCAAGGGATGTATTCTTTGGAGTAATGTAAAAGTATCAATTACTCATTTTTCATACTTATTCAAATTTTCCCTAATATAAATAATCTTAAAAAATAAATCTATATTGAACCAAATAATAAAATATCACTATAATATTTAATTATTGTTTATTTAATGGGAAAAAAATATGTTAACTTCATCTTAACCATTCATGAAATAAATATGATTTTTTTTCTTATTTTACCAAATAGGTTAAATACATAGGGGTAATTAGGGCATGATAGATTAAAAAACCTCCCCCTTTAGATTATGCTTCGATGTTAAACAAAACACTATTCTCTATCTTTACACAACACGTATGAACATGAATTTAACAGTTTGAGAGATAGAAAAAGTGTACATGGTTCAACCTCACATGGATATATCCTAGAGCATATGGAGGGCATGTGTTGATGTACCCAATAGACTAAAATCATAAATTTATTTAAAAACATCCGATCAGAATCACACTCCATCCTGGTTTACAGAAAAATCACAATTTAGAAGCCCAATAATCTCTCAACTGGTATATTCTCAATACTTCTCCATATTATCTTCCATTTATTTCTATAAATAATATCTTTAAAAATCATTTAGTGTATCATTATGTTCCAATTTCATCCACATTAGGAATTCAGATTTTCCACAGATGTAGTAGGAAACTACAAACATTCGCGCAAACATAGGGTGACCTACATGAAACATTAATAAAAGGAATAAAACTTTTTCATTTTCCATTGAAATATAATTTCCTCTAACTTACTACTCACACACAAATCCATTACTTCCCATGACTCACTTATTGCACACCACTCCCTTCTTGCACGCAACTCCTTACTTGCATGAAACACCTTTCATGTGTTCCACTCCTGGAGAAACTAAGAGTTCTGATTTACAATAATAATTGAGCTTACTCAAATGAGGGCGTATATTCTTATTTTTATTAATTTTTAACCCTGTGTGCAACCTCATACAACCTTTCCCCAATCACTCAAATATCTTTCACACATGTCTCTTTCACAAAAAAATCAACAATCATGAAAAAAAATATCTTGAATACACATCATTTCATTGGCATGGATCATTGTTAATATATTTTTTCAACAATATATCTAGAAATCCAAAAGTAACCATTTTAAAAATATTTTTTTCACCAAACAATCAACCATGAAATATTTTAATGTGGCCTCAGGGTATTTTTCCACAATAGTGTTACATGTAGACTACCACCTCCAAAAGTTTCATGATTCATTTTTCATTAAAAAATACATTTATGGTAAAATGGGGTATTTAATGAATAAATAGGAAATTTATTACATAATTATGATGCTCGAATTATAATTCATTCCATATCTTCCTTCCATTATATAGAAACAAACATGTTCCCTACTTGGTTGTATGGACTACAATCCTAAAAAAACAATGATTATTTTTCAACTAGTATTTCATTATTTAAAATAACTTATTTAGATAATATTATTCAACAAAAAATATATATATTATCATTAATCATAAATAATAATGATATTATTTAAAAAGTATATTTTTATCATAAATAAACATTTTTTATAGCATGTTCTTTCTCGGGTCAGTATAACCTCCTACTTGAATAATGATATAAATTTATATGATAGATAAAAACGAAAAGTAAATACTACTATTACTATAAAATAATTATAATATATATATATATATTCTGGTTTTCAATAGTTCTATTAATGTATAAATACTTAATAATTTACTAACCTTTGTTTTCTAAAAATTTCTGAATCTATATTATTTGAAATTTTACCAAATATATCATGAAAAAATCTATCAAGGGATGAACAAAAAACCTTATAAATCCCCATGAAATGATTATTACATTATATTTAATATCTTATTAAATGTAAAAGTTATCAAGATAATAAGGATCAACATTAACATTACAAACAATGTGTGAAACAGAAACAATTTACAACATTTAATACTATGAATATTTTTTCAATAACTAATTAATGTATAATTATTTATTATAACCAATAAGTAAATATCATTATTTATATTTATAAGTGTAAAAAATATTTTATTAATATGATAAAAAAAATTATTTTATTTTAAATATAATTTATGGAATTCATAAATTAATGTAATGCTGATTCAACACAATTTCCTTTTAGTGAGACATGAGTGGTTTTATACGCCCAAATTCTATTAACATGTGTATATACTACATATTTTGTATAAAATATCTTGAATTATCTTTTATTAATTGTGATTTATAATTATTTTCATTATCTCTATATCAATTGGTTTACATCAAATTGTATATTAAATTGTATGGGATTTTTCATGCCTGAAATATTTATCTTAATAAGGTTTATTCCTCATTAACTATAGCTTTTGGGTATTTTTTCTTATTTTATTATTTTATTATAGTTCTAACCAATATTATTTTATGGGGAATTATATTTATGGATTTTATACGTCATTTTTGTTCTTTATGTAAATAATAATTATAATCCTCTATAAACAATCAACTTTTCTTTCATGATTATATTCTCCCTTCATTCAAATGTTATCATTTATATTGGGAAATCCTAAATTATATTATCTCATGTGACTATAATATATAAATTCTTCTGTTTTCAATATGATATTCTATTAATCTTTTTAAAATGTGGGATTCTAGAAAAGGAATATGAAAATACTAAAATTCTTTCCACTTAATGATTTTTTAAATTTTAAACATTATATTTCAATGATGTAGTCATTATGAATTTTTTTTGGATAAATTATGTAATGTTCTGTTTTATATTCAAATGTTTCTAAATTAATCACTTCACATATTGAAAATAAATTTTAACTGTTATGCCCCAAAATTGACCTATTATAATAATGTTAATGAATTTTTGGAAAAAATAATTTTTAATACATTATGTGTGAACATATGAGTTCAGATTTACGAAAATTACTTCCAATTATTCTTACATAAAATGAATAAAAATGTTCATCTAATGAATTTAAATTTATAATGATTTAAATATTTAATTTGAAATTACCTCTTAATGAAATCAGATATACCAAATGGCCATGAAATGTATTTTTCATATATGTGAACATAATTAATTATATTTATGTTTCACTATGTTAATGTTATTATACCACCATTCAAATTAATTATTTGGATTATATTTGAATATTTCTATAGATTTTATCACTAAATCCATATATTTTACATGTTTTAATTAACAACTATTTGAAATATGAATGTTTTCATGTTCTATTGCTACTCATATATAAGAATTATTATTATTTGATGGGTGGGTTCCTATATCGTCATCAAATGAATTGGTCGATATTTGTTATAATATGATATCAATGATGGTAGACATTTTTAAATCGAAATCCCAAGATATTACATATATAATAGGGTAAACCCATGAGGCTACATGGGTGATATTACCAGACCCAAGAGGCTAGATTGTTAATGGACCTACCCTATTCTAGTGAATTTTTCATTATACGTATACCATGTGGATAAACAAGATCAATTCCATGCCTATGAGGGAACATGAGTTGTTAACCAAAACCAAGAGGGCATACAGTTTATCAGCCTGGGTAATCTATTTATTGATAATGTGGTTGAAACTCCTACTCAAAAATATTATGATTTCCTATAATTTTTCTAATACCATAATTTTATGATACATTTTTATGATAATGTCTAGTGATTATGTTTTTTATCACATGATTCCAAATTCTTATTCAATGGTATTATTTTAATTTTAGAGTTCATGTACATTATTCCGGAATGATTGACATAATTTAGAATTTTATATATTTTTTATAATATATATCTCACGTACTCCTATTTTCTCATTAATATATAATCTAAAACATTTTAAAATTTCATTAACTTCCCCCTTACTATGTATTTTATGTCAACCACCTCATATCTTTCCTTTACCCATGTTATAAATATTATTATTGATTATGCGGAGGCTACCAAAAGGACTTGTGTAGTTCAATTACTGAGGCCTTTTCCTATGTATTGTAAAATAAAACTCTTATAAATATTATCCTAAAATAATCTTCACTAGATATCTAGGAATGTTTAATTTATTTTTTATAATTAATATTTAATTTTACCTAAATATATTTGTATTTTTTCAGACAAACCACATGGTATTGAATTCAATTCAAATAGAATTTTTCTTTTCTATTAGACATGAGAGTATGGTTTTGGGGTTCCCCGGCTAGTATCAATATTATAGTTTAGTTCTGTTTGAGTATTATTATAGTTATTTATGGCATTAAGATGGGAGAAAATTTATAAAAATCAGAAGGATATGTCTATTTGTTAGGTAACATCATTGATTATAAGAAAAGTAGATATTGTGTGGTTTTGTAGCTATTCAATCTATCTCTAGATACCAGATAGTGATATAGATACTCCATTTTATTTACTAGGTTAAATTATCGTTCAAAACTCTGGTTATGTATAACATAGTTCTACAAATCATGCTTGATAAGTGGTATCAATAATGAATAGATGTACCAAAACTCTTGAGGGATTTCCTTTGGTTAATTCACATTTTCATTATAATCTATTTGGAATGATTTTAAAAATATTGGATAGAAAACATAAAAGGTAATGAATATGGATAACATATATTAAGGAATTGATATTCAAAAGTTACAAAACATAATAATTAATATGGTATATTATGGATTAAGTGTATGTTGAACTTTGAGAGTATATGATTTGATGAGTTTTTGGTTTAGAATATCAAAATAAAGTTCATGATAAATTTTGTAAAGTATTGCTGCAATAGGTTGAGTATTGTAAGTTAACCTAAAACAAGAAATAAATATTGACTAAACAATACAATAATCATAGAAAAGGTGGTTATAAGACAAGAAATTGTAGGTTTTATTTTTTCAATGCATATTTTTTTTGATATTATAGTAACTATTTGTGTTTGATTTTTTGGTTAGAAAAAGGATAATGAAATTAAAACATTTATTTGTTCATCCCTAAAAACACCTATAACTATATATGGACTCTTATTTTGTATAAATTATTGAGGTAAAGTAAAATACTAATAAATTTCAACTAAATGATAAACAATTAGAGTCATAGTATTTTATATTACGCGCATTATATATTATTATAAAATGTATATTGATTTTTATGTGCATCCTTTAGCATCATTGTTTAGTGATGTATAATTATGATTCCATTTAGAAAATACTTTTAATAGGGGATATTTTACCTCCCCATGATTTTATTATTAATTTTCTATTAAATAAATATTATTTTTAATATCATTCTTCATACTTGATTCTGATCTTAAATGAATAGTGAGTAATTTTAATAAAAAACATCTATTTTTTTAAATGTATCCATTTAATTGGAATGTAAAAAAATGTTATTCCTTTTTTAAATATATTTATATAACATAAAATAATGTTTTTTTATGTTAAATCATTGGAAAAATCAATTTTTATAGGTAAATATATAATAAGTTCTCATTATGAATAAAAATTCACATTCACAATAATCCACTTTTTGGGAAATAAATATTATTAATTTATGAAATAGAAAATATTATTTAATGATTATAAAATATAATTTTGATATAAAATATTGATAAAAACTATTTTAATTAGAAATTTTATAAAATAATAATAATAATAATTAATATCTAAAAATTCATTTTATTATTAAGAGGAGTCTTACTTTATAATTTGTACTTTCATTTAAATAATAATACATAAAATTTATATGTTTTACTTTTTTTAAAATGGATATAATGTTTATTTTCATAATTTTAATATTAACATAGATTTATTTTTTTATTGTTATGAAAATAATTATATTGATGTGAATTGTGAAAAATACTACTCTTATTAACACCACATATTTTTCAATTTTTCATGATATTTGAATGAATTAACAATATTATAATGGTTTTTAAGGTTATGAATTATTGAAGTGGTATAATTGTTCATTTAATCATGCAATTATGAATATAAATGAACTAATATTATAATTTTTATTCTTGAGCATTTATTTATCGGATTATAAAATTATAATATATTTATTATTATTATTTCACAAGACATAAATAAAATTTCTCTTAATTTGAAATATATATATATATATTAATATTTATTTAATAATAAACAAATAAGAATAATCAACCTTAAAAATTTATACTTTTATATTAATTATAATTTTTATTCATAAAATATAGTTTCACTAAAAATAAATTTTATGTGTTATAGTAATATTTAAATTAAGTTATTTCAATGGTATAAATTGCTTTTAAAAAATTGATATCATATTTTCAATAATTTATTCCAAAATTATATAATAAATATCTATATTATATATATATTAAAAATAAATTACAACGGTGAAAATTATTTACCATGGTAAAAACAAAAAATGGAATCAATGAAAAATATAATTGTAAAAGTCATAAAAATGTGTTAAAATATTTTTCTGAGTAACTATTGAACTTACCCTATTCTAAACTAGAATAATTTCTATTATCCTTCTACTATAAATTTTAATTGTAACATAAATTTTGATATTACTATGGAATTGAAATTCATGTACCTTAAAAAATGAGTTTTCACCAACCTACTTATACTCACACCCAATCCTATATGATTTGAAAAAAAATAATCAAAAATAACACCCAACACACCTATCAAATTTTCAGAGTTTACATTATTTTCAAAAGACCACCTCATAAATCCATTGTAAAATTATTAAAGTAGTTTGTCAAATAGTAATGAAAAATCATCAATTAACAATTCTTTTACTATTTACTCTTTTTCATCGTCTACCTCCTCCGATTCCAATCTAACCACATTTAAATAATTAAATCACTAATATTAAAATAATAAAATATTATTAATATTATGTTCATCAATTTCTTCCTTCCTCAAAATGATTTTAAAATGAAAATATCTCTCATACTATATGGGGACTATTGGCTCAATAAGTGAGATGATATGTTTATTCGTAACTTCTCTTAAAACATAGTATTAAAGGGGTTATTTAAGGAATAAATATTATATTTATAACATTATTCTTATTTTTAAATTATAAACCATTCCATATCATTCCCTCTTTCTATGAATATGAACGTGTCACCCATGTGTATGGGTGGACACTGACAACCACGAATGTGACTCATTTTTTTTTCATTTGGAAATTTTGTTAGTTGTAAAACATTTAAAAATATAATTTACCACATTAAAAATCCATTTAATATAATTACAATTTTATTATAATAATAATATTCATAAATAATCATTTTTTAACCGTACTCACTCATAGTGTAGATACCTGGTTTTTTCAGACTGATTCATTAAAAAGTTTTTACAAATACTTACAGTGTAGTCACTAACACAATATGAGATTTAGAGGCATGATTTTCTAGGAATTAATTTCATAAAAATATTTAATATATTTTATATTATTCACCTGTGTTTTCATAAATAATATGGTATAACTCTAAAATAGAGTTTCATATCAGAAATATGAGAACATGGTTGAGTTCAGAATGTGTTGTTTAACATAGGAAAGACCTGAAATATGTCATCACTAGGAATTTCGATATCTCAGCTATTGGAAGTGTATTTAGAAAACAAATATATATATTAATTAATTAATTGGTTTGTTAATCCTAAATGTAATTTATATATTAATAATTCCACAGAGAATCTCCTAGGGATAGTCTCTTAATTTTGGGACCATTAAGGTTTTCTCATTCTTCCATTCTTTTGTGGGAGTGTTATTTAATGTCAAATGGCTAGTCAATGGGTATGACTCGTCATTTTTTGTATTATGCGAATTTTTGTTAAACATATTGAATGGATTCAATCTCCTCCATTGATATGCACCAATTGAAGATCTATGGCATGCTCCTAAGTACTAATATGATGGATTATTCATGTTTTTAGAGACACATATCTATGTTCTAGAATGCTGAAAAAAATTCATGTTTAACAGTGGTTAAAATTTTATTCTTTTGCCTTTCACCCATAATTGGTTCATTTTCTTCAACGGTTGGACCATGCAGTCTTGGCTCGAAATTGTCAAGAAGTACTGAGGGTGATCAGACCCCCAGAATCATAATGAAATTATGTATGCAATACAGATTGATGAATCAAGGATATATTTGGTATTTTTAAAGTTTTTGATTATCGTTTTGATTATCATATTTCAATCCTTCAATGATGGCAGCTATAAAGATGTGTCGTGAAAACGATGGAACTGACGATGACTAAAAAAACCAAAGTACTGACACCGAACTGCTGGAAATGAGAAAGGGTGATTAGATATACTAATCATATCTGGAAATGTGGTGATATCTTCATTGTAATGGTCTGATTCGAGGAATAGAGCATAGGTACATGAATCCATGATAAATTATGACCACAATACATGTATTGTGATGAAAAAATAGCATGTAGTCATTCGGTTATAGATGCATGGGGTTTGGGTTTTTATGAGGATGGACTACCATGTGGGATCCCTACACGTTGAGTCCCAACATACCCAGGTGGATGAGAAATGTCCTAGAGCACATAGGCTTACCCATAACATGTTCATATGTACACATTAATAGCTAGATCATCCAAAAGGGACCTCGTGTGAAGTGGAATGACATTTACTAAAGTGCACTAACACATGGTAAAATACACAGACAGAGATTTGATACATGGACACATCCAAAACACAGGAGGGGGCCCGTGTGGCATGAAAAACCATTTCATGTCCTCTTTCATGACATGTGATCTTACATGGATGGTGATCCATGTACCTCCTAGGAGTTGACTTTGTGCAGGAGTGGGACCACACACATGTGTTTTCCCACACACGTTGTGTACCCCTTGTCTCTTTTTGAGAAAAAATCAATCATATATATCTTCTTCAGTTTAACATGAATTTTTTTTCCATGATTATTCTATACTGAGTGTTATTTCATTATGAAATTTCTTGTGTCTTTGGTTTGGGATTTTTTAGAAGCGATGTGAAATTTTCGTGTCACAATTCTTATTTAGGTGGGGCTTCATAAAGGTAGTGTTCAAGATTAGGATCACTAGAGGCACTAGACTGGAACTCCAAAAAATCATTGGCGTGGGTTCGTTATAGAATGTTACCAAGTGGAAATCCCCTATTGAATATTGTACCTGTCCATGATGACTATGGTGGTTCCCTATATCACATAAGTGTTCGGGTCATCATCCTATTGAGTAGAACACCCAAATAGCTTTCATTTTGTTCCTCTACAGATTTATACCGAGTGGAAACCCCTATCAGATATGGTCCATCTCCTCAATGGATAGATATAACCCCCGATCTCACGAGGGAGTATGTCTTCTAGTCTTAGATTAGAATCCCCAATCAGCGATAGAATGATTCCTTTACCTACAGGGTTGAAACCCTTTATCGAATAGGGAACGAGTCCTCATGATGGTAGAGTGGATCCCCACCCCCCCATCTACTTGGGAACGAGTCTTCTAATGGAACATATAGAGTAGAACCCCCCTAAAAATCTAGTATGTTTGTCCTATACTTAGAGTTCCCCCAGCTAATATATACATCACAGTGATGAGGTGTGTCTATTTCTAATGCTTTAATCTAGGCGTTCCCACAAAGAGTCAATTGACTTGTTTCTGTCCCCTCATTTTGTTTCTCACCATTCCCAATTTCCAATGGGGGAACCATTTGTCACATTAAAAGGTGATGTATTCTGCTTGATCAAATTTAATTATGGGATTTCAGTTCCTCCTTTCATGGAATCTACCTGGGATCTTTTCACCTAGTCTGGGCCTCCATCATAGAATTAATTCATGTTCATAGAACTCATTTCAAATTATATATATTTTTTGATGATAGTTAGTTAAACCCTCTCATTTTGTACATTCCAATGGTTTTTTATAGAGAAACTACCTCTGGTCAGAAGAGTAATCACATTGTGCATCTCTGGTAAATATGGACCCTATGGACATTGGTTACCTATATTCTTCTTCATAAGTGGGAATCTTTGGGTGGCATCTCTAGTGTAGAGAATGGGGCATTCCGTGCCGATCAGTATGAGTATAATGACATATACATATATTCAATGTCCATCACCTCAGAAATCCCATGTTTATCATGAGTTAGATGTGTTCTTAGGTATATATAATCCATAGATTTATCTATAAGAAACCCATTAATATTATAAATTAGAAGAATGAGACATGTAATCAGTTATACATATTTTAGAGATGGAATGAGACTAATCCGAATAACCCCTAAAGGTTGATCATAAAGATGAATCCCTATGAGTTGGAACAATTTTTTACCATTGGTTGGTATTTAACCTCCAAGAGGTTTCCTATGTACAATATGTAGAAGTAAGATATCAAAAAACATGTATTTACATTTCATAGTTTAATGCCTTGTTATAGGAGTAGTCCATGAAGTCTAACATCATTAAGTAAGGGTTATTATTTCATAATAGGACTATCACCAATGGATGGTATGGGGAGTATGCATAGAAGCCTCCATTTTTAAGAGTATCGATCATGGTTAGATTGTGTGGTGTTTGGATTACACATGAGAGCCTCACAAGTTCCTCTATGAGAATAAATGGAGTGGATGGGGTTATGCATGGAAGCAGCGAAAGGGACCTGAAATATATATGGTCTACAGGTTGGGGGAATGATCTTAATGGGTTTTGGAATAATGGGGAAAATCATGACATGTTTTAATGGAGTGGAGGGATTAGAGTGAATGGATATAGGGTTTAGATTGATTTGTACTGTGTTGGGACATTAGAGATGTTTCATACATATTCATTTTAATTGGGAATGAGTACCCATGTAATTTGGAATGGATGGGATATATACCTATGATTGAGTATTGTTAGGGAAATGGTTGGGGTATACACAAGGATTTCTCCCATAAGGATAGAGTTCTGTGGTAGACACAATACTCTAAGACCACATTATTAATGATCAATGTGAGAAACATGAGGAATACATAGACATGATGGTTGCGTCATGAAACATGTACAAACAAGAGACAATGTGGGGTGTACACATGAATGCTACATAAGGAGGATATCATTCCATGTGGGGGGTCTAATTCTATGTGAGGATGATCTCATTCCCTTTGAATCATTTATGGAGAACCCTCTGATTTTGGAACAAGGTGTTTGGGGAAAACACATGAAAGCTGCCCGAGTGAGGGGGTTTCATCCCTAGGGTTTAGTTTTACCCCATGGTAGGGTAGATGGTGGCATCTAATTATACTCCTACATATAGAATCTTGAGTGCTTTGCGTAGTATAGAACAATATTTTTAAATCATGTGAAGTGGATGGATGTTCTTGGTATTTTCACATCATATAAACCAGATGTGGGGGAATAACTCATTACCCCATGGTCTTATATAACCATAGCTCATTCCCATTTGGAATGGGGAGGATTTATAAATTTCAAGGTTTAACAATGTGGAGGATTAGTCGATAATTAGGTCCAAGTTATAAAGGATATGATGATAGGAAAAAATATTTATCATAACTATGCATAGATGTAAAATTTATGGTAATTCATGCCCGAGATGAATATAGTGAAACTTGCATTGGACTATGATATTGTTGCAAGAAATCATTGAGGGTTTCTTGCAATAGTTGTGTGCAAGGAATGTAGTCTGCATATAGAAGGTTCTAAAAGATGGTTCTCTAACATAGGGGATTCCAATTTAGAAACAAAGAGGAGGTGTGATCATGATTGGGTTTATGCATACAAGGTTGAGTGATTTCACAATATTGGCATTTGTGAGCTAGGTCACAGTGCTTGTAAGAGGAGTCATTGCGATAATGGGACTTGGGTTGAAAGTGATTGGGAGAGGATTAAACAACATGTAGATGCATGATGGAAGACCCATAGAAAACTTGTTACACCCAATATCTACCTTGAGGGTTCCATGATTTTGGGATATCACATAAGAACATTCTTATGCACAACAGAGTTATAGTTTTACATTTAAAGGATCACCCTTAGAATGGGTGTGACCATTTATTGATTGAATAAATATTTGGTGATTTCTTTGAATAATTATATGGAAGAATTTGTATACCACATACCTACATACTTTCCAATGGAGGAAGTGTCTGTAATTGGTTGGTTGACATCTTACCTGACGCACAAGAGGGTTTCATATAGATCAAATATTTTTCATGCAATGTGGAAATATTCTGCATGGATGACTTTCTTATTTGAGTAGAATTTTTGGATATGGGTTTATTGATTTAATATTTGGTGTAAAGGACTCTTAAATTCAGATTTAAATCATTCATTAATGTTTTAAAACTTACCCAGACATTCTTTGGAATTCGTTAAATTTTCCATCGAGTTGAATCATGGATTCGATTTCCCAATAGTTGAAATGTTCACATTGAGGAGGGATTTCATGCCATTAAATAACCCCACCCCCTCCGCCTAAAAATATGACCTGAAAGGGGACTATATTTATGGTTTTTAAGATAAGAATTGAATAAAGTAATCTATTCTCATGGGTGCGTACAAAACATAGTACTAGGTGCATAAGGCACATACACACACATGGAAGGGCATGTTCAAATTTAAAAATAATTCAGGGGGGATGTTTACAGTATAATTAATTTTAGTTTAATAAGACATTTTCAAATTTTATGTATAATTTTAACCCATATTTTGAAAAAACTAAGCCTCAGCCACTTCGTTCAGGTATGTACCCCTTCTTTTGCACATTTGAATTTATGGAAAATCTGACCATTGTGCACCGATAACCCATTTTTTCTTGAAACATCACCCCTTTAATGATCAACCTTCAATATTATGATCTTCATCCTTATATACTTTAGACACATTTTGAATTTTTGACCAATATAATGGTGCTCATATAATGCTTCCACTGAGGCTCAAAAGCTAAAATGAATGGAAACCCTCATATTCTTGTATACTAGAAGGTCAAATCAGATAATAAAACACTTATATACATATTTTAATTGTTATAAAAATATTAACCTTTAAATTACTCTATCACACTATGGAATAATAGGATACCAGATTTAGTGATCATTTCATCCTTCTTGTTTGATTCCCTGTGTTATTGGTTCACATACGAAGACAATCTCCAATGATGGAATGTCACTGTTCATGGTCATCCTTCCAAAGATCATAGGAAAATTACATTCTATGTGATGAATGGGAGAACTAGGATAGTCTATGGGGATTATCTAGAGGCAGAATAGATCTATGCCCAATATGCCCTTAGATTCTTGAATAGTTTGGGGGACTACAACATTGGATGAAAAAGGTCTAGGATTTGTGATCATGTGAAAATTTCACAAGAGAAGTGGTGTGGTCATGTTGAAATATATACATGATCGTGTTTTAGGGGCCACAAATTCACACCATCATGATTTATGAAGTAGTATGAAAATTATATTCCATTTTTACGACCAATATGAGTTAGTGGAACGCACCTCATCCACTGTCCCATGGTCCCGAACATATTCAATATTCATGATAAGGAAGATAGAATCATTTTGTGGGATATTTATTGAATCATTGGGATTTCAATTGGGGAATATGGTATTATGAGTTCCTTACACTATAGAATAATTGTATGAATTGTGAGTAGAGACCTCTTCTGTTGGAACATCTTTTGAAGGATCTACCTGATAATTTGAAATTCACGCCCATTTTTTTAAGAATATTGTATTACAGGTATGGTTTGACATGTTACTTGTGAAGGATTGGAATGTAGGGATTATTGGATGCGAAATCGGGGCCTAAAGTCATCGGAGATGAGGAATTTTTTATCACACTAGTTGGTTCTAAAAGTGGTCAAATATCAAACGTGGGGGTACAACATTGTAAAAGGATGTCAACTAATGGTTCTCTATACCACTTTCAGTACCACATTTCTATGTTTCTATCTACTAACAACTCAATATAAAATTATTGGAATACATCTGAGGATATCAGTTGTAGAATTAATACTTATAGTAGGTCAGATTTTCAATTTGGGGGTACCATTTTTTATAGAATTTATAGAATACTGGGTACCATTGTTAGTGGAAACACACCAAGAAGGATTAGTTCAACCGTCCAGATTTTTGGCATGGATAGATCACAACACATCATGGTGGTTTTAAAATTCCCAATAAATATCAATCCTGTTAATTTTTATCTATAACCATCTCTACTGACCATTTATAGGATCCAAACAATGACACTTGATAAGGTCAATATAGTTGTTTTTATTGGGAAACATAAAAACATCAACATTAACCCCTTCAAAAATCTGGTTGGTCCAATGGTGGAATACCAACATTCTTCAGGGGAGATGGGGGATTATTTAAAACGATTCATATGTGGTGTGTTGGTGGATTGAATCAATGAATATGATTACTATGAACTATAAAATCCATCTAGTTTCTCCATTATTTTTGGGATCCTAAATTGTGTGGCAATGACAGTCTATATGGGGGTTCATAAAGAGAAAACACATCAATCCTTTGCTAAAACTAATGCATGTTGGTGATTGTGGGATCTAGTGAAACAATCATGCTACTACCAAGGAAGTTTTATTATATGTAATCAATAAGATATTACAGAAACTAGGGGTAGAATATATAGAGGATATCATGAGTAAGTTTATATGGATGACTTAGCTAGCGAGTGAGGAGATATCATATGGAGGAAGATGTTGAGTTACTCCTTGACAATTAGGCCGACAATGGGGGAATATCATTTTGCGACTTTATCGGTTAGGAAATAAAAAAGTGTGGTCATACCCATACATCGTGAAATTTACTAGTATAAGAAGATACCTAGAGTTTCTAGAATATGAGGCTCTCTTGGGAATAAGTTATGTTACCTTATTACATCATCTACTAATTCCATTTTCAATCACTTTAGTCCTCATAATGGAAAATATAGAAATCGATGTCATCAAAATACCTGTGGTGGAATCTATATAGGGATGAGATTTAGTTTCCAAATGTTTGACCAATCTAGGTCTCATCCAATGTGAAAATCCACAAAATTCATCAGTATATGAAACCCATGAATATCTACATTTTCTCAAGGTGGATTATGGACCCCCTTCCACTTTGTTGTGGGATTTAATTTTTGATTAAGTGGATCAGGAGGAGGTTCCAGACATTGTTTTCCCATAATCCAAGGAAGATAAACTCAATAAGGATAAGAGTAATCCAATTATGATGAATTTTAGATTTTGGATTCACATCCATGGAGTCTCTACGAATGTGGTGAGATAGTGGCCTCAAGAGAATATTTATCTAAGAACCATGAGGTAAACCTTAAAATCACTTTCATATTTCATTGACCATTTATAATCCACTATATAGATTCTATAACTAAACATTTTCAAGTAATGGAGAATTTCGTTGCTGTGAATGATTCCCATATAATGAAAAATAATGTTCATTGATGGGTGTGGAGAATCATGTTCTAGGAAACATTCCAATAGTTGAGGTAGGTGGGGAGCTGGCCAAGGTGTTCATGGTAGAAATCATATAACATTAGGTACCCCCTACTATCTATGGGAGGACACACCCTAAAATTAAAACAATAGATCCCACAAATAGAGTATAAGAGTGACTATAATGGTTCACAATAGAAATTACACCTCAATAAAATATAATATATTTAATCATTCATCCATAACTAGATTTCATGGAAGCTTTACGTCAATATGTTTTCCCATTAAGCTTCTACAGAACCAACACAATAGGAATCAATGAAATTCATTGAAATCAAAACTGAAATCAAAGGGTCCACAGTGGTGGTAATACCTATTGGGAATCATAGAATTAATCTATCGATTCTAAACTCCTATAAGTATTTAGCAACCATATGACCATAAATGATCAACTATTCACATGTTTGATTGACATTTTCCTTTTTTGGATAGTGCTTTAGATATTTTGTGCTAGGATAACTGAGGAGTTTAGAACATCTATGTCCCTTTGTTGATGGTAGTTCTAGTTCATTGAGAATTGGCCATCAAAGCGGTTTCAGTATCAGTACAAGGAGAATAGTCATCTGCAACTATGAGTGATGCCACTATAATTGATGAGATAATGTCTATAAGAGATGAAATTTCCATGGTAGCATCCTGTAAATATGATCATCCTCCCAATATAGAGCTCATCCCATCTCAAAGGATACCATAGAACAATACTAATAACGAACTTCATGTGGACATTCCGGAGTACAATCATGCTCCACTTGAAAATATAGTAGGATATCAACATGGCATGGTCGATGAAAACAACATCATCTGATGTACGTCCTAAAATTCATACTAATCTTCATCAATGAATCTTCTAACTACAAATGTTCAGCTATATTGGATCTTTTCTATACATTCTACACAATATGTTCATCAGAGGGGAAGATGCCTAATTTGATCCTACATTGCTTCAGAAATTCACTACTAAATGAATGCATGAAAGGAACCAACACATGGTTGTCTTTGAGAATTAAGATAATTCTGATAGCATCCGGAATCTCCAAGAAGATACTCATGTGATCCTGCAACTGGATGAAATAAACAAAAATACTTATTTCACTTAAAATTAGTCAATTACCATCAAAAGGCTGAGTGATGTGCTAGAGGAGTCGAAAATGAAAATTAAATGTTCATTTCTTCTTATGGATGATGTCAGTGTTGTATGGGACCATGAACAAATTAGAGCTATCTCACATTGTCCAAGAGCTAATGAGGCAGAAATAGAGCTTAGGAATCAACACCAGACCATCGAGGCCACATTTCAAAAGTTAGAGGATGAATGGTGTTTGATCACTAGTGTACAATTATAAGGATGATTTTTCTAAGACTCTGAAAAATATAAATCATATGAATGTCTCATAATAATGAAAAAATTTACTTGTTTCAATTTTAAACATTATTTCATGAAGAGAAACATTTATTTTTTCTAATATAATTATCACTCTGTGATCATATTTAGGAGAAAACCAATGACAGATACATAATCTCACATGGTTCATGCCTACTGTCAGAAACATATGATTGCCACATGAGTGATCATTTGAATGAGGGTGATATATAATCAATAAACTCATGTGTTCTAATTATTATTGACTAACAACAATAATTGTTTGGGATGAGAGATTTTGTGGCTAGATCAAAGGGATTTTAGAACAACTGAATTGCATCTCTAATGTGGACTAATGTATGAACAAGATAATGCCAGCAGTGATGGAATCTATCTGAACAAAGTAGAATGGGAAGTGTAAACCATGGTGCCAAAAATATGGCACACATAGAGTGTGTCATGGTGACATAAGATAACTGTTTCCCGAGTTCAAATCAAATAATATGTACCAGTAGTATAGAATGAGATAAAATGATGGTTGACCACTCAACATGTGCGAAACAGGGAATCTTTTTTCATGGAATTTTTTATGAAATCTTTCAGGACATTGTCCCATTGTGGATGTGGAGAATAAATAACTGGATACCAATCCGTTAGTGGATCCCTTTCAACATAGAAGAGGATTTGGATGAAAACCAATGAAATAATAATCATGGAAATGGTGTTATGGGATGCTAGAATGGATTATAACAGACTATAAATTACACCATCATGGCATAGAACTCACTGGGGTATGCATTTAAGTTTGAAAAAAGATCAAAGACTTCATCTAGGGGATCACTATATAAGAAGAAGGAAAATGTATAAAGGAAAATAAGTGACACAACTGATGATTTGAAATTCAAGAGAGGGAATATCATACAGTGTTGTTAATAGGCATGAAATTGTACTTCGTACAATGTGTATAGTTAATTATACTTTTTCACATCGTGTGACCAAGAAGAATATCTTAGTATAATGTCATTCTAGAAAGACATTACACACAATTTGAGTCTATACCATCTAGTCCTTGGGTTCGTCATCCCATGTGGAAAATTGTAGAGTTATTGAGCACAAAACCAACATGAATGAGGTTTAAGGAGGCCCATGTCGCACTATATATCCCTTGGAGGAAAACCTGTACACTATTTAATTTTATGATTCTTGAAAATGAACCCCTAGTTTATGATCATCGATTTGAGCCATAGGGATCCTATGAGCATCTTGACCAAATCTAGAGGCACCCTTCTAGAACTCTTCATCCCACGTGAGCCACGCTGAAATTGGAAAATAATTAACAATATATAGAGTTATCATAACATGTGTAAGCACACATTGAGGGTTACCAAAATGGATTATAATTCATCTATAATAATATGGATCATAAAACATGTATGTTATGACTTTTATGATCTGGATGAATTTGTGGCTAGTTAGTAGGGATCGACTGTTTACCATGTTCGAAGCATATGGACCACAAAAATACCAATCAGGATGGGGTGAGCAAAAAGGATCAACTAATTACCAAATTCAAAATATAACTCCCTAATTTTTAAACTATTGATCCATTAAGACATTGGTCAAGAAAAGGAGGTGAGCCAAAATGGAATGAGACCATCACTATTTGGGGATATTTCTGGATTTGAATGATGATGGAAGTCCATAATGAGAAAGACATATAGTGTAAAGCTTGGATTCAAAAGTGGGTTTCAATCCTAGTTTTTAAAAATATTTTAAATTCACATTGCATGGACCATGCCTAATAGTTTCATGTCAGTGATCTTAGACTGTGAGTTCATAGTTTATGGTCCAAAAAATCAGACCTTAATGATTATAGAAAAAGGTAGATGTGGGGCATGGGAGAGTGGAAAAAAACATGAATGAGGGTCTAAGAGTCCCAACACCACATGACACAATCCTGATGTGTATTTCATACAATTTAATGTTTTGATGATTGGACTATGAAATATAGTATAAAGTCATGTTTCTTGGAAAATTGAAAAAATGTTTGATCCATGGGTATACACTTGGCATGCAAGAGATAAAACTCAAAATTATTGGATCCAAGGAGGCTCAATGTTGACATATACAACTTTAGATGAAATTAATACAGTTTAATGTCATAATTAATAGACAATAAATATGGCCATGGGGCCTAAAGGAATATATTATAACTGTTATTCCATAAGAAAGAACCTTTGGGCGTCACTACATTTCCCGTAAGTATGGGTATAAATACCCACATTGTTCACTAACACAATGTGGTAAGAGGATAACACTTCTAGTGGATTTCCATTAAAAGGAGGGAGTTGATGTAACGCTCCATCCCCAGGTACCCAGAGTAAGTTCATTATTACATAACATTGGAATGATCACAAAATATCGAGTCTCAGAATATCGATTAGTTTAGTAGCCTTGGAAACACGAGATACATTCATAATGTTTACATTACATCATAAAATGAAAAATACAACAAAATAGTGTCCATAGTCCACACTCATATCCCCTCATACTAACCCTACAGGTCATTCATAATATAATTCTTCACATCGTGGGAAGAATAAAACATAAAAAGGGGTGATCTCAGATGCCCAGTAAGGATAACAATATAAGGGAAACTTTAATAAAAAAGCATAAACATTTAAGGCAATGTATAACTAAAAAAAGCCTTTTAAACTTGAACTTCAGCATAATATGGAAGAAATAAAATGAAATAATTCCATTTACATATTAACATGGATATTCTTCTAATCGAATAATCACATGCAATATCAATAACTACTTTCATAATGAAGGAATGCATAATGCCAGACTATCATAACCGTGTAGCCAAGGCCTTGTGTGAAGACTACAAATAAGATTTTGTCAAAGCCTCGTACCAAGACACTAGTTTGTCTCATGAGACCTACCGATGCATCGAAGAGCTATAGAGGGCTCCACATTTCACTTACTAGGTCCAATTCATTCCTCATATGAACAGGTTTAAACAAAACATAAACATTAGTATTAAAACAAGCATACAAAATGTAAATACTTTCTCCATAAACCATGAATGGTATAAAAATAACACATCCACAGTCAAACATATCACAAAACCTTCAATACAATATTAAAAGTTTGGTATCATAATAAATCAACATCAAATAATCTTAAAATCCATCAAAGGATGTGGACATAGATGAAATCAAAACTATTTGAGATAAATATCTCTTTTTTTTGAAATCATTTAAATGCCACATAATTATAAATTAAAACATTTACATTGAAAATAATTTTATAAGCTTGTAATAAAATCTCTGAAGATTTTACAATGGTGGAAAATAGCTGCACCCTCCGTATATGTTAAAAAAAGTCATTCTTACCTTCATTTCTCGAAAAGGTTAAAAAGGACCTTGTTTGGAAAACGACGTAACGATTCTGTTATAATAAAAAGTAATACAAGGGTATAAATGAATTTATCCCATATTTTATAAAATTGTAAAAATGTTTTGAAATATATTTTCAAGAAACATTGATGTGGATGATAAAGAGGTCCTATTAGATAATTATCTATAAAAAACCTCTGATAATAAAGAGATTGCGAAATAAACCCTTAACATGTACATTTCATTTATAGAGTGTTGGTTAGCCTCTACTATAATAGTTAAAGGATTTTTATTAAATTATAAAATAATCATATACATAAATATATGATATTTTAATATATCTTTCTTAATAATATTTTAGTATTATCATCGTTTTGGGTGTTAACTGGTTTGTTTTCCATTATATGATTTGTTACGTAAGCCATGTTTATTATGGATAGGTTGTATCTTATTCAAATATAGAATGATATAAAGTCCTTAAAAATTATTTTTAATAATAAAATTAGAATTAGTCTCGAATGTATATGATGGGGAAATGAATCTCATCGCGTTCGTGGAGATCGTAATCCGTACGTACGCATGAACGCTACTTCCATTTCATTTTTCAGTTTAAAAGGAATCAAAACCAAATGATACTTAGGTATATTATTATTCCAGTATAATATAGTATCTTATATTTTTTACTTCTGTTCATTAATGCCATCTTTTATATCTTCCATATATGGTATGAACGAGTCATACCACTTTGAGGGGGATGTAGTCCGCACTTCCTCAAATGAAATTATCGTATATATATACAACATGAAATGAATAATGGTATGCTATAATATGGAATTAAAGGAGCTTATATATAAAAATAAATATCATTAATATCATATTTAATTACAGTTCCATCATAATGGTGACCATGAGAGGTGGTAGGAGATAATTGAACAATCATCATTTCATGAGGCATTTGGTTGTCATCCACAGAAACATTATGTTCAACACCCATTAGATGGAGGTGTGTGTAATTTTAGTTAGAATACATCTCATAAAAATATCCTAGTATATTTATGATACTGGTTATGTTATAAAATAAAATAATATGAAGAGTTTAGGGGTTAGATAATTAAAATAAAATAAAATAATCTAAGAGAAATCATTACCTTTAATTTGGGTAACTCCCTTTGGTTTGAACCAAAATGGAATCTTGAAGTGCCTTCTTCCGAAGGTAAGGCTTATAAGAGTAGGATAGGAATGTAGGGATCTTAATGGATCAGAGTTTGAACGATCCAAATGGCTTTAGAGGTGTGAGGAATTGGATAGAAATTCTCTCCTTTTATAAGGGAGAGGAGGGGCTCTTTAGAAAAAACTTAAAGTATTAATTAATAATAAATTCATATTCGGTTTCTAGTGGAACCAAAGTGTATTATTCAAAGTCTAAGGTGGGGATGGGTCACAAAACACTCAACCAATAGATTTTAGATAGGTTTGGGTCACTATAGTAACCTTTTATTTTAGATTTAACTCTTAGTTAAATAGTTTGACATTTACCATGCCTCTTTATATTTTTATATTATATAGTTAATAATCTTACTATATACTTCTAAGTGACCCTCACATGGTCCATTAATGATAAAAATATCATTATATAAGTTTTTTGGAAGAGCCATATATTTTTAAGTATATAATATTAATTAATAATATAATATTTGTTTAAAAAACTTTTTTATGTCAATTTTGACACTATTGGGTATTTTGTTTTTGATAAATTATAACAACATAATTACTTCAATTGAAATTCATATAACCAATAATAATATTTCATATTAAATTTTAAAATTATTGAAATTCATAAAAAGTCAAAAATTACATTTATTTAGATATTTATAATATCAATTGCTTTAATATTTTATTAATTAGGTAATTACTGCATCACCATTGTGTCATAAATAAATTAAATTATTATATGTCTAAAAATTATAAATAAAATACCATTATGTAGGAAATATTCTTATATTTGTAATGAATATTTATAATTGAATTTATCTTCTGTATAAAACAGTATTAAAAATGTTTTAGTTATTAAACTTTGATTGTAACTCTTTTAACGCTTCTTTGAATTAAATAATAATAAATGTCCTAATCTAATCCAAGTGGACCAAATAGGTTGATATTTTATTCCTAAGGTTGTTTTTGGTCGAATTATACTTAGCCAATATAATTAATTCATGTGTTAGGGTAATAATCATTTCATTTTTACCCTTTATTACCCTATTTACTTTTTACCGTGGTAAATAAAAGTAAAAAGTTTCTATTCACAAAAAATTATTTTTATCTTATTGAACAGAATTTTACACCTTGATATTAACCGTTTCTCTCTGATTTTAAAAATTCAACTCGCAAAAGCGATGAAATTATGTTTTATGGTAATTTTCAAATTCTCCTAGGAGATGGGTAAAAGGCGGTGAAAAGTTCAATAATTTTTTTATATATCTAAAATTATTATAAACTGACTACAATTAATTACATTGATCTTATATAGGTATTACATATCTATTTTGACTTAAAATAAATTTAAATAAAATAAATATGTATTTAAATAAAAAGTCGGTTTTAACCAATAACTCTTTGTTTTTCACTATTAATCAAAAATTGAATGTTTTCAGAAAAATACCAAAAATTCACCATTGGCTAATTTTGATATTCTGAATCCAAAAATGAAGTACATTTTGGAAGATATAGTTTATAAAATTTTAAAAAGTGGGTATTTCTATTCATAATGTCTAGTTTGATAGGTCACAGTGTGTTAAAATCTTGGAATTGTGTACAATACATGCTATTGCATTATTCAAAGGGAAACGTACCGTTGAAGCCTGGGGTGTTACATTCTACCCTCCTTCAAATAATTTTATCCTCAAAATTTCTAGAATATTATTTCTTAAAAAGACTCGGGTGGTTCTTCATCATAGGTTCCTCAGGTTCCCACATTGCCTCTTCCATATTATGGTTTCTCCATAAAACGTTTACTAGATGAGTCGTATGGTTTCTCAGTACATGTTCTCTTGTATCAAGAATCCTGATTGTCTCTTCACAATAAGACAGATCAGGTTCCAGTTCTAATTCCTCATAAGAGAATACATGTGTTGGGTCAGGCATATATTTTCCCAACAGTGATACGTGGAACACATTGTAAACTTTAGAGAGATTTGGAGGCATTGACAAACGGTATGCTACAGCCCCAATTCGTTCTAGAATTTCGAAAGGTCTGATATACCTGGGACTCACTTTACCTTTCTTACAGAAACGTATAACTCCCTTCCATGGAGATACCTTCTATAAAACATGATCTCCTACATGAAATTCCGAATCCTTCATTTGATTATCGGCATTGATCCTCTGCCTACTTTGATATGCAGTGATGTGGTTTTGGATTACCTTACCTTTTCAATAGTTTCCTCCACTAGTTTTGGGCCTATGAGTTTTCTTTCAGCAATGTCATCCCAACAGGTTGGTGTGCGACATCTCTTTCCACATAACGCTTTATATGGTGCCTTCTGAATACTTGAATGGAAGCTATTATTATATAAAAATACCACCAAAGGTAAATACTGATCCCACCTACCCTGAATGTCGTGTGAACAAGATCTCCACATGTCTTCTAAGGTTTGAATATTTCGCTCTTATTTTCCATCAATTTGGGGGTGATAGGAAGTGCTCAAATGAAGTTCATTATCAAGGGATTTATGAAGTGTTTTCCAAAATCATGAAGTAAAATGGGGATCACTATCCGAAAAAATCGATAGGGGTACTCCTTGAAGTCTAAAAACTTCATTAATATATAGTCTTGCTAGATGTTCAAGTGGTAGATCTTCTCTTATAGCAAGAAAATGTACTGACATGGTAAGACAATCAATGATGACCCATATTGCATCCTTCCTTCTAGGTGACTTTGGTAGTCCCATGAAGAATTCCATCATAATATTATCCCATTTCCACTCAGGTATGAGAAGAGGTTGCATGGATTTTCTAGGTTGTTGCCTTCCAGCTTTCACTTATTGAAAAACCACATATCTTGACACAAAATCATCAATCTCCCTCTTCATGTTGTCCCACCAAAAATGTTCCTTCAAATCATTATACATTTTGGTTCTCTCAGGGTGTATAGAGAAATTCTAACTATGAGCATCATCCAAAAATTCCCTTTTTAGATCAAGTATATTGGGAACACAAAGTCTCTTCCCAAATTTCAAAATTTCATCTTCATACAAAAATTCACCCAATCTCTCATCATTCACAGCTTTAATCATCTTTTGAAATTCTTCATCATTGGTCTAAGAACTCTGTATCCTTTCTAGTAATGATGGTTTTGCAACCATTTGAAAAAGTATCGATGTTTCACCTTCCATGGTAATTCCCATATCCATCTTCACTAGATCCATGATAATTGGATCGTTTTCAATTCTCATCACATTCAAAACTCCATGATCCTTTCTTCTCAAAGCTTTTGTACCATATTTGACTTCCTTGGGTGGTATTGTATCATGCAATCATAATCCTTAAGTAGTTCAATCCATCTCCTTTGCCTCATGTTGAGTTCTTTCTGTGAGAAAATATAATTCCAACTCTTGTGATCTGTATATATCTCACATTTCTCAGCATAGAGATAATGTCTCCATATCATCAAAGCAAAGATTAGAACAGCTAACTCAATATCATGAGTAGGATTGTTTTTCTCATTAATTTTTGGATGTCGTGATGCATCGGCAATAACCCTATCATTATGCATAAGGACAAAACCATGTCCTTTCTTCGATGCATCACTATAAATAATGAACCCATCATTCCCCGATGGGAGAGTCAATATAAGAGCATTGACTAATATTCTCTTCATTTATTCAAAAAATTCTTCACAATCTTTTGTCCAAACAAATTTAACCCCTTTACGTGTGATCTTTGTTAATGGGTTAGCCAATCGGGGAAAATTCTGAACGAAATGTCGATAATAACATGCTAAACAAATAAAACTATGTACATCGGTTATACTTGTCGGTGTATGAAATTCTTGGATTTCTCTTGTCTTACAAGGATCAACAGAGATTCCATCCATAGAGACAATATGGCAATGAAAAGAAATCTCGTGAAGCCAGAATTCACACTTTCTAAACTTCCTATACAATTCATGTCTTCTCAGAGTCATCCGGATAATGTGCATGTGATTTTCATGATCTTTGTAGCTTTTGGAGTATTCCAAGATATCATCAATAAATACCACTAAAAATCGTCGAGATATTACTTGAAAACTCTGTTCATTAGATCCATGAAAACAGAGGGTGCATTAGTCAGTCCAAAAGGCATTACTGTAAACTCGTAATGCCCGTACCGTGTTCAAAATGCTATCTTCGGAATGTATTCCTTCTTCACACACAACTGGTGATATCGAGATCGAAGTTCAATATTTGAAAAGTGTTGATATTCATGCAGTTTTTCAAATACATCATCAATGCAAGGTAGGGGATACTTGTTCTTTATTTTTGTAGAACTTATCACCATGTAGTCGATACATAACCTCATAGATCCATCTTTCTTTTTAACAAAAAGAACAGGGGCTACCCTTGGAGAAACACTATGGCGAATAAATACCTTATTATTCAGTTCTTGTAGTTGTTGATTTCGTTCAACTATTTCCATAGTGCCCATTCTATAAGGGGTCTTTGATATAGGCCTTGATCCATAAATTAAATCAATGTAAAACTCAACTTCTCATTCTGGAGGATGTCCATGTAAATCTTCCAGAAACACATCTGCATATTCTTTCAAAATAGTTTCATCCTTTATTTTAACATTCCTTTCCTCACCCACAGTCATTTCATTCTCTTCCTCCCCAATAATTGAATGTAGTTGAGCTACTGGCGGGATCCAGATAAGAATTAGGTGGTGATGATTCTTATCTAAAGATAGGGTGGTCCTTATCATCATCATCAAAAATCATATCGTCCTTCATCTTAAAATAAATCTTAGCATCATGGTCTGAAATCAAGTCCATGATGAGGATTATATAAAACCCCATCATAAGTATGACGATGCGATCAGTGGATAAAGAGCATTTATGTGCTATAATGGGGACTGATTCACAAAACATTGTTGCAATGATTCTTCCCTTGGGAGGTTTAACTGAAAACTCCCTTGTTAAACAAAATTGGAAATATATGATTTTATTAGAAAAATGTGATGATATGATTCAATGTGATGATATAGAATCAAATAATGCATTTTCTAAACTTGAGGAAACCATTATTTTACCTGCCGCCATGTCTTTCAGAGCTTCTACCTCAGCAACAGTGATAGCATAAGCTTAGCCTTGATCCCTTGGAATTTGCTGAGTTAATTTCCCCTGGATCTTAGGACATTCATTTTTATAATGTCCCATATATCTACAATTATAGAATACCACATGGACAACAAATCTCTCTCTCTTTCAATCCTGAGCTTGGTGGCCTTTTTCACCACACTTGTAACAGACTCCCATTCCCATCAAGCAAGTACCAGGGTATTTCTTCCCACAGTTACTGCAAGATGGATAATAAACTATTCCCTTCTTCCCTTTATTTCCATTTCTAGAATGGTCAGTAGATCTCTTCTTCTCTTGATTTTCCTTATTATTGTAAGACTTAGCAAATTCCTTTTATGTCTTGATAGCACACGAGACTATATATTCGTACGACGAGAAAGATTGTGAGACTAATGCTCGACGGAGAAACTATTTTAAACCATACTATAAATTATCAATCTTACTTCTTGGGTTACGTATATAATCTGTTGCATGACTCTCTAAACTTGTAAAATTAGCCTCATACTTTGCGACATTCTCATCCTCCTTTTGCCTCAGACTCATATATTGACTTTCCATATCTTCTTGAAGGTCACGAGGAATGTATTTTTCTAGGAAAAGCTGTTTAAACTCCCTTCATTCCATATTTGGTACTTCATCATCTTCTTTCATGTTTTTTATCAGTGAACACCATTGATAAGCATCTCCAGTGTGGGGATAAACTACAATGACAACATTTTACCTTTCACTACTCCCCAATGCCTGGAGGATTTTCTACAGGGATCTTATCCATTTCTCATCTACTAAAGGATTTTTACTCCCATTGAATGTTAGTGATTTTTTCCTCATGAAGCGATCTAACATTGATCTTCCACACTATAGAGTAGGGTGCTCCATACGGGTAAGGTTATTATTCATAAACTGAGTGATTTTTCCCAGTATGGTGACTAGCTAGTCAGCACTAGTTGCATCACTAGCTCCACTATAATTATCTTGAGCAGGAGGGAAATCCCTACATGGATTGTGTGCACTGATACAGTTTCCATTCCTTATACTAGGCTCCCTTTCTAAACAATTTCATAAACTATATTAGTTTATGAATCAAAATACATAATTCCATACTTGTAAAACACTTAACATAAATTGACCTATTTATGGATATAATCCATAATCAGAAAAAAAAAATTTCTTTGAGGATGTATATACTCACAAACCCTTCATAATATATTGCAAAGAAAATGAGAATTATCCTAAGAATATCCCTCAGGAGGGTTGTAAAAAAAGTGCAGCAAGGCCCATTGTCATGCACCAGTTCCCGTTCGAGTCTAGCTCAAAGCGGTGATTTCAGGTTTTACCCCTAGGAACATCAGTGCCAGAGCTGCCTCTAACTGCTTATTTCCAGACAGGGATGTATTTCTTGGAACACTCAAAAAACCACTACAATACCAAAATTATAGTAAGTTCTTCTATACTAATCTGCAAAGTCCATCTCAGGTCTATGTGCTCTAATCAGAGTTTATCTAAATCTAGCTTCCAAGGTTTGTACTACACCTCCCCTGATACCAATTGTAACGCCCTGACCCAAATTACCCAGAGTCGGTGCATTATTACATAACATTGGCATGATCCCAAAAGATCGAGTCTCGAAATATCGATTATTTTAGTAGCCTTGGAAACACTAGAAACATTCATAAAGTTTACATTACATAAAAAAATAAAAACTACAACAACATATGCTCTATATTCCAGACTCATATCCCCTCATACTATCGATACAGGTCAGTCATAAAATACTTCTTCACGTCTTGGGAAAAATAAAACATAGGAAGAAGTGAGCTCAAATTACCATTAAGGATAACAATATAGAGTAAACACTAATAAATAACCATAAAAATTTATGGGAATGTATAACAAAAACAAAAGCCTTCTAAACATGAACTTCAACATAGTATGGAAGAAATAAAATGAAACAATTCCATTTACATATTCTCATGGATATTTTACTAATCGAATAATCACATGCAATATCAATTACCACTTTCATAGTAATGGAATTCATAATGCCAGAATATCATAACCATGTAGCCAACGCCTCGTGCCAAGACTAAAAATAAGATTTTGTCAAGGCCTCGTCCCAAGACACTAGTTTTTCTCATGATACCTACCGATGCATCAAGCAGCTATATCGGGCTCCACCAGTCACTTACTATGTCCAATTTATTCCCCATATGAATAGGTTTAAACATAACATAAACATTCATATTAAAACTAGCATACGAAATGTAAATACTTTCTACATAAACCATGAATGGTATAAAAATAACACATTCACAGTAAAACATAGCACAGAACCTTTAATACAATATGGAAGTTTTCTATCATAATAAATCAATTTCAAATAAACATAAAATCCATAAAATTATGTTGACATAGATGAAATCAAAACTATTTGAGAGAAATATCTCTTTTTTGGAATCATTTAAAAGTTACATAAATATAAAATAAAACATTTACTTTGAAAATATTCTTATAATCTTTTAAGGTAAGCTTTGAAGATTTTAAAATGGTGAAAAATAGACGCACCCACTGTATAAGTTTTAAATAAAAGACATTCTTACCTTAATTTGTCGAAAAGATTAAAAAGGACCTTGTTTGGAAAATGACGTAAATATTCCTTTATAAACATCTAATAAAAAGTCAAACAAGGGTATAAATGACTTTATTCCATATTCTGTAAAATAGTAAGAATGTTTTGAAAAACATTTTTAAGAAATATGGATTTGGATGATAAAGAGGTCCCAGTAGAAAATTATGTATAAACAACCTCTGATAATGAAGAGATTGTTAAAAAAACCCTTACCATGTACTTTTATGTGATAGAGTGTAGGTTAACCTCCTATATAATAGTTAAATAATTTTTATTATATTATACAAGAATCATATACATAAATATGTTATCATATATTATCTTTTAATATTTCTTTGTTAATAATATTTTTGTATTATCATCGTTTCGGGTGTTAACTGATTCGTTTTCCTTTATATGCTTTGTTACGTAAGCCGTGTTTCTTATGGATAGGATGTATGTTATTCATTTACAGAATGATATCAAGTCCTCAATAATTTTTTTTAATCATCAAATGAGAATTAGTCTTTATTGGATATGATGGGGAAATGAATCTCATCACGTTTGTGGAGACGGTAATCCGTACGTATGCACGAATGCTACTTTCATTTAATTTTTCATTTTAAAAGAGATCAAAACCAAATGATACATAGGTATATAATTATTAAATTATAATATAATATCTTATATGTGTACCTTATGTTCATTAACACCATCATTTATACATTCCATGTATGATATGAACGAGTCATATCACTTTGAGGGGGCGGAAGTCCGCACTTCCTCAAATGAAATTATCGTGTATATATATACTTCATGAAACAGATAATGGTATTCTATAAAATGGAATTAAAGAGGCTTATATATAAAATAAATATCATTAATATCATATTTAATTATAGTTCCATCATAATGGCCACCATGATAGGTGTTAGGAGATAATTGAACAATCATCGTTTCGTAAGGCATTTGGTTTCCATCCATAAAATCATTATGTTCTTCACCCATTAGATAGAGGTGTCTGTATGTATTGTTCAAATACATATCATAACAATATCCTAGTTTATATATGATACTTTTTTTGTTACAAAAGAAAATAAGAAGAAGACTTTAGGGGTTGGAGACTTAAAATAAAATAAAACAAGCTAAATGAAATTGTTACCTTTAATTAGGATAACTCCCATTGGATTGAACCAAAAAAGACTCTTGAAGTTACTTATACCTAAGGTAAGGATTCTAGGGGAAGGAGATGGATTTAGGGAGCTTAATTGAGATGAGGCTGGATGAGCCAAATGTCTTGAGAGGGGTGAGGAATTTATTAAAAGTGGGTTCCTTTTAAAAGGGGGGAGGGGCTCTTTAGAAAAAACATAAAGTATTAATTTATAATATATTCATATTTGGTTTCTAATGGATCCAAAGTGAATTATTCAAAGTCTGAGGTGGGTATGGGCTGAAATCCACTCAACCAATAGTTTTTAGACAGGTTTGGCTCACTATAGTAACCTTATCTTTTAGATTCAACTCTTTCTTAAATAGTTTGACATTTACCATGTCTCTTTGTATTTTAATATTATATAGTCAATAAACATACTATATACTTTCAAGAGACCCCCAAGTGGTCTATTAATGATACCACTATAATTAAATAAGACCTTTTGCTGATCGATAGATTTTTTGGAATATAATATCAATTAATAATATAATATTTGTTTTAAAAACTCTATTATTTCAATTTTGACACTATTGGGTATTTTGTTTTTTTGATAAATTCATAACAGCATTATAAAATAAAATAATTTATTATAACAAATAATTATATGTCATATTGACCTATAAAATTATTTTTATTCATAAAAACTCTCAAATTACATTTATTTTGATATTTATAATATCAATTATTTTAATATTTCATTAATTAGGTAATTACTGCATCAACATTGTGTCATAAATAAATTAAGTTCTATAATGTCTAAAAATTATAAATAAAATACAATTATGTAGTAAATAGGTTTATCTTTCTAATTATTATTTATAATCTAATTTATCTTATGTATAACCCTATATTAAAAATGTTTTAGTTATTAAGCATTGATTTTAACTCTTTTAACTCTTCTTTGAATTAAATAATAATAAATGTCCTAATCTAATCCATGTGGACCAAATAGGTTCATATTTTATTCTTAAGGTTGTGTTCGGTCGAATGATATTTAGGAAATAGAATTAAGACATGTCTTAGGGTAATAATAATTTCATTTTTACCCTTAATTACCCTATTCACAATTTACCGTGGTAAATAAAAGTAAAAAAGTTACTATTCACAAAAAATTATTTTTATCTAATTGATCCACATTTAACTCCTTGATATTAACCGTTTCTCTTGTATTTTCATGATTCCACTCACCGAAGCGAAAAAGTTTTGTTTTATATGAATTTTCAAATTCTCCTAGGAGATGGGTAAAAGACGGTGGAAAGTTCAATAAAATTTTTTTATATGTAAAATTATTATAAACTGACTCCAATGAATTACATTAAACATATATAGGTATTATGTACCTATTTTGACCTAAAATAAATTTAAATAAAATAAATAATTATTTATATTAAAAGTCGGGTTTAACCAATAACTCAGTGTTTTTCACTATTCATCAAAAATTGAATGTTTTCAGAAAAATACCAAAAATTCACCCTTGGCTAATTTCGATATTATGAATCCAAAAATGAAGTCCATTTTGAAAGATAAAATTTATAAAATTTCAAAAAGTGGGTATTATTATTCATAACATCTAGTTTGATTGGTCACGGTGTGTTAGAATCTTGAAATTGCGTACAATGAATGCTATTGTATTATTCAAAGGGAAGCATACTGTGGAAGCTTGGGGTGTTACAGTTGAGGCCCTCAAGGATTAATATGAGGCATCCTGAATTTTTTTAGGTTGGGTTCATTGTTTACTGCCATGCATTAATTAAGTTAGATTTTAATGTAATTTTATAGAGTTTGGACTAAAATGGAAAATGTCTCTAATCAGTATGTGTAGAATGGTGATATGAAACCCCGGATATAAATGAGGTCCTGATGGGACGAAAAACCATACAACACATTTAAGGGGATATTTTTCCAAACATTTTATTTTGTGATTCTTGGACTTGGGCTAAGGCCATGGGAATGAATGTTTTGTAAACATGAAATTGGGCATTAAGACACAACATTTGCGAATTTCGGAAAATCTGATAAGGGTGTGAATCTGGCCACACATAGTTCACTAAATAAATATCCCTACATTGGTGGGATCCATATATATAAAAGAGGGAATCTTTTTTGGGTTTTTTCAACACCATGATAAATAATCTAGGTGTCAGTGCGTATCTATTGTGGATAGTAACCTAGATGTACATTATTCTAGAGCAAGGATGGGTAGAAGAACGATTCCAT
The DNA here is from genome assembly GCA_963277665.1 of Viscum album. Taxonomy (NCBI): domain Eukaryota; kingdom Viridiplantae; phylum Streptophyta; class Magnoliopsida; order Santalales; family Viscaceae; genus Viscum; species Viscum album. Next base: position 939,354,947 of record OY728129.1, read on the forward strand.
GAATTACATCCTCTTTGGATATGTAATTATGGTGATTTTCAATTTCATATCAGAAATCAAGGACATTGACTATAACAAAGTTTACTATCATACAACTAGGATGTTGGTCATGTATTTTAACATCATGCGACTAGGGCGTGTGGTGGTTATGTGTTTTATCATCGTGCAAATAGGATGAAGGGGGAAATGTTTTACTAATGGGATGTTAATTATAGTTCAACTATAATATAATGTGAATGTGGTCCAAGGTCCCCAATTTAAATGAAACACTCCAAAGGTAGACATTCATGCATTTTAAATTCCAGATTGTTATACTAGAACTTTAAGTTTATGGTAATAATTCTTGGACCTAGTGCCCATTTTAACATCATAACCCTAAGAAAATTGTTGTTACCTCTTTTACATCATTCCATTAGGTCTATGATATGTTAATTTTACAGCCATGCATTTTGGACCACCAATTCAATGTAGTATAACATTTTCCAACCATGATGCTTGAACCCATAAATTTAATGTCATGCTAAAAACTACTATAGCTTATTTGAATAGATTAATGTTATAATTCATTATCCTACTGAAAATGGTTTATGGTTATTTAAGGTGGACCTTGGGCTCTTAGTTATTCTTCATAATGATTAACCCAAAGGAAAAGGTCATCTCTATGTTCGAATGGTGGCTTGGAAGAGTGAAAATATTGAATTAAATGATGTTAAAATGGGCCAAATTTGAAACCACAAATTTTTAAAAAATCCCTACACACTATTTAGAGTCTTCATTCGTGGACTTTTATCACTTAAATGATGAATTTCATGTTAAATTTATTTTTATAGTAGTGATTTTATCTCCATAAATAGTTATCAAAGTATTGGTTCCATTAGGATAGACTATGTAAATGATTTAAGGTTTATCCCACCTGGGTTACAACATTTGTGGACTTATTCTAGGTACCATCAGTGTTCTAATATCTGGTACCATTTCACCCTAGTGGAATGACCGAGGGATAAATTTAATATTGATTTCCCTGGTTATCCAATCCTTGTGAATATCAATTTAATGAAATTTCTAGATTCTATTTTTTAGATCTTGCAGTCTAGCTAGATGGTATTATCACATTCATTCTCATTTATTCTAGTCATGGATAGATGTTCGGAGTGATGGGAAATAATTTTATATGGTATAGACTACCTATTCCTCACACACAAGTTAATATGGAGTCACCAATGTAGATTTTCATGTTTTTTCTCATAAGTATAGAGATCACTAGGGAGCTATTCTAAACAACTCTTCATGTTGTATCCCACTATAATTTGTAGAATGTTGTAGTGTTTTTTTTAAAATCTGAGATATGTCTGTATTCAATTACATAATAGTTAGAAGTATGATTGGACCAGATATTCTATATAGAGTAAGAAATCATCATCCCATCAACACATAAGTTGGTTCCATTCTCGGTGATAATTATATGAGTAACTCAGAATCAATGCATGTTATGGAAGATCTCGAATTAAACCACCAGTTTGGCCATGTATTTCATTAGAGTAATAAATTTTATCCAATTGGTAAAGTACTTTTTCACAGTTAGATGGAACCTACTTTGTGGAGATGTTTTTGGTAGCTATGATCCCACAACATCGCGTCACCATACTATACAAGGGAAAATAATACGTGGTATTATGTTTGGGATTTGGAAGTCGATGCACAATGTTGGGATGAATCTAGAATACGAGACGAGTCTTGGAAAAGAAGATTTAGTCATGGAATTTTGTTAGATAGATGTAGCCCAAATGTGAAATCTTGTAGGAGAGTTTCAATCTTTCCTGATGGGTACCACAAGACTTAACCTAAAATATTTCCATGACATGAGTTATCTCATCTCCTTGAATTCATTGGATATTAATAACATCAATCTCATTCATGTAGAGAGTCTGCTCGAGGATGGGCCCACTCTGGAAGGATAAATGTGCTATGTGTTGATGGATTCTATCACATTCTTCTATCACTATCCAGATGCATTCATGCTATAGATATTCAATAAATAGTGTTTTTGAATCATAGGTTTTTATGCCGTTGAAGAACCAGGAGGTATCGATGTGGATGCAATAAAAGTCATATGTTTTACCATCTGGATTCCATCATCATCTGAGATGACTTGAGTGATGAACCTTCAGTGTGCCTCATGAATGAATAGATCATTCTGTTTAGGCTCTATGAGACATGTGACTAAATATTCCACATAACGGGTGTGGCCATTATATGATTAGGGAACACCAGTCACCTTTGGCTGACAAGTGTACTTGGAAATTAGCTAGCGTGTGTGATCTTACCAGGTCACAAGCTTTATCTTCCAGATGAAGTAATCACTATTTAATTCTTGATTACTAATTCATATTTTCCCTTCACATTTAGGAATGGAAATTAAAGACTGAGAGTCTACTCCTGAGCATTAATGACTTCTGTATACTCTTCCCCTTTGTTGGAGAATCTTTCTTACATCATGAAAGTGTAGGTTAGGACAACCTACATGTGAGTGATGAAACAAGTCCTAGACATACATTGTTGAGCATGGAATCATTGATTTTTCTACATGTTCTGATTGAAGATGTAGAATAAATACAAATATCCCTTGGTTTAATGGTTTTGTCGACAAAAAGGATAGCCTCATTAAAAAAATTAATATAGAGACTACTCTCCATGAGCTGGATGAGTGGCGAGAAATTCATCCAATACCTAACCTGTGATATCATGATATGGAATGAACCTGGAATTGAACTACTGAAGGATCACTACCTAGCATGCAATTAATTCCACCAACATAGTGTGATTCAAAAATACATTTTTATATTTACATGGAATAATAGATATATCTCATGATGTTGCAAATTATGCCACAAATTTGTACTACCAATAACAATGTGAGGTAGATCTTCTTGGAAGAAGAGTATCCAGACATTGTGTCAAGGAGCATGTGAATAAGATAGTATATGATATTAGTTTTCACTTCATGGTACTTATAGGTGAATATAGAACCGAAAGATCATTGCATGGTGGTCATATATAATACTAGAGGATTCCTTGAGATGGGTGGAATCATAACTGATGTCTCTAGCAGATAAAACTTTATTTAATCATATGCGAAAAGGAATTCATCATACCATCAGTAAACGGTACATTGAAAAATGACTATAGAAAGGGAATACACAATACCACTAGATTCATGAAGAATTAGAATATATAGGCTATGTGGACTTGGAGACCTTAGAGCAACCAAATTTTTCTTAGAGGTGGTATTTAACAGATGTCATTGATCTTCTGGAGTTCGATATCGAATACCATATGTTAGATGATGATTATGAGAATATATCTATAAGAAACCTTTAATTAATACTTTAATGGGGTAATATTAATTTAATTGGTGTGTAGGAAGTCAAAAATTGATACTTAATCATCTTCCTTCGTGTTTTGTATCAATGACCATCATTGATCAGCATCTCCAGTGAGACGATAAAATGCCATGATAACTTTTTCCCTTTAACTACTCCTCAATGCATGAAATATTTTCTCTACGGAGCTTATCCATTGCTCAGATACTAATGTATTTTTACTCCCATTGAATGTTGGTGGTTGATGACTCATGAAGTGTAACGCCCCGACCCCAGCTACCCAGAGTCGGTGCATTACTTCGTAACATTGGCATGATCACAAAAGATCAAGTCTCGAAAGACCGATTAGTTTAGTAGCCTTGGAAACACTAGATACATTCATAAATGTTACATTACAACATAAGGTGAAAAACTAAAATAACAAAGTCTTCATAGTCCACACTCATATCCTCTTCTGACTATCCCTGCAGGTCATTCCTAAAATACTTCATCACATCCTGGAAAATATTATAACATTGAAAGGGGTGAGCTCAGATGCTCAGTACGGATAACAAAATAGCGGATGCTTTCATCAATAAACATAAACATTTAAGGCAATGTATAACTAAAACAAATGCCTTTTAAACTTGAACTTCAACATAATATGGAAAAAGTAAAATGAGATAATGCCATTCAATTCATCACATGGATATTCTACTGGTCGAATAATCACATGCAATATCAATAACCACTTTCATAATGAGGGAATGTATAATGCCAGACATTCTGAAACATTTTTTCAAGGCCTCGGCCAAGACTTCTAAAATGATTAAGGCCTCGGCCAAAACCATAAATCAAATTGGTAAATGGCCTCGGCCAATTCCACGTCTAGTTGTCTCATGAGACCTACCGATGCATTGAGGAGCTATAGCGGGCTCCACCCGTCACTTATTAAGTCCAATACATTCCTCATATGAATATGTTTAAACATATCATAAACCATTAGATAATCGTATCACATAAAACATGCATAAAGGAAACATAACATTTACACATTTCAATCACAAGATATCAATACAACACATTGATATAATAAAAACGCTTTCAAAACCATTTTCAATACCAAAATAAAAGAAAGTTAAAACTTTGTATTTATTTTTCATTAAAAACAATGATGGCTTGTAGAGGAAGCCGAAACTCAAATAATGGTCACGACGGTGGAGAATTCATTGTCGCCGCATAAGTACGGAAAGAAAAGCATTCCCTTTTTTCGTTTAGCAAAACCCTTCATATAAAAAAGAATCTTTTTGAATAAACGTAAAAGTCAAAGGGGTTTATACACTGTATAAAAGAAATTCTGTATAAAACCAAATATGCCTCAATGAAAGGAGATTGAGACGATTTTTAAAATAAAATATATCTATTATGTGTATTCACTATAGGTACACATAATGAACGTAAAAATACAAACTAGGACATAATAATATCATGACATAATTTGAAAGTAGGAGATTAACCCAAAGAATGGAAGTTGGGTTAAGAAATTCCCTTACATCGTGTCTGACTTGACTCAACCATTCTTTAACCTCCTGAATAATAAACTAGAGTTAATATATAACTTATTAAGAACCATTTTCAATTTCATTATCCTATTTATATCACTTATTACATTTATATGAACATTATGTAATTATTTAAGTTAATAACGGTCGTTTTGTTGATCTTTAGTACTTGAGTCAACAATAAACTTCTTATAATTACAAGTTGTTTATGTGGTAGAATATCCATTATCTACAAAATTATATTCATGATTTAGATGTCATATATATCATATATATCCAGTATATACATTCATTTATAATATTACGTAACATTTAGAGGTAAGAAATGAAATGCACCGTTCATGGAGACGGTAAGCCGTATGTACGCTTGAACGCTAATTTCATTTCTATTTCATATTTAATGGAATGAAATCATAATGATATAAATGTATAATATAATTCCAGTATAATATAGTGTATAATACCATTTACTCCATCCTTTATACATCCCACATATGGCATTAACGATTCAAATCACTTTGAGGGGGCGATAGTCCGCACTTCCTAAAATGAAATTATCACATTTACCCATAATGGAAATCATAAACTATGGCATAAATGATATGTAAATAATCATAATTAAAACATAAACATATTATATATCATATATAAATATAGTGACATATTAATGGCCACCTTTGAAGGTGTTATATGAGTGTTGAACAATCATCATTTCATGGGGCAGAAATTCGCCATCCACAGAAATCATATGTTCTTTAACCATTAGATGTAGGTGTGTGTAAGTGTAGCTCGAATCCTTCTTATAAAAACATCCTAGTATATTTAGTATACATTTATTGTTACAAAATAAATGAATAAAAAGAGTTTAGGGGGTTGGAGAAGAAAAATAAAACAAAACAACATTAGAGAAGACATTACCTCAAAATCGGGTAACTCTTTTTGATTTGAGCCAAAGGCTTTCTTGGGAAGCGTTCTGCCCAAAGTGAGACTTCTAGGAGTAATAGGGGGAAGTTGGGAGAGTATTTGGGCAGAGTTTGGCCGATCCAAATGGATTGAAAGTGTGAATGAGGTGGTAGAGGTGGGGGCCTTTTATAAGGGGAGAGGAGGGGCACTCATGGAAAGTAAGGAAATATTACATTATTATACAATGCTTTTCGGATTCTAAAGGTCCCACACTTATATAATTCGTGGATATGGTGATAAGGGTTCGAAATATACCCATAAAATAGTCTTTTTACAAGTTTATTCCTTGGATTGTACATTATCTTTTCATTTTATTAAAATCGTTAAATAATGAGGTCATCACTGCATCATAATGATGTCATAAATAATTTAATTTATTTAATGTCTAAAAATTATAAAAAAATACTATGATGTAGGAAATCTTTTTATCTTTCCAATGACTATTTATAGTCAAACATATGACTTGTATAACCTCATGTAAAAATTGTTTTAGTAAAACATTTCATGTTTGTGTCATTTTTTACTTTAACATTAAATAAAAGGTATTTATGTCATTTTCCAACCAATGTGGCTCCATGGGGTCCCCAAGATGACCCATGGATTTTCATGGTCGGCCATGGAACATCCAATGAGGGTAGGACATGTTTCAAGCTCATCTCATATTATTAAAATATTATTTTTACCTTAAACTACACTAATTACCTCTAATCGCGATTAAGAACTTAAAAGTTACTAATCACCAAAAATTATTTTAATCTCATTGAATCACATTTTACTTCTTAATGACAACCATGTATGTCGGATTTTTGAAAATCAAATCACAGAAGTGGTAATATTTCATTTAAACGAAAAATCAGTTATTTAACTACCACTTAGTGGTTTCACTATTCATCAAAAATTGAAGTTTTTCAGAACAATGCCAAAATTTCACCATAAGCTATAATTGATATTCCGATTTCAAAAATGATTTCTATTTTACAAAATTCCAAAAATATAAGTTGAATTAGTTTATTTTATAATTAATTCCCTCTGTCACAACAAATATCGTGTTTTTAAGAAACAATTTATATCAAAAGATTGGCAATTGTTTATGTCCTATTTCAATGTTAAATTAATTATAATGACCATCATTGGATAAAATGGTAAAAATATATTCTAATTATTCTTTAAAACAACTAAATATTATAATTTATCACTATAAATTATTTTGATTAAAAAAGTTGTTTTTAATTATTTTTCACTATTCATAAAAAATTAGAAGTTCTCAGAAAAATACCAAAAATTCAACATAGGCTAATTTTGATATTCTGAATCCAAAAATGAAGTCCATTTTGAAATATAAAATTTCTATAATTTTAAAAAGTGGTTATTACTATTCATAACAGCTACTATGATTAGTCGCGGTGTTTTAGAACTCGAAGTTCCGTACAGTGCAAGATATTGCATTATTGAATGAGAAGCATATTGTGGAAGATCGGGGTGTTACATTCTCCCCTCCTTCAATAAATTGTGTCCTCGCAATTTGAAATTTTTCTTGGAAAATAAAAGGTTGAAAATAGAAAATACCTTTGTGGACAACCCACATCGGAAATAAGAATAATAAAATTTACCCTTAATAAGAGGGAAAGAGAAATGAAAAAGTCACCACCCAATTATGATCTCGATTAGGAGAACATTGGTGGAAATTAGAGACATATAATTGGAGGAAAAATGTAAATATTTGTAGGGAGTGATTGAGGTCATCAATCACAATCAACTGTCAAATTGAGGGCCTCAAAGCCTTCAATCTATGTTGATTTAAAATATCATCAGTTCAACAAGACATAAGGTATTAGGATAACACATTTTTTTTTGTTTTAATATCCCTTTAATAAAGTTTAAGAATTAATTTATTCATAGAATAATATATAAGTATATATATATATTTATGCATGACAAGTAGAGTTTCAACCTTCAACTAATTTCTACCACAAACTCATCTTTCACTCAAAAAGATAATAGAACTCAAAAATAATATATTTATCCTAACCGTACAAGGTTCAAAATATTAGAACATACCATTTAGATTACAAAAACTATTTTTTAATAACCAAGGACTTCATGTAGGCTAGTGGTAGGTAATAAAGGCCTGTCGCACTATGGTTGTGGGTTCTATTCCTGCTGCTTTGTCCGACGCGACGGGTTATGCCCCACCCTACAGGTTGTCCTTTTCCTAAAACTATATTATTATAATATTCCAAAAATAATCTTCAGAAATGCTTTAACCTTAAACAATATTATCCAAAGATCAACTTAATCCATTGCAACCTTTATATTTATCCAAAATACTTCTGTCCAACTCACAGTCCAAATTTTATAAGGAAGGTAAACATAATGAAGATCCTTTTTTCCACATAAGAACATGTGAACACCTTCATCATGTATTCTTTTTAAAAATACTGAATTACCATGATCCCTTATTCCTTATAGAATACTAGATATACTCCTTCTATCCAAAAATGTTTACAAATCATCAATAAGTTTCAAGAAAGTTAATAATATCCAATATAATTTATCCAAATCAATCACGTCTTATTCCAAAATCACTATCTCAATATCAGAACCATATTATGGTTTATCTTTATCTCAACCATATATTTTCCAAAAATTTAACCTACTGTGGAGTCACTTTTCTTGGTTCCACACAATCTCAAGTCCTTGATGAAATAGTACTGCAGTACAATCCTTATATACTCCATAATTATTATAACCAGTACATCATTGATACAACACTCAAATTACAAAATTCTTCAATAACAACATAAGAACTCTAATCATTACTCCTCATCTGTGGTAGTATCATAACTTGATTATTATCCAATAATATCATTTGGGTCATACTCTGATGATTTGGACATTGGTTTACGTAGTGTCCCCAATCCTTGTAGAAGAAGCATTGTACATTTGAAACCATTTTCTTACCCTTGCAGTCATGCACTTTGTGTCCTTTTTCTCTACACTTATAACAAACTCCCATTCACTTTAGGCAAGTTCCATGATGTTTCTTCCCACAATTACCACATATTAGAAAATTCTTCTTTCCCCTCATCCCTTTATCCATCATTCTCTCTTCCATCCCTTTCGTCTCTTGCTTTGCTTCAAAGCCATAAGACTCAGAGAATTATTTACTTATCTTATTAACACATGATATTATTTCTTCATATGTTGAGAACACATGGGAGACTATTTCCCTTATGAATTTGGATTGATGTCGTGAAAGATATGATCCTTCTTACTCTTTGGATCATACGTATTGCTGGAGCTCACATTCCTTCTACTGGACGCCATTTCTATACAATGGCATAAACTAGGTTAGTTTATGAATCAAAATACATAATTCCGTACTTGTAAAACACTTAACACTAATTGAACTATTTATGGATATAATCTATAATCATAATAAAAAGTTTTCTTTGAGGAAGTATATACTCATAACCCTTCATAGTGGTTTGAAAAGAAAATGAGAATTATCCTAAGCATATACCCCGGGAGTGTCGTAACCAAGAGTGCAACAAGGCCCGTTGTCATGCACCAGTTCCCGTTCGAGTCTAGCTCAAAGAGGTGTTTTCGGGTTTTACCCCTAGGTACATCTGTGCCAGAGCCTCATCTACCTTCTCATATCCAGACAGGGATGTATTGCTCGGAAAACTCACAAAATCTCTATAATACCAATATTCTAGGAATTTTTTCTATACTAATCCTCAAAGTCTATCTTTGGGATATGTCCTCTAATCAGAGTTTATCTAAATATAGCTTCCAAGGTTAGTACTAAACTGCCTCTGATACCAACTGTAACGCCCCGACCCCAGCTACCCAAAGTCGGTGCATTACTTCGTAACATTGTCATGATCACAAAAGATCAAGTCTCGAAAGACCGATTAGTTTAGTTGCCTTGGTAACACTAGATACATTCATAAATGTTACATTACAACATAAGGTGAAAAACTACAATAACAAAGTCTTCATAGTCCACACTCATATCCTCTTCTGACTATCCCTGTAGTTCATTCCTAAAATAAATCTTCACATCCTGGAAAATATTAAAACATTGAAAGGGGTGAGCTCAGATGCTCAGTAAGGATAACAAAATAGCGGAATCTTTCATCAATAAACATAAACATTTAATAAAATGTATAACTAAAACAAAAGCCTTTTAAACTTGAACTTCAACATAATATGGAAAAAGTAAAATGAGATAATGCCATTAACTTATTCACATGGATATTCTACTGGTCTAATAATCACATGCAATATCAATAACCACTTTCATAATGAGGGAATGTATAATGCCAGACATTCTGAAACATTTTGTCAAGGCCTCGGCCAAGACATCTAAAATGATTAAGGCCTCGGCCAAAACCATAAATCAAATTGGGAAAGGGCCTTGGCCAATTCCATGTCTAGTTGTCTCATGAGACGTACCGATGCATCGAGGAGCTATAGCGGGCTCCACCCGTCACTTATGAAGTCCAATACATTCCTCATATGAATTGGTTTAAACATATCATAAACCATAACATAATCGTATCACATAAAACATGCATAAAAGAAACATAAAATTTCCACATTTCAATCATAAGATATCAATACAAAACATTGATATAATAAAAACGCTTTCAAAACCATTTTCAATACCAAAATAAAAGAAAGTTAAAACTTTGTATTTATTTTTCATTAAAAACAATGATGGCTTGTAGAGGAAGCCGAAACTCAAATAATGGTCACGGCGGTAGAGAAGTCGTTGTCTCCGCATAAGTACGAAAAGAAAAACATTCCCTTTTGTCGTTTAGCAAAACGTTTCGTATAAAAAATATTCCTTTTGAATAAACGTAAAAGTCAAAGGGGTTTATACACCGTATAAAAGAAAATTGTGTATAAAACCAAAAATTCTTCAATGAAAGGATATTGAGACGATTTTTAAAATAAAATATATCTATTATGTGTATTCACTATAGGTACACATAAATAACTTAAAAATACAAAATAGGACATAATAATGTCATGACGTAATTTGAAAGTAGGAGATTAACCCAAAGAATGAAAGTTGGGTTAAGAAATTCCCTTATCTTGTGTTTGACATGACTCAACCGTTCTTTAACCTCATGAATAATAAACTAGAGTTAATATATACCTTATTAAGAACCATTTTGAATATCGTTATCCTTTTTATATCACTTATTACAATGATATGAACATTATGTAATTATTTACGTTAATAACGGTCGTTTTGTCGATCTTTAGTACTTGAGTCAACAATAAACTTCTTATAATTACATGTTGTTTATGTGGTAGAATATCCATTATCTCCAGAATTATATTCATGATTTAGATGTCATATATATCATATATATTCAGTATATAAATTCATTTATAATATTACGTAACATTTAGAGGTAAGAAATGAAATGCACCGTTCAAGGAGACGGTAAGCCGTACGTACGCATGAACGCTACTTTCATTTCTATTTCATATTTAATGGAATTAAATCATAATGATATAAATTTATAATATAATTCCAATATAATATAGTGTATAATACCATTTACTCCATCCTTTATACATCCCACATAAGACATTAACGATTCAAATCACATTGAGGGGGCGGTAGTCCGCACTTCCTAAAATGAAATTATCACGTTTACCTATAATGGAAATCATAAAGTATGCCATAAATGAGAAATACAGAAGAATAATTAAAACATAAACATATTATATATCATATATAAAAATATTTACATCTTAATAGCCACCTTTGACGGTGTTATATGAGTGTTGAACCATCATCGTTTCGTGAGGCAGAAATTCGCCATCCACAGAAACCGTATGTTCTTTCACCATTAGATGTAGGTGTGTGTAATTTTAGCTCGAATCCTTATTATAAAAACATCCTATTATATTGAGGATACTGTTTTTGTTACAAAAGAAATGAATAAAAAGTGTTTAGGGGGTTGGAGAAGAAAAATAATACAAAAACAACATTAGAGAAGACATTACCTCAAAATCGGGTAACTCTTTTTGATTTGAGCCAAAGGATTCCTTGGGAATGGTTATGCCCAAAGTGAGGCTTCTAGGAGTAATAGGGGGAAGTTGGGAGAGTATTTGGGCAGAGTTTGGCCGAGCCAAATGGCTTGAAAGTGTGAATGATGTGGTAGAGGTGGGGGCCTTTTATAAGAGGAGAGGAGGGGCACTCTTGGAAAGTAAGGAAATTTTACATTATTATACAATGATTTTCGGATTTTAAAGGTCCCACACATTTATAATTAGTGGATAAGGTTATAAGGGTTCTAAATATACCCATACAATAGTCTTTGGACAAGTTTTATCCATGTATTGTACATTATCTTTTCATTTTATTAAAATCGTTAAATAATGAGGTCATCGCTGCATCATAATGATGTCATAAATAATTTAATTTATTTAATGTCTAAAAATTATACAAAAAATACTATGATGTAGGAAATCTTTTTATCTTCCCAATGACTATATTTAGTCAAAAATATGACTTGTATAACCTCATGTAAAAATTGTTTTAGTAAAACATTTCATGTTTGTGTCATTTTTTACTTTCACATTAAAAAAAAGCTATTTATGTCATTTTCCAACCAAAGTGGCTCCATGGGGTCCCCAAGTTGACCCATGGATTTTCTTTCTCGGCCATGGAACGTCCAATGAGGGTAGGACATGTGTCAAGCTCATCTCATATTATTAAAACATTATTTTTACCTTAAACTACACTAATTACCTCTTGTCGCGATTAAGAACTTAAAAGTTACTATTCGCCAAAAATTATTTTAATCTCATTGAACCACATTTTACTTCTTAATGAAAACCATGTATGTCGGATTTTTGAAAATCAAATCACCAAAGTGGTAATATTTCATTTAAACGAAAAATCAGTTATTTAACTACCACTTAGTGGTTTCACTATTCATCAAAAAGTGAAGTTTTTCACAACAATGCCAAAATTTCACCCTAAGATATAATTGATATACCGATTTAAAAAATGATGTATATTTTACAAAATTCAAAAAATATATGTTGCATTAATTTATTTTATAATTAATTTTCGCTGTCACAACAAATAGCGTGTTTTTAAGAAACCATTTATATCAAAAGATTGGCAATTGTTTATGTCCAATTTCAATATTAAATTAATTCTAATGACCACCATTGGATAAAATGGTAAAAATATATTCTAATTATACTTTAAAACAACTAAATAGTATAATTTATCACTATAAATTATTTTGATTAAAAAAGTTGTTTTTAAGTATTTTTCACTATTCATAAAAAATTAGAAGTTCTCAGAAAAATACCAAACATTCAACATAGGCTAATTTCGATATTCCGAATCCAAAAATGAAGTCCATTTTGAAATATAAAATTTCTATAATTTTAAAAATTGGTTATTACTATTCATAATGGCTACTATGATTAGTCGCGGTGTTTTAGAACTCGAAGTTGCGTACAATGCAAGATATTGCATTGTTGAATGAGAAGCGTATTTTGGAAGCTCGGGGTGTTACATGAAGTGATCTAAAATTGATCCTCCGCTCTGTAGATCAGGGTGCTCTATACGGGTAAGGTTATTATTCATAACCTGAGTGAGTTGTCCCAGTATGGTGATTGGCTGATTAGAACCAGTAGCATCACTAGATCCACTATAATTATCTTGAGCAGGTGGGCAATCACTACATGGAGTGCCTGCATTGATACGGTTTCGATTCCATTAACTAGGCAACATTTCTAAACAATGGCATAAACTAGATCATTTTATTAATCAAAATACATAATTCCATACTTGTAAAACACTTAACATAAATTGAACTATTTATGGATATAATCCATAATCATAAAAATGTATTCTTTGAGGATGTATATAATCATAAACCCTTCAAAATGGTTTCCAAAGAAAATGAGAATTATCCTAAGCATATCCCCTGGGTGTGTCGTAAACGAGAGTGCAACAAGGCCCATTTTCATGCACCAGTTCCCCTTCCAGTCTAGCTCAAAGTGGGGTTTTATAGTTTTACCCCAAGGTACATCTGTTCCAGAGCTGCCTTTACCTACTCGTATCCAGACATGGATGTATTTCTTGGAAAACTCACAAAATCTCTACAATACCAAAATTCTAGGAAGTTCTTTTATACTAATCCTCAAAATCCCTCTTAGGTCTATGTGCTCTAATTAGAGTTTATCTGAATCTAGATTCCAAGGTTTGTACTAAACATTCTCTGATACAAACTATAAATCCCCGACCCCAGTTACCCAGAGTCGGTGCGTTATTACATAACATTGTCATAATCACAAATGATCGAGTCTCGAAAGATCCATTAGTTTAGTAGACTTGGAAACACTAGATACATTCATAATGTTTACATTACATCATAAAATGAAAACTACAATAACATAGTCTCCATAGTCCACACACATATCCCCTCATACTATCCCTATAGGTCATTCATAAAATAATTCTTCACATCCTGGGAAAAATAAAACATTGAAATGGGTGATCTCAGATGCCCATTACGGATAAAAATATAGAGGAATCTTTCGTAAATAAGAATTATCATTTAAGGCAATGTATAACTAAAACAAAAGCCTTTTAAACAAGAACTTAAGCATAATACGGTAGAAATAAAATGAAATAATTCCATTTACTTATTCACATGGATATTCTACTAATTGAATAATCACATGTAATATCAATAGCCACTTTCATAATGATAGAATGCATAATGCCAGACTATCATAACAATGAAGCCAAGGCCTCGTGCCAAAACAACAAATAATATTTTATCAAGGCCTCGTTGTAAGGAACTATTTTGTCTCATGAGACCTATCAATGTATCTAGGATCTATAGCGGGCTCCACCCGTCACTTACTAAGTCCAATGCATTCCTCATATGAACAGGTTTAAACATAACATAAACATTCGTATAAAAAATAGCATACAAAATGTTAATACTTTCTCCATAAACCATGAATGGTATAAAAATAAAACAACCATAGTCAAACATATCACAAAACCTTAAATTCAATATGGATGTTTTTTATCATAATAAATTAACTTCAAATAAGCTTAGAATCCATCAAAGGGTGTTGACATAGTTGAAATCAAAACTATTTGAGAGAAATATCTCTTTTTTCGAAATCATTTAAAAGTCACTTAATTATAGAATAAAACATTTACATTGAAAATATTCTTATAATATTGTAAGGGATGATTTTAATATTTTACAATGGTGGAAAATATCCACACCTGTCGTATAAGTAAAAAAAGACATTCTTACCTTAATTTGTCAAAAAGGTTAAAAAGGACCTTGTTTGGGAAACGACGTAAAGATTCCTTTATAAACATATTTTAAAAATTAAAACAATGGTATAAATGACATTATAAAATATATGAAAAAAATTAAGAATTATTTGAACTATATTTTTAAGAAACATGGATGTGGATGATAAAGAGGTCCCAGTAGATAATTATGTATAAATAACCTCGGATAATGAAGAGATTGTGAAATAAACCCTTACCTTGTACTTTTCCTTAATAGGGTGTCGGTTAACCTCTTTTATAATAGTTAAATAATTCTTATTAAATTATAAAAGAATCATATACATAAATATGATATCATATATGATATTTCAATGTTTCTTTGTTAATAATATGTTAGTATTATCGTCGTTTCGGGTGTAAACTAATTTGTTTTCCTTTATATTCATTGTTACGTAAGCTAGGTTTGTTATGGATAGGTTGTATCTTATTCATATACAAAATTATATCAAGTCCTTAAAAATTATTTTTAATTATCAAATGATAATTAGTCTTGAATGGATATGATGGAGAAATTAATCTCATCGCATTCGTGGAGACAGTAATCCGTACATACGCAGGAACGCTACTTCCATTTCATTTTTCATTTTAAAAGCAATCAAAACCAAATTATACATAGGTATATTAATATTCCAGTATAATATAATACATTATATGTGTTACTTAAGTTAATTAACATCATCCATTATGTGTTCCATGTTTGGTATTAACGAGTCATATCACTTTGAGGGGGTGGTAGTCCGCACTTCCTCAAATGAAATTATCGTATATATATACAACATGAAACAGATAATAGTATGATATAAAATGGAATTACAGAAGATTATATATAATATAAATAGAATTAATATCATATTTATTTATAGTTCCATCATAATTTCCACCATGAGAGGTGGTAGGATATAATTGAACAATCATCATTTCGTGAGGCATTTGGTTGCCATCAAGAGAAACATTATGTTCATCACCCATTAGATGGAGGTGTGTGTAAGTGTAGTTCTAATAAATCTCATTACAATATCCTAGTATATTTATGATAATTTTTTTATAAAATAAAATATTAAGAAGATTTTAGGGGTTGGATAAGTAAAATAAAACAAAAGAAGCTAAGAGAAATTGTTACCTTTAATTTGGGTACATCCCTTTGGTTTAAACCAAAAAGGACTCTTGAAGTGCCTTCTGACTAAGGTAAGGCTTCTAAGAATAGGAGATAGATGTAGGGAGATTAATTGGGTAGAGGTTGGACGATCTAAACGGATTTAGAGGTGTGATGAATTGGTTAGAATTGGTGTCCTTTTATAAGGGGGAGGAGGGGCTCTTTAGGAAAAACATAATGTATTAATTTATAATAAATTCATATTCAGTTTATAATGACTCCAAAGTGGATTATTCAACGTTTATGGTGAGGATGGGTCCCAAACCACTCAACCAATATATTTTAGACAGGTTTGGGTCACTATAGTAACCTTATCTTCTAAATACAACTCTTAGTTAAATAGTTTGACCTTTACCATGTATCATTGTTTTTTTATATTATATAGTTAATAAACATACTATATACTTCCAATCAACCCTCAAGTGGTCCATTAATTATACAGCTATCATTATTTATGTCCTTTGGCTGAACCATATATTTTTGGGAATATAATATCATTTAATAATATAATATTTGTTTTAGAAGCTCTTTTATGTCAATTTGGACACTATTGGGTATTTTGTTTTTGATAAATTCATAACAACATTATTACATCGAATACAATTCATATAACAAATAAAAATATGTCATATTAACCTAAAAAATTCTTGGAATTCATAAAAAGTCTCAAATTACATTTATTTGGATATTTATAATATCAATTATTTTAATATTTTATTAATTAGGTAATTACTCCATCAACATTGTGTCATAAATAAATTAAAAATTTTAATGACTAAAAATTATAAATAAAATACCATTATGTATGAAATATTTTTATCATTTTAATGAATATTTATAATCGAATTTATCTTATGTATAACCCCATATATAAAATGTTTAGGTATTAAACATTGATTGTAACTCTTTTAACTCTTCTTTGAAATAAATAATAATAAATGTTCTAATCTAATCCATGTGGACCAAAGAGGTTCATATTTTATTACTGAGGTTGTTTTTGGTCGAATTATACTTATCAAATAGAATTAAGACATGTTTTATGGTAATAATAATTTCATTTTTACCCTTAATTACCCTATTTACTTTTTACCGTGGTAAATAAAAAAAATATACTATTCACTGGAATTTATTTTTATTTTATTGAACCAAATATTACTCCTCTATATTAACCATATCAATTGTATTTTTGAAATTCCACTCACAGAAGGGATAAAATTTTGTTTTATGGGAATTTGAAAATTCTCCTAGGAGATGGGTAAAAGACGGTGAAAAGTTCAATAAAATTTATATATGTCTAAAATTATTATAAACTGACTCCAATGAATTATATTGAACTTATATTAGTATTACGTATCTATTTTGACATAAAATAAATTTAAATAAAATAAATGATTATTTAAATAAAAATTCTGTTTTAACCAATAACTCGGTATTTTTCACTATGCATAAAAAATTGAACGTTTTCAGAAAAATACAAAAAATTCACCCCTAGGATAATTTTGATATTATGAATCCAAAAATGAAGTCCATTTAGAATGATAAAATTTATAAAATTTTAGAAAGTGGGTATTACTATTCATAACTGCTAGTTTGATTTGTCACGGTGTGTTAGAATCTCGAAATTGCATACAAGGAAAGCTATTGCTTTATTCAAAGGGAAACGTATCGTGGAAGCTTGGGGTGTTACATTCTACCCTACTTCAAATAATTTCGTCCTTGAAATTTTAACAATATTATTTTTTTAAAAGACCCAGGTGGTTCTTCGTCATATGTTCCTCGGGTTCCCACATTGCCTCTTCCATCTTATGGTTTCTCCATAAAACTGTTACCAGACAATTTGTCGGGTATCTCAGTACTTCTTCTCTTGTATCAAGAATTATAATGGGCTCTTCGCAATAACACAGATTTGGTTCCAGTTCTAATTCTTCATAGTTGAGTACATGCGTTCGGTCAGGCATGTATTTTCTCAATAGTGATATGTGGAACACATCCTGAACTTTGGAGAGATTTGGCGGCATTGCCAAATGGTATGCTACAGTCCCAATTTGTTCTAGAATTTCAAAAGGTCTGATGTACCTGGGACTCAATTTACCTTTCTTACCGAAATGTATAACTACCTTCCATAGAGATACCTTCAAAAAAACATGATCTCCTACATGAAATCCAAAATCCTTTCATCGATTATCTCCATAGCTCATCTACCAACTTTGAGCTGCTTTGATGTGGATTTGGATTACCTTTACATTTTCCATCATTTCCTCCACCATTTCTAGGCCTACGAGTTTTCCTTCACCAACATCATCCCCACAGGTTGGTATGAGATATCTCTTTCTATATAATGCTTTATATGGTGCCATCTGAATACTTGAATGGAAGCTATTGTTATAGGAAAATTCCCCCAGAGGTAAATATTTATCCCACCTACCCTGAAAATCATGTGGGAAATATCTGAACATGTCTTCTATGGTTTGAATAGTCTGTTCTGATTGTCCATTAGTTTGGGGGTGGTAAGTAGTGCTCAAACGAAGTTCAATATCCAGGGAAATCTGAAAACTTTTCGAGAATCTTGAAGTAAAACAGGGATCACGATCAGAAACAATTGATAGGGGTACTCCATGAAATCTCACAACTTCATTAATATATAGTCTTGCTAGATGTTCTAGTGGTATATTTTCTTCTATAACAAGAAAATGTGCTGACTTGGTAAATGATCAACAATGACCCATATTTCATCATTCCTTCTATGAGTCTTTGTTTTCCCCAAGAAGAAGTCTATCGTAATATTATCCCATTTCCACTCAGGTATAGGAAGAGGTTGCATGACTCTTCTAGGTTGTTGCCTTCCAGCATTCACTTGATGACAAACCATACATCATGACACAAAATTATCAATATCCCTCTTCATGTTGTCCCACCAAAACTTTTCCCTCAAATCTTTATACATTTTGGTACTCCTTGGGTGTATAGAGAAATTGGAACTATGAGCATCATCCAAAAATTTCATTTTTTGATCACGTTTATCAGGAACACAATGTCACTTCTGAAATTTCAAAATTCAATCATCATACACAAAGTCACTCAATCTCTCATCATTCGCAGCTTTAATCTTCTTTTGAAATTCTTCATCATCGGTCTGAGAACTCTTTATCCCTTCTAGTAAAGATGGATTTTCAACCATTTGAAAAAGTATCGAGGTTTCAACTTCCATGGAAATTCCCATATCCATCTTCACGAGATATATGAAAATAGGATCCCTTTCAATTCTCATCGTGTTCAAAACTCCATGATCCTTTCTTCTCAAAGTAACTTCCACCTTATTTGACTTCTCAGGTGGTAGTGTATCGTGCAATCATAATCCTTGAGTAGTTCAAGCCATCTCCTTTGACTCATGTTTAGTTCTTTCTATGATAAATTATACTTCAAACTCTTGTGATTGGTATATATCTCACATTTATTACCATAGAGATAATTCCTCCATACCTTCAAAGAAAAGATTACAACAGCTAACTCAATACCATGAGTATGATATTTTTTCTCATGAATTTTTAGCTGTTGTGATGCATAGGCAATAACCCTATGAATTTTCATAAGGACAAAACCAAGTCCTTTCTTCTATGTGACACTATAAATAATGAAGCCATCATTCCCTGATGGTAGTGTCAATATAGTAGCATTGACTAATCTTCTCTTCAGTTCATCAAAACATTCCTCACACTCTTTTTTCCAAAAAAAATTAACTCCTTTATGTGTGAGCTTTGTTAATGGGATATCCAATCGGGCACAATTCTGGACGAAATATCGATATTAACCTGGTAAACCAATAAAACTACGTACCTTGGTTATAATCATTGGGGTTTTCCATTCTTGGATTGCTCTTGTCTTATAAGGATTAATAGTGATTCCATCCTTAGAGACAATATGTACCAGAAAAGAAATCTCTTGAAGCCAGAATTCACACTTGCTAAACTTCCCATATAATTCATGTCTTCTCAGAGTCTTCAGGATAATGCGCACGTGATTTTCATGATTTTAGTAGCTTTTTGAGTATACCAAGATATCATCAATATATACCACTAAAAAATCATTGAGATATTCCTTGAAAACTATGTTTATTAGATCCATGAAAACAAAGGGGGCATTAATCAACCCAAAAGGCATTACTGTAAACTCGTAATGCCCATACCTGGTTCAAAATGTTGTCTTCAGAATGTCTTCCTTCATCACACACAACTGGTGATATCCAGATCAAAGGACAATCTTTGAAAAGTATTGAGCTGCATGTAGTCGGTCAAATAAATCATCAATGCGAGGTAGGGGATACTTGTTCTTTATTGTTATAGCATTGATCTCCCTATAGTCGATACATAACCTCATAGATCCATTATTCTTTTTAACAAAAAGAACAGGGGATCCCCATGGAGAAACACTAGGGTGAATAAATCCCTTATTACCCAATTCCTCTAGTTGTTTCTTTAGTTCAACTAATTCCACAGTGGCCATTCTATAAGGGGTATTCGATATAGGCCTTGATCCATGAATTAAATCAATGGAAAACTCAACTTCTCGTTCAGGAGGATGTCCAGGTAAATATTCTGGAAACACATCTACATATTCTTTCACAATAGGTACATCATCTATTTGAAAATTCCATTCCTCGCCGACAGTAATTTCCTTCTCTTCCACCCCAATAATTGAATTTAGTTGAGCTTCTGGGGGTGGATCCAGATAAGAATTAGGTGGTCACGATTCTGCAATAAAGATAAGGTGTTCCTTATCATCATCATCAAAAATCATAACCTCATTATACTTACAATAAATCTTTACATCATGGTCCGAAATCCAATCCTTACCGAGGATTATATCAAACTCAGTCATACATATGATGATGAGATCATCGGATAAAGAAAATTTATGTTCTCGAATGAGGACTGATTCAAAAAACATTTATGCAATGATATTTCCCATCATAATTTTAACTCACAACTCCCTTGTTAAATCAAATTGGAAATATCTAAATTTCTTAGCAAAATGTGATGATATGAAACAATGCGATGATCCAGAATTAAATAAAGCATTGTCTAAACTTGAGGAAACCATTAAATTACCTACCACCACGTCTTTTGGAGATTCTACCTCATCAGTAGTGATAGAATAAGATTGGCCTTGATCCCTTGGCCTTTTCTGAGGTAATTTCCACTGACTCTTAGGACATTCATTTTCATAATGTCCCATCTCTCTACAATAATAGCATTCTACATTGACAAAAACTCTATTTCCCTTGCAATCATGAGCTTGGTGGCCTTTTTCACCACACTTGTAACATACTCACATTCCCTTCAAGCAAGTACCAAGGTGTTTCTTCCCACATTTATTATAGGATGGATAATAAACTTTTCCCTTCTTACCATTATTTACATTTCCAGAGTGGTCAGCAGATCTCTTCTTCTCTTGTTTTTCCTTAAAGTCATAAAACTTAATGAATTCCTTTTCTGTCTTGATAGCACATGAGATAATTTCTTCATACGATGAGAAATATTGTGAGACTAATGCTCAACGGATAAACATTTTTATCCCATCAAAGAAATGATCAATATTACTTCTTGGGTTATGTATATAATTTGAAACATGCCTAGATAACCTTGTAAAGTTAGCCTTATATATTGCGACAATATCATCCTCCATTTGCCTCAGACTCAGAAATTACCATTCCATATCTGCTAGATGGTCACGAGAAAAGTATTTTTCTAAGAAAATCTCTTTGAACTCCCTCTATTCCATATTTGAGACTTCATCATCTTCTTTCATGTTTTGTATCAATGGCCACCATTGATCAGCATCTCCAGTGAGGTGATAAACCACCATGATAACTTTTTCCCTTTCAGTACTCCCCAATGCCTGAAATATTTTCTCTTGGGAACTTATCCATTGATCTGCTACTAATGGATTTTTAGTCCCCTTGAATGTATGCGGTTTCTACTTCATGAAGACATCTATCATTGATCCTCCACGCTGTGGATCAGGGTGCTCCATATGGGTAAGGTTATTATTCATAACCTGAGTGAGTAGTCCCAGTATGGTGATTAGATGATCAGAACTAGTTGCATCACCATCTCCACTATAATTATCTTGAGCAGGAGGGAAATCCCAACATGGAGTGCGTGCATTGATACAGTTTCCATTACTTCCACTAGGCGCCATTTCTAAAAAATGGCATAAACTTGATCAGTTTATGAATCAAAATACATAATTCCATACTTGTAAAACACGTAAAATAAATTGAACTATTTATCGATATAATCCATAATCATAAAAATGCTTTCATTGAGCAAGTATATACTCATCAACCCTTCATAATGGTTTTCAAATAAAATGAGAATTATCCTAAGCATATACCCCGGGAGTGTCGTAAACAAGAGTCCAGCAAGGCCCCTTGTTATGCACCAGTTCCCGTTAAAGTCTATCTCAATGCGGTGTTTTTGGGTCTTACCCCTAGGTACATCTGTGCTAGAGCTGCCTCTACCTGCTAGTATCCAGACAGGGATGTATTTCTCAGAAAACTCACAAAATCTCTACAATCCCAAATTATAGGAAGTTCTTCTATACGAATCCTCAATGACCATCTTAGGTCTATGTTCTCTAATCAGAGTTTAACTAAATCCAGCTTCAAATGATTTTACTAAACATCCTCTGATACCAACTGTAACGCCCCGACCCTAGTTACCCAGAGTCGGTGTATTATTACATAACCTTTTCATGTTCAAAAAATATCGAGTCTCGAAAGATTGATTAGTTTAGTAGACATGGAAACAGTAGATACATTCATAAAGTTTACATTACATCATACAATGAAAACTAAAACAACATAGTCTCCATAGTCCACACTCATATCCCCTCAAACTATCCTTATAGGTCATTCATAAAATACTTCTACACATCCTGGGAAAAATTAACCATAGAAAGGGTTGAGGTAAGATGCCTAGTAAGGATAATAGTATAGAATAAACTTTCATAAATAAGCATAACCATATAAGGAAATGTATAACTAAAAAAGCCTTTTAAACATGAACTTCAGCATAATATGGTAGACATAAAATTAAATAATTCCATTTACTTATTCAAATGGATATTCTACTAATCGAATAATCACATGCAATATCAATAACCACTATCATAATGATGGAATGCATAATTCCAGACTATCATAACCACGTAGCCAATGCCTCTTACCAAGACTAAAAATACGATTTTGTCAAGGTCTTGTTCCAAGACACTAGTTTGTCTCATGAGACCTACTGATGCATCGAGGAGCTATAGCGAGATCCACCAGTCACTTACTAAGTCCAATGCATTACTCATATGAACAGGTTTAAACATAACATAAACATTCATATTTAAACTAGTATACTAAATGTAAATACTTTCTCCATAAACCATGAATGGTAAAAAAATAACACATCCATAGTCAAACATATCACAAAACCTTCAATACAATATGGATGTTTTGTATCATAATAAATCAATTTCAATTAAGATTAAAATCCATCAAAGGATATTGACATAGACGAAATCAAAACTATTTGAGAGAAATATCTCATTTTTTGAAATCATTTAAAAGTCACATAATTATAAAATAAAACATTTCCTTTGGAAATATTATTATAATCTTGTAAGGTATTATTAGAAGATTTTACAATGGTGTAAAATAGCCACAACAACCATATAAGATTAAAAAAAGACATTCTTACCTTAATTTGTCGAAAAGGTTAAAAAGGACCTTGTTTGGAAAACGATGTAAAGATTACTTTATAAAATTATTATAAAAAGTCAAAAAAGGGTATAAATTACTTTATCCCATATTATGTAAAATAGTAAGAATGTTTTGAAATACATTTTTAAGAAACATGGTTGTAGATGATAAAGAGGTCCCAGTAGATAATTACGTATAAACAAACTCGGATAATGAAGAGATTGTGAAATAAACCCTTACCTTGTACTCTTCCAGGATAGAGTGTAGGTTAACCTCATGTATAATAGTTAAATAATTTTTATTAAATTATACAAGAATAATATACATAAATATTATATCATATATTATCTTTTAATATTTCATTGTTAATAATATTTTAGTATTATCGTCGTTTCGGGTGTTAACGGATTCGTTTTCCTTTATATGCTTTGTTATGTAAGTCGTGTTTATTATGGATAAGTTGTATCTTATTAATATGAATAATTATATCACGTCCATAAATATTATATTTAATCATCAAACAAGAATTATTCTTGAATGGATATGAGGTGGAAATGAATCTCATCTCGTTCTTGGAGACGGTAATCCGTACGTACGCACAAACGCTACTTCCATTTCATTTTTTATTTTAAAAGGAATAAAAACCAAAGGATATTTAAGTATATTATTATTAAGGTATAATATAATATCTTATATTTGTTACTTATGTTCATTAACACCATCCTTTATACGTTCCATGTATGTTATGAGCGAGTCATATCACTTTGAGCTGGCAGTTGTCTGCACTTCCTCAAATGAAATTGTCGTGTATATATATACAACCTGAAACGAATAATGGAATGCTCTAAAATGGAATTAAAAACATTATATATAAAATAAATATCATTAATATCATATTTAATTATATTTCCATCGTAATGGCCACCATGAGAGGTGGTAGGAGATAATTGAACAATCATCTTTTCGTGAGGCGTTTGGTTTCCATCCACAGAAACATTATGTTCTTCACCTATTAGATGGAGGTGTGTGTAAGTGTAGTTTGAATACTTCCGATAACAATATCCCAGTATATTTAGGATACTGGTTTTTTTACCAAATAAAATAATAAGATAAGTTTATGGGTTTGAGATTTAAAATAAAATAAAAGAAGCTTAGAGAAATCGTTAACTTTAATTTGGGTAACTCCCTTTGGATTGAACCAAAATGGACACTAGAAGTGCCTTATACCAAAGGTAAGGATTCTATGAGAAGGAGAGGGATGTAGGGAGCTTAATTGGGCAGATTTTGGATGATCCAAATGGCTTGATAGGTGTGATGAATTGGTTGAAAGTGGTGTCCTTTTATAAGGGGGAGGAGGGGATCTTTAGAAAAAACTTAAATTATTAATTTATACTAAATTCATATTAAGTTTATAATGGATAAAAAGTGGATTATTAAAATTATAAGGTGGGTATGGGTCAAAAACCACTCAACCAATATATTTTAGACAGGTTTGGGTTACTATGGTAACCTTATCTTTTAGATTTAACTCTTAGTTAAATAGTTTGACATTTACCATGTCTCTTTGTATTTTTATATTATATAGTTAATAAACTTACTATAAAATTCAAAGATACCTCAAAATGGTCCATTAATGATACACCTATCATTATATAATTCCTTTGTCTTATCCTTATATTTTTAGGAATATAATATCAATTAATAATATAATATTTGTTTTAAAAACTCTTTTATTTCCATTTTGACACTATTGAGTATTTTTTTGATAAATTCATAACAAGATTATTAATTCGAATAAAACTCATATGAACAATAATAGTATATCATATTAACCTATAAATTTTTTGGAATTCATAAAAAGTCTCAAATTAAATTTATTTTGATATTTATAATATCAATTATTTTAATATTTCATTAATTAGGTAATTACTGCATCCCCATTGTGTCATAAATAAATTAAATTATATATAGTCTAAAAATTCTAAATAAAAACAATTATCTAGGAAAGATTTTTATCTTTCTAATGAATATTTATAATGGAATTTATCTTATGTATAACCCTATATTAAAATGTTTTAGTTGTTAAACTCTGATTTTAACTCTTTTAACTTTTCTTTGAATTAAATAATAATAAATGTCCTAATATAATCTATGTGGACAAAAGAGGTTCATATTTTATTCATATGGATTTTTTGGTCGAATTATACTTAGACAATAGAATTAAGACGTGTGTAAGGGTATTAATAATTTCATTTTTACCCTTAATTACCCTATTTACTATTTACAGTGGTAAATAAAAGTAAACATTTACTATTCACCAAAGATTATTTTTATCTTATTGAACCACATTTTACTCCCCGATATTAACTGTGTCTCTTTTTTTCGAAATTCCACTCACAAAAGATGAAAAATTATGTTTTATGTGAATTTTCAAATTCTCCTAGGAGATGGGTAAAAGACATTGAAAAGTTCACTAAAATTTTTATATGTCTAAAATTATTATAAATTGACTCTAATGAATTAAATTGAACTTATATATGTATTATATATCTATTTGGACCTAAATTAAATTTAAATAAAATAATGAATTATTTAAATAAAAAGTCGGTTTTAACCAATAACTCAGTGTTTTTTCCTATTCATCAAAAATTGAATGTTTTCAGAAAAATACCAAAAATTCACCCTAGGATAATTTCGATATTATAAATCCAAAAATGAAGTCCATTTTGAAATATAAAATTTATAAAATTTCCAAAAGTGTGTATTACTATTCATAACGGCTAGTTTGATTTGTCACAATGTGTTAGAATCTCGAAATTGCGTATAATGAAAGCTATTTCATTATTCAAAAGGAAACATACCGTGGAAGATTGGCGTGTTATAGTTGAGGCACTAAATGATTATTATGAGGCATCCTGAATTTTTTTAGGGTGGTTTCATTGTATACTTCCATGCATTAATTATTCTAGATTTTAATTTAATGTCATATAGATAGGAATAAAATGGGAAATGTCTATAATCGTTATGTGTAGAATAGAGATATGAAAACCATGATGTAAATGACGTCCTGATGGAAACTAAAACCATATGACACATTTATTGGGATATTTTTTCATACATTTTATTTTGTGATTCTTGGACTTGGGCTAAGGCCATTGGGATGAATGTTTTGTAAACATGAAATTGGGCAATAAGACACAACATTTGGACATTTCTGCATATCTGATAAGGGTGGGAATCTAGAGACGCATAGTTATCTAAATAAATATCCCTGCATAGGTGTGATCCATATATATATAAAAGAGTCTATCTTTTATGGGTGTTGGCAACACCATGATAAATAATCTATATGTTAGTATGTATCTATTGCGGATAGAAACCTAGATGTATATTATTCTAGAGCAAGGAAGGGTAGAAGAAAGATACCATGAATTATGTCCTCTTTGGAGATGAAATAATGGTGATTTGAAGTTTCATATCCGAAATCAAGGAAATTAACTATAACAATGTTTACAATCATACAACTAGGATGTTGGTCATGTAGTTTAACATCATACGACTAGGGCATGTGGTGGTTATGTGTTTTATCATTGTGTAAATAGGATGAAGGTGGAAATGGTTTACTATTGGCATGATAATTATAGTTCAACTATAATATGATGTGAATGTGGTCCAAGGTCCGCAATTTAAATGAAACGCTCCCATGGTAGAAATTCAAACCTTTTAAATTCAAGATTCTTATACAAGAACTTTATGTTTATGGTAATAATTCTCGGACCTAGTGCCCATTTTAACATCATAAGCATGAGACATTGGTCGTTACCTCTTTTACATCATTCCACTATGACTTTGATATGATACTGTTAAGGCCATAAATTTTGGACCACCAATTCAATGTAGTTTAACATTTTCCAACCATGAAGCTTGCACCCAGAAATTTAATGTCATCCTAATAAATACTATAGCATATTTGAATAGACTAAGGTTATAATTCATGATCCTACTGAAAATGGTTTACGGTTATTTCAGGTGGACCTTGGTCTCTTAGTTATTTTTCATATGGTTTAACCCAAAGGAGAAGGGAATCTCTAAATTGGAATGGTGTCTTAGAAGAGTGAAAATCTTGAAGTAAATGATGTTAAAAGTGGCCAAAATTGAAACCAAAAATTTAAAAAAAAAATCCCTACGCACTTTTTAGAGACTTGATTCTTGGAATTTTATCACTTAAATGATGAATTTCATATTACATTTATTTTTATAGGAGTGATTTAATCTCCATAAATAGTTATCAATGTATGGGTGCCATTATTATGGACTATGTGAATGATTTAAGGACTATCCCACCTAAGTTCCAACATTGATGGTATTATTCAAGGTACTATCAGTGTTCTACTATCTGGTACCATGTCACCCTGGTGGAATGACCAAGGGATAAATTTATTATTGAATGATATAGTTATCCAATCCTAGTGAATCTCAATTTAATGAAATTTCAAGATTATATTTTTTAGAGCTTCTAGTCTAGCTAGATGCTCTTATCACATTCTTTCTCATTTATTCTGGTTATGGATAGCTGTTCGGAGTGATGGAAAATAATTTAATATGTTATAGACTACCTATGCCTCACACACAAGTGAATATGGAGTCACCAGTATAGATTTTCATGTTTTTTTCACATAAGTATTAAGATCACTGGGGAGCTATTCAAGAAAACTCTTCATGTTGTGTCCCACCATAATTTGTAGAACGTTGTAGAGTTTTTTCTTTAAATCCTAGATATGTCTGTATTCCAATACATAATAGTGACAAGTCTGATTGGACCAGATATTCTATATAGAGTAAGAATTCATCATTTCATCAACACATAAGTTGGTTCCATTCTCGGTGAGAATTGTAGGAGTAACTCAGAATCAATGCATGTTATGGAAGATCTTGAATTCAACCACTACTTTTTCCATGTATTTCATTAGAGTAATCAATTTTATCAAATTGGTAAAGAAATGATTCAACATTATATGTAACCTACTTTGTGGAGATTTTTTTTGTGGGTATGATCCCACAACATCGAGTCACCATACTATAAAATTTAAAATAATACACGGTAGTATGTTTGGGATTTGGAAGTCGATGCACAATGTTTGGATGAATCTGGAATGCATGACAAGTCTTGGAAAAGAAGATGTAGTCATGGAACATTGTTATATATTTGTATCCCAAATGTGAAATATTATGGGAGAGTTTCAAACTTTCCAAATGAGTACCACAAGACATGACCTAAATGATATTCATGACATGGGTACTCTCATCTCCTTGAATTCATTGGATATTAATAACATCAATCTCATTCTTGTAGAGAGTCAGCTCGAGGATGGCCCCACTCTGGAAGGATAACTGTGCTATGTGCTGATGGATTCTATCACATTCTTCTATCACTAGCCAGATTCATTCATGCTATAGATATTCAATAAATACTATTTTCGAATCATAGGATTTTATGCCATTGAAGAACCTAGAGGTATCGATGTGGAGGCAATGAAAGTCATATGTTTTACCTTATGGATTTGATCATCATCTAAGATGACTTCAGTGATGAACCTTTAGTGTGCCTCATGAATGAATAGATCCTTCTGTTTAGTATCTATGAGACATGTGACTAAACATTCCATATTATGGGTGTGGCCATTCTACGATCAGGGAACAATAGTCACCTTTGGCTGACAAGAAAACATGGACATTATCTAGCATGTGTGTTCTTACCAGGTCACAAGCTCTATCTTCTGGATGATGTAATCACTATTTATTTCTTAATTACTAATTTAGTGTCTCCCTTCACGTCCAGGAAGAGAAATTAAAGATTGAGAGTCTACTATTGGGCATTAATGAGTTCTAGATCCTCTTCCCCTTTATTGTAGTATCCTTCTTACATCATGAAAGAGTATGATAGGACAACCTACATGTGAGTGATGAAAAAAATCCTAGACATTCGTTATTGAGATTGGAATCATTGATTTTTCTACCAGTGTTGCATAAAGTGGTAGAATAAATACAAATATCCCCTGATTGAATGGCTTTGTCAGCAAAAAGGAAAGCCTCGTTAAAAATATATATAGAGAGACTACTCTCTATGAGCTGATGAGTGGCGAGAAAGTCATCCACTACCTAACTCGTGGCAGCATGATATGGAATGAACCTAGTATTGAACTACTGAAGGATCACTACCTAGCATGCTATTAATTCCACCAACATAGTGTGATTCAGAATATACATTATTATATTTACATGGAATACTGGATATATCTCTTGATGTTGCAAATTATGCCACATACTATGTACTACCAATAAAAATGTGAGGTAGATATTCTTGGTAGAAGACTATCTAGATATAGTGTCAAGGGGCATGCGACTTCGATAGTATAAGATATTAGTTTTCACATCATGGTACTTATTGGTGAATATAGAACCGAAATATCATTGTATGGTGGTCATATAGAATACTATAGGATTCCTTGAGATGGGTGGAATCCTAACTGATGTCTCTAGCTGATACAACTTTATTTAATCATATGCGACAAGGAATTCATCTTACCATCAGTAAACAGTACATTTCAAAATGACTATAGAAAGTGAATACATAGTACCGCTAGATTCATGAAGAATTAGAATATATAGGATATGTGTACTTGGAGACGTCAGAGAAACCACATGTTTCTTGGAGGAGGAATATAACAGATGTCATTGATCTTCTCCAGTTCGACATCATATCCTATATGTTAGATGATGATTATGAGATTATTTCTATAGGCATCCTCAAATTAATACTTTAATGGGGTCATCTTAATTTTATTAGTGTGTAGGAATTCGAATGTTTTACCATATTATCCAATATAGTCCTAATTAATGTGGTATTTGCCCAAAAATTCATCTAGGTAGCATTATACAATCATTATAAGGATTGGATTGAGGTTGTGGAGCATGGATTAATAATATATAGCTCATACCTTCTTTATACCTAATGGAATTACCTGATAGATGCAAGACCCATGAGATGATATAAAAGTGGTAGACTCCTCATCATCAGGGGCGATATGGATATCAGTGTACTTGGAATACAAATCCATGAAGGGGAGGGAATGGATCCAATTTATGGTGTCTATGAGAAGATATATCACTCGAAGGGGAAATAAATAATTTGTACAGTTGTGTTTGTGGTCTTATAATCTAATATATACCTTGATAATCCAACACTTCTTCCTGACAAGGAATATTTTGGATATCCATTTGGGGGTATTGTACCTCTTAAAATAAATAGGCAGTCATAAGATTATCAACCTCATCTACAACCATGGATCCATGAAAAGTATTCATTTGTTTTTTGATGGCACGTGAACCCGTGATGATTCACTGGGAGACCAATATTGTGGAATGTGACCTGAGGGTCTAGTCCTGGCATCTCAGTGTAGCTCCTAGGGAGGACATCATGGTGTTTCTTAGAAAAATCAATGAATGGTTTTTGTTCCTCCATAGGCATGGATACATTAATTATCATTTTCCATGGATCAACTTCAGTGCTAATGTTCACCTAGACCAACAAATCGATAGTGGTGGAGAATATCTCTAGAAATGAAAGAGGGACATCTTAAAAATTATCATCATCATCTAAGGTAGAAAAATCTGGTGGGGGAGATTAATCATCCCATCACAGTGATTATGGTGTATCAGTGGTTTGTATATTGTTGGATTTGTAATCCCTGGTGGGAAACATATAATTTTCAAGAGCCATGGAGATAGACTCTTTTTTGATAATCCAATATGGAGTCTTATAGAGGATTCCAGGATTAATATCAAATAAATGGCATTGGAACGATGTTTGGAAGTTGAACCTAGATCAATATAACATGTGGGTATGATATATAGTGGTAAACATGGGATGAATGTATCAAATAATTATAGGGCTAGTGGTTCAAGTACCACATGATCATGTCTTCTGTAAGAGTATGAGATAATATTTTAGAATTCTTCATTTTGTGGATGTGATGTCTCTTACTCTTGGAAATGAAAATTATATTTCCCATGTCAGGAATCTTGGAATCCAACCGGTGAATTAAGAGGATGAAATCATCATCCACGTCTATCAATAGGGTGATTGTGATGGTGGTGTGCTTAACCCCATTGGTCTGAACATGCATGGAAATTCTATTTTATAATCTACCATCATGATATTGGGATTGAATGTTGTTAATGTGGGAAGCCACAACATTAAAAACACACACCCAACCATTCATGGAGTAATTAATGAATTGGCTATATGAGGAGAGGACTTTTGCATGAAAATGTATCCAGGGCTTACCCATCAACATGTTGTAGAGTGTATTCTATGACACAATAATGAATTCAAAATTTTCTACCATGTCATTGAACTGGTACTTCAACATTATTTCTTCATATGAATTGTAATCAGTCATATCATAACCCTAGAATTAAGGTTAGTGGGACTCATATATGCTTCTATGATTCTTGGATTACGGATCATCCTAGTTGGTATAAGATTGATCCCAGAACATATGTCTGTAAGAATTTGATAGATTTACATGTCAGGTAACAGGTTGGTGATGTACATTGGTCATATTTTCTCCTACATGAGGGAGTCCTAATAATCTCCAATGAATGAGATTATGGAATGGAATCCTTCTTTCTCAAACACCTCAACATATATGGTTTTGATAGCAGCTACGACATTCTAAAACTAGAGGGGGATATTCAGGGCCTCTACGAGGGCCTCATGCATCTCTCCTGGATTCTTGTTTGTATCAAGGATTGAGATATTCATAAGGATGTTTTGGAAGAACTTCAATACATGATAATTCAATTCTATATGAACATTTATGCCCACAAATGGGGTTTGTCATTAGAAAGATGAATGATGGGTGTTTCTGGGGGAACCACTGAATTCTTTATAGTGCTAGAAATGATTTTCTACACATAAAAAAAATTCATAGGACCAATACTTAATGAATTTGTGCTAGATGAGGATTGAATTTAACTATTTATAAGAATCATGGAGAATTCATGGTTGTTATTCTTTTTTAGTCACTATAGATAACTATGGTGTTGAGTCAAGTGGAGTGGATTGGGAGGATCATGCCTACTAAGTTCTATGTAAAGCCTTCTATATCATTTCAGAAGCATACATGCCCTATCTTATTATAAAATCCTAATCATTTCAATGATTTTCACGTCCATGGATTCTTCCTCAATTCAATCATCTGGAGACACATGGAGTACATTCTTGATAATCCTCAACATCAGAAATCCACAAAGGAATCCACCAGTTCGATGATGTTCATGGAGAAAAAATCAATATCATTTTCGGATGAATCCTCAAATACTAGGAAGCCCGTGGGTGTGACTCCCATATCTATGGGAATAATTTCAAAAACTATGGGAGAAGGATTTGCAACTAGTGGTGGACTTTCCCTTCCCTTATTCTGTCGATGCCTACTCATCTAAGACATATATGGTTGTGGTGTGGCGTCATAATTGGTACCTAAGGAAGGATTGTCCACTTCAAGAGGATCAATCTAACTGAAGCGAGATTGAATGACCCCGTGGACATGAGAAAAATCTCTACAATCCATCCAATAATCATTATTTTATGACCCATAGTTGGAAACCATCATCAATTCACCTTTACTGTTGTTGGTTGGACAAACATCGAAGCATGACACTTGTTCCAAGAAATGGGCCAACATAAGAACACAATTTTCCAATGGATCCTAAGGAAATAAATAAAAACAACAAGAATTATTTTATGGTATTCCCTTTTATTCTATGTTATGGGAAATGAACAGGGAGATCAAGGAGTTATTTTTCATAGGGCTTCATTCATTATGGATGATTCAGAACCCCATGTTCTATGGAACTTATAGTATAACTAGGATGTTTGGAATCCTAAGAGGATTATTTTTTGTTACCTGTGTCTATGTACAGAATTTTGGGATCCATTTCCCAATTGGGTGAAAATACCTAATGACTGTTCAGATCCACACTCCCTCATCATGGATGTTATACATAGTGAGGAGGTTCAGAAAAAATCTTTATTGGACATTTCCATGCTTTTTGAGGCTACTACAATCTGTGAGGATGAACTCGGTAGAGCGATTTGATATCATCTCATGCTTCTTGGGGCCCAAAAACAATTTTAATGTTATTGTCTCTACATTGGAAGCTCTTATCCCATTAGGAGGAAGTGAAAATGGATGTGCAAGATTTTCCTACAATGAGGCATCCCTTATGCACTGAGCCTTGTCAGAAAAATAATTTAGTCCACCTATGAAGTTATATATGATAAGTGTAGGGAAAAGTTCACTGTTGAGGTTTCCAACACGTCATTAAAATATATAATTTAATCATTGGAATATAAATTTAATATCTGAGACCCTTCTAGCAGGAAATAATTTCTATGATGTGTTCATCTGGATTTTGGTTTCATTTGAATATGATGACAAATCTCATATTGTATCTGCTATAGCTTTTCTGGTATTGATTCCTCTTACAAAGGTCGTACTAACTCATGATATAAATGAAGGGTAAATTAATTTACTAAATGAATTTAACCCCTTCAAATGTTAATAAAAAAATAGGATCATGGAGCCCTCCAACTAATATGGGTTTTCTAACAATAGTCAAACCATTAGTTTGAGTGGTAATGATATTGTTGTCGGTCTCCAATCTCATTGAAGGGGTGAAGAAAGGATACCTGAAATCTTGGGGTTCCCTCATGTTATCCACCCATGATCGATATTTCATTTCATCATGTGTTATTTCTACCAATCACATATATTGGGATTGTTGGTGAGTTTTTTGTATGTATATCTGATTATCTTGGAAGGGGTTACTATTTTGATGAGGATTCCTATCAACCAATACATTTATAAGATCATCAACATGATTATAATCCTCAAAAACTCATGGGGAGAATTGTAGAGCACCTTGATCATGGTCTCGAGGATGGTTATCATGATGCTCGAGTAAATTCATCGACACAAACATCAGTTGTTTTCAATTACCCATACTGTATGACATATCAAGATGTGTGGGATTGCTAGGATCAATAGTGGGAAACTAGAGGAGAAGTACATTAAGATACCCTTGCTACCCTATTAGTGGAGGAATATAATCCTCTTGAGGATTACTATAATTGGGGTGACACTCTGCGAAGTGGACTTTAAGGATCTACTTATGATCTACGCCCTACTAAAGAATGGAGGTGGATGTAGGATTGACCTATATCTTTGGTGCAACATCATAAATTTTAGATTGTTCAGATATCCAATTTTTTTCTTTTAACATGTTCAAATTTCGACCAATATAAAATGACATGGAGAGATCCCTATGGCGGAGTTTTATCCTTTGTAGGCAACTGCAGACTCTTGTATGGGTGTCCACCTAGTACAACACTAACCCATGGGGAATGTTTTTTTTATTTGACCTTGCTCAAGTGTCCCCAACTTTTGATATATTGGGTAAATCCATGATCACCATAAACATACCTTGAGGAACATCATTAATTTAACTAGGCAAGTTAGGCTATCTTAGGATAGTGCTTAAATAGAGAGCATCGTACTCTCTACATCATCATATATGTATGTGTGGATTTTCCTCTTTAATGATTATGTGGAGAGTTATGAAGCTCTTTATACCCATATAATAGATGTTATGGAGGTATAAATATGATACAGGGTTCATAAACAGTTTTATTTCCACCAATTATACTATATTAATGCCTTGATCAATTTCATAAATATTCTAATGGCTTCTATGATAGGCAAACTGACAACCATAGTGAGAAAACTTGTCATCCATAATGTCTAATGGAAGCACGTAAACTAGTCCTCAGTGAGAGACTATGGGATGTTGATGTTGTGAAACACATTTAGAAAGCATACCATAAAAAATGGTTAGTAACAGGATTATCCAAAAGTATTTCTTATTCAGAAGAGGGGCATTGATCTTCGTTGTCTCGATAATCGATTGATTGTAGATAAGAAATCTATGGTGGAACTGATATGGGTGGGTGCAGTGCTCGGCTAGTCAATAGAGGAGATGCTACGTGGGTCAACTATTCATTATTTGTTGAGTCATGTCATGAGGCTGGAACTAACAAAATCATCACACACATGTAGGATTGTTTTTCTAAGACAACCCAATCACATGGGTTTTAATGCTCATTGGTAGGAATACATCTCTAAAATTATATAACATCCCTATGTTATATTGTGTAATTGTAGATAAGGAAATTGGTGGTGATATATATGACTTCCCAATGATTCACTAAAATAGAGCCAAATAATTCTCCACCAATATATATTTATAGAGGGATTCAGGGATACATTGGATCTCACCATACGAGTTGATGAACTTCACCTACATGTATTCTACCGGAGACATTGATACATATGAATGTGGTGAATATTCTATATACAAATCTCACCTGGACTCAAAATTAGATAATTAAATGGGATTTATGTGGATTCAGTGCTTCAAAACCTTTTTCCTTCATTGATGTTGGTTCATTCTTCTTCCACAGGATGGTTCATTACGCCATGTTTTTTCTTTGGAAAGGGGAACATCCATAATACATGGTTACATCACTATGGTGAATCCACATTGAATACTATAAGAGTGTGTAGGACCTTAACTCTGGCTATTGTCATAGTAGAAATGACCTATGTTTTGGTTGGTGTGAACACAGGAAGGTCCTCTCTGCTGATAGTTGGTAACGATATGGTGATAACCACTATACCTGGGGGATGAGATGTGGTGAGGACCTTTATATTGATCAAAATTGACAATTGGAGGACATCCAGGTTGATCAATGATTGAGTGGGGAGGATCTTTGTTTGGGCTAGTAGAAATATGGGGAGAGCCTCCATGCAGACTATTGGAGAAGTGTGAAGTACCACCACTTTAGATAAATATGGTATAGGGACTACCTCAGTTCTATCTTGAGACAAACAATTAAGACATTTTTATTCATCATTGATAGATGGGGTAGACCTCATCATGAGCTTGGAATGGGGTTAGTATGACCCTTTTGATGACGGGTTGTAATAAGGGGGGGCTCAGTGTTGACTAGTCTAAGTTGCATGGGGAGGACCTCCATAATGGTTGTTGATGAGGTGGGTAGGGACTCCTATTTGACTGATGGTGGGGGCATGGGGATGTCCTCCATGTCGATTCTGATAGTGGGGAGGGTTTCTTCATTAGTTGGTGACAATGTTTGTAGGGAATCCATAATAAATCTCATCAGCACGGGTCAACCCATAATGCATTCTATTGATGCTCGTGATTGAACATGTCAACCCAGCCTACTGGTGCAATGGGAAAGATCTTGATCCAAATTAGACACAAATGGGTCCTTGCTTGTCAGTTGAAAATATATAGAAGAATACACCAGTGGGAAACGGAGCCACAAGATATGTGGATGATAGTTCCCCTTGAAGGGAATTCTCCTAATATTTTGCCTAATGATGGAATCTGGTCATTTGGAAAAGGGCAGTAAAAGAGGGGAATAGTACAACTTTTCTTAATCATGAAGGACCAGTCGTTAATGAATCTAATGGGTCATGGTGGTAATCCTCCATGATGTATCCCTGATAATAGTCATATCTAGTGAGTCCACCATCCTCCACCTCCTCGATGTATGGGAGAGAGTCATAAGATCTCTAGGAGGAGAGGTTCCTAATTCTATTTGACGTTGTAGTAGTGAGTAGAGGCTCCTTGCATGTCCCATGGAGGAAGCAATATTTATAAGTAATAGAAGTCTCATTGTCCAAGTGGGTCATCTCCATTGTGGGAATGAATCCCTCCTACACGTAGAGGAATATGAGGGTGTCCATCTATCTCCTTAGGATGATTTCAAAGGGTGATAAGGGGTGTAATAAACCAGTAGCTAATGGGGTGGTGTAGTTATGGAAGAGGTCGTGTAATGTTGGATTACACTATTAAAATTTATCATACCCCTATGATTGAGGTAATTAGGTGGTTGTATTCTGGTATCTTTGGTCAAGCAATGTAGGAAGATTCATCATTCAGTTCATGTGTTAGAAAATTGAAGCCCAATACCCATGTGTCATCCAATATTTAGAAAGAGGAGAGGGATTCCCACTAACATTTTCACAGACCAAAATTCTCAACATTTAACAACCATATTTCTATAGAATTCTGCACTGCAGCCCTTATTTTCTCAGAGGTTCATGTTTCCATATTGTTTTATATTGTGAAATACTAAGTAAGTAATGTCTCAAATAGTAGTAAACCACATATTGAGGAGAATATATTCACATTAGAATCAAATCCTATATTAGATGACCAATATGGTTAATAACTGTGGTTAAAGGATTAATTATTCACAACAGGTTCACCATTTATATATCATATGAATTCTACACGGTGTGGCCACCGATAATGTGTCTCATGATGAGGTTGTCTCATTCTGATTCATTAAATCCATGTTTCCCATGGTTAGATTCATTCATCACTTTTTATAGATATTTCTACTCCATTATCGAAATGGGGTCGTGGGATT
The DNA here is from genome assembly GCA_963277665.1 of Viscum album. NCBI lineage: Eukaryota > Viridiplantae > Streptophyta > Magnoliopsida > Santalales > Viscaceae > Viscum > Viscum album. The sequence continues at coordinate 939,393,694 of OY728129.1, forward strand.
TTGGTTCATGCATCCATTGAAATTATCCTTGGAGATCATCACTTCTTCCAAGTCTCCATCATAGAGTGAAGTCATGTTAATGGAAATCATTCCTGGTTACATAATTTTTTGGCAATAGTTAATTACACTGCTTATGACAGGACAATAAAATGGGCCTTGGAATAGAAAAAAACATTGATTAGGAGAGTAGTTATGTTGTATATAATTTTAATGTCTGTATTCTTGGAACATTGGTCTCCAATTATCTTCCTCATGGAAGAGCATATCCTGGAGGCATCTCAGGTGCAGAACCTGAGGCATCCTGTGTCGATCAGGAGGTGTCTAATGCTGAAGAAATATCATTTAGGGATTTCACATTGGGAATCACATTCATAGTAAAAGGTAGTTGGAATTGTAGGTGCATATCCTACAAGTCGTTCACCATAGTCATCTCATGAATTACATGAGGTAGTATTATGAGATATTTCATGAGTTTATAGTTTTGTGAAGAAGAAATGAGGTTGACAAGAACACCCCACATTGGTAGATCAAGGAAGTCAATCCTTAGGAGGGGGTGGTCTCAAGGTTTACTATTGGAAGGATTGAACATCAAATAGGCATCATTTATACTGATCTTAGAAGGCATGGATAAAAATCATGTTGTTCTATTCCATAGTCTAAAGTCATATTATATGACCATTCCATAATTTTTAAGGTCAATTTGTAAGAAATCATGTGCCACGGAAGGATTTTTGGTTAGGGATGGTGTGGTTATTACACACAAGATATTCCCATTGCAATAGGATCTCTCTTCGTTGGATTGTGTGGTGTGGGTATTACACATTGGAGATACCCATGTGCCACTATGCGTAGCGATGGACCAGATGGGGCTTAAACATGGAAGCGGCCTAGAGGGTCCTAATAGAGGACCCATTGGGAACCTGTCATACAAGTTCTTTATATATTTGTTTAAAAAATTAATTAATGTCATGGATGATAATTCCTAAACACAATATAGTGGTGGTTAAACATCTATAGGATCACCTTGATGAAGTGGTGCTGACAGTCAACATATCACCTAAAGATTCAGCGATAGAGTGGCTTAATTCCTTCATAGAAGAGGACTTCCACATAAGTCTTTCCATTAAGGACGTGGACATTCATGCAAGGGGATGGATAACATCGTACATAGAGAGTATGATTGTTTTAAGTGGATTGGGGGTTTTCATGAAATGTGGAAATCTGCCACACGGCTGCCTTCACTATATGAGTGGCCTTCATGGAAGGGGAAGGATTGATGTCATATTTCATGTAGAAGTATATTGTGCATGGATATAAACATTTTTTACAAATCAAGAGACTTGTGTGCACATTTCATTATATTATTATAATGATATATTTAGTTGAATCATGTGTATGTATTTACAAATAATGTATGTCCTCTCTTAGGTTGAATTCAACTCCAAATTTGGGATATCACATGGTTACATTTGGGCATAAATGTGAGATAGTAGGCATCATTGATATAATTTTTTTATCTATAGGAAGCTCTTTGTTTTTGGATGAGATGTGATATGGAGATGCCTTTTCTCTCTAGTTTTGGATTCTACTAGATGGACATACATACACACAGACACATAGGTTTCGATAACATTGGATTTGTCTACTCTCCTACCAAAGGTTATAAATACATGTGCGGAATGCAAGGTACTTTCTATGTATATCTTGTTTTTCTTGGATGATTATGCAAACCTCTTCATGGAGGTAAGGACATAATGTTCAGTTTATATACACATTGTGATGAGCCCGCTATTCTTGGATGAGGTTACACTTTCTCTTTCTTGGATTGAGAAGCATTATTTATTATATTTAATATATTTATTTTTCAAATGTATCATTAAATTATAAACCATCATCATTAGGGGTGTCTTACTAGTATGTATATAATCACCACTATATGGTAATTCCCCACACAGGTCATGTCTCATATAGATGACAGATTGGTCGGCAGAGACTTCAGAATAGAGTAGGGATACCTACTACTTTGGGCCATGAATGGGGTTCATAAATTGGAGATTTGGAGTTGGTCTCCCTGAATATAATAATATCTAGATTGTTTACAATGGGATATAATTTTGGTTGGGAGTTTATTTTCCCCCTTTAAATTTTTTTTATAGCACTATAGTCTTGTACTCTCTAGAGTTTATACATGCATGGATGAACCCTTTTTATTTTTCTCTATTTACTAATAATTTTTCTTAACTTTAGAATAAACATGGATATTAATGTTCAAACACTTAGGTAAATTTATCAATTTATTAGTTGTTCTTTCGTTGTGGGTTTATAGCCCCTGGTAAAAAGAGGCGGTCATTAGGTAGTTACAGATCAATACCAAGTGTGGGTTATGTCATGATAGATTGGTATCATAGGTGGTTTGATCCTTGATAAGGTGTTTGGAGTAGTCCCCTTAGGAGTATTTAGATTGTATTAGGGGGAAATGTTATATTATATCATGTGAGTATCTAATTCCATTGATTCTAGTGATTTTTTTTACAGCTAACATATCAATTCATTATGACCATGACTACTTGCTTATCAACATGGCACACTGAGCCATTAGTTTTAGGGATTAATGGTACATGAATTTTATAGGGTTGATTAATTGACTATACATCTTGATTAAGATCTCCATTTGTGATATATATATATACATATATATATTCTTATTTGACAATGGTATGTCTTGATTAAAATTTCAGGATCCCCCCATGATGGCATCCTTCCATTGCACATGTTTCAGATCATGAGGATAAATTGAAGAGAAAAAAGGCACTTGTTTGGGGTACGTCCCTCGAGATTCTTCCTTATGGTGGGATGATAGTAGAACCCCCAACATGTGTAGTATTATATCATCACAACATACGATGTTGAGGATGGGTACATGCCTAATGTTCTCTATGAGTTTCAACAATAGAGGCTATTTTGGATCCTTGGCAATCTAGATCCTCAAGGAATAGAGGGATGGTTGGAGATGGTGGTATATGCCTTTAACTAATCCGTACATTTATGGATAATGTGGTTTATTATGATGATAATATTCTCCATGGAATATAAGGGTGATGGTGGATCCTTGTTACCCATATGCTTTTCTATCCAACAATCTAAGTGTCTGACATCCACCACCTATTTCATATAAAGAAATACCCATCCTTTATGCATTCATTTTTGATTTAAGAGATTATGGAGATATGGTAGAGAGGGATTACAGTGGATGAGTACACATCTAGATTAATTGGACATACATGGTACTCCCATCACCTGATCTTGGATGGCTACTTCCAATAATGGAATTTTGAGAAGTGACACCGTAGAGTATCAATGTCAGTGTGGCTACCTAGTTTAGACCATCTTATGATGGGGTGTTTGAATAGGAAATTGTGACATGGAGTTTACAATTTCAAGGATTATTGGAATTTGCAACACATATTTGGGGTCGTGGTGATGTGTCATTTAAAGCATCTAGTAGATTCTATATGACAGGATCTCAAATATGGTTACCTCTCCCTGATCTCACTATATAAATGTTCAGGGGGAAGTGCATATGGAATGGGCATCCCACAAAGGGGGGATTGTTTTCTTATGATGGGTGAGGTCAAATTGGAATAGGCTTCTCAACCAGATCTGTTGAGGAGTGTAGGAACACAGCTGATGTACCACCACGAAATAAGTAGCACAATGATTAGAGATCTCCCAAGTGAGGAGAGGGTTCTCCCAATGGAGGCATGGATTGTATTGAAGATAGAGGAGCTATTTTTGGTGGGAGACACCATGAGTTCCTTCCACCACCACCACCTAGAATCGCACATTAGAATTTGGGAGTTGTTGGTCGAGGCCATAGATAACTGTAATATTTGTAAGCATATGAAACCGCTACATGCAAGATGATTTGAGGTATAATATGTTTGTTTTACACTCTTAATTGAGTATATGTGGACACATGTTCTAGTCAATCCAGAATATTTATAATTATGTTGTCATATCTGAATCTCCCTATTGAGGCACTGTCCCAGAAGCTACATCATTATATTTCTACAGGGAAAACTTCTTCTAAATATTTTTTGTTCCATGAGTGGGACCCATCGCATGGTGGAGATAGGTTAATGTGTGATAATTTAGTTGTCATAATGGATATGTATGATGTTATCATTGGCATTTATTAGTTTCCATGTTCTAATGTTATATTGAATGTCAGCATAGATGAATCATATGCCTATATGATGATGGGATGAGATTCAACAGTATAGGATAATGTTTTCTCATGGCTGGGTGAACAGGCTTTGCAAGAAGAAGGATGCTTCCCATCACCCATGATTTGGATAGTCTATCACTCAGTGAATGAGGAACTTCTAGAATCTATATTCATTCAATTGTGTAGGATGATATATAAATTTTGGGGATACATCATAGGGGTTCTTTTTTTGGTTTATATAGACCATCAGAGTCTCAGCAATGACTTCACGAAGATAGACTAGACCCTGAGGCAACAAGGATGGTTCGAGTTCTTCCAGAACCATTAAACAAAGATTTTTTGTACTAAAAGGAATGGAAACATAGTAGCATATCTTCTTAATAGGATTTCCATAAATGTCTTAGTGCATGAGGCTTTAGAGAATTTTTCTTTCTTACATCTAAACCTGGTTGAATAGAGGGTACCGATTTTCAGCATTAGAAGGTGTTGAATCCTCTACTTCTCAAGTGTGTGAGAGAATATCATTTGAGAAACATCGACTGTGACATCCTGTCTAATTAGATAAGTATATGAGATTAAACATATGGATAATTAAAACATGGGGATCATGTTTTACTTTTCCATGGATAAATATTTGTCCCAGTCCCCATTAGGGAGGATGTGACGTGGGAGTACCACACCTCTTCCCGAGTTTTACATATTCAAGTGTGTAAGGGTTATATAGACTATAAGTGGTTGTTTTGATGGTCCATAATGTTATAGACCAATGATGAATTCAACTATTAGTGCAACAAATATCATAAGGTGAGAGCTAGGAACAAGGTTTCTTCCATCATATTGCATTCTATTGAGGTCCCAATGTGGAAGTAAGATGACATATCCATGGACTTTGTTAGAGGGAAATGTCTTCACATGAGTGATAGTTGAATAAATCATGAATTTTTTTTTCTTATATACTACCATGGAGAAGAGTGAAATATAGAGTATGAAGCATTTGAATATTAATGATATCCTTCACCTCCAAGGGGTGCCCTTAATTATTATCACTAAAATAGATATAGGGTCAACATCACTATTTTTGAGAGGTCAGAAGAAGTAATTTAGGACCTAGATGTGGCCGAGTACAACCATTAAGTTCTAGATTCATGGGGATACTGATTTAACTATCTAGGTGTTGCAGAACATATAGTGGTTTTTTATGATAGAATTTACCTGGAGTTTGGTGGTTACATGTCCCTTGTTAGAGTTTGAGTAAAACAAAACTACCACTCTACTATATGAATATAACAATTTGAGGCCCAGTATGAGAGACCCTAAACGTTACCCTTGTTTGGGAAATAAATTAGCGAGTCATCAATTTCATGTCCATATTTGGTGAATAAAATGATGAAAAAGGTCCCAGATATCCATGGGTGTATGAGGCATTACTAGAGAAAGAAGAACCCTTATGTAGATATCCATTGTAGGCCCCTGTAGTATGATTAAAGAGAGTATGTTATCCTGAGAGTCTCTCCCAGATATGGATTGATAATGTTCATCGAGGAGAAATTCTATCCTTGAGGTTCATTTGGCACCTCGGGATGATTTAGTTTGTTGGACTGATTGCTGACACCTCATCCTACACACATAGCTGGAGTGTAAGAATGAAATCCTCAACATGTTGTAGTTTAGGAGATGAATTCATGATCTTATGCACATCATCTACTTTGGAGAGATGGACATAAAGGATGGATCCACATTTTCAATTAACATAGTGGTGATCCTTTATTGGATGGAGGGGACCATACACAAATATTGAATCCATTATTTTCAACTTTTATTGAAGCACAAGAATGTACAGGAGAGCTTCTCATAGCGGGAGATCATAGTCCAGGATTAGTATCTTGAGTTGAATGTTTTTTTGTTTTTAGAGAATAATGTATTGGGGGGAAAAATTAAGAGACCTAATTTTTTCATTATAATACTTTGAAATATTTTGACATATATTTTCAATGATAGGCACTGAGAAAACATAAGATTCTAAGGCATGGGGTCCATGAATTAATTTAATAAAATTATTAAATATATATTCATTACAGATGGATATTTTTTAAATAAAATGTAAAACCTATTAACAAAAAACTATCATATAAAAGATGAGTCTGCTATTGAGTTTGGAATACATTGTTTACCCACTTGGAGACCAAAAATAAGTTGTTTTGGGGTGTTTTTATATCTCTCTTTTTGGTGGTGCATTTGTTGGATTGATTAATTAATTAAATATGTTTATTTATTTTTCTAACATAATCAAAATTTAGATAAGATTTATTCCATGAATAATCTCACAAGGTTGGCCTCATAATACTTAGACCGCAAAGATAGTCACCTTCCTCTATTCGTTGATAGGCATACAATTCGACAACGAATGATCCAAACTATAGTTAGGACTCATAAATTTCTGTATTTGGACTCTTTTTCTGAGTAGTAATATGCCCGGTTAGACCTCTATAATATGGTTGAAATGATGTAAAAGGGGAACACTTTCAAATCTTGGGTTAATCTTTGATTTTTTGGGTCATGGATGATCATTTCGTTGATTACTGATCATGACTTCAAATAAGAATGGTATGAAGATGTGTTGTGCATAAAGATGTACCTCTGAGGGATAAAAGAATACTTTTCTAGCCCTTGATGGCTAGAAAAAACAAATGGTTACTTGAACATCTAATATCAAGATGAAATCAGGTGACATCTGTGGTGGAGTGACATTATTCAAGGTGTGGAATGTGGATAAGTGAATTTGGAAAAACCCTAATTATACATTGTATACTGTGATGAACACATGTCTATATCCCCTTCTATATAGCATATGTGGTGTTGGGTTTTTATAAGGAAGGAACCCCGTGTCGAGTTCATATACACTATGTAAACCCTACCCATTATGGTTGAGCTATGTAAAAAAGCACACAACTAGGAACCCACAATGTACTTGAATACACAAGTACAACCAGAGAACATAGGAAACACCACATGAAGAGGCACACCATTTAATAATGTACACATACATAGAGAAATTTTCATGGACACAACATGGATAAACATACATGGACAAGAACAGAGGTGGTTTCCCTATTTCCATGGGCATGACTTGTATATACCACACCACATTGTCAAAATATGATATTTTTTAACCAAAATCATAAGAAAACATGAAACAAGCACCCAACATCCATCCCCACTGAGCAGCACACATAGACACCAAGAAGAGAAACAGTCATCAAGGTCTGAAAAAATGGCGGCCAAGAGCATCCCCAATAGTAACACCTGCCCTGCCTGAAGACAGGGAGCCAATAGAAGTGAAAATATAGAAAGGAAAGTCGTGGGTAGCCCTGGAAGACAAAAAATATACCATCCGGTTAACCTCACGCCATGTGTGGAGGATATCAGTATCATGGGCAAGGAGAGTCTTGCACTTGGAATGATATAGATAATGATCCAAGGTGGGGAAATATCTCCCTTAAGGGAGCTCCGTATGACTTCTGAATCCGTCTCCACAATCGAAAGAGAGATACCTCTGGAGAGGCATAGCTCTAAAACGCTATGCATGGCCTTGGCCTCAACCACCAAAGAATCACCCATCCCATAGAACACATTTAAGGCAAGGATGACTGAGCCCGAATTGTCCTGCACGTCCCCGCCTCCCCGCATAAATCCCTGGCCTCAAGCCCCATCTGTGTTGAGTTTGAGCCCGTAAGGGGGGGGATACCATCTAACCCAAGAGCCGGGAGACACTGATGAAGTAGTCCCTGGGGACAATCTAACTATGTATCGTCTAAGGGAGGGTTCCGCCTCTTGGAACTTGTGGAGGAGAGCCAGGATAGTGATAAGCAGCCTGATCCTACTAGCCAGCCCGTGGAGAGAGAGGTGAGACCTGAGGTGTCTTGCTTGGTTGTGCGCCTACCAAATTCACCAAAAACCCTCAGCAATAAGAATCTACCTGACCAACAATATCATGTTTGGAGGGGGCTCCAGAGTACCATTTGTGAAAGAAATCATCAAAATAAGGTACTTCCATTGGAGGGATAATAAACTCCCCAATCACACTCATGATGTGGAAAGCCCACTCACTGTGGAGAAAAACATGGGTCACAGTCTCATCCTAAGGGATAGAGGAACATCTGCATTGTGAGGCTAGCGGGATTCCTTTTTCATTGATGGCCACCTCCGTTGGAATGGAATTGTGGAGAGCTCGCCAAATAAGAATGTTGAATTTTGATGGAATAAACTTGCACCATAGAACACCACCCCAAGGGTCACTAGCTAGATGCCCAGAAATGGCCTTCCAATATTCAGCTGTATAGAAACTACCTCAAGAAGAGCTCCTGAAGATGCACCTATCCAAAGAACAGTCCAGGCAAATGTCGTGGAACCGATTTTCTTAAAAAGGGTTGAGAATAGCCCGAAAAAAAGTTGGATAAAGGGAGGCCTCCCTGATCGATAAGTCTGGAACAGGGAAGCCCAAGAATCCAAGAATCATGCCACCCCGGTCACACTCCTAGAAGCTGACGTCGCACATCCCTAAGATCCACTAGGAACGTTCGTGTAGAGAAGCCACCTAGTCACGAAGAGAACACCAAAGAAGAGAAGGTTGCCTACCGTTCTCCCTATGCCCGAAGCCTTGTTTTCCTCTGATAAAGAGACCCCATAGAGACCGGCCCTCAATGAATTCCCAAGCCAACATGCCTTGTAGTAGAAATATCATCTCATCCAAACTTCTCACATTTATTCCCCCCAAGTTCCAGGGGCTTTGCCAGCTTGCTCCAAGAGGCCCATCTGCATCTACCAATGCCATGGACATCCCAATGAAAAGAGTTAAATGTCGACTCCATCTGGATGATGATAGACCATTGGAACATAACCGCCAACATAATATGCATAGGAATATAGGATAACACGCTATTAATCAGAGTGATCATCCCCACAAATGAATGAAACCCGTTTTTCCAGTTGTTGATGAGGTTCATGATCCTGTTAGAAATCTCCCCAAAATAATGAACATGAATTCTCCTTGGCGAAAGAAGCTCCCTGAGATAGGTAGGAGGGAAGCACATTTCTTGTATTCTGGAAATACTTTCTATGGTTTCCCTGCGCCTCCTTGGGCAGCTTGAGGGAAGAAATACACCACTTTTTTCATAGCTGATCAGTTGTCCCCTCCACTTGGCATACTCATCCCTGACCTTGATGAAGCCTCTGATGGAGGGGCTCCGACCATTAATGAAGAACACCAAATCTTTAGGAAAAAAAGGTGAGAGACAATGGGGACATGGGAGCCGCAGTGGAAAGGTCGGACGGTGCCGTGGCACATGGCCAAAGAGAAGAATCTGCTAAGGGAGTCTTTAGCCAGAATGAAAAGGTTCAGGGATAGGGGGTCCCCCTGTCACAAACCTCTGAACGACTTGGTACAGCCACATTGTTTCCCTACAAAGATAATGTTAAACCAAGGAGATCTGTAACAACAGAAGAATATATCAATAACAGCCTCAGATAAACCCATGCATCTCATGGTACTGATGATGAAACTCCATTCCAGAAGGTCATACACTTTGTCCATGTCAACCTTGAAGATCATATTCGATCCCATAGTCTTACAGTTGATGTCCCAGACCAAATCTTGGGCAACCCCAACAGACCCATGGATGGACCTTCCTTTAATAAAAGCATGTTGTTCCTTGGAAACCCACTGACCAATGAATTTGCTGAGCCAGTTATTAATGATGGTTGCAAGGACCTTGTATGAAAAGTTACATCGGCTAATAGGCTGAAATTGTGAGATGGAGGAGGGGGCTACAACCTTCAGGATCAAAATCATGGAGGTTTCACTGGCTACGGGAGGAAGGGAGGCTCCCCTGACCAACTCCTCGGCAACCCCAACAACCCCTTGGATGGAACTCACTTTGATAAAAGTATGTTGTTCCTTGGAGACCCACTGACCAATGAATTTTCCAAGAATATTATTAATGATGGTTGTAAGGACCTTGAATGAGATGTTACACAAGCTAATAGACCAAAATTGTGAGATGGAGGAGGGGGAGATATCCTTCAGGATAAAAATCAAGGAGGTTATAATGGCAACGCAAGGAAGGGAGACACCCCGAACCAACTCCTGGGAAACCCCAACAGCCCCTTGGATGGACCTCCCTTTGATAAAAGCGTGTTGTTCCTTAAAAACCCACTGACCAATGAATATGTCGAGCCTGTTATTAATGATGGTTGCAAGGACCATGTATGCGATGTTACACAGGCTAATAGGCCGAAATTGAGAGATGAAGGGGGGGGGGAGCTGACCTTCAGGATCAAAATCATAGAGGTTGAACTAGCAACGCGAGGAAGGGAGGTTCCCTGGACCAACTCCTGGACAACCCCAACAGCCCCTTGGATGGACCTACCTTTGATAAAATCATATTGTTCCTCGAAAACCCACTGATCATTAAATTTTCCGAGAATGTTATAAATGATGGTTGCAAGGACCTTGTATGCGAAGTTACACATGCTAATATGCCAAAATTGTGAGATGGAGGAGGGGGATATGACCTTCAGGATCAATATCATGGAGGTTGCACTGGCCATGTGAGGAAGGGAGGCACCCCAGACCAACTCATGGGAGACCCCAACAGCCCCTTGGATGGAACCCTGCTGATGCTATATGGAGTTGGTCCTCTACATGGATCCCCCAATCTGAGTGGAATAGTTTTGAGGTGTGTTTCATAAGACTATTGCATTTTGATAAATGTGTTATATTCTTGGCATCAGTGATAGTGTTTTGGAAATTTTTTAAAAACATCTTCTTGTGTTGAGTTGTGAGGAGGATAAACAATTTCACTCACATTTGGGATTCATTTGACACAACATTTATATATACCCACATCTATATCCACAAATTTGAATTTGGTTACTCTATACCATGGGTTGCTAATATTTTCAAGGTAATCCACTTGATTATAGTGTTTTTCTTCTCAGGGTTGGATGGGTATACTCTCCTACTATGTGTGGAAACAACTCATTTTGTGGTTCCCCTAAACACCGTGTTGATCCCTAGATTATTGGATGAGGATACTCTTTCACATTATTTGGTTTTTGGGAATCATGTTTTCTTTATAGTCTTTATATTCATAATGTATATCTAACTAAACCCCACCACATTTCAGGAATTATTATTAGGTATGTATATATGTAACGACCCAACATTTTTAAATGAAAATAATTTCTTATAAATATTTCACTATCACATGAAATCACAACATAATTAACTACTAAGTTCTATGTGACCCTTAAAACATATGTTTATCACTTTTGAGATGTGAATTCAGAAAATCTGACAAACATAGTTGCGATCAGTAAGTTATTTAGAGTCTAATAAGAAAAACATAATTTTTGGTGAATAATAACCTAACCATATGAATAGTAACATTCCATTATGAATAGTGATATACCCTAATAAATAGAAAAATTATGATAGTATATAAATAATATTCAAGTGTATGTAGGATATATATATGATTTAAAATAAGAAAACAAATGTTTTAAAACTCTTGTTTTTAGAATAAATAATGATTTAATTAAATAATAGATTAATAATTTATAGAATTTTTTTTGAAAAATGGTCTTCATTTTTGGTTTATACACATCGAAAAATGGTTGGGGTAAATCTTTGGGATTTTTCTGAAATACATAAATTTTTTATGAATAGTGACATACCATAAATTGAAAAATTAAGATAAATACACTAATTATTGAGTCATGTGTGATGTTATACTGATGTAATCTTACATGTTTTGGGATCACATGATACAATTATCATCATTGGTTATGTAATACTCACTATCCCTTATCTTGAGGAGAAACAATAAATTAATGATTTTTATATTAAGAAATCACCTCTCTTTACTCCACTATAAAAACCCCCGCTCAACCCCTTCCATTCACTCCTCTCAAGCCTTGTTCCTTCACCAAATTTCATCCAAATACCTTCCCAACCTCCTCTCACACTTTCATCAAGCATTGGTCTAATAAAAATACCAAAAACACTCTCATAAAGAGGATCTCAAGGATTTTTGGTTCAGGTGGTAAATTCCTCTTTTCAATTCTTTGTGTTTCGTTTCAAGTTCACTTGTTTTCTTTTTCTATTACCTCTCCTTATCCAGATTTTGTGATTAATCCAGTAACTTATATGTACTATAATTATTTAATTATAGTGTAATAATTTATCATTGTCTCCCCTTTTTACATTCTTTTATACAATTAGAAAGAACACCATCCGAGATGTGTCAATTTTACACATTCAAGGACGATGGACTTTCAATTTCTATTATCATTATCATTTATTGTCATGAAACCTTTATTGTAATGGTTGAAAAGGATTATTATATATAATATATCCTAATTAAGATTATATAATACCTTCTTAAAAATGGTATTAAGTAATAAATAAAAATGAGTTCATTGTAATCAAAACCCACAAATTAACCGAAACAATTATCATTAATGTTCTATATATTAATTCACCCTCTATCCATGTAACCAAGTTATATAAATGACCAATAACACCTATTTATTTTCATAAATAATATATAATTTCAATTCTGGAGATTAACATTCATTTTACATACTTAAAAACAAGTGAATCGATGATGAAAAAAAAGAAAATGAATACTCTCAAGCGATAGAATTTGATACAATAACTTTTCAATAAGAACATAAATGAACTAACCAGAACTATGATAAAATAAATAAATGTATAATATATTATTAAATAAGTTATTAATAAGTATAATTTCATATTCTAGGAGATTAATTTCAAGAGAAGAACAAGTTTGGAGTTAAGTTAAGGGTATTCCACCAAAACCTCCATTTTCATTCGTGTTACATTTATTATCTAATTTCCTCAATGAAATTATTATGTGTTTGTATGTACACATCATAAATTTTGTGTGAATATTTTATATATGTGCACCCACTAGAATCGTTCCCTATTTTCTGGATAGATTCATGTTTTAAAATAATCCTTAATAATTGTTTCCAAAAATACGAGCCCGATAAAAGAGAATTTCTCAAATTCATATCTATTTTTAACGAAAATCTGTATTCTATTTTTGGAAACCATTATCCTACTAAAAAACTCATATTATCATAAAATGATATATTACATTACTTATGGTTTATACAAATAGTTTTACCAAAATAACTCTTCTTTTCAAAATAAAAGAGTATTTATCCCAAAAGTTACTTAATGATATTAGAATATTATTCTCGTTTGATTCAACACCCTTGTTCATTGTTATGTATGGTTGGGTTTAATCATTTATGATGTCATATACCATAGTTTATTGAATAGTTTAGTACTATATTTATTGTGGATGATCTATCCTCAAACCATTTTCCATATTATTCTGAATGGTTTGTGTTTATGTTCAATAATTGGGGAAAGTTAGTTACATTTAATATGATAGTTTCAAAATGAATCTATATGTGGTTTATGTTTATCATATCTCATATGAAGAATGCATTGGACTTGTTATGTTACATGAGGGGCCCGCTATAGCCCCTCTATGCATCGTTAGGTCTCATGAGACAACTATATGTGGAATTGGTCGAGGCCTTTCCCAATGTGATATCGATTTTGGACGATGCCTTATTCACTAGACGTCTTAGAAAAGGCCATCAAAAAATGTTTCAGAATGTCCGGCATATGCACTTACCTAAATATGAAGATAGTAATTTATAGTTCATGTGGTTATTCTACTAGTAGAATACCCATGAGTATGTTTTATTATTGAATTTTTTACTCATCTCATAACCCTGCCATAATGTGTTCATGTTTATTATTAAAGGCACGTGTTTTCAATTCTTCACCATGTATAATTTTTTATAATCTTCTGCTGTATTTCTCACTCTTACTGAGCATTTGAGATCACTCCATTATTATGTTTCATTTTCTCAGGACATGAAGAAATAATTTATGAATGACTTGAAAGCATAATCTAAGAGAAGTGATGTTTCTAGTGGAATAAAATAGTGTGGTTTTTCCTTCACATTGTAATGCTAAAATTATGTATATAACTTGTTTCTAATATTTCTAATGTAATCGGTCCATCTGGATTCGTAATCCTTGTTTGTATGCCAACGTAATCAAATAAGGCACCGGCTCCAGGCAATTGGGGTCGGGTCCTTACAGTTGGTATTAGAGGAATTTTAGAAGAATACTTGTAAACTAGATTTAGAAAACGTAGAATTATAGATGATTCCCTATGTTAGTCTTTGAGGATATACATACAATAACGTCCTATTATTTTGGCAAGGAATATATTATGTGAATCATTATAGATAATACATCCCTGTCAGGATACGATCAGGTAGAGGCATCTCTGGCACAGATATATGTAGGGGTAAAACCTAAAAACACTACTTTGAGCTAGACTCGAATAGAAAATGGTGCATGACAGCGGGCCTAGCTGCACTCTGGGTTACGAAACACCCAGTGGATATTCTTAAGATAATTCATATTTTCTTTACAAGACATTATGAAGGATTGAAATGTAAAATATTCATCAAGGAAACCATATTTGTGAATATGGGATTAGCCATTCGTATGATCTCAATTTTTCCAAAGTATTTTTTTATGTTTAGATTATACATCATGATTAATAACCTAATCCACTGTATGCCATTATCTAGAGATGGAACCATGTGGAAGGAATGGAAATTGCGCGAACACACGTGTCCCTTTTAGGGATTTTCCTCTGATGCAACATAATGATGTTGGCTCTAGTGCTGTGACTGGTGCTGAGAAACTCATAACTATACTAGGAAAACTTACTCGGGTTATGAATAATAACCTTACCCGTATAGAGAATCAGGATCCACCTTATAGAGGAGCTATGCTAGATCACATTACGATACAATATCTCCATCATTCAATGGGAATAAAAACCCATTTGTAGCTGAGGAGTGGATAAGTTCCCTCGAGCATTTATTTCTTGCTTTGGGATGTAATGAAAGAGAGAAGGTTGTCATAGCATTATATCATCTATCGAGAGATTCAGATCAGTGGAGGTCATTAATCCAAAACATAAAGGATAAGGAAGATATGGAAGATTTAGAATGGATGGATTTTAAGGAAATTTTCATAGAACAATATTTCCCTCGTGAGCAGTGAGCATATATGGAGAGAGAATTCTTGAATCTGAGGCAGAAGGAGGATAAAAATGTTTCCAAGTATGAAGCCAACATTAAAATGTTATCAAGACATGATGTGGACTATATATGAATTCCAAGGAGATAAATTGATCAATTCTTTGATGGCCTAAATCCATTCCTCTAGCAGGTACAAGTCACCAAAATTTTTCCATCATATGAAGATATAGTTTCATGTTCTCTAAAGATAGAAAAATAATATTCTAAGTCTTATAACTTTACGGGAATGAAAGAAAAGAAGACGGCTGGTAAAAACCCTGGGAAAGTAAATAATGAAACTATGAATAAGGGAAGATTTAAATTCCCACCACGTGACAATTGTGGATGGAAACACCCTAGTGCATTCTTGAATGGAAAAGGAGTATGCTACAATTGTGATCAGAAAGGCCATCTTGCTGGTGATTGAAAACAGAAGAAGGAAGCCAATGATGTTCAATGCTATAATTGTCGAGAGGTGGGGCGCTGTGCTAATGATTTTCCAAGGCATCAAAAAAATATGCAATAGAAAAGGCCAAGGGAATAGGGAAACACTTATTCAATCACAACTGCAGAGGTTGAAGTTTCTAATGATGTGGTGGTAGGTACTTTAATCATTTCCTCAAATTTATCCAATACATTATTTGATTCTGGATCATCGAAATCATTTATATCTTCCATGTTTTCCAAGAAAATTCGATATTTCCAATTTAATTTAATAAAGAAGTTATCAGTCAAAACTCATAGTTGACGTATCGTTGCAACAAAGGAATGTAAATTTGTTCCCCTCCAGACACGAAAATGTTATCTAGTTGCCAACCCTATCATAATACCAATTATTTAATTTGATATAGTTATCAGTATGGATTGTATGTCAAATTATGATGTGAGGATTTATTATAAGAGGAAGGAAGTTACAATTTTTGAAAATCGTGTAGAATCCCTTTTCTTTAAGGTGGAAACTTTTCCACCTGATTCTTATATAGAACCCCCCCAGTAGCTCTACATAATACAATACTTGGATAAGAAGAAAAAAAATATCTATGGGCGAGGAAATAAATATTCATATTGAGGATGTGCACATAGTGAAATAGTACATTGATGTATTTCCAGAGGATTTACCTGGACATCCTCCAGAGCGGGAAGTTGATTTATCTATTGATTTATTCCTGATGTAAGATGTATATCAAATTCTCCCTATAGAATGGCCACTATGGAATTAGAAGGGCTAAAAATCATAGGATATGAGCGAAAAAGGATTTATTCAACCTAGTCTTTCTCCATGGGGAGCCCCTATCCCCTTTGTCAAGAAGAAAGACTGATCCATTGGGCTTTTCATTGATTATAGGTAAATAAATCTTATTAGAATAATGAATATGTATCCTCTACCATGGATTGATGATTTTTTTGACCAACTTCATGGATCTCAATAATTGTTGAATATTGATCTTCGATACGGATATCATCAGTTGTTTGTGAGGAAGGAAGATATTCTTAAGACAGTATTATGAACCAGGTGTAAACATTATGAGTTTACAATGATGCCTTTTGAATAGAGTTTTCATGTAATATCTTGATAACTTTGTTGTGGTATTCATCGATGATATCCTTGTATACTCAAAAATCTATGAATACCATGAGAATCGTTGGCAGGATATTCTAAAGACTCTTATAAGAAATAAATTATATGGGAAGTTTAGCAATTGCGAATTCGGGCTTCAATCAGAGTCTTTTCTGTGCCATATTGTCTCTAAGGATCTAATCCTAGTTGATCCTGCAAAGAAAAAGGCAATCCAAGATTGGCCCACGCCAACAAACATAACTGAGGTACACAGTTTTATTGGCCTAGTAGGTTATTATCAGCATTTCGTTCAATATTTTTCCTGACTGGGTAACCTGCAAACCAAGCACACATGTAAAGGGGTTACGTTTTTATGGACAAAAGAATATACAGAATGCTTTGATGAATTGAAAAGAAGACTGGTCAATGCTATAATTTTGACTCTTCCTTCTAGAAGTGATGGATTTGTAATATACAACGATTCATAAAAGAATGGAGTGGGTTGCGTTCATATGGAAAATGATAATGTTATTTCTTATGAATCAAGACAATTGAAGACTGATGAGAAAAATTATCCAAATCATGATCTTGAGTTAGAAGCTGTAATATTGGCTCTGAAAATATGGAGGAATTATCTCTAAAGAGAGATATGTGAGATTTATACGGACCATAAGATTTTGAAATATATTTTCACACAAAAAGAACTCAAAATGAGGTAAAGAAGATGGCTCATGTTACTCAAAAATTACGATTGTTCAATACAATACCACCCAAGAAAGGCAAATAAGGTGGAAGATGCATTAAACAAGAGTTATCATGGACTTCTGACTCAAATGAGGATTGAAAGAGATCCTGTGTTTGTGGCTCTACTGAATATGGATATGGGAAATGTTATGGAAGGAGAAAAATCACTCCCATTTAAAATGATTTTTGAACCATCTTTACTAGAGATGATATAAATTTCTCATTATGATGATGAGAATTAGCACAAGAAAATTAATGCAGTTAAGGATGGGAGACTGGCTGACTTCGTATATGAAGAAGGTGTTCAGAAGTTTGGGAAGAGGTTATGTGTTCCATCAGTACCTGAGCTAAAAAGGGAACTATTAGATGATGCTCATAGATCAAATTTATCTATACATCTGGGTAGCACCATGATGTATAGAGATATGGAGGAACATTTTTTGTGGGAAAACATGAAGATGGAGATTGCTGATTATGTGTCGTGATGTTTATTTTGTCAATAGTTGAAGGTTGGAAGACAACATCCTGGTAGAGTCATGCAACCCCTTCCTGTAACTATGTACAAATGTGATGATATTATGATGGGATTTCTCATGGGGCTACCAAAGAATCCATGAAATAATGATATGATATCGGTCAATGGTGACCGTCTTACAAAATCTACACATTTACATGCTATAAGGGAAGATTTACCACATTAAATTTTAGCAAGAATATTTATTAATGTTTTTGTAAGACTTCATGGTGTACCCTCATCAATTTTTTCTGATCGTGATACTTGTTTTACATCATTGTTCCAGAAGAGTCTTCAGAAGGCCCTATATACTAATCTTCGTTTGATCACTGCCTACCACCCACAAACTGATGGATAATTAGAATGGACTATTCAATCATTGGAAGACATGTTGAGGTCTTGTTCAATTGATTTTCAAGGCATGTGGGATCGGTATTTACCTCTTGTAAAATTTTCCAACAACAATAGCTTCCATTAAAGTATTCAGATGGCACCCTATAAAGCATTCTATGGGAGGAGATGTCGTACACTGACGTGCTGGGATGATGTTGGTGAAAGAAAGATTGTGGGCCCAGAACTTGTTGAAGAAGCAATGGAATAGGTGAAGATTATCCAGAACCATAACAAAACAGTTCAAAGTAGGCAAAAGAGCTATGCTAATAACCAAAGAAAGGATTTTTAATTTCAACTAGGTGATCACGTTTTCTTGAAGGTGTCTATAAGCAAGGGTACTATAAGATTCCGTTAGAAGGGAAAATTAAGTCCCAGGTACATCAGACCTTTTGAAATTATGGACCGAATTGGAGCCGTAGCTTACTGTTTGGAATTTCTGCCGAGTCTGTCTAAGGTTCACAATGTGTTCCACATGTCATTGTTAAGAAATTACATGCCACACCCAACACATGTACTCACTTATGAAGAAGTCGAACATGGTCCTGATCTACATTATTGTGAAGAGCCTATCATGATTCTTGATACTAGAGAACATGTATTGAGAAATCAGACGACTTTTCTGGTAAAGGATCTATAGAGGAACCATAAGATGGGGGAAGAAACATGGGATCATGAGGAGCTTATGTTAAAGACATACCCAAATCGTTTTAGGTAAAATTTTGTGAATTTTGAGGATGAAATGTTTGTAAGGAGGGATGAATGTAATAACCCAATATTTTTTTAAAAAAAAATCCTTCTCATAAAAATGTCATAATAACATGAAATCACAACATAATTAAATAATAAGTTCTATGTGATCCTTAAAACCTAATTTTATCAATTTTTTGATGTGAATTTCAAAAATATTATATACACACTTGCGATCAGAAAGTTATTTAGAGTCCAATAAGATAAACATAATTGTTGGTGAATAGTAACCTACCTTTATGAATATTAACATACCTTTATAAATTGTGATATAGCCTAATGAATTGTAACCATACTTATGATAGTATATAAAAAATATTCAAGTGTATGTATGATATATCTATGCTTTAAAATAAGTAAAAAAATGTCTTAAAACTCCTGTTTTTCGAATAAATTATGATTTAATTAAATATTAAATTAATAATATTTAGAAAATTGTTTTTGAAAAATAGACTTCATTTTTAGATTCTAAACATCAGAAAATGGTTGGGGTAAATTTTTAGGATTTGTCTAAAATAATTTCATTTTTTATGAATAGTGACATACCATAAATTGAAAAATTAAGATAAATGCATTTATTATATAGTCATGTTTGATGTTCTGCTGATGTAATCCCCCTTGATTCGGGATCACATGATAAAATTACAATTCATGGTCATGGAATACTCAATATATCTTGTCTTGAGGTGAAATAATAAATTAATGAGTTTTATATTAAGAAATCACCTCTCTTCTCCACAATAAAACCCCCTCTCACCCCCTTGCATTCACTCCTTTCAAGCCTTGTGACTTCTTCAAATTCTGTCCAAATACCCTCCCAATATCTTCTCCCACATTCATCAATCTTTGTTCTAATAGAAAGACCAAAACCTCTCCCATTAAAAAGCTCTCAATGAAATTTGGTTCAAAAGGTAAATTCCCCTTTTCAATTCTTTATCCTTCCATTCAAGTTCACTTGTTTTCTTATTCTATTACCTCTACTTATCAAACTTTTGTGATGAATCTAGTAACTTATATGCACTGGAATGTTTTCAATATAGTGGAATTATTTATCATCATCTACCCCTTTTTACCTTCTTTTATACTAGTAGCATGAACACCATCCGAGATGTGTCAATTTTACACATTCAAGGATGATGGACTTTCGATTTCTATTTTCATTTTTAATTCTGGCCACGAAACCATTTGTGTTTTGGTTGAACAATATTATTATATAAAATAGAACCTATTTATGATTCTGTAATCCCTTCTTACAAATGGTATTAAGTTATAATGTAAAATGAGTTCTTTGTAATCAAAATCCACAAATTAACTGAAACAATTGTCATTAAACTTTTATATAATAATTCATCCACATTCCATGAAAAAAGTTATATAAATGAAACATAAAACCTATTTCTATTCATAAATAATATAGAATTTTAATTCTCAAGATTTACATTCATTCCACATACATAAAAACATGTGATATGAAAATGAAAATAAAGAAAATGAACACTCTGAAGTGACAACAATCGATACAATAAATTATCAATAAGAACAAAAATGAACTAACCTGAAGTATGATAAACTAAATAAATGTATAATAGGATCTTAAATAAGTTATTAATATGTATCATTTCATATTCAAGGAGCATAAGTTCGATAGAATAACATGTTTGGAGTTAAGGTAAGGGTTTTCCACCCGAACATCCATTTTCATTCGGGTTACTTTTATTGTCTAATTTCCTAAATGAAATTTTTATTTTTTGGAATATACTCTTAATATATTTTTTTTGAGAATTATGT
Source organism: Viscum album (assembly GCA_963277665.1). Taxonomy (NCBI): domain Eukaryota; kingdom Viridiplantae; phylum Streptophyta; class Magnoliopsida; order Santalales; family Viscaceae; genus Viscum; species Viscum album. The sequence goes on from OY728129.1 coordinate 939,414,874, forward strand.
ATATGTACACTAACCAGAATCCTTCCCTATTTTCTAGATAGTTACATGTTTTAAAATAACATATCAAAACTGTTTACAAAAATACAAGACCAATACTAGGGAATTTCTCAAATTCTTATCTATTTTCAAGGGAAATCTATAATCTATTTTTGGAAACCATTATCCTTCAAAAAATAGTCATCTTATCATAAAAAACTATCTTATAGTGATTCTGGTTTTATACAAATATTTTTCCAAAAGAACTCTTCTTTTTTTAAAAATGAGTATTTATCACAAGAATTGCATAATGATTTTAGAATATTATTCTCGTTTGATTCAACACCCTTGTTGATTCTTATGTATTATTGGGGTTACTCATTTATGATGTCATATTTCATATTTTATTTAATGGTTTATGACTAACATTATTGTGGATGATCTATCCTAAAACCATTCACCATATTATTCCAAATGGTTAGTGTTTATGTTGAATAATTGGGGAAAGTTAGTTACATTTCATATGATAGATTTAATATGAATGAATATGAAGTTTATGTATGTCCCCAATCATATGAGAAACGCATTGGACTTATTATGTGATATGTGGGGCCCTCTATATCCCATTTATGCATCGGTAGGTCTAATGAGACAACTAGATGTTGAATTGGCCGAGGCCTTTCCCAATGTGTTAAGGGTTTTGGTCGAGGCCTTAATCATTAGATGTCTTAGCTGAGGCCATGAAAAAATGTTTCAGAATGTCTAGCATACACACATCCTTCACTATGAAGATAGTAATTTAATTTTCCTGTTGTTATTTTACTAGTAGAATACCCATGATTATGTTTTATTACGGCATTATTTACTCGACTCATATCTCTTCCATAATATGTTCAAGTTTATTATTAAAGGCATGTGTTTTAAATTATTCACCATTTATACTGTTTATATTATCTTTTGTTGTATTGATTATGATTACCGAGCGTTTGAGGTCACCCCTTTCTTATGTTTCATTTTCTCTGGACATTAATAAGTCATTTATGAATGACTTGCAAGCATAATCTAGGATATGTGATGTTTCTCATAGAATAAATTTGTTTTGTTTTTTCATTCATGTTGTAATGTTAAAATTATGTATGTAACGTGTTTCCAATAATACTAAACTACACGGTACTTCATGATTCATATTCCTTGTATGTATTCCAATTTAATCAAATAAGGCGTTGGCTCTTGGAAACTGGGGTCGTGTCCTTACAATATACTCACCCATTCTTGGAATTTTATCACACTTCTCATGTCTTGTCGAGATTATGGCAGTGGCGATAATGGCTTCCGATGATCTTCAAGATACATTTTATTCTGGGCCATGTATGGTGGTTTGAACTTGGAGATCATGATCCGGGATATCATTTCATTTTAATTTCAAATATCTTTAGGTTAGGGAATCAAATTTTTGGGAGTGTATTTTTTCCCACTACTTTTCAATTTAAACTATTTTACTTGTGTACTCTCTATAGGTTTTAAATTCTTGGTTAGTTTTTAGTATTTTTCATCATTTGGTTTTTCTTCTTTTATACTTATTCATTGATGTGGTTGTGTATGTTAATAATGGATCATATTAAAAGGTATTCCCATGTTGGTTCTACCTTTGGTTCTTGTTGCCTACGCATGTCCTTTGGATATAGGCTTTGGGTAGCTACGACATCTTCCCTGTTTGGGGTTGGGTTGGGAAATGTTTGTTATAGAATGTTCTTATTTATATTGGGTTAACCACATACTAGGTAAATTGTTTTGATTTCAATTATATCAGACCATGGAAACTAAAATACCAGTTTTATTATAAATAATTAATGAAATTGAAATTATGCTAGGTTTTTATAATGAAAATATTAAAATTTAAAATTTTATTTTTAAGACCCCGAGATCCACACTTCCAGATTCTATAGAAAATAAATTTGTATAATTATTTAATAAAATATCTAAAAATATACAGTTCTATTTTAATATGAGGATCTTTTCGAAAATATTTTTTGTATGTAATGAACCCCTATTACATATTACCAAATTAAAGAAGGAAAATGATTTTAAGTTTATGGTGCAATCGCCTTATCAAATCATATATCATTGAAACATTTAAATTATCCTTAATCATTTATGAAAATATAAAGTAATAAAAATATACTAGTATGGGGTTTTTAAAGTTCTAGTGAAAAAAATGAATTTATTTTTAAAAATATTTTGCATTGGTAAAAACACCTATAATTCCATATAAAATAATTAGTAGATTGAAAAAATAGATTCTAAAATGATCATTCAAATTCATCTTTTAAAATTTTTACTGAGTTTAAAAATTTATAATTCATTTGATAATACATACTAGCATAAAAAAGTTATAATAATTTTGAAAATACATGCTTAATAAGAAATAATTATAATTCTTATTTGGAAATTCTTACTCATTTAAAATGATTTAAAATAATCGAGTGATTTTTCAGAAAATTATATTGATGATTTGAAAAAAACCATGGGGCCACTGAAATCATTAAACGATGTTAAGGCCTACCCACATTCCCGAGATATTTGTTCACACCCCACTCCCTTTTTATGTTTACTATGTTCAAGTGCCATTTTTTTATAAAAACATTTTGAGCTTTCCTATATATATATATATATATATTCATTCGAGTTTTTCATCAATAAAATGGTAATGAATTCATAAATATAAGAAAATATAATTTCATATATATTATTATTATATTTCATAGTATATCACTTATTTAATATGGTACATGCAAGTCTTATGACATATTTACCTTTTAGAAACTCATCAAAAGTTAATTATCTTCAATGTGTTTAAAACATCCATCATAAAATCATGATAGTCGTTTTATTAAAAAAGGACATAAAATGTTATTAATTTTCTTTTAATATCCTTCATGAATCAAACAATCAGATACCCATTTACCTAATTGAAAAATTCATTCTTTTATACATAAAATACTGTTGTAAAAAAATAAACCCATCACATAACATTATTGTAATTTGGAGATATTATTAACATAAATTAATGAATGTTTAATTTTTCATTCTTATAAAAAGAAAAAACAGTTATATTAAAAATATAAAACAATCATAAGATAATTGTTTAATAAAATCATGTCATCCATGGAATATTAAAAAAATATCAACATGAGTAAGAAAACATAAATCAAATTTCAGTATGTGAATTAGAATCTTTAAATTATAGTTAAATTTATATATATGTGTCTGTATATATACACATACATAATAATTAATAAAAAACCATATAATATGACCATAATTTTATTATTAGGAAAAATATAATATTTGAAAATAAATATCCCAATTTAAATAAAAAAATTGTAATCATGAAATAATAAATCAAATTTAAGACCTTTAAAATATCACGAGTCATAAGAAAAATGATACTATAATATTAAAATTTGAATATAGTATAATATTTTTCAATTTCAATATATATTTTAAAATAGAAAAAATTCCTTACATAAACAAAACATTCAAAATAAATAATCTTTTAGGTTTTTAGAATAACACACACACACATGTATACACACACACCCACACACCCACACACAAACACACACACACACAGATATATATATTTATATATTAGTTTTAATAAAAAAAAGAAATTCACCATACATGGGGGAAACCATACATGTTTTCTTCATACCTTGGGTGTTCTAAACGAATAAAGGATATGTCATCTTCCTGTAAAGTGAATGTTTGAATCAGTCATCCAAGAAGCGGGGGAAAGAGATAGAGGATTATCATGGAGCATTGTTTGGATGATGAGGGATATTACCAATATAAATAGAGTATTATATATATATATATATAATAATTCTAGAGATGATTCGGTTCTTGTTTGGTAAAAACCAGTGTATCCAAACACTTTAAATTTTATATTTGGATATGGAATTACTATTTTCATGTATTTTCAAACTGAAGAATCGAGGGTTTTTGAAAAATTCAAATGAATTTATATAATTTTAAAATTATAAAGCCTATTTTTAAATATTCATTTGTATTACTTTATTTTTTTTGTCTAATACTTATAAAAAACATTAGTAGAAACCAGTGGATGGTGTTTCTTTAGGTCGAACACCTACTATGTGAAAATACACACATCCCTACTCCAATTTTATTTCTATGGAATAAATCAATAGATATTAGGGTATTGTATGTATGTCATTAATGAAATCTTTTATTATTATTAAGGGATATAGATAGAGTTCCTTTGATGGTGATGGAAGCAGGAAAGGCAAGTATTTCAGGAGAATTGATGATTAGTTCAAGGGGTTTGGATGGTTACAAGGTATATTATAATGCATAGGATGATAAAATGGTGGTGGTGAGTTTTCATAATTGTATTCATATAACCTATTTTGCAAAAAGTGATCAATAAATTCATAATAGTGTCCCACAATAAAATCCAAGGTGATCCTCATTTTCCATAAATTCTTTTCCATCAGTTTCGCTAGAAACAAGCTCTATCGAGTTCTGCATGTGAGGCCCTTATACATGAGACCATGTAGGCTTCAACATATCCTATAAATTACTTGTCAACAACATTTTTAGAATATTCAGCCTAAACTGTTTTCTCTACCTTATAGACTTACGGATAGGGCTGGTACTCATAGGATGTTGAGATTGATTTTCATGCTTTATCTATGCAGTTAAGCTACCCAGACCCATTGTCACGCGTGGAAAGAAAACAATTATTAATATAACAAATAAAACATAACATCATAATAGTAAAAATTAACATCTTAAAAATTATCTTATTTTATTTAATTTATTTCACTATCTTTTCAATACAACTTATTATTTCTAAAATCTACTTTTATGAAAAAAATTAAAACTAAATTGAATGGAAAGATTATGGTATTTTGATTTTCTTTTATAAATGTTCATGACATAAAAATTATCATAAGAAATATATATGAAACATAGTGACTATTAATTACATAACAATTTGGAATAGTACAAGTTTATATACTAATAATAAATAATGATTAATACATTTATTAGATCCAATAGTAAAAATGTAAAATGTAAATAATTAAATAGAATATAAATACAAAATATTATATTAAATTCTATAAGAAATAAATATTCTAAATAAAATAATAATATATTTTATCATTCTTTAACAAGAAGCATATATACTCTTATTATAATTACATGTAGGAAAACATAATATTATTTCTTTAATCATATATTATTTATCATTTGAATATCTCATGATTAAAAATTATATTGATTAATGAATAAAACATAACATTACAATGAATTGAACAAGTCGTATTAGTTTTAAATTATAAAAAATAGAAAATATTACATATATTAATAGACAAACATATTCATTAATATAATAAAGTTAATATTTTTTCTAAATTTTTAAATAAAACCAAATATTATAAAGGGAAAAATTTATGTTTAGGTTAAATTATACAAAATTCTATTTTAATTATTATAATATTATTTAGTAAAAAATTAATAATAATTAAAAAATTCGAAAGATGTTAAATTAAACCCCCTTTAAATTGAATTCATCCCTCAAAATTAATTTACTATTGTGAAGGGATATCCAGATATTACATTTTTTTAATTTAGAAACTAGGATTAAAAGAATTTTATATTCATAAAGGATGCTTAATTAAAAAAATTAAAAATAGTTATATTATATTATTCTTTAAAATGAATGGTAAAAAAAGTGGTTTTACTAAATGTGTAATCCTTGAAAATAATCCAATATTTTACCAAACATCCTAATCCTTAATGATATGTAAACCATTAATTTGAGACCAATTGTAAATACTCAGGACCCATGCTTCTAGATCAATTAAAAATAGATCTGTATATATTTTTTAAAAAATAAATAAAAAAATCAAGCTCATTTTTTAATAAGGATATTTTATGGTCTAGGATTTGGTAGAAAAGGACCATTATTACATATTAGAATAGATTGAACTATAAATAAAATGAATATGTTTTTATTTCATTCTGTATGATCCATATTAAATTAAATCTCCTTCAAACTTCATAATGTCCAAGAAAACATTTTATAAAAAATTTTGTGTGAATAATTTCCTAATATGGTGTTTTAAAAATACATTGAAAACCAGTTTGAAATTAAAATTTTAAAATATATTTTGAAAATATATTTTAAAATATATAACATTGGAAAACACTTTTTTAAATAATTTGAAAATACTTATAGTTAAAAAAAATATTTTTAAGAAACCATACAAACATATCATTGAAAATACTTATTCATTTGAAAAAATTATAATACCTTTTAAAATTCACACACAATTGAATACATGGGCCACATCAAACATTAAAGGTTCTCTATCCTTACCCAGTTTTTGTAGAGATGGTTTCACTCCCCTATCCTCCATTAGGTACAACAAATCTATGTTTTTAATTTTTATAAAAATATTTTTATGTTTGATATATATATATATATATATTCTTGATAGTTTTCACTTTAAAAACCTGATCATGAATTCATAAATATACACACACAGATATATATATATATATATGATCATTCATAGGAAGTAATTTTTATATTTGGTACAAAGATTATTATGTTATTTAGTCTAGGAAATATTGCATGGAATGATAATTAACATCCATACATTTAACAATTCTCACATTAACTAGTGAAATAAATTTTATTGAAAAATGACATAAAATGTTAAAATTTATGTTGTTAACAACCATATTTCATGAAGATAATTAGATTCACATGTAATGAATTAAAAATATTATGTTTTTATACATAATATATTGGTGTAAATTTATTTACCATTCAAATAAAATAATATCAAATAAAAATTTATATTCACATAATATTATAGATATATAAATTTTTGTTGTTAGAATAATAAGATGAATTATATAAAACAAATAAAATTATAATATATATAATTATTAAATTAATAGTTTTATTCCTGAATAATTCAAAAATTATAAACTTTTGTAAGAAAACATAAATCAAATTTTGGTATGTGAACTAAAATCATGTAATAATAAATATATATATTTGTTTATATATACACAAAAATCATATGTATAAAAAAACTTAATCATTGAGAATAATTTCTTAATTACATTAAACATGAAATCTGAAAATGAATATACTATTTGAAATTAAAATAACTTGGAATCATGAAATCATAATTCAAAATTATGTCCTTGAAAAATATTATTATTTACACATAAAATTATACTATCAACTCATAATTTGAAATGAGTATAAAAATTATAAAATTAACATATATATTTTAAAATATTACAACATCCTTTCATAAAAATAACCATTGAATCTAAATAATCTTTTATATTTGAAAATAAAATATTTTTATAATAGTTTTTAAAAAATAATGTCCTCTTTGTTTTTGTAAACAAGAAATGTATTCTCTAGATTAGGGTGATCCAAACAGTGGAAGGAAGTGTCCTCTTCATCCTAAGTGTGCTCCCGAATTAGATTGAAATGTAGGATGGTAAATAGGTGGCAGTCCATCTTGGATAATTCATTGGGTGTTTATGGGTATTCCATCACTAAATAGATGTTTATATATAGCAGTTAAAACTTCCACAAGAAGCTGAGTTTCAAGGTTCAAAAATAAATAGTGTATCTACAAACATTTGATTTCATTTGTGGTGTTTGAATAACTATATTTATGTATATTTATGCTGAATTATCAATTTTTTTACAAAATAAAATAAATTGATTTTACTTTGAAAATTTTTATGTAGTTTTTAGAATTTTATTGAATTTCCAATTACACTTTTTTCTATCCAATTACAATTAAGGAATAAAGAATGGCCATAGGTGGATCAATATTCCCATTGGCTAAACACATACAATGTGGATATCTATGAATATCTAATCCTATTTGGTTGCAATGTAAAAAAAATAAATAGTCAGTATGGAATTTGTTATAGGTCGATAATGTTGTTGTTTACTTGTGGTGAAAGGATATCAAAGAAGATTCTTCATGGGAAATAACATCTAGTTATGTGTCTAATATAGGATAAAGGGAAAAATAATATGAGGGATTAAGTTGGTCATTAAGAAGAAGATTATATCATTGATGATTGAATAGTGGTTGTGAGTTAATCTAAACGCCTTTATATAACTAATGATCTCAATTATGTAAAAAGTTCTGAAAAATATAATCCCACATAAAAATAGAAGGTAGTCCTCGACTTCTATATAATCCATTCAATGAGATAATATTTCAATAAGATGTTATAGTGACAAATTCCAAGGTTCTTTTACATGATCCAATTCAGTATTAAACATAACCTATACAAAACATAGGCCACAACCATGTGGGTGTGCTCCGCCCAAACTATTATCCCTGCATAGTATCCCTATGGCCTGGACTGATTCCCACTATTGGTTGATCATGATTTTCATTCTCCCATTGTGTTGTTGATCTTGCTAGGCTTCTTGGATTTGGTGAGGAAAACTTTTATAAAAACATAAAACATAAAATATAACACAATCCATAAAAATTAACATTGTATAAATTATATAATTTAATATATTTTATTTCATTATATTTCCAAACCAACTAATAATTATTTAAAAACAGTCCTATAAAAAATTATAAAACTAAATTGGTTACCTTTTTAATGGTATTAACAGCTCATTTTATAAATGTTTTTCCCTAAAATATTAACATAATTACTTAAAAATAGAGTTACTAATTATAAGATACATATATTCCATGAAGATAATTACACTTGAGAAAATAAAATAATAATTATTTAATCATATATTTTTAATGATTTGAAAATATATTGATATAGAATTATGTTTATTAAAGATAATAACATTAGTTTAATATGATAAAAATTATTATTAGATGATTAATATTATAAATCCATATAAAGATAAATATCATAATCCACATACATATTCCTTAATGTAATATATGTAAAATTTTATCTAAATTTATAAAAAACCAAATTTGATTATGGAAAACACTTAAATATTTATATTAAATTATACTATAGTTTTATATAATTAAAAAAATATTCATTAATCATTTATTAAATTTCATAAATTTCTGGCATGTAACTTTGTTACTATTTTAAAATTTATTGCATAAATGAAGAAAAAAATGCTCATTATTAATTTTACCATTATGTTCCATAATTGAAACTATCATGGGATAGTATAAAGATTATGAATCATCATTAAATATATATTAAAATATATTCAATGGTATAGTAAATGATAATTTTTTAATAAAATAATATTTCAACACTAACATTAAAAACCATGCACAAAAGAAATAAACTTACTACGTATTATAATGAAAATAAGAGATAAAAATATAATTAATGAATTTCTATTGGGTATAGAAAACTATAAATTTGGTTATACGTATTATTATTGTTCATCCATATTTTATAAGTATGGTTATATTTATTATATGGGAGGTTAATATCATTGGTGGATGTTAAGAATTATGGTTCATGTGTTTAGTTTTAATTTTAATTCTTCATGGTGTGATTAGTTTTATGACCAAATTTTTTTATTGGATTCTATAATATATATTAATCACATAATACAATGAATTAAATTTTATTCCTGGTAATTTATGTTTAATATCAATATATATCATTCAACTATATCCTATAAAACAAATTTATGATATTACAAGTTATTCATTACTCAACATAAATTTAATGGGTTATAATTATTCAAGTATGACTTTATTTTTATAAGATGTATTTTACTACTATGTGATGACATTATAATTAATTTCCTCATTTGTTTGGCTTTATTACAAGAATGGATTATTTTCATTATAGAAATCATTGTTGTTAATAATTATTCCCATTCTCTCTAAATAATTCCCTCTTCTTCCATGTCATGATTTTTCCGCATCAATGTTATCCATTATATTTGGAAATATAATTTGCTATATCTGATATAAAATTAATATTTTCCATCTCTTAATTTTAAAGTTAATTTTTATAAAAATTTCTTAATGATAGACTCTTATAATGTTATAAAAATTTATTTTTTCCCAAAATGGTCATTTGTTCTATCTTCCACTATTAATATTATTAGGATATTGCATACAAATTGGTCAAGGATCCATTATTTATGGGTTATTAATGTGACTGTTTCTAAATGTTATCATATCACCATTTCAGATGTAACTTATGAAGGAAAAATATTACTTTTCCTTTTTATGATAATGTAAAAACTATTTATAAAATAACTTTTCCGCATTTACGACATAAACAAATTATCAATCCTCTAATAAATTTTTTTATGAAAAATATTCAATAAACATTTTTAAAATGGGGTTTCTATTAAACTAAATTCACATTTACTTTAAAATTAAAAGTGGTACTTATACTTATATTTCAATTTGATATACAAAATTATCTTGAAAATGATCATTTTGGGTTATATCAGCATCTTTAATTATCCTTATGATAACCTTGAAATATTTTATAATATCCCAAAAAATCATTCTATGTGTGGATTATAATCTCTTATGTGTACTTCTTCAATAATCCCAGCTATATTAAATGGGTTAAATATGTATTTTTAAAAGTAAGAATGTTTTTAGGATTTATAAGAACAAATATATATGAATGCTATTTATTTTATGGGTGGGTTCCTATACCTTACTCTTATTAATTGGTTGATTTTTTTAATTTTAGAGATCAATGAGGATACACATGTTGTTAGACCTTGCCCCGGAGGGTAAATGGGTGTTATCGTAAGACCTACATGGTACATGGGAAGTAATCCCAATCTCAAAAGGGTACATGGGTAGTAACCCAATAAAAACATTGTATAAAAGTTATTAGCCCAAGCCCAAGATGGTAAATTATTTTTATCCTAATACTAAGAGGTTACATAGGTTTTGTACTCAATTCCAAGAGGGTACAACCCAAAACTCTGATGTACACGTGTTTTTATCCCAATAAAATTACATTTTTAGAACCAGGAAGAAATGTTGTTATTAAATTGTTATGGTTTCTTATAAATTTAATAATAATATAATTCAATATTATATTATTTTTTTGTAGTTCCCATGGTTATTATCTCACATATATTAACTATTATTCCAAGGTACATTTTTTTCATTTTACATTACATATACATTAATTATATCTTATAGAACATAATAATGAATCAAATGGGTAGTTCCAAGTAGTCTAATGGGGAAGATTTCCTCGAAGGCCTTCAGGTCATGTAATTTGTCACTAATATTAAGGGATATGTAAGGGATCCCCTTAAAACATTAAATTGGGAATGCCAATTATAAATAAAAAATGAATTCCTTCAAGCCGTTAAGGCTAGACAAGGAATAATGTGGTTCGATTATCATGAAATGTCCTCAAGAGTCATTGAATTATTTTATTAAGTAGTAAATGATCAATGAAATAAAACATTATGATATTTGGATAATGTTCTGATTTTAAATTATAATTATTACATTATTAATGTACATGTATGTTTACTTCGAGATATAAAACATGGTGTCATAGAAATTTGTAAAACTAGGTGTTTTTATCCCAGGATAGAAGACTATGCATTTAAGATTCTTCAATAGATAAAATTATTTCAATATAAACTAAATTATATATGATTTGGGTTATACATAGATATGAATTCCAAATTTTCTCTATTTTTTCATTTCAAAAAAATTTCATTAATTTTTAATTAATGTGTTCCTTATCTATTCAGGTACTCTTGGTTGATTTTTCTTCTTCATCATAAAAATGATATAATATATCATTTCTATATCATTATATAATATATCTAGCTAGAAAAAAATAGTTATAGTTAAAGATCATATGGGAAGTGGATTAAATATATGTTGTCGCTTGATGTGTAATTGGATTTCATGAAATTTTGTTTGAGTATTGGATTTAAATGGGGGACATGAAAATATTTTGTGGAAATACAACAATGTGCTGGTTTTTTCCTCAAATAGAGTACTAAAAAATATTCTAAATAATTAGAAAAAATTAATCGAATTAAGAAGGAACATTTTTCCTCAATTAGATGCAATGTATCCCCTCATGATATATGAATTTTTTTATGAAAAAGATAAATTCCATTCAAAAAAAACATTTTTTAAAATTTGGGTTCTTAATTTTGAGTTATTTTATGGATTCCTAGGAAGCACTACTCATATTATTTTTCATGTTTAATATATGAGCATAGGTTTACTCATATATGTGGAGTAATTTTTAAAAAATTTACAATATTTAATAGATCCTTACTCTTGGATCTATATTCTACTTTGTATTTAGATCAATCCAACTGCCATAATTCCTCTAAAAATATTTCATCTCCTATAATAACTACAATTTACTAACCAAAAAATTATTATTATACAATATATAAGAAAAAATCCATTGATAAAAACATTATCACTCTTTTAAAAGTTAATAATTTTATATATAATAATTAATTCATAGTTTATAATGTTATCTTCTAATGTAAAAGTGCTATTAATCCTGAAATTCCGTTAAGCTCAAAAGAATGGAATGTAATGTGAACTTATTCTATGTTTACAACACAAAATAATATTTATTTTACATTAGTTAGAAATATTACACATCACCCTATAAAAATCCCACCACTCAAATTTTTTATCTTCAGAAATGGTAATAATCTTATATATCATCTAAAAGATGTAAGGTATCACTATAACAATTCGGTAATTATTTAAATTCCAATAGTTTATCGAGAATATATTCATGATATATAATTATTTTGTTAAAGGGCTTATCCATTTGTATGCTTTCTCACATATCCAAAAAATCATTAAAACTTATTTTAAAACCATTTCTCATATTTTAATTAATTTTAGATTAATAATAATAAAATAAAAAAGTTCCTTTTTTATAATAGTCCCAAAGACTCATATAGAATAAACATGTGATAATTTCCATTAAATTATAATATTTCTAAGGACTAAATCATTTAATTTAGTAATTAATATAATGAAATATTCTACATAATCCTATCCCCAATCATATATAATTAACTATTGGGTTGTGATCACCTATTGGTGTCAAATTCAAAAAACAAATGAGGGAATTTTCAAAATCATTTGAAAAAATAAAAATTATCATGTCTCAATTATGATATGTAATTTCCTCTAATTTAATATAATGAAATTTCTATTTTCCAACCTCAAGAATCCATAACAGACCAAATCAAAATATACATCACATTGAAATCAATTTCACTCTTTTATCTGGATAAATTTAATCAATAGTAATGATCGTTCTTTTAAATTTACAATTATCACAAAAAACATGTAACAAAGGTAATCGTGTCATTATTGGTTCTAAATCATATATTATAATGCCACTTGATATCCCAATTTCTTTAGTTCATAATGTTTCAACAATGCTAATAGTGTCATTCATGGTTTTCAGTAATCAGTATTCGATGGTTTTCATATATATTTTTTTGTATGGGGTGGATGTTTCTATTGATTTTGGAATTATTCTCATCGGTGATCTATTATAATAGGTGATTGTGTTATGTTTTGATTATTTTTCAAGTGTGAAGGGGGTTTTTGTTTTCATGTAGATTATTCTAATTTTTTATATTAAGAAATAGTATAACGTTTTTCTGTTTAATTTTATGAGGATGTTTCTTAGGTGTTTTTTCAGTGGTGATGATGGCTGCATCAATGGATTACAATCCTTCGTTGATTAATTCTCAATCATTGCATTGAAATATCTCTTGTGGAATGACCTTTTAACCCAATTACATTCTATTTACTATTTAATATGTAAATTTGTTGGTTTTTTTGTCCTTTAGGACTGGTGAATAGTATAATTTTACTATTATTTGGTTATTTCAGTTTACAATTTTCCTCTTAAATATAAAAATTTGAAATTTAAAATTTAAAAATATTACTAATGGAGTCAGTAAATTAAACATTAATTTAACATGAATGAATTCTTCCTTGTTATATTTTTTCTATTTCTATTCATTTATCAAGTATGGGATGGTAATGAAATATGATTATTGCTCTAAAATTATGAATTTTTTTTCACAAGGGATATGATCCATACAAGTAATAATAATGAATATATCAATAAAATAACATCAACATTTATCCCATTTTATTAATAATATGATCATAATAAATATAATTTAATGATGAAATCCACTAACACATATGTCTCTCTCAAATTCTATTAATAATTAAACATGTTTAACACACCCAATAATAAGATCACTATTTGAGAACACAAATTAAATACTCTTACACCACACACGAAAATTAAATAAATAGGAAAATATATTAAATGTGAAGGTGGATAATTTAAATTCATCTTTTAACGTAGCTTAAACATATTGAATCTATGTGATAAATTTTTTTATGTATAGGTTAGGTCTCAATATAAAATTATGTCTAGAAACATAAATTTTTCAAACATGTAGAAATGTTTTCTAGAACTATAATGCTTGGTGAATAAAAAACCCGAGATAAAAAATTCAGGTTATATCTATGATTGGAGAAGGACAAGAGAGGGATTCATGAAAATTCGTTATAATACCATTCATGATGTGAAAAACTATTTTGGTTGGAGTTTCAAGGAAATGGATTTGAAAATTATTTCAATCTCAATACACCTTTCAAACATAAAATTCAAAGACAATATCTCACATCCCTAATCATTTATAAGTCATTTATTCTGAAAAAAACTATTTTTTTTATGAAAATAATTTAAGGAGATAATAATTATAATATATATTCATTTAAAATCAATGTACCTAAAAATGAGTAAGAAATTAAAAACACATAAAAACTCCTAAAAATATGGTATCAATCAGAAACACTTAAATAAAACAACCAATTTGAATTTAGGTACATGTAACATATATATGGAATATTTTTAATGAATATATTAACAAGGGTAAATAAAACATTGATTTTAAATGGGAATCTTGAGATTTGGTCATTGTTTTTTTCCTTCCATAAACAAACATGAAAATAATAGAGTTACAAATTTTTTTGAGAGAACTATAAAATGGGAACGAAAAGGGAATGAAATTACCAATTTTATTCCCTATATCATTACTAGGTTTTCGTTGACCATATTAAAGAAATTCATATAGTGATATTAAATCTGAAGGGATCTCAACTATAACATCCCATTCTTTTTGTAAAAAAATATTACATCTCTTTATATAAATATTCAATACATAACAATCTTTTCCATGGAAACCCCATAATGGTTCTGTGTCTTCATTGAATATATATAAAATTTTACAATTTTTTAATGATCTTTACCATATCCCATAATGATCTACCCACATATTACTATTAATAAGTATACCCTATTAAAAATATACATTATAGTATGTGGAATGAAAACAGAAGATAAGGGTGAGATCAATTTCCCATTATGGGTAAGCATGGGTGATATCAATTTAAGATCATATAAAATCATAAAATAAGAATAAGGGGATGAGAAATTGACTATAACACTAAATGATAATACCCAATATTAAAAAGACCATAAACATTTGTTATGGAATTAAAAATTAACATTTCCAAAGAAATGATTCATAATTATTATAATCACCATAAATAATTCTTGCACTACAGGCTGGTTTCAAAAATGTCTATGTAACTATCCATATAATAGATTCTATTTAATAATTCAAGTTGAACTTCCAAGACAAAAATATCAGGAATCATCACCTATTACTTATATTGTATTAAGAACATCGACTAATTTTTCATAACTAATTTAGGACATTGACTTGTTTCCTTCAATAAATTGATAACTTTATCTTATTTTCCATAAATATATCATTGGATATAATAATTTAACCAGTGAATTGGTGGGAGATATAGGTGTTGACCATCACATAATGAAAACCATATGTATGTGTTCCATAATATGAGAAATAATTCATCATATTATAACCAAACAAAATAAACAGGTTTTATAAACATTTCATTATAGAACAACCCATCAAAACAAAATGGGTTTCATTAACAATTCATATTTTCACCATAAACATAAACCATATAGAGAATGAATAAGGATGTTATCATTATATCATATCTTTAGTAATTCATTAACATAAAATAAACTAATGTTATCATAGATGTAAAATTATTTTTAAAGATTAGCTGTCATATATCTTATGGGAAACAACTAATAAATTTTAAATTAATATATTTTTTTTATGTTCACTTATAAATATGGACATTTTAATAGGAAAATAAACTCATTAACTATTAAAGGAATCATCAATTAACTGAGGACTCATGATGTATGGAAAATATTTCCATTCTATATAAGTTAAATAAAACCACTTACATATGGTTTGGGAAAAAATGCTTTTTGTACATAATATGGAAAGTGATAAAAAGACTCATTTGAGTCATTTTTTTTAAAATTATAATATTTGGGAAAAAATGATAATAATTAGAAATGGGGGAATTATAAAATCCTATTTAATTTTTATATTGAAATCGTATATATGTATGATAAATATACCTTAGTGGAGACTCTCCATGGTAATAATGACTTTTTGCGAAGTGATATTTCTGATAGGCCACTTGTCTGTCACAAATTATCCATTTTGAAAGACATTTTTTGAAGGTATTCAAATCCCATCACAATATGAAATTAAATAAATTATTAATTTTAATACAAGAAAGAACCCATCGCAAATACATTTGGGGCCCCTTCCCACCACAATTCCCCAAATTGTATCTACAATGGGTAAAGAACTCATAGAAATTACTAATCAGGAAGTAATGTTATTTGTGATAGGAGATATGACTCATCACAAATAACCATGGAAAATATAGTTATTTTTATGGGAATTATGACTTTTCAAAAATACAATCTTGGTAGGTGAGTATTTTTGATTTATACCAATGTAAAATATATTTCAACCACCATCTCAATTTTTGATTCTCAGAAATATCTGTTACTGTAATCATTGAAAATATGGCTATTTACGATGGGAATCTCATCAAAAATAGACTTTTTTCTAAAAATCACATCTATATATAACACCCTATATTTTTTCAATTCATTCTCCACGTGAGTGTTCATATTCTCAACAATTCTATTCTTCTCTTCAATAGTCCAATTAGATGGAAAAAGTTTTATATAGAATGAAATTTTGAGGTTTGATGTGTATAAAATATTCATTTGTTACGTATTTATATAAATTTTACATTTTGATTTTTTATTTTTTATTATGTTTAAATATTATTAATTTTTTATAATTAGACTTAATTAGAAGATATTATTTATAACTTAAAATAATTATTTATAACTATAAGTAGTAAGTTTAAAATATAAGTATTGTTTTTAATTTTTAGTAGTTTTTTTATTTAATAATTAAATAGTATTAGATTAAAATAATTTGATTTATTTATTAGAGAGAGAATTTTATTAATAATAATTACATATAATTTATAATTAATATTAATTAAAATAACATAGTAATAATTTATAGATATTAGTAATAGGTGAAAATAATTTATTGTAGTGTTTAAGATGTAATAGTAACCATTAAAATGAATTTTAAAAAACAATAAATATGGAAAATCAGTAGCAATTAGTAAAATTTATTGTTAAATAAAAATATTTTTTAAAAATGAGAGTTATTAGTTAATACTTATGGTGACTATTAAACATTTGTAAAATTTAATTTAATATTACATTAATTTATAAAAATTAACTATAATTAATAAAAATTGGTGATATATTATATTAATTTTTTAAAATTTGTGCTGAGGACTAAAAATTAGAAAAAATAAGTGAAAGGTTGTAAAAATTATCAGTAAAACACAATAATTAGTAAAAAATAATTAAAATAAGTTTCCATTTGTAAAAATTTGTAAATATCAATTGTAATAACTAAAAATTACTAAAAAATAGTGATGGTTAGTAAAAATTAATAAATATTAGTATTAAACTAGTAAAATAAGTTATAATTATTTATTACTTGTGATAACTAGTAAAATGTTATTACAAATCACTTCAAATATTAAATATTAGAAGTAATTATTAAATACTTTTGATAAATAACTATTATTTATTAAAATAATTGGTAATTATAATTCTTTTTATAAATTATTATCATTTCTATAAATAATTAAAAATAAACATTAAATTAATATAATTAGTGAAAATTTCTATTAATTGGTCAAAAATAGATACAATTAGCTAAAATAATTGAAAAATCACTATAGTTATTAATCATTGGTGGAAATTACTATGAATTAGTACAAATCCGTAGTAAAGTACTATAAATAAGTGAAAAATAGAAGTAATTAGTAATAATTTGTTGTAATTAGTAATTATTAGTGGTTTTTAGTAACAATTGGTAAAATATAGTGGTGATTAGTGGAACTTCATAATAGTTAGGGTTAATTTGTAGTACTTTGTAATTCATTGTATTTGTTAGTATAAATTACTAGAAAACTAAAAGTGATATTTGCCATCAATTTATTGGTGATGAGAAAAGAAAATTTTGCCGATGGTTGGAATAAATTAGTTTAATGAAATTTTTTTAAATAGTTGGCATAAATATTTTTCATCATCTAGAGATTTAAAAATCAGAGATGTACTCATTTTAATAATTTATAATATATTTTATAACATTATAATTAATTATACCAACAATTAGTTGTAAATAATGATGGATATAACTAATTACCACAAATTACAAAAAACAATTATAATTAAATATAAATAAAAAATGTACTATAAAATAGTAATTCAGTGTAAATGATTGAATTTAAAATCATTAGGTGATAAGAAAGGACGAATTAGGGCCACCCTTGTCCAAATTTGTCATTAGGTCTCTAGAATAGGTTAAGAAAGGATGTGATTCATTAATAGTAGTAGAAGAAGTATGATAAGAAGATGCATCTATGGTTGGAATAGAAACACGAAGAGTTGATGTACATGCAATAGTTATTGTAAATTTGACCTATTTAATTTTATTAAGTAAAAATTAATAAAAATTAAAGGTAAATTATAAAAAATTAATGTTAAATCCCTATAACTTGTAAAAATATAAAGTGATTACAGAAATTAAATTACTTTTAAATATTACATTTAAAAATTTGTGTTTATTAGATAATATTAGTAATAACTAACGATAACTAGTGAATATTAGTAAACAAAATTCTGTAATTTATAAAATACATATGTCAAATAGTTAAAATAATCAATAATTAGTAAAAATAAGAAATAAATTACTAGAGGTTTTTGTAATTTTTATTAAATTTTATTTAATTAAAAAATCCAAATAAATTATAATTTATTTGTAAATTTTATTGTAAATTATTAAAAATAAGTGTTAATTACTAAGCATTAGTTTTAAATAGATAAAATACAAGATAAAGAAAAGTTTTTTTTTATTTTATACAGTTTTTTTGACCATGTTTAGTTTATATAAAATTGTTCATAAAAATTAATTATTATATATTTTCTAGATAAATTTGGAACAAGGATGCGAAAAACAGTCATTGATAAAAGATAACAATTGGGTAAATCTTCAAGGGAATCCAAATGGTTATGGTATAAATCCTATACATATTTTGTGTCTTAAAGTTTATTTTACCACTTCCTTCATCGAAACTTGAATTTTTTTAGAAGGGAAAATTATGTGTCCATGTAATAAATGTGATATAAGGAGTACTAACACATTTGAAAACATTGGTTTTAATTTATTCAATTTTTGTTTTTGGAAATAATTTTTTTTTCAATTTAGTGAAAATAATTCTGGAGCAGTTATTAATAATTTGGTTTGATATCCATTATGGCTTAAAACATTTACATGATTTGGTAGGTATATCATTTCAAAAACTTGAAACACAATATTATATTTATTTAACTCATGATTTATAACCTTATCAATATTAGGAGTTGTTGAAATCTGGTGATGATTCCTTATATCATAGTTGAATAATAATCAAATTTAAAGTTGTTTCAAAATTTGTTTCCATTTAATTTGAGAGGGTAATTTTTAATTGATGGTTTTAATAAAAATAATGTTTGGATAAATCCTAGTTACCTGATGGAAATGTGTTGCCTTAAAATTTCTATGATATGAAGAGGATAGATTATAATTTATGTTTAGGTTATCTGAAGATCCATGCACGATCCAATGATTGCATATTATATTATGTTGAAAATGAATTTTGTCCAGTTTTCCTAACTGTGTACAATTGAGGGAGAAATCGTCTCGTCTAGGAAATCTAATATTGATTCATATAAAATTATTGAGGTGTTTCTTTTTTACGCCTATATTATTCCATTTATGTATTTTTCAAAAAATTGCATCATTTCTGTCATGTGATAAAAAAAATAATTCAACATGTAAAATAATAAATCATAAATATAATGGTAATTAATAGAAATATTTTGGCCATGTACTTAAGTATATTTATTTAGAAGCCAAAAACAAGGTATTGGGTCTCTCTATGGACACTTTCTGCCCATTTAGTTCTTACGGTAGTCAATATTAATGTTTTCCTACCGTCATCACTTTGTACAATTTACCACATTGTATTTTGAGGAATAATCCATATATTTGATTTTCCATATTAATTCATGGAAGTCCATAAAAGAATAATTATGTTTATTTTAATACATCGATTGATGATTAAAATTAATTATTCAATAATGGTTTCATTGAATATGATGTTTTTTATAAAACATTTCCCAATGAAAGGTTCATTATTTGGAGAATTAGTTAATTCCTAGCATATGGGATGTTATATAGATATAGAACACATGTTAAACAATTATGTATATAATGTATGAGTGAAAAAAATATTTTATGCTCATCAATGATAGAAAACATTGTTTTCTTAAATGTCATTGACGGTTTCTTCCTACCAATCCTTCTTTTTTGAGGAAAAATGCCATTTCAGAAAAGGATCATTTAGAAGATATCAACCTCCAACAATTAACTCAGGTATTGAGATAATTTCTTTTGTCACTCCATTACCTTACAATACCCTTTGAGTGACTATAAACCAAAAAAATATGTTACTATGGGATGGAATTCATTTTAAAAAAATGGTCTATTTTCTGGGTTCTGGTGTATTTATCTAATTTTTTAGTCCATTGCATGTTGGATGTCCTAAATATTAATATAAATGATATTTTTAATATATTTCACATAGTTATAAAAATATGAGGTAAGACCATAGATAATTTAAATGATTGATTAGATAATTCCAATATTTACCGGTGACCATAAATTAAACTTTTCAAAAATGAAATTCCCAAAATATATTGAATCCAAATAATTATTATATAGTTTCCAAAAAAATTAAATATTATTTTTTAGTGGATTTAATATATAATTATTCTGAATGGTTATCAATCCATTTTGGATTAATGTATCATAAATGGACATATAACATGATTAAAAATTTATGTTGTTCATGTAATAATGAAATGACATATAATAATTGGATTTATAGGTCTGATATATTCATTTATTTGGGATGCACTATAAAATGTCATATATTTTTTGTCTAATTATATTTTGAAGAGAAAACATACTACAATGCACATTTTAGACTTCAAGAATATTTTTTAAAATTTTATGTAAATTTGAAGTACAATTTCTACCACCTTTGTTTTTTTCAATGAATTTGTTTATGTCAATAATTTTTCATGAAGAAAAATTTCTATGGCCATTAAAGTTCAAATTGATGTACCCACATGTGAAATTCATGAAAAAATTAAAGAAAAGGGTATGTAACAAAGAATCAAATGAAGGATCAATTATAGAAGATTATTTGTAGGATGATATTTCATTTCTATTCTATAAATATTTTCTATTTGAATATCCAAAAAAACATACCTGAATGGTTTGTAATGAGGTAAATATTGAAGATGAAATGGAAAGTCAATTATCAGTTTTGAATACTCCTAAACATTGATTTGGTGGAGTTCATGAATGGTTGCAATATTATGATGAACATCATAGGGATCATACATATGTTATGCTCAACTATGATGAAATGATTCCATTTTAATGTGAGTACTACTATCACTTATTCTATATTTAGTTTTATAGAAATTTAATATAATTTTATATCTAGGTTATATGGTGATTATTACTGAATTAGTTCCACAATATACAACATCTACTCTTGAAGAATGTCTAAAAAATAATTTATCCTACAGGTTTAAAAAACATGAAAACTGAACTATTTATAATATGACATGTAAAATAAATTTAATACTAGTTATATTGATACTCATTTTCATATTTTTAGGTATGTCAACACAGTGACAAAATTAATGATTTATTATGAGTATCGTGTAAACATACACCAAAAATTATTAAATCATATAATTTATATGTGTTGAATGTTTTTCAATTTCGTCCATATGCATATGTGAAATAAAAAACCAAGGATATTGTTGTTTTTGTCAAGGGATATCATTATAGAGAAAATGAATTTGAATTTTATGTCTTTTTAGAAGAAATAATAGAAATGTGTTATTTGGGATTGAATTACTGATGTTTAAATGCCAATGGTTTGATACTCATGGAGGCTTATGTGTTCATCTACACCATAGAATTATTAATATTAAATATAAAATCCTTCTTAAAATAAAAGAACCAAATTTATTGGATTTGTAAGAACATAATATTTTTATGTACACTATTTTTCTTCTTTAGAAATGTTGAGTGATTGATAGCGCATAAGAAAAATGAAAATCTTCTGAACATAAGTGTATACAATGTGAATTTGATTTTGATGTAGTGAAAGGAATTGGCATTTTCGAATAGACCACTCCCAAAAGATAATTTAAAAGAAGATACATGAATATTAACAATGAATCCCTCTTGTTATCTATCACTACTGGTGATG
Organism: Viscum album; assembly: GCA_963277665.1. Taxonomy (NCBI): domain Eukaryota; kingdom Viridiplantae; phylum Streptophyta; class Magnoliopsida; order Santalales; family Viscaceae; genus Viscum; species Viscum album. The sequence continues at coordinate 939,437,817 of OY728129.1, forward strand.
AAATATTTGAAGTAACATGTGGATTTGTAATAGAATTAGATAATGATGTTGAAACTCATATGAAAATTTATGGAACTGAGGAGGAATATGTAGATTTCGACACCATAAAAGACATAGATGAGGATGAAGATAAATAATAAAACAATTAAATGTTTCTATAAACATTAATAATATATATATATCATACTTTATTTAATTAAATTTTAGACAATAGTAATTTCATGTTTTCAATATCCAATAAATGTTTATGTTATTTGTTTCATGATTTGTATGAGGCTATAATACCCAGTGATAGGCCTGATGAAACATCATTTGTGCCTCAAACTACTGGCATATCAATATTCACTCAGAGGGTTTGTGGTATTACTTGAATTATGATTCCAATCCCTATCCCAGAGAGATGATTATTCCTTGAGTTTGATCCACACATATATTGGTATGTTCATTTGTGAATATTAATTTTTTCATTAATTTTACTTTATTTATTTATATTCTAATTTATTTATTTTTTTTACTATTTTTTCATATATTCTGACATATAGATTGTGGATTATGTAGTGTAATATTGTGGAATTGTTTTTCTAGTGCATAGGTTGAATTTTATTATATTCCCATTGATGTTCGGAACCATATATTTGATCACTAAATGCTATGTAAATGAAGAATGTTTTTTTAAATATATTTTTTTTGTAACATGATATTATTTGTTATTATTAGTGTTTATGGTATCCCATGGATGATACCATGTAGGCATATCTCTGGTAGTCATGGGAGGTTGGCATGCATGAGCATTGCCATCAGGTTTTTCACTATATAAAGAGGATAACCTTATGGAAAGAGGGTGTCATTGATTTTGATAATTAAATTTTATCCAAGTGACTATAATACATATCATCATAGGTATTGTATTGTAAACCCCAAGCATTGATGGAACGTTTCCCTTTGAATAATGCAATAGCTTGCATTGAACGCATCTTCGAGATTCTAACACACTGCGACTAATCAAACTAGCCATTATGAATAGTAAAACCCACTTTTTGAAATTTAATAAATTTTATTTTTTAAAATGGAATTCATTTTTGAATTTTGAATATTGAAATTACCTTACATTGAATATGTGTTATTTTTCTGAAAACATTCAATTTTAGATTAATATTGAAAAACATTGCGTTATTGGTTAAAACCGACTTTTTATATGAATAATTTTTTTATTTAAATAAATTATAGGTCAACATAAATACATAATACCTATATATGTTCAATTTAATTAATTGTATTCATTTTATAATAAATTTAGATATATAAAACATTTATTGAACTTTTTACCACCTTTTACCCACACACTAGGAGAATTTTCCAATTTGCATAAAACATAATTTTACGGCTTCTATGATTTGGAATCCCAAAATCCGAGAGACATGGTTAATATTAGTCAATAAAATGTGGATCAATATGTTGAAATTTTTTTTTGATTAACATTAACTTTTGACTTTTATTTACCATAGTTAAAAGTAAATACAGTAATTAAGGAAAAACATTAGATCATAATTATCCTAAAAAATGTCCTAATTCTATTGGATAAGTATAATTCGATGAAAAATTCCATAGTAAAAAAATATGACCCCCTTTGGTCCACATAGATTTGATTACAACATTTATTATTATTTTATTTAATGAAGAGTTAAAATAGTTATATTCCACCCTTCATCCTAAATGCCTCACATTGGTAGGAAAACTAACCTAATGAGCCCTTTTGATCAAATCAAAAAGTAGAACTCGAAAAAGAGATAAATATTTCATCACCACTTTCAAGTTATTTTCTTCTTACACTTCATCTTTCTTTGTTGTTTCCATACCAAAATAATATATCCTGAACCTTATACATACTGTGATGTTATTATAAATACGTTACAACCATATTCGTTAATCTATCAATCCGATAAATGACAAAGTCACCACACATGCTTACGTACGGCTTACCATCTCCACATCGTGGTGTAGTTTATTATTAGAACACTTAATTATAGGGATGGGTATAATAATGAGTACAAATAATGTAAATAATAAATATAACATGTTAATAAATCTGTATATTTGATATACCATCAAATTACATATGACTTTGCCATCAATATAATTATATTGTCGCTCGTACGTACATACGGAATACCATCTCCGCGAACATGGTGAGATTCATTTCCCCATCATATCCATTCCATAATAATATTCATTTGATGACTAAAACTAATGTTTATGAACATAAAATCATTATGTATATTAATCTTCTATATCCTATCAATAACAAATATGGATTACGTAACCAATCATATAATGGAAAACAAATCAATTAACACCTAGAACGATGATACTACTGAAATATTATAAACCAATCAATATTTGAGGATCATATATGATATCATATTTATGTATGCAGTTATTGTATAATTTAAAAACAATGATTTTACTATTATATATGATTATAACGTACCTTCAACCAAGGAAAATTACAAGGTAAGGGTTAATTTCACAATCTCTTTATTAACTAAGGTTGTTTTTATGTAAGTATATAATAGGACCTCTTTATCATACAAATCCATGTTTTCATAAAAATGTATTTCAACACATTTTTACTATTTACTAGACTAAGGTCAAAGTCATTTATACCCTTATTTTACCTTATATGTTTTGAAAGGAATCGTTACATCATATTCCAAACTAGGTAGTTTATGACATTTTCGACAAAATTACGGTAATTTTTTAAACTTATATCGTGGGTGAGGACATTTTCTGATGTTATAACATCATCAAAGCTTCCCTTATAGGCTTATAATAATATTTTCAAAATAAATTTTTTATTTTATAATTATTTTACTTTTAATTGTTTCAAAATAGAAAGAGGTGTTTCATTCAAATTGTTTTCATTTCATCTATTTCAACATCCTTTTATGGATTTTAATGTTGTTTGACCATTAATTATTATGATACAAGTCACCCATATTGAATTGAAGGTTTTGTGATATGTTTGACTATAGATGTGTTATTTTTATAACATTTATGGTTTATGGTAAAAGAATTGAAATTTCGTATTCTAGTTTTAATACAAATGTTTATGTTCTATTTCAACCATTTCATGTGAGGATTGTATTGTAAAAAGTATGTGATGGGTGGATCCTAATAGAGCTCCTTGGTACATCAGTTGGTCTCATTAGGCAATTAGACCTGGAATTGTTCGAGGCCTTTCCAAATTTGATATATGGTTTTGGCTGACGTCTAAATCATTTTTAGACGTCTGGGTCGAGGCTTTAACATGATGTTTCAGAATGTCCTCCATTATAAATTGCTTCACTCTAAAAATAATAATGATGGATCATGTGGTTATTAGACTAGTATAATACCCATGACTATATTTTTTTAGAGAATTATTTACACAGCTCATATTCCTTCCATAAAGTTTTCATGTTTATTATTTGTAAAGGCATGTGCTTTTAATTACTCATATTGCATAATGATTATGTTATCTTACATTGAAGTGCTTACCCTTACTGACAATTTGATCCCACCCCTTTATTATGTTTCATTTTCCCATGATATGAAGAATATTGTTATGAGTGAATTGCAGGAATAATCTAGCAGGATTGGATGTTTCTAATGGAATAAATTACTCTTGTATTTCATTTCATGTTGTAATGTTGAACTTATGTATGTATCTTGTTTCCAATAATACAAAACTGATCAGTCTTTCAAGATATTATTCCTTATATCATACCAATGTTATGTAATAAAGCACCGTCTCTGGGTAACTGGGGTCGGGGCACTACAATTGGTATAAGATAATTTTTAGTACAAACCATGGAAACTAAATTTAAAAAAACATTAATTAGAGAACATTTCCCTAAGATAGACTTTGACGATTAGTATATAAGAACACCCTAGAGTTTTTGTCCTCTAGAGATTTTGTGAGTTTCCAAACAATATATTCTTATCTGGATATTATCATGTAGAGGCACCTGTGGAATAGATATACATATGGATAAAACCTAAAAAACCCAGCTTTGAGTAAGACTCGAATGGGAACTGGTGCGTGACAACAGGTCTTGCAGCACTCTTATTTACTACACTCCAAGGGTATATTCTTAGGAAAATTATCATTTTATTTACAAAAACTTGTAAAGGATTTATGAGTATATACATCCTTAATGAAAACATTTTTATGATTATGGATTATATCCATAAACTGTTCAATTTATGTCAAGTGTTTTACAAGTTTGGAATTATCTATTGTGATTCATAAACTAATCTATTGTATTCCATTGATCAAAAATGGTGCCTAGTGGATTGAATGGAAAATGTTTCAATTCACGTAATCCATGTAGGTATTTCCCTCATACTAAAGATAATTATATTGGAGCTGGTGATACAACTGGTGTTGATCAGATTATCACCATACTGGGACAACTCACACAGTTTATGAATAATAATAGTGCTCGTATGAAGTACCATGATCCACATTGTATGGGATCAATGTTAGACCACTTCATAAGGAAAAAACCAACAACATTCAATGGGAGTACAAATCTATTAGACAATGAGCAATGGATAAGTACCTTAGAGAAAATATTTTATACACTAGGGAGTAGTGAAAGGGAAGAAGTTTTCAAGGGAGTTTATTGCCTCACGAGAGATGTAGATCAATGATGGTCGTTGAATGAAAACACAAATGAAGATGAATAAGTATCAAAAAATATAATTTAGGTAGTTTAAATATATTTTCATAAAAAAATACATTCCTCATGACCATCGAGCAGATATGGAAATACAATTTCTGAGTCTAAGGCCAATGGAGGATAAAAATGATGTAAATTACGAGGCGAACATTACAAAGATAGAAAGGAATGTTTCATGCTATATAATTAACTCAAGAAGTAATATTTATCATTTATTTTATGGGTTTAAACAATTTCTACATTGATCATTAGTATCGTAATCCTTCTCATCGTATAAAGATATTATCTCACGTGCTATCAAGATCGAAAATGAATTCTCTTGGTCTTATGACATTAAAAAATCAAAATAAGGAGAGATCTTCTGAACAATCTGGGAAAGGAATTACAAAAATTGGGAAGAAGGGAAGAGTTGAATTTTTACCCTGTGATAATTGTGTAAGGAAGAACCCCAGTTCCTGTCTAAAAGGAAAAGGAGTATGCTACAAATGTGGACATAAATTACATCATTCTAGTGATTGTAAGGGGATGAAAAAAGATTCCACTGTTCAATGCAATAATAGTAGGGAGATGGGACATTATGAAAATGAATTTCCTAAGAGTCAGGGAATCATACCTCAGAAAATACCACGAGATCATGGACACACTTATCCAATCACTACTGATGAGGTTGATGCACTGAAAGATCATGTGGTAGGTAATTTAATGGTTTCCTCAAGTTTATCCAATGCATTACATGATTTTTTATTATCACATTGTTTCATATCGTTCTAGAATCTAAAAAAATTAAATATTTAAAATTTGATTTAACAAGGGATTTGTCAGTCAAAAAATTTAAGGGATGTTTCATTGCAATAAATTTTTCTAAATCAGCCCCGACTAAGGCATATAAATGAAAATTATCTGCTCATCTAATCATCATACATATGATTTAATTTGATATTATCATTTGTCTAGATTGGATTTTGGACAATGATGTGAAAATTTATCATAATAATAAGTAAGTTACAATTCTCGATTATGATAAAGAGTATCTTATCTTAGAACAGAAATGAAACCATCTAATTATTATATAGTTCTACCCCTATTAGCTCTACAAAAATCAATTATTGAGGAGTATGAGAATGAACTAATTATGGGTGAGGAAAAGAATGTTCGAATATAGGATTTAACTATTGTGCATGAATATGTTGATGTGTTTCTAGAGTATTTACTTGTACATCATCTTAAATGAGAAATTGAGTTTTCCAATGATTTAATTTCGGGTTCACAGCCCATATCGAAGACCCCTTCTCGAATGGCCAATGTGGAATTACTGGAATGAAAGAAAAAACTAGAGGAATTGAGTAATAATGGATTTATTCACCCTAGGGTTACTCTATGGGTATCCCATATCCTTTTTATTAAGAAGAATGGTGATTCTATGAGGTTGTGCATTGACTATAGGGAGATCAATGCTATTACAATAAAGAACATGTATCCCCTACCACACATTGATGATTTATTCAACCAACTTCATTGAGACTAATATTTTTCTAAGAATGAAATTCGATCTAGATATCATCTGTTGTGTGTGAAGAAAGAAGAAATTCTGAAAATATCATTTAGAACTAGGTACGGGCACTACGAGTTTACTACAATGCCTTTTGGATTGACAAATGCACCCTCTGTCTCCATGGATCTAATGAATATTGTTTTCAATGAATATATTGATGAAATTTTAGTGGTGTTTATTGATGATATCTTGGTATACTCGAAAAGATACGAAGATCATGAAAATCACATGCGCAGTATTCAAAAGACTCTTAGATGAAATAAATTATATGGGAAGTTTAGCAGGTGTGAATTCTTACATCAAGAGATTTCTTTTCTTGGTCATATTGTCTCTAAGGATGGAATCCTTGTTGATGTTTCAAAGACCAAGGCAATCCATGAAATTCCTACAAAGAAGAGTACAACTGAGGTACACAATTAATTGGATTATCCTGTTATTATCGACATTTCATCCATAATTTTTCCCTATCAGCTAACACATTAACAGAGCTCACACGTAAAGGGTTTAACATTATTTTGGAAAAAAGAGTGTGAAGAATGTTTTTATGATCTGAAGAGAAGATTAGTTAATGCTCCTATCTTGACATTAACATCAGGGAATGATGGGTTTGTTATTTATTGTGATGCCCTAAATAAATGACATTATTGTGTCCTTATGTAGAATGATATATTTATTGCCTATGCATCAAGATAGCTAATAATTCATGAGAAAAATTATCCTACTCATGATCTTGAGTTAGAAGCAGTAATATTTGATCCGAAAATATGGAGACACACTCTCTATGGTGACAAATATGAGATTCATATTGATCATAAGAGTTTAAAGTATATTTTCTCACCGAAAAAACTAAACAAGAGGCAAATCCTATGGCTTGAACTACTCAAGGATTATGATTTCACTATGCACACCAACTAGGGAAGTAAGAGATGGTGGAAGATGATTTGAGTAGAAAATACCATGAATTTTGGACACGATGAGAGTTAAAGGGGATCTTATTTTCTGGGATCTATTAAATATGGATATGGGAATAACCAGGGTAGGTGAAACATCAATACTTTTTCAGATGGTTGCAAAACCATATTTACTAGAATTGATAAAATTTCACAGACTGATGATGAGGAGTTTCAAAATATGATTAAATCTGTATATGATGGGATATTGAGTGAGTTCATATATGAAGATGGAATTTTGAAACTTTGGAGGGGCCTTTGTGTTACCAATATACCAGATCTAGAAAGGGAATTGTTAGATGATTATCATAGCACCTATTTCTTTGTACACTTGGGGAGCACCGAGATGTAATGACATTTGAAGGAACATTTTTGGTGGGAAAACAGAAAGAGGGTGATTTATGATTTTTTTTCAAGATGTAATGTTTGTCAACAAGTAAAATCAAGCAGTTAATAGATTAGAAAAATCATGTAACCTCTTCCCATAATTGAGTGGAAATTGGATGATATTACGATGGACATTGTCATGGGGCTACCAAAGTATCTGAGAAGGAATGATCCAATTAGGGTCATTGTTGATCATCTTTCCAAGTCGGCAGATTTTCTTGGTATAAGAGAAGATTTACCACTTGAATGTTTAGGAATAGTGTAATTAATGAAGTTGTAAGACTTCATGGAGTACCCTTATCGATTTTTTCTAATCGTGATCTCGGTCTTACATCAGGATTCTAGAAAATTCTTTATAAATCCATAGATACTGAACATTTTTTGAGCCCTGCCTACCACCATCATAGTGACTGAAAATCACAATAGAATATTCAATAATTAGAAGACATGTTGAGATCTTACTCACTTGACTTTCAAAGTATGTGGTATCAATATTTTCCTTTGGTATAATTTTCCTAAAATAATAGATTCCATTTAAATATTATGATGGAACCATATGAAGTATGATATAGAAGTGGAAGTTTCACACCAACATTTTGTGATGATGTTGGTGAAAAAAACTAATAGGCCTAGAACTTGTTGTGGAAACAATGGAAAAAAGTGATGATGATCCAAACCCACATCAAAGCATCCAATAGTTGGAAAAATAGCTAGGCTCATAACTGAAGGAAGGATATGGAATTTCACTTAGGATACCATGTTTTCTTGAAGTCATCTCTATGGAAGTGTGTTATACATTTCAGTAAGAAGGGTAAATTGAGTCTAGGGTACATTAGACCTTTCGAAATTCTTGAACAAATTGGATTTGTAGCTTATCATTTGGAAATGCCTCCAAGTCTCTCTAAAGTTCATGATGTGTTCCACGCATCACTATTGAGAAAATACATGCCGGACCCAATGCATATACTCACTTATGAGGATATAGAACTGGAATGTGATCTGTCTTGTTGTGAGGATCCTATCTGGATTCTTGTTACCAGGGAACAAGTGTTGAGAAACTGGGAGACTCGTCTGGTAAAAGTTCTATGGAAAACCATAAGATGAAAGATGCAAAATGGAAAATATAGGAACTTATGATGAAGAACCACCTGAATATTTTTGTGTGGTAGTATTCTAGAAATTTCATGGATAAAATTATTTAAAGGATGGGAGAATGTAATACCCCAATCTTCCATAGTACATTTCCCTTTGAATAATGAAATAGCTTGAATTGTACGCAACTTCGAGATTCTAAAACACCGTGACCAATCAAACTAGATGTCATGAATAGTATAACCCTCTTTTTGAAATCTTATAAACATTATTTTTCAAATTAAACATCATTTTTTAATTTTTATTATTGAAATTATCATTGGGTGAATTTTTGCTATTTTGCTGAAATCATTTTGTTTTTGATGAATAGTGAAAAACACTTCGTTATTGGTTTAGACCAACTTTTTATTTAAATAATTAATTTGTTCTTTTAAATTTATTTTAGGTCATAATATATACATAATACCTATATAATTTCATTTTAATTCAATGGTTTAATTTTATAATATGTTTAGATATATAAAAAGTTTATTAAACTTTTTACCATCTTTTACCCACCTCCTATGAGCATTTGAAAATTTGCATAAAATATAATTTTACCACTTCTGTGAGTTGAATTTCAAAAATCCAAGGGACACAGTTCATATCATTAATATAAATTTTGTTCAATTAGATGAAAATAATATTTGGTGGATATTAACTTTTGACTTTTATTTTCCACGGTTAAAAGAAAATAAGGTAATTAAGGGTAAAATGATATCATAAATAGCCTAAAACATGTTCTAATTATATTGGATTAGTATTATTCTACCCAAAACAACCTTTGGAATAAAATATTACCCCCTTTGTTAGACTTGTATTAAATTAGGACATTTATTATTATTTTATTTAAATAAGAGTTAAAAGGGTTTAATTCAAATTTTAATAACTAAACCAATTTTTATATTAGGATTCACACAATATAAATGTGACTATAATTATTAATTATATGGATAAAAATATTTCCTACATAAGGGTATTTTATTTAGAATTTTTAGACATTAAATAATTTAATTTATTTCTGACACAATGGTGATGTAGTAATTACCTTATTAATGAAATATTAAAATAATTGATATTATAAATATCCAAATAAATCTAAATTGAGACTTAGGATGAATTAAAATAATTTTATAGCATAATATGACATTTTAGGGTTGGTAAAATAATTTTTATTTTAAGTGACTAAGTTTTAATGGCTTTAAAAAAAACCAAATACCAAATATTGTAAAAATTGACATAATTGAGTTTTTAAAACAAATACTATATTATTAATTGATATAATCTTCATAAAAATCTGAGATTCATCCAGAAGACTTAGATAATGTTATATATATTAATAATGAAATTCTTAGGGTTCTCTTGGAAGTTTATAGTACGCTTATTAATCATATAATATAAAAGTACAAAGAGACGTGGTAAATGTCAAACTATTTAACTAAGAGTTAAATTTATAATATAATGGTAATATGGTGACCTTAAACAGTCTAAAACCTATTTTTGATAAGTTTTCAACCCATAAAAATTATATACTCCATATAAATTATTTTTATGACATTAGAAACTGAATATTATTTTATTACAAAATAATATTTCAAGCTTTTCCTAAAGTGACCATCACCTCTCTTTTAAAAGGGCACTACCACTTATCTCAAAATCACACCTCCTAATCTATTTGGATTGGCCATCCTCTAACCAAATAACCTCCAAAATTTCTTACCTTCATCATAGAGGCCTTCCTTTTTTCTTACATTCAACAAAAAGAGCCCTTTTGATCAAATCAAAATGAAGAACCCGAAGAAGAGGTAAATATTTCATCAATTCTTTCATGTAATTTTCTTCTTCAACTTCCACTTTCTTGGTTATTTCAATACCAAAATAATAAATATAGTACCTTATAAATACTTTGATGTTATTATCAATATTGTAAAACCATATTACGGACTCTATTTATCCTATAAATGAAAAAGTCACTATACGTGCGTACGTACGGCTTACCGTCTCCACGTCGTGGTGTAGTTTCTTATTCAAGCATATCATTCATTAGATGGGTATAATAATGAGTATAAGTAATGTAAATAATAAATATAACATGTTAATTATTCTATATATATGATATACCATCCAATTACATACGATTTCTCCATTAATATAATGACATTGTCACTCGTGCGTACATATGGATTACCATCTCCACGAACGCGATGAGATTAATTTCCCCAACGTAACCATTCAAGAATAATTTTCATCTGATGACTAGAAATAGTTTTTATAAACATAATATCGGTTTGTATATGAATCAAATACATCTTATCCATAACAAACATGGCTCATGTAACCAATTATATAAAGGAAAATGAATCAGTTAATACCCGAAACTATCGTACGACAAAATATTATTAACAAAGCAATATTACAGGATCATATATGATATCCCATTCATGTATATATTTATTTTATAATTTAATAACAATTATTTAACAATTGTACAATAGGTAAGCATACTCTCATCTAAGTAAAAGTACCATGTACGGGTTAATTTCACAAAATCATAATTATCTGATGTTTTTTTACGTATATATCAACTGGGACCTCTTTCTCATCCACATCCATGTTATCATTAAAATGTATTTAAAAACATTTTTACTATTTACAAGGCTATGGTTTAAAGACATTTATACACTTATTTGAACTTACATTTTTTGAAAGAAATCTTTCCATCATTTTCCAAACAAGGTACCTTATGACCTTTTCGACAAAATTAATGTAAGAATGTTTTTTTAACATATATGGTTGTTGTCGCTATTTTCCACCATTATAACATGATTGAATCTTCCCTTACAAGCATATTATGATATTTTCAAAATAAACGTTTTATTTTATAATTTAATTACTCTTAAATGGTTTCAAAATAGATATAGCTATTTCTTTCAAATAAATTTTCGTTTCATCTATGTCAACGTCATTGGACTGATTTTAAACTTGATTGAAGTTGATTTATGATTATACAAATATTCCAAATTATATTGGAGTTTTTGTGATATGTATGAGTGTGGATGTGTCATTATTATACAACTCATGGTTTATAGTTAATGTATTTACATTTCATATGCTAGTTTTAATATGAATGTTTATGTTATGTTTCAAACATTTCATATGAAGAATGTATTGGACATAGAATGTGATGGGTGGAGCCCACTATTGCTCCTTGGTGCATTGGTCGGTCTCCTGAGACAATTAGATGTGGAATTTCCTGAGGCCTTTCCCGATTTTATATATGGGTTTTTTCAAGGAATAAATCATTTTTATACTTCTTAGATGTGGCTATGACAAGATGTTTCGGAATGTCCAGCATTATACATTTTCTCATTATGAAAATAATAATGATGGTTCATGTGGTTATTCGACTAGTAGAATACCCATGAATATGTTTTATTATGAAATTATTTACTCAGATGACATTCTTTCCATAAAGTGTTCATATTTATTATTTGTAAAGTCATGTGTTTTTAATTATTCACCATGCCTAATGATTATGTTATCTTTTGTTGTATTTCTTACCCTTGCTGAGCGTTTGAACTCACCCCTTTCTAATGTTTCATTTTACCAGGATATGAAGAAGTTAGTTATGAGTGACTTTCAGTCATATTATATGAGGCATGTATGTTTCTAATGGAATAAATTAGTGTTGTATTTATTTTAAAATTTTAATGTTGAATTTATGTATATATATTGTTTCCAATAATACTAATCAGATTGGTATTTCGTTACATTGTTCCTTATATCATACCAGTGTTATGTAATAAATCACTGACTCTAGGTAACAGGGTTCGAGGAATTACCGAGATGGATTATTTTCATACTATATTGGAGTTAGTATTTCGATAAGGGCATAATTAGGTTGATAGAACTGGTGGAGGACTGAGGTGACACATTGAGCTGGTTGTCATAAATTTAGTATGTATTTACAACATAAGGTAAGAACAATTTATATAATTTATCTAACATTAAATGTGGAGTAAGTATTTTATATTTATTTATAAAGTTGAACATCTTGATATTATATATTTTAATTTTTATAAGATGATGTACAATGATCCATTCACTAGAGAGATTATAGGGGATCTCTAGTGTCATATAGTGGTTAGTATATTTTTTTGACATTAAAAATTAACTGGTAATAATATTTAGATATTTTAATTAATATTTTCAATAGAATGTGTCATATGAGGCCCTAAATTATCATACATAAGATGAGATTAAGGCTATGATAGGGAATTAGAGCACTACTGTAGTTGGATTTGATGATGCAACATCGAGGCATAATACTCAGTATGCCTTTGAGAAAGACTGAGTTGTTGGTATCACCTCCGGATTGATTCTTGTGTGTTATTTTTGTACCTCTATGATGTCATACTCTAGCTCGAGGGGAGCACATGGAGAGTGATCATCACCTAATAAATATATTGAGGAAAAGTTTCTTGTTCAGGGTGAGATTATAGGGACAATTCATAGGGATCAATAAGAGATTCGTTTACAGAAGAAGCACAAAGTGGAGATGAGTCACTAACAGGATCAACAACACATGAAGACGATGGAGTGTATGTGACGTCTGACTCATGGTTTAGGGATATATTTCCCTCCCCCCAACTCCTTTAGATGACCCCCATTAGTGATTTATATATATATTGTACAATTATTTTTATAAAAATATGAATGTACATATTTTTATATTATTTTTACTAATTCATACATTTACAATTCTATATAGTGTGTTCTAATATTTTTTTAATGTCTTTGTGATTATTTATTTTTATAATTTAATTAATATTTTTTATTACATATTTTATTGTTAATTTTATATAAATTTATTACTAGGAAGGATGTCCTATTGAAAATACATATTTATGATGGGACACCAATCCATTTAGAAAATTCTATTCTTCACAAAAATTATTTTTTTGATGGAGAATATTCTGATCACAAAATTGTTTTTTTATATATCATTACTGATTATTTGTGATAGGACATCCATCCATTATGAAAAAGTTTCTATTTGTGGTCTGTCACAAAAGAATTAATTTTTGACAGCATTATCTATGATAGGGAATTCGTGACATGGAGCTATCAAGAATGACTATTTGTGATGGGAACCCATAAGAAATGGATATTCAAAAATAAGTCGACATTTAATTGTAACCTAAACATAAACAAACACAAATAATGATTAGATTATGAAATAAACCACTACATCAAGTCGTTACTTCCATCATTCACATTCAAAACTCATGTATATGAAATATGGATTTATTACATAGGCATTTAATTACTATATTAATATCTATAACACCATTTATTATTTATTAATAACTATTTATCACATGATTATTATTTTTTAAATCGTTTTTTAGGGTTTAACTGCTTTATTTTTGAAGTGTGTTTTGGTTTATATATCCCTATCATTATATATTTTTCATGGTATTATAATTGACATAATTTTAATTATGGAATAAAAATCATATATATCAATTATATAAATTTTTATAATAATTCATAAAAATTAGATATGATAAATGATTTACACTATTCCTTGATATTTTTGGTCGTGCATATGCATGAAAAAATTATATATTTTTCCACTAATTGAATGGTAGAAATATTAATAATAAATCACATTTAAAACCCATTATTTTGTCATATATATCATTTATATTCATAAAATTCAACCTGATTACAATACATGTAAAATATAAATGAAAAATTTATCACAACACATTAATGAGATTATAATCCATTTGTATACTGGATCAACATTACTATTTTCACAATGATTGAACAGTAAGTATATAAACATGATATTATAATTATATAATTATAACTATTTCAAAAATATCAAATTTTAATATTATACAGAAAATAATTACCATCCATAAATATGGTGATTAAAAATGATTTTTATTTCTATGTATAGATGGAAATCCATTGAGAAAGATGAGTAATAAATTTATTTCTTGTTTGATGGGAATGAGGGTGTATAATGGTTTTATAATATTCTGAATAAAATTTAATAATATTTATTATACTATAATGTTTTTTATTATCAATATTATTTTTTTATTAGATTTCTTGAATATTATAAATTGAATGTGATCAGTTAATGAAATTACATCTTCTTCAAAACGACTCATTTATATCGCATATAAAGCGTTTTAAGGACTGAATATTTAGGAATATAAAAAAATAAAATATATATTTAGGCTAGTTTAGAAGATAATGGTTTTGAGTATGGTTGGTATGAAATAGATATAGTATTGTAATGACGTATGAGAGGATATTTCCATTTATAATTGAAGAGTGAGTAATCTATACAATTTCCCAAAATATTATATGATAATTAATTAATTCTCAAGGAAAATAACTCAAAATAGAAATATAATATATGAAATGGTCGGATAGGATTTAAATAGACTAAATTAGTAAAATATAAATAGGTTTTTTGATAATTTGAAAACTTTTCATTTCGATTAACGCTTAGTTAGGATATTTTAATATTTACATAAGTAATAAATTTTTTACTGTTAAAAGGTTGTAATTCTTAAATATAAAGTGATAATTAGTCCATAAATGGAAAATTTATTACTTTTTAGACCATATAACAGTCTATTCATATTATTTTTTTATGTTTATGAAAATTAAATAATTTAATTAAATATTATTTTGATAAAAATCATAATTATAAATTTTTACGAAGTTCAATTAATTTAAATTTAAACACATCAATGAAAAGTGTAAATTCAAGTATAACTCTTCAAAAACACCATAAAACTTCATATAGTTCTACTAAATTGGTGGGCACGATTAACTCAATAAAATCAAATCACTTTTATTTTTTAGAATCATATAATATATTTTGTATTATATGGAGAGATATTTCATCATTATTGAATATGAAATTTATGAAAGTATTTAATTTAACAAAAGGAGTAATAATTTTCTATCATTAAAACATGTTTTTTATGATCAAAATATACTTGTTTATTCATTAATAGCAAACAATTTTCTTATGATGACACATTACAGATATTAAAAACAAACATACTGGCATTTTGTAACATTATTTTATTTTAATAGTATATACGTCATTTTCATAGAGAAGTGTTCATTAAATAAATAAATTTAGAAAACTAAGGGCAGAATTAAAATTATTCTATTTTAATTTGGATGAACAATCATGGCCTTATCACTCATTTTTATTCCATATGATCTATATTTACCCTTTAATTAGGTGATTAATTTTACCATAGTAACTATTCATATTGAAAAAATGAAACATGGATGTAATTTAAAATTTTGAATCTAAATATATATATAAGTGATTAATTTTATCAAATTATATAACTAAATATTAAAAAAAAATTAATTTTAATGTATTTGTGGAAAATGACATTGAAACTTCATTTTAGAAGAAAAAACATTTCAAGAATAAAACTGGATTGCTTCATTACCTATAATTTGAAAAGTATTTGATGATTTTTTAGAAATTTATATAATATAATATATATATATATATATATCATTCAAATAATTCATCAACATGGATATATTTATTATATTTTTATAAATATTTTTCATGCATAAAAATATTTTTTTTGTTACAAACCTCACTATTATTTTCTAATAAAATAACTTTTTATGAAAATCAGTTCATACATAATGAATTCATTTTACAAATGTGAAGCGTATATATTTTTCCTTTTTTTATTGTTCAATCTCACTAATAAAATGTCTTGGTGATAAAAAATTATTATTTTAATTATGTTTTGTGGGTTCTCTATCATGTTTTGTGTATAGTAAACTATCAAAGAAATGAAATAATTTAAATTGAAATAATTCTTAAAAATATCAGGGGATTAATAGAAACCCCCGTAAAATAATTTTTTGTACTAAATATTCTTCACTATTTTATAAATAGATGAGGATACATGTACCTCATCAAATCCATAGTATCAAATGTATCTTCCCCAAATTGGTGGTTTCTTCATAAAAATTGGCAAGGATAGTGGAAATTTTTCAAAGAACATATTCAATATGATCCATAATAAATAATGGATGTTCTTAATGAAATAATATTTCTCTAGTGGTATGAACGGTGATTTTTTTGCTTTTGAATGATCGGGTATCTACCTCTTCAAGAGAGATACATGCAAGAAATCTTGGACATCATGGAGATTCAGTGGGGGTACCATCAGATAAGCTACCATCCATTTGCATTCAATAAATTTGAAATGAGTTATAATACTATGTATTAAGTTGATCTTATATTGAAAACTCATCATTCTCTTCCTTATATATATACAAGGGAATATTTTTTAACACCTTCATACACTAGATATTTCATATAACTGTCATCATAAAAACATTTTTAATCTATGAGATACTATTATGTTTTGTTGAAAAGATTTGACCTTATTAGTTATTTCCCTTGATAGATCAGGTAGTAATATCATTATTTATGCAACTAATAATCAAAAATATGGATTCTTTCTTCCCATACAATAAATGGATTCATAATAATCCATCAGAATCTAATAGTGAACATTGTTATTGTATGAATACTATTCAAAATGAATGTGTCGATAATATCCAGATTTTAAATCTATTGATACAACTATTAACATGCCTTCTAGAGTATTCCACTTAGTATGAACATAGTTTTAAGGATGATAATAAGTTATCAAACAGAACTCTATATGCAAATCCTACAGAATACTTCTCCAAAACAAAGCGTTAAACATCATATCAAAATCACATATAATTAAAAGCATTACTAAATGAAATATTACAACTTCCTAAATATATATTTTGTGATTTAATTAATAGATAAATCATCTATACACGTAAAGATGTGTTTTTACCATAGAAGATAATAAAATATAAACCATATAAATTTTTTAAATTGAGAAAATTTCTAGAGTCTGATGGAAAATGACATGGTGATGTTTTCTAATTTACATTCATGTATGTTTAATGGTTGTAAAATACCTTTGAGATTCTATCTCATTGCCTTAATATGATTGAATAACATGCCCCCAAAAACATAATCTGTAATATCTCTACTCATAACATCCCCCGATTAATATTGTTTTAGGACTCTATACATTTTTATACATTATGGATGAATATAGAATGATCACCTATTATCATAATACAATGAATACTTATTAAAATATGGTAAGGGTAGAACATAAACATGGTTCACAAACCTTATTATTCTACCCTATTAAAAGTTTAACTCAAGATATTATATGACTTTTTATCTCAGCTCTATATCTTCCTTTTTTAACACATTAATAATTTATTGGACATATAGTCCAAAATATATTTTATTATGCTAATATTTATACCCTATATTATTTTTAGATATATATTTTTAGAATAAATAAATATTTGATCTATTTCGATCCACATCATAGGTAAAAAAAGATCCTTTTAGATTTAGGCATATTCAACCTTCTTTCATTTCCCAGGGTTGTAATGTATCGAGCAGTCATAATCTGTATTCAGCTCCAAACAATGTGCTTTTTTAATGAATAGCTCTTTTGTGTGAAAAAATATAATATGTTGTTATCAAAAAACATGTCACAACTATCTCCATATATATGAAGCCTACATACATTTAATGAAAAATTATCACAACTCC
This sequence comes from Viscum album, assembly GCA_963277665.1. Classification (NCBI taxonomy): domain Eukaryota; kingdom Viridiplantae; phylum Streptophyta; class Magnoliopsida; order Santalales; family Viscaceae; genus Viscum; species Viscum album. Next base: position 939,456,261 of record OY728129.1, read on the forward strand.
AAATAATGAGAAGGGTAATTTTTTTCCTGTACCTTTAATTAGAATGAAGAAGAATTCATCAACATATCATTCATTAGAGAAAACACACACCATTACATTAATTGATGCATCACTATATATCACAAAACTTTCTATATAGTAGGGTAGTGCAAGCACAATATCACTAATGATCGTTCTTTTTAGTTCATTGTATTTCTCTTCAAAATCCTCTATCTATATAAACATAACTCGTTTCAGCTACATCTTGGTGAGTTTATTTGTAAATTTTGATAAATATTTCAAAAAATGTTGATAATATCAAGTAAAACAATGAAAAATACATATTTTTGTGACTATGGTTGGTCTATCCAATAATCTATAACATATATTATTAAAGGATTTACAGATATAACATCAGTTGAGATTAAATTACCCATAAATGAATCATTCTAAATCCAAAATTTACTCATGGTATTTTTCTCAATAGGATTATCTTTCCTTATGGTCCTCAACCCAATCCTTATTTTACATTCTGGCACTTCCTTTCTCTTTGAATATAAAAAAATATCATCAATATATCCAACCAATAAATAATCTATGTATTCTTTAAAAACTATATTACTTAAATAAATCATTTTATCATGATAATTAGTAAGAAAAAAATACATCACTATAAAGTCATAGTGTCCATTCCTTTTTGGAATATCCATCTTATGTAAATCATCCTTTCTAAACCTTAGATGATGATATCCATAATGAAAATAAAAAATAGAGAAGAATAAAGCTCCATGTAGATGATCAAATATTCAATATGGCATAATGTATATTTTTTCATGATAATGATCTTGTTATGTGATATATAGTCAATGTGGAGTCACATTGAACCATCTGTGTTCCTAACAAATAGAACATATGAACCCCAAAGTGATGCACCTATCCAAATGAATCTCATATCAATATTATACTAGAGTTTCTTCATCAATTCATATAACAAAATTGGGTCCCTTATATGATATGTATTTAAATTATTAATATAACTAGTAATGAGTTCTTTTGAAAACTCAGAACCATGATTTGGTAGTGGACTATAGAATTAATCCAAGAAGTCATCATGAAACTCTATAATAATAGGTGTTTCCTTTATTTTGAGTTTCTTCACCACTATCTGAGATAGATAAAATTCATGTATATAATGTGACCCATAGGATAGAAGATATTTCCTTTGAATGATTAAATTCATACACACATCAATTAAAGGATCATAATTTAATTTATAATTTGAAATGTGACTTCACTTCCTTAGGAATTGATATGGGATCTAATTATATAAATCCAATATATTACAAGAATGAAATAAAATTTAAATAATGATAGAATAAAAAGATATGATTGAATAACTTTCCCATAATATTCACATGATGAATAACAATATACTTCAGATACAACCTTTATACAATAATGAATTATTATAGAAAACTCAATATCTAATTTTCTATGTGTTATAGACACAACAGAAGATAATTATCTATAAATTAAAGAATGGGTGGATCTAGAATCATATATCAAAATATTTAATTATATATTGGATAATTGGTGCACCATTGACTATATAATTCTCAAAACTGACTCTGGTAGTTGTGATCACATAATATTTCCCTTTATATTTGGCTTGAAGTCGTTTTGATGATAATCACAATAAATATTCTGGTTTTCTCCACTAGATTCCATAGTTCCCATACTTGTTACATTTTATGCATTAGAGGCTGGGAGGTTCATTATGTGGAGTACACTAATATATCAATTCGTTAAAATTCATATTAAAAACATTCAATTTTCATGGTCATTATGACCATTATCCCACCTTTAATGCACCTACATGTTCAATTAAAACACTTCCATCAGATTTTACTGTATTTATAAAACCAATATAGATGTAATTTCTTTCCATGATTTGAATAAATTTTTCCTTAATACAAAAAGTTTCTAATATATAAATACATGAATAATGGGAATGTCTAATTTTCATTTATAAATTGAGTGCACATTTACAAATTTCATCGTTTCTACTAAAGAATACTATAATTAATTCCTTTTAAAGACTTGTTTTTATGCCACAATAGAATCGACAAATTTTACTTTGACGGATAATAATTAGACCAAAAGTACACAATAAAATCCTTGTAAAAATATTCATCCTAGGTACTAATGTATTCATATCCATTTTATTTATTTCAATAAATTCAATCTTCATTATTGAACATAGAATATGATGACTAATCATTGAATTATATCCCCTTAAAATCATTAATTAAATTGATTAATTTTGTTCACCATGCCTCATATTTCTAAACATTTTACACTATTGTTCTGCATATCCTTTCACATGATAAATATCTATCACAACCATTTCAAGTCCTGAGTATTGAAGAATGTAAATGGTATTATCAACTGTACCTATCCATCACTCAAACATTAAAGGATCAGAATATCTTCTAGAAGAAGGTTGATGTTCCCCCCCTGAACGACTCAATAGTACGTTGTTCTGTCATTTGATCATCTAGAAACATGGAATAATTAATTTATTTTGAAATTTGTGTGATCACATCATCCTGATTATGCATTACACATAATAAAACATTGACTTCTCATATGTAAGATCATTTCATTATTAATCACATTTAAAAACAATATGATTCCTTCTGGTTTCCAATGTGATATATTTTAAATAAAATTATGAGAGACAATAATAATTTTGATGAAAACACATAATTATAACATATAATTTACTAAATGTTTAATTTAGAAACCATAAATTTAACCTAAGAAATTCATGTATATTTAATGTTTCTTATTTTATCATATACGGAGACATATCCCTAGGTTTCTAATTAATATTTTCAAACCCTATTCTTTCATTTTTATGTAAACCATGCCATGATTACAACTATAACATATTGATATTTATATTCAAAAATATTACATAAATTTAGTTAAATATCAATTAAAAAAAATATGATCTAAACTGTAAATATATTGCGTTCAAATCTTCTTAAATTACATATATAATATTTTACTTGAATTTTATTCTACATCTACCATTATAATCATCCCTCATAGTACTCATCGTAGTTGGTGAGATTGTTGGTGGATATTATGTGTTTGTTTTTTTATTATGTGTATAGTGTTACACTTATGAATTATTTTGTTTTCTTCATCCTATAATGGATATCTCATTGTGTTATCATGGTATTTTAACTCATTCTTATAATGTATTTTTGTCGAAATACAATTTCTCTTTATGAAGTATAGGGCTTGAGATTAGTGAGTAGATCATGGTTATTAATGTTATTTTCTATAAAAGAAGAGACATAATGTTTTTGAATGATTTGAATAATAATTTATGATGGTCTTTTTTCTAAATTTAATCCCTTGTTTGGTCCTAATCTTCATTTTCTCTTATGTACGATTAGTCTCCTTATGTGTGGTTTGGTGTAGTGATTCTCTAATTGGATTTATAATGTTCTACTCATGTGGTCTATGGTGGTATAGAAGGATTATTAAATATGACCTATGATGGTGTTTTATATGGTGTTGGGTTTCTGAATATTTTGGTGTACATTCATTCCAGTGTTTCACCATTGTAGTAGTTTTAGGAATTTCAGATGATGTTGGATTTGGCGTGGTGTTCTATAGCTCACAATGAAGATCAATTTATTGGTTATGAATGTTTATGGTTGGATTTTACTCTATATAGGATCAATTTTTTATGTCTATTGTTGTTCTATTATTATGTTTTCATTGTAAAAATATAGTTTTTTTAATGGCATGATCAAAGATTCTAGCAGGCAGTTCTCACCAATGAACTACTATGATGATGACTTTTTTCTATGAAATGATGATGATTATATTATAGTGCCTTATATGATCATGGATTGAATATTAAGTGGTTATATTTTTTGGTAGTTTCTCATTCAAGTTTAGTGGAGGATTCATAGGTGAATTTGACTATCCTTTGGAGGTGCTCGATGAGGATCACTACACAAGTTTTTATGAATTGGGGAAATTCGGTCATAATGGGATTGATATGTAGATATTTTGAATTTAAAATATGGTATCATTGGTTGATTTATCTCTTGTATTTAAATTTAGAAATCTGGTGGCTCATTTTGAATATAGATTAATCTGATGTTCGCACATCACCGTAAAGTTATGCTTTAAAAAATAGATTTAGATGGATGGATAGAATTTATCATAACATAATCAAGACAAATTATTTTATGTCGTAAATGTTCATGGAACCATTAAAAGTGAATAAACCATTTCATAATTGAATATTATATAAAAATACAATCATATCAAGAATCAAAACCTATTTCTCATATTAGATCAAGGAGATATAATTTCCCCCCTTAAAAGTTCTAGCATATCGACATGTTTACCATAACAAATCAAGAGCATTGACTTATATAACATAACTATTTCGTAATATATTATAATTTTCCCAATGTATCAGAGGAAGATATAGGCCCCACCCATTAAATAATGAAATCCATATGTATGTGTTATTTAGGATCTGAAATAAATCATCACATCAGAACCCCTTAAAAGATTATTTTGTATTACAATTTTTTCATCGCATAACACATGAAAAATAAATGTGTTTCAAAAACATTTCATATTTCCACCATAAACAATAACCATATTTATAATTAATATGTATGGTATCCTTAGATAATATCACCAGTAAATAATATATTAACATAATATAATTTTAGCTTTTATTGATTTTTTTTGAAATATCAATTGGAAAATTCTAAAGGAAAATAATGTTTCGTTTTGAAAATCACATTTTCATACATCTATGAACCTATAAATGAAAAACAATTATTTGAAAATAAACATCTAAAATTATAATAAAATATTAAAATCATGGATGGATTATTATTTTGGGTAACTATTCTCATGTCTAATGAGTTAAAATATAATTCTTTCTATATATTTTATTTAAATTTTATCAAAGTGCCTCATTAAAAAAAATAAGAAAATGATTCTTTCAATTAATTTTGTAAAAACGTTAAATATGGGTATAAATAACTATTAATGGTGGTAGTATAATACTAAAATCAGTTTTTAAATATCTTAGAAATATTTTCCATGGAAGAAAAAAATTCTCTAGTGAATATGTAAACATAAATTATATCAAATAATGATGAGATTATGAATTAATCCATACCTCCTGTTACACCTTCACATATTATCAATTAAACTCTTGTATAAAAATGTGATTTATTATACAAGTATTCAATTACTATATTTATTTCCATAATACCATTTTGTTTTTTTATAACATCCTATCATTATTTTATTAATAATTCGTTTTTTAATTCACTATTCTCAGTGATAATTGCTTCGTTTTCGAAGAAGTTTCGGTTTGGCAATCCTCACCACAAATTTTTATTCATAGTCCCCTAATTTTTAGAAATATAATAATGGTATGAAAATAATATTAATTCATTTTATAAATATTTATAATCATTCATAATATTGAGGGAGAGAATATAAATTACGTCATTCATGGAGACAGTCGGTCGTACATATGCCTGAACTCTACTTCCATTTTTTGATTGATGGAAGGATAGAAATGTAAATAATATTTCACCTTTAAGAAATATTTATTTTATCATGAATATTATATTTATTAATAAAACAATTCAATATTACCATCCATATGAAATATAAATGGAAAAAATCACATCACATCGTGGACATTGTAGTCCATATGTATGTTTAAGTTGTATTATCATCTCCCAAATAATTGGATGGAAACTAGGTATATGTTTTTTTATAATTCCATAATATTAATTTTGTCAAATATCATATATAAATATTAAAATCATCATAATACACATTGATAAATAATTATTTTGAAAAATGAATTTTGAAACTACATTGAGATGGAAAGTCTTACATATGCACTAGCAATACATTCATTTAGTTTTTGATGGGAAAGTTACTCTATAATGATATTTAAATAATAATAATAAAATTTAATCACATATAGTATATTTTATTTATAATTTCACAATAAATATCAATGATTTATTAGAGGTAAATAATAGTATTAAATAATGTGATCTATTAAGGCATTTACATCTTCATCGAAACAGCTCCTTTTGATCTCCTTCAAAGGGCTCCATGGTTATTTATATGGAAATAAAATTAATTATTTAATGTGTTTTTAGAATTTGAGATGATAATTTTGTATAAAACGGTATATATCTAAGGATCAATGTGGTGTAATGATTTGGTGGTGGAGCTTTACTTTTTTAATCGAGGTGAGGTAAACCATTGATGTTTCTCAATAGATTAAATCATAATAAATTAATTTTTAGAAATAATACCTCAAATTGTGAATTCTTTCTATAATATAGTGGGATAAGATATTAATATCATTAATAATATAATTTTTTCTTTTTTTAGTGTAATTTTAACCATTTTCATTTTTATAAACCCTTAGTTAACAAATTTTAATTTTAAATATAGAAAACTATTCCATGTTAAACGGTTTTAGTTTTTTTATTTGGTGATAAAAACATAAAATGTCATATTTATTACATTATACATAAATAATAATTAAATTGTCTTATTAAATTATTTTTATTATTTCTATATATTTTAATAAAATATTATGTTAAAAAATACAATTATTTTCAATTTTAAAACCACCTCATTAATTTAAAATTAATGATATTAAAAAAGTGAAAATATAATTTATTTCTTTGTATCCTCTCTAAAAATTCATATACGTATATATATTTTGTGTTCCATAGTAATTGAATCAAATTTTAAAACATCAATATTTTTTAAATCATTTATTAATTTTTTTTACTAAATTGAGAAATAATCTATTCACATTGAATGCGAAAATAAAGCCATTATATAATTCTAAAATTTTAAATATAAATTTATATAAAGAAAAATATTTTTTTTTTCAAAATATTCCCTTATAATCATTCATAACATACCTTTTTTCCCAATGTGGATGCATAAGATATATTAAAAATATAGAGGGTGACATTATGTAACATTCATTTTTTTAATAACTTATAAGTTATTTTTATAGACAAGTTTCCATCAATGAATAAAATTTATAATTTTATGTGTCTTTTAGGAATTAAATTCATCCAATTATAAATAAAGTGATGTTTTAAAAAATTATCAATTTTTTAATCCAATATAACCTCATTAAACATTAATAAAGTGATAAATTTTACCTCTACCATATTCATATTCAAAAAAAAGAAAATGAACCTTCTATTAAATTTTGAACATCCTAATTATAAATATGAAATTAATTTTATCATATTCACAAATTTTAATGTGTGCAATTAAACTTAATTTAACATAAATGATTTTGTAAAAATACTTTTTTTATAAAAAAAACATATTTATTCCCAAATGTAAATTTATTTTTCTCTTAGGATTAGAAAACTAATTTTTTCATTATTTAAATATTTTTAATAATTAATATACATATAAATTTAATTAAAATATTAAAAAATCTTGAAATATATAATATATTGATATAAGATGTATTCTAATAATAAAAACATATTTTCTATAAAACCTTATGTTTATCTTTATATATTTTTTATTTTTAATGATTCTAATTTGGTGAGTAATGAAGTAATTTAAAAAATTGGTAGAACATATATTTTTAATAGTTTACTGAGGAATATTCAATATTTTCAGTACAATGTAAAATAAATACTGGAAATATAATATGATAATTATGTTTTCCTGTTCATCAAAACTCTCTATTTCATGTAACACAAGATATCAAATAAGGAAAATAATTTATAATGAAGTAATTCAAAAAAAAATATACAAATATAACATTTGGATTCATACTCAAGAACCAAAATACTCATTCATCATCAATGCCTTCAAAATTAAACTACTCATGGAGGACCTCCATTTCATATTTCAGTGTGTTCTCGCCCATGACAATATGGGTATCATGGAGTACTAAAAATTTTTATATGACATATTTATTCAACCTATATTTATTGTCATTATCCATATAATTATTGCCTTTATCAACATGTTTAGAGGAATGAAAATTAGGGCTTGAATATAAATAATTATAATAATGGACATGGTTATGAAATTATTGTGGTTAAATTATTCAAAAAAATGAATTACACAATAATTCATTTGATTATTTGTATTCCTAATTTCTTTTCTATATATACATTACCTAAATAATTACACTTGTAAGGTGAGTTATTATATCATATTAATAAAATCCATTAATCAACCCTTCACAAACAAAATTAGTTCATTCACAAACAATGTTCTTAATATATTCACCTGAAGAAACTTTTTCATTATAAAATCATACTAATATGGTAGTCATGAAACTATGTTTTAGTATTCACCCTATTTTATAGATGTTATAATAATTTTTTGTGTTAAAAGAATCATGAAATTTTTCAAAGTAGGGAGGTAAAAATTCAGTGTCCTTTATGATATCCCTAAAAGTTATTATATCAAAATATGTTTCCAAAATGCTCATGGTGTGGTAAATGTTTTCCAAATTTTTATTATCAATGATGTAGAGATCACTAGTAATTTCAGTTTCCACAAATTCATTTAAATATTTATCCATATCATCTTTATATTCTATACTCAAATAATCAGGAATGACTTTTCCTTTTACATATATACCCAATCATGTTTATTTTTTCAAAACCTATACTTTAAAAATATAATCCCTTAAATTGTATTTAAAAAAATAATTGGGTAAGAAATGTTTTTTAAATTTATATTATATTTGAGAGTAAAATAATTTAATGATAGTATCTAATAATTACATTTTTTACCAATATATTCAATTGTTTAAAAAATATATCAAATATTATTCTCTACTAAATCATCCTTGTTGTTATAATTTAAATATAATTTTAATGATCATGAATAAGAGTATTAATTTATCCAATCCATTAATGACCTAATTAATCATTTTTAAACTGTACGGTGCAACAAAACAATTATTCTATTAAATATGTTAAATGTGCATCAAAACTACTAAATTAAGTGCACGATTTTGTTTTACAAATTGAGATGTCTAAAATGACTTAGATAAATCTAAACAATATCAAACATCAAGAAAAAAATTCATAAAAAATGAATATCAAGGTTAGTATAATTTATATTTAATATTATTAACAGAAGTATTATATGTAATTTTTTACCCACTATAACAATGAAATCAATTAATGAGAGATAATTATCTAGAAACTATCTTCAAAAATGAATTTTTATTTCCTTAGTAATTCAGTATAATGGAAGAGGACCTATGGTCCATCATATATGGAGGCCACTCTCTATCGCTAAATATTATATTGTAAATATTTTATATTTGAATATTTAATCTGTACTAACACAAAAATTTTATTATAATAGTGGTATGAGTTTCATGTATGAATGGAATAAACTAAACCAAAAATATAGAATCAAAGGAATAAAATACATGGAATGGGGTTTGTCATTCTTAAATATATGTTATCATTCACGATATCACTATCTCAACTTCTTAGTTTACTCATTGTGTGTTTTGAAATATTTAAACACAGCCTTACATAATAAATATTCTTAATGTGAATCCATTTTTGGAAACACGTAATTATTTATTCTATTCACTATCTCTATGAATGGATAGATGGTGGTACCACAATCAAGAATGAACCACTCACCACTTTAGTAGATTGAAATAATTAATCATCACTCTATCCACCTGAACATTCCTGAAAAAAATAGTTTTATTTTATTTAATTCAATGTATTATTGTTATAGAAAAAATTCACTTTTTATCCAATTGTGTTTAAATTAATGTTATGTATAATTACTATAGATAATATAGAATTTGAACAGTGATCACATGACTATTATAAATATAATATTTTAAAAAGAATACCTTCTACAAAAAAAAGAGAAGATGGAATCATCCAGTAGACTCAATCATTACGATGCTCATTTGTCAGATTTCAGTAAGGATATAATATCATTGGGCTTCGCACAGGACCAAGCCCAACACATGCTTTATCATGTTATACTTGAATGGGATTTGTTATGGGAGAAGTGAAGTTAATAGAGATTACCACCTGAGTGATGTTATCCGAGCCACACCATGAGTCTTTCACTATCGTACATCATACACTTTGGTCTTATGTGTGCGTTATAAGGGGTTATGTAACAAGACCCTAGAACTATGAATATTTTCAATGAAAAAATAATATATATTAATTCTATTATTGCTACATTTTAAATGGGTTTTAAAGAAAAAATTATATTTTTTTTAATATTCAATTAAGAATACTATTTTGATGAATTAATGGACTTTTATAATTAAAAATATTTTAAAAAACTTATTTTATGAATTAAATTTTTATTAAATATAAATAGTCAAAAAAATTATACTATTGTAATTTATAATAAGGTATGAAAGCTATTTTTGTCAAAACACATGAATACTTGAAAAATGCTTGTTTTTATAGAGTAATTTTTTTTGATATTTATAAAGATATTCATATAAAAGGGATATTATTTTTGAATTTATTATATCTAAATTATCTAATGGTGAAATTTTCAAAATTTTCTTAGAGTGTCAAATTTTTTGGTAAAAATTAAATAACTATTAAATATATAATTTGTTTTATGACATCATAAAGACCCAATACTGATGTAATAAAATAATATAAAAGGTATATTTTCCTAATTTATCTTTAACCTATTAAATAATGATATTTTATATTTTTTTTGATTAATTCTATGGTGCCTTGGTGGAACCTCCATGAATTATAAAATATTTTATCGTTTTAAAATGATTTCCTTGAGAGTGTGATAAAAATACACATAATCAAGACTAATATTTTACTGGGTTTGGACTTTTGCCTTATGAATTAATTTTTTCACTCCCCTTTGGAAAAATCCTTGGGAAAAAATCATTGTTTGGTTAGTGGTTTTAAATATTTAATTATATAGATTCCAAAACCTACTTTTCTGAAATATTGAATAATTCCCCTCTCTTTTCCTATATAAATGTTCCGATGCTCAAAAATAGCTTCTCTAAAAACCCTTAGAACATGTCTTAACTCTTTACTACTCTCTCTATAATCCTCCCTAGGTTCTTCTATATCTCAATAATCTATTCCTCAAGATCTTGAAGCCATAAACATCCATGTGAGGGATCCTCACTTCCCGTCCTTTCATATTTATGTCTACGTTTCCTTATATTTGTTTCATTTTATTTTCAATTATAAATTAGTTTCAATGATTTCTCACTTCCCCTATACTTCACTACATAGTTTGTAATGATGATATACCCCTTTATCTCTCATTAATTCCACCCATGTACACCTGTTTCCATGCCAAAATTTAGAAATGGATTTCTCTCTCCTCATTTACATTAAAGAATTTATTTTTTATTATGAATATAATATCAATTTAATATATTGTGATATCATTTTACAGTACCCCTAACTATCCCAATCATGTATAAATAATGGGATACTCATTTCTTTCTCAAGTAACAATTTTACGAATTCTATTTTGTGTCGTTATAATGCCGAAATTACACCAAAATTTCTCATGCCAAAATCATCATTTTAGTGAATGCCATACCCATTTCTCAATCAAGGGTATTCACCTTTATGAACATATAATTTTTGATTGAAGAATTACATTTATGTATTCCCCATCTCTCATTCGTGGAATAATTATGGTGTTTAATGAATCTATGTTTTATAACCCATGTGGTAAACTAATGCCTGAAATGAATTGTTTGTCAAGGGGGTTCCCAAATAGATCTCCAATGCATTTGGTAAAGAATAGTATCATGATAAATCATGTGAAATAGGTGTTGATTCATTATTATTAATGTTAAATGAGGTTTTACGCATGTTGATTCATGTTCAATGAGGGTTTACTCATACTCCATGTGTAATGATCCCTCGACCATAATAATGTCATGTTAAATGTTGTTGCCACATTTTCCATGTTATGGTAATCATTCTATATCATTCAATTATGCCCATGTTTTTCTTATCCTCTATTTATATTTCTATTTTATAATATGTATTTTATTATTCATGTTATTCCTTTTTTTCAACTTTATTGGGCTATATATCTCACCCTTTTTTATGTATGTACTCAGGTTATCCCAAGGAATTTGATGTATGAAAGAATTTTATGTTCATGTAAATGAATTTTTCAATAAATATGTTGTATTTTATGTCTTATTGTGTCATTTAAGGTTCCTAATTTCAAATCAAACAAGACCTCCCATTCCTCAAGGTTATCTTAAGTGTATGTTTTTGTTATAAATCATGATTAAGCGTGTAATAAGATACTGAGTTGTTATAGTTGGTATCAAAAGATAGGTTAAGTTATGTTGGTATTAGGATTAGAAAACTCTAGGAAAATCCTTAGAGATAAAACTATGTATAAATAAGACACCCAAAAAAATTTTAGGGTATATAGTAAGTGATCTAAAGAAGATACATCCCTCTTAGGATATGAACAAGTTGAGGTGAATATAGAATATAGGTATCTAGGGTAAAACTTAAAAACAACACATTGAACATGACTTGAACATGAATTGGTGTACAAAAACAAGCCTTAATTCACTGTGGGTTTGACACTTATTAGGTAAATGCTTTAGTAAATTCCAAAGATTAATAAAAACTATTATTAATGGGGAAAAATCCCTTAGGAATATACATTTAGAGATAGATCACCGATAAAATATATTAGAACCTATAAATTTTAATGTTATGGAGATAATTTTAATTTAAAAGTTATACCTTTATTTTAATTGGGTTCAACATTATTTGTTAAATTTATTAAGATGTTGAACCATAGTTTTTCTTTTATACTAAAAAATGTATAGTAATATGATTAATATAGCTAATAACTAATGTGGAGGGAAACATGATTACTGTCCCATTGACATTACCAATCAAATGGGATCTCAAGTATGACATATCATGATTATTCCAAACCCTCTATCGAAAATCATGATTAACAATTTTATATTTGTTGAATTCCCTTGGAAATATAGGAAGAGAAAGGTGACATCTTATTAAAATCCATCTCCTAAAGTAGATAAGGGGAATACGTCCCAATTTCCTTCATACAACAAGCGTGAAAAGAGACACCAAATGGAATTTTAGAAAAGAACTATGATATTTTTCAATTGTAAAAAGGAAGGGCACAAAGTATCCAATTTCAATGAAAGAATTGACATTGTGATAGATCGAAACAATGTTCCACATAAGGAATCATACAAAGTTTTATGCTATAAATGTGATGAATTCAGGAATTAACCATAACAATGCTCTATTGGAAGGGCTAAAAAGAGTGAAGATAATCAATAAACACTATGATAAATGGATCAGGGGAATTATGATGATAAGATGAATAATTCTGAATGAATCACACGTAACCACTACAAAAGGTTTTCTATGTCGTAATGTATTTCAATTCATGTCTTATTAGTATATATTTTATGTTTTCTAAGAACATTGTGTCCCTAGTGGAAATGATATTAAATTATTATTAAAAAATAATAAAATTATTGTATCATCTGTTGATGTTTGTAGGAATGTTATACGTGAAAATTTTATCAGTCCCCCTTTTATGGAATTTGTCGCAAAAAGTCAATGTCATTTCCTATGCCTTAAGGTAGTGGAAAATACATGAGAAAAACTACCCCGCGCATGAGCTGGAGCTGGCACAGTGATATTTCTGTTAAAAATAAGGCATCATTCTCTATTTGGGGAGAAGTGTGAAGTATATATGGATCAAAAAATTATCAAATCTATATTAACACAAAAGAGTAGAAAATGAGCCAACAAATATGGATAGAGTTGATCAAAGTCTCTGACTGGTCATTCCATTACAACCCTAGGAAAAGGAACAAGGTGGCAGATGATCTATGAAGAAAAGACCCAATAATTCTATAATTGATGAGAATTAATAAGGATCAAATCATCTTAGATAAAATGGAAATGGAAATATGAATAATAAATAACCGAACATAATCAGTCCTGTGAAAAATGATTTCTCATCCTTATCTTTCATATTGGATAAGGGATTCTCAAAATGATATTATGGGAATTCAAAATAAAGTGAAAACTATTAAAAAAGGTAAATTCTTAGAGTTGAATGTTAATGAATAAGGAATTGTGAGATTGGGGACAATACATTATGTTCCATAAAATCTAGACATAATGAAATAACTTTTTGATGCTACACATTTTTTGAATTTCTCCATTCACTCATGAAAAAAAATAAGTATTGATATCTATGAGATAATTGTTGGTGGGTTAACATGACAACAGATATGGTCATGTATACATCAATGTTCCTAGAATGTTAAAAAGAGAAGAATGATAGGGATAAGTGTATGGGGATGAAGCAACCATTATCCATAGAAAAATAGAACTTGGAAAACATAACATGTAATTTGTCACCGGAATTCCAAAGACATCCAAATTAAACAATGTAATATGGTTTTTTTATATCATATTACAAAGGCTACATACTTCATTCAAATTTAGGAGGATTTCAAATTGGATCAACTAGAATAGATATACATCAGAGAAGTGGTCAGGCTAAATGGAGTACAATTATCCATTGTATCTGTTCGAGATATATGATTCAACTTTTTGTTTCAGAAGACCTCAAACATGTTATAAATACTAAGACGAACATCAATACGAATTATCATTCTCAAATTAATGTCTAATATGATCATACAATACAAACACTTGAGGACATGCTGAAATCATTCTCAATCGAATTGAAAGGAGGGTGGGACAAAAATATTCCACAGGTTGTGTTCTCTTCCAATAACAGTTTCTACTCAATCATCCATGTATATCCTTCTAAAACCCATTATGGAATGAAGTGAAGAACACTAGTATGTTTGGATGATTCTGGGTAGAATAAACTTATATGTCTAGAAATGGTCGAAGTAGTGGTCGTGAAATATAATACCATGTAACAACACATTAATGTTCCTATGAGTCGACAAAATAGCTATGATGACAACCATCGATGAGACATAGAGTTTGGGGATAGAGACGTGATATTACTATGCATATAACTGTGGAAGAGAGTTATGAGATTTGGGAAAATGGTAACGCTTATTCCAAGGCACATTAGCTGTTTTGAGACTCTTGATCACATTGGAGTATTGTATTTTCAAATAGAACTCCCACCAAACATGTCTCATGTACATGACGTATTCCAAGTATCACATTTGAGGAAGTACATACCTGACCCAGTGCATGTAATCAATCTATAGGTGGTACCATTCAAAAATGAACTATCCTATGAAGAGAAGAAGGTCAAGATCATATATCATTGGGAAAAATTTATACTAAATAAGACATTTTCACTCATCAAGTTGTTGTGGTGAAACCAAAATATTAAAGAAGAAACATGAGAACCAGAGGATTTGATGAGGAAAAGATACCCTCATCTGTTTTTGAGCAGGAAAAGAAAATTTTGAGGGTGAAATTTATTATGGGGGGAAGGTTGTAATGACCCAAAAATTTGTGATTAAAATTTACTTTTTTATTTAAATAAATGTTTCATGGATTTAGAAAACATAAGAAGATTTATTATTTTATCAATTTGGGTTTAAATGATCATTACTTATCATTACCATTGATAATATATCCATTGAACAGTAATCATATGACTAGTATAAATATAAGGTTTTTAAAAATAATCCATTCAGTCCAAACAAAGGAGAGGATAAGCTCATCCAACAGACTTGGGATATATGAATCTCATTTGATAGAGCTCAAGAAATAGGTATAATCATTGTTCTTTTCTCGGGACCAAGCCCAATATGAACTTCAACACGTTATGCTTGAACAAAATCCCATATAGGAGAAGTGGAAGTTATTAGAGATTACCATCTGTGAGATGTTATCTGAGCTGCCACAAGTGTATGTCACCATCGCACCCCTAACCCTTAGGTATTATGTTTCGGTTATAAGGGGTTCTGTAAGAAGACCCTAGTACTAAGAATTTATGCATAGAATAAGGAATACACATTCATTTTACTATTATTACTTTGTTAATGGTTTTAAAAGCACAAATAGTATTTTTATTTAATATTAAATTTAGAATTATATTTTATTGAATTAATGTATTTTATAATATTCTCATACTTTAATAAAATATTATTAATTAATAATTTTTTATTAATTAATATGGTCATATAAATTTTATACAATTGTAATTTTTCTTAAGGGTTGAAAGCTGTTTTTTGTCAAAACTAATGAATTTTCGATAAATGTTGGTTTTTTATTTTAAAAGTAAAAAATCAAATATTTACAAAATTATTTAGATAAAATTTATATTATTTTTGGATTCAAGATATTGAAATTATCTAATGATGAATTTTTCATAATTTTCTAAGATAGTTGAATTTTTAGGTAAAAATTAAATACCGTTTAAATATATAAGGTATTTAATGACATCTTAATAACCCAATAGTGATGTAAAAAAATACTATAATATATAAATTCTAATATTATATATTTTAAAATTAAAATAATGTGATTTTATATTATTTTTATTAATTTTATGGAGACTTAGGGGACCCTCCAAGACATAAAAAATATTTTAATTTTTTAAAAAAGTTTCCTTGATATTGTGACTATTTTACACTTAATAAAGAATGATATTTTAATAATTTATGCCAATTGACTTAACAAATAATGTTTTTCACTCCCCTTTTTCTAAAAACATGGGAAATAATTGTGGTTTAGTTTTTGTTTTTGAATATTGAAATATATAGATTGCAGAACCTATGTTTGTGAAATATTAAAGAATTCCTCTATCTTTCCCTATATAAACCCACACAATCCCGCAAAATCACTTCACTAAAAACCCTTTGAAAACGTCCCTAAACTTTCCTACTCTTTATATAATACTCTTATAGTGCCCCAATATCTCATAAATCCCCTTCAATGTCTCTTGAAGTCAATAATTTCCATGTAAGGGATCATCACTTTCTTTCCTTCCTTATTTATTTCCATGTTTCCTTATATTTTCCCCTTTTATATACAATTAGAAATACTGGGGGTATGATTTATCACCTCCCCTATAACAAAATTCTTATTTTTTAATTATGAGAGACCCATTTCTCTCTCATTATTAATTCTTATGTACACCTATTACCATGCCAGAATTCCATAAAGGAATTGTCTCTCCTCATTTACATTCAAGAAATTCTTTTATATTATTAATAAAAATTACATTACATATGTTAGGATATCATGTTACATGTCCCCATTACTATGAATTTCATGTATAAATGATGGGATACCGCTTTATCTATCATCAACACAGTTTATGATTTCTATTTGACGACGTTATGCTACCGAAGATACACTAAAATTTCCCATGACAAAATCATCATATAATTGAACACCAAATCCATTTCTCTACCACATGTATTCACCTATATACACATATACAAGTTGATTGAGGGAATTCATTTATGTATTCCATATCTCTAATTCATGGAATAAATTATGATATTTAATGAATCCATGTTGTATGATCTATGTGGGACACTTATGCAAAAAATGAATTGTTTATAAAGGGTGGGCCCTGAGAGTTCTACATTTTACTAGGTAAAGAATTGTATCATTATATGTCATGAGAAATGTGTTATGACTAATGCTAATTCATGTAAAATAAGGTTATAATCATAATAATTCATGTTCACTGAGGGTTTACTCATTCTCCATGTTCAATGATCCTTATCTCATGCTAATATCTTATTAAATGTTGTTGCTACATTCCCATTTTATGATAATCATGAAATATCATTTTTTATGTTCATGTTTATTTTATTCTCCATTGATATTCCTATTTCCTAAAATATATTTTATTTTTAATTTTATTCCTTGTTTACTCATTTACTGTAATTTATATCTCACCCTTTTATGATATATGTCCTCAGGCTATCCAATGCAATTCTATGTACAAAGGAATGTTGTGGTAATGTAAAATAAGTTTTCAATTAATATGTTGTATTTTTTGTCTTAAACATTCATGTAATGTTCCCAATTTACTAGGAAAATATACATCTCAAACCATAGAGTTGTCTTAAGTGATATTGTATGTAATAAATCATCTTTATGTATCTAACAAAGGTTAGGGTTGTTACTCTTACAGCACTCAAGCTAATAATCCTATTATTCATAAAAAATATGAGTAGTGTATGAGTTAATATATTATCAAAATATAAAAGGAAATTGAAGAAATTTTATTTTGATGTATTGTTCTTTATAACTTGTCCACTGTATCCAATAACATGAAAACTAAATATAGCATTTAATGAATGTTATTTGATCATAGGAATCACCTAGTTTTCATTAAGGTAATAAATTCTTTTTCCCACAACAGAATTTCAAGAGCTTCAAAATTACTATTATCGGGGTTAAAATCACTGATAGATGAATTCAATAAAAAAATGATTCACACAATTAATTAATATTATTATAAATAAAAAAATACAAAACCAAAATATAAATATATATTTTAAAATATAGAGGAATCATATAAAATTGAATCCTTTAAAATTAAGGGAACACATAACGTAATGAGGTAGTGGTTATGTTAGATTCCATTTATGCATATAGATTTTTACCATGTAATTCTCTATCTATGAATTAATTAATATATTAATTGAAAATAATAATGCATTATTTACATGTAAATTTAAATATTAATTATTTTAGGTCCTTGTTATTAGTCAATTTTTATAAAATAACTATTTAAAAAATATATTATTATATTAATTGTCATGAATATTTCATTCCAATTAAGAATAATATGGAGATACGCATAAAATGTTTTGGCATTGAAGGTTTCATTGGAAGATATTGACATTTTTATGGATATATAGATATACATCATAGAACATAAGAATATTTTGTGTAATTAGTTATGTATACATCACTTTTCTTGTCCATGGAAAATGGAAAAAGTTTCCTGAAATGTGTATCTAAATTTTCACTTAATTGAAAAATAGTTTCATCTGGTTTTATAATTTGTATCAATATGGGTTTCTTATATTTCAATTTTATAGAAATATAAATTCCTTTAATTATTTTTGAATCATTAAAAATCATTCATATATTTTTGATGACTCTTACATATTAAGGAAAATCTCATGTGAGGTAATTTTAAAAAATTATGATTTAAACTTAGAATAACACTTATATAATGTGTATATTTTGAATTTAATATAATTATTAAAATTAAAACTCATTAATTTTGGATCTTATTTTCTTATATACTATATTTAAATCTGGGTTTATCATCCAAAACGTTCTTTTTTATAGAGTAATCATATCATTAAATAAATTTCCACCTAATATATATGAATATTTTCACACATAAGAATTTTGAATTTTCAATAAACATTAAAATATTATATAATATAGTCCTTATAATCCCTAACATTTTTACCTCTTTATTATATTATCATAGAATGCAAAATATTTTTCAATCAAAAAATTTCTTCTGGAATAAGAATATGAATTACATTATGTCATTATGCTTTTGTGTGAATATTAGGGAATATTTAATACATATAACATAGAAAATATTATGTTAATAATTTAAATATGAAATATTTCATGTTCTATATCAACTCGAAAGGGAAAAAATTTATATCATCGTAAAGTTGTTTTGTATTAATTTATAAATCCACTATATCTTCAAATTAAATACATCCTCTAAAAAATATTATGTATCATGCATAATTTTCTTATAAATGGACTTACCCTTATGTATTGTTTCCCATATTGGCTAAAAAATATCGAAAAAATATAACAATCTCTTCCAAATAATCAGTTAATTAGAGAATAATAACTATGTCACTAAATAATCACATTTTAGGTCATATTATCAATAATGTTTAAAACACTACTAAAAAACGAAATATCTGATAATTTCTCATAAATAGTGAAATTGGAGTTTATTAATTAATTAAATTTCAATGTTTTAAAATATAAAATATATTGATTTTTAAATAATATAAGAGACTAAAATCTTATTGAATCTATTGAGTCCCTCAATACTTTGAGGGAAGGAATGGGGGGTTGATTGAATTTAGTGCATCTAGAGAGAAAATAATATACTATGAGTGTAATCTTCACACCTCCTTTTCCAAATTTTTAATTTTCCATATTCAAAAAAATTAATTCCTTGGGAGATCCAAAATAGTATCTCACACATTTTTCATCACAATACAGCCCCATAATTGGAATATATGTGGGAAAAAAGTATTAAAAAACATATTCTTTGTCCTAATTATAAATGGGACAATGTCCATATATTAAAAAACATACCAATTTTGTAAACATTTAATTAGTAAGTTGTTTGATAGAATTTAAACTACCAATTTTTCTCTATAGTGAATAAGAGGTATGGAATTATTTCCATATTTCTATAGTTGATACAAATTGATGATCCCAGTCGGTGTTAATCCTCCTAGAGGGGACATTCCAACATCCCCTAGGTATTCCATTTCGTAATAAATACTTTGTGTGGAGAGCCATGATTCTTTACATGATTACACATGTGAGTTTTGATGTATTGGAATCCATCCTTTTCTCTGATACCAATTGTAGTGTCCTGAATTTTTCATACATGACTATTAAATTATTTATAAGATAACAAAAAATTAGAATTACAATCATGAATTTAAGGGTTTAGTATCTTTAGAAAATTAGGAACGTACATCACTGATGCATAATAAAACATAAACATTTATTTGAAAACTTCTTCTTTATCCATATATATATCATGTTATGCATATTACATTTAGTCATTTGAGGATATAGATCAATGAATATGGTGAGTTAAAAACCTTGTAACATGATGAGTACGTAAATATAAAAATAACACCTAGTTGATATTAATCATCATAATCATAACATAATAATTGGATCATAATAAAAATCATGATAGGAATATTGAGATAATGAGTTGAATGTTTAAATACATAAAAAATTACCTCATTTATTAGTATTAAAAAATGAATTTTTTTAACCAGGCTATCATCATGTTCACACATAACATATTTCTATAATCAATTCATCATACTTTTCAACAAATATATCAACATGTTCATTCATAATGAACATAAAAATATTAAATACATCACATTACACAATTCATTTTGGGGTTGTATAATTCGTGTCACACCCTTTACATTATAAAATTTACATAACAATGCATGCCATATAGAACTTATGACAATCATAATCCTAAAATTACCCAAGGAAACTGATGGGTTTCATAACAATATCATAAATTGTAAATTCGTTAATAAATAATGGGTTTCCCAAATTGAAGTTGTAAAACATATTTATTTTAAGAATAAATAAACTGGATTGAAAAAGAAACAATATCATGTGGAGCCAAGATATTCTTTTTAGATATGAGTTATTTAATAAAATAATTATATTTTTCATACAACCTAGTTTGAAACAAGTATATCCACGAAAATATGAGACAATAAAAATGAAATTATATTGAAGTAAAATTAAATGTAATACCCACATTGAAATTTTGTAGGAAATTTGTATAACTCCATCAAATGGAGTTGGGTTCATGAATCTGCATATATTATGTACAAAGCTGTTCTTTACATAAACTAACATTCATGGATAATCAAATTCATCTAAGTAAATAATATATCTAAAAACAATTATACATATATTTTATTATTATTTTATTATATTGCAGTATGGACATTTTGATGACTTAAAAGGTTCAATTTTTTCATCCAGGGAGCGGTAGTTTTCTTCGATTTCATGATAAGTTCACTTGTATACAATTATTTATCATCATGTTAAATCAAAATATTTCTCCCTAATTTAAACTATATTTTATTAGTAAACATTAAATTATTTAAATGTTTTTTAATATCTTTTTATTTATATTATTATGATTCATTAGAAAATTTTTTAATGAGAATTGTTTTGTTTATTTAGTCTGTTTTTTTATCATCATGAACTACTATAATTTTTATTTAACATTATGTATATATATTATTTCAAAACATTAAAAAAGTTATAATATAAATATTTTAAAAATAATGAATATTACCATTATTACATTATCATCCACTAATGGGTTAATTTAAAATAAAAACTCACCATCCACCAATGCGGTGAATTGACACATAACCATTTTTTTCATTATTACTATAAACGGAAAAGAGATGATATTTGATTACACATATTCCATTAAAAAATAAAATTATAGTATATATGTAATAATGGCGTGGTCATAACTCTTTATATAGGGTATGTTATTAGGGGATAATGAATGAAAAGTAATTAGGAGAGAAGAATTATGGATTTTACACCATGAATATTATCTCCTTGAGAACCTAGTTACAGAACATTGGTTTGGTATTTTTTGAGACTAGATGATTTTGGACGTGGAGAAGCGGATTGGGAAGGTATATGGGATTAATTTAGGAATGGTAAAACTCTTTAGAGGGTTGAGTAGATAGGGTGGTGAGGGTTTTTATTTTGTGGGGTGAGGGGAGTTTCTTATTATTATAATAATTAGTTTATTATTTTTTCCCATGAATATCAATCATGAGGATTCCTATGAATAAATATTGAAATTGTTTAATAATAGTTATATAATATGGGTTCTTACATCAGTTATACATTATCGAGCGCTCAAAAAATTCATATATTGTTGAATACCATAAATTGTTGAATTTAACTATTCCTAAACACATCAAATATTTTAGTAAAAAACCAATAAATTCACAATAACCTTTTATTGATGAATAGATTTCAAAAATTAAATCCATTTTATGAAAAAATTGAGACCAATTTATTTTAAAAATAAAATCATCATCTATTATCAAAATATCAAGGATATGATTATAATTGATTTCAGAACCCTTTGAAAATTTGTAAATGTATAAAAAATTATTTTATGATAATAATAAAACATATAATTAATTTATGAATAAAATTTATGAAGAGAGATTTTTTTAAATCAGTATATAAATTATAAAATTATAAACCATCATTTACGTTTTACAAAATTATGAAAATTTAATTAATAATTTCTAAAACTTTTATTTAATTGCACCATTATATAATCGTAACTTATTTTCATAAATAATATACCCAAATTTTATTTATACATTCATGTATAAGGTTAATATTATAATGGTCAGATTATTATTCATAACTCTCATCTTATAATAACAAAAGGAAGGTTACTATTCCAGTAGCATAAGAGCCTTTATTTCTCTTAATAAAACTTGTTTAATTTTTTATTTATGAAAATAATGTTTTTACTAAGATCTATATGTATTTTATTTTGTTTTATACTATATGATATTACCATTCATATTGAAATTATATTCATCAAATTGTGGGTCATTATATTCTTCCCCATTTTAGAAATCACGCCCTACAATTTTTTTACAAAATAAGGTCAAAGTAGATATTGGTTTTCCACTTTCATTTCATCCTATGAAATCCATTTCACCTCATAATAATTATTGTTCCTTTACAACACTTTGATTTGGTGAGTTTTCTTTTTTCAACGAACATTTTCTCTATGGTCCATGATCATCAATAGAAACTTCTTATAAGAGAGTCAAGTTAGCAGTTGTATCACATATGCGTTAATTTCGTGTGAGGGATATGCTATATATTTACTCAGGATAGACATATGGAACACATCATGAATATGAGAAATGTTTGGTGGATGGTCAAGTTGATATGTTACTTCTCATATGCGATCAAGGATCTCTAAGGGGATAACAACCATGGGCTAAGATTACCTTTCTTTCCAAACCACATGAATGTCATAAACTAGGGGGAGATTCCATCTGACCTAACTACCAACATCATCCAAGACATGGGATGAATGGCTTTACCGATCCGCATAGTTTGGAAACTAGTTTCAGGAATCAAAAAGATAAAATGGGTATGTTTTATCCTGACAATAAAACAAAACCAAAATACCAAAAATAAACACACAACAACAACCAGCAACTAAATATCAATAAATATAAAATGTTATCCAAATACAATAAATACTAAATATATTAAAAAAAATTACCAAAATAAAATATAACCGCACCCACACAGTCTCTAATGACCTCTTGGTCACCCCCAACCACAAGAATAACCTACACAAATGGAAACTTAATCAAGAAACCTAAACCTACAAAAATAACCAGGACTACCGACACTGAATTGTACATGTAGGGTGTGATCTTTAACAAATCATTAGGAACCCACCCCAAAATCAATATATTTCCTTTCCCAAAACAATTCAAAAAAACTAGTTTTAATCAAATATAATCAAATGGGTTTTTATCAATTTTAATAAACAACCCCAAATTTTCAATTTTTAAAAAAAAGAAATTATACTTTTCCATTTTCCAAAATAAATCACTATTTTTGAAACCACATTCCGCAAAATGATCTAGAAAACGTGATATAAGTATATGCTAAAAATAAAATAGTGTGATGGAAAATAGAAAACCAATTGACAAATAAAAACCAAAAGGCAGATACAAATAGTAATCATGGGTGTTTCCTAAAAATCCCCATAGTGATCTCTGTATGTAATCATATTAGAATCAACTACCAGTTTGTGGTGCAACTTTATATTCAATAACTAATTAGCCAATCTAAACTAGACTATTCATTGGAATGTATCAAAAACCCTTATAATGTAAATGGGGTTTCTACCTGTCTAAAAATCTTAAGCAATAAATAGCCACTAAACCCTCTAAAAATGCCAAGGAAACCCATTGTAATAACACCCAATGAAAAGAGGAGGCCCTTTCACATTTGACATACCTTACAAACCCCCACCACACATTCCTTCCCTAATGACCAACACTGTGTATGTGATAACCATTTCTTTGTGTAATCCTCAATAGATGTTCCCATCACACAACATGTCATTCACACGTTCCAATGGGGCCGTCACATCACATGATCCTTTAATGGTTTCTAAAACTATTATTGGGTAAAATTGAGAATTTCCACATCCAAAACCATAATTATTTTCCAAAAAATTATGATGTTCCAAACAGTATTTCAACATTATATAGTCCCATATGTTATTAATTGAATCCTATCAATTTCCAAAAAGCACCACTTTCAGGTTCATATTGGCAAAAGAGACCTTATATTTCAAATTTGATTCCAATATCAATACAACATCCTACCAAATTGAAAAAACAAAACATACCTAATTATTCCAAATGGGATTTCATATTATTTATAAAACAAATATCTTTTATAAGGAACCAAAAATGCCATAATTTTAAAAATAATATTTAAACGCATATTCAATCAACATTGAGACCATGAACCATTTTGAAAAAATGTAGGATTAAGAAAAGTTGTGGAATATTGGAGGCATAAAGGATGAGTGTCATAAAAACAGAGTCTTTATACTAAAAAAATCCATTATCAGTGGTTATAACATCTATATGTGCACCCCATACACATATGGATGTGCCTACTTCAAATGGAACACCCAAAAAATCCCATGCGAGAATCCACAATCTTTTCAAAGAACCACATCTTGCACAGAGGGTTTATATCAACATCAAACTAAATGTACTAATTTAACCGAGGGAAAAAATAATCTAATTCCATTCAATTTCAAAATAATTGGCCTCGTGACATCTTATCAAACACTTTACACACATGAACACATATGCATATTTATGGTAACCATTTAAAAACCAATTCGAACTAAATTTCCAACAAAAACACAAAATAAATTTATACTAACAATTCAAAATAAATATAATATTACTTTTGAAGAAAAAATTAATTATTAAAATTATAATGGAATTTTATAGAAGGAAAATATTTGACAGACCTACCTTAAAAACATTTTAATTCAACATAACATCAAGAGTATGAATAATACGACATAAATGACGATCTGAACACCCGAAAACAAATAAATAGACAAAATTCAAACATCCCATACCCTAGTATTTGACCATGATGGGTAAAAGATGATTTGGAAAAATGAAATCAGAGAGGGGGAAGAGTATAGGAGGAATGGAGAATATATGATGAATAAATCATGAAGAATCATAAATTGTTGGTGAGAAATTGCCCAAAAAGTGTCCTGAGATTTAAGAAATAAAGCATGGAATTCTTTGGATTATAACCATCTTATTGGGATTAAATTGGGATTTATAATCACATAATAATTGTTTTAAAAATACATTTTATTTAGGTATTAATGGGATGAATATTTTTGTAAACCATGTAAAAATTATTCCACTGCTACAAGATTTTTTTTTAAACTTGTAGATTTAGGATTAACAATTGGTAAAACCCATGATCAAATGGCCTAATCTTATATATTGTCTAAACACACTCAAATTTTAGTACGAGAACAATGAGATTCCATGTAAAGAACCTTTAATTATTTAAACACAATTTTGTGACACCATGGGTTCCATTAAATCCCCATCACGCCACTTTCTCTAAATACCATCCCCAATAACCATGCATTGGGCTTGAAACAAATTGAAACCAACAGAACACAATGGATATTATCAAAAACAAAACCAAATCTTTAGTGAGCGATCTATCGTCAGGAAAATAATAATATAAATTTAGGATTGGGGTATGAAAATTATCCCCACCAAAAAAAATTCTTCCCCTATAAATACACTCATCGAAAGAGTAAAAAAACACATACCAGTTCTTGAAAGAATCAAAACATAACCATGAACCTATGTGCATAATTTTACGTCACATGACACGCCCAAAAAAATCTAAGATAAGCCATAAAATAATGAACAATTAGAGAACATGAGAGGGTTTTCTCCATTATATAAACCTGACTAACACTGTGGCACTATTTCAGACTCTCCCAACATATTAACTCCAAAACCAAAAAAAAGAACCCCTAGATGATTGGGAAACCCAAATTAGGGTTAAAACAGAGGGGTTGAAAATCATAAATTAGCAATTTTAAGGATTTTTTTCATGTTACATGGTATGGAACACGTTCTACAAAACCATGCACCAACCATCCACACAATACTAGAGTATAGGGGCACCTCAAATGGGCTGGTTGAAATGTTTTTGAAACCATGCTTCTACTATGAATGTTCTCACGCCCAAATTTTGGATGTCATGACCCATCCTCGGGGCCCGTGTCGTGACTACCCCAAGCCCGCCTTCCATAGGCCAGGGGCTGGCAACTAGCACCAAGGCGTAAATCCCAGTAAAGGGAAGGCATTGCCTTTGTAAAGTAAACAAGCACCATAGAGTAAGAAAGAGTAAAAAGTAAACACTATGTAAAAACTGGTACAACAGTAAGTGCGGGAAGTAAGTGGGCCAGAATACAAACCCAAACTGAAAGTAAAGTACAACTCGAAAGGGAAAAGATCAACCGAAAAGTAAAGCCACAACATCGAGCTGTCCACTGGAAGTCCCACATGAAGGGTGGGTACAGATAGCCTCCACTGCTCCTCGGGTCTAGCCGACCGCTCCGAGTACATCACACCCAGTGGTCCACCTCCAGGTACTGTCCTGCTCCGCAAGCCTCTACCACGATCAGCGATGTCCGTCGTCTGCAACCAACACAACGTAGTGCGGGCATAGCCCATGCAGGGTTGAGTATAAGCTACTCAGTAGGGACCCCGAGACCCCCGAAGGTCTCCCAGAATCCACAAAGTATAAACCACAAAGGAATGATACAATCACGAAGTAACATCAGACACTGCTTAGGTATATGCCCATACATATACCTAAGTCATCAATTCTCACACGGCTCCAACATCCGAGCTCAAGTACAACCCAGTCCACATAGGTAAGCAAACGTAAATCCACACAGGATAGCACAACACAATCCACAAACGAAAGTAAACGTAAATCCACACAGGATAGCACAACACAATCCACACATGAAAGTAAAATAGGATTCAACTCACACAGGTATACTTCTTCGAATGATGATAGAGATGATCACTGATCCATCTAAGTCGTCGGACCCACAAAGGATCGATAGGTACTAACCCCCGCAATGACCCACAATGGATCTGACCCACAATGGATCGATAGATAAATAACCCCCGCAAGGACTCACAAAGGATCGGGCCCACACAGGACCTGTAGGCGTTGGCCCACATAGGACCGCTGAGCATTGACCCACACAGGATCGGACCCACACAGGATCGGTAGCACTGACCCACAAAGGATTGCTGAGTGCTATAGTCGTTGCCGTCGAATCCACTTAGGATCTCTGTACAGTCTTTGTCGTCACAATAGCAGTCGCAACCAGCTCTAGGGTTCCCGCACGCAGCAAGCTCATTCGGGAGGGTCAGCTCCATGAGTCGAGAGGCTGACACATCAACTGACACATAGTCCAGAGTTGATGTATCGAAAAGTTCCGTATCATCAACAGGAACTCAACGTCGCAGACGGCGCGTCAATCGGACACCCGGTCTGAGAGTTATTGGCTTTTTCTTCCGAGGGGCCCGGTTGGTTTTTAAGGCAAAACCAACCCGACCATACTCCACCTGCGTCCAAACCTCAGGCATAGTATACCAAAAGATCCGTCTCACTTAGAGGAATTCAAAAAAGTCGACGACACGTTGGTCGGACATCCAAAGTTCATGATATGAGGGTTTCCACTCCGAGGGCCCAGTTGGTTTCGTGTACGAACCAACCCGGCCGAACTCATAGTATTCTGAAACCTTGAGTGTGATATACCGAAACGACCGTCTCGATCCAAGGATCTCATCTCCATGGACGGTGCGTCGTTCAGAGGCCTTTAGATCATGTTATGAGCAAATGACCGAAAAGTTCCGGAAACGGGGGGTCTGGGCCCGGACCGACCCGGCCCGACCGCCCCTGGGTCGGCCCGAACCGGGTCGACCCGACCCGGGTCTAGGTCAGACCCGTTTTGGCATGACCCGGCAGGTCGGCTCGGCTCGGCCGGGTGGCCGAGCCGAGGAAGCCGTGGGGGGCATGTTTCCCCCGCATGAAACGAAGTCGCGGCCCCGCGTGGGGCAGCTCGGTGACACCGGACGCGGCCGGCCCGTCGCATCCCTGCCTTCAGTTCCGCGCAGTCGTGGAACCGCCTCCCACCGCCGGTGGAGTCCGCGGGCCACCGGAGTCGCTCTGGTGGTCCGATTCCACTACTGTCTGCGCCGTAGCTCCTCCCGGGGTCCCATTCTTTACTGCGGAATCAGAAAATCGTCTCTGCGGCCCGTTTTGTTGACGTCTGTCGTTCCTCACATCAACGAACAACTACGTAGGGTTTTCGGGCCGTCTTTGTTTGGCCCGCACCCTCCGCGTTAGGTGATAATAAACGGGATTAAAAAATTCAACAAATGAAAACATAACAAGATAAAATTTTAATAAATTAAAATTTCACTTTGATCCCGGGCTCTTTTTTTAGAAGGAATCAACTACTGGAATAAAATATTATTTTCAAATAAAACCCCTACCTCGTTGTAGTCGTCGAGCGTGCATTCTTCGCAGAAATGATCATCACAGAAGAAGAGGATCGTCGCGTCGCGGAAGGGCGTCGCGTCGTCGCGGTATACGGTGTTGCACCGATGATCTCCGAGGGGTAAAGAAAACAAACGGATTTAATTTACATGAATCAAATCCATGTCAAGTATAAAATCCACAAAGGAATTTATAAGATTCTTAAACTCCTACCTCAAACGGATGTTCGAAGATTTTTCGCAGAAGAAGGAACGTCGCAGAAGAACGTCGCAGGAGAAGAATCATTGTCGTCGCGGAACACGGAGTCGCATCGTTGATCTCTGTGGGTTCGACATTCTTCGTTGCCATTTGTCGAAGGCTAGCGTTCTTCGCGTTCTTTGCATTCTTCGTGATCTTCGCGTTCTTCGCGAAGGAGGGTGAAGGACTTAAGGTTCTGTCAAATCCTCTCAACGAACAACACACAAGAAGAAAAGTGTTGGTCATATTTTATTAACATGCCAACAAACGAAAAAAGATAAGTTAAGTAACGACCCATTAATTCATAGAATTAATTCAACGAAATTAACCGCCCAATTAATAGGAGCATTTAATAGATTAAGAAATTCCCTATTTGACTTTCAATTAATAAGGGTTTTCACGGGTGCATTACTTAGCGGAAAAGAAACGATGGGGCTCGTGCGGGCCCACCTCACAAATATCCTACCAAGAGGGTAGGATATTTTTGGGTTCCACCCTATCTGCTTCAACTCAGCTTAAGCAGCTTAAAGTGGCTTTTTAGCGGCTTTAATTGAAATAAAATAAATTTTTTCGTACGACATTATTTTATTTCTTAACATTATGCCCAAAAATTAAAAACCACACCCGAGCAAACGCAACTCCGGAAGAGGCGTTTCTAAGCAAATACCGGCGCTGCGATTCCATCGGTGCCCTCTGATTTTGATTCTGAGCACCGGTTCAGAAGTTAGAAAAACCCGCTCATTCATTCAATGAACGTACCCGAGCCAAACTTCGGAAAATTATTCCGGGAACACTGGTACTCAGAATCATGTGCCGTCAGAAACTGCGTTCTTGTAAAATTCCAAAGAAAATTAAGAAAAAAATTTCCATGAAATTTACGGGTCTGTACATCACTCCCACCTCAGAGCTTTACGTCCTCGTAAAGATACATCATAAACTAGGGATACAAAAGTTGGTACTGAGCACGCATCTGATCTTCCCGCTCCCAAGTGCTCTCCTGGAGGTTCCCGTGCTGCCATCTGATGCGCACTAGAGGAATCGACCATCCACGTAGGACCCGCTCCTGCCGATCCTAGATCTTCACCAGGAGCTCGGCAAAAGTCTCCCCATCATCAAAGTCGAGCTCCCCATGGTCAATGATGTGTGTCGGGTCGTGCACGTATCTCCTCAGCTGAGATACGTGGACGACGTCGTGCACCCGGTGCAACTGGGGTGGTAGAGCCAGGCGATAAGCCACCTCGTCGATCCTGCTAAGGACCTGGAATGGTCCGATTAAGCGTGGAGACAACATTCCGCCTCGGCCAAATCTTCGTAAACCATGTCAAGGTGAGACCTGCAAGAAGACGTGGTCGCCAACCTCGAACTCTAGTGGCCTCCACCTCCTGTCAACGTAAGACTTCAGCTGGCTCTGAGCCATCCTCATCTGCTCCTGGATGACATGGACCTTCTCTGTCGTGGCCCGGACCATCTCTGGTCCCACAAGTGCTGACTCCCCAGGGTCTTTCCAACATAAAGGAGATCTGTCTGGTCTGCCATACAATGCCTTGTATGGTGCCATCCCGATGGTGGAGTGGTAGCTGTTGTTGTATGCAAAATCCTCCAAAGGTAGGTGGTCCTCCCAGCTGTGACCAAAGTCGAGGACACATGCACGGAGCATGTCCTCGAGTGTCTGAATGGTCCTCTCCGTCTAACCATCCGTCTGAGGGTGAAAGGAGATGCATAGATGTAGCTGCGTCCCGAACGCCTCCTACAACCCCTTCCAAATCCGGGAAGTAAAGCGAGCATCTCGATTGGAGACGATAGATGATGGAACACCGTGAAGCCGTACAATCTCCGGAACGTAGAGATGCCCAAGCTCTCCACTGAGCCCTGCTGTCTGATGGGTAAGAAGTGAGACGACTTGGTGAGTCAGTCAACAATCACCCAGATGGAGTCGTGACCTCTGGAAGTGCGTGGAAGTGCAGTCATGAAGTCCATAGATATCCCGTCCCACTTCCACTCTAGGAACTCCAAGGGCTGTACCAAGCCTTCTGGTACCTGATGTCTACCTTCACCTGCTGGCAGGTGAGGCATCGTGAAACGAACTCTGCCACAACCTTCATCATGCCCAGCCACTAGTGTTGCCGTCTGAGGTCCTGGTATATCTTCTCCACTCCAGGATGTACCGCCAAAGGAGAAGTTTGAAACTCTCTCAGCACATCCTCTCATAAAGTGACTGGTCTTAAGGTACGTCCTTTGAAAAGGATGTCGTGCTCTGCTCCAAAAGAGAAATAATTAGGTTCCTGTCCTGAGGATATCTGTGCACGCCACATCTCATAGTCAATGTCCCCATGATGTGCCTCTCTGACCCGCTGCAGTAGTGGAGGAGTGACTATGAGAGACTGGAGGAAGGCTGCTCTATCTCTATCCACGAAGGATATCTGCAAAGCGGCTAACTGCTCTGTCGCCTCCTCAAGTATCTGAATGCCCATCCTCCTGCTGAGAACATCGGATACCACGTTCCCCTTCCCAGGAGAATAGACTATCTCCAATTCATAGTCCTGGAGGAACTCGAGCCATCGCCGCGGTCTTAGGTTCAGGTCCTTCTGCGAGAAGATGTACCTGAGACTCTGATGGTCAGAAAAGTCTGTAAAGCGCTCACCCATTAGGTAGTGTTGCAATTTTTTCATGGCGAAGACCACTGCTGCTAACTCCAGGTCTTGGGTAGCGTAGTTCTGCTCATGGGGCCTCAACTGAAGTGATCCATTGGCGATCACTGCCCGCTCCTGCATCAGGACACATACGAGTCCAGTCCCGGATGCATCGCAATAGACTACGTACCCTACTCCCTCCCCAGGCAACCTCAAGATAGAAGCACTGGTTAATCTCTGTCTCAGCTCCTGGAAGCTCTGCTGACATCTGTCTAACCACACAAAGGGTTTCCCCTTCTTTGTTAAAGCTGAGGGTGGTGCCGCAACTCTGGAGAAGTCTGGCACAAATCTCTGATAGTATCCAGCTAGTCCCACGAAACTCCGCACCTCTTTCACGCTCTTGGGTGGCTCCCAAGATAGCACGGCCTCGATCATCACGGGATCCACCGCAACTCCCGCCTAAGAAATGACGTGTCCCAAGAAGTGGACCTCGCATATCCAGAACTGACACTTCGAGAGATTTCCATAAAGCCGGTGCTCTCTGAGTGTGTCTAGTACAACCCGTAAGTGGTAGGCGTTCTCCTCCTCAGTCTTCAGGTAAATCAAAATGTTGTCGATGAAGACTACGACAAATCGATCGAGGTATGGCTGAAAGATCCTTTTCATGAGGCCCATGAACACTACTGAAGAATTGGTTACACCAAAAGGCATAACCAAGAACTCATAGTGGCCATACCGACATCTGAAATCCGTCTTCTGCACCTCCTCATCTCGAACTCTGAGCTGATGATAGCCTGACCTGAGGTATATCTTCGAGAACCACCATGCTCCCTTGAGCTGATCGAAGAGGACATCAATCCTCGGTAGCGGATACTTATTCCTCACTGTCACCTGGTTCAGGCGACGATAGTCGACACACAGTCGCAAGCTCCCATCCACCTTCATGGCAAACAAAATCGGGGAATCCCAGGGTGAAACACTGGGTCGGATGAATCCCTTGCAGTGCAAGTCCTCCAAATATTCCCGTAGCTCTCAAAGCTTGGTGGGGCCATCCAATATGATGGAGTCGATATTGGGGCTGTCCCGGGGTACAGTTCAATATAAAAGTCTACCTCTCTGTGAGGAGGTATCCCTGGAATGTCGTCGGAAAAGACATAAGTGTACTGATCCACCACTACAGGAAAACTAGTAATCTGCATGTCAACTGCTCCTAGGATGAGGCTAGCCAACTGATGAGTTATGTTATGTCCTCTCCTCTGCGGAAGTCCATCTTGTGCTGCGAAGGCTCCCTTCTCACCGGTGAAGGTGAACCTACTCCCGTCGGTGCGTTCACATCGCACCTTGCACCTATTATAGTCAATCTGTGCATGGACTGTAGATAACCAATCAATGCCCAAGATGACATCGTAAGGCCTCGATGCTACTACAAGAAGATCACAGCTAAAGCTCTCGCCTCCTAGAGTAATCTCACACTGTCGGCACCAGTGCGTAATCATCGAGTATGCTCCCGTAGGAGTCTCTAGCTGTAAGGATCGAGCCAATGGCTCTGTCGGAATCTCCGAGCTCCGAACAAGGGAAGCGGGTATGAAAGAGTGACTCGTTCCTGTGTCTATAAGAACTTCAGCAAGGGTGGAATAGACACAGATCGTACCTCGAATCATCTCAGGCACGCCATGGTTGTAGGCCTCCACTTCCTAGAGTTGTGCCTATCTCTTCCCTCCAGCTCCCTGTGGTCAGGGTGGACCTCTTGGTGGTGGTGGTGGTAGAGCCTCCAAGCGTCACCCACCACCTGCTGATTGGCCAACTCCTCTGCCTCGTCTGCCTCCTCCCTACGGACCACCACGGTCGAACCTCTGCCTCTGCCTGGGTGGCCCCTCAACTGTCTGCTGCTCCTCGGCACGGTTGGTCGGGCAGTCACGAGCCATGTGGCCCTGCCCGCCGCATGTGCAGCACTGCCTGCCTCTCAAAATACTGGCTCCACGTTGTGTGCCCCGCACTACTGAACCAGTGTCCTGAGGTCATCTGTGTGAGGGTCTGGTCTGCCTGGACCCCTGAGTCATCCGTCGACTGCCTGTTGTGGAAGAATCTTCTACGTGCCGCCCCGCGGTAGGTCTCGCCACTGAAGAAGTCCCAGCAAGAAAGCTCTCGATCAAAAGGGCTCGCTTTAGTACTCCTGTCTGTGTGGGAATGATGAGGGAGATCAGCGATGCCCTGATCTCATGTCACAATCCCTGCTCAAAGGTTCGGCCCCGGAAGAACGGGTCTCGTACCATGTTGGTCGAGTAGCGCGAGAGATCGGTAAATCTTGCCGAGTACTGGGTGACCGTCCAGCTTCCCTGCCGCAGCTGAAGAAGCACCTGGAAGCGCACCGCATGGAGGGTGGCTGGGATGAACTCAGTGCAGAAGAGGCTCTCAAAGTCTGTCCAGAGAATAGATGCCTCATCGTGAACCTGGACCATCAAGCTCCACCATTGGCCTGCTGCTGCGTGCAGTAGGCTCGCTGCGAGGATCACCATGAGGTCTGCTGGTGTCCTCACTAACCGGAAAACTCGTACCACTACCTCCAGTCAGTCCTCGGCTGCCTGGGGGTCTGTCTCCCCACGGAACCTGGATGGTCGCTAGCGCTGGAACTCATGGAGTGCACTTAGGCGACGTGCATCGTCAGCGGCTGGTGCTAGAAGCATCGGTGGCTCGGCGGGTAGAGCTACCGTCGGTGCCACTGCTAACAAAGGGCCATGCACCGAGGCCTCATCGCTCGGTGGGTTGTCATCACGCTCGACTCTCAGAACCCTAGCTAGTTGCCATCGTGGGGCCGTCCTGAAAAGGAAACCAGTGCGCCACGGTCAGAACAATATACCTGGTGAGCTGATATAATGTAATCACAAATAAAACGTGAAACACACATGCAATCAATGCTTTGGTGCATTAAGTCCGAAATCAGAAGTTAGGGTCCTGGTGTACGGATACGTCGGCCACCGAACCAAAACTGGACTACCTAGACTGATAACCACACACAAAACGCTAAACACTATTGCTTCACATAGAAAAAGATCAGAGTCCAAAGTTCTGCGGTAGAACCGAACTACGTTGATACAAATTTGTCACGACCCATCCTCGGGGCCTGTGCCGTGACTACCCCATTCCCGCCTTCCATAGGCCAGGGGCTGGCGACTAGCACCAAGGAGTAAATCCCGGTAAAGGGAATGCAATGACTTTGTCAAGTACAAAAGCACCACAGAGTAATCAAGCGGAAAAAGTAAACACTATGTAAAAACTGGTGCAACAGTATGTGTGGAAAATAAGTGAGCCAGAATACCAACCCAAACAGAAATTAAAGTACAACTCGAAAGGGAAAACAAATACTGAAAAGTAAAGCCGCAACGTCGATCCGTCCACTGGAAGTCCCACCTGAAGGGTGGGTACAGATAGCCTCCACTTCTCCTCGGGTCCAGCCGACCGCTCCGAGTACGTCCCACCCAGTGGTCCACCTCCAGGTATCGTCCTGCTCCGCAAGCCTCCACCACAATCAGCGTTGTCTGTCGTCTGCAACCAACACAACGTAGTGCGGACATGGCCCGTGCAGGGGTGAGTATAAGCTACTCAGTAGGGACCCCGAGACCCCCGAAGGTCTCCCAGAATCCACAAAGGATAAACCACAAAGGAAAGATACAATCGCGAAGTAACATCCGACAGTGCTTAGGTATATGCCCATACATATACCTAATTCATCAATTCTCACACATCTCCAACATCCGAGCTCAAGTACATCCTAGTCCACACAGGAAGGAAAACGTAAATCCACACAGGATAGCACAACACAATCGACAAAGGAAAGTAAACGTAAATCCACATAGGATAGCACAACACAATCCACACAGGAAAGTAAAACAGGATTCAGCTGACACAGGTATACTTCGTCAAATGACGATAGAGATGATCACTGATCCATCTAAGTCGTCGGACCCACAAAGGATCGATAGGTACTAACCCCCGCAATGACCCACAAAGGATCTGACCCACAAAGGATCGATAGGTAACTAACCCCCGCAAAGACCCACACAGGATCGGGCCCACACAGGACCTGTAGGCACTGGCCCACACAGGACCGCTGAGTGCTGACCCACACAGGATCAGACCCACACATGATTGGTAGCACTGACCCACAAAGGATCGCTGAGTGTTTTAGTCATCGTCGTCGAATCCACTGAGGATATCTGTACAGTCGTCGTCGTCACAGTAGCAGTCGCAGCCAGCTCTAGGGTTCCCGCACAGAGAAAGCTTGTTCGGGAGGGTCCGCTCCATGAGCCGAAAGGCTGATACATCAACTGACACATAGTCCAGAGTTTATGTATCCAAAAGTTCAGTATCATCAATAGGAACTCAACGTCACAGACGGCGCGTCAATCGGACGCCCGGTCTGAGAGTTATTGGCTTTTTCGTCCCAGGGGCCCGGTTGGTTTTTAAGCCAAAACCAACCCGACCATACTCCACCTGCGTCCAAACCACGGGTGGAGTATTCCAAAAGATCCTTCTCACTTATAGGAATTCAACAAAGTCGACGTCACGTCAGTCGGACGTCCGAAGCTCAAGATATGAGTGTTTCCACGCTGAGGGCCCAGTTGGTTTCATTTGCGAACCAACCCAACAGAACACAAAGTATTCCGAAACCATGAGTGTGATATATCGAAATGAACATCTCGATCCAAGGATCACATCGCCACTGACAGCGCGTAGTTCGGAGGCCCGTAGCTAATGTTATGAGAAAAATACCGAAATGGTCCGGAAAGGGGGGTCTGGGCCCGGACCGGCCCGGCCTGACCCCCCCCCCCCCCCCCCAGGGTCGGCCCGAACCGGGTCGACCCGACCCGGGGCCGGGTCCGACCCTGTTTGGCACGACCTGGCCCGGCCTGGGCGCGACCCGGCCGGTCGGCTCGGCTCGGCCGAGCGGTCGAGCGGAGGAAGCTGCGGGGGGCGTGTTTCCCCCGTGTGAAACGAAGCCGCAGCCCCGCGTGGGGCCGCTCAGTGTCACTGGATGCGTTCGGGCCGCCGCGTCCCTGCCTTCTGTTCCGCGCTTCCACGGAACCATCTCCCGCCGCCGCAGGTGGAGTCCGCGGGCCACCGGAGTCGCTCTGGTGGTCCGATTCCACTACCGTCTGCGCCGTAGCTCCTCCCAGGTCCTGTTCTTTACTGTGGAATCAACAAATCGTCTCTGCGGCCCGCTTTGTCATTGTCCGCTGTTCCGCACATCAACGAAGAACTGTTGAGGGTTGTCAGGCTGTGTTTGTTTGGCCCGCACCCTCCGCGTTAGGTGATAATAAATGGGATTAAAAAATTCAACACATGAAAACATAACAAGATACAATTTTAATAAATTAAAATTGCACATTGATCCCGGGCTCTTTGTATTAGAAGAAAACAACTACGGGAATAAAATATTATTTTCAAATAAATCCCCTACCTCGTTGTAGTCGTCGAGCGTGCGTTCTTCGCGGAATTGATCGTCACGGAAGAATAGGATTGTCACGTCGCGGAAGGGTGTTGTGTCGTCGCGGTATACGGCGTTGCGCCGACGATCACCGAGGGGTAAAGAAAAAACACAGATTTAATTTACACGAATTAAATCCATGTCAATTATAAAATCCACAAAGGAATTTATAAGATTCATAAACTCCTACCTCAAACGGATGTTCGAAGATTTGTTGCGGAAGAAGGAACGTCGTAGAAGAACATCGCAGGAGAAGAATCGTTGGCGTCACGGAACACGGCGTCGCGTCGTCGATCTCCGAGGGTTCGGCGTTCTTCATCGCCTTTCGTCGAAGGTCGGAGTTCTTCGTGTTCTTCACGTTCTTTGAAAAGGAGGGTGAAGGACATAAGGTTCTGTCAAATCCTCTCAACGAACAACACCAAGAAGAAAAGTGTTGGTCTAATTTTATTAACATGCCAACAAATGAAAAAAGATAAGTTAAGTAACGACCCATTAATTCATAGAATTAATTCAATGAAATTAACCGCCCAATTAATAGGATAGTTTAATAGATTAAGAAACTCCCCACTTGAATTTCAATTAATAGGGGTTTTCGTGGGTGCGTTACTTAGCAGAAAAGAAACGGTGGGGATCGTGCGGGCCCCACTTCACAAATATCCTACCAAGAGGGTAGGATATTTTTGGGTTCCACCCTATCCGCTTAAACTCAGCTTAAGAAGCTTAAAGTGGCTTTTAAGAGGCTTTATGTGAAATAAAATAATGTTTGTCGTACCACATTATTTTATTTCTTAACTTTAAGCCCAAAAATTTAAAACCACACCCGAGAAAACGCAACTCCGGAAGAGGTGTTTCTAAGCAAATACCAGCGCTACGATTCCATCGGTGCCCTCGAAATTTGATTCCGAGCACCAGTTCAGAAGTTAGAAAAACCTGCTCGTTCGTTCACTGAACGTACACGAGCCAATCTTCGGAAAATGATTCCCAGCACAACGGGCCTCAGAATCACGTGCCATCAGAAACTGCGTTCTTGTAAAATTCCAAAGAAAATTAAGAAAAACAATTCCTTGAAATTTACGGGTCTTTACATTGGATTCATACCACATGAGTTTGAATAGTTTCCATAACAATGCAAAGGTCGTTCCCGATTCCCCCAACCCCAAACCACGAGCCTCGTGGTTACTTGGGAAAAGCCTCATTATTTCCCTAACCATGATCTGCATATTTCAAATCCTAAAAACATCCACTTTTTAATAAAAAATTAGAAAATTAAAGGAATAACATTAAAAATTACCACCATGGGCCAACAATTATAGTAATTTCTGTTGAAATATAAAATCCACATACATTATGTGGAAAAACCATGGAAGAAATAAAAATCAAACAACAAACAAAACTAAAATTAACATTTTTAAATGCCCTAAAATATCCATGACAAGCCCAACTAAAAACAAGAAACCGATTCACAATGTCCAACTATTTAAATATTCATATTTTGATAAACATAACAACTCAAATTATGATGGTTTATGTCTATCACGGTTTTCTAAATATAAATATGAGAATATAATAGAAAAGAAAACTATAACAAGGAACATAAACCATATCCCTTTCACACTAGTTAAAAAAGGTGGTACAAGGATCCCCACAAAATCATTAATTCCCAACTGTGTGTGAGCTTCACGATGAGACATGTGGTTGGGGCCCTGTTGACTATAAAATCCACTACCTCATAATCAGGTTCTAGAATTATCTTATCAAGATTTTTTGCTTCTGAAATTCTTCATAAAAAATGTATCTATATGACCCACACGGTTGCAATCATGGTGTAACCATAGAGGATTTTGAGAATAAGGGTTTGAATGATCGAACCAGCCATAGTCAAATAATATGAGTGAGTGTTCCAATGAATGTGATCCTAAAAACAATGAAAGAGACTCCTCATTGACGTTTCCCTCTAGCATGCACTCCATGATAGATGGGGAACCCCCACAAGCAAAAATAGGCAACAAATATCTGACATGTTCTCCAAAAACCAATTCAGCTGGGAACACATCATCCAAATCGTCTCAAAATGAAGACCTTGGAAGATAGAGATCATACATTGATCTCTGGATTATGGTCTACAGTGGAAAGATAGTAATTCAATATATATTTGATTGAAATATCGTAAGACAAATAACCTATCTCTTTGAAGTGTTAAACATAGGTCTTTGTTGTCTATTGGCCCTTTTTGATACTAATAAGTTAATCTAATTTTTTCATATTCACCTCATTAGGAATAAAACATCAGAAAAAATGGACAGGAACAATTCCCATTTCATTTTACTTTAATTGATGAGGGAGAAAAAAGATTACACCATTCCAATTCTAGACCCTCATACAATCCCAGAATA
This sequence comes from Viscum album, assembly GCA_963277665.1. Classification (NCBI taxonomy): domain Eukaryota; kingdom Viridiplantae; phylum Streptophyta; class Magnoliopsida; order Santalales; family Viscaceae; genus Viscum; species Viscum album. Next base: position 939,496,591 of record OY728129.1, read on the forward strand.
GAACAAACTCTGACATCTTCAGGAGTTCCCAATGATATGAATATATTCTCAACATAATCAAGCCATTCCACTACCTATAATGGACAACGATCATCACCAATTATTGGAAAAACTAATAAAAACTATAAAATATATGAAACCCACTAGAATCATTGGGGAGAAATATGGGAGAAATATTATGAAATATATCAAAATAAAAATCCTAAATAAATATCAAAAAAAAAACATCAACCATGACGAAAATCTCAATCCAAACAATGGTCCCTTAAGAAAAATAATTCAAACAAAAATCAATGTCCTCTTTTCAAAACATCAAATCCCATTTTGATTTCAAAACTACCTTCTTCGAAGGCCACATACAAACTATCAAAACCCCTATTCTTAATCCTATATAAACATCAACTATTATTTAAAAAAAACATTTCCCAAAAAAAGTTCCAAATTGAAACCCAATTTTATAAAAATCATTTTCCACTTCCAAAAAAACCCACACTGGCCAAAATCAAGAAAAATCATAACTCATTCCAAAATTATAGTATAATGAAATAGTTTACATGAATAACCTAGAGATATAAATACTAAGGCACACCCCATATATGCATCAAAAACTAAGAGGACCTTGATCATTGAACTCAGACTTTACCTGGGTCACTACTCCATGTGAGATAACAACATGACGCTGAAAATCTTCTATTGTAATTACTTAATCCAAGAACAAGTCTAAAGACTCAAATCCTTGACTAATACTTGAAACTATATGATTATAATGAGAAATTTCGTGTGGCCTCTTCCACATTTCTAGTTCTTATGTCCCGATTGTTGTAATCTCCAACTACTTGAAACCCCAAATTAAAAAGGGCATGCTCTGATACCTTTTCTATGATATACTAGGAAGGGATTCCATCTAACCTAACACCTGCATCAATACAAAACATGGATTTAAGTACATTCCTAATCACCATAGGCTTGAAATTGGTGTAAGGGATAAAAAACATATAATGTTAATGATTGAGGCTATGAATAAAACATGATGGAAATACCATAACTAAATATGCATCTGAGGCCAACAACTAAAAATCAATAAATATAAAAATTGATCCAAATACATGAACTGATAATGATAATAAGAACTAAATACATAACTTAAAAAAGCAACACCTATACTATCTCTATGTTACTTTTTGGTCATCACCAAACACAAGACCAACCTTCTCAAAAGGAAACTTGAACTAGAAACATGAACCTACAAAACAACTGGTGTTTAACAATACTGAGTGGTTTAAGTAGGGTGTGGGATTTAACATCTTAGTTAGAAGGCTCCACAAAATCCATACATTTTCATTTCTAAAATAGTCGAGAAACATAATTTTGAGAGACATATAATTAATTGTGCTTTTATGATATTTTATAAACAACAACTTCTTTCCCTATTTAAAAACAACACATTCCATATTCCAATTTTTAAAACATGATTACCATTTTAGAAACCCAAATTACACACATGGATCTAGAACAAGTGATATAAGGATATACTTAATGCAATATAAAGTGACACCAAATCGAAATCTATGTGAAATGAACAAATTAAAATGAACTTACATAATGTAATACTGGGAATTTCCTAAAAATTACAAATGTGATCAATGTATACCTTCATAATAGATGCTCTTCTCAGATAATCATGAAGCTACAATCTCAATATCCAAGTGGTCATTCTCAAAGATCCCATCTAGTGGAATGTCCCAAAAATCTCAATATTGTAAAGGGGGTACTAACCCATCTTATCAGGGCTGACAAGAAACCATCACTTGCGCCTCTAAAATATTCTTAATAAATCCATATAAATAGTACCTGGTGAAAGGATGGAGATATCGTATTACATGACTCACCTTACCTGCAGCCATAGTGCATGACTACCCAAACAATAACACCCCCTATCTGATACCCCTATCTTTGGGGAATTCTCTATACTGGTTACCATCTCATAAAAACCCATTCACAATTTCAAACAGGGTAGTCACATCACAAGATCCATAAAAAAATTTCAAAAAATAGGCTATAATTCCAACCAAGAACTTACACATGAAAAACCACATATAAATTCCAAAACATTATATTATGGAAATTGGGCCTTCATTAAAATCAATTCCATTAAATTACTAAAATTATTCCTAACTATTTCAAAAGAAACATAAAAACCCACATTCATTTCATAATTCCAAACATTCCCTTATATTTTAAATTTGATTCCACTTCCAACACCACTTGAAACCAATGTGAAAGCACACAAAATAAATTAAGATTAAAAATGGGATATCATATCATTTAGAAACCAAGAATCTTTTCAATGTTACCAAATTATCCAAAATTTCAAACATAACATTTAAAATCTTATTCAATCCACTTTTAAATCATGATACATTAATAAAACGTATAGTATAAAAGGTAATTGGGAAACAAAGGATGAGGAAATATTTAGTGTTTTGAAAACTATGAATTTACATTAAAGAAGTTTATTATCATTTTTTTCACATCCATACATGAAACCCTTTCACAAATTGATATCCATACATCCAATAGAAAACTCATGAAATCCCAAGAGATCACCCAAAACCTTTTCAACAAACTAGATCATGCGCACAACAATCGAACAAAAAATTAATTTTCTAACCAGGGGAAAGATAATATTAAGCCACTCAATTTCACAATACGGTGCCCATATAAAATCTATCTAACACCTTCAACACATAAACACATAATCATATTTGAGAAAACACATTATAAAACTATTCCAAACAATATTCCATCATAAAAATGAAAATTCAATTTATAGAAACATGTGAAAAGAAAGAAAATAATGGAGACACCTATATAAAAAGTTTTTGAATTCAAAAAAACATCAGGTGCATGAATAATATACCATAATATATGATCCATACACCCTACCATCAAAACATTTGACCAGAATCATCCATCCCAAACTCTTAGGTATGTCTATGATGGGTCCAAAAAAATAGACAATAATGAAATGAATGTTGTGGAAGAGGATAAGTGTAATGGGGGAGATTTTATGAAAAATCATGATGAATCACTAACCATTGTTGTGAAATAGTAAAAAAGAATTCCATGTTAAATGTAATTCATGGGGTGCTCCCTTTGGACAATACATGACATATAAGGATTCAAATGGGTGATAAAATAACATAAATGTTTTTTTAAATGAAATATTTTAAGATTTTATAGGGCTTCACTATTTTTTAAACAATGAAATGACTAATGAATGATTTTTTTAAACATTCATACTTATGTTTCACTATATGGGAAACCTATTCTTAAACCATGTAACATAAAATATTGTCCAAAAAAAACTAAAAATAAACACCATACACTAGGTTATCCCACCCAAATATCTGTGAATGATTTAAACTCCATTATGTGACACATTGTGTGTCATAAACTCCACATCATTCCACATTCTACCAATACGTTTCCAAATATCCATTGATATAAAAAGAAGCTAACTGAAACCACCAAATCCTATGAACTATTGTCTGACACTAAACCCAGACCACATCCAAAACATTTAACATCGACAAATAAATAAAAATAAAATAATTTATTGGTTAGGGTGTGAAAATTATCCCCACCAAAAACACATTCTTATTAATAAATTCATATATCCATATTTTAAATATACCTCGTACCCAATCTCAGAAGTATCCAAACAAAACCATGCACCTTATGGTGGTCTTTAACTTCAGAAAACATAACCTACCAACACTATAAGAAGTTATTACATGATGAACATTGGGAGAACATGAGGAAATTATCCCCACCACAAGAACCGAACTAACACCATATCTAAACTTCACACCGAACCAACATGGAGACTCCTGACACAAACAAGGAACCCCTGGGTATAAAGGTAAACATTAATTCGGGTTAAAACAGTTGAAGGGAAAATTAGAAACTCAAATTTTTAATGATTTGAGAAATTCACATGGTTTAACTACATGGTTTGACAATCAGTTCACTAACAGTGCACACCACACCAGAAAATTGTGGCACCCCACATGGGTTCGATGTACATTTCACAAAACAATGTGCCAATTGTTCAATATGCCACTAATCAATTATAGAACCATACTTCATTCTTCCTGCAGAGTTTTCCTGACCATGTGTAGGGCCTTATTCCATGTCATAAACCCAAATACATGAGACATATTGTTACCTAGGTGAAGCCACACAGTTTCCCTAACAGTTTCCTAACCATGTACCACATATATCAAGCCCAAAAACATATACATTTCATTAAAACCCAAATATTTAACCAAAGAATTTTCAAAAATGCAACCGTGGGTAAACTACCATAGCCACTTCCAATGTAAACTGATAACCTTAGACAATATGGATAAAACACATGAATGACATAAAAAATGAACAATGAAAGAATATAATTCATAATTTCCACAATCATGAAAATATCCCAAATGAGCACATCACAAAACAAGAAACTAATTGAAAAAGGATAATAATTTAGAGATTCATATTCAGATAAACATCACTACTCAAATTCTGATGGAATTGTTATATCAGGGTTTTATCAATATAAATTTGATCTTATAATTGAAAATAGAACTAATAATTAACATAATCCATCTCTCCTTTACACTAGAGAACAAAGCAAGGCCATGGTTTCCCACACCCTTGGCAATTTATGACAATGTGTGATTTTTACTCTAAGTCCTATGGAAGGAGACCAGATGATTAAAGCATCCAATTTTTTATAGATAGGCACTAACATCTTTTGATCAAGGCTTCTTCTTTAGGAAGCACTTCCAATAAAATTCCTCCATATGACCCAAATGGACACAATGATGAAATACCCCTATGGAATTTCGACAAGATGACATCAAATAACTGAATCTTATACACTTCAATAATTCAAGTGAGAGGTATGTAGAGGTCATGTCAAAGAAACCAGAGGAGTCTCCTAAAGGACATATCCCTATTTCATGTACTCCATGGTATATGAGGATACTGCACAAGAAACAAGATATATCGGATTGACAAGCTACACTACCAAAACTAACTTAGTTTGAAATGACCCATCTGCCAAAATTCTTGAAATAAAGATACCGGTTGTAGAGTAATCACTCCATGATCTCTACATAAAGGTTTAATAAGAAAAAAGAAGCTATAAATAGAATCTATAATGATTTTTTAAGATAAAAACACAATCTCATTTAAATGTTCAATATAGGAATTCACTCTTTCTTTTCCTCGATGAATGCATTTGAGATATTCTACTTTATTCGATTTCACATACATAAGTGTAAACTGTGATAAAAATAGAAATGAAAAATTCAAAAATCATTTAAATTTTCATTGATGAAAGAGTAAACATCTTCCAATGATCCATACAATACCCTAAAAAAATAAAAAATACTACAATAGCATTAGGATTTTCCACTTATATAAAGAAAAAGTAAACTTCTTCATGCTATTCCACTACTTTTAATGGACTTTGATCATTAAGAAGTGTGAAAAAAAACTCATAAACACTAAAAAATGATTTTGACCCACATGATTCCTTGGGGTGGTTTTTGGGAGGCTTGTTCTGAACAATATCAAAATAATTAACCAAAATAAAAAACATGAAAAACACTCAACCATGTTGAAGAGCTAAAGGAAAACAAAGATCTATAAACCAAATATTGAAAAAAACTATATTCCTCTTTTCATAACTACCAACCCCTTTCATATTTCCAAACATCTTTTTTCCAAAGGTTCCTAGAAACTATCAAAACACATATTTATAATCTAATTCAAATATATAATTGTTATTTTATAAAAAATATCACACTCAAAAAAAATTCCATTGGAAATATCTTTTCATAAATATAATTTTCCACTTCAAAACCAACCCACAACGACCAAAATCAAACAAAATTAAAACTGACACCAAACATACATGATCATGAACTATTGTCCATGCTTAACATAGTGACTTGATATGTGGTACATGCCCAAATTAAGAAAAAAACATAGAGTAAATTGAAATGTACTCATAGACTCAAAATGGTTCATATCTCCATGTGAGATCACAACATGACACATGCTCGCCTTTGTTTTCATCCCCAATACAAAAAATGACCTGAAGTCTCAAATCTCAGAATAATCATGGAAACTAAATGTTCAAAATGAGAAAGGGTTCATGATGGTCTTCCAGTAAATAACTATCATGTCAAAAAATTAACAATCCCCAACAACCTAATATTTCAAATAGAAATGGGTCTACTCTAAATGAAATTTCTCTAGAACTATGACCTGATTCCATCCAACCAAACACCCGACCTAGTCCAACACCTGGACCAAAGAGTGTTTATTCTCCCTATGAGTAGGAAAATAGTGTCTGACATCAAAATAATATAATGGGGAAGATTTATCCCATGAATAAAATTGAATCAAAATACAAAAAACTAAACATGTCGAAATGGCCAAAAAATTAACATCAATAAATATTCAAATTGATCCAAATAAAAATACTAATGAACATAATTTAAACTAAGTACATAACATATGAAAAACCCCATCCACATGATATCCATGTGAAAATTTGTTCACCACCAACCACATGAACAATATTCTCCAAAGGAATGTCAAACAAGAAACCTAAACCTACAAAATAGCTCACGTCTACGAACACCAAGTGGAACAACTAAGGTCTGAGGTTTTTCTACTCAGTAGTAATTCAACACATAATCTGTACATTTATTTTCCTAAAACTATCAAGAAAAACTTGTTTTAAATACATATATATAAATTTATTTTAATAATTTTTAATAAATGACCAAATCATTGACTTTTAAGAAAACACTCTCCACATTCAAATTTTTAAATCAAATTAAACTTTTAGAAACAAATTACACACATGGAAATAGAAAATGTAATAGAAGGCTACAGTGAAAATAAAATTATGTTATACCAAAAATGAATCCAACTACCATAGAAAATTAATCAAGAACATACAAATAATAACTATGGGAATTTCCTAAACATCTTAAGAGAAATCCCTGGACATAATTAGATTGTATCTACCTATTAGTGTATGGTGCATCTCCATATTCAAAAACCAACTGATCATGCTAAACAAGACAATCTAGTGGAATTCCCCAGGAAGACCTATAAAGTCAAGGTTTTACCAAATGATCTAATCATGATTGACAAGAAACCATAACCCATCCCACAAAAAGATGATCTAGAAGCCCATGGTAAAAAAAATGGTGCATGTAGGAGACAATGTGTGACTCATTTTACCATCTACCGTATCACATAACTACCCCAATCATTGGCACAACCTACGGAATAAACCTCTCTTTGGATAATCCACCTGAGAGGTGACCATCACAAAAAAAATCCATTAAGAAGTTCCAATTAATGTGTCACTTCAAAGGATCCATTAGAAAATTTATAAAAATTGGCTAGTGTGCCAATTAGGCATTTACACATCCAAACCGAAAACTTATTTCACACACAATATAAAGTTCCAATATGGCCTTTGAAATTATCTTTTGTAATAATTTATTAAAATGATTCCAAACCATTTCAAAAAATATAAAACACCACATTCATGTCCAGAAATTAAAGTTGGGCATAATATACTAAATCTGGTTCTATTTAGAAAACCACTTCAAACTCAATAGAAAACACACAGCATACTTAATGATGCCAAATGGTATTTCATATCATTTAGAAACCAACTGCCTTTTTCAAGGGTACCAAATGGGCCATTATTTTAATCATAACCATTAATACCATATTCATTTCACTTTGAGACTATTAATAATTTAGAAAAAAATGTAGTCTTAATGGAAATTGAGAAATTTAGGCAGAATAAAGGTTTTGTATTTTGAAAACTGGGTATTTATGTAAATCAAGGCCATTGTCATTTTTTTGAACGTCCATACATTCACCCCGTTAACATATGGATCTGCCTAAATCTAATGAAACACCCATGAAATCACTAGAGAGCATCCAAAACCTTTTCAAAGAACCATATCTTGCAAGATTCATATCCACATCAACCTAAACTATTTTAATTTAACCCAGGAAAAAAAATCATAAACACCTTAATTTCATAAAAAGATAACGAGATGGATTTTATACCTTGCACACATGAACACATAATCATATTTACGAAAACCCATTAAAAAAATTCCCATCATTTTTTCATCATAAAAATTACAAATCAATTTATTATAACATGACACATGAAATATTATATTACTTTAGAAGAAACTATGACTGCTCAATCCTTAAATGGATTGTTCTAGAAAGTAAAATTATTTAGACACATTCCATAACAGTGTGTGAATGAAAATACAATTTGGGAGGAGGGAGAATACATCATAAAAGACAATCACACACCCAAATATAAAATAAATCAACCAAAATTGCCCAACCCTAACCCTAGGGTTTTTAATATGGTTTCTAATCCAAAATAAAATAATTAAATTACATTTTGGGAAGAGGAGAAGTGGAATGTTGATGATTTGATGAAAATATTGTGAAGATTCACTGACCAATTGTTATAAATCTACGAAAAAGTGGACCAATAAAATTGAATATGAGGGGGTACATCTTTTCGATACCCAAATGATAAGATTTAAAAATGGAGGTGGAAATACTAAAATCCTGGTTTTATAATAAATTTAATTAAGGTTTTAATGGGATACATGTTTTTGAAAACCATAAATAAACCATGAAAATGCTACAGGAAACATTTATTAAAATTTTAAATTTATGTTTCACAGTTTGGGAAACCTGTGATCAAATCATGTGACCTTAAAAATTGAAAATAAACAATCAAATGAGACTACATAAACTAGGGGATCCCAAAAAATATCCACTACTGATTTAAAAATAATCATGTGACACCATGTGTTTCACAATCTCCCTATAATGTAACTTTCTCCAGATACCTTTCACCCTAACCACGCACAATGCTAGAAACAAAATGATTCCAACAGAACCCATGGAATATTTTCAAGAACATAACCCAACCCTCTACCAAAATATACAACATTAATAAATAAATACAAATAAAAATAACCATGGCCTTGGTGTGACAATCACTACCTAAAAAACAAGAATTACCAACATTTATTTTGATTTTTTTATGCTAGAGTCTTTTGTAATCATCTCTAATTCATTTACAAATATTTCAATAAGTGTTGAGAAGCGAGGTGTCTCTATATTAGTGAAAATTAAAATCATTGGTGAAGAAGATTACTGGAATGGTTTAGAAGCATCATAAAATCACATCACATTTACATGAATTTAAAAAAACATCGGTAATTGTTATTACCAACATTTCTAATTGTCGTTAATTAGTAACACCTCATTTTTCAATGTTTTTTTGAAAGATGGTTAAGCGCCTAAAGTAGGTTGTTTGTAAAAGGCATTGATATTTTTTTAATTTGAATTCTATAATATTACATCTTTGTTACTTTTTTAATTGATCATCTCTCTACCAAACATTTAGAGTCATTATTTTTCAGAATTGTTACATTTTTTAACTGATCTTGTCTCTCTCTAAATCTTAAATTCATAAATTCTCAGTTTTATGACATCTTTTAGCTGACTACCTATTTATCCAACTTCACATACTCTTCCCCACCTCCTGTTGTAAACATACACAATAACATCTCCATCTCTAGTTCTATATAGACCTCCACAGATATCTTCCCTACATCCTATACTCCACTGACCACCTCCAGTACCATCCCTGCTTCCATTTTTCCATATAACTACACAACCCATATTACCTCCAACACATCCCCTACGTCTTGTAATCCACGGATATATTCCTCCCTAGTACTACTGCCTGAGAAAGAATAAATTTCATGCTACTATGAGTGGATTCATGTAGATCCTCCTCTACACCGAACCCCATAGCCAACACACATAGTTGGAATTCTGAAAAATAAATGTATTATCACAAATATATATATATAGTTATATTTCAATAATTATGAAATTAATATTATATAAATATGTATATTAATATATCTATGTTTATATTATATAGATAAAAATATTGTTTGTCTACATTGAATATATTTTTCGTGTTTTATTTTTTTATATTTATTTTAAATTATATTTTATATTTTATCTTAATATATACTTATATATATATATATGTTCTCATTTTACATATATATTTATATTTTACGTTTATTTATACGTTTATATTACTTATAGGTGTGTTTAGGTCTGTCTGTTTATATATATTTATATATGTTATATATATTATATGTTCATATTAATATATATGTGTGTGTGTTTGTTTTTTTCTTTCTAATATATAAGTGTATGTAAAAATGTATATATAATTATAATTATATATATAGTCACATTTTAATACACTGGTAAAAATGTAACAAATAATATTATATTTTCTATAAAGCGTTACTAAATTTAATATATTTAATTGCATTAGTTTTTATATATATTATATATAGAGAATTATGTATTTAAAAATTAATATTATATATATATATATATTTGTATTTCATGTTTATATATATATATATATATATATCTACGTGTTAGTGTTTAATATATATATATATATATATTGATATTTTACATATATTTTTATACTATATATTATAAATATATGTGTGTTTTTTTTGTTTTATATTATATATATAAATGTTTATATTTTATGTTTATATATATGTTTATATTTTATGTTTATGTATATGTTTATATTTTATGTTTAATTATATGTTTATTTTATATATATGTGTGTGTCTGTAAATATATATATATATATATATGTATGTATAAATATAAATGTATATATATATTTGTAATTATAAATATAAATATATATTTACATACATATATATATTTATAACTTTCTAAATTTTAAAACTGTAAAAAAATACCCCTAAAATTGAAATGTTTTCTTTAAAATTTGACTAAATGTAAAATATATATGAGTTTATATATATATATAAATATATATATATATATATATATTTATTTACTTATGTGTGCATGTGAATATATATATAAATATATGTGTTTTTATGTATATATGTGTCCACGTTTATATATATCTATATATATATATATATGTTTTTACGTGTGTGTGAGTGTAAATATATATTTACATCAATGTGGGGAAATGAGATATATAAATATTTATAATTTTAGAGATGTTTTTTTGGAGAAAAATCAATAAAATTAGAGATGTTTTTTTGGATATCTCTTTATATTAGTGATTTTTATGAGGAAATGTTGCTAATTAAGATACATTTATTAGAAAACATCACTAATTTGACAATGTTTTTGCTGAAACATCACATTTTTTTGTTATTTATACAATTTAGGGTGTTTTTGGGGAAACTTATCTAATGTAGTGTTGTTTTGGGGGGAAAGTTGTTAATTTGGAATCATTTTTATGGAAACATTGATAACTAGGGATGTTTTTTAGAAAAGGTCCCTAAATTTAATATTCGAAGCATTTTAAAAAAACATCAGTAACAAAATATTGAAAAATTGAACTTTTTTTGTAGTTAATGACTCTATTACATGGTGAAATTCAAAGGAAAACCTTTTATCTAACTTTAAACTCCAAATATATTTGATGTTTTTATATAAAAGTCTTCTATCAACTCTAAACAACTTTTATGTGTTGTTGTATGGATTGAACCTTCTCTTTCATCTCATTCTCCAGATCAGGTCTGGTTAACTTACGTTCACCGAAAACCTCTCATCACATTGGAGATCTACAAAGAATACTATATATATCTTTATATGCATCAATCTAAATACTCAAGTGGATGTTGTTGTTATATGATAATAAATTAAATGGAAGACTTTAAACCCATCAACAATTGAATTCCATAGAGTATGCTCATAGAATGTAATATCGTGTCTCAGTAGTCCTATCATATTTTTTATCTGTTTTAAGATGATAGGTCAAGGTAAAATTTAATTCAATACAAAATGAATTGTAATTATCTAGAATTTATGTGTTAACCATGAATTATATTCATATATGATCGAAAGAGGAACCCCAAGTGGCCTCACCACATCCTTCACATATATCCTGGGAAGTGTGACATAGTGATAAATCGACCCAAATAGTATGGAATTGGGTTGTCTTGGGGAGTCGATCTTCCACAACCCATTCAACATTATTTCTTCTATATGTATTTAAGATACTAGTGATTGATTCTATAATGAAATTATCTGACATACATGATGTTATTTCCAATGGTTTCATCGTTCTCTGTACTTATATATATTTTATTAAAAATTTAAACAAACTAAATATCATAATATATACTTTCCAGCCTTCTTCTATATTTTTTCGTAGTAGAAGATCCCTCAAATATCTAGGTATATCTTGGTACTTTAGTGTTGGATTGAGAAAGATGAACTATGTGCATTATACCAAAGATCATTTTTATTATAGGTGAATAAGGCACACAATGACAAGATCACAATCTGATAACACCATCCTTAAAGACATGTAACTCATATAGAATCCCTTCAATTACATCTTTCACATTCTTTTGAATATCTATATAATTTGATTATCCCTCATTGATATTCTCTTGGATTAATGGTTGGGAAATAATTTTGGAAAGGCATGATGCATTTCCTGATGTTCTGATTTCAAAACTCCATCATTTTCATATCTATGATGATGGGGTCTTTTTATATTCACACCATGGATAATGTGGTTGGTTCTTTTATTCTTATAGATTCATCAACAATTATTCCCTCTATTGGATGGTAAAGAATAGAGAAATCGTTTTCCTTTATAATATATAACAATATTCTTTTACGTTTGTTGACATTTTTCAATGTGAAAATATACATTTGCACTTGTGATGAATATATGTGCAACACTTCTCACCTATATGTTGTCACTCAATATTTTGAAGGAAAATCACACAACCCCAAGATCTGGATAATGCGTTAGTTGGTTAAACTTACGGATCTTCATCTGCTATATACTGTAGGCTATCACTCTATCAATCTTCCTGAGTACACAACCACAATATATTATCTAAAGAATAATTGAATATCACAAAATAATTTAAAATTAATTGTTTTGTGAGTATATGTGTAGTGATTAGCCTCTTCTAGATCTCATTAAATAATTCCTCAACTTCTTCCATATATACGTACATTACCCCATTCTACGTTATCATAGTTAACGGGCTATAGATTCATGTAACATCTGAAAAAAATCAATAGTACCCTTTCAACTCTTGAAAAATATGAATTTTTCTAACTATAGTTTTTATAGGCCATTCTTTACTTATATTTTTCTTAACGATCCATAGAAATTCCATTATTTGTGATCATGTTCCCCAAAAATGTGACATGTCGTATCCAAATGTCATACTTGGTGAACATGGAAAACTATTTATCCTTCCACAGTTTAGCCAACACAATCCATATATGTTTCTATGTTCCTATATTAACTTGTTTTAAATGATAATATCATCAATAAAAAATACCAAAAATTTATCAGGGGAGTTTCATAGGACTCTATTCATCATGTTTGAATGGAATAACTAAGAACACAGAATGCATTTATTTTTTATGCAAAAGAATCCATCAAAATATATATCATATTCACATGTAGATGACGCTTTTCATAATTAATATCTACCTTTGACAGTTATTGAGGACCTCATAGTTTATTAATTAATTCATAAACCCTTGATAGATGGTAATTTTCAATTTTCATGATCTTGTTTGGCTCTTGGTAATCAATACATAAATGAATTAATCCATCCTTATTGTTGAAAAATAACACTGGTTAACCCAAAGGTGATTAACTATTTAATATTATATATTTGTCTAAATTCTATTCATGTTTCTTCGTAAGCTCATCTAGTTTGATTGAGTCCATCAAATATTGTAATTTTTAGATAGGGGTGGCTCTAACCCTGGGATCTATATAGAAATTTACCTCATGATACATGGAAACATGATGCAGCTCTTCTGGGAATAAATCACTATATTCCATCACAATGTTTGTTTCTTATACGTTTATATCTTCCTCGGACTCATCTATTTTAGTGAATTATTCTTCCTCAAAAAGAATATACATCCACTTTGTTGAGGGATATTCAAAAGGGTATTCATGGTCATCCGTGTATTTTCAATGGATCATGTTATGGTTTAGAATACGAATCGACATTTCATTTTCCCAACAGTTGATCTCTACCATGTATAACATGAGAGAATCCATGAGTAGTATACCATCAAATTGTACATGAGGAAGTATTATGAGATTTTATCTTAAAATCATCCAAATATTTCCAATTGAGATGAATCAAACACTTCATACCCAACGATCACACCACAAAGTGTTTTTACAGATATCTCTAGTTCAATATATGAGGGGTTTGATTCAATAGTTCTAGAAACATGCACTACTAAAAATACGGGCATTAACAGTGCTAAAAATGGGCATTAATAGTGCTAAAAAAGCGTTGTAAAGATCTACGTTGATAAAGGGGGGGACCCTTTATCAGCGCTAAAAAGCGCTAATAAATGTAACCTTTATCAGCGCAAAAAGAGAACTGATAAATGAGTGTTTTATCAGCGCTCCTTTAGCACTGATAAACTTGTCCATTATCAGCACAGTTTTAGCACTGATAAAGTGTAGTTTATCAGTGCGTTTTTAGCACTGATAAAATCATGATTTATCAGATCTTTTTTAGCACTGATAAATGCCCTCTCTACTTCTATGAAAAAATCCGCAGCAGCCCACCCAAACACCTGCAAAAAAAGCAGCATCTCAATAAGCTAATTAAAGAAAGTATACCCATGCAAAATTAACTGATAAATAATAAGCTAATTAAACCATGTATACCCATACATCAAGTATAACTATACGCCATTAACACACAATTCATACGTTAATTAAGTACATAAAGAATTCAATTCGGAATTCAGGGGGTTGGGGGCTATTCAAGGGTTTGGGGTGGCTATCCATGGGGGGGTAGGGGGTGTCCGGGGGGCATTATAGGGTGGTGGGATGACGTCCAAAGTGTTGGGGGGGGCTTTACAGGGGGTGGGGGTTTCCAGAGGGGTGGGGGTGTCCAGGGGGGTGGGTGCGGTCCAGGGGTTGGATTGGTGTTTGTGGGGGCTTTCCAGGGGTGGAATGGTGTCCAAGGAGTGGGGGGGGGGGGGGCTTTATAGGGGGTGGCGGTTTTCTAAAGGGGTGGATTGGTGTCCAGGGGGTGGGGGTGGTCCAGGGGATGGATTGCTGTCCAGGGGGCTTTCCAGGGGTGGGTGTGTGTCCTAGGTGTTGGGGGGCTTTACATGGGGTGGAGGGTCTCCAGAGGATTGGGGTTGGATTGGTGTCTCGGGGGGTGGGGGCGATCTAGGGGTGGATTGGTGTCGAGGGGGCATTCTAGGGGGTGGGAAGGTGTCTAAGGTGTTGGGGGGCTTTACAGGGATGGGGGTGTCCAGAGGGGTGGGGGTGTTCAGGGGTGGATTTGTGTCCAGGGGGTGGGGGTCGTCTAGGGGGTTGGCGGGGTTGACTCGTACACATCACCAAGGACCCTTGGATTGTTATTATAAACGATAAAGGAAATTTGACTGCGTTTAGTCAGATTTTCATAGGTCAGTTGTTTTTTTTAATTAAAAGTGTGTCCATTTTAAACAAAAGAGAGGCCCTTTGAGTGATAACAGTCACACCATGCCTCGGACTGAGGTAGGGTTGACTCGTACATGTCAAAAATGACCCATGTATCGTTCTAATAAAGGATAAACTCAATCCTAATGAGTTTGGTTAGATTTTCATAGGTCAGTTGTTGTTTTCAATTAAAATCGTGTCCATTTTAAACAATAGAGAGACACTTTAAGTGGTACCAGCCACACCGTGCCTCGGATTGAGAAGGGGATGGATCGTACATGTCAACAAGGACCCTTGAATCGTTCTTATAAACGATCAAGGCCATCTAAAAGCATATTGTCAGATTTTCGTAGGCCAGTTGTTGTTTTCACTTAAAATCGTGTCAATTTAAAACAAAATAGAGACCCTTTCAGTGATAGCGGTCACACTGTGCCATAGATTGAGGCATGGATGACTCTTACACGTCATAATGGACCCGTGGATTGTTATCCTAAAGAATCAACACAATCTGAATGCGTTTGGTCAGATTTCTGTAGGTCAGTTGTTGTTTTCACTTAAAATCGTGTCCATTTTAAACAAAAGAGAGTCCCTTTGAGTGATAGAGGTCACACCGTGAATCAGATAGAGGCGGTATTGAATCATACATGTCAAAAAGGACTCTTGGATCGTTCTCCAAAAGGATCAATACAATCTAAATGTGTTTGGTCATATTTCTGTAGGTCAGTTGTTGTTTTCAGTTAAAATCGTCTCCATTTTAAACAAAAGAGAGACCATTTGTGTGGTACTGGCCACACCGTGCCTCTGATTGAGGCGAGGATGAATCTTACATGTCAACAAGGACCCTTGGATTGTTCTAATAAATGTTCAAGTCAATCATAATGTGTTTGGTTGGATTTGCGTAGGTCAGTTGTTGTTTTCATTGAAAATTATGTCCATTTTAAACAAGAGAGACCCTTTGAGTGATAGCAGTCACACCGTGCCTCGTATTGAGGCGAGGTTGACTCGTACACGTCACCAAGGACCCTTTTATTAGTTTTATAAATGATCAATGCAATCCAACTTCATTTGGTTGGATTTTCGTAGGTCAGTTATTGTTATCAATTAAAATTGTGTCCATTTTAAACAAAAGAGGGACCCTTTGGGTGATAGCGGTCACACCGTGACTCGTATTGAAGCAAGGATTACTCGTACACATCCAAAAAGGACCTTTGGATCGTTATCCAAAAGGATAAACACAATCCGAATGATTTTGGTTGGATTTTCATAGGTCAGTTGTAGTTTTCACTTAAAGTTGGTCCATTTTAAACAAAACAGTGACACTTTGAGCAGTACCGGCCACATCGTGCCTCGGAATGAGGTGGGTATGAATCTTAGACGTCCCCAAGGTCCCTTGGATCGTTATTACAAAATATTATGTAAATCCGAATGTGTTTGGTCAGATTTTTGTAGGTCAGTTTTTGTTTTCACTTAAAATCGTGACCATTTTAAAGAAAATATAGACCCTTTGAGTGATTGTAGTCACACCGTACCTTGTATTGAGGCGGGGTTGACACTTACACATCAAAAAGGACCCGTGGATCATTCTAATAATGTATCAACACGATCCGAATTCGTTTGGTAAGATTTCTGTAGGTCAGTTTTTGTTTTCATTTAAAATCGTGTCCATTTTAAACAAAAGGTTGACCATTTGAGTGATAGCGATCACACCATGCCTCAGATTGAGGTGAGGTTGACTCATAAACGTCAAGAAGGACCCTTGGATTGTTCTCCTAAATTTTCAACACAATCCAAATGTGTTTGGTTGGATTTCTATAGGTCAGTTGTTGTTTTCACATAAAATCATGTCCATTTTAAACATAAGAGAGACCCTTTGAGTGGTACCAGCCACACCGTGCCTCATATTGAGGTAGGGATAGCTCGTACATGTCACCAAGGACCCTTGGATCATTCTTATAAAATAACAACTTAATCTGAATGTGTTTGGTCAGATATTCATTGGTCAGTTGTTGTTTTCACTTAAAATTGTGTCCATTTTAAACAAGAGAGACCCTTTGAGTGATAGCGGTCACACCATGCCTCGGATTGAGGAGGCGTTAACTCTTATATGTCTCAAGGGACCCGTGGATCATTCTCCTAAAGGATAAACACAATCAGAATGTGTTTGGTCATATTTCCATAGGTTAGTTGTTGTTTTCACTTAAAATCGTGTCCATTTTAAACAAAAGAGAGACCCTCTGAGTGATAGCGGTCACACCGTGCCTCGGATTGAGGTAGGGTTGACTCTTTCACGTCCCGATGGACCCGGGGATCATTCTCCTAAAGGATCAACACAATCCGAATGCATTTGGTCAGATTTCGGTAGGTCAGTTGTTGTTTTCACTTAAAATCGTGCCAATTTTAAAAAATGAGAGACCCTTTGTGTGGTATCGGCCACACCATGCCTTGGATTGAGGCAGGGATGACTTGTACACATCACCAAGGACATTTGGATCATTCTTATAAATGATCAAGGAAATCTGAATGTGTTTGGTTGGATTTTCGTAGGTTAGTTGTTGTTTTCAATTAAAATTGTGTCCATTTAAAACAAGAGAGACCCTTTGAGTGATAGCGTTCACACCATGACTTGGATTGAAGTGGGGTTGACTCTTACACATAGAAAATTACATGTGGATCGTTCTCCTAAAGGATCAACACAATCTGAAAGTTTTTGGTTGAATTTACATAGGTTAGTTGTTGTTTTCACTTAAAATCGTGTCCATTTTAAACAAAAGAGAGAGCCTTTGATTGGTACCTGCCACTCCGTACCTCATATTATTGTGGGGTTGACTTGTAGATTTCCACAAGGACACATGGATCGTTCTTATAAATGATCAAGACAATCAAAATGCATTTGGTTTGATTTTCATAGGTCAGTTGTTGTTTTCAATTAAAATTGTGTCCATTTTAATCACGAGAGACCCTTTGAGTGATAGCGGTCACACCATGGCTCTGATTGAGGATGGGTTGAATCTTACACATCAAAAAAGACCTTTAGATCATTATCTTAATGGATCAACACAATCTGAATGAATTTGGTCGAATTTCCATAGGCCAGTTGTTGTTTTCACCTAAAATCGTGTCCATTTTAAACAAAATAGAGACCCTTTGAGTGGTATCGGCCACACCGTGCCTCAGATTGAGGCTGGGATGGCTTGTACATGTCACCAAGGACCATAGTATCCTTAATATAAAATATCAAGGCATTCCGAGTACGTTTTTTTAGATTTTTGTAGGTCAGTTGTTGTTTTCACTTAAAATCGTGTCCATTGTAAGCAAAATAGAGACCCTTTGAGTGATAGCGGTCACACTGTGCCTTGGATTGAGGCGGGGTTGAATATAAAATGTCACAAAGGAACCATGGATCGTTCTCCTGAATTATTAACACAATCCTAATGCATTTGGTCAGATTTCCGTAGGTCATTTGTTGTTTTCACTTAAAATCGTGTCCATTTTAAACAAAAGAGAGTCACTTTGAGTGATAGCGGTCACACCATTTCTCATATTGGGTCGGGGTTGAATCGTACACGTCCCAAAGGACAATTGGATCATTCTCATAAAGGATCAATACAATCCAAAGGCATTTGGTAATATTTCCGTAGGTCACTTGTTGTTTTCACTTTAAATCGTGTCCATTTTAAACAAAATAGAGACCCTTTGTGTGGTAGCAATCACACCGTGCCACAGATTGAGGTGGTGTTGACACTTAAAAATCACCAAGGACCTTTGGATTGTTCTCCTAATGAATCAAGGCAATCCTAATCTGTTTGGTCAGATTTCCATAGGTCAATTGTTGTTTTCAATTAAAATTGTGTCCATTTTAAACAAAAGAGAGACCCTTTGAGTGACTGCGGTCACACCAAGCCTCAGATTGAGGCGGGGTTTACACTTAAACATTCCAAAGGACCCTTGGATCGTTATCCTAAAGGATCAACACAATATGAATGCGTTTGATCAGATTTTCGTAGGTCAGTTATTGTTTTCACTTAAAATCATATCCATTTAAAAAAAAGAGAGAGACCCTTTGACTGGTACCGGCCACACCGTGCCTCGGATTGTGGAAGGGATGGAATTTAAACATCACCAAGGAACCTTATATCGTTCACCTAAAGGATCAACACAATCTAAATGTGTTTGGTCATATTTTTGTAGGTCAATTGTTGTTTTCAATTAAAATTGAGTCCATTTTAAACTAGAGAGACCCTTTGAGTGATAACGATCACACCGTTCTTCGTATTGAGGCGGGGTTGACTCTTACACATCACAAAGTACCCATGTATCGTTCTCCTGAAGTTTCAACACAATCCGAATGTGTTTGGTTGGATTTGTGTAGGTCAGTTGTTGTTTTCACTTAAAATCGTGTCCATTTTAAACAAAAGAGATACCCTTTGAGTGATAGCGGTCACACCGTGCCTCAGATTGAGGTGGGATGATTCGTAGACATCACCAAGGACCCTTGTATTGTTCTTATAAAGGATAATCACAATCCGAGTGAATTTGGTCAGATTTCCATAGGCCATTTGTCGTTTTAAATTAAAATTGTGTCCATTTTAAACAAGAGAGACTCATTAAGGGATAGCGGTTACATCGTGCCTCGGATTGAGGCGGGTTTGACTCTTACACATCACAAAGGACCTGTGGATTGTTCTCCTAAAGGATCAACACAATTCAAATTCATTTGGTCAGATTCTGTAGGTAATTTACTGTTTTCACTTAAATTCATGTCCATTTTAAACAAAAGAGAGACCCTTTGAGTGGTTCAGCATTCTTGAATGTTTCTGGTGCATATCATCTATTAAAATGGGAAAATGACTCGTTGGAGAAAGTATTATTTATTTAATAACAATTAAAATTTTCCTACGAACAATTACATACTACAATGTTTCATCTTTTGATCCCCTTAACCCGTCTCAAAAATTATGACCAATTGTACATGTCCCCAAGTCAGATCATCATTGCATTTGTGTACAATCATCCATCAGGTATGCGGCCCACTCATTTCTCAACACATCTATATCATCTTGTGAGTATGAGGCTTTTTAGAAGTCAGATTAGTACTACAAAATATAAAAATAAAGAATTAATAAATTACATAAATGAACTAGTAGTAGTTTTTGAAAATACCTCTTTAGGGATGCTAGTTTGCGGAAGAAAAATGATTTCTTTAATAAATTTAAAAGCATAATAACCGCAATCATTATCGTTTGTTTGTTTTGGACACTGAAAAAAATTGATCATCAAGAGAATAAGTAACTTCTATTGAGATGTGTTTGGATAGTAAAATCTTATTATATATACCCGGATATTTGTCCAGGCGTAGTCTTTGCTCGACACCCTATGCATAGCCCCCATCCACATTCATTTTTTTATGACGATAATGATACACTGCCCTATAATTATAGAATCCTCAGTAAAAGATAATATAAATTATATTACATGATGTTTAGACCTAAAACATGTGATTTAGTGTCTTATAGATTCACAAACTCCATCACGTGTGGTCAGTTTGTTGGATATCTTTTCTTTGAATCCAGAAAATAAATCTTCGGTGTATCCGAGTTCACCGCAATTAGAAATCAATGTTGCCTAAAAACACAAAATGGAATACGTAATAAAAGAAGTGAAAATATAATTGAAATTATTTAATCGTAAAGTATAACCCCTGCATGGTTGGTATTAGGAAAATTATGTCATATGTAATCTTGCTTTCAAAAGTTTTCAGCAAGTCATTCACTATTGCATCCCTTTTCGATGGCTCTATTTTTGTTAGGTGTGTTGATGTGATATGAGGACTAACAAGTCCAAATCTTGGATCATGGGGGAATTCCTTCAACTGTTTTTCATAAATGTGTCTGTCGACAATATATAATGCATTTAGTATTAATTTCCATAGTATATCAGCTTTTAGAAAATCAATTCTTGGAAACATACCTCATATATACAGTTACAACTGTGACACCTAGCCAACAGTTTTCAAGGATTTCATTTTCATTTTCAGCAGCAACGAAATATTGACATTCCTCTCTGTATATATTCTCTTCAAAAACCACTAGATGACTATTACCATCTTTTAGCTTCGTATATATATGAGTCTTCAATTATAGTAAATGTGGATAGAGAACAGGTGGTGTTAATGTGCTTTCAGTAGGTCCTTGGGATCGGTTGGTCGATCCTTTAGATGGTTTTGGGATGACATTTGTCACCCCCTTCCCTTTATCTGTCTATAACAACCATCATTGGTTCAGACACTTTTTCATTCATTGTTATGTTTTTGGCTTGAAAAAAAAGGAAAATAAATACCTTTTGTCCGCATGTACTCTTAAAAGTTCTGACGGCTAAGCAATCAATGTCCCAATAACCTTTTGGACCGTATTAATATCATCGTCATCAAGTGGAATGGGTAGCTCTGCATTTGGCTCATGAGATACAGTAATCATCACATTAAGATGATCTTTTGGATGTGGTCTATTATGCAGTGTGGCATCTGGGATATTGAACATTGTATCCCTCGCTACAAGGTGATAGGTGGGTGTTGATAGATATAAATCACAATCATTATCACCTTGTAGACGATCAGTACAGAAAAATTATTAGTGTTTGTCTGATTCACATTTCATGGGAAAAATTATTAGAATATTGATAACCACAGCTAAGACAGTTCTTTGAAGAGAATGGATCACCTCAAAGCTAGAGGGGTGTGGGGCGGGATGTTCACGTGCTGGTTGTTCCTGAGTTGTGTCTTCTCTTTACTTCCCACCCATAAAAGTTTCTAGCAACTCTCCCTACCGTTGCAATCATTCTTCAAGGGTTTCTATTTTTTCTCTTATTTGTTCAAATTTTTCATATGTATCATACATTTTTTTTCTTCTTCTCAAAATATTCTCGAGGTGTCACCCCAAACCCTACACCTTTGACACGACCATATTTTTCTGGCTGCTTCAAAGCCATCGATAATTGGTCTGTATTTGCTATAGGAGTAGCTGATTCCTATGACTGCAGGATATTGGAAAATAACTAATTATTTTTATGTAATAGAAATATTAAACAAATATTATTATCATCGTTTCATACTTACACATATTTCCCACACTTTCTGTGTGTTCTCATCTACTAACTTTCCTTCTTTGTTCACACGTGCCTCCTTCCATAGCACATGACGTGGGATGGAAGTATATATTGTTTTAGACTCATCAATCTACATATAAACATAGAATGATAATTATGAAGTTGTTTATTGGAACCTAACAATATTACTTTAAATTTACAATACATACCATTTTCATTTCTAATGAAGTGTACCTCATCCTTGCTTTACGATAGGGGTGTGTTGGTTTTCATGTACGTTACTTATTTTCAGTACAGAGTTTCTACTTCATAAATGAATTATTGACAATCAAAGTGATGAATACAGGTATCCTCAAACAATTTATTATCACCCACAATGTACCTGAAACTTCTCATCCCCCCGACGGCCAATAAATACATCCCATGCTTATTGGGAAATCAGGTGTGCAAAGACAATGGGTGGGTGTAGGTTTATTTTACCTTTAGAATCATTCATATGGAATCTTGTTAAAATATTGTGAAAACCTTGATGAATCTTTCCTGTATGCCTTAGTACATAATCCTTGTGTGAATCGTCTACTATAAATGTACTCTGAAAGAGGTTGAGAAGAGTAATACATTGTTTCATTATTTTATTATCTAGTAAATTAATGAAATAAATTCATAATCTAACTGTAATTTCTTCCCAAATCACAACCTTCATCCCGGACACAACATGGTGCCATGAATCTATGTCAATCGGCACGCGTTTTTGAGTGACAACTCTAATGTAGCTGCTAAACATAGCATTTTTGGGATTCACATGTTGGCCTCGTATATTACATCCGACTTAAAATTTGATGCCTTTTCTTTTCACCTTAAGAATTTTTCCTAACACTGTAAAACTACGACGCACCTGTGTTTTCTGCGACATCATTCCTTCATTTCGGACCATTTCATAGATATCAACATCATCTATATGTTCATCTAGAATGGTATCAACGACATGTGCTGATGGTTGTTGGACCTCAACACTAGGAGCAGCAGGAACCGCAGCAGTAGGAGCAGCAACAGCCGCAGTAGGAGCAGTAGGAGCCGCAGCAGGAGCAGCAGGAGTAATAGGAACTACAGCAGGAGCAACAGCATGTGCTGTAGGAGCAGCAGCAGCAGCAGCCGCAGCCACAACAGCTTGAGAGACTTGTTCATCCTCAAGGTTAGGAGCACCAGAATGTGCAGAAATCATTATCTGCAAAAGTGTTTGAACAGTTAATTCAGATTAAATAAATTCATTAATGATAAGATAATAACATGAGATAACAAGATCTATATTACAAACAAAATATAACATGTTTACTGAACTCTCTTTCATTTTTTCAAAGGTTGAAGGGATTTGACACCTCTATAGACTATCCAAATCCCTTCATTGTGGTCTCCTCTAACATTCAAAAGATCATCATCATTGGGACCGCTCTAAAATGATTGCGACGTACCACTAAAAGTATCGTCCTCAATTGAATATTCATTGGAACCTTTAGTAGTGTTGGACGATAACAGAACAATCAACCACTTTCGATTTGCGGGATCTAGAACATAAAAAACTTGTACCGCTTGTTATTCCATTATAAACTGTTCGTCTTTATACCCTTCTTTACTAAAATCAACTTTCACAAATCCCCATTCATCTATTACAACACCACTGTTGGTATCAATCCATTTGAATTGAAAAATAGGCAATTGGAATGTTGTATAATCCAACTACCATATTAGTATGATAATGCCAAAGTATGACATATTTTCATAAATTGGATTTCTGTCCTTACTACCAGAAACATGCATAGCTTCAGCCACTAGTGTAACTCCACTATTTTTCATGGTACAATCTTAATCATGTTCATCTGTATAGAATGTATTACTATTAATTAGATAACCATTGTAAGATAATACATACACACTTGGTCCAATGGCTATCCATCGAAGTCGTTCAGAAATGGAATTCGGATTTTCATCCAACTCCTTAAAAACATGGTCCTGAAACCATCCTATAAACTGGTGATTATGTGTATCTGATAACCATTTTTTAACCCTTGATGGATTTAACTACCTATGAAATTCTTTGTGAGTTTCAATATATGGAGCAACCTCCCAACTATTATGGAAAACATAAAGATGAGATTGCTCTCGATATGTAATACTGATTATCATAACTACTTTTCTAGAAATTCCCTCACCCTCAATGCATCTAGTGTGACGAGATTTCGGGAGACCAATTCTTTATATATCAGATAGGTATTCAGTAGAAAATTCAATGGCTTCCTCACCAATATATCGCTCCACTATACAACCCTCTGGCCAACTTTGATTTTTGACATACCCCTTCAAAATCATTATATACTATTCAACATGATACATCCATCTATAGTGCACAGGACCACAAAGTCTAATCTCTCTCACCACGTGAATCATCAAATGAACCATCATATCAAAGAATTTTGGCATGAAGAACATTTCTAATTCACATAATATAATGAAAAAGTCTTTTTCCATAGCTGGAAATTCCCCGGGTCTAAAACTTTTCTACATATTGCTTTGAAATAGAAACAATGTTTGGTTAACATATGATGAAAATTCTTGGGAAAATGAAATGTTAAGCTATAGGGATTAGATCTTGCCTCAAAACATGGAAATCATGTGATTTTAAACCATTTAACTTCAAATCATTCACTAAAACAATGTTCTTGATATTTGATGAGTACCCCTCTAGAACCTTTACATCATTGAAGAAGTTGCAAACCTGATATCTCTCTACCCTAGAAAGAGTATAAGCAGCTGGAGGAATAAACATTCAATTTTTACCCTTCACAGGAGCCAATTCTTCTCGTATTCCCATGTCAACCATGTCCATCCATGCCTTAATTCCATCTTTTGTTTTGCCGGGGGAATTTAGAAATGTTCCAATAACACTGTCACATACATTTTTTTCCACATGCATTACATCAAGAAATTTTTTGACGTGCAAACAATTCCTGTATGGTAATTCAAAAAAAACCAATCTCTTTTTCCAACCAATTTTTGTAAGGTTTTTCGAAAATGGATTACCAAAAACAGTGTTCAGAATATTTAAGTTCTCAAACAACTGATCACCTATTAGTGGAGATGGTGTTGCACATTTTTCTGAACTTCCATTGAATGATGTCGTCCAAGATCAGTACGTATGACGATGAGGTAGAAATCTACGATGTTATAGAAACACAGAGTTCGATGAATGTTTCAACCTAATTTATTTTGTATCTTCTTCACACATGGGACACCCTTGAGTTCCTTTAATGATATAGCCTAAAACATTTCCATAAGCAGGGAAATAATTTATTGTCCCATACAACATCTCTCTAAACGTGAAGTATTCACTTTTTTAAGAATCATACAACATTACACATGAGTCCCACAATAACATCAAATGCTCGATAAAAGGAGCCAAATAAATATCAATATAGGTACCTGGTTGTTTTGGTCTAGATATAAGCATAGATAACATGATGAATTTCCTCTTCATGCATAACCAGGGTGGCAAGTTATAATTTACCCACATAACAGGCCATGTACTATGAGTGCTGGTTTGAAAACCAAAAGGATTCACTCAATCTATAGATAACGGAAGACGAAGGTTTCTCGACTCTTTTCCAAATTCAGGATACTCATGATCAATTTTATTCTATTGAGGAGAGTTGGTCGGATGACGTAATAACCCATCTTTATTTCTTTTATCTGCATGCCATTACAATTGTAATGCAGTTTCATAACATCCATATAGATGCCTAAACCATGGAATGATTGGAAAGTACCATACAACATTCGTAGGATTGGATTTATCTTTCCTGTAACGAGAAGCACCACACTTTGGGAATTCTGTAAGTGATTTTTTCTCCTTGAGAAACAATATACAGTCTTTCAGGCAGGCATGTATTATTTCAGAAATCATTCCCATCGAGCGTAGTATTTGTCTAACTTCATATGTCCAGCTTTGGAGCTCATTATCTTCCGGGATCATTTCATTCAAGAGAGCATGTAGTTCCATAAAATTGACATCACTCCATCCATTTCCTGCTTTCAATTTATACAACTTCAGTACAGCATACAATGTTGTATACTTAGTGCAAGCAGTATACAATGGCGTCTTTGCACAACTCTTTAACTTCTCAAACAATTTTAGGCAATCATGGAGTTCATTTTGAATTGTCTTTTTCATTTCCTCAATACGATCTTCAACATCATTGACATCTATAATCACATCCTACATACGGTATTCTTCATTTTACATATTTGTATTCATGTCTGACGATCCATAAAACGCAGTTTTATCCCAGCCAGTAGCTATATTCACTTTTTCTCCGTGTTTATTCCAACATTTATAACTCTGATCTATTCCGTGACATATCAAATGTTCTTCCAACTACTCTAGAGTAAGTAGTCTAGAATAACAACAAAATAGACACGTAAAAAGGATTTGAGAAGGACCCTTTGTGTGATCCTTTGCAAACATTATGAACTCTTTCACTCTGTTCTCATACTCTATTGTTAAATGATTAGCATCCATCCATTCTTTATTCATCTTCATCCTATTTGAATCTCAAATATTAGTAATTATGGTTCAAGTACACAAAACAAGACTTTCAAATACATTAGAAGAGAAAAACATCCTTATAAAAATAGTGATTAATAGATCCTAACCATTAGTATTTATTAATCTTCATTAAATATAATTACATTAGATTCATTATAGTTTCCTCAAATCACCCCAGACCAAACACAAGAATAATCAAGACTGATACATCTACCACTCCTAGGTCTCTGTCCTAAATTCAATATCATCATTCCTAAGTACCAATATATCCACACATACACATGTCAGAA
Organism: Viscum album; assembly: GCA_963277665.1. NCBI lineage: Eukaryota > Viridiplantae > Streptophyta > Magnoliopsida > Santalales > Viscaceae > Viscum > Viscum album. The sequence goes on from OY728129.1 coordinate 939,524,267, forward strand.
ACACATAAAAACCCATATCCATATTAGAACCAAAGTAACCATATGGATTTCAATCAGGTTACTCGACTCAAGTGGTGGTGTGTAAGAAATCATAAAAAAATATAATAAGTATATAGTCACACATAATTCTTTGTAACATGTAAAAATATGGTATCTTAGTATTTAAATATTTCCGACATCACATACTTTAATAATAAAAAAGATGGAAGATATATTGAAACTGACTAAAATGAACAATGTATATAAAACTCTTATATGAATTAGTTGGCATGAACAAAATAGTTCTATAATCACTGTCATGTAATAATAAAGAAAATTATATCATAGTAACATGTATCAAACCCTATGGTATGTTATATTCTAGTAATATGATCCTCACACAACTCAATCAGTGATCTTGGCTCAATGTGTGATCACATCCCATGACTCCGGTCATCGGGACTCAAATTCCCGTTGGGAAAAAATTCATGTCATAGTATGTTTAAGTTAGTATTTTCATTATAAATCTAGTTCTAGGAGATTATATCCTAACATTATTATCAAAATTACAACTAAATACCCGGGCTTCATATACTTCAAATCAAATAATCAACCAAAATGGGAAAATCAATCATTACAAATAATTTCATTTATTACATTCAAATACCCAATTTTAGTTTTCAACATGAATTTTCATTTCAAAATAAAATCATAGGTTTTCATAAAATTTATTCCATTTTCAAATCATATTATATTCTAATCATTTTTTTTGAAATCATGGTTATTTATTTTATAAAATATTCCCACTAAAATATATAGTTTCTCAAATCATTAAATGACACAACAAACAACTAAGAAGGGGATTTATTTCAAAAATACATGCCTCTAAAATCACAAATAAATTACACTTTAATTAAAATCATATTAAATTATTTTTATAATTCTTACTAAATAAATCAAGAAAAATAGTTTCAATTGTGTTGAAGAAACATTGTGGAACCACCAACCATTAATTATTGATCAACCCAACTTAACACCAATAATGGGATCTGTCAATGAATAATGAAGGTGTAGGAGATCAAGTAGTCTAACCTATAATCAAGATTCATGAAAAGAATTTTAGATTCACTAAAAATATGATTATATATCACTCTATAAGGAGGATATAAGAGGAGATAGAGGATTTCCAATCGATGAGAGATCCCCTTATCAGAGAGAAACCAAACGCATCCACTAGAGCTTCTATATGAGAAGAAGGGAGTTTGGACGAGTTAAAATGACTCTCGTAAGCCTTAAAGAATAAAGATTTCAAATGAGAGTTGTGTAGGAGAAAAAAGAATATAAAATGGGGCTCATGGAAGTTATGACTATAAAAAAGATACCACGTTGCAACCTCCCATGGACACGGTACAAGAAGGATTTAGACAACCATAAAATAGTGTAGACTTCTTATCGTGAACTATGCCAGTATGCCATCCCACTTGACACCTGACCCAACTCATGGGAAGGTTCAAACGGAATTACCAATCCCTATGGGTTGTAACTAGTGCCTAGGCATTGAGTAACACCTTTAGGAATGGTTTTTACGTGTAAAAACCCATAAATATTAAATATTAATCAAATACCATATCATAAAAAAATTTAACAATATAATAGACCAAAAGATAACACTTCAATAGGGGATAAGCATTTATCAATTTCAACTAAAACCAAAATAAAAAAATATGTAAGGGATTCAACAATAAAACCAAGCCTCTATGAAACATGAGGGTCAACATCACCATTCCACAACCAATAACAGTCACCAAAAGGGCAACTACTAGTACATATATCAACCATCACCACCAAGGGAACCTTGCCTTTAACTGGGTAAAACATAATAATGTCTACATAAACCTGAGGGTGTATATAAGATGTGAGAGAACATACCTAGTAGGACACAAAAAAAATAGATTCCATGTAATCACATTATGATAAACGTTAACATGTTATTTTTTATGAAAAATGAAGATAAAATTTAAAAAAACATTCTTTGAAATAAAAGAAAGAGTAAACGTGACAAGATAATGGTAAGAATAGTATGAGAACTATAGAAAATATCTAAGGTATTAGGGTTACTAGGGTCCTGGGATCCTTGTACTCGTGGTGATCACATCTCTTAGACATGAAGGTCCTATTTGAGCCTCCAATCCCTAACACATGAATGTTTAGTTAGTGTTGTTATGTATATCCTTATTAAGGAGACCAATCATTTTCCTGACTAATTCACCTAATATAATAGACCTAGTCTACCCACCTATATAAATAGGATTAAATTGTGCTCAATTCCACCCCCTATATAAAATTATATATATTTTATACAATCACATTTCCAATAATAGAAACACACATGAAAAACAACCATTTAAAATAGTCAGATCATTATCAAACCCTTATGCACAGCAAAAAAATTGGAAAACATGTTTCTCATAACCCAGAAAATTTAGAAAACCATTTTGGACCCAAATAAATCATATTAAAAACATAAAACATTGTCAAATAATGGAACAACCTACCTATTTCTTGATATCTTCACAAAACCAGAATTAAACCACCTTCTGAACTAAGGAAATGCCCTAAGAATGCAATTAAACACAATAACCATAAATATTTAACCCAAATAAATAATATTAACGCCAACCTAGGTCCGGAAACGAGAAGAGGGTGTTGCGAGCAACTGAGGTCTGGTAAACCGAAGAGGACATTATGGGCGACGGAGGTCCGGCAACGAGAAACGAGGGAGGCGGAGGTCCGGCAATGAGAAGTGAGGGAGTTGCGGGTGGCGAAGGTCTGTCAATAAGAAGTGAGGGCGGTGGAGGTCTGGCAATGAGAAGCAAGGGTGGTGGTGGTCCGACAACGAGAAGTGAGGGTGGCAGAGGTCCAACCATGCGAACTCAGTGCGTAGCAGAGGGGAGTCTCAGGGTTCCAGTACCGCAAAAGATTTAGGTCGCGATAAAATGGGGGCACTGTGCGACCATATTTATAAAAAAATGGACTAAGGTTTTATCAATTCTTTTTTAGAGCTAATAAAAGTATCCATTATCAGTTCTTTTTTTGCGCTGATAATGGTACCATTTATCAGCGCTTTTCTAGCGCTGATAAAGGGTCGTTTTATCAGCACTTCTTTAGTGCTGATAAATGTTACCCTGTATTAGTGCTTTTCTAGCACTGATAGGGGGCCTCTTTATCAGTGCTAGAAAAGCACTGATAAATAATCCCTGTATCAACGCTAATTTTTTAGTGCTGATACAGGGTAACTTTTATCAGCGCTTTTGCATAGTGCTGATATAAGCGGCGCTTCCCTTGCCCATTTTTGTAGTAGTGATGTAGGATATAATAAAATTCATTATATTTTAATCAAATTAGACAATTCCCTTACTTGAGGTAATATTATGTGTATCTGGTACAGAAATTTTTCTTCCTACACTTCATTGATAGTGATGAAATATGAATTCCCTTTCTTATTTGGATTTTGTGGATGGTGACACTGATTTCCATCAGTGACATGAGGTTTAGTTCACTAGATTTTATAATTCCATTTCTACTTATACTTGAAACATTATACCATGCGTGATGCTCTAATTTTATCCATGACATTGGGAATATTTCTCATGTCACCTCGACATTCATGAGCACGGTGTCCTTCTCCCCCATACATGAGGAATTTATATGTCATGTTGAAGATGTTACAATGATGAATCATCAAAAAAAATAATGAAATGTGGTTGGTTGATCTTTTTTTAAACATTTTCATTAGATTCTCCATATCAAATATCTATTTATCATTTATTATCTCAATAGACATGTGACCATACTCCAAACTCAGCTTCCACCTTGAGAGTACATCTAACCACTTCTTGATAAATCTCAAAGTATCGGATTGTTTGAGTCATTAAAATGATTGGTTTGAAACCACTAAAAGCAATCTATTTTTCTATCATTTCTTATATAAAAAACAAAGGCATATAATGTAGTCATTTTTATGTTTTCTTAGAAAGTTGTAACAGATTCACCTTCCTTTTTATTCAATATTATAAATAATCTCCCCATATTTTTATAAACAGTTCAAGGGAAATAATTGAAAATATTTATTTTCTTAACAACTGCACACCTCATATCTTATTCTTCCTCATTGGGATTGTTATTATTTATTAATTCCCGCCATTAATCACATTCAACATATAAACAATAGACGACAAGAGTCACATTATCCTTCGTAGAATAGTGGAGCACATAAATGATATCATCCATTGAGTCAACCCAATATTCCATAACTAGAGGATAAAAATATCTTGTAAATATTAGTATTTGTTCAACATAAAGGACTAAATGGATTGTTTCTGCTTCTTGTATGTAGTTATATGTTTTGAATGGTTTAGGTTATTACTCATAGACTTATAATACCGAGTACAAATTTCCATATTATTTTTAATTCAAGATCAAAATGAATTTAGGATTTTATTCAGGGAATCATTATATTTTACTTTATAAGGTTGTTCGACTAGTTTCTCATGGTCCCCAAAATTTTATACATTAGTTAGGTTTCAGGAAAATGTAACTAAACAAGTCAAGAATAAGTAATTTATTTATTTTTAAAATTATGTCTAAAGGAATATCTTATGGGATCCATATGTTTTTAATTTTGCTAAAACATATTTCTTTTGATGTCTACATGTACTAAATTCTTTTTAAAATGGATTTACCGATTTTTTTCTATTCATATTTTCCAAATTAACAAAAATGTTCACTGATAACAATTATAGAGGTCAGGAATTATTTCGAGTTGATTATAATTGATACATATCAATATAATCCATGTGGGGATACAAATATTGGTCAGGACACACTAATATCCTTAGAAAAATACCATTCCACATGAATCCCATTGGTGGATATATATGTTTCATCCAACTTTGAGATGTGTGAGTTACCAGGTATCATAAAACTTCCTTTCTATATAAAATCTATAGAGGAACTATTTTTTTACATCACTATGACATCATTTTAAATATAAAAACATATTCTCATTAGAATTCTTGATTGAAGTGATTATTATCATTGAAAAATTATGTCCATACAACACTTATTAATTATAAAACATAAATAATTATTTAAAATATAATTCATTATCCCTATAAATCACTCCTTTTCTTTAGTACATATACGCTCTGGATGATATAAATCAGATAAATGGGTGAGATAGAAACCATGTAAAAGGATTTACATGTATAGGAATCCATAATACAAGGGATAAAATAAAAATAAAAATAATAAAATAATAATATTATCATAATTAAAATCATTATTGGAAACATTGGACAAAGGAATTGAATGCATAAATGCATAAAAGTGAAACATAATGAATTAGTTTTTAAATAATACACATATTTTTGAACAAATCTACCATCATGTTCAAACATAACATATGTGAATATTCATAATTTTAAATTTTTGAAAACAACATAGAATCATGTTCACACATAATACATATTATCTCAATAGATAAATTAGATTACACAATGTATTGGGTGGCTATATAGTTTTTCTCCCACACATCACATTTAAAATTTTCATAATCATGCATGCCACATAATAATTATAACAATCATTATCATAACATCAACAATGAAAATGAATGGGTTTCATTGGAATTTCAAAAAACATACATTCCTGAATAAGTATTGGGGTTCCCAAATGAAAATAGGAAAGCATATTTGGTATAAGAATAATCAATTATAATATAATTTGGATCATTCTCAAGAGAAGTCATGATGTGTTTTGGAAATACGTGTTATTTTCAAAAATATACATATTTTTAATAAAACGATGTTGGAAATATCTATATTATAAAAAGAAGAGGCAAGAACAATGAAATTATATTTATAAAATATTAATCGAATTTCCACACTGAAATTTGGTACGAATGGTGTATAATTCAGAGAATGGGAGTTAGGTTAAATAATACCCTTACCTTATGTATGAACATGTCATTATAATGAGCAAAAAATAAAGGATAATGACATTTTTTTCATTAATTAAAATATCTGAATCCCCTTTTACAAATTTTTCATAATAATATTATCATAGTTTTTTACAGAAATTTCGATGATTTAATGTGTTCAAATTCATCATTATTGGAGTGTTTTGTTTTTGTTTTCATGACCGGTTCACTATTTTTCAAGTATGGATTTTTTTTGTAAAATGAGAATAATTATCCATACTAGAAATTATATTTGTTTAATGAAATTAAATATGTTTAAATTTAATTTTTTATCATTTTATTGTATGCGGAAGATTCATTAATCAACCAGCAATGAAAAATGATTACATTATTTTCTAGATCATTAAACACACCATTAAATATTTTGAAATTATTTAATATTATGTCTAGCAAAAAGTTAAATTGAAATAAAAAAATATAATATACATATAAAAATCTTCATTGATAATAATAATGTACATGATGTATATAATCGAAAACAAACACATGTCGTCCATGAAAGCAGTGAATCGACACATCACAGATGATGATTTCATTATTAAAATAAAATTATAAGATAAAATATTTTATGATGAATATTTTATTAACATAAAATAATTATATTATATATGAAGTAATTGAGTTATCATACACATTATTATTAGGTAGGTTATTATATGATGAGAAATGAAAACAAATTAATATATATGAATTGATGATTTTACCTCTTGAATATTGTCACTTTGAGATCCTCGGTATAGAACTTTCGTTTAGTAGTTTACTGATATTAGAATCTCTTTGATATGGGTAAGAGGCTTGAGATGTTTTTTGGGTAGAATGTAGGAATTATAAGAGTCTTGGGAGGTGTGTGGGGAAGGAGTGGTGAGGGGTTGTATTTAAAGGGGGATAGGGGTGTTATTGAATACTATATTCACTAGATTATTAATTTGTATCAAGAATATAAATAGGGTTGATTACTATGAATAAATATAGAAAATAGTTTAGGATATTTTAAACCAATGTGTCCTTATATCAACCTTAATTTATTCATGACTGAAATTCATATAATGTTAAATATCATAAATTACCTTATTTCACTATTTACACAATTGCATCTATTTTAGGAAAAATTGGAAAATTCAACCTAACCATTTTTTGTGACACAGATTAAAAAAATGGATCCCCCATTTTATGAAAATAATTTTCTAAAATGTAAAATTAATTTTTTAAATAAAATATTTATTTATATTAAAAGTATATATTTTTATATTATAATTGATTTTATGACTATTAGATGAAATTAATTATGGTCAAATAAAATTATCTTATAACTTTTATAAAACATAATAATAATTTTTGTATCTATTTTATGAAAAGTAAATATATTTTAAATCATTATATTAAATTTAAAAGTGTAAATAAACATTTATGTTATACAAGGATACCTCAACTTAATATTTAATATCTAAAAATATTATTTACTTATATTATGATATAATAATATCATACTCGCTTATATAAGATGCCTAAATTATATATATATTTATATACTATAGGATACTACTATAAGGTTCAGATTAGGATTCCTAATAGTAATATTGTTTTTTCAATAGTCAAGATACTGTTCTATTTATAGGTTTCATAATATCTATAAATAACTTCAATTTCATTCCTCATATTTGAAAAAATGTATTTATTGGGTTATATAAGATGTCTATGTTATTAATTATACTTGATATAATTATAATGATGAAAACATAGTTAATTTTTGTTCATTACCAAATTATTGTTCTCGACCACTCAAACTGCAAATTAAATGAAAATATAGAGTTAAATAATTTATCATAGGTTAGAAAGGATTGACATAATATATTAACATGAAAAAGTTTCAATAATATAAACTAGAAATTTCATAGAGAATATCTATGATTTAATTAAATCTCTACTCATCCGTCCAAACAACATTAGTGAGCTTATATATTTTTTTCATGTAGTGTAATAACAAAACTTTTCCCTTCAATGATGTATGTCCAAATCAAGTCCAACTCTCATACAATATAATCATCACATGAAATGAAATATATTATTTTAAAGACTCATATCTTCCTTTTTTAACATGATCCTATTCTACACCCCCCCCCCTCACAAATGACCATATAGGATTTCATGTTGTATATCCTTCAAAAAAACAACTACAATGGAAGAATCAAATGTGATCCTACAAAATACTAAGAATAAATATAATCATTTAATGTAATGATGAATGATAAAAACTATTATTCTTCATAAAAAATATATTCCTATTGTTTCTGATGCTTTCTCTGGGGCGCGTGCATCCGTCTGTGAGGATGAGGACGCGCTGCATTGTTGCCCCGCATTCCCGCTTTCCAAAGGTGGGCGGCATTCGCTCCTTGTTCAGGGACGTCTTCTCCTTGACCGAAACCGGGATGATGGGATGTCAGTTATTCCTTCCGTGGATTCCTCCTCAAAGCTCATCACCTAGTTCGGGACTCCCCCATAGACTTAGTACGTTATTCATGAAACTCTCCCCAGTGCCATGTTTTCATGGCCGCTGGTTAATTACATTGCTTCTGTCAGGACATTCCAAAGGGTCCGATCATGGAAGCAACCATCAGTCGGGGGAGTAGTCACGTTGAGAAATCAGTAGCGTGTCTGAACACTGGGGAACTGGCATGTCTATCTTTTGTCCCTTGTTGTAGGGCTTCTCGAGGGCATGGAGGCCCGAGGCATCCCACATCGAGCACGGGGAATTATATGCCATCTGAGGTTTTCATCAACTTCTCATGTTTATCACGGAGAATGTCGCGGGTTTAACGTCTTGCGGAGAACGAATGACGATGATCAGAACCTCCCATAGAGGCAGATCAGATTGGTATATCCCTAAGAGAAAAAACCTGGAAGGTTTACCAAGGGGGTGGGTCAGAATGCCCAATGCGGACAGATTCGAGGTGGTGCGCCCCATGGAGGGGAGATTTCACACCGTAATGGTTGATCTGAGAACCACTGAGGGCGGATCAGGGAGAATACACCCTAGAATGGGCGATAAATGTCGGGCTTGAACCTCGTGAGGTTTCCTATGTACCATACCGTGACATGGATCAAACTCCTCGTAGTCCGGGATGGTCGCGCCAGAGGACCGACGTGAATATGGACCTTGGTCCGATGGGTGTCGTCAGCGAACAGACGTGAGGGTGGACCCGGGGGTCCGCTGGTGGTGGGCTTGAACCTCATGAGGATTCCTACATACCATGCCTTATCATGGATCAAAGACCACGTAGTTCATAATGGTGTGTCGGCGAACCGACGCGAGTGAGGACCTTGGCCCAGATGGTGTGGGGCTTACACACTAGGTTTCCCGGGTGTTGATGAACCGACGTGAAGAGGGTCGTAGTGACCAACATGTGGTGGGCTTGAACCTCATGAGGTTTCATACATACCACGCCTTGACATGGATAAAATTCCTCGTAGTTTTGGATGGTCGCGCCAGAGGACCAATGTTAATATGGACCTTGGTCAGATGGGTGTCGTCAGCGAACCGATGTTAGGGTGGACCCGGGGGGTCCGCTGGTGGTGGGCTTGAACGTCGTGAGGCTTCCGACGTACCATGCCTTGCCATGTATCAAAGACCACATAGTTCATAATGGTGTGTCGGCGAACAGACGTGAGTGAGGACCTTGGCCCAGATGGTGTGGGGCTTACACACTAGGTTGCCCGGGTGTTGATGAACCGACGTGAAGAGGGATAGAGTGACCAACATGTGGTGGGCTTGATCCTCGTGAGGTTTCCTATGTACCACGCCTTGACATGGATAAATTTCCTCGTAGTTCAAAGGGTTTCATCGGTGAACCGACATGAAAGAAGACCCAGGTCTCCACTAGTGGTGGGATTGAACCTCATGAAGGCTTCCTACGTACCATGCCATGACATGGATCAAAGTCCCCGTAGTTCGGAATGGTCACAACGGCTTACCTCTAGATCAGGATGTAGTTTAACGTCATGATGGACGAGGATGGAACCCGACGTGAAGAAATGACGGGTGTGCTTGAACCTTGTGGAGGCTTCCTACATACCATGTCGTAACATGGATCAAAGACCTCGTAGTTAGGAATGGTCAAAACGGCTTATCACTGGACCAGAATGCAGTTTAACGTCATGTTGGACGAGGATGAACCCTGACATGAATAAACGACAGGCATTGGGTGTCGGAATACCGACATGAGAAAGGACCTTGGTCCAATGGGAGATGGCCTTGCACCTCAGGGAGGTTTCCTATGTACCATGCCTTGACATGGATCAAAGTCTATATAGTTCAGGATGGTCACAACGGCTTACCGCTGGATCAGAATGCAGTTTGACGTCATGCTGGATGAGGATGGAACCCGACGTGAAGAAATGATGGGTGGGCTTGAACCTCGTGGAGGCGTCCTACGTACCATGTCGTGACATGGATCAAAGACCTCGTAGTTCAAAATGGTGTGCAGTTTAATGTCATGTGGGATGAGGGAATACAGTTTAACGTCATGCTGGACGAGCGCATACAATTTAACGTAATGCTGGACGAGGTATTGTCTTGGCCCATGCTTACTCTAAGGCCACGTGAGTCATGCTCGGTGTGGGAAACAAGAGGCAGCAAGAACCTGACGATCACGTCGCGAAGGGTGCGTCCCTGAGAAACGAAGAGGGGCTTACGCATTAGGCTGCCCATGGTGCTGGGACTTACTCTAGGATGGAGGCCCGAGGTCGACAAAGCGCAGTAGGAGAGGGATTTCAGACCGATGAAAGGAGGAGCCTCGTTCCCTATCACGCCCTCCGCTGGCCTTGGGGACCAAAGATGAAAGGAGGAGCACTGTTCCCCATCACATTCTCAGCTAGGTTTGGTGCCGAGGAAGTAAGGAGGAACTGGGGTGCTGCCTCCTGCAAGAATGGTTAGGGGCTTACACCAATGAGGTTGCCCTTCTCCCTTGGCCACATGCCGATTCGATAAAGAGGACATCATCCCTTGTGGGGGGGGGGGGTGATCCCATTCACGTGGAAACGAGTGGCGTAAAGAATGTCCGAGCTAGAGGGACCATGTGTGTGGGGTACGGGGTCAGGTCAGTGTTTAACGTCATGTGTTGAGGACGTGGTGCTTGGCAGTTTAACATCCTGCAGCTCAGACGATGTGGGTTTACTCTGCACCCCTAGGACTTACATGACTGGTACCCATTCCACCTTGGGGTAGGGAAGGTACCAGTAAGGTTATGGTCAAGGGGGTCATAGAGTGAACCATCGAGGGGTCCGTGATAGCATGGCTATGCGAAGAAGTGATAGCTGTTAGCGCGCCTATGCAAAGAAGCATTAGGTGATGCAATGCTACGAGTGGTGTTGTCCGTGGGATTTTGATATCACATCGTGCAAACCTGGAGGGTTGCACGGGAAGAGGAATTTCCAAGTAGAGGAGTGTGCTTTAGAAAATGGAGTGCCTTGGCCTTAGCATGGGGCAGAGGCGTGGATGGGGGGTGCTTCGCGAAGTGTAATAGTATTCGCGGAACACTTCCTCACAAAGCAGAGGTGCCTCGCGAAGCAAGGTGCCGCGAGGCAGTGTGCTTCGCAAAGGGGAGTGCCTTGGCCTTAGCATGGGGTTGAGGTGTGGATGGGGGGTGCTTCGTGAAGTGGAATAGTATCCGCGGAGTACTGCCGCGTGATGCAGAGGTGCCTCATGAAGAAAGGTGCCGCGAGGCAGTGTGCTTCGCGATATGTAGCGATCCTGCCTTAGAATGGGGATCACTAGTCCAGGATGGGTGTTTCGAAAAGCATAAAAGCTCTGCAGCTTCCTGGGTTCCCTTTGGAATCCCCCTCCTCTGCGAATTCCCTTGAGCTTCACGAAGGTCATCCCTCTCGGAAGAGGGGCTCAAAACGAGACAAAGCGAAGGCGTCACGCGAATTAAAAGTACCTCATGGAGCTCATGATTCCCAGGGGCGAAGGGTGCTTCATGATTCGGGATTTGAGAAGCTGAAAGGTCAGATTGTCCGTCCTCTGGGCTCAGGGAGAACCCAATATTTATAGTCATGGGGAGCCGCGAAGCAGAACTCACGCGGCGTGAAGGGCGGCGATTGCTTCATGGCGGGTTCGCGAACGCCAGGCCCTTCGCGGAAAGGTACCTCCTCTGGTGCTTCGCGGCAGGCTCGCGAACGTCAGGACGTTCGCGGAGAGGTACCACCTCTGGTGCTTCCCGGTGGGCTGGTGAACATCAGTCCGTTCGCGGAGAGGTACCCCCTCTGGTGTTTCGCGGTGGGCTCGCAAACGTCAGGCCGTTCGCGGAGAGGTCCCTCCTCTGGTGCTTCGCGGGACCGTGATGCTCAGGGGGATTCACATTGGTGCTTCGCGAGGAGCGTGCGAGGCTTCTTTTTCGCTCCTTCCTTTCGTGCAATATTTTGGCACCAACACCTATAGATTCTAATTAATGATAGTGACTTGATTTATATTGGTTTCCATATTTTAAAAGGGTTCATGAAGTAAGGTTAAATGATATCCCTACTTACCTCCCGAATAATTAAATTTTGGGGCATAATATTTTGAAATGTTTAAACAACAATAATTTTATTGTGGAAATATATTATATTAGATCTGTAAGGTTAGAACGTACTTTTTCTCAATTGACTTACATCTATGAAATTCCACTTAAACAATAATAGATTCGGTCGGATGTCCCAAAGATAGGGTAAATGAAATTTGATGATTAAATGTAATGAAATATAGTGAACTGTACACACTCAACCACCAAGTACTGAAAGAAAAATAGGGCCTCAGTTCCCATTTTAAGTCATAATAACATTCTTTTATTATCACATTCCTCACAGAGTGAACACAACTAATGTAAATGAAAATATACATAAAAAGTAAAACCTATAAAAGATATCAATCTTATCCAAATTCAATAGTTTTTACCACTATATTTGATTTCATCACTAAAACCAAACTAGACCTAATTTTATTGTAATAAGTATTTACTATAAAAATATATAAATTTATCTCACATTAAATATATATTTTATTAAATAATTGAACTAATTTAAATCATTATTACCCGCTAATAATCCATGTGGAGGTAGTATAGATTGAAGAAGATATGACCAATATATACAAAATTGGTTGGGAATCGTCCTAGTGATTCCCAAAAAGTAAATCGAAACTCAAAGAAAATAACAATAATGATCTGAATATGAATAGGTGTCTAATCATGAATTGTCTATGTATCACTATAACCTGATCAACAGGAAGATATTTTTTTAGTAAAATATCTAGAAGATCAATACCATGATATGAATACTCCAAATCAACCTAAAGGGTGTATAAATGAACACCCCCCAATTCTAGTAAATTATGGATGTCCTCAAGACAATCATATTTGTACCTTAGGTCTCAATGCTATGTATTTAAACATTTAATGATGCAGATGACTAATTCCCATAAATATAAAATTTTGAATCATATCTTTATAGTCCAAACATTGATTACAATACATGACATCATTAATCTCTCCAAAAAAACATTAGGATAAATTGATTAAGGCCATTTTAGTCCCTATGTGTTTAAAATTGAAGTTTCCATGGTTGAAACAAATAATTCATTAACTAGTGAAATTCTATGTCATATTATTTCTTATTTCATGGACAAATATTGGGAAATAATAATACTCTGGTGAGCCTAAACATTTCACCCATAAATATACACACAATGTTACCATAATTTTTGTTACATTTCAATACAAACCAAGAAATAATTTTCATGGATTAGTTTCTTAGTAATCATGGATACATAAAAAATAGTTAAATAAAGGATCAATATAATTTAGAATAACAATCATTACAAAAAGATCCCTTCTTAGAAACATATTATATAATACCAATCATTATAACATTGAAAATATAACCATTAGAATGGGTGATCAAAAAGTTCTCTAGGTGTAAAAATAAATAAATCCATCCAATGATTATCGATTGAACATAATGTAAGTATAATGGGTACGAGAACATGAAAAAAATATACAAAAACCATATTTAATCCTAAAAATACATTTGGGTTTATTTCTTAAAATCCACATTATGGTTTAGTGGTAGAATCACATTCAAAAGAATAAAAAACCAAACCGCCCTGATTTCAAAAACCAAATCGCAAATTCATAAAAAGAAAATATCCAATATTTAAAGTTCAAAAAACACCAAAATCAAACCCATCCCCACATAATTGCATTAGAATATGAAATATCTAGTGATGATCCTCTCAAGTCAGTCTCCATGATAGGAAACCTTTCATATTTCAACACTATATCACTTGTTATATCCCTCCATCCATAAATCCACCACATCATCAAACCACCATTATAAAATAGATAACCACATAAATTCACCAACATATTCATCACTTCACTTTTATAGACAACCTTAATGTCTTCCACCAAAACCAAAAAAAAATCACCCAAAAAGATACATAAATTAAAATCTTCCTTGAACAAGTATCTCAATATATTACCGAAATAAAACCAACAAACCTTCAACATTTTATTTGAGGAAGTAACACCAAAAAAATGGCAAACAGGAAACTTCAACATTGACGCTGCCTGTTCCAACTCTGATCATCATTATCATCATCATCGAAGGGACCATTCTTATAACCACTAAGGGAACAAAACCACACATCTTAAATCAGCATTGTTTTCTCTGATCAATATATTACATGAATTGGTGTAGTTTATTGTTTATAAGATAAGGGATTTGAGCGAATGAGGTCTCTAAAATATGACATCATCAATAATACAGAAAACCATTAGAGATCAATAAAAATCTAAATCATATAGATCAATGAATATTTTTGACAATTGGACCACAAATATGAAAACATATCCATTACAACTACTCCAATTCTGACATGGAGAGGTATAGAAGAACATAATGTCCGAGCATGGGATTTAGTGGCTATGGTATTCAAAATCTCATAACCATTATTGGGATGAAAAAAAATCCCTTTAAAAGATTCATCATCATCATGGTTAAAAAATAGATATTCTTCTCCTGATCTCTCTCTGACCAATTCTATTCCATCATCCCATTATAAAATATTAGTATTATTATTTGAAGAGAAACACATATCGATGTACACTATTGTGATCTATGTCCATTTATAAAACCAATGAACCCTTCATACAGAGCACCATCATGTTATATAAAAAATTGAGAGATCCCAAATTTATATATATTCAATATTAATAAGAAAATATAGGTGGAGACAAAAGAAATTGAGTGAGGGGGTGTGGAAGGACCTAGAGAGGAAACATGAGTTCATCTACCTTAAAATAACATCCAAGGATAACCCTGGGATTATAGAGGGGGATATAGTTTCCTATAACCATAATAAATCATTCAATGAAATTTAATCAGTATTCTTGGTGTATGGTATATTATTTAAAATATGTAGTACATAAGATCGTGGAATTATTTGCAATCAATCACGATCATCGATCAAATATCACAATCACAAGACAAAATTTTTCCTGATGAAGATATGACAAGAAAATAATTTCCGTAGTCAATTATCAATCATAATAATGTCCAGTTCGAATAAGTTCACTCCCCATTACATATTTTCCTTAGTCAAGGTTCACTCCCAATACCATCATACTAGAAAAACTCGCATACTATATTATGTTGATTCACCATTATTGTCCATTTTATCTCATTTGATATTCTTCTATACATATTTTCTTATAGGGATGTATAAATAATGTCGCACCCATCACACAATGTGAACCATGGGTGCCGTGATATTATAAAATATTCATCATAATATTTTATAATGACACATGTCTAAGATATGAGTTTTATAAAAATATAATCATTATAAATAGTAATTATAGTGTAATATAATAATTTTGATATGATTGAATTATATACCTAGTAAATAATAAGTAATATCATGTATTTTTAATGATTTCAAATAAAATTATAATGTCACTAGAACATTTCCTAAGGAGAATAAAATTTTTATTTTGAAATCAATTATTTTATATATACATTGTTTGAATATATGAATGAAAATGTATTATATAAAAATAACCATGGAAACTTTTTAATATTAAAAGTAAATATATTTCATGATGGTGGGAATGTGCGTTCCTGTTGCGTTTGTTAAAATAAATATTCCTATAAAATTTTATTATAAAAATTTCTAATTTTGAAATATCTCATGATTATTCATTTAAAAAATATATGTAAATTTAAAAGTTGGTAATAATGAATTTAAAAAATATATTAATAATAGTATAATAATTCATGAAATCTATGTAAAGAAAATATTAACCTTGAAGAAATGAATTTAGAATGAGGAGAGAAATTATGACTATTTTTCTAAAAATTATTATTTATAATAATTGATTACTTAATTATGAGAAAATGTAAGGAAAGAATGTAATCCCAAAAAAACACATTGAAATAAGACCAATAATTTTATATATTTGTATAAGGTATGTTCCTCATTAGAAAATTTAAACATAATCAATTCTACAAAAAATGTGATTTTAATGTAAAAACTCTCAATTTGGTATGTCGTTATTTATAATAACCATAACCTCAAGTATAATATATTTAATTTTATTATAAATTTTTATTAAAAAAATAATAGTTAACATAAAACAATACCTTTTTTACTTATTACATATTATCACATGTTTATTAATAATCCATAATCATTAACATTATTTCCCATGTGAACAGCTTAATTATTCATGTATTCATTGGTTTAGTAGTCTTCCTCTATAAAATTTGAATATTTCTAGTTCTTGTCAATAAATTTAATAATAATATAAATATAATATATATTAAATATATATATATTTACAGCCATTCATATATTTCAGTGATAGGAAATGAATTTTAATACGTTATGGGGATGATAATCCATACTGACTCATAAGTGATGTTTCCACTTTTTGACCAATGGATGTATATAAAGGTAACCACAATCAATATTTTTTTACAAAATATATATATTTTTATTATATACATTGTTTTTACATTACACATGAATTTATAACTATAAACACCTTACATATCTTTATAGAGGTTGTAGTTAACTCATAGATGCATGAGATGTTATAATTTACTAGTGGATTTGAAATGTAATGAGCAAGTGTTTTTAGAAAAAAAAATTTCCTTAATAAACATGTGTTCTATTATATTATGTTTTAAAAATAAAAAAATAAAAATAGAAATAAAAAATTCATTGATTCTTTAATAAATACCTTTTCATTAATCGGCAATGAATCCAAATAATATTAAGAACATTTCAACATGACAAAAAATAAATAAGAGAAAAACTAAAATGGGAAAATTTGGATCGACCCAATATACTAGAATCATCACCCCCATTAAAAACGCTAAAAAAAATATTATCAAAATGTGAAATATTATGTAAATATAGAACCATATGAAGAAGTTAGTTGAATACTATCTAAAAGAATATTGTAGAATATATATGTAGTAATATGACCGTGCGGTATAGTAATATGACCATTATGAATAATAAAATGACCATTGAAATATTAATTTATCCACAAATTATATATTGCAATAAAAATATTAGTTATCATGATTAATTTATATAAATATATATTTTATCATGTGAAAAAATAATTATCATTATTAGGAAACTCAAAGAAAATATAAAAAAAAAATTATAATTTCTATTTTAATTTTTTTTGAACTCAAAAATTTTATTAAAATTTAAAATTAAATTTTATAGATATCAATTTTGATAAAATTAATTTCATTTTTTAATTAATCACATAAAAATTATGAACAAGTGATTTTTTGATAATGTAAAGAAATAATTTGACATTTGGATGAATAAGAAAAATAAAGTTTTTCACATAACCGGTGTATCTTAAATAAAATAATCAATGATATAATGGTGAAATAAACATTTAATAAACCTCATTTGAGTTCATGGAATATTTAATTTCATTATTTTTTCATTAAAATATAATAAAATAAATTTACAAACAAAAAAATAAATTTTAAAATCTAAAGTCAAAAGTGATTCCTTAAAACACAATTTTTAGTTCATTCCATGTTACTTTTTAATAAATTAATGATTTAAAATTATTAATTATATTTCAAGTCATAAAATCAAAATATTATAATAATATGTTATTTATATTATCAATAAAATTAGAATTACATTTTTTACCTTAGTTATAATATTTTTAAAAAAACAATTACTAAAAAAATAACTCTATCCTCAATTATGAATAACCCTTCTCCCTCCCCTTGTCAAAACTCTCATCTCGCCCACTCTAAATCCCATTATCTTCCCAACACCTACAAATTGATAAACTTATAATCTTTAAGGAAACATTGGAGAAACAAATATCTATTCATTGATGAGTTATTTTGTGGTACAAGAGAAGCTACATCAAATAGATTGCAAGTCTATATTAACTATTTCTTTATTTATTATCCAATTTCGTCTTTTTACCGAATAAATTTCAAAACCATATTCTAAATATTTTAGTATAATGAAATTTAAAATAATATTGATGATGTTAAACATCTATAATTATCATATTTAATATAAATAATATTAATGTCATACTTTCCTTTACTTCCCTTTTGATAAAGTATCGTTATGGGTCAGTTAACAAATGTTGGAAATATTGAAAATAAAATTATTATAACTGCCTTTATTGATGGAATGAATAAATTATGTTTAATATAAATACATTAAATTACATTTATTCCATTAAAATATAATTAATTATATTCTTATACTATTTTAATTTAATAAAATAGTTAAATCATGGAAAAATAATATATATGTAAGAAAAAAAGATATCTATACACATCTATTGAAACAAAAAAAATTAATAATTTTAATACAGTGATTATATTTGATAATTAGTTTTATAAATTACTATAATTGACTTTTGAATAATTGTTTTAGTAAATAATTTTAAATTAATATGTATGAAAAAAAGTTACAATATTATGTACGAATTATAGTAATTGGATTCTCAAACACAGTTCAATTATTCGGGTTATTCTATCCTGCATGGAATGAGTTTTCATATTGTTTTCCTAAAATTTACCATCCCTTTTCCTAAAGATTTATAAATTTTCGTACCATGTAAAAAAAATTTATAAGAAAAATGAAATTTTTAAGGAGTCTTCACTTTGAAAAACATAATATACTACTCCCATTGATGTACTACATACACACTCAATAATAACAAAGTATTATGTTCATATATGATATCCCATATTTATTTGAGAACCCAAATATTTTTTTCATTAATTTAGTTTTTTTAATGAAAACCATTCTGGCCGTTGGGTTTAATTATTATCATTGATTCATAGACATTATACAATTCATGCTTCGTTATGTTAACATAATGGTGAGAAAATAATCACATAATTTTATAATTGTCCAGTGTATTTGGTAATTTGATTTATCTAATGAGATAATGTTAAATATTCATGAACAATATGATTGATTGTTTCACAATTTTGATATTATGGTTTTGAAAATATTTTTTGTGTGAACATGATGCTAGATTTGTTCAGAACTATTTGTGGTATTTTACCACTGATACATGATTTCACATTTTTTTGAATTTCCACATTCCCGTCATTTATATAATTCGTCTTATCATGATTATGATGATGATATAATGATTAAGTTATGATTATTGTTAATATTCTCAACCACTATATTTAATTTCATGTTCTTATGTCCCTCTTATTATTAATTAAGCTAACCCCATTAATTGATATGTATCCCTATATTATTAACTGTACTATATAGAATGTGATGGCCACTATGATGGTAGAAAAGAAGTTATTAAATAATGACTGTTTTTTATTGTAAACGTGTTGTATCAATATTCATTTTCCATGACACTGAACAATTTTATCATTATTTTTTAATGAAATTATATTTTTTATATTTAAAATGATTTAATACTCATGTATGAAAAATTATGTTCACTAGAGTTACTCGTAGAGAAATCTTTTATTAATTAGGGAATATGGATTAGAGAATAATAGTTAAAATCATAAGAATAATACTAAGGATATGTAAACATCCAAAAAGATTTGTTTTAAAAAAATTATAAACAGATGGATCCCACTAGATGTGCCTTTAGATCTAACTACACAAAATAATTAATTATTTATTCATTCTTTGTTTACCTATACTTTTTTCAAATCTTTTACATTTTAGAAAATCGAGTCAACAAGGGGAACCCTGACCAACTGCCCATGTGAGGTACAATGAAATTACTGTCATAATGATAACCCTAATTTCATGGGAGGGGGAGTTCAACAAATTATGGCTACAATTACCTATCAATCATATGAAATTAATAATAACATGCATAAAGTGAAAATTCATACTTTACCCAAGAAGGATCAACTAACGATAGAGTCCATAAGATGGAAACAACCACCAATGTTTAGTTGAACTTATGATAATTTTATTGTGGAACATTTGGATATATCAATGGTTATTATATTTTCAATGATCTATTATTTTGAGAAGATTAATGGCACTCTTATGGTGTATCCAATCGATAGAGAAGCCGATGAATTGTGGATAGTTGTTAAGAATAAAAAGGAAAATGATAAATTAGATGATATTATATAGTAATAAAATAAGAAAATATTTCATAAAATTTCTTTCAATTTAACATATATAAAAATTTGGATATAGAAGATATAGAAATGTATCAAAAGGAAGGTTAATCTATCATGGATTATAGGGAAAAATCACAATGCAGTCAATATATTCCTTGAGTTTTGTTATCAATAATTATAGAAAGATATATTGATTCTTTAGTAGTCTATATCCACATAATATAATGGGGATTGGAATTTGAGACATCAAGAGTTATAAAGATGTTGTTAAATGTGCACTCAAAGTAGATATGTTGTTAGAATAATTATCCCTAGGTTATTATAAAAAAATAGAATGGTTGATTTTCCTATTGGTGGTCAAATGAAAAAGATTGAATGAGAATCCAACTACCCACATATCCATAATTTGGGAAGAAGAATCATGGGAATTGTCTCAAAGGGATCATGAAGTTCATAAAGTTTTGGATAAAAGGAAATTATAGTCATTATGTAAATGAGACATGAATAAATCAACCTATATAAGGGAGGAAATAAGGGAACATTATAATTAACCAATTACGGTTCAATGTATCAACTACAGAGAGGAAGCAAAAATTTCAAGATAGTTCACTAAATATTGAATCTTAAAGGGTAATTAGGGTCAGTAACCATGAAACACAAAGAGAAAGGGAATTATTGTGATATCAATATTAATAATGTTTTCCTGGAAAATGAATTTTTCTATTTTAAGAATCTATTAAATCGTGAAGGTAAAAATATTCATTTCATTGCAATTATTTGTAATCCTTTTGATCGTTCTATTTCTATTGAACTATTTAATTTAATCCTTGATACCATTAAGTAGTGATATCTATAAAAATAATTAGTGGTGGAATCATTATAATCCAAGTTTTGGACTCTTATCATGTTGTTTTATTTTGGAATACTTATATTGATATTCTTATAATACTACCCATAGTGGAATTAGAAACTATATATGTCATGGATTAGTTCTATTAATATTGACCAAACATCAATTATTAGGAAAATTACATCACATTTCATATTCCAACCATCAAATGCTCTTCTATAAATTCAATAAAGGTTATGCACCTCATTTTGAAAATACATTAATGGTTTGGTTGTTGATACACTTTGAAGAATCATTCCTTATTCAAATGGTTGAGTTAAAATAATGTATCAACCTAGGTTAAATTCAAAATATTAGGGAATACACTGTTGTATTTACAGGAGAGTTATTAGAACATTCACCACATCGTGTAGCAGAGTTCTCAATAAATCTCATTATTGATCCACACCTATTTCAAAATTCCCCTACATGATGGCTCCAATAAAACGAGAAGTGATAAAGAAGTAGCTAAAAGAAAAGTGGTTCATACACCACAGTGCATCACCTATGTGTGTACTAGTTCTCATTTCATAAGAATGTGGATTCACCTGTGTGATTGTGTACCAATTCCACAAAGCTCAATAGGATCACCATAAATAACAAGTATCAATTTACAAGATTGATTACTAGTCTGAACAAATAATATGGGATCATTACTTCCCAATGGTGGATATATTTTCGTTGTGTAATCATCTGAAGATATAAAAGGAATATATTCTAAAGAATGATTTCTATTCGTTGTATGGGGCAATGAGTTCTTGGAGACACCATTTGGATATGCTAATTCTCCTAAAATCCCCATTTATATTTGGAATAGATTCTTTAGAGGCTACATTAAATTTTTTTATAGTTTTTATCAACAATATTACAATTTTATCCAAAATAATAAAGGAACATAATTATAATATATGAATATTTCTAGTGACATTAAGAAATAATAAATGTATTTGATGTTCTGTTAGTGTAATTTTTTATTACAAAAAAAGATGAATTCCTATGGAACGTGATCAATTGTGAGAGAGTTTCAAAAGACCCTTCAATGAAAATGGAAATTTTGGAATAAACCAAAACAACTAGTGTCATAGAAATTAGTATTTTTCTTGGATTGTATTAGTAATATTGCGGTTTTTTGATAAATTCATCATTATTTTTAATCCTAGAAATATATTAATGGAGAATGGTGTAAAATATTCCTTGAGAGAAGAATATGAGGAATAATTAAAGGATCTCACAAGAATTCTTTTCAATACAACAACACTCACACTACTAAAATATATATATGGTTTTGTGATATAAAATTATACTTAAAATAAATAATTTGGTTCTGTACTCATGTAGAATGATAAATTGATAAACTACACCTCACAAAAATCCATGAAACATGAAAAGAACAACTGGGTGCATAATCTAGATTTATCATCTTTAATATTTTCACAATTATTTGTAAACACTATCTACATATTTTGTTGTGTGAGATATATTTCAATCATAAATTTATAAATTATAAATTCACAAAGATGGATCTCAACATGAATAAGAGGATAAGAATAAAGATAATTAAGGATTGTGTTTTCTCTATTAAATACCATTTAGAAAAATATACAAAGTAGATGATTCCCATAGAATAATTGAACGTACTACTTTATACATGATTTTTATTAATAAAGACCATAACTTCATGGATATAAAAAAATAAATCTTTTAATCATAATAGTAGGGAATAAATCCTAAATTTACAAAAATGATTTTCCTACCACCCATCCAAGAGAAGATCAAAGTGACCCACATGGATTATATGGAGAAAAAAACAAGGTGATTATATTAATGGATATGAACCTACAATAGTTCCACATTGATGATAATGGTTTTATTCTTTTTGGAATGATTCTTTGTCTGCCTTCCTCTCCTAGGATAAACATGATGCTACTTGATAAATCACAAATGTCGTCATTATCCATCCATCCAAGAAGTATCATGGTGTTGAAGGAAACATATGGTTGGAAAACATGAAGAATGTTTTTTTTGCGTACATATTATGGTTTTTGGATATCATTACGTTAAAGTAGAATGAAATAATTCCAAAGGAATGATGGAACCATTAACTATACCCATGTGAAAATGGGTGAATGTCACTACAGAAATTTTCAATGGTCTCTTATAAACATAAAGTGGAAAAAATTTGATATGGGTTGCAGTGGATCAACTGATATAGACTACTAACTGAATCTATAATCGGGATGATTTATCACATTATCAAAATTTAAATATATATTTAAATGAAGTGGTGAGGTTGCAAGGGGTAGCAAATTCGATAGTATTTAATAAGGATCTATGTATCTTCTTTATATTTTTAAGAATCATTCAACATGCGTTGAAAAAAAAATAGAATTTTGGCACATCCTATCACTCCCAAAATCATGGACAATATGGAAAGACCATTCATACGCTTCATGATATGATATGATCCAACTCAAAGAAATTTAATGGAGGATTGAAATAGTATTTTACATTGGTTGAGTTCTCATAAAATATCATATTACACGAAATTATTCAAACAGCTAAATATTAATCATTTTATT
The DNA here is from genome assembly GCA_963277665.1 of Viscum album. Taxonomy (NCBI): domain Eukaryota; kingdom Viridiplantae; phylum Streptophyta; class Magnoliopsida; order Santalales; family Viscaceae; genus Viscum; species Viscum album. Next base: position 939,548,421 of record OY728129.1, read on the forward strand.
GGAATAGATGTATAACCCCACCATTTTAGGATGAGTTTGGGGAAGAAAAACTACATAGACATGATAGTTTGTAATAGATAACATATAAGGTTTAAAAAATCCAACAACCTATAAAAGATTCACATAGATAGAAAAATATCGACACTACCAACTAGTGAAGAGACTTGGAGTTCAATATTGGAGAAAAATTCATCCTTTTAATATCACCATTGAATAGAGTAATTTGGATTGGAATGAAATGGAAGCTTATCCCATGGTACATTGGCCCCATTGAGATTCTTGATCATATAAGAGATGTTCTATTTTTAGCAACCAATTCTGTCAAGTATAGCTTATGTTAATGAAATATTTCATGAATCTCTTAAGTATGTACTTACCCGATTCTACACATTTACTAATTCTAGGGGTTTTATAAATGGATAATTTCCTCTCAATTGAAGAGAATATGGTAAAAATGTGGGACTCTATATACAATGTTCTACACAATAAGAAAGCTCTCATTAACAAATTGTTTGGTAACTTCCATTTATATGAAGTGATGACTTGGGAACCAGAAGAAAAAAGGATACAAAAGTACACTCACCAAATCTCAACTAAGAATATACATTTAAATTTTAGGGATAAAATTTATAAATGGGGGAAGTATGTAACAACCTAGTGGATTTAGTAAAATTTATTTCAGGAATAAAAGCGTTTTGTGTTATATTCTACTATAACCATAAAAATATAGGGAAACTATAAAATGGTTCATTACTCGTTACTATTACATTAATCAGTAATGAAAACTGTTAAAAAAAAACAATAGAACTAAACAAAAAATAAAAATTAATGAAGCTAATATGTAAAATTTTCTTTTCTCCAATCAAATTTATTCATCACCCCCACTAAAAACTCCGTAGGGAAGAAATAAATGTTTAGAAAACATAAAAAATTATATAAATATATATCATTGAGAATAATTGAGTTTAATATTGACATATTGAATAAATTAGTATATATTGGTGGTTATGTGACCATTTCACATAATACAGGGACTATTGGAAATAATAACCTGATAGTTAAGATAGTAGTTCTACATAAATAAATAAATTATTAAAAAAATTATATTTAACTTAATTAATTTATGTAAATATAAATTTAATAATTCCATAAAATATAAATCATGATTATAAATTTCAAATAAAATATATAGACATTGATAATAAACAATATTTTAATGTATTTTTAAAAAACGTTAACTTTATAATCAATAATTAAAATTACAAATTTTACATATTTTATCTCATTTATAACCTCAATTCCACAAATATTGTTTTTTTACGTAACAAGTATATCTTAAATTATATCATTCTTGATATAATTGTCAAATAATCATTTTATGAACAATAAGACCATCCATGATATATTTAATTTCATAAATGGTATATTCAAATATAACAAACTCAATTTTCAAAACAAAATTGAACTTTCCAAATCTGACATAAAATGTGAATCTATAAAATAACATGTTTCTTTCTTTCAAATTTGTATTTTAATAATTTAGATTAGAACAATTATAAAGGATATTTAAAATTTTAAACTTATTTTATTATATCAATACTTGATTTTTATTTTTAAAAAATAAAATTTGCATGTTTTTTGTTTATAATATTATTTTATTAAATATTTTATTCCAAAAATACACCACTCCCCAATTATAAATAATCCCTCTCCCTTACCTTGGAAACCCACTCCTCTCAGCCATTGAAATTATATTATCTTCCAAAATCTCATTTCTTAATCCTCATATAATCTTTTCTAACATTCCGGAGAAATAAACTCCAATAAAAATGGAGTTACAATATCATACAAGAGAATATGCACTGAGGAAAGAGCGAGTCACTATTAACTCTTCCCACTTATTTTATTCTATTTCTTAATTTTACACAATTAATTTTAGAGAAATATATTAAAAATGTAATATAAATTATGTTAAAAAAATATTAATGATTTTAATATACTGAAATTATCTTATTTTATGAAAAATAAAAGTGTCATATTTCCCTTCCCTTCTAGGTCAACAACATCCTATTAAACACCGACTAAACACCTAATGAGAAATTTACAAGACAATTATTATAAAAACATACATGGATGGATAATATGTATTATATATAATATATAATTAGGTAATTTAATTAAATCTATACTTATGTAATTAATTATACTAATATATTATTTACCTTTAAAAAAATATCAAAATCAGGTGAATATGAGAAATTTTCAAGCAATACAAGACATAAAAACACTTCAATTTCAACAAAAAACATTAATAAATATAAAAAATGATTATAATTAATTATTGGTTATGTAAATTACTATAATTCTCCTTTTTATTATAGTTTTAATAAATATATTTTTTTATTTATGGGGTGAAAATGGGAAGAAATTAAGTGGGAAATAAGGTTATGGGATTATCAAATCCATTTATTTTCATAGAGTTACTCTCTTTTCCATGTTATAAATGTTAATATTATATTCTATAAATTTTATTTCCTTTATTATATGGAGTATTTACATGGTACTACCATGAAAAAATGTTTTTAGAAAATAGTATATTTTTTATGGTTACAACAATTTGCAAAAAACCATATTTTACACATCTTGAAATACTACTTGTCCAGTAAAGAATAATGATGAATTTTGATTATGTATTATTTTTATTTTTAATTGGGAAATCCAAAAATTTTGTTCAAGATTTTATTTTTTAACTTATAACATCCATTCTCTTCCTTGGGTTTACATGATGACGTTGAATGATATACATTTTATGTGGCATGCATGATTATTTAAATGTTATGATGTGTGTGTGGGAATAGAATTAAATATCAATATAATTCATTGATTAATTTAATGTATATAATGATATAATATTCAATACATGGGAACACGATTCTATAATTGTCACAATAATGATGTTATGGTTATTCACAGAGGTTATGCATGCACATGAAACTACCATTGTTCACAACTATGGGTGGTATTTTACCACTATAACATGATGTTTCTTTTTTATTAAATTTACATATTTCATTCGTTTATATAATTTTTCTTATCATGATTATGTTATTTACCCAATGACTACTTTATGATGATGATTATTAATCTCACTCACATTACATTGATTCGTGTTCTTATTTATCCTCTAAGTTAGATTTCATCTCACCCCTTTCATTGATGTATATGCTTAGGTGATTACATATAATAAAGAGACCAAAAGGTCCTATAATATGATAGAGAAAATAAAATTAAATAATGTATATGTTTTATTGTGAATAATTTAGGTATGATGATAATTTCCCCAAGACACTAAACTATTTGATCCATGATTTGATATGATACTATGACTTTTATCAATAAAATGATGTAATAGTCATATATAAAAATATTGGATCATGATAAGTAAGTTAGAAGGTCGATAAGATATTATAAATTTATAACCATAATTATTCATAAATTATACCCATCATAATAAAAATCAATTAGAGATAGTGGTTGTAGTAACTCAAAAAATGTTCAATGACATTTCCCTACTTATAACGAATTTTAATTGTATAAAACACAAAAAATCACGTAGATAACTAAATATGAACATTATTTAAATATATTAATAATGAAATAAGAGGTATTTCTATAAATTAAGGAACCTATACTAACAGAAAATTAACACGACCATTGGAACAAGAATATGACCATTACGAATAGTAAACCAAATGATCGTATAGTAACAAAACCTATTACAGTGTTAAAAAAATTTCGTTAAATTATAAATGAAAATATGATATATTTATACCTTGGTAATATTAATAATTTTTTTCAAAATGATAAATTATGTGTTTGTATTTGGATAAAGTGTATTTTTTAGATAAAATTGTATAATTAATTTATTATTATAAAAGAATTTTTATCTACAAAAAATAGATTACTAAATTTATATTTTTTTATTATAAATATATACCAATTTTATTAGAATATAATTATTGTTTCAAATAGTTATAAAATTAGTTATAATATTAAAATTGATATTTTTCATTTAAATTATTATTTTAATTAAAAAAATTAAACTATAATCTGTAGAATATTTTTCTTCATAAAATGAAATCAATTTATTAAATCTACACATCAAAAATTAGTTATAGATAATTTTTGTATTTTTCTAAAATAAATTAAATTTTTGGTGAACAATGAAATATGGAAATTTAAATTACATAAAATTTTGTCGAAGGACATAACTTTTTTCATCCAGGATGAGTCATGGATGAAGTAAGTGGCCAATATCTTAAAATAATATTCTCTAGATTCTGTTTATAGTCATTATAATCAAACCTATGGATTGTCCTGAAACAGAATACTAAACTAATGTAAAAAATTATTAAAAACACCCCTCTCCTAATAATATATACGACCATTTAATATTTTATATGTTCATTAATAACATATAATATCAACTCAAGATAACTATTCCCATTTTACATGATATTTCATTCATGTATATAACTGAACAAATCATGAAAACCAAAGAAATGAACAGTCCCAAAGAACAAAATTGAATCATATAGCTCAACAAAAACTCCACAAATGAACTAAATAAAACAATACTGATGACAATAAATTTTTACTAGGTTTTCAAAATAATATATTACTAAATATAATTTCATTATCTAGTACACCAAGTGAAACTGAAGAACACATTCAAACATAGGGTTATCGTTTTCTCTCTGAACCTCCCAATTACCATTGGGTTATGATTTCTCACTATTTACCCCAATGTAATCTATAATTATTCTAATATAATCCTCATAAAATATGTTATTCTGATCCCTACAAATTTTGTGATGACCCAGACTCTCTTGGTTCTTGCCTTTGCCAAAATCTGGGTCCTAATGGAGTGGCGTCTCGGTGAGATCAATCGGTGAGACCGATCGGCACGACCGATCAGTGGGACCGATCGGTGAGACTGATCGGCACAACTAATCAGTGCGACCGATCGGCGCGACCGATCGGTGACACCCATCGACGTCACCCGGCCTTGTCATGTTGTTTCCAGTAGTGCTCCCTTATGCGTAAATAGGGGTTTAAACCCTATTTTGACATGTTTGAGCGTGTTTTAAAGACCTGTAACGTGCATAAGAGTTGTAATTAAATACTCAATCAATTCATGAGTTGGATTAAACCACCCGACCCACCTTTTAATGACGAGTAGAGTCGCGTGGTTAACCCACAACCCCCGTGCATTACGCGGGTTTGTGTTTTCACCGCAACTGTCCTCGACTATTATAAACTAAGGGTTAGTTGTGGTTTCTCTTTTCTCGATCGTGGCTTTTCACAAACGGCTTCTGGTGCATCAGGCACGCCGCATCTTTGTCCGTAAAGTTTCGCACCCCTGGCCTAAAACGTCGATCATCTATCAACAAGTAGGGAGTTTCTCCTTCGCCTCTCTCTTTTGTGTATCATGCGGGGTGGGCATTGTTTTGTTTCTGTAGAACTGGTTAGAACGAACTTAATGAAGATAATGAAATAATTCTATAAAGAACGAGAGGGGGGCTGTGTTTGTTGATGTTGTCTTATATTTTGATGATGTTTCTAATGTGACCATCTTGTTGAGATGTGCTGGCTTATGCCTCCTGAAAATTGAGGTCGTTGGTGGTTGTTGTTTGTGCACTAATGAACCCTACTGATGTTTTAAATGGTTTTTTTGTGGTTGTGAACTCCTGCTGTGAAAAGTGAATTTGTTAATCACGTATATCCGGCCAAATAGATTGAGGAACCAGGATATTTCCTTCTGTGATAACCCCCTGTTAAAAAACACAAATGTTGAAATCAGGGAGTTTGTTAAGTCGTTTAAATCTGAAAATACCGGCATGACCTTGACTTGTGTTGATGGTGGTAGTTGGTTGTTTCCCTTTCGGGCCGATTGCTGGAGATGTGAAAGGGGATGGGATCCCCTGTCCTTTTATACCCTCGGTGGTTGTGTGAATTTGGGGGATGGGATCTCCTGTTGGTATGGATTTTGTGGTTGCGAGTTTTAAGACCGGGTGGATACTTGTTTATATAATGAATTGGGGTGGAATCCTCTATTGTTGAGAACCGGGTGTGGGTGTTTTGGTTGATGTTTGACTGTTTACCTTCCTGGACTTGTACCTATGCCTACTAGTTGCCCAATAGTGCTTGAACCTAATTAAACATTATCACTGAACTTGAAACAAGAATGAGACAAATGGGTTTTGTTGGCGAAAGTCGTGACATGGGACTTGGACGCAGTGGTGTTGTGATCTGTAGGCTTGTTAGAAAAACCTAGCTTGGGTGAGTGCTTGTTACCTATATATATACCTGTAGCTTTGGGTTTCTTATTCACGCCCCACCCAAGTTGAGCACTTAGTGATGAACACCCCCATTTCATGGGGGAGGGTGTTTTTCCTAACACTATTCATAGTGGCTGGTTATTAGATCCTTTTCTGCTCCCTTTCCAGGATAGCCCAAGTATCTTCGGGTAGGCTGTCATGGCTTGAGGTCCATTATTAGCCCAAGAACCTTTGAGCGGGGTAGTGTGGTGGTTGCCTAGGTGTGTGCGGCAGGTGGTTTCCCAAGTGTCTTCCGGATGAGGCCTAGGTGTCTTCGGGCATGGCAGTGGATCCTTTAGCCCATGTGTCTTCGGGCGCGGTGGTGGTTGTTCCGGCCTAGGTGTTTGCAGGCATGGATACATGTGACAGTTGTGGCCCAGGTGTGTGCGGGCGGGATTCAGCAGTGGGACTGCGTGCGGTTGAGGCCCAGGTGTGTGCGGGCGGGATTTCGGCAGTGGGACTGCGTGTGGTTGTGGCCCAGGTGTGTGCGGGTGGGTGTGGTAGTGGGAATGCGGTGAGAATGGCGGGATTGGTCCGATGTGTAGGATGTCTCAATAACCGGTGGGAAAGTGGCGCGGGGTACCCAAACATCGATGTGCTCTTAATATATATATTACTTGACTTGCGTTATTTTGGGAGTGTGCCTTGGTGAGGCATGGGGTGAATAGTTTGCCTTATTAGGTGTTCGGTTTACTCTTTTTTTCTCACAGGACTTTAGTACGTTCCCCACTTGTGCACGGGAGTCTTTGGTTTTCCCTACTGATTGTACTTGTAAGCTCACCCTACGTATATAAAACTGCTTTCAGGTTTCCAGGAGGACTCCGGGGATCACGCATGACCTTACTTGCTCGGACCCTTAGAGCAGTTGCAGTTGTTGTTTTTCTTTTCCTCTTTGGTACTTACCTTGTAGTCACCTTTTGTACTTGTGGCTTTACTTTTGGAACATGCATGTGGGAATGGTTTATTTTTTTGGCTTTACTTTTCTTTTACCTTGGTGTTGTTGAGTTTCATCATCTCATCTCTCGATCTTATAAAACAAAAAGGGGTAATGCCTTCCATTTGTGAGAAATTTCTATACCCTTGGTTCTAGTCACCACTCCAGGACCTATTGAATGCCGGTCTCGGGGTCATTATCTCTCATTCAACTTAAAGAAGGAAGGTCTTGGCAATCTTCTGACCCTTCCCTCCTTTTGGTGAAGGCTGGTCGTGAGAGAATGGTATCAGAGGGATGGCTGAGAGATAGGATGGAGTCTGGAGTTAGGCACAGTGAGGATTTCATGGGGTGGTATGGAAACAGTGTTGGGTAACCTTGGTGCATGAATTAAGCATGGGAAGACCGTCTAGGACACGGGATTTTAGGGCCCCCCATGATCCGATGCAAGGACTCTGGACCTACCAAACGACCAAGTGAGGCCACACTGATTGCAGGGTAGAGACCCTAGGAAAGGTACATGCATCATAATGAATTGTGTTCTTGTGTTTCTGGGATGTCTTGGGGATTAAGAATAATTTAAATTTTAAGAAGTTTTAAGAACGATATTCTGCACTACTTGGGCTTATGCATTCCTTGTTTACCTTGTAGATATGGCACCTCGAAGGCGACCATGTGTGGTACAGGCGATCGAGGCCCTGGAGACTACTTTGGTCGATCGGTAGAGAGCTGATCGAGAGGAAGAGGACGACCAGTGGCAGAAGACTCTTCGAGCCTTCCAGCGACAGGCCCTCGAGAAGTATGAGGGCAGCACCTCCGATATGAAGACGGAAGGCTGGCTAGAGGAGCTAGTTATAGCCTTCGGCCTGATTCGGGTCCTGACCGAGTACTGGGTTCCTCAGGCCGTCAGCCAGATGCGGGGAGCGGTGCGTCAGTGGTGGACGCTTAACCTGGGGGAGAGGAGAGAGTCTGAGGTGGGTTGAGTGGATTTCGAGAGGGAGTTCCGGGCGGAATTCCTCTCCTCAACGATGAAGGAAGAAACGAGGTAGGAACTACTCTCCCTCCACCAGGGGAGTATGTCCGTGAGGGAGCAAGGGATCAAGTTCAAGGACCTCCTACGTTTTGCTCCGGACCTCTTTCCTGACGAGGAGTCTCAGGAAAGACGGTTAGAGGAGGCACTCCGACCCTCTCTACAGTATTCTGTTACCCCCTTTACCCCACCGACATACTTGGAGGTCCAGAAGAAGGCCGAAGTGGTGGAGAGGATGCATGCTCTAGGGGGAGTGTCGTGAGAGGGTATCCAGCTGGGACCATCGAAGGGGAAGGCCGTCAGCACCAGGCCTCCAGCGTCAGGACCCTCCAGGTTCCGACCAGTAGGGAGGAGACTGCAGTAGTTTCAATTTAGATCCCCCTTCCCTCTCCCTTTCCCTTCGGGCCCGGGACCACGATGCTTCGTCTGTGGGAGCCCTGGACATCTCTGGAGTCAGTGCCCCGACCGGGTGCAGTACAGCAGTGGCAGTCAGCCCCAGCACCCGCCCCAGCAGCAGCAGCTTCTAGCCAGACCTTTCCAGCAGCAGTAGCAGGGACAGCGAGCTCCCGCTCCTCCAAGGGAAGACGTAGGAGGAGGCCAACCTTAGGGCACTCCATAGGGACCTCGACCAGGGTGTGGTCGGGGAGGTGGCCGACAGCCGAGGGGTAGGGGAGATGGGTGTGGACAGTTACACGCCATAGAGGAAGTAGTTCCAGCAGGGCCAGAGGTTATTCGAGGTACGATCAGTCTGTTTAGAACTCTTGCTTATGCCTTGTTCGATACCGGAGCTTCGCACTCCTTTGTTGCACCCAGCCTAGCCCATGCCTTGGGTTTAGATGCGGAGAGACTTCCAGTTCCCATGGTGTTGAGCACACTAGTCGGAGGTCAGACCAACTTGTTGTTTGTTTGTCGGGGATGTAGACTGATGATAGGGCCACATCAGTCAGTTAGGTATCTTCTTCTGCTACAGATTCAGCCATACGATGTCATCCTAGGCATCGACTGCCTATTTTATGTGTGCACCATCATCGACTGTTTTTGAAGGAGGGTGGTGTTCTCAGACTTGGAAAGCCGGCGTGTTACCTTCGCCGGTGAGCGGAGCAGTCCGAAGGGAAACAGGAGAGAGGAACCTCTCCTCTCCTTGTTGACCAAGCTGACTGTTGAATCAGTAGATGCTGAAATGATGGAAGTGACAGATATCGTTCGTGAGTTTATGGACATATTTCTTGAGGAGGTGACGACTCTACCCCCTCGACGTGATATCTAGTTCGGGATAGACCTCCAGCCCGGCGCTCGTCCAATCTCGATGGAAACTTATCAGATGGAACCTTCGGAGCTACGGGAGTTACGGATACAGATTGAAGATCTGATGAAGAGGGGTTATGATAGTCTGAGTGTGTCACCGTGGGGTGTTCCGGTCTTGTTTGGAAAGAAGGAAGATGGTGGTATTATATTGTGCATAGACTACAGGAGGCTGAATCAGGTGACGATCAAGAATCGCTACCCTCTTCCAAGGATAGATGATCATTTCGACCAGCTGAAAGGGGCAGAATGGTTCTCGAAGATCAACCTGCGGTCTAGGTACCACCAGTTGAGGGTGAAAGAGAGAGACATCCCGAAGACAGCGTTCAGGTGCAGGTATGGGCACTTCGAGTTCGTAGTCATGCCCTTAGGTGTTACGAATGCCCCAGCTGTGTTCATGGGGCTTATGAACTCCATCATCTGGGAGCACCTGGATCAGTTTGTGGTTGTGTTCATCGACGACATCCTGGTCTACTCAAGATCAGAGGAGGACCTTGCAGAGCACCTGATGACAGTTTTGGAGGTCCTCTGACCGCACCAGCTCTATGGGAAGTTGTCAAAATGCAAGTTCTGGACACGGGAAGTTCACTTCCTCGGGCACGTGGTGTCCGAGCAGGGGGTAGTGGTGGACCCATCAAAGGTTGAGGTGGTTGTTTCTTGGGAAGCACCCAAGAATGTTGCGGAAGTCCGAAGTTTCCTCGGGCAGGCGGGTTACTACCGGAGATTCGTACCCAACTTCTCCTGAGTAGCAGCCCCTTTGGCGGCCCTGACCAAGAAGGGCCAGGACTTCGTATGGAGTGAGCAGTGCCAGTCATCCTTCAGCTATCTGAATGAGAAGTTGGTCAGTTCCCCAGTGCTGAGATTACCAGAAGAAGGGGTAGCCTATGAGGTATTCTGTGATACTTCGGGACAGGGCCTGGGATGCGTGTTGATGCAGCGACAAGGGGTGATATCTTATGGGTCCAGGCAGTTGTGTTCCCATGAGCATAATTACGCCACCCATGACCTGGATATTGTAGCGGTCATTTTTTCGATAAATTTATGGTGGCACTACCTTATCGGGGAACGCTTTGTGGTCTTCACGGGTCACAAAACCTTGATGTATATTTTCTCCCAGCGGGAGATAAACTTGTGACAGCAGAGATGGGTGGAGTTCCTCCAGGATTACGACTTCGAGATATCTTATACTGAGGGAAAGGGCAATGTGGTGGCCGATGCCTTGAGCAGGAGGACGTAGAAGGATGCGGTCCGAGAGTCAGCGGATGCCTGGAAGGCAATGGAAGAGTTCGCTGCCTTACACCTGGATGCGAAGATGGATAGCGGCAGGGGCTGCCTATATCAGATAACAGTGCAATCATCCCTGTTTCGGAAAATGGAGGAGTCTCAGTGGGGAGACCTAGAGTGTGATGTGATGCATGACTAAGTTGACCAGGGCAATGCTCTGGAGGGATGGACAGAGGATGGCCAGAACCGGATTCTTTTCCAGAAAAGGTTGTTTGTCCCGGAGGCGATGCGCGGCAAGGTTCTAAGTGAGTTCCACAACTCACCTCTGGCGGTACACCCGGGAGTTTCCAAGTTGTACCAGGGTTTGAAGAAGCAGTTTTGGTGGCCCAGAGTTATGCGAGCAGTGGCAGAGTTTGTGTCCAATTGCTTAGTGTGTCAGAAAGTGAAGGCTGAACACCGAGTTCCAGGCGGCCTATTACAGCCCCTAGATGTCTCCAAGTGGAAGTGGGATGACATCTCAATGGATTTCGTCAGGGGACTACCCAAGGCCCAAGGGGGATACGACGCCATCAGGGTGGTTGTGGACAGGTTGATGAAATCCGCTCACTTTCTGTCGATTAGGGAGTCGAGTACTGTGGATGCTTTGGCACGAAAGTATGTGGATGAGGTGGTGAGGTTGCATGGAGTTCCGAGGTCTATAGTCTCGGATAGGGATGCATGGTTTACCTCGCGATTCTGGAGAGGATTGCAGCATGCGTTTGGAACCCAGTTACACCTTAGCACTGCTTTCCATCCCCAGACAGATGGACAAACAGAGCGCACTATCCAGACCTTGGAGGATATACTGCGAGCATGTGTTCGGGACTCAGGAGGATCATGGGTGCAACACTTGCCTCTGGTAGAGTTTTCCTACAATAATATATACCACTATACCATTGGAATGGCCCTGTTTGAAGCTTTATACAGAATGCCATGTCGTTCGCCTGTGTGTTGGACCGAAGTAGGAGAGGCAGACATCTTTGGTCAGGAGGTGGTGCAGAACACGACATTGAAGGTTCAGCTCATACGGGAAAGGATGGAGGCGGCCCAAGACCGACAGAAGTCGTATGCTGATTCCAGGAGGAGACCCTCGGAGTTTGAGGTTGGGGACCATGTGTTTTTAAAGTTCTCTCCTCGGCGTGGGAAGCGTAGGTTCGACAAAGGGAGTAAGCTTTCTCCCAGATTCATCGGACCCTTCCAAGTGTTGTGGCGGGTCGGAGAAGTGGCTTACCAGCTAGCATTTCCACCGCCGGTACTAATGATACATGATGTCTTTCATGTGTCCCATCTTCGTCGGTATCCACACGACGATTCACACATCCTTGATTGGGGTGAGCTGGACATCGAGGACGACGTGACCTTTGTGGAGAGACCAGTGGTGATCGAGGATCGCAAAGAAAAGGTGCTTCGCGGGCGAACCATCCCCTTTGTTCGTGTGTTGTGGAGACATGGTGGGATTGAGGAGAGTACATGGGAGAGGGAAGCACAGATGTGTACCCAGTACCCAGAGTTGTTTTATGTTTTGTTCCTTGTTGTAACAATTGTGATAGAACATTTTGTCTTTTGGCTATGAAATGTACTAGTTTTCTTCCTCTGCTTGTGTGTGAAAAGCCCCAGCTATGGGGAAGGAGAGAACCCAACCCCTAATCAAGACGCATTAAGTTGGATGCTATTAAACCCGTGCGGGCGAGTCAGTGCCACCCAAAGCGGATAATATCATGACATGGGGGAGGAGACTCCCCAAACCACATGCCTGGGCAGTTTGGCATGGTATGTTGCTTGGTTCGTGACATGAAGGTGTTCTTAGTTAACGATGAGGTTCACTCTTGAGAGGTATCTTTCCGTGTGGTTGTTCAGACCCGCCCTTTCCTTATGGGTTGTTTAAAATTCTCAGGGATGAGAATAGTTTGAGAAGTATCTGATGTGATGACCCAGACTCTCTTGGTTATTCCCTTTTCCAAAATCCGGGTCCTAAAGGAGTGGCGTCCCGGTGAGACCGATCGGCGTGACCGATCGGTAGGACCAATCGGTGAGACCGATCGGCGCGACCGATCGGTGAGACCAATCAGCACGACCGATCGGTGAGACCGATCGGCATGACCGATCAGTGAGACCAATCGGCGTCACCTGGCCTTGTCAAGTTGATTCCAGTAGCGCTTCTTTATGCACAAATAGGGTTTTAAACCCTATTTTGACCTATTTGAGTGCGTTTTAAAGACCCGTAATGTGCATAAGAGTTTTAATTAAATACTTAATCAATTCATGAGTCGCCTTAAACCACCTGACCCCCCTTTTAATGATGAGTGGAGCCGCGTGGTCAACCCATGACCCCCATGCCTTACGTGGTTTCGCGTTTTCACCGCAACCATCCTCGGCTCTTATAAACTAAGGGTTAGTTGCGGTTTCTCTTTTCTCGATCGTGGATTTTCACAAACGGCTTCTGGTGCATCGGGCGCGCCGCATCGTTATCCATAAAGTTCCATGCCCCTGGCCTAAAACGTCGATCATCTATCAACAAGTAGGGAATTTCTCTCTCGCCTCTCTCTTTTGTGTATCATGCAGGGTGGGCGTGCTTTTGTTTCTGTAGAACTAGTTGGACCGAACTTAATGAAGATAATGAACAAATTCTATAAAGAAAGAGAGGGGGGTTGTGTTTGTTGATGCTGTCTTATATTTTGATGATGTTTCTTCTGTGACCATCTTGTTGAGTTTTGCTGGCTTTTGCCTCCTGAAAATCGAGGCCGTTGGTGGTCGTTGTTTGTGCACTAATGAACCCTGCTGATGTTTTAAATGGCTTGTTTGTGGTTGTAAACTCCTGCTATGAAAAGTGAATTGGTTAATCACGTGTATCCGGCCAAATAGATTGAGGCGCCATGGTCTTTCCTTTTGTGATAACCCCCGGTTATAACACACAAAAGTTGAAATCATGGAGTGTGTTAAGTCGTTTAAATATGAAAATACCGGCATGGCCCTGACTTGTGTTCATGGTGGTAGTTGGTTGTTTCCCTTTCGGGCCGATTTCTGGAGATGTGAGAGGGGATGGGATCCCCTGTCCTTTTATACCCTCAGTGGTTGTGTGAATTTGGGGGATGTGATCTCATGTTGGTATGGATTTGGTGGTTGTGAGTTTTAAGACCGGGTGGATACATGTTTATATCATGAATTGGGGTGGAATCCTCTGTTGTTGAGAACCGGGTGTGGGTGTTTTGGTTGATGTTTGATTGTTTACCTTCCTGGACTTGTTCCTATGCCTACTAGTTGCCCAGTAGTGCTTGAACCTAATTAAACATTATCAATGAACTTGAAACAAGAATAGGACAAATGGGTTTTGTTGGCGAAAGTCATGACTTGGGACTTGGACGCATTGGTGTTGTGATATATAGGCTAGTTAGAAAAACCTAGCTTGGGTGAGTACTTGTTACCTATATATATATATATATGAAGCTTTGTGTTTCTTATTCATTCCCCACCCAACTTGAGCACTTAGTGCCAAACACCCCCATTTCATGGGGGATGGTGTTTTTCCCAACACTATTCGTAGTGGCTGGTTATTAGCTCATTTTCTTCTCCCTTTCCCGGATAGCCCAAGTACCTTCGGGCAGGCTGTGATGGCCTAAGGTCCATTATTAGCCCAAGATCCTTCGGGCGGGGTAGTGTGGTGGTTGGCCAGGTTTGTGCGGCAGGTGGTTTCCCAAGTGTCTTCTGGATGAGGCTCAGGTGTCTTTGGGCATGGAAGTGGATCCTTTAGCCCAGGTGTCTACGGGCGTGGTAGTGGTTGTTCTGGCCTAGGTGTTTGCAGGCATGGTTACATGTGACAGTTGTGGACCAGGTGTGTGTGGCCGGGATTCATAGTGGGAATGCGTGCGGTTGAGGCCCAGGTGTGTGCGGGCAGGATTTTGGCAGTGGGACTGCGTGTGGTTGTGGCCCAGGTGCGTACGGGCGGGTGTTGCAGTGGGACTCTGGTGAGAATGGCAGGATTTTTCCGATGCCTAGGATGTCTCAATAACCAGTGGGAAAGTGGTGCGGGGTACCCAAACATCGATGTGATCTTAATATATATATTAATTGAATTGCGTTATTTGGGGGGTGTGCCTTGGTGAGGCCTGGGGTGGATAGTTTTCCTTATTAGGTGTTTGGTTTACTCTTTTTTCTCACGGGACATTAGTAAGTTCCCCCACTTGTGCATGAGAGTTTTTGGTCTTCCCTACTGAGTTTACTTGTATGATCACCCTACGTATATAAAACTACTTTCAGGTTTCCAGGAGGACTTCAGGGATCATGAATGACCTTACTAGCTCGGACCCATGGAGCAGTTGCAGTTGTTGTTTTTCTTTTCCTCTTTGGTACTTACCTTGTAGTCACCTTTTGTACATGTGGCTTTACTTTGGGAACATGCATGTGGGAATGGTTTATTTTTTTGGCTTTACTTTTCTTTTACCTTGGTGTTGTTGAGTTTCATCATCTCATCTCTCGATCTTATAAAACAAAAAGGGGTAATGCCTTCCATTTGTGGGAAATTTCTATACCCTTGGTTCTAGTCACCACTACGGGACCTATTGAAGGCGGGTCTCGGGGGGTCATTATCTCTCCTTCAACTTAAATAAGGAAGGGCTTGTAAATCTGCTGACCCTTCCCTCCTTTTGGTGAAGGCGGGTCGTGAAAAGTTTTCTTTGTTTTATTATTCTTTCTTTGATACACAAATACATTTTTTATAAGTACACTTCTCAATTCATCCAGATAAGCTATGTCGTTTAAAGGAAACATCCCTATTTCTTATCCATAATAATGTATAATACATAATATGTTTGAAACCCCATTAATAATTTGAATACAATAATTTAACAATGAATATATTTCTTGAAAAATTTCTAATTTTATATAAAATTTTAATCCTTCTCCATTAAATTGTCATTAATATTTTTCATAAAAGACACTGAAATGTTTAATTTATAATGTTTCTTAAATGATATATTTACATGTTTGAAATTCAGTTTGACATTAAATATCATTATCTATTCTAATTTACATTATTAATGTCCAAGTATTATTTAAATCCATTACCTCAATTATAAATTTATGATATTACATTTTCTAATGCCTTATTATATGATTATGATGCCTTATTATTGGCATGGGTTACCCTTATGCTTGATTCATCATGTGGCAGACATATGAATGAACATTTAATGAAGGGTGAACCAAGATAGCACTCCAATTAATTGGGTAAATTTTAGTCTCATGAGACATAATTTTGGGACAATAAGTAGACTTGATTATTTTGTGGGACAATTTCCTTCATTTTCAATGGCCTTAGTTGTTTTACATGACGCATGCTTATGTCATGTTGTATGTTGTTTCGACATTACATGATATAAAGTTCTCCATTTTATGCTTCCTTATGTTTATTCATGTTCCATTCCTTTTTATATCATCCTTATATTAATTTATACCCATGGTCTATGATTTAATTCAATGTTTATCACATACTGGGATATTTCACTCATCCATTTTGTTCATGTCATCCATAGGTTATCTAATGAACATGTATGTTCTAAAAGGATATTATGAGATCTTTATGGGGTATAAATAAAATAATATTCTATTTTGGTTACATGATTTCAAATTATATTCATAGTCTACCAAAGACACTAGGATTTACTATCCTTGGTTTGTATTTTGTGATTATTTATTCTTAAAATCATGTAAAAATATTTTAAAAATGATAGGGCCAATATAATGATAGAAAATAATTTGTATCACTATATGGAGGAGTTTTTATGCACATACATAAAAGTGATATAAATTTCCTATTTCATTTAGAATATGTGTAAATTGATTTTTATATAATAATAATAATATGATAGTTTATTTATTATAAAATATTCACCATTTTTTTAGAAAACATTTATTTATTGTATCTAAACTACAAAAAAAATTGAATGAGATTTGATAACATATATATATATATATATATCTTCATTATGATACCACATTTTTTACAACATTAATATTGTAGGATTGATCATATTAGAAGACCTGATTTTTTTGAAGGAAGATATGGACTACAACACAACGTTTTATTTGTGAATTTCTAAAATAGATGGATGAAATTGTATGAATAAAGGATAAAAAGAGATTCCCTTCCATAATTTAGGGGAGGGGCATACACTAAATTTCATTAAAAATTAAAATGATATAAGTCCACATTAAATAAATTGATTTTGTAAATTCTTATGGATTAAATGCACGGAAAATGTAAGGATGACATATAATAATCAAAATCAGTGATTTTGATGGAAATTATATTATATCCCTTGGTATAAACTATGAGGTAAATAATTTTTTCCCTTAACATTTCTAAAAAATCTTTCCTATTTTTTAATATATATTTTTATGAACATATTAAATTAAATTAATTAGTTAAATTTAAAATATTGAATTTTTTCTGCTAGATTCAATTTATATAATTTGTTGAATTTAATTTTATAAAATCATATAAGAAAACCAAATTTTGTTTTATAAAAATACCTTATTAATCTTGTAGCATAATTTATTTCTAATAGATTCATTTTAATAATTATAAAAATTTTTATAAAAAATATTATTTATTATATAATAAAAAAACTTTATCAATGTTTTAGAAATATAGTTGAATTTAATTTATTAATTTAAATTCACAATTCATGCATAAAATAGTTTTTTAGGCAGATTTATTATTATGCACAAAAATCACCTTGTAGAAAATTAAAATTTATTAGAGATTAAGAAGTAACTAATTATATTAATTCAAATTAATGTATTAATATTTTAATTTACAACCAATTAAAAATAATTCGTTGAATTTAACTTGGAAATAAATCTCATTTTTTAGAGAAAAATCTATATTTACCTCAATTCATTGAAAAATAAATCATTATAAAAAAATCTTAAAAAATTTCTATAAGTTAATATTTAAATAATCTTTTTAAAATTTATATTATTTCCAAAAATATAAATTAATTTTTATTGAAATTATTTATATTGTTCATGGAAAAAATCATTAATATATATTAATGAAAACATATTTTTAATGTATTAAATGACTATAATAAAAATTGATTAATTATTTATTAATCATTAATCAACATATTTTTCACTATTAAATAATAGTATAGTTATTTTTCCATAATTATTTTGTTAAATTTTGTAGATTTCAATTTAATGGGTTGTTTGTAATGGTTTACTTTATTGTGGTTCATATTGAATCAGATATTCACGTATGGAAAGCTATCAGATACTTCGGGTCTATTTTAAAGAAATACATAAAAAATATATAACTAATATATAGTCTAAGCCCCTTAAAATGAGTTTTCACCTTTAAATTATATCACTATGATATAAAAAAATTGATATAATCTCTACTTAATCACATCCACATGTTCCTAATTTTCTACATCAAAAATATGATTCCTCTAGTGAACAGTAATTAAATAACTGGTATTCTTCCTTAAAACATATTATATATGATCAAAGATTCCTATTGATTTTTTTCATAATAAAGATAAAATTCTAGAGGAAAAACATTTGAGTTTATTACATCTAATGGATCATTTATGTAATATAATGAGTGATATACATGGAACACATTATGAATTTTTGAGAGGCTTAGAGGTAGTGCACAACTACAACAAAAACATTCCCTATAAATCCATCAATCCCTAAATTACTGACATACCAACGCATTAAATTTCATATCATTATTAATCAAATAACATTATTCCATTGATAATTTTATAGAAATAAACATCCAATAAATATTGAATACTATATATCTCTCAAAATTTATAATATAACTCTTTTATCTAGAATATTTATAACATTCTATTTTATTTCCTCATTTCTATGGGTATCTACTAAAATAAATATATCTGTAGAGTCTTTAGAAATATTTTGGATTCCAACTATGATGTCTATATTGATGTTTTCCTATTTCAATTTTATAATGGGTATTGTTTATAATGTTCCAATAGAATTATTTCTTTCACCCATAAATATATTAAATACCATGAAACATGATATAAACTATATAATATTTATCAATATGTTTTCCCATATGAAATATACATTTTAATCTATATATTTATTTATAATTCTAGGATGAATAATGAATTTTCGGTTATTGGCATACTCCAAAAGTTTCTTCTTCATGTGTAGTATTTATGAGGAAAAAACATGGTCTATAAAAATTATCATTTCTTCATAATAATTGATTAAATATAGATCATTAATAATCTTATATTTCATCAATAATTCAGTTTTTATTCCTTTTTAATAATCATATTGATATATAGTTTAACACCCACTTGGGTCAGAAAATATTTCTTCAATTCCTTCATGATTTAAAGTTGAATTATGTGAAAATCGATAAACATTAAAACGTTTGTGATCCTCATCATAGATAAGATATAATGAACCAATCAACACAAACAATCGTCAACAAATATATTATCCCCATATTGGTTATGTATTAAGCTTTCATCTTCTTCAATAAACTCCATCCATCTTCATTGGTACATATTCAAATCATTCTCGGAGAATATATACATTAAAATATAATGATCTTAACATATGTCAAACAATTATCCATCAAGATAATTCATCCATACCTATAAATCAATCATTACTAATTTCAATTACAAATGATTTTTCATATAGTTTAGATATGGAATCCTCAATTGGTATTATTAACATGATATCACAATATAATTATCTTGATAACATATCCCAACCCATTATTTTATGAATCAATGTAAATAAAAAACATTTCCCAATTTACGATTTGTGCGATTATATAATCATAGGCCAGACATCTAATTTGTTACTAGAAATTTTCTTCAAATTCACTAATCGAAGTGAAGTTTACTCCATTCCATATTAACATCATGAGTGGATTATATAACCATAATAAATATCTCACAATGTGTTGATAATGTCCATCAATTCCAAAATAACTATAGATAACTATCACTATAGATGGTTTTGTATAATGTTCAATAATTTCCATCACTGATGTATCCACTATTATACCCTTATATGAGATTATATGTAGAAAAGATACACATTTCAGTAAGAAAATTTCATACTTGGAAAATTTTTCATAAATCATTTTTTTCTATGGATTCCTATGTATACTTTTCTACTGACGTTAATTATTTTCCGAGATCTTAGAATATATAATAATACAATCAATAATAACTACTAATAATAGATTAAAGTAATATGTAATGAATCTATTTATTTATTCCATGAAGATATCAAGGGGATTATTTAGTATGAATATAGTCACTACAAATTAATAGAATCTATAACTTTCATAGAAATCTACCTTTGCATTGTCTTCACATTTTACCCTCAATTGATAGTCTCCATATAAATGATAAATCATGTATAAATATTTATCTCATCATAATTGATAAAATATATATTCAATTAAGTGAATATGGTACTTATTAATGATTATTATGTAGTCAATTTACTGATAATCATTATTTAAATTCATATATCAAACACTCATCATAATAAAAGGTATATATTCCCCCAATGATGTCACAGTTGGATGAACGATTCGATTATCAAAATTATCCTAAAGGGGATTCTTTAATTCAAGTAACTCAATTAGGGACATCCTATATGGATCCATTGAAAATTTGTTAGTTCTATGTATACGTTTCATTGAAAACTCAATATCATGACATAATGGAAGAATAGTAACATTTTATGGAAATACAAAAAAGAACCCTCTTACAGTAGGCATATAATATATAATTGTTTTATACCAAAACAAATGAGATAAATAAATTTTTCTAATTAAACTTCTCCCGTGTAGCGGATGTTATTTCCATTATAACTTTAAATTTGTCTTCAAACATATACATGATCAATATTTGGTTCATAATATAAACTTTGAATTCCCTTAATTGTAATTTTATTTTGGATTTACATATATAAATCTAACACATACCCAATATAACATAAAATTCAACTAGATATTGAATAATAGTATTTATAAGAAGATAATACATACTATTAAAAATCAAAAAATAATAATATGGTTGAGATTATATCACAATAATATTATGAATCTATATATTTCAAGTTCTATTTATGGATACTATGGAATAATATTCCTTGATACATTTAATGATTTAAATAATTTATATTACTAATCTCAAATATGGTACTTCAATATTTGATTATACATATATCCATATCAACATTATCATTATCACTTCAATCCATTCCAAAAAACAAATTATACTTCATACCAATCAATAACCATTAGTAGGACTGAACAAATATGAAAAAAAATCATTGGATGTCTAAATCAAGAAAAATTATTTAAATAGTTTTTAAATTATGCTTAATAGTGGAAATACATAATAATTATTCACCCAAATCCTTCATAATATCTCTTAATAAAAATATGAATTAACCTAATCATATCCATAGAGAGTGTCATTCCATGTGTGAAATAAGGGACTATTCACCATATAATAATGTGATTGATTAGATATTACAAACCAACTCTTTTTTGGGGCTCTTATCATATGAAACGTCTATTACAAAACCACAACTTCAAGTATTATCAAAATAAGGATGTATTTTACTAAGAAAACCATACTCCATTATTTACCATAACATAATATTTCTTCATTCACATTTATTTATCTAAATTACATTCACTAATGTTTTATAATCTATGTTTTTAATAATATGTAAAAGTATCTATGATACCAAATATTGGGAACAAAAAAATTTCCTAAAGAAATACTAAATACTTTAAATGGAATATTAATTAAATGTCAACAAGATCTATTAATTAACAATAATGTTTTAGTATCATTATGAGCATGGATAGATAAACAACATGTATATACAAAAATATAAATCATTTCTTGTTTTGTTTTTCATAAATTTCACCCTTTTTAAACATATCATACTTAACCCATTTATTAATAACATGGGTAAGGGAATCATAAGAATGGGTAAGCTCATATGCTTAGTATGTGTAAACATAATATATATCAACAAATGATCATAAGTTAGCATAAAATAATAATAAGGTTCTGGGAATATAATCAAAAATTATAATATATTTACCCAATAAGATATATTGTTTTTCATGAATCTTGGAATATTATGTCACTAATAAAAAACATTGGACATAAGACATTAGAATATTTAATATTCAACCGTGATTATGTTAACCTGCTATAATCATAAGGAACAAGTTTATGTTTTAAAATAATAATAAAATTAAATTTATATAGACAAGAATCACATCCAATACTATAATATGGGAATAGGTTCACTCTTTATTCCATCATTACTAAAGTTAGGGTACACTCTAAATACTATACTATTGGATATATTACATTACTATTCTTTATTCACTCCCAATTCCAATAGTTTTTATGTAATGACATATCCTTCTTAAACAAATGTATTATTTGGATATATAAATATGGTCACACCATTAACTTAATAATTACTATACATATGTGATTCATAAGATCCGGAAAACATTCATCATTACATAATTTCATACCCCCTGGAAAGGTTAAGAGTTTCATAACCATCCCATTATCATCAGTATAATCCATCAAAAAAATAATTTATATTATACAATTATATCACATCTTGGATGTAGTTATATGTGAAAGAAAAATTAAAAAATCAATTGAAGATATGATGATGAAAATAAAAATTTCATATTTAAATCACTTAGTTAATATCAAGAAACCTAAAAAATATTATATAAAAACATTGATTTGAAAATAACCATTAAAATATGACAAGTAATCTTCTTTTAAAATATAATTAATGATTTCAATGTTGGGTATTTATGTTGTGTCTGTTAAAAACAAGAATCCATTCACAATTTGGGGAAAAATTCAAACAAAAATCATTAGGAAACCGAAAAAAATAATCCTTAATTTATATTATATAAAGTAAAAAATGGGTAAAAAGTAAATTTTTTAATATTTGGGGAATAAATAAAATATTCATAAAAATGATTTAAAATAATATATGAAAACGGAAAAAAAAAATATTGTCGACTAAAGAGATAAATGATATCAATATTCCATTAAATAATTTATTCACACTATTTAATACATGAAATGAGTAAAATGGAAGGAAAAAATAAAATAACAAGTAATAAATAGGTAATAAAAAAATATAAAATATTGCAGATGCATATATCATATATAATCATCATCCTAAAATCTAAGTACAAAGAATCCCTATAAAAATGTAATGGTAACATAAAACCGTAATATCTTGTTTTCCTTCCTTCATATGAACTCTAATCTTCATTATAATAAATTTAAATATTATTATAATTTTTTAATATATCTATAATCCAAAATATCATACCATACATGTTTTAATTATAACATCATATCACATGTTCATTAATAATATTTCTTTATTATCATTATTTTTTGTGTTAAGACCTTTATTTTTCATGTTGGTTTGGGCTCATTAATTTTGGTCCTTATAATTTTATCACCATTAATTCAAATAAATAATTTTAATCTTCATTAAAATATAATATTTATTAATTATGTAAATATTTATCACCATTCACACAATGTGGTGATGAATAATGAATAACATAACATTGTAAAGATGTTAATATGGACATACCCATGAGTGATGATTCCAATTTTCATGGGATAGAAATAAATATACGTAAATGATAATTAACCTTATAATAATAATTATTATGTAACAGAAATAATATATTTTCATAAATTATATCATTGTAACTCACCATGTAATGTGTTAAAGAGGAACAAATCATAATGATTCTTTGAGGTAGTAGTATAAACATATGAATGATATACATTATCATCTAACAATGGATTAGAAGGAATGAAAGATAAAATAATATTTTAATTCTAGAATAATAAAAAAAATATCACGTAGAGAAACTATTCCCAATAAAAAACAATCCAATAATTCTGTTGATGGTAACTGAATTATATCACTACGTGGTAGCGATAGTCCTGATTTTTGAAGGAGGGATAATTTCATCTCCCGATGAATTGAAAAGTGGTGGTAAATGGGTGTTGAATCATAATAATGGAATATCTATATAATTATTATTTTCAACTCATAAAATCTTTATGGATAAAATATTTTTATATGTGGTATAATAGTAAATAAAAATTAATGTCTTTGGTTACAATTTATACCACTTCGTTAAGATAACTCCTTTGGTATAGGCCTTAAAAATTAATAAAATGATCATACTAGAGACTACTATATCTATTATGAATGGAAGGACTAAATAAATTCATTTTTTGGGTATTTTATGATCTATAAGTATCAAATTGTGCGAGTATATGTGAAAACAATAGCCTCACCTCTATAAGTGAGGGATGGACACTGAGCGAGTTTTTGTTAAAAGATCTCAATGATATAGAATTATATTCATATAAAAGTGTCTTCCAAAAGGGATAGACTCAAATATATGATAATAAAAGGTTAACATATTTTAATAAAATTAGAATTAGATTTGTTTTGGTGGAAATAATTCAATTATATCGTTGTTTAACTCCCTGTTAAATAAATTTTACCTTTAACTGTGGAAGAAAATTAATACTATTTTCACTATTCGCAATGATAAAAAATTAGTTTGACCGTATTATAGTATATTAATTATTATAATATAAAATTAGGAATTTAATTTTCACAAATTCAACTTCTATGTGTTTTATAATTTATTTTTTAATAAGTGTACATACCACAATGAAATCTCGTTATATATAAAGATTTGTTTAATAATAAAATATAATTGACATCCATTAATTACATTTTAAGGAAGACACAATGAAATTTAAAATGTATTATTCAATATAATAGGTGTAAATTTAATTATTACCAATTATTTCATAGTGTTTAACTAAATTTTTTATGATAAAAAAATGAACTCATAAAACTTATTCCTTTTAAATTCTTTTTTAATCATAAAAAAATCACCTATACCAAAATGACGTATAATCATTATTACTGTTTAATTACTTTTATTTTTTAGAATTAATATAGTCTTGCGAAATATTATTATCAAATTTAAAATTTAATGGAAAACATACTTGAAAATAAATTAATGTTTAAAAAATTTGTATTTTCATTATTCAGTTGAAATTAATTTTTATTAAAAATTCCTAAAAAGTCAAAATATTATTATGTCAAATTTATTATTAAAAAATGTATATTAATGTCCCCAAATGAAATTTCTAAAATGGTATACAATATTTATAATTTTTATATGAAAATTATAAAGATCCTCACTCTATTATCATAGAGTTAGTGGTTACTTTACTACATTTTCATAAGATAAAGGAATGACATCCCGAAGGATTAAATAGATTAGTCATATTTGTAAATAGATAAAAATTATAAATTCCCATTAAAATAGATAACATAAAACAAAAAAATGTACTTTAACTAAGGTTATCATTATTCCTCATAGTGTATCCCAAAATATCCATTACAAAACTCATCCTTGTATCATATGGAAAACAAAATTAAAGAAAGAGGTGACAATAAGTGGTCAATAAAGAAAATAATAAAGTGGAAAACATTATTAATAAATAATAATTATGTGATTGGAAATTTATATAAATAAAACACATTCCATTTAATCAATAAAATAATCATAGTATGGCATAATGAAATGATGATCAAATAATGAAACATAAATAATCACATTTGGTTGAAACCTATACATGGATATTCGAAAAAAATAATACAATGACAAGGGATTTAATAAATAATTTCATAATGAGTCAATGCAAAATAATGAAAATCTTAATAATACTATTAATAAAATTCACAATATAATTTAAATTTATGGGTAAAAATCCATCAAATGTAGCCAAATGATTTATATAATGAAACATGTCGATGCATTGAAGAGATATCTATAACCAGGATCCATTTATAACACCCCAAGATTTGGAAAATAAATTTCATATTGAATTTAT
Source organism: Viscum album (assembly GCA_963277665.1). Classification (NCBI taxonomy): domain Eukaryota; kingdom Viridiplantae; phylum Streptophyta; class Magnoliopsida; order Santalales; family Viscaceae; genus Viscum; species Viscum album. Next base: position 939,574,362 of record OY728129.1, read on the forward strand.
GAAAAAATAATTATCTATAATACATAACATTTTTATATCCAAGATAGTAAACCTAATATATCCTCCATTGTGTTTTGAATTTTGAAAAAATGACATACACTATAATGTTTAGTAACATATCTAGAGTCTGATAAGACCAACATAATTTTAAGTGAATAGTTACATACCATTATGAATTGTAATATGAACCTTATAAATAGAAACTATTATTATTATTTTATTATATTATGGTTATAATGTAATGAGATCTTGATTAAATTTTCAATGTGATAGAAAATGACATATAGTTCTAAAATTTTTATTTTTTGAATATATTTTGATTTTATTTAAAAATTAAATTAATAATATTTTCAAAAATATTTTCAAAAAAAGGTGTTCATTTTTTAATTCTACATGTCAAAAATTTACTAGGGTGAATTTTTGGGATTTTTTCTGAAATACGCAAATTTTTGAGGAATAGTAAAATAATGTAATTTACTATATATACACATTATTGGTTAAATTCACTATTAATAGAATCACTTATGATGTACACACACTTTTTTCGAAATCACATGAACATATTACTATTTGTGGAAAGAAGAGTCAATACTATTGGTGTTCTTTGGAGAAATAATAAAATAATGAGTAAAATAATGGGGAACCCCACCTCTCCTCCATAATAAAAACCCCCTCACATCCTCTTCCCAATAATACTGTCAATCCTTGTGCCTTGTTTAAATAATTCTCAAATATCCTCCCAATATCCTATCCCATGTCCAAAATCCCTTTGTCTCATAAAATTCCAAAACCACACCCCAAAAGAGGATCTGAATGAAGAAAACATCAAGATGTAAATTCCTCTTTTCATTTCATTCATTTCAATTACCTTCCATTAATTTTTATTTCCACACCTAATTTCATAAAAATGATGTGATGAATCTACTAAAATAAATGAACTATACTAGTTTTAGCATAAATGAGTAATTATAGAACATCTCTCCTTTCACCCTTCATTTGTACAATAAATGATAATACCATCTAAGATGTGTTAATTTATCACATTCAATGATGGAGAGTTTTCAATTTCTAATAAAATATTTAATTCTAGTCATGAAACCAATTTAATGGTTGAGACAGAATATAATATTTGTATTATAACTGATTTAATGTTCTTGAATCCATTGGTACACATGATATTAATTTACAAATCAAAAGGATTTTTGTGTGGTCAAGAATAGCCAATTAACCCAAGCAATTGTCAATAAAGATTTGTATAATGATTCATCTTCACTCCCAATAACCACAAAATTTTATGACCATGTAATATTATTATTTTTTAATAATAACATACAATTTAGATTATATACATGATTTCCCATTCTATAATTTCATTCTTACATGAATATAACTAAACTAATCATGAAATCTAATGAAGAAAACACTCCCAAACAATGAAATTGAATCTCTTCACCCATAAAAAGACATAAATTGTCCTATATAAGGTTATAATAAATAAAATAATTGTATGTGAGTTTATGGTATCAATTATTTATGAACCTATATTTTTTATGTCATTAAGAACAAGTTAGAACAACTTTTGACTTAAGGAAAGGGTTTTTTACCCGAACCTCTATTTTCATTCGTGTTACTCCTACTATCTACATAATACAATGAAATTATTATTTATTCATATGTAATCCCCATATATTTTTTGATATTTTTCTATATATGTGTACCAAAAAATCCTACTTTTATTTATTGGAAGTTATATGTTTTAAAAACATCTTTGAAAAATTCCACCCCATATACACACCTGACACAGAGAATTGTATGAAATTATTTTCTAGTATTAATGGGATTTCAAAATATGTTTTTTAATGGATCAGACCACTCTGTTTAATTCCATTGGGAAAATATGGTGTTTGAAGTGATTCATGAGGTCAAGGTGACTTATCCCCAACACATTTCCAATTTTCTAGTTCGGTGAATAGTTCCAAATGTAGACAGTTGTGAATAGTAAAATAGTAACCTTGTGTGAACAGTGTCATTGGTAAACTTCAATGAACAATTCCCCAGTGAATAGTTCTCTCGGTAACCTCTAATGCTAACCTCTCTTTTCTTTGACAGTTTTCCAGTTTCGTGAACAGTTCCTGCTATAGACAGTTGTGAACCATGCAACGGTAACCTTCTGTGAAGAGTGGCATCAATAAACTTCTTTGAATAGATATATCAGTGCACAGTTCTATCAGTTTACTATAATTGTAACCTCTCTTTCCTTTGGAATATTTCTAAATCTATGAATAGTTCCATTAGTGAACATTTAAATCGGTAAAATCTAATGGTATCCCCTATTTTCTTTTCCAAATATCCAATTCTATGAACACTTCCATCAATGAACAGTTCTATCAGTAACCTCTAACGATAATATTTCCTTCCTTTTCCAAATTTCCAATTCTATGAATACTTCTGTCGGTGAATAGTTCTATAAGTAACCTATATTGGTAACCTCTATCGGTAACCTCTAATGGTAACCTCTCTTTCATTTTCAAAATTTCCAATTCATAAACAATATATAAAAGTGGTGTTCATGAACATTGACTATCAGTGAAGTTCATGAACACTGTCTAATGGTGAGGTTCATGAACAATGTCTAACAGTGAGGTTCATGAATTGTGACTAACGAGGAGGTTCATGAATAGTGTCTATTGGTGAGGTTCACAAATAGTGTTTGACGGTGAGGTTCATGAACAGTGTCTGATGGTGATGTCCATGAACAGTGTCTAAAGGTAAGGTTCATGAACAGTGTCTAATGGTGAGGTTCATGAATAGTGCATAATGGTGAGGTTCATGGACAGTGGCTAATGGTGAGGTTCATGAATAGTGTTGAACAGTGAGGTTCATGAACAATATCTAACAGTAAGGTTCATAAACAATGTTTTTTCCTTTGCCAAATTTTGAGTTCGTGAACAGTGTTTCCAGCTTCCTATTGTTTCGCCCCTTTAGTGTTTTTCGTTGAAGTAAAATTCATTTAAAGCCTCATTTAGAGGACTTTAAGGCTGATTCAAAGGCCATAAATCCTATATTAATTATTCCTAAGGCTCTGGATGTTTTTACATGGCCCAACCACGTGGTTTAATGTGATCAACTTTTAATGGTAAATCAATCATATCTTAAACCGTCGCTCCATTAAATTTTCTAAAGGGACGGTATATATTCCTCCCTAATTCTTCTTCTTTACTATCAAGCATGAGATTCTAAAACCTTTTATTCTATTACATAGGAGTTTCATAATCAAATTTTCCCCCTCAGATTGGTTCCGATCTGTTTTGATACAACCAAGCTGTATCGATCAACCTACGATATATAGTATGTTTTATCATCATTCTTTTGCGGTTAATCTTCTACTGGTTCCTCATTTTTTTTATAGCATGTAATATTCATTCTTCTAATTTTTTTTCTTGGGGTTTGGTTGGTGAATTCGTACCGTGGAATCCTTTGGTGGATGCAGTTGTCGCGAGAGGAGGATTGTGTCCCATTGTGTGGATAATGAACGTCGAGAACTGTTAAAGGTAGGGGATTCATTGCTTCCCTTTTCTATTACGTGCAACTGTATTTTTAGTATGTTTTATCCCACTAGAGCGTAATGGAATTGACATAATAATTATTTTAACTAGATAAATAAATTGATATCAGTCATATGTTATTGCCCCATGTTTTCAAGATACTGTGATATCCATGCTTTCTTCGTTTAGCTGTTCGTTCATGATGAAAATTGGTAAAAAACATAAACCAGAATTAATTGATAAGTGTTGGCTATAGATAAAGAGGCATTCAAATGAATCTGGTTCTTCTTGTTTTAATATGATGTTAATCAAATTGGTGTAGTTAACATGCTTAATTATTTATGATAGCTTACTAATTGTGTTTTCCAAATTTTGGAACCAATGAATGATAAATCTATTAATTCAAAATGGATTAAAGAACATATTATTTGATAATTCCTTAATGTGTTCTGAGTTACCCACTTGATTGTCAAATAGATAAGATCCCAATTTATGTGATGTTTGTTTTCCTGCTACATGTGTTGTGATGTGAGCCTGGATGGCCATTGTGATTTGTATGGCATGGAGGCTTTTGGTTGTGGTAGAAGATGACACGTAGAGTGGTGAGATGCATCGGTTTATGCATGTCGGTGTCGGGGAGGATACCAAATATAATGGAACAGGATGGACGTGATTGTTGGAAGCTAGCTACTTCTTTTTGGGAGATTATCTACATTATTTTTCCCCACTTCTCAAGGCATCTAGTCTTACTTACCCTTCTTTCGAAAGAGGTGAAGATGCGCAGGGTATGCCTCATGATTTCTGTGTTTAGCTTCTCAAGGGAGGATGGGTCTGTGCTCTTTTTATAAGAGGTAAACACTCGATGGGTAGTACATCTACTCACCATGTTGAGCGTCATTATGTTTAGTATCATAGATTATTTTTCTAGAATACTTGGAAATATAGGAAAGTAATTATGTAATGAATAATTGAATAAATGGTGTTAACCCATGGGGATGGATTTGGCTGGAACATAATGATTAGGTTGTAATTTTGAAGGAACATTGGAATTTGGGAGTAATGCTAATGAAATTTAATGTGGAATTTTTCATGGTTAATTAATGTTTACAGAATTTATTAAAGAAAAGTTGAACTCATAAATAGGGAATGAACTAATATAATAAAGGGCTTTAAATGGTTGTGGGATTATAGGATACCTAGTCTCAGAAGTTCCATTATGAAGTCCGGCATACGTTAGCTGCAGTTGACTCTAAGATTAGGTTATTCCCATAATTTCATTGTAAGATATAGTATATTATATACTTTTTGTGTTTCTATATGCTACTCCACCCGGTTAGTAAGGGAAACTGTCACCACGGGTATTCTGATCCCAAGGGGTGTAATCCCCAACATTCTGGTTTGAGGTTGAATGGATGACTTCCCCCTTTTCACCCACTCTCTTCTCTTGATAGAAACATGTGCTCGTGGGCACTATGGATAGTTTTACCCACATATGTGTATAGATGGTTGTAATAGCGTGTGGTTATTCACACAAATATATTCCGGTTATTGTATCCTAGGGACTACTATAGGTGTAACGTGTATAGGATGTGATGGCATGAGGATACTTACTTGGTGTATTGGATGTAATGGATTGAGTTGGTATACCCAACGAATGATACATGTTATGAAGGAAATGGGGGCTCCCAGAAACTACCGGGTTACATTGGTGTGTGGACGTGGTGGTTTGGTTGCACGAGGTGCATATTGTGGTGCTTCACCCAGGTGTCTATAGGAAATCCTTTTTGAAGATAGATGCTTAGGAAGTATGACATTTGAGAAAAGCGGAAAACCTGTGGGAAAGTAGTAGAGGGGTACCCTTGATATTATTTATTATATGATATATTCTTGTCTATGTTACTTGGTGACAGTATCCATGGTGAAGTTGAAAACGTATTATAACTGTATAGGAGATGAGATTGTTTTACTTGTTGTTCACTGTGCTTTCTCAAGCTTTCATTACTTTAGAATGATAGTCTTATGGGGGGATTCTACCAAGTATACTGTTATACTCACCCTATGTATATATGAACTTTTTTTAGGTCACTTGGAGAAGGTTTGATATCAAGCTGGTTTCAACTATCTTGGGGATGCAGGAGCTGTTCGGGCTTGTGGTTGTTGCTGTTTTTACTTTCTTTTGGATACTTTCTATTTTCCCTTTCCATTTATAGTACTTTTTTCATGAAATTGCAAATGTGAACTTGGTTTTTTTTTTAATATTTCAGTTTTGAGTTGGAGTTGGTTGGTGTCTATCATATCTCTCTCTTCTGCATGTGTTCTCTTATAGTGTAATACCTCCCATATATGTGTTTAATATACCCTCGGTGCTAATCGCCAACCTGGGGCCTATTGGAGATGGGAATCAAGGGGTGATTATCTCCCTTATCTAATTTCTGGTCTAGTAGATGTACACTTTGTGGGGAGCGGGTCATGACAAAGTGGTATCAAAGTTCTGTTTGAGGGATAAGATGGAGTTTGGAGTTAGGCACGGGTGGGGTTTCATGGGTTGGTAGGAAAATAGTGTTATTAATGTTTATTAAGTTATGTAAACATTGGATACCAGCTGAGATGTAGGCATTTAGGGCCCTCTATGATCTTATGTATGGACCTTTATGTTTACAATGGCTACTAAACATGGTGATACTAGTTATAGGGTAGAGACCTAGGAAAGGATCATGCATCATTCCTCTTTGTGTCCATGTTTTAATGGTTGGACCTTGGGATAGGTTAGTCTAAAATCAATGAATGGAAAAAATTAATTAATTAATGTCGAGTCTTCAATATTCTAGGTTTAGGAGCTCTAATGGTTTGTTATTTTACAGGTATGGCTCCAGGCCGACGTCCTCATCAGGTTTTTGTAGAAAATGTCATGCCGGATTTTACAGTAGATAATCACATAGTAGAGGTTGACAAAGACGAAACATGGAAGAATACACTCAGAGAGTTTCAGTGCCATAATCTACAAAAGTACGAGGGCTCAGTTTCAGATGTATCCAGGGCAGACTTGTTAGAGGAGGTTGAGATAGGCTTCAGTTTGATCTGTTCTTGGAAAGAGCACTGGGTTTCATTAGTTGTGATGATACTTCATGGAGTAGAGAGTCAATGGTGGTTCTTATTCCTCAGGTATCGTGAGGAGTCATCGATCTCATGGGAGGAATTCTGAGACATGTTTAAAGTCGAGTTTCTTTCTTCGACTGCGAAGGCGTATAGTCGCCAGGAGCTTCATACCATTCGATAGGGGAGCTCGAATATTTGGGAGTTTGGAATCCAGTTCCGGAACTTTTTATGATATGCTTCAGACCTATTTCCAGATGAGGAGGCTAGAGCAAGACATTTTGACGAGGCTTTGCATTCAGAGAACCACCACCAGGTTCCTCCATTTATGATGAATACATATCTCGAGTTGCTAGCGAGGGTAGAGGTTGTTGAGAGGTCATTGTATAGGATCAGATCATCACGATATGGCAATCATCATGATTCTTCATGATGCATATATGTGGTTCGGGGTTCCCAGTTTTCAGGGTAGAAGAGTTTTGGTTCAGTAGGGTGTTGGTCCCAGCCCTTCACATCTCGTTTCTCCAGAGCCACCAACTGTCATGACTATACTAAGGATCAAGTTCTCGTTTTTCTTGTGTTGGTCATGGCCATCCACAATGGTAGTGCCTGACCTTTCAGAGTAGTCATCGTGCACCAGGGGATCCACTCTAGGTTCCTCTGTTGTGGTAGTTCCAACTGAGGTAGTAGCAGCAAGTTTCACAAGAATTAGATTAGTATAGGGTAGATGGGTTAGGCAGAGGAAAACCACATGACACTCACCATCCTCATAGATTAGAGAAGGTACATGGTGATGGTAATCATTAGGGTTAGAGAGGCCGTGGAGGAGGTCGTGTTCAGCTTCATGCTCTAGCGTTTACCACTCCAGGTGAGCCAGATGTCATTCAAGGTATCCTATACTTGTTATCTACCTTGGTATATTCCTTCTTTGATTACATAGTGACACACTCCTTCATATCACCAACCCTTTTCCATGCTTTTGGACTTGAGTTAGAGAGGCTTCCAGTGCCTTTGGTGTTGACTGCGCCAGTTGGAGGTCGAGCTGACTTGTTTGAAGTATGTAGAAAATATGAGATAGTGCTGGGGTAGCAGTGCTCTGGGGAAGATTTCCTATTTTTAGAATACAACCGTATGATGTCATCCTTGGCATTGATTTGTTGTATTAGGTGCATGCTATCGTGGATTTCTTTAGGAAGCAGGTTGATTTCATTGATTCAAATGGAGAGTCAGTGGTGTTTGTTGGAGAGCCAGATCCTCAGATGGGTTATAGGCACGTTCTGTCCTTATAATCCATGATGGCTGAGATGATGTTGAGTTCTTCATAGGTTCAATAGTTTTATTTTCATAGATTTATGGAAGAGTACCCTTATGTCATTCTAGAAGAGGTTGTAGCATTACCCCCTCAATGAGAGATTGAGTAAGGGGTTGAGCTACTGCCAGGAGTGTCTCATATCTCAATGTATCTATATAAGATAGCCCCTTATGATCTATGAGAGAAACATGTACAACTTGATGGTCTATTACTATGTGGTTTTGTTTGGCCAAGTGTTTCACCGTGGGGTGCACCAATTTTGTTTGTGAAAAAGGTTTTCTGCTATTTGCGGTTATGTGTCGATTATCATCTCATAAACAATGTGAGAATAAATATTTACTATCCTCCTCTGCAGATTGAGGATTTATTTGATCAATAGAAGCCTGCAAGTCAGTTCTCAAAGATTGAATTACAGTCAGTATATCATCAGATGTGTGTAATGGATGATGATATCCCAAATACTCTTTTCCATTTTTGTCTCGAGTATTATGAGTTCGTTGTAATATCTTTCGGCATGACGAGTGCTCTAGTTGTGTTAATAGGATTGATGATTGATGTGTTCCATGAGTTCTTGGACATGTTTTTGGAAGTTTTAATTGACAACATCCTTATGTACTCCACATATGAGGAGGAGCATGAGGAGCATCTACACGCTGCTTTGAGAGTACATAGTCAACACTAGCTATTCGAGAAGTTGTCGAAGATTGAGTTTTGGGCTCGAGAAGTCAGTTTTAGGGGGCATGTTGTGTCCCAGCAGGGAGTAGCTATGAATCCATCTATGATAGAATCAGTTCTGTCTTGGGAATCCCTGAAGACAGTGTCAGAGGTGTGAAGTTCCCTTGGTATCACAGGATACTACAGGAGGTTCGTAGCCGATTTCTCACGTGTTGCAATTCCTTTGACAGATTTGACTAGGAAGGATCAGGAATTCATATGGAATGATCAGAGTCAGGCGGATTTCAAGTATCTAATGGAGAAGTTGGTAAGTGCTCCTGTTGTTTTTCTTCTAGCTGAGGGAGTTTAGTTTGATGTTTTCTGCGATACATTGCATATATGGTTAGGTTGTGTTCTGATGCAGCAGAGATCAGTTGTTTCTTACAGATCTCAGCTGGTATATCCCCATGAACGTACATATTCCACTCATGGTTTTATGTTCGAATCCATAGTGTTTTCTCTAATGATGTGGGGACATTACCTCATTGGTGAGAACTTCGTGGTTTTCGCCAATCATAAGAGTTTGATCTATGTTTTCTCCCAGTATGACTTGAACATATGATAGTGTCGGTTGATGGAGATCTTACATCAATACGACATCAAAATATCCTATACACCTAGAAAAGGGAATGTTGAAGCTGATGCAGTGAGTCAAAAGACACGTAGTGATGCTGTGCGTGATTCCAGTGATTCATGAAGAGTAATGGAAGAGTTTTCAGCATTACATCTTGATATGGGAGAAGTTGGTCATCGAGGTTTTCTTTTACAGATGATGGTGTAGTCATCCCTGGTGCAAAAATTAGAAGAGTCCCAGTTGGGGGATCTAGAGGTAGACGTCTGGAGAGACTGATTTGTTTGTGGATAGGCCCTTGATGGTTGGATAGAGGATGAACAACACTGAGTGTTGTATAATGGGAGTATTTTTTCCATTGAAAATTTTCCAGATGGTTCTTATTGAATTTTATAGTTCCCCTTTAGCGGTTCATCCTAGCATGATAACGATGTACGACCCCTTGAGGAACCAGTTTTGGTGGTCGGGGCTGAAGCGTGTGGTTGCAGAGTTTGTGTCTCGATGTTTAGTCTGCCAGAAGGTGATGGTCGAACACCATGTTCCGGGTTGTTGTCTCCAGCCATTAGAGATTCCTCAGTGGAAGTGGGAGGAAATCACACTGGATTTTTTACTAGATTTCCTCGAGCTCTGGGAGGAAATGATGTTATTTGGGTGGTAGGGGATCGTTTAAAAAAATCGGCCTACTTCATAGCGATCAAGGAGTCGAGATCAATGGATGTTTTGTCGAGGCAATATATAGAGAAGTTGGTTAGACTTTGGGGAGTCCCAAGGATGATCATTTCTTATTGAGATCCTCGTTTTACCTCCAGGGTGTGGAGAGGTCTACAACATGCTTTCTATACTCAACTATGCCTTAGCACTACTTTTCATCCTCAAACAGATGGTCAGACAGACCGAACCATCCAGAATCATGAAGGCATGTTACACTATTGTGTTCTTGATTTTGGAGGTTCATCGATGAGGAACATAACCATAGTGGATTCCTCGTACAACAATAGTTTTCACTCCACCATCATTATCGCACTGTTTGAAGCCTTGTACGGTCGGACTTGTCATTCTCCATTGTGTTAGACTGGGGTCGGAGAGTCATCAATTATCAGACCAGAAGTAGTGCAAAATACAATAGAGATGGTTCAGGTGATTCGTGAGAAGATGAAGACAGCACATGATCATCAGAAATCATTTGTTGATCAATGAAGGAGACCCTTTGAGTTAAATTTTGGGAATCATGTCTTTCTGAAGGTGACTCTACATTATGGTAAGCGAAGGATTGGTTGAGGAAGTAATATTTCACCGCAAATTGTTGGGCCTTTCAAGGTGTTAGCTCATGTTGGTGTTGTGGCATATCTAGTAGAACATCCCCAGCAGATGAGCGGGATACATGATGTTTTTCACATATCATAGCTCTGTGGTTATCTTCATGATGACTCTCACATCAGAAATTGGGGGAGATATATCGATGTTGATGATGATTAAAATGTTGTGGAGAGAACTGTGGAGATCCAAGACCGCATGGACCAGGTGTAGCATGGGCATTAAATCCCCTTGGCATGTGTCTTGTGGTGATATGCTGACATCGAGGACAACACCTGGGAAAGTGAGTCATAGTTATGTTTTCAATACCCAGAGTTGTTTAATGTTTAAATTTTTTCATTTAACGATGTCTCCTTCGTGGTTAGACCTTTTATATTGATTTAATGAATTTATTTTGTTACTTTTGTGGATTTCCCTCTTTTGAGAGGTATCTCTATGAGTGGTTGTTTAGACCCTATTTCATCTTTAATTTATGTGGGTTTTGAAATCTCGGGTATGAGAATGTTTTCAAAGGTATCTGATGTAATGGCCTGGACCACTCTGGTCAATTCCATGGTAAAAATTTGGTGTTTGAGGTGATTCAGGAGGTCAAGGGTACTTATCCCCAACACTTTACCAATTTTCTTGTTTGGTGAACAGTTCCAATGGTAGAAAATTGTGAACAAAGCAACAGTAAACTTCTGTGAACAGTGTCATCAGTAACCTTCTATGAACAGTTCCATCAGTGAATAGTTCTATCAGTAACCTCTAACGGTAACCTCTTTTTCCATTTTCCAATTTTCCAGTTTGGTGAATAGTTCCAATGGTAGACAGTTGTGAGCAGTTCAACGGTAACCTTCTATGAACATTGACATTAGTAACCTTCTATGAAGAGTTCCAACAGTGAACAGTTCTAACGGTAACCTATAATGGTAACCTCTCTTTCCTTTTCCAAATTTTCAGTTCTATGAACAGTTTCATCATTAAACAGTTCTATTAGTAACCTCTAATGTTATCCCATCTTTCCTTTTCCAAATTTTTAATTCTATAGATAGTTCGATCGATGAATAGTTCTATCGGTAACCTCTAACGATAACCTTTATTTCCTTTTCCAAAATTCCAATTCTATAAATAGCTCAACTGGTGAATAGTTCAATCGGTAACCTCTATCGGCAATGTCTATCTGTAACCTCTATCGGTAACCTCTAACGGTAACCTCTCTTTCCTTTGCCTAATTTCTAATTCATGAACAGTGTCTAAACGTGAGGTTCAAGAATACTTTATATCAGTGAGGTTCATGAAAAGTGTCTAACAGTGAGGATTATGAATAGTGTCTAAAGGTGAGGTTCATGAACAATGTCTATTGGTGAGGTTCATGAATAGTGTCTAATGGTGAGGTTCATGAACAGTGTCTAATGGTGACGTTCATGAACACTATCTAATGGTGAGGTTCATGAATAGTGTCTAACGGTGAGGTTCATGAACAGTGTCTAAAGGTGAGGTTCATGAACAATGTCTAATGGTGAGGTTCATGAATAGCATCTGACAGTTCGGCTCATGAATAGTGTCTAATGGTGAGGTTCATGAACAATGTCTAATAGTGATGTTCATGAATAGCGTTTTTCCTTTTCCAAATTTTGAGTTCGTGAAACCTGTTTCTAGCTTCCTACAGTTTCACCCCTTTGGAATTTTCCTTTAACATAAAATGCATTTAAAGCCTCATTTTGACGACTCTATGTCCTATTTAAATGCCATAAATCCTATATTAATTATTCTTAATGCTCGATATGTTTTTACTTGGACAAACTGCATGGTTTAATGTGATCCGCTTTTAATTGGAAATCAAGCATATCTTAAACCATCGCTCCATTAAATCTTCTAAAGGGATGGTATATCTTCCTCCCTAATTTTTCCTCTTTCTCCTCAACTATGAGATGCTAAAACCTGTCATTATATTCCATATTAGTTTCCTAATCAAACATTCCTCCTCAGGTTAGTTCATCTCTATTTTGATGCAACCAAGCTATATCGATCAACCTTCGATATAAGGTATGTTTTATCGTTGTTCTTTTGGGGTTCATCTTCTCCTGGTTCTCCTTTCATTTTTATAGCATGTAATCTCCATGCTTCTCATAGAGTTTTCATGGGGTTCTATTTGTGCAGTCGTATCGTGGATTCCTCGGGTGGATGCAGTTGTCGCAAGAGGAGGATTGTGACCCATTGTGGGGATAAAGAACATCAAGAATTGTTTGAGGGAGGGGATTTATTGCATCGCTTTTCATTTATGTGAAACTATATTGTTAGCATGCTTTATCCCAATATACCACAATGGAATTGACATAATAAATATTTGAACCGGATAAATATATTGATATTGGTCGTATGTTATTGCCCCTTGTTTTCTAGATAGTGTGATATCCATGCATTCTTCTTTTAGCTGATTATTCTTGATGAAAATTGGTAAAGAACATAAACCCAAATTAATTGATAACTTTTGGATATGGATAAATAGGTATGTAAATGAATCTTCTTCTTCATATTTTAATTTGATGTTATTCAAATTGGGGCAGTAAGAATGTTTAATTATTTTTATATCTTACAGATTAGGTTTACCAAATTTTGGAACAATTGAATAATAAATCTGTTAAATAATGATGGATTAAAGAACTGATTGTTTGATAATTCCTCAAAAAGGGTTCTAAGTTACCCTCTTGATTGTTAAAGAGCCAACATCCCAATTGATGTGATGTTTGTTTTCCTGCTTCTTGTGTTGTGATGTGAGCCTGGATGGTCGTAGTGATATGTGGCGGCATGGAGGCTTTTAGTTGTGCCAGCAGATGACGCCTAGAGTTGAGATATACATCGGTTTATGCATGTTTGTGTCGTGTTGGATAATAGGGATTATGGAACATGATGTATGTGATTGTTGGATGCTTGCTACGTTTTTTCGGTGATTATCTTCTTTACTTTTCCCCACTGCTCAAGGTAGCTGGTCTTACTTAACCTTCTTCTGAAAGAGGCGAATATGTGTAGGGTATGCCATGTGCTTTCCGTTTTTAGCATCACAAGGGAGGATGGGTCTATGCTCTTTCTATAAGAATCAAGGACTCAATGGGTAGTACATCTACTCACCATATTTATCCCCCTTGTGTTTAGTAGCATAGATTGTTTTTCTAGAATTCTATAGAATATGGGAATGTAATTCTGTAATGAATAATTGAATTAATTGTGTTAACCTTTGGGGTTGGAGTTTATTGGGACATACTGATGAGGTTGTAACTTTTATGGAAGAGTATACTTTGAGTGTAATGCTAATGAAATTTAATGTGGAATTGTGCATGGTTAATTAATGTTTAAATAATTAATTAACTTGAAGTGGAACTGATAAAAATGGAATGATGTAATCTAATAAATCTCTTTGAATGGTTGTGTGCTTATAGGATACCTAGTCATTGAAGTGGCATCCCAGAGTCTGAGAGACTTTAGCTGTAGTTGAGACTAATACATGGTTATGCCCATTGTGTGGTTGTGAGATATAGTATATTCTGTAAATTTTGTGTTTCTATATGCTAATCCACACTATCAGTATGGGAAACTGACACCCTGAGGATTCTATGCCCTAGGGGATTGTTTTCCCCAAAATTTCGGTGGGAGGGTGAAAGGATGACTACCCCTTTTGGCCCCAATCTATTCTCTTGGTAGATACTTGTGCTGGTGGGAATAATGGTTAGTTTTCCACATATATTTTTGGAGAGGGCTATAATTTCTTGTGTTTATTCATATAGATATATTCTGGATGTATATCCCTAGGGACTACTATAGGTGTAATGTGTATAGGTTGTGATATCTTGAGGATCCTTATTTGGTTTATGGGTTCAAATGGATTCAGGTAAAATACCCAACGTATGATACACATTATGCGAGATGTGCTGGCTTCCAAAAACCACCTGGTTACTTTATTCTGTGGATGTGGTTGTTTTTTTCATGAGGTACATATTGTGATGCTTCTCTTAGGTGTCTTCAGGCAAGCATTTTGGAGAGAGATGCTTAGGACATACAACGTTGGGGAATGAGGCAGATCAGTGGGGAAGTAGTAGCGGGTACACTTGATATTCTTTATTATATGATTTATTCATGTATGGGTTACTTGGTGAAAGTATCCATTGTGAGGTTGGGAACATAGTATACTAGTTTATGTGATGAGTTAGTATCCCTCATTGTTCACTATTCTTTAGCATGATTTCTTTACTTTTTCATGAGAGGCTTCGGGGAGGATTCTAATGAGTATACTATTATATTCACCCTCTATATATATGATCTATTTTTCAGGTCACATGGAGCAGGTTGGAGATCAAGATGGTTACTACTAGCTTGAGGTTTCAAGAGATGTTCGGGCTTTTGGTTACTGTGGGTTTTACTTTCTTTTGAGTACTTACAATTTTTTTCTTCCAGTTCTAGTATTTTTTCATGACATTGCATATGTGCAATTTGGATTTCATTTAAATTTCTATTATTAGTTGGTGTTGGTTGGTGTCTATCTTATCTCTCTCTATCGCATGTGTTCTTTTAGAGGGTAATGACTCCCATCTGTGTGTTACTATACCCTCAGTTCTAGTCTCCAACCCGAAGCCTATTAGAGGTGGGAAGCGGGGGTCATTATCTCATTTCACACATTTCCAGCCTAGGTGGAGTACACATTGTGGGGAGGGGGTCATGACATTTTTATCAACCATTGAATTTATAAAATAACTATTTTTTTATGAAAATACTATCTTACATTACATTTTATTTTATAGAAATAAATTTCCAAAAAACTCTTCTTTTCAAAGTAAAAGATTATTTATCTCAAAAATTACTCGATGATTTCATAAGAGTATCTTCATCTATTTCAACACTCTTATTCATTCATATGGATTATTGATATTATTCTTTTATGAAATCATATACCATATTTAATTTAATGGTTTATGATTTTTTTTACTATGGGTGTGCTATCGTAATGCTATTAACCAATTTACTCTGAATGGTCAGTGTCTTTTCTTAATGTCTGGGGAATGTTATGGACATTTCATATGTTAAATTCAATATGAATGTATATTTGGTTTATTTTAATCCCCATTCATATTATGAATGAATTGGACATTTTACATGAATTCTAAGTCCATATATATCCCCATGATTCATCAATAGGTCTCATGAGACAAACTACAGTCTTGACACAAGGATCTAAGAAAATGGTTATTTACTGTCTTGGAACGAGGCCTTAACGGTATGGTTATGATGTCTGGAATTATGCAACCCCTTATTATGAAATTATTAATTTAATTTTCATGAGGTTCTTCAAATAGTATAATAAAAATTATTATTCATTATAATTTTATTATTCATTCATCTCTTATTCCAACCATAAGTTATTCAGGTTCATTATTAAAGGGATGTGATTTTAGTGATTCACCATGCCTAATTTTTATGTGTTTGTATCTTCTAATTTAATTCTTACCCTTACTGAGAATTTGATTAATCTTCTTTCTTTTGTTTCATTTTCCAAGGAAAAGAAGAGGTATTTAATGATTAAAACACAGGGATAACCAAGTTGATGTTGATGTTTTCAAGGGATTTTCTATCTTGTATTTCATTTCAAGTTGTAATGTTGAACATATGTTTGTATATTGATTCCATATGTGCTAAACTACTTGGTCATTCAGGATGAATATTTTATGTTCATATGCAAATGAAAAAAAGGTAGTCTCTCTGAGAAACTGGGGTCGGGTCATTACACAACCCACTACATACTATTTATAATTCATTCCTCACATGATAAGGGTGAATCATAATCAACCTAATATTTATTATTTAAAAACAAATATATGAAATATTAATACTTATATAAATAAAAAACCAAATAAAAAACTATCCCGAGTGAAATTGTTAGTGGAAATACAATTTTATATCAGAAGATAAAATTATCTCAACAAATATAGAGGAATGATAATAATGGTATTAATAAAACCAATAACTAGTGTAAATAACTAGAATATGGTATATTGTAATTCATGAATAACTATTCCATGAAAAGATCCATTTAATCAATCTTATGTCTTTACACATTAAAAATATTAATTTTAAATAAGATTTTCAATTTTTGGATACTTTTAATTGAAATTAATCAGTAAGACAAAGAAATTATTATTTAAAACATTCAGTTTTCAATATGTTAATAAAAAAAAGTCATGACATACAATTTAAAATACCTATTCCTTTCAGATTTGAATTAGAAGCCAAACATGGATTCTATTTAAATATTAATGAAGATTCCATTGGAAACATTGCTTTGAAAATCAATATGGGTAACACTAATCTATGAATCATTTTGAAATGGTAAAAAAATGGAAGCATTTTGTTTTAAAAACATGGATTTTAATGAAAAACTATTTTCGACTAAAGATATTAATAAATTCATATTTTAATAAAAAACATAGTCTAAATATGTTTTAGTATTTATTGAGGTGTAAATTGGTAAAATTATCCAAAATTGTTCATGAATAACAAAAATATAGAAAGGTGTACTTATTTTGAGATAGAAATATCCAATAATTTCCCCATAATAGACTTTAAAAAAATTATACTTAATAAAGATGGAAGTTTTAAAAAATCCCTTACCACATTTAAAAAAATTGAATCATTGGTCCCATGAATGAAATAAATTCAACTGAAAAATTAATTAACATGAATATAAATTGGTTCATGATATACAGTCAAAAAAAAATTTTTAACCACCACAGAATGGAATATGTTGTGAATATGGTTTTTATCTCACAGAAGTAAAGGTGATACATGAAACCCTTACATGAGGTTCAACTTATTTATATGCATACAAAGATACTATATAAAAACATGGGTTTATTATAATATATTATAAAACCATGTTTATATTCCTCATATGTTATATAATTGACATAAAATAATTGATCCCCCATTTGTTTAACAATTATTTAATAAAATAAATAATTTTTGTGATAATTAATTTTTTTAATATATGTTTCTGTTCAGAAAAATGGGTTCATTTATTTTGATCATGGATAAATCCTACCAATACATTTAAAAAAAATATAATTATAATATAAATTTTAATATTTCTATTTATAGTAATATATTCATGTTTCAAGCACAAAACATATTACACTAATCATGGGGATAGTCAGTCATATGTACGTATAACAATTGTTTCAATTTTTTATCAATGGATGGAATGAATGTAAAATAAAACATAATTAATATTTCTAAAATTGTTATGATGTCATATATATAATTTATATAAATAAAATTAATAATTTTTACCATCCATGTAAATTAAAAAATTACCAACATTTCACATCATAACGTGGATGTGGTAGTCCAGTCATATGGACGAGCGATGTTATTGTTTTATAACGGATTGGAAGGTAAGAATTTATATTTAATATTATAATTACAAATTTATTTTAGATTAAAATGAAAAATATATTAATTTTCTTTGAGCGTATTACCATTAATTAAAGTAGTAAAATAAAATTGATTATGATCGCTTTGCAGGGTAGTAGTCTAACGTACACATGAGTGGAGTTATCACATCATCCATGAAATTTTAAGTAAGATGGTATATAGGATATAATAAATCAATAAGTATGGAAATTTCATAAAATATAACATAAATATGTTAAGTCAATCATTAGATGTTGAATTTAATAGTGGTCGTGGAAAACAAATTACATCTGTTCGTGAGGTGATAGTCTTCTGTACACATGATCCATAGTTTCATTTAACATTTGATGGATATAGAGCTAGATTTGGGTTTTTCCATAAATATAATAACATATAATTTTATATTATATACTTTATTTATTATGTTATCAAATGTTATTATTAAATGACTGAGTTATAAGATGAAATAAAACAAATACCCGTCTTTAATAATCTTACATATTCATCGAATATCCTTTATAGTTTAATATAGAAGGCCTTCTAATGAGGGATTAATAATAATTTTAAGGACTGTAGTTCTTGGTAATAGATTTAAATAATATATTGGGGAATTTATTTTATGATCCAATGATTTTTGAATGTGTAATGAGAGGCATAAATGGTTTATCCTTTTATATGCGGGGTAGAGAACACACAAAGAATTTTTAAAAAGATAATGTAATACTGTTGTTTGTTTCTATGTTATAATGCATAAAAACCAATCATTCATCACAAATAGAGATTAAATGTAATAAATATAGATATAAAATGGGGTATGGAAAATATTTTTGTAATTTCTATCTCCCATATTCTTCATATGTCTTCCTAGTAAACACATTTTTATATCAACCCTTGTTTTAATATTTTAATGATTGACTATTCATTATGTTAAAAAACTAATTTTACTTTATTAAGTAATATAAATTATTATTATTGATAAAATGGATTCCCTTTTAATAAATTTAATTCATATATATTGAAGAAATTAATTTATAATTAAATTATATAAGAAATGAATGATTAGTTTCCCTAATAGAAAAGGTTCACAAGAATATAATCATTTAATAGAAAGATTCAATATGAAATTGATTTCAATGTAAATAATTAGTTACATAGAAATATTATTGATTTTATTACTTTAAAAATAATTTAAAATTTATTTTATATTTTAATTTATTTAAACAGAAATTATGTTTTAAATAATTATCATTAATTTTTCATATTACTCAAAAAATCCTTGATATATGTATCCAAAATTCACCTACAAAAACAAAATTTAATTTATATATAATTTTTGAATTATCTTTAAGTAATTTTTATATATTTAAAATTAAAATTTTAAATTATTGATACAAAGCGTGACTAATTTGTTTTTTAGAAAAATATAATTTCCCAAAAATCATTTATTTTTCTTTAAAATGCTTCAAATATTATTTATAATTAATAAATAACCATTGAATTTATTTTATATAATTGTATGTAACATCACATTAAATATTTTGTATTTAATATTCAAAACCAAAATAATAATAAAAATGTTAAAAAGGTAACATTTAAAAAAATTAGTATCATGTTTAGTTTAAGCCCTATGTTGCGTGAATCCAAAGCTATCGAATCAATTGAATTTAAATAAATATATAATCATGAAACGAATTTTAACATTATATTCTTAATTTTTATCATTCCATACAATCTATAGAACATGATTATTCTATTTTAAAACATTATTGTTTTTTGGGAATCCATGAAGGTGGAATGAATGAACATGGACTGTGTAGGTAAGAATGGTTCATGAGAAAAGTACACAGTGAACAAAATATCACATAGATAACATAGTAAATATCATATTAGAAAATTTTTATGATCAATTGTCTTATATATGGAACATTAATCCCAATATTATGTTGGAGAAATTATAATATGAAAATATCATTGATCTTAGAATTTGGTGAAGTATGAAAGAGGTTTGAGAGGAAGAATTCCATAAAGGGTGAAGTTTTTCTCACAGAAGAAATACCGACAAAGGTTTTTTTCATGAAACTATAGCCTAATAATAATGTGGTTTATGTAGTATGAATAAATGGTATACTGAGGTGGAAGACTCAGTACACATAGGAGATAATGTTCGAAGAATCATAGTTTGTCTGTAGATGACATACGGTTCACATATGACCTAGAGAACCTTGAAAAATCTCAAAAAAAATGTTCTTGAAATAATTTCATGCTAACATAACAGTAAGTGGAAAACTGTATTTCATCTATGGGTGAAAAATTTACAAAAATAGAGAATATACCGATATTTGAGGATGCGTGCATTCATGAAAATGAAGGGACCTACAAGCCCAGAAACTATGTGTTGATCCCATCGAATAGTAGTGAGTGATGGAAGGGTAAGGAGGTGAACATTCCCATGAGTAGTGAGATAGAATAAGAGACATATGGAGTGAACCATGGGAATACAGTGAGAATACCATAAACATTATAAAGGTAGTGAGCCTGGGAATAGAAGATCTAGCCTAAACCATGTATTCAGAATGGATCATTATTGGATTTGGTTTTTTAGTACAATGCTTTTGTATGCTCCTTGGATGTGTCCAAGTTAGTTTGAACCATGTAACATCATTTTATCTAGTTTTTTAATTAATTTCAATATATATATTTCTACCTGATAAATAGAGAAGTGTGTTTTGTGAAACAAGAAAACAAGATCAGAAGGGGCCTGATTTTTAATCTCTCATACAATGATTACCCACCTAATGGTATTTGAATTTGTATACATAAAAATTGATTCCATATAAAATGGTTTGATGTTAGTTGTGATCTATTAGTAAAGAAATATAGGTAGTCAATAACACAGTAATTTGGATATTTTTTGTAAACAATTTCAATCTATGGTAGAATTAGATGCATCAATACATTCAATAATTTTTAATATATGACTTCACTGCAGTTATTCATGGAATGCCAATCAACAATAATAGTGGTGCTTTGTCAGATTCTGAATAAAGATAATTTCAATATAATGATAAAGGGGTCAATGCTTTAGGGGGATCCATATCAAATTAAATTCATACAATGGTGATGTCTTGTAAAACATCACATGTTGTGTGGGAAAAGCTATTGAATATATAATAAGGTCATTCCAAGGTCATAGAGGCAAGAATGAATGTTTTTTGTAACAATTATAATGATATGGTAAAAAACACAATTGAATTTATTGATGCATTCTTTGAAAGTTTGATTGTTGTAGTTGAAGAAATGAATGACAATGGAGAAGTCATTGATAATATAAATATTGTCAATTTTAGCTTTATAAAACACGCACTTCAATTTTATATGATGGGTTGTATATTGGAAAAAAAATATAGAAAGGAGTTGACAGTACATAAATTTCATTTTACTCTCATTTCATATGAAATGAAAAGTGATGAAAATTATTCATTAGAAAATCAGAAGAACAAGAAGTTGCATTAAAGTCGATGAAAAATTTCTCTATTGAAGATAGTTTTGAGGAAGAAAACTTGGATGATGACATATCATTTCCCTCCTCGACTCTATAAAGTATAAATGGAAATTTCAAAGGTAAACATCCATTTTCAATATTTTGATATGGAAAGACTATGCATTTCAATGTAAATCACCCTAAGATGGTTTTACATGATAGTGAATAAAATGGTTAAATTCCATGAAAAAAGTATCCCGCAAATTTGAAAGGTAAGAGAAGAAATAATTAAAAATTATTAAAAAAGAAGAATCATTGTTCAAAAAAAGATGACATTTTTAAAAAACTGAGGTAGAAGAGTTGGAAGATAGTATGGATCATGAATTTTATGATTTGGTGGTAGTTTCAAGAAATTCCATTGCAAAATAATAATGGGAAAATGAAGAGGGATAATTTAAAGGAATTGATAACCATTAGTATGAATTAGAAGCTACTCATGGAGAGATTTGTGTTTGATGATACAAAAAATTAAAGCTAGCAATGTATTTTGTGAAGAAAAACTCTATAAAATGAATCAGGAAGAAGAGAAGTCTGAGGTTAATGAATAAATTAAAAAATTTAAGTCTTCAATGCCACAAAACTCAAAAAATGTGGTTGAGTACAAACTCAAAAGTGAATAACATATAAGATAGAGCATTAGTTTGACTGAAACTAGAAAAGATCAAATCAAACATACAGATGGACATGAAGAGCAAGTCATTATTCAACGATGAAGTGTTAATGGTCATGATAAATTGATGACCCATATAAAAACATTAGAAAAATAGATAACAAAGACAATAAAATAGATGAAAATGGAACTTGGTTGTCTAGGTGAAAAATATCAATAATCAAATTCAAATTATAAGGCTGGTATGAGGATTGATAGAAAACAAAAAGTATTAGTAGTTGCAGTTAGACCAAAAGAAGATACTCCATGATTGAAGATTGATTTCAGTGTGAAGAATAATCAAATGATTCATATAACCCATGGGAAAACCGGTGGTGTATTATTGACATGTAGGAATATACCCCCACATAAGATGCTATTGTTATGAAAATATGGGACATGCACAAAATTATTGTTCCCTAGAAAAGAACAACCGAAAAGAAATGGACCAACAGATGCATTCATACTGAGTAAAATTTATCAGGTAATCATTTGATGGTCACTAATTCTAGATTATAGGATTCAGACACATATAAAGATATTTCTCATCAAACATAAATTGATATTTGCCAAAGAAAAATAATGTTTGTTATAAGCAGTAGACAAATGTTTCATCAAATGATAAGAAATGAAAAATCAATTTTCAACTATACAAGATGAAGTTGGTCCATCATATTTCATGGAATGTCATGAGTATAAGTTCATACCATGTATCAATTAAGAAACATTTATCCAAAACAAAATATCTAAGAAGGAAGGGGTTTTAGAAATTGTTATCATGGCATCAGATCACACTGGGATGTGGATAATTGACAAAGGATTCACCTCCCATATGATAGCAACAAAGGATGTTCTGATGAGAATTAGGTATGAGAAATAAGGTATCTGATGTTTTGGTAATGATAAAGGATTAATAAATATTATCTATGGGAAATAAATGTTTGGGGGAAAAGACATGTGATGTGAAGATATCAGGGTTGTTGAATTTCTTAGCAACAACGTATTAATATTTAGTCAAATTTGTGACTCATTATATTACATATGATTTTCCATGAAATTCTATGTCATAATGGAAAAACATGGTGTTGTTGTATTACTATTAATGTGTACAAAAAGGGAAAGATTACTGAGAATGAGTATCAATGGTGTTTGTTGATGCATTGTTTTAAAGTGGAATAGTTTCAGAGTGTTTAAAAAAATTGGGGGCTAAAAATTAGGATTTTGGAGTTTGGAAAATGATGGTTTCTGTATAGGGGAACACATAATGTAAATCAAGAATCATGCTTCGTGGAATATAATGATGATATGTGGAACATACAAGGAAATTTTCAATGTAAAGAAACCATAAAGTGGGAGAAACAGACTACTTATAGGAATGGTTTTTAGTGAGAAAATGGTTTGTAGTGTAGGCATATTGTATACTATAAGATTACTATAGGTGGGATGGATTTCAGTTCATAGAAACAAGGAAGTTATTTGAGAAGCTGTTAAGGGAGTAGTTTGAGAAAAGGCGATAGTGATGTGGGTTTCCGCAAAGGATAAATGACATGATACAGACAACATAAGGAAGAATGGTCCGTGGTAGAAGTGGTACATTTTTAAGTCCATACCACATTGATTATTTGGTAAATCTCTGATTAGTATTATTTTTTGTTGTATTTTCCAATAAATGTAGAGAAAATCCAACCAAATTTAGTGCAATTGATAGAGCAAAATATATTTGCATTTGGAATTCGATGATGCCCGAAAGAGGATTGTGGTGGATAATTTTGTGAAGTGTGAACTAGTTTTCACAGAAGTAGTTACACCATAGGTTTTTGCTGGGAACTATATCCTATAAGTTATGAGGTACAAATGGAATAATACATTGTGAATGTAGGAGGAAGACACGATACAGAAAGGAGACATGGTATGTAGAAGCTTATGTAGTCTGCCAACGAGGGATGGTTTGCAGAAGCGAATACAATCTGTGAATCCAAGATGGAATGCGAAGGATATATGATTTGCATAGGTGAAAAAATAAAAAAAATTCATTCTATAGAGTACAAATAATAAGCATGATGGTACATGAGGGATGCTAGGTAGGTCATAGACGATGCAAGGAATCATGCAAGATTTCAAAAAATAGTTCATATATGATATTCCAACCAAACAAATAAAATGAGGAAAAGTGGATTTCATCTACACGTGAAAGAAGGAATTCAATAAGGTATCTACCTATTGTTGAGGATGCGTAATTTCATGAAAATTAAGAGACATATAAGTCCCTAAACTCTGGGTGGATCTCTTTAAAATGTAGTAATTGAATGTAGAAGAAGACAATGATACCTCCAAATTTCTATGGGCCTGAGTAAGAGACATAGGGAGTGACCCTTTGGAATTTAGAGAGCAGAGGCTAAACATTGTAATGTAAGTAAAAATATTCGTATAAGTTTTATCCAAAACCAAGTAATTTGTAGTGATCTTTAGTTGAATTGGTATATCGGCCCATCACTATTGTATTGTTCATGGACATTGCTCAGTGAGGGTGAACCAAATAAAATCAATGTTCCTTGTGCATGATTTCATTTAAGTTCATGTATTACTCTGTGAGATAGAGATATGTGTGTTTTTTTAATAAAAAAACAATATTCGAAGGGCGAATGGTTTTAATATATCCGAAATTGATTTACCCTGACCTCTTATGGTATTTGACATAGAGGACAGAACACATTGTTATCAAGTTTGGGGTTATAGTAGAGTTTTCCACATTACATGTGATTGTATTAAATTTAATTTCCAAATCTAATGATGTTTTTTCAGTGAAATATAAAATTTATAATTGATTAGGACTATAATTTTTAAAAAATATCACCTTGATTTTTCTTAATATTTAAATTAGATTTATTTTAAAATCTGTTACCTGAATGAAAAACTATAATTTAAAATATATATAAACAAAAAGGATATTGAAAAAATATAAAAATGAACACATTTGTGTGTGTGGAAGATTTAGATATACCATAATTCTAATTTAAAGAATTATTTTCCCATTTTTAAATATTTTAGGTAAGGGAGACAACCCAATAGTTATTACCTTTTTTATTTTCAATAATGACACTCCTCATCAATTATAAAAAGGGATTCACTAATTCCCTTCCTCACACCTCTCAAGACCATTGTCACACCCAAAATCTACTAAAATATGCTAATAAAATCCCTAAAATCGCCATAGATGCCACAAATAGAGAATAAATCCATCTAAGGTAGCCCTTTGGTGAAAACCAAATGATTTGACTAAATAGGTTTTGACATCCTTCATCAATCACATTAGTAATATTTCATTCTCAACTCATTAAACTATCCTTATTCCAAGCTTATATAACAACACTCGTATTATAAATATAACATTATGTTGTTATTTTAAGGATTCTACCTACAATTACACATACATCTCTATAATGGGTATATAACATACTGTGCTTGTGTATGACAATCTATGACATCACGAAACGAAGTTGTTCAGTTTTCTTTTTCCACTACTCATGGTTGGGAGTTATGATAGTCATGATGTTTTTATATGATATAAATTAAATTTATAATGAATTTATTATTATTTAATTTATATATATAACATAACAGTATTCATTCCATTTTGTGGTACTACGATACCATCATATGTGGAAGTGTGGAAAACCATCTCCATATAGTTAGGGTATTTGATGACATAATACATGGAATGTACAAAGTATATTTTTTATAAAACATATATTGTTGTGTATGTATTTTTTCCACGATACACTATTTTATATATTGATTTTGATGTCCAAAAATATCCTCTCTTTTTTAGTAATTATATTAAATTAAATGAGTTCTGGAAAAATAGTATTCATTGAGGTATTTTGGAATTATATTTATATTTTCAATTTACAAGGTGTTTTCAAGAATGTGATCAAACTTTTTTTAGTCTTTAGGAAAAACATTTAATACACAATGTGGTGTAAGAAATGTATGGAACGAACCTAATTTTTTTTAATGTGTGTGTAGTTTGTCATCCCTTCACTGAATAGTTTTTATATGTAATTAAAAAATATTTTTGAATAAATTTTTTGAATATTAGACCAATGATTAAGTCAATAATCGTTGTTCATACCGTCTGTTGGGGAGTTTGAATATATGGATAATTAATCATTTATTTGGAATCAATCATGATTTGAAAGGATGATTGTATTTATTCTCATACCTACATTAATGTTTATCCATACACTATGGAATGTGACCCTATGCTATGAAATATAACCCCACACTTTTCGAAGAAACCCTATTCTACGAAAAGGAACTCTACACTACCTAGTTGAAACCTACGTTTGACTATTAAGAAGTTGAGTTTTAATGTAGTAATAAAATTTTATATTCATCAAATGTTTTTGATAGTATTTCAGTGTAATTTAATGGTTCTCCTTGATTAATTAAAAAGAACATTTTGATCGACAAAAATTTAGAAGATAAAATCACTCAAGTTCTTGAGGGAAGTTACAAATCATCTAGGCAATTTAAATTTGAATACATGTGATCTATCAAGAGATTTTCTTGTATTTTTAATAACAACTATAGCCTTTTTATCTATATATTATATTGAAATTTATTTTTAAGTATAGATATGAATATATACATGTTAAAATCTTTGTATAGTACTGCTACAAGGAATGATCAACTCGTTGTGTGAAATAGGATACACATTAGAGATATACATTTACTTACTTGAACTAATTATTTTTTGTTTCTTATTTTATAGAAGACCACAAGAAACCATGATCTATTTAGAGTTTTTATTTCTTCAATACATTCTATTCAGAAATATATGTTACATATACTGTCAGTCTTTGCTGCTACCACTATGAATATCCACATGTATCATAAAAAACAAACTTTTTATATATAGTATCTGGCACTCATACTCATTTGTTTTCGAAGAATAAGATTCGTTTACTAATATATGAATAATTGGTTCCCTGTAATTTAACTTAAAGGCTCTATTTATCTTTTTTTGTAAAGGTTTGAACCGCCTGCACCTAGTTGTCAATTTTTCGATCTTGTTATAAGAGGAACATTCTAGTGAAATTCACCAATTTCATCAAGATAGAATTTTTAGAGTGGACTAGGATATAATTTTGTCCTAGAAGACTATAAAATTTATGTGTTCATTGTTTTTCTATCCACTACTCAGATTTCATATAGATAAAAACACTACATATTTTGAAAAATAAAAAAGGGGGTCTAATGGAAGAATTGGTGATGATTATCGAAAAGAAAAAAATCAACCCCATAATGTGTATATTTGTATTATTCTGAAAAAATTGGTATCAGGGTATAACATTTCTTATAAGGATATATATATATCTTAAAAAGAATTTGGAATATAAAAGAATATGGCAACAGGTGATCAAAAATATGGTATGTCTATCGTTCGTGATCAATATTTTAATGTTTACAACTACGGATGATAGAAATCACATATGACAATATATCTAATAAAATATGGGATTCAAATTCTATTCAAATATTATCACTCCTTATTTTATTCTTAAAAAATTAGATACTACGAAAGTGGAAGTAGAAGTGGAATATAAAATCATCTCAAATAAAAATAATGCCATCATTTTTAGACTTCGACCTACTAAATTTTATCTTGTTTCAAAAGGCCTTATATCTTATGAGAAGTAGAAAACTATTTTAGTTACTTCATAGGGATCAAAAAACATCCAAAAAATGACATATTCAACCTCCAAAATGATGTTTTATCATTTTAGAATGATTTATAGAGAAAGAATCACTCAAATTAATGGATGATTAAGATAGATTGTCAATGTTATTAATACATTTGGAGATCCCATTAGTCAATTAGATCAATATATAAATATATATAGAGTACTACCTTCAAAATGTAATCACATGTCTATAAGAATTTAAAAAGCATAACTTATCAAGAATTTGACTATGAAGTAATTAATTGGAATATTGAAGATGTATAATGAAGAAGTTAAAGATGAAGCTAAAGATCATAAGATTATAAAAAATGATAATCACTTACCTTAAGGTGATCTCTTAAAAACATGAATGAAAATAAAACCAAAAAGATAAAAGAAGAAAATTCAGACTCATTGTAACACCCCGAGCTTCCACGATACACTTCTCATTCAACAATGCAATAGCTTGCATTGTACGCAACTTCAAGTTCTAACACACCGCAACTAATCAAAGTAGCCGTTACGAATAGTAATACCCAATTTTTTAAATTATAGAAATTTTATATTTCAAAATGGACTTCATTTTTGTATTCGTAATATCGAAATTATCCAAAGTTGAATTTTTTGTAATTTTCTGAGAACATCCAATTTTTATGAATAGTGAAAAATACTTAAAAACAAATTTTTTAATCAAAGTATTTTATAGTGATATATTATAGAATTGAGTGGTTTTAAAGTATAATTAGAATATATTTTTACTATTTTATCCAATGGTGGTCATTAGAATTAATTTCACTTTAAAATTGGACATAAACAATTGTCAGTCTTTTGATATAAATTGTTTTTAAAAACACGCTATTTGTTGTGACAATGAGAATTAATTATAAAATTAATTAATGCAACTTATATGTTTGAATTTTTTTAAAATAGACATCATTTTTGAAATCGGAATATCAAATATAGCTTAGGTTGAATTTTTGGGATTTTTCTGAAAAACTTCAATTTTTGATGAATAGTGAAACCACTAAGTGGTACTTATAAAAACTGATTTTTCGTTTAAATGAAATTTTACAACTTTTGTGTTTTGAATTTCAAAAATCCGATATACATGGTAGTTATTAAGAAGTTAAATGTGGTAAAATGAGATTAAAATAATTTTTGGTGAATAGTAACTTTTAAGTTCTTAATCACAATTAGAGATAATTAGTGTAGTTTAAGGTAAAAATAATGTTTTAATAATATGAGATGAGCTTGACACGTGACCTACCCTCATTGGATGTTCCATGGCCGACAAAGACAATCCATGGGTCAACTTGGGGACCCCATGGAGCCACTTTAGTTGGAAAATGACTTAAATACCTTTTATTTAATGTTAAAGTAAAAAATGACACAAACATGAAATGTTTTACTAAAACAATTTTTACATGAGGTTATACAAGTCATATTTTTTACTATAAATAGTAATTGGAAAGATAAAACGATTTCCTACATCATAGTAGTTTTTTTTATAATTTTTAGACATTAAATAAACTAAATTATTTATGACATCATGATGATGCAGAGATGACCTAATTATTTAACGATTTAAATAAAATGGAAAGATAATGTAATATCTAAGACCTAAACTTGTCCAAAGCCTATTGGATGGGTAGAGTTAGAACCATTATCACCTTATACTCGAATTATAGAAGTGTGGGACCTTTAGAATCCGAAAATCATTGTATAATAATGTAACATTTCATTACTTTCCAAGAGTGCCCCTCCTCTCCACTTATAAAAGGCCCCCACCATTCCCACCTTATTCACACTTTCAAGCCATTTGGCTCGGCCAACCTCTGCCCAAATACTGTCACAACTTTCCTCCCTTTCTCCTAGAAGCCTCACCTCGGGCAGAAGTCTTCCCAAGGAAGCCTTTGGCTCAAATCAAAAAGAGTTACCCGATTTTAAGGAAATGTCTTCTCTAATGTTGTTTTATTTTATTTTGCTTCTCCAACCCCATAAACGCTTTTTATTCCTTTCTTTTGTAACAAAAAAAGTATCCTCAATATACTAGTATGTTGTTATAAGAATTATTCGAGATACACTTACACACATCTATATTTAATGGTTAAAGAACATATTGTTTCTGTGGATGGCGAATTTCTGCCTCACGAAATGATGATTGCTCAACACTCATATAACACCTTCAAAGGTGTCCATTAAGATGTAAATATATTTATATATGATATATAATATTTTTATGTTTTCATTATTTTTATGTATTTCTCATTTATGGTATACTTTATGATTTCCATTATGGGTAAAACGCGATAATTTCATTTTAGGAAGTGCGGACTACCGCCCCCTCAAAGTGATATGAATCGTTAATGCCATATTTGGGATGTATACAGGATAGAGTAAATGATATTATATATGATATTTTACTGGAACTATATTATACCTTTGTATAATTATGATTTCATTCCATTAAATACGAAATAGAAATGAAAGTAGCGTTCATGCGTACGTACGGCTTACCGTCTCCATGAATGGTGCATTTCATTTCTTACCTCTAAATGTTACGTATTATTATGAATGAATGTATATACTGGATATATATGATATATATTATATGTAATTCATGAATATAATTCTGGATATAATGGATATTTTACCACATGAACAACTTGTAATTATAAGAAGTTAATTTTTGACTCAAGTACCTAAGATCGACTAAACGACCGTTATAAACTTAAATAATTACATAATGTTCATGACATGGTAATAAGTGATATAAAAGGAATAATGAACTTTAAAAAGGTTCTTAATAAGGTAGATATTAACTCTAATTTATTATTCAGGAGATCAATGAATGGTCGAGTCAAGTCGGACACGAGGTAAGGGAATTTCTTAACCCAATTTCCATTCTTTGGGATAATCTCCTACATTCAAATTATGTCATTATATTATTATGTCATATCTTGTATTTTTACTTTATTTATGTGTACTTATAGTGAATACACATAATATATCTATTTTAATTTAAAAATTATCTTTGTATGGGACTTCGTCTCAATCTCCTTTCATTGAGGCATATTTGGTTTTATACACAACTTTCTTTTATACGGTGTATAAACCCCTTTGACTTTTACATTTATTCAAAAGGAATCATTTTTATATGAAGCGTTTTATTAAAAGTCAAAAAGGGAATGTTTTTCATTCCATACTTATGCGGCGACAATGACTTCTCCACTACCGTGACCATTATTTGAGTTTCGGATTCCTCTACAAGCCATCACTTTTTTTAATGAAAAATAAATACAAAGTTTTAACATTCTTTTATTTTGGTATTGAAAATGGTTTTGAATACGTTTTTATTATATCAATGTGTTGTATTGATATCTTGTGATTGAAATGTGGAAATTTTATGTTTCCATTATGCATGTTTTATGTGATACGATTATGTTATGGTTTATGATATATTTAAAACTATTCATATGAGGAATGCATTGAACTTAATAAGTGACGGGTGGAGCCCGCTATAGCTCCTCGATGCATCGGTAGGTCTCATGAGACGAACTAGTGTCTTGGCACGAGGCCTTGACAAAATCTTATTTGTGGTCTTGGCACGAGGCCTTGGCTACATGGTTATGATAATCTGGAATTATGCATTCCATCATTATGAAAGTGGTTATTGATATTTCATGTGATTATTCGACTAGTAGAATATCCATGTGAGTAAGTAAATGGTATTATTTCATTTTACTTTTGCCATATTATTCTAAAGTTCATGTTTAAATGGCTTTTGTTTTAGTTATACATTGCCTTAAATGTTAATGTTTATTTATGAAAGCTTCCGCTATATTGTTATCCTTACTGAGCATCTGAGCTCACCCTTTCAATGTTTTAATTTTTCCAGGATGTGAAGAAGTATATTATTAATGACCTGTAGGGATAATATAAGGGGATATGAAGAGAAGATGTTGTAGTTTTGTTTTACTTTATGATTTAATGTAAGACTTATGAAAGTATCTAGTGTTTCCAAGGCTACTAAACTAATCGGTATATCGAGACTTGATCTTTTGTGATCATGCCAATGTTACGAAGTAATGCACCGACTCGGGGTAGTTGGGGTCGGGTTGTTACAGTTGGTATCAGAGGCAGTTTAATACTAAACTTGGAAGTTAGATTTAGATAATCTCTGATTAGAGCACATAGCCCGAAGATAGACTTTAAGGATTAGTATAGAAGAACTTCCTAGAATTTTGGTATTATAGAGATTTTGTGAATTTTCCGAGCAATACATCCTTGTCTGGATATGAGTAGGTAGAGGAGGCTCTAGCACAGATGTACCTAGGGGTAAAACCCGAAAACACCGCTTTGAACTAGACTCGAACGGGAACTGGTGCACGACAACGGGCCTTGCTGCACTCTTGGTTACGACACTCCCGGGGGATATGCTTAGGATAATTCTCATTTTCTTTACAAACCATTATGAAGGGTTATGAGTATATACTTCCTCAAAGATTTTTTTTTTATGAATATGGATTATATCCATAAATAGTTCAATTAGTGTTAAGTGTTTTACAAGTATGGAATTCTGTATTTTGATTCACAAACTAATCTAGTTTATGCCATTGTTTAGAAATGGCGCCTAGTGGAAGGAATGGATACCGTATCAATGCACGCACTCCGTGTAGGGATTGCCCTCCTGCTCAAGATAATTATTGTGGATCTGGAGATACAACTGGTGCTGATCAACTTATTACCTTACTGGGACAACTCACTCAGGTTATGAATAATAACCTTACTCGTATGGATCACCCTGATCCACAATGTAGAGGATCAATGTTAGACCGCTTCATAAGGCAACAACCGCGAACATTTAATGGGGGTACAAATCCATTAGTAGATGAGCAATGGATAAACTCCTTAAAGAAAATATTCCATGCCTTGGGGAGTAGCGAAAGGGAGAAGGTTGTCATGGTAGTTTACCGCCTCACTAGAGAGGCCGATCAGTGGTGGTCACTAATTCAAAACACACAGGAAGATGAAGAAGTATCAAATATAGAATGGAGAGAGTTCAAAGATCTTTTCCTAGAAAAATACTTTCCACATGACCATCGAGCAGATATGGAAAGACAATTTTTGAGTCTGAGACAAAAGGAGGATGAGAATGTCGCAAACTATGAGGCCAAATTACAAGGTTAGCAAGACATGCTGCAGATTATATATGTAACCCAAGAAGTAAGATTGATCGTTTCATTGATGGGATAACACCATTTCTTCATCGAGATTTAGTATCACAATATTTCTCAATATACGAAGATATAGTCTTGTGTGCTATCAAGACAGAAAAGGAATTCCCTAAGTCTTATGACAATAAAGTAAAGCAAGAGAAGAAGAGAACGGTTGAACAAGAGATAGATAAAGGGAAAAAGGGAAATAAAGATTCTCTATTATGTGATAATTGTGGGAAGAATCACCCTGGTACTTGCCTAAAAGGAATAGAGGTTTGTTATAAATGTGGAGAAATAGGTCACCAGGCGCGTGATTTCAAGGGAAAGAAAAAGGCTATCAATGTTGAATGCTATAATTGTAGGGAAATGGGGAATTATGCAATTGAATGTCCTAAGCGTCAGTAAAACAGACCTCAGAAAAGGCCAAGGGATCAAGGCCAAGCTTATGCTGTTACTATAGATGAAGTTGAATAATTATTGTATATGTGTTTTTGGACTCAAGAACTAGATTATGTTTATAAGAATAATGTGATATATATATGGATTGTACTGCAGTACATGTTGTTTTGATTAAGGATTTAATATGATGAAGGTAATCATATTTTTAGTATGTGACAATAAGAGAAACTTTACTTTGTTTGGGGAATATGAGGTTACAATTAATTTTGGAATTTAGAGACCTTTTAGAGAAAGTCTGGATGGAGGTATTTTGGATAACTATAAAGGTTGGAATGGATTAAGTTGATCTTTGGATAGTATTGTTTAAGGTTAAAACATTTCTGAAGATTATTTTTGGAATATTATAATACTATAGTTTTAGGAAAAGAACAACCTGCAGGGTGGGGCATAACTCGTCTCGTCGGACAAAGCTGTAGGAATCGAACCCACAACCATAGTACGACAGGCCTTTATTTCCTACCACTAGCCTACAGGAAGTCCCTGGTTATTACAAAATAATTTTCCTAATCTAAATGGTATGTGGTAATATTTTGAACCTTATACAATTAGGATAAATAGAATATTTTTGAGTTCTATTACTTTTTAGAGTGAAAGATGGGTTTGTGGTAAAAATATATTAAACAATGAATGTCTACATGAAAAGTATGTATATTCCCTTACGTTCTTAGTAAATCTTCTAAATAAATACCTCAAAATTATAAAAGATAACTTAAAACAAAAACGTTGCCGGTTAACTTTTCCAACCGGGGAATCAATTATCGTTTAACCAATCACAGGTTTGTGATTTTCTTATAGTTAACTTTCTCCTAATCCTGTTTTCTACAACTCTTCATCAGACCTTGATGGTTTTTTTCTCCTCCATATCCATATTTTCATAGAATCCTATAATGGGCTATCTCGGGCGACCTTTGTACTTATCTTGCTTTATTTTAATGTTATATTTTTATTAACCTTATTTTCAAAGTGGGTTTTCCACAAAGGTATTTTCTATTTTCAAACTTTTATTTTACAAGAAAAATTTCAAATTGAGAGGACGCAATTTATTGAAGGAGGGGATAATGTAACACCCCGAGCTTCCACGATACACTTCTCATTCAATAATGCAATAGCTTGCATTGTACGGAACTTCGAGTTCTAACACACTATGACTAATCAAAGTAGCCGTTATGAATACTAATACCCACTTTTTAAAATTATAGAAATTTTATATTTCAAAATGGACTTCATTTTTTTATTCGTAATATCGAAATTATCCAAAGTTGAATTTTTTGTAATTTTCTGAGAACATGAAATTTTTATGAATAGTGAAAAATACTTAAAAACAAATTTTTTAATCAAAGTATTTTATAGTGATAAATTATAGTATTGAGTGGTTTTAAAGTATAATTAGAATATATTTTTACTATTTTATCCAATGGTGGACATTAGAATTAATTTCACTTTAAAATTGGACATAAACAGTTGTCAATCTTTTGATATAAATTTTTTCTTAAAAACACGCTATTTGTTGTGACAGCGGGAATTAATTATAAAATTAATTAAGGCATCTTATATGTTTGGAATTTTGTAAAATAGACATCATTTTTGAAACCAGAATATCAAATATTGCTTAGGGTGAATTTTTGGGATTTTTCTGAAAAACTTCAATTTTTGATGAATAGTGAAACCACTAAGTGGTACTTATAAAAACAAATTTTTCATTTAAATGAAATTTTACCACTTCTGTGTTTTGAATTCCAAAAATCCGACATACATGGTTTTCATTAAGAAGTAAAATGCGGTACAATGAGATTAAAATAATTTTTGGTGAATAGTAACTTTTAAGTTCTTAATCGCGATTAGAGGTAATTAGTGTAGATTATGGTAAAAATAATGTTTTAATAATATGAGATGAGCTTGACACATGTCCTAACCTCATTTTATGTTCCATGTCTAAACAAGAAAATCCATGGGTCAACATGGGGACCCCATGGAGCCACTTTAGTTGGAAAATGACATAAATACCATTTATTTAATGTTAAAGTAAAAAATGACACAGACATGAGATGTTTTACTAAAACAATTTTTAAATGGGGTTATAAAAGTCATATTTTTGACTATAAATAGTAATTGGAAAGCTAAAAAGATTTCCTACATCATAGTATTTTGTTTATAATTTATAGACATTAAATAAATTAAATTATTTATGACATCATGATGATGCAGCGATGACCTCATTATTTAATGATTTAAATAAAATGGAATGATAATGTAATATCTAAGACCTACACATGTCCAAAACCTATTGGATGGGTGGATTTCGAACCCTTATCACCTTATCCTCGAATTATATCAATGTGGGACCTCTTAAATCCGAATACCATTTTAAAATAAAGTGACTTTTCTTTACTTTCCAAGAGTTCCCCTCCTCTCCTCTTATAAAAGGCCACCACCTCTACCACCTCATTCACACTTTCAAGCCATTTGGATCGGCCAACCTCTGCCCAAATACTCTTCCAACTTTCCTCCCTTACTCCTAGAAGCCTCACCTTGGGCAGAAGTCTTCCCAAGGAAGCCTTTGGCTCAAATCAAAAAGTGTTACCCGATTTTAAGGTAATGTCTTCTCTAATGTTGTTTTATTTTATTTTACTTCTCCAACCCCATAAACTCTTTTTATTCCATTATTTTGTAAAAACAGCAGTATCCTCAATATACTAGGATGTTTTTATATGATGTATTCGGGATACACTTACTCACACCTACATCTAATGGTTAAAGAACATACTGTTTCTGTGGATGGAGAATTTTTGCCTCACGAAACGATGATTGTTCAACACTCATATAACACCTACAAAGGTGGCCATTAAGATGTAGCTATATTTATATATGATATATAATATGTTTATGTTTTCCTTATGCTTCTGTATTTCTCATTTATGGCATACTTTATGATTTCCATTATGGGTAAAACGTGATAATTTCATTTTAGGAAGTGCGGACTACCGCCCCCTCAAAGTGATGTGAATCATTAATGCCATATGTGGGATGTATAAAGGATGTAGTAAATGATATTATATATGATATTATACTGGAACTATATTATACCTTTATATAATTATGATTTCATTCCATTAAATACAAAATATAAATGAAAGTAGCGTTCATGCGTACGTACGGCTTACCGTCTCCATGAACGGTGCATTTCATTTCTTACCTCTAAATGTTACGTAATATTATGAATGAATGTATCTACTGGATATATATATATATATATATGATATCTAAATCATGAATATAATTATGGATATAATGGATATTTCACCACATGAACACTTTGTAATTATAAGAAGTTTATTTTTGACTCATGTACCTAAGATCGACTAAACGACTGTTATAAACTTAAATAATTACATAATGTTCATGACATGGTAATAAGTGATATAAAAGGAATAATGAAATTGAAAAAGGTTCTTAATAAGGTAGGTATTAACACTAATTTATTATTCAGGAGATCAAAGAACGGTCGAGTCAAGTCGGACACGAGGTAAGGGAATTTCTTAACCCAATTTCCATTCTTTGGGTTAATCTCCTACTTTCAAATTATGTCATTATATTATTATGTCATATCTTGTATTTGTACTTTATTTATGTGTACTTATAGTGAATACACATAATATATCTATTTTATTTTAAAAATGATCTTTGTATGGGACTTCGTCTCAATCTCCTTTTGTTGAGGCATATTTGGTTTTATACACAACATTCTTTTATACGGTGTATAAACCCCATTGACTTTTACGTTTATTAAAAAGGAATCATTTTTATACGAAGTGTTTTACTAATCAACAAAAAGGGAATGTTTTTCTTTCCGTATTTATGCGGCGATAATGACTTCTACGCCGCCATGACCATTATTTGAGTTTCGGCTTCCTCTACAAGCCATCACTTTTTTTTAATGAAAAATAAATACAAAGTTTTAACTTTCTTTTATTTTGGTATTGAAAATGGTTTTGAAAGCTTTTTTATTATATCAATGTGTTGTATTGATATCTTGTTATTGAAATGAGGAAATGTTATGTTTCCTTTATGCATGTTTTATGTGATATGATTATGTTATGGTTTATTATATGTTTAAAACTATTCATATTAGAAATGCATTGGACTTAATAAGTGATGGGTGGAGCCCGCTATAGCTCCTCGATGCATCGGTAGGTCTAATGAGACAAACTAGTGTCTTGGCACGAGGCCTTGACAAAATCTTATTTGTGGTCTTGGCACGAGGCCTTGGCTACGTGGGTATGATAGTCTGGCATTATGCATTCCATCATTATGAAAGTGGTTATTGATATTTCATGTGATTATTCGACTAGTAGAATATCCATGTGAGTAAGTAAATGGCATTATTTCATTTTAGTTTTTCAATATTATGCTAAAGTTCAAGTTTAAAAGGATTTTGTTTTAGTTATACATTTCCTTAATTGTTAATGTTTATTTATGAAAGCTTCCGCTATATTGTTATCCTTGCTGAGCATCTGATCTCACCCCTTTCAATGTTTTTTATTTTTCCAGGATGTGAAGAAGTATATTATGAATGACCTGTGGGGATAATATAAGGGGATATGAAGAGAAGATGTTGTATTTTTGTTTTACTTTATGATGTAATGTAAGACTTATGAATGTAGCTAGTGTTTCCAAGGCTACTAGACTAATCGGTCTTTCGAGACTTGATCTTTTGTGATCATGCCAATGTTACGAAGTAATGCACCGACTCTGGGTAGCTGGGGTCGGGGTGTTACACTCATCAGGTTCTAAAATTGATGTGGCTCTACTGGCCATATAATTCGGCATATTCTACAAGAAAATGATATGATTCGGAAATTCTATCAGAAGGATGCGAGATATCCCCATGATGTAATATGATAAAAAGGAAAAATGTTAGGTTACATAATAATGGATTTCTTTCAATTTAATTTTGCTAAAAAGAAGAACAAAATTAAATATTATAGGAATGTCAACTATGAGCACAAAGAAAAAATATACCTAAATGAAGCATTGAGTGTATCTGATTACTCAAGAATCTCTTCAAAATAATTTTAAAAAAAAGTTCCAAAAAATCTAAAATCCAATAATTTTTATGGATAAGGAATTAAAAAAGGTAAAGACATATTATTATTCTTCCTCTAACTCTGATAGTTGTTCAAATGATAAATTTTACACTTTCTGTTCAATAGTAGAATAAAAATAAGATTCTTAATTAAGAGGCATAAATTATTAAAAAAATATACCTTAGGTGGTCATTGGTGAAAGAGACATAATTTTGTGACATCATCAAAATCTAAATGAAAAATTCAATACATCTATATTAAACTCTATTGATCATGAAAAAATGATATAAGAATTACTGGATGATTAGGATTTATATAAAAGTGATTATCTTGTTTTTACAAAAGGAAAAAAGTATCTAAATGGATGTATTGTATTGAATGTTACAAAAATAAAAAGATTTTTAATAGGATGAAAATGTGAAAAATAGAAGTTATACAAAAAACAATTTCTACCAAATTAATTAAATACTACCAATCATTAATGTGGAATAAAAGTTCATTACACTAAAAATACTTATTTAATAATTCCATGAATTAGGGGTATTGAAGATGAATTTATGTACAAATATATACCAGAAACAAGTGATATGTGTTTTGGAAATATAATGAAAATATTGATTCCCAGTTCAGTGGTCATCGACACTTCTTAAAAAAATAAAATATAGGTACCTAGAAAAACAAAATTTTATTTGAATTTTATTTAGAAAATTCAAAAGGAATATAAAACATATCTGATATATGGATAATGGCTACTCCAGACACATGAGTGGAGACTCATCAAATTTATATACAGTGAAATCACATGGATAGAGGTCAAGTCACTTTTTCTGATAATGAAAATGAAAAGATTATTAGATTTTGAACAATTGGATATCTAAATATTATGTTAATAAACAATGTATTCTACGTAAAGGGGTTAAATCATAACCTGAGAAGAATCTCTCAACCTTATAATGATGGATTTTATATTTATTTCCCTAACAATTCATGCTTAATTAAAATAGATAATCTAGTAAAAGAAACTAAATTTATTTTTATAAATAAACAGGATGATCAATGGACCATAACTAGAAACAAAGATATTTTAGTAGCTAAT
Source organism: Viscum album (assembly GCA_963277665.1). NCBI lineage: Eukaryota > Viridiplantae > Streptophyta > Magnoliopsida > Santalales > Viscaceae > Viscum > Viscum album. The sequence goes on from OY728129.1 coordinate 939,614,125, forward strand.
GGATATAATCAGGAAGGAGGGATAGATTGTGAGAAAAAATTTGAACATATAGCTGGACTAGAAGCCATTAGAACCCATTAATCCAATTATTGTCATACAAATTTTTAATTCTATCAGATAGATGTTAAATCTGACTTTTTAAATTATTTTTTAATGGTGGATGTTTTATTTAATAAGCCCTAGTTTCAGAAACCCCTTAAAACCCAAATTATGTTATTAAAAATTACCACAGCTCTTTATGGACTTAAACAAAAAACTAATGGTTAATATGAAAGATTAAGATCCTTTTTGTTGGAAAATAGATTTTTTGTAAGAGTTATAGATCATAAAAATTTTAATAATACTGTTTGTTCTAATATTTTAATATTATAAATTTATGTATGATGTTTTTTCTAGTTGAACAAATAAAAATATTGGAAATTATTCTTCAATGGTAATGAAAAAAGAATTTGAAATATCTAATACTAGAGAACTAAATTTCATTTTAAGACATCATATTAACAAAAAATTATATAGAAATATTTTAATCAATGTAAATATATGATTTAGATATTAATAAAACATGGACATGAAAATAGTATGATCAATAAAACTCCAATTTGATCAAATATAAAAATTGATTTACATGAAGATATAAACCTAGTTAAAAAAAATTTATATAGAGGTATGGTTATATGTATATTTTGTCTTACTAATAGATGGAATGATATAATGTTTTTGTATGTCTGTGATCTACATTTTAGTTAAACCCAAAATAAATCTGTCTTAGTTCTTTTAAAAAACAATTTGTCATATTTAAAAGGAATTATTTTTTAATTAATTCTTTTTCAAAAAAACAATTGATTTTCATTTTATTTTAAATTCATATGCTATCTTTAGAGGATTTATATTAGATACAAAATTACTTCAGGGAGTTTATAATTTTTAGAAAAATCATTAATTTCATGGTCAAGTAAGAAAAAACACCAATTTCACCTATCTAATGCCATGGTAGAATATGTATCTTCTGGTAGTTTTTGTGAACAAGTGTTGTAGATGAAACATAATCCACATGATTTTGGACTCAATTTTAGTAATATACATATATAATGTGATAATACTAAGGTAATTTAAACATCATATATTTCATTCTTGGACTAAGAATATTGATATGAGGCATCACTGTCTAAGAGATAATGTTCTTAAAAAGGATATATCTTAAGAATTTTTATACACGGAATATCAATTAGCCGATATTTTTACTAAAACAATTTACAATATTTGTTTTGATTTTATTTAGGGGGATTATGTTTATTTAATTTTTTAAATAATATTTTGTCAATTTATTAAAATTAATCTGTTTGTAGAATTATTTCATTTTGATTTTTTTAATTCCAATGTCAATTTAATATTTCTTTTATTTTATAAAAATATGTTTTTTGTTTGTTTTCTATTTTTTAATGCGACTTTTCCAATTAAAATTATAATGATTACACCACATCATCAAAATTTGAATCCAAAAAAACCACCAAACTTGTTCTATTCTAATTCATACTCCTTCTGACCCTTTCATTTTAAAAGGAATATATTATTCTTGATTACCAAATCCCTGACCAACATACCATCAAACCTCAAACATTAGAAAATAGAATCTTTATGCAGATTTAAGAAAGTTCAACCAAGGGGGCATATTCATGAAATGAAATATTAGAGAGTTCTTCAAGGGGAGGTAAATGATTTAGATTGGTTGAATCAAACGAATTTGGTTTTAATTACTTTTATATTATTTCATGTCCTATAATTATTATTTTCCAAATATAATCATTCCTTATATTTTTAATATAGATGTAAAAGAGTTTCTGAAATGGAACTTTTAGTTTTGGAAGCTATGAAGATCAGTTATGTCTATGATTTATAAAGATGATTTTTCCATATCATCGGTTTAGATTCCTAAAATCATTAAATATACCATTGAGGGGGAATTTCATTTTGATATGAGAAATCTAAGAGATAATAAATAATGATCTAATGATATTATGTTTTATCTTTTCATAATAATAAGAATTATGAAATTGAGGACAACAGCTCTTAATGTTGATCAGAGAGTCATGATAAAGTTCATTCGATTTGAAATTATTCTCATAATGGATCATTAATATAATGTTACTTATCGAGATATATATTTTTTGCATTTTAAAACAATATTATGATGATCTTTAGTAGATATATGTTATGTTATTTTTTTATAGTTGATATAAGGGTTGAAATATTGGTTTTTACCTATATAGAAGAATTGTATCCCATATATTTCTAAGGATGTTTAAGGTAAGAGATATCTCTTTTATTCTATGATGTCATCATAGATATATTCTCAATACTGGAACTGTTGGGAAGCTTGTATTTATCATGAGTGAATCATGGAACAATCTTATTCCAGTTCGTATAGTAGAATAGGAAAGTCCGATGGCCGGTGTTAAGGGGGAGAAATTTTTCATAATGTTGGTTATGTAAGTCCAAGGCCCAATGAATATACAGAATTAAGAGTTGATGAGTCTAATCATAATAAAAGTATAATAATTTCATCCAATATTTTTGATGTAGTGGCAGTTTTCTATACAACCAAATAAGATGTTTCTGAGCATCATACTCAAAAAACAGAGAATTTTTATCATGTTTATCAGGAGGCTGGTCAAACTACTGAAGTTATTCTAAATGTAGATGAGTTTTTTGAAAAATATATCCTTAATTTATGATGATATGATTAATTTCAGAGTATATATATTATGTGAAAGGAAAGATGTTTTATATATAGAGCAATGTTTACATGTGGTGGATATTGGTCAACCTTGAGATCAATTTATAGAGTATTCTTACTAACTACAATGAAATACAAAATATTTGGATCAATGTTTCAATAATTTTAAGGAATATAATTTGTCCCTAAGGAAATATTTATACACATGGAGGAATAAATTTGATGAACTATGTAGTTTTATAGTTCCAAGAGATGAGTTTGATGCACTTAAAGATCAATTATAAGACGTTCAAGAAACTATTGTGCCCATGGGTGACATCGGAGCGTTTATCAGAAAATTTCTATTGAGTTCACATCCTCAAAAGAATATTCTATAATGAAATAATATTTGATGTTTTGAATAAGCCAATAGGAACTGTGTTTCAATAAAATAGAAAAATTAATCTGACTTCAACCACTTCTCAGTAAACTCCTCCAAACATGATAAAAATAATTGGAGAAGTAACTTATATGATAGATGATTTCAATAACCGTCTTCCCACATATTATTGGTAAAATACCCCACTGAATGTTCTTCTCGATAAAAAGTAGGGTATGACAATGTTCTTCACATAGCATAGGCATCAAGTTAGAGACATATTGATTGATTTTATTCAGTCTAATGAAACATTATATGAATTTGTTATGGTGAATATGATTGAAAACAAGAATTTATGTCATGATTCGAAGAATATGTTTCCACAATGGATAGATGTTCCCAAAATCCCCTTCATTACCTATTTCTGAATCTTCTATATATAAAAGGTGCGTTTTAGACTATTCCTCATCATTATGAACCATATTATAATGGATATTCTGATCAAGAACGCCAATTTGATCAAACCCCCTCATACAGAAGAATTCCTGCATTGATTTTGGAATATATTTAGTATTTTCAAAATATTTTATCTGTATGTTACAATACTTTTCTTAAATTTTTATATTTCTGAGTTTTAAATCATTTTATGTTTAATGTTAATGTACATAGCCATATTAGTAGTATTATTTTTCTATTCAGCTGAATATCACATTCATTTATTATTATATGGAAAATAAAATATTTTTTTTCTATTTTCAAATAATTTTTTTTCTATAACAATATGAGAGAAAATTGTGTAAAAACATTTATCATTCTTTAAAAAATCTATTTTCTCATAAATCTAAGTGGTATTGAAAAATTGAAATGCTTTTGTCAAAAATTACTTAAAAAAATATTTTTTATTAAATAAATATTGTTTCTTTAGTGTTAAAAATTGAAAAAGTTTGTATAAATTATGTTATGGGTTTTGGGATCATCAAAAGGGAGGAGATTGTTTGGCATTTACTGTCTTAACAATACTCATTATTACATTCAGATTTTCATGTTCACAAATTCCCTTTTTTTTACTAATGATATTATATTATCTGAGATTAAGAAATTTATAGTCTTCTCAATATTATAGATATTTATTTATGTTATCAATCTGTATGTAATTTTCATCAATGTGTTATGAATGTGAATTTGTGTTTTTGGAAAAAAAAAATTATAACCTATGTTGTTATGTGTAACGTAAGGAATGAGCCTTAAATTTGTTTAATGAGTGAATGGATTATCGTCACTTTGACGAACAGTTTTTATATGGATTTGAAACACTAAATTTGAATAAAAATAGAGAATATCAACCCCACATTGATGTGAATAATCATTGTTCATACCCTAATTTCAAGATATTGTTTGTATTGACGATCAAACATATGTTTGGAATAAATATTTCTCTCAATGGATGAACGTAAGGATTATGATACCTATATTACATTTTATCCCTAAGCTATATGAAGGAGCACTACTCTATGAAATGTAAACCATCATTATACGATGGAACCCATACATTATGAAAATGAACCATATACTATGAGATATAACTCTATGCTTTGCAGTTGAATCTAACATTTGACTATTCAACTAAAATATTTTAATACTAAAATATAATCGAAGCCTCAATTAATAGTCTTTATTGTATTTTAGGATAATTAAAATGTTCTCCTTGAATATTTTAGAATCTATTTTTGATCAACTATTTTCAGTAGATAAATCACTCATATTCATAAGGGAATTTAGGACTCCTCAAGGAAATTTGAATTTGAATACAAGTGATATAACCTGAAGTTTTATTGTATTTAGTATTCTGAAGCAAGATATCTTCTATATATATTATATTTAAATTTATTTGTAAATATACAAGTGAATATATACGTGTGAATATATTTTTATAGTACTATTATAATGAATGATCATCTCATTTTGGGTAAGAGGCTAAACATTTGTGATAAGAATTTTCTATATAAAACTACATCTTCTCTGTTTCTTATTATAATGAAGATCAAATTCAAATAGGATCACATCATAGTTTTTCTTTCATGAATATATTCTTTTCTATTGAATATGATCCATACACTTTCGGTTGTTGTTGTTGAAACTATGAAGATCAACCTGTATTATAAAAAAATCAAAGTCTTTTGATTGGAGTATAAACTTCTCCAACTCAGTTGTGGTTTAAGATTCTTCTTCTTGTACTAATATGTAAATAATTGGTTTACCTTAAAACAACCATAAGGCCCTCTTTATTCATTTTTAATGGTTTAAACTCCTTCCACTCAGTTGTATACTTGATGGTCTAGCGATAAGAGGGTCTTGGTAGTGAAATTCACCAAGCGCGCAAGGTGAGAATTAGTGGAGTAGGCAAGGTGATCATTGTTCCACCAAACCACTATAAAATAGTTGTGTTCAATATTTCTATTTATCTTTAGCTGAGATCTCATATAGATGAAAACACTGAGTGTCTAAATAAATAAAAAATTTCCTCAATAACAATAATTGATGAAGATTATCAAAAAGACACAATCACCCCTCTTGTGTATTTTTTTATTATTCTCACCTAAAATATGTGAAATAAATGAAATATATAGGATATTAATAAAAAATTTACGTTAATATAAATATAATATATCGTTTCCTTTATTACCTCTTTAACACACTAAACATTGATAACATTGGTCATTGACATGTTACATACCACCACATCGACATGATGTGATTCATTTTATATCACAATAATTCGAGATATAATTAAAAATGATTAAATTAATTTTAAATTTATTAAATAATAATAATTGAGGAATAATATAATGTTACTTACCTTGTTTCTGTATTGATCATAAAAAATTGAAAAACCACTCATCCATATGTACAAACTACAATCTCCATGATTGTAGTGTTTTTTCATTTTCTTATCCATCATTAATGATTGGGTTTTATAGTATATGTGATGTATACATATGATAATTATTTCATTATTAGTATTCCATATATGTTTATATTATGAAACTTATGACCATTGTGGACCTACCAGTGATGATTTTGGCACAGAAACCTAATTTGGTCAAAACATGATGTAAACATAATTATTAATATTTTAAAAAAAACAAGGTAATTAGTAATATAAAATTAATAATTACACAATAATTCATTATTTGGATGGATTATGTTTTTTAAAGGGATTTTTAAATTAACCTATTTTTTTCAGGGGTTATTCATGTTTCAATGATATTTTTATTTATCCCATTTCATTTCAATAGCATAATAATGATTCAAATAGTTTATAATTTTACCTATTCATTTTCCATGATTTAATCATGATTAAATGATTTATTTATTCTACCCATTTGTTTTCTGTGGGTTAATATTTTTTCAAATAGATTATTATTTAACTAATTTTTTTCAATGGTTTAATCATGTATCAAATACATTTTAATTTATCCCATTTTTTCCATGGATTAATAAAGAGTAAAATAGATTTGTTTCCCATTTTATTTCCATGGGATAACAAGGGATCTAATATAGTGTTATTCATCCCATTTAAATTTCATGGGTTATTAATGTTTCTAAGATATTTTTGATGAAAATTTTTCCTTTCTATGGGTTAATTATATTCTAAAGTCAATAATGGTTGTTTTAATGAGTTTTGAGGAATTGTCAATGATTTCATTTTGTGTAAATTATATTTGATGGGTGAGTCCAGATCGATTTGGGTGATCCAGTTATATCTTATAGGATTAGTGCACCCATATAATGATATGCTACATTAGGTAATTCAGATATGTAATTTAACCATATTAATTATTATATTTGAAAGGGTTATGTAAGGTTTCTATTTGATAATTTTCCAAGATACAATTTTTTTTTATCTTTTATTATTATTTGGATTATATTGTTTCTAATTATTGAGAATGATATCACTTGGATTTTGATTATTGATTCTATTGGATCATTATTTCCATGATATTTATATCTTATGGTTTTGGAAAAAATATTATGGTTTGTATAATGATTCAAATGTGCAATTTTATAATTTCATCTTTCCATATTGCATTATTTTTCTAATAGATTGAATTGAATTGTTAATGATTATTCATATAATTACTAATACTTTTAGATAACATATTTTATGTCTGTGTTTCCTTAGGTTTTGATGAATGATGTTGAAAAATGTATGTTTATAAATTATTTCACAAGGATAATGTTGATGATATACTGTAAAATAAGGAAAGATAGGTTAAATGGGAGAAATTTAATTTTTACAACTTATGTGTTAAACATGATATGAGTTTTGTATTAAATTTTTTTCTAATTCTCTAAACCTCTGAACCTAAATTATCCACTATTTTATAAATTTTCCATTCCATCCTTTTTATTTTTTATGGGTTTGATGAAAAATTCGGGTCATAATTATCTTTATCATAGGGATAAATATAATGTTTTCAATTTTAGTACATGATCATGGAGTACGAGACTTAAGATGTTATATTTCTCGTGAAATCCAAATAAGGCTTGTTTTGAATACTATAAGAAGATTAATTTACAAATTTTCTAAAAAAGTGTAAATTGTTAATAATATATTTATTTAATAATTTTTAAAGGCTTAAAAATATTTTTATAACATTTTAATAAAACTTGAATCTTGATGATAATTTATTTTTGACCTAAGATAGAAATAAAATTAGATATTATTAAAACAATTCTATACCATTTTAATGACCAATTACTAAAAAATGTTTAAAAATTTAAAATTAATAAATAACAAAATAATTAGAATACAGTGTTATTATAATAGATTAATATCAAATAATTATATAATTTAAGACTAGAAAATAATCCTGAATATTGATGAGATTATAAAAAAAATCCATTACCACTTTTTTATGTTCAAATACAAAAAGAGTGAAATAAATAAAATCAAATTAATCATTGAATATGATAAATTTAAATATATCCAGTATAAAACATTTCATAGTGGTATTTTATACACCACACCAAGGAATGAGTGTCGAATATGGTGTATTTCTCAAAGAAGTACTGATACCAGAAACCTTTATCCTAGGTTAAACATCCATAATATATGACTGAAAATAATTTATAATAAATATGTGTTCATTATAAATATAATAAAAAACCAACACAATATATATAATATCATAAACTTCTTACTTAAATTCTTTTTTCACCCATTTATTTTCAATTATTTGTTAAAATCACTATCTCGGGTGATAATTGTTTCATTTTTCCTATATTATTAAGTTCAATAATTTTTTCATTAATAATATGATCATTGTAAAACAATATATATATTTTTAATAATTATATAAATATTATATTTATCCATTGGGGTTTTATGTAGATTAAACTATTAATGTTACAGATTGAATATTGATTACATGGTTCTTTGAGATGATAGGTCGCATGTACCCATGAACGCTATTTCTATTTTTTTCTCTAATGATGGATTTGAATGAAAATAAATATTAATTAAAAATTAAAGAGTAATTATTATTATCTATATATAATTTATATTAATAAAATATGTCGTTTATTCCGCCAATTTAAAAACAAAATGTCAAACATTTCACATTGGTATATGGATGTTGTAGTGCACACTATGCATGATCGATGTTATTGTTGTCTAATTTATTAGAAGGTAAGAAGTTAGATTTGAAATTATATTTTCATCGTTGTATTAATATCACAAAAATTACATATATTCTTTAAAATTATCATTACTACAATTAATGTAATGAATAATATAATAGTGAATCACATCACTTTGTGAAGGGGTAATGTGCCCTACACATGAGCGACATTATCCTATGCTTCAAAAAATATAAATTAAGTAGGAAAATGTGATACAAAATTTAAAGAAGTATAAATTTTTCCTAAATGTCATATAAATATGTTAAATACGTCATTATATCAATTCATGAAAGGTTGTGATGGAAAACAATTAGATTAGCTCATGAGGCAGTAGTCTGCAATAAACAAGATAGATGAGTTTGTTTCCCATTTGGTGGATGTAGAGATGGATATGGGTTATGAAATTAACATAAAAATGTAATAATATATTATATATTTCGTATAATATTATAATAGTTACCAATGTTTTCAATGAGGTGTATGAATAAATAAAACTAGTATTCACATTTATAAATTTTACCTCAACTTTAGAGAGCTTGTTTATGTTTGTACCTAAAGCATTTAAAATATGGATTACTAATCCATTTTAACATAGAATAATTAATTGAAAATTAAAAAAAAAATTGAAAAATAATTTAACCTTTTAAATGATTTAAACAAAATTTTATTTTTCATTTAAATTTTATATTTTAACTATGCATAAAAAATTAATCTTTTCATTAAAGTCCAAAAAATTGAATAACATTTAATTTTGATATTTGGATTTAAAAATGTGTGTTTATTTTGTGATGTAAAATTTTTAAAACATGTAAAAAATATTTTTAAATTATCTGTTCGAACACCAACTAATATTCCTTTTAGAAAAATTCTATTATTTTAGAATACATTTATTTATATGTTAAATGTTTCTTATTAAAATTATATTCAATCGATAAAATATTATCACTATTAATGTGTAAACAAAAAAAATTAATTTAGTTATCACTATCCATTCACACCATCTTAATGGATAGTTTATAATGGTCCTATTTAAATCATAATATATTAATTTGTACCACATTTTGTTTAAACCCAATGTCATATGAATCGAATTATATAAAAGATATTGAATTAAAATAAATATATTTTAATTTTTTGGGGTGTAATATTATATTATAATGTAGGTGTTTAAAATCATAAATGAAATCAACAATGATGTTACACTTTTAAAATCTCAGAGTGTTACCCACATAATGTGATAAAACATATTTTTGAATAAAACATATATTTGATTCTTAAAATGAATTTATTGAACATAAAATACTTATTTATTTTGAATAACCCCAAAAATTATATCTGTTTTAAATATTTACAATATGTTTTCATTATATGGTCACTACTATTCATACCTACCATTTTAATATCAAGATTATAATGGTTTTCTATACCATCGATCTTATAATATAATGATTGAGTATACCAAAATCTATCAGATTTTTCAAATTTATTTCCATGGAAAAAATTAATAGTTATTATACATAAAATGAAAAATAAATCCATTGTTCATTTCTATAAATATCATGGATATTAAAATTTTGAATGTCATAATATCCAATATTTAAATAATTAATCATATATTAATGTAGATACTCTCCTATAAGGCCTTTAATAAATATTAGGCGACTCCTTTATTCCTAAAAATTTAGGGTATAAAATAGGATAAATATACTCCACATAGAAAAATTGAAATTTGAGTCCCATTTTAGAGATATGGAATTATATTATGAATTCATTGTATTCAACCTGAACATTAGATTGAATTCATTAACTATATGGTAAGGGATGTCAATGCATACAACCATGTCTACTTCATATCACCAATTGTAGAATTATTATATTTTCTAGAATTAAGGGGCACTAAACAATGATTATTTTCTTATTAAGTAAATGTAATATAAATTTACTAACTCATGATAAAAAACAGAATAGAAACAATAATATGTAAATTACACCATGTAAAGTGATAACCTTAATGTCCTGAAAACTACTTCTATCAATCAGCTTGTATACTAATTAATGATTAAATATATCCCATTAAATGTAAGTGGAATAATTTGGAAATGGGGATTCATCCAGATGTGATTTATTTTTACATAGACACTACAATTAATTTAAAATAATATAATGGAAAAAATATGCTTCTAATGATATGTCGCTATCAAAAGTTGAAGGAAACATTCTGAAATATATTCATATTAATCCTTCCCCTCGTCATCTCTATCCAGATAATGATTTATTGTTATATGTTTTATATATACCGTGTCCTTTAATTGAAAATATATTCTCTAAAAGATAAAAACATGATGATAAATCCAAATTTCACCTTTTTATATGGGATCACATGTAACTAGTGAATTGCCATATCCCTAAGAGGGGTGCGATCATCATGGGATTTGTAACAGAACATATATTGAACCCTTTATCCAATCATAATTATTGAAATAATGAAGGGAAATATATTAGTGATAGTTCACTAATATTGAGGGAAGTTTTCTGAGAAATAGTTAACTAACTGAAATATGCGAATATGGTTACGGTTAATGTTTGATAGAATATGTTAATTATAACTTCCAACCCTCCAAAAGAGAAATGGAAAAAACTCATTACTAGACAAAAATTGTTATGTTTTTTGGAAAATAAATAGAAATTATTAGGTTAAATCATTATGTGTCTTCTCAAAATAAGTATTTCCATTTGAAAGCTATTGTTATAAATTTATAGTAAGAGGAAGACAAATCACCCATGATTTTATAGTGGATGATTTATTCAATAATATGTTTAATTAAAATATCACTATGTAAGATTAATACATAATGTGATATTTCAATATTATATCCAAGATGAAGAATAATAGTAAATTCATATACCACATTGAGAATAGAGATCTAACATTGAACTTTTTAAATAATTATTTTATACTTCCATTCATGTAGTTATTTATTTATGATTCATATTATCCACTAGTTCTCTCATTAATTGATAAATATGTTGGTTACAATAACAACTTAATTCCCTTAAGTATAATGATAGAATACACTATATGGAATCCTTCGGGTTCTATTATTCTCTGTACAACCATTTGGCTCGAATATTGTAGTTTCTAACTACCAATATTAAAAAAATTACTTACTTACTATAGAAAACTATATAATTCTATATATATGATGTGGTGTTAAAATACTAATTCATTAGACATAACATTAACAATAATATGGTAGTTTTAAATATTCATGAGAACCTATATTATTTTAGAACCCATTTATGTGTTACTTTAGATTGACATCATAAATGTTTTTTAATATTTTTGATAAAATATCATGTATTTGATGTTGGAAAAAAGAAGATCATAAAAATACTATAAGGCCTCAAAAACCCATAAAGAATTAATGTATTATTTATGAACATAATGGGATTTTCAAAATATTTTATTATTTATCAACCATGGGATAAAATTTGTGGAAGTCGATGATGATGCATTAATTATATTATAGAAAAAAATTAAATGATATATGTTTGATAAAATGTATTATAGTGATATTGAGGAAGTTCTATATTGAATCCATGTTCTTTAATTTTTAGAAAAACTTCTATGTTATTATTCAGATGATTAACATCCATAAGAGTAATTTTTCACCCATATTGTATAAATTAATGCATTTCTATGACATATGTGTTTTTTAATGTTATTGTCACCACAAAATCAATTCTACAGGTTTCATTTTTCATTATACTATTATTACTTAAATTATTATAGTTTTTATTGAGTAAACATTAATCAGACTTTAAATTTCTTAAGTCTCGTTTTATTTTAATAAAGTTTTCTCAATTCCGTTGGGGTAGAGAATTTTTTCTAGGGTAATTGAATTTTTTTTAAAGGTCATTTAAATCTCTATAATTTGTGAAAAATTATAAAACATTGTGTTTTGAAATTAATTCCCCTAATTAAATAGGCCTTTTTAATTTGAAAATAGAAAATAAAAGATTTGTAAAATTGTCATGTATTTATTAAAGAATGTTTTTTCTAAATTAAAAGTTGTTATCACTTGTTAATTATTCGAAAATTGAAAAATAAGTTTATATAGAAATTATTAGTTATTATAAAATATGGATAATTAATAAGTAAATTAAATATATATGATCGAGCTATTTTATATTTTATTTGTGAAAATTATGAAATTGGGTATATTTGAAAATTGTGTTCTGAATCATTGTAAGTATCCAAAAAAATTCTTAATTTTAAAAAATATTGAGCTATATTGTAATGGTTTCTGCCATCCATGTTTGTTACATTTCCAGTGTTGGATTTTTGATTTTTTCATAGGATGTTGGGGTAGTTCTAGTTAAGAGGTATGTGAGTAAGGGACAATCACAATACAAATGTGGGTTTCAAAACATTTGAAAAAACTACACTATGTAAAATTTGGTTTCAGGACATGTAATATATCGATTATAGAAAAATAATATAAAATAAAATGGATAGAAAACATATTTTTTGGATGAAAATGAACCATGTGGATTACACAACATGAAAGGGGATTATATGTCTTCTAATTCCCCAATTCATTGTGTTTTTAAAATATTATATTCAAACAAATTATATTTCATTCTCCAATGAATTTTTCTTCTTCGCATTTTGGGAAACCCTAGGTACACATAGGTATAATTTAAGCCCTTTTCCTCCAACATTGATATGTTGATCCCAATGGTTGTTCATTGGTTATCTTTGGTTGATTCGTGGTGAGTTATTCTCCATTTGTAGGTTGGTTTTCTTTTATTATTCATCACAGTTCCACAACAGAGGTGTTTCTTCTATATTGGGTGTTTTTTATTGTGTTTTTTACATACCTTGGGTGTCATATCGGTTTATCCTTTGTTATCATGGATTGGTTCCAGTTTATGAACATTGTTCATCACTATATTGTGTAGAGCGAGTTGTAATTCCTCTTTGAGGAAGGGATTCCCACATTTCGCTTTATTTGTGTATCATGTTGGAGGGGATTGTTTTTTTATTAAGGGATTATGGGTTTTATTAATTAATCAATGATAAATAATTGGTTTATTTAATTAAAAGAGTAAATAGTGTTTGATTCACATGTTTTTCAAAATTTATATTATTTTTAATAGTCTGATTGTTTTTATTTAATTCCCCCGCTGAAAATTGTGAATGTTGGCTGATTTTTTTGCATTGGATTTTTCTTTTATGAATACTTCTTTATTTATGGTTGTTGTGGTATCACCGAAAAACGAAACTGGTTAATTACTTATATCATTCTAATGAAATGGTTTCCCTAAGATTTTGGTTAGATTGAGAACACAGATAAATTACAGTGGAATTATTTAAAATCCTATTTTCATATCTAAAGATGGCTTTTGATGTGTTTTTAAGAGAAGCTATAATTTTGGGATGATTATTTTTTGGGGACTGTGCAGTTGATGGTTTGTGGTCTGTGCATTGGGGGTGTTGAGGTGATGGTTCATGGTTATTTCTTCTAGTGTGGTGAGGTAATGGTTTGTGCCCCATAATTTTGTGGTCGGTGATGAGATTGTTTGTTGGACATGATTTTGGGGTAGCGAGGTGATGGTATGATGAAGATATTGAGCTATTTGTGAAATGTGGTTGATTTTTTCGGGATTATCGAGTAGTAATGGAATGAATTAATACTTTTTTAATAATATTAGAAATGGAATTGGTTGGTTTCGTTAATTGAATGTTAATTTTTTAATGGTTCAAAAAAGGATGGGGTGTGTGGTTAAATGTGGTTGATTCTTAATAATGAAATGAAAGGTGGATTATATGAAATTGGATTGAATTTTGCTATGTACTTTCTTTATTTTTTTCTAGAATTATCTATTTATAGGTTGTAGAAAGGTAACTGTGTTGGTTGTTGTTGTTTTTTTTAAACCAATAGGTTGTGATTGAGTGTTTGACATTATATATATTTACTTTTATATTCTTGTTATTTCGTTATTAACCCTACCAATGATGAGAACTATATGTCGAACACCTGCATAGTCCCATGGGTGGTGTTTTTCCCAACACCATGGCGGTAGGATGGATGGACGACCTCCGGAAATTCCCTGATACTTCTTCCAAGAGAGGTAGGTATTGCATTGGTGGTGATGGCCAGAATCCAACTACTTCCTGAGATGATGATAAGTGGTATCTCAGTTGTCTTCAGGATGTGTGAAGATATGGTATCTCAAGTGACTTTGAGATGATTTGCGATGTGATGTCCTATATGTCTTTGAGATGAGTTGTTATGAGGTTTCCAAGGTGTCTTCAAGAAGAGAAGTGATGTGTTTCTTGACCCATGTGACTATGGGAGGTATGTATTTTGAGGACCGGGTTTTTTTAAGTAGGATGTGATGTTGTATATTTAGAAGATGTGGGATCACCAGAATGTTTTCTATTTGTGTGTGGGAGTGGATAATTGGAGGGAAAGTGTTTATGGGTATCCTATCATTGATATTATTTACGTTATATTATATTACTCAAATTTAATTTTATTTTGAGCATGACATTGTGTGGTTGGGATGGTTATTATAACTCTATAGTTGTTTTTTGGTTATGTTGTGTTCTTATAGGTGGACTAGTATGCTTCGTTCATATGTCCATGAGAGACTATGGTTTTCTTAATTTGTATATTAATATTCTCACACTATGTATATAATATTTTTTGAGGTTTCTAGGAGGATCTCACAGACAGAACTAAACCCTACTAGCTCTGATACGTGACATTTTTTGTGTTTTTACTTTAACATTACTTTTTCGTATTTTCCATCGAGACTTTTTTCTATAAAAGTTAAATTTTTACATAAATGTGGAATGGTTTTTGGATTTATTTTTTATTATATTTTGGGGTGGTATGGGGATGATTCATCTTATCTCATGATCCAATATTATTACATAGGGTAATGAATCCTATACATGTGATTTGTACACCCTCAATGGTATTTGAAAACCCGAGGCCTACTGGAGGAATGATTATGGGGGTCATTATTTCCCATTATTCATTGCCACCATAGGAGGGGTATCCATGGATGGAGGGGATCATGAGATAGTAGTTTCAAAGTGATCTTGATAGATGATGTGGAGTTTGGAGTTAGGCACTGTGAGTTTTAATTGAGTTGGTATGGAAACAATGTCACATGATCTTGGTGCACAACATAGGCTTAGGAAGGATTGATGGGACATATGATTTTGGGCCACCCATGATACAATGACATGACTATGAACCTACCAAATAACCATGTGAGGCTTTCCCACTCACATGGTAGATACGTAGGATATGTACATATATCATAGGGAATTGTGTTCTTGTTTGAATTTTGTTGTTCTATAAAAGATTAAATTGATAACGAAATGGAATATTGTTAATTAAAATATATCTATATATGATTATTAATAATTGATCATAGGAAATCCTTTTTTCTTTCATCTATAGCTCTTGGTCATCATCTATCTTAAGATCATGCATTTGAGGATCAAAAGGATGATCTGGTTGATCACCGTTTGGTTGATCTGTTTGAGGAGGATTAGTGGAAGAGGATGTTGTGTGATTTTTAGTGGAATAATTTGAGATTGTATGGGTCAGTGTTTCAAATGTTGATATAGAGAGTCGATCAATTGATCTTGATATCAATTTATATTTAATATATGCCTAGAAAAAGAAATTTGTTTCTTTTTCATTCAGTTGGAGGATGGGAGCTACACATTAGTGGTCGATGGAGTATCTAGGAGAGCGGATGGAGGGAAAAATAATTCAAATTTCATAATATTTTCTGGTGGAGTTACTTTACTCAACCATTAAGGCTGTGAATAGATATTTTCTTCATTTTCTTTAGTATGGAATCATGTTTATAGGGGAGCCTAAAATTATGTTCAAGGGCCTTCATTTTTTCCCAGATCATTTTATTAACAAGGAGTCTCATGTGAGATGTCTTGTTGAGGCACTCCATCCTTATATCATGTATACATGTACTCCTTTTACATTTATGATGTATCTAGATGTTCATATGAATGTATAGGTGATCTAAATAATTCACTCATGAGGAGGTTTTCAATGGGAAGGAAAATTGAAGGGTTTCCTTGACGGGAATATTTTTTAGTGGCAGGTCTTAGGCGATGGAACCTTCGGGGTTTCTACCTGTTGGGAGTGGACGTCAACATATTCCTTTTTTACCTTCTAGGGAAAGGTTTTTGTAGGGATTTTATTTTTATATTTTTGATAGCATGTTTGGGTTGTGGGCTTTATGGCCATTTCTATAGACAATTCCTAATGGTTCCACATGATCAGTTTGTAGGAGGTGGAAAGGATTATCATAAGTCGTACAAATAGTTTACAGTGAGGCCATTTCAGTAGCATGGGCAGCAGGTTTTTTCTCTATCAAGTAGAGATAAAATATGTAGAGGCCGACATCTTTCCATTCCTCATGTTCATAGCCCATTAATTAACTATGGTCATGAAAAATAGAAGAAGAGGATATGGACATGGTGAGTTTCACATAGTGTTGGTAGCTTTTCTAGAGGGGACATAGATCATCATTGGTATGATCAATTTGATTAGTACTATTATTTGTTCCTTGATTGATTCATGATCATTGTACTCCTTTCTTTCACACACTATATCCCAGTTTTTTTATAGTAAGTATATTTTAATCTCATACACATTGTTTTGAGTAATCCAGTCAAAGGCCAGACCAAATTTTTAAATGTGTGATGGGGGTGTATACTGATAATGGTTTCACATAAATTTTTTATAAAACATTTCAAGATAAAAATGTATCCATAAAATCATATCCTCATTATTTAATGGTCATATTTTGTATGTTATATTATCTATTGTTTTCTAAGAAGAGCCTTGATAACAGAATGAGGATGGTCCGCATGTGCTTTTCTTTTATGGGTGGGGTTATAAGGTGGGCAGTCAATGTGTGAATACTCATTCTCATTGTTTTCGGACTTATCTATTGAATTAGTAGAATCTACGATGGTATATTTTCATTGGGTCATTAGGGATCCCTTGTACATTTTCATTTGTAACATTTTAATGAGTCCTTCTCGATGAGTTGTTGTGTTTGGGATAAAATCTCATCCCAATGCTTCTCTGATTTTGATGGTTCCTTATTAGATAGCACTATCCAAGTTGCAAGAATGGAGGATTTAGATAGATAATATAATGTAAAAAGGTTTTATCTAGCCTTATATGTAATTGTGGGGAACTCTAGTGTTGTTTTAGATGAAGGTGAATGATATTTTGAGGGAGTTTATAGACTATCAAGGATAAATCAGGTGTCAACCTAAAACGATTACACACAGTGGAGGATAGATGATATTTTTGTCCAACTAAGAGGGGTGATATGGTTTTATATGATCTATTAATATTCTAGATATCACCAGTTAAGGAGGAAGGAGGGAGATATCCCATAGACCCCCTTCAGATGTAGATTTGGGAACATCAAGTTTTTATTCATGCCATTCTATGTTATGAACACACCAACCCAGTTCATGGGGCTTATAAACTCAGTGTTTAATGAATTCATGGGTCAATTATTTTTTATAATCCTAAATGATATTATAAACTATTTGGTGTTATAATAAAATCATGTTGAGGATCTACAAGATATTTTATATATCATTTTCATCCACTACCCATATGGGTATTTTTTCAACTCTAATTTCTAGATACAAGAATTCAATTTCAATAGGCATATAGTTTCTTAGAAGTGATTTTCATGAGGCTTGTCAAAGGCTGAAAAAATTATTTCTTGGATAACAGACACAAATATGAAAATGGTTTACAATTCCATTGGTATCATAGGCTATTATTAGAGGGTTTTCCTGATTTATCTCGATTTGTATCTCTATTGATATCATTCACTAGGAAGGAAAAAATTGGACTGACAAATTTTAGGCAGTTTTCAGTTACCTAAAGGGGATGTTAGTTAGTACACTTGTACTCTAGATTCTTGATTAACGAGTGATGTTTAATGTGTTTTGTTGTACATCGCATCTGGGTTTGGGAAGAATTGTGATCTATTAGAGTTAAATGATCTCTTATGGGTCTGGGAAGTTATGCCCCAAGAGAATAAGTGCTCCTCCCATGATCTCATGCTAGATCTAGTTGAATTTGAACTGATATTTTGGAAACATTGCCTCATTGGTTAGATCATTGTGGTCTTCACAGATTCGAAGATCATGATTTTTTTATTTTCCTAATATTATTTTAACCTGTGGAAGCACATGTGTATGGATTGTCATTAAAATTATTATTTTTAAATCTCTTTATAATCGAGAAAGTGGATTTTTATGCCCAATGATTTAATCAGGATGTTATGGAATTGTTTTTTTCATGAGTTCATCAATTCTTATAGAGAAAAAGAAGAGTTCATATCCATTCACATTGATTCTAGGGTGGATTGTGGTAGAGGATATTTTTTGAGATAAAGGTGAAATATTTTATGATGTAGTGGGTAAACGAGTCTTAGTGGAGAGACTCAGAAGTAGAAGTTATGTCTGATAATGTCAACTATGGTGATTCTCTATAGGTATGTTTGGAGGATAATGAGAACCAGATGGTGTTTCATAGAGATACATTTTTTTAAAAGAGATGAACTAGGGATTCTATTATGTGATTAACACATTAACATTATTAGTACACCCAAGAATTTGTATTATGTATCATGGATTAAGGGTGCAGTTTTGGGGGCCTAGGATGAAATAAGCACCAGTTGAGTTTTTTGGAAAGGTCTTGGTTTTCCATTATGTAAAATCAAAGCAATGTGATCCTGGTGGGTTTTTATTAACCTTGGATGTCCCCAAGTGTAAATAGGATGACATGAAGATAGACTTTAAATAGTTTAACCTAGATCTTATCGATATGTTGATTCGTTCTAGGTGATAGTGTGTTTTTTGTTGAAATATTCACACTTCCTAGTGTCCAAGGAGTTGGGGGTTGTGGATTCATTGGCTAAGAGGTACGTAGATGTAGTGGCATGGTTTAATGGGGTTCCAAGGTCCGTTTTATCATATTAGGAGGTCAATGTTTTCCCATTATTCGGGATGTGGTTACAAGATTCTTTTGAAAATCAGTTAGGACTCAATACTACTTTTCACAATAGGAATATGGGAATATGAAGTTAACCATCTAGATAGTGGAGAATAATTTGTGTGCATCTATCTTGGAAATTGGTAGACCTTGGAAATGAAACCCGCCCTTGGTAGATTTTTCTTTTGATAATATATCTCAATATTACATTATGATGGCTCTATTTGAAGCTTTGTATGTAAGACTATGTCATTATTTATTTTACTAGCCCGAGGTTGGGAGAAAAATGTTTTTTGTCCCAATGTTATACAGATCACAATATAGAATGATCAAAATTTTAATGAGAGGATTAAATAAGTGCATTTCAAAAAAACATATAATGTTGATCATTGGAGGTGGCCCTCGGGTTTGATATTGGGAACCATGTGTTGTTAATGGTATTCCCTTGACATTGGAAGTTGAGGTGTGGAATAAGGAGTATGGTTTCTCCTAGGTTTTTTGGACCCACTTAGGTATTGTGGAGATTTATCAAATTGGCATAATTGTTTTCAATTCACCACTAGTCGAGAGGACGCATGATGTGTTTCACTTCTCTTAGATTTTTTAGTATCATCATGATGACTCCCATGTCATTTAATAGAGAGAGTTGGATATCAAAGATGATAAAAATTTAATTGAGTGGCCAAAAGAAATCCATGATCACCAAGAGAGTTCATTTCATGGATGATCCATTTTATTAGTTCATTTTTATGGAGGCATGGTGGCCAGATGGATAGAATTTGGGACTGAGAAATACATATTTGTTCCATTTTCCAAAAGTTTATTTGAGTTTTTTCCTTATTTTTCTCTGTGATATACCTTTTGGATTCCATTATAACTTGTGATGAGATATTTTCTGGGATTTATATTGTGTGTAGTGTCTTGTGTGTTTAATTCCAAACATAAGAAATATAGGGTACCTAATTCTAAATCTATATGCATTAAATTTTTAGTGATTATACTCGTGTGGGAGAGTCAGTGAAAACTAGAGAGGATAATAAAATGACATAGTAGACAAAAGTAACTGATTCATGAGTTTGGGATTGTGTTTCTTGTTGGTTTTGAGATAAGAAGAAACAATTGGTTATATTGATGAGTTTTTGTGGTATATTTGATGTCATTTTGTTTTTCATGCTTGGTTGGTGGTAGCATTTAAGGCATGATGAGTAATTTTAGTGGTATCTTGAAGGGTGGTTGTTCGAACACCTCTATCTTTTGGCCTTTGTTTTGTATTCTCATGTCAGATAATCAATTGAGAGGTATCTAATGTAACATTTAGATCATTCCACAACCATCACTTTTATTGGTTTTGTTTTAAGAGGTTTTCATAAGTTGTATGGGAATGTTTAGATGCTGAGAGCTAGGTGCAGGAAACATTAATGATGTGAAAGTGGGTTTAATGAAATGTAGAAAAATTACAGAAAGTGAAATTTGGATTCATAACATTTAATTTACTAGTGTTAGAAAAATAAAATAACACGTTGAGGTGATTTGATTCTATTGTGAAAGTGAACCTCAGGGATGATATAATGTGAAAATGGATTACACATCATGTAATTCCCTGATTTTGTGTAGTTATATGAAATCCATTTTTTCTAAATTCTAATTCATTGGGTTTTGGAGTCTCCTTCCTCTCATTTTGGATAAACCATAGGATTCCAAAGATATTCTTCATGCCCATTTCCATCCAAGTAGATCCATTGATCTCAATGGTTGTTCATTGGTGATCCATGGTGAGTTTTTTCCTGTTCTTATTTGTTGTTCTTATGTTCTTTTTCTGAGTTACACTATGGTAGTGTTTCATTAGTATGAGGTGTGTATTGGTGTCATTTTTTGACCACCCATTGGTGCAGTATAGTTTGATCAGTAGATTTCATGGTACCATTATGGTTTGAAAGATTTATTCTACACCCTAAAATGAAAAATTTGTTTGAAAGGTTCTTTGAGGTAGGGACTATCTCATTTACCTTTATTTGATTATCATGAAAATGAGTTTTTTTATCTTTACAATAATTTTTTTTCTTGATTATTCAATGATTAATAACTAATTAATTTAATTTAATCGGTTAATTCAGTTTGATTCTCATTCTTTTGTGTCTTTGATATTATTTTTTCTATTTTTACTGTTTGGGAATTATACACCATAAAATTGTTATTATTGGGGGATTTTTTTGTGATGGATATATCTAATTTTGTTACTTAGTTGTTTGAGAGTATTTTGTTATCACTATAATTGTAAATTGTTTAATTAAGTTTTATTTTTATAATTAAATAGATGATTGATGATTTGGGGTTGTGTGATAAGGCCCATAAAAAAAGTTGAATGTGATAAAATCATGTTTTTAAAAATTTAAATGGGTCTGGATGTGTTGTGATTTAATTCTGTGCTTCTGGGAAAATTATGTTTGGTTAGGGAATAAGGGGATAGTGGTTTGTGGGATGTTATTTTAGGGTGGGGAGGTGACGGATTGTGGGTCGTGCTTTTTTGAATGTGTGATGATGGTTTATGGGCCCTAATTTTGGGGTAATGAGGTGATAGTTTATTTGAAGGGCCATTGGGTGGCGAGGTGATGGTATTATGAGGATGTTGATATATTTATAATATGTGTTTGGTTTCTTTTAGATTATCAAGTAGGGATGGAGTGAATAAATAATTGTTTAATAAGGATTGAAATAAAATTGGTTGGTTTGGTTAATTGGATGAAAATATGTTAATGGAAAATTAAATTAAGCTTTGTGTAGTTAAATATTGTTGATAATAAATAATTAAATAAATGGGGAGATTCCATGAAATTGGTTGGAAATTTGAAACAAGGTTTGTTTCTTTTTGTGTGGTGTAAATAATTTATAGGTGGAAACAATAGTGACGGTGTTCTGAGTTGGTTGTTTGTTAGAGAACCCATAGGTTGGGATTGAGTGTTTGAATCTATATATATTTACTTTTATATTCCTGAAATTTTTATATTCACCCTACCCGTTATGAGAATTATTTTCCAAACACATGAATAGTCACTCTGGGTATATCTTTCCCAACACCCTGGTGGGAGGATTGATAGCTGGCCACCCACTCTACCTATCTCATTTATCCATGCAAGGTAGGTATTGTATACATTTTGAATGCCAAAAGTATATTAGTAGATAAGATAATGAGATGTTATATCCCATGTGTCTTCAGTATAAGTTGTGATGTGGCTTCTAAAGTGTTTTTGGGATATGTTGTGATGTGACATCCCATATGTCTTTGGTGTGATAAATTATGTTGTATCCTAGGTGTCTTTGGTATAAGAAGTGATGTGCTATATGGACTAGGTTTTTTCTGGTGTGATGTGTTGTGAAGATCAGGTTAGTACGTGTGGGATGTGATGTGGTATATTTGGAATAGGTGGGAGCACATATTTTTTTTCTATTTGTGGGTGATAGTGGTTAATCAATGGGAACGGGTTGTGGTGTGCCCTATAATTGATGTGATTTACCCTATATTATGTAACATAGATATAATTATTTTGTGAGTGTGTGAAAGTGAGGTTGGGATGGTTGGAATATCTACATAGTTGTGATTGGTTCTGCTATTTTCTCAACATTGAATTAGTATAAATCATTCACAAGTGCACTAGAGACATTAGTTTTACAATTGATTATATTTTAATACAAACCCAATTTATATAAAATATTTTCCTGGTTTGTATAAGTATTTTATAGATTAAGTTGAACCTTACTAGCTCAAATCATAAATAGATCATGTGTCACTACTTTAGCTTCAGTTTTTGTTTTTTACCATGGAGACATTTCACTTTATTAACTCTATTATAAATGCATGTGGGATGGTTTTTGTATTTATTTTATATTATGTATTGGAGTTTATTTTTGGATTAATAAGTCCATCTTCAGATCGTATAATAATGTTTATTATAATACCTACCATACCTTAGATTTTTACACCCTCGACGCTAGTTGCCAACATAGGGCCTACTGGAGATGGGACCCGGGGGTTATTATCTCACATTATACATTTTCAGCATTGTAGGGGTATGCATGAAGAGATGGGGTTAAGAAATAGATTAATTCTACAAACAAATGGGTTGAATATTAATGAATATGTTATCATACTGATATTTATATTAAATTAATTCTATATTATGAAAATATTTCAGATTTTTTGGATAATATTTGGAATAGATGTAGGACGAGTGATTGATGGAAACATAGTTTCTGGAGATAAGAGTTCAGTAATGAATATAAAAAGTAATATAATCACCATTCATTGATCCATTATTGATATATTAAAAAACATGGTTATATGATTTTTTTTAAATGGTGATTGATCTTGGTTTGTCAATAAATATCAGAGGTTATTATTCTTGAAAAGTTGAGTAAAATATGATAATATTTATTGAAACTCTTGTGGGTAGTATAAATATCATTTATTGATAAAGTATAAAACACTCTCATATACTTGTATAAAAGTGGGAATCTGTAAATTTATAGGGGGTGGTGTTTAATAGCTGCGAAAAATTGGAAAAAGATGATACCTATCTAACCTCTTTTTATTAGTGACTTGTTATAGTAGAAAGTTTTTCACATACAATATTATGATAATATTATTGAGTATGTGATCACATTGGGAATGAGTTTTATAAATATTGTCCCTATATTTTCCTATGTTTTTCTATTCAATTATTGTATGGTAGAGATTTATATTTTTTTTATCGTACTCTAACAATAAATAGGGGTTAAATTCAGAGACATTTTTTTAAAAAAAATTAATTATTTATCATACTGCCACTTCATTATGGTGAACCCATTCCCTATGAACAAGAAAAAGTATCTTATTATAACAATATTTCCTCTATCATATCCTCACAATATTTTAAATGTTTAATTTTAAACATTTTGATAGTAGGGGTGTCCTCGTCATTAAAGGGAAACATCATGGATGGGAAAAATAATGATACCCTATCTTCAAACATTTTCCTTGATGTTTTTTTTAGAATATTATTGGATTTACACTGATTTATTTATATTTTTAAATATCCTTACTGGTAAGATTAATTACTATTTTTATGGATAATAATGGAATTACATTAATCTGTACTTAATATAATGTTAATAAAAATTACAAGTGGATTCAAATAATAAATGATTTATTTTACCGATATAAAATATTTATGAAGGA
This sequence comes from Viscum album, assembly GCA_963277665.1. NCBI lineage: Eukaryota > Viridiplantae > Streptophyta > Magnoliopsida > Santalales > Viscaceae > Viscum > Viscum album. The sequence goes on from OY728129.1 coordinate 939,639,201, forward strand.
AATTTTAAGGCTAATGAAGCTAAAGTCTAAATACGAAGAAGTAGATTTAGTTATATGATGATGGAATAAGAAATGAAATAAATGGTAATTTCTCTAGTTTGAGTGAAATAATCATCAACATCATTGGTAATCTGTAAATGACAGAATAATTCAAAATCCTAAATTAGTGGGTGAAAAATATTCTTGATAGTTTTTATTCATGGTTTTCATATTTTTATGATAGAGGAGATCCTTCCCATAATTAAATTCAAAATATTTCAATTTTATATGAGAATTGAAAGAATCTAACATTAAAAATTACCTTCAATTAGTATTTGGAATAGAAATATTTGATAAATCACAAAATCAATGAGGAATATGTTGAAATAACATTTTATTTTGGTGATGAAATAGAAAATAATGGTGAATATAAGAGAATAATGTTTATAATCATCAATAATATATTAAAAATAAAGGGTGTTTATAAAGGAAAACTCATTGAAAGTTGTTTCATGTGTTGTGTAGTTAGTAACTAATATATTACATTTCTAAAGTAGTAATATTGTTAGTATAATTATCATAACATAGTATATAGTGCTCAAAAAATAATTTAGGAAAAAGAAAAATGGAAGTCTTAAAATATTATAAAATAAAGAAATATTATCCATGATGAAAATGAAATAATATGATGGGAAAGGAAGTGGAAGGACACCCCACATCATGTAACCCATAATAAAAAGTGGCTACTGATATATTTTCAAAAAATACGTATCTTGTTTGAATACATGATGAATCCTAAAATAGTGAATTAAATGTAGTTAAAATATTGTATATAGTGCTAAATTGAAATGTAAAATTGAATCATTATATAAAATAAATACCAATATCAATAACGATTTTGGTCTATACAGAATGTAAAATTGTTATATGAAAAATGAAAAAAAAATCATTACCAAAATGAATCGTTCCATTGAATAGATAATAAATATAAGAATAAAATTATTGAGCAGCAAAATATCAAAAATATCATTATGTGAAACATAATTTGATGAAAGAACATTTTTGAAAGACATAATAAAGGATTATTAATGAATAGAAACTATTGATAAAATAATTTTACGTCAAAACACCGTGAAATTTTAATAAACATTTTTGTTTAAGTTTTTATTTATTTTATAGCTTTAATTATATAAAAAACATGTTTGAATGAAATTTGATATTCCATTAATATTATTTTTTAAATAGAACTACTATAATCGTGACTTTAAGAATTCTGATAAGAAATTGATTACCAAAATTTATAAACTAATTATGATGGTTTTATATAAATAATTTATATTGAAAAATAAGGAATTATTTTTTTTTTACTTTTTAATATGCTTCAAATAGATATTTTTCTAAAGAAATATTTGTGTATATTTTTGTGAACAGATAATAAAATTAACATTTTCCACTTTTTGAAAATGTATTTTTAGAAATGAATATTTTTTAATCAATATGTAAAAATTTTATTATGTTGAATTTGTGAGTTTTTCCTAAAATTTTTATATTTTTAATAAATAGTGAAAATTAAAGATTTTTATTAAAAAAAAGCAACTTTATTTAAAAATTTTACAAGTTTCAGTATATTTGAAGATCACGTTAAAATTAAAATAATTTAAATTATATAATTATTAATCAAATTTATTTCTTTGGAATCATTTTTATATCATATTATAGAATTCAAAAGTTCTATACTTATGAGAGTTTTTTATTCAGAAAACAATTTTTCCGCTGTATATTTGAGTTTAATATTAAAATAAAACATTCCAAATTTTTTAGTTAAAGATGAAAAAAATGAATTTAATATTTTTTTCCTAAAAATTTATATTATATAATACGTTAAATTTAATTATTATTTATAATTAATTATAATAATAGATAATGTTATTTAATATGGGTAAGTTTAAAAAGGGTATATTGGGGGGAACTAAAATGATATGGAATCAAATAACCACAAAATTATCCAAATTATATTTTATGCGCATATAATTACCTTTTATCATTTAATATTTGATATGTTTCCAGTTTTACACCTTTTGAATATTTTAAAATGATGGTATAACATTTTAATTTCAATAATTCCAAGTGTGTCCTCTCCATAACTTATAAATGAACACCCACTCTCCTCACCACATCACACTTCGAAATCCATTTTTTATAGAAAATAACTACCAAAATACCTTCTTTAAGTAAATAAAATATCACACAGTCATTAATTAAATTATAATACCTTCTATATATGGTTTTGGTGCTAACTTAAAGACGTTGTCCAAAGAAGATGCATCTTTTTGAACATAGTGTTTTAATTTACTTCTTTCAACAAATACCTCAAATATAAATAAACTGTTATATTATAATTACATAAATATATCCAATATAATGTGCCTTTATAATGTTAAAATGATATTCTATATCAATTACCTCTTCCATGTGATAGGAAAAAATGTCACTCTAATGTACGGAAGATTCATACCTCATGAACCGATGTAATTTTTCTTCCAACACCAAGTCTCATAACTAGATAAGATGATACATTATGAATATTAATATGATGTTTTTGAAATATATATAATTCTATTATCTTTATAACGAATCAAAATACTTTCCTTTTTACTTTTTTTGGAGGGTGATTTTCATACTTATTGACTATCCCCTCTATGAAGCGATGTGATATGATTTTCATTTTCTTTACATAGATGGTAATGACAAGATGTTTAATTAATATATATTTAATATATATGATATAAAAATTATTATATAATGTTTATTTAACATTTAACATTTTTTATTTTCATTCATGAAAATTGAAATAGTTTTCATGTGCCTTTGTGGCTTGGTATCTCCAAGAATGATGTAATTCATTTCCTATATCTAACAATAATATAACACTATAAAAACATATATAATTAATATATAAGTTATTTATATAATTTTTAAAATTATAGTTATTATGAAACCATGACCATTATATAACTATCAAAAATAAATAGACATAGTATACATGAAAAGAAGTAGTTATTACTTAAAATGTGGTTTTAACAAGGAATTTTAAATAAAAATGAAATATAAATGCATAAATAAATCATATATTGAAAGATGGATATGATTATGGTTTTTGAATATTATAACCATAAACAAATATTTATTATACATTATTTTCAAACATTTAATATGACATTAGATAGTTTTTGTAATGAATTTCTAGTCTCACTTTTATTTATGGGATACATATTCTTAATTTATCACTCCATTATTTTGTGTGGTGTTTATGTTTCAACGTTACCATGTTATATAAAAAATATCATTATTCTCACTATATTTATTTTATTTCCACAATATTATTAAATAATAGAAATTTATTTGCTGGAGAATGTGAAATGAAAAAACCTGTTTAAAAAACTAATGAAATATATTTCATTAAAATTAATGTCCTTGATAGCTTGTGGAACAAACACCCACAACAATAAATTAAATATAATACTCAATTTCATTATAACCTAAAAAATTTATATTATTTATATTATAAACTAAAAACTTAGTATTACATTTATCTATTTATGAAAATAATAATCCATAAAAAGAAATAAAACTTTTTTCTTAAAAACTATATTATTCAAAATGACATATTAACAACCATATATGAACATAATTTTAAGTAATGTATTAATAATTTGAAGCACTATATTTGAAAAAATATAGTTATTATTTTAAATTATCATATCAATATTTAAAATAGTGAATATTTGGGATTTTTCTGATAAGTTACATTTTTTCTAGAATGGTGATAAATATTTAATGTGAAGTCAAGTATACCCTTTCATTCAAAAAATTTATATAATTAAATTATATTTTAAATTTATTTTAAAATTTAAATTATTTCATTTATATATATTATGTAATCAAATATATTCCATTTAAACAATTTTCATAATTAATTTTATATACAAATATTGTAAACTTTTTATCACATTGTCTTTGAAACCCTACCTTCTCATTGAATCTGAAAGATTAAATTTAAATATAAATTTTCCATTTATATGAATTCAATTTGGAAAAATATATATCATATTTTTAATCATAAATATCTATAATTACTAATAATTTTAACTTATATTTTTATCATGAATAATAGTAAAAAATTTAGAAAATTATTTATCATGGGTAAGTTAAAAACAGTTTTATCGAGGGTTATACTAAGAAGGTAAAAATTTATAATAATAAAATTGTACAAATAATAATTTTATAATAGTTTTTGGACAATATAAATTATTTTATTGACACTTGATAATTATTTATTCCTTTTTAAAAAAATTTAACATGGGTTGAATTCATTCGTTTTAAAAAACTATAGGTGTTCAACTCACTACACATAAAAAAAACCACCCACTCTCCTATATTCTTCAAAGAATCACGTAGTTTTTTATCAATAGATAACCAAATATAATTCCAAAATATATACTCCCATTAAATAATAATTTTTGTTTGAATAAATCCAATATATGAAGGATTTGGTGAAAATCTAAGGTGGACACTCGAAGAAGAGGTAACATTCTTCAACAAGAATTTTATTTTATTTCTTACTCCACCACCTACAATTATAATTAATATATTATTATATAATAAATATAATATATTTATTATATTTATTTTTTTTCTTCATTGCCTATAATATTCTCTAATCCCATCAAATGGTATTTAAAATCATCATTTCGTTGTACGGTTGACAACTGCCTCACAAATAAATTTCATTCATATTAAGATTACAACCTCTCGCGATATGGTATTATGATTGATATAAATTATATATATGATATTATTATCATAAATATTATAATGTAGTCATTTTATCATATATAAATTTTTTTACATTCTATTATATTTGGGATATAACAATGTCCCTCATGTGTACAGCGTACTACAACCTCATAATGTGATGTGATTTGTTTTCACTAATGGTTTACATGGAAGATAATAAATATAATGTTAATGAATATATAAAATATAAGTTAATTAATTATTCTATAAATGTCACATTTAACATTATTAAAACATAATATATCAATTTTTCCTTACCATTTAACTCACAAAAAAGTGATAACATCATTCGAGTACAAGTGTATTACCTCCAGCATAATGTGATGTGAATCTATTTTCATACTCAGGCAACATTGATGGTATGTATATGTATATAAAAATAAATTTATGGTATTTAGGATATATTTTCATTATTTTAATTTAAAATATTACATATTATTTTTCACGATGATCATTAGAAAATGTCATCATTTTCAGGCATACTTACGACCTGCCATCATTATGTTTTAAAGACACATAATTTCTTAGAAACATATATCATTATTGGTATTAAAATTATAATTGATGTATAAATATGATAAATATTTCATTAATATTATTATAGAGATGATGAAACTATATAATTTGTTAATTTACTTGACCAATAATTATAAAATGTACATGAGAATCCAAAGACGTTATTCACTAAAATAATGAAAATATTGTGAAATTATTAATAAAATGGAGGTAATATTTTAAAAAAGGAACAAATATTATAATTTATGTATTAATATGGATCTGGTGTAAGATAAATACATGTGGAAAACTATTAAAATATAGTGTATCTTACATAACATTCATGGACATCACATCATATTTTTTGAATTTTCATAACATTAAAAAGGTATTTACCATATGATAGTAATAATTTAGTGTCTTTTGAAACTGGGAACACATTATTCTTATGTGATGAAAGATATTAAAAATATCCCATAAATATATTCCCCTTTCATTACTTAGAAATAAACCATTTCTTCATAAAATATGGAAAGGAAACATAATAAATTGTTAACTCAAAATCAATGTAATGGAAAACAAGGGAGATGTATGAAATTAATAGTGATCATAATGGTATGATAACATGATCATAACAATATAAGATGATAAAATTCATATGAATGATAAAATACATGATTCATTGAATTATGATGGGTATTACATAAGATATTTATCCTAAGGGTGATAAATCATCATTAATTAACCAAGAAATATAGGGTCATGTAACATAAGTGTCAAAATGGAATAAATACTGAAAAATCGTTTCATATTTCCAGGATAACTATCATGAAAAAAACATAGTGGATTACAAAAAACCTCTTTCCCTTAGAGGAACATGACAAACTTGTTTCATTATATAGACTATGATACACTTGTTTCACATTATACATCTCACCATAAATGTTTCCAACTATGCATTAGAACACACTTATTTCAATTATGGATCATCCAAATAAAAATTTTAAAATTTTATCTCATCAGATACAAATCTTTTCCTAAATTCATTAGAGGGTGATATTTGTCCCACTTGTCATGTACTTATCCTATATATATATATCACGTGATCATAAAAGATTAAAAATATCATAAATCGTGAAATTAAATGGGTATTTTAATCATTTCATAAAATCATATCCTTTGTAAAATATACAGGTTTCATAATCATTTCATCACAACATAACCCACAAAAATAAGTGCATTTCATATGAATTTAACTCATGTAAGATAAATAAATCCATCAATAAATTAACATTATAAACATAACCCACTAAAATAATTAATAATAATTTTGACCCTGGTTCATATCCCAAGTAAATTATATCTTATAACAAAATAAAAAATCTCAGATGGAGAGATATTTAGAAAGATCACTTGGAAATATAAAAATATTTATTTAAAAATAATTTTTTAAACTTTAAACATATTCAATATCATTTTATATGAAACCCACATTGAAAATATATAAAGTAATATTAAAATATTATTCAAAAACATTCACAGGGTAATTATCCATTAAATTTTAAACAATATTATTTGAAGTAATAAATATTTTTAAGATATTTTAATTTAAAAATAATCTGAAAAACATATAAAGGATTATTTAAAAACCATTAGATACAAATTTTTATGTTAAAATTTTTCTAAAAGTATTTACAAAAATATTGGGATTATAATATCATTAAAATAAGAATATTAATTATATAGAATTTAATATGATTGTATATATAAATTTTAAAATATTATTGGTGCATAATGAAACACGCGTCTCAAAGATGGCTAATTGAATGAAAATTACCTTACTGATTTAGTAACGTTTGAACTGAAAACACCATCAAAGTAATTTCATGAAATTGATATGAAAAAAATAATAAATTTAAGGATAATTAACATTTAAATATTTCATGGGTATAATATACCAAAAAATGACATGAGTGATGAATATTTCATAAGTCTTGCATAAATAAATGTGAGACTAAAAATCCTCTTAATATTTGAGTATCTCTTGAATTGTGACCCCCATGAAATAAAAACACTAATTAAAAGGTTTTGTATCATAAAATAAATGAAATAAATGATATAAAACATCATATATTAGTATATACACTACATAAAATTACCAAGATGTTATTAAGACAGGTATCTCTTAGATATAAAAAGTGAGGTGAAATTCTCTTACCTTAATTCTTGACTCTAATTGTGCTTATTAAAAAATCTTGTAAATAAAATATATGTTTATTATAAATATATAATAGAAACATATTCTTATATATCATACATTATATTATATCATTATGACATTCTATTACCTGTTTATTATTAATTACATGTTAATGTAATGTTTCAAGTAATAAGCACTATGTTTTTCTTATTTTTTTTGATATTTTATTTTTTATCCTATAAATTATATGATGATTTTATTATTTAAATAAATTTAATATATATATATATAAATCATATATATTCATAATTAAATCATTATAATATTACATAAAATATATAAAAAAATTTATGATGGATACGATAGGCCGTACATATGAATGAACATTGTTTCCATTTTTTGTTTTATTTTTAAAGAAATTAATGTTAAATTTATATATATTTATTATATTTAAATATCTATTATTATGTAATATATATCACATTTTTTTATTAAAACCATATTTAGTACATTATTTGTAAAATCAGAATGAATAACATTTATTTGAGGTGGTAGTAATCAACACGACCATAAATGATGTTTTTATACTCCCTCAAAATATAGGTCTTGGATGTATGTTTTTTATAATAATTAATGAATCATAAGAAATAAATATTATATTATACATGAAATTTAAAAATTAATTTTTTAATAATTAAAATTTATTAATTGTGGTAATGGAAGAACAAACAACATCAATTTGTGATGTGGTAGTCTTCCATATGCACAAATGAGGGTTTCCTATAAAATTTGATTCATGTTTGTGATAGTGTAGGTTAAAAGAATGAAATAGAAACATAAAATTATATTTATAATACGTAATTTATTATATAAAATTTATATTATAATAATTTAAGGTTTGTGGACTGAAATAAAACAAAAGTTCTGATGGAAGAATGGTAAATCTTATTAAGATATCACTTTTTGGGTTTCACCAAAGGACCTCAATTTTCTGGATTTATTGAAAAATAAATGGTTATAAAATGAGAGTATGGGTATTGTGTGATTATATGAAATTCATGATTCTAATCCAAAGGTAATTATAGGTGTGAATAACTAAGGGGGTGAGATTTATTTTTTATTTCAATTGGAGTGGGTTTTTTTGGTAAAAAAAGGAAAACACTATTGTGACGTATCTGCTAAATAAAATGAGTCAGTAATCATAATTAATATGTAAAATAGATAATATGGTTGGAATATAGTGATATAATTTTCTTTTGACATGTTATAAAGTCATTTGTACCCTTAATATTATATTTTATCCACTAAATAAACTCATTATTACCTTAATCGTTATAAAAAAATTTATTAGATTTTTGTAAATATATTTTTTAAATTTCTAACATTAATATAAATTATAAATTAGTTTTATTCAAAATATGTAATCCTTTTTTTGAATTAACGTTATATAATTGGTAAAATATACAATAAAATTAATCATGCAGACAAGGTGAAACAACGTGCATTTAAAGTGGAAATAATCAAAAAGTTGATTTTTTTCTATCCAAAATAAATGTCAAATTCGTTAAAATATATTAATATTTGTATTATTGATCTAAATAAACTTTAAAATTAAAATAAAGAATAATTGAACTATATAAATAAATTATATGAAAATGTATTTTTTTGTTAAAATTATGTGTTTTAACTATTCATCAAAAAATAAAACTACAATGAGAAATAAAAAATAATAACTGTATGAAAATTTTGACATCCCAATTTCATAAAATAAATTTTATTTTTTTCAGATATGAATTATAAATTTCTCAAAATTTAAATTTAGAATATGTGTTTCATTATAAAATGGTAAAATTACCTTTTAGAAAAAAATATATATTTTTAAGAAAAAATTGATATTTTCTATTCTATGGTCATGAAAATTCAAAAGATGAATAATATATATATTATTGAATACGTTATATATTAATTCCTTTAAAATTAATCATCAAAATTATTTTAGTTTATTTATTGATATAAAACTTATATGTGCAGAGAAAATAATTTTCAGAGAAGGAATTTCAATATTTCTAAATAGTTCATAAATTCATTTATAATTATTTTGATACCAAATAATTAATTTTACAAACATGAATAAAACATATTTCTATAATTTATTTAATACCTTTTATATCAATAATCAAAACAGACTGGGGGAAAATATAATAATATAAATGGTATTTTGTAGTTCTATAATACTCATTAATGAGTGTAACACCAGTTATATAAAGAACTCAAAATCATGTCTAGCATAGGACAAACATTGTGTTCTATGTACCTCAAGTTAATATTGGTGTTTCTTGTACGAAAATCATAACATGGTGTCACATATAAATTAATCAAATATTTTTGTTACGTCAAATGCATGGAATCAATGAAATTTAATTAATTCAAAATAAATAATTTCAAGAAACATAGGGTGTAACATTGTCCCCCCATTAAAATGAATTTCATACAAAATTGATTTTGTAACATAAAATGATTTATAATTTGACGTTATTTTCATAGAGATCTATATAAAAAAATTATTTCAAAAACATTCATTAAAATGGGAATGTTGGAAACATAACTGTTACCCAAAGTATGTCAAAACAATATTTCCATATAGAATAACATAGGTAATGATTTAGAGTGGTAAGAAAATAATAAATAATTATTGATTTTAAGAGAGTTCGCGGAGAAAAATAATTTTTTTGATCCCCTGAAAATTAACCATAAAAAACTATGAATCAGATAGCAATGAAAAATCTCATTTGTATCATAAAAAATGAGGATATAAGGACAACCGTTTAGTTCAAAAGAATTATCCTATTATTTTAGGATTTTTCACATGATGATATACTTCCATGATTTTATTCTACTTCATATATAAAATCTCACACTTGGGTTGTGCATTAATCAATTTCCACTTCTTCCCTTACTCTCGAAAATGAAGGTGGATTCTTTATTCTTGATGTAGATACAAATCATGAGATACATAAATAGATTGACAATCCATTCAATCTATAAGTACTTATCATCATAAAAAATAGTTACAATAGGTTATCTAATATGCATAAATCCATATAGGATGTGATAAAAATTTAATATCTAAAACCCCATCCTATGACTTATGTAAAAAATTCTATAAATGGTTAACCATATAGCACTTCCAAAAGATTAAAATATAAAATATTTGAAATATGTTCACTAAATTTCTCAAAAATTATAATCATTGATCCAACATATATCATAATGTATCTCTTGGTTTTCAGATATCAAACATGTGAATAAATTTTTCATCTAATTTTTTAATGTTTTAAATATCTTTAATTTCCATAAAATATTGTAAAAAAAATGATTTCATTATTTTTCAATTATTTTTGTATATATTCATTAAATCCAAAAAAAGTTTTAATCTTAATCCTTGATAACATAGAATACATTCTTAATAAATAAATAAACAGTTCTATAATAATCAATACCACACATTATAATATATCCATATCAATTATATTGTTATCAAATAAAAACACAAATTTCTCACTTTCCTAGGTCATAAACACTAGTAGAGTAGCTCATAGCTTCAACATTTCATTATAGTCCCATTATCATTAGTATAATAACTAATACTCGTACCAAATTCCTGATTATCTTCTTTATATTTTCACTACAAATATTTATTTTTATGATTTACTTACTATTCACATCTAAAATATTAAATTGTAACCCAATTCCTTCTTGTTCATACTATTTAATAAAACCACAAAGAATGGAGTTAGAAAGGCACATTAGAATTAATAACCACATATTCCTGAAAATCTCTTATAGAATGTCTAAATCATGAATAAAAACTATTTAATATATAACCCCATAGGTTAATCATATGTTATCCATACTACTCATCTATTGATATCCTTCACTATCATTTTTAATGATTTTTCTAATGTCCAAATCAAATCCTCTAGTATTGTTAAACCATTTTTATAGAAAGGCATGTTATCCAACATCCGTTAATGATTTATTCTACCTCAACACATTTTTTTGGGGATGTTACCCCTATGTAGATATGTTCTAAATACATATACCCTTGTAGTATCTATAAAGAGATGTAATTTAATTGAAACCAATACATTAACCCTTTACCAAATTTCTATGACATGTTCCTAATCATTGAGCCATCTATACACGTATCTTTATAGGTATATGTAGACATATCTTCAAAAAGACTCATTGGGATCTAATAATGTTTTCTCAACATGTTTTAAAAAGATTAACTAAACCACCCATTGATAGAACCTATAAAGACTAATGTTTAACATACCTGGATAGTACATCATTTTTATAAATATTTAGTACTTTACAAAAGTACATGATTAAGGAATATAATAGTTTAGGGTATTTGGAAACTGGAATCACATTATTCAAATAGGTGAGAATTTTACAAAAAACCCATAAATAACATACCATTAGATTAATCTTACTAAAAACCATTCTTTATAAGATTTGGAAATATAACAGAAAAAGGGTGAGAATTGATTCCCGGTAATGTTAATCCTGGGTTATTTTTTAGTATAATCCTAAGTATAAGGTTATGAGAACATGGAAATAATATTATAATACCATACCATACATATCAATGATCATATACACGAGTCATGGACTTATTATTAGTAGTTCACAAGGAATGAAAATTTAGGGTCATAAATCATCATATTTCAATTCTGAACCATAATATCATGTCATATATGTTTTTCACCATAATTAATATAGAAAATCTGTTCACACCTTAGGGATAAATACTATGAAAATCAACATAATGGATTAGGAAAAACCAATTTCTCAGAGTGGATCAAGACACACCTACTTTCTATTATGGATTAGCACACACCTATTTCTAATCATGGATAATGACACAACTATTTTCCAATAGGGATAAAGATGCTCCAGTTTCCCAATGTGGCACCTGCCCATAAACTTGTTTCCCATTTTATCCACTTAGATATAAATCAGCACCCATTGAAATCAAGTTAAATATATGTCCCACCTATCACAAAATAATCAAACATATATGCTCCACTAGATCATTATAACGTAATCATATAATAAAAAGATTATTTGACACAGTTTCTATAAAAATATTATAATTTCCTAACCAATGTATAATAGACAGGTTAAATAATCATTTCTTCATAACATTGCCCATGAAAAGAAGTGGGTATCATATGAATATAAATTGGCTATGAGAAAATGATTTCAAAAACATATATTCATCATAAATATAAAACATTAAATAGAAAATTGAAAAAAAGGTAACATGGTTAATATCCATAGTAATTAATAAACATTATCACTATATCAACCCTTATAGGGAGAAGAATTTTGAAGGATCGCACGAATGATTTCTCTGGGAAAATAATATTTCACTGGAAATAACTTTTTTTAAAAATAAATATTTTTAAAACCCATATCTCTAAAAAATTAAAATTGTGAATTAATCCTTATAAATCATTTAAAAAGTTTCCTTAGGAATATATAATTTTATATTTTGAAAACTATTTATAAAAATAAAAAAGTTTGAAGAAATTTTTCATTGAATACGACATTGAAAACAAATAATTTATGATTTGAAAACTATATTAAAATGTTTTTAAAAATAAAACTTGTTAAAATTAATTTACTCTTAATATAATTAAAATATAAATTAAAAAAATTTATAAAACATTTTTTGAAAAAATAATCTAGGAATAAAATAAATTTTTTTCCGAACAGAGAATTCATGCCAGATTTTATCAAAAATATTTTCTTAACTATCAAATAAACCAAAGAGTTCAATATTCTTTCCCTTACATGAATATATCATGAAAACCCATATGTGGATAAATTTTAAGAGATTTATATATAGATGGATCATAATATTTAATCAATGGAACTATAATGATAGTCATTATCAATAAATGATGAGATTATTTCAGTAACCTCATACAACTTTAGTAATTTTGAAGCATACTCGCAATGAGATAATGACATTGAATAAAGCATAAAATAACAAGAAAATAAATATATTCCTGATATAAAATAACAAATGTTAGTATATACAACTCTAAATACAATATAAATTCCAAATAAAACATGTGTCTCGATAAGGAAGCTTGATAAAAAACTATCTAACCAAATTGGTATCTTTTGAACCGTAAAACCGATGAAATTTAGATAAAAAATGGATATTTATATAACCATAATTATAAGATATTAATAATAAAATACATTAATGATAATTATACACAACACAAAAAAAAATTAGTGGTGAATTTGTTCTACGTATCATGGAAATAAATGAGAGACTAGAAATCCAACTACTAATTTAGTAACCATTGATTAAAGTACCCCGTGAAAGAATAAAATCAATTTAATCATTATATATAATTATATAATGGAAATTAATTATATAAATATTCAGTAGGAATTATATACAGCACATAAAAAAATTGAATGATTATTATGGTGTGTATCTCTGAGATATAAAAAGTGAGAAACAATTCCCTTCCTTGAAGTCCTGACTCACATAATAGTTTTTTGACCCTATTTATAAAAATATATTTATTTATTATACATCAATAATAGAACAATATTATTATTTATGAAATCATATAAATGTTTATATTAACTTCATATTACCCGTTTATTTACAATTTAATGTTAATATTAAATTTCATGTAATTACTACTTTGTTTTCCATATATATTTTTACATATTATTCTTGATGATATTAATTAAATCATGAATTAAATATTTAAATAATGTATAAAATTAGAAAAATATCATATATATTCATTATATGAGTATTAATAATAATATAAAAAGTTATAAATATTGAATGAAATACACTATATATAGAGACAGTATATCGTACATATGCATGAATGTTATTTCCATCTTATTGTAATATTTTTAATGAATAAAAATAATAATATATATATATATTCAAATAATAATTATTTCTTATATCACATATATTTGATAAACCAATCCTTAATACATTCCACAAAAAGCGTGATGGAGTAGCATCGCGTTGAGGATGCAGTAGTCAACACTTCCACAAAACGATGATATCATATTCCCACGACATAGAGAAAATTAATTTATATTTTATATATTTAATCAATAATCATAAATTATTTGTATGTATCTTAAATATCATATAAAAAAATCCAATCATTATTCCCAACCATTATATGCGTTATTTGAAGTATGAATCACATTAGTTCACTATGAGGTAGTTTCTCATACACACTAATAATGACTAAGTATCCCATTTTATGGGTGTGTGTAATGGTATAGGTTATACACCTAAAATAAATAAATTATATTATAATTTTTATATTTGTGTAGTATATAATCTTGGTATAATAAAAATTTTAGGGGTGAATAAATAAATAAATTGACAGCGCTCATTGAATAATGTTACCTCTTCTTTTGGGTGACTCATTTTTGTATGCACCAAAAGAAAACCATGGTTATCTCTATTACTAATGTTTGGTTGTAGTAATGAGAAAATTAATTTTTCAATATTATTTGTACCATATTTGGATAATATAATTTGATTGATCTGCTTGAATGGGTTAGGGGGTGAGTTCCCATTTATAGTAGAGGAATGGCATTTTTATAAATACAAAAAGGGAAAACTATTTAGGGGTATCCATTAAACCATGATCCTAAATAATAGATTTTTTTAAAAAAGATTTCATATGTTAAAGATATTTCAATAAAATTGGGTTTTACATGTTTATGAGTTATTGGTGCCCTTAAGATTAATTTACAACTTCTAAGTAAACTTGTTTTTAACTAAAACATTAAAATTAATTTTTATCAACTTTAGGAATCATTTTTTTAAAACAATTAAATTAATTTATTTTATAAATTATTCTAATTCCATCTATTCAATCAAATTTAAAAAATTTAAATAACAAAATAGGAATAACATACATTGAAATTATTCCTACAGATATGATGAAACAACGAGTTTTTAGGGTAAAATGTTTAAAAGATTGAAATGTTTTTATATAAAATGTAAATGGGAAATTGATTAAATTTATATTTATATTTTATTAATAGATGTATAATTTATCTAAATACCCAATATAATCAATTTAAAATTTAGTTTAAATATATAAATAAATGAGACAAAATTGTAAATTTTTTTAAAATTCTTTTTTTTCAATAATCATTATAAAATCAAACATCTATAAATAATACCATAAATGAAACATAAAATAACTTTTATATCCCAATTTCTAAAATTCTGTTTATTTTTTAAAAATTATTTTATAAAAAAATTCCAAAAATTTTATTTAAAATATATGTCTCATTAAAATGTTGGAAAATTGCGTTTAGAAAAATATAACACTTCCTGCGTAAAATTAGATATATTCATATATATTTCATGAATATGAATATGAATAATTTTTAATAATTAATTAATATAAAATATATATATATATTATATGTTATCTTAATTAATAATCACAAGTGGTTTCTTAATTTATTAAAATAACACATGTTTTTTCATAGAATATAATTTTTCATAAAAGGAATTTCAATATTTTTAAATTTTGAAATTATATCATTTATAATTATAATGATAATAATTAATTAATTTTATAATAATAAATAAATAATAATTTAATAATTTAGTTATTCCCTTACATACCCTCCACCCAACAGCTAGGGGATAAAAATAATAATATAAATGATATATTTTTGTTTGGTAAAAATCGGTCTTAAGTGTAACACAAGCTAACGAAGGAACTCATAAATTGGTGTAAAATGATAGAAAAATATTTTCATTCGTACAAAAATATATTATATATGTTACATATAAAACAATATTATCATCATATTGCATATAAATAAATTATAACTTGTTTTAATGTGAAATACAATAAATATAAGAAATATAATTTATTAAAAAAAATATTAAAACTCAACGAGTTACAATACTGGAAAATAAATTACATTAAATAAAAATGAAGGATGAGGTGGGAGATTCCATCTCATTTTTCATTCAATTTAGTATTATTTATTATTATCCTATTAAATTTTATATGGGGTATATGATAACCATTTTAAATTTAATATAATGAATCATTTATAATTCATGGTATTTTAAGTATCAATTTGAAACATTTCATCCAAGGGAATTTTAAATGAAAAGTATATATTGGATATTTTTATTTTATAATCATATATTATTTTTTATTGTTAACTGTCTCCTAAAACAATCATTTTATTTTAACCATTTTTTCGACATTAAATTTATCCTAAATATCCATATTATTTCATGTTGGTTATTATTATTTCAGAATGTGTAAAAAATTTCATCTTATAGTGTTTAAATTGAATATTTTTATTTCTGTGTATAAATATTAATAAATTCAAATCATTCATTCATTATGTATTGTTTATTAAAAGGCACATATTTAATGAATGAAATCAATTATTTGATATATAATGAATTATTTAGATTTGGAGACATGTGTGGGTCTCATTATAAATATACCCTTGATGCGTCAATAGATCTAGAAAGATTAGTTGTTTTTCAAAACCCTATGAATTTATACCCAGTAGTATTAAACAGTCTAGGGAATAGTATATAAAGTATAAGTATAGTTAGCGAAACCAGATTAGTTTCGAATTAGTTTATTTAAACTATATTGTTAATGGTATTGGAGGATGATTTATAATATTCCTAATATATGAATCCCAATTATTAATAATTTCCTTCAAGAATAATGTAGTAATTTTTATCCATGATATTTTCGCAAGTATATTATATCTGGTTGCATTTCACTCTCAATTTACTAAAAAAATGGCATGTTTATTCTCTTATTTACATTGAGATATTGACTATTCCTTTCTTTTTCATGATAGTCATGTTATTTAAATAGAATTTATGTTAAATTATCTCCCCTTCCATATTTATTATAATCGATTATATATTCAAATATATATTATATCTAGATTCCCATATTTTTCAGTTTATTCATTACATGTCAAGATTGTTTAATTATCTACCATTACTTATCGATTATGCTTACTGTTTCATGATTGATTCTGATAAACATATGAATTTCTATTCATTTGAGATCATGCTTAAATTGATTCCTTACCCTTGGATATAATGATGAGATCTTGTAATGTGTTTAAAGGATGTTAATATTTTGTTGAGTTTTTTATTATTTATTCCCAATGAAAAATTGGTAACCTATTGGAATCTATTTCTACAAAATAGATAATATGATCTGTATTTTGGAATTTGATCCTTTGTAAATTTAATAACGTGATACATTATACAGCAACTTTGGTTTACTTGGTTTATGGACTCTACATTTCATAACTTAGATAGTTTAAAAGAATCCTTGGGGTTAACGTTTTGGAAGAAAGGGTTAGGAATCATAAAACCATGATATACGCTAAGGATAAGTATATATGAACATAGTAATTTTTTATAAGTAAGAGAATATACAGGATTTACATAAATTAAATAACTCATTGGACAATAAAAGTGGGAATTGTTTTATAACAAAGTCATCTAGGGTTAATAAATCCTTAAGGTAAAACAAGGATAGAACTGATCATCCCCTGGTGCCTAACAATCGCCCTTACTGTGTAACTCATTTTACATTCTTGGGGGATATTATTAGGATGATTTTATCTTTCTTTGCAAACAACTACAATGGATTTTTATTGACAATGATAATAAATGACCTATAATAACCCATATACAAAGGTAGGGACTGTAATGTCTTGGACCACTTCGGTCTGTTCCTTTGTGAAAATATAGTGTTTGAGGTGTTCTGGGAGGTAAAAGTGACTTATCTCCAACAATTTTCCAATTTTCTAGTTTAGTGAACAGTTCCAACGGTAGAAAATTGTGAACAGTGCAATAGAAACCTTTTGTGAATAGTGTTATTGGTAACCTTCTATGAACAGTTACATCGGTGAATAGTTCTATCGGTAACCTCAAATGGTAAACTCTCTTTTTTTTTGCAAAATTTCTAATTCTATGAATAGTTCCATCTGTGAACAGATCTATCGATAACCTCTAATGGTAACCTCTCTTTCTTTTACCTAATTTCCAATTCTATGAACAGTTCCATCGTTGAACGGTTCTATCAATAACCTCTAACGGTAACCTCTCTTTCCTTATCTAAATTTACAATTTTTTGAACAGTTCCATGGGTGAATAGTTCTATCAATAACCTTTAACGGTAACCTCTCTTTCCTTTTCCAAATTTCTTATTCTGTGAATTGTTTCATCGGTGAAAAATTCTATCAGTAACCGCTTATGGTATCCTCTATAGGTAACCTCTAACGGTAACCACTATTTCCTTTTCCAAATTTTGACTTTTGTGAATAGTGATTCCAGAATAGTGGGGTTCTAATAGAAGCCTCTATTACCTTTTCCAAATATCAAGTTCATGAATAGTGTTTCCAGAATTGTGATGTTCTAATAGTAACCTCTATTTCCTTTTCCAAATGTGGTGTTCATGAACATTGTTTCTAGAACAGTGAGGTTCTAACAGTAGCCTCTATTTTCCTTTGTGAAATTTTTAGTATGTGAACAGTGTCTCTAGATTCCTATAGTTTCACCCCTTGGATGTTTCCTTTGACATAAAATACATTTAATGCATTATTTTGAGGACTCTAAAGCTAATTCAAATCCCATAAAATCCTATATTAGTTATTCCTAGGGATTAGAATGTTTTTACTTGGTCAAACCGCATGGTTTAATGCGATTCTCTTTTACAGGGATATCAATCGTATCTTAAACTATCACTCCGTTAAATCTTCTAAAGAGAAGGGATATCTTCCTCCTTAATAATTCATATTTTATCTTGGCTAAGAGACAATATAACCATTCAATACATCTCATAAGAGTTGAATAATCAATCATTCCTCCTTAGATTGGTTCTTCTCTGTCTTGATGCCACCATGATGTATTGATCAATCATTGATACAAGGTATGGTTTATCATCATTCTTTTGGGGTTCATCTTCTCCAGTTTATCCTTTCCATTGTTATAGCATGTAATCTCCATGATTCTAATGGTGTTTTTCTTGGGTTGAGGTTGGTGCAGTCCTACCATGTCATCCTCAGGTAAATGAAGTTGACGCGAGAGGAGGGTCGTGACTCGTTGGGTGGATAAAGAATGTCAAGAACTATTTGAGGTAGGGGATTTGTTGCTTCTCTATTCATTTACATGCAACTGTATTATTAGCATGTTTTATCCCAATGGACCACAATGGAATTGACATAATAAATATTTGAACTGGTTGAATAAATCGATATTGTTAATATGTTATTTCCCTATGTTTTCTAGATAGTGGGATATCCATTCTTGCTTCGTTTAACTGTTCGTTATTGATGAAAATTGATAAATAACGTCCAGAATTAATTGATAACTATTGAATATGGATAAAGATGAATGTAAATGAATCTGGTTCTTCTTGATTTAATTTTATTTTAATCAAATTGGTGCGGTAAAAATGTTTAATAATTTTTGATATCTTACAGATTAGGATTCTTTAATTTTGGAACCAATGAATAATGAATCTATTAATTTAAGATAGATTAAAGAACTGATTGTTTGATAATTACTTAAAGGTTTTTGAGTTACCATAATGATTGTTAAAGTGCAAATAATACAATTGATGTGATGTTTTTTCTTACTGCTTGTGTTGTGATGTGAGCCTGGATGGCTATTGTGATATATGGTGGCATGGAGACTTTTGGTTGTTGCAGTAGATGATTCCTAGGGTGGTGAGATACATCAGTTTATGCATGTGGGTTCCAGGGAGGACACCAGGGATGATGGAAAGGGATGGATGTGGTTGTTGAATGCTTGTTGATTCTTATTGGTTGTTTATCTTCTTTACTTTTCCCCACTTCTCAAGGCAGCTGGTCTTACTTACCCTTCTTCTGAAATAGGCGAAGACACGCAGGTTATGCCACGTGATTTCTGTGTTTATCTTCTCAAATGAGTATTGGTGTATGCTCTTTATATAAGTAGAAAAGACTTGACGGCTAGTAAATATACACACCGTGTTGGGCCCCCTTGTGTTTAATAGCATAGAATATTTTTCTAGAATTTATAGGGTTGTGGGAAAGTAATTTTATAATGAATAAATGATTAAATGGTGTTAAACCATGGGGTTTGATTTTGCTGGAACATAATGATGATGTTGTAATCTTGAAGGAACATTGGACTTGGGTGTTATGCTAATGAAATCTAATGTGTAATTTTTCATGGTTATTTAATGTTTAAATAATTAATTAATGTTCAGTGGAACTGATAAAAAGGGAATGAATTAATCTAATACAGATCTATAAATGGTGGCGTTCTTATAAGATGCCTTGTCATATAAGTAGCAGCCCAGAGTCTGAGATAAAATAGTTGTAGTTGTGTCAAAGACTTGGTTATTCCCATAGTGTGAATGTGAGATATATTATATCTTCTACTTTTTGTGTTTCTATACGCTACTCCACCATGTCAGAAAGGGAAACTAACACCCTGGGGATTCTGAGCCTTGGAGGGTGTTTTCCCCAACATTCCAGTGGGAGGATGGATGGATGGCTACCCCCTTTAGTCCCACTCTCTTCTCTTGGTAGTTACTTGTGCTGGTAGGAACATTGGTTAGTTTTCCCCATATATATGTGTAGAGGCCTGTAATGGATTCTGGTTATTCACACAGATATGTTATGGATATATTTTTCTATGGACTACTATAGGTATAATGTGTAATGGTTGTGATGGCTTGAGGATCCTTACTCAGTGTATGGGTTGTAATGGCTTGAGGTATTATACCCAATGTATGATAAACGTTATGCAATATTTTCTGTCTCCTGGAAACATCCTGGTTACTTTGGTGTGTGGATGTAGTGGTTTTGTTCCATGAGCTGCATATTGTGGTGCTTCTCCCAAGTGTCTCCGGGCATTCCTTTTTGGAAAGCGATGCTTAAGACGTACGACGTTGGGGTAAAGCAGAAAACCAATGGGGAAGTAGTAGTGGGGTACCCTTGATATTATTTATTATATGATATATTCTTTTATGCATTATTTGGTGAGAGTATCCATGGTGAGTCTGGGAACATAGTATACCTATTTAGATGACGAGTTAGGTTCACTTGTTATTCATTGTGATTTAGAATGCTTCCTTTACTTTTTCATGAGAGGTTTCAGGGAGGATCGTACTGAGTATACTATTATACTCACCCTATGTATATAAATACTGCTTTTCAGGTCACTCGGAGTAGGTTGGAGATCTGGTTGGTTTCTACTAGCTTGTGGTTATAGGAGTTGTTCAGGCCTGTGCTTACTGTTGTTTTACTATCTCTTTGGTACTTGTTGTTTTGCCATTCCAGTTATAGTACTTTTTCATGACATTACACATATTCCCATGGGTTTTATTTAATATTTCATTTCTGAGTTGGAGTCGGTTGGTGTCTATCTTATCTATCTCATCTACATGTGTTCTCTTAGAGGGTAATGCCTCCCATTTGTGTGTTTAGTATACCCTCGGTGCTAGTCACCAACCTGGGGCCTACCAGAGGTAGGACTCGGGGGGTCATTATATCCCTTCTCACATTTCTGGCCTAGGAGGGGTACACATTGTGGGGAGGGGGTCCTGACCGAGTGGTATCAAAGGTCTGGTTGAGGGATAGGATGGAGTTTGGAGTTAGGCATAGGTGGGGTTTCATGGGTTGGTCAAGAAACAGTTTCATTCGAGTTTAGCAAGTTAGGTAAACACTGGAGACTGGAAATGAAAAAGGTGTTTAGGGCCCCCTATGATCTAATGTATGATCCTTTATGTTTACAATGGACACTAAAAAAGGTGATATTGGTTGGAAGGTATAGATCTTGAAAATGATCATGCATCATTCTTCATTGTTCGTATGATTGAATGGGTAAACCTTGGGAAAGGATAACCTATAATGATTAAAAGGAAACAATTAATTAATTAATGTTTAGTCTTTCATAATTTAGGTTCATGAGCTCTAACGGTTTTCTATTTAACAGGTACACCTCCAGGTCAACATCCTCATTAGGTTCGTGCAGAAAATGTCCAGTAGGTTTTTTTGGTAGACCACCTCATGTTAGAGGTTGATGATGATGACACTTGGAGGAAGAAACTCCAAGAGTTTAGGCTCCAAAATCTACAGAAGTATGAGGGCTTAGTTTCAGATGTCATCACCGAATACTGGTTATAGGAGGTCGAGATAGGATTTAGATCGATCCGTTCTTGGAAGAAGCACTCGGTGTCCTTGGTTGTGACGATGCAGTGTGGAGCAGCAAGGCAGTGGTGGTTCTTGTTCCTCAGGAATCATGAGGAATCAACAATCTCATGGGAGGAGTTCAGAGACACGTTTAGAGTCGAGTTTCTTTCTTTGACTACGAATGAGTCCAGTCACTAGGAGCTTCTTACCCGTCGACAGGGGAGATCTAGTGTTCAAGAGTTTGGAATCCAATTCAGAAACCTTTTATGATATACTTTAGACCTACTGCAAGATGAGGAGGTCAGGGCAAGACATTTCGAGGAGGCTTTTCATCCAGAGATCCATTTTCAGGTCACCCCAGTTATGCTAAAAACATATCTTGAGGTGCTGGCGATGGTAGAGGTTGTCGAGAGGACTTTTACCAATCACAATAGGGGAATCGACATGATTCCTCAGGAAGTAGAGATGTGGTGCGAGGTTCCCAGTTTTTTGGGATGAAGAGTTTTTGTTCTGCCGGGGGTAGGTCCAATCCCTTCACATCTCAATTCTCTTTAGGTAGAAACTCTCCGAACTATGCCAATGTATCAGGAGATTTTTTTTCTTATGGTGCTCATGGTCATTAGTAGCAGGAGGGCCCGACCTTTCAGAGAGATCATCGTGCACCAGGTGCTACACTCTAGGATCCTCTACTGAGGCAGTTCCAGCTGAGGTAGCAGCAGCCAGTTATACCAGCTTTAGATCAGCATAGGGTAGATGGGGTAGGCAAAGGATATCCGCATGAAACCCGCCATCCTCAGAGAGTAGTGTGCGGCTGTGGTGGTGGTCGTCATTAGGGTCATAGAGGTTGTGGAGGAGATCGTGGACAACTTCATGCTCTAGTGTTTCCATCTCCAAGTGAGCTAGACTTTGTTAGAGGTTCCCTTTTCTTGTTTACTACATTGTTTTATACCTTGTATGATCCAATAGCGACACAATCCTTCATATAACCAACCCTTATCAGTGATTTTTTACTTGTAGTAGAGATATTTCTAGTGCCCTTGGTGTTGACTACACCCATTGGAGGTCGAGTTGACATGTTTGAAGTGGGTAGAGATTATGAGCAAGTGTTAGGGCAACACCTCTATTGGGGAGATTTCCAAGTTTATGAATACAACCATATGATTTCATCCACGGTAAGGATTGGATGTATTCAATCTAGGAAATCATGGATTTCATCAAGAAGAAGTTCATTTTCATTAGTGTGGATAGAGAGCCAGTGGTGTTTGTTGGTGAGTAAGATCCTTGAATGGGTCATAGGCGTGTTTTTTCCTTATCATACATGATGGATGATATGATGATGAGTTCTTCCGATGTTATGTAGTTGGCGTTTCTTAGGGTCATAGAAGAGTACCCTAATGTCTTTCTAGAAGAAGTTGTAGCATTACCCCCTCGACAAGAGATCGAGTTTGGTATTAAGCTAAAACAAGGATCATATCCTATCTCTATGTCTCTATATAGGATGCCACCTTCTATGTTACGAGAGCTATGTATATAGCTTTATGGTTTGTTACAGTGTGGTTTTGTTCTTCTATGTGTGTCGTCAGGGGGTGCTCTAGTTTTTTTCATGAAGAAGGCTGATGGCAGTTTGCGATTGTGTATCAATTATCGTCACTTAAAAAAAGTTACAATAAAGAATCACTATCCTCTTTCATGGATTGATGATTTATTAGATCAACTGAAGGGTGAAAGTAGGTTCTCAAAGATCGATTTGTGGTAAGGATATCATCATATGCGTGTGAGGGATGAGGATATCCCAAAGACTGCTTTCCATTGTCATCAATGGATTATGAGTTCATTGTAATGAAGTTTGGCATGATGAATGCTTCAGTTGTATTCATGGTATTGATGAATGTTGTGTTCCATGGGTTCTTGGACAAGCTCGTGTCAGTTTCCATGGATGACAACCTTGTGTACTCCACATATGAGGAGGATCATGCAGAGCATCTACAAGCCATTTTGGGAGTTCTTCGTCAACATTATCTATTTAGGAAGTTTTCAAAGTGTGGATTTTGGGGTCATGAAGTTTGTTTTTTGGGGAATGGTGTTTCCCAAGAGCAAGTAGCTATGTATCCATCGAAGATAGAAGTATTTGTGTCTTGGGTACCCCCAAGAGAGTGTCCGAGGTGAAAAGTTTCCTTGGTCTTATAGGGTACTACAGGGGGATCATAGCCAATTCCTCACAAGTTGCGACTTCTCTAACAACATTGACCAAGAAGGATCAGTCCTTCATATGGGTTGATCCATGTCAGGATTCTTTTAAGTCTCTAAAGGAGAAGTTAGTTAGTGCTCGAGTTCTTTTTCTTCTATCTAAGGGAGTTAAATTTGAAGTTTTCTGATATGCTTTGCCTATTGGGTTAGGCTATGTTCTTATATAGTAGAGGTTAGTTGTTTTACATGGGTCACGAAATTTGTTTCCCCAAGAACGTTACTATTCCACCCATGATCTTGTGTTGGAATTCTTGGTGTTTTCTCTGATGTTTTGGTGACATTACCTCATTGGTGAGCTCATTGTTGTTTCCACCGATCATAAGAGTTTGAGGTATGTTTTCTACCAATTAGACTTAAACGTACGACAACGTCGGTGGATGGAGTACTTATAGGAATATGACTAAGCGATATCATATACACCTAGAAAGGGGAACTTTGTAGCTGATGCGCTGATTCAAAAGTCACGTAGTGATGATGTGTGTGAATCTAGTGATTCTTGGAGAGTAATGGAAGAGATATCATCATTAAATCTCGGTATGGGAGATGTCTAGGGTTGAGGTTGTCTTTTTCTAATGATGGTACAGTCATCCCTGATGTAGAAGGTGGATGATTCCCAGTTGGGGGATCTTGAGGTTGAGTTCTGGAGAGAGAGTTATTTGTGGCGAGGCCTCTGATGGTTAGATTGAGGATAAACAACACTGAGTGTTGTATCACAGAAGGTTTTTGTTCCTTTGACAATGCATGATATGGATATTATAGAGTTCTATAGTTTTTCTTTAGTAGTCCATCCTGGAGTGACAAAGATATACCAAGCCTTGAGGAGCCTTTTTTGGTGGCTTGGGCTGAATCATGTGGTTTCCAAGTTTGTGTCTCGTTGTTTTGTCTGCCAGAAGGTGAATACCGAACACCGTGTTCCTAGTGGTCTTCTCCAACCATTAGATATTCCTCAGTGGATGTCAGAGGACATATCAATGGACTTTGTTATGGGTTTAACTTGTGCTCAGGGAGGAAATGATGCTATTTGTGTGGTAGTGGATCTTTTAACAAAATCGGCCCACTTTATAGAAATCAAGGAGTTAAGATCTGTTGAAGTTTTTTCAAGGAAGTATCTAGAAGAGTGGGTGAGACTTCATAGAGTCCCTAAGAAAATCATTTCTAATCAAGATCCTCATTTTACCTCCGGGGTGTGGAGATATCTCCAAATGTTTTCAGTTCTCAACTATGCCATAGCACTACTTTTCATCCTCAAACGAACGGTCAGATAGAGTGAACCATCCAAACTCTTGACGACATGTTACACTATTGTGTTCTTGATTGCTGAGGCTCGTGGATAAGGAACATACCCTTGGTGGAGTTCGCTTATAATAATAGTTTTTACTCCACCATTGGTATGTCACCTTTTGAAGCCCTTTATGGTCGACCATGCCATTCTCCGTTGTGCTGGACTAGGGTCAGAGTGTCAGCAATTTTTAGACTAGAACTACTACAAAATACAACTGTGATGGTACAGGAGATTCGTATGAGGATGAAGACGACAAAAGATCGTAAAAAATCACATGCTAATAAAATAAGAAGACTCTTGGAGTTTTATGTTGGGGATCATGTGTTTCTGAAGGTGACTCCCCATCGTGGGCAGTGTTGGTTTGGTCGTGGAAGTAATATTTCACCCCGGTTTGTTGGGCCTATGGTGGTGTTAGCATGTGTTGGAGATGTGGCGTATTGAGTATCACTTCCCCCACAGTTGATTCGGATACATGATGTTTTCCATGTATCACAACTCCGTTGTTATCTTCATGATGACTCTCACATCATCGATTGGGGAGATATCGATGTTGATGATGATGAAACCCTTGAGGAACGACCTATGAGGATCCAAGAGTGCAAGGAGAATGTGTTGTGTGGGTGTTATATCCCCTTGGTTCATGTATTTTGGCGACACGGTGGCATATAGGAGAGTACATGGGAACGTGAGTCACAGATATGTTCTCAGTACCAAGAGTTGTTTGATGAATAACTATTTTAATGTATCGATGTATCTTTTGTGGTTATGAACCTTTCATGTTTT
This sequence comes from Viscum album, assembly GCA_963277665.1. NCBI lineage: Eukaryota > Viridiplantae > Streptophyta > Magnoliopsida > Santalales > Viscaceae > Viscum > Viscum album. The sequence goes on from OY728129.1 coordinate 939,666,335, forward strand.
TGAGGTGGCTCCCTTTGTTGTTTTTGTGGCTTTATATATTTTGAGATGTATCTCAAATGATGGTTGTTAAGAAACTGTTTGGTTTTCAGTTTAGGTGTGTTTTGAATTCTCTGTTACGAGAATGTTTTGATTGGTATCTAATGTAATTCCCCGGTCCATTTCGGTCCATAGCTTTGAAAAAATATGGTGTTTGAAGAGTTTTGGGAGGTAAAGTTGACATATCCCCCACAATTCTCCAATAATACAGTTCGGTGAAAAATTCCAATGGTAGACAGTTGTGAATAGTGTAACGGTAACCTTCTGTGAACAATTTCCTCAGTTACCTTCTATGAAAAGTTCCATAGATGAACAGTTATTTTGGTAACCTATAATGGTAAACACTCTTTCCTTTTCCAAATTTTTAATTATGTTAACTCTTCCAACGGTGAACAGTTCTATAGTTTACCTCTAATGGAAACCTCTCTTTCCTTTTCCAAATTTCCAATTCCGTGAACAGTTCCATCAGTGAATACTTCTATTGGGAACCTTAAACAGTAACCTCTCTTTCCATTTCCAAATTTCCAATTCTGTGAATAGTTCTATCGGTGAACATTTCTATCGATAACCTCTAATAGTTATCTCAATCAATAACCTCTTATGTTAACCTCTATTTTCTTTTCCAAATTTTGAGTTATGTGTACAGTGTTTCTAGAACAGTGAGATTCAACCAGCAGTCTCTATTTCCTTTTCCAAATTTTTAGTTCATGAAAAATGTTTCCATAACAGTGAGGTTCTAATAGTAACCTCTATTTCCTTTTCCAAATTTCAAGTTCATGAATAGTGTTTCCAGAATAGTGAGGTTCTAACAACAACCTCTATTTTCCTTGGCCAAATTTTGAGTAAGTAAACAGTGTTTCCAGCTTCCTACAGTTTCTCCCCTTGGATGTTTCCTTTGATGTAAAATACATTTTAACGTGTTATTTTAAGGACTCTAAGGCCGATTCAATGGTCATAAATCCGATATTAATTATTCCTAAGGCTCCTGATGTTTTTACTTAGTAAAACCACCTGGTTTAATTACTTCTTCTTTTAATGGGATATCAAGCATATCTTAAACTTCCTCTCCATTAAATCTTCTAACAGAAAATAATATCTTCCTCCCTAATTCATCCTCTTCGCTCTCAGCTATGAGACGCTAGAAACTTTCAATCCTTCTAATTGGAGTTTCACAATCAATCAATCCTCTGTGGATTGGTTCTGCTCTCTCTTGATGCCACCAAGCTGTATTGATAAATCATTGATATAAGGTATATTTTTGTCATCATTCTTTTGGGGTTCATCTTCTCCTGTTTCTCCTTTCCATTATTATAGCATATAATCTTCAGGCTTCTAATGGGTTTTTTCTTGGGTTTCGGTTGGTGCGGTCATACCATGGAAACCTTGGGTGGATGTAGTTGACACGAGAGGAGGATCATGAACTGTTGGGTGGATAAAGAACGTCAAGAACTGTTTGAGGTAGGGGATTCATTGGTTCTCGTTTCTTTGATGTGGAACTGTATTGTTAACATGTTTTATCCCACTAGAACAAATTGTAATTGACATAATAAATATTTGAACCGGATGAATAAATTGATATTTGTCGTATGTTATTGCCCCATGTTTTCTAGATGGTGTGATATTCATTATTTCTTCGTTTAGTTGTTCGTTCTTGATGAAAATTGGTAAAGAACATAAATTGGAATTTATTGATAATTTTTGGCTATGGATAAAGAGGTATGTAAATGAATCTGGTTCTTCTTGATTAAATTTGATGTTAATCAAATTGGTGAAACAAGCATGTTTAATTATTTTTGATATCTTACTAATTAGGTTTCAAGAATTTTGGAACCTATGAATAATAAATATGTTGATTCAATATGGAATAAAGAACTAATTGTTTGATAATTCCTTGAAGGGTTATGAGTTAACCTCTTGACTGTTAAAGGGACAATAGAAAAAATTATGTGATGTTTGTTTTTTTACTGCTTGTGTTGTTATGTGATCCTGAATGGATGTTGAGATATAGGGGGCATAGAAACTTTTGGTTGTGGTAGCATATGCCTCCTAGGGTGGCGAGATGCATCAGTTTATGCATGTGGGTGTCAAGGAGGACACTAGGGATGATGGAATGGGAAGGATGTGATTGTTGGATGCTTGCAGATTCTTATTGGTTGTTTATCTACTTTACATTTCACCAATTCTCAAGGCAGCTGGTCTGAAAGACTCTTCTTCTGAAAGAGGCAAAGACACACAGGGTATGCCATGTGCTTTCTGTGTTTATATTATCAAGGGATGATGGGTGTATGATCTTTCTATAAGTGGAATAGACTCACTGGGTAGTACATCTACTCATCGTGTTGAGCTCTCTTGTGTTTAATAGAATAAAATGTTTTTCTAGAAACCCTGGGAATGTGGGAAAGTATTTATGTAATGAATAATTGAATAAATGGGGTTAACCCATGGAGTTGGAGTTTGTTGGAACATAATGATGAGGTTGTAATTTTTAAGGAACAAAGGACTTGGGCGTGATGCTGAAGGAATTTAATGTGTAATTTTTCATGTTTAATTAACATTTTATGAGTTAATTTATGTAAAGTGGAACTGATATAAATGGAATGAAGTCATCTATTAATTCTCTTTATATGGTTTTGTGATTATAGGATACCTATTCTTAGAAGTTGCAGCCCGGAGTCTGAGAGATGTTAGATACAGCTATGTCTAAGACTAGGTTTTTCTCATAGTGTGGTTGTGAGATATAGTATATCTTGTACATTTTGTGTTTCTATATGCTACTCCCCCCTGTCAGTAAGTAAAACTGACACCCTAGAGATTTTGATCCCTGGGGGTGTTTTCCCCAACATTCTGGTGGGAGGATGGATGGCTGACTACCCCCTTTGGCCCCACTCTCTTCTTTTGGTAGTTTCTTATTGTGGTAGGCACATTGGTTATTTGTCCGTAGATATGTGTGTAGAGAGATATAATGGTTTGTGGATATATACACACTCATATATATTTTGGATATACTTTTCTATGGACTACTATAGGTGTAATGAGTATAGGCAGTGATGGCTTGACGATCCTTACTCGGGGTATGGGCTGTAATGGATTGAGGTATTATACCTAATTTATGATACACGTTATGCAAGCTGTGGTGGATCCTGGAAACTACCTGGTTACTTTAGAGTGTGTACATGGTGGTTTTGTTGCACGAGGTTCATTGTGTGGTGCTTTTCCCAGGTGTCTACGTGCAATCCTTTTTGGAGATTGATGCTTAGGACGTACGACGTTGGGGAAAAGCGGTAAACTAGTGGGGAAGTAGTACCGGGGTACCCTTCATATTATTTATTATATGATATATTATTGTATGTGTTACTTGGTGAGAGTACCCATGGTGAGGCTAGGAACGTAGTTTACCTGTTTATGTGATGAGTTAGTTTAACTTGTTGTTCACTATGCCTTAGAATTATTTCTTTACTTTTTCATGAGAGGTTTTGGGGAAGATCCTACTGAGTATACTGTTATACTGACCCTATATATATACAAACTATTTTTCAAGTCACTTGGAGTAGGTTGGAGATCATACTGGTTATTACTAGCTTGTGGTTGCAGGAGCTATTCGGGCTTGTGGTTGTTGTTGTTTTACTTTCTTTTGGTTACTTGCGGTTTTACCCTTCCAATTGTAGTACTTTTGCATGAAATTACATTTGTTTTCTTGGGTTTTGTTTTATATTTCAGTTTTTAGTTATATTTGGTTGGTGTATATCATATCTCTCTCTTCCACATGTGTTCACATATAGGGTTATTCCTCCCATTTGTGTGTTTATAATACCCTCGGTGCTAGTCGACAACTCGGGGCCTACTGGAGGCGGGACTCAGGGGGACATTATCTTCCATTTCACATTTCTGGACCCGAAGGGTACACATTATGGGGAGGGGGTTGGGATAGGGATTATGTTAAAATAAAACAGATTATGTGTTTTTTATTTAGGAAATTAATTATATATGCACTTTACCAATGATCCTTTTTTTAGTGAAAGTGGTTTTTTCAAAAAAATAACATACAACAATACTTTTTCTAATTGCTTATCATAAGTTATAAATATTATAATGTTATTTAAAAAAGTGGTTTTAAACATACCTTAACTCTTAACATATGAATATTACTGACTATATAATGCATAATTATAATAGTTGTATGTTTTAAATGCAGACAACTGCTAATTATTTCGTATCGAAACTAAAATTATTACAGATAAAACATGAAATTCAATTATTTTCAATAATAATAAATTAGGTTACTTGGGAACATCCATGTATGAGGGAGATAATGAGAGTAATAAAATAGTAAATATTATCATGCATTAAATAAGAAATAATCTTTGTAGAAAAATTCACATACAAGAACCCCCCCCCCCAATATTTATAGACATCAAATACAATTGAAGATTCCTAGTTAGTAACAAAAATACATAAATAATATTTATTAATTCATTTACATAATGTCATTATTTAAAAAAATGGACTAAAACTCCTTGAAATATTCAGAATTATGTAAATCTTTAGGAATTTCATGAATCGCTAATTAATGTATCCTTTAAAAAATTCTAGAAAGGAAAATGATGTTACATCTGGTAGATCATTTAATTAATTCCAACAACTTAATTGAAATATTATTCTAAGGAAAAACATCATGAAATTATAAAAAATAAACTTCTAGGTTCCCCTATAATGTTAATATATAAAAGAAAAAATCTCATCACAAAATTTATCAAGGATTTTTCCCAAAAAATAAATGTGCCAAAATTTACCATGTTGAACCGATGTTGTATTGTGGTATAATTAGAATGGTTCAAAGAAGCTTATATTTTCTTGTAAAATTATTTATGCTAAATAAATTGGAGATCAAAAAACCTAAATAAAATAATTGATTATAAATAAGTATTATTTATAAAGAATACTCACCTTCTTGAAAAATACAATTTTACCAAGTACATTCATACCAGAAGAATAGTTTTTCTACAATTACATATGATGAGATAATAACATAGACACCATATTGAATATATACCTAATATGATCGATAATTTTTGTTGGTCAAGAACATGCCTACTTGAATATATAGGTAACATAAAAATAATATTTTTTCAAAAAACTATATTCCATATTACATTTCTCATATTACTTTATCAAGAAAAAATATTCTTGAATATATAAATAATATATATTTTACATTTTTCAACATGAATTATTTAAATAATATGATGAAAATTATTTTTCCAACATGATACATTAACAAAAAAGAACTTGTTTGGGGAGGAGGGTGGTATGTTATGAGTATGAGTGATTCCTAACATTTGGATTGTTATAATGTTAGGTTTTTGGTAATAGTTCTACCTTAATAATGTATAGTTCCATAATAATCATGGATTATGGGATAACATCACTAGATGTACTAATTACTATAAGTTGTGTGTTATTCCATACATATATGATCCAGGTTGAGTGTTGATGAATTCTTTCAGTATGGAATGCATTAGTTAATATCCTATTATGTTTAAGAAAATGCAAATTTATTTTTTACATTCATGTGTTAAAAAGGATTAGAAGTCATGGTATAGGGTTGGAAATACTGTTTCTCTAGAAATATAAGTATTATCCTACAATTATAATACTATATCTAATACATATTACTCTAAGGGGACTTTATTATTTTTATTGATAATTAATTTTTTTATTATTTATAGTGCATGATATGTTGTTTTTGACATACCTTTGTATATTACTAATTATGGATAAACAATAAAATTAGGTTTGTCGCACATTTACTACCTCAAAAATCCATATTCATTTGGATGGATTCTATTTTTTTAATCTTGAAAAATAACATTTTTGAGTTGTCATATAAAAAATATGTTGACACCCTAAATGACTAACATCTTTTATGATAAACCAAGATCAATATAATCAAATTTCTATATCAACATCATTAAAATAAAGTAAAACTACAAGATAAATATAAATATATAAACAAAGAATAATATTTACATCCAAAATGTATTTCAATATCAGCATAACCAAATCCATCACAATGCATGGAAATAAGTGAGGTCCTAATAAATCTAATACCATGAATTAACATATAATTTATTAACTGACAAGACAATATTTTCAAAATAAATCACATATTCCATTATGTTTTTAGTTCAATTATATGATTATTTTATAGGATATCTGACAATATCCAGAATTATGTTATATAACTGAAGTCATATAGAACAACATCACTGAATCCTTCCAAGATGGAAAAAACAGAATAAAAAACAAGAGTAAAATATAAAAGGAACACAAACACAAAACAATATATATAACAATAGTTCACAGACATAAATCCCTTCCACGATTATATGTATAAACCAATATAATTCACTTAAATCCCATCCATGGTAGTTACAATCAAATGTAACTAAACTATTGAATCTTAACATAATAAAAAACAGTAACTCAATATAAAAGGATCTCAAATAAAATACAACATATATAAATGTATTTAAAACTCTCTCCATGATAAACACTATAAAATTTCAGTATGAATATCCTCCAAATAATACATAACTATAAAAAAATTCAATTTATAATCCAAGAATAAAATTTACATCTTAAATCTACCTCAATATCTGAATCACCTGAAAAATCATGACCCTCATCCTCTCATATATAAACACCAACATGATTATAACATACTCTTAGACACTCAAAATCCTCATCAACATTGTAATTTGTATATTCACCCAAATCAACCGGAGGAGGATAAGAATCCTCATAAATTGAACAAAAATAAAGGATAAAACATTTAATTAAGAAAAAAATGGTTATACACATAAAGGATATAAACATATTTAATAAAACAAATGTTAATTTACATGAATTTTTATTGATGCACACATTTGATGTAATGAAATTTTAAATTAAACCAGAATTCCTCTTTGTGCTTTTTTTGGGAAGCAGTGTCAGAGATTGTTCCATATTAATTTTTATGGGATATGGAACCATAACATATCTATAATAAATAATAATTATAGTATATTTATATAATTTAATGGGAGAGGAATAAGATTAATAGTAAAACACAACATGTATTAATAATGTTGAATATAAAAATATAAATACTAAGGACATGGTGTATGGATTTTATTTACAAAACATTCTTGTTGTGATATTAAAATAGGATTCATTATAATATTATTGAAATTCATGATGGTAGAAATTAATAAATAAAATTTCCATGGAAACACATGAAATATCTAGGATATTTTACATTTATATATATTTTGTTTTGGATATAATGAAAAATGTAAAAGAATAAATATAGTAAAGCTAATAAAAATTTTAAATTAATTATTATGAAAAAATATATAGAACCCAAATATAGTATATATAAATAAATCCACAGCGATAATACAAAATGTAAAATATATCAGGTTTGGTGAATATAATAGTGTAAAATAAACATGAAAAAAATTTAAACCATAAAATAAACCATAAAAATTTTAATTGTACCTTTTACAACATGAATCTCATATATATTTAATGTGTGAAATTATAGTATAATAAAAAGATTGATTGAGTAGTAAAATACTTTTACACCCTTGTTAATCATATATGAAATCCAAATTCTATTTAAATAGATTGGGAATTGAAATTCATATATAACATATCTTAAATTATTTTTCACAGAATACAATGAAATTATGATAACCAATCATGTAAATATATAACTTATTGAGAAATAATTAAAATAAGACAAATTAGATTGTAAATACTAAAATCAACCTAAAATATATTTATGTTTTCTAGAAAACATCCCCAAGACGAAAGACCATAATGATTTGATTTGAGTATAATATACAATAAGTAGGTTGGACAGAATGAATATGAAATATAAAAATTAAATTAAACCAATTTTAATACGAAAAGATAGTATAATGTAGCAGAATATATGTTATTCCTATACAGAAAATTAATATATTGAAATTTGGATATCTAATATGATTATATAAAATATTCTGACATTATATTCACATAGTATATGAACAAAAATATTTACTATTAAAAGAAACATAATATTAAATATTCTAAAGATAATGGAAAAAAATGATTATCTTATATAAACAGTCACCATAAAAAATAAATAGTGCGGGAATCCCATTCCTGAAATCTTATCAATTAAATATATTCGATATATATGGTTTTATTGGTTTTTATCTTATTTTTAATCCTGTTTAATTATTTCAAAAATATTAAAAAAACATATTCTAAAAAATATAATATGTGATATTGATTTTTTTTCAATATTTAATTTATGCATGTTTAAATGGCCACAATACAATTTAGGAATATATACCAATTGGATTCTTCTTATAATGAAATAAATTACACCATTATCGTTGTATTAAAGAAATTATTCATCAAAATATTGTAGAAAAATTATCAGTAATAATTAAATTAACCATTCAGTTTTAAATTCTAAATAAAGTAAGGTGATATATGATAAGGATAATTATAAGACAATATATATGAACATGAAACCATTGGATTTCAAAATGTGATAAAAAGGAATGTTATTAAGGTATATGATGTTTAAATAATGTTTCAAATGGAAGTAAAATGTATTTAATGAATTGATATTATATGTTGTTGATATAATAACGGGTATATATACATCCTTTATCAAAAAGTAATCATTATAGGAATAAAAATAAATGTTACATGAAATACATATTATATATATTATAATCGTAGTCAATTGTATCATTTATTGAATATTTTAAATCATAAATTATAAATCCATTTGATTCTAGAAAACAAATTATTAAATTAATCTATAAAGATAACATACCAACACTTTATAAATGACACTAAAATAATAAAAATGTTGAATTAGTTAAAATTTGTTATTTTATCACTATATATAGTCTATAACACAAAAATTCATTAACATAATTTCAAAACTGTATATAGGGAAGTGAATAATATAACACTTTTTTTATTACGGAGAAATTAAGTATTAAGAGATCTAATCATCCCATTATAATAGTGAACAAACTACTACGTAAATGATTCTAAGGAAAAAAAATTATATTTCAATATAGAAAAAATAATAGTTGTCAAATATTACATGTAAAAATGATTACATTTTTCAAGTCTATATAATATAAATTATAATTAAAACAATACAAGTGAATCGGAAATATTAAGAAATATGTTGTGGTATATTCATTGAATTGTTACATGTTTTTTAAACCAGGTTCATAAAAAATAGAACTTATAAAATAATACTAAAAATGAAACTATATAAGTGGGAAAAATATATTTTATATGATATATAATTTCTTAATGTGTTAGAAAAATATTCCAAATAACAATGAAAATTAAAATATATACCATTATTTACTTAAAAATAATTATTATATATTTGATTATAAAATTAATAGATAAAAATAGATGGATGAATGATATTTTCAATTTAAACTAACATCATGTTTTCAAAAATCTATTCACTATTACTTTATTAAGAAATTTCATTTTGAAATCATGTTTATTTTTTTAAGAACCTCAAAAACACAAAATTTATTTTCAATGAATTAACCTAAGTTATACTCATAATGTTATTACTCAAACACAATGTAATAGGTGATATAATTTTCATTGTAGGACATATAAAATATAGGTAAAATGAGACCATGTAATGAAAATATTTTAAATAGAAATATAAAACATATTTTATTAATATTAAATTGGATTTTTAAACAAAAAAAAGTGAACTTTGATTGAAAATTCTAATTCAATGTTGAATAAAATTTAGTAATCATTAACCACAAAAAAATATGAACCTAAATTTTTTTCATAATAAATGGAAATTTGAATTCATCATCAATACATATTATCAAAAACCTTCTACGAATAATGAAATATTGAAAATGTAACAAATCTATAAGAATGATTCATTACATTGGGGTAAAATTAATAGAAATCTAGTTATATTATGAATCATAATTAATTGAACCTAAATTTTTATGCGGAAGTAATATGATTTGTTATAAATGAAATAATAGAATAGGTGATGAAGATATCAGTAAGAAAATGAAACGTCATTAGAAAGATTAAGACATATGGAAAATAATATATTGTTGAAGTCAACAATTCTGAAGCGAAAACACGAGTGAAATGAGAAATAAACATAAAATAACATAACCATGGATGAACTCATTCAATGTTCTCAATAACTGATTCCTAAGTAAATATTTTTTTATTTTTAATATTTATCATGCATGATTTATTTTAATCAGTATCAATAATCACCATTTGATAACTATTCAATCAATTGATTCTGTAAAATGATAAACGAGATATTAAAAGGAAATTATACCCCATTCACTAGCATAACAAAATACATATGCCTCTATTTTGTATATTTATTTTTGAAATATAATAAAAATATATTTTCATGTCATTTAGACCATAATATAAATTATAAAAAAAGAATATTTGTTAGTGTGTTAAATTTATTTCTGCGGATACACAATCAAATGTGACTCTACAAAATTTCACCTTTTTGAATATATATAGTTTTTTTATAATCACATTTTTATTCAGAAATTAATCCTAAAAACTATTGTGGTAATTAATAATATTAGTTGATGGGAGATGGTTTGATTAAATCACAAAAATACCTATCCTAATTGAGAGTTTCTTTATTAAATTAGTAAATGAAATGGAACAAAATAATTAACGTAAAATTTTATGTCACTGAATCTAGGAAAATACATTGTTTATAGAATTAATGATAATATTATATAAAAAGATTTGTGAAAATTATTTTATAAAAAAAAAATTCGTAGCCATTGGTAGATTAATTACTTGGTAATGAAAATGGGTGGAAAATCATTATATTTGAAAATCACATGTTAAAGGTATACTTAGACATACCTTTATATTATTTTACTTTTGTAACTAAACATGGTAGAATAAATATTGTGTGAATAAGAATAAAAAGCACATATAACTATTTAATTACTATAGAGTTGGTTTTAGTTAAAGAGTATATAAGAATGTACTAATTTATAGGATCATTAATATAGGAATTTGGAAAACATATAGGTTAAAAAATTTGTGATATTGTTCCATTAGATGGGATAATGTTATTTTCTGAAAAATATCATCCATAAGATATATGAGATAGAGTATAAAATTACATCAAAATATTTAATATGGGATAAAGGGTTGGAAAATGAAAAAAAAAATCAAGGGATGGAAAAAACAGACACTGAATGTGTTAAAATCATATGTGTTACATAAATGAGGGAGAGTTGAGGGGGGAGAATAACTTTTATTTACAACAGGAGGCCTGAAAGTTATACCGGTAATCAAAATATTACTGATATATGAAATTTTAGTCACTGATGAGTTACTTAATCCCATGAAAATCAAAATAAAATCACAGAATTCATTCTCGATGCAATATTTATAAATAATTAAACCATATTAATGATAAATATGAATTTTAATAATGCCTTAAATCAAAATATGTAAATCATACCCATTGTGGACTATAGATTCTAAATATTAGAAATTAAAGAAACCATTATCCACACATGAAATTAGAGAGAGGGGGGAGTCCATGTTAGAGGAGAAGGATCTCGGGGAGGTGGGTGGCTACATATGTAAAGGACTTCTGAAGGTGGTGTTCTCATTTCAAAGCTACATCAACCACGGGTGAGCCACGTATAAGGAGGAGGGTTATAGTGAGGTGTGGAAAATAGATCTTCATGGGATGGGAGGTAGTGAGGCCTCATTTGTGGAGAGGCCACTCTGAAACCACATTGGTAGGGAGGTGGGGAGGTAGCTTCATATCCCCATAAGTTGGGAGGTGGGATGGATACCTCACAAGGTGAGGAGGGAAGTAGAGGGTGGAAGAATCATGATGGGGGAGGACGGGGATGATAAATCATGTGGGAGTAAGAGGAATTTTGATATATGTTGGATGAATTACTCATGAGTGGATGACGAGGAATTATGAGGGCAAATAATGTTGCTCATGAGAGGGGGATGAATCGAGGAGGAGTCCTCACATTGGAGGAGGAGGGGATGTGATGATGTAATCAAAATAAAATGTGGTTAGTACCACATGTATCCTTTTTCCCATGGAATTATGTTAGATATAGAAATTTTTACTCTGAATTATTCCTATAAACTCATGGATATACTATAAATTTATAGAATGAAACATCATATGAAGTCTTTACATACTTCTTTAACATTTAAACAATTAATATGTTGGGTTACTACGATAAAATAGGAAGAAAGGCCAATAGATAGGAAACTAATCCAACTTTCTCTTGGATTTTTTATGGTATAGTAAACAATGAAATCATCTTTCCCTTATTACCAAAACACTTCACACATTTCCATGGAGAAACTTTTATAAAGATAAGATCACCAAACATGAATTTATGGTCTTGCCTCTAGTTATCTGTATATGTTTTCTTCATACTCTAGGCTACCCTCATGTTTCAATGAATTTCCTATGTATTCTATTCCATTTCCACTACAAAATTTAGTATGAAAAAAATAATTTCTCCTACATCATTCTTAAATATCCATGAATAACACTATATTCTCTATAATTATTCAAATGGTTTCTTATGTATACTAGAATGAAAAAAAATTATTATAAGAAAAATCATCCAAAGAATGATGTATTTCTCAACTTCCCTGATAATCCATTGATCAATAATGAAGGGTATCTTCCAATGTATGATTCATCCACTCAGATATCCCACATGTTTAATGGTGAAGAACAAAACATAATTTTATCTTAGTAAACAATTAATTTATATGGGCTTTCCAAAACATGGATGTAATCCTGGGATCATATTCTGATACAATGGAGAGAGCCTCTCCATATAACGTGATAATCTATTTTAGATACCGTTTATAATGATACTCCAAATAAAATATATCATAAATGAGAAGAAATTTTATAGATATAGATAAGAAATAAATAGTATAAAGTATCACATTATTACCTTGATTAGTATTTGATAATACTAATAAAATATCCACTAATATACTCTTCCATTTTGACATGATCTCTATAATCAATTAAAGCTACCTCTACAGTAACATTCATTATGATTTAACATGATGACATTTAAAACACATCATGGTAATGTAAAAATTTATCTCTTCATTCTATCCAAATAGTAATGTTCCCTATATTCAATGTGCATCTCAGTGCTTCCCAGAAGTATAGAAAATAGATACTTCTATGAATTAGCCGAATTGTAATTCCCCGACTCTAAATTCCTAGAGTTAGTGCATTATTTTAATACTTTGGCATGATTATATGGAATCAATCCCAAAATACTAATCAGTTTAGCACTCTTGGAAAATAGGTTGCATACATGAACATTACATTACACTTTATAACATACAATACAAGAAAATAGTTCTCTGAGAACGCCATTATTCCCTTTAGTTTAGCCCTCCATATCAATCATAATACACTTCATGGAATCCTTGGGAAAATTAAACATAGAAAGTGGTGATATAAAATGCTCAGTAAGGGTAAGTAATACAGTGGAAGATAACATAAATATTAAGCATGGTGAATAATTGAAACCACATGACTTTACCAACAATAAACATGAATAATTTTATGCTAGGAATACGAGATGAGTAAATAATTCCATAATAAAACATAATCATGGGTATTCTACTAGTTTAATGGCCAGATGAACCATAAATATTATTTTCATAATGTGGTAATGTATAATGCCAGACATTCTGGAACATTTTGTCAAGGCCTCTTCCAAGATGTCTAAAAATGATTAAGGCCTCGGCCAAAAATATATCTAAAATTGGGATATGCCTCAGCCAATTCCACATCTATTTTTCTCATGAGACCTAATGATGCATTGAGGAGCTATAGCTAGCTCCACTCGTCACATACTAAGTCTAATACATTCCTCATATGAAAAGGTTTAAACATATCATAAACATTCATTTTAAAAATAACATACGAAATGTCAATAATTTAACGAAAAACCATGAATTGTATAAAAATAGAACATCCACAGTCAAAAATATCAAAAAACCATCAATATAATATGGAGGTTTTGTATCATAATAAATCAACATCAAGTAAACTTAAAATCCATCAAAGGATGTTGACATAGATGAAATCAAAACTCGTTTTATAGAAATATCTATTTCTATTTTGAAATCATTTAAGAGTTGCATAATTATAAAGAAAAAATTTATTTTTAAAATAGTTTTATAACCTTATAAGGGAAACTTTTATTATTTTATAATGGCGGAAAATAGCCACACCCGTGTTATAAGTTAAAAAACATTCTTTCATTAAATTTGTCGAAAAGGATAAAAAGTACCTTGGTTGGAAAATGATGGAAAGATTCCTTTCAAAACATTTTATAAAAATTAAAACAAGGGGATAAATGACTTTAACCAATAGTCTTGTAAAAGCTAAAAATGTTTTTAAATTTGTTTTTATGAAACATGGATGTCGATGATAAAGAGTTCCTGGTAGATAATATAAACAACCTCGGATAATGAAGAGATTGTGAAATTAACCCTTACCTCGTTGTAATAAATCAAGTCGTATGAAAAATAGTCAATAACCACCAAATTAATCACATAATATCATGAATATAAAGAGAATAATTATAATATATATATCAAATGGAAGTACAAAATACACCACATTAAATAAATAGGTTGTGAACAATGGAAATCTCACAGAATTAAATGTGAGATAAGAAACTCCTTACCTCATGTCGAACTTGACCCGTTCGTTATTTAATATCCTGAAAAATAAATTAAAGTTAATTTCTAATTTCTTAAGAACCTTTTTCAAATTATTTATTAATTTTATAACACTTATTACTATTTTATAAACATTATGTAATCATTTAATTTATTAACGTTCGTTTTGTCGATATTTGCCAGTTGAGTCAAAAATGAACACTTTATAGTTACAAGATCTTAACATGGTCAAAATATCATTATATCCAGAATTATATTCATGATTTATATGTCTCATATATCATATATATCCATTATATACATGTATTTATTATAGTACATATCATTTTTTTGGTAAGAATGAAATGCACCGTTCAAGGAGACGGTAAGCTCTACGTACGCATGAATGCTACATTCATTTCAATTTATAATTTTAATATACTTAAAACATAATTATACCTATTTATATTATAATTCTAGTATAATATAATATATATTATCATTAACTTAATCTTTATACATCCAACATGTGGTATTAACGAGTCATATCACTTTGAGGGGTTGGTAGTCTGCACTTCCTCAAATGAAATTATCGCGTTTACCCATAATGGAAACCATTAAAGTATGCTATAAAATAAAATTATGGAAGCATGAGAAAACATATACATAATATATATCATATATAAATACAGTTCCGTCATAATATCCACCATGATAGGCAGTAGGAGGTAATTGAACAATCATCATTTCGTGAGGCGTTAGTTTTCCATCCATAGAAACATTATGTTGTTCATCCATTAGATGGAGGTGTGTGTAAGTGTAGTATACTGGTGTTTTAATAAAAGAAAGGAATAAAAAGAGTTTAGGTGATTGAGGAGTAAAATAAAAGAAAAGAAGTTAAGAGAAATAGATACATTTAATTTGGGTAACTTGCTTTGGATTGAACCAAAAGGACTCCATGAAGTGCCTTCTGCCTATGGTAAGACTTATAGGAGGAGTAGAGGGATATAGGGAACTTAATTTGGTAGATTTTGGGTGATCTTAAAGGCTTTTCAAGTGTGAGGAATTGGTTAGAAGTGGTCTCCTTTTATAAGGGAAGGGAGGGGCTCTTTAGGAAAGTGTGAAAATATTATTATTTTTATATAATGATATTCGGTTTCTAAAGGTCCAAAAATCATTAGAGTCGAAGATAAGATGTCTCGTGATTGAAATAAAATCATCCAATAAGAATTGGACTTGTTTTGGATTTTATTTTAATATTTATAATTTAATTTATTTAAATCGTTTATTAATGTGGTAAATATTGCATCATTATATTGTCCTAAATAATTTCATTTATTCAATTTCTAAAAATTATAGAAAAACTACCATGATGTAGGAAATCTTTTTATATTTCTAATTAATATTTATAATCAAAAATATTACTTATATAACACAATATAAAAATAAATTACTAAAAGGTTTTTGTTTTTGTCAATTTTGCCTTTACATTAAATTAGATAATCTATTGTGTCATAATAATTCATAAGTGGCTCCATGGGGTCTAAAAATAGAACCAAAGATTCACATGGTCGGCTTGTACTCATCTAATAATTTTAGTGCATGTGTTAAGGTAATTTTGAATTTTTACTGTTAATTACCCTATTTACCTTTAACCGCGGTAAATAAAAGTAAAAATTACTATTCACCAAAAATCACTTTTATCTTATTAAACCACATTTTACACCTTGATATTAACCTTGTCTCTAATGTTTTTGAAATTCGACTCACAAAAGCGATAAAACTATGTTTTATGTGAATTTGCAAATTCTCCTGGGAGATGGGTAAAAGATGGTGAAAGTTCAATAAATTTTTTATATATCTAAAATTATTTTAAACTGACTCCAATGAATAAAAATGAACCTATATAAGTATTATATATCTATTTTGCCTGAAATTAAATTAAATAAAATAAATAAAAATTTAAATAAAAATTTGGTTTTAAACTATAACTCAGTGTTAATCACTATTCATCAAAAATTGAAAGTTTTCGGAAAAATACAAGAAAATTAACTCTAAGGTAATTTTGATATTCCTAATTCAAAAATGAAGTTTATTTTATCAAAATAAAAACATAGAAGTTCCATTTATTAATTTAAAATTAATTCCCATTTTCAAAACCAAAAGGCATATTTTTAAGAAATAATAACTATCAAAAGATGGACAGTTTTTTATGTTCATTTTCAAAGTGAAATTACTTACAACGACCAGTATTGGATTAAATGGTAAAAATATAATCTATGTATACTTACAAACCATTAAAATGTATAATTTAACACTAAATTATTTCTATTAAAAATTTTGTTTTAATAAAAATTCAGTAGTTTTCTCTATTCACCAAAATATGAATGTTATCAAAGAAATAATAAAAATTTATCAAAACTAAATTTTTATATCCTGATTATAAGGAAGTTTATTTAGTTAAATTGATCATATAAAAGTGTCAAATATTGGAATAAAAAAATTTCTCCCTCAAAAGACATTAAAATTGCATTTCCTGAAAAATAATTCCTTTGCCAAAGAAAATGGAATTTGATCTTACATTATGTATATGAAACTCATAATATGGATTCTAAAATTATAAGGATTATATAAAGATTAAAATTTAGTTAATACTATTCATAACCGCTTTTGAATAGCTAGTTTGGTAAGTCATGGTTTGATTGAACTCGGTGTTGCGTGTAGTGCAGGTTATTGAATTACTTTGAAGAAATAGCGTACTATGAAATCATGGGGTTTTACACAGATAATATTCTTAAACAATGAATCACTGGTCCGATATAATATTTTTATAAATTTTAAAACACCATTTTCATCAATATTAAAATCAAGAAACATGCCATTGTTAATGGATTAAACTATGTCTGGATATGATTAATCTACTTTTTGAGTCCTCTTAATTCCTTATGAAAATGTCGACTGCATAGAAATATAAAACAAAAAGAGAGGATGGCCCGAAATACCAAAAACGTAGGAAACAATTAATCAAATAATTAACCAAATGGTTCAATTTAAAATGTATTTGGGTTAATGTTAAGATATTTTTTAACCATAATGTGTGGTCCACCTCAGTTTCTATTCTTGGATGATAATGAATCAAGCATTCATACTCGATTATTAATTTCATCCATATTATCTATCTCATGTTCAATTATTTATGTGTTAATACCTTCTAAAATATATATTGATTTTTATATTTTTATCATGTCTCTATATACAAATTATTCCTCCAAATTATTTAAGAAATGATAATACTTGTTTATTCCAAATCATGTGTATGGTAATTCAACAAACAAGGATTCAATTTACATGAATCATAAGTTGTTATATTATAATTCTTCATTATGGAAGAACAAATACATTTCAATGAAGAATCACTATAGATTAAAATTCACCATTTCTTTAAGGAATGTCCAAAATAAGATAATTATCCAATTTTATTTTTAAATACTAAAAACAAATACCAAATTCAATTTCCTCGATGAACTAAACACATTTTCAGGTTAACCAAGTCGACAGTCCAAGCAACTGCTAAATGCATTCAATAAAACTCTGTTATTAAATCGTTAATCCAAGAAAACATGAATATTTGAAACTCTTTTAGGTTTTTTAACACATCAAAAAAATTTATATTAGAATGTTCAATAGGTATACACTCCTTATAAAAAATATGTCCAATGAATAAAATTTTCTTTTGGTGATCCAAAAATCTCTATGACATAAAATATATTTTCCAGAAAATTAATCCATCCCTGAGCTACTACTGTGTCATAGGATACACTGAATTATTGAAGATGTGGCCTCAAAAAATAGTTCAAAAAATACATATTCCTTATCTGCATATCGAGTTCATCTCTATAATAAATTCCGGTACCATTTGTAGTACAAGAAAACTAATCCAAGGTAGTAAAAAGTATTCTATTCCGATTCTATCCATCCCAAGATATTAACATATGGGGATATTTTCTACTTAGTATCATCATACTACATCATAACTATTTCCTATATGTAATTTTTTTTTTGAAAAAACATACATTTTATGAAGAAATATAGTAATCATTAAATATTATATCATTCTGACATAGCCATAATGTAAAATATTTCAAGGGATATTTTTTATTATTTACCTAACTTCTAATGTTATCTAAACTAACCATACATAAAAACTATAGGTAACTAACCATTAACATTTCATAATGTTGTGATTTATATAAAAAATTATCTTCTTACCCATTGAGTATCTTTTTAGGTTTTTATTTTTATAGAATTAGGCCGAAACTCTTATATATGAAAAAACTAATATACAATGTGGCATCTTGTAATCCGTATACATTTTTTCTTCCATAAACAAATAAGAAAACATGATCTGTTTTATCAAATATCTTCATGATATTAAAAATAATCTCTACACATCCCTTACTCATCATTATATCATATTAGAAAAATTTTAAACCATGGTTTGAGCATAAAAATATCATTTAGGGATATAAAAATAAGAAAACAATTAGTATATTATCAGTAAATAAAAATCATGAGAATCCATTTCCGCAAAAAACTAATATATTACCCAAAAGTTAAATACCATTCATTAATAGATATCATTTATTTTATGATATAAAAACTAATTATATCCCTGAAAAATAATTACAAAACACCGAAAATTCATTTTGGTCACATGGGTAATCATCACATTGATCCCTTATTGAACCCATAGTGAAACCATAATAAACCATTTTAAATATTAGTGATCACTCACCCAACATTAAATATGATTCTTTAAAGAATATAATCATTACTCGGTTCATTGGAGACCTGTCTAGGCAAGCCCCTCATTTAAGAAACAACCGGCTCACTTGGTGCTATATGGGCACACCCATCATTTTTAATTCCCAATAACGAAAAAATAAAATAACATATTTCATAATTAAAAAATAGTTTTAGACTCATATGAAAATCACATTCATATTTTAAAATATAATTTTCCTTCAAAAATTTAATTTTCAATGAAACGAAATCATTCATTTGAAACCCCACTTTCATTGTCGAAATAACCCTAAAAAAATTTAGGTTTTTCATTTAATAAAATATTAAATCTCCTAGTGGAATCTAAAAAATTTAATTTCGATAGCATTGGAGGTTTACTTGTCATCATGTACAGAAAAAATATAACATTTTGTTTTTCATTTGTCAAAACATTTCAAAAAAACACATAAAAAGATTTCTTCTATAAATAAATTTAATGATATTAAAAAAATTTGTAAAAATTTAATTATAGTTTCTTTATTCAAATAAGAATATAATACAGTGTAATGGATTTATACATATATAAAATTACATGAAAATAAATCATCAAATATTCATTATCTCCCATAGCACATTAAACATTTGAATAAAAATCCCCATGAATTATTAACATTTAATAAAACATTAAAAATAGGATAATAGATAAATTTCAAGACATAAATTGTTAAAGGGAATTAATAGAAAACATACAACAGAATAAATGTGTATAACTTCAAGTTAGTCCTTAATAAAAATAGATTTTTATGAAATCCCAAACCTTGAGTAAGACATGTCATGTCTATGTTTATAATCTAGAATAATAATCTTATATTAATTATTTAATTTCATCAGATTTTTTATGGTTATCATTTATTTTAGTTAACTTATTTCAATTTTTTATTCAACTAAAAAATTAATTATGTTTATATCCAATAATTTCACTATATTCAGTTCATGTGTCAAAACTGAAATTGGTAGGTCAACTATAATCGAAGGTGAAAAAATATAATCATATCCCAAGGAATAATAATGAAATAATTGTTATATTTATAAATAAATTATATTTAAAAAATATATATATGTTTATAAAAAATTAACCCACTATACATATATGGAGACAATAGGTCATTTGTACGCATGAATAACATTCCAATTTTTCAGTGATCATCATGGAATGAAGGTAAATAGAACACATATTTCAGTAATGATAATTATGTCACAAATAACATGTAATATAATATATATACAAATATATTAAATTTTATTGATGTAAAAGGAATCACAACGCATCAAGGAGGAGGTAGTCCACACATCCACAAACTACATTATAACATCTTCTACCTATGAATGGGTAATAAATAAAATGATATGTTATATATATATAAAGGTAATTCTATTAAGAATATCATATATATTTTATTATGTCTCATATGTATAATTAATCCAATCCTTAATAAATTCTATGTAATTTGTGAAATTATCACATCGATTTCATGATGCGGTTTCCCACATATCCACAAATAATGTTATAGTATTTACACTAAATCAAAATAAAGAAGTTATTTGTTAAATAAAAACTCTTTAACTATGGAGAAAACATAAATATCATATGTATCATGTAAAAAACATTTATCATAATTTCAAATAATGATACGTGGTAAATGAATATAATGAATCACATGGTTTCGTGAGGAGGTAGTTCACTATAAGGATATAGTAATTTTGTCACACATTTGCTGGATGTGTGTGAAACTCTTTCCCAAATAATTATAAAACAATGTATAAATATATTTAGCATATTTATTATATTTTAGAATCCTAAAATAATAATAAATTAATGGATTTGGAAATAAGTAAAACCAAAATTTACATTGAATAATTTTACTTCATTTTATGTAACTTCATTGGGTTTGTGACAATGGTCTTCATTGTTAGTGATTTATCCCAATGTGAGGACTCTAGGATGAATGTATGGATGTTGGGAGATCATTTGGTCAGGTTTTTGATGATCCAATGGTCTTGAAAGGTGTTAATAATTAGAGATGGTCAATTAATTTTTATAGTGGTAGGTGAGTGGGAAATTTTCAATTATAGAAAGGTATATAGTATTGGTAGGTCTCCCTTACGAAATGTTCGCAAAAAATGATTAAAATTAGACAAAAGTGGTGATATGGTCGAATTGGGTCCAGCCAATGGTTTTTAACAATTTTCATTTTCATTTAGTGTTAGTTCATCTATGTGAAATACCCTGAGAGGTGGTTGAATACGATTATGAAAGATTAAAACAAATTCCACTTTTGATATTGATTAACTATCAAAAAAATTCTCTTATCTATCTTTATTGCAGCACATTATGAACATGAATTTAAACATGCATGGGAGGCAAAAAATTACTTTGTTAACCCATATTGGGCTATGTCCAAGGAGAATACAATTTCACTGTGAAAATGTACCAACTCTAATATTACTGCTCTGCTATTTACCATGTTATGAATGGTTTCATTTCCCCTCTTTGTTTATAACCAATCAGAAATTGAAATATCACTACACTCTAAACTGATGTGTTCTCTTTGCTTCTACAGAATATCCTCATAAATTTTATAAACTTGTATTTCCATTCATTATAACTAATGAATACATACTCCATTGTATGTAGATGATATATTGAATTATATATTTCATCCAATGATGAATATAACATTACCCAAAAAACACGGGGAAATCCCATCTGAATAAACAACACAAATCTCACAGCTTCATGAATCTCTTTCTTTTGCGAAGCTCATACTAGACTTCCCAAAGTAAACCTCATTTCATGAAGATAACTTTTTCATAGAGCTTGAACTAACCTTCATGATGCTCTTGAATTTCTGTTAAGATCACATGTCCATCATGAATAACACATTTTTTACAGAGCTCAACTATCATTCACGGTGTTCCTTCCTTTTTCAAATCTCAATTAGTCTTTGAAAAATCCCTTACATTCCCGAATCTCACTACCTTTGCAAAACTACTTCATTATTCCAGATACTGATTATTTTTTTGAGTCTATCTACACTTCTCAATGGGTAGATGTCACGACCCATCCTCAGGGCCCATGCTATGACTACCCCAAGCCCGCCTTCCATAGGCCAGGGGCTGGCAAAAAACACCAAAGGCGAAAGTACCTAAGCGGGGAAGGCATTGCCTTTATAAAAAGTAAACACACCCAATCAGAGTACACAACTCGAAGAATAACACTAAGCAATACTGAAAATAGAAGTAGTGCTGGAAGGTAAAAGTGTCCGGAAATACAAGCCAAATAGTAAATCACAAGTACAAATGTAAGCAAATTTAACTGAAAAAGGGACAAACGACTAAAAAGTAATAAGAAGCTCCTAGATCATCCTCAAGGATTCCTACCTGAAGGGTAGGCATAGATGGACACCTCAACACTCCACGTCCATCATACTCATCTATGTAACGACTCGTTGAAACGTCCACCTCTGGGTATCGTTTAGTCCTGAACCTCTCGGCCTCCGTCAGTGCTGTTTTTTGTATGCATCCAACACAATGAGGTGCGGGCATAGCCCATGTAGGGTTAGTATAACGATACGCAGTAGGGAACCTAAGAACCTCAAGGTCTCACAATATACAACAAGTATAAACCAAAAATTATGAATCAACGGATAACCATTACTTAGGTATATGCCCACAGATATACCTAAGTTATCTAGTACCCCATCTCAATCATTAGGAAAACACAAAGGTCATATACTCATATCAAACCAGGATTTTCATTATCAAAACAATGAATACTAGAGAAATCTTCCTCTATCAACAACAATGGGAAAGTCGCGACACTAAGACGCTTTTCACTAAACATGGACTTCTAAGGTACTCCTCCTGTCGAGTACCACGAGTCTTCTTCCAACTACCAGGCGCTCCTCCACTGTGGGTCTGCCTCCAATTACCAGGTGCTCCCCCTAATAGCCTATAGAGTTACCCCTCCGGCCATGTACTGTAGGTCTACCGCCAACTATCTGGCTCTCCTCCACCATGGGTCTGCCTCCAACTACCAGGTGCTCCCCACTGGGTGAGTCGAATCGGTCAAACATTTGTGAGGTCTGTCAACTACTAGGTCTCCGCACTCTCTCTGCTCATCACTGGAAGGATCCACTCCCCGAGTTACTGGAAAAAAATCCAACTACTGCAAAGTCTGACATAGAAGTATGTCCAAGGTCTACATGGTCATTGGGGTCTCAACTGAACAGAAAGTGTGTCGATCGGTCGCCCGGTCTATGAGTTATTTGCATTTTCGTTTTAGGGGCACGGTTGGTTTTTAGGTTCAACCAACCCAACAGTACCCCAACTATATCCATACCTCAAGTGGGTTATGCTCTAAGAATAGTATCACTCTAAGATTTCCATTGCCACAGATGGTTAGTCGACCGGACAAACGTAGCCCAGGATAGGGGTGAAAATGTGTAAACTGGCCAACTAAGTCTGGGTCCGGTCCGACCCAGTCAGACCGACCCGGCCTGACCCACTCACGATCGGGGTCTGACTCAGTCTGCAGGTCTAACCCCATCCAAGGGGGCGGCCCTGTGTGAGGGAGGCCCGACTCGTGGCCTGGTTTTCCGGCCCGCGTGGCCTGGCCAGCCAGCCCGCGAGGCTTGGCTAGCCACGTGTGGGAGGGAGGTGTCGCGCCCCCCTATTGTCGAGCAGAACCTATGCTTACCACCGGTTCAGGTGACCTATGAGACCTGAGGGGTCCCGCCTGTTCTGCGAACCGGCAGCCGGCTCAGCCGACCGCCCTCTACTGTCCGTCGTGGCCAATGTCTGCAGTTCCCCTACATCGCGCGGTGCGATGGGGTCGTGCCCCCTACACCATGGCCCGGCTTGAATGCGGCCTCCCGGTCCTCCATGCGGCATGACGATACCTCACTCGTCTTCTGAATGTCATGACCCTTATGGCCACGGCCCTTCCCCCCGGTGCGGTGTGACGACACCGCGCCCCTCCGGCACCGCCGCGGCCCGCCTAGCTGCGTCTCGGTTCTCAGCACAGCATGGCGGTGTCGCTCCCTTGTGGCGACTTGGTGGCCTTGTGCCGCTGGCTTTCTTCATAGGCGCCTCATTGTCGGTCGCCACGTGTACCACCTATGTCTTCATCAAACCCGAACCAACAAAACATGAGGGTCGGGCCGTGTTCGTGCGGTCCGAACCCTCCTCGTTACGGTTATATCATTGGGTTCTCAAATAACACAACATAAAATGGGGTACGGAGGGTAATATTCATTTGTAAAATAAACCCTACCTTGAATGTCGCTCATTGGAGGCGGAATGAGGTGACGTCGTCGTTGGCGACGTTCTTCATGGTCGACATCTTCAGCTTTGACACGGATGAAGTTTGTTGGAGATTTCATGGGCATTCTTTGTGGGTGTCTCTTCCCATTTCTTACCTCGGTTGAAGAATGAAGAAGATGTCTACGATTCATCATGTCCTTCATTTAGAGGATGTTCTCTCAATTATTCCAAGGATCCACTAAAGAATTATGCCAACCAAAATAAAGTAATAACATAACCTTTATTTTAAATGGTTGGCATGAATTCAAATGGATTCAAATTATTAATTAATGATACATTAATTAATTTATGGGGAGTGGCACACTTATGAAGGAAGGTGAAGAGGCTCCCAAATTAATTGGGAGTTTCATGGGGTTAATGGGGGGGGGTTTAAAGCTCGCGTGGTCCCCACCTAAAAATATCCTCCCAAGGGAGGATATAATCGGGTGGACCCCACCACCATAAACTCTCATGGGAGGTTCGGGTGTGGTGCCCCCACCTCCAACTTCCCCTTGGAGGTTATAACAACCCCAATAAAATAATGTTAATACTTTATTTTATTCAATTTAATTAAAAATTCCCAAATGTTATCTTCTAAAGTCATCAGAACGCAACTGCGCTGAAGGTCTCACTAAGCAATCACCGACGTTGCGAGTTCAACGGTGCCCTATGATTTCAATTCCAAGCACCGATGTAAATACTCGTAAAATTCAAGGGAAATTATTTTTCTCAATTTTCGTTTGGATTATACAAGAATGCAGTTTCTGACGGAACCTGATTTCGAGGCCCTGTGTGCCTAGAATCAATTTCCGAAGTTTAGCTCGGGTACGTTCAGTGAAAGAACGAGCGGGATTTCCTAACTTTTAAACCAGTGCTCAGAATCGATATCTGAGGACACCGATGAAACCACAGTGCCGGTAATTGCTTAGGAACACCTTTTCTGGAGTTTCATTGCTCGGGTGAGTTTATTAAATAATGGTTTAACTAAAGAATGAAATAAAATATTGTGATAAAATTTTATTTCTATTCTGGGTAGTTTAAACCAATGCTTGGTGGTTGGAGTGGCACCCACTAATATCATAACTCCACTAGGTAGGATATTAGTGAAGTGGGGCCCACATGAGCCCCACCCCTTCAATCCCTTTTTAACCCCCCTCTCGTTCTTTTAATATGTAACTCACCTGCACCCCTAATTAATGGCAAGTCTACCCTCAAAATTAATTTGAATTTTAAACACTCGTCAATTAATTCAATTAATTGAATGAGATCTGTTTAATTATCAAATTAATGTCTTGCGTGTGTATTAATAAAATAAGAAAAGACTTATTTTATTAGGGGTTGATTCATTGTGTGAAAGGAAGGGAGGACTCTAGCGCTCTTGAGGAATATCTTCTTCCTCCTTGAAGAACGCGAAAAACACACCGTCACCGATGAAGAACGCGAAACTCCGACGAAGGACAATGAATATATCTGATTCCTTAGAGATCGATGACGTGATGTCATGTACCGTGATGCCGATGGTCCTCTTCTCTGCAACACCGTGTACCGCGACGCCGAAGATCCTCCTTCCACGACACCGTCTTCCGTGAAGTCCCTTTCCCGCGACTAACCTCGTTCGATGACTTCATCAAGTTAGGGGTATGATTTTTGGTTCATGAATTTTCTTGACTGTCCAAATGTATTTTTCTTAGCCGCTTGATATCGGAATAACGGGAGGGGTCCGGACTGCACGATCATGGCCGACCCTCCTCCTCCTTTTGATGATGTGTTTTTCGCAGCATGAACAAAGGTAGTGCGGTGCAATGGCACCGCACGGAAACAATGAAGAACGGGCGAAGAAGCATGGCGCTGTCGCGTCTCGGTGTTGAGGCCGAACGAAACCGCGACCGGAGTCGGGGCCACATAGGTGATTCGAAGACTCCGCAGATTGTTTATTTGACGTGCGGATCGATAGGAGATGACGGAACGGGCCGCAGAGGAGATTTGATGATTCCACAGTAAAGTATGGGAATCGAGATGAACACCGGTGCAGATGGAATTGAAAACGGATCACCGAAGCAACTCTGGTGGCCCGCAAACATCACCGGCGGTGCCGGTGGCTGAAGGCGGCAGCGCCCCGGCACGTCGTCAGGAAGAACCACCGCGGCTTCAGCCGTGGTGGTAGGAGGCTGCATCCCGCGGCCGTGCGGGATCCGGGGAAGCAGGATACGGCGCTCGCCGCGTCCACAGAGCGTGAAGGCCGCGGGGAACCTCGTCCCCCGCTGGGCTCGCTGGCCGAGCCGGCGCGCCACCCGGACGGGCCGGGCCGGGTTGCGGGGACCGGACTGGGCCGGGTAGCATGGACCAGACTGGGCCGCACCCAGCCGGGTCGGAGCTGGACACGGGTCGGGTCGACCCGGTTTGGGCCGTCCAAGGGGGGTTGGGTCGGGTCTGGCATGGTCCAAACCCCCCATTTTCGGACCACTTTCGGTCTTTTACCCATATCATGGGCTACGGACCTCCAAGAAACACACAGTCAGTTGAGTAACTATCCTTGGATCGAGACGGTCGTTTCAGCATATTACACTCAAGGTTGCGGAGAACTTTGGGTATGGTCGGGTTGGTTCACACACGAAACCATCCAGGCCCTCAGAGCGGAAACCCTTATAACATGATCTCCGGATGTCCGATTGGCGTGTCGCAGACTTTGTTGGATTCCTCTTAGTGAGACAAAACTTTTGGATTACTCCGCTCGAGGTTTGGACGCAGTTGGAGTGTGTTCGGGATGGTTTTGACTTAAAAACCAATAGGGCCCCTGGAACGAAAAGGCCAAAAACTCTTAGACTGGGCGTCCAATTGACACGCCGTATGTCGCATTGAGTTATTTTTATTGAGACAGAACATTGGGATACATCAACTCCAGACTATGTGTCAGTTTATGTATCGACCCCCTTTGGCTCATGGAGTAGACCCTCCTGGAAACGAGCATGTTGTGTGCGGGAACCCTAGAGTTGGCTGTGACTGCGAAGACCGTACTGAAGTCCTCTATGTGTTCGACGGTGATGAAGATTGCACTGAAATCCTCTGTGGGTTGAGAAGTGATGAAGACCGTACTAAAATCCTTCATGGGTTCAACGGTGATGAATACTGCACTGAAATCTTTCATGGGTTCGGCAGTGATGAAGACCGTACTGAAATACTCTGTGGGTTCGACGGCGATGAAGACTACACTGAAATCCTCCGTGGGATCGATAGTGATGAAGACCGTACTGAAATCCTCCATGGGTTCAACGGCGAGGAAGACTTCACTGAAATCTTCCGTGGGTTCGGTAGTGTGGAAGACCATACTGAAATCCTCTGTGGGTTCGACGGTGATGAAGACTGCAATGAAATCCTCCGTGGGTTCGACAGTAATGAAGTCCGTACTGAAATCCTCCGTGGGTTCGACCGCGATGATTATGTTCTTGCTATCCAACATGGGTCTGGTAGAGTAGCTGGTCTATATCCTATGTGGGTCCAACATCTTATCTGGTTTAGTATCCTACGTGGGTCCCAACTTAGATGAATCAGTGGCTACATCTGATCATCTCTATCTCCTTACCAAGGAGTATACCTGTGTGAGATGAGTCTTGACTTTCAATCATTATCTTCGATATGATTGACTTACTTTCCTATGTGGATTGTGTTGTACTTTCGTGTGTGGATTGGGTTGTACTATCCTGTGTGGATGTGATCGAACTTGGGCTCAGATGTTGGAGCCAAACTGAAATTGATTACTTAGGTATATGTATGGGCATATACCTAAGTAGTGGAGGATGTTACTTCGTTATTGTATCTTTCCTTGTTGGATTTTCCTTTGTGGATTCTGGGAGACCTTCAGGGGTCTCGGGGTCCCTACTGAGTAGTGTATACTCACCCCATGCACGGGTTATGCCCGCACTACATTGTGCTGGATGCAGACGACAGACAACGCTGATCGTGGTTGAGGCTTGTGGAGCAGTCGGTACCTGGAGGTGGACTACTGGGCGGGACGTACATGGAGTGGACGACTGGACCCATGGAGCTGAGGTGTCTATCTGTACCCACCCTTAAGGTGGGACTTCCAGTGGATGGATTGACATTGCTGCTTTACTTTCAGTTGTTTTACTTTCTTTCCAGTTGTACTTTACTTTTAGTTTGGGGTTGTATTCTGGCCCATTTACTTTCTGCACTTACTTTTGTACCCAGTTTTACTTAGGGATTACTTCTGCTGGTTTACTCTGTGATGTTTGTTTAATTTATAAAGGAAATACCTTCCCTTTTGTCGGGATTTACGCCTTTGGTGCTAGTCGCCAGCCCCTGGCCTATGGGAGGCGGGCTTGGGGTAGTCACCGCACGGGCCCCGAGGACGGGTCCTGACAAATTGGTATCAGAGGAGTTTGGTTCTACCGCAGAACTCATGACTCTGATCTTTCTTTTATGTGAAGCTATAGTGTTCAGGGTAATGAGTGTGGTTATCAGTCCAGGGAGTCTAGTGTTGGTGTGGCGGCCGATGTATCCATACACCATGACCCAGACTTCTGATTTCTGACGCAATGCACAAAAACAATGATTGCATGTGGGTTTCAAAATATTTCATTGTGATTACTTTGTGTCATCTCACCAGGTATAATATTTTGACTGTTGCGCACAGGTTTCCTTTCAGGATGGACCCACAATGGCATCCAGCTAGGGTTCTGAGATTACTGCCAGATGACAACCCACCGAGCGACGAGGCCTCGGTGTAGGGACCTTTTTCAGCAGAGGCACCAGCGGTACCTCTACCCGCCGAGCCACTGATGATACCAGCCCCAGCCACTGAGAGTGCACGTCACCTTGGTTCACTGTATGAGTTTCAGAGTCAGATACTGCCCAGTTTCTGTGGGGAGACAGATCATCAGGCAGCTGAGGATTGGATGGAGGCGGTTGTGCGAGTTTTTAGGTTAGTGGGGACACCATCTGACCTCATGGTGATCCTCACAGCGAGCCTCCTGCATGTGGAAGCAGGAAAATGGTTGAGCATGATGCTCCAGGTGCACGACGAGGAATCTCTCATTTGGACGGACTTTGAGAGCCTCTTCCGCTCATAGTTCGTCCCAGCCACCCTCCGTGCGGTGCACATTTAGGAGCTACTACAGCTGAGGTAGGGAAGCATGACTGTCGCACAGTACTCGACGAGATTTACCGATCTCTCGTGTTATTCGACGGACATGGTACAAGACCCATTCTTTCAGGCCCAGACTTTCAAGCAGGGACCGAGGCATGATATTAGGTCATCGGTGATCTCCCTCAGCATTCCGATGTAGGTATTATTACTAGAGAGAGCCCTTATCATTGAGATATTTCTTGCTGAGACTACACCAGCAGCGAGACCTACCGCAGGGCGGCATGTAGTAGAGTCGTCCGCAGCTGGCAGTCGACGGACGTCAGGGGGATCAAGGCAGACCAGACCATCAGGCGTGCGACCTCAAGACACTGGCTCAGAGGTGCGGGGAACCCGGCGCAGAGCCAGCCTTCCGAGGAGCAGACAGTGCTATGCATGAGGCAGGCAGGGCCACATGGCTCATGACTGCCCGACCCGCCGTGCAGAGGAGTAGAAGACAGATGAGGGGCCACCCAGGCAGAGGTAGAGGGTCGAAAATGGTGGTCCGCCGAGAGCAGGAAGATGAGGCATGGGAGCTGGCCGAGCAGTGGGTGGTGGGCGACACTTTGAGGCTTTTCCACCACCACGACCAGGAGGTCCACCCCGACTACAGGGGGATGGCGGGTAGAGACAGGCTCATCTTCAGGCAGTAGAGGCCTACGACCACGGCACTCCAAAAAAGATTCGAGGTATTATATATGTCTACTCCACCCATTCTGCAGTACTTATAGACACATGATCGAGTCATTCTTTTATTTTCGCTGCCCTTATTCGTAGCTCGGAGATTCCGACAGAGCATTTGGCTTGATCCTTATGGCTTGAGACTCCTACGGGAACATACTCGACAATTACACACTGGGGCCGATAGTGTGAGCTTACACTAGGAGGCAGGATCTTCGGCTGGGATCTTCTTTTAGCGGTGTCGAGGCCTTACGACATCATCTTGGGCATGGATTGGTTATCTATAGTCCATGCTCAGATCGATTGTATTAAGCGCAAGGTGCGATGTGTTCGCACCGATGGGAGCAGGTTTACCTTCACCAGCGAGAAGGGAGCATTTGCAGCGTAGGATGGACTCAAACAGAGGAGAGGACAACCCATCACTCATCAGTTGGATAGCCTCATCTTAGTAGAAGTTGACGTGTGAAATACGAGTTTTCTTGTAGTGGTGGATCAGTATGCGGACGTTTTCCCCGATGACGTCCCAGGACTACCTCCTCGTAGAGAGGTAGACTTATATATTGACCTGTACTCTAGGAAAACCCCGATATCCAATCCAGCATATTGGATGTCTCCCGCTGTGCTTTGAGAGCTATAGGTATAGCTGGAGGACATGAAGTGCAATGGATTCATCCGACCAAGTGTTTCACCCTGGGCTTCCCCGATATTGTTCGCCAAGAAGGCAGACGGGGGCTTGCGACTGTGTGTCGATTATCATCGCCTGAACCAGGTGACTGTGATAAACCAGTATCCACTACCAAGGATTGACTACCTCTTTGATCATCTCACGGGAGCACGGTGGTTCTCGAATATAGACCTCAGATCAGGCTATCATCAGCTCAGAGTTTGGGACGAGGACGCGCAGAAGACAACCTTTAGATGTCGGTATGGCCACTATGAGTTCTTCATTAAGCCTTTCGGCATAACCAACTCTCCAGTTGTGCTCATGAGTCTCAGGAACATGATCATTCTGCCATACCTCGATCGATTTATCATGTTCTTCATCGATGACAATTTGATATTCTCGACCACTGAGGAGGAGCATGCCTACCACATGCGGGTTGTGCTAGACACAATCCGAGAGCACTAGCTTTATGGAATGCTCTCGAAGTGTCAGTTCTGGTTACATGAGGTCTACATCTTGGGACACGTCATCTAATAGGTAGGATTTGCGGTGGATCCTGCGAAGATTGAGTCAATGCTTTTTGGGAGCCACCCAGGATCATGACGGAGGTGCGGAGTTTCTTGGGGCTAGTCGGGTACTACCAGAGGCTTGTTCCAGAATTCTACAGAGTTGCGGCCCCAATTTCAGATTTGACAAGGAAGGGGAAACCCTTCGTGTGGTTAGATAGATATCAGCAGAGCTTCCAAGAGTTGAGACAGAGTTTGACCAGCGCACCAATTTTGAGGCTACCGGAGGAGGGAGTAGGGTATATAGTCTACTGGGATGGATCAGGGACCAGACTAGAATGTGTCCTAATACAGGAGTGGGCCATGATTGACTATTTATCACATAATTTGAGGCACATGAGCAGAACTACGCTACCTATGACCAGGAGTTAGTAGCTGTGGTCTTCACTCTGAAGATGTGGCGACACTATCTGATGGTCGAGTGCTTTACATTCTACTCTGACCACCAGAGTCTCAGGTACATCTTCTCCCAGATGGACCTGAATCTGAGACAGTGGTGATGGATCGTGTTCCTCCAGTACTATGACTTTGAGATATTCTATACTCTTGGAAAGGGGAACGTAGTAGCTGATGCTCTCAGCAGGAGGATGAGCATTCAACTACTCATGGAGGCAGCAAAGCAGCTAGCCGCTTTACAGATATCCTTCATAGGTAGAGTTGGAGAAGCCTTTCTTCAGTCTCTCACAGTCACTCCTCCACTACTGCAGCGGGTCAGAGAGGCACAGCGTGGGGATGCTAACTGTGAGACGTGGTGTGCACAGATATTCTCAGGACAGGCACCTGATGGATTCTCTGTAGGAGGAGAGAACACCGTCCTTTTAATAGGACCTACCATGGTACCAGTTGCTTTTATAGTAGGATGGGATGAGATAGTTTCACACTTCCCCTTTAGCGGTACATCCATTAGTGGTTAAGATGTTCCAGGATCTCAGATGACAGCACTAGTGGCCGGGTGTGAAGAAGGTTGTGGCAGAGTTCGTTTCTCAATGCCTCACCTTCCAGTAGGTGAAGGCAGAGCACCGGGTACCAACAGGCTTGGTACAGCTCTTGGTGGTCCCGGAGTGGAAGAGGGATGGGATATCTATGGATTTTGTGACTGGACTTCCACGCACTTCCAGAGGTCATGACTCCATTTGGGTGATTATTGACCAACTCACAGAGTCATCCCACTTCTCACCCATCAAAGAGAAGGGCTTAGTGGAGATCTTGGGACACCTCTACCTTCAGGAGATCGTACATATTCATGGCGTGCCATCATCAATCGTCTCTGATCGAGATGCTTGCTTTACTTCCCGTCTTTGGAAGCGGTTGTAGGAGGCATTCGGGATATAGCTACGTCTGAGCACCACCTTTCACCCTCAAATGGATGGTCAGGTAGAGAGGACCATTCAGACTCTCGAGGACATGCTCTGTGCATGTTTCCTCGACTTTGGTCATAGCTGGGAGGACCACCTACCCTTGGTGGATTTCACGTACAACAACATCTACCACTCCACCATCGGGATGACACCATACGAGGCATTGTACGACCATCCTTGTAGATCACCCTTGTGCTGGACAGACCCTGGGGAGTCATCACTTGTGAGACCAAAGATGGTCCAGGCTACAACAGAGAAAGACCATGTCATCCAGTAGCAGTTGAGGACAACTCAGAGCCTGCAAAAATCTTATGCTGACAGGAGGCGGAGGCCACTACAGTTCGAGGATGGTGACCACGTTTTCTTGCAGGTCTCACCTCAACATGGATTACAGAGATTTGGTCGAGGTGGAAAGTTATCGTGGTGTTTCATCGGACCATTCCAGGACCTCAGTAGGGTAAGCGAGGTGGCTTACCGCATGCCTCTACCACCTCAGTTGCACCGGGTGCATGACATCTTCCACGTATCTCAACTGAGGAGATACATGCACGACCTGACTCATATCATCGGCCATGGGGAGATAGACATTGACGATGGGGAGACTTTTGCAGAGGTCCCGGTGGAGATCAAGGATCGACAAGAGCAGGTCATACGTGGGCGGTCGATTCCTCTAGTGCGCATCAGATGGCAGCACGGGAACCTCCAGGAGAGCACATGGGAGCGGGAGGCTTAGATGCGTGCTCATTACCCACATTTGTTACCCGAGTTTATGATGTATCATTACGGGGACGTAAATCCCTGAGGTGGGAGTAATGTAATGACCCGTAAAATTCAAAGGAAATATTTTTTCTTAATTTCCTTTGAGATTTTACCAGAACGCAGTTTCTGACGACACCTGATTTCGAGGCCCGGTGTGCCCAGAATCAATTTCTGAAGTTTAGGTCAGGTACATTCAGTGAACGAATGAGTGGGTTTTCCGAAACATTGAACCAGTGCTCGGAATCGAAATCTGAGGACATTGATGAAACTGCAACGGTGGTAATTGGTTAGGATCACGTTTTCTGGAGTTGCGTTGCTCGGGTGAGGTTATTAAATAATGGGTTAACTAAAGAATGAAATAAAATATTGTGCTACAATTTTATTTCTATTCATGGTAGTTTAAACTTATGCTTGGTGATTGGAGTGGGACCCACTAATATCCTAACTCCACTAGGTAGGATATTAGGGATGTTGGGCCCACACGATCCCCACCCCTTTAATCCCTGTTTAACCTCCCTCTTATGATTTTAATATGTAACTCACCCACACCCCGAATTAATGGAAAGTCAACCATCAAAATTAATTTGAATATTAAACGATCCTCAATTAATTCAATTAATTGAATGAGATCTGTTTGATTTTCAAATTAATGGCTTGCGTGTGTATTAATAAAATAAGACAAGACTTATTTTATTAGGGGTTGATTCGTTGTGCGAAAGGAAGGGAGGAATCCTGCGCTCTTGAGGAATATCTTCTTCCTTGTTGAAGAACGCAAAGAACACACCGTCACCGATGAAGAACACCGACCTCCGATGAAGGACGACTAATAAAGCTGATTCCTCGGAGATCAACGACGCAACACCATGTCCCGCGATGTCGACGGTCCTCTTCTCCATGACACCATGTACCACGACGGAGATGATCCTCCTTTCGCTACACCGTCTTCCGCGATGTCCCTTTCCCATGACAAACCTCATTCAATGACTTCATCAAGGTAGGGTTTTGATTTTTGGTTCATGAATTTTTGTGACCGTCCAAACATCTTTTTCTTAGCCGATTGATATCGGATTAACGGGAGGGGGCCAGACCGCACGAACACAGACAACCCTCCTCCCCCTCTTGATGATGTGTTTGTCGCGGCATGAACAAAAGTAGCGCGGTGAAACTACACTGCGCAAAAACAAAGAAGAATGGGAGAAGAAGGGCAGCGCCATCGCGCTGCGCCGTTGAGGCCGAACGAAACCGCTGCCAGAGTCAGGGCCATAGAGGAGATTCGAAGACTCTGCAGATTGTATATTTGATGTATGGATCGACGGTCGATGATGGAACGGGCCGCAGAGGTGATTTGATGATTCCACAGTAATGTACGAGACCTGAGATGAACACTCGCATAGACGGAATTGAAAATGGACCACCGGAGCAACTACGGTGGCCCGCGGACATCACCGGCGGCGCCAGCGGCTAGAGGTGGCGGCGGGCACCGACCGGCCGCCCGGAGGCAACGACGCCCCGGCGCACTTCCAAGAGGAACCACCACGACTGAAGCCGCAGTGGAAGGGGGCCGGATCTCGCGGCCACGCGGGATCCAGGGAAGCAGGATGCGGCGCTCGCCGCGTCCGTGGAGCGCGAAGGCCGTGGGGGACCATGTCCCCCGCTCGGCTCGCTGGCCGAGCCAGCGCGCCACCCGGCCGGGCCAGGCTGGGTTGCGCGGACCGGACCAGGCCACGCCCATCCGGGTCGGACCTAGACCCGGGTCAGGTCGACCCAGTTTGGGCCGACCCAGGGGGGTTGGGTCGGGTCAGGCGGGGCCCAGACCCCCCATTTTCGGACCACTTTCGCTCTTTTGCCCATATCTTGGGCTACGGAAATCCGTTCGACACACCGTTAGTTTCTTAACGATCCTTAGATCGAGGAAGTCATTTCAGTATATTACACTAAAGGTTTCGGAGAACTTTGGTTATGGCCGGGTTGGTTCGAACATGAAACTAATCGGGCCCTTATAGCGGAAACGCTTATAACATGAGATCTGAACATCCAATTGACGTGCCATCGACTTTGTTGGATTTTTCTTAGTGATAGGGACATTGTGGATTACTCCTCTTGAGGTTTGGATGCAGGTGGAGTGCAGTTGTGTTGGTTTTGACTTAAAACCCAACTAGGCCCCTGGAATGAAAAGGTCAATAACTCTCAGACCGGGCGTCCGATTGACGCGCTGTCTGTCGGGTTGAGTTTTTTATGATGATATAGAACATTGGGGTACATAAACTCCGGACTACGTGTCAGTTGATGCATATAACCCCTTTTTCTTGTGGATTAGACCCTCTCGAAAACGAGCATTGTGTGTGCGGGAACCCTAGAGCTGGCTGCGACAGCGAAGACCGTACTGAAATCCTCCATGGGTTCGACAGCGATTAAGACTGCACTGAAATCCTTCGTGGGTTCAGCAGTGATGAAGACCGTACTGAAATCCTCTGTGGGTTCGACGGTGGTGAAGAGTGCACTGAAATCCTCCGTGGGATCGGTAGTGATGAAGATCGTACTGAAATCCTCCGTGGGTTCGACAGCGAGGAAGACTCCACTGAAATCCTCCGTGGGTTTGGCAGTGATGAAGACCATACTGAAATCCTATGTGGGTTTGACGGTGATGAAGACTGCACTGAAATCCTCCATGGGTTCGACAGTGATGAAGACCGTACTAAAATCCTCCATCGGTTCGACGACGATGAAGACTGCACTGAAATCCTCTGTGGGTTTGACAGCAATGAAGACCGTACTGAAATCCTTTGTGGGTTTGACGGCGATGACTCTATTCTTTCTATCCTATGTGGGTCTGGAAGAGTAGCTAGTCTAGATCCTATGTGGGTCCGACATCTTAGCTAGTTTAGTATCCTATGTGGGTCCCAGCTTAGTAGAATCAGTGGCTACATCTGATCATTTCTATAACCTTATGAAGGAGTATACCTGTGTGATCTGAGTCATGACTTTCAATCATTATCTTTGATATTATTGAATTGATTTCCTATGTGGATTGTGTTGTCCATTCCTGTGTGGATTTGGTTGTACTATCCAATGTAGACGTGATCGAACATGGGATCAGATGTTGGAGACGAACTGGAATTGATGACTTAGGTATATGTATGGGAATATACCTAAGTAGTGGTGGATGTTACATCGTGATTGTATCTTTCCTTTGTGAATGTTCCTTTATGGATTCTGGGAGAGCTTCGGGGGTCTCAGGGTCCCTACTGAGTAGCGTATACTCACCCCTGCATGGGTTATGACCGCACGACATTGTGTTGGATGCAGATGACGGACAACGTTGATCATGGTTGAGGCCTATAGAGCAGTCAGTACCTGGAGGTGGACCACTGGGCGGGGCGTACACGGAGCGGACGTCTGGACCCGTGGAACTGAGGTGGATATCTGTACCCACCCTTCAGGTGGGACTTCCAATGGACGGCTCGACGTTGCTGCATTACTTTCAGTTGCTGTACTTTTTTTCTAATTGTACTTTACATTTAGTTTGGGTTTGTACTCTGCCCCATTTACTTTCCGCACTTACTCTTGTACCCAGTATTACTTAGTGTTTACTTCGGCTGGCTTACTCTGTGGTGTTTGTTTACATTATAAAGGCAATGCCTTCCCTTTTGTCAGGATTTACGCCATTGGTGCTAGTCGCTAGCCCCTGGACTATGTGATGCGGGCATGGGGTAGTCACAGCATGGGCCCCGATGACGGGTTATGACAACCGGTTCAAAAGATATAAAATCTCACTCGTACGTTTACTGAACGTACATGAAAAAAACATTAGAAATTGATTCCGGACACACTGGGCTTCAGAATCAGGCGCCGTTAGAAAATGTGGACACGTAAAATTCCCTTGTTTTTATGAAAACAAAATCCATGGAAATTATAGGTCATTATATTCTCCTCACCTCAGGGTTTTTTCCCCCGTAAGCTACAGCTCAAATTTAGTAAACAAATGGGGGTACTGAGCACCCATATGAGGCTCTCGCTCCAATGTGATCTCCTGTAGGTTCCTGTGCTGCCAACGAATGTGCACCAGAGGTATCGACCGTCCACTTAGGACCTGCTGCTGTCTATCCTCAATCTCAACTAAAACCTCCGTGAAAGACTCTCTGTCATCGAAGTCCATCTCTCCATGGTCAATGATGTAGTATGGGTCCTGCACATATCTTTTCAGCTGAGATACATGGAAGACGTCGAGCACCCAGTGCAACCGAGGTGGAAGAGCTAAGCAGTAAGCCACATCACCTACTCGATTGAGGACCTGGAAAGTTCTGATTCTCTATGGAGATAACTTGACTCATCTGCCGAAACTCCATAGACCTCGTCGTGGTGAGACCCATAGAATGAAGTGGTCTCCATCCTCGAACTCCATAGGTCTCTGTCTCCTATCAGCATACGACTTATGTCTTCTCTGTATAGTCTTAATCCGCTCCTGGATGATCTGCACCTTCTCCATGGTAGCCAGTACCATCTTTGGTCCCACCAGTGCTGACTCCCTTGGGTCTGTCCAGCACAGTTGTCACGACCCGTCCTCGGGGCCCGTGCCGTGACTACCCCAAGCCCGCCTTCCATAGGCCAGGGGCTGGTGACTAGCACCAAGGCATAAATCCCATCAAAAGGGAAGTCATTTCCTTTGAAATGTAAACAAGCACCATAGAGTAAGCAAGCGGAAAAGTAAACACTAAGTAAAAACTGTACAAGCTATGCTGAAAGTAAATGGGGCCGGAAATACAAGCCCAACTGTAAAGTATAACTGAAAGGAAAAAATAGCAACTGAAAGGAAAAGCCGCAGCGTCGAGCCATCCTCTGGAAGTCCCACCTGAAGGGTGCGTACAGATAGCCTCCACTGCTCCTCGGGTCCACCTGACCGCTCCGAGTACATCCCACCCAGTGGTCCACCTCCAGGCACCGTCCTGCTCCGCAAGCCTCCACTACACTTCCGCTGCGCTGTCCGTCGCCAGCAACCAACACAACGTAGTGCGGGCATAGCCTGTGCAGGGGTGAGTATAAGCTACTCAGTAGGGACCCCAAGACCCCCGAAGGTCTCCTGAAATCCACAAAGGATAAGCCACAAAGGAAAGATTCAATAACGAAGTAACATCTGGCACGGCTTAGGTATATTCCCATACATATACCTAAGTCATCAATTCCTGTTCGGCTCCAACGTCCGAGCCCAAGCACAACCCAGTCCACATAGGAAAGCAAACGTATACCCACACAGGATAGCTCAACACAATCCACAAAGGAGAGTAAACAGTAATTCCACACAGGACAGATCAACACAATCCACAAAGGAGAGTAAACAGTAAATCCACACAGGATAGATCAACACAATCCACAAAGGAGAGTAAACAATAAATCCACACAGGATAGCTCAACACAATCCACAAAGAAGAGTAACACAAGATTCAGCTCACACAGGTATACTACTTCGAATGACGATAAAGATGATCAGATATTGATACTGAATCATCTAAGATGGGACCCACATAGGATACAAGACCAGTTGTCTTCATTGATTCATCTATACTGGGACCCACATAGGATACAAGACCAGTTGTCTTCATTGATTCATCTATACTGGGACCCACATAGGATACAAGACCAGCACTCTTCATTGATTCATCTATACTGGGACCCACATAGGATACAAGACCAGTATTGAATCATCTAAGATGAGACCCACATAGGATACAAGACCAGCACAGCTGGGACCTACATAGGATACAAGACCAGCACAGCTAGGACCCACATAGGATTCAAGACCAGATGTCTTCATTGATTCATCTATACTGGGACCCACATAGGATACAAGACCAGTATTGAATCATCTAAGCTGGGACCCACATAGGATACAAGACCATCATGGCTGGGACCCACATAGAATACAAGACCAGCACTCTTCATCGTCGCAGTCCACTGAGGATTTCTGCACAGTCGTCGTCGTCGAAGTAGCAGTCGCAGCCAGCCCTTGGGTTCCCGCACACAACAAGCTCGTTCGGGAGGGTCCGCTCTACGAGCCGCGAGGCCGATACATCAACTATCACAAAGTACAAAGTTGATGTATCCAAAAGTTCCGTATCGCCAACAGGAACTCAACGTCACAGACGGCGCGTCGATCGGACACCCGGTCTGAGAGTTATTGGCTTTTTCGTCCCAGGGGCCCGGTTGGTTTTTTATGGAAAAACCAACCCGACCGTACTCCACCTGCATCCAAACCTCGATCAGAGTATGCCAAAAGATCCGTATCACTTAGAGGAATTCAACGAAGCTGACGGCACGTCAATAAGACGTCCGTAGCTCAAGATATGAGTGTTTCCGCTCCGAGGGCCCGGTTGGTTTCGTGTACGATCCAACCCGGCCGAACTCAAAGTATTTCGAATTCTTGAGTGCGATATACCGAAACGACCGTCTCGATCCAAGTATCGAGTTTCCGCTGACGGAGAGTCGTTTGGAGGGTCGTAGCTCAAGTTACAGGCATTTGAACGAAAACCGTCCGAAGACGGGGGGTCCGGGCCAACCCGGCCCGACCC
Source organism: Viscum album (assembly GCA_963277665.1). NCBI lineage: Eukaryota > Viridiplantae > Streptophyta > Magnoliopsida > Santalales > Viscaceae > Viscum > Viscum album. The sequence goes on from OY728129.1 coordinate 939,707,053, forward strand.
CCCTGGGTCGGCCGAACCGGGTCAACCCGGTCCGACCCGGTCCGGCCCGGCCAGGCTCGGCTCAGCCGAGCAGTGCGGGGCGGGGGGGGGGGGAGCCGCCACCCTCGCGTGACACCCCCGCGGCACCTGCGGGGTGTCTCCCTGGACAACAAAGCGACGCGGGGGGGGGGGGGAGCCGCCTCCCCCGCGTGACAACCTCGTGGCACCCGCGACACCCGCGGGGTGTCGTTCGGACAACCGAACGTGGCTTCAGCCGCGTCCCACGTGCGCCGGACCCGCGCGGCCGCGGCTCCGCGAGCGCCGCCTCCGCGGCTTCTGCCGCGGGGGCCTTGTCCGGCGGCGCGCTGGGGCACCGCCGCTCCCGGCTTCCGGCGCCGCCGCGCAGGCGACCCGCGCCGCCGGTGGTTTCCGCGGGCCACCAGAGTCACTCCGGTGGTGCGATTATGTTCCCGTCTGCGCCGCTGCTCCTCCCGGGACTCGCTCTTCACTGCGGAACCATCACACTTCCGTTGCGGTACATTCCGTCGTCACCCGTCAAATCCGCATAACAACGAAGAACGGCGGATGGTCGTCGGGCCGTGTTCGTTGGACCACACCCTCCACGTTAGTGATAAACAATGGGAGAAACAATATTCAACATATGAATACATATCCGAAAACAATTGTAATGAAATAAAATTGTTTTATGATTCGGGTTCTTCATTTTGAACGGAAACAACACTGGAATTAAGAGCATTTCCAAAAATAAAATCCCTACCTCGTAGTCGTCGCGCGTGAGCGTTCTTCACGGAATTGCTCATCGTGGAAGAAGGCGATCTTCGTGTCGTCGCGGAAGGGTGCCGCGTCGTCGCGGAAACCGGCGTTGAGTCGGCGAACTCAACGGACCAAGATACAACAGATTTAATTTAATTATAATTAAATCCGTGTTTTGGTAAAAACCACAAAGAGATTAAAAAGAAAATCTGAGACTCTTACCTCAAGCAGCTGCTCGAAGATCCGTTGCGGAGGAAGAGATGTTGCAGAAGAACGTTGCATGAAGGGAACGTCGGCGTCGCAGAACACAGCGTCGCGTCGTCGATTTTCGGGTTTGGAGTTCTTCGTCAGAGGCCGGTGTTCTTCGCGCTCTTCGCATTCTTCGTGAAGAAGGATAAAGGCACGAGAACTCTGTCAAACCTCTCAACGAGTAATCCTTCAAAAAGACTCGTTGGTCTTATTTTATTATTACGCCAACAAACGAAAAAGGTAAGTAACGACCCATCAATTCGTTGTATTAATTCAACGAAAGTAACATCTCATTTAATTCATGAAATAAACCGCCCAATTAAATGGTCTGTTAAGAATTTAAGAAACTCTTCAGTTGACTTTCATAATGACGGGTTTTCGTGGGTGCATTACTTAGCGGAATGAAACGGCGGGGCTCGTGCGGGCCCCACCTCACAAATATCCTACCAAGATGGTAGGATATTTCTGGATAGTACCCAATCCGATTCAACTCAATTTAAGCCGCTTTTAAGGGGCTTCAAGTGGCTTCCAAGTGGCTTAAGTGAAATAAAATAAAGTTCTCGAAAAAAATTATTTTATTTCTTAACTTTAAGCCTGAAAATTAAAAACCACACCCGAGCAAACGCAACTCCGGAAGAGGCGTTTTTAAGCAAATAACGACACTGCGATTTCATCGGTGCGCTCAGAATTCGATTTCGGGCACCAGTTTAAAAGATAGAAAAACCCGCTCGTCCGTTCACTAAACGTACCCGAGCCAAACTTCGGAAAATGATTCCGGGCACACCGGGCCTCGGAATCAGGTGCCGTCAGAAACTGTGCTCTTGTAAAATTCCAAAACAAATTAAGAAAAAAATTTCCTTGAAATTTACGGGTCTTTATATTACTACCACCGAAGGGCTTTACGTCCCCAAAAAGCTTCAACACAAACTAGGGAAACAAAGGCGGTACTGAGCACGCATCTGAGCCTCCCGCTCCCATGTGCTCCCTGGAGGTTCCCGTTCTGCCATCTGATGCGCACAAGAGGAATCGATCTTCCACATAGGACCCGCTCCTGTCGATCCTCTATCTCCACCGGGACCTCCGTAAAAGTCGCCCAATCATCCACGCCTATCTCCCCATGGTCAACGATGATGTGTGGAGACGACTTTCCGCCTCGGCCAAATCTCCGCAAACCACGTCGAGGTGAGACACGCAAGAAGACGTCGTCACCATCCTCGAACTCTAGTGGCCTCCGCCTCCTGTCAGCATAAGACTTCTGCAGGCTCTGAGCTGTACTCATCGCTCCTGGATGACATGGACCTTCCCTGTCGTGGCCTGGACCATCCCCGGTCCCACAAGAGCTGCTAAGATTTCTTCTTTGCCGGTAATAGAAATCTGGTCCCATCCCCTGGATGAACCACATTCTTTTCCTAATACAGTCAATCCTGTCATGGATGATACTAATCCATTCCAAGGATGACGTTGTAAGGCCTCGACGCTACTACCAAGAGATCCAACAGTTACTGTCGCCTCCAAGGGTTGAGTCACACTGTCGGCATCAGTGTGTGGTAACTGGGTCTCCTCCAGTAGATGTCTCACAAGTGAGGGTCAAGTCAACAGTCAAAACTGGAACCTATTAGTAACAACACAAAAGAGGACATGAATGAAAACATCACAAAGGTATGCGTCTTTTATTATTGCAGCTCATAATACAAAGATGCTACACAAAAGCAACAAGGAACTAGAAGTACAAAGAACGTATCCACTAGTTCCGCTCCTGTCCATCTACTCCCAGAGCTACATGATCGAAGGCCTTGGCTGCCTGAAGCGGAGCTCTCGTATGTCCACCTACTCCCTACGGTCGGGGTGGACCTCCTGGTGGTGGTGGTGGAAACACCTCGAAGTGTCTCCCACCATCGGCTACTCGTCCAGCTCCTGTGCCTCGTCCGCTTGCACCCTGCGGACCACTGTGGCCGAACCTCTGTCTGGAAGGTCCCTCTACCGCCTGCTGCTCATATCTAAGACGAGTCGGGCAGTCTCGAGCCATGTGACCTCGCCCACTGCATGTGTAGAAATGATTTCCCCTCGCATAGCTGGCTCTCCTTCGGGTACCCCGCACAACCGAATCATCATCCTGAGACTGCCCATCTGATGGTCTGGCCTGTTTGAACCTCTGCGTCACCTGTCTACTGCCAGCTGCAGAAGACCCTGATACGGGCCGTCCTGCATAGGGTCCTGTCACTGGAGCCTGCTCGGTGAGAAAACTCTCCACTAGAAGGGTCCTCTCCAACACCTCTGCCTGTGTCGGAATGTTGAGGGAGATCATCGAAGCCCTGATCTCGTGCCTCAGTCCCTGCTCGAAGGTTCGGGCTCGGTAGAATGGGTCCCGTACCATATCTGTGGAGTAGCACGAGAGATTAGTAAATCTCGCCGAGTACTGGGCCACTGTCAAGCTGCCTTGCCGTAGTTGAAGAAGCTCTTGTATGCGTACCGCACAGAGGGTGGCTGGGACGAACTCGGAGCAGAAGATGCTCTCAATATCCGTCCAGAGGAGTGATGCCTCGTCGTGCACCTGGAGCATCAAGCTCCACCATCTGCCTGCTGCCACATGCAGGAGGCTCACTGCGAGGATCACCATGAGGTCCACTGGTGTCCTCACTGACCGAAAAAATCTCACTACTGCCTCCAGCCAGTCCTCGGCTGCCTGGGGGTCCGTCTCCCTGCGGAATCTGGGCGGTCGCTGGCGCTGGAACTAATGCAGTGCACTGAGGCGACGTGCATCGTCAGCGGCTGGTGCTGGAAGCATCAGTGGATCGGCGGGTAAATGTACCGCCGGTGCCTCTGCTGACAAGGCGCCCTACACCGAGGCCTCGTTGCTCGGTGGGCTGTCATCATGCTCCACTCTCGGAACCCTAGCTGGCTGCCATCGTGGGGCCATCCTGAAAAGGAAACAAGTGTGCCATGGTCAGAATAGTATACCTGGTGAGCAGACACAAGTAATCACAAAGAAAACTTGAAACACACATGCAATCAATGTTTTCGTGCATTAAGTCGGAAATCAGAAGTCAGGGTCCTGGTGTAAGGATACATCGGCCGCTGCACTAACACTGGACTCCCTGGACTGATAACCACACCCAATACGCTAAACACTATTGCTTCACATAGAAGAAAGATCAGAGTCTGCAGTAGAACCGACCACCTCTGATACCAAATTTTCACGACCCGTCCTCGGGGCCCGTGCCGTGACTTCCCCAAGCCCGCCTCCCATAGGCCAGGGGCTGGTGACTAGAACCAAGGCGTAAATCCCAACAAAAGGGAAGGCATTGCCTTTGAAAAGTAAACAAGCACCACAGAGTAAGCAAGCGGAAATGTAAACACTAAGTAAAAACTGTACAAGCTGTGCTGAAAGTAAAAGGGGCCGGAAATAAAGCCCAACTATAATGTACAACTGAAAGGAAAAAAAAACAGCAACTAAAAGGAAAAGCCGCAGCGTCGAGCCGTACTCTAGAAGTCTCACCTGAAGGGTTGGTGCAGATAGCCTCCACTGCTCCTTGGGTCCACCTGATCGCTCCGAGTACGTCCCGCCCAGTGGTCCACCTCCAGGTACCGTCCTGCTCCGCAATCCTCCACCACGCTTCTGTTGCGCTGTCTGTCGTCTGCAACCAACACAACGTAGTGCGGGCATAGCCCGTGCAGGGGTGAGTATAAGCTACTTAGTAGGGACCCCGAGACCCCCGAAGGTCTCCCGAAATCCACAAAGGATAATCCACAAAGGAAAGATACAATCACGAAGTAACATCTGGCACGGCTTAGGTATATGCCCATACATATACCTAAGTCATCAATTCCCGTTCGGCTCCAACGTCCGAGCCCAAGAACAACCCAGTCCACACAGGAAAGAAACATATACCCACACAGGATAGCTCAAGACAATCCACAAAGGAGAGTAAACAGTAAATCCACACAGGATAGCTCAACACAATCCACAAATGAGAGTAAACAGTAAATCCACACAGGATAGCTCAACACAATCCACAAAGGAGAGTAAACAGTAAATACACACAGGATAGCTCAACACAATCCACAATGGAGAGTAACACAAGATTCAGCTCATGCAAGTATACTTCTTCGAATGACGATAAAGATGATCAGATATAGATACTGAATCATCTAAGCTGAGACCCACATAGGATACAAGACCAGTTGTCTTCAATGATTCATCTATACTGGGACCCACATAGGATACAAGACCAGTTGTCTTCATTGATTCATCTATATTGGGACCCACATAGGATACAAGACCATCACTCTTCATTGATTCATCTATACTGGGACCCACATAGGATACAAGACCAGTATTGAATCATCTAAGTTGGGACCCACATAGGATACAAGAGCAGCACGGCTGGGACCCACATAGGATACAAGACCAGCACGGCTGGGACCCACATAGGATACAAGACCAGCACCGCTAGGACCCACATAGGATACAAGACCAGCTGTCTTCATTGATTCATCTATACTGGGACCCACATAGGATACAAGACCAGTATTGAATCATATAAGCTGGGACCCACATAGGATACAATACCAGCGCGGCTGGGACCCACATAGGATACAAGACCAGCACTCTTCATCGTCGCAGTCCACTGAGGATTTCTGCATAGTCATCGTCGTTGAAGTAGCAGTCGCAGCCAGCTCTAGGGTTCCCGCACACAGCAAGCTCGTTCGGGAGGGTCCGCTCCACGAGCCGAGAGGCCGATACATCAACTGTCACAAAGTCCGAAGTTGATGTATCCAAAAGTTCTGTATCGCCAACAGGAACTCAACGTCGTAGATGGCGCGTCGATCGGACGCCCGGTCTGAGAGTTATTTGCTTTTTCGTCCCAGGGGCCCAGTTGGTTTTTTAAGGCAAAACCAACCCGACCGTACTCCACCTACGTCCAAACCTCGGTCGGAGTATGCCAAAAGATCCGTCTCACTTATAGGAATTCAACGAAGCTGACGACACGTCAATCGGACGTCCGTAGCTCATGATATGAGCGTTTCCGCTCCGAGGGCCCGGTTGGTTTCATTTGCGAACCAACCCGGCCGAACTCAAAGTATTCTGAAACCTTGAGTGCGATATACCGAAACAACCTTCTCGATCCAAGGATCGTGTTTCCGCTGACGGCGAGTCGTTTGGAGGCTCGTAGGTCATGTTACGGGCATTTGAACGAAAACCGTCCGAAGATGGGGGGTCCGGGCCTGGGCCGACCCAGCCCGACACCCCCTGGATCGGCCGAACCGGGTCCACCCGGTCCGACCCGGTCGGACCGGCCTGGCTCGGCCAGCCCGGCTCGGCTCGGGCGCGTGGCGTGGGGGGCGGGGGGAGCCTCCACCCCCGCGTGACACCCCTGCGGCACCCGCGGGGTGTCTCCCTGGATAACCAAGCGACGCGAGGGGGAGCCGCCGCCCCCGCGAGACAACCCCGCGACACCCGCAGGGTGTCGCTCGGACAACCAGACGCGGCTTTAGCCGCGTCCCGCGCACGCCGGACCCCTGCAGCCACGAGTCCGCGAGCGCCACCGCCACGGCTTCTGCCGCGGCGGCCTTGTCCTGCTGCGCGCCGCCGCTCCCGGCTGCAGGCTGCCGGCACCGCCGCGCCGGCAACCCACGCTGTCGGCAGCTTCCGCGGGCCCCCGGAGTCGATCCGATGGTCCGATTCTGTTCCCATCTGCACTGCTGCTCCTCCCATGACTCACTCTTCACTGCAGAACCATCACACTTCCGTTGCGGCACGTTCTGTCGTCGCCTGTCAAATCCGCATAACAACGAAGAACGGCAGAGGGTCGTCGGGCCGTGTTCGTTGGCCCGCACCCTCCGCGTTAGTGATAAACAATGGGAGAAACAATATTCAACATATGAATACATATCCGAACACAATTTTAATGAAATAAAATTGTTTTATGATTCGGGTTCTTCATTTTGAACGGAAACAACACGGGAATTAAGGGTATTTCCAAAAAACATCCCTACCTCGTAGTCATCGCGCGTGAGCGTTCTTCGCGGAATTGCTCGTCGCGGATGAATGGGATCGTCGCGTCGTCGCGGAAGGGCGTCACGTCATCGCGGAAACCGGCGTTGAGTCGGCGAACTCAACGAACCAAGAAACAACAGATTTAATTTAATTATAATTAAATCCGTGTTTTGGTAAAAACCACAAAGAGATTAAAAAGAAAATCTGAGACTCTTACCTCAAGCAGCTGATCAAAGATCCGTTGCGGAGGAAGAGACGTCGAAGAAGAATGTTGCAGGAAGGGAACGTCAGCGTCGTGGAACACGGCATCGCGTCGTCGATTTCCGGGTTCGACATTCTTCGTTGGAGGCCGATGTTCTTCATGTTCTTCGCGTTCTTCGCGAAGAAGGATAAAGACACGAGAACTATGTCAAACCTCTCAACGAATAATCCTTCAAAAAGACTCGTTGGTCTTATTTTATTATTACGCTAACAAACAAAAAAGGTAAGTAACGACCCATCAATTCGTTGTATTAATTCAACGAAAGTAATAGCTCATTTAATTCACGAAATAAACCGCACAATTAAATGGTCTGTTAAGAATTTAAGAAACGCGTCAGTTGACTTTCATAATGACGGGTTTTCGCGGGTGCGTTACTTAGTGGAAAGAAACGGCGGGGCTCGTGCGGGCCCTACCTCACAAATATACTACGAAGAGGGTAGGATATTTCTAGATAGTACCCTATCCGATTCAACTCAGTTTAAGCTGCTTTTAAGTGGCTTCAAGTGGCTTCCAAGTGGCTTAAGTGAGATTAAATAAAGTTTTCGAAGAAAATTATTTTATTTCTTAACTTTAAGCCCGAAAATTAAAAACCACACCCGAGAAAACACAACTCCGAAAGAGGCGTTTCTAAGAAAATATCAGCGCTGCGATTTCATCGGTGCCCTCAGAATTCGATTCCGGGCACCGGTTCAAAAGTTAGAAAAAACCCGCTCTTCTGTTCACTGAACGTACTCGAGCCAAACTTCGGAAAATGATTCCGGGCACACCAGGCCTCGAAATCAGGTTCCGTCAGAAACTGCGCTCTTGTAAAATTCCAACGAAAAATAAGAAAAAAATTCCCTTGAAATTTACGGGTCATTACAACAGTGGAAATCTGTAAGGCCGACCATACAAGGCCTCAAAAGGTGTCGTACCTATGGTGGATTGATAGCAGCTATTGTAGGAAATATCTATCAAAGGAAAGTGATCCTCCCAGATACGACCAAAGTCTAGGACACATGCACGGAGAATGTCCTCGAGGGTCTAAATGGTCCTCTTATTTTGACCATCTGTTTGAGGATGGAAGGTAGTGCTCAGACGTAGCTACGTCCCGAAATCCTCCTGCAACTCATTCCATAGCCGGGAAATAAACCGTGTGTCTTAGTCAGAGAATATCTAGGAAGTTAATCCTTGTAAAAGCACTATCTCATGGACATAGAGTCATCGCAAGCTCTCAAATCATCCCTGCTCTCTGATCAGTTGGAAGTGGGCCGACTTAGTGAGTCAGTCAACGATCACCCATATTAACTCGTGACTCCTGGATGTACGTGGAAGACCCATTACGAAGTCCATGGACATCCCATCCCACTTCCACTCTGGGACATTTAAAGGCTGATCCAAGACTACTAGTACCTGGTGCTCTACCTTCACTTGCTGACACGTGAGGCACCGTGAGACAAACTCTTATACTTCCTTCTTCATACCTTGCCACCAATTATGTCGTCCAAGGTCCTGATACATCTTCGCTACTCCTGGATGTGCTGCTATAGGGGAAGTGTGGAACTCCCACAACAATTCATCCCAAAGTGCAACTGGTTCCAGGTAAGGGTGTAATTTTGGCCCGGTGGCCTGACAGCTCGAAAGGCCCGGCCTGGCAAAGCCCACATCGGGCCAGGCTGGGCTGGAGCCGTAGGTTCAGTGGGTCAGGCCTGGGCCTTTCAAAGAATGCCCACATGGCAGGCCGAGCTGGCCCGAAAAAGCCCGGCCTGCTGGCTCGCGCAAAGCCCAGCCCGTGTGATGCCCGCGCACTGTAAAAAATTTAACAGGCAATCTGCGGGTTGGTGGATTTGATCCCCCCACCCCGAGCTCCTAAGGCTGGGCCTGGACCAACTGGTCCAGGCGCTGCGCGTATTAAATAATCAGTAGCCTATATATATATATATCTATATATTTGTATATATACATATATATATACCTATATATATATACATGTATCTGTATACATGTATATTTATCTATATAAGTATCTATATATATGTGTGTGTGTGTGTGTGTGTGTATTTCAATATATATATGCATATATCATTATATATTAACAAAAAATAATATTATATATATACATATAATTATTATTATATATAAGTATAATGTGTGTATAAATATATATATACAATGATATAAAATTTTATATATAATATTGTATATATATAAACAAAGTCATTGATAATATATATCAGTTAAGTGTGGTTTTTAAAAATCTATTAATAATATATAGATATATATATATATATATGTATATATATATGTATATGTATATGTACATGTATATGTATATGTATATGTATATGTATATGTATATGTATATGTATATGTATATGTATATTTCTATGTATATGTATATGTATAGGTATATGTATATATATATGTATATGTATATATATATTACTGATTTAATATTAGATATATATATAATAACTTGTTGTATATTAATAAAAAAATACACACTCATCTAATGATGTTCGTGCAAGTCCTTCAACTTCATTTATTTTTTTAAGTATGTTGCAACATACATATATTATATATACTATACATATATCAATCTATTTAGAAAAAAAATTAACTCACCCACTACGACGCACCCCCCAACTTCTAATTATTATTTTTATAATTTTCTCATATTATAAATATATACACTTCAATCATTTATCATTATAAATATATAATAACTTATGATATATTAATAAAAAAATAACACACTCACCCCATGATGTTTGCGCACACGACCAACCTCACTAATTTTTTTAAAATATGATGAAACAAACATATTATATATATCTATATATAAAAACAAATATACTAATAATATATGTATATATATATATATATCAATTATATGATAATATATATATAAATAAAGCCATTAGTATTATATATAAATCTATTAATAATATATATCAATTAAGTGTGGCATTTAAAAATCCATTAATAATATATATATGTATGTATGTATGTATGTATGTATGTATTAGATTTAACAAAATATATATATAAAAACAAAGCTATTAATATATATATATATATCAATGATTTAATATTATATATATAATAACTTGTTGTTTATTAATAAAAAAATAACACACTAACCTAATGATGTTCGTGCAAGTCCCTCAACTTCATTAATTTTTTTAAGTATGTTGCAACATGCATATATTATATATACTATTCAAATATAAATCTATTTAGAAGAAAAAAATAACTCACAAACTACAATAAACCCCCCAACCCCTGATTACTATTTTTATAATTTTATCATATTATATATATATATATCAATCATTTAGCATTATATATATATTTATAATAACATATTATATATTAATAAAAAAAATAACACACTCACCCAATGATATTCGCGCACACCCCCAACCTCGCTATTTTTTTAAATATGATGAAACATGCATATTATATATATGTATATATAAAAAAAATCTACCAATATATATATATATATATATAATCAAAGCCATCAATATTATATATAAAGCTATTAATAATATATATCAATTAAGTGTGGATTTTAAAAATCCATTAATAATATATAAGTGTGTGTTTGTTTCAATGATTTAATATTATATAATAACTTATTTTATATTATCAAAAAAATAACACAATCACCTAATGATGTTCGTGCACATCCCCCAACCACATTAATTTTTTAAATACGTTGAAACTTGTATATAATATATATAAATTTATTTAGAATAAAAATTAACCCTCCCACTCCAGTGCACCCCCCAACCCTTAGTTATTTTTTACAATTTTCTCATATTATATATATATAGTAACTTATTATATATTAACAAAAAAATAACTACTCACCAAATGATTTTTTCACACCCCCAACCTCGTTAATTTTTTTATAATATGATAAAACTTGCATAAATTATAAATACTATATATACATATATAGATCTATTTAGAAAAAAATTAACTCACCCACTACTGCGCACCCGTTAAGGGTGTAATTTCAGTTTAGACAGGGCCGAGTTGGGCCTGTCCTACAAAAAAATTAAAAAATGTTTAAAAAATGTATTAAATTAAACAAATTCTTAAAAATACATTTTATAAATAAGTTAAAAAAATAAATGTAAAAAAACGTTTTAAATAAATGATAAAAAATGGTTAGATAAAAACACATTAAACCCACCACCCACTACTATGCACCCCCAATAACTCCTTATTTTTTTTAATTTGTACATAAAATATATAAATTCACAAACATATATAAATCTATTTAGAAAAAAATATCATATCCACCCATTGTATATTATATTTACATAAAACATGTTAAATGTTTTAAAAAATACATGCAAAAAATATGCGTTGAAAAAAACTTTTTAAATTAAACGTCTAAAAATTATTGTTAAAAATATGTCTTAAAAAATTGTTAAAAATAGATTAAATATGGGTTTAAATAAAAATGTTTAAAAAGTTTTTAAAACAAACATTTAAATTAATTTTTTTCAAACAAACACTTAAAAAATAATTTTTACATTAAAATATGAAAAAAAGTTAAATGTTTTAAAAACAATACATGTAAAAAGCATGCATTTAAAAAAAATCAAAAATGTTTTAAATTAATCATTTAAAAATAAATGTAAAAAAATGTTTTAAATAGGTGTTAAAAAAATTTAAATATAAATGTTTAATTAAAAAATATTAACAAACGCTTAAAAAATTATAAATAAGTTAAAAAAATAAATGTAAAAATGTTTTAAATAAGTGGTAGAAAAGATTTTAAATGATAAGGCTTTAAATTCACCCACGGCAGCTGCGCACCCCTCATTATTTTTTTTTCAATTAGAAAATAATATATATATATATATTTTCACAATATATAAATCTATTTAGACAAAAAAACACATCCACCCACCGTAAAATGTTAATAAAAAATAAAATAAACATTTTTACAAAAAACATGCATTTAAAAATAAATGTATAGAAACAATTTAAATAAATGTTAAAAAAGTATTTAAATAATAAAAATTGAAAGAGGCAATTATATTGAAGATAATAAAAGTCCATCATGCCCCGACTTGAAAAAGTCTGGCCCGAGCCGAAAAAGCTCGGCCCGACCCGATGGTTTGGGCCGGCCTGAGGCCGGTCTCGGGCCACCTCATGGGGTTGTTTGGGCTGGCCCGACCCGACCTGAAAAGTGGTCAGTGGCCCGACTCTATCCATGGCCGGCCCGGCTCGGGCGGGTACGTCCTCTATAGAGGATGACGTACTTCCCACCTTCAGAAAATCCATCAGGTGCCTACCCTGTGGATATCTGAGCACATCGTGTCTCGCAGTCAGCGTCCTCATGTTGCGCCTCTCTGACTCGTTGATGAAGTGGATGTGTGACTGTAAGTGACCGAAGATAGGCTTCTTTTATCCCTATAAACAATGGATTTCTATAAGGCATCCAACTGCTCGGTCGCCTCTCCAAGCAGTTGAATGTTAGTCCTCCTGTTGAGTGCATCCGCAATAATGTTCCCCTTCCCAGGTGTATAGACTATCTCGACGTCATAGTCCAGGAGGAACTCAATCCATCGCTAATGTCTCAGGTTTAGGTCCTTCTGAGAGATGATATACCTGAGAATATTGTGATTAGAGTACACAGTAAAACTTTCTCCCATCAGATAGCTCCGCCACATCATCAAGGCAAAGACCACTACTACTAACTCCAGGTCATGGGTAGCGTATTTCTGCTCATGTTGTATCAACTGCCGAGAACCATATCTGATCACAGCTCGCTCCTGCATTAGGACACACCCGAGTCTGATCCCTAATGCGTCACAGTAGACTACGTGCCCAATGAATTCCTCTAGATGACTCAAAATGAGGGAACTAGTCAGCCTCTTCCTCAGCCCCTGAAAGATCTGCTGGCATCTCTCAAACCACATGAAGTGTTTCCCCTTCTTTGTGAAGGTTGAAAGTGGCGATGCAACTCTGGAGAAGTCTGGAATGAATCTCCGATAGTATGCAGCCAAGCCCAGGAAACTATGTACCTCTGCCAAAATCCTGGGGGTCTCCCAAGCAATCAATTCCTCAGTCGTCATTGGATCCACTGCAACTCCAGCCTCTGAGATGACATGTCCCAAAAATTGAACATTTAGAATCAAAACCTGGCACTTCGAGAGCATACCATAAAGCTAGTCCTCTCAGAGTGTGTCAAGTACTACCTGCTAATGGTAGGCATGCTCCTCCCTAGTAGTCACGTAGATCAGAATGTCATCGATGAATATTATGACAAAGCGATCAAGGTAAGGCTGGAAGATCCTGTTCATGAGGCTCATGAACACTGCTGGAGTGTTGGTTACGCCGAAGGGCATAACCAAGAACTCGTAGTTGTCGTACCGACACCTGAAGGTCGTATTCTGCACATCCTCTTCTCGAACACTGAGATGGTGATAGCCTGATCTGAGGACTACCTTCGAGGACCACCGTGATCCCTTGAGCTGATCAATGTGGTCCTCAGTCCTCTGAAGTGCGTACTTTTTCTTTATGGTCACCTGGTTTAGGTGACTGTAGTCGACACAAAGCCTCAAGCTCCCATCCACATTCTTGGCAAATAGAATCTGGGCTACCTATGGAGAAACACTGGGCCAGTTGAATCCCTTCTCCTGCAAGTCCTCTAGCTATACCATCAGCTTGCGAAGCTCAGTGGGAGACATCCGTTATGATGGAGTAGATATCAGTGCAGTCCCGGGGTATATGTCTATGTATAATTACACATCTCTCTAAGAAGGTAGTCTTGTGACATCGTTAGGGAAAACATCCACGTTCTGGTCCACCACTATAAGATAAGTCAGAATCTCCACGTCAACTGCTCCAAGAGTAAGGAAAGCCAACTTGTGAGTGATCGGGTGCACCCTCCTCTGAGTAAGGCCTCGACACCGCAACAAGAAGATCCCAACCGATTATCTTTCCTCCTAGAGTAGGCTCACACTGCCGGCACCAGTGCGTAATCATTGATTCTTCTCTCATAAGAGTCTCTAGCCATAAGGATCGAGCCAAAAACTCCGTCGGAATCACCGAGCTCCGAATGAGGGAAGTGTCTATGAAAGAATTATTGGCACCTGCATCTATAAGAACTTCAGCTAAGGTGGAATAGACATAGCTCGTACATAGAATCATCTCTAGAGCACCATGGTCGCATGCCTCTTCTACATGAAAAACTGAGCACTCACCTATCCACCCACTCCCTGTTGTTGGGGTGGACCTCCTAGTGGTGGTGGCGCTAGCAGCTCGTAACGTCGACCGCCGCCAAATGCTCGACTAGCTCCTCTTCCATGTCTGCCTGCGCCCTACAAACCACCTCGATCGAACCTATGCATCTTCCTGGGAGGTCCCTCAACTGACTTCTGATCGTCAAAATGGTTGGTTGAACAGTCACGAGCCATGTGACCATATCCGCCACATGATTAACATTGTATTCTCCTGGCATTACTGGTTCTGTCTCCACTTCAGTTGCCCCAGACAACAAATCCTGAGTCATGCGGTCGTCCATCTTTATGTCTGTTCCTCTTGGACCTCCGCGAAAATTGTCTACTGCCATCTGCAGAAGACTCCACTGTGTGTCGACTAGTAGTGGGTCACCCTGCTGGTGTCTAATGAGGAAGGAAACTCTACCATGAGGGCTCTCTCTAACTCCCCCACCTACGTCGGGATGCTGATGGAGATCATAGAGGCTCTGATATCTCTCTTAAGTCCACGATCGATAGTCCAAGCCCTAAATAATGGGTCTCGTACCATATCTGTGGAGTAGCGCGAGAGGTCATTAGACCTTTCTGAGCACTATGCTACTATCATGATACCCTGCTGCAAATGAAGTAGCTTTTGAATATGCACCGCACGAAGGGTGTCTGGGACAAACTCCACCCAGAACAGGCTCTCAATGTTTAACTAGTGTAGCATAGACTCATTATGGACCTGGAGCATCAGGCTCCACCATCTGCCTGCTGCTGCATGAAGGAGGTTGGCATCAAGGATCACCATGTAGTCTGTAGGTGTTCTTACTAGCCTGAAGACTCTCTCCATAGCCTCCATCAAATCATCAGATGCATGTGGGTCCATATCTCCCAGAACCTAAGTGGCCTCTCGTGCTGGAACTTATATTACGCGCTCAAGAGGCATGCATCATCTACTGCTGGGGCTAGTGGCATTAGTGGCCGAATGGGTGGTGGTACCACTGGTTCCTTCACTGGTGCCTCAACTAGAAAGGGGTCCTGCACTTAGGCCTCATCGCTTAGCGGGCTGTCATTGCGTACAACTCTCGGGGCTCTAAATGGTCGTCCACGGGGAGGCATCCTGAAAGAAACAGATGTGACATGGTCAAACGATTATACCTCGTGAGCTGACCTAGTTGAGATGACTTAAATAAAAACATTTGAAACACACATGCAATCAATATTTTCGTGCACTAAGTCGGAAATCCGTAGTCAGGGTCCTGGTGTATGGATACGTCGGCTGCTACACCAACACTGGACTCCCTGAACTGAAAACCACACTTGGTAACCTTATCACTATTTCACCACAGAAAAGAAATATCAGAGTCCTGAGTTTTGTGTTAGAACCGACTCCCCTGATTCCAATTTGTCACGACACATCCTCGTGGCCGGTGTCGTGACTACCCCAATCCTGCCTTCCATAGGCCAGGGGCTAGTGACTAGCACCAAAGGAATAATTCCCTATGCTGGGAAGGTATTTCCTTTATAAGAAGTAAACACACACAATCAGAGTAAGCAAATGGAAGAAAAACTCTTCGCAATACAGAATACAGAAGAGGTGCTGGAAAGTAAAAGGGGGTAGGAAATACAAGCCCAATAGGAATGTACAAGTACATCTGAAAGCATGTACAACTGAAAATGGGACAAATGAAGGAAAAGTAAAGAGAAGCTCTGGGATCATCCTTCGGGATTCCTACCTGATGGGTAGGTACAAATGTCCACCTTAGCACTCAATGTCCATCAGACTCCTCTATGTACCAACTCATCGAATGGTCCACCTCTGGAAACCGTCCAGTCCTTGCGCTCTCAGCCTCCGTTAGCGTTGTCTGTCGTCTGCATCCAACACAATAAGGTGCCGGCGTAGCCTGTGCAGGGGTGAGTATAATGATACTCAGTAGTGACCCGAAGACCCTCAAGGTCATGCAATATCCAACAAGGATAATCCACAAAGTATGAATCTACGGATAACCATTACATAGGTATATGCCCATACATTTACATAAGTTATCTAGTAACCCATCTCAATCATGAGGAAAACAAAAAGGTCATTGACTCAGATCAAAAAAAGATTTTCATTATAGAAACCAAGGAAACTAGAGAACTCCTCCTTTGTCGAGAAAAGTGGGTTTTTCATGACACTAAGGTTCTTCTCTCTAATATTGAACTGCTAAGATACTCCTCCTGTCGAGTACCGCCGGTCTGCTGCCAACTACCAGGCACCCTTCTATAGTGGGTATGCTGCCAACTACGAGGCACTACCTCTAATAGCATACAGAGGTAATCCTCCTGTAGAGTGCCTCGGGTCTTTTTCCAACTACCAGGTGCTCCTCTTCCATAGGTCTTCTGCCAACTACCAGGAGCTCCCTACTGAGCTAGTCAAATTGGTCATGCAGTCGTCAGGTCTGTCAACTACTAGGTATCTGCACTCTGTTTGCTCATTACTAGAAGGATCCACTCCGAAATCTACTATAAAAAACTCCAACTGTCACAAAGTCTCACATAGAAGTATTTCCACGGTCTGCCTCATCATAGGGGTCTCAACGCAACATATGGTGCGTCGATCGGACGCCCGGTCTGTGAGTTACTTCCATTTTCATTCCTGGGGCCCGGTTTGTTTTTAGGTTCATCCAACAAAACCCTACTTGAACTGAATCCAAACCTTATTTGGGGAATTTCAAAAGAATCCTCTCTCTCTATACTTTTTGTCTCCACATATGGTTTGTCAATCGGAC
Organism: Viscum album; assembly: GCA_963277665.1. Taxonomy (NCBI): domain Eukaryota; kingdom Viridiplantae; phylum Streptophyta; class Magnoliopsida; order Santalales; family Viscaceae; genus Viscum; species Viscum album. The sequence goes on from OY728129.1 coordinate 939,724,300, forward strand.
ACCCATATCCCAAGATATGGGCAAAAAGGTGTGAACTGGCCAAATGGGTCTGGGTCCGGTACGACCCCGTTGGACTGACCCCGCCTAACTCGGTCTTGACCGGGGTATGACATGGTCCAAGGGGGTGGCCCAAATTGTGGCTTGGTTGGCTGGACCGTGTGGTCTGGCTGGACAACCCTGGTCGCCAGGCTGGCCAGCCCGCGTGGCTTGGCTGGCCACACGTGGGAGGGGGGCCCTGTTGTCGGGCGAAACTAGCGCTTAGCGCCAGTTCACGTGACCTGTGGGACCCAAGGTCTCCCACCTGTTGTGTGCATTGGCAGTCAGCTATTGTATGCCATGACCAATGGTCATGGTTCCCCTGCTTCACGCGGCGCGACGACACCACGCCCCCTCCACCGCGGCCCAGCCGGGCCGCGACCGCCCTCTCCTTTATGTGGCGCGGCGACACCGCACTCGTCGTCCAACCTCCACGGCCCTCCGGGTTGCGACGATTCTTCCCTGCACCATATGATGGAATCGCGCGCCTCCGGAACTTCCGCGGCCCACCTGGCCATGGCTCGGTTCTCAGCGCAGCATGGTGGTGTCCCGCCCTTGTGGTGATCCAGCGGCCTTGCGTCACCGACTTTCTTCGTGGCTACCACGTTGTCGGTCTCCGCGTGTACCACCTCCGTCGTCATCAAATAAGAAACAACAAAAGGGGAGGTTCAGGCTGTGTTTGGGTGGTCTGAACCCTCCACGTTACAGTGATATCATTCGGGTTTAAATGCACAAAACATTCAACGGGGTACGAAGGGTAATATTCAATCATAAAATAACCCCTACATTGAATGACGCGTGTTGGCAGCGGAAGGATGTGATGCCGTCATAGGCGATGTTCTTCACGGGCGACGTCGTCTCCTTTGACACATATGAAGTTAGTTGGAGATGTCCTAGGCATTCTTCATGGGTGTCACTTCACTTTTCCTGCCCCGTTTGAAGAAGGTAGAAGATGGCGACAGTTCTTCGTGTCCTTCTTTGAGAGGATGTTCTATCAATTCTTCCAATTCTCCACTAAATAATTATGCCAACCAAAATAAAGTAATAGCATAACCTTTATTTTAAATGGTTGGCATGAATTTAAATGGATTTAAATAATTAATTAAAGAACCATTAATTAATTTACGTGGAGTGTCAAACTTATGAGGGAAGGAGAAGAGGCTCCCTAATTAATTGGGAGTTCCAAGGGGTTAAAAGGGGGTTTAAAGATCATGTGGGCTCCACCTAAAAATATCCTCCCAAGGGATGTTATACTCAGGTGGGCCCCACCACCATGACCTTTCATGGGAGGTTATGGTGTGCTGGATCCCACCTCCAACCTCCCCTTGGAGGTTTTAACCACCCATATAAAATAATGTTAATACTTTATTTTATTCAACTGGTTCAAATGATATAAAATCCCACTCATACGTCTACTGAACATACCTGAACAAAACCACATAAATTGATTCCGGACACACTGGGCCTCAGAATCAAGCGTCGTCATAAACTCCAGACTCATAAAATTCCCATGTATTTAAGAAAAAAATTTCCCCTGAAATTCAGGGTCTTTATAGTAGAGGAATTTTTATAGGTGTTCCAAACCGACTCCAGAACCCTCTACCCACATCAGTGCCACTTCATCACTATTTCTCATTGCCCCCAATTTTTTCATCACAATGATCACTTTTTAATGAAGTTCCACAACAATTTTTACCTCACAATGATCTTAGTAATCAAGATTCCATGTGTCAATCCTTTGTGCTTCCACAATCTCCATGTCTCGTAATCAAAAGGATTCCTTCATATCATTTACACCACCACAATTCTCTTCCCCTTTTCCATTAGCTATCCTCGTTGTAATCATAGAGATCACCATCAACATTATATAATCCTTAAAAAAATCTCTTCATAAAGTCCAACTTTTCAAAAATCATTCATTTTCTATATTTTATTGAAATCTTCAAGGAATTACATATTTATCTATACAACACAAACTCTATATTTTGTATCTTTTCTTTTTGTTCCACATCCAGACATTCCATTTGTTTTTTTAGATTTTTTTTCAAATTGGATTGTCAAAAATATATATGGAACATGACATATATCCATGAACCCCCATATTGTAAAAAACAAAACCATCAAAAAAATGGTTCAATGTTTTAATGAGTAAATTTTTCCAACATTTAGACACTTAATATTTATCTTTATGCACTATGTAACCACATTTTTACCATATTTATTTTAATTAATTTTTATTTAAATTTCATAATATAATTGGTAAAAATTATTTTGACCATATTGGATGTCATATATTTTAACTATTCCAAATATAGAATACATTTTTACAAATTAAAATCACATAAGTGTTAGAAATTAATTTAAAATTGATTATGCATACATGATCACAAATCAGGCTTTGAAGGTAAAAGTTTTAAAATTTTTAATGTCTTTTTATAACTATATTCAATAATAACTAATGATAAAATTGAATAATTTTTTTTAAATGACATAAAATTGATCATATCATTCTCTTAAAAAAAACTAAATACATTATTTGACTACAAATACAATTTGACTAAAATGTATTTTTGAACAAAAATTCTGTATTGTTTAGTATTCATCAAAATATAAAAGATTAACAAAAATTTAAAAAATTAACTCAATTTGAATTTTGATAATTTTAATTTGAAAAATAATTTTAGTATGTATATATCAATTATATATGTTTATAAATTTATATTCAGATAAAGACAGCTATTAAAATATTTCCAATCAAAAATATTAAGGAATAATAATATTATATTATAATTTAGTATAACTTGGTCTTGTATGAAATGAATGATTTTTGAGAAAATTATTGTTCTGTTTTATGTATGATATTGTAAATATAATCGAATTTAATGTAAAATTACCATCTAATTCATAAATATTAATAAATATGAATAATACATATTCTATAATTATTTATACTTATCATCCATGACCTTAATCGATTATTTTGAATTACTATATAATTATTTATATTTTTCATCCATGAACATATATTCAATTTTATACAATTTTCCCCTATATAAAATCAAATTTATGGGTTATTAAATATTAACTATTTACAATGCTATTTTTATTGTTAATAGGATGTCCAATTAACAATTTTTATACTGTGGGTTTTTAATAATTGAGTATTAAAATATGAATCCACAGATTACAGTGATGAGTTTTCAATAGTGAGGTTAATATTTTCTTATGTTTTGGAGAATGTAACATCAGGAAATTACAAAGAAGGAAAATTTAATTTGATGTTGTATGTTACAAAAAACACCAATCTTACATAACTAATTAAATATAACTCATTAAATTTAGTACATTCGATAGATTGTGGAACACACAACCCTGGGTCTAAATGAACCGCAATATAGAATATTCTTATTACCAGGCCTTTAAAATTGAGGGAATTAATTTAATAAAATAAATATAATAATTAGGGTCATCTATTGAACATAATTAAAATAAGAATTATTTGGATGAAAATTCTATTTATTGAAAAATAGTATTTTTTCTAAAAGATAGATTAGCCACACATTTCCCACAAAATTTATAATTAAAACATAACACATTTGGATATTTTAAATGAAAAAAATAACACAATTTTTTATATAAGAATTTACAAATTTTCTTAGGGTTAGTTTTGGATATTTTCTAGAATATTTTAATTTTTTGATGTAAATTGAAAAAATATAGACATTAAAATCAAAAATTTATTCTTAGTAAAATTATATATCATATGAAGTTGAATTTGAAATTGGATTATAAGTAAAACCGGTTCAATTAATATTAAATTAATCTAACCTAACAAATTTGAATCAATTTCATATTTTATTTTTTTATAAAAATATTATATAGTTTTGATCATTTTCAAATTAAAAACTAGCATTCCGGTCGAATATTAATGATTAATTTCATGTTAGTTTTAGTATCTAATATTATTTAAATTTTTAAAATTGTTTTACCTATTTTAAATAAGATAAATTTTTAATGTATATGAATTTCAACATCATTTTCCCTAACTAAAAAAGTGAAAATAGTAAATATAAATTATAACATAAAATAATAAAGAATACATATAATATTCATATAATTTTTATACATATAGATTAATTATAACATACATACTTTTTACATCCACTCTATAGAGGACACGATAGTGTCACATGGTTTTATGGAGGATTATTACCTTTTAAAGTGACGTGATTCATTTTCAGTAACTCTTTAGCTGGAAGGTGATAGGGATAATGATCATAATAATATGTGATGTTAATGATATAAATTTAATATTATTTATATATTTATTATTCTTAAAATATAATTTAGATCATATTATTTCTTAACATTTAATTTAATGAATGATTGTGACATTGTTTGTGTACATGTGGACTTCCACCTTCACAGAACGATGTGACTCACTTTTAATAAGCACCAAACATAGATAATATATATAAAATTATATAAATAAATAGTATGATATGTATGTTATTATTATCATTATGGAATGATATTATAGTACTTACCTTTTATAAATAATTATCATTTGAAAAAATGATTCATTACTCATGCCTATGTACGACCTACTGTCTCTATGATCACAATGTCCTTATTATCTCATAATCAAGATTAATGATTTGTATTAATGTATAATTGATGTATAAATACTATAATAATTTATTGATTAATATTATTTAATTTATTAAACAATATAATATGTGAATGAATCATATCATTAAGATCAAAATATAGAAGAGAAAATACGAGAATTAACTCTAGGAATAATGAGAAAAGTGAAATACTTTTAATGAATGGGTGATAAGATATTATATATTGATCATATTTTTTTTAAAAAAAATATTATTATGGTTATGGTATAAGTTTATAACATTTTTATAACCAATATATAGGATTTTAATAAATGTTCAACAAAAATGGAACTTGAGTTAATCAATTTCATCTCAATTTACATTCCATTGATAATTAATTGTTATTATAAACCCATTTAATTTGATGTGTTGTATATACATACTCATTGAAAAGAAATATCATGATTGGTTTATAATTTAATTTATCTTATGTTTCACTTTGAAAAAATTCATCCCATGAGATTTTACAAGAAAAATCCTATGAGGTAAATTTTGTTGTACAATATGACTTTCTTTTGTAATTATTAGAATTCTATTTAAATAATAAAGTTATTTTAATATTTTTTATTAGAAATATATTTTCTATTATATATCCAAATTATTTAATAATTTATATCATTATTTTATTACTTTATAACATGTTTTATGGTTTTTACATTAAATGTTATTTTTTTATCTATGAAAATATTGATAAATCTGTATATTTTCCCAATACAAACACATGATGATAAGGAACATTGTTCATTAATTAAATTAATTATTTATATATGAATAATAATTTCTACGTGAATATATGGGTTGAAATTATTATATATAATTCCTAAATTCATGATCTATTATCATGAGACACATCAGCTGGCAAAACCGAATGAGTTGTACCGAGTAAGTGTAAACTACCCTATGAAATGTCTTTATAGTAGAATTATAGTTATGCATGTGAGATTAGTTTTTAACCAATAAATAAAATCTATATTGTGAAAGATATTTATGGTATATGTATCATCTTACTAAGACATTATGTATAGTAATTAATCATTTCCTTTTTTATGAATTATTTCTTTATTATCTATGACATTTTTAACATGATATTATATCTTGATGAATTTCATTCATACTTTCTAAATTAAATGGAATGTTTTTTTAGTTATTTAACAATCAATATTTTTAATTAGATATCATTAGATGATAATAATTTAGTTTAATAGAATCTATTTTTTTTATATTTACCTTTTTATATTTATTATTATCAACAAGATCTTCACATTAATAATATCTCTGAATCCACCTCCTTTATAGTATGTTGATTACATGGCATGAATGTTTAGTTGTTTATATTTTCATATTTATTATTCTAATTGATTAATAATTTCTTTTGATGTACATATCCAATAATTATACTTGTAGCTCACCCATATTTTTTTTCATTTCCCTAGTATATAAAGAAGAGATATTTGAATTAGTTTTGAGGTTAATGATCATTTTCTTTCTTTTTTTGTTGTATTTTTTATTACTATATGAAATGGGAATAATGTTTGTATCATGTTCTCCAAAATAGCTAAATTGACTGGTTATTTACAATTTGAACATTTATAACTATGCCAAAGTAATTAAAAAGTCATCAGAAAATGGATCTTGGGATGTGGGACACTCTATTTAATTTTTTGATTTATGATATTTTTTCGTGGGTAATATAATTCAATGGTCAAAAATTTGGTAATTGTTTTCTACAATCTAATTTTTCATGAGGATTATTTTTTATTTTGATTTTGAGGATAAATTATTATTATCTATATCTCAAGAAACTAATGAATTTCATTATACCCAAGTTATTTTATGATAATAAATGTTTTTCATTTATTTTCCCTGATTTATATACACATGGTTCCAAAAGAATATTTTTATGTAAAACTGACAATATCTATCTCTTCAATTGTAAATATATTTTATTATTTTTTCATGTCCTCTAAAATTGTTTTAAGGATTGTGTTCATTATTATCCAATGATTCTTTAATGACATTTTTACCCATTTTTTTAAATAAAATCATCTCTTAAAATTAATCATCTTTTCATTTTCTAAACATGTATAATATAACTTTTTTACCATCAATGAGACTAAAATAATTATTTTAACATACATGACATGAATTGAAATTTTCTCCATCAATACCACCTGATGATTTAAGACAACCTCTAAATAAATTCAGTTATATTTATTAAGAAATTTGTTTCTTTATTTTTTGTGAAATGAATTTTAATTTAAATAAGTTTTTTTTCAAAGTAGAATAGTTATTTTAATCATCAAATATCCCATTGAAACTTTTAATATCAATTTCAATATAATATTTAATATATTGATGTTATATAAGATTTAAAAACGTTATTATCAAATGATAAAATAATTTTCCTTTATTGGTTTGTTTTATATTTATAATGATACGATATTTATAAAACCCATTTTTTCATAGGATATACTTTATTGAAATAATGAAATGCTTATGGAACAAATAATTTCTCTATTATTAATACTATGATGAAATGTATATGAAGGAAATTTATTATCATGGGTTTAGATATGATTATGTTTTTTATGATATTAAGGCCCACATATGTATGATTTAACTAATGTGATTTGTGGGGCTAATAAATCCCACCCAGAAATTGCATAAATTTTCATATATAATGAGATAAAATGGAGTGGAAAATTTAGTGATCCAATTTTAGTAACAATTTTTTATTCATAATCGTAGAATTATGTGTGAATCTGGAGTACTATTATGTTTATCATAGGGAGACCATTCCATTATTATGTCATTGGAAATTAATTCTTAACTACAATAGACATGATATTCTATACTTATATGTTAGAATAATATATATATTTTTTCGTATATTTTGTTCTCATGGCTCTTGTTCTTTGATTCCATTAAATTTAATGTCTTTTGAACAATAATTAAATTATATTAATCAAATTTATGATTTATGATAGGTAGGTTATCATTTTCACACTAGTGGAAAAAATGTTTAACACATTAGCATTTTTCATGTCAATTCTATATAACTGTCATGAAAAGTAGTAAACATCTATTTATCACGTCAGTTATTTTATAATAGAAGTGATAAAGTAATAGGAATCCATTATTTAAGGTGGTTATAAAATAACTGATGTTAAAAATACCATGATTAGATTTATCACGTCTGTTATTTTATTACCATTGATAAAATCCAATCTGGGCGCTTTATCACATCGGTTATAAAATTACTAAGGTGATAAAAGAAATCTCAGCAACTTATCACACCGGTTATCAAAATAACAGACGTGATAAATTATTTTCAACGCTGGTTATTAAATAATCGACATTTTAAACATAAAAATATAGTTTACCATGTTGGTTATAAAATAACCAACATGATAAAACTTTTAAATGATTTATCGAACCACGTATTCAGTCATTCAGTTTTCTTCGATCTGGAAACCTGCGACTCGTCTCCCCTGCATGGAAATCCTAGAAAATATTCTTCAAATCTGTGACCTCCAAACTCGTTTTCCAACATCATTAATCATTTTTTTGTCACCATATCTATTCGGTCAACTTGCAACACTCAAGTAATCTTCACATGGCTCGGTTTTAGTATTTATTTGTCACGATGCACTAAACTAATATTTTGTGATTTTATTTTTCCATCATTGTTCTTTCTATAATGGTAAGTTTCATAGTGTTCATTTATACCATGGTAAATTTTTTTCTGGTAAATGAAACCATTGAAGTGATATCATGAAACTTTATGCTTTTTGTGTGTTTCGTCATGTGTGTGTGCGCATACAGGGGTGTCAAAGGGGGTGGGGGATGTCTAGAGGGTTGGGGGCTATCCAGGGGGTGGGGGTGTCCAGGGTTTGTCAAAGGGGGTGGGGGTGGTGTCTAGAGGGTGTGAGGCCTATCCAAGGGGTTTGGGCTGTCCAAGGGGGTGGGGGTGGTGTCTAGGGGTTATGGGGGATGTCCAAGGTGATAGGTGTGTCTAGGGGGTGGGGTGGTTTCTAAGGGGTGAGTGGGCTGTACAAGGGGGTAGCAGGTGTCTAGGGGGTGGGGGTGTCATGGGGGTGGGGTCTATCTAGAGGGGTGGGGGCTGTCTAGGGGGTGGGGTTGTCTTGAGGGGAGGGGGTGTCCAGGGGATGTCAAAGGTTGTGGGGTGGTGTCCAAGGGGGATGTGGGGGCGGTCCAAGGGGGTTCGGGTATCCAAAGGGGTTGGGTGGTGTCTAGGGGGTGAGGGGGTTGTCCAACGGGTAGGGGTGTCCAGGGGGTGGGGGTGTCCAGGGGGTGGAGGGGTTGTCTAGAGGGGTGGGGGCAGTCCAGGGGATTTGGGTGTCAAGGGGGAGTGGGTGGTCCAAGGGGGTAGGGGGTTTCCAGGGGTGGGGGAGTCGAGGGGTGGGGCTGTCAAGAGGGGTGGCGGCTGTCCAGGGGACGGGGTGGTGTCTAAGGGGTGAGTGGGCTATTCAAGGGGGTATCTAACACCCCGAAATTTGGGTATCGTATAATAATGAGACTATGTTTTCACTTTTTTTGAATTCCTTTTAACCAAGAAAAAATTTTAGGGACGAACATAAGGCTCTTTATTTAATTAAGAACACTGTGGTGTTTACAATACACTAAGATGAAAAGAGTAAATACACTAACCAAAAATACCTATTAAATGTACTATCAAAGCCATTGTAAGACCCCCAATCACCAGAATGAGTCCCAATAATTAATGGAGATCCTTCGAGTCAACTAATGAAAAAAACATCATCACCGTTATCTTGAATACCGTCTTGATCATTAGTGGGATTTGGAGCACCATCTTATTTGGTTAGCTTGAGATTGAAACATCACACCACGTTGTTTTTATAGGGGTCCTTTAGAAATTATGCCTATTAGTTATATATGACCCTTGGGTTTTTAACGTTTATCTTTTTATAAAAACATGGTTTCTATCACATTATGGTATTTAAAGTATGTTAAAATGTTTAAATGATTTGAATTATATTTTCAAATATCATAATTTTAAAATAAAAAATTACTCTTATATAAGAACCTAATTGATTATTCAAAATCCAAATGGTTTAAAACCAATTATTTTAGCACCATCTGAATGTTTTGAAAGTCATGTTTAAATAGTATCTTATAATCATATACCTTTAATGATTATTGAAAAATAGATTTTTTTAGATCATTAAATCAATGTATTTTTAATTAGGAAAAACTATTTATATTTCAAATAAAATGGTAGAATAGTTTATAAATTTAATTTTAGATTTTAAAAGTTATTAGTTCTTAAAAAATATAAAAGTTTATACAAATTCAAATTTTTTTTCTTTTAGTATTGCATTTTTTTAAATGAAACCATTCGGTGATGTGCAATCTAGGCTGTTCATCACATCTCGGTATTAATCCTTACCGTCCGAACAATAAGAATCCATGAGGATTCCCATGTCTCATCACAACCGTCTGATACTCCCATGATCAGATCCTGACCATCAATTATTTTAAATCCCATGATCTCTTTTATCTCATTCCTCATGTCGTGGTCCTGCTACTAGTGCACTAGTTCACCTAAGGACGCCACGATCACCTCTATTCCCACTGCTTCCCTTAACTCTTGCAAACCCAACCTCCTAGGTCATTGTAGTCTCATCCCCCTCATACCGACCTACCTCTCAGGTCGAGCCTCAATAAGTGCACTGAAGCATCCACTTAAACCCCTCCCACTCATGGAATTACTCTTGCTCAAGAACTCCTATCGATGTCCCAGAAAATCCCGCAAGATTACCCCTAGTTCGAGCTTCCTCCTCAATCTAGGTAAGGGTGCTCTGTTTTCAGGTTTTTTAAAATCCCATCCTTACACCTCGGTATATATATATACAGTTATTGTTTACATGTATATACATATCATGCAAACCCTTCGGTTTAAACAGAGGGTTTCATGTGTTCTTGACTTCATAACAACAAATGTAAGGGTATACCTCTACCTTTTTGTGATTCAAAACCCAATATACACACACAATGTATAGTTGGTTATATGATATGTATATATAAATATATATTTTCGGTGTAGGGATCATTTCTGTTTTTTTTAAACTGGGTTTATGGATTTGGAATAGTATTTCCAAAATGATTTATGAGTTTTATTTCTTTTTGGTTTTTATTTTATAACCCATATGACACTATATTTGTATATATAATTTTATATATATTTATATATGCACATTAAAACTCTCCCTGTTTAAGGGTTTTCAAAGAGGTTGTTTATGATTTTTTTACTCAAGTATTTATATAAGATTAGTTGAGAATGTTTTTCTTTTAAACAAAACCATTATATATCTTGTATGTATATTCTCAGATGTATTTACATATATATATATATATATAATTCCAATCTAAACTACTTTCTTAAGGGTTCCAAATAAACAACATGATATACTGAGATTTAGATACTTATAAATTTTGTTTCGAATCTATTTTATATTGTGCAAAAATAAATTTATAAACATTTTATTATTTTGTGTATAATTACTTATACATATATGTTTTCCAATACAATCAATTATGATTTTTAAGACTTCAATAGTAACCCTTAAATAATATTCTAGGTGCGAATTAGGCTTCTGGTTTATGTATAGTTATATTATAGTTTAAAATCTCAGTTATCAAAAATTTATGTAAATATGGTTTCGTATATATATAATAAACCCAATATGGATTGGTCCCTCCCAAATAAATGATTAAGGGTTAGTGGTTTTTAGATTTTAGGAGATTTAGTGGACCATGATTAATTTATGACAAAACCCATATATACACTTGTTGTATATATCGTTATGTATGTATATATTTTTAAGATTAATATTTGAAACGATAACTCCAAGTAATGGTTGTTAATACTTTAATACATGTAGTATCATGGTGTTTTTCTATTCTATTTTGAATTTTGTATCTAAATGTAAACTAATGGGATTGATTAATGTAATTTCGATATTATTAACCACATTGAATGCCAAAGTGATATACTCTGACTTGGCCCAAATGTAGTAGAAAATAAATGGAATTTTAGATCATGTTATGCATGCATTAAATTTAAACACTTAATGAATTGGCTACATTGATTATTGTAGGTTAATCATGTTTATGATTTAAACTATTTGCATGTTCAGTGCCATGTTTTGTAGAATATTTAATGAAATGTATCTATGTATTTTATTTCCATGAAATAAGAATTTTAAAGAGTATCAGTTTATCATTTCCTGTGACAGCCCCTTTTCATCTACCATTTGATGTGGTTTAGTAATGGTCCTTTGTACATATAATGTTTACTAAACCATGCCTTCTTTTGATTAATTATCCATGTTTTTACTGTTATATTTCATGTCATTTGTTTGTAGACCATTTGTATAATGGATTTTCCTTGTCCATGTCATTGATCATCCTATATGCATATGACACATTGTAATAATGAACCAAGAATCAAGTTACCCAATGTGGTATGGGACCCCATGTGTAATATGAAAATGAATTCGTTAAATTGGTATGTGACATCTTGAATATACAACCTCGTTGAAGAAAATTATGATCTATGTGGCTCACATGATAATAAAAACAAATTAATGGTGTTACCTGATTGCACTCCAATGCATTGGGTAAGGAATTAATCTCTAGAGATGACCATTTTAACTATACCTTGGTGAATGACCTAGGTAATGTTTTTAATGACACCTTGGGGGTTGACCTTGGTGGTATGAAAATGATTATCAAAGATAAATGTTGATGCCACATATTCATGTAATGTTACAAGTTCTTTTCAAAATAATATTCCTATTATTTCAGTACTCTTATCATTATGTATTTTTAACATGTTCATATTAATGTCACAAGAAATGGTTTAGGGCATGATTTGTGTAAGATAGTATCCAACCTATGAAATTGATGTTGTTTCCTTCATGCACAACTTTGGTTATGTATTACTCTTAACTGTTTAATTTTTTCATAAATAATCATATTTCTTACTTGTTTATGATGACCATTATTACTCCTTTGAAAACTTTGATAACTGATTCATGTATTCATTGAAAATATTCATTGATCACTTTTATGTTATGTTACATGTATTACAATTTTCATTAAGAGAATTTTCTATGGATTGTTTTTAAGAATGCTTTAAAAAGTTACATTTTTTATTTTAAAACCCCTAACTTGGAATTCTTATGCTCACCCTACATTTTGATATAATGTTTTCAGGTAATATCTTTTATCAGATGAAACACCCCTGATGTTTCCATTTTCCCAGAGCCCAAACCGAACTCGATCCTCTATATGGTACGTGATGTGTGTTTATCAGTTCATGTTTTTATTTCAAAATGACACATCAAGTTTAGAAGGCACTAACTCCTAGTTTTCTGAAGTAGGGTCTTCATAGTTGGTATCAGAGGGTTTGGTTTGGATAACTCTAGAAAACCATAACTAAAACAGAGAAAAATATATCACATCATCACTAAAAATGAGTTTTCTTAATTTTCAGATGGAAAACGAAGGTACTAATTTTTTTTCTCTCCCCACTGAGGCCCTAGAGACCATTGTTTCTTTAGCTAGCCGAGAGAATTTTCTAAACTAGGCCCATAACCACATGACATACAAACACCTATACAACATGTCAAACTCACCACTGGTGCTTCGGTTACACCGGGTGTTAGGATTGGATTACCTCTTTATGATGATGACCCAATTCGCCTCCTATGTATTTCAAGGAACGTACCATGAGGGACTTTTCTGGGTGTTCACGGTAGGTTAGGACATTGGCTTTATGTCCCTAGACACTTTTCAAGAAGCTTCTGCTACCGGTGACCTATGAGCGGCCTATCTTTGTAAAATCTTGAACTACGGCTTTTGTGGCCAGTTTTGGGACATCAGAATGTTAGAAGATGAGTCCACCTGACTGAATTGTAGGAAACAAGTGTATTTTGACGTATCCCAACTTCATACCCCTCATTCTATACCCAGGAGACATCACCGGTGCCCCCATGAGTATAGCCCTGAATTCTCATCCTATGTTTTTTTTGAGGAGATAGAGAGTTTTTCTTCTCTGTGTGGAGTTCGTGTAGTAGGTCATTAGGGGAAACTGAAGCACTGATGTTTAGTAATAATCGTATGTTTATTGAAGTATTTCATTTCCCCTTTCCTCTCTTTTCTTTGTTTATACCATTGGATGGATTTCAAGTGATTGAACTCTCATATTAATCATCTAGATGGAAGGACAAACCCAAATGTTATCTCTTCCTACTGAGATACTTTAGATTATCACAATCAAATTCTGTGAAGACGAGTGTCATCCCTTCGCAAACCTATGAGGAACGCGAAAACAATTGTTTTTCATGACAAATTGTCTAGATACTCTCCACACATGTCAATTTAATGCTTCCATCTACTACCACATAGGATAATCCCAATTGGCCGAGCGTAAGTAGAGGGGGAAATACCACGAAGGGATCTTTCTAGGTTTCACCCTAGGCTAGAACTACATAGTCATAGTAAAATTTCGATAGGGTTCGATAGAGGGAAAAATTTGTGCAACCTGCATGTATCAACTCCTTAGTTTTAGCCTATACGACAACGTCTATAACTTAGATGTTCTCGACCGGGACGTAATTCGGTGAGTTCTTCATACTTTGGTCCATATAGACATTTCAAACATTGTACCCTTCGATCCTCCCTCTGGAAACCTGAGTGCCCAATACATGGGTTCAACCCCATCTGCATGATGTGTATCTAGATCAGGGAACTAGAGGAGTTGAGCACAAATTTGGGTTTTTTGTTGAACGCACCTAAGGATCCTCTATGATAGGGGTTATGGTGAGAACATTGGTGATCTTTTGTGAAATAAATTGCGAGGAGGCAATTTTATGAATGGGGGAATAATGTAACACCCAAAATTTTGGGTATCTTATAATAATGATATTATGCTTTCACTTTTTTTGAATTCCTTTGAACAAAGCAAAAATTTAAAGGATAAACAAAAGGCTCTTTATTTAATTAAGAACACCATGGTGTTTTCAATACACTAAGATGAAAAGTGTAAACACACTAAACAAAAATACCTATTAAAAACCCTATCAAATCCACTAGAAGACCACCAATCACCACAACGAGGCCCAAAATGTAATGTAAATGCTTTGAGTCAACTAAAGAAAAAAACATCACCATCGTAATCATGAATACAGTGCTAATATTTAGTGGGATTGGGAGAACCATCTTCTTTTGTTACCTTGAGTTTAAAACACCATGCCCCACTTTTTTATAATGGTCCTTTAGAAATTATGATCGTTATAAATATATGACCGTTTGAATTTTAAATTTTATCTTTTTATAAAAACATGGTTTCAATAACCTTATGGAATTTCAAATATTTTAAAATGTTCAAATGATTTGAATTATATTTTCAAATATCATAATTTCAAAATAAATGATTACAATTGTAAAGGAAACAAATTGATTTTACAAAATCCCAATGGTTGAAATCCTATTATTTTAGCACCTTCTAAATGTTTTGAATGTCCTGTTTAAATAGTATCGTATAATCATATAACATTAATTATTATAGAAAAATATATTTTGATAGATCTTTAAAACTATGAATTTTCAATTAGGAAAAACTATTAATAATTAAAATCAAATGGTAGAGTATGTTATAAATTGAATTTTGTATTTTAAAAGTTATATGTTCATAAAACGTATAAAAGTTTATACAAATTTAATATTTTTTTTACTATTTTTAATGATTTTTTTTAAATTAAATCATTAGCTGATGCGCAATCCAGGGTATTCATCACAACTCACGTATAATCCCAACTGTCTCCGCAATCAAAAGCCATGAGGACGCCTGTGTCTCACTGCAACCATCTGATCCTCCCATGATCAGATCCTGATCGTCGATTCTTTTAAAACCCATAATCTCTTTCGTCTCCTTCCTCACATCATGGTCCTACTACCAGCGCTCTAGTTCACCCAAGGATGCCATGATCACCTCCATTTACACTGCTCCCCTTGACTCTTGCAAACCCCATCTCCTAGGGCATTGTAATATCATCCCCCTCATACCAACCTACCTCTCGGGTCGAGTCTCATTAAGTCCACCAAAACTCTACATAAACCCCTCCCCCTTATGGACTTCCTCTTTCTCCCAAACTCCTCTCGATCTCCCAGAAAATCTAGAAAACTTACCCTTGGTTCATGCTTCCTCCTCAAGCTAGGTAAGGGTGCTCGGTTTTCATGTTTTTGTAATTCCCATCCTTACACCTCGGTGTATATATAAAGTTTATGTTTACATGTATATACATACAATGAAAACCCTTCAGTTTAAACAGAGGGTTTCAAGGGTGCTTGACTTTGTAACTGCAAATATAAGAGGATACATCCACCTTTTTGTGATGTAAACCCCAATATACACACACTGTGTATAGTCGGTAATATGATATGTATATTTAAAAATATATTTTCAGTATAGGGATCGTTTCTATTTTTTTAACAGGGTGAATGGATTTGGAATAATATTTCCTAAATGATTTAAGGGTTTTGTGTCTTTTGAGTTTTTATTTTATAACCCGTATGACACTATATGTGTGTATATAATTTTATATATATTTATATGTGCACATTAAAACTATCCCTGTTTAAGGGTTTCCAAAGAGGTTGTTTATGATTTTTGTACTCAAGTATTTATAAAAGATTAGTCGAGAATGAATTTATTTTAAACAAAACCATTATATATCTTGTATATATATTCTGGATGTATTTAAATATATATATAATCCCAATCCAAACTATTTTCTTATGGGTTCCAAATAATCAACATGATATACTGAGATTTATATACTTATAAAGTTTGTTTTGAATCTATTTTATATGTGCAAAAATCATTCTATAAACTTTGTATTATTATGTGGATAATTATTTATACATATATGATTTCCAATACAATCATTTATGATTTTTAATACTTGAATACTAACACTCAAATAATATTCTAGGTGCGAATTAGGCTTCTGGTTTATGTATAGTTATATTATAGTTCAAAATCTCAGTTATCATAAATTTATGTAAATAAGGTTTCATATATATATAATAAACCCTATATGTTTTGGTTTATGGAAAATAAATGATTGAGGGTTAATGGTATTCATATTTTACGTAATCTAGTGGACCATGATTAATTTATGAGAAAACCCATATATACACTTGGTGTATATATCGTTATGTATGTATGTATTTTGAAGATTAATATTTGAAACCATAATTTCAATTAATGGTTGTCAATATTTTAATACATGTAGGATCTTAGTGTTTGGTTATGCTAAATTTCATTTTTGTATCTAAGTGTACACTAATATGCTTGATTAAAGTATTTTCAATAGTATTAACTGCATTGAATGTCAATGGGATATACTCTGACATAACCCAAATGTATTAGAAAAAAAATGGATTTTTAAATCATGTAATGTTCGCATGAAATTTTAACACATAATGAATTTGTACAATTTTTACTGTAGGTTAATCACGGTTATGATTTAGCCTATTTTCAACATAGGTTCCATGTTTAGTAGGATATTTAATGACAAGTATCTATGTATTTTATTTCCATGAAGCAATAATTTTAAAGAGTATCACTTTATCATTTCATGTGACAACACCTTTTCATCAACCATTTGATGTGGTTTAGTAATTTTTCTTTGTACATAGAATGTTTACTAAACCATTCCTTATTTTGATTAATAATTCTATGTTTGTAATGTTATATGTCATGTCATGTGTTTGTAGACCAATTTTATAATGGGTTTTCCTTGTCCATATCATTGATCATCCCACATGCATATGACACACCATAACAATGAACCATGAATCAAGTTACCCAAAGTGGTATGGGACACCTTGGGTAATATGAAAATGAATTATTCAAGGTGGTATGGGACATCTTGAATAAACAACCCCGTTGAAGTAAACTGTGATCTATGTGGCTCACATGATAATAAACACAAATTAAGGATGTGCACTGATAGCGCTCCAATGCATTGGGTAAAGACATAATCTCTAGAGATGACCATTTTAACGATACCTTGGTCCATATCCATGGTAAGTTTTTTTAATGACACCATGGGGATGGAGATTGGTGATACAGAATTAATTGTCTAATTTAAATGCTGAAGCCACATATTCAAGTTATGTTACAGGTTCTTTTAAAAATGATATTCCTATTCTTTCCCAACTCTTGTCCTTATGTTTTTTTATCAAGTTCATATTCATGTCACAAGTAAAGGTGTAGGGTGTAATTTTAGTAAGATAGTAACCAACTTATGAGATTGAAGTTGTTTGTTTCACGCGCAACTCTGATTATGTATTACTCTTAACTATTTAATTTTTGCTTAAATAATCATATGTCAAACTTGTTTATGATGACCTTTATTACAACATTGAAAAATGTCATAATTGATTCATGTATTCCTTGAAAATATTGATTAAGAAATTTTATGTTATGTTACATGTATTATTGTTATCCTTAAGGGAATGTTCTATAGATACTTTTAAAGAATTATTTAAAAAGTTAAATTGGATTATTTTAAAACCCCTTACTGGGCATTCTTATGCTCACCCTACGTTTTGACTTACAATTTTTAGGTAATTGCTTTTATCAGATGAAACATCCCTGAAGTTGATGGCTTCCCAGAACCCAAACGAAACTCGATCCTCTATATGAGATGTGATGTGTGTTTAGCAGTGCATGTTTTTATTTTAAAACTACACCTCGTGTTCAGAAGGAACCAGCTCCTGGTTTTCTAGAGTAGGGTCTTCACAGGGTAGGGGTGTCCAGGTGGGGGGGTGTCTAGGTGGGTATGTCTATAGGGGTGGGGGATTTCTAGGGTGAGGGGCTTTCCAGAGGGGTGGGGGTGTCCAAGGGGTGTCAAATGGGTGGGGGTGGTGTCCAGGCGGTGTGGGGGGTGTCCAAGGGGGTTGGGGTGTCCATAGGGGTGGGGGTGTCCATGGGGGTGAGGGGGCTGTCCAAGGGGGTGGGGAGTCCTGGGGGTGGGGGTGGTGTCCAGGGGGGTGAGTGGGATGTCCAAGGGGGAAGGGGTGTCCAGTTGGTGGGGGTTTCCATGGGGTGGAGGGGGATGTCTAGAGGGGTGGGGGATGTCTAGGGGTGGGGGCTGTCTAGAGGGGTGGGGGTGTCTAGGGGGGTGTCAAAGGGGGTGTGGGTGGTGTCCAAGGAGGGTGTGGGGGATGTCCAAGGTGGTGGGGGTGTTCAGGTAGTGGGGCTATCTAGAGGGGTGTGGGATGTCTAGGGGTGGGGGATGACCATAGGAGTGGGGGTGTCCATGGGGAGTCAATGGGGTGGGGGTTGTGTCTGGGGGGGGTGTAAGGGCTATCTAAGGTTGTTGGGGGGTGTTCAGTGGGTGAGGGGATTTTCAAGGGGGTAGGGGTGTTTAGGGGGCGGGGGTGGTGGATGGGGGGGGGTGTGGACTATCCAAAGGGGTAGGGGGCTGTCAAGAGGGTGGGGGATATCTAGAGGGGTGGGGGTGCTATTAAGGTGGTGGGGCTGTCCAGGGGGGTGGTGGTGTCCAGACGGTGTTCAAGGGTGTGGGGGTGTCCAGTGTGGTAGGGTGTTGGAAATCCCTATCACTCCCTATAAAACACTCCCCCACCCCCCTAGACACCGCTCATCCCCATTGGTAGCCCCCACCCACTGGACATGCCCCCACCCCCTAGACACCCCCACCCCTAGGCACCCTAGACAGCCCAAACCCCCATGGAGAGCCCCCCTGGACAGCCCCCAACCCCCGTGGACACCATCTTGATATATATATATATGTATATTTATATATATCCCTATGGTTTCATTGAAAACGTTTGAATATTTTATCATCAGTAAGTTTATACCAGCGGTTCTGGTAGAATCGTTAGTGTAGGGCTATTACAACGACCATCGTTCCAATGGTGTGTAAAACCATTGGTTACCCCCACAGTTTCAGGGGTTATCCAAAAGGATTTAAATCATTGGGATCTCTGTAATTTTTAATAGTGAAGGTATAAATATTTTAATATTTATATTGTATTTTTCTTTTTTACAGAAGGTAAATTTGGTATCCAGTTGTACCAGGATGTATTCTGTGTGTACCTTAAGAAGAAAGGATCCAAGATGAATTTTAAACTGTTATATCTATCTATATTTTATTTTCATGATTATTATCGTTTATATTATATTCAAATACGCATTGATTTGGTTTATTTTTCAAAATAGTTTTTACATTAAAATTATGATATCTTTCATATGAATGTATATATTTGTCTTATCTTAACAAGATGTATAATTTGTTATTTGTTATAGGTTAATAATGATTCAAAGTTGTCATATGTCACATCAAATGAGTAAATAAGATGTGTGTGGTGTTGAATACTTTTTGGAATTTTCTAAATGAAATTTTTCAAGGAGTGACATTTTTTTGTACATGCCTAAAATGTTTGAATATGAAGAAGATGAAAAGTAGAGAGATCAAAGATCATTTGATTTGTCTTGGTTTTAATATGAGCTACAATCCTTGAATTTGGCATTGTGAAACTGGATATAATGCCAGATCTACTGATGATGATGATTCGAAATATGGTAACTCTGATTGAATTAAAGAAATGATTCGTGATATTGCAGTAGAAGAAATTGAGATAGAACCAATATTTTCATGTCTATATGGTGCTGCTAAAAATCCATTGTATCTTGGTTGTATGGATTTTACGATCTTTTCAATGGTGTTATGATTGATTAACTTGAATGCGAAACATGGATGGAGTGACATATGTTTTACAGAGCAGCTACAATTGAGGAATGAAATTCTTCCAAAATATAATGATATTACAGATTCACATTATAAGGCCAAGAAAATATTATTCCCAATAATATTGGGATACAAGAAAATACATGCCTATCTAAATGACTCTATGATATATAGGGAGGAATATGAATTTTTGTCAGAGTGTCCAAAATGTGTGACATTACAGTATATGTAGAAAGAAAAAGCACAAGATATTGTAGAGATTACAAAGATCCCTTCTAAGATATTTTGGTATATTCGAATAATTCACCATTTGAAATTTTTATTTGATATTTAAAATGATGAAAAAAAGGGAAAGATGGAATGATGATGAGTGGATATGTGATTGAAAAATATGTCATCCAAAATATTGTCCATAATGGAAGAAAACTGATGGGTGGTCTCCTACATTTGGAAATGAAATTAGAAATCTCTAACTAGGGTTGTGAACATATTGAATGAATCCATACCAAACCCTCGGTAGCACACATAGTTCATGGCCTATTTTATGGATAATTTACAACCTCTCTCTTGAAGTTCATATAAAGCGAAAATATTTCATGTTGTGTATAATGATCTCTGGTCCGGAGTAACTCAAAAATGATATTGATGTTTTCTTGTCACCATTGATTAAGGATTTGAATCTTTTAAAAGAGGATGGTATTAGGGTGTATGATTATTATAAAATAGAATATTTTTAGCTGCATTTAGTGCTTATGTTGAATATAAATGACATCCCAGCATATCGAAATATGTATGGATACATCGTTAATGGGCATAAATCATGTCCAATACCCGAATAATAGACTTCATATTGTCAATTGAATCATGGTAGGAAAACGGTGTACATGGGTCATCGAATGTTTTTTCCTATGGATCACTCTTACAGAATGCTAAAAAGGCATTAAATGGATTGCAAGCATTTTATATTGCTCCAAAACATTTATTCCATGATGTTTATTTTGATAGGGTGGAAACCCCTGATGTGACATTGGGAAAGACATTGAAATCTGGTAATGACAGACATATTTGGAAGAAATGATCAATATTTTTTGAGCTACCATATTGGTGATATCATGAAGTAAAACATAATATCGATGTCATGCATTTGTAAAAGAATATCAGTGATAGATTTATTGGAAAATTGTTAGATATTAAAGGAAATACAAAATAGTGGTTGAATGTCAGATTAGACTTACTATCAATGGGAATAAGTTTATAGTAGGACCCACTCCTAATGGAAGACGAACATTTTTTCCCCTGGCTTGTTATACAATATTCAAGAGGGAGAAAATTATCTTTTATAAGTGTCTACATGATATTAATGTGTCTCATGGTTATTCTTAAGATGTAAAAAATTTTGTCTCATTGATGGATTTGAAGTTTATAGGTATGAAATCTTATGATTGTCACGTTATGATGCAAAAAATTCTACCAGTTGCATTGTGTGGAATATTCCCCATCCGTGTCAGAAAGACTATAAGGAATTTGTGTTATTTTTTCAAATAAATTGGTAATATGGTGATTTATGTTAATGCAATGAACATTTTGAAAAGGATGCAATTTCTATACTTTGTCTATTGGAAATGTATTTTCCTCCATCTTTTTCTGTTATAATTTTTCATTTAATGGTTCATCTGGTTTGAGAAATTAGGCTTTGTGGACCTGTATATCTTCATTGGATGAATCCTTTTAAAAGGTATATGAAAATAATAGAGGGGTATGTTAAGAATCTATATCAACCTAATGTCTCTATTATTGAATATAATATTTACGAGGAGGTTGTGGAGTTTTGTATGAGCTACAGAGCTACGAAAAAGAACATAGGTTTGCCTCCATCCCACCATGAACGAGTTAATAATGAGGGAACTGGGATTCGTGGATTGAATGTAAAATCGTTGTCAGCTGAGCATATGAATAAGTTAGAAGTATATATCTTGAATAATAGAGTTGATGCTCAACCGTATATAACAATGCATATTAATGAGTTGAAACACTATCATCAAAAGTAGACAGAGAAGTGGATTTTGAATGAGCACAACAATAAATTTTTGTCATGGATTAAAAAATACCTTTCTTGGTAGATCATATGTATCAGAGACATTAGGATAGATAGTGGGTGGTCCATGTTTAAATGTGATAACATGGTCTGGTTATGACATTAATAGCTATACATTTTACAAAAAATCATAGGACAATAGAAGTGCAGTTCAGAATAGTGGTGTATTGGTGTTTATAGAAGCAATGAACTTTTCGAGTTCTAATGAAAAAAACCTAATTTCTGCATCTAGTGCATATTATAGAGGTATTGAAGAAATATGGGAGGTTGATTACATTAAAATTAATGTTCTTGTTTTTAACTGTAAATGGTTTATTGGTAACAATAGTGTCAGACAAGATGACTTTGGAATGTCAGTTTTTAATCTGAATAGAGTGGAATACACAACTAATTCTTTTATAATGTAAACACATGAAAATCATATTTTGTATGTAGTTGATCAATCAGATATGCAGTGTTCTATTTTATTACAAGGGAAAAACAATATGTTGGTGAGGATCAACATGATGAAGATGATGCTTTATGTGATATCTCTACTTCCATGGAATGATTAGTAGAACATAAAGATGATCATGTTGAAGACATGGTTTATGACATTAAGAATGATCCTGATGAAGGAATTTTTGAAAACAATCCATTTTTACAATCCTAATATTACTGGTAACATATTTTTATTTCTTTTTTACAGTTATTATTATAATAAAATGTTATATATTGTAATTTTTTTCTTTACTAAAATGAGTATTAAAAAAATAAGTAGAAAATTTTTTATTTTAATTTTGTTTAGCATAGTTTACCATGTTTACCATATTTCGCCATTGTTTACCGTTGTTTACCTTTAGGTAATTTATATATTTATCGATTTTGTTGAATGAAAATTACACTACCATGTTTACCACATTTACAATCATCACCGTTTTTTAATATGTGTACCATATTAACCATGTTTACTATAATGTAACATAGTTCAATTTTTCATTTTCTACTTACATTAGTATTATAATATTTGAATTTTTATATTTTTAAACAAATTTATGTTTTTTTTATTTGAAGAATAATGAAATATCAAACAATTGATCAATCAAATGATTTTGGAGATGAGAATAATGATCATACCTCTAGGGAGGATCATTCACACACTCCTCTTGTAGTTCCTCAATTTTATTCATGTGTTCCCATAATGACAAAGAGGTCAAGATTTGGTAAACATGGGTGCAAAAATTTACCAAAATTATCCCATGCCCGTATGCGGTACTAGAGGATACTCGTTGTGTTTGATGAGAATTATATTCCTAGAGGTCCAAATGAAAAATATTTTAATAGTTTTTTATAAACTGAGGGTTAGAGAAAAGTAGGAATTTTTTATGATGATTGATGAAATGTGGACCAACCGATAATATCTCAGTTGTGGGAGACGATTCTGGTGAGTTCTTTTCCTTTTTTGTTCCTATTATTTAAATGTTTATATGATAATATGTTTTACCTGTTATTTATTAGATGACATTTGATATTCCTGATATAGAAAGGTCAAGAAGAAATGATTATCAATGGCTGCTAGGATATGGATGGGATTTCAAATAAACCCTCACATCTGATTTCATTTTTCGTCATAGAATTCATGACAATCCATGTCATATATATCCTTTCATAGATGAAGACACATGGAGATAGTTTTTTGAATGTAGAATAAAAGGGTTATTTTTGTTAATGGAAATGTAAACCTTTATAAGCTTTCTTATATAAATGATCTTATTAATATTTTCTTAATGATTTATTATTCTGAATTTACAGAAAGGAATGAAATATAATTAGAAGATCCAATCTAACAATATATACCCTCATAGTTTTTCTCAGGGAGGGTATATATTATTGGAAGAATAAATAATGGTGGAAAAATTGCAAAAAACTGAGAGTTGAGTCCTCAAGCTCTAGCGAGGGTGCCCCTCCATCCCCTCCATCTATACATGAAAAATGGAAGAGAGCTCGATGTGTAAAAAGTGGCAATATCTTTTGAACTATTTGAGAATCGTAGTTGAGGGGATTGTAAGATATTTATTTTATTTATTTCAGTTAAATATATTCTTCATATAATTTGAATCATTACAGAAATTTTCAATTAATTAATACAAGATTCTCTTGAGGAGTAGAGCTCACATGGGGTTTTTACAGCTGTTGACAGGAAAGATATTTTATCTAAAGCATTGGAAAATCCCAAACATCCAGGTCATGTATGAGGATATACTACACGTGTATCGGTATGAAAAGTGTTCCACATTCTTCTACTTCTTCCATTGAGGTTGTTTAAAAAAAATAGAATCCTTGGAGACTGAAGTTCATAATATTAATGTAATGATAGAGGAAAATATTATTATGTCAGTACAATCTATGTTTTTAGAAATATAAAGACAATTTCAAACTGCAGCTCCCACTACTCCACCTCCCCCTACAGACCCCATTATCTATCCTCCACCTCCACCAGTAGCTCCTCTCCCCCACCTCGTTCTGCGGACCCCATTTCTTATCATACTCATTCACCACATCTTCTTACTTATTGTGATTTTTATGTTGATTATCCTCCACATCATATAGATTCATATGGACTGGTATACTATATATGATATATAGTTCATCATCAACAGTTAGAGGATGAGTATCATAGGGTTACTATACAGGATATTATAAATAGATCATCTCGAGTAGAATTACCTACAGATGATGTGACGACAATTGGGCATAGTATCAATTTTTTTTTAATTTGTCCATCCAGACTTATGTGACTCATTATGATAGAGCTATGTATGTTATATCTTCTATTCTAATTTTTTTTATTAAGATTGTTTTACCATTTGAAACCTAAAATATTTTTCTATTTATTTTTATTGGAATACTCCAAAGGTAAAGAAATACTATGTAGAGAATAAAAAATACAAATAGTAATGACATCAGATACAGATTCTAGTAATCTTGACAGATTGTCAAGATATTCAAATTTTTTGTGGGATCATTATGAGTTTCTAATGGAATCTCATGATTGTGGATGTGCAAAAACTGTGGAGATTTTAAAACTGATAACATAGAGCTTGTTACTAGAGAAAAGTTGGGAATCAATGTCGGGAATTGTTTTTTCCATGTAAGTCTTAACACCATTTCCATGTGTTATATTTTTTAAAATTGTATACTTATGTTTGTTTTGTATTAGTTATCATTATAACATGTGTTATAATAATGAACAGATAGATTTATATGGATTCATGGACCCGTATTTGATTTCCCCTAAATCACATGCATTGGATGAGGAACAAAGATTGATTAATATTGGTAAATATTTTAACAGAATATAATCACCCAGTGTTGGATGATGCCTTTTTGTGTTAGTTATAAAACATATATTTGGAAAATAGTTCAATATCTTTTAACATAAAACCCTACTAACCTTAAATTATCTTTTAACAGTGATCATTGGATGTTATATGTTTTTTCCCAAGTGAGAAAACAGTTTATTGGATATGCTCTGTCTATGGTGATGTGCGGGAATGTTTTAAGAATATGTTGGAAAATTCAGTTTAAATTTTTTATTAGTTGTATATATTATAATGAATTATAAATTAATTTAATTTGCATTATTTTTTAATAGTGGATGGGTATACTTTAAAAAAAGACAAATAAAAGGAGTTCCAAGATCATAAATGTAGAATTAAAGGTAAATATCGATTTATAATTTGTACTTTTGGATGTTTATTATAAAAATAGTATTTTGAATTTACACTCATTCAAACAGAATTGTCATGAACAAAAAGGTTTCTTCGAATGTGGATATTATAATTTATGATTTATGTAGGAAATAATTACCACTAGAACACTTTTGAACATTGACACGGTAATATTAACTTTTAAACATTGACATTGTATGATTTTCTTCTAAAATTTTACATAATATTTCATTTGATTTATTCATTATACACTTTAACTAATATCCTTTCAATTTTTATATATTTGATGACCCTCAAACCTATAGTTCTCAAGTTTTCAATCAGTTACGAGTGGAATGGTAAAATTATTTTATAGGTTTGATTGAATTTTACTTTGTTTGTAGTGTAAAATGTAATTTTGAATATTATCTTTATAATTGTGTATTTGGTAGTTGTTTAGTTGGATTTAGGGATTTATTGTGGACATTTTATGTTATTAATGTTATATATGTGACTATTTAATTTATCCATACTTATTGTTTTGGTCTAGTTTTTGATGGTTTTTCTACTATGGATTCTTGTCTGGGGGGGGGGTTCGAGGGGTGTGGGGAGGTGTCAAGTGGGGGTTGGGTCGATGGGTGTGGGAGGACTGTCCATTTTAGTGGGGGTGTCTAGGAGGGTGGGAGGGCTGTCCAGGGGGTGTCCAGGGGTGTGGGGGTGCCCAGTGGGGTTAGGGGGCTTTCTAGGGGTGTGGGAGGACTTTCCAGGGGTGGGGGTGTCCACGGTGTCCATGAGGGTTGGGGGGGGGGCAATCCAGGGGGTGTCTAGGGGTGTGGGGCTATTTATAGGGGTGTGGGAGGGCTTTCCAGGGGTGTGGGAAGGGCTGGCTAGTGGGGTGGGGGCTGTCCAGGGGTGTTGGAGTGTTTTCCAATGGGGTGGGGGTGTCCAGGGTGTCCATGAGAGTGGGGGAAGTCTAGGTGGTGTTTAGGGGTGGGTGGGTTTCTAGGGGTGTGGGAGGGGTGTCCGGAAGTGTGTGGAGTTTAATGGATGTCCATGGGGGTGGGGGTGTCTAGGAGGGTGGGAGCGCTATCCAGGGTGTGGGGGGCTTTCCAGGAGGGTGGGGGTGTCGAAGGTTGTGGGAAGGATGTTTACTGGGTGGGGGTGTTTCTAGGGGTGTGGGAGGGTTGTCCAAGGTGTGGGGGAGGTTTTTCTAGTGGGGTGGGGTGTTAGGAGGGATAGAGGGCTGTCCAAGGGGGTGTATAGAGGCGTGGGGTGTTTCCAGGGGTGTGGGAGCGGTGGCGGTGTCCAGGCTCACCATGATGGTGGAGGAAGTCCATTGGCTGTCCAGGTGTGTGGGGGGGGGGGGTCCAGGGTGTCTGTGGGGGTGGGGTGTCCTGAAGGGTGAGAGGGATGTCTAGGGGGTGGGGGTTTTCCAAAAAGGTGGGGGTGTCCATGGCTGTGGGTAGGCTATTTAGTGGGGGGGGGGTTTCAGGGGTGTGAGAGGGATGTCAAGGGGGTGGGGGGGCTGTCAAGTGGTGTGATGGGGGGGTCCTAGAGGGTTGGAGGGCTGTCCGAGGGGGGTGTCTAGGGGTGTGGGGGTGTTTCTATGGGTGTCAGGGTGATGTCCTGGTGTGGGGGGAGGGGTGTCCAGTGGGGTGGGGGAATTCCAAGGTTTGTGGGAGGGAAGTTTAGTGGGGTGGGGGTGTCCAGGGTGTCCATGAGGGTGGTGGGCAGTCTAGGGGTGTCTAAGGGTGGGAGGGTGGGGCGTGGGGGTTTCTATGGTTGTGGGAAGGGTGTCCATGGGTGTGGGGCTGTCCAGGGTGTCCATGGGGGATGGGGGTTTCTAGGAGGATGGGAGGGTTATCTAGGGGGTGGGGGCTGTCTAGGAGGGTGGGGTGTCCAGGGTTGTGGGAAGGCTGTTTAGTGGGGTGGGGTGGTTTCTAGGGGTGTGGGAGGGCTGTCCAGGGGGGATCTCTAGTGGGGTTGGGGTGTCCATGATTGTGGGAGGGTTTTCCAGGGGGTGTCAAGGGTTGTGGGGGGTTTCTAGGATTGTGGGAGGGCCGAAAAAGGGTGTGAGGAGGGCTGTCAAGTGGGGTGGGGGTTTCCAGGAGTGTGGGAGGGTTGTCCAGTGGGGTGGGCCTTTCATCGGTACCCATGGGGGTCAGGGATGTCCAGGGGGTATCCCAGGGTGTGGGGGTTTTATAGGGATGTGGGAGGAGTTTCCAAGGGTGTTGGGGTGTCCAGGGTGTTCATGATGATGGGAGTGTCTAGGAGGGTGGAAGGTCTGTCTAGGGGGGTGGGGCTGTCCAGGAGGGTGGGTGTGTCAAGGGTTGTGGGTAGGTAGTTTATTAGGGGGGTCCAAAGGTGTGGGAGGGATATCCAGGGGGTGGGGAAGGGCTGTTCAGTAGGGTTTCGGGGGGGGTCTAGGAGGGTGGGAGGGCTGTCTAGGGGGTGACCAAGGGTGTGGGGTGGCTTCTAGGGGTGTGGTAGGGCTTTCCAGATGTGCGGGGAGGGCTGTCCAGTGGGGTGGGGGCTTTTCAGGGGCGTGGGAGGGTTGTCCAGCATGTTGGGGGTTATACAGAGTGTCCATGAGGGTGGGGGCAATATAAGGGGTGTTTAAGGTTGTGGGGGTTTCTAGGGGTGTGGGAGGGGTGTTCATGGGTGTGTGTTGGGGGGGGGGGGTTACAGGGTGTCCATGGGGGTGGGGGTGTCTAGGTGGGTGGGAGTGTTTTCCAGGGGTGTGGGGGATATCTAAGAGGGTGGGGGTGTCTAGGGTTGTGAAAAGTCTGCTTAGTGGGGTGGGGATATTCCATGGGTGGGGAGGGATGTCTAGGTGGTGGGTGTGGGCTATTAATTGGGTTGGGGTTTGGGGGTGTCCATGAGGGTGTGAGGGATGTCCAGGGGGTGTCAAGTGGTGTGGGGGGTTTCTCGGGGTGTGGGAGGGTTGTCCGGGGGCGTGGGGAGGGCTATCGAGTGGGGTGGGGGATTTATAGAGGTGTGGGAGGGATGTCCTGTGGAGTTGGGGGTTTCCAAAGTGTCTATGAGGGTGGGGGTAGTCCATGTGTGTCTAGGGGTGTTTGTGGGGGGTGTCCAGGGTGTCCATGGGGTTGGGGTGTCATGGAGGGTGGGAGGATTGTCTAGGGGGTGGGGGTTGTACATGATGGTGGGGGTGTCCAGGGTTATGGTTAGACTATTTAGTGGGTTGGGGAGTGGGGTTTTTAGGGGTGTGGGAGGGATGTCCAAGGGGTGGGGGAGGGCTGTCCAGTGTGGTGGTGGGGGGGGGGTCTATTTTTGTTCTGTTTTAGGTATTCTTTTGGTTATGCATAGTTGTGGGGGGGTCTAGGGGTGTTGGGGGCTGTCTAATAGGGTGGGGTAGTCCAGGGGTATTGGGGGGGTATCTGGTGGGGAGGGGAGTTTCTTGGGGTGTGGGGGTGTCTGGGGGGGGGGTTGGCCTTTTTTGTTTGTTCTATTTCAAGTATTATTTTGGCAGGGAATAGTTGTGGTGGGGTGTCCAGGGGTGTGGGAATTTTTTAAGAGGTTGGGGGTAGTTTATGGGTTTGGGGGCTGTCTATGTGGGGTTGGGGTGGTCTATTTTTTTTTCTGTTTCAAGTATTCATTTGGCTGGGCAGAGTTTTTTTTGGGGGGGGTGTCTAGGGGTGTGGGGGCTATCAAGGAGGGTGGGGGTAGTCCAAGGGTTGTGTGTGTGGGGGGGGGGTGGTGGTGGAATGTTTTTATTTTGTTTCAGCTATTCTTTTGGCTAGGAATAATTGTTTTTGAATGGTTTATTTAAAAAAAATTGGTTTTTATGTCGGTTATAAAATAACCGATGTAAAAAATTAACTGGGATTAATTTCAACGTCCGTTATTTCATAACTCACCTAATAAATGAAAAGGAATAGTTTTTTTATGTTGGTTATTTTATAACTGATGTAGTAGATATGTTCTCACATCAGTTATTAGTTAACCGATGTAGAAAACCGCTTGGCGAACTGCTTTATCACATCAGTTATTTTCATAACTGAGGTTATAAATGCATCGGAGGAATGATTTAGGATGTTGGTTATATAATAATTGACCTAATGAGGTATATAAATATTTAGTTTTTAATTAACCTATATAATACATCATGACTCCAAAGCATTTTCAACATCGGTTTTTTAGTAACCGACATGAAAAACAATTCGGGTTTTTTACGTCCATTTTAAAATAACCGACCTAAAAAATATTTATAACATATTCTATAATAACATCAACCAAAAACCAACGTAAAAACTAAAAAATAACAACTATAAAAAAGGTTTTCTACACTAGTGTCAAATTAAATTTTAATTTTCTAACGCCCTTATTCATAAGTTATCTTGATATATAACATGTTTGATGTTATTGATCATTTAGCCCACCCTTTCTTATGTTTCCTTTATAAGGATAATAAAAAAGGTATTATTCATGGAATTTATATGAATGGTAAAGGATATTATAAAAATTATGGAAGTTAATATTGATCTCTTAAGAATCAATTGGTTAAGTATCAATGTTTTTAAAGGCAATAGGAAAAAACGACTCTATCATGGATCTTTATGAAATATAATTAATAGTTGTAAATTTAGAGGTGATATTTGTGTCTCAAATGTGTGGATCATTATATTAGGTATCATATAATGATTTGGTTAATATTTAAAAATAATTATTATAAAACAGTAAGGATATTTCTAGTCATATGTCTAAGGTTAATTCTAAGAGTAAGTCAATATATTGAAAATTTTCATAGAATTTTCGTGTAGGATTGATCGAGTGGATTCAATGAAATTAAATCCCAATATGGATGATACATGTGGAAGTTGTTTTTGTAATTATTTTTTACTGGTAACAACTTGGAGAATGATTAATTCGGATTTTACTTGATTATAACATCATTAATGACAACATGACTTGCTCAAAATGTTCTTTAGCACTCTTCGGGGATATGTTTTGTGAATTCACAAACACATTATGATCCATCCTAAATGAATTTAAAAGTTAGTGACTATGAATGATCTAGCGTAAAAATAAGGTATCATATCTTTAAAGGATTGCTTAATTATTTATAATCATTTTAAAGATTGATCACTCTAATAAATATTGATGATGGTCGTACGAACCATTTTGGTTTTACGATTCGATTGAACGCACAAAAATGAATTTGGGGAAGTAAATAGTTTCCTAAAATATATATGTATTTTAGTAGATAATATTTATATAATTTAATTTATATCATGAAGAATATTTAGGAATAATAATTCATACCCCCAAATTTTAGATGTTTAATTATTTGTGAAAATATCAAATTGAATGATGACCACATCTCAAGTCTACAAATCTTCTCTAGTTGAAGAATTTGGGTTTATACTTACTCAAAATCGCATTATTCTCCATATGGTTGAATTTGATACTATCTTATACATTGATTGGATTTGAATACATAAATCCCAAGTCAATTACTAAACAATTGAAACCTCATTTGAAATTTCAAAACCAACTATGTCTATATATTTATACAATGATATATAATAAATGATTATGGAGATCAAATTTATTATATGGGTATAGATTATAATTAAAAAATGTCATATATATATAAGATTGTTCGGGGAAATGAAAAATAAATGATATATTCTTTTCATGGGACTTTATTGATGTCCTTTCCAAAGAGTTTCCAATTCCTTTTTTGATTCATGGTGTTTAGTCTCAATATTACTCTTGCATGGTGCAATATCTATCTCAATGAATCTCTATTTAATTCTCGAAGGAGTTTGAATAATAAATGAATAATGTCTAGGAGAATCATGGAAAGGGATTTATTCACAAACATATGTCACCATGCAGTGCCAAGTGTCTTTTGTTGAGAATAAATATGGATTGATTTGACTCTAAAATTGATTATAATGATTTTCAAATGATTAAAATAAAGAACATGTGACATATAACTCATATTGATGAATTATATGATCAATTGTGTGAAGATCAATAATGTTCCCCAATTTATTTACATTATGGATATAAAAAACATATGGTAAAGATAGGTGGTATCCCTATGATATTAGTCTTAAGAATATGTGAAAAAATGGAATATATAGTGATGCCATTTGGTTTTACTAATACCCAATTTTTCATCATTTATTTAATAAATAATGTATTGAGATATCACTTTTATGTGTTTATAGAATTTTTAAAAAATTATATTTTTATTTATTCAAAGGGAATAAAAAAAATGAAGAACATTTGATTATTATAATTTAAACTCTATGAGATGATATGTTTTATGAAAATGTTAAAATGTGTGAATTTTGACTATACGAGGTTACATTTTTCTGTTCTATAATCTCATGAGAGGGTATATCGATAGATCCATCCGATAAAGATGTCATTGTGCATTATCCTATATCAACAACTCTAACTAAAATCTGTTCTATTTTTTGTATGGATTGATATTATCGATGGGTTTTAGTGAATATATCATGAATACCTAATTCACTATCCATTTTATCTTTGTTGGGTTCCATGTTCAATAAAATTTATGAATGTGAGTAAGTTTTCAAGGAAATAATTACAATGTAGTTTATCAATCCCTTTATTATAATACACTATTTCAGATATGGGGTTTTAATGTAAATTTATTCATTGGGGAATGGATTGGTATGAATTATCAGTCAGAATTAAATAGTTATATCTCATTCTTCATGATAATTCAGAGTCAGACTGAAATTTTATATTTTATTGAAAATTGAAGAACCATACATAGTAAAAGAATTCAAGGCAATATAAAATGATGAAGCCCAATGGAAACCCCAATAACAATACCATTAGACTCTTGTGGTAAATATCCCATCCTAGAGAAAAAACACAAATGGTTCATCATGACATCTCCACAGATAAATTGTGTCTTCAATGAAGTTGTCCTCCCTAGGAATATGTTGAACCACATATTCAATAGCAATCTCCACAGAACAACCACGAATGAGGTAAGTCATACACAAAGGAACCTCACCTTTCCCTTGGAAGGACCCAATCAGCACCTCTCAGTCCGATTCCACAACAAATATCACCAATGATAACCTTTTGAATAGAATAACACTGGTGTCTAATGCCCGTATAGCCACTCCAATCAAATTCCCCGGCCAATGGATGTTGTTAAAGGTCTCTAAGACTATGCCACTACAATCCCAAACAAACCCTCCCCTGTGCATCATCCCATTCATAAATTAACCATAAACAATATGTTTAACGAAATTAACTGGAGGATGCCATCTTACACATCCTTCATGTACCCTAAGACAAGCCAGAGGTCTGTTAACATAACAAGAGACAATAATATAATTTAACCCCCCTTCAGTAGAGACCCTTACTCATACAACAACCCCTTCATTCTCACCTAAATAAGTGAATCCAAATGTTGATCGTCCCATCATTCTTTATTACTTTCTTACAATATAGTAAAGAAAATTGAGATTACAATGGGGTTGTGAACCTTGATCTCCATCCCATTCTACTCCGCTCTAGAAAACCACCCTTCCAAAAACTATTGAAGGGAGTTTCTTGAGGAAATATAATTACCCTTTAAATATAAGCTAGACTAGAGATATCCCATCCATTTGATCCTAATTAATAAATAGACTGTTGATTCCTCTTGTGGATTAATGGAATAATAACACTAAAAATTAATTTGTATACCCTTTTTCTGAATGTTATCTTCTGTAGGAAAAACCTGATATCTCGCACTCTAGACTAGAAAACTCATCTTCAATGTTACCAAAATACAACACAACCAATAACCACACTAATCTTGGATCCCTCCCTATCGAATCATGCAATGCGTTTCATGACTATTAAAAGACCAAGAGCATGCTTCGGTAATGCATAAGATGTCTTCATCTTCCAATTGAGCAATTTAATTGAATATATTCTTCTTCTCTAAGCTGGTAATGGCCTCCATCATCAAGGGATACTAGAAATCCTCCCTTACTAACATATCCAGGCTAGGAAATCCCAAGAAAAACAACATTTCTCCAAGAAAATTATCCCTCCGTAGGATTACGTTCCCACATCCAAGCACCCAACAAGAAGATTCATGGAAGATATCCAAATGATACACCACTTTTTCCCCATCCTAGTTAGTATACTTCTATCCCAATCCGGCAAATTATTCCCTTATTCTATTCATATATTTTTGTCCCACATATACTTCCCCACAAGAAAATACCAAGCCATCCGAGCCTCCATGGATTGCATGGATACATTAAATTCTATGAGTCCCACACATTATTACTTAAATGGTTCTGCCAACAAATTACATGAGTCCTAATGAGTTCTTCTTGTATCAAGGGCATCACCCATAAATTTATGCATAATAATCTCCATGAAAGAAATAATCCCCTTAGGAGGATAGATGATACATAATACATGCATTAGAATCAAACAGACCACACTATTTATCAACACCACCTATTCCCAAATGATAGAAACCTATTTTTCCAGATATAAAATATCTCATCCATTATATTAATTTTATCCTCAAAGAAGGATTTTTTCACCCTTACATTAGAGATGGGATCACTGAGATAAAAAATTGGGAGATGTTTCTGTTGAACCCCCAAAATTTACTTGATGCTCTAGGACCCCTCCTTGAATATTTAGAATACATAAAGACGTTTCTCTTCCTACCGTGAAGCTGTGAACCACTCAGACTACCATATATCCTTATCATCAGCATCAAATTAACCAAATTTGATATCCTTCCATTTAGAAAAATAATAATGTGGCCAGAAAATATCAAGTTGGAATAGGATCTATCCAAGACTTGTGAGATATAAAAAAGAACTATGTATTTGTTCCATTAATAAATTACATAAATAAGGATATAATAAATAAAGCTCATTTTTAATGAATCACTATATATCACGAAAATATGAAGCTAAATATAGATTTAAAAGTGTTTTTCTTGGGGGTTTTTTTGATGGTAGGTATTTTTGTGTTTTTAAGATGGGTCTATGTATATAAGTTTTCTATTGTTGAGAGACAGAAGTCTGAAGGGATGTTACCACAAGTATTCATACCATAATGGAAAAGATAAAACATAACTAATGATTTTCCATCAAACTATCAAAATATCTGAATGGAATAATGAAATACGGGTTTATTTGGATAAACATAAAATTAAAAATCACATTAAATTCATTATAAAACAATTATCCCATCATTAAAATTCCAGAATATACATTATGTTGAAAGGTATCATGTAATACCTCAATATATCTTATTATTTTTTTATTTGAGTTTTACCTTGCTTTTCAATGGAATTATTTAGTATTCTCTACATGTAGAGTTGTGTTTTATCAAAAATTATTATCCTAAGATTTATTTTAAACAGGTTTAAAAAATTCAAACCTCATATGATATGTTGTGATCTTATTCACTAGATTTACTAGGTGGTCAGGTTCAGCACAATCATGTAGCTGTGTTTTCTTAAATCAATGGATTTCACTCGATCATAAAAATATATCCTCATGACACTATATATAGAAATATGTGTAAGACTACAAAGTAATTGGATGGAGTTATATAAATATCTCTATTGGGTCTTAAAACATTTAAGGATATTTTGAAATTGTTAGATCCATTCATAAGAACATCATTGATTCTTAGATTCCCTAGAAATGTTATGTTAACAATCATCAGTGTGAAATGTTGTTTGATGTAGGTGAGAATGTTTTTATATGAATTTCACCATGGGAGAGGGTTAAGAGATTTATGAATAAAGTATTGTTAACGGCTATGTATAGTTTCTACTCTTATTTTCATGATTAATTAGAGACTGTATGTTCTTTCTTGGAGATTCCCTTGAATAACTCTTTGGTGCACAACGTGTTCCATATATCTTTCTTGAAGAAGTATGTATATGATACTTCACATGTAATAAATTCAAAATTAAACCCTATAGATAAGATTATCTATAATTAATAAAAGTCTTTTTAGATAATGGACAATTTATATAAATATCTATGAAATAATAACCCTATATGGTTATTATTTTATGGAAAAACAGCCATCAGGAGGAAGCTACATGTTAATATGGGTATATAATGATGTAGAAGTATCCTTCGGTGTTGGTATTTGAGTGATATATTCTAAAGTTAAAAATTAATTTTATGTGGGTGGGAGAGTGTAACATGATTATATTGAAATATATATATATATATATATATATGATAAATTATTTTATATATATATGTTGTTAAATGAAACACCATGTTTTAAAACCCATGATATGAAATTAAAATAATTTTTTTTTAAAAAGTCCAATATAAATTAGTTAGTAAATATTATTGTATGATAATTAATAAACAATGTTATAAAAATAATTATGACAGATTTATATAAATAAAATATATTGAAAAATAGTCACTTATGTTTGGTGAAATTCGTTATATGCACCAAAATACATTTTCTCTAAAAATTATTATTTATTTTTGTGAAAAAAATTAAGATACAATTTTCCTCATTAATTAAATATATAGTAAAAAATAAAATTAATTTTTATTATAAAAATATAAATACTATGTTATGGTGAATTTAAGCGATTTAATTAAAAATTTATTTTATAATTAAAAGTTAAAATTGTTGATTTTTTTGAGGTTCCATTTCATTTAAAGAATTTACTAGTTAAATTATTTTAATAATATTTTAAAAGAAAAAATGTTCAAATATATCATAATTAATAAAATTTAGATCATTATAATCAAATATCATGATGAGTCTTTATATTAAAATATTTTATAATTATGAGAGAATTTTTTTAAAAAACTATTTTTATTTCATCTACATGAATAATTTCATATTAAATTCAAGAAATTATAAGAATATAATTTTGAAAAATTTATTTAATATATGTAATAATAAATATTAATTTTATATAATAATTTAAAAAATATATTTTCATAATTAAAATTAAAAATAGTAAAAAATAATTTCTGCATTTTATTTTAAAACATGTTTATCATGGGTTAAACTAAAATGATAAGGGTTAAAAAAATGTACATATCCTAATTTATTGTATTATTTATATCTTATATAATATTATTTTCAATAATTAGCAAATTTTTAGCCTTATGGGAATTTTGAAAGGTGGCTATACCTTTTCGTTTTTGAAAAGTGCTAGTGTGTCCTTTCTCCCACATATAAAACAACACGCCCTCAACACACCTGTTCACTATTTGATGTCCTTTATGTTAATCTAATTCATATCCAATTAATAACCTTAATTACATAACAAAGACATAGCTGAATTATTTTTATAATCAAATTATCATAGGAAGGCTTTTTTTTCAAATCTTAGGACGATGTCCGAAGAGGAGTTATCATTCTTAATAGAGTGTTTTTATATTAGTTTGATTCCACCACAATTAGTTATTATTATACTACTCGGATATAATATCATAAGTATTTATAATATAAATAGGTGTTATTATATTAATTTAATAACCTATATCTATATTCTCTTCCATCAAATGTGAAACAAAACAATTGATATTATGTACGGTGTATTACGACCTAACAATCCATTGTTATTCATTTTCCATCATTACCTCTCACAGAAGGATGTAATTATGTATTAGAAATAAGTATATTATATTTATGAAATATATATAATTATATAATTGTAATAAAAAATATACCTTAATACCTTCCAATCCATTTTTAAATGATAACATGGCTCATGCCAAAGGGTGGACTACTGTGTCTACAAAGCGATGTCAAGCGTACTTCATTTTTTTAACATGGATGGTTACAAAAGTATATTTAAATAATTTATATATTATTAATTATAAAATAATAATTACCTAAATTTGAATTAATATTTATCTTATTTTATTCCATCATTTGAGAAAATGTCAACAGTGATAATGCATACATATGACATATCATCTTAATAAATGGTGTAATTAGTATTAAATCTCTAAAACTAATGGAATACAATATAAAAATATATAATGAATATATATGATATTAATATATTTGATAAAATTTTGGATATTATGGAATTTTGATCAAATTAGATGGGTCAAAAATACAAAACAAAAGTATTCATGACAAAAGAAGCAATTTTTATATGAAACTTGATCCTAACAAGGACTTCTTAATAACTAGTTAATAAATTGTCATAAATATATAATATTTGGTATGATATATACATATATATATGTATGGTTAGATAATATTGTTATAAAAAAATAAATTTGTTATATATATATATATATATTGAATGATTAAAAATAAATTTTATACTTTTTAAAATGGATTTTTAGTCACACTATTGATTTTAGGAGACTAATTCTAAAACGAAAAATCATTCCCTTCTTTAAGGTGTATATATGACCATGTTTATATTTTATATCATTAATCCCCTTAATATAATTATATTTAATTTTTCAATTGGTTATATTGATTCATGGGGCTTATGATATAATTCATTCCACAGTGGTTAGGGTTTAATAATATTATCTCTCTACTTATTATGATTGTATATAATTACGATTCCAATGATGAAATATCATGATTTATCTCTCAAAAAACTTATACATTTTATTATCATATATATATTTCCTTAAAACTAACACATTCAAATAATTCTCCATTAGTTATGTACTGAAGTGTCCAAATAGTTTTATTAAATGAAATTAACATTATTTCCCTCTTTTGTAAAAAGTAATTTTTTTACTTTTTCGTGTTTTCTAAAAAAAACTAAACAATTTTTTTAATATTATAAAATGAATAATTAAATAACTTTTTACGCATTCATGATGTTTGATGATATGGTTCAAAAATAATCAACTATTAATTTTTGGAAGAAGAAACTTTTTTATTTTTATCAATGATTTTAAGGGAGAAAATATTTAATGTACACGACATGAACAATATTTTTATCCATCATGAATGATCCATTTCCTATGAATTACATTACAATATTTAATGTTTTTTCTATAAGAAACATTTTTCTTTAATATTTTTAAAAAATTTAGACTAAAAATAATATTTTTTTCAAAGTGGAATGGATACATTCTTCGAGAAATGTTCTATGTAATATTTAAAAATCATTTTCCATATAATATTACATCTATTGATGTTTCATATTAATAAATGGGGTCATGATCCAATTATACCATCATTCTCATTTCACTAAATGATTTCTGTTTATGAGTTTTTCCTATTTTATTATGGTCTTAAGAGGTCAAAACTCCACTCCTTGCCCTCCGATGGTGTTGTGTATGGATGCATTGCGTTCGTCCTTCCCTGTGCCTGGACGAGGGATGGGGGATTCTATTTCCCTCCATCTTCCATGACCTCTCCACCTCTAATCGTCTCCAGCTTCTGATTCCTCCATCCTACCCGATCATCCTGATATCACGATATTCCCTAAGGTTCCGCAATAGATCAATGGTGACATTTCTATTCTGATCTCCCAGAAAGAGTTATAAAGGGTGTCATCCCAACTAGATCTAACGTTGGTTTCTCATTTTGGCATGAATCGACCCTTAGATGAATCTCTTGATAGGTATGTCTCCTTTTTCTGGAAGATTTGTGAAAAAATGGCAATAGGGATTTTGGATACAAGACATTTTTAAATCTGTTTTAGCAATGAGGATAATCTGATCTATGACTAGTCTGCTGCCCCTCGTTCGGTGGGGGGTCTTAATTTTTCTCTATATCATTGGTCTTTCTAGTTTCATTTTAATCGTGACCCTCCAATGACGAAGCTTTGGATCACCCTCATAGATCTTTCATTGCCTTTTCAAAATTTTGAGATCCTATGTTTGATCGAGAATATGATTGGTCCATTTTTATGCACGGACCCTCGCACCTGTGCTCTCAACCATTACATTTGTCTCAGGATCGGCATAGATGTTTATGTTTCCAAGGCTCTGATTGAGTCTATATGTGTTGAGGTTGAAGGTGAGCTTCTGTTGCATCAATTGGTTTAATTTAAATCCTTAGTCCCTTTCTGGGAAAATTGCTATCAGTTGGGGCATTCAGATTCGCTCTATCATCGTGGAAAGAATGGAATGTTGCACTGTGGTAGAGTTTTATCCCATGATGGGGAGAAGAAATGGGGTGGAGAAGGTTCCCACACCTTCTCTGAAATAAAATATAATGGTGATGCAAAGAGGTTTGGTCATGAGTATCTGAGTAAGTCTATGGATACATCTTTAAATCCGAGTGTGTCTCATGTTTTCCAAAGGTTGTTTCACGATCTAGGTATGGTGTCTACTACAGGGGAAGAGGTTGTTGTTGATAGTCCGCATTTGGGATTTAAAAATGGGGATTTTTTGAATCCTTAATTCATCACTACATATGGATACAGTGGAGGAATGGTGTTTAATTATAGGGATGTGTTGGTTCCAATGAAGAAGTCTTTAGGTATTGAAATTGGTAACATTTTTAAGTGATAAGGAATGTTGGTCCGAGAAAGGAATTATCTAGGGAAATGGATTCAGATGGACAGATGTTTATGGAGCATGATGAGTTATCCCCTAAGTATTTAGGATTACAGTAGATTTGCATTGCTGGAGTGGAACAGAAGGATTGTGGGAATTTATGTCTTCTTGAGGGGCAGGCTAATGGGGAGAATAGTAAATTACTGGCAGTGATAGAAATTAATAAGCAATACTCTTGGATGGAAAATGGTTTGGTGCATGAGGATCATCGTAAAGATAATTGATCCTTGGATGCAAAAGTAAGTGGGGGGATGCCTCTGAGGAGAATAAGGAAAATGATGGTCAATCTCTCAGTAGCCACATCCAGGAAATCTATAGTGATATACACATGAATGGGAGGATGAAAGGAAATGATAATGTGGGGGATTTCACTGCTCCACGAAAGAGAAATCCAAGAAAGGACTATTCTATCCTGCCAAATACGGTGTGTACCAGATCATCCATAAAGGACTCCAAATGGAATGTGATGGACCAGAAATGGGGGTGGGTTAACAAACAGTTGTCGAGGGAGACATTTACTTCAGAGTAGTTATGGATAAGGGATAAATAAGTTAAAATTCTCAATTCCTATAATTTTTAGTCTGAGTGGGAGTCGACTGATCAGGAGGTGGCTTACAATATTGGCAACAATGAAGATTATGAACCATTTTTATCTTTTTCTTGTGGGTCCTGTTATCTTATTATGTACTTTTACTTTGCTCTCTTTTTTCATCAATAAATTTGGAGGACTAGGCATTTTTTCCTGGGACTACACCTTTCTGTCTCTGTTTATGATAAAAGGATGTGTATGTAAACCATTTTATTTACATGGGTTGTGCTATAATGAAATGGTTAATTGTTTATAAAATAAATTTTTTTCTTATGGGTTATGCTATGTTGAAATTTTTATGAATCCAATTTATTTTCATATGTTCTAATATGATGAATTTTTATGATCTTCTAAAGCATATATATATGTAATTTATTATTTGATTGGTAGGACCTTTATCTCCATATTGTGATTTAGGAAAATATCAATATCTATTTATATAAACTCGATTGGAATATGAAGTGAATCATGTACAATAAGGGATATTGTCAACTACGATATTCATGGGAGTGAACCTTGAATATTATTATGGTTTTCGGAGTGAACCCATTACACTATGATAGTTTTTAAAATGTTGAACTGAATACTATGGAATTGATTATAAAAACTGATTTGAATATGAAAAATAAATTTCTTAAACAACAATCAATTATTATATGATATGTTACACCTTAAATAATGTCAATTTAATTGATATCTTATCTTCAACACAACACCAAGATTAAATAATCCGCAATATACTATTAAATATTAATATTTGAAAACAAACATTATAAACAATCTATTAAATAGGTGGGTGTGAATAGTATTAACAATATAAAGAAATATATAAGATATTAATATTCAACAAAAAATAAAATTTTCATTCCTATGAAGAAAACACACAATTTTTTGTAATTTTGTTTTACTCTTAACAAATTAGCATTAATCTAAATCGTGTTATAAGTTTTTTAGGAAAATAAATATAATATTTTTTCACTTTTAGAAAATGTATTCAATAAAAATATAATAATTTTTTAATTCTGCATGTCAAAATTTATATTACGATTAATATTGTATAATATTCATAAAATATAAATTTTTCATAGAATTGTGAATATACCGATTTTTTTTATTAAAAGTATCCTTTCATCTGAATAAATTAATAAATTAATAAATTTAAATTTAAAATTATTTTATTAATATTGATTGAAGTAACATAATTATAATCTACTTATATTTTATCAACTAATATTATTCATAATGAAATTTATATTTTATTCTATAATGAATTTTTTTGAGTGATTAAAAAAGGGATTTTTCTAAAAACTACTTAAATATAAATAATATTTCAACATTTTATGAAATTATAATATTCCCTAATTAGGAATGTATTACAAATAATTTATAATTTAATATAACATTAAATATTAAATTATATACCAATAATTATAATTTTTAATCATAGAATAATTATGAATTCATCATTTTCTTGAAATATTCACTCCTTGAAAACCCACTTTTTCTTCAGGTCTCTATAATTGTATTAAATATAATTTTTTCAATTAATTGATTTAAAATGGGTAAAATGGATTAAATATTTTTAATAATAAATTAAAATAAATTAAGGTCAATTTCATTATTTTGTCATTAATATGTTACCATGGTAAAAAAAATATTTGCCGTATTATAAGTAAATTAACGAAATAGGTTATTTTTTGGAGGTAAAAGATAAAAAAATACAAAATTAAACCTCTATTTTTCTATTTTTTTACCATAACCATACATTAATATATCGATTAACAATCAAATTCATTTCAATTAATTACAAACAAATTTGGGTGTCTTTAAATATAATATAGTCATTATATAATCACATAAAACCATCATCCTCACGTATGTAAACCACTCATCGCAATCCCATATCTCCTAAAATGCCGATATTATTATAGAATATCTAAAATAACATCTCATTAACACTCTCCCAACATAAAATTTATTTAATTCTCACAAATATACAAATTCCACGGTCCATAAAGGGTTTTTTGAAGGAGGTGATATTCAAGAAGTGATATTATCAAATCACAAATATTATTTTCATTTCTTCTTCTACATTCTTCTCAAATCCCTCAACCATCAATTTTTAAGAATTGTATAATCATATCAACTCTATAATTTTATTGTAATAACTGGGTCTTAGTGATAGAATAGACACACCGCGCTTAACATGTTCCTCGGGTCCTACCCTTCCAGGTACCACCAGTTACCCCACAAATAGGTGGTACCCACCCTAAGGCCCAACCATATGCCCGAAAGGGTCATCCAATTAATGAAAATCCCCAAAGGCCAACACATGACTTTAATAGTGTTGTTTTTCTTCACTCACACACACCCTGGGGAGGTTTCCATAAGGTCACCCATCATGATCACAAATCTAGGAATTTTATTCTTAACCATGAAGTTCTAATAAGGTATGCTTCCCAAAAGAAAAACACACCTTGTTGTCATGAGTCATATAATTTATAAATTTAATACATTATAATTAAGAGGTGTTATATTCACCACCATTAGAGAACAACATCCTCATTGTTGGCCCAATATCACAATCCAAGATGTGCATCACACTTCAGTCTAGGTACCACATCTAATACCAAATGTGGGAACTAGGTCCCAGTGATTATTGAAAAGAAAATATCCATGAAAATAATTTTTTAATTATAAAAATAAAGTTAATTCATATGGTGAAGGGGATTAAAATTCACACATTGTAGAAAATTCATGGCAATCATGCAATAAATGTCAAACATGGATTCAAGATAGTAGGGTTTTCCTCAAATATTACAAGTGATAGAAAAGTTTTAATGATTACTAGAAATCGTAATATAAGGGTAGTGTAATTTTTCAGTGATATATATATATATATATATATGAAAATAAATGTAGATGTAACAGTATATATAAAAACTCAATTGTTCAAATTAAATGATATACTCTATTTTTATAGGAAGAAACACAGTGTTTCTTATCCAATTATATGATTATGGAAATGAAGTTATTTTCAGGAAATCTGTTTAAACATCAAGAGTAAAATGAATGGATTTTTCATTATAAAAAGTGAATATTCTAGTGGAAATATATTCCATGATAGTTATCCAACTAGTTCTAGTAATTTTGGTGAAAATAAAAATAAAAAACCATATAAAAGTATACATGGACGTCTTGGTTAATGAAATATGAGTAAAATATATAAGCATGGTTTCTCCATTTCCAAAAAAAATA
This sequence comes from Viscum album, assembly GCA_963277665.1. NCBI lineage: Eukaryota > Viridiplantae > Streptophyta > Magnoliopsida > Santalales > Viscaceae > Viscum > Viscum album. The sequence goes on from OY728129.1 coordinate 939,768,995, forward strand.
TAGAAAGAGTTTGTTTTCATGTAACAGGTTAGATTCGGAAAACTCATCCCAAATTTCATTATAGAGTTTAAATTTATTCATTAAGTCCACTATGACAACATTATTCATATTTTTTTCTATTATGATATAAATTATAGAAAACAAAACTATATATTTTTATGTTCATTGATGAATATAGTAGGATGAATAATTCCATGTTTATGTAGGAGATGTGATATATTATTCTGTTCATTAATTTTTTAAGATGACTGGTTAATAAGAAATTCGGGTCTACATAATGAATTTGAGATAATATATTATAAATGAGTACACCTATAATGAATTTTAAGGTTATAATTAGTTTCATGGAGTTATGAATTAATATAGTGCACCACACACTACCATACCAAATTGTTTAAAATAATAAACAAAAATATATTGGTAGATATTGGAAGAACAAATATAGTTGAACAAAAACTCTATATATTTTTTCTTGAAGGAATTTTTTTTATAATGGTAAAAATATATAATAATAGACTCATAATACTAGAAACATGTAATAAAACATATGAAATATGATACATGATAAGTCTAGTATTTATGTTTTTTAAATTGTTAGGTAGTCTTGAGGATTTAAAATAATAAACATGGAAAATTGATAGAGAATACGAAGGAAAGTATATTTATTGGATATTTTGTAAATTATAGTGTTTATGCATGATAGAATATGTGTTATTAGATACTTTTTCATTTAAATAATTTGAGTATTGATATATTTCAATGAAAATAAATTGATATAATAGACCATTTTTAACAATTCTTATTATATGAGAATAATGATTTTTAGAAAATAGAAGGATGGATAATATAATGAATTTATATTATCTTCCATTATTAATATTGATCAAACTAGGGTGAATGATGGATCTAGTAAATATAAGAAAAATATAATGATGAATCATATTAATTTACAATATTTAATTGTAAATTAAGATTATTTGGTGTTGACACATTGAAGTTTATGGTGTGATAATCAATCAACACTAATTTTAAAGGTTGAATAACAAAATATTGAAAATGTTGTTAGCTGAAATAAGTGGATTAATTCATTTAATTAAGAACTATATTAGACTTAGAATAATTATTCTTTGAATAATTTTAGATGCTATAAAATGTTAAGGGTATAATTTGGTATTTTAGTAAAAGAATGACAAAATGAATGAAGTTTCAAGAAATATGTTCAGATGGATATTGAATTTTTACTCAAGGGTGGAAGGCATTGATTTTGATGTGTATTTTATATTAGTTTCAAAAAAATTATTCTATCAATATGTTTATTATATTTTAATCTCACAAAATAAATTTTTTATCAGATGGACATGATGTCTATGATTTTAAATTATGATCATGTTGAAGAATATTTCATTGAGAATCCTAATGTATTCATTCTAAATAGATATATAAGCATATAATTGTTAATGAATAAGGAATTATTATTGTTAAAATAGGATTATATATTTTTTTATTATATATTTTATGTATTAATATACCAATGTAAATTTACTAAATTAATCGATGAATAAATGAATTATGTAAAATATATCTGAATTGGAACACACATTATAGTAGTCTATGTTGCTGACATAATTTGTTTTAGTGAATAGAATATTATTATGAGGATTTTTTGATATAGAAGAAGATTCATTATTTATATGTCAATGTTTGGTGATATTTTATACTATTTGGGTTTATAGATTACCAAAAAAAGATGAATATAATTTCATATCAGATGAAAAATATTCCAAAAAATTGTAAACAATTTGTTATGGATGGTGGTAATCATGTCTCATCTCCCATTATAGATGTAACTAAATAGAGTATAGATGATGAATACACATATTTGGATTAAGTTTTTTAGTAAACGCATTGAAATCCTTTTTATCAAACTATATTAAAGTCATTTATACTACTCCCAATTACTCCTTGGGAAATATATAATACTGATCCATGGGGATCTCATATTTATGAATAAAAAATAATTGTTGGATATTTTAAAAGAATGGAGATTATGGTCTTATATAAGAATAAATTTAGAACTGAATATTTTATGTTTCATATGTTATTATTCTGATATATTGAATAAAGAAAAATGATTTACCTCGGTTACACTATTTGTTTAGTTGTTTTTTGTGGAAATTTCATAATAATAAGTAGATTTTGGTATCATTTATAATAGATGATGGATAATATTCTCAACAACTAGATATTATAAAAAAGATTTGGGTTAACATATATTTGGATGATTATAAGTTATATTTTGAAATATAAATAATGTTTATTATGATAATAAAATAGTTATAGATATATTAATTTTTTTAATTCATACTCTTAAAATATTGATATGATGAAAATTTTCATCAATTATATGGGCTATAATGGATTTCTAAATAGGGAACAAATTTAAATAAATTATACAATTCAATATTTAATTACAAAATAAATTCAAATTGAGAGGGTTTTAGATTTAATTTTGAAAAAATATTTTCTAATTCACATCTCATATGTGAATTTTTGAGAACCACCCACTCATTTATTACTAGTTTTGTTATACAATAATTTGGAATATTTTATGTAATATATTCGATGTTATAAGCTGAGTCAATGCCATATTCTAGAATAAATATTTCAATTGTGTAAAAATTAACAATACAAAAAATAATATATAATAAGAGAGTAGTTTTTAAGAAATATTTTAATAACAACTGAGCTATGTCTCTAACAGTTATTCTTAAAATAAAATTATTTCAAAAATATTGATTATACAATAAGCGAGAAGTATTTTTTATTGATTTGAGAACATGGAAATATTGTTGTATTGGGTGAATGAAATAAATTATAGTAAATAAATTATTAATTATAACTTATTATAAAAAACTTACATGAACACCAATTTTATTATACCTTTTTAGATATTCCACTTGGGGTATCCACATAACCCTAGATGGATTGAGTGGATGGAATAGAGCCTTTTGGAGACACTTTTGTAAGGATATTAAAAGACTAATGATCATGTACTTCGGTGAATGACATCAATGAAGGTAATATTAGGTATATATAGTGAAAATGATTTATATATTTTTTAATTTACGTACCGATCAAAACAAATGGTAGGGAATGTTATTTTTAATTATGATATGTCTTTCTTGTTCTTTCATATTCATGGTCAATGAAGCATGGGTGATTGTTCATTCATATTTTAAATTATTATAATTTTATTTTGAAATTAATCAGAATCATCATACGATTTTTATTTTTAATATCCTCTTCCATGGAACCTAGGTCATATCAATTTAACGTTTTAGATAAAAACAATTAACCCAAACATTATAAAAATGATGAAATTGGTGGGATTCAAAGAACTTATCTCCCATACATTACTCCTCCCTCTATCCTTCCTCTATATCAAGGTATCATTATTTAAAGTAAAATGGAAACTATTATAGTCATGAATGTTTATTGAAACCAAAAATAGTGGAATACTATTTTTCTTGTTGAAATAGAGGTATTGACTAATGAAAATGGACTAATGTGGCATGGGGAAGCCAATCATATATGGAAATAAATTACAAATAGTAGGTTGATGGTGATGGGTGGTTGATAGTGTCTTGATATTATAGCTCAAATCATTATAATGGATGATGGAAATACATGACAAATTTAATATGGTTTTGTTAGTCAAAGCCAATGCTAGGATACGTGAAGGATTTTTGAATGGTCACATAGGTGATATCTGGAGGATGGTGTGTCATTCATACGATGCATGGTGGGTGATTCCAAATAGAATATGTGAAATTTAATGTGGTGGGGGATTATGTGTGAATACCGAGTACATTTGATATTCATAAATCATATGTATTTTATAATAATATTAAAAATATATTTGGGACTTTGTGAAGTGTGTGTATCAGGAAGGAAGGGGGTGTGGGTAAGGCAATATGATAGGCTCCCCATTCCATATATATGTTTATTATTTTTATAACATGTTAATAATAAAACATTTATTATAATTTTTTTTACTATAGGTTATATTTTATGATGTAAATTATTCATAATACGCCTTATTAATGACCCATATACAGAATCATGTTCAGGGAATTAAGGCGGTTGATTCAAGTCCAATATTGGGTATTTATTTCATACTCATGTAGAATCTTTAGAGTCACATATTAAAATGAAAATAATATTGGTTATATAAAAATCCATTCTTTTCGACTGTGTCTCATTTGGGTTAAATAAATAACCTAACACATGTATTATTCAACATAGAAAAAAACTAGAAGACATGTTCAGCCAGTCATGTCCATTTGTATGGATGGTTTCGTAAATTTATATTATATGCTATAGGACTGATGAAGTTTCCCATGTTTTTTCATTAATATTGTTCCAAATTATGATTTTGACAAACAAGTATTCCAATATAAAAATATTACTTTATAGGATGAGATTGTTGCAGATGTTTTGACATTTGAGATAAAATATAACGGGATGAAATTAGGAATCGTCTTCTAGTTATCCCCTACTACTAATAGTGATTAGGTGCGATCAAAGGTGTTTTACTATTGTTGGTAACCCATCTATTGCACCATTATGTGGGTCCCAGATACTATTTACAATAGTTTAGTTGAAATCCTTTATACCACATATGTATTTTTAATTCAATATAATGAGTCACCCCAATCATTATATGTTGATGAGTAGCATTTCCTTAGATAGAGATGGCCCCCTCAGATATAGAGCACAATGGGGAGGAGTCGGCCCTCCAAACAGATAAATAAAAGGTTACATGACATATATATAATATATATATGCACCCTTGGCCACAGATCATGATTTTGAGGAGAGGAGTTGACACTCTATATATTATATGGTCACCTGTGGTGTTGTGAGTCAATGATGGGCCTATGTGGATTTGTAGGTTGATTGGTCATTCATAGTAGGTTTGTAGAGATATAGACCCCCTTTATATCTTTCATTGAATTTATTTTGAGTATATCTAATTTTGTGTTTTCTAAACTCTTCCACTCTGAGCCGAGCTTCTTTACTAATGTTGTTTCAATTCCTTCCATATTTCTTTAACGAATTTCCTTCAAGGTAGGTATATACTATCTTCAGAATGGTATTTTCACACAAGTGTTGTGTATTATGAGGAAAAAATATGGATCAACAGTGACCTTTTTGGACTAGGGTTTAAAGGATCATAGTGGTACCTAGAATATATGGCCTCTTTTGGGGATTCACCATGGAGGTTTTGAGTTGGTCTCTCTTCAGTCTCCAATTTTTCAGTTTTTTTCAAGTTGGGCCATCAAATCAGATGGGTATGTAGTTTGTACCTTTTAACTTTTGTACTATGATGATAAATTTGATTATATCTTAGATGTTATTTTTCATATTTTGTATTGTATTTTTGAAAATCTATAACTTAATTTTTGTGCTATTTAAAAGAGTATTTTGTGTGCATGTATATATTTACATTGGATTAGTACTCCTATTTCAATTTCATACCATCTTGGAACTTGTAACTAGACCCTTGAGTAAAATAAGAGGTTTTGGTGTTGTCATATTAGGATTACCACCTGCAAGGATGCCCTAGTTGGTCCGGTCATAAAAGAGTTTTATCATTGGTTGTTTTTCCTGGATTTTGTGTTTGATGTTGGAATTGTTTTGTTCTTTGGAATGGAAACATAAAAATATTTTGTTTGGATTATTGTTATTTCAAATATCCAACCATGGAAACAAATTATGGAGTTTGGGATGAAGTATTAAAACATCAGGACTCTCAATTACATTTTATTAACTTGGTATACGTCGACACTAGTTACATGGGATAACAATGGTAAATGCATCAAATAGGATCAAATATTTTGACTTACATTTCCTTGAGTCAGCTACCAAAATATTATTATTTACCATGTTACATCATGATAAATTCCAATATTCCTATGTAATGATATCTAGAAATGATTTTAATATATTTTCTTTAAGAATAACTTCTAAGAAATTAAACCTAAATTCAGGTACCTGTTGAAGAGGTTTCCTTTCCAGGATAGTGTAGAGTAGTAATGTCACATGTTTTTTTGTTCATTGACCATCCACCAGTTGTATATGTGAAAGATCATCCACATGTTTTTTATTTTATGTCTCCCCCAATACTGGAAAATGGTTTGTGTAGTCATAATTATTTTAATTAGTTACAATATTAGAGATCTATAAGATTTTATATCAAGATCGATCATTAGGGAGTGTAGCATTAGATCAAGGAATTTTTTTGGGATTTCTAGATTGTGCAGACCCCAATTGATCATATGGTTTCTCTTACAAGAAGACTTTATCATAGATAAATAACTTTTTCTAGTGGAAGCAATAGATTACACACATGTTCTATGATTCCATCATCATTTTTTTAAACTGTGAGTGAAAATTATTTGTGGTGATCTAGAACCCCCTTTCCATAGGGATATATGACTGGCTTGATCCCATTAGGTTACTTTTATACATGGTTAGGACCCCTCTTAATGGTGGTACTAGAATGAATAATTATTTATGATGACATATGGAATTAGTATAGCCTATGTTAGAGACGTTTGAAGTGGATTATGTTATAAAAGGAAGAGGAACACTTCCCCCACCATTTCATATTCTAGTTCCACAATTTAAAACCATGTGTACGTATGTTAGTTATTCACAAAATAGATATTAGTGAGTAATTTTTAATGAATTACATCAATTTTTATGTCTGAGTCCATGTTGTGTGATAAGGTGTGATACATGTACCTTTTTTTGAGAAAAGGTGGTCTAATGAAAGGATAGAATTACATAGTTTGATAATGTGACCAGAAATCATCAAGTGTGGCTTATGGTAGGACATAAGTCTTAATTTATCCTCCTATGAGTTTTCACTTTTTCATAAATAAAGTTTCCCTGAATGCATAACTTTTTTAGGAAATAGAGAAACTTGTAGAACCACTATTTACCAATTCTTCTATTTTGAGTCTCCAACAGATTGGATTTGTGATAAAATCCCATATTGACAGTGTGAGCAGATAATAGAGGATATAGTGAATAACATTCAATATTTCCATAATAGAAGTAAGGCCCCGAGATTTTTTCTGATTTTTGATTTAATGTCCACCAACCTTTCTCATTTTAAGACCACCAATGAGTGTTTAAGTGAGTCTAATTTATTGTATTCAATTTTCCATATTTGGTTATAAGTAATCTAAGGTTGAGTCTAATGAAATCTTATCTACTATGATACAACTAATTTCTTATCATTAGGATAGAATAACACAAAGAGAAACATATTCTTTAATGTTTCCATTTTTTGAGATGGTGGAGGATACTATGGACATATTCCCAAAGGTTGTTCCTTGCATAAATCTACATTGAATGTTTATATACTATATAGAAATATGAATAGGGGTTGTTTGATATCTAAAATCATATATCAGATGACCTTATGTAGTTGTGAGTAGATAAGGTGACATTAGATAACTATATAGAGTAAGGTAGATTTGTTTGACCTTATTTGTTTCACTAGGTAGTCCAGCATTATTCAATAATGATGTAGAAGAAATATTGATTACTAGGGTTGACTAAATTTACCTAAATTTGTAAACTGTCAGAGAAGTGTATCCACCCCAATAAGTGATTACATCTTTAATTTGTGGATATGGGGGAAGTGGTTCCAATAATGTGACCTCGGGATGGGTTAACATCAACACTAGTTTCATGAGGAGGATATATCGAAGGTCTCCATCAAAATTTTGTATAGTTATTATATGTCAATGGTGATACATTTTCGTGTAATGGTTTCCCATTATTATACATGGGTCTTATGGTCATGATTCTTCGACCATTCATTGATATATTTGTGGTAGTATTCTTCAATTACATCCTTATAAACTCAATGTTAGATGAATAACAAGAATATTTTTGATGGTTCTATAAATGCTTTGTGATAACAATTATTATAGGAATCTATAAAAACAATAGCTAGGTATTTTGGATGTCAAATTAATATAATGTGTCTTCTTATATGTGTGAGTGATAATGGACCAAGAGAGTTTGTGGTAGTGTAATATTCTTAGGTACCCATGGGATAGACTTAATATGTAATGATCACAACTGAGTTTACTTTACACTATTATTGATCTAGGTTATGAATCAATTGATATAAATTTATCTGATTATTAATTAAATAGATGGTGATACATTCCTCTATTCTATGGTTTTTACCCCATCAATTATTTATCATGTTAGTGAGGCATGAAATAAGGATATTGACTACAAAATCGTACTTGAACAGTTAGCAAAATGACATGTTCTAGAAGAATTTAATTATGTCAGTGATAAGGTCACCCTTTTTAGGATGGATGATGACACCAATAATTCTATGATTATAGTTCTAACAAGGGTTCATTCTTTTCCATAGTGTTATATCCATGAGATACGAGGATGTACCAGAATTCATTAGTAACCGAATGGGTGAAAAAAGGAGTTATATCTTGTAATGAAGTTTATCTCTTGATGTTTTACATGACCATATGTGGAGGTTATGTTTCCCATATGGTTTTATAAATTTTATGTAATACATTTGGCCTTTATGATGTAGCTACCATGGTTAGTGAGTTATCAAGACATAATGTGGGTGATCTCCATATGACTCACATTTCTCCCACATACCAACCATATGTGATAAAATCATATAGGAGAGTTTTGGATGATTTTGAATAATGGATTCCATTAGGACTTGGTTAAAGTTGATAAAAATGATTCCACACTAGACATATTTCCATGAAAATATTACCATTCCTATTCTAAAAAACATGATACTGGTTTGCATGTTAAATTTTACCATAGTAATGAAATCAACTTCCATTTCCTAAGTTTAGGTAAAATGATTTTTACCACTCCACCATCGGCGTATAAACATTTATATACATGTATTTGAGATACTATATGTCAACACTATAACATATCTATCCAAAATACAAATTCTTATTGGCCTATTTTTTGTGAAAATTATTTTCAAAATTAGTTTTGTTCATCCAAGGGGAGAAGAGGAATTCAATGTGATGTTTGATGCCCTATAAATTTTGAACAAATAAACAATTGGAGTATGATTAAAATATCACGTGTTCCATTGTAGAGACCCAAGATTGACGTAAATGGACATTATTTTACATTTGTGGAATTCTTAATATATAACAAAAACAGACACCAAAGGACTATAATAGTTTAGTGGCTTGGGAAACTATGGACATAATATTCGAATCATGGTGAATGATCTTCAACTCTCCCCTTTAGATCTTCCCCTTTTTTTCTTACCTACATCCTTTCTTTATAACCTAGGGAGAATAAAACATAAAAAGGGCGAGCTCAAATGCTCAAAAAGGGTAAACATGGAGAAAATCAAACAATCCATAACCATTTGAATGTAAGAAAATAAACATAAAACATGAGTAATGACATAAATATTATAGTACATAAGACATATATCAGAGAGTAACATTAATCATGATAAAGTATCATGGGAATAAAACATGTAATTGGTTCAAACCATTATGCACATGATATGATTTCCATAGTAGCCAAGGCATTGCTGCCAGGACTATCATAGTGGACAAAGTCTATTACTGAACCGGGATTACTTGCAATTTCATCTCTTTATTACTGAACTAGGTTTTACTTCCTGTTCCAGCCATGTCTGTCTCATGAGATAAAAATATTTACCCAATTAATTGGAGGTTGATATAGGTCCCACCCATCTCATAATGAGACCATTCTGATGTGTTCCACAAAATCATATATCACACATCATAACATAACCCATGTATTAAAAATGGAATTCCTAAAAATTAAGTCATGGTAACATAATCTTTATAATATAAAAGACTCAATAAAAATAATTCCATCATAACATAATCAAATAAATTTAATAATAGGTATAGAGAACTATCCCTATATCATTATAGATGGAAAATAATTGTGTTAAAACACTTGAAATGAATTCTTGAAGAAAATATCCTTTCTTATTTAGAATCATTTTCTTTTCCAAAAATGACATGTAATTTTAAAAGAAAACTACATTGTTGTAAATAATAATGAAATCATGTAGAGGAAGATTAATGTAAATAAGGTGTTATGAAACTTTAAAAATCCTTTCACGTCATATAAGTTAAAAAAATATTCTTCTTGTACTTTTTCCAGAAAAGTTAAAATGTACCTCGTAAGGTAAACAAAAGAAAGATTACTTCCATACCATGTGGTAAAAGTAAAAAAAAGGGTAATAATAACTCTAAACATACATGTTAGAATAGTAAAAATTTTATAACAAAATTTCGAGATAACATGGACATGGATGATAATCATAACCCCAGTAAATACCTACAAATATACAATCTCGGATAAAAACGAAATTGGAATAATTATCCCTCACCATTTATGATCAGTGTAATCAAATTTGTCATAAAATAAATAAAATAACATGAATATTTAAAATATCATATCCTTCATGATAAAAATCATAAAAAATTCATGGGAAGAATAAATACCATACAAAATAAATAGATGGTGATTAAGGCATATGTCTCAGAGAAATAAAAGTGAGACGAAATAATCCCTTACCTCAAGTAAAATATCTTCCATATGTGTCCAAGACTACTATATAGTGGGTTTAAACATATTATTAACTTCTAACGGAACTATAATAATATTTTTGATATCATATATGACTCACTTAGGTCTTTATATTACCCGTTCATTTTTTCAATTCCATGCTAAAGCAATGTTTTGGGAAATAATCGTTTCATTTATCATACGTGTTTGGACATGTTGTTATTGATATTATTACTTATATCATGATTTATTTACTTCCAGAATTTAAAACATGATTTATATAAAATATATATTCAAAATATACATATATATGATAGATCGACAAATGGAAGGAAATACACCGTTCATTGAGACGGTAGGCCGTACGTACGCATGAACGCTGTTTTCGTTTGATTGTTAAATTGAATGGAAGTAAATGACACGTATATATATACATAAATCCAGTATCATTATTATATCATGTATTTCATGATTATTTATTATATATATACTTTATAATTATTTCGAAATGTTTAACATGGAGAATGAATTCCATCGCATCGTGGACACGGTAATCCGTATATATGCACGAGTGATGATATCATTTCCATAATTATTGAATGGAATTGGAGTGGATAATATAATATTTCGTAATTATATTAATGTTATAATAATCATATATTGTTATTATATCCACCATTATACCCATCCATGTAAGGTGGTGGTGGAAAAAAAGATTACAATGCAGCGTGGAGACTATCTTCCATATGTACGCACACGCGGTGATTTCGGTTTCCGTAGGATGGATAGAAGGTGAAATAGGGTTCTTTCATATTTATAATAACATATAATTAAATTAGTTATACTTATGTTATAACTTTATAATGATAAAACTAAATAATAGTAATTAGAAGAAGAAATAAATTTGAAATAATAAGTAATGGATTTTACCTCTTATTCGATGCACCTCTTTTTAACCTCATATTAGGGCACTGAAGATACTCTTTAAAGAAAACCAAGACCTCTAGTATGTTTCTATGGAAATGGAGAAGAGAAATATATAAGTTTTGTCCAAGCCTATGGCTCAAAATTTTGTGAAGAGGAGATAGAGGAGGTGTCCATTTATAAGAGAAAAGAGGGGAAATTTTGGAAACCTCTAAAATATTAATTTATAATAAACCCAAAACCTACATAAAAACTTCAAAAATGAATCAAATTCTAAGATGATATGATATGGGTTTTTAATCTCAGTAGCCTATAATATTTAGACTTGTTGGGAATTAATTTTAATCCTTATCTACTTGATTTATCATTATTTAATCTATATAATTTTAATTGTTGTAATAATATTCCAAATATTAATTTATTATAAATAATTACTAACATGTTGTGAATTTTCTATAATTGAATAATTTATAAAATTTTCGACCATATACATTTCAATTTATAATTTTTAAATATTTTTGTGATGTTTAAAAAATTTATTAATATGTTATTTTTATAAAATAACAATAGTGGCAATTTTGACACTATGCATTTATTTTAAATTAAATAGAATCCACAAAGAGGATATATTCAAAAAAAATTATAATAGATTCATATAATTTCACATTTATGTTGAAAATTAGTGGAGAAAATTTAATAGTTCATTTAATATTTATTTTAATATTTTTAAAACCATTTATTTGATATTTCAGTCAATAAATTAATTTATACCTCACTATTGTGTCATCATTAATGATAATTATTTAATCTCTAAAAATTCCAAATAAATTCACATTATGTAGATAATTTTACTAGATTTCTGGAGATTATTTATTTTTGATGTTTTATGAATTTTATTACTGAATTAAAATTATTACACTTATAATATATAAGAGAGTGACAAGTTGTAACTTTCTTTGGATTTAATAATAATTACATCATTTTCATAGTCAAAAGTCCCTAAAATGAATCTATTCCGACCCTTAGGTGATATGGGTTGACTTTTATTCATCCAATAGAATTTAGTCAGGTGTTAGGGTAATTTTATAATCTTAATTTTACCCTTAATCACACGATTTACCTTTAACTATAGTAAATAAAATTTAACGTAGTTACTATACATAATAGCTTATAATAAAAAGTATCATATTAACATAATTTGGAGCTAATGATTCAAAATATGGAATCCATTTTTCAAAATTCAAAATACATAATTTTATGTATTTAATTTAAAATAAATCTCACTATTGAGAAAATTGGTTTTAAAAGTTAAGAGGTTGCAAAAGATTGAAATGTTTTCAACTATGAATTCAGGGTCTGATTAATGAAAATGACTTACATTATATTAAATGTTAAAAATTTATTATATTTATACATGAAAACTATTGAATATTTTAATCTTACCATATAAGTTATCTTGATGAAAATAGTTGTTTTAATTAAAATTTAGCATATTTTTACTATTCATAAAAATATGAAAGTTAACAGAAAAATATTAAAAAATTATCCAAAGTAAATTTTTATAAATTTATTGCAATTAATAACATTATTTTTTTCAAATTGAACACATAAACTTGTAAAAAACTAGAATTGTAGTGGGTGCGAAATCTTTTGGTGACAAAACTGTATTTTTTAAAAAATACTTATTTTACCCGAAGTATAGTATTTTGTGATCTTACCATGTTATATATAATGTGTATGATGAGTGATCATTTTATAAAATTCAAAATTTGGTTAATACTATTCATAACAGATATTTCATAATAATATTATTACAATATATCATTTTTAGTGAAACTCGATATTCCGTACAATAGACCATATTGAGGAAGGTCGCTCTTGCATGCAACACAAGCCAAGAATAGTGTTTGCGTATAATAAAATCTAACACAGTGTTGCATATATTGCAAGATAATTTTGGTGTATCATACAACAAAATACATCAATGAAATTAAAAATAATATTTCTCATAATATATCGGTGTGTTACATTCTACCCCCCTTAAAATAAATTTTGCCCTCGAAATTCGTCAGGGTTATAAATGGTTTACTAATTGAAAGTTTCTTTCATAGAAACCCACATCATAAAAATTAATACTAAAACATAATTTTAAAAACTAAAGTATGAAATTTAATTGTTACGCAAATTAACTCATCACTACTTTTCCACATAAAAGAACATAGGTGAAAATATGGATTTGGAAGAGAAATATGACCATCATGTTTTGATGGAGAGTGGTAGAGAACATGGATAAGAAAAAACAAACAATCACAAAACCATAAATTTGTGATTATCGAAGGTAGCATCTAATTCACTAGATATGAGGGTACTCGGACAACATTTTTTGTTTTCATGATCATTTCCCTAAAGTTGATAATTTTTTTCACAAGGAAAATCACATACTTGATTTTAGTGTCATATCATCGTTGGTCCTTCCATGAACAATTTCCACTTCATCTCTTATTTAATGAAATGAACATGAATTTTTTATTCTTGAAGTGTTAGAAAATCATGTGATAGAATGATGGGTTATTCCATCTGTCTCAAACAAGAGGTTAGGAAAAGTTATCGTATATACATAAGTCAATATATGTTGATATTAACTGTTTATGGTACCAAAAATGGACTTATACTTCATCTATAATACCACTTAATAAAATAAAACTAATTTCTACTAACCAGGGACTTCTTGTAGGCCAGTGGTAGGTGATAAAGGCCTATCACACATTAGTTGTGGGTTCGATTCACGTATCCTGGTCTGGCACGATGGGTTGTCACCCATCCTACAGGTTGTTATTTTTCTAAAACAATAATATCATAACATTTCAGAAATAATATCAAAATGTTCTTGCCTTAAAGAATACTATCTGATGTCTAATCATATCCATTAAAATTATTAGGGTTATCGAAAATAATTTTGTCCAAACACATAGTATAAAGAAAATGATTACTATAAAGGCCATATAACAAGAATGTCAATACCATCCTTTATCCCCCATATATCAAAAAATATATCTTATTGGACACATTTGAAACATGTGAATACCTTAATCAAGTAATTTTGTAACATTAATTACCATAAAACCTTAGTGAAAAAATGAATGCTGAAAAAAGTTAACTCTTTCTACATACAAAAATCTCAAAAATTCTATATACTCAAACCATGATGTCACTTATATCATTCATGAGCTCATTAATACTATCAAACATATTATTTTATCCTTTTCCCTTCATTATGTGCATATCATTTACTTTCCAAAAATATTTCATTCACTTTTTATGTTTACTGGTACCATATAATTATTGAAAACCACAATAAACCAAGACATTTATATTCCAATATTTGATGATACTATAAATGAGATTCCACAACACTATTTTGGAATCCCATTACATAAACACTTAATCATTCAACCACTTCAATGTCATATTCAACATTGACAATAGAGATCACAAGTGACTTCCCTTTTTTCCTTTCCTTATGTGGTTTTTGATGTCGATCATTAATAACCCTTGGATTAGGGCATTGGTTAGCATAATGCCACTTTTCCTTGCACTTGTAGCATTGATGTGTTGGTGGTGCATTCTCTGTAGTCTTTTCTCTATTCACGTAATTAGCTACCTTTTCCCCATTACATCAACACTCAACTGCTCGATGTCCTTCATTTCCACACTTAAAACATATTCTAGTCCCTTTAATTCATTCTCCAACATGATTCTTTCTACACTTTTAGAATAATGAAACATTCGTCTTCTTTTCACCATTATTTGTAGATTTTTCCTTGATCTCCATATTTTGTTTCTTGTCAAAACTATGAGAAGGATTTGTAACACCAACTTACAGTTCTACCTTGATAGCATGACACACAATTTATTCATAGCTACTGAAGTCTCTTATAGCTAATTCCCTTCAAAGACTTGGTTTTATGCCATGATAGAATCGATCAACTTTACTTTCTGGTTGGATGATAAAGCCAGATGTAGACCTTGATAGCCTTGTAAAATCCGCCTCATATATACCAACAGATTCATCATACTTTTGATTAAGATCAAGGAACTCCTTTTCTATCTTTTTTTGAAGAATACAAGGGAAGTACTTATTAAAAAAGATGTTCTTGAACTCATCCCATTCCAAGGATTCAATTTCATTTTGGGGACTTGTTTTCTTCATTAGAGTCCACCATTGGTTTGTTTCACCTTCTAAACAGTAAACAACCAAAATGTCTTTTTCATATTCTGAATAGTGAAGTATAGAAAACATATTTTCAATGGTACTGATCCATTTTTGAGAAACAAGTGGATCAGAAATCCGTCTGAAAGAAGTTGGATGTTGCCTCATGAAGGACTTAATAGAATATTGTTTCTTTTTCTACTCATTTTGAAGTCCAAAATGATTCATAGATTGTGTAAGTATATAAATAATATTTTTCACTCCATTTCCCATAACATTTGGTTGTTCAGAAGGACAATCATTACATTTCCTAGTGCATTGATCATTAACACGGTTCCTTCAGGTTCCAGCCATTATCTAAAACTCAAAATGAATAGTGTGAGAGGAAAAAATCATTCTTGGAAAACAACATAATTAAAAGGAGTACATTCAATCTCTAACATCATAGGTTTAATCCTAGGTTATTAATGATCATTTTCATAATTCTAGGATTTTAACCTATACTTACAATTAAACTTAGGGACATCCTTAGATATACTTTATAAATATCTCTAGGATCTCACTAAAGGTTTCACATCCTAGTTTCGAATGTTTAACTAAACCATTGCCCTGATACCAACTGTAGAGACCCAATCATGATGTACATGGAAGTTACATTAATTTTGTGGAATAATTAATAGATAACAAAAACAGACACCCAAGGACCATAATAGTTTAGTGTCTTTGGAAACGTGGAACATAAAATTCTAATAATGGTGAAAGATCTTCAACGTCTCCCATAAAGATCTTCCACTTTTGTTTTTGTAACACCCCAGGATTTCATAGTGTGTTATTTATTAAAAATAATTCAATAACTTGCACTACACGCAACACAGAGTTCAATCACACCATGAAGTAAAAAAAAGCCATTAAAAGAGGTCATGAATAGTATTAACTACATTTTGAACTTTATATAATCCTTATAATTTTAGAATCCCTATTATGAGTTTCTTAGTCATAATGCAAGAACAGATTCATTTCCAGTATTGCACTTTTATGACCTTTTAATAGTGAAACCTTTTTAAATAAAATATTTTAAACTATCTGAATAAATTGGGACATCAAAAAATTTAAAATGAAACATCCCAAGCTTCCACGGTACGCTTTCCTTTGAATAAAATAGTAGCGTGTGTTGTACGCAACCTTGAGTTTTAACACACGCCACAACCAATCAAACTAGCCGTTATGAATAGTAATACCTAAATTTTGAAATTATATATATTTTATATTTTAAAATGGAATTCATTTTTGGATTCGGAATATCGAATTTAGCCTAAGGTGAAATTTTTGTACTTTTCGGATAACTTTCATATTTTGATGAATAGTGAAAATTACTAAATTTTAATTAAAAACAAATTTTTTAATCAAAATAATATATAGTGATAAATTGTGAATTTGAGTGGTTTTAAAGTATATTTATAATATATTTTTACCATTTAATATAATGTTGGTCATTGGACATAATTTTACAATTAAACCGAACATAAACAAGTGTCAATCTTTTGATAGTTATTACCTCTTAAAAACACGCTTTTTGTTTTGACAGCGGGAATTAATTTTAAATTAATTTCTGCCACTTTTGTGTTTTGAATTTAGAAAAATGGATTCCATATTTGGAATCAGGATGTCCAAATTGTGTAAATAGGTAACTTTTATTTTTAGACATTTTGAATAATTACTGTGGTAAATATTTTATTTACCATGGTTAAGGGTAAATCCGGTAAATAAGGGTTAAAAAATAATATTATAATAATACAAAATTACCCTAAAACGTGTCCTAACCTTATTGGTGGACACATACCCGACCATGAGCATCCTTGGGTCAATTTGGGGACCCCTTGGAGCCACTTGTATGTGGTGGGGACACATTATATTAATAAAGTTAAAATAAAAATAAAAATGGCATAAGCTTACAACTTTTAGAAGAACAAATTTTACATAGGGTTATACATGTTTGATTTTCGATTATAAATATTCATTAGAAAGCTAAAAGGATTTCCTACATAATAATATTTTATTTATAATTTTTAGACATCAAATAAGTTAAATTATTAATGACACAATAATGATGCAATGTTTACCTCATTAATAAATCATTTAAATAAATAAGATTATAATGATTAAAATATTATCTAAAACCTGTCCAATTCTCATTGGTTGATGTTATTTAGAATATTAGTCATCTTATATTCGACCGCAATGATTTTTGGACCATTATAAACCGAATATAATTATATTATAAAGTAATACTTTCACTCTTTCCTAAAGAGCCCATCTTCTCCCTTATAAAAGGAGACCACTTCTACTCATTCCTCACACCTCTCAAGCCACTTGGCTCGTCCAAAATATGCCCAACTAAGCTCGCCACATCCCTCTCCTCCTCCGTGAAGCTTCCCCTTAGGCAGAAAGCATTTCAAGAAGTCCTTTGGTTCCAACCAAAGTGAGTTACCTAAATTAAAGGTAACGATTTCTCTTAAATTATTTTCATTTATTTTGCTTCTCCAACCCCCAAACTCTTTTTATTTCCTTTCTTTCGTAACAACACCAGTATCCTCAATATACTAGGATGTTGTTATAAGAAGGATTTAAACTACACATACACACAACTCCATCTAATGGATGATGAACATAATGTTTCTGTGGATGGCAAACTAACGCCTCACGAAACGATGATTGTTCAAATACATCTTACCGCCTCTCATGGTGGCCATTATGATGACACTGTAATTAAATATGATATTAATGATATATATTTTATATATAAGCTTCTGTAATTCCATTTTATTTCATACCATTATTCGTTTCATGTTGTATATACATACGATAATTTCATTTGAGGAAGTGCGGACTACCGCCCCCTTAAAATGATATGACTCGTTCATACCACACATGGAACATATAAAGGATGGTGTTAATGAACATAAGTAACATATATAAAATATTATATTATAATGTAATAGTAATATACCTATGTATCATTTGGATTCAATTCTTTTAAAATGAAAAATTAAATGGAAGTAGCGTTCGTGCGTACGTACGGACTACCGTCTCCACGAACGCGATGAGATTCATTGTCCATCATATCCATTAAAGTATAATTATAATTTGATGATTTAAAAATAGTATCTAAGTACTTTATATCATTCTGGATATGAATAATATACATCCCATTAATAACGAATATGGCTCACATAACCAAGAATATAAAGTAAAATGAACCCGTTAACACCTGAAATGACGATAATTCTAAGATATTATTAACAAATCAATGTTGAAAGATCATATATGATATCATATTAAAGTAAATGATTCTTGTATTATTCAATAACAATTATTTCACCATTATACAGGAGGTAAACCTACCATCGACCAAGGAAAATGTACAAAGTAAGGGATTTTATTATCTCACTTTCAATTCCGTAAGATTTCCATTGTTCACCACTTAATTATTGCATGTGGTGTATGTGTACTGACCATGATTGTATTCATTGTGTAATATAATTTAATTTATGGGTATTTACATCATCATGGTATGATACTTCTTTCATGGGTGTATGTTTCGTGAGTTACCTAATCGATAAGGGAATTTGAGATTTCAATTTCCACTCATTTGGCTTTACACATATTTCATTGATTATATTACTCCAAGATTATGTGTGGAATCGCTATTCATTTGATTATGTCTTAATTTCCACTCCCCTTTCTGTGGATATACTTTTGATACACATAATCACTCCATTGATAAATTCTCAAGTGATCAGTATGAACTTGATAAGAGTAATTTTAACTCAATCTCCATTTGTTGAGTTAGATATCCAATTCATTGGTGTTGTTTCTATAAGAATATGTGTGAATATCCTTTGATTGTTTTACACTGAATATTCAATCATATTTAGTGTATTTATATTTTTCACACATAATTATGTCGTTGATTTATCCTTAACCTAAGGATACAACCTTTATGAGAGATTTCCTCTCAATTTACATTCAACTGAGACTTCTTTGTTGATATACACCAAATCACTTTTATGTGGTGTATATAATGTACTTTGACATAGTATATCATGAATCCCTTTATTCTCATGATATTACAAAGTTTTGATTACCTCAATTATTTTTATTCAAGTGTCTCTCTTTTGGTTAGAATCTCTAACTAAAATACCATTTTTAAATGTTTTAAAGACTTCTTCATCTAAATCTTTCTTATTAATGTCCATGTTTTAAAAAATGGTTTTAAGGATTTATTTATATGGACATTGAAGTTTAGAAATTAAAACTCCTTTTAAAGAGTTTCAAAGTGGTATGGGACACTTTGATTCAAAAATATATTTTTAAATGGCTTCTTGACAAATAGTGTGACTTTTAAATGATTTCAAGAAAAAGGGGGATATTTCTCTCAAATAGTTTTGATGATTATCTTCATCTATGTCAACATCCATCATTATTCTTGATTGAGGTTAATTTGATACAATACAATCTTCCATATTGTATCGAATGAGTTATGTTTGACTATGGATGTGTTATTTTTATACCATTCATGGTTTGTGGTAGATGTATTGACATTTCGTATGCTAGTTTTAATACGAATGTTTATGTTATGTTTAAACCTGTTCATATGAGGAATGCATTGGACTTAATAAGTGACGGGTGGAGCCCGCTATAGCTCCTCGATGCATCGGTAGGTCTCATGAGACAAACTAGTGTCTTGGCACAAGGCCTTGACAAAATCTTATTTGTAGTCTTGGCACGAGGCCTTGACTATGTGGTTATGATAGTCTGGCATTATGCATTCCAACATTATGAAAGTGGTTATTGATTTTTGCATGTGAATATTCGATTAGTAGAATATCCATGTGAATAAGTAAATGGAATTATTTCATTTTATTTATTCCATACCATGTTGAATGTTCGTGTTTGAAAGGCTTTTGTTTTAGTTATACATTGCCTTAAAAGTTTATTCTTATTTATGAAAGTTTCCGCTATATCGTTATCCTTACTGGGCATTTGAGCTCACCCCTTTTCTATGTTTTATTTTTCCCAGGAAGTGAAGAAGTAAGTTATGAATGACCTGCAGGGTTATTATGTGGGGATATGTTTGTGGATTATGGAGACAATATGTTGCTGTAGTAGATTTTCGTTTAATGATGTAATGTAAAACTTATGAATATATCTAGTGTTTCCAAGGCTACTAAACCAATCGGTCTTTCGAGATTTGATCTTTCTTGTGATCATGCCAATGTTATGTAATAATGCACCGACTCTGGGTAACTAGGGTTGGGGCGTTACAGTTGGTATCAGAGGAAGTTTAGTACAAACCTTGGAAGCTAGATTTAGATAAACTCTGATTAGAGCATGTAGACCTAAGATGAACTTTGAGGATTAGTATAGAAGAAATTCCTATAATTTTGGTATTGTAGAGATTTTGTGAGTTTTCCGAGCAATACATCCCTGTCTGGATACGAGCAGGTAGAGGCGGCTCTGGCACAGATGTACCTAGGGGTAAAACCCGAAAACACCGCTTTGAGCTAGACTCGAACGGGAACTGGTGCACGACAACGGGCCTTGCTGCACTCTTGGTTACGACACTCCCGGGGGATATGCTTAGGATAATTCTCATTTTCTTTACAAACCATTACGAAGGGTTTATGTGGATTTACTTCCTCAAAGGAGAAATTTTTATGAATATGGATTATATCCATATACTATTTAATCTATGTTATGTGTCTTACAAGTTTGGGATTAGGTATTGTTATTCATATAAAAATCTAGTGTATGCCATTGTTTAGAAATGGCGCCCAGTAGAAGGAATGAGAACTCCAGAAATGAACATGATCCAAAGAGAAAGAAGGATCATATCTTTCATGGTCTTAAGCTAGAATTTATAAGAGAAATAGTCTCCCATGTATTATCATCATATGAAGAAATAATATCATGTGTTGATAAGATAAGTAAAGAGTTTACAGAGTCCTATGGCTTTGAAGGGAAGCAAGAGAAGAAAAGGATGGAAGAGAGAAAGATGGATAATGGGAAGAGGGAAAAGATGAATTTTCCCATATGTGGTAACTGTGGAAAGAATCACCCTGGAACTTGCCTGAAAGGAATGGGAGTTTGTTATAAGTGTGGAGGAAAAGGGCACAAAGTACGTGACTGCAAGGGTAAGAAAATGGTTTCAAATGTACAATGCTTCATTTGCAAGGAGTTTGGACACTACGCGAACCTATGTTACAGTCATCAGACTATGCCGCAAATGATGCTATTGGATAATAATCAAGTTATGATACTACCACAGATGAAGAGGAATGATTAGAGTTCTTATATTGATTATGTCAATTGAGTGTTGTATCAACAATGTACTTGTTATAATAATTATGGAGTATATAAGGATTGTACTGCATTACTATTTCATTAAGGACTTGAGATTTTGTGGAACAAAGAAAAGTGACTCAATAGCAGGAATTTTTTTTGGAAAATATATGGTTGAGAGAAAGATAAACCATAATATGGTTCTGATACCGAGATAGTGATTTTAGAATAATACATGATTGATTTGGATAAATTGTATTGGATATTCTTGACTACCTTGAAACTGATTAATGAGTTGTATATTCCATCATTTTTTTGGGGTTTAAAACATTTTTGGATGGATGAAGTATATCCAGCATTCTATATGGAATAAGGGAGCATGAATGTAATCAATAAGGAATATGGTAATTCAAGATGTTTCAGTGTATTAAAAGAATACATGATGAAGGTATTCATATGCTATTACAGGGTAAAAAGGATCTATATTATGTTTACCTTCCTTATAAATGTTGGACTGTGAGTTTGGACAGAAGTATTTTGGATAGTTCTAGTTTGGATTATTTTGGATTACCATAAAAGGACAACCCGGAGGTCGGGCGGCAACTCGTCGCGTCCAGCAAGGTTGCGAGTCTTGAACCCGCAACCGAATGGCGACAAGGGTGTATCACCTACCACTGGCCCATGAGATGTCCTGGATTAAATAATGTAGTTTTTTTTAAAAAGATTTGGTAGATGAATTATAAATTCATTTATTTTGGAACCCTGTACGAATAGTATAAATAGAAAAAAAATTACGTTCTATTATCTTTTAGAGTGAAAGATGAGTTTGTGGTAGAAATTTATTAATGGATAAAACTCTAATTATAATGTAAGTATATCTCCTTATGATCTTAGCCAATCTCATAAATAAATTCCTCAACATTAATAAAAGGAACTTAGAACAAAAATTTTGTCCTAGATGGTACCTTAAATCATCACTAATTTATGGCTTTGAGATTGTTGACCTTTTCATAGCCATGTTCTCTACCACTCTCCATCAGATAATTGATGGTTATATTTCTCCTCCATATCCATATTTTCCTACATGGAACCCTAGTATGTGTTATTTTCGGTAATCTTCATACTTTCCACTCTTTATTTTAAATAGAGGCCTCATTAATTCATTTTTCGATGTGGGATTTCAACTAAGATATTTTGAAACGTCAAAAATGTGTTATCCCAATACCCTATGTTTTGTTGAACCGATGGTATTTCAAATCATCATAGATTGATGAGTTTAAGGACCTAAATTTTATACTTGTTTGTGATTGATGACCTCAATCACTACCTACAAATATTTAAGTTTTTCCTCCAATCATATGTCTCTAATTGCCACCAATGTTCTCCTAATTGAGATCATAATTTGGTGGTGACCCTTTCATTTCTCTTTTCCTTATATTAAGACTAAATTTTAGTAACCCAATTTTCGATGTGGGTTTTCCCACAAATATATTTTCTACTTTCAACCTTTTATTTTCGAAGAACAATTTCAAATTGCGAGGATGCAATTTATTGAAGGAGGGGAGAATGTAACACCCCAGGATTTCATAGTGTGTTATTTCTTAAAAATAATTCAATAACTTGCACTACACGCAACACCGAGTTCAATCACACCATGAAGTAAAAAAAAGCCATTAAAAGAGGTCATGAATAGTATTAACTACATTTTGAACTTTATATAATCCTTATAATTTTAGAATCCCTATTATGAGTTTCTTAGTCATAATGCAAGAACAGATTCATTTCCAGTATTGCACTTTTATGACCTTTTAATAGTGAAACCTTTTTAAATAAAATATTTTAAACTATCTGAATAAATTGGGACATCCAAAAATTTAAAATGAAACATCCCAAGCTTCCACGGTACGCTTTCCTTTGAATAAAATAGTAGCGTGTGTTGTACGCAACCTTGAGTTTTAACACACGCCACAACCAATCAAACTAGCCGTTATAAATAGTAATACCTAAATTTTTAAATTATATATATTTTATATTTTAAAATGGAATTCATTTTTGGATTCGGAATATCGAATTTAGCCTAAGGTGAAATTTTGGTACTTTTCGGATAACTTTCATGTTTTGATGAATAGTGAAAATTACTAAATTTTAATTAAAAACAACTTTTTTAATCAAAATAATTTATAGTGATAAATTCTGAATTTGAGTGGTTTTAAAGTATATTTATAATATATTTTTACCATTTAATATAATGTTGGTAATTGGACATAATTTTACAATTAAACCGAACATAAACAAGTGTCAATCTTTTGATAGTTATTATCTCTTAAAAACACGCTTTTTGTTTTGACAGCGGGAATTAATTTTAAATTAATTTCTGCCACTTCTGTGTTTTGAATTTAGAAAAATGGATTCCATATTTTGAATCAGGATGTCCAAATTGTGTAAATAGGTAACTTTTATTTTTAGACATTTTGAATAATTACTGTGGTAAATATTTTATTTACCATGGTTAAGGGTAAATCCGGTAAATAAGGGTTAAAAAATAATATTATAATAATACAAAATTACCCTAAAACGTGTCCTAACCATATTGGTGGACACATACCCGACCATGAGCATCCTTGGGTCATTTTGGGGACCCCTTGGAGCCACTTGTATGTGGTGGGGACACATTATATTAATAAAGTTAAAATAAAAATAAAAATGGCATAAGCTTACATCTTTTAGAAGAACAATTTTTACATAGGGTTATACATGTTGGATTTTCGATTATAAATATTCATTAGAAATCTAAAAAGATTTCCTACATAATGATATTTTATTTATAATTTTTAGACATCAAATAAGTTAAATTATTAATGACACAATAATGATGCAATGTTTACCTCATTAATAAATCATTTAAATAAATAAGATTATAATGATTAAAATATTATCTAAAACCTGTCCAATTCTTATTGGTTGATGTTATTTAGAATATTAGTCATCGTATCTTCGACCTCAATGATTTTTGGACCATTATAAACCGAATATAATTATATTATAAAGTAATACTTTCACTCTTTCCTAAAGAGCCCCTCTTCTCCCTTATAAAAGGAGACCACTTCTACTCATTCCTCACACCTCTCAAGCCACTTGGCTCGTCCAAACTCTGCCCAACTAAGCTCCCCACATCCCTCTCCTCCTCCGCGAAGCTTCCCCTTAGGCAGAAAGCATTTCAAGAAGTCCTTTGGTTCCAACCAAAGTGAGTTACCTAAATTAAAGGTAACAATTTCTCTTAAATTATTTTCATTTATTTTTCTTCTCCAACCCCCAAACTCTTTTTATTTCCTTTCTTTTGTAACAAAACCAGTATCCTCAATATACTAGGATGTTTTTATAAGAAGGATTCAAACTACACATACACACAACTCCATCTAATGGATGATGAACATAATGTTTCTGTGGATGGCAAACTAACGCCTCACGAAACGATGATTGTTCAAATACATCTTACCACCTCTCATGGTGGCCATTATGATGACACTGTAATTAAATATGATATTAATGATATATATTTTATATATAAGCTTCTGTAATTCCATTTTATTTCATACCATTATTCGTTTCATGTTTTATATACATACGATAATTTCATTTGAGGAAGTGCAGACTACCGCCCCCTTAAAATGATATGACTCGTTCATACCACACATGGAACATATAAAGGATGGTGTTAATGAACTTAATTAACATATATAAAATATTATATTATAATGGAATGGTAATATACCTATGTATCATTTGGATTCAATTCTTTTAAAATGAAAAATTAAATGGAAGTAGCGTTCGTGCGTACGTACGGACTACCGTCTCCACGAACGCGATGAGATTCATTGTCCATCATATCCATTCAAGTATAATTATAATTTGATGATTTAAAAATAGTATCTAAGTACTTGATATCATTCTGGATATGAATAATATACATCCCATTAATAACTAATATGGCTCACATAACAAAGAATATAAAGTAAAATGAACCCGTTAACACCCGAAATGACGATAATTCTAAGATATTATTAACAAATCAATGTTAAAAGATCATATATGATATCATATTAAAGTAAATGATTCTTGTATTATTCAATAACAATTATTTCACCATTATACAGGAGGTAAACCTACCATCGACCAAGGAAAAAGTACAAAGTAAGGGATTCTCTTATCTCACTTTCAATTCCGTGAGATTTCCATTGTTCACCACTTAATTATTGCATGTGGTGTATGTGTACTGACCATGATTGTATTCATTGTGTAATATACTTTAATTTATGGGTATTTACATCATCATGGTATGATACTTCTTTCATGGGTGTATGTTTCGTAAGTTACCTAATCGATAAGGGAATTTGAGATTTCAATTTCCACTCATTTGGCTTTACACATATTTCATTGATTATATTACTCCAAGATTATGTGTGGAATCGCTATTCATTTGATTATGTCTTAATTTCCACTCCCCTTTCTGTGGATATACTTTTGATACACATAATCACTCCATTGATAAATTTTCAAGTGATCGGTATGAACTTGATAAGAGTAATTTTAACTCAATCTCCATTTGTTGAGTTAAATATCCAATTCGTTGGTGTTGTTTCTACAAGAATATGTGTGAATATCCTTTGATTGTTTTACACTGAATATTCAATCATATTTAGTGTATTTATATTTTTCACACATAATTATGTCGTTGATTTATCCTTAACCTAAGGATACGGCCTTTATGAGAGATTTCATCTCAATTTACATTCAATTGAGACTTCTTTGTTGATATACACCAAATCACTTTTATGTGGTGTATATAATGTACTTTGACATAGTATATCATGAATCCATTTATTCTCATGATATTACAAAGTTTTGATTACCTCAATTATTTTTATTCAAGTGTCTCTCTTTTGGTTAGAATCTCTAACTAAAATACCATTTTTAAATGTTTTAAAGACTTCTTCATCTAAATCTTTCTTATTAATGTCCATGTTTTAAAAAATGGTTTTAAGGATTTATTTATATGGACATTGAAGTTTAGAAATTAAAACTCCTTTTAAAGAGTTTCAAAGTGGTATGGGACACTTTGATTCAAAAATATATTTTTAAATGGCTTCTTGACAAATAGTGTGACTTTTAAATGATTTCAAGAAAAAGGGGGATATTTCTCTCAAATAGTTTTGATGATTATCTTCATCTATGTCAACATCCATCATTATTCTTGATTGAGGTTAATTTGATACAATACAATCTTCCATATTGTATCGAATGAGTTATGTTTGACTATGGATGTGTTATTTTTATACCATTCATGGTTTGTGGTAGATGTATTGACATTTCGTATGCTAGTTTTAATACGAATGTTTATGTTATGTTTAAACCTGTTCATATGAGGAATGCATTGGACTTAATAAGTGACGGGTGGAGCCCGCTATAGCTCCTCGATGCATCGGTAGGTCTCATGAGACAAACTAGTGTCTTGGCACAAGGCCTTGACAAAATCTTATTTGTAGTCTTGGCACGAGGCCTTGACTATGTGGTTATGATAGTCTGGCATTATGCATTCCAACATTATGAAAGTGGTTATTGATTTTTGCATGTGATTATTCGATTAGTAGAATATCCATGTGAATAAGTAAATGGAATTATTTCATTTTATTTATGCCATACCATGTTGATAGTTCATGTTTGAAAGGCTTTTGTTTTAGTTATACATTGCCTTAAAAGTTTATTCTTATTTATGAAAGTTTCCGCTATATTGTTATCCTTACTGGGCATTTGAGCTCACCCCTTTTCTATGTTTTATTTTTCCCAGGAAGTGAAGAAGTAAGTTATGAATGACTTGCAGGGATATTATGTGGGGATATGAGTGTGGATTATGGAGACAATATGTTGTTGTAGTAGATTTTCGTTTAATGATGTAATGTAAAACTTATGAATATATCTAGTGTTTCAAAGGCTACTAAACCAATCGGTCTTTCGAGATTTGATCTTTCTTGTGATCATGCCAATGTTATGTAATAATGCACCGAATCTGGGTAACTAGGGTCGGGGCGTTACAGTTATCATACCTGAAACCCTTCTTTATATCCTGGGAAAAGAAAACATAAAAAGGGTGATCTAAAATTCTCAGAAAGGGTAAACATGGAGAACATCAAACAATCCATAAACATTTGAATGTAAAAACATGAACATAAAACATGAGTAATGACATAAATGATGGTAGTACATAAGGCATAGATTTGAAAGAATCATTAACCATGATAATATATCATGGAAATAAAATATGTAATTAAGGGAAACCATTAAGCACGAGATATGATTTCCATAGTTGCCAAGGCATTACTTCCAAGACTATCATTGTGGACAAAGTCCATTACTGAACTGGGTTTACATGTTGTTCCATCTCTGTATTACTAAACCCAATTTTACATGTCGTTCCAGCTATGTCTATCTCATGAGATATAAATCATACCCAATGCATTGGAGGGATATATAGGTCCCACCCATCTCATAATGAAACCATTCTTATGTGGGCCATAAAATCATAAATCAAACATCATAACATAACCCATGTAATAAAAATGGGATTCTTAAACATCATGTCATCATAACATAATCCTTATAAGATAAAGGACTTCATAAAAATAATTCCATCATAACATAATCAAATAAATTTAATAATAGGGATAGAAAACTAACCCTATATCATCTTAGATGGAAAATAATTTTGATAAAACACTCGAAATGAATTCTTGAGGAAAATATCCTTTATTCTTCAAAATTATTATCTTTTCACAAAATTCTATTTAATTTTAAAAGAAAAATATATTTTTTAGAATATTCATAAAATCATGTATAGGATGTATAATGGAAATAAGGCATTATGCAACCGTAAAAATCCATTCACGCCGTATAAGTTAATAACATTCTTCTTGTACATTTTCCAAAAAAGTCAAAATGTACATCTCATGGTAAACAAAATATATATTCCTAACATACCATGGGGTAAAAGTAAAAAAAAGGAAAAAATGACTTTAAACATACATGGATTATTATTAAACATTTTATGAATTTTTTTTGAATACATGGACATGGATGATAAACATAACCCAAGTAAATACTTACGAATTCAAAATCTCAAATAAAAATTAGATCGGAATAATTATCACTTACTATTTATGATCAGTGGAATCACACATGTCATAAAATAAGGAAATAATATGAATTTGTAAAGTATCACATCATTCATAATAAAAATCATAAAACATTCATGGGAAGCATAAACACAATACAAATGAAATAGACAGTGATTATGGCATATGTCTCACAGAAATAAAAGTGAGATGAAATAATCCCCTACCTTGGGTACAATTTCTTCCATATGTGTCTGAGACTCATGTATAGTGGGTTTAAACTTATTATTAACTTGTAACATAACCATAATAATATTTATGTTATTATATATGTTTCACTTAGGTCTTTATATTACCCGTTCACTTGTCAATTCCATGTTAAAGCAACATTTTGGGTAATAATCGGTTCATTTATTGTACATGTTTGGAAATGTTGTTCTTGATATTATTAATTATATCATTATTTAATTACTTTTATATTGTAAAACATGATTTATAAAAATCAAAATTTGGTTGATATTATTCATAATGGGTAGTTCATAATAATATTATAACAATATATCGTTGTTTAGAGAAATACGGTATTGCGTACAACACAAGATATTGAAGAAGGTTGTTCATGCATGAAACACAAGCCAAGATTAGTGCTTTCTTATAATAAAAGTTAACATGGTGTTACGTATAGCGCACACTAATTTTGGTGTAGCGTACAACATAAGATATCATAGAAATTAAAAATAAAATTTCTCATAAAATCTCAGTGTGTACATCCATGATATATAACCTTTTTTAGATTTTTAGATATTTATTTTATGTATTAGTTTGTGTATGAGGTTCCTCAAGCATTCATTCTTTTACTAAAATGGTTTGTTAAGGTGGTAAATTGCTTCTCCCTACTAGAATAATTATACTAGGAATGATATGTATGCTATGTTTCAAAGATGAGGAGGTGGGAACATGAAGAATTAGATGATGTATAAGGACCCAACCTTAAAACATTACATAATCATGAATTAAATGAATAATTAACATTTATGATCTTTTTAGGTTTATAGTTTTATAGAATTATGCCATAACATATACATTATGACTTGAATAATACCCGTTGACACATCTACTTAGTTTTCATTTTTTTTATGAAATAAAAGCTCTTGAAAAAAAGAGTCACGTCTAGTCCCATGTTTTTGACAGCATGAAATTTCCATGATCCCAAACATGACCCTGTTACACTTTATGTTATGTGAAAAATCATTCAAAAACATTTTATGAGCATAAAAAGATAATTAAGGTATACACAAACAAGGAAAAATGTTTTTTTTCAAAACAATAAGTAAATAATTAATAATTTATCATAAGTAATAGATTTCACCTTTAAGAAGTAGTAAATAATCTTCACTAAATAAAAGATCATTTCATGCCCTCTTGTAACCAAAATAATACCCTAAACCCCATATAAAGGACACATAACATATAAAGATAACTTTGGACATAAACATTCTTATGTGGAATAACCATATAGTTGACTTCCACACGTATCACTCAATGGAATAGCCATATGGCTGACATCCGTACCCAATGCATTGGAGTTTATAATGTAACCACCCATCCTGGTTTATTACAGCACCACCCATCATTTGGTTTATCATATAACCACCCGTCAAATGTCAAAGTACCATTATAAAATCATAACACATAAAATATTGCAAATTTAAAAATTTAAACAATAAACTTTTATTTGAAATTACAAGAAATAATTTCATGAAATTGATTTAATAAATCAATTCCAAAAACCATTTTCCATACCAAAACACCCAAATATAGAATAAGGGTTTTCTATTTAATTTTATAAAACATTAAGGCTTATAGAGGAAGCCAAATAATGATTATGGCGGCAGAGAGGTCATTGTCGCCACAAATGATAAACAAATTCCAATTTTTTTTAGTAAAATGCCTCATAGAAAATAGATTAACTTTAAATGGAAGTGAAATTAAAAGGGGTTTATTATAAACTGTGTAAAATAAGAGGTTATATAATATCAAAATATGCCTCAATGAAAGGATATTGAGATGAAGTCCCTTACCACGTGTCCGACTTGAACCGTTCATTCTTTAACCTACAGAATAATAAACTAAAGATAATTTATAATTTCTTAAGAATATTTTTAATGTTTATTAATCCTTTTATATCACTTATTACCATGTTATAAAAATTATGAAATCATTTAAGTTAATAATCGATGTTTTGTCGATATATGGTACTTGAGTCGCAAATGAACACAATATAATTACAAATTGTCCATGTGGCCAATATTCCATTTTCTCCATAATGATATTCATGATTTAGAAATAATATAAATAATATATATCCATTATATATATATATATTTATAATAGTACATAATATTTTGGAGATAAGAAATGAAATGCACCATTTATGGAGACGATATGTCGTACGAACGCATTAACCCTAATTTCATTTTTAATTCGTACATTAATGGAATTAAAACATAATGATACAGTGGTATATTATAGTTACAGTATATTATAATATATAATAACATTAAAACTATCCTTTATATGTCCCACATATGGAATTAACGAGTCTTGTCACTTTGAGGGGGCGGTAGTCTGCACTTCTTCAAAAGAAATTATCGCATTTATCCATAATGGAAACCATAAAGGTATGTTATAAATTTAAAATACCGAAGCATAAAGAAAAAATAAACCTAATATATATCATATATAAATATAGAGTCATCTTAATGGCCACCGTGAGAGGTGGTAGAAGATTAATCAAACAATCATCGTTTCATGCGACTTTAGTTTGCCATCCACAGAAACAGTATGTTTTCACCAATTAGATAAAGGTGTGTGTAAGTGTAGTTCAAATACTTATCATAAAAAAATCCTAGTATATTTAGGATACATTTTTTGTTATAAAATAATGGAATTAAAAGATATTAGGAGTTGGAGAAGTAAAATAAAAGAAAAAAAGTTAAGAGGAATCGTTACCTTTAATTTGGGTATCTCCCTTTCGTTTGAACAAAAAACACTTTTTGAAGTTCCTTCTGCCTAAGTTAATGCTTATAAGAGTAGGAGAGGTATCTTTAGAGATTATTTGGATAGGGTGTGGACGAGCCAAAGGGCTTGAGAGGTGTGAGGAATTAGTTACAAGTGAGAGTTTTTTATAAGAGGGAGGAGGGTCTATTTAGGAAAGTGTAAAAATATTATTTTATTATATAATGATATTCGGTTTCTAAATGTCTAAAACTAATTAAATACATGCTAAAATTTTTAAAGTTTGAAATAAAATCATCAAATAAAAATTTTACTAGTTTTGGATATTTTTTTACTATTTATAATCTTATTTATTAAGATCTTTTATTAATGATGTAAATACTGCATCATTATTATGTTATAAATAATTTAATTTATTTGATGACTAAAAATTATAAAAAAATACCATCATGTAGGAAATTTTTTTATCTTTCCAATTACTTTTTATACTAAAAAATATAGCTTATATTACTCCATGTAATAATTTATTTACTAAAAGATATTTGTTTGTGTCATTTTTCTCATTACTTTAAGTTAATTAATCTAAACTGTCATTATTACTCCCATGTGGCTCTATGGGATCCCAAAATCATCACAAAGATGCCCACAGTTGTAAATGAATCTACTAATAAGGATAGGATATGTGTTAAGTTAATTGTGTATTATTATAATATTCTTTTTTACCTTGAATTACCCTATTTACCTTTAATCGTGGTAAATAAAAGTCAAAAGTTACTGTTCACCAAAAATTATTTTTATACTGTTGAACCAAATTTTACTTACTAATTACAACCATGTATGTTGGAGTTTATAAATTCAATTCACATAAGCGGTAACATTTCATTTAAATGAAAAATTCAGTTTTTTAAACTACTATTATGTGATTTCACTATTCTTCAAAAATTGAAGTTGTTCAGAAAAATACCAAAAATTCAGCCTAATATATATTGGATATTCAAAATTCCGAAATGATGTATATTTTACCAAATTAAAAATATATAAGTTTCATTAATTAATTTAAAATTAATTCCAATTGTCAAAACAAATATCGTGTTTTTTAAAAACAATAATTAGCAAAAGATCGACAATTGTTTTTGTCCAAATTCAAAGTGAAATTAATTCCAAGGACAACATTGGATTAATTGGAAAAAATATAATCTAATGAAAATTTAAAACCAATTAAAATGATTATATAACCATATTAATAAATTAGATTAAAAGGCTGTTTTGAAAAAAAATACAATATTGTTCACTATTCATTAAAAAAATGATCTTTACCAAAAAAATACCAAAAATTTACCCAATGTAAACTTTGATGACCTAAATCTAAAGAAGAATTTTATTTTATCAAATATAACATATAAAAGTGATTGAAAACAGATTTAAATAGTGTTCTCCGTCAAAAGGCAGTAAATCGTCCTTTTAAAGAATATTAGAGTATTTATTATTAAAATTAGATTAATTCACATTTTAAGCCTCTAAATTTTATTGGATAAATGTAAAAACTTATAAAAACATGTATAATCATATTTTAGTTCGTTTTATTCATTTATGCTAATATAGTGGCTAGGTGTTAACTACCATTTAAAATAATAATATTATGTTATTAGTATGCAACGAGAGATTTCAAAGAAAACTATTGTTGAATATCAGGTAAGCTATCGAACATAGCGTCCCATTTAATGGAAAATTAATATTTAATTCACAAAATAAAAAAAATAGGATGTATTAATTTTTTATTTTCTTAGTATGCTACATCCTTCCCCCGTTTTGGAAATTCTGTTGTCGTAATTTTATTAACTTATCAAATAACTAGGGGTATTTATCCCTCATAGCTTTTTTAGATTCTCACATTGCCTCTTCAACCATATGGTTTTCCACAAAAAATTTATCTGGTGAATTACATATTCTGCAATAATTGATCTCTATGGTCAAGAATCTGGACTGGTTGTTCCTCAAAAGAGAGATTCTCTTCCAACTTAACAACCTCTGGGATCAAAACATGACATAGATATGGAAAATACTTTCTCAAAATTGATACATGAAAATAATTGTGTACCTAGGACAGACATGAAGGTAAATCCTCTTTTTAAAAAACTAATCCAATTATCTATAAGATTTCATATGGTCCAATGAACCTCATACTAAACATTCCCTTCTTACCAAAACACATCACACTTTTTCATGGAGAAACATTGACAAAGACATGATCCCCTACCTCAAAAGATATATCCTTCTTCTGGTTATCTGCATAACTTTTCTGCCTACTCTGAGCAGTTCTCAGGTACTTATGAATCAGATGAACCTTATCTACCATCTCTTCTACCAATTCTGGTCCCATCAGCTTCCTTTCACCTAATTCATCCCAAATGTATGGGTTTCTATAATGATTTCTATATAATTCCTCAAACGGAGAAATTTGTATACTGGTATGAAAATCGTTATTACAATAAAATTTAACCAAAGAAATATGTTGGACCCAATTTCCATGGTAATCAATTGAACAAACACGTAGATATCCTCCATTGTCTGAATTGTTCATTCTAACTCCCTATCTGATTGTGGATGAAAATTTGTACTAAAATTTAATTCAGTATTCAAATACATATGAAGGCCTACCCAAAAGGTATATGTAAACATGGGATCACGATTAGGTACAATGGAGAGGAGAACTCCGTGAAACCTAATAATCTCTTTAACATACAACTAAGAAAGTAGATCTAGAGACAAAGTATCTCGAATAGAAAGGAAATGAGAAGATTTCATCAAACGATCAATAATAACCCAGATATCATTATTACCTTGAGATGTCTTTGGTAATCCCACAATGAAGACCATAAATATATTTTCCCATTTCCACTATGACACCGGTAAAGACTGAAGCATCCCTTTTGGAAGATTTTTCTCTTATTTAACCTCCTAACTAGTCAAACACTTCATCGTAAAATCAACAATATCTTTTTCATTACATCCCACTAGTAATACTCTTGAAGATATATGTAAACCATTGTACTGGAAGGATGAACTGAAAACGGGGAAATATGAGCTTCACATAACAACTCATTCTTCATCTTTGTATCACAAGGAACACATAATCTTTTTCAAAACCTCAAAACACAATCATTATCAATGTTAAAATCTTGAAACATACCCTTCTGAACCAACTCTACCTTTTTCTACAACCCACTTTTTTCCTTCTACACTTTCTTTATTCTGTCTCATAGAGATTATTTCACCTACACCTGAAACAAAACATAATTATTCCTGCACCTAAAACTTCTAGGAAAAATTTCATCAAATAAAAAACCATAGGATCTTTTCCTAAATGTATCATGGTTAATGAAGCATTGTTTTTTTGACTTAAAGCATCAACCGCTTTATTTCCCTTTCTTGGATGGTAATGAATCATGTAATCATAATCCTTGATTAATACCAACTGAATCCTCTGTCAAATGTTTAATTATATTTGAGAGAATATATACTTCAATATTTTGTGGTTAGTATATATTTCACATTTTACTCCATACAAATGATGAATCCATATTTTTAAAGCAAAAACAACAGTAGCTAATTCCAAATCATTTGTAGGGTAATTTAACTCGTGAGGTCTCAACTAACGTGAAGCGTAAGAAATTTCATAACCATTCTGCATAAGGACGCAACCAAGTCCTTTCAACAAAGCATCACTGTAAAAAAAAACTCAACATTTATGGAATGCAGTGCTAAAACTGGAGCATTCACCAATATTCTTTTAAATTCCAAAAAACAATCATCACATTGTTTTGTCCAAAGGAACTTAACACCTTTTCGAGTTATCTTAGTTAGTGGGAAAGATAACTATGAAAAATTCTCAACAATCCTATGGTAATAACCTACTAAACCAAGAAAACTATGGATCTCAGTTATATTTTTGGGTCTTGGAAATTCTTCAACAACCTTTGTTTTAGAAGGATCAATAGTTATGTAATTTTTTGAAACAATGTGACCAAGGAAAGAACTTTTCTGTAACCAAAATTCACACTTTCTGAATTTCCCAAATAGTTTCATTTATTTTAAGGTCTTCAGGAAAACCCTTAAATGACTTTCATGTTCCTATTTAAATTTGGAATAAAATGAAAATATCATCAATTAACACAACCAGAAACTTATCCAAGAATTCATGAAAAAATCTATTCATAAGATCCATGAATACAGTAGGTGAATTGGTTAAACAAAAAGGCATAACTATAAATCCATAATGGCCACATCTAGTACAAAACACAGTCTTCGGAATGAATTCTTCCTTTACATTCACCTGATGGTACCCTGAACTATAATCAACCTTTGATAAATACTGAGCAACCTGGAGCTGATCACTAAAATCATCGATATGAGGAAAATGATACTAGTTCTTAACAATGATGTTATTGAATTATCTATAATCAATGAAAAGTCTCATTGAACCATCTTTCTTTTTGGAAAATAATACAGGAGCACCCTATTGTGATATACTATGTTAGATTAATCCTTTATCTAATAACTCCTCCAATTTCTTCTTTAACTCAAAAAGTTCAATTTGAGATATTCGATAAGGGGGTTTTGAAATTGGAATAGTATAAGGAACTAAGTCCACAATAAATACAGCTTCTCTATCCGGTATAATACGGGGAAAATCATCAGAAAAAACCACAAGGTTCTTATTTACCACTGGCTCATAATTAATCTCAATATTTCCATTATTTTCAAAATTATGAGAAAGGTAACATTAATTTTCATATTTTCTAGTTTCTCAGCATCATGATATTTTATCAAAATCAAGGGTTCATTCTTGTACATAAACTAAAAATATTTCTGAAATGAAACCTCCTTATCTCTGAAATAAATCTTAACATGATAAAAAGAAATCCAATCCATACCCAAAATAAAATCAGATTCTACTAGAGGGAAAAAATAGGGGTTTCAGGTAGATTCTTCCCGCACACAAGGAAAAGAAGGTCCTTATGATTTATTTTTGTCTCAACATTTACCCCCGATGTTTATACCATAATTTCAGGATTCATATCTTGAGATGGAATTACCAATTTACTATAAACCATCTCAAAAATGAATGAATGTGTTAAACCTGAATCAAAAAAACATTAGAAGAATTATAACAAAAAAACGTGTACCTGATACTAATTCATTTGATGGCCTAACATCTCTTGAAGTAGTTGCAGAGGATTTCACCACACCTTTCTTCTTGTAGTATGGTTTCTTTCCCTCATTTGAGTTATTCTCTAGACAATAATTTTTATAATGACCAATTTCATTACACTTAACACCATTTACCATTAGCTTTTCATTGCCTTTTTGATCATTTTTCTTTACAGTTACGAGCAATATGACCAGACTTACAACACTAGAAGCACTTCCTAGACTTTGATAAACATTCTACAGGATGCTTTTTACCACACTTTTCACAATATGGATATTTAGTTTTCTTACCAATAGGCTTCTTTGATGAATTATTTCCCTTTGCATGCTTACTAGACCTCTTATTCAGTTGTTTTTCAAAGAAAACCTATCCATTAAAAAACTCCATTTCCACCTTCTTCGCACATCGAACCCTTTTTTCATAACTTCTGAACTCATGAGAGGCAAATTCTCTTTGATATTGCAGCTTCATTCCGGTGTAAAATTGAATAATCTTACTATTAAGATCTCAGATGAAATTTGGAGCATACCATGCCAGTCGAGTGAACTTTCCTTTGTAAAAAACCATTGATTCATCCTCCATCCTCAATTTGAATAATTTTTTTTCAATCCTATATCGAACCAATTTAGGAAAATATTTCCCAAGGAACATACCTTTGATTTCGTCCCAAAAAAGATCATCAATCTCCTCACTATCCATGATATTTTTCACCATCAACCACCATTGATCAGTTTCACCTTCAAAATAGTAAACACTGAGACTAACCTTTTCTCCACTGCTTTAATCTACCCTTCTGCTAGCACAGGGTTAGATGATCCTCTAAATGATGGGGGATGTTGTCTCCTAAAATTCTTCATTAATGACATTTTCCTCAGTGGTTGATATGGTCGATCTCATTCATGGATACAAAAACCATTTATATCCTGAGTCAATTGTACCATCACTCTAACATGCTTTTTAGTTCCGATTCTGACCATCTCGGGTTAATGGTTTGGAAGGTTTTCTTCCTCCTAATGTCGTCCCAATATATCCACCCTATTTCCTCTATGGAAACCCATTCTGAATATAGAAATACCTTAGGAAAAGTAACATGGTAATATTTATATTCTATATAATTCCAATCATAACTCAAACTTAAATAATTTATGGATATTGATTTAACTATATTCTAACTCCTAATGTTGTCTAAACCAACCTCAGATACCAACTATATGGATCTAGCCTTAAAACATTACATAATATTGAATTAAACGAATAATTCACATTGAAGATCTATTTATTTTTTGAGTTTTATATAATTAGACCATAACATATATATTAAGAAATGAATAATACTTGTAGACACATCTACTCAGTTTCCATTTATTATGAAATAAAAACTCTTGAAAAAACATTTCATGTCTTCTTCCATGTTTTAAAAAGCATAAAATTTACATGATCCCATCCATAACCCTATTCCACATTATGTTATTTGAAAAACATTTCAAAAACATGGGATTAACATAAAAAGCTCAGTACGGGATACACAAAGAAGGAAACCTGTTTGTTTTTCAAAACAACATGTAAAACATGAATACATTATCATAAGTAATAAATTTCACCTTTATAAAGTAGTAAATACACTTCAATGAATAAGAGACCATTTCTTAATATTTCATAACAAAATATTACCATAAAACCCATATAAAGAACTCAGAACATATAAAGGTAACTTCAGACATAAATATTCTTAAGTGGAATAACAATACGGTCGACTTCCACACATATCACTGAATAGAATATCCATATGGCCGACTTCCATACCTAATGCATTGGAGGTTATAACGTAACCAACCATCCTAGTTTATCACGGCACCACTCGTTATTTGGTTTATCAAATAACCACCTATCAAATGTCCAATTACCATTATTAAATCATAACACAAAAAATATTGAAAATATAAACATTTCACTAATAACATTTTTTTGGCAGTCACAAGAAATAATTTCAAGATATTGAAATAATAAAACCATTTCAAAAATCATTTTCAATACCAAATCCCCCAAAAACAGAATAAGGTATTTCTTTTTCATTTTAGAAAATATTAAGGCTTATAGAGGAATCCAAATAACGATTACGGTGGCAGAGAGGTCATTGTCGCTTCTAACGTTAAAAACATTCCCTTTGTTTTTTAGTAAAACACTTTGTAAAAATAATATTCCCCTTGAATTAAATTAAATGTAAAATGGTTTTGTTATACTCCATGTAAAAGAATAAGATATATATTATCTAAATATGCCTCTATTAAAGGATATTGAGATGAGGTCCCATACCTAGTGTCCGACTGGACCCATTCGTTCTTTAATATCCAGAATAATAAACTGATGTTAATTTATACTTTCTTAAGAACCTTTTTAATTTTTATAATTTCTTTTAAATCAATTATTACCATTTTATAAACATTATGTAATAATTTAATTTAATAATGGTTGTTTTGTCGATATATGGTACTTGAGTCACAAATGAACACCATATAATTATAAGTTGTCCATGTATTTAATAGTACATTATCTACATAATTATATTCATGATTTAGATATAATATACATCATATATATATAATGTATATATATGTATTTAAAACAGTACATAAAATTTTATAGATAAGAAATGAAATGCACCTTTCATAGAGACGGTTTGTCATATGTATTCATGAACACAACTTTCATTTGTATTTCGTACTTTAATGGAATTAAAACATAATGATACATAGGTATATTATAATTAAAATATAATATCATATATAATATTATTAAAACTATCCATTATATGTCCCACACATGTCATTAACGAGTCATATCACTCTTAGGGGAAGGTACTCCACACTTCCTCAAATGAAATTACCACGTTTACCCATATTGGAAACCATAATGGTATGCAAAGAAAGTAAAATAAAGAAGCATAAATAAAAAATAAGCATAATATATATCACATATAGATATAGTTTAATCTTAATGGCCACTATGAGAGGCAGTATGAGAAAATGAAACAGTCATCATTCCGCGTGGCATTATTTTCCCATCCATAGAAACAATATGTTCTGAACCCATTAGATAGAGGTGTCTGTAATTTTAATTCAAATAATTATCATAAAAAAACCATAGTATATTTAGGATACCTTTTTTTATAAAATAAAGGAATTAAAATAGTTTTGTGGTTGGATAAGTAAAATACAATAAAAGAAGTTAAGAGGAATCGTTACGTTTAATTAGGGTAAATCCATTTCGTTAGAACCAAAACGAATTATTGATGTTACTTAAGCCTAAGGTAAGGCTTCTTGGAGGAGGAGAGGGATATTGATAGATTATTTGGTGTGGGTTTGGATGATCCAAAGGTCTTGAGATGTGTGAGGAATGAGTAAAAATTGAGGACTTTTGTAAGGGTGAGGAGGGGCTCTTTAGGAAAGTGTGAAAACATTAATTTGTTATATAATGATATTTAGTTTATAAAGGAAAAAAACTAATTAAAGTAGAAGATAAGATGACTCATTTTCAAAATAAAATCATCCAATAATAATAGGAAATGTTTTGGATAAAGTCTTAATAATTATTATCTTATTTATTTAAAACATTTATAAATGAGGTAAATACTGCATTATTATTGTGTCATAAATAATTTAATTTATTTGATGATTAAAAATTATAAAACAAATACCATGATATAGGAAATAGTATTATCTATCCAATTATTATTTATAGTCGAAATTATAGCTTATATAACCCCATGTAAAAATTTATTTACTAAAAGATATTTGTTAGGGTAATTTTTATCTTTACTTTATGTTAATTAATTTAAACTGTCGTTATTACTACCATGTGCCTCCATGGTGTCCCAAAATCGACCCAAAGATACCCATTATCGTAAATTACTGAAACAAAAAGGTTATTACAAGTGTTAAGGTAATTTTATATTATTATAATATTCTTTTTACTTTGAATTACCCTATTTACTTGTAACTACGGTAAATATAAGTCAAAAGATACTATTCACAAGAAATTATTTTCTTCTTATTGAACCACAATTTACTTAATAATTACAACCATGTATTTTTTATTTTTTAAATTTTATTCATTGAATCTATAAAATTTCAATTAAATGAAAAAGTTAGTTTTTTAACTACTACTAGGTGGTTTAACTATTCATTAAAAATTGAAATATTTTAGAAAAATACCAAAAATTCGGCAAAAACTATATTCGATATTCCAAATTAAAAAATTATATCTGTTTTAAAAAATTTAAAACATATAAGTTCCATTAATTAATTTAAAATTAATTCTCGTTGTCAAAACAAATAGCATGTTTTTAAGAAACAATAACTATTAAAAGATCGACACTTGTTAATGTCCAATTTCAATGTAAAATTAATTCCAATGACCAAAATTGGATTAATTTGTAAAAATATTATCTAATTAAACGTTAAAATCAATTAAAAAGATAATATAACTATATAAATAAATTATATTAAAAGGAAATTTTGAATAAAAAACAGTATTTTTTCACTCTTCATTAAAAAAATGAACTTTACCTGAAAAATACAAAACATTTACCCAAAGTAAATTTTGATATCCTGATTCTAAATAAGAATTTTATTTTTTCAAATATAACATATAAATGTGACCAAAACTATATTTAAAAATGGGTTCTCCATCAAAATGCAGTAAATCGACTTTTTAATGAATATTAGAGTATTCATGCTTAAGATTAGATTAATTCCCATTTGAAGCCTATAACTTTTAATGGATAAATTTAAAAACATTTAAAAATAATATACAATAATATTTTAGTTATTTCTATTCATTCCTTCCAATACATTGGGACGGCGTTAACTGCAGTTTATAATAATAACATTATATTATTACTATGCAACGTAAGATTTCAAAGAAACCCGTTGTTGTGTATCAGGTAAACCATAGAACATAGCATCCCCTTTAATGTAAAATTAATATATAATTCACAAAATATTTATAAAAAAGAGAATGTATTATTTATTTATTTACCTCGGATATTACATGATTTCGATCAGTGTATGTTGGATAATGATAATGTAGTATCCTTTTAATGGATCCCCATGGTGGTTTAGAACATCTGGGAGATGAACCATTGTTTGAAACCTTTTTATATGGTACATTATTGTTTGCAACATAGGAACCAATAGGTGAGATTGTGGGAGTGTAATAACTGTATTAAATCATAGTTTCCTCTCGAAGAACATGGGTTTTCGTTAATAAAGGATAACATTGATGGTTGGGAGAGTTTAATAAATATATTTTTCATTGAGTGAATACTGAATATTTTAATGAATTTTTTCACATCCAACCACTGGGTCATTATGGGATTTCATGAATGAGAGAGTCGCAGTTTATATATATTAAAAATATTAAAAAATTTAAATTTTGTACATGAAAATTTTCAGAACTAATGGAATAAATTTAAATTATTTCTTATATGTCATTGTTAAGACTAGCATTAAATATGGAATACATTTTTTAACTTAGGTATGAAATATTTTATGTCAGCATTGGGTTCCTGGGTTGAGTGATATAATATGAAAATTAAAATAATTAATATATCTGATAAATTTGATTATAATTTATTGGATAAACACGATAAACACTCACCTTTTATAATCTCCTAAATGGGGAATATCATAGGGTTAGTTGTATATCCCTAGAGGGATTCAGATGATGTATAGACATCTTCAATGGATAGATAATTGACGGATGATCCCAAGATCAATAATTAAGTACCCCAAGTATAATCATCAATTAAGGAGAACTTGGATATCACTATCAATAACAACGTAGAAATTTTCTTATACAATAATTGATCTCATCCCAATTTCCAAGATTAGGTACCACAAGTATTGTGTATTTAACCACTATAGTTTCTTTTTTTATATAAATATATTGTCGGAGGACTTAGTATCTAGAGAATCTATTTTAATCTTATATAAGGGTTTTATTAATTTTTGAGTGTGC
Organism: Viscum album; assembly: GCA_963277665.1. Lineage (NCBI taxonomy): Eukaryota > Viridiplantae > Streptophyta > Magnoliopsida > Santalales > Viscaceae > Viscum > Viscum album. The sequence continues at coordinate 939,812,541 of OY728129.1, forward strand.
ATTCCCTTATGATAAATCCTATTGTTGTTATTTGTTCACTTATTATTGGTTTTATAATTGATTGTATACTTCATAGATGGTTTATAACACATTTATCATGTGGTATATCCATAGTTGGTATTGCTTTTGAATTCATGATTTTATAATAATTGTTTTAAGATTAAGAAAATATTTTTTTCTCAATCAATAGTTGTTTAAAAAAATGATTATCTTTAGGAAATTCATTGTCAATAGTGCTTTTTTTAAAGATATCAAAAACATTCCAATGATTTTAATGGTTTTTATATTAAATTTTGAAATGATAATTGGATTTGTAATAACGTCATAATTTTCCCATTTTATTTTTTCCGATGTGTTTTTAATGGATACATGTAAAATGAATGGTGTCGTGTAATTTTTTTGGATTTTCTTGAGTGTCTTCGCCTTTATAGTGAGATAGTTGATGCTAATGGATTGTCGCATAGAGTTTTTTTATATCCTATCATGTTTTAAATTTAGTTTTATCCTTTAATTATTTAAATTTTATTTATAATTATAGTTTGAAACATATAATGATTTTTAATATTTTTTTCTCTCATTATAATTATCAATGTGAATTTTTAACGTAGTCTTTTTGCACCTCACCATGTTGTATCCCTTCTTGGGTGACTGTCTTTGTTTACAAGAGTTGGTTTGTTAAAAAATATCATGGAACCAATTACCCAACCATATGTGTTTATACTCTTACTATATTGGTATATAGAACTTGTTATATAAGAATTTTAACTATTGGAATTTTGGTATCTTCTGAGGAATGATTCATGACTAGATCAATTTGATGTTCAAACACAAAATACCCTAGGTGGTCCAGAATTTCTTCCAAGATGAAGTCTCTCTGTTTGAGGCTATATAAATAAAATGTATTTAAAGTTTATTTAATTGAAAATATTCCATTTTATTATTTTTATTTCATTATTATACTCAATCATTAGTTTAACATTTTATTATTTAATGACATTTATATAGAATAGGGCTTTTGGTAATGTGATTTGGGAATATGATCTTAAACTGATTATATATTGGATTATGTTCATCAGAAAATTCCTCATAGAATAACTATTCTAAATCAGTGTGAGGATGTTTCTAGAAATGTTTCCCAATATAATCCCAAAGTATAAAGATAGTTGGTTTAAGATGTAATTTGTATAATTAATTCATTCGTCTAACTAGGTATTAGATACCTAAGACAAGTGGTGGATGATAACTTCAAATTTACAAATAATAATATACCTACTGATCACTATGAAAAATAAAGTAATAATTTGTGTAATCCTTTTGTAATATTTAAAGTATCATCAATTTTTTAAAAACTCCATAAGACTCTAAGGTGGGTTTTTCTGTATACATTTTTGACGGAAAATAAAATGTTATTATGGCAGTACATCGTGCATGAAATGTTTCATCAGGGTCTCACCTTGAAATATTTTACTGAAATTTTTAGTCAATATATTTATCCAGAAGAATTAAATTTTGTGTGCAAAATAAAATTTATAACTATAGATAAATTTAATATTACAATTTTTGATTATTCCACTTGTTTTGATGAGTTATATCATCATTCACCTGATATTATTACCAATGATTACATTTAGGACCAGAGGATTGAGATGGGTCTTCCAAATGATATTTATTTGATTCTGGTTATCTTATTCCATAAAACCATTATACTGGTATTCATTATCACATCTCTTGATGAGGAATACATTTCATGAAGAATTAGTTTTGGTGGATCCTCGGTTGGTGAATCTATTAGCCAATTTGTTTCTGTTTTCTAAAAAATCATATACACTGGTGATATATTATTTTTATGACTTGTTTTAGGGGATTCATGTTGGAAGAGGATTTTTCCTATATGGGTAAATACCTGTAATAACAAAACTAACAATTTGAATATTCCTGGTTTAGGTCATCATGGTTATCAATTTTGTGGTCTTTGGTATTTTTGTCGATTGATGTCTCAATGAAATATATTACAGTCCAATCTCACCATATGTTCATAGTTTCATTTTTAATGTCCCATGATTGTTTTTTCATATATTTATGGAATTTTGTATTTCCATTATACTATGAAATCATAGTGTGGATTTTAGATAGTACACTATTATATAATAGACATTGAAATAAAGGAACCTAAGGAAGGGATACATACTATTGAAACTACAATGTTTATTTATAATTATATGGTGATGGGTTTAATTGACATTGATTATACCAATTATTTTATAGAATAAATGTTGGTTAATGTTTTTTACATTCAATTGAATCTTATTCCATTCATAATGTATTTCTCAAGGAAACTAAGAAATAGTTTTGAACATGGTTTCTAAGGTCCCGTGTTTCGGGGTGATGATAGATGACTTCAATATGGTGTAGTATATCACGGTTATTGATCATGATATCATTTTCTTGAACATTAAAATATATTTTATGACCATATTTGAGGCCCATATAGAATAATATGACCATCAATTTCATTTCAAATCACATGATTACACTACTCTTGTATTTCTAGGTTTGTGGGATTCAATATCTGGGAGAGAAGGGACTATTATCCTGTATACTTGAGTGATTTCATTCTTGTTGATGGAAATGTTTCTTAATGTATTTGACTTTAACTTCAGTAGTATATTTCAAATAATTTTGAGTGTCTACCATGTGGAATTTTTGTATTATAATTCCATGTTACCTATACAAAGAATGGATGAGTTTTTTATTAACATAATCATATGAATGATGCCCATTTAAATGACACCATACTGGATGAAACTTATAAAGTTATAGGAAGTGATGTTTTCACATTTAGACCATAAAGCTAAGGGATTTAATCATTCTTGCATATCAACTTGGGATTCTACCATTTTACATTCCTAGAATGAAAATATGAGCCTCAGAAATTGTTTTTACTACAAAAATCTAAATTATGTGACTAATAAGAAAATGTATCGCATACTAATAATTTATGATAACTTTGATAAAATTATATAGTCTCATTGGTTTTCTAATATTGAACTATGGTCAGGGTACCACTAGTTGGGATTATCCTAGGAGGATATACATAAGATGACATTTAGTAACCAATTAGGTCATTTTGAGCTTTCGATAGTTCCATTGAGTCTCACTAATACTCATATGGTGTTTATGTATTTGAGGAACCTAAAAATTTATCGGATATCATTTTAGTGATAAAAATTTTGATAAATTAATTTAACATATTTATGGTACAAATTTATTAAATAAAAAATTTCATGAATGAGTATCGTAATGGTTATGTTCCATTGGAGACTAGGTTCAAAATAATAATATTTTGCTAAATATTTTCAGTTTTTTCCACAAATAACTTCCCATTTATTAATATTCAATGACATACCATTTTTAGAACCATTCATCATATATAATGGAAAGTAAACCTAATAAAATGTGATATTATAGGATCAGTGAAGCTAAAAAAAGGAATGTTTGTAATCATAACATGAACATAACGGTTTTAGAACATGAGAATAACTTATAAAAACCAAACCATACATATAAAACTTCAAAATCACAGGTCATAGAATAAAAACTAATAGTTCACAACACATGAATCATAACAAAATCAATGACACAATTCATGAGGGGATAAATTTTATAGATGACATAGAGTTATGGCATAACAATAAGAATATTATATCATTTCTATAAGATTGGGGTATCATTTTCCAATAATTGTTGTGTAATAGGGTCACTACCCAATCTATCATATTGGTCAAGGTACACTCCCAAGATAGTCATAGAGGATAAAATTCCCTACAAAACTGGGATTGCTCCACATTCCAATTCAATTTATTTTATGAGTTATTAATTTTTACCCAATTCATTGGGGAGGGATATAGGTCCCACCCTATTGTGGATAAAGGAAAACATGTGATCTTTTTTATAAAAGAAACATCATATTTGGTAATAATGTAAAAAATATCACATAATTAAATTTATACATATGTGTTCCATAAGATCATATCAAATTCCACATATCCTAAAACATGATAATAAATGGATTTTACAAACATTTCATCATATCATAACCAGTAAAAAAGAAATAGGTTTCATAATAATTACATCATCAAAGCACAACCCACTGAAGAAGAAACTGGTTTCTTGAGAATCCAATAATTATATAACCCCTAGATGGGAAATTTGTTTTGTAAACACCTCATAATCATTAAAAAATATATATAAATTAAAGGGATGAAATCCTATTATCAAATACCCAGAAAAAAATAAGTAACAATAAATGATCTCATTGTATATGGAAAATGAATTTGAAAGATCACATGAAACATTTCTTGAGGAAGAAAATATTTCATTGAAAATTACTTTTCAAAAATAAAATTCATAAATTATATTGTAATTATATTTCATATAATGTAAATTTAAATACGTATTAATTAATATTTATATGTAATTTAAAACATTTCTAAAGGAAAATATCAATTCCACTATTAAAAACACTATTGAAAACATAAAATTTTATTTAAAATCATTTTATTTTAAAATATCCTTCATAAAATATAAGGGACACTTTAGAGATCATTTAAATATTTTTATGAAAATATAATTTTTTATTTTTTTTAAAATATAATAATTATTAACAAATTATATGAAAATTACATTGAAGCCGTATAATGGAATCTTCCATGAAAATAGTATTCTTGATCATTGAAAATTTAGTTCATGTCATATATATTAAAACAATATTTTTACATAATTTGGATAAATCCCCAAAGTGAGATTGTTTTGAAAAAAACATTATGTTTACCATATTATTAAAATAAAAACTAAAAATTGGGTAATACATTATTTAATAAATATTTAGATATTTTTGAAAAATATATTTTTTTAGAAAATATGTTTTTGGAAGGAAACATTTTTTCTATAGAAGAAGTAAATAAATATCGTTTTAATTTAAAAATAATGATTTAATTCATAAATAAATAATGAGAGGAAAATGAAGGGAAAAATTTATTATTATGATAATACATTTTGGAAAAAACATTTTTGGGTTTCTCTAAAGAGATATCAAAATATTTAATAATAGGAAGTATAATCACAAACAATCTGAATATATGATGTGATTGTAACATTAAACTCTTATCACATTGTTATCATTGAGTCATAATACATTTGAATGATTAATATTAAATGAATTTTATAATATTATTACATGTTGGATATTCATTATATATCATTTAAATTTTGTTATATATACACCTCATAGGAGAAGGTATGCGCATCACATAATATAGTTCCCTAAGATGGAAGTTTCAGACGAAAAATCACTTATCACTATTGTAAAAATTTACTGATAAACCCCATGAAACGGATATATTAAAATTGGTATGTAAACCACATAATTGTAATTTTAAAAATATAAAATAAATTCATGGAATTTAATTAGACCACATAAAATAAACACAAGTTGAATATATCTTGAGTCACGAAGATAATAAAAGTGATATAGTGATTTGTTACCTTAAATCGTAAATCCTTTAAAACACCATTTAAAATCATGTATAATAAAAATATTTTTATTATAAATATATTAATTAACAATAATAATTTGAATAATACCATATATGATTTACCTATGATCTTGTATTTCACATTTATCAATTTTTTTACGAAAATAACCTTTAGGGTTACAAATGAGTTGTTTTTCCAATATGTTTTGAATTTTAATTTTCTTTAAAAATACATTGATCATGGATCGATAATATCTAAAATGACATGTATGAAATAAGTATCATATATATACAGTATTTATTTATTTCTAGTAAACAATTAGATTTATAGACAGAAAATGAAATACAATATTCATGCAGATGACAGACCATTCGTATACATGAACATTGTTTTTAATTTTCTAGAAAGAATTAGATGAATAAATGTAAACAATATAATAAAATTATAAAACTATTATTATTTCCTAAATCAAAAATATTTTCATTAAAACCATCCATATTGTATTCTATGTAATGCGCTAACAATTCACATCGCTTAACGAGGTGGTTATCTGATGTACACACGAGCGATGTCCTCATATTCACACAGAATAGAAAATTATAAGGTGTATGTTATATAATAATTTAAAATATAAATTAATATAGTAAATATCTTTTATAAATACCCAATCCATCATTATAAAACCGTGTCAGAGGTGGTGAGGGAAAATGACCAACATTAATTCGTATGGTGGTTGTTCTCTGTACACGCGAATGATGATATCATATCCCATGTGACAAATGAGAAGATATATTTAGGTAATTAAATTCTGAAAATAATAAATAATTGTATAAAATAAACTAAAAATATATTTCATAATATTTAGATAAAAATTTAAGAGGTTGAGGAAGACATAAAATAAATCTCTCAGTTAGTAGTGTTACCTCTTCTTCAGACAACTTGTTTTTGTTTGTACAAAAGAATTATTGGTGTGGATTTATGGACAAAATATTGATTATATAATGACAGTATTGAAAAAAAATAATTTATTTTTTATGGTAGATTATAAAAAAATGGGTTTTGGAATTTTTAATAGTATATGAGAGTGGTTGGATTTTTATATTTGAGGTGAGTGTCACAATTATAATTTTTTAAATATAAAAAAACTAAAGACACATTCTTCACATTATAAAACTCTAAATAATGGTCCATTCACTAAAATGAAATATATATTTTCTATTTATAGCCAATAAAAATGTATTGAAACCTTCTAGATCGTATTTATTCTTACCATTTAGGTTTAACACATGGTTAACATACTTTTAGCATAACCACATTAATTGATTTTTATCTTTTTTACTATTTATTATGTCCCAAAATTAAGTTGATCATATTTGATCATATAAATATTATTTATTATAAATAAATATTCTATTTTTAAAATTTTTATGCAAATAATTGGTAAAATGTATCATGTAATGAAACTAAGATACTTAATGAGAAAGTATTTTTTCAAAAAGAGTGTTCAAAAGTATAAAATGTGTGGATTTGAAAATTAAATATAATCTTTTTTTTCTATGACATAAATTGTACTGATAGATTCATAATTGGACTAATTTTACTGTTAAATCTATATTAAAATTACTTTTAATTTATTATATACTTTAAAACACAAAACAATTCTTAATAACAAACATTATCGTTCATTTTCAACAAAAATAATATATTTTTATAAAATTATAAAAAATTAAATCCATGATAACTTCTACATACTTTATATTTACTTTTTATACATATTTATTATAATTTTATAAATTATTATAAAATTATAATAAATTAATTATGTAAATGGAAAAAACATATTTTTTGTTGAGAAATATAGTTTTATCTACAAATTTTTATTTATTCAAATCTATTATCTAAAAACAATTAAAATTAATATTTAATATTTTATTTAATACATATAACATATATATATTCATCAAAATAATTAATATCAATCATCAAAAGTTATTTGATTTATTTATTGATGTGAAACACATTTTCATACAAAAAAAATTATACAAAAAGAATTACATTATTTTCAAATACATCATATTTTAATTTTTAATTTATTGGTTGCAAAAATAATTCATTTAATATTCACTTGATAAAATTATAATTTTATAATTTTTTATCTTATTCATACATTCCATTATAAAAACAAGGCGATAAGTATCATAATAAATAATAATATTTTAATAGTATGTCAAATTTTGTTTAAAATCTGTGTAGTATGTCACACTATATAAAATAAATATTTTTTGAAATAAAAGAAAACCAAAGTGTTTAATGTGATGAAATTTAAAATCATTGTGTCTTTTGATTTATGATAAACTAAATTTTTTTTTGTGAGAAAATATCAAAAAGTTAAAATTTATATTAAAAAAGGTATGTCTCAAAATCATAGTGTGTTACATTCTTCCAACTTAAATTAATTTCAAGCTCACAATTTTAAATTTTTATCAGTAAAAATGTGTTCAACATTTGAAAATATATATGTGGGAAACAACCATCCAAAAAAACATTAAATTAATGTTCTTCTTTAAATGATACAAAATGATATTCAGTTATCATAAAAACAAGTATAATAGGTTTATAAATTAAAGAATATATGTGGAAAGTGATGATTTAGACTTAGAAGAAAATAATAATTTTTAAATAATTGTAGAGAGTATATAAGATCATTTAATGCAATAAATTTAATGAAAATGTGAAAATAAATAACCAAAAAATATTAAACCAAAGAGGTTTGAAAAAAGTCATTTATATCATCAGAAAATATTCTTAGAGAAAAAAAAATTTATTTTAAAATTTGTTTCCATAAGTTGAAGAATTTTAAATAGAAGATATACTTTCTTGATATCATTTCATTTCATAAGGATAATCTAATAATTTTTTTCCCTTCATAAATTTACAGTTCCTCTCTTACTCCATGAAATGGAGATGAATTTCTTATTCATTAATCTCTAATGAATATAAACATCCCTAATAAATGATTATATATTCCTTTAATCTTGTATTTTCATAATAACATATTAATTTTCCAAATTTATCACGTATACATAAATCATGATATGTTGAATTAATACATTAATCTCTAAACCCTCATCCAAATTTGAACGTAAACAATCCCATAAATTATTATCTTTATAAACATAACAAAATTCAAAATTAATAAACATGGTCACCCAATTTCCCAAAATCAACTTAACATTTATCCCCCAAACAATGTGAAGTATCCCACAATGTCACATAAAAAATATGTGAATAAATTGGCCATATATTCTCATGAAACGTCATTACATCATGAATTTTGATAAAACCTAAATAAAATCATAACTAATTTAAAATATTAAAAATTTCATCAATACTTAAAAAATGATTTATTATTGATTATATTTCCCAAATTGGGAAATATTGTGAACTCCATAATTGATAATATAACATAGATATTCATAATATAATTAACTATCTCTACAATTATATATTTAACAAACTAACCAAAATATACCCTAAATCATGAACATAATATTGTTTAAAATCCTAGAGTAAATATATTAAAAATCAATTGAATCAATTTTGATGGTCATCCATACCATTTACCATATTCTGGCAACACATTAATGAGATTATTTTGTGGTAAAATCCATTGATGTTTCATGCTTATGAGAACTAAAATTTAACTTGAAAAAATATAATTATTTTAATCTCAAAACAAAAACACAAAAATCAATATACTATCATCATACCCAATAAATTAGGCTTCTTCATATTATTACGTAGCACTTTTCTCCTTTCATATTCCATTGGTAACCACTTCAACAATGTAAATATATCCATTACTCATTTGGCATGACTAGTTCTCTTTATGGTATCTCCCTTTACTTGATTGATATTAATAATTACCATATACTAATTATTTTACACATTGAACCATTGATGATCTTTATTCTTTACTTATATTTTGAGTCCAAGTGTTAGTTAATGTGTAATTTTCCAATTATATATAATCCTCACTAACTAATAATAATAATCAAAATATCCATCACTACAATCATCAACCCCTTTGTATTATCATAAAAAAATCTATAACTAAAAAATTAACCCATTTCCATTTAGTTCCCTATATTTAATAAATACAAAAAGCATAGTGTGAGAAACAATATTTATAGTGTGACACTAAATGACCAAGAAAAATATATTATAGTGTTTCTAACTAAAAACAGTTTATTTTCCATATATTAATCATTAGAATTAAGATAGTTTATTCAATTAAATTTTATAAATACTTTATGATGGATCTTAATGGGTTTATAGATTTACAAGGCATGCCCCATGAGAGTGTCAAACTAGGTGTGAATTAAAGTGTGTTGTCAAGAATAAGGTAATGGTCGAGTATAGATCATTGTTCTCTTTTTGGAGGTATTACAATGAGGTATTTATCTTCCAAAAAAATCCTATCATTGTGTAATGATTGGGATTTTTATTAATGTAATGCACTCAAATTATCCTTTACCAAATTTCTATGTAATTTTCCAACAAAGATGAATCATCATTAAAATTATACATAGAGTATTCACTAAAGATTTAATATCTAGGTTTCTAACGGTTAATTAATATTTTCCATGGATCCAAACTATAGTGCCCCAAACAATTAATATATATATATTTATATATTTCATCTTTTAGAATAATATTCATTGCATTAAATAAAAAAATTATTGATATTCATAATGAATTGATTCCTTCATAGACTAGGTACATAATATTCGTATTTAGTGAATGATATTAATTTTTTCCCCAAGTTAAATCATATTTTTTACACTTTATAGAAATAAAATAATTAGAAACATCACCTATAAACATAAGGGATGAATCTTTAGAAGGTTTTAGGATAGATACTTAGAAATGGTAAACAAGGGAGGATATATAATCATAACATGAGCATAAGGGCATGAGATGTTTAAGATTACATAGTAAAACCATACCATGTATATAACAAATCAAAATATTTATTCACAAAATAATGATTGGATGTTCGTAAGACATGAATCATAAGGAAATAAATGAAAATGGGTCATGGGACACTAATATTTACATTATAAATGTTCCAGTGACACACACATAAGAATAAAAAATAATATTATTAATAATCATTCCTCATTGACCAAAATATCACAGTGGAATAGGTTCAACCCCAAAACTGTCATTGTAGTTGAGGTTCACACTAGTGAATATCATAGTGCACAATGTCCCTTACATAATTTGTTTACCCCCCCACTAATGTACTATTTAGATCATGAGATACCAATCATTACCCAATGAATTGGATTGTGATATAGGTCCCGAACATATTTTGTAATAATGTAACTACTTTCCTTTGTTATAACCAAACCTCTATATATGGTTATAACTAAACCACCATATATGGTTATAATGAAACCACCATCGCATAATGAAAATGATACATATTTAGGTTGTATGATGATAAAAAATAATCATATCATAACCATATCAATGAAATGAGTTTCAAAAAAAAACATTATCATAACATAAATCTAGTATCTATACTAATGCTAGAATTCTTCCATAACATAAGTCCATCACATATTAATCCACATAATTTTTTCCATACATGTCACGCGTCTGTTCCTCCACATCACCCCTCCAATCTGTATCTCTTTCTTTATCGGCCTCCCACTCCCGCTCCTACTCGAGATTCATTGCATAATGACTTACGCATCCCGAAGATCCTCGACTCCAACCTTCTTCCTCTCCCAGTCATCTTGTAATCTGTCCTCCTCCGTCTCCAAAGTCCTCCTTCTCTGAGAATCAACTCAACTCTCCACGTTCTTCCATCTCCCACTCGTGTTTTGGAATCACCTCCTCCCAAACTAGTGTTCCTTCATACTCCCGATGTCAGCGTCATCCTCATCTCGGATTCCCTAAATCCCATCGTCCTCCTACCCTATCTTCCTTTTTATCCCAGTTTCACATTACCTATCCATCATCTTCATTTCTACCAGTCGCAATAACCTTCAAAGCATCTCTGGATCAAGATTACCTTCAGAACCAATCCTGCTGCGTTACGCTATTTTTCTACAATCCCACTTCAGTTCCATACAATTATATTTAATCCCTTGAAATCCCCCTCAATCCGTTGTAACTCCATTCCTTCGAAACCCCTAGAGATTGCAATTTTATATGACTATTCAAGGGATTCTGGTTTGGATTTTCATCTAACGACACCTACCATTCTCGGCTCGCTTCATTCATATCATATTCCCTTCCGCATCGTCTTCCCACCTCAGGTATGACCATACTTACCTATTGATAAACCTAAATCCTTTCATCTACATTACTCACAAAATTTAAATTCAATACGATTATGGGTTCATATAATGTTTTCTGATTTTTCATTTCCTGTTTCAATGAAATATACTTCTACAGTTTTTCTTGTCTAATTTATTATTTCTTGTCTAACAAAATTAAACCTCTACTATGGTATGTTGTAGGATTTTTGTTGCAACTCATTTCAATTTAATTTCAATTATGCACACTGATATCAAATATCTTGTTTTGTTGTTATAATTTTCATTTCATTTTTGAAAAATGAAACCTCTTTTGTGTTCTGTTTTAGGTTTTGGTATGAAACTAATTTTGATTTCATTTCGGTCATGCATGATGACATCCAACTGCAGATTTTGATTACCCGCAGATATAAGAACCATATTATTTATATGTAACTAAATCCCTTTTAATCATATATAATTAATTCCATTTGACTTATTGAAGTGTTTCTAAATTGTTCATATATAGTATTTTTATATATTTCTTATACATATTTCTGGATTGCAAGTTGAAGTATTATCTTATTAATCATACATAGTATGTATTTATATTTGTAAACATTATTGTATCTGCTAGTAAACATATTAGATGGATTTGTAGGTGCTCATCACTTGTCTTATTACATATTATTACACCACTATAACTTCTTCCAAGAACTAAAAAACTAGGTACAACTATAACTTCACTTTCAGGAAATGGTTTCAAATTGTTCATCAAGTATTTAACATCTAAATGTTATATGTTTCTTTTAATTATATTAATACATAGGTGAAATGTTTTTGAGTATTTGTTCATTTATTATAGTTGTGGGACTTTTATTTTATTTGTTTACATGATCACGAATTTTATTTCCAAATGTTCCCCACTCTCACCCACTCCTACAAACTCTGTGTGTTACCCACTAATTTATCTTCAAATAAAATGATTATCAGTTGTTGAAACATAGTTGTTTCTAGATTAATTATATGTAAGTTAATTCCTATTAATCATACATATTTATTTGTGGAGTACTTAAAACGTTTCCAAATAGTTGATATATATTGTTTCTGGCTTGAGGTATCCTTTGAAAATCATCCTACATACTGTTCCTTTTGCATTGATTCCCTTCGCTTCCACTCCATTCGTCTTTAAACCCAATGCTTCAAACCCCCTAACACCTCCCATTACAGTGGACTGATCCAAATATATTTTGGATTGAAATTCCAGTTTCTGGTAGGTTCTTTCCTATCACATCAGCCTCACACATCCGGTATCATGCTATTTGCCATCTCAAGAACCTAAAATCATGCTTCTATAATAGTAATTCATTAGTAAGTTCATTAATTACTCATGGTTCCTATTATGTTGTATGCTCAATCATGTTATGTTTGAAACATGCACAATAAAACACATGATCATTAACCCAACTCCTTTATTCCATTCACAGCCACTTCATTCCACTTTATATCCAATTCTTTGAACCCCATAATGCTTTCCATTATACTAGACTGATCTAGATATATTTTGGTTTGAAATTCTGGGTGCCAGTAGGTTCTTCCCTACTGCACCAGCTTCACACCTCATGTATGATGTTATTTACCTTCTCATGAACCTAAATTCTTACTTCTACAATATTTATTTATTTTAACATCTATAATTACTCATGGTTAATATTTTGTTGTCCTCTTTATCAAGTTACATTTGAAACAATTTTAAATTTTTTTGTCTGAATTTTGTGGAATGAGATTAATTACATATTTGATGTTTGTTGTAGATAATTTCATGAAAATTAACTTCTTGGGATTTGAATTTAATTTTTTAGTGTGGTTTTTCCTACCACATCATCTTTGAACTTCAAGTATGAAAATAATTACCTAATCATTAACCCAACTCCTTACTTCCGCATTAGTCATATCATTTCACTTATATTTAAATTTGGATTCAATTAAAGGTGTTTAATAAGCCATGCTATTTTAAAAAATAACATCCATATATTGTGGTTCATTTTAGGCTATGCATTGCAAGTTAATTTAGATTTTTTTTGATGTTTCAAGTTGGTATCCAACTATTCCCTGTTCTCACTCGTTACAAACTCTAAGAGTTTCCCACTAATTCACCTCTACTCTCCACGGTGTTCCCTCTCCCGCTCACGGTCAGGAATCAGATCTTCGTGACCTAGGGTTCCCGCAAACTCCCAACGTCGGCATCATCCTCCTCCCAGTTTCCATGTAGTCCATAGTGATGGTACTCCTCTTCCTCTTTATCCCAGTTCCACATTACCTCTTCATCTTGTTCATTCTCCCACTCACAATTTTGTTCATAGGTTCTCTGGCTCACGACTCCCACTCACAATTTCACAATTCCTTTCATAGGTTCTTCGACGCCATCCTCATTCTTCTCTCAATTTCATGATCATTATGTTTAAATATATGTTTCAATATCCATTATGTTAAAATCTGAATATATAGATTTGGTACTAATCATTTCATCAACAGGTGAGTGAACATATAACACCCATGGCATAAGGTATTTCACTGTTTTATTATGTATTTTTTTATTATAAGAGGGGTAATAAGTTCATATTTCTTTCTAATTTGTTCACAATGTTTTTTTCAAATAGGCCTATCTTTTATTCTATACAGGTACGTAGATTCTGTTAATGATTACTATCATGAGTATGTACAATGTTAATAGGGCCAATGATGATTTTTTTCTTTTCATTGAATACGTGTTTCGAATCAACTCCTCGCTTTGAAACTTCCTTACCATGCCCTGAATGTAGTACATTAATGCACCAAAAAAGGGAATCGATGAGAGGATGTAACACCCTTGGCATAAGTTATTTTGACTATTCTATTATTTATATGAATACTATTCATTTAGAGAAGCCTGTCATTCCTTAGGATTACATCAAGATGAAATTGAGTTCTCTAAAGCTATAAAAGATGCATTTATTTGAGAAACATGACATTTATTGCACATGTTATTTTATCATATGTTGCACAAGGTGTTTTCTCATATGGTGTTGTCATTCATTGCACATGTTCTATGGAACGAAACATGATAGTTGTTTTCATAAGATGTGTTATATGTACAATGAGTAAGGTTATAAATAGAAGGTACATGTATGTTTACCCATTCTATATGAATGTATGACAACACAATATGCCATCTTTATTAGTTTGTATTTTTTTTAACTTTTCTTATATTTTTGGAATATATTCATTCAGTTTACATCACTAATAACGTTTCATTTTCCAACTTATGTGGTATGGAATTATTAAATCAAATCATTATATATAATTATACCACCTTGAAATGGTTATAAAGTATGTCTTACTTTCTATTTGATTATCTATTTTTTCAATAATAAACATTAAAAATTTATAGTCGATTATTACTCTTTGACATAGTTGATTTACATGAAACTATAGAAATTTTTAACTATATGTTTTTATGGGTTATTCCAAACATTTTACTTCCAAACATATTTTCATCTATACAATTATCATTTAATGTTACATATAGAACCCTTGGATGCAAGTAGTATAGACTATAAATTTCTGACCATGAGAACATGGCAGTGTACTGAGGGGGAAGAGTAGTGTACTTATGAAGTAGAGTATGACTGGGAAGATATGAGCTTGGAGTAGTCTAGGAATGACTTCAAGATCTAGAGTCCTGAATTCTCTGAGTTTGAAGAGCCAGTCAAATGAAAGACCAAGAATGGGGTAAAAACGGAGTAGGACCTATGGAGCATTCATTAGTCTACTCAGTCTTAGCTACCTTTTGATGAAGATCCATTCAAGATGCCTGGGGTATGTTGCTTTTAGTGTTCTTATTTTTGAGTTTTTTATTTAGTTATTATTTTTTTTGGTTAATTAGGAGCTGAAATTGATACATCCCATATGTTTACCTATGTAAATGAAACATGTTAAAATATTTATTTGTGCATGTATTTTTATTTGACAGTTTTTATGGGTTATTCCACACATTTTACTTCTACATGTATTTTTCATCTATAAAAATATCATTTAATGTTACTTATAAAACCCTTGGATTCATGCAGTGTATGCTGTAAAGTGGCAGGCCATGAGAACATGGCAGTGTACTAAAGAAGACAAGTATGGCTGGAAAGGTGTATGTCCGGAGATGTCCAGGAATGACTTCATGATTTTTTTAGGTTCTTCATTTTTTCATCATTTTCCTGCATTTTTTTGCATTTTTTGTGGTTCTATATAAATTTTCATTGCTTATGAGTTTAAAATTTTCATTACTAACAATTCATGTTTTCAATTTTTTCTCAATATTATAGCAGCTGGAAGAGATGTATACATTGATTCATTACTAAAAATCCATTGCTTCCAAATTGTCCACCCATTTTCATTCATTTTAATGATTCATGAGAAAAGTAACATATTTCTGTATTCTACATCTCAATTTAGAATTTGACCATGAATACACTGATTCAATCATATAATTTCACTTTCCATTATCCTTTGTTCCAATTGATCCTTCATTTGTCACTACATGTACTCGCTACTTCATCGATTTTTTTCTCTGTCAGTTGGTATTTTTTAACATTTGTGATCAGTACAATTTTTCTGCATTAAGGTTGTCACGACCCGTCCTCGGGGCCCGTGCCATGACTACCCCAAGCCTGCCTTCCATAGGCCAGGGGCTGGCGACTAGTACCAAGGCATAAATCCCAGTAAAAAGGGAAGGCATTGCCTTTGTAAATTAAACAAGCACCATAGAGTAAGCAAGCGGAAAAGTAAACACTAAGTAAAACAGAGTACAACTGTAAGTGCGGAAAAGTAGTGGGCCAGTATATAAACCCAAAACTGAAAGTAATGTACAACTCGTAAAGGAAAACAACAACTGAAAAGTAAAAGAAGCTACGCCGAGTCGTCCTCTGGAAATCACACCTGAAGGGTGGGTACATATAGCTCCTCTACTCCTCGGGTCCCACCGTCCGCTCCGAGTACATCCCGCCCAGTGGTCCACCTCTAAGTACCGTTCTGTTCTGCAAACCTCGACCATGATCAACGTTGTCCGTCGTCTGCAACCAACACAACGTAGTGCGGGCATAGCCTGTGCAGGGGTGATTATAAGCTACTCAGTAGGGACCCCGAGACCCATGAAGGTATCCCAAAATCCACAAAGGATAAACCAAAAAGGAGAGATATAAACACGAAGTAACAACCGACACTGCTTAGGTATATGCCCATACATATACCTATGTCATCAATTCCAATACGTTCCATCCTCCGAGCCCAAGTACAACTCAGTCCACACAGGAAAGTATACGTATTCCACACAGGAAAGAAAACGTAATCCACACAGGATAGCACAACACAATCTACACAGGAAAGCACAAGATTCAGCTCACATAGGTATACTTCATCGAGGACGATGGAGATTATCACTGATCCATCTAAGTCGTCGGACCCACAAAGGATCGATAGGTACTAACCCCCGCAAAGACCCACACAGGATCATACCCACACAAGATCTGTAGGCGCTGGTTCACACAGGACCGGTTAGCACTGACCCACACAGGATCGGACCCACACAGGATTGGTAACACTGATCCACACAGGATCGCTGAGTGCTGTAGTCGTCCTCGTCGAATCCACTGAGGATCTCTGCACAGTCATCGTCGCAGTCACAATAGCAGTCGCAGCCAGCTCTAGGGTTCCCGCACACAGCAAGCTCGCTCAAGAGGGTCCGCTCCACGAGCCGAGAAGCTGATACATCAACTGTCACAAAGTCTAGAGTTGATGTATCCAAAAGTTCCGTATCGTCAACAGGAACTCAATACAACAGATGGCGCGTCAATCGGACGCCTGGTCTGAGAGTTATTGGTTTTTTCGTTCCAGGGGCCCGGTTGGTTTTTACGGCAAATCCAACCCGACCGTACTCCACCTGCGTCCAAACCTCGGGCGGAGTACGCCAAAAGAGCCGTCTCACTAAGAGGAACTCAACAAAGCTGAAGGCACGTCAATCGGACGTCCGTAGCTCAAGATATTAGCATTTCCGCTCCGAGGGCCCGGTTGGTTTCGTGTACGAACCATCCCGGCCAAACTCAAAGTATTCCGAAACCTTGAGTGCGATATTCCGAAACGACCGTCTCGATCCAATGATCGCATCGCCACTGACGGCACGTCATTTGGAGGTCCGTAGCTCGAGTTATGGGCATTTGAACCTAGATAGTTCGGTATCGGGGGTTTCGGGCCCGGGCCGACCCGGCCCGAGACCCCCCGGTCGGCCCGAACCGGGTCGACCCGCCCCGGACAGGTTCGGCGCGGCCCGACCCGGCCTGGCGGACAGGCCAGGCGCCAGTCCGGCTGGATGCAGCGCGCTGGGCGCGCTGCCAGCTCGGCCTTCGGCCGAGCTATTGGAAAAACTGGGGGCGCCTGCCCCACCCCCCCTGTGAAACCGCGTCCCCCCTCATTTATGGGGGGCCGTTGACTGCTGGCCAGGGGAATTTATTTCCCCCGGTTTTCCTCCATTCCGGCCGGCCCGACCTGGCCAGCCGGTTCCTTCTCAACTAGACCGACAAAGGCAGGTCCTCTTCTGGCTTCCGACATAGGTGGCCCGGCTGGCCGCCGGTCACCTTGTTCCGCTGCGGCCCGGAACCGGCCGCGGCCTTTGTCGTCCGGCGCGGTGCGACGGCACCGCACCCCTCCGCCACGGCCCCATTCCGGCCACGACGTCCTCGGTTTCCTTCGACGCGGCGCGACGGCGTCGCGTCCTTGAATTTTTTTCCACGGCGCGGCGCGACAGCGCCGCGCATATGTTCCGCATGAAACTGCATGGTGCGACGGCACCTCGCTCCCTCGTACCAACCACAAAGAAAACATTTAAGAAAAAAAAGGAGGAGGGTCGGCCGTTTTTGGGCGGACCGGCCCCCTCGCATTATTCGATAAAAATTAGTTGAAAACCACGAAATTCGACATGCTAGAATCATGAACGGAAATAATTTAAAATAAAACTCCTACCATGGTTCAGGAATGATGTTCGTCAATGACCCGCGGAAGACAAGTGTCGCGGAGGTCGGGCGTCGCGGAAATCGAACATTGATTCCGTTGACGTCGAGGTGCATCCGAAGAGGTAACGTCGCTGGAGAAGCTTCGTAAGCTGACGGAGGAAGCCTGAGGAGGAAGCGGCGTCTCCTTTCGTTGACACGGGAAGAAGATCGAAGAAGTGGGGTCGTCGATCTTCGGAAACACACCGGCTGCAAAGAAGATAAGAGTCGACACGTCATTCTCTTCTTATGGTGACAACGTTCTTCATCGGAGCCTAAGAGTTCTTCGCATTCTTCGTCAAGGTTGAAGAAGATGAAGAATGCTTCCCAAAACCTCTCAAGGTGGCAAGAGAAAACTAACCAAAATAAAATAAGTCTAAGCCTTATTTTATTTACACAACTTCACCTCTTTGAATTTCGAAAGTTTGAAATTAAATAACTCATCTCAATTAATAACTCATGTTGTCAAAATTAAGAAGAAGAGGAGTTATTGGGAGTTTAAAGGGGAGTTGAAGAGTTAGGGTTCATGTGGGCCCCACCGCACTTAATCATATCAAGGGAGGTTAAGTGGATGTGGGTCCCACCTCTAACTCCCTTTGGGAGGATATAACCAACATGGTTTAAAATAAATTGTGTTCCACAATTTATTTAACTATATCCAACTTTCCCCAAAACTAACTCTCAACCTGCATAAAACGCAACCTCGGAAAAGGTCTCTTTAAGAGAAAATCGGCGCTGCATGTTCATTGGTGCCCTCAGAATTCGATTCCAGGCACCGATTCAAAAGTTATAAATTCCCGCTCGTTCGTTCACTGAACGTACCCGAGCCAAACTTCAGAAATTGATTCCGGGCACACCGGGCCTCGGAATCAGGTGTTGTCAAAAACCACACTATTGTAAAATTCCAAAGAAAATTAAGAAAAAATTTCCTTTGAATTTTATGGGTCTTTACATTACTCCCACCTCAGGGCTTTACGTCTCCGTAAAGATACATCAAAACTAGGGAAACAAATGAGGGTACTGAGCACTCATCTGAGCCTCCCGCTCCCAAGTGCTCTTCTGGAGATTCCCATGCTGCCATCTGATGCGCACTAGATGAATCGACCGTCCACGTAGGACCCTCTCCTGTCGATACTCGATCTCCACCAGGACCTTCGTAAAAGTCTCCCCATCGCCAACATCAAGCTCCCCTGGTCACTGATGTGTGTCGGGTCGTGCACGTATCTCCTCAACTGAGACACGTGGAAGACGTCGTGCACCCGGTGCAACTGAGGTGGTAGAGCCAGGCGATAAGCCACCTCGCCAATCCTGCTGAGGACCTGGAAGGGTCTGATGAAGCGCGGAGATAACTTTCCGCCTCAGCCAAATCTCTGTATACCACGTCGAGGTGAGACCTGCAAGAAGACGTGGTCACCATCCTCGAATTCTAGTGGCCTCCACCTCCTGTCAGCATATGACTTCTGCCGGCTCTGAGCTATCCTCATCCGCTCCTGGATGACCTAGACCTTCTCTGTCGTGGCCTGGACCATCTCCGGTCCCACAA
Organism: Viscum album; assembly: GCA_963277665.1. Lineage (NCBI taxonomy): Eukaryota > Viridiplantae > Streptophyta > Magnoliopsida > Santalales > Viscaceae > Viscum > Viscum album. Next base: position 939,833,000 of record OY728129.1, read on the forward strand.
GTGCTGACTCCCCAGGGTCTGTCCAGCACAAAGGAGATCTACAAGGTCGGCCATACAACGCCTCGTACGGTGCCATACCGATGGTGGAGTGGTAACTATTGTTGTACGCAAACTCCACCAAGGGTAGGTGGTCCTCCCAACTATGACCAAAGTCGAGGACACATGCACGGAGCATGTACTCGAGAGTCTGAATGGTCCTCTCCGTCTGACCATCCGTCTGAGGGTGAAAGGATGTGCTAAGACGTAGCTGTGTCCCAAACGCCTCCTGCAATCCATTCCAAAGCCTGGAAGTAAAGAGAGCATCTCGATCAGAGACAATAGATGATGGCACGCCGTGAAGCCGTACAATCTCTTGAACGTAGAGACGTCCCAAGATCTCCACTGTGCCCTGCTCTCTGATGGGTAAGAAGTGATCCGACATGGTGAGTCGGTCGATAATCACCCAGATTGAGTCGTGACCTCTGGAAGTGCGTGGATGTCCAGTCACGAAGTCCATAGATATCTCGTCCCACTTCCACTCCGGGACCTCCAAGGGTTGTACCAAGCCTGCTGGTACCTGGTGCTCAGCCTTCACCTACTGGCAGGTGAGGCATCGAGAAACGAACTCTGCCACAACCTTCTTCATGCCCGTCCACCAGTGTTGTTGTCTGGGATCCTGGTACATCTTCGCCACTCCAGGATGTACCGCCAAAGGAGAAGTGTGAAACTATCTCAGTACCTCCTCCCATAAAGCGACTGATATCATGGTACATCCTCTGAAAAGGATGTCGTGCTCTACTCCAAAGGAGAAACCATCAGGTGCCTGTCCTGAGGATATCTTTGCATGCCGCCTCTCACAGTCAGCGTCCCCACGCTATGCCTCTCTGACCCGCTGTAGAAGTGGAAGAGTGACTATGAGAGACTGAAGGAAGGCTACTCCATCCCTATCCACGAAGGATATATGCAAATAGGCTAGCTTCTTCGTCGTCTTCTCAAGTAGCTAAATGCCTGTCCTCCTGCTGAGGGCATCGGCTACTAGGATCCCCTTCCCAGGAGTATAGACTATCTCAATGTCATAGTCCTGGAGGAACACGAGCCATCGCCGCTGTCTTAGGTTCAGGTCCTTCTGAGAGAAGATGTACCTGAGACTCTGATGGTCAGAAAAGACTGTAAAGCGCTCGCACATCAGATAGTGTCGCCATGTCTTCAGAGCGAAGACCACTGCTGCTAACTTCAGGTCATGCGTAGCGTAGTTCTGCTCATGCAGCCTCAACTGACATGATCCATAGGCGATCACTGCCCGCTCCTGCATCAGGACACATCCATGTCCGGTCCCTGATGCATCACAGTAGACTACATACCCTACTCCCTCCTCAGGAAACCTAAAGATAGGGGTGATGGTCAATCTCTGTCTCAGCTCCTAGAAGCCCTGCTGACATCTGTCTGACCACACGAAGGGTTTCCCCTTCTTCGCCAAAGCTGAGAGTGGTGCCACAACTCTAGAGAAGTCTGGAACGAATCTCCGATATTATCATGATATACCCAAGAAACTCCGCACCTCCGTCATGCTACTAGGTGGCTCCCAAGCTAACACTGCCTCAATCTTCGTAGGATCCACTGCAACTCCCGCCTTAGAGATGACATGTCCCAATAAGTGGACCTCACGTATCCATAACTGGCACTTCAAGAGCTTACCATAAAGCTGGTGCTCTCGGAGTGTGTCTAGTACAATCCGCAGGTGTAGGTGTGGTCCTCCTCAGTCATCGAGTAAATAAAAATGTCGTCGATGAAGACCACGACAAATAGATCAAGGTATGGTTGAAAGATCCTATTATTGAGGTCCATGAACACTGCTGGAGCATTGGTTACGCCGATGGGCATAACCAAGAACACATAGTGGCCATACCGACATCTGAAGGCCGTCTTCTGTATGTCCTCGTCTCGAACTCTGAGCTGGTGATAGCCTGACCTGAGGTCTATCTTCAAGAACCACCGTGCTCCCTTGAGCTGATCAAAGAGGTCATCAATCCTTGGTAGCGGATACTTTTTCCTCACTGTCACCTGGTTCAGGCAACGATAGTCAACACAAAGTCACAAGCTCCCTTCCGCCTTCTTGGCGAACAAAATCGGGGAAGCCCAGGGTGAAACACTGGGTCGGATGAACCCCTTGCCCTGCAAGTCCTCCAATTGTACCCATAGCTCTCAAAGCTCAGTGGGGGCCATCTGGTATGCTGGAGTCGATATCAGGGTTGTCCCGGGGTACATGTCAATATAAAAGTCTACCTCTCTTCAAGGAGGTAACCCTGGAACGTCGTCACGGAAAACGTCCGCAAACTGATCCACCACTGCAGGAAAACCAGGACTCCGCACGTCGACTGCTCCTAGGATGAGGCTAGACAACTGATGAGTGATGGGATGTCCTCTCCTCTGCGGAAGTCCATCCTGTGATACCAATGCTCCCTTCTCTCCGGTGAAGGTGAACCTGCTTCCGTCGGTGCGTAAACATCGCACCTTGCGCCTAAAACAGTCAATCTGTGCATGGACCGTAGATAACCAATCCATTCCCAAGATGACGTCGTAAGGCCTCGATGCTTCTACAAGAAGATCCCAGCCAAAGCTCTCGCCTCCTAGAGTAAGCTCACACTGCCAGCACCAGTGTGTAATCGTCGAGTCTGCTCCTGTAGGAGTCTCTAGCCGTAAGAATCGAGCCAACGGCTCTGTCAGAATCTCCGAGCTCCGAACAAGGGCAGCGGCTATGAAAGAGTAACTCACTACTATGTCTATAAGTACTGCAGTAAGGGTGGAATAGATAGAGATAGTACCGCGAATCATCTCAGGCGTGTCGTGGTCGTAGGCCTCTACTGCCTGGAGATATGCATGTCTCTGCCCGCCAGCTCCCTGTGGTCGGGGTGGACCTCCTGGTGGTGGTGGTGGTAGAGTCTCAAAGCGTCGCCGACCACCTGCTGCTCGGCCAGCTCCTCTGCCTCGTCCGCCTCCTCCCTGCGGACCGCCATGGTCGACCCTCTGCCTCTGCCTCAGTGGTCCCTCAATCGTCTGCTGCTCCTCGACACGGCGGGTCGGGCAGTCACGAGCCATGTGGCCTTGTTCGCCGTATGAGTAGCACTGTCTGCCTCTCGAAAGACTGGCTCCGCGCTGTGGGCCCCGCACTGCTGAGCCAGTGTCCTGAGGTCGTCTGCCTGAGGGTCTGGTCTTCCTGGACCCAAGAGTCATCTGTCGACTGCCAACTGCAGAATACTCTGCCACGTGCCGCCCTGCGGTGGGTCTCGACGCTGGTGTAGACTCAGCAAGAAAGCTCTCGATCAAGAGGGACCGCTCTAGTACTCCCGTCTGAGTTGGTATGCTGAGGGAGATCAGCAATGCCCTGATCTCGTGTCTCAATCCCTGTTCAAAGGTCCGGGCCCGGAAGAATGGGTCCCGTACCATGTCGGTCGAGTAGCGCGAGAGATCTGTAAATCTCGCCGAGTACTGAGCGACTGTCATGCTGCCCTACCGCAGTTGAAGATGATACTGAATGCGCACCACACGGAGGGTGGCTAGGACGAACTCTGAGCAGAAGAGGCTCTCAAAGTCCGTCCAAAGTAGAGATGCCTCATCATGAAACTGGAGCATCAAGCTCCACCATCGGCCCGCTGCTGCGTGCAGTAGGATTGCAGCGAGGATCACCATGAGGTCTGTTGGTGTCCTCAGTAGCCTGAAAACTCGTACGACTGCATCCAGCCAGTCCTCGGCTGCCTGGGGGTCCGTCTCCCCACGAAACCTGGGCAGTCGCTGGCGCTGAAACTCATGCCGTGCGCTGAGGCGACGTGCATCGTCAGCGGCTAGTGCTGGAAGTATCTGTGGCTCGACGGGTAGTGCTACCGCCGGTGCCACTGCTGACAAAGGGCCCTGCACCGAGGCCTCATCGCTCGGTGGGCTGTCGTCACGCTCGACTCTCGGAACCCTAGCTGGCTGCCGTCGTGGGGCCATCCTGAAAATGAAACAAGTGCGCCACAGTCAGAACAGTATACCTGGTGAGCTGATACAAAGTAATCACAAAGAAAACTTAAAACACACATGCAATCAATGTTTTCGTGCATTAGGTCGGAAATCAGAAGTCAGGGTCCTGGTGTACGGATACGTCGGCCGCCACCCCAACACTAGACTCCAAGCCCGCCTTCCATAGGCCAGGGGCTGGTGACTAGCACCAAGGCGTAAATCCTGGAAAAAAGGGAAGACATTACCTTTGTAATGTAAACAAGCACCACAGAGTAAGAAAGCGGAAAAGTAAACACTAAGTAAAATAGAGTACAACTGTAAGTGCAGAAAAGTAGTGGGCCAGTATACAAACCCAAAACTGAAAGTAAATTACAACTCGAAAAGGAAAACAACAACTGAAAAGTAAAAGCAGCTACACCGAGTCGTCCTCTGGAAATCCCACCTGAAGGGTGGGTACAGATAGCTCCTCTGCTCCTCGGGTCCCGCCATCTGCTCCGAGTACGTCACGCCCAGTGGTCTTCCACCAGGTACCGTCCTGATATGCGAGCCTCAACCACGATCAACATTGTCCGTCGTCTACAACCAACACAACGTAGTGCGGGCATAGCCCGTGCAGGGGTGAGTATAAGCTACTCAGTAGGGACCCTGAGACCCCTGAAGGTCTCCCAAAATCCACAAAGGATAAACCACAAAGGAGAGATATAAACACGAAGTAACAACCGACACTGCTTAGGTATATGCCCATACATATAACTAAGTCATCAATTCCAACACGTTCCAACCTCCGAGCCCATGTACAACTCAGTCCACACGGGAAAGTATACGTATTCCACACAGGAAAGCAAACGTAATCCACACAGGATAGCAAAACACAATCCACATAGGAAAGCACAGGATTCAGCTCACACGGGTATACTTCTTCAAGGACGATGGAGATGATCACTGATCCATCTAAGTCATCGGACCCACAAAGGATCGATAGGTACTAACCCCCGAAAAGACCCACACAGGATCAGACCCACACATGATCTGTAGGCTCTAGTTCACATAAGACTGCTGAGCGCTGACCCACATAGGATTGGACCCACACAGGATCGGTAGCACTAATCCACACAGGATCGCTGAGTGTTGTAGTCGTCATCGTCGAATCCGCTGAGGATCTCTGCATAGTCGTCGTCACAGTCACAGTAGTAGTCGCAGGCAGCTCTAGGGTTCCCGCACACAGCAAGCTCGTTCAGGAGGGTCTGCTCCACGAGCCGGGAAGCTGATACATCAACTGTCACAAAGTCTAGAGTTAATGTATCCAAAAGTTCTTTATCGTCAACAGGAACTCAACGCAACAGACGGCACGTCAATCAGACGCTCGGTCTGAGAGTTATTGGCTTTTTTGATCCAGGGGCCTGGTTGGTTTTTAAGGAAAAACCAACCCGACCATATTCCACCTGCGTCCAAACCTCGGGCGGAGTACGTCAAAAGATCTGTCTCACTAAGAGGAACTCAACAAAGCTGACGACACGCCAATCGGATGTTTGTAGCTCAAGATATGAGCGTTTCCGATCCGAGGGCCTGGTTGGTTTTGTGTACGAACCAACCCGGCCGAACTCAAAGTATTCCGAAACCTTGAGTGCAATATACCGAAATGACCTTCTAGATCCAAATATCTCATCACCGCTGACGGCGCATTGTTTGGAGGTCCGTAGCCCGAGTTATGGGCATTTGAACCTAGATAGTTCGGTATTGGGGGTTTCGGGACCGGGCCGACCCGACCCGAGACCCCCCAGTCGGCCCGAACCTGGTCGACCCGCCCCGGACAGGGTCGGCCCGGCCCGACCCGGTCCGGCTGGACGCAGCGCGCTGGGCACGCTGCCAGCTCGGCCTTCGGCCGAGCTGTTGAAAAAATGGGGGCGCCTGCCCCCCCTTGTGAAACCCCCCCCCCCTCATTTATGGGGGGCCGTTGACTGCTGGCTGGGGGAATTTATTTCCCCCGGTTTTCCTCCATTCCGGACGGCCTGACCTGGCCGGCCGGTTCCTTCTCAAAAGGACCGGCAAAGGACGGTCCTCTTTTGGCTTCTGACACCAGCAGCCTGGCTGGCCACCGGTCACCTTGTTCCGCCGCGGCCCGGAACCGGCCGCGGCCTTTGTCGTCCGGCGCGGTGCGACGGCACCGAGCCCCTCCGCCGCGACCCCGTTCCGGCCGCGGCGTCCTCGGTTTTCTTCTACGCGGCATGATGGCGTCGCGTCCTTGAATTCCATTCCACGGCACGGCGCGACGGCGCCGCGCATATGTTCCGCATGAAATAGCGTGGTGCGACGACACCACGCTCCCCCGTACCAACCACAAAGAAAACATTTAAGAAAAAAAGGTGGAGGGTCGGCCATGTTTGTGCGGACCGTCCCCCTTGCATTATTCGATAACAATTAGTCGAAAACCACAAAATTCGACATGCCAGAATCAAGAATGGAAATAATTTAAAATAAAACCCCTACCTTGGTTCAGGAAAGATGTTCGTCAACGACCCGCGGAAGAAAAGCATCGCGGAGGTCGGGCGTCGCGGAAATCGAACGTTGATTCCGTTTACGTCGAGGTGCGGCCAAAGAGGTAACATTGCTGGAGAAGCTTCGTAAGCTGACGGAGGAAGCCTGAGGAGGAAGCGGCGTCTCCTTTCGTTGACACGGGAAGAAGATCGAAGAAGAGGCATCGTCGATCTTCGGAAACACACCGGCTGCGAAGAAGAGAAGAGTCGACACGTCTTTATCTTCTTATGGTGATGACGTTGTTCGTCGGAGCCTAAGTGTTCATCGCGTTCTTCATCATGGTTGAAGAAGATGAAGAATGATTCCCAAAACCTCTCAAGGTGTCAAGAGAAAACTAAGCAAAATAAAATAATTCTAAGCCTTATTTTATTTATACAACTTCACCTCTTTGAATTTTGAAAGTTTAAAATTTAATAATTCATCTCAATTAATAACTCATGTTGTCAAAATTAAAAAGAAGAGGAGTTATTGGGAGTTTAAAGGGGAGTTGAAGAGTTAGGGTTCATGTGGGCCCCACCACACTTAATCTTCTCATGGGAGGTTAAGTGGATGTGGGTCCCACCTCTAACTCCCTTTGGGAGGATATAACCAACATGGTTTAAAATAAATTGTGTTCCACAATTTATTTAACTACATCCAACTTTCCCCAAAACTAACTCTCAACCCGCATAAAACGTAACCTCGAAAAAGGTCTCTTTAAGAGAAAATCGGCGCTGCGAGTTCATCGGTGCCCTCAGAATTCGATTCAGGGCACCGGTTCAAAAGTTTGAAATTTCCGCTCGTTCGTTCACTGAACGTACCCGAGCCAAAATTCAAAAATTGATTCCAGGCACACCGGGCCTCGGAATCAGGTGCCATCAGAAACCGCGCTCTTGTAAAATTCCAAAGAAAATTAAGAAAAAATTTCCCCTAAATTTTACAGGACTTTACAAAGGTTGCTCCAGCTCAACTATTCATCTGTCGTATTACAGATTTTTTGTATGTAAAATATGATCAATCCAATGGTAGTGGAATTTTTATGAAGTAAACATGGTAATATCTTTAATAAGAAAAATTCATGTATTTATTTTCTATTGTTTTAAGATCATGAACAATTTTTTTGTTGGCTATGTTTGGGTTTTCAATTTGTAGGCTATGTTTGGATGCAACGATCGACAAAACATGAAGCACCATCGAGCAATGTGGTCGATGAAGTTGGTGCACCATTAAATTTGCCTACATGTTAGTCCATTCCACTTCAGTAGAGACCAATGGAGTTTCAGTGTTGCCGTCTTTGGGGTGGGATGAAGGCATTTCAGGCAAGATGTTCTGCTGATGGTCAAGGTAATGTGAGGCTCTTCACCTCTATTTACTTCAGCCTCACCCAATCCACCTATCCAACCCTTTGATTTATTTATTTTCAGTTACATAACTTTCATTCCTGCTTTACATACTACAATGAATAATTTGAATCATCTATTTGAATCATTTTTTCATTCATGTAATTTATTTCTCCATCAGGAATGCACAATATAATTTTTTATTCAATATTAATTCAACTAAATAATTTTTACCATGTTTTTGATTTCATAACAATTTCCCTAACTTCTATTCCATTATTATGTACCACCCATTTGCGTTTAAGATATATTTTTATAGGTGGTTTGGATAGATATGCTCAAAATTGTATTGTTGTCACTTTTAGTAATATTCAGTTTGGTACTACCGTTGAGGTTCCTCTAAAAGTGGGACATCCTTCATCCTTTGTTGTGCATTTTTTTATAGAATATACTATTTCCTTATGAATTATTATGAGAATTGATATCACTATTCCATCCATATACTTGATGTCTGAAAATTTCCAATATCCTTATAAATAATTGAGCCTAAAACAATATTTAACAAAGATTAACTAATATTAGAAAAATTATATTTATTTTGAACAGTTTCCTAAATATTGGTTTCCCTAAAATTTTAGGATGAGTTGACTTGATAATATAATTCTTGGAAAAATCATCACTCAAATTTATCAAGGATTTATCAGCTACTGATAACCTTGATTTAACCATGCCAAATTATTCTATTATATTAAGTTTCTCATTATGATTATTTAATATATTTCCATTATCAAGGAATTTAATATTCAAATAAGTAATTTACACAGGATATATAAATTATTTTCTAAGGAAGCATTTAAATCCAACAACAACATTATTTCTCTCCTACAATAGTTTTTTCCATTCCTATGTTATATAAACTTCTTAAAACATGATTCTAAACAATGATAGAATTTCCATTCTAGTTCCAGTTATACCTTCTTTATCGTGATGAATAAAAACCATTTTCAACCATAGTAAGTAAATTCCACTAATTGATTTCAGGAAATACATGAATTGGTCTTAGTTGATTCAATAAAATTGGTCCTTTATATCTATTTCATTTTTTAGGAAATGCATTAATTGGTCTTAATTGATTCAATAAAGATATCCCTTTATATCTAGTTCATTTTTTATTGAAGCCATTTGTATCACATATGTACACATATGATCACATATATTCTGTATGAGATGTTTTATGGAGATGTTCACATATGTTCTGCTTACATTTGTTCATATATGTTCTGTTCAATTTGGATTAGTTTCTGATATATGGACCACAATTTAATTTGATCAAAATAGGTATAGTTTTGATTTCATTGACTCTTTCTATTTCATTTTATAATATAACAAAATCCTATTATTCTATTTCTTCTGAAATTATATCTGGGGAGGGGTTGAGCGTGCAGTTTTTCCTAGGGTAGATGGTGCCTAATACATATCATTTTAAATGGTTGGATTTTGTTTATAGATTCCCATATGAAAACATAGTGGTTGCACATTTCTCTTCTGTGTTATTACATCCCCTATTTTTTGTTTTAATTAACTTTATTTTCCTATGTCACTACACACAATATTGTTTTCATGACTATTTTCTTGAATGCCATTGAATTTGAAATCAATTATCCATCCCCAAAAATTAGAAATTAATGTACATTAAAATTTTCATTTTCTTCAACTACTTAAATGTTGTGTCCATATTTTATCCACTTTTATTCTATTGTTATTCACCATAAAGTATAATTATAATTTCATCAAAATTATTGTTTCTTCTAAACTATTATAAATACTAACTTCTTATTAAAAGAAAATCTAGTAATCGAATGCACCGTGAAATAGCATGAGCGATTACTATTTATATAAAATAAAGAGGATAAATTTTTTGTTAATTATAAAATAATAACCCATGTAAAATACGAAAATTATACCATTATGTTATCACGGTATAACATTTGGTTGAGAAATGGGATATATAAGCCTAATATCATCATTAACATAAAACATCATAAGATAAAATAAATTTTTTCCCTTGGATAATATCACTATTAAATCAAAATTAACGATGAAGAGTTCAATCATAGATTGAAATTTATTATTATATATCACTTGTGGCATTTGAGTATGAAGATAAAATTTAATTGAAAATAAAATTTAGAAAATAAGAAATCTCAAAATTTTTTGGGATTTCTTGTTCATTGAAAATAAACATGGAAACAAACATATGAAGCTCTAAAATTTTTTATAACATTTATTGAGGTAAATATCCCCACCTATTTTTTAAAAAATATCTAAAATAAAAAAAAATAAATTTCCCTAAAAATAACCCTAAAAATATATTAACGATGTGTTACTGATTATTAAAAATATTTCATTGGAAAAAAATCTTTTATAATTTAAATTTTTTTATGTATATATCATTTTAAAAATTATTTTTTTTTGAAAATATCCTTAAAAATATATAAGGGAATATTTACAAAAATTAATTTTCATAATAGAAAGAAATTTCCTTCTATCCACACATGTTTAAACAATGATTCCTTTTTCATTATTGGTAATATGAGAATAGGTATTATTGTGAAAAAAACATGATAATCTAATTCAAATAAATTTGAAAAAAGTTAAACATGGGAAAACAATTCACTACTAAATAATTTTAATAATGATAAAAAATAGATAACAATTCTAGAAAACACGAGTTTGAAAAAAAAATGGTTTTGACTAATGATTTAAATGAAGATGATTTTTGTTAAAAATAGTCTTTTTAAATCATGACTAAACAAATAGATTTAAAATAATGTAAATCATATATTATCATTAAATAATAATAATATAAAAGAATTATTGATCTTATTGGGATATATATTTTAATATTTCATCATTGTATGCATGATAATAAATAATCCTGATAAATGATGATATCGTAACATAAAAAAACAACATCAGTAACATTGAATAATAATAAAAATAATATGATAACATTACATAAACAATATAACATCATTAATATATAGAGATTCATAATATAATATGTCATAGAAAAAGTATATAGATCGCATAAAATAATTTTTGACCATAACATAACTTTGGTCCCCAATACCGCAATTTGAGACAAAAGTCCCTTACTACTTTTAAAACATTTAACCAATAAACTGAAAGAAATAAAAACCCTAAAATGGGAATTTAAACCCCATAATCATAAGGATAATAATATATATATATATATATATGCTGGATATCTACACATCATAAATGAATCATGAGGGGAATATGGCTTATGTTTCATAGAAAATAAAATTAACATAGAATTCCCTTATTTATAGACCCCAACCATAGTATCCTATTGTAGATGAAATATTTTTTACATTTTCATTGATATAATGGTTTGAATCCATTAGGACTAAACATTTTAGTAGCCATTGTAAAAAAGATTCATTATTCAAATTTACATTTAATTTTATTAAATAAAATACACAATGAATTTCTATTTTCAATTATATTATCCCCCTCCGTATATCCCTATATATCAATCAAAAAATAATTCCTTGTATCCTAAGGGAAACAAAACATTATAAAGGGGTGATCTCAAATGCTTGGTAAGGGTATGTGTTTTGTGGATTCTATAAATAACAACGGAATAATCAATATGGAAAGGTAAATAACTGAATAAAATTTTATTTAATCAATAACATTACAATTATATTTAAGTTATAAATGTTTATAAAATATTTCGATATAATGAATCACATGGTATATAAACATAACCTAGGATGTTTGAACTAATCAAATAATCCCACAAAATTTAAATAACTAAATTCATAATGATTGAATGTGAAATGATGTATATCTAAAACATATCATTATAGATTCAAACCAATAATTTCAATACTATAAATTATTTATACTATGAATTGAATACTTTCCATAATTCATAACAAGAATAAAATTAATTTTAAGGATTTTCCCAAAACCACATTTAGTTCATATAATAAAACCATTGAATGTATCAAGAGGCTATAGTATGCCCTGCCTATAAAATATGAAATCCAATCAATTCTTTATATGAAATGGGTAAAACCTAATTATTATAAACATTCAAAGTAAAAATAGAAAACAAAATATAAATACTTTCCCAAATATATTATCATATTTATGAACAATCAATAGTAATGGGAATCGTACATAAATAGTACATCACTATCTAAACTAATCAAAAATAATATAAAGAAATGATAACAGAAATAAAATTATGATAAATAAACTTTGGAGAAAGGATAAAATAATTCTATCATTGACTAATATAAATACCATAAAAAGATATTTAAACACAATCTTAATGAAAATATCCATTTCATTTCAAATTTATTAGATCTTGTATCTATGAATTTTTTTTGAAACAAATGTCATTAAAAATTCCACATAAACATAGAGAAGAAGATATAATGAATTGATGATCATGTCGATAGTAAAGTACATTAATGTTTTAATTAAAATTCCTTATGCACCGTAAAAATGTTAGCAAATGGCCTAGTTCTTAAAGTGACAAGAATATTTCATTGTTTTTTATAAATAAAAGTTAGAAACAATATCTATTAATAAAACAATTTATAATATTAAAGATTTTTTATTATAAATTTCTTGAATACATGGTTTTTTAAGAATACTGATTTCTGACCCAAGAGAGGGAGGAAGTCATATTATATTAAAACTTTTTCTATCCAATAGTATATTCCACAAAGTGTGAAAATGGTAATATGACTTGAGAAACACCATGAATAACTATAAGTTGATAAACTTAATTACCTTTTAAAAAAATCTCATATAATTTCCATAATTGAATATTCTTGAATAAAGAATCCTGATTAGAAAGCAATTAAGAAATATATGATTAAAATGATCATAATATTGCTGTGAGAATAAGTCAATGAATTTATTATGTGTGTAAACATTAAATACTCAAATGAAAAGAGTAAATAAAAACTATATAGTTAAAATTTATTATACACATATTCATTTTATATTATTGATCGTGATTCTTTAATACGGCCAAATGAAAATGAATATAGTTATGAATTTTATTTCTACATAGTAACATTGAGATCACATCAACATTGATGAAATAATTAAAATTAAAACATAAAATAATATTATTAATTATGTATTCAAGATATTTAATTTCAATTATGCTGTATATACACCATGTAAGAGTAATTATGCACATAGAATTAAATTATGCCCCATTGAAATAAAATTGAGATGAGATCTATTACCTCACACTTTATTTTGATTGGACATGATTTAAATGTCACGACCTATCCCCCGGGGCCCCTGTCGTGACTACCCCAAGCCCGCCTTCTATAGTCCAGGTTCTGGCGAATAGCACCAAAGGTGTACATCCCTAAATTGGGATGGCATTACCTATATAACATGAAAATGCACAAAACAAAGTACAAGATGGAAACAAAATACTAAATAAAACAATATACAAAACGAGTGGTGAAAAGTAAAAGGGGGATAAAAGTACAAGCCCATCTATAAAGTACAAGTAAATTGAATGTACAAGCACTGGAAAAAGGGAAAACAAATTCTGGATAATCCACTAGGAAATCCTACCTGAAGGGTAGGTACAGATAGGCTCTGTAGAACTCCACGTCCGTCTGTCACCTCTATGTACCATCACACCGTGTGGTCCACCTCCGGGTACTGTCTAGTCCTGGTGCTCTTAGCCTTGGTCAACGTTGTCTGTCATCTGCATCCAACACAATGAGGTGCGAGCCTAGCCCGTGTAGGGGTGAGTATAACGATACTCAGTAGGGACCCCGAGACCCGCAAGGTCTCAAAAAATACAACAATGATAAACCACAAAGTAAGAATTCAATAGATAAACTAATATTTTTATATTCCCATAAATATACCTATGTTATCAAGTAATCCTTCGCAATCATGAGGTAAATACAAACGTTACGGACTCAGGTCAAACCAGGATTTTATTCTTGGGGTAGTATCAAGTAACATCCCCAGTCACACTGTCGAAACCTCAGCAGCACGAGAACTCCCCCTCTATCGAGTAGAGTGGGCATGTTGCATCACATAGAGGAACTTCCCACTAACCATGGACTGCTGAGGTACTCTTCCTATTGAGTATCATGGGTCTGCCATGTGACACAGAGGTGATCCCCACCATGGGTCTGTCGTGTCACACAAAGGTGCTCCCCCTCGTATCCTGCTAAGGTACTCCTCCTGTCGAGTAACGTGGGTCTTCCATTTCACATAGATTTTCTCCTCAAAGTGGGTCTTTCATGACACCAAGGCGCTTCCCACATGGCTAGTTGAGACACTCCAAGTCGAATCGGTTAGTAGTCGTTAGGTTTTAGCTTGCTACTAGGTCTCCATGCTATACTCACTCATCTCTAGGTGGATCCCCTATAAAAGCTAATGGTCTGTGATCCAACTATCCTAAATTCCCACGAATATGTTTCAAAAAGGGCCGCCACATCGTAGGGGTCTCAATGCAATAGACGACGCATCAATCGGACTCTCGGTCTGTGAGTTATTAGCCTTTTAGTCCATGAGGCCCGATTGGATTCGTGCATGATCCAAACTGACTACATCTCAACATTATCGTGAACTCTAGTGCGGTATAATCAAAGGTACCACTACGCTCGAAGAAAACCTACACCGCTGACAGTTCATCAAGCAGTCGTCTGATGCCAAAGATATGGCCAATCAATGTAAAGAGCCTCTAGAGGGCCCGAGTCCAGTCTGACCCTATCAGACCGACCTGGTCCAACCCAGTCTGGGTTGACCCAGTCAAACCTATTGTGTCTAGCCCATACCATTGGATGGACCAGCCTATTAGGTTCGCGCAGGCCCGCTGGGCCCTGCCCACCAGGCCGTGTGGGCAGTTCAGCATGGGCTCGGACCCAGTGCGGCCTGAAGCATCGCGAGGGCGCGACAAGGCTGGTTCAACTAGGGCGCCATGAGGGGGGCCACGGGTTCCACAAGTCAGGTGGGGAGCATGGGGCGCATGGTCCAGCATAGTTCGTTCGGGCGCACAGGAGGCGGCTGGGAAGGGCGTGGGAGGCTGGCCGGCGAGCAGCCGGGAGGCAACCGGGAAGGCCGGCGGGGCACTACTAGGGCCGACACGGGCTGGCGGGGTGCGGCTCGGTTGTATGGGAGGCTGGCGGTGGTTGGGAGCCGGGCGGCACGGGTGGGCAGAGGTACGGACGTGGTGGTTCAGCCAGAGGGTTGCAGTTCAGAGCAGAGCGCCAGAGCACCGTGGGGACGGCTCGGATTGCAGAGGCCGCAGGTAGCTCTTCCTTTCTCACAGTAACCTTCATCATTCTTTCGCCTCATCGCCATGCCAAAGATGATCACATACAAGAATGGTGAAGGGGTTGGGCCATGTTGGTATGACCTGCACCCTCCACATTTAGGGTGGTATCAGTTGGCTCATCAAGATGTAAGAATATGTACAAAAACTCACCCGCAAACAATTCATTTCGAATTGTTGATGAAGATTCAAGGAAAGCATCAACAAGTAAAAACCCCCTACCTATGTTCGTCGTTCGTCATCTGTAGACGCAGTCGTTAAAAGTGGATGAAGAAGATCGTCGTTTTTCTTCTCTACTACACACTTCTAATCCCGAGCTTCGTGGGCTCATTGACGACGATGCAGAGGGGAGGTTGGTTGATGATGTCCCACATCGGTAGAATCCCAGAGAACAAAGTCAAAGAAGGTCGGCGTTCATCATTCTTCATTGGGAGAGTTCTTCCCTCTTATACCATGTTTTCACAAAGAAGCCATAGAAAAATAATAATAGATAAGTTTATCTATTATTTTGTTGGCACAAAATTCTTAATGGGGAAATAAAATTATTAGCTCCACCTAATTAATGTGGTGTATTGGCACAAGTTAATTAGGGGATTGGCACATGTTTATAAGGGGAGTTGGAACAATTTAATTATATGGAAGGTGGAACCATAAAGGAGGGAGGGTGTGGAGAAACTATACCTCATTAATTAGGGGAGTTTAGAGGTTTTCCGCTCCTTCCGTTAATAGGGCAGTTTAGCCCCGTATGCTCCCCATATCATAACCTTTCGCGGGAGGTTAGGTTCTGGTGGGCCCCACCACCATAACCTCTCCTGGGAGTTTAAGGTGTTGTGGTCCCACCTCCAACTTCCATGAGGATATTTTAAATGTCAAATATAAATTAAACCACACACTTTATTTTTATTTAATTCAATCTCTAAAAACCCTAAAAAAATATTTTATTCTCGACCCACTACATTCGAAGTGATAGTCTTCTTAAGAAAATACAGGCGATGCGAGTTCAATGGTGTCCTCATATTTCAATTCCAAGAATCGGTTCAAAAGTTTTAAAAACCCACTCATACTATTACTAAATGTACCCAATAAAAACTTTTGAAATTTATTCTGGGCACATCATGCTTCAGAATCATGTGCCGTCAATTTTCACGGACTCATAAAATTCCCTTGTTTTTAAGAAAAAAATATCCACAGAATTTCTTGGTATTTACAATGAACACTAGTGTTAGTATTTTAAAACTTATATTAAATTATGAAAAACCATATTAATACTTATTATATCCTATATGATTATTTTAATATATATTTTATCCCATTTCTTAATATTCGTTCATTATTTTCGATGTTCCGAGTATTAATTGCCTTGTTTTCTCAATATATTTTCACTTGATTTTTATTTATTAAAATTACATAGCTAATGATTTAATCATATATAGAATGTAAAACACAATTTCAATATAATATATATTTATTATATATGTATTTATATTTATCAATATTTTTTTGTTGTTGGAAATGAAATACACATTTCATCGAGATAGTAGGCCATACGTTTTCCTAAACATTTTTTCCAATACCATGCCTGTTGAAATAAATAAATGTAAATGATAAATATATAAATATAATATTGAAATTATCATTTAAAAATTACATATTATATGTTTTTTCAACTCATACATAATACATTCCATGTAATTTATGAATAAAACACATCTCTTCGTGGTGTAGTAGTCCAATGTACACACATGTGATATTATCGTATTCCTAGAAAAAGAATATTCTTGACTTCATTATGGACATAAAAATTATATAATAATAATAATGCCATAAATATAATATATATATATCACATATAAACTACCAATCCATCATTATTCCCAACCATTAAAGCATGTAATAAGGAAGCGAATGACATCAATTCCTGACATACTAGTCCACTGTACACACGAATACTGTTTTCATAACCAATTTGGTGGAACTGTTTAATTATTTAGGTCATAAAATCAATCTAAATGAAAAAATTACATGTATTATATGAAGGTCAAAATAAAATAGTTTTTAATATAAATCAAAGGAGGTGGAGGAGTAAATCATATAAAAACACTTTTAAAAGGACATTACATCTTCTTTGGGTATCCTCATTAGTGTGTTCCTACAACAATTAATGGATTTAATTTTTTAAAAAATACTAATTTTATGATGAGGGTAGGGAAGTGGGAATGTTATTTGGAAATGTATTATTTGAAAAAAAATTTATTTTTAAGGTTTGAATATAGGATGAGATGGGGAAAATTGATAAGTGAGGGACAAGACACACTTGGTATTTTTCAAATGCATTGAGTGATCAAACATTTGATTCATGGAAAGTGGCCCCAATAATGTAAAAATATTTTTAAACTAATGGATATGGTCTAACATTGTCCATAAAATGGATTTTTTACAAGTTATGGTTCATTTTGATACCTCATATTCTATGATAAATAACTTTGTCAACTCGTTTAACCTTTATCGATGTAATAAATTATTTATAGTTTCACTAATCAGGTTGGTAAGAAATTAATTATTAATTATTATTAATTATATATTTATTATAATTTAAAACATTTAATCCCATTACTCAAATTCATTTCACATAATTGAATAAAATTAATTACAAATTATTCTTGTAGAAAATACAAGAAAACCAATTTGTAAGTGAAATTGTTCAAGGTATTACTATGTTTTAAATATATAATTTAAAAAAAATGATTAAATTTTATTATATTAGAATTATATATTTATTTTTTATCTAATTTTAATTTAATATAACTTATTTTTTTTTCAACATCAATTATTTGTATGAAATGATATTTTACAATTAAAAGTAATTGTTTTTCATTATTAATTAGATACAAACATCTCAAAAAAATATTAAAAATTAATTAGAATATAATTTTTAAATTTTTATAATTTTTTTTTCAAATAAAATGCATTTATCTTTAAAATTTTATTTTTAAAACATGCACTACATGAAATCAGAGGAAAACAACCATTAGGGAAATGAATATTTTTAACGGTAAAATTGTATGTTTTTCTTATCTTCTTATTAAAAAATCAATTTTATGAATGTAAAATAAATTTGGTAAAAATACAATATATAAATTTTAGTGATATCTTTTACTCTTATTATTCAAAAAAATTTATAATGGTAAAATTATTTTATCTCATAAAAATGGTTTTTTGAAAAGCATTTCCTTTATATTCATTTATTTCATATATTAATTTATAATAAATTGGTATCCTTTGAATTCAATTATATATTTACCTAAGATATTTAATACTATACATAAAATCCAATTTAACATAAAGGATGTCATTTTAATTTTAAATAATTATATTAAACTATTTTTGTAGAACTTGGTCTTGCTTGTAATGAAAGATATTGAAGAAAGTCTTTATTTTGTATAATGAAATCTAGAATATTGTTCCAAGAATTTCAAGATATTTCATAGATTGAATGTACTGAAAATATTAAATAATGTTTAATGTCTTGGGATAGTATAGTACCTACTAGGAATCTTGTTTTATTTTATACACACTATAGAATAATATTGTATTTATTTAGAATTTTGGGGAATTTCATTCTTTACAAAATAAATAAATTTTGTCCCTACAATTAAAAAAGGATATTGGTAATAAAGGATTTAATGTTTTAATGTTATTTAAAAAACATGTTTAATAAAATGGCTAATAATATATCATCTTAATAAGAGATAATGTTATGTCTAATGGTCATAAAAAATAGCATACAACTATGCATCAATTAATGATAACATTAGTTGTATGTGATGATATAAGAATCAAGTAAATGACTAAATAATTATAAAATATGATTGAGGAAATATATCACAATAATGAGAATAATGAATTGAATGTTTAGGGTAAAAATCCATATGTCTCTGATGATATAAATGACCATTTGATTCTTCAGATATGACTGTAATCAGATAACATTTTTGTTTTGAGATCCTTTTCTGAATGTTTATTATTTCTTTAACTATCTATAAATATTTAGATATATAATTAAAAGATATATTTCTAAATCATAAAATAAATTTTAATATTTGGTTGTTCTTTATAAAATATATAATTTATCCCTTTAATCCATGAAATGAAAACACAAATATTTATTTTTTGTGCGTGAAGCATAAGATGGAAATTTTTAAGGGATTTTAAGATCTATAAAATAGCCATTAATTGTTTCCCAAAATAATATACAAAAATATTATGGTTATTAAAATATATCTATATAATTAATTGATCTCTTACTCCAGCTACAAATTTCATGATAATCCATTTCATAAATGGTTAACCTTGTGACAATTCCAAAAATTATGATCCTTCACTTTTGAAAGAAGTTTACTAAATTTCAAAATTGAACTTATTATTAAATGGTTTTAATATAGTTAGTAATATACAATTTACCTTATCCCTATTATTCATATTTGTATACAAATATAATTATAACAACATTATAAACATAATAAGAGTTATATTTTTCTAAATATTTTGTTTTCCAGGATCTATAACATTCCACTAAACCATTTTAATTGGTTATAATTAGAATTTATCACATACATTCGAATTATTAATGACAATATATAAAATATAATACTTATAAATATCATAATTATTTTTTCTATTATTTAATTGATTAATATACAATTATATTGTAACTATTTAATCAAAATTCAATAAAATTAATCATTAAAATTCATCAGTACTAATATTATAAGCATAACCTTGATCTCTTAGATTTTTTGAGATATATTTTCTCAATGTATAGGGAATTCATTTTCATAGTTCTCCATAAACTTTCAGTTAAATCATTTAACATTAGAAAATTATTTATTTCCCATTAAATATTGATCATGGTTCAATTTTTCACAAAATATGAATAAAACAACTTTTACTTTTACAAATCATAGTATTTTATATTAATTTGAAAATTAAAACATATTGGAAAATACTACTTTATATAATTCATTTTAGCCCCCATTTTATAAGTTGAAATATTATCCTCTTTCATCCCATAGAATCTATAAAGAATGATGTATTATATATCCATCGTAATGGAACATGATACGTATTCTTCATAGGATGAGAATTATTGGGAGAGTAGTTACCTTCAACGAATTTGCAAAATACCATTAATAAAACAGTCAATATTTCCCATTTTTTTGTTCATAGTCTGAATCCTTCCATGTTAACATTGTATTGTTGGATTCATACATAGAAATTATTTACTCTTTATTCCATCTTATAATCAAGAACTATCTTTCCATATATGCACGTTGCTTATGAGTAAAATAGTATTTCAAGGAGATTACCATGAAATCGTTCCACTCCGTATTTATTATTTCTTCGCCATACATTGATTTGTGAATCAAATACCATGATTGATCTCTATAACCTGAGAGATGATAAACGTCTATAAAAAAATTATCTCTTTCACTACTTCCCAGATAAATAAATATATTATATAAGTAATTTATCAATTTCTTATCTAAAAATACATTTATATTCCCATTTAATAATGTAGTTTTTTTATGAATAATGTAGTCTAACATTATTAAATTTCTTAGTGTATCAGTTTCCTTCTTTATATTCTAATGTTTATAACATGGAACATGATTTATCAAGGCCAATATGGTGATAATTTATTCATTTATTTTTAAATATCAATGTCAATATTCATTATCATTCCCTATATTGAAATACTTACATGAGTATGTGCATTGATACAATTACCAATCCTTCTATTAGGGGCCATTTATAAACTATGTAATACACAAAATTAGATAATAAAATTGGGATACATAATGTATAATAACAAAACTAATGCATATAACATAGATAATATAATAATTATAAATATTTTTTTTGGAATATCATTATTTAGATATCTTTCCCAATGGGTTGTAACAAAAATGTGAATTAACATAAGAATAACCCTCAGGAGTGTCAAACCAATTGTCTAGTAATTCATAATTTCGTGTACCAGGTAACAAAATATTCAATCCTGGTATTCCTTTTTAGATTTATTACCCTCAATAGCCTTACTATAAGTACTACATCCACATTTAATATCTGGATATATATGTATTTCAAAGAAAGAACCAAATAATTCCTATCATACCAAAACATTTAGATTTTATTATATACATATCCAAAATTTCTATCATAGAGTTGGGTTCCATAATCTACGTTTTTCAAACTATAGTATCAAACATATCTAATAATCATTCCATTTTACCAAATGTAGAGACCCTAAGACATTTTTCATAGATTCGGTGCTTACATTATTACATTTCTATAGAAATAGTTGTTTAAATACCAAAGTACTTAATAATATTATAGTCTTTATGAAGATGAAAATCAAAATAAATTAAAATTATGTCAGAAAACATAAAATAAATAATGAATTTTCTATGAGAATTAGTTTTTCTTCCGTACCATATCCTTGAATATAAATCTAAAGTTACTTCCTCATATTCCTGGAAAAATAAAACATGAGAAAGAGGTGATATCAGATACACAATAACGTTATGTGTATAGTATAAGCTATTAAAAAAATAATGAATAATAAATATAGAATGGTAAATAACTAAAAAATTAATAAATAATAATAAATATATGATTTAGTTGATAAATTGAAATAAAATAATTCCATATAAATTTTCACATGAGAATGGAACTATATCATGTAAATTATTACTAATATAGGAAACACATAGAAGAAAAATAACTGAATTCATAATTATGGGATGCGGACATATGGATATCTAAAACCTACCATTGAGGATTTACCAAGATAAATATAATAATTTCAAGGCTCCATACCAATAAGTTAACTCTATCAAGAACTTATGAGAATAATATAATAGATGTAAGGGCCTCGATCATACCGATATCTAGTTTGTCTCATGAGACATTTTGATGCTTAAATGTGTTATAGTAGGCCTCAACCATCACATATAAAAATTAATAATTCCTTATTTTATAGTGTTAAAACATAATTAACATAATCATTTATTCTAAAACAAGCATATAAAGCATAAATACATTCCCCAATTAATATCCATATTTATAGTCCATCTTGAGTAATGTGGATGTTATCAAAATAGTACATACATAACTAAACTAATCATAAAAAATATATGGGAATAATAAGAGCGATATCATTACAGTATACACCCATTTGAGTAATTTTAAAGGGTTGTTGTCATTGTTGAATAAAAATACCTCAAAAATATATTGACAAACAATCTTGAGGAAAATATTCTATTTTTAAATCCTTGTCTTCAAAATTCAAATTTTTAAACAATATATTTTATAATAACATTCTAAAAATTAATTAGATGCTTAAACTAAATGGAGGCCATATTTTATGGTAATTATATACATGCTATAATGATCATTAATTATTCATTATTAAATGATTATAAAACTGAATAGTTTGGAAATATATAAGAATATTATTTTGAAAATAATTTTTAAAAATGAAAAATTAGGTATAAATATATTTTTAAGAATAATTTTGAAATGGATAATGAAATTTTTTAATACATTTCTATCAAACAGGATTTTCATATGGAAAATATTTTTTAACCAAAGAGGTAAATGATGTCAGATATTATTAAATCATTTTCTATATAGATTTAAAGTATAATGAGTGGAATAATTATAATAACACTGGAAAAATATGATTAATAACTAGAGGATAAAAAAATTGAGGTTTTATATAACAATAAAAATAAAATATCATTTTATTTAAATATAAAATTTAACAAAATCTATTGTAATGGGATTGTGAAACAAACTGTTAAAATGATAATAACATCACTGTTTTAATTGTTAAATGATTCAATTAGTTGATTCAATAGTAAATACACATAAAACAATTGTAAATACAAAAAAAATATATTTAAAATTCTTTATTGACATAATCCATGAATATTAATGACAATGAGGACCAAATATAATGCGATGAAAAGGAATTTAGTTCTGAAATTTCATTACTACTATGTAACATTATGACGAAATCCCCATTAATGAAATAATTCAAATTAAAATGTAATCTAACATGAAGAAACATGTATTAATTATATTACATGTCAATGGATATGTATATAAACTCCATAAAAATAATTTTTTGCAAAGAATTACAATATGAATCAATAATATGAAATTGATATGGAATCCCCAACCTCACACATTCTTTTAATAGAACATTATTTAACCTCTTGTATTTAATCAAGTATTAAATTATAATATAACCATATTAATTTATATTATATCAGTTATAATTTTTATTATATATTATCTTTATCTTAGTAAAAATATTTAAAAACATGTATTGTGTCATATGTTAATTTCCTTGTTTTTCATGTATATTTTAGCTTTTAATATTTTTATCATATATAGATAATGATTTAATAATATATAAAATTCACCCAGAAAGTAAATAATGTATATATTTGGTATATATATTTAGATTAATTGCTTATATTTAGTGATAGGAAATAAAATACAATGTTCAAGGAGACAGTAGATTGTACTTGTACATGAGCATTGTTTTGAAATTTCATTAATATATTGAAAGAAAGAAAAATAAATTATACATATATATTATAATTAAAATATCATTTTTATGACATATATATCACATATGCATGTTTATGTTATCCTTAATAGATTTCACATAAATAATGAATGAATTACATCACTTCGTGAGGTGGTAGTCTTCCGTACACAAAGGTGACACTATCATATTCCCAAAAAATGGAAAGGCTGAAGGTATGTATGATATAATAATTAAATAATCATTAAATTTTCATAAATATCATATATATCATATATTAACTATAAATATATCATTATTCCCAACCATGATATGTGGTTATGGTAGTACGAACCTCATTGGTTTGCAAAGAATTACGTTTTAGGTATTAAACATAACATATAAAAATATAAGAATATATAATATAGTATATTTTTTTATAATCATGTTGTAATATGAATTTATGGGGGTGGGGAAGGATGTAAAATAAAAATTGCTTTTTTGAGTACATGTCATCTTTTTATGGTATCCCCCTTCAGGAAGAACTAAAACATTAAAAGGATGGATTTATGAAAAAAATAAGGATTATAGGATGATGGGCGGTAGTTTGGTATGTCATTTGGTAATGAAATGTATTAATTATTTTTTTCATGATTGATTACTATAACTATTGTGGTGACCAATAATAATTGGTGGAGTGGACACAATTGGTATTCATGAAATATATTGAGTGATCCCATGATCAGTTCACTTCAAAATGGATCCAATATTGATCTTATCTCAATCTTATAAGGGTTAATGTATATTTATATCCATACAATTAGTTTTTGACATGTTTTGATTCATTTTACTCCATATATTCTATGTTTACCAACTATGCAAACTCGTTTTCTCGTTAATAGATGTTCTTATGTTTAACAATTTTCCCACATAAATTTTGGAAAATAATTATTTTTATATTACTAAAAATTGAATATTATTAATATTAAAAATATATAATAAAATTTTTCCAAATTAAATTTAAAAATGTTTGAAATATTAAATTAAAATAATCCTACAAATAGAATGAGAAAGTAGGGTTTTAAAGTTAAAATGTAAAAAATACTACTATGTTTTAATATTTAAAATCAAGATGAAAATATTTAAAATTTTATAAATATTATTAAAATATAAAAAATTGAGCTAATTATACATTAAAAAGAATTTAAATTCTTTAATAACATTCCAAATTCATTAGATGAAAATTCCATTTTCAATTAAAATTTACAATTTTTAATATTCTTCAAAAAATGAAACATCTTGGAAAAAGTACCTAATAATCACCCTATCAAAATTTTAAAACATTATTAATAAATTAAAATTCATTATTCAAATAAATATTATAAAAATGTAAAAATTTATTTTAAATGAAATTAGGGATTAATAATCGAAAAAATATCATTTATCAAAATACAGATTTTTATGGGTTAATTTGACTTGATCATATCTAATTATTATTAAATCAATTGGATAAATATGCAAAAAGATTAAATATATATATATATATATATTATATAAATTTAAATATTATCATTTAATAATATTAATTATTTTAATATAGTTATGATGAAATACCATTGCTGTATAAAAATAGTTTTTTTATAAATTTTTTTTATTTATATTCAATTTGTTTTTATATTAATTTTTAATTATTTGGTAACCCTTTAATTAAACAATATATTTTCATAATAAATATAATACAATCCATAACTATAAATTTAATTTCTATGAGATAATATAAATTTTAAATAAATTTTTTAATAGAATTCGGTAAATATTTTCTTACATGTAACGCTGGTTATCGAGAGAAATCATTATTGCATTTTACAAAAGCTAACATAGTTCTTATTACATAGAATGAAATATCATATACTAAATTTATTTAAAATATTAATTTTTAAATTATTTGGATATTGTATTACCTTCTATATTGGGAGTTGTGTGTTTTACAAGCATTTGAATAAAATGTTATCGTGATAGAATTTTGGGTTGTTACACCATATCATAAGTCTCGACTTTCTATTTAAATTATCATAATTAATATTTAATGAATGTATTTTTATGATAAATATATTTCTGAATTATCATAAAATTTATCATATTTAATATGATCTAATAATGAAAATTTATTTCCTATTTATCCATAATTCATTAGTAAATTAATGTTTCAGATATTAACTACATTGTTTTTCTTATGTGTTTCAAATTTTTTCGTTTGTTCCTCTTAAATTAATCATGGTCACATAATCACAATTAATATAAATATGATATAAATATTTTATATTTTCAAGTTATATTGGGTTACAGTAATCTATAACTATTATAGTTAGAAAATAAAATATATCGTTCAAAGAGATGGTCAATCGTACGTATGCATCAACCATTCATCCATATCCTCTACTAAAAGACTATAAGAATCAAAAATGTAATATTAAAATTATATAATCATATTTTTATATATATATCACATAATATAAATGAACTAATCTATATTTCATTCCTTGTAATGTGTTAATGTATTTAATTTCCTCATGAGGTGGTAGTCTCTAATACACATTAACGACATTATCATATAAACAAATTATGAAACATAATATTTAATATGCGATATAACTAGTTAAAAACTATAATAATATCTTATATATAATATATAAAAATTTAACTCATCTTTATATGCAGCTGTGAGTAGTGATGATGGAAAATGTATTACATCGGTTTGGGAGGTGGTGGTCTAATGTACATACAAATGATGATTCTGTATCCCATTTGATGGAAGAGGTTAATTATTTAGGATAAAAAATTAAAATACAAAAAAAAATATTATTTTAATTTTACTTATTTTATTGTACATGTATGGTTCAATTATAATTTAAATAGGATGAGGAAAAAATAAATTAAAGTAATCAGTTAAGGGTGTTACGTGTTCTCCAGACAACATTGTTTGGATTGTATCATAGGATTTGTATGTTGGATTTATGATGAAAATAAGGGTTCTATAATGATATTAGGCATGTAATGATGTTTTTTAATATGTAATTTAATGAACCAGTGTCTTTTGGATGTGTGAAGAGGAGAGGATAGTGGGTGGCCTTTTTATGTGAGATGAGTGCACACTTGTAATTTTTAAAAAACAAAAAGTAGTAAAATAGTTTTTTAAATCATAATAGGATCCCAATAGTAATATTATTTCTATTATAAGATATATGGTGGATATAATTTCTGAAAATTACTAATTGATAATTTTTCGGACATTTTTAATCCTTTTATTTTTAGTTTAATCCCCTTGTAAGTCCATTTTTACATAAAAAACTGCAAATAATTTGTTTATATTTTTACTATTTAATATTGTAAAATATTAAGATGAAATTATTGGATAATATAAATTATTCTTATTATAAGTATGGAATCATTTTTAAATATTACATTCACATGATTGGAAAATTTAAATATATAATTACACCTCTAGAAGTAAAGATAGAGCAATTTTTCAAAGAGAGGCCATATAATTATTAAATAGTTTTTATAACAAACATCCATAAGAAATTCATAATAAAGAAAATAATTGTAATAATATAGATATAATTGAACATAATATTAATTTAAAACCATTTTAAAATAAATTTTATTTTTTAATTCTTTAAATTAATTGATAATTCTTAGTAATAAACAATATTTTTCACTATTGATTTAATCTTTTATATTTTCATAAAATTATTAAAAAATCACCTCATGATTATTTGATAGATTGAATTCATAAATAATTTTTTTTATTAAAATAAAATTTTTAAATGTGGAAGATATTAATTTTCAAATAAGTTCCTAAAATGAGGAAAATCATGTTTATATATACGTACCATCATAAAAGTAAAACAAGATTTATTCTTACCTCTTATCTAGAAGAAAAATAATTTTAATGTTAATCAATTATGTTAATATATAATATATAAATTTACTTAAATTCATTCAAAAAAATTATTTAAGTATTTAGTTTATTTAAAACACATTTATGTGTGCAAAAATAGTTTTTTATAAAAACATTAACATTTTTTTTAATTTTTTTTAATTTTAACTTCTAATTATTTTTTACATAATGAAATTTTTATATAAAGTTATAAATCATGTATATTTATAATCTTTTTAATATTATTCATGATTTCTATTTCAATGGTTGAGTGACAACATTCATATTGAATAATTATATTTTAATAGAATGTAATGTTTTGTTTAAACTAAATGGCACGTGTATAATAAGATATATTCAGTTTTGACTGTTATACAAGGAAAACATATTTTTTCATGTGTCATAAAATAAAATGGTGTTTTCTGGTAAATCTATATTTTTGAGAGATTAAATTTATTTTTTAATAAAATATCACAAAATCATTTGGGTTTACACATGGTCTCTTTCATAGTCACGTTTCTGGATGATATTTTTGGATACTATAAGTCAATAGTTGAACAATTGAATTATTTGGATGTCATCGGGAGATAAAAAGAAATTATTACCCATTCCAAGTGTTATGTTTTGATTTCAGAAAATTGTTTTTTTTGGAATTTCATTTCTATGGGTAGCATATCTGTGTTTCTTGAAAAGATGCAGGTGGTAATGTCCTTAGAGTAGTTGAGAAGTGTATTTGATATCAAGAGCTTCTTGTGATGGGATAAATATTGTATTTATCTATTAGAAGTAATCCAAGATGACATATTAAATTTATTCATTGAAACATTAGGTTTTTATGATTTAATGTAATAGAAAATATTAACTATATTTTTAGGAACTAATGATGGGGTTGACATTAGATCTCATTCTGATTCTTCAAAAACTAGGAATAGGAAAATATTTTTTCTATTGTGCTAATGTTATAGGATTGGGGCATGTATTGATTGAAGGGATGTAGGTGATTTCATAGGGATATCACTATTTAAACGCTAATAATAATAACACCCCTTCCATGATCATGAGTTGGAAATAGATACTCAAGCCTCCAAACATGAACTCACTATATATTTATGGAGATGTTTATATTATATTATAATTAGAAAACAATGATGCATATTTTTACTCATATGGTTCTGAAATTGTGATAGAGCCGATGGTTTGAATATATAAATCTTTTTAATTATCTATAATATTTATACTAATCAAAAAGATATTATGGTTTCCCACACATGGAGTATGAAATTATAATCCTAGTATATTATTGATTTTGTGGTGGAGTATTCATTAATGAGTTTGTTAGATGATTTTATAATTGGATTCAAAGAGTCTGGTGGGAAGGAGTTACTAGATCTAGTGATGGTTAAACAATCATTTGATGAACGTCTTAGGTCAATCCCATGTAAAAAAATATACAAAATCACCATATCAAAATCATTAGAGGCCGGGAGACCACTAATGAGTGTTATTAGTCTCTATTAGTTCATTGGGTTTTTGTAAAGTCTTGGTTGTTTGTAAATATCTAAGGTAGGAATTTTTTAGTGACATTCCTAGGTCTTTCTAGTCCATTCACTTACGGTGTACCATGATTTATCATAATATGATACATCATTTTTGGTGGTTGGGGATAATGCGGTCAATAACAGATTTGGTTCCATGGTACCTTATAGATATAAAATTTAGGTGGATCACTTGATACATATGAGTTTGATGAATCCATTTCCCATTCAAGTATGGAAGTGGAATGAGAACTCTATTGACTAATTCCTTGGTTTACAATGAACACATATTACAAAGGATGAAATTTGGTGGATCATATATTCATTTAACAATTCATTCATTTTCCTCATATTAATGATACGAAGATGGAATGAAGAACAAGCACACATATGTTTTAGAAATTGTGAGACTTCATGGGGTTCCCATTATGGTTATTTCTCATTGGCATGTATGGTTTGTATCTGGGTTTCTGTATGATTTAAAAGAGGTTATGGTTTCCCAATTGAAATTAAGCATGAAATATCAACTATATATGGATGGATAAAGATATCTATTTAGATTAATTGTATGAGATTTGGTGTTAGATTTTTTAAAATCTAGAGAAAACCATCTTCCTATGGTAAATTTTTTTATACATAATATTCATTATTTAATTATGATGGATCCATTCCCAAAAACTTTTGTTAAGTCATGTAGATTGTATTTTTTCATGTAAGAGTCGGTAGAATTTTCCTTAGTTGGACTCATCATTTTTCACAAGATAATAGATATGGTAATCATGATGTGGAAGATAATTTGCAAAGTACAGATTCATAATAATTGTTTTAGTAATGTCATTATTGGGCACTATTTTTTTAGATTTTCATCAAAACCATCTTTGAGTTTTTGCATGGATGAGACAATGTCAGTTCCATAAACAGGGTAAGTTGGAAACATGGATTGATGGATTTTTTGAGATCATTTATTGAATCAGAAAGGTGGAATATCTTTAGGAAGTATTATCTCAATTGATATTGTTTCATTATGTGATTCAGATTTCCTAGATAATAGGGTATCAACTGAACCCTCCCTATGTGATCGAGTGGTAAGATATATTTCTCATTACTAACAACATTTCGGATGAAAAATACATTCAAAATATGCATGGTGAAGAGAATAAAAATGAAGTAAACAAATTCCCATAGTCTGTGTGATGTGGTAGTGTATACTAGATATACATGAGATGTGGGTGTGGATATCACTTATGAGGTATCGGTGGAGTCCCATTTTTTAAGGATCCATTAAAATTTGTATATTCTAAGGATAAAAATATTTTATATTTAGTAAAATTGTGACACCCTCTAAGTTAGAGGTGTACGTTTGTTTGATTATGTTATTTACTTTAGGTTATTGAAGAGTTATTTGGGATATGGGGGTATAAAATAATAAATTTGGGAGGAAATAGTCCAGGAACATAGTTATGGAATATAATATTTAATAATCATGTGACTAATGAATGACATGAAATTGTGAGGCACATATTTGTGATTGATGATTTTTGCGTGGTTAATTAGACCAAATGGAATTCCAAGGGTATGGTGTAGGTGTCTGGGAGTATTTCCCAGAGCGATGCATGATATATGTATTTTTTTTCAAAAACCATATTTGTGTCTAGATGGTTTTTCATTGGTGTCACATTGTTCAAAAACTATTTTCCAAAACTATATACCTTATCTCCAAGAGATAGTGCCCCCTCAATCTAAACCATTTAAAATATGGAATTTATCCTTTCCCCTTGAACATTTTAGGTCTAATCACCCCTTATAATCAATTGGATGAGGATAATCCTTCCCCAGTTCTCTAGAGTCCTATCATGACCCATCCCCTGGGGCCCATGTCGTGACTACACCAAGCTCGCCTTCCATAGGTCAGGGGTTGGCAACAACCACTGAAAGGCGTATTCCCTAGAACTGGGAAGGAATTGCCTTTATAATCTGTAGGCTAACTTAACAAAGCACACAACAACATATGAAGACAACGAAACTATATAAAAAAAGTGTACTGAAATTAAGAGGGGCCGGAATAAAAGCCCAACTATAAAGATAAATTTACAATTGAAATATAATACAACTAAGGAAAGAGAAAAGATAGCTCATGGATCTTTCGCTGAGGTTTTAACCAGAAGGGTAGGTATAGATCGCCTCCTCAGTACTCCACATCTACCAGTATCATCTGCATACCGACATGCCTTATGTTCCACCTCTGGGTACCGTCCACTCCTGGTACTCTCAGCCTCAGTCAGTGCTGTTTTTCATTGACATCTATCATAACAAGGTGCGGGCATAGCCCGTGGAAGGGTGAGTATAACGATACTCAGTAGGGACCCCGAGACCCTCAAGGTCTCACAAAAAACCACCAAGGATAAACCAAAAAGTATGAAAATAACAGATAACCCTACATAGGTATAAGCCCATACATATACCTCTGTTATCATATAATCCATCTCAATCATGAGGAAAACACAAAGGTACCAACTCAGCTCACACCACGTATAACATTAGGTACAATAGTAGAGATGATTAGATGTAACTACTAAATGATCATACTATGTTTAGATGCTCTGCTGCTAACCTAGAAAGAGTCACAAGGTGCAGAACCATGCAGGATAGTTAGAGCTGACCCACACAGGATCTCTAGGAGCTGACCCACATAGGATCACTAGGAGTTGACCCACATAGGATCGCTGGGAGCTGACCCATATAGGAGCGCTGGAGGTGACCCACTTAGGATCTCTTGGGGCTGAAACACACATGATCGCTGGATCTGACCCACACATGATAACTCGAAGATGACCAACCCATGATGACTATAGCTGACCCACACAGGATCGCTCGGAGCTGACCCACACAGGATCCCTAGGATTTTACCCACAATGGATCGATGGATCTGACCCACACAGAATCTCTAAGAGCTGACCCACACATGATCTCTACGAGCTGACACACACATGATCATTATGATCTGAACCTCACTGGATCGCTAGGATATGACTCGAACAAGATAGCTTGGAGCAGTTTTCTCATCATAGCCAGCTACTAGGTTTTTGAACTAGGCTTGCTCGTCTCTAGGAGAGTCTGCTCCCCAAGCCACTGGTCGATTCTTCAACTTCCACGATGTCCCATGAAGATTTATCAAAATGGTCTTCCACTTCATAGGGGTATTAATGAAACACAAGATGCATCAATCAGACACCCAGTCTATGAGTAATTAGCCTTTAATTCATGCGGGCCCGGTTGTATTCATGCTCGATCCAACCCGACTTTTTTCCAACATTATCCAAATCTCCAATGTGATATACTCAAAGGGACGGTCTTGCTCCAAGAATTTAAGCATTGTTAACAGTTCATCAAATGGATGTTCGATGCCATTAGAATGGGGCTTGTAATATAAAGGGTGGTATCAGGTCTGGGTTCGGTCCGACCCAGTCGAACCAAAATGACCCGGCCCACTGGACGGCCCAGCCTGCTGGGTCCAACCCGCCTGATTGTGAGGGTCGTGAGGCCACAGGGGTCCCGCGAGGGCGTGGGGCATCTCGGCGGTCGTGATGCCACGAGTGCGTGAGACCACCGGGCGTCGCGGTTAGAGCAGCTTGGCCGCGGGGTAATGTGAGGGCACAATTTGGGGTGGCATAGCTAGAGTGTCCCGGCCACGGGGAGCTGTGAGGGCGTGGTGCTGAGTGGCTCGGCCAGAGCGTCTCAGGTGTAGGGTTCCACGTGGGTATGATGAGGGGGGGATGGACCAGAGCATCTCAGTTGCGGGGTCTGTGAGGGCAGGACCGGGGCAGCTCGGTCGTAGTGGCTCAGCCACAGGGTTCCACGAGGGCTCAGTGCGGGTCGGATCGGTCGAAGCAACTTGGTTGCGGGTTGCGGTGGCCGCAAGCAGAAGTTACCACAGACGGCGGGGGCCACAAGTTGGTTCCATTGCCTTTTTCTCCTTCATCACCCCTGTCGCCTTCATTGCCTTCATCGCGGTTCTCAGGTTTCACCGGTGGCAACCTCCAGCACTGGTCACCAACTTCTTCCATTGTGAGAAAAACAACTAACCTCAAGATAAACTGTGGAGAGGATGGCCTTGTTTGTTTTTCCCGCACCCTCTGCGTTATGGTTGTAGAAAGAAGCTTTAACAGAATCAGGAATCAAGAGTGAAAACTAAACAATCTAATATGAATCTTGGATCAACTCATCTTGGTTGATCCATGATCGCAATGCATTTCAAGAACGAGGAAAATAATTGTGAGAATTCATGATTTCAATAACAACCCCTACCTCGTTTGATTCGTCGATGAGGGAGAAGACGACATCTTTGGGGGGGGGAGACAATCATCGATTGAAGATGTCCCAAGTTGGAGGATTTCTTGAGGAAGAAAGATGAATTCTAATTCGGTGTTCTTCGTTGTCATTCTTCATTGGAGATAATTTCTCCCAATTCTCCATGTTTCTACCTTTTTTCCAAGAGTTTCCCCCAATTCCACCCAAAATGAGGATTTTCCAACCTAATAGGATTATGTTGGCATAATTTCAAATTTTATTAATTAATTAATTGATGGGTGGGATAATAAATTAATGGGAGGGTTGGCATAATTAATTGGGGAGCTCAAGACGTTTCTCCCTACATAATAGGGAGTTCCAGGGGTTTTAATCCTTAGATGGTCCCCACCACCATAATATCCACATGTGTGTGGTTACAACAAATAAAATAAAATGAGTGATTTTTTTATTTTATTATTTCCTCAAAAAACCCAAAAATAATCTTTGATTCTCAGCCAACATACATTGTAGTGATAGTCTCTCTAAGGGAATACTAGCATTGCGAGTTCAATGGTGCCATCAGATTTCAATTCTGAGCATGGTTTAAAGGATAGAAAAACCCACTTTCACGTTTACTGGACCTACTAGAAGTAAAGTTCAGAAATTCTTTCCAGGCATTCTGGGCCTCAAAATCATGCGCCGTAAATTTTACTGACTCGTAAAATTCCCATTTAATTAAAAAAAATTACATGGAATTTCCATGTATTTACATTCTCCAGACCTCAGGTCTTTTCATCCCTATAATCCACATCACAAAACTAGGAAAACAAATGGGGGTATTAAGCATTCATCTGAGCCCCCCGCTCCCATGTGCTCTCCTGGAGGTTCTCATGCTGCCAACGAACGCGGACTAGAGGTATCGACCATCCACAAGGGAACCACTCTTTTTGATCCTCAACCTCAACTAGAACCTCCATAAAAGTCTCCCCATCATCGATGTCCAGCTCGCCTTGGTCGATGACATGGGAAGGGTCATGCACGTATCTCCTTAGCTAGGATACATAGAAGACATCGTGCACCTGGTGCAACTGAGGTAAAAGATCTAGGTGGTAATCCACCTCGCCAACTCTACTGAAGACCTAAAAAGGTCCGATGAACCTCGGAGATAACTTGTCGCATCATCCAAATCTCTGCAAACCTCGTTGAGGTGAGACCCGTAGAAAGACATGGTCACCATCCTCGAACTCCATAGGACTTTGTCTCCTGTCAGCATAAGACTCATGGCTGCTCTGTGTAGTCTTCATCTGCACCTTCCCTATGGTTGCCCGAACCATCTTTGATCCCACGGGTGATGACTCCCCTTGGCCAATCCAGCACAAAGGTGATTTTTATGGCCTCCCATAAAATGCCTCAAAAGGTGCCATCCCTATGGTGGAGTGATAACTGTTGTATGAAAATTACACTAATGGAATGTGATCCTCTCAATAGTGACTGGCGTCATGGACACATGCACGTAGCATGTCCTTGAGGGTTTGAATGGTCCACTCAGTCTAGCCATCCGTCTAAGGATGGACAATGGTGATCAAACGAAGCTACGTCTCGAATGCGTCCTACAACCCCTTCCATATCCGGGAAGTAAAACATGCATCACAATCGGAAACAATCGTCGAGGTTACTCCATGTAGCCGCACAATCTCCTGCACATAGAGGCATCCCAAGAATTCTATTGAAGCCTATACTCTAATCGGTAGGATGTGGGCCGACTAGGTGAGTCGGTCGATGATCAAACTGATAGAGTCATGACCTCTAGATGTATGTGTACGTCCTATCATGAAGTCCATTGATATCCCATCCCACTTCCACTCTGTGACCTCTAAAGGTGGAACAATGCATGCTGGTACCCGATGCTCTGCCTTCACTTGCTTACAAGTGAGGCAACGAGAGATAAACTCTACAAATACATTCTTCATTCCCATCCAACAGTGTTGTCATCAGAGATCATGGTACATCTTCCCCACTCTTGGATATACCACTTGAGGGGATGTGTGGAACTCCTTCAACAATTCCTCTTGATGTGACACTAGTACCATGATATGTCATCTGAAGAGGATGATGTGCTTCCCACCTTTAGGAAATCCATCTGGTCCATGTCCTATAGATATATGAGCACATTGTTCCTTGTAGTCAGTGTCCCCACGTGGCACCTCCCTAACTCACAGAAGAAGTGGGGGTGTGATTGTAAAAGAATAAAGAAAATATGCTCCATCTCTACAAAAAATGGACATCTTCAAAGTGGTTATATACTTCATTGACTCACCTAGTAGTTGTATACCAGACCTCATACTTAGTGCGTCTGCTACAACATTACCCTTCATAGGAGTATAGGCTATCTTGAAATCATAGTCCTGGAAGAACTCAATTCAACACCACTATATCAGGATTAGGTCCTTCTAAGAGAAGATATACCTCATTCACTTGTGATCAATGTACACAGCAAAATTCTCACCCATCAAGTAATGTCGCCACTTCTTCTAGGTGAAGACCACTGCTTCTAAAAGCAGGAATTTGGTAGCGTAGTTCTGCTCATTCTGTCTCAGTTGTTGAGAACCACAAGCGATCACTGCTCGCTCCTGCATCAGGACACATCAGAGTCTGGTCCCTGATGCATTACAGTAGACTACGTACCCTATGACCTCCACTAGAAGCCTCAATATGGGGCACTATTCATCTTCTTCCCCAACTCCTGAAAATCCTCTAGCATTTCTCCAACCAAATTAAGTGTTGACCATTCTTCCTCAATGCTGATAGAGGTGCTGCAACTCTCAAGATATCTAGTACCAACCTTAAGTAGTGACCAGCCAAACCGAGGAAACTCCTTACCTCTGTTACACTCTTGGGTGGCTCCAAAGAAAGTACCGCCTCAATCTTCACTAGATCAACTGCAACTCCAGCATATGATATGACATGTCTCAGAAAGTGAAACTCTTGGATCCAGAACTAGCACTTCGAGAGCTTACAATAAATCTGGTGATATTGGAGATTGTCTAGTACAACTTTTAAATGATAGGCATGATCGTAATGAAATTTATTGGAATAACCAAGAACTCGTAATGACAGTACCGACATCTAAAGGTTGTCTTCTGCACATCCTTGTATCGTAATCTGAGAAGGTGATAGCCTGATCTGAGGTCTATCTTCGAAAACCACCATGATCTCTTCTACTGATCAAATAGGTCATCAATCCTCAGAAGTGGGTACTAGTTCTTCACAGTCCGTAGGCTCAAATTCCAATAGTCATTACAAAGCCTCAACCACCCATCCGCCTTCTTGGTGATTAGAATCACGACTCCCCAATGAGAAACACTGGCCAGAATGAATCCATTCCCCTGTAAGTCCTCAAGCTCTACCTGCAGCTCACAAAGCTTTGTGGGAGCCATCCGATATGCTAGTATAGAGATTAGTGATGTCCCGAGGTACATTTTAATGTAAAACTCCACCTCTCTGTGAGGAGTTATACAAGGAACATCATTCAAAAAGACATCGACATACTGGTCCTCCACTACATGATAACTCAGACTCTCCACATCAACCACTCCAGGGGTAAGGCTTTCCAACTTATGAGTGATCGGCTACACCCTCCTCCGGGAAAGTCCATCCAGTACATTAAAGGCTCCCTTTTCTCCATTGAGGGTAAACCTGGTCCCATCTATGAGGGCACACCATACATTGCACCTAATACAAACAATCTAAACATGGACTACTGATAACCATTCCATGCCCAAGATGACGTCGTAAGGCCTCAACGCTGCTACTAGAAGATCCCAGCCAAAGATCTCACCTCTTAGTGTAAGCTCACACTGCCGGCACTAGTGCACTATCGTCTAATCCACTCCCGTAAAATTCTCTACCCATACGGATTGAGCCAATAGCTCCATCGGAATCTCTGAGCTCCGAATGAGAGAAGTGGAACAAAAATGACTCGCACATGTGTCTATGAGTACTATATCTATGGTGGTGTAGACATAGATCGTACCTCATATCATCTCTGGAGTGTTATGATCATAGGACTCAGCAGCCTCAAGCTATGCTTTCCCCTATCCACCTGCTTCCTACGGTTGGGTTGGATCCCTTATGGAGGTGGCGGTAACATCTCGAATCATCACCCACCGCCAGCAGCACGACCAGCTCCCCAGCCACGTCTGCCTACTCCCTGCAGACCTCCTTGATAGAATATTTGTCTCTGCATGGGCGGTCCTTTGACTATCTTCTAATCATCCGTAGGACGGGATAGATAGTCCTGAGCCATGTGACCCTACCCACCGCATGTGTAACACCGCCTACTCCTGGCATGACCTACTATATCTCAGGTTTCCTACACAACCGACACTGAATATTGTGGTCATCCACCTGAAGGTCTTGTCCTATTTGACCTCTGCGATATCTGTCTGCTTCCAGCTATAGAAGACTCCGCAATTTGACAACTGGTATTGGGTCTTGCAATTGGGGACAACTCAGTAAGGAAACTCTCTAATAGGAGGGATCTCTCTAACACCCTCTCCTGCGTTGAGATGCTGAGTGAGATCATCGACACCCTGATCTCCCACCAGAATCCTACCTTGATGGTTTGGGCCCAAAATAATGGG
Source organism: Viscum album (assembly GCA_963277665.1). Taxonomy (NCBI): domain Eukaryota; kingdom Viridiplantae; phylum Streptophyta; class Magnoliopsida; order Santalales; family Viscaceae; genus Viscum; species Viscum album. The sequence goes on from OY728129.1 coordinate 939,871,199, forward strand.
TACCGTACAATATTCATGGAGTAACATGAGAGGTCAGTGAACCTCGCTGAGTACTGAGCCACAGTCCTGCTACCCTGAAATAGATGAAGAAGCTCCTGAATGCGCACTGTGCGGAGAGTCGTTAGGACAAAATCGGCCTGAAACCGGCTCTCAAAGTATGCCTAGAGAAGTGTCACCTCATCATGAACCTGGGGAATCATGTTCCACCATCTACCTATTTCTTCCTCTAGAAGGCTGGCAGCAAGGATCACCATGAGATAGACCAGTGTCCCTACAAGTTAGAAGACTCTCACTACCACCTCCAACAAATCATCAACAGCCTATGGTTCCATCTCTCCCCTGAACCTGGGTGGCCTCTAACACTGGAACTCGTGAAATGCGCTCAAGAAGCGTGCACCATCTGCTACTGGGGATGGTGGCATCAATTTCCAAATAGGGAATGGTATCACTGGTGCCTTCACTTGTTCATCTTTTGGAAAAGGGCCCTACACCGAGGCCTCAATGCTCGGTGGGCTATCAGTGCGTACTACACTCAGAACCCTAGCATGGAGGCATCCTAAAAATAAATAGGTATTGCATGGTCAATATGTTATATCGGGTTAGTGGACTTAATATATCACAAAGAAAACTCATCAAAAGACACACACAATCAGGGTTTTCATGCACTATGTTAGTGTATGGACACATCAGCCGCCGCACAAACACTGGATTCCATAAATAGATAACCACACTCACTGCACTTGACAATATTGTTGTTAAAATAATGATCCGAGTTCTATGTTCTGTGGTAGACTGACTCCTCTAATACCAAATTTTCACAACCTATCCCCTAGGGCATGTGCCATGACTACCCCAAGGCCACCTTCCATACGCCAAGGGATGGAGACTGGTAGCAAAAGGCATATTCCCTAAAACTGGGAATGAATTAACTTTATTACCTTTAAATTCATGTAACCAAGAACTCAATATGATATGAAAACGATAAAAATGTATAACAAAAAGAGTGCTGAAAGTAAAAGGGGTCAGAATACAATCCCAACTATAAAGATACAAGTACAACTAAAATACAAATAAAATTGAAGAAAGAGAAAAGAAAGCTACTAGAACAACCTATAAGGTTCCTACCTGAATGATAGGTAGTGATAAACTCCTCATTACTCCATGTACACTCGTCTCCTCTGCGTACTGACATGTCGTATGGTCCTCCTCTGGGTATTGTCTAGTCTTGGTACTCTTAGCCTTAGACAGTGATGTATTTCATCTATATTCAACACAATATGGTGTGCGCATAGACCATGAAGGGGTGAGTATAACAATACACACTAAGGCCCTGAGACCCTAATGGTATTAAAAAATCTACTGAGGATAAACATGAAATTATGAAAATAATAGATAACCCTTCTTAGGTATATGTCCATATAAATACCTAAATTATCATGTAATCTATCTCAAACATGAAGAAAATACACAGGTACGGACTAAGATCACACTAGTTATATCATTAGGTATATTAGTATATATAATTATATCTAAATAATATATCATCTTACTTTGTTAAGAATCTCTACAGCTAACCTAAACATAATTTCTAGGAGCAGACCTGCACAGTATCTCTGGAGCTGACCCACACAGGATAGCTAGGACCTGACCCACACATGATCGCTAGGATCTAACCGACCCATGATCTCTAGGAGCTGATCAACCCAGGATTGATTCTGATGAACCACATAGGATCACTAGGAGCTTACCCACAGAGGTTCACTAGAGCTGACCCATATAAGATCACTAGGAGCGGACCTACAAAGGATCGATGGAGATGACCCACACATAATCACTAGGAGACGACCTACACAGTATCGCTAGGAGCTAACCCACACAAGATCACGGGAGATGACCAACACATGATTGCTCAGTGATAACCCACACATGATATCTAGGATCTAACATGCAGAGGATCACTCGGAGCTGACCTACATAGGATACCTAGAATCACTCTTCTCATCATAGCCAGCTACTAGGTTTTCACACTATGCTCGATCGTCTCTAGGAGTGTCTACTCCAGAAGCCACTGTTCAATTCTACAACTTCCACAATGTCCCAACATGAAGTATAAAAAAGTTCCTTCAGGTCATTGGGCTCTCAACGCAACAGATGGTGCATCAATCGAACGCCAGGTCTGTGAGTTAGTAGCCTTTTAGTTCTGACGGCCCGGTTGGATTGGTGCTCAATTCAACCCGACCGTTTCCCAACTTTATCTGTCACACTACCATCTCAGACTCCAATTTATTTTATTTTAGTTTATTATTGTTCTTTTCTCAGACCCACGCCTTTTAGGCGAGGAATAGTTGGATCCCGGTTTGATTATTTTTATGTTTGATATTTGGTGGGCCTCGGGCCGGTGTGCGGTCTCCGCATCGCGAGTGGTGATCGTGCATTCGGTCGTAGCGAATGCGTTGTCGCCCAATTGTTCGAATAAATAATAAAATTTTATAAATAAATTTAATTGACTGAAAAAAATCTATATATAATTTTATAACGATAAAACCTGGTTAATATTTAACCCATAATCCAAATAATATTACTGCGCGGATGATAATTTTGTTATTATTTAATCTGGTAGTAATAATATTTTTATTAAATCATTATAAATATAATTATTAATGAAACGTAATAATATTATAACCTTAATTAACATTTAGTATGTTTTTATTTTCCTTTCATTGTTATTAATATTATTATGGTCTTTTTTCAATTAATGTTATTACAATTATTTTTTTTGTATCATTCATATTATTGTTATTATGTATATATATATATATATGTATGTATTTTAAGACCCTGAATATACCCATTCCTGTACCCCCTCCCAACCCTAGACACCTCCCTCTCTTTCTTCTTTTTTTTCTCCACGAGGTTATCCCCTCTCCCATAGTCCCACTTCCCAGCTAGCCCAGTTCCTCCGACCTCTTGCAGTAGTGCCCTCTTGCAGTGCAGACCTCACCCCATCCTCCTTCTCTGGCTCCACCTTCCTGCAGTGCCAGCCGACCGCGACGACTGCTTCTGGAGGTCCCGAACTGTAGGGCCTAGTGTACCCGCCTCCATTCCCCGGCCACACCCTCTCGTAGTAGCTCAGCAGCCTAGTTGGATCCCTTACACCTCTGGGCGCATGCAGCACCTCCCCACTACATCTCCTTCAGCAGTGTCCCAACCACCAGCAGCTGGCCACCCCTCCTATCTGATGCCCAGCAGCCGTCATTCTAGCACCCTGCATAGAGCCACCCCTTCGCCCAGCACCTATCCACCAGGCCACCTACCTTCTCCCCTATAGTCATGTTCCCCTTGGCCATCACAACCCATGCAACTCCTCCTACCCCGTAACGTCACCCGGGTGACCCCCACTACCTCCCGCCGCTCTGCTTCATCCGGCACGGCCTCCGCCGGTGCCGTCCTCCCCTCCTGGTCCGGTCCTTGCCGTCCCCCACTCAGTCCGGTGCCGCCTTTGTGTAGTGCGACCCTCTCTGGGTCCTGCGTGGCATCCCCCGTCCGGTCGGCTTTCGACCGACCTCCCATTGTTGTCCCATGCATCAGACCACCTCTGGCCCCCTGAAAACCACAAATCTAGCCTCTTTCTTGCTATCCGGCCAACCAAGGACTACCTTACATGCATTTCTCCTTGTTGGTGTGCAACAAACGGAACTGTAACCGTCGATGCATTGGCCAGCCCTACCAGTACAATGTGCTGGCCTTTTCGGCCGCCCACCTTCACCGGTAGCGGACTGCTCCGGCGTGTGCGACCTCGAACATGCCCTCTTCAGCGTGAAACTCTCATTTGTGTAGGCGAAGACCTCCTTGGGTCTTGTTCTTGATTTTTTACAATGTCTGTCGTCAAAGATGAGGTGAGTTCACTTCAATTTGGTTCACCACCCATTTCCGACGGTCGCACAACACTGCTGGTTGAGCGCGCCTCCACGCCAAAGTAAGGTTTGAACTGTTTTTGTTTGAGTGGTAAATAATTATTTTACCGCGTGATGTGTTTATTTTTTTAATTTTATTTTTAAAATAATTATGTTATGGTGTATAAAGTAATGAGTTACTTTTTGGGGATGGTTTCATAAATCATAAAGTGGTTTAGTGATAGTGCAGGGGATATGAGAATTTTTTTGTAAACATGTCGAGCTAGTTATTTTATATTGTTTATTCATTAGGATTATTTCAGGTTCTCATTTGTGTGTTTTTATATGTTTTGCGTTGTTTCAGCGCATTGGTGAGGCCTTCCGTGATGTTTCTGTCATCAGCAGGTTTCACGTACTTGTGCGCAAATATGAGACGTGCATCATCGTCCTAACTGAGCTGCAATTCATGGTAAGTCCCCCACTTCACTCACTATAAAATTTAGAATCTATTAATTTCTTAATGTTTTATTAATTTTAATGAATGAGAAATAATATTAGATAATTATTTTTTAATTGATTATTTGGTGTGAAAAGAGTCGTTTAAGTAATACCGAACACTTGAAACATTTTCTTGACGAGCGGGCACCCAGTATTGAAAGAATTATCGTTTGAACTTTAAACATAATTAATGGAATTTCGAATGTACTTATAGTTTTAAAGATAATTGATTTATTCTAAACAAGTGTTTTGGGTCTTCTCTAGAAATGAGGTTTTTCTTTAACATTGGTGAAGGCCTGTTTGGAACTTTAATAAAACAAATTATTTTGGAAAACCGACTCAGGGTTGATCTTTGGTGTGCGGTGATTGCCTGAGCTGTATGTGAATTTTTTGCATCATGAATGATTGATTTACATTGTGGACGCACATGTTTTTATGGATTGTGTTGACAAGGTAACTTGACATTGTGAGTGAATCTTCTGAACACGATTGCCACACTTTTATAGATTATGCACTGGCTAGTGGCCCCATAGTTGGGAAATACTGAGTTATTACTGCAATGGGGATTGGGCCCCTCGGTTAGGCTATGAAGGGATATACCGAGCTTTAGGGAGTTATGATGTCATTGAGTTAAAGCATGCTTTCAGGATGAGTCACATGTATGATATGTTCTAGATTTTTCACGATCTCCTAGGTTCAACCCATGTTTCATTTGGTGTTTATTTGTATGTGGCATACGGTTGAGAGGACTAGTTCGGTTGCTGGCCCCTATGTGCCACTTCTTCTATTTCCCTTGGTGTTTGTTGTGTTATATGTATGGGTTTTCCTTTTTAGATAATAAGTGAAGTTTGTATTTCTAAATGGTTCAAATTAAATGTTTTAAAAAGAAATATAACTATTCCTTTCAAACATTAAACTTGTTTTAAAATTAAAAAGGGAAATGGACTGTTACTTGTTTTAGAGATGAAATTGTTTGTGTGTGAAAACCAGTATTTTGTATATTTAGTTCAAACCTAGAATTAATAAATTTCTCTATTTAAAGGTAGTGCATTGGGAATAGATATCGGGCTAGCCTACTGGGTTTTAATAATCACGCCTATAGTTCTTTTTTTTTTAGTGTTTGTGTTGGCAGCTGCTTGGGTGCATTCACCTTGGGTGACGTTTGGTCATGAGTTGGAGATTGACCTGTGAGGTCACACAGAGATAGTGGTTATCTCTTTCGGTTAGTTTTATTTTCCTTTGTTCTAGTTTTGTTACTTTACTCTTTTTATTTTGTGCTACTCTATTTTATTTCTGCTTCTTTAGTTATTTATTTATATTGGGAAAAATCATTCCCATAGCCTCTGTTGATGCCCTGGCGCTTGTCGCCAGCCCGGGAGGATCGGGAACGCCTCTCGGGCCAGGTCGTGGACCGGCTCGGGTGACCGATTCAGGGTCGACCCAGTTTGGTTCGTGACAAAATAGTATCAGAGGAAGTCGACTCTTAGCGGACCGCATTTTTTAGAGTTCCCTTTTTTATTTGGGATGGCCAGTAGATGTAGATTAGGAAAATCGAGGATCAGGAGGTAGGATACGCATTAGTGCATGATCACCACCGCTCGTGAAGAGAAATGATTTATCATGGTTAGTTTAGGATATGAGTCACTTGTACTTGGTTGTTTTGGATTGAGGGATGACAATGGGGGGAATCGGTTCACATTGCGGCCTCACATGGGGTGGTCACTCGTGTGGAGTCTATGTGCCCGATTTAAGATCCTCTTAGTGTTATGCCTTACATGGGGCATGGGTCACCACCATGTTTCTTGGTCAGACATATGAACTAGTTCTTGATTCCAGTGGGTTATTATTCCTTGTGTTTTTTTTAATCTCTGTTTATTTGAGTGCGTTAAAAGTGAAATTGGTTTTGAAATGAAAAATGGTTTCTTCCAAATTATTTTTGAAATTACTAATGTGGGTTTTTAAAGAGAAAGTGTTTTGGTTTGGAAAATCTTTGTATGTGTTTGGATTTGGTAAGGAAGAGAAGTGTTTGAACCATGGCACTCCTTATGGAGGGTCACACATGTGTGGGTATGTATGGAAGTGTGTGGGGGACATGTTCGTAGATGATGTGAGTGAGATTGAATAAACACACATGTGATGGTTCATAAGATTCCATAGGTGATATTTTAAAATTTTAACGAAATATCAATTTTGCAAAAGTTATTTCTATTTCTGTTGTATATGTTTGTCTGATGGGCCTATTGCCTTTGGCTTGTGTTGTTGTCTTTATTGAGTTTTGGCTTGAAGCCAGTTTTGATGGTGTTTTTCGTTTTGTCATGAGTATGCTGCCCAAGAAGCCTCCAAAAGTTTTTAATGAGTTATGCTCAATTATCTGTTTGTTTTGTGTGTTGCCTGCTTATCGATGTAATTGATGTCTGTTAGAGGCAGTTGTATAATTCATAAAGGTAGTGTGATTTTGGGTTGTAGGGAACTCCCAGGGTAGTTAAAATTCGTACCGCCCTAGAGTTGTTTGAGGGTTCATTTCTCAGTTAGTAAAGATGAAATGTCTCATCGGTGTTAATGTATTGGGTGTGATTAACAGTGGTCGACATCCGAGAAGGTTCCCCACCAGGAAAGGAGTTCAGGTGGATGGAACCTGTCTCCAAGAAATCATCCTCATTGGTACCGACTCCTAGTTCATCAGAATGCTCTCTTGTATGTCACCAATATGGCCAGTCCGGACATTCTAAGCCATCATGTTGCATCCCATTAAAAATGTAAGAAAAACATGGTTGATTGAATCATCGAACAAAATGAGTTAGAGACCAGAAGATGAAAATTCCTGACTGTGAGGTAGGAAATGCTTCAGCTAATAGGGCCCCAACCACATGACTTGGGATGAATCTCGCACATAGTCAGGAGTTGCTGAGGGTGTGTGGAACCTTGGTCTAGATAATGTCTTCGTCTTTGGAATGGAAATATCCAAAATTTCCCTTGTTCTATTCTTAGCATTTTCGTAAGCTCATCCTTGTTGTGGTGGCATGATCTGCTCATTCCCCCACAATCCAAGCAGTCTTATCTGCTCTCAGTGTGGTTCTTAAGATGATTGGCCTTTTAGAATGGTGTGCGCCCATGAATAAATGGACCTATTCTGATTTTGAGTTGGTCCAAGCTGAGTTCGATATGGGAATGTTTGTTTCAAGGAGCTGATGGGAGGCGTTGAGTTAATTTCTCATCCTCAAGTTGTTGGATTGTTCCGTAGAAAGATTTTCATCAAGTATCATGTGTTTTTTTCGATACATGTGGAAAAAATTAATGAGTTTGGTTTGGGAGTTCCTGTGTTGGCCCCCCTGGGGGAGGGGGTAGTGTGTTCGAGTTTCGAGGGCTTCCATGCTAGGGAATTCTCATGGTGGGGAGAACCCTCCCGTGTTATTCCCTTAACTTCGGGCAGTGATTGTTAATGAGGTTTTCAGGTGTAATGTGTATTGGTATTGGTCACCCCGAGCCTCTTGATTTCTTCGGGTTTGGTTCAGTCATGGACTCTAGTTGTGTCAACTATTTGTTTGGTGGATTTATGGGGGTAGAAAGTATCTATGGTGGGGAGAATTGTCACACCCCAATCTCGGATGCATATTTATTTTATTTTATTTTATTTTTATTCTTTTATAGGTCTCGTGCCTTTTGGATGAGGATTAGTTGGATCTCAGTTTGATTTTTTTATTTTTGATGTTTGGTGGTCCTCGGGCCAGTGCACAGTCTCCACAACGCTAGCGGTGATCGTGCGTTCGGTCGTAGTGAATGCGTTGTCGCCTGATCATTAGAATAAATAATAAAATTTGATGAATAAATTAAATTTACTAAAAAACAAAGCTAAATAAAATTTTATTACGATAAACCTGGTTAATATTTAACCCATAATCAAAATAATATTATTCCCTGGATGATAATTTGGTTATTATTTAATCAAGTAGTAATACTATTATTACTAAATTGTTATAAATATAATTATTAATGAAACATAATAAAATTTTCACCTTAATTAACAATAAGTTTGTTCTTATTTTCCTTTAGTTGTTTTTAAAATTATTATGATCCTTTTTAAATTAATATTATTAATATTATTATTTTTTTGTATCATTCATATTATTGTTACTATGAATATATATATATATTTTAGGACCCTAAATCTACCTATTCCTGCACCCCCTCCTATACCGAGCCACCTCCCTCTCTTTATTCTTCTTTTTTTTCTCCAGGCAGTTTTCCCCTCTCCCCTACACCCACTTCCCTATTCGCCTAGTTCCTCCAGCCTCTCGTAGAAACGCCCTCTTGCAGCGCCGACCTCACCCCATCCTCCTTGTCCGGCTGCGCCCTCCTGCACCACCGGACGACCGCAACAGCTGCTTCATGCGGTCCCCTCATATAGGGCCTAGTGCAGCCGCCTCCTTTACCCGGCCACGCCCTCTCGCAGCAGCTTAGCAGCCCAGCCGGATCCCTTCCACCTCTGCCGGCATGCAGCACCTCCCTGCCACATCTCCTTGAGCAGCGCCCCATCCGCCAGATTCCCGCCACCCCTCCTGTCTGATGACTAGAATCCCGCGTTCTAGCGCCCTTAATAGAGCCACCCCATCACCCAACACCTCTCCACGATGGAACCTTCCTTCTCCCCTGTAGTTGTGTTCCCCTCAGCCCGCACGACCCCTGCTTCTCCTCCATCACCGTAGCGTCACTTGGGTGATCCCGCCACCTCCCAATGCTCCACTTCGTCTAGCCTGGCCTCCGCTGGCACGGTCTCCCCCTCCAGGTCCGGTCCCTGCCTTCCACCACTATGTATGATGTTGCCCTTGTCTGGCACAACCCTCTCCTCGTCATGCGTGGAATCCCCCGTCCGGTCGACTTTCGACCGCCCTCCCCTCGTCGTCCCTTGCATCTGTCCTCCTCCGACCACCTGCAAACCACACCTACAGCCTCTTTCTTGCTATCCGGACACCCACATACAGCCTGCGACTCCATTCTCCTTGCCGGTGCCCACCCACTAGAACCATAACTGTCACTACTCTGGCCAGCCCTTCCAGTACGATGGGCTTTCCTTCCAGGTCGCCCGCTGTCACCAGCAACAACCAGCTCGGGCGTGCGCGACCTCGCAGGTTCCCTCTTCAGTGCACAACTCCCATTTGAGTAGGCGAAGACCTCCTTGGGTCTTGTTATTTCTTTTTTACAATGTCCTTCCATGGAAGATGATGTGAGTTTACTTCGATTTGTTTCACCACACCTTTCTGACGGTCGCGCAACACTACTAGTCAAGCATGTCTCCGCGCCAAAGTAATGTTTGCGCTATTTTTTTTGAGTGTTAAATAATTAATTTAGCGTGTGTTTTGTTTATTTATATTGGTGCGATTTTAATTTTAAAATAATTGAGTTTTGGTGTATAATGTTATGAGTTACATTTTGGGGATGGTTTCATAAATCATAAAGTGGTTTAGTGATAGTGCAGGTGTTATGAGATTTGTTTTCAAAACATGTCGAGCTGGTTATTTTATGTTTTCTATTCTTTAGGATTATTTTAGGTTCGCATTTTTGTGTTTCTAAATGTTTTGCGTTTTTACAATGCATTGGTGAGGCTTTCCGCAATGTTGCGGTCGTCTGCAGGTTGCGCGTACTTGTGCGCAAGTGTGAGATGTGCATCGTCGTCGTAACTGGGCTGGGAGTCGAGGTAGGTCCCCCACCGCACTCACGTTTAAATTTAGAATTTATTAATTACATGATGTTTTATTAATTTTAATTAATGAGAAATAATATAAGATAATTAATTTTTAAATTATTATTTGGTGTGAAAAGAGCCTTTTTTTATACCGAACACTTGAAACATTTTATTGATGAGAGAACACCAAGTATTTAGATAATTCTTGTTCGGCCTTTAAAAATAATTCATGGAATTTCAAATGTACATCATCTTTTAAGAACAAATGATTTCTTCTGAACAAGTGTTTTGGGTTTTCTCGAGAAATGAGGTTTTCCTTTAATATTTGTGAACCCCCGTTTGGGACGTTAATAAAATAACTTATTTTTGAAAACCCACTCAGGGGTGATATTTGGTGTGTGGTGATTGCGTGATCTGTATGTGATGTTTGTGCATCGTGACTGATTGATTTAAATTGTGGACGCACCCCTTTTTATTGCTTGTATTGATATGGGAACTTGGAATAGTGAGTGAATATTATGAGAACAATTGCCGCACTAGTTTAGATTATGCACTGGCTAGTGGCCCCATAGTAGGGGAATAATGAGTTATTGCTACTATAGGGATTGAGCCCCATGGTTAGGCTATATAGGCCAATACCGAGCATTAGGGAGTTATAAAGTCATCACGTTAGAGCATGCTTTCATGATGAGTCACATGTATGGTATGTTCTTGATTGGTCACGATCTCCTAGGTTCGACCCATGTTTCCTTTGGTGTTTATTTGTATGTGGAGGATGGTTGAGAGGACTAGTTTGATTGCTGGCCCCTGTGTTCATCTTTTTCCATTGCCATTGGTGTGTGTTGTGTAATATGTGTGGTTTTTCCATTTTCGCTAAATACCGAAGTTTGGATTTCTAAATGGTTCGCAGAAATTGTTTTAAAAATAAATATACTTATTCCATTCAGACATTAAAAGTGTTTTAAAATTAAAAAGTGTAATGGATTGATACTTTTGTTAGAAATTAAAGTGTCTGTGTGTCAAAAACCAATATTTTGTATATTTAGTTCAAACCTAGAATTAGTAAATTTCTTTATTTAATGGTAGTGCAATGGGAATCGATATCCGGCTAACCTACTGAGTTTTAATACTCACGCCTATAGTTCTTTTCTGTTTTTAGTGTTTGTGCAGGCTGGAGCATGGGTGCGTTCGACTTGGGTGATGTTTGGTCATGAGTTGGAGAGTGACCCAAGAGGTCACAACGAGATAGTGGTTGTCTCTTTCAGTTAGTTTTATTTCATTTTTTTCTTTTTTAGTTACTTTAATAATTTTATTTTTCACTACTCTGTTTTATTTCAACTACTTTATTTATTTATTTATACTGGGTGAAATCGTTCCCACGGCCTTTTTTGAAGCCGGGGCACTTGTAGCTAGCCCGGGAAGATCGAGAATGCCTCTTGGGCTATGTTGCGGACTAGCTCGGGTGACCGATTCAGGGTCGACCCGGGTTGGTTCGGAACATTATCCAAATCACTAGTGTGATATAATCCCAAGGACCATCTCACCCCATGATTTTCATCACCGCTAACAGTTCTTCAAACAGACGTCCTATGCCAAAGTTATGTCCCATGTAATGTAAAGGGTCGTATCAGGTCCGGGTCTGGTCCAACCCGTTGGGTCCAGCCCACTGGGTCTGGCCCCCCTTGCTGGGCAGCCTGGCCTGCTGGGTCTGGCCTGATAGGCTACGAGAGACGTGATGTAATGCCCTGACCCTAGATTCCTAGAGTCGGTGCATTAATTTAATTCTTTAGCATTATTACAAGGAATCAAGTCCCAAAAGGCCGATCCATTTAACAGTCATGGAAAATAGATTACATACATGAATGTTACATTACCATTTCTAACATACAACAAAAAAATAATCCTTTGAGAATTCCATTTCTCCCTTAGCTTAACCCTGCATCTCAAACATAAAACACTTCTTGGGATCCTGGGAAAATAAAACATAATAAAGGGGTGAGATCAGATGTTCAGTGAGGGTAAATAATTTAGCGGAAGATAACATAAACAATAGTCATGGTGAATAATTGAAAAACATGCATTTAAAAATAATAAACATGAACACGTTATAGTCGAAATATGACCTGAGTAAATAATTCCATAATAAAACACAATCATGGGTATTCTTCTAGTCGAATAGCCACATGAACCATCAATGTTATTTTCATAATAAGGGTATGTATAATTATGAACATTCCGAATAATTTTTTCAAGGCCTCGACCAAGACATATTAAAATGATTAAGGCCTCAGCCAAAACCATATATAAAATTGGGAAAGGCCTCAGCCAATTCCATGTCTATTTGTCTCATGAGACCTACCGATGCATCGAGGAGCAATAGCAGGCTCCACCCGTCACTTACTAAGTCCAATAAATTCCTCATACGAAAAGGTTTAAATATAACATAAGCATTCTTATTAAAACTAGTATATGAAATGTCAATACATGTACCATAAACTAGGAATGGTATAAAAATAACACATCCATAGAGAAAATTTTCATAAAACCATCAATACAATATTGAATATTTGTTTCAAAATCCACAAGTTAAAAATCCATCATAGGATGTTGACATAGATGAAAATGATCGGTAAAATGCATTGATAGAAATATCCATTTTTCATGAAAACATTTAAAAGTCACACAATTTTTAAAATAATAAATTTAAATATATGTTTTATTTAAAGTTTCTCATACCTCTTTGATAGTTTTTAAATGAATGAATATTTTGAAAACATTCGTGTCCATATATATAAATCATTAAAAACCAATTGAAAACATGAACATTAATGAGAAAATTTAAGAAGAATAAATATTTAAAACATTTAAAATGATGTTTTAGATAAAGAGTACCTTAAAATAATAATTATGAAATGTATTTTATAAAACATGCACTTGGATAATAAACATGTCCCAGAAAATAGTTGCACATAAACAATATCTAATAATAATGAGATTGAGGAATTAACCCTTACCTTTAACTTTCAATTGGTCGAGGGTATGCTTAACATCCTGTATAATAAACATTGTGTGTTATTAGATTATACCATAACCATATTAATATTTATTATGTCATACATGATTCATTTATTACATTATACTACCCATTTAATAATTATTTTCATTTTAAATTAACATTTTGGGTAATAATCGCTTTCCATATCGTACGTATTTTACCTTGTTATTCTTGATCGTATCATTTAGACCATGATTTAAATGCTTAAGGATTATAAACCTTGATTTATGTATAATATATTTTTATAATATAAATATTCATAATCGATTGATATATGAAATGGAAAACACCGTTTATGGAGACAATAGGTCGTACATACTCATAAAGGCTGTTTCTGTTTTCAAATCGTATTGAACGGAAGTACATGAATAAGATATATGTAAGTACACACACACAGAGATATATATATATATATATGTGTGTATCTCTGGTATCAATATTATGTCATATATTACATACTTATTAGTAATATATATTTTTATAATCTTCGATGAATGGTGAATGTGGAAATGAATTTTATCGCGTCGTGGAGATGTTAATCTTGACCTATGCACAAGCGAAAATATCATTTCTTTAATGATGTGGAATTGGATGTTATATTAATTTTACAGATACATTAGCATGTTTTTTTATATATATACATATTACTCATCATTATATCCATCCAAATAACGTAGTGTTGAATAACAAATTACACCACAACGTGGAGATAGTAAGTCGTACGTATGCATGCATGGTGAAATTATCATTCATAGGAAGGATAGAATAATGAATATGTTTGTGCCATATTTATAACAACATCACATTATATATAAGGTACTATAGTTATTATTTTTTTATGGTAATAAAAAAGAAAGAGTAAGTGGAAGAAGAAAAGAACTTGAAAGAGGGTGGTGAAATCATTAACTCTTCTTCGGGTTTGTCCTTTTGATTTGATCCAATGGGATAGATAGGATGGCTTTATGAAAACATTAATTCCTATAATATGAAGGTAGTGTAGTTGTAAGGATATTTGGGCAGGTTTTGTCTACACCAATTGGTTTTGAAGGTGTTAATTTGAGAGAAAGGGAAGTGCCCATTTATAAGAGCAGTGAGGGGGGCCTTAGGAAAAGATTGAAATATTATTTTATAATAAAATCATTTTAGGTTTATAATGGCTAAAAATGAAATATTTAAAATATAAGGTGGTTATGGGTTTACAACCACTCAAAAAATAGGTTTTAGATAGGTTTGGGTCACTATATTAACCTTATCTTTTAGATTTATCTCTTTGTTAAATAGTTTGAAATTTACCATGCCTCTTTGTATTTTTATATTATATAGTTAATAAACATACTATAAACATCCAAGAGAACCCCTATATATTCATTAATGATACAAATATCATTATATAATTTTTTTATTGAACCATAGTTTGTTAGGATTATAATAACAACCAATAATATTGTATTTGTTTTAAAAACTCATTTATCTCAATTTTGACATTATTTAATAATTGATTTTTTTAATGTCCTAAAAACTTCATTACGTTGAACTATATACATTTAATAAACTATAAGATGTCACAATCACCTTAAATTTTTTTTATGTCATCAAAAATCTAAAATTATATTTATTTTAGTATTTATAATATCATTTATTTGGTTATTTCATTAATAAGGAAAATACTCCATAATTATTGTGTCATATATAAATATATTTATTTGATGTCTAAAAATTATAAATAAAATATTTAGAGGTAGGTAATATTTTTATATTTATAATTAATATATATAGTCTAATAGATAAATTATATAAACTCTTATAAAAATTGTATTACTAAAAGATTTTTATTTTTGTTATTTTTGTCTTTACATTAGATTATTTAATATAAAATGTCATTATCACTCCCATGTGGAACCATAGGGTCCCAAAATTGACCCAAGAATTCAAATTTTCGGAAATGTATCAGTAAATATGGTTAAGACACATGTTAGGGTAATTTATTATTATTATAATATTATTTTTTAACCTTATTAACTAGATTCACCTCTTTATCCACGGTAAATAAAATATTTACTGAAGTAAATATTCCTAATGTCTAAAAATAAAAGTTACCTATTTAAACAATTTTTACCTCTTGATTCCAAATATTTTATCCATTTTTCCAAATTCAAAACACTGAATTGGAAAAAATTAATTTAAAATTAATTCCTATTGTCAAAACAAAATAACGTGTTTTTATGAAATAATAACTATCAAAAGATTGACACCTGTTTAAGTCAAATGTAACTGTGAAATTACTTATAATGATATTAATTGTATTAAATTATAAAAAGATAATCCAATTAAACTTATAAACCATTAAAATTCATAATTTATCACTATAAATTATTTTGATTAAAAAATTTGGTTTTAATTATTATTTTTTTTTTCACCATTAATCAAAAATATGAATGTTATCAAAAAAGTACCAAAAATTTTATCCAAACAAATTTTTTATGTCAATATTATAATTAATAATTTAATTTCATTAAATTGAATATATTAAATTATCAAATATAGGTTTTAAAATGATTTTCTATTAAAAGGTGGTAAATTTTCATTTTTTTCAAAAATACTTATTTTATCCAAAAAAATGATTTTTTTCTCAAATTATGTTAATGAAACTCATAATATGGATGATAAAATTATATAGAGTAAATTAGATTTAAAATTCAGTTAATATTATTCATAATATATTTTTGAAGGATTAGTTTAGTAAGTTGTGGTGCGCTCGAAGTTGGTGTTTCCTGTTGTGAAAACTATTGATTTACTTTAATGTGAAAATGTATTATGAAATAATGGGGTGATACATTCTCCCCTATTTAAATAAAATGTGTACTCAAAATTTTAAACTGTTCTTAGAAAATTAATTTTTAAAAATAGAAAAATACCTTTGTGGAAAACCCACATCAGAAATTGGTTTAATAAAATTGAGTCTTAATAAGAGGGAAAGGGAAATGAAAAAGTCGCCACCAAATTATGATTTCAATTAAGAGAACATTGGTGGAAAATATAGAAACATAAATGGAGGAATCCCGTAAATATTTATAGGGAGAGATTGAGGTTATCAATCAGAAACAAGTATAAAATTAAGGGCAGCAAAGTGATCAATCTAATATAATGTAAAATATAATCAATTGAAAAAAACATATGGTATTTGGATAACACATTTCTGGTTTTAAGTTACCTTCCCTAAAGATTAATAATTTATTTATACATATAATAAATTTGAATATATATATATATATATATATATACTTGACAAGTAGAGTTTCATCTTTCAACTAATTCCTACCGTAATCTCATCTTTTACTCCAAAAGATAATAGAATTCAAAAATATTCTATTATCCTAATCATATAGGGTTCCAAAAAAATGAATTTATAATTTATCTGTTAGACCATTTAAACAAATACATTATACCAGCTTGGACATCATGTTGTTTAGTGTTAGGTGATGCACCCTTGTCACCCTTCGGTTGTGGGTTCAAGTCTCACGGCCTTGCCATACATGACGGGTTGTCACTCGACCTCTGGGTTGTCCTTTTTATGATAATCCAAAAATAATCTCAAGAAGTGATTTAACCTTAACAATAGTATTCAATGTCAGAATTAATAGATTTCAACCTTTAGACTTATCCAAAATACTTCTATCCAAACTCACAGCCCAAAATTTATAAGGAAGGTAAACATAATGAAGATCCTTTTTGTCACGTAATAACAAATGAATACCTTCATCATGTATTCTATTAAAATACAATAACACAGTGAATTATCATATAACTGTATTGATTACATTAACAGCCCCTTATTCCTTATATAATAGTAGATATACACCTTATATCCAAAAATTTTTGTAAACTCTAAAAATGATGGAATATATAAATAATTAATTAGTATCAAGGTAGTCCAAAATATCAAATATTATTTACCCAAATCAATCATATCTTATTACAAATTCTCTACCTCAGTATCAAAATCATATTAATGTTTATCTTTCCCTAAGCCACATATTTTCTAAAAATTTAACCTGCCATTGAGTCTCTTTTCATGGTCCACACAATCTAAAATCCTTAATGAAATAGTACTACAATACAATCATTATTTACTCTATAATTCATATAACATGTACATCATTAATACAATACTCAAATGTCACAACACATTACTAAGATCATAAGAACTCTTAATCACTCCTCTTCATCATCGATAATATTATAACTTGATTATTATCCAATTGTAGCATTTGGTGTATACTCTGATGATTTGGACACTGATTCACGTAGTGTCCTGACTCCTTGTAGATGAAGAATTGTACATTTGAAACATTTTTCTTACACTTTCAATCACGTACATGGTGTCTTTTTTCTCCACACTTTTAACAAACTCTCATTCCTATTAAGAATTTACCATGGCGATTCTTTCCACAGTTCTCACATATGGGGAAATCCTTCATTCCCTTATTCCCTTTATCTATCATTCTCTCTACCATCCTTTTCTTATCTGGAATTCCTTAAAATCCATAGGACTCAGAATTTCTTTTTCTTATCTTATTAACACTTGATACTATTTCTTAATATGATGATAATATGTGGCACACTATTTTCTTTCTAAATGTTGGATTAACACTATGAAATATATGATACTTCTTACTCTTTGGATCATGTGTATTGCTGGAGGCCTCATTCCATCTTTTGGGTGCCATTTATAAATAATTTCATACACTAGGGTAGTTTATTAATAACAAATCATAATTCCAAACATGTAAAATACCAAACATAAATTGAAAAGATTATGCATATAATCTATAATCATAAAATGTTTTATTTGTGGATGTATTTACTATTAAATCCTTCATAATGTCTTGAAATGAAAATTTGAAATATCCTATGCATGTCCACCAAGAGTGTCATAACCAATAGTGCAGTATGGCCTGTTTTCTTGCACCAGTTCTCGTTCGAGTCTAGCTCAATGTGGTGTTTTTGGTTTTTACACCTACGTACATCTATTCCAAAGCCGCCTCTACCTACTCGTATTCTGATAGGGATGTATTTATTGGAAAAATCACAAAATCTCTATAATATCAAAATTCTAGGAAGTTCTTCTATACTAATCCTCAATGTCTATCTTAGGGATATGTTCTATAATTAGAGTTTATTTTAATCTAATTTCCAAGGTTCATCCTAAACATCATCTGATACCAACTATACTGCCCTAAACTATGATTCCTAGAGTCGGTTCAATATTTTAATACATTGGCATGATTACAAGGAATCATGTCCCGAAAGACCAATAACTTTAGCAGTCTTGGAAAAAGGATTACATACATAAATGTTACATTACACTCTCTAACATACAAAAAACAAATAATCCTTTTGGAATTCCATTATTCCCTTAGCTTAACCATGCATCTCAAACACAAAACAATTCATGGGATCCATGGAAAAGAAAACGTAAGAAAGGGGTGAGCTCAAATGCTCAGTAATGGTAAATAATTTAGAGGAAGATAAAATGAATAATAGGCATGGTGAATAATTGAAAACACATGCCTTTAAAAATAATAATCATGAACCCGTTATGGTAGAAATATGAGCTGAGTAAATAATGCCATAATAAAACATAGTCATGGGTATTCTACTAGTTGAATAACCACATGAACCATCAATATTATATTCATTATGACAGAATTTATAATGATAGACATTCTGAATCATTTTTTCAAGGTCTCAGCCAAGACATCTAAAAATGATTAAGGCCTCAACAAAAACCATATATCAAATTGGGAATGGTCTCGACCAATTCCACATTTAGTTGTCTCATGAGACCTACTGATGCATCGTGGAGCTATAGCAGGCTCGACCTATCACTTACTATGTCCAATACATTCCTCATATGAAATGATTGAAATATAACATAAACATTCCTATTAAAACTAGCATACGAAACATCAATACATTAACCAGAAACCATGAATGGTAAAAAAGTAACACATACATAGTCAAACATATTAGAAAACCTTAAATACAATATGGAATATTTTTATCAACTTCCCCAAGTTTAAAATTCATCAAAGGATGTTGACATAGATGAAAATTATTGGTAAAATGCATTGAGAGAAATACCCCCTTTTTCATGAAAACTTTTAAAAGTCACACAATTTTTAAAATAATACATTTAAATACATTTTTGAACCAAATTGTTCCATACCACTTTGATTATTTTTGAAATAAATTAACATTTTAAAAACATTAATGTTCATAATAATAAGTCCTTAAAAACCATTTTAAAAACAAGGACATTAATGAGAAATATTTAGTAGAATAAATATCTAAACATTTAAAATAATGTTTTAGTTAAATATTACCTTAAAAGAATTATTTTGAAATCCCTTTTATGAAAAATCTACATTGATAATAAACATTTCCCAGAAAATACTTACACAAAAACAATCTCTAATAATAACGATATTGAGGAATTAACCCTTACCTTGCACTGTCCTTTGGTCGATTGTACGTTTAACCACCTCTATAATGACCATTGTATGTTATTATATTATACCAAAACCATATTCATATTTATTATGTCTTACATGATTCATTTATGACTTTATAAAACCCATTTAATAATGATTTTCATGTTAAATTAACATTTCAAGTAATAATCACTTTCCTTATCGTACATATTTTAACTTGTTATTATTTATCGTATCATTTAGATCATGATTTAAATACTTCCAGAATATAAAACATGATTTATATATCATAAATATTTAGAATATAAATAATTAAAATAGATTGATATATGAAATGGAAAACACCGTTTATGGAGACGATAGGCCGTACGTACTCATAAACGATGTTTCTGTTTTCATATCGTATTAAACGTAAGTACATGTATATGATATATTTTAGTACATAAATAAATATGTATGTATATATATATATATTTCTAGTATAGTTATTATGTAATATATTACATACTTAAAAGTAATATATATTTTTATAATTATCGATGAATGGTGAATGTGGAAATGAATCTCATCGCATCGTGGAGACGGTATTCCGTACATACACATGAGAAACAATATAATTTCCTTAAATGTGTGGAATTGGATGGTATATTAATATTACAGAGACATTAGAATGTTATTTTCATTGTTTATATACATATTACTCATCCTTATATCCAAGCATATAACATAGTGTTGAATAACAAATATCACCACGACATGGAGACAGTAATTCGTATGTACGCACACATGGTGACATTATCATTCATAGGATAGATAGAATAATTAATATAGTTTTAAATTATTTATAATAAAATCACAGTATATATAAGGATGTGTATTTATTATTATGGTATGGTAGTAACAAAGAAATAAAATGTGGAATAAAAACAAGAACGTGAATGATGGTGGTGAAATCATTACCTATTATTTGGGATCTTCTTTTTGATATGATCCAAAGGGATCCTTAAGTTGTATTTCTGACCAAATTAATTCCTCTAAGATGAAATTAGGATATTTTATAGGATATTTTGGTAGGGTTTGGCCTATACCAAGGGCTTTGAATGTGTGAATTTCAGATAAGGGGAACTTCCCTTTTATAAGAGGGGTGAGGGGAACCTTAGGAAAAGATTGAAATATTATTTTATAATAAATCATTTTCTGTTTCTAATGGATAAAAAATAAATTATCTAAAGTATAAGGTGGGTATGGGTCTATGAACACTCATCCAATAGGTTTTAGATGGGTTTGGGGCACTATACTAACCTTATCTTTAAGAATTGTCTCTTAGTTAAATAGTTGGACATTTAACATGCCTCTTTCTATTTTTATATTATATGGTTAGTAAACTTAATATAAACTTCCAATAGAACCCCATGTGATTCATTAATGATACACCAATCATTATATAAGTCCTTTTTCTGAACCTTATATTTTTAGAATTATTATATCATCCAATAATATTGTATTTGTTTTAAAAACTAATTTATGTCAATTTTGACATTTTTTAATAATTGATTTTTTAATGTCCTAAAAAATAATTTCTTAGAACTTAATACAAATAATAAACCCTAAAATGTCATAGTATCCTATAAAATTTTTTATATAATCAAAACCTTCAAATTATATTTATTTTATTATTTATAATATCATTTATTTGATTGTTTTGTTAATAAATAAAAATAATGCATAATTTTTGTGTCAAATATAAATATATTTATTTTATTTCTAAAAATTATAAATAAAATATAAAAAGGTAGGAAATATTTTCTAATTTATAATTATTATTTATAGTCAAATAGATCAGTTATATAACCTCATATAAATATTTTTTAGTAAAATATATTTTCTTTTTTTATTTTTGTCATTACATTATATTATTTAATATAAAATTTCATTACAACTCCCATGTGGCACCATGGGGGCCCCAAATCGATACAAGGATGCCTATGGTCGGACATGTATCATCTAATATAGTTAGGACACATTTTAGGGTAATTTTAATTTATTATAATATTACTTTTTAACCTTATTTACTATATTTACCCCTTTAACCGTTATAAATAAAATATTTATTGAAGTAATAGATTCTAATTTCTAAAAATAAAAGTTACCTATTTACACAATTTGGAACTCCTGGATCCAAATATTAAATCCATTTTTAGAAATTCAAAACTCTGAAGTGGCAGAAATTAATTTACATTAATTCTTGTTGTCAAAATAAAATGCTTGTGTTTATGAAATAATAACATTCAAAAGATTGACACTTGTTTATGTCAAATTTATATGTAAAATTACATATAATGTCCTAAATTTTTTTAAATGATAAAAAGTAATCTAATTATACTTCCGAACCATTAAAATGAATAATTTATCAATATTAATTACTTCAATTAAAAAAGTTGTTTTTAATTAAAATTGAGTAATTTTTCACTATTCATGAAAAAATGAATGTTATCAGAAAATTACCATAACATTATCTAAAATATATTATTATATCATTATTGTAAATAATAATTTAAATTCATTAAATATAATATATAAAATTATCAAATATTGGTTTTAAAAAGGCTTCACTATTAAAAGGCGGTAAAATTTTATTTTTTTAAGAATACTATTTTTATCCAAAAAATTGAAATTGTTCTTATATTACATATAAGAAACACATAATATTTATTTTAAAATTATATAGAGTATATAAGATTCAAAATGTAGTTAATAGTATTCATTACCTCTTTTGGAACGATTACTTTAGTAAGATGTGGAGCACTCAAATTCGGTGTTTCATGTTGTGGAAGTTATTGAATTACTTTAATGAGATAATGTACAATAAAATCCTAGGTTGATACATTCTTCCATACATCAATAAATTTTATCCTCGCAATTTTAAATTTTTCATAGAAAATAAAAAGTTAATAATAGATAAATACCTTTGTTGAAAACCCACATCATAAATTCATTTAACAATATATAGTCTTAATAAGAGGGAAAGAGAAATGAAAAAGTCAACACAAAATTATGATTTTTATTAGGAGAAATTGGTGGAAAATAGAGAAACATAAATGGATGAAAAATGTAAATACTTATAGGGAGATATTGAGGTTATCAATCACAAAAAAATGTAAAATTGAGGGCACCAAAACCATCAATCTAAGATGATGTAAATTATCATCAGTTCAAAAAATGATATGGTATTATGATAACACAGTTTTGTTTTTTAAGATCTATTCCCTAAAGTTTGAAAGTTAATTTATTCATATAATAAGTGTAAATATATATATATTCTTGACATGTATATTTTCATCCTTCAACTATTTCCTTCCACAAACTCATCTTTTACTCCAAAAGATAATAGAATTCAAAAATATTCTATTTATCATAATCGTATAGGGTTCCAAAAAAAGGAATTTATAATTTATCTGTTAGACCATTTAAGAAAATACTTTATGCTAGCTAGGATATCATGTAAGCTATAGGTAGGAGATGCACCCTTGTCACCCTTCGGTTGCAGGTTCAAGTCTTGTGGCCTTTCCGGATGCGGCGGGACATCGGCCAACCTCTGAGTTGTCCATTTTATGACAGTACATAAATAATCTCAATAAATAATTTAACTATAACAATAGTATTAAATATTAACTTAATATATTTAATCCATTATACTTATACAAAATACTTCTGTCCAAACTCATAGTCCAAAATTTATAAGGAAGGTAAACCTAATGAAGAACTTTTTTCTCATGTAATAACATGTGAATACCTTCATCATGAATTCTATTAAAATATGGTAGCACACTGAATTATCATATAACCGTATTGATTACATTAATTCTCCATTATTCCTTATAGAATACCTGATACTCTCATTATCTGAATAGACATTGAAAACTCAAAAAAATAATGGAATATACAAATCATTAATCAGTTTCAAGGTAGTAAATAATATCCAATATAATTTATCCAAATCAATCATATCTTATTCCAAAATCACTACCTTAGTATGAGAATCATATTATGGTTTATATTTCTCTCAACCATATATTTTTTAAAAATTTAACCTGCAATTGAGTATCATTTATTGGTTCAATACAATATCAAATCCTTAATGAAATAGTACTGCAGTACAATCCTTATATACTCCAGAATTTTTATAACATGTACATCATTAATAAAATACTCAAATAGAAAAATACATTAAAAACAACATAAGACCTATTAATCATTTCTCTTTATATTCTGTAGTATCATAACTTGATTACTATCCAATAGTAGCATTTGGGGTATACTATGATGATTTGGACATTGATTCACATAGTGTCCGGACTCCCTATAAATGAAGAATTGTAAATTTCAAAACTTTTTCTTAACCTTGCAATCACGTACTTGGTGTCATTTTTCTCCACACTAATAAAAAACTCATATTCCCTTCAAGCATTTACCATGGTGATTCATTCCACAGTTATCATATTTGGGGAAATCCTTCTTTCCCTTATACGCTTTTTCTTACTCATTGTCGCTTTTGTTGGTTTCATCGCGGTTCTCGGGTTCCACCGGTGCCAAATGCTGACACCAGTCATCGCCTTCTTCCATTGCGAGGAACACAACAAACCTAAGATAAACTATGGAGAGGTAAGTCCATGTTTGTTTGGCCCGCACCCTCCTCGTCAGGGAAGTAGCAAGCAACCTTAATAGAATCTAAAATCAAGAATGACAACTCAAAAATTTAATAAGAATCATGGATGAACTCTTCTTGGTAGATCCATGTTTTCTATGCTTTCCATGAACGATGATAATTTTCCAGAAAATTCATGTATTCAATAAAAACCTCAAACTCATTTGACTCGTTGATGAGGGAGAATAATATTTCGTTGGGGAGGGAAAAAATATCATTGATTCAAGACATCCCTCATTGGAGGATTCCTCGAGGATGGAAGTCGATGTTGAGGTTGGTGTTCTTTATTGGCGTTCTTCATTGGAGAGGTTTTCTACCAATTCACCAAGCGGCTCCCTTTTTTCCAAGAGTTTCCCCCAATTCCACCAAAATTCGGATTTTCTATCTTAATAGATTAAGTTGACATAATTTCAAATTTGATTAATTTATTAATTTATGGGTGGCTTAATTAATTATGGGGAGGGTTGGAATAATTAAGTGGGGACCTCAAGAGGTTTCTTCCCACATAGTATGGAGTTAAATGGGTTTCAATCCTTGGATGATCCCCACCACCATAATATTAATAAGTAGGTGGTTACAACAAATAAAATAAAATAAGTGATTATTTAATTTTCTTGTTTCCAAGAAAAAGCAAAAAATTATCTTTCACTCTCGACCAACTACCATTGAGATGAAAGTCTCCTTAAGCGAATACCAGCGTTACGAGTTCAATGGTACATTCAAATTTCAATTTCGAGAACTAGTTTAAAAGTTATAAAAACCTACTCGCATGTTTACTGAATATACAAGAAATAAAGTTCAGAAATTCATTCCAGGCACTACAGGCCTCAGAATCATGCGCCGTAAATTTTTGTAGACACATAAAATTCAAATATAATTAAAATAAATTACATGGAAATTCCAGATCTTTACATGTCCTATCCCTTATGATTCATTATTAAATTTCATAGTAAATAATATATATCATAACAGTTTGATCTATTTTGGAACTTCTTTTCTCTAAAATTCAATGGTACATTCCAAACAACCCATCTTATTGTATTGTATTTACATCAATAGGATTTCATTAACAAATAGAATGGGTCCATAGAGTACTGATTTTGATTCATATGAATTCATTCTCATGATGACACAACCTACTCATCCCCTATATCTATTATCAACTATGACAATTTTTATTCTATTCATGAGGTAGGGGTCCTATTAAAAATAATTCAACTCATGAACTACTTTACAGTATTATAAATTCATTGTTTTTTTAATTGACAAATTAATTTTATATCAAATTTGTTTTTATAAAATACTTGAATATTTTAAAAGAGGTTTTCATTATTTTTTAAAAAATAGCATGTGTTCTTTGAAGTTCCATAATATTGGTTTTCATTTTGAACTGGGTTTATATGAATGGTGTTCCTGATTCTTGACTATTAAAATATTTGATAAATTGTTAACACTATTTTCCAGTGGTTTTAGAAAAAACATCACATTGTGTTCAATGTGTGCATTGGGACATTGAAATATCACCATAGTGTTTGTTTCCCCACAATGAGCCATTATGTTGATATAAAATAACTATTGGAGTAATATATTTCCATTGGATATATGTCACTCATATTTTAGGATTTATATTATGTTTAATTTTGTTTTCCCAATGGTTGGACAACATACATGTTTTTTTCATTTATATACAGTTTTTTGGATTATGGTATATTTCGTTGATGGTTTATAACTCATTTATGATATAGTATATTCATTTTTGGTATGGATTATAAATTCATTAATTCCTATATTTTTTTGTCATAATCCTTTTTGTGTTATTATTAGTGGGTTTTTTATAAAAAGTTATCGTTATTTTAATAAATTTAAATCTTCAAAAACTTTATTATAAATTAAATTTGTTTAAAATCAAGAGATAATGTTTTCATAATATAAATTTTTTATATATTTTTTGGTAGAATTATACACAAGTTTTTTATGAAATTCTACTTTAGACATTGGTTTTTTGTGGATGTGGGTTTTCAGGATAATGGTAAAAGGAATGGGGTAATATTGTTCGCTGTATTTTCTTGAGATTCATCCCCATCCAAGGGAGATGGTTTTCTAGTGAAAAATGGTCACATATAGATCCAACGTATGTGTTGTATTGTTTTACATTCATATTTATCAGTTTAGGATTTAAATTTTATGACTCTAAAATGTTTACTCATTCATCATCTTTGTACATTGTCGGTTTGTCTCATTCGATTAATGCATGATACTTGTGTCGAATGATTTATTCCATCACACCATGTGGAAGACATTATTGGTTTACTCTCTAGATAAAATATGGTTAATCATTACATGACCCGTATAGAAACTATATTCCTAATATTATTTTGGAGTCTAGTAAAAATACCATGATTAATACCACCAAACATCAATATTGGTATTAGAATAGGTTTCATTTCTCTGAAAGGATGTTCTCTGTGAGCCACTAAATATTATTATACTATGTATCTAGACAAAAAATATACAATTTCATGCTTTATAAAATCCCTCAAAAATGGGCCTCATTAATAGATATAAATATTTATTCTACATATATATATATATATATATTTCAGTTATGTTCTTTATAAAAAAATATCATTTTCAAATTTAAAATGGATTGAAAAAATTACATTATCCCAACATCTATAGTATACCTCTATAAAATAACAAATTAAATTCCCCCTCATTTATAGATATAATATTCCTTTATAAGACCACATCATCCTTCTGGGACATGTCTATCTTTTTAGTAAGGATTGTTTAGAAATTTATTTTACAATTGATCCCCCTTTCCAAAAGTCACCATGTCTATATTTACTATATATTTGTATATAATATCCCTATTAGTCCTTCAAATTTCATTAAATCCATTATTCCTACTACTCAATACATCATCCTCATTTTTTTCCTTCCCATGGTGGTAATGTGTCGAGAAACATTAGCTCATGAGTAGTTCAAAACATCTTATTTATTACTAATTCATTTTAATTTGAGAGTATATATACGTCAAAATAGTGTGGTCTGTATATATATATCATGTATTTATCTATAGAGGTTGTGTCTCCATATTTTTGGATAAAATATTATTTCCACCAGTCTAATTTAATTATCTGGATATTTTTTTCATCTATTTTCAGTTTCCATTATGCATATGCAATGACCATATCATTATTCATAAGGACAAAAAATGAACTCTCTTCAATGAAACACTATATATTAAAAATGCATTTTTATGTCAAAATTTAATAATGGTTCATTAATTAGTCTCTTATTTAGCTAATAAAAAATTTCCATTCATTCCCATGACAATGAAGATTTATCAACATTATGTTTTTAAATTGATGATGGTTCTGACCAGAAGGAAAAATATTAAAAAAACTACTATTGTACCCAGCTAATACCTGTAAAAATATTATTTGACATATGATTGTTTGTGTATATTATTCATTGAAATTAATTTTCCATGATGTATTAATAATTAACCCATTTTTGGAGAAAATATTGAAATGAACTAAACAACTATGATCCAAAATTCATATTTAAAATATTTTCCATATAATTCCTTTTTTAGGGACTCTATAGTTATTATTAGATTACTATCATAAAATTATTATATTTTATAGTATATCAAGATATCTTCAATGAACACCAACATAAAAATTTCATGATAATCCCTAAATATTGTATTCATCATATCTATAATAATAGAAGGTTCATTAATTAATCTACAAGGCATTATTATAAATTGAAAAAATTTACACCGTATTCAAAATTAAATATTTTTTCTATAATCATTATTACCCTTTATATGGTTATAAAAAGAGATAATATCAGTCTCTAATAATTATTAGTATTCTTGTAGTTGTTGAAATTAGAAATCAATTTTTGTTGATGTGTATTAATGTTTACTATTAATGGAATTGATCTCCCTATAATAAATGATCATTCTCTTGGACCCACGTTTTTTTCATTAATAACACATGAGATCCCCATAGTGAATTAGTAGTGTATATAAATCCCTTATCACAAAACTCAAGTACATTTTTAATTAACTCCACTGCATGCATTAATTCCATTTTATATGGAGTTTTAGTTATGTGTATTATATTAGGAATGAAAATATTTCAAAACATAGCTTCATGCTTAGGTGGATGTCTAATAAATTCTTATAGAGAAATAAAATCATTTTTTACCAAGGGTAAATCCTTGATCAATAGAATATCTTTTAATTCCATAGATAACACTTGATCATCCACTACAGAGTTTTCAATTAACAATAAAAAATTGTTCGCATAACCATTTAGTTGATAGACTTCCATGATGTTTTCTGTCCTTATTACTACATTCCAATGTGAGAAATATATTCTACAGGGACATGATCCGTTCTTCCACTACCAATTGATTAATAGTACCAATGAATGATGGATATTTGTTTCAAATGATGTGGTCCATCATTTTTACAAAATATTTCATATTTGTATTTTTTCTATAGAGGTGTGATTATTTTCAATAACAAGGTTTAACTACCATAATATATTTGTTATCTGATTTTCATTAACTCCTTCAATGAATTTCTAATGGGAGATATCCCTAGATTGGATAAAGGAGTTAATATTACTATCATTAATTCTCTTAGTATACAAACTTAAAAATGGAAAATACATAATTAAATCTCAATGTAAAATATTATAATACAATTCCTAATAAATTTAATAGATTTTCCCACAATATCCTTGAGGGATTTTAGTAGATATTTTACCATCTAACAAGGTTCCACTACTGTTTCTCCCCAAGATTTTTACTAAAGTGCTTATGATATCAATTGTAGCATCACAGACTCCATAACATAGAGCCATTATTTAGATTAAAATATTCGTACAAAATACAATAGTTCATGTGCGATCCAAATACTTAGTAGTCCTAGGAGACTATATAAATACATTACATTTCACTACATTTCGAAATATAAGATAAAAATGAATAAATTTGGAGAACATAGTTAAACTCTACATCATTTCTTAAAAAGTATTAATTTTTCATCTCAGTTTCATTGGTTATAGAAACCAATTTTCGGTGGGAATATATTGTCAATAACTATTCTTATATATGGGATGCAATAATAAAATAAAAATATAATAAGTGTTATGATAGAAGTAAATAAAAAAATTAATCTATAATTAATATTATATATGGATTATAATATCAACGAATTAAAATAAAATATATATTACAATAATCAATGATATTATTATTATGTAATATACAATTAAAGACAACAACACTTGATTTAAATTCATTTTTCTATGAAAATATACTAACACAATGGAAATAATACGCAAACAAAAGATGTTATTTTGTCTCATGTGACCTGTTGATACACTGAGGGGATGTATAGTATTTTGTCTCACCTGTCACATCACTATGTATAATACATTCATAAAAAATTCAACAAGACCATTCATACCATTCATTAAGGATCCTTTTGTCGAATAAAATGATGGACGACCATATAATGAGAAATAAAAATATAATATATGTACCTACTAATTTGAACAATGTGGATGTATAGGACAACATGCCTTAATAAAACTAGACTTTTAAGGGAATTATTAATGTATCATGAAGAATATTTTTCATTGAAATATAACAGTTATTTTACATTTATTATTTTAGCTTATACATGGAAGATTGTAGTTATATTTCAATAGATTTCATTGGTAGGAGACAAATATTTTTTTGAAAATTTTTCATAGATGGTTCATAAAGAGCATGTGATTATTAAAATGAAATTTACTATGGATAGTCAAGCCATGTTTGCAGTTGGTAACTCCCCTAAAATGGGTTTCAAAAATTAAAGAGTTTAAAAAATATTTGAAGCATGTGTATTATTTTCTCCTCAAGAAAATATAAGGAATGAAAAGGAAACATAGAGACCAGGAGGTCATATAATCTGAATCCTATTATACCTAGGACAACATGAGATCACATAACCTTTCAAATGAGACACAAATTAATATTTTTCTTCACATAATCCAGGGTTGGTCACAATAATACCCTTTTGAAATTCCCTCTATTCCAATTAATTACATCATGAAATCCTTTATATCATTATGAAGGCACTTAGAAAATTATGGTAATCATCTGAAGGCTACATTATTAGATCCTCATATCATGTGACAAATCATGCGACAAATTCAAGAAAAATAACTGAAATCCCCTTATTAAACATGGAATACATATCAAAAGGAAAACACTTCATGAATTCTATGACACTCTACTTTTCATGAGAAGGGGTTACGTACCTCTTATGATCACTATCAATCATGTTGATGTTCTTTGGAAAGTAGTTTTGGTCTCAAATAATAACTCTCACAAGCCAGCTTGGTCTCATGAAAGGACTATTAAAAGGCACCTTGTTCTCATGAGGGGCCCCAAAAAAGGCTCCCTTGACCATTATTAAGATACATTGATAGGTTTTCTGATTTTATGTGGTCTTCTATATATATTATCCTAATATTGTGACACTTCTTTGAGATGCATCCTAGATTGTGATAAATCTCATTGAAAATCCATAGTTCCAATATGTATGATGATTGCATATTGCTCCAACATTAATAGATTACCCCCTCAATTCAATTTAGGACACCTACAGAGATTACGTAAAATGTGTGATGTGATAATCCCACCACCAAATAATTCCCATATCGTTGATATACTAGCCAAATAAGGAGGAGTAGTACATAGATGATGAGGCCTATAATTTTTTCCATCTCAACATAGAAAACTACTACACCACTTAGATCAAAAAATAATACCATAATCATTATATAAATCAATGAGATATCAATGGTATTATACTGTGTGAAATCTAGTGAATTACCTATGGGGTTATGAATTATTAATATTGTCTTTGTGTGGTTACACTATTGATCATGTGTACGACATCTAGCATGCCGACCCGATTATTAGAAGTAGTTTACTCTTTTTGAACTGGTCAGGTAAAAAATCAGGAATGCACTATTTAAAAACATGGTGGAATATATGAAATATAGTAGAAAAAATATGGAAGAATTACATAGATATTCATATAATTATTTTCATGTGAAAGCATCATGCAGTTTTCTTGACCTATTAAAATCATGAGACATCACACAACCATGTTGGCCAAGATATTTAATATCATATGGACATGTCATCCAAGACACGTAGGAAACTCCATATGTATCTTCCAAGATCTGTGATTTCCTATATACATTCCATCCAGGCCACACAGTATCCATTGTAAATATCGTAAATGTCTTCTAAAGTCACATGGACTTGTAATTTTAGTAATTAAAATTCCTCTAAAAATATTTCAAAAGCCATACAAAGACCTCCATACATTAAATCCAGATCTTCTGATAGCCTTATGGAATAATAAATTGTCATGAAAAAACTCTATATATGTCTATGTTCATCATGAAATGACACACTGACATGTTAAATGAGTAATTTGAAATTCATATGGTAATGTCAGTTAGATCATATTTCCATCATCCAACATGTCTACATTAACCATGTGAATCACCCTAGGACATGCCTTCCTTGTCAAACAAATACTCGTTGAATGTCAGGTATAAAATCTTTACATTTCAAGAATAAACTCATGAATTTTCAGGAAGACACTCTGGGCATGTTAATAATAGACCCTTAATTGCATAAATAATGTAATGAAAACCCTTATTTTATAACATCAATTTACATTACATGTTGTTAAAAATTACAAATATTGACCTATAAGGATATTGATTCCTATCTAAAAAGGATTCTTATTATTCCCTCTTAATTTATGTGTACTAATTGGAATCCATCTTGTTATATCCCCTTATCCTTCTAGATCCCCAGGATAATAATAATTTATCTACATGTGATCACATATCACAAACCATCAATGGGATAATGGGTAACTAGACTATGAGAAATTCAATTCTTTTCCCAACAGGATATGTAGGATTCCTTCTTAAGGCTCGATATCCAATGGAAATCCACCAATGTGTAATTCCCTCTAAATATAAAATATAACTCACTCATGGGTTTGAATTCTTCAACAAAATTTCATCCTTACTTATCTATCATAATTTAGAAGTGTTTTTATACATTGGAAATTTTTTATGAGTATTCACTATCCATGTCGTAAGGTACATCAAACTCGTCTGTAGGTTAAGGAAGAACAAAATAATGAGGACTTTGATCACTTTTTAGATAGGATAAGTATGAAACCTTCTAATGAACATACCTATATATCAAACTCCCCATAATTTATTACCTAGAGAACAAGTCTTTTAACTATATGTAGTGAGTCACATTCCATGATGTCCCTTGTTTCTCACACAGAATTTGACCCGTGTGTGAATGGGGATATTGAATGATAATATCTCCCATAGTATAAATTTCTCCTATAGATAGAAATATAAGTATGAATCCCCATCCAATTATATAATATAGTTTCTACAATAAATGGTGTCCCACCTTATTTTATGTCTAAAGGGATTTCACATATTGGTATCCCCTATGGAAATAACCCTTGTGGGAATGAATTATATTTTTCCCCTCATTAATAGTTTAAGGGAATATTGATTTATGATGACTCTTATTCCTGTAATTAAAATGATAATTTGGATTCCTTTTGAAGTAATTAGATCCAAAAATGGTGTCTAAGTGACCTTATATATATCATTTCTGCATGATTCTTACCATCAAAACATAATCGAACTATACAGTTTTTCATTTTTATTGTAAATAGAAACTGTTGGATTCCTTATAATGGTTTAATCAACATATGAAATACAAATAACCACCTTTAATGGAATTAATATTTAGAGTGTCTGGTTATATGGAATCAAAATATTAAAATCTATCCATTATTAACCAATAACAAGGAACATAAGAAAAACATCAAATATGAAAAAATGACCTCTGTAATAGAGCCCCCCTTAATGATAGAAGAACTCATGACATGATCATTTTGTTAGGGTAAGAATCGTCATATCTTGATTTGGAATATATTCATGAACATATCATAAATCTTCAAGGGAGTCATGGAATATGAAATAATTCCCCCCCTCGGGTGTGATGATCCTGAACTCTCATCCTATCGATAATGTTGATTTCCTAAGTATTGTCGAGTCTATAACCCCAAATGTCCACCATCTATTAGAATATATTAAAGTTACTAGTTATTGATGACAATACCATTATGAGTATTTTTTTGAAATATGGAGATGGTAAATATAATCGTAATTATTATAAATCTATCCTTGAACCACCCACAATCAGTCCCAAATTGGAATAATGGAAAAAAATAAAATAATAAAAGAAATTCGCTCTACCTATTCATAGATGATTATGCATTTTTGAGACGTTCAAAGAAACTATAATTTTTAAACATGTTACATTACATATTTGAGAATTTATATAGTTTTCTCATAAATAAGACATTGACCCAAAATAATATTTTATTAAGAATGTGTCCTAGAACCTCATCTATGATTGTAACATCCATTGGTCGCAATACAATCTCTCTCACCCAAAACCATAAACTTCGAGTGGAAATTGAGATGGTTTAGTAATACAAGTGAAATGGTATAGTTCTGACCATCGATGTAACATAAAGAGATATACATATGATGAATCTGACAAGTACATCCCATTTAGGGAAAACACAGGCGAACCAATGGAACCATTTTCCACCATCAATAACATTATGAGATTATACTCATAGCACAAAAATAACAACATTATTTATCATTGGAGAGTGGATAAAATAAATTACTCTGGGTCCATCTTGATTTAGGAGATAAAAATGAGGGCTCCTATTATACACAGTCACTAGTTCTATCTCTCCATCTCCCCTCAGTCACTTGATATGGGAAGCACTTGATAAAATGAGAACCTATACACTCATGCACATGTACAAAGGAGGCCTCAACATGAATGTAATGATGTGGATAACTGGTAGTGTAATTGCATCCTATCTACTAATAATGAATCCCATTACTATATTTTGGTAATTGGGAGTGGGGTTTCTCAAATATATGATTACATGGACCATGTTTTATTATATATTCCTTCGGTGAGCAAGGGGGAGTAACATATACATTCCTTGGTGAATAAAGCTCATTGACATATTTCAATTGCACAAAGAATAAATGAGTGATCTTATATCCCATATTCATTTAAATATATCTTTAAATATATTTTGGATATTGAAAATGAGTAGGGATACATTCTACTAAACAAAATGAAAATTTTTTAGTACATTATAGAAATGGATGATGAAATCCAATGGAAAAATTTCTGCACAATTACATATTGAGGTACAAAAACCTATTTATATAATAACATCTATTTAAGAATATCACAATAACCAGTATGAATAATTTACTACTCTAGGAAAAGGGAATGTTAATTATCATATCCATGAGGGTTATCATCATATTTCAGTAAAGGGAGAGAGGCTAGACCAGGATCATATCACCTTTTTGACCATTTATCAACGAGTGGGTCTAGAAAATTCCTCAGGAAATTCATACATTCCTATGGAAATTACTGGAGGCACAATATAATCAAATTTTATTGGGAACATATCCATGTTTTGACTGTGGCTCACTAAGTGAGTATGGAAAACTCCTCATGGTAGGATTATATTCTTGTAAAAATAAAAGAGCAACAAAATCTAAAGGAAATGTACATAGATTATATCTCTTATCCTACTGTGTTTGATCCAAAAAACCTGGAAATCACCCTAGTCCCGGCACATATCCCATAAAATGGATACACATGGTGTATTATTATTACTCATGGATTCCAGGAACATATACCTACATCCACTGATGAATGATTTCCTGAACATCCATCATAGTCTATATAAGAGGTGGTTTATAAACCACCTTCCATTGTGGAGTCATGATAGAATATTCTTTTGGGAAATAATTATTTGACATGGGAAAATATCCCCCACTTAATCAATTATTGAACAATATATTCATATAACCACCTACATAATGGATAATATTCCAAACAATAATACAGAGGATCATTGGCATACTCCAGCAGCTTCTTAGCAGTGGGATCCTACAACCACTACACTAGTTGGTAATAAACATACACTCATAGCCATAATGCATCAAGATTTTATACATTCTCAACTGCAAAAGGAATTTTAGTATAGTATAGCCAGGATGCAAAATGCGGATTATATGTTTGATTTTCTAAATTCTAGTGTCTTTGGTGTTATTTTATGCATATTTTCAACACCTAAATGGTCCATAGACTCTTCAAATGAAGTATAAGGTGATCAATATCTTGATAGTCTATCTCATGGTAGCTAAACTATTTATTGTTGGGACACCACTCATAAATACCTTCATGGTCAACCTCGACATGATGATATATCTATTAGGGAATGAAATCCTCCCCTACCGAGTTTTTTTTATATATATGTTCTTAAAACATAGACTCCTTTATATAGATACGTTTTTCAAACATCGAGTTTAACTGTATATAGCTCCTTGAAAACTAGCCTTCGAACTTCACTACAGTTAGTAGATGAGTTTGAGAAACAAGCTATGTGGTATTAACAGGTACGAACATATAAATTGATTGAGGAGAAGGTGACATGGATATATGGATAGAGTTAGATGGAAATAACTTCTCATCAATGTTATTTCCCCTCAGTATATCAATCAATTATATCCCTTTAGATTCATAGAAGGAGTGCATACCTTATAGACACCAAATCATATAGGAAACTCCAAAAATTTTGATGGATATACACCTACTATATACGTGATAAATGTATAACCTCAAAACTATAAATATACTCAATTGTTAGCTGTATATCAACACATTTTCCATTTGTCAGATCAAATGGAAAGAATAGCATAGAAAATTCATAGGTATTTTTTGTCATTATAACATAAAAACTCCACATTTACTAATTGGTAAATCCATATCATATATATGTTACTGATGTTGAGGAATTGATAGACAATTTCAGTTAAATATTTTCATGAAAAAGAAATGACTTAATAATACAACATCCAATAATGTTATAATTGAAAGAGAAATTAGGGGACTATGTAAAAAAATTCAGGTTGGTAAATTTAATTAAATTAACCTACTTTAAAAATGATTATTCATCAATATTTTAGGCATGTAATCCCAAAATATTTCTTAGTTGGTCATCTCGATTAAATGTGAACACATTTTATAAATGTAAGATGATGTTTTATAAGACTTGAAAACATCCCACCAAAAATAAAGCCCATCATGGGTATCCATTTCTCCTAGATAATAAATGAAAAATGTTACACCGTGATATTTTTTGAAATCTTTTTTCTAAATAATTTAATCATTTAAATATTCATAATTTCATATATTAGTTAATATATATTGTGTGATATTAAAGAGGAAGGTATATTTTGTGTTTCGTACAACACCAATATAATATTTCACTACACACAACAGTTAGTTATGTGTGTGGTACATGAAAAAGTAGGTTTAGATTTTTTTACAGACAATGTTGACTTCTTTCAAGTGGTTTCATTACAAACATGGCTATGTTTTACCTACATACAATATATTGTTTATATTGGTTACTAAAATATTATTAGAGTTACCACCAAGCCATTGGAATGGATATATGAAGTTAAATTAACTAAATTGTTAAAATATTTTTTACACATTAATATAATATTAATCCATTGGATATTAATTAGTTATAAGTGAAATTATGAACTATGGGAAAATGCATAAATTCCTTGTCTATGAAAACTATTTCTCTATGTATGATAACACTTTTATATCAATAAATTAGACAAATTAATAAATGTTTTTTATATAATTAATTTATTATATATTGAACAATTTTTTACACAAATATTATATATTTTCTTTGTATAACATAGTAAGAAATCCACTTTTTTAAATAAATAGATGTAATTTTCTAAAAAGAAAATTTATTGAATTTTAATGGCACACCTATTTTAATTATATATATTTAATATTTTATTAATTTTTTGAAAATATAAACAAAACGTCTGAAAGACAAATATAAAAATTTACTTTTGGTTAAATGTTTCTATTTTACTGAGAATGTTTTTTATGAATAATGAAAAATAATAATTTTTAATTGAAAATTCTTTTTAAAATAATTTGTTTATATTGATGAATTGTTTTTTTAACTTATATTTCGTAATATTTTTTATATTATACATCAATATTTCCTATTGAAATCATTGAAAAAAATATTACATTGAAATTGGATTTCAAAACATAGAAATTTTTTAACCATTTTTTCATTAACAAATCATTGGATTGTACCATCTGTGGGATAAATATTAAATTATTTTATACCAATAACCTTTATGAAATTTGGAAAAATGGTCTACATATTTGAAATCATAATATTATAAAAAAAATTATTTGTTAATATTAGTTTTTTATAATAAAAATATTTTTGAATGTAATTAAAATTAATTAACACGATTAAGTTAAAATGACAACACATATTGGATAAAAATTTTCCAATATGGAAAGAAATATAAAAATTACCAAATGGAATTGGATAGAGAAATTTTTTCCATATAATACATTTTTTATAAAATGGACTATAATCATAGTTATATGTGTGACGGAGTACCTCTCAATACTAATTACCATGTGTATTTACATGATTGTATATCCTACTCCACTATAAAGGTCACTCACCCCATCACATCTTAACAACTCTCAAGACCATTAGATTATAAAATAAATTCTATTTCAATAACTTATTTTTGTTTTTGTATCTTAATGGTTATACATACAATGACACACACTTATATAAAATGATATACAAAATCATAATTCATGTATATAACAGACTACCTCCTCATGAACCGATTTCATTAAATATACCACCACCATATTAAATGTCAGAAAATAATGTTGGAATTCAATATTCATATGATAACCTTTTCTTTATTATAATGTATATAGTCTTCATTTTTATTTTATAACATATAATTTCATGATTCCATTTTTTGAGAATTTGATAACTTCGTTTATGGGTATGTGAACTAACGCCTCCCCAAAGCAATGTAATTCATTCAAATTTTACAGGTAATGTATATCAGAAGGTTTTAGTATAAAAATATCATATATATTATATAGAAAAGAAATGATAATTATAATATATATATATATAATCCAACATTATTTAAAAAGTATGACAATAGAATGAAAACAACATTAATGCATACGTAGGGCTTACCATCTTCATGAATGGTGTAACTCATTCCATATTACTATATTTTGAAAATTATTACAAATAAATAAATAATGAATATATATGATATTTATATCCTTCTATACATTCATTAACTAAGGAAATAATTATTTAATTAAATGTAATAATAATGAAATGTCAAAACATGTACGAAAAACAAAGCAATTATTACCTAAAACATAACATGAACAATAAAATGTTAATAAAGTCATAATATAAAGACATAACCAAATCATATATTGTATTATATAGTATAATATGGTTTTATTTAAATTTTATTAAAATATTTTATTTATTATATAGGATTTTTGAATGTGTAAAAAGAATGCTGAGACTTAGGGTCAGTGTTTTCTGGTGTCACATTTTTTTCTGTGACGTATCTGCTATATTAACCACTTATTGTTTTTGTGTGGTGTATATATAGACCAAAAAAATTTAAATCATTAATTAATTTTATCTATGTATATTAAATATTTAATTCAGGTAATTATTTCATCGAGATCACAATTCAAATGTTACTCATGTAGTGAGGGGATTTATAGTCTCCCTTTTAGTTATGTGAGACTTATTACATATTCACCACTCATTTTTTATGTATATACTTCCCATGAACATATTCTATTAATATAATCCAAAAAAATTATTGGTAATTAAATACCATTTTATTATCTTTCATTAATGTTGGTTTCTGAACAAAAAACACCAAGTGGTAAATTAACTCCTGTCCAATTTTCTTTCTTTGAAAAACTTGTCATGTTATGAACCTATATTATTTTATGAGGTGAATATAATGACCATTGAAATTTTATGTGATATATATTCTTAACTTATTTATATTATAATCTTAACAATGTTTTATTCATTCATGGTTATTATTATTAAAATTTATCAATGTGGTACGAGTTTATCTCTAAGATTTAATTATTTATTTGGATTTGTTACTATTATGGGACCATTAATGAAATAGTATGATCCATATCTCTAGAGCTCTCATGAAATTTTTTCTCCTATGTTTATTCATGATACAATCATGTAATAGTACAAAGATTTTTTCTCTTTGCTATGAATGATAAGTACACAATATTTGTTATGAGAATCCATCTTAATCTACATCTACAGTTTGAAATCTATTTTTCTCAAAAAATGATGTTTCATAAAAAAATTCAAAACAATTTAATGTGATATTTTATTATAGTTTTTAAGAAAATTAATTCGGAAAAATTTTATATTTTAAAAAGTTCTCTCAAATATTTTAAAATCATCCTTTATATTTTATAAATGTTATTTTCAATGGAAAGGGTTTTCAGAATGTATTATGATTTAAAATTTGTTTTTATATTTGGAAATTATATTTACATTATGTAATGTATTAAATTAATTTTAAATAAAAACTTAATATTTTTTAATTTTTCTTTAAACGAAAAATTTTTTTAATAAAAATTTCATCATTAAGAAAGAGGATATTAAAATAAATATAGGTTACATGTGAAAAAATTATCACAATCCTTGTGGGAAACATTTTATATCTTTAATGTTTCCCACAATGATATTAAAAAAATTACATCTTAAACGAAGAGGATATTCAAACCTCCTATATTGAAACCTTTTATATAGTTTATGATTTGTTTGGGATATTATCCATGAAATCCTTTTTCATTATTTATTTGAATGTTTTACTTTTAAGATGTTAGGTTACTTATGAAACCAACTACATTTCAGGGGTTTTACATGATACAATGAATATTTAACCACAATATTTATAATATGATGAAATGATTATGATACCCATTAAATTTAATAGTTATGATATACTATTTATGGAGACTATATGTCTTTATGGATCACTAGATGATAAATTAATTATTATATTATTTCATAAGCCCGTATAATATCATTATGTGATGGGTAAGACATATATCTCCATTAATTAATTATATAATGATAAATGATTTATGAGATTAAACAGTATAATGGTTGTATCCTAATCATGGAAAACTAATGGTACACTGGCTATAGCCGAATCATGAAAATAGGTGTGTACACAGGTTTTAGGAAAAGAATATAAACATGAGAGTACATGGGTAGTATCTAAAGGATGAATATATTAGGGTACACTTGTTGTAGAGCATCCCAAAAACATAAGGTTACATGAATTGTGTCACGTGCCTGAAAACAAGTCGGCACATGGGTTGATGAACATGCCCAATGACAATACAATATATTGGTGGTATACGATTCCCATGAATAAGAGAGTACTAGTGTTATATCCCAATTATAAAATAAAGAGGCCAGATGGGTTTTATCCCAAGCCCAATAAAAGAGGGTACATGGGTTATATGCTAGGGATGAAATTAATATTGTACATGAGTTGTAGCGCAATCCAAATAACATGAGGGTACAAGCGATGTGTCCCATTCCAAATAACCAGAGAGAACATTAGTTTTATACTAATCCCACATACAATAGGGGAGACCGGTTGTATCCCATTCCTAAAAACAAGGGGGTAATGTGTTGTAGCCTAATATATATGTTTGTACATAGGTTATTATCCCAAGCCCATCATGTTATTATGGTTTTGGTAGGTAGTGTTGAAATAGTAATTTCTATATTTATGTGCCTTTCAAAATTCAATTTCTTATTCATATGATATGTTTTCATGGATTATGCTCTTGATTCCCTTATTATTCATGTCTAAATAAATTCCAATAATTTTTCCATGACTCTTCATTATGATTATTTATATAAGTGTTATGATCTTATAATGTTATGAACACATTCTCATACCCTTAGGAAGAATGGTTTGGAGTAGGAGTAATAAAGGGGTATCTCATTGTGGGAAACATTGAATATCATTCACCAAGATTGAATTCTGTGTTCCATTATTCCAATGAAACTAAATTATCATGATCCTTACGAAATTACTTTTATAATTTTCTGAAAATTTATATGAAATTATTTAATATCCATGTATGTTAAAACTAGTTCTCGATAAGTGTAATTACACCAAATAAAATGAATCATAGTAAAAGCAACCATATCATCCATACATGAGTAAAACCATACCATTAGGTTAGGGTGATTTTTCACACAGACTACTCCCCTTGTGTAATCAAACATTTTGGTGATAATAAATGATTTAGTGGAAAATGAAATCCAACCCCCACACATAGGGATGTTAGTATTTTTCACAACATTTATCATTAGCTTCATGAAACCCTAATATAGTCCTAGAAAAATATTCATCAATTCTAGATATGACCCATTGTGTAGGGATGATGGAATTTATATATAAATTTCCATCTTAGTATCAGATTAATCCTAAAATAAAATCCTGAAATCCTGAACAATGTGATCAATATGTTCCAATTCTATCCCTAGTTCATCCCCATCATAAAGGGATGGGGGTATTTTCCTTACTATTATTACCCTAAATGGAATTAGTCTTCTCCATGTTGGGAAAGAAATATTTATTATCGTTATCCCATCTGTTACACCCTCCCTGATATGGGATATTAAAATTTGGTGTCCATTCAGAAAAAATGACAAAAAAATACCAGAATCTCATTATTAAAAGTCTTGGATAGTATGAACATAACTTGAATGAAATCAAACCCCATTAGGTTAAAAATAAATTTTTTTTTATAAGGCCATAAGAATGGGAAATAACCATGATACAACCATTGATGATGGAGTTAGTGGTCATGAATCACATTATTTCTTTCAGAGTAATGGTATAGATACCATGTCCAAATATACCTAAATTAATTATATCACCATAAGAAAAATACAATGTAGCTCATGAAACAATAATTGAGGGTCACAATAGAGAAATTATACATTGAATGGAGTGTGATCCTCATGCACCAATAGAGGATACAAGTTTATTGAATTGCAGGAGGATCCAAAACCTCATACTTGTGAATAACGGAGTTCAACCTATATGATTGAGCATCACCAATGATAAAGGGAAATATTTGGTTACATACCACTCCCCACCCATAGGCACTAAAACTTATTCAATGGAGGAGTTAGTGGAACAATTTGAGATTGATAAAGAAAACCTTTGGTAGATCAATAAGTAACTACTATGAGGAAACATTCCAATAGGGTATCATCTTTAGATATATGTGAATAACCCTCACCCCACATATCCGGAGAGGGAAAATCCATCAAAAAAGGTTGCATGTGGTCATTACATTAACACTAGATATATGATCCCAATCTAGATAACTGAGTAATTTGAGGTTGATCTCGACAATCATCCATTATATTGACTGCTTATACCCTTTCTTGTTTATCATTGATTATAAGCATGGGTAGAGAATCAATGGGATATGAAAATGTGGCACCTAATCAATCCTCACATACTCCCTGTAGATAGTAAGTTCCTCAAAAATTAGTTCATCATGAACATCATAACATCATTGAATCCCAGGTATCTCAAATGGAATCCATGGAAGAGTGGTGAAAACACATTAATATGTAGATGAATCCACATCACAAATGGGTGGATGACACATTAACTTTATCAAATAATAGATATCCAACATTTTCAAGAATTTATGTTGTGGAAGACCTATAAAAGTATCTCACGCAGTTACTGGCTAGATGTAGCCTAATGACAGGCCATCAAGGCAAGTAGGAAGTGACCATGATTAGTTATTTATAAAAACATTGGAGGGTATAGCCTTGGTTTGGTATAAAAACATTTAATCATGATCCATTATAGGTAGGGAAGACAATTTTCATTTATTACATTGTTATTTAGTCTCCATACTATGGGAAAAGGTTAATTTTCACCCTCACA
The DNA here is from genome assembly GCA_963277665.1 of Viscum album. NCBI lineage: Eukaryota > Viridiplantae > Streptophyta > Magnoliopsida > Santalales > Viscaceae > Viscum > Viscum album. The sequence goes on from OY728129.1 coordinate 939,914,669, forward strand.
AACTACAAACAACATAAAAATGAGACGAATTCTAATTTTTGTTCATTATGGGAGGGTTTAACAATTTCACTCAACATCCCTATATAATAAGAGAAATTTTAGGAACTCTATAATCAATATAAATGGGATATGTTTCAAAAACAATTGATTATAATGAAATATTTAGGTTTATTTCATGAGAATGTTGAAATCGAACAATGCAAAAAAAACCATTCAATAATCCCTTGATAGATCCCAACCCATTTCCTCGACATAGAAAAAATTCCTTGGTATGGTTTAGAATATCAATGTTACCCATAAATCGATAGTAGTTTCAATTTAGGTGCTATGGTAGTTCTAAAATCATTTTCAGCCTCATGTCGAGCAATAGTAAAAAATATCAGCTGGATAGATGTAAAAACGATAACTACTTAAAGAGATATTTATTGAAGGGATGAATAATGATTACATCTATTGAAATGTGTAGGTAATTAGTCATTTACTTGGATCCATGAAGAATTACCAACTCATGCTACTATAGTCCCAGAAACATATAGAGGTCAACATCACTTATCATATTAGTTACATCCTATTCCATAGAAGCTTGGGTCACATTATCCTTGATTTATTCATCATCATATATGTTCTCCAAAGCACGGTAGGCTCTATATATGTGACACTAGATAGTTCCATGAAACTTGTAACATGCATAGCTACTACCCTTCTATAATAATATGGGGAAGTGAAAGAGATTCTGGCCAGGAATGGAAATTTTTTTGAAAACTAGATGACACAAAATACAGTTTATCGTACTTGTGCCTCTATTTGAGAAAATATTTATAAACCAAAAATAATCCCACTTCCTTGGGAGGTGACATTTAATAAGCCTCATGGAGATACATGTAGTCATCCTACACAATAAAAGACCTATAGGGAAGATCCATATCATACTTTTATGTAAGATATATAACCTTTAGTTTTTTTCAATAATATTTGAAAAATGGGAACCACCCTATCAAACATAATTCCCAAGTGATTATTTTAGAATATTTGGAATTTAAAAAAAAATTGTCATAGATTATCCCTTAACCAATGATGATTATTCCTCTGATTACAAGAACCTTGTACATGGATGGGGATCCAGATATCGAGAATATAGGTGCATATGATACATAGATTAATATGAATGTGTTTAAACATAATATTTTTATCACATATCCACAAAGGACATACATGTTGGAGTTGGTGTCCTATGGAGAAATTGTTTTACTTATATTACATGTATATTTAAAATATTTAATTTTAATTAATCTTACTATTACATATTTTTATATTATGCGTGAATAAAATTAAATAATGTCCTAGAGTATATGACACTTTTATAAGGTTATATCAGATCCCTACTATGATGAGAACCTTGTGGTTCTATGATGTAATTCTCAAATAATGTTCTATGATGGGACAACATACTGTGAAGGGGTTCATAGTAAATCGACTATTAGTCTTGAGTACTCGTAATCATATGAGGCTTCTTCTAACGAAGTTCACACATGGTAATCTCCAAGATGAGAGATTTTGACAACATTCCCACCTATGGGAATTGTGTTTGTTTTGGTGTTATTGAATTATATTATCTACAAGCATGTGTGATGGTCAATATTGTATATAATTATTATTAATGGATGTTATGATTTGTGTAATTATATTAATTTCATAAATAATTTTTATAATATTTCCTGAGGAGTTGTATTTTTTATGTGCCACTTGAGTGACATGTCATTATTGAATAAGTTTAGGATTTATTTTTTCCTTCCATCTTTATAGAATATAATATCTTTTCCATTTTATTTCAATAGAACCATCACATTAAATTCCATGACCATTTTGGAACATCATGTTTATTTAAGATAGTCAAAGAAATATATATTAAGCTTATAAGTTGCTAACAGGTATTTCCAACCCACATATCAAGATATTTCGAAAAAGTGATTATATTACATAGTGAGCATTTGTATGTGGTTTTCAACATTGAGACATTTTATTCTTCATCCGGCTTCAATTACTCATTACTAGAGAATTATATTGGACATAGGCAAGGCCACCTAATTCCAAATAGAACTAATCATAGAGTGTTATAAACTAAGTGCTTTTGATGTTCTCAATAAACTTATATTTGGGTTTCATTAATTAAATAAATATTACTGACATGTTTTTTGAATAATTCTATTAATTTTATATTGATCAAAAAAATTAAATATTTTTTTTCATCAACCTTGGAATACATTATTTATTTTATATATTGATTTCTCAATAGATATCTATTCTCAAAATTGTGAATAAAATAGTTATTTATTAATAGAAATATTTACTGGGTTGTTTAATAAATTTAGGAGGTGTTTTATTAGACCAAGACCGAGTCAAGGGACAAATATTAATTATTAGGACCATCCTAAAATAAGTTTTATTTCACAAGTGGGCGCATGTGATAAAATAATACATATAAATTTATTTTTATGGAGACTAATAATTATTAAAGGTAGTAAATATTATTTAATGTATGATATTTAATTAGTTAATATTAATACATAATTCCAAAATCTACAAATTGGCGTCAATGTATATTATGTTGAGTATCTAAAATTGAGAATTGGGAATTGTTCCACCCATTTAATTATATTTTAATCTCTTCATTTTCAATTCCTCTAAATAAAGAGAAGTGGAAGAGATATTTTTTCAAGACCATAGAATGAGAGATCAAGAATGAACAAGGCATTTCATTCAACTCATTATATAAGCACCCTGTGATCGAGTGGTGTTGCTCAGAGATCATAGGAGCAAATTTGGATCACTCGTAGATGATTTACATCCTTATATCCTCACAATACAGTGTAGGTAATCCAAAATGGACATATCATATTGTCAACATTCACCAATGAAAACTATTCCAAAACATACGTATTTATTTAAAAAATTATTAAATAAATTAATTTTAAATATTATGTTCAAGATAAACACTATTGGTTTCATAGAATGATTGTTAAATCAAATTTTAATATATATATATATATATCTCTTATGAATCCTTCTATATTTCCCCAAACAATGTAGTGGAATTAGGGAAATCATGATTATATTTATTATTTTTTTTTGGATTAATGATTTATATAAAATTTTGGTAATATATTTACTTAATGTAATTATTTACCTAATATGATTTGAATTACGATGTTATCTTCAAATTAATAATTTTTATCTAGTGTTAAATTTTCGTAAAGGGTTATGATGAAATGAAGAATGAATGGAGATTCCAATGGGAAGTTCCAAATCCATTGTTAATAAAACTAGGTTACATAAAATGATGTTGGAGAACATTCCACAAACCTATGCACATTGTATCTATATGTATAAGGAAATTAATTACAAGAGGTGTTTTTATTTCACACTATGTGTGGATCAAGCCATACTGGCACACATAAAGAGGATAAAGGAAGTGTAAAAAGTATATACACACCATTTAGTCTGGAAGAGTTAACATGGTAATGCCCCATGTGTATCACATGGATATATGGTAATTGAGGTACGCCTTGTATAGCTTCATGTACACACCATGTAAAAATTAAATTAAAATTTAATTTATTAAAAATTAATATGTAATTATTGTTTATTCAATTTATTTTCCATGAATTCCAATAATGATGAGTATCTCGAAATACGATCAGTTGATCATGAGAGATGAAAGGGAATTAATTAATTAAGTAATGAATCCTTGTTTATCATAAATAATAAACCAATGAAAAATGAGTGGAATGATTGCCAATTGCATTCTCATATTTGTTTCATGTATAACCATTCATGATCATTTCCAAGAACCATGTACGATTTGGTTATTTTATTTTAATTTATTTCATGAGTTTGTAATTTTTTTAATATTAAATTACAAGATGTATTGCGAGTCATCACTCCCTCCTATATAATGTAGGACCCACATATCAAATTATATTTATTTAAACCCATTTAACCTATAATTTTGTTCCCGTAATCTATGTGTGAGAAATAAATAAATATAATTAATGGAGAATCAAATGTTGTGTTGAGACGGTTCTAGACATAACTATAATGATGCTGACCCTAGGGGATACACAGGTGGAAATATGAAATATTATAACACATTAAAAGACTAGAAATAAAAATTATTTCATCTAGGTCTAAGGTTGATTTAATGACGACTAATTATATCTACCGTTAGATATTTATGTTGAATGGTTTATGTAATTAATTAATTATTTCTATCTAGGAAATTATTTATTTTTTGGATTCAAGACCTTGATTGCATAACTAATTGAAAAAATTAGAAAAGTAATAAGATAAATAAAATAATTATACATAAATGTTTTAAAAAACATGATAAATTAATTAAGTAATAACCACATAATTAAAAAAATATGTGTAATAGAAGAAAAAATAATTTCATTCCATAAATATTTAAAATATCTCAATTATATATTATGTCAGACTAATACTTCCATTACAAAATTACAAATGAATCCATAAAACCATGTGTAGTACATGGCCATTATATAGATACATAAATTTATTAGGGAGTTATCTTGAGAGTTATGGGTTGACATAACCAACATTGTATTTAGTTTACTATCCAATGTATATCTGATACAAATACAGGGGAAATTATTGAGAAAATCCATGTTAGGATTTTAGGATATGGGAATCCACTTAATGGATCAAGGATCTATGTGTACACAGTTGGAGATACTTCTACCTAATTAATTTATTATTATTTTAATATCCATATTCTATATCATTTAAAAAATTAATGGGGACCGTTTCCACTAAATTGTTAAAAAACAAAATATTATGAGTTTGCTCATGAGGGATTTTGAGACATGATGAAATAGTTGTAGATTTAGTATATAGATAAAAAATAATTTAATTTATTATATTATATCTAACTTATTTTCTAATCATGAAAGGTACTATTAATGATATATATTTCATTGTAGAATAATATTAAAAGTTCCTCATCTTAATTATCCCTACGATCAATATTGGATAAAGATAACCACATAACTGGCTATATATTGTATGAGTGGTTAAGACTCATTCAGGTCGTGATACACCATGAGTTTAAATCATATGTACTAGAATCCTAAATTCTGAATTCTCCTGCTAGTGGAGAAAGTGATAATTAATTCCATTTCTAGGAAAATATTTTGAGCTATATGGTCAATATTCTATGTTTCATCAATTAATCAAATTTCTAGTGAACAAATGAAGTCTCACAAAAACATAGATTTATATAAAAAGATTCAAAACCTATTTTTTTATTTACCAGGAGAGATCTAGATAATAATTGTTTATGATTTCAAAGGAACTAATAGTGTTCCCTAGTTGGGCCTTGTGTAGTAATGCTCATTGGATACATTGAGACATTGTATGTTCTGGGTTTTAAAATCTCCCAAGAACTAGGAAATAACATCATTATATCATCACCCCTCTCTGATTCTCTATCATTGTAGTGAACATTAATATGAAAAAAGGATAAGTATCTTCTAGAACTTCTTAGTCATCTTATCTATGTAGATAAAGACACGATGTGTGAAAAAATCATGCATAATTATGGGGAAAATAGATAGGTAAAGGAAAGTGATTTAATACCAACGATTCTTCATTCACTTATAAGAAGTGGAATATCAATGTTAAAGTATGGGAACATGATGATTTCTATTTCACATGTGGTGAAAAGGACCACATGATGAGAAAATTCACCATCCATAATGAAGCATGTGGAATATTTAGGTGTGGTTGGAATCGATCTCAATTTATTTATTTCAAAATTTGGGTATAAGATATAACATTTGTTTCACAAATATGATTTAAAATACAGGAAACATGTATATTCAGAAGTATTGACTAAGACAGAATGGTATAAGAACATTCCAATGAGCTAAAATTGCTGTAATTACTATTAGAAACTACAACCTCACATTTCTAACCAATATTATATTGTTTTTAAAGGATTTTTATTATGTTCATTTAGTTAAAACACCATTGTTTTTGTATCCAAACATTGTATAGATGGATTAATGTACAAAATTTGGAATAAATGATTCTTGTTTTATAAATATTGAATTTTATATGGTGTGGAATATTTAACTAACAGTCATTATATGATGTTTTTCATGATCTAAATAATGAAAATCAATAATGATGTTATTTCACTTGACTCGCACTATTCCCAACATGGGAATCGTTGGTTAGGTCATGTAAATGAAAATATATTGCCTCAATTAATTCAGGATGTATATTTAGATAAATTAAACTGAAACCAGATGTTTTATATCACTAATAATCACAAGGAAAAATAACTAAATCCATCTTTAGTTGGAATACATAAAGGGATACAAGCTTCATGAAGTTGTTCATACCAATGTGTGTTGAAAATTTCCTATTGATGAAAATTGTGGGTAATCATACTTCAGGACTTTTAATTATTATTTTTGTAGATATTCATATATCAACATCATGAGTTATGTTCTAAAATATTTTAAAAAATTCAAGGAATAAAAGCATGAAGTTGGGAAACAGGTTGGTAATAATATTAGGAAACTTCACTCATAACATGGTGGATAACATCTTAATTAAGAAGTCATTGATTAATTATGGGAGTTCGGTATTTTATCACAAATTATTCATCTATATATGCCAAAATGGAATGCTGTAAATGAATGGAGTAAACACTTCTTATTGAAAATGGGGTGATCAACGCTGAAAAATTTGATTCATCCATTATCCTATTGGGGATATATATTAAAAACTGATGTCTACATACTAAATAGAGTGTAAAATAAAAAAATGGTATTACATAACAATTATGGAATAAAAAGAAACATGTTTCATCTTACATAAATTTTTTGGGTTGTGAAGAACTTGTTAATTCCTATTTAGGTAACAATATTTCACCCTGAGGTACAAAGTTTATCCTTATAGGATATCCCAATGAAAAAAATGAGGTACTGATAATAAAATCATTCAACAAAAATTTCAATGGATAAAAGTAATTCCACATTGATTGAGGAGTATTTTATAACTAAAAGAGACAGTGGGAGTGAGTTAGACATCAAGGATGTTAAGGCTCCAGATATAGATGATTTGGTACATGACCAAATTCAATAAATCCCTCTGGAAGAAGAAATTGTTCCGAAGCCACAATTACTGTTTATGAACACTAAAGAAGATAAATAACCATAATATTATGGTTTTATAATCAAAAAGGTTGTTTAATCAATGTAATTTCATAACAATGAATATTTAATTTATAATAAATCATTAAGTGGAGAATATGTTTCAATGTGTTAAGAGGCCATGAATTCTAAAATAAATTCCATTTATCAATAACTTGTCTGGATTTTTTTGTAACCTCTAGGAGATGTCATAAATATTGGTTGAAAATGGGTTTTCACGAACAAAATGTTCCTTGAAGGAAATATTTTTACTAATATGGAATAAATGGTTGGGAAACTGTTTAGAAAACTTCAAGCCATTGACTATGAACAATCCTATCCATTTTTTATAATATCGATATCCATAAGAATCAAGAATTTCATTGTTGATTTCAATGATTATGAGATTTTGAAAATGGATATAAAAAACCCTACCTTAAGTGGAACCTTCTAGAATATGTCTACATGAGAAAACTAGTAGTGTTTGTGAATCCTAAGGAAGACAACAATGTATTCATGTTCCAAAGATCAATTTATAGATTAAGGAAAACATCTATTTCTAGGAACATTCATTTTGATGGGGCCATAATTGAATTTTTTTTCACAATGTATAAATGCAATCCATGTGTCTATAAATTCATTAGTGGGAGTGGAATATTTTTCTTAATAGTATATGTTAATGACTTACTACTCATTGGAAATGGAATACCAATTTGTTAGTATATTATGGAATTGTTGAATTAATTATTCTCTATGAAGGACATAAGAGAGGCATCATATATTTTTGGGATCATGATTAATCCTTATATTGAAAAGGGGTTTCATAGCCTATGTTAATGTACATACATAGACAATATACTGAATATATTCATTATGGAACAATCCAAGAAGGGACTATTTTTAAAATCACATGACATTAAATTTTCCAGAAAAATGGGTCCTCATACACAAGAAAAAAACATAATGAAAAGTATTCCCAACGCATAAGTGATGGTATCAGTAATGTATTTTATACTAGGTATTATGATAGATGTTACATATGAATTATGTGCAGTATTACGATATCAATCTGATCTAGGTGACCCCCATTGCATTGAATTTAGGACTACACTTAAGTATCTAAAGTATAATAATGAAATATTCATAGTTTATCGAATAAATTAGGAACTATTCTTCACAAGAAACCTAGTTTTTGGTTTCCAAACCAATCAAAATAATAATAAGTCCCAAATAGGATACATCGTCAATTTGAATGGAGGTGTTGGGGGATAGAAGTTATCAATGTTGTCTGTGGTTGCAGATTATACATTAGAGTTTGAGTATACTAGAATTATTTGGTCAAATAAATAAGATATATAGATGAGAAACATCACCAATGATCATGATGTTCTATCTAATATTAATTATCATATAACATTCTATTTTCAAAACACTATAGCAGTGGATCTAGAAAAATATACAAGGTCACATTAACATATGAATGAAATAATTAAAAACTATCATATCATGATTGAATTTTTAGAGATATAAATTTACTTTGACATGTATTCCCATGGATGACAACATCACAAACCCCCTGACTAAAGCCTTGATTGAGACAAAACATGACTATAATGTGAGTACTAGTGGACTGAAGGTAGTAGTTAGTTTTTCTCTAGTATATGTGGGAGATTTTAAGAGTTTTTGTACTAGAACCAATAGTTTCTTAATTTATTATATGTAGATTTGATAAATTTAATATCAATCAAACACATGATTACATTTTTTTTCTACTAGATGGATCTATGGTGATAATGTACTAGAGTATACATCACAGTGATAATGTTATAGAAGTTCACAACTATGATAATAACCATAATGTGCTATGATGAGATTATCCTAAAATATTTAATGGTTGGATAACTTAATATGATGGGACATGTAACACATAGACAATGAGGAATGATTAAACATAATATGTGGAGGATTATTATTGTGATGTTCACAATTAGTAATCCTTTATAAGAAAAATAATGAGAACCAACCCACTAGTTGTAATTTTTCATGTTTTTGTGTCATCCTATATTACTAGCTACAAAAAGGTTTGATGGTTATTATGATTTATTATAATTAATTCTAGTTAAAACTCTTATAGTTAGATGCATTTCATAAAACATTATGATAATAGTTCACAAAGAAGTTGGATACATTAACTATGTAGATTCGTGACTTGGATGTGAAACATGGAAGATGAGATATTCTGAAAAAATAATTATGTAACACTGTTGGAATTCATATGTTGTTGTTGATTTTGATAAATTTAGTTTATTTTCATAGGTTCCTTGAACCATTTCAAGACTGTAATCACGGACTTTAGGAAAGCCCACCTAATTCCAATAATTATGAATCCAATATTTTCGCACACTTTTTCATTCCATTGATCTCTTTTCAGTTATATTTGAGTTAATTTTCAACAATTATAAATATTCTCATGTATCAGGAATAAATTTATTCATGTTATATTGTCCTTAAATTAAATAAATATTTATTAGCCAATATGTGAATAAAATTATTATTTTATTTATTGAATAATGTAATAAATATTTATTCACTATACTGTTTTTGAAATTTTTATTTATAAAAAAACTATTTACATGGGTTTTAAATATATTATATAAATGTATAAATGGACTAAGACTGATTCCGTTGAGAAATTTTATTTATAAAGTCAAGTATATAATATTTATAATTGTGGAAGCTGGTGCATGCCAAAAAAATAATAATTACATAATTATAAATATGCTAAATGTGATTTATTTAATGTTCAAAATGTTATTTGATGCCTTGTATGAATATTAATAATATTTTAACATCAACCCCAATATTTAAATTGGAGGCTATGTCTATTGTGTAGAGTATCCATAAGTAATTATAGTGAATTGTTGTGCACAACGATTTATCTCTCAAGTGATACTTCACTCTCCTACTCAAGAAAAAGAAGTTAAAGGGAGATGTCTTCATGACTAAAGTATTAGTTATGAAGATTGAATAAAGAATGAAATTCAACTCACCACACTAGTAGATGGAGATTGAGAGGTGTTTCTTGGAGAACACACAAGAAAGTGTAGATCACCAACAGTGTTATTTGATATGTTGATTGTCATCGGATGATAATCATAGTATGAAATAATTTTTTCAGATGATAAACATTCACCAATGAATAAATTTCCAAACCCTATGTATTATATTATTAAATTATTAAATATATTTTTTTAATAAAAATTATGAAAGATCCTCACTCATGGATTTATGAAATGATTATTAAAATAAATTTCAAAATTGCCATCACCTTTTCACATTTCTAATACACCCAGAACTAACACTAAAAACTTATGATAACCATAGAAGAGAAATCCATGATGCTCGTAAACAATAGTGAGTTTTTTCAAATCAATCCAATAGTCATCCAAAACCAGTCATGTTACATGATTATTTGAATTGGTTGTAATTGTCTCATCAACCCAATATAATTGGAATATCAACCTGACAGACACCACTAGTAGAAGATTATCCAACATCATCTTCTCATGTACTAGGTCAGTCAACCTCACACACTTCTTCTCCTAAGCTACATAATAAATAATAATCCCACCCATGTAAGCATAAAGATCTACCAAAATAGTTGGATATTATGAAATACATGGATGTTATCTCAGATAAACATTCAATCCTTGGTTCACTTAATATTTCAGCAGTTCTAAATTTTGGAATCATTGAATACCTGTGAACATAAAATTATTTTAAAAAATAAGACAACACAGTTAAGGTTTACCAAGTTGATACTATTCCATTACAATTCCATGTGGTCATATCATTTATATAATTATATCAAGATGATGTTATATATGAACATAATAGAACCATATATGTTTCAAGAAAACCCTAAAAAGTTTATATTACAAGGGATATAATTAGAAATTGTTTTGGGATCAACCTCATCCTAATTCAGATATTGTGACATTTTGGGATATAGTGCGGGAAATTTATCTATGAAAAAGATTACAATTTAAGAGTATGATATGTGTGTCAAAAGAACTCTTGGGATGATCAATCTAAATGTTTAGTTTTTTATCTTACATATAATGATTAGTTCATGGTTATCAATCAAGACACATCATATGATGTTTTTCTTTGAAGGCCATTTATTCTTAACTATAAGGAGGACCAATAAAAAGTTCATCATTTCTTGAAATACCCCATCGATTATAACTCATACTTGTCATATAATTAATATTGGTGTGATTGAAAATAATCTTAGTAATAGTTTCTCTAAAATTTTAGAATCCTTATATTTTCATTTTAATTTATTCATAATAAAACATAAGATTACTTTTTCTTTAAAAATTAAAACTTTTTATTTTTATTCTAGAGCTATGTCAATTTTGAAATTAACAATTGAAGAATATTTATTATTTAAACATATATATTTTTAATTTTATATTATGACATTTTACCATTATAATGTTAATGTATTCAAATAAATCCTCATTGGGAAATGATTATTCATTTTTTTATTCTAGAACATATTAGAAATATGTTCAGGAAATTAAATAATAAGATATAGTAACATATATGTGTTTTACAATAAATCCATGTAAGCATTATCTTTTTTATTTTCATATCTTAACTCAATGTCACCTGAAATATAATCTAATAAACTCCAGTTGTATTTTATTCAATTTTTATACCAATATTCATTATCCTAAATATTATTCTTATATTTCCTCTTGGGAAATTATTTTTTGATGTTCCCTTGTATTTTTCACTCATAACAAGTCAAATCACTTTTATTATTATCCTTTTTCCATTTCCCATTATATTATAATTTATTATATATTTAGTCATTTTAATTTTTTTTTCTAATTTTTGAATTCATTGAATTTATTTTCATAGTGATTCATCTCTTCATAACAATCTACATTTCATTTTTCATCACAATAACTTCCATATATGGTCATTTATTTTTCATTAATTTAGAATAATTGAAGTCTATTGAATTCATATTAGGTTCATATCCATCATATATGTTCACCTATAATTCATACTTATACAACATTAGAATTCCATTAATATCAATCACCTATAACATAATTTTTCCACATGATTTTATGATAGAAATAGAGGTTCCACTCTACCTATCAGGTAGACATCTCAAAAGTAACATAATGTAATTTTTGTTTTCAAATTTCTCCTAAAGTGAATGTATGGTGAGAGATATGTTATTAAACAATATATACATATCAAAAATTAATTATTCATCATTAGTTTTCAATGTTTAATATTTAATGGTATAATTATTCAAACACTTTTTTCATATCATTGGAAGATCCCCCATGAGATATAGAAATCATATCACGAATATGAAAAGCAATAGTTGAATAAGATATTTTATTAAAATTTTATTTTCTAGATAAAAATTATAATGTGTTTTTTTATAATTATAGTCATATATGGAATAATTAATATCACAGAGTATAGCTTTAATAGTTTTTGGGTTTTCATCTTTGTATACAATAAAAATCAAATATCAAAGACCTTTATTTCAAATTATATTTTCATTTTTATCTTATATTAAGTATATTCAACCCTATTATTATAAGGATGGATATTATTGGTTGTTACATATTATTTATTGTAATCCATAATGACCTAAATATTAGATTAAAAAATTATTTAATTTATTTTGTTTAGACAAGATCATTGTGGTACGTAATTTTAAAGACTATGATACTAAATATTGGTCCATATGGAAAAATCAAGAGGGGTGTGAATTTTTTCTCATATACAAAATTTATTTAATGAAAATATATTATATAATTACCCAAGATTAATATTATAATACTATTAATTAGTAATATAGGGTAAAATAATTTGATCTTTCTGATATCTTCTCAAAATATCAATCACAACTTGGCTAAATTAATATAAAAAATGTTAAATAATAAAACTATTTAGCTTTTTTGAAACACTTAATATAATAAACAATTTTTATTCACCAATAAAATATATTTTCTATTATTAATTTTTTAAATATATTAATTTTTTAAAATATATGAAAAAAAAATAGAAAATGACATTGTTTAAACAAATTAGGTGTTCAATATCAATATGTGACATAATCCCCTCTACATGGCGATCACCTACAACCTAGTAGTTTATTATAAAGTAAACATTTTAAAAAACATGGATTAGGATTTACAAGAAATGTTGATAAGAAGTTATGAGTTATAAAAGATCATATCCTAATGTTCTTTATGTGATAACAGAGTCTAGGACCCATTCAACCACTTACATTGTTATTCAGGGGTTCATTGATAAAAATGGATGAAATTTAGAGTCTAGAAATCTCTATTCTATTACATGATTCATTATTTTATGATAAACAGAGTAAAAAATCCCTATTTCAAAAGATAATCTAAAATAGAAGAAAAAATGAAAAACAATTGTAGAGATTTTATATAAATAGGACTTTTAATATTCGGTTGATTATGAGTCCATGAATATATCATTGAAAAGTATCAATGGATTTTTTATAAAAAGTGATGAAAAATATAGTATCATGGAAACCTTGATCTATTTTAAAACATCCAATTTTTAATTTAATAAAAATCAATCTTAGTTCAATATGCCTATGAATTTCATTGAATTCCCAAATCAAGCAATTAAAAAAATATATGATTAACAATAATTTAAAATGATTTTTCTAGATAAAACATATGTCATTGGAAATCACATGGAGGTAAAAATATTTACAATTGATTCATGAAAAAAAAGATACTATAAGCTTTCCTCAGTAGTTGGATCACATAATGGTAGATCGATATTAGTATAAGTGGTAGCCTCTGACCATAGCTGTATATCCTGACAATAGTAGTAGATCTCAATGGTAGCATCATTTGGCAGTAGCATTGGGTAAACATAGACTTAATGAAATGGTAGTTGATCCAGAATTAACTTATGGAAGATGAAAATATAAACTAATTGTAAATAGAAATGGTAGGTTCAAGGCCTTGGTTTTTTATTTTGGTCAAAAAATATTTTAATTATTATAAAACATAATAATTATTATAAAATATTAATGTTGATTTGAGATCATTATAATATTTAAGTAGTTTTACTATTCGCAAAAGAAGTTTAGTACATTTTCTTGTATGTGGAAACAATTAAATAAATACACAAAATTATGTGAAATGTTAATATCATTATCTAACATCCAATGAATCTTAATCATTTTGATATAGGATTATGATAGTAAAGTAAGATATAATGTTTAATTGATGTTATTAATTTCATTTTTTATATTGGTGTGTCTCACTTAGTATTGAAGATAGTTTGAAAAGTATGTGTTTCTAGAACTAGACCTAAGAGTTTGGGTTAACAGAATGTAATTGAATTATTCAAATATGAACATATAGTGTCTAGAAATAAAAACCAACCCTCATGAAGACAATAGTCCATGCCAAAAATACCCAAATTTTGACCATGTATAAAAATTCCAAAAACCTCATGTTATTTGTTTTAAAATACAACAAGATATTTTATAGTATGCCTAAGATTAAAATTATTCCCACTTAATAAAATTGATATGTATTCATAGTTCATGTATAATTTAGAATCCCAAAAATTCCAACCTTTTTTGTATAAATATTTATAATTAAAACCAAGTCATAGTTTTATTAAGAAGATTTTATTTGACCATAAAATTTGAAATTAACTATTTAAATTAATTTAAATATAATTATTAAAATTAATAATAACTATTATTTATAGCATTACAATTAATATTCTACTACTTTGGATAAAATAATACTTTAAAATAACTATATTTATTTTACTATTTATAAAATATAATTTATTTTAAATAAATATTTTAACAGAATAAATTTTTGAAGATAATAGATTTCATTTGAATAATGAATAATGATTAAAAATATATAATTAACTTGTTATTATAATTTTTTTTGAAAAAAATATATACATATAAATTTATGATTAATATTTTATAATTATAAAATTTGATTAGATTTTAAAATAATTTAGTTTCATAATTACTATAAAATTATGATGGATATTTTATACATATACTATAATAAGGTAATTTTATGAAATATAAAAAATCATGTCTTAAAAAATATAAATCAAATTTAAAAATAGATATGTGATATAAAAAAATGAGCCGGAATAAGGTCTTGAAGAGGGGGGGGGGTATCGGATTGGGTAAATTAGGTTTTGGGGTATCACTTCCCGATTATACTGGGAGGCTTCATAGAGCCAAAGCTGTAGTGGTCGAGCCACTAATGATTTGATTTGATGTTAAGTGCTTGATCTTAGTGTTGATGGCAGTCGTAGTCGTCGAAGATGAGAAAGGCTCAATTTGTGGTCACCATTATAACATTTTTCTCGGATGGACTCCTCAACCACAACAGGGAAGGAGATTGGTAGAAATTCTGATTGAATCATGCATCACTTAATGGATTTGTTAATGTTAGGGTTTCAATTTTATTTTTCTCTAACCTATTATGAGGTAGGTGTTACTTTTCTATGTATCAAATTAAGGGTTTCTTTAGTCTTTGTTGTATTTTTTCATTTTCTTGGTTTTTCCTCCTTCAATCATTTTTAGTGATAAATTTCTTTTTCAAATGATTTTTTATTAATACTTTTTATCATTATGAAAAAAACATATTAATGTTTTTTGTCCTCGTTTTTTGCTGTAATATTATTTTATAATTATTCCCAATTTGTTATAATACCTGTTTTCTACAATTGATTATTCATTTTACTTTTTTCACCCATAGCTTGCATCAGAAGCTTATTTTAGATGGTGTCTTGAAATAATTTTTGATTCCAAATGGACCACATTCTTTGAAAACTTTGAATAACTTTATATTCATCGCTATTAACAAAATAGAGCATTAGTTATGGCTATTAAATCCTCAAATCGTGTAACAAATAAAAATTGAAACCCAATTACTAGTTTACGAGATTGTTTTTTGTGTTCCCCTATTTAATCCTTGGAGATAAGTTCTAGAAAATCCCTCTAAAAGTATGCAATGGAAATTGGTAAACCGAATTTCATTCTTCAGATATTGGAAGAGTAGAATGAATAACTGCTTCTGAGAAATCTAGTAAGGTGAATTAATTTTATCTCAAACAAGTCTTAATATTTGTGAGTTAATATTTTATGGATTTCACAACTTATATACTTTTATGAAGGTAATTTCATGTTTATATGTTGGTTTTATACTTTATACTTTATACTTCAAAATCATCCATTTTATGTTATTATTATAATATTTATATTACAGAAGTTATTCTTATCATTTAAGTAAACATATATGATTTTCTCAATAATTAAGATCAATTTATTATGTCTTCTAGTTTTGTATTTAAATATATATACAAATAGATATATATATATATATAACTTTATGTTCTTCAGATTTTACATGAAAATATTTTTTAATTGTATGCTTATTCTTTTTAAATTATAGAAGATTTCTTTGTTTAAAAACATGTAAGAGGATTTCATTTAAGAATATAACATTACATATCCCATTTAAACCCCTTTTATTTTTAATATATAAGGGTTTTCATACATTGATGTACACATATGCACAATGAATAATTTCTATCTTAAAAATTTTATCTTGATAGTTTTATGTTTGATGCATAAATAATTACAACTTATGAATATAACATAATGTGAAGGGAAAATTATGATTATTATGGGAACAGTTAACAACTTCAGGCCATTAATTTAAGTATATAATAAATTAATAAAATATTTGTTCAATATATTTACTTTGGATATAGTTTTTAAATTTCTATTATTATAAAACTTATTACATGAGTTAATGAATGATATTTTGAGTACATAGATGAGTAATATTATTAGCAATTCATCAAAAGTTAAATAACATGAGTTTTGGCGCTATAAAAACATGAAAGATATTTTTAAGAAAAGTTCATATATATATATATATATCTACGTATTTATCAATTAGTGCATTATTTGAATGCACGAACAAATCATGTATATATATGGGCTAAAATTAATATAAAGATATTGTACATGTCTTTTTTCCATCTACTCATGAATGGAATGGTTATAGAAATACTTATAATGTAATCACTATGTTAATAAGTATGCATTTCATGTCATCATTATGAATGTCTCATCTGCATACAATCATAGACATTTGTTTATGCATTACATAAAAATCCATAGCATTTACAAAAAATTCAATGTTTCAAATTAAATATTAAGGCTTAAATTTGAAAATTAGCAACATATGGATTACATTAAAAGCATTTTATTTTAATTTTATTGTGATGAATATATCTGATTATTATATTTATTTTATAAAGATAATTTTTTTATAAAAATGGAAAATGTATCTCATGAAAGAAGGATTGAATACATTAGTAGTTTATGCAATGGTTAATGGTATGGGTTTAGATTTAAACCGATCATGCAAGTCATATGAAATTAAAGTTCATATATATTTATATATATATGTACATTCATATATATTATTATATCTGGGAATTTTTATTTCAATGCAGGGACATGTTTTAAAAATTAAAACCACCAGTGAATATATATATATATATATACATAAAGAAAAAATAAATGTTTTTAGATGACAACGAACTTGAACATAGTAAATATAGATGGTCATTGGGGAGTGCGCCCACCCTACGCTATGTGGGTAGGCCCAAGAAAGCCTTCAATATTTCAAGTGGATCCAAATATAGTGTTTCTTTTTTTATGAGCATGCATATTTTTTTCCAGAAAAATAATAGATTATGTTTAAGAAACTTTTTAACATAAATATTTTCTAAAATGATCAAGTATGTTTAAGAAATTTCTAATTTCAAATAATATATAAAAAATGGAATTTTTGTAATTATTTAAAAAGTTATATTCAAATTAATATTTTATATGGATTTATAGAAGGTTTTTATAACCCTTTTTGGGCATATTTAATGTTAGCCACTTGATTTAAATTATTTTTCCTAGGATCAATAGTGGTACGGAGGGCATTCTCTTCGATCACAGAGTTGGCTCATGCAATATATTTTTGTTTATTTTATCTTAATCATGTACAACTCTGATAAAAGTGTAGTCTATTTATTTTCTTCAAAACCTAGACAAGTGAAGGACCTCAATCATGACAACTGTTGTGTATATATAATGTTTCTTTTCCTAAAAAAACACAACATTTATAAGGTGTTAGCCTGATTTATCTGGCTCAGGGATTTATACATGATATAGGAAGAACAGTCTAGTTAACTTTGAAGATTATGTTTTTTAAAGACTAAGAAATTTAATTGTCATAGTGTTTCTTAATTATAAATATAGACATTCACAATTATTTTTATTCTAAAAAAATGAATTTTGAGGATGCAATTATATTGGGGGAGGAATAATATATTATCCTAAAAATTACAACCTCAGTTTTACAAATATATATAATTAAAACAATATAATTATATTATTTAGGAGATTTTCATTGAAAATAATAATTGAATTTAAGTTTTTTAAATAATTTATTTATTACACTTATAATTTATTATTCACATTATTTATTTCTTTAAAATTAATGTTCGTCTACATTGTATAAAATAATATTTTAAAATAACTATTGTTTAAAAAAAATTAAAATAGAATTTATTTTTAATAAATATTTTAAATGAATTAATTAATGAATATGATTTATTTCTTCTTAAAAATGAATAATTAATCAACAATAATAAATAAATTTTTTATAACTTTTTCTGAAAATATGATATATATATAAACATAAATTTATTTAATTGGAATTATAAAATATGATTAAATTATAATATAATTGTTATTATAATAACTATAAATTTTGGATACATATTATATATATATATATATATAATATTTTAAATTATTTTATTTAAAATAAAAATTCAGTTGTTAAAAAAAAGAAAATTAATTAAAAAAATAGAAACATGCTATAATAAATGAGCAGAAATTGGGTCACGAAGGGGGTGCATTGGCTTCGGTAAATGTAGTTAGGGGATCTCAAATATCGATATCACTGAAATGATTAGAAGAGCTGAAGTAATAGTGGTCCAGCTGCTAATGAGTTGATTCGAGGTTCAGGGCTTGAGTCTGCTGTTGATCGCAGTCGCATTGGTTGATACTGAGTAAGGTTCAGTTTGTGGTCGCTAGTATAACTTTTTCTTGTTTGAATTCCTCTATCATGTCGAAGAGGGAGATCAATGATTATATTAGTTAAATCAGGGATTTCCCAAGAGATTGGTTGATGTTAGGGTTTCAATTTCATGTTTCTCAAATCTAATGTGTGGTATGTGTTATTTGTCTATTAATCGAATCAAGGATAGTCTTAGTCTTTGTGGTATTTTTCATGTTTCTTCATTTTTCCTCATTTGGTCATTTTCAGTGATCCTTGTATTTGTCAAATGATTTTTTTATTCCTTATTAGTAATATGAATATATTTTTGGATGTTTCTGGTCATGGGTTTTTATTATAATGATAGATTTTAATTTTTTCTATTTTTTTGTAATACTTCATGTAACTTTTTTCAAACACACCATACATTAGAAGATTGTTTGATTCAGTTTCTTGAAATCATTCCTAATTCTAGTCTGTCTGGTTTCTTGGAAAAAAGTTAATAGACTTATATACATCAATGATAAAAAAATAACTGTATATGTTATAACTATATAATATTTATTTATTAGTGAAAAAAATGAAAAAAACTTTTCAGTCTAAGAGAAAGCTTCTGTGTGTCAGATATTTAAACAATGGATATATGGTTTTTAAAAGAAACCTTAAAATATTAAAATGATACTGGTAAACCCAATTTTAATTTGTGGATGTTGAAAGAGTCTGAATGAAGAACTATTTATGCAAAATCATGTAAGGGGAATTTATTTTATCTCAAGAAAGTCATAAGTTTTCTATGTTTATATTTTATTGAATACACAACTTCTATTCTTTTATATATGTAATATTACATTTATATTTGATTTTTATAGAATATAAATTATACTTATAGATCATGAATTTATATGGGATTATTAATATATATATAGTATATAATTTTTGGCAATCAAATAAGTAAACATATATGGTTTTCAAAATATTTAAAATCATTTAATTCTTTTATTTCTTCTAGTTTTATAATTAAAAATATATACATACATATATATATCTCTTTATATTATTGAAATTTTATGCGCATAAATTTTTATATTCTAACCTTATTCATTTTTGATTATAGAGAAATTTATAATTTTATAAATATGTTAGAGGATTTCATTCATGCGTACAACATGATGGATCCCACTTAAACCAATTTTATATTTTACATATAATTGTTATAATAATTCGATGTAAATGTATGAGAATTGATTATTTTCTGTCTCAAAAATCAAATCTTGATAGTTTTATGGTTGATACATAAATAATTAGCACTTAAAAATATTTTGTAATGCAAATGGAAAAATAAATTATTAGTAGAAGAGTTAATAACTTCATTTCATTAACCTATGCATATAAAAAATTAAAAAAAATTTGTTCAATACATTTTCTTCATACATATATTTTAATTATTAATTTTTATAAAATGTATTACATATTTTAATGAATGATATTTTGACTACATGGAGATTTTATATTATTGATAGTTCTTATAAAGTTAATGGAAATGTGTTTTGGAGAAATCAAAACATCCTAGATATTTTCAAGAAATATATATATATATATATATATATGAATATATTTATCAATTAGTGCTTGATTTGAATGCATGAACCAATCCTGTAGAGATATGGGATAAAATTAATATCAAGATCTTGAATATGTTGTTATTTGAAATTTACTCATTGATGGAATGGTTATAATTATTCATATAATTTTATCTCCATGATTTTGAAAAATGCATTGCATGACATCATTATGGTTGTTGCATCTTCATACAATCATGACCATCAATTTGTGCATTAAATCGATATATTTTTCATTTATAACAAATTCATTGTTTTAATTTAAATATTAATGCTTTAATTACTAAAATTATTATGGAAAAGGATTATATTGAATGTGTTTTATTTCAGTTTTTATGTAAGGAACATAATTAATTATTAATATTATTTTATAATTATCAATTATTTATATCAATTTAAATGTATTTCCTAAAATATGGATTGAATACATGGATAGTTCATGCAAGGGTATATGGTATTTGTTTTGATTTAAACCAAACACATAAGTGTTATGAAATTAATTTTCATATATATATATGAACATTATTATATATCATTATAAGTTAGAATATTTATTTTAATAAAGTGACTTGTTTTAAAAAAATAAAAACCTCCAATG
The DNA here is from genome assembly GCA_963277665.1 of Viscum album. Lineage (NCBI taxonomy): Eukaryota > Viridiplantae > Streptophyta > Magnoliopsida > Santalales > Viscaceae > Viscum > Viscum album. The sequence continues at coordinate 939,936,312 of OY728129.1, forward strand.
AAAATATATATATAAGTAAAGTGACCTTAAATGTTTTTGAAGAAAATTAAACTTATATATTGTAAATATGGAAGGTCATTGGGGAGTGAACCGATCCATTGCTATGTGGGTATGCCCAAGAGATCCTTGAACGTTTTAGGTGGCCTGAGAAATAGTTTTCTGTTTTTAGGAGCATGTGTATTGTTTTCAGAAAAACACTAGATTAGGTTTAAGAAGATTTCAAATGTAAATATTTTCTATAATGACCTAGAATCATTAAGCTATATGTAATGTCATTTAATATTTAAAAAATAAAAATATTAAATGTATTTAAATTAATATTTTCAAAAAAATATTTTATAAGGATTTATCAAATTATTTTAAAACCCTTATTAGGCATATTTAATCCTCACACATTTATTTAAATTATTTTTCAAAGGATTAAAAGAGTTTGTTTGGCATTAACATTGATCACAGAGTTAGCAAAAGTAGTGACTTTCCATTTTTTATATTAATCATATACAACTCTGATGAAATACTAATGTGTGTATTTTCTCTAGAACCCAGACCAGTAATGCTCCAAGATTTTATATTTATCACGTTTCTGTTATTTAAAAAACAAATAAATTACATGGGTTGAGTCTAGTAGATTAGACTCGAGGTGTTATATATAACATAAATGAGATTTTACTAATGATTGATTGGGTGGGATACTATCATAAATTTTAACCTTTTCATTAACATAAGGGTATAAAACTATAAAATTATCCAATTATAGTGTATGATTCACGTCAATCACAAAAATATCAAAATCATTGATATAATAAGGGGTTTATATTAGAAAAATCATAAAAATTATTTATTATAAATTTTGTTTGAAAACAATATCTCACTATAAAGCCTAAATAAATTTTCTTGGAGGAATTTATTTTTATGAAATTTTTCCAAAATAATCTTGGTTTATGAATTTTTTTAAAATTAATAGTCTCAAAACCCATTAGAGATGCTCCCAGAGAACAAAAATATTTTGGAGAAATTTTCATGTGTGGTTATAATTATTTAAAAAATTAGATATATTAATACAAGGTAGTGTTGTTAGTACATAAATAGATACCTCATGAAAGGGAATAATCTAAAACTGGTTGATGATTAAAGAATACCATTCATTTTAAATTCTAGTGTAATTGAAAAAAATCACCATCGATGCATGTAGTATTATGAAAGACCATATAGAGAATAAGATTCATAGATGATTAATTATCTTACCTAATCACTTGGAATTATACCCTAGAAATAGATCATTATGTACGACAAATTATTAGGACCAACACAATTTTCAATATCCATCTCTATAACACCCTTAGATTTAGGAATATTTTTTTTAATTTAATAAATAAATTAGTATAATATATTTTAGAGGATTCGCACCCAACATTACCTGAATAAATATTATAAATTCTAAAATTAAAAAATTCATAAGGGATATAATTATAAAAAATATCTGATAATTTATTTAGGAAATACTATTTCTCCAAAATAAATGTTTTGATGTATTTTGTTTTTTAGAATTGTATCTACCCTATATATGTTGTTAAAATATAATTTCACATTATTGAAACATTTAATATTAATATTTAAAAATGAAAAAAAATTAATATGATATATAATTGATTGAAATGATTATAAAATCATATGAAGGTATATAGAGGTTTTTTAAAAAACATCTTTTATGCACAAAACGTTTTTATCTTATTAATTAAGTAAATCGATATTAATGAATTGTTATAAAATTAATTGTGTATTATTTTTTCAATAATTAAACATAACATTTTTATAATAATTTTTACTATTCATGGAACTGTATAAAATTTAATTTTATTCTTCGAAAATCAATTTTTTCTAAAAATACATTTCAATGAGATATTTTTATTTCATTAAAACTAATTTTGTCTAGTTTCATAATATTCATTTGAGAAAATACATTCCAATTTTTTAATCCAGATGTTATATTTCATATAATGAGGCTAAATTCACTTTTGATCATAAATAATTGTATCTTTTTAGGTGAAACAAGAAAAACATACCAAAATATTACATCATTCTAAATGAATAATTAGTTCATATAATAATTAAACATTCTTATAGACTGTAATGGTTAAGTGTATTTAGAGAGAGGAAGAAATATAAAATTACAAACATAAATATCTATAATATCAAAAATAAATTTCTTCATTTTTGTAACCCTCGAGACATATCAATCTGAAATCCATGCATCAAACTAGGGGAAGGAGAAAATATGTATGGATGAGATTAAATGATATAATGATAATCATAAGAGATATCAATCAAAATGGAATAATATATTCCCATGGACATTTTAAAATATCATGATCACATTATCAACATAAAATACTTATGCCCATAAAATAATAGATCATAAAACCCAAAGTCATGTAAATTTTGAAAAAAAATATTTTTATGTTTTTCAGAGATATAATAATAATTTAACAGTCATGTCAAATGGTTGTGGCATCATTCGATTACGAAATCAAAATCGTTATAACATATTTATTCACAATCACATCCATAAATATTAATTTTAAAATTGAATTAATAAATCATACTCACTGAAAAAATTTCAAACATTCTATTTACAATAATGTCCATGAAAAAATCAATGAGTTTAGCTTGAATAAATCATACTCACACATCAAAATGTAAACATAGTTATTAACAATAATTTCAATGAATAATATTGTTATAATAACTACATGTAATCATAATACATTTTAAAAAAGTGTTAAATATATTTTCAATCATTCCCAATAATATCAATATAATCTCAAGAGATATGAATATCACATTACCTAGGGTATTTTATGGCTATTATAGACTCAACTATTACATAATCACAACCTATCCAAATGAAATCCATACTATGATGAAAATTGTTATCATTTTTTTTCATAAGTTAACCAATCGAAATAAAAATATCTTTCATCCGGACTTCATTCTCCTATAATATAATCACCCAAGGAAAAATAATTATAGTATCACAAGATCATCACCCTATTGAATCATATGTAATAACAATGGATTTCTTCCTAGATGAATATTACTTTTATATAGTACTATATAATTTCTTGAGGAAAATAACTTCATTAATTTGAAATCACCTATTAAATATATAATAATTTCAAATTTAAATTAAACACTTTTCTATTTATATAACAATGTAATCCTATAAATAAGAATAAATTAAATATTGGAAATTATGGGGAAATATTCATTCTTTATGTATACATTAATGAAAATATATTTTCAAAACAATTGATAAATTATATCTCATTTAAATAACATTAATAATATTCCTTTAAACCCATATTATTTTAATTTAAATATGGTTAAATTTGAATTTATTAAATCATTATTTAATTTGAAGAATATTTTTTAAATCATTTCATAGTGAATATAGATATCAATGAAAAAGATTCTTGGCCAATGAAGAAATAATGACTTCTTTTGTTAAAAATATTTTCTTGACCATTTATGTAGTAATTAGGGGAAATTTTTCTATTAATTGATTATTTAATGAATTAGAATAGGTTGATGAAATTCGTTACATTTAAATGATATGTTATATATAATATGCTTCAAAATTAATAACATATGTTATCCCAAAATGAAAATAGATGTTATCATAAATCAATTACATCATTATTTATATTAAATAGTCCCCATTCAATCATACTATAATATATATATATATATATATATTGTAATATTATTATCAAACTATATTCATACATAAAAATATTTGTTACACTCCTTTAATATTATAAATTATCATTTCTTTTATCGGCCTTTTTAAAATTGACATTCCCGTGAAAAAGGTTCCATTTTTTGATGAATGCTTTGGTTTAGTGGTTTAAAAACATTAACCTTTGTCATGGATTCCACATCACTAGAATATTATTAATAAAATAAATATCTTATATATTCTTTATATATATATATATATTTATAAGGATTCACATAAATTAGTTATAAAAATGAATTACATCACTATGTGATGACAAAAATCCGTATGTGCACGATAGTGATGCTCCAATATATTAATGGGTTAAATTAAATAAAGGTAAATTTTAATTAAATTTTTTTTATTCATTATTATATCCTATATTTCATATATATTAATTTAATCTATCTACATTTACATCTATGTAATGAATAAATGAAACAAAAATGACATTACATTTTGTAGTTAGTCTTCCACATGTATATGTAGGTGACATTGTGATTTCCCAAGGGATAAAAAAAGAGATGTATAAAGGTTATTCAATCAATAAAATAATTTTATTTGTTTTAAATACAGAGGTTATTATAATTGAATAGTATTAACATTTTTTAAATATTGAATATAATATGAAAAATAGATAGAGGTTTTTAAAAATAATTATAACCCCTTTGAGAGATCTCCATTTTCAACTTAAGATACCCTATGATTGTCTATTTAGGATTCCAGAAACTCTATAACATGTATAATTATGTTTTGAAGAAGTTTTTTAGTGTTTTTCAGAGGTAATATTGTCATTTTTGTTTGATGAATATGGGAGTTGGTGTAACAACCTTAGACTTTATGAGAATTTTTCCTTTTAATTTCATTTATGTCTTGTGTTGTACGTGGCATCAAAATTAGCATGTTGTATATGCAACACCATATACGCAACACTATTCGTGGCTCGTGTTACACAAAATTTCAAGTTCGTTTGATAGAAGTTATTCTACACAACATTGAGTGTGTGTATATATATATATATTCAATGTATAACTTAAATATGGTTGGATTCTGTTATATGCCACAAAAAAGGAGTCTTGCACTACACTCAACCCTGACTTGGCGTACATTACACGCAATCGCAACCTTCCATGATAGCATGTGTTGTACGCAATACCAAGTTTCACTAAAAAACGATATGTTATTAAAATATTATATAAACAAGATGTTATGAATATTAACACACAGTTTTTGAAATTTTATTTTACAAAATGGACTTCATTTTTGGATTTGAAATATCGAAATTAGCCGAGGTTAAATTTTTGGTATTTTTTTGAAAACATTCAATTTTTGATGAATAGTGAAAACCAAGATTACTATTTAAAAACGAATTTTTATTTAAATAATTATTTATTTTATTTAAATTTATTTTTGGTAAAAATTGAAACATAATACCTATATAAGTTCAATGTAATTCATTTGAGTCATTTTATAATAATTTTAGATATATAAAAATTTTATTGAACTTTCACCGTCTATTACCTACCTCCTAGCAGCCTTTTTCAAACTTACATAAAACATAACTTTACCACCTCTGTGAGTGGAATTTCGAAAATCCGAGAGACACGGTTTATATCAAAGAGTAAAATGTGGTTCAATAAGATAAAAATAAATGTTGGTGAATAGTAACTTTTAACTTTTATTTACCACAGTTAAAAGTAAATAGGGTAATTAAGGGTAAAAATGATATTATTGTTACCCTAAAACATGTCTTAATTCTACTGGATAAGTATAATTTTACTAAAAACATCCTTAGGAATATAATAATATCATTTCGGTCCACTTGGATTAGATTAGGACATTTATTATTATTTTATATAAAAAGGTGTTAAAATAGTTAAATCAATGTTTAATAATTAAAAAAAAAATTAATATAGGGTTATACATAAGATAAATTTGACTATAAATATTACTTATAATGATAAAAGGATTACATACATAATTGTATTTTATTTATAATTTTTAAAAATTAAATAATTTAATTTATTTATGACACAATGGTGATTCGGTAATTACCTAAATAATGAAATATTAAAATAATTGATATTATAAATACATAAATAAATGTATTTTGAGACTTTTTATGAATTCCAAAAAATCTATAGGTTAATATGATATGTTATTATTGATTTAATTAAATTTTTTGAACTAATCCTGCTGTTATGATTTTCACAAAAATCAATTACCAAATAGTGTCAAAATTGACAGAAAATATATTTTTTAAAACAAATATTATATTATTAATTGTTATAATATTCATAAAAATCTAAGGTTCGGCCAAACGATATAGACGAGGTTATACATATTAATAATGAATCACATTGGGTTATTTTTTCTTGTTATAATATGTTTATTAACCATATAGTGTAAGAAAACAAGAAGACACGGTAAAAGATAAATTATTTAACTTAGAGTTAAATCTAAAAGATTAGGTTTAAATAGTAACCTAAACTTGTCTGAAACCTATTCATTGAGAGGATTTCGACCCGTCCCCACTTTAGCTTCCAAATAAATCAATTTTAAGCTAATATAAACCGAATATGAAATTATTATAAAATAATATTTTAAGTTTTACAAAAGGATCCCCTATCCTCCCTTATAAAAAGGGCACCCCTTTCCTCTTCTCTTCACACCACTTTGAGCCTTCATGAGCAGCCAAACCCTACCCATTTTCCTTCTCAACTTCCCTAGAAACCTCCTAGGGGTCTTGGTGTTCTTCAAAGACCATCTTTAGTGACCTAAGTGGAGGTTAAGAAGAGGCTCTTTAAAGAAGAGGTAATGTCCGTTACCGATCCTTTCAACTTTATTTCTTCTTCTACTTATTATTCTTTTGTTGTTTCATTATGAAGTATCAACATCAATATCACTCATATACTTATATATTATTATAAATATGAAACAACTATATTTCAACTTCTATCCATCCTACAGAAAATGAAATCACCGCGCGTGCGTAAAGAATAACAGTATATGATTATTTTAATGTGATATTGATTCTGAAATAGTATACATACACTTCAATAAAATTCCACGATCATGGGAATGAATTCATCATTCAAGCATACGTATGGCCTACCGTCTCCATGAACGGTGTATTTCCATCCATTTATCGATCTATCATATATATATATATGTATATGCTGAATATATATTATATATAAATCATGTTATAAATTCTTAAATTAAGTAAATAAGGATATAAGTAAAAATATCAAGAACAACAAGTCGAAACACGTATGATAAATGAAACTATTTTTCCCAAACCAATGCTTTAACATGGAATTTACAAAAGAACGTGTAATATAAAGTCATAAGTGAACCGTATATGATATCGTAACAATGAATATGATTATTTAATATGTCAATGACATTTTTTAATTCATTATATTGGAGGTTCGGATACATATGAAGCATATCGAACATAAGGTAAGGGATACCTATTCCAATCTCGTTCTTATCCTAGATTGTTTATTCGTAAGTATTTACAGGGGTTATGGTTATCATCCATGTCAATGTTTTCATAAAAAGTTTTCATGTATGTTTAATTACCTTTTTTCCCATTTTAAATTTTACCACATGTTATGAAAGGAATATAACTATTGTTTACCACACTATGAACTTTTATACTTTTCTGAAAAAATTATGTGAAGAATGGTTTTTCAACTTATACGTCATGAACGGGTTTTTACAGTTTTATGATGCCCTATTTTCATGAAGCTTACTCTACAAGATTTCATGACTATTTTCAAAAAAAATAATTTTCTTTTAAAAGTGCATGACATTTTGTGAAAAGGAAATAATTTAGAAAAAGATGTCATATTTTCATCAAGAATTCATTTCATGTGTTTTATCAAAACAATTTTTCATCGTAGATGACATTATTTCATATGTGTATGTTTCAAGTATAATGTCTCTATGATTTACATGGTTTCACTTTTCTTATGATGAAATGATATCCATCTTTTTTATATGGTTTATGTTATGATGGAATGATGTTAATGAAACCCATTTTATTCTTTGGGTTATGATGAATGATTATGTTTATTTTGTGGCACAAGTAAGAATGATTTCATTATGAGATGGGTGGGACCAATATCTCCCTCCAATGCATTTAGTAAATATTTACATCTCATGAGATAGACATGGCTAGAATGGTATGTTAATCTGGTTCAGTGTTACAGGACTGGAATGAGGACTGAACTCGATTCAGAAAGGGACTTTGTCCACTAAGATGGTCTTGGCAGAAATTCCTTGGCTACTATGGAAATCATATCATGTGATTAATGGCTGCCACAATCACATTCTTTATCCCCATGCTATTTTATCATGATTGATTTTCCATTAGGATATATGCCTTACGCACTTCCAAGATTTATGTCTTTTCTCATGATTTTATGTTTAGATTTTATTTTCACGTTTTTTCATTCAAATGTTTATGGATTATTTTATGTTCTCTATACTTTACTTTACTGAGAATTTGAGCTCACCCTTTTTATGATTTCCTTTACCCAAGATATAAATAAAGGTTTTAGTTAAGAATACCAAAGGGGGAGATCTTTATGGAGATATTTAAGATCGTTCACCATGATTAGAAGATTACATTATGAGTTTCCAAAGTCACAAAACTAATACGGTCTTTGGGGGTCTATTTTTCTCATGTATTAAGTATTCTGCAAAAGTAATGTAATTTCCAAGTATGTCAAGCCTTGGGTCTATACAGTTGGTATCATAATGAAGGATTAGTTATCCTTTGGAAACTAGGTTGCGAAAACTTTAGTGAAATCCCTAGAGATATTTCTATGATATGTCTAGGGATGTCCCTAGGGATAAGTATACCAATAGGTTATAGTCCTAGAATTATAGTAACGATCATAGAATTTAACCTAAGATGATAGATATTGACGGTACTCCCCTTTTATTATGTTTTTTTCCCTGGCATGATTTTTTTCTCTCACACTATTATTTTTGTGTTTTATAAAATGGCTGGAAATTGGAAGATTCACGATAATGGAGGATATGATGGACAATGGAATGATATTATTCATGAGTATCCAAATGAAACGGGATTTGGAAGTCCAAACATCATTATTATGCCTAATAAGCAATCTCATAATATGATCAATAATCTCAACTTTTGTAAGCTTCCCGACTCAGCTAATAATAGAAATATGGAGTTTCATGATGATCATAGTGGAAAGAAAGTTCAATTTCTCTCATGTAAATCATTTGGGAAGTGGAATCAAGGAGAATGTTACAAAGGAAATGGAAGATGATTTGGGTGCGGAAAAGAAGGACATAAATCTAGTAAGTGTAAAGGAAAACATTTAGTTAACACCATGGAGAAGCATAATGGTATTTCTACGACATCAACAATGATTAGATATTTTAAATGTGGAATGTATGGGCATTATGCAAACCAATTCCCTAAGTGAAAATCTCATGAAGAGAATCAGCATGGTCATATGGGTAGTATTTATGTGGATGATGATTAGGAGACTATAAATGATATATGAGATGAAAGAAGTGTTGAAGCTTGGTCAATGGTTTATTACGGTTGTGGAATGATTTATGTTTATCAGGAGTTATGTTGTATAGGTAATTGTACTATGTAATAAAGACACATCTACGGATTATTACACTATTATTTTTTCTAAAGTATTTTAAAGTATATGTTGAATTGTATCGGTAACCATGAAAGATTAATTCATATATTTTAGGAAAGTAGATGATACGCACATAATGAAGGGATAAGGAGATAACAATATGTTTAATAGTATTGATGAGTTCATGACAGATATAAGGACAAAGTGATATCATGGTTTGAGTAAATAGAAATTTTGGGATTTTGGTATGTGGAAAGTGTTAAATTTTGACAACATTAATGTTTTCAAAAAGGGTCAATGGGTATTAATTTTTCAACAGAATACATTATTAAGGTATTCACATGTTTTTAATTTGACCAACACGATATATCATATGATATATTGGGGATAAATGTTGGTATTCACATGCTCGGAAGATGAAATTTCTAGTAATTGTTTTCTTTATACTATGAGCTTCGACAACTGTATTTTGGATAAGCCTAAAGATTGGAATGGATTATGATGGACATAAGTTAGTATTGTTTAAGGCTAGAACTTTTTTAGATATTATTTATGGAATGTTATAATATTGTAGTTTTAGAAAAATGACAACCTACAGGACATGCGGCAACCTGTCGCGTCGGAAAAAGCTGTGGGAATCGCACCCACAACTGAAGTACGACATGCCTTTATCGCATAACACTGGCCTAGAGGAAGTCCCCGGTTAGTATAAACTAGTTTATTAAGCACTATGATAGATGAAGTATAATTCTATTTTAGCAACCATATATAGTTATTCTCAAGATAGATGGACTTATGTATAAACTTTTTACAATATAAACAAATGGAATGACCTATCATTCTATCGCATGATATGCTAACACTTCACGAAAACAAATTAAACTTCATATATTGAAGAGATGATGTGGAAATTGTTCAATGCATGAACAATGGTGGGATTTTACCAAAATCAAGTAAGTATTTCTTTTAATTCAACAATTCTTCAGCATTAAGGAAATTATCTTGAAAACTAAAATTGTTGTCCTAGTACACTCATTCCTGATAAATCAGATGGCACCTTAGATCATCACAAATTTATGGCTTTGTGATTGATGGATTTTTCTATAGGCATATTATCTACCACTCTCCATCAGAACATGATGGTTAGATTTCTCATCCATATCCATATTTTCACATATGTTCTTTTATGTGGAAAACCAGTGATAAGATAATTTGGGTAACCGTTACATTTCATACTTTAGTTTTTAAAGTTATGTTTTGGTATTCCTTTTTATGATATGGTTTTCTATGATAGAAACATTCATGTAGTAAACCATTTATAACCCTGATAAATTTAGAGGGAGAAATTCATTTTAAGCGGGGTAGAATGTAATAACCCGTGACTTTATAAGAATTATTCTTTTTATTTTCATTGATATCTTGTGTTTTACGCGACATCAAAATTAGCTTTTTATATATGCAACATCGTATATGCAACACTATTCTTGGCTCTTGTTACACAAAATTTCAAGTTTGTTTGATAGAAGTTATTCTATGCAACATTGAGTGTATATATATATTCAATGTATAAATTAAATATGGTTGGATTATGTTATACACAACAACAAAGGAGTCTTGCACTACACACAACCTTAACATGGCTTAAATTACACGCAATTGTGACCTTCCACGACATCATGTGTTATACGCAATACCGAGTTTCACTAAACAGCGATATGTTATTAAAATATTATATAAACTAACCATTATGAATAGTAATACCCACTTTTTAAATTTTATTTTTCAAAATGGACTATATTTTTGTATTTGTAATATTGAAATTAGCGTAGGGTGAATTTTTGGTATTTTTCTGAAAAATTTCAATTTTTGATGAATAGTGAAAACCCTATATTACTATTTAAAAATCAACTTTTTATTTAAATAATAATTTATTTTATATAAATTTATTTTAGGTAAAAATTGATGCATAATACTAATATAAGTTCAATGTAATTCATTTGAGTCATTTTATAATAATTTTAGATATATAAAAAGTTTATTCAACTTTTCACCATCTTTTACCTACCTCCTAGGAGCTTTTTGGAAACATTCATAAAACATAATTTTACCACTTCTGTGAGTGTAATTTCCAAAATCCAAGAGACATTGTTAATATCAAGGATTAAATGTGGTTAGATAAGATAAAAATTATTTTCATTTAATAGAAACTTTTTACTTTTATTTACCACGGTTAAAAGTAAATAGGGTAATTAAGGGTAAAAATGTAATTATTTTTTCTCTAACACATGTCATAATTCTATTGGATAAGTATAATTCGACCAAAAACAAACTTAAGAATATTATATAATCATTTAGGTCTACTTGGATTAGATTAGGAAATTTATTGTTATTTTAATTAAAAAAGAGTTAAAATAGTTAAAATCAATGTTTAATAACTAAAACATTTTTAATATAGAGTTATACATAAGATAAATCCGACTATAAATATTAATTAGAAATATAAAATGATTTTATACAAAACTTTATTTTATTTATAATGTTTAGAAATTAAATAATTTAATTTATTTATGACACAATGGTGATGCGGTAATTATCTAAATAATGAAATATTAAAATAATTGATATTATAAATACCCAAATAAATGTAATATGAGACTTTTTATGAATTCCAATAATTTTATAGGTTAATATGATATTTTTGTATTGATTTAATTTACTTTTTTATAACTAATCACGCTGTTGTGATTTTGTGAAAAAATCAATTACCAAATAGTGTCAAAATTGACAAAAAATCGGTTTTTTAAAACAAATATTATATTATTAATTGTTATAATATTCATAAAAATATTAGGTTCATCCAAATAACTTATATATGGTTATATATATTAATAATGAACCACGTGGGGTTCTTTTGGCTTGTTATAATAAGTTTATTAACCATATAGTGTAAGAAAACAAGAAGACATGGTAAAAGAAAAATTATTTAACTTAGAGTTAAATCTAAAAGATAAGGTCTAAATAGTAACCTAAACATGTCTAAAACCTATTGGTTGAGATTATTTAGACCCATACCCACATTATATTCGATATAAATTAATTTGGAGCTATTATAAACATAATATGAATTTATTATAAATTAATATTTTAAGTATTTCTAAAGGTGCCCCTCTCCTCCCTTATAAAAAGGGAACCCCTTCCCACTTCTCTTCACACCACATTGAGCATTCAAGCTCAGGAAAAACCTAGAAAATTTACCCTCTCAACATCCTTGGAAACCTCCTAGAGGTCCTGGTATTTTTAAGGACAATATTTAGTTCCCTAAGAGGAGGTTAAGAAGAGGCGCTTCAAAGAAGAGGTAATGTCGGTTACCGATTCATTCATCTTTATTTCTTCTTCTACTTCTTCTTCTATAGTTTTTTCATTATGAATAAATAACATCAGTATCAATCATATAATTATATGTTATTATGAATAAGAAACAACCCTGTTTCACCTTCTATCCATCCTTCAGAAAACGAAATTACTGCACTTGCGTACGTACGGAATACCGTCTCCACGTCGTGGTGTAATCTATTTTCCACGACCACCTTACTTGGACTGGTATAATGATATAAATAATAACTATATATGATTTTTTAAAGTAATATTGATTATGAAATAGTATACATACACTACAATACACTTCCACATTCATGGGAATGATATCACCTTTCATGCGTACGTACGGCCTACCGTCTCCATGAACGCTGTATTTCATTCCATTTATCGATATATCATATATATATTTATTTTCTGAATATATATTATATATAAATAATGTTTCACATTATGAAATTATGTAAATCAAGATATATGTAATAATATCAATAACAACACGTTGAAACATGTATGATAAATGAAATGATTTTACCCAAAACACTGCTTTAACATGGAATTTACAAAAAAACGGGTAATATAAAGTCATAAGTGAAACATATATGATATCATAACAATGAATATGATTCTTTAATAAGTCAATGACATTATTTAAATCATTATACAGGAGTTTTGGATATATACGAAGCATATCAGACATATGGTAAGGGATAACTATTCCAATCTCGTTCTTATCTGAGATTGTTTATTTGTAAGTATTTACTGGGGTTATGGTAATCATCTTTGTCCATGTTTTCTAAAAATGTCTTCTTGTTTTTTTAATGTCCTTTTTACCCATTTTTTAATTTTACCACATGATATGATAGGAATATTACTTTTTTACCACACAAATAACTTTTTGATTTTTCGACAAAAGTATGAGGAGAATTTTTTTTAACTTATATGGCATGAATGGATTTTTACGGTTTTATAAAGCCTTATTTTCATGAAGCTTAATATACAGGATTTCATGAATATTTTCAAAAAAATAATTTTCTATAAAAATTTCATGGCATTTTGTGAAAAGAAAATGATTTTGAAGATGAAAAGATATTTTCATCAAGAATTCATTTCAAGTGTTTTATCAGAACCATTTTTCATCTAGGATGACATAATTTCATATGTGTTTGTTAAAAGTATAATGTATATATGATTTAAATGTTTTAACTTTTCTTGTGATGAAATGATATCCATTTGTTTTATATGGTTTATGTTATGATGGGATAATGTTAATGAAACCAATTTTATTATTTGGGTTATAATGAATGATTTATGTTTATTTTGTGGCGCAAGTAAATATGATTTCATTATTAGATGGGTTGTACCTATATCTCCCTAAAATGCATTGGGTAAAGATTTATATCTCATGAGATAGACATGGCTGGAATGGTAAGTTAATCTGGTTCAGTGTTACAGGACTGGAACGAGGAGTGAACTCGATTCATAAAGGGACGTTGTCTACTAAGATGGTCTTGGAAGAAATGAATTTGCTACTATGGAAATCATATCATGTACATAATGGTTTCCAAAATCACATGTTTTATTACCATGATTTTTTCTCATGATTGATGTTCCTTTAGGATATATGCCTTATGTACTTCCATGATTTATGTCCTTGATCAAGAATTTGATGTTTCTATTTTATGTTCAAGTTTTTTCATTAAAATGTTTATGGATTCTTTTGTGTTCTCTATGCATTCCCTTACTGAGCATTTAAGATCACCCTTTTTATGTTTTCATTTCTACAGGATATAAAGAAAGGTTTTAGGTATGAAAACCATAGGGTAAGATCTTTATGAAGATGTTAAAGATCTTTCACCATGATTAGAATATTTTGTTCCGCATTTATAAAGATACTAAACTAATACAGTCTTTGGGGGTATGTTTTTATCATGTATTAAGTATTTCAAAAAAGTAATGTAATGTCCATGTACTTCAAGCCTTAGGTCTCTATAGTGGGGAGTCCTTTTATAGTAAAAAATGAACACACATGTGATTACCAAAAAAATTTAAATGTAAAAAAATTATTTCTCTTGTCAAATTGTAACCTTGTGGAATTTCATTAAAGATGATATAGGTTATGATTAAAAACACTTTAACTAATAATATTTTTAAATGATATAAAATTAGGTGAAGATGGATTTTGTTTTGAATGAAATTAACATTCTCTAAATGCCTCATGAAATTCAAATTCACCCGACTATTTTTTTGGGTGCATCAGATTATCCCAAGCTATCTCTACAAATTACTTTTTCATTAGAGGGACCTAATCCCCTAATATGTACTACATATCTATATTCCCCAATTCTTTCATAAAATTAAGGACCATTTCCATTCAAGGATTATATGCATGCTCATAATGATATTCTAATTCGGCCACCATCTACCTAGGATTCCGACCTATTCCCCCTTCTGGAATAATGTTAAAAGGAATTACAGTATGCCATGGTTGAATGATACCCCCATTATATATTTTACAAATTTATCCTTAAAGGATGTGGAGGCCCTACATCATTGGATGTTGGTGGCCATTTATGAGGTCGAAAAACCACTAGTCCCTCTCTTTCAAATCATTGTTTGCTTTTCGGGGTTATCAAAGCTAACTAGGGTCCCATTGATGAGTTGGAAATACATCTATGTTGTTATGACCTCTAAATTATATTTTTTTGTACTCTTGGTCTATATAATATCTCTTAGTTAGAAGATGTGGCTTAACCATCTTTCATCGAGACCTGTCATGTAAGGCACCAAGGCCAAACAAGGGATCCACATGAAATCTTGTAAAATTCTAAGGGGTGGGGATACATAAAAACAAATATGTGAACCTAGAGTTATATAGAAATATGATGGAGATCATTGGAAGAATCGATGACTGATGGTGGAGAAATATCCAATCGAGATACAAAATCATCTACCATGGGATTTCATATGGGAGTGTAGACATCTAAATGATGCACGATCATTCCAGCACTATGATGCTGATGAAATACTAGAATAAAATGAACATGAAAATCGTATAAGGTATAAAACCAAAGAGATTCTTGGTATACCATATCATTAAAAAGATAGATTAACTCTACTTCTTTATGTAAAACCTACTACAGAAGAGGTTCAGAAAGATCTAACATAATGAAAATCTAAGCATCAGAACATACAAACTTCAGTGAAAAAAAATAAATTCCAGATTCCAAAATACTGAGAAGAAATTTCATATTGGGGAATGTATGGAGGAGTCCCAAGAGATTGGTCCACACTACAACCTATAGGGATTGTTACCTTATGTGAAATACCTTTTTTGTCCAAGGTTAACTCCCCCATAATGGACGAGGTCTCTCATCTCCATACTAGGAATGATACATTCTATTAAATAGGATATTCCTATAATCCCATATATATTGACCCTAGACAACACATTTACCCTCCAACAGAGACCTCTAAAAACTATATCATATTATCTCATTTCAAACCTAACATAGACTAAGTTACCCATCCTCTTTCACCCACTACCAGTACTATTTGTACTAGGTCCCACTCCAAGTGATTTTTTTCATGGATGTTCTCTCAGTTAAGTAACTAGATAACACTGAGGTCGAAAACCATGTTTCACCTCTTCTGATGATCTCTTCCATTGTTTGTAATTCCAATGTCATGGAAGACTGGGTGGAAAATTACTTCAATTTATTGAATTCTCTCACAAAATTTCTTTAATAGTTGTAGTTATTAAGACGAAACCTGACTCCTCAATCATAGAAGTATTATTTCAAATGGATATGATTTAAAACATCGTGCATGGGGATCCAATACACTTGAATATCTAGGTTTTTTTTCCTAATTTAGTTATATTTTAGGATATATAAATCCCTAATCATTACATTCCAATAATGGTACGTTCTGGAGGTATTAGATTCATATTATTCTTTGTCTTTTCTAGTTGTGATTCATGGGAAAGGGAATGAAATTGGTAAAATATGGAATAATTTAATTAGACGGATATGTCTCTCTTGGGGGGTGGATTCAACACCATAATGGATTTCTATAAAAATAGTACTTGAGGGGCTTTAACATGGAAATAATGGGAATAATCCATGTTCATATCCTCTTAGTTAGGGATTAGTGATCATGGATACTATTGTGATAGGTTTACATGGTGAAAAAATCAGAATATAAATCGATGAAAATGGTTTCCTCTTAATCAGTTTTTTAGTAACATTAATTATATCAACCACTTCCCATCCACTCAAGTCTCAGTGTTGGTTATATCTCATTCAGATCATTTAGCTCCTCCCATAAGTATAGCTTCAAGAAATTATGTTATGGAATGATTTTTTCTCTCCATGTGGAGTGAATAAGAACATTAATATCACACAATGATTCATGAGTTCAGAAAAAACCAAATATTGGTCATTCATAGATATGATTTCACAATATTTGTTGGTAGATAAAAGGTGACCTCATAGCCTATTATGGAAAGATACATGACTATATACATAACCAAATACGTACAAAAAATTAGATAGAACATTCAGAATATAGTCAGGGGGATAGATGGAATAAATATACCTTTAGTACCCTAGTCTATAAAAAACCATCTCACTGATATACTCCTCAAATAATAAATATGTGAGAATGAATTATCCAGAATCCCCTAGAACAAAGAGGATTATAGAATCAATTCATTCATAGATTATTTATATAAAATAAGAGAATTGGTTTCTAATTAAACATCGACATTAATGACAGATATTTCACTACCGATCAGAAGGTTATTGGAGGTATGTTAGTGTCTCATTTTTATTAATTAATTTGAGAGGATAATCCTATAATGTATAATTGGTACTGTTATGGGCTTCAAAACCTCTTTAGATATTTTGAAAACATTTGTTTATGTTTTAAAATTTATTTTTTGGTAGATTCCCAGATAAAATTGTGA
The DNA here is from genome assembly GCA_963277665.1 of Viscum album. NCBI lineage: Eukaryota > Viridiplantae > Streptophyta > Magnoliopsida > Santalales > Viscaceae > Viscum > Viscum album. Next base: position 939,954,076 of record OY728129.1, read on the forward strand.
TCTATCATGTGGTCTCCTCCCTGAGCATGGAATGTCACCCAAGACCAGTAGGATTCCCAAGATCAATTTATTTATCCTCCGAGGACCTCATTAATGGTGAGATAATTGACTACATCTAGCATTAAATTACCGAATATAATGATATTATTTTTCAATGGGGATGAATGAACCATCATAGAAATCAACCATGTCAACAAGAGATATGATAAATAGAGTAGCCAAGTGATTAATCACTATACAAAGTAAAATATCTCTGTGTAAAAATTGCTTAGACATCTATGGTAAGTTCATGAAATAATTTCTTGGAATTATAACACTAATATCCCATATTTATTACCTAAGATCTCCCTTATCCCATGGAATTCTTAATATTCATCATTTTGAGGGGGTTTTAGTAGGATTATGGACCTTATTAAAAATGGAGGAAATGCTTATTTTCTAATGGCGACAAGATCACTATTGTTAACATTGTCCTATTATCCTTCACAATGCATGTGTAATCAGTGATTTTGTTTCGAAAAATTATTTTGCGGAATAATTAATAATCCCCGAAATAATTCATTAGGGACACTCACAGTGACTGGAGGTTCCACAATGCTTTATGAAAATGCATTGCTAAACTAGTGGCTTGTAGATAGATTAATCTCCATACTATGGGGGTATCAATATATTATCATCTAGGAAATATGGAATGGTAGGTCCCAGAATGTCTTTCTCTATGGGGTAATTTTATCTTGAGGATTTATGGGGTTGACCTTGATTATCAGATGGAGATTGATTCTCATCTTTTGTCATCCCACTTTTCTCATATCCCTTTCCTAAAGTGGTATACTCGATTGATCATTGGTCATGGTGTGATTAATTTTTGTTTCACAATTGGGATGGGAATAAAAATGGATTCTCATAGTGTGAAAATCCTAGAATCTCATTCACATATATGATTTCCCATCTCGCCTTTATTCAGTCCACCCTAATCCTTCATAAATAGAGATCCTTGATCAAATTGAGATGTACTGGTACCATGGACTCTTTTTCTTCAGTAGCTCTACACATGTATTTTCTATTATAAATTGTAATAGTTTTTCTACCCTAGGAAACAATAATAATAATAAATGGGGATCTTTTACTTGGTTTAAGTATATCCCTATCCAGTATACGTTCCTTTTCTAGTGGATTATTAATTATGTTATATCTATAGATTAGGTTATCCAGAATATGTGGATTAATATTTCTTCCTAATTTCAATAATTCCAGACTGTGAGGGAGGAGATGAAAATACATATATTCTATAGTTGGGACTATGTGGTAATGATTTGGAATGGCTTTAGTATTATCATCGGTCTACACTCATAGGAATATACTGGTGTCAAATTATTCAATTCTTTTTTCAAGATGTGGGCTCTAACAATCAGGATCGAGAGTAAATCAACATTATTTTTGGATCTTAGTTTCATTATTTTTTGAATGTTAGGAACAATTCTTATCTTGAAGGTGAAGATAACATGACCTTGGGCATCCCAGTCCACCTTAGAATTCATGAAGTGGATCTTTGATAATTTGAGAAGTAGTGGGAGAATAAAAACATCATGCACATGGTAATATCAAGTAAGATAGAAAATAAATCTACCACAGGTCAAAATAATCTGGGTTTATGGGTTTGCTGGTATTCTCTAATTAGTTTCCTCAAACTCAATATGGCCAGATTTTTTTTTCTAGGTATTATGATGGGAGGTCATGTGGTTGATGACCACAAATGGCCAGTTTTGGATATTTTTAAAGGCTCATATGGTTGATGTGATTAGATGACATTCAAATCCCATATCTTACTGAATTCCTTTGAGGTATTTCAATCTCATAGTATCTGCCTTACTTTTATTGAAATAGACATGTTTTTTATTTTGGATTAATAGAATAGAAAGTCTTCCACCCCATTGGTTATCTCTTACCTCATCGATAAATTCAAAATACATGTCACTAATAGTGTTTGACATCATCACCCTTGAAGATAGGTGAATATAATAGAATAATTTATTGTTTCACGAGGAATCTAATAAAATCCCTATATTATTTTTGTGAGCATTAGTCCCCCCAAGTGTGTTGACCAGGCATGAACTTACTCTCTTGTATTAGAAAACATTAGGAATCACTGGATATTGGAAAATGTTATTAATATAGATGTGAATCGTAATATTTTTATTGATGAATAAAATTTATTTAGGATTTTTACATTTTAATCATTATTTTTTTGATTAACCCTTTTGTTATCCAATTTTAACAATAACCATAGTAACTATTTTTTCAAAACAAAATGTTGAAAACATTAATTATTAGGTAAAAATTAGACAAAACTAGTACATAAATGAATATTTATACAATATCTGTTCACTTACCCATTTATTAAAATTAACAATATTATTAAATCACTTAATAAAAATTTATTTAACATTCAATAACATTAAATTAATTTTTATAAGTATTCACAAGTGATGACATTAATGAAATCTGTATAATTGTGTAATTTGACCATAAATTTGGATATAATAAATTTTACATTATTATTAACCATAAAATTCATCTCAAACCATAATTCAACCATAAAATATTACATTTTTCATTAAAAAACATTATATAGATTTTTCTAGTACATTCACATGAACTGTGTCTGTATTTCATTAGAATTTAAGGCAACTATAACATCAAGATAAATAATAAATAAAATAAATAAATAAATAAAAATTAAATATGGTTAATATATATCATCATATTTATTTAAAAAATATTTTTATTCTACTTTTATCATATAATAGAACTAAAAGAAATAAAATTGTATTTTGGAAATTTCTTTAGATAAAATATTATATAGCTCTTTATTCAATACAAATTGATCATAAATTCCACATTTTAAATTATATAAATATTTTGGTAAACATAAAATAATTTAATTAAATATTATAATATTCAAGAATTATTATGAATCTATATTCTATAGTATTATCCCTTTTTCTCTCATTCTACCCCATACTTAGGTGATAAATTTTAGCATGGTTGGTATTAATAATGGAAAAAAACAAAACTCTCATATTTACCAAATTTAAACCTATTTATTCCATATATTTAATTAATTTTTTATTATTTAATTCTTGGATGATTAATAAATTCAATTTAATTATAACCATAAAAAACATGATGGGAATATTTTTTCAAAATTGTATTGTCATACATACCAAATGATTTATTATTTTGTCCTAAATATCCAAAATCATTAGATTGTTTTAGAATAAAATAATTGAATATATTATATATAATAATAATTAAAATTATTCATAAATACTTATTGATTTAATTTATTAATTAAAATTATATTTAAAACAAAAAAATTAGGGTTTTTTTAAAAAAATTAGTTCTTTTCATTCTAATGATTTTATCAATTAAAACCCATGAAATATATTATAAAAATTACATCTCAAGGATATAAAAATTTTGGTATACTTATTCTTCCACAAATAATTAGTTTCCCACATTGCTTTTCCAAATTTATTTTTTCACCCCAAAACTTTTACTAGGTAAGAGGATTTTTCAACAACAATTTCTTTATTCAATCTAGAATATCCATTGGTTATTATTTGTAACAGTTATATTTATCTAAGAGTATTATCAAAATGTTCATTTCAAGAGGATTATTATGTATGTAACTCATCAGGAGAGATACATGGAACAAATCATGAACCTGAGATAGATATGGTTGAAAAGAAAATGATAAAGAACCATCCGGTTATGATCAGGAATTTTAAGGGGACCAATATATCTTGGGATCGTATTACCATTTATTATCAAACTCATTATCCAATTCCATGTAGATATTTGTAATAATAACTTTTTAATATCTTCAAACTCTATATCTCACTGATGATTATCCTCATTAATTTCATTTCCACTTTGATATTCCCTCATGTGTTGACATGTGGCTAATGCTCTCACTTCCATTTCATTACATAGATCATATCCCAATAAATTTATTTCTCTAAAAACATCATATAACATTGTAATTGTTCATGAATATTCATAGATGACTTTATAAGGATCCATCTGAATGATCAAGTGAAAAATATTTCTGAAAAATCTAGACCAACGATATGTGTTAATCACAACCACCTTTGAAATCCATAGAATTGTATGTCATCCTATTTTCATTATTTTAAATGGTATTATACAATTGAAAATATAATAGGGTAATATTTATTTTGAATCAAAATTAACTATATACTAAATGAAAACTGATTAATCCCCAAGAACAACAAGGTTAAACTCCAATCTAGTTTAAATATAAAATATTATATCAATCATTGTAAATATACCAATTACATAATTTATATTATAAAATTATAATCAAGACTAGGTTATTATCAAATTATAATGAAATGAGATGATTTTATATATTTATTTGATGAAACAAAAATAATATTTGTCCCTTTATATGTTATATGGAGTCTTAGATGAAATCCATGGAAATTATATCCCATTTTTATTCTAGTATGGAAAAATATTCTAAAATCCCAAAAAACATTTGTCTCTAATACCATACATGATAACATAAAAAAATAGATTCATACCCAGCAATATCCTACTTCATGTTATAAAACATTATATAACACTTTGAATTACTACACATCTTCATACATCTAGAATTAATAAAAAGTGGTGAACAATGAGCTCCATTGAAAAGTTATTTCTCAGTTGATGGTGTTGTTGAGCCACATACAATGTTTTTAAACCATATAATTTTATAACAATAATGTTTGATCATTGAAATATTTTTATCATCTTATTAACTTCCACATCCTCTATATTCACATATATAATCCTCACATGTAATGATGGTTTAGAATCCATATTTGAAAAATATTATATGTCAACATTTATAATGGTTTCGATTTCCATCATCTAAAAATACATAAATATTTCACTATTTAAATTCTCCTCATTTAAAAACTATCATGACCTATCTGAATCATTTGATTAATCACCGTGTTTTCCCCCCTTAGGTTGTAATTTATTGAGAAGTCGTAATATTAAAATATATTTAACTCGCTTATATGTTTCATATTAAACTCGTTCTGTGTGAATATATTCATCAATATATGATGATAAGAATATATATATCATCTATCTCTCTATAAAGATAATTCCTTAATGTTCTCAATTCAAACATTAATAATAAAACTCCATATTATGGTTTGGATATTTTTTCCCTTTAATTTTTAATTGTCTCAAAGAATAATCCTTCACCATGGAATTCTACCTAAAGACACATCCCAATAAATTCAACAATTCCTCATTATAGATCAAAAACCCACCTTCAGTAAATGGTAATGTGAGAAGAGGTGCACTAACCAACCATATTTTCATCTCCCTGAATTTTTAATCTTTTTTAATTTTTAATTAAATCATATATTCCTTACGTGTCAATGTGGTCAGTAGATTAGATAGCCAGGTTAAATTCATCAAAAATATTTTAATGTATTCATACATCCTAAGAAAATTATTCATCGAATTTCTAATTCTTGTTCCTGCACATTGGTCAAAAACACTTATCATTGAAATAACTCTGTATATTCCTTTTCATGAGGCTATATGACCCAATAATTAGATCATAAGAAAGAAAATTTCACACATGTTAATCATGGAATAATATTTATCATTCGAGGTGGTCTTTAGCATAATCATCAAATGATCATCACGCTCATCAATTCTATTTTTAAATATTATAATTTCCTTTAAATGGGATATAAAAACATATCATGGTTATATATAAAGACTCTATTAATTACATCTATGATGATAACTTGTGAATTGATATCTCCAATTGTCATTACTATATATTTATAATTATTGTCACTCATACGGAAGGATTGATCCAGTATATCCTCCTTCTTGACCATTAATTAATGATATCTATAACAAAATAATAGACATTCACAGGTATTGATCTCTGTGTATTTGATCAAATAAGCCTTTAATAAGGGGTAAGTAATAGTATTTCATGATAGTGATCTTGTTATGTTCTTGATAATAAATGAAAGTACACAATAACCCATCATTATTATTAACAATAAAAATTATGAAATCCTATAGAGATGAATATAGTTTATATATACATTAAAAATAATCTCCTGGAGGGGATTATTACGTTATTTCAACGTAATTAGGGATATTCAGTAAGTACATTTTTAAAATATATAGAATATATTACGAGCTCTACTGAAATTTCAACGTCACAATTTGTGGGAAGAGTAGAAATTTTTTTTTGAAATTATCCATAAGAATCACAAAAACCTATATTATCATAGATTTTTTGTTGGTCCATAAAAATTTTATATATGTATTCCTAAATAATATAAAATATGACCCATATAAAAAATTTAACTCTTATTAGAGGATCCAATTTGTAATCACAATGAAAGATAATCATAGGTTTGTTTAGAATTTCAAACATTACACACCATCCCCTATATTTGATATATGCTATATTTAGATAGAACTAATATATTTACAAAATCACATTAGATTATACGAGTTATATAATGAGAATATTTTCAAGATTTGAATTCCCAAACATTTCTATAAATGTGGATCTGTAGACCTGAGATGCAATATTCATACAAGTAGGTGTATTCACTACTAACCTAACATTCAATTCTAATGGTTGTGATTTGATATCCATATAATATTTTTCACATATAAAAGAATGGGTAGAACCACAATAAAATTAGAAATTGTTTATCTAGAGTTGATGGTAAGGGTATCTTCCACCTCATTGTTATACTAACCCGTTATAATTGTGATAGAAAAGGGCTTCCCTTTATCCAACTTGATAATGTTTTGTTGAGTATTACAATCATAAATATATAATGGACTAGGTAATTTATTATTATTATATCCAATCTCCCTACAAATAGAACGATGAATTTCATTGGTCTAATCAACCATATCATTGGTTTCATTTACTAGCCTTTTAATACACTATCATTTATTTATTGGTTGATTGTAATTCATTAAAAAATTTAAGAATTTCATAGTTAATTTACATAAATTACTATGTGATTTTCTGTATAAATATTTTATATAAGTGATTTCAATTTCATTCCTCCTTCATATTTAGTAAAGCACCATTTGTCTCTCATAATCACTAAAACTAGTAAAATAATTTGACTTACCACTCCCCATGAATACCTTCATAGAACATTGAATTATTTATTCATTGTAATTAAAAACTATATTGGATAATTTTTATCAAATTCATGGGATTTTCACCAAATATTCAACCAAAATGTCCCTTATTTTAGATGATAATTATGATATTATACGTATAATCTCTTGTAATTTTTTCATTATAGGAACCATTGGATTCAACATTCCTATATTTCTATTCATTAATGTCCTTTTATATCATAGTATAAACATTAAAAGGAAATAATTTATTTGTATATCTCACTTAAATTCTTAATTTGCTATGGATTTTTATTATTATCATTATTTTTGTTCTCGACATGATCAAACCCTTTATTGAAATATCATACCATGGGATTATTTATAATGAAAACATTATAATGATCTAAGAAATAGAGAAGAAAATAATATCATTTCCATCGCATCGATACAGTACTAAGTAGTTACAGGATCAAAATTCCCATGGATGGATGGGAGTCATTATCACATAAAGGACTTAGTAGCATTTTGTTCTATCCTTTGTATAATTAGAACGTCAAAATGGTCCAATTTTTTTTCATAGATAAATAGATGTGGGTGATCGTAGACACAATATATTTTATCTATGATCCAAATATATTTGGTTTCTCATGAGGATGGTCATTGCATTTCCAGTCACAATCATTGTACTTAATATTCCATCTAGTTATTATAATCCAATAAAACAAAAAAATATAATGTTTGATATTCAATAAACATAGTAGTAATCATAAGATAATCATTTATAATACGTTGAAATTTATGGGGCCTTATTTTCAACCTATTATACAGTGTGTTCATTATAATTCACTTTAGGTTCACTAATGGTTTTCATTAGTTCTATATTAAAATTACACATATGTTAATGCCAAAAAATAACTACAAATTCATTTTATACAATATTTGGAAACCTGTGAATAAGGTACATAAACGTTACATATGTATATATGAATATGAAAGAAATATAACCATTATAAATTATCAAGGATGATAGAGGATAATATTATTAGGGAATAGATACATAATAAACTTATTTCATTAATGATATTCCCAATTTCCTATAATTTTAATCATATTAGTACCCTTATACACATATCATACATAGAAACATATATTAAAACCTAATGAAAAAATAGAAAATGTTTCATCAGATTCTCATTATGATAAATATGATATATATCAACAATAATAGAATATCCTTATCATAATGGTATGACAAAATAATCATGATAATGTTCTAGATATAAAATATTTACTCAAAAAATGATCATATCATTAATTCCCAAATCATATCATATCTTTATGCAAGATTAAAATGGTCATCATTGTACTAACCATCATTAAAGTGTCATAACACATTGAAATGGAAACATAATAATTGGAAATCTATAACATGTGATCATTTATATTTTCAATATTTTCTACATATAATATTGTGATTATAGCTAGACGTATCATCCTCAAACAAATATATGTGAATATAGATAACCACAATCATATAAAAGAATAATAATATGAGCATATCTAAAGGAAATTATTCTCATGTTTTAGAATGTGAACATAACTACTAATAATCTTTTCCCTGGATAATATGATGAGTATTGATAGCAACAATCATACTCACAAAAAAGTTTGAAAAAATATTCACAATAATTTCCATTTGTTTCATCATCATCTCACAAGATATAAATATCTCATTACCAAATGAATTTTAGGGATATAAGATAATCAACAATCAAATAATCACAATTCATTCACCTAAAATCCATATGCTGCTAAAAAAAATTAACATTTCATAATAACATAACCTAAGGAATTTAAATGGATTTTTTTAAATATTTCATCATCAAAATCAATTATAATAATGAAGAAAATAAGAATGGTTACATTGGATTTTCACCCTAGTGAATCATAGGAAAGATCAATGGATGTTTTTATAAGTAAGAATACAATTAAAATATAAATTAATAATTTATAGATAAAAATAACAACTCAATTTTGAAATAACATACATTAAATTCATAAATTAATTGAATATTTGGGAAACATTTTATTTGAAAAAGTTCTATAGATTCTTGTAATGTATCGATCGAGAAAAAGTACACATAGTACAGTGGTAAACGTATTTTATGTGGTATGGAATGAAATAAATATTTTGTATATAGTTTTGGTAAAACATTTCCTCTATTGAGAAATGATAACATAGTTATTCTAATCTTTTAAATTAAAATTAAAATATTGGGAAATTGAATTTTTTAAATAATAAAATTTTAAAAATATTCATTAATAAATTTTACTGTGAAATTTTACCTATAAGAAAAATATTCCCAACCAATGAGGAAAAAATTATTTTTTCATAAGAACAGTTTATTAATCATTTTATTCACTAAGGATAGGAAAATGTTATTGTTACTAATAGATATCATAAATTAATAGAGGAAAAAAGTTGTTGAATTTTAAATGAGGATATCCATAAAATTTCATTTATAATAAATTTATCTTTGACAATCAAGAAAATAAATGATATTGTAACTAGAAAACCATACCTGAAGTATCATTTAGATTCATACACATTAGAAATTCATATTTGTTGAGACACATACCCCAAATTTTTTCGAAGTATTCTGATTATGTTCATTTAAGAGGAGTAAAAAATTTAAAATATCATTAATAATGTTTATAATATATTTTTTCGGTGTTTGGTTTTGATATGTTGAAAATTGTTTTTTGGACATTATATTAGAGGTAATATCCCTTTATAATTAATGAAAGGAAAATATTGAAATTACATTAATTATTTTTAAATAAAAAATTATTATCTATGTGAACTATTCACATATATTTAATTCAATGGAATTATAAAAGGATTAAAATATAAATATTTACTATTTAATAATATATTATAAAATATAATTAATTATTAAATTGATGCTATACCATCATTTATTTTGAATATATTTCATTTTAAATTGTCTAAATAATTTTCATTTGTTTTTCTACTACTTACCCAAAAACTATGTCGGTATTGTCTAATAATTTTAGATAATTTAACATAATTAAAATTAATATATAAATTACCATCACAAAAAATAAAAAATTATTTTCCTAATAATCCATAAAATTAATTTCTAACAAATTATTTTTTGGAACAGTTAATTGAAATTAAAAGAAATAAATTTAAATTTTATAATTTTCATTTACGTAAAATTTTATAATGGTATTTATCAAAGAAACATTACACCAAAAATATATATCATACAAATAAAGGTGAAGCTAAAATTAAACTCACCCATTACAATATAAGTATGAATATGGACAATTTTGAATCCCTATTTTAGAGTTATAAATTCTTTTGGTCGAAATTTTAACCATTAGGAAGTTGTAAAAATCATACCAAATTTCCAATTAAAATTCCTAAAATGAAAAGTGATCTATTTATCAAATGTTATCCTCATTCATTAAATTGTGGATTTCATATTGAAATAATTAATTCATAGAGTTATTGGATATTCATTGTTAGAATAATTTCACAAAACAGAGTGAAAATAATTTTTCGAAATAAACATTAAAACAATTGTTTTATTCATTTCACATGCCTATAAAAACCACTAAATGAATGTTAAAATATTTTTTTGTATATATATATTTATATTTTAGTAAAATAAATCATAAATTGTTATAAATTAAATTTATTAAGTAAAACCTTTGCATGAAAATAATGTTTCTGAAAAAAAAAATCGTTTTAAATTAAAATTATATTATAAATAATTTTTAAAATATTTCTCAAAATAGAGATCCCAAATTTCAATTCTATTAATAAAAATATTATAATGCATATTTCTAACTAAATAAACCTCCCAGAATCTAATTTATCATTTATTTAGGAATAAAAAATTCATTAAATATATATAATTACATATGAAAATATTTGTATCATTCTAAATTAATCATGGTATATTTATTATTTGGTTATCTGAAAAAAACATATTCAAAACCATATTAATTGTTCATAATGTTAATATAATTGACCAATGTGTATCCCATAGGCATGACAAGCCAGGTGATCATTATTGGTCTCATTTATCATGAACTAAAATTAAGATCAATTAAATTCTCCATCAACATTTTTCAGCAGTGTTTAAGCATAGGTAAATCTATTCCATACACGTGTACACAATCCAGTAGAAGTAAAATGATATACTTTATAAAAAAATAATCAAGAATTTTTAAAAACATTAGGATGTAATCATATACTATGTATTTATCCAATGAATTTATGTAAATTTCCCTCATCTTAATCACCTATGAAAATGATAAATTTTTTCTATAATTTAAATTCATATAATATCCCAAAATATTATATATACCATTGAATCTATGATCAACCATAACATATCGATAGTTAAATTATCCTCAATAAAAATCATAATCTCAAAGGTTATCTAAAACCAGCTCTACTACCAATAGTGACCCCACATACTCACACTTATTGTACATGTTCCATAAAATAATTCAAACATTTATTCATAAAAACTGATAATAGATAACTGAAAAAACAATCATATAACTATATGTATTAATTAAAATATATAACTATTTATATTCCAAAAAAAAGATTGGTTTATATCAATATAAATTTATAAAAATGAATTAAATAATAATTTGTATTCCTTTCTTATATAACGAAAATTTATTTCCACTTTAAAATATACAACATACTCTGTAATAAATATTTAACATCTCACAAAATTTCTATAAAATTTCTATATTTTTATCCATATCATGTTTATTAATTTTCATCATAACATATTGAATTTAAAACTTAGAAAATGTGAGCTCAAATGCTCAGTAAGGTAAAATATACAAATGAGGAAATCATGAAATAACCATCAAATATATATTATTCAAGAATATATAATCAAAATGTAATTAGAATTTAAGAAAAATAGTGTATTATATATCAATTCCAGAAACAAAAACAAAATTATATCAATATTTTTAATCCCTTAATGATGGGATACAGAAAATCTAATATCAAAACCATGTTTTCGATTCCTTGTTCTCTGATACTAACATATTATATGAATAAGTAAATACCATACCACATCTTGTTTTTTCACAGGAGAGCTATTTATCTATTGTGGGGATAAATAATTTTATACCATTTATATAATTTGATTATGTAAAATGTTTTAACACAAATATTCTAGAAGAATTTATATTCCATTTAGTAGGGAATCTCCTAATAAAAAAGAATGGATACCTATATAATTAATTATATGAAATGTCAATACATAATAAATATGAATTAGAATTCAATTATAATTAACTATATCTTTAACTTTTTCACATTTAAATAATATTAGTAAAATGATGATAACCCATCGATATGAAGAAAATGCATGGTCAAAATATACATAATAAACATTCTAATAATCATATGTTATGGAATAACAATATACATAAATCTATTGAATATATACATGTAAATAAATTAGATAACATAAATTACTGTGGGATATAATTTAATTTTATTTAGGTAAATACTATAATAACATGATGTCATGATATTCATAGAATGAATGTGGGTTGTTAAAAAAGAACCGAACTGAATAAGTTTAGAAGTGTTTTTAAAGAGATTATTTGGTAAAAATGTGTAAACCTATGAAATAATCATATATTAAAATATAATAAAATATAAATGATTTATGTATCAAACATATATGAAATATGTTTAATTGAACAATCATAACGTAATGAAAAAATTGTGTTCTAAAAAAACACCACTACCAGTGAGAGAAATGAATCATTAGACACATGAATTAGTGAATTTTATTGTCCTATTAATTCATCTAAAATTCAAGGATCGTGATAAAAATACATCAATTTGAAATAAATACATCATATATAGAAACCTTGGAGAAAAAAATGAATTATACCCCAATGAATGAAATTTAGATGCAAGAAAACTCTTACCTCTTTAGAAATATTTGAGCAAAAAATAATTGAAAAATAAGAATTTAAATTGGAAATAAAAAAAATGTATTAAAATTTAATTCATGTTCAAATATCTAAAATCGGAATGATATTCACTGCATATGTGAAATTAGGTTCATTATACAAAACATGTATTAATGAGTGGAATTTGAGATGTAAAACATTACAATATTTTCCCAGTGGCTCGACCACACTCAAAAGTATTATATAATAAAAATCCACTATCTTGTTAACATATATCTGATCCTTAAAAAACATTACACCTGTGTTTTTTACATTTATCCATATATTACATATATATTAACATATTATATATTTTTTAATATCTTTTGTTATAATTTTTTGTTTCATGTTTTGTTAAAACATCGTTATAAGATGATTTATTATCACTAAGAGATTTCAAAATCACCATTCCTAGATCATTCGTCATAAAATAATAATTTTCTTATTTCATTTACATATGTACCAATTTTACAAGGATAAATACCTGAATAAGACTTTTGAAAATTGAAATTACAATGAACAATTTTTTCTACGTTGTTAACAATCAAAAGGTGATATATTAATAATTATTGTAAATATAAATAACCAATTTTACTATCATTAAAAAAATATAAATATTTATTTAATACATTATATATTTATTATATTTCATCAAATAATCTTTTTATATATAGTTTTTATAAAAATATATACCCATGTGGTTATGTAGACTAATATAATAATTTGTTATAATGTTTTAACGAGGATGGGTATGTTATAAGTTAATTTTTATTTTATATATTTTTAAGTGTATACATGTAAATAAAATAATATATTATCATTAAATTTATTTGATGACACAAAAAATTTCGGTGGAGATGATAAATGGAATTTATTATTCAAGGTGGAGGTTGTGGGGACATGTGTACTGTTAATGATATTATTCTTCAATGAAATAGAATAATTATGGTATAAAAAATTGATTCATTAATAATTTTTTTAATTCAATAAATTTTTATTCTTATAACATATTATTTATACCATCCGTGATAATTAGTGGTGAAAAATGAACAACATCATGTCATGTATGTGGTAGTCTTTAGATATGCACAATTGACGTTTCTTTCATTAATGGAAGTAATGATATGAATAATTGTTTAGAAAATTTTATAATCTTATATTATTATTCCAATGATTCTTATTTAAATATATTCATAATGTAATATATGGTTATGATAGAAAATTTTAATTACTAAACATTGTGAAGAGTGGATACAAACCTCAAGAACATGAATTTTCATTAGGAATTATACTTTCCAATGAATGCCTTGTGTTATGTAAAATTTACCATATGATTTTAGATTTTTGGGAGGGTTATATGAGACACAATAATTTATCTTACAAGTAATATTATGTTATATTTATTATTTATGTAGTGAAATCAATTCCTTTTTATATGAGAATAACAGATCACTTTTAGAGTCACAAATACAATTTTCATTAATGTGATGTTACTATTCGTAGATTAATGGCCCTAAAATGAAACGAATGAGGGTAAAGTGACTGTGGGTTTTAAATTTCATCCTCAAATCATTTGGGAGCTAATATTTTTTTCCTTGAGGGATTTTTCCACATATTTAACATTACCCCAATTTGTATCTACATTTTTAATTAATTTTTAAACAACGTAATTAATATTAATGAAAAAAGATACAATGAAAATTTTATTAATTTAGGACAATATTTTATAAAATTAAGGAAGTTATTTTTTAAGTAATATTTTTCAAGTGGGGATTGTTAATTTTAAAAAAATAACATTTAATCAGGATAAAATAAATTTTTAATAAATAAAGTTTTCATGATTTAAATGTTTATATATAAAACAATTATCATGTATACTAATTTGAATGTTGAAAAATGGTTTGTTGTAATATATATATATATATATGTTATGATTAATTAAATGAAATAAATATAAAAATACTACATTGAAAATAATTCATTCATTGAATATAATAAAAAATTATTAATTTAATATTTTTTGGTTTTAAATATATTTTTAAACGGTTTTCTAAATTTAATGAATATTTTAAAATAAATAATTTTATGAATTAAAAAAATATTTTATTACATACAAGTTTTTTAGACTTCTTAAATAATGATAAAAATAAAATAATTATAATTCTAAAAAGAATAATATTTTCTGATTAAAAAATATCCTTGAAAATAATCTCATATTTTCTCTTAAACTATTCGTTTTATTTATAATCCAAAAACGAATTCCACATTTTAAAATTAAAATTCCAAACATTATAAGTTATTTTTTAAAAATAAAATCATAACATAAAATGAATTTTTTTTACCAAGGTGACATTTTGAAATATTAAAAATTATATTTCCTATTGGATATCATTTAGAAAATTAATTTGTGTAAACAAATTTTTAATATGAAAAATAATTAATCATAAAAAATAATATGTTTATTTAAAAAGGAATGAATATCGCATAAAATAGAGGTTTATTATAAAATACCTTACTAAGAATAACTGTTCTTATTTGTCATTTTTTGGTAAACTAATTTATTTCATTCATTGTAATTAATAATTTTATTTTCATTGAATTTAATTATCACAATGTGGTTACTACATCTTGTTCCCACTAATTCAATAGTTATGATCTAATTGTTGTTCATTACTATTTATGATTTGACTAAATTTATAATGGTTTAATATAATATTGGTGTGTAATGTGAAGAATATTGTCAAACTAATTGGATTATTAAAATTTAATAATAGATTAAAATATCATGGTGATACACAAGTGGCTAATTAATTGCAGTACCACGTATTATAATTCCACTTATGATGTAATATTCATACAATATTTATTTACCTTTGATGTACAATTACATTTATAATATATTTTCTGCCACACCAATTATTGTAGATCAAAATTTTCAACACTAACTCTACTAGTCAATTACATTTTGAACTAAATTTAAATGATTTTGTTAAAAAGTATAAAATTGTTAATTTTATAGGAGAAGATATGTCAAACAATAACATTTCAATTAGATTGTGTAATTTTAGAAGTTAATTATATCCAAAAGGTTAAATTGTATTTAACATACATGATGTTACATCAATAGAGGAATAATTCTATCATAAATAACTCTTAAATCAATTTTAAGGATTAAATAATAAAATCTATATAGATTTTTAGAAGTCCATATGAGGAAAAAATTGTATTTATTAGTTTCATATTAATTTAATTTCAGTTTTTGTCTAAGTAGAGTCAATTTTTTGTTTGAGAATATATTTTGAACTAAATTTTCTACAGATTTATTTCAAATTCTATGTATGTAGTGTGAATTTTGTGAAATTTGATATATTCTGTTTCGTATCGATGATATATGATTGGATTTTTATTTTTGGTGATAATATTCTGTTAGGGAATGTTCAAAAATGATAGATTTAGAAAAGAATCAGGATTTCATGAAATATTTAATCCAATTACTAATCCTTTATAATGAACCTCGAAATCATTATTTTCAATTAAACACCATTTTTAGACTTTTTAACTACTAATTAAATTTTTAGGGATAAAAGAATATATTGGAAAATATTGAAAACAATTCCTCCCTAAATTTATTTGTTAAATAATTGGGAGGTAAAAAATTTGATAATTGTAATATTTACATCTATTATCTCATTATAATCTTATATATATTAATAATGTACTTGTACTACCATATCTTGTGATGAAATAACAACCTTTACATTTATGGATTTGATACCAATGAACGTGAACCTATTTTATAAATTAAAATATAAAACAAAAATAGTGATTATAGGATCACATATATACCGAAGGACCATTTGGGTTTAGAGTTTTCATAAATTAGTGAATACACATTGGAAACAATTCCAATTTTTTTAAATGATCATTTTACCCATTTTTCAAATCATTTCTCATTTCACATTCTGCCACCATCAATATATGTATGGAATAATTCTATATTTAATTAATTTAATGAGATTCTTGATAACTGGGGAAAATAAACATAATAAGTGTGGTGTCCGTTTCTTATTAAGGCTAAATATAATAATATAAAAATTTATTATCATTGGTGATTATACTACGAGCATAAGGGTATAATTCCATTACTAGTTTTCATAACCGTTATATAAGAATATAAAAAACCACAAATATATACATTCTAAAAACATGGAATAAAGATTAATAAATCAAAGATTCAATAGAATCAGTAGTCATGAGCCATGTCATATCAATATTGCTCAATAGAAAAAATTAGAACCCAAACAATTATAATAAAAAAATTTTTGTATATTAGGACATTATCATAAATGAACCCTTATAGAAGATTTACAATTATAAAAACCACACATCAAACTTCAAATATAATTCTCCATAGAACATAATCATTGCCCATTTCATTGAAGCACTATCTAGGAACACCCATCATATAAAATATATCCATAAGGATCCAGAATTAAACATTATTTATTATTGAATTAAATGAATAATTCACATAGAGGGTCTTTTCAGGTTTAGAGTATTAGAGAATTAGTACGTAACTATTACATCTCAAAAGATTAAAAAGTAGACACTTCTACTATGTTTCCATAAAATAAAAACTCTTAAAATGAAACTTGACTAGTTCCATGTTTTAGATAGTGTGACGTTTCCTAAATCCCATCCTTGACCCTATTCCACATTAAGTCCTATGACAAACATTTCAAAAAAAAGGGGTGAGTATAAAAAGATAATTAAGGGATACGCAAAGAAGTAAAACTGGTAGTTTTTTAAAAGAACAGGTAAACCATGAGTACATTATCAAAGTAATACTTTTCACCTTTATGATGTAGTATAAAGTCTTCAATGAATAAAAGATCATTAAATACCCATTTTTAACCAAAATATTACCATAAAACCCCTATACATAACATATTAAGGTAACTTGGGATATAAACATACTTAAATGGAATAACCATATGATCGACTTCCACACATATCACTTAATGGAATTGCCATATGGCCGACTTCCATACCCAATACATTGGAGGTTATAACATAACCACCCGTCCTGGTATTCACAGCACCACCTGTCATATGGTTTATCATGTAACCACTTGTCAAATGTCTAAGTACCATTATAAAATCATAACACATAAAAAAATAATGGAATGAAAACATTTCCACATTTCAAACACAATATATAACTTAAATATATTGACATAAAAAATCCATTATAAAAAACCAATTTCAATACAAAAATACATAAAACAGTATATGATATTTATTTCAATTTAAAAAACATCACGACTTGTTGATAAGCCAAAGAAAAAATAATACTCGCGGCGGTGGAAAACGTCATTGTCACCGCGAATGTTAAACGAAACATTCCTTTTTTCATTTTGTAAAATGATTCATAGAAAAAGATTCCTTTTGTATAAAATTAAAATTCAAAGGGGTTTATACACCGTATAAGAGAAAGCCTTGTATTAGAACAAAATATGCCTCAATGAAAGGAGATTGAGATGAAGTCCCTTAAAAAGATGGTATCCTTGGATTAAAGATAAATCAATTATATAATTATGTGTGACAAAAGAATTTACAAAATATAAGTGGATATTAAGTGTAAAACACTGAGAGTTCATTCACACATATTCATAGAATGACATATTCAAGGAGTACATGTTTATCCCAAAGAATCAAAACTGGGTTAAGAAGTTCCATTGCAAAAATTCGACAGCCTAAAGGCGTCACTTCAAAATTCCGAAATTGAGTTGATGAGAGATAAAAATTATATATCATCACTTGTACATTAAATTTACAGAAGTAAGGATATATGAGAACATATCCCAACATAATAAGATGTAATTTAAAAGACATAACAAAATAAGTCTTTTTAAAGAAGAGGAGGGTGAAAGGTCCCCTTACCGATTTGGGTAACTTTCGAAAAGTACACCCTATTGAAGAAGGGTCATAGAATAAAGATTTAAATACCCATGAATGAAATTATATTACACAAATAGTATAATAATGTTAAGTACATACACCACTCAAAGGAAATGGTGGAAAATGTAGCATAAATCTCATGGGAATAAAAGTGAGATGAAAAATCTCTTATGAAAACCCGACAGCCTAACGGCGCCACATAAAACTTCCAAAATTGGATTGATGAGATCAAATACAATCTCTCCTAATTATAACATAAAATTTAGTGCAAGAGTAATATGAAATAACCTCCCACAACATAACAAAGAGGATCTTAAAAGAAGTGACATAAAGGAGAGTACTTAAAAAGAAAGAGAGAGGTTGGATCTCTTACGAAAATTTGGCAGCCTAACGTCGCCACTCAAAACTTCCAAAATGGATTGATTAGAGAAAATAGGGTCTCTAATCATATGAACATAAAAATTATTGTAATATTAATATAAAAGAAAATCCCAATCATAAGAAATATGAGCTTAAAATGAATGACATAAAAGAGTGTACTTAAAAAGAAAGGGAGAGGTAGGATCCCTTACCTCAAGTCTGACTTCTCTTGTTCGTTTATTTATATTCCAGAATAATAAAAATTGGTCAATTAATAATTGCCTAATTAAATCCTTTTAATATTATTATTTAGTTAATATCACATATTATATTGTTATAATAATTGTTTAATAATGTTAGTTCATATCAGACGTTTTTGCCGATGTTTGGTACATGAGTCAGAAATGAACTTGTTTGAAAATGATTTCCCATGTAGTTATAAGTTAATAATTTCCAGAATAGTATTAATGATTAAAAGATAATATATATCCATTACATATGCATTTTATACTATTCCATAACATTTGGAGATAAAAAATGAAAAGCACCGTTCATGGAGACGGTAGGCCACACGTACGCATGAACACTACTTTCATATTTTTTTCATATTAATGGAATTAAAAATAAATGATATATATATATATATTATAATTCCAGTATAATATATATGTTATATAGGTCACATATTCTCATTAATTGCATTCTTTATACATTCAATGTATTGCATGAACGAGTCACATCACTTGAAGGGGCGGTAGTCCACACTTCCTCATATGAAATTATCGCATTTGAACAACATGAAAAGAATAAAGGTATGTTTTAAATATAAAATACAGAAGAATATAGAAAAAATAAATACTATATATATCATATATAAAATACAGTGACTTCATAATGGACACCTTTAAAGGTGTTAAAAGAATACTGAACAATCATCATTTCGTGAGGCAATAATTCGCCATCCACAGAAACAGTATGTTCTTTAACCATTAGATGGAAGTGTGTGCAAGTGTAGCGTGAATCCTTCTTATAAAAACATCCAAGTATATTGAGGAAACTGGTGTTTTTACAAAATAACGGAATAAAAAAAGTATAGGGTGTTGGAGAAGCAAAATAAAACATAAGAACACAAGAGAAGACACTACCTTTAAATCGGGAAATTCTTTTTGACTTGAGCTCAAAGGATTCAATGGAAAGACATATGCCCAAAGTGAGGCTTATATGAGTAATATAGGGATGTGGAGAGACAAAATGGGTAGGGTTTGGCCGATCCAAAGGCTTGAGAGGTGTTGGTAAGGTGGTAGAGGTGGGGGCCTTTTATAAGAGGAGAGTAGGGGCACTCTTGGAAAGTCTTGAAAAGTAACATTACTATAAAATGATTTTCGTATTTTAAAGGTCCCTCAATTATATATTTTGAAGCTAAGTTGATAATATTTTCAAATACCCACATAAAATAGGTTTTTTACATGTTTAGGGCTTATATTTTACAATATCTTTTCATTTAATTTAAATCATTAAAAAATGAGGTAATCGCTGCATCATCATGGTGTCATAAATAATTTAATTTATATAATGTATAAAAATTATAAAAAAAATATCATGATGTAGGAAATCGTTTTATATTTATAATGAATATTTACAGTTAAAAATATGACTTGTATAACCCCATGTAAAAATTGTTTTAGTAAAACAACACATGTTTGTGACATTTTAATTTTAACTTTAAATAAAAAGTTATTAATGTCATTTTCCTACCAATGTGGCTCCATGGGGTCCCCAAGTTGACCCATGGATTTTCGTGGTCGTCCATGACTCTTCCAATAAGGTTAGGACATGATTCAAGGTCATTTCATATTATTATAACTTTATCTTTACCTAAAATTACACTAATTACCTTTAATGACGATTAATAAAACTTAACAGTTACTATTCACCAAAAAACTATTTAAATCCCATTGAACCAAATATTACATCCTAATGGAAACCATTGATGTTGGATTTTTGAAATTCAAATCACATACATGGTAATGTTTTATTTAAACGAAAAATCAGTTTTTAAACTACCACTTAGTGGTTTCACTACTCATCAAAAATTGAAGTTTTTCAGAAAAATACCAAACATTCACCCTATGATATATTTGATATTACAAAATAAAAAATGATGTCTATTTTACAAAATTCAAAACATATAAGTATCATTAATTAATTTAATAATTAATTCCCGTTGTAAAAACAAATATCATGTTTTTAAGAAACAATATATATTAAAAGATTGACACTAGTTTAAGTCCAATTTCAAATTGAAATTAATTCCAATGACCACCATTGGATTAAATGGTAAAAATATATTCTAATTTCACTTTAAAACCAATTAAAAAGCTGATCTAATCATATAAATAAATTAGATTAAAAAGTGGTGTTGAATAAAAATACAACATTTTTCACTTATTCATTAAAAATGAACTTTATCGTAAAAATACCAAAAAATTACACAAAGTAAATTTTAATCTCCAGATTTTAAATAAGAATTTTATTTTGTCAAATATAACACATAAAATTTTAAAAAAATGGATTTAAAAGAGGTTCTCCATCAAAAGACGGTTAATCGACCTTTTAATGAATATAAGAATGTTAACGCTTAAAATTGGATTCATTCGCATTTTTGATCCTCTAACATTTATTGTAAAATGTAAAAATATTTGACAAACATATATAATAATTTTGTGGTTAATTCTGTTCATTACTGTCATTACAACGGCTAGGTGTTAACTACCATTTAAAATAAAATTATTTTATTATTAGTGTGCAACGTAAGATTTCAAAGGAACTCATTGTTGTGTATTGGGTAAGCCATCAAGTATAGCATTCCCATTAAATTAATATTAAAATTTTATTGAAAAATATGTATAAATATAAAAATATCATATTTTTTATTTACATGGGGTGTTACATCCTTCCCCCCTTTTGTGAATTGCGTCCTCGCAATTTTAAAATTGGGCTCAGAAACTTCATTGAAAGTCCCACATCAGAACAAGAGTCAGTAAAAAATCACTTTAAAAGAATGAAAGAGAAGTACAGAGGTCACTCGAGTTGACCAATAAAAGGATTCCATGTAGGAAAACATGGATATGGAAGAAAAAGAAAAGGTTCATGTTCTGATGCAGATTGATAGAAAATGTGTTTAAGAGAAAGTTAACCACCAGAAAATCACAAACATGTGCTGGGTTAAATGGTATCTGATTCCACAGTAGGAAAAGTTAAACGATAAAATTTTTTTAAGTTACTTTTCATTGAGGAATTTATTTTTTATGTTAAGGAAACATACATACTTTTCATGTTGACTTTCAACTTTTATTATATTTCTTACACAAACTCATACTTTCCCCAAATGATGAGTATTTTGGAAGACTTGTTCACATTAAGAGTACTATAATCAACATCTAGAGAATCTCCTAATCCAAAAAATAGAACTATATATTTCCCATGTCTTTACACCCTTACCAAAATAAAAATTGTTAGAATAAGATCAGATAATCCAGAAAGGGTTAACCCTTTATAAAAAAAATCTATTCTTAATCTCCAAAATTTGTCCAACAAAACCCAAAGTTCAATGAAGACTATTAGATAAACAATTTTCCATAAAATTTTTCAAAGTAAACCAAAATATGATTGAAACCCAATTATTTGAAGGATTTAATCACATAGTCTCTAAGGTACAAACTAACAGTTATCTCCAAATAACATCAGTTGCTCTTAAAGTCTCATATTGAAAAGTAATTAACCTAATCACATATACCAAAAACAACTTACTCTTAATTCATAAAATCATCTAACTAAAAATAATAAGTCATACTAACCAGGTACTTCACGTAGTCTAGTGGTAGGAGATAAATACCAGTCCCACATTGGTTGTGGGTTCAATTCCCGCAGCTTTGTCCGATGCGATGGGTTGTCACACGGTCTGTGTATTGTCCTTTTTATAAAACTCCAAAAATAACCCTGACATGTTTTAACCTCAATAGTTTCCTTATACCTCTCATTTTCAACAAAATTCATTATGATCTCAACATCTTAATTCTTGAAGTCTTATTTCACCACCATAAGATAAAATAAAACGATTCCCAAAATGAATAATAGCATACCTTGATCATGGTGTCCACTCATTTTCATCGTCATCTTGTTCACGTAGGTAGAAGTCCCATGCATTACAAAAATGATTTAGAGATCCTTCAAAATAAGTTTCTTCCTCCATCCAAATACACATTGTACAAAATGGGTCATATAAGTGTTCATAGAAAAACAGATTTGGAAAATAATCATGTATGACATATAATTCCAAAACATCTGATAAAACATGATTTCTATAAAATATTCGGACAGAATTTGAGTTGAAACTTTCTATTATTGGTCCTCTTAAAATACCATAAGTATCTGCTGAGAGACTATATTTTAAAATCAAATATAAAAAGGATGTGCAAGGGTCTCCTTCCTCAGCACCATTTTTAAAATCATAATATGCTTCAAATTCGTGTGATAAGGTAAAATATTTGAAAATACCTTGATCATATTTACCTTTCTTGAAAATATAAGAATATTGTGAAAATAGTATTCATCTAAATAAAACCCATGATCCACAATGATAACGAGCTATAATGGAGGTGTTTGATATCTCAAACAACTTCTTGCAAGTTA
Source organism: Viscum album (assembly GCA_963277665.1). Classification (NCBI taxonomy): domain Eukaryota; kingdom Viridiplantae; phylum Streptophyta; class Magnoliopsida; order Santalales; family Viscaceae; genus Viscum; species Viscum album. Next base: position 939,978,334 of record OY728129.1, read on the forward strand.
GTTGTATGGTAGAAAAGGTTTCATAATCATCCGAACATGACTTTGCAATAATTATTGAAAGCATGTCATCAGGAAGAGATAGGAATTTAATTTGAGATCCTCCTCCTTCTATTCGTAGATGACTTTACTTGACTTGAAAAAATATATAATACAAGGATTTAACTAAAATAATAGAAATAGGGACTAACAATGTGTCTAACAAAAACTCATAATCCCTAAAGTTGTCTAAACCGACCTCTGATACCAACAATAATGAACAGGCCTTAAACATTACTTATTATTGAATTAAATGATTAATTCACATAGAGGATCTTTTCAGGTTAAGAGTTTTATAGAATTATGACGTAACTATTACATCTCAAAAGATTATAAAGTAGAATCTTCTACTAAGTTTCTATAAAATAAATACTCTTAAAAAGTAACTTGTCTAGTTACATGTCTAAGATAGCATTACATTTCATTATTCCCATCCTTGACCCTATTCCACAATATGTCCTATTAAAAACATTTCAAAAAAACTTGGGGTGAGTATAAGAATCTCAGTAAGGGATACACAAAGAAGGAAAACTGTTAGTTTTTCAAAACAAAATGTAAACCATGAGTACTTTATCAAAGTAATACTTTTCACCTTTATGAAGTAGTATAAACTCTTCAATGAATAAAAGATCATTACATACCCTTTTGTAACCAAACGATTACCACAAAACCCATATATATAACATATAAAGGTAACTTAGTACATAAACTGTAATGGCCTAGGTTTTATGGGTCTATTACTTTGTAAAAATCTCATCTTGGGTTTTCTAGTCTGGGAATCTCAGAAAAGTTTTGTGTAAAGGTAGGCCTACCGTTAGCCTTAACCTACCGGTAGCAGGCTTGCCGGTAGCTCGGTCTACAGGTAGTTGCATGCCACCGGTATCTCGGTCCACTAGTAGCTGCAACCCACCGGTAGCTTGGTCTACTGGTGGCTGTCAGCAACCAGTGGTTCTCGGCTACCGGTGGCTCTGGCCTACCACCACAGGTTCATTCTAGTAGCGCTCATTTTTGCAAAAATTGTGTTTTAAACCCTATATTGACTCCTTTAAGCTTGTTTTAAAAGCTCGATAACGCCCAAAAGTTTTTAATTAATTATTTAATGAATTAACCTGGTGTGTGAATCAGTTTAAACTGCCTGAACTTTTAGTAATGTGTGGGGCCGCGTAGTCAACCCCAGACCCCCGCTCACGCAGTTTCGCATTCTTATCTCAACCTCCCCTGACCCTTATAAACTAAAGGGTTTTCCATGGGTTTCTTCTTTTCTCGTTCACCCAGAGCTAGATTACACTTCCTTCAGGCGAGCCACATCGCTATGTGTGAACTTTCATGCCCGGCCTAAGCGTTGAATAGATGAGGTGATTTTTCATTCAAGTGAGCCGCATTGCTATCCGTGAAGTTCCATGCGAGGCCTCAGCGTCGATCGTTGACCAACAAATAGGGAATTTCTCCTTCGCCTCTCTCTTTTTTGTATCATGCGGGGTGGGCATGCTTTTGATTCTGTAGAATTGGATAAACCAGACCTATATAAAGATAATGAACTCAGTTCTATAAAGAAAGAAGGGGGGCTATGATCATTGATGATGTTTTATAATATGATCTTCTTTATGAATTGTGCGGCTTACACCTACTAAAAATTGAGGTCGTTGGTGGTCGATGTCTGTGAAATGACGAACCCTTACCTCTGGTGATGTTTAAATGGATCGTGTTGTGGTGGATAACCCTTGTTGTGTAAATGAATTTTGTTTAATCACTTATATCTGGCTAAATAATTGAAATCCCCAGGATCAATCCCTTCAGTGATAACCTTGATCAAGACACAGAATTGAAATCATGGAGTGTGTTAAATCGTATAAATCTGAAAATACCGGCATGTCCCTACCTTGTGTTGGTGGTAGTGGTTTGGTTGTTTTCTTTTACGGGATGATTTCTGGGGATGTGGGAGGGGATGGGATCTCCTATTTTTTTTATATATACTCTCAGTGGATATGAATTTGGGGATGGGATCCCCTGTGGTTATGGGTTCAGTGGTTGTGAGATTTAAGACCGGGTGGTTACCTTGTTTATATCAGGAATTGGGGTGGGATCCTCTGTTGTTGAGAGGCCCTTTTTGCTCCCAATTATTGGGAATGGCGCTGTTACTTAGGGTAATCTTTAGTTGATGTGGCTTAACAAGAGAACAAGGTGTGGGTGTTATGGTTTGTGCTTGAGCGTTTACTTTCCTGGACTTGTGCCTATGTTTACTAGTTTCCCATGTAGGTGCAGATCTTAATTAAATATTATTACTTAACATGAAAACAAGTAAGGGAAAAATGGGTTTGTCGTCGAGAGTCGTGACTCGGACTTGAGTGATGTTTGTGTCCTTTAGGCTGGCTGAAGAAAAACCTAAAATTTGGGTGAGTGCTTGATATATATATATATATATATATATTTGTAGTTTTGTGTTTCTTATTCATGCCCCACCCAAGTGGATCACTTAGTGTCGAACCCCCCGTTTCAATTGGGAGGGTGTTTTTTCCAACACTATTATTAGTGGCTGGTTATTAGCTCATTTTCTTCTCCCTTTCCCGGATAGCCCATGGATCTTCAGGCAGGCTATGATGGCCTAACGTCCATTATTAGCCCAAGAACCTTCGGGCATGGTAGTGTGGTGGTCGTGGCCCAGGTGTGTGCGGGCAGGTGGTTTCCTAAGTATCTTGGGGATGAGGCCCAGGTGTCTTCAGACATGGTATGGAATATTCTAGCCCAGGTGTCTTCAGGTAAGGTGGTTGTCGTTCTGGCCTAGGTGTTTGTATGCGTGGTTACATGTGATACTTGTGGATCAGGTGTTTGCGGGCAGGATTCGGTAGTGGGACTGCGTGTGGATGTGGACCAGGTGTGTGCGGGCGGGTGTGGAAGTGGGACTGCAGTGAGAATGGCGGGATTGATTCAATGCGTAGGATGTCTCAATAACCAGTGGGAAAGTGGCACGGGGTACCCAAACATCGATGTTCTCTTATTATATATTTTACTTGACTTGCGTTATTTTGGGAGTGTGCCTTATTGAGGCTTGGTGGGATAGTTTACCATGATAGGTGTTTGGTTTACTCCTTTTCTCACGGGACTTTAGTACGTTCCCCCACTTGTGCACGATAGTCCTTGGTTTTCCCTACTAAGGGTACCTGTATGCTCACCCTATGTATATAAAACTGCTTTCAGGTTTCCAGGAGGACTTCGGGGATCGCGTGAGACCATACTAGCTCGTACCTTTGGGGCAGTCGTAGTTGTTGTTTTCTTTCTTTGGTACTTACCCTTGTATTCATTTTTGTACATTTTAGCTTTTACTTTTGAAACATGCATGTGGGAATGGTTTACTATTGGATTTACTTTTCTTTTACCTTTGTGTTGTTGGGTTTCATCATCTTATCTCCTGATCCTATAAAACAAAAAGGGTAATGCCTTCCATTTGTGTGAAATTCCCATACCCTTGGTGCTAGTTGCCACTCTGGGACCTATAGAAGGCAGGTTTCGGGGGATATTATCTATCATTCAACTTAAAGAAGGAAGGGCTTGGAAACCTGCTGACCCTTCCCTCCTTTTGTTGAAGGTGGGCCATGACAGAATGGTATCAGAGCCAGGTTGAGAGATATGATAGAGTCTGGAGTTAGGCACAGTGAGGATTTCATGGGATGGTAGGGAAATAGTGTTGGGTGACCTCGGTGTGTGAATTAGGCCAGGGGAGATCAACAATGACATTGGATTTTAGGGCCCCCCGTGATCTGATGCAAGGACTCTGGACCTACCGAACGACCAAGTGATGCCATGCTGATTGCTGGGTAGAGACCCTAGGAAAGGTACATGCATCATAATGACTTGTGTTCTTGTGTTTCTAGGGTGTTTTGGGAATTAAGAATAAACTAAAAGTTTAAGATGTTTTATGGACAATATTCTGCACTACTTGGGCTTAGACATTCCTTGTTTACCTTGCAGCTATGGCACCTGGAAGGCGATCGCATGTAGTACAGGCGATCGAGGCCCCACAGACTACCTTGGCTGATCGGCAGTGAGCTGACCGGGAAGAGGAGGATGAACAGTGGCATAGGACTCTTTGGGTCTTCTAGCGACAGACCCTCGAGAAGTATGAGGGAAGTTCCTTTGACATGAAGACAGAGAGCTGGCTAGAGGATTTGGTGATAGCCTTCTGCCTGATTCGGGCCCCTAACGAGTACTGGGTGCCTCTGTCCATCAGTCATATGAGGGGAGCGGCGTGTCAATGGTGGACACATTACGCGGGGGACAGAAGAGAGGCTGAGGTGGCATGGGCCGATTTTGAAAGGGAGTTCTGGAAGGAATTCCTCTCTTCGACGATGAAGGAGGAAAAGAGACAGGAGATACTCTCCCTCCAATAGGGGAGTATGTCAGTGAGAGAGCTAGGGATCAAGTTCAAGGACCTCCAACATTTTTCTCCGGACCACTTTCCTTATGAGGAGTCTCCGAAAAGATGTTTGGAGTAGGTGCTCCGACCCTGCCTCCAGTATACTGTTACCCCCTTTACCCTTCCGACATACTTGGATGTCCAAAAGAAGGTCGTAGTGGTGGAGAGGATGCATGCTCTAGGAAGAGTGTCATGAGAGGGGATCCAGCTGGGACCATCGAAGGGGAAGGCCGTCAGCACCAGGCCTCCAACATCAAGACCCTCCAGGTTTTTACCGGCAGGGAGCAGGCCGTAGTAGTTTCAGTTTCGATCCCCTAGTCCTCTCCCTTTTCCTTCAGGCCCGGGACTACGGTGCTTCGTCTATGGGATCCCTGGACATCTTCAGAGTCAGTTCTTGGGCCGGGTACAGTACGATGGTGGCGGACAGCCCCACCACCCGCCCTAATAGTATCATTCATCCAGATCATTCCGACAGCAGTAGTAGTGACAGTGAGCTTCGACTCCTCCGAGGGCAGACGTAGGAGGAGGAGGCCGACCTCAGGGTGCTCCTCAGGGACCTCGAACGGGGCGTGGTCGGGGATTTGGCTGATAGATGAGGGGTAGAAGAGCTGGGCGTGGACAGTTACACGCTGCAGAGGCAGCAGTTCTAGGAGGGCCGGAGGTTGTTCGAGGTACGATCAGTTTGTTTAGTACCCTTTCTTATGCCTTGTTCGATATCGGAGATTCACACTACTTTGTTGCACCCAGTCAAGCCCATGCTTTGGGTCTAGATGCCGAGAGACTCCCAATGCCCCTGGTGTTGGGCACACCAGTCGGGGGTCAGAACGACTTGTAGTTTGTTTGTTGAGGATGCAGACTGATGATTGGGCCACATCAGTCAGTTAGGGATCTTCTTCTGCAACAGATACAACCATACAATGTCATCATAGGCATCGACTGTCTATCCTCTGTTTGTGCCGTCATCGACTACTTCCGATGAAGGGTCGTGTTCTCATACATGGGCGGCTGGTGTGTTGTTTTCACCTGTGAGCAGATCAGTCAGAAGGGAAACATGCGAAAGGAACCCCTCCTCTCCTTGTTAGCTGAGCTGTTAGTTGTGTCAGTAGATGCTGAAATGGTGGAAGTTCCAGAGATCGTCCGTGGGTTTATGGACGTCTTCCCTGAGGAGGTTACAACTCTACCCCCTCGACGTGATATTGAGTTCGGGATAGACCTGCATCCTGGTGCTCGTCGATCTCGATGGCTCCTTACCGGATAGCACCTTCAGAGCAACGGGAGTTGCGGATCCAAATTTACAATCTTATGAAGAGGGGTTATGTTCAGCCAAGTGTGTCACCATGAGTTTCTCCAGTCTTGTTCAAAAAGAAGTCAGATGGTGGTCTCAGGTTGTGCATAGACTGCAGGAGGCTGAATCAGGTGACAATCAAGAATCGCTACCCTCTTTCGAGGATAGACGATCTTTTTGACCAGCTGAAAGGGGCAGGATGGTTCTCAATGACCGATCTACGGTCGGGGTATCACCAGTTGAGAGTGAAAAAAAGTGATATCCCGAAGACGATGTTTAGGAGCAGATATGGACACTTCGAGTTTGTAGTTATTCCCTTCGGCGTTACGAACACCACAGCTGTGTTCATAGAGCTTATGAACTCCATCTTCTGGGAGCACTTGGATCGGTTCATGGTTGTGTTCATCGACGTTATCCTGATCTATTCAAGATCATAGGTGGACCATGCAGAGCACCTGAGAACGGTTTTGATGGTCCTCTGACAGCATCATCTCTACGGGAAGTTATCAAAATGCAAGTTCTAGACATGAGAAGTGCACTTCCTCGGGCACATGGTGTACGAGAAGGGGGTAGCAATGGACCCGTTAAAGGTTGTAACAATTGTTTCTAGGGAAACACCCAATAATTTTGCAGAGGTCTGTAGTTTCCTCAGGTTGGAAGGTTACTATTGGAGGTTTGTACTTAACTTCTCCCGAGTAGAAACCCCTTTGTCAGCCCAGACCAAGAAAGACCGGGTTTTCGTGTGGAGTGAGCAGTGTGAGTCAACCTTCAACTATCTGAAGGAGAAGTTTGTTAGTGCCCCAGTGCTGAGATTAACAGAAGAAGGGGTGGGCTATGAGGTGTTCTATGATGCTTCAGGACATGTCCTGGGATGTGTGTTGATGCAGCGACAAGGGGTGTTCTATTATGGGTCCAAGCAGCTAATCCCTCATGAGCGTAATTACGCCACCCATGACCTGGAGCATACAGCGGTCGTTTTTGTGCTAAATTTATGGCGGCACTACCTCATCGGAGAACTCTTTGTGGTATTCATAGATCACAAAATCATGAGGTATATCATCTCCCAGTGGGACCTAATCTTGTGACAACGAAGATGGGTGGAGTTCCTCCAAGATTACGACTTCAAGATCTCTTATACTGCGGGCTAGGGCAATGTAGTGGCCGATACCTTGAGCAGGAGGATGCGGTCCGAGAGTCGGTGGATGCCTAGAAGGCGATGAAGGAGTTGGTTTCCTTACACTTGGATGCGAGGATAGATAGCGGTAGAGGCTGCCTGTATCAGATGGTCGTGCAGTCGTCTCTGTTTCACCAAGTGGAGGAGTCTCAGTGGGGAGACCCAGAGTGCGAAGTGATGCATGACCGAGTTGACTAGGTCAATGCCTCGGAAGGATGGAAAGTGGATGGCCAAAACTGGATGCTTTTCCAGGGAATGCTGTTTGTTCCAGAGGCGATGCGCGACAAGGTTCTCAGTGAGTTCCACAACTCACCCCGGGCGGTACACCCTGGAGTTTCCAAGATGTACTAGGGACTAAAGAAGCAGTTTTAGTGTCCTATAGTTAAGCGACCAGTGGCATAGTTTGTGGTCAAGTGCTTAGTGCGTCAGTAAGTGAAGGATGAACACCGAGTTCCAGGCGGCCTACTGCAGCCTTTAGATGTCCGTGAGTGGATGAGGGGCGACATCTAGATGGATTTCGTCACGAGACTACCCAAGGTCCATGGGGGATACGATGCCATCTGGGTGGTAGTGGACCGGTTGACGAAATCGGCACACTTTCTGTCGATCAGGGAGTCGAGTGTAGTGGATGATTTGGAGTGAAGGTACGTGGACGAGGTGGTGTGATTTCATGGGATTCAAAGGTCTATAGTCTCGGATATGAATGCATGGTTTACCTCGTGAGTTTGGAGAGTATTACATCATGCTTTTGGCACCCAGCTGCATCTTAGCACTGCTTTCCATCCCTAGTAAAATGGACAGACAGAGCGCACCATCCAAACCTTAGAGGATATGCTGCGGGCATTTGTTCTGGACTCAGGGGGATCATGGGTGCGATAATTGCCCCTGGTAGAGTTTTCCTACAATAATATCTACCACTCTACCATTTTATGGCCCTATTTGAAGCTTTGTATGGGAGGCCATGCCGTTCACCTGTGTGTTGGACCGAAGTAGGAGAGGTAGGCATCCATGTCCCGGAAGTGGTGCAGAGCACGACAGAGAAGGTTCATCTCATACGTGAAAGGATGAAGGCGGCCCAGGACCGGCAGAAGTCATATGTTGATTCCAGGAGGAGGCCCTTGTAGTTTGAGGTTGGAGACCACGTCTTCTTGATGGTCTCCCCTCAGCGTGGGCAGCAGAGGTTCGACAAGGGGAGTAAGCTTTCTCCCCGGTTCATCGGACCTTTCGAAGTGTTGCGGAGGGTCAGCGAAGTGGCTTATCAGCTATCGTTACCACCACCGCTACTGAGGATACATGATGTCTTCCATGTGTCCCAGCTCTGTCGGTATCTACACGATGATTCACACATCCTTGATTTGGGTGATCTGGACAGCGAGGACGATGTTACTTTTGTGGAGAGACCAGTGATGATCGAGGATCACAAAGAGAAGGTGCTTCATGGGTGAACCATTCCCTTGGTTCGTGTATTGTGGAGACATGGTGGGCTTCAGGAGATTACATGGGAGAGGGAAGCACAGATGCATACCCAGTAACCAGAGTTGTATTGAGCAATGTTCCTTGTTGTACCTATTGTGACAGAACGTTTTGTCTTTTTGGATATGAAATGTACTGGTTTTCTTTCTCTGAATGTGTGTGAAAATCCCTGGCTATGGGGGAGGAGAGAACCCGGCCCCTAATCAAGACCCATTAAGGTGGATGCGATTAAACCCGTGTGGGCGAGTCAGTGCCACCCAAAGCGGATAATATATTGACATGGTAGAGGAGACTCCTCCACCCACATGTCCGGGCAGTTTGACATGGTATGTTGCCTGGTTCCTGAAAAGAAATTGTTTTTAGTTATCATGGGTTCACTTCTAAGAGGTATCTTTCGAGGTAGTTGTTCGGACCCTCTCTTTCCTTCTGGTTTGTTTTGATTCGTGAGGGAGATTATCGTTTTAAGAGGTATCTAATGTAATGGCTCAGGTTTTAGGGGTCCATTACTTTGTGAAAATATCATGTTGGGTTTTCTAGTCTGGGAATCTCAGTAAAATTTGGTGTAATGGTAGGGCTACCAGTATCCTTAGCCTACCTGTAGCTCTCAGCCACCGGTAGCAGTCAGCCACCGGTGGTTCTCGGCTATTGGTGGCTCTTTCCTACCCCCATGGGTTCTTTTCCAGTACTGCTCCTTTTTGCGCAAATTGGGTTTTAAACCCTATTTTGACTCCTTTACGCTCGTTTTAAAAGCCCGGTAACGCCCAAAATGTTTTAATTAATTATTTAATGAATTAACCTGGTGTGTGCGTTGGTTTAAACCGCCCGATCATTTATAAACGTGTGGGTCCGTGTAGTCAAACCACGACCCCCGCTCATGCGGTTTCACGTTCTTATCTCAACCACCCCAACACTTATAAACTGAAGGGTTTGCCATGGGTTTCCTCTTTTCTCATTCACTGAGTGCTAGATTACCCTTCCTTCAGGAGAGACACATCGCTACGCGTGAAGTTCCGCGTCTGGCCTAAGCATTGAATAGATGAGGTGATTTTTCATTCTGGCGAGCCGCATTGCTATCCGTGAAGTTCCATGGCAGGCCTCTGCGTCGATTGTTGACCAAAAAGTAGGGATTTTCTCCTTCTCCTCTCTTTTTTGTGTATCATGCGGGGTGGGCGTGCTTTTGATTCTATATAATTTGATAAAACAGACCTAAATAAAGATAATGAACTCGGTTCTATAAAGAAAGAAGGGGGTTGTGATCGTTGATGCTGTTTTATATTATGATCTTCTTTCTGAATTGTACGGCTAACGCCTACTGAAAATTGAGGACGTTGGTGGTCGATGTCTGTGCACTAATGAACCCTTACCTCTGGTGATGTTTAAATGGACCGTGTTGTGGTGGATAACCCTTACTGTGTAAGGGAATTTTGTTTAATCATGTATATCCAGTTAAATAATTGAAAGCACCAAGATCAATCCCTTCTGGGATAACCCCAGTCAGCACACAGAATTGAAATAATGGAGTTTGTTAAATCATATAAATATGAAAATACAGGCATGGCCCTACCTTGTGTTGGTGGTAGTGGTTTGGTTGTTTTTTTTACAGGTCGATTGCTGGGGATGTGGGAGAGGATGTGATCCACTGTTTTTTTATATATACTCCAAGTGGTTATAAAGTTGGGGATGGGATCCCCTGTTGTTATGGGTTCAGTGGTTGTGAGTTTTAAGACCAGGTGGTTACCTTGTTTATATCACGAATTGGGGTGGGATCCTCTGTTGTTGAGAATCCCTTTTTTCTCCTGGATATTGACCATGAGGCTGTAACTTAGGGTTCTCTTTAGTTGATGTGGCTTTACGAGAGAACCAGGTGTGGGTGTTATGGTTGATGCTTGACTTTTTACTTTCCTAGATTTGTGCCTATGTTTACTAGTTGCCCAATTAGGTGCAAAACGTAATTAAATATTATTACTGAACATGAAAATAAGAAAGGGACAAATGGGTTTGTTGGTGATATTTGTGACTCGGACATGAGTGTTGTTTGTGTCCTTTAGGCTGGCTGAAGAAAAACATAAAATTTGGGTGAGTGCATGTTACCTATATATTTATTTGTAGTTTTTTATTTCTTATTCATGACCCACACAATTTGAGTACTTAGTGCCGAACACACCCATTTCATGGGGGAGGGTGTTTTTCCCCAACACTATTATTAGTGGCTGGTTATTAGCTCATTTTCTTCTCCCTTTCCCGGATACCCCAAGTATATTCGTACAGGTTGTGATGTCCTGAGGTCCATTATTATCCCAAGAACGTTCAGGCGTGGTAGTGTGGTGGTTGTGGCCCAGGTGTGTGCGTGCAGGTAGTTTCCCAAGTATCTTCGGGATGAGGCCCAGGTGTCATCGGGTGTGGCAGTGAATCTTATAGCCTAGGTGTCTTTGGGTGAGGTGGTGGTTGTTCTGGCCTAGGTGTTTGTAGGCGTGGTTACATGTGACAGTTGTGGCCCAGGTGTTTGCGGGCGGGATTTGGCAGTGGGACTGCGTGTGGTTGTGGCCCAGGTGTGTGCCAGCGGCTGTGGCAGTGGGACTACAGTGAGAATGGAGGGATTGGTTCGATGCATAGGATTTCTCAATAACCAGTGGGAATGTGGCGCGGGGTAACCAAACATCGATGTGCTGTTATTATATATTTTACATGACTATCATTTTTTGGCGAGTGTGCCTTGGTGAGGCTTGGATGGATAGTCTACCTTGATAGGTGTTTGGTTTAATCATTTTCTCATGGGACTTTGGTACGTTCCCCCACTTGTGCACGAGAGTCACTGGTTTTTTCTACTAAGTGTACTTGTATGCTCACCCTACGTATATAAAACTTCTTTCAGGTTTCCAAGAGGACTTCGGGGATCACGCGGGACCATACTAGCTCAGACCTTTGGGGAAGTCGTAGTTGCTGTTTTCTTTATTTGTTACTTACCATTGTAGTCACTTTTATACTTTATGGCTTTTACTTTTGGAACATGCATGTGGTAATGGTTTACTTTTGGCTTCACTTTTCTTTTACCTTAGTGTTGTTGGGTTTCATCATCTTATCTCCCGATCCTATAAAACAAAAAGGGCAATGCCTTCCTTTTGTGTGAAATTCCAATACCCTTGGTGCTAGTCGCCACTCCGGGACCTATATAAGGCGGGTTTTGGGGGTCATTATCTCTCCTTCAACATAAAGAAGGAAGGGCTTCACAACCTGCTGACCCTTCCCTCCTTTTGGTGAAGGCGGGTCATGACATAAACATACATAAATGGTATAACCATATGGTCGACTTCGATACATATCACATAATGGAATATCCATACAGCCGACTTCCATACCCAATTAATTGGAGGTAATAACATAACCACCCATACTGGTATTCACGGAACCACCCATAATATGGTTTATCACATAACCACCCGTCAAATGTCCATGTACCATTATAAAATCATAAGACATAAAACAAAAATATTGTAAAGAAAACATTTCCACATTTCAAGCACAATATATCACATAAATATATTGACATAAAAATTCTATTATAATAAACCATTTTCAATACAAAAATACATAATAGAGTATATGGTATTTATTTCATTTTAAAAAACATCACAGCTTGTTGAGGAAGCCAAAGACCAAATAATACTCGCGACGGTGGAAACGGTCGTTCTCACCGCGTACGTTAAAAGAAACATTCCTTTTTTTCATCTTGTAAATCACTTCGTAGAAAAAGATTCCATTTGGATAAAAATAAAAGTCAAAGGGGTTTATACTCCGTATAAAACAAAGCCTTGTATTATTACCACATATGCCTCAATGAATGGAGATTGAGACGAAGTCCCTTACAAAGACGGTATCCTTGGATTAAGGATAAATCAATTACATAATTATGTGTGACAAAAGAATTCACCAAATATAAGTGGATATTAAGTGTAAAACAATCAGAGTTCATTCACACATATTCATATAACAACATATGCAAGAAGTACAAGTTTATCCCAAAGAATCAAAACTGGGTTAAGAAGTTCCCTAGCAAAAAATCGACAGCCTAACGCCGTCACTTCAAAATTTAGAAAATGAGTTGATGAGAGATAAAAATGGTATCTCATCACTTTTACATTAAATTTACAGTAATAAGGATATATTAGAACATATCCCAAGATGTAATTTAAAAGACATAAACAAATAAGTATTTTTAAAGAAGAGGAGGGTGAAAGGTCCCCTTACCGATTTCGGTAACTTTCGAAACGTACATCCCATTGAAGAAGGGTCATACAATATAAGGCCCCAGCCTTAAACCTTACTTAATCTTGAGTTATTACAAGATTACACATTGAGTATCTTTTCGGGTTTAGAGTTTTAGAGAATTATATCATAAAACTTGCATTACATTCCACATATAAACAAAGTGGTTACATAAAGATAGTATTCTTCATTCCCATCAATGGAAACATATTTAAAATAAACATGGATTCTTTCATGACACTTCCTTGACACTATCATCATATCATGTACCTTTCCCTTGACCTGTGTAAAACATTTCAAAAAAACATGGGAAGAGCATAAAAAGCTCAGTAAGGGATATAAAAATATGGAAAGGAAACATGGATACATATATACATAAGGATGAGATCATACTTTACCCATAAAACATAATCACTTTAACATACCTCATCAAATCATGAATAAATCATATAAATTATAAGACATAAAGGTAACTTGAGGCATTCATTACATTCTTACGTAGGGAGTAACCCTCTTGGTTACGTTTGGAATACCTATCACAGTATATTCCCTAAATCTCTTCGGAGAAACCATAACGTTTCACTCCTTCGCGTTACCCAATGCATTGGAGAGCTATATCGGGCTCACCCGCCCTTAGTTTATCACAGAACCACCCATATTCATAATAATTCCCAAGAACCTCAACATAATCGTGTCACATAAAACATGCATAAAGGAAACATAACATTTCCACCTTTCAATCACAAGATATCAATACAACACATTGATATAAAAACATTATGAAAACCATTTTCAATACCAAAATAAAAGAAAATTAAAACATGGTATTTATTTTTCTTTTAAAAAGAAGGTATGGCTTGTAGAGGAAGCCGAAACTCAAATAACGGTCACAGCGGCGGAGAAGTTGTTGTTGCCGCATATGTATGACAAAAACATTCCCTTTTGTCGTTTAGTAAAACGCTTCGTATAAAAAAGATTCATTTTGGATAAACGTAAATTCAAAGGGTTTTATACACCGTATAAAAGAAAGTCGTGTATAAAACAAAATATGCCTCAATGAAAGGAGATTGAGACAAAGTCCCATACCTCGTATCCGACTTGACCCGACCATTCTTTAATCTCCTGAATAATAAACTTGAGTTAATCTCTAATTGCTTAAGAACCTTTTTCAAGTTAATTATTCCCTTTATACCATGTTATGAACATCATGTAATCATTTAAGTTAATAATGTTCATTTTGTCGGTATTTGGTTCTTAAGTTAAAAATAGACTTCTTACACTTACATGATGTTAATTTGGTCAAAGGTTCGTTATATCCAGAATGATATTAATGATTTGGATAACATATATATCATATATATTCAGCATATACATGTATTTATAATATTACATGACATTTAGAGGTAAGAAATGAAATGCACCGTTCATGGAGACGGTAAGCCGTACATACGCATGAACGCTACTTTCATTTCTATTTCGTATTTTATAGAATGGAATCATAATGATATAAAGGTATATTATAATTCCTGTATAATATCATATATAATAGCATAGTTCCATCCTTTATACATCTCACATATGGTATTTAACGAATCAAATCACTTTGAAGGGGGCGGTAGTCCGCACTTCCTCAAATGAAGATATCGCGTTTACCCATAATGGAAACCATAAAAGTATGACCAAAAAGAAATAAAACAAAAGCTTAAGAAAAACATAAACATATTATATATCATATATAAATATAGTGACATCTTAATGGCCACCTTTGAAGGTGTTAAAAGAATGTTGAACAATCATCGTTTCGGGATGCATAAATTCACCATCCACGGAAACAGTATGTTCGTTAACAATTAGATATAGGTGTGTGTAAGTGTAGCTCGAATACATATTATAACAACATCCTAGTATATTGAGGATACTGTAGTTGTTAAAAAAGAAAAGAATAAAAAGAGTTTAGGGGGTTGGAGAAGCAAAATAAATGAAAGGGACTCAAAAGAAGACATTACCTTAAAATCGGGTAACTCCCTTTGGTTTGAGCTCAAAGGCATCCTTGGGAAGACTTCTGCCAAAAGTAAGGACTCAAGGCGTAAGATAGAGAAGTGGAGAGACAAAATGGGTAGGGGTTGGCCGAGCCAAGGGCTTTGGGAGTGTGGGTAAGGAGGTAGAGGTGGGGGGCCTTTTATAAGAGGAGAGGAGGGGCACTCTTGGAAAGTAAAGACAAGTTACTTTATTTTAAAATGAGTTTCGGATTCAAAAGGTCCCATATTGATATAATTAGATGATAAGGTGATAAGAGTTCTAAATCCACTCATCCAATTGGTTTTGGCCATGTGTAGGTTTTATATTTTACATTAACATTCCATTTTATTTAAATCGTTAAATAACGAGGTTATCGCTACATCATCATGATGTCATAAATAATTTAATTTATTTAAAGTATAAAAATTATAAAAAAAATATAATGATGTAGGAATGATTTTTAGCTTTCTAATTAATATTTATAGTAAAAAATATGACTTGTATAACCCCATATAAAAATTATATTAGTAACATAACTCATGTTTGTGTCATTTTTACTTTAACATTAAATAAAAAGTTATTTATGTCATTTCCCAACCAAAGTAGATCCATGGGGTCCCCAAGATGACCCATGGCTTGTATTGGTCGGCCATGAAACATAAAATGAGGGTAGGACATGTGTCATGCTCATCTCATACTATTAAAACATTATTTTTACCTTAAACTACACTAATTACCACTAATCGCGATTAAGAACTTAATAAGTTACTATTCACCAAAAAATTATTTTAACCCCATTGAACCCCATTTTACTTCTTAATGACAACCATGTATGTCTGATTTTTGAAATTCAAAACACAATGATGGAAAAATTTCATTTTAACGGAAAAATCAGTTTTTTTAAGTACCACTGAGTGGTTTCACTATTCATCAAAAATTGAAGTTTTTCAGAAAGATACCAAAACTTCACCCTAAGATATATTTGATATTATTAATTAAAAAATGATGTCTATTTTAAAAAATTCATATCATATAAGTTACATTAATTAATTTAATAATTAATTCCCACTGTCATGACAAATAGCGTGTTTTTATGAAACAATAAGTATCAAAAGATTGACACCAGTTTAAGTCCAATTTCAAAGTGAAATTGATTCCAATGACCACCATTGGATTAAATGGTAAAAATATATTCTAATTTAACTTAAAAACCAATTTAAAAGATAATCTAATCATATAAAGAAATTAGATTAATAATTTGTTTTGATGTAAAATGCAGTATTTTTCACTATTCATTAAAAAAATGAACATTGTCAGAAAAATACCAAAAAATTATCCAATGTAAAATTCAATGTCCCAATCATAATGAATATGTTTATATTGAGAAACATAGATTATAAAATTGTCAAAATATTGAATTAAAAAAGGTTTGCCTTCAAAAGGCAGTAAAATAATCTTTTAAGAATATTACTGTATTCCATACTTAAGATTGGATTAATTTTCATTTTAAGACTCTAAAACACTATATAATTCATTAATAGACATGGATAAAAATATCTATTATTCATTACTTACATGGGATGTTACATCCTTCCCCCCTTTTGAAAATTGCGTCCCCACAATTTATTTACTTATCGAATAAATGGGGGTACTTATCACTCATTGCATTTTCAGATTCCCATGTTGCCTCTTCCATCATGTGGTTTTTTCACAAAACCTTTACCTGATTAATCACCTTATTCCGTAACACTTTCTCCATGCGGTCAAGAATCTGGACCGGTTGTTCCTCATAAGATAGGTTCTCTTCCAGCTGAACTACCTCTGGACTCAAAACATGAGATGGATCTGGCATATACGTTATCAACATCAAAACATGAAAAACATTGTGTACCTGAGATAAAATTGGAGGTAAAGCCACTCGGTAAGCAACTGATCCAACTCTTTCCAGAATTTCATATGGTCCAATGAACCTTGGACTCAGCTTTCCTTTGTTACCAAATCGCATCACACTTTTCCATGCTGATACTTTAAGAAAAACATGATCACCTACCTCAAAAGATAGATCCTTCCTCCTGTTGTCTGCATAACTCTTCCGCCTACTCTAAGCTGTTCTCATGTGCATCTGAATCAGCTGAAATGTTTTTGCCATCTCTTCTACCAATTCTGGTCCCATCAACTTCCTTTCACCCACTTCATCCCAGAAAGCTGGAGTTCGACACCGCTTCCCATATATTGCCTGAAATGGTGCCTTCTGTATACTAGAATGAAAACTGTTATTATATGAAAATTAAACCAAAGAAATATGTTGGTCCCAACATCCCTGATAATCCATAGAACAAGATCGTATCATATCCTCCAAGGTCTGAATTGTTCGTTCTGACTGACCATCTGATTGAGGATGAAAAGCTGTACTAAAATTTAATTCAGTACCCAACGTCTTCTGAAGGCCTTTCCAAAAGTTAGAAGTGAACCTGGGATCATGATCAGATACAATGGAGAGTGGAACTCCATGTAACCTGACTATCTCTTTAAGATACAAACGGGAATGTTAATCTAGGGAAAAAGTATCTCGTATAGCAAGGAAATGAGCAGATTTAGTCAAGCGATCAACAATAACCCAGATTTCATTATTACCTCGAGATGTCTTCGGTAATACCACAACAATGTCCATGGATATATTCTCCCATTTCCACTCTGGCACTTGTAAAGGCTGAAGCATCCCTTTCGGTAACTACCGCTCTGCTTTAACCTGCTGAAAAGTCAAACACTTCACAGTAAAATCAGCAATATCTCTTTTCATTCCACCCCACCAGTAATACTCCCGAATATCTCTATACATCTTAGTACTACTAGGATTAACTAAAAACCGAGAACTATGAGCTTCACATAACAACTCTCTCTTCAATTGTTATTCACAAGGCACACACAATCTCTTCCCAAATCTCAAAACGCAATCATTATCAATTTTGAATTCAGGAAACATACCTTTCTGAACCAGCTCTACCTTTTTCTGCAACTCACTGTCTTGCTTCTGTGCTTTCTTGATTCTATCTGATAGAGATGATCTCACTGATACCTGTAACAAAAGAGAATAAATTCCTGCACCAACAACTCCCATTCCAAATCTCATCAAATCCTTAACCAAAGGATCACGTTCCAAACGCAACATTTCTAATGAAGCATTACTTTTTCGAATCAAAGAATCATCCACTTTATTTTCTTTTCCTGTATGGTAATGAATTGTACAATCATAATCCTTGATTAATTCTAGCCATCTCCATTGTCTCATGTTCAATTATTTCTGAGTGAGTATATACTTTAAACATTTGTGATCGGTATATATTTCACACTTTACTCCATACAAATGATGCCTCCAAATTTTTAAAGCAAAAACAACAGCAACTAATTCCAAATCATGTGTAGGGTAATTTACCTCATGAGTTTTCAACTTTCGTGAAGCATAAGCAATTACCTGATCATTCTGCATTAGGACGCAACCAAGTCCTTTCAATGAAGCATCGTTGTAGATGACAATCTCACCATTTCTGGAAGGTAGTGCCAAAACTGGAGCATTCACCAATCTTCTTTTTAGTTCCTGAAAACAATCATCACATTCTTTTGTCCAGATAAACTTAACACCCTTCCGAGTTAGCTTAGTTATTGGACTAGATAACTGTGAAAAATTTCTAACAAACCTTCGGTAATAGCCTGCCAAACCAAGGATGCTACGAATCTCGGTTACATTTGTGGGTCTTGGCCATTCTTCCAAAACATTTGTTTTTACAGGAACAACAGTTATTCCATCTTTAGAAACAATGTGACCAAGGAAAGAAATTTGTTGCAACCAAAACACACACTTGGTGAATTTTCCATACAGTTTCTTTTCATTTAAGGTTTACAAGATAACCCTTAAATGTCTTTCATACTCCTCTTTACTTTTAGAAAACACCAAATATCATCAATGAAAACCACCACAAACTTATCCAATAACTCATGGAAAATTCTATTCATTAAGTCCATGAATACAGCAGGTGCATTGTTTAGCCCAAAAGGCATTACTACAAATTCATAATGGCCATATCTCGTACGGAACGCGGTCTTCGGAATATCTGCATCCTTTTCCTTCAGCTGATGGTACCCCGATCTCAGGTCAATCTTTGAAAAAAACTGAGCTCCCTGGAGCTGATCGAACAAATCATCGATATGATGAAAAGGATATTTGTTCTTAACAGTGATGTTATTCAAGGATCTATAATCAATGCAAAGTCTCATAGAACCATCTTTCTTTTTAACAAACAAGACAGGAGCACCCCATGGTGATGTGCTAGATAGAATGAAACCTTTCTCTAATAAATCTTCCAATTGCTCCTTCAACTCTAAAAGTTCAATTTGAGCCATTCGATAAAGGGGTTTTGAAATTGTCTTAGCATCAGGAACTAAGTCAACAGTAAACTCAACTTCCCGATCTGGTATTATTCCAGGCAACACATCAGGAAAAACATTAGGATACTCATTTACCACTGGCACATCATTAATCTGAACAGTTCCTTTATTTTCAACGATGTGTGCAAGGTAACATTCATTTCCATCTTTTACAAGTTTCCTGGCCTCTTGATAAGTTATCAACAGTAAGGGTACATTCTTGTACACAAACTGAAAGTCTTTCTGAAAAGAAACTTCTTTAGCTCTACAGTCAATCATAGCATGGTAAATAGAGAGCCAATCCATACCCAGGATAACATCAAACTCTACTAGAGGTATAACAATAAGGTTTGCAAGTAGTTTCTTTCCACAGATAAGGATTGGAAGATTCTTATAAATTCTTTTTGCCTCAACATTCCCCCCAGGTGTTTTTACCAAAAGTTCAGGAGTCATTTCTTGAGATAGTATTCCCATTTTACTAGAAAAGGTTTCAGAGATGAAAGAATGTATAGACCCCAAATCAAACAACACACTGGCATAATCTGAAAAAACAAACAAAGTACATGATACAACTTCATTTGATGGCCCGACATCTTCTGAAGTAGTTGCAAAGGATTTCACCACCCCTTTTTGCTTGTAGAATAACTGCTTCCCATCACTCAAGCTCTTTGTCGGACACTCGTTTGCATAGTGACTCATCTCATTGCACTTATAACATTTGACTAACTGTAAAACAAATTTGGTCTTACCATCACCCTGATCTTTTTCAGTGAAATCATGAGCCTTATGTCCCATCTTACCACATCGGTAGCACTTTCCAGAATTCAGAAGACATTTCCCAGCATGCCTTTTGCCACATTAATCACATACTGGAAACTTAGTTTTCTTACCATCAGACTTTTTCGAAGAATTCTTACTTTTCTCCTGCCACCTTGGTCTCTTCTTCTGTTGGTTGTTATAGAATACTTGATCATCGGCAAACTCCATTTCCACCTTCTCAGTACATCGAACAAGCTTTTCATAACTTTTAAACTCACGAGAAGCTAATGCCCTTTGATATTTTGGCTTTAATCCTGAGTAAAAACGATTGATTTTACTATCAAGGTCACGGATAAAATTTGGAGCATACCTTTCCAATCGAGTGAACCTTTCTTCATAGGTATCCACTGAGTCTTCCTCTTGCCTCAATTACAAGAATTTCTTTTCCATCCTAAGTCAAACAGCCTTAGGGAAATACATCTCAAGAAACATACATTTGAATTCATCCCAGTTGAGATCATCAATCTCATCAGCGTCCATGATATTTTTAACCATCAACCACCATTGATCCGCCTCACCCTCCAAACGGTAAATAGCAATACTAACCTTTTGTTTTTCTGAACACCCCATGACATCAAACATCTTCTCCATTGCTTTAATCCACCCTTCAGCTAGCACAGGGTCAGATGATCCTCTGAATGATAGGGGATGTTGCCTCATGAAATGTTCCACCACTGACATGTTCCTCTGCGGTTGATCTGACTGATCTCGTGCATGGATACCACCACCAATTATAGCCTGAGTCAACTACGCCATTACTGCAACAAACTGTTCAGTTCCAATTCCGACCATCTCAGGATGCGGATTCGGAAGGTTATTTCCTTCTGTATGCCTTCCTAACGCTGCTTCCCTATTTCCTCTACAGAAAACCATTCTGAACAAACATGTATTAGATGAAGCAACATGATAATCTTTAAATGCTATATCATTTTAAAAAATATATTTGGATAATCATTTAATAGAATTCTAACTCCTAAAGTTATCTAAACCAACCTATGATACCAACTATAAGGCCCCAGCCTTAAACCTTACTTAATATTGAGTTATTACAAGATTACACATTGAGGATCTTTTCGGGTTTAGAGTTTTAGATAATTAGATCATAAAACTGTCATTACATTCCATATATAAACAAAGTGGTTACATAAAGATAGTATTCTTGATTCCCATCAATGGAAACATATTTAAAATAAAAATGGATTCTTTCTTGACACTTTCTTGACACTATCATCATATCATATACCTTTCCCTTGACCTGTGAAAAACATTTCAAAAAAAAAATCGGGATGAGCATAAAAAGCTCAGTAAGGGATATAAAAATTTGGAAAGGAAACATGGGTACATATATACATAAGGATGAGATCATACATAACCCATAAAACATAAGCAATTTAACATATCTCATCAAATCATGAATAAATCATAGAAATTATAAGACATAAAGGTAACTTGAGGCATTCATAACATTCTTACATAGGGAGTAACCCTCCTGGTTACGTTTGGAATACCCATCATAGTATATTCCCTAAATCTCTTCGGAGAAACCTTAAGGTTTCACTCCTTCGCATTACCCAATGCATTAGAGAGCTATATCGGGCTCACCCGCCCTTAGTTTATCACGGAACCACCCATCTTCATAATAATTCCCAAGAACCTCAACACAATCGTATCACATAAAACATGCATAAAGGAAACATAACATTTCCACCTTTCAATCACAAGATATCAATACAACAAATTGATATAAAAACATTATGAAAACCATTTTCAATACGAAAATAAAAGAAAATTAAAACATGGTATTTATTTTTCTTTTAAAAAGAAGGTATGGCTTGTAGAGGAAGATGAAACTCAAATAACGATCACGGCGGCAGAGAAGTCATTGTTGCCGCATACGTATGACAAAAACATTCCCTTTTGTCATTTAGTAAAACGCTTCGTATAAAAAATATTCCTTTTGGATAAACGGAAAAGTCGAAGGTATTTATACACCGTATAAAAGAAGGTCGTGTATAAAACAAAATATGCCTCAATGAAAGGAGATTGAGACGAAGTCCCATACCTCGTATCCGACTTGACCCGACCGTTCTTTAATCTCCTGAATAATAAACTTGAGTTAATCTCTACTTGCTTAAGAAACTTTTTCAAGTTAATTATTCCTTTTATACCATGTTATGAACATCATGTAATCATTTAAGTTAATAATGTTTATTTTGTCGGTGTTTTGTTCTTAAGTCAAAAATAGACTTCTTACACTTATATATTGTTAATTTGGTCAAAGGTTCGTTATATCCAGAATTATATTAATGATTTTGATAACATATATATCATATATATTCAGCATACACATGTATTTATAATATTACATCACATTTAGAGGTAAGAAAAGAAATGCACCGTTCATGGAGACGGTAAGCCATACGTACGCATTAACGCTACTTTCATTTCTATTTTATATTTTATAGAATGGAATCATAATGATATAAATTTATATTATAATTCCTGTATAATATCATATATAATATCATAGTTCCATCCTTTATACTTCCCACATATGGTATTTGACGAATCAAATCACTTTGAGGGGGCGGTGTCCGCACTTCCTTAAATGAAGATATCGCGTCTACCCATAATGGAAACCATAAAGGTATGACAAAAAAAACAGAAGCTTAAGGAAAACATAAACATATTATATATCATATATAAATATATTTACATCTTAATGGCCACATTTGAAGGTGTTAAAATAATGTTGAACAATCATCGTTTCGGGAGGCATAAATTCACCATCCACGGAAACAGTATGTTTTTTAACCATTATATGTAGGTGTGTGTAAGTGTAGCTCGAATCCATATTATAACAACATCCTAGTATATTGAGGATACTTTAGTTGTTACAAAAGAAAAGAATAAAAAGAGATTAGGGGGTTGGAGAAGCAAAATAAAATAAAGGGACTCAAAAGAAGACATTACCTTAAAATCGGGTAACTCCCTTTGGTTTGAGCTCAAAGGCTTCCTTGTGAAGACTTATTCCAAAAGTGAGGATTCATGGAGTAAGAGAGAGAAGTGGAGAGACAAAATGGGCAGCGGTTGGAATATCCAAAGGCTTTGGGAGTGTGGGTATGGAGGTAGAGGTGGGGGCCTTTTATAAGAGGAGAGGAGGGGCACTCTTGGAAAGTAAAGATAAGTTACGTTATTTTAAAATGAGTTTCAGATTCAAAAGGTCCCACATTGACATAATTAGATGATAAGGTGATAAGGGTTCGAAATCCACTCATCCAATTGGTTTTGTCCATGTGTAGGTTTTAGATTTTGCATTAACATTCCATTTTATTGAAATCGTTAAATAATGAGGTTATCGCTACATCATCATGATTTAATAAATAATTTAATTTATTTAGTGTCTAAAAATTATAAAAAAAATACTATGATGTAGGAAATATTTTTAGATTTCTAATTAATATTTATAGTCAAAAATCGGACTTGTATAACCCCATATAAAAATTGTTTTAGTAACATAACTCATGTTTGTGTCATTTTTTACTTTAACATTAAATAAAAAGTTATTTATGTCATTTCCCAACCAAAGTGGCTCCATGGGGTCCCCAAGTTGACCCATGGCTTTTCTTGGTCAGCCATGACAGATCCAATGAGGGTAGGACATGTGTCAAGATCATCTCATACTATTAAAACATTATTTTTACCGTAAACTACACTAATTACCACTAATCGCGATTAAGAACTTAATAAGTTACTATTCACCAATAAATTATTTTAATCCCATTGAACCACATTTTACTTCTTAATGACAACCATGTATGTCGGATTTTTGAAATTCAAAACACTATGATGGAAAAATTTCATTTAAACGGAAAAATCAGTTTTTTAAGTACCACTTAGTGGTTTCACTATTCATAAAAAATTGACGTTTTTCAGACAGATACCAAAACTTCAACCTAAGCTATATTTGATATTCTGAATTCAAAAATGATGTATATTATACTAAATTCATATCATATAAGTTAAATTAATTAATTTAATAATTAATTCCCACTGTCATGACAAATAGCGTGTTTTTATGAAACAATAAGTATCAAAAGATTGACACCAGTTTAAGTCCAATTTCAAAGTGAAATTGATTCCAATGACCACCATTGGATTAAATGGTAAAAATATATTCTAATTTCACTTCAAAACAAATTCAAAAGATAATATAATCATATAAATAAATTAGATTAAAAAGCTATTTTGATGTAAAATGCAGTATTTTTCACTATTCATTAAAAAAATGAACATTGTCAAAAAAATACCAAAAATTTATCCAATGTAAAATTCAATGTCCCAATCATAATGAATATGTTTATTTTGACAAAAATAGATTATAAAATTTTCAAAATATTGATTTAAAAAGGGTTTTCCATCAAAAGACAGTAAAACAATCTTTTAAGAATATTAGTGTATTCCATGCTTAAGATTGGATTCATTTTCATTTTAAGCTTCTAAAACACTATATAATTCATTAATAGACATAGATAAAAATATCTATTATTAATTACCTACTTGGGATGTTACATACAATGAAGATGTAAATACCAATAAATGAAATTATATAACACAAAGAGTATAGTAATTGGAAGTACATACACCTCTCCAAGGAAATGGTGGCAAATGTAGCTTAAATCTCACGGGAATAAAAGTGAGATGAAAAATCCCTTACGAAAACTCGGAAACCTAACGGCGCCACATAAAATATCCAAAAATGGATTGATGAGATCAAATAGGTTCTCACATTATATTAACATAAAATGTAAATCAAGAGGAATATAAAAGAACATCTCCCAACATAACAAAGAGTATCATAAAAGAAGTGACATAAAGGAGATTACTTAAAAAGAAAGAGAGAGGTTGGATCTCTTACGAAAATTCGGCAGCCTAACGATGCTACTCAAAACTTCCAAAATGGATTAATTAGAGAAAATAGGTTCTCTAATAATATGAACATAAAAAGTACAGTAAGATTAATATAAAAGAACATCCCAATCATAAGAACGATGAGCTTAAAAGGAATGACATAAAAGAGTGTACTTAAAAAGAAAGAGAGAGGTAGGATCCCTTACCTCAAGTCTGACTTGTCTTGTTCGCTTCTTTATATTCCTGAATAATAAACATTGGTCAATTTATAATTTCTTAATTACCGTTTTTAAATATTATTATTCAGTTCATATCACATATTATAATGTTATAATGATTTTTTAATAATGTTAGTTCATATCAGATGTTTTTGCCGATGTTTGGTACATGAGTCAGAAATGAACTTGTTTGAAAATGATTGCCCATGTAGTAATATGTAAATCATTTCCAAAATAGTATTAATGATTAAAATATCATATATATCTAGTAAATATTCATTTTATACTATTCCATAACATTTGGAGATAAAAAATGAAAAGCGCCGTTCATGGAGATGGTAGGCCGTACGTACGCATGAACGCATCTTTCATTTTTTTGTCATATTAATGGAATTAGAAATAAATCAGATATATATATTATAATTACAGTATAATATATATGTTATATAGGTCACATATGTTTGTTAATTTCATTCTTTATACATTCCATGTATTTCATGAATAAGTCACATCACTTGAGGGGGCGGTAGTCCACACTTCCTCATATGAAATTATCGCATTTGAACAACATGAAAAGAATAAAGGTATGTTTTAAATATAAAATACAGAATCATATAGAAAACATAAATACCATATATATCATATATAAAATACAGTTACATCATAATTTCCACCTTTAAATGTGTTAAAAGAATATTGAACAATCATCATTTCGTGAGGTAGTAATTCTTCATCCACAGAAACAGTATGTTCTTTAACCATTAGACGGATGTGTCTGTTAGTGTATCTCGAATACTTCTTATAACAACATACAAGTATATTGAGGATACTGGTATTGTTACAAAATAAATGAATAAAAAAGTTTAGGGGTTTGGAGAAGCAAAATAAAACATAAGAACACAAGAGAAGACACTACCTTTAAATCGGGTAACTCTTTTTGATTTGAGCTCAAAGGCTTCCTTTGAAAGACTTCTGCCCAAAGTGAGGCTCCTAAGAGTAAGAGAGGTATGTGGAGAGACACAATTGTCAGGGTTTGGATGATCCAAATGCTTTAGATGTGTGGATAAGGTGGTATAGGTGGGGGACTTTTATAAGAGGAGAGGAGGGGCACTCTTGGAAAGTCTTGAAAAGTAACATTATTATAAATGATTTTCGGATTTTAAAGGTCCCAAAATTATATATTTCTAGGATAAGGTGATAATATTTCGAAATCCACAAATACAATAGGTTTTTGACAAGTTTACTTCTTATATTTTAAATTATCTTTTCATATTATTTTAATCGTTAAATAATGAGGTAATCGATGCATCATCATGGTGTCATAAATAATTAAATTTATTTAATGTAAAAAAATATTAAAAAAATATCATTATATAGGAAATATTTTTATATTTCTAATGAATATTAATAGTTTAAAATATGACTTGTATAACCCCGTGTAAAAATTATTTTAGTAAAACAACACATGTTTGTGACATTTTAATTTTAACTTTAAATAAAAAAGTTATTAATGTCATTCTCCTACCAAAGTGGCTCCATGGGGTCCCCAAGTTGACCCATGGATTGTCTTGGTCGGTCATGACTCATCCAATAAGAGTAGGACATGTTTCAAGGTCATTTCATAATATTATAACATTATCTTTACCTTAAATTACACTAATTACCTTTAATCGCGATTAATAAAACTTAATAGTTACTATTCACCAAAAAAAATTATTTTCATCCCACTGAACCACATTTTACATCCTAATGACAAGAATGTATGTCGGATTTTTGAAATTCAAATTACAGAAGTGGTAAAGATTCATTTAAACGAAAAATCAGTTTTCAAACTACTACTTAGTGGTTTCATTATTCATCAAAAATTGAAGTTTTTCAGAAAAATACCAAAAATTCACACTAAGCTGTATTTGATATTCCGAAATAAAAAATGATGTCTATTTTAAAAAATTCAATACATATATGTTGCGTTAATTATTTTAATAATTAATTCCCACTGTCAAAACAAATAGCATGTTTTTAAGAAACAATATCTATTAAAAGATTGACACTTTTTTAAGTCCAATTTCAAATTGAAATTAATTCCAATGACCACCATTGGATTAAATGGTAAAAATATATTCTAATTGCACTTTAAAAACAATTCAAAAGATGATCTAATCATATAAATAAATTAGATAAAAAATAGGTTTTGAATAAAAATACAACATTTTTCACTTTTTCATTAAAAAAGAACTTTATTGTAAAAATTCCAAAAATTTACACAAAGTAAATTTTGATGTCCATATTTTAAAGAAGAATTTTATTTTTTCAAATATAGCACATAAAATTGTCAAAAAATGTATTTAAAAGAGGTTCGACCTCAAATGGCTGTTAATCGACCTTTTAAAGAATACTAGAATGTTTACGCATAAAATTGGATTCATTCGCATTTTTAATCCTCTAACATTTATTGTAAAAAGTAAAAATATTTGACAAACATATATAATCATTTTGTAGTTAGTTCTATTCATTATCGTCATTACAATGACTAG
The DNA here is from genome assembly GCA_963277665.1 of Viscum album. Lineage (NCBI taxonomy): Eukaryota > Viridiplantae > Streptophyta > Magnoliopsida > Santalales > Viscaceae > Viscum > Viscum album. Next base: position 940,005,899 of record OY728129.1, read on the forward strand.
GTGTTAACTACAATTTAAAATAAAATTATTTTATTATTGGAGTGCAACGTAAGATTTCAAAGGAACTCGTTGTTGCGTATTGGGTAAGCCATCAAGCATAGCATTCCATATAAATTAATATTAACCTTTTATTGACAAATAGGGATAAATATAAAAATTTTATATTATTTATTTACTCGGGGTGTTACAATATTCGGTTTTCTCAATGGTATATAGGACCACAAATAATGTATAATTCATAAGAACCATTAATAAATTATATAAAGATGAAACTTCATCCTAAATCACATAAAATTAATTATTCCATTCATAACAAGATTTAACACTGGAAAATAAATTATTTACATAAAAATATTAGTAAAATATTATTATCATTTTGAAAATAAATAGGATCAATAACAATCTCTTAGAAACATTTTTGACCTATGTGAAAGAAATGGGTTCTATAATAATCCATTAGAAATATTATTATCAAATGGAAAATAATTGGTTCCATAACAATCTCTTTGAAATAATCAGCATCCATCCAAAAACATTAATACAAATGTTATCTTTAAAAAATATTCCCATTGGAGCATATGTAATAGAAAAATATTTCATATTATATGGAACATTATGTTGACATCTAACATGGAAATCTTTCTGAAAAATAACTTTTCTTCTAAAATAAAATTTTAAATTAAAAATTAAAAATATATTTTGGAAATCATTTACATTATAAATAAATATGAAAACCTTTAAATGAATATTTAAAAATCATATAAAACATTTTTGATTAAAATAACCTTTAATCTTTGAAACAATATTTATTAATTTTTAAAAAAAAATTTATTTTAAAATAACCTTGATAAAATATTAATTATTATTGAAATAAAATAATTAACATGATGATGGAGAATTATATTTATGTTGTACATGTTAATACAAAATATTTCATTCATTTTTTTTAAACCAAATGAACATTATTTCAAAATTTACATGAATATTCTATTTATTTTTTGTTATAAAAACTCAAATATGGGTAAAAAAGTCATTAATAAATCATTTAAATAATTGGAGAATAATTTATAAATTCTTTAGAAAACATGGTTTTTGATGAAATCGGTTTTACCATGAAATTGTGAAATAATCTCGATTATTCATAAAACATTATTTTAAACTCCATGTATGTTATGATATGTTAATGATGGTAAAAAGATTATTATCATTAAATAAAAATATTAGAATAAAATCAATGATTTTCTTAAGATAAGGACTATATTATTTAAGCTTCATAACCATGAACATAATGAATCTCGATAAATAATGAGATCAAATCCTAAAACTATTACAACTTTTGTTACATTGAATCATCATCCCCATAAAGGAATAACATGAAATGATACATAAAAATCCTGAAAAAAATAAAATTCTTGATATTAGAGGTCAGTGGGGATAAATATACACCACATACAATACTATAGTAACATAACATAACATAACATATTCCTTAAATAAGGTTAATTGAGATTGTAATATCATATTTATTTGGTAAATATTAAGACCAAAATCCCATAAAAGAGAGATTATAAAAAGAATGTATATCCTATTAATTTTTAGGATAATATCCATAATTTGATTTCAACGAAATTAAACAAACAACATAAAATAAAATGGTTGTGAATATCACATGCATTTCATTGATGTAAGAAGTGAGATGGAAATCCCTTAACTCGATTCCAATATTTCCTTATATATCCTTTAAATTTGGTATAATAAGTCTAAATAAATTAATTTATTTGTTATGAAACATTTAATGGTTTCATAAAATATACATAAATACTTTATATAATATATTCATAACAAAGTATTCATATTCATTATCAGTTAAGTCTACTTCAGGTGTTTTGATGATGTTCAGTTAATTGTTACAATATTTTTTTAATGTGTTGACCAATTAAAATCACATAAAAGATTGAAAAAACACTATAATAATAATAATTACATAATAATAATATTTTTTAATAAATCTTATGTATAAATACAATCATGAAAATGGTTAAGAAAAGTGAACTATGTTTCAATCATGGAGATGTTAGACCATATGTACGCTCAAGTGACAATTCCATTTTTAAATAAACATTTTGGAATGAATTATTTATTATTTTATATGTATGATCACAATATTATATTTATGATATTATATATATAAATATATCAAAAAAATTATGCGTTGATGAAAAAATATCACATCAATTCACTATGGGCGTCGATCCCACATACATGAATGTTGTTATCATTTTCCAATACAAGAAATTAAATGATACATAAACATTTAAAAGAAATAAATATTTAATAGAAATAATTATTATTTAGTTTATATTACATATATAAATTAAAATTATCCTTATTACCTTCCATGTAATGATTTAATGACAAATTCATCACATCACATTTTAAAAAACTAGTTTTCCTTATACATGAGTGACGTTATCATATCCCCCAAGGAATGGAAAATAAAAAAGGAGTATGTGATATTATAAAAATTTGTGTATAAATATCTAAAAGATATCATATATATATAATATATCATTATAACAAGCTTTGAGATGTAATTATGTTAAATGAATGCTTTCGGTTCATGAGATGGTAATTTGTCGAACACATAAAGGATGATTTTATAACCTATTAAATGGAAAATGATTCTGATTTCGGTTAAAAAATTAATATAATAAAATAATATCCTATATTATATACTTTTTAAAACATATTAACAAATATTAAGAATATTTTATGGAGGTCGATAATGAAATAATATGAAAATGATTAATTAGAAATTATAGGTAACCTCCGGCCACCAATTTTTAATTTCACCAACATTTTTGCAAGAAATTTATTATGAACTTACCATGGATTATGGGATTAGATTATGGACGTTTAAATTTTATTTTTAGTCTTTATCAAGACAAATGTGTTTTTTGTGTGAAGAAAATAGTGGATGAGGCGTCCTTTTAAAATGGAGGTCAGTGTCACCCTAGAAAAGAGTAAAACGAATAAGTTGTAACAATGTTTTTGACATACCTAAAGGAAAATAATTTTCTATTGCTTAGTATTATACATTATAATTTTGATAAATGACCATAAACATGGTTTTAGAAAATTATTTATGTCATTTGGGCCCTTATCTTTTTAGAGTAAATCCCCTCTACACAAGTTTTCACTTTAAAGGTTGTATATTTTTGTTATTTTCACTACTAAATATTTTCAATGATTATGTTAAATTTTTTTATAATATAAATTACTCTGATTATAAATATTTAATATATTTTCTCAAAGTAAATTCCTAGATTAATGTTTTTTATTTGAATATTTAAACCATAGATGTGATGAACAAACTAGTTTTCATCAATGATATTTTACATAGAAAATTATATTTTATATTAATAATATGTCTAATGATAATTATACAATTAATATAAACTAATATACATATACACTATAAAATTAATTTAAATAATTCAACCTTAGGGTTTTTTTAATAATTTTCAATATAAGAAAAAAAAATTAATTTAAAAATGTTTTTAGAAAAATAATGTTTTCAAAATAAAAAAAATTACACTAAAATCTAGTATAATGATGATTCAAAATAAAATATGTAAATTTAATTAAATTAATAGTACTTATGTTTTGTAAAATAATATAAAAACATTATAATGATTTTCAATGTAATAATTTATTTAATATTAACTACATTTTTACAAAAAATGGTATTTTTCCCTATTCATTGAAAAATAAATATTTTCCAAAAAATAAAACCATTTCACCAAAAGATAATATTCATATTCTTATTTAAAAAAAGTATTTAATTTTTTTAAGTTAATTTTTTTACTATTCCAAAAAATAAATGTATATTTTTTCATATAAATTAATAAAAATATTTTTTCTCTTGTGCGACAACCTTTGCTTTATAGAATTATGTTCTTGAATTATTCAATTACAGACGGCCCTTATCTGACTCTATTTGTTTGTTTTTAAAAAATAAATTAGATATGAAGCCTCTCTATAGGTTAAAAATAATTTTCTTTCTGCAGTGGCGGAACTCCTACATGAGATCTGGTACGTTAGAAATGATCTTATTCACAATAAACACTCATTTAGTCTCAATGTTGGAAAATATCAGATTCTTATTGCAATTCCTGAAGCTGCTTAAATTCAAAAAGACTATTGAAACAACTTGGTTGGTGACTTTGAGATCCTCTTTCATCTCCATATGCCTGGCACATACCCAAAGCCCCAACGCTCCATTGATGTATTCTAGCAATCACCGATTCCGGGATGGATCAAAGGGAACGTTGATGGTGCTTCTAATGGAAACCCAGGCCCTTCCATTTGTTCTTCCATCTTCAGAGACTCGGCTAGCCAGTGTCATGGTTTCTTCTATGTTGGATGTGGACATTTTTCATCTCTAGAGGCTGAAATGTTGGGGGTCATCCATGCAGTTGATTTTACACTTCAAAGAGGTTGGAGAAATCTTTGGATTGAAAGTTATTCTACCACTATCGTTCATGCCATCTGGAATGGAAACATTCATATTTCATGGCCGCTTACCACACTTTGGATGAATTGTATGAACTCGGTCCATGAGATTGATTACATAGAGACTCATGCCTACGTTGATGTGAATGTTATTGGAGACTATCTTGCTAGAAAAGGAGTACATCAGAGCATGACTTGGCTGGACACTCTGCCATCTAACTTATTATATCTGTTTGATAGAGATTGTAAAAAAAATCTCATCCTTCCGAATTTTGTAAGATTTTTTCTTATCAATAAATTGTGCTTTGGTCTTTGACCAAAGAATTACCTTTTAAAAAATAAATATAATTTTAGAAAATTGATCATATGAAATTCAACTATCAATTGAATGTTAAAGAACCCAAAACCCATAAACCGTAGAGTTGAGAAAAAGGTAATTGGTACCATTAGAAAGGATATTTATATGAATAAATTGTGTTTCAAGATCATTTTACTAAATTTTTGGATTTAATTTCCATCAATACTACGAGAATAAAGAAATATACTTACATGATAAGTATAATATCATCATTTTTTAAATTTCCATAACATTATCTGCTTCTTTTCCAAATAATGAGCATATTATATGGATTTTTTATGACTATAGCACAAATGTGAACATTTAATTACAATATAACCATAATGGGGATACCAAGCAACTAAAAAATCCTTTATAAAATAAGTAAATAACAAATTCTTATCACAATGATTCATAATTAAAAAATGAAAACCCATTCCTATGATACACTAATTACTAAAATTCAATAATAATAATAAAATTGGAAACTAAATAATTCCAAAAATGAATAACCATATTTCTTGAACTGATCTTTAACCCTAAAATTAGGGTGTGTTTTAACATCAAATGTTATCTCCTAACTTTCATCTCTCAATAACAACAAATATTTCAATCTCCAATGAAAATTACATTAATATCTATATATCTAGATTAGTTTTCAATATCAAGGTTATACTGAAAATTGTACAATGGGGGTCTAATACATTAAACTTAATATCAAAATTACTAATATTGACTTATGATGGTATCTATAACTCTTAAGATAACATTACATGATTACATGTAATATTATAAAAATATCTAAAATCTTATTTAGTAGCCACTATAATGGCCTCATACCCGCACTCACAAATCAAATGCTAAAATCATTATTTTTACATTTATAGATTTTATATGGATGAATATGACCAAATTTTCTCTATCAAAACATACAACATCAAACAAAAATATTGGGTCACATACATTTCGAAGTAACTTTTAGGTTTAGAGTTATAGAGAATTAAGAAAGGCTCTTAAAAAAATTTACCATGACATAAAATGATAATTTCTTCCAATTTCTCCATGTTTTTATAAATTCACAACAAATATTCTTCAAAATAACCATAAACTGATTATAGAAATAATTCATTAAATATCATTCTTTATAACCTATGGAAAATGTAAAACCTAATAAGGGTGATCTCAAATAATTTGTGAGGATATACATAAGCATTAAAAATTAAATTTCATCAATGAATATAATAAGTGAAACAGATTTTTTGAAATATTGAAATTTATTGAAAAAAGAATTAGAATATTTGTACCCTTCAATACCTAGATCATGAAAACTAAAAATGTGGAATAAGGATTTAAAAAATTCAAGATTTTATAGAATCAATAATAATTCTCTCTATAGTATCAATAATAATCTAATGAAATATATATAACCCATAGAATTCCTAAGAAAGTGTTAGTATCAAGGGATATAATCAATATAAAACTCTTACAAAACCATTACAATTACAATAGTTATTCATCTCCCTGAAATTATTATTTTCCCGATAACATAATCATTAATCAAATAAATTTGAGTGCTATCCTGGTGTGACCATCACATAATATATATCATGTTCAATAATCTCAATCTGGGTTCACCTATCATATATAAGTTTCATGAACCATAAATAACATACACAATCATTAAAATTTATGATAATATTCATAAAAATGGTAATTTTTTTCATAACATGATTGACCCATGTAAAAGAAATGGATTCTAAAATTTTATCTTTGAAATGTGATTAACCCCTATAAAATAAAAGGGTTCCATTAAAACATTTATGAAAAATTATTAACATGTGGAAAAGAAACAATTTATTTAATGATCTAATTAAAAAAATTATAATCCATATAAAAAATGAATGAAGGTGAAAACATTAAAAAATATACACATTAAATCATAAATAACAACAAAGGTTTTCATTCTAGATAAAATATTATTTTCAAATATCATGTATTACCAGCATTATGGAATTCATTTTTTTATTCAAAATATTTTTTTAAAATAAAAAATTCTCTAAAATGTTTGAAATATTCATCATCAAAAATATATTGGAGAAAATATAAAAGAACATTAAAAATAATTTCAACCTTTTCATGATAAAGATATTATTTATGTTATATAATACACTTTTTAGAACATGGATGTTTAAAATATTTATTTTCTTTGAATATAACCTTCAAAATTTATAAAAGAATCTAAAATGAAAAAACATTTCAATATGGGGTGAAATTACATTAATTCAATACATATTAAAAAATGACTCCTTTAAAACTTTTATTAAAATATAAGTAGATTTTTATGAAAAAAACATGATGATTCCTCTAAAAATTTATTTTAAACGTAAAAAATTGATAAAAATACAGTAATAATTTTTTTGAATAAATTTCAAATAAAATTTTCGGTCATTTTTATAAATAATGTTATGGGATGATAAAGTGTGTTCTAATGAGGATTGAAATAAAGAAAACATTCATAAAAATAATAATTTGATCTAATACATTCATAAAGAGCAGAAAATTATGGGAAAATATGCATTCTAATGAAATAACTAGATGAGAGAAATTTTCATTAGATTATTTTGGGATTGATAATAATAGTTCATCATTAAAATCATAAACAAAAATAATATAGGTATATGATGAAATTATATGATAAAACCATTACCAAATGGTATCATTTTATCATAAGCCCCATCTGAGAATAAAAAAAAAGAAAACAAAAAATATCAAAATAATAAGTAAATTAAAGATATTTCTTTGAAAATATTAATTAAATACGACTCGGATAAAAATATAGAAGAACAAGAAACACATGTCTCAAAGATGGAAAATTGAGACAAAAATTCCAAATTACATTTGTAATTTTTTAATCATAATGACAAAGAAGATAGATAAAAAATGGATATGTAAGTTAAAATATTTTTCATGATATGATAAATTTTATAAATGTAAAGGTAATATATATAAACCATAAAATAAATTGGTTTCGAATGTATAATGTGTCAAATAAATTTGAAAATGTAGATGGAGACCACATATCTCAAGTACAAACTATAATTTACTATCCATAAATTGTAGTATAGAAAGACTATATAAATAGTTTTATTTATTAATAAAAAATTTCATGTTTTATTACTCCACCTAAAATAATTTATTTTTTCCTTTATAGTGCTATATTCAAATACTTAATTTTTGAAGTCTATGTGAGGTGTTTTGTGAATGATCAGTTCATTATTTCACAACATTTGGGATGTAGTGACTGGTGTCAAATATATCATTATTTCAAAATATATATAATAATATTGATGAAATAATAAAAATACTTATTTATATATTATACTTTTCAAACCAATAATGAAAAATAGTGATGAATAATGAAATATGTTACGAACATTGAGATAGTAAACCAAAATTATGCATGATTAAAAATTTTAATTTTCAATGAAAAATAATCAAAAAAATATATGTACTATTATACATTTAATAAATGATAATAATATAATAATTAATTTTAAATAAATATATATATATCATTATTTTTATTTTTTGCTGAATAAGATAATCACATTACTTTGTAGGGGCAGTATTCCACACATACACGAGTGATGCTATAAATTTTCATATTAGAAAAAAATAATTTTTTATAACTTTTTAATGATAAATGATTCATTAATATAATTATAATTTTCTTTATATCAGATATATTGATTAGAATTATCCATGTACCTTCCATGTAAAGTGTTATTGAAAAATGATTTACATCACATCATGAGGTGGAAATGTTCCACACACACGAGAAGTGATATAGTATGAAAAATAGAATAAAATGTTTAAAAGTAATATGTGATATCATACCTCCATTGTTAAATATATGTTAAAAATATATTTTATATTATGAAAATAAATCAATAAAATATGAAATGGGAGCTGATTATGGAAATTAATTCTCATCAGTTCGTAAGGTGGTTGTTCACCATACAAAAGAGTGATGATTTAATATTTCATTTGATGGAAAATGTGATAGATTTTGGGTTTCTAAATAATATAACAACATATAATTATATAAAATGTAATATTTTTCCTATATGATCGTATTTTAGTACTATTTGAATGAGGTGTATAAAGAAAGTAAAAACTCTTTTTTGGGAATTATACCTCTTATCAGACAACCTCATTAGGATTATTCATAATGTATTCCTAGAATGGATTTATTACTCAAAAGTAGTTTGAGGAATATTGTATGGAAGTTAGGAACATAATTGAGTATTTATTTGACAAAAAAGTTTTTTATGTTTTGAATAATAAAGGATTGTGTCTGGACTTTTACAGGTGAGGTGAGTGATACACTTATAATTTTTAAAATAAAATGTTTTATTCTGCTTTATCTGAAAAATATATATATATAGGTTTTAAAAGATAACAATAGATGACATTTCCTAAATACATTTAAATAATTGTTTTTGTACATGTTATTAGCTAATTTTACCCCTTATCATTCTACTTTAACATATCGGTAAATCTATTTTAACCATAAACCACTATAATTTATTTTTTTGTTTTCACAATTTATTATGGTAAAAAAATAATTTTAGAATATTTGATAATATAATTTATTAGGACTAACAATATATAGTTCATTTCATAAAACTAAATTCTCATAATTTATAAAAATTTATTTTAAAAATACTCCTACTAAAGTTGTGAAAAGGCAGGTTTTAAGGAAATATAATTTTCAATGAAAAAATTATATCATATTAACTCTTCGTAAAATAAAAATAACTATGTGGAAGTCAATTAATATTTTTTGACATATAAAAATTAAATTTCATATAAATAAATCCTAATATGGGGTTATTTTAATAAATTTAAGAGAAAAATTATGCATATTAAAACTATTCAAAAATTCATATTTTAATCCCAATACAACATATAATGAAAACCAAAGGGAATTTTATTTAAAAATAAATGTGTCGTTTACATATGAAAAACTAATTAATATTCATCATTAAAAAATATTTAATGCACAATTTTAATTTTATATGTGTTATTTATTGAAAAGAAATGTCATTTTAAAAAAATTGTAATTTTTCACAATAAAATAAAAAGTAAATATATTATAAATAATACCAAAATCTCAATTACTGTAATTTTTTGAATATGATTTTAAATTTGAAGTTAATATTATCATATCAAATTTCTAATTTTTTTTGAAATTTATTATGAAATTCTTTTCCTGAAACGCAGTAAAAATAAATCTTTTTGAAAACATATTTTAATGAATAAATTTATTTTCTAAAAATGATTGATTATTTTTTAATATTTTATCATTAATTTATATTATGTAAAATATATATATATATATATATATATATTTAATACTATCCATTCAATACAATTTAATTGAAATGTTATAACATTTTTATATATATCTACTCTCATTTATGGTTAGTGTTGTGTGTCCAATATGCTATCAAACAAAGTTTTCTTTTCTAAAATATCGAAGTGTTACAATTTTTCATAATTCACTCATACAAGGATTCTAAAAATACAATATTAGTGATATTGATGTAAATAATTATTAATATTCCACAATTTGTCATTTATGATTGAGCCAATCTGGTAATAAGGTTACATAGTCCTTGAGAAAGTCCAGTTAAAGACAAAGAAACCATTTGTGTCATGAGGATTCTCAATCATGATGATTATATATGGGAACATTAATATAGTATATATTTTTTTCCAGATAAATAAAATGATTACGTTCAAAATATTTAAAAAAATAATAAGTTATATAAATAAAAAAATTTCATGATTGTTTAGTATAATTAAAAGCAACATATAGTATTTATAGAGCCTATTTTTTTGGTAATCAGGAAATAGGTAATGATTTTTTAAATCATGATTGATATTTTATGGTTTTTTATATTGATAAATGGAATTTGATATATTTTAATTTGTAAATATGGTTGAGAGAATAATCATAATTAATGTATTTTTATATTATCTTGTTTTCTCTATCCTTAAGAATGACTATATTATCAGGTTTTATCTCCAAGAAACACCTTAGTTATGGGGGTATGATAGAAATCAGGAGTATGTTTAAGAAATTTGTGATTAGGATCATATGACTAATGTTTCTCCATATATTTTGGAAAATCAATTGTTTGTGAGGTGTTTTATTTTTATTGGATTATTTATAATGTGTTGGGTTATTTTTTTAATATAAAAATTTACATGATTTATATTGATTATATGTATTTTATTTTTTATACTAAAATTATGCTTTTTGGACTATATTCCTAACATAAAAATGGTTTTTTTGTTTTCACCAGAATGGGGTTCATAGGAACTCATATAGGGGAACTCCATAGGTGTTTCATCATTCATCCTAGATATAGATAATGTGTTGTGAATTCAAATTGTTTTGAACATGATAATAGTGAAAGAAATATATATTACATCACATGTTATAGACCATTGAATATGTTGTAGGACTATAGAGGTGATAGGGAAGTCCTACTATCATTCATATGATGTATAAAATATGTGAGACTTGTATTAACAGGAGAAACCAAATTTTTATGTATATTATTTATAGTTAAAAGACACTCAAAACACTATATATGGATTTTATTATTACATATATTGGTTTCAAATTTAGTTATGGATTACATGTTTCAAGTAATGAATAAAGGTTATTACTTCCAATGTGTTAATTTGGGGTTGGATATGATTTTTATTTTCTATGTTTGAGTTATATGAATCCCATTATATTTTTTTTAAATAACTACATTTGAAGAAATAAGTTTTCCATAATAGAAAACTATCTCTCAATAATATAACATAATCCACTAATATTTATTGAAATAAGTTATTAATCATGTAATGCATATATAGTAGAGTATCTTTCCAACATGATTCACATGTAATTGTGATAACTAGTTAGACGCATGTAATTTGAATTACCATTTTAAAATATCACTATAAGTGTAATGATTTTTACGTTATTATTAATCAAAGAAAAAAAAAATTTAACATGTAATTTTTTTAATATTAAATTCTAATATTTTATTAATAAAATATAAGTTGTTTAATCCAATATTTTGTTTTTATTTATGAAATTTAAATATTGAATTTTTTTATGAAACATTATCTACTGTAATTAATATTATTTAACATAAAAGGTCCTATTATTTTTACCTTCTCATACCTAATGGTAGAATGTTTTTTGTGTTTTATTTTAGTGACTAATGAATCTCCCATAAACTAATTTTTGATGATTATTGATTGCGGTGGGCCTTATGAATGGATCATATTATTTATTTGGGTTGTGTGATGAAATTATTACATTCAGAAAACATTCGATTGTGTTAATGAGTTCATTTTGAACATGATATTTTTTATTTTATCACATAATAATTGTGTATATAATTGAATAAAGATGAATTTTTCTTATTCCATGAATATATTCCAATGTATTATTATAGTAATACATTATTTATTTTTGATGTGATGATATACTCAGGATTGGTCTTGAAATTTCACATTTCGAAATATCATCTTTGTTGATGAATTGGTGGAGATTTTCACTATCTAGCGTCATAGTTGACTATCATACAACCCATGATTTTTCATGAATTTATAAAACTAGAACCATTATCAGGTTGAAAAGAATGTGAGGGTGACCACAAAATTCCAAATCTAATAGGCTAGGAGTTGACAACTATCACAAAGGGTGTTGAACTGCCATGATCCCCCTCCAAAAATTCCCCTCTTGGACTAGAAATGTATAAAGGGAGATAACGACCCCCTATTCCTACCTTTAATAGGCCTTGTGGTGGAAACTATCACCAAGGTTATAGAAATATCAAAAAATGTAAGGTATAACACTTTTATAGTAACCCATATAGGAATATATGTAGAATCAACCTCAAAATAACTCTAATACATATATATATATAATATAATTCAAAACCATCCCACGTGCATGTTTAAAATAGAACTACTACAAATGCTATGAAAAGATCCAAAGTTAATACCAAAAATAATGCTATGTTGTGGCATTGCAGTAGTCCCCAATTTTGAGCTGCTAATGCCCAACACAGTCCATGTAGTTCTCTTGGAAACCTGAAATTACGTTTACAATATAGGGTGATCATACATGTATACTCATTATGAAAAAGCAATGTCTCTTGTGCACAAGTGGGGGAAGAATACTAATGATCCTTTGATAATATAGAAGAACCAACCAATCCCAATATGGTATTGTGTCCATCCCCACCTCACTAAGGCACTCTCACCATTTAATGCAAGTGATGTATGGTAATATAGTAAGAACATTGATAATAGGGTACCCTGCACCACTTTCCAACTAATTAGACACCCTCAAACCCTAATGAAAAAACTCTTGGAACTACCACCTCTTTTGAAAATACAACGTCACAGCCCACCCACTGACACCAAGTCCTCAAATCTAGTCCTAAAACCTAGAAAATTAAAGCTCTTCACATCTCACTCACACACACCTGGGTCTCAATACCATGTTCCACACATAGAAACATGTTCCACATACTACATCACATATAAAAAATACCTATGAAAGAACAACCCATTTCATCCTGAAGAAAAATAAGAAAACAAAACTCAACTCAGTATGAATACACATAGTAAAATATAACTCTCCCTCATAAACCAAGCCCCCACAAACCACAACATTCCAAATAATCATGGGCTATCACCACCTAGTCGAAGGAGTAGGAATGGGTGGGTGGTCGTGCATCCATCCTCCCACCAGGATGTATGGGAAAGACATCCTCCTCCATGAAAATGGGGTTTTCAGATCATAGAGGTCAGGGTGGGTGCATATAGAAATCATAAAAAAAATACAACTATATATATAAAACCAATAACTCAACCCATCCTATGGGTTTTGAAAACAAATAGCCAACCCAAAAAACCACCTATGATGATGCCTCTAAATGGACAACCACACAAACATTGTCAAACATAAAACATATAATCATCAAATTCATTTAACAAGTTATAATTATTTCTAAATAATTCAATTATTCTTTCCTTCCCTACCTGAGGATCTACGAAGAACAACTGGAAACAATAAACATAGGAAAATAGTCAACCCTACCAATGCCATTCATCAATGAAATTCTGCCTAGTCCATCATCTAAACCATAAAAAATCACGAACTTATAGCCACACGCAACACAAAAAGACAAAATCCTCATAGCATCCTCGCTACACAATAACTCCACACCCATCACATCTAGTAGTATAAACATTGAACAACCAGATTTCAGCTTATCTACACAATACATCCAGCTAATTCCACAATCAATCTATCTATCAACCTGAGATTCCATTACACCTCTATAACCACCCCACACACTGTCATACCCTCAATTGTAGAACCATACAATCATGAATGGTACATTTTAATATTTAACATGGATATTGTTCATTAATTGCACATTTTATTTCATGGGAGATCACAAAACAAGTTCGACTCTAGGGAATCCATTTATTTAACTGAATATATATGGTTAATAAAGATTATATATATATATATATATCAATTCAGCAGATGATAAATAAATATAATTCAAACTCGATTCTAGTTACATGGACAAATACCACCAATGACCATGATTTTCAGTGGGTGGTTACCCCTACAGAACACAATATGAACTACCAAATTAAAAAATAGTTGCATGAGTCACATTTCCATCACCCTTGTATATTTATATTCAATTGATTAAATTATATTTATTTATTCATAATTATTAAAAATTGAAAAATTAAAACATCATACACCCACCCAGCATGATACACAAATAAAATATAGACAAAGGGTCCCTATACTGAAGAACCGACGATCAGAAGTTCCTCATTGCACCAAAATTATGGGTGTGAATGCATTAGGGAGAAGCCTATAGGGAAACATAGTCCTAGTTCATAGAAAAAAAATTCAATAATCTTCTAGCAAGAAAGTTTCAAGAGACCTCTGTATTAATGAAATAGGAAATATACATGGAATTATAGAAAAATTGGCATTAGAATAGATAGATCCTAAATCAATGTAGGAACATTTTTAAAAGGCATTAGAGCCATATAATGATTATGAACATGCATTTTGGCTCTCTAAAAGACTAAATAATGTTAATAATTTAATTATATATTTTACACCCTTCGAAACTACTTAGAAATTAGTTATTTATTCCTTTAAACTCATTTTATTTCAAATAAAATGTTAAAGGGGTTAAACTGTAAAAACATTTAAACAATGGATATTTGCCAACCAATTGAAATGAATCACTGGTGGATGATATATGATTGGACAACTCAACATTAGGTGATGTAATTTTAGATGACTCATTGTTCGATGATTCACCATTATGAGTCCCCATATGAAAATTCCATATCACAAGTCACCATTGGACGAGTCACCATTGCGAGTAATTGATGGAAAAGTCACCATCACGAGTCACTGCAAGATGATTCATAGTTATGAGTCACCATTGTGATCCACCATTAGATGAGTCAACATTTTGATTCACCATCACAATTCACTATTGGAAAAGACACCATCATGAGTCACTGCTGGATGATTCACTGTTATGTGTCACTATTGTTGACGTACCATCATGAGTTTCGATTTTCTACCTACTATAAATGACTCGCCATCATGACTCACCATTCTGAGATATCAATGAATGAATCACAATTGTGAGTGGCCATCATGACTAATAATCTCATTCTACCATCACCACCAACTGGTGCGATTCACCATTGTGACTCACTGGTCTGACCCAACGTTAGATGAGCTACCTTTGGAAAATTAAATATTTGAAAAACTCTTGAAATGAGTCATTATTACCTAAAATAAAACATCAAACATCATTTATTCACTTGGAAATAGACATCGGAGGTCTAGGACTCTACATCGTATACCTCTAAAACTCTCTCTTCATCGAGAACCCAATACACCCTAGAAAAAAGCAGGGTCTGAACAGCCACCCCATGAGATACATCTCAAGGATCCTTCTACACATGAAACACTGATACTGACAATACACATCAATGATTAATGATAAACACCTTGAATTTATCCAAAGCTGTAGTGGAAAACATTCTCCTCCATGAACAGCTCCTTCAACATCTATTACCCCAACCTACTAGAACATACATCACACAAGTGAGAAAACCACACTTTCTGAACATGTGAATCTGTGAATTTCGTCATCCATTTTTAGATATTTTCACTTATCGGTAGTATTGACTCACTAGAACATGTTTAATTGCATTTCAACTAATATGTATCAATTATAATTCTGGTCGTCCCCTCTTCATGCATCAAATATTTGTCACACATCATTGAGTAAGGAAACAACACATCTCATAACAAACATGGTTCAAACAATACATCACAAAGAAAAATAGATAAAGAAAAAAATAAAAACAAATCCAGGTACTAGGAACATATATGTCTTTCTCACTCCCAATAACTCTCCTCTAGGCCATCATACCCCCCACAAAATGATGAAAATTAATGTGTTTTCTATATGGAACCTTCTCCAGATGATCCTAGATCTCTACTAGCCACTTCATGCACATCGCATCTTCTCTGATATCCAACTCTCCCCAGTAAATGAAATGGGATACATCATGATGATATTAGAAAAGCTAAGATATGTGGATTATAATTTGATACCCTATAACTATGGTTGTAGAAAAAACTGATATTCCACCTCACTAACTCTCCACAACACCACAAACGGTCCGATGAACTTAAGAGAATTCTTACTCCCTCTTCCAAACCTCTATTCCCCATGTCAAGGGTAAACCTTCAAGAATATATTTTCCACAACATCAAATTTCAAGGAAATACTCATATGACCCGAAACTGACTTATTCTAGTCCTATGCATCCTTCATCCGCTCACAAACAAGATGAACCTTATCTGTCATGCTCTAAACCTCATCTGAACCAAGAACATCTTTCTCACCGACCTCTATCTAACACAAATATGAACGACACGGTCTTGCGTACAAAGCTTCAAATAGAGCAATTCCAATTGAAGAGTGACAATTATTATTTAATGGAAACTATTCAAATGAAATGTGTCCAACCAAGAGCCACTAAAATAAAAGATGCATTCATATATCATATCTTCTAATGTCTAGATAGTCTATTATGTCTACCCATCTATCTGAGGGTGGAAAGAAGTGATGAGGCGTAATTGGTTGCCAAGAGAATGATAAAATCCCCACAAGACCCATTAGGTATAATTTTTATATGAAACAAAGACAATGGATCTTGTAACACCATGAAATTGTACCACCTCAACCGCATACCTCTTTTCGAAGGAATCCACTATGCCAGACTCATTAATCTTTATGAACTAAGCTGATATCGTCAATTGGTCCATTATTAACCAGATATAATCATAGCCTCTATGAGACCAGGGTAACCTTACGACAATATCCAATGGGATTTCATCCCACTTACACTTAGGGGGATTTAAGGGATGAAACAAACCACTAGAAACACATTTCTTATCCTTCACCTACTGGAACACTATGATCTTCACCACAAACTCTTACACTACCCATTTTATCCTATTCCGTAAAAACATCATCATCAATGCATGGAACAACTTGGAAACTCTAGGTTATTCTGCTATGGTTCATATATGAAATTCAGGGAGGAATCCTTCATTAAATATTGATTTAAAAAATAGCCTTCCATAGATCCATATTTGATTTAGATCGTCTTCCGACCATCCCTCCAGAGAATCAATATATTCAACGAGATTGTGCAATACCTCATCCTCTGGGACACCCCATTAAGTCTCCTACAACTACTTCATTAGAGAGTTATATATTTTCATTTGAATAATATAGCCTCTCACACCTTCCATTCCTACATCAATGTGACAGGATTCCATCTCTTCCATCGCCTTCCAGGCATCTGCAGATTCCCAAACTACCACCTTCTGTGACATCCTACCCAATGGATCGACCAATAAATTCCTATTTCAGGAGGTGTTGGAAATCTCCAAATCAAATTTATAGAGAAACTCCATCCACCATTATGGTCTCATGTTCATATCGTGTCAGGAAAATATATACTCAATGCTCTTGTGATCCATGAAGACAATAATGAACTCTCTAATGAGGTAATGCCACTATAACATTAGCATAAATATAACCGCGTCTAGCTCTATATCATTTGTGGAATAGTTACATTATTTGGGATATAACAACATAGAAAATAAGAGATCACTCTCTGTAGTTGAATCATTAAAAATCCTAATCCAAGAGGGTAAGAATACCTAAACACCGAGAACATCACCCCTTCATATGGAAACTAAATCCTTGAACCACTGACCAAATTCCTTTCTTAATATACTATTGATGTATATAACTACAGACTCCACACAAAACCCTTGTATTTATTTGATAGATCTATCAACAGAGTAAAAAATCAAGCGATATCAGGTACAAACCTCCGATATTACCCCACAAGACCATGAAAGCTATGAACATATGCATCTTTTTTGGGTGCTTCCTAAGAAACTACTGCTTCAACATTCTATGGGTCTACTGCTACACAATACTGGGACACCAAATTCCTATGTAAATGCACCTATCATGTCAAGAACATTTACTTAGATAGATATTCATAGAGATGGTTGCATCGAAGGACCTGTAATACAATTCTATGGTTCCCAGTTATCTTGTCCTTTGAGTTCGAGTAGATCAACATGTAATTGATTAATATAATAAGTAACTGGACTAGGATAACATAGAATATAGAGTTCATAAGCCCCATGAACATGAGTGATGCATTTATATCATCGAAGAGAATTACTGTGAACTCTAAGTTAACATGAACTAATATAAAATCATTCATTAGGATATCTTATTCTTTCACCCTCAACAGATGATATACAGATAGTGGATTGATATTAATAAACCAATGTGATACTCTTAGCTCGTTGAAATAATTTTCTTTCCTCTTGAGAGGGTAACATTTCTTGATTGTTAACTAATTCAACTTCCTTTATAATATTTACAAACATATACTACCATATTTTATCTTTGTAAGAAAAATTGAAGCAACACATGGATACATATTGGGATGGATAAAGCCCTTCTTTACCATATCATATAACTAGATCCACGTACCCTATAACTTTTAAGGTTCTATCAGGTAAGGATGAATCAAAATTAGAGAAACATTAGTATGTAAGTCTATCCTGAACTCAACAACACATCAAGGATGTAGATTCACTACCACCTAGGGTGAAACATCCATTAAATTTAAAAAAAACAGGGAAAATCTTCTATCTCAGTATCTAATAATTCAACTAGAATCTATAACAATAATGAGAGATGATGCTCCAGACATGGACTGCCCACTTGACATATTTGCTAATCGGAAAAAGCTGCATGCTAACCACAAACCTTATAAATCAAGACTTTCATACATGAGAGGTATATAACATCATGCATAGAATACATCTATTCGATAACAAGGATGATGTTATATGGATACATCTATAGAAATAATATATCCAAACGAGATTGATGTGGCCCCATAATCAGTCTACATCTCTAGTATACATCAAATATGCTGATCCAACCTCTGACTGTCATACTCAAAACAACGGGAACATAAATACTCCATGTCTAGTCTCAGTGTAGAGTCTATACTAGGTTCAGTAATGGAATCTAAACCACATGAATCAAAAAATTGAAGCATTATTACTAAAGAATTTGATCATACCTCAAATGATCTTTGACCCTACTAGAACTGTTTCCTCTACGACATGTATCAATCTATTCCAAGATCTTTTTCCCCACTACTAATGAACACCTCCTCAATAATTCCCATGTTTTATCCTTGAGTAACACCCTTATTTCTGCATTTACCAACTCAATATACATTTTTTGGATCATGATCCTATTGTACATGATGTTGGAACTGCCATGGTGCAAACAAAAAATGAGGAAAGGACTAGAACATACCACCACCACCATACAGAGATTACACAGCTTATGGAAAATAATTTTGAATATTCTAATGGACTCCACATATGAAACACATCATCCCCAAGCCCATGAGAAAAGGCATGAGGTCTATAAGGTCAAAACCGAAACTATTGAGGTGGAACCCCCTATGGTCGAAACCTCAATGGCCCTGGTTCAGGAGATATTCTACTAGTATCCTTACCTCTTAAAGAACCCTATGGTTTACAATCTCATGATATACATCCTCAGGAGTGCCTCAACTTAATAAATTTCACCTTCTAACAAAATTTAATGTACATTGGAAAGGTAAAGGGGGTAACCACATATTGGATAGAATGATGAAGATCCTCCTCTAGGTGTATCACATGGTAATATCCATTCAGAAACATATTTGAGGAAAAATGAAAGATATTATTGAATTTTATCCACACCTCCTATACTGAAATACAACCTCCTGTAGGGTGAGAAAACACTACCTCTTCTCATCCATCATGGTTTATGAAATGAATTATACTCATAACTCCTTCTCGAAATCATCCAATAAAATTTAAGTCTCTTTCCTCTCTCCAGGTACAATTTCCGCCACTAATTCATCGATCCCCATATCTGGCTCACACCCAATAGAACCCAGTATTCTGTGGAATCATGAATCAAGTTGAAGGTTATCACAAGCTCCTCGAGACAACTCTCCATTCCATGTCCGAAACTCTACACTCATACATTCCTATATTCTACCTATGGAAGTAACATAACATTATCTCCCACTATCTATCCTCCTACACCAGATATACCCTCCATAGTTCAAATCGATCAGCCTATTGAGCCTCAAATAACTAATCCACACATTGATGAATTATGTATGTCATAGCTGAAAAGGTAAAGAAGAAATTACTAATCCTAATATTGATGGAATTTTATTTAAAATATAATTTATCACATTCATTTTTCCATTAAAAATTCATGAAAAACATAATGATTAAAAAAATGCACTTAATTAGGATACATGTACCTTCCCTAGGGTCACTACCTTTAAACCTATGAAACTTCACTTGGTCATTAGGTAGGCTTAGAGTCCTTGTATCAGAAAAAGGGGTCCCCTAAAATCATGTTTCCTAGCCAATCATTCTTGTCCAATGTCAAACACCAAGATCACCTGACATTGTTTTCATACCAGCCCATGAAATCTTCACTTTGCCTGACTTCAAACTAAGTCATATCTCTCAACCATCACCTATGATACCATTCAATCATTACCCCACCCCACAAATATGCACCTTATATACTAGAAATTAGAAAAAGGATATAATTACCACGAAGCCTAAAATCTAGTAGGCCATAGGGTGGAGACCAACACCAAGTGTATACAAATGTCAAAAAATGTAAAGCAGTACCCTTTTATAGTAACCATGATCTAGAGATAAATTTATTTGACCTCAAAAAACACCATGACACAAACACACACACATAGATATATATATATATATATATATTTATTTATTTATATATAAGAAAGAGAAAATCAAACCACATTCATGTTTAAAACAAAACTACTACAAATACATTAAAAACCTCTAAAGTACGTACAAAAAGATAGATAAGAAGTGACTTTTAAATATTGTAAATATCTGAGATATTAAAGCCCAGCTTGATCCCTGTAGACCTCCTGGAAACCTAAAATATGTTTTATAACATAGGGTGAGTATACAAGTATACTCAATTGGAAAAAGAAAAATCTTGTGTGCACATGTGGGAGAAGTATACTAATGCTCCTATGAGAATATATAAGAACCAATAGAACCTCATAGTATATTCTATAAATCCCCATCTAAACATGTAATGATCAGAAAATAATGCCGATAATGTAAGGTAATGTAGTAGGAACAAAGATGATAGGGTACCCCTCACAACTTTCCCACTAATTAGCAGCTCTCACACCCTAATGGAAAACATCCTGGTGCTCCAACCTATTCCGAATGTACCACGTCACAACCCACCCTCAGACACCTAGATATCACAAATCGTCCTACAACCTAGGAAAAAAAATTTCATCACATATCACCAGTACACACCTCAGCCTCACAATCATTTCTCCCACAAAAATCTATTCCACATACGACGTAACATCCAAAAAACACATAGGAAGGAATAACACATATCATCCAGAAGACACTTGGGAAACCAATATTCATCTCATCCAAAAGAAACCTAGGAAAATTAAACTCACCCATACACACATGGGCCCCACAAACTACTACCTGCTCAAAAAATAGTGGGTTGTCACTACCTAGAAGAGGGAGAAAGAATGAACAAGTGTCCATCCATCCATACCATTATTGGGATGTTTGGGAAAAACACCCTCTCCCGGAATATGGGGGTGTTCAGCATATGTTTATCAACATGGGTGGGGTACAAATAAAAATAAAAAGGAAATATAATATTTTATGTATATAATAAAATGAACTCAACCCAACTAATGGACCTTCCAAAAAACATTCGGCCCACAAAACAAAATTTGTTGATACCTCTAAATGCACTACCACACAACCAGCTACCGACTCAACGAATTCCCTAGTCAAATTAAATTAACCAATTATCATTAATTTTTTATAATTCACTTATCCATTCTATACGTTACTTAAAAACTAACATACATAAATGGAAACAAGAAACACAAAAAAACAATCAATGCTACTATAGTCATTTTTAATGTAATTCCACCCAATCCATCATCTCAATCACCAAACCCCCCAACTCATAATCGCACACAAAGAGACGCAACACAACCATCATGGAAACCCCAATTTATACCAAAATCACATCGATCACAATCATCAATTAAAACATATCAAAACCTGATGATAGCCCCACTACACAACACTACCCAATAATTCCACAATCAAACAATCTCTCAACATGAGATTCAATTAAACAACTTGAACCACCCAATACACAATTGTACCCTCAATAAGAGAGTCACACAACCATACAAGACACAATTTACATATTTAACAAGGCTCACATTCTTTAATTCCGCATTTTAATTTATGGGTGATCACATAACAATTCTAATCATGGGGGATACTTTTATTTTACCGAATATACATGGTTAATCCATTATGTATATCCAGCCATTCAACATAGGATCAACAAAAACCATCCGCAATTCATTCTATTTGACTATATATGGACCACCAATGACCATGGTTTTTATTGGATAATTAGTCAATACAGAACACACTATCAACAATAAAATACACAAGTAAAATACTACGACACTTTTACCCCAACATTTTATATTGAGATAAAAATAATTCAAATATATTTATTTATTATGAATTATGATATCTTCACAAATTAAAACATCACACACCCACCTATCATGATATAAAAATAAAATAATGATTAAGGGATCCCTACTTGGGAAAACAGACATACATCAATTGCTCCTTGCTCCAAAATAAGGGGTGTCCCTGCAGTATGAATAATTCTCTTGGGAAACATGATCCATGGTCACAAAAATAATATAAAAAATATAGGTGAATAATGTTTTGGAAAATCTATGTATCAAGATAAAGGTAAACATTTAAGGAATAAAGGATCTTGTTTATAGAAAGGCCAGATCCTAAATCAATGGAGAAATCATTATATAATCCATTAAAGCAATATCACGACCAAAACTACATGTTTTCACTATCTAAAAGGAACATGAGGAGTAGGAATTTTAAAATACATTTTATATCCTTGAAAACAGAATAAAAATTACTTAAAAATGGTTTTGGACTCATTTTTCATCAAACAAAACGTTCATGGGGAAAATGGGAAAAACTCAGAAAAACGGGAAATTTGAGAAATTGTGGAAATGACACACTGAAGAATGTCCTGGAATTGAATGACTCATCGTTATTTGAATTACCGTTTAATGAATCACTATTATATGGGTCACCATCATGATCCACCACTAGATGAGTCACCATTTCAGGTCACCATTGAATGCGTCAATATCAAGAGTCAACGTTGAATGAGTCACCATCATGATTCGACATTCGACGATTCACTATCGCGACTCAGCATCACGATTCACTATTGGATGAGTCACCATCGCGAGTCTCTTTGATTAGTCATTATTGGATGAGTCACTATCACGAGTCACGATTGGATGAGTATTCATCATGAGTCACCGTTGGCAACCTACCCTCACGAGTAACCATTAGAGACCTACTGTTAATGACTCATTGTTGCGACCACCATTCAATAAAACCAATGGATGAATCAAAATTGGGATTCATAATCAGGAATCACCATTAAAACATATTAATTCCACATACCAGAGTGAGTCACCATTGTGACTTGCTGATCTGAACCACAGTTAGATGGGCTACCATTGGTAGAATATGATTTTTACTAACTCTGGAAATGAGACAATGTTACCTCCCAGAACACCTCAAACCCCATATGCTCAAAATTTAATGGATTGGGGATGTCGAATCCATTAAATAAGAAAAAAATTGTTTGAATTTCTTTAAAAAATTAATAAAAAACAAAAAACATTTATATAGAATATTCAATAAATAAAACATCTTAACCTTAAAAAGTTACCAAATGAAAATGTGCTATTAAATGACATGAAATAAAAACACAAATGCCTCCAAACTATTATCCATAATCTACTCAATTATTTGGAATAAATTCTCAAATCATATTAAAACTGTCATGTGAAATATCATAATAAATTGTGGTGGCCTGAGAACATATAAGTAATTATTATGATAATACTTTAATAAAATCAACATCCTTGTTAAATAAATAAGAGATAAAGACCAAAAAAATTAAACCAAACATAGAAAAAAATATAAATCAACTAACATTGTGTTCCACCTAGCCCACAATAATCTTTCATTCCTCAGATCATTTTCACAAAATTTCTCCTACACATGAATCCAAAAAAGTATAATTTCTTCCAAATAATTATAAATATTTGTATTTAATAAAAAATGATAAATATTATATAATAATTTAAAATGAATTTTTTTTTAAAAAATGTTCCTATAAATATTCCATCAAGTTTACCTTTCAATTCATAGGCCTCAAAAATTAAAAACACTAGAGATAAAAACTATTGGAAAAACACTCACAAGCTATTTAGGAAGTAAGGATGAAATAAAAACACCACCACATCAACAACCATATCTTAAAACCATAATCCTAGAACTATACCATGTATCAGGATAACACAACAAAACACATCCAAATTTTACAATCACCTATAATTATGTTAATGTACAATATTGGTATTTGGTGGATAGATTAAGATATCCACCCAATTAAATTTATCAATTTCTTCGACATGACATAGAATCCATAGAATACAATGATTCATAATGAACTACTAGGAAATACAACTAATGATGACCCAATGTATTATAATTAACATAGAACAAGATGTGAAATTTTCAAAACCACTTTCTTTTCTCATCCAGATATCAAATCAATGGTTCAAATCATGATGATCACATGAATCTATTTTTAAACGGAACTCAAGACACAATTACCAGATTATTCAACTCATCCATCTAAAAAAACATAAGATGAACCTTCACTAGAATCACCTATCTAGGAAAAACCAATAATCCCAACCAATTATATTTCCCTTGGAATCATCAAGAACTATAACTAAATTTCTATGATTTATCATTCAATATGCATCCTTATAGAGGACTCAATATTATTCAATCTCTTCATAAATATCTCAAAAATAGTGGATATGACTACTGAAATACATAAAATGATTCCCAAATGTATAAAACATATTTTTCTATAATAGATATTATTAAGCTCCATCACACAATAATCCATCTATGGATAATAAATAAAATCATTCCTATGTTATTCTAGTATATATTCTTATTATATCCTCTTTGAGGTATTTTTCTCTATCCTCTAACATATTTAAGACACCACTTGATGTAACATATCCTTAAATAAAAATATAACCAATATAGGATCACTCTAAGATTTATAGATACTTTAATATCATCTTATCATTTTCCGATATCATTTTTTCATACACCGATGAGGTACTTTGGTATATTTTTGTAGTTGAAAATAGAAAAAATAGCATCCCATGATAACACTATCTTTACCACAAGTATAAATCCCTGAATAAGTTTTTTTAATAATTTATATAATTCAATATACAATAATAGTAAATGGTAGTATAATAAAAAACAGGAACACCCCAAAAGTAGAAAAAATAATAAAACCTAAATTTGTGAAGGCATTTCTCTTCCGAAACATTTCATACATAAAAAGAATCCTTCAACATAACATCAAAATAATCACATCACACACCTATGATCCAACATCAATCAACAATAATAAATCTTATTACATGAAATCCATGACACTTACATACCCACAAGGGTCATTACAGGGTTGGTTATAAGTAATGAGTTCTTTCTAAACCCTACTTCCTAGTGGTGATGAGTGGTTGAAATGAATTGTGTTGTAAAACCAATCATTATATCTGGACATTACTTATAACACACTTAAATATTCACATATATTGAATTAATAATATAGAGAGATGAATAAAAATACACAATTAAACTCTACACGTCACCTGAATAAGAAAACATTATATATGTACCTCACCATATATAAAGATATATTGGATTTATACATATAGTAAGCCTCTGAATCCATTTGGTGCCAAACACTGTTCATCCTACTATTTGTGTGTACTCTCATAATATTCTCAATATGATGCTGTCACATTCCCCATCATGACACACCATTCTAAATCATGTGTTATCAAGCACCACATGGAATTAAATTCAAAATATCCAAACCCACTCTTTATCTACCAAGATCATCTATGAACATCTACAATATCTTTACAGAAAAAATATGTGTGTGAAGAAAACACATTCATGGGTGAGTATAATCATACATTTAAATATAATCTGATACGAAAATGGAAAAAACAAAGAGACAATTATCTTAAAATATCATTATGATGGAGTATATAAGTGGAATACATTAATAAATAATATATATTCTATAAAACTGTAACACTAAAAAATACATGAAGGTCTCATTAATCTCACCCTTATACAATAAGGCATTGAATCTTAGATGAAAATACAAATTAATAATGAATCAAATGGTCCTCATCAATTGAAATTGATATTTATTCAGTATTCATATATAAATGGGAAAAATGGTGTGTATGAGGATCCACATGTCTCAAATTTTCCAATCTAATAAACCTATCTGACTCAAACATCACCATTTAAAACCATATAAACGGTTTTATACTCCTCTATGATTTAGGAATAAAATGTTATTAAAAATATAACTATATTTCCAATTAATTTCAAGACAATGATCCAATTACCCATATGTTAATGAATTACTTATTGAGAATTGATATTGGTCAAGTGAAATATTGACCTATGACATCACAACCCACCAATTATGAGATATCCACATCAAATTATTGGGACCATAAAGTATAATATGTTCTTTCATGGAATAAAATTGAATAATATGAGTAAAACTTGTAGATAAAAGATCACATACCTCTATGACATAAAGGGATTACATAACTCAACATGTAGGATGAGATGAGGAATCCAATGGACTTGTTATATAGTTTAATATTCTACCCTATATGTAAAATACATTAATATCGAGGATCCCACACCTTCGGTTTATTGGGGAGTGGACAAAACCAGTGTAGAAAGAATAACATAGAGGATACCATTCCTGATGTGTTTGAGGGTAATTAGTAACCATAAATGATTGTAATAAAATACTATACTTGGGATCAGAACCCATATACCCCGTTAGGCTTTTACAATAAAAATTATACCCTTTTGGTTATGGATAATACTCATATACCCTCTTAGTCATGTTAAATGTTTTTTTAAATTACTCTCTAAAACCTAAAATAATTTTATGTAGGCACCTTTTTTGAATCCCAAATGATTTCAAAACAATTTAACAATAATACATCACATCACAAAATACTTCTTATGAACACAATACATTATATTCTGTTTTAAATAATATGTAATTTCATTAAAAAATAAAAAAAATGATAAATATAATAATATTTCATCTTGAATGAAAAAATAATAAAGAATAAAAATAACTTACAAAAGTATTGGAAAACATGGTATGTAAGTTTCATTTATAATTATGATCATATTTGGGAAAAAAATTGTTCACATATAAAAGGGATTCTACTTTTTCTTTATCATAATGAATTGAAATTATAGGTTACAATCACGAGTTATTTAAAAACTGTGAAGTGATTTTTTTAAACAATTTATTTTCATAGAATAAAATTTCAATAATATAGATAAGATAAACTCGTTAATATAGTTGAAGTTAGATTTATATTTTTTGATAGAATAAATTATTATTAAAGGAGACACATATTATTATTTCAAATGCCTTTCAAAAATCCCACATCATAGAAATATTTAATTACTTTTTTTTCTGAATAGTATAAAATAATAATATAAATTTTACACAGTTAAACACATAATTAGTTATCTAAATATAAAGAATCAAATTGGTGGGATGATAAAATATAGAGATGAATGTGAAAAAATATTTAAGGATGATATGACTAATTCTTATAAATGAAATAATTTGTAAAAAATCATCAAGAAAAATAGTTTACTCAATAATGCCAAATCCCTAATAGAGAGAAGAAATTTCAACAAAATATTAGAATAAAAAACCTCATATTTAAAAATTATTATCAGATAAGAATAATAATGACTGGTGAAATTTAATGTACTTAGGAAAAACACTACTAATTATGATACATCTTAATAGAAACCCCATGAAATAGATATCCTATACATGGATAAAAATACGATCACTAAAATATAATTCCTGATACTATATATCTATAATAAATTTTATAGGCCACTTAAGTTACTTTAGGTTAATAAAAAAACATGATTCAAAGAATGAAAATTGAGATGAAAACCCATAAAAATAATCCTTTGCAGTCAAATGTTCTCTAACCTCCAGCAGAACAATAATATTTATAATAATAACCTAATTCATAACCATATACATAGTTTTTATGTTTTGTATGTTCATTGATATTATAATTTTTTATAAATATACTAGTTTTATTAATTTTATTTTAATAATCATAAGTTATTATCTGTAATTGTTTTTAGTACTATTTCCATAATATTAGTGTTGATTGGTTTTCATATTTTTAATGTTCAAAATTATTAGATAATAATAGGTATTTTAATATATGATTTAATATTATTTTAAATCATATAATTTCATTTTATTAGTGTTGTAGTTATTATTTTGTATTATGACATTGGTGACTATATGTAGTCAATATTATTTACCCCATAAATGTGTTGTACAATAATAAATATTTTATTGAAAAATTACCACTAAAAACTATAAACAATATATTGTTCTTAGATTAATTTTTGTAAAATAAGTTCTAATATTTATATAGTCATCAATGGATGGAATTTATTTCCTTTTCCTAGTAATTTTTTAAGTGCGACCAAATACAAAAAATGAGACAATCAATTTGGGATTATGTTTATGGACGTCAGTGTTTTGGAAGAATATAATTATATAATAAACATCATGATGTTATTTATATATTATTAAGGTGATATAATATATTTTAATTTATTATATAATAAATTGAATACTATATGAAAAACTTATATTCAACACTTTCATGAAGATAATTGGTGTACCCTGAGAGAATGGATCTTTGGAAAAATCTCGATTCCTTTTTCACAAGCAGCCTACCATGGTACATTAGAGACGATGTCAACATAAATTATTGGTGATTCAGATAATATTGAAAGAATTGGTATTTATAACATTTTCATTCAATATTTTAAAAACATATTGACAACAAATGTAATTATGGATATGAGATTAATCGATAACTAATACGCATAGTGTCACAATCTTAAGGGAATAAGTCATTTTTAGATCCATTTGGATAGATGCCTCACTAATCGCCATGGCTTAGACTCTTTCCATAGAAAACCATTATGAGCATGACTCTCTCCTTATCATAACATGCTCTGTTACGAGTGGAGTAGAGAAGGGGTGAACCAAGAAATAAATCTTTCTTATATTCCAATATATGGAATCGATTGTAAGGCTTCATAAAAGTGATGAAAAATTATTTGAAACTCGAGTAAGTTGAGAGATCATGGGTTTTCATATCATAATGTTTATGGTTCTTTAAAAAGAATATACATGTTTTTATGTTGAACAACCCAAACAAGGATAAAAGAGTGGAGGTCATACAAGAAGATGTTAATAAGATCTAGGAGGTTATTTAGGATATATGGGATGATATAAGCCTCAATATTCTTTTTGATAAATGTATTATATGGTCTGAGAAACTATTTCGGAATGAGAAGGCCTAAAAAAGATATCATGAATGAAATGGTTGAAATACGGTACCAAATAGTTACATCCTATAGACCATATTGATGGAATAAATATATGTGGATCAATCGCAGACATCATTGTGGGATACGTACTTCTTATGTGAATTTGGAAGGCAGAATAGAATATGAACATTATGAAGGAGTCAGGTTGGGTGATGTTCATAACAGAAATAGTGGAATCGGAATGACATATGATGAAGAATCATTTATGGGGTGTTTACCAAGACTGGTTTAAAACATTGATAATTATTCCTTGATAGCAATAATAACCGATAAGAAGAACCAATATACTATTCAAAACATGTCTCTGGATAATGCTTCAAGCCTAGATGGATTTTCATGGGACAATTATTTGGTAGTATGGGTCTTTTTCCGAGATCATGTTGTTGAAGCCAAATAATACTTCTTCCAAGTTATAGATTTCAATAAAAGTGTCTGTTATTTTATAATGGTTTTAATACCAATGATAATGATCATATGAGCCTTAACCACTATAGATATATATCATTTTTTAATCCCTCCTATAAAATTATTTTATTTCCCATTACCAGGCGATTTAATGGTGTTATCATTGTATTGGTTGCAAAAGATCTCGTTGGTTTTGTGAAAGGTTGCAACATTCAATAAGATATTGGAATATCCAAATAATTGGTGGATTATATCAATAAAATTGAAATTAGATCTAATTTTATAATTCAAGATGACCAAGAGAAATATAATTATACAATTAAATAGAGTTTCGTTATTCAGGGTAAGGGGGAAATTGGTATCCAATAATGGTTTTTGAGACTTATACGTCAAGTATTATTTTCCCGTTGGATCAAAATATATATAATGGGTGAGAGGATTAGCATTATCTGACATGTTCATGGATTACAAAAAGGAGAAAATCGTTCCCCCAACTTCATTATATTTGATAAATATTCTCTATCAAGAATCCTTCCTTGAAGCATTGAGGGAAGAAGGATGTTGTCGTATTACAAAAAACAGTGGAATTGAATCATTCCTCATCTTATGTTCTCTTATGATCATATTATTTTCATTTATGGAAGGAGGAATTAACTCTTTAATTTCATTAACATTATAAAATTGTATGTAAATTTCAGTGTAAAAAACGTCAACTTAAGGAAAAGTTTCATTTTTATATCTAACAGGTGTTCAAGGAGTCATAGTAAATATAATAAGGAAATAATCAGTAATCAATGAATGTACATCCTATTGAATTATCTCCAGATGCCAATTTGTAATGGATGTATCATGAATTATTTTTTCAATTTAAATATTAATAGAATAATAGGGAGAATCTATTCTTGAAAAATAAACTTTTTTCATTTATAGGAAGAGTCACCTTGACAATCAATGTGTTAAAATATATCATGATTTACATTCTATAAATCATTGAACCACCTAAATTAATGATTATCAATATCGAGAATATCCTTAAAACCTTCCTATGGGGTGAAAATCAAAGGGATGTTGTCACTGGGATTCTTGGAAACATATGGCATAATCGGTAGATGAGGGTGGTGTTGGTATATTCTATGTGACTGAAAACATTAAATGAATGAAAGCACAACATGGCTTGGATATTTTTAGGGGGTTATTTATGGCTATACATTTTGAGGATTAAAAATTCTCATCATTGGAATAAATGATAGAGTTGATGAACTACGCTCTCATGCATGTTGATATGTATTCTTAATCACTTATAGGATCTCCAGGATGCAACCCAATGGATTGTGGGGAGAGGTGATATTAACTTAGGGAAAGACAATTGGGCTGGAGAGAGGATATAATTTCTGGTGTTTCATGTTCTTAATATTTTCTTCGAAGAGGCAAGTGGCCATCCAACACTGATGGATGCAATTATGATGAAGGGAAAATGACCTTTTTGAGATTATTATTATAAATGTTGAAGCAGATTGATGCTTATTCATGGGTTCATGTATGCATAAATTTAATGGTTGTGATTTAAGAATTATGAACAATACATAGGATGTACATGATGAGTGGGGTACTAAAAAATGATGCAGTGAAATACTAATAAGAATTAACTTTCTTGTCTGGAGGGGGAGAAATCCTATAATTCCAAAAGATGATAAAAACTATAGAAACTGTATAACCATTGATTCTCAATGCTATTATTGTGATAAACTGAATAATGAATCATTCTTTTATCTCTTCGGCAATGGTGAATGCGATGAAAATATCTATAACATAGTGGGATATATTATTCAGTTTTAAAGATGAGTAGTACTCCATGCACGATTTAATTGTCAACCGGTTTCAATTCTA
Source organism: Viscum album (assembly GCA_963277665.1). NCBI lineage: Eukaryota > Viridiplantae > Streptophyta > Magnoliopsida > Santalales > Viscaceae > Viscum > Viscum album. Next base: position 940,038,613 of record OY728129.1, read on the forward strand.
GGAGAATAAGTAGATGTAAATAATTGTATGTAGTGTTATCTTCACATCCATATATTGTACCCTTTGGGATGAATTGTACCATGAAAGGAAGGGTAACAAGAACCTACTAATTAAACATCAGATGGAAATTTAGGTTCTGGTTAGTGAAATGGGAACAATTCATAATGGTGGTCATAATTTGCACATGCTTTTCAAATTACATAGCTGACCCTATGTGATTGTCAAATCACCGGGTTGATGGGTAAGATGGAATCTTCCCATCATTGGTTTTAAACATAATGTGGATGGATCATTTTATTAATGGTTAGATGATAGAGGTGGGTTGAACAGATATCCAGGAAAATTTTTCATTAATTCCTTTAGTTATTTTTATTGTTTAGGTAATTCCATGGGTGCAGAGTTGAGTGTACTTTACAATGGCATCATGCAGTGCAAGAGATACAGTCTACAAGATACTCATGTTAAATCAGAATTAGATTTGTTGTTGGGAACACTTCAATGTAATTTTTATCTCCTATAGTGTCTAATTTATATCATTAGAATCTCCTCAATAGTGACCATCCATGGGAATATTATAACATTAAATTTAGAGAGAATAAAACTTTTCAACAGACTCATTATCATGAATACGAAGGGAATATGATGCTCTAATTATTTACACAATCTTTGAATCTCTTTCAATTGAATGAAAAAAAATTATCCAATGGGATTCCCTTTATCTTCACCACATTAGGCCTCCTAGAAGAGTTTATTTTTTAATTCCCACTGCTGGGTGGTTTAACCCACCATTACTAAAATAATTAATTTTCATTCAGTCTTAGAGATAATAGTTGGCACACAAACAGACGATGTGTATATTTCAATTGAAGGAGTGGAAGCTAGATATTGAACAATAATTTGAGAATAATGAACATTATATAAATATTATTTTAATTAATTTAATACATACATTAACCCATAAATTAATGGTGGTGGTGATAATTGTACTATGAATCTTATGAATCAGGTATTCCGCATGTAACACAAATGATTTTTAGATTTTATGAATGGTTTGGAGGATAGTACATACTCATTATCAATAAACCATAAATATAATTCATTATAATTATGATAATGGAGTAACTTTGAACACATTTTTCTTTTAGATTTGGAGGAGGTGGAATAAACAAATGATATGCAATGGAAACAATGTAATTGAAAAGATTACCTTTCTATGGGAAAATTTTATTTTAAAATTAGGTTTGGAATTTTTGAACTAAAAATTGAAGAAGATAATAAAATCATGGAGTTTTTTTTAGTGTGTTGGGATACATTTGGGTAGTTTTTTGTCGGATATATGAGACATGTAGAGTGAGAATATGTATAGTGTTAATGTATCCTTTTTTAAGTATAGAATATTTATTTTTAGTAAATACTCCTTATGTTTTCATAATGTAATGTAATAATCATTGTAAAATGATACAAAAAATTGAATATGATGGAAAATGAGATATTTTAAGATCAATAATCTTCAAAATAAAATATTTTGAATGAATAAAGTGTGATATTTTTTAAATTCCAATTTATATTTATATTTTTTCACAAATTAACTTCTTCTATTATGACTCGTTTTTATCATTAGAAAATACTTTTTGTGCTAATATTAAAATTTATATTATTTAAAATTTAGATCATTATTATTTTAAATATGAAAAATATTATCTTATAATTTTTATCATGTTGCGAAAAATATTAAATAAATTATGTCAATATAATAAATGTAAACTATTTTCAAAAAATGCATATAATTATGCATAAAATTTATGTGTAGCATAAAATTATCAATTTTTCTTATTTTTATAACATAAAATAGTTTATTTTTTAAAAAATAATATTTATGTGGCATGGAAATAAATCCAAAATAATGATTTAAAAAAATTCAAAATTAATTCTAGTAAAATAAAAAACAATTTTTTTATTTCAAATTATTACATTAGTTATTAAAAAGTTATGAAATGTTTTCTGTATTTATTATTTTATTATGTTAGAATGATTTATTTTACATATTATATTTATATTATAAAAAATAATTTTTTTTTATAAAATTCGATGTATTTTTTATATTATGGTAATTTAGAATAATTTTAGGTTATTATGAAAATTGTATTATTAACTATTTACTGAAAAAAAAATTAAATTTTAAAAAAATACTCACATGTTAATTTTCAAATTTGTAAATATAAAATGAAGTTAATTTGATAAAAAATATTTTTTAAAAAATTTACATATTTTGATTTAAATTGAAACTAAAAAATATCTAAATATATATACTTTATTGAAAAAGGTGCTTTAAACATCAAGTTTTCATTATATTATTTCTTGTCAATTTATTGTTTAAATAAAGTAATAATATTTCTTTAATATAAAATAATAATATTATAATTTTTTTATAAAATATTTAATATGATAAAATATGAACCACGTTAGAAAGTAGTTAAATTCCACTACACTTTTTAGTTTACTATTATTTGGGGAAAATAAAATTTAACAATATATTACTTAACAGAAAACTATTTCCCAATATATTTGAGTGTCACGTTTGATTTTCATCATGGGAAAAATTTGAGAGATCCATTGAATGTATCTATAAAATAAAAACCCCAATGGAGTAATACTTCTTACATAGAAATAAAATATCAACTTCCTTGTTAGTGGTTGTCATGCTTCCAGAAAGATGGCTAAACATCCCATACATTAGGTGGATCTTACACACTTAGGAATATGGATCCCACTAAATTATTTAATAATTCACACATCATGATCAAAATAATTCCTTATAAAATCCATATTTTAGTTGGTAACAACATAATTATCTTCTTCTATGATTGATTCTCATAAAATTTCTATATACCACTATGGATGAACTCACTTCACCTGAATGGGTTTGTCAAAATTAGTTTCCATTAGTAGAAAAATTCTTTTTAACAAGAATTGGGAAAGGGTTTTCCAAGAATAATCTTCTCCTAATCCTTTTATGTATAGAAAAATAATTGAGCATGTACCACCCATAAGAGGATCCCTAGAGAAAATACAAGTTTCATTTTCAGAATTTGATATGTGGTTTTCAATCCAACATCAACCATCTATATAATCTTAATGAATCTCTAAATGTCATCATCTCATATATGGTAGAAATAAACCATGGGTGGTGATTTACAAAGTATATAGATGAATCATCCCTCTTCAACTGCTCTCATATCACCAACTCTTCCACCAGTGACTACTCAGTAGCATATAGGATTGATCAAAATTTAGTTTCCAGATCTCATAAATATATTTAATGTGGAGGTCAATCTTTTACATTACACTAGATGTTTGAATTTTAAATGATTTTTTGTTCCCATAGAGAAGGTACATCATTTCCTAGAATAGTAAATTATCGATGATCCCACATATGACTATAGTATTTGTGGTTTTGGATGAATGAACAACCCCAAAAAATAATCCCTCGAAGTAATATCCTCATGAATCATTGAGCTTAAACAATCCCACCGTAAAATTTTTTAATGGATCGCTTTATGTGGACTATAGGCCTTGGCATAGAGTCTTATATAGTCTCAAATCACTATAGGGGTTCTAATACCTATATATAATAATATTTACAAGGAAAGATATAAAACTAAATTTATTTTAGTTCAGTCCCATCACTAGTGTTATAAATTCAACATCCACTAATAGATCACTATTCAATATAGAAATCATGATACAATAATAAACATCCAGTCAATTAAAACACGAGATATATTGTAATATAGGTCTTAGAAATCATCCAAACCACTATATCCATAGGATTTACCTCATATAATAAACCCATGAGGTCTCTATCAATGATGAAAACAATGAAATCCCAACCTAATGGAAACCATATAGAACATAGTGAGAATTATATTCCTCACTATGAAAAATATATTTACTGTGTGAAAAGAAGATAGAAATATACGACATATCATCGGAAATAATTTCTCATAACCATTTAAAATAAAATAATGAATCATTTTGCAACAAATAGTTTTGTGGTAAATTAATATAGTATTTAAATTTTAACAACCCATCCTATTAACACAAGTTGAATATCTATGATATATTTTCCATTTTTGATAGAGTGAACATACCAGGATTTTTGAATATATTAATGATATTATAAATTATTTACATTAAAGCTCATTATGTACATTCTTATTATTTATATTCAAATTTAAATGTTTCCTCCAATGACTTACATATTGGAGTTGACTATCATAGTTTCAATTTATATGACTATTTTTAGGTAAGAAACTATAAATAAACTAAACCCTTATCCTATCGATAAATATACTGACACCAATCCATTAACACAATATCCCTTATGTTTCAATAATAGTAATAACATAAAAAAATTTAATCCACAACCCCTTGGATAACTATATTAATACAACTCTGACCCAATATGGACCTCTATAGCCCCACCGTGTAGGTAGAAATATGAGAGATGCACTGTAACCATTACACTATTGGGATATGTGATTGTGAATAAAACTAAGTACGAATATCCCATAATATGTATGGAATTATCCCGTCTATAACTATTCCAATAAAATATATGTAATGAATAAAATTATTTTTCGAGTATATATAAAAACATAAACCTTATAGATCAAATGCATGATACAATAAGATATATATAAATTCCAAGCTAAGAAGATATAATGAAACATTAAAATATAAATTCATATAAATTTATTTGATAGAAGAAATTTTAGAACCCCACATTTCTATATTTTCACAGAGAATTTAATCCTTCTACAATAGTCACCACTGACAACAAAAAACACAAAACCCCATTATGTGTCTCATATTATTGTCGGTAATCATATTTTAATTCCACACTATTTATACATCATCCAAGAATCTATCTTAACATGAGAATTGTTTTTCTAGAAACAATATATATGGGAAGAAATCATATGTATGGGTATGTTTAAACATATCAAGTAGGATACCTTGAAACTATGAATGGAAAATGTGAATGTTAGATCAATCCCTCAGAATGATAGAGTATCCATGAGACATAAAAGATAAGATAATACATATATGCGATAAAAAAAAATATATGTCGTAACGATTGGATTAATTCAAATCCAATAAAACTAATGAGGCCTAAATGTCACAAGATTCAAGGGATAATCATATTCAAAAATGATCCATATAGTTTATAGCAAATATTTTTTCATATAACCCATTGTTATGGAAACCAAGGGGGATCTGGATGAGTGAATTGTGTTGAATTACCCAATCATATGCACTTATCCAAATAAGACAACACTATTGGGAAACCTATAAAATGTTAACCACTCATCACTGAGAAATTAAAGTTATAAAAATAGTTTCCATGCTATGTTTCACACCTTTTCGATGCCATTAATATAATAACAAAAGGGGAAATAATACCTTTCCAAAAAAAAGGTCTTAGTTAATGGTAATTTTTCACATTTCTATTATATCCACTTATATAAGAGAAAACAACATCACATACAGAGAATTATTCTGTAGAATACATTCCTTTTTGGAAGATACCTTATTCATGGATGTATAAACCAAATATATGTATTCTCATACCCTGGGGAAATAAAGGGAATACCTAACCCAAACTCTATAATGCTGTAGAGGATACCATGGCTTGGATATGTGACATGAATACCTAGACTTAGCTATAAAATCACCCAAAGATAGGGGATTACACACCCTATGTTTATTGCAGGAATACCTAACTGAACATTCATTATAAGATATATAGTCACATTCCCTAAGTATGTGAGGGGAATTAATAAACCAATTTAAGGAATAAGAATGCGTTTACCATATCAAAAAAACCCATCATCATACTTATGATTCTAAATTCAAAATCTAAAAATGTCATCTGGAAAATGCACCTAGATATAAGAACAAACCACAACATTTTATATTATGTGGGAAAAACACCATAGATAGGATATTTAATTTACTAAATGGAATTTCATTCATATTACATGCCACCATAGGTTAAGAATATGGAACATATCCTGGACTAATCGATTCATCCTGTCTAGAAATCCACCATCAACATGGAAGGTGGCCAAACATCTATCTCCATAACAAATTAATTTCATGGGGTAGAATATGAATCCACCACCCATTTCAGGTAATCATCACTTAACTGATGTTATGACCCCCTAAACATAGTCAACTACCACACACAATAGGAACATTACCTAAGAAACCATTCCACCCCTTCATACATGAGGCGAAACCTCTTCATATCGCTTCCAAATCATCACTTCTATCATGAACCACCTGCTCTACATGGTTATCATATCTGTTTCCCCACACAATCACATTTCCCACCTTCCCTCACACACCACAAATATAGTCATCCATAAGAAAAATATATCCCACTACATCACCATCACCTATATTAAATAACCCATGGTGTGTAATCCCCTTAATACTAAAAAGAGGCAATTCATGAGATTGATAACAGGGGATAAATTATAGTGAATAGAGAGGAATTATGGATAGACTGAATTATAATATGGATTTTCTCAACATTGCTCCATCACATAATCTAATGTCAACAACTAATAATACTATGTTCAAATGAATCTATTCCATTTAATTTTTTGTTGGTCTGGATTAAATTCCATATACATGATTCAATATATCCCAATTATGGATAGAGAAAATAGATTTATAATCATAAATAATAAGGGCGAATAAATTATTCATGAATAATAATGATTCATTTCATAAATTTAATATATTATTTAGGAAGAATAAAAACTAAAAATATATAATTAAGACCATGGTGGTGAACTTTTATCAAATCAATCTATTCTAATTTTCATTGTATTTTTCATAGTTTTTTTAATTTTTGGTCATCAATGCATCAAAATATTCAAAAATGATCATTATATATGATAAAAATTCCTTGAAAGCTTAGTCTCTCCACCCTCTCATTCTATAGTGTTAATGCCTCTCTCAATGAATAACATTCTAGAGGAATCATAAATAGGCTTAAATAGATTGAAATAATAGTTTTCAAAAGAAATAAATTAATTAATAAATTATATATTTCTTCTCTCACTCACAAGGGACAAATATATAGGTCGAATTTGAACATGAAATATAGTGCTCCTCACATAAAATCTCATTAATGTATAAAGTAATGAAGAAATTTTAAAATTTTCATTATCCTTGATGAAAGTACAAAATATTCACAACAAAATGTGCTTTAAAAAATAATAAATTATTTCAATAAATAATATATTTTAATTTAGGATGAACCACAATAATAATTATACATTTTATTAACCCAATGACAAAAACCAATCCTTTTAATCAATAAATGATTCTGATAATTTTTCATGAAGTCAAATTTTATGGTAATTTAAATATTATAACCTTGGGGGGAACTTTCTAAACAAAAAATAATTGTTGAGAAATGTATAGACTAATAAAATTATTGTACGCTACAATTTATCCAATCTCCATCAACCACATCCATCACCGAATATAACCCAACATTATTTCAACCTAAAAATTGGTGTTCAATAGTTTTTAAAAATAGTAATTTGGATTATATTTTTTAATTCAAAATAATATATAATCATTAAAGAAATTAATTCATTTTTTACATGTCTATTTATCCTAATTATAGAATATCAACTTATGGATCCAAGAAACGTTTTACAAAACAAAATATCTCATCAATTTTAGATAATATTCAACAAAAACTTCACCACAAAAATATCCAAATATATTTACCCAAAACATGAATTATCATACATTTTATATTATTATCATTTCATAATATAGCTTAAAAAGAGAAAAATAAAATTTAAAAATGTTTTTATCTTATTATTTGTGCTTGATGTTTTCAAAAAAAAATTTACTAAATATACCACCATCAATGAATCATGTATTAATGTTATATAATGGTTGATATAGTTTCATTTCATATTTTACATGAAATATTATCAAAAAAAGAATAGATAAATAAATACATATAATTTATTTAAATAATATTAATTTCAAGAATAATCATATCAAATCATGTTCACCAATAACATTTCATATATATTATGGTATGATTTAATGATTTATTTATAATTATTAGACATATATACTCCCAAGAACATGAGATAAATACATACTTTTTTTTCACATCATTAACCCTATGTTTAAATACATCTCCTTATGAATGTAAAATAAAACTCTTATAGACTAAAAATTTATTGATTTATTTATTATTAATATAATAACTACTTTATAAATACTATAAAATAATTTATTCATATGTGTAAAAATGAAATATTATCCTATAAGTATAGAAAATTCAGATTCGTTTTATATGATTTCAAACATATATATAAAAAAATATTTTCAAATTGTTGAATAAAAATTATAAATTTATCATTTGAATATTAACATGTTATAAATTCTAATATGAAAATAAAATCAATTAAATGGGGCTTGAAGAGTACCCTTTCTTGAATGATCACAAATTTAGTTAATGAACCAAAAAGAACAAAAGTTATTTATTTGAATTTTTCAATAACATTAATCACCAATTTCATTTACATTATATGATGTATTAATTTTAACAAAAGGATTCTTAATTATAAAAACATTATGAATAATTATTCACATAAACATTGTTTATATTTTGAATTTTAGATATGACATCAATAAGTATAACAATGCATGTATGTGGCTATAATTTGTTAACTATAAAATATACACATTGACATAAACAAGTTTAATAGGTAATAAGTGACCCTATATTGGATCAAAAGGGACCCAAAACATATATGTGTTATTTTTTTCAAATATACTACATCAGATTTTATGATTTAATTTCAAAATTATATTTTTAACTTATTTAAATCCATAATTATTACAAAAATTTATATTATTAGTCCTTTGTTATTCATTCATGTACATTTCGAGTAATATTTCATGTACATTTATTCAATCAAAATATTATTATTTTGGTTTTTTAATAATTTTTGTGACCTGGTGGTGATAATTATAAGAATATTTTTGTTTTGACTAGAAACTATAGCTAATTATATAACAATGGAATATAAAATCATCAGTGTGATCTAATAGATTTTTGGTGGGATTGGAAATGGATAAAACATTTCTATTTTAGCCATAATAACCTCAGTGGGATTCATAATGTCAATAGATATACTTATCTGGTCTCTCATGAAAGTAAAAAATATGGGTAGCAAGTATTCTTCTTATAACAACTGTGTTTGTTTTTATTAGGCTTCAACAATCATATGATGAAAATATGGATGATAAATGAAATATAATTTTCTAAATTTTTCAATAGAACCCCAATTTTATTCATTCATTATCCTCCCTAAAACTAATCCAAAACTGTATAAACCTTATTTATCATTGTGGATATATTTTATTATACCAAATAATTTTCCTACTGGATCAATGTTCAAATCAAAGATGTGATCAATTTTAGGTAATTAAATCTATGATATTTTATTGGGACATAAAATTATATATTTTGAACATGATTCAATCTATAGATCCATCATAACAATATTTGGTTTTCTTTTGAATGTATTATAACTGGGAATTGGGGTTTTAGGGATCCTTATATTACTTTTTAAATAAATCTCAACCTATTTTTTCTATGGATCCCTTCAAAATGATATTATTCCATGTGTTTCAATGTAGTGCTTTTTGATTAAATGCATTTTATCTATAAATAATTCTCCCTTATCATATAAATAGTTTTCTGTAATCCATTTATAGCCTAATAAATGTTATTGTAATTTAAGCCTTAATTGTGGGATTTATTAAGAAATTTTTTGATGTCACAATTTTGGAAAATATGGGTGTTTAATGACAACATTATGAAAAGAATTATTACCTTTTTTATTATTGATAAATGTGATGATAACGTATATTTTAATATGGATAAAATGGTAAGGATATTACATTATTATGAAATTCTCATTGAATTATCTTAGCTGTGAAAATAAAAAAATGTGTGTGCCCATTATTGATGTACAATTCCATTATTAGTAATAATCTCATATCCCATATGAATGTTTTTATAGAATAATATAAGTCCCCGACCATAAACATTACTTAATATTGAATTAAATGAATAATTCACATTAAGGATCTTTTCATGTTTAGAGTTTTAGAGAATTAGGACATACCTGTTACATCTCAAAAGATTACAAAGTAGACACTTCTACTAAGTTTCCATAGAATAAAAAAACTCTTCAAAAGAAACATGTCTAGTTCCATGTTTTATATATCATGAATTTCCCTTGATCCCATCCTTGACCCTATTCCACATTATGTCCTATGAAAAAAATTTCAAAAAAAAACTTGTGGTGAGCATAAAAAGCTCAGTAAGGGATACACAAAGAAAGAAAACTGTTAGTTTTTCAAACATCACGTAATCTGTGTATACTTTTTCAAAGTAATACCTTCACCTTCATGAAGTAGTAAAAACTCTTCACTGAATAAAATAGCATTACCTACACTTTTGTAACCAAAGGGTTACAATAAAACCCATATAAAGAACACATAACATATAAAGGTAACTTGGGACATAAATATACTTAAGTGGAATAACCATACGGTCGACTTCTACACATATCACTTAATAGAATATCCATACGGCCAACATTCATACATACATAATAGAATTGCCATACGGCTGACTTCCATACCCAATGCATTGGAGGTTATAACGTAACCACCTGTCCTGGAATTCACAGCACCACCGTTCATATGGTTTATCACGTAACCACCCGTCAAATGTCCAAGTACCATTATAAAAATCATAAGACATAAAACAAATATAATGGAAAGAAAACATTTCCACACTTTGATCACAATATATCACTTAAATATATTGACATAAAAAATCCATTATAAAAAACCATTTTCAATACAAAAATACATAAAAGAGTATATGGTATTTATTTCATTTAAAAAAAACATTACGGCTTGTTCAGGAAGCCAAAGGCCAAATAATACTCGCGGCGGCGGAAAAGGTCATTGTCACCGCGTATGTTAAAAGAAACATTTCTTTTTATCGTTTTGTAAAATGATTTATATAAAAAGATTCCTTTTGTATAAAAGTAAAATTGAAAGGGGTTTATACACCGTATAAAAGGAAGTTGTGTATAAAATGAAATATGCCTCAATGAAAGGAGATTGAGACGAATTCCCTTACCTCAGGTCTGACTTGACTCGATCGTTCTTTAACATCCTGAATAATAAACTTGAGATAATTTATATTTTCTTAAGAACCTTTTTCACATTCATTATTCCTTTTATATCACATATTTCCATGTTATAAACATTATGTAATCATTTAAGTTAATAATGTTTGTTTTGCCGATATTTGGTTCTTAAGTCGAAAGTAGACTTCTTACAATTACATGTTGTTCATGTGGTCAAAGGTTATTTATATCCAGAATGAGATTCCTGATTTGGATATCATATATATCATATATATCCAGAATATATATGTATTTATATTATTACATAATCATTTAGAGGTAATAAATGAAATGCACCGTTCATGGAGACGGTAAGCCGTACGTACACATGAACGCTACTTTCATTTCTTTGTCATATTAATGCAATTAAAACTAAATGAGAGGTATTTATATTTTAATTCCAGAATTATATTTATCATTTTGATGTATCATTCATCATATATATCCATTATATACATGTACTATTAATAGTACATTACATTTGCGGATAAAAAATGAAATGCACCGTTCATGGAGACGGTAAGCCGTACGTACGCATGAACGCTACTTTCATTAATATCTCATACTTTAATGGAAATAAATAATAATGATATAGAGGTATATTATAATTCCAGTATAACATCATATATAATAATTTAAATCCATCATTTATACATCCCACATATGGCATTAACGAATCACATCACTTTGAGGGGGCGATAGTCCGCACTTCCTAAAATGAAATTATCGTGTTTACCCACAATGGAAACCATAAAGTTATACCACAAATGAAAAATAAAGAAGCATAAGGGAAACATAAACATAATATATATCTTATATAAATAGAGTGACATCTTAATTTCCACCATTAAAGGTTTTTAAAAGAAGATTGAGCAATCCTCGTTTCGTGAGGTAGAAATTCACCAACCACAGAAATAGTATATTCTTTAACCATTAGATGTAGATGTGTGTAAGTGTAGCTCGAAATCATCTTATAACAACATCCTAGTATATTTAGGATACCGTAGTTGTTACAAAACAAATTAATAAAAAGAGTTTAGGGGGCTGGAGAAGCAAAATAAAACAAAAGAACACAAGTGAATACATCACCTTAAAATTGGGTAACTCTCTTAGATTTGAGCTCAAAGGCTTCCGTGGGAAGACTTTTTCCCAAAGTGAGGCATCAAGGAGTAATAGAGGGATTTGTAGAGACAAAATGGGTAGGTTTTGGTAGAGCCAAAGGCTTTGTAAGTGTGGGTATGGAGTTAGAGGTGGGGGCCTTTTATAAGAGGAGAGGAGGGGCACTCTTGAAAAGTAAGGAAATGTTACTTTATTTTAGAATGAGTTTTGGATTTTAATGGTCCCACATTTATGTGTTTAAATGCTAAGTTGATAAGGGTTCTAAATCCACCCATACAATAGGTTTTTGACATGTGTAGGTCTTAGATTTTACATTAGCTTTCCATTTTATTTATATCGTTAAATAATGAGGAAATCGCTGCATCATCATGGTGTCATAAATAATTTAATTTATTTACTGTCTAAAAATTAAAAAAATATTATATGATGTAGGAAATGTTTTTACCTTTCCAATTAATATTTATAGTCAAATATCGGATTTGTATAACCCTAGGTAAAAATTGTTTTAGTAAAACAACTCATGTTTGTGACATTTTTATTTTAACTTTAAATAAAAAAAGGTTATTAATGTCATTTTCCAACCAATGTGGCTTCATGGGGTCCCCAAGATGACCCATGGATTTTATTGGTCTCCATGACACATCCAATGAGATTAGGACATCTGTCAAGTTCATTTCATATTATTACAACATTATTTTTACCTTAAATTACACTAATTACCTCTAATCGTGATTAAAAACATAATAAGTTACTATTCACCAAAAATTATTTTAATCCCATTGAACCACATTTTACATCTTAATGACAACCATTTATGTCGGATTTTTGAAATTCAAAACACAGAGGTGGTAAATTTTCATTTAAATGAAAAATCAGTTTTTTAAGTACCACTTAGTGGTTTCACTATTCATCAAAAATTGAAGTTTTTCAGAAAAATACCAAAAATTCACTCTAAGCTATATTTGATATTACAAATTCAAAAATGAATCCCATTTTACAAAATTCAAAACATATAAGTTTCATTAATTAATTTAATAATTAATTCCCGCTGGCAGAGAAAATAGTGTGTTTTTATGATACAATAAGTATCAAAAGATTAACACTAGTTTAAGTCCGATTTCAAAGTGAAATTTATTCCAACGACCAATATTGGATTTAATGGTAAAAATAAATTCTAATTTCACTTTAAAACCAATTCAAAAGATAATATAATCATATAAATAAATTATATTAAAAAGAGGTTGTCAATTAAAATACAACATTTTACATTATTCATTATAAATGAACGTTATCAGAAAAATACCAAAAACTTACACAAAGTAAATTTTGATGTCCCGATTCTAAAGAAGAGTTTTAGTTGATCCAATAGAATGTATAAGAGTGAAAAAAACTATATTTAATGATGGTTCTCCATCAAAAGGTGATAAGTGAACCTTTAGTGAAAGATAGGGCATATACACCTAAAATTGAATTCTTTCCGTATTTTAAGCCTTTATCTTTTATTTGATAAAAGTAAAAACATTTAAAAAACATATATAATCATATTTTAGTTATTTATATCCATTCCCACCAATAAAATAGCTATGTGTTAACTACCATTTAAAATAATATTATTTTATTAATAGTGTGAAATGAAAGATTTCAATGAAACTCTTTATTGCGTATCGGATACGCTATCGAACATAGCAACCCTTTTAAAGTAAAATTAATATTTAATTCGTAAATATTAATAAATATGAAAATGTTAAACTGATTATTTACCTGGGATGTTACATCCTTCCCCCCTTTTGGGAATTGCGTCCTCGCAATTTTATTCACTTATCAAAATAAGTGGGGGTATTTATCCCTTATAGAATTTTCAGATTCCCACATTGCCTCTTCAACAATATGGTTTCTCCACAAAACCTTTACCTGATGAATTACCTTATTTCGCAACACTTTCTCTCTTCGGTCAAGAATCTGGATAATTTTTTCTTCATAAGATAGGTTCTCCTCAAGCTGAACTACCTCTGGACTCAAAACATGAGTTGGATCTGGCATATACTTCCTCAACATCGAAACATGAAAAACATTGTGTACCTGAGATAAACTCGGAGGTAAAGCCACTCGGTAAGCAACTGATCCAACTTTCTCAAGAATTTCATATGTTCCAATGAACCTTGGACTCAGCTTTCCTTTCTTACCAAATCTCATCACACTTTTCCATGGAGAAACCTTGAGAAAAACATGATCACCTACCTCAAAAGATAGATCCTTCCTCCGGTTATCCACATAACTCTTCTGCCTGCTCTGAGCTATTCTCATGTGTTTCTGAATCACCAGAAATTTTTCTTCCATTGCTTCTACCAATTCTGGTCCCATCAGCTTCCTTTCACCCACTTCATCCCAAAATGCTGGAGTTCGACAACGCTTCCCATATAATTCCTCAAATGGTGCCATCTGTATACTGGAATGAAAACTGTTATTATAAGAAAACTCATCCAAAGAAAGATGTTGGTCCCAAATTCCCTGATAATCCATCGAACAAGCTCGTAGCATATCCTCCAAGGTCTGAATTGTTCGTTCTGACTGCCCATCTAATTGCCGTTGAAAAGCTGTACTAAAATTTAATTCAGTACCCAACGAATTCTGAAGGCCTTTCCAAAAGTTAGAAGTAAACCTGGGATCACGGTCAGATACAATGGAGAGAGGAAATCCATATAACCAGACTATCTCTTTAAGATACAAATAGGAAAGTTGATCTAGGGAAAATTATCTCGTATTGCAAGGAAATGAGAAGATTTAGTCAAGCGATCAACAATAACCCAGATTGCATTATTACCTCAAGGTGTCATCGGCAATCCCACAACGAAGTCCATGGATATATTCTACCATTTCCACTTTGGCACTCGTAAAGGCTGAAGCATCCCTTTCGGTAACTTCCGCTCTTCTTTAACCTGCTGACAAGTCACACACTTTACAGTTAAATCAGCAATATCTCTTTTCATTCCATCCCACCAGAAATACTCCAGCAGATCCTTGTACATCTTAGTACTGCTAGGATGAACTGAAAATGGGGAACAATGAGCCTCACATAACAACTCATTCTTCAACTGTGAATCACTAAGGACACATAATATCTTCCCAAACCTCAACAAACAATCATTATCAATGTTGAATTCAGGAAACTTACACTTCTGAACTAGCTCTACCGTTTTCTGTAACTCACTGTCTTCACTCTGTTCTTGCTTAATTCTGTCTGATAGGGGTGATCTCACTGATACCTGAAACAAAACAGAAGAACTTCCTACACCAACCACTTCTATTACAAAGTTCATCAAATCAAAAACCAAAGGATCTCGTTTCAAATGTAGCATGGTTAATGAAGCATTACTTTTTCGACTCAATCCATCAGCCACTTTATTTGCTTTTTCCGGATGGTAATGAATTGTACAATCATAATCCTTGATTAATTAGATCCATATCCTCTGTCTCATGTTCAATTCTTTCTGAGTGAATATATACTTTAAACTTTTGTGATCAGTATATATTTCACACTTTACTCTATACAAATGATGCTCCAAATTTTTAAAGCAAAAACAACAGAAGCTAATTCCAAATCATGTGTAAGGTAATTTACCTCATGATTTATCAATAGACGTTAAGAATAAACAATTACCTGATGATTCTGCATAAGTACACAGCCAAGTACCTTCAATGAAGCATCACTGTATATAACAAACTCACCATTCCTGGAAGGAAGTGCCAAAACTGGAGCATTCACCAATCTTTTTTTCAACTCCTAAAAACAATCATCACATTCTTTTGTCCAGATGAAATAATCACCCTTAAGAGTTAGCTTAGTCATTGGACTAGATAACAGTGAAAAATTTTCAACAAACATTCGGTAGTAACCTGACAAACCAAGAAAACTATGGATCTCGGTTACATTTGTGGGTCTTGGCCATTCTTCAACAACTTTTGTTTTAGCAGGATCAACAGTTATGCCATCTTTTGAAACAATGTGACCCAGGAAAGAAATTTGTTATAACCAAAACACACACTTGATGAATTTTCCATATAGTTTATTTTCTTTTATGGTTTGCAAGATAACCCTTAAATGACTTTCATGCTTTTCTTTACTTTTAGAAAACACAAAAATATCATCGATGAAAACCACCACAAACTTATCCAAGAACTCATGATAAATTATATTCATAAGGACCATGAATACAGAAGGTGCATTGTTTAACCCAAAAGGCATAACTACAAATTCATAATGGCCATATCTAGTATAGAACGCAGTCTTCGGATTGTCTGCTTCTTTTACTTTCAACTGATGGTACCCCGACCTCAAGTCAATCTTCGAAAAATACTGAGCTCCCTGGAGCTGATCAAACAAATCATTGATATGAGGAAAAGGATACTTGTTCCTAATAGTAATATAATTCAAGTCTCTATAATCAATGCAAAGTCTCATTGAACCATCTTTCTTTTTAATAAACAAGACAGGAGCACCCCATGGTGATGTGCTAGGTCGAATGAAACCTTTATCTAATAACTCATGCAATTTCTTCTTTAACTCTAAAAGATCAACTTGAGCCATTCGATAAGGGGGTTTTGAAGTTGGTTTAGAATCAGGAACTAAGTCAACAGTAAATTCAACTTCCCGATCATGTATAATACCAGGCAACTCATCAGGAAAAACATCAAGATACTCATTTACCACTGGCACATCATTAATCTGAACAGTTCATTTATTTTCAACAATATTTGAAAGATAACATTCATTTCCATCTTTTACTAGTTTCTCAACTTCCTGATATGTTATCAAAATCAAGGGTTCATTCTTGTACACAAACGAAATATCTTTCTGAAAAGAAACAATTTTAGCTCTGCAGTAAATCATAGCATGATAAACAGGAAGCCAATCCATGCCCAAAAGAACATCAAACTCTATTAGAGGCAAAAAAATAAGGTTTGCTGGTAGATTATTTCCACACACAAGGATAAGAAGGTTCTTATAATTCCTTTTTTTCTCAACGTTCCCTCCAGGCGTTTTACCATAAGATCAGGGTTCATATCTTGAGATGGAATTTCCAATTTACTAGAAAAATTCTCAGAAATGAATGATTGTGTAGACCCTGAATCAAACAACACATTGGCATAATCTGAACAAACAAACAGTGTACCTGATACCACTTCATTCGATGGCCCAACATCTGCTAAAGTTGTTGCAAAGGATTTCACCACCCCTTTCTGCTTGTAGTCTGGCTTCTTTCCCCCAGTCGAGTTCTTCGTTAGACAGTCATTTGCATAATGACCCATTTCATTACACTTAAAACATCTTACTGCTGGCTTTTCATTGCCTTTTTGATCATCTTCCTTATAGTTACGAGCAATATGACCAGACTTACCACACCGAAAGCACTTACCAGACTTGGATAAAAATTCTCTAGGATTCATTTTACCACACTTCTCACAGGATGGATATTTCGTTTTCTTACCTCCTTGCATATTTGATGAATTCTTCCCCTTTGCATGCCAAGTAGACCTCTTATTCTGTTGTTTTTCATAGAACACCTGATCATCGGCAAACTCCATTTCCACCTTCTCCGCACATCAAACAATTTTTTCATAACTTTTGAACTCACGAGAAGCTAAATCCCTTCGATACTTTGGCTTTAACCCTGAGTAAAAAATGGTTTATTTTACTATCAAGATCTCGTTTGAAGCTTGGATCATACCTTTCCAATCGAGTGAACTTTGCTTCATACGCAGCCACTGAATCTCCTCCTGCCTCAATTCTAGGAACTTTTTTTTCATCCTAAGACGAACCACCTTAGGATAATATTTCTCAAGAAAAATACCTTTGAATTCGTCCTAGTGAAGATCCTCAATCTCATCACTATCCCTGATATTTTTCACCATCGAACACCACTGATCAGCTTCACCTTCAAAACGGTAAACAACAAGACTAACCTTTTGATGTTCTGAACACCCCATGACATCAATAATATTCTCCAGTGCTTTAATCCACCCTTCAGCTTGCACGGGGTCAGATGATCCTCTGAATGATGGGGGATGTTGCCTCAGGAAATGTTCCACCACTGACATGTTATTCTGCAGTTGATCTGGCTGATCTCGTGCATGGATACCACCAACATTTATAGCCTGAGTCAACTATTCCATCACTGCAACAAACTGTTCAGTTCCGATTCCGACCATCTCAGGTTGCTGATTTGGAAGTTTGTCTTCCTATTGATGTCATCCCAACATAGCTGTCTTGTTTCCTATGCGGAAAACCATTCTATACATAGAAATATCTTAGGCGAAAAACATGGTAATCTTTATATGCTATATCATTTCAGTCATACCATAAATTAACTTATAATTTAACAATTTTCTAACTCCTACAGTTGTCTAAAACGACCTCTGATACCAACTATAAGGCCTCAGCCTTAAACATTTCTTAATTTTGAATTAAATGAATAATTCACATTGAGGATATTTTTAGGTTTAGAGTTTTAGAGAATTATGAAATAACTGTTACATCTCAAAAGATTACAAAGTAGACACTTCTACTATGTTTCATAGAATAAAAAAACTCTTAAATAGAATCATGTCTAGTTCCATGTTTTATATAGCATGACTTTCCCTTGATCCCATCCTTGACCCTATTCCACATTATGTCCTACGAAAAACATTTCAAAAAAAACTTGGGGTGAGCATAAAAAGCTCAGTAAGGGATACACAAAGAATGAAAACTGTTAGTTTTTCAAACATCAAGTAAACCATGTATACTTTATCAAAGTAATACCTTCACCTTCATGACGTAGTTAAAACTCTTCACTGAATAAAATATCAATAATTACCCTTTTGTAACCAAAGGATTACCATAAAACCCATATAAAGAACACATAACATATAAAGGTAACGTGGGACATAAACATACTTAAGTGGAATAACCATACGGTCGACTTCCACACATATCACTTAATGAAATAGCCAGGCGGCCAACTTCCATACATACTTAATGGAATAGCCATACGGCCGACTTCCATACCCAATACATTGGAGGTTATAACGTAACCACCCGTCCTGGTATTCACAGCACCACTCAACATATGGTTTATCACGTAACCACCCGTCAAATGTCCAAGTAACATTATAAAAATCATAAGACATAAAACAAATATAATGGAATGAAAATAGTTCCACACTTTGATCATAATATATCACTTAAATATATTGACATAACAAATCCATTATAAAAAACCATTTTCAATACCAAAATACATAAAAGAGTATATGGTATTTATGTCATTTAAAAAAAACATTACGGCTTGCTCAGGACGCCAAAGACCAAATAATACTCATTGCGGCGGAAAAGGTTGTTGTCACCGCATACGTTGAAAGAAACATTCCTTTTAGTCTTTTAGTAAAATTATTTGTAGAAAAAGATTATTTTTGTATAAAAGTAAAAGTCAAATGGGTTTATACACCGTATAAAAGAAAGTTGTGTATAAAACGAAATATTCCTCAATGAATGGAGATTGAGACGAAGTCCCTTACCTCGGGTCTGACTTGACTCGATCGTTCTTTAACGTCCTGAATAATAAACATGAGTTAATTTATATTTTCTTAAGAACCATTTTCAAGTTCATTATTCCTTTTATATCACTTATTTCCATGATATAAACATTATGTAATCATTTAAGTTAATAATGTTTGTTTTATCGATATTTGGTTCTTAAGTCGAAAGTGGATTTCTTACAATTACATGTTGTTCGTGTGGTCAAAGGTTATTTATATCCAGAATGACATTCCTGATTTGGATATCATATATATCATATATATCCAGCATATACATGTATTTATAATATTACATAATCATTTAGAGGTAATAAATGAAATGCACCGTTCACGGAGACAGTAAGCCGTACGTACGCATGAACGCTAGTTTCATTTCTTTGTCATATTAATGGAATTAAAACTAAATGAGAGGTATGTATATTTTAATTAAATAATTATATTCATCATTTAGATGTATCATTCATAATATATATCCATTATATACATGTACTTGTAATATTACATTACATTTGGGGATAAGAAATGAAATGCACCGTTCATGGAGACGGTAAGCCGTATGTACGCATGAACTCTACTTTCATTTCTATCTCATACTTTAATGGAAAGAAATAATAATGATATAGAGTTATATTATAATTCCAGTATAACATAATATATAATAACTTTAAATCCATCCTTTATACGTCCCACATATGGCATTAACGAATCACATCACTTTGTGGGGGCGGTAGTCCGCACTTCCTAAAATGAAATTATCATGTTTACCCACAATGGAAACCATAAAGTTATAACACAAATGAAAAATAATGAAGAATAAAAAAATAGAAACATAATATATATCATATATAAATAGAGTGACATCTTAATGGCCACCATTAAAGGTGTTTAAAAGAATATTGAACAATCATCGTTTCGTGAGGCAGAAATTCGCCAACCACAGAAACAGTATATTCTTTAACCATTAGATGTAGATGTGTGTAAGTGTAGATCGATATATTCTTATAACAACATCCTAGTATATTGAAGAAACTGTATTTGTTACAAAACAAATGAATAAAAAGAGTTTAGGGGGTTGGAGAAGCAAATTAAAACAAAAGAACACAAGTGAAGACATCACCTTAAAATTGGGTAACTCTCTTAGATTTGAGATAAAAGGCTTCCTTGGGAAGACTTCTGCCCAAAGTGAGGCATCAAGTAGTAATAGAGGGATTTGGAGAGACAAAATGGGTAGGGTTTGGCCGAGCCAAAGGCTTTGGAAGTGTGGGTAAGGAGGTAGAGGTGGGGGCCTTTTGTAAGAGGAGAGGAGGGGCACTCTTGGAAAGTAAGGAAATGTTACTTTATTTTAGAATGAGTTTCGGATTTTAATGGTCCCAAATTGATGTGTTTCGATGATAAGGTAATAAGGGTTCTAAATCCACCCATCCAATACGTTTTTGACATGTGTAGGACTTAGATTTTACATTATCTTTCCATTTTATTTAAATCGTTAAATAATGAGGTAATCGCTGCATCATCATGGTGTCATAAATAATTTAATTTATTTAATGTCTAAAAATTATAAAAAAACTACTATGATGTATTTAATCTTTTAACCTTTCCAATGAATATTTATAGTCAAAAATACGATTTGTATAACCCCATGTAAAAATTGTTTTAGTAAAACAACTCATGTTTGTGACATTTTTCTTTTAACTTTAAATAAAAAAGTAATTAACGTCATTTTCAAACCAAAGTGGCTTCATGGGATCCCCAAGTTTACCCATGGATTTTCTTGGTCGGCCATGACACATCCAATGAGGTTAGGACATGTGTAAAGTTCATTTCATATTATTATAACATTATTTTTACCTTAAATTAAACTAATTACCTCTAATCGCGATTAAAAACTTAATAAGTTTCTATTCACAAAAAATTATTTTAATCCCATTGAACCACATTTTACTTATTAATGACAACCATGTATGTTGGATTTTTGAAATTCAAAACACAGAGGTGGTAAAATTTCATTTAAATGAAAAATCAGTTTTTTAAGTACCACTTAGTGGTTTCACTATTCATCAAAAATTGAAGTTTTTCAGAAAAATACCAAAAATTCACCCTAATATATATTTGATATTACGAATTCAAAAATTAAGTCCATTTTAAAAAATTAAAACATATAAGTTTCATTAATTAATTTAATAATTAATTCCTGCTGTCAGAGCAAGTAGCATGTTTTTATGAAACAATAAGTATCAAAAGATTGACACTAGTTTAAGTCTGATTTCAAAGTGAAATTAATTCCAACGACCACTATTGGATTTAATGGTAAAAATATATTCTAATTTCGTTTTAAGACCAATTAAAAATATAATCTAATAATATAAATAAAATATATTAAAAAGAGGTTTTGAATTAAAATACAACATTTTACACTAGTCATTAAAAAATGAACTTTATCGGAAAAATACCAAAAATATACACAAAGTAAATTTTGATGACCCTCTTATAAAGAAGAGTTTTATTTGGTCCAATAAAATGTATAATATTGAAAAAAACTATATTTAATGACGGTTCTCCATCAAAAGGTGATAAGTGAACCTTTAGTGAAAACAAGGGCATATACGCCTAAAATTGATTTTTTTTCATATTATAAGCCTTTATCTTTTATTAGATAAAAGTAAAAACATTTAAAAAACATATATAATAATATTTTAGTTATTTCTATCCATTGCTTCTAATACAACGGCTATGTGTTAACTACCATTTAAAATAATATTATTTTATTACTAGTGTGCAACGAAAGATTTCAACGAAACTCTTTGTTGCGTATCAGGTACGCTATCGAACATAGAAACTCTTTTAAAGTAAAATTAATATTTAATTAATAAATACTAATAAATATGAAAATGTTTTATTCATTATTTACCTGGGATGTTACAGTAATGTTAGTACCAACTAGTTTGTGGGTTTTTAGGTAGGGAGACACTCTAAATAATAAAATTTTACCCCATATGATCATTATTATTGGGTAATGTTTAATCATAGTGTCCTTTAATCATATAAATAAATATAGGATCTTAGTTCACTAAGATATAGTTAGTCAAGTTCAAATTTACAACTCTTCTTCTTCATATCATTTATTTGGATTGTTTTGATAAAATAAGATTGTTATAGAAATTCCTTCAGTACTAGTTTATCTTGAAACGGTTTTTAATTTTATCTAGAGGATTTATTTCCATGTTTTTCAATATATTCTTAAGGATATAAATCATTCATTATAGATTATTGTTTTATAAAATATTTTTTTATTATAAATAATAATTATTAATAACTTGGTGGTATTATAATTGGCTTGTTTTGTTCAAACCATGTATAATACATTGGGTGTATGTATACCTTGTTACATATGATGTTGATAAGGTAAAGGAATTACATGATGGGTGAGGTTTTTTTGTTAGCAAGGTGTTGGAGAATGGTGGTAATAACATGTCACATATGAAGGGGTTTTTTCTACACATGTGAACATAAGATTAGATTTTGTCTTTTGGTACCCATAATCTCTTTCTTCATGTCTCTTTTGCACAATTGATTTTTATAAGAATATCAAAATTTTATTTATTTATTTATTATTATTTTTTTTATGTTATTTGGATAAATCATTCCCAAAATAAATTCCTTATTCCCAAGAGGTTATCACTATCTTGATGGGATTGGGAAATCCATTTATGATAATTATGTGTTATCTTGGGTTCCTAGAAAGATTTGTTATTTAGTTTGGTTTAAAAAATTATTTGATTTGATCTTCTCCTATTATCATTATTATTATGAATTTTTTCATTCCATGGTAGATAAGCGGTGTGACTTTTTTGGACATTATGATTATGTTTTAAATGATTCCTACATTTATTTCATCGTGATTAGACTTAATATGCAAGGAGATACTTAATTAGACTAAACATTATTTAGAATCTTATATGTTTATTGTATAATTTGTTTATGTAAATATGGAATTTATTCTTGGGTCTCCAATTTCACTATCTCGTTTACTAATTTTGTACTATACCATACCACCCAATAGAGATTCAATGATCATGATGATGCACACCCTCCAAATAACATGTATCTCATAATATAATTTATTCACATAGTATGATATATAGACTTAGGTGTGACATGTTCTCACTCCCCATTAAACGTAATATGGTTGAGTATAGAAATCACACCACGTTTTTTATTCATAATAAACAACCACATTTTTAGGAGATGAATGATTTTGAGGAGGTAGAATATAGTTATGAAATACATAAATGATCATTTTTTCATAGAGACCTGTGGTTTCATCAAGGTGTGGTGTTTTTTCATCAATATTGAATGATCTAGTATGATATGGTGTAATTTGGTAGCTTTATAAAAGAATCCAAAGGTTATGGGGTGGGAATATTTCATGGCCATATTCACTATGAAATTATTCTTTTAGTCTATATCCTTGGTGAAATCCATGTTGTTCCTTACCCTTATGAAATGGATTCTATTAGTAATTGAATATATATATCACATCACCAAGCTCATTTATTATTCCCCATATGTTTTTTCAAATTAATATATGTTTTTTATGAGGTTTCATATGGGATTATTATCTTAAATTTTATCCCATCTTTCCTCATTAAAAAATTATATATATATAGTTGATTGGGAATTAATTGAAAAAATTTCAAAAGTTAGAAAGTCTCGGCATACAAGATTTCCTCCAACATCAAGCAGCATCTTAGGTGGTTATTAATGGGAATATAAACTATATAATTTTTTTTATTGTACAAAGTGGTGATTATTAATATAAATACTATTTTTCTTTAACATTTATAGTTAGAGGTCTAACATATTACTAGTGCATCTAGATGGGGACTATGAATCATTAATTCTACATAACCCTAAAAATATAACCATAATGGATTACACATGAAAATATAGATGTTTTTCAAGCTATTTTATTTCACAAGATATTGTATAGGTTTATTAACACCTAGTGTATATTCATTGTGTCTAGATTATTCAAATATAATAGGGTCCGAACCACATACCCCTATAATAAAGCTAATGAAAATAGTAAAAGTTTGTATAGGTGATGTTGATATTGGTAACATGACTATGAGACGTACTATTTTTTACATATATATCATCGACTAATTTATTTGATATAGTTTTCTATGACTTCATGTCAAAAAA
Source organism: Viscum album (assembly GCA_963277665.1). Lineage (NCBI taxonomy): Eukaryota > Viridiplantae > Streptophyta > Magnoliopsida > Santalales > Viscaceae > Viscum > Viscum album. Next base: position 940,063,839 of record OY728129.1, read on the forward strand.
AATTATCCTTTATATCATCAAATGGAACTCATATTATTTCTTGTGGAGTTGTTAATGCCTCCAGGAATGAAGACGTGTGAAGGTTTTGGATGGCCCTTACTCCCATTATTTTTTCCAATAATTGATCTTTTTTATATTTAATTATCATTTAATTTAGTCTATTTGATGTTATTATCTTGTTTGATTGGTTTGTTTCACATAAACATCATATCAGTAGTTATCATCAATGACTATCTTTTATTATCCTGTATTGAAAATCCCATGTGTTTAAATGAAAATGAAACCTAATGCCTACCTGGGTGGTACTTAAATTATATATACTTGAATGTTAATATATGGACCTAGCCTTAAACATTACATAATATTTACTTAAATGAATATTTCACATTGAAGATCTTTTCATGTTTAGAGTTTTAGAGAATTAGGACATAAATATTACATCTCCAACGATTACAAGTTAGACACTTCTACATAGTTTCCATTTTTTCATAAAAAATTACTCTTGAAAAATCCCCAACTCTTGTTCCATGTTTTAGACAGCATAACATTTCCTGGATCCTATCCTTGAACCTATTCATCTTTATGTCCTATGAAAACATTTCAAAACTTGGGATGAGCATAAAAAGCTCAGCAGGGGTTATAAAACAAAGAATGAAAACATTTGTCATAAATACATAAAAACATGAAATCTCTTACTTACCTTAGGAAATCATTAGATTTTATGAATAACACATAGAAATCAAAAATCATAAAGGTAACATGTGGAATCTATATCATACTTACATTGTAGCTATCACATATACATAGGGAGTTACTTTGGAAAACCCATCACAGTATATTTCCTAAAATATCTTAGGAGAAACATTCACATTTACCTCTTTTGCTTTACCCAATTCATTGGAGAGCTATCTAGGGCTCACCCTCCCTACGATTATCATGGAACCACCCGTATATGTAAATAATGCCCAAGAACCATAACATGATCATAACACATAACATAAGCAAAAAGGAAAGATAAAATTTCCATATTGTATTAATCAAATATCATTTCAATATATTTAAATAATAAATCCATTCTGAAAATCATTTTCAATACCAAAATACGTAAAAAGAGTATATGGTATTTATTTTTCCTTTAAAAAACATTCTGCCTTGTTAAGGACACCAAAGATCAAATAATAATCGTGGTGGTGGAAAGGTCCTTGTCACCGCTTACGTAAGAAAAGAAACATTACTTTTTTTATTTTAGTAAAATAGTTTTTATAAAAAGATTCCCTTTGAATAAAATGAAATTTCGAAGGGGTTTATACACTGTATAAAATATAGTCGTGTATAGAACTAAAAATGTTTCAATGAATGAAGATTGAGACGAAGTCCCATACCTCGTGTCCGACTTGAATCGATCATTAGTTACTCCCCTGAATAATAAACTAAAGTTAATTTATAATTTCTTAAGAACCATTTTCAGGTTTTTATTCCATTTATATCACTTATTACCATTTTATAAACATTATGTAATCATTTAAGTTAATAACATCCATTTTGTTGATATTTGGCAATTGAGTCTAAAATGGACTTCTTATAATTGTATGGTGTTCATGTGGTCAAAGTTTCATTATATCCAGAATTATATTCATGATTTAGATATCATATATATCATATATATCATATATATCCAGAATATACATGTATTTATAATAGTAGATAACAATTAGAAGTAAGAAATGAAATGCACCATTCATGGAGATGGTAAGTCGTACATACGCATGAACGCTACTTCCAAATATATTTCACATTTAAGGGAATTTAACGCATAATGATACATAGTAGAATTATAATTCCTGTATTTTATCATATATAATATCATTAAATCTATCCTTTATATGTACCACATATTGTATGAACGAGTCATATCACTTTGAGGGGGCAGTAGTCCAAACTTTCATTAATGAGATTATCGCTTTTACCCTTAATGGAAACCATAAAGGCACGGTATAAATGGAAAATACAGAAAAATAATGAAAACATAAACATAATTTATATCATATATAAATACAGTTCCATCATAATGGCCACCATGAGAGGCAGTAAGATGTAATTAAACCATCATCATTTCGTGAGGCGTTAGTTTGCAATCCACATAAACATCATGTCCATCATCCATTAGATGGAGGTGTGTGTAAGTGTAGTTATAATCCTTCTCATAAAAACATCCTAGTATATTGAGGATACTGGTGTTGTTAAAAAAGAAAAGAATAAAACTATTTTAGGGTTTGGAGAAGTAAAATAAAAGAAAGCAAATTAAGAGAAACAGTTACCTTTAATCTGGGTAACTCCATTTGGTTTGAACCAGAAGGACTTCTTGAAGTGCCTTCTGCCTAAGGTAGGGCCTCTAAGAGGAGGAGAGGGATATAGAATGATTAATTGGTCAGAGTTTGGATGAGTCAAATTTCTTGAGAGGTGTGAGGAATTGGTTAGAAATGGTCTACTTTTATAAGGGGAGGAGTGCCTTTTTTGGAAAGTGTGAAAACATTATTTTATTATATTATGATATTCAGTATCTAATGGTCCAAAAATAATTATAGTCCAATATAAGATGACTCATAGTCGAAATAAAATAATCCAATTAGAATTTGACATGTTTTTGGATAATATGTTAATCATTATAATCTTATTTATTTAAATAATTTATTAATGAGGTAAACACTATATCATTATTATGTCATAAATAATTTAAATTATTTGAGGTATAAATATTATAAAAAAAATCATGATATTGGAAATATTTTTATATTTCCATTGAATAATTATAGTTGAAATTATAATTTATATAACAACATATAAAAATTAATTACTAAAATATTTTTTAATGTCAATTTTGTCTTTACATTAAATTAATTAATCTAAAGTCTCATTATCTTTCATAAGTAGCTCTATGGGGTCCCAAAATAGACCCAAGGATGCCCATGGTCGTCCATTACTCATTCAATAAATTTATAACAAGTCTTAAGGTAATTTTGAATTATTATAACATTCTTTTTAACTTGAATTACCCTATTTAACTTTAACCGCGGTAAATAAAAGTCAAAAGTTACTATTCACCAAAAATTATTTTCATCTTATTGAACCAAATTTTACAACTTAATAATAAGCATGTGTGTCGGATTTTCAAAATTCAATTCATAGAAGCGGTAAAATTTCATTTAAATGAAAAAGCCATTTTTTAACTACTATTAATTGATTTCACTATTCATCAAAAATTGATGTTTTTCAAAAAAATACCAAAAATTCAGCATAAGATTGATTTGATATTCCAAATTAAAAATTGATGCCTATTTTTCTACATCGACAACATAGAAGTGTCATTAATTAAATTTAAAATTATTTCCTGTTGTTAAAACAAATAGCGTGTTTTTAAGAAACAATAACTATCAAAAGATTTTCATTTGTTTATGTTCAATTTCAAAGTGAAATTAATTCCAATGACCAAATTTGGTTTAAATGGTAAAAACATAATCTAATTACACTTTAAAACCAATTATATATATAATCGAACCATATAAATATATCATGTTAAAACATAGTTCTGAGTTAAAATACAATATTTTCACTATTCATTAAAAATGGACTTTATCGGAAAAAATTCCAAAAATTTACAGAAAGTAAATTTTGAGGTCCCCATTCAAAAAAATGATTTTATTGGGTCATATAGAATTTATTAAATTAACCAAAACTAGATTTAAGGAGGGTTCACCATTATAAGGCGATAAATCGACCGTTAAGTGTAAATTATGCTTAAAATTAGATTCATTCACATTTTAAGCCTCTAACATTTATTGGATAAATGTAAATGAATTTAAAAAACATGTATAATCATATTTTAGTTATTTTCTGTTCATTCCCACCAATAAAATGGCTATAAGTTAACTACCATTTAAAATAATAATATTATATTATTAGTGTGCAGCATAAGATATCAATGAAATTTATTGTTGCGTATTGGGTATGCTATTGAACATAGAAACCCTTTTAAATTAAAATTAATATTTAGTTCAAAAATATAAATAAATATGATATATGTCTTATTATCTATTTACTTGGGATGTAACATCCTTCCCCACTTCTGGAAATTGTGTCCTCACAATTCTTATTCACTTATCAAAATATTTCGGGGTATTTATCCCTCATAGCATTTTCAGATTCCCATGTTTCCTCTTCAACCATATGGTTTCTTCACAAATCCTTTACCTGGTGAATTACCCTATTCCGTAACACATTCTCTCTACGGTCACGAATTTGGACTAGTTGTTCTTTATAAGAGATATTCTCTTCCAACTAAACTAACTCTGGGCTCAAAACATGAGATTGATCTAGCATATACATTACCAACATTTAATCATGAAAAACATTGTGTACCTGGGATAAAATTTGTGGTAAAGCCACTCAATACGCAACTGATCCAAATTTCACTCGAATTACATTAGGTCCAATGAACCTCGGACTCAACTTTCCCTTCTTACAAAAACACATCACACTTTTCCATGGAGAAACATTGAGAAAGACATGATCACCTTTCTCAAATGAAAGATCCTTCCTCCGGTTATCTGCATAACTTTTCTTCCTGATCTGAGCTGTTCTCTTGTGCTTCTGAATAAACCGAACATTCTCTACCATCCCATCTACCAATTCTGGTCCCATCAGCTTCCTCTCACCTACTTTATCCCAAAAAGCTGGAGTTCGCCAATGCATTCCTTATAATTCCTCAAATGCAGCCATCCGTTTAATATAATGAAACTTTTATTATATGAAAATTAATCCAAAGAAATATGGTGGTCCCAAATTCCCTGATAATTCATCAAGCAAGGACGTAGAATATCCTTCAATGTCTGAATTGTTCATTCTGATATCCCATCTAATTGAGGGAGAAAAGTTGTAGTAAAATTCAATTCAGTACCCAACGACTTCTGAAGGCCTTCCCAAAAGTTAAAAGTAAACCTGGGATCACGATTAGATACAATAGAGACGGGAACTCCATGAAACCTGACTATCTCTTTAACATACAATCAAGAAAGTTGATCTCTAGAAAATGTATCTCGAATAGGAAAGAAATGAGAAAATTTAGTCAATCGATAAACTATAACCTAGATTGAATTATTACCTCGAGATGTCTTTGGTGATCCCACAATGAAGTCCATGTATATATTTTACCATTTCCACTATGGAACCGGTAGAGGCTAAAGAATCCTTTTCGGTAACTGCCGCTCTGCTTTAACCTGCTGACAAGTCAAACACTTCACAGTTAAATTATCAACATCTCTTTTCATTCCATACCACCTTTAATACTCACAGAGATCTCTGTACATATTAGTTCTACCAGAATGAACTGAAAAAGGAGAACTATGATCTTCACATAATAAATCATTCTTCAAATGTGAATAACAAGGTACACATAATCTCATTCCAAATCTCAAAACACAATCAGTTTGAAAGTTAAATTTAGGCAACTTACCCTTCTAAACCAACTCTAGTTTTTTCTGAAACTCATTTTCTTCTTTTTGTGCTTCCTTTATTCTATTTAATAGACATGATCTCACTAACACCTGATATAAAACAGAAGAATTTCCAACACCAATAACCTCTATTCCATAGTTCATCAAATCAAAAACCAAAGGATCTCTTTCCAAACGTCGTATGGTTAATGAATCATTACTTTTTCGACTAAAAGAATCAGCCACTTTATTTTCTTTTCCTAGATGGTAATGGATCGTGCAATCATAATCTTTGATTAATTACAAAAATCTCATATGTCTCATGTTCAATTCATTTTGAGTGAAAACATACATCAAACTTTTGTTATAAGTATATATTTCACACTTCACTCCATAAAAATGATCCCTCTAAATTTTTAAAGAAAAAACAACATCAGCTAATTCCAAATCAGGTGTAGGGTAATTTAACTCGTGAGGTTTCAACTAACGTGAAGCATAAGAAATTACTTGATCATTCTATATTAGGACAAAACCCAGTCCATTCAACGATGCATCACTATATATGACTAACTCACTATTTCTGGATGGCAATGCCAAAACTGGAGCATTCACCAGTCTTCTATTGAATTCCTGAAAACAATCATCACATGATTTTGTCCAGATGAACTTTACACCTTTTCGAGTTACCTTAGTCAATGAACTAGATAACCATTAAAATTTTCAACAAACCTCTATTAATAACCTTACAAACCAAGAAAACTACGGATCTCGGTTATATTTGTGGGTCTTTTCCATTATTCAACAACTTTTGTTTTAGCCGGATCAACAGTTATGGCATTTTTTGAAATAATGGGGCCATGGAAATAAATATTTTGTGACCAAAACTCACACTTTATGAATTTCCAATAATGATTCTTTTCTTTTAATCTTCGCAAGACAACCCTTAAATGAATTTCATGTTCCTATTTACTTTTGGAATAAACCAAAATATCAACAATGAACCCAACCACAAACTTATCCAAGAACACATGGAAAATTGTATTTATAAGATCCATGAATATATTAGGTGAATTGGTTAAACCAAAAGGCATAACTACAAATTAATAATGGCCATATCTAGTACGAAATGCGGTCTTCGTAATGTCTGCTTCCATTAATTTCAACTGATGGTACCGCAACCTCAAATCAATCTTCGAAAAATAATGAGCTCCCTGGAGCTGATCCAAAAAATCATCGATATGAGGCAAAGGTTACTTATTCTTAACTATGATGTTATTCAATGTTATATAATCAATGAAAAGTCTCATTGAACCATCTTTCTTTTTAACAAAAAAAAGACAAGAGAACCCCATGGTGATGTGCTAGGTCGAATGAATCCTTTATCTAATAACTCCTGCAATTGCTTCTTTAACTCTAGAAGTTCAATTTAAGCCATTCTATTAGGGGGTTTTGAAATTGGATTAGCATCAGGAACTAATTCAACAGTGAATTCAACTTCCTGATCATGTATAATAGCAGGGAAATCATCAAGAAAAACATCAAGGTACTCATTTACCACTAGCACGTCATTAATCTGAACAGTTCCTTTGTTTTCAACAATATGTGAAAGGTAATATTAATTTCCAGATTTTACTAGTTACTTAGGTTCCTGATATGTTATCAATATAAAGGGCTCATTTTTTTAAACAAACTGAAAATTGTTCTGAAAATAAACCACATAAGATCTGTAGTAAATAGTAACATGATAAACCAAAAGCCAATCCATGCACAAATATAACATCAAACTCTACTAGAGGCAAAACAATAAGGTATTCAGGTAGATTATTTCCGCACACAAGGATAGAAATGTTCTTATGTTTTCTTTTTTGTGTCAACATTTCTTCCAGGTGTTTTTACAGTAAGTTCAGTATTCATATCATGAAATGGAATTCCCAATTTACTAGAAAACTTCTCATAAATGAAATAGTGTGTAGACCCTGAATCAAAAATCACATTGGCATAATCTGAAAAAACAAATAGTTGACCTGATACAACTTCAGTTGATGGCCCAACATCTGTTGAAGTAGTTGCAAAGGATTTCACCACCCCATTCTGCTTGTATTCTTACTACTTTCCCTAAATTCTGTTCTTTGTTGGACACTCATTTTCACAATGATCCATCTCATTTCACTTAAAACATTTTAATGACTGTAAATAATATTTTTTACTACCATTACCCTGATCTTTTCCAGTGCAATTACGTGCCTTATGTCCCATTTTACCACATCGGTAGCACTTACCAGAATTCAAAATACATTCCCCAGCATGCTTTTTACCACAATTTTCACAAATTTTAAACTTAAGTTTCTTACCATAAAACTTTTTTGAAGAGCTCTTCCCTTTTGTCTTCCACCTCAGCCTCTTATTTTGTTGTTTTTCAAAGAACACATGATCATCAACAAACTCCATTTCCTCCTTCTCCGCACAATGAACAAGTTTTTTCATAACATTTAAAACAATTTGTATTAAAAGATTCCATTTGAACAAAATTAAAATTCAAAGGGATTTATACACCATATAAAATAAAGTTGCATATAAAACTAAAAATGCCTCAATGAAAGGAGATTAAGACGAAGTCCCTTAACTCATGTCCGACTTGACTCGATCGTTATTTAATCTCTTGAATAATAAAATAAAGATAATTTATACTTGTTTAAGAAACTTTTTCAAGTTTATTATTCCTTTTATACAACTTATTACAATGTTATAAACATTATGTAATCATTTAAGTTGATAACGTCAATTTTGTCGATATTTGGTATTTCAGTCAAAAATGGACTTCTTATAATTGGATATTGTTCATGTGGACAAAGGTTCATTATATCAAAAATTATATTCATGATTTAGATATCATATATATCTTATATATATCCAGCATATTATTGTATTTATAATAGTAGATAACATTTAGATTTATGAAATGAAATGTTCTATTCATGGAGACGGTAAGCTGTATGTACGCATGAATGATACTTCCATTTGTATTTCACATTTAACATAATTTAAAACCTAATGATACAAAGTAGTATTATAATTCCAGTATTGTATCATATATAAAATCATTAAATCTATCATTTATATGTACCAAATATGGTATGAACGAGTCATATCACTTTGAGGGTGCAGTAGTCTGCACTTCCTCTAATGAGATTATCGCATTTACCCATAATGAAAACCATAAAGGCATGCTATAAATGGAAAACAAAGAAGAATAATGAAAACACAAACATAATATATATCTTATATTAATATATTTTCATCATAAAGGTCACCATGATAGCTGGAAAGATGAAATTGAACCATCATCGTTTCGTGAGGCGTTCGTTTTCCATCCACAAAAAAATTATGTTCTTCATCCATTAGATTGAGGTGTATGTAAGTGTAGTTTGATTCCTTCTCATAACAACATCCTAGTATATTTAAGATACTATTTTTGTTACAAAATAAAGGCCTAAAAAGAGTTTAGTGGTTGGAGAAGTAAAATAAAAGAAAACAAATTAATAGAAACTATTACCTTTAATTTGCGTAACTCCATTTGGTTTGAACCAAAAGGACGTCTTGAAGGGAATTATGACTAAGTTGAGGCTTATAAGTGGAGGATAGGGATTTAGGGAGATTAATTGGGCATAGTTTGGATGATCAAAATTTCATGATAGGTGTGAGGAATTGGTTAGCAATGGTCTCCTTTTATAAGTTGTATGAGGGGCTCTTTAGGGAAGTGTGAAAAAATTATTTTATTATGTAATGATATTCGTTTCTAATGGTCCAAAAATAATTATAGTCTAAGATAAGCTGACTCATATTCGAAATAAAATCATCCAATCATAATTGGACATGTTTGGGATAATATTTTAATCACTATAATCTTAATTATTTAAATCATTTATTAATGAGGTAAACACAACATCATTATTGTGTCATAAATAATTTAAATTAAGTAATGTCTAAAAATTATAGAAAAATAACCTGATATAAGAAATCTATTTAGATATCTAATAACGATTTATAGTTGAAAATATAATTTATATTACACCATATAAAAATTAATTACTAAAAGATTTTTGTTAATGTCAATTTTGTCTTTAACTTAAATTAATTAATCTAAAGTGACATTATATTTCATAAGTGGCTCTATGGGGTCCCAAAAACGACCCAAGGATTCCAATGGTCGGTCTTTACTCATCCAATAAGTTTGTGAAAATTTCAAGTTAATTGTGAATTATTATAATATTCTTTTTAACTTGAATTACCCTTTTTACCTTTAACCGCGGTAAATAAGAGTCAAAAGTTATTCTTCACCAAAAATTATTTTCATCTTATTTAAACAAAATTTACAACCTAATAATAACCATTTATGTCATATTTTTGAAATTATATTAAAAAAAGTGGTAAAATTTCATTTAAATGAAAATCTCAGTTTTTTAACTACTACTAAGTGATTTTACTATTCATAAAAAATTGACGTTTTTCAAAAAAATACCAAAATTTCAGCCTAAGAATTATTTTATATTCCTAATTCAAAAATGATGTCTATTTTTCTATATTAAATACATATATGTGTCATTAATTAATTTAAAAATTAAATCCCGTTGTTAAAATAAATAGAGTGTTTTTAAGAAACAATAGCTATCAAAAGATTGACACTTGTTTTTGTCCAATTTCAAAGTGAAATTAATTAAAATGACAACCATTGAATTAAATTGTAAAAATATATTCTAATTAAACTTTAAAACCAATTAAAAATATTATCTAACCATATAAATAAATTATACTAAAACATAGTTTTGAATTAAAATACAATATTATCAGTATTCATTAAAAAATGAACTTTATTCGAAAAAATTCCAAAAATTTACACAAAGTAAATTTTTATGTCCCCATTCTAACGAAGGATTTTATTTGGTCATATAGAATTTATTAAATTATAAAAAACAAGATTTAAGGAGGGTTCAACATTAAAAGGTTATAAATCGGCCTTTTAATGTAAATTATGCTTAAAATTAGATTCATTCACAATTTAAGCCTCTAAAATTTACTGGATAAATGTAAATAAATATAAGAAACATATTTAATCATATTTTAGTATGTTTTGTTCAGTCCCTCAAATAAAATGGCCCAGAGTTAACTACCATTTAATAAAATAATATTATATTATTAGTGTGCAACGTAAGATTTCAAAGAAACCCATTATTGCGTATCAGGTATGCTATCGAACATAGAAACCCTTCTAATGTAAAATTAATATTTAATTCAAAAAAATTAATAAATATGAAATATGTATTATTCCTAATTTACATGGGATGTTACAATTAATATCTTTGTTTATAGTTTAACTGATAAAAAACTATTTAGTGTTCAAATTACTCAAGTAGTCAATGAATTTCTAACAAATTTTGATGAGTTTTACTAGTTTCCATCAGCGAGGGAAATGAATTTTTCAATTGAATTAGTGTTGTTAAATCAACCAATATCAATGTCATTGTACCACATGTATCTAGTTTATGTTATGTAGATGAAAATTATGTTGGATATTCTGACAACAAAGGGTTACATACCCCCAAGTGTGTGACCTTGGATGGTCTATGGTCTCTTTTATAATTAATAAGATGAAACTATCTTCTCATGTGGTGATTATAGAATGTTAATTTGAGTAAAACCCACGAATATGTATCATTATCATTGCATTAATTATTTTATTTATCAATATAAATGGTCAAAGTGGTTTTTCAAAATTAGTCTTCATTTTGGTTATAACATAAGTAGAACCAAATTGTTAGATATTCCATAGATTGCCATTTTGAAAATATTTCTATTTAGAGTACATTGATATTTCATTTGGGATAAATTATTCTCGTTTATAATTTATTAAAATAATTAACTAAATATCCGACCAGTATCATGACCCTATTTTCGTGGTCTTAATTTTTTAAACATTAGGTTACTCAATGGTTGAATATGATCATATGAATCTCTGAATACGTGTTTTTCTAATATAAAGGGATTTTCACATGAATTAATAGTAATCAAAATTAATATTAACTATTCAACGTGTTTTATTTTTATGGTATATGGTCTCAGAATATTGAATCAATTTTTTTCTTGAAATGGTAAAAGTTGTAATGTATTGTAAGAGCTATGGAATTTCATGGATATTATATGCTTCATGGATCAAGAAGGATATGATCTGAAATTTTTAAAAGATTTTTGAAAACATATGTACCCTTTAACTATAGTCACAAACAATGTATATGATATCATATAGATAAAATTATATTCTATCCTTTTATGAATTAAAATGGAATATGAAATTTTTCACCTTTTTACTCTACTTTTAGATTAAAATTGTTTCACAGTTAATTTAAAATATTGTTACACATGATTGAACAAAATAATTATTCAAGGGGATAATTTTGTGTCCAATATATGTTATTTTATTCATCCTCAGAAAAACAATTATCCCACCAATTATTTATCACAATAAGTTTTGTTTGGTTACATTAAGAGTTAGAGACACTATATTTTTTGGGAGAAGATCATATATTACACTATCTATAAGAGTTTTGGCTACATTTTCAATTCGAATGTTATTACTCTCTGATAGAGACAATGGTTGAAATGCCTTTTCAAGTTTAGCATAGAATTTACTATAGTATATAAAATGATGATTTTGTTACTGGGTTTATTAGAAATAATTTTACTTCTATGGATATAAAGGAGATGAAGGATGAATGGAAGTTGATTAGGCTCCTTTCCCAGAGAAACTTAGGAGCTAGGTGGATGCGTTATGTAATATTTTGAAAATAGTTCAATTTATTTTCCTTAATATTTATATGATCATTTAAGAGAAATAATATGAAATTTATTTCCAAAATTTCATTGATTTATTTATATAGTGTATACACCATTGTCAGCTTATCACTCTCTCTAGAAGATATTCATTTCTTTAGTAAATTTTATGTTATTCCTAATCATATGACGAATTTTGTATTTGGTGACTGTCATATTTACTTGTGTTATTTAAATATGAAAAAATGTGACTTTATGACATGAATATTTTTTTCCAAGTCCTAGTTTGAAACATCCTAATGTTGAATACATATCACGAATATTCATATCTCATTTGATTAAGAATGAGCACCAAAAGTCATTTGGGTTACATCATACTATCCCAATGATAAAATAAAAGAGAATTTGTTATGTATTGATTTATATTTAGAGTTACCTGGGATTCCTAAGAGTAAGAACTCTATTTAGTTGTTGATTGACCTGTCAACCATGTCATCTACAAACATATCAATTCTTGGCCCACCGAATAGGATGAATTGGTAATGTTATTTCAGTAGGATATATAAAATATTCATATGAATCCAATTACAATAACCTTGGATATGATCCTCATTTTAGTGACTAGTTTTTGAAGGGACTCTATGATGTCATCTGATTTCTAGTTAAGTTAAGCATCGTATATCATCCATAGTTAGATGGTCAGATTGAATAATTAATTTCAATTCCAAATGATATACCTTTTTCCATGCATCTTGGACATTTTAGGTTCCTAGGACAACCATTTTTAGTTGGATGATTTCTACTATAATAATATATACACATCTTCAATAAATATGTAACCTTGTTATTGTTTATATGGATAACCTTGTAAATCACAACATTGATGGTCGATGGTGTGTGGGAATTCTTTGTTTGACTATGTTTGGATTTGGAAATAATGTAGATTATTGAGATGTTTCATCAACATTTGTTGATGAAAAAATATATTAAAAATCATAGTAGAATCTCCATATTGATTATTTGTAATTTTGGTTCAGTGACACAGTATTCTTGAATGTATTAACTTAGTTATTTCACTGATGACCCATAACAAAAGGGAATGCAGATCCCATATTTTTTGGAACATCTGATGTTATTAAACGAAATTTCAAAGAGGTATATTAGTTGGCCTTAAAACCATAGTAATTATAAATCCATAATTTTATATATGATCCTCAACTCAAAAAGTAATGACCTGACTCATATCATGTTCTTGATTTGGATGACCTAAACACATAACTTGACTCATTGATAATTGAGTATATGATTAAAATTGTGGCCTCTCATGTGAAGGTTTTGTGATAGAAGTTTATCCTAGTAGTTTGAGATATATGGTAGCATGGGTGTGTTTCTCACGAGACATGGGACTTATATTATTTAGTGAGATATAAATGGCCTCATTTCTTTGTGGTTGTCATTCATCATGTTTGATTTATTTTCAAAAATAGTAATGTGGTAGGGAGAATTTCCAAAACCAGTTGTTCGATTAGATATGATCACTTTATTATTTCATTTAACATATTTAATATAAAATATTCATGTTTTTCTATTTGTTTTATCTCCTTGTTTAGGGTTGGGGGTGTTGAATGAGAGATTAGTGTGTTTTATATTTTAACCTATAGATAAAGATGTTTTAGGTGATCCCAAAGACCCTCAGAGATGTAAATTTGGTTGAAAATATAATGTTTCTTATTTTAAATTTTCACTATTACCCTGAATTTATACTTCTCTCCCCTATCTCTACTTAAACATAGCATAGAAAATTCTATGATCCCTGTTTAGATGATGTTGACTCCCCCAACCACTATAATTGGTGTTTCAATGTGCTGATCGTAGTGGTAACCAATTTTTTTATCTCAAATTATAATTTGTTATTATATTTTAACACCCTACTATTTTATGAAATACTATTTTCATATAAATGTAATTTTTTACATCTTATGATACATGAAACATCATGTTTTTATGAAAATTTGATATATTAATAATATTATTTTTTAATCCAGATCATTGTTACCTAGATAATAAATTTTTATACATATATGAATAATAACCTATTAAATATTAATAATAATCATTTCCTATAAATAAAAAATATTTTCCAAAAATTAAAAAGTTTCTATTAAAGTCTTTATATGAATCCAAAATAATATTTTATAAAAAAGGTTTCTATTACACTTTTATAAATATATAAAATTAATTTGTTCAGTTTTAGTAAATTTATTTCAAATATATACATCATTCTGTAAAACAATATATCAAAATTATCTTATAGTTAATTTTAGGTGTTTTCCAAGTAGTATAATTTATCAATGGATAAGAAAAATTACATTAATTGTTTGAAAAACAACCATTTAATTTAAGTAAAATATAAATCTCCATATTTATTAAAAATAATTTAAAATAATTATTAGTATAATAATATATGAATTTATCTAATTTAGGTCATTGAATTAAATTTCATATTCAACCGTGATATTAAAACTTTATATACATATTAAATGTTTATAATTAGAAACCCAATTTTTTTTCAAATATATCAGTTTAGTTTTAAATTTAAAATTTAAAATTATATTAAGGGAATATTTACAAATGTTTCCATATTTGAAATCATAATATTTTAAATAAATGTCCTATGGTAAAATATGTTTTGGTCAAAAAATATTAGAAACACTACAAAATACTTAATGTGGTCATTGTTCAAAATTGATTACCAAGGGTTAATAAAAAATGATAATTGTAAAATGACCTAAAACATGTCCATAACCATATAAATGGACATATTTTGACATTATAGCCTCTAATGTTTTATAATAATCCATTTTTTCACATTTTTTAATGCTATGAATGTTGAAACACTTCATTTAAAAAAAATATTTTATGGGTCAAATTCTCCACATATAATAGTACCCCCTCACCTCTCTGATTAATAGTATGAAAAAACATTGGTTTATCCAATACCTACCCAAATATTTTTCTTAATTCACTCCCCGCATATTAGGGCCCTATGTTTGATTTTGAAATACACCTATAATTTCATTATGCACAATCCTAATTCAGTTATCTGAAGAAGTGGGAAAATTCATAGATATTTTTTCTTCAATGACCACATTCCAATTTCTCCCAACAATTCTTATATAATAAAATAATTTTTCCCTTATAATTATATTTTACTATTCTAATTTTAAAACATATATCCACTATATCTTCCTTCAAATGGAAAATGAACTCATTGATCAATAGAATAATGAACTAGGACCTCATGACTCGATGATATTCATTCTCTGTCACCACATTACATGATTTGATATAATGATGATTTTAATGTTTGAATATTATATTTATCATGTTACTATAATTTTATAAATATAATAGCACATGTACCTTCTTATATTCAATTCAGTGGGCATATGATCACATATCTCGTGCGTACAGTAGAGTACAATCTCATGAAGCGATGTGATTCATTTTTCAATTACACATTACATGGAATGTAATAAGGGTAAATATAATGACTATATTCCATATATTTTACATAATAATTATTCTATAATGATAATATAATATTTCTCATAATTTTTATTCATCTATCGAGAAAATGTGAACAATGGTCATTTGGACATACGACCGACCATATCCATGAATGATGTTATTTATTTTCTATCTTTAGAATTATTTAATTACAATCATTAAAAATATATTTAATATATATGATACATATATCTTGTTTAAAATAATTTATAATATTAAAATGACATCCATATTAATGGTCTGATGATTCCAAATAAAAACAGTCTCATAAAACAGGTATTACCCAAAATGTAATTTTAACATGGAATTTTTAATGAATTGACAAAAAATGTTATATTTACATGAAATATGGTATTATAAATATGAGAATAGAAATATAATATATCTATAATAAACCTGAAGTTATTATATATGATTTTTTATTGACAATGACGTAATTAGAAACATTATATAATGGATTTGTGTCTCAATTATTGTTTATTGTGACGAACATTATGTTATGCACCTATCTTCTTTTACGTGGTGTATATAAATCCCCTTTGAGATTTAATATAATGAATTTATAAAGTCTTTTTAAATATTAATTATAAATAAATATTATTTACTCATGTGTCTTAGGATTCAAAGTCACCATAGTGGATGGTATTTAATATCCAATTCTCCTAATTTGAAGAGGTTTATTTTTATGATTTCGATGATGAAATAATATGATCTATCTATAATGAAAATAATTATTATTTCTATCATATGGTTATGTGATGAAAATAATTATATTCCTTTCATTTTTGTTCTCATTATGTACACATGAATTGAATATATTTATTTTCTAATTAAACCCATTATTATTTCAATTCTCATTCAAAAATACATTTCAACCTTGTTCATGTTTTCTAGAAATTTTCACTTGAAATATTTAATTCATAATATATTGTTTTATGACATTATTACCTAGTATACAATTTTTAAAAAATCGGTTGATGGAATATTCTTATTTCATTCCAAATGGGGTATTATTGAGCTTTTCGGAATACTTGAGATGATTATTTTTTACATGACTTACATGAACTGAATTTTCCACCATTGTGAACAATCAAAAATTTAAATAATACATTATAGTTTTCCAAATTTATATTCAAATAAAAGTTATTGGAATTTGTTTACAATTTTTATGAAGTTATTTTTAAAATGAAAATGCAATTTTCATCATTAAATTCACATGGTGATGTTATGAAATAATTTTCCATCTAGGATAGAATCATTTGATGTTATTTATTCTTTATTGGGGATGTGATCCAAGGGTAGCATTATTATTATTTATATTAATGGTATATTTTTTATGTTTACATGTTGTTTAGGAAACCCATTTCTATGAGATAGGTTATACAATGATAAAATGTTAAAGAATCCTTCTTCTTTTTCCAAGGGTTATTCTTTGATTGAAATATGGAATGATTATGAAACTTATTTCTCTTCCATAAGATATGATATGATGAAATTATTATGAAATAAATTTATTTTCATTGGTTTTCAAATGATGAATGATTAACGATATTGTGTCTCATGTATGTATGATTTCGATTATGTGACGAGGAGGGACTATATCTCGACACAAATTATTGGGTAAAGATTTATACCACATGAGGTAAACAAGACTATAATGGGGAGTGATCCAAGATTAGTAAGATACATTATCAATAGTGATTTTGTTTGCTATGAACTATGCCTACTAAAATGGTTTTAGGTGTGAAATCATTCCACTATGATCATTGATTCAATTATCCAAAACTACTAGAGGATTTATTTTATTTTCTTATATGTATTCCACCAATCTCTGTATTATGTTATGGTTATTCCATCATGTATGTGGTTCATTTATTATATTATTAATCATGTATTATTACCTCCAAATATATATTTTATGACTAATGTTTATGATCTATGATGTGAGTGGTAATGTTATATACTTTTATTATCATATTATCATACCCTTATACCCATATTATATAGATATATCTATGGTTTCACCTTAATGATCATTACATATTACCCATTCTTATTTGTGGATTTCATAGGTAATGAATAATGTTTTTATATATACGATGTCAAATAATGGTGCATGTTTTGAAGAAATTAGTTGGAGATGATGGAGTTCATCTATGATCCAGTTTTTCTTGTTCATGATTCCATCAGTTCTAGAACTAATAAATTAATATGTGGGTCAATATATTATGTAATGAAAACTCACCTATTATGCTGGCATATTTATTTATGAAAATTATGGTTCTCAATAGTTGGTATCAAGGAAATTGTTATTTAATTATTTGAAACTAGTATGATAAAATTCTACTGATAATCCATAAGATAATCCTATGTATAAGAGAATTACCATAGTAATGGAAAGTATGGAGTGTGTTTTCTCTATCATTACATCCCGTTCCAAATAATAAATATGGATGTAGTTATGGAATATATTTACCATGGGATTCTTATAGCAACCTGATCCTTTTACATAAAACATTTCATGATTTTAAGAATAATTAATCATCAGAGTACAATCCAAGGATCGTTAAGTCTAGCGTCTTTGAAAACTAGGTACATATAACATATAACATGGGGCTAGAAAAAACATATTTATTTAGTCTCCATAAAAAGATTCAAACTTCCATTGAGCCCTTACATCTTCATAGGGTACCTTGGGGACCACAAGAATAAAGGGACGAGCTAAAAGCCCAGTATCGGAATAAACACAAAGATACACCACAAGCACATGAGTTAGGAGGCATGACATAATGATATACAAATCATGAAACTCATTGAATCATTTAATATAATCATGGGATCTTATAAACATGTAATAATATAAATGTGGTAGAATCATAAATCATATCTTTAGTACGGGTCAAGGCTATCTTCCAATCTTGTTTCCCATTTTAGTACGGGTCAAGGCTAACCGCCAATCCGGTTTCACATCGCATCTCATTAGACCTAACCTTACCCAAAGCATTGGAGGGCTGTCTGGGTGCACCCATCTCAAAATTTTCATGAATATTCTTACCACATAAATATTCTTACAACATATACAATCATACATAATCAACCATACACAAACATAAGGGTACCCATGGAAATAATTGGGTTCCACAATCATGACATAAATCATAACCAATGGGTGTTTCATGAAAGTGTCCATGTAAGGATTGAATTAGAAAATAAATGGAAGTCCATAGGGTAAAATAGTCGTATAACATGGTTAGTGGTGTCAAACATAAGTGACAACATATGAGAAATGTATTTTAGAAACATTAGCATTAAAATAGTTTTGTGCGGTTCTATGGAAAATACCATACATCATTAAATAGAGTAAAGAAGACATTATATTATAAAAACATAATTGAACCAAGATGGTTTTCATATTAAAAATAATGAATTTACAAAGAAAATTTTGTCTTAAAACAAAAGATAGAGTTCACTTGAAAATGGGTAGACGTTCGGGAAGTTCCATTAAAACGAGTGTGCTTATTGGAAAGTATCGAAGAGAGATTCACTTAAAAGAATGTATATAACCAAAATATAATGAGAGATGGATCTTTGAACATGATTTTGTATCATATTAACAGAATGTTTTATTTCTACATAAAAATAAAATACAACTACATTTTGGTAAAAAGAAAGATAGAGCAACCCAAAGGAATAAAGGATGTTTAGGTAGAATCCATCATGGTTTATTGGCATGGTACCGGGTGTAACTAAGAGGGATTGATGAGAAATATAGGGGGTTTCTCATCAGTAATAAATCATTAGGGTAGTATTGGGAAGGGGTATAAACATATCCCATTACTTGGTATTACACAAAAAGGAATATCATAGAGAACAATCTTGATTAAGAGTAAAAAGGGTAGGATCCCTTACCTTAAATCTGTCGCTGTTCTCCACTTGTTATTGACGACCTGAATAAAAAAATTAGTCTTATTAATTAATAGGTACATAACTTCTTCTATATTCAATTAATTTATTATAACCCTTTTTAGTTCATTCAAAGCCATTTTGATTAGTTACAAGGTTCAATTTCATTGTTCGGGCTCATTTGTTTAATTGGTTTTAAAAGATCGGTTCACTTATAATCAAGTTTGGATTATATGCAAGATGAAAGTGGTTGTTCATAATTGAAGTTATATTATTTAGTTCATATCCTAGAGATTACATGGATTTAATTTTAAGTAGGTTACTTATAGTGAAGTCAAATTATTATATATATATAACAATAGTGATAACCATTTTTGTTAATCGGTGGATTTGATTACAAAGAATGTGTTTTGCTTTATAACATAATTTCATTTTTACTAATGTATTACAGAACCAAAAAAATGATATAATAAATTTATAATAATCTGGTTCAACCATAACACAAATGGTTACATGACCAGAATTAAAGATAATTACAGAAATTGATAAACGGTTGTCCTTGAATGGGCTAAATTAGCCAATCTCAAACGGTGCTTTCATTCCATTCAAATAAAGGGGTGGTAAAGGAGAGAAGATAATGAAATATACCACTAGAATTAATACATTCCAAAACATGTATTTTACTGGATTTATCATACTATTTTGGTGGATGGAGTTGAGGAATGAAATAAAAACTAAAAGAACATAAAAGAAAAGAAGAAATTGGGAAGAGGAATTTACCTCTTGATACATCCTCTATTGAGAACCTCTTAAGGGGAGAGGTTTTGGTATTTTGCAGATAATGAGAGCTTTTGGACGTGGGGGAGGACCATGGAGAGATATTTGGGATGAATAATGGCAGGGCACAATTTTTGAGAGGAGTGTAGAGAAGAGGAAGTGAAGGAGGTTTTTTATAGTGGAGGAGAGGAGGGAATTCATAATATTATAATCATTAATTTATTAATTTTCAAAAGACAAGGAATAGTAATTATTCCATGACCAATAATAGTAAATTATTCATGTGAATTAGAACCATGGGTGGTGACATCAGCCATGATCCTAAGAATACTATATTTAGCTCATAATGTATATATTCGGTAAATTACCGTATTTAACTCTTCATAAAAATCTAGTATTTCAGAAAAAATCACAAAATTTCAACCTAACAATTTTTCAACATGCAGAATCCAAAAATGAAGTCCATTTTTCGAAAATATTTTTCTAAATATGATTATTATAATATTTATTTAAAATCATAATTTATTATCAAAAACCTGTTTTAGAACACTCATTAACTCATTCAAAAATATAGGTATATCATACTTCCAACTTGGACGTTATTAGTATACTATCATAGGTGAGGTTAATATTCATTAATGTATATCACTACTCATAAGGGTATGTTACTATTCATAAGGGTAGGTTACTATTCACCAAAAATTATGATTTTTCTTATCGAACTCCAAAAAACATACTGATTGCAACCGTGTATGTCAGATTTTTGAAATTCCAAACACAGAAGAGACAAAATTATGTTTAAAGGCTACTTATCACTTAGTAGTTCATTATTTTGTGATTTTATGGCATATTTATAACAATGGAATTTCCATTAAAAACATTAGGCCGTTATATTCTTCCCCCGTTATGAAATTTCTCCCTCTAAATTTCGTTTTACATGAAAAGCCAAAAATAGGTGTGGGTAATTTTCCTTCATTTCTTTCTCCAATTCCCATGTTTCCTCTTTGTACTTATGGTTTCTTCATAGTACCTTGACTAGATGAGTAGTCTTTTTTCATATAAAATTTCCACTATGATCCAAGATCTTCACTGGCTTCTCCTCGTAAGAGTGATCATCCTCCAACTGTACCACATTTGAGGAGAGTACATGTGAAGGGTCTGGTATCTACTTCCTTAAGAGGGATAAATGAAAGACATCATGTACTTTTGACATGGTAGGTGTAAGTTCCAGTCAATAGGCCACAACTTCAACTTGATCAAGGATCACGAAGGGGCTGATGTACCTAGGAATTAACTTCCCTTTCTTCCCGAATCGCATGGCTCTCTTCCATGGAGATATTCGAATGATGAATTTATCTCCAACGTCGAACTCCAAGTCCCTTCGATGGCTCTCAACATAGCTCTTTTTTCATCTTTGAGCATCTTTGATGTGTTTCTGGATGACTTGAACCTTCTCTGTAATCTCTTGAACAAGATCGGGTCCAAGTAGCTTTCTTTCTCCAACTTCATCCCAACATGTTGGAGTTCTACATCGCTTTCCATACATAGCATCATATGGAGCAATCTAATTACTCGAGTGGAAGATATTATTGTATGAGAACTCAACCAATGGGATATGTTGATCACATCCACCTTTTAATCCTAGAGAGAAGGCTCTAAACATATCTTCAAGAATCTGAATAGTTCTTTCAGACTGGATATTCTATTTGGGGGTGATAGGTTGTGCTGAAATTTAATTCAATACTCAAAGAATGTTGAAGGCTCCTCCTGAATTTAGACGTGAACCTTGGATCATGGTCAGGGACAATTGAGAGCAGAACACTGTGCATTCTCACCACTGCATTCACATATATATTTTCAAGTTGTTCAAGCGATAAATATTCCTGAATAGTGATGAAATGGGATGTCTTGGTGAGTCAATCAACCACAGACAATATCTCATTATTTCCTTTCAACGTCTTCGAGAGACCTGTGACAAATTCCATAGTAACATTTTCCCATTTCCACATGGGTATATGCAATAAATGCATAATACCATTGGACTTTTGTCGCTCAGCTTTAACATGCTGACATACCAAGCACCTTGATATATATTCCACAATATCCTTATTCATGTTATCCCACCAGAAGTGTTCCCAGAGATCACGATGAATTTTGGTGCCCCCAAGATGGATAGAGAAGGTCGAGCTATGTTCATCATTCAATATCTCCTTATTTATCTCTAGATCATATGGTACACATAATCGTGTCCAAAATCTTACAACTCCTTCGTCATCAATTTTGACATTGGAGGATTTCCCATTTTTAACAGCTTCCACCATTTTATGAATTTCCACATTATTTCTTTGAGCATCCTTTATTTTCTCTAAGAGGGATGGTTGCGCAATCATTTGAGAAAGGATTGACGATGTTCCTCCCTTAATGATTACCATGTCCATCCTTTGAAAATATAAGAAGATCATATCCTTTTCAATTCTCATCATTGATAAAGATTCAAGATCCTTTATACTTAGAGCATCTCCCACCTTGTTTGCCTTACCGGGATGGTAGTGGATTGAGCAGTCAGAATCCTTGATGAGCTCTATCCATCTTCGTCAGTTCATATTAATATCTTTCTCAGTGAATATATAGCATCTCCCACCTTGTTTGCCTTACCGGGATGGTAGTGGATTGAGCAGTCAGAATCCTTGATGAGCTCTATCCATCTTCGTCAGTTCATATTAATATCTTTCTCAGTGAATATATATTTGAGACTCTTTTGGTCAGTATATATCTCACATTTTTTCCCATAGAGATAATGCCACCAAATTTTCAACGCAAAGATCACAACCACCAACTCCAGATCATGTGTGGGATAGTTTTTCTCTTTTATTTTCAGATGCCTTGAGGAATAGGCTATCAGTTTATCATTTTTCATTAGCACACAACCTAATTTGTTCTTAGAGTAATCACTATACACCAGAAAGTGATCTCCACTTGAAGGCAGTGTGAGTACCGGCACAGTGATAAGCCTCTTTTTCAACTCCTTGAAACAGTCTTCACTTTCCTGTGTCTAGATGAACTTTACTCCATTCTGTTTCAGCTTGGTCATTGGGTTTTTCAATCATGAAAGTTTCTTCACAGATCGTCGATAGTACCTAGCTAGACCTAAAAAGTTGTGGATCACCTTTATAGAAGTTGGCCTCAGATACTCTTCAATTTCCTTCTTCTTGGAAGGGTCCACATATATCCCTTTCTTGGTGATAACATGCCCCATGAATGATACATCCTCCATCGAAAACTCACATTTAATGTACTTTTCATACAACATCTCCCTTCACAAAGTCTTTAACACAGTTCCCAAATTCTCCCCATGTTCCTCTTTTCTCTTGGAGTATATCAGAATATCCTCCATAAAGACCACCACAAATTTGTCGAGGTAATATCTAAAGAATCTATTAATTAAATCAATGAAAATTTCTAGGTAATTATTTAATCTGAAGGGAATCACTATGAACTCATAGTGTCCATACCTCATTCAAAAGGTAGTCTAGGGAATATCTTCCTACCTCATCATTAGTTGATGATAACCTGACAAATGGTCCACCTTAGAGAAATAACAGGCCCCATGAAGCTGATCAAACAAGTCATCTATTTGTGGAAAGGGATACTTGTTCTTTATAGTGATTTTATTAAGATCAAAATAACCAATGAAGAGGTGCACTGATTCATCCTTCTTCTTAATGAAGAGGACTGGAGCACCCCATGGTGAAGCACTCGAGCGTATAAAATCATTCTCCATATTCTCCTATAACTTCTTCTTTAGATCTTCTAGCTATACTATGGCCATTTTTTACGGTGTATTTGATATTGGTAGAGATCCCGGGATAAGTTCAATTAAGAACTCAATCTCTCAATCAAGAGGATGACCAGGAAACTCTTCAGGGAATACATCAGTTTAATCACTCATGATGGTCATCTCTTCAAGAATGATTCTACCCTTTGTCCCAATCATTTGAGCTAGATATGATTTCTCACAAGGAAGCAGTATCCAATCATGAGACGATGATTCTATAAGAGACTCATCTTATTCCTTACAATTGTAAAGAATCCGAGGATCCTTCAGGATCTGAAAAGTGATATCCTTTTCTTGACAATTGATGTTGGCCTTGTACAAAGATAGCCAATCCATTCCCAATATAGCGTCAAACTCTACTAAAGTAAGTATGATAAGATTTTCATGGAGTTTTAGTCCACAAACATTAACCAGGGAGGAGTTATAAACCATGGATGCAATAATTTCCCAATTCGCTATTCTCACAGAAAAATTTTCCTCCATATTTTGAGATGGTGTTTGAATAGTTCTACTAAACTTGCACGATATCAAAGAATGTGTAGAACTAGAATCAAATATTACATTCTCTATTCTTGAATGAATGAAAAGCGTACCTATCACAACATAGTTTTCTGGCTCATCCTCAGTAGTATTGATAGCATAAGACCTTCCTTGTTGCCTTGGAGATTGTTTTTGATTGCCTTCGACAACCCTCGGCTAGGGGAAATTGTTCGCATAATTCCCAAGCTCCATGCAGTTATAACACAGCACTGTAGGCTGATTTTGATCTAAACCTTCCTTTCTTCATCATCATTAGCAGGATTTTTCATATCCCTTTGGCAGTTCTTGGAAAGATGACCAAACATTCAACATTTGAAGTAATTCTGGGTTCCCTTGGGATAGTAACCATGATGCTTCTTACCACAATTTTTGCAAAGGGGAAAGTGAGACTTCTTTCAATCATGTGATTTTTTTGATGAACCACCCATGTTGTTCTCAATTATAAACTTCTAGTCTATAGGCCCATGAGACCACTGAGAGTCCCCAATCTCCATTTCAACCTTGAGGGCACAATGGAAAATCTATTCGTAGCTTTCAAAGTCTCGAATCACCAATACTTTTTGTTGACTCGGATTTTTCTGCTAAAGAAGTGATCCACCGTTATTTTGGTGTTTATGAAAAATCCATAGGCATACCTTTCAAGCCTTGTAATGTTTTCTTCATACGCCCCGATGGGCTCATTTTCCTTCTACTTGAGTCCAAATAACTATCTTTCCATCATGAGATGGAGGGTTTGAGGAAAATATTTGTTGAAAAACATTCTCTTGAATTCCTCCCATTCTATAGAATTAATTTCCTCTTGGGACTTTGTATTCTTGATCAGTGTCCACCACTGATCATCATCCCCATCAAAATGATAGACTACCAGAAAAAAAGTCTCATATTTTGAGCACTAGAGGACAGAGAAAATATTTTCAAGGGAGTTAATCCATTTTTCTACAAGGAGGGGATCAGAAGACCTGCTAAACATGGGAGGCCTTTTCCGCCTGAAGGATTCTCTGGAAACATTCTCTTTACTTGGAGGAGGCGAAAGTTCCACCTGATTCAAGTTATTATTCATAACTCGAGCCAGCTGTGCAAATACTTCCATGAAGTTTCGAGCGCCTGCTTCTGTCACATCAGCCTTTTCATTAAAGAAATCATCACATTGCCTATCAAATTTGTTGTTGGAATGTGTTCTTCTACTTCCCGCCATTAACTAAGACATAGAACGTATAATTAGGAGTCTTGAATACATAGCTATTGAGCATAAAAATAAACATTGAACATAAAAGTATGAATATATAGAGAATAAGTATATCTATACTTGTGATTCCTTCGGTTTATATCTAGGTTACCCTCGATCTATTTCTTAACTTATATTCTTATGGGCTTCTTTTTGTCCCTTAATAATGGTTTGTACTAAGCTCGTGAATCTACTAAAGAATATCTCCCGGGAGTGTCGAAACCAAGAGTGTTACAGGGCCTGTTTTCGTGCACCAGTTCTTATTTGAGTCTTGCACAAAGCAGTGTTTTTGGGTTTTACCCCTACATACATCTATGCCAAATCCAGCTCTACCTGCTCATATCCAGATACATATGTATTTTCTTGATAAACCACTTACTCTATACTCACCAAAACTTTGGATTATTTTCTTATAATTAGTCTCATCCTTTAGGTTCTCACTAAGGTGCTCTATTTATAATCTCCAAATATAACTAGACCATGCCCTGATACCAACTATAGCGACCCGGGACTTTTACATAAAACATTTCATGATTTTAGGCATAATTAATCATATAGTAAAATCCATGGATCGATATGTCTAGTGTCTTGGAAGACTTGGTACATATAACATAAAACATATGGCTAAAGAATTTATTTATTTTACCTCTATAATGAGCTTCTAACTTCCTTTTATCTCTTACATCTGCATAGGGTACCCTGGGGAACATATTAACAAAGGGATTAGCTAAAATCCCAGAAAAGGAATGAACATAAAGCAACATCTCTAGCACATGAGTTAGGAGGCATGACATAACGATATCTAAAGCATGAAACTCATAAAATAATTTAATATAAGAATGGGATCATATAAACATAGAATCATAAAAATGTGGTAGAATCATAAATCATATATTTAGTATAGGTCAAGGCTAACCGCCAATCCCGTTTCCCATTTTAGTATGGGTCAAGGTTATCCGCCAATATCGTTCCACATCGCATCTCATTAGACTTAACATTATACAATGCATTGGAGCGCTATCTAGGCACACCCATCTCCACATTTTCATGAATATTATTTCCATATAAATATTATTTCCCCATATAAAATCATACATAATCTACTATACACAAACATAAGGGTACCCATGGAAATAATTGGGTACCACAATCATGACATAAATCATAACCAATGGGTGTATCATGAATGTGTACATGTAAAGATAGAATTAGAAAATGCAGGGATGTTTATAGGGTAAGATATGAATATAACATGGTAAGTGGTGTCAAACATAAGTGAAAACATATGAGAAATGTATTTTAGAAACATTATCATTAAAACATTTTTGGGCGGTTTTAAGGAATATACCATAGATCTTTTAAAATAGTACATAAAACATTATTTTATATAAAACCAGAATTGAAAAAAGAATGTTTTAATAATAAAAATACTAAATATAAAAAGACAATTGTGTCTTAAAACATAATATAGAGTAAACATGAAATTTTCTAAATGTTCGGGAAGTTCCTTTAAAACGAGTGTGCTTATTGGGATGTATCGAAGAGAGATTCGCATAAAATCATGTATATCCCCAAAAGAGAATGAGAGATGGATCATCGAACATGATTTTGGAGAATATAAACAGAATTTTTTACTTCTATATAAAAATAAAATACAACTACATTTTGGTAAAAATAATGATAGAGCAACGCGAAGGAATAAAAGATGTTTGGGTAGAATCCATCATGGTTTATTGGCATGGTATCAGGTGTAACTAAGAGGACTTGATGAGAGATATAAGGGTTTTATAATCACATATAAATCATTATTGCAGTATGGGGAAGGGGTATAAACATATCCCATCACTTGGTATTTCACGAAAAGGAATAACATAGAGAAGAATCTTGATTAAGAGAAAAAAGGGGAGGATCCCATACATTAAATCAGTTGGTGTTCTCCACTTGTTATTAACAACCTAAATAAAAAATTAGGATTATTAAATAATAAGTCTAGAACCTCATTTATATTCCATTTATTTATTATAACCATTTTTAGTTCATTCAATGCCTTTTTGATTAGTTAAAAGGTTCAATTTCATTTTTTGGGCTCATTTGTTTACTTGGTATTAAAAGACCGGTTGACTTATATTCAAGTTTGGATTATATGCAAGATGAAAGTGGTTGTCCAGAATAGAAGTTATATTATTTATTTCATATCTAGTAAATTATATGGTTTTAATTTTAGTTAGGTTACTTAGATTGAAGTCTATTTATTATATATATAACTATAGTGATAACTGTTTTTGTTCATCAGTTGATTTGATTACAAAGAATGTATTTTTCTTTATAAATTAATTCCATTGGTACCAAAGGATTACATAAAAAAAAATAGTATATAATACATATATAATAATATATTTCAACCATAACACAAGTGGTTTCATGACCAAAATTAAAGATAACAACAATAATTGATAAATTGTTTTCCTTGAATGTGCTAAATTAGCACATCTCAAACGGTTCTTTCATTTCTTTCAAATAAATGGGTGGGGAAAGGAGAAAAGATAACGAAATATAACACTAGCTTGAAGAAATTTTAGCACATTTATGTTACTGGATTTATCATACTATTATGGTGGAGGTAGGTGAGGAAAGAAATAAAAAAGAAAAGAACTTAAAAGAAAAGAAGAAATTGGGAAGAAGAATTTACCTCTTGAGACATCCTCCTTTGAGAACCTCTTAAAGGGGGAGTATTTGGTATTTTGAGGAGGCTGAGAGATTTTTCACATGGGGGAGGACCTTGGGGAGAGATTTGGGCAGAATAATGGCAAGGCACAAGGCTTGAGTGGAGTGGATAGAAGAGGGAGTGAAGGGGGGTTTTATAGTGGAGGACAGGAGGGATTTCATAATATTATAATAATTAATTTATTTTTTCTTCACAAGACAAAAAATAGTAAGTATTCCAGAACCAAGAATAGTAAATGATTCATGTGAATTCGAACCATGGGTGGTGACATCAGCCATTATTCTAGGACTAGTCTATTTAGCTTATAATGTATATATACGGTAAATTACAGTATTTACTACTCAGCAAAAAATCAAGTATTTCAGAAAAAATCTAAAAAATTCACCCCAACCATTTTTATGTGTAGAATCCAAAAATGAAGTCTGTTTTTCAAAAATAATTTTCTAAATATGATTATTGTAATATTTAATTAAAATCCTAATTTATTATCAAAACCAGTTTGAAAACCCTCATTAAATCATTCTAAAATATAGGCATATCGTACTTTCAACTTGGATATTACTTTTATACTACCATAAGTGAGTTTACTATTCATTAGGGTATGTCACTATTCATAAGGGTATGTTACTATTCATAAGGGTAGGTTACTATTCATCAAAAATTATTTTTTTCTTATCGGACTCCAAAAAACATACTGATTGCAACCGTGTATGTCAGATTTTTGAAATTCCAAACACAGAGGTGACAATATTATATTTAAAGGGCAGTTATCACATAATAGTTCATTATTATGTGATTTTATGGCATATTTATAAGAAGGTAATTTTAATTAAAACATTGGGTCATTACATTGCTTACTCAAAAAATGTTGTCTCGAGATTGACTCAAACATTAGCTAGTAAATGATAATGGGCACAAGTGCACATATGTTATCACACTCTTGGGGGTATGCATTAGTTAATACACATATTATTTAAAACCCATTATGAAGGATACATATAGATGATAGACAACATAGAATATGTTAATCATAAGGTTTCATATATTTAAATGAATGTGGTGTGATTTAGACATCCAATAAGTGATTTTTCATTATTATGTGGTTACCTACAATGATAATTATTTCATACACTATTATTTCATTGGGTTTTTGAGTCATGAAATGGGTCTCTCTCCTCAGGATACCATTGTAACTTTTCTATGAATTTTCAAATGGTTCCTTCATCAGTAGATGGATGCAGAACAGCTTTCTAAAGGCCAAATATCATCTGGATTTTCCAGTCCAAGACTCTTGGGGACTCACATTGGTCAATAGGATAGGAGGTCTGGCTCATCATTCCCTTTTGGGTGGGAATTTGTTCCTACTATATGATTCTCTTATAGATTTATGATATGTTTTTTAATATAATCTGAATCCTGATATGAGAGTGGTTACCCATAAAAATGACTCATTGGTAACATCTGTCATTAATAAACGAAGTATCATTAATGAGTTGAGGGGGTGTGGTCTCACTAGTGAATCCCACTATATGTATTGATGTTTCTTATCCATGTTTAAAATAGATAATAGTTTAATTATATGCAGAACCATTATTACCAAATCCATCAGAATGTGCTGCCACACGAGGAGGAGGTTATCATTATGAGGATTGGGTTGACCCATTATGTGGAATCATACGTATCCTGGTTTTTACATAAATACAATCAGACATAG
Source organism: Viscum album (assembly GCA_963277665.1). Classification (NCBI taxonomy): domain Eukaryota; kingdom Viridiplantae; phylum Streptophyta; class Magnoliopsida; order Santalales; family Viscaceae; genus Viscum; species Viscum album. Next base: position 940,094,442 of record OY728129.1, read on the forward strand.
TTATTTTATCCCATGTATTTTATCATTATACGGAGAGGTAATATATGCGGTGCTGATATAGAAAATATTTATGCTTGGGTCTCAAGGATATTTCCTACATATCTGGTTATGTCAGGAATAATTTTCATTATTAATCAATCAGTCCCATAGGGATGGACCCATAGTATTTGACCGTATAGGAGGTCTATTCATAACATTCCCCTCATCAGGGTAGCATACATGGATTTCCCTGATTTGTGGAAATTAATGATGCCTAAATTTGTGTTTATTGTTTCTCCATAATCCTGAAAGAGGTGTGATTTGTGTGATTAAGAGGGGGAATAGATTATCATTCTCATGGAATCTTGATATGGAAACTTATGTCCTTGGACTGTCCAAGGGGAGTTTAGTATAAATCAAAGGCTTTGAGAAGGCATCCTACATATCCTGAGTATAAAATTAATAAAATTCATCATAGTTTTCTTATCCCTTAACATGCTAATAGGCAAAGGTGGATGATCACAATCAAGGAAATTACGACCATATTTGAGGTTCTGAGTCTTCTAGGGGCATACACCATGTTGGATTCCCAATTTATTGAGACAATACTATATAATTTCGGTAGATGGGTATTACTGACAAGTTCTTAAGGTGCCACATGACTTGGCCTATATTCTAAGAGGATGTCGTGAGAGCCCATTCATATTCCTAGATGCTCTCATAAGACTTTGTTAACATGAGCAGACAACATTTTATTATTCAGTTTCTGCATTTGAAGGATTTCATGAGGATTAAATGAAAAGTACATGGTGTTATGTGTGAAACCATGGGGGTACGTATGAAGAAATCATGTGACTATTCCATGACTAGTCAATATGGCTTCGTATAACCCAGTTAGCAAGTTGAAGGAGTGTCATGAGATATGGGCAACATGTCTTGGTTCTCGGTCATGACTTTGGGAGGCTAACATGAATAAAAATTGAGCATCAAACATGTTTTGATTTAATTAATCCACCTTCAGTATTTATTCCAACGTTTTCCTTTTCAATTCCTTGGTTTTAATCTGTGTCAGTTATCGAGTCACTTATGATCTTGTAGGAATTCAAGATGTTCTTTGCATCGAACACCAGAGAACCTTTGTGTGATTTATCAATGATCCCGTGATTTTTCTCATGCATAGTTCATAACTACTCTGTCTTTCTCCCAGTATATTATATGATTGAGGGTTGTTCACTCACATGAATGTTTATTCTGATAAATTCACTCTATTACTAGTGTCAGACTCTATGAGTTTTTTTATGCATCGTTCTAGTGATCCACAAGATCAAAAATTTATCCTCTATGAATCCAAAATAATTTTAATGTACAGGATGGTAAATTTATGGGAATCACAAGATCAGTTTTTCTACACTTTGTGCGGCTTATCTAGAATGATTTCAGGCTAGATTTATCGAAGGGAATTGGCGCCATCTAGCATTACGATTCTCTATCGTGGACTACTCTATATCTGATGCCTTATTTTCAATATTCACGAGTCCCATCCATTAACGCATCATTTTTAGGATTATTACTAATTAATGAAAATGTATTTGATCATGTAGGCGTGTCAATATTCTTTTCATTTGTCCTATAGATATGCCCAATGCCATTCACAGGTGATTGATGCCTTAGATGTGATATTTCATAAGGTTGGGGAGGTTTTTCTGGTGGTCTCACGAGGCCATTGGTTAGAATCTCATAGCGCATAACATGTCTTTGAATGACCATGCTAACTCTCACCTTATTCCTCATATTCACCTTGGTTTTTTGTTACAATGGTAATGGATTATGCGATTTTACATGAGTAATGTCAAGGATATTTACTATACATTTAGTGATGGCTCACATGACCAATATGTGTTATTTGGGGATGTGTGTGCATGTTGTGGAAAAATCTATACATTTTTCCTTAGTGTGTTGAGGGGGGGGGTGTCATGTTTCCTAGCCATACCTGATAAATTATAAATGGTGATTCTTACAAGAATAATCTTTTTTTTGAGACAAGGTAGACATCTTGTCAGGGTATTATAGTGTCTTGAAGGTCTGCAGGGGCGTGTTTCATGTCTTTCAGCAACTACGAGTACCTCTCATATCATCCCTGTTGAACTCCCTTATTTAAAAGTATAATGGTTTTGGGATTGTGTGTTTTCTCAATTATCATCAAGGAATTTTTTTCTTCCCAACTATTATATGTAGCATGAGCATTACCACCCTGGTCATTCTCTTCCTTTGGATATCATTCCTGCACATTTCTTGGAGAAACTATAGATGGGTTTTCATTCATTTTCAACTACAACCTATGTGATATGGGGTAATGCATTCAATTTTAACCATGTAGTCTTTCATTTTCTATAAGCCCTTAATATGTTCTAGAAGGTCCACTAAAGGGGTATCAATTTTATTCACCATAGGATATGTGATGTGCGTGGAGACTTCATGTGACATTGAAGTTGTAAAACAATCACGAGTCTCTTGGTAGATCATTTGATCTACAAGTATATTCTCTCTATATTTTTTGGAGAAGGTAATACCCATATTCATGTATTTCTTACTTTGTGAATATTAATGATCCTTGTTTGGTGGGTGTCCACAAATGCCCCCCTCCGGAATGACATTTGTAGAGACAGTGCTTGGTTCTAAGGAAAACCAAATCCCTCTGATGTATATGGTTGTTTTTTAACCAATCATAATAGTACACAATTGGTCCACTAGGATACATTTGGAATTATATAAAATTCACAATATATTGGGGGTGAAGGAAAATTTATTCCGATGGTTTCCCATACTCTAATGCACTCATTTTACTTCCTCTGTCTAGTATATTGACCATATGACCATACCATGAACACTGATCATGAGCCCTATTTGTGTTTTTAAACCCAATTTCCATCTCATCTATGAATTTCCATCATAACTTTTTCTTGCTCAGATTCTCATCGGATCCAATAGTGAATCAATCTTCAGTAACATCTTCAACATAATATATGAGGAATGTAATTGTATTGGGGACTTCACTAGAGCTATTGGCCTGATCATTCAATCATTGAGAATCATGTGAACATGTTCATGTCACTCTATCGTGTGTCCCCAAGGGGGCCCTAAGGATCATGTGATGCCATATAGGGGTTATGCAACCTCTGAGCCCTCTGTAGGTCAGGCAATTCATGAACTCTATATGTGGTTTAGGAATCCCGTGTCGAGTCGTGCGATGTTCTTGATGACACTGATCTATCTAAAACATCAACAATATTTGTTTTTTTATATAATTTATTCCACATACTTATTTCCAGATGGATTTTAGTTCCCACCAAGGTCCCATGGTGGTGGACAATAAAAGGGCCCTGATTTCAAGAAATCATAACATTGATCCCCAAACCCCTATGTATACTACTAATGTGAGTTTAAAAGGATTACTCTCGCCTGGGATTTTGGAATACCCTTTTCCTTTTTGACTCAATATATATGAGTTTTATTAGATATATTACAAAACCATTCTCCCCAAAACATTAATCATTATTCTTGATGGTTGTATGATTCCCTCCACTGCGTTCAGATGATAATTACCGATGATGGTCAGTCGGTTATTGCTTAATCTCAATGTGTGGTTTATCTGTTGATTGACACTCCAATGTACCTATATGGTCATTAATTCACTCAAAATCCTATTTATAAATGTTATTTGATTATATTTTTCTCTTCTCTAGACACATTCGTCATATAATGGTAAATGAAATGTGATATTCACCCTGGTAACAATTATTCTGATGAATGGGTATGTTTATTTTGGGTGACGCTGATCTGTTTGGTGTTTACTAATTATCTATATTGGGTTCATCATCATGATTCCATGTGGATATCTTAATTCATCATTTTATGAAATTTAAACCTTCTCCAGGAATGGATTTGTTTTTGGTGTCCTGGTACCAACACATTTCATCTTCCTCAAAGTGATATGGGTAACAACTTATGGTATATTCAACAACTAGGAAGTATCCCTCTTCATACAGATATTTATGATGAATTCATTCCTTCTATTGATGTTTGGGATTATCATTTAAAAATACTCGCATCAGTGAGGGAGATTATTTTTATCTTGAATGAGAAATTGAAGTGAGAGATGACTATGTACTCTATTTTTTCTTTCATATATTGTATTAATATTTTTATATTATTGCAACAGGGCTAGACCAACAATTATTCATCCCCATAATTTCCCTTATCAACAAGCCTGTGATAGAGATGGATCATATTGTATCATTCTAGAAGCCAGATAGTATACCTCATGGGGTAGTTGGGGGATCCTAGAGGTTTATTCAGAACATAGGTTGTATGTATTAATCTCTATGTTCTTTAATGGTTGGCTTTTCCCAGAAAGGGATGCATGCTTAGGAATCTGTGTTAGAAGATTGATGATGGTGGAGTGACTTGCGGAAGGGAGGAACCTTAGCCACGTAGTACCAGTCATGTTCACCTCTCCCAGATGTTTTGAAATATTCAACAAGGAAACACTCCATACCGGATTAGTGGTCCAATACAGTTCATGCTCATTTGGATATGATATCACTTCCACTATTTAGAGTACTATAATGCTTCCAGGATTCTGAATTCTCCATCTTGTCCTAGATTGATGAACAACTATGGGATTGGGAATATATCTCTAACTCTACAGGGGTCGAAGGGAAATCATTTCAATCTCATTGTTTTTATTCTTCTACATTCCAAGCACTAGGTTGTCTGATTATCAGGACAAAAACACTATATTAACAATGATTTTTAGAGGGGGTTATGCAAAACCTCCTCTAAATTCATTTTTGAGGGGGTTACACATAGCTGTATCTATAGTTTTCTGTATTATTGTTTAATATGCAGTTTCATTTTAGAGAGGGTTGAGTCAAAACCACTGCTAATTTAATAATTATTTTCAATATATATTTTGTTGGATTTTATAGGAGCTATATATATATATATATCATTTTTAGGATATATTTATAAATATTTTTTAAAAGAAAATAATGGGTTTTCACAAGACCCTATAATTTATGATATTATATGGTGTTCAAGAATCATCACTAATATGTTAGATTAGAGGGAGTTTTGACCAATTCTAATATAAGAAATTAGAAGGGTTTTTGGAGCCCTTATACTTTAGGAAATTAAAGGGGGTTGTTAACCCATTCTCTTTTATGAAATTAGGGGGGATCGGACCCCCTCTAATGGATGACCTTAGACGTGGTTCTGACATCCCTATTATTTATGACATTAGAGGCGGTTGTTAACCCCATCTAATTGAAGAAATTTGATACGTTCATGAAACCCCTCAAATCATTTTTATTAGAGGAAGTTTTAAAACCCCTCAAAATATTTATTTATTTTTTAAAATAAATCGCATTAAAATTAAAATTGTATAATATATATGTGTGTGTCTCTTTGCATGTGTATGTAAAAATATATTACATAAACACATTATATAAATTTATTTAAATACATTCTAAACACATAAATATAATGAAATTATATAAATAATTAAATAAATACTTATACATATAAAAATTGTGTACATATATAAATATTGGTATACATAACATAAATGTCATTTTCTATAATTTTATTAACTTTTTTGAAATTTATATTTGGTTTTATAAATACAATAGAGTTATATTATGATTTATGTTAAACATATATTATATTAAATACTTTTTAAATTGTATATTTTTGTATAAATATATTTATATTATATTATGTATACAAATAAATATAATATATGAAAATTGAAATTTAAATATACATATATATATATTATAAAATTATATTATAAAAATTATATTATAATTATTTAATTATATATAAATTATATAATTATTTAATTGATATTGTATTATATCATATCAATTAAAAAATAATTTAGTATGTATTTATATCATTTAATTTTAACATATATTCCAATTATATGAATGTATTTGGTTGTGTGTTTGTGTCTGTGTATATATGATATTATATTATTGTATATATTAAAATACATAAATATATAATTAAAATGTATTTCATATAATATATGTATAATATAAATCATAAAATATAACAATATAATGTATTTATAAAAGAAAAATATACTTTTTATATTTTACTAAATAAGAGTAATAGTAATAATAAATAATAATATTATTGTTATACTCACATGTACACGTATACTAGTATATAAAAATGATTATATATATATATTATAGATTTTATATTTATAAATATAAAATAATAACATAAATAGACACTCACACAACAAAATATAAATGTATTTACAAAAATATTTATAAATATATATTTATATATGAAAATAAAATTATTTATAAGTATATTGTATATACAGAGATAGTATATTTGTATATATATATATTTAAATTATAAATTAGTATATTATATATTATATAATATTTTTGTATCCAATTATATATATATATTATAGACAAAAATATGTTTATCATATATTTTCAACAAATATATATATATATATATAATACAAACATATATATATTATATATAAATAATATACACAAATATATCATATATATAAAAATATATTATATTATTTATATATCCATACACAAATATATATATATAATATCTAATATTAAGGTATGTGAATAATAATTAATAATTTTATATAATAATCACGATTCATCATAGTGTTGTTGTAGTGGTGTTGAAGGTATCTATGATCAATCTTGGGTTCGACTCAAATAAGCCACATATTTGTACCTCATTTTGATGTGTGCTAGGTGGTGGATGTGCCATGCTTCACACGTGAGGGGTGGTGTGACTAAGCACGTAGATGGATTTTGGCCTTAGGGTGAGATGTATTGGTCATGGTGTCATGTGGGAGTATCTTTTAGGGCATGGTGGGTTGTCTGGTTCTTCAGGATGTAGTCTTGTAGGGTGCAGGGGGTCATGTGGTGTGTCTCAGGGGTTGTCCTATGGGTGTTTGGGGGTTGTCCTAGTGGTGTTTGGGTCTTATCTAATGGGGTATCTAGTGGGTGTTTTATAGGGGGTTTCATCGTGTCTGATGAAGGATTTCATAGGGTGTTTTAGGGTTTTTTTGTGTTTATTGGGGGTGTTAGAGTGTCTAGAGTGGCTTGGATGGTGAAAAACAATTAAAAAAAGTGTTTTAGTATATGGAAGATTACAGTATAACCACTCCAAAACATGGACAACATGGAGTCTACTAGAGGCAGTTCTAACCGCCTATAATGTGATGCTTGAATTGGTGGTGATTAAAAGTACCTCTAATCTATTAGGATGGGATTCATTTTGGGTATATATAAAAGGGGGTTAAAACCACTTGTAATCAAACCACTAGTAATCACATGAATATTTTACCATTACATGCAATGAAATACCTCTAATTTATGTAGGTGAAAAATTTAGTGGTGGTTATTTGTAATCACCACTAAAGTAGTTAAAATGGGTTACAACCCCTTGTAAATGAAATAATTACCCCTTCCAATCACTCTATTATTTTTTAGTGTGTTGATTATTGAAGTGGTTCTCTTGATGAAAGATCATATATAATCTCCACTCTGGAAGGAGTTCTCATAGCCAAGGTGGACAATATGATCTTATGTGAGCCGTACACACCGTATCAATTCGTCCAAAAATTTGTCTATATTTAGAGAGTTTCTCTCATTATATTAGTTTCATTTTGTGGGGAATGAAATCCTCACATTATTCGTGAATTCTGGAAGATACTTTCACATGATGATATTATATCCGAGATCATACATTCGCATAATGTTTCTTGAGATTCCCTTTCCCAGAATTATGACCAAGATTGGGTAATAGCTTATCCCAATAGTGTGTTATCCCAACTTTTACATCATGTAGGCATTCATTTTTCATCACAAACTCCATTATTTGTGGCTTTAGTCGAATTTAATGAAGGTCTAGGTGGTGAGTCCATGAATTGGCCCCTCTTCGATGATTTTTATTTGGATAATGGATTAGATTTTATGGAAGATATAATTACTCCAGTATAGTCTATAGATTACACACCTGCTAAGAGAATATATTATATGTCTTCCTCTCATGTATTTTTATTTGTTCAACTAATTATCCCTCCATCTATCCAGCTTAATCATTCTAATTCAGAAGTTCATGTGAGATTTAGTCTAATATGGGAATGAACTCATTCCCCAATCACTAAAATCACCTTGAAGGGATTTCATTACTAAGGGGAATTCCCGAAAAAGTTATTTCATCATTGGGGTAGATAGTGTTGACTGCCAACCACTATATGAAATTATGAAGAAAATTCTTTTGAATCTATGACATATGGAATATAGTGAATGGTTTTAACATGACTTAGTTGATGTGGCTCCACTTTAATAGAATATGTGGAATACATCATATCATTGGACCAGGGTCACATGTTGACATCTCAATTGCAAGCTTATAAGGATGTGTGGACCGTACAAATATAATGGTATAATGAAATAATTACTCATTTTTTGTATTATTTTCACATTTAATGTCTCCTCTTTCTGCATATTCATCCTTATTGGAGAAGGCCTTTTAGCTAAATTTTCAATTTCATGACCCAAATAACATGTGGACTATATAAGTAAAGTGGTTGGTGGAAAAAATTATCGTTTGGTGTATGGTATTCCAACATCTTCATCACCATTGGTCTCTACTCAAAATATTTTGTAAGTGTTAAATATTTTATTAAAGAATCATTATACATGATCGAAAGATTTAGAGTCTGGAAGAGCGGAACTCCAGTGTTCTATCAATGCATCTCGTTGGATCCTTACATACCTTAATGGTGAGATCAATTTAATTTTACATGGTTTGACCCTTGTGATGTGCTATATTTTTGTTGAATATATGGAGAGACCCTAAAATATTGGTATTACCCCCCCTATTGCACATTACAAGTAGACCTTCTGAGTTTTTAATTTCTCTGTCCAGCTCTTCTTTTACTATGATATTCATATCATCCTGATATTCTATTATCATTTGAATCACTTTCAATGACCATAATTTTCCTAAAAATGAAAATATGAATATCTATTTTTGATGCCTTGTTTCCAGAAACACTCATGAATTCCCACTAACATGGTGTTCATTATTGATGAATCTATTCTCGTTATCTAGTAAAATATATGTCATAAAGGTAGAATTCAATATTATTTTCCAAAGACTATAAGATAATTGTTCATTGCTTGAATTTTATAAGGCCATTTTAAAAGCATTACAATATCTTTCATACTATATTGTCTTCATGATTTAGTTTATGGCCTTTTATATTGGTCCAAATATTTATTTAGTTTATGTTCTTTTAGGTCTAACCTAATATTTATTTTTTTGTGGTCTTTTTGGAAGGGATTTAATGTTTCTTTTAGTTTATGGTCTTTTAGCTCGGACCAAATGTTGCATTTATTTCAGGGAGTTTCAGTTCAAACTTAATATCACATTTAGTTTGAGGTATTTTATCATGGAATTTATATATGTTCATAGGGTATAATGTGTACATACTTGGAATTATTTAAAACACTATAAGGTATTATGTTCTAAATTCGAGTTTCTAAGGCTCATGAGGATCATACTTCCATTTTTGTATAGTGAAACATTGTTTTATGGCCATAGGTTCCTACGAAGGAGCCATAGGAATGATCAAATTGTCATGAAAGGGGGCTTTGAATATGGGTATTGTTTCTAGGGGATATAGAAGATTTATGGAGGTGACATTGATTGAGGTAGATATATTAATAAATTATGTCATCACAGAATGTTATAGTGTGGGTGATGTAAATCATAAACTGAATGTTTGAGCCAATGAATATGAGACGGTGGAGACTGGTCAAGTTTGTCCTGTGACATTCTGAAATTCCCGATTCCACCATAGTGTTTCTAAGGCTCACAAGTATTAAAGATCCATTCTGGAATGGAAAAGATTCCATTAGTTGGAGGGTCAATGACCTTATATGTTGGTACTATGAAAAAAAGTATTACTTACACCCCTCTCCAAGGGTTATTTAGAATGAATTTTGAAAAAATGGTTTCTGAAATAAAATACATTTCATGCCGTATAGATAAATACATTAATATTATATAAAAAGAATTTTATTAATTATCTTATGTTCCAAAGTGTGGTAAAATGGTACTAGTAAATTGATATATCATGAGTAAATATGGGATAATAAAGATTATGATTGTTCATGAAATATGTATCATAATAGTTTAACAAAGAAGCACAATTATTGGACTTCAGAAAAACTGATGAGGTTGTTTTAATAATATATTAGCACATGGTAACACGAGATCACGATCTCCATGTAAGAAAATGATATTAAATGAAGATTAATATATCATTATAATAAGTAGAATCATGATATAACATTTCAAATGGATATATATAACCCTTAGAAAAAATTTAGGTGTATAACCAAATACGAGTCTCAATGAATGAAAATTGTGACTAAACTATGTTATCGATTGGTTATCTTTTGAAACCTAAAACACAATATTGAAAGATCATTAAATGGATATGTAAATACACAATACATTATGTATAATATACATATACTTAATTAATCGGTCATACATACACCATTAAAATTGAGTGGTCAATACCGCATGTATCTCATGGGAATAAAATCAAGATGATATTCCATTCCTTGTGTCTTCAAAATAATCGTAATATTACAAGTTTCATGATTAATAAATATAATTTTTTTTATAATTATTTCAAATAAGCATATTATTCTATTTAATACAATGTATATTTTGATTAATATCTCATTTTAAATTATTTTTAACAATCCTATGTTAAGTTATCACTTCGGGAAATATTCATTTTGTTCTTCACATCTGTCTTCATTTTTTTTATCTTTGGTCCTTCTACTTATATCATGATTTATAAAATGTAAACAGTGATATAAATATCATTTAAAAACCATATATTTTTATTATAATAATCTATGGAATATATAAGTATGAAATGGATTACGCCATTCTTGGAAATGGTAAGTCATATGTATGCATGAATGATGTTTCTGTTTTCATTATCATATTGAAAAAAGAATAAAAAATTAAAAATAACTATATATATATATAATTATTGTAGTATAATTATTATATCATATTTTTCATGTAATATCACTAAACACATTCTTAATACATTACATGTAGTGTGTGAATGAATCACATCACTTTGAGGGGGAGGTAGTCCTCGCTTCCGTAAATGAAATTATCATATTAACACAAAATAGAAAGTAAAAAAGGAATGAGATGTAAAAAGAATAAATAATATTAATGTCATTAAAAATATAATATATTTCACATAAAAATATACATTTCATCATAAAATCAACCATGAGTGGAGGTAAAGTAAAAAATGAATAATTATCGTTTATTGAGGCGATGGTTTGTCGTACACAGAAATAACATTTTTGTTTCCCATTAGATGGATGCTTGTGAAAGTAAAGGTAAAAACCTTAGCATAAAACATCATTGTATATTTAATAAAAAAATTTATAAAATAATTGAATAATAGAGTGGATGGGTGGAGAAAGTAAATAATACAATCCATCTTGGGAGAAGGTGTTGCCTCTTAATTGGGTAACTCTATTTAGTTTATGGCAAATGGATTCTTTGGATTTCATTATGTCCAATGATATCAGTCAAATAGGAAGGGAGGTATGTTGGAAACTTTATTGGATTGATATTGGTTGAGGCCATGTGGTTTGAGAGGTGTAATTAAGAGGGAGAGGTGGTGGACTTTTATAGGGTAGAGAAATAACACACATGTCATTTTTGAAGACAAGTTAGGTGTACCCATGTTTTTTCCTATCAAAAGTAATAAAAAACATTCCAAACTCAATAAAGGAAGGTTAGTGGCCGAATAATAGATATAGAATGGGTTTTGGACATGTTTTTAGGTCATTTTGCTTCTTAAATATGATGATTAGTACTTTATTAACCCAAATTTTCCCAAAACCATTATAGTTGTTTTTATTCAATTTCACTCATATTTCCTATCAAAAAGATTTTTGACCTTATTATAAAATATAAATTATTATAATTATTAATATTTAAATAATTTTTCCACATTATAATTACAGATTTAACATAAATTATTTTAAAATTCATCCCGCTGACGGGATGACAGTGTGTGTTTTTAATGTAATAAAGTCCAAAAGATCGCTAAGTTTTTATACAGAATTTCAAAGTGAAATTAAGTACAATGAACTAAATTGGATAGATTTATTAAAATATGGTAAAATTAATCCTTGAAACCCAATTAAAATATAATTTATCCTTATAAATAATTTTGATTAAAATGTTGTTTGAAATTATAATACTGTATTTTGCACTATTAATAAAAAAATGATGTTTCAGGCAAAAAAGCTAAAAATTCACCCTATGATAATTTAAACATTAAAAATTCAATAGTGGTGTTTATTTTATAAAATTCAATTTCTAAATGTGTCAATAAATAATTTTAAATTTTTTGAAAGAATGACATAAAAAGAAGTTTATTTAAAAATTTGTATTTTAAATAATATAAGGACTTCCTAAAAAATATCCATATATATAAATAAAATAATTATATTATTTTTTCGAAAATTTTTATTATTATTAATATTAACACATTTAAAATCTATTTTTTGATTATTTCACTTAAACAATTATAACAATGCAATGATGTTTTTAGAAACTTGATGTTTTTGGTAACGTGTGCCACGTAAGTGTTCAATGTAACATATGCCTAGATGGTGTTGTGTGTAACATACTCCATGTTGATGTTATGTAAAATGTATACCAATTTTATGTTGCGTGAAGGGAATGTTTTATTTGGGGATTTAATATAAAAACTATTTCTAGTGTTATGTGAAATAAAAAATATCAAAAGATTACCTTAATTACAAAAAAAACCTATTTAACAAAATATCAAGGTGTTACATTCTATCCCGACTAAAATTATTTTTTTATTGTAGATTCAACTTGGATATCTAAAGATTAATACATGATTTTTTCATTCATTGAAACTCAAATCATAAAAATGAATAGTAAAACTTACTTTAAAACCGGAATGTTAGAAACCTATCAGTTTCCCAAAGTAATATATAATTAGGTTTATAATGATTGGAATATATTTGTTATGTGAAAACATGGACATGGATGAGAAATATAGACATCATGTTCTGGAAGAGTGTGATATAGAACATGGTTATGAGAATGTTAACAATAAAAAATCCATAAATCTATGATTATCTAAGGGGAAATTTGATTGATTGGAAACAATGGTACTAGAAAAACCTTTTCAGTTTTAGGAATATTTCTCTAGAGTTGAATAAATTTCAAGAGAAGTTATACTCACTTTATTTCATTCCCTTTCATATAAGAAATATAATCCTTTTGTTATGTCTTTATTTATTTCCACTTCATATCAAAATCTAATAAACAACTGAGGAAATTCTTTTTTCTTGATGTACTAATATATCCTAAGATCCATGATAAATCATCCAATTATTCTTCTATTACCATCAAGATAGGTAGTTTATACATTATGCATGAGTACTCATGTAGGGAGATAATACATTAATCTCAAAATAATTACTGATTTTTGGCTTCAACATTCCATAAATTTTGAACTTTATAACCCTTAAAAATATAATTATCTCTTTCTTACTATGATATGATATTAACATACAATATTTTTTTTATTGGATATTTTGGTTCATCCATGCATCGATAGAAACTGAAATGTGTTTTTATTATTCCAAAATCTATGTAGAGGGTTATAATAACATGAAACCTCACTCAATGGTGAACAAAAATATTGTCATATATATTTTTCATTCAATTTAAATCATGAGCTATCCATCTAAGGGGTGAAATAATAATTTTTCCTATAATATACATTACTAAGTTCAGTAATTATGATTTCTTAAGCATTTTATTTTTTTCATTTTTCCTCAAAGGTTTTCATGTCTTGTCATCCATTTTTTCCTTTGTAATGGGGAATTTATTCATGTAATTCCCAAAATACAAGCACTTAAATAACTGATGTGTGGGTGGATTATTATGTTGATATTTCTCTCCACTCATTTCATTGAATTGCATCTTCTCATCACTTCTACATTATTTTTCTCAATGGCCAATCTTACCACAGTTGAAAAACCTTCTGTTCTTTAGTAACTCTCCTATATGTTATTTCAAATAGTTTTAGATTGTATGAATTTGAAACTTTTTATTCTATCCATCATTTTCATATTCCCCTTTGAAGTCCATCTTCAAATTCTTATTAAACCCATGAGATTGATATGTAACTCCATCTTCAATTTCAACTTTTATTTCACAAAGCACTATATGCTGATTACTACTAAAGTCACTTATGGCCAACACCCTTATGATATTGTGCTTGATTCCACTGAAGAACCTATCAACATTAATTTCAGGTTGGATGATAATACTAGAAGCGTACCTCAAAAGTCGTAAAAATTCAGCCACATGAGTACCGAAAGATTCACCATCCTTCTAATTCAACCCAAGGAACTAATTTTCCATCTTATTACGTAGAACATGATGAATTTACCTATTAAATAATATTTTCTTGAACTCATACCAATCCATGGATTCAATTTCAAATTACACTGTCATATTATTGATTAGGGTCTACCTCTAGACTTCTTCACCTTATAATGGATGAAAATATTTATTTACATTATCTTTATTCAGTCACAATAGAATGTAGAATATTTTTTTAGTTTTACTCATCAAGTGCTTAGAAAAATTTGATCCTATGACCCACTGAAATAATGTGGATGTCACCTCATGATGGACTCAATAGAAAATTGTTCCATCTATTTATCATTTATAATATCAACATGATTTTTTTTCTTGGGAAAGGCATGAGAGTATAGAAATGTGGTTTTGTATTCTATCTCCTAGGTTATTAGGATCTTCATGAGAATAGTCATTGCATTTTCCATTGTGATCACAATTAATGTGGTTCTTTTAGGTTCTACCATTGACTAAAACCATAATGTGAGAAACAACTATCATAATAAAGAGCCACATAATCATGAAAATACTATTAAATGAAATCCAAATTATGAAAACATCATTAAACTATTAAACCATATGTATATAATATCTAATTTGTAGACAAATTATTTTTAAATCCTTCATGATGTTTCATTAAGAGGTCGTGAATTCGCAAACCATTTCCCTTGGGAGTTTCAAACTATTTGTGCAGCATGGCATGTTGTCTAGTACCAAATTACGATGAGATAGACTTGGAACATCTTTTAATAGTTTTTACTCCTATGAACATCTCTGTCAGTTCAAAATCCACTTTTATTTTGTATATAATGATTTATCACTAGGAATCCACTCACTCTATCCTTTACCAACATTCCAAGAAATGTTTCTTAACGTTAACTCTACCATACACATATCTATAGAGAAAAACCAAGAAATATCAGTATAAATATACATAGGGATATCACTAAAGAATTCATATCCTAGTTTCTTATGTTATACTAAACCTTTAAATTGTTACCAACTATAGAGACCCATGATTAGGATACATGTATATTACATAAATTTAGATGAAAATTATGTAAATTAAAAAAAGAAAATTATGAGGTGTATAATAGTTTACCATCATTGAAAATATTGAAAACAAATCATCTATCCTAGAAAAATATATTACAGAACTCCCATAATAAAATACACCTATAATACTTCATCCTAAAACCTTTTTCACAACTTAGAGAAAGGTAACGTATAAAATGGGTGATCTCAAATGGTTTGTAATGGTAATTAAAGGAAATGAGTAAGCATAACATGAAAAAAAGGGCATCGAACATAAGAATTACATTTGAAGATCATTACCTACATATTATTGATAATAATAAAGATACTAAATTCATAAGACAAAGATCATAAGATAAATTATGATCTTAATTTAAGAGAGAATAAAATGTGAATAAGATAAGGAATTTGTGGAATGAAAATTTATTTATAAGTTTATAAACATGTATATGTAGAAAGGAGTTCATTCATAATGTTAAGGACATGAAACAAGGCCCTCACATTAACTTTTGACCATGGAACATGGCCCATGTATAACATTATGAATGATTAATCTGGTTCAAACATATCCTTATTGGCATGAAACCTGGTCCATGCATAACATTGTGAACTTTTAATGAGGTCCATGAAAAAAATTGTTAATATGTAATATGGTTCAAACATAAACATATGGACATGAACAAAGGATCATTCATAACATTATGAACATATAATAAGGATCCATGATAACATTGTGAATATGTAATCATGTTCATACATAAAATTATGGAAATGAAACTAGGTCAATGCATGAAGATGTTATCAGGATCATGCATAACATTGTGAACAAGAAATTAGGTTCATGCATAACATATAGACCCACGATTCATCCATCGTTACCAAATGCATTTGAGAAAAATATATATCCAACCCAAGACATAACACAATCATAATTAAAATTTACAAAATATTATAATAAATAATCATATCATAACTCATGAAACTAGATATGAAAAAAATAATAATCATTTAAATACCAATGGAAAAGCTCTAGGTCTCGTAATTACCACCCGTGAAAAGAAGCATGTTTTAAAATCATGTAATTTGTGAAAGATAAATTTGTTTCATAATAATAATTCCATGAAAACATTAAACTGTAAAATAATGAATATGATTGTAATCTCTGAATAATGTCCCTAGAAAGTCATGAGTAACACAAGATTATTTTTTATCTATTTGAAAAAAATTTGAAACAACTTTTAAAAATATTCCAGGAGGAAAATATCATTTCTTCGTGAGGAAAAATATTTAAAAAAACAGAATTTTTTTCCAAACCATTTTCTTGAATACTTATAAATCAATCCAAGATAACATTTTGAAAAATATTTCTTTTAAAATACATTGAAAACATAAAATAAAATCTTGAAATTTTTTTAATGAATTAAACATGAAAACTTATGAAGGAATCTTGAAAAAATTTTGCAAATAATTTTCGTTGAAAATACATATAACATATATAAATAATACTAGAAATAAATATTTTATTTTAAATAATTTTTCTAAGAAAATTATCTCCAATTATCATTTGAAAACATTTTTCAAAACATGGTTTTTAAAATCATAATTATTACCAATAAAATAGACAAATAATGACATATTTTCATAAAAACATTTTCATAGTAATCTTCAGTATTAAATAGTGGAAAATGGTACTAATACATCAATATATTTTGAAAAAAATACTTTATTAGTAAAATCATGTGTGTGTTTATATATGGATCATAACATATTATCGAGGGAGAAAAATCATTTACAATCTCGAAAAGCGATGAGATTGTTTTAATAAAATCATATAACATGGTAACATGGGATCACATTTACACTTAAGAAAAGAAAATTATATGAAGCTTAAAATATAATTAAAATAAATAATTCAATTAAATAACAAGTTTAGTGGATGTATATGAACATACAAAAATTAATTTAGATGCTTAACGAAACTTGAGTCTCAATAAAGGAAAATTGAGAAAAAACTATTTCACCAATTTGGAAATTATTGAAACCCAATCCCCATGAAATAAATATAGTAAAATATATAAGTAAATAAAAAATATTAGTTATAATAGACATAAAATTCATTAATATTCAGTACATACCACACAGAAAAATAATTAAGTGTTGAATAAGGCATGAGTCTCGAGTAAATAAAACTGAGATGAAATTTCATTACCTTGAATCTTGAATAATATTATCATATTTTATTCCATATACTATTTTATTAATACTTTATATTACCCACAAGTTAAGAGTCCAATGTTAATGCTTCACTTTGAGTAAAATTCACTTTGTTCTTCACATCTATCTTAATTTGATATATCATTGGTCATTATAATTATATAATGATATCCAGAATGTAAAACATGATATAAATATAATTTTTATATAATATATATATATTATAATATTCCATAGAATATATGAGTAGGAAAAGAAAGACATTTTTCATTGAGATGGTATGTCATAGCTAGGCAGGAATGTTGTTTCTATTTGAATTTTTGTATTGAAATAAATAAATAAAATTAAATATAAGTGTCTATATATATATATACAAATATATCAGTATCATTATTATATCATATATATCATTTATTTCCATTGAACCCATTCTTAAAATACTTCATGTATTGTGTGAACTAATCACATCACTTTAAGGGGGTACAAGTCCA
Source organism: Viscum album (assembly GCA_963277665.1). NCBI lineage: Eukaryota > Viridiplantae > Streptophyta > Magnoliopsida > Santalales > Viscaceae > Viscum > Viscum album. The sequence goes on from OY728129.1 coordinate 940,112,759, forward strand.
AATTTTTTAAAAAAAAATTATCATATTTTCACCAAATGGAAAGTAATAATGTATGATTTATTAAAGTAATAATAAGATTAAATAAATAATATATATAATATATGGAATATATAAGAATATTTTTCATAATAATTTCAATTATGAGATATGGTAAATGAAATATGAACAATCATAGTTTAGTGAAGCTGTAGTTCTCTGTACACACAAACAATAAGTTCTTTACAAATTAGATGGACGTGTGTTTACGTGTGGGTGTAAAAATTAGTATAAAAAATCATAATATCTTTAAGAAATTTATTTTGTTATAAAATCATGGAATAAATATATTATAGGTCATGGATAGAGGAAATATAAGAAAGGAGTTTTGGATAAGGTGTTAACTCTAAATCAGGTAACTCCTTTTGGTTTGTGCTAAAATGATTCTTTGGATTTATTTATTTGGAAAGGGAGGAATCAAGGGGGATGGGAAGTATGTTTTTATGTTTAATGGTTATATATTATCTATAACTATGTTTCTTGATTGGTGTGATGAATAGAAAGATTTGGTGGAATATTATAGGCGGTGGGAATGGACACAATTGCATTTTTTTATAACATGTTACGTGGACCCACATGTTTAACTATACAAAGTCATAAAAATTATCCAAAAATGGAGTTTTCATGGCCACATAATATCCAAAATATTTGTTTTCAAAAAAATTATATGTCATTTTGGGACATAAATATAAGGTTATGTACTTTATTAACCGAATGTTTCTCTTATCCTTTGTAATTAATTTTTATATTTTTCACTAATATTTTTTTCCAAAAACTAAGATGAACATATTAATAATTATTAATTATGATGATTCCAAATATGGAATCAGTTTTTCCATATTATAATCATATAAATGGGGTAAGTTAATTTTATATTTATCCCACTGACAGGACGGCCTTACCAGTTTTTAAAGTAAACTCATCCAAACAATTCCTATGTTTTTATACCTAGTATCAAAATTAAATGGATTCCAATGACCTAAATTGTATTAGTTTATAAAAATATGATCTAAATAAACATTGAAACCATAGTGAAATAAAATTTATCAACATAAATAAATTTTATGAAAAGGCAATTTTTAATTACAATACGATATTTTTCACTATTCAATAAAAAATGAAGTCTCTTACAAAAATACTAGAAATTAACTCTAAGATTATTTCCACATTATAAAATCAATAATTAAGATTAATTAATAAAATTAAATATCTAAATGTGTATATTATTATATTCTTCATTTTTATAGAATGATATGAAAATTTGTTTATTTTAGAAGTTAATATTCTACACCACATATGCAATTTAAGAAAAAAACATATCCTTTAGTATAAATAAAACCATTATAGAAAATATTTTAATTTTTTTAATACTATTAATTTTAATATTATTAATGGATTGGGTAAAATTATCTTGTTTATTTATTTTTAACAACCAAATGATGTTTCTTAGAAACACAAAGTTGCATGTAACATATGCTGAGCCGATGTTTCATGTACCATACGCTATGTCGGTGTCATATGTAACACACTCCTAGTCAGTGTTCGATATAATGTACTCCATGTTAGTTTCATGTGAATAAAAATATTGACATAGTGATTTAATATAAAAACTGTTCTCAGAGATGCATGAAATGTAAAATTTAAAAATTTTGATTTAATTCAAAAAAATATTTCAATAATTTTAAAGGTGTTACATAATTCATCATAAGTATACAACTCATTGATGGACCTATATTGGTATTTATGATCTATGTCCATGAGACATTAATCTTATAAAACACAAACCTGTACCTAGGTGAGGCATCATCCCTACTACAAAAAACCTCATTGTTCTACCGATATATGGTGTTTTTATCCATATCCTTGATAGGATAAGCCTTATAGGAATTATTATTCACCCAGGTGTGACATCATATCAAACCCCCACCCCCTCCCTACATGGTATACCACTCTTATGGCAGTAATGGGAGAATAGAGGTAGTGACCCAATGAGTCCCTCCTCCAGTAGGCCCTTGGTTGGAAAGTATCACTGAGGGAATGACAAACATGAACATGGGAGTCATTTCACTATAAGGGGAGGCATGTGCAAGAGAGAGATAAGATATGAACAAATCAACTCCATCTCATAAAATAATATAGAATAACACCAATGTAAAAACATGTAATTTAATGAAAGAACTACTACAACTGAATGGAAACTAAATGTATAAAAAGAAAAGTAAAGATGATAGTGACCATAAAGCCCAAAAATATTAGAAAAAACCCAAAATATAGTTATAACCATACTGACCTAAAACCAACTCCAAATTACCTGAATAATAGTTTATATATATGTAGGGTTAGTATTACAGTATACCCAGTATGATCCTACTTGTATATTCCTATGACAAAGTTACAGAATGCATGCTAGAGCTTAGTGAAAAACAAGTGAAACTAACTCATCACATAAACATGATTATTTTGTTCCCAACCTCGCTCTGGATACTCTCACCATGTCTATCATACATGGTCATAAAATAAATAATATCAAGGTTACCCAACTACCACATCCCCACTGGTTTGCTGCTCTGCCCCAACATCACATGTTCTTAGCATATCTCTCAAAAAATGCTACCCCCATACACCTTGGGAAAGTACCATGACATTCACCTCGTGAAAAATACCACCACATCTATGTAACCAAAATTATCCATGTATTTTCTATGATAAACTAAACCCATATAACATGTATCATACATATGGTTTTATAACTCAATCCATCACAACCCATACACCGAGTAAGGATCCTCAATCCATCATATTTTATACCTGAAATACCTATAATATTCCTTATGAAACTATTTCAAGAATACATCTGGGTAGAATAACCACAATCCAATAAATAACTCTATAAAATATATGTGAAAACTTACCACTATTTATAATAGCACAACTAACTTCCATGAGAGTAGAGAAGGGACAAAGGGGGTAGTCAGCCATCCATCCTCCCACTGAGATATTGGAAAAAACACCCCTAGGGATCAGAATCCCTAGGGTGTCTATCACCACAACATAAAGTATGGATTAGCATATAGAATAACAATGTTAAATGATATAATATATCTCAAAACCATGTTATAGGCATATCCAAGTCACAGTTTAAACTACAAATAATGTCTCTCAAACCCCACTCTTCAACTTATATGATAAGTTATCCTATAAAAATACAACCATTTAAAGATCTACATTATGTTACATTATACCTTTTCATTAGTGTCACATAATGTTAATTATTTCATTTACCATTAATTAACCATTAAAAAATTCCAAATTACTTTCCATTACAATTTCAACAAAGATCCACACCCTCCAAGCATAAGAAAACGTAGTCCATGGCTTCTAGAATTTGCAACCTCATCACTGCATCCTAGAATGATCAAACCCCAAGGATATAGAATCCATTAATTTATAAACATAATTAATTTATATATTTCCACTTATGATTAGAAAACATTATATCCCACCAAAACTGGAAGGCTCAACAGGGTGGGTATGTAAACTACACATCCAGTGTTTGACTCATGTAGAAGGAGTGTAGACTCATCCATCAATGATATGATAAAAAAAATAAAGAATGTGTCATACCCCATGTGTCATCACATATCATGGAAGGAGAGTAAAAAAAACCAAATTCCTTAAGAAGTGGGGAAAAGAAGGAAGATAAATAAGAACATGGATGTCATCCAGGAAACTGATCCAAACAAGAATCCATATTTCATAACAACATTTAATCTCACCTTCAACCCATTCCATCATCTTTGGTGTACTCTCTGACACAACATACAAGTCACTATGCATCAATCCATTATAGTGATTAATGGGTTCTACAAAAATTGGGCTCTTTCCCCTTATACCACAATAGTCCTCCAAATGTAACCTTCCTTGGCTTAAAACAAATCCTAGCCTCCCTGCCCTCATTCCACAACAACAAACTAGGATCAGCCTTCCTAGGTTCACAAAATATCATAAGTAGTTGGGAAAAAATTGAAATTAATCTCTTATCACTAAATCAAGGCATCCAGCCTTCCCAGACAATGAGCTCTCACGGCTCCAAAGCACATTGAACATGACCTTCACAATAAGATTGAAAACCCAGGCATCCTAAAAGAATTATCCTTTATCACAAAAATAGTTCTTATTCGATCCTGAATTATCCAATTTATTCTTCATAGGTTCCAACTATGGTAATCCTAAAAAACAATATATCTCAATTTATTGAGAAATAAAAAAGTATTTAAACACTCCATAATGAATTTATCAATGAGTATCAATATGATTCAGTTTCATTCAATAATTTAATTAAACATGGACACTTGAATCAACTTGATTATCATTAATTTAAAATAACCTCAACTGAATTCATTAAACATTCCTCTTAATTTCATATAGTAAATTAATTACCAATAAATTATGGATTTACATCCTTTAAAAATTTATATCAAGAAAAACATTATAATCCAATAAATCCACATATATCACACTATCAAGAAAATTAAGAGGTAGAAAGTTATAATGTTTCAAAGAAGAAACATCATTATCAAATCAATACCAATTCATTAAATGGTTCAATAAATTTTTATGTCAATTTATTTTTTACCCAATTGGATAAATCATATAAAAATATAGGATTACACATAAATAAATACAAATGAAACAAATCCTCTACCTTAAAAAGTGTGTCGACATTCTTCTCATGAGAATAGACCACAAAATTGATATCTGATCACACTTCCTAGAAAAACTACATCCATCGGAGGACACTGGGACACAACCACACCTACACACAATGAAGAAAAAAACCCATTAGAACCTTGGGTATGAACATGCCATATAATAACATGATGATATGAGAAGAAACGAGATCAAACAGGGAGAAATATTAGAAAATGGTGGAATATTTCACCATGGATCACAATGGATCCCTGTGGATTAATGCATGATGCTGTGAATCAATCCTTGATGAAGTGATCACGAAAACAATGAAGAGGGGGTTTCTGGGTCCCCAAGAGTTGGGCGAGAGCCATTTTAGAGTAGTATATAACAACCTAAGATACTGTAAGTTCCTTAAAACATACAAAATTGGGGAACTAAAGGATGTTTTATCCCTTTTCAAATCATACAATCCTCATTTTTATATTTTCAAAGAAAAACACTTCACCTATTTACATTTTTTTTCTACCCCCAATATATTAAATGACCTGAAACCCAATTTGATATTGTGTATCTATCCACAACGTGAAATATTTCCATACTTCCTGCTTTTATAACATAACCACTCCAATGTTCCTCCAAGCCTCTTTCCAGAACCTCAATCATTAAAAAACACAGTGGGATGGCCTACGTTGATATGGAATAGTACTTTAGATACCTATGAAAACATATATTATAGGATAATCCTATGGAACCCTAGATGGGAATAGAAAAGGGAGAATCTAATCAACCACCCCATGAGATACCTCTCTTGAATCTCACCTCCTATAGAGCACAATCACCACACTAGGGGAACAATTAAAAACTGGAAATAACCACAACCAACTACTAGAACATTGTCGGGGGAGATACCTCTCAGATTAGAGATTTCCTCAACATGAAACAAGAGAAATCCATCTCATAAACTATAAATGGTATACCACTATAAAATGACCAAATTTTCATGATAAGGGATAAATATCATATATCTTGGGGTACTGAGCAGTTATCTACAACTCACATTCCTATGTACTCTCATCTAGTCCACCATGTCATGAAAAGACATGATTCAAGGGTGAAAAAAAGTGAAAAACCTTATCATAGAAATATTGTATCTCTACAGGGCACTCCTCATAGGTCACATATTTTTTAGCATCAATATATCTGCAATCAAGGATGTGACAGTTGTCATGAATATGAATATGGATCTAGGACATGAGAAATACATCATTTATCAGAATCAACTTTGGGGGAAGTGATACATTACATCCAGTGGCTCCAACAAGATCCACTAATGCAAAAGGCCCTATAAAGTTGGGAGAAAACATAATACTATGACCAAAAATTTTCTACCCATGATGGGGAGCCATCTTCATGAAAAAATGGTGCCAGACATTGAACTCTAGAAGTCTCCTTGTACAATCTTCATATGATTTTTAATGATCTTGTGTTTCCAACATCCTCTTAGGACACACCTTAACCATCTCTATTGTATTCATTTCCATTTCCAGTATGACAATTTCTAACTCTATGATGCCAGTTTAGGACAATAGAGAATATAATGGTCGAGCATAAATGGCTTCGAATTACACCATACATATTTCTGAGTGACAACTACTGTTGTAAGAAAACACTACTAAGGGCAGTTGACTCATCCATTACACTCTGAATTCCAACACAAAAGAGTGAAATATGTTTTTAAGATTTTGGATAGTATAAACCATAATACCACTTATATATGGATGAAAATCAATGAAAATTAATAGTTGAGAACAAAAATATTGTTGGAGACCATTCAATACCCTGGAGGAAAAATGATGATCTCTATAGGAAATTATTTTCTTCGGAACCCCATAGAGTCTCACCACATCCTCTATATAATTCCATGAATTTTTTTACTAAGAATGACTCTTATATTTCTATTAAGTGGGATAAATTTATCAAATGATCCATTAAAACCAATAAAAATGATACCCTCATTTATCGTGAGTTAAACAAGTAAGACTTTTCATTGAGATGTCCCCCCACATCCATTGAGAAACATCTAATGGATAAAGAAAACAATCCCGGACACACTGATCATCCTTCACCTTCTTGATGACTAATCATCGAGACAAAAAGACAACAACTACACTATTAAACCCAAGACACCAAAACATCCATCTCAAATCTTGGGGCATCATTTTCATGAAGTATGTACTACCAAAGGAGAACTATGAAACTCTCTAAGAATTATCTCCCACATCATCAAATGAATAAAATTCCTTCCCTCAAAATGAATCACTATTTTTCATCCTTATACCAACCATCCGAGACCACACCACACACAACTCGGTCCCTCCACACTTTCACCTTTGAATCCCCCAATTGGGATTCTTCCACCTATTGTACCGATGATGATTGCTCCATCATATGGAAAAACAATTCCCCCCTCATTTCTCCCATATCCATATGTAATAATAAATTTTTATCCATCGCCCTCAATGAATAATAATATTCATGCTGTTAATCACTATATGAATTCATACATAGTGCATAGGATACAATATTCCCATTTCTAGGTTTATATAAAGTCTATAAGAAGTAATACTATAATATCACCAATCACTGATGCTGACATAAGTTCAAGTAACATTGGGAGAAAACATGTTTCATGTTCTTATGATCGATGAAGGAAAAAAATTTCACCTCTGAGGTAATGCCTCCAAAACAGTAGGGAAAACACCACAACCTTGAACTTAATATCATGGTTGAAAAATTTATACTCATGTGTATGTAACATCTAAGCATAATAAGAATTGACTGATCTATGCTCTATCAAAACACAACCCAACCCAATACCAAAAGCATAAATGAAAAATTCAAACTAAACATTTCTTGATAAAAGACAAAGATATGGATCACTGGCCGAGTTATTCATCACAAACTCAAAATATTTCTGAAACTGATCAATCCCCAATAATAGATAATCTTTTCCATAGAACATTGTCATAGGTGTCCCAACCCAAGATAAATCAGCTAAAAACATCTTTTAATATCATACATGACCAAGTAAAGCTTGCAAGTATTCCACTAGAAGGGGGATTCCAATGACCCAAATGTTTCTACCCTTGAAGGATACACAACTACACCTCGAAGGTATATTATAGGCCCCATGAAAAAGACTTCTCGATCCAAAAATCAGACTTTTGAAACTTCTTAAATAGATTCTCATGATAAATATCTCCCAAAATGGTATACATATGCTCTTTATGCTCTCACTTAGACATAGAGTACAAAAGGATTTCATCAATAATTTGTTTCCCAAACTTATTAAGGAACTCACATAACACACCATTCAATAACCCCATTAACAATGTTGGATCATTCTTCTCCCCAAAACACATTGCAAAAAACTCATAATTACCATGGAGAAAAAAATTCATTATTTTATATATCCTCATCCTTTACATGAATCTAAAAAATATCATGACCCTAGGTTGATCTTTTAGAACCACCATTCACCATTTATTTGATAGAATAAATCATCAATTTGTTGAAGAGTTTAGTGATTCATCACAATTACTTTATTCAATTGGAAATAGTTGATACAAAACCACAACATCCATCATCCTTCCTTTTGAAAAAAACATTTACACCCCATGGTTACATGCTCAGCAGAAAAAAAAACAGACCATAATAGACCATTAGTCAGCATATGAAGCTCTCATAATAGATACTATTTGATCCTATTTAGAGATGTTGATATAGGAGACACGTTTGGCTATAGTTCAATCTCGAATGTGATCTCTCATAGAAGAGGTAATACTATATCCTATTCTATAAATACGACATTGTAATATTCTAAAAACCTAAGAAATTACAACTCTTGAACCTCATATGAACTAAGAATCTACTCATCCATCAATGATGTAAATGATAGAACACACCCATGCCCTACCCAATTATCTCTCTTTCCAACAAACACTGTTGGATCACCACCAGCATTGAAGAACACAACCTCCCTCTAGACCCAATCCATGATAGCCCACACTGAATAAAAAAATCCATGTTGAGAATTTTGTCATATGGTTGTATCTATAAACATAGGAAATCTCCCCATGAGTGGTGCTACCCCTACACTATCTCATAGTTTCTACATAATTCAAACATGTTAGCTTAGCCTTCAACTGGAATAGTCAATTCCAAGGAAAATAGAAGTATCTCTAAATTATTAACAAATTCATGAACAAGGGAATTTGATATGTAGGAGTGTGTCACTCATGAATCAAAAATTGCATGATACCAAATAGAAAAAAATAAAATGGTACCACGAATGTTGTCTGGCTTTCCAGGTTCTTGTGATGCTAAAGAATAATGATGAACATGTTTAGCTACATGAAACCTCTACCCATGTTGATGACCGCATACATTTCCTCAAAATTATCTCATAAAATAGAGAGAATCATATGAATTTACGTTGAATACCCCAACTATTCTATGTTGATACCAAGCTAGAGAATCCTATTTCTTCTACCTTAGAAGGAACCACCTTAGTGGAGGAACCTAAAGTGGAACAACTAGCACATGCTGAGTCATCATAAATGTCAGGAACTATCATCAATGATAACCTCAACCTCTATAAGAATATAATTTGTCTAATCCCTTTTCATAGGCCAAGGAATCATTATCACTAGAGAAATGAGACAATGAATTATGGGACCTAACCATGTCTAAGAAAATACTATTCTCCCATGGAACCTAGGAACCCTGTAACGCAGATCTGCTTCATGAGGAATTCTGACGACTCCCCTATCATGAAAATTTGGTTCTATCTAATTTCCTCATGATGACCTCTCATCTCCTCATCACCTTGAGAATGTCTTCAGCATAAATGGGGTGACCTTGAACTAAATATCTAGATGTAAAGACTCCTTCAAATTGAATAACCTATCCCCCTCATTGGGATATAGGTCCAAAGAATATCACATATGGTTCCTGAAATAGATCCCAAACTCTCACACACTGGATCTCTGCTACCAAAAGATAAGCAGCTCATGGAGACTAACTACATTCACGGTTTAAGAAAGAAACTCAGATCTAAAATAGTCATGGAACATCTCTCACGATAATTCTGACTCCTCAAGGCCTTCGCGAAATAACAACCACCACATCCTCACTTTCCCACATAGAATCATCATAACCTATTATACCAAGTTATCTTGATGAGAATGGATTGAAATGAAGGCTATCTCTACTTCCTCCAATGAGATTTCTATAAAGGCATAATAAATGGAGTCCTCATACTTTTATTGACTTTGGTGTCAAAACAATCAGAGTGTCCTCCTCCACGTTTCTTTGTTTCCAACCTCTACTCTGCGGTGATCTTCTAGAAAAACAATATGAACATCCTCTGCACAAACTAGATAAGGACACATACCTAGACCCATACCTACAAAAGAACAAACAATTATAGCTCCTAAATATGTAATATAGATGACCTTCACATTAATTAATTGTTTTCATTTATTAAATATAGGTTATCCTACACCAAGGTCAACCTATTAAAACATAGGATCAAAGAATATTGATACATGAACCTTTCCTATGTCACTATCCAGCAACTGGTTTCACTTCATTTAGATGACACTATAAGCATAAAGGTCCCTGATTCTAATCATATGGTGTCCTAAACACCCTTTTCTGATCCGGCCTGCCATTTTTACAATGACTGATAAATATAAAAGAAACAGTTCTCCCACCATGACACACTACCTCACATGTGGCTAACTCCAGAATCCATAATATCCCTCAACCATAACTTTGATACCACTCTATCATGACCTCTCCCTACAAGGTGTACCCATCTTTCGAAAACAATGGGAGTTGAGAGAGAGTGACCCACAAGTCCTCCCTTATATAGGACACTGGCATGGGACTAGCACTGAGTATATAGAAAACATGAAGATTGGAGGCATTATCCTCTAAGAGAACAAATGATAAAAAGAGAGACAATAAAAGAAACAACCAGCTATTGCACAAAATCCAATATAGATGATAAGAAAAATGAACATATGTATATTTATGCAGGAACTACTACAATTGAAAGAATACTACAATTACAAAAAACAATTGAAGACAACATTGAAAAAAATCCCAGAAAGAGCCTACAAAACCCCCAAGATAGTAGTAACCAACCTAAAATCCATCCTCATCCAACTGACCTGAAAAAAATATATATATACATAGGGTGATAATTACACTATTCACAGTATGATCCACCTCATAGACTCCTGTAAAACAGGTAATTATAGCGTACTAAAGAAACATGAACAACATGTGAAACTAAATAATCACCAAATCAAGTATACTAAGTTCCTAAACTCACCATGGACAGTCACACCAAGTATCACATACAAGGACATATAACAAAGTCTATCAAGGGTTCCCAGGCATCACTTCCCCAATAGGTTGCCACTCTACCCCAACATCGCATGTCCTGAGCATATATCTCCAAAAATGATAGCCTACAGAAATATGGGAAAAGCACCAAAACCAAACCCTCATTTAAAACAACACAACATCCTTGTAAACAAAAGTAAATATATAGTTTCAATGATATACTACATCCTAGAATACAAGTGTGTAAAATAAATAAAATCCAACAAATACATCTACACTCATATTTGGGAAAAACTAACCATCATGCAAACTAAAAAAAGTGACTACCATGATAATAGATTGGGGCTCAAGGGGGTAGTCATCTAACCACCCTCCCACTAGGATGTTGGGGAAAACTCCCCGAGGGATTATAATCCCTAGGGTTCCAACAGCCGTAAATGAAATGGGTGAGTATCAAATAAAAAATCACATTATATAATATATATTACAACCACACTGTGGGAATATCATATTACCAGACTGAACTACATCTAATATCCCTCAGACTCTTGGATTCCACTACTAAGACTAGATATCCTATAACCTTACAAATATTTAAAGAGATAGATAATGTTAACTTATCTCATTTCAAAATTTCCACTTTTTCTTAGTTAATTAATTAACAATTAATTAACCTTCAATAATTTAAATATAACAACTGAACACCATTTCCACAAATATCCACTCAATCCATGAATAAGAAAACAAATTCCACAGCTTTTTTAAATTTATAACATGAGCATCACATCCCAACAAGATCAAGCCCTTTAGGTTAAACATCTATTAATTTATTTGCATCATTACTTTACATATTACATGGTATTATTGGAGAACATTATATGCTACTAAACACAATGAGATCAAAACATTGAGTTGATTAACTATCCATGAATTATTTGAAACCATTAGCATGAGCAAGGTCTCATACAACCACAATAAAAGAAATACAAAAATCATGTGGCATACCATGTGAGTCTTCTCCTCTATTTGATAGAGAGTAACCAAAATCATCTTCCTTCTGATGTGGGTAATGGAAATTATAAATACAAAAACATTTTCATTTGAAAAGAAACTAATTCCAACAGGCATCCTGCTTTCATAAAAACTTGTATACCAAGATTCTACACACTCCTTCATCTCCAGTGTCCTCCCCAACCACACATTAATATCCTGATGCATATCACAACTCCAGGCCTCAACTACTCTCATAAAAACTAGGCCTTGCAACCCCTCATGCTACAAGATCCCTCTAGGATAATCCATCCAAGGTTATTAAATCTTCTCATCCTCCCCACCCCACATACAAAAACTACCATCCAGAATAATCCATCCTAGGCTAACAAAACATCATAATTTTCTGGTGATAGACATTGAAACTATGATCTTGGTCATAAATAATTACATACAGAATTAAAACACAATGATCCATCATGGAACCAAAGCACAAGGCACATGTGATTTATAATCAATAAAGAAAAATATTCCGTACAAAGACTTTATCTTTTATCACACAACTAGTTCTTATGTTGTCTTGAATTAAATGAATCATTATTCATAGGTTCCAACTACTGGAATAAAAATAAACAAGATATCTCAAGCTATAATAAATTAATTAGTTAGTAAATTTAAAATTCCTTTAATTGTATTATCAAGAATAATAATCATTATTTAGTCTCATTAACCAATTAAAATGACATGCACAATTTAATGAATTGTATTATCATCAAATTACAACAACAAAAACAACAACCAGATTCATTAAACATGAGTGTTTGTTTACTTTATCTAATTAATTTACAACTAATTACGGATTTACAATCTTTAAAAACTTCTATCAAGAACACCATGCTAGTCCAAGGATGGGATAGATATCACACTATCTAGAAAATCATGCAGAAAACACTTTTCATGGTATAAAGTAGAAATATTGCTATGTGATTGATTAGAATTATTTAATCTATTTATAGTAATTATTAGGTCAATTTCAAAATGATCTAAGAGGATAAATAAAGATAAATCGGTGATTATGCTTAAATAAAAAGAGATTAAATGAATCCCCTACATCAAAAGGGTCTTCATCATTTTTCACACTAGAAACAACTAAGAAAGGGATCTTTGATAACCCCCCCCCCCCCCAACAAGAACAACATCCATCATAGGATGCCTCTTCACAACTGCACTATCCAAAAAATAAGATAAACCCCCATTAGAACCAAGGGTATTAAAACACTATTGCATGGTGGGAAGATATAGGAGGTAAAAAGATCAAAATGGTAAAACCACTAGAAAATGATGGAATAATGAAACTTGTATCACCAAAAATTAGAAAATACCAATGGTGGAAGCTTAGAATAAATCCTTGATGAAAGAATCCCCAATAAACTAAACTGACAATGTATTTTAGAGTAAATAGAGAGATATTTTTCATCTATAGGGTTTGGAAACATTTGTGGCTTGTAAATTTTATAAAACATTCAACGTCAATGAATTACATGACCTTTAATATTCTTTCACCTCATGTAATCCTCAGATTTAGTTTTTCACCCAAAATAATTACCACTTAAAGTTATTTTATTTTTCAAACCTTAACATATTACATGATGTGAAACCCACTTTCAAATTTTGTAACTCTCCATGATGTGAAATCCTTCCATGACTCTATTTCATAGCAACTAAACATCTCCAAACTACCACTTAGCCACCTTCAGGCACCTCATGCCTCAGATACATGAAAATGGTCGATCCATATAGATCTAGATCATAACACATATTCCATAATAGGGAAACAACTCCATTAATGCATCATATTAGTATGTTTTGATTCATATCCCCAAGATGATAAACCAATGAGACACACCCCTTCACTGAGGTGGAAGATATTTCTTCTAAGGGACACATCTCCATAGATATCTCTCCATATGACATTATAATCTATCTTCGTGAGTTGTTAAGAATACCTATATTCCATATACTCATGAAATTATACTCATGAACATATCTAGAATCATTATCTCATGAAATAAACATGGTATTGTTGAGGATACATTCTCTTGAATACATAATCTCCTAATGACAATTAAATATTATTTGATATGGAATCCCTTGGGTTTGGCACAAAATATACCTTATATGAGATTACATCTATATATGAAGAATTTCATGGTTCCCAATATAAAAATATCTATAAATTCTCTTAGATTCCAAATGTGATTACTCTCCTGAACATAGTTTTTTTCCCAATACAGAATAATGAAGTGTTATTAATTGGTGTCCATATATAGATGGAAATATTAATGAGTTCAATGAACATGAAATAATCACTGGGGGAGACTAGGACTAAGAAACAAGAAAGAAAGTGGAATCCGTGGGGGAGTAAATAAAGTGAAATCATACTGTTTTGACGAAAGAGATAACATCATTGATGATAGTGATGAAAGATAACTAACTTTGGAATGTGGGAATTTGGGGGAATATAAACATTGCATAATGATGAACTAACACCATAAATAAAAAGTCAAAAATAGAAATGGGGAACATCACATGACACACATCACTTATACTATAGAGAAAAATAGTTTCAGGGAAATATTTGAGTTTTTACATCACTAAATTTATACATTTTGTTCTAAGTACCACATAGAAAATGGTGGGTCCAACATGAAACACACAAGGGAATTGGGATTTTTAGCATTCAGAATCATCGATCTACAACATTATTAGCAAGGAACCCACTCAGTCCTTGGAATATTCTATGAAATTAGGTCATTGGGAATCCATTTACATTTTTTTGTACTAATGGATGAATCCACACGACTTATAGGAATCAAAATAGGGGAAACCAATAACCCATTGCTCATTGGTCCTTCATTAATAGTTTCCCTCTACTCAACCTCTTCATGAGAAGTTGGATAGTTTTCCTCTTATGGTATGATTATTTTATATGGTGATTACTTTATTGATCCGTAAATGTGTATTTATTCCCTAACAAAAAAAGGCAATGGTGAAAACCCAATCATACCAAGATGTGATGATGATTTGAAAATTACCACTAATAAACATCTTATCAGGTTGTAGATGTTTGAGTCACACATAGACTCTAACCCTAGTAAAATAGTTGTAGAATCAGTCTTTGTTAGTGCTTCCATCCATATCTCATCTGGCTCTAATCGAGGCATGGGTCAACAAAGAGAAGGAAATTTCCACTATAAAAGAGGTCTTGTGGTAGGTTATGGATGTCAATGATCTATAAGTGGTGTTTTGGACGCTATTGTTTTTTGTATTCATATCATAGTGCCCCCAAAATGAACCATATACAGTGTGTATGCAATATTGTCTAGGATATGTTGTAATACCACTTTGATCATCAGATTTATTTCCTAGGGTGTTAGGAGAACATCGACACCATCAAAAGAAAATCTGAATAAATGACTAGATCCTGGTTCCCCAGATATCCCATCACCATGATTCATACAGATACTACAATACCCTTCATAAAAAATATGTAAAGAGACCCATAGTGCTCCACCATGTTATGAAAGTGTTGTCTCCACATGTATATATCATAGGTTAGGGAAAGATTATTTCACTTCATTTTTTCCCTATCTAGAGACAGTCTGCCCATACTACTGATGAAAAATTTATCCTTAAGCTTCCCCCATGGTTAATATTGTTTAAAATGAACATCACATGGATCATAGGAATAGCAGACACGGTATAGGGAATTCTAGGGAATGGATTCCTCATGGGGCAACATATTACTAATAAAACATCTTGCATGTGTCATCACTCATCAGTAGAGGTAGAAACCAAACATTATAGATCCCATTAATGTGACATTTCTTCTATCACATCGAAATATTGAAATGTATAGGGACATGTGGTGACATCCCACCAATTTATGGTTGTGTTTAAAGAGGATACTAAACCAATGGTTTCCTCTTTACTGTTGCAGTTTGAGGAATACAATTTTCATACCAACGAGCTCATCGTCGAGTATATCCTGGATGATGGAAATGCACTGCAGGGCCATATATACCTCTAGTGTGGCACACAATTCTCCTATGATCAGAAAATACAATTGAAATTAGTCCCTCTAAGAATCTAGTTAGAATAGATGTTTGGGGAAATGGAATGAAACCAAGGTACATGTCACGAAACCTACTAGATCCATGTGTTTTTTCTCCATGGATACTAGTCATGTTCTCTTCAAGATGATGACAATGTACCCTAATATGATGAGTTCATAAATACATTGTAAACATTAGATACATTATAATATGAATTGATATCTACTCTCACAACTAACCTTGAGGACCTTTAATCATGGATGGTGGAAATGTTTCCTGAAAAAAGACATACATGGCATGGGTGGAAAATATACATGCACCCCTAGAGATTGGAAATACTAGCTCAACAACATTAAATCATATGAGAGAACTATTGAGAAATGAATACCTATTTATTTCCTTGTGTGGACCATTTTTAAGGACCCCAAAACACTAGAAGTGTACTATGCTTTGATGTTCTGTTCAGACAAATTAATGAACCGTGTTAATTTTGTATTGAAAGACGCTTGTACGGTCAATTTCTAGTTTGTAAGGCCTTCAAATGTTTTTCCATTATCTATTTTGATCCACATAATGAATTAAATTTATTAAATACCTCTTAAATTTCATGAAGAGGCATGTTTAGTGAGGCACTCTCATTGTCACCTGATGGAAAGGCCTTATATATTTACTCAACCTAATTATATCCCAATAAATACTAAATTTTATGTTCTTAGAGAGAATTAAAGGTGATATAGTCCTTAACCATATCACTAGAAACTAACCATGTTGATTCTAAAGGTTATTTGATATGTAAAAGATTATTGAGGATTCATTTTTGTAGACTATAAAATAGTCATTCATGTTTCCCCATCCATTTCATGTGAGAAGACCTGAAAATGTTGAGACTACTAATGTCATGCATGAAGAGGTTCTGGAAATAGTGTACCATTTTGATACCATGTTAGATGATCCATATGTATTGAATCCCTATTTGATACAACATCTACTAGGATATCCCCTTCATGTCCTGCCATTCCAAGTACAATGTCATGTATGTGAGAATATGGGTTCATCCCTATATCGTGGGCAGGATTGCAGAGTTCTTTTCCAATATAAAAAAACACCAGAAACATTACTTTAAATTTTCAAATGTCCCTACATTATTTATATGTAACATGATGAAGGTGTCTATGAATTATCTTGATTGTAGGATTCCCTAGGAGGTTAGACATAGTGGTCGTGATGATTATGGCTCATACCACATGATCCCTTAAAACAACATCCTGGAATGATTCAAATTAAATTGTTCGATCCAGGACCAAATAATTAATTGATTGATAATGTTGGGTGAAATCCCATCATTGGTGCCATATGTCTCTACTTATCTCAACAATGATTGTGATCCCTTTATAAAATGTTTGTTGCCTCATATCTAGGGGATGTAGAAATTTGATGACTAGGTGTAAAACAAGGAAATATCACATGCCCATGGGATTATTTATGTTGTCTTAGAAAATATAATATCTCATATAATTGTCACACATCCTCCAAACACTAAATTAAAATTTTCATTGTTTCCTCCAACATCTTAGAAGAATAGTTTCTAACTGCATAAGGGAAATCAGAATACCCTACCAATACTAATTCCATTCCACTCTGTCAGTGCCTTTATAAATCCTATGTTATAAAAAACTCCTAGGATTTTCCTTACCCTATACTAGCTAACTATGTATTATTAATTTATGAATTACATCGACTAAAATAACACTTCAAGGAACCTACAATTGTACAATTTCATGAAAACACATCAAGTACCAATAACTGAAGTTGTCGATGAAAATTCTAAGGAAATGTATACCATCAGAATGCTTAGGCTAAATAGGTGATTCATGATAATTAGGTAACGAATAAGTTTTTTTAGATCTCAACATGAAGTCTGCTCCTATTTTTGTCTATTAGGTAATCCAAGGTAGATAACTATGTTATTTGACTAACCATCTTAGCTTGGGCCACACAACAAGTTTCCATATCCAACCCAAACCCGACATCATCCTTAAAATATTAATCCAATAGTGTTTTAGAGAATTTTAACATCAAATATTCTGAATATTTTTAGTAGTAGACAGACCAAAATGGATCAATTAGTATCATATTTTGATCCCCTAACAAATATGAACTATTGACCAGAAACAATATTCTATTAGTGTAACAACCCGAATCTTTGGCAAAGGCATGGATTGTTAGTTTTGTTTTAAAATCATTACTTAAATATATTTTAATGTGTGTAACATTCTATGGAAGGTCCGGGGAGTGTATGGGGTTTTTTTGGAGCCCAGGAGTTTGAGAAATGGACTTGCAGATAGTGGTGCATGGTCTGCGCACGACCTACGCATGGTTTCAAAGAAACCATGTAGCCTTTAGTCTAGAGGTAGTGAGGTGTGCAACGTTTGCACATGGTTTGGGTGATCCATGCACCAAAACTGTGCGACCCTATTATGGGTGAATTTACAAATTTTCCCTTAAATATCATTTAAGCCTATATCTCTTTCTCTTTCATTCCAACGGATAGAACAGAGGGGAGAACTCCTCTTTGAGTTGCAAACCCTCCCCTCTCTTAATATCCTACCGCATCTTTGTCTGAAACACGATTCTTGATCCTTTCGGAAGCATTGGAAAGGCCAAGGTAAGGATTACCACACCTAAGATTCCTTCCTCGGTGAATCATGGTTTTCGTTTCGCTATTTTTCCATAGTATCATATACCCTATTTTCCAGGATTTGAAATGGAACTTGGATCTCTTCCAACCTACTACGAATTTGTGGTTGATGTCAAGCGAGCCTACGTCTACAGCTCTAAGGTAGGTTGTCACGTGGTTTCCATTTTAGGTTTTCAATGTTGTGATTTTATATCAATGTGTCGTGGTTTGTCTTTTTCCAAACCCCTTATTTGTAATTACTGCTTCATATCTAAATGACTCGCGTGGAATGGGATTGATGAATCTAACCTGGATAGGGTGTTTAGATGAGGTATGTACTGGGTAAGGTCAACCACATGTGTTATTCCTTAAGATTTGGTCATTTTCACCTTTAGACCTTAACGATATGTCTTGAAAGGTCATTTTACATGTTTGGAAAATTACATGACTTGGTTAGAGTTTGGCTAGTATGAGATGGCATGAACCCCATAAATGAATTGAAATGTATGTTACTGTGAGATGTGATTATGTTATATTATAAGATGGAAATGCCATGATTTTTTAATGTGATGTGATATAAGATGGATATCAATATATATAATGATGTGAATGGTTATGCCATACTATGTGACATACTTGTGAAAACCCGTGTATGGGCGGGAGGCATTCTTACCCCGTGACAGAAGAATCCCCATGTGTGGGAGGGAGGCATTCTTACCCCGTTCTAGATGAATCTCCATGTCTAGGCCAGAGGCATTCTTACCCTATGCTAGCTGAATCATTCTGTAATTGGATAGGAGGCATTCATACCTTGTGCCTATATTTTCTTTTATGGGTGGGAGGCATTCTTCCCCATGCCATCTACAGTTCTTGTGGATGAGGGTCATTCATAACTCTTGCTAGTGATGATTATACATATGTGAGAAGCATTGATGAGAGGCATGCTTACCTCATTCCAGTGATAATATATATCGATGTACTTTTACTCTGGTGATTTGTTTAGACTACCATCTATGAGATGAAGCAGGTAGAACTGCTAGGTGTCCTTCTGGAACGTAAGTGGGAGTGTTGGTTATTTACATTTCTTTACATGCAATCTATTACCCACTGATACTAGCGAACACCTATTTGGATTACATGTAGACACCATTGGTGGTGGCCTACTGAGACTTGTCTCACACCCAACATGGGTGGCCTCCTTGGCACCCATGTAGACTTTACTGCTACATATGTTTAGCTTGAGATCCAGAGCAGAGGACTGAGCTTGGCTAGAGATGCTCGTGGACCACTTGTGTTCTTTGTTCTCTTTTTGTATTACTGTATAGCATGCTAGCCATCTATTTCTACTAAATTGACATTCCATACATCCATTTTCTATTATAAACTTCATATGTCGCTTTTGTATATCTATCAGGGTTTTTCTTACTTCTGTTGTTTGGTTTTTTTCCCATTTTCTTTTTTACTTACCATTGGTTGTGCTTCCTATATTTTTATTACTTTTCTGCTATACCGCCGTGTACTCTTACATGGGCGTACAGTCTTCCCACTAACTTACCATTACTCCCCCACTTCTAGTCGGCATCCCCTAGCCTATGGGGAGATGAGCCAGGGGTCATGTGGCCAATAGGGCTTGGGGCTCATGTTGAGGGGCAGCCGGGTCCGGGAAATCACAAAGTGGTATCAGATGAGGTTTTTCTTTAATTATTTACTATTTAGAGATGATAGACTTGGATACTATGAATTCATAGAGACTTATCCATGAGCCATGCTTGGGAATTGAAAACCCATGTACAGGGTATAGTAGAAGTTTCTTATTTTATGTTGTTATTGATTCTGCTATTTACTATTGATACTGTTTCACAGTTGGGTGCTTCACATGTTTTGTGATGTTACTGAGATTTGCAATGTTGGAATTTGGATTTCATGGTTCTACACAATGAAATGAGGGTTATTAATTTGAACATGCATCACGATAGGCACAATATGATTAGTCCATTCATCTTTCCATGCCACATTTAAATTTTCAGTAAGCATTTCATGTTGTTTATTTACACACAATGTTAATATGTGTGAAACTGTACTATGTTTTCTTGCATGTTGTGAATTGAGGAATGACGTGGTTTTTGTGGGTGTCACTCTTTGGTTCATATGGTGTATGGACCCTTATGTATTAGAAAATGACATTCCAACTAAACCAATCATTTTCATTAAAGGAAATTAAAATACCTAATTAGCACATGTAAATGAGAAATGACATCCAAGTGTGTATCATCTTTCAGTTCATGAGATGTATGGATCCTTCTGGGCTAGGAAATGCCATATCACTGGATTAAGTTAAATTTGAACAGTTTCAGGTTATACTAAGAATTCTTGTGGGTATGAATATGTGATCTTATAGGTAAGAAGGCTTAGTACCTATCCTAGCTTCTAGAGTTCAACCATTAATTTGTTGGTTTCTTCTTTTGAGTCGTTCATTTGGCACTGTAGCACTATTCCTCCAAGACGTCCTCGAGTCACGCACAATGAAGGTGGTGATGATCATGTTATTGAGGAGTCGGGCCCTGAGGAGCCAGTTGATCTTCCGGTCGAGCCACATGTGGATCTTCTTTCTATTCCTTTGATGGGCGTCGATGCTACGTTCTGTGAGGGCTTCGTGCATATGATGGAGAGTATTCAAGGCGGAGTGTGGCCTGCCCTGAGTATGGAAGAGTTGACCCGCGAGTTTTATTCACAGCATCCTCCAACATTTACGGAAGATGGTGGACCACTTGTTGCAGAGTCTCGATTGGAAGCTATTCTGACCATCTTTGAGCACCATGAGATGCCTCCAGAGTGAAGGGTCAATCTCACAGCATATATGCTACGTGGTTCAGCCAGGAGGTGGTGGGATGTCATCACCCAGTCGGGACAGCAGAGAGATATGATCTGGAATGATTTATGGACAATCTTCTAAGATTATTTCTTTCCTCAGACATTGAGGGATGACAGAGCTAGGGAGTTTATGAATCTGCAGCAAGGGACCATAACAGTTATGGAATATTCATCCTGTTTCACTGAGTTACAACATTTTTCTCCTACACTAGTTGTTGATGATCTCACGACAGCTAGGAGTTTTGTGGATGGGATTTGTTATGCCGTCCAGTCGCAGGTTAACATGTTCAGGTTGACAACCATTTTAGATATTTTCAATCAGGCTTTGATCACAGTGAGGAATTTGAGAGAATCAGATATTGTGAACCTTGGCGGTTTAGAACCTAAGGGTTCTAGTGGATCTGCATCTAGGATGAAGTGGAATTTTGAGGACTCTCGTGGTGTTTGTAGTGGTCAAACCCTTTTCTCATGTGGTACTCATATCTGTCACCAATGTGGTGTGCCAGTACATATGAGGAGGTAGTGTATGAGAAATCGAGTGGAGTGTAGAGGTTGTGGTAGGTTAGGTCATCTCCACCATTTCTACAGGGCTTTTCCCCCAGGGCCTACTGAGCAGGGATCTGCAACTAATCCATGATCTAGTGCTAGATTAAAAGGATCACATCAGTTAAATGGTTTGAATACCGCCAGCAGATCAGGCTGTGGTGGCAGTAGAGGTACAGGTAATCAGTTGTATGACTCTCAGCGCCAATAGGGCGAGTCTGCTCAGGGTAGCCAGGTTGTGACTCAGGGCCTTGGTACTGGCTAGTTGTATGCAGACGAGCCTACGCCATTGGAGTAGTACGTCAGACCATCTACTATACGAGGTACGATTCTAGTTGCCTCTACATTAGTATCTACTTTTTTTTGACACAGGCGCTTCTCACTCTTTTATATCACAGGCGATTACAGAGAGATTGGGCCTCGATGTTGAGTTATATCTTGTTATGAACATGTTAGATACCCTATTAGGTATCCGTTAAAAGGGCGTTCATCGTTGTCAGAATTGTCCCCTCGAGGTTGGAGGTTGCCTTTTCATGTGGAACCTGTATGTTCTGGATATGACAGGTTTTGATGTAATAATCGGGATGGATTGGTTAGTTCTGTATAGATCCCAAATTTGACTGTTATCGTCGGTGGGTGGCGTTTACGTCACTAGAGGGAAACATGTATATGCATAATGAAGAATGGGATCTTAATGAGACACGATTGGGACCAGAACACCAGAGTTTAGGTGGTGTCACAGCACATGTTTCCAGTCTTTATCTCGATGACCAAGGGTTCCGACCCTCTATTTATCCTCCTATGGTGGAGCATTTTACTGATGTCTTTCCTGATGATTTCTCTGGTCTACCTCAAGTGCGAGAGGTGGAATTTACTATTGAGCTTATACCAGGAGCAGCACCAGTGACCATTCCTCCTTATAGGATAGAACCTAAGGAACTTCTGGAACTCAAGAGTCAGCTGGAGGACCTGAAAGAAAAAGGCTTTATACATCCCAGTACATCTCCTTAGGGATCACCATCTCTCATTTCTAAGAATGAAAATGGTACCATTCGTCTTTTCATTTATTATCGTAATTTAAATCAGCTGACTAATAAGAATTGGTATCCTTTTCCCCAAATCGACGACCTATTCGATCAGCTCTGAGGAGAGAAGGTGTTTTCAAAGATACATTTGATATCGGGCTATCACCAGGTGATTCTTAGGACTTCAGACATACCTTGCATGACGTTCAAGAGCATGTATAGTCTCTATGAGTACTTAGTCATGCCGTTAGGGCTTATGAATTCACCTGCCATGTTTATGGCTCTTATGAATCGAAATTTTCACCCTTACCTTGATTATTTTGTGGTTGTATTTGTGGATGATATCTTAGTCTATTTACACTTGAGACACGACCATGCGACCCATCTTGAGATCATGATATATAAAATTAGAGAGCATCAACTTTATGTTAAGCTCAGTAAATGCCACTTTTGGATAGATAAGGTTCACTACCTTGGACACATTATTTCTGAGTCTGGTGTTTCAGTTGACTCTGAGAAGGTGAGTGCTGTTATTTATTGGGAGCATCCAAAGGATGTCATAGATATTAGGAGTTTCATGGGGCTTGATGGATATTATAGGCAGTTCATTCAGGACATTTCACGACTAGCAGCACCACATACAGCTTTGACAAAAAGGGGGTGATATTTGATTGGTCAGAGCCTTGTGTAGTAGCTTTTCAAGAACTGAAGGGCGGACTAACTTCAGCACTGATACTGATCTTGCAGGAGCCAAGAAGAGCTTATACGGTCTATTATGACCTCTCAGGTGTCAGTCTTGGAAATTTC
This sequence comes from Viscum album, assembly GCA_963277665.1. Taxonomy (NCBI): domain Eukaryota; kingdom Viridiplantae; phylum Streptophyta; class Magnoliopsida; order Santalales; family Viscaceae; genus Viscum; species Viscum album. The sequence continues at coordinate 940,136,932 of OY728129.1, forward strand.
TTAATTCTGGAAGAGCGAGACATTGCGTATTGTTCTCGTCAGTTAAAGGCTCAGGAACGAAATTATCTGACACACGACCTCGAGCTCGCAGTGGTTGTACATGCCTTACATCATTGGGGAAATTATTTATTGGGAGAGAATTTTGTGGTATTCACTGACCAAAAATCCTAAAATATATCTTCATTCTATGGGATCTAAATCTCAGGGAACACAGGTGGGTCGAGTACTAGAAATTCGTTGATTTCGAACTGGCCTACACTCCTGGGAATAGAAATTCAGAAGCCAATGCGCTGAGTCGGAAAACTCAGTCCCAAGTGGTTCGAGATCTAATGGGGAGTGGAAGGTGATGACCCTATTTTCGGAGATTCATGTTGAGGTTCAAGAGGTCCAGGGTCAAACTATTCTCTCATCCTTAGCGGTGACATCTACTCTTTTGGAACAGGTCAGGGCAAGACAGTTATCAGATCCGGAAGGCCTTGTTCTATGAGAAAGTGTTGCTGATGATGCCTCTACTAATTGTAAAGTGGATGAAGGTGGTCCTATATTGTTATGTGGGAGTGTATGGGTCCCAGCAAACATCAGAGAGGAGATGATGAGGTATTTCCACACCACAGCATGGGCAGTTCACCCAGGCATCACCAAAATGTATCGTGATTTATGACGATAGTAATGGTGGCCTATCATGAAGTGGGAGATAGCCAGTTTTATCCTAGGTTGTTCCACCTATCAGCAGGTGAAGGAAGAATATTATCATCTGATAGGGCTTTTTCATCTGTTGTCCATTCCAGAGTGGACATGGGATGATGTTGATATGGAATTTGTAACCAGTTTACCCAGGTCACCTCATGGAAATAATGCAGTATGGGTTAACTTCGACCATCTGCCAAAGGTTGCACATTTTTACCTGTGCGGAAGACCATCACAGTTGATGATTTTGGAAGACTGTAAGTCAAGGAAATAGTGTACATTTTTGGAGAACCTCATTTAGTGGTCTTGGATAGAGATCCTAATTTTACATCTTGGTTATAGCAAGGTTTACAGACGGCCTTCGGTACGTGGGTACTTTGGAGCATGGCCTATCACCCGAAGACTGACCGACAGACCGAGCGGACTACACCGAAACAAGAGGATATGTTACGTGCCTATGTTCTCGATTTTGGAGGTTCATGGGAGAACCACATTCCTCCTGTTGAGTTCAGTTATAACAATAGATACCAGGCTACCATTGAGATGGATCCCTATGACGCCTTATATGGTAGGCCTTGTCGCTCACCTTTGAGTTGGATTTAAGTAGGGGAGGCAGCTATTCTACGACCATGTCTTGTATAGGAGACTACAGAGCAGATACATCTTATTAGGGAACGTCTGCAGACAGCTCAGTCTAGACAGTAGTCCAATGCTATCAAGCACCGACGACCTCTTGAGTTCGAGGTTTGGAACTAGGTTTTCGTGAAGGTCTCACCCAGGTTGGGGGAAATACATATACGGAACAGGGTAAGCTTTCACTGAGGTTCATAGGACCCTTTTAGGTGATAAAGCGGATCATAGCAGTAGCTTACCAGCTTTCACTTCTGTAGAGATATGAGGCCATGCATGATTTTTTTATGTGTCTCAGCTACGCCAGTACTTTTCAGATCTGACTCATGTTTTTTAGCCTGATGAGGTTGAACTACATATGGATGCTTCCTTCGAGGAGTATCCAATGAGAATTTTAGACCAGAGCGTGAAGATACTCTGTGGAAGGTATGTTCCTCTTGTATAGGTGCTATGGAAACACGGCCATGTACAGGACGAGACCTGGGAGCGAGAGGCTGATATACACTCCAAATAGCTTGGGCTTTTCTTTAATGACACCGCTGTACCCTCAGAAGGCCAACTTGGGGATGAGTTTTTTAAAAGAGGGGAGGTTGTAACGACATGAATCATTGGAAAAGGCACGGATCATTAGTTTTGTTTTCAAATGTTTCCTTAAATGTTTTTTAATGTGTGTAACATCCTACGGAAGGTCCGGGGAGTGTCCAGGGTTTGTTCAGAGCCCAGAAGTTTGAGAAATGGACTTTCAGACCGTGGTGCACGACCTGCGCACGACCCGCGCATGGTTATAGACAAATTGTCCAGCCTTTGGCCTATAGGTAGTGAGGTTCGCATAGTTTGCATACGGTTTTGGTAAACTGTGCACCTAAACTGTGCGGCCCAGTTCTGGGGGGAATTTACAATTTTTCCCTTATATATATTTTAATCCTAAATCCCTTCCTCTTTCATTCCAGTGGAATTAATGCAGGGGAGAACTCCTCTTTGAGTTCAAAACCCTCTCCTCTCCCAATCTCCCGCTGCATCTTCGTCCGACACATGATTCTTGATCTTTCAGAAGAATTGGAAATTCCAAGGTAATGCTTACCACACCGAAGCTTCCTTCCTTGGTGAATCTTGGTTTCATTTTGCTATTTTTCCACAGGATCAAATGCCCTATTTTCAGGGATTTGGACTGGAACTCAGATCTCTTCCAAACTACTGTGAATCTGAGGTCGATATCAAGAAAGCCTATGTCTACAGCTCTAAGGTAGGTGGTCAAATGGTTTCCATTTCAGGTTTTCATTGCTGTGAGTTTTTATCGTCGTGTCGTGGTTTGTCTTTTGCGAAACCCCTTATTTGTAATGACTACTTCATATCTAAATGACCCGTGTGGTATGATATTGATGGATCTAACCTGGATAGTGTGTTTAGATGAGGAATGGACTGGGTATGGTCAACCACATGTGTTATTCCTTAATATTTGGCCTTTTCACCTTTAGGCCTTATCGATATGTCTCGAAAGAGCATTTTACATGTCAGGCAAATGAGATGACTTGGTTAGAGGATGGCTATGATGAGATATCATGCACCCCTTGAATCAATTGAAATTTATGTTATCGTGAGATGTGATTATGTGATATTATATGATAAAAATTCCATGCTCTGTTAATGTTATATGATATAAGATGGATTGCCTTATATATTGTGATGTGAATTGTTATACCATACTATGTAACATGCTTGTAATAACCCGTGTGTGGGAAGGAGGCATTCTTACCCTATGCCAGATGAATCTCCATGTGTGGGTAGGAGGCATTCTACCTCGTTCCAGATGAATCCTCATGTGTGTGTGGGAGGAATTCTTACCCTGTGCCAGATGAATCTACATGAGTGGACGGGAGGAATTCTTACCCCGTGCCAGATTAATCTTTGTGCAATGGGATGGGAGACATACATACATTGTGCCTATATATCCTTTATGGGTGGGAGGCATTCTTCCCCACGCCAGCTACAATGCTTGTGGACGAGTGACATTCATAACTCGTTCCAGTGATGATTATACATATATGAGAAGAATAGAAGAGAGGAATTCTTACCTTGTGCCAGTGATAATAAATATCTATGTACTTATACATTGGTGATTTGTTTAGACTACCTGCTATGATCTGAAACAGGTAGACCTTCCCGGTGTCCTTCTGGAACCAGAGTAGGAGGGTTGGTTGTTTACTTCTCTTTACTTACATGCAGTATATTACTCACTGTTACTTGCGAACACCTATTTGGATTACACGTAGACACCGTTGGTGGTGGCCTACTAAGTCTTGTCTCACACCCTACACAGGAAGCCTCCTTGGCACCCATGTAGACTTTACTGTTGTAGGTATAAGTAGGGGAAAAGGCTCAGCTTCATGTTGTTGATACATGTATGTTCTAGCTGGAGAACCAGAGTAGAGGACCGAGCTTGGCTAGAAATGCCCGTGGACCACTTTTGTTCTTTGTTCTCTTTTTGTATTCTTGTATAGTATGCTCACGAGCTATTTATACTTTATTAGCATGCAATACATCCATTTTTTATTAGACACTTCCTGTGTGGATATTGTATATCTATAAGGGTTTTTCTTACTTCTTTTGTTTGGGGTTTTCCCTTTCTTATCCCATTTACCATTTGTTGTGCTTCAGCTATTTTTATTACTTCGCTGTTATACAGTAGTGTACTCTGACATGGGGGTATTGTCTCCCCGCTGACATACCATTACACCCCCACTGCTAGTCGGCAGCCCTTGTCCTATGGGTAGATACACCAAGGTTCATGTGGCCAACCGGGCTCGGGGCTTGGGTTGAGGAGAAGTTGGGTCTGGGACATTACAATTAGAATAAAATTATTGTGTTTTGATTAAACTTGTTGTAATGCCAACAACATTTTTTATTTTTTATCCCTCCCTATTTCAAAGAAATTTTTTCATCACATATAAGATCATTGAAATATCTATCTAGTTCATTGATGATGTAGATTATATTGTAACAAACTATGTAGAGGATGCTGAGTTCAGGGAAGGTAAATCCATCAACTCATTATATGGGGAAAATGATGGAATTCTCATGTTAGGGAAAGTGTGCATGATATGAATCATTGGGTAGTAAAATAGAGAAGGGATCCACTGAAATATAGTGGACACTAGTTCCAAGATTAAATTAATTCTACCAAATACACACAACATGATATAACTAGTCGAATCACATATAACACCCTTCAACAAGAGAACATTGTGTGATTATAAGAGTATGAACAAACCTATTGTCATGTTTTAGATGATGATTGATTTTGGTGGATTTTTATCATGAAAATAAATCATTTTAGTGTCATATAATCCCTCCTACGACATAATTTTCGAAATTATACAGTTACATTTTTATAAACATGTCCCATCCTTGAATCATAAGTTCCTCAAATATGTCCCTCTAGTCATGTAGGGGTTATCAAAGGAGATTATCCCCCTTTTGAATAATGTGAAACTAGATATCCCAATGTCAGATAATAAAAGAGAGTGGGACCATGTTTTCATACTAACAAGGTTGAGTGTATCAATTGTCCCAATGATCTAATTGACACTGTGTTCAATCCATGCAAAGACATGGATGATAGATTCATCCATTAAATTAATCTATTAGAGGGAACAATATAATATAAGGGGATTTCTTAATTTCTTCTAGAGAATGGTTTTGGAATCCCTAAGGATAATTATCTTTGACAGATTACCTCATACACCATCATTGGAAAATCCTCAGAAAGATCATATGCAACTACTCAAGTGAAGTGCTAAGTGGATCACCCTATTAAAACCAATACAAAATATTCCTACTTATTACACAAAGAATGGTTTAATTGATGGAAGATAACTATAAAATCTTTATTTAACATCACAAATTGACATTATGGTCTAATGATATATATATGATTTTCTGGGAATCTTCTGTCACCAGAATTTTAGTCGAGTAGAAACTCCTCTACAAGGATTCGGTGTTTATCAACGGAGGCAATAATGCTTCACTTGAGTCACATATCCTTATAGTACCACCTCACCCATATGATTTTCTAGTGATATTTGATGAACAAGATTTTGAATTAACCCTCAGACATATATAGTAGGTGTCTCTAATATTGTTCATGAGTTAATTTAGGAAAACCACGGTACCGAGGAAACTATCTGGCCGAAGATGACCTGGGATTCCATGCCAATAGTGTTGTAATCGATGTATGTGGCCATCCAGAAATAGTAATGTAGTGCCATCTCATTGAGATATGAAATGATTCCAAGGCTAGGCCTAAATATCTCCATTCACCATAGCAGCCTCTCGGTGAGTCATTGAAGGATGAATAAAACCCTTAGAAACATGAACCTATGTAGCGATGCTATATTTAGGGTCATGGTTGACAAGATTTTTAAATACAACCTCTTCATTGATGTGAAGTACGCTATTTCTATAACCATCAACAGTCCAATATAGAAGAATAATTTGAATATTAGAGACTATTTAGAGTTTCAGGACATTGGCTACCATTTGGCGAAGGGTTATATTCCCCTTTTAGTGAAATATTTGGTGAATGGGCGTAATATAATGGTTTCAAGACCTCCCTTCCATGGTTGGATTCTCGAGGTATAATCAAATTGAGATCGGACCAGAGGATGAGGATTCCACCACATTTATAGAACTATAAGGGACATTCATCAATCAAGCGATTCCCACTTGCATGAAAAAATTATGGGCCCGATATCAACGGGCCATGCACCACTTCTTCAATCCAATAAATAATATGTTTCTGGAATCCTATATCAATGGCATAGTTTTCATATCCCGCCAGTGTCAAGAGTATATTATAGATTTTGAGAAAGTGTCTTAAATCCTCTTATCCTAGATGTTAATGATGAACCCCATGATGTGTGAATTTTGGGTAACATTTGTGATTTTTTTCGATATATTATAAGATATATAGAAATTTTGATCAACCCAGAGAAGATCAAATCAATCAATCAGATGACTCTATGAAGAATTTTTTTTGAGTTTTAGGGCCTCTAAGGATACATAGCATAAATTCGATTATTTGATAAAAATATGGCTATAAATTCTAAGTTCATCTCAAGGATAATAAAGAATGGAACCATTTATAATTGGGTAAAGAAGGGTATGAATTAATTTTAGGATATCATGTAGTATCTGCAACAACATCTAGTTCTGATTTCCAATATTACTGGAAACATGTCGTCCTCTATTTGACTACCTTGTAATGGTCCCTCAGATCCATTACATCCTAGAAATAAATGAGGTCTGAGAAAATAGTTTATATGATCTTAGTAGCATGAAACTCGACATAGAGACCATATAATACTCTATTGAGAAGAGATAACTGATGCTTGATGATTCATTGTAGATTTTGTGACATTATTTTTGGAATCAAGATATACATTTGGTGTCCCATTTGGACCCACTAAAGTATATTGTTAATATCCCCATGCTAATGGGATGATTTGAAAGATTGGAAATGATCTTAAAAAATAATAACACCATGTTATTTTTGATGAAGGGTGTCAATGGATAGGTATTGATAAACATTCTCGAAGTCCCTTAATCCACTGAAGAACTACACATGGGTGATAATTTCCAATATGATCATGCACTCTCAATGGATTATTTCATTCAATGTTGGAAGATTCTAATTGATGGTGCCTCCAAGAGACCGAATGATTGAATGATAACCAATACCAAGAATAACTAATTAGAACGACGGATCATCTCAAGCACTATTGTACATACCATCATATAATACTCATTCATAATATCAAAAGCATTCACCCACAATGAGGTAAGGTATCATGCATTCAATAATGGCTTGTAGTTAGACCTTGAGAATGAGTCTCCCTATTTTCATGATAAGGGAGACTCTGATCTAGGCATCAAATGATTAAGAGAGACTATATCATTAAAAGGGAGTAGGTCGTTACCCCTATGGAGTATTCCCAACACCGAATGGCCCAATTCCCTTCGTACCAGGAATAAATCAAGTCCTTAAGTCATAGAATGTTCGATCCAAAACATGTGTTATTTTATTAGCATATCATACAGATCCTGAACTAGATTAGTTGATCATCAAAGGGTCACATCATTGGGTTATTTCCCTCACTTTTTTAGATGATGATGATAAGAAATTGGAAAACCTACTGGCTAATGACCCTACAATGGTAGGACCCTCGGGTTCCACCGATATAGATGAAATTACAAATTGGAATACTACATTCTTTGAGTACCTCTATCATGGAATTTTCCCACTATAACAATCTGATCATGGGAAAATCCTTCATCATGTGGCATATTTAACCCTTTATACTCGTCATAAGCTATAGAGACTCTCCATATATTTAGATTTGATGTAATTCTATTATATTTCATTTAATGTGAAAAGATATTACATGATATATAGGATGTATGTTTTGTGTCTTGTGCATACCATCAGGAAATATTGAAACTCCCCCACTAGAAATATAGATTTGGGTAGTTTTTTCCAACAATGGATCACATAATTATCATGTTTTTGAAAAGGTTTCATGTGTTTCAGAACCATTATATCTTTTTTGGACCAACATATGGTGTTTCTCATCCAAATCAACAATGTGTGGCCCTTTGTAGTATGGGGACTCAATTTTGTGGGGCCATACCCTCCAAAAAATCATTCAATTGCAGGTTCATTTTGAATGTAATAGTCTTATTCTCTATGTGGGAAGATGTGATTCCACAAAAGTGATTCAAATACTAATTTTTAATTGGGTTTGTGAGATCACATATCATCCATCAATTCAGGGTTCCCCACACATTTCTCATAGAAATCAAAATAATATTTTTGTCCAACATGACGATGAAATTATAATCCACGTACGAAATCCATTCCAACAGTGTTATTTCTACCCTATGTGGGTGAATAGAACCATTAAAGAGTTCACAAAAAATCCTCACTATCATATTACATAAAATGGTGGGTCAGACCAAGAAGTGTTTTCAAGAGAATCCCAACAACAGACTCTTGAAGTATCTGATGTCAACTAAAAGTTAAACCTATGTGACCCCATGGTCAATTGTAAATGGAAAAAATAATTTTTTCCATTAATGTTATTTTTACATCATTCTGAACATCTATCTATAGTCAGCAGAAACCAAAAAATTCTAAATCTCAATTAAACTGTGTTGTAATATATTAAAGAGAATAATAACTAGGCCTTTCAAACTCTTGAGTTGAAAAATAATAGGATAGTGAGAGCATTCAAAAAGAAGGATCATGTCTACTCATTCTACTATTATTACATAGTAATGGCCCTCAGAATGATGGTAATAAAAAAATCTATCAAATTTAGGGCATATATTGGAAGGTCAATACATTATTCAAATGGTTTATTCCAATGGAGTATACTCTTTGATAACCATGGATGAATGATGTATCACATCACCCACCAACACTATGTTTATCAATAAGAACATGATTTTAGGATCCTTAATGGTCCGTGCAATAGGGACAAAATCTATTGAATGGTGTCTATGAATTATGACCATAACGTGTTTCTATCACCTATTTTCTATGATAAATGAATATAAACTAATTCTTGACACAGTCTAAATTATAAAACAACAATAAACGAATCTTGATGTATTTAGTTCATGAAATTAAACTATGATATTTCCATTTATAAATCCCGGATGCTTCTTAATAATAGATGATATTAGAGTACAAAATAATATGGATGTCTCATATGATAAAAATGTAAAGATCCAAAAATTAAGTACCCATATATAACAAGTATTACATAAGAGATAAGAAAATTATTGTCTAAAATAACTCCCCATCTAAAATTGGGATTCCTAATATGAAATACAGTGAACAAAAACAGAAATACTAAGCACATAATATTTAAACATTTTCCTAAATCATGTCATATGCCCGGGGAGATCCATTTAAACTATGGGATACCTCAATTCCCTCATCATAAAATATTTAGCATCGTTATGATGTTTTTCTTATAAAACACAGTGTTCCAAAACTATATGTGACCTAATTCCCATCGTTATCTCAAGGTGTCAATGTGGTACATGAGCATGTATGAGAACTTTTCATATAATGTTTAACATATTTTGAGGTTCAAAAATACCACAAAAAAATCACATACCTTGTACAAGTATCATGGATTGTAAATATTTTTTATATAATAAGCATCATGACATGAAAATATTTTTTTTCCAATCTATACATTCTCAGTCTATATGAAACCATCATTAGGATCACATAAGGTGGTATAATAACCCCTTAACTCATTTCATGTTAGTTTATAACTATTTTCCACCACATTAAGCTCTTCAAAACACTCACACCTGTACTATAATTTTGGATTTAAACTTTTTGTAATAGGTCCCAGCCCTATAACCTCAATATAGGTGCTCTACTCCCAGCATTATGACCGTAATCAAAGTTAATTCAGCAATCATTCAATTTTTTTCCATGTTTGTACTATTTCAGTATGCCTATGCCTCCAACACCTTAATGGACTAACTGTGGGTTGATTTATATCCACATGGGTATGGTTATGATACCTAGAATTCTATCTCTTAACCCAACCAAATATTCACCATGAAACCATCTATCACATTGTGTTTTATCATCTCGAAATGATTTAATGGGCCTCCCATTTAGGTATATACACCATTATCTTTCTTTGACCCATAAGAAAACTAAGATTCCATTATAGTCTAACATGTGAATGAAAATAGTGGTTAGATGGAAGCAAAAGTCCAACAAACATCCTAAAAAATGATTGTAATGAGTAGAATTATATCATATAAAACCAGGATGCCTCTTTTTCTGATATGACTTTACATATACCAAAACAGGGTTTTGTGAATAAAACATATGGGATGAATGAACAATAAAAACCTCATAACACAATTTTATACATTATTATTATCAAGTAAAAAATCATTTTCTCTCATATCCTAATATCATATGATTCAAAATCCACATTTAAGAGGATAACCTCTATCGGTGTCGATATCCTACCACATCGCATTCCAGAACAATGTACATAGTGATTCCCAAAAAAATTGGATATGTAGTGAATCCATGATATTTTTCTTGAGGCCCTCAAATTTTCCAACTCATTACGATATAAATATTGAAATAGGGCATGGTTTTCCATGAATTTCATAGAAAGGGGCCCCATTGACATTCCTACTATGTGATTTTGTCAATATTTTATGCTCAATAATATTCTTAAGGACACTTGTTCCCACATTTTCTCTCTGAACTAGGGTGATTTACTAGAAACCACTCCTATAGTCTTAGATACATGAATCTAAATATTTATAATTCAACGTTCTAGTTATATGACATTACACTGATAATTATAGTATTTGTAATGCATGATGTGAAGCTACGATCATACCCATAAAACTATGATTAATCTTAAAAAGAGAGGATTTTACTAGATGTAAAACTATGATACCTAATATTCTAAATATGAAACGTACAAAACATTAAAAAGTATAAAAATTGGATGCCATCTAATTTTAGATAAAGTGATACGCTCCATAGATATGATGTTTACATTACTAGTGTCTGTTTCCTACATTGTTGCATTATAGAACTATGTTTTTCTTGATTCCCATAATTATGACATACATAGTGATGCTCAAACATTTCCTCATCGACCCATCCAGACAAAAAAAATCCTTTTGTAGATCAACCACTCTGTACTAGGTACGATGTTCACTTAACTGTATGATCATGTGGCACATTCAGGTGTGTGAGAGGATAGTTCAGCGGGTACATAATTTTCCATAAAAATATTCCCCCACTTCCACGCATGTGTTTCCCTCATTCTCCTATATGGATAATTTTTATCCCATTTATCTAAAAATTCTACATAATAGGATGATCTCATCCCATGCTAGCTCACCTAAAATCCTAGGCCCATGACCTAAAGGATCTTTAGTAAAAAAATAGTGGATCCCATATTACAAACATTTTCAAGGTTTGATTTCTCATTTATTCTCATCATATATAATTAAATGTTTATAAAAAGTTTGTTCTTAAGATGGTAAAATGATTTTACCATTCAATCAGTTACTCCAATTTCACTATGTAGGTTTGTAAAATCTCGATCACCCACCTGGGAAATTTTTTTCATCCCTTTTCACCCATCATTATTGTCTCCCTTATAAGAAATAAGATATCTATATAGCTTCGTTATTTATAAGACTGATCATGTATCAAAAATGATTTTTATTTAGGAGGGGGTTTTCCATATAAAATTTTGAGATATGAGACCTGTTTAGAACATAGTTCCATATAGACCCTCATTTGTATTTACCTATTCTTGGGAAAACAGTAGTGTAATCTATGATTTGAACATGGTCTTGAGTTATCATCCATTATCACACCACTCCCCTTGTGTTACATGTATCATGTTTCAAGATTCACACTCTCTATAAACATTTTTTCTAGAAGAACACTAGGTTACTATATTTATCGCTTTCAGGTTGTATCTATGGTTGGAAATGAGATTTGTTTTTTCTCAAGGGCCCTATTCCCAATCCATATCCCATCTCATCAAGAATACTCTTAGTGGTTATTCAAGTAATTAATACCAAGCATTATTTATGATTGTATGAAAATATCATTTAAATTAACATTCACATGGCCACACACAATTTTACATACTGATCGTGACATTCATTACCATATATTTATATTTACTTCTTGAGTATGGTTGAAGTAAGATAATGAAAACAACGAAAGAAAAATTCATATTCACATGAAAAAGAATAAAAACGATTTCAAGGGCCATACAAATGGAATATCCTCTATTTTATCTCAGAAAAATAATTTACCCCTATACAGAAACCTCAATGATCAAGTGTTCATGCTCAAATGGCCTCTAGTGTATAGATAAACAAGATTGAATTCTGGATCAGGGCTTGAATCAGAGAAAAAATCAACATGGAAGAATTTATTTAGATAATGGACAAGATGGTTACTCACATTAAAGAGCTTATCATAGAGGATCATGATATACAGGTTAGTCTGATCCCATGTGAACAATTTAGAGTAGCTAATTCCAGTAATTTTAATCTCGTGTCTTATAATTTTGTGATCTATTTCAGCATTTAGTGGTATCTAGTTTGCGAACTGTGCTTTCCCATTTTTCCTTAAAAATGGTTTAATAAACATTTACATTTGGCGGCGGTGGTGGTGGGCCTCTGGTGGATTTCCTCTAGAGTATTTTCCCAATATATATGGTTGTCCACCTATTAAATGGATATATAAATTACTTCTTCAATTCTATTCCGCATTTGGATCTATTTGTCTTGTAATTTAGACACCATGTATGTCACCTCTGCTACCTAAACCGTATCTTCCACAAACTAGTATATCAGATGGAATATGATGTCAACCTCAGAAGTGGACATGGTCATATTTTATTATATAATCACATCAATTTTTTATATCTCTCGTATTGTTTAATAATGTTTCTTGGATCCCTTAATTTTTTCTTTTAACGAGGCATTTCAGGAACAAACCAATTTTTCGGTTCCCTCTAAACGAGGAAGTCTTCAAAGAGCATGTAAAGGTAACTAGAGTCACATTATCCGTTCTATATGAAAAATATCTAGTGAATCATATATATCGCCTAGTTTTGAAACTCAAAAATTATGTTGTGGGTAATTATTTTCCATAAATATGTCCACATTATGAAATGAATGATCTAGTTCTCATATGTGGTAGTCGAGTCAAAATCCTTGAAACCTTTGGGCAGCTCATGCTCGTATAGAGGGAAGACTGCCATCATAATAGTGGCTAGATTGAATGTTTTAATTTCCTTAGGCATGGATGGATTGATGTACATTTATTGATGAATAGTATCTCATCATCCCCCCCCCAATGTAGTAGAAACTTCAACAACTGATTTTGGAAGCTTCTTGTTAGACCTAACCATCCCTTCATCTACAGTTTCACCTTATGGTAGATGAATCTTATCCTTAACTCTAGTGGAAAACAATAATGGTAATTCTAGGTCAGATCATATAACATAAAATAATGATTTCCCCCTCTAATTTCACAATTTTCACCAACTATAGTGTGGTTTGATAAACATTAGTTTCATCCAGTGGTACCTCTAAGACATGATCAACCACCTCGGTCTCCTCAGATAGCCCTATTAGGGGAATCTTCTAATCCCTTCCATTGATGAAATGGTCTCGACAGTCCCTTATATTGGAAACTCCATGGTCAGTCCACTTCCATGACATCCACATCCATATAACGATGAAGAATTGTTCCCCTTGTGGTTTCCATTTCCTATGGAATCACTGAAAGAGATATTGATGTCAGATGAATTGTCATCCATGCTACTTAAAATGTCATTTAAATATGAGTTATTCAAACGATGAAGTGAAATGATGAATAGTTAAAAGTGAAAAGTGGAATAGGATTACATGAATTGTATATCCCATCCAACAACATAAGATGATTAATGGAAAATGATCATGGAAAGGGTATTTCCCCAGTGGCTTCCACATCCATCACATTAGCTGGTTTGACCAATATTTGTCAACCCAAGACTCTAACATCATGGATGGACCAAACATTCAACATTTGTGGTGCTGTGTATCCTTCTCCATAGATATGGGGTTTATCTAGAACCTCCCCATCCTCTATGATCATGGATCCTATATCGAGTCTAATAAGATTTAAAAAAACCTATTAGGATTTTTTTTACTTATGGGGAACACAAAACTATATTATTTAGTTCATCTTTGTTAGGGAATCCTTCAACAAGATATTCACAGTTGGAATCAGTCCCCCATGAGGGGTTCCTAGGTAGCAATACCATTGGCTACATGATCAGAAGTGGAGTTCATCCCCAGTAGCACCATTACATAGGTTTTCAACAAATTCACATTTCCCCAATATTTTACTAGATCCTACAACATTATTACATATATCCACCACCTCATCATTGTCCATGTGGATGTCTTCCCTAGAATGACCCATTCTAGTGATAAATATTCCCTCTTAGTTAAAATGCCACCATATTTCATAGTGAGTGGTGATATATTTGAGGAACCCAAAGCTCTCCCAAGGATGTGAAAAGACCATATCATTGTGTATATCTTGGTGACAGAATTGTTTCCCCAAACCACATAAAAATATCCATGGTACCACCTTATAGGTTTATACATTTTCCACCATTCACATCCTTTATAGAGATGAGCAATTTTGTGCCCCAATCATTGTATTCTCAACCTATCATGAGATATGGATTTTCAACTATAAAACTACTACCCTACCCATTAATAAAATACTACCACCACTACATGCTCTATCATCTACTCACCCTCATCCATGTGGATTAGGGGAATATCCATCATCATCCCAAGTGGATTGATTCTTTAGAATCTCCACGAAATTTGTGCTCTCCCATTATTGAGAATTTTTGTGGATGATCTCATTAGAATTGGTCGATGGAGGATGATTGCTCAAATCATTCTAATCGTCACCAAGGAGAATGCACTAGATTTTACCCAAAACCAATGGTTGGGTTTCATGGGTTATTAATAAGAGGAATTAGAAATGAATTGTGAATCATTTTATGTTATATGACTTATAAATCACATCGAAGTAAACCATATCCACCAAAACAACACCTCGATATTCTTTCTCATATGACACATTCTCATTGACCCATGTCCAAAATTAGTCACCATCTTGTTTGGTATAGGGAGTGGGTGAATTTTTCATCCTTTGATAACACAGCCGATTACTTCACTTCCACAAGACCTAACCTAAGGTGGAGACTATTGGAGATGTTTAGAATTGACCGAAACATTCTCATATTGGGAGGGATGATGGGGTTTGGGTATTTGGATCCCCCATGTGCAAGGATACCCAAATGTAAAAAAAATTGTGGGGGGCCTTACACATAGAGTAGATTCTTCCCTTATATGATGTGAAGAATCACCATGTACCACTTCTCCAAAATAAATAAATCCATATTGTTGCATTATCCAATCACAATCATCATTTCCATGAAGAATATCATTGTCTAAAACCCCATGTGTGCATCCCTCACCAATAACATCCAATCATATATTATCATTTAAATAATCCCTGCCAACCAATACATAGGATCTTCAGGTTTTAGGATGATCACCCAATCTACCACTGGCTCAGCTATAAGATCCTCCAGTAAGAGTTCTATTTTTCAAGATGGAATATACTATTGAATATTAATCGGAAAAGAGGTGTCATTGCAATTGGATGATTTCGAAATAGTTGAACCACTACTCAAATGATATTTATTTCATCCCGACAAGTGTTTGATGGCCCCTTTACCCAATCATGGAAATTATCTTGTATGAGGTGGAAGGTAATCCCTATCCTCCTACATGTTCTCTATGAGGATTAACTCACAAAAACTAGATCCTTGAATTGGTATCCAAGATATATGGTGAATATCCCATAACTTATTCAATCCTATTGATATTTAAGACATATTTGTTTTGTCTATAGAGGCCACCATCTTAGATGTTTTGATGTGATATCAAGGTGGCGGTGTTCATGAAAATGTGAGTCACATGTTACCTCATAATGCCTTACAAGATTCAACACACATTTTAAATTTTGGTATGATAGTAATGAAAAATATGCCCCAGAACACTCTAGCTACAACTTCATCCATTGAATGAATCCCTCAATCCATCGATGAGATTTTTCAACTAAAAAGGAGGGTTTTATGATATTTAATATTCTACCTATTTATATAATTATCTTGGTTATATAGAGTGTGTAATTTGAGTGATATATGATCCTCAAGGTCATGTTCCCTAACAACTATTGGATAAAAGTACTGTCTGGGTGTGCCCCTAAACTAGTAGGCAAGATACTCTATTCTCACCTCATGGATAAATATACCATCCCTCAAGCCAATTAAATGAAGAAGAATCCTATTTATATGTGGGTTATCCAACTAAGATTCCATTTGTGGAGCTAGTAGTGGATCATGGTTCGATGAACATTGGATGTTATCCCAGATCATAATGTTCCAGAAAACATATTCCTGATGAGTAATGGTAGAGTTTTCACCTACTACGTCTAATTAGTTTTAGAATTTAGAATTTATACAAATCTTGACAATGAAGCTCTTCTCATGAAGGTGGGTTTCACAATGACTAGGTTCCAAAAGCTTATATAAAGAATTTTGGTTCCTAAAACACATATTGTAAAAGTGGGTTCATGATGTACTAGAGAATGATGAGCAATATGGATCATAATAAAAAATATCATGAAAAGTGGTTGACCTACATGAGTAGGGATTAAGATATTTTTTGTTTTCCAAATTCTCATGGTCCCTATAATTTTGGTTACTTCTATTTATAAGAATATGTATGAAGAGTTTCTTGAAATGGAGGAAAAAGAAATCACTATGAATGGTATTTGTAAACAATGGGTAAATGCCAATTTTTGGAAGTTTTCCCTCAGAACCTACCCCTCCATTTCCATGTTGACTCTAATTCTGATTCAGGGAATTTTTTGATGCGGATATACAAATCTCATAGGATTGGTCAAGGTATGAATGACCAGTTCAAAAAGAATCCTAACCAAAATATCCAAAAAAAATACCTAATGGAGTGTTTCAGGAAGCTCACTTCCTTTGTGAATATATGGATATCATGATGGTCCTACTGACATGGAGGAATGACAGTAACCTCTTCATCACATGAACCTGATATGCAGATCCCCTTTTTCTATAGAGGGCGGATGGAATCCTCTATTTAGAGACTTTAGTGTTTGTGGGGAAATACTCACTCGAGAAGATCATACTAATTCATGGAAAGAACAATCATTCATAAAACACAGACCCTATAAATACCTAATTATTTTTAATTTTCTGTGGGATGTGAGAACATCGGATTTAAAGAGGAAATACATGTTTGTGATAATCATGAACAACATGAGTGAATGAAAAAATAGATATACCATGTTATCCAACCTTTATGGAACCTCCCCTTAGGCTTCTTGAGATCACCAATTGATAATGGAGATGGATTTCATTATAGACAATTCCTTTCAAAAAAGAATAATGATCCTTTAAAAAATAGAGTTTAACATGGAATGCATCCTTAAAAATTCCACCCCATGTGAACCAGGACATCACCTCAAGGCAACATAACCTTGTTTCATGAAAAATACCCCCTTGAAAAACACTTAAACTCCATGAGGCCCCTGAGTGACATGATACACCTCTTTGTGAGGCCTTATAATTCACTATGCACATATTCTCTACCTATGCATGGTTTCTCATTTACGCTGAAAACCCTTCAAAATGGTGGAGTGTATGGTGCCTCAATACTAATCCAGTACCATTTTATCCACACACTGGCTACATTTTCCACCATTATCAACCATTACTATGTCTCCCCACATCACTAAAAATGAATCCTCAACCTACATCAAAACAAATGTTTTTATGTATATGTACTCTATTGTCGATCACATCAAATAATAGGTTCCCTTACACTAGGCCACCAGATGAAAAATTCTACATAGTAGTTCAAATTTCATGTCCCTCACATAGACATATGAGTGGTGGTCAAATAATCCTAGAGGGTGGAATCTTTGAGGAAAACTATCCACCTTCCTCAAAGGAATTACTTATAAAAAATACACTATCCTTGACGAGGTCCCACTCAAAGATGGACCCCATCCTCCACAAATGAGTTTAATTATGTAAAAATTGTTAGATCCATGTCCTAGTCATATTATGTTAAACATGATGAAAATTTCATTAGAAACTGACATAAAACTGTAGCCTTACTCAGTGTGAGGAATACTTGATTCCTTCTATATGGTTGACATGGGATGACCCTAGACCTTATACAATATGTTTTAAATATAGGAAACCCTACATTTGGTCATCATGGGATTCTGACCTCTCCCCAACTATAGGGCATGATTCACCCACATAGGAAAGAATCCATTCATAATCCCAACACTATCACTCGTAGATTCTTATATCATGAAACAAGTGTCCTTATCACATGATTTTAAACGACATTGATAAGTCCTTTCACATTACTTTATGCTATAGAATCAAAATACATGGATTTTGGTATCTTTATGTAATACAAGGTACATTGGATGGCTCAATAAGGTTCAATCGTAATAACCATTCCTCCCAGGTGTAAAATCATACCTCCTAGGTGAACACCGCCATGATCCTCCATTATGGGGAGTTATGCTCTGTCTTCATGAGACATTAATATTATAGGAAATTTCATTTCTCCCCGATGTAAAATATTCCCTCCTATAGACACACCTATATCGTTACATGTGAATAGGATTTTCCACACCATATCTATGAGATGTTAAACGAGTGAGACACATCCATTTACCCAGGTGTGACATCTTCCCACCTAGGGAAGCACCTCCTTGATATACCATCATAGTGCATTCTAATCCATCTTCATGATATGTTAAAACTTTGGGAAATAAAATTTCCACTATGTTATCCATCTTCTATACTAGGGATACACCACCTTAATTGTAACACCCCGAGATTTTATGAAAAGTATTATTTTAATATCATTAATGTCTTATGTTGTATTCTACACCAAGATTACCTTTCACTATACGCAACACCGTATTAGCTTGCAGTATACGCAACATTATTCTTGGACCATGTTACACACAATTTTGATAATAGTTATTCTACGCAAAATTGAGTATATATATATATATATATATATATTAAATGTAAAAATGAAATATGGTTGGATTCTGTTATACGAAACAACGAAGGATTCTTTCACAACACACAACCCTGACTTGGCTTTCATTACACGCAATCGCGACCTTCCTCGATAGCGTGTGTTGTACGCAATACCGGGTTTTAATAAACAATGTTATATTATTATAATATTGTCATGAACTAGCCGTTATGAATAGTATTAACTAAATTTTGAATTTTATAACATTATTATTCATCTTACACATTTCGAGAACATGGTATAAGAACAAAATAAATTTTTCGGGTAAAATAAGTATTTTTCAAAAAAATGCAGTTTTGCCGCCTTTTGATGGCGCACCCACTTTAAATATATTTTTTTGACATGTTTATAAGTTCAATTTGACAAAATAAAATTCTTCTTTGGAATCAAGAAATAAAAATTTTCTTTGGATAAATTTTTCATATTATTCTGGTAACTTTCACATTTTAATGAATAGTAAAAACACGCTATATTGTAATTAAAAACAACTTTTTTCATCGTAATATCTTATGTGGTTAAATTATAATATTGAATAGTTTTAAAGTATAAATAGAATATATTTTGACCATTTAATATAATGTATGTCATTAGCATTTATTTTACCTTGAATTCGTAGGTTAAATCAATTTAATCTTTTGCAATGTTTTAAACAAAAACACGTTTTTATTCGACAACGGTATTAATTTTAATTTAATTTCTGAAACTTCTGTGTATGGAATTTTAAAAAATGGATTCCATATTTGGAATCAGTGGGTCCAAATTATGTTAATAAGCTACTTTTTATTTTTGGGAATTATGAATAGTAACTACGGTAAATTTTATTTACCATAGTTAAAGGTAAATCGGGTAATTAAGGGTAAATATAATATTTTAAAATTACCCTAAAAAATGTCAAAATCCTATTGGATGACTAAAGGTCGACCCATATCACCTAAGGGTCGGATTAGAATCATTTAATGAACATTTGTCCATGAAAATAACTTAATTATTATTAAAACCAAAGAAAGTAACAATATGCCACTCTCTTAAATTTTATAAGAATATTAATTTTAATTTAGTGATAAACTTCATGAAACTTCAAACATGAATAGTCTAAAGAAATATAATGAAATTATCTACATCATATAAATTTATTTATAATTTTTAGGGATTAAATAATTATCATTAATTATGACACAATAGTGATGCAGAAATTGTTTATCTAGTGAAAAATCAAGAATAATGTTTTTTTCAAACTAATAGTGACCATAGAATGCACAAATACCTAACAAAAACTTCTTGGACATGTAAATGTAAACCATAAGCATACAATGGTCAACTATTTGACCATTTGGAGCCTTATAAAAGCGATTATGACACTTATATTATTTTATTTTAAATGATGCCAAAGTTGTCACCTTCATAATTTAATAAATATAACATTTTAAATATTGTTATTTTAAGATGATAAATTCGAGTAAAAGTATTATTGTGAAAGGTAATATATTTATATTCATCATATAATTTTATTTTAAATTTTTATACAACAAATAAGTATATTAAATCATTATACAATAATGATGTAGTAATTATTTTATTAAGAGATAAACCAAATAAATCGTTTTAAAAATAATAAAATAAATATTATATGAACTATTTAATGTGATACACTAATTTTATAGATACATAAGACCTTTTATTAATATATTAAAGCTTTTAGTTCGAACATATCTTCTGTATATATTTTATTTAAATTCAAATAAATGAATAGTGTCAAAATTGACACTATTGTTATTTTACAAAAATAACATATTATAAAATTGTTTAAAAATCACAAAAATATTTAAAAATTATAAATTTATATTTATATGGTCTATAATGTTATAAAGTAAACAATTATGGAAAATTCACACCAAATAAGTAATTATTTGTTATAATTTAAAATTTAGAATTTTATTACCACAAATAAACTTAAATAGATTAAATAAGGATAAATCAAAATGATAAGGTTTAAAATAAGATCCAAACATGTCTAAATTTGATTGGTTGATGATATTACAACCTTATATTATCTAATATTCGAATATGAGTCATTTTTGGAGGTTTTTAAGTGGGGTTAGATTTATTATAAATTAATATTTTTAAGAATTCCTAAGGTGCCCCTCTCCTCCCTTATAAAAGGGCACCTCCTCCGCCTCCTCCTCACGCCAAATTGAGCACTCAAGCTCGGCCAACCCCTGACATTTTCTCCTCTCTACTTCCCTAGAATAATCCTAGAGTTCCTGGTCTTCTTCAAAGACCAATATTAGTTCCCTAAGTGGAGGATTCAAAGAAGCGTTCAAAGAAGAGGTAATATTCATTACCGATCTTTTCAATTTCTTTCTTCTTCAACTTCTTCTTCTTTAGTTGTTTCATGATAAAGTAATAACATCAGTATTACATACATACTGATATGTTATTATAAATATGAAACAACCCTAATTCACCTTCTATCCATCCTACGGAAAAATGAAATCACCGCGCGTGCGTACGTACGGAATACCGTCTCCACGCCGTGGTGTAATCTATTTTCCACCACCACCTTACAAGGATGGGTATAATGGTGTGATGAGTAACTATTTATGATTATTATAAAGTAATATTGATACTGAAATAATATATTTGTACTCCAATACAATTCCACGATCATAGGAACGATATCATCACTCGTGCGTACGTACGGAATACCGTCTCCACGATGTGATGCGACTCGTTCTACATGATCATAATTACATAGTAATTATATAAATGAATTGAATGAATAAATATGATATATGTTACACTAATAACATTCTGGATATAAGGTATGTATAACCTTAAAATAAGAATAAGAATTTATTCGGCAAAACATGCATATAGATCAAAAGGCAATAAAGACCCAAGTAACAAATAACAATGAAATATTACTAACAAGAAGCTAAGAATATGACCATATATGATATCATATCAATATGTATGATTCTGGAATAAGTCAATAACATTATTTAAACCATTATACAGGAGCTTCGGACACATACAAATCAAATCGGACCTAAGGTAAGGGATAAATTTTCAATCTCATTTTTATCCGAGATTGCTTATACGTAAGTATTTACTGGGGTTACGTTTATCATCCATGACCATGTTTTCTAAAAATGTTTTTATAAAATGTTTACAATTCTTCCATGAATGTTTAAAGTCATTTTTACCCTTTATTGACTTTTTACCACATTGTATGAATGGAATCTTTCCTTTGGTTACCATATAAGGTACTTTTTGACTTTTCCGACAAAAGTACGAGGAGAATGTTATTTTTTAACTTATACGGCTTGAAAGGATTTTTAAGGTTTCATAACACCTCATTTTCAAGAAGTTACTCTACAATATTGCATGATTATTTTCCAAAAAACCCTTATCTTTTAAAATTGCATGGAATTTTGTGAAAAGAAAATGATTTTAAAGAAGAAAGAATATTTTCCTCATGAATTCATTTCAAGTGTTTTTCTCAAAACTATTTTCCATATAAGATGACATTATTTGATATGTATGTTTCAAGTAAAATTTCTCTATGATTTAAACGGTATCAATTTTCTTATGATATCAATTGTTTATGGATTATGATGCCATGATGTTTAAGAATCCCATTTTATATCATGGGTTATGCTATGATGTATGGTTTATGATTTTGTGGCACACATAAGAATGATATCATTATGAGATGGGTGGGACCTATATCTCCCTCCAATGCATTGGGTATAGATTTTATATCTCATGAGATAGACATGGCTGGAATGGTAGGTTATACCGGTTCAGTGGAACAGGACTGAAATGAGGGTTACTCGATTCAGAAAGGGACTTTGTCCACTAAGATAGTCTTGGCAATGAGTCTTGACTAACAAGAAATGATTCTCTATGATTATGTGTGAATGCCTCAAAGTTTCATGTTTTAAGTTATGATTATTGTGATTACATTTCACTGCCATGATTTATCCCATGTTATGAAATTATTCTCTCTTTTGCAGGTAATGATTTCCAAAATGTTATGTTCTTATGAATATGATGTGATTGATATTTCTTTTTTTTACCCTTACTGAGCATTTGAGATCACCCTTTTATGTTTTATTTTCCCCAGGATATAAAGAAAGGTTTTAGGTAAAAAAAAGGGAAGATCTTTATGGGAGATATTGAAGATCTTTCACCACGATTATAAGATTACGTTCCGAGTTTCCGAAGACACTAAACTATTACGATCCTTGTGTGTGTGTTTTTGTTATGTACTAAGTATTCCGCAAATGTAATGTAATGTCCATGTACGTCAGGCTACGGGTCTCTACAGTTGGTATCAGAGGAATGGTTTAGTCAACCTTTGGAAACTAGGATGCGAGAACTTTAGTGAGATCCCTAGAGATATTTCTAAGGTATGTCTAGGGATGTCTCTAAGGTTAAGTATACGTATAGGTTATAGTAATAGAACTACGCTAACGATCATAGAATTAAACCTAAGATGTTAGATAATGAAGGTACTCCCCCTTTATAATGTTGTTTTCCCTAGCTTGATTTTTGCCTCTCACACTATTCTTTTTGGGTTTTAGACGATGGCTGGAACCCGAAGGAACCGTGTTGATCAATGCAATGGACAATGCAATGATTGCCCTCCTGAACAAACAAATGTTATAGGAGATGGAGTGAAAAATCTTATTGTTATACTTACACAAGCTATGAATCATTCTGGACTTCCAAATGAGCAGAGAAGGGAACAATATTCTATTGAGTCCTTCATGAGGCAACGTCCACCTTCTTTCGGTGGGACATCCGATCCACTTGTTGCTGAACAATGGATCAGTACCACTGAAAAGATATTTTCAGATCTTCAATGTTCTGAACATGATAAAGTCATCTTAGCAGTATATCGTTTGGAAGGTGAAGCTGATCAATGGTGGAATCTTATCAAGAATACGAGGCCAAGAGATGAAATTGAGTCCATGGAATGGGACGAGTTCAAGAACTTGTTTTTCAGTAAGTACTTCCCTCGTATTCTTCGAACAAAGATGGAAAAGGAGTTTATTGAGCTGAAGCAGAAGGATGATGAATCTGTTGGTATATACGAAGAGAATTTTACAAGACTTGCAAGGTATGCATCTGGCATTATCATCCAACCTGATAGTAAAGTTGATCGATTTTTCAGTGGCTTAAAACCAAGTCTTCGAAGGGCATTAGCTATAAGAGACTTCAGTAGCTATGAAGAAATTGTGTGTTGTGCTATCAAGGAAGAAATGGAAGTTGGTGTTACATATCCATCTCATGGTTTTGACAAGAAACGAAAGATGGAGTTCAAGGAGAAATCTCATAATAATGGTGAAAAGAAGATGAATGTTTCCTTATGCACAAAGTGTGGAAAGAAGCATGGTGGAGATTGTCTTAAAGGAACTAGAAAATGTTTTAAGTGTGGAAAAGAAGGTCATCGAGAAGCTGAGTGTCGAAGTAATGGAAAAAGGGTTTCTAATGATGTGAATAAAGCAAACACTGCAGAGAACGCACCACCAACACTTCAATGCTTCAAGTGCAAGGAAATGGGGAATTATGGTAATAATTGCCCTAATCCAAGGGTTAGTGATGATCAACATGAGCAACCACTGAAGGAAAAGGACAAAGGGAAGTCACATGCGATCACTATTGGCGATGTTGAATATGATAACGATGTGGTGGAATGATTAAGTGTTTATGTAATGGGATTCCAAAATAATGTTGTATCATGAAGTATTGGAATATTTATGTATTGGTTTAATGTGGTATTCAAAGTGATTGAGATATTTTTGGAAATAAGATGATATGCGCATAATGAAGGGAAAACAAGAAAATGAAATGTTTAACAGTATTCATGAGCTCAGGACTAAGTGATATCATGGTTTGAGTATATAGAATTTTGAGGATTTTTGTATGTGGAAAGTGTTAACTTTAAACTGCATTCATGTTTTCACTAAGGTATTCAAGAGAATACATGATTAAGGACTTTGAATGTTTATAATGTGACCAACAAGACATATCTTATGGGGATCGACGATGGTGTTAAATCTCTGGTAATCGTTTTCACTATGTTATGAGAATGGACTGCAGTATTATGGATAAGCCTAAAGATTACAATGGATTATGTTGGACATAAGTTAGTATTGTTTAAGGATAGAATTTCTTTTTTCGATATTATTGATGGGATGTTATAGTAATACAGTTTTAGAAAAAGGACAATCTGCAGGATGGGCGACAACCCATCGCGTCAGACAAGGCTGTGGGAATCGAACCCACAACCGAAGTGCGACTGGCCTTTATTGCCTACCACTGGCCTACAGGAAGTCCCTGTTTAGTAGAAACTAGTTTTATTATATTAAGCAGAATGATATATAAATTATAAGTCCATTTTAGGAACAATATATGATTAATCTCACTATAGATCGACTTATGTATATAATTTTTTCTAACCTTTTGTTTGAGACAGATGGAATGACCCGTCATTCTATCACATGATCTGCTAACACTTCACGAATAACAAATTCATCTTCATTTATTTAAGAGATGAAGTGGAAATTGTTCAAGGCACGAACAACAGTGAGATTGTACCAAAATAAAGTAAGTATTTATTCTAATTCAAATTTTCAACTTTAGGGAAATGATCTTGAAAACCAAAAATGTTGTCCTAGTGCCCTTATACCCGATTAATCAGATGGTACCCTAGATCATCACAAATTTATGGCTTTGTGATTACTGGCTTTTCCATAGCCATGTTCTCTACCACTCTCCATCAGAACATGATGGTTAGATTTCTCTTCCATATCCATATTTTCACCTATGTGGAAACCCATTGATTAGTTTATTTGGGTAACCATTACGTTTCATACTTTTGTTTTTAAAGATTTGTTTTGGTATTCCTTTTTACGATGTGGGTTTCTATTAAAGAAACTTTCGTATAGTAAACCATTTATAACCCCGACGAATTTCGAGGGCGAAATTCATTTTAAGGGGGGTAGAATGTAACACCCTGAGATTTTATGAAAAAAATTATTTTAATTTCATTAATGTCTTATGTTGTATTCTACACCATGATTACCTTGCACTATACGCAACACCGTATTAGCATGCAGTATACGCAACACTATTCTTGGACCATGTTACACACAATTTTGATAATAGTTATTCTACGCAACATTGAGTATATATATATATATATATTAAATGTATAAATGAAATATGGTTGGATTCTGTTATACGAAACAAAGAAGGATTCTTTCACAACACGCAACCCTGACTTGGCTTGCATTACACGCAATCACGACCTTCCTCGATAGCGTGTGTTGTACGCAATACCGGGTTTTAATAAACAATGTTATATTAATATAATATTGTCATGAACTAGCCGTTATGAATAGTATTAACTAAATTTTGAATTTTATAACATTATTATTCATCTTACACATTTCTAGAACATGTTATAAGAACAAAATAAATTTTTCGGGTAAAATAAGTATTTTTCAAAAAAATGCAGTTTTGTCGCCTTTTGATGGCGCAACCACTTTAAATCTATTTTTTTGACATGTTTATAAGTTCAATTTGACAAAATAAAATTCTTCTTTGGAATCAAGAAATAAAAATTTACTTTGGATAAATTTTTCATATTATTCTGGTAACTTTCACATTTTAATGAATAGTAAAAACACGCTATATTTTAATTAAAAACAACTTTTTTCATCATAATATATTATGTGGTTAAATTATAATATTTAATGGTTTTAAAGTATAAATAGAATATATTTTTACCATTTAATATAATGTATGTCATTAGCATTGATTTTACCTTGAATTCGTAGGTTAAATCAATTCAATCTTTTGCAATGTTTTAAACAAAAACCCGTTTTTATTCGACAACAGGATTAATTTTAATTTAATTTCTGCAACTTCTGTGTATGGAATTTTAAAAAATGGATTCCACATTTGGAATCAGTAGGTCCAAATTATGTTAATAAGCTACTTTCTATTTTTGGGAATTATGAATAGTAACTACGGTAAATTTTATTTACCATAGTTAAAGGTAAATCGGGTAATTAAGGGTAAATATAATATTTTAAAATTACCCTAAAAAATGTCAAAATCCTATTGGATGACTATAAGTCGACCCATATCACCTAAGGGTCGGATTATAATCATTTAATGAACATTGTTCCATGAAAATAACTTAATTATTATTAAAACCAAAGAAAGTGACAATATGTCACTCTCTTAAATTTTATAAGAATATTAATTTTAATTTAGTGATAAACTTCATGAAACATCGAACATGAATAGTCTAAAGAAAGATAATGAAATTATATACATCATATAAATTTATTTATAATTTATAGGGATTAAATAATTATCATTAATTATGACACAATAGTGATGCAGAAATTGTTTATCTAGTGAAAAATAAAAAATAATGTTTTTTTTAAACTAATAGTGACCATAAAATGCACAAATACATAACCAAAACTTATTGGACATGTAAATGTAAACCATAAGCATCCAATGGTCTAATATTTGACCATTTGGAGCCTTATAAAAGAGATTATGACACTTATATTATTTTATTTTAAATGATGCCAACGATGTCACCTTCATAATTTAATAAATATAACAATTTAAATATTGTGATTTTAAGATGATAAATTCTAGTAAAAGTATTATTGTGAGAGGTAATATATTTATCTTCATCATATAATTTTATTTTAAATTTTTATACAACAAATAAGTATATTAAATAATTATACAAAAATGATGTAGTAATTATTTTATTAAGAGATAAACCAAATAAATGGTTTTAAAAATAATAAAATAAATATTATATGAACTATTTAATTTGATACACTAATTTTATAGATACATATGACCTTTTATTAATATATTAAAGCTTTTAGTTCGAACATATCTTCTGTATATATTTTATTTAAATTCAAATAAATGAATAGTGTCAAAATTGACACTATTGTTATTTTACAAAAATAACATATTATAAAATTGTTTAAAAATCACAAAAATATTTAAAAATTATAAATTTATATTTATATGGTCTATAATGTTATAAAGTAAACAATTATGGAAAATTCACAACAAATAAGTAATTATTTGTTATAATTTAAAATTTAGAATTTTATTACCACAAATAAACTTAAATAGATTAAATAAGGATAAATCAAAATGATAAGGTTTAAAATAAGATCCAAACATATCTAAATTTGATTGGTTGATGAGATTAAAACCTTATCGTATCTAATATTATAATATGATTCATTTTTGGAGGTTTTTAAGTGGGGTTAGATTTATTATAAATTAATATTTTTAAGCATTCCTAAGGTGCCCCTCTCCTCCCTTATAAAAGGGCACCTCCTCCCCCTCCTCCTCACACCAAATTGAGCACTCAAGCTCGGCCAACCCCTGAACTTTTCTCCTCTCCACTTCCCTAGAATAATCCTAGAGTTCCTGGTCTTCTTCAAAGACCAATATTAGTTCCCTAAGTGGAGGATTCAAAGAAGCGTTCCAAAGAAGAGGTAATATCCGTTACCGATCTTTTCGATTTCTTTCTTCTTCAACTTCTTCTTCTTTAGTTGTTTCATGATAAAGTAATAACATCAGTATTACATACATACTGATATGTTATTATAAATATGAAACAACCCTAATTCACCTTCTATCCATCCTAAGGAAAAATGAAATCACCGCGCGTGCGTACGTACGGAATACCGTCTCCACGCCGTGGTGTAATCTATTTTCCACCACCACCTTACAAGGATGGGTATAATGGTGTGATGAGTAACTATTTATTATTATTATAAAGTAATATTGATACTGAAATAATATATTTGTACTCCAATACAATTCCACGATCATAGGAACGATATCATCACTCGTGCGTACGTACGGAATACCGTCTCCACGATGTGATGCGACTCGTTCTACATGATCATCATTACATAGTAACTATATAAATGAATTGAATGAATAAATATGATATATGTTACACTAATACCATTCTGGATATAAGGTATCTATAACCTTAAAATAATAATAAGAATTTATTCGGAAAAACACGCATATAGATCAAAAGGTAATAAAGACCCAAGTAACAAGTAACAATGAAATATTACTAACAAGAAGCTAAGAATATGACCATATATGATATCATATCAATATGTATGATTCCTGAATAAGTCAATAACATTATTTAAACCATTATACAGGAGCTTCGGACACATACAAAGCAAATCGGACCTAAGGTAAGGGATAAATTTTCAATCTCATTTTTATCCGAGATTGCTTATACGTAAGTATTTACTGGGGTTACGTTTATCATCCATGACCATGTTTTCTAAAAATGTTTTTATAAAATGTTTACAATTCTTCCATGAATTTTTAAAGTCATTTTTACCCTTTATTGAATTTTTACCACATTGTATGAATGGAATCGTTCCTTTGGTTACCATATAAGGTACTTTTTGACTTTTCCGACAAAAGTACGAGAAGAATGTTATTTTTAACTTATACGGCTTGAAAGGATTTTTACGGTTTCATAACACCTCATTTTCAAGAAGTTCCTCTACAATATTGCATGATTATTATCAACAAAACCCTTATCTTTTAAAATTGCATGGAATTTTTTGAAAAGAAAATGATTTTAAAGAAGAAAGGATATTTTCCACAAGAGTTCATTTCAAGTGTTTTTCTCAAAACTATTTTCCATCTAAGATGACATTATTTGATATGTATGTTTCAAGTAAAATTTCTCTATGATTTAAATGGTATCAATTTTCTTATGATATCAATTGTTTATGGATTATGATGCCATGATGTTTAAGAATCCCATTTTATTTCATGGGTTATGCAATGATGTATGGTTTATGATTTTGTGGCACACATAAGAATGGTATCATTATGAGATGGGTGGGACCTATATCTCCCTCCAATTCATTGGGTAAAGATTTTATATCTCATGAGATAGACATGGCTGGAATGGTAGGTTATACCGGTTCAGTGAAACAGGACTGAAATGAGGGTTACTCGATTCAGAAAGGGACTTTGTCCACTAAGATAGTCTTGGCAATGAGTCTTGACTAACAAGAAATGATTCTCTATGATTATGTGTGAATGACACAAAGTTTCATGTTTTAAGTTATGATTATTGTGATTACATTTCACTGCCATGATTTATCCCATGTTATGAAATTATGCTCTCTTTTGCAGGTTATGATTTACAAAATGTTATGTTCTTATGAATATCATGTGATTGATATTTCTTTTGTTTAACCTTACTAAGCATTTGAGATCACCCTTTTATGTTTTCTTTTCCCCAGGATATAAAGAAAGGTTTTAGGTAAAAAAAAAGGGAAGATCTTTATGGGAGATATTGAAGATCTTTCACCACGATTAGAAGATTACGTTCCGAGTTTCCAAAGACACTAAACTATTACGATCCTTGTGTGTGTGTTTTTGTTATGTACTAAGTATTCTGCAAATGTAATGTAATGTCCATGTACGTCAGGCTACGGGACTCTACATTAATCCACCTCAAAAGGTAATTATAATCCATTCCCCGGAAGAATTAAAACTACAGGACAACACCGACCACCTTGGTGGGACATCATCCCTCTAAATGACACATAATATTGATCTACCTCCATATTTAGTTTTGATCCTTATCTAATAGATGATAAATGTGAGGGACATTCCATCTCCACCAAGGTGAGAAATATTTCCTCATGTTGACACTACTACTTTATCCACTAACGTAGTATGTTCTGATCCATCTCCACAAGATGTTAAACTAGAGGAATGTACCCCTTATCCTACATGTGACATCACCCCTCCAAGGGATACACCTCTATATATTTGTCCTAATAGATTGTTCTAATCCTTTTATGGGATACGTTAATCCTGGGGGACAAAATTATTCACCCATGTGTGATATATTCCCTCGTAGAGACACACATCCATCGATTGGTCTCTATATATTTTTATGGACCATCCCTATGAGATGCTAATCATGTACCCATTCAATCTATATAGGAATATAATATCATGGACAAATATAGAATCATTGCACCTTTAAATAAAAAATTGAATGATTTGAATAATAATCTTTGGAAGACAGAAATCTGAATAGTCAATTACATCAGGATCATCATGGGATGCCTTGGGTTCTGTCCCTAAAAATCCTCAAATGATATTCCCTCCTTGATGGAATAATTTTATTAGTTCCCAATTAACCAAATGGATAGACATGCCTAGAGATTCCCAACATGAATACTCTCATGATAGAAGGTAGGTACCCTCTCAAGATAGAAACAACAATAATTAACATTCATTAACATGTATATGGAACTATGAAAGAGTCAAATGAACATGAATAAATCTATGAGTGAGACCCGAAATATGAAATGATCTCCAAGGAGGAATCCATTGATAGTGGAACTAACATGCCATACTCCTTATTTGATCAATGAGAAGACATCACAAATCAATGTGATGAAATTCATATACATTTGGAATATGGGAATGCGTGGAAATAGAATCCACATACTGTGACTTACCAACGTCCCAAAAAAGTGAAAAAAGAAATCTATTTATAGTCAAAATAATATATATGACTCTAATCAAGAATCCAGAACAATATCTATCACCTCGATCATCTAATCAAATAATACAGAACAAAAATATATTGTGGGGTGAGAAAACATGATTATTCAGTAGGATTGTCTATTTAAAGAAAGGAAATTCTATATAAAATAAAAGTTTATGTGTATGAACATGTGATAAATTTCATGAAAACCCTAGACTACAAGAAGAAGAAAATAATCATAAGAATTAAAATTCAGCCAATATAAATTCCTCAGCAAGGTAACCCAACTTCATAAATTTCATAAATAAACATCAAAATATTTTCCCTAATCCTAAATCTGACTAATTTCCCATTGTAACATCATGAGAATTTATGATTTTTTTTAAAATAAATATAATTTATTTAATAGATTTAATTAAATGCGACACGTTATTTTAATCCAATAATGATGTATTATTAATATTTTTATTTTAATATGCAAAAAATAAATCAGTTGTTTAATATGGTTATATTAATAGGTAGAACCAATTTTATTTTATAATATATTCTTTTTTTTAAATAAATCATATTAATAAATATGTACTTAATTTTTAGTAATGTGTTCATATGTTTTTAATATTTTATGTTAACATTTTTTATTAAAATCCTTGAAAAAAATTCTTGTCATTATTTAAACTTTTAGAAAAATAATTTTATGATTAAACATATTTTCTAAAATCTACATGTCAAATTTATATTTTTTAGTATTTTATTTTTCTAAAAAAAAATTCTAATGAATTTCAAAAATATTGAATATTATTTAAGTGTTTTTCCTTTAAAGTTATTATCAAGTTAAATATTGTTAAAAAAAATTAGAAATGCCATTAGATAAATTGTAAATTTAAAAAAAAATTTAATTTATTTTAATCAAATTCATTATGATGTTTTATATTAATAATATCTATAAATGTGAAAATAATTTTTATTGAAAACAACTTTCTCATCAAGTCTGTTCGGTAAATTTAAAATTTTAATTCTCTTATTTAGAGATTGATAATGTATAAAAAATTAATATTGGTAATAAAAAACAGATATTTTATAATAAGGGAAAAAATATTTAACACCCCAAAATTTCATTGTAAGTTATTTTCTTTAAAGTAATTCAACAACTTGTATTACATGAAACAGCGAGTTTGAACGCACCAAGACATATCAAACTAGATATTATCAAAAGTAATACCCGCTTTTTGATATTTTATAAATTTTATTTTTCAAAATGGACTTCATTTATGAATTTAGAATATCTAAATTAGCTTAGGTTTAATATTTGGTATTTTTTTGAAAACTTCTAATTTTTTATGAATAGTTAAAAACACTACGTTATTGTTTAAAACAGACTTTTATTTAAATAATTAAATATTTTATTTAAATTTATTTTAGGTAAAAATATATTCATAATACCTAAATATGTTCAATTTAATTTGTTGGAGTCAATTTATAATAATTCTATATATATAATATTTTGTTAAACTTTTTACCATCTTTTACCGTCATAATAAGAGAATTTTAAAATTTTCATAAAACATAATTTTAATGATTATTTGATTTTAAATTAAAAAAAATGAGAGGCATGGTTGATATAAATAATTAAAATGTGGTTTAATAGGATGAAAATATTTTTTGGTGAATATTTACTTTTAACTTTTATTTACAACGGTTAAAAGTAAATAGGGTTATTAAAGGTAAAAATGATATTAGTATTATTAACCTAACATGTGTTTTAATTCAATTGGATATTTCTATTTCGACAAAAATCAAACATAGGAATAAAATTTGATACTTTTGTTCCTCTTGGATTAGTATAAGTCATTTATTATTATTTTATTAATATAAGAGTTAAAAGTGTTAAATTTAGTGTTTAATAACTAATAAATTTTTAATATAAGGATACACATAAGATAAATTCGACTATAAATATTCATAAAAATCTAAAAAAAATTCCCAAATAATGGTATTTTATTTATAATAGTTAGACATTATATAATTTAATTTATTTATGACACAATGATGTTGCGAAAATTATCATATTAATGAATGATTAAAATAATTGATATTATAAATATCGAAATAAATTAAATTTAAAACATTTGATGAATTTCACTAATTTTATAGGTTAATATGACATGTTAGGGTTGATTAAATTAATTGTGTTACAAGTAATCATGTTGTTATGACTCTAAAAAAACAAAATACTATATATGGTCAAAATTGACATAAATGAGTTTTTAAAACCAATATTATATTGTTAAATGATATAATAGTTCTAAAAATCTAATATTCGTCCAAAGGACTTATATAATAATAGATAGGTCATTAAATAACCAGATTTTGTTCCCCTGGCATTTTATAGTAATATTATTAACCATATAATATAATAATACAGGAATACATGGTAAAAGTAAAACTATTTAACTACGAGTTAAATCTAAACGATAAGGTTAATATGGTTACCTAAACCTATATAAAACCTATTGTATGAGAGTTTAATGACCAATACCTACCTTATCCTCGAAATAAATCATGTTTGATCAATTAGAAATTGAAAATGATTTTATTATAAAATAATATTTCAAGGTTTTCTTAAAGTGACTCTCACCTCTCTTATAAAATGGTACTTCCCCTTCTCTCAAAATCACACAACAAAAGACATTTTTCTAGTCCAACCCCTGCCCAGATATCCTATCAACCTTTTTCACTTTGATTTTGAGTCCTTAATTTGATCAGAAAGCCATCCTAAGGAGCCCTTAGGTTATCTTAAAAGGAAACACCCAAAGAAGAGGTTATAATTTCAACACCCTCTTTCAACTTATTTTCCTATTATAGATCCTTTTTATTGGCTGTTTCGATACCAAAATAGCAACTAAATTACCTTCAACATACTGTAATTTTATTATAAATATGTTACAACCATATTCGATATTCTATCCATCCTATAAATGATGAAGTCACAATACGTGCGTACGTATGGATTACTGTCTCCACATTGTGGTGTAGTTTGTTATTCATAAACTTCATTATTTGGATGGGTATAATAATGAGTATAACTGATTTAAATAGTAAATATAACATTCTATTGATTCTGTATATATGATATAACATCCAATTGCATACAATTTCTTTATTAAAATAATGATATTGTCGCTCGTACGTACGTACGGATTATCATCTCCACGAACGCGAGGAGATTCATTCACCTTCGTAATCATTCCAGAATAATTTTCATTTTATAATTAAAAACAAGGTTTATGAAATTAATATTATTCTGTATGTGAATCAAATACATCTTCTACATAACAAACATGACTTACGCAACAAAACATGTAAAGGAAACTGAATTAGTTAACATCCAAAATAAAAATACGACTGAAATATCATTAACAAAGAAATATTAGAAGATCATATATGATATAATACTTATGTAATTGGTTCTTGGATAATTTAATAACAATGTTATAACCATTATAAGTGAGGTTAACCAGCCCTATACTAAGAAAAGGTACAAGGTAAGGGGTTTTCAACTCACTTTTATTCCTATGAGATTCATGCTGTATTTGACACTATTAACATTTATGTGGTGTATGTTCTTCCCATGATTGTATTGTTTTCATATTATACTTTAATTTTTAGTTATATAAATCATCATTGGAGGATCCGTCTTTATTGGGGTGTATGCTTTGTAATTTACCAAAACAGTAAGCCAATTTCAAATTTCAATTTCCACTCATTAGGTTTTACGCAAACTTCATTGATTACTTTACACCAAGATTATGTGTGAAATAACTATTTATTTACTTATGTATTAATCTCCAATCCCCTTTGTGTGGATATAATTTTGATACACATAATCACTCCATTGATAAATTCTCAATTCCTCGATATGAACTTGATAAGAGTATTTGTAACTCAATATCTATTCATTGAGTTAGACATCCAAGACATTAGTGTTGTTTTTTCAAGAATATGTGTGAATGTACTCTGATTGATTTACACTAAATATCCAATCACATTGAATGTTTTTATATTTGTCACCCATAATTATGTCATTGATTTATCCTTAACCTAAAGATACAGTCTTTATAAGGGAATTCATCTCAACTTACATTCCATTGAGACTTCTTTGTTGTTATGTGCCAATTCACATTTATTTGGTGTATATACTGTACATTGACAAATTATATCATGAATCCCTTTATTCTCATGAATTTATAAAGTTTTTATTAACACAATTATTTCTATTCAAGCATCACTCATTTGGTTAGGAACTCTATCTAAAATATCATTTCAAATGTTTTAAAAATTCATTCTTTTAAATCTTTACCATTAATGTCCATGTTTTACAAATCGTTTTATTGATTTATTTATATAGGCATGAATGTTTAAAAATTAAAATTCCTTTTATATGTTTCAATGTTTTATGGGACACTTTGATTCAGAAATCTATATTAAACGGCTTCTTGATAAATAGTGATACTTTTAAATGTTTTCAAGAAAAATGGGATATTTCTCTCAAATGGGATTAATGGTTATTTTAAACTATGTCAGCATAATTAATTGTATTTTATATATGTTTAATGTTGATTCATTATGATATAATCTTCCAAATGTTATTTAATTTTTTGTGATATGTTTGACTATGGATGTGTTATTTTTATACCATTCTTGGTGTATGGTTAAAGTATTAACTTTTAGTATAATAGTTTTAATATGAACGTTTATGTTATGATTCAAACTATTCATATTAGGAATCCATTTGACTTAGTAAGTGATGGGTGGAAGCCCGCTATAGCTCCTTGATGCATCAGTAGTTCTCATGAGACAAACTAGTTCCATGGCACAAGGCCTTAACAAAATCTTATTTGTTGTCTTGGAACGAGGCCTTAACTATGTGGTTATGATGTCCAACATTTTGCATTACCTAATCATGAAATTGGATATTGATATTACATGTGATTGTTTGACTAGTATAATATCCATGTGAATAAGTAAATGGCATTATTTGATTTATCTTTTCCATATTACGCAGAAGTTTATGTTTAAATGGTTGGTGTTCTAGTCTTATACATAGCCTTAAATGTTTATTATTTTTTATGATAGTTTCCCCTCTATTTTTATCCTTACTGAGCATATTAGACCAACCCTTTATTATGTTTTATTTTTCCCATGATGCAATTAATTATATTTCTATTAACCTGGAGAAATAGGATAAGGGATATAAGAGTGTTCAAATGGGACACAATATTGTTTTTTTTCTTTCATGATGTTATGATAACCTTATGTATGTATCTAATACTTCCAAGGATACTAAATTAATCCGTATTTTAGGACATGATTTCTTGTATCATGCCAATGTTATGTAAAAAATGCACCGATTCTGGGTAACTAGGGTTGGGGTGTTACAGTTGGTATTAGAAGATGTTTTGTACATACTGTGGAATCTAGATTTACAAACACTCTGATTAATAAACACTACCCTAAGATTGGAATTGAGGATTTGTATCGAATAAAATCAAAAAAAATGGTAATGTAAATATTATGTGCGTTTTCAAAGAAATACATCCATATCTGGATATGAGCATGTAGAGGCGGCTCTACACAGATGTACCTAGGAGTGAAAACTACATCACGATGTTTTTGGCCTGACCTGTGGTATCACGGTACTAGACAACATGCCTTACCGCACTCATGGTTATGACATACGTGGGGGATATACATAGGATTATTCACATTTTCATTACAAATTGATTTGAAGGATATTTAATATACTAAAAGAGGCTCAGTCATGGGATCAAAGACCCATGACCCCAAAATTTATTACAAAAGTTTAATGGTGAAAGATATAAGAGGAAATGCTTACATGCG
The DNA here is from genome assembly GCA_963277665.1 of Viscum album. NCBI lineage: Eukaryota > Viridiplantae > Streptophyta > Magnoliopsida > Santalales > Viscaceae > Viscum > Viscum album. The sequence goes on from OY728129.1 coordinate 940,174,616, forward strand.
GCGTACCAAATATAGATAGAAAACTAAAAAACACATCCATATATTACCTTTTTCTAGGCCATCCTCGACCCCTAGACCCTCCATGATTGGCAGGATAGCGCCCTTGCCCCCTTTGTTTTCCAGATTCATTCTCCAATGGTAGAACCTCAAATATTAAGGAATTTCTTTTCTTTAGGATTAAATTCCCCATGCAACATTGAAAGCCCATATTCAATAGAGGCAGTCCCATCCTGATGATCAAAACAAGTAGGAGACTCCTCATGCATGCCTGAGGATCCTCCTGCACAGTCTGAGAGTATTGCACATCATTTAGAGAATGTGCAAAATTTTGAACTGGATATTCCATCTCCTTTGGGTTCCCTAAACCGTCAACAAAAGAAGGTATCGAGGAAGAGAATATTTGATTACTGGATCCTACATTCTTGAGCCCTTCAAGATTAATCAGATCAAACTCAAGAGTATTAATAGACTCTAACATTGAAAAAAAAATTGAAAACTGGTTTTAGAGGTTTTTGCAATGCCTCATCGCTCAATTCAGCCATTGGAGAAACATCCAGATTAGTACCTCTCTAATGCAAAGCCCTTGAAGGGGATCATTCCTCCAAAATAGTAGGGGGAGCTCTTTCCAGTATATCAACCAGCGTATGTGAAAAAGATCTCACCAGACCCTCCTCCCCTGGATCACCTAGCTGACCAGCATCCTTCTCAATAAAAGCATCTCTCCCCATCAGTAAATCCTCTTGAATCCCCTACTATACAAAAAATTCTCATACAAAAACACTATCCATCAACAGATCATCTTCCATATGAGTGCCCACATGGCCACTTGAACTGAGCATGCCCTCAGCTTCTTATCCATCACCAGATGGAATCCATCATCATCAAAGACCGTCATCTCCCCTTTCTACAAGTTGAGGCCAGTGCAGCATGGTCCAAATCTATATTTACATCATTCTTGATAGAAACCTCATGCTCTGATTGATACCCTTCCTCCTCCTCAGCAAGCGTATATGAACCATAGTGGACAGCTGCAGCAATAGCTTGCTGAAATTTAGATGCATTAGTAAGTTGGATAGTAGCCTCATGCTCTAATTAGTGCCCTTCCTCCTCCTCAGCCATATCTTCCCATGAACTATTATCAATACCCCTGGAAAATACAAAATTAGTCTGATCCAATACTTTATCCACTATCACAATAATAGTAGTAGCTGGATGAAGTTAAGTAGGCTTAGACAAAGCATACATGACATCCTCAGCAAATGATGATGTGTCAGCATTTTGAGGATCCTTTTCCCTGAAAACATGCTTATTACCAGTTTGTACAACTGGTTTCTTTTTGCACTGATCAGAGGTATGACCCAAAGATTAAGAAAGTGTGCATTTGATATTACTATGACATTGCATAGGAGTATGACCAATACATAAACAGGACTTACCAAAATTAAGCACCCACTGATATTGTATAGAAAATTCTAACTTAAATTCACATGCAACAAGGAAGACATTGTCAATAAGAATATGAGCTAAATCAATCTCTACTAAACCACGATCAAAATGACCATATATAGGATGTTTTGTTTCCTTATCAACCTTGATCAGACAACCAATAGCAGAGGCAACCTCCCATAAAACCGATGTATGCCAATAAAACCAGTTTAAACCCCTAATTTGAATCCTTGTTTGAGTGGAGGAGTTCTTAATTGCAAGAGGACTTGTTAATGGATCCCACTGTTAAACCATTATGTAACCATGTTTCAAAAAAACTGGTCCAAAACTAAAGGAAATATTTTGCAATTTGTTCGATAGAAAAACAATTTGGAATTTGACTCTTCCAATTGAGATCAAACGCCAGTCAGTAAAGCCACAACTATGGGCTAATCGAGTTCTCACATCATCAAACCTCAAATGGGCATCACTCCGAGTTCCCGATAACCTAGCAAGGTGGGAGAACTGACATTCATCAAGGAAAGCTTCCAACACTTTCACACTCGCTTCAACAAATGAAATCGATCCATTTTTGGTAATACGTTTATTTAACGAGGTAGATTCGACCTCAAATTTAGAGAAAAACCTATTTCGGGTGGCCGAAATGTCAGAATTCCTCTTAGGGTTTATCAAATCTTACTTCGCCGCATCCATATGACTCTAAGAAATCCCACCACCATTAGCATCCACCTTCGAGGGGTGATGAAGACATATTTAGGATCAAATTAGCAATCTAGTAGATTCACCAATGATCATAGGCTCGAAGAATGCCCAAGAGTCGTAGTGTGAGAAGTCTCCCACATTTCCTCAGTTTTGAAGGATATTTAATATATGATGAGAATGAATAACATTGGTTAATTCTATGGTGTTTTAGATTTAAAATAAGGTGTCATGATATTCTATAAATAATTTTATGACTCACACTATGCTTTCTTGTGTTAGTCAATGGCAAGATTCCATGGAAGTCATAATAACATTGAACATGATGTACCAGGTGGGAAAGGCGGTGGAAATGAGAAATGAAATGGAATGTTGATAGGTGTACATGATATCGTGTTCATGTCCTATCAGTTTTCAAAAAATATGATCAATAAAATATATATTAACCAACTCCCATACTCAACAAATTAGAGAAAGTTTGTGAGTGATAAGCGCTCCAGCAGTGGAAACCGTGGATAAAAGAATGCTCAATTTACATCATGCCAAAATTGTGGAAGGAGACACCTAGGAGAGTGTCTCAATGGAACAAATAAAATCTTTATGTGTGGGAATGAAGGACATGGAGTAAATAATTTCTGAGGATAAATGAAGAGTACTATGTATGAAAATTAATATCATCTTAAGAATCCAATTACAGTCATTTTCCATAATTGTAAGGAACCTTGGCATTACCCGAGTCAATGCCCTATATTATAGGATAACCTCTTAGTCAAGGAAGAACCTATATGGAAATAAATAGATGGAGAAATGTTTAAAAGTATGATATTAATTTAGATAAATATTCTCTAGTATGTGTAACCATGTAGTTTGATATGTGAAAATGCTATCTGAGGAAGAATTAACTTTTTCTTTTTTTGATATATTTTAAAGAACCATTTGGGTTTATATGATCCTTGAATTTGAGGCAATTATATGTTATTGATTTTTTGGATGAAAACATTATTTATGAGATAACATTTGTTGTTATATAATGTTATTGTTATTTTAAGGAATTTATCTCATTTGGAAAATGTTATAAAATATTGTTTTTGAAACAGGACAACACATCGACAATGTGACAACACATCTCATCAGACAATGATGTGTGAATCAAACCCACAACTAGAGTGTGATTAGGATTTATCGCCTACCACTGGACTACATGAAGTCCCTGGTTAGTGTGAGTAATTCTTCTTAGTTAAATAATGTTTTGATCAATACTATGTTTATTTGGGATCTTAGGTCTTATCAAATGGATATCCATATTATAGGAAAACAATTTGGTGATTAAGTGATAAATTTTATTTTTGAAGATGTTGGGAACACTTTATGCTTAAGGAAAAGAGAATACAATGGAATTCCATTTGAGGAGTAATAGTGGATTTTTTATCTATTCTTTTATTTTGGATTTACAGATATTAAGGTTATTTATGTAAATGATTAAATAATTATAGAGAATATTTGATTAGGTTAATTACTTTTATGTATTGGGCTTTAAGAGTAGTCAATGTTATTTGGAGATACAATTTAACATTGAAGACTATGTAATCAAATTCTTTTGAGTTTTGGGTTTCAATATTTGTGTTTATTATATCAAAGGATTTTAAGGATAATTTTTTATTGAATTGTTTTTATTTAACTTTGGGTAATATTGGATTAATTTTAGAAATTAAGATTATAATTTCTTTATATAAATGATAATCATTTTTTGGGATCATTTTATCTAGTACTAACAATTTTGGTTAATCTCTAAATACCAAAGAAATATTTTTTTTATCCTTTGTGGAACATTTGATTCTTTATAAGTTGATTCTAGCGCTTTAGGAGTGACCGAGTCATCTTGAATACTCATCATTTGAATAAAATGATGAGACTGTGGTATAAATTTATTAAATGATGACACCCTACTTAAAGATTAAGTATATCTCTTTATAATCTAAGTCAATCTCGTAAATATATTTCTCAACATTATGAAATGGACCAAAAAAAACGTTGTTCTTTTACTTTTCATACTACGAAACAGATGACCGTTTAACCAATCACAAGTTTGTAGTTTTCTTATTGTTCACAATTTCCTGATCATGTATTCTATCACTCTCCATCATAACATGACACTTAGTTTATCTTCTATATCCATGTTTTCCTACATGAAATCCTAATATGTGTTTTCTCGGGTGACCTTTGTACTTATCTTTCATTTATTTAAAGTGATATTTTTATTAACTATTTTTCAGATGTCGGACATTCCATGATGTTGCCAAGAACAATTTTAAAATTGTGAGGACACAATATCCAAATGTGGGGAAGAATATAACACCCTACGATATCATAGTAAATTATCTTCTTTAAAGTAATTCAATAGCTTGCGCAACACGCAATACCGAGTTTGAGCACACCATGACTTACCAAACTAGCCGTTAAGAATATTAATACCCGCTTTTAAAAAATTTATAAATACTATTATTCAAAATGGAAATCATTTTTGAATTAGGAATATTGAAATTTGTTTAGGGTGAATTTTTTGTATATTTTTTGAAAACATTCAATTTTTTATGAATAGTGAAAAACACTGCATTATTGTTTAAAATTTTCTATTTATTTAAATATTTACTAATTTTATTTAAAATTATTTTAGGTAAAAAAAGATTCATAATTCAAATATATTTTAAATTTAATTATTTGGAGTAATTTTATAAGAATATTGGATATATAAATTTTTATTGATCTGTTTACCTTCTTTTACCCAACTTCTAAGAGCATTTAAAAATTTGAATTAAATGTGATTTTACCACTTATGTGAATTTAACTTCAAAAATCCCAGATACAAGGTTCATATAAATAAGTAAAATGTGGTTCAACAAGATGAAAATAATTTTTGGTGAATAATAACATTTAACTTTTATTTACCCCGGTTAAATGTAAATAGGGTAATTAAATGTAAAAATGATATTATGATTAACCAAACACATGTCACAATTCTATTAGATAGTTGTATTTTGACCATAACAAACCTTATTAATAATATATAATCCTTTTGGTCCACTTGGATTAGATTAGGACATTTATTATTATGTTATTTAATGAAAAGTTAAAAGTGTTACTTTAAAATTTTAATAACTAAATAATTTTTAATATAGTGCTACACATAAGATAGATTCCACTATAAATATTAATTATAAAGAAAAAATATTTCCTACATAATGGTATTTTACTAATAATATTTAATGCATTATATAAGTTATTTTATTTTTGACACAATGATGATGTTGTAATTACCTTATTAATGAAAGATTAAAATAATTGATATTATAAACATACAAATAAATGTAAATTGAGAATTTTGATGAATTTAAAAAAAATTATTGGTTAAAATTACATTTTTGAGTTGATTCAATGATTTTTTTTCTAAGTAATCAGTCTGTTATGACTTTAACAAAAACAAAATACTAAATATTGTCAAAATTGACATAAATGAGTTTTTAAAACAAATACTATATTATTAAATGATATAATATTCTAAAAAATCTATGTTTTGGCTAAAGGAATTATATAAAAATAGATATATAATTATTTTATCACTTTTATTTTTCTTGACATTTCATAGTAAAATTATTAACCATATAATATAATAATACAAGAATACATGGTAAAAGATAAAGTATTTAACTAATAGTTACATATAAACTATAAGATTAATATGGTGACATAAACCTATATAAAACCCATTTTATGAGAGTATTTCTACCCATACCTACATTTTCTACTAAATAAATTCTTTTTGGAGCCATTAGAAACCGAAAATGAGTTTGTTATAAAATAATATTTCAAGGTTTTCCTAAAGTGACTGTCACCACTCTTATAAAAATTTTCTTCCCCATATCACATAATCACACCTCCAAAGACATTTTTCTTAGCCAACCCCTAACCAAATATCCTCCCACCTATCCTCACGTAAATCTGCAGGCCTTACTTTGATCAAAAAACCAACCTATGGAGCCCTTCTGATCAACTCAACAAAAAACACCCAAAAAAGAGGTAATAATTTCACCACCCTCTTTCAAGTTCTTTTCCACTTCCACTTCCCATTTCATTTTTTTTCCATACCAAAATAATAACTCCAGTACCTTCTACATATTTTTATGTTATTATAAATATTTTACAACCATATTCGTTATTCTATCCACCCTATAAATGATGAAGTCACCATAAGTGCGTATGTACGGCTTACCGTCTCCACGTCGTGGTGTAGTTTATTATTCAAACACTTCATCATTTGGATGTGTATAATAATGAGTATAAATGATGTAAATAATAAATATAACGTTCTCATTATTCTGTTTATATGATATACCAACAAATTACATATGATTTCACCATCAATATAATGATATTGTCGCTCGTGCATGTATACGAATTACAGCCTCCAAGAACGCAACAAGATTCATTCCCCATTGTAATCATTCAAGTGTAATTTTCATTTTATGACTAAAAAATGATTAATAACATAATATCATTATGGATATGAAAAAAATAGAGCCTATACATAACAAACATGACATATGTAACAAAACATATAAAGGGAAATGAATCAGTTAACAACCAAAACAATGATACTATTGAAATATCATTAAAAATATATATTAGAAGATCATATATGATATCATATTTATGTATTTGGTTATTTTATAATTCAATAACAATTATTTTACCATTGTACATGAGGATAACCTTCCCTATACTATGGAAAATTACAATGTAATGGGTTTCCATCTCACTTTTATTCTCATGAGATTCTGTAAAACCCAGAAATTTCAAGGATTTTTTTCATAAATACTTTGGAATTTTACGAGTCTGTGGCTTCTGACGGCACTTGATTCTGAGGCTTAGTGTGCCTGGAATCATATTATGAAGTTGAACTTGGGTACGTTTAGTAAACGAATGAGTGACTTTTTCTATTTTTTGAACTGGTGCTCGGAATTGAAATCTGAGGGCACCGATGAACTCACAACTCCAGTATTTGACGAAGGGGACCTTTACCAAAGTTCCGTTTTATGTGGGTTGAAAGTTAATATTTGGGGTTGAATTTTAAACTAAATAAAATTGTGTACCACACAATTTTATTTTGTGAGGTGGGGAACACACGATCCCCAACCTTCATCTCCCCATAACTCCCCTCAACTCCCTATTAATATCCCTTATTTATTACTTTGAAAACTCCACATATTCATTATGGTGGAGCTTCCCTACATCCTCATCCCATTAATTGTGACAAATCTTATAATTAATGTCAGCGTTAAATTAATTTTCATTTCTTTGGAATTAATATGAGTAGCATAAAAATTATACTAATTGGAGAGCCTCTTATTTTTTTCTGTTGGAAAATCACCGTGGGGAAACAGTCTTGGGAGAACTAAAGGAGAAGGGATCCTTCATCGACGAAGAAATCCATTCTTCTACAAAGAACACCCCCAGAGAAGAATGTGAATAACTTCATCCAATGACGCATCTTTTTCAGGCACACCTTGACGTCAAGGAGCCTATGTCAACTACGACAACTACCCATTCTCCATAATGGATGAAGTGACACTATTATTCCGTGATGCCCGTCTACCGCGACGATCGTCTTCTGCGGATCGACGAAGTACGACAACAAATTCGAGGTAGGGGGATTTGTATATCTCATATATGTGTTTTATACTCTGAAACATGGTGTTTAATTTTTGGGTGATGTTTTGAACCAATAATGCAGTGGGTATGGACTAATGAATAAGTCCAGACCCACCTATATTTTGTTCTTAATGAGCGGGGTGTTTGGCGACAAAGAAACGGGACCGCAACAACGATTTGGGGCCTTCGTAGTGGAGTACGGATCTCGAGACGATCGTAAGCATAGACAGAAGCAAAAATGGACCACCGAAATGACTCTGTTGACCAGCGGAGGACTGCAGTGCAGAAGGCCAGTGCTGGCTGGCCGCCCGGAGGCGGCGGCGCCCCGGTGCGCTGCCGGCAGGAGCCCGCCATGGCACCGGCCGCGGCGGCGAGCAGTGGACCCCGCGGTCGGGCGGTATCCGGGGAGACCATCAGTGCCATGATGGCGCTGCATCCATGGAACCGGGGGCCGCACCCCCTGCTCGGCCAGCTGGCCGCACCAGCACACCCCCCATGGCTGGTGAAGTTTGGGTACGGCTGGGTTGGTGTGAACCTGAAACCAAACGGGCCCTTGGAGCGAACACACTCATAACTTAAGGACCGGACGTCTGAATGACATGCTGTCAACTACGTTGAATTACTTTTGTTGACATGGTTATTTTGGTAGACTCCACTTGAGGTTTGGTCCTAGCTGGATTACGTTTGGCTTGGTTTTTGACTAAAAACCAACCAGGCCCCTGGAACGGAAAAGCTAATAACTCTCAAACCAGGTGTCCGATTGATGCACCGTCAGTAACATTGGGTTTATTTTGACGAGAAAGAACATTGGGATACAACAACCTTGGACTTTGTGACTTCTGGTGTATCGACCCCCTTTCTTGAGGAGCAGACCCTCTTGGAATCGAGCGTGTTGTGTGTGGGAACCATAGAGATGGTTGTGACCGCAATGACTACTGTACTAGAATCCTCCGTGGGTTCGACAGTAACAAATACCATACTAGTATCTTCTGTGGGTTGGATGGTGATGACTACTGTTCTTGTATCTTGTGGGGGTCCGACATTATTGACCTCTATACTTGTATCCTGTGTGGGTCTGGTAGAGTAGCTGGTCTTGTATCCTGTGTGGGTCTGACAGCTTAGATGAATCAGTGACTACTTCTGATCATCTCTACCACTATACAAAAGGTTTTTACCAGTGTGAGCTGAGTCTTGACTTTCAATCCTTATCTTTTATCTGATTGACTATCTTTCCTGTGTGGACTGGGTTGTACTTGGGCTTGAGAGTTGGAGTCGAACTGTGATCGGTAACTTAGGTATATGTATGGTCATATACCTAAGTAGGGTTGGTTGATTCATCGGGATTGTTACTTTCCATTGTGGTTCACCCTTCGTAGATTCTGGAAGACCTTCGTGGGTCCCGGGGTCCCTACTGAGTATCGTATACTCACCCCTACATGGGCTATGCCCACACTACGTTGTGTTGGATGTAGATGACGGAAAACACTAATCATGGAGGAGTCTTGTAGAGCTAGACCGTACCCGGAGGTGGACCACCTAGTGAGGCGTGCACAGAGCAGACGGACGGACTCGAGGTGCCGATGATACAATCTGTACCAACCCTTCTGGTGGGATTCCTAGAGGATGACTCGTTGTTGTTGATGTAATTACTACTATTGTACATTCCTTTTTAGTTGTACTGTACTTCCAGTTGGGTTTTTATATTAGCCCATTTACTTTTCAGCATTTACTTTTTTACTCAGTTTACTTAGTGATTTGTTCAATTTTGTACTCTATTGTGTTTGTTACTATCATAAAGGAAATTCCTTCCCTTTAAATTAGGATTTATGCATTTGGTGCTAGTCTCCAGCCTTTGGCCTATGGATGACGGGCTTAGGGTAGTCACCACACATGCCCCGAGGATGGGTCGTGGAAAATTTGTATCAGAGGAGTCGGTTGTACCGCAGAACTCTGGACTTTGATCTTTCCTTTCTATAAAGTAATAGTGTTATGATTATTGAGTGTGGTCTTCAGTTTAACGAGTCCAGTTTTGGTGCGGTGGCTGACATATCTATACACCGGGACCCTGACCTCTAATTTCCGACTTAGTGCCCGAAAACACTGATTGTGAGTGTATGTTTCAAATGTCTTCTTTGTGATTAATTTGTGTTCGCTCACAAGGTATACTGTTTGACCATGGTAAACCTTTTTATTTTCAGGATGGTCCCATGAAAGTAGCCAGCCAAGGTTCCGAGTTACGTGCGAGATGGGAGCCCACTTAGGGAAGAGGCCTCAGTGCAAGGCCCCTGTTTCGGTGCGGATGTGCGTCGGGTTACGCGGTTCCGCCAGGACGCGTTCGCGCGTGCACCCGTCAACCCGAGGGGATGGGCGCGCGGCTTTTGGTCCCGCAGTCCCGCTTTCCAAGGGCGGGCGGCATCCGTCCCTTATTCAGGGGCGTCTGCTCCTTGATCGAAACCGGGATGATGGGATGTCGGCTCCTCCTTCCTTGGACGTCTCCTCGGAACTCGTCGCCTAATCCGGGTCTCCCTCATAGACTTAAGAATGTTCGTGAATCTCGTTCCCGGTGCCATATCTTCATGGACACCGGTTAATTACGCTGCTTCCGCCCGGACGCTCCAAGGAGTCTGGTCGGGGCAGCAACCTGCGGTGAGAAGGTCGGGTGGCTCTGGGTGCTGGGGGCGTGTCGTAACATTGCGGCTCTGCACGTCTGTCTTCTGTCCCTAATAGGGCTTCTCGAAGGCATGATGGCCTGAGGCATCCCGTACTGGGTGCGGGGAACTGTGTCACCTGAGGTTTTCCTAAGCTTCCCATGTTTAACACGGGGTATGCCGCGAGTTTAACGTCCAGCGGGGACGGCATCGGACCGATCAACACGAAAAGTGGATCAGATGACAGAACCCCTTGCGGGGAACCTCCGACACTGGGGCCAGCACATGGGCGGCTTCCCAAGTAACGTGGAGTGGAGTGAAGTGGCATGACCCCACCGGGATGTGGCGGCCCGGGTAAGGACCAGGATGGATGATGGAGTGAAGAGCTTGGACCCCGGAGGGGCTTCCTACGTACCGCGCGTTAGCACGGATCAAAGTCAACGTAGTTCGGGTATACAGTTTAACGTCATGCTGGACGTCGGCAAGCCGACTCACGAAGAGGTCGAGGCCGCCGGGTGGAGGATTGAACTGAACCACCTCGCAAAGAGGGGGATGGAACGGCCGGGTGGATCACAGTTTCACGTCATGCTGGACGATAAAAAGGAGAAATGAAAAAGGGGGGATGTGGGGAGGCACCGTGGAGATACACACGGGCAGTCTCCCACAGGGGCGGATTCATAGGTGAATCGACGCAAGCGTGAACCCTGGAGGGGTCCACTGATGGACGAACCGATGTAAATACGACCGGGACGACCAGGTGGCGGGCTTGGACCTCAAGAAGGCTTCCTACATACCCTGTTTAGAAGACAGGGATCAAAGTCCACGTAGTTCATTCTGTCAGGACTTACGCACTTGAGGCAGCCCGGGTGGCAAAACTCAGTTGGAAGTGACTTGGACCGAAAGCAGAAGACACCTCGATCCCAGTCACACCCTCTACTGGCTTCGGCAATGGGGAGGCGCAATGGAGATACACATGTGCAGCCTCCCACGAGAAACTAGGGGTTTGTAATACCCTGCCCCCGTAGGGAAAAGCCGCTCCCATTAAATCGTCCCAAAAGAGGGACAATCCCGACATCCCTGCAGAGACGAGCGGGTGGGGGCCACATCCAAACCGGGGGAGACCCTGCGTGTGAGGCACGAGATCGAATGATGCGGACGGTTTAGCGTCTTGCCAGACGAAGTACAATTTAACGTCGTGTGTTGAGGACGAAGCGGACGGTTTAACGTCTTGCCGGACGAAGTACAGTTTAACGTCGTGTGTTGAGGACGAAACACTTGGCCGTTTAACGTCTTGCAGCGCGGACGATGGTGGCTAGGCAGTTTAGCGTCGTGCAGCTTGGACGTAGTACAGTTTAACGTCATGTTGGACGGATGCGCAGTTTAACGTCATGCGGGACGAACGGGCAGTTTAACGTCATGCAGGACGAATATGCAGTTTAACGTCATGCTGGACGAATGATCGCCGCCGATGGGTCCGTGTCACTTCGCACGAGCCTGGAAGGCTGCACGGGAAGACAACGCACGGTTCGGGCACCCAGGATGAGGATCATCGGGCGCCACGCAGGCGGGTACCCTCAGGGGGTCAAGGGAGGCGACCCTGGCGGGTTGCGCGCAAAAGAGGAGCTTTGCGCGCAAAACCGCGGGTCGGCGCGCAAAATGGCGGGATGGCGCACAATTGGGCCAGCACTTCGCGCGCGGATGACTGAGATTGCGCGCACCGGGCTTCGGGTAGCGTGCGGGGGCAACGGCTCATTCTCTAACGAATGGCCACTTTGAAAATGGGGGGTGCGCGCAATCGGGTCGGATTGCGCGCACCCGGGGGGCAATTGCGCGCAAGAGGCTTCTTTTGCGCGCAAAGGCCTTCGGGTTGAAATTTATTCAATGGAAAGGAGCCAAGGGGATTGCGCGTGAAGGCGAACCCCAAGGCTCTATTGCGCGAAAGAAAAGAGGTTACCTGAAGATCGGCATTGCGCGCGGAAGGGGTTGGATTGCGCGAACGAGCGCCGCTTCGGATTCTGGCAACCTTCAAAACGTCGGGGGTCGCCTTATATTTATAGGCGACCCCGGGCGCGGAATCCGGTCTCGGGCGCGCAATTCGCTTCGCGGGCGCGGAATCAGGACCCAGCGCGCAAAAGGCGCCGCACAGGCCGCGGGCGCGCAAAATAGCGCGCCGGCCCAGCGAATTGCGCGCATCCCGGGAGGATTGCGCGCCGCGACTCAACTTTGCGCGCGAGCCTCTGAAATTTCGCGCAAGTCCTCCCAGCCCTCCGGAACGTGCCTCTGACTCCAAATATCACTTCGCTTTCCGCATCCGGAGATTCGTTTGGAAACAACGGACTTTTCCGGCATCTACAAAAGCCCCACCTCGGAATCTGATCGGCGAGAGGTCGCAACGATCGGGTTCCGAGGGAGACGCCGGAATGCCGAAATCCTGGGCCGCGCGGGACTTAGGCGCGCAAAAAGGGGCGCCGGGCGCGAAATTCGCCGCTGCGGTCGCGCAAAGCGCTTTCCGCGCAACGCGGCCCCCGGCCTCGCCTATAAATAGGGGCCCTGGGTCCCGCGTTCCGTACTCCGGCCTTCCGCGCGATAAGCTCCAACGCTCTCGTGCGCGAAATTGCCTTTTCCGGCGCGAAATTCGCCCGATCGGCGCGCAAAAACCGTCCGGAATTCGCCTGTCTTTGCGCGAAAACCCGGAGCTTTGCGCGACATTCTTCCCAATTGCGCGCCGTCCACTTGGATTGCGCGCCAACCTTCAAACTTCTCTACCAGCCTCGTCCGATCCCGCACGCTTCATCCCTTAACCCGCACGACTCCCGAAACTTCTGAGATGGCCGCGCACAGAGGAAATGAGGGGGATGCCGCCACTCGCAGGGCTGAGATGGCGACGAACGAGGAGGTTTACGGAGCCAAGGAGATTGTTTCCAACAATCAATCCTTGTTCGACTTACTAACGCCGGCCCAGAAGACATATCCACTGTCGGACAACCTGCCGCTCTGGAACTTCGGCATCCTAGATGAGGTTCCGGTGCCAGGATTCGAGATTGATGCGCCGCAGACCTGGGTGACCCGGGAGGACGAGCTTCTCCGCTATAACATCACCAACAATGGGCATCCTGCCAGGGAGACCAGACACTTGGATGTCTATGTCCTGAACCCGAGGACGCGAACCATTGATGGGGGTGAGCCTACTGCGGAGAATTCTCCAGCCCTCTACTCGAGCATATATCGCCAGAGCGTCACGGACGACACCAAGGGCTGGCTGAAGGACTGGGACTTGCGGTCTGGGGGCAACTTCACCAGTGAGTGGGCCTGGGCGTTCTGGGTACGCCACACTTGCGATCACTTCGCAGAGGAGCTGCGGTACATCGGCCTGTTCGAGGCGGTGTGGACGTCGCAGTTCCACTTCTACCAGCAGTCCGAGCTCGGGCCGGAGCTGTTCACCCGATGGTCTCCGGATACCAACACCATCCATCTTCACCATGGGGAGGTCGGCGTCGGTCTCTGGGACATCCACTGCATCGGAGGTATCCCGCTGGAGGGCTACCAATACGATGAGTTCCTGCCACCGAAGAACACCTGGGAGGACAGGTCACGGACTCCCATCCTGACCTGGCATCTGCTTGACCTGGCTACGCAGCGGCTCGGGATCAAAGACTTCCAGAAGGACATAGCCTACAAGGAATGGTTCGGCCAGTTCTTGGAGCATGACCTGGCGGTCAAGATGCCAGGTAGGGGGAAGCGGTGCCCGACCGCAGCTCAGAGGAGCCGGAACGGGTCGTACTGGCGGGTCCTGGAGACGGGTGACTACCGCTCATGGGGGTACCGCGTCATCGAGGCCCGGGACCCAAATGTCCGGTACGCGGCGTTCCTGGCCGCCTTTCTGAGTGGGTGGCTCCTGCCAGTGCGGGACGCGAGAATGGGCGTTCGCCCGGCGACACTGGCGATGACAGGCGCTATGGCCGCCAACAAGAGATACAACCTCGGGGTCCCAGTGCTGGCGAGGCTGTATGCCATCCTGGGACGCATCTCACGAGGGGGGTCGCCACGAAGGATCTGTGGGCCCTTTCAGTTCTTCCACGGCTGGGTGGCTGCTCACCTCGGTGGGTACACGTTTCCGAACGCCATCATTCCTCCGGGCAACGGCCTGCGACCCTCCCTGCTGAACATCGCGGGGGTCTCTCCGATGACCCTAAGTGAGGAGGGCGTGCGGATCCGGATTGGCAATCATGCCAACATCAACTTCAGTCCGTTCCCCACTCCCGTCGGCCAAATGATCGACAACGGGCAGGGTCCGCTGGAGCAGCATGAGTACTTCCTGAACATGCGGGGCGGGGTGCTCGTGGTTCGGATCGACGGGAAGGTGATCTGCGAGCCTTACGTGCCGACCCAGTTTGCTAGGCAGTTCAGGTGCCTTCAACGGATGCCGAAGAGGGTATTCACTGCTGTCCGGGAGGAGACGAACCTTGGCGTCCTTCGCCAGATGTGGCTAATGTTTGCCGCTTTCGGCTCTGGCGACGTCATCACTCTCCCTCCTACCGGAGTTGACGCAGGCTTGGTAACCGAGTACGCCGAACACTGGGCCATCGCGTACCCCGAGGGGCTTTTGCGGAAGCTAGTTCGGCGGCTCGAGGTTACCCGTGCGGAGACCGGGCGTCAAGGAAGGAGGCAAGGCGCCGCCACACGGGGGAGAACGGAGGCGCGCCAAGCAGCGGAGCCGGCGCGGACAGGGACTTCGGCGGCGGGCACATCGCGAACTGCCGCCACGACCTCAGCGCCCAGAGAGGGGGCACGTGCGGTGGTCGACGAGCGGCCCGGGAAGCAGGTGAGACGTCTGCTCGAACCTTCCCATGATGCGGTCTTCTCGGCGCTGTGGTCGGCCTGGATGACTCTGCGGCAGTCACTGGGGACCGACTGTAACGCCCCGACCCCAGTTACCCAGAGTCGGTGCATTATTACATAACATTGGAATGATCATAAGAAAGATCAAATCTCGAATGACCGATTGGTTTAGTAGCCTTGGAAAATGCCAGATATATTCATAAGTTTTACATTACATTATAAAATGAAAAACTACTACAACAACATAATGTCTCAATAGACCACACTATTATCCCCTCATAAAATCCCTGCAGGTCATTCATAACTTACTTCTTCACATCCTGGGAAAAATAAAACATAGAAAAGGGGTGAGCTCAAATGCCCAGTAAGGATAACAATATAGCGGAAAGAATAAACATTTAAGGCAATGTATAACTAAAACAAAAGCCTTTTAAATATGAACTTTCAACATGGTATGGCATAAATAAAATGAAATAATGCCATTTAATTATTCACATGGATATTCTACTAATCGAATAATCACATGCAAAAATCAATAACCACTTTCATAATGTTGGAATGCATAATGCCAGACTATCATAACCACATAGCCAAGGCCTCGTGCCAAGACTACAAATAATATTTTGTCAAGGCCTTGTGCCAAGACACTAGTTTGTCTCATGAGACCTACCGATGCATCGAGGAGCTATAGCGGGCTCCACCCGTCACTTATTAAGTCCAATGCATTCCCATATGAAAAGGGTTAAACATAACATAAACATTCGTATTAAAACTAGCATACGAAATGTCAATAATTTCACCATAAACTATGAATGGTATAAAAATAGCACATCCACAGTCAAACATATCACAAAACCTTCAATACAATATAGAAGTTTTGTATCATAATAAATCAACTTCAAATAAGCGTAAAATCCGTCAAAGGATGTTGACATAGATGAAATCAAAACACTTTTTAGAGAAATATCTCTTTCTATTTTTGAAATCATTTAAGATCCATATAAAATAAAACATTTTCTTGAAAATATTCTGAAAAGCTTGTAAGGAAAGCTTTGAAGATTTTATAACGGCGTAAAATAACCGCACCCGCCGTATAAGTTAAAAAAACATTCTTACCTCAATTCTGTCGAAAAGGTTAAAAAGGACCTTGTTTTGAAAACGACGGAAAGATTCCTTTATAAACCTCTTATAAAAAGTCAAACAAGGGTATAAATGACTTTAACCCATATTCTTGTAAATAGTAAAAATGTTTTGAAATACATTTTTAAGAAACATGGATGTGGATGATAAAGATATCCCAGTAGATTATTACGTATAAACAACCTCGGATAATGAAGAGATTGTGAAATAAACCCTTACCTTGTACTTTTCCTTGGTTGGGGTAGGTTAACCTCCTGTATAATAGTGAAATAATTGTTACTAAATTATACAAGAATCATATACATTAATATGATATCATGTATGATCTTTTAATATTGATTTGATAATAATATCTTAGTATTATCGCTGTTTCGGGTGTGAACTTACTTGTTTGGTTTTGTATGTTTTGTTACGTAAGACATGTTTGTAAAGGATAAGTTGTATATTATTCAAATCCAGAATGGTATCAAGTCCTTAAACATAATTTTTAAATCATCAAATGATAATTATACTTGAATGGATACGATGGAAAATGAATCTCATCGCGTTCGTGGAGACGGTAGTCCGTACGTACGCACGAACGCTACTTCCATTTAATTTTTAAAAGAATTGAATACAAATGATACATAGGTATATTACTATTCCAGTATAATATAATATTTTATATATGTTACTTAAGTTCATTAACACCATCCTTTATACGTTCCATGTGTGGTATGAACGAGTCATATCATTTTAAGGGGGCGGTAGTCCGCACTTCCTCAAATGAAATTATCGTATGTATATACAACATGAAATGAATAATGGTATGAAATAAAATGGAATTACAGAAGCTTATATATAAAATATATATCATTAACATCTTATTTAATTACAGTGCCATCATAATGGCCACCATGAGAGGCGGTAAGATGTATTTGAACAATCATCGTTTCGTGAGGCGTTAGTTTGCCATCCACAGAAACATTATGTTCATCATCCATTAGATGGAGTTGTGTGTATGTGTAGTTTGAATCCTTCTTATAACAACATCCTAGTATATTGAGGATACTGGTGTTGTTACAAAAGAAAGGAAATAAAAAAAGTTTGGGGGTTGAAGAAGCAAAATAAATGAAAATAATTTAAGAGAAATCGTTACCTTTAATTTAGGTAACTCACTTTGGTTGGAACCAAAGGACTTGTTGAAATGCTTTCTGCCTAAGGGGAAGCTTCAAGGAGGAGGAGAGGGATGTGGGGAGCTTAGTTGGGCAGAGTTTGGACGAGCCAAGTGGCTTGAGAGGTGTGAGGAATGAGTAGAAGTGGTCTCCTTTTATAAGGGAGAGGAGGGGCTCTTTAGGAAAGAGTGAAAGTATTACTTTATAATATAATTATATTCGGTTTATAATGGTCCAAAAATCATTGAGGTCGAAGATAAGATGACTCATATTCTAAATAACATCAACCAATAAGAATTGGACAGGTTTTAGATAATATTTTAATCATTATAATCTTATTTATTTAAATGATTTATTAATGAGGTAAACATTGCATCATTATTGTGTCATTAATAATTTAAATTATTTGATGTCTAAAAATTATAAATAAAATATCATTATGTAGGAAATCTTTTTAGATTTCTAATGAATATTTATAATCGAAAATTCAACATGTATAACCCTATGTAAAAATTGTTCTTCTAAAAGATGTAAGCTTATGCCATTTTTATTTTTATTTTAACTTTATTAATATAATGTGTCCCTACCACATACAAGTGGATCCAAGGGGTCCCCAAATTGACCCAAGGATGCCCATGGTCGGGTATGTGTCCACCAATAAGGTTAGGACACGTTTTAGGGTAATTTTGTATTATTATAATATTATTTTTTAACCCTTATTTACCGGATTTACCCTTTAACCATGGTAAATAAAATATTTACCACAGTAACTATTCAAAATGTCTAAAAATAAAAGTTACCTATTTACACAATTTGAACATCCTGATTCCAAATATGGAATCCATTTTCCTAAATTCAAAACACAGAAGTGGCAGAAATTAATTTAAAATTAATTCCCGCTGTCAAAACAAAAAGCGTGTTTTTAAGAGGTAATAACTATCAAAAGATTGACACTTGTTTATGTTCGGTTTAATTGTAAAACTATGTCCAATGACCAACATTATATTAAATGGTAAAAATATATTCTAAATATACTTTAAAACCACTCAAATTCACAATTTATCACTATTAATTATTTTGATTAAAAAAGTTGTTTTTAATTAAAATTTAGTAATTTTCACTATTCATCAAAATATAAAAGTTATCTGAAAAGTACCAAAATTTCACCCTAGGCTAATTTTGATATTCCGAATCTAAAAATGAAGTCCATTTTGAAATATAAAATATATATGATTTCAAAAAGTAGGTATTACTATTCACAACGGCTAGTTTAATTAGTTGTGGTGTGTGTTAGAACTCGAGGTTGCGTACAACACACGCTATCGCATTATTCGAAGGGAAACGTACTGTAGAAGCTTGGGGTGTTACATTCTCCCCTCCTTCAAATAATTGCGTCCTCGCAATTTCTAGGGTATTACTGCATAAAAAGACTCGGGTGGTTTTTCATCATAAGTTCCTCGGGTTCCCACGTTGCCTCTTCCATCTTATGATTTCTCCACAAAACTTTTACCAGACGCGTCGTCCGGTTTCTCAGTACTTGTTCTCTCGTATCAAGAATCTTGACGGGCTCTTCGCAATAAGACAGATCGGGTTCCAGTTCTAATTCCTCATAGGTGAGTACATGCGTTGGGTCAGGCATGTATTTTCTCAACAGAGATACGTGGAACACATCGTTAACTTTGGAGAGACTTGGCGGCATTGCCAATCGGTAAGCTACAGCCCCAATTCGTTCTAGAATTTCGAAAGGTCCGATGTACCTGGGACTCAATTTACCTTTCTTACCAAAACGTATGACTCCCTTCCATGGAGATACCTTTAGAAAAACATGATCACCGACTTGAAATTCCAAATCCTTCCTTCGATTATCGGCATAGCTCTTCTGCCTACTTTGAGCTGCTTTGATGTGATTTTGGATTACTTTCACCTTTTCCACCGTTTCCTCCACCAGTTCTGGGCCTACAAGTTTTCTTTCACCAACGTCATCCCAACAGGTTGGTGTACGACATCTCTTTCCGTATAACGCTTCATATGGTGCCATCTGAATACTCGAATGGAAGCTATTGTTATAGGAAAATTCTACCAGATGTAAATATTGATCCCACATACCCTGAAAGTCAAGTGAGCAAGATCTCAACATGTCTTCTAAGGTTTGAATAGTCCGTTCTGATTGTCCGTCTGTCTGAGGGTGGTAAGCAGTGCTCAAATGAAGTTCAGTATCCAGGGATTTCTGAAGACTTTTCCAGAATCTTGAAGTAAAACGGGGATCACGATCAGAAACAATCGATAGGGGTACTCCATGAAGTCTCACAACTTCATTAATGTATAGTCCTGCTAGACGTTCCAGGGGTAGATCTTCTCTTATAGCAAGAAAATGTGCTGACTTGGTAAGACCATCAACAATCACCCATATTGCATCATTCCTTCTAGGAGTCTTTGGTAGCCCCATGACAAAGTCCATCGTAACATTGTCCCATTTCCACTCTGGTATGGGAAGAGGTTGCATGACTCCTCCAGGCTGTTGCCTTCCAGCTTTCACTTGTTGACAAACCATACATCTTGACACAAAATCAGCAATCTCCCTCTTCATGTTGTCCCACCAAAAATGTTCCTTCAAATCTCTATACATTTTGGTGCTCCCAGGGTGTATAGAGAAATTGGAACTATGAGCATCATCCAGCAATTCCCTTTTTAGATCAGGTATATTGGGAACACAAAGTCTCTTCCCGAATTTCAAAATTCCATCTTCATACACAAAGTCTCTCAATCTCCCATCATTCACAGCTTTAATCTTCTTCTGAAATTCTTCATCATCGTTCTGAGAACTCTTAATCCTTTCTAGTAAAGATGGTTTAGCAACCATTTGAAAAAGCATTGATGTTTCACCTTCCCTGGTTATTCCCATGTCCATCTTCACTAGATCCATGAAAATTGGATCCCTTTCAATTCTCATCATGTTCAGAACTCCATGGTCTTTTCTGCTCAAAGCATCTGCTACTTTGTTTGCTTTCCCCGGGTGGTAGTGTATCGTGCAATCATAATCCTTGAGTAATTCAAGCCATCTCCTTTGCCTCATGTTGAGTTCTTTTTGTGAGAAAATATACTTCAAACTCTTGTGATCAGTATAAATCTCACATTTTTCACCATAGAGGTAGTGCCTCCATATCTTCAAAGCAAAGATCACTGCTGCTAACTCGAGATCATGAGTAGGATAGTTTTGTTCATGAATTTTCAACTATCGTGATGCATAGGCAATAACTCTATCATTTTGCATTAGGACACAGCCAAGTCCTTTCTTCGATGCATCACTATAAATAACGAACCCATCATTCCCCGATAGTAAAGTCAATATAGGAGCATTGAATAATCTTCTCTTCAGTTCTTCGAAACATTCTTCACACTCTTTTGTCCAAACAAATTTAACCCCTTTACGTGTGAGCTTCGTTAATGGGTTAGCCAATCAGGCAAAATTCTGGACGAAACGTCGATAATAACCTGCCAAACCAATAAAACTGCGTACCTCAGTTATACTCGTAGGTGCTGGCCATTCTTGGATTGCTTTGGTCTTAGAAGGATCAACAGAGATTCCATCTTTAGAGACAATATGGCCAAGAAAAGAAATCTCCTGAAGCCAGAATTCGCACTTGCTAAACTTCCCATATAATTCATGCCTCCTCAGAGTCTTCAAGATAATGCGCAAGTGATTTTCATGATCTTCGTAGGTTTTGGAGTATACCAAGATATCATCAATAAATACCACCACAAATTCATCGAGATACTCCTTGAAAACTCTATTCATCAGATCCATGAACACAGAGGGTGCATTAGTCAATCCAAACGGCATTACAGTAAACTCGTAATGCCCGTACCTGGTTCGAAATGCTGTATTCGGAATGTCTTCCTTCTTCACACACAACTGATGGTATCCAGATCGAAGGTCAATCTTTGAAAAGTATTGAACTCCATGCAGTTGGTCAAATAAATCATCAATACGAGGTAGGGGATACTTGTTCTTTATTGTTATAGCATTGATCTCCCTGTAGTCGATACATAACCTCATAGATCCATCTTTCTTTTTAACAAAAAGAACAGGGGCTCCCCATGGAGAAACACTAGGGCGAATAAATCCCTTATTACTCAATTCCTCTAGTTGTTTCTTTAGTTCGACTAACTCTACAGTGGCCATTCTATAAGGGGTCTTCGATATAGGCCTTGATCCAGGAATCAAATCAATAGAAAACTCAACTTCTCGTTCTGGAGGATGTCCAGGTAAATCTTCCGGAAATACATCTACAAATTCTTTCACAACAGGTACATCCTCTATTTGAACATTCCTTTCCTCACCGACAGTTATTTCATTCTCTTCCTCCCCAATAATTGAATTAAGTTGAGCTGTTGGGGGTGGATCTAAATAAGAATTAGGTGGTGACGATTCTGCTCTAAAAATAAGGTGTTCCTTATCATTATCATCAAGAATCGTAACCTCTTTCTTCTTACAATAAATCTTCGCATCATAGTCCGAAAGCCAGTCCATACCGAGGATTATATCAAACTCAATCATAGGTATGACGATGAAATCAGCAGATAAAGAAAATTTATGTGCTCTAATGGGGACTGATTCACAAAACTTTGTTGCAACAATACTTCCCTTAGGAGTTTTAACAGACAACTCCCTTATTAAATCAAATTGGAAATATCTAATTTTCTTAGCAAACTGGGAAGATATGAAACAATGCGATGATCCAGAATCAAATAATGCATTTGCTAAACTTGAGGAAACCATTAAATTACCTGCCACCACGTCTTTCGGAGCTTCTACCTCAGCAGTAGTGATAGCATAAGCCTGGCCTTGATCCCTTGGCCTTTTCTGAGGTAAGTTCTCCTGACGCTTAGGGCATGCATTTGCATAATGCCCCATCTCCCTGCAATTGTAGCACTGAACGTTGGTAGCTTCCTTCTTCCCCTTGCAATCATGAGCTTGGTGGCCTTTTTCACCACACTTGTAACAGACTCCCATTCCCTTCAAGCAAGTACCAGGATGTTTCTTCCCGCATTTACCACAAGATGGATATTCAACCTTTCCCTTCTTCCCCTTATTTCCATTCCCAGATTGATCAGCAGGTCTCTTCTTCTCTTGCTTTGCTTTAAAGTCATAAGACTTAGAGAATTCCTTTTCGGTCTTGATAGCACATGAGACAATGTCTTCGTACGATGAAAAGGATTGTGAGACTAATGCTCGACGGAGAAATGGTTTTAACCCATCAAAGAAACGATCAATCTTACTTCTTGGGTTGCGAATATAATCTCCAGCATACCTCGCTAACCTTGTAAAGTTAGCCTCATACTTTGTGACATTATCATCCTCCTTTTGTCTCAGACTCAGAAATTGCCTTTCCATATCTGCTCGATGGTCGCGAGGAAAGTATTTTTCTAAAAACAGATCTTTGAACTCCCTCCATTCCATGTTTGATACTTCATCATCTTCCTTCATGTTTTGAATCAATGACCACCATTGATCAGCATCTCCAGTGAGGCGGTAAACTGCCATGGTAACTTTTTCCCTTTCACTACTCCCCAAAGCCTGAAATATTTTCTCTAGGGAAAATATCCATTGCTCAGCTATTAAGGGATTTGTACTCCCATTGAACGTTGGTGGTTGTTGTCTCATGAATCGATCTAACATTGATCCTCCACGCTGCGGATCAGGGTGCTCCAAACGGATAAGGTTATTATTCATAACCTGAGTAAGTTGTCCCAGTACGGTGATTAGCTGATCAGCACCAGTTGCATCACCAGCCCCACTATAATTATCTTGAGCAGGAGGGCAATCCCTACATGGAGTGCGTGCATTGATACAGTTTCCATTTCTTCCACTAGGCGCCATTTCTAAACAATGGCATAAACTAGATCAGTTTATGAATCAAAATACATAATCCCATACTTATAAAACACTAAACATAAATTGAACTATCTATGGATATAATCCATAATCATAAATATGTTTTCTTTGAGGAAGTATATACTCATAAACTCTTCATAATGATTTGTAAAGAAAGTGAGAGTTATCCTAAGCATATCCCCCGGGAGTGTCATAACCAAGAGTGCAGCAAGGCCCGTTGTCGTGCACCAGTTCCCGTTCGAGTCTAGCTCAAAGCGGTGTTTTCGGGTTTTACCCCTAGGTTCATCTGTGCCAGAGCCTCCTCTACCTGCTCGTATCCAGACAGGGATGTATTGCTCGGAAAACTCACAAAGTCTATACAATACCAAAATTCTAGGAAGTTCTTCTATACTAATCCTCAAAGTTCATCTTAGGTCTATGTGCTCTAATCAGAGTTTATCTAAATCTAGCTTCCAAGGTTTGTACTAAACTTCCTCTGATACCAACTGTAACGCCCCGACCCCAGTTACCCAGAGTCGGTGCATTATTACATAACATTGGAATGATCATAAGAAAGATCAAATCTCGAAAGACCGATTGGTTTAGTAGCCTTGGAAAATGCCAGATATATTCATAAGTTTTACATTACATTATAAAATGAAAAACTACTACAACAACATAATGTCTCAATAGACCACAATATTATCCCCTCATAAAATCCCTGCAGGTCATTCATAACTTACTTCTTCACATTCTGGGAAAAATAAAACATAGAAAAGGGGTGAGCTCAAATGCCCAGTAAGGATAACAATATAGCGGAAAGAATAAACATTTAAGGCAATGTATAACTAAAACAAAAGCCTTTTAAATATGAACCTTCAACATGGTATGGCATAAATAAAATGAAATAATGCCATTTAATTATTCACATGGATATTCTACTAATCGAATAATCACATGCAAAAATCAATAACCACTTTCATAATGTTGGAATGCATAATGCCAGACTATCATAACCACATAGCCAAGGCCTCGTGCCAAGACTACAAATAAGATTTTGTCAAGGCCTTGTGCCAAGACACTAGTTTGTCTCATGAGACCTACCGATGCATCAAGGAGCTATAGCGGGCTCCACCCGTCACTTATTAAGTCCAATGCATTCCCATATGAAAAGGGTTAAACATAACATAAACATTCGTATTAAAAATAGCATACGAAATGTCAATAATTTCACCATAAACTATGAATGGTATAAAAATAGCACATCCACAGTCAAACATATCACAAAACCTTCAATACAATATAGAAGTTTTGTATCATAATAAATCAACTTCAAATAAGCGTAAAATCTGTCAAAGGATGTTGACATAGATGAAATCAAAACACTTTTTAGAGAAATATCTCTTTCTATTTTTGAAATCATTTAAGATCCATATAAAATAAAACATTTTCTTGAAAATATTCTTAAAAGCTTGTAAGGAAAGCTTTGAAGATTTTATAACGGCGTAAAATAACCGCACCCGCCGTATAAGTTAAAAAAACATTCTTACCTCAATTCTGTCGAAAAGGTTAAAAAGGACCTTGTTTTGAAAACGACGGAAAGATTCCTTTATAAACCTCTTATAAAAAGTCAAACAAGGGTATAAATGACTTTAACCCATATTCTTTTAAATAGTAAAAATGTTTTGAAATACATTTTTAAGAAACATGGATGTGGATGATAAAGATATCCCAGTAGATTATTACGTATAAACAACCTCGGATAATGAAGAGATTGTGAAATAAACCCTTACCTTGTACTTTTCCTTGGTTGGGGTAGGTTAACCTCCTGTATAATAGTGAAATAATTGTTACTAAATTATACAAGAATCATATACATTAATATGATATCATGTATGATCTTTTAATATTGATTTGATAATAATATCTTAGTATTATCGCTGTTTCGGGTGTGAACTTACTTGTTTGCTTTTGTATGTTTTGTTACGTAAGACATGTTTGTAAAGGATTAGTTGTATATTATTCAAATCCAGAATGGTATCAAGTCCTTAAACATCATTTTTAAATCATCAAATGATAATTATACTTGAATGGATACGATGGAAAATGAATCTCATCGCGTTCGTGGAGACGGTAGTCCGTACGTACGCACGAACGCTACTTCCATTTAATTTTTAAAAGAATTGAATACAAATGATACATAGGTATATTACTATTCCAGTATAATATAATATTTTATATATTTTACTTAAGTTCATTAACACCATCCTTTATACGTTCCATGTGTGGTATGAACGAGTCATATCATTTTAAGGGGGCGGTAGTCCGCACTTCCTCAAATGAAATTATCATATGTATATACAACATGAAACGAATAATGGTATGAAATAAAATGGAATTACAGAAGCTTATATATAAAATATATATCATTAACATCATATTTAATTACAGTTCCATCATAATGGCCACCATGAGAGGCGGTAAGATGTATTTGAACAATCATCGTTTCGTGAGGCGTTAGTTTGCCATCCACAGAAACATTATGTTCATCATCCATTAGATGGAGTTGTGTGTATGTGTAGTTTGAATCCTTCTTATAACAACATCCTAGTATATTGAGGATACTGGTGTTGTTACAAAAGAAAGGAAATAAAAAAAGTTTGGGGGTTGAAGAAGCAAAATAAATGAAAATAATTTAAGAGAAATCGTTACCTTTAATTTAGGTAACTCACTTTGGTTGGAACCAAAGGACTTGTTGAAATGCTTTCGGTCTAAGGGGAAGCTTCAAGGAGGAGGAGAGGGATGTGGGGAGCTTAGTTGGGCAGAGTTTGGACGAGACAAGTGGCTTGAGAGGTGTGAGGAATGAGTAGAAGTGGTCTCCTTTTATAAGGGGTAGGAGGGGCTCTTTAGGAAAGAGTGAAAGTATTACTTTATAATATAATTATATTCGGTTTATAATGGTCCAAAAATCATTGAGGTCGAAGATAAGATGACTCATATTCTAAATAACATCAACCAATAAGAATTGGACAGGTTTTAGATAATATTTTAATCATTATAATCTTATTTATTTAAATGATTTATTAATGAGGTAAACATTGCATCATTATTGTGTCATTAATAATTTAAATTATTTGATGTCTAAAAATTATAAATAAAATATCATTATGTAGGAAATCTTTTTAGATTTCTAATGAATATTTATAATCGAAAATTCAACATGTATAACCCTATGTAAAAATTGTTCTTCTAAAAGATGTAAGCTTATGCCATTTTTATTTTTATTTTAACTTTATTAATATAATGTGTCCCTACCACATACAAGTGGATCCAAGGGGTCCCCAAATTGACCCAAGGATGCCCATGGTCGGGTATGTGTCCACCAATAAGGTTAGGACACGTTTTAGGGTAATTTTGTATTATTATAATATTATTTTTTAACCCTTATTTACCGGATTTACCCTTTAACCATGGTAAATAAAATATTTACCACAGTAACTATTCAAAATGTCTAAAAATAAAAGTTACCTATTTACACAATTTTAACATCCTGATTCCAAATATGGAATCCATTTTCCTAAATTCAAAACACAGAAGTGGCAGAAATTAATTTAAAATTAATTCCCGCTGTCAAAACAAAAAGCGTGTTTTTAAGAGGTAATAACTATCAAAAGATTGACACTTGTTTATGTTCGGTTTAATTGTAAAACTATGTCCAATGACCAACATTATATTAAATGGTAAAAATATATTCTAAATATACTTTAAAACCACTCAAATTCACAATTTATCACTATTAATTATTTTGATTAAAAAAGTTGTTTTTAATTAAAATTTAGTAATTTTCACTATTCATCAAAATATAAAAGTTATCTGAAAAGTACCAAAATTTCACCCTAGGCTAATTTTGATATTCCGAATCTAAAAATGAAGTCCATTTTGAAATATAAAATATATATGATTTCAAAAAGTAGGTATTACTATTCACAACGGCTAGTTTAATTAGTTGTGGTGTGTGTTAGAACTCGAGGTTGCGTACAACACACGCTATCGCATTATTCGAAGGGAAACGTACTGTAGAAGCTTGGGGTGTTACATTCTCCCCTCCTTCAAATAATTGCGTCCTCGCAATTTCTAGGGTATTACTGCATAAAAAGACTCGGGTGGTTTTTCATCATAAGTTCCTCGGGTTCCCACGTTGCCTCTTCCATCTTATGATTTCTCCACAAAACTTTTACCAGACGCGTCGTCCGGTTTCTCAGTACTTGTTCTCTCGTATCAAGAATCTTGACGGGCTCTTCGCAATAAGACAGATCGGGTTCCAGTTCTAATTCCTCATAGGGGAGTACATGCGTTGGGTCAGGCATGTATTTTCTCAACAGAGATACGTGGAACACATCGTTAACTTTGGAGAGACTTGGCGGCATTGCCAATCGGTAAGCTACAGCCCCAATTCGTTCTAGAATTTCGAAAGGTCCGATGTACCTGGGACTCAATTTACCTTTCTTACCAAAACGTATGACTCCCTTCCATGGAGATACCTTT
This sequence comes from Viscum album, assembly GCA_963277665.1. NCBI lineage: Eukaryota > Viridiplantae > Streptophyta > Magnoliopsida > Santalales > Viscaceae > Viscum > Viscum album. The sequence continues at coordinate 940,202,668 of OY728129.1, forward strand.
AGAAAAACATGATCACCGACTTGAAATTCCAAATCCTTCCTTCGATTATCGGCATAGCTCTTCTGCCTACTTTGAGCTGCTTTGATGTGATTTTGGATTACTTTCACCTTTTCCACCGTTTCCTCCACCAGTTCTGGGCCTACAAGTTTTCTTTCACCAACGTCATCCCAACAGGTTGGTGTACGACATCTCTTTCCGTATAACGCTTCATATGGTGCCATCTGAATACTCGAATGGAAGCTATTGTTATAGGAAAATTCTACCAGATGTAAATATTGATCCCACATACCCTGAAAGTCAAGTGAGCAAGATCTCAACATGTCTTCTAAGGTTTGAATAGTCCGTTCTGATTGTCCGTCTGTCTGAGGGTGGTAAGCAGTGCTCAAATGAAGTTCAGTATCCAGGGATTTCTGAAGACTTTTCCAGAATCTTGAAGTAAAACGGGGATCACGATCAGAAACAATCGATAGGGGTACTCCATGAAGTCTCACAACTTCATTAATGTATAGTCTTGCTAGACGTTCCAGGGGTAGATCTTCTCTTATAGCAAGAAAATGTGCTGACTTGGTAAGACGATCAACAATCACCCATATTGCATCATTCCTTCTAAGAGTCTTTGGTAGCCCCATGACAAAGTCCATCGTAACATTGTCCCATTTCCACTCTGGTATGGGAAGAGGTTGCATGACTCCTCCAGGCTGTTGCCTTCCAGCTTTCACTTGTTGACAAACCATACATCTTGACACAAAATCAGCAATCTCCCTCTTCATGTTGTCCCACCAAAAATGTTCCTTCAAATCTCTATACATTTTGGTGCTCCCAGGGTGTATAGAGAAATTGGAACTATGAGCATCATCCAGCAATTCCCTTTTTAGATCAGGTATATTGGGAACACAAAGTCTCTTCCCGAATTTCAAAATTCCATCTTCATACACAAAGTCTCTCAATCTCCCATCATTCACAGCTTTAATCTTCTTCTGAAATTCTTCATCATCGTTCTGAGAACTCTTAATCCTTTCTAGTAAAGATGGTTTAGCAACCATTTGAAAAAGCATTGATGTTTCACCTTCCCTGGTTATTCCCATGTCCATCTTCACTAGATCCATGAAAATTGGATCCCTTTCAATTCTCATCATGTTCAGAACTCCATGGTCTTTTCTGCTCAAAGCATCTGCTACTTTGTTTGCTTTCCCCGGGTGGTAGTGTATCGTGCAATCATAATCCTTGAGTAATTCAAGCCATCTCCTTTGCCTCATGTTGAGTTCTTTTTGTGAGAAAATATACTTCAAACTCTTGTGATCAGTATAAATCTCACATTTTTCACCATAGAGGTAGTGCCTCCATATCTTCAAAGCAAAGATCACTGCTGCTAACTCGAGATCATGAGTAGGATAGTTTTGTTCATGAATTTTCAACTATCGTGATGCATAGGCAATAACTCTATCATTTTGCATTAGGACACAGCCAAGTCCTTTCATCGATGCATCACTATAAATAACGAACCCATCATTTCCCGATGGTAAAGTCAATATAGGAGCATTGAATAATCTTCTCTTCAGTTCTTCGAAACATTCTTCACACTCTTTTGTCCAAACAAATTTAACCCCTTTACGTGTGAGCTTCGTTAATGGGTTAGCCAATCAGGCAAAATTCTGGACGAAACGTCGATAATAACCTGCCAAACCAATAAAACTGCGTACCTCAGTTATACTCGTAGGTGCTGGCCATTCTTGGATTGCTTTGGTCTTAGAAGGATCAACAGAGATTCCATCTTTAGAGACAATATGGCCAAGAAAAGAAATCTCCTGAAGCCAGAATTCGCACTTGCTAAACTTCCCATATAATTCATGCCTCCTCAGAGTCTTCAAGATAATGCGCAAGTGATTTTCATGATCTTCGTAGGTTTTGGAGTATACCAAGATATCATCAATAAATACCACCACAAATTCATCGAGATACTCCTTGAAAACTCTATTCATCAGATCCATGAACACAGAGGGTGCATTAGTCAATCCAAACGGCATTACAGTAAACTCGTAATGCCCGTACCTGGTTCGAAATGCTGTCTTCGGAATGTCTTCCTTCTTCACACACAACTGATGGTATCCAGATCGAAGGTCAATCTTTGAAAAGTATTGAGCTCCATGCAGTTGGTCAAATAAATCATCAATACGAGGTAGGGGATACTTGTTCTTTATTGTTATAGCATTGATCTCCCTGTAGTCGATACATAACCTCATAGATCCATCTTTCTTTTTAACAAAAAGAACAGGGGCTCCCCATGGAGAAACACTAGGGCGAATAAATCCCTTATTACTCAATTCCTCTAGTTGTTTCTTTAGTTCGACTAACTCTATAGTGGCCATTCTATAAGGGGTCTTCGATATAGGCCTTGATCCAGGAATCAAATCAATAGAAAACTCAACTTCTCGTTCTGGAGGATGTCCAGGTAAATCTTCCGGAAATACATCTACAAATTCTTTCACAACAGGTACATCCTCTATTTGAACATTCCTTTCCTCACCGACAGTTATTTCATTCTCTTCCTCCCCAATAATTGAATTAAGTTGAGCTGTTGGGGGTGGATCTAAATAAGAATTAGGTGGTGACGATTCTGCTCTAAAAATAAGGTGTTCCTTATCATTATCATCAAGAATCGTAACCTCTTTCTTCTTACAATAAATCTTCGCATCATAGTCCGAAAGCCAGTCCATACCGAGGATTATATCAAACTCAATCATAGGTATGACGATTAAATCAGCAGATAAAGAAAATTTATGTGCTCTAATGGGGACTGATTCACAAAACTTTGTTGCAACAATACTTCCCTTAGGAGTTTTAACAGACAACTCCCTTATTAAATCAAATTGGAAATATCTAATTTTCTTAGCAAACTGGGAAGATATGAAACAATGCGATGATCCAGAATCAAATAATGCATTTGCTAAACTTGAGGAAACCATTAAATTACCTGCCACCACGTCTTTCGGAGCTTCTACCTCAGCAGTAGTGATAGCATAAGCCTGGCCTTGATCCCTTGGCCTTTTCTGAGGTAAGTTCTCCTGACGCTTAGGGCATGCATTTGCATAATGCCCCATCTCCCTGCAATTGTAGCACTGAACGTTGGTAGCTTCCTTCTTCCCCTTGCAATCATGAGCTTGGTGGCCTTTTTCACCACACTTGTAACAGACTCCCATTCCCTTCAAGCAAGTACCAGGATGTTTCTTCCCGCATTTACCACAAGATGGATATTCAACCTTTCCCTTCTTCCCCTTATTTCCATTCCCAGATTGATCAGCAGGTCTCTTCTTCTCTTGCTTTGCTTTAAAGTCATAAGACTTAGAGAATTCCTTTTCGGTCTTGATAGCACATGAGACAATGTCTTCGTACGATGAAAAGGATTGTGAGACTAATGCTCGACGGAGAAATGGTTTTAACCCATCAAAGAAACGATCAATCTTACTTCTTGGGTTGCGAATATAATCTCCAGCATACCTCGCTAACCTTGTAAAGTTAGCCTCATACTTTGTGACATTTTCATCCTCCTTTTGTCTCAGACTCAGAAATTGCCTTTCCATATCTGCTCGATGGTCGCGAGGAAAGTATTTTTCTAAAAACAGATCTTTGAACTCCCTCCATTCCATGTTTGATACTTCATCATCTTCCTTCATGTTTTGAATCAATGACCACCATTGATCAGCATCTCCAGTGAGGCGGTAAACTGCCATGGTAACTTTTTCCCTTTCACTACTCCCCAAAGCCTGAAATATTTTCTCTAGGGAAAATATCCATTGCTCAGCTATTAAGGGATTTGTACTCCCATTGAACGTTGGTGGTTGTTGTCTCATGAATCGATCTAACATTGATCCTCCACGCTGCGGATCAGGGTGCTCCAAACGGGTAAGGTTATTATTCATAACCTGAGTAAGTTGTCCCAGTACGGTGATTAGCTGATCAGCACCAGTTGCATCACCAGCCCCATTATAATTATCTTGAGCAGGAGGGCAATCCCTACATGGAGTGCGTGCATTGATACGGTTTCCATTTCTTCCACTAGGCGCCATTTCTAAACAATGGCATAAACTAGATCAGTTTATGAATCAAAATACATAATCCCATACTTATAAAACACTAAACATAAATTGAACTATCTATGGATATAATCCATAATCATAAATATGTTTTCTTTGAGGAAGTATATACTCATAAACTCTTCATAATGATTTGTAAAGAAAGTGAGAGTTATCCTAAGCATATCCCCCGGGAGTGTCATAACCAAGAGTGCAGCAAGACCCGTTGTCGTGCACCAGTTCCCGTTCGAGTCTAGCTCAAAGCGGTGTTTTCGGGTTTTACCCCTAGGTACATCTGTGCCAGAGCCGCCTCTACCTGCTCGTATCCAGACAGGGATGTATTGCTCGGAAAACTCACAAAGTCTATACAATACCAAAATTCTAGGAAGTTCTTCTATACTAATCCTCAAAGTTCATCATAGGTCTATGTGCTCTAATCAGAGTTTATCTAAATCTAGCTTCCAAGGTTTGTACTAAACTTCCTCTGATACCAACTGTAACGCCCCAACCCCAGTTACCCAGAGTCGGTGCATTATTACATAACATTGGAATGATCATAAGAAAGATCAAATCTCGAAAGACCGATTGGTTTAGTAGCCTTGGAAAATGCCAGATATATTCATAAGTTTTACATTACATTATAAAATGAAAAACTACTACAACAACATAATGTCTCAATAGACCACACTATTATCCCCTCATAAAATCCCTGCAGGTCATTCATAACTTACTTCTTCACATCCTGGGAAAAATAAAACATAGAAAAGGGGTGAGCTCAAATGCCCAGTAAGGATAACAATATAGCGGAAAGAATAAACATTTAAGGCAATGTATAACTAAAACAAAAGCCTTTTAAATATGAACCTTCAACATGGTATGGCATAAATAAAATGAAATAATGCCATTTAATTATTCACATGGATATTCTACTAATCGAATAATCACATGCAAAAATCAATAACCACTTTCATAATGTTGGAATGCATAATGCCAGACTATCATAACCACATAGCCAAGGCCTCGTGCCAAGACTACAACTAAGATTTTGTCAAGGCCTTGTGCCAAGACACTAGTTTGTCTCATGAGACCTACCGATGCATCAAGGAGCTATAGCGGGCTCCACCCGTCACTTATTAAGTCCAATGCATTCCCATATGAAAAGGGTTAAACATAACATAAACATTCGTATTAAAACTAGCATACGAAATGTCAATAATTTCACCATAAACTATGAATGGTATAAAAATAGCACATCCACAGTCAAACATATCACAAAACCTTCAATACAATATAGAAGTTTTGTATCATAATAAATCAACTTCAAATAAGCGTAAAATCCGTCAAAGGATGTTGACATAGATGAAATCAAAACACTTTTTAGAGAAATATCTCTTTCTATTTTTGAAATCATTTAAGATCCATATAAAATAAAACATTTTCTTGAAAATATTCTTAAAAGCTTGTAAGGAAAGCTTTGAAGATTTTATAACGGCGTAAAATAACCGCACCCGCCGTATAAGTTAAAAAAACATTCTTACCTCAATTCTGTCGAAAAGGTTAAAAAGGACCTTGTTTTGAAAACGACGGAAAGATTCCTTTATAAACCTCTTATAAAAAGTCAAACAAGGGTATAAATGACTTTAACCCATATTCTTTTAAATAGTAAAAATGTTTTGAAATACATTTTTAAGAAACATGGATGTGGATGATAAAGATATCCCAGTAGATTATTACGTATAAACAACCTCGGATAATGAAGAGATTGTGAAATAAACCCTTACCTTGTACTTTTCCTTGGTTGGGGTAGGTTAACCTCCTGTATAATAGTGAAATAATTGTTACTAAATTATACAAGAATCATATACATTAATATGATATCATGTATGATCTTTTAATATTGATTTGATAATAATATCTTAGTATTATCGCTGTTTCGGGTGTGAACTTACTTGTTTTCTTTTGTATGTTTTGTTACGTAAGACATGTTTGTAAAGGATAAGTTGTATATTATTCAAATCCAGAATGGTATCAAGTCCTTAAACATCATTTTTAAATCATCAAATGATAATTATACTTGAATGGATACGATGGAAAATGAATCTCATCGCGTTCGTGGAGACGGTAGTCCGTACGTACGCACGAACGCTACTTCCATTTAATTTTTAAAAGAATTGAATACAAATGATACATAGGTATATTACTATTCCAGTATAATATAATATTTTATATATTTTACTTATGTTCATTAACACCATCCTTTATACGTTCCATGTGTGGTATGAACGAGTCATATCATTTTAAGGGGGCGGTAGTCCGCACTTCCTCAAATGAAATTATCATATGTATATACAACATGAAACGAATAATGGTATGAAATAAAATGGAATTACAGAAGCTTATATATAAAATATATATCATTAACATCATATTTAATTACAGTTCCATCATAATGGCCACCATGAGAGGCGGTAAGATGTATTTGAACAATCATCGTTTCGTGAGGCGTTAGTTTGCCATCCACAGAAACATTATGTTCATCATCCATTAGATGGAGTTGTGTGTATGTGTAGTTTGAATCCTTCTTATAACAACATCCTAGTATATTGAGGATACTGGTGTTGTTACAAAAGAAAGGAAATAAAAAAAGTTTGGGGGTTGAAGAAGCAAAATAAATGAAAATAATTTAAGAGAAATCGTTACCTTTAATTTAGGTAACTCACTTTGGTTGGAACCAAAGGACTTGTTGAAATGCTTTCGGTCTAAGGGGAAGCTTCAAGGAGGAGGAGAGGGATGTGGGGAGCTTAGTTGGGCAGAGTTTGGACGAGACAAGTGGCTTGAGAGGTGTGAGGAATGAGTAGAAGTGGTCTCCTTTTATAAGGGGTAGGAGGGGCTCTTTAGGAAAGAGTGAAAGTATTACTTTATAATATAATTATATTCGGTTTATAATGGTCCAAAAATCATTGAGGTCGAAGATAAGATGACTCATATTCTAAATAACATCAACCAATAAGAATTGGACAGGTTTTAGATAATATTTTAATCATTATAATCTTATTTATTTAAATGATTTATTAATGAGGTAAACATTGCATCATTATTGTGTCATTAATAATTTAAATTATTTGATGTCTAAAAATTATAAATAAAATATCATTATGTAGGAAATCTTTTTAGATTTCTAATGAATATTTATAATCGAAAATTCAACATGTATAACCCTATGTAAAAATTGTTCTTCTAAAAGATGTAAGCTTATGCCATTTTTATTTTTATTTTAACTTTATTAATATAATGTGTCCCTACCACATACAAGTGGATCCAAGGGGTCCCCAAATTGACCCAAGGATGCCCATGGTCGGGTATGTGTCCACCAATAATGTTAGGACACGTTTTAGGGTAATTTTGTATTATTATAATATTATTTTTTAACCCTTATTTACCGGATTTACCCTTTAACCATGGTAAATAAAATATTTACCACAGTAACTGTTCAAAATGTCTAAAAATAAAAGATACCTATTTACACAATTTGAACATCCTGATTCCAAATATGGAATCCATTTTCCTAAATTCAAAACACAGAAGTGGCAGAAATTAATTTAAAATTAATTCCCGCTGTCAAAACAAAAAGCGTGTTTTTAAGAGGTAATAACTATCAAAAGATTGACACTTGTTTATGTTCGGTTTAATTGTAAAACTATGTCCAATGACCAACATTATATTAAATGGTAAAAATATATTCTAAATATACTTTAAAACCACTCAAATTCACAATTTATCACTATTAATTATTTTGATTAAAAAAGTTGTTTTTAATTAAAATTTAGTAATTTTCACTATTCATCAAAATATAAAAGTTATCCGAAAAGTACCAAAATTTCACCCTAGGCTAATTTTGATATTCCGAATCTAAAAATGAAGTCCATTTTGAAATATAAAATATATATGATTTCAAAAAGTAGGTATTACTATTCACAACGGCTAGTTTAATTAGTTGTGGTGTGTGTTAGAACTCGAGGTTGCGTACAACACACGCTATCGCATTATTCGAAGGGAAACGTACTGTAGAAGCTTGGGGTGTTACATTCTCCCCTCCTTCAAATAATTGCGTCCTCGCAATTTCTAGGGTATTACTGCATAAAAAGACTCGGGTGGTTTTTCATCATAAGTTCCTCGGGTTCCCACGTTGCCTCTTCCATCTTATGATTTCTCCACAAAACTTTTACCAGACGCGTCGTCCGGTTTCTCAGTACTTGTTCTCTCGTATCAAGAATCATGACGGGCTCTTCGCAATAAGACAGATCGGGTTCCAGTTCTAATTCCTCATAGGTGAGTACATGCGTTGGGTCAGGCATTTATTTTCTCAACAGAGATACGTGGAACACATCGTGAACTTTGGAGAGACTTGGCGGCATTGCCAATCGGTAAGCTACAGCCCCAATTCGTTCTAGAATTTCGAAAGGTCCGATGTACCTGGGACTCAATTTACCTTTCTTACCAAAACGTATGACTCCCTTCCATGGAGATACCTTTAGAAAAACATGATCACCGACTTGAAATTCCAAATCCTTCCTTCGATTATCGGCATAGCTCTTCTGCCTACTTTGAGCTGCTTTGATGTGATTTTGGATTACTTTCACCTTTTCCACCGTTTCCTCCACCAGTTCTGGGCCTACAAGTTTTCTTTCACCAATGTCATCCCAACAGGTTGGTGTACGACATCTCTTTCCGTATAACGCTTCATATGGTGCCATCTGAATACTCGAATGGAAGCTATTGTTATAGGAAAATTCTACCAGATGTAAATATTGATCCCACATACCCTGAAAGTCAAGTGAGCAAGATCTCAACATGTCTTCTAAGGTTTGAATAGTCCGTTCTGATTGTCCGTCTGTCTGAGGGTGGTAAGCAGTGCTCAAATGAAGTTCAGTATCCAGGGATTTCTGAATACTTTTCCAGAATCTTGAAGTAAAACGGGGATCACGATCAGAAACAATCGATAGGGGTACTCCATGAAGTCTCACAACTTCATTAATGTATAGTCTTGCTAGACGTTCCAGGGGTAGATCTTCTCTTATAGCAAGAAAATGTGCTGACTTGGTAAGACGATCAACAATCACCCATATTGCATCATTCCTTCTAGGAGTCTTTGGTAGCCCCATGACAAAGTCCATCGTAACATTATCCCATTTCCACTCTGGTATGGGAAGAGGTTGCATGACTCCTCCAGGCTGTTGCCTTCCAGCTTTCACTTGTTGACAAACCATACATCTTGGCACAAAATCAGCAATCTCCCTCTTCATGTTGTCCCACCAAAAATGTTCCTTCAAATCTCTATACATTTTGGTGCTCCCAGGGTGTATAGAGAAATTGGAACTATGAGCATCATCCAGCAATTCCCTTTTTAGATCAGGTATATTGGGAACACAAAGTCTCTTCCCGAATTTCAAAATTCCATCTTCATACACAAAGTCTCTCAATCTCCCATCATTCACAGCTTTAATCTTCTTCTGAAATTCTTCATCATCGTTCTGAGAACTCTTAATCCTTTCTAGTAAAGATGGTTTAGCAACCATTTGAAAAAGCATTGATGTTTCACCTTCCCTGGTTATTCCCATGTCCATCTTCACTAGATCCATGAAAATTGGATCCCTTTCAATTCTCATCATGTTCAGAACTCCATGGTCTTTTCTGCTCAAAGCATATGCTACTTTGTTTGCTTTCCCCGGGTGGTAGTGTATCGTGCAATCATAATCCTTGAGTAATTCAAGCCATCTCCTTTGCCTCATGTTGAGTTCTTTTTGTGAGAAAATATACTTCAAACTCTTGTGATCAGTATAAATCTCACATTTTTCACCATAGAGGTAGTGCCTCCATATCTTCAAAGCAAAGATCACTGCTGCTAACTCGATATCATGAGTAGGATAGTTTTGTTCATGAATTTTCAACTGTCGTGATGCATAGGCAATAACTCTATCATTTTGCATAAGGACACAGCCAAGTCCTTTCTTCGATGCATCACTATAAATAACGAACCCATCATTCCCCGATGGTAAAGTCAATATAGGAGCATTGACTAATCTTCTCTTCAGTTCTTCGAAACATTCTTCACACTCTTTTGTCCAAACAAATTTAACCCCTTTACATGTGAGCTTCGTTAATGGGTTAGCCAATCGGGCAAAATTCTGGACGAAACGTCGATAATAACCTGCCAAACCAATAAAACTGCGTACCTCAGTTATACTCGTAGGTGCTGGCCATTCTTGGATTGCTTTGGTCTTAGAAGGATCAACAGAGATTCCATCTTTAGAGACAATATGGCCAAGAAAAGAAATCTCCTGAAGCCAGAATTCGCACTTGCTAAACTTCCCATATAATTCATGCCTCCTCAGAGTCTTCAAGATAATGCGCAAGTGATTTTCATGATCTTCGTAGGTTTTGGAGTATACCAAGATATCATCAATAAATACCACCACAAATTCATCGAGATACTCCTTGAAAACTCAATTCATCAGATCCATGAACACAGAGGGTGCATTAGTCAATCCAAACGGCATTACAGTAAACTCGTAATGCCCGTACCTGGTTCGAAATGCTGTCTTCGGAATGTCTTCCTTCTTCACACACAACTGATGGTATCCAGATCGAAGGTCAATCTTTGAAAAGTATTGAGCTCCATGCAGTTGGTCAAATAAATCATCAATACGAGGTAGGGGATACTTGTTCTTTATTGTTATAGCATTGATCTCCCTGTAGTCGATACATAACCTCATAGATCCATCTTTCTTTTTAACAAAAAGAACAGGGGCTCCCCATGGAGAAACACTAGGGCGAATAAATCCCTTATTACTCAATTCCTCTAGTTGTTTCTTTAGTTCGACTAACTCTACAGTGGCCATTCTATAAGGGGTCTTCGATATAGGCCTTGATCCAGGAATCAAATCAATAGAAAACTCAACTTCTCGTTCTGGAGGATGTCCAGGTAAATCTTCCGGAAATACATCTACAAATTCTTTCACAACAGGTACATCCTCTATTTGAACATTCCTTTCCTCACCGACAGTTATTTCATTCTCTTCCTCCCCAATAATTGAATTAAGTTGAGCTGTTGGGGGTGGATCTAAATAAGAATTAGGTGGTGACGATTCTGCTCTAAAAATAAGGTGTTCCTTATCATTATCATCAAGAATCGTAACCTCTTTCTTTTTTACAATAAATCTTCGCATCATAGTCCGAAAGCCAGTCCATACCGAGGATTATATCAAACTCAATCATAGGTATGACGATGAAATCAGCAGATAAAGAAAATTTATGTGCTCTAATGGGGACTGATTCACAAAACTTTGTTGCAACAATACTTCCCTTAGGAGTTTTAACAGACAACTCCCTTATTAAATCAAATTGGAAATATCTAATTTTCTTAGCAAACTGGGAAGATATGAAACAATGCGATGATCCAGAATCAAATAATGCATTTGCTAAACTTGAGGAAACCATTAAATTACCTGCCACCACGTCTTTCGGAGCTTCTACCTCAGCAGTAGTGATAGCATAATCCTGGCCTTGATCCCTTGGCCTTTTCTGAGGTAAGTTCTCCTGATGCTTAGGGCATGCATTTGCATAATGCCCCATCTCCCTGCAATTGTAGCACTGAACGTTGGTAGCTTCCTTCTTCCCCTTGCAATCATGAGCTTGGTGGCCTTTTTCACCACACTTGTAACAGACTCTCATTCCCTTCAAGCAAGTACCAGGATGTTTCTTCCCGCATTTACTGTCACGACCCGTCCTCGGGGCCCGTGCCGTGACTACCCCAAGCCCGCCTTCCATAGGCCAGGGGCTGGCGACTAGCACCAAAGGCGTAAAATCCCAATAACTGGGAAGGCATTGCCTTTATAAAAGAAAACAAGCACCACAGAGTACAAGCGGAAGTAAACACTAAGTACAAAAAGAAGAGCTGAAAAGTAAAAAGGGGCCGGAAATACAAGCCCAACTGTAAAGTACAACTCGAAAGGGAAAACAGCGACTGAAAAGTAAAGCTGCTACGCTGAGATGTCCACTGGAAATCCCACCTGAAGGGTGGGTACAGATAGCTCTTCTGCTCCTCGGGTCCCGCCGTCTGCTCCGAGTATGTCCCGCCCAGTGGTCTGCCTCTGGGTACCGCCTCGTCGTATAGTCCACCTCCAGGTACCGTCCAGTCCTCGAACACTCGGCCTCTGCCAGCACTGTCCGTCGTCTGCAACCAACACAACGAGGTGCGGGCATAGCCCGTGCAGGGGTGAGTATAACGATACTCAGTAGGGACCCCGAGACCCTCAAGGTCTCACTAAAACCAACAAGTATAACCACAAGAAGATCACAACAGATAAACTCTACTTAGGTATATGCCCATACACATACCTAAGTTATCAAGTAACCCATCTCAGTCATGAGGAAACACAAGGATCATGAGATCAACGGTTAACCACTACCCAGGTATATGCCCATACATATACCTAAGTTAGCAAGTGACCCATCTCAATCATTAAGTAACACAGGGTCAAAAGTCTCAGCTCAAACCAGGATTTTTATTATCGAAACCGTAACTGCTGAAGAGCCCCGTCTCTGAAGTGTGCAGTAGTCCTGTCACGACTCCGAGGTACTGCTCACTAACCTAAGACTGCTGAGGTACTCCTCCTGTCGAGTACTGCGGGTTTGCGGCCAACTACCTGGCGCTCCGTCCGCTGAGGGTCTGTCGCCAAATACCGGGCGCTACCCAGTTAGCCTGCTGAGGTACTCTCCGGACGAGTACCGCGGGTCTGCGGCCAACTACATGGCGCTCCGTCCGCCGTGGGTCTGCTACCAACTACTGGGCGCTCCGTCCACTGGGCTAGTCGACTCACTCCAAGTCGAGTCGGTCAAGCAGTCGTCAGGTCTCAGCCGGCTACACGGTCTCCGTACTCTGCACGCTCGTCTCCGGGAGGATCCGCTCCACGAGCTACTGGTCGATACTCCAAGTATCACAAAGTCCCACGAAGAAGTGTCTCATAGAACCGTCTCGTCAAAGGGGTCTCAACGCAACAGACGGCGCGTCGATCGGACGCCCGGTCTGTGAGTTATTAGCCTTTTCGTCCCAGGGGCCCGGTTGGTTTCGAGTGCGAACCAATCCCGGCCGTATCTCAACTGTACCCCGAACTCCCATAGGGTATACTCATAGGGACCGTTACTAAACGTAACCACCAACGCCGCTGACGGCTCGTCAAGCGGACGTCCTGTCTGTAAGATATCAGCTTTTCCGTTCCAGGGGCCCGGTTGGATTTCGGGTACAATCCAACCCGGCCATACTCCGACTGCATCCAAAACTCGGGCGGAGTATGTCAAAAGTTTCGTCTCATCAAGAGGAAGTCAACGAAACAGACGGCGCGTCAATCGGACGCCCGGTCTGTGAGTTATTGGCATTTTCGTCTCCGGGGCCCGGTTGGTTTTTAAGGAAAAACCAACCCGACCGTACTCCACCTGCGTCCGAACCTCGGGCGGAGTATGCCAAAAGATCCGTCTCACTAAGAGGATCACAACGCGACTGACGGTGCGTCAATCGGACGTTCGTAGCTCAAGATATGAGCGTTTCCGCTCCGAAGGCCCGGTTGGTTTCGTGAACGAACCAACCCGGCCGAACTCAAAGTAGTCCGAAACCTTGAGTGCGATATACCGAAACGACCGCCTCGATCCAAGGATCGCGTTGCCGCAGACGGTTCGTCGTTCGGAGGTCCGAGGCTCAAGATAAGGCCAAGAGACCGAAACTGGTCCGAAACGGGGGGTCCGGGTCCGGACCGACCCGGCCCGACCCCCCCTCAGGTCGGCCCGACCCGGGTCGACCCGACCCGGGTCCGACAGAACCGGGTCGGACCGACCCGGTCCGCTGGACCCGGCCCGGCCGGTGGCGGCGCGGCCGGCCAGCGGCGGCGCGGTCCGGCCAGCGGCGGCGGCGCGGTCAACGCGCCGCGCATGTGTCGCATGCGGGGGGTGTAACCCCCCCTTTTTCCGGATCTCGGCCGGCCCTTTGGCCGGCCGTTTCTTTACACACGCGGGACCCACCCGCGGGTCCCACCTCCTGTCCAAGCGGCGGCCGGCGCGGCCGGCCGCCTTCTCTTCTCCGCCGCGGCCGTAGCCGCGGCTCCTCCTCGGTCTCCGGCGGCCGGCGAGGCCGGCCGCCCCTGGTTATTCCGCCGCGGCCGTAGGGCCGCGGCCCACCCGATCTCCGGCGCCGGCAAGGCCGGCGCCCATGGCTGCTCCGCCGCGGCCATAGGGCCGCGGCCCTTCTTGATTCCCGGCGGCCGGCGAGGCCGGCCGCCCCTTGCTCCTCCGCCGCGGCCATAGGGCCGCGGCTGTTCTGATCTCCGGCGGCCGGCGTGGCCGGCCGCCTCTTGGTGTCTTGCCGTGGCCGTCCAGCCGCGGTTCTTCTTTTTCCGCCGGTGGCCGGTTTTCTGGCCGCCCTTCTTGTTCGGTCCTTGTAATATTTTCGTAGCGTAACGACGTCGCGCCCCACCGCCATGGCCCGACTCCGGCCGCGGTCTCATCCGTTCTCAAAGGCGTGGCATTATAGCGTCGCGGTTCTTCGCCGTGACCCAAACCGGCCTTTATCCTTTTTGTTCCTGCACGGTGCGACGACACCGCGTCGTCTCCGCTAAAATAACACGAAAGCTTAGAAGGGGGAGGAGAATCGGTCGTGTTCGTGCGGTCCGATCTCCTCCCGTTATAACGATATCAGTTGGTCAATCGAGTATACACAACAATGAACGTTTCACAAATTTTAATAAAAATTGGAACTATGCCCAACGGATTTTCTTTCATGCTCGAGGGAAAGAAAACACATAATTTAAATAAGACAAACCCCTACATCAAATAACAACTCGGCGTTCGTCAACGGCCGCGGGAGATGTGTGTCGCGGAAGTCGGACGTCACGGAGGAAGACGTCGTCGGCATCGCGGTTATGGCGTCGCGGTAGACGGACGTGGGTTCGCCGCGAGAGGCACGTCGCGGAAAGGATGCGTTGCGGCGTCGTGGAGGAAATCCAACGCGTTGCAGTCCGTCGTCGTGGAAGAAGGTCGCCGCGTTCTTCGTCATGGAGGAAGAACTCACAAGAAGTCTCCCTCCTTTCCTCTCTGCACAGCATAACCCAAAAACCCCAAACATAGGAAACTAAACCAAGAATTAAATAAAAGGGTTTGGAATTTCAAAGGTTTGAAATTCAAACCACTTCATTTAATTCTCCTCATTTAAATCTTAAGTTATAACTTAAGTTTATTAAGTTTCCAACCTTAACTCCACATGACTCTTGAATTCCAAGAGTTTGAAAATAAAACTAACTCATGTAATAAATTACACAAGTTGTCAAATTAATAAAGTGGAGTTTAATGAGGAGTTAGGAAAAATGAAAAGGTGGGGGCTCGTGTGGGCCCCACCTTCCTCATAACCACACATGGGAAGTTGGGTGGTTGTGGGCCCCACCAACAACTTCCCATGAGAGAATCTAACAACCAAGAATAAAATAAAATTCACACACAAAATTTTATTTTACTTATTTTTTAATCCCCAAAACTAACTTTCAACCCGCAACAAACGCAACTCCCGAAAAGGTCTCTTTAAGCGAATATCGGCGCTGCGAGTTCATCGGTGCCCTCGGATTTCAATTCCGAGCACCGTATCAAAAGTTAGGAATTCCCGCTCGTTCGTTCACTGAACGTACCCGAGTCAAACTTCGGAAATTAATTCCGGGCACTCCGGGCCTCGGAATCAGGTGCCGTCTGAAACCGCGCTCTTGTAAAATTCTAAAGAAAATTAAGAAAAAATTTCCCTTGAATTTTACGGGTCTTTACATTACTCCCACCTCAGGGCTTTACGTCCCCGTAAAGCTTCAACTCACACTTAAGGGAAACAAAGTAGTACTGAGCACGCAACTGAGCTTTACGCTCTCATATGCTCACCTGAAGATCTTGTGCTACCCGAGAAGCACCCCAGAGGAAGCAACCGTTCACGTAGAACCTACTCTTGTCGATCCTCAATCTCTACTAGAATCTCTGTGCTTATCGCCCTATCATCGACGTCCAACTCCCCGGGGTCGATGACGTGTGAAGAAACAAACACGTATCTCAACAGCTGAGACACGTGGTGGACACTATGCACCCGGTGCGACTGAGGTGGTAGGGTTAAGCGGTAAACCTCCTCGCCTACCCTGCTGAAGATCAAAAGGGTCCATCGAACTTCGGAGATAACATGCCGCCTCGGCCACATCTCCGAAACCTCATCGGGTTGAGACCGTAAAAGAACGTGTTCGTCACCCTCGAACTCAAGAGGTTTCCCTTTTTAGGTTAGAACTGAACTCAAACTCCTGCTGCCACAGGGGTAGGGTTAACCAACTCAAGAGTAATCGGTCACACCCTCTTATGTTTGAGTTTAACATGAGCTGCCCAGGGTTTCCTTTTCGCCGACCAAGGAAAACCCATTCCGACGTTTGCCTAAAACAGTCAACCGGGGTATGATTTGTGAATCAAAACCATACCCAGATCAACGTCGTAAGGCCTCTACGCTGCCACCAAGAGATTCCAACCGAAACTCTCGCCTCGAGGTCAAATCACACCGTCGGCGTAAGCGTGATTATCGAGTCTCCTTCCAAAGGTATCTCCAGACGTGAGGGTCAAGTCTACGGCTTACCCGGAACCTCTAGGTCTGGGACATGATTCGTGGAAGGGTAGAATGATTGGTTCCTATGTCTATAGATATGGCAGCTCGTGATAGACATAATTCGTACCCCGAATCATTCTTAGAGCTACTGGGTCACACTTCTTGACCGTAATGCAGCTACTCTCCTCCCCAGCCCTCCTGCTCCCTGAGCCTGGCGGGGACTACTAAGTCGGGTGGTCGTAACATGTCGAAACGTACACCACCACATGCTGCTCTCCAAGCTCCGCTTCCATGTCTGCTACCCTGCAGATTCATCTGTCCCTTGCACTTCCTCCTCCTGAAACATTTTTACACGCCCGAGTCTCTGAGACTGGCGCTAGTTTCCTGCCTTTCACTGCTAACGTTCACAACCACAAAGGTTCTCTCTAGCATCCTAACATAGGTAGGAATGCATAGAGGAAAAGAAATGGTTCGGATGTCCTTTAGACACACTTCGCTCAGAAGTTCGAGTCTAAAGAACTGATCACAACGTAACCAACGAGTACCAAGATCGATTGGTATGCCACGTTGAGTGCTCTGCTTCCGACATGTCGTACTGTCGAAGCTGTACTAGCTCCAGAAAACTCACAACCACCTCCTCAAGCCAGTCCTCAGCCGCCTACGAGTCAGGCTCACCTCGAAACTTGAGGGATATATGGTGCTAAAACATATGTAAGGCACTAAGCCTGTGATTCTCTGCTACCGGTACTGCCGGTAGTGTCTGCTGACCAACAGGTAGTGACATAGCTGGCGCACTACCCGTAGGTACTATCCCAGGTATCGGTTCGCGTAACGAAGCCTCATTACTATAAGGACCAACCTCATGGTCACTCACTGGAAACAACAGGAGCTAAGATCATCATCCGCTCTACTAGTAACAAAGCTTGGCGTAGAACTCTAGCAATTGCCTCCATCCAGTCCACTGCTGCCTGGGAAATCTATCTCGCCTCGTATCCTCAGAGGCCTCTACTGCTGGAACTCGTGCATCGCGCTCTGCTAGCGTGCATCGTCAGCTAGTGGAATCTGCTGCCTAACGGGTGGTGGTGCTGCTGGTACACCATCCGAAGGTGCCAACACTGAAAAAGGGCCCTGCACTGGAGTCTCGCTGCTCGGTGGGCCATCATGAAAGAAACAACGTAACACGATCAAACGATTATACCTGGTGAGCTGACCTGGTTTGAGCTGTTTTAAGGGGAAAAACCTTTGAAAACACACACGCAATCAGTGTTTTTGTGCACAAAGTCGGAAATCAGTTGTCAGGGTCCTGGTGTATGGATACGTCGGCCGCCCGCACCAACACTGGACTCCCTGAACTGAAAACCACACTCGGTACTCTCAACACTATTGCTTCACAGAAAGAAACATCAGAGTTATAAGTTCTGCGGTAGAACCGAACTCCTCTGATACCAATTTGTCACGACCCGTCCTCGGGGCCCGTGCCGTGACTACCCCAAGCCCGCCTTCCATAGGCCAGGGGCTGGCGACTAGCACCAAAGGCGTAAAATCCCAATAACTGGGAAGGCATTGCCTTTATAAAAGAAAACAAGCACCACAGAGTACAAGCGGAAGTAAACACTAAGTACAAAAAGAAGAGCTGAAAAGTAAAAAGGGGCCGGAAATACAAGCCCAACTGTAAAGTACAACTCGAAAGGGAAAACAGCGACTGAAAAGTAAAGCTGCTACGCTGAGATGTCCACTGGAAATCCCACCTGAAGGGTGGGTACAGATAGCTCTTCTGCTCCTCGGGTCCCGCCGTCTGCTCCGAGTATGTCCCGCCCAGTGGTCTGCCTCTGGGTACCGCCTCGTCGTATAGTCCACCTCCAGGTACCGTCCAGTCCTCGAACACTCGGCCTCTGCCAGCACTGTCCGTCGTCTGCAACCAACACAACGAGGTGCGGGCATAGCCCGTGCAGGGGTGAGTATAACGATACTCAGTAGGGACCCCGAGACCCTCAAGGTCTCACTAAAACCAACAAGTATAACCACAAGAAGATCACAACAGATAAACTCTACTTAGGTATATGCCCATACACATACCTAAGTTATCAAGTAACCCATCTCAGTCATGAGGAAACACAAGGATCATGAGATCAACGGTTAACCACTACCCAGGTATATGCCCATACATATACCTAAGTTAGCAAGTGACCCATCTCAATCATTAAGTAACACAGGGTCAAAAGTCTCAGCTCAAACCAGGATTTTTATTATCGAAACCGTAACTGCTGAAGAGCCCCGTCTCTGAAGTGTGCAGTAGTCCTGTCACGACTCCGAGGTACTGCTCACTAACCTAAGACTGCTGAGGTACTCCTCCTGTCGAGTACTGCGGGTTTGCGGCCAACTACCTGGCGCTCCGTCCGCTGAGGGTCTGTCGCCAAATACCGGGCGCTACCCAGTTAGCCTGCTGAGGTACTCTCCGGACGAGTACCGCGGGTCTGCGGCCAACTACATGGCGCTCCGTCCGCCGTGGGTCTGCTACCAACTACTGGGCGCTCCGTCCACTGGGCTAGTCGACTCACTCCAAGTCGAGTCGGTCAAGCAGTCGTCAGGTCTCAGCCGGCTACACGGTCTCCGTACTCTGCACGCTCGTCTCCGGGAGGATCCGCTCCACGAGCTACTGGTCGATACTCCAAGTATCACAAAGTCCCACGAAGAAGTGTCTCATAGAACCGTCTCGTCAAAGGGGTCTCAACGCAACAGACGGCGCGTCGATCGGACGCCCGGTCTGTGAGTTATTAGCCTTTTCGTCCCAGGGGCCCGGTTGGTTTCGAGTGCGAACCAATCCCGGCCGTATCTCAACTGTACCCCGAACTCCCATAGGGTATACTCATAGGGACCGTTACTAAACGTAACCACCAACGCCGCTGACGGCTCGTCAAGCGGACGTCCTGTCTGTAAGATATCAGCTTTTCCGTTCCAGGGGCCCGGTTGGATTTCGGGTACAATCCAACCCGGCCATACTCCGACTGCATCCAAAACTCGGGCGGAGTATGTCAAAAGTTTCGTCTCATCAAGAGGAAGTCAACGAAACAGACGGCGCGTCAATCGGACGCCCGGTCTGTGAGTTATTGGCATTTTCGTCTCCGGGGCCCGGTTGGTTTTTAAGGAAAAACCAACCCGACCGTACTCCACCTGCGTCCGAACCTCGGGCGGAGTATGCCAAAAGATCCGTCTCACTAAGAGGATCACAACGCGACTGACGGTGCGTCAATCGGACGTTCGTAGCTCAAGATATGAGCGTTTCCGCTCCGAAGGCCCGGTTGGTTTCGTGAACGAACCAACCCGGCCGAACTCAAAGTAGTCCGAAACCTTGAGTGCGATATACCGAAACGACCGCCTCGATCCAAGGATCGCGTTGCCGCAGACGGTTCGTCGTTCGGAGGTCCGAGGCTCAAGATAAGGCCAAGAGACCGAAACTGGTCCGAAACGGGGGGTCCGGGTCCGGACCGACCCGGCCCGACCCCCCCTCAGGTCGGCCCGACCCGGGTCGACCCGACC
Source organism: Viscum album (assembly GCA_963277665.1). Lineage (NCBI taxonomy): Eukaryota > Viridiplantae > Streptophyta > Magnoliopsida > Santalales > Viscaceae > Viscum > Viscum album. Next base: position 940,222,933 of record OY728129.1, read on the forward strand.
CGGGTCCGACAGAACCGGGTCGGACCGACCCGGTCCGCTGGACCCGGCCCGGCCGGTGGCGGCGCGGCCGGCCAGCGGCGGCGCGGTCCGGCCAGCGGCGGCGGCGCGGTCAACGCGCCGCGCATGTGTCGCATGCGGGGGGTGTAACCCCCCCTTTTTCCGGATCTCGGCCGGCCCTTTGGCCGGCCGTTTCTTTACACACGCGGGACCCACCCGCGGGTCCCACCTCCTGTCCAAGCGGCGGCCGGCGCGGCCGGCCGCCTTCTCTTCTCCGCCGCGGCCGTAGCCGCGGCTCCTCCTCGGTCTCCGGCGGCCGGCGAGGCCGGCCGCCCCTGGTTATTCCGCCGCGGCCGTAGGGCCGCGGCCCACCCGATCTCCGGCGCCGGCAAGGCCGGCGCCCATGGCTGCTCCGCCGCGGCCATAGGGCCGCGGCCCTTCTTGATTCCCGGCGGCCGGCGAGGCCGGCCGCCCCTTGCTCCTCCGCCGCGGCCATAGGGCCGCGGCTGTTCTGATCTCCGGCGGCCGGCGTGGCCGGCCGCCTCTTGGTGTCTTGCCGTGGCCGTCCAGCCGCGGTTCTTCTTTTTCCGCCGGTGGCCGGTTTTCTGGCCGCCCTTCTTGTTCGGTCCTTGTAATATTTTCGTAGCGTAACGACGTCGCGCCCCACCGCCATGGCCCGACTCCGGCCGCGGTCTCATCCGTTCTCAAAGGCGTGGCATTATAGCGTCGCGGTTCTTCGCCGTGACCCAAACCGGCCTTTATCCTTTTTGTTCCTGCACGGTGCGACGACACCGCGTCGTCTCCGCTAAAATAACACGAAAGCTTAGAAGGGGGAGGAGAATCGGTCGTGTTCGTGCGGTCCGATCTCCTCCCGTTATAACGATATCAGTTGGTCAATCGAGTATACACAACAATGAACGTTTCACAAATTTTAATAAAAATTGGAACTATGCCCAACGGATTTTCTTTCATGCTCGAGGGAAAGAAAACACATAATTTAAATAAGACAAACCCCTACATCAAATAACAACTCGGCGTTCGTCAACGGCCGCGGGAGATGTGTGTCGCGGAAGTCGGACGTCACGGAGGAAGACGTCGTCGGCATCGCGGTTATGGCGTCGCGGTAGACGGACGTGGGTTCGCCGCGAGAGGCACGTCGCGGAAAGGATGCGTTGCGGCGTCGTGGAGGAAATCCAACGCGTTGCAGTCCGTCGTCGTGGAAGAAGGTCGCCGCGTTCTTCGTCATGGAGGAAGAACTCACAAGAAGTCTCCCTCCTTTCCTCTCTGCACAGCATAACCCAAAAACCCCAAACATAGGAAACTAAACCAAGAATTAAATAAAAGGGTTTGGAATTTCAAAGGTTTGAAATTCAAACCACTTCATTTAATTCTCCTCATTTAAATCTTAAGTTATAACTTAAGTTTATTAAGTTTCCAACCTTAACTCCACATGACTCTTGAATTCCAAGAGTTTGAAAATAAAACTAACTCATGTAATAAATTACACAAGTTGTCAAATTAATAAAGTGGAGTTTAATGAGGAGTTAGGAAAAATGAAAAGGTGGGGGCTCGTGTGGGCCCCACCTTCCTCATAACCACACATGGGAAGTTGGGTGGTTGTGGGCCCCACCAACAACTTCCCATGAGAGAATCTAACAACCAAGAATAAAATAAAATTCACACACAAAATTTTATTTTACTTATTTTTTAATCCCCAAAACTAACTTTCAACCCGCAACAAACGCAACTCCCGAAAAGGTCTCTTTAAGCGAATATCGGCGCTGCGAGTTCATCGGTGCCCTCGGATTTCAATTCCGAGCACCGTATCAAAAGTTAGGAATTCCCGCTCGTTCGTTCACTGAACGTACCCGAGTCAAACTTCGGAAATTAATTCCGGGCACTCCGGGCCTCGGAATCAGGTGCCGTCTGAAACCGCGCTCTTGTAAAATTCTAAAGAAAATTAAGAAAAAATTTCCCTTGAATTTTACGGGTCTTTACATTTACCAAAAGATGGATATTCAACCTTTCCCTTCTTCCCCTTATTTCCATTCCCAGATTGATCAGCAGGTCTCTTCTTCTCTTTCTTTGCTTTAAAGTCATAAGACTTAGAGAATTCCTTTTCGGTCTTGATAGCACATGAGACAATGTCTTCGTACGATGAAAAGGATTGTGAGACTAATGCTCGACGGAGAAATGGTTTTAACCCATCAAAGAAACGATCAATCTTACTTCTTGGGTTGCGAATATAATCTCCAGCATACCTCGCTAACCTTGTAAAGTTAGCCTCATACTTTGTGACATTATCATCCTCCTTTTGTCTCAGACTCAGAAATTGCCTTTCCATAGCTGCTCGATGGTCGCGAGGAAAGTATTTTTCTAAAAACAGATCTTTGAACTCCCTCCATTCCATGTTTGATACTTCATCATCTTCCTTCATGTTTTGAATCAATGACCACCATTGATCAGCATCTCCAGTGAGGCGGTAAACTGCCATGGTAACTTTTTCCCTTTCACTACTCCCCAAAGCCTGAAATATTTTCTCCAGGGAAAATATCCATTGCTCAGCTATTAAGGGATTTGTACTCCCATTGAACGTTGGTGGTTGTTGTCTCATGAATCGATCTAACATTGATCCTCCACGCTGCGGATCAGGGTGCTCCATACGGGTAAGGTTATTATTCATAACCTGAGTAAGTTGTCCCAGTACGGTGATTAGCTGATCAGCTCCAGTTGCATCACCAGCCCCACTATAATTATCTTGAGCAGGAGGGCAATCCCTACATGGAGTGCGTGCATTGATACGGTTTCCATTTCTTCCACTAGGCGCCATTTCTAAACAATGGCATAAACTAGATCAGTTTATGAATCAAAATACATAATCTCATACTTATAAAACACTAAACATAAATTGAACTATCTATGGATATAATCCATAATCATAAATATGTTTTCTTTGAGGAAGTATATACTCATAAACCCTTCATAATGATTTGTAAAGAGAGTGAGAGTTATCCTAAGCATATCCCCCGGGAGTGTCGTAACCAAGAGTGCAGCAAGGCCCGTTGTCGTGCACCAGTTCCCGTTCGAGTCTAGCTCAAAGCGGTGTTTTCGGGGTTTACCCCTAGGTACATCTGTGCCAGAGCCGCCTCTACCTGCTCGTATCCATACAGGGATGTATTGCTCAGAAAACTCAGAAAGTCTATACAATACCAAAATTCTAGGAAGTTCTTCTATACTAATCCTCAAAGTTCATCTTAGGTCTATGTGCTCTAATCAGAGTTTATCTAAATCTAGCTTCCAAGGTTTGTACTAAACTTCCTCTGATACCAACTGTAACGCCCCGACCCCAGTTACCCAGAGTCGGTGCATTATTACATAACATTGGAATGATCATAAGAAAGATCAAATCTCGAAAGACCGATTGGTTTAGTAGCCTTGGAAAATGCCAGATATATTCATAAGTTTTACATTACATTATAAAATGAAAAACTACTACAACAACATAATGTCTCAATAGACCACACTATTATCCCCTCATAAAATCCCTACAGGTCATTCATAACTTACTTCTTCACATCCTGGGAAAAATAAAACATAGAAAAGGGGTGAGCTCAAATGCCCAGTAAGGATAACAATATAGCGGAAAGAATAAACATTTAAGGCAATGTATAACTAAAACAAAAGCCTTTTAAATATGAACTTTCAACATGGTATGGCATAAATAAAATGAAATAATTCCATTTAATTATTCACATGGATATTCTACTAATCGAATAATCACATGCAAAAATCAATAACCACTTTCATAATGTTGGAATGCATAATGCCAGACTATCATAACCACATAGCCAAGGCCTCGTGCCAAGACTACAAATAAGATTTTTTCAAGGCCTTGTGCCAAGACACTAGTTTGTCTCATGAGACCTACCGATGCATCGAGGAGCTATAGCAGGCTCCACCCGTCACTTATTAAGTCCAATGCATTCCCATATGAAAAGGGTTAAACATAACATAAACATTCGTATTAAAACTAGCATACGAAATGTCAATAATTTCACCATAAACTATGAATGGTATAAAAATAGCACATCCACAGTCAAACATATCACAAAACCTTCAATACAATATAGAAGTTTTGTATCATAATAAATCAACTTCAAATAAGCGTAAAATCCGTCAAAGGATGTTGACATAGATGAAATCAAAACACTTTTTAGAGAAATATCTCTTTCTATTTTTGAAATCATTTAAGATCCATATAAAATAAAACATTTTCTTGAAAATATTCTTAAAAGCTTGTAAGGAAAGCATTGAAGATTTTATAACGGCGTAAAATAACCGCACCCGCCGTATAAGTTAAAAAAACATTCTTACCTCAATTCTGTCGAAAAGGTTAAAAAGGACCTTGTTTTGAAAACGACGGAAAGATTCCTTTATAAACCTCTTATAAAAAGTCAAACAAGGGTATAAATGACTTTAACCCATATTCTTGTAAATAGTAAAAATGTTTTGAAATACATTTTTAAGAAACATGGATGTGGATGATAAAGATATCCCAGTAGATTATTACGTATAAACAACCTCGGATAATGAAGAGATTGTGAAATAAACCCTTACCTTGTACTTTTCCTTGGTTGGGGTAGGTTAACCTCCTGTATAATAGTGAAATAATTGTTACTAAATTATACAAGAATCATATACATTAATATGATATCATGTATGATCTTTTAATATTGATTTGATAATAATATCTTAGTATTATCGCTGTTTCGGGTGTGAACTTACTTGTTTGGTTTTGTATGTTTTGTTACGTAAGACATGTTTGTAAAGGATAAGTTGTATATTATTCAAATCCAGAATGGTATCAAGTCCTTAAACATCATTTTTTAATCATCAAAGGATAATTATACTTGAATGGATACGATGGAAAATGAATCTCATCGCGTTCGTGGAGACGGTAGTCCGTACGTACGCACGAACGCTACTTCCATTTAATTTTTAAAAGAATTGAATACAAATGATACATAGGTATATTACTATTCCAGTATAATATAATATTTTATATATGTTACTTAAGTTCATTAACACCATCCTTTATACGTTCCATGTGTGGTATGAACGAGTCATATCATTTTAAGGGGGCGGTAGTCCGCACTTCCTCAAATGAAATTATCGTATGTATATACAACATGAAACGAATAATGGTATGAAATAAAATGGAATTACAGAAGCTTATATATAAAATATATATCATTAACATCATATTTAATTACAGTGCCATCATAATGGCCACCATGAGAGGCGGTAAGATGTATTTGAACAATCATCGTTTCGTGAGGCGTTAGTTTGCCATCCACAGAAACATTATGTTCATCATCCATTAGATGGAGTTGTGTGTATGTGTAGTTTGAATCCTTCTTATAACAACATCCTAGTATATTGAGGATACTGGTGTTGTTACAAAAGAAAGGAAATAAAAAAATTTTGGGGGTTGAAGAAGAAAAATAAATGAAAATAATTTAAGAGAAATCGTTACCTTTAATTTAGGTAACTCACTTTGGTTGGAACCAAAGGACTTGTTGAAATGCTTTCTGCCTAAGGGGAAGCTTCAAGGAGGAGGAGAGGGATGTGGGGAGCTTATTTGGGCAGAGTTTGGACGAGCCAAGTGGCTTGAGAGGTGTGAGGAATGAGTAGAAGTGGTCTCCTTTTATAAGGGGGAGGAGGGGCTCTTTAGGAAAGAGTGAAAGTATTACTTTATAATATAATTATATTCGGTTTATAATGGTCCAAAAATCATTGAGGTCGAAGATAAGATGACTCATATTCTAAATAACATCAACCAATAAGAATTGGACAGGTTTTAGATAATATTTTAATCATTATAATCTTATTTATTTAAATGATTTATTAATGAGGTAAACATTGCATCATTATTGTGTCATTAATAATTTAAATTATTTGACGTCTAAAAATTATAAATAAAATATCATTATGTAGGAAATCGTTTTATCTTTCTAATGAATATTTATAATCGAAAATTCAACATGTATAACCCTATGTAAAAATTGTTCTTCTAAAATATGTAAGCTTATGCCATTTTTATTTTTATTTTAACTTTATTAATATAATGTGTCCCTACCACATACAAGTGGATCCAAGGGGTCCCCAAATTGACCCAAGGATGCCCATGGTCGGGTATGTGTCCACCAATAAGGTTAGGACACGTTTTAGGGTAATTTTGTATTATTATAATATTATTTTTTAACCCTTATTTACCGGATTTACCCTTTAACCATGGTAAATAAAATATTTACCACAGTAACTATTCAAAATGTCTAAAAATAAAAGTTACCTATTTACACAATTTGAACATCCTGATTCCAAATATGGAATCCATTTTCCTAAATTCAAAACACAGAAGTGGCAGAAATTAATTTAAAATTAATTCCCGCTGTCAAAACAAAAAGCGTGTTTTTAAGAGGTAATAACTATCAAAAGATTGACACTTGTTTATGTTCGGTTTAATTGTAAAACTATGTCCAATGACCAACATTATATTAAATGGTAAAAATATATTCTAAATATACTTTAAAACCACTCAAATTCACAATTTATCACTATTAATTATTTTGATTTAAAAAGTTGTTTTTAATTAAAATTTAGTAATTTTCACTATTCATCAAAATATAAAAGTTATCCGAAAAGTACCAAAATTTCACCCTAGGCTAATTTTGATATTCCGAATCTAAAAATGAAGTCCATTTTGAAATATAAAATATATATGATTTCAAAAAGTAGGTATTACTATTCACAACGGCTAGTTTAATTAGTTGTGGTGTGTGTTAGAACTCGAGGTTGCGTACAACACACGCTATCGCATTATTCGAAGGGAAACGTACTGTAGAAGTTTGGGGTGTTACACCGACGCCATCTGGCGAAAGATACTCAGAGAAGGGATCTATCTGCCAGAGGTCGGGCGCCTCCAGATTGCCGACAGAGTGGACATCAACCGGCAGTATGCGTATCTGACGGCCATGGACGAGTACGCGCGCCAACGTGGTCAGCGCGCGGAGCCATCCCTTCTGGTGAAGGTGATGCTCGGTCTCGAGCCCGCTCCAGAACAGATGCCGCCAGAAGAAGATGACAGTAGCAGCGACTCCGAAGAAGAGGAGGAAATGGGGGAGGATGAAGGCTCCGAGGGAAGGTCCCATCGGGGGAGCCCGCGGGAGAGCGGCGAGGTGGCCGGCTCTGACAACGTTGATGTCACTGAGCTCCTCGAGGTCCGCTTCTATCCCTACTCAATCTGCTTCATCCACTCTCTTATGCAGCTTCTAACCCATTTCTCCATCTTTCTCAGGAGCACACGGATGTCGGTCAGGCGTCCTCAGCAGGAGTAGGAGAGGCGCCAGCAGGACAAGGCGGGGGCCAGGCACCCATTATCGAACTGACAAGCGCTAAGGGGTCCCCTGCTGCAACTGTTCCTGCGGCGACCGGGATAGCGGAAGATGACGCTCCGAACTCCCGTAAGTCTCCCTACTTTACTGCTGGTGCTTTCCATTGACGATCCGTGACTAACCATGGCATGCCCTGCGCAGTGATCTCAACACTGGAGGCTCATCGGGTTGCCGAACCCGGGCCATCCACGAGTGGACCGGTGGCAGACATGCCGCCTGCTCCGGAACAGACTTCCCAAACCGAGCCGACCCCACCAACTACTGATCAAGGGGCTGCGGATGTCGGCGGTGCTGCCATCGGAGAGAGGTTGGGGGCTGACGAGGGTGTCAGCGCCGCTGGGGAGAGAGAAGAAGGTCGCCCGGATGTTGGGGAACCTATCCCTCGTGAGGACCTCCCAGGGGCGGACCCTGCAGCAGATCTGATGGCTGCCTTCCCTGCCTACCGGCCTGCCGATCCCGAGGAGATGGACGACTCAGACACGGAGGCGGTCGAGGAGAGCTGGATAACGCGCCGTAGGGGGTGGAAGTGCATCCAGCGCTTCCTCAAGCGAGACCCATCGGAGTGGCTGGGGCGCATGGGATCACTTCAAACCTGGCTGCGCTTTCTGTGTGCCGGGGGAGCTGATGCTCAACGCCTCCATCTAACGGTCCGTGATTTCATGGCCGAAAAGATGCGCGAGAGCTGCCGGCGTGCCGACGTCACACAAAGCCGGGACATGTCGGAGAGCACGCGGGCGCTCCTCGCGGCGGAGCAGGAAGTCTGGCGCCTCGAAGGGAAGGCGACAGAGAAGGAGGCCTTCGTCACAACGTGTACCGAGCTTGTGGAGCAACTAGCAGCCCAGCTGGTTGACGCTCAGGTACAGCTGACGGAGGCGGGCCAACAGATGGTCACAATTCAGGTCGAGCGGGAGCGTGCACAGGCCAGAATCGACGAACTGCTCGCTGCGACCGCCGACGAGGAGAGGGCACGCAGAGAGCGAAAAGCAGCTCTGGAGGCCACCAGCCAAAGGGTAGCGGCATTAGAAAGACTCATTCAGCACGCTAATCCCTAAGGGCTTTGTTTTTCCATTCCCAAAACATTTGCTTCCGCTACTTTGATCCATCTGTAAGAATCAATATATTTATCTGCATCTTTTGGTTTAACATGCTCAACCACAATTCGTTGTCTTGCGGGAGTGTTAACCAAGCATCAGGCATCCATAATTGGGCCTGGGTTTCTGGAGAAAAGAGGGAGGTCATTCCTAGGAAAGGAGACCTCAAGCCTAATCAATGTATCATCCCCCCAACTTGTTCCAACACATGAGCGGGACAACGCTAGGGGCGTTGAGATTTTATCCGAACATAGGGAAATGAGAAAGGGTGAATCGCGTGTCCCGAATCCAGACATCCACAACGGTCGGCCTTCCAGGAAATGCCTAAGACGGTAGGCGGACAATGGATCGACCATAACAACTGCAATAGACGGGCCCAAAAAGGTCATCATTCATATTGCAGGAGGCGGACCACATGTCATCATGAATACCGCTTTGGGGTTCCTTCAGACACAAGGGTGGAAAATCCAGATCAACAGGGCATGCGAAGCGTGGGGCGAAGTGACGGTTTGTTCGGACAGAATCCAACGCTCTCAAAATTGCGCCACCGTGGGGAAAGCGTATTAGGCGGATGCGCTAATCTGGCCGTGAGTCACCTCAATTCTCAGACAGCACCTCTCTGACGAGGAAACCGTCGCTTCCCATCCCTGCGATGGGGCATCCCGAGCTGAATCGGGGAGAATATCACAACTGCACCACTCTACCCGAAGTCAGGCCAGACGGCCGGCGACGAGGAGGGGCGGGACTTAACGATCCCTGAGACTGGACCCGAGTCGGAATGCCCGGGCGTTCCTACGTACTCCATCAGGCTGGAGATCAAGCCACACGTAGTTCTGAGAGTGCAGTTTAACGTCATGCAGGACGTAGGACCCCATTTGGGGAGATCTTAGTTTAGGGTCGTAGAGCTCGGACCATAGGGGTAGATCTTAGTTTAAGGTCTTAGAGCTCGGACCATAAGGGCTAGATCTTAGTTTAAGGTCTTAGAGCTCGGACCATAAGGGCTAGATCATAGTTTAAGGTCTTAGAGCTCGGACCATAAGGGCTAGATCTTAGTTTAAGGTCTTAGAGCTCGGACCATAAGGGGAGATCTTAGTTTAAGGTCTTAGAGCTCGGACCATAAGGAGAGATCTTAGTTTAAGGTCTTAGAGCTCGGACCATAAGGAGAGATCTTAGTTTAAGGTCTTAGAGCTCGGACCATAAGGAGAGATCTTAGTTTAAGGTCTTAGAGCTCGGACCATAAGGAGAGATCTTAGTTTAAGGTCTTAGAGCTCGGACCATAAGGAGCTCAAAGTACGCCGCATCGTGGTCCTATCCCCTGGATATGCGAAGACGCACTGAGGGATAGTGTCAAGAGTGTCTAGGTTTCGCCTGGCCGGAATGGGAGGTGGAAAATGTGAATCATGTGGCCATTCGTTCAAGGACTGGGGGTACCGGCGTAACGATATGGGAGTACTGCCGACCGTGGCGGAAAGGCAGCATCAATATCGCACTAACCGTTGGTGGAATGAGGTAGAAAACGAGCATCGACCGCTCAATCGCAGGATTCATATCGATTTGCTGCCCGCGGCCATTGGGGGTGCCGGCCCGAGTCGGTGGGAGAGCACTGAGGCATTGTGTCCGAACCATTCACGGGGGCTCCACCCAGGGCGTAGACGATGGGTCCGAATGAAAGGGAGCACGAAGCCTGAAAAGCGGAGGAAACCTGACCAAGCGGATCCTGACCCTCCTGGCAATAAACCAGAGTACTCTTGACACCGGTGGACCACTGCAAGGGGTCGGGGAACACGCCTTGAGGGTGACCTGAAGGCGGCGGATTCCCCAGAAACATCCGGGCGTTCCTACGTATCCCATAAGGATGGGAATCAAGCCACACGTAGTTCTTGAAGCGCGGCGCAACACAATCGGGCACCAGCGCGGGGAAGAGTGCGGGTCTGACCCTCGCACACAGAAGGAGCGGCATTTGATATTTCTGGTTTTTCCTTAAAGATGAATGGTTTTTCTTTTGTGCGGCGACATGCCTGTGATTGAGAAATCTCTGGCGTCGCCACAATAATCAAGCCATGGAAGGCATTGATGAATGGCGTGGTCATTAACCAGCGCCCAACATGAGTGTCCCCTGAGGAGGACATCACGATGCAGTGCCGTTTCTCGTCGGGCGGCCAAGACGATCACAGTTTACGGTCGTGTGGTAGGACCAGACAACACAGTTTAAGGTCGTGTGGTTCAGACCATGGAGGAATCCGCTTATCGCGGTACGGCGGACACGGCGGAGGTGGGAACATACCCAGCCCTACGGTCACGCACGATTCCAGGAGAAGAGTCTTGGGATAGGGGTCTGCGTATGTCCATCACCCGAGGGGCAGAGATGCTAGCCTCCAGATATACTGGGCCCAGAACGCAATTGTTCGGGCGACTCCCTCCTCCTTATGGGGACGGGGGTCCAGCTACGCATGGCCCTTAGGGAGGATATCTGCATATATCCCTGGTGCTCAGATCATGGGAGCCTCGAACGACATCATTACCCTGGTTGGTCTGCCTAACGTGTAGAGGTGTACTGGAGGTCAGTATGAAGAGTGTCGAGATTCCACTAAAACGCATAAAGGCGGAGTGTGATGAGGACTGCGCAGCCAATGTTCAGATCCTGAAAGAGCCGACATGGCGATCAAGGATGTTGCTAACGCATTCGCAACACAACATCCGATCGCGTCAGCCTAAGACGGGGCAAGCAAACGAGCATCAACCGCTCAATCGAAGGATTCATATCGATTTGCGGCCCAAGACCCGCCTGTAAATCGACCCGGAGCGGTGGGAGAGCACTGAGGCATCGTACCCAAACCGCTAACGAGGATCCCTTTGAGTGAAGGCTCGAACAAGAGGGAGCGCGAGGCCTGACAAGCAACAGAGGACTTGTCGGGATTGAATCTGACACTACGAGTCATAGACCGAAGTACCCAAAACATGTTAACGGATCATCGGAAAGGGTCGGAGGACTCACCCTGAGAGCAACCAAAAGAGGGCAGATTCCCATGATCAACCAAGAGACGGGGCTGGACCTGAAACATAAGCGTCCAGGCGGTCCTACGTATCCCATAAGGATGGGAATCAAGCCATACGTAGTTCTGGAGAGGCAGTTTAACGTCATGCAGGACAATGAGGGGTGTGAGGTAGTCCCACACACGGGGGAGGCGTACGGCGCGGCCAGTAGACCGACGTGAATGAGGACATAATCCCCCGCTCACGCGATACGCCTCGCACAAAAAGGAGGGGAACTTGGGCGAGAGGGCCGACGCGGGATAGAGATTCTCAGGAAATGGGGCTGGGCCTGAAACATGAATGTCCAGGCGGTCCTACGTATCCCATAAGGATGGGAATCAAGCCATACGTAGTTCTGGAGAGGCAGTTTAACGTCATGCAGGACGATGAGGGAAAAAGAAGGGGGAGCAGAAGGCATCCCCAAACGTGGGGGGCGTACAGCGTGGCGAGAACACCGACGTAAATGAGGACATAATCCCCCGCGCACGCGATACGCCACATACCCAGAGGCAACTGGACCAAGGGCCCGGGATGGGATGGAAATTCCTGAAGGATGGGGCTGGGCCTGAAACATGAATGTTCAGGCGGTCCTACGTATCCCATAAGGATGGGAATCAAGCCGCACGTAGTTCTTGAGGGGCAGTTTTACGTCATGCAGGACGAATGCTGAACAGTTTAACGTCTTGTAGCTCGGACGTAGTGCAGTTTAGCGTCATGCAGGACGAAGCACTTGGCAGTTTAACGTCTTGCCGCGCGGATGTATGCAGTTTAACGTCGTGCAGGACGTATGCTGAACAGTTTAACGTCTTGTAGCTTGGACGAATGATGCTTGGCAGTTTAACGTCTTGCCGCACGGACGTATGCAGTTTAACGTCGTGCAGGACGTGGGCACACTCAGACAAAGTACTGCTTGAGGAACCTAGCGTTGGTGGGAGGAGTGACACGCTCACCATCCATAGTCGCTAGGGAGTACGCGCCATTGGGATAGACCTTGTGGACAACAAAAGGTCCCTCCCACTTGGGCTCCAACTTGGGCGGCTTCCTGCCGGGGATCATCGGCGCTCTTAGGGATAGCACTAGATCACCCTGCAGGAAGGAGCGGAGGCGAACCTTCTTATTGAAAGCTCGAGCCATTATGCTTTGATGCCTCTCCAAGTTGTGCAAAGCGCGAAGTCTATTCTCATCCAGTGCTTCCAACTCGACTAGACGGGCTTCAGCAACTCTGTCCGGCGCTTGCTGGTCGTAGACCGCAGTGCGCAAGGACGGCAACTGGATCTCGATGGGCAGGACGGCCTCAGCTCTATACACCAGGGAATAAGGGGTCATCTGGGTGGAATTGCGAGTCGTCGTCCGATAAGCCCAGAGGGCGTTGGGGAGCTTGTCCGGCCAACTCTTCTTGTTCTGACCAACCATCTTTTGCAGAATGTTAGAGAGGGTTTTGTTAAACGCCTCGATCTGTCCATTCGCCTGCGCATGATAGCGAGATGTATGGTTCGAGCGAATGTTATACTTGGCGTACAACTTCTTCAACTCGGCTGCTCGGAAATTGGTTCCGTTATCCGTGAGGATAGCGTGAGGCACTCCACATCGATAGATGATGTTGGAGGTCACGAAGTCAGCGATCGAACATGATTTGACCTCTCTGAGCGGAATCGCTTCTGCCCATTTGGAGAAGAAGTCTGTGGCGGTCAGAATGAACCGGCACTGGCGAGCTATCGCCGGCGGGTAAGGTCCCACAACGTCCAGACCCCAGACTGCAAAGGGCCAGGAATACCTTGTGGTATGGAGAGGCTCCGGCGGCCGATGCACAAAGTTCGCATGAACCTGGCACGCATGGCACCTCCTGGCATACTCGATGCAGTCATGGATCATAGAGGGCCAGAAGTATCCCAACCTCCGAATCTGGTGGGACAGCTTCGGCCCAGTCTGGTGGGCGCCACACGAACCAGCATGAACCTCTTGCATGACTCGTGGGATCTCAACTCCCTGAAGGCAACGGAGGAGAATACCATCAAATCCGCGTTTGTAGAGGATCTGCTCCAGGCCGGGACTGCTCTGGAGGACGAACTGCGATGCGCGGCGTCGAACTCGCTCGCGCTCGGCCCGATCCGATGGAAGAATGCCATGTTGGAGGTACTCAACCAAAGGCGTCCTCCAATCAAGGGCTGATCCGACTGTCATATCTGGGGTACTCGGGGCTCCGGGCATAGGGGCAACCGTGGTGAGGTTACTTACCAACGGGCCGCGATCTTCTTCCGGGATAACGGGAGCGATGAGCCTGCGGCGCGTCACGCGGACGATCAGGTTGTCCTGTTCAGGCTCCGCAAGTGACGCAGCGAGGCTGGCCAAAGCATCTGCTCGACCATTCTGCGACCGGGGAACATGGACAATTTCCGGCCGAGAAGGGAACCGGGCCATCAGAAGGAGGGTGCACTCCAACAACGGCACAAGTTACGGCTTCCTGACAACGTAGTCGCCATTGATCTGCTTAATGACCAGCTCGGAGTCCCCTTTCACACACAGACGGGGCACGTCGATCTCGAGAGCCAACTCGAGGCCGGTGATGAGGGCATGGTATTCCGCCTCATTGTTGGTGCAACCCTCTGACAACAGGAACGAGTATGGCAGCACGGCTCGCTCCGGGGTAATGAAGACGATGCCCAAGCCCACTCTGTTGAGCTTAGGATTATCGAGTCCTCTGCCGGTGGGGCTCCGGGAGGCACCGTCAAAGTGCATCTGCCAGCATGGATCAGATCGATCAACCGAGAGAATGGTCTCGTCAGGAAAGCCTAGATCCAGCGGCTGATCCGCGGAGGTCGGGTGAGCGGCCAGAAAGTCTGCCAATGCTTGCCCTTTGATGGCCTTCTGAGACACATACCTGATGTCGAACTGCTGGAGAATCACAGCCCACCGCGCTAGGCGGCCAGTCAACATAGGCCGGCTCAGGATATATTTCAACGGGTCTACCCGAGAAACCAACTGTACCTCATGGTGCTGCAAGTAGTGCCGTAATTTCTGTACGGCAAATACGAGCGCCAGACAGCTCTTCTCGATGGGGGAATATCTAACTTCCGCATCGAGGAGCATGCGACTGAGGTAATAGAGGCTATTCTCTGTTCCCTCGTTGTTCTTCTGGGCGAGAAGGGCACCCAGGGACTGTTCCAGGGCGGTCACATAGAGGACCAGCGGCTTTCCGGATACGGGCGGCATCAGGACCGGAGGTTGAAGAAGGTACTGCTTGATTTCCTCGAAAGCGGTCTGACACTCTTTATCCCATACATAGGTGGCACCTTTCTTCATGAGCCGAGAAAAGGTCTTACACTTGCCGGCCAGATTCGCGATGAATCGGCGTATATAGGCTAAGTGGCCTTGGAACCCTTGCAGTTCCCGGACGGTACCTGGGGGAGGCATCTGGCTAATCGCCCTGATTTTCTCTGGGTCGATCTCAATACCCCGGTATCTTACCACAAATCCAAGGAACTTTCCGGAGGCGACCCCAAAGGAAAACTTCAACGGGTTCATCTTCAGGCAGTGAGACCGGAGGAAGCTGAACACTTTCTCAAGATCTTTGAGATGCTCCCGACGCTGGCGCGATTTGACAACCAAGTCGTCGACGTAGCATTCCACTAGCGTGCCGAGGATTGGCTTGAATATGCGGTGTATCGCCCGTTGATAGGTGGCACCTGCATTCTTCAGGCCGAAGGGCATGACCCGGTAGCAAAAGGTACCTTGGGGGGCCCTGAAGGCAGTGAACTCCTCATCCTCAGGGGCCATACGAATTTGGTTGTATCCGGAGTATCCATCCATGAAGAAGAGGGCTTGGAACCCTGTCGTGGCATCAATCAACAGCTCTGTCACTGGAAGGGGAAAATCATCCTTCGGACAGTGGCGGTTGAGATCGCGGAAGTCGATGCAGACTCTAATCTGCCCGTTCTTCTTCCTGACCGGCACAATGTTGGCCAGCCATTTGGGGTACTGAACTTCCCTCACGAAGTTGGCTTTGATAAGCTTGTCAACTTCGGCCTCAACCATGGCACCGTGGGACGTATGCATCTTCCTGGGAGGCTGCTTGAACCCGCGATGGTTCGCCGGGAGGCCAAGGCGGTGGACGGCTACCTGAGGATCTAGCCCTGGCATCTCGTCATAGCCCCAAGCGAACACATCACGGTGCTGCCTGAGAAAGTCCACGTACTGCTGCTGCTCCTCAGAGGGCATGGCGGCACTAACCAACGTGGGTCTTGGATCGGCCTCGGTTCCAAGGTTCACCTGTATTAACTCATCGACCGTGGTGGGGACGCCCTCCTCAAAGGCTGGGGGTGCATCTTCCACGTCCTCTCCACTAGGGGAGGGATCGTCCACGGGAGAGACTGCGTTGGCAACTGCATTTGGGCTACCAGATCCTGCTGGGCCACTGGTGCTGGCGCGGGCGGTCGCGGCCATCTCATCAGGAGACTCGCGGACCGTCAAGACCATGGCGACGTCCAACCGGTGAATCGGGAGGACGTAAGCGTCATCCAGACTTGCCCAGGGATCGCTTACAACAGCGACAGGCTCAACCTCACCTGCCAGGATCTGCTTATCCTTGCTCTTGTAATAGTCCGCGTCCAGATAGCGGGCTTCACATGAGGCAAAAGGAGAGGCATCTCCTTGAAGCACGCCTACTCGACCATTAAGGGAGTATTTGAGGCATTGGTGGTATGACGAGGGAACCGCCGCGTGAAGGTGAAGCCATGGCCTTCCCATCAATGCGTTATACGCAGTGTCCTGAGAGACTACCATGAATTCGGTGTTGGCAACCAAGTCACCGAACTGGGTCTTCAAACGTATCTTTCCGACCGGGGTTTGCTCGGTGCGGTCGTACCCCTGGATCCTGAGGTCGGAGGGAATCAAGTCATCCTCAGACAACCCCAATCTCCGGAGCGTCCGAGTTGGAATCAGGTTAATCCCGGACCCCGTGTCGACAAGACAGCGCCGGACATCAAGGCCATTGAACCAGCCAGTGACATACAGCGGACGAATGTGTCCCTGTATAGGAGGGTCTTCATCCTTACCAGAGAACGAGATAACTGCTTGACATTCGGCATCCTCGATCGTTTCGGCGTGAAAGGCCTCTGCAGCCGCAACCTCTGTCTCAAACTGGAGGGGGCTTTTCAGGGCTTCAGCGAGTGCCTCGCGCATCTCAGATGACATGCGCAGAGCCTCAAGGATGGAGAGCCTTGCTGGGATGTCGGCCAAGTGCTTCAGGACATCATACTTTTTGTCCAAGCGCGAGCCCCTGGTTGCAGGAGGTTGCTCTGCGGTTGGTGGCATGACGGGCCTTGCCGGTTCGATCGGCGGCCGACTGGTACTTGGCGCATCTCGCTGTTCACTGGTCGCAGTCCGGGAAATGGTCACCGTACTGGAGTCAGGAGGCCGGGATGGACTCGTGGGAGGGCGGAGCTGGTCGCGACGTGGCTGAGGTGGTTCTGCCTGGTCCCACACCACAAACAGTGGCAAAGGCGAATACGTCATCCCCGGATGGGGGGGCTGTGCGCGCTGAGCTCGGTTTTGAGCATGCTGCCTAGTCTCAGTGGCGTGCACGGCCTGGCTGGAGGTACCAACGGCTGTGCCCCGGCGACTCCTGTTGCTGCGGTTCTTCCGACGGTAGCGACGACCGGGGACACTAGGGAGGTCCACCTGGTGTTCTTCAACGTCGGGAACCGAAAAGGGATTTACCAGCTCGACGGTATTAACCGAAGCGTACCCAATACCGTCATCGGACGAATCATCCATCACCGGGCGGATCCGAGGAGGGACCCCCATCTCCGGGGGCATGAAATCGCCGAGAGTGCGGGATAGTGGCGGAACTGGTGGGGCGCGCTCTTCCTTCTTGCGCTGCCGCCGTTTGCTCCTCTTGGAAGAGGCAGGCTGGGACGACGATGCCGAAGCAGCACCCGCAGGTTCTGGGGGCTCAGGCTGATTCAAGCGCGCACAGATGATTCCATGGGCGCGAATGGTCGTCTTGCGGGACATCCAGTTATTGTACTTCTGGGATCCGCGGTTGGGGACCAGCTGCCATTCGTCCTCGTTGCCACTATCGTCATCTGATCCCACGAATACGCCCGCCACTTGTGCCGGAGCTGGGCCCAACCTGATTACATTGTTGTTAATCTGGTCTTGGAGCCAGTCCTTAAACACATAGCACCACTGGATGGTGTGCCCCAAGGCCCGATGGTAGGGGCAGTAGCGGGGGTTATTCGTAAGATGTGCCTCCTCTGGCCTCCAACACTAAGGCAGTCGCACAATCCTCTGCTCCAGGGCGCTCTGGAAGTAACCGGGGACCTGATCCTCATGAAATGAGTAAGTCAGGTGTCGCGGGCCCCTGGGAGCGTGGTCTTGACGAGGGGCTGGAGGGGCCGGCCGAGGAGGTGGACCCTGATTATCTCGCCTGGGTTGTGGCGGTACATTACGCGGAGGGGCCGGCCGGTTCTGGGGCTGCCGCTGCTGGGCCGGGAACTGAGCCCGTGGAGGCGGATTCCTGTGAGGCTGTGGAGCTGGCCTCACCGGCAGCAGCTCCAACGGCCTGGGGGCCTCTATCTGGGCAACAGCAGCGGGCTCAGCCCTACTGACTCTCCTTGCAGGAATCATAGGAGGCAGCGGGTGTGCCTGGCTGGCCTGTTGCAGGGCTTCCTCAAGACGTTGAGCTTTGTCTGAGAAGTCCCTGAACCCTCCGGGGTAATTCTGAGTGATCAGGGAAGGGACCAGCTTGGTCTTGACGTTCCCGACGCACATTGTCAGCAACTGCTCCTGAGTCAATGGCATGTCAAGGGAATACGTGAGACCCTTCCATCGGGCGACGAAGTCCGCGACTCGCTCATCAGGCCTCTTCTTGCACTTGAAGAGGTCTGCGATACTTGTCTTCCGGGTCGTGGAACTGAACTGGTAGAGGAACTGTCTACGGAGGTCCTCCCAGCTGGTTACTGACCCGACGGGGAGCTGGCTGTACCAGACAAATGCTGGCCCTTCCAGTGTCTGAACAAAGCAGCGAAGCTTAGCGGCCTCCTGCAGCGCCGGAGTCCCCAACATAGGCCCGCACCTCGAGTTGAAGTGGGCTAAATGCTGTGGCGGATCTCCAGTTCCGTTGAAGGGGGAGAAAGTGGGATTCCCGAATCCCGGAGGCGCTGGCATGTCATCCACCCATGCTGGGTAGGGCTTGCCGTCCGGTGGGATCGCCACCTGCCGAGTCTCCAAGGCTTCCAAGCGGGCAATGAGTGCCGCCATCGGATCGTCCGGACATGGGTTCCAGTCCTGGCGAGGATCTCTAACCACGAGCGCATTGCATGGCCCTTCAATCGGGTCGTCGACCGGGTCGTCGAACTCGGCAGCTCGTGGGATGGCGGGCGGAGCGGCCCTTGGGGCAGCGGGAGGAATCCGAGCAGGATCTCTCAGGTAGTCACACCGCTCGGGAGGGTGTGGCGAAACATATCGCGCCCTCTTGCCATAGGCAATTGCCTCTCTCCTGTCGGCGAACACGGCGTAATCACGGTTGCCCGGGAGAGTCTCATCGAGGAGCGGTTGTTCCGGTCCCTGCTGTCCTGGCCTGGGATCACCGTAGTCAGGCCGCCGTTCTGCAGCGCGCTCGGCGAGGAGCTGGTCAACCAGCTTCTTCTGTTCGGCGAGCTGCGGACGTAGCTTAGCCTTCTCGGGATCCTCCTCTGCCCTCTGCATGGAGGCAGATGGGTCGGCGGGCCTTATAGCCTCGCTGTGCTCTTTTCCTTTGCTGACGTTTCGGCTCAACGTCAGTGCTTCAGTGGGTGCGGGGAGCCCCAGGAGGTTCCTCTGATGACGAGTAACTCTCACCGATGGATCTGACGACGGCTTGTCTTCGGGGGGGAAGCCCCCGTCGAGAAGTTCCAAGTCGTTCCCCTCTCCCGACAGGTCAGCCATATTGACTGTTTATGTCCCCGGGGATATACCCTCAGGGCCACCCAGCGAATCGGGCTGTCGGCGAATCACACTGAAGCGTAGGGCAGCGTACTTCCCCCATCCACGGATATACACGTGGGGAGTGGCTTCCTCGATAACTTTGGGGAGTACTTGAAAACACTCAACGCATCGTTGTTGGAGGGCCTCGTGGTGCTCAAATGACCCGGGGTGCCGAACCGCGGGGAGCATGGCCAGGTCAATTTGACGGCACTGTTCACCAATATCCTCCAGGTGCACTTGACTCCCGGGGTATGGCATTTGTAGGCGGTGAAGACAGGAGCGAGTCTCCCGGAGAGTTCGGCGGAAGCATTCGAACTCATCCGGGGTGAGCGATTCGGGTGCATCAAAGCCCGGTCCTGCGACTGGCCAAAACTTCTCAGGGAAGTGGCCCTCTGCAAGGACGGTCCAGAAGCTCCACGACTCAAACTCGGGACCCAGATCTCCTTGGTCCTCTTCCATGACTGGGAACGGACGGGGAACTGGTAGTGGTGCCGAGGCGGGCCGCCGGGCCGACGGGCTGGCCGGCGGTGAATACGGCGAACAGGCCGATTGGCCTCCATATCCCGGGCCGCCCTCTGAGGGTGGCGGTGCCCTGGCTACCACATCACGATAGGACGGGCCGGCGAGCGAACATCCTGCCGTAGCATCGGTGCTCGCCGAGGGCGCACCAAATCGTGTTTCGACCGTCGGTCCCCAGAAAAAGTCTCCGGCTTCTCCGATCGAGACGGAAGGCACTTCCGGAGGGGCCGGTACCAACCGCATGCTTGATCCTTGGGGGTCTACCAGGCCCTCGTTACTCCGGATATACCTTCGGAGAGAAGCGGGGATCACATCGATCTCGCTCTCGGGGAGCACGAGGCTGACGTGCCGCATTCCTACCCCTTCCCTTGACTGGCGGGATTGGGGAAGGGGCTCTGTCGCCGAATCGTACTCCGCCTCTGAGTCAGAGAAGCAAACCGGTCGGATCTCTGTCCGGAATTCCGTAACATTCTTCCCTTGGCGTCGACGCCTTGCCTTCCTGCCCCTGGGTGGTTCTTCGGGGCAGGGCTGATCTCTGTCCTGGCGTCCTCCGGCCGCACTGGTGCTGGGGCCAAGAGGACTGGGAACCAAGGTGCGAGGGGCACCGGGACAGATATCAAAGGGGACGCGGGGAGAGATGATTCCGGGCAGGCCTCCGGGCCGGGATTGGAAGGTGGGATGACCCATGCCTCCTGGATCGGCCACACAGAGTAGATCCTGCCGGTGAATAGCGCTACCGCGAGGTGGTCCGCGGTGGCTACTGCCAGTGCCAGCAACCGGGAGAGTCGACCCAACCTGCCTTTGGGGCGGTCGGGGCCTCGATCCAGGTCGGGCATAGGAGTTCCCCTGCTCAGGATGCACAGAGGCCTGGCGACTGGAGCCAGCAGTGGCTTGGGCCAATGCGGCCGCTGTTGCTAGAGCCCCAAGGTGGGCATCCTCTTCCGCTCGTGCCCGACGTTGGCGTCGAGACAGACGAGTCGGGATGAGCGGCGCGGGCAGGTGGAGAGCCCGCTCTTCGACTGGAGAGGCCTGGCGGCGGTGTCGCCGTGGCCTGGCGGGAGTCCTTACCGTAGATCCCTGGAGCGAATCCCGGATAGGGTGATCCCGGGCATCTTCCACCTCATCCGCATAGGGAAGGGAACTGTCAGAGCGCTCCGGGGATAAACTCCCGAAGCGATTGGATGTTGAGGTAGGCAGCGGTGCCTCCCTGCGCGGCCCTCGGGGGCGGCGGTGGTGGCGAGGCGCAGCCTCCTCAAGGTCTAGGCGAGCCATTTCCCTAGTGGGGATGACTCCCTCTTCCTCGTATCTCCGCACCAGGCTGTTGATCACCCTTCTTTGGATGACCTCCGAGGGGGAGAGAGGGTGTGGTCGTCCCGCAATTGCGGCTGCTCGGACGACTGTGGAACGGGCAGGACCGCGCGGAGTAGCCGCGTCGGTGTTTCCCCTATCCCTGCGCCAGTGGGCGGGTGGCGATCGGGCACTGGATCGGGCGACCTGATTTCTGAAAGCAGGGAGAAAGACCCATTAACACTGACAGGAAAAAGGAATCGACAACCAACCATCAGCGCCACGACGCCTTCCGTGGGGGGAACCCAGGCCCTCGACGTTGCGAGACGGAGTGCCCGATTTCACTTCCCCAGCCCCTGGCGGGTAAGACTGAATGCTTGGCCGGGAAACATGCCGGTCTTCCAACACCTCTGAAAGCCATCGGTCTTCGTATCGAGGAGAAGAGATTCACGTCGGGTTCACCATTTTTCTGTTTCGGTGCGGATGTGCGTCGGGTTACGCTGTTCCGCCAGGACGCGTTCGCGCGTGCACCCGTCAACCCGAGGGGATGGGCGCGCGGCTTGTGGTCCCGCAGTCCCGCTTTCCAAGGGCGGGCGGCATCCGTCCCTTATTCAGGGGCGTCTGCTCCTTGATCGAAACCGGGATGATGGGATGTCGGCTCCTCCTTCCTTGGACGTCTCCTCGGAACTCGTCGCCTAATCCGGGTCTCCCTCATAGACTTAAGAATGTTCGTGAATCTCGTTCCCGGCGCCATATCTTCATGGACACCGGTTAATTATGCTGCTTCCGCCCGGATGCTCCAAGGAGTCTGGTCGGGGCAACAACCTGCGGTGAGAAGGCCGGGTGGCTCTGGGTGCTGGGGGCGTGTCGTAACACTGCGGCTCTGCACGTCTGTCTTCCGTCCCTAATAGGGCTTCTCGAAGGCATGATGGCCTGAGGCATCCCGTACTGGGTGCGGGGAACTGTGTCACCTGAGGTTTTCCTCAGCTTCCCATGTTTAACACGGGGTATGCCGCGAGTTTAACGTCCAGCGGGGACGGCATCGGACCGATCAACACGAAAAGTGGATCAGATGACAGAACCCCTTGCGGGGAACCTCCGACGCTGGGGCCAGCACATGGGCGGCTTCCCAAGTAACGTGGAGTGGAGTGAAGTGGCATGACCCCACCGGGATGTGGCGGCCCGGGTAAGGACCAGGATGGATGATGGAGTGAAGAGCTTGGACCCCGGAGGGGCTTCCTACGTACCGCGCGTTAGCACGGATCAAAGTCAACGTAGTTCGGGTATACAGTTTAACGTCATGCTGGATGTTGGCAAGACGACTCACGAAGAGGTCGAGGCCGCCGGGCGGAGGATTGAACCGAACCACCTCGCACAGAGGGGGATGGAACGGCCGGGTGGATCACAGTTTCACGTCATGCTGGACGATAAAAAGGAGAAATGAAAAAGGGGGGTTGTGGGGAGGCACCGTGGAGATACACACGGGCAGTCTCCCATAGGGGTGGATTCATAGGTGAATCGACGCAAGCGTGAACCCTGGAGGGGTCCACTGATGGACGAACCTACGTAAATACGACCGGGACGACCAGGTGGCGGGCTTGGTCCTCAAGAAGGCTTCCTACATAGCCTGTTTAGAAGACAGGGATCAAAGTCCACGTAGTTCATTCTGTCAGGACTTACGCACTTGAGGCAGCCCGGGTGGCAAAACTCAGTTGGAAGGGACTTGGACTGAAAGTAGAAGACACCTCGATCCCAGTCACACCCTCTACAGGCTTCGGCAATGGGGAGGCGCAATGGAGATACACATGTGCAGCCTCCCACGAGAAACTAGGGGTTTGTAATACCCTGCCCCCGTAGGGAAAAGCCGCTCCCATTAAATCGTCCCAAAAGAGGGACAATCCCGACATCCCTGCAGAGACGAGCGGGTGGGGGCCACATCCAAACCGGGGGAGACCCTGCGTGCGAGGCACGAGATCGAATGATGCGGACGGTTTAGCGTCTTGCCAGACGAAGTACAGTTTAACGTCGTGTGTTGAGGACGAAGCGGACGCTTTAACGTCTTGCCGGACGAAGTACAGTTTAACGTCGTGTGTTGAGGATGAAACACTTGGCAGTTTAACGTCTTGCAGCACGGACGATGGTGGCTAGGCAGTTTAGTGTCGTGCAGCTTGGACGTAGTACAGTTTAACGTCATGTTGGACGGATGCGCAATTTAACGTCATGCGGGACGAACGGGCAGTTTAACGTCATGCAGGACGAATATGCAGTTTAACGTCATGCTGGACGAATGATCGCCGCCGATGGGTCCGTGTCACTTCGCACGAGCCTGGAAGGCTGCACGGGAAGACAGCGCACGGTTCGGGCACCCAGGATGAGGATCATCGGGCGCCACACAGGCGGGTACCCTCAGGGGGTCAAGGGAGGCGACCCTGGCGGGTTGCGCGCAAAAGAGGAGCTTTGCGCGCAAAACCGCGGGTCGGCGCGCAAAATGGCGGGCTGACGCGCAATTGGGCCAGCGCTTTGCGCACGGATGACTGAGATTGCGCGCACCGGGCTTCGGGTAGCGCGCGGGGGCAACGGCTCATTCTCTAACGAATGGCCACTTTGAAAATGGGGGGTGCGCGCAATCGGGTCGGATTGCGCGCACCCGGGGGCAATTGCGCGCAAGAGGCTTCTTTTGCGCGCAAAGGCCTTCGGGTTGAAATTTATTCAAAGGAAAGGAGCGAAGGGGATTGTGCGCGAAGGCGAACCCCAAGGCTCTATTTCGCGAAAGAAAGGAGGTTACCTGAAGATCGGCATTGCGCGCGGAAGGGGTTGGATTGCGCGAACGAGCGCCGCTTCGGATTCTGGCAACCTTCAAAACGTCGGGGGTCGCCTTATATTTATAGGCAACCCCGGGTACGGAATCCGGTCTCGGGCGCACAATTCGCTTCGCGGGCGCGGAATCAGGACCCAGCGCGCAAAAGGCGCCGCGCAGGCCGCGGGCGCGCAAAATAGCGCGCCGGCCCAGCGCATTGCGCGCATCCCGGGAGGATTGCGCGCCGCGACTCAACTTTGCGCGCGAGCCTCTGAAATTTCGCGCAAGTCCTCGGGGCCCTCCGGAACGTGCCTATGACTCCAAATATCACTTCGCTTTCCGCATCCGGAGCTTCGTTTGGGAACAACGGACTTTTCCGGCGTCTACAGCCCCATTACAGCAGAGGCACCAGTGGTACCACTACCCGCTGAGCCACCTATGCTAAAAGACCCAGCAGTGGAGTGTGCATGCCACCTGAGGGCGTTGCATGATTTTCAGTGACAGAGGCCACCCAGGTTCCGTGGAGATATGGACCCTCATGCAACTTGAGGATTTTCTGGAGGCTATCGCCAGATTTTTCAGACTGTTAGGGACACAATCTGACCTTATGGTGATCCTTGTCGTGAGTCTCCTACATGAAACAGTAGTTAGATGGTGGATCTTGATTCTCCAAGTGCACGACGAGGCATATCTACTTTGGATAGACTTCAAGAGTCTCTTCCGCTTGGATTTTGTTCCCACCACCCTCCGTGCGGTGCACATTCATGAGTTACTTCATCTACAGCAGCGCAGCATGACAATAGCTCAGTACTCTGAGAGGTTTACTGACCTCTCACCCTACTCCACAGATATGGTATGAGACCCATTATTCAGGGCCCGAAGCTTCAATCAGGTAATGCGGCATGAGATTAGGGCTTCGACGAATCCCCTCAGCATCCCGACGTAGGCAGGGGTGCTGGAGCGAGTTGTTTTAGTGGGGGGTTTTCTCAATGAGCAACCACCAGCAGCGAGACCCACCGCATGGCGACACATAGCGGAGTCTTCTGTAGACGGCAGTAGAAAAATGTCACATGGGTCTAAGAGGATCAGGCCATCATGTGGGCGACCTCAGGATACTAGTTCGGTTGTGCGGGACACATGAAACAATTCCAGCCTTATGAGGAGCAGACATTGCTATGCATGCGGCAGGCAGGGCCACATGGCTCGCGACTTCCTGACATGCCATAGAGACAAGAAACAGAAAGTGGAGTGACCTCCCATGAAGAGGCAGAGGTTCGACTGTGGCGGTCCGCAGGGAGCAGGTGGATGAGGCAGAGGATCTGGCTGAGCTGCATGTGGTGGACGACGTTTCAAGGCTCTACCACCACCATCCCCAGGAGGTCCACCCCGACACAGGGAGCTGGCGGATAGAGGTAGGCCCATCTCCATGCAGTGAAGGCTTATGACCACGGCATACCTGATATGATTTGACGTACTATCTGTGTCTACTCTACCCATGTTATTATTCTTGTAGACACATGTGTGAGTCACTATTTTATTGTTGCTGCCCATGTTCGAAGCTCAGTGATTCCGACTGAGTTGTTGGCTCTATCCTTACGGCTAGAGACTCCTATGGGAGAAGACTCGACGATTGCGCACTAGTGCTGGCAGTGTGAGCATACTCTATGAGGTGAGATCTTCGTGTGGGATCTTCTTGTTGCGGCATCGAGGCCTTATGATGTCATCTTGGGTATGGACTGGTTATCTACAGTACATGCTCAGATAGACTATATTAGGCGCAATATAAGGTGTGTCTACATGGATGGGACAAGGTTCACCTTCACCAGCAATAAGGTAGCCTTTGTAGTGCAGGATAGGCTTATGTAGAGGAGAGGGCAACTGATCACACATCAGTTGGCTAGTCTCATCCTAGGAGCGGTTGATGTGCGGAGTCCGAGTTTTCCTGTTGTGGTGGATCAGTACCCGAACTATTTTCTTGACGATGTTCCTAGACTACCTCCTCGAAATGAGGTAGACTTATATATAGACTTATACCTTAGGACAACACGGATATCTACTCCAGCATATCGGATGGCTCCCGCCATGCTTCGTGAGCTATAGGTACAGATGGAGGACTTGAAAGGGAATAGATTTATCCGACCTAGTGTTTCACCAGGTGCTTCTCCAATATTGTTTGCCAAGAAGGCGTGTGAGAGCTTTCGACTGTGTGTCGACTTCTGTCGCCCAAATCAGGTGACCGTAAGAAACAAGTACCATGTTTTTAGGATTTACAACCGCTTTAATCAGCTTAAGGGAGCATGATGGTTCTCGAAGATAAGCATCTATTTCGGATTTCACCAGCTCAGAGTTCGAGATGAAGATGTGCAGAAGACGACCTTCAGGTGTCGGTATGGCCACTACAGGTTCTTGGTTATGCCCATCGGCGTGACAAATGCTCCAGTAGTTTTCATGATTCTAATGAACAGGATCTTCCAGCCTTACCTCGATCAGTTTTTCATAGTATTCATTGATGACATACTAATTTACTCGGCTACTGAGGAGGAGCACGCCTACCACACGCGGGTTATACTAGAAAAACTCCGAGAGCACAAGTTTTTTGGTAATCTCTCGAAGTGCCAGTTCTGGATTTGAGATGTTTAATTCTTGGGGCACGTTATATCGGAGGTGGGAGTTGCACTGGATCTTGCAAAGAACGATGTCGTACTTGCTTGTGAGCCACCCAAGAGAATGACAGAGGTGAGGAGTTTCCTAGTTCTAGTTGGGTACTATCAGATACTTGTGCCATAATTCTCCACAGTTGAAACACCACTTTCATCTTTGACAATGAAGGGGAAACCCTTCGTGTGGTTAGATAGATTCCAGTATAGATTTTAAGAGATAAGACATAGATTGACCAGTGTGCCCATCTTGAGGCTACCGGAGGAGGGCATAGGGTATGTAGATTACAACGATGCATCAGGGAATAGACTTGGGTGTGTTCTGATGCAAGAGCAAGTAGTTATCGATTACATTTCACAGATGTTTAGATAGCATGAGCAGAACTACACTACCCATGACCTGGAGTTTGCAGTAGTGGACTTCGCCCTGAAGATGTGGTGGCACTATCTCATGGTTGAGCGCTTTAGAGTCTACCATGACCACCAGAGATTCAATTACATTTTCTCGCAAAAGGACCTGAAATTGAGACAGCAGTGATGGTTCGACTTCCTCCAGGACTATGAATTTGAAACAGTTTATACTCCTAGGAAGGGGAATGTTGTGGCTTATGCTCTAATCAAGAGATCATGCATTCAGCTACTTGGAGAGGCGACAGAGCAGCTGGCTACATTGTAGATATCCTTCTTGGATATAGATGGGACAGCCTTTTTACAGCCTCTCACAGTCACTCCTCCACTACATCAGCCAGTCAGAGAGGCATATCATGGGGGTGTTGATGGTGAGACGCGACATGCTCAGATTTCCACAGGGCAGGACCTTGATGGATTTTCTGAACGAGGAGAGCACATCATCCTCTTCAGGTGACGAACCATGGTACAAGTTTCACTACAGGAGGAAGTGCTGAGTGAGTTTCACACTCTCCCTCTTGCGGTACATTCAATAGTGGTGAAGACGTACCAGGACCTCAGAAGGCAACACTGGTGTTCGGTTATGAAGAAGGATGTACCAGAGTTCGTTTCACGATGCCTCGGTTGTCAGCATGTGAAGGAGGAGCACCATGTATTAGCAGGCTTGGTACAACCCTTGGAGGTTCCAGAGTAGAAGTGGGATGAGATATCCATGGACATCATGACGGGGCTCCCACATACGTCTAGAGGACACGACTCCATCTGGGTGATCATAGACCGACACACCAAGTCAGCCCACTTCATTCCGATCAGAGAGAAGGGTTCAGTAGATATATTGGGATGCCTCTACGTTCAGTATATCATATGGTTTCATGGTGTGCCATCGTCTATCCTCTCCGATAAAGACTCTCGCTTTACTTCCCTGCTTTGGAAGGGGTTGCAGGAGGCTTTTGGGACACATCTGCCTGAGCACCGCCTTTCATCCTCATACGGATGGGAAAACAGAGCGGACCATTCAGACACTCGAGGGCATGCTCTGTCCATGTGTCCTTGACTTTGGCCGTAGCTGGGAGGATCACCTACCATTAGTGGAGTATGCGTAAAATAATAGCTACCACTCCACCATCGGGATGGAACCATACGAGGAACTATGAGGATGACCTTGCAGATCACCTCTGTGCTCGACTGACCTAGGGGAGTCAGCACATGTAGGACCAGAGATGGTTCAGGATACGATGGAGAAGGTGCATATCATCCAGGAGTAGATGAGGACTCCATAGAGTAGACAGAAGTCCTATGCTAATAAGATACCGAGACCACTGGAGTTCGAGGATGGAGACCATGTTTTCTTATGAGTCTCACCTCGACGTGGATTACGAAGATTTTCCCAGGGCGGCAAGTTATCTCCACACTTCATCGGGCCTTTCCAGGTCCTCAGCAGAGTAGGAAAGGGGGCTTACTGCCAGGCCCTTCCACGTTAGTTGCACCAGGTGCATGACGTCTTCCACGTATCTTATCTGAAGAGATACGTGCACGACCCAACCCACATCATTGGTCATGGGGAGCTGGACATCGATGAAGGGGCTACATTCATGGAGGTCTCGGTGGAGATCGAGGATCGACAGGAGAAGGTCCTACGTGGATGGTCAATTCCTCTAGTGTGCATTTTTTGGCAGTACGAGAACCTCCAGGAGATCACATGGGAGCGGGAGGCACAGATGCATGCTCAGTACCCTCAATTTTTTACTGAGTTTATGTAGTAACTTTATGGGGACATAAATCCCTAAGGTGGGAGTAATGTAAAGACCCATAAATTTCAAGGGAATTTTTTTCTTAAATACTTTGGAATTTTATGAGTCTGTGGCTTCTGACGGAACTTGATTCGGAGGCCCGGTGTGCCCGGAATCAATTTTCGAAGTTTAGCACGGGTATGTTCAGTAAACGAATGAGTAGGTTTATATATCTTTTTAACCGGTGCTCGGAATTGAAATCCAAGGGCACCGATGAACTGACATCACTGGTATTTGCTTAAGGGGACTTTTCCCTCAGTTGCGTTTTATGAGGGTTGAAATTAATATTTGGGGTTGAATCTTAAACTAAATAAAATTGTGTGGTACAAAATTTTATTTTTTGGGGTGGGGCCCACATGAGCCCCATCCATCATCTCCCCTTAACTCTCCTCAACTCCCTATTAAAATACCTTATTTATTACTTTGAAAACTCCATATATTCATTATGGTGGAGCCTTCTTACCTCCCTCATCCCATTAAATGTGCCAAATATTATAATTAATGTCAGTGTTTAATTAATTGGCACCGCTTTGGGATTAATATGAATTTCATAACAATTCTATTAATTGGAGAGCCACTTATTTATTTTTGTTGCAAAATCACTGTTGGGAAAAAAACTTAGGAGAACTAAAGGATAAGTGATCCTTCATCGATGAATAACATCGTTCTTCAATGAAGAACACCACCGGCAAAGAATGTGTAGAACATCTTCCAACGACACATATTCCTCAGATGCTCCTCGAAGTCATGGAGCTAATGTTGCCTATAACAATGACCCTTCCTCCATCATTAATGGAACGACACCGTTCTTCCATGACGCCAGTCTACCGCGACGCTCATCTTCGGTGGATCGACGACACACTACAAAAACATAGAGGTAGCGGGATTTGTATATCTCATATATGTGTTTTATACTCTCGAACATGGAATTTAATTTTTGGGTGATTTTTTGAACCACTAACGTGGTGGGTACAGAATAACGATAAAGTCCGAACCCACCGCTATTTTGTTCTTGATGCACGAGGTGTTTGGAGATGATGAAACGGGACCGCAATGACGATTTGGGGTTTTGTAGTGGAGTATAGATCCCAAGATGATCGCAGGTGCAGACAAAAGAAAAAACAGACCACCGGAATGACTCTTGTGGCCCGCGGTGGATCGTGGTGGCACGGTGGCGACATCAGCCAGAGGCGGCGGTCGTCTGCCTAGAGGCGGCGGCACCCCGGTGCGCCGCCAGTAGGATCCCACCCCGGAACCGGCCACAGCCGTGAGCAGTGGATCACATGGCTGTGCTGGATCCGGGGAGACCAGCGGCGCCATTATGGCGCAGTGTCCGCAGAACCAGGGGTCGCGCCCCCCTCTCGGCCATCTAGCCGAGCCAGCAAACCCCCCTCCCCACCCCGACAGGGCCGAGGAGGGTCAGGCGAACAGGGCCGCCCCCGGCCCGGCCGGGCTACGCCCTCCCAGGCTGGACCCAGACCCGGGTCGGGTCGACCCGGTTTGGACAGACCCAGGGTGGGTTGGGCTGGGTCGGACCGGGCCTAGACCCCCTACATCAGACCGTTTTTTGGTCTTTTACCAATAAAATGAGCTACAGACCTCTGATCTACGTACCTTCATTTTCGTAGGAATCCTTGGATCAATAGGGTTTCTCGGTATATTACAATCGTGTTTTTGGTGAAGTTTTGGTACGGCCGGGTTGGTTCAAACCCAAAACCAATCGGGCCCTAGTAGCTGAAACTCCCATAACATAAGGACCAGACGTCTGATTGACGTGTCACCGACTACATTGAATTCTTTTTTATGAGACGGTTATATTAGCATACTACACTTGAGGTTTGGACACGAATGGAGTATGGTTAGTTGTTTTTTTCTTAAAAACCAATCGGGCCCCTGGAACGGAGAAAACAACAACTCTCGGACCGGGCGTCCGATTGAAGCACTATCTTTTGCGTTGGGTTTCTTTTGACAATACGGAACATTTGAACAAAAAAACACTAGACTTCATGACAGTTGATGTATCGACCCCCTTGCTCGAGGAGCGGACCCTCCCAGAATCGAGCGTGATGTGTGCGGGAACCCTAGAGCTGGCTGCGACTGCATTGACTACTGTACCGGAATCCTCTATGGGTTCGACAGTGACGACTACCATACTGTGATACTATGTGGGTTCGACGGAGATGGCTACTGTTCTTGTATCCTATGTGGGTCTGTAAGTATTCACCTCTGTACTTGTATCCTATGGGGGTCCGGAAGAGTAGCTGGTCTTGTATCTTTTGTGGGTCTGACAGCTTAGCTGGCCTGGTATCCTGTGTGGGTCCAACAGCTTAGATGAATCAGTGAGTAAATATGATCATCTCTACCGGTATACGAAAGGTGTATACCTATGTGAGCTGAGTCTTGACTTTCAATCATTAACATTGATGTGATTGAATATCTTTCCTGTGTGGACTGGGTTGTGCTTTGTCTCGAGAGTTGGAGCCGAACTGAGATTGATAACTTAGGTATATGTATGGTCATATACCTGAGCAGGGTTGGATGATTATTACGGATTGTTCATTTCCATTGTGGTTTACCCTTCGTAGATTCTGGGAGGCCTTCGTGGGTCCCGGGGTCTCTACTGAGTATCATATACTCACCCCTGTATAGGCTATGCCTGCACTACATTGTGTTGGATGCAGACAACGGACATCACTGATCGTGGAGGATTCTTATGGAGCTAGACGGTACTCAGTGGTGGTCCTCCTAGTGAGGAGTGCACAGAATGGATAAACGGACCCGAGGTGCCGAGGAGACCATCTATACCCACCCATCAGGTGGGATTCCCAGAGGATGACTCGGTGTTGCTGCTTTACTTTACTGTTGTTGTACTTTCCTTTTTCAGTTATACTTTTCTTTCAGTTGGGTTTGTATATTGGCCCATTTACTGTTCATCATTTACTTTGGTACTCAGTTTACTTATTGCTTACTTCAGTTGTGTACTCTATTGTGTTTGTTACTATCATAATGTCAATGCCTTCCCTTTATATCGGGATTTACACCTTTGGTGCTAGTCACCAGCCCCTGACCTATGGAAGGTGGGCTTGGGGTAGTCATGGCACGGGCCCCGAATATGATTCATGACAGATTCATGCTTTATTTTCTACTATTAACGTTTGTGTGGTGTATGTAATTCCCATGATTGTATTGTTTGAATAATATACATTAATTTATGGGTATTTACATCATTATTGGATGATACTTCTTCCATGGGGTGTATGTTCTGAAAGTTACAAAATCGATAAGGGAATTTCAAATTTCAATTTCCACTCATTAGGTTTTACACAAACTTCATTGATTACATTACTCTAAGATTATGTGTGAAATCACTATTTGTTTATTTATGTAGTAATTTCCACTCCCATTTCAGAGGATACACTTTTGATACACATAATCACACAATTGATAAATTCTCTAGTCATCTATATGAACTAGATAAGAGTAATTTTAACTCAATTTTTATTCATTGAATTAAAAATCCATGTCATTGGTGTTTTTTAACAAAAATATCTGTGAATTTCCACTGACTGATTTACATTTAATATCCAATTATATTGATTGTATTAATATTTGACACACATAATTATGTCATGGATTTATTCTTAACCTAAGGATACAGTCTTTATAAAGGAATTCATATCGTCCTACATTCCATTGAGACTTCTTTTTTGTTATGCTCCAATTCAAAATTATTTGGTGTATATATTTTACTTTGACATAGTATATCATGAATCCCTTTATTCTCATAATATTATAAAGTTTTTATTACATAAATTATTTTTATTCAACCATCTTTAATTTCGTTATGACCTCTAACTAAAATTTCATTTTAAATGTTTTAAAATTATATTGTTTTAAATCATTCTCATTAATGTTCATGTTTTCAAAATGGATTTATGGATATTTTATATGGGCTTGAATGTTTAAAAATTAATTTTTTTTAAAAGATTCAATGTGGTATGGGACACTTTGATTCAAAAATATATTTTAAACGGCTTCTTGATAAATAGTGAGATTTTTAAATGTTTTCAAGAAAAAGGGGATATTTCTCTCGAATGGTTTTAATGATTATTTTCATCTATGTAAATATCATTCATTGGATTTTATGTTTTTTTAAAGTTTATTAATTATGATACTATCCTAAAAATGGTATTTATGGTTATGGAATACGTTTGACTATGCATATGATATTTGTATACCATTCATGGTCTATTGATAAAGTATTAACATTTTGTATGGTAGTTTTATTAAGAAAGTTTATGTTATGTTTCAACGTTTTTATATGTGGAATTCATTGGATATAGTAAGTGGAATTATTTGACATATCTTTTCTATACTATTTAGAAGTTTATGTTTAAAATGTTTGTGTTCGAGTCTTATACATTACATTAAATGTTTATTCTTATTTATGATAGTTTCTGAAATATTGTTATCCTTACTGAGCATCTGAGCTCCCCACATTATTATGTTTTATTATTCCTAGGATGAAAAGAAATATATTATGATTAACCAATAAGAATAGGGTAATGTTTATAATAATGTTCAAAGGGGTCACAATATTGTTTTTTATTTCATGATGCCATGTAAAAATTATGTATGTATCTTGTACTACCAAGGATAATAAAGCAATATGTCTTTCAAGACATGGTTCCTTGTATCATTCCAATGTTAAGTAATAATGAACCAATTATGGGTAACTGGAGTGGTGGTTTTATAAAATATTTTTAAAACAATTAATATTAAATACAATAAATATTTAATAATACCTTTAATGGTGAAACAATTTTACCAGGTGATATACTAAAATGAAAATGGGTAAAATGACATAAATATTTTGAACACAAATTTTATGAACATATTTCAACCTTATCATATATATGGTTCTATAATGAACCATTTTAGTGCCTTGTGATATATGAAAAAAGAATGTACAGATTATAATTTTCAAACATTCCAGTTTTTCCCTATCCCCATCTAATAAAAATACATCCCTGCTCTTATTCACTTCATATTCCAAAGAAAAAATTCATCCATAAAATCCCTACACAAATACCTTACATAAATTCCTAACCACAACCTAGTGGAATTGTATTTATTACTATGCTATCCTAATAATAATTTTTGTCTATAGAAAGAGATATTATCTGAAGCATATTAGAAAAGCATGAACATTTTTTTTACAATTTCATATTATAAATCATCAATGAATCTCCAAATCTATAGGTATAATAAATATGGTGTCTAATTTATTTTGATATGTTATTATTTGAATTAAATAACCAATTTCCACCTCCTCTACAATCAAATCAGAAGAAAACATTTATCCTGTTTATAAATAACTACTTCATCGTGAACCAGTGTTATTCATTTTACATCCCCACCACTCAAATATGAATTTAAGGATATATTTAATGTTCATATATGAGTTCTGTGATATTATGATAGTTATATAAATATACTATCACGTATAACTTCTAACATTACATTCAATGGGAATTGAATAACATCAATCATGTGTATAGAAGACAATCACCTCATGAAGAGATGTCAATCATTTTTTCATTTATGATTTACATGAATGGTAATAAGGATAAATAAATTGATTAAGTGCGATATATATGAAATAAAAAATTATATTAAATGATAGTATATTTTTTTTATTCTTTTATTTTATCATTCTTTCTCAAATAAATGAGTACTTAATTTTATATATCTAATTATTATATAATAAAATATTTTTATAATGAATAATGTTGATATTAATATGGCGGTTCATAATTTTAAAATGATGTAACAAGGATCAAATTGAATGTATATAAGGGAGGAAACAAACACTGACATGAATAAAAATAATTTATTTCCTAAAATGTGAATTTAATAATGAATTGGGAATAAATAGTATATAAAAGATCATAATAAAAAAAATTGTATGAAAAATATGATTTTGGTTCTTTAATGGATTTATAATTAACCTGTATTGATTATTCATAAGATTAAAATTTTTATGATTGAAGTCAATAAAAAATGATATGTAATTTTATATAAAATTACCCTATTTGGGATATATATTATGTTATGAAACTATCATATATTATGAGGTTTATATAAATACCATTTGAAATACTATATCAGGAATTTATTTGTTTAAATGATATTTTATATTTCACTTAATCTTTTTCATTCATGGTATTTTCGATTCATTGTTACTTGGGTCGAAAGGTTTTACATTACAATCTCATCATTTAAATGTATTTTTTATATTCATGATTCTAATGATTTAATATTATGATCTACCTATCATTAAACTCAATAATTATCATCTACCATGTTTATATAACAAAAATAAATTTTTTTAAAATAATTCCACTATCTATATGTTATAAATAAGTGAAAGGAATTTTGCTTTAATGAATAAAATCTTTATTTATCTCTTTGGTCAAAAAAACGTTTTACTATATGTCCATGATTTCAAAAAATAATTTATTTAATTTTCTTATTTTTTAGATACTGTTTCATTTATGTTTTACAAATATTTTCTAGAAAATGGTTTTAATGTAATGTCCCAATGTCTTTCTGAATGAGGTAGTTTTTAAATTTGATGAATGTGGAAATGAATTAATAATTTTAAACATTTATTATATGAATATAATTTTCGACCATTATCAATGATCAATTATTTAATACGTACTTTAGAATTTTCAAAATTTATTTTCAACATAAATTATTATCAAAATATTTTATGAGTTTTTTGAAAAGTTTTTTTCGTAGAATAAATGTGAGTTTTCTCAATAAATATTCCATATGATCATTCAAAATAATGTTCTATATAAGATATAGTCCGTTAAGGTTTCTTATCCCTTACTTGGGATGCGATTCATGGGTACCATTATTATTCACTATCTAAATTAGTTATGTTTACATTTAAAATATTCTTATGAAATCCATTCCTCTTTGATGCATTATACAATAGTAAATAACAATAGATCCATATTATTTTTTGTGGGTAATACATTTTGGAAATGATAAAATGATTCTGAAACAGAGTATTTTTCTATAGGTTATGAAATAATGAAATTATTATGATACCCATTTCTTTTCCTACGGTATGATACTATGAATGTTTTATTATATTGTGATGCACATAAGTATGATTTTCAATATTTCATTGGTGGGACCTATATATTCATACAATTAATTGGAAAAATATTGATATCTCATGAGATAAATAGTACCATAGTGGGGTGTGAACATAATTCAATAAGGTCAGTTGTCCACTATGATAGTCCTTGAAGTGATCCATGATTACAAAGATTATTTGGAAAGTGAATACATTAAACCATGATATTTGTTTTAATAATCCTTTACTACTAATGAAACAATTTTCTATATTTTTATGAATTCCACAAATATATATATTCTTATAATTTTATTACCTCTAGCTCAAGTTCATTGATTCTATTATTTTTCATGACCTTTTAACATCATTGATTTATTCCATCACTTATGTTTATGATCAATGTTATGATGGTTATAATTTTCAAATATTATTCTGATGTCATCATACCCTTAGTGTCACATTATGATTATATATCCTATTTTAACCTTACTCAACATCTTCTCTCACCCTTACTTATATTCCAAATATCCATGTTATGAATAAAATTATGATGAATGATATAAATAAATTTTTTTCTTCTTATAAAGAAATTTTTGGGAGATTATATAGTTTATCTAAGAATCATTTTTTCTTATATCAATGTTTCTAAATTAACTAGACCTAAGTTCATTCTATTGTGGATAATTATGTTATGTAATGAATATTTATATATTAATATCTAATATTAAATTATGGAAAGTTTGTGTCACTGTAGTTGGTATTATATAATGTCTTGATTAAACCATTGGAATGTTGGATACAAAAATATTACTGAGAATCATTAGGATAATCTCATATATAAGACAATGTATTATGTTATATTAATTATAGGAATTTAGTTTCTCTAAAAATATATCTAAATCTGAATATTGAATCTAGTCACAGTTCTAGATAATATGTTCCTAAGAGTTATAACTCTAAAAATACATTTTATACTTGATATTAGGGATATATAATACATGAAAAATGAGCCTTACTCCACACCTGTATTGGAACTCTAGTGGGATAGTCTTTAATTTATCAAAATTTTGATTACAAAACAGTGTGAAATTTTGAATATATTATTAAAATTAATGACCAATGTTAAACATAATGTTTTTTTAATCTATAATGAATGTGTAATGAGCTATAAATCCAACAACTTATTTTAATATCCATGTAGTTCCCTTGTATGATTATAATTTTGTACACTATACATTATTTGTTTCAATCAATGGATTTAACATATAGGAAATGTGTTAATACTGATTATGAAAACAATGAAATGATTTTCCTCTAAATGTAACAGGATATGGAATTATTAAAAAAATTCTATCTTAAAAAATACATTTAAAAAATGTGAATCATAGTCAACTTCTTAATTGTAAATTGAGGGAACTACATTTTTTAGAATCTAGGAAGTGGTAATGACCAACTAGTTTTAGTGATTCTTCTTATTGAATAATTTCTAAGAAATGGATCAGTAACATTGAAAATACATTTAACATCCATTAGTTTTTAGGGAATAAAAAATAAATTTTTTAATCTATTAATTTTAAGGATAAAAGGATCAATAGTGGACTCATATCCTAAATTCGAGTCTAAAAAATAAAAAGGATACCCTAAAATGGGATGTGTTTATAAATATATTTTTCAAAAGTATATTCCTTGTATTCTTTGTCTGAAAATGTGAAAGGACTTACATTACTTAATTAAGAATGATAATTAATATTTTGGTACATATAAGTTTTCTTATACAATATATTCAATTTCATTCTGTGTATTATACTCCTCTATGAATATAAGGTTGATCGATTATTCAATGGATTTAAGCTATGTATCCGACGGGTTTTGTCCATATGTGATGTCAGTAGCTTTGGGGAGACATTATCTATGTTATATAGAGGTAAAAATATAAATTAGGTTATCCCATTTATCTCATTGTTTTGATAATAAAAGAAATATGGAATTGAACTGAATTTCAAAAAACCATAGAGAAAAGATGATTAGATTTCCTTCATTCTCAAAGTGTGTAGATAATAACATTGTAAAACTCTTATCGATAATTTATATTTTTTTGTGGTGGACAGAATTAGTTGACATAATTTATTTCAAAATTCAGGAGAAGAGGTTGTATCATGTTTTTAACAGTGAGTATTCTCCATATAGTTCACAATTAGTAGTACAATGCTTCATGTGAAATATAATTTTCCATTATGACAATGAATTCCCTAATCCAAGGTATAATAAGGATAATAAAATATAGAAAAATATAAATTAAATGTCAATGTGAATGATTATTAAATCCAAATTTCTAGCTTATATCAGGATAATTAGGGAACAATTATCCTCCACTCTTGAGTATGGAATTTCATGTTAGAACTTCTGTCAATGAACCCTATGAATATATTTTATTAAACCATTAGTGAATTTTTATGTGATTATGAGAATTTATTATCTACATATATTTTGATTCTTAAATAATGAAATAAATTTTGAAAATCCTTCAGTGCAAGGATGAACCAATCCTCCTGATGGGGATATTTATGGTAATGATAAGATCAGATTTAATGAATAAATGTTGTTTTATCTTTTGGATGAATATATGTGTCCATGTAAGATTAGAAAAAGAGTTATAGATATGGTAATGAATTTGTGAGTTTAAGGATGATCATATGTTAAAAGTCATAGTCACCCCTATTGTGGTTTGATATGATGGGAGTCTATCATGTTTATGGATCTTTTGGGAGACATTTTTTGCAAATATTACCATTTGGTTTTGTGAATGTTATTTTAGAAGTATTTTATTTATAATTTATATAATTATGATTAATGACATTGTTAAAATTTTTCATTTATATTATCTTTAAAATTGAGGTCATTAAGGGTTATTAAAATATGTGAATTTTTTAGGAATTATTTTTATATCATTTTGGAAAATGGATAACACATAGATCTGCACACATCCTTTCACATCAGACAAGGACATTAGGCTTAAACTAAACTTTAAAGTATCACCATGGAACAATCTATCACACTGAATTATGTGGAATAATATTTTTGTTTGAAAAATATAAAGATATATATATTAGAGGATTTATCTTTTTATTATTTATATTAGAAAGTTAAGTCTGAGAGACAAAATTATAATATGATTCTAATATCATTATTCATACATTAATTTAAAATAGAAAAGACATCATATATTTTTCATTGGATGTCACAAAATAATTGTGGAGAATGGGGATTTAGGGTTTGTATTAAATAACCATATTATGTAAACACAGTTCATTTCTAACATAAAATATTTATCTACAGATCATAATTACAAAATATATATTAAGTAAGTGGTATGGCAGAAATAATTACCCCATTCAATAGTATCTGACTAGGATCTCATGATTTACATGATGATTTTTTCATATCTTCAATAGGATATGGATATGGAGTTCAGTATTAGTACTTTGTATCATCCTCAGATTTATGATTAGTCTGAGAGAATAGTTCAAACCCTATATAATTGTCATTCTTCTGATTCCACAAATTTGTATGGTTTTTGGGATCAACACCTTCCTCTGGTTGAGTTTTCAAACATCAATTACATTCACTATAGAATTTAGATTGGTCCTTACGAATTCATATATAGTATGAAATGTAGATTTATAATATAATAGGACGATGTCTGATAATGAAAGATATTGGGAACTGAACTAGTTTATATAAAGTTATTGAAGGTTATATCTATTCAAACTCATATATGGGACACCCAACATCAGTAGAAACGTTATTCTGACAATCACCAATGTGATTTGGAATATAAATTTAGGAATAAAATTTTTCAATGTATTTATCCATGGTAGATGATTATGTTAATTAGGAATAAATGGAATATATTTTAATGTTATGTCGGTCCTATTGATTTTTTTATCATATAGAGGTGGTAAATTATTGTTTGGAACCTCTATTGAACCACTCTCATGTGCACACCTACTTCCATTTATTTATTTAAGGAAGTAAATACCATATCTTTGAAATATACTAAATTCAAAGATCATACAATTTGATTATGATATTTCTTATGAGGAAGAAATTATAGAAATTTTGTATAGTATAGAACAAGTTATATAAAACTTGACCATGGACCTATTTGTGGTTTTGGGATGAAAACATCCCATTGAGGGAAGCTATGAGGGAACCTGAGGATACAACGAGGAAGAAATATTTTCAGTTATTTTTACGAATATGATGAAATTTTATATAAATATCATTTTAGTAGGGGGTGTAACACCATAATATTTTATAAAGATTTTTCAAATACACATAATATTTTCAATAGTTTACAGTATACATAATAATAGGTCTTTAACGAAAAATGATATATTATAAAATAACATTATTTAGGAATATATTTATAACCAAAATATTAAACATGGGCGTATTAATCGGAATAAAAACATTTTAAATATATATTATAATGTTTTTATATAAATAAAATAAAATAATATAAATTACATAATTTTTATTAATAACTTTATATTATTTAAAAATACTATTTTATTAAGAAAATAATTTTATTACAATTTGACAAAAATATTAATAGTAGTTATTAAAAATTTTGAGAAATTATATTTTTCAAAATAATATTAATTAAAGAAATAATTATGTCTAAATTACCTTTTATATTAATGTTCGAGAATTTTTTGTTAATATAAAATTTTCATAGAATATTAAAAAGTATTAATTTTTTTATATTTTTTCATTAAAATAATTTAAATTGTTATATATCTTTTAGAAAGGTTATCAATGTAAAACGTGTTCATAAATATTTTTATTAACATAATTTTAATTATTAGAATAAATTTAAAAATGAATTGTTATATTAAAAGGTCCAATATATATGGTAAATTTCCCTTTAGAGAAATGATTTTTCATCACTCCTGGGTGTTTAATTTTAAATTAATTTCTTATACTTCTTTTTATAGAATTTATTAAAATAATTATCATTATTTGAATAAAAAAAATATTATATAATATGTTCAAGGTATTTTTTTTGGTAAAATTCATAGAAAAAATAGTTATAATTAATTATTATGAATAATGTTAAAACTTGTTTACGAGGGTTAAACAGAAATATTAAAGAGTAAAGTGTTATAGAAACATGGAAAAAAACATTTTATTTAATAATTTTTTCCATGTGACCTATAATTCCATTTAATGACAAATTTTTTTTTCAATGGAAAAACATTGGTATAGTTTATTATTTAGATATATTCGATGTCCGTCCACACCCCAACTTATGAAAGGACACCCAAAATCCTCTCCTATTCACACTTACAAAAAAACTTATGGAAAGAAAAATACATAGAATAATCGATTTATTAATACCCTCCCCACATCCTAGAGGTTTTAGTTTCATTGCATAATACTTTTAATCATACATTATTTTTTATCTTATAATTGTAATCTGGATGAGAGATAAATTTATACATGTGTTTTTTTTATTAATTTAGTTCCCAAACACCTTCATATATTCTCCAACTATGGTGATATTATAATTAATGTATCTAACATGTAATAATTTTTTATTATCTTAATGAAATAACTTATATCCATAAATTTATTCAT
This sequence comes from Viscum album, assembly GCA_963277665.1. Lineage (NCBI taxonomy): Eukaryota > Viridiplantae > Streptophyta > Magnoliopsida > Santalales > Viscaceae > Viscum > Viscum album. Next base: position 940,264,730 of record OY728129.1, read on the forward strand.
GAAAAGTAAAATAAAACCATCAATGTTGGGTTCAGAGGACTACCAGTTCATGAACCAATGTTATTGGTATTCCATAACAACCAATCATGGAAGGATATAATGATGTATTTAATATTTTTACATGATATTTTTTTTATTTTACTTATGGAAATATAATATCGCATATACCTTCGAATAATAAATTCCGTGGGAATACAATTACTTCTTTAATATGTAAGATAGTCAACCACCTCACGATGGGATGTGATTCATTATTCACATATGATTTACATAAAATTTAATAAATGTAAATTTAATAAATATATGTGATATATAATTCATTAAAATGATTATGGAATGGTAGTATATTATTCAAATTCCTTTTTTCATCCATCGATAAAATGAAAACAACATTTATGCATACATACAACCCATTGTCTCCATGAATGATGCAATTACTTATCTATATATAAAATTAATTGATTACTATAAATAAATAAATATTGAATATATATAAAATAAAGATGAATTTTTTTATATCTCAAGATTATGTAACAATGATCAAAATGAAATATTTATTGATACCCAACCGAAATATTCCTATGAAATAGACCTGTTATTACCCAAAGCATGATTTTAACAGGGTGTTTTTAATAAATAGTTAATACAATGTCATATGTAATTCATATCAAGAATTTAAATTCTTATTATTATTATATAATTTATTTATAATATACCTATATTTATTATACATGAGTTTATAACTATTTTTAATGATGTTGGGACATAAGGTAATAGAATTTTGTTTGAAATTGTTTTGAGTGGGACATATGATATATTATGATCCTATATACATATATGAGGAGTATATAAAGATAATTTGACATTAATATCATGAATTTTTTTATATTAATGTTATTTTATTTTTATTTAATGATATTAAATAATTTATATTGTTAGTCAATGTCAGAAAAGTGGTTCATTTTTATGATACAATCTCATCGATTTTCAAGAGTGTTTATTCTTCTGGTGATGAAATATTATATTCAATCTCAATAGAAAATAATGAATTTTCTTATTATATCGTATAGCATGAAAATAAATCTTTTAGCTTTATTTTCAGCTATCTATTTACTCAATAAACTTACATAACTTTTTTATATAAAATCAATATTTATTTCAATATTCTATAAAAACCAAATTGATTCCAAATCAAGGCATTATTAAAATGCTTTAAGGAGAGTTTTTATTTGTTAAAGATTAATTAAATAGATTTTTACCCATATTTAAATGTTTAAAATATTGTATTAATGGAATCTTTTAATCTCATTCTGAGTGAGGTACATGGTATATTTAACAAATTTGTGAATGAAATATTTTTTAAAGATGTATGTCAAGAAAATAATTTTCCGCCACCATGGCCAGTAAATGATTTCATTCTTACTTTATAATTTCTTAAAGCAATTTTAAATTTAATGTAATAAAAACAATGTTATCTATTTATTTCTGTTAAATTTATTTTCAAAATGTAATTTCTATTTTCATCAATAAATGATAAAAGTGATATTTCAAAATCATTTTCCTTGTATTAAAAAATAAATTGGTGTTACTTATGCATTAAAAGTGATATGATCAATGAATTCCATTATTATTGTTTCTTTGAAGGCTTTTATTTAATTACGACATGGTTTTTGTGAAACTAATTTCTCATCCATGGGTTGTACCATGATATAATAAATATGATACTCTATCTTCATCTACATATTATTCTATGATTAAATTATTAAATGATTATGGATGAAATTTACTTTCCGAAGGTTATACAGTGATTATGTTTTTATAAAAACAATTTCATTTTCCTGGGTTATAATATAATAATTTTTTATGATATTTTGGAATGCATATGTGTGTTTTTTATTATGTGATAGTTGAAACCTATATCCCCTTCAATGAATTTTGGGAAATATTGATATTTAATGAAATTAAATGAGATAAAATATGGGGTTAAACCAATTCTGTATTAGACATTGAACATTATGGTAGTAACGGGAGTGCAACATCACTACTATGATGGTTTGGGTGGATAACTCATTCTTCTATGACAGTTTTTGAAATGATCCTTGAATCCTAAGAGAAATATTATATATTATTATGTGTATGAAACAAATCCTTGTATTATTCCATTGATATACACTCATGGATTTTTTTAATTGATTCCATTATTATTAATGTATTATGAACTGTAATTCTTTATTATATAACCCATGTTTTTTATATATGATATTTATGTTATGGTTTTCAAATTTTCATTCCATGTTCTCATAACCTTATTCAAAAATTTTGTTGACATATCAATATTTACTCTTACTAAGAACCTGATCTTTAATAATATTATGTTCCCATTACCTATGTAATAAAGAATGGCATGATTTATGATATATATATATATATTAAGGGTTCAATTTATGAATAACTTAGTCACCTAGGATATAGTTTAACTATGGTATTATTATTTAGGTATCCAAATTTCCAATTGTACTATAAGAAAAAGATTATAGATTTCATCGTTATGTTTATTTAATGAATATTGTAATATTATTATGTAATTTCTAGGTAGTAAAAGTATGGATCACTATAGTTGGAATCATATTACATTTCATTACAACATTGGAATATATGATTCATTTGTTATGCTGATAACACATACGATAATAATAATTCTTGTAGAATGTTCTATGTTATAGTAAAGAATGGATTCTATTTTTAATGGAAATAAATATTTTTTCATATATGATATTTGGTTGTTGTTCTAGAATTAATATGTCTTGGGGAAATAACTCTGAAATTGAACATTGGGTTTGACCTGAACATTACCTGGTTAATGAAAATGGGTTTTACTGTAAGACTGGTTCAATCCACCTAGGAGAAATGTTTGGTTAATCATAATTTTCATTTTAAACCATTAGAAGTATACCAATAAATGATTAAAATTAGATACCTTTAGATAAAATAACTTTTCATAAAATAAAAACAACCTTAAATTATTTTAATAGAAAATAAGTGAATTTTATGGATTATATGGTTCCATTATAAGATTATTGTTTCTTACACAATAATATTTTGTTTCACCCAATGACTAAAACCCATAGTAACTATGATAATTATTAGTAAAGATGATAATGAAATTATTTTACACTTTCAAGGAAATATTTTATGAGATATTGAATGTAAAATATATTTTATATTCTCAAAAAACATTAAAAATATATGAATCATGTTTAAAATTCAAATGAGAAAATGAGAGAAATTGTTTTTGTTGAGTCCTTCATGTGCAAAAACCCAAATGATTTTAGTGGTTCTACAGATCCACTAGTTTCTAAGAAATATATCTGAAACATTGAAAATATCTTTTCCATTAACTAGTGTTTGGAGCAATGAATGTTAATAATTGTTATAAATCCTTCTTAAGGAAATGAGGAGAAGAGGGGGAATATTAACTATAATATAAATAAATTGAATGAAATTGAATCCTTATAATGACATATTTTTTTGAAATAATTTGTCAATAAATTTTTTCCTCATTTTTTGCATAACAAAATTGAAAAGTGATTTTTTTAGTTACAGATGATGTATGGTGAATTTTCAGTACGTATGAGGTGAATTTTACACTATTTCTAAGGTGCAGTAATGGAATTATCATAAAACCTGAAAGTAAGGTTGATTGATTAATTTGGGTATTAAAACATTTTCTCCAAATTTATGTTTCTATATGTGTCTTATCTATCATTGTTTAAATCATTCTTATGTGCAATGAAGTTATAAATAGATATATGGGTTACCTATAAATCACATTGTTTAAATATTAAAAGAATGGTGGAATTCAATAAAACTTTGAAAACCCCATAGAAAAGAATATAATATTTCTTTTAGTCTAAATGCGTGTAAACAAAAAGGAAATTTCCATAGGATGAATAGTAAATGTTTTCAATTTCATAAATAAGGTAACTGGGAAATTTAAAACTGAAGCGATGTAAAAAATATGGATATTAATGTGAATTTAGGGAAATCTCCATAGAATTCACCACTCATACAATAGGTCTTCAAGTTAACGGATTTTTGTAGTGAGGTAAATAAATATCATAATAAAAGGTAAAATGATGATAATAAGGAAATAACATACGATGAGAAATTTTAATGGGAAATATAATGAAATAAAAAAATTGAATCATCATAAATCGGACACACCTATCATTTACTCTATAATTGGTAAATTCCATGTATGAATTTGGGTCAATGAGCCTTATGAAAATATTTTGATCATCCTTTACTGAATGTTTTATCATCTGAGAATTTATTATCACCCTCAAAATATATTAAATAATATCTATATCATAGTTTATAATAAATTAGTAAAAGGATGAATCTAGGAGACTAAAAGAAAATATTTATATATAGGGTTAGATGTTATTTAAATAACACAAGGTGGATTATGATTTAGAAGAAAATATGACTACATGTAATCTAAATATATGTGTTATGGATACAACCATGGGTTTACAAGTCTATGTTTGATCATAATTTTAAGGTAATTTATACTCCTTTTGAGCTTTTATGTGGTTGTATCATATTAATATTAATGATATTTTGAGGAGAAATTATGGGAAATAAAACTCTTTGGTTTTGAATTTTTTATTGAAGGTTGAATGCCTATACAATTTATGGATATATGATTAATTTTATTTGTATCCATTTGGATTTATCTTAACATTTATGTTAATTCAATTATGGGTTATATCATTTTTGGTGTGTTGTATAAACATTTTTAATATCATTTTGGAAAATTGATAACCCGTAAGTTAGTGAGAATCTGTCACATCTGTTAAGGCCACATGACTTGAATCCAAAACCAAAAGAATAAATCGGTATAAAGCGCAAATCATGCCTATCTAGAAGAGTATTTATGGTTGTAAAACTAGAAGGGCGTTATTAATAATTTCATATACTGGTACGTTGTATGTCAACATGTTAAGGCTTAGAGGAAAAAGTACATAAGGGTTATACAACCATTTTTCTACCATAATTGAAATGTAAAAACAACACCATCAATATTTTTAGAAGACTCTCCAAAACATTAGAATGTTTCATTTCTATATGGTATATAAGTATATATCCTTAATATGTATACAAAATTAATCAATTTCAAAATATATTTTTCTCTAGCTCACCTATATATAATATAAAATGAGAAAATGGTATTGTTGACTGGATTATCATAATCAATTTTCCTTGAACAATATCATATGTTTTCCTTAATGATTTTGTGATTACATTTCTATGATATTGATACAGAGTTTATTTTCAATACTTCATATCATTTATATATTGATTGTCAGCATTATAAAACAACTACAAACCAAGAGGATCTGTTAGGATCTCATTCTATGTATTTCAATGGTGGTTAGGATCAACACCTTCCTATTGTTGAGTTTTCATATAACAGTAGCATTCACTATAAAAATAAAATGGATACTTATGAATCCTTTTATCGATAAGAGCTTAGTGATATAATTTATAGGGTTGTAATTGTATAAATAAATCAATTGGGATTGGAGATACCTAAATAAATTAAATATCAGGATTGATCCATTCAACAACACATAAGTATAGAAAATAATATACAAAAAAATTATGTTCATAATCATTGGTGTGCGGTATAATTTGATGTTATTGAAAATAAGATTCTATGAATTTCTCCATTGAAGAAGGTTATTATATTCATGAATAATGCGAAACTAATAGTTGGGTAAATCTATCTAATTTGAATTTTTTATCATATTAAAAATGTAAATTATTATTCTGTGGTTCAACTGAACCTATCTGAAGTCCAAAATATGTTCCATGTATCTATCTTGAGTAATTAAATAACTGATACATCCTATATACTAAATTTATACGTCAACCACTGGAGTATTATAATTCATAAAATGAAAAATCAGGGGATATTTTTTATTGTAAAAAGAATGTTTTATGAACAAATATCTCATACATTTCAATGGTTTTATGGTGATACCACAAACATGGGGGAATACATGTGGGAACCAGAGGATGTAATAGGTTTGATATATCCTCAATTGTTTATAAAAAAGTGAGAGAATAAATATGATAATAACTTTTTAAAAATGTTTGTGTTTTCGTCAATTATTTTTTAAAATAAATATTTATTTTTATTATTATTTTAAATAATTATTTTTACACACAACACTATGTATTTAACGAATTATTATATATTGTTAATATTGTTATTTAAAAAATATCGTTATATCATTGGTTATAAACAGGGAGGTATGAATTAGAATAACCACTATTTAAATATTATGTTTAATGTATTTATTTAATGTGTACATATAGATATAAATGTTTCAAATTTTTATTAATGTCCTTAAATTTTTTGAAAATACAATTTAAATAACGTTTTCTTAGGAAATTGTAAAAAATAACAAGATAAATATATTTCAAATTACAAAAATTTATTTCAAAATTTGTAATTTGTTTTTATACAATGATGTAAATATTATATCTGATATATTTTATGATAATATGAAGAGAATATTAATTTTTGATGAATAGTAATTATAATAATTTTTATTAAAAATTATTTTTCATGTAAAGAATTTACAAAGACATTGATTTTATAAAAAATGTTTAAAAGAAAAATTAATTCAATTATGTCATTATTATTTTAATTTTTGTTTTTGTAATCAATTTGGTACTGAATTTTTATGTTAAAACCATCTATAACCACAAAAAAATTCTCTTTGGAAAAATGATTTTTCATCAGGTCTATGAGTCTAATTATAAATTAAACATTTAAAATTGCAGAAAAGAAGCTTTTAACAATTAATTACATGATTGTAATTATGAATTATAATATTCTATACTAATTATAAATTTGTTTTTTTAATTTAAATATTAAAAAATTACCAATGTTATTGTTAAAAAATAATTAAAATGGGTTAAATTAAAAATAAATGGGTTAAATGAACGAGACACATTTAAAAAATTATTTTCAATCTATATTTGATCCTAGAAAATTATTAATATGGATAATGATTCATTTTGGAGCATTTTTTATTATGAAAAACTTGTATACACTTTGTTCGTTTCAAAAACAACATCTGTGTCCTCTCCCTCACTAATAAAAGGCCTCATATCTCAACTCTTCATCAAAAATTAAATTACAAATGGTTCTGAAAATACATGGAAAATACCTTCCAGAATTATCTCCACAAATTCTTGGAGTCTTTTTTATTATCAATCCATCCAAAGAGATATTTACATATAAACATAAAAAGGTTGTCTGAGGAAGAGGTAAAATTCATAAAATTTTGTATTGGTTTGATTTATTCTTCCACATCCTTTATTGTTTTTCCAAATATGCTGATATGGTGACCCCATTATATCATATGTACATATATATCATTATCATAATGTAAAAACCCATATCCACCTCTATCAAATAGTAATTAAAGCATTCGATTGTGTGTACGGATGAATACCGCCTCACAAAATGATGCTATTATTTTTTCATAACCACCTATAAAATAATAATATAATGATTCGTGTAATGGTTATAAATAATATTTATGATATTATTATAATTATTAATTTATAATATTTCATATATCTTCTAATATTCCATTTCGTGGGAAGACACTAACGACACTAGTTTTTTATAACTAACTACAGCCTCACGAAGTAGTTTGATACATTTTCATATAATCATTACATAGTTGGTAATGTCGGAGATTTTAATGAATATATGTGATATATTTGAATAAAAATTATTTTTTTGAAGTAAATATGTTATTTAACTTCTATTATAATAATCCATCGTGAAAATGGAATCAGCGTTCAAGTGTATTTGTGGCCTACCATCTCCATGAACATTGTAATTTATTTTCTATCTATATCATTAATGTATTACTCTAAATAAAAATATAATTACTATATATTATATTTATATAAATTTTAAAAACTATTATATAATGGTACCATGATCAAAATTAAATGTCTGAAGATAAAAATCAAATCATACATGAAACAAAGTAGTTACTACTTGTAATGTTATTTTAACTTGGTATTATAAATATATGGTTAATAAAAGGTCATAAGTAAATAATATATGATATTATATATATAAATATTTTTTTATAATTATTTTAGAATAATTGTAAATATATTTCTCAGGATAATATTACTTTTACGAATGATTACAAGACTTGATTTTAGGGAATTGCATCTCAAATTATCTTTTTTTGGGATATATATCATGTTATAACCATGTCCTCTTTTTTAAGGTGTATATATAGAGACATTGAAATTTAGTAAAATTAAAAGATTTATTATCATGATATTTAATGTTTCATTTAATTATATTCTTTTAGGGGGATTGTGATTCAATGTTACAATCGAGGTATGTTCTTTATGAAACAATATCATCAATTATGAGGGTTGTTTCTGTTTCTTATTTGGGTGATGAAATGAAATTATGTATCTTTAAAGAAACTGATCATTATTCTTCTATTGTGATTATTTCTTAAATATAAATGCATTTCCTTCATTTTCCTTTATTAATGTTGTAATGAAATGAAGTGAATTTCTTAATAAAATGTCATCTTTATTTATATCTTCATTCAAAAAAATATTCATCCATCTCCATGTTTTCTGAAAATGTTTAAATGAATTCTATTATTATAAAATTATTTTTTTAAAAACTTTTAATCCTGATTTAATTTTAATTTTATTTTGTTACTATAATCATCTTCCATCTTTTTGAATGTGTTTATTTTGTATTTTAATGAATATATGGATAAATTATTTCATTTAAACATTTACAAAATGAATAGAATTGTACACCATAATGACACAGCAATTTATATAATGATTAATTTATAAGTTTTACATGCTATTTTTAATGAAATTTATTTTTAATAGTGTTAAAAAAAATGGAATTTTGAAATAGTATTTTTGGAGTTGAATGAACCTTTTCTTCAATAAAAGCTTTCTATCAACATTCTAAATCCTTATTTCTCAGTGTTTTTTTGGAACCAAATTATGTTTATGAAATTAATTTATTTTGAACAAATTATTATAGAATAAAATTATTATGAAACATGAATTATTATAAATACATAATTCATTTTTTTAATATTGAAATAATTATGAAACATATTTCTTTTCCAAAGGATGTTCATGGATGAAGTTTTTTTGAAAACCATTTATTTTTAATAGTTATGATATAATGATGGTTTTAAAATATTGGGTAAAATGAATGTATTATTTTCTCTAGGTTATGGTTGGGACCTAAATATTTAGTTAATGCATTGAAATATGGTTGATATCTTATGATATTAACAAAAATAGAATTTGGAGTGAACCCAGTTCATTAAGCATCTTTGTAAACTATAATAATCATGATATTTATCCTTCAATACTATGATTATTTGGGGGTGTGAAACCATTCCATTTTGGTAGTCTAGGAATCTATACATGTTTATTTTGGAAATTAATTTCTATGATTATGATTATTCGAGAAGTATATGTCTTATTACAATGTTACTATCTCTTGGGTGATGTTCATTGATTCGATTAGGATTATTTCATTATGAAGTACCATGATATATCCCATGACTTAGGATTATTATCTACAATATGAAGGTAATAGTATTGTAATTTTATTATAATACCATTATTCATATATTATTTTCATATCCCCCATTTTTATCCTTACAAAACAAATGTGCTATGCATTTTTTATATATCCATTACCTGTGTTATAAAGAAAAGTATTATGTATGATAAATTTAATAATGGTTCTAGTAATGAATAACCTAGTGGGATATGATGTAATTAAACTATGAAACCATTTTTATGTAACAATACATATAATTGAATTTGACCTAAAAGATTCTAAAATGGATCATTATTTCATCTAACTAATATTATTTTATTAAATAATAATATATATGTTTGAAAAGTATTTGTAACTCTACAAATTCTAAATGAGGAAAATAATTATATTAAATAACTAAAAATTGATACATAACATTAAATCCATGAATATCATGAAATTATAAAAACAGAAGTTCCCAATGATTTATCATTTATCATACTTATTCGATCAAAGGATACACCATCACAAAACTGGGTGGTGGACGATAATTGGATAACCCATCACCAACTGACCAAGAAACAAATAAAAATGAAACAAAATAAATCCCATCAGAAATCATATTTTTCACACCCTAATGTAACCGTTAATTATCATTTTAACATTTTATATTAAATCATTTTACATATTTCACAACAAAATATTTGATGTGTAATGTAATCATAAGTACATCACATATTTTCCTTCCACATTCCATGCACTTCCCCCAAAATATTTTTATAAAATAAACACATAAATCGATCAAATAACTTTGGAATATATATGTATATCATATATATATATATATATGTTTTTGTGTTTACATTGATCAATCAAATCAAATGAATCATTACATTGATCAATTAAAAAACATTTCATAATAAAAAAAACTCTTAATACCACGTCACATCCAACTACCATGTCTTCAAAAAGGTATCACTAAAAAATTTATAAACATGAATGAAATTTAAAAGGAATAATACCACCTATAGAGTAACAAATTATCTACAGTAACGTAATATAATTAATGATTAAAAAAATCCCCCACACTACCTAAATTAATAAACTTTTTGGATTCTTCCCATAATTGATTCAACATCAGTATTTTCTAATCAAATTTTTATTTCATTTTCCATAGTAAATTACACAATATTGATTGAATATGTTAAATAAATTTCCTTAATTTTATATAATATCCTCCACATTTATCTACATCCCCTATATAAATAGCTTAGCACATTGATCATTTATTCCTCTCACATTATTATCCATATGACTGAAAAATCCATTTGTCTTGGCCAGGAAACAAGTTAAATGGGAAATAAAACCCAAAAAACATTATAGATAGAATATGAGAATAAATATGAAAAAAACCCCAATTTATAAAACATTCAACATCACTCCATCCCTTAGGGAATCCATCCCGGCTATATCATTATGTGACATACAATTATAAATATAAAATTTCACCAAAAACAAAAGACTAAAACGTCCATAATAAATATAAGATGAAATACCAAATATGAATAATGAATTTTAAAAAATCTACATCATAAAATACCTCTATTAAATAATAACCAACCATAATTACCAAAAAAACACAAAAAAAAACCGATAAACTCAAACACATATGAATAATCTATACTTAACCCATAATTTTTATTAATATCTAAATATGATTTCGATTTTTTATTCATAATATAATTTTCATAATTAAACCATTAATTAATACATAAATATCAATGTAAATCAAAAAAATTACAATCATAAGAGAACCCTATTTCAAACCATGAAAAATAAATCCCTATATGATTACATTAAAAAATAATATTAAATAGTACAAAAGTCATTGTGAAAATTAAAAATTCTAAGACCAATGATATGTTTTGATATTATAAATTCCAATATCATTCCATAAATATAATAATTTATTATTTATCTTATTATGAAGATGAAAATTTAAAAAATAAAACAGGAAAAAATATATTACAACCAAAAATACTAGTCAGAAAGGAATAACTTACTTAAAAATATATGAAAACTAACACTACAGTTACAGAAACATCACCCCTATTAATTATTAATTTTTTCATTGTCTTTATTTAAATCATTATTCTTAAGGTAATTATATAAAATTTTCCTCTTTCCCAAAATATATAATATTAATGGATCCATTACTAATAAAATGTTATATGTAACATAAGAATATCCTTGGAAGAATCCGTACAATAATATCATTATTTTGGATAAAATAAATTTTTTAAACTCATCTACCATAATAATGATTTACTAACACCTCTCTAAGTGAAGAAACTGAAGTCAATCACCAACCAATTCTCTAAGATATTTCTAATAACCTGTATCGCAAAATCTTCCCCCAAATAATCCATCAAGACCATACCAATTACAATGAGAGAAAATGTTTAAAACCCATAAACGATGAACTAATAATGAGGAAATTAATATAATAAAAGAGATCCATATACTACAAAATAATAAGACATGTTAATTCATAGACAAAAGATCAATATTAGAAAAATATAATATTCATTAAATATTCCAATGATAAAAAAGTGTTCAAGGTATGCATAATAAATATAAAAAAATCCTTGAGGGAATTAATGTTTATAATATGCCCTAAAAACATTGGAATAATCCTATAATTAAAATTATTATGGTTAAATTTATATAGGTCCTATGAATCTTTGAAAATAATCTAGTAAACTCCCCTTTTACCCTCCCATAAATATTTAACTAAAAATGATATAAAAGTGATGCATGTAATGATGTTAATTATGGAACCCAAGGCCATCATTCCTTGATAGACTGCTAATCACATTCCTTAAACACAATATTTTTTTAACTGTGAGATGATCCAATATTAAATTGTCAAGAATTAAATTTGTTAAAAACTATATATCCTATAAAAAAATATAATACAAAGAACAAAAAAATGTGTGTTGGTAAAGATCAACTGCATTGGAGAATTATGTATTGATACTCATGATCATTTTTACACAAAATAATAACACTAAAAATACATTAGAAATATATTATAAGTTAAAATGATATTTATAACATAGGTAAGGTAAACATATGAATGGGTTTAGAATAAATAATTAGTAAGGGAAAACATATCAACATGTCATCAATAATTAGATTAAATGAATATGGGAAAACATGGCTATGATAGAACAATCAAATTAATGAACATGAATTAATAAGTGTTTTTTATATGTATTTTTAGAAAACCGTAAAAGAAAAATATTACATGGTATATATGTTTTAAATTAATATACAATAAATATTATCAATTAAATATAAAAAGGCATATGAAATTTGTATATAAAAATTTGATATTGTGTGAAAAAATAAATTTCCCCCTTATTATTATAAAGAAATCCATTTTTGTAAAACCATTATTTTTTGGGAAAACCCTTGAAGTCCTACAAATTATGTTACAGTAATATCCAATTAAGTAAAAAACATTATATTTTTGATTAAATCAATGAATTTCTACAATTCATTGTATTATAAGATATTTAACATTAACCAATCCATTGCTGAAAATTAATGGAAACAAACTACCACAGGGACTTATCATACCTAGGAAATATATTGAATATATGAACCACAAACCTTATTTGGGATTTATTAAACATACAACATCGTAGGTAATTATTGGAACAAAAATTTTCAATAGTATTTATCATACCCAAAAAATCTCATACATACAAATACATTCTAGAAAATAAATTTATACAGTATCATAACATAAAGATTCCTTAGAAATAAATGGGGATATATTTTATTTAAAAATAATTTCTCATAATATTATATCGAATGTAAATAGGTTGTTAAAAAATATTCTATCACTAAAACTAGTTTTTATAAAACTTATTTGTAAAATATTTTATACCACATAACCCAATTGATGCTAAATAATTTAGTGTTTATAGGGAAAATGAAAAATCCATAAAATAACTATTATATATAATATATTATCAGTGTTTTAAAAAGAATAAGTTATACATTATTTCCAAAAATAACACTTTTCAAATTATGAATATAATAATTTATCAAAATCAATATTTGGAATGAAATATCAATATGAACCATTGAAAATCACCAATAGTTATCAAAAAGGTAAAGTGAATGCATTTTGAATACATTTAATTTTAAAAATAATCATCATTAATTGTGCTTCAAAAAATAAGTGAATGTTTAAAAATAATGAATTGAATTATTATTATAACTATTTTTTTAAAAAATAATTTCAAATAATTGATCCCCAGAAAAGAGATAATGGGTTTAAATTTTCAAAAAAGTCATTTCAAAAAAATTTAAATATACAATTAATAATAAATAATGGTGACATGAAAAATAAATAGAGATTACAAAATATGTATTAAAATCAATTTTAGACCCATTAATTTTAAATAGAATAATAAATAATTTATTTCTCAAAATAGATTAGATACAAAAAAATTCAATTTGAATTATAAGTTGAAGGATTTTATTTTCAATGTATTAAAATCATTCTTAATATTTTGAAAATCCCCTAATGGAAAAACATATTGTAACAAGAGTATCAAAAATACATTTTAAATATATAAAAAATAGAAATATAAAGTTCATGTGAGAGAAAACATAATTTGGATTACTAATATGAAGTAAAATAATAAGGGTAAAAGATAAAAAATGGAAAATAATGAAAACCCATCGTTAAAGAGAATGTTAATTATTCCTAATTGTGATGTTAATTTAAGGGGAATTAAATTCATTAATGATGAAATTTGAAACAAAACATTAATTTTATAATGTGATGAGGAGAACATAGAATAAAATAAAATATTATCTTGGTTGGGATCAATGTTGAATTATATAATTTCAAGAAGAATCGTTATAAATCATTGAATAGAGTTGAGATAAAAAAACTATAAAAACATTAGTATCTTTTGAATGAATGTATATTTAATGGAACAACACAATAATGAAATTAAAACATCATGAATTTCATGAATATGGTAAAATTCATTCATTATATAGTAATTCCTCCATATCATTGAAAACATGCTGCAAAATATTAAATTTTTCTCATGACATTAAATTTGAGACAATAAACTCGTGACATCCGAAAAAGAACATTAATCTCATGTATAATAGAAAAATAACATAATCACATATTATATATTGTTTTCAATATTTTTATCCTTTTTAAAAATCTTTTTTAATTATTCTAAATATTTTATTTGTATTTTATTATCTATATTCAATATGAATTGTGAGAAATCATGATCACAATGAACTAGTTTGGTAACAGTATACTTGTTCTTCAATTTTATCAAAAACATCATTAGTACCAGAACATATAAAAATCTAAAAATATTTCATTATAACTATTTATAATTATTCAATTTAATTTTATGTGTGTTTTAGTTAGTAATAATTATGTTAATGATGGTGAAGGAGTTGTTTCAGATATATTTTGAGATTCAACATGAGTATCTTAATTAATGATTTTAATATAAATTTTATTATTACAGACCCCTAATATAATAATTATTTTCATAATTTTATCATATATTATATATAATAATTTTCTAATAAAAATCCATGATATTATTTGATATAATTATCATGTATATTGTTTGACCATACAACATATTATCAATCCATAATTTATTGATGAGTATAGTTAAGAATGTGGTCCACTTTTTGACTAACAACATTATTATTGAAAATTCAATATATTATTTAGATATTTTAAATTTTTATATTCAATTTTATTATATTTATGTATATATGAAATGAATAATATTAGTAATGAAAAAATATCATTATGGAGGTTGTGGTATGTACATGCAAGAATTTAATTCCCATTTTTCATAAAGGAAAATATAAAAGGTAGTAGAAATTTTATACTATAGAATTATGAAATTAATTATAGAAAATATTATTATATCATTATTTAATAATAGAACTATAATGTTTTTAAAAGATACATATAATAGAAAGGAAGTTATGAAAAAATTATTACATGCATTGATGAATTGGGATTTCCCTTAAAGGACACCACAAAAATAGATGGATTGTTATAGTTTGTTGTGACTAGAATATAATGGAAGTGAAATGTTTTTATTGGGAAGAGGAAAATATTATATGTTCAAAATGAAATAACAACATTTCATAAATAGATATCAAATTTTTATATACCAATATTAAACACATAACATAACAATTCCGGAAAGAATCTTAAGGGACTAACTTCATTGGAAACAATGATACATTTACAAATGGTTCATAATGGAAATACATCATCACCCAATTAGTTCATGATAACTACCACCCTTCATAGGCATATTATACATAATAACACTATTTATGACCTATGGAAATGAATCATATGAAATGGGAAACTAAAATTCTCAAAAAGGGTAAATAGAATAGATATCTATGATCATGTAATAATAACCAGAGAAATAGGGTACAATAATATGAGAATAACATTTGAAAACCATTTGATTCGTATAATAGATCATATTTTTAGTCTTCTAATAAACTATGGTTATTAGTAAGAGTTTAATTAAAATTAAAATCAATGATCATGATACACGAGATCATGGAATATACTAAATAATGTAGATAGAAATAATTTAATAAAACTATAAACATATATAATTAGAAATAGGTTCACTCATTCTATAAATAAAATTAAATAAATATCTCATATAAAATTATTAAAATTTAAACCATGTTAAAAAATAATATAATGTACGTGAAATCATGGTATATAGAAAATCAAATTTATATGAATACCAATTTCGTTCTTATTCTTATAAGCATGAAAACATGGGCTACACATGAACTATTGAAATTTAAATCATTTTCGCACGTAACAAACATACCTTATTGAGTTACCAATCTCTAACCATTTCATTTAAGGGATATATAATTCAGGCTACACCTATTACATAATTAAAATAATATATTTTTATGATATATTATCATAAAACATTCCTTATATCAGAAAATATAAAAAGGAATGGTTTTCATAAACATTTAATCATATCATTACCCATGGAAAATAAATGGGCATCATAAGCATAACCCAAGGAAAAGAAACATGTTTAATAAAAAACCATGTCATAATAATATTTAACATTTAATATAATTAATAGGGATGATATATTTTGATCATATCCTCTCTACAGAATAATTATAATCATGGGTTTTTTCATTCATGAGAAATATACCATAAATAATCATTGAAATGTTTCAATGAAAAAACATATTCACATTTAAAAATATCCTTTAAAAATATAAAAATTTCCCAAATGAAAAAACAATAAATTCGATAAAACCATTCAAATTTAAAAGGTAATAATTCTATCATTTAGCGTCCTTGTGGTAGAAAAAATTATTCATACTTCCCATGTTAAAATAAATATTAAATTCACATTTTCATAAAAATTTAAATGGTACCTGATTAGGAAAATGATTACAATATTCCTTTAAACCTTTCTTTAAAAATTATAAATGGATAATAATTATTTTAAACTATAATATTAGAATAATAAAAAAAATAATTAATAGAAATTATTATTATGGAATATAGAGGATTTTTGATTGATAGGAGATAATGTTTATTTTCCTTAAAAAAATATTCTATTCACTTAAGTAAATAATTAGAAAAAAATAATGAAATTTTTTATTTATAAATATTAAAAACTATAATAATTTCATTAATTTCTTTATATATATATCTTATGATTTCATTAGTAAAAACATATTTGCAAAAATTCCCAATTAACAATCATATTATACAACCAACACATACCAATTTGGTATCATTTGAATTTTTTTTCCACATGAAAGAAGGAACTTAAAAAGGATATTTATTTACCATAACTAAAATTATAATAATCCTAAAATAAATCCATGTTATGTGCGTAAACCACATAAAATAAAAATGTTGTGAATATATCATATCTCCCACCGGAATAAAAGTCAGGTGAAAACCCATTACATCATGTCTCGGCAACATTCTTACATTTTTAGACATTAAAAAATAAATATATATTTATAATACCTATATATTAAAGAATAATATTCAAATAAAACATAAAATTCTTGATTTACTAATAACCATTTATCACCCATTTATTAATAATTTTTTTATTAAAATAACTATTGAGGGTGATAACTGCTTCACTTTTCATGTATATTTTATTTTTGTAGTTATTATCAATGATAATTTATTGTGGTTTCACAATATCAAGAATTTTAGTTATTATATAAATATAGAGTATATTAATCATATATATATATATATATTCATTTATAAATTTTCAATTTAGGAAAAATAATTACACAAATCATGGAGACATAAGGTTTTGTGTATGCATGAATGTAGTTTCTATTATTTTGATTGATAGAGCAATTGAAATATATATAATAATTCATATTTATAGATTAATTTCTATTTAAAAGATATGATTCATTATTGAATCTATCATTATATAAATTCATGTAAAAATAACAGGTTAAAAAATAAATCACATCCTTAAGGGTATCATCCACACATATACATTAGCAACATGATCATTTTTGCAACAAATAGGAAGATTCGAATGAAGATGTGAATTTATATTTCAAGATGTATAATTAAGTCATAAATATAAATTATATATTTTAAATCAATAGTTATATATTTCCATGATAGTTGGTGATGTAAAATAATTTACATTGGATCATGAGGCAGTAATCTACCATACATATTATCAATGGCTATGTTTCCTGTTCGGTATAGGACGATATAGAAATTGGTTATTAATTTAACATAATATCATATATTTATATTTTATATACTCTTGTTTTTATTACAACAAATTTGGGGAATTTTTAAAGGAGGTGGATGATGAATTAAAATAAAAAACTATTCATTATGAATGATAACTCTTCATTGGAAATATACTTATTGTTTGCATGAAAAGATACTCTAGGATATATTTATGACTAATTCAGGTCTGATCGTACAAGTTTATGGATTTAAGGAATAAATTTGAATAGGTATTGGAAGAATAAAAATTACATTAAATTGTGAATAAAACATGAGAAGAGGTTCCCTTTATTAAGGGAGGGGAGGGGCACTCTTGGAATTTCTAAAAGTATTAAATTAATATAAATTTACAACCATATTCAAATGGACCAAATGTAATAATATTATATGGAAAAATTATTTTGAGTTGAAATACAATTATCCATATATAATTTTATATGTTTAGTTTATTTTTTCACACTTTTCATTTGATTCTTTAATCCCTTTAAACAATTTTTGAAAATTTAAATGGTAATAATTTTTTAAATATATAGGCTCTACGAAATATCCTAAAAGAGAGAACCCAATAATAAATGGACAAGGTTTAATTTATCAAACCTTTTCCCAGTATGATGGATGAATATTTTAGTTTTAATAATTATAAGTCATTTAATATAACATCATTTGTTATAAAACATAATTAATTTCAATTTTGACATTATACAATTAATTTGAATTAAAAAACATAATGAAAAAGAATCATTTAGAGTATAAATATTCAAAAAAAATATTTTGTTAGTATCTTAAATTTTTTTTACACAATAAATCACTCAAAATATATTTCTTTTAATATTTTTAGAATTATTTATTTTATAATTTTATATTAATTAAATAATTTCCTTATTAGTGTTGTGTAATAATTTCAGATAATTATTTTGTCACATTAAATTATAAATAAATTAATATTAAAAATATAAATTATTTATACATTAAAGGAATTTTTAAAACCAAATATACATCTTTCTTTTCCCATGGTTAATACAAAATATAATTAACAATGAAAGAGAGTGAAATTTTAACCTTTTTTACATAAATTATTAAAAATATCATAATCATGGCTATATGGATATGAAATTGTATATTTATAGTCATAATATGATATATAGTTTAAATATATTTATCCAAAAGAAATGAGTTATGTTTAAATGACATTGGAACCATTATCTCTATAGTTTAACATTGGTAATCTTGTTTTCCCATTAACCATGGTAATAATCTTTTTACAAATTTTACAATTTATCGTGACCAAATCTAAAATTGACCACGTTAAATAATATTATTTATTTTTATTCCAATAACAAAATCTATTTTGTTAACATATACTAAAAATTTTTATAATATAAATTTAAAATGAACCTTCAGAACATATCCAAAAATGTTTTCCCTTGATTTTATTTTATCACACAACATATGATCTTACATTAAATATACAACTTGTAATCATTACTATGTTTATTTAAATTCATATTGTTATATATATAATTTATACATATAAATTATATTAAAAATTATTAAATAAAATTTTTAGGAATTAACTTTTAATGAAATAATTGATTTAAAAAGACTTTTCTATAAAAACAAATTAGTCTTCCTTATTAATTAGAATATAATATTTTCATAAAAAATAGTAAAAACTCACCTAAATATTATTTTAATATCCTATCTTCAAAATTTATTTCTATTTTATCAAATAAATTTTCAAAATGTGTAAAAATTTAATTATATTTTTAATCCTAAGAAGTTGTAATAATCATTTTTGATAAAAAGATATTTTTTATGAATAAAATGATTTACTAAAATTCGGTTGTTCTATAATAAGATTTTTTAGTGAACTTTATTTATTAGGGATATATATTTATAAAATTAACTCAGAATTTCTATATGAACTATATAAGAATTTATTCTATAATTCTCATATTTAAATAACTTATTTTGTCGGTTTTTTAAGCTCCATGCTTCATATCGTATACGCTATCTAACATAATTTACTTATTTTCCAATATTAGTGTATACATTCCACCAAAAATTTAATATATTAGATCTTTACAATTTAATTTTGATCTTTCTAATCCTAAATATTGTATATGAAAATTTTTTTAATCAAAAATTAATCTAATTGTAAAAAAAAATCTCTTAATAATAGAGAATGGGGGGTAAAAAGGCCATTTAGAAAAAAAATTATCATTCTACATAGGAAAAAATTATTTTCAAGAAAAAATATAGAAATTAACATAAATAATAATTCCCAAATAATGGTAGAGAGTGACATATATCATTATTCTTATGAAAGTGAAGGATAATGGGAATGTTTGTGGCCAAAAAAACCATAATACGATTTTTTGCGAATATTATTGATTAATATTAAAATACTATAATAGGATAAAAGTTTCATTTTAAGAGTCTTTTCTTCTTGTTTATAGATTTATATTCTACTATGAAATATAATTATTCAATATATTTTATTTTATAATAACAATTCCATCCATTTTATGTGCTTTAATATATTTATACATCATCTCTTACTACAAGAGATGAAAATCCAAGAAAAATTATTATTAATGAAGTAGTAAAATTAACTTTTATTAGAGAAAAAATATACTAAAATGGTAAAAAACCCATTCCTATTATTAGTAAAAAATCTCCAAAATTGAAATTTTTAACACAAGATAATTATAAAAGTGAACGAACCACCAAATTAAGAAATACCACATTAATCATGAAATACCTTATAATAATCCCAAAATGTCATCTTAGATCTTTTATAAATAACTAACCAAAATTTCATCAAAATATAAAAAAATAAAATCAAAACACTAGATTAAGTACATTTTAACACATATTCTTAAAAATTAAAATAAACATTTATCTCAAAATAACATTAATCATTTTTAATATTTGAAACTAAAAATATATATTCCCTAATAATATAATACGCATCATTTGATATGTATTTTAATTAAAACAAATCACTATAATAGAACATTAAAATGTTATTTTATTCTAAACCATAAGTCAAAATTTATAACCAAAATAAAATATCATAATTTTCTGCATATCGTAATAATACAAGGATTCCAAAGTTGTGAACTACATTTCAATTATTAATAATCACCAAATCACTTTTCAATACAAAATATATTTCTATAGGGAAACTTATTTTCCAAAAAACAACCTAATATTTTTTAGTGAAATCAATTTTTAACTAATGTTATACTAATAAAGACATAACTTTGAGATTTTGTTAGAATTACACCCCTATAACACTTCAGTTGTGGGTCTCAAAACCTTGGAATTTATAGATGTGACATGTTTTACCTTTTAATAAAATGATATTATTGTAATTATTATAGCATAACAAGAAATGTGATGAAAATCCCAAAAATAACATTAATAGCAGAAATCATACAATCCATGATGATTATTGATACCTATAATATAATAAAATGATAATTTATCTCAAATAGTATATCATGTTAAACTTTATCTTTACATATACATTATCTGAATAAAACATCCACAAAAATATCCTGAATGAAATTAAAATCAAATCACATAAATCCTCAATAATTTGATGTTTATGAAATTTCACATGAAATCCCCCGTAAATTCATATTACCATGATAATGTTCAAAAATCTTGAGTTAATCATACATGAAGACATATATGTTTCTAAAATTAAAAAATCCATAGATGTTTCATGATTATTTTAACCAAAATACATTTGGTACATACAATTTGACAATATAATTCATGAAGTATTTTCGATAAATACTTCAGTCCTCAGGTTTATTTGTTTTCATGAAAGAGGTCTTTCATTTGTTACAAATTTAAAAATTGTATTGCGAGGTTAACTGAAATAAAAACCTTGTTCAGTACACAGAAGGCCTTTAACTACATGAAAATTCATTTTTCATTATCCATTATTTCCACACAGAAATCATCTTCCCCATGATTTGAGAAATGACATAAGGTGTATCTTTCCATGTTTCTGACATGAATGAAATTGATTCTTCATTCCTCAATGGTCTTTATTATCCATTTAAATCACAGGGTCAATCTCTTTCTTATTTAGATATTCTATTATTTTGGGGAGGGGATTCTTGTTAATCAAATATTATGATAACACTTTTAGAATAAAAATAATATATGTCTCCCCAGTTATCATCAAATTTGGATTCTCATAACCATGATATTATCAATCACATTTAGTTTACTTGACTATAATCAAATATCATAGCATGAGTAGAAATAATCCTAGTGGAAAACTATATAATCAATTATATGATATATAAACCATGAAACCTAATTTTCTATATAATAAACAAATGGTTGATCCTAGATAATTCATGGTCATCATTTATTCAAAACCATCATAATTTTATTAATAAAATGGTAATTGAGCCATGTATATACCATATTTGTGTAAAACTAGGTGTGTAGTAAGGATACACTCATCATTAACTAGAAAGATGGATGGGATAAACTTAAAATACTATTTTTTTTTGGAGATTTTATATCTTCATAATATGTCCCAAAACCACATCCACATCTAATATATAGGATGGGTTTATTTTGAATGTAAAAATGACCCATATATTAATAAAAACATAGGATTTTAAATAATAATTAGGATTTTCATCATGGTACTCAATAATTTTTCCTTTCTGTAGATTCCAAAGATTAACTAATACTTTCGATGATTCTAAAAATTGTGGCCATCACATTGAATAAATTCATTTCGTATATTAATATATCAATATTAAATATATAATATAATGATCCATTATATATTCAAATATGATTATGAAATTTTTAAAGTTGTATATATAAATAATTGGTTCATAAGTGAACTACAATATCTCCCACTATGATCATGATAACTAGAACACTTGTTAAAAATATCCTACACAATATATTTCATAATAAACATGGGAAATGAACCATAATAATGTGTTATCTCAGATTACCTATAAGGATAAAAAATCAGAGTTTTCAATTGTCATATAATAATAAAATGGGAATATTGTTATGATAACATGTGAATAACATTTGAAAAATATACCATGAAAATCTTAGATCATATTTTCATTAATAATTTAAGTCTTGGATGTTGAAAATATTTGAGTGGAAAAGTAAATAAATGATCATGAGATATGAAACCACAAACTAGACATAGATTTGGGGAAAATATAATTTCGTAACCATTTAAACATGTATAAATAGAAACACCTTCACTCTTTATATTAAGGACTTTAAATCATTCCTTTGTATAATCATATAGACATAAAAACATGGTCAAACTATAATAATATAATCATTAATTGAAATTAACCACATAATATTAAGTAATAAAGACTGGGTAAATGATTAATCTTATAAACATGAGAACTATGTAAATGCATTAAATAGTAGAAATGAAATCAGTTTTATTGTTAAAATATTTTCCTCAGGAGTTATCAAGATTTATACAATGTATTTGATGGGTATAAAATTAAACACCTACCCATAAAATTTAAAATCTTACATATGTGTACCATTATATAATAAAAAATCCTTATATCATGAAACACTTAATAGAAATATGATACATAATAATTTCATTGTAATAGAAATCATTAGAAAACAACGGGTTTCATAAGAAAACCCCCTAGAAATTAATGTTGTTTTATAATAACAATGTCATAAAAATCATAAACCATCAAAATAAGTTATATTTATGGTACCATTAGACCATAAACCTAGTATAGAATAATTATAATCAAGGAATGTTTTCATTAATGGATATAAATACAATAAAAATATCAACAAAAACATTTTAATGGAAATATCCCTTCCAATGAAAAAATGATATTTTTAAACAAACGTTTTACTCAAATAATAATGAAAAATTTATTTTAAAATAAAATTTGAAATATATAGCGTTATAATTATTTTATTTGAAATTCTTGATGAAGGTAAATATAATTCATGTATTTCATGTCAAAACAATGTTACATTTTTCATCAAAATTTAAATGCCAAAAGTACATCATTTATAAGGTGATTAGATGATTCATTTTAATCCATTTTGGAAAAAAAACATGTGTAAAGTAAAATTTATTCTAAAATTTTGTAATATCAAAATTAATTATTAATAAGTTCCTATAATAAATTATAATATAAGATAGAGGATTTTCAGGAAATGTGAGGTACTGTGAGTTTTCCTAAATAAACAGTTTCTAGTATAATGAGTGAAAATAGGGATTAAAATGAATTGAAAACATTTTATTTAAATAAATTACTAGGCGGGAATAAAGATCAATTGTTTCATAAGAGATAGATCATTATATTTCATAATCTGAAACATAATAAAAAAAATTCCCATTAAATAAAGAGATTGTATCATAAAACCCTTTTACTGTAAGAAATTATTTTATCACAATACCCATGAAAGAAAGAACCATTTTTGGTCATTTATATCCAATAATTCTAATGATAAAAATAAAAAATCAATTCAATTATAGAATATACACCTCACAAAAGAATCAAGTGGTGAATATGGTATGTTTCCCATGGAAATAAAAGTAATATGAAAACAACATACCTCATGTGTTGAATTCCTTAGCACATGATTAAAAGTCATATATAATAATCATAGGTATATTCTACATACATTTTAAGACAATAATAAAAAATATATTACCCTATATGATATTATTATAAACTTTTATTACCCATTTAATAATAATTATTTTTAAAAACACAATGTTGGGTCTTAACCATATTCCCATTGGAATACAATTTAGTGCATTAGTTTTCATTATTATAATTTAATTGTTGTAAAAGAGTCTCTAAAATTATATTTAGGATTTAAATATAATATATACTAATTATAAACATTTTTAAAGACACCCATAAACGTTATATAGAGGAATCATATTACATCATTTTGGGAGATGGTAGGTAATATGTACAATGAACACAGTTTCCATTCTTCTAACCAATAGACCATTATAATGGTATATACAAATTAAACAATGTATAAATTTTTTTATTCCATATATATATATATTCATTAGATCTATCATTATTACCATCAATTTTAAAATAAAATGAAGATCATATCACATTAGTTAATTTATGTGGTAGTTTACACATACACATGAGGATTTGTTATCATTTTTAAACAGATCAGATAATAAAAAAGATAGATGTGAAATTATAAATATATAATTATAATTATCTATTAAATATCATCTATATAATTTAAATCCATTATTATATACATCAATTTTATGTGGGGATGGAAACAAAATTATATAGGTTTGAGATTTGTTATTTCCTTGTACACATGATCGATAGTTTCATTTCCCATATAATGGGAGAAGAGATGGATATATGTTATACCATTAATAGAGTAACATATAGGTATATCTAATAGAAATTTTTTAACGTAAATAGAGAATAGTATATTGAGGTGTAAGAGGAAATAAATAAAATATTATTAGTATAAAATGATATATCTTCTTTAAGAACCCTTATAGGTATCCAAAAAAGGTAAGCATGTCTAATTCCATGATAAAACCATTAATACATGGAATTAGGGGTAGATGTTTGGAATTTATTTTTGTATGTATTGGATGGACCAAAAGTCCTTTTAATTTTCATCAAATGAGGATAGGAGGATTCATTTTATAAGAAAGGGAAGGGGCATTGTTGTAATATAATAATGTTATATGAAATGATAAATTATTTCTCAAATTAAAATGGATCCAAATTGATAATATTCGAGGAATGAAATTTGAAATTGAAAAAACTGTCATCCAATAAAAATTTTACATGTTTAGGTGATGCTTTCACCCTTATCTTTTTTCCTTTATCACTTTTTTAAAAATTACCACGGTAATTGGAGTTATAAAAATTTGGGGGAGAAAGAAACGTCTATTAAAAAAATAAAACATATGTGTATCATGTTTGATATTATCAACAATTTAAAATTCACCTGCATAAAAATAAATTTTTTGGAAATTATAAATCATTTTAAAAAACAAAATTTATTATAAAATGTCAATAAAGTTACTATTCATTCTAATTGACTCTAAAAATGCCACAGAATAGATACTATAATAATATAAAAACTTCTAAATCCAAAAATTTCTTATATTGATATAATTGTTTAAAAAATAAATATATTTTATTATATTACTCTTAATTTTATTAATAATAATTAACTTAATTACACTTTCATTTGAATAATTATTATTTGGTGTTTCTTATGAATTTGATGCGGTTATATGAAAAATAAAATTTATGAATACATTATAATTAAAATTAAAAATTACTTATAATTAAAATTTTTATTATAACCAAATATTCATCCATGTAATTCCAATGTGAATACATAATATATTTTTAAAAGAGGGTGATATTTTATTATTTTATTCACTTAAATTATTATAATGGGAATAATCAGGGCCATATGTCTCTAGAATTAGAACATTCCTAGAATTAGTTGAGAAAGTGTCAAAATTTTGTCCATAAAGATGAAATTTGCTATTCTTTTTTGTCATTAAAACCCATATATCATTAGTTTAACCAGCTGTCACTATTTTTTACCCTTAATCGTCATAAATTGTTTTACACTTTTAACAAATCATTATGATAAAATAATTATTTTATATTATTAATTAATATAAATTATGAAGAT
This sequence comes from Viscum album, assembly GCA_963277665.1. Taxonomy (NCBI): domain Eukaryota; kingdom Viridiplantae; phylum Streptophyta; class Magnoliopsida; order Santalales; family Viscaceae; genus Viscum; species Viscum album. Next base: position 940,291,984 of record OY728129.1, read on the forward strand.
TATAAATATGTTATCTATTTTATGAAATTCAATTCACAGAAGTGGTAGAATTTAATTTAAATATAAACCTACAAAACCTGTTAAATTGTTTTTTCACGAAATGCATATCTTAGGATATGCTTAAATTATTTATATTAGTAGTGATCACCACTATACAGATATATAAAATCATATATTTCAATATATAAACTATAAATTTTAATTAAATTTCTAACTATTTTAATATTATTTTAATTAATTTTAATACAAGTACAATGTGAATTTAAATATAGTGTTCAATAAATGTATTATTTTATCACTATTTAATGAAAAAACATTCCTTTCATAAATATCTCAAAATATTACACTCTCATAATTCCCATATTTTAATTTTAAAAATTGAAGTTTATTTTTCCAATATATTAGGAAATAGTAGAAAAAATAATTATATTATATTATCAGAACAATATGTAAAAATTATTTATGAATAAAATGATTTTTTTAATAATAAAAAGAAGTTAGAAAAAACTGAGTGATTAGTTATTAATAACTTATAATTAATTTATATTTAGTAGAACTAATATATATATATATATATTTACACACACATATATATATAAATCAATATTTTGTTAATAATATTTATATCTACCAATTTAATGACTATTTTTATTTTTCAAATATCAATAACATATTTTTTAAGTCTTTTAATCTTTTTGTTCACTATCACATACATTACTGAAGAAAAAGATCATATTTTAAATGTTATGGGTGTTATAGTTATATAGGGAATAAAATTGTGAGTGTCCTTTAAGGTGTAGCAAAGTACCCATATTTTAAATGGTGAGAATTATATTATTGTGTATATATCAACATATTATAATAAGAGCACATGTTTCATTTGTCAAGAAGAATAAAAATTTAAAATCAATAGATTAAATAAACCTTTTGGTATATAACCAAATTATAAACTCAATTATAAATATGTGCTTATAAAGTTATTCTTTTTGATCCCTAGGTTACCAATTTTTACCTTTTTTCCTATATAGTGTAAACTCTACTAAATATAGGTAATGAGTTTTTTCCAATAATTTAAAGGTGATTTATTATTTAATCATATAATAATAGTAATTAGATTCATTAAATACATTTTATAAAATAAAATATCTATGGATATGAAATATTTATTATAAAATTGTAGAATACAATTCGTATGAAATGGTTTTCAGAAATATTGCATCCTTAGAAAATTACATTCTGTATTATAGAATTATAAATAATTTTTATTTCTATAAGAAAAAATTGTTAAGTATAAATAAATTATTATTTTTTCAATGAAATAAAAAAATATTTAAAAAGTATATTATTTAAATAAAATACATAATAATTTATTTTATTGTCAAATACTACTTATATTTAAAAAACTGTTGATTGGTTTTTTAATTCGATCATAGTATTTAGAAGTTAATTGTTTTACTCGTTAATTACTTCCTCAGCTAGGACAATTTTCTATTTCCTTTCATTTTATACGTACTTCTTAATATAGTCATATAAATTATGGTTTTTTTAAAAACTATATTCATATTTACCAAAAAATAAATTATTTCATAAATTTTCCAAAACTTCCACATATGAAAATTGAAACATACATATTTAGAAAATAAAGTTCTACTTATAAAAATTATAAATATAATATTTATAAATCGATAATGAAAATTAAAAAATTTATATATATTTAAATCTCTATTCATGGAAACCTTTTATCTTAAAAAATTATGCATGCTTGATCATATTATATTTGAATTTTTAATAGATATCAATATTTTTTTATTTTTTGTCTTTCAGTCATATATTTTTTTATTAATAAATATGTTGAGGATCATTTTCATTTGGTATAATGTATGGGGAATTAAATCAAACATATTATTGATATTCAAAATTATTTTAAAAATCCGAATATATTAGATTCTCTCCATTAAATAAATTATATCGTCACAATTTTAATTTTCACATACATACTATGTAAATATAAGATATATATATGACCTATTATATAATATCATATTTGATATCCATATAGGAAGTATATATTTCTTCCGTAAAATAGGCCAAACCTAATTCTATTTTTTCTCTAACTATTTTAGTTAAATATCCCTGATGATTAGGTATCATAACTTTCAAAATTGAATAACATTTACATGATATCACATATCCATCCGTGAAATGATTGGATATTTACGATTGGTTTTATATATGGAATGATATTTCCCTGTTTTATTATTACACTAGATTCTATATAGAGATGTCTAATAAATATACAAAATAACATTAAATTCATATAAAGGTGGGATAATATGAAATTTAGGAAGCATGATAAAAATACATCAACATGTGGCATGATAATAATAAAAGTTTTGATATTGTAACATTAAATCGTCTGTGTATTTATTTGATGATCAAAGAAAACTTCATAGGCCTATGAGAGTGGTTAATTTAAAATCAAATTAGATATATGAAAAAATAGAGTGGTGGATGAGAGAACTAATTAACTCTCAGTTTCTGCAGATTCATTTTGGAGTAGGGATATTATGGGGTTTTCCTTATATCCTCGGTTTAAGATGGTACATATGTTTTTTATCCTTATTATCCATTAGTATAGTGATTAATTTTTCATAATTCCAAAACATTAGACATTTGAAGTATCAGATATTGTTCACCTCAAATTCATTGAGGGGCGAATTCTCCCTAGATCAAAATCCTTGGGCTCAATGTCCAATCCTTCCACACATGAAACACTTTTTAATTCATATATGACATTCCCTTGAGTTTTTATTCCAATATTTTTGATATGTGGTAGGTTGAATATTCTTGTCTTTATAATTTACTCACCAGACTTTCAATAAAAATCCATAATTATATTTATTGTTTTATTTTCTTAATTTTGGAATGACTCAAGTCATTAATCATTGCATGTTATTGTTGACTAAACATAACAAATAAAATTTCAACCCCCTCATCAATCCCATTATAATTATTATTAAACTATTCACTAAATAATATATCATGTCCATTATTGACAAGGTTTATACTATCTTAATCAGTTTATAAAACCCAACTGAGTTAATTGAGAGTGATTTACAATTAAAACAATTGGATGAATATGGCAATATAATTACATGAAAAATTCAACCTCTAAATATCCTACTCATTTAAATTGTTATATTTTTTTATCATTTACAACTACATAACATCATGTTAAATCAAGTTTTATTTATGTTTGGTTCTCTGATATTATAAAAAAATTCATTATCATTAAAAAATAATTAATAATATCTTGTATTGAAATTGTGATTAACTAAAATGCTCCCCCAAAAGTGGCTATCTGGTTATGGAATCTTAGGCCCACTAATTGGGTACTAATGTGATGAATGAGTTGATAATACACCAAGATATTTTTAGGTAATTATCGCTATGGTCATCTATGTGACAATAACTTGATAATTCCATTATCTAGATTGGAATGTAATTATATTGATAACAACACAATATTTACTTTAACATAAATTTCATGGTTTTATCATCTTCGAATGCTTATATATTAGATATATATCTTTTATATTTGTTATTTTTCTCAAATTATAATCCCCAAAAAATATAAAAAAATCAATAAAAATAACTAAAATTGCATTGGATTACAACTGGAACACCCCTGACAGACAAATTCATATCTGGGTTGAAAAAAAAATCTCCAAACACTGAAAATTGAGAGTAACAAAATATATGTTATACATAATTTTAATAAGTTATATATTAAATATTACATCAAAATTACATAGTTCCATGAATTTATGGTTTAATTTTTTCAGGATTAGTTTCATAAGAGATTGGTTTAGAAAATAATTATCAAAATTTATACATAATAAAACCACAAAACAATTCATTCCATACTAATAATATTTTATAATCATATTAATTAAAAATTTATGGTAAACATAAGATATGGGTTAGCTTAAATTATTAGGTAAGGAAAACATATCAACATTTTATCAATGGTTAGATCATGCCTGTAGGAAAAGACATGGGCATGGGATAAGTATCTTAGTAAAATAACATGTAACATTAAGAGTTTCCTATAAGAAATTATATAATGAAATATAAACTCAATTGAAAAACCTATTTTATTGTATAAGAGTGCTAAATTATAAGACAATAACCATGAGTGATGATGTATAGCAATGTCACTTATCATAATTACATAAAAATATCATGTTGTGGGAAAATCCAATCATCCTCAAACAATAATTTGAGATGAAATCCAGGTATGTAATCCCTTTATGGTTCTAGATAAATCCATGAATGTGCAACTCATATTTTTTATTATAAAATAGTTATGTCCACCATATATTTTTTTTAAAAACTATATATGAACACGAATTTTGATATCCTTATAAAAAACACATCATCTGATGTATTGGAGTGCGTTGAAGGAACTAAATTATCTCAGTGATTTATCATAAAAAATGTCTCATGGTTGTATTAGACTAAAAAATTCCATGGGATTTATCATATTGAAAATATAATAGTAATTTAATGATAAAACACCTATTATAATGATAATCCATACACAAGTGTCCCATAAATGAAATCAATCCCATATTATAACATGAAGAACCCGTGAAAATAAAATTGATTATATATCATTTCCAAATGGAATCATGTAACTTGATATTTATTGTAAATCCCTAGACGTCGAAAACTAAATAAATGTAATGGAGTTTTTTATAATGGAATTTCGTAATTAATTAACAAAATATTTATCAATAGGGTCTAAATCATTTATAGTTGAATATTAAAGGGGAAATGAAACATAATGTAGTCTATAGAAAAAACTTATTCTCATTTTCATTTAAATAATAAGTCTTGGATCAATTTATTAAATCTAACATTTTAATTTTTGAAATGAAATAATTTTAAAAATGAATATTAATAATTATATCTAAAAGAAACACTATGGATTTTTTATGTTGTATCTTCTCTTTTTAGTTTTCATTGAACATAGATATAATTCCTAAGGGCTAGTTTGAATTTATGAAACACAGGTAGAATGTTGGATGGAACATTGCTGTAGAAAAAATACATGGTTTTTGGTAAATACCTAATGTTTATTTGAATAATTGGAATTTATTTTAATACACAATGTGAAGTAAATACCTGAGGTGTATTCGGCTAGCCGAACCTCATTCATTACCTGTTAGGGGTTATACATATGAGGTGTTTCCCAAGTCTTCCATGATGTTTAATTAATTTTCATTCCATTTAGATGATGGAAGAGGTTTTATAAAAAAAGGGTAGGGACCCGTTTTATAAATAAGGGATTTTCAAATTCTTCCAAATAGAAGAGTAGCAGCATAAGATACCCCATGCACGCCTAACCTAGGTTATTTTTCCCCTCCTCCATCTGAGCTTTGTTAGCCTCACTATTGGTTAAATTGGATCTGCCACAATATGATCTCCACAAAAATTCATTACATTCATAGTTTATATTCATAAATCATTCCAAACATTTTTGTAAACTCATATTCCATATTTATAACGGGTTTTTCTAGTTTCATAATTTATCTTGTTTTACCACAAATCAAAGGCTGAAAAAAGATGAAAATTCATCTACTAACCTAAGTACAATGTTCATGTTCCCCAAAATTCATAGTAATTTAATTTTACTACGTCCTCATTCATAATGTTATACTAATTAACAGATAATTGCTTCTTATGTTATTCTTTATAATGCGAGACAACCCAAATGGGTGTTCCATCCTTAAATTCCCTTTTAGGTGAAACATAAATAATTAAATCACCTTCATAGGTGTGTTTTTATTTGTATTATATGATTACCAAAAATTTTAATTGAACTAGTTAAATGAGTTTAAATGGGTTATTCCAAGAACTCCAAACCTAGTTTAATTTCTTTTTTAAAATGATTTTTCCCAACTTGTTTAAAATGATCGAAAATTCAATTATGCCCAAAATGGTATGATTCATGATATTTAATCCATACATAATATCCAAGATGATAAGATTACATGTAAAATTAAGGGAGTCCTTGTATGACCTCTTTGAACCCTACTATTAGATCTTGTAAATGATTTTTTATCCACTCGAGTGATTTAGGGTTGGATTGGGATTTGATCTCCAAGATTTTACATGACATCCATGGGAGTGATAACTATTCCCTATGGGAGAAAATTTTGATCATCTTGGTGGATATATGGTTATACATGTTCACTAGGTATACTCAGTCCCTGACATGAGCTATAGAGGATGGGCTTAGTGGGTTTATTTCTAGATATTTTGATATTGATACATGGGAATCTATTTATGGATAATTATAGAGATATTGTTATAGTATTGGGCTATTATAGTTCCCCTTGAGTGATAATTTGGATTTCTTATTGATCTCTTTGTATGGGATCATGGTGCCTCTAATTAATTCTAATTATAACTTTTAAATTAATTATTAACGATGTGTAACTATTATTCTATAGATTCATCCACCAATACAAATAATGTGCAATGGGATGGTCCACCTCAAGATGCATATTTATGATGAATAAAAATAAATTATTTCATAATTTTACTGGGTACCTCAGTTTAGAGATATCTAGTCTTGGAATGAAGAGTGTATAATTGGTTTGGTTACCAAGAGAAACCCAGTATTATGTATTTTATATATTTATTTCCATTAATTTGTTATTCATTGAGAAATTTACATTTTATATGCATGAAATTGATTGATCTAGACATCATTGGTGGTGGAAAAAACTGAGTATATCAAACACCATATTTGGCGCACATTTGGTAGTCAAGAAGGTTTCCTCAAAACAACATATAAAAGGCAGAGTGTTCATGTTCAAAAGATTGATTCTGATTTCTATAATGGATTACAATATAAGAGAACTGAGGATAATATTTTAAATCATCTCGTAATATTTTTTTGGTATTATTTATATTTTTATTGAATGTGGTATTACTTATGTCCCATGTATTCTGTGTAATATTTTTTAAAGAATCATGAAATTATCATCATCATAATGTTGTATCTCTTATTGATTCATCTTCATCCTTCTTATAATTATTGGGTGATTATTATTTTTCTACTACATTATTATTCTATTCACACTTATTATATTGAAATATATATAATTTTTATATAATCTGAATCATTAGGGAATTGTATACCCATGGACACACCACAACCCCTTTATGCTATTCAGAAGCTTATGAAATATGTGGAGGTGCGTTTGAGGTAAGGTGGCTGGCTATATCGAGGCAACACTTAAAGCATTATCAGAGTGATGCTATAAAGTGGTGTCAAATATTATTTTTTACATTTTTACTTACTGTTTAAAAAATAGACATGTTACATGGTAGTAAAGGAATTTTTTTTATGAGGATATTCCCATGTTTTGTTAGCTAACATACCGATAAAACCCAAATTTTCTAGGATAGGTTTTGTTTCTTCTATATTATTTTATTACATTGGTTTTTATTTCACCGTTCTGTGATAGATGTGTTTTGTAACATTACCATTGTTGATATTATTATGGTAAGATTTAATTACCCTGGTCAAGGGATGTGATTTTTATTGCCTAAGAATAATCTTAGCAACCATATGACTTATATTCCATTCATGGTTCCATTCCATGTTTTTTTGTGTATTTATTGTATTTCATGTTATTGTTGTGATTTTCATTATTTCTTATGCATTGTATTGTGCTATATATTCTTTTTGGAATTACATAATATAGAGTCTTTAAGAATTCGACAACAATATAAATGTTTTTTTACCATATTAATATTGACAATGACACTGACAAATTTGAACCAGGAACCACTGGTTCTATAACTGAAATATTAGTTAATTTTATTGAGGATTGCTAATGTAAATTTATAAAGTGAGTAATTTTATAAATTTTGAATTTTATTTCATTTAATAAAATAACTATACATAACATGTTACAACATTATACTCAATATAAAGGTAATTTTGCAGTTAATTGATGTACCAATTGCAATTTATAATGATTATGGACCATTAAAAATTTCGAATTTTGACACATATGAATGGATTTAGATATATATAATTATATAAATAATACTTTATTTAAACAAATTAATTCTTTAAAATAAAAAATTTATTGCTAGATGGTGATTCCAATTTCAATGTAAATGTTTTTTTACTCGATACCAAGCAATTGAAACTCATGAACCCCTACAATGGTGTTTGATACTTTCACTCTAACATGACATTTATTATGGGATGTAGGAAATGTCTTATGTGGCGGTGCTCATGCTCTTAAGGTGGTGGTCTATGAGCGACCAATATTGCCCCTAATATTACCACAGTCAACCCCATTGACTATATTTCCACTAGGATTCAATGATAAATACCAATATTTCTTCTTCCTCTTTATGATGTTTTCGTATTTCACATTGAGACCTTCACCTACTATGAAAAATTTGACTCAATGATTTAAGTAAAATAATCCTCCCATCCTTTCTTGGAATAGAGGTCCTTATTCTATATAACACTAGACCATTTAGCCAATTGAAAAGTACTGCAGGACAAGTTCCATAATCCTTAGGTTCATATCTTCACACACAAAAGGCTAACGACTTATCGAGAGGGTATAATGAGGTTATAGTGGGTAGGATATTCACTTCAATTATGATAATATAATGGTATTTTTTAATATATAAAATTTTTTAGAAATGAAAAACTATTATAAACTGCTCCAGTAATTGCCCCATGGAAGAAAGAAATGCTATCTCAGACAATAATTGAATCATAATAAACAATAGTAGTAGAATAATTAAATAAATCAAACAGAGCATTTGAAGATAATCATTATTATCAAAATGATCCATAAATATCAAATATAAAAATGGTCATCAATGGATAGTCATGGTACTTACCTATATATAAGAATTAAAATAAAAAATCATACAAATGAGAAACTCCTACAGATGATGAAACCTCATGCTCCATTTCTATCAATCACTTGTTAAATGGGAAAACACTAAGGTCTAGTTTTATATCCCAAAACACTTAAGTGATGGAAAGCCATAAAATATACACACATCCCAAAGAGATCGTTTAGGGTGTCAAAATTAATCTTAGTATGCCACCATAATCATGTGGCTATCTAACATCTATGTTTTTGCAGGTTTTTCTAAAGTGTAAATACAAAAGTACATGAGATTCACAAAATTAGATGTTCTTCACTTGCGCTGGACATTAATAATAAAGAATGTCATCCACATTAGCCAACATTGAAATACAATTTAGTATAGGAGGCTTAGGATATTACAAATGAATACCCTGATATAGATCTATCCAGGTGAACCCTTAGGTTTCTCCTCTATCAATGTCACCCAGCACCATGTGAAAATCAAAACATCATGTGTAATTAATGTCTTTGACATCCAGTAGTGGCAACCAAATAATAAGAATTTGGTCCCTCAGACCCCTGATCGAAAGCATATGTGGGATCAATGTCTGACGTCCAAACGCATATTGACACCTAACATCAAAATAATATCATTTTCGTCTCAACATTCGATATTACATAGAATGGTGATTACATTACTCCAAAATAAATTTTGTCCCAATGACCTCATGTATGGTGAGCCTCAGACCTACACTGATAACCTCAACACTAATAAATTATGGAACCTCACTATCATCATATATTTTTACATCAAATACCAAAATCCATAAAAACAATATTCATTTATTGGATGTATATACCTTCATTAATGGTCAATACCACCTCATTATACAAGTCCTACTGTGTGATAATTACTCCAAATTGTGAACTGGTAAATAAGTGTGAGTGGTAATCAAGAAATAAATTAAATTACGACATCATTCTGGAACCTTCTTTTCTTATATCCATGTTGATCAACATGATGGACATCACTATGTCAGGTAACATGATCCATGACCATATCCTGGTGACCTTGTTACCTCAAATGATGACTATTTCACCCAACCAAAGATGAACATCAGAGAAAAAATACTTATTTCGATCCATACCCAACCTAGCTATCACGTTTCCTCAGTCCAGATGTCCAATTCCATCTCAATCCTTAGGTCGATCATGTCACGCTATATTGGAAATAAATACTTCAATATTGATAATTTAAAACAATTCAATATAATAATAATATCAAACATTTCTAAACATCACATGTGGTCTCAAGACCTTTATATGGTATGGTCATATAGGTAATGGATTTTTATTCTTCTATGCATCTTATATGGTCACAAAATTAATTTTAATGAATGAAATTAATTAATTTTGGACATTTCCAATCTACAAAATGGCACAGAAAATTCTGCACTCTTGAAAAATATATTAAATAAAAAATAAAGATGTGATCCATCAACCTCTTTTTGGTATAAATCCTCTTGTCCGATCTTATCCTTTCATTCCGACTGATTGGGATGAAATCAATGAGTTTGATGAACACCCTTAAATTTGGTAAAACCACTCACATAGATTTAGTGCACCATATGGAGAGGGAATATAAGAAAAGTTGGAAGTATATTCTATTGTGCACTGATACAGATCCAACACCATAGATGGATCTAAAAATAATGTTCAAACAAAGGAACTATTAAAAAAATACATAGGAGGAAGATAAGGAGTTTTGTCCTCTAGTATGTGTGGGTGAGGTAGGAGGAAAGGAGGAAATAAGATATAATAGGGGAAAGGAAAATAAATTTTTTACACTTTTAAAGATACTCCATTGTTTTAAAATTATTTTTGTAATACATTGCACCACTCATCTGAATCCTACTTAATAAGGGAAAATATCTGCATGATTACCTTTTGTGGTTTGGCTAAACCTTGTTGAGCCCATGCTTTTCAACTAGTTATGTAGAACTCTCAATTTAGCATGATAATGATTATCCCAAACTGTGTTTCTACTGTGTAGATACATATAGTAAGAAAATAGTGATTCATTCATGGTCGTGAACCCCAAGGTACACTATTTCTAAATCATTGTTTAGTGCATTTCCACAATTTCTTTCTGTAGGCAACATGGTTTTTCCATACCTTGTACATTAGTCAGTTCACTTAGATACTTTGGGTTTTCCAACATCGAAGGATCCAAATACAAATTAAACCCCAATACACATTCCTAACATTAAATAGAATCCAATGACAAGGTAATGTTTCAACGGGAAACTCAAAATATATTTTTGTAAAATGAGAAATGATTTGGTATACCCACTAAATTCTAAAAATTCCAAATGGGTGATGAATTCCTCCTGCTCTGAAAACCCAATACATTACAGTCATCCCACATTATCATAGCTTATTAAAAATCTATAAATCATAAATATGAGATGGTACTAAATATAACCACTTATTTAAAATTAATTAATACTATGTCGGTCTCAAAGGATATTGTCAATTACCTCAAGTGGGTTCCCCACCATAAGAGTTACCTACCCTGGTGATATCATGACCTGCAACTGAATCAATATTGATGTCCTATTGAATATTACTACATTGATAGTGCTCCCTTGATACATCGTCACTCAAAGACTTGATTATGTTCTCTCATGCATTACTAGAAGAACATAATGCCCTGCATATCATTGGATTCCTTCCTTAAGTCCATGTTTCACATGACATTTATAAGGTCCCAGATCTCATTAGATGCTCAAAATCATTCCTAGTGCCTCAAACATCTATCATGTACTAGGTAATATTGATTCTAAGATTACAAAACACCTCATTTCCCCACAGTTCCTTGATACCCCAATTCAAACACACCTCATGTAATCTCACATCACATTGATGATCGTATATAAATCCTATTTCAACAATCCCCCTTTATATATAATGTAGATGAGCTGATCCCATTCTAATAACTAACATATGGATAGTCCATAGATATATCCCATGTACCTCATTCTACCAAAAGGGAATTCCTATAAAAGTCCTTTCGAAAACAAAATGGTGTACCACTAACCATAATTGGCTCCTCAACCTTCTTAGCACATGTAAACTCCACTTAATGAACCTTGCATGATGTTCTACTACTTGAAGCATGACCCTCAAAAATTTATGGACCAAAATATTTCCATTGAACCCAATACTATGTCCCACTACCTTTGGCATAACCACAACATTCAACTGACTCTTAGCTACCAGCTCCATGTACTGGTCCTAATATGATCATAGAACTAGGTGTCTTCACTAATCCTTGACTATTGTCGATTCGATAAGAATTATTACAGATCCACTCAGGAATCATGACATCCCACATGCTCGCAAATCCATTTTCACTCGATCACGCTAATTATGCACATGACATGGAATCCTCTCTTAGAAGCACAACATTTATTATCCGAATTTAGGTGGCCCTAATGATTCTTTAGCTTGAACGCCCTATTGAGACCCCTTTTAGGCCTCATTTCAACTATTTCAAGTGTCTCCAATAAAATAACCTAAAACCATTAACTGGAATGAGTAATAATTATCCAACATGATTTCCTTGAATATGATTTCTTGGTTTACTACCTCTAAGAACAAGACTAACCTAAAAGTGTTCTCATACACCCAAATTGCATGATGTACACATCCTTTAAATTTATCACCCTGAAGATGATGTCACCCACCGTACTGATAGAAAAATGATACAAATTAGTGAATGTCATTTAACAGTTAATGAGAGATATTTCTCCCTTACATAGTCTTAATATCTCTAGATATCTCCCAATTATCATAATTAAATAGTGGAATGTGATATGACATGAAAAATTGAATCATGTGTTCCATTAAAGGCTCTTCTCATAGGGATCCCCTACAGATCCCTTGAATGATGCATACCATGATATATCTAAGCATCTTGTCAGTCCATGGCCCATAATCATTCAAATATGTTGGCTATCATGCCTACAATGAAGTCTACACCTGAGCCTGTACATATTCCTATACCTACGACTCATGATCTACCTGACATTCTTGGTCCTCTTCCTAACCCCCAAGGGTCTAAACTGATTTCCACTTTTGTGACACTAAATCATCTCTCACCAAATGATCCATTGGATCCCATATAGGTGGAATCACAGAGAATAATAATATCATCATCTAACATCCTATATGATATGTATATATATGAAACATATATGGAAAGTATTGACAAGAAGCAATATCTCCCCAGCCTTACACATTACAATCACAACTATGTCTCTCAACATAAACCCAAATGGAGCATTATACACCCATATGAGATCCAAGTATCACATATTTCTTGGGCCACGATCATCCCAATGGATCATGTGTCATCAATATAATGACCATGTTTCCAAACTAGTTGATCAATAACACCCCATTTCATCATCCCTACACACTCTAATAAGATCCAAACTGATACATATATTTTTCTCACGTATTAGAAATATATTTTATAAGGTTCCCTTCATGGGATGTTAGATTATGATTCTCTAAAAGAGATTCAATACTAGAAAACATTTCACATCTTCCTTTCTTGAAAATTTAAAAAAATGACTCTAATTTCAATCCAAATCCTCAATCATAATAATAGTAACTGATGTCTCAAAAAATGGAATTTTGTATATTTTAAATACCCTATCTGACTAATCATAAAAACAAACACCCCACTCCATGTCAGGATAAGAGTCCAAAGATCCCCCCATACCATATAAGGATGGGGATCCGATATTAAAATCATTAATAATCCAATCCAATCTCACCAATCAATGCTTAAATAAAATCAACTGTAAACTAAGGAATGTATAACAGTAATTTGGACATTTGGAAACATGGTATGTCCCCCATGCATGGGAATATAGGAACCCAAAAATGATTTTTAGACCCCTTTTTGATAAAACCCCAATCTATAGACTACCATAATTAATATATAGGTACTATTAAAGAAATAAAAAAATATACCTTTGAAACCATTATTAGAACCATAACTTATTTAGCCACCCAATAAGTGGTTTAGGATTAGTGACACAAGCCTTAAGAACATCTCCCTGTATTCCAAAGTCATCTAACTACTATAAACTGTATAAAGGGGTGATTGTGGGGAGACTAGAATTTATTTTGATTATAATAAAATTGTCAATGTAAATATATAATATTTTGATGAATATATGGAACAACAATCACTAGACCTATAACCATCCCATAGGGGAAGCACAATCAATCTAATAAAATAAAATAAGAATTGTTAAAAGAAATAGTGGTATGAATAAACATGCCAAACATGAAATTTATAGCTAAACATTCAGAGAAAAAACGTCATATATATCAATAATAATAAGCTACACTAATGGATAACCATAATAGATTCAAATATATATGCATGCAGATACAAAAAAAACAAAATAGAAACTATAGATGAAGTAGGAACAACAAGGTATCTTTCCATTCATAACATGGTAAAAGTTCCAACACTACAATCCATCTCATCTTTAACCCCTACCTATTTGAAAATATTTAAAATATAAACTCATATCAAAGGGTCCATATAGTGTGTGAGACATAATCTCAGTAGGCCACCACCAAGGATGTCTTACAATTCATTTCTGTTTTAAAAGGTGTCTCTAAAGTGAAAATAAAACAATATTTTCATGTCCTAAAAATATTTTTTCCCCTATTCCGAATATCCATATCGAAAGAATTTATCTAATTCAAAAAACATTGTAAAACGTTTGAGGAGAGGATCTTATTCCATTTCCCTTGGCATCCCCGGATATACATCAGTCAGTGCAAACCAATAGGTTCCACCTCAATTAATGTCACCTTTAACCATGTTCCAAGAAATAAATCATATCTACGTCAAGTCACCGATGTCCTAAAGAAACACCCAAATAGTAAGAATCTAGTCACTCAGACCACTTATGGAAAGAACCTAACACCTTGCAACACAACATCATATGGTAAAACTTTGAATGTCCCCCAAATAATATTTGAAATGATAGATACCATAATAAAATCATTATAAATGAAAATTAATGAAATAAAAAGATTTTATAGTATTTATGAAACCTATACCAATAAAATAGTAACTTGATAGTAAGAATAGTAATATGACCTGTATGAATAGTAAATCGACTAAATGATTTGTATCCTCACCCTAGAATGTATAAATATAAAATTTTTCACCTTATAAGGGGATTTAATGAACTAAGTCAGGTCGTCATCTCACCCAGCCCTCAACCCGATCCACAGTAAGACCCGAGGGGTGTTCTCGATCCCCACGGGCTGGCACAGGTGCCTGAGTATAAAAAATAATACATGGGAATGATTTCCCCGAAATAAACATATTAAAATAAACTACAAAAACAAAAAATGAATATCTGATAAATTCAGTCAAACACACCCTTAAATACATTCTAATTTAATTATTACAACGTTAGACTAAAGGAAAATGTACTACGATAGAGGTGTAACAAAAATCTATAACAAACCACCCCTCAATGAGAGAGGTGAAACATCCACAATCTAAAAACAAGGACCATCATGAGAAGGCCACTAACGACTTGAACCAACCTCGCTGAGCACGATGCCTCAACCATGATACACAAGAAACAAAATCTATATACAACTAAAGGTACATGTAGGGTGTGAGCCAAGTTTCCAATAGGATATCACCATACAAAGAGTTTCCATGCCACAACATCAAAGAAAAAATTTAACATGTCTATTCAAATTCCTTCTTTTAAAACACTTTTAAGGAAAACATTTACAAACTAAAATTTAAAAATCAACACTTGAATAAAAACCATTTCACAATTACTATTTTAAAGAGAAAAGGAAAATTTATAAAGAGAACACACACCCGAGTGGTCCTTCTTATACCGATGGAATGCACCATGTCATGAATAGTAGAGCCCCCCTGGGTAAATCCCCTAAGGTTCATCTTGCTCGTGTGGTCCCTAGAACCTCGTACCTCAGGGAAATATAACAATAACAAATATATGTTCGTGTGCATGATCCATTAGTAGGGATCTTACCCATTACCTAGTGGTCCCCAATCATCTCCAAAATATTTTTGTTAGTGTTGTCATGTCAAAATTGCTATGTGAACCATGGTCAAATCCATTCCGTTCACTAGCGTACTAGTTTTAGTCCCCACACCAAGATACCTAGTGTTTCCCTTATGCTCAAACGAGTTCCATATGTTAAAAAATAACAACTGTGCATAAAAATCCTATTTTCACTCATAATTTATACTTTCAAATAATACGCACACCAATGGTTTCTTCAAACACCATTTGAAGAAAATAAAAATTCAATAAACCATTTGTGCAATTAAACGTCCATTTTCACCATTAAATACGGCACTAAGAAAAATTATAATATATTTTCAAAAAATCCCACTTGGATTTGCACTAAAAAATACTCACCTTTACCCCACACATAAAACATATAACATGAAAAATCCCATCAAAAAATGTATTTCATATTACTCACAGAACTTAATAAACTGTATACATAATTTTTAAAACATTTTCATGAAGGGAAACATGACATTATAACAAAAACGCACTCAAAATCACTTCATTAAGATCAAACACACATCACAACACATTTCAAACATAGTCAGCATCACATTAACAATTCAATAAACCACATAAACAATCTTCTGAACAATTTCAATGGTGCACAACAACCACGAAACATCAAAACAATCCATTTTCCTTCAAAAATACCATTTAAAAACACATGCAAGTAAATTTCCTTGAAAACACATTTTTCACCAAACAAACAAACCTGAAAACCATTAAAGCCATGTTTTTAATTACAAAATTAATTAAACAAACTATTTACACAATTTATAAAACACCCAAAAGGCACAACAATAATTAACACAACGTCTCACTTAAAAACAAAACAATTTTTACATGAAAAATTGATTTTAAATTAAAGTGCACAAGAAAACATATTTTTCATCTCTAAAAAAATTCATTAAACACATCAAAGAATTTTTAAAATAACACACATATGCGATAAAACTATATTATTTATGAAATCCAATTGCATCAAACGAGTATGCCCAAAAAAATTCTAAAACATTGTTCTAAGCAAGTAAATAAAGAATAGAACTTGTTAAAATTGACTAAAAAATAAATTAACTAAAAATGAAAGGGCATGTAACCTCCTACCTCAGAAGGAGGAACTGCCCAAACTTGTGAAAATATCCAATCAAACCTAATACAAACCATGACGAATCCAAATGGGACTCGAAATTAATAATTCGAACAAAGAAACAATACTGATCCCTAAAATGGATGACATACTCACTAGAACCTAAATATAAAAAGAGGTGAACTCCCAAACCAAAGACATATAAGCCTACAAAAAGGGAGAGGATGCGATATTGCTACATGAGAACAGACGGTAGTTCTGACTGTTAGACGTGGGGGTGGCACACGTGGACCATCAGACGAAGTAGGGAAGCGGTGGTCGATGTGTCACCAGACGACTGGGAGGAGCAGGGGGGTTGACTGGTGGTGCCACAATGCAAGGCAGTATAGGGTTCCAAGGGGAGCGCTCCATCCTAACACTAAAGGGGATGGGGGGCTGATGAAAAGATGGTCCAAGTGGATAATGCAAACCCTAAGAAAAAAATGAAAAACAAATAAAAAATTAAAATTAATAAAAATATTAATAAATTTCAAATATTTTAATAATAATACTAATAATAATATAATAATAACAAACTTAATGAACTAAATAAATAACTATACACAAATCAACTTAATAAAAATTCATTAATAAAAATAATACTCTAAATTAAATTATTATTCAAGATATTTATAATAATGTTCCCAACTGACATTAATATTTTGATTATTATTAAAACCATTCTAAATTCATCTTATTTCTTTAGTTGACCATTGGGAAGGGTGTGTGGTGAATCGAGTGAGGTCACGCGGCAACCTAGGAAAGGTCTCGTGGCACTGGCTTTGGTGAACTAGACATAATCAAGGCCAAAATACGCGTTTTAAAATAAGAACACAAAATTTTAAGTTGGGATTCAACCCTGACTACCCGACACAAAGAAAATTAATAAAATAATTAATTCAAAATGATGGGTGTGAAAATTCTCCCCACCATAAAGCTTTCCATCCCTATAAATACAAAACAGTAGTTGAGGCTCAATGAAGAAAAAAATACCCCATTAAGGTCCAAAGAAGATCCCTATAAAATACAAGTGGAAAGAGACAAACACACCATGCTAAGAGAAAGCGACTCAAAGAACACATCATGAAACTCGTAAAAAGACTTTCTGATATGTGTCACCTGCCCCATGTTCTAGAAGACATCCAATTGACTGAAAAAGGAAATGAACTCTTGAACCCCCAGAAACCAACTTCACAATCTGGAACACCTCAAGAACTATTAAACTAAAACCACACCATTTGGCTAGAATAAAAAAACAATGTCAAGCCACATCCAAGGAAAACTCTTATCACTTATCATCAAGAAATATTTAGAAACAGAATGAAAAGGTCAACATTGGGAAATCTTGAAGGGGAACCCCTCCATTAGAAACATACCAATTCCCGAGACGAGACGAGAAAGCCAATATAGGACGGAATGTGCAGACTCCCCACCATTATGAAGACAACCAACACTGATTCATTCCAGAGACATTTCTGTGATACCCATCATGGGTCTTACCACCATTAGAACTGACATAATATACAAAACATTAAAAAAATTGGATGGTGACCAAACCCCCCACCACAAGGGATGGGGTGGGAGGGCCCCAACCGCCAGTGCATCAAAACCATAACCAAAGACCAAATATCATCTCTACATCCCCAGATTAACACTATTCAAATCTAAGAGAAATTTACCTAATAGACCCCATAAGGACCAATAAAAGTGATTACCCCAGGTGGGATTCAACCCCTATGACTTAATGGTACGGGATGTCCATGATTACTCGTAGTTACAGGAAACTTCATGCACCCAAATGGCTCATTTGGAACCGAACTGCTACAGGAAATGATTTAAACTCTTTATGTCTTCAATACCGATGACAAAAATAAAGTCGGGGTCCCATACACTCTTGGGGTTCCTGACCATGTGCCAGCTTCACTACAAGGCCTATGTATGGAGCTCATATGTTCGAAGCATCTCCTGCCTCATATTCAGGCATTGAAGACTCCCATACAATGCTTCTCCTTTTTGGTGCCACAAACAACCACACTGCAATCAAGACAATGCCAAAAACGACCATATACTCCAACATTCAACTACTCCCTCGTAATTCCATCCAACAAATAGGGGATTAAATGATGCACAAGAATAACCTCTTTACCTTAACTAGGAAAAATAATATTGAAAGATGCACGATAAACACTCCCCTATGAACAAAACAATTATAACTCTATGAGAGGACACACTCTTATGAAAACATGGATTGTTGATGGATTGTACGAAATATACCCTTTCTCTTCAAAGAGAACTCACACTGCAAGATGTCTCCAAAGATGACCCTCGCATCCAATGAAATCACTACAATCCTTTCAAGACATCAGTCAGCACTGATAACTCTAAACTGCCTTCACCCTTCCTTGCTGGAATGCCTAACACCGTTTCAAGGGAACCATTAGACAAAATAGTGTCAAAATTCATACCCAATGACTCAAAAAACTAAAGGAGACGAAAACTTCCTTCGACTTCTCTCACCTCTGTCATCCCGCTACTAGAGGATATGCTTAACCAAAAAAAAGGGATAGACTTAGCTTGATCACCAAAAAATGGAGGGTCCTTACTTTAATCAACTAGAGGGTTGGACAACGATGAATGACTCATAGATGCACTTCAATGGCATGTTAATGATTTATGGGGGTTCATGCACCAGTCCAAAAACAAATCCGTGGGCCCAATCGATCTTTTCCAATGGCCAAGTCATAATGCAAGAGAACACTAAACATGTAGGGGGAACCATTGTAAGGTCCTCCCAAATCATTTTTCAAAAGAAACCACTAACCACACGATTTCACATCAACATTAAAATAAGAATTCAAAGTCAGGACACAATTCATTCAAAAAGGATTCTCTACTCAAAACACCTCACATCCAACATTTCCAAAACACAAGGACACACCACACAATCACGAGTTACTAAACCACCAAATTAATTTCCCTTTAACAAAATGTTTTTAAAATAAATGAAGATAGTTGGTTGCGCAAACACCAATGGTGTCTTATGGGCTTCACGCATGCATGTTCCTATGCCACATCGGCACCTACCTCATCTCTATCCTAGAATACATCCACTCGTATCACTATCCATTACTCTTTCTTTAAACACTCATGCATGTGGTTGTCTGGGAGAACATTGAGGATAAAAACCAGACCTTTCCATTTTTGGAAACCAAAACATTCAACCCACGCTTTTCACACCTTACACATCATTTTCATTTTAAGATGCTTCGTTTGAAAAAAAATTCAAAGGCTGAATCATTTTTAATTAAAAACCTGATTTCCAAAAACAAAAAAATAGATGAGGAATGATGCAAGAGGAGACTAGCATCAGTGAGTGACTGGAATATATGGTTGGTGGTCATATTCTAATCACACCACAGCCACAGAGTGTATTCGAGGACTATGTCCCAAGATCCACAAGTCTTTCCAGACCTAGAGAGATAATTGAGACCACTAAACCAACTTCCTCTTCATTTCCACTAAATAATATTAATAAGAAGGACCAATAATTCAGAATATCCTAAATATATAATGGAAACTCGAGTCCATCCATGAGGTGTGATGGTCAGGCACCTAACTCGTAGCTAGAACGTCAAATTCTGACAACCTTAATTTTGGTCTACATTGACTCTATCCTAATGGAACAAGACCCAAAAGAGAAAACCTACTCTGATACCATTTTGCCACAAACCAAGCTGGGTCACCATCTGACCCGACACCCGACCAGGTCTGTGGAAAGACCCGAGGGGCATTCTTGATTTCCATGGGTTGGAACAAGTTCTTGGGTATCAAAAATAATACCTGGGAATGATTTACACGTATTAAACATACTTAAATGACCAAAAAAACAAAAATTTTAGATCTAATAAATTTTTCCAAACATTCCCTTAACTACATTCAAATTGAATTATTTACAACGGTAGACAAAACCAAAAAGTACTACGACAGAGAAGTAACAAAACTCTATAATAAACCTCTGAACAATAAGAGTGGTGAACATCCACAAGATAACAACACAAACCTTCAGGAGAAGGCCAATAATTACTCGAACCACCATCGATGATCGAGATTCCTCAACCTAGATGCACAAGAAATAGAATCTACATACACCCAAGGGTGTATATAGGGTGTGAGCGAAGGGCCTAATACGATACAACCATAAAAAGTGATTCCATGCAACAACATCAAAATGATAATTTAAATGTTTGTTAAAATTCATGATTTTAAAAACTTTTAAAGAAAAAATTTACAAATTGAAATTTAAAAATGAACAGTTTAAGAACAATCATTTTGGAAATACTAGTTTAAAGAGGAAAAGAAGATTTATAAAGAGAACGCACATACCTGAGTGGTCCTTCATATGATGATGGAAGGCACCATGTCTTGAATAGTAGAGCACCATGGGTAAATCCCCTAAGGGTCATCTAGCTTGCGTGGGTCCCTAGAGCCTCGTACCTCAATGAAAAGTAACCATAAAAAATATGTGTTCTTGTGCACGAGTCACAATTATAGAGCATACCCATAACCTAGTGGTCCATAATCATCTCCAATATAAATTTTTTAGTTTTTTCACATCAATCTTTCTAAGTTAACCATGGTTAAAATCACTCCATTCACTAGCGTACTAGTTCCGATCCTCCCACCTAGATACTTAGGGTTTCCCTTGTGCTCAAATAAGTTCCATATGTTACAATATACCAATTGTTCTTAAAAATTCTATTTTCACTCATAATTTTCACTTTGAAATAATACACAACCCAATGATTTCTTCAAACATCATTTACAGCACTTAAAAAGTCATAAACAATTTTTGCAATTAAAAAAACATTTTCATCATTAAATATGGCACTATAAAAAATTATAAAATAATTTCAAGAAATCCGACATGCCTTTTCACACACAAAAACTCACCCACACCCCACACATAAAAAATATAACAAGACAAACCCTTCAACAATGTATTTTTCATTACTCTAACAACTTAATAAACCATATACACAATTTTTGAAACACTTTCAAGAAGAGAAACACGACTTTACTCCAAAAACACACTCAAAATCACCTCTTTAAGATCAAAATCACATTACAACATCTTTCAAACAAGGTTAAAATCACATTCACTATTCAATCATCCACATAAACAATTTTCCCAATAGTTTCAATGTTGCACAACAGTCTCGACACATCAAAATAATCCATTTTCCATCTAAAATATCATAAAAATACACACGCACCTAAAGTACCTTGAAAACACATTTCTCCCCAAATAGAAAAAAATAAAAAACCTTTCCAACCATTTTTCACATTACAAAATTAATTAAACAAACCATTTACACTATTTACAAAACCCCCAAAATGTACAACAATATTTAACACATTTTCCCACATAAAAACAAATATATTTTTACATGAAAAATCATTTTAAAATATGGTGCACATGAAAACATATTTTTCATCTCACAAAAAATTCATTAAACACTTCCATTCATTTATACAATAACAGACATATGAAAAAAATACTATATTATCTTGGAAATCTAATTTCATAAAACGAGTATTCCAAAAAATATTCTAAAACATAGTTCGCAACATGAAATTATTGCACAGAACATGTTAAAAATAACTAAACAAACAAATTAAATTATCTAAAAATGCAAAGGCATGGAACCACCTACTTCAGAATGAGGAACTCTAAAAACATGTGTGAATATCTAACCGCACCTAATACACATCATGAGGATTCCAAATGGGACCCTAGATCAATAATTCAAACAACAAAAAAGAGAAATTGAACCCTAAATCAGACCACATACTCACTGGAACCTAAAATACAAAATAAAGAAGAGTCGAAACCCTATAACAATGATGGGTGAAGCCAACTCGAAGGGAGAGGATAAATAGATGCTACATGATCTCGGCTGGGATGTCAGATCAGCAGAAATGGGTCAATTATTGATGGGGGGCTGTGGGTGCTCCAAACTGAACATGGAGGTGCCACTGGTGGATTTGTGGGTCGGCTGAAGGCGAGCTGGTGAGGGAAGCGCCGACTTCGGGAGTCACCGGGAAGGAGGTTCGGCTAGCCGGACTTGCGTGTGGCACGTGCAGACCTTCAGATGAAGCAGGAAAGTGGTGGTCGGTGTGTAACACCCCAAGAATTCACAGTACATTATTTTTTCAAAGTAATTCAATAACTTTCACTATAGGAAACACCGAATTCTAGGACACCATGACTTACCAAAATAGTCGTTCAAAGGTGTTTATGAATAGTAGTAACTGAATTTTGAACTTTATATAATCCTTATAATTTTATAATCTATATTATGAGTTTCTTTGATAAAATGTAAGAAAAAATATATTTTTCAGATAGAAGAAATATTTTTCAAAAAAATGAAATTTTACTACCTTTTAATAGAGAAGATTTTTTAAATAAAATATTTGAAACCTTTATATATTAATTTTGAAAAAATAACCTTCTTCTTTAGAATCTAGACATAACAATTTAGTTCCAATCATGTTTTGTTATTTTTCTGATAACTATCATAATAGGGTGAATAGTGGAAAATACTATATTTTTACTGAAAGAAAATATTTTAATAAATATAATTTAGTGTTAAATTATACATTTTATTGATTTGGAAGTTTATATAGATTATATTTTTACCATTTAATCCAATTATGATAATTTTAAGTAATTTCATTTTTAAATTGGACATAAACAAGTGTCAAACCATTGATAGTTATTATTTCATAAAAATATGCCATTTGGTTTTGACAGCGGGAATTAATTTTAAATTAATAGATGAAAAATATATGTTATGAATTTGGTAAAATAGTGTCCATTATTGAATTCAGAAAATCCAAATTATCTTAGGGTGAATTTTTTGTATTTTTCTAACTTTTAATTTTTGATTAATAGTGAAAAACACTGAGTTATAGTATAAAACCGAATTTTTATTTAAATATTTATTTATTTTACTTAAATATATTTTAGGTCAAAATATATACATAATACATATATATGTTTAATGTAATTCATTGACGTCAATTTATAAAAAAATGTAGATATATAAAAAATTTATTGAACTTTTCACTGTCTTTTACCCACCTCCTAGTATAATTTTTAAATTCACATAAAACATAATTTTACCGCTTATGTGAGTTGAATTTAGAAAATTCAAGAGACACAGTTAATATCAAGTAGTAAAATGTGGTTCAATAAGATAAATATTTTTTGGTGAATAGAAACGTTTTACTTTTATTTACCACGGTTAAAAGTAAATAGGGTAATTAAGGGAAAAAATGATAAAATTAGTACCCTAAAACATGTCCTAATTCTATTTGATAAGTGTAATTCGACGAAAAAATCCTTTGGAATTAAATATGACCCTTTAGATCCACATGGATAAGATTAGGACATTTATTATTATTTAATTTAAATAAGAGTTAAAAGTGTTAAATTCAATGTTTATTAACAAATCCATTTTTAATATAGGTTTATACATAAGATAAATAAGACTATAAATATTTATTAGAAAGAAAAAATATTTCCTAAAAAATGGTATTTTATTAGTAATTTTTAGACATTAAATAATTAAATTTTTTATGAAACAATGATGATGCAGTAATTACCTTATTAATGAAAGAATCAAATAAATGGTATAATAAATATTAAAATAAATATAATTTCAGCGTTTTTATGAAATACACGAATTTTATAGGTTACTATGACCTGTTAAGGTGGATTGAATGTATCTTTTTCGAAGTAATCAAGTTTTGATGCCTTTCAGAAAAACAAAATACCAAATAGTGTCAAAATTGACATAAATTAATATTTAAAACATATACTATATTATTGGTTGATATAAAATTCCTAAAAATGTAAGGTTTGGCCAAAGGGATAAAATAATATTATATATGTTATAATTGAGCCACATGATGTTCTCTTGGATGTTTAGAGTATATTTATTAACCATATATAATAAGAATACAAGAAGACATGGTAAAAGTTAATCTATTTAACTAAGAGTTGAATAAAAATGATAAGGTTAAAATGGTAATCTAAACTTGTCTAAAACCTATTGGTTGAGAGTATTTCGACCCATAACTACCTAAGGCTCGAAATAAATTCATTTTGAACCATTATAAACTGAATATGATTGTATAATAAATTAATACTTTAATCTTTTCCTAAAGTGACCATCACCCCTCTTATAAAAGGGAACTTCCCCTTATCTCAAAATCACACCACCAAACCCATTTGGATCGGCCTAACCCAACCCAAATATCCTCCCAACGTCCCTCACATAAACCTAGATGCCTTAGTTTGATCATAAATCCATCTTATGGAGCCCTTTTGGGAAAATAAAAAGGAACAAACTGAATAAGTGGTAATGATTTCACCACCCTCTTTCAAGTTCCTTTCTTCTTCCACTTCATATTTTTTTGTTATTTACATTTTAAAATAACAACTCCAGTATCTTCTATATACTGTGATTTTATTATAAATATTTCAAAACTATATTCATTATTTTATCCATCTTATGAATGATAATGTCACCATGGATGCGTACGTACGGCTTACAATCTCCACGTCGTGGTGTAAGTTTTTTATTCAACACTATGTTATTTGGATTGATATAATGATGAGTAATGTGTATATAAATAATAAAAATAACATGATATTGTCTCTATAAAATTAATATACCATTCAATTCAGAACCTTTAAGGAAATTATATTGTCGCTCATGCGTGTGTACGGATTACCGTCTCCACAACGCGATGAGATTCATTTCCACGATCACCATTCATCGATGATTATAAAAATATATTTTACTACTAATTATTTAATATTTGAAATAAAAATTCTACTGGAGATATATATTTTTATATATATTAACTTACATATATCTTACTCACTCAGTTCCGTTAAATACGATATGGAAACAGAAACAGTGTTTATGCGTACGTACAGACTACCATCTCCATAAATGGTGTTTTTCATTTCATATATATGTCTATTATACATATTTATATTGTAAATATATATGATATATGAATCATGTTTTATATTATGGAATTATTTAAATCATGGTCTAAGTGATAGAATCAAGTTTAACAAGTTAAAAGACGTACGATAATGAAAGCGATTATTACCCGAAATGTTAATTTAACAGGGAAATTGTTTTTTAATGGGTATTATATATTCATTAATGAATCACTTATTATATCATAAATAATAATACGGTTTTGGTATACTTTAATAACATACTACGATCTTTATACAGTAGGATAAACATACCCCCGGCTAAAGGAATGTTCAAGGTAAGGGGTTTTCATCTCACTCTTTATTCCCATGAGATTCGTGCCATAATTCCACTATTACCTTTTTTGTGGTGTATGTACATCCCATAATTGTATTATTTGTGTAATAAACATTAATTTATATGTATTTAAATATTATTTGTATGATACCTCTTTCATTGGGTGTATCTTTCTTAAGTTACCAAATTGGTAAGTGTTTATTTCACAATCTCTTTATTATCCGAGGTTGTTCTTACGTAAGTATCAAATGGGACATATTTGTTATAATGTCAATGTTTCATGATAGAGTTTTAAAAGGGATGCTTTTAAGGAACTTTTTTACAAAAACATCATTTCAAATGTTTTAAATATTTATTGTTCTAAATCTTTCTCATTAATGTTCATGTCTTCAAAATGGTTTTAAGGATTTATTTATATAGACATGAATGTTTTTAAAATGTTAATTCCTTTTAAAATATTCAAAGTGGTATTGGAAAATTTGATTAAAAAACGTATTTAAATTTCTTCCTTTCTTAATTGTGTCACTTTTAAATTTTTTCATGAAAAAGGGATATTTCTCTTAATGAGTTTTCCAAATCATTTTCATCTATGTCAACATCCTTTGATGGATTTTAATCTTGTTTGAAGATGATTTATTATGATAAAAATCTTCCATATTGTATTGAAGGTTTTGTGATATGTTTGACTATGGATGTGTTATTTTTATATCATTCATGTTTTAGGGATAATGTATTGACATTTCGTGTGATAGTTTTAATACCAATGTTTATGTTATGTTTAATCCTTTTCATATGAGGAATTGATTGGACTTATTATGTGATGGGTGTAGCCTAGTATAACTCCTTGATGCATCAGAAGTTCTCATGAGACAAACTAGTGTCTTGGCACAAGGCCTTGACGAAATCTTATTTGTAGTCCTCGAATATGGCCTTGAATATGTGGTTATGATAATCTAGCATTATGCATTCCATCAGTATAAAAGTGTTTAGTGATATTACATTTGATTATTCGACTAGTAGAATATCCATGTGAATAAGTAAATGACATTACTACATTTTATTTTGGCCATATTATTCTAATGTTTAGGTTTAAAAGACTTTTGTTTTAGCTATACATTGCCTTAAATGTTTATTCTTATTTATGAAAGATTCTGCAGTATTGTTATCCTTACTGAGCATCTGGTCTCACCCCTATCTATGTTTTTTCCCTGGATTCAAATATGTTTGTTTTTGATTGATATGAAGAGTTAATCCAAAGGAATAATGGTGTTCACAAAGAATTATTTATGTTGGTTTCTATGTTATAAAGTGTAATGTAACATTCATTTATGTAATCTATTTTCCCAGACTGCTAAACTGATCGGTCTTCCGGGATATGATTCCTGGTAATCATGCCAATGTATTAAAGTAATGCATCGACTCTGGGTAACTGGGGTCGGGGTGTTACAGTTGGTATCAGAGGAAGTTTAGAAATAACCTTGGAAGATAGATTTATATAAACACTGATTAGAGCACATACACCTAAGATTGACTTTGAGGATTAGTATAGAACAAATTCCTAGAATTTTGGTAATGTAGAGATTTTGTGAGTTTTCCAAGAAAATATGTCCCTGTCTAGATACGAACAGGTAGAGGTGGATCTAGTACAGATGCACCTAGGGGTAAAACCCGAGAACAATGCTTTTAGCTATACTCGAATGGGAACTGGTGCATGACAACAGGTCTTGATACACACTTGGTTATGAAACTCTTGGGGGATATGATTAGGATAATTCTCGTTTTCTTTACAAATAATTCTGAAGGGTTTATGAGTATATTCTTCCTCAGTGAAAACATCTTTATTATTATGGATTATATCTGTAAACCGTTCAATTTATGTTAGGTATTTCACAAGTTTGGAATTATTCATTGAAATTCATAAACTGACCTAGTTTATTCTATTATATAGAAATGGCGCCCAGTAGATGGAATGTGAACTCCAGCAATACGTATGATCCAAAGAGTATGAATGAACATATCATTCACGATATTTAGCGATCATTTTGAAGGGAAAAAGTCTCCCATATATTCTTAACATATGATGGAATAGTATCATGTTTTAGTAAGATAAGTAAAAAATTCTGTAAGTTATATGGCTTTGAAGGGAGTAAAGAGAAGAAAAGGATGGAAGAGAGAAAGATGGATAAAGGGAAGAGGAAAAAGAAGAATTTTCCCATATGTGTTAACTGTGGGAAGAAACATCCTGAAACCTACCTGAAGGGAATGTGAGTTTTTTATATGTGTGGCGAAAAAGGACACCATGTACGTGACTGCAAGGGTAAGAAAACTGTTTCAAATGTACAATGCTTCGCCTGCAAGGAGTTGGGACACTACGCGAACCAATATCAAAATCATCAGAGTATGCCCCAAGTTAATATATTGGATAATTATCACATTATGATTCTACCACAGATGAGAAGGAATGATTATAGTTCTTATGTTTTTATTATAGAATTATGTCATTTGAGTGTTGTATCAACATGGTACTGGTTATAATAATTATGGAGTATATAAGGATTGTACTGAAGTACTATTTCATTAAAGACTTGAGATTGTGTGGAAAGAAGAAAAGTGACTCAATAGGAGGTTAAATTTTTGGAATATATATATTTTAGATATAGACAAACCATAATATAGTTATGATACCGTGGTAGTAATTTTGGAACAATACATGATTGATTTGGATAAATTTTATTATATTTTCTTGACTACCTTGAAACTGATTACTGATTTATATATTCCATCATTGTTGGAGTTTACAATACTTTTGGATAGAAGGATTATATCCAGTATTCAAGAAGGAATAATGGATCATGAATGTAATCAATAAGGTTTTATAGTAATTCAAGATGTTGTAGTGTTTTAAAAAAATACATGATGAAGGTGTTCACATGTTATTACGTGGAAAAAAGGATATTCATTGTGTTTACCTTCATTATAAAGTTTGGACTGTGAGTTTGGACAGAAGTATTATGGATAATTCTAGTTTGAGATTATTTTTTGATTTCCATAAAAGGACAACCCAAGGGTCGGGCGGCAACCAGTCGCGTACAGCAAGGCCGCGAGACTTGAATCCGCAACCGAAGGGATACAAGGGTGTATCACCTACCACTGTCCCCCGTGATGTCCTTGATTGAATAACGTAGTCTTTTTAAAAATAATTCAGGTAGATGAAATATAAATTCATTTATTTGAACCATATATGAATAATATAAATAGAATATTATTTTTTAGTTCTATTATCATTTAGAGTGAATGATGAGTTTGTGGTAGAAATTAGTTAAAGGATGGGACTCTACTTGTCAAGTATATATTTTTCATCTTATCTTATTCTATGGTGAAATTAATTCTTATACTGTAGTGAAGGTATCTTAAAACCAAAAATTTGTCATCCTAATACCATATATTTTTTTTGATCCGACAGTATTTTAAATCCTCATAGATTGTTGATTTTAAGGCCCTCAATTTTACACTTGTTTGTGATTGATGACATCAATCACTACCTATAAATATTTACGTTTTTCCACCAATTATATGTCTCTAATTTCTAGCAATGTTCTCCTTATCGATATCATAATTTGGTGGTGACCCTTTCATTTACCTTTTCCTCTTATTAATATTAAATTTTATTAACCTAATATCTGATGTGGGTTTTCCCAAAGGTATTTTCTATTTTCAACATTTTATTTTTGAAAAATAATTTTAAATTCTAAGAACTAAATTTATTGATGGAGGGAAGAATTTAACACCCCACGATTTCGTAGTACATCATTTCTTTAAAGTAATTCAATAACTTGCACTACATACAACACCGAGTTCTAATGCACCATGACATAACAACTAGCCGTTCAAAAGCGGTTATGAATAGTATTTACTAAATTATGATCTTTATATAATACTTATAATTTTGAATCCATATTATGAGTTTCATAGATATAATTTAAGAACAAATACATGTTTTAGATAAAAGAAATATTTAAAAAAATGAAATTTTACCACATTTTAATGGTGAATCCATTTTAAATCCATTATTTTAAACCTTTATATATTCAATTTGACAAAATAAACTTCTTATTTAGAATCTATACATAATAATTTAGTTTCAATAATGTTTTGGTATTTTTCTGATAACTTTCATATTTCGGAGAATATTGAAATATACTATATTTTAACTGAAAACAACTTTTTTAATCAAAATTATTTAGAGTGTTAAATTATACATTTTAATGGTTTGGAAGTATAAATAGATTATATTTTTACAATTTAATCCAATAATGGTCATTGTGAGTAATTTCACTTTGAAATTGGACATAAACAAGTGTCAATCTTTTGATAGTTATTATTTTTAAAAATACTCCTTTTTGTTTTCACAGCTGGAATTAATTTTAAAATAATAAATGAAACTTAAATGTTTTGAATTTCGTAAAACAGACTTCATTATTGAATTCGGAATATCAAAATTATCTTAGAGTGAATTTTTTTTATTTTTCTGAAAACATTTAATTTTTGATGAATAGTGAAAAACAATGACTTATAGTGTAAAATCAAATTTTTATTTAAATTTTTATTTATTTTATATAAATTTATTTTAGGTAAAAATATATACCTAATACCTATATATGTTAAATGTAATTCATTTGATATAGTTTATAATAATTTTAGATATATACAAAATTTATTGAACTTTTCACCGTTTTTTACCCACCTCCTAGGATATTTGAAAATTCACATAAATTTAAATTTTACCACTTCTGTAAGTGGAATTTAAAAAATCTGAGAGATGCGTTGAATATGAAGGAGTAAAATGTGGTTCAATAAGAAAAAAATAATATTTGGTGAATAGTAACTTTTAACTTTTATTACCACGGTTAAAAGTAAATATGGTAATTAAGGGTAAAAATTATATTATTATTACACTAAAACATTTCCTAATTCTATTGGAAAAGATTAATTAGACCGAAAAAACCTTAGGAATAGAATATGACACTTTAGGTCCACTTGGATTAGACTAGGACATTTATTATTATTTAATTTTAAGAAGAGTTAAAGGTGTGAAATTCAAAGTTTACTAACTAAACCATATTTAATATAGGGTTATACATAAGATAAATTTGACTATAAATATTCATTATAAATATAAAAAGATTTAATACATCATGGTATTTTATTCATAATTTTTAGACATTAGAAAATTAAATTTATTTATGACACAATGATGATGCAGTAATTACCTTATTAATGAAAGAATCAAATAAATGGTATTATAAATATTAAAATAAATATAATTTCAAAGTTTTTATGACATAAACGAATTTTCTAGTTTACTATGACATTTTAGGGCTGATTAAATATATCTTGGTAAATTTAATCAAGTTGTGATTACTTTCACAAAAACAAAATACCAAATTGTGTAAAAATTGACAAAAATTAATATTTAAAACAAATACTATATTATTGGTTGATATAATTTTCATGAAAATTTAATGTTCGGAAAAAAGGGTAAAATAATATTATATATGCCATTAATGAGCCACTTGAGTTTATTTTTGATGTTTATCATATGTTTATTAACCATATATAGTAAGAATACAAGAAAACACAGTAAAAGTTATACTATTTAACTAAGAGATAAATCTAAATGATATGGTTAAAATGGTAACCTAATCTTGTCTAAAACCTATTGGTTGAGGTAATTTCGAACCATACCCACCTATGTCTCGAAATAAATTCATTTTGAACCATTATAAACCAAATATGATTGTATAATAAATTAATACTTTAATCATTTCCAAAAGTGACCCACACCCCTCTTATAAAAGGGAACTTCCCCTTATCTCAAATTCACACCTCCAAAACCATTTTTCTCAGCCAAACCTGGCCAAAATATCCTCCCAACTTCATTTACTTCAACCTATATTCCTTAGTTTTATCATAAAGCCAATCTAAGGAGCACTTTTGATCAAATCAAAAGGAAGAACCCGAATAAGAGGTAATGATTTCACCACCCTCTTTCAAGTTCCTTTTTCTTCCACTTATTCTTTCATTGTTATTTATATTCTAAAATAATAAATCCAGTATATTATATATATAGTGATGTTATTATAAATATTTCACAGCTATATTTATTATTTTATCCATCTTATTAATGATAATGTCACCATGCGTGCGTAGGTACGGCTTACCGTCTCCACGCCGTGGTGTAATTTGTTATTCAACACTATGTTATTTGGATGGATATAATTATATGTAATATGTATATAAATAATGAAAATAACATGATAATGTCTCTGTAAAATTAATATATCATCTAATTCCACACATTTAAGGAAATTATATTGTCGCTCGTGCGTACGTATGAATTACCATCTCCACGACGTGATGAGATTCATTTGCACGATCACCATTCATCGACGATTAAAAAAAATATTATTAATGTGTATTTAATATATGAAACAATAATGATACTAGAGATATATATATATTCATATATACATGTACTGATATATACCTTATTCACATAGTTTTGTTCAATACAATATGAAAATGGAAACAACATTTATGCGTACGTACGGACTATCGTCTCCATAAACGGTGTTTTTCATTTCATAAATATTTCTATTATACATGTTTATATTATAAATATATATGATATATAAATCATGTTTTATATTTTGGAAGTATTTAAATCTTGGTCAAAGTGATAAAATCAAGAGTAACAAGTTAAAACACGTACGATAAAGAAAGCGATTATTACCCAAAATGTTAATTTAACATGGAAATTATTATTAAATGGGTATTATGAAGTAATTAATGAATCATGTATTATATCATAAATACTAATATGGTTTTGGTATAATTTAATAACATACCTCAATCTTCATACAGGAGGTTAAACAGACCCTTGACTAAAGGAATGTGCAAGGTAAGGGGTTTTCATCTCACTCCTTATTCCCATGAGATTCATGCCATATTGCCACTATTAACTTTTATGTGGTGTATGTACTACCCATAATTTTATTCTTTGTGTAATAAATGTTAATTTATGTCTATTTAAATATTATTTTTATGATACCTCTTTCATGGGGTGTATTTTTCATAAGTTACCAAATTCGTAAGGGTTAATTTTACAATCACTTTATTATCCTAGGTTGTTCTTATGTAAGTATCTAATGGGATATATTTATTATCCAGGTCTATTTTTCATGAAAGTGTTTTCAAAGGGATTCGTTTAAGGCACTTTTTTACAAAAACATCATTTCAAATGTTTTAAATATTTATTCTTCGAAATATTTCTCATTAATTTCCATGTCTTAAAAATGGTTTTTAAGGATTTATTTATATGGACATGAATATTTTTAAAAAAGTTAATTCATGTCAGAAGTTTCAATGTTCTATGGGACACATTGATTCAAAAATGTCTTTAAATGTCTTTATTTATAAATTTTTTGACTTTTAAATGTTTTCATGAAAAAGGGATATTTCTCTCAAAGATTTTTGCAAATCATTTTCATTTATGTCAACATACTTTGATGGTTTTTAAACATTTTTTAAGATGAATTATTATGATAAAAATCTTCCATATTGTATTGAATGTTTTGTGATATGTTTGAATATGGATGTGTTATTTTTATACCATTCATGGTTTAGGGATAAAGTATTGACATTTTGTGTGCTAGTTTTAATATTAATGTTTATGTTATGATTAAACCTTTTCATATGAGGAATGCGTTGGTCTTACTAAGTGACGGGTGGAGCCTTCTATAGCTCCTCGATGCATCGGTAGGTCTCATGAGACGAACTACTGTCTTGGCACAGGGCCTTGAAAAAAATCTTCTTTGTAGTCTTGGCACAAGGCCTTGACTATGTTGTTATAATAGTTTGGAATTATTCATTCCATAATTATGAAAGTGGTTAGTGATATTTCATGTGATTATTCGACTAGTTTAATATCCATGTGAATATGAAAATTTCATTACTTTATTTTATTTTTGCCATATTATGGTGAAGTTCAAATTCAAAAGGCTTTTGTTTTAGTTATAAATTTACTTAAATGTTTATACTTATTTATGAATGTTTCTACTGTATTACTATCCTTACTGAGAATATGTGATCACCTCTTTCAATGTTTTATTTTTTCCAGGATTCCAAGAAGTTTATTGTGTTAGATATGCATGGTTAATCCAAGGGAATAATGGCATTCAAAAAGTATTATTTATGTTTTTTATGTTATAAAGTGTAATGTAACATTAACGTATGTAATATATCTTCCAAGACTACTAAAACTATCGGTCCTTCGGGACTTTATACCTATTATCAATCCAATGTATTAAAATAATGCACTGACTCTAGGTAACTGGGGTCGGGGCGTTACACGGTGCATCACCCGATGACTGGGAGGAGCAGGGGGTCAGACGAGGGTGTTGTGATGTTAGGGAGCAGAGGGTTCCAATGGGGGCACTATGGTGTAACACCAAAGGGGAAGAAGGTCAGATGGGGAGAAGGTCCAAGGGGTAGCGCAAACCCATGAAAAAAATGAAAAAAACATATAAAAATAAATGCAAATTAAGAATATTAATAATAAATTTTAATTTTTTTTAATAATTTTAATAATAATAATTATTATTATTGTTACACTTATAATTATTATTATTATTATTATAAGATAATAAAAACATAAAAAACTAAATAATAAACTATACAATAATCAAAATAATAAAATGCTATTAAAAAAATAATATTCTCAATTAAATTATTATCCAAGATAATAATATTAATGTTATCATGTAAAATTAATGTTATTTTTATTATTAAATACATTCTTAATTCATCTTATTTCTTGAGTTTACCATTAGACAGGATATGCGGTGAACCGGGCAAGGTTGTGTGGTGACCGAAGCGAGGCCACATGGCTTCGATAGTGGTGCGCTGGACGCAATCAAGGCCAAAACACGTGTTTTAAAATAAGAACACCAAATTTTATGCTGGTCTCAACACGGACTACTTGATACAAAGAAAATTAATAAAATAAAAAATTTAAAGATGGTGGGTATGATAGTGAAAATATGATATAATTATATCATAGTATAAGTAAGTAAATATTTTGAAAATATTAATTTGGTGTTGGGATTTTTGAAACCCATACATATTTAATTAAAATTTTATAATTAATTTAATAATTAAAAATAAAATATATTCATCAATTATTATATGATGTATTAGGATTTTGAGATAATTTTATGAGAGAATTTGTATTTTTTCAATGTATTTTAATATCATATTTAATTATAAAATCTATATTTTCAATGTAAATGATGATTTTAATTAAAAATTAAATTACTCATACTACAAAATTATATTAATAAAATGGAGATCAACATAGAATACTAAACATCAAAAAATGGGTACAGTGATTTTTTTTGGTTTTTATGAAATTCTTAAATTTTAGATAAATACTAAAATATGTTAATTTACAATAAAAGCTACATACAAGAATTTTGGAGTCATAGATGATGTAAAGCTACTAGAAGCACAAAATCATTAAATCTATATATTATTTTAATACATTTATATAAATTGATAAAACTATTTATATTCTTGATCCATAATAATAAACTGATGGATATAATAATGGGAGAACACCACTCTCCTCCATTTATAATACCAACTCTCGCCACAACTTCTCATAACACCTATCATGCTTTGTGCCTCATAGAAATTCTACACAAACCACTCCACAAGACCCTATACTAAATCAAGGATCAATTATTCACAACAAAATTCATGAATCCATTCCATAAGGAGGTTCTCGAGGAGGGTAAATCTGAGAGGTAAAAACCATTTCATTTTGTCATTCAATTTTTCTTCAATTTAATTTCTATTATTCTCTTCTTCTCACCATATCCTTTCAAAATGGGTTGAAAACTCCAGAATTTATTATATAATGAAAATATATCATCATAGTGGATGACTAACCATGAAACTATTTACTCAATATTTTTCATATTAAAAATTAATGTATCCCCTGTGATGTGTAAATTTTTTGATATCATGGGTTGTCGACAAAAATTTTCAATTATTACCTTCAAGGATGTTAATAAAACAATTATAATGGATGAATAATATATTATTCTGTATTTTAAATAACCTTGTGCTCTAGAACTATTATTTATAAATAATAATAAATAATAAAACAACATGAATTCATTGTGATCAAAAAACCACCAAAGTTATCCAAAAACGATCATCAGAAGCTTAATCCTAATTATTCATCCCCACTCAAAAAAAATAAATATCAGATCATTTAAACAATTTTAATATCAGTATTAACATATAATAACTATTTTGGATATTTATCTGCATTTTACATGAACATCCATGTACACAAGCAAACCAATCAGGAAAACCATAAAAACAAATGCACCGAAATTTTGAAATTAAACTATATAACTCATTGAAGAGAACACAAATGAACCTAATAAAACAAAAATTAATAAAATTAATTCATAAAAGGTTATTTATTTTTCATTAATGAATCTAGTGAGTTTATATAGGATATTAATGTGATGTAATCATCTCGGCCATAAGGTACTAGGAATTCTCAAACCCAACACTAGTTATTTGTATTTTCCCAATTACTTCTAACATTAAATTTTTTTATTCCTAACATAACACATATTCATCATTATATTACCTTTTACAGTATATATAGGGTTTTGACTTTACATTATGAAAAACATAATGTTTTGGAAAATAACTCTTCTAAAAAAGAACATTTTACATCTTGAGACTTTTTTCCTTCACTCAAGGTGGATGATTCTTATATCAATTTTGTGTTCCCATATTTTCATTTGGAACCATATGTTTATGAATATATTATTTATAAAATTAAACCCATTACTTTCCATTGGTTATTTTATGTTCAAGATTGATATATGTTCTTTGTGCCAAGCATGATAATGAAAATGTAATGATGTGACCGGTAGGCCCAAAATTATCTAACACAATGAAATTGATAGGATGTGATATGAGAACCAAGAATTATATACTGCATAAATTCATTAGGTATTATGAATAATATCATGATATAAAGTGAAGTATTCGTGAAAATGATGCTTTATTTTTTCAAAACTATATGGGGTAGTTGACAACTAAGACATGATATGTCATTATTTTGCATTGCCGCATTACATGCAATTACCTAATTCTTCATCTCATGATTATGATGATGATTTTATGATTATGGTCACCCCCTTATGTATTTCTTCACCATCTCATATATCCTCTAACTTTTATTTTAGTTCACCTTTATATGTGATGTATATCCTCAAGTGATTACTTGTACTATAGAGAATATAAGGGACAATAATAAGATAGATAAGAAAGAATTAAATGAATGTTTAGGATTTATTTTGTTAAAAAATTAGCGTAGTCCCAATTTTTCAAATAAAATAAATCTGTATATATTGTTTTTGTAAGTGTTTTATGTTTTTAATAAATAAAATGATCTATTAATAAAGAAATAAGAATCCAGGTCTCTATAGTTCGTGTTAGAGTGTCAGTTTAGTAAATATGGGAATTTGAATTAGAAAACCATCGTGAATGCGTTTAGTATGTGAATATGTATATATAAGAACAAAATTTTATTTTCTAAACAATATATTCCAAAGATATATTATTTTATAGTTAATTTCCCAAATAAATAAATTAATTATTTAGGAATTTTTTTTCTTAGGTTTTGTTATATCTTTTTCAATTTTAGAAGATGGTGGTATCAAAGAGAATGTAAGCCAACAAAATGGTTGTGGTAAAATGAAACAATTGCTTGAATTACATTTCGAATTCATTGAGAGGAGGAGTTCAAAAAATTGTGGATATTCATACCCTGATGTCTTAGGTTATGAATAATTAATTGAATAATGTGGAAAATTTTCCTTCTTCTAAGAGAGAAAAAGTATATATTTAGTGTTTTATTAGGGAATGACCACTAGATTGTAGTTAATATTCTGATATACTAGTCACAAAATAGTGGGGAAACTCAATGTATAAGATATTTTCTATTCTTTACTAATCTGAGATAGAGAATGTGACTCTTTCCATTTATCATCTAAATAGAGATGCTAACCAATGGTGGGAGTTGATTAAGAACACTAATACAAAATACAAAATTGAATATATGGAGTGGGAAGCCTTTAAGTTAATGTTTCTGTAAAAATATTTTCCCCAAACTCTTCATAAAAATATAGTGTGAGAATTTATAGAGGTGAATCAAAAGGAATGATAATCTATCATGACTATGAAGAAACTTTCACAAGCCATGAAAGGTACTCTTGGGTTTGGTTGTCAACTATTATATAAAAATGGATAGATTCTATAGTATTCGAATACAAATCCTTCTAAATGATTTAGAAATTCAATACCTTGGGAGTGATGAATATGTTTTTCATTGTGCTATCAAAGAGGAGATGCAATTCAGATAAAAGTCCCACGATATGGTGGAATGAAATTGATGATAGAGCTTCATGTAGGAGGATCTAATGAGAAATTTTTAAATAAAAGTCAACCTCACACGTGTAAAAAATGTGGGAGGGGGCATCATGGGAACTTCCACAAAGGTATAGGGAAATAATTCATGTCTGGGAGAGAAGTCCAGAAAGATCATGAATGGAAACAATACATGAGGACGTAGATAAATGGGTTGGGGGAAAGGAAAGAACCACCAATGGTCCCGTGATACAATTTTAGGGATCAAGGTAACTATGAAACTCAGTCAACTAAACCTCAATTCCTCATGGTTAGTCTGTGTTAGTAACCAATAAATCGAATGGAGCAAGGCATGTATTATTCCATATCTACTTCAAGGAAATAAAGTCAAAGAAGGTAAACATCCAATTCACTCATGATTGTAAATAGTCTTATTTGACTATGTTTCTATGCATTCCAATATATATTTCATGTATTCTATAACTATTAAATCAAATCCCTTAAACATTGAGGTATAAAAATCCATAAAAACATATAGTTATGTAATAATTTCAACCCAACTACTAGACTCATCACATATTGTTGTATGCGGGATGATTCTGCTGTTGAATATAATAATACGTAACTTGGTGGAATTCAACACCATATTGGGAATGTATTTTCTCTCGTTATATAGATCATATATAAACATTAAGAAAAATAAAACATCTTTTAATATTCCAAATCACCCCATGATCCATTGAAAATTCAAGAAATATCCTCGATATCCATTTTAAAATTCATCATCAGTGCGGGTGATGATTCCCAATGAAGAATCCTACCTCACTCAAATGGTTGAGAAAAAGGAAGTTATTGACCTAGGTGCAATTAAAATTGTGAGGAAATAAAGAGATTGTTTTCCTAAATAATTACCCAGACATCCCTCAGATCGTGAGGTAGATTTATCCATAGAAATCATACTCGGAGCTAATACAATCTGAATTTGTCTCTATAGGATGGATCCTTTAAAACCGGCGGAGTTAGTTAAGCATCTGAAAGAGAATTCATTCAACGAGTTAATATTCCCTACTACATCCCCATGATGTGAACCTATGATATTTTTTAAGAATAATTATTGATCAATACAGCTGTGTATTAATTGTATATAAATCAAAAAGATCAACTAAATGAACAAGTATCCTTTTCCAAGGATTGATGACTTGTTCGATCTGTCGCAAGGATCTCTATACATCTCAAACAAGGAACATCATTCTTGATATCATTAGATAAGGACAATGAAGGAATATATATAGAATACTGTCTTCCATTCAAGGAATGGGAACTATGAGTTTCTAGTGACACAATTTGTACATACTAAAAACCATGAAATATTCATGTATTTTATGAATATTGTCTTAAGAAATTTCCTTGAAATTTTTTTTCTAGTGTTTATCAATGACATTAACATCTACTCCATGAGAAAGGATAAATATGATTAATAACTAAGGATTGTGTTGGTGATGTTATGGAATGGGAAGTTTTATTCAATGTTTGGGAAGTGTGACTTTTTTATATAGGAAGTCTCATTCTTGGGACAAGTTATCATAACTGTCAGAATTTATATGGAACCGTAAAAAACAAATGTAAATAAGGAAGGAACCATACTATATAGTGTCACACATTTTCCCAGTTTTTTTGGGTTAGCTAGGTACTACTGATGTTTTTTGATAAATAATCCCGATTTTATAGCCCACTAGCAATGTTAACAAGGAAAGGATTAAATTATTTTTCGATGGATGAATGTGAGGAAATAGTCAAGGAGCTAAAGAGAAGGGTGATCACTATACCTTTTCTCACATTAATGAAAAGTGTAGAATATTTTGTGATATATAGTAAATCTTACAAGAATATATTGTGTTGTTTACTCATGGAAAATGATAAATTGATATACAACACCTCCCGACTATTGAATATCCATGAGCAGAACTAGTGAAACATGATTTAGAGATAGTAGTTGGGATTAGTTCTCAGAAAATCTAGTAACACTACCACTATGGTGAGAAGTGTGACATATATAACAATCACCGGAGAAAAAAAAATATTCACATATAAGGATATCAACCTGATACAATGGAGATGGTAAGATATAATCAGCTACAACTATTTATATATTCACTATCATTTGAGAAAGGAGCACATGGTAGAAGATTCTCATGGTAAAAAATAACCTGCTACTCTATATATGTTTTGGAATTAGAAGGACACTATATTCATGGATTCGAAAATGATGAATTTGGAAAACCTAACGGTAGGGAATGCATTATACCTTTCACAAATTATTTCCTAACAATCAATCTAAGGTATGATTAATGTGGAATAAAAGGATTATCTAAATAATCAAAAGAAGGTGATTGTAATAATTGAAGAGAATATACATCAGATTTATATCGATGATGAGGTTGTAATTCATTTGAGAATGGGGTTCTTTGTGGATTCATAATCTAAAATAAAAATGGAACTTTTTGAAAATTCACATATAACAACATTATTTATCCATCTAGGAGTACCAAGATGTACAATGATATCTGATAAGATGTTTGGCGGGACTACATGAAGATGGATATTGAAGAGTATTCCATAAGGTTCTTGATATGTCAATATGTTAAAGTTTAGTGGAAGAAGAACAAATGAATCATGAAACCATTTACAAGAACAATGTGGAAATTAGAGACTATCATTATGGAAATTTTAATAGGTATCTTGACGAAATCAAAAAAAATTATGTGATATTTTTCATGGTGGATTGACTCAATAAGGATTCCCACTTTATCGCTATTCAGAAAGATCTATTTCTGGAAAAACATGCTATGATATATGTGAAGGAGGTGGTGAGACTACCAGGACAACAACTACTAGTTGTCTCCAAACATGATCCTAGGTTCACATATAATTTCATGAGGAGTTAGAAACATGATATGTATATTGAATTGAATTTCAACTAAGCATATCATCCCAAAATAGATGTCCAATGTTAATGTACTATTCAAAATCTTGAAGATATGCTAATAGCCTTATCATTAAAATTTAAATATGGATGGGATCATCATATTACATTGTTTTACTTTTCAAACAACAATAAATTCAAATAGAGTGTTCAGATGGATCCATATAAATCATCATATGGAAATCGATATAGAACACCAACCTTTTGAGATGAATATGGAGAAAGAATTCTACATAGGACTGATCTTCTGTAAGAGATGATATAGATGTTTTTATCCATCCAACAATATGTTAAAGTTTCAAAGAGTAAGAAAAATAGGTATGTTGACAATCTTTAATGGGACTTGGGGTTCGATGTTGGAGACAAATTCATTCTTCAAATATCACCATGTAAGAGAGTGAAGCAGTTTAGAAAGAAAGGGGACCTAAGAAAAATGTATATAGGAACATTTGATATCTTTAATCTCAAAAGTTGTGAACTATCTGCTTGAACTTCTATCAATTATGGCTAATGATCATGATGTGTTCCACATATCAGTTCTAAGGAATTATATAGTAGATCCTTCCCACGTACTAAACTCAATCCTAGTACAGTTGGAAGATGATCTTTCTCATGAGGAACAACCAGTTAATGTGCTGGATTGGAGAGATAAGGATCTGCCCTTCCAGACAACAATCCCTTTTAATGTGTTGTGGAGGAACCATAATCATTAAAAAGAAACTTGGGTAACAGAGGATGTGATGAAGGATAAGTACCCAAAGCTATTTATGTAAAATCAAATTTAGAGGATTAAACTTCAAAATGAGGGAAGAAATGTATGACCTAATCTTTTATCAATGAAATCTC
Organism: Viscum album; assembly: GCA_963277665.1. Classification (NCBI taxonomy): domain Eukaryota; kingdom Viridiplantae; phylum Streptophyta; class Magnoliopsida; order Santalales; family Viscaceae; genus Viscum; species Viscum album. The sequence continues at coordinate 940,334,910 of OY728129.1, forward strand.
TCCATTCTTACAGTAATTTTATATAGTATAAATCATTTAAAATAAAATAGAGACCATAAAATAAGCTTTATAAATTAATAATTAATCAAATAATAATTATTTATAGATTTTAAGGAACATATACTAATGAAATAGTTACTTTTTTTACAAGAAGAACAAATAAAATTAATAATGAAGGTCAGCATACATATAAGTGGAAAGCCACGAAGGGAAATTTTCCAGCCAGAGCTGGTTGACATCAGTGGTTCCTAAGGCCACCATCTGATGGGCCACATTGTTTCCTTCCCTTTTGGTAAAGGAGAAGGTACAAGAAGAGAAGCCTTGGTGAAGCGAGTGAATTCTCCTGGTGATGGAGCCAAATGACTGGAGTCCGCCATCGTTGTTGTTAATAGCATCGATTACGGTGAGGTAGTCATACTCAATGATGATATCAACCCATACACAATCCACAGTGAGCATCTTACTGGAAAAGATAGCCATGGCCTCAGCAACAGCAGGCTCCCAGCAAGCCTGATGTGGTTCGTGTTTTGCTGTAAGGATTTTCCACAGATGACATCAGGCCAGGAGGCCTAGTGTGACAAGCCCATCCTTTGGGAGTGACGCGTCCACGTTAATCATGAGGGTCCATTCCAATGGGGGTTTCCAATGAGGGGGAAAGAAGAGGGTAGCACATGGAGTAAAAATTCCATTGTGTTCATTCCAGCCCTCAATCAGGAGGTGGCCCGATCAATCCAAAATTCGGGGGGTTTGTGATCTTGATGAAAAACATCGACATTGCGCCGGACCCAAATAATCCAAGAAAGAGTCCAAAGTGAACCTGAATAGGTCAATGAGAGAGAAGATCACCACCACGTCAATAGATCGGGAAGGTCAGAGGCCGACACCAATGATGCGGTAAGAGTTATGCCCCATTTATTCCAAATTTTCTTAGCTCCCGGGTAGTGAATGATGGCATACAAAGGAGTTTCTGGAATTTTCTTGCAGAAAAGGAAAAAAGAAGTACTATCCATATGTCGGTGATCAAGGAGGCTCATGGTTGGGAGAGTACCCATGCAGACCTACCACCAAAATTGGTGAATTTGAGGGGGATTGTTGAGCTTCCACACAATGTTCCACGGTCCCTCAACCCGGCGAACTGAGTGGTTTCCAAGAGCCAGTCTATATCCGGACCTCACTGTGAATTCACCTGAGGAATCATTGATCCATAAAAGCTGGTTGAGGCCTTCATTAGGGACCCAAGGAATACTAAGGATGATTCGTTTATCCCTTTCATTAAACCAATCTAGGATTTTTTCCAAACACCGCCCATGTCCCTAGTTAGAAAGGAGGCAGCTGACAGTGGCATTTTCAAGACCTGGTTTAATGGTGGATGTAGCCTGCAAACCATCCTTATCAATAATACAGGGATCAGTCCAGATATTGAACAATGATCCAGTCCCAATCCTCCAGACTAGTCCTTCTTCCAAGAGATTTTTAGCCCCCAGATACTTCTCCATAGGAAGCTAGAATGGGGGCCCAGAGAGGAAGCACGAACATCCGTGTGGGGAAAATACGTATCCCGTAGAACCCGTGTAGAAAGTGATGATGGGCAGTTCAGAAGGAGATATCCTTTCTTGGCCAAAAGAGCATCATTTGAGATACACAGATCCCAAAATCCCATCCCTCCCTCTCCCTCTGATTTGGGATTACAGAGTTTCTCCCATGCCATCCAGTGGGGCTGATTCGATCCCTCATTCTTCCCCCACTAGAAATTGGCAGTGTGAGTGTGGATATAGTGGATGATGAAATTTCGGAGCTTAAACAGGGACATAATATAGCATGGAATGGATTGAATGAGAGCTTTGATGAGGGTCTCTTTCCCAGCTTTAGAAATTCTTTTAGGGGACCATTGAAGAAATTTTTTCTCGATCATATCCCCAAGAAATGTGATGACTTCTTTTTTGGATCGGCCAATAACAGTGGGAAGCCCAAGGTACTTTTGATGTTTCACAACCATATGAATGCCAGCTGATGCAAAAAGCTCCTCCCTCATAGGGAGAGGCACCACAACACTGAAATAAATTTCAGATTTTCCATGATTGATTGATTTGCCAGACGCCCTCTCACACAGTTGGATTGCTTGGTTGATCACCTGGCATTCATTAATTGTTGCTCGGGAAAATAGGAGGCAGTCGTTGGCGAAGAAAAGATGTGACACTGGTGGGATAACACGACATACCTTTTCCCCATGAATATATTTAGAGTTTTCAACCCTAGAAATAAGATTGGAGAACACATCATCCCCCAGTATGAAGATAAAAGGGGATAGGGGATCTCTTTGGCGAAGGCCTCGAGATAGGGCGAATCCTCTGGTGATCTCCCCATTGACCTTGATTTTGAAGGAGACGGTCGATATGCATTCCATGATCATATCTCTCCATTTAGCGCAAAATCCCAATTTCAATATGAAAAAATGAATGAAGTGTCATTCCACTCTATCGTAGGCCTTGGTCAAATCCATTTTCCATTCCATGCTTCCTCTTTTCGCAGTGGAGCATGATTTCATAGAATGGAACACTTCTGGGCCACAATCGCATAGAATGAAATAATTACTTGAACATAAGAATTTTAATATGATCCATAGGAATAGTAAACCAGCTAAATAAATTGTAGCCTCTCCCAAGATAGTATAAATATAATATTGGTATCTTATATGTGAAAATTTTAAATAATTATTTCATAGTATATGTACATAAATATTATGAAAATAATTAATTAGGTGCTGGTAGTTTTGTAAGTCATAAAAAATTAATCACAATTTTATGATTAATTTAATAATTAAAAATTAAATATATTTTTTATAAATAGTATTCATAAAATAATATTATGATTTCTTAGTATTTTATTAATATTTTATGTGAACTTAAATCATTTTTACAAGTTTTATAAAATCAGTTATAGTTTTAAAATATTTATTTTACAAGTAAATTATGATTTAAATTAAAAATATATTATTGAAATTTATAAAAATATTTTCATGAAATAGAGTCATTTATTAATTATACACATCAAAAAAAATTGGGTGAATTGTTCATTATTTTTTCGAAATACTTGAATTTTTTTTCATAGTAAAATATGATAATTTAAAATAAAAGCTAAATACATGAATTATGGATTCATAGATGATGTAAATAATATGTAATCAAAAAATATGGTAATATTGTTTATTGTTTTAATATATTTAGAGGTAATTCTCAAAATATTCCAAATCATAGGACAAAATAGTAAACTAATTTATATAATAATAGGAAAACACCCATCTCATCAACTATAAATACTACTACTCACCCCTTCTTCTTATTAAACATCTCAAGCATTGAATTGTGTCCAAATTCTACCTAAACATACCCTGATCCCCTATCACAAAATAATGATCTCATGGTATCATCAAAAGGACAAATAATTTCCCAATGGTAGTTTCAAAGTGGATAAATCTAATAGGTAAAATCCCTTTAATTTTTCATTTAACTTGTCATCAATTTCATTATTATTCTTCTCTTCTTCTCTCCTTCCCTTATATAAATGTAATTATAGAAACTGTATTCTTGATATAAATGAATTATATCATACTAATTTATGATCCATAAGGTAACAATTTCCTCTCTATCTTCTACAATTAAAATGAAATATCCGCCTATTATGTGCAATTTAACGGCATCATGGGAGATGGAGTTTGATTTTTGTTATTGAATTAAAGGATGTAAATAAAACCATTATAATGGTTAAATAATATATATTCGAGTTTTTAAAAGTCTATTTATCTTTTGTAACTAAAATTAATACATATTACTAAATGATAAAACAAAACTAAATCGTTGTGATAAAAAACTTTCCAAAATTATCATAAAATGATCATCATTCTCTTGTAAAAAATATTTTAAAAAAATCCATAAAACCACATTAATATAACATTATTAAAAAATATAGAATATCCTTAATAACATATAATAAATACTCTGGATATTTATTTTTATTTTACATGAACATCCACATACACAAGAAAAACAATCATGAAAGCATGAGTATTAATGATCCCAAACGATGAAATTAAACTCTATGACTCATCAAAAAGACCATAATTGAATGTAATAAAACCAAAATGAATAAAATTAATGTATGAATGGTAATGTATTTTTAATTTATTCATATAATGTTATTATATAGGATATTAATGTGAACAAATCATTTTGACACAAGGTAAGGGGAGTTAATTAACCCAACTCTCTTTCTTTGGATTTTTCTACATTCAACTCAATTTCTGTATGTATATTCATTAAATATAATTTATTCATGATATAAATAACTTTAATGGTATATAAATTTCTTCTATATGAGTTTATTACAAACACAATGTCTTCCAAAATATGAAATCATTAAGAAAACCACACTTTTAACTCTCGGGATTTTATTCTTCACCCATGGTTGACGATTCTTATTTCAAGTATATTTTTCACTCTTTAATTTGGAAAATAGATATTTATGGTTGCAAGATTTTTGAAATGAACCCCATTCCTTTACGTGGGTTATTTTATATTCTATCGTGATTTATTTTTTATGTGGAACGCATTATAATGTAATTGTTATGATGTGATGGGATCACAGTGAATTGTATAGAAAAATATAAATGTTATGATGAGATGGGTGCACCCAAAATTATATAGTGATCCAATTAATTGATGAATTTTAATAATATCATTATATATAGATAATTATTCTTGAACATGATGATATATTTGTTCACTACTACTTATAGTTTTTCGCCATTAAGACATGATGTTTTATTTTTATTAATTACCACATTCCATTCCATTACACAATGCTTCATCTCATGATTATGATGATGATGTAAGTATTATACTCAAGCCATGATATATCATTTCATTTTCTTATCTATCCTCTTAAAAGAATTTTTCCTCACCCCTATCTTTTATGTATATCCACAGGTGATTACTTTTACTATTGATAACACAAGGGCCAATAACAAGCTAGAAAAGAATGATTTGAGTAAATGTTTTCATTTAATTTTTTGAAATTTATGTATGGTCCTAATTTCACCATGAATATAAACCATTGGATCCTGTTTATTTAATTATTTTATGTTTTTTATCATTGAAAAGATTTATTAATAATGTAATAAGATGTCAGGTTGTTATAATATCACAGACGACTTAACATCCTACTTTTTTGAGGAACAATGATATCTTTATTCAAAATTAAGTCTGAGACTAATGGCCTCTATTTTGGAGAGGCTCATCCCCCAACCGAATACCTCATAATTTTTACCATGTGGCTCATTACCTTCCATGTTTATTTATATGGATAGAACCACAAACCACAGACCAAATCTGAACCTCTTTGTTGCATCTATCAACTTTAGTGATAAATACTACCTCGGTATCTGAGCCAGACTATGTGAAAATTACTGTAAATGGATCATTGGTCAATATGGGTGATTGTAAAGCACCAAATAAATTTCTACTCCACACTATTCTAGAACTACTTTTCTGATAACCTCATCTCCCAACTTTATGGACATCACTACCCTCTAGAACACGCTCCATACTCATAACCTGATGACCTTTCCACCACAAAAAATGAATGTTTCACCCAACTAGTGATCAACATTAATCATAAAATATAGAAATCACCCCACACTAAGCCTAACTATAACATTAATTAAGTCTATATGGAAAATTCTATCTAAATCTACAAGTCGAGTAGGGCACATTCCTTTGAACTCAACAATTCAATGTAATTAACTTAAAAAATACTATTTAATATAAATATTAAAGATACCATGACATCTCATGTGTTTAGAAGCCCCATAGTCAGCTCAGTTATATAATTAGGGGCCTAGGCATTCCTCAAGGCATCCCATATATTCTCAAATTTAATTTTATAGAATGGTATTAATTAATTTTGATCTCTCTGAATCTACCCATCATAACACTCAAATAAACACCCTCAAAAAAATGATGAAGTCAAAAATAATGATATTAACTACCAACCACTTGTTGGTAGATGTCAAATATTCCAATCACAGCCTCTAATATTGACTAATTCAAATGAAATTAGTATTTCATATGAACACCCTAAATATAGGGCAAAACCATTCTCATGGATTTAATACACCACATACCAAGGGAACTAAATAAAATTGGAAATAATATTTAGGGGGTGTACCGATACAAATCCAATGCCATAAATGGATTGAGAAATGGATCTCAGTTGTAGGATCCAGCACAATAGGTGGAGGAGGAGAATAAGGGTTCTCCTATACTATGTGAGGTTTATGTAGAGAAATGTTGGACGGAATAAATATTGGAGGAAGGGATAAATTTACTTTTCAATATTTGAAGGAGACCAAAAGGTTTTTAAAGAGAGTTTAAAAAACTGTGTGAAAAATATATGGCTCCATCTTCAGAATATCCAACCCCACATGGTTAGCTGAAACAATTTGCCAAACTGTTTAGATATTGTGTGTATCCACTAGTTAATTGTAATAATCATGTGGATTGAAGATATTTCTCCCAAACCATGGAAATGTTTTCTGGATCCCTATTATAAAAATTAATTAGGTTCATTTGTTATTGATAACCCCCGTATTTTATGTTTTCCCAAACTGTGTTCCATGCATTTGAAGGGTGTTTCATTTCTCCACAAAGGTAACATCGTTTGTCCAAACTATGATCCTCAACTTATGAACACATAAAACATGGGATTTTGGCCTCCAACAGACCCTAAACCCTACCAAACCCCTAAGTCACATTCCCAAAATAATGATTCATCTAAAAATAGGGTATTTGGTGATAGGGAATCGTGGAATTTAGTTCCCCAAAATGAGAAAATAGTTGGTATACCCACCAAACTATGAAAACACAATTCTTTTGAGGAATTCGACCAGCTCCAAAAAGATGAGACATTTCAAAGACTACTGAGTCTTGTCTATAAGATTCTCATTCAGTTATTGGTCATATAGAGTCACCTCTAGAGCATATGGTCAGGCTCCCTACCTAAAATTTTCATGGTAATTCTAAATGTTGGTGTAAGGTCATCACTGAGGATGGATGTCATTACAATATGGTTTAGGTGGGATTCCATTCATAAGTTTGTGACTACATCTTCCCCTAAACATTGAGAGGATATCGTGCTTATGATTTTATGTAACACCCTGAGATTTAATGAAAAATATTATTTTAATTTCATTAATGTCTTGTGTTGTATTCTACACCAAGATTACCTTGCGCTATACGCAACACCGTATTAGCTTGCAGTATACGCAACACTATTCTTGGATCGTGTTACATAAAATTTTGATAATAGTTATTCTATGCAACATTGAGTATATATATATATATATTAAATGTATAAATGAAATATGGTTGGATTATGTTATACAAAACAATGAAGGATTCTTTCACAACACGCAACCCTGACTTGTCTTGCATTACACGCAATCGCGACCTTCCATGATAGCGTGTGTTGTACGCAATATCGGGTTTTAATAAACAATGATATATTATTATAATATTGTAATGAACTAGCCTTTATGAATATTATTAACTAAATTTTGGATTTTATAACATTATTATTCGTCTTACACATTTTCTAGAACATGTTATAAGAACAAAATAATTTTTTCGGGTAAAATAAGTATTTTTCAAAAAATGCAGTTTTGCCGCCTTTTGATAGCACACCCACATTAAATCTAGTTTTTGACATGTTTATATGTTCAATTTGACAAAATAAAATTCTTCATTTGAATCAGGATATAAAAATTTACATTAGATAAAGTTTTGATATTTTTCCGATAACATTCATATTTTAATGAATAGTAAAAACACGCTATATTTTAATTAAAAACAACTTTTTTCATCATAATATCTTATGTGGTTAAATTATAATATTGAATGGTTTTAAATTATAAATATAATATATTTTTACCATTTAATATAATGTATGTCATTAGCATTGATTTTACCTTGAATTCGTAGGTAAAATCAATTCAATCTTTTGCAATGTTTTAAAGAAAAACCCGTTTTTATTCGACAACGGGATTAATTTTAATTTAATTTCTGCAACTTCTGTGTATTGAATTTTAAAAAATGGATTCCATATTTGGAATCAGTGGGTCCAAATTATGTTAATAAGATACTTTTTATTTTTTGGAATTATGAATAGTTACTACGGTAAATTTTATTTACCATAGTTAAAGGTAAATCGGGTAATTAAGGGTAAATATAATATTTTAAAATTACCCTAACACATGTCCTAATCCTATTGGACAAGTGTATTTCGGCCAAAAAAACATAGGAATATAATATGACCATTTAGTCCCACTTGGGTTAGATTAGGACATTTATTATTAATTTATTTAAAGAAGAGTTAAAAGAGTTAAAATCAAAGGTTATTTACTAAAAAAGTTTTAATAAGGGGTTATACATAAGATAAATTTGACTATAAATATTCATTAGAAAGATAAAAATATTTCCTACATAATGGTATTTTATTTGTAATTTTTAGACAATAAATAATTTAATTTATGTATGACACAACAATGAAGCAATAATTATCTTATTAATGAAATATTGAAATAATTGATGTTATTAATACCCACATAAATATAATTTGAGACTTTTTATGAATTAAACTAATTTTCTAGGTTACTATGATATATTAGTGTTGATTTAATCAACTTTTTTCGAACATATAATTCTGTTATGACTTTCACAAAAATCATATATCAAATAGTGTCAAAATTGACACAAAATAGTTTTTAAATCAAATATTATATTATTAATTGTTATTTTATTCCTAAAAATCTAAGGTTCGGCCAAATGACTTAGATAAGGATATATATATTAATAATAAACAATTTGGGGTTCGTTTGGCATGTTATAGTAAGTGTATTAACCATATAGTGTAAGAAAACAAAAAGACACGGTAAAAGTTAAATTATTTAACTTAGAGTTAAATCTAATTGATAAGGTTAAAATAATAACCTAAACTTGTCTAAATCATATTTGTTGATAGGATTTCGACCCATACCCACTTTAGCTTCGAAATAAGACCCTTTGGAACCATTATAAACCGATTTTGACTTTAATATAAAATAATATTTTGAGGTATTCCTAAGGTGCCCCTCTCCTCCCTTATAAAAGGACACCTCCTCCCCCTCCTCCTCACACCAATTTGAGCACTCAAGCTCGGCCAACCCCTGCCAAAATCTCTTCTCCACTTCCCTAGAAACATCCTAGAGGTTCTGTTCTTCCTCAAAGACCAATTTTAGTGCCCTAAGAGGAGGTCTCAAAGAGGCACTTCAAAGAGGAGGTAATTACCGTTACCAATTCTTTCATCTTTATTTCTTCTTCCACTTCTTCTTCTTAGGTTGTTTCATTATGAAGTAATAACATCAGTATCACTCATATACTGATATGTCATTATAAGTATGAAACAACCCTATTTCACCATCTATCCATCCTACGGAAAAAGAAATCACCGCATGTGCGTACGTACAGAATACCGTCTCCACGCCGTGGTGTAATCTATTTTCCACCACCACCTTACATGGATGGGTATAATGGTGTAAATAATAACTATACATAGTTATTACAACATAATATTGATTCTGATATATTGTATAATCCACTCCAATTCAATTCAATATTTATGGAAATGATATCATCGCTCGTGCGTACGTACGGACTACCGTCTCCACGACGCGATGAGATTCATTCTCCATGTTAACCATTTAAGAATGATTATAAAGTATATATAAGAAATAATAATGAAATATATGACATTATAAAGCTACTTGATTTATGTATATATATATATATATATATGTCATCTACTTACTTCAATTCAAGACAATAAGGAATGGAAAACAGCATTCATGCGTACGTACGAACTACTGTCTCCATGAACGGTGTTTTTCATTTCATTTATCTATATATTATATATATATATATACTGAATATATATGATATATAAATCATATTTTATATTCTGGAAGTAAGTAAATCATGATATAATTAATAATAATGTCAAGAACAACAAGTCAAAACACCTACGATAAATGAAACGATTTTACCCAAAACGCTTCTTTAACATGGAATTTACAAAAGAACGGGTAATATAGAGTCATAAGTGAACCATATATGATATCATAACAATGAATATGATTCTGTAATAAGTCAATGACATTATTTAAATCATTATACAGGAGGTTCGGACACATACGAAGCTAATCGGACCTAAGGTAAGGGAAATATCACAATCTCATTTTTATCTGAGATTGTTTATACTTTGGCATTTACTGGGGTATATTTTATCATTCACATCCATGTTTCCTCTATATGTAATATTATTTCCATCCACCTACAATTTTTTAAGTCCAATGTTACCCTTCGGTGAGTTTTTAGTAAAAGATATGAAAGGAATATTTTGTCATTTTTCATACGAGGTACTTTTTGGCTTTTCCGACAAAAGTACGAGGGAATTGTTATTTTTTTAACTTATACGACACGAACGGATTTTTACGGTTTTATAAAGCCTTATTTTCATAAAGATTCCTCCAAAATATTTCATGACTATTTTCAACAAAATCTCTTTCTTTTAAAATTGCATGAATTTTTGTGAAAAGAAATTGATTTTGAAGCAGAAAGGATATTTTCCTCAAGAATGGAGTTCAAGTGTTTTATCAAAATTATTTTCCATCCAAGATAACAAAAGGGTTCTGTTTCAATCCCTATTATTACATGGATTTGATTATGTTGTGATGGAAATATTTTTATGAATTTGTTTATCTTATATGAATTGTCTTATGATGTCATGTTGTTTAAGAATCCCATTTTTATTACATGGGTTATACAATGATGTATGATTTATGATTTTGTGGCACACATAAGAATGGTATCATTATGAGATGGGTGGGACCTATATCTCCCTCCAATGCATTGGGTAAAGATTTTATATCTCATGAGATAGACATGGCTGGAATGGTAGGTTATACCAGTTCAGTGAAACAGGACTGAAACGAGGGTTACTCGATTCAGAAAGGGACTTTTTCCACTAAGATAGTCTTGGCAATGAGTCTTGACTAAAAGAAATGATTCTCTATGATTATGTGTGAATGCCACAAAGTTTCATGTTTTATGTTATGATTGTTGTGATTATAGTTCACTTCCATGATTTATCTCATGTTATAAAATTATGATCTCTTATGCAGGTTAAGATTTCCAAAAGTTATGTGCTTGTGTATACGATGAGATTTATATTTCTTTTGTTTACCCTTACTGAGAATTTGAGCTCACCCTTTTATGTTTTCTTTTCCCCAGGATATAAAGAAAGGTTTTAGGTAAAAAAAAGGAAGATCTTTATGGGAGATATTGGAGATCTTTTACCACGATTAGAAGATTACATTCCGAGTTTCCAAAGACAGTAAACTATTACGATCCTTGTCTGTGTATTTTTTGTTATGTACTAAGTATTCCGCAAAAGTAATGTAATGTCCATGTACGATAAGCTTCGGGTCTTTACAGTTGGTATCAGAGGAAAGGTTTAGTCAACCTTTGGAAACTAGGATGCGAAAACGTTAGTAAGATCCCTAGAGATATTTCTATGGTATGTCTAGGGATGTCCATAAGGATAAGTATACGTATAGGATATAGTCCTAAAACTACGGTAACGATCTTATAATTTAACCTAAGATGTTGGATATTGAGGGTGCTTCCCCTTTACTATGTTGTTTTCCCTAGCATGATTTTTGCCTCTCACACTATTCTTTTTGGGTTTTAGAAAATGGCTGGAAACAAGATGATTCACAATAATGGAGGATATGTTGGACAATGGAATGATATTCTTCATAATGAAATGGGATTTGGAAGTCCAAACATCATTATTATGCCGAATCAGCAATCTCATAATATGATCAATAAAGTAAAATTTGGTAAGTTTCCTGACTCGGCTAATAAGAGAAAGATGGAGTTTCATGATGATCATAGAGGAAAGAAAGTTCAATTTCCCCTATGTAAATCATGTGGGAAGAGGCATCAAGGAGAATGTTTCAAAGGAACTGGAAGATGCTTTGGGTGTGGAAAAGAAGGACACAAAGCAAGTAAGTGCAAAGGAAAAGGTTCAGTTAACACCATGGATGGGGATAATGGTATTGCTACGACATCAACAATGATAAAATGCTTTAAATGTGGAATGTACGGGCATTATGCAAACCAATTCTCTAAGGGAAAGTCTCATGAAGAGAATCAGTATGGTCATATGGGAAGTATTTATGTTGATGATGATGAAGAAACTACAAATGATATGTGAGATGAAAGAAATGTTGAAACTCGGTCAATGGTCTAAGAATGTAGTGGAATGATTACATGTTTATCATGTGTAATGTTGTATAAGTAATCTCATGGAATAAGGAGACATCTAAGGATTGTTACACTGTTGTCTTTCCTTAAGTTTTGAAAGTGTATGATGAATGGTACCGGTAACCATGAAAGGTTATTCAGATACTTTTGGAAAGTAGATTATAAGTGCATAATGAATGGATAAGAATATAATGAGATGTTTGATTGTATTCATGAGCTCATGATTGATATAAGGACTAAGTGATATCATGGTTTGAGTATATAGAATTCTGAGGATTTTGGTATGTGGAAAATATTAACTTTTAACTGCATTCATGTTTTCACTAAGGTTTGATGGATATTCAAGAGAATACATGATTAAGGCCTTTGAATGTTTGGAATGTGACCAACAAAACATATCTTAAGATATATGGGGATCAAGGATGGTACTAAATATCTGGTAATCGTATTCACTATGTTATGAGAGTGGACTGCAGTATTATGGATAATCCTAAAGATTGAAATGGATTATGTTGGACATAAGTGAATATTGTTTAAGGATAGAAGTTTTTTTCGATATTATTGATGGGATGTTATAGTAATGTAGTTTTAGAAAAAGGACAACCTGTAGGACGGGCGACAACCCATCGCTTCGGACAAGGCTGTGGGAATCGAACCCACAACCGAAGTGCGACTGGCCTTTATCGCCTACCACTGTCCTACAGGAAGTCCCTATTTAGTAGAAACTAGTTTTATTATATTTAGCAGTATGATATATGATGTATAAGTCCATTTTAGGAACCATATATGATTAATCTCACTATAGATCGACTTATGTATATAATTTTTGCTAACTTTTTGTTTGAGACAGATGGAATGACCCGTCATTCTATCACATGATCTGCTAACACTTCACGAATAACAAATTCAACTTCATTTATTTAAGAGATGAAGTGGAAATTGTTCAAGACACGAACAACAGTGAGATTGTACCAAAATAAAGTAAGTATTTATTCTAATTCAAATTTTCAACTTTAGGGAAATCATCTTGAAAACCAAAAATGTTGTCCTAGTGATATTATACCTGATGAATCAGATGGTACCTTATATCATCACAAATCTATGGATTTGTGATTACTGGCTTTTCCATAGCCATGTTCTCTACCACTCTCCATCAGAACATGATGGTTAGATTTCTCTTCCATATCCATATTTTCACATATGTGGAAACCCAGTGATTAGTTTATTTGGGTAATCGTTACATTTCATACGTTAGTTTTTAAAGACAAGTTTTGGTATTCCTTTTTACGATGTGGGATTCTATCAAAGAAACTTTCAAATAGTAAACCATTTATAACCCCGACGAATTTCGAGGGCGAAATTCATTTTAATGGGGGTAGAATGTAACACCATGAGATTTTATGAAAAATATTATTTTAATTTCATTAATTTCTTGTGTTGTATTCTACACCAAGATTACCTTGCGCTATACGCAACACCGTATTAGCTTGCAGTATACGCAACACTATTCTTGGATCGTGTTACATACAATTTTGATAATAGTTATTCTATGCAACATTGAGTATATATATATATATATATTAAATGTATAAATGAAATATGGTTGGATTATGTTATACAAAACAACGAAGGATTCTTTCACAACACGCAACCCTGACTTGGCTTGCATTACACGCAATCGCGACCTTCCTTGATAGCGTGTGTTGTACGCAATACCGGGTTTTAATAAACAATGATATATTATTATAATATTGTAATGAACTAGACTTTATGAATATTATTAACTAAATTTTGAATTTTATAACATTATTATTCATCTTACACATTTTCTAGAACATGTTATAAGAACAAAATAATTTTTTCGGGTAAAATAAGTATTTTTCAAAAAATGCAGTTTTGCCGCCTTTTGATAGCGCACCCACATTAAATCTAGTTTTTGACATGTTTATATGTTCAATTTGACAAAATAAAATTCTTCATTTGAATCAGGATATAAAAATTTACATTAGATAAAGTTTTGATATTTTTCCGATAACTTTCATATTTTAATGAATAGTAAAAACACGCTATATTTTAATTAAAAACAACTTTTTTCATCATAATATCTTATGTGATTAAATTATAATATTGAATGGTTTTAAATTATAAATAGAATATATTTTTACCATTTAATATAATGTATGTCATTAGCATTGATTTTACCTTGAATTCGTAGGTTAAATTAATTCAATCTTTTGCAATGTTTTAAAGAAAAACCCATTTTTATTCGACAACGGGATTAATTTTAATTTAATTTCTGCAACTTCTGTGTATTGAATTTTAAAAAATGGATTCCATATTTGGAATCAGTGGGTCCAAATTATGTTAATAAGATATTTTTTATTTTTGGGAATTATGAATAGTTACTACGGTAAATTTTATTTACCATAGTTAAAGGTAAATCGGGTAATTAAGGGTAAATATAATATTTTTAAATTACCCTAACACATGTCTTAATCCTATTGGACAAGTGTATTTAGGCCAAAAAAAAACTTAGGAATAAAATATGACCATTTAGTCCCACTTGGGTTAGATTAGGACATTTATTATTAATTTATTTAAAGAAGGGTTAAAAGAGTTAAAATCAAAGTTTATTTACTAAAAAAGTTTTAATAAGGGGTTATACATAAGATAAATTTGACTATAAATATTCATTAGAAAGATAAAAAGATTTCCTACATAATGGTATTTTATTTGTAATTTTTAGACAATAAATAATTTAATTTATGTATGACACAACAATGATGCAGTAATTATCTTATTAATGAAATATTGACATAATTGATGTTATAAATACCCAAATAAATATAATTTGAGACTTTTTATGAATTCCACTAATTTTCTATGTTACTATGATATATTAGTGTTTATTTAAGAAACTTGGTTCGAACATATAATTCTGTTATGACTTTCACAAAAATCATATATCAAATACTGTCAAAATTGACACAAAATAGTTTTTAAATAAAATATTATATTATTAATTGTTATTTTATTCCTAAAAATCATAGGTTCGGCCAAATGACTTATATAAGGATATATATATTAATAATAAACAATTTGGGGTTCGTTTGGCATGTTATAGTAAGTGTATTAACCATATAGTGTTAGAAAACAAAAAGACACGGTAAAAGTTAAATTATTTAACTTAGAGTTAAATCTAATTGATAAGGTTAAAATAATACCCTAAACTTGTCTAAATCCTATTGGTTGATAGGATTTCGAACCCTCCCCACTTTAGCTTCGAAATAAGACCCTTTGGAAACATTATAAACCGATTTTGACTTTAATATAAAATTATATTTTGAGATATTCCTAAGGTGCCCCTCTCCTCCCTTATAAAAGGACACCTCCTCCCCCTCCTCCTCACACCAATTTGAGCACTCAAGCTCGGCCAACCCCTGCCAAAATCTCTTCTCCACTTCCCTAGAAACATCCTAGAGGTTCTGGTCTTCCTCAAAGACCAATTGTAGTGCCCTAAGAGGAGGTCTCAAAGAGGCGCTTCAAAGAGGAGGTAATTACCGTTACCAATTCTTTCATCTTTATTTCTTCTTCCACTTCTTCTTCTTAGGTTGTTTCATTATGAAGTAATAACATCAGTATCACTCATATACTGATATGTTATTATAAGTATGAAACAACCCTATTTCACCATCTATCCATCCTACGGAAAAAGAAATCACCGCGTGTGCATACGTACGGAATACCGTCTCCACGCCGTGGTGTAATCTATTTTCCACCACCACCTTACATGGATGGGTATAATGGTGTAAATAATAACTATACATAGTTATTACAACATAATATTGATTCTGATATATTGTATAATCCACTCCAATTCAATTCAATATTTATGGAAATGATATCATCGCTCGTGCGTACGTACGGACTACCGTCTCCACGACGCGATGAGATTCATTCTCCATGTTAACCATTTAAGAATGATTATAAAGTATATATAAGAAATAATAATGAAATATATGACATTATAAAGCTATTGGATTTATTTATATATATATATATGTATGTCATCTACTTACTTCCATTCAAGAGAATAAGGAAAGGAAAACAGCGTTCATGCGTACGTACGGACTACTGTCTCCATGAACGGTGTTTTTCATTTCATTTATCTATCTATTATATATATATATACTGAATATATATGATATATAAATCATATTTTATATTCTGGAAGTAAGTAAATCATGATATAAGTAATAATAATGTCAAGAACAACATGTCAAAACACCTACGATGTATGAAACGATTTTACCCAAAACGCTTCTTTAACATGGAATTTACAAAAGAACGGGTAATATAGAGTCATAAGTGAACCATATATGATATCATAACAATGAATATGATTCTGTAATAAGTCAATGACATTATTTAAATCATTATACAGGAGGATCGGACACATACGAAGCTAATCGGACCTAAGGTAAGGGAAATATCACAATCTCATTTTTATCCGAGAATGTTTATATTTTGGCATTTACTGGGGTATATTTTATCATTCACATCCATGTTTCCTATATATGTAATATTATTTCCATCCAACTAAAATTTTTTAATTACAATTTTACCCTTCGGTGAGTTTTTAGTAAAAGATATGAAAGGAATCTTTTGTCATTTTTCATACGAGGTACTTTTTGGATTTTCCGACAAAAGTACGAGGAAATTGTTATTTTTTTAACTTATACGGCACGAACGGATTTTTACGGTTTTATAAAGCCTTATTTTCATAAAGATTCCTCCAAAATATTTCATGACTATTTTCAACAAAATCTCTTTCTTTTAAAATTGCATGACTTTTTGTGAAAAGAATTTGATTTTGAAGTAGAAAGGATATTTTCCTCAAGAATGGAGTTCAAGTGTTTTATCAAAATTATTTTCCATCTAAGATAACAGAAGGGTTCTGTTTCAATCCCTATTATTACATGGATTTTATTATGTTGTGATGGAAATATTTTTATGAATTTTATTATCTTATATGAATTGTTTTATGATGTCATGTTGTTTAAGAATCCCATTTTTATTACATGGGTTATACAATGATGTATGATTTATGATTTTGTGGCACACATAAGAATGGTATCATTATGAGATGGGTGGGACCTATATCTCCCTCCAATGCATTGGGTAAAGATTTTATATCTCATGAGATAGACATGGCTGGAATGGTAGGTTATACCGGTTCAGTGAAACAGGACTGAAACGAGGGTTACTTGATTCAGAAAGGGACTTTTTCCACTAAGATAGTCTTGGCAATGAGTATTGACTAACAAGAAATGATTCTCTATGATTATGTGTGAATGCCACAAAGTTTCATGTTTTAAGTTATGATTGTTGTGATTACATTTCACTTCCATGATTTATCCCATGTTATGAAATTATGATCTCTTTTGCAGGTTAAGATTTCCAAAAGTTATGTGCTTGTGTATACGATGAGATTTATATTTCTTTTGTTTACCCTTACTGAGCATTTGAGCTCACCCTTTTATGTTTTCTTTTCCCCAGGATATAAAGAAAGGTTTTAGGTAAAAAAAAGGGAATATCTTTATGGGAGATATTGGAGATCTTTCACCACTATTAGAAGATTACATTCCGAGTTTCCAAAGACAGTAAACTATTATGATCCTTGTCTGTGTATTTTTTGTTATGTACTAAGTATTCCGCAAAAGTAATGTAATGTCCATGTACGATAAGCTTAGGGTCTTTACATTTTATAAACCAACAACTGTTTTCCATGTTAGTATAGGAGTATTGTGATCATTTCTCCAATCATCTGTGTTTTTTACCAACAGTTAATAATGAATAGATGGTGATGGTTATATGATTAGAGTATGTCCACGTGTACAATATCTAATTGTAGGTGAATATTTTCTATAAAAAAAATCAGAAAATATTAAACCTTGAACTCATTATACGAGGGAACCGTAGGGATGTTTGAAATGTGATCTGTGAGGGTTCATCATCCAGACATGTAGATGGTGTATCTTATAGCAGGAATCAACATTTAGAGGGTCCAAGGGGG
This sequence comes from Viscum album, assembly GCA_963277665.1. NCBI lineage: Eukaryota > Viridiplantae > Streptophyta > Magnoliopsida > Santalales > Viscaceae > Viscum > Viscum album. The sequence continues at coordinate 940,353,402 of OY728129.1, forward strand.
AATTCCATCTAGATGAAATGAAATGGAATTTATTCAATGATTCACCAGTGTGCTACGGATGGTAATAAAAACATCATTTTATTAGAAAACCAATCATGTGATGAGAAAGTGGTCGGATTGGTCTTTTGTAGGGTTTCTGCTGAACTTTACATCCTATATCCTCTGATAAGGGATTTATGCTGACCCAAATTTTATAGAGAGGTTCAGTATTACCATGTCAGGTTGGGGGATGGTCTGCTACTATTGGACTAGGAAATGGGGGTAGTTGTGCTTGAGGTATTCACACATTAGAGGTTCTATGACAGTATAACAGACATACCTATATTATTGAAGTTACATCACAAGGGGTGGATTGGGACATATATATGCTATGAATCCTAACCCATAAGAAAATATTCTTGTAAATTCTATTGTAAAATATACTATTCATATATCCTTTACATTATTTTCTTATCAATTTGAAAACGTTGCATCAAACTCTATTATATATCTTGAAAATATGGAATGTTCAGGCCAAATAATTGAGGATTTTAGTGGTGTGATGAATCTTTACACACCCTTAGGGGTTATATTAGAGAATATAATTATGTTCAAGGAGTTAATCCTTGATATATATTATTGTGGATTACTATGTAACTTATTTTTATAAAATTTGATCATCTTTGATGTCATTCTCAATTTGTACTGGCAAGTGCCTTTTCATTCCCATGTTGCTTTCTACCACAAAATACTGTAATTTAGATCACTAGATGACATCACATATATTCATATGGGAGAATGGGATAACCAATAATGACAATATAGACTTGATCATTATCATAAATGATGGATGATAGTCTAGTTTTTTAGTCTCTTTAAGGGCAATCAAGGAATGTGGCTTGTAGAATTCTCTCAAATCGAGGATTTTTTAGCGATGTATTCCCTAATAATTTCAATAGTATTCCTCATATAAGAGTGGTGGATTTCTAAATTTTGTTAGTTCTAGGAGCTTCCCTAGTATCAATTTCTATATATAGGATTTAACCAAGAGAGCTCTAGGATCAAACTATGTAGATTAAAGATCTAGGGAAAAGGGGTTTTAATAGACATAACACTTCACTATGGGGTTAACCTATCCATTTTTTAAATAAGGAAGATGGTACACTCAGGTTCCTCATGGATTACATATAGTGGAACCATATAATGGTGAATAACTAGTACCCATTTCCTTGTATAGATGACCTGTTAAACTAGCTTTGAGGAGGAACTATTTCATCTTAGATCCCTATGAGGGAGGGCTAGTATTAGATTATTGTGATACCATAAAATAATACACATATATATTCCCATTGTAGATACTTATTTTATAATTAATTGGTATGTTTTTTTGGCTTTAATAACTTTCTACCGATCATTATGGCCTTGATGAATTCTGTTTACCACATACATGGGTTCATTTGGGGTAGTCTTTGTGCAAAAAATCATAGTGTATTCTCACACTAGATATCACCAAGCTAACTATCTTGATAACATTGTAAATACATTAAGAGAGCATGAGATATAATCTATGCTCATTAGATGACACTTTTAGATAAATAGGTATCACTTCAAATATAATTTCCTTTTTGATTTGTGAAAATTTGTTTATCCAAAAAAGGTGATCCTCGTGGTTTCTTAGGAGCTGAACACGAATGTGGTTCAGATACACATCTTCTTGTGGATATCTAGCCATTATAGATGAATAATTTAATAATTCTCAAAAATAAAATTTGTTTTTATGGGAATGAATAATTTTTTTTGTTTTCTATTGGTCTAAAAATTTTCATACACCCATCCAGGAGTTGAAGGGGATACTGACAACAACTCCAAACCTGATTTTTCCAGTAGAGACATGAAGTTATATGATTTTTTGATTCTTTTGAATTGATCAAGAAGTATTATGGATGTAGGTATAATGACTTGTATCTCATGGTTCCAACAATATGGAACCCCATGATATTAATTACCCAATGAATGACCTCGAGCTCACATCCCTTGTCCATGCATTACGTTGTAAGAGGAAATATCTCATTGGTGAGAGATTAATTTTACATGGGTCAAAAAGGCACCCATTAAATCTCCATAATATATTATTTGAATATCAAAAAGTGTGTTTGGGTAGAATAAATATAGAATTTAATTTTAGATTGAATATTCACCTTGTAATGTAAATGCAGTCAATGATGGCTCAAGAAGGAAGACAAAGACATATTCCATCCACTAGGACAGTAGTTAGTGGTAGTTGAAGGATTTGATTTCTATGATGAAAAAAATAGGATCATTATTATTCTATTCAATGTGTTTTATAATATATAGTAGTTATATCCCCTCTTTTGGAATTGGTGAGTATGATACAACTATCAGATCCCAAGGGCCTCATCCCGAGGGATAGTTTATTTGGTGGAAACCATCTATCTAGTTGAGTTATTGATGATAATGTGATTCCTCACATCAATAGTTATATCTAGGATTCTTGTTTTATATGAAAAGAGTTGATTCAGGAATATCATGACTCTATTTGGGTGTTTCACCATGGGCTTACAAATATTTAAAGATACATACATCATTAGAATTTATATACAGATATGAAGATGTAGATTATAGGTTTTCCCATTAGGGGATCCACCTATTACTAGTTGAATGTGGGTAATAAGAGAACAACTATAATTTTAAAACATTAATCCATCACTATGTGGTAGTGGAATTATGTTTCCATTAATTTTGTGACGGGATTTTCAATATCCCCTATGGGATGTGATATTGTATTTTTGATTAATGATTGTTTTTACAAGGTTACACACTTCCTAGAAATCATTAATACCATCACAGTTGATATTTTTGGGTGGATTTATGTCAAAGATATTGTATTAATTCATTGTGTTCCCCTTTCCATTATATCAGAATGAGAATATATGATTACATCAGGCTTCTGAAATTGACTTTAGAAGTAATTGGGTTCACATGTGCTCTTGAGTACAATGTATCACCATCATAACAAAATGCATTCTGAGAAAATGATACATGTGTTTGAGAATATTCTCCTGGAATGAATCCTTGATTTTTGATGTTCATGGGAGAATCAAATACCTATTTTATAGTTTTCAAATAGTAAAATTTTATAAGAAATGATTCATATGGCTATGTATGTGGCCCTTTATAGTATGTTTTGTTGTTCAATCCTGGGTGGGATAGAGGCAGGATAGGTAGAACTACCTAGATTTTTCATATTTAGGAGATATCAGAGAAAGTGCAGTTGATTCTGAAATGTATGTCTATAAATCAGTCCAGGAATAATCCTTATATTTATCATAATAAAACACCACTAGAGTTTGAGGTGGGACATAGATCGTTTCTATGATTTTCTCCTTTATTTGTTCATAGATTGATTTAGGGACTTGTAATGTTATCTATTAATTGTGTTTGGTTGTTCATGGTTATAGATATTGTTCGGAGGATAAACTATTAGTTGTAGTTACATCAGGGGTATAATTACATGCACGACATTTTCCATATATTTTTCCTTTTCCAGTATCATTTTCACCTATCTCATTCATTAGATCCTTATTATATTAAGCATGAATAAGATGATTCCATTGAAGGTAATCTGATATATATTACTGATCATACCATAAATGTTATCTAATGCATGTCATTTCCTCTAACTGATTTCTATGGAACAAGACAGTGTAAAGTAAGAGACATTGGAGAGATAGTCCAAGGACTGAGCCTCTGATCCTATTGCTAGTAATAAAATCTTTTTATATATTTTTTGTTTTTCTATTATGTGGTATATTAATGTGTCCCATGTATTCCATGTACTAATTTTTTAAAGAATCATGACATAATCACCATCATCATTTTGTATCTCTTATTGATCCTCACTATGCACGCTTATTATAATGAGTTTTATTATTATTTTTATACTACATTATTATTCTATTTTGGTTGTTAATATTTATATATTTACAAATTATCTGTATAATGAATCATTATGGAATAGTTTCCCTATAGACACATGTTATTCCCTCAATGAAAGTAGGAATCCTCTACCATTTAAGGAGGTAGACTTGTAGTCATTTGTTAGATAGTCTCAAGAACCACCATGTTGATTCATGGAAAGGAATCTATACTAAATAATGAATCCATTAATTATACACAATGGTTTCAAAAATAATCAGTCAAAACATTTTAAAAACATTTTCATTCCAAAATAATATACATTAAAGGACATTAAAAAAGAAATGATGTTTTAAAATAGTTTACATGAATACTTATTGAAAGTAGGTAAATTTTTTTAAAAAAACCTAAAATAATCAATTAGTGAAGGAGGCAAAAAAATTTAAAAGGTAAAGTGATAGTTTAATGAGAATTTTACTTTTACAAATATTCATTAATAATTCCATGTTAAAAAATATGTATTGGTCTCAAAATGTGGTTCAATTATTTTTAGAGTCATTTACATTTAAAAAATATTCATTACTAGTGATTTGAAATGGAATTATGGATAGTAATAGTAAATTTATTTAGAATTTAATAAAATTGATTAAGAAATGTTGGATAACAATTTTTATATTTTAAAATATACATATTGAAAATATATCTAGTAAATAAATTATTAAAATTCCATCTAAATAATAGGGAAATAAAATATGCATATTACATGAAAAAATAGGGTTTTGAACTTTAGTGGAAGAAATTTTCCGAATGTAAAATATGTATAATGGGGATAAATACTTATTAAAGAGGATTTGAATTAATCTAAAAAATGCTTTAATTTTTTATGGGAATAAATTCATTGAGGGTAAAATTTCAATGAAAAATTTTCATTTTCCCTAGAGAATATTCAAATGTAAATCTAATTAAAATATTTGGGTGGATGAATCATATATTTGATATATGAATATCAAGAAGAAAAATATATTCCAATAAAGGGTGTTTTGTTAACAAATACATTTACAAAATTGGTGTCATTTTAATTTAATTCAATTTACTAAAAAACACAACATTTCTCTTGAAACATGATGAATTTTATAAAAAGGGTAAAAATAATAAATTTTTAATTAATCCCTTTATCTCAATGATATTATTTCTTATAATATTAATAATGTTTCATGAAATTGAATTTTATAAAAATAACCCATTACAATAACAATTAACCTCAACTAAAGCATGTGAATCTCTTATATAAAAACATTAACTATATCGATCACATATCTCATAACCATATTCATATATATATATATATATATATATATATAAAATTAATTAATAATTATTCACTATAATCATTTTTTATATATTATCTACTTTCAATATTAGGTGTGAGAAATATTATTCATTTTGAAATAATTAGGTATGAGTGGTGTTTTAGTTTTTTAATATCCAACAGTTAATCAGTCCAACATCAAAGAAGGTAATTTTTTTGATTATTTATAATTTATTATAATGTAATAATTTTGAAATATGGGATTTCTGTTATGATCCACAATGAGGAAAAAAATAAATTCTCACATTTGGATGACTTTTAATGATCAAATAGTGGTATCTTAATTAATTATATTTACATTAACGACACCATTATTAAAAAATAATTATTAACTGATTTATATAATATATTATTATTAATTATTTTCTCATAGTCATTCATCATATTATTTTATATCATTTCCTATGTATGTGGTTAGGCTAAACCAAACATTAACAACCCATATTAAATGGATGTGTGTAGTTTTCAAAGTGGTTTCATTTATATTAATATCATTATTAAAGAATAAGAATGATATTATTTATAAATTATTAAGGGTTTTAGTCATATTTTGATATATTTTATGAAATATTAATGAATCAAGGTGAAAAATGACCTACATTACTTCATGGAATTATGTTATAGGTTTGAAAGCAAATATATATTTTTTAGTTGTCTAATAGGGGTGGCGAGGGTCCCTATTACTAGTGACGATAATTACATATTTATAAATATTTCAAATTTATATAATGTGTCAACATGTATAAACATTCAAAAGGACTATTTAATGGGAATAAATTTATTAGGTATAGGGTTTTCTAAAAACACCTTTAACACTTAGATAGAATCATTTATAAACATTCCAGCCTAATTATAAATTTTTACCACTTGTTACCTATTTTGTTTTTTACCATGGTAAATAGATTTAACCTATGTAAATAATTATTATTTATAAATATATAATGGTCCATAAAAATTAATTTTGACCAAATGATTCATAATATTAAATATTTTTTAAGAAAAAAAAATTATGTGCAATAATGATTTCTATAAACATTTGCACCTGTAACAAATAAAAAATATTTATACCCCAAAAATTCATATTTCATTATGATTTTTTTAGATTTTTATATCTTTTTTAATGATATAGTCATAAATTCATTGTTACTTTATAAAAAAAATCACTATTCACTAAAAAATCATTTATTACCCAAAAATAAAAATATAACTTAAGATAAATTTACCATTTAAAATCCAATATAATGAATAAGTTGGAAAATATAAATTAAAAAATTAAACAATTCCCTTTAAATGAATATATAGTATATAAAATCATTGTTTTAAAAAATACTAACATTTAAAACATTATGTGTTCATAATTATATTGGGTATGAATATATAATTGATAAAAACCATTTTATTTATTAAATAATTTAAGATAATTATATTTTATCAAAATTAATTAATACACAACTTGTTTTTTTTATATAATGAATTATCTATCAAAAATATTATTATCATAAAAAATATATTCCAACTTTTTAGTTTGTTACAACCAACTAATAATATTATATCCCTGAAATATAAATTATCACTTACATAATAAGTGTATATAAGAGGTATACATGATTCATGATATAATCTCTAGAGTGAAATCAATAAAAAAAATATATCTCTTTCCCTTAGAATAGTTTGATCATTATATTGAATATTTATATAATATATTGACATGAATAAACATAATTACTGGGTATCGTGTGGTCTATAATAGTATTAGTTTTATAATATAGATCAACTTCAACCAAAAAATAAAATAGGATCATAGGATAATCTGAATTATGAAATTTTATTCCATTATTTTGTGAATTATTATAGATTATTTATTGAAATATCTATTTCATTTCTAAAATCACAATGAATTCATATAAATATTGGTTAATAAGAATCTAGTGGATAACATTCCATACACCCAAAAATCTAAAAAATAACAGTTGATAATGTTACTTGATGATAGCATATAACTCCACTATTTATTTCATACTATTATAAAAATTGTATACCTTCAACGATATATATATCTAGATTCCATTTGGATATCAAAAAATTTGGAGCTCAGGTTGAGTGTATTTATTACACAAATTATTTAATAACTACGTTAAGATGCAGGGATGGACTAAGCCTTCTTGTTTTCTCTTAGTATAATATGTAGGTATTATTTATTATCCTTTTTTCCATTGGGTTAGGGAATATATTGGCATGATTCACACATTCCAAAAAAATGTGGAATTTTTAATTATTCAACTCCATTTCATTAGACGATTTTCCCCCATCATGAAAATCCTGACCCTCATTGCCAATTCTTCAACACCTGGAACCCATTCTTATTCCATTGAATCAATCCCTTGGGTGATTATTCATACATTTTTGGAATACATGAATCTTAATATTTTTTCATTAATTAACATTATCACAAGATCATTTATGAACCATCATCATTCTATTCTTTAGTGGATTAAGATGATTTCAAAATACAAATTTATAAATAAACACTCTGGATAGTTGGGTAAGTAAAACACTATTATTTTCAAAACAATGTTTTTTCCAAATTTAGTGACCCATTAGAAAAATTAAAATAAATTCATCCATCAATTGATAACATGGTTCTACCATGATGCATCTTTTTGTAAAAAACATTTAATCTTGAGTGATAAATAACTAAAATAATAATAAAATTATTATATAATAATTACACCAAAAATAAAACATAAAAATTTCATAATATCCAAAATTATTATATTATATTTTTGTTCAACATGAATCACTATTCATTCAATGAAGGTTTCTTTAGTATGGGTCTCTCATATTCATCAATCATATTAATTTATATAATAAATCTTTCATAAAGTATTTAATTGATAATTTTATTAACCAAATCATAAAACACAAGATTTTAAATCTAGGAGTGAAGTACATTCATCACTCATTTGGTATTATTGTGATTTCTATGTTAATAAAAATATCTATTTTCTGGTGATTATGCTTATGTTAATCTATTCCCCAGTAATGTTTAGAGTCTAGTTTCCAAATATGGATGTAAGAATATGAGTACACATAATCACTATTTTACCAAAACGTTGATATGTTATCATGTATATAGACTTATACAATATAATTATTTTCATAGATTCTATAAAAATTTTATAACAGTAATCCAAAAAAATTACTAAACGATAAAAAAAATAAAATATTTTCTGATAACAAATAAGGTGATATAGACCTGTACTAAGGGATATTATACTAAAGCACATTCTTCAAACATTGGATTTGATACAAATTGAGAATAACCTGTACTTATTTTTTACATCATCTCTTTTATTTCAACATTACATATCAATGAATCAGAAAGTAATAATAATGGATGGTTTATCCACATTGAGGATTGGTATTATAAGTGAAAATTTTTATGATAATTCTAAACATTTAAACATAAACCAAAAAATAATAATTCGTTCTATAATTATCATATCTTCCTTTCACATTCATTACCTTAGGAAGGGGTACATAAGAAAGGGTTGAGCATAAAACATAAATAATGTAGACATTATCAATATTCGCTTGATTGTTAGATATAATGTATATACAAAATCATGAGCAAGGGATACATATAAATTTAAAATAACATTAAATAATATGATTTTTTACTAGGCCTGATAAAAAAGGATATAAAAATAAAATGAATAAAATTTACCATAGAATAAATTTAAAATTAAAGATACACTAATAATGTTCCATGATGTATTGCAAAGGATAATATCATTAGTACCTGAAAATATCAAACTGACAGAAACCCCCCAAATGATCACCCTTTAACCCTTTAGAAATTCTATGTATAACCACCCATTATGTTTATAGAGAAATAGTTGCATGTACACTATATCTGTTTTGAAGAAATAAATGTATGTTCATAGATAATTTTAAAAAAAATAAATGTAATTGCACAACTAACTAACTCATGATATATTAAACACTTCATAATTTACTAGAGGCCTCTAATAGAATCAATTCGTCTTTGGGATATATTATACCAAAACTGTCACATGTAATTTTCAGATGTACCATTTCATAGGAATTTATCATACCATGAATATTTCATTATGGTTGAACATACCCATATGCACCAAACATACAATCAATCCAATATCATATCTTAAAAAACCCATGGAAATAAAAATGGTATCAAATTATTTACAAATGATAATCAATAATGTGATATCAATAGTTGATCAGTCAATAAAAAAAATTTAATATCAAAAAACAAATTTTACAAAAAGTAAATTGGAATGGGATTTATGAATTATAACATAGTAGGAGAAAATTCATTTGCAATATAATATTAATATTGAAGATAATATTTAAAGTGTATTTCGAAAAAAATAATTAGATTATTTGTAAAAATAAGAAGTTATGCCCAAATATAGAAAATATAAATTAGAAAATAATTCATTTAAAATAAAAAATGGGATTGAAATATCAACAATAATTCATTAATAAATACCTATAAGTTTCATAAGGTCCTAGTGGAAACATTCTGAAAACATTATTTTAAAAAGAATCTTTAATAATGGAAACATAAAAAATACATATTAGTTTAAAATAAGTAAAGTAATAATATGTTTAAAACATATAAATTTAAAAATTGTATTTAATAATTTATAAATAAAAAACATGTAATTTTTTTCAAATGGTAAGGTGGAAACATTTTTACAAAATTCACCATTAAAAATAACCTTCAACAAAATATCTTTGCAAAATATATAAAAATATCAAAATCTAATGCCATGAAATTTTGCGAAAAAATTACGTTTAAATATAATATTCAATAGTTCATTTTATGAATATATATATAAAGGATATAAGATAAAAATTTATATTATAAAACAATCACATCCATTCTGAATGCATAGAAAACCTATTGAGTATTTTTGAAATACTCTTGTTGAAACCCCACTTTGTTAAAAGAGTAAGAAAGTATCCTTTAGAAAAGAAGAGATGGGATATATGGAGTAAACATTAGATAACACTGAACTGGAATTCCAAATTTAAAGGAAATAATTGTATATAAAGGAAAATATGAAAAAAGATTGAATGTTGTCACTCTAGAGTATGTGAATTTTTCTCATGAATTTTATTCTTTTTATGGGGAATAATTTGAATAATTAGGATGATTTTACTAAAATTTTTAGTTTCCCTATTGTAGAAGAGAACTAATAATGAAATAAAATATATGGTGGTAATAACCCAATCATGGAAAAAGTAGGTTCATGTAAAATAATTATAACTTAATGACGACAATTGATTTAAAAAATTACCTGAAGACATTTATATCTTTTTAATGTAAAAGTGATTAAATAAATAATATGATTTGGACCTTTATACCACATAAATTATATTAATATTTTAAAATAAAACCATTATGTATAAATTAAATAATCTTAATGATAACATGGTAAGAAAATATAAAATATTTCTCAAAATACAATTTGGTAAAAATAACCCCATACATTAATTCAAAACATTCTCTAATGTGATAAAATCTCATTTAAAATAGAAATAACTATTTAATAACCAATTTAATTACATTATTGAAAACAATAATTATTAATAATTTCTAATAATAATGTTTTCAACAAGTAAACTAGTTATTTATTATCTATTTTTAAAACCGGTTTGAGTAATTTTGATAATTTAGAATATGTTTTATAATAGAATTGATTTTCTATAATATTTTGAAAATATTAATCATTTCCAATTTATATATGGTAGTAACATTTATTATTCATAAATATTTTTTATTTTATACATTTAATATATGGTATTTTTAGATTCCAACCAAAAATATGAAATTAGAAATGGATGTATCTGTTATTTTAATGTTTTGATATTGGAACATTATTAATGAGTTTGTTGTCAATTATTGCAATCTAGAACAAGAATAGAAATTTTTTCATACTTATTATTATAATATATTATTAATAATAATTTTATTATAGTCACCAATGATACTATTTTATGGTATTGATCAATTATGCGATTAAACCAAAAGAAGAAGATCACACTATAATTAATTAATGACTATGGTGACAAAGGTGGAAAATCTTTGAAAACATTCATTTTTATTGATAAAATATGATATTATTTATATATTTTAATGATTTTGAATTATATTTGATGATATATTAATAAATAAGGATGAAATTAGATGAAATATTAGACACTTTACATAATAGAGGTTTTATTATGCACATACATGAATGTCATTTCCCATTTTATATATATATAAAGGGGAAACATGGTTAATATTTATTCCCTTATAAAGAAATTTTAATTTAGAAAAACGATACTGGATTCATTATATCGGAATTTGAAAATTATTTTGGATTATTTAGGGTATAAAATAAAATATGTTAGGGAAATTATTTTACTCATATTGATGATGTGGACATTCAATTGGAAGACTCCTTAGGAATGGGGGGATATTGTCAACTACTTGAGACCATAAGCTAAAGGAAGTTAAATATGACTTTATGGGAGGGATGAAATGTGTATTTTCTTGAGGGAACCAATATATGGTTATGGACGGGATGAGGTCTTGAGATTCCCATTTTATAGTTATACATAATGGAATCTATTTTAATATTTCAATATTATTTATTGAGAAGATATGTTTCGAATGACAACACTGCCAAAAAATGGAATCTAGTGGAGTAGAGACATGTTTTTCATCAATCATCATCTCGACATCTCAGTTAAAAAAATTTATTTAGTATATTATGAATTTTAATCATTTGGTTACACATTTTTACCATTCTTTGGATTTTACCATAGTAACTAGTTTTTACCTATGTTATTCATTTTTATGGCTAAAAATAAAATTGATGAAAACTAATAATTTATACCTAATTATTAAAAATAAGAAATAAATTATATCAAATAAATAGTCTTTTTTAATGAAAGAATAATTTTTATATTTTCACATGTAATGTATAAAACCACAGTTTAGAAAAAAATTTATTTTTATGTTTAAAATTATTTTAAGGATAAATTTTATGATAAAAACTATATAAAAATCTGAAATGGTACCAAAAGAGTGTTTTTAAATGCTCCAAAATCTGTTCCCAACCCCAACATCTAAGTAGATGTTTATAGGAATCTTTAAATAATCATATCTAAAGGGTTTCACCATAAGAAAAACCAAAAAAATTAAAAAATATGGAAATAAACTATAAATCTCCCTTATGATAATATATTCAACACGATAAAAAATCTACACAATAGAAAATTAATCAAACCAAAACATCTAATAACTACGGATAATTTTAATTATAGATATCAGTTCAATAATTTAAATGTTACTCTTCTAATTATCTCTAACTAACAACTCCCAAAAATAAATAAAAACAACATTGTCTAATCAATTCTATTCAATTTATTTAACATGTAATAAGAATTTCTACCAACATAAAAATGTTAAATTTTAGTGTGAGAAATACTAGCCATGTATTATTCCACCAATATTTTTATAATAATTCCACAATAAATTAACAAGAAATTACCAATATTAAAAAAATTAATACTTTTAAAAAAATTCACAATTCATTATCATAAATAATTTCCAATAATTCTAATGGATATTAAAAGAAATCAAAAAAGTGTGTTTCCATCAAAATAGACACATATAATCATATGAGTCTATTTCTACATGAATAAATCATTTCACAAACACAATCTTATAAAATTCATTTTCAATCATTTCAACATGGTTATAATTCCCATGGTAGTTTGTTAACTGGTCGAGGATCCTAATTCTTCTATATAAAAAACTATTCTAGGTGTGAAAACTTATTTATGTTTAATTCATAGTAGGATGATGAGTCCAAAATTATAAATAAACTCTACGTAATCATGCTATTTTTTATCATTGCAAATTATAATTCCTGGCTTCAATGAGTTAATTAATGCTTAACATTCTTTTACATGAATACCGTCCAAACTATCCTATAAAAATGTGATTCAAGTCTGAAAATCAATCTTATATGGGGAAATAATTTACATCAATGAATCTGATATCATTTCAATAAATAATTTCAATCAACCCTATGTTTATGTTTAAAAACATTATATATCATTTCAAAAAGGAATATAAAATTGATTTCATTAAAACTCATGACTGTAAAAATAATTCATTTCATTATAAATCCAAAAAAATAATTTCGTTATATCTCAAGATTCATAATAAAAAATCATTTTACATCTTGATAATTTTTATGAAATCAAGAATTTTTAGAAAAATCAATTTTTAACTACATTTCATCCCACACAAATTTAATTTTCAGTAACAGATTCTACATTTTAAATTAATGATTTATAATTCAAATTGATATCCATTACAAATAAAGTATCTACAAATGGTATCAATTGATAATTATATCATTTATAATCTAATTTTTTCAATTCAAAATATAACCAAAATCCAAAAAGGAGATCCAAAAATCAATATATTATGGGATGTAATAAATATTGTATGAATTGTAGAAAAAAATATTATTAAATAATCATCCAAAATTAAATATTTTTAGAAAAGAGAAACATAGAAATAGAGAGACAAAACACACACTATAATGATTATAAAAGAACACAAAAGAACCAATAGAGAACCAAAAAACAAATCTAAAAAACATGATGGATTTATAAGAAAACTTATAAGGCCATGTCTGAAAACATAGATCTATCAACAACAACCTTTTTCTCGAGATTCATTCAAGATAAGGGTGAATCTGGAATAATAATAAATAATGGTAAGAAATGGGATCATAAATTGGATAAATTAAATTCAACAACCTTAGGTCCATTGAAAATGATCACATAGAACCATCTAATTTCAAAAAACACAATTATTAATCTCCTTTTCTACATGAATATTCCATTGGTATAAGGATGAGAAATTTTGGCCCAGTATCATGTTTTAAATTCAGAATTGTTTCTAATTAATTCACATCAAATATTATCTTCATATGGTATAGAAAACCATTCCCCAACAATGTTCCACTATTTATAATTGTAGAAGATACACATTTTTATCCAAAATGGTTTGATAATAAATGTTCAAATAAAACCATGCCTAACTATTCCAAGACACATGTATTAGGGGAAGGACATTATTTTTTACTAATTATTTACCTAACTGTGAACTATGCTCTAGGACACCAACACATGGTATAATATTTCATTGGAAGTCCCACATGGTTTTCACTAACTGTGTGCTTATAATGTAATTTAAGAGATACCTTCATAAAAATCTAAATATCCCCCAAAAAAACCATGAATATTATTTTATCAAAATATGACATAAAAAGGAATGTATGTAATTGAAATTGGGTATCTGGATGTGATAATTATTCTTCCCATTATTTTTTTGTAAACTCATAGATCTTATAAAAGATATTAGTCCCCAAAGTGAAGGGAGTAACTCTATATAATAATTGTCTCCATACATAACATATCATAGGAAACAAAACCACACTTCTATGGAATTCAAAAAAAACATTATGGGATTTTAATGGGGAACCATTATATTAAATTCAAATAATAAAAATTGGATACTCAATCATAATGACATTAGGTTTCACATATTTGTTCTCCCAATTAAAACCATTAGAGAGGTCTTGAAATACATATGACATTTTAAAATAGGAAACATAGATTGCTTTGAATTCTTTTGATTTGGAAAACAAACACAGTTGTTTGCTGTCCCAATTCGCTCAATATCGTCCAATGGTCCTATATATCTATGTGTTACCATCCAATTTTTTCAAGATATCGACGACCCAAAATGATGTGAGACTATAAAAACCATAAGTTCACTAACCCAGAAATCAAATATAAATTAATGATGTTAATTATAAGATGTATTCCAGCATTGATTTTTAACAATCATTTTTAAATGAAAATTATTCATTGATTCTTTCTTTTTATAGAATAGGGTCCCGCTAGAAATAAATCACTAATTAATGATTGAAAAAGTGAGCATTTACATGGACATACATAATTACCAAAAATGGTTCCATGATAATGAATAATTAGTAACTATTGTTTTTTGAAAACTCAACCATTCATATAAGGAAATACAATTGTCTTCTAAATTTTATGATGTATGCACAAAACATTTCCCCAAGAATCAAAATATCTCATTCTTTCTAATAATACATCTGATGGTGGTATAATTTAATCAACATTATATAGCCTCTCATCACCACCATGAAGCATATACAAAAATTATATGTGAACTGGTGATCCCTTTGCAAATAATAGCTAAAGGAACACCATGGATTATAAAAAATTCAATCAAATATAGATTTCTCATGTTCATGACATTGGATGTTTCATGTATAAGAATAATTTGAACCTATTATGTCAATTCGTTAATCGCTACCTAATTTGAATTCGTCTTCTAAGGATTAAATGATATAACAAAAATAATTTCCATTGATATTTTATCTAACTTCCTAGTCATTAGTGGAATGTGATGAAGTAGTATATAAGGATTCTAATAATCAACCTTGATTTTTATAAAATTACAATAATAGGGAAAATGAAATAATTTAAAGTTTTATTCCTGAAATAAAAAAAACCCATATATGATAAAATATCACCATATTTATTCTCTCTACAAACATGTTAGAGTAATTAAATTCTAATATAATATCCCTACATGAAGAAGTTGGAACAATATAGAGGATCCTAAAGAATATGATACCCCTCTAAGATAGATACCATTCACCGATGGACTCCATGCCATAGAATTAATTCATAAGGTAATGTTACAGATCATTAAGATGCTACACTATAAGAATTATCTTAATAAGATAGGATGTCAAAACAACCTAAGTTAAAAAACCTAAATCTAATCTTATCAAAATCTCAAATGTTTGTGAGAAAAGAGATCTATCACATTCCACTCTAATGATGACTAAATAATATCCTATTATTTAAGGACCATAATAAATGTATCAAAACCAATTCACATTCTTAGGGGTTTAGGAAATATTAGTGTCAGAATATTTAAAATACACCACCCCCATGTAACACCTAGATGTTTTTATGAAATATTTTATTTAAATAATTTTTATTCTTCATTAGATTTATTTTCATGCCATTATGTATTTAAAATAATCTTAAGACACCATTATTAGAAAATTACAATTATAGTTTAGTATTCAAGTAATAGGAATAATTATAACTAACTTATGAGAATTCATTGTGAATTCCATGGCTATTAGTTTTTTTTTGAAAATAATAAAACTATTAGATATTTTTTATTTATAATTGAATTACATTTTATAATTAAATTAATGAGATATATGTGGGATAAATTCTTAATAATATTTTTTTTATTCGTTCAGTGGATATTTTAGTCATAGGTTATGAATAAAACCCAATTTTATTTACAATCCCTATTTTTAAAGCTTAGTTTTATACCATTGAATGGATAATTCTTTTTTATTTAATATTTTGATAGATTAATTATGTTTTTTATGACCGAATAAATATATTATTTTCAATAGGTATATAAAATTTTAATTTCGATGAATTACTTATATTTTCCTGATAACATTCATGTTTTGAATAATAATAATAATATGCTAAATTTTAATTGAATGAAATATTTTTTAATAGAAATAATTTATAAGGATATGTTATATTATTGAATGGTTTAGAAGTATAAATAGAATATTTTATTACCATTTAATATAATATATGTCATTGGAATTAATTTTCTATTAAATTAAAATTTAAACACATTTCAATGTTTTCAAATAATTTAAATTTAAAAAACATGTTTTCTCATTTCAATGATTAGATTAATTTTAAATAATTATTTGAAATAATATGATTTTAATTATCAATAATGGATTAAATATTTAGAATCACTAATTAAAAATTAATTAATTAAATTTACTTTTTTTTGGGAAATATGAATAGTAAATTTAGTAAATTTTATTAACACATAAAGAGAGTAAATCTAGTAATTAAGGGTAAAAATAATATTATAAATTTACCATAACACTTCTATTAATACATTTAGATGATTAAAACATACCCTAAAATAGACTTAGGTCTAAATTTTATCCGTGGGAACCCACTTGGATGAGATTAAGATAATTAATTTTTTTTATTTAATGAAATGTAAAATATGTCTCACTCAAACATTATTTAATTGATGAGAAATCTATAAAATAAATTTTATTAAAATATTAATAACCACTAAAAGGACCTAACAGTTGACCAATCCATATTGGTCAAGTATATATTGAACATAAGAATCCAAGAGTCATAGTATTGACCATTTGGAGGCCTACAGAAGTGATTATGACTCTTATATTATTTTATTTAGTGTGAATATAAATTTCTGATATTAATGATTTAAAAGAGTATATAATTTTTAATGTTAGGGGTTTTTAGAAAACAAATTCAATTAAAATTATTCTTCTAAAATCTAATAGTTTTATATTCATCAGTTTTTTTAGTTTAAATTTTTATTCAACAAATAATAATATTAAAAAGTTACACATAATTGATGTAGTAATTATTTTATTAATAAAGAGACAAAATAAATGTTATTTAAAATATTTTAATAAATATAATTTGGTATAATCTTTATGTAAAATAAATTTTCCGTATTACCCTAACTCTTTAGAGATATAATAAAATATTTGAATGGGTGTTGACTTTTTTATATTTTAAAAAATTCATGAAATAAATAGTTTCAAAATTGACACTATTGATATTTTGTCAAAATAAGGTTTTATTAATTTTTTTAAAAATCGTAAAACATTTTCAAAATGTAGAATAATTATGATATTGTCTAAAATGTTCTAATGTATTCATTTATTATCTAATGTACTTTCAATAAGAAAATATTTCACCCTTTTATAACAAAATATTTGTTACCCAAGTAAAAAATTAAATAGAATAACCATGTGTTCATTAAAATGATAATGCTCAAATTGACATAAAAACATGTTTAAATTTTATTCTCTAATGATATAATAACTCTATGTCATTTTATCTTAGAAATTGGTAAAATTTTAATTTATTTTGGGGGTTTTATTTTATTATAAAGTAATTTTTTCGATGTTTCCAAATGTTCCCCTCACCCCTATTATAAAAGGAAACTTCCTCCCTCAACTCATCACTTCAATTTGAGCCTTAAATATCAACCAAACCAAACCTATTTCCCTTAACATCTTCCCTAGAAACATTATATAGGTCTCTTACTTCTTGAAAGATAATCTATAGTTCTCTAAGAGCAGATTTAGAGGAGGCCCAAAGAAGAAGATGTAATAACATATACCAATTTTTTCAAAATTCATTCTTCTTCTACTTACACCTCATGAGTTGTTTTATTATAATGTAATAACTATAGTGTTATTTTATACTGAGAGGTAATTATGATTAGGATATAGCAATATTCCACCTACTACCCATCCTATGAAAAATTAAATCACCACCCATGTATACATACAACTTATTGTATCCACACCGTAGTGTAATCCATTTTTATCCAAACCATTACATGGATGAGTATAATGATGTAATTAAGTAATATATATATATATGATTAATAAAAAATTATATTTATTCTGAGATACTATAAATCATCATGTTTAATACCATTCAATAATTATGGAAATGATAGCGTCGCATGTGCATACGTATGACTTACCATCTCCACGGTGAGATGTGCTTTATTCTACATAATATTCATTAAAGAATGATTATCTAAATTAACTGAAAGAATAAATATGATATATATTATAATAATACCACTTTTTGAATGTTATAACTATAACCTAAAAATATCAATATGATCATATCTGAAAAAACATGTATAAGGACCTAAAGTAGTTAATACCCAAATAACGAGTACAAATAAAATGTTACTAACAAACAGATGAAAATATTATCTTAAATGTTTCCATGAAACTGATTATGATTATTTAATAAATCAATAATATTATTAAAATCATTATACAATATATTTAGAAACATATAAAGCATAATAGAGCTAATGTATGGGATTACTTTTTGAATCTAAGTTTTATCTATGATTGTATATTTGTAAGTATTTACTGGGGTATATTTCTCATCCATGTACATGTTTCATAAAAAAAATTAATTTTTTTTTATATCACTCTATAAGTTTTCAAAGTCAATTTTACCAAGTGGTGAATTTTTACTAATTCGTATGAATGAAATCTTTTGTTTTTTTTAGTACGAGGTACGTTATTTATTTTCCAACAAAAGTTTGAGAAATTTTTTTTTCAACCTGTACAACATGATCAAATTTCTACACTTTCATACTAACTTATTCCCTTAAATCATCACCAAAATTATTAAAATATTATTTTAACATAAAATGGTTTCTTCAAATGGTGTGAGGAATTTTGAGGAAGGTAAATGTTTTTGAAGAAGAATGGATATTTTCATCAAGAGTTAATTTCTTATGCTTTCACAAAATTATGTTCCATCTAAGATGACACTATTTAAATAGGTTAATAATTCTATACCGATTATTATTAATATTTTATTGTCTTTATGATTAAATTATATTTATGAAATATATTTTTTGTTTATAAATTATGTTGTAATGGGGTCTAATAAACCTTGTTTATTTCTTGGGTTATGATATGGTGAAATTTTTTGTGTTTTTTGTAGAATGCGTAAGTATGGTTTCATTATGAGATGGGTGAGACATATATCTCCATCCAATGAATTATGTAATTATTTTTATCTCATCCAATATAAATGAATGGAATGATAAGTAAATTTGGTTCAGAAAAACATGGATAAAACTAGGTGTGAACTCGGTTCAGTAATGGACATTATTTGCTATGATTCTCTTGTCAATAAACCTTTACTAATATGAATTTCCCTTCAATGCTTATGTGTGTATACCAAAAAAATTGCATGTCTTATATTATGAATATTGGGAATAAATATCACTTTTATGATTTATCCCTTGACATGATATTATGATCATTTATAGACTGGAAAATATTTTCAAATGTTATGTTCTTACAATTATGATGGGATTGATATTTTCTGTATTTACCCTTACTGATCATTTTATCTTTCCCTTTCATATGTTTTTTCCAATATCATGATTAATGGAATTAAATAAGATATGTCAAAATGAATTCTAGTCGTGATGAAATAAGAGGGAGACAATGTAAATTTTTTATGAACCGGTTTTTTATTATTCACAATTTCTAAAGACAATTAACCTATATAGTCCTCGTGTGGTTTTTTTGTTATGTAATAAATATTCTTCAATGTTGATGTAAAATCTATATGTAAAGTATGGACATTATATTTGGTATCATAGAAAATTTATAGTTAACTATTGGAAACCCAGATGAGAGAACCATAGTAAGAACCCTAATGATATGTCTAAGTGTAGGTTACAATATTATCCTAATGTTTCAGAGATGTTCATGAATATTCAAGGATAAAACATGATGTGTCCTAAATTGAAATTTTATTCTTTAATTATGAGTATTTCCCATTAGGATTATTATTTCTCACACTATTATTCTTGGTTTTTTTAGGGGCAAGAACCTAAAGGAACAGTGTTAACGCTGAATGCAACGTGCAGTCAATTGATTATACCCCTAAGTACCCAAATGTTATAGGAGCTAGAATAAAAAATCTTGTATCCACTCTCACACAACTATCTCACACTATTAATTAAGTGGGACTTATAAATGAGCAAAGGACGGAGATACATACTATCGATTCCTTCATGAGGAAGTATCCACATTCATTTAGGGGGTCTTCTAATCTATTACAGTCTGAACAATGGATCAGTACCACTAAAAAGTTATTTTCCAATATACAATGTTATGAACATAATAATTTCATCTTAATAGTATATCATTTGGAATGTAAAGAAGATCAATATTTGAATATTATCACGAATACGTGGAAAAGAGATGAAATTGAGTCCATGGAATGGGATGAGTTCAAAACCATATTTTTTTATATGTACTTTCATCACATTATTCAAACAAATATGGAAATGGAGTTACATTAACTAAATAAAAAGTATGATGAATCTGTTGGTACCTACGATGCAAATTATAGAGGAATTTCTATGTACGCTTTTAGAAGTATTATCCAACCTGGTAGTAAAATTGATCGACTCTTTAGTATCATATAACCATGTATCCAAAGGGCATTATACATAAGGGACATAAATAGCTATAAGTAAATTGTTCAATGTGATCTCAAGGTTGAGATGGATATTAGAGTAACCCATTAGTGATATGTGTTTGATAAGAAGAGAAAAATAAAATTCAAGGGAAAATCTAAATACCACACTAAAATGTATATGCGTTTTCTGTTAAGATCAATTTGTGGAAATAAACATGAAGGGAATTTTCTTAGAGGGACTAGTAAATGTTTTAGGAGTAGAAAAAAAGTTCCTTGGGTAGTTGAATGATGAATTTATGGGAAAAATGTGTCTAATGATGCGGAAAAATATAATTCTACACAAAATGCATATCCTACACTTCAATGATACAAGTTCATGGAAAGGAGGCAATATAAAAAGAAATTCCCTAATCAAAGGGCTATTGATGATGATCGATGTCAATAAAAAGTTAAGGCCATAGAAAAAGGAATGAAAAATTCAATCACTATTGAAGTTATAGAGTACGATAATGATATGTTGAAAGGTACACATACTATCCCATATAATGTTGAATTTTTTTTATTTGATTCATTATCCACCAAATCATTTATTTCTATTTTTTTTAAATGGTATCTCCTAATTACAACATCAATTAGATTTTGAGTAAGTTGTGACAAATCATAATGGAAGAACAATCATATCCAAAGATTATAATTCTTCTCCGATTGGAGTTTTTTAGAATGTGCTTAATGTTAATATTGTGATCCTTCTTATAGTGGAATTTGAGGTGATTATTGGCCTAGATTGGCTTTCTATATATGTATTTCATATCATTTTCCAAGGAAGGGATGTTTTATTTCATATTACATCTCACTATTTGAACGTCTATCGACACAAGGATGAATATACCATTATAGTATAGATTTCTTCAATCTTATTGGTGTTGGTTACTATAGATGAAGGTTATTTATATGAAATTGTTGGGAAAAACTCACGATTAAGAATAATTAACATTTATAGGTGTTTTATGATTTCTTTTTAGAGGAATTATAATGTATTCTAACCAATCGTGAATTTTAATTTTCAATAAAATTCATATTGGGTGTTATACCTATTTCAAAGACCCCTTATAAAATAGCCCCAATTGTGTTATAAGAATTATTGAAGTAACACCATGATAATCTTGATAAAGGATTCATTTTCCCTAGATCATCATGTTGGGGAGATCCTATTTTGTGTGTTAAGAAAAAAGATTGATCAATGAGACACTACATTGATTATTGGGAAATAACCAGATAACAATCAAGAACAAACATCATCTTCTAGGAATTGATGACTTATTTTACCAACTATGATGATATTAATACGTTCCCAAGATTTATTTTAATTTTGGATATCATCAAATAAGGGTAAAAATGGAGGTTATACCGAAGAAGACATTCTGTATAAGGTATAGACACTATGAATTTATAGTGATGCCACTTGGTCTCACTAATACCCCCTCTATGGTCAGGGATCTAATGAAGAGATTCTTTAGAGACAATCTTCATCAATTTTTGGAAGACTTTATATATGATATAGTTGTCTATTAAAATAGATAGTAGGAACATAAAGACCACTTTATAATTGTACTAAAGACCCTAAGAAAGGAGAAGATTTATGTAAAATTTAACGAGATTGAATTTTTGCATTAGAGAGTTTCATTTTTTGGTCACATAATCTCAAGAGAAGGGATATATGTGGATCCATAAAAAATATTAGTTGTTGAACATTGGATGAGACCATAAATGGTAATTGAGATCTAATTTTTCTTGATTTTATGTATATTATCAACATTTTGTGAATAATATTTCACAATTATCAAATCCACTCACCTATTTGACTCAGAATAGAGTTAAGTTCATTTGGTAGAAGGAATGTGAAGATAATTTCAAAGTGCTAAAAAGAATGTTAGCTAGTGTACCAAAGAACACATTGCCTTGTAGTGGAGAATGGGTTATGAAATAAAATGATGGATCAAATAAGGGAATGGAATGTGTTATCACACAAAATGATATGCTGATAGATTATTCTTAATAGCAGTTGAAATCCATGAGACAATTTACAAAAATAATGATTTGGAGTTATATGTTATAATATTTCCACTAATGATATTGATGAATTATTTTTATCGTGAAATGTGTGGTATATTTACTAATCATAAAATTTTATACTATATTTTCACATAGAAAGAAGATGAATATTTTCCAAAAAATATGGTTAGAGTTGATAAAATATTAAGACTACTCAATACATTACCACTATATGAATGTAAACAATGTGGAACATTCTATTAGTCAATAAGACCAAGCTAGCCTATCCATGACGAGGATCACAATAGTTCCAAAATTTATGGATTTTCAAATAATGGATCATTAAATTTTAATGTAATGGATAAATAATATCTTTCCCAAATGAATTATCAACCATTTATACAAGTGAAGATTAAGGAGGTGTATAAGAATGATGTAGAACCACTGAAGAATGTGAGAAATGTTCCTAAATTCAACCTTGATTGTGATGAAATAATAAGATTATGAAATATGTTTTGTAATCCAACCATACCAAAATTAATGAATGAACTATTGGTTGAGGCTCATAGTTCATCATTATATATTCACCTTAGAGGCACAAAGATGTACATGGACCTAAAATGGTATTTCTAGTGGGATGGCATGAAAGGATATATCTCTAAATATGTCTCTCGATGATTGGTTTGTCAGTAAGTTGAGGTTGAGAGACAAAAGCTTGAAGAGATGTTATAACCATTACCCATACCAAAATGGAAATTGAAAAATTACTATAGAGATTATTTTATAACTTACCAAAACATATAAATTCCATATTTCTATACGGGTTATAGTTTATTGCCTTATGAAGTCGACACACTTCATTTCTTTTAGATATGATTTATCTCTTGATCAGCTTTCCCAGGTATATGTAAAGGAAGTGGTAAGATTTCATGGAGTACCACTTTATGTTATATTTGATCTGGATCTGATTTTTACCTCATTATTCTGGAGATGTATTTAGTATTCTACGGATACTGAGTTATGATTTAACACTAGTTACTATCTATAGATAGAAAATTAGTCTGAGAGGAAAATTCAAACTCTAGAAGTCATTATTAGAGCTTGTTTTTTAGATTTCAAAGTTGATTGGGATTAGTATCTTCATTTGGAGGAATTTTCATACTACAATACCATTCACTCCAAAATTCAGATAGATCCTAATGAATCCCTATATAGAAATAAGTGTAGATTTAAAACTTAATGGGATGTTGTTGGCGAAAGAAATCTATTAGGACCTTATATTGTTGATGAAGTAGTAGAAATGTTTATATATATTAAATAACACATAACAGCATATAAGAGTCATCAAAAAAGTTATCCTGACAACCAAAGAAAATACCTTAAGTTTTATGTGGGTGATAAGGTGTTTCTTTGAATATCACATTGAAGGAAAGTAATGATATTTAGGAAGAAGAGAAAGGTGAGCCCTAGGTATATCATTCGTTTTGAAATTATATATCGTATTGGGAAGGTATTTTATAGATTATAACTTCCACCAAATCACTATCAAGTTTATTACATGCTCCATGTATCTCTCCTAATAGAGTAAAAACCAGATCATTCACATATACTAAGTCTAAAAGTTGTACTTCTGGAGAAAGAACTTTTTTTAAGAACAACCGATAGAGAATTTAGATTATAGAGAAAACATTTTATGAAACAAGATCACTTGCTTTGTTAATTTTTTATAGAGGAACCAAAAAATTAGAAAACTATATGGGAACTTGAAGATATTATTATAGAGAGGCATCCTTTTCTTTTTGTTTCTGAGTGACTAATTTTGAGGGATAAATTCAGTTTAATGGGGTATAATATAAGACCTACATGTGTTTAGGAAATATTTCCTTTAAACAATTTTTATTCATCATTAGCCTGATTTTCACACCATCGTGAGTTTAAAAGAACCCTGAGATGCTATTATCATAAAATTACTATTATAGACTAGCTGTTAGGTTAGCGAGAATAGTTATAGCTACTTATGAAAATGAATTGTGAATTCATTGGCTATCAATTATTTTAGAAAAATTTAAATCAATTATATATTTTTAGTTTTGAGTGAATTACATTAGGTGATGAAATTAATCAGATATATATGTGTTATATAATTAATAAAATATTTTTTTATTCATTTAATTGATATTTTAGTCAAAGGGTACGAATAAAACCAAATTTGATGTATACAAACCTATTTTTAAAAGGTTCATTTTACACTATTGAATGGGGAGCCGCATTTAAATCTAGATTTGGACACGTTAGTAATTTTTATATGAAATCATAAACATATTATTTTGAAGCAGGATATTAAAATTTACTTTCGAAGAATTTTTGATATTTTTCTGATAACATTCATGTTCTGATAAATATTAAAAATGCCATAAATTTCAATTGAAAATAACATTTTTAATTGAAAAAATTTATATAGTTAGACTATATTATGAAAGTTTTAAAATTATAAATTGAATATATTTTTACTATTTAATATAATTTTGGTCATTGGGATTAATTTATCTAAAATTTAGACGTAAAAACATTTCAATATTTTGCAATATTTTTACATTTGAAACCCATTTTCTCTTTTCAAAAACAAATTAATTTTAAATTAAATAATAAAACATATGATTTTTTAATTTGAAAAATCGATTCCATATTTAGAATAATTAGGTATTAATTATATAAATAGATTTATTTTATTTTTTGGCAATATGAATAGTTACTAGGGTAAATTTAATTAACACGGTAAAAGGGTAAATTAGGTAATTAAGGGAAAATAATATTATAATGTTTCCCTAAAACTTGTATTAATATAATAGGATGATTATAATTTTCCCTAAAACAATCTTGTTTTCAAATGGTATCCATTGGAACCCACTTTTTTGAGATTAGTACGTTTAATTTTTTTTAACTAAAGAAAACTGAAATTTGTCTCACTCAAACATTTATAATTAAATCATTTTTAATATAAGGATATACAGAAGAAAAAATCGATTATAAATAAAAATTTGAAATATAATATTTCCTTTATCATTAAAATTTATTTTTAATTGTTAAGATATAAATAATTACCTTAAGTACTTATACATGGTTGATGAAAAAATAAATTAATTGTTAAGAAATCAATAAAATAATTTTTATTGAAATATTAATTACCATCCAAAGGATGAAACACTTAAAAAAACCCTATTGGTTGATTATATCTCGACCTTAATCACCAAAGGTCAACTTATTGACCATTTTGAGGCTTATAGTATGAATTATGAACTTATAATATTTTATTTAAAGTGAAGATAAATATTCCACATTCATGTTTTAAAAGAGTAGAGCATTTTTACTGTTTGGTTTTTCAGAAGATAAATTCGACCACAAATATTATTCTGAAATATAATGAATTTATCTTCATCATATATTGTTATTTTATATTGTTATTTATTTTTTTATTTTAAAAATACATGAAATAAATAGTTTTAATTTTGACACTATTTATATTTTGTCAAAATACGGTTTTTATAAATTATTAATAAATTATAAAACTTTTTTAAAAATAATGAATAATTATTAAATAGACTAAAATGTTCAAAGTTAATAATTTATGGTCTAATTGACTTTAAATATGTAAATATTTAACCCTTTTTATATTGAAATATTTTTTACCCTAGTTAAAAATTAAATAGAATAACTATGTGTTAATTTAATTTCTTATGCTAATATTGACATAAAAACTTGTCTAAAATTTACTGATTGATGATATTACAAATCAATATTATAGAATCATTTAAATTAGGGCATTTGGTATGTTATTATGTGGGTTTTTATTTTATTATACATTAATATTTTTTAGGTTTCCCAAAGTTCCTCTCACATTAATTATTAAAGGGAACTTCCTTCCTCAAATCTTCACCTCATTTTGGGCCTTAAAGCCAGACAATACCCTTCCAATTTACCTTATCAACTTCACTAGAAACATTATAGTGGTTTTTTTCTTCTTCAAAGTCCAACTCTAGTACTCTGAGAGGAGATATAGAGGAGTCGCGTTGAAGAATATGTAATATCATTTACCAATTCATTGAAACATATTTCTTCTTCTACTTACACCTCAAGAGTTGTTTCATTATAAAGTCATAACACCAGTATTAATTATATAATGATAGGATATTATTATTAGTAAAAAACCATAGTCTATATTATAACCATCCTTTGAAAAATGAAGTCACCACACGTGCATACGTACGACTTATTGTCTCCACGTTGTGGGGTAATCCGTTTTTCACCACCACCTTACATGGATGGGAATAATGATGTAATTAATAAATATATATATGATTCATATAAAATTATATTTATTATGAGGTACTGTAAACCATACCCTTATATACCATTAAATAATTCTGGGAATGATATCGTCACTCATGCGTGAGTACGGCTTACCGTCTCCATAGTGTGATGTGATTCGTTCTACATAATCTTTATTAAAACATGATTATATAGATTAATTGAAGGAATAAACATGACATACACTACTAATTCCATGATGTACATGATATAACTATAAATTAAAATTTTTAATAAGAACTTATCTAACAAAACATGCATAAGAACAAAAAGATGTAAATACCCAAATAACGACTAACAATGAAATGTAACTAAAAAAAGATATAAATATGAACAAAAATGATATCATAAAATTTATAATGATTCTGCAATAAATCCTTAACATTACATAAATCATTATATAATAATTTTAGATACATACAAATCATAACATTCATAAGGTAAGTAATAACATTCCAATTGATGTTTTTATCTGAGACTATTGATTTGTATATATTTACAGTGGTGTATTTATCATCCACATCCATGTTTCCAAAATATATGCACAAAAAAATTATATCTTTATATATATGTAAAAATTAAATTTTTTTCCATTTGTTCATTTTTACTAAATTTTATGTATGGTATCTTTTTTCGTTTTTGGTACGAGGTACTTTTTGACTTTTCAAGTAATTTTTTAAGAAGAATGATTTTATCTTGTATGAACAGAATGGACTTTTAAGATTTCATAATTCCTTATTTCCATGAAAATTCCCCTCCAATATTATAATTTTATTTCCACATAAAATGTTTTCTTCTAAAATTTGGTGTCATTTTTAGGAAGGTAAGTGTTTTTGAAGAAGAAATGATATTTTCCTAAAGAATTAATTTCATGTCTTTTCTAAAAAAAATTCCATATAATATGGAACTATTTATATAGGGTTATATTTAAATCACAGTAATTAATATTATTTGATTATGTTTATTATGGAATTATATTTTCAAAATTCATTTGTTTTATATTCATTATGATGGAATGATTTTTAAGAAATCCATTTGATTTCATGGGTTATTCTATAATAAATGTTTTTATGTTGTTTGTAGAACACAAAATAATGGTTTCATTATGATATGGGTAGTAACTATATCTCCCACCAATGTAATGGGAAATGATTTATATCTCATGAGATAGAAATTACTATAACAAAAAGTAAATATGATTCAATAATACATGGATGAAATGAAGAGTGAACTATGTTTAGTAATGGACTTTTTCTGTAATGATGGTCTTGGAAATTAGCCTTGACTAGTATTATAAGGACTCAGCCTTAAAAAATTACATAATATTGAATTAAATGAATAATTCACATTGAGGGTCTTTTCAGGTTTAGAGTTTTAGAGTGTTAGGCCATAACTATTACATTTCAAAATATTACAAAGTATACACTTCTACACAGTTTTCATTTTTTTCATAAAATATAAACTCCTCAAAAAAGAGTCATGTCTAGTTCCATGTTTAAGATAACACGACTTTTCCTTGATCCCAAACTTTACCCTATTCCACATTATGTCCTATGAAAGCATTTCAAAAACATGGGATGAGCATAAAAAGCTCAGTAAGGGATACACAAAGAAAAAAACTGTTAGTTTTTCAAAACTACAGGTAAACCATAACTACAGGTAAACCATGAATACTTTATCATAAGTAATAATTTTAACCTTTATGAAGTAGTAAATACTCTTCACTGAATAAAAGATCATTACATACCCTTTTGTAACCAAAATATTACCATAAAAACTGTATAAATAACATATAACATATAAAGGTAACTTGGGACATGAACATACCTAAATGGAATAACTATACAATCAACTTACACACATACCACGAAATAGAATAGTCATACAGCTGACTTCCATACCCAATTCATTAGAGGTTATAATGTAACCACCTATCCTATTATTCACAGCAACAGCCTTCATTTTGATTATCACGTAACCACCCGTCAAATTTCCAAGTACCATTATAAATAGTATAAAATAATAACACATAAAATATTGCAAATATAAACATTTCACTAATAACATTTAATTTGCAATAACCAAAAATAATTTCCAGTTATTGAAATAATCAATGCATTTCAAAAACTATTTTAACTACCAAATCACCCAAAAACAGAATAAGGGATTTAATTTTCATTTTAGAAAACATTAAGTCTTATAATGGAAGCCAAATAACGATTACAATGGCGGAGAGGTCATTGTCACCACTAATGTTAAAAACATTCCATTTTTCATTTAGTAAAACACTTTGTAGATAAAGATTCCATTTTAAATGATAAGTTTGTTTCTAATGTTTATAAAATAAAGTCGTGTCTTAAAACAAAATATGCCTCAATGAAAGGAGAATGAGATGATGTCCCTTACCTCGTGTCCGATTTGACTTGATCATTCTTTAATCTCTTGAATAATAAACTAAAGTTAGTTTCTACTTGCTCAAGAACCATTTTCAAGTTTATTATTCCTTTTATATCACTTATAACCAAGTTATAAATATTATGTAATCATTTAAGTTAATAAGGTCCGTTTTGTCGATATTTGGTACTTGAGTCAAAAATGAAAACCTTATATTTGCATGTTGTCCTTGTGGTCAATAGTCCATTATATACAGAATTATATTCATGATTTATATATCATATATTTCATATATATTTAGTATATACATGTATTTATAATCGTACATTACATTTGGAGGTAAGAAATGAAATTCACCTTTCATGGAGACGGTAAGTGGTACGTACGCATGAACGCTAATTTACTATCTATTTCTTATTTTAATGGAATTTAAACATAATGATATATATTTATATTATATTTAAAGTATAATATCATTTATAATATCATTAACTCTATCCATTATACATTCCACATAAGCCATTAACGAATCACATCACATTGAGGGGGCGGTAGTCCGCACTTCCTCAAATGAGATTATCGTATTTAACCACTATGGAAACCATAAAGACTTGATATAATTTGGAATTATAGAAAGAATAATTAAATCATAAACATAATATTTATCATATTTAAATAATGTTCCATCATAATGGGAACCATGAGAGGCGGTAGGAGAAAATCGAACAATCATCATTTCATGAGGCTTTAGTTTTCCATCCACAGAAACATTATGTTATTCATCCATTAGATGGATGTGTCTGTAAGTATAGTTATAATCATTCTCATAAAAAAATTCTAGTATATTGATTATACTGGTTTTATTATAAAATAAAGGAATAAAAAGAATTTAGGGGTTGGAGAAGTAAAATAAAAGAAAACAATTTAAAAGAAATTGTTTCCTTTAATTTGGGTAACTCCCTTTGGTTTGAACCAAAGGACTTCTTGAAGTTCCTTGTGCCTATGTTAAGGCTTCTAGGAGAAGGAGAGGGGTGTAGGAAGCTTAATTGGGAAGAGTTTGGATGATCAAACTGGCTTTAATGGTGTGAGGAATTGGTTATAAGTGGTCTCATTTTATAAGGGGGGAGGGTCTCTTTAAGAAAGTGTGAAACTATTATTTTATTATAAACTTATATTCGGTTTAAAAAGGTCCAAAAATAATTAAAGATAATGATAAGATGACTCATGGTCGAAATAAAATCATATAATCATAATTGGACACGTTTTGGATAATATTTTAATCCTTATAATCTTATTTATTTTAATCATTTATTATTGAGGTAAATACTGCATCATTATTGTGTCATAAATAATTTAATTTATGATGTCTATAAATTATAAAAAAATACTATCATATAGGAAATATTTTTAAATTTCCAATCAATATTGATAGTTAAAAATATTCTTTATTTAAAAAGATATAATAATTATTTACTGAAAGAGTTTTGTTTATGTCATTTTGGCCTTTACATTAAATTAATTAATCTAAATTGTCATTATCACTCCCAAGTGGCTCAATGGGGTCCCCAAATCGACCAAAATATGCCCATGGTCGTTAATAACTCAACCAATAAGGTTTCTACAAGTGTTAAGGTAATTTTGAATTATTATAATATTCTTTTAACCTTGAATTACCCTATTTAACTTTAACCGTGGAAAAAAAAGTCAAATGTTACTATTTGCCAAAAATTATTTTTTAACCTCATTGAACCACATTTTAATTCTTGATAACAACCATGTATGTCCGATTTTCGAAATTCAATTCACAGAAGTGTTAAAATGTCATTTAAATGAAAAATTCAGTTTTTTAACTACCACTAAGTGGTTTCACTATTCATCAAAAATTTATGTTTTTCAAAAAAAATACCAAAAATTCAGCATAAGATATATTTGATATTCTAAATTAAAAAATGATTTCTATTTTTCCAAATTCAAAACATAGAAGTTGCATTAATTAATTTTAAAATTAATTCCTATTACCAAAACAAATAGTGTGTTTTTAAGAAACAATAAGTATCAAAAGATTGATACTTGTTTTTGTCCAATTTCAAAGTGAAATTAATTCCAATGACCAAAATTAGATTAAATGGTAAAAAAATATTATAATTTCACTTTAAAACCAACTAAAATGATAAACTAACCATATAAATAAATTATATTAAAAGTCACTTTTGAATTAAAAGACAATATTTTTCACTATTCATTAAAAAATGAACTTTATCCGAATAATCCCAAAAAAAGTTCCCAAAGTAAAATTTTATGTCCCCATTCTAAAGAATAATTTCATTTGGTCTATTAGAACACATAAAAATGACCAAAACTATATTTCAAGAGGGTTCTCCATTAAATGGCGATAAATCGGCCTTTTAATGCAAATTATGCATAAAATTAGATTCATTATTATTTTAGGCCTCTATGTTTTTTTTGGATAAATGTAAATAAATTTAACAAACATGTATAATCATATTGTAGTTGGTTTCATTTATTCGCGCCAATACAATGGCTAGGAGTTAACTACCATTTAAAATAATAATATTATATTATTAGTGTGCAACGTAAGATTTCAAAGAAACTCGTTGTTGCGTATCGGGTACGCTATCGAACATAGAAACCCATTTAAAGTAAAATTAATATTTAATTCAAAAATATTAATAAAAATAGAATGTATTATTTCTTTATTTCCTCGGTATGTTACATCCTTCCCCCCTTTTGGAAATTACGTCCTCAAATTTTTTATTCACTTATCAAAATAAGTGGGGGTATTTATCCTTCATAGTATTTCCATATTCCCATGTTGCCTCTTCAGCAATATGGTTTTTCCAAAAAACCATTACCTGGTGAATTACCTTATTCCACAACACATGCTACCTATGGTCAAGAATTTGGACTGGTTGTTCTTCATAATAGAGATTCTCTTCCAACTGAACTGCCTCTGGGCTCAAAACATGAGATGGATCTGACATATACATTCTCAACATCAAAAAATGAAAAAAATTATGTACCTGGGATAAAAATGGAGGTAAATCCACTTTTTACACAACTTATCCAACTGTCTCCAAAATATCATAAGGTCCAATGAACCTCAGACTCAACTTTCCCTTCTTACCAAAACACATCACACATTTCCATGGATAAACTTTGAGAAAGACATGATCACATACCTCACAAGAAGCATCATTCCTTCGGTTATCTGCAATAACTTTTCTATTTGTTCTGAGTTGTTCTCATATGCTCTTGAATCAACTGAACTTTCTCTACCATCTCTTCAGCCAATTCTGGTCCCATCAGCTTCCTTTCACCTACTTCATCCCAAAAAGCTGGAGTTCGACGATGCATTCAATATAATGCCTGAAAAGGATCCATCTGTATACTGGAATGTAAACTGTTATTATATGAAAATTCAACCAAAGAAAGATGTTGGTCCCAACTTTCCTGATAATCTAGTGAACAAGCACGTAACATATCCTCCAATTTATAAATAGTTTGTTCTGATTTTCCATCTGATTGAGGTTGAAAAGCTGTACGAAAATATAATTCAGTACCCAATGAATTCTGAAGGCCTTTACGAAAGTTAGAAGTGAACTTGGGATCACGATCAGATATAGTGGAGTGGGGAACTCCATGAAACCTGACTACCTCTTTAACATACAACCGAGCAAGTTGATCTAGGGAAAAAAGTATCTCGAATATGAATGGAATGAGAAGATTTAGTCAATCAATCAACTATTACCCAGATTTCATTATTACCTCGAGATGTCTTTGGTAATCCCACAATTATGTTCATGGATATATTTTCACATTTCCACTCTGCCACCGGTAGAGGATAAAGAATAACTTTAAGTAACTGCGTCTCTACTTTAACCTGCTAACAAGTCAAACACTTCATAGTAAAATCAGAAATATCTCTTTTCATTCCATCCCACCAGTAATACTCTAAAAGATCTCTGTATATCATAGTACTACTGGGATGAACTGAAAACGGAGGTCTATGAGCTTCACATATCATCTCATTCTTCAACTGTGAATCAAAAGGAACACATAATCTCTTCCCAAACCTCAAAACAAAATCATTATCAACGTTAGAATCTGGAATCTTACCCACCTGAACCAACTCCACATTTTTCATCAACTCACTGTCTTCTTTCTATGCATTCTTTATTCAGTCTAATAGAGATGATTTCAGTTACACCTAATACAAAATAGAAGAATTTCTTGCACCAACAACTTCTATACCAATGTTTATCAACTCAAAAACAAAAGTATATTGTTCCAAACATAACATGGTTAATAAATCATTAATTTTTCGACTCAATGCATCAGTATCTTTATTTTCATTTCCTAAATGGTAAAGGATCGTGCAATCGTAGTCCTCCATTAAAATCCAACCATCTCCACTGTCTCATGTTCAATTCTTTCTGAGTGAATATAATCATTTAATTTTTGTGGTTAGTATATATTTCACACTTCACTCCAAACAAATGATGCCTCAAAATTTTTAAAGAGAAAACAACAACAGCTAATTTCAAATCATGTGTAGGGTAATTTAACTCAAGAGGTGTCAACTGACATGAAGCATAAGCAATTAACAGATCGTTTTTCATAAGGACACATCCAAGTCCTTTCAACGACGCATCACTATAGAAAACAAACTCACCATTTCTTTATGGAAATTCCAGGACTCGAGCATTCACCAATCTTCTTTTCAATTCCTGAAAACAATCATCTCATTCTTTTTTCCAAACGAACTTAACACCTTTTCGCGTTAACATAGTCATTGGACTAGATAACCGTGAAAACTTTTCAACAAACCATTGGTAATAACCTGCCAAAACAATAAAATTATGGATCTCAGTAATATTTGTGGGTCTTGGCCAATATTCAAAAAACTTTTATTTTAGCAGGATCATTTGTTATGCCATTTTTTGGAACAATGTGACCAAGGAATGAAATTTCTTATAACAAAAACTCACACTTTTTGAATTTCCCGAACAATTTCTTTTCTTTTAAGATTTTCAAGACAAAAATTAAATGAATTTCATGATCCTATTTACTTTTTGAATAATCCAAAATTTCATTAATAAAAACAACAAACATTTTTCACCTGAGTCTACTGAGCCATCACTAAAACAAACTGTTCAGTTTTGATTCTGACCATCTTAGGATACTAATTTTAAAGGTCATCTCCCTCTGTATGCCTTCCCAAAAAAGCTGCTCTGTTTCCTCTAGGAAAAACTATTCTAAACATAGAAATATCATAGGCAAAGAAACATGGTAATCTGTAAATGCTATATCATTTCAATATTAACATAAATTACTTTATAGATATTAATTTAACAATACCCTAACTCCTAATGTTATCTAAACTGACCATTGATACCAACTATAAATACTCGGCCTTAAAACACTACGTAATCTTGAATTAAATGAATAATTCACATTGAGGATCTTTTCAGGTTTAGTTTTTTAGAGTGTTAGGCCATAACTATTACATTTCAAAATATTACGAAGTAGACACTTCCACACAGTTTTTATTTTTTTCATAAAATAAAAACTCTTTAAAAAAAGAGTCATGTCTAGTTCCATGTTTAAGAGATCCTGACATTTCCTTGATCCAATCCTTGAACTTATTCCACATTATGTCCTATGATAACATTTCAAAAACTTGGGATGACCATAAAAAGATCAATAAGGGATACACAAGGAAGGAAACCTGTTAGTTTATCAAAAATATAGGTAAACTATGAATACTTCATCATAAGTAATAATTTTCTCCTTTTTAAAGTAGTAAATACTCTTCACTGAATAAAAGATCATTATGTACCATTTTGTAACCAAAATATTACCATAAACCCCGTATAAAGAACAAATAACATATAAAGGTAACATGGGACATAAACATATTTAAATGGAATAATCATACGGTCGACTTCCACACATATCACTAAATGGAATAGACATACAGCCGACTTCCATACCCAATGCATTAGAGTTTATAACGTAACCACCCTTCCTAGTATTCATGGCACCACCTGTCATTTGGTTTATCATGTAACCACATGTCAAATGTCCACGTAATTATAAAGCATATAAAATCATACCACATAAAATATTGAAAATATAAACATTTCACTAATAACATTTAATAAGAAATAACCAGAAATAATTTCCAAATACTGAAATAATCAATCCATTTTAAAAACAATTTTCAATAACAAAACACCCAAAAATAGAATAAGGTATTTAAATTTCATTTTAGAAAACATAAGGCTTATAGAAGAATCCAAAAAACGATTATGACATTGGAGAGGTCATTGTCACCGCAAATGTTAATTACATTCTATTTTTTGTTTAGTAAAATGTTTGTAGAAAAAGATTCCCTTTGAAAAGTGAAGGGTGTTTCTAAAGCATATAAAAGAATGTTGTGTATTACAAAAAAATATGCCTCAATGAATGGAGTTTGAGACGAAGTCCCATACCTCGTGTCCGACTAGACTCAATCGTTCTTTAATATCATGAATAATAATTTAAAGATAATTTATACTTGCTTAAGAACCCTTTTTAAGTTTATTATTCCTTTTATATCCCCTATTACCAATTTATAAAAATTATGTAATCATTTAAGTTAATAACGTCCATTTTGTCGATATTTGGTACTTGATCAAAAATTAACACCATATATTTTCAAGTTGTCCATGTTGTAAATAGTATATTATATCCATAATGATATTCATGATTTAGATATCATATATGTAATATATATCTAGTATATACAAGTATTTATAACAGTACATAACATTTTTAGGTAAGAAATTAAATGCACCATTCATGGAGAGGGTAAGTCATACGTACGCATGAACTCTACTTTAATTTATATTTCTTATTTTAATGGAATTTAAACATAATGATAAATAGGTATATTATAATTAAAATATAATATATTATATAATATTATTAACTCTATCTTTTATACATCCCACATAAGGCATTAATGAATCACATCAGTTTGAGGGGGCAGTAGTCCGCATTTCCTCAAATAAGATTATCGTATTTACCCACTATGGAAACCATAAAGGATAGATATAATTTTGAATTAAAAAAGCATAATGAAATAATAAACATAATATATATCATATATAAATACAGTTCCATCATAATGGCCACCATGAGAGGTGGTAGGAGAAAATCGAACAATCATCGTTTCGTGAGGATTTAGTTTTCCAACCACATAAACATTATGTTCTTTATCCATTAGATGGAGGTGTATGAAAGTGTAGTTCGAATAAATCTCATAAAAACATCATAATATATTGAGGAAAATTTTTTTGTTAACAAAGAAATTAATAAAAAGAGTTAGTGGTTGGGGAACTCAAATAAATGAAAACAATTTAAATGAAACTGTTACCTTAAATTTGGGTAACTCCCTTTGGATTGAACCAAAGGACTTCTTGAAGTGCTTTCTGCAAAAGTTAAGGCTTCTCGAAGCAGTATAAGGATATAGGAAACTTAATTGTGTAGAGTTTGGATGAGCTAAATTGTTTGATAGGTGGGAGGAATTAGTTAGAAGTGGTGTCCTTTTATAATGGGGAGGAGGGGCTCTTCAGGAAAGTATGAAGATATTATTTTATTATAAACTTGTCATCGGTTTCAAAAGGTCCAAAAAATAATTAAAGATAAATATAAGATGACTCATGGTCGAAATAAAATCATCCAATTATAATTGGAAATGTTTTGGATAATATTTTAATCATTCTAATCTTATTTATTTAAATCATTTATTAATGAGGTAAATACGACATCATTATTGTGTCATAAATAATTTAATTTATATGATGTCTAAAAATTATAAAAAAATACTCTCATGTTGGAAATATTTTTATATTTCCAATGAATATTTATAGTTAAAACTATTACTTATATAAAAATATATATAAATCAATTACTAAAAGAGTTTTTTAACGTTATTTTGGGATTTACTTTAAATTAATTAATCTAAATTGTCATTATCACACCCAAGTGTCTCAATGGGGTCTCAAAATTGACCCAAATATGCCCATGTTCGTTAATGACTCAACTAATATGATTTGTAAATGTGTTAAGGTAATTTTGAATCATTATAATATTCTTTTATCCTTGAATTACCCTATTTACCTTTAACCGTGGTAAATAAAAGTCAACATTAACTATTCATCAAAAATCATTTTCATGATATTGAACCACATTTTAAATATTGTTAACAACCATGTATGTTGGATTTTTGAAATTAAATTCACAGAAGTGGTAAAATTTAATTTAAATGATAAAGTCAGTTTTTTAACTACCACTAAGTGGTTTTACTATTCATCAAAAATTGATGTTTTTCAGAAAAATACCAAAAATTCAGCCTAAGATATATTTAATATTCCGAATTAAAAAATGGTGTGTATTTTGACAAATTCAAACCATAGAAGTGGCATTAATTAATTTTAAAATTTATAACTGTTATCAAAACAAATAGCGTATTTTTTAGAAACAATAACTATCAAAAGATTGATACTTGTTTATATCCAATTTCGAAGTTAAATTAATTCCAATGACCAACATTAGATTAAATGGTAACAATATATTTTAATTTAACTTTAAAACCAACTAAAAATATAATCTAACCACATAAATAAATTAGATTTAATGGAACTTTTGAATTAAAATACAATATTTTTCACTATTCATTAAAAATGAACTTTAACGGAAAAATACTAAAAAATACCCAAAGGAAAATCTGATTTACCCATTCTAAAGAAGGATTTTATTTGTTCTATTAGATCATATAAAAATGACCAAAACTAGATTTAAAGAGGGTTCGACATTAAAAGGCGGTAAATCAGACTTTTAATGTAAATTATGATTAAAATTAGATTTATTCATATTTTAAGCCTCGATATTTTTATTGGATAAAGGTGAATACATTTACCAAAATTGTATAATCATATTGTACATTGTTTTTTTCATTCACACAAATACAACGGCTAGGAGTTAACTACCATTTAAAATAATAATATAATATTATTAGTATGCAATGTAAGAATTCAAAGAAACCCGTTGTTGTGTATCGGGTATGATATCGAACATATACACTCATTTAATGTAAAATTAATCTTTAATTCACAAATATTAATAAAAAGATAATGTATTATTTCATTATTTCTGTGGGATGTTACAAGTATGAAATTATTTTTTATGCCTATGTGTGTATTCTTAGATATTTCATATCTTAGGCTCTGGATATTGGAATTACATTTGACTTTTATGATTTATCCCATGACAAGATATTATGATCTAGTATATATAGGATATGGTTTTCAAATGTTATGCTATTTGGATTATGATATGATTGATATTATCCTTGTTTACCCTTATAGAGAATTTGAGCTCACCCTTTCATCTATTTTTTCCCATGTCATGATGATGGTTATTATGTAACATATGTTGGAAAGGTGTCTAGTTATAAATAAATAAGTGATATAAAATGTAGAAATTTTATGAACCAGTAGTTTATGTTTCCATGTTTCTAAGGACACTAAACCTATATGGTCATGGTTTGGTTTTTTTATGTTACATAGTAATTATTCTTTAATGATGAAGGGAAATCTATAAGTAATTTATAGGACATTATGCACCACCTCTCATGAATAATTATGTCCTTTTTTGAGAAGATCTATCTAATACATTTTTTATCTCAGAAAATTGTATAAAATTCACCAAAATTGAAGTTCCTCTAATTCTTATGAGTTTTCATCACTACTATAGTTTTATAGTTTTTGTGGGATAGTTATTCTTATCATGTCGATGATAATTATAATGATAAGACACAATTTTGACAGCTTAAATGACAATTAAACTCAATCCTAAACATTTCGTATAAAACAATACGACATATTCTTTCCAAGACTCTACAAGATTAAATGAGAGAGATAAAATCAAAAAGGGTATTTAAAACATCTAATAATTTATAACACTTCACATCCAATCAAAAATTTATCACATTAAAATGATTATTAGCAAATAGATAATCTAACCTTTAGAAATATTTTACCAAGTTGATGTAATATCATAAAAAATCAATGAAGATCCAAATATAGAATGTAATTTGTGATTTATACAAAGAAATAATTTATTTCACATTTTAAGGTTCAACGAAAATAAACTATTCTCTAACCACATTCACTAAGAAAATAACATCCTAAAACTATAAATGGATCATTGATAACATTTCATAAATTCAGTTATTCCTTAAGATGTATAAAACCATCTCTTATAATGCACATCGTCCTCCCCAGTTCATGAGTAAACTAGGATTTCATTCATGGAAACTAGAATGAATGATATAATATACTTGTTGAGAGTACTATCCATAAAATCAGTAAACATAGTAGGGGGATTGATCTATCCAACTGGCATGAAAAGACAACCACAATGGCCATTCCCTCTCCTCAAAGTGGTATTTGGGATTTCAAAGTCCTTGATCCTAAGATGGTGATAACCAGATAAATGATAAATTAGGGAAAGAAACTTTTCATGATTCAACTGATCCAAAAAAACATCAATATTTGATAGTATCTACTTGTTCTTTATAATTTTCCTTTTATGTTATTTGAAATCAAAATAGTATAAAAGGGTTACATTGTTCATTTTAGCGAAATGAAAAGGTGCTACCTAAGGAGAAACACTTGGTGAAATGAATCCATTAGAAATAAATTCATCCAATTGATCCTTTATCTCCCATTGTTCAAATCGATCTATTTACAAAGAGGTGTTGGATATGATACCGATTCCTGAAATGAAGTCGATTGATATCTCTATCTACCTCACTATAGGAAAACAATCTAATTATGATGTAAAGAAATTAAAAAAACTCACAAATTACCAGAGTAATATGACTACCTAGAGAGTCTCATTCTAGTTAATAATATTACAT
Organism: Viscum album; assembly: GCA_963277665.1. Lineage (NCBI taxonomy): Eukaryota > Viridiplantae > Streptophyta > Magnoliopsida > Santalales > Viscaceae > Viscum > Viscum album. The sequence continues at coordinate 940,394,738 of OY728129.1, forward strand.
TGATATCATACAACCTCTATTTGCAAGATATGGTTTGTATAAAGCTAATTTAATATCATATTCTACAGTCAAACACAAGGATCCCCCATTGAGGGTAGTAATAGACAACCACTAATGATAACAATAAGTCTGATAATTGTAAGAACCCAACTTGTCCATCATTTGAATGAAATCACGGGGATTCATATCAATAACCAAAATTTTCTACATGTTATCTATTTTTGATAAAAATAATATAAATGAGGGACATGATATACCCTACTCAATCTTACTCATTGAAGGTGTTATAATTTTCATCATCTAATGAGTTTGACCTACTGGGAGATTCAACATTACCATAGTATGGGTAGATATAATTTAATAGGAGGAATTCGTATTAAAAAGTTTATTATAGCTAATGAAAAATTAATGTACCTCTAACTATTACAGGACAACCATAATTTTACAATTGATACTCATCCACTATGTGAAGAATATTTGTACCTAATTCCTTTGTAAGGAACCATGTTGTTCTTTAAGAAGATGAAAACTCTGAATATTATATGGATACAGTCAACACCATTCAACTATATGAAGAGGTAAAAATATTGAAAACCCCATAGAATAGAAATGACTGACCGCTTCAGGAGGATATATTAGATGAATCTTTAGAAACACACATTGAGTGCATAAAAATTCCCTAATGGAAAAAAGTCATCATGCCTTTCTCAAACACTAAAATAATTTGATAATGTATACTACTAAGATCCAACATTACAGTAATCACTACATGGCTCATCCCACTTCATCTTCAAATTAATGGTACCACTAAATACACCATTAGAAGTTGAAGGGACTCTAATAAAACTTGACATACCCAATAGTTTAATTACCTCCCCCGTGTATCTATCCAAATAATTAGATAAGGTAATAAACATCATAAATAAGAGTGAAGATTTGGAAAATAAAAAAAAGACGCAACTAGAATCAACATGTGATCAACATATCCTTTGATGCTAAAATTTATGAAAACAGATATAAATACACCAAATTATGGGAATATTGATTCATAGAATGACGAATTTTTAGGATGCTTGAGAAATTCCACATACATTTCCTACACCATCAATTCTGTATATAATTTACCTCAAAAATAAATTTGAGGTATCCCATATCTATTTCATCATTCATATTAACAACCAATATAGAATCACACCATTTCCTGATAGGCAATTAAAATATATATAGATCATTTCTCCCAAATATAATCCATTTTCACTAGGAACTATAAAAGTATCTCAATATTATTGATCATGTATTCCACCTCATATGGATCATTATTTCCATATAAAGACAGTTGTTTCTAATGAAGAATATATTATTTATGGTACAAAATTTAATCCATCTAATGTCCCGCATTTGGATCTATAATGGTAAAAGGCATAACTATATATCATAGATATTGGACCACACACACAAAAACCTCTACATGTTTCTAATAAACAAGAAGGATTACTTTCTATTTTTTTATCAACAACTCCTTCATAATGAATATACATGCATCTTCTTAGAAGAATGATACTACCCAACATATGAGATAATAAGGTGTCATCATTTAAAACACAAAAGAACATAAATTCTATCTTTCAAAACTGATTTTGGGTAGAAAAACATAAAAAATTATATGAAAATAATTCTATTATCAGTCCTTATAACTCCTTAGTGTCACTATTTCTAAAAATTCCATTGTAAATAAATTATTCTTATGCCAAGAATTTTCCAAGAAATCACTCTTAATATTCCCAACATGTTTATCAAATCCAATCTTTTATCTACTAAGAGATACCAAATTTTATACTCGCATCAATGAAAAGTAACAACCTCCCTTTCGATAAAAAATTATCATAAACGGTCCCATATAACCAAATTTAATGAAATATAATCCAGTCCAAATGGTACCCTTAGGGATTTCATGATCCTCGTTTACTAGTGAATATTTCAGGGGCATCTAGAAATAAGCAAAAGTTAATTATTTCATAAATATAATAAAAAAGTAAAAAACATATGAAATAAATGAAAAACATTCAATATTACAATACAGACAATAAGAGAAAAACTCCATAATATATACATGTTAAAAAATAAAGACATATCATAAACACTAAAAAATTAGCCTAATATATCCTTGTAACAAATAGATTATAAGCATTGTCTATCACAACTAAAATCTAATGTCTTGCTGTTATAAGCAACCAACACCACCAAGTTCCTCTTTCCATTTTTTATAATTATAAAAATATTTAATAGAATTTCATGAAAGGAAATTTATGGTGTGTCAAATAGTATCCCAATAATATTCCATTAATAATTCTATTTGATTTCATATATGGTAAAAAGTTGGAATATAATATAAAAGGATTAATAGAAATATTTTCATTATATAGTATAAATCATTCTTTTAATTCATTTAATTTCATTTATAAGACTGTTACAAAAATAAATTTATAAGAAAAATATATATGAATATTGGTAAAATTATTTATGAATAAATAATTTCAAAAACGCATGCATGTATAGATCATTTTCCAATATAGAACCATGGTTACAATACTTGGGGTAACATGGATCAAATATTAAGGGTTGTCAATCAAATAATAGAAATACATCTACTTGTGTGAACACATCCCTATATCTCAGTACTAGGAGGTGTATCTATCCACTCCATTGATGAAATCCCTTACACCAAAATGTTTTTAATGATTTTAATCATCAATCTATATCTAGTTAGAGAAAATAAATGACAATATTACATTTCATGGGCTACCAACCTACTTACCCATGAACCCATGTGATTCATTTTAATCAATAATATATTTATTTTTCATTTAAATAAATCAACCCCAAATAATTTCAATAAATAACTTTGATTGGCCCGAATATAATGTTTTTGAACATGAAATCTCATTTACAAAACTAAATTCCAATGGCTTTCATCAAACCCCAGGCCTTTCAAAATCATTATTTTCATTAAAAATTGATAAGTCATTTCATGTATTCATTTACCTAGAATAATCCTAAGCATAATTATACAAATCATTCATTTCACTTCATGATCACTTTATATAAATGATAACATTGTTTTAAAATACATCATTAGTGATATTTCATAACACACACTATTCTATTTTTAAAATATATATCAATGTCTCAAATAATTCAGTAAAAATAAATATAAATTTGATATCAAGTAATGAAAATATAAAGATATTAAATTGATTGGAATTAAATTATCTTGAAATCTAAAATTTTCATTCCACCCATAATCAAATGAAAATTTATCCCCCAATGGATAGAATATGTATTAGAACCAATCAATAAGGGATCATAGAATACAATTCTTGAATAGGAATCCCTAATTCATCACTCCTGTAAAAGAGAAGAGATATAAATCAAAAAATTTAACTATTCATGAAGAATACACAACAATAAGAATAGATTTATTAATTTAATAAAAATTAAAAAATGAACTATAGAAAATCAAATTATATCATTTCACAATCATAACATCTGGCATAAAATACAATTATCTAAGGTCTCATTCACGAAGTGGCGGGGGATCATCAAAAGAAATTAAGAATGATACAAATCGGCAATTTAACAATAAAAAACTAGATACCACCCCAATAGATATGTTCATTGTGATAAATGGGAGCGATGAAATCTACAAAATATCAAACTGGAGGCTACTTTGTTGAGTGACCATTTTTTGGGAGAATTATGTTTTAATTTGGTCGAGTATCATATCTTAAAAAATATTTAGAGTTAAAAATTCACCTTATATGGTCTATCCACAAGGTTACCAAACCTATGCACCAATTTTGTAATTCTTTTTGGGCTACATGAAAAGATTCATGGATTGGACACAATATACAAAAAATCATCTCCAGACCCACTATAAAGGTCGCACTTATAAGAACAAAAGATTTTATATTAAATATTCTTGAGTTATTTCAGGAATTTTACATTCCTTCTCATTGATTATATTTTTAGGTTTAGAGATATAGGAAATTATCCCATAACTCATACATAACAAAACAAAAAATATAAAATGTGGAATCTTTTGAAAATTATCTATTTTATCCATAATGACAATTATTTAAAATAAATAGCAATCACTTTTATAAAAACTCCTCATGATAATCAACATGAAATATCAAAAAAATTACACATCATTAAGTACTAAGAAAACGAATAAATTACAAGGGAAGGTCATTGAAATCTCAGTAAGGTACAAAAAAGATATAAACCATTAGTTCATTAATAAAATCCAAATTCATGAAAACATTATCATTGTTTAAAATTTTTTAGCCTTAATAAGAAGTAAATACATTCTTTTTTAAAAAAATCAAATTATATACCTTTTTGTAATCACAATATTACTATAAATCTCATAAAAGTTATAGAAAATACACAAAATCACCTTGATACATAATTATACTTTTCATTATTTTAAATGGAATAAACATTTAGTCAACTTCCATTAATCTCACTCTTATAAATGGAATAGTCATAAAATCAACACCCACACCCAATGCATTAGAGGATACAATGTAACCATCCATCCATGGTTTATCATAAAATCACACATATATTTTTTATCATGTAACCACCCATCAAAATTCCCAGCACCATTATATATTCATAAAATGTAACTAATTTAAATTTTTTCATTTCACTCCAAAAATTTAATTTCTAATTACATAAAATCATTTCAATATATTGAAATAATCATTCCATTTTTAAATCCCTTTTTAATACCAAAATATCAGGAATATTTGTCACGGGATATATATAATTTTTTTTAAAAAATCAGTCTTGTAGTGGAACCCAAATATAAAATAATGGTTATGGATATGGAGAATATATTTCCACTATATACATTGAAAAGAACATCAATGTTGTCATTTGTCAAAACATTCCATATAAAACACGTAAAACTATAACATTTGAATTTTTTTTAATGAAATTAAAAATATAGATAATATTTCATTTAAAATTAATTAATTTAGATAAAATAAATTTGTAAATTAATATCAAGAATATTTACTTGGAGAAAAACATTTGATAATTAAATCCTTAAACATTCAAAGTGTCTCATACCAATTGGAACATTTATATCATAATCCACAATAAAGGGGAACATTTCAAAAAACATTTAACAACATTATTATAGATAATATATGGATATGAAATTTAAAATAGACTATATATAGACCATATAAATGAATATAGCTTTATAACATCAAGAAATGCCTCAATGAAAGGATATTAACAAGAAATCTCTTACATTTTGTATGATTCACAAAGTAAGTTAATTATGATGCAAAATAATGAACATATGTTAATTATTTACATTAATTATAACAATTTTACAGTTTATTATTTCTTTTATATCACTTATTATCATGTTATAAATATTAGTTAATTATATATGTTCATGTCATGTGTTTCTTTATTGTTCGTTACCTGATTCCAAAATGAATTTTGTAAGATGTCAATAGTCAATGTGTTCATGATTACATAATATCCACAATAATATTAAAGTAATAATATTCACTATTATATATTAATTGCAACTTTAAAAAAAATTATATATGGTTATGAAAAATTAACAACATTATAATCATGGAGATAGTAAGTCGTAAATAAAAAAGAGTAACATTTCCATTTTTCAATGAAAAATATTGAAAAAAGGTATGTTTTGTTTTCTATTTACATAATGATAATGATATCATTAATGGCATATTAATATTTTAAATTTTCTTATATATATTATTCATGTGATGTGATGATTAAAAATGAAACACATTGCTTCATGGAAGTGATAGTTCACATGTGTGTGTGAAAGACGTTGACATTTATATGTGGATAGAGGAAAAATATGTAATTAAAATATTGTTGTTTTATAATATAAAAATATTTCATTAATATCATATATATTAACATTAATTTCATCATTAAAACTAGAATAGAGTGATGGTATTGGAAAATGATTTATATCGGTTTGAGGAGGTTATAGATCACATGTACACAAATATTAATAATTATTATCCCATTTAATAGAATTAGAGATATATTTAAGTGGTGATATTAACTAAAAATAATATTATTATATTTTCGATACTATTTTTTATTTCATCATGGATAAAGAATATTTGATGGATGTGGAAGAATAAATAAAATAGAAGCACTTAAATAGAAATGACTCCTCTTATTCAGGAGAATTCCATTCATTATCATCTTTAAACATCTTTGGTGGGAGTTATGATTGAAATATTGCCTCAAGAATTTTGAGTGGGATTTAATGTAGGGACTTAAAAAGTTATTTTAGTATTAAACATTATTTTTAATTTTTAATAAATGATAATATATAGTAACCTTTAATAATAGTGTGGTTGGAAATTCATGGAATTTTCGAAGAATTGGATTAATATAATTTAATTTTAGCTTCCAAATTCGTTAAAAATTTAGTTATATAGAATTTAGTATGATTATAGTTGGAAATATATTTACACAATAAAAAGTATACAGGTTTTGATTATTTTTTAATCTTTGTTAGTTTGTTTTAACCTTTATTTTACCCCTTTAACTCATACTGTGTTATTATGTAATTTACAATTTGAGGGTTAATTTAGTTTTCATAAAATTAAAAAAGACCACTAAATTTGTAATTTATGAAAATTTTAGAATTCTACCAGTTCGTTGGATTAATATTTTTTATAAATTTTATATCATTTAATCAAATCATTTATATTTTAAAATACAAATATTACCAATTTTGACACTATTCAATTCTTGACTCTTTGAAAATATCCTAACAACTGTATATGTTTGGAAAAATATATTAACTTATCCACAACATGCCAAATTAATATAATAATTTCTTGTATGGAAGTAATTATATCTAATTATAATTATTCTAAAATTTAAATTTTAATTATTTGATTTATAAATTCATTAAGAAATAACCTCAACATCATTCTATCAACATTTAATTTGAATAATTATTTCCTCATAATTATTAATAAATTTATGCCATCTTGATAACAATTTTATATTCCAATTTATTTTTATAGACTAATTTATCTTCTATACAACATAATATTAAAAATATATCATTATATAAAAATAAAAATATTAAAATTTTCAATTTTCATTGAAATAAATATTGTAAATGTCATAAAGAGATCCATGTGGTTCTAGAAGATAAAATTTTAATTAAGGATTTTATTTGTCTAAAAAAACTAATCCAATGAAATTTGAATGTATTTTACATTAATTTTTTTATATTTTATAATATTCGGTTTTCCCTTAATCGCCTGACTAACCCATAACTGTGGTAAGAAAAATAATTTGAAATGATATTATTCATACTTTCCAATAAATATAGGGAACTATTTACTAAATTTGGACCTTATGATTCAAAATATGGAATATGTTTTTTATAATTTAATATATAGAGGGGGATAAAATTAATTTAAATATAACCCTAATGACTAATCGAGAAGGTGAGTTTTTAATAAAATAATTTTTAAAAGTACACATAGTTTTTATATCCAATATAAAAGTGAAATTTATTAAAATGAGCGATAATTGATCAAATTATAAAGAATAGATTTTATATGACATTAAAACCATTCTAATAAATAATTTAATAGTATAATTAATTTTTTTTTGAAAATCATTTTTCAATTAAAATGCAGTGTTTTCACTATTCATTAAAAATTGTATATTATTAGAAGAATATGAAAAAATCAACCAATAAAATTGTTCACACTCCAAATTAAATTATTTATTTTATTTTTTCAAACATATTTAATAAATGCCTCAAAAAACTATATTTCAAATAGATGTGCCATCAATAGTTGAAAATGACCATTGTAGAAAAATACTCATTTTATCCATGAAATTTAATTTGTTCTTTTATTATTTATAAAAATAATATATTATTAATTTTAAAATTTTAATTTATTATACATACATATATATATATATTTCATTAATAGAATCCAAAAAGGCTGATTTTAATTTTTTATAGACAACATTAATTTCATTTAAGTAGTTTTTCAAAAACAAAAATCTTTATTGTAAAAAATATTTTAGGATCATTAATAATTAATTGATCATATAATGGTTAGATATGTAACCATTTTTAGTTAACATATTCATAATTCAGTCAGTCATGTTCATTCACACAATTCAAATGACTATGTTATAATTGTAAAACTAAAATAATAATATTTAGTAATTTGTTTAGCCCGATGTGGCATATCATATACCCTATAGAACATATTGTTTCTGACACTTTTGCTGGGGTGCGTGCATCCATAATGTAGAGGACGTGTTTTTGTTTCCCCACATTCCCGCATTGCAAAGGCGGGCGGTATCCACTCCTTATTTAGGGACATCATCTCCTTGATCGAAACAGGATGATGGGATGTCGGTTCTTCCTTCTGTGGATTCCTCCTCAGAGCTCTTCACATAGTCTGGGTCTCCCTGATAGATTTAAGATGTTGTTCATGAAACTCTTCCTGGCGCCATATTTTCATGTACACTATTTAATTACACTGCTTCTGTCAGTACATTCCAAGGGGTCTGGTCCGGGCAACATCCTTCGGTTAGGGGAGTAGTCACATTGGGCATCACTGGCGTGTCTGGAAACTGGGGAATTGGCATGTCTATCTTCAGTCCATTATTATAGGGCTTTTCGAGGGATCAGAATCTCGTGGAATCCCACATTGAACATGGGGAATCATATTCCATTGGTATGTACCTGAGGCTTTCCTCATCTTTCCATGTCTAACACAGGGTATGGTGCAAGTTTAACGTTCAGCAAGGATTGATCAGACTGATCAGAACACTGATTAGAGTGGTTTAGATGGAGGATCCCCCTGGAGGGAACACCAATTTTATGTTCAACATGTCGGTGTCTTCCAGAATGTTGTTAAATAAAATAGGGAATGGGGTGACGGTGGTTTTGGGCATGATCCTCGGAGAGAATTACTACGTATCCTCATGGTAGGGAATCAAAGTCTGTGTTGTTCGATGAGACGATGGAACGCCTGGGGAGGCGACCCGTGAGAATGGACCCGTGGATGGGACCCATAATTAATGTAACCTATGGGTTGGGGAATGAGCTTCCCAAGACGCATGGTTTTGAGGGAGAGATCAGGATAAGATAGGAGTGATGGGCTCGAACCTCAGGGAGGCTTCCTACGCATCCCCGTAGCATAGAATCACAGTCCACATAGTTTGGGTTGGGTGTGGGCTTACAATCTACGGTGACCCAAGGTGTTGGTGAACCAACGCGAAGGTGGTCGGAATGACCGGGTGGTGGGCTTGAACCACGTAGAGGCTTCTTACATACCATTCCTTGGCATTGATCAATGTCCCCGTAGCTTAGGATGGGATATGGGGCTTACTCTCTGAGGCAGCCCAAGGTGATTGGGGGTTGTGGGGATTGAACCTCATGAAGGGTTCCTATGTACCATGCCCTGACATGGATCAAATTCCACATTTTTTAGAATGGGATGTGCCTTATTCTCTGAGGCAGCCCATGTTGTTTGGGATTTTTGGGGCTTGAACCTCATGGAAGTTTCCAACAGACCATGCATTTATATTAATCAAATTACTCATAGTTCAAGATGGGATGGAGATTATACTCTAAGTTTGTAAGAACCCAGTTTTCTCTATGAAAGACATTGGAATATTCTTGATGATATTCCAGAGCAGCGCCTTCAGACGGCGTGCGATTCCGAGCCTCGGTGTTGCCGGAATTAAATTTTCAGTGCGTTCACACTGAAAACGCGAAATAAATGGGATAACTCCTAAACGGTGATCCGAATTAGAGATCCGAGTGTACGGATGGGTCCAAAATGGAGTGTTTACCATAGGAACGACATAAAGTATGTCGTCGAGGGACGTTTGGACCCCTCGCTCACTTTCGGAACGTTAAACATGTAAATTAATTAATTAATTTATTCGTTTAATGGTGAAACTCAAGAATCTCATAAACAGTGTTTTAGATTGGAAAACCGAGGGAACCTTTGTGTTCTGGGCGTTCTGTTTACCCATGGAGGGGTGTAAGTTTCGCGAGCGCGGGCCGTTTGTGAAAAATGGCCCCAGGGGCATTTTCGTAATTTGGCGACCTTTGGCGTTCAGTTTTATAACATTCAAACGGAAGCATGGAATCAAATTTCTAGACCGCCGTTGTGCTCGGGAGGTGGTGTTTAACCTAGTGGAGGATTAACCTTGACCCTGTTGAGAGTTTCGGGCGTGGGTTAAATTGGGGGTTAAATTGATTAAAATTTTAATTAATTTCTTTTCCATATTTAAACCAAACCCACCACATTCCTTCTCCTTTGGCACCCCCTGGCGGAAGACCTCACCCAACAAGACCTCCACCCTCAAGCTCCTCCTCTCCTCCCCTCCGGCAAGGCAACGACGCGGCGGCAGACCCTCCGTGAAGCGTCGGGAAATGCCCTCGCAGGTAGGATCGTTGTGGTTTCAATTTTCATTTCCGCATCTACTTTGAGCATGAATTCATATATCAAACCTCTATTTAATTTGAAATCAAATCCCATATATGTGTATCACTTTTTATGATCTTTCCGACGCACCTTTCAGATTGAAATTCTGAGCTCTGAAGTGATCGCAGACATCCGCCGAAGGTGAGCGGGTTTTTGAATGATTTCTGGCCGAAAAAATCAGAGTTTCCGGGAGTGGTTGGTGGTCGGTGCCGGTCATGGGGGTCCTCGAGGTGAGCAGGGAGCGCGGCTGGCCGGGGCGAGGAGTCGGCTTGCGGTCGAGCAGGGCGGTCAGCTGGGTTCATGCGTCGACGACTTTAGCAGCGAGCGGGCGCGTTTCTCACGAGCGTGGGAGAGCAGCTCCCTTCAGTGGAGGTCGGCGCTGGGTTAGCAGGGGACGCCGCGGAGGAGGCCGTTGGAGCTCTGGTTCACGGGCGTCTCATGCAGGCGGCGTGGAAGGTCGGCCGGCTGTACTGGCCGGTGGAGGCGAGGGAGGACCGGGGTATACGGACCCCGACTGGCCAACAAGGACCCGCACGCTGCGAGTCCTGTTGGGAGAAGAAGACTAGTCGAATGGCCGGTCTGGTTTTGGGTTAAAGAAAAAAACGAGGTTATAATAATAATAATATATTATTATCATTTTTATTATTATAAAATGATTTATGTTTTAATAAATCATAAACCAGGAGTCGGTTTCATGAGCCGTCTGCGGCAGCACATGCCTCGTAATGAGAGGAATAATTTGAGATGATTTCGGGTGATTTTAATCCCTGAGACAGGGGCCTCGGATGCACAACTCACCATCAATCGGTTGGGCGTTTTTTTTCGGGGATTCTTGTTGCGGACGGCGCGGACACATCTGATGTCTGAATTGGGTGTCGTCAGTGGTGTTGTGACCCTGGCGTCGAGGCGGAGGTTTCCAGTGTGGTTACGGGCGCCGAAACCGGAGTTGAGGTGTGGGCCCCACGGGTCGTCTTTTGAGCTGCGAGCATTGTTTAGCGACTTTCTCATCGGTCATCCATTCAGGGCATGAGAGTAGACGATTCTGGATGTTTTTCTGAGGGGATTGCAATGGTGCAATCCGCCCGCCCAAATTTCGCACGATGGTACAGGCCCCCTGAGGGCCGTTTGGGCACTGACGGTGATATTTCTGCTCCATCACTGGGCGACCATTTTGGACAAGTGAATAGTAAAACTTGTGTACTTTTTCGAGTGTATCGCAACGGTGTGATCCGTCCGTTGAGTTTCGGGACCGGGATGTCGGTCCCACATAGCAGCGCTCATGTGCAGTGCGCCGGAATGCATCTTTTTCTATGGATATCTGTTGCGTTCAAATGAGTAGTCATTTTGACGTGTTTTCCCGAGGTAATCGCAATGGTGCGATGCGCCCGACTGTTTTCGGGGCTGAGGCTTGGGATCAAGGGACGCCGTTCGGGCGTGAGGCTGTGTTGGTGACTTTTCCGTCAGATATCCATTTGAGGCGAGCAAGTAGTATATCTCGTGTGTTTTTTCACGAGGATTACAACTGTGCGATCCACTTGGTTGGGCGGAGCCTCTTGTGCGATCTCATTAAATGTGGAAATGTGAAAGGTGCTCGGATGGCGGTTCTTCTTACCGTGTTTGCGGAGAACATGTGGTGTGTGATTGCCTGCACTCTCGTGTGAGTAAAGAGATGTGGTTGGCTATGCCTTAGCTGATGAGGTGGCAGGTTGGAGTTGTTACATCATGCCTTCGCGTAGACGTTGGTTGCCGTGTGCGCGATAGCCTTTGGGATAGAACGTGGTATACTCTGGGAGTATACGGGAATGCTTGGAGGTATGTGTGGTTTGTACCTGAGAATGTATGTGCGCTTAGTTGGGGTTAACTTGGGGCCACATGTCATGTGGGCCCCATGTGCGTGTCGTGTTCTACTTTGTGTACTTTTGACGTCTCGCGACGTAGAGGGTCCCTCTGTGCTCGTTTAATTGACTAGTAGGGTGGATTTTCCCCTGGACCGGTGCTCTCTTGTTTGACCAGCAAGGTTGAGTGGTCTCCCCCTGGTTTCGTTCTCGATGGTTGGGCTAGCAGAGATGGTTGGGTTCCTCTATCTCTTCAGCTATGAGGGGTTTCAGTACCGTTCCCTTTCACCGGACTATGGAACCGTTTATGACTACGGGTGTTCGCACAGTGTGGGTGTTTTCCCCACTTTCTGGGATTATTTGACTCGGTCCGCTTTGACAGTGACTCATCAGATTGGAGCGTGATTGCCTTGAGTGGCCTGGGGAGTTTCTCCCGTTCCTTCATGACCCATGGTTGAGTTCCTGTGGTTTCGGTGTGACCAACACTTTACACGGGCACCAATCCTCTACCCAGGAAGTTTTTTCCAGCAGGGATGAGGTTGTTTCGACCAGGGCTTGCCAGTGGGTTACCATCCAATAGGGATGACCAGTACAATGGTGTTCATCGAGCAGTACCATCCAGAAGGGATGGCCAGATCAGTTCCAAGCATACCTCTAGCAGGGCTGGGCAGTGGCCCCCGATATCGGGCTTACCTCAAGCGGGGATGGGCAGTGGTCTCCAATGCTGAACTTACCACCAGCGGGGCAGGGAAGTGGTCCCCGATGCCGGGCTTACCTCCTGCTGGGCTGGGTAGTGGTCCCCGATGTTGGGATACCTCAAGTTGGGTTGGGCAGTGGTCCTGTCGCTGACATTATCCAGGTCACCATCTAGTTGATTACCCTGTTACGAGACTGGGTAGTGTGGCTCTCGTCGACTCTTTCCAGGTCTCCCTGTAGTGGGAACTCGTTCACTTACACGGACCATCCATTGGGTCTGGGCATGGGGTCTTTTGTCGACTTTGAGGAGACCTCCCGACTGCGGGGCAATGACAAGTTGTGGTTTGACGTTACCCGAGAATTACCACGTACGAGGAGCACCCCCCCCCCCCCCCGAGACGCGTCCTTGTGACACGACTTAAAACCGTGTGGGTGAGTCAATGCCGCCTAAAGAGGATAGTGTCAAGATGCAGTGATTGAGCCCTTGACTTGTAGTTCGGGGCAGATGTGCGGGATGCTGGTCATCGAGGGTGATTACTTCTGGAACTATTGGCGACTCACTTTCTTGGGCTGAGCTACGGGATGGAGATCCCCTTACGACCTTGTTCGGGCTTCATAGTGAGCATATGAATATGTATATACCTTGTTCTGGTACCCACTTCTTGGGTTTGGTTACTCTTCTTCTAGGTGAGGCGAAGACGTGTGGGGTATTCCACGTTCTTTCTGTTTCTAGCTTCTTGTGGTTGGACACATCTAATATCTTGCGATAGGTAGAGAAGACTCGACGAGAAGATCATCTTCTCACCGTTTCCAGCTCCATGGGTCTGGACGAGTCTACCTCATTTCTCTAGTTTGGTTGAGCTGGACTCTCTACTCTATTATTTACTGCACATTCAGTTGTACTCCTTTAATTTACCTTGTTCTCTCTACTACTCACCCTTTGGTACCTCCTTTTTTTTTTTTCTGTCGAGCCTTTAGGGTATCCTACTGAGTATTTGTATACTCACCCATGCTTGGTCTTTTCCCACACTTGGTGTTCCCTTACATACGACAGACAGGTTGGTCGTGACGTCAGAGGAGCTTAAGAGATTGGGAACTTGGACCGCGTGCTGTGGTCAGTGTCGGGTTACAGGAGGGGGACCCTTCCATCTGTTTACTTTTTGTTCACCTGTTGTTGAGCTGTGGCACTTTTCTGATTGGGAATGTGTTTTTTCCCTTTTCTTTTTATCTTTTACTTTGTACTGTTTAGAGGTCGTTGCACTATTGTGGTTATTTATAACAGTTTCCCTTTTCATTACATGACTTCTCTTTTTACTTTTCACTGTTGCATTGAGTGTGCTGCATGTGTGTACAGGTACATAGGCAACGGCCTCCCTGAGTTGTTGTGCCTTCGGCGCTGGTCGCCAGCCCCTGGCCTATGGAGGTGGGATTTGGGTAGTTACGGCTCGATCCCGGGTAGGGTCGGGTCATGACAAAGTGGTTTTAGAGGTGGTTCGTTCCTTGGGACGCTGTTCGGACATCCCTAAAATAAAAGTAATTGGTTGGGATATAGGGAATCATTGTTAATGTGTCTCGAGATCATCCCTCAGGCCAGGGAGTCCAGTGATTGTGCGGCGGCCGATGTATCCATTCACCAGGACCTTGATAACCCGCTTGTCGACTCAGCATGCTGAGACACTTGTTGCTGGGAAAATTTGTTTGTGCATCACATAGGATTTAGTCTTTGACTGACCTCCTTGAGTTAGCTCCCCATTGTTGTTGTTAATGGTATATACCTATATACTCATTTGACCGCGGAACTCCATGGTAATTTTCAGGATGTCTCCACGAAGACAGCCAGCAAGGATACCAGCTTTGGTTCATGAAGACAACCCTATGAGCTACGAGGCCACAGTTCAGGACCCATCATTCAAGCCCCATTTTCTGGGTGGGCCGGTAGCAGCACCCCCACCTGTTGAGCAGTAGATAGCTTCAGCAGAGCATACGAGGCTTCAGTGAAGGTTGAGCGCACTCCGTGAGTTCCAGCGGCAGAGACCGCTGAGGTTCAGTGGTGATTCAGACCCTCGGGCAGCAGAGGTTTGTCAAGAGGCAGTGGTTTGCCTTTTTAGTCTTGTGTAGATGCCGGTAGATCGGAGAGTGGCTTTGGATGCCAACCTTTTCGGCGGAGCAGCTTGGCGATGGTGGAGTCTGGTGACTCAGTTTTTTGACGAGTTGTCGCTTTAGTGGGGCGACTTTATGTTGTTGTTCCATGAAGAGTTTTTTCCCTCCTTCTTGTGCTTCATTTGGATTCAAGAGCTCCTACAATTTCCTCAGGGAGGGATGACTGTGGCCGAGTACGCGGCTTGTTTTTCAGACCGTGCACGCTTTTAACCGGACTTGGTCCATGATGACAACATCCGAGCGTGGAGGTTTGAGCAGGGTCTACGCCGAGAGAGTCGTGCTGTCATAGTACCCTTGGGCATTTCCACTTATGTCGTGGTGCTAGAGTAGGCGCTGGTGACAGAGTTCTTACTATCACATTCTAGAGTTGGTGGTGGCAGCAGGCACATTGGAGCCGAGATGTCTGCGACAACTAGCGGGCGTTGGAAAGCAGAACCTCGATGTAGGTGGATTTCTGACAACCGGACTCAGGGGCATGGTTGTACACCAAAGTGGCGCCGGAGGGCACCAGTGTAGCCTAATGAGAGTTGGTTCTATGCTTTCGACGTGCGAGGTCACATGGAATGGGACTGCCCGACCAGGCATATAGAGAGCTTCGGTCAGGAAGTATGTGCACCACCATGACAGAGGCAGCGTCGTGATCAGAGTAGCACCCAGAGAGTTGGTTCTGGCAGAGGAACGGGAGGAGCTGGTAGTGGGGTATGGCTTTACGAGGTCCTCCCACCACCACTTGGCAGTCCACCTCAGGCTCCAGGAGCTGACAGTCGGGATCGCGGACAGCCGCGAGCTTTGGATATCAACGACCCTACAGAGCATGAGGTGGAAAGAGGTACGCTCTACAGCTCTTCTACTTTTTGTAGTAGAATTGTTAGACTCTACCTGAGAAATATTTTTCTCTCTGATCTTTGTTTGAGTTTTTACCAGGGTGACACAGGGCGTCGGGTGTAACCCTATGTTGGTAAGGTAAAAGGCATGGGACCTTTTTCTCTAGTCGATGGTGTCGAATCCTTTTCCATTCGAGCATGTAAGAGAGCCTTGACTATGGAACCTTGCATGACCAGATATCCTTGGGTGTTCCACCATATGGATATTCTGAAGGAGGGAATCACTGGGCCTTATTTCAGGTGCGGGCAGTGATTCCAGTCACGGCGTGTGACGTAAGGGTTCGGTCGGGGAGGTGAGCTACCCCCAAGAGCCTTCGGGCCGTTTGAAACCATGCAAAGGGATGGTGAGGTTCCTGACTGCCTTTCCCTAACCCCAAAGTCTGGAGTGGGTGCACGACATCGGCAATGGCCGACCTCGCGTGAACAGATCAATCCTTTGGTCTGTGTGCGGTGGCACAGAGCTGTGCTAGAGTTTTTCTAGGTACAGAAGAGTAGGGTGTGGACATAGTACTCGGTGTTGCTCCCTAGTCTTGATTTTCGGGGACGAAAAGAATGAAGGAGGGAATGATTTAAGTACCCATTTTTTTTTCTGTGAAAGTATTTGGAATATTATTGATGATATTCTATAGCAGTGCCTTCAGACGGCGTGCGATTCCGAGCCCCGGTGTGGGCAGAATTAAATTTTCATTGCGTTGACACTAAAAACACAAAATAAATGGGATAAATCCTAAATGGTGATCTGGATTAGGGATCCATGTTTACAGATGGGTCCGGAACTGATTGTTTACCCTAGGAACGACAAAAAGTATGTCGGTGCGGGACGTTTGGATCCCTCGCTTGCTTTCGGAACGTTAAACGGATTAATTAATTAATTAATTAATTTGTTTAACGGAGAAACTCAAGAATCTCTTAAACAGTGTCTCAGATTGGAAAACTCAGCGCACCGTTGAGGTCGGGGCATGCCGTTTACCCTAGGAGGGGTGTAAGTTTCTCGGGTGCGGGCCGTTTGTGAAAAATGGCCCCATGGGAATTTTCGTAATTTGGTGACCATGGGCGTTCAGTTTTATAAAATTCAAAAAGATGCTCAGAATCAAATTTTCATACCGCCATTGTTCTCGGGAGGTGGTTTTTACCCTAGGGGAGGCATAACTTTGATCCTGTCGGGAGTTTCGGGCAGGGGTTAAATTGGGGGTTAAATTGATTAAATTTTTAATTAATTTCTTTTCCTTATTTAAACCAAACCCGCCTCTTCCTTCTCCTTTGGCACGCCCTGGTAGAAGAACTCACCCAAGGAGACCTCCACCCTCAAGCTCCTCCTCTCCTCCTTTCCGGCAAGGCAATGACGTGGCGGCGGACCCTCCGTGAAGCGTTGGGCAAAACCCTCGTAGGTTGGATCATTGTAGTTTCAATTTTCATTTCTGCATCTACATTGAGCCTGAATTCATGTATCAAACCTTTGTCGAATTTGAAATCAAATACCATGCATGAATATTAATTTTTATGATCCTTCCGACGCACCTTTCAGAACGAAATTCCAAGCTCCGAGGTAATCGCATACGTCCGCCAAAGGTGAGTGGTATTTGGAATGATTTCCGGCCAAAAAATCAGAGTTTCCGGGAGGGGTTTGTGGTCGGTGCCGGTCATGGGGGTCCTCTGGGCGAGCAGGGAGCACGGATGGCTGGGGCGAGGAGGCGGCTTGCGGTCGAGCAGGGTGTTCGGCCAGGCGCAGGCGTCGACGGCTTCAGCGGCGAGCGGGCGCGGTTGGCGCGAGCGTGGCGGAGCAGCTCCCTTCAGCGGAGGCTGGCGCTGGGTCAGCAAGGGATTATGCGGAGGAGGTCGGCGGAGAGCTGGTTCACGGGTGTCTCGTGCAGGCGGCGCAGATGGTCAGTCGGTTGTGCCGGCCGGTGGAGGCGAGGGAGGACCATGGTCTATGGACCCCAGCTGGCCGACAAGGACCCGCACGCTGCGGGTCCTGTCGGGAGAAGAAGACCGGCCAAATGGCTAGTCTGGTTTTGGGTTAAAGAAAAAAAGATGTTATAATAATAATAATATATTATTATTATTATTATTATAAAATTATTTATGTTTTAATAAATCATAAACCGGCAGTCGGTTTCGCGAGTCGTCTACGGCGGCACATTCCTCGGAATGGGAGGAATAATTTGAGATGATTTGGGTGATTTTAATCCCCGACAGAGGGGCCTCGGAAGCACGACACGCCGTCATGCGGTTGGGCGTTTTTTTAGTATTCCTATTTTGGATGGTGCGGACACATCCGATGTCCAAATTCGGTGCCTTCAGTGGTGTTGTGACCCTGGTGTCGAGGCAGAGGTTTCTAGTGTGGTTATGGGTGCTGAAGCCAGAGTTGAGGCATGGGTCCCACGGTCCATCTTTTGAGCAGTGATCTACATTTAGCGACTTTCTCATTGGGCGTCCCTTCGGGGCATGCGAGAAGTCAATTCTGGGTGTTTTTCTGAGGGGATTGAAATGGTGCAATCCGCCCGCCCTAATTCTGCACGATGGTGCAGGCCCCCGGATGGTCTTTTGGGTGTTGACGGTGATTTTCCATCTCCCTCATCGGGCGTCCATTTTGGACAAGTGAATAGTCCACCTTGTGTACTTTTTCGAGAGGATCTCAACGGTGTGATCCGTCCATTGAGTTTTGGGACCGGGATGTGGGTCCAACGTAGCACCGCTCGTGTGCGGTGCGCCGGAATGAATCTTTTTCTCCAGATATCTGTTGCGCTCAAGTGAGCAGTCTTTTTGACATGTTTTCCCGAGGGGATTGCAATGGTGCGAGGCACCGACCGTTTTCATGGCCGAGGCTCGGGATAACGGGATGTCGTTCGGGCGTGAGGCGGTGTTGGTGACTTTTCCATCAGATATATGTTTGAGGCGAGTAAGTAGTATATCTCACGTGTTTTTTTCGCGAGGATTACAATGGTGCGATCTGCTTGGTTGTGCAGATCCTCTTGCGTGATATTATTAAATGTGGAAATGTGAATGGTGCTATAATGGTGGTTCTTCTCGCCGTGTTTGCAGAGCACCCTTGGTGTGTGATTGCTTGCACTCCCGTGTGAGTGAATAGATTTGGTTGGTTGTGCCTCAGTTGATGAGGTGGCTGTTTGGAGTTGTTACGTCACACCTTCGCATTGATGTTGGGTGCCGTGTGCACGATAGCCTTTGTGCTGGAATGTGGTATACTCTGGGACTTTAAGGGAACACTTGGTGGTACGTGTGGTTTGTACATGAGAATGTTTGTGCGCTTAGTTGGGGTTGACTTGGGGCCACATATCGTGTGGGCCCCATGTGCGTTTCGTGTCATGCTTTGCGTATTTTTGACCTCTCGCGATGTAGAGGGTCCCTTTGTGCTCGTTTGTTTGACCAGTTGGGTGGATTTTCCCCGGGCTCGGTGCTCTCTTGTTTGACCAGCAGGGTTGAGTGGTCTCCCCTTGGTTTCGTTCTCAATGGTTTGGCTGGCAGAGATGGTTGGGTTCCTCTGTCTCTTCAGCTGTGACAGGTTTCAGTATCGTGCCCTTTCAATGGACTGTAGAACCGTTTAGGACTACGGATGTTTGTACAGTGTGGGTGTTTTCCCCAGTTTCTGGGATGAGTTGACTCGGTCCGCTTCGACAGTGACTCAGCAGATTGGAGCGTGATCGCCTTGAGAGGCCTGGAGAGTTTCTTCCTTTCCTTCGGGACCCCTGGTAGAGTTCTTTTGGTTTCGGTGTGACAAACACATTACGCGGCCATCGATCCTCTACCCAGGAGGTTGTTTCCTGCAGGGCTGAGGTTGTTTCCAGTAGGGATGAGGTTGTTTCGATCAGGGCTCGCTAGTGGGTTACAATCCAGCAGGGATGGCCAGTACAACAGTGTTCACCAAGAAGTACCATCTAGCAGGGATGGCTAGAGTAGTTCCGGGCATACCTCCAGCGGGGCTGGGCAGTGGTCCCCGATGCCGGGCTTACCTCAAGAAGGGCTGGGCAGTGGTCCCCAATGTCGTTCTTACCTCCAACTGGGCTGGGCAGTGGTCCCTGATGCCGGGCTTACCTCCAGATGTGCTAGGCAGTGGTCCTCGATGTCGGGTTACCTCCAGCTGTGCTGGGCAGTGGTCTCTTTGCCGACATTAGCTAGGTTTCCCTCCAGTGGATTACCCTGTTACGGGACTGGGCAGTGTGGCACACATCAACTCGTGCCGGGTCTCCCAATAGTGGGAACCCGTTGACATCTAGGGACCATCCAGTGGGGCTGTTCAGGGGGTCGCCTGTTGACTTTGAGGAGACCTCTCGACTGCGGGGCAGTGACAAGTTGTGGTTTGACGTTCCCCCATAACTCTCAAGTACGGGGAGCGCTTTCCCCACCGAGACATGTCCTTGTGATGCGACCTAAACCGTGCGGGCGAGTCAGTGCCTCCCAAAGCGGATAGTGTCGAGGTGCGATGATTGAGCCCTTGACTTGTAGTTCGGGGCAGATGTGCGGGATGCTGGGCATCGATGTTGTTTACTTTTGGTACTGTTGTATACTCACTTTCTTGGGCTGAGCTACGGGATGGAGATCCCCTTACAACCTTGTTCGGTCTTCTTAGTGATCATATGAATATGTATATACCTTGTTCTTATACACACTTACTGGGTTTGGTTAATCTCTTCCTAGGTGAGGCGATGACCCGCAGGGTATGCCACATGCTTTCCATGTCTAGTTTCTCGTGGTTGGACGAGTCTACTCTCCTGCTATAGGTAGGGAAGACTCGATGGGAAGTTCATCTTCTCACCATTTCCAGCTACTTGTGTCTGGACGAGTCTACCTCCTTTCTCTTATTGGGTTGAGCTTGACTCTCTATTGTACTCTTTACTGCACTTTCTGTTTTAGTCCTTTACTTTTCCCTGTCCTCTCTATTTCTCACCCTTTAGGAACACCTTTTATTGCTCCCTCGAGCCATTGGGGTATCCGACTAAGTATTTTTATACTCACCCCTGCTTGGGCTTTTCCCACACTTGGTTTGCCCTTGCAGACGACGGACAAGTTGGTCCTGACATAAGAGGAGCTTAGGAGCATGGGAGCTTGGACCGCATGTGGTGGTCGGAGTCGGGTTCCAGGTGGGGGACCTTCTAGTTGTTTACTTTTTGTTCACCTATTTCCGGGTTGAGTAACATTTCTGATTGGGTGTGTGTTTTTTCCCTTTTCTTTTCAGATTTTACTTTGTACTGTTTAGAGGTCGATCCACTCATGTGGTTATTTATAGCAGTTTCCCTTTTCCTTAATTGACTTCTCTTTTACATTACAATATTGTAATGAGTGTACTGCGTGTGTGTATACAGATACATAGGCAAAGGCCACCCTGAGTTTTTGTTCTTTCAGCGCTGGTTACCAGCCACAGGCCTATGGAGGCGGGCTTGGGGTAGTTGCGGCTCGAGCCCAGGTAGGGTCAGGTCGTGATAGAGGTGGCCCAAGGTGTTTGGGTTTGTGGGGCTTGAACCTCGTGGAGGCTTCCTGTGTACCATGCCTTAACATGGTTCAAAGTCCCCATAGTTCAGGATGGGATAGTGATTACACTCTGAGGCAGTCCAAGGTTTTTGTTCATGGTCATTGCTTGCTCTAATCTCACGTGTGTCATGCTCGGTGTGAGAAATAAGAGACAACAGAGACCTGGCGATCACTTCACGAAAGGTGCATCCATGGGAAGTGGAGTGGGGCTTACGTATGGAGTGGCCCTATGAGTAAGTTGGGGCCTATGAGTGGTTAGAATCCCATGAATTGGTTGGGAGATACCCCAGGATGGAGGCCTAAGGCGACAAAGCGCAGCGGAAGAGGGACTTGGAGCGGAAGAAAAGAGAAGAACCCTTCCCCACCACGCCCTTTTCTAGACCTAGGGACCGAAGATGAAAGGAGTGGTAAGGGTGCTTTCTCCTCCAAGGAAAGTTAGGGGATTATTCCAAGGTGGATGGCCTTACCACGTTGACAAACTTCACTCTAATAAAGAGGATACTGTCCCATGTAATGGATGATACCATCCCCATAGAGATGAGTGGGCTTGGAGAATATCCAAGGTGGGGTGACCTACGTTCATGGCATGGTTTGAGGTCATAGGATAACATCATGTGATGTGGAAAATGGTGCTTGGAATTTTATCGTCATGCACCTCAGATGATGCGGGTTTGATTCGAAAACCTAGGGCTTACATAACCAGTACCCTCTAATCCTTGTGGGAGGGATGGCATCGACAACGTTGTTGAAAGAGGGAATCTTGGAGTGAACCATCGAGGGGTCCACATTAGCGTGGATATGCGAAAAAAGAAATATCTGTTAACGTGCCTATGCGAGGAAGAATAAGGCGAAGCAACACAACGGGAAGAATCATCCGGGGGACTTTGAAGTTACTTCGTATGAGCCCAGAAGGTCGTAAGGAAAAATGATACATGATGTCGATGCACGATGGGTGACAGACAACCGAGAATGGAATCCATGAGAAGATCATCAGACACACTTGCAGAGGTATGCCTGAGGTGAGGGGTCCCAGGAAATTGCACGCAACCTTTGAGGTTTGCATGCAAAATAAACGGCCTTGCACAAAAAACACTAGGCTGACGCGAAATCAATGAGGATTAGTGTGCAAAGTGAGATGAGGATTTGTGTGAAACTAAAAGGATTTTGTGAAAGTAATACCAATTGTGCGCAATTGGGAGAGGCTGTGTGGAATGACCTGGGTGCACAAAATTGAAGGGGATTGCGTGCAAGTGAAGGGGATTGTGTGCAATTGGATTGGATTGCTTGCAAGGGGCAAACCCCAAAGGGATTGGAATTCAGTCTTAGACCAAGGGGACCTCGCATAAAGGTAGACTCCGAGGCGACTTCGAGTGAAAAGAACCGTACTAAAAATCCATCTTTGAATGTGCGGAAGGAAAATTTCATGCACGATATCCGATTCATATTATTTAGCCCCGAAGTAGAAGGGGGTCGATTTATATTTATAGGTGCCCGGGGGTGCAGATACCATGTCGGCGTTAAAAAATAGTGTGATGTAGGTGGCGGTGTGAAATGTCGAACGCGTGGGGTGGGGCATGAAATATTTCACTCCTATGATGAAGCCCTTTTGCGAATCTTGGAACATTCCGTGTGGGACATAATTATTTGTGCGCACTAATTAATTTTTTTCACATGACCCTTCCGGGCTCCCCAGACGGGGTTCTTAGATCCAAATGTGATTTCGATTTTTCGTTTGGAAACCTTCTTTATCCCTTGAGCAATTTTCAGAATCTACAAATTCCCCCCCTTAGAATTGGATCGGTGGGGGGTTGCAACAGTCAGATTCTGAGGGAAATGCTGAAATGCAGTGCTCTGCAGCATTCATGCGCGCAAAAACCTGATGTGGCGCACAAAACTCCGGAAGACAAGGAATCTGCTTTTCACGTGGGCGTGGAAACCAGGATTAGCCTATAAAAGCCTCTGCGGGTCCCATGCTCCACACGAATTTTCTCACGCGACAAGCATCATGCTCTCGTGGGAGAAAATTTCCCCGGTCTTGCGTGCAAAACTGCTCCGACTGTGCGCAATTCCACTGAGATCAGGCATTGTTTTATGCGGAAAACTCGGGTTTTTCCATGCCGCAACCTGATTTTTCGTGACACTAGCTGACATTTCGCACCACCCTACCAGATTCCGCGCTAGATACTCAAATACTTTGTCCGAAGAAGATGGACGCAAACTAGGCTGATTAAGGAGAAGCCGCTGCACGTAGGGCTAAAATGGTCACCAACCCAGAAGGTTACGGTGCAAAAAGGATTTTCTCCAATAACCATACCCACTTCAATATGCTAACCACCACCCAAATGGTGTATTCCTTGTCTAACAATCTGCCACTATGGGAATTTGGCATTTTAGAGGAGGTCCCTCTGTCGGGTTTCGAGGTGGATACACCACGGTCATGGGTGACCCGTGAGGATGATCTCTCTCGATACAACATCACCAATAATGGTAATCCTTCTAGAGAAACTAGGAACATGTATGTTTCTGTCCAGAATCCCAGGACTAGGACCATTGTTGGGGGTGACCTTATTTTGGAGAGCTCTTCATCCCTCTACAGAAGCACCTTTCGTTAGAGCGTCACTAACGAGGCTAAAGGCTATCTGTAGGACTGGGACCTATGGTCCAGAGTCAAATTCACTAGTGAATGGGACTGGGAGTACTGGTTTCTCCATTCATGTGACCAATTTGGGGCTGAGCTGTGGCATATTGGCATATTCAAGGTGGTGTGGACATCACAATTTCACTTCTACCAGTAGCACGTGCTCGGGCTAGAGCTGTTCACCCAGTGGTCTGCTGACACTAATACCTTCCATCTCCATCATGGGGAAGTCAATATCATTCTCTGGGACATTCACTACATTGAGTTTATCCCTTTGGAGGGCCACCAATATGATGAATTCCTTCAATTGATGAGCACCTGGGGAGACATATCATGAACCCCCATACTGACGTGGAACCTGTTGGAGTTGGCCAAGGGGAGGATGGGGGTCAAGGACGACCTAATCGACATCACCTACAAGGACTGGTTTAGCTTATTACTGGAGAGGGATCTAGAAGTCAAGATTCCAGGGTGAGGGAGACGATGCACAACTGTGACACAAAGGAGCAGGACCAGATCATACAGGAGGGTCCTTGAGGCGGGGCACTACCAGTCATTGGGATACAAGATAAATGATAGTCAGGATCGGAATGTTCGGTAAGATGGATTTTCTCTACTTTCTTGAGTGTGTGGATCTTTTAGGTGAGGGATGCAAGTATGGGAGTCCATCCAACAACCCTGGTAATGACTGGCATCATGTCTTCCAACCAAATATTCAATCTGGGAATCCACGTGCTGGCTCGGATATACAACATTTTGGGATGCATCTCGAGAGGGGGATCCCTTAGGAGATTCTGCGGCCCCATATAGATTTTCCATGGCTGGGTTGCGGCTCATTACGGCAGATATACCTTCCCGAATTCCATATGTCCTCTAGGTAGTGGCCTAGGACCTTCCTTGCTTAACATTGTTGGGCTCATGCTGCTGACGCTCAATGAGGGGGGAGTAAGGATCAGAATTGATAACCATGAAAACTTCGCCTTCAGCCCATTCCCCGCCCCAAATGGCCAGATGATAAATAATGGGAAGGGCTCACTAGATCAGAGGGAGTACTTCCAGAGCATCAGAGGTGGCGTGCTTGTGGCCCAGTGTGTTGGGAAGATCTACTGTGAGCCTTTTGTGCCGTCCAGGTTTGCCAGATAGTTTGGGTGCCTCCAGCGAATGCTGAAAAAGTATACATAGTCATCCAGGAAGAATAGAATCCATGTTTTCTCCATAAAATGTGGCTGATTTTCATGACCTATGGCTCTGGCGACATCATCACCTTTCCTCCCACTGGAGTTGACGTTGGCCTCTCGACCGAGTATGCCGATCATTGAACCATAGCATACCATGAGGGGCTTTTGTGGAAACGAGTTAGGAAACTCAAGGTGTCCCGTCTGTAACCTGGGTAGTGAGAGAGCAGGTAGAGTGCCGCTAGAGGGGGAAGACCAGAAGCATGTTAGACAAGAGGGCCTGCACAGGTCGGGACATCAGCAACGGGGACGTCGCATGGAGTGGCCATGCCCTTATCACCTAGTGGAGAAGGGTCCCATGGAGTGGCTAGAAAACGTCATGGGAAGAAAATAATATATCTACTTCAACCTTCTCATGACACAATCTTTCTGGTGCGATGGTCGGCATGGCTGACCCAATGGTAGTCGATCAGTAATGATGCCCTCTGGCAGAAGATAATGTGAGACGGGGTCCAGCTGCCAAAATTCGGGCTTGTCCGGATTGTCGATAGAGTAAACTTCCATCGTCGACATGAATATGTAACATCCATGGACATGTACGCATGACAACGGGTTTGGCGCGATGAGAGACCATTCTTGGTGAATGTGATGCTTGTCCAGGAGCATGATCTAGGAAGGATGTTGTTGGAGGGTGATGATAGTAATGATGAGCCAGAGGACAGCGAGACAGAAGAGGAGGAGGTAGAAGGAGAAGTTGAAGGGGAAGAGGAGCTCGAAGTTGAAGGGTCTCAAGGGGCATCCCACCAAGGGAGTCTTCGAAAAAGCAGCGAGATCATCAGCTCTGATATGGATGTGACTAAACTGCTTGAGTTATGCTTGAACCCTTATCTATTCTCGTCCTTTTATATGTTTTTCATTGCAATCCTTTATCCACCCTCCTTATATTACTCAGGGTCATATTGGTGATAATCAAGAGTCTCAAGTCTAAGTATGGGGGAATCACTAATGGAACAAGGTGGGAAACCGATGCCCATTATCGAACTGATGAGCGTTGATGTATCCCACACCATGATATCTCCTATGGAGGCCAGAACACTGGAGCCGGATTCCTTGGGTTCCTGTAAGTTCATTGCTTTGATACTGGTACTTACTGTCAGAGGATTCAATTGATCTGGGTGCTCCTTGTCTCTACAGTGATAACGGAATTAGAGGCTCATCAGGTACTGAGCCCTGACCATCTGCGAGCGAGTCAGTGGAAAACGTACTGCTCCATCCAAGACATGCTTTCCACACCGAGTCGACTCTGGCTATTGGTGAGATGACAACGGTGGACACTAGTGGCGCTACCGTCGGGGTAGTGCTGGAGGTTGATGAAGGTGCCGCCAGGGGAGAGGCAAGAGAGTCAGGTTGCTCAAATGCTGAAGAGCCCAACCCCCTGGGAGGAATATCCGAAGAAGACCCTGCTGCCAGCCTGCTGGCCGATTTTCCTATCTATCAGCCCACTGATCCTGAGGAAATTGATGATTCAGACTCGAAAGAGGACATGGAGAGCCGAATGATGTGACACAATGTGTGGAAGTCCATCAAGAATTTTCTCAGTCAACCTCAAATGAGATGACTGAAGCGGATGGGATCACTCCGCACCTGGGTGAATTTCTTGTGTACTAAAGGGGTTGATGCTCAATGACTTCACCTGATGGTCCATGATTACATTTCTATGATAATGCATGAGAGAAGTCGGTGCTCTGACATCACCCAATTTTGAGAGGATTTGGAGAGTACCCAAGCATTTCTAAAGGTGGAGTAGGAGGTCTGACGCCTCAAAGAATAGGAAAAGAAAAAGAAATTTTCATCTCAAATAGTTCTAAGCTCGTGGAGCCGTTGAGGACCAAGTTGGCAGATGCCCAAGAGCAACTGGTGGAGGGGAGTCACCAGATGACTAAAATTCATACTGAATAGGCGCAGGCACTTGCTAGGATCGGCGAACTATGCTCCATAGCCACTGATGAATAAAGAGTCCATAGGGGGTGGGAAGCAGTCCAGGAGGCCACCAGCTAAAAGGTAGCAGCGTTGGAATGATCCATCCAAGAAGCCAAACCTTAAAGGCCCTATTTTCACTAAACCCATAAACTTATTTTTCCTTACTACTTATTATTTTAAATTTTATGTATGGAAAAATTTATTTACTTTTCCCCTTGGTTTAACATGCTCAACCATAATCCGGAAATAAGTAGCAATCCATTCTTATGCTCACGTGGGCCATACCCAATGAGAGAAACAAGTGTTACTCGTACTATTAATTTGTTCGATCACAGGAGTGTCAACCAAGCTTCAAGAATCTGAGATTAGAATATAGATTTTCGAGGATAAGGGGTGGCCCGATCAAAGGAAGAGAACCTCAGACTGATCGATGTATCACCTTCTCAACATGCTCACGTGCATGAGCAGGGAAATGCCAGGGGCATTGGAATCAGTCCGAACAAAGGGAGATGAAAAGTGTGAAACAATTTACCCCAAATTCAAAACACCATGAGAGGTCCATGTCGATAGAAGAAAATCGTTGACAATGTTTGAAACACAGTATCCCTATTTCATTAGCCAGAAAATGGGATAATAAATGAGGGTTGACCGCTGACCATGTTCGAAACACGAGACCTAACTCAAAGTTTCATCCAATGTCTTCTAGAGCATTGGCCGAGGATGGTAGGTGAGCTGATATGGCATGGTACCAGGCCGTTAGGGGGTCCCTTTAGACATGAAATATGATGAAGGTTCGAATAAAGGGCACACAAAGCGTGGAAGGTGAAGAGGTGGTTTGTTCTAATAGAACCAAAACTATTGCAATTATGCCACCGTGGTGGAATTACATTAGGAGGGAGCATTAATTCGATCATTGAACATTCCTAATTTGATATAGGACTTATTTGGTGAGGGATCCATCGCTTCCTACTATCATTGTGGGGCATCCCTAACTTTTTCCGGGAAAATGTTGCAGCCACACTACTCCCCTAAAGGGTCAGGCCAAGGGGTCAACAGTGGGAAAGGACAGGATTTGCGATTCTCGGAGCTAGACCCATGATAAAATGTCTGGGTGTTCCTACATATCCCATAAGAATGGGAATCAATCCATACATATTTCTTCAATGGGGCATGGTAAGGTACTTGTGCAAAGGATTAAAGGGGTGTGCAGGTTTGGCCCTCACAACCAAATAAGCGGTATTTGATGTATCTTGTTTGTCCTTTAAGGTGAATGGTCTTTTTTGTGAAGCGATAGGCATGGGGTAGAAATTACCGACATCACCACAAGAATCAATCCGTATACAGGTGTTGAAAAATGGTATTGTGGATGACCAACACACAATGTGATTTCCCCTATAATGAGGTCGTCATAATGAAATTCCATTTCTTGTTGTGCAGTCAGAACGAAATTATCACAGTTTGGGGTCATGTGATAGGACTAGATAGCACAGTTTAAAGTCATGTGGCTTGGACATGCAGGAATGTGCATGAAATGATATAGCATACCTGATGTGAATGAGTATGGGGACCACATCATCACCGTGCTCAATTCCGGGAAAGGAACCTTAGGCCAAGAGGCCAGTAAGGGTCATAGGATAAGGGGCGGGAGAAGATAGATCCTAGCTATGCTGGACCCAGAAATACGATGTACGGGTGATCCTACATATCCCAGGAGGATGAGAATCGATCCACACATATTTCATAGAGAATATCACAGTTTATGGACATAGAGCTCGGATCGTGGGAGCCTTGAAGGATGTCTTACTATAGCTTTGTCCCCCTAACGCGTGGAGGTGCACTGAGGGATAGTGCCAGGAGTGTCGAAATTATATATGGACATGATGCGGTGGAACATAATGTGAATGTTGTTACCAACATTCAGGGCCTGAGGTGACTAGCATGGCGATGGAGGATTCCTATCGACCATGTTCGCAACACAACATCTTGTTGCGTTATCTAGAAATACGAAAAAACAAAAGGTCATCGACCGCTAACCTTGTTCGCAACATGGGAATTGTATCAGTTTTTTGTCTGAAACCCTCGGGGGGATGTTGGTCTTTAGTGGTAGGAGATCCCTTAGTCCTAGTATCCATGCCGTTTTGGGGGACCCTTTGGTTGTGAAGGATTATAGGGGCCCAAATGAAGGGGAACATGAAGCCTGACAAGTGAATGGAATTTTCCCATGTTGAAATTGACACTCCAGGTCCTAGACCAGAGTAATCTTGAACACAAAGGTGAGCCATTGGAAAGGGTCGATGGGGATCAACCTAGTAGGGGATGGACCTAAAATCTAATTGTTTGGGTAGGCCTACGTACCCCATAAGGATGGGAATCAAGCCACATGTAGTTCTTGATGATACAGTTTAACGTCATGCGGGAGGACATACAGTTTGATGTCATGTGGGGCGAGATACTATTTAATGTCATGCGGGACAACAGACAGTTTAACATCATGTGGGAGGACATACAGTTTAACATCATGCGAGACGACATACAGTTTAACGTCATGTGGGAGGATATACAGATTAACTTCATGCGAGATGATATACAGTTTAACGTCATGTAGGAGGACATACAGTTTAACGTCATGCGGGATGACATACAGTTTAACGTCATGTGGGACGACATATAGTTTAACTTCATGTGCAGAGACATATAGTTTAATGTAATGTGTGATGACATACAGTTTAACGTCATGCATGAATACATTCGGTTTAACGTCATGAGAGACGAGATACAGTTTAACGTCATGCGGGACGACCTACAGTTTAACGTCATGCAGGACCCGCGTGCAGTTTATGCTCATGCAGGACCGATAGTTTAAGGTCGTGTAGGACCAAATCCTGTTCAGGAAAAGTATTTTTTGAGGAACTTGGCATTGGTGGGAGCAGTTATACACTCACCATCCATGGTCACTAGGGAGTATGCTCCATTGGGATAAACCTTCTGAATAATGTATGGTCCTTCCTATTTGTGCTCCAACTTGGGTGGGTTCCTATCAAGTATCATTGGCGTTTTTAGAGCTAGCACCAAGTCACCATGAAGGAAATAGTGGAAGCGATCCTTCTTGATGAAGGCTCGATCCATCCTGCTCTGATGCCTTTCTTGGTTGTGCAGGGCATGAATCTTATTCTCGGAAAGTGTTTCCAATTCATCTAGATGAATATCAGCCACTCTATCTGGTGCTTGATGGTCATAGATCACTGTGCGCAATGAGGGAAACTGAATCTATATGGCTAGTATGGCCTCTGTTCCATTCAGTAGGGAATAAGGGTTCACCTGAGTGGAATTACGGGTTGTCGTCTGATTGGCCCAGAGGGCATTGGGGAGCTTATCCGGCCAACTCTACTTGTTCTGACCAACCATTTTCTGCAGAATGTTAGAGAGGGTTTTGTTGAACGCATAGATCTACCCATTTGTCTGCGAGTGATTGCGAGAGGTATGGATCGAATAGATGTTCTACTTGGTGAAAAACTTTTTCAACCCAGCCACATGAAATTTGGCGCCATTATCGGTGAGGACAGCATGAGGGACTACAAATCAGTAGATGATGTTAGAGCTTACGATGTCAATGATAAAATGGGCCTTGACCTCCTTGAGTGGAACTACTTATGCCCACATGGAAAAGAAATCCATAATGGTAAAAATGAATCAGCATTGGTGATCCATTGCCGTTGTGTATGGTCCTATGACATCTAATCCCCAGACATCAAAGGTCTAGGAGTACTTAGTAGTGTGGAGAGGCTCTGGTGGCTGATGTCCAAAGTTATCATAATCATGGCATGCATGGCACCTCATGGCGAACTCAATGTAGTCTTGGATCATAGAGGGCCAGAAGTACCCAAGTCTACAGATTTGATGGGATAGCTTTGGCCATGCCTGGTGAGCGCCACAGGAACCAGCGTGAAGCTCTTTCATGACCTGAAAATCTCAACTCCTTGGATGCAATGGAGGATAACACCATCAAACCTGCAATTCTAGAGGATCTTCTCAAGACTGGGCCCACTCTGGTTGGTATAATATAGTGTACAGCGTTGGATTCGCTCGCGCTTATCCCGATATGATGGGAGGTTACCATATTAGAGGTATTCATCAAAGGGTGTCCTCCAATTGGAAATTATTTTTATCACTGCATCTGGATGACCCTAGGGGTCCTGACGTAGAGGCACCAACTATAAGATTTCTTAACTGTGGTCCATCATCACCATCTGGGGTAACAGGAGCTATGACTCTCTGATGTGCCACGTGGATAATCAAATCATCATATTCGGGCTCTACAAGTGATGCATCTAAGTTCGAAAAGGCATCCGCTCGACCGTTATGTGACCGAGGGACATGGGTAACCTCTGGTCGAGAAGGGAACTAGGCTATTATCCAGAGAGTGTGCTTCAACAATGGTACAAGCTCTAGATTTCTGAAAACATAGTCATTGTTGACCTGCTTAATGACTAGCTCAGAGTCGTCTTTCACATGAAAGTGGGGCATGATGATTTCGAGTGCCAGCTTGAGGCCTATAATGTGGGCCTGATACTGGTGAAACCTTCTGATAACAGGAATGTGTAGGGTATAATGGATTCCACAGGGGTGATAAAGATGATACACATGCCTGCTCTATTGAGTCGAGGATCATTGAGCCTCCAACCAGTGGGGCTCCGGGAGACGCCATCAGAGTTCATTTTCCAACATGGGATGGTAGGATCTACTCAAGGGATAGCCTCATCAGGAAAATTCAAGTCCAGGTACTGGTCTGTGGAAGTTGGATGGGTAGCTAGAAAGACTTTCAATGCATGTTCCTTGATAGCCTTCTGAGGGATGAACCAAATATCAAACTGATGGAGGAATACCTCCCATCGTGCTAGATGGTCGATCAACATGGGGAGATTTAGAATATACTTTAGTGGGTCTACCCAAGAGACCAGTTGTACCTCGTAGTGTTTTCGGTAATGTCACAATTTATGTACTGGGAAAATTATCACGAGGCAACTCTTCTCGATGGGGGGAGTATATGGTCTCTGTATTGAGGAGCATGTGGTTGAGGTAGTAGAGAATGTTTTTCGTCCCCTCATTGTTCTTATGGGAGAGA
Organism: Viscum album; assembly: GCA_963277665.1. NCBI lineage: Eukaryota > Viridiplantae > Streptophyta > Magnoliopsida > Santalales > Viscaceae > Viscum > Viscum album. Next base: position 940,427,280 of record OY728129.1, read on the forward strand.
AGGGAATCGAGAGATCATTCCAAGGTAATGACATAGAGGACCAGTGGCTTCCTAGAGATGGGTGGCATCAAGAATGGAGGTTGGAGCAGATACATCTTGATTTCATCAAAGGTAGTCTTGCACTCCTCGTCCCACTCATAGGCCGAGCCTTTCTTCATGTGTTGGGAAAATGGATTACAATTTCCTGCTAGATTCGCATTGAATCACCATATGTAGACTATGTGGCCTTGGAAGCCTCGAAGATCCCAAATATTACTCCGAGGAGGCATCTGGCTAATGGACTTGATCATTTCCAGGTCGATCTCAATGCCTCATTGCCAGAAAACAAAGCGAAGGAATTTCCTGGAGGTGACCCCGAAGTCACACTTCAATTGCTTCATATTAAGGTGGCGGGAATAGAGGAAGTCAAACACTTTCTCACGATCCTTCATATGGTCCTGGAACCTATGAGATTTGACCACCAGATTGTCTACATAGAATTACACCAATGTCTCGAATATTGGATTGAATATGCAATGCATGTCCCGCTGATAGGTGCCACCTGCATTCTTCAGGCTGAAGGGCATAACCTGGTAACATAATGTACCTTGGGGTGTCCTGGAAGCTGTGGACTCCTCATCCTCAGGTACATCTGGATGTAGTTATACCCAATGTAACCATCCATGATAGAGAGGGATTGTAATCCATCCATAGCATTGGTCAACAATTCTGTCACTGGAAGGGGAAAATCATCCATTGGACAATGGCGGTTGAGATCACAGATGTCGATGCAGACTTAGATTTTTACATTCTTATTCCTTAATGGTACAATGTTGGAAAAACATTTGGGGTTCTAGAACTCCTTAAAGAAGTTGGACATGATGTTCTTGTCAACTTCGACCTCGGCTATGGCACCATGAGAAGGGTGCATCTTTCTTGGAGGTTGTTTGAACCATGATGATTTGTGAGAAGACTGAGAAGGTGGACGGCTACGCAAAAATCTAGTCCTAGAATCTCATCGTAACTCCAGGAAAACATGACACTGTGTTGTTTAAGTAATCCTACATATTCATGCTGCTCCTAGGGGGAATGGCGGCACTGATCAGGGTGGGTCTCGAGTCTGCCTCGCATCTGAGGTTCACCTATACCAACTCGTGGACTGTGGAAGAGACACCTTCTTCAAAGGTAGGGGCATCTTTCAGATCCTCTTCTTCACTTATGGAGGGATCCTTCATGAGGGGAAAATCTTTTGGGTTGGATGAACCTGACGGGAGGATGGTACTGGCTTGAGCGGTAGAGGTTATTGCATTGGGGATCTCTGGAACTGCCGAGACCATAACAACAAAGACTATCAACCCTATCACATCTGGTATCTGGCCCAAGGGGCCACACTTGATAATATCAAAGTAGTAGTGGTGTTTTGGCCAGATCTGGCTTATTCCATCCCGGTGAAACAAACAAGCATGACGTACCACTGTTGTCATCAGTTTGACATCCCAATACCTGATAGGGGTGGGAGGCTCTGGGATCACTATAGCCTGGTTTGTATAAGAATTCAATGTGATCATCTGACGCTGCCTAGATTTGGGATCATAGTTTCCCCTTGTCCTATAAATGGTAAAACATTCTACCATATCGGGGGTCATCGTCTCCAACTGATAGATCGGGAAGACGTAGGCGTCATTCATTCTTGCCCAAGGGTTGATCGTAGCAGTGATGGGCTCAACTTCACTTGTCTAGAATTATCTATCATTTCTCTTCTAATAGTCAACATCTAGATAACATGCTTCACAAGAGGCTAAAAGAGATCCATCACCTTGGAGTACACCTACTCAACCATTTAGGAAGTACTTGAGGCACTGATGATACAATTAGGGGACCACCATGTGTAGGTGGAGCCATGGCCTATCCATCAATGCATTGTATGTGGTGTCCTGGGAGACAACCACAAACTCGGTGCTAGCAACTAGGCCTCCAAAATGAGTCTTAAAATGGATCTTGCCGACCGGGGTTTGCTCTAACCTATCATATCGCTAGATTCTTAAATTGGAGGGAGTTAGATCATCATCAAATAGCCCTAGCTTTCGTAGTGTCCGTGTCGGGATAAGGTTGATCCTGGACCCGGTGTCAATGAGACAATGGTTAATCTACACGCCATTAAATTGGTTTATGACGTTCAAGGAGCAGACGTTCCCCTGTGTGTGGGAGCCTTTATCCTCTCTAGAGAACTAAATGATGGCATGGAATTCGGTATTCTTGACCGTTTCAGCATAAAATGATTCTGCAGCTACTACCTCCATCCCAAACTGGAGCGGGCATCTTAAAGTCTCGGTGAGTTCTTCACGCATATCTGGTGACAAGTGAAGGGATTCAAGGATGGAAAGCCTCACTGGGATGTTGGCGAGGTTCATGAGGACAACATAATTCTGTTCCAGACGCGAACTTCGGCTTGTAGGAAGCTGCTCTATGGTATGAGGCATAGCGGGCCCTTCCAGCTATACCATCGGCTAACTGGTACTGGGTGCATCTCGTTGCTCACTAGTCGAATCTTGGAGAGTCATTGTCAAATGAAGACCAAACGGCTGTGATCGGCCTGTAGTAGGGAGAAGATTTTCATGGAATGGACAAAGTGGTTCATCCTGATTTAGTAGCACAAACGGTGGTGGAGGTGGGCCTGTTGACAACAGATGAAGAGGCCACTCATGCTGAGTTTTGCGCTGAGCCTACTATCTGGTCTCAGTGGCATGCACGACCTGACTAGAGGTGCCAACTGATGTGCCCCAGTAAACCATATGGTCGTGGATCCACCGACATTGGCGTCAGCTAGGGATGTTGGGGAGGTTCTCCTGGTGCTCCTCCTCATCAGGAGTCATATTGGGGTTTACCTACTCGATGGTGGTAACTGAAACTTACCCTTGACTATCACTGTAAGAGTCATCCACCACTGGGCAGATTCTGAGATGGATCCCCATATCAAGAGGCATGAATTCACCGAGAGTGCGGGATGACGACGACATTGGCGGGGCTCGTTTCATTTTCTTGCACTGCTGATGATCGCTCTTCTGGGAAGAAGCCGGTTAGGTTGATGAAATAGAAGTGGTGGTCACAGATTTTGAAGGATCTGGACGATTCAGGCATATAAGAATAATTCCATGGGAATGGGAGACCGGTTTGTGGGCCATCCAATCATCATATTTCTGAGACCCTCGATCATAAACATGATGCCACTCGCCTTCATCGTCTCTACTTCTACCTCTCCCTACAAAGACACCCACCACTTGTGTCGGGCATGGGACCAACCTGAATATGTTGTTGTCAATATAGTATTGGATCCAGTCCTTGAACACATAGAATTTCTTGAGGGTGTTCCCCAGGATTTGGTGATAAGGGTAGTAGTTGTGGCGATCAATGATATTCGCCACTTCTGGATTTCTGCACTCAGGAAGTCGTACAATTCCCTTCTCCAAGGTACTGAGAAATTAAATGGGGACATGAGCCTCGTTGAACGAGTAGGTCTGATTTCTTCTATCTGGAAAGGGGGATCTATGAGCCTGACCCTGAAGAGGGGATAGAGGAGCCTATTGGGGAGGTGGAACTTGATTATCTCACTTAAGTAGTGGCAGCGCATTACGTTGGGGCACCTGCCGATTCTGGGGATGTTGCTAAACCAGAGGTTGTGCTTGAAGTGCAGGGCCTCTATGAGGTTGTGGTACCGATGCTACTAGTAGAAATTCTAGATTCTTGGGAGATTCTATTTGGGCCACTGCAGTGGGCTCGACTCTGGTATCCCTCCTCGCAGCAATTACAGGGGGCAACGGATGTGCCTGGATGGCCAGTTACATGGGATTCCTCCAGGCACTGGGCCTTGTCTGACAAATCTTGGAACCCTCCAGGATAGTTCTGAGTAATCAAGGAGGGAAACAACTCCGTCTCGGCATTCCCTACACACATCATCATTAATTTCTCATATGTTAGTGGCATGTCGAGGGAGTTTGTGAGACCCTTATACCGGGCGATAAAGTACACAACTCACTCATCAGGCCATTGTTTGCACTTGAAGATGTCTGCGATACTCATCTTCTATTTGGTAGAGTTGAACTGGTAGAGGAACTGCCTTCCAAGGTCTTCCCACCTAGTCACGGATCCAATGGGGAGATGGTTGTACTTGAAAAATGTCATCCCCTCCAATGTATGAACAAAACAACGGAGCATGGCAGCCTCCTTCTAAGATGATGTTCCTATCATAGACCCACACATTGAGTTAAAGCGGTCCAGGTGCTGCAGCGGGTCCCCTGTCCCATTAAAGGGGGGAGAAGGTGGGGTTTTTGAATCCCGGTGGTGCCGACATGTCATCCACCCATGCTGGGTATGGCTTTACATCATGTGGGATTTCCACCTGTCGCATTTCTAATGACTCTAGGTGGGTGATGAGTGCTGACATTAGATCATTAGAACATTGGTTCCTATCTTTCTAGGGATCCCTAACCATGAGTGCATTATCTGGTTCTTCAATGTGGTAGGCAAGATGAGCAGCTCGTGGAGAAGCTGGCAGAGCGATCCTTAGGGAGATCGGCGGAGCCCGAACGGGGTCTCTTGGATTGTCACGCCTCTCAGGATGGTTTGGTGGGACATACTGTGCCCTATTTCTGTGAGCTCCAACTTCCATCCTGTCCATGGTGGCGGCATGATCAGGGTTTCCTGGGGGCGACTCACCAAGGAGTATTTGTCCCTGCCCCTACTGCTCTGGCCTAGGATCACCGTAATCGGGTCATCGCTCTGCAACGTGTTCAACCAGAATTTCATCGACCAACTTCTTCTGCGCAGCATGATGCAAGTGCAATGTGGCCTTCTCGGGATCCTCCTCTGTCTTCTACACTAAAGCAGACGGTTCAGAGTGCTTTACAGCTCAGACGTGCTGTTTGCCCTTACTGGAATTCCAGTTGAGTACCAATGCCTCAGTGGGTGGAGGGAGACCTAAGAGGTTCCTCTTGCTGATGATTATTCCCCCCTGATGGGTCCAGTAGTGGTGGCACGTCCTCAGGGAGGACGTTCCCATCAATAAGTTCCATCTCGCTTTCTCGTCTCGATAGATTGGTCATGTTGACCGCAACTCTTCTCGGGGGCATGTCATCAATGTCGCCTAATGAGTCCGGCTGCTGGTGAATAGCATTGAAGAGGAGGGCAACATACTACCCCAACCATGGACATGCATTTGGGGGTAGCCTCCTTTACAACCTTTCGTAGTACATGGAAACTCTGAACACATTGTTGTTTGAGGGCCCAGTGGTGACCAGGTTACTCAGGGTGTGGGATCCTGGGGAGTGTAGCCAGGTCAACCAGACGACACTATTATCTGATGTCTTCAATGTGAACTTGGATATTTGGATAAGTCACTCACTGGTGGTGAAGAGAGAATTGGGTCACCCATAGGTTCTGGATAAAACATTCAAACTCCTATAGGATGAGAGATTCTTTTGCACAAATATTTGGTCCTGCGACCGGCCAAAACGTCTCAGGGAAGTGGTATTCTGCGATGATGGTCTAGAATCTCCATGGATTGGATTCAAGGTCTGACCCTTGATTTCCCCACTCGTCAGATAGGGGTGGATGAGACACTGGTAGAGACACTGAGGCAGACCTCTGGGACGGCGGGCTGGCCGGTGGAGAATACGGCAAGAGGGCTGACTGGCTGTTGAACCTTGGGCTGTCCTCTGAGGATTGTAGTGAACTAGCCACTATATCATGATAGAATGGAATGGTGACCAAAGCACCCAACACAGCATCAACACCTGTAGAGGGTGAGCTATGTCATGGATCTTCCGCCATTGAACCCCAAAATAGATTTCTGTGGTCTCTCATCGAGGCAGGGGGCGCTTCTGGAGATGCTGGTGGTGACTGCGTGATCGGTCCTTGGGGACGTGCCAGGTTCTCCTCCTCCTATATATACTTTTGGAGGGAGACAGGGATCCTGTGGACCTCACATTCTGGGAGTATGAGGCTGATTCTCCTCATTCCCACCCCAGCCCTTGACTCGGAGGAATGACGGGAGGGTTCCAGCACGAAGTCGTACTCGGCCTCGGAGTCCGAGAAGCGGACTGGTTTGATTTCTATTTGACCCTCTATAAAATTCCTCTTGTGGTGACGAACACCTTTTCTCCTACCGCTGGGTGGATCTTTGGGGAAAGGACCACTTTCTGCATGAGGAGGCCCTTCATCCATACTGGTGCTGGGGTGGAGAGAGCTCATGCCAGGGTGGGCCATGGTGTGAGCAGCACCGGGGCAGATGTCGAAAGGGACACGGGGAGGACCTCCACGTTGGCGAGTGACCGAACATGAAATGTCTCCATATCTACAGGCTTTGGTAGGGGGAGTGACCCAATACCCAGTGTAGTGAGTGAGGGAGATACCCTCGTACAGAGTGTTTCTGTCATGAGGGAGACCCTCACTTGGGTTGAAGGTGGCATAGGGTAGACCCCAAAACCGATGTTAGAAGTAGGGACGGCTCACACCTTCCGTAGTGGTAGTACAAAGTGGGCCTCTTCACTGGGCGGTATTTCCACAGATTTGTCCGTAGTGGCCATTTCTTATGCCAGCGATTGGGAGAGTCGACCCAACCTTCCCGGGGGCGGTTGGGGCCATGATCTAGGACGGGCGTATAACATCCCTTGGTCAACGTATGTGGGGAGTTGGGGATATGAGTCAGCGATGGCTCGGGCCACAGTAATCGCTGACGTTGATGCCCCACGGATGGCGTCCTCTTCATTCTAAGCCCAGCGATGGCTTTAGGTTAGATGAACTGGAGAGGGTGGTGTAGGCGCGTATCTTACCTGCACCTTAGCTCGGGGAATCAGGTGGCCGCGATGACACAGCCTGCTGGGATCCCTCACCGAGAGCCCTTGGAGCACGACTCCGATCGGCCCAACCGAGAAATCCCTTACCTCATCGACGTAGGGTAGGGGTTTTCAAGCCATTCTAGGGACAATCTCCCCAAATGATTAAATATCGGGGTGGGGAGCAGCGGCAACCTGGGCGGCCCTCAGGGGTGGCTTTGACGAAGAGGTCCAGCCACTTTGAGATCTACGTGGGCCATATCCCTGGTGGGGATAATCCCCTCCTCCGATTACCTACGCACAAGGACATTAATTACCTGTCGCTGGATAATTTCTGATCGGGAGAGGGGGCGCGGGTGCCCAGCAGTCGTGGTGGTTGAGGCTGTCATGGAAGAGGCAGAACCGCGTGAGGTAGACGTGTCGATATTGCCCCTGCACCTACGCCAGAGGTCAGGTGGTGATTGGGTACCACATGCAACAACCTGATTCCTGAAATCATGGAGATGAACACATTAATATTGATAGGAAATGAAATTGACAACCAGTGCCCGAGCGTCATTCCGCCTTCCGTGGCTGGTAAGAGGGGTCCATGCTAACAACGTCGCAGAACGGAATGCTCAACATCCCAATTTCCCCAACCTCTGGAGAGTTTCACGTCAGTTCTGTGATGTTACTTATATTTTGATGACTAATTATATACTTCCTTTACTGATTTTATATAAAATTTTCATAATGTGTGTGAAATATTTATATTTTAATACTAAGTATACTTTTTGATCATTTTTAGAAGTAGTCCAATTGAGTCAGTTTAAAATTTTATTTATAACTCTCACTATAATGATCCAAATTATGTGTTTATTGTTTTATAGTATTCCTAATTCCATATTAAACATTTCATTAGAAGGGATCATGATCCAATTCTGCCATTTGACGGACCCATTTACCACACAAGATGACCCAAAGAATTTGCGAAGAAATTGGACCAACCAAGATGGTTGAGTTACTGGTCTCACTCATGAAGTCCAAATTTTATGAAACTAGACCATGGGTTCGAGATTATCCGAAAGAATCATGTATAAAAATTTCAAGGCCCAAATCCAAGAAAAAGGGGCCCAAATGAAGCTTTGAAATCCAGCCCATCATTCTGGCCGAGAATTAAAATATGGAAACTATTCATGACATATATCATGATGTATTCATCAAATCGAGCTGATCATTTTCATTGTTAAATAGGAGATATAGAAGGCTGACTTTGTTGAACAAAGAATTTCGTTTTGAAGGCATCTTCCTATTATGAAACCCTTTCAAATTTGGACATCAAAAATAATGGATTCAAATGGACAGATTACAATTGTTTAATCATCCAGCCATATCATTGTCTACATAGGTCCAAATGCATCGAAATTTTGAGAGTAGTCGTCCAACATTATTATATAAAACTTTAAATAAGGAATTATCTCAATATTATGATGTCTGTATGTCCAAATTGTTGAGCCAAATGGAGGGACCGATTGGGAATCCAAACAGTCCACTTCCTTGGGCTATAAATACAGCCCCCTCCACTCCTTGAAAGGGGTTGGAATTTCAAAAGAGAGGAGATAATATTGGCACGACCAAAGATTTTTAAAAGTCTTGGGAGGACCTTCCATACCCATGTTTTTAGTTGAGAGACCTTTTCTCATCTCTTTGTATTCATTTACTTTTATGTTGTTCATTGTTCTAATTTTGTAAGTCCTTTCTTTTGTAATTCTATTTTAGTGCATATTTCTTCTTCAATATCTCTTATTACCACCAACCTTCTGTAGTTTAATATTAATGTTCTTCAAATATTTTAAATTTAGTTGAATCCCCTTCCCATATTTTTCTTTCTCATTCAATCGAAAATACATTTTTAATTATCATCATTGTTCGTGTGTGTGTGTGTTCGACGTACCACTCATTTATAATCCATTTATTTTTCTTCTATTCTTAATTTATCATCATAATTATTATAACCAGACTATTAAACACCCAAATGGATGAGTAAATATCTCATTGGGGTGATTCAAAATTTAGGGATGTTAAGTGATTGAGAGTATTTGCTCGCTGAGTATTCGTTAATTTAACATTGTGTTTTTTGGACTTAATATGTCATGGATTGCTGACATTTTTTGTTTAGAATGTGGTTTCCATTGATTATTTGAACCATAAATAAACTACCATAAACAAGTATTTATTGATATTTGAATCCTAGTTAAGTTAAGGATTGTATTAATGCTTTAACACTTAGGAATTCTAATCGACATCAACTTGTGAAGTGGGTGTTAATTTAAATGCAATATAAATCAAAGCTCAAGGATATCACAAGATTAACTCCCTAATAATGAACTCACCCCAATCATTATCAATTTGTTAAATAAAATTATATCCAATCAATTATTTCAATTATACTGTGCAAAAAACCTCCCCTAATCAAAATACAATCAACTAAAAACAGACGACTATTATAAAGTATCATCGCCGAGGATTCGACCTGAGTGCTGCTATACACATTAGCAGAGCATCAGAACATTGACCGGTCGATAGGCGACAATCAGCCGTGCGTTTCAAATGGAACCATTTTTGGGGATGGTTCTTTAAGTAGTCCCTAGTTTCTGGTTATTGTAATAAAATCCCAAAAAATACAAATTTTTAAAAAAATTGAAAAAACAAATAGAAAAACCCGTCTTCTCATAAAAATCATAAACAGAAGAATAAAAAGAAAAACTTGTCTTCAACATTCTTCCAAAATCTCACTAAATTTCCTATAGCCTCCCAAACAATCCGTCAGATATTTTTGACCCTAAAATTGATCGAACACTTCAACAAAATAGGAGGAACATAAGAGATAATAAAATAATTCAATAATGTGTCCTTGTCCAACCAACTGAATTAGATATGGCTAATCCTATGGAACAAAAACTTAAAGAACTTTCTGCCCTTGATATGAATTACTAACATATTGGTATTAAATATCCAAACTTAGAGGATGAATTTGAACTCAAATTGGGTTTGATTCATCTTCTCCCTCATTTCCACAGGCTAGCCAGTGAGGATCCACATCTCAACCTTAAAGAGATCCAAGTAGTGTTCTCTATCATGAATCCTCAAGGGATTTCTGAAGAAAAAATCAAACTCTGAGCATTCCCTTTCTACCGAGATGAAACTGCCAAGTCATTGATATATTGCCTACCTCCTGGTTCCATAAACACATGGAATGACAAGAAGTCACTTTTCATAGAAAACTTCTTTCCTGCATCTCGTACTGCTTATATCCAAAATGAAAAAAGTGTTATCTCTCAGTTCGCAAGTGAATCACTCCATGAATACTGGGGGAGGTTAAAAAAGATTGTTGAAACCTACCCACACCACCAAATCCCTGATCAACTCTTAATCCAATACTTCTATGAGGGGTTATTGCCTATGGAGAGAACTCTCATAGATGCTGCAAGTGGCGTTGCTCTTGTTGATAAAACTCTTGCAGTAGCAAGAGATCTCATAAGTATAATAGCTGAAAACACACAACAATTCCATACTCGAGCACATGCTCAAGTCAAGAAAGCCCAAGATAATCAGTCAATTGAGCCGAACAAGATGACTGAGTGGATGAGTGAACTTACAGGTGTTGTGCGACAACTAGCTGTGGCTACCAAATCCCCATCCTCATCTTCTTTGCAATCAATATTTCCTAAACCTGTCAGAAACTGTGGAATCGGCAACTCTCCATGTCATCCAATTGACACATGTCCACAAATTCAAGAGAATCAATCTAATTCATCTTGACCAATGGAGCTCAATGCGGCATATGCTCAGAGGAACACCAACCCTCAACAATCATGTCAGTTCATTATAAACTTCAACCAAACTCACATTGAGCCCTTTTATTCTTCCTATAAACATGTCCTTAGGTATGGTAATCCCATATCTCATCCCCCTCAATTCCCTCATCAAAACCCAAACCAGTTTCCATATGGTCAAGGTGTTGGTAACTTCCAACAACCTTATCCTTTTCTTCCTCAACCTCAAAGAAACAATCCTCCTCCTGGATTCCATTATCCTATCGAGCCTTACCAATTCCAAAACCAATACAATCGCTTTCCCAAGAACCAAAATAAAGGTAATCCCAATTCGGGAAAAGCCTATTCTTCTAAACAACCATGAGAAAGTGCAGTGGAAGATCATTCCTCTTTCACCAGTTCTATCCTAAAGAACATTGAAACACAAATTTGTCAACTGGAATCCCACCTTAGTCAGTAGCAACCATCTAGTTCTTCCCAACTTCCAGCTCAAACATTACCCAACCCCTAGGGTTATGTAAGTGAAATTGCACTTAGATCAAGAAAGAAACCTTATTTGCCTCAAGATAAGTCCTCCAACCATCCTTTGAATGTTTACACAGAAAATAAACTGAAAAGGAAAATTGAAAAGGAACCTGAATCAATTCCCTCACCATCTTCCATTCCACTTAGGAATCCAATTCCTTTTCCTCAATCTATTTCTAAACCAAGGAAGTCCTTTGAACCTGACACTGAAATGCTCGACATGTTTAGACATGTTGAAGTCAACATTCCCCTCTAAGATGCCATAAAAAATCCTATGTACACCATTTTTCTCAAGGAGTTGTGTACCAACAAAAGGCAACTTAAGACCATTGAAAATGTTTCCACCCAGTAGTCTATTCCCATAAAGAGCAAGGATCCAAGGACCATTACGGTTCCATGCCAAATTGGAAGTTCAACTTTGAGGATACACTCATAGTCCTAGGTTCCTCAACTAATGTAATGTCCAAATCCATCTTCTCCAACCTTGGCCTAGGTCCCTTACATCTAATAGATGTTGCTATTCAATTATCCAATCGAAGCACAACCAGTCTTGAGGGAATAATTGAAGATTTCCTTGTCTGAGTCAATGATCTTTTCTTCCCTGCTGATTTCTATGTCCTTCACATGGAAGGTGAGATAAACTCTTCTCAGTCTCTCCTAATTATAGGAAGACCATTCCTCATGACTACGAGAACCAAGAATGATGTCCATTCAGGCATCTTATCCATGGAATTCGATGACCAACTGGTCTAATTCATCATTTTCCAAGCGATGCGATACCCATCTGAGGTTCACTCTGCATTCTCAATCCATGCTTCTAAGGACACTACTCAGTGTCAATCAAACCCCAATATGCCATGTTCTTCATGTTCTAATGAAAAAGTATCTTGTGAAATATGCACAATGATTATCCAAGTCATAAATGGTGAATTTGATGTGGACCTCTCATTTATAGACTCCATCAATCTAGAGGAACTTGAAAACTCTCTTGAATCCCACATCAACTCTGATCTCTACTGCACCACCTTGGAAAGTATTAAGGAGAATGAATTTGAAGCAGCTGAAGTCCCATCCTCCATTCCTGAGTTTTCTAACCCACAAATAAAAGATGAGACTGATCTGAAACCTCTTCCTGAACACCTGAAATATGCATTCCTTTTCAATGATCACTCTTATCCTTTCATTATCTATTCAACACTTACCTAAATAGAGGAGTCCAAACTTGTTCAGGTGATAGAGTAAAACAAAAAGACCTTAGGGTGGGCCCTAGATGACATACCAGGAATCAAAACTACTCTTTGCATGAATCACATCCATCTTGAGGAATCATCCAATCCAATTAGACAACAACAAAGAAGACTCAATCCACTAATATGTGAGGTAGTTAGGGAGGGGATCACCATGATTTTTTAAGCTGGTGTTATCTACCCAATTTTTGATAGTGAATAGGTTATTCCAATTCAAGTTGTACCTAAGGAGGGTGGGATAACTGTTGTCACAAATGAACATGGAGAGGTAGTCACAACTCGAGTGAAGAACAAATGGAGTGTGTGCATCGACTATAGGAAATTGAAAGTTGAAACAAGAAAATATCACTACCCTCTCCCATTCCTTGATCAAATGCTGGAACGGCAAGCCAGAAAGTCACACTCTTGCTTTCTTAATGGATACACCACCTACTTTCAAATCCCAATCGCACCTCAGGACAACGAAAAGACTACTTTAACATTCCCCTTTAGAACATATTCATTCAGAAGAATACCTTTTAGACAATGCAATTCTCCTGCAACATTACAGAGGTGTATGAGGAGTATCTTTTCTGAATTCATTGAACACTGAATGGAAGTCTTCAAGGATGACTTCACCATTTATGGCGAGTCATTTGATTCTTGTTTGAATTCACTCTCTCTAGTCCTCCAGAAGTGTGTCAAGTGTAACCTTGTGTTAAATTTTGAAAAATGTAACTTCATGGTTACATATTTGATTGTTCTAGGGAACATGGTTTCAAAAGATGGCATTGAAGTTGATCCTGCCAAAATTGATGTGATCCAATCACTTCCTAAACCCACATCTATTCGAGACATCTGTTTATTCCTCTTTCATGTCGTTTTCTATTGGAGATTCATACATAACATCAATAGGATTGCCCCCCCACTCACTCGGTTAATAAAAAATGATTTCACATTCCATTTCAATGATTTTTTCAAGAGATACATCATTGAAATCAAAACTGCTCTCACATCTGCCCCGATAATCCAACCCCCAGATTGGTCCTTACACTTTGAATTGATGTGTGATGCTTCTGATAGAGATATTGGGGCTGTTCTTGGTCAAAGAAGATAAATAATTCCTCATGTCATCTATTATGACTCAAAAACATTTGATAAAACACAATCTCACTACACTGTCACCGAAAAATAACTTTTAGCAGTTGTTTTTTCCTTAAATAAATTCATGTCCTATCTCTTAGGTGCCGAAATCCTAATCATCACAGATCATTCTTCTCTAAAGTTCTTAATCAAGAAAAGTGATTCCAAACCGAGGCTAATAATATGGATCTTAATGCTCCAAGAGTATGAAATTGAAATAAATGATAGACCCAGAAAAGGAAACCATGTGGCTGATCACTCGAGTAGAATTTCTAATTTTTCTCATTCTAAAATAATTGATCCCGAATTCCGCAATAAGAACCTTTCATCTCTCACTTCAAAAATACCATGGTATGCCCCAATTGTAAATTACTTGGTTTCTGGTTTTTTTCCTGAAAATATTTCAAATGAACAAAAAATGATGTTGAAAAGTGGTTAAAAATACTATTTTTGGGAAGAAAATAAACATTCGAAAACTGGGGCCGACATGATAATTAAGAGATGTGTCAATGAAAATGAAAATTATTCCATATTAGAATTCAGTCACTCATTTCTCCGAGGTGGCCACTTTGTACCACAAACGACCTCCCGAAAGGACCTAGACTCTAGATTCTTCTAGCCTTCACTATTCAAGGACTCACATGAGTTCCTTCAATCATGTCCCACTTTCCAAAAGTATGGAATAATTTCAAAGAGAAATCAAATTCCACAAAATCCTTTCATTTTTTTGTGGTCTTCGATGTTTGGGGTATCGATTTCATGGGACCATTTCCATCATCCAATGGATTATCATACATACTTCTTGCATTTTTTATGTTTCTAGGTGGGTCAAGGCCAAACCCACAAGAAAGGATGATTCACATACTGTTAGTGAGTTTCTTAAAGACTCACATCTTCCACAGATTTGGCACACCTCATGCCTTTATCGGTGACTTAGGAACCCATTTTTTCAATAGAACCATGGAATCACTTTTGAAAAATAATGGGGTTGTACATACTAATTCAACTTCATATCACCCCCAAACAGATGGAATGGATGAACTTTCTAATAGAGAAGTGAAAAGTGTGCTTGAGAGAATTGTAAAACCCACCAAAAAATACTGGCCAGAAAGACTTGGTGAAGCACTTTAGGATTATCGAACTACCTATATATCACCTATTTGGATGTCTCCTTTTAGGCTAGTTTTTGGTAAACCATGTTATTTTCCAGTTGAAATTCAACATAAGCCATTTTGGGAAGTGCAAAAATGTAATTATGATCATGAAAAATCTGGTGAAGAAAGATTGTAGCAATTGGCTGAACTGGAGGAGTTTCAACTTGAATCCTATGAGAATTCCACTATGTACAAAGAAAAGGCTATGGGACTTCATGACAAACGCATCATGAGAAAGGTATTCCATGACTGTGAAAAGGTATTTGTTTTCAACTATTGATTTCTTCCTCACCCGGGTAAGCTTAATTTCCATTGGGATGATCCTTTTGTTATTACTAATGTTTACCCGTTCGGTGCAGTGCATGTCCAAGAACCCTCTTCCAAAAACAAATTCACGTTTAATGGACATAGGTTAAAGAATCACCATGAGAGATTCACAATCCTGGATCAACATCGACTTCCATTGGATCCCCAACTTCTGTAGTTGACCCACCAATAGATGGATATGGCGACCCACCAAATCCAATCCAGGATGCACCTCTTTCCCTTTAACTCTCTCTTTATCTATCTTCCTCCCTCTACATAATTCTTCTTCTTCCTCCTCTTTCTTTCATTTGTTTTACCACTTTATTTTTCAAAACCATTATTTTTCACTTTCTCTTTTGTGTGAGTGTGTCTTTATTAAAAACAAAAACAATATTAAAAAAATCATAAAAAAATACAAAAAAAGAAATATTTATATTTACTAACCATCAAGTTTTCATATTTTTTCAAACCTTTTTTGGGAGTCAACATGAATGTTTTCATCTAAAAAATTTTGTATTTTCATCATGACTTTGGATAAATAATTTTCTGTCAAAACCAACACATTTTGAATGCTCAATTTTTTATTTGGAAAATGATTTTCCCCACCTGTGAAGACCAACATTTTCTTTCATTCCAAGTCCACCTACGGCCATATTTTCAATATGTGTTTATTCTCCTCTATTTGTGAGTCTTGATTTTGTGGACCTTCGACCTGAATTTCCTACCTTAGTGTTCATTAATATGATAGAGGGATTTTCTGAACCACATGAGAATCAAAATAGCCAAATAGCCTCTCATTTCACTTACATTAATCCTACTTTTGAAAGCCCCTTCAAGCCTATGAAAACCTTTTCTTTGATAGAAACATTTCAACCCCAATACCTTTTCCCACCAAATATCAATAGGGATTTTCATTGCATAATTTTTTTAAATTTAAGAGTGGGGGAATGGATTTCATTGTTTGGGTACCCTGTTATTGATTTTCAACGATTTATAATCTTCTTGAGGGAAAGCATCCATTTCTGTATGCGGGAGAGGTTGTCATTTATTGTGTTTTGTGGAATGTAATGTACTTCCATTTATGTAATTTTGTAAATGTTATTGAAAAGATTTCAAAAAAATGAGAAAAGATGGAAAAAAATCAAAAATTTGAAAAAATGGGTTGCGTCTTGGGTAGGTCAAAAATCACTCTCCTTCAACCTTTAATATTGTTATATCTATTACAATTAGTGTCCTAAGGATATCAAACATGGGTTTGGATATGAGTGTGAGATCTGTTTCAAGGTCAACTATCGAAAAAACAGAGAAAAAAAAGAAGAAGAAAAAATTGCATTATATTCTTATTGGGACAAGTTTTGTTGTTTGTAAAAATTTCATATTCTGATCCCCGTAAAATTTTAGTCCTCTATGGTGTCTTTCTTCACCCAATAGTTCCCTTTTAAATATCTGTTTTAATTTCCTTCCATGTTTTATTTCAAAAAACATGTGCATTGTTTTTTCTATATTGGTGTTTTAACTCTCTTCTTCTCTCTCTTGGACATTATATTCCTACCATCCCATAGACACAAGAAAAAACCCTAAAGAATACGTGTTGATTATTTTGCACATTGGATAGGGATTTTATGCAGATATCTCTTTCAATCTCTAAGATTATTACTTTTGGTAGGTGAAAGAGTGAACCTCCACAAATAGATTTTATCATCTTGAGATGTGTGAGTTTTGAGTGTCCACATTTTCCATTTCTAAATTTGAACATGAAAAAAATGAATTAGTTTTGGAACATTTTTTATGAATCAACTTGTGTTTAAATTCAAAATGGATGAGGTAAATAGGCTAAACCTCCCCTATTTGAAAAAAAACAAAATTTTAATATCTTTTGGAGAGTGAAAATAATTTTGTCATGTTTTTATATTTGTTGCACATGAGGACATGCACAAGACTAAGTGTGGGGTAGTTGATGTTTTTTATATTTTCATGAATTATTATATACTCCATTTACTGATTTTATATAAAAGTTGAATATTGTGTGTGAAATATTAATATTTTAATACTAAGTATAATTTTTGAACATTTTTTGAAGTAGTCCAACTGAGACAGTTTACAATTTTATTTATAAAAATCACCCTAATGATCCATCTTGTGATGTTCTTGTTTTTTAGGATTTCTAATTCAATATAAAACATTTCATTAGGAGGGATCATGGGCCAATTCTGTCATTTGAAGGATCACATTTATCAAACAACATGACCCAAATAATTTTTGATGAAACTGGACCATCCAAGATGATTGAGTTACTGGTATCACTCCCGAAGCCCATATTTTATGAAACTCCACCATGTGTTCTTGATTTTCAAAATAATTATGGATAAAAATGTTAGGGCCCATGTCCAAAAAAAAGATCCTAAATGAAGCTCTGAAGTCCAACCCTCCATTCTGGAGGAGAATTAACATCTGTACACTATTCAAGACATATCTGATGATTCATTCATCCAATAGAGCAGATATTTTTCAGTGTGAAATAGGAGATATAGGCGGACGACTTTGTTGAAGAAAGAATTCGTTTTTTAAGGCATATTTCTATTCATAAACCCTTTCATTGTTTGGACATCAAAAAGACTAGATTGAAATAGACAGATTATAAGTGTTTAATAATCCGGCCATCACATTGGTTAAATATGTCCAAATGCCTCCAAATTTTTAGAGTTGTCGTACAACATTATTATATACAACTTTGAAGAAGGAGATATCTCGAGATTATGCTGTCTAAATGTCCAAAGAGTCGAGCCACTTGGAGGGAAAAATTGGGAATGCAAACTGTCCACTTCCTTGGGCTATAAATACATCCCCATCCACTCCTTGAAAGGGGTTGGAATTTTAGAAGAGAGGAGATCATTTTGGCATGACCAAATATTTTCATTAGTCTTGGGAGTACCTTTCATACTCATGTTTTCACTTTAGAGACCTTTCCTCCTCTATTTGTTTTCATTTACTTTTATGTTCTTCATTGTTGTAATTTTGTATGTCCTTTCTATTGTAATTCTGTTTTCATGAAAATTTCTTATTCAATATCTCTTATTCTCATCCAACTTATTTAGTTTAATATTAACGTTCTTAAAATAGTTTTAATTCAGTTGAATCCCCTTCCCATATTTTGCTTTCTCATTTAATTTAAAATCCATTTTTAATTATCATCATTGTTCATGTGTGTGTGTTTGACATACCACTCTTTTCTAATCCCTTTATTTTTCTTCTATTATTAATTTATCATAATTATTATTAAAACAATACAATTAAACACCCAAATGGATGAGTAAATATCTCATTGGGTTGAGTCAAAATTTAGGGATGCTAAGTGATTTAGAGTATTTTTTCGATGAGTATTCGTTAATTTATCATTGTGTATGTTGGGCATAATATGTCATGGATTAATGACATCTTTTCTTAGTGGGACCTTGTGTCGGGTGATGGGGTCTGGTGACATGCTAATCCACCAATGCCTCGAACAGTACTAGTATCCATGTTGATGATAATACCTTCACATCTAGTTAACCATTTCTGTTTCTGACGCTTTTGTCGGGGTATGCGTATCCATCACATAGAGGACGCATTACTGTTGCCCCGCATTCAACTTTCCAAATGTGGGCGGCATCCGCTCCTTGTTCAGGAACATCTTCTCATTGATCGAAACTGGATGATGGGATGTCAGATCTTTCTTCTGTGGATTCCTCCTCAGAGCTCGTCACCTAGTTCGGGTCTCCCTCATAGATTTAAGACGTTGTTCATTAAACTCTTCTCGGTGCCATATCTTCATGGACACTAGATTATTAAAATTCTTATTTCAGAACATTCCAGGGGGTCTGGTCAGGGCAGCAACCTTCGGTTAGGGGAGTTGTCACATTGGGAATCACTGGCGTGTCTGGATGCTGGGGAATTGGCATGTATGTCTTTTGTCCCATATTATAAGGATTCTCGAGGGCACGGAAGCACGAGGAATACCACCTCAAACACAAGGAATCATACTCCATTGGCATGTACCTAAGGATTTCCTCTTCTTTCCATGTTTAACACAGGGTATGCCACAAGTTTAACATCCAGCGGGGACGGATCGGACTTATCATAACACTGATTAGAGTGGATCAGATGGAGGAACCCCTGGGAGGGAACACTGATATTGGGGCCAACACGTGGGTGGCATCCCGAATGTTGTTAAATAGAATATGGAATGGGGTGACAATGTTTTTGGGCTTGATCCTTGGAGATACATCCTACGTATCCCCTTGGTAGGGAATCAAAGTCCACGTAGTTCGATTAGATGATGGGACACCTAGGGAGGCAACCCATGAGAATGGATGCGTGGATGGGACATAGAAGAAATGGAACCTATGGGTTGGGGCATGAGCTTCTCAAGACACATGGGATCGAGGGAGAGATCACGATGAGACAAGAGTGATGGGATTGAACCTCATGGAGGCTTCCTATGTATCCCCATGGAAGGGAATGAAAGTCTACGAAGTTCGGGATGGGTGGGAGCTTACACTCTAAGGCAGCCCAATGTGTTGGTGAACCGATGTGAAGGTGGTCGGGACGACCAGGTGGTGGGATTGAACCTCGTGGAGGTTTCCTACGTACCATGCATTAACATGGATCAAAGTCCCTATAGTTCGGGTGGAATGGGGGGGTTGGCACACCAACATGGAGACTGTTGGGGCCAATGGTTATTGGGCTTGAACCTCGGGGGGGGGGGGGGGGGGGCTTCCTACGTACCCTGCCTTGACATGGATCAAAGTCCCCATAGTTCGATATGGGATAGGGCTTATACTCTAAGGCAGCCCAAGGTGTTGGTGGGTTGTGGGGATTGAAACTCGTGAAGGATTACTACATACGATGACAAGAAATGGATCAATGTCCCCATAGTTCGGGAAGGGATTTGGGGCTTATGCTATGAGGAATTTCAACGTGTTTGGGGGTTGTGGGGATTGAGCCTCGTGGATTCTTCCTACGTACCATGCCTTGACATGGATCAAAGTCTCTGTAGTTCGAGATGGAATGGTGCTTACACTCTGAGGCAGCCCAAGGTGTTGGTGGGTTGTGGGGGTTGAACTTCGTGGAGGCTTCCTACATACCATTCCTTGACATGGACCAAAGTCCCCATATTTTGGGATGGGATTTGGGTCTTACGTTCTGAGGCGGCCCAAGGTGTTTGGGAGTTGTGTGGCTTGAAACTCATGGAGGCTTCCTACGTACCATGAATTGACATGGATAAAAGTCACCATAGTTTAGGATGGCATGTGGCTTATGCTCTGAGGCACCCCAATGTGTTTGGGGGTTGTGGAGATTGAACCACATGAAGGCTTCCTATGTACCATGCCTTGACATGGATCAATGTCCCTGTAGTTCGGGATGGGATGGGACTTACGCTCTGAGGCAGCCCATGGTGTTTGAGGGTTGTGGGGATTGAACCTCATGGAGGCTTCCTATGTACCATATCTTGACATGGATCAAAGTCCCCATAGTTGGGAATGGGATGAGGCTTACACTCTGAGGTGGCCCATAGTGTTTGGTCATGGTCAGTGTTTTCTCTAATCTCACGTGATTCATGCTCGGTGTGAGAATCAAGAGAGAGCATATAACTGATGATCACATCATGAAAGGTGCATCTATGGGAAGTGGAGTGGGGCATATGCATGGAGCGTCCCAAATAGCAAGAATGGGATTATGTGTGGTTAGCAGCCCAGGAAGTGGTTGGGACTTACTCCAGGATGGAGGCTCGAGGTGACAAAGTGCAGAGGGATAGGGACTTGGAACCGAATGAAGAAGAAGAACCCTTCCCCACCACGCCCTTCGCTGGCCCTGGGGACCAAAGATGAAATGAGGAGCAAGGGTGCTGCCTCAGGCAAGGAATGTTAGGGGCTTATTCCAAGGTGGATTCACTTTCCCCCACGGAAAAATGCCACTCTAATAAAAAGATATAATCCCCTTCAAGGGGTGATCTAATCCCTGTGGAGACAAGTGGGTGTGGAGAATGTCCAAGGAGGGGGGCCCTATGTGCGTGGCATGGGGTAAGGTCACATTTTAACGTCATGTGCTGAGGATTATGGTTCTTGGCAGTTTAACATCCTACATCTTGGACGATGCGGTTTTTCTCCACACCCCTAGGGCAAACATAACTGGTACCCTCTTCTCCTTGTGGGAGGGAAGGCATCGGCAACATTGTTGCAAGGGGGCATCTTGGAGTGAACCATCATGGGGTCCACGTTAGCATGACTATGTGAAGAAGTAATAGTTGTTAGCGTGCCTATGTGAAGAAGCATAAGGAGAAGCAACATAATGGATAGAATCGTCCATAGGACTTTGAAGTAACTTCATACGAGCCTAGAAGGACATACGAGAAAATGATTCATGATGTGGATGCCTAGGGGGTGAGAGACGCTTGCGAACAACACCCATGAGAAGAGCATCAGACACATGCGTAGAGTTATGCCTGAGGTGTGGGGTCTGGAGAAATTACGTGTAACCTTTGAGGTTTGAGTGCGAAATAAGCGGCTTTGCGTGAAAAAAACCGGTCTGGTGCGAAATCAATGAGGATTAGTGTGCAAAGGGAGCTGAGGTTTTGAACACAATTGAAAAGATTAGGCACAATGAATACCAATCGCATGCAATTGGGAGAGGGTGCACTAAATAACTGGGGTGCACACAATTAAAGGGGATTGTGCGCAATTGAAGGGGATTGCATGAAATTGGAATGTATTTCGTACAAGGGTCAGACCCCGAAGGGATTGGAATTCAGTATTAGACCAAGGGGACCTTGTTTGAAGGTGGACCCCGAGGCAACATGGTGCAAAAAGAACTTTACCTGAAAGCCATATCTGCATGCGTAGAAGGAAAATTTCGCACACGAGAGCTGGTTCAGATTCATCAGCCCCAATGTGGAAGGGGTTTTCTTTCTATTTATAGGAAACTGGGGGTGTAGAAACTAGGTCAGTATGAATAAATATCATGACGCAGGGGGCAGTGCGAAATGTCAACCGCGCGGGGTGGGGGAACGAATGATTTTGTTCCCACGCCGAAGCCCTTTCTTGAATCCCGGAACATTCCACACAGGACATAATTTTTTTCGAACACCTATGACTTTTTTTCCTGCGACCCATCTGGGACCCCCGGACGGGGTCCCCGGATCAGAATATGACTTTACTTTTTTGTTTGGAAACCTTATTTAACCATTGAGCACTTTTCAACATCTACACATATATTTTTCTATTAAAATAATATGATGTTACATTCTCTACCATTTAAAAATTGGTGTCCTTACAATTTGAATTATGGATCAAAAACTAGGGATATCACTATTCAACATTCTTTCATCAAATCCCATATCGGAAAATGGATAAATGATGCACCCACACTAAAATAATGAAAGGGAAGTACAAATGTCTATTGATATAAAAGATACAAGGGTTTCATGTTGAAAATCATGCACATAAAATAGAAAACTAACCATGATGTTATGCTTTAGAGTGATATAAAACATGACCATGAAAAAATTAACAATTATAAAACCATAAACCAATGATGGGTTAAAATATAATTTATTTCTTAGTTAGAAAAATAAATGATATAATTTTTTTTAAGATCAATTTAATAGAATTGAGAAATTATTTTACTGTCTAAAAACATAAGGAAATAAACATTATATAGTTCAATATAAAATTAATCCTTTCATCATCATATAATTAACATAAAAAAAACCTTAATCACAAAATATTATACAAACCCTAATGATTATTAATACCTTAAAAATCATGTCCAAAAGTAAAAGACATACATACAATTAATCTAAATATTTATCTGAACATAAACCAAACTAATCATATCCTAGAATTGCATAATAACATCATGATCACATCAACTAAGGCATCAAAAGATGTATGAAACCATTATCATAGGGAAACCAATTGAAAAATACCGAGCTCTTTGGATATTCTATAATATCACCAGATTTCCCAATGTCATATTTATAAGTATAAATATATTTTACAACACATTTTTTGAATATAATCATGATGATTTCCTCCCTATCTAAGTATCTTTGGACCTATATTATCAAAAAATTTAAGTAATTAAAAATAAAACATATTAATATTGGAATATCATTACTTCATTGATAATCTTTCATATTTCCATGAGCCATATGAACACACATACAACATCAAAATAACATAAACAACATTGGAACACAATATTAAATATGATTTAAATTGCACATCTCACTAGATAGGATTCTGGGTTTCATACTGTAACGCCCCGACCCCAGCTACCCAGAGTCGGTGCATTACTTCATAACATTGGCATGATCACAAAAAAGATCAAATCTCGAAAGACCGATTGGTTTAGTAGCCTTGGAAACACCAGATATATTCATAAGTTTTACATTACATCATAAAATGAAAAACTACTACAACAACATAATGTCTCCACAGTCCACACTATTATCCCCTCATAATATCCCTGCAGGTCATTCATAATTTACTTCTTCACTTCCTGGGAAAAATAAAACATAGAAAAGGGGAGAGCTCAAATGCCTAATAAGGATAACAATATAGCGGAAACTTTCATAAATAAGAATAAACATTTAAGGCAATGTATAACTAAAACAAAAGCCTTTTAAACTTGAACATCAACATAATATGGAAAAAGTAAAATGAAATAATTCCATTTACTCATTCACATGGATATTCTAATAATCTAATAATCACATGCAAAATCACTAACCACTTTCATAATGTTGGAATGCATAATGCCAGACTATCCTAACCACATAGCCAAGGCCTCGTGCCAAGAATACAAATAAGATTTTTTCAAGGCCTTGTGCCAAGACACTAGTTTGTCTCATGAGACCTACCGATGCATCGAGAAGCTATAGCGGGCTCCACCTGTCACATATTAAGTCCAATGCATTCCCATATGAAAAGGTTTAAACATAACATAAACATTTGTATTAAAACTAGCATACGAAATGTCAATAATTTCACCATAAACTATGAATGGTATAAAATAGCACATCCACAGTCAAACATATCACAAAACCTTCAATACAATATAGAAGTTTTGTATTATAATAAATCAACTTCAAATAAGCGTAAAATCCATCAAAGGATGTTGACATAGATGAAATCAAAACACTTTTTAGAGAAATATCACTTTCTATTTTTGAAATCATTTAAGAGCCATATAAAACAAAACATTTTCTTGAGAATATTCTTATAAGCTTTTAAGGAAAGCTTTGAAGATTTTATAACGTCGTAAAATAACCGCACCCGCCGTATAAGTTAAAAAAACATTCTTACCTCAATTCTATCGAAAAGGTTAAAAAGGACTTTGTTTTGAAAACGACGGAAAGATTCCTCTTATAAAAAGTCAAAAAGGGTATAAATGACTTTAACCCATATTCTTGTAAATAATAAAAATGTTTTGAAATATATTTTGAAGAAACATGGATGTGGATGATAACGAGGTCCCGGTAGATAATTATGTATAAACAACCTCGGATAATGAAGAGGTTGTGAAGAAAACCCTTACCTTGTACTTTTACTTGGTTGGGGTAGGTTAACCTCCTGTATAATGGTGAAATAATTGTTATTAAATTATACAAGAATCATATACATTCATATGATATCATATATGATCTTTTATCATTTCTTTGTTAACAATATCTTAGATTTATCATTGTTTCGGGTGTTAACTTACTCGTTTTCTTATATGTTTTGTTACGTAAGTCATGTTTTTCATGGATAGGTTGTATCTTATTCATATCCAGAATGATATCATGTCCTTAAACATTATTTTTAAATCATCAAATGATAATTATACTTGAATGGATACGACGGAGAATGAATCTCATCGCGTTCGTGGAGACGGTAGTCAGTACGTACGCACGAACGACAATATCATTATTTTGATATTAAAATAATATATAATTGGATAGTATATCATATATAAAGAATCATTATCATGTTATATTTATTATTTACATGAATTTCATATCATTATTATACCCATCTAAATAATAATATATTGAATAACAATTACACCACGACGTGGAGACGGTAAGCCGTACATACGCACGTATGGTGACATGTCATTCAAATGATGGGTAGAATACTGAATATGGTTGTTACATATTTATAATAACATCACAGTATATAGAAGATACTGGAGTTATAATTTTAGAATTGAAATAATAAACAAATAGGGAGTGGAAGAGAAAGAAACATGAAAGAGGGTGATGAAAATGTTACCTCTTCTTCGGGTTCTTCCTTTTGATTTGATCAAAAGGACTCCATAGGATGGCTTTCTGACTAAAGTAAAGCTTCTAGGATGAAGGGAGAGAAGTTGGTAGAGTATTTGGTAAGAGGTTGGACGAACCAAAAGGCTTGAAAGTGTGAATAGGGTGGTAGAGGTGGGGGCCTTTTATAAGAGGAGAGGAGGGGATCTTTTGGAAAGATTGAAATGTTACATTATTATACAATGCTTTTCGGATTCTAAAGGTCCAACACTTATATAATTCTTGGATAAGGTGATAAGGGTTCAAAATCGATTAATCCAATAGGCTTTGGACAAGTGTAAGCTTTGGATTTTGCATTATCTTCTCGTTTTATTTAAATCGTTAAATAATGAGGTCATCGCCACATCATAATGATGTCATAAATAATTTAATTTATTTAATGTCTAAAAATTATAAAAAAATACTATGATGTAGGAAATATTTTTCGCTTTCTAATGAATATTTATAATCAAAATTTGGACTCGTGTAACCCCACGTAAAAATTGTTTTAGTAAAACATTTTATGTTTGTGTCATTTTTTACTTTAACATTAAATAAAAGGTATTTATGTCATTTTCTAACTAAAGTGGCTCCATGGGGTCCCAAAGTTGACCCATGGGTTGTCTTGGTCGTCCATTACTCATCCAATAGGAGTAGGACAAGTGTCATGCTCATCTCATATTATTATAAAATTATTTGTACCTTAAACTACACTAATTACCTCTAATCGCGATTAAGAACTTAAAAGTTACTATTCACCAAAAATTTATTTTAATCTCATTGAACCACATTTTACTTCTCAATGACAACCATGTATGTCGGATTTTTTAAAATCAAATCACAGAAGTGGTAATATTTCATTTAAATGAAAAATCAGTTATTTAACTACCACTTAGTGGTTTCACTATTCATCAAAAATTGATGTTTTTCAGAACAAAGCCAAAATGTCACGCTAAGCTATAATTGATATTCGGAATTCAAAAATGATGTCTATTTTAAAAAATTCCAAACATATAAGTTGCATTAATTAATTTTATAATTAATTCCCGCTGTTACAAAAAATGGCGTGTTTCTAAGAAATAATTTATATCAAAAGATTGGCAATTGTTTATGTCTGATTTCAATGTTAAATTAATTCTAATGACCACCATTGGATAAAATGGTAAAAATATATTCTAATTATACATTAAAACCACTAAATAGTATAATTTTTC
The DNA here is from genome assembly GCA_963277665.1 of Viscum album. Taxonomy (NCBI): domain Eukaryota; kingdom Viridiplantae; phylum Streptophyta; class Magnoliopsida; order Santalales; family Viscaceae; genus Viscum; species Viscum album. The sequence goes on from OY728129.1 coordinate 940,453,793, forward strand.
ACTATAAATTATTTTAATTTTAAAAGTTGTTTTTAAGTATTTTTCACTATTCATAAAAAATTAGAAGTTCTCAGAAAAATACCAAAAATTCAACATAGGCTAATTTCGATATTCCGAATCCAATGATGAAGTCTATTTTGATAAATAAAATTTATAAAATTTTAAAAAGTAGGTATTACTATTCACAACGACTAGTTTAATTAGTTGTGGTGTGTGTTAGAGCTCGAGGTTGCGTACAACACACGCTATTGCATTATTCGAAAGGAAACGTACCGTGGAAGCTTGGGGTGTTACCTTCTCCCCTCCTTCAAATAATTGTGTCCTCGCAATTTCTAGGGTATTACTGCATAAAAATACTCGGGTGGATCTTCATCATAAGTTCCTCATGTTCCCACGTTGCCTCTTCCATTTTATGATTTCTCCACAAAACCTTTACCAGACGAGTCGTCCGGTTTCTCAGCACCTGCTCCCTCACATCAAGAATCCTGACGGGCTCTTCACAATAGGAAATATCGGGTTCCAGTTCTAATTCCTCATAGGTGAGTACATGCGTTGGGTCAGGCATGTATTTCCTCAACAGAGATACGTGGAAAACATCGTGAACTTTGGAGAGATTTGGCGGCATCGCCAAACGATAAGCTACAGCCCAACACGATCTAGAATTTCGAAAGGTCCGATGTACCTGGGACTCAACTTACCCTTCTTACCAAAACGTATAACTCCGTTCCATGGATATACCTTTAGGAAAACATGATCTCCCACCTGAAATTCCAAAACCTCTCTTCTGTTATCGGCATAGCTCTTCTGCCTACATTGAGCTGATTTGATGTGGTTTTGGATTACCTTCACCTTTTCCATTGTTTCTTCCACCAGTTCTGGTCCCACAAGTTTTCTTTCACCAACGTCATCCCAACAGGTTGGTGTACGGCATCTCTTTTTGTATAACGCTTCATAAGGTGCCATCTGAATGCTTGAATGGAAGCTATTGTTATAGGAAAATTCTACTAGTGGTAAGTATTGATCCCACATACCCTGAAAGTCAAGAGAGCATGATCTCAACATGTCTTCTAAGGTTTAAATAGTCTGTTCTGATTGTCCATCTGTTTGAGGGTGATAGGCAGTGCTCAAACAAAGTTCAGTATCCAAGGCCTTTTGAAGACTTTTCCAGAATCTTGAAGTAAAATGAGGATCACGATCAGAAACAATCGATAGGGGTACTCCATGATGTCTTACAACTTCATTAATATATAATCTTGCTAGACGTTCAAGTGGTAGATCCTCCCGTATAGCCAGAAAATGTGCTGACTTAGTAAGACGATCAACAATGACCCATATTGCATCATTCCTTCTAGGAGTCTTTGGTAGTACCTTGACAAAGTCCGTCGTAATATTATCCCATTTCCACTCAGGTATGGGAAGAGGTTTCAATACTCCACCAGGATGTTGCCTTCCAGCTTTCACTTGTTGACAAACCATACACCTCGAAACAAAATCAGCAATCTCCCTCTTCATATTGTCCCACCAAAAATGTTCCTTCAAATCTCTATACATTTTGATGCTCCCAGGGTGTATAGAGAAATTGGAACTATGAGCATCATCCAACAATTCCCTTTTTAGATCAGGAATGTCAGGAACACAAAGTCTCTTCCTGAATTTCAAAATTCCATCCTTATACACAAAGTCACTCAATCTTCCATCATTCACATCTTTAATCTTCTTCTGAAATTCATCATCATTGGTCTGAGAAATCTTAATCCTTTCTAGTAATGATGGTTTGGCAACCATTTGAAAAAGCATTGATGTTTCACCTTCCCTAGTTATTCCCATGTCCATCTTCACTAGATCCAAGAAAATTGGACCCCTTCCAATTCTCATCACATTCAAAACTCCATGGTCTTTTCTACTCAAAGCATCTGCCACCTTGTTTTCCTTCCCTGGGTGGTAATGTATCGTGCAATCATAATCCTTGAGTAGTTCAAGCCATCGCCTTTGCCTCATGTTGAGTTCTTTTTGTGTGAAAATATACTTCAAACTCTTGTGATCAGTATAAATCTCACATTTTTCACCATAGAGGTAATGTCTCCATATCATTAAAGCAAAGATCACAGTTGCTAACTCAAGATCATGAGTAGGATAGTTTTTCTCATGAATTTTTAGCTGTATTGATGCATAGGCAATGACCTTATCATTCTGCATAAGGACACAACCATGTCCTTTCTTCAATGCATCACTATAAATAACAAACCCATCATTCCCTGATGGTAGAGTCAATACAGGGGAATTGACTAATATTCTCTTTAGTTCTTCAAAACATTCTTCACACTCTTTTGTCCAGACAAATTTAATCCCTTTACGTGTGAGCTTTGTCAATGGGTTAGCCAATCTGGCAAAATTCTGGACGAAACGTCGATAATAACCTGCTAAACCAATAAAACTGCGTACCTCAGTTATACTTGTCGGTGCTGGCCATTCTTGGATTGCCTTGGTTTTAGAAGGATCAACGGAAATTCCATCCTTAGAGACAATATGGCCAAGAAAAGAAATCTCATGAAGCCAGAATTCACACTTGCTAAATTTCCCATATAATTCATGTCTTCTAAGAGTCTTCAGGAAATTGCGTAAGTGATTTTCATGATCTTCGTGGCTTTTGGAGTATACCAAGATATCATCAATAAATACCACTACAAAGTCTTCAAGATATTCCTTGAAAACTCTATTCATTAGATCCATGAAAACAGAGGGTGCATTAGTCAATCCAAAAGGCATTACTGTAAACTCGTAATGCCCATACCATGTTCGAAATGATGTCTTTGGAACGTCTTCCTTCTTCACACAAAACTGATGGTATCCAGACCGAAGGTCAATCTTTTAAAAGTATTGAGCTCCATGCAGTTGGTCAAACAAATCATCATTACGAGGTAGGGGATACTTGTTCTTCATTGTTATAGCATTGATCTCCCTATAGTCAATGCACAACCTCATAGATCCATCTTTCTTCTTAACAAAAAGAACAGGGGCTCCCCAAAGAGAAACACTCGGGAGAATAAATCCCGTATTACTCAATTCCTCTAGTTGTTTCTTTAGTTCAAATAATTCCACAGTGGCCATTCTATAAGGGGTCTTCGATATGGGCCTTGATCCAGGAATTAAATCAATTGAAAACTCAACTTCTCGTTCTGGAGGATGTCCAGGTAAATCTTCCGGAAACACATCAACATATTCTCTCACAATAGGTACATCCTCTATTTGAATCTTCCTTTCCTCACCCTCAGTAATTTCCTTCTCTTCCTCCCCAATAATTGAATTTAGTTGAGCTACTGGGGGTGGATCTAGATAAGAATTATGTGGCAACGATTCGGCTCTAAAGATAAGTTGTTCCTTATCATCATCATCAAGAATCGTAACCTCTTTCCTCTTATAATAAATTTTTGCATCATGGTCCGAAATCCAATCCATACCGATGATTATATCAAATTCAATCATGGGTATGACAATGAGATCAGCAGGAAAAGAACATTTAAGTGCTCTAATGGGAACTAATCGACAAAACTTTGTTGCAACAATACTTCCCTTAGGGCTTTTGACCGACAACTCCCTTGTTAAATCAAATTGGAAATATCTAATTTTCTTAAAAAACTGGGAAGATATGAAACAATGCGATGATCCAGAATCAAATAATGCATTTTCTAAACTTGAGGAAACCATTAAATTACCTACCACCACGTCTTTCGAAGCTTCTACCTCAGCAGTAGTGATAGCATAAGCCTGGCCTTGATCCCTTGGCCTTTTTTGAGGTAAGTTCTCTTGTTGCTTAGGACCTTCATTTGCATAATGCCCCATCTCCCTGCAATTGTAGCACCAAACTTTGGTAGCTTCCTTCTTCCCCTTGCAATCATGAGCTTGGTGGCCTTTTCACCACACTTGTAACAGACTCCCATTCCCTTCAAGCAAGTACCAGGATGTTTCTTCCCGCATTTACCACAAGTTGGATATTCAACCTTTCCCTTCTTCCCTTTATTTCCATTCCCAGATTGATCAGCAGGTCTCTTCTTCTCTTGCTTTTCTTTAAAGTCATAAGACTTAGAGAATTCCTTTTCCGTCTTGATAGCGCATGAGACAATACCTTCGTATGAAGAGAATTTTTGTGATACTAAAGCTCGACGGAGAAATGGTTTCAACCTATCAAAGAAACAACCAGTCTTACTTCTTGGGTTACGTATGTAATCTGCAGCATACCTTGCTAACCTTGTAAAGTTAGCCTCATACTTTGCGACATTCTCATCCTCCTTCTACCTCAGACTCAGAAATTGCCTATCCATATCCGCTCAATGGTCTCGAGGAAAGTATTTTTCTAAGAACAGCTCTTTGAACTCCTTCCATTCCATGTTTGTTAATTCATCATCTTCCTTTGTGTTTTGAATTAGTGACCACCATTTATCGGCATCTCCAGTGAGGCGGTAAACTTCCATGATAAATTTTTCCCTTTCACTGCTCCCCAAAGCCTGAAATATTTTCTCTAGGGAATTTATCCATTGCTCGGCTACTAAGGGATTTGTACTCCCGTTGAACGTTGGTGGTTGTTGCCTCATGAATCGATCTAACATTGATCCTCTACGTTGTGGATCAGGGTGCTCCATACGGGTATGGTTATTATTCATAACCTGAGAAAGTTGTCCCAGTATGGTGATTAGCTGATCGGCACCAGTTGCATCACCAGCCCCACTATAATTATCTTGAGCTGGAGGGAAATCCCTACATGGAGTGCGTGCATTGATACAGTTTCCATTTCTTCCACTAGGCGCCATTTCTAAACAATGGCATAAACTAGATCAGTTTATGAATAAAAATACATAATCCCATACTTATAAAACACTTAACATAAATTGAACTATTTAGGGATATAATCCATAATCATAAAAATGTTTTCTTTGAGGAAGTATATACTCATAAACCCTTCATAATGATTTGTAAAGAAAATGAGAGTTATCCTAAGCATATCCCCCGGGAGTGTCGTAACCAAGAGTGCAGCATGGCCCGTTGTCGTGCACCAGTTCCCGTTCGAGTCTAGCTCAAAGCAGTGTTTTCAGGTTTTACCCCTAGGTACATCTGTGCCAGAGCCGCCTCTACCTGCTCGTATCCAGATAGGGATGTATTGCTCGGAAAACTCACAACATCTCTACAATACCAAAATTCTAGGAAGTTCTTCTATACTAATCCTCAAAGTTCATCTTAGGTCTATGTGCTCTAATTAGAGTTTATCTAAATCTAGCTTCCAAGGTTTTTACTAAACTTCCTCTGATACCAACTATAACGCCCCGACCCCAGCTACCCAGAGTCGGGGCATTACTTCATAACATTGGCATGATCACAAGAAAGATCATATCTCGAAAGACCGATTGGTTTAGTATCCTTGGAAAGACCAGATATATTCATAAGTTTTACATTACATCATAAAATGAAAAACTACTACAACAACATAATGTCTCCACAGTCCACACTATTATCCCCTCATAATATCCCTGCAGGTCATTCCTAATTTACTTCTTCACTTCCTGGGAAAAATAAAACATAGAAAAGGGGTGAGCTCAAATGCCCAGTAAGGATAACAATATAGCGGAATCTTTCATAAATAAGAATAAACATTTAAGGAAATGTATAACTAAAACAAAAGCCCTTTAAACTTGAACATCAACATAATATGGCAAAAGTAAAATGAAATAATGCCATTTACTCATTCACATGGATATTCTACTAATCGAATAATCACATGAAAAATCACTAACCACTTTCATAATGTTGGAATGCATAATCCCAGACTATCATAACCACATAGCCAAGGCCTCGTGCCAAGACTACAAATAAGATTTTGTCAAGGCCTTGTGACAAGACACTAGTTTGTCTCATGAGACCTACTGATGCATCGAGGAGCTATAGCGGGCTCCACCCGTCACATATTAAGTCCAATGCATTCCCATATGAAAAGGTTTCAACATAACATAAACATTTGTATTAAAACTAGCATACGAAATGTCAATAATTCCACCATAAACTATGAATGGTATAAAATAGCACATCCACAGTCAAACATATCACAAAACCTTCAATACAATATAGATGTTTTGTATTATAATAAATCAACTTCAAATAAGCGTAAAATCCATCAAAGGATGTTGACATAGATGAAATCAAAACACTTTTTAGAGAAATATATCTTTCTATTTTTGAAATAATTTAAGAGCCATATAAAACAAAACATTTTCTTGAGAATATTCTTATAATATTGTAAGGAAAGCTTTGAAGATTTTATAACGGCGAAAAATAACCGCACCCGCCGTATAAGTTAAAAAAACATTCTTACCTCAATTCTGTCGAAAAGGTTAAAAAGGACCTTGTTTTGAAAATGACGGAAATATTCCTCTTATAAAAATTCAAAAAGGGTATAAATGACTTTAACCCATATTCTTGTAAATAATAAAAATGTTTTGAAATATATTTTGAAGAAACATGGATGTGGATGATAATGAGGTCCCAGTAGATAATTATGTATAAACAACCTTGGATAATGAAGAGGTTGTGAAGTGAACCCTTACCTTGTACTTTTCCTTGGTTGGGGTAGGTTAACCTCCTGTATAATGGTGAAATAATTTTTATTAAATTATACAAGAATCATATACATTCATATGATATCATATATGATCTTTTAACATTTCTTTGTTAACAATATCTTAGATTTATCGTTGTATCGGGTGTTAACTTACTCGTTTTCTTATATGTTTTGTTAAGTAAGTCATGTTTTTCATGGATAGGTTGTATCTTATTCATATCCAGAATGATATCATGTACTTAAACATTATTTTTAAATCATCAAATGATAATTATACTTTAATGGATACGACGGAGAATGAATCTCATCGCGTTCGTGGAGACGGTAGTCCGTACGTACGCACGAGCGACAATATCATTATTTTGATATTAAAATAATATATAATTGGATAGTATATCATATATAAAGAATCATTATCATGTTATATTTATTATTTACATGAATTACATATCATTATTATACCCATCTAAATAATAATATATTGAATAACAATTACACCACGACGTGGAGACGGTAAGCCGTACGTACGCACATATGGTGACATGTCATTCAAATGATGGGTAGAATACTGAATATGGTTGTTCCATATTTGTAATAACATCACAGTATATAGAAGATACTGGAGTTATAATTTTTTAATTGAAATAATAAACAAAGAGGGAGTGGAAGAGAAGGAAACATGAAAGAGGGTGATGAAAATGTTACCTCTTCTTCGGGTTCTTCCTTTTGATTTGATCAAAAGGACTCCTTAGGATGGATTTCTGACTAAAGTAAAGCTTCTAGGATGAAGGGAGATAAGTTGGGAGAGTATGTGGGTAGAGGTTGGCCGAACCAAAAGGCTTTAAAGTGTGAATAAGGTGGTAGAGGTGGGGGCCTTTTATAAGAGGAGAGGAGGGACTCTTTTGGAAAGATTGAAATGTTACATTATTATACAATGCTTTTCGGATTCTAAAGGTCCCACACTTGTATAATTCTTGGATAAGGTGATAAGGGTTCTAAATACATTCATCCAATAGGCTTTGGACAAGTTTAAGCTTTGGATTTTTCATTATCTTCTCATTTTATTTAAATCGTTAAATAATGAGGTCATCGCCACATCATAATGATGTCATAAATAATTTAATTTATTTAATGTCTAAAAATTATAAAAAAAATACTATGATGTAGGACATCTTTTTAGCTTTCTAATGAATATCTATAATCAAAATTTGGACTTTTGTAACCCCACGTAAAAATTGTGTTAGTAAAACATTTTATGTTTGTGTCATTTTTTACTTTAACATTAAATAAAAGGTATTTATGTCATTTTCTAACTAAAGTGGCTCCATGGGGACCCCAAGATGACCATGGGTTGTCTTGGTCGGCCATGACTCATCCAATAGGAGTAGGACAAGTTTCATTCTCATCTCATATTATTAAAACATTATTTGTACCTTAAACTACACTAATTACCTCTAATCGCGATTAAGAACTTAAAAGTTACTATTCACAAAAAATTTATTTTAATCTCATTGAACCACATTTTACTTCTTAATGACAACCATGTATGTCAGATTTTTTAAAATAAAATCACAGAAGTGGTAATATTTCATTTAAATGAAAAATCAGTTATTTAACTACCACTTAGTGGTTTCACAATTCATCAAAAATTGAAGTTTTTCAGAACAAAGCCAAAATTTCACCCTAAGCTATAATTGATATTCCGAATTCAAAAATGGTGTATATTTTAAAAAATTCCAAACATATAAGTTTCATTAATTAATTTTATAATTAATTCCCGCTGTTACAAAAAATGGCGTGTTTCTAAGAAACAATTTATATCAAAAGATTGGCAATTGTTTATGTCTGATTTCAATGTTAAATTAATTCTAATGACCACCATTGGATAAAATGGTAAAAATATATTCTAATTATAATTTAAAACCACTAAATATTATAATTTTTCACTGTAAATTATTTTAATTTAAAAAGTTGTTTTTAAGTATTTTTCACTATTCATAAAAAATTAGAAGTTCTCAGAAAAATACCACAAATTCAACATAGGCTAATTTCAATATTCCGAATCCAAAGATGAAGACTATTTTGATAAATAAAATTTATAAAATTTCAAAAAGTAGGTGTTACTATTCACAACGGCTAGTTTAATTAGTTGTGGTGTGTGTTAGAGCTCGAGGTTGCGTACAACACACGCTATTGCATTATTCGAAAGGAAACGTACCGTGGAAGCTTGGGGTGTTACACATACCTTTAGTTATCAATGATGAAATCCTTATCATTTACTACCAATAAGTCCCCTTATTTTTCCTATTTTCATGGGACACATGATCTTCAAGAAACTCCATTTATACCTTATCATCACATTAAACATGCATCTCATATATTTTTAGCTCATTAAAATATAATTAAATTTGATATATAGGAATCAATAATGCGGAAAAAAATTATCTCACTTTTAGGATCCAAAATAAAAGTTGTTGATAAACCTTGACAAACTAGTAAAGTTTCCCTTATATAAAACCACTGAATTTTATATATTTTACCTCAAATAAAAAAAAATAGATTTCATTCTATGTTTAAAATCTATTGGATAATATTTCTCAAGAAAAATATTCTTAAATACATCCCATTCCAAGACATAATTCTCTTCACATTCATTGGTATTCTTAATCATTGACAACCACTACTGAGTTTCACCTCCAAAGAATTATTTTTTCAAGAGTTACCTTTTTGTGATTTGAATATCCCATGACATAAAATTTATATTATAGGTCATTAAAAATCCTTCATCTAGAACAAGGTTATATAACCCTCATAAATATGGGCTATGTTTCATCATGAAATGATCTACTTTAGAGAAGTTCCTTCATGGTACCTCATGATCATCTCTAGAATGGATCTTTGACCATTTATTGCTTGTGTAAACTAATCCATAACTATAAAAACTATTCTATTCAAATTCCAATCGTCTTAATATTCTTATTTGGAAGTATGTTTTCCTTTGGATTCTTTCCCATCATAACTTCCCTCTTTCCTCTAAATAAAACCATTTGGAACAGATATATCATAGATGAAGATACTATGTAATATTAAATTTCTACATCATTACAACATATACATAATATAAAATATTCTAATGGTATTTATTGACACTATCATAACCTCTATTGTGTTATATATCATTCCATTGATTCCAACTACAAGTACCCTCCCTTATTCATTAAATAATCATGAGTTACAATAAGAATTTTACCTTTTTAAAATTTTTGGTTCTTTGTAGGTTTTTATATTCAAGGAATCATGATATAACTTATTAATAAAATTTTAAAAATATACATATTGAACACTTTCTATTACTACGCATTTTCTGATAATATAAAACATTTCATGTAAATAATGATCTCATTTACAAAAACTATTAACGAAAATCAACATGACATATTTAAATCCTTACTCATCTTTAAGTCTTATGGAAGGCATTAAATAACCTGGGATGAGGTTAAATATCTCAATAAAATGTATGAAAATATGGAAGATAGTACTGTAATGATAGATATCAAAACCCCTGAGAACATTGTTATAATGAAATATTTTCACCCTAATATGTAATAAATATTTTCCTTTGAAAATATGATTATTTTTAACATTTTTTAATAAAAAGATTTTCATAAAACCCATAGAAAGTATATAAAATACATAATGGTACCTTGGTATATAATTATACATATCTCTCTTATTAATGGAATAACCATGAGGTCAACTTCCATACATTTTACATTTATAAATACAATATCCATATTACTGAATACCATACCCAACGAATTGGAGGTTGTAATGTTACCACACACACTTGTTTTATCATAGAAATAACCATCATTCATTTACCATGTAACCCACTATAAAATTTCCAATTACCATTGTATAAACATATCACAAAAAAAATTTCACTTTTCATAATTTCACTCAATATAATTTCAATCTTAATCACCAAAAATTAATTCACGATATTGAGATAAATAATCCATTTTCAAGACCATTTTAAATTAAAATATACCATAAAAATGTAATATGGGATTTATTTTTCTTTTATAAAAAATAAGTCCTATATAGGAATCTGAATATAATATAATGGTAATTATGGTATAGGTTTTATTGTCTCGGTGAATATTAAATAGAAAATTTCCTCTATCATTTGTTCAAAACGATACACATAAAACATATTAAACTATACCTATTGAAAACCATTTAGTGAAATTTAAAATATAGATAAAATTTCTTTTAAAATAAATTTATTTCAATATAAAAATATATAAAATAATATTACAAATATTGACATGGAGAAAAATATTGACAATTAAATATTAAAAATTTCTAAGCATCCCATAAAACATTGATCATTTAAATCGTAATCCACAAGAAAGTGGAATATTTAACAAAATATTACATAACACGGGGACATATAAAATATGGATATGAACATCCAATGGGGTTGTACATACACCTTATAACAAAATAAAGGTTCATATCATCAATAAATTCCTCAAAAAAGGATATTTAGAAGAAATATCTTATCATATGTCGGATTCATCACATATGTTATTCATCATCTTGAATAATAACAATATCTTTTTTATTTGACTCTCGAATACCCTATTTCATGTTTATTATTATTTTAATATCACAAATTATCTTTTTGTAAATATTACATAATTATTTATATTAAAGTTAGTGGTTTCGTCGATATTCAGTACATGACTCTAAAATAGCATTGGTAAGATATAAATATCCAGAGTGGTCATGAGTCCATAATATCTAGAATAATATTCATAACATATTAAAACATTTTCAGATATGTTAAACCTTGAAATAAATCTAATTAGGTATGGTTCTGAAAAATGAACAACGTTATAATCATAATGATGGTAGGACATACACACAAATGAGTAATGATTCCTTTTTTCAATGATAAATATATGAAAAAGAATGCATTTTTTCATTAAAAATGATAATAATATAATTAATTTAATATTAATCAATTAAATATACAGATATATATATATATATTATTCATTTGATTTTGTGATTAAAAATTACTCACATCACTTCATGGAGTTGATAGTTCACAAGTACGCACGAACTTTGTTATCATTATTAGTGCATCCAAGGGAATAATTTAATTGATATATTGATATAATTAAATGGAAAATATGTCATTAATATTATGTATAAAAATTAATTCAATCATTATAATGTGTAATTAATGATTTTATTGGAAAATGAATTATATCGATTTGTGGATGTGATAGTTCACATGTATGCTAAAATTATTTATTATTTTTCCATTTGATGGAAGTATAGATCAGTTTAGGTAATGGTATTAAAATAAAAACATATCCTTATATTCAGTACAACACATTAATTATTTAATCATGGTTGAAGAATATTTGAAGGTAATGTAAGATGTGGTAATATAGAAACAATTAAACACAAATGATACATTCTTGTTTGGGTCATATCCTTTGATTATAACTTTAAGACATATAAGAGTGTGTTATGCCTAAAATAAGTCGTATCAAATGTGGTTACAGATTCTGTGAATGTATTTAGGTATATTATCTCTAATGAAATTTGATTTTGATGTGTGAATAAATGATAATAATTAATTCAATTTCATAAGATAGGGGAGGGGAACTCTTGGAATTCTTCAAAGAATTAAATTAATATAAAATATTTTTCTATTACAAAATGGATAAAAACTGAGTTATATATAATATAGGATGGGAATAAATTTAAATCAATTCACCCAATGAAAATTATTTGGGTTTTTTATCTTTATCATTTTGTTTTAGCCCTTATTTTACCTTTTTTAAATTTGAATATGTTATCATGGAATTTACAAATCTAGGGTTAATATAATGAAATTGAAATTACAAAGTACCAATAAATTATTCTTTAATGAAATATTGGGACTTATAAAAATTATTTTTCTAAATCATATATTTTAATAAATTTTATATCATATAATAAATTATGATATAATTTAAAATACAAATTTTATCAATTATTACACAATTAATTTCATGACATTTAATAAATATCATATCCACATGATATTTAAAAAAAATAAATTATAGAATCCCTATAATATAAAATTCATCTCTAAATTTCATAGACAGAATTTATTATATAAAATTAAATTTATTTTTATTTTATTAATATCATTTATTTGATTCTTCATTTAACTGATAAATTACTCCATCATCAGTTGCTACACATTTAATTTAAATGTATATTTCCTAAAAACATTAACTAAATTAAAATGATGAATTAAAATGTTTTATCTTTCATATTAAATTTTATAATCAAACATATCTCATTTATAACATACTATTAAAAATATTTCATTTGTGAAAATCAAATGTATAATAAATTGACATTTTCTTTTAATAAAATTATATAAATGTCATAAAGTACTTCATGTTGCTCAAAGAGAAAAATAATTCAACTTAAGTATTATTTTTGTTGAAAATAAGACATAAAATGAAATTTGGACAAGTTTTACCATAATTCTTAAAAAGTTTATAATAATATTGTTAACCATAAATATCAGATTTACCATTAACCATGGAAATAAAAATAATTTCTAAAGACACTATTAATAATTTCCATAAATGAAAGTGACCTAATTAATATATTATCACCCTATGATTCAAAATATGGAAACCATTTATTTAAATTCAATGCACAGAAGTGGATAAAATTTATTTAAAATTAATATCATTGACAGATAAAAAAATGAGTTTTGAAAATAAAAATTCTAAAATGATCCCAATGTTGTAATATCCTATTTGAAATTAAAATTTATAAAAATAACGTAAATTTTATTAAATGGTAAAATCATGGATTAATTATAAATTAAACCTATTAAAATATATAATGTAATACAATGAACTGTTTTCATGACCAAACAATGTTCAATTAAAATCCACCATTTTTTAACAATTCATCAAAAAAAATGAATCATATCAGAAAATTATCTAAAAATCAAATAATGTAATTTTTGATACACATAAATCAAATTAGAATATTATTTAGTCAAATAGTATAAAAAAATGTTCCAAAAACTATATTTAAATTTTTGGTCCATTAAAATATGGAAAGACTACCTTTCTAGAAAAATGATCCTTCTATCCTTAAAATTACATTTGTGTTGAAAACATGTATAGAAAAAATATAACATGAATTTAGAAATTAAATTACTTGTATTATATAAATTAATATTTCATTAAATGATCTAAATAGAGTGATTTACTTATTTTATAAACAACCATATATATATTCAAATATTTTATTCGAACAACATTTATTTTTATTTTTAAAATGGTTTTAAATTAATTATAAATAATTAGTAGCGTAATATTTAATTATATATACATGTGTAAACCCTATGTTCATAATTTAGAGATTCATTCTAATAATTTCTATTCAAAAAGCTGGGTTATATTGGTAAATTTTAAATAATAATATTTAGTTATTTGCTTTTGCTTGATTTTATATATCATGTATGATATTGAACATATATATTCATTTTAAAAAATCAGGATGTTATAACACTAATTGAGGGGTAGTATTCATGGAATTGTATGATAGTGTCTATAAACCGGAAACCTCTTATATGACTCTAACACATAGTACATATTTTCTTATGTAGAACTGAATATTTTAGTCAATGTGTTCTTTAAATCTAAAATGGAATAGAAACCAAAAAAAATCTCAAAGTCTCTCAAAACAATGCATTAAATTATTTAAACATATATAACCACAACAAAAGAATGTATGTACGTGAGTGCAGAAATCAAGTTTCTTTTATATCAATGGGTTTTATATTCATGATATTTATTGGGTTTTATATTCTCATAATATTTATATATATTTCAGATAAATATTGATTTTTTATGAAAATAATATTTATTTTCATGAATTTGTTTTTCTTCTATTGGATAATATTACTACGTTAAATAAAATGTTATCCATAGGCATCCAAAATTCATAATATTATTTCAAATATATAGTTTTACACCTTAAAACATATTTTATTAGGAAAATTTATTGATTATTATTTATGTTATATTTTATTATAGATAATTTCATATATTCATTATATTGAATAAAAACATAACATTTCACTCTTCAGCTAGAAATCAACTATTTTGGATAAATGACTACGAATTATACTAGGATAATTATGACCCAATGAATTAAAGATGAAAATTAAATTTATAATATTAAAATTATGATATTTATAAACTTGTATTTTCAATTAATAATATACATATAAAATAAAATTATTTTATTGAAAAATGCCATTTTAAAATAGTAAGTGTTATTAATCCAATTGTGTATGCATTTTTTACTGATTGTAAAATTTTTATATGCATGAGGGTGTTTATATTGTTTCTTCAATTAATATGTTTTATTTAATTGTATAATGTTATTGTTTTTGGGGAATAGAATATGATATATTTTTTTATTTTTGAAAAAATATATATTCTAAAATCCTGAGGTGTTATAGGAACAAAATGACCATGTTTTTCACACCTCATTTATCGATCCTTATCTCCTTAACTCAATCGTTCCCTAGATATAAACCATGGTAGAATAAATTTTATGATTCTTAAATAATATACAAGATATTACTACCATGAAACATAACACCCTGATCCCCCCAGTGTATTAGTGAACATCATGGTGGAAACAATATTATGAAATATTAACCCAAGGATCCTGTATAACATTAAATTGAAACCTGTCGGGTCTCATCATATTGTATCATATTGTGCCATAGTATAACACATATACACAAGATAAATATAGATCCTCATAAATCTCACAACCGTAACTCCCCAACCCAATTAGATGTCATTACACACATCGTAAGACTACCAGCGATTGGTGCGGCCTATAAAACTAAAAAAAATCAATTGTCAAGGTGACTGACCATAATGAATCACATATGCACAAGATGTTTTCCAACATAAAAACATTTATCCTAACAAAACGTCACACTATACTATACAACTCACTGCATAACTCTACTATATAAACTAAAAAAGGTAAAAACAAAAGTAATCAATCGATTGAAATATATACCATGTTCTAGTCATTTTTTATTTTTCAATTCCATTATTTTGTTCCAATAACCATAGATTTTCTTATTTTTTCATTGGTTTGTTTTAAGTAATACATAAATGTATTTGTATTACTATACATATTTTCTCCTTTTCATGGATGTAATCATATATTTCATGTTTATTAGTAAATGTTATTCTACTTTTCAATGTATACCATACTAACATTAGTTTTTATTTCCGAAAGAATAGGAATGAAACACTGAGTGCCACTTATAGACATGATTTTAGCCCATGTGAGGTCTTGAATATTTTTATTCAAATGATTAAAGTAGATTGGATTCAACGAAATAAATTTCAATACTAATAATATGTCATATATATATGTTTATCTTTTAAAATAATTTATAGTAATCCAAAAATTTACATCAATGATTTTTAAGAAAAATATAATTATCTCACCAAAAATAATATTTTTTTTCCAAGATAAAAATATTCAGTTCATTGTTTATAATTTTTCAGTCTGATTTGAATTATGATAATTATTAAATATATATTTACATTAAAATTATTTGTCTAATTTTTATAAAAATTAAATAAATTTCTCATTTATTTAGACAATAATTATTATTGAGAAATTTTACTAAAATTTTTAACCTATGTGAATAATTTTTTTTATTAAAATTAGTCAAAGTGATTGTTTTTCATAAATCTATTTTGAGGATTATAAACAATTTATACTAAAGGGTATAAATGATTTGATGAATCGTGTATTAATTACTCATGAAAAACCAATATCATAATGTCAAATGGAATAAAAAAATATTAAAAAATATTAATTCCATTCTAGTAAATGATGTGTAGAATACAAACATGAAACATCATAAAAGATAATATATGGTAAAAATGGAAAAATGAAATCCTTATTTTATGTATAAGGAAGATGTTACATATGTATTATACCAAAGGATATATCTAAAGGGATAAGAAATGAAATATTAACTGGAACAATATTATTACTTTTAGCTTGTTTTTAAAGTCATTACACATAGCCAATTGGTTTTTTCTCTTGGAGTCTATAATACTTTTTATAAAAACAATGTTAAAGAAAAATGAAAGTATGTTTTAATTTTTTAAAATATTAGTCAAAATATTTCATAAAAATTTACCTTAATCTAGATATGTATTCCAAATATATTAATATTTTGACACTATAATAAATTTGAAACTCATTTAATAATTTTTAAAATATATAATTAATTACCTTAATTGTTTTCATTCATCAATATCTATATTTTATTCTAATGTTCAATTTTATGTTAAATTAATACTAATACAAAAAATATAATGTATTCAATATAAGGATATATTTCAATGATATGAATTTTTATAATACAATAAAATGTTATATAGATGTATTTTTCTCACACAATATTTAATAATGATTTATAGTTTATTCGTACAAGATAAATATTAATCAAGGAATTATGAAATATACTTTATTAAACAATATTAACCCATTTAATCAGTTTTGATTACATTTCAAATTATTTTCAATTAAAAATATTTTAATTTTTTCTCTAAAAAAATTAATCATAATAACTAAACCTCACATTGAATTGTTTTTTATATTACAAATTTATTACTAATAATTGACTAATATTTTCAATTAAATTATTGAATTTTTTCAGATTGTTTCACATAGTAAACATTTTTAACTTTTGGAATAGATTTATCAATAAATATTGAATTTAGTCATTTTGATTAACCTCAAAATTCACTAGACAAATATTTTTTGTAAATGATTATAATTATTCTCATGATTTATTTTCATGAATATCATGAAAAGGTGATTGTTTTCTCCATTATTAATTATTTTGGTCTTGGTTATACAATTGAAAATTGTTTTCTGTTAAAAATTACTTTTTTATTAATCAAACCACACTAAATTTTGGATAGAATTGTAGTTCATTTCTAATGTTATTAAATAATTTTGTTTTCATTTTTATATATTTTCTGAAAATTACAAACTCATTTTTTTATTGTAAAAATTTGATGAGTTGTTTTATTAAAATAATTTCTTTGAATTATTAAAACTAAATTTTTATCACATGAACAATGCTATATCCAATATTGATTCTAAATTCATTGTTATATGTATGAAATTAAACACCATATATTCTTAATAATGTTCAAGGTAATTCAAGATCATTTAAGCATTATGGATCATTTGATCCCCATAATTAATATATAGAATAGTTTTAATTATAAAAAAAATTCATTTTTCTATTTCAACCACACAACCTACCAAATAAAATAATTTATCATTCTATTAATTTAAAAATTAAAAGAAATATCACATTTCATGAATGTTAATAATATACGAGCCCTATTTTCGGATTTTGATCATGTTAATGTTTTTTAAAATAAAAACAAATAAATTTGAAATTTTAATTTCTGTCATTACAACCACAGTAATGACAATTTTCAATATATTTATTTCTTACAGGTCATATATAAATCCATAATTATTTTCCATGATTTACAAGATAATAAAGCCACATTTTGTGGATTTTTATAATTTTACAAAAAACATTAAAAATAAATAATATGTTTGTATTATTAAATAATTCAGATTTGTGGATTTCCGCAAAATATCACACAAAAATGAGTTTTTTATTTTTTATCAATGTAATAAATTATTTGAGACCTATAGACAACTATATTTTTGAAAATATTATCTCAATTTATTTGTTTGTTCTATTGTAATTGGTTTTTAATGAAAATTATTGTTTGAACACTAAAATTGAATATTCGGTCATTAGAATTGTATTCCAAATATAATTGAGGTCTATTTCAACCTCATAAATCCCAAATTAGTTTTAAAATTTTACTATATTTTTACGATAACCAAAACTTATATTCACAATTAGTATCAATTTAGGTTCATTTTAAAATAATAATACTATTTCTATTTTAAAAAGTCATCTTATTTATTTCTTGAAATTTAAATCCATGACTACCTTGGTACTCATTCATGCACGTAAAAAAATTCATTATGATCATTATCCTATATTTCATTGCAAATATATGACCATCAATTTTTTATATACCTTTTGTGGAAAATATTATTCTAGAAATCAATTTTAAATTTAAAAATGCATTGTTATACACTCTAATCACAAAACAACATGGATTAAAGTCTTTTTAAATCATAAAATTAACATTACTATTTAATATTTTTTAGGATAATCTTAATAAAGTCACATATCTTTCAAAATATTATTCTGTTTATGCACTCTTCAAATATTTACCTTCATTTTCTATAAAAAAATATTTAAACAATTATACCAAACCATGTAGTTGATTAAAATTTAAATAATTCATATATATTATAAATTAATAAATTTATATTTTCTAAAAAATTCTTTTATAGTGTAATATCATTTTTTTCATAATGTGAACATGTTTTTATCATTTTTAATTACCAAAATAAATTTAACATCAATATTTTTTTTAGTCATTTTGATACCAATGATGGAAAAAATAATATTCAGTTTATTCCAGAAAGTCCAAAATAATAAATAATAATTTCCATAGATACTGATGGATGACATATGTATTTTATTTTTTTAAATTTTATAGGAATTTTTATATAAAAATTTTTATATTTCAAAAATTTAAACAGCAATCATTTTGACCATACCATAAGGTAAATTGGATTAAATTTTATTTAGTCATATCTATCAATAATTTTTTATCATTTTCTTATGTTTTGTTTTCTATTTTACATCAGATGAAAAACATTTATCATATAATACATGTTTGAGACATGATAATACACTGAATTATAATAATGACTTTTTATACATTTTGATGGCACAAAATGACAGTTTGTCAAAATGTTCCTCCCATATAGGTAAACAATTAATCATAAAAAGTTTCACTAAATTTTGATTGAATATTAGGTATTTTCATAGTTTCGGTCATTTTATGATTGACATTAAGTTATAGAACATGTATTTATAAAAAAATATTTTTATCCATTTTTTACAAAATTCCCATAAATTTTATGAAAAAGACAGTTGAATTGATTAAAAAATATCTATAGTCATTTCATAAAAAATTCACAATAGTTCTAGATATGTTTTTCTAATTTGGATACTTATTATTAACTTTGAAAACAATTATTTTAATTATAAAAACATATGTTTGGGAATAGTGACAACTAACTATTTAATATTGATTGTTTGTTAATTCATATAGTTATCAATTTGCATTTATATTTATACCATATAATTTAATTAACAGAAAATATATATTGTTTTTCTTTTGGTTAATTGAAACCACTATTTATTTTAATTAACAATGATAATAATTTTTTAAAATTACTTTTGAATATTTCTTTGACATCTTATATCATACTAAATAACAAAATTTATTGACACCCCATGATTATTTTTAAGGTAAATTGATGTTGAAGTTTTATTATATGATATTTTTATTCTTGATTTAGATGTGACTGATTTGGTTACATTTGATTATATAGATCTGGGACCATTTTTAGATTTGAATGGATCAAAAATATGGTATTTTGGTGTTAAATATGGTTATATATATATATCACATTTTTTTTATCCATGAAAATGATCTAGGTAACTGTATTAATTCTAAAAAAGTAGTGTATAGCAGTTTCCTTGGGTTCGAGAATATTTAGTTAAACCATGAACCGTAATTATGTCATATATTGTATCTTAGATACGAGGGATCACATGTTTCGTACTGGTTAGAAATAACCATGTGTATAACCATGCAATGAGTTATAGTGAAATATGAAATTTTAATTTTATCATGAAACTCACCCAAAAAATCCTCATTCATTCTCCCTTCTATTATTATCTTGAATTGTATATCTCAACATAGTGAATATACTCATTCATCATCAGCTTATGGATAATATTAAAAATAATAGAATGTTATAATTTAGGGATTGAAGGAAATAATCATATTTGTATTTTTTCCTGTTGGTAAGTTTTTTTCTTTTGAGAGAAACCATAGAATAAAATTTTACAAACTGAATCTATTATTTGATTATTGTTTTTTTAATCTTCTTCAAGATTCATAATATAGTTGAAAGGATATCTTAGAATTCATGGTCATGATTAAATCCATATGGTTGGATTTTTTTATTTTGGTGATCTATTTTATTATAATAATCCCTTTCACTAGTTCCATTATGAATGAATTATACAGGCATGTAAACTGGTCGAGTGTTTTATTTTGGAAGTAGTTACATTCCTTAATTCATGGAAGTAATTATTGTTATTTTCCAATAGGATATATAACCATATTTGGATATCATGAATTTTAAATGGAAATTTTTGATTTACCAATGATTAAAAATATAAATGTTGATGACCATTGGAAATTTAATTTTTAGGGATAAGTAGAGGATGAGAGGGTAATTGGAAATGTGTAACCTTTGATGAGAGTTGAAATTAGGAATGGTTTATGCCAAAAAATTATAAATTAGTAAATGGTAAAATATGTTTTATAAAATGGTTTTCAATTAACATGAGTAACATTCATGCATAGTTAAAGGGATGCATCGTCTAGGAAAATTATTTTATGATTTTGGGATTTTTTCTATCGATAGAGTCTTGGGTATCAATTATAAATGTTTTCCTCCAGTTTTTATTCATGTTCTTGGATGAGAATATTTTTTCAAAGTAGATTATTTCTTCTGGGATTATATATTTTCCTAAGTGTGACTATATTTAATAGATGGGTATATTTTCATCGGTGAGTGTTATAATATCGAGTAAGTATATTTCCTCGATGTGATGAGTATTTTCCAAAGTCAATTAGAAATAGATGAGGAATCTATGATGGGTCTAGAGTGCAATATGGATCCCCATTGAAGAAAATATTTTATTTATTTAATTAACTATTATTTACTATTATTTTGATATAATAATCCATTATGCATGAACTAACTGAAAATGGATATTTTTATAGATATCATTGGTGGTGGATGTATGATTTTTTCTCATACACATCATCTTCCATTGTTGGCACCCTTCGAAGACTCCATGGATTTTTGAATTGATAAGGGAAATCACACTATGGACGATGCAAGATTTGGGATGATAGGATATAAAATGACAGTTCATAACCATTTATTTAGAGTCTGCTATTTTTACCCATTTTTTCATATGGAAATAGCTGGGTTTATTCTGGTTTTTTTATTTCAAATGTATATATAATTTGATATTGTTAACAATATTTATTTAGTCATTCATTCTTATTTTTCAAGTCTAATTATTTAAATAGATATATTTATCTTATTTTTATTAAAATATCCACTATTATACTCTAATATCGAGAGAATATTCTAAAAAACTTATATTCCTAAACCACTACTTATATCTTGTTGCATTTGGTGTATAGGGTTGCTTTCCTTTGGTCATGTAGCAAACACTAGCATATAATTTTTCAGTTTCCATGATTTGGGGAATGGTATAAAATTTTATAAAAGCTATTTATTTTTTCATGCTCTTTTGGGTAATGAATAAATGATCTTGGCTGTTTTAGATACCATATATGTGACTTGAACATGAGTGTAGCTAAACCACACATGAAGAGAGTCCATGTTGTAATGAAAGGGATTGATGTTTTTTTTATAATTGAAATATTTTCAAATAGAGTGTTTTAAATTTGTTTGGAATTTATGGTTTATGAAATTTTATTATTGATAGAATATAAATAGGGTGTTTTTAGGATTAAAATAATATCATTGGATTATCATGAAATCCAAATGATTTCATGTTTTTATAGGAAAATATGTCAGGTTATCTAAAATGGTATCACCTAAAGAATATTTGATGATATAGATAATCTAATGACTAGGATTTTCTTGGATTTATTTTTATAAATTTTCTATGGAAATTTCGAGACTAGGCACTGAGACGACATGCGATTCTAAGGGCTGTTGTGCCTGGAATGGTCTGTCAAAAAATAATTAGTTTTTAAAAAGTGTGTGTGATACGTTTTAACAAAAAAGTGGAATAAATATTAAATTAGTGCTCGGATCAAAAAGATTAGGGCATCAATATGATCATAATGGTGGGTTTACCCTAGGATTATGTTATGTTTAGTTGGCACGGGCCCTTGGCAGGAAAACCCAGAAATGGAATACCCATAAATAAAATAATTAAATAAACATATTTCATTTTTCAAATACATAAAACTCACAAATTTTGACTCAGATTGAAAATTGGAGTCCACTGTTGAGCTCTTAAGGGTGTTCTTTTCTTTAGTAGAGCCTAACGTTGGCCAGTTTAGGCCAAATATAGAAAGTCATTTTTCAGATGTGGTCCTAATTAAAATAATTAATTAAATACTATTTTATTTATGATAATTCATAAATGGTTACTCAAATTTGAAA
The DNA here is from genome assembly GCA_963277665.1 of Viscum album. NCBI lineage: Eukaryota > Viridiplantae > Streptophyta > Magnoliopsida > Santalales > Viscaceae > Viscum > Viscum album. Next base: position 940,476,969 of record OY728129.1, read on the forward strand.
TATGATAGTACTATTGAGCTTGTGACATTGTTCATTCCTTAGGGTGGGTAACCTTGACTGGCATGGGTTTAGGGTAAAAGTTAATGTTTTGGCATTTTAGTGATAAATAAAATAACTTAAAAGTGTATTTAATTTTAATTTTTTAACTAAAATGAAAATAAGATTAAACATTTTCATTACATAAATTAAAAAACATGACAAAGCAGTAACTTAGGGTAATAGAAACCCTTAAATTAATTTCCACCATTAAGTGGATTAAAATATATACATGATGAGGGGACGACATGAGGGGGATTACTCTGAGGATCTGGAGGAATTATTTTAGTGAGAAATTAATGAATATTTGCAATGAATCACCAATGATGATGGATCACAGATCTATGGTCACAAATATGATGAATCGTGAGGTCTATTAATAGATCATCAATGAAAATCAAAACCCAATGTTGAATGATTATTTTGGTAGGTAGGGATTGTTTTTTTGAATTTCACTTTCCTATAATTCTTGATATCTAAACAACGAACATAGATCAACCAAAGAATAGTTTGACCCACGAATTGATCATTCTTGCGGGGGGTGTTGACTGCAGAATGATTTTGGGTGAAATAATTTTTTTCTGTTATATTTTTGATCTAAAGGATCAAATTAAGGCTGAAATGAACAAATGACGAAGGTTCAATCCACAATTTTCATTGGTTCTTTTCTCCTACACTTTTATTACTATTTGTGGGAAAAGAAATTATAGATCATTGTGGAAATGTTTCATAGAGTAATAATCCAACATCATAGATAAAAGTTAGACATAGCACAATGGAGGTGCGATATTGATGGTGGTGATCAGATCGAGGCATTGCAGGAGATATCACACGCAAATGGATTTAATCCAAAAAGGTATTGTGTTATGGTTTTTAACACATGGCTATGAATATTATGACCCAAGGACTCTAGATCATCTTCTAGATCAATGAACAGTCCACTAAAGTGCGTCTACTATCCCACCGAAGGGCCTTCCATAGCGTTGATTGCCTATCGAATAGTAGAGAAGGAATGATGTAGTGGCGGCATCACCTGCGTCAACGTGGCTACCCAGGTCGAGGAGGTTGTGTCTTCGAGCCTAGGTGGGATCAGCAGGACTAGTGGATCATGCCATGGGTGGGATCTACAACTGACTACAGTTGTAGTGGCTTGGACCCCATGGGAAGGGTTATGAAAGGGTGTTATCATTGGATGTAAGTTCTACCTTAAGAACACAAAGTCTATGAGGTTTGATTGTGGAAGAAATGTAATGTGTTTAGTGTTCAGCTTTCATTCCATACAATCCAGTATTGTTGTGGTGGCTGACATATATATACACCAAGACCCTGAATTCTACTTTTCGAATCATTATATAAAGACACTAGTTGTAGGGAGAAAAATGGTGGTACATTCATAATATAGGAATGAGTTGAGTTTTCTATGTCATTTTTAAGCTGGCTCACAGGGTATACATTATTAATCACAGTACATCTTGTTTTGTTTCAAGATGCGTCCACATAAACAACCATCCATGATTCCACCACATAATCACGAGGACGATCTACGGGGTGATGAGATGGGTACATGGATTTGTACCAGATATTTCACCATTATGTGGTGTACCATATATACCACCACATATGTATTAGCACATGGTACTCTTAAAAGATGTTTGGGCTGAGTGCACATCCTGATTTTTAGTGATCAAGGCCCATAAGGATCTAAGGGTCACCTGACTCATAGCGACTAGTGACTGTCTTGAGGTGGTGATTGAGTTTTCCACCCAGTGAAGACACCATTAGATCATATGTTAGTCCAGAATGTGATCCTTATATTCAACTATTTAGGGTTATGGGGTGTTTATATTACCTGATCATACGATGAGGTGACTCTTCCATGGACAAAGCATGATAATATTTCTTAGATATGGGGTATCTCACCATAAAATAGAAGGGAAATACATTCCCAAGTGGTTTTACAACTTCAGAAGGAATACATGATGGTAGATTAATATTGATCATGGAATACTGATCTTTCCTGGTAATCGATGAATACACTACAGCCAGTGCATCACGGTTCAAATCTCTAAGCAAGGTGTGTTTAGGGACATCCTAGCCAGCACTAATACACTGTGCATTCCTACCTATCCTGGGGTGATAGAGAGAACCCAAGTGGTTTAAAGTCTTTAGGATGAGCAAATATTGGCAGTCGATGATAGTAGTGGGAATTCATTAAGTTGATGTTAGTCGTGGAGACATGGATATATGAGACATTTCGAGAAGTCATCTAATGATAGGGGATCTATATCATAGGGCTCGTAGGGTGAGTACAGCAGACCAAGATATAGGTAATTCATTCAAAAAGATGGTAGGGGGCATCTTGGTAGATATTTTACAGTCCGTTGTGTTGATAGTGAAATGGTGGATGGGCCACTAGGGTAGAGACAATGATAGGAATAGAAGAATCTATAGGGTGGAAGATGTAGAAGAGGATATTTTAGAGCAGCATGAGGTTGTATAAATTTCTAAATTTTAAAACCACCACCCCAATGTGGTCCACACATGGCTCAGGGAGCAGGAGGATAGTGGAATGAAGTAGATTCATACATTCATGGAATATGACCCATGGGATCTAGGAATGATTCAATGGTATGATCTGACCCTTGAGATGAATGTTTTGGTTAGAACCTCTTGGTTGCAGTGTTGAGGCCTTATGATGTCATTTTTATTATGGGGTGGTCATCCACAGTTCATGCTCAGATTGGTTGTCTTAGGAAAATGGATGTGATATGTCCACAACATTTGATTGGGGTTTTACATGGTTGGTGAAAAATTAAACCCATGAAGAATAGGATGCGCTCATGGATAGGAGGGTGCATTAGATCACTCTTGAGTCTATCAACCTTATCCTCGGGGTAGTTGATGTTTTGAGTTTTTAGTTCCCTAATGTAGTGGAGAAGTATGAGAACATCAGTAAAAGAAGATGTTTCTACATTTACCTCCAAACAAGGGGATGGACATATGCATCGTTCTAAACCCTGAGATGGAACTAATGTGATCATTAGTATATCAGTTGAAATTCTGAAGGGTTCGTGAGCTCAGGGTGTAGCTAGAGGACTTTCATAGTAAGGTCTTTGTTTAACGAAGTGTTCAAGGATATGTGTGGATTTCCAGTAATTTAACCAAGTGGACTTGGATAACGATTACCCACTACCAAATGGATGATGAAAAAATCAATCAATTGAAAGGGGAAGCATTTAGAGTAGATGGAAAGGTGGTCTTAAAATTTTCAGCTGTTAAGACAGTTTTTGAAGAGCACCTTGATATTGATGTTTTTAGATGAGGGAGTATAGAATGTAGTGTTCTCCGAAGCATCAGGGACGTAACATGGTTTTTTCCAAATAAAAAGGCAGGAGGTTATTTCTTATGGATCTAGTCAATTGAGAAAACATGAGTAGAACTACATAAACTGCATTATTGAGTTGGCAGCAGTTTTCTTCACATTGAAGATATGGAGACACTACCTTATGGGTGAATGAATTACTTTAAATCTAAACCACAAGAGTCTCAATTTTATATCCTCCTAGAATGATTTGAACTTGTGGTACAGATGATGATTGGGGTCCTCCATGACTATGATATTGAAGTAGTCTATACTCCTAGGAAGAGAAATGTGGTAGGATATTCTATCAGCAAGACATCCAGTTCGTACATTTTTAACAAATAAATAGAGCGTGTGGACTCATTATAGATATCCTTCATTTATGGAGAAGTTGAATCATACCTATAAATGGTGGTTGTTACCCCTCCACTCTTAATGTGAGTCAGGGAGGAACAACTTGATGACACATAAAATGATGATTTATGTGATCAATTGTCCATTTGGAATTAACATAGTAGATTTTAGAATGGTGGGGAACATATCGATCCATTCAATGTATTAAAAGTAGTGTTATTAGATGCCTGGAGTGGAAAGATGCATTAGGATATACAAGTGGGTATCAAGGTAGACACTCGGTATGATGAAATAGGTTGATGCTAGGATTAAGTGTTGATATAAATGTAAAGAACTTGTTTAATCCGTTTTTTGGTTTTCAACACACCATGTTGAGTCCCTATGCATATAAGGGGTTGTTATTATGTTTTTTGGGATTCTTAGAAGGGAGTGAGAATGAATATTGATGGACTTCGTGATAGGTTTATCACATATATCCAGGGGACACATTACCAACTAAGTGATCATTGACCAAATAACCAGGTCATTAACTTCTATGCTTTTTGGGAATTGAGTTCTATAGAGTGGTTGGGATTCCTTTACATAAAATAGATACTTATAGGACCAATCACATATCATTGATTGGGGCAATATCGGTAGTGATGACAAGTAAAATTTTGAAGAGTTCTGATGGAGATCGAGGATCAATGAGAGAGGATCTTTCATGGGAGATTTATTAATCTATTGAATTTTTATTGGTAGCACATAAATCTCAAGGAGAGCATAAGGGAGTGGGAGGCCTAGGTTCATGTCGGTACCCTCATCTGTGTGGGAATACCTCGATTTGGCTTTCAGGGAAATAAATCATTAAGGTGGGGAAGATTTAATGACTCAGATTTTCTTGGTTTTATTTAAGATAAATTCATGGAAAATGCCAAGACCAGGTTCTGAGACGGGGTACAATTCCAAGGCCCACTTCACCCAAAATTATCCATAGGAAAATTTTATGTTTCTAAATAGCTTGTGTGGGAAGTTTTCCTAAAATTTTTTAATAACTCTTAAATGGGTTCTCATATCATCAATTGGAGGACACCATTGAAGTTATAATGATATTTTTACAATAGGAATGAATTATTTTTAGTCACTGTGGGCCTATATCATGAAAACACAAAAAATGGAATAACTATAAATAAAAAAGAAAAATAAAATAATTTTATTTTTGAAATTTTTATAACTCGTGAATGGTGACTCATAATGAAAATTAGAGACCATAGTTTAGCTCGTAAGGGTGTGATTTCCATAAGCAGTGTATACCATTGATCATCATTGTCCAATTGTGTAAATTAGTTTTTAGGATGTGACTGTTAATATAATAATTAAATAAATATCACTTTATTTATGGTAATTCAAAAACCATAACTATGATTCAAATTCTGAGAGTACTACTGAGACACTGAGCTGTGCTTCCTTAGGCTGGGCCTATCCTCTTATAGCACGGGATAAGGGTAAAAGTTAATTTTTGAGTGTTTTAAGGAAAAATAAAATAATCAAAAAAATTATTTTTTCTCCGATATTTCGCAGGAATGTAGCAATGAGGAGATTGTTTCATTTCATAAATTAAATAATGTAACGGTGTGGTGACTCAGTGTAATAGAAATTTTGAAACATGTTTCCTCCATTACTTAGATTAAAAGAGATACGGGATGAGGGGATGACCCAGGGGGATTTCTCTGAGGCTCTTTTGGAATTCCATTGGCAAGAAATGAATGAAAAAAAATGATGAATCATAAACAAAGATGTATTACAAATTGATAGTCGACGAGACAAAGAATCGTGATGTCTCTTAACAGATCAAAAATGATGATTGAACCTTGATAGCGATCAATCCATTTTCTAGATGGGGGTTGTTATTTAGAATTTCATTTTCACACTATTTTTTATTTCTAAATGGAAAACTTGGATCAACCCACAAATAGGTTTACATGCGGATCAATCATTCGTGCAGGAGGTTTTGACTATGGGGTGATTTGGGGGGAAATGTGTTTTTAGTCTTGTTTCTATAATCTTGATTCTTCTAATGGATTGGATCATGGATTTAAGGAAGAAAAAATAGGGTTTATCCCCCTATTTCTTTTTTGATTATCTCCCCCACATTCGTCACATTATTCATGGGATGAAAAATGGTTGATCGTTGTACAAATGTTTCTTGGTGCAGTGAAATGACAACATGGATACGAGTTAGACATCAAAAAATGGTGGTGTGATGATGATATTCGAGGTAATATTGATATGGTTTAGGGGAGATCACACATGAATAGATTTATACAAGGGATTATGTCATGGTTTTGAATACCTATTGGTGACAAGTGGGATTCGGTGACTCTAGAACATCTTCCAGATTGATGAACAGACCACTGGAGCGCTTCTAGTGGACCACAGTTGGGAATAATAGAGAATCATCACCGGTTGTGTATGGGATGGCAGAAACAGTGCACCATGACACTAGCTACAGCCATGTCTATGTGGCTACCCGCATGGAAGAGGCCATGGGTATGATCCACTTCAGGGTTTCCTGGACCCACGACTCTGCCACTGGGTGGACCCGGGGTCCATTGAGCCAGATTCATGGCATGGAGAAGACACGAAAGACTATCTTGTGTGGGCATTTGAACTATCGTATATCTGAGGATTCCTTGCAAGATTAGGCAGGAAGGCCTTAGACCAAGCCTAGCACCACAGTTCAGGCCATTGTAAAGGGTTGAGACAGTTCCGTGGGTCGTGTGGGACCCAAATGGCATAGGCAGGGCCCAACGAGTAGTGTTGACCAAACATGAAGGGTCAGGTCAGTGGACTAGGTATGGTCGAAGGACTACCAGACCTGGTCGGGTCAGACCATACCTTGACCCGACCATCCCCTTTTTAATAAAATGAGGATAACTTCCAAATCATGTATCTGATTGACTATTCGTTTGTGGCGATGAGACCCTTGTAGTGAGATAGTATATTTTTAATAATCCAAGTAAGTTTCTATTGAGGTTGAGATATTGTTTTTGTCTTGAGGAGTATATTCTCCAAGAATCATGTGCTCTAAGAGGAAATCATGTGGCCTTCTATGATGAGAAGGAAGTGAAAATAGAACATCTGTTCCCCCACAGGTGAGTGGAAAAAGTGGCTTGGTAGACAAGCAGAGTAGATATCAGTGACCCATTAGATGAGTAAACCGTAGTAGTCCGGTAGAAGAGCGGACTTCAGTGGCCCTGCAGATGAGAAAACCTCAATGGCCCTACAGACAAGTGGACCTCCGTGGCCTTATAGATGAGTAGACCTAGTGTCCCAACAGACTTTAGTAACGAATAGACTTCAGTGTCTTGGAGGATTAGTGGATCTGATTGGACTAGAAAACTTAGAGAATCATCAGAGATTAGACCCAAATTAGTACAAAATTTTTAGCTTTACAACAATTATTTTCTCTTTCTATAATCTATGATATACTTGTGTGATAATACTCTAATGACTCTATTGAGTGTACATTATAAGGTTTACACAACATGCGCCTCTTTGATATATGTATTTGTTTATTTTATTGTGGTATTACCTTAAGGTTTTGTGTCCCTACTAATTAGTTTGTTACTCACCCATGTAAAGGCTTCACACACATGTGTCTTTTCTTGTGCATATGAATGATGTTTTGACAGAGACATTGGTGGTCTTAGACCTGGTAGTGATGAGTAAGATCGGACATGCATGGAATACTCTTATGGCATGATGCATCTAATCTTCACCATCCCTTCATATATGGGTTTCCTACAAATGGAATTCCAGGAATAATTGTACAATCTTTTATACAACTTGTCTTTTTTGGGGATTTTATCTTGGACCCTTTACATTCATCTTGTACTCTTTACTCTCTATTGTATTCTTAGTAGCATGAATGTCATCCTTTTCTATAGTGTGAGCTAGTGTTATGATTGTGTGTGTGTACAGATAATTGATATGCTCCTCCCACTTACAGGATAATGACTTTAGCGCTAGTCTCTTGCCCCTGGCCTTTGGGAGGTAGGATTGTGGTAGTCACATCATTGGCCCCGGGTGACGGGTCATGACATATCAGGTGTTTACTATTTGTACATTATTCTATATAATGGTACTGAATGTAGATGGTGGGTTCTACTAAGAGAACCCATTATACAATATTTCTTCAAGTTATAATATTGAATAAATATGGGATATATTCATATTATCAAATTTTATTTAAAATAAGATACCCTAAACTATTATTGTGATATTTTCTTTGGCATGTGTCTGTATAAAAATTCATCCAGGATGACTTTATATAGAGGCATGGGAGGGTCGACATGATAAAAACTCTATGGAAATCGGTACAGATCCTCCATTGAGACTATGGTAGTTTATAGTTGATCATATCCCAGAAATCATGATGAGAGTGGTGTTGGAAATGGATTTTTAGGCTCTTAGACTTGAAATGGTTGTGTTTGAGCTGAAAATAGAGGTTCAAATATAGAATTCATTCATTATTGTAGGGTCAGGAATACATAAAAGATGATTATTGGATGAAATCTTTTAGAACCACTTCTAATCATCTGTATTCATCTTATGTTTTATTTTTTATGGAGGTAATGAAATTTATTACGATTAAATTGCAGGAATAGGCTAAGGGATATAAGAGTGTTCAAATGGGACTTGATGTTATTTTTTTATATCATGGTGTAATGTAATACTTATTTATGTATGTAGTACATCCAAGGTTACTAAATTGATCAGTCCTTTAGGATATTATTCCTTGTATCATGAAAATTTAATGTAATAATGCACAGACTCTGGGTAACTAGGGTCGGGGCGTTACATCTGCAGGAAAATCTTATTGAAGAGAGATGCTTGGACATGAGACGTTGGGGAAAAGTAGAAAACTAGTGAGGAAGTAGTAGCAGGGTACCCTAGATATTATTTATTATATTATATAATCTATTTTGTGATACTTGGTGATAATAGTCATGGTGAGGCTAGGAACTTAATGTACCTCTTTACGGGATGAGTTTGTTTCACTTTTTGTTCATTGTGCTTTAGCATGCTTTATTTAATTTTTCATGAGAGTCTTTGGGGAGGATCCAATTGAGTATACTATTATACTCACCATATGTATATATAAACTAATTTTTAGGTCACTTGGAGTACGTTGGAGATCATGCTAATTTCAACGAGCTTGGGGTTACAAGAACTGTTCGAGCTTGTGATTGTTGTTGTTTTTTACTTTCCTTTGGCATTGGCAGTTTTCCCCTTTTCAGTTGTAGTAGTTTAGGTTGACATTACATATGATTACTTGGAATTTATTTTATATTGCAGAATGACTTCGAGTTGGTTGGTGTATTTCTTATCTCTCTCTTTCGTGTGTGTTCTATTAGAGGATAATGCCTCCCATCTGAGTGTTTACTATAACCTCGGTGCTAGTCGCCAACCAGGGGCCTATTGGAGGCGGGACTCAAGAATCATTATCTGCCTTCTCAGATTTCCGGCCTTGGAGGGGTTGACTTTGTGGGAAGGGGTCATGACAATAAGACTTAGTAGTATTCAATAACCTAAAATCATAATGAATTTATTGGGTCGTTGAAAACTGACAACTATTTTAAGGCATCTTTAACATTGGTATATTTATGGAATTTTTTTTGAGATCACTAATACTTGTAACACCTAAACAACAGTTACCTAGAGCCAGTTCATTATTACATAACATTGGCATGATACAAAAAATCATGTCCTGAAAGACTGATCGGTTTAGTAGCCTTGGAAGTACTAGATACATTTATATGTTTTACATTACATCATTATATAAAAACATCGGCAACATTTGGTCCCCTTTTGAACACACTTATATCGTTAGCCTATAATTTTAGGTCAACCATCAAACAATTATTCACATTATGGTAGAAATAAAACATAGAAAGGGGTGATATCAGATGCTGAGTAAGGATAACAATATAGCAGAAACATTCATAAATAATCATAAACATTTAAGGTAATGTATAAGAATAAAACAAAAGCCTTTTAAACATAAAATTCAGAATAATATAGAAAAGATAAAATCAAATAATTCCATTTACATAATCACATGGATATTCTACTAGTTGAATAATCACATGAAATATCAATAGCCACATTCATAATGACTGAATTCATAATTCCGGACATCATAACCCCATAGTCAAGGCCTTGTCCCAAGACTACAAATAAGATTTTTTTCAAGGCCTTATGCCAAGACACTAGTTTGTCTCATGACACTTACCAATGCATCGAGGAGCTATAACGGGCTCCACCCATCACATACTAAGTCTAATGCATTCCTCATATGGAAAGGATTAAACATAATATAAACATTCATATAAAAACTAGCATACGAAATGTTAGTACTTTATCCATAAACCCCTAATGGTGTAAAAATAACACATCCACAATCAAACATATCAAAAAAACTTCAATACTATATGGAAGTTTTGTATAATAAAAAATAAACTTCGTACAAGCTTAAAATCTATCAATGGATTTTTATATAGATGAAATAAAAACTTTTTTAGAGAAATATCTTTTTATATTATTTAAATCATTTAAAAGTCATATAATTATAAAATAAAACATTTATTTTTGAAATATAATTATAATATTTTATGGTAAGCCTCAATGAAGATTTAATGGTAGAAAATATCCACACATTCCATATAAGTTAAAAATACATTCTTACTATAATTTTGTCAAAAATGTCATAAAGTGACCTGTTTGGAAAACGAAGAAAAGATTCCATACAACAAATATATGGTCAAATAAGGGTATAAATGACTTTAACCCAAACTATATTAAATATTAAAAAAATTGAAATATGTTTTTAATAAAGCACCGATGTGGATGATAAAGAGGACCTGGTTGATACTTACGTAAAAACAACCTCAGATAAAAACAAAATTGTGAAATTAACCCTTACCTTATAATTTTTCTTAGTAGATGATATGTTAACCTCATGTATATTAGTTAACAAATTGTTATTAAATTATAAAATAACTATATATATAAATATGATATCATATATGATCCTCAAATATTTCTTTGTTAAAAATATTTCAGTGGTATCATCATTTCGGGTGTTAACTGATCGGTTTTCCTTTATATGCTCGGTTACGTAAGACATGTTTATTATGGATAGGATGTATTTTATTCCTATAAAAAATTATATTAAATTTTTATGAATTATTTTTAATCATAAAATGAAAATTTTTCTTCAATGATTACAATGGGGAATGAATCTCATCGTGTTCATGGAGACGGTAATTCGTATGTACACACGAACGGCAATATCATTATATTGATGGTGAAATTTTATGTAATTTAATGGAATATAATATCTAACGAATAATTAAAATGTTACATTTATCATTTACATCAGTTAAACTCATTATTATACCCATCCAAATAATGAATTATTTGAATAACCAACTACACCAGGACGTGGAGACGGTAAACCGAACGTACGCGCGTATGGTGACCTTTTCATTCATATGATGGATAAAATAATGACTATAGTTTTACCATTTTTATAATAACATAAAAGTATATAGAAGATAATGGATTTATTATTTTACAATGGAAAAATCAAATAAAAAGGAAGTGGAAGAAGAAAAGAACTTGAAATATGGTGGTGAAATTATTACATCTTCTTTGGGTGTTTCCTATTGAGTTGATCAAATGGATCCTTAGGTTGGATTTATAATCAAATTAAGGACTCTATATTGAAGTGAGGTAAATTTGGATGATATTTAGGTAGGTTTTGTCTGGTCCAAATGGATTGGGAGTTGTTATTTTGAGAGAAGGGGAAGTACCCTTTTACAAGAGTGGTGATGGGAACCTTAGGAAAAGATTGAAATATTATTTTACAATAAAATCGTATATTTGTTTATAATCGCTCCAAAATGATTTATTTAGAGGCTAAGGTGGGTATGGGTCTAAAAACTCTAAAAAAAGGTTTTAGACAGGTTTGTATGACAACATTAACCTTATATTTTAGATTTAACTCTTAGTTAAATAGTTTACCTTTTATTATGTATTATGGTATTATTATAATAATTGGTTAATAAACTTAATATAAAAATTCAAGAGATTAATCAAGTGGTTAATTAATTATATACCTATCATTATATATTTTATTTGGAAAAACCTTATATTTTTAGGAATATTAAATAATTTATAAATATTATATTTGTTTTAAAAACTCATTTATATCAGTTTTTATAGTATTTAGTATTTGGTTTTTTGAAAGTCATGAAAACGTGATTACATAGAACCAAATAAATTTAATAAAAAAAATGTCATATTCACCTAATAAATTTGTTGATGTCATAAAAACATTTAAATTTTAGTTATTTTAATATTTATAATACCATTTATTTGATTCATTAATTAATAAGGTAATTACGGCTTCACAATTGTGTCATAAATTACATTAATTAATTAATGTATAAAAATTATAAATAGAAAAAAATTATGTACGAAATTGTTTTATATTTTTAATGATTATTTATAGTCTAAATGATAACTTATATAACCCCATTTAAAAATTGTATAACTAAAAGATATATGTTTATGTCATTTTCGCCTTTACATTAAATTAATTAATATAAAGTGTCATTATCACTCTCAAGTGGCTCCATGGGGTCCCAAAATCAACCCAAAGATGCCCATTATCGGACATGTATCAACCAATAGGAATAAGAAACTTGTTAGGGTTATTTATTATTATTATAATATTATTTTTTACCCTTATTTACTTGATTTTCCATTTAACGGTGGTAAATAAAATATTTACTTAAGTAATTATTAATATTGTCTAAAAATAAAAGTTACCTATTTACACATTTTAAACTTCTTTATTATAAATATTGAATCCATTTTCCCAAATTCAAAACACAGAAGTGGTATAAATTAATTTAAAATTAATTCTCTTTGTCAAAACAAAAGATGTATTTTTAAGAAATAATAACCATCCAAATATTGACACTTGTTTACGTCTAGTTTAAATGTAAAATTACATAAAATGACATAAATTATATTAAATAATAAAAATATCATATAATGATACTTTTAAACCAGACAAATTTCTAATTTAACACTATAAATTATTTTAATTAAAAAAGTTGTTTTTAATTAAAATTTAGTATTTTTCACTATTCATCAAAAATTGGATGTTTTCAAAAAAGTTAAAAAATTTCAACATAATCTAATTTTGATATCCCAAATTAAAAAATAATGTTCATTTAGAAAAATAAAATTTTTACAAATTCAAAAAGTGGTTATTACTATTCATTGTTGATTTTCTCATGTGCTTTGGGAAAAGGTAGAAGCATGAGGAACCATTAGAGAACATGTTGTGATCCCTTATGGAACATTAGTTCTATTCCCAACTCTATAAGTATCACTTTTGGGTTAAATATTTAATTTTTTTAGGAAAATATATTTCTAATTTGGGTATATTAATTAACCATGATAAGGATAAGGTAGTTGTTTAATACGAACAACCCAAGAAATTCTTTCACTTATGTTTTTTTGGGTTTAATTAGGAATTATTAATGTTTTTTATTCTATTTATGTTAACTCATAGTACCAATAATTATTTTACCCAAAAAGGGACTTGATATTGAATGGTCTAATTCTTTTCAAGAGGCTTTTGTGAACGTGAAGGAATGACTAACAACCTCACCGATCTTAATCCAACCCAAATCAAGTAAATAGTACACCATATTTTGATGAAATATGTGTATATCTTTGAAATTTTTTAATTCATGTAGGTCAAGTGGTTCTTATGGTTCTAGGAACCTTATACATTACAATAATAACTATCTTACCAATAACTATGAGTTGGTAGTAGTAGTGCATCACATGATTTTGTTCAGGCACAACATGTTGTTGGAGAAATTTGTAGTTTATTTGGTCAACAAAAAACAACAATAAATCACCTAAGAATAGGACTAAACCCATAAATAATAAAGGTAGTTAGAGTATCTATTTTTTAATGTTGATATGAATTATACTCAGAGAAAATGAAATGTTCTTATAGATTATTTGAGACATAACAAAAAAAAGCAGGTAGTTCTAGAGTATATATATGAATGGAATATTTTTAAAATTTTCACTGAGATACATTAGGAAGGATAAGATCCTCTTGCTAGATAGTCTCCAGAATATTGTCCTATTTACCATTCATTATATATATGAATCATGAGAATAATTTTTTTTAAAATAAAATATTTTTCCTGAAGGGGAAACGTACATTGTGGGGAGCCTCTAAGAGATAGAACCTTAGATGAAGTATAGATTCTCCATTTTTATAATCATTTTCCAGATCCCATAGACATGAATTAAGTTTTTTCAACAATCAGATGTGTTTACATGGGTGGTACACGTTGGTTTGGTGTAATTGTATCAAGGAATGTGTTGACAGTATTGTTATCTTGGCCTTATTAATGATCTAATAAGTCATTTTATACATTTCTCCAAAACAATTTAGGTAAATGATGATTTCCTGAATCCCACTATCCATTTTCAGTTGTAAAGTCTACCCGTGTGTGAAGGGGAAGTTGATAAAATGGATTTATGGATCAGGTTTTTGAGGGTATTATGAGGGAGTAATTTATTTTGGAAATTATTGGTTCTTCTTATGAATGTGGATCACTTTTTCCCAATTTGAGAGGATTTTTTAGTTTATTATTTAGATAATATATATGTTAATGATGTAGTGTACTTACAAGGGGTACCTTAGAACATTATTTTATTGAGACAATCTTTTCACCTCAAAACTCTTTACTGCATTTAAAAAACATTTTGACACCACATAGATTTCTTATAGAATCCAAAGCTCATAAATTTAATAATAGTTTGAATGGATTATAATTATTTTCTTTTAAATCAATGGATAATTTACACAATTATTTTAGGTATTATGGAATAATAATATGGCTAGGGTGGAGTAATCCTATTTTTTCAGATTCTATACTGATGATGAAAAAATATATTTTTCATTGTATCCCATGTCCCTCAAAAAATATATTTTTTAGAATATTGTAATTTGTTTTTAATTTGGTCATGTCTTATGGAGGAGATATCGTAGCCTGTTATATCAATTTGAAGATGCTAGAAACTATAAAATGTATGAATTGATATTTTATTGATGGGCGTCATCAACCAATTTATTTTTCGGTTAAAGAGTATCTATTTTAAAATGTGTCTCCCTGTTTTGGGATTAATCATATACAAAAGAATGTAATATTGGGACACATGATTATGGTGAAATTTGAGATAGTGGAGAGAATTTTCCATGTGATGTATCTATTCATTCTTCAATAGTTCTCCAGTGTAATTCGTGGGATTTTTCTTATACCGTAGTTAAATAAATATCATCTAGAACCATATCAATAGATCAAAATCAACTATATCGATATTGATGGTAATGAATCCTTGTATTAGAAGGTATTTTTCATTGTAGATAAATGTTATAAGGTTATTCATGGAAAGGAAATTTCTCTAGTGTGAGTGCGGTGATAGTATAAGTAAAACTATGTGGATACATGGTAACCAGAACCTATCATGATGTCTCATTGGGTATATTTATTCCAAAATGTGTCTTGTAGAGATTTTCAAGTACATTTTGAGGAAGATTTTCTCTCTAGTGGGGGGGGGGGGTGGGTGGGTTAAAATCAACCCATTTTCTTGAGGTACAAATCTAATTAAATTTAACCCTAATATTATAGTTTTTCTTGATTTAAATTTGATTGATGAAGTTATAGTAGTAGAGAAGTATTTGTTATAATTGTTTCAGTAGGAGGGTTTGGAAATATAAAAATATGGAGTTATGGAAGAGGAAGAATGGGTTTTTCAAGATTAGTGTTAACCTTATGTCCAACCATATATAAGCATATGATAGGTTCATTGTTTTTAAAAATTTATAGAATTATATTTGTAATAATGTGAATCCTAATAAACTAATAAATAATTTTTTAATGGATTGATCAAAAAAATCGGTCGAACCACGAAAAGTGTTCTATCTAGGATAGTGTGGTTTACATGTCTATCACATGCCTAATAATAACAATGTGTCTAACAATGATCCATGATTTAGTTAAATCTAAAAATATATATTTTTAACCTTAAAATCACTCTATAACCATAAATTTTCCCCCTTCAGATATGATATTGAATTATAACTTTATAATAGTTAATCATGATAATATATCACCTCTTAGAGGGTGATCTCACCAGATCAAAGAACATTGGACCATAGGGATCCATTGTGTGGATTTTATTTCAGTTTCTTCCACATTCATTTCTCTTTTTCTCTTATGAGGATCCCTATACATGAGATGAAAAAACCAGATCTATGATTGGATTCATGATTTAATATTTCTTCTATTGGATTCATATAATGATGGGAATAGACCTCTTTGATCCATGAGTTCATTGTCAGTAATTCCTTTCAATCACATTCATTGTATGTTATCCCACTACAAAATATTTTACTGCTTTCCAACGATGGTATGTCTATTAATAAAATACATTCTCTATTAGTAAATTTTTTTACAAACATATATTTCCCTATCACTAAACTATCTGTAAAAAGTATGTCACTAAATGTTCTTATAACAAATAAATTCATTCTATAACAATTTTTAGAATATCAACAGATAATATATATGCTGTTTAAAATGCATAGAAACATGTTCTATTGAATAATTATTCTCCTTCTAATAATATTATAACCATATAATATCTATTTATAAATTACATTTGAATAAAAATAAAACAAATTATTTCAAATAAAATTTCATATTATATAAATTAATTTAGCATACTTAACATAACTGTTTTAATTATTGAAGAGAATAACAATTTCATACATGTTAAAAATTATAATTTTATTTGTTATATTAATAATTATATTTAATAAAAAATGAATAAAAAATTACACCCCACTCCCTCTGCCAATCTAGAGACCCATGAATTCCCCCACCATAAATCATCCATGCCACACTATAGACTATGAACCCATTCATGCCACACCAGGGAAAAGAAACGATGCACTCATGCCACACCGGAGGCTAGCCAGTCCCATCAAACTATCCAAAGTAGCCCATACATTGTTGCATTAGTGTAAAGGTCCAGGCCTCATATAGCTGTAGGATAAATCAATAACAAAAACAGTAAAATCCCTTATAAAATAAACAATATCGGACAATGAATATAATTGGAACGTAAACCATGATAAAACATTCAAATCATTTCATGTAAAACACAACTTTATTATAGGATACTATTAGAACACGAACTATAAGAAAACCTAACACAATAAACAAGAAGATAAGGCCACCCCCCACTGTGAAGAAATAATTATAGGAGGAAATGACCAACTCAATGACAATCTCCAATTTACATATGAATTAGTTTACATATTGGATAACAAAATTGCGTGACCCCTAAAGATGTGGCATGCCAAATATGGGGTCGCCATAATTATCACAAACCCAACCGATAGTAGTAGCCAAACTCTAACATGTCTGTAAGAAATGATTTGTAGTTTCATCAATACAACAGTCCTGAACTACCCAAAAATCCAAAAACATAGAAAAAAATACAACTCCATTATTTATGTACTAATAAACCCTTAAAATATAAATGGTAAAGACAAAAAAATCCCTACTCATGATATGTTCTTAAAAGGGTAAGATAATTAATATAACAATTCATTTCAACAAGTGAAACCAAATATTAGTTCATATAAATCATAATAGATCCAAAGAATAAGGGATTTACCCGATGAAACCCATATGGAATACCATTTAAATGGTAATTAATTTTGATACTTTTAATATACATTAATATCAATTATTGAATAATTTAATCTCATATTAAAAAAAATAATAAATTGATCAATATTACTTATATAATTGTGAAGTAATGACTTTGATAATCTAAACTTCTTCACCCATCCATAATAATATACTATCTTGATTATTTAAAAAAAAGTGTTTTTTCTTTTTCAAATAATAACATGAAAAAACACACATATGATCAATTCCACCATCAATCAAAAATCCCAACATATATTTGATAAGAATATAAAAAACTCTGTCAACATGAAATACATGTTGAACATCACAAATACTATTAATAAATGATAAGTGGTACTTGTAGTTTTTAGTTACACAATATTATAAAACATATGATCATGTAAATATAATAATTAATGAAGATTTGAAAAGAAACCATTATTTTGTTAGTATTATCTTCAAATGGCTTCATAAATTGAATAGATAAAACACTAAATCCATTGACCGTAATTGAGTGGTTGGTGCATCCTCAAAATATAGAAGAGATCCTCCATTAATAGTTTTATATCATGTTACCAACCACATATTCGACAATATACAATTCTACGATAAGGATATGATAATTTATTCGTCAATATGTAAGGAATATTTTATAATTTTATATTAAAAACTACGAATGTGTTTGAAATGTAATTAATGAAAAATATTGTATGATTATATGAAACCCTTATAGATCTATAATTGAAGAACTATGAACATAATTTAGGTCTTTTATAAATTGAGGGTGTGGATATACAAATTCTTGAAGAGGGATTCATCGACTCAAAAAAGGAAGTTATGTACCTGTCCATAAGGGCTACATTCATTGGTCTTAAATGCAGTCATATTAATAAATTATAAATATTTTTAGCTTATATAAATGAATAAAAATGGTGCATAAGTTATTTCTTATCCAAGAACTATTTAAAGCATATGTAAAAGCACGATGTTAGAATCCAGAAGGGAAAGTTTAATGCCATGAGAGATATAGATTACTAAAACATGTATTATCACTAACTATGAGAATATACTTCCCATTACACTAACCAAGTCATTAGTTATTCAGTTGTACAAAATTAGAAATAAAACTTATATATTAAAATTATATTAAAATAATGGAAAGAAGTTTACACATTCATTTAATAAACCGAAATACACATATATATTTTTTCAATCCACTAGACTCTAATTTTTAAAATAAATTCAAAAAATATGGGATTATTTTTATATTTTAATGTTCAATTTATCACCCAATTACATTTTTTACTACATGTTACCTTGATAGGTCATGTTACTCGGACATTTTCTATAAATGGAATGAACAATGTTCCCCATGTGATTATTATAAAAAAAATATATTAAATTATGATTAAAAAACATACCTGATTTTTGGTTGAATATCATGTCCCTAATTTTATATGAATTGCACATAATCAATATAAAATATATAAATATTGTGTTTCTTTATAAGAAATTGATTCAAATTTACACGTCTAGATAAGAAAAATCGAAAAATTCTTCTTCAAAAGTACTCGAAATAATATAAGGAAAATTATTGGCATATAATATATTTATACCATGTTAATGTTTCATGATAACAATTAAAGGAATTGTAAATTCCAATCATTGTGATTTTATAGACCCAATAAAACATGTATTGTTACCATATATTGATATCTTAAACAAGTGATCGTGTATCAAACTCAATAAGTTTCAAATTTTAACCAAACCCAAAAAATTTCATAGTTAATGAATCAGAATACATAAAAATATTCGTAAAATAGATTCATATGATAAAATCTGACAAAAAAATAATAATATAATTATAAAACCTAAAAACATAGTCAAAAGGAAGATGAAAATAATTGATCCACTTATAGAATCCAACATAGTATAAGTGATGAACATAGGTAGAAAGTTTAATCTATTAAAATTTCATAACATATTTATACTCAATACTTGATAGAATAAATTATTTTCCATCAATTTCTAAAAATATACAATATCAAACTCAATTGGTGGTGTTTCGGAAGTCTCAACAATCTCAAAGGTGAAGGTAATAAAAATTAAACATAATTGTTTTGAAAACATAACAATAGTTTTGCAAAATGATAAAACAAATAAATTTGTACATGAATAATTGAAAGAAAATATTTAATTCTAAAAATAATAAATTATAATATAAAAATTAATTTTATTTTTTTATGAGTAAATAGTAAACGGGTCATGATATTTCATTTAAAAAATATTTCAATTGTCATATGTTGTGAAAATCCATAGATGCAATCATATAAAGAATACTAAAAAGTATTACAAATATACTATTCTGGATATATAAGGGTTGAAATTTGCTGATTTTGGGATTATGGTATGTCTGTGTGCTACTATTAATATATAATCAAATTATAAAACACAATTGTAAGTACCTATGATAATACAAATAATAAACACTAGAATACAATATTTGTTGAAATTCATCATCTTTATAAAATTATGCATCATCATTCACTATATTTTCAAGGGTAAAAATAATTTTTTGTTGTTTTGATCGTGTAATGGATTGATTATATGAACTAATCAACAAAAATATTCAATCATTCATAAACACAAAATATCCTAGTACCATTCCATATATTCAAAAGAGAAGATACAATTATGGCATTAATTTCATTGTGAATAAAATTTCAAGAAATGTTTTCATGTAAATAGAAATAAGGAAATTAGAAAAAAAATATCACAATGATTTTTACTAAATAATAAGAATTATAATATTATCATATACAAAAATTAATATAAAACAATAATATACATACTTCTCTAGACTGAGTTATGTGAATTGGTATTTGAATTGGGGGACTTTAAAAGAACATGTGTTTGTATTTGATACCTACAAACAAAAATGTAAACATTAACCTTGTACATGACAATATTAAAAATCAATAATGGGAAACAATACTTCAACTACAATGAACAATCATTATAACAATTTAACAACATAGTTATAATGTAGAGTTTTGAAACCACTTTGACACTCCTAGATAACGAGGGTTAAAAATATAATATAGTGTACTTTCTTGTTAAAAGAAGATGATGAAGGATTCCATATCATAATATTGATTTTTATTTTCTAGAATTCATTATCACATTATTTAATAGACTTATAGACACATTGTGATGTAAAATGATTGAAATATGGAAAGACAAAATCAGTATTGGACAATAAAAAACATGCATAAATCATTGTATAATGGATGATGGTAAAAAAAATAGTGGGAAAATGGAACCAGTGGTGAAATGGAATCAAAGTGCTGCATATAAATAGGATATGATGGATATAAAGTTGAAGAAACCAAACCATGATTGTGTTTAATAGAATGTCATTGAACTGATCGCTACAAATTTGAGGAGATGAATAGAGAACATGAACTAGAGAACAATTTATGATGATTCTTTTAAGGCTTTATGGTATGAGATTGGGAGAATCTATGTGTACAAAATGGTTTTTGATGACCAAGGATATTTTTAAATCATATATAGAATTAAAAAAGAAAATAAATAATTACAAATAATAAAAATATATATTTTAAAAAAAATTAGATACATTTAAAACGGTTGACACCATGACATATGCTTTATGCACTTCTATGCAATTGAAGATATATTTTAATGTGAGGATACTCAAAATGACCTCAACCAGGCTTGAAAATTTCGATGTGTGACTCTACCATTTTCATGGGGCTCTGTGATAGTAGTGAAGGCACCGGCCTGAAAGAAGCGCCCAAGGTACCTGCGCACAAACACCTATGTGCCACCATACTGAAGCTAATTGAAGTGATAATTTTGGCGATGTCCTAAAGGTGTTTCCCTAGTCAAGCCAAAACACCATCGACATGTAAGGTACAATCTCACCCCTATCTTCTGTGAAAGTCACTTGTGCAGCCAAATCATTTCACCAAAGATCACTTATTTTCCTATAAATTGACCCTCGGGGCCCCATTTGTACAGAAGAATTTTCTTGAAGCCCAATTTCTACTCTGGTCGCCCAAGTACATCCCCCCAATCTTCCAAAACATTCAAAGTAGTTCATTGACACCTTGAGAAGAGGGTTTAAGGGAGTATCATTGTACTTACGACTTTTTAGTATTGGAAAACCACAACACTTGCATTCCTAAAGTGTCCAACCTCCCTAAATAAGAAATACTTGTGGCCCTCCCATTACTCTCACAATAACATGAGTGCCCCACTTCTTGTATCACCTGTGAATACTCTTTAAGGCTTGAGAAATATCTTGCTCAAGTATTACCACACAGGTTTTTCATCTGTTAAGAAAACATCATGTCACCCAAGTGTACTTGCGTGACAATACGTTCAGTCCCTTCTCTACTTGGGAGCCCCTCTTTTATTAACTTATTCTCTTCACTCTCTTTATTTTACATGCCTTCAAGCCTTCCTCGTCCATTCTTGGAATGGATTTTTCTTTATTGGATCCCTTGTATGAAATGGATTCTGTTGAGACCTCCACCAAAACCTCCTGAATTATCAAATCATAGGGAAAGGCACATCAGCGTGGCTATAATTTGGGTTTATATTTCTCCATTCATAGGTTTCCCACATTTGTTTCACAATGGGGTTAGGATTCAGGGTGTGTCTATAAGTTTTAATATCCACATTCACATGGACCATTCTCCTAGAAATAGTGTTGGGATGTTCTTGGCATGGAGGAGGGTTGGGTCCCGGCCTCTCCCTTCTCAAAGATGTGACCCAGAACCTTAGGTCTCTAGTATGGAAGGTATTGTTCATGCCTACTTTTCCTTTTAAAGAATAAAGGAGAAGTCTCTCTTCACCAACCAGGATAAATTTTAGGGCAACCATCTTGGCATAAGCCCTTAGCTTTTCTTGAAGGAGGAGGCATCATGGATCCTCCTCTCTTCTTTGGTGCTAAGGACCAAAGGGGGATGGGAATAGGGACTTTTGTTAACCTTTCCCTCTCTTGATGTTATTTGTTACCGTGGGTAGCCATCCTAACATAAGCCCCTCACATTCATCCCTTCCTCCTTAAATTAGATCCTTGTCTAATGTAAATAGAATATAGAGAAGTCTCATCTCCTTTCCCTCTTCTATCAGGGGAGGAGGAAAAGTGTGATGTTTCATTATTGAATATTTCACATCCTAATGTTTTTCACACCAAGCATGAATCATGTGGGCTTAGAGATACGTGATGGTTACAACATGGGCATAAACTCTCATTTGAATGAACTATGAGAACTATGATTCCCCTCATAATCAGTATACTTAGGAAGCCTTCCTAGGGCCAAAGCTCATTGAACATCCTCCATAGGAATCCATCAAAAGGAAATAAATTGACCTTTTTATGAATATTTGAGTAATTATTCTTAAAAACGGATTATTAATTATTTTAAGCCTCTAATATTTATTGGGTAAATGTCATAACATTTTAAAAAAATGTATAATCATATTTAGTTTGTTCTATTAATTCCCGCCAATACAAAGGCTAATAATTAACTAATATTTAAAATAATAATATTATATTATTAGTGTGCAACGTAAGATTTCAAAGAAACATGTTATTACATATTAGGTATGCCATCAAACATAGTAATCCCCTTTAAAGTAAAATTAATATTTAATTCAAAATTATTAATAAATATGAAAATGTCATATTTCTTTATTTACATGGGATATGACCTAATAGGATCCTGATTCTGTGATTTCTTTTGATTTTATACTTCACTATCATTGAACTATAGTAAGGATCAGGTCTACTATAAGTGTCATAATACCCTCACCTAGAGTAACCATCCGCGAGGCATTGAAAACCAATTTTGATTATCTTATAGTGGTGTGTGGTGATTATCAATGGGTATGGGATCTATGGTTCGTTATGAATTCAAATAAGTCCAATATTTCTATATAGTGTGATATTCCTCTATCATTGTTTTGGTTTTTTTAGAATATATATTATTGGGATTATTTTCACCTCTTTATATAGTTGTTTGAGATGGACATTTTATGTAAAGCCCCGTGTTTTTTTAACCGAGATTAAATTGTGATGTTTTTTAATATTTTCCCCATATATAAATGGGTTAATTTTTAAACTGAGCTCATAAACATTATTCTGAGTGTTGGAAAAGTATCAGTAGAACAAGATCTACAAAATTCCACATTAATGGATTTGTAAAGGAAGCACACGGTTATAGTCCAACCCATGCAAGTTACCAATTTTAATATTTTATTTATTTTAATTAAATAATGGGAGATTTGTGTTTAAATAGAATATTTTGTTAATACTAATTCTATTATTATTATTATTATTGTGTCATAAATTTTTTGGTTGTGAAAATATTTTAATTTCATAATTAATGGGGTGAGACATTTATGTTAAAATATTTAAACTGCATGATTAAATGGATGTGATTGTAATGTGAAAATAATTAGACTTTTGGGTATCTCAAATAAATGTTTCGTTAAATTAGTAGATTCAGATTTAACGAGGAGGTGTTTTTATTAAATAAAGGTTTTGGGTTTTATCCATGTTTTGAATATTAATAATAATGAGAATAATATTATTTTTATGTTATGAGTGTTGTAATTGTAAATAATAATGGCATCTTAATAGGGGATTATGGTTTAAATTAAATAAATTTGAATAATGTATTAAATAATTAATGTGGATTTAAATGGGGTGGTTGGACTTAATGAAAAGTAGAATTTTATTATTTTTATGGGGAGTTTTCTATTGATTTAATACGTGTTTAATGGAAACAATAGTAACAGTATTTTGATGATGATGATGATGATTATTATTGTTGTAATTGTTATTATATTGATTATAATTATTACAATTAATAAAATGTTGGGTTTTATTTTCTTTATGTTTGTAGAAAACTCAAGGCACAATCCACTTTCTTCTTTCTCATAAGGAGTGAAACACACCTTTGTGGGACCAACCACCATGGTGCACGAACCACCAGGTGCACACATGCTTCTTCGGCTCCTACTTTGTGTGAGCTACATCCCATGGCTAGATCACCCTTGCCTAGACCCCCCGATAGCAGTGTGTCTCCAGCATGGGCAGAACCTATCACAGCTGACCCCCCTCTCAGCATTATATAGTGACGTGCACACCTTCTAGGCTAAACCAACATCACACGACCCCCCCGGGTCCTCCTTCCACGAGCAATTTTATTCTGATTCTTCAATGGATCAAGTCTAATGATCCAAGGTAGGATATACTATGCTGGCCCCCTTCATCTATTTCATAAATCACTATGTTTTCAGTACCTTATTTGGTTTGGCCAATTTTTGGGTTTGACAAAAATACCGGGTTTTGATGTTCTTCGTTCATTAAGGGGTGCAAATGGTGGTTTGGGGTCCCTTGTTCTATAATTCGGCATCGGCCACCAAGGGAATGGTGGCTAAACTAAGATTCTTTAATTTCCATTGGTTTTGAAAATATACATATATATATATATAAAGGTGTCTGTGCATGAAACAACTAAACAATTGTGGATTGGTTGTCAACGTTTATAAATGTTTTCAATATTTAATTTGGTTCCACCCAAAGGTAGGGTACCAAATACTTTTCTCCTTTTTTAAGAACACCTATTTTCTTTTATAAATAAATTAAGAATGTGAGTTTCCATGATTATGGAACTGCTATGTTTTCTTAGAATACTGAATAATGGAAAACTTCTAGTTAGTGGTAATTTTATATCACTGTTGATGTGGTTTGGTCATTTAAAATTACTTCTTTCTAGAACTAGTATATTTTATGTTGATTCATGAAACCCTTGATGTTATTGAGTGATTCTGTCTATGTGAGATGAATTAGGACTTAACCAGCAGTTCGTTTTAAGCATGTATTTCTAGTTATTTATTTTATTTTATGTGAATATGTTGAGTTTATGCCGGGATAATTAAATGGTTAAATAGGAACCACCGTATGGGTCTTCTTATAAATGAGAATTGAATGTCACTTGGACATGGACACCCTTAAGAGTTCATTTTTACCCAATGTCATAGAATTTCAATTACACAATTGACCGTATATCATTTAGTGAGTTAAATGATTTGAATGGGGTTGGATGAGTAATGGGTTACTTAATTGAAGAATTAATTATCAAGGTCTGAATATGTTAATTCTAGCATAATTGATTATTGAGAATAATAAATATGTAATAACTATATAACATGTTATCAATCATAAGATAAATAGGAAACTGGTAATTCGTAATGGATTGATTAATTATTTCATGTTAGGTATTGAATGGTTAATCAATTGATGAATTGGTTAAGAAATATGATTTAATTAATTTTTTAATTTATTAATTATCCTACGTTGTCACGACCCGCCTTCACCAAATGGAGGGAAGGGTCAGCAGATTGCCAGGCCCTTCCTTCTTTAAGTTGTAGGAGAGATAATGACCCCCGAGTCCCGCCTCCAGTAGGCCCCGGGGTGGCGACTAGCACCAAGGGTATGATTTTTCACAAATATGGGAGGCATTACCCTTTTTATTATTTAGGATCGGGAAATAGGATAAGTCAACCACCCAAAAAGGGAAAGAAACAAGTGTAAATAAATAAACCCAAACAAAGCCCCCATGCATGTTTAAACAGTTTACAACAAGGTGCAAGTACAAAAAGAGGCTCAAAGTAAAATACCAAAAGAAAACAAAGGTATGACAACATCAACAAATCCAACTGTCCGACTAGTAGGGTCCCGCACAGCCCTGGTAGTCCTCCTGGAAACCTAAAAGTAAACGTAGGGTGAGCATACACGTACACTCAGTAGGGAAAACCAAGACTCTCGTGCACAAGTGGGGGAACGTGCTAAAGTCCCGTGAGAAAGGAGCAAACCAAATGCCTATTCAAGGTAAACTAACCACCCCAGGCCTACCAAGGCACGCTCCCAAAATAACGCAAGTCAAGTAATATATATAATCAAAGCACATCGATGTTTGGGTACCCCGCTCCACTTTCCCATTGGCTATTGAGACATCCTATGCATCGGACCAATCCCGCCATTCTCACCGCAGTCCCACTGCCACACCCGCCCGCACACACCTGGGCCACAACCACACGCAGTCCCACTGCCGAAATCCCACCCGCACACACCTGGGCCTCAACCGCACGCAGTCCCACTACTGAAATCCCGCCCGCACACACTTGGGCCTCAACTGTCTCACGTAACCACGCCCGAAGACACCTGGGCTAGAAGATCAACTGTCACGCCCGAAAACACATGGGCCTCATCCTGAAGACACTTGGGAAACCACCTGCCGCACACACCTGGACAACCACAGTACTACCCTGCCCGAAGGTTCTTGGGCTAATAATGGATCTCAGGCTATCACAGCCTGCCCGAAGATACTTGGGATATTCGGGAAAGGGAGCAGAAAAGGAGCTAATAACCAGCCACTAAGAATAGTGTTGGGAAAAACACCCTTCCCCCATAAATGGGGGTGTTCGGCCCTGAGTGCTCAACATGGGTGTGGCGCGAATAAGAAACACAAAGCTACAAGTATAGATATAGGTAACAAACACTCACCCAAATCTTAGGTTTTCCTAGCCAACCTACAGAACACAACACCACTGCGTCCGAGTCACAGTTCACGACCCATGCCCACAAAAACCATTTGTCCCATTCTTGTTTCAGGTTCAGTCAAGAATGTTCAAATAATTTTAAGCACTACTGGGAAACTACCATAAGCATAACCAAGGAAAGCATCAAAAGAAATGATCAACCAAAACACTCACACCTGGTTCAGTCAACAGAGGATCTCTCCCCAATTTGTGATATCAACGAGTACCCACCCGGTCTCAAACTCACAACCACCGAAACCATACCAACAGGGAATCCCATCCCCAAATTCACACAACCACCGGGTAATTTCAGATTTAAAAGACTTAACACACTCCGTGAATTCAAACCTGTGTGTTCTAACCTATAGTTAACATAGTAGGATTTATCATGGTGCTTCCATCATATTCATCCAGGTATACGGGATTAAACAATTTCACAGCAGGAGTTCACAATTTCAGCAACCTATTTAAAACATCACGAGGGGATTCATCAGTGCACATACAATGACAACCAACGGCCTCAATTTTCCGAAAAACATAAACCAGCACAACTAAAAAGGATGATCACAAGATTAATCATAAACAACGATCACAACCCCTTCCCCTTCTTTCTTTAGAACTTCGTTTATTATCTTCATTAAGGTTCGGTTCAACCAATTCCTTAGGAAAAAAATAACGCCCACCCCGCATGATACACAAAAGTGAGAGACGAGAGATATTCCTTACTTACTGATAGACGACCAACGCTTAGGTCATGGGGGGGGGGGGAGGCGGAACTTCACAGATAACGACGTGGCGCGCCCGATGCACCAGAAGAGCCACGATCGAGGAAGGGAGAAACCACGGCCTAACCCTTAATTTATAAGAGCCGGGGACGGTTGAGATAAAAACACTGAACCGCGTAAGACGTGGAAGTCATTGGTTGACCACGCGGCTTGACTCATCATTAAAGGTGCTGGGTGGTTTAAACCGACTCATGAGTCGATTCTGTATTTAATTAAAACTTTTGTGTGCGTTTCGGGTCTTTAAGACAAATTTTTTTAAATGAGGCAGAATAGGGTTTAAAACACTATTTGCGAAAAAGGAGCGTTACTGGAACAACTTGGCAAGGTCGGGTGACGTCGGCCGGTTCCGCCGATCGGTCGCACCGATCGGTCGCACCGATTTGTCTCACCGATCGATCTCACCGATCGGTCGCACCGATCGGCACCCCTTAGGGATCCGGATTTTGGAAAAGGAAGGGACCAAGGGGGGTCTGGGTCATCACATCAGATACCTCTTAAACGATTCTCGTCCTCGAGAATCACAACAAACCAGAAGGAAGAGAGGGTCCGAACAACCATCTTCGAAAGATACCTCTTAGGAGTGAACCCCTGCTAACTAAAAACACTTCCCTTTCAAGAACCAAGAAACATACCACGCCAAACCGCCCGGTCATGTGGGTTTGGGGAGTTCCCCTCCCCCATGTCAAGATATTATCCTCTTTGGGCGGCACTGACTCGCCCGCACGGGTTTAATCGCATCCACCTTAATGCGTCTTGATTAGGGGTCGGGTTCCCTCTTCCCTTTAGCCGGGGCTTTTCACACACAACAGAGGAAATAAACTAGTACATTTCATAGCCAAAAGTCAAACATTATACCACAACACACGAACCAAGGGAATGGCTCGCCCCCGAAGCACCTTCTCCTTGCGATCCTCGATCATCACTGGTTTCTACACAAAGGTTACGTCGTCCTCGATTTCCAGTTCACCCCAATCAAGGACATGTGAAACATCGTGCAGATAACGACAGAGCTGGGATACATGAAAAACATCATGTATCCTTAGCAGCGGTGGCGGTAACGCTAGCTGATAAGCCACTTCGTCGACCCTCCACAACACTTCGAAGGGCCCGACGAATCTGGGGGAAAGCTTACCCCCCTTTCCGAACCTCCATTGCCCACGCCGCGGGGAGACCTTCATGAACACGTGTTCCCCAACCTCAAACTCCAAGGGCCTTATCCTGGTATCAGCATATGACTTCTGTCGGTCCTGGGCCACCTTCTTCTTTTCCCGTATGAGTTGAATCTTCTCTGTCGTGTCCTGCACCACCTCCGGGCCAAGGATGCCTGCCTCTCCTACTTCGGTCCAACACATAGTTGAACGAAAATTCCTCCCGTACAAAGCCTCAAACGGGGCCATACCGATGGTAGAGTGGAAGCTATTATTGTAGGAAAACTCTACTAGAAGAAAGTATCGCACCCATGACTCTCTTGAGTCCAGAACACATGCCCGTAGCATGTCCTCCATGGTATGGATGGTGCGCTCCGTTTGTCCATCTGTCTGGGGATGGAAAGCAGTGCTAAGGCGTAACTGGGTACCAAACGCATGCTGCAATCCTCTCCAGATTCGTGAGGTAAACCGTGCAACCCTATCCGAGACTATAGACCTCGGAAATACATGCAACCGCACCACCACATTCACGTACTTTCGTGCCAAAGAATCCACAGTACTTGACTCCCTGATTTCCAGAAAGTGAGACGATTTCATCAGCTGTCCACCACCACCCAGATGGTGCCGCACCCTCCTTGGACCTTGGGTAGTCCCGTGACGAAATCCATCGAGATGTCGGCCCACTTCCACTAGGGAACAGCTAAAGGCTGCAGTAGGCCACCTGGAACCCGGTGTTCAGCCTTCACTTGCTGACATACTAAGCATTTAGCCACAAATTCTGCCACCACTCGCTTAACTCCGGGCCACCAGAACTGCCTTTTCAGCCCTTGGTACATATTGGTAACTCCTGGGTGCACCGCCAGGGGTGAGTTGTGGAACTCACTGAGAACCTTTCCACGCATCACTCTTGGAACAAACAACCTTTTCTGGAAAAGCATCCGGTGCTGACCATCCTCTGTCTATTCTCTTGGAGCATCGCCCTGGTCAACCCGATCACGCATCACTTCACACTCGGGGTCTCCCCACTGAGACTCCTCCACTTGTCGAAACAGAGACGACTGCACTATCATCTGATATAGGCAGCCTCTTCCACTATCCATCTTCGCATCCAGGTGTAAGGTAGCCAACTCCTCCATTGCCTTCCAGGCATTTTCCGACTCTCGGACCGCATCCTTTTGCGTCCTCCTGCTCAAGGCATCGGCCACCACATTTCCCTTTCCCTCAGTATAAGAGATTTCAATGTCGTAGTCCTAGAGGAACTCCACCCATATCCGTTGTCGCAAGTTCAAGTCCCACTGGGAGAAGATATACTTTAAGCTTTTGTGATCTGTGAAGACCACAAAGCATTCCCCGATGAGGTAGTGCCGCCATAACTTTAGCACAAAAACGACCGCTGCAAGCTCCAGGTCATGGGTGGCGTAGTTACGCTCATGGGGGTGTAGCTGCCTGGACCCGTAAGAGATCACCCCTCGTTGCTGCATCAACACGCATCCCAGGCCCTGTCCTGAAGCATCACAAAATCCCTCATAGGCCATCCCTTCTTCTGGTAATCTCAACACTGGGGCACTAACCAGATTTTCTTTTAGGTAGCTGAAGGATGACTCGCATTGCTCGCTCCACATGGAAACCTGGTCCTTCTTGGTCTAAGTCGTTAAAGGGGCTGCTACTCGAGAGAAGTTGGGTACGAATCTCCGGTAGTAACCTTCCAGTCTGAGGAAACACCGGACTTCCGCCACATTCTTGGGTGCTGCCCAAGAAACAACTGCCTCAACCTTTGATGGGTCGAATGCTACCCCCTGCTCAGACACTACGTGCCTGAGGAAGTGCACTTCTCGTGTCCAGAACTTGCACTTTGAAAACTTCCCATAGAGCTGGTGCTGTCGGAGGACTTCTAAAACTGTCCTCAGGTGCTCTGCATGGTCCTCTTATGACCTTGAATAGATCAGAATATCGTCGATGAATACCACCACAAACTGATCCAGGTACTCTCGGAAGATGGAGTTCATAAGCCCCATGAACACGGCCGGGGCGTTCGTAACACCAAAGGGCATGACCACGAACTCTAAGTGCCCATACCTGCACCTGAACGCCGTCTTCGAGACGTCGCTATCCTTCACCCTCAGCTGGTGGTATCCGGACCGCAGGGCGATCTTCGAGAACCATCCTGCCCCCTTCAGTTGGTCAAAAAGATCATCTATCCTCGGAAGGGGGTAGCGATTCTTGATCGTTACCTGATTCATCCTCCTATAGTCGATGCACAACCTGAGGCCACCATCCGCCTTCCTTGTGAACAAGACTGGAGCGCCCCATGGTGACGCACTCAGACGGACATAACCCCTCTTCATCAGATCGTCAATCTGTATCCGCAACTCTCGTAGCTTCGATGGTGCCATCCGATAAGGAGCCATCGAGATCGGACGAGCGTCGGGTTGTAGGTCTATCCTGAACTCGATATCGCGTCGAGGGGTTAGAGTCGTCACCTCCTCAGGAAAGATGTCCATAAACTCGCGGACGATCTCTGGCACTTCCACCATCTTAGCATCTACTGATTCCACTGTCAGCTCGGTCAACAAGGAGAGGAGAGGATCCTCCCTCCTATTTCCCTTCGGACCGCTCAGCTCGCCGGTGAAGGTAACACACTGGCCGTCCAAACCTGAGAACACCACCCTTCTTCAGAAACAGTCAATGACGGCGCATACAGAAAATAGCCAGTCGATGCCTAGGATGACATCGTACGGCTGAATCTATAGCAGAAGGAGATCCCTAACCAACTGATGTGGCCCTAACATCAGTCTACATCCCCGACAAACGAACAACAAGTCGATCTAACCTCCAACTGGTGTGCTCAACACCAGTGGCACTGGAAGTCTCTCGGCATCTAGACCCAAGGCACGGGCTAGACTGGGTGCAACAAAGGAGTGAAAAGATCCGGTATCGAACAAAGCATAAGCAAGAGTGCTAAACACATTGATCGTACCTCGAACAACCTCTGGCCCTATTGGAACTGTTGCCTCTGCGGCGTGTAACTGTCCACGCCCAACTCCCCTGCTGGAGGGAGAGTAGCTCCTGCCTCTTCTCCGCCTTCATTGTCGAGGAGAGGAACTCCGCCCGGAACTCCTTCTCGAAATCCGACCAAGAAACCTCAGACTCTTTCCTATTCCCCAGTTGAAGCATCCACCACTGACGTGCCGCTCCTCGCATCTGGCTAACAGCTAGAGGAACCCAGTACTCGGTCGGGGCCCAAATCAGGCCGAAGGCTATAACTAGCTCCTCTAGCCAGCCTTCCATCTTCATATCGGAGGTGCTTCCCTCATACTTCTCGAGGGCCTGTCGCTGGAAGGCCCGGAGGGTCTTTTGCCACTAGTCGCCCTCTTCCTCTCGATCAGCTCTCTGTCGATCAGCTAAAGTAGTCTTCGGGGCCTCGATCGCCTGTACCACACGTGGTCGCCTCCCAGGTGCCATAGCTACAAGGTAAACAAGGAATGCCTAAGCCCAAGTAGTGCGTAATAAAAGGAAAAGCTTCTTAAAATTTTAAATTTATTCTTAATTCCCAAAATATCCCAAAAACATAAGAACACAAGTCGTTTATGATGCATGTACCTTTCCTAGGCTCTCTACCCTGCAATCAGTGTGGTCTCACTTGGTCGTTCGGTAGGCCCAGAGTCCTTGCATCGGATCACGGGGGGCCCTAAAATCTTATGTCCTAGCCGATCTTCCCTGGCCAAATTCACGCACCAAGGTCACCCAACGCTGTTGCCTTACCATCCCATTCAATCCCCACTGTGCCTAACTCTAGACTCAATCCTACCTCTCAAACCTTCCTCTGATACCATTCTGTCATGACCCGCCTTCACCAAAAGGAGGGAAGGGTCAGCAGATTGCTAGGCCCTTCCTTCTTTAAGTTGTAGGAGAGATAATGACCCACGAGTCCTGTCTCCAGTAGGCCTCGGGGTGGCGACTAGCACCAAGGGTAAGAGTTTTCACAAATATGGGAGGCATTACCCTTTTTATTATTTATGATCAGGAAATAGTATAAGTCAACCACCCAAAAAGGGAAAGAAACAGGTGTAAATAAATAAACCCAAACAAAGCCCCCAGGCATGTTTAAACAGTTTACAACAAGGTGCAAGTACAAAAAGAGGCTCAAAGTACAATACCAAAAGAAAACAAAGGTACGAAAACAGCAACAACTCCAACTGTCCGACTAGTAGGGTCCCGCACAGCCCTGGTAGTCCTCTTGGAAACCTGAAAGTAAATGTAGGGTGAGCATACAAGTACACTCAGTAGGGAAAACCCAGACTCTCGTGCACAAGTGGGGAAACGTGCTAAAGTCCCATGAGAAAAGAGCAAACCAAACGCCTATTCAAGGTAAACTAACCACCCCAGGCCTCACCAAGGGACGCTCCCCAAATAACGCAAGTCAAGTAATATATATAATCAAAGCACATCGATGTTTGGGTACCCCGCACCACTTTACCACTGGATATTGAGACATCCTACGCATCGGACCAATCCCGCCATTCTCACCGCAGTCCCACTCCCACACCCGCCCGCACACACCTGCACCACAACCACACGCAGTCCCACTGCCGAAATCCCGCCCGCACACACCTGAGCCTCAACCGCACGCAGTCCCACTGCTGAAATCCCGCCCACACACACCTGGGCCTCAACTATCTCACGTAACCACGCCCGAAGACACCTGGGCTAAAAGATCAACTATCACGCCCGAAAACACCTGGGCCTCATCCCGAAGACACTTGGGAAACCACCTGCCGCACACACCTAGACAACCACAGTACTACCCTTCGCGAAGGTTCTTAGGCTAATAATGTATCTTATGCCATCACATCCTACCCGAAGATACTTGGGCTATCCGGGAAAGGGAGCAGAAAAGGAGCTAATAACCATCCACTAAGAATAGTGTTGGGAAAAACACCCTTCCCCCATAAATGGGGGTGTTCAGCACTGAGTGATCTACTTGGGTGGGGTGCGAATAAGAAACACAAAGCTACAAGTATAGATATAGGTAACAAACACTCACCCAAAGCTTAGGTTTTCCTAGCCATCCTACAGAACACAACACCACCGCGCCCGAGTCACAGTTCACGACCCTTGCCCACAAAAACCATTTGTCCCATTCTTGTTTCACGTTCAGTCAAAAATGTTCAAATAATTTTAAGCACTACTGGGCAACTACCATAAGCATAACCAAGGAAAGCATCAAAAGCAAAGATCAACCAAAACACTCACACCCGGTTCTGTCAACATAGGATCTCTACCCAATTTGTGATATCAATGAGTACCCACCCGGTCCCAAACTCACAACCACCGAAACCATACCAACAGGGAATCCCATCCCCAAATTCACACAACTGTCATGACCCGCCTTCACCAAAAGGAGGGAAGGGTCAGCAGATTGCCAGACCCTTCCTTCATTATGTTATAGGAGAGATAATGACCCCCGAGTCCCGCCTCTAGTAGGCCCCGGGGTGGCGACTAGCACCAAGGTTTTGAGTTTTCAAAAATATGGGAGGCATTACCCTTTTTATTATTTAGGATCAGGAAATAGGATAAGTCAACCACCCAAAAAGGGAAAGAAACAAGTGAAAATAAATAAACCCAAACAAAGCCCCCATGCATGTTTAAACAGTTTACAACAAGGTGCTTGTACAAAAAGAGGCTCAAAGTACAATACCAAAAGAAAACAAAGGTACGACAACAACAACAACTCCAACTGTCCGACTAGCAGGGTCCCGCACAGCCCTGGTAGTCCTCCTGGAAACCTGAAAGTAAACATAGGGTGAGCATACAAGTACACTCAGTAGGGAAAAACAGGACTCTCGCGCACAAGTGGGGGAACGTGCTAAAGTCCAGTGAGAAAGGAGCAAACCAAACGCCTATTCAAGGTAAACTAACCACCCCAGGCCTCACCAAGGCACGCTCCCAAAATAACGCAAGTCAAGTAATATATATAATCAAAGCACATCGATGTTTGGGTACCCCACGCCACTTTCCCACTGGCTATTGAGACATCCTACGCATCGGACCAATCCCGCCATTCTCACCGTAGTCCCACTGCCACACCCGCCCGAACACACCTGGGCCACAACCACACGCAGTCCCACTACCGAAATCCCGCCCGCACACACCTGGGCCTCAACCGCACGCAGTCCCACTACTGAAATCCCGCCCGCACACACCTGGGCCTCAACTGTCTCACATAACCACGCCCGAAGGCACCTGGGCTAGAAGATCAACTGTCACGCCCGAAAACACCTGGGCCTCATCCCAAAGACACTTGGGAAACCACCTTCCCCACACACCTGGACAACCACAGTACTACCCTGCCCGAAGGTTCTTGGGCTAATAATGGACCTCAGGCCATCACAGCCTGCCCGAAGATACTTTTGCTATCCGGGAAAGGGAGCAGAAAAGGAGCTAATAACCAGCCACTAAGAATTGTGTTGGAAAAAACACCCTTCCCCCATAAATAGGGGTGTTCGGCACTGAGTGCTCAACTTGGGTGGGGCGCGAATAAGAAACACAAAGCTACAAGTATAGATATAGGTAACAAACACTCACCCAAAGCTTAGGTTTTCCTAGCCAACCTACAGAACACAACACCACTGCGTCCGAGTCACTGTTCACGACCGTTGCCCACAAAAACCATTTGTCCCATTCTTATTTCAGGTTCAGTCAAAAATGTTCAAATAATTTTAAGCACTACTGGGAAACTACCATAAGCATAACCAAGGAATGCATCAAAAGCAAATATCAACCAAAACACTCACACCTGGTTCTGTCAACAGAGGATCTCTCCCCAATTTGTGATATCAACGAGTACCCACCCGGTCACAAACTCACAACCACCGAAACCATACCAACAGGGAATCCCATCCCAAAATTCACACAACCACCGAGTAATTTAAGATTTAAAAGACTTAACACACTCCGTGATTTCAAACCTGTGTGTTCTAACCTAGAGTTAACATAGTAGGGTTTATCCTGGTGCTTCCAACTTATTCAGCTGGGTATACGTGATTAACCAATTTCACAGCAGGAGTTCACAATTTCAGCAACCTATTTAAAACATCACGAGGGGATTCATCAGTGCACATACAACGACCACCAACGGCCTCAATTTTCAGAAAAACATAAACCAGCAAAACTAAAAAGGATGATCAAAAGATAAAGCATAAACAACGATCACAACCCGTTCCCCTTCTTTCTTTAGAACTTCGTTTATTATCTTCATTAAGGTTTTGTTTAACCAATTCCATAGGAACAAAATAACGCCCACCCCGCATGATACACAAATGTGAGATATGAGAGAAATTCCCTACTTGCTGATAGACGACCAACGCTTAGGTCAGGGGGGAGACAGAACTTCACGGATAACGACGCGGCACGCCCAATGCACCAGAAGAGCCACGATCGAGGAAGGGAGAAACCACGACCTAACCCTTAATTTATAAGAGCCGGGGACGGTTGAGATAAAAATGCTGAACCGCGTAAGACGTGGAAGTCGTGGGTTGACCACGCGGCTTGACTCATCATTAAAGGTGCTGGGTGGTTTAAACCGAATCATGAGTCGATTCAGTATTTAATTAAAACTTTTGAGCACGTTTCGGGTCTTTAAGACATTTTTTTTAAATGAGGCATAATAGGGTTTAAAACCCTATTTGCGAAAAAGGAGCGTTACTGGAACAACTTGGCAAGGCCGGGTGACGTCGGCCGGTTCCGCCGATCGGTCGCACCGATCGGTCTCACCGATCGGTCGCACCGATCAGCACCTCTTAAGGATTCGGATTTTGGCAAAGGAAGGGACCAAGGGGGGTCTGGGTCATCACATACGTGGATTTAATTATGAATTAATTAAACGGATATGATGTGATTAATTAATTAAGGACATTTGAAATTTTGAATGATATAATTAATTCTTGAAAAATTAATTATGGGTTGTGATTTGTTTTTTAAATTAATTAATTGATGGTTTGATTAATGGTAATGTTTACTTAGTTAATAGTGGCATTAACTAATAGATTTGGTATATTTAACAAATAAATTGGATTGTTTAGGGAATAAGGATAATTTATTATTGAATAAATTATAATGTTTTTAGTTAAAGAATTGGGATACTTAAATTTTGAGTTAAATATCTAATTGACTTGCTTGTGGTTAAGAATAATTAGTTCTTAATTAATTATAAACTATTGAGATGTTGAATTGTTAATTAATTGCAGAATTATTTTTTGGGATATTTATGTTGTTAATTAGTTTTTAAATTAATTATTAGATTTGATTAATTAATTTATGAATTAACTAATGGTTGGTTTTGGGGTGTTATACATGGAATTCTACATCAATGATTAATATATTTGTATAATTGGTAAAGGGGTTGTGAGATAGGGACTGATGCTCCAAATACTCACAGAGTTCTAGATATGTTGTTCTATACCCAGTTTTCTTGTAAATATTCTTTTATGGGCTGGAGTCTGATAATCCAAATACCCATGGTTTTTGAGATAAGGACTGATTATCCAAATACTCACGAGGGTCAAATACAAGATGTTCTATACCTATTAATTGAAATTGGTCTGTGGGTCCAATTGGAAGTACATAAACTGAATTAAATGGTAAATGAAATTCGAAACTCTATAATGTTTTATTAAATTAAATATGTGATATGATTCAGACCCTAGAATGGCTGGGGTATGTATTGAAATAAAGGTGTCCACGGGAACTCGGGGATTTATTAGGTCAAATAAAGAATATCAATTAATGTGTTAAAAAGTTTATTTATGCAGTATATATGTATAGTTCATATTCAGACTATTATTTCCAGCTACGAGCTGAAGAAGGTATCTCCGTCAAGTGTCCCTTAGCAATTGGGGTGGGAAGTATTTTATTTATTCAAGTCTATTTTTTTCATTATACCTACACAATATTTATGTTCCACTATTTGGATAGGGATAGAAACTGGTGGTTCCAACCTATTGAGTTGTATATACACAACCCTGCTCTAGATGCCACTACACTGGGGTACCCAAGTAGACCTTCCTTGTTTACTGAATTGTAAAGCTTTGACCTTGCTTGTTCATGAATTCCAGTACATAATGATATAAGCAAAGGACTAAGCTAGAGCTCAGGTTTCTCATGGATTTTTCCATTTGGGATTTGACTCATTACTTATTTATTTCATTATTGATATATAAAGAATGTTTTTCTTTTTATCACATTCATAGTTGTACCATCATAACGTGCATGCATTTTATAACATTGATGTTCGAAATTTTTTTTATACGTGATATATGAATTTACGTATTCTATTGATTTATTGTTATTCACACTATTTCCACGATTTTCTGATATATTCTATTGTGTTTACATTTATAAGATGGCATATTCTAGACCCTATCATCTCTTCGTAAACCTTTAGCATATGGGGAGACACACTTGAGGTCATGTCATGACCTATCCAGCCACCCGT
Source organism: Viscum album (assembly GCA_963277665.1). NCBI lineage: Eukaryota > Viridiplantae > Streptophyta > Magnoliopsida > Santalales > Viscaceae > Viscum > Viscum album. The sequence continues at coordinate 940,515,641 of OY728129.1, forward strand.
TTAGGGGTAAGCTGGGTCGGGATGTTACATTTTATTATATTGCTTCCCACTTTGTTTCTATGGAATCATACTGGGTATGTATTTAGTAACCCTGTAATAGGATTTTATAGAACATGTCCTGACATATGTAGAATATAGGAAAATAGATGGTGAATTTTTTGGGTCCAATGTTCCTATTAATTAGTAGTAATGGTTGAAATGGTCATAGGATGGTGGTCAGTATCCTATATCTTTATTATGACCTTCCTCCTCATATATTTTTTGGTTGATAGTCCATTTATTTACTATTTTTCATTTAATCTTCCTTTTTATTACATTAGATGTATTATATTTCTTCAATCTGATTATACATTAGTTTATAAAATTCCTTTTTTACACCTCAATTTGTATAGTATTATATCTTGCATGTTGGTGATATAATTGAAGCACAATTTCTGTTTTTGTGTTTATGATTACTTTTCTATGGCCTTCCATTTATGAGATATACCTACTTTATACATTTTATTATTGCATTTTATAATTGAGATAGTCTTGGGAAATCACACTCATTTTACTACTAGTCCTGGTGGGGCCCCAATGAGTCAGGTCATGACTGAGTGTTATTAATTATGAGATCTATCCTCGTATATATTCTCATTGATATAGGTGTTTTGAGGATTGGTTTAGGAATACATGGAAATGATATGGGAATTTTTTTTATTATCGCTGAGGCCCAAAAAACTAGTTTTGGTGTAGTGGATGATGTATCAATATAATTGGACTTTTACCACCACATTATCAATATATTGTATTGAGAAGTCATTTTACGGGATATTAATGGCCCATGAAACATATAGGAATATTTTATCGATTTCATGTATGTGATCCTGTTCCTAAAATATTATAATTTGACAATGGTATACATGATAAATATCATGATATTCTATGTAGAGAGCCCACAAAAAACCCATGATAGGGTCTTGAAGATGAATAGTCAAGTGATGACGCCTTAGTCTGTGATCCAATTCACTATGTGTTCCCTCCATGATTTCAAATATAAGTTCTTACAACTGACATGAGGAACATGGACCTACCTCTACATGTTTATGATATTTTTTCATTATATTAAATAAATGGATATTCTAATATTAATTTGTTATGATGCACATATGCATAGTGTATTTCATGATTTTTTTTGACCTAAACCACTTAGGTTTTGATGACATTCGGGCCCGTAGGCATTGAAAGATGGATGGAGTATGTTTTTTGGGTTTCTAACTCATTCATACCACATCTACTAAAATTTTATACTTGTATGAAATCTTTTTCAATGAGAAGTAGGGAACTAGTGAAATTTAGTATCCTTGATCCATGACATGGTGAAACTATCATGGTAATAGTTTTAGAACTTATTCTACGATGAGTACAATCATTTGAACTTGTGATATGTGTGGATTTGAGAGTTTATATAGTTTCATATGGGTGATATGACTATTGTTTAGTAAACATAAATGTTCACTTAAACTCATGTTATTATTTCAATGTGTTGTTATATTTATATATCAAGACATAGATGTTTATGTAAGAGTTGCAAGGGGACACCATTTATATTGAGGTTTCTAAATTCAATCTCACTTATGAAAGAGTGATGGAGAGATAATTATAGATACGTAAATCCTTAGTAGAGGAGTGTCGGGTTTCATGACCAGGAATCACTCATCATATAGTAGAGCCTTCCTCTCCATATGGAATAATTTAGGCATTTGGTTCTTATAAAAGGATGAATTCATGTAATCATTTCTTGTAACTATGAATAGTAACATAGGTGTCCCAAAAAGGAACTATAAATTGAGAGGTTTATAGTGCTATGATTTTGATAAAGAGAGACATATAGTTCATGATTCTTGTCTAATCACTCTATAAATAGTGGTCTAAAAATTTACATTCCTCTATAATATATGAATCATCACCATAACATATTACACTATCTTTTAAATATTCCGATATTGTGAGATGGCACTTGGTGGATATATCTTTACATAGAGTAACGTTAGTTTTTTTATAAATCCATATGAATCTAATCTTGTTATGGACTTACTATCCATGGTGCATTCTTATATAGTTTACTAGAACATTAGATTATGTTTTCTATATAATAATGGGATTGTGATCTCCTTTAATAATGAAAAGGGACTAATAACAAAATGAGTTAGGATCAAGAGTAAGAATTTATATCCAATATCCTATCAATGGGTTAGTTAACCACATATTAAAACAATAAATTCATAATTATAGATTAAAATATTAATGGATAATAGCATTGATACCTCTGCTTAATATGTTTTGGGACTACCTTCTGGATGATCGATAAATTTCTACAATGAGTTTCTCTCTAGGCCCATACGGATATCTTGTATTTTATATCGAGTATCCCACACTGAGATCTTGGAGAAGATGGATAAATAAGAGGACCTTCAAGAGAATCATTTTTTTGATAATGTGTGTACCCCCAAAGAGGCTATAGTTATGTTCATCATGAAGGTGGATGGATTCTTAAGAATATTCATTGATTATCCACACCAAAAAGTGGGGACGATGAAATATAGTACCCCTTAATGAGAATTTATTACCTATGTGACCAATTAAATACCAATAGATGGTGCTCAATGATTAAAATTGGTTTCAGATACCCCTAGTTTTATATTGAGTAAGAGTATATTAAAAATATTGTGTTTTTATTCCATTATGGAATCTTTTATTTCCTTGAAAATATCATAAATGTGTTATTTGAACATGGGTTTTTTCATGGGAAAAATAAATCAGGTCATTTAATAAATTATGGATTGGTTTTCGGTTTCTATGATTGATGACTTTATCATTTATTCCACATCATAAGATGATTGTACCCAGTATTTTAGGATAGTTCTAGACTCACCCACAGAGAAAAAATTATAAAAAAACACTTTATGTGTTAATTTTTATTAGAGAGGTTCAATTTCTAGGTAATATCATCTTTGAATATAGTGTAGTCATGGACCCTATAAGGATTGAAGAAGTAATAGCACAAGAAGAATCCATGTGGGTTTGTAGGTGTTTTTTACGAAATAGTACAGTACTATTAGAGATTTTTGGTATTTATTTGTACGAATTCATCCACATTAGCAACATTGATATGAAATTATATATTGTTCAGTTGGAAGTAGTGATGTATGAAATCCATCTAGGGGCTGAGGAAATGGTCTATCAGTCCTCCTACGTTGAAAAAACATAGGAGGGTTTTGGGTACAATGTATTCTACGATTCCTCAATATCTATGATCTGGTGCATATTTATTAATATAGAGATAGTAATTAATAAAGAGTAGATGTAATATGAGACCCCATTAGATGACATATGCAACAAATGATTTTGAGGATTCAATATTAGCCTTTTCCTTGAGTATGTTGTGAAATTATATTCGAAGTGAGTGCTTTGTGGTTTACACACACCACTGAGGTCTACGATATATCATTTACTATAGATAATATATAATAACAAAGATATTTGGTGGAGTTACTATATTAATATGACATAGAGTTATTATATTCAATTGGGAATACTAATTGAGTAGATTATCCCCTTAACCAAACATCTATATCTCACTTAGATGATGAGTCATATACGTGGTAGGTATCATTGAAACAGATCATGATTAAGGAGGGAGGGACAACTTATCTCAATTTTATGGTATTGACTCCAACACTTCTCCAATTTTAGAGTGATGCTTAGATGAGATACATATATTGTGAAGTTATTCACAATTAAGAATATCAATATATTTCCCGTATAGTTTTTCTAATTGTGGGGATCAATTCAACATTTTCATATGACATATTTTGGCACATATTATGTTGCATGATTAGGTTTGGGGGGATTTGTATCCCCCTAGTAACAAATATTGAAGTGGAAAATAATTTTAGAGACACTTAGAATAATTTATAGTTATAAAAATGTGCTTCAATGTTTCTGAGTTTCCATCTCGATTCCATTAATTTATCTATTTCAAGGGAAAACATTATGTTCCATCATGAATGAATCTCCAAATTCAGATCCTTGAATATATGTGGGGTTACATATTAATGGATTTTTTATGGGTCTTCTAGAAATCAGAAAATACAATTAAAATATATGGGTGATTTTTTATTATCTTACCATGTTAGAAAACTTTCACTCAAGATGAGAGAAATGTTTGGTTGAGTGTTTGTGGGAGTTATTCATGCAATGGATTATCTATCCTCGTGTGGAACCATTTAAAATAGACTCTAAATAATATGGTTAGTTCATGCAAGGGTTGTTGATATATTTGTATGAGGATTTGGGGACCCATTTATATGTGAGAATGATATTCAATAAATTGAAAAATGACCAGACATAATAGATCATCCATGTTTAATAGGATGTATTTATATCCTATAGGTTATACATTATTCAATTTTTATAGAAACAATTTCCATTACAGGATTTCAATTATAATAATATTTATCACCCAATAATCATATTTTCACCATTAGATGGTCTATACAGGAGAAACCAGAGGTCACATAGTTTTTTTATAGGAATTTATATTCATTTTTAATTGTATAAAGGCAGGTGCAGGCAATAATAATATAATTTCACATGATTAATTAGTGATTGATGATTTCACAGAGATGGTAAAAATCATAAACAATCTAATGAAATTGTACCTTATAAATATAATATATAAATCAAAAATTTCAAAATAACTATCCCCATTGATGTTTTTATTGGTATGATTTGGGTGGAATGTTATTCTTGAGGTTCATCATAATATTTTAGATATTACACTAGGTTGTAGTGGTGTCTTACACATTGTATTTAACATAATAGTTAGAATATTTCGATACAATATTCCATGTATCCTAGATGAGGAAATACATGCATAAAATGTCACAAAACATGGGCTGGGGAAGATATATATTGAGTAATAATCCACTCCATAATACCTAGTTTCCATTGATTATTGGTTGGATTGAACCCATCATGGCTGAGTTATTCTATTTGATTAATTTCTTTGTTAATAAGTTATACTACATGATATATTATAGGAGCATGGTATCTAAATTATTGATGGAATAATTTCATTATAATTGTATTTTTTCATTGAATGTATTCTTTGTTTTGAAATATGATACATCCATTGGAGTAATAACATGGGGCTTAGCATAAAGAGGAAATATATTTTATATCAATCTTGTTTTGTATTGATTCATATTAATGGGAGTGGAATTAGAAGAAATTATTTAATTAAATTTAAATATTATTGTATTGTTCTCACCTACAAGTCATTTTTATTGTCCTCGATATATAAAATCCTTAGTGTTATCTATATATCTTAAGTATATTGGGAAAGTCATTCCATCACCATGGTAGAGAACCTATGAGATCTCATAATAGGAGATTTGAGGATTAATGATGGAGTTGTCTATTCTTTCTAGTGACTTAATAGTGGAATCACCCGTTTTAATAAATCAATACAATATAAAACCAATGGATTAATATTTTTAGATCTCTCATCATTATTTGGATTGTATCCTTTATCGTCAATCAATTAAAAATTATTCTTTTACATCATTTTCTAGCATTACCCCATTGATTTATTTAATGTTATTTTATTATTTTAAACAAAATTATTAATTAGGATATAATTTTTCATATTAAATATAATAATTAAGTTGTTCTTATATATTCCATGGTTTGGAATTAAAATTTATGAACATTATTCTTTTATTTTTCATTTATACCTAAGCTCTTCAAGTGATCATCATTAGTTTGTGGATGTATATAATTTCGACTACCATTCTAGTTTGATGTTTTATAAAATGTAAGCGATAATTTTTTTGTGTCATTGAATATGGGTTTCCTGATTTTTAGAAATTATAATGATCCATAGATGTCTATATATAGATTATGTGGGGTCAAACCCTCATATTTCAATAGCTGACATGATGGGATTTTTATGGGTCTATGTAAATCTTGATTTCTAGCCCCCAAAAGAATAAAATTGATTATCAGAGGAGTTCAAATTGATTTAATTATATATATTGAATAAATCATCATGACTGGTAGTAAGATAAGAGTATGAAATGAAGATTCAAAATAAAGATTAATGTTCTAGGAATAACCTATCTACATGCAGTTTTTTTCGAATAATTTACACTACGAAGTCTTCACTTTGTGATGGCTAGAGTTACTACCTGAAATAAAATATATCACATCCACATTAATGTCCTATATTTCATGTTTCCCTACTCATGTTTTACAGTAAAATACAAGGATCATGCTCTTATTCCCCAATGGTGAATTAGAAATCATATCCACCAATAGTTATGTCATGTGGTGTTGGTCATATAGTTTTTCTATGTTTAGATTATAATTTATTGAAATCCTAGATGTCTTCACATGATTTTTTTCTTTGAATACACTTTTTTCCCTACCTTACTAGAAAATAGAAAAAATTAGTAGCACACAACTATGAGAGGACATGAAGGTGCAACCCATTTATTCCAAGGAATTTTTTTGTACAATATATTAATGGTCCAAGTTCCCATATATATTTACATGAGAGTCGTAGTTGGACACATATATAGTAATTTGTTATTATAAATCCATTCTAGAACTGATGGTGGTGTTATTTTTGATATCAAATATACGGCATGAGTTGATTTGAGTGGGTTTATACACCTAGTAACACTTAACTGATGACATGGTATGAGAATGATCATCAAAATAGTGAAGGCATCGATACTGACCTGATGGAATGACATTCCATGAATAGGTCCCCCATATCATATATACTTGAAGATTTTGTACATCTCTATAATTCATGGGTTATTTACTTTATCATTAGAGTTGGTACTACCCCTTCATTAAGATCCCTTGGGGATCAGGTCCTTTACCCGTGTCACTACTCCCTTAGCTACAGTGCCCATTGACATGTTGTTTATCCCCTAATCTGATTCCAATGAGATTGATATAAGTTTATGAATTTGGAAATTGGATCTATAAATACATGAAAAAACACATATTTGGTAACAGAATTTGAAGTGTGGTATTCATATATCTTTAACTTATCTTTATATATGAGAATGTCTATCATTATGGTTTTCCCCTAATGTTCATCCCCTTTTGTCTTTTCGAAGTCATACACAGTATGTACGTACTCAATATTGAATTGGGTTTTCCCACTTGTTTAATTTCACTAAAATTTTAAATAATATTATGAAAAGTGTTCGGTGGGGTTAATATAGCTAGATCATTTTAATACCCAATGATTGTGGTCACAATACGGTGGCTGGTATCAAAGATAATGTGAAAGATCATCCTCCCAATCGGTTGTTCAGTTTGGGTTTTATTTATATTTTGTTAGGAATATATTTTTTTAATACATTGTTGGTATTATATTTATGAACTATAGCTATTCTAAAGGATGATAATTTTTTTTCTTCTTGGGTAAGTATAGTCTTTTATCCTTTATGGTTTTGATATACATCTATGTGTTAATGTGTACAGTTACATATGGATAACGCCTCACATTTCTAAGATATTCTTAGTTGGCACCTTCTTTTCTCTCAAACATTATATTAGTTCAGCTTGGTAGGTCGCACTATGTATATTATCAATTCTAGAGGGCCCCTAGTTGTTCACCTCATTTACATCAAGTTATGTTATTGAAAAAAATTTGTATCTTCTAGTATAGATAGAAAAAAAATATTTATTTCACAAATTGTCAAATTTTATATTTCAACATTAAAATTGAAATTAATTTAAAAAATTTATATTCTAAAATGTGTCATATTTGTGAAGTTATTTATAATTATATAAATATATTATAAATTACATAAAATGATTTAAAAAATATAAATCTATTTATTTCATTTTATTTAAAATTCTAGAAATTCAATAAAAACAATTCTTGAAATCATTGAAAAAAATAAAAAATAAGACCATTATTATGAATATGTCATAATTGTTTGGAAAGTGACATGAATTGGAGAACCAGTACATTCCTTAGGAAATATGTCATATTCTCATATATAAATCATTCATAAAGGTATTGAAAATCTTATGAACTTTAAATTTTTTATTTTACAAATATTTTATAAATTTATAAACATTGTAGTAACCTTTATTATAATATTATATCAAAAACTCACCCTCAAAGTTTATCACATATCCGTTGAGATGACACTACTGAGTGTTTGTAATTGTTTTTTGATAAAAATAATTTTTCATTAAAATTTTATAAAAAAAATAATTTTCTATATACAACAGTGTTTGGATGATATCATTGAAAACCAATCCAATATAAAAACATTAAAATTTTCATATAGACCATAGTGTAGTCTATCATAGTAAGAACACTTTTTTAGGATAAAACCATGATCATTTGGATTAGGATATAACATTCCATAATAAAATTTAGAAATTTATTTTTAAATCCAAATCATGGTTTTATCATTATCTTGATTGTTTGTCTTTTATTATTATTATTTATATATTACCAATGAGTACATTTTTATAAAACTATATCATAGTTTGGTAGTTTATGATACCCAATTTTAATGAATCGGTTCCATATCTATTTTAAAAACCACAATATGGTTTTATATAATTTATTAAGCCACTAATTTAATCTCATATGATATCAAGGATTATATAACTTCTTGAACCATAAAAATTTTAAACAAAACAAATTATTTTTATTTGAAAATATATTTTTTGATTTTTTTATTCATCTAATAAAACAAACCAAAAATTATTTAACTTTAAAAAATACAATATATGATTTTTATAAGATAAAATATGTTTCCCAAAAATAATAGATAACACCATAAAAACATAACTTATTACATATTATAATTCCATTAATTTGAAAAAATAATTATGTGAATATTTTTAGGGTTGAATGGTATTTCTTAAAGATACTTTACATGAGATTCATATAGATCACTCAGAATCATCCAACTTATTCCTTCTGACAAGAATATAAATTGACTCTGAAAATTTTTCGATGCTTTGGAAGGATTATATATCCCTATTAGTATGTTATATCCTTTATTTAGGAATATATATAAATGTAATGATCTTTGGCATGAGTATATTAACAATTTTACCACTTGTAATTTGGATTTCAGTTGCAAAAAATTAAAAAAAATATAATAAGACATAGAAATATTCACAAATGAGGTCACATATTTAGTGAATTAATCATTATTTTTATATATTTAAAAAGATAATACTCCACTGTAGTTCCCAAATCAATTCTTTATATATAATATTTTACATGTAGACAATAATTTTTTATGCTAAAACTCCACTTTTCATCATCACGTGATGATAAAACTATATATGATAAAGTAGGGTGGTATAAATATGATGTTTAATGATTTATCAAGAAAAATATATACTACCATGCTTAAAAACACAATATAGTGTCAACTAATATATTATGTTTAAATAATCACCAACCAAGACATGGTTTACTCTAACAATTCATGGTTTTACTTTTAGAAAAAAAATCTATTCGAATTTATCTAGTAGATTTATAATGTTTTTAGAAGTATAAGAATAGACGTAAATATATAATTTCTTCTATTGTTTTTTGAAATTTTCATAATTAGAAATATAAAATCATTTTATTGAGGTACTCATTTAACTAATAGTATTTTATAAAAACATTTTATAAGGATTTAATCATGGTTAAAATAAATTATTATATGGGTTATAAATTATATAAAAGCACTAAAATAAATTATAGAATAATTATATGATAATAAAATGTCTTGTACGTATCAAATATTTTGAAAATATTTTGTAATTAATTTTTTATGTATTTATATTAATTTTCAAAGAAATAAAAAAATATTCTTGTATTAGTAATTAAAAATATCATAGCTGGAAATTACATCAGGCTTGAAAAATCTATCTCATTGTGTGTACCATATTCCCCTTCTCATCAACCATTGATTTCTTCAAGGACATCACTATTTGGGAGGTGTGTTTAATGATCATACATTGAAAAAATTATTCTGGAAAAAGAATTAATATGTTAATATTGAGTATCCTATAAAAAATTATTATGAAAATGTTTTATTGAAATAACATAAGAATTTAAATTTTTAATTATTTATTTAATATCTAAAAATATTTTCTATATTATAGTATTAATATTTTCAATATTTTAAAAAATAAAGAATTTATTTTTCATATACTAATATTTTAATTGTTAATTGGTTTTTATTAATTTCTAGATTATATAAATGTTGAATATAATTTATTAAATTAGGAATGAATTCATGATTTAGTTTAAAGTGTTTAACCATTTCATATAATTGACACAATATGAATATAAAGAGTATCAATTTAGGGTTGTTGTATGATTTAGTTATGGTCAACCACATAATTTATTTGATTGTTGGTTATGAAGTTAGTTGTATTGTATTCATATGATTTATTAATAATATATGATTGGATTTTATTAGTATTAAGGTATATTATGATTATTTTTCTACTTATTGTGGGACTTTGGGTTACACCCCACACTAGGATGGGATTTTGGTCTTCACTTAGAAATGTTGATTTTGAATACTTGTCATCAGATTCTAAATCATATATTGGTTTTGGTTATATTTTATTTTTAACATTTACAAGATTGTGTTTCTTATTCATTAATCATTGGATTCATTTAGATATTTTAAATTAAAAATATAATTTATTTTTTGGTATATAATACTTATCCTGAGTTTTAGAAGGTGTTATGAATTTCTATGTTTTAAATATATTCATTTTGTTGAGGTTATTATATTTAAAAACTATATCCTTAAGATCATATATACACGATGTTAATACATGATATAATATGGTGAAATTATAAAACATGTAGTAAATAATAATAATTTGATGATCTTTAATGAAAACTTATTTTATGAAATTTATCATCCATATAGGTATGTCATTACAAATATATTAGCCTATAGAAAAACATTTATGAGGTAAGGAAATTATATATAACCCAAATAATATTATGCTATTATATGTTGAATGAGCTATGGGTTATATATAACATTGAAACCATAATTATTAGGTTAATATAGGATTGGAAAATTAATATTTCATATAATATATTTGGTTGAGGTGTTATCTCATAACTATAAAATAGTCATATTGGTTATAATTGAAATTATCTCCTATATAATGATATAAATCATTGGAGAAATTATAAACAATCCCAAATTTATACTAATATATCGAACTGTTCATATAAAGGGATAATTTATAAAAATAGTTGCATAGAATCTTAGAAGGAACTTAATTGATATAATTACTTTTTATATGATTTGAAAACCATGGTTGTTGTTTGAATAAAATATAGGATGTTTATAAAACCACATCATCTTAATTATAAATGAAATTAGTACCAATTTTTTAATAGGAATATCATAATGGAAGAAAAGATTATGACTGATATTCAAATATATGAATAACTATCTAACAAGAAAAAAAAATTAATGTTCATAAAAAATAATCTAATGAATGTAACAACTACTAATGTTATTTATTAATATAAATATATTTATTGTATGATTTTTAAATACTAAATTTATCACTATACATAAATTATTATCTCTGATGATCTTACACTTCATAAAAAACATGAAAATATTGATTCATTAGGGAAGATGAAAACCATAAAATTATTTATCATGAATAACATAGAAAATATATACACAATTTTTTCGATGAATTATTTTAGTAAAAAATAATCTACAATATATAAATCTAATATAATTTAAAAAACAACATTTTATATTTAAATGATATAAAGGGATTGGGATCACCACTCATGATCATCTGTTTATTAAATTCATTATAAAAGCTCGTCCATAAAGATTGACATTGGTTATTATGAGTTATAGCATGAATCATTTTAGCATTAATTTACCCAATCTTTACAATAATTTAGGACATATTAACCGAGAATAGTATGTCGATGCTCAATTTTCATGATAATGAAATAAAAAGGAAATTGAATTTTTTAAAAATAATAAAAAAATGAAATGTTATTAAAATTATATAACATTTTTTTAATGTGAATAAATGTGATTCCAAATGAATCTATTTTCATTATAGAAAATATGCTTATTTGATTTATTTTTATTCCAAAAAAAATTGAATTGTTGAAAAAACTTATATTGTGTTTTGGAAGAGTGTATTAATGTTATAAATATCAATATAATGCTATTTATTGGTATATTAAAAGAATTATAAATTATCAAATATCGTTGATATGTATATGAGTTCAGAATAGAGGAATAGTTGATTGGTGAAATATGCCTTTTTCATCCATGAGACGAATTAATGGTTCTCTAAACTAGGGAGTTAGACTGAAATAATTACATCAAATCTAAAATTTATTTATAATTTATTAAATATGTGTTTTTATCCTTTCATTTGGGTTACAAGATACAAGAAATATTATTATAAAAACTTATTTTTTATTAATTGATAGGATTATATTTATCCCCATGATTTATGATTTGAACAACTCTATGAATTATTCACAAAAAAAGTGGAAAAACGTTTCCTTCTCCAAGATAAAATAATTTATCCAATTCATTTGTTAGAATACGATGTATAGAGTTCCCACGACTACTCAAAAGATAATTACATTAAATAATAAAATATTAATCATTGATTATATCTCAAAACAAATTCGTAACCATATAAGAGTATGTTCCATAAAAATAATATTAATTTTTTTGTAAGGGTAAATTGATTATATTTAAACATGGGGAAGATTAATTTTTAAAATAAGATAATATAGATCTAATTTAACAAAACATTCACATAATATCTAAAATGAGAATAAGATATGTATGAAAATATTTTTTATAATATAATGACTAAAATTTATAGTTTGTTGTTAAATGATGTAAAGGAAATAATATAATAGAAGTTCTGAAATAGAATGACAGTTAACATAAAAAAATTACTATATATTTACATATTATTTGATAATATAATCATAAAATTATATGATGTTAAGTAATGATGTTATATTAATATGTTAAAATGGTATGATATAAAAATTGTAAATCATAATATAACGAATATTCAAAAACATTATATATTATAATCATTAAAGAATATTAATTTGAATATTTTTTGAGTTAGTTATTCATATTGTATTTTGTTTAGAAAATACATAAAATAATTTTTTATGGATTTAATTTAATTTTTGTAAGATGATTTATTTCTTTTTTTGCATGTGTTTTTTTGAATTATTTGTATATTCCATTGAACTAAATAGAAAACTACATCCACTGAAACATAGAATTGTATTGTGATTGAATGTCGATATGATTACATCATACAACCATGTTTTAAGATATTTCAATCAGATAACGGGGTGTTATGATTTATTTTGTTGGAATAAAACTCAATTAACAACGAATATTATAGTTTCATATTATTACAATGAAATCAATATTTTTATCATGAATATTCAATGAATGGATTAGTATGGTAAATATATTCAGTGAAATTTATCGCTGACCTAAATAAATATCAATAAAGTTTATTTTTACTAAAACCATTTTTCAATAAAATATTCATATTATTTTTATTTTGAGGGAATCGTTTTATGGATCTAAAAGTATAGTTTTACGTAAAAAAAATCTACTTTTTGTCAATAACAGTTGTCATTGAATCATAATTTGAAAAATTATATTTTGGGCTATAAGATGTATTTTTTGATCTAGTCGACAAGAGAATTAAAAGGATATGAACATATAATCCTTCTGATAGGGTTTCATTTGATGATGTTTAGAGTGCATGAGATCACCTTTATATGATATGGTTGAGGGAGGTATTCCGGTGATTGCATGACATATATTTTTTAATTTGTTTTTAGTAGATGGTATTATAGTATTGGGAGTGGTATAACTGGTATCTAGTTAGATATCTTCCATTCACTTTAGACAATTGTTATGGTTTCTTAAAGATTGATACATTTTAGTTAATAATTTACTTTTTTATATTTGATCAATTACTCAATACTCTAGGTAATTTTTTTTAAATTTCTTTGTTTTTATTTTAGTATCTATTTTGTTTTTTTATTAAGATGTTTTATTTTAAAATTATTTAATTTACACATAGTTGATATGTTTTTAAATTGTATATTAAATAGAGGATTATATTAGTAAATAAAATTACATGAATATTTGGTCCAATATTTCTAATCACATTTCAGACTACAATTAATCTCCATATTATAATAAAATATGACTACACCATTTAGGACATCATATGTAATCTAAGGTATTGTCTTAATACTAATACTATATTCCCTATTTGATCAATTATTTAGTACTTTTATTTCATCTAATTATTTTAATTAAACATATAGTAGTATCCTTACACTAACATGCATATGGAAAAAACATTTATAGAATGTAATCCTATAAGAACCATGGAATACATGAATCAAATTCAACCACTATTTTTATATATATTATACTATTATTGAAGGTATTCTATAATGTATATGTTAAATATAAACATTTGAGTTTATCACATAATAATAATTACTATAAATTTATCAATTATTACTTCATGATGAAAATGTTGAATATAAAAAAAATATAATTTATATTATATATTAGTTTACATAATGACATGATATATTTATGGTAACATTTCTATAACTGATGTAGTTAATTTTATATGTAAAATTTTGGTAATCGTCCATTTTTTGGATTTTAAGGATCACGATACATAGATGGCTATATTGAGCAATGTTTATCATTCCCTTGATTTTCTACCTAGAGATTTATTTTCCTAGGTTAATTATATATATATGATTGTAGTTAATAAATCTCAATCATTTATTGAGAATGAAATCACGTTTGAGAAACTTTTAGGGAATTATTTGGAAATTATAACTATGTAATGGGAATGCAATAGGATGGTTATAGATGATACTAAATACCAAAGGAATATATGCCTATAAGATCAACCTCAATAAAATATAAGAATATATTTATAATGAATTCTCATAAAAATAAGGCAATTAATCAATTAAAATTTTCATACACATTTTTTGAAACCTAAAAGCCTAATACGATGATATTATAATGTAAATATCAATAAGAAATTATTTAATATGAGAAATGTTAAGGACATTTCACTCATATTATTAGGTTTTTGAATAATATTTTCAAAAATATGATCTTTTAGTAATATAGTTTTATTATTAGAAAATATTAGAATGATAAAAATTGTCTTAATATTCGATTTGTATGAATGAAAGAAACATTGATATATTAAACAAGATTCTCCAAGTTTGATAAAAAAGAATTAGGATGGAAAATATTTTATGAATAACGAAATTTATTATTTCTATAAAACTAATAATATGTATTTTATTCAGAGGGAATCCATCATCTGATAGCAGTAGTGATTTATAGGTTGATATCC
The DNA here is from genome assembly GCA_963277665.1 of Viscum album. Classification (NCBI taxonomy): domain Eukaryota; kingdom Viridiplantae; phylum Streptophyta; class Magnoliopsida; order Santalales; family Viscaceae; genus Viscum; species Viscum album. Next base: position 940,531,157 of record OY728129.1, read on the forward strand.
AAAAGGTGGTCGATTTATATTAAAATATCCCACAAAATAATGTATGCATAATGGGATAGGTAACACTTAATTTATATGGTAATTTATTTAGTAAATTTTACTGTGTATTTTTCAATGGATGTTTAAACATGTTCGACATCAAAAATTCAAGATGATTTTAAACCATCTATTGACAATAATTTTAGATATATATTATTCATTCAAATAAAAACTAAAATGTATTAAAAATTTCTACAAAATTTTATAGATGATATAAAATTATTAGAATATAGTAATTCTATAAATTCTATAAAATATTTTATTCGACTGAAAAATATAGATACTATATTTTTCGAGATAATTTAATAGAAAACAAATCTCATATTGTATATAAATTAATTTTAATGAGAAAGGTATTAGTTAATTGGTGAATATAATAATAAAATATTTTCATCAATATCCTCACCACTAATCAATGAAGTTGTAGTGTTAACAAAAATTAATTGTTTGAACCATTGATTGAATAATTTAACTACTAAAATAAATGAATTTTAAGGGTTATATCAACAATTGTGTTAAAAAAACATCAATACTTGGTCATAAAACCACTAAATATGTCTTTATTTAAATACTTATTATCTAATATCTTATACAACCTTCTTTAAAAAATATCACAAAGATAACAATTGGAAATAATAATTTTTTATAAATAGGTTCTAATATATCATTCACAATAGATCTCATCATTACAAATAGAACATTATTGTATAATATAAATGATTCATAAATACATGAGTTCGAAATTTATATTTTTCTAATATCTTTGGACCCAATAATACTTGGGTAACAAATTATCAATCATTATTTTGTCATGTAAATTGAATATTTACAAGAATTAGGAACATATGTTGCATATAAAATCATGTTTCATGAACTATGATCGGAGACATGTCCAGATTTTTGAACGTTAATATAGTGAAGGGTGGATGATCCCCTTTTGATAAAATTTTCATGTAAAATTTAATTGCATTGGTAATGGATTTTATCTGTGGAAGAAATTATTATAAAATTTATATTATGAATTTTTAAATAATAACATCGTCATTATCATTGACCTACTATGTTTTAATGGTTAATAATTAAAATTCTAATGTAATAAATGTAGTATTAAATGTTTTGATGATGTATACTCTTCATCATAAAATATATATGCTAAATTTTACATGAAAAACATATAGGGTTTTAGTGATCAAAATATACAATATATTAGTACGGTAGATAGTTTATTATACCTTTTTTATAGAATATTATGATACTATAAAATCATTACCTTAGAATGGATAGTTAATAGTGGATTGGCATTATCTAATATTACATGACTTATGTCTGCTAGGTAAGTCTAAATAAATTTTAATTTATGGTTAGTGTATACGAATAAATATTTTTCCAAAAAAGCTATATGTGTCAGATGAAAAACTAAATGTCTCATTTTATTATTAACATAATAGATTTAATTGGAAGTATTTTTATAACATATAAATTACAATTATCTTATGTTTCAAAATAATCACTTATGTGAAAATTATAAGAAACCAACATGTAGTAACTATTTTAATTGATGGAGGTATTATTTTTTTAATTATGGTTTTGAAAATAAAGAGTCACTCATTATTTTTAAATACCTAGAATTCAATAATAGATTCATCTAGGTGAATGATGTTAATGAATCCTTCTTGAAATTAACTTGAAAAAGATGTTTAAATCCACTATAGAATCATTTGTGTGCTTAATCAATGATTATAATTAACTATACTATATATCATGTTTTATTTCATAAGGAATTTAATATAAACCCAAATAAATTATGGAAAAACAGAAAACCTATAAATAAAAACATTAATGTTTTTGAATAAAATGAGTTCAATTATATTACTAAATAAATTCTATAAAAATTGATTTAGTGATGAAGTTCTATTTCGTGGTCATTCCACCATTAGTAATATATAATAATTGTTTAAAAATGGAAAAAATAGATAATGAAATTTTATATTTCTCTTTCTATGAAACATATCATTATTTCAGTAAAAATATTAAGAATTAAACATGTTGATTGTGAATGTGAATCCTATAATTTTTTATATGAAATTAAATCACATTTAATGGACAGTAACATACTTCAGATAATATTAAAGAAATAAAAAATTAGACAATTTATTTTAATGGAAAATAATACATTAGTAAATGAAGATAATTGTTCCTTTGGATCTAGAAATATGATAATCCTAAGGAATCATCACAATAAGAATGTACTTTTATGAAAAATAAATTCATTGTAGAACCTAAGTACATTATAAAATAAATCTAATCATTACTACGAAATAAATAAATATGAAACAAAAAATATAGATAAATCCTCAACTGATGAGAGTTGAATGACATTTTTCTAATGATCTTAATCAATCTGAATATGATAATTTATATATCATAGTTTTCAATGAAAATAATTCTAAGATTATATGAGTGACATGGGTATTAAATAATTAATTTGATTGAAATGGTAATATTTTCTGATGTAAAGATATATTAGTATCGAGTTCATATAGTAATAAAGATGGAATATGAATTACAAAAACTTTTTTCTTGCAATCACTCATTGAGTTCGTACATATACACCAGTCCTTTAGATCTCTACATAATTTTGACCAATAAAAATAAAAATAAAAAATTTTATTCATTAATAAATATGTATGGAATGATGTTTATGTTAAAAAAACAATATTTTTATGAGTATACATTTACAAAAATGTGTTTTAATTCATAAAAAATCTTTTTAGGGACTAAATAATATTTGGGAGATTGGTATGAAACATTTTCATATCTTTCGTAGTAATAAAATATGTTAATCATAAGGATGAACCCACTCATTTTATTGATAAATTTTTCACGGGAACTATCAATTATCAATTTCATGTTGATAAAATTTGTATTGGATTATGTCAAACATCTCTCAAATATAGTTTCATTGTACTTATACAGAGTGATCTTGGGATGAGGGTAATTGGGGATGTAAATTTATTTTCAAGAATCGATATTATTCATATATCAAATGGTATAACTTTAACATAACATAGTTATGTAATATATTTACATAAAATGTTTGGTTTTTAAATTGAGATCATATAATTACTCTATAAAGAAAGTAATTAAATTCATGACAAATTAAAAATATAGTTCAAAAAAATATTATTTATATGGATTGTTTGAATTATAAAAAAATGTGACATCTAGTAAACGAAATACTATATATTAGGTTTGATAATATATGAGATTCCTATAAAATTTGATGTTATCCCATAATAGGTAATTCAAGTGGATATATTTTGAACATAAAAGAATATTGGAAATTGTTTTATTGTATTCACATTGAATATATTAATTTATTAAGATTTATTTTAATGATAATTTTGGAGGATGTGAATGACTTATAAACTCAATTCCAGAAAATTATAGTTCATATGTCATTCCTTAATTTAATGGAATGATAATTATTTTTATCATGTATCTTCATAAAATAGAATATGAATATGTGTTGGAATGATATTATTGCATTTGGTTGATGCGGAAGAGGGATACTCATATAGATTTCTGTTTTAGTTTTACTTAAATTAAAATTATTTATAATAACAAAAGTACTATTACATTGTCTAGAAACCCCACACATCACTCATGTGTTAAGAAAATAGACACAATAAAAAAAATTATATTGGACCACATAGAAAAATTATATATTAATCTCATGTTTAGAATATGTGAAAATCTTAATTTGGATCATATTTAAAAAATTTAAATTCTAAATGATTATAATATTTGAAATAGTGGTTGAGTATGGTCATATAAAAGTCATCATGACTTCATCTTATCGCAAAATCTTTATCATTCATATAAAAAAATTAATGGGGGCGGTAATAAAATGATCTTATATTCTCAAATATAGACATTACATCTTTTTAGATGAATATTTAATATATTACACAATCACATGCCTGCCGACTACAATAGTCTATTGTCTTCGAAGACTACATACAAAATCATCAAAATAAGATATTGATATACAATATATACATTAACAATATCCCCCTTTACTACAATTCAAAAACAATTCCCAATACTAAAACAATTTATCAGAACCTGGGGAATGAAAAAAATTGGTGAGCTTAGATTATATATAAGGTAAAACAAGGGAGATACATATGAATAACATGAAAATAATGTTTTGATGACATGGGAATAACATTCGAAAACAATTCATAGTATGTTAAATATAATAGCATTGATTCATTGAATCATTATAGTATATTCATAATACATGGATCATGATGGAATCAATTATTATGATCCTTAAGAGCATAAAACTTTCATATGGTATATATTTTAGGCATACATATTTTTTATAACATTGTTAACATTTATAAATAAAAACAAGTTCACTCATTAAGTTATGGATTTCAATTCAGGCTGTCACATAAAGTTATAGACATGAATCTCAGTCCATGAATAACATTATGGACATAACGTAATATTCCACACATTACACTCTTATCATGTAGTGGGATTCAAACATATAATTGGGAATATGTATCATGATTCACACATAACATTAAGAACATGTAATCAGGTTCACACATAACGTTTTTAACAATTAATAAAGTTCATTCCTAGAATATTGAATATATAATAAGGTTTACACATAACTTATTTACTCATGATTTATCTATATTTATCTAATGAATAGGAAGGCGATATTAGTACATCACTTTAGATATTTCTAATCACAAGTATGTTTACATAGTGAATATAAAAAAATAATCATATTGTAAAACATGAAAAGAAATGTATTTCACAAAAACTTCATCCTTTTATAACCTATTGTAAATAACCATATTTTAAAATTATTTCAACATTTATTTATAGAATAATGTAGGGAAATAAATGTGGGTATCCTTAGAATTATATCATAATATATCATGTGAATGTGAAACTAGTTTTAAAGAAATGTTTTCATGATAAAAAATTAATTAAATTAATATTAATGGAATTATTTATTCATATTTAAAGAAAATAATATCTTACATTTAATCATTCCAACTAATATATAGAATGGTTTTGAAATATAAATTATAACATTTTGTCAAAGATATAAAATTTCATTGCAAATAATGTTTTAAAACTAAAACATCATAATTTTTTTTGGAAATAAGATCCTTGTAAAAGAAACTCAAAATTATATTAATGAAACATTAAATTAGATAATGGTACTAATAGAGTAAATTTATATTCATTTCGTACACATTAAAACAAATATTCCTTTCACATTTTTGATAAAATACAAACATGTTTTGTTTGGATAGAAAAGTGAATATTACATTAAAAAATTTAAAAATTTAAAAAGTATGTTAAAATGTCTTTAATAAATAAGTTTATAAAGGTGAAAAAGAATCTATAATATTTCTATAAATAATGGTTTTGGAAGAATTTTTCTAACGAAAGAGAGAAATAATGAATTTTATTCATAAAAAAATTATTTTTATCACCTATGAACATAAATAGAGGAAAATGAGGTGAGAAAACATATTCTCATAATGTAACTTGAATATATAATAATTAATTTGTTTATTGAATTATATATTATAAAATTTCATCCTTGCAAGGGTAATCACAAACTGTATTGATAAATGATGAGATTGTATCATAAAACTATTACAACTTTTGTAGAATTTAATTTTAATCCCTATAAAAGAAAAATATAATATGAATCACGTAGTATAATTAAAATAATTATATTTATTTCATAAAATGTCAAAATTTAAGCATTAACATATCTTAAAATATTATAGTTTAAAAAAAACATTTGACCCAAGAATGAAATATAAAATAAAAACACCTTATATATTTGGTAAAATTTGAAATTTAAACCACATAAAACACTATTTTTAATATGAATATAAAAACCCCAATAACATTTAATATAATTATCATAAAATAAAATCTTGTGTTGTATATACCCTACATGGAAGAAGCGCATGGAGAATTATTCTTCTGTCTCAGAGATAGTAAAGGTTACATAGCAATCCATTACAAGAGTGGTAATATTTTGAATCGTAAGACCAAATAAATAATAACATAAAATGAAATTTAAATTATAATTAAATTATTATATTCTTTATATAAAATTATATTGTGAAAGTATATACCTCATCCACATAAAATGGGTGGTTAAAATTTAACATTTCCCCTATAAATAAAACAAAGACTAGAAATCCCCATCATTAAGTCTCAACGTCAATAATACATGCTTAAACCTTTTTTTATAATTGATATTAGAGTCTTATAAATCTATTATAAAATTATAATAATTTATATGATAAAATATATGATTTATGTTTGACTATTTGTAAAAAAAATTAAACTCTTTGTAAAAACCATGTTTTATTGAATAATATGTTTGTTTTTTCATATATGATATGATTTGATAATTTTGGTAGTATAACATTTATAACAGTTTGATAATAACAAGAATAAAAATAATCATAGAATTATAATATTTATACATCAGTAATAAAATTTTTACTAATCATGATGTATGGATTTCAACAATTAAGTATGATAAGATCATAGAGATGGTAGAACATATACACGCATAAGTAGAATTTCCAATTTTCAATGATCCTTATAGAATGGAGTAAAAAAATATATTTGAAGGGTTATAATAATATAATAAAAATAATATTATTTCATTGAAAATAATTAAACATTACATATATGTAGTGTAGATATCCAGGTATATAGTCACATTACTTCATGAAGGAGGTATTCCACATGTGCATGAACAATGCTATCCTTTGTTATGGGACATAAAATGTAATAAATAAAATAAAATATTATATTTTATGAATGATAATTATTTGATTAATTTCATATTTATTTCATGTATATCAAAAATATTCCTTAAATATATCTTTACTATCTTCCATGAAAAGAGTTAATGAAAAATGAATCACATTGCTTCATGAGGTGGTAGTACACCATACACACGAGCGACGTTATCGTATCTCCTGTGAAAGAGAATAAAAAATGTATATATGATATAATGAATATATATGTATTTTTTTTATTAAATAATATATATATTGTATTTCAATCACCATATCCATCGATTAGTGGTGGTAATGAAAAAATGAATGACATCAGTTCATGAGGTCGTTGTCCTCCGTTAACAAGAATGGTGATTTGAAAAAATTGTGATTAACGTTTAGATTGTGTTAGTTCATTAAAATTAAAAAATATCACTATATGGGATATATCTATCCAATTATTTTACCGCATTTTAAAAATAATTTATGTATCTCTAAAAATAAATAAATTAAAAATTAACATTAAAGAATTCCAACTCTTCTTCGGGACACATTGTTAGGTTTGCAAAAAATACATAATAGGTTTGATTTATTAAAAATATTAGGTTCTTAATATGAGACAAGAGAGATTGGTAATGTATTTGGGAAGTTATTTTTTGAACTAAAAGGGTATGAAGGTGTCAAATAGAGATGAGAGTGTTGACCTTTATAATTGAGGTTAGTGGAATAGTTTTAATTATTAAATAAAAGAAATTGAACCCATGTTTTAAAAATGGAATAGGGTTCAAATTAGATAATTATAGATAATTATTCATTATAAGGTCTAAATATTCCCATAAAATTGATTTTTATAAAAATATAAATGTCATTTTATACTATATCATTTTTTTCTATCTCTTGGAAAACCCATTTATCAATTAGATATAGTAAATAAATTTTATTTGTTATATATATAATTATGGTAAAAAATAATAATATCTACTTATTATATATTCTAAATTAAATTTTTTACAAATATTTTATATAATTTTATAAATTTAAATAACATAAGTGTCATATTTTAATTTAAAGGTAATATCACTAACACGATGAGAAATTGAGTTTTTCAAAAGAAAATGATCAATTGATTACAATGTTTCCATATCAAAATTTAATATAAAATTGATTAAACTAACAAAAAATGGATTAATATTAATTTAATAGAAGTAATTTTAATTTAAAACCAACATATCATATAATTTAACTTTATTAATACTTTAAATTGTAAGGTAGTTTTCAATTAAAATCACTACATTTAATAATTCATAAAAAAATATAACATTTTAAGAAATTCCCTTAAATTAACCCGAATTTAATTTTAAATTGAATATTTCTAAATTGAATTTTAATTTGGATCTAAATTTTCAATATGTATCTAAAATAATTTTTATAATAAGTGAGACATGGTCATCAAAACTACTATTGTTAAGAATTAAATAGTATTTATTATTATCCCTTGTCTAGAAAAAAATATAATTTGAAATTTAGACATATAATTTGATATAATGTATATATATATAGTTATAATAATTTAAATTTTTTTTATTAATATAGTATAATATGTTTTTTAATAATCATAATTTCTTGGAAAATGATTTCCTATATTTTGAAATAGTTTTAATTTTAATTTATATTTAATTGGTCACCAAGGAATTAGTTTTATAAACATCAATAAAACATAAAATTTCATTATTTTTTAACTATATTCATACACTCCAATAAAAATTATAGGATATAACTTTTATTTAAAATAATAAGATTTTAGTAGTATGTAACATTCTATTTTAACCCATTGTTGTGTGTAATGAAACATATTGTAATGATTATATATATTTGAGAAATATATTTCAAAAAATATTGTGTTGTTACACATTACCTTGTTATAATGAATATCACCATCATACAACATCCCTTTAGTACAGAAAACTAAGGACACTTCAACCTCATTTTATCCTCAGGTTCCCATGAAGCTCTTTCAAGATGGTGGTTTCACCAAAAATCATTGACCAAGTAATTGGCCTTGTTCTATATAACATTATATACTCGATAAATAATATCTAACGGTTTATCCCATCAAAAATACAATGCTACAATGGTATGCCCAATGTTTTTTGTACATGTGATGGATCATGTATATACATCCTCAAGAGAGATACATGTAGCACGTCATGAACCTGAGAGTGGTTTAGTAAAATAAACAATGGATACAATATCATCCCAAAAGATCATTAATATCAATTGGTACCGATATACCTGTAGAATGGATTTCCATTTAATCATGATCACATTTTCATCCTTTGTATTTTCATTGATCAATTTCAACTTAATCATTTAAACCAAGTGATGATGTTGAATAATTTAATGCAAGAACCGATAAAATATTATAGGATCCATAAATTAAATATTTTTCATTTCATATATATATTTTTAAATAAAGGGTTATCACATGTTATCTAATAAGGATAAATATTTATATGGTTAAGTAATACATTAATCTCTAAAGCACCATCCAATTTTCAACATGACACATTCTATAAATGGTTGACATTATAACCCATACAAAATATAAAATTATTAAAAAAGGAACTAAATATTTCAAAATCAACATGACATTAATACCAAATATATCATAAATTAACTCTTGATTATCACATAGAATCCATGTAAATACCTTAGCCATGTATTCTCTTGAAACATGGTAATATCAAAAATTTCCCTAAATTATTATTAAAAACATAAATTCTTCCTCATTCATTACATAAAAAACCTATTATCTTATTTATTCCTTAATCCAAAATTGATTCAAAATTCATTATAGATATATACATCATTTCAAAAAAATTAATGATCAGCTACGAATTCATCAATATTATTCATTAACATTATCAATATCAATAATCTCTTTATCGAAACATCAAAAAGTTCTTTATTATTAGGATCATATTAAGGGTTATATTTCCATTATTATGTGTTCTTAATAAAATATATATATTCCATTAAAACAATTTTATAGGTCATTCGTGTCATTCATGTAATTTTTTTTCATTATTAAAAGTCTTCTATAGAAATATCCATTTATATTTTTGGTTTCATATACAATAATTCATGAATTACAACATATATACACTTAATAATTTCACTTAATTATTAAACCATTAACAAGGATTCACTATCTTATTCCTTATTTTATCTTTCCAGCAATATGAAATTTGAATCATGTCTTTATATTAATCTATATAAATTTAATCATGCTTTGAGAATTTATGTAATAAATACTATAAGAACAACCAATACTTTTCACATGTCATTCATAGTCTCTTCACCATTGAAAATATAACCATTAGTCATACCACCTTTCTGATTCTCATCACAATCATTTTCCCCTATGAATTTTATTTTCATAATTGTTATACATTCCAAAATTAAAACATTCATCAATTAATGACTCCACAATGAGATCATTACTCTCATTCAATGTGTTAATCAGAATTTTTATTTTTCTTCCTTTATAGTTAATTTATTTGTGTCCTTTTCCATAACCAAAAAATATTCTCACCCCTTAGAGAAATTCACATGAGTTATTATTTCTACATTCTCGACATAATGGGAATTTAATCTTCTTTCCTCCATGGAATCCACTACCTGAAAAATAATTAAAATATATCCTTATTGTATTTATTGATCTTGATAGTTACTTAATGTGTTAGATGATAATCATTTTCTGTGAGAAATGATTAGACATTATCACAATATCTATTAATCAATTAATAATCCCATATGGATTCTCACACCGAAATTATATATCACAATCCGTATTAACCTAGTTCTTTCGAGTTCCCTTGGTTTACTAAAAAATGCATACATTGAGAATCACTAATCAGAATTGGAAAATAAATAATAATGAGTATCACTTCTAGGAAGTCTAAATCATGACACCTACTTTTTAATCTATGACACCGTAAGACTATGCAAGGTTATTAATAATTATTGTCTATTTAAATCCTTCATATTAGTTTATAAATAGATTATGAATTTCGTTATAATAGTCTAATGGAGTGTCAAGGTAGGAATAATGAATGGTATGTTCTAATGCACAATGTGGCATTCGAGTCCATATCAATTCTACTTTTTTGGAATTATTAACCCTATGTACATTTGAAACATATTCATATCTACACTAATTATCAATAAAATTTGTAATTTCATGTAAAATATTTCATATCCAGAAAAATTAAAATTTATATTGAATCATCCTTAAACATAACCTTAGATAAATTTTTGAATATATCTATATAAATATCCATAGTAATGTCAATAAATGTTTATCATCCCTGTCTCTAGAGGAAAAATAAACCATTATTAAAATACAAACTACAATGAACCATGTTTCTCAAAAATAGATATTAAATATATTTAGATGAATATTCAATAAATTACAAAAAAAAGTCATTAATATGGACATCAATTTATTAGATTTGTTAAAGAATATCTAAAAATCACCAGATTTTTTGAATAATCTTCAACATCTCCCATAAAGACCATACCCTTTAATATAATTCATGAACAACACTACTTAAATGCTATATTCATAACTTTTGGAAAGTAATCATAAGAAACAATGAGAAATTATGCTTAATTAGGGTAAAAAAAGTGATATATATATATATAAGCAATGAATGAACATTAGGGTTTTAAAACCTAAGAATATCATTTGAAAACCCTAACATTCATATAAACAAACATAATATTATGTCATTTAATAAATATTAGATGACCCTAAAAAATTATTTTTAATGGTGTCAAAAAATTAGCCATTAGATCATAACATTGTCATAAGACTTGTGTTTGTGTAAATTTCATTAGCATATAACATTGTGATCCTATAAAAATACAGATAGGTTCATTAATTATGTTAATTATATTTAATCCGGACCTCTCATAAACTCATGGACATGATATGAGTTCCATGCTTAACATTATATACATGAGTGATATGTCTAGACATAACACTATGGAAATGTAAGTAGTGTCATGAAAACAGAATTGTACATTTAACTACATTCAATTATAATATTATAAACGTGTAATCTAATTTCATGGATAAAATTGTGAATATGTAGTCAATTTTATAAATTATATTATATACACATAATGAGGTTCATACATAACATATTTACACATGAAATATCGATATTTGACCAATGTATTGGAGGGAGATATAGGTCCCACACATCTCAAGAAGAAAATATTATGTATATGTTCCAAAACATCACAAAACATTTATAATATTATAACACAAGAAATGAAATAGGTCTCATAAGAATTTAATCATATTATTTCATTTGTAAAAGTGACATGTTTTATAATCATTTAATCATTTAATCATTGTATTATTGAAGGTAAAAGAAGATGGGTTCCTAATAATTTTATCATGGTATAACCTATGGAAGTGAAATGGGTTTCAAAATTATTTTTTCCAGATAAACCATTTATATAAATAATAACAATGGTATCCTTGGTTTATATCTCAGTCAATCAATAAGTTACATCAAAAGATATCATTATATATAGAGAATGATTTTGAAATATCACTTAGAACATTTATTGATGAAATTAAATTTCATTATGAATATTATTTTAAAACTAAAATATTAAAAAAAGAACATGATTTTATATTAATATTACCTTGAAAATATATAATGAAATATTCAAAGAACATAATTTTCCAGATGGATGGAAATTTAGTTAATGTATGACATGTATAAAAACGATCCCTTGGACATTTTGGATAAAATACAAATATTAATTTCTTGGAAAAAACATAAAGTTTACTTTAGTTTATTTTTAAACAATTTAGAATGGGAAAACATGTATTTAATTAATCATTTATATAATTTCTAAATAAATTTTTATACCATTTTTAGAAAACATGTTTTTTGAATAATATGGATTTTGACCGAACATAGACATTTCTTATTGAAATTATTCACATTAACTATTGAATACATAAAGAGTATAATATTTTAAAAAATATTATAATGAAATTAATATAAGATACCAAAAATTGTAAGTTTTTTATAGATTAATATTAATATTTCATCATTAGATGCACAATCTTAAACAATCTCAATAAATGTTGAAACACTTACATAAAACACTTACAACATTGGTAACATTGAATCATTATCAAAAAGTAAGAGAAAAATTAAATGAAAAATTTAAAATCATTAAATGTTTTTTATTAATGATATAAAATTTCCAAATGGTTTTATATACACCTCTTACAATAAGATAGGTGCTTAATAATGATAATTTAGAGACAAATACTTCACCACTTTGGAATAAAATGAACTATAAACCCCATAAAAGATATATCCTAAAATGTATATGTAAATCCTAATTTTTTTCAATATAATCATCCAAAAAAATATGCATTATTTTTATATGCACAATATATTTGAAAAACAATTTGAAATCGACTTGTTTCTATGTGAAAATAAAGGCGAGTCAGAAATCTATTACCATGTTAGAAATACTTTCAATTATAATACCCAATAATTCATAACATCAAATGAATCATATTACGTTATTATAATAGGTATATTAATGATCTAAAATTTTAATTGGTAATTTTATAAATCATAAAATTAAAACTACTGGTGAGTATGGGACATATCTTTTATGAATTAAGGAGGGACTAGAAATACATTACGTTAATTCTTAACATACATAATACAAGTTTAAATATACTATATAATAAATATAATGTTATTATGAATAAAATTTATAAAAATAATTATATATATTTTATAATATATGATTATCTTATTACTATTTATTTACCTTTTATTTCCAATCCCTTTATAAAATCACATTTTGGGTAATAACCAGTTATTTTTCATATATGTTTTGATTTTTTATTTTCAAAACACTTACTTTGATCATGGTATATATATATATATAATGAAATATTTATCATAATTTTACAACAATTTTACTCAAATATAAATAATAAAATACGTGTGTGAGAAATAATGTATATTACTATCATCAAGATGGTAGGACAAAAGTACGCATGTGAACCATTTCCATTTTGCAATTTTTATTATGAAAAAGAGTTATGAAATATTTTATCCTTCAAAAATTATCATAATATCAAAAATAATAAATAATTCCTTTATATATACTTATAAATATCATTTATTAGTGTGGTGATATATAGATATAGTCACATCGCATCCTGAAATTAGTACTCCACACGTATACGAATGACGTTATCATATTTCAATAAGTGAAAATCTAAGAAATAAAATGATATATTATATTTTAATAATTAATAATATATAAATAATAAATTATGTATTTAATTTATATAACATATATTCGTTAATATTATCCTTATTATCATCTATGTAAGGAATTAGTGAAAATCACCTCACATTTATTCATGAGGTGGTATTCTGTTGTACACAAGTGTGACATTATCTTAACCCAAGTGGAATGTGAAGTATAATGGTATATATGAAATCAAGACTATAAAGTTATATTTAATTCATAAATATCATATTTTTTATCCATCTTCATAATAAACCATGAGAGGTGGTAATGGAATAATTAATGACATTGGTTTTTGAGGTGGGAGTACACAAAAAAATAATGATTATTCCACAACCCATTTGATGGAATTTGATATGGATGAATGTAATTACCATAAAAACACAAAATATCTATCTGTATAACGAAATTATTTTATTATATCATAATAGATTATTAATAATTTAAGGGGGTGGAGGATGAAATTAAATAAAAACTGTTCTTGAATAATATTTACTCTTCTACATGTATCATCATTATGTCATCAGCCAAAGCCTTTCTAGGATAGAATTCAGAAAAATATTGTTTTTATTATGATAATAGGGAATTTTTTTGATTTATTTTTTAATTTATTTTCATAACCAATAGTTTTTAGTGTGTGAATAGGTGAGGAGGGGGTGACATTTAATATGTGGGGTGACTGGAAAACATGTAATTTTTTTAAAAAAAAGGATTACCCACGTTTGGTACATGACAAAAGTGTAAAAAAAGTTGATTAATATTGATAATTAAAAATTATAGGGTCATAATATTTTTATAAAATGTACTTCTTACAATTTTTTAGGTCATTTGAATCCTAATTGTTTAGATAAACCCTTGATAAACCAATTTTACCATTAACCGTGGTAAATACTTTTCACTATTTGTCTTTATCATTAGGGTCAGAAATTACCAAGACAAAATTAAATAAAATAAATTATTCTGTTTCCAAACATGTAATATATATTTTTCAATTACATTACAATTATTGAAAAAGTATGATTTATAATTAATCTCCCATATTTGATTAAAAATGGGTTTCAAAGAAATTATATTAAACAATTTATAATGTTTTTATATAAAAATCAATATAATTTTTAAAATAATTATAAAATTATATTATTAGATATATATTTGACCAAATTTTTATTTAAAAACAACATAATATAAATTTTAACAATATTGATAATTTAAAGGAAAAGATAAGTTCAATTAAAATCCACTGTATTTAACTATTCATTATAGGTTATTCACTTCATAAAATTATAAAAAATTCACCAAAGATAACATTTTCATATTAATTTCAAAAATAATCATTATTTTTTAAAATAAATTATCTAAATATTTCAAAGATTAGTTTTAAGATATATTTTCTATTGTTTAACATGATCGAGTTTCGAAGCAAAAAAATTTATTTATTCATATCTCTTATCTACCAAACCAATAAAATGAGTATTAATCAATTTATTTCATAAAAACACATAAATATTATTAAATTAATTAATAGTTTTTTTAATTTTTTAAGGAAGAACATTTCTATTTTCTAAAAATAGTTTTTCAAAAAGTTTACATTTATTTTCCAAGAGTTTCTAATTTTATTTCATATTAATTCAACAACAAATAAGTTATTTTATATACATGTTTAAACCATATATTTTAAAAAATTGTTTAATAATACTCATAAATTCAATAGTAAGGCCAATTATAAAACAATACATACAAATACCGATTTTTAAATGTATGTCACATGTCATTTATACTAAATATTTTTTATAATGAAAGCTAATCTTAGTGTTTTATCAAAGTCAAAATATTCAAATTTTTAATTTATAAAACAATTATTTATAAAACTATGGTTGTTACTAATGCTCTATTTAATACTTATATTATATTTTTATTTGGGTACATTACATTATTTATATGTTTAATAATTATAATATATATAGATATTTTATCAGAACCACATCTAACAGAGGTTTTTTAAATATATGAAACTAATAAAAATTAACTTTGATGTGGTTAAATTTAGTAGATATAATTATTAGAACATATTATTAGTACTCTTTAATTATCATGGACTATTTTAATTCTATGATTATTAAATTAAAATATTCATTTTTTCAAAAATTAATTGATTTGTCTACCAAAAAATAAAATTATTATACATAATCTTCATTAGATGATATTTAAAACTATATAGTTTCAATGTGAAGTATTAATTTTATGAATTTCCTTAGTAATTTTCTTGTAAGCTTATAAAATATATTTTATCATTCTTTGAAACAAAATTCATTAAAATAGGTTCCTTAATATGTTTTAAACAATAAATTACATAAGTCTAATTATAAATAATCATATTTTCTGAAAATTATAAGGTTCCCTAAACTCACACTCCCCGTTTTGGTGCTAGAAAAAAATATTTAAAATAGTTAAATTTGATTCCCAATGAGATGATCCACAATAAACATGAAAAAAATTCAATTTTTATTACATCTAAAAATAATCTCCCACAATATGGATCACCTTTTGTTTTAATTTTTATTATGACCATTTACCCATGAAAAATATTTTACAACACTTCTGAACATTTATCAATAATTGAACCAATATAGAAATCTATTTAGGAATCTCATACATTAAACTTATCTATACGACTTGGAAAAGTGGATGCATAAGGATTAGGTGACAATGGATGTTCAATAAGGTTAATCATAGGACAATACAAACAAATATTACATGTGAGTATATTATAATCATATGGATATAATCATGATACATAATAACGTTACACTAAACAATGAATATATCATAAATTAGAACATAAGGGGAAATTCATATATCAATAGTGTATGAAAAAAAGTAACAATCAATATGATACATGAGATCAAAACATCTAGATAACATATCTACGGTGAAAACATAATTATAGTAGAAATTAAACTTATAATCCACACCATTAGTCCCCACACATATGAGAAAATGAAGTATACAGATGTGTACTTATCTCATGAGATAAAACATTTAGACTATGATATTTGGGGGATATTAAAGACCACACCCACACTCAATATATTCTTACAAATGACACTAAAAATCAATCATTATGAATATCATAGTGATCCCATTATATAAAAATGGGTTTAATATCCTTTTCAAAGTAAATAACACAATGAAATCATATAAAATTATATTAATAATCATAACCTGATAATTCATTATTAAATAAATAGGCTTCAAAATATATCTAGAAAAAATAATATTAAAGACCCTTAAATAATGAATATGGTATTTATGCAACAAATTGAAAAAGGGTACGTGGTTATGAAATAAATTTATCTAATTAATTTATTTATGGAATCTAGTTGAACACCCTTTAATCATAAAAAGGAAATTTCAGGTAACCACAAATTAATTTCATTAGGAAAAATGTATGGACATTCATAATGGATGGTTATGAAATTAAAAGGTAATAAACGATTTTTTAGTTATATAAAATAAAATTACCCAATACATCATTTTAAATATTGTGGATTTTAAAATTTGAATAACGATATAAATCAAGAATTAATTTACAATAATCAATGTCTTTGATGAAAAAACATTATTTGAATTTATACAAAATCAATTTTGATATTAAAAATATCATTGATCTTCAAAAATTGTTTTAAGAGAAATATTTTATTTATCATATCAGAAAACACTTTCTTATAAAATCCATGAAAACATTGAAATAATGCATAATATAAAATGAAAAATGTGGAGGTATGGTGTATTTATAAATAAAAGGATATAAACTATTACTTTTGACAGATTGATAAATGTGAACCATACAGTAAGTGTTAAAATTTGATTTAAAATTACAAAGCTGTTAAAGTAGTAAAAAATTACCATAATTAATTAGTTTGGTCTTGATTAGGAAATTCCCAAAACATCCCCTGAATATCGATACTAAAAAAAGGTGATTCTCAAGTGATAATAAAATTTATGGTTGGTTTCCTTACAAAGAATAAATATTTCAATAGTGGGGAAATTGAAATAGGGAAAAAATGATAAAGTGAACTTCTGTAATGTGTGGAATAAAATATTTTGTTCCATTGATAAAAAATTATACAAATTACCCATATATTATAACATTTAAAGGATAATTTTAATTATACGATATTAGTAATGACACCATCATTGTGTGGGAAAGGTAAAATTCAATGGAACTTGAGAGGATGATTTATAAATGAAAATTAACATCTCATGAAATGGATGAAATTTCATAAATTAAATAAATAGTGTTTCTAATACACATATAAAATAAATAATGATGTGATATTACTTACATGACTCATGAAATAATGTTCAGGATAGAGAACCCCTTACAATTTTAGTGGCCTTCAAGAAGAAAACAATCAAAGGTTATGATTTCATATAAAAATTTCAATACCATTAATATTGTTAGAATCATAATAAAATTTAAAAAATGTTCATTAGATACACCATTCCAATGAAAACATTATGAATAATAAAATACATTTCTTAATGGGTTATAATATGAAATAATAAACTCTTACATTGCTTAGGTACTTAGTTCAATGCACAAAACCCTCTTTTAAAATAAAAATAAAAATATTAAAATTTTATTTGAAAACATTATTATATATATAACATATTATGATGTTCATTTATATTTATTTCATAACTTTATATTAATTTTTGTATTATATATTTTCAATATATGGTGTGAGTAATTTTAATTGTGTTGAACTAATTTCTGAAAAGATGAGTTGTAATTCATCCTTGTCGTAGGGTTTATCATTATCAGACAATAAAAGTAAAAAAAATTAATATATATATTTATTTATAGTTTCTTAAGTTTATTCAATGTATAATTTGGTAATGTTACTTGTAGATGAATTTGGAAACAATCATTTTTCAAATATAGTTAACAGAAGAATGGTGGTATCTTAATTAATGAGTATAATATAAATGTACCAATTAAAAAAATATCTTATTTTGATTATTTATTAATATATTATCAACAATTATGTTCTTATAGTGAAATTTTATATTAATTTTATAATAATGTTCAATTAGGTGGATAGACATACCCAAACATGAATATATTGTAATTAATAGAAGACTGTGATTATAAAAGTGGATTCTTTTGGAATAAATACATTATTATAAAAGTGTAATTATATTATTTGAATACTTTTTAGGTATTAAATAATAATTTAAGATATATTAACAAATAATAATTAAATTGATCAAAAAATGAGATATGTTACATTGTGGATGTGTTAGTCTATATAATGAAAAATTAATAGGTTACGGGTGTAGCAGAAGAATACGACGGGTCACGACCAACATTGCATTTTTTTCATTATCAATGATCAATAAAATATTTATACAACGATAAAGTAAATTTATCAATGAAATTGAATGAAATAAAAAAATACAAGGGATATAATGACATAATGATACACATGATCATCACATATTATTTATAATTAATTAAATCTACCAATGAATTTTCTTTTGTGAATTGATCCTTCATTGATAAATATTAAAATAGATATATGTTTTACCGTCATTTCATTGTTACAATCATGGTTATATACTCGGTAAATAGAATATACCATTGTTTTATAAAAATTAATATATCCCATTAAACCATTGGTATATCCTATACCCACATTTTTTAGGAACTATGGCGTTGGGAAGCGTCAGTATATACCTATACCCACGGTTTGACTAAACAGTGGGTATATGCCAACTCACCCATGGTTCGTAAACCTTTGGTGTAGGGAATTTAATTGGAGTACCTTATAAACATGGGTTGAACAAACTCTGGGCATATACCTATTACCTTGGTTTGATCAAACAATTAGTACGGGTTGTTTATTAAAAAAATCATTTGTAGGGATTTGATCCCATCTCCTCCGGCTTACAGTCGACCGACCATACTACAACCCAATAAACCATATTAAGTTTTTATTATATATATATATATATGAAATTATTTTTTATTATTCATATTATTATGTAAAAATAATGTGCCATCTTATACTGATTGTTTGGGAATACTGTGCATATAGGTTCTTTTGAATATTTGTTTCCCACGATACCTTTTACCATGGTTTAAAAAATAGATGGTTATAGCCCAATATATACCAATAGTTATTGTAAAACCTAAGTATATGTCCTTCCCCTAAAATTTATTCCCCATGAATCTTAAACCCATTTTCTCCAAAAACAATGTGAATATGGATGACATATAATCATGTGTTTTGTAAAACATTGCAAATAGGTCATTTATATGAAATTAATATACATAAAAAACAATATAGATATTTTTCTATAAACTATGGGTAAAGGGTGGACCTATATCAATTGATTTTTAAATTATAGGTATATCTTTTTTTCCAATAGTGAGATGATTTACCCTTGTAACACCATGGGATTTTGTGAATTTTTTAGAATTAATTTAATCATTTTGATATTTTTTTTTCTTTTCATGAAACACTAATTTGATTTCTGGATTGTTAAAACCCATGTTATTATTTAGATATATGAAACACTTTTTTATCTAGTTGAACAGGAAACACTGATTTAGCATGTGTTACATGCAAGACCATGTTTTACTGCCTTTTATAGACGCACAATTTTTAAAAATACATTTTTCCACTTTTATGAATTCCTTTTTTATAAATGAACACAATTATTTTATTAATAAAATATAAATTGTCTTCATATATTTTCTGGGATATTTTTAAGAAGCATCATTTTTTTGAATGGTTAAAAATACTGTATTTTATTTAAAAATCGCCTCTTCTATGAAAAAATTATTAATGATAAATATTATTTTAAATGGGTTTAGAAAGTCAAATTTGATAAATTAAACATTCATTAACTCAATTTATTTCATTTTAATAAATTTAATATTGATATTAGAAAAAAAAACTAGAGAAGGTTTTAACCTGTTTACATTAAAAATACGTTTTTCGCTATATCAATGAGATTAGTGTCAAACAGAATTTTCCCACTTCTATTATTTGAATTTTGGGAAATGGTCATAATATGTTATAATAATTGTAATATTTCTAGTAAAATAACATCAAATTAATATTTGAGCAATAATATTTTTGAAATTGAATAATATTAAATAGAATGATTAAGGTTAAATAAATCTTAATAAGTGACTACAATGTAATATTATGGACGAAAATAACCTAGAATCTTGGACAATGGAAATTGGTTACAAATTATTTGACCATATCCTCTATTGATTACATTTTGATAGTTCATTGTGATAATATTAAATGGATTTTCCTTATATAAATGTTAATATAATGCAATAGACAAAAAGGGTACTTTCCTTACCATTAACAATTATCAAACCTTGAGATGTGTAAAAAACATCACATTTTAGGTTATAAATATCCTTTTGAATGATTAATAGTGTTTTTTATCATAATAATTTATCATTAATTTTATTATAGATTACGTAGTTACATGAAATGATTAGAAGACACCAACATAGTGATTATTTAGTTAACAATTAAATAAAATATATAATACTATAAATATTAAACGTGAAGTATAATGTTTCGTTTTTTCTTTTGTTTTCATTGTAGAGGAATATTTCATTTTAGAAATATGTGAAATTAATATATTTTAATTCCAATATTTTTTTGATATTTTAAAATTATAATTTAAAAAATAATTTCCAAATTTAAATTATTATTTTTAAAATAAATGGTATTTTATTTAATGAATTAAAATTAAAAAATATCCTATATTATACCAAGTGATTTTGAAGTGTTTATAAATATTTAATATAGTATATTAATCTACCAATTATACATAATAATTAATATATTCATTGAGAGATTGTGAAAACTTTTTTAGCATGGTAATAGTTTAAGTTGTGATTTTTTGTGTCACATGAACTTGTTTAAAAATTAATTTCAAAAATACATGAAATTTTAAATCTGTAAAATATGTTACAAGTATATAATTAAGTTGAAAATTATTTATTAAAATATTATTACATTAATCGATATTTAAATTTCAAAATACATATGTTATAAAACTATTGTCTTTATAAAAACCTTTAATATTAAAATTGGGGAAACATAGAAGTTAAGGACCCAATGTTTTAAAATGCACATTTTTTTCATGGTTGTTTTTATCAACCATGAATTCCCTTAAATCATTTTTTTCATTTTTAGTCCCATTACATAATATATACCACCCATTAATGAATACCATTTCATTTTTAAAATAGTGGCCCTCCTCTTACACTAAAAAAAGCACATACTCTCCCACTTCCTCACACCTATCAATGAAATTAGTTTCGGCCAATATCTACCCAATAAACTCCCCAAAATTCATAAATTCTTACATGAAGGATAATTTCCAAAATAAATCAATATAATTAATCCCTTTTATGAAAAACCAAATGAGTTATTCAAAGATGATGTAACTTATTCCCTCAAGCTCCTTTATAATATATTCAATCTGCAATCCCTCAAATCTCCCCATTTTATTTTGACACAACAAAAATTATCCTAAATATACTAATATGATATTACAATAGGATTTTTACCTCTAAAATCACACAAATATATCTAATGGGTAACAATCATATTGTTTGTCTGAATAGAGAACTATCACATCATGAAGTAGTTATTATTCGTTACATCAACCACCATTCGTGGTTGGGTGTTATAATTGAAATAAATTATTTTTATATGATATTTATAATAATTATTATTTCTTTATTATTATGTAATTTTTTACCACACATTTCATTATATATTCTATTTTTTATAAATATGATAATTTTGTTTGAGCAAGTGTTGAC
Organism: Viscum album; assembly: GCA_963277665.1. Lineage (NCBI taxonomy): Eukaryota > Viridiplantae > Streptophyta > Magnoliopsida > Santalales > Viscaceae > Viscum > Viscum album. The sequence goes on from OY728129.1 coordinate 940,554,296, forward strand.
TACTGCCCCCGCAAAGAGTTATGATTAATTCACCTACTAAAAGGAATGTATTAAAGATGGTTTTAGTGAAATAATATGATATTTATGAAATTATAATTCCACTCATATTATATTATATACATATTCAGATATATTTAATTTTATTTCCATCATTAATTTTGACAATAAGACAGAAACAACATTCACATATACATAAGACCAACCGTCTTTATGAAGAGTGTATTCCATTTTATACATCAATATTCTATAGATTGTTATAATAAAAATAATATAATTATATATTATATTAATATCATGTTTTATAATTTTTAAATCATGATATATTCATAAGGACAGATGATATAAGAAATAAAGTCACATATGAAAACAGAGTGAATATTTCACAATGTTTACCATTAATATGAATTTGTTAACTAGAAGGAAATTTAAATTCATAATAAAACCTTATATGGTGTGTGTTATAATAATATGGATCTTTAATTGATAAAAATTAACTTATACTTATTATAATGGAATTTTTATGAGTAAAAAGATCATCAAGACACAAGGTATGGGAATTTCATCTCACTATATATTTTAGTGATATACATACTTCATTCCCCACCCAATGAATTTTGTTGGTGTGTATGAATACCTTATATGTATTATAAGATTATAATACTTAAATGGTTGGTCATTTAAATATAAATTTTATGATATTTCTTTCATTGGTTTTAGGTTTCAAAAGTTACCAAATTGGTAAAGAAAATTGTTCTCATTTTTTCTTCTTTGAGGGACATGCCTTGATATAAACCACTATTTTTAATATAGATATGTATAATACCTTTTAAATTATATATAATTAATATATTTATTTTCTTGATATTATAAGTTGTATGTAATTTCATTTTATTAAATTTGTATTATGGTTCAGTGTTCCCAAGAGGAATGAGTTTGTTGAAATAATATCCTCGATTTTCAATATTATACATGATTATAATTCCTTTGATGAATAATTATTCTAAATATCCCATGAATACTTAATATTTTACTTATAATCTTTTATTGATGATATATACATGTCTTGGAACCATTTTTTAACACTTTTTTCATATGATAGTTAACAATGTGTTTTTAAGAAATCATGGCATCACCATCTCTTCGAACCTATTTTTTCCTTCAAAACATGATTTTGAAAAATAAATGGTCCATAAAATTTCATAATATTATCGTAAGATATCTATAAGACACATCTACCAATTATTTTACCAAATAATAAATATATTATTTTTTAAAATATTAATATTCTATATGTTCTCAAGTCGAGGCACTTTTCTCAACTATTTAGTGTTCAAAATGAATGCTAGACATGTATAGATTTAATAAAATGTCATGACGGTCATGAAATTTTAGTTTCCATTATAATATTAAAATGTTATTTTAATTAACGGAAATTTTTTTTGAATTACTTTGTAAATTATTTTTTTTAATGTTGTTTCTAATGAAAATGGATTTAAAAAATATTCACTATTTAATAAGAATTTTATTTGATTTCAAAGCCTATTTTATATGTTTTTATGATATTTTCCAAGTATAATGATTTAAATATATATAATGCTTCTTTAATATATCTGCAAGGAAAAAGGATTATAAAATTATTTCAAACATTGTTTATAAGTTTTCAAAAAACAATAATGGAAAAGGTTTTCAAAAATTTTTCAAGCATATTATATGATTTTAAATGTTACTTTTAATGTAAATGGTTTTCAAAATGTTTTCTATTTTAAAAATAACATATTAATAAAAAAAATTATTTTCCACAATAATTGTATTAGAAGACCATTCAAAATTATTTTCATTATATAATGAAATCTATTAGTATAAACCATGACTCTTTAGGGAAATAATTCACTATTTATATACATAATATTTCACGAAATGGTTTTAATTTAATGAAAAGATGTTTATAAAACCCGCTTATTTTCACAGGTTGTGGTTAAATTAAATAACTATGAAACCTTTATATTTTTAAAATATTATAATTATATTACATGTTTATGATAATCATTTCATTTCATGGGTTATGTTATGATTGTTTATGATCTTGTGTCATCTATATGTAGGATTTCATTATGATATGGACAAGACTCGTATCTCACTCCATTGCATTGGGAATATATTATATCTTATGAGATTGACAATGATGGACATGGGAGTAAACCATGTATACCATGATGTAATCAATAGTGAACTCCTGCTAATATGATGCCCATAGGACTGAACTATGATTACCAAGATGGAATGAGGACTGAAATCATTCTAAATAGATAGATATGGTAGTGAACTATTACTACCAAGATAGAATGACTAGTTAACTCATTATACAATTTTGTCTATGGGAGTGAACCATGAATACCATTATTGTATGGGGGTTAACCCATTTGACTATCATGCCTTTGATAGTAATGCATTAACTACTATGGAAATCATATTATATGCCTACGTTCCTACCAGAATTTCATCTTTTATGTCTATGTTATGCTTTTATGGACAATGTAATTAATTTCATTATGGATCATGTCTTATTAACTACCAGGTTTATGAGATGATTCATGTTTATGATATTTGATATGAGGGCTATTTTCTTCTAATGTTATGATCCCATTTTCATAAACCTATAGTCATGTTTATTCTTACATGGCTCCCTTTTGTACCCTTAATATTAATCTACGATCACCCATTTTTAATTTTTACTTCCATAGTTTATAAAGATATGTATTATATATGATGTGTTTCAGAAGGTATCAAGTCCAGAATAACCAAGATGGAGATAATTTAGCTCACTTATATTGAAGTATTTATGTATCAATATTTCCAAATGAAATAAACTAAAATGGTCTTTGGGAGTCTATTTGTGTAATGAGTTATGTTGTGACAACTCGATCCCGACATGCAAGGTAACACCAGTTGCCCTGAAGATACGTGGGGCCCACCCACATGCCTGAACGGGTCATCTGACTAATGAAAATCCCCATAGGCCAACACATGTCCTTTCCAGTGTGCTTTGTCCTCACTCACACACACCTTGGGAAACATCCCAGAAGTTCACCCATCCTAATCACTACTCTAGGCCAAGCACGCTTAACTGTAGAGTACTAATCAGACAGGCTCTCGAAAAGGAAGGTGCACCTTGTTGACATGAGTCATATCATTTATTCATTTAACCCTTTATCATTTGGGGATGTTACAATCACCCCCCCTTTATAGCACAACACCCTCGTTGTGGGCCCTACATCTCAACCCAGGCAGTGCACCACACATAATGAGTTATGTTGTGACAACTCGATCCCGACCCGCCAGGTAACACCAGTTGCCCCGCAGACACATGGGGCCCACCCTAGGGTCCACCCACATGCCTGAACGGGTCATCTAACTAATAAAAATCCCCACAGGCCAACACATGTCCTTTCTAATGTGCTTTTTCCTCACTCACACACACCCTGGGAAACATCCAATAAGTTCACTCTTCCTGATCACTACTCCAGGATAAGCACGCTTAACTGTAGGGTTCTAATCAGACAGGCTCCCGAAAAAGAAGGTGCACCTTGTTGACATGAGTCATATCATTTAGTCATTTAACCCTTTATCATTTGGGGATGTTACAATCACCCCCCCTTTAGAGAACAACACCCTCGTTGTGGGCCCTACATCTAATCCCAGACAGTGCACCACACTTAAGGTTGAGTTCATCCTCTGATAACAAATGTGAAAACACGAGCCCGACCCGCCAGGTAACACCAGTTGCCCCGCAGACACGTGGGGCCCACCCTAGGGTCCACCCACATGCCTGAACGGGTCATCTGACTAATGAAAATCCCCACAGGCCAACACATGTCCTTTCTAGTGTGCTTTGTCCTCACTCACACACACCCTGGGAAACATCCAAGAAGTTCACTCTTCCTGATCACTACTCCAGGCCAAGCACGCTTAACTGTAGAGTTCTAATCAGACAGGCTCTCGAAAAAGAAGGTGCACCTTGTTGACATGAGTCATATAATTTAGTCATTTAACCCTTTATCATTTGGGGATGTTACAGTCACCCCCCTTTAGAGCACAACGCCCTCATTGTGGGCCCTACATCTCAACCCAGCCAGTGCACCACACTTAAGGATGAGTTCATCCTCTGATACCAAATGTGACAACTCGAGCCCGACCCACCAGGTAACACCAGTTGCCCCGCAGACAAGTGGGGCCCACCCTAGGGTCCACCCACATGCCTGAACGGTTCATCTGACAAATGAAAATCCCCATAGGCCATCACATGTCCTTTACAGTATGCTTTGTCCTCACTCACACACACCCTGGGATACTTCCCAGAAGGTCACCCAATCTGATCACTACTCCAGGCCAAGCACGCTTAACTGTGGAGTTCTAATCAGACATGCTCTTGAAAAGGAAGGTGCACCTTGTTGACATAAGTCATATCATTTAGTCCTTTAACCCTTTATCATTTGGGGATGTTACATATGTATTAGTAAAATGTTGTATAATGTATATATATGTAATCAGTGGGTTTTTATACCCATAGCGGTGACCAAATTGTTTTCCCAAAATCTCTGAAAATTTCAATAGGAGTATTATTTTGCTAGTATTGATGATCTTATCTCTTTTATCGTTCTCATTTTATATCCATAATAATTGATTCTATGTCATTCTATTTGATCTCTATAGAATTGAGAGTGAATTATGGAGGAATATCACTCTTCATTCATTGTAGAGTTTGTGGAGAAAGGTGCACTCTAGGGCATGCAATGATTCTCTGGCTATCATTGTGCACCTCAATAATTAATTGGTTTGTTTGAAAAAATAATATAATTGGGTTTAAATACTATTAGTGATTAGAAATAAATATTTAAAAAATATGCCTTTAATTTTTATAAAATCCCTTACAGAACCGAATGTCTTAAATAATATTAATATTATAATTTCCTCAACGTGAAATTAACATTCTAATTAATTTAAATATTATTTAATCATACAATATTCAATGTATATTATTCTTAAGCATATATAAAAACATTATATTCATGTAATGCACAATATATATAGTGCCCTGAATAATGAAATTATATTTAATAAATAAATATATTCCCACTATTCACCAACAAAAAAATAAAAATTATATTAACTAAATAACGAATAAATATTTATTATATATTATTATGAAATTATATTTTCTCGAATTACTAGTGACAGAACATATATGATTAATAAAACCTAAATAATAATTAAACCATGTCCTGGAATAATAAATATTTTGACATTTTAAATAATAAATAATAATATATATTATTTATTTAATGTTCTAGATACATATATTGTGTTCCCCTCTAGGCATCTTACTCAGTGGAATTGGGAGAATAATCCTATATTCCATTTTTAGAGTCCATCAATATGAAATTACACCTATATAGAATGATGTTAATGAAACAATGACATAATAACACATAAAAATTCGTAATGTATTGTATAAACCCTTTATCATAATATCTCTTATCAATCCTGCTGTGTGATAGTGCCAAAAACATAAGTTCTTGTTGTATCTCTATTTGAATTTTGTGAAATCAACATTTATTATAAAACAAGATGGTAATTGATTTATTTAGGATATATATTTTCAATAATATTTCATAGGATATCAACAAACATTAAAGAAAAAATTGGAAAAACCATAACTTCTATTATTCATTAAGGAAATACTACTCCTTACAAACCCAACATATCTCACCTTTCCGATAAAATATTTCATCAAATCATTGTTCATTAAATAAATTTACATGACCTATAATATTTTTTTAATAATATTCATATTAATGAATAATGATCGATAAATACGTCTTCCAATAAGAACATCCAATGACACAAATGAATGTGGATTTATAAATGATAGGTCTCCATCTCAAAATATCAGCCACTGGATATTACCAAGGGCATGATCCATTAGATGGTTCCCCATAGTCATATGAGGTTCTAACCCTAATAGATTTTTTTATTTTTGTCCCCAGTATGATATCTTCCATGTTTATACCATATATTTATTAAAATATTCATAGCACTTCTATGTTATCATACTAGAAGGGAAATTCATTGACCTTTTAGTGAGATAAAAACTCATATTACATTATCACATACAATGTTATATAAAATAAAAATCATGAATTTATTTAGAGATTATTAATATTCAAAACTATGAATACATGTCATCATAAAGTACACAGAAGTTGGTTATAGGCACTAACTGCAACTGACTCTGACCTATACTAGATACAACTTTTGTCAAAATTTATTGCACTAGATATTACATGGTACTCATGCTTCTTGTATGAAATTCCAATTGTAATGGTTTCCATAATTTTCTCATTTGTGGGTATACTACCAAATGTAACTTCATCCCACTAATAAAAATACCTCAAAATTTGATACTATAAAAGGAATATTATTGGTTTTTGGGTATGACCATGTCTGAATTCTATGATTCACCGTTGCTGTATTATCACAATAAAATTATAATGAATCTATAATTATTGGTAACACATTCATCTCTTAGAAAATGTGCGATATACAAATGGATTTCTTGGATGCAACAAAAGCAAAAATACACATAGAATATATTGATCATTCAGGAATAACTATTGGAATTTATCTATCCCAACACAAAAATCCTCCATTAAGATAGAAAATATATCCTGATTTTGAATTTAGATAATTATGACCTATTTGAAAACTAGCTTCAATGTAACTGTTAATGACCATTTCCTCCTCAACTCTAAACACCATGAACATATCCTTAATTCTTCTAAGATTTATGAGGATAACATTAATATAAAATAAAAAAAAATTCTCATGGATCATCATGATATCTTCCTACCATTCTAAAATAAATTGAACATCAAGTCTAGTACACAAAATGGAATACACGATGGATCCTATTGCCGATGCATATGGGATCTTACTCATTCTCTATTTCTTCTATTGTGTCGGATGACATTTTTTTAGAAAGATGTTAACCATGGGACACTAAAACCAATCCCAACATATATTATTTCATTGTATATGTTTTTAGTATTTGGTCAATATATGAACTATGACTTTGTCCAAGAAGCATCATATATATAGCCAAAATGATATTGACCCCCATAATAGAAGCTTCTTCACCAATGAAATTCATAGAGAAGCATTTATTAAAATAGAACAAAATGGAATTTATGAATGGTGTGGGATTTCCAATAAGAAATATGTGATAAGTATATATTGATAGAATAAATAATTCATTCCCTTTAATACTATAGTAAATACATGAATCATAGTTGTTCTTTATAAAACCAAATTATATTATAGGTTCATTGATTAATATTGAACCATGATCTGTATAATTTCTTCAACACATAAATGGAACTCTATAGAATTTAAATTATTTTGGCATAAACTGCAGTAAAAAAACTTCTACTTGTGACATGAAGACATTTTTCTATAGGTTCCCATTACGAAAAGAATCTTTGATTTCCATATTTCAAATATCATTCTCATGGCTTGCTTTTGTAATTAGTATAACCCTGATGGATTTTAAAATGGAAACTGTGGAAATTGTTTCTTCATAATCATTTCCTTAATGTTAGTTAAATCCTTTAGCCAAAATCCTTGCTTTATAGGTACTTTCATTACTACCGATATACAATTTTATTTTGAATATCCAATTTCAGCTTAAAATATTTACATAAATAGGTGCATTAAATGGTACACTAAATTTTCTCTGAAACATGGAATATGTTTTAGAATTCTAACATTCATTACATCATGGATATTAAATGAAATATACCACCCCTTGATAGGATAGAGGTTCATCATTGTCAACCAATACTGAGTAACCATCATTGGCGACTAGAACACCATATATCTCTAGTTCTCATACATATCTTATGATCCTATGTATAACCTGTGTATCTAAAACTTCCTTATCCTTGATGAACAGTGTAATTTTTTTTATTACCAACTCATTCTTTTTGTGAATAAACTTCATATAATATAATATTTCACCCATTATAATTTTTGAGGATGTTATCCCCCCTTAATAACAATGATATTTCTTGCAACAGTCTCTTTTTGTTATAAGGTGTTGTATAGATAGTATCCCTCTGTTTCCTTAAGATACTCTATAAAGATACAATTTCTTTCAACATGATGATTGTTTTATTCATGAGAAGGCATTAAATAATTCATCACCACCCCATTAATGTGTATGTGACAATATAATTTTCAATATACTATGTAACTATATGGGAAGTTTGTTTTCTGTTTTAGTTAGTACTCAATTTAATTTTTGTGATGTAGTCTATATTTCATATCCTCAAAAGGATAATGGATAACATGAATGAGTTATCCCTAAACATACCATGCATAAAAAGTTACAGTTCCCCCATTTAGTAACACTTTTCCACTATGGTGTATAATGTAGAGTGAGTCGAGATATAATCACAAACTCCCGTAAAAGTAGATAAAATATTTTTTATGATATTCACCAACTAAATGCCTTAAAATATTCTTTATCTTCATTTCATGTATATTTTTAATGTCATTCTTTAATTCCATACATTTCCGAATGGACTCAGACTTATACCAAATCATGTACACATAAACCTACAAACTGAAGTGATCAATAATAGTTATAAAATATGATAACCCACCATTAGAGTCTAAAAGAAATGTTCCACACACATTATTGTATATTAATGTTAGAATCTATATGGTCATTTCAACATGTCCATTAAATGGAGTTTTATTTATTTTTTCTTATTAGAATTTCAAAGTCTTATAAGTGGTTTTATCTTAGTAGAGTCTAAATATCTATATGGTTAGATCATTGTTAAACCCTTCTCAATTATGTGACCATGTCAGTGATTTTTTAACAAGGTGTTATATGAGTAATTTAAATAGGATTTGTTATCAATTTACAATACTTTTTCTTCTATAATTCAACAAATAGAAACTATTATTTAAATGTTTTTTTATGATAACATAAGTTGTATTTATAAAATAATCAAATATTATTTCAAAAAAATAAAAAACCAAATTCATCTAGGAATGAAAAAAGAAATTATGTTCTTGGAAACTATTGTTACATAATAAAAATACATTGAAGTAAAAATAATTCCCATTATAAATTAATGGTGGTAGTCACCAATGTCTATAGTATCAATCCCCACACTATTGATTGATCACAGACCCAATATCTTCTAGAAATGTTTGAGAATCTTGATGGATGCAACATTTGGATACTTATGTGAACACCATAATATGTATCAAATACACAATGTATATATAACGAAATATTAAACATGATAATGTATGAAATTTCATCATCCCCTTACTTTTAGGTGTAGTTATTCTTCTAGTGGCCTTTCTTTCCACTTGAAAAATAAAATGCCTCTCTTTCCTTATTCAGCATCGGGATCTTCCACCTATTAGAAAGATAGTTCCGAAGAGCATGAATCATTTTTTCAGTATTTGGCCGCAATTAACTTTTATTTATTTTCTTATTCACTGTATGTATGGATATTTTTCATAACCCATTATCTTATCCAATTGGGAAATCATAGTAATGCTTTCTGAAATACTAGTCACATTGTTTCTCATATTGTAATTAATAATAAAAATTGAGAAGGTCTTGGGGAGTAATTAAAGTATGAGATCTATGTGAACCACATTCTATAATATAATCCCATATATTTATAATAATTAAATATAGCCAATAATCTTGACTACGTGATTCATATTAGGTACAAATTCTTCAATATTAGTTGTAAATAATGAATTAGAGATATCATATCTATATTATCTCTCTTTCTCTTAATAGAGATCCTAAAGGAGATATATCAAGTTATATGAATCCATGTAATCATATTTATTCAAAATATTATTCTCAATTAATGGTAGCATGAAGAAGTGAACATCTATATCATCATTTAAATATTACTCATAGAGAGAACTCTTCATCACTAGCCCCATTTCTAATTCCATTTGGAATTTTTTCTTCCATCATATGTAATCTCCTTTCTTGGTGTAAGAGAAAACATAAGATCAATTCCACTCATTGTTTGTTTTTTAGTAAGAAGTTTTACCTTATCATGTATGGATCAAAGTTATATGTTTGAGTTTATTTTTTATTATTTCAACAAATAAAATGAATATAACTTTAGTAATTTCCCTAATAAAAATTAGGCAAATAAATATATATTATATTTATCAATATCTAAATATTTAATTGAAACACAATAGACCTCACCATTGGATTTGAAATATCATAATTCATTGACATTATTGTGGTAAGGATCTATATTCCCCTTATCATTAACCCAAATTTGGTTGTTCAAGCATCATTTATAGTTTTACATTGTTATTACAAATACCAACTATATGTACTCAATGTTCATTTATATTCTTATTTCACTCCCCAATCCTAAAATATTAAAAATTGAATTCATGAACCATTTTTTCCATAGTTACACCAATTCCTACTTTGGAAGTCAACCCTTGATGTGACCTATGTTATGTCAATACAAAAACCCATGCTATAATAACTATATAACTAATTACACATCAACATTGGTAGGTCAAGAACCTTGATCAATGATTTGTTTTTAATGGTAGTAGTGGAAGGATATACCAACATAATATATAGTTGAAGAATTCAATATTGTATCGGTAAATTTATAATTATTATATTTATCAAATGATTTATATAATTAGGTGCATTTATTAATGTTTTTATCAACGTCTTATATAAATCGTATGCATCATGATATTTATTTTATTTTTATCTTTTATGGTTATAAATTCATGAAATTATATTATGCTGAAAAAACGTCCATAATGAAATAACCATTCAAATTTATTGAAATAAAATAATAATATGGAATGATCATGATCTTTTACTAATGGATAGATTATATGAAGGTTGATAAACTAACCATAGACATTGGGTAAAAACATTTATAAGCAACTTTGGTTCCATTAACAACATTCCAATTGTCCACCTATGTATCACTCTTGGATTGGTTAGGTCTCCGCTCCCAACATGGTCTGCCTCTAATATAATGGTATCACAATCTATTAGATATGATTTTAAACAAATGTACATTCGAGGAAAAGGGTTTAAGTAATATTAAAAATATACACACAAACCATTACATAATAAGAGATAAGGTGTGCCAGAAACCAATTTAATTTAATAATTAATTACACTAAACCAATGACATACAATGGTGTCGTATATGATCAAGATCATTCACTCTTATTCACCTAATTATTCATTTAATAAAACTATAATTAAATTATTAATTATTCTTATTTAATAAACATCGCACACGAATAAATTAATTACCCTATTTAATTAATCAATTCTTTTTCTTATTTGTCATCTGAATTTACTTGTGATTCTTATCCATACTAAATTTAAACAAATTAAATTATTAATAAATAAAAAAATTGTGTATATAAATTATACTTTGTGGAAACATACTGAATACATGGTTGAATCTACCAAAAATGTATTATAATAATTTACATTTTAGTCTTGTGATATATGGCATACATGACTTATCACATATTTTATTGACAATTAATATCAACTTAAATATTACATGAATTACATGATTTTTCATTCATGTGTTATTCTTCAATGAACATAAAGTAACAACTGTTGTACGAATCATACAAGATATGATGATCAGAACATTATGAATAAATTATTTATACATACATACAAATATATATTAAAACCTATCATATCATGTGATCTATAAACACAATTCATATATGAAAGAACATATCTATAATGTTTCACATGTAAAATAAATTAATTTTTAATATATTTAATTTGGCATAAATACAAAACATGTTTAAGAAATACAAAAAGTGAATATGTCTCCCACCATCTATCTGAGGAATATGCCTTGGGACTTGATAAGAAAACTGTGCATAAGCAATTAAAGTAAATTATCATGGCCCAGACCTCTTTGGTCCATTCCACTATTAAAATCTCGGGTTTGAGGCGTTTTGGTGGTCAAGGTGACTTATCCAATACAATTTTCAAAATTTATAATTCTTTGAATAGTTCCATCAGCGAGACCAATGTGAATAGATCCATCGGCAGCACCGATGGGAGTAGTTCCATTAGTGAAACCGATGTGACTAGTTCCATCGGTGAGACCGATGTGAAAAGTACCATCAGTGAGACTGATGTGAACAGTTCCATCTGTGAGACCAATGGTAATAGTTCCATTGGTGAGTCCGGTGCAAAGAGCACCTTCGGTGAGACCGATGCGAATAGTTCCATTGGTGAGACCGATGCGAACTGTTCTATCGGTGAGACCGATGTAAACAGTTCAATCAGTGAGACCGATGTGAACAGTTCAATCGGTGAGATCGATGTGAACAGTACCATTAGTGAGAGAAATGTTAAGAGTTCTATTGGTGATACCGATGTGAAAATTTCCATACGTGAGACCGATATGAACAGTTCCATCGGTGAGACCGATCTGAACAGTTCCATCAGTGAGACTAATGTGAACAGTACCATTGGTATCAGTGAGTCGTTCGGTTAACAACACCATTGGATTAGTGAGTCATTCTATAAAAAGTTCCATCAGATCAGTGAGTCTTCAATGAATAGTACCATAGGCATTGGTGTTTCATTTTGTGAAGAGTACCATCGAATTGTATGTTTCATTATACGAACAATGTTTCCATGGTTGTGTACAATGTTTCCAGGATCGGTAGGTGTGTAGTGTTTCCAGGATCGTTTTAATAACCCACCAATTAACATTGTCTTGAGTGTACAATGAGTCATTACTAGCCTTAAGAGACATCCCCAAGATGTCAAAAGCTGGAAAAAAATGTCGAAGGGTTTCAAATACAAGTGGGGTAAGATTTACCCTTTAATAAATCAACTGATAAACCAAAAAAACCTATCCAAACATTCACTATATGATGCACGAACAAATATAAGACAACCCAACATCATCAAGTATCTCAAAACCATATCAAGTATGAAATAGTGGAAGAAAAACCAATTATCAAAGTACAAAGTGGATAAACGATACAAGAATCTAAAAATACAACAAGACTCCATGCTCCACAGGCTCCAAGCTCCACAATCACAATACAGCTCAAATGTCACAAGGTAGTGCAAAACACATGTGAAAATTTACCTTTTCCCTTATCCCAGAATAAATCATCTTCAAAAGAACCAAAGATCCAAAGCAGGGGTGAGTATAAAACTCAGTATTTTTTACCCAATGACTTCCCTACTCATGCCACTAGGATAGATAAGTTAGTGACATTTATATTAGACAGTTTATATAGAAACATTTATGAAAAAAATTTCAATCAAATATAAACAAGTTTCCAAAACCATTTATAACTAAAATCATACAAGAGTAATTGAAAACATTTTTTACAAAAAGTTATGTTTCCAAAAAAATATCTAAACATGCTTGAAAACCATTTCTCAATATTCCATTGACCTTTCCAATTCTTTTCATACATCCACACAACCAACCCTGCATGTAACCTGGAACTCCCTATACTCGTGAGTGGTGAGTAATATTTTCATTAAGTAGTCCCTAGTGAAAAAATTGATGGGGGAGATCCCTAACCCTTATCCATCCTATTAATGATGGGGGAGACCCCAAACCCTTATCCATCCCACATGCACCCATTAGCGGGGGAGACCCTTAACCCTTACCCATCTCATTAATTATGGGGGAGACCCCTAACCATTATACATCCCCCTTATACCCTTTTACGGGGAATAGCCATAACCCTTATCCATCCCATCAAGGATGGGGGAGACCCTTAACCCTTATCTTTCCCACATGTCCGTCAACACACACATCCATCATATAAAAAACCAAGTGTGTTCCTCCAATTCAAACCATTTCAATAAAATTGTACTTCAATTGGAAACCAAAGAATAAACCAATTTATAAATAGTCATTTCAATTCAATAAAACATTCCATTTTATTGAAAACATATAATCCAAACCATGTGTCACAATTGTAGAAAATCCCCATTTTAAAAATCACTATTTTAAAATTGAGAACCAAAGCACTCATTCAAAATTCCCAATTATCCAGATTTCACAACCATCACTCAAAAGGTTTCTAAAAAGTGTTCAAAAACCAAATAACAATCAATTGAACACCACAAAATCAATTTCAAATTATTCCAATCATTTCTACTAAGTTGAGTTAAGAAAGAAGCCTCCTACCTCGATGGTTTTGATGAAAACCACAACGTACGAAGAACGCAAAAGATAACTAGGTTTATTCTTCAAGAACCCACCATAAATCTCTTTTCCTAGCAATAAAAACACAAAATATCATCATATTTATAATCCAAACACTTTGATCTACCCATAAAGGGCATAGACTTAAGAAACTAAGTGAATAGGAGAAGTAGATCTAAGAAATTGATCAAGAACGATGATGAATGATCCCAAACTCGATAATCTTGCTTAGATTCACCAAGGAAAGCCTTCAGATCACCTCCAAAACACTTGGGAGAGGTTTTCCTACCTTCAAGGGAGGGTGATCCCGAGTTATGGCCACTTAGGTGCGAAAAATGAGCCATTTGGAGGCAAAAATGTGTGAGATTCACTTTTTTAGGATATCATCTAAGTGCCCGCACAGGTAGTTCGCAAGGTTTGACAAACCATGCACTAAATGTGCATTAGCCACTGCCTTGGAAAACCCCCACATGGACTCCTCACATGTTCTCCTTAACCGTGCTCCATCCATGCAGGAGCCACTACCTCAAAAGTGTCAACTACGCACGGTTTGGCCGAACAGTTAGACAAACTGTGCATCGCCTGTGTGACTTCCCCTTTGCCTCAAAACTACATTCCAAGTTCTCCAAACTCTCTCATTCATCACCCTTACATTTATAACCAAAAAAAGTATTATATAAGGGTTACATACTAGAAACAGGGGGTACTAAATTCTCCCCACCATTGGTCTTTTCGTCCTCAGAATGTATACAACACTTGCTGTCCAAAAAACATTATGGACCCTGCTCTTTCATTTCCTTCTCATGTTCCCAAGTCTCTTCCAGAATCTGACCATCTTTCCATAAAACCTGCACTAGGCCGATTATTTTTACATGAGAGACATTCTATTATCTATCCATGATTCGCACTGGAATATGTACCAGTGATGCATCTGGTTCTAACTCAACGTGATCCCATCTGATCACATAGTCAGGATCAGGGTGATACTTTATCAACTGGGATACATGGAACACATTATGCACCAAACAAAACTTTGGTGGTAATGCCTACCGATAGTACACCTCTCCAACCATTTCTAGTGTCTCAAAAGGGCCAATGTAACTAAGATATAACTTTCTTTGCTTCCCAAAAAGACGTTGTCCAAGCCTTGGAGAGATCCTCAAGAAGACATGATCACCCACAACGAACGAAAATGGTGTTTGACAGTGATATAAATAAGATTTCTGACGACTCTCAGCTATCTCCATCCTATTTCTAATAAACTGGATCTTCTCTATTGTAACGCCCCAACCCCAGTTACCCAGAGTCGGTGCATTATTACATAACATTGGCATGATCACAAGAAAGATAAAATCTCGAAAGACCGATTGGTTTAGTAGCCTTGGAAACACTAGATATATTCATAAAGTTTTACATTACATTTCAAAGTGAAAAAAAATACTACAACAACAAAGTCTTCATATCCACACTATAATCCCCTCATAATATCCCTGAAGATCATTCATAACTTACATCTTCACATCCTGGGAAAAATAAAACATAGAAAAGGGGTGAGCTCAAATGCCCAGTAAGGATAACAATATAGCGGAAACATTCATAAATAAGAATAAACTTTTAAGGCAATGTATAACTAAAACAAAAGCCTTTCAAACATGAACTTTCAACATGGTATGGCATAAATAAAATGAAATAATGCCATTTACTTATTCCCATGGATATTCTACTAATCGAATTATCACATGAAAAAATCAATAACCACTTTCATAATGATGGAATGCATAATGCCAGACTATCATAACCACATAGCCAAGGCCTCGTGCCAAGACTACAAATAATATTTTGTCAAGGCCTTGTGCCAAGACACTAGTTTGTCCCATGAGACCCACCGATGCATCGAGGAGCTATAGCGGGCTCCACCCGTCACTTATTAAGTCCAATGCATTCCCATATGAAAAGGTTTAAATATAACATAAACATTCGTATTAAAACTAGCATACGAAATGTCAATACTTTCACCATAAACTATGAATGGTATAAAAATAGCACATCCACAGTCAAACATATCACAAAACCTTCAATACAATATAGAAGTTTTGTATCATAATAAATCAACTTCAAATAATCTTAAAATCCATCAAAGGATGTTGACATAAGTGAAATCAAAATTCTTTTTAAAGAAATATCTCCTTTTATTTTGAAATCATTTAAGTTCCATATAAAATAAAACATTTTCTTTGAAAATAATCTTATAATCTTGTAAGGGAAGATTTGAAGATTTTATAACGGTGGAAAATAACCGCACCCGCCGTATAAGTTAAAAAAACATTCTTATCTTAATTCTGTCGAAAAGGTTAAAAAGCACCTTGTTTGGAAAACGACGGAAAGATTCCTCTTATAAAAAGTCAAAAAGGGTATAAATGACTTTAACCCATATTCTTGTAAAAATGTTTTGAAATACATTTTGAAGAAACATGTATGTGGATGATAACGAGATCCGAGTAGATTATTACGTATAAACAACCTCGGATAATGAAGAGATTGTGAAATAACACTTACCTTGTACTTTTCCTTTGTTGGGGTCGGTTAACCTCCTGTATAATGGTGAAATAATTGTTATTAAATTATACAAGAATCATATACATTAATATGATATCATATATGATCTTTTAACATTGCTTTATTAATAATATCTTAGTATTATCGTCGTTTCTGGTGATAATCGATTCGTTCTTCTTAAATGTTTGGTTACGTAAGACATGTTTGTAGTGGATAGATCATATCTTATTCATAATCAGAATGATATTAACATTATTTTTAACCCTAAAATGATAATAATACTTGAATGGATACGATGGAGGATGGATCTCACCGCGTTCGTGGAGACGGTAGTCCGTACGTACGCACGAACGCTACTTCCATTTAATTTTTATTTTAAAAGAATTGAATCCAAATGATACATAGGTATATTACTATTCCAGTATAATATAATATTTTATATATGTTACTTAAGTTCATTAACACCATCCTTTATACGTTCCATGTGTGGTATGAACGAGTCATATCATTTTAAGGGGGCGGTAGTCCGCACTTCCTCAAATGAAATTATCGTATGTATATACAATATGAAACGAATAATTGTATGAAATAAAATGGAATTAAAGAAGCTTATATATAAAATATATATCATTAATATCATATTTAATTACAGTTCCATCATAATGGCCACCATGAGAGGCGGTAAGATGTATTTGAACAATCATCGTTTCGTGAGGCGTTAGTTTTCCATCCACAGAAACATTATATTCATCATCCATTAGATGGAGTTGTGTGTATGTGTAGTTTGAATCCTTCTTATAACAACATCCTAGTATATTGAGGATACTTGTGTTGTTACAAAAGAAAGGAAATAAAAAGAGTTTGGGGGTTGGAGAAGCAAAATAAATGAAAATAATTTAAAAGAAATTGTTACCTTTAATTTAGGTAACTCGCTTTGGTTGGAACCAAAGGACTTCTTGAAATGATTTCTGCCTAAGGGGAAGCTTCAAGGAGGAGGAGAGGGATGTGGGGAGCTTATTTGGGCAGAGTTTGGACGAGCCATGTGGCTTGAGAGGTGTGAGGAATGAGTAGAAGTGGTCTCCTTTTATAAGGGAGAAGAGGGGCTCTTTAGGAAAGAGTGAAAGTATTACTTTATAATATAATTATATTCGGTTTATAATGGTCCAAAAATCATTGAGGTCGAAAATAAGATGACTCATATTCTAAATAACATCAACCAATAAGAATTGGACAGGTTTTAGATAATATTTTAATCATTATAATCTTATTTATTTAAAGGATTTATTAATGAGGTAAACATTGCATCATTATTGTGTCATTAATAATTTCAATTATTTGATGTCTATAAATTATAAATAAAATATCATTATGTAGTAAATCTTTTTAGCTTTCTAATGAATATTTATAATCTAAAATCCAACATGTATAACCCTATGTAAAAATTGTTCTTCTAAAATATGTAAGCTTATGCCATTTTTATTTTTATTTTAACTTTATTAATATAAAGTGTCCCTACCACATACAAGTGGCTCCAAGGGGTCCCCAAATTGACCCAAGGATGCTCATGGTCGGGTATGTGTCCACCAATAAGGTTAGGACACGTTTTAGGGTAATTTTGTATTATTATAATATTATTTTTTAACCCTTATTTACCGGATTTACCCTTAACCATGGTAAATAAAATATTTACCACAGTAATTATTCAAAATGTCTAAAAATAAAAGTTACCTATCTACACAATTTGGACATCCTGATTCCAAATATGGAATCCATTTTTCTAAATTCAAAACACAGAAGTGGCAGAAATTAATTTAAAATTAATTCCCGCTGTCAAAACAAAAAGCGTGTTTTTAAGAGGTAATAACTATCAAAACATTGACACTTGTTTATGTTCGGTTTAATTGTAAAATAATGTCCAATGACCAACATTATATTAAATGGTAAAAATATATTCTAAATATACTTTAAAACCACTCAAATTCACAATTTATCACTATTAATTATTTTGATTAAAAAAGTTGTTTTTAATTAAAATTTAGTAATTTTCACTATTCATCAAAATATAAAAGTTATCCGAAAAGTACCAAAATTTCACCCTAGGCTAATTTCAATATTCCAAATCCAAAAATGAAGTCCATTTTGAAATATAAAATATATATGATTTCAAAAAGTAGGTATTACTATTTACAACGGCTAGTTTAATTAGTTGTGGTGTGTGTTAGAACTCGAAGTTGCGTACAACACACGCTGCTGTATTATTCAAAGGAAAGCGTACCGTGGAAGCTTGGGATGTTTCATTTTAAATTTTTTTGATGTCCCAATTTATTCAGATAGTTTAAAATATTTTATTTAAAAAGGTTTCACTATTAAAGTTGATAAAAGTGCAATACTGAAAATGAATCTGTTCTTGCATTATGACTAAGAAACTCATAATATGGATTCTAAAATTATAAGGATTATATAAAGTTAAAAATGTAGTTAATGCTATTCATGACGTATTTTAATGGCTTTTTTTTGGTAATTCATGGTGCAATTTTACTCGGTGTTGCGTGTAGTGAAAGTTATTGAATTATTTTGAAGAAATAACACACTATGAAATCTTGGGGTGTTACATTCTCCCCTCCTTCAATAAATTGCGTCCTCGCAATTTGAAATTGTTCCTCGAAAATAAAAGGTTGAAAATAGATAATATATTTTTGGGAAAACCCACATCCGAAATTGGGTTACTAAAATTAGTCTTAATATGAGGAAAAGAGAAATGAAAGGGTCACCACCAAATTATGATCTTGATTAGGAGAACATTGGTGGCAATTAGAGACATATAATCGGAGGAAAAACGTAAATATTTATAGGTAGTGATTGAGGTCATCAATCACAAAAAAGTGTATAATTGAGGTCCTTAAACTCATCAATCTATGATGATTTTAAGTACCATCGGTTCAACAAAATACAGGGTATTGGGATAACACATTTTTGACGTTTCAAAATATCTTAGTTGAAATCGAAAAATGAATTAACGAGGCCTCTATAAAGAGTCGAAAGTATGAAGATTACTGAAAATAACACATACTAGGGTTCCATGTAGGAAAATATGGATATGGAAGAAAAATCTAACCATCAATTATCTGATGGAGAGTGGTAGAGAACATGGCTATAAAAAGGCCAACAATCCCAAAGCCATAAATTAGTGATGATTTAAGGTACCATCTAGGAAAACATTTTTGTTCAAAGTTGCTTTTCTTAATATTGAGGAATTTATTTATGAGATTGGCTAAGATCATAAGGAGATATACTTACTTTATAATTATAGTTTTATCCATTAATAAATTTCTACCACAAACTCATCTTTCACTCTAAAAGATAATAGAATGTAAAAAAATTCTATTTACACTATTCGTATAGGGTTCCAAAATAAACGAATTTATAATTCATCTACATGATCTTTTAATAAAAACTACATTATTTAATCCAGGACATCTCATGGTCCAGTGGTAGGTGATACACCCTTGTCGCCCTTCGGTTGCGGGTTCAAGTCTCGCAGCCTTGCCGGACGCGACGGGTTGCCGCCCGACCTCCGAGTTGTCCTTTTATGGCAATCCAAAATAATCCAAACTAGAACTATCCAAAATACTTCTGTCCAAACTCACAGTCTAACATTTATAAGGAAGGTAAACATAATATAGATCCTTTTTACCCCGTAATAGCATATGAATACCTTCATCATGTATTACCATATTCCTTATTGATTACATTCATGCTCCCTTATTCCATATAGAATGCTGGATATACTTCATCAATCCAAAAATGTTTTAAACCCCAAAAATGATGGAATATACAAATCATTAATCAGTTCCAAGGTAGTCAAGAATATCCAATATATTTTTTACAAAATAATCATGTATTATTAGAAAATCACTACCTCGGTATCAAAACTATATTATGGTTTATCATTCTCTCAACCATATATTTTCCAAAAATTTATCCTGCTATTGAGTCACTTTTCTTTGTTCCACACAATCTCAAGTCCTTAATGAAATAGTACTGCAGTACAATCCTTATATACTCCATAATTATTATAACAAGTACATTGTTGATACAACACTCAATTGACATAATCAACATAAGAACTCTAATCATTCCTCTTCATCTGTGGTAGTATCATAACTTGATTATTATCCAATATCATCATTTGTGTCATAGTCTGATGACTGGGACATAGGTTCGCGTAGTGCCCAAACTCCTTACAAATGAAGCATTGTACATTTGAAACCATTTTCTTACCCATGCAGTCACGTACTTTGTGCCCTTTTCCTCCACACTTATAAGAAACTCCCATTCCTTTCAGGAAAGTTCCAGGGTGTTTCTTTCCACAATTACCACATATGGGAAAATTCTTCTTTTCCCTTTTCCCTTTATCCATCTTTCTCTCTTCCATCCTTTTCTTCTCTTGATTCCCTTCAAAGCCATAGGACTCAGTAAACTCTTTACTTATCTTATCAACACATGATATTATCTCTTCATATGATGATAATACATGGGAGACTATTTCTCTTATAAATTCTAGCTTAAGACCATGAAAGATATGATCCTTCCTTCTCTTTGGATCATGTGCATTTCCGGAGTTCTCATTCCTTCTACTGGGCGCCATTTCTAAACAATGGCATAAACTAGATCAGTTTATGAATCAAAATACATAATCCCATACTTATAAAACACTTAACATAAATTGAACTATTTATGGATATAATCCATAATCATAAGAATGTTTTCTTTAAAGAAGTATATACTCATAAACCCTTCAAAATGATTTGTAAAGAAAATAAGAGTTATCCAAAGCATATCCCCCGGGAGTGTCGTAACCAAGAGTGCAGCAAGGCCCGTTGTCGTGCACCAGTTCCCATTCGAGTCTAGCTCAAAGCGGTGTTTTCGGGTTTTACCCCTAGGTACATCTGTGCCAGAGCCGCCTCTACCTTCTCGTATCAAGACAGGGATGTATTGCTCGGAAAACTCACAAAATCTCTACAATACCAAAATTCTAGGAAGTTCTTCTATACTAATCCTCAAAGTTCATCTTAGGTCTACGTGCTCTAATCAGAGTTTATCTAAATCTAGCTTCCAAGGTTTGTACTAATCTTCCTCTGATACCAACTGTAACGCCCCGACCCCAGTTACCCAGAGTCGGTGCACTATTACATAACATTGGCATGATCACAAGAAAGATCAAATCTCGAAAGACCGATTGGTTTAGTAGCCTTGGAAACACTAGATATATTCATAAAGTTTTACATTACATTTCAAAGTGAAAAAAAATACTACAACAACAAAGTCTTCATATCCACACTATAATCCCCTCATAATATCCCTGCAGATCATTCATAACTTACATCTTCACATCCTGGGAAAAATAAAACATAGAAAAGGGGTGAGATCAAATGCCCAGTAAGGATAACAATATAGCGGAAACATTCATAAATAAGAATAAACTTTTAAGGCAATGTATAACTAAAACAAAATCCTTTCAAACATGAACTTTCAACATGGTATGGCATAAATAAAATGAAATAATGCCATTTACTTATTCCCATGTATATTCTACTAATCGAATTATCACATGCAAAAATCAATAACCACTTTCATAATTATGGAATGCATAATGCCAGACTATCATAACCACATAGCCAAGGCCTCGTGCCAAGACTACAAATAAGATTTTGTCAAGGCCTTGTGCCAAGACACTAGTTTGTCCCATGAGACCTACCGATGCATTGAGGAGCTATAGCGGGCTCCACCCGTCACTTATTAAGTCCAATGAATTCCCATATGAAAAGGTTTAAATATAACATAAACATTCTTATTAAAACTAGCATACGAAATGTCAATACTTTCACCATAAACTATGAATGGTATAAAAATAGCACATCCACAGTCAAACATATCACAAAACCTTCAATACAATATAGAAGTTTTGTATCATAATAAATCAACTTCAAATAATCTTAAAATCCATCAAAGGATGTTGACATAAGTTAAATCAAAATTCTTTTTAAAGAAATATCTCCTTTTATTTTGAAATCATTAAAGTTCCATGTAAAATAAAACATTTTCTTTGAAAATAATCTTATAAGCTTGTAAGGGAAGATTTGAAGATTTTATAACGGTGGAAAATAATTGCACCCGCCGTATAAGTTAAAAAAACATTCTTATCTTAATTCTGTCGAAAAGGTTAAAAAGCACCTTGTTTGGAAAACGACGGAAAGATTCCTCTTATAAAAAGTCAAAAAGGGTATAAATGACTTTAACCCATATTCTTGTAAAAATGTTTTGAAATACATTTTGAAGAAACATGGATGAGTATGATAACGAGATCCGAGTAGATTATTATGTATAAACAACCTCGGATAACGAAGAGATTGTGAAATAACCCTTACCTTGTACTTTTCCTTTGTTGGGGTCGGTTAACCTCCTGTATAATGGTGAAATAATTGTTATTAAATTATACAAGAATCATATACATTAATATGATATCATATATGATCTTTTAACATTGCTTTATTAATAATATCTTAGAATTATCGTCGTTTCTGGTGATAATCGATTCGTTCTTCTTAAATGTTTGGTTACGTAAGACATGTTTGTAGTGGATAGATTATATCTTATTCATAATCAGAATGATATTAACATTATTTTTAACCCTAAAATGAGAATAATACTTTAATGGATACGATGGAGGATGGATCTCACCGCGTTCGTGGAGACGGTAGTCCGTACGTACGCACGAACGCTACTTCCATTTAATTTTTATTTTAAAAGAATTGAATCCAAATGATACATAGGTATATTACTATTCCAGTATAATATAATATTTTATATATGTTACTTAAGTTCATTAACACCATCCTTTATACGTTCCATGTGTGGTATGAACGAGTCATATCATTTTAAGGGGGCGGTAGTCCGCACTTCCTCAAATGAAATTATCGTATGTATATACAACATGAAACGAATAATGGTATGAAATAAAATGGAATTACAGAAGCTTATATATAAAATATATATCATTAATATCATATTTAATTACAGTGCCATCATAATGGCCACCATGAGAGGCGGTAAGATGTATTTGAACAATCATCATTTCGTGAGGCGTTAGTTTTCCATCCACAGAAACATTATGTTCATCATCCATTAGATGGAGTTGTGTGTATGTGTAGTTTGAATCCTTCTTATAACAACATCCTAGTATATTGAGGATACTGGTGTTGTTACAAAAGAAAGGAAATAAAAAGAGTTTGGGGGTTGGAGAAGCAAAATAAATGAAAATAATTTAAAAGAAATCGTTACCTTTAATTTAGGTAACTCGCTTTGGTTGGAACCAAAGGACTTCTTGAAATGATTTCTGCCTAAGGGGAAGCTTCAAGGAGGAGTAGAGGGATGTGGGGAGCTTATTTGGGCAGAGTTTGGACGAGCCAAGTGGCTTGAGAGGTGTGAGGAATGGGTAGAAGTGGTCTCCTTTTATAAGGGAGAAGAGGGGCTCTTTAGGAAAGAGTGAAAGTATTACTTTATAATATAATTATATTCGGTTTATAATGGTCCAAAAATAATTGAGGTCGAAGATAAGATGACTCATATTCTAAATAACATCAACCAATAAGAATTGGACAGGTTTTAGATAATATTTTAATCATTATAATCTTATTTATTTAAAGGATTTATTAATGAGGTAAACATTGCATCATTATTGTGTCATTAATAATTTCAATTATTTGATGTCTAAAAATTATAAATAAAATATCGTTATGTAGGAAATCTTTTTAGATTTCTAATGAATATTTATAATCGAAAATCCAACATGTATAACCCTATGTAAAAATTGTTCTTCTAAAAGATGTAAGCTTATGCCATTTTTATTTTTATTTTAACTTTATTAATATAAAGTGTCCCTACCACATACAAGTGGCTCCAAGGGGTCCCCAAATTGACCCAAGGATGCTCATGGTCAGGTATGTATCCACTAATAATGTTAGGACACGTTTTAGGGTAATTTTGTATTATTATAATATTATTTTTTAACCCTTATTTACCGGATTTACCCTTAACCATGGTAAATAAAATATTTACCACAGTAATTATTCAAAATGTATAAAAATAAAAGTTACCTATTTACACAATTTTGACATCCTGATTCCAAATATGGAATCCATTTTTCTAAATTCAAAACCCAGAAGTGGCAGAAATTAATTTAAAATTAATTCCCGCTGTCAAAACAAAAAGGGTGTTTTTAAGAGGTAATAACTATCAAAAGATTGACACTTGTTTATGTTCGGTTTAATTGTAAAATTATGTCCAATGACCAACATTATATTAAATGGTAAAAATATATTCTAAATATACTTTAAAACCACTCAAATTCACAATTTATCACTATTAATTATTTTGATTAAAAAAGTTGTTTTTAATTAAAATTTAGTAATTTTCACTATTCATCAAAATATAAAATTTATCCGAAAAGTACCAAAATTTCACCCTAGGCTAATTTCAATATTCCAAATCCAAAAATGAAGTCCATTTTGAAATATAAAATATATATGATTTCAAAAAGTAGGTATTACTATTCACAACGGCTAGTTTAATTAGTTGTGGTGTGTGTTAGAACTCGAAGTTGCGTACAACACACGCTACTGTATTATTCAAAGGAAAGCGTACCGTGGAAGCTTGGGATGTTTCATTTTAAATTTTTTTGATGTCCCAATTTATTCAGATAGTTTAAAATATTTTATTTAAAAAGGTTTCACTATTAAAGTTGATAAAAGTGCAATACTGAAAATGAATATGTTCTTGCATTATGACTAAGAAACTCATAATATGGATTCTAAAATTATAAGGATTATATAAAGTTAAAAATGTAGTTAATGCTATTCATGACCTCTTTTAATGGCTTTTTTTTGGTAAGTCATGGTGCAATTTAACTCGGTGTTGCGTGTAGTGAAAATTATTGAATTATTTTGAAGAAATAACACACTATGAAATCTTGGGGTGTTACATCAATTGTTTCTTTGACATGGCTTGTCTTGACTAGTGATGTTTCACCCGTTTCCACCCAGCATAGTGGAGTACGACAAGGAAACCCATACAATGCATCAAACGGAGCCATGTGTATCAAGGATTGACAATTGTTTTTTATGAGAATTCAAATAAGGGCATATTATCCTCCCATGAGGCACCAAAATCCATTACACAATCCAACAACATGTCTTCCAAGGTTTATATCGTCCTCTCAGATTTCCCATCTTTTTTATGATGATACGCGGTGCTCATAGTCAACTGAGTTCCAAATGCTTGCTATTATGATTTTCAAAAATGTGACGTGATCCTCAGATCTCTATCTGAGAATATAGACACGGGTACACCATGCCTCTTCACCACTTCTCAGATATAGATTTTTGAAAATCCTCCACCATATTTGTTTCACGAATAGAGATGAAATGGGCCGACCTAGTTAGATGATCCACTATCACCCAAATGGCATCGTATTTCCGAACCATTCTTGGAAGACCTATAAGAAAATATATAACTATTTGACCTCTTTTTGACACTAGGATGGGAAAATATTGTAACATAACAGCGTGTATCTAATTCTCTGCTTTAACCTGCTGACAAGTTAAGCACCTTGAGATGAACTCGACCACCTTCATTTTCATGCTGCTCCACCAAAATTGTGCCTTTAATGCCATATAAATCTTCTACGTACCTAGATGCACAACCCATCATCAATGGTGGTAAGAATGAAGGAGTTGTTCTTGAAAAACCATAGGTACAACCATCTGATATATGAAACACAAAACTAAACCCCAATCAAATTTCAAGACATCAATGGTCTCCCCGCCATTGAGTTTTGAACTTACAACTAGACATTATTCATCAGATGTTTGTGATCATTTTTACTAAATCAGGAACTATCTTAGCTGAAAAGAAAACAACAACATAACCTCGGTCTTCACATTTCACAAGCATGTTGGCTAAGACCAACATCAACTTCCATTCTTATGAAGCTTCTTTGGCCAACTGACCATATGAATTTCTACTCAATTCATCCACCTCCGAATTTCCTTTCCATGAAGGGTGCATAAATTAAAAGTCAAACATTTGGAGATACTCAATCCACATCCTTTTCCTGTTGTTCAAATCTCACTGTGGTAAAATATGTTTCAAGATTTTTTGATTCGTAAACACAATAAATTTATCACCAATGAGATAATGTCTCCATGTTTTCAAAGAATGGACGATGACAACTAACTCAAAATCAAGTGTTGGGTAATTATTCTCATGCACCCTCAACTACCTCGATCCATAAGAAAAAACATGATATCGTTTCATGAGAACACAACCGAACCCTAATCCCGAAGAATTACAATACACCACATACCCATGTCCTAATTCTGGAATTTTATTGATAAGTGTCGATGTAAGATGAACTTTCAGTTCCTGTAAATACTTATGACATTCTTCCCTCTGTTGGAATAGAGAATTATTCTTTGTAAAATCTATCATTGGAGAATATAGTCATGAGAAACCATGAAAAAAGCGTCGGTAGTAACTAGCTAGACCAAGAAAACATCGTATCTCAAACACATTATTTGGCGGTTGCCAAGAGATAACTACTTCTATCTTTTCAGGATCAATAGAAACACCTTTCTTAGAAATGACATCGTAAGGATATGTAATTACTTTTTCCAAAAATAAAACATTGATAATTTTTCATACAAAAAATGATCTATAATGATTTGTAACACTGTTTCCAGGTACACCTCATGATCAATCCTAGTCATTGAATAGACTAAAATTTCATCCACAAACCCCACAACAAAAGAATCTACATATTGTTGAAATATCGGATTCATCAATGCGATGAAGATTACTGGTGCATTTTCTAGACCGTAAGGCATGACTACATATTCATATTGGCCATATCTACTTCTAAAAGCTGTCTTTAGAATATCCCTTTTCTGCAATATCAATTGTTGATATCCTGATCGCAAGTTAATTTTGGAGAACCACTTAGCAATCCTTAATTGATCGAATAGATCATCAATGTTTGGAAGAGGATATCTATTATTTACCATAACATGGTTATGCTTACGAACATCAACACACAACCGAAGAGTTTCATCTTCCTTCTTCATGAACAATACTGGTGTTTCCCATGGAGACATACCTGGTCAAATGAAACCCTTTATTTATAGCTTCTCTAACTACACTTTCAATTCCGGTAACTCTATTCATGTCATACTATAAGATGTAAGGTAAATAGTACTAGTCCCTGAAAGGAGAAAAATTGTAAACTCCACTTACCTTAGAGGTGGTAACCTTGAGTTGTTCTTGAGAAAGACATTTGGAAATTTTCAACAACAGCTAGAAAAATATTTTCCTCGATCTCTTACCTTGATTCGAATGTCAACCCTTCCAATTGGTATGATATAATTCCCACCATTGGGGCCAACTAGCTCTTTGAATCTTTTTTACAGTCCACTTTCCTCTAAAAATATGCTTGATACCGTCCTCAATCATGAATGTAACTATTCTCTTATAACAATCGATTCGAGCCTTGAACGTTGTCAACCAATCCATACCCAGGATCACATCATAGACATCCATATCCAACATCGAGAAGTACCATTTTAACTTAGCTCCATCAATAGTTATAGAACATGCTATACCCATAAAGGAATGACATTCTCATTTACCAAGAGGAGTTTGTAGTTTCCAAACAGAAAGCATCATTTCCAGTTTTAAAAATAGAAAGTCAACAACACGAGAATCAGTGAAGGAATGTGTTGCAACAGTGTCAAGCAACACTTGTAAAAATGTATAATTCAAAATAATAGTACCTCTTACTGTAAATGGTCCAACCGGATCATCGACAATCATCTTCTCATATCCATATAATTGGTTCTTCACTATACCTTTATCCATGTTTCCTGGTTGAGGTTTCCCTGGTTGAGGAGTCATGTTATTTCTAGAATCACCAGGGCTAGCTCAACATTGATGATGAGACTGATTCTATTGTCCTCGTCCAATCGAAGCATACGATTCTTGTGATAACTGAGAAGTGTCTCGAGCACCTGAACATGGAGCACTGTGACAATAGCGCTGAATATGCCCCTTCATGTTACAATTATGAAATGCTTTAGGTTGTTCCCTGAAATCATTCTTTATCTAGTCAAGCAATCCACATTGAAAACAACCTTCTTTGCTCTGGGGTTGTTGAGGAAGGTTTACTAATCCAGTTTTCGGGTTCTGATTTCCACTTGCACCATGGAAATAGGTGTCTCTTTTCCTATTGTTCCCAGGGATTGAGTTCCCACTGTGTCCTATAGGTATCATCATGCCTCCTGTTATAGATCTTGATATATCATGTTCAGCCACTATCGCTATGTTCCCCATCTCTATATAGTCTGTAATATAAAGTACTGCAATCATTAATCGAATCTCCTACCTTATCCCTGATTCGAAGATGTGTTCCTTCAAAGATGCACTTTTCGTAACCTTTGGTGTAAAACGAAATAAATTCATGAACATTGCTGCATACTCTTTGATAAAGAGTCTCTCATGTTTTAGGCTGAATAATTCCATCATTTTCTAGATATTGAACGTGTGAAAATAGATTAGTATTTTGAAAAATTCTTCAAAATCCTCCCATGTAAGGCCTTCATCCAATTTAGCCTACACCGCTAAATCCCACCACTGATGTGAAATATCCTTGAGCATATACATAACCAACATGAACATGAGCTATGATGGTGTGCTGATGAAATCAAATATATGATTCATCCCACATATCCACACCTCCTCCTTATCTGGTTCAGAATCACCATGAATGTTTGGGGGATTCTACTTCATGAACTAGATGGTATGATCCACATGCCTTGGTTCATTCCTCCTGTTCTCCATATCCATAGCATGAAAATCCTAGACAATTCTCTAAACTAGCTCTTAGTTAACCTGTGGTTCAAGTGAAACCACATTCACCACAGCTTCTTCGGGATGGTTTCAACGACGCCTACCGGGTTCAATTTTCTAAACCAACAACAAACATCGTCAATCTCACTCTCTAGCTATTGTTGGCTTAGCATTTAAAATTATATCACATCAACTATAACAACATTTGTTTCCAAAACATCCTTTTTCCCATGTTCAACTATTTTTTAAACCACTTCACATGCTTTTGAAAATTAAACCATTTTCAAAATATTATAATCATTTTCTTGTTCAAAATATTTCATTTGAAAACCAATTCCATACTTTTCAAAAATGATCATTTCTTGAAATAATGTATGCACTCATAGTGGGAATTTATTACTCTATAATGCATGTCATGCTCATCTCATTGGCTAAAACCCAGATAATGAGATTTAAAAATCCTAGATGTGTCTCCAAACACTTACTTACCCAACTCCCTGGTAACTTGAAGATCAACATAAAAGGGTTACCTATATCCTTTTATGCTATATATTTCAAGTTCTGAAAATCGTACTCCTTTCTAAAATTCCCACCCCAGGAATAAACAAGAAAGTATTTCATCTCTAATACTAGGAACATCGATGAATCCTTATTAGGCAGGTACCAGACAAGATGATACCATTTGTAATCACTTGGCAATTCTAATTGACTTGAGAGTACAACGAGTTGTTTCTTGGCCATAAGCGACATCCCCAAGATTCCAAAAGCTGGAAATAAATGTTGAAGTGTTTCAAATACAAGTGTGGGATGATTGAAACTTTACTAAATCAACCAATAAACCAACTAATCCAACTAAACATAACCAAACATTCACTATATGATGCATGAATGAATGAAAGACAACCCAACATCGTTACGTATCTCAAAACCATATCAAAGTATGAATCAGTGGAAGAAAAACCAAGTATCAAAGTACACAATGGATAAATGATACGAGACACTCAAAATAACACAAGATTCCATTCTCCACACGCTCTAAGCTCCACAATCACCGAATATCCCAAACGTGACAAGGTAGTGCTAAATATGTGTGAAACATTACCTTTTCCCCTATCCTGGAATAAAGCATCTGCAAAATCACAGAAGTTCTAAATAAGGGGTGATTATAAAACTCAGTAGGTTTTCCCCAATGACTTACCTACTCACACCAGTAGGATAGAAATGTTAGTAACATTTATATAAGACATTTTATATATAACAATTTTCCAAAAATTTTATAAACAAATATAAACAAGTTTCCAAAAACCATTTATAAACAAAAGAATACAAGAGTAATTGAAACCAATTTTTACAACAAGTTATTTTTCCAGAAACATTATTAAACAAGCTTTAAAACCATTTCTCAATATTAAATTGACGTACCCAATTAATTTCATACATCCACACAACCAACCCTGCATGTAACCAAGATCTCCCTATACTCGCAAGTGGTGAGTCATCCTCTAACTAAGTCATCCCTAGTGAACCAATTGATGGGGGAGAGCCCTAAACGTAATGCCCCGAACCCAGTTACCTAGAGTTCGTGCATTATTGTAATACATTGGCATGATTACAAGAAATCAAGTCCCAAAGGACCGATCAATTTTGCATTCATGGAAACTATATTACATACATGAACTTTAAATTAGACTTTCTAACATACATTACAGCATAGATAGTTCTTTGAGAACGTAATTGTTCCTTTATCTTAACCTCGCATCTCAATCATAAAACACTTCTTAGGATCATGGGAAAATGAAACATAAGAATGGGGTGAGATCAGATTCTTAGTAAGAGTAAAGAATTTAGTAGAA
Source organism: Viscum album (assembly GCA_963277665.1). Lineage (NCBI taxonomy): Eukaryota > Viridiplantae > Streptophyta > Magnoliopsida > Santalales > Viscaceae > Viscum > Viscum album. The sequence goes on from OY728129.1 coordinate 940,585,986, forward strand.
GCTATAAACTTTTAAGGAAATTTGTGTAATAAAAACAACAACCTTTTAAAAATAAACATGAACATAATATGGAAAAACTAAATAAAAATTGCCATATTAACATGCACATGGATATTCTAATAGTTGAATAATCACATGTAATAACTAATTTCATAATAAAGAAATGTATATTACCAGACATTAATTTCTGTATGAAGGCCTCGTTCCATAACCTAGGGGCTAACTATAAACGGTCCCCTACCCGGAGAGCCTATGTAACTAGACTCCAACCTAGAGAGCCTCTGTAATGGGACTCTAACTCAGAGAGACTCTATAACCGGACTCCAACCCAGAGAGTCTGATATAACTAGACCCAAAACTGGAGGGCTTACTTTTACTAGTAACCATCTCAGAACATACTAGTCCAACACATTCATATTAAGAAGATATTGAAATATAACATAAATATTCATATTAAAACTAGAATACGAAATGCCAAAACATGAACCATAAACCATGAATGGAATAAAAATAAATCATCCACAGTCAAACATATCTCAAAAACTTAAATAAAATATGGAATATTTGTATCATAATAAATCAGCTTCATACAAGTGTAAAATTTATCAAAGGATGTTGACATAGATTAAATCAAAACTATTTGAGAGAAATATCTCTTTAAATTTTGAAATCATTTAAGAGTCACATAATTATAAAGAAAAAATTTATTTTGAAAATATTATTATTAGGTTGTAAGGGAAAATATGGAATATTGTTATTATAATAAATCAACTTCATACAAGTGTAAAATTTATCAAGGGATGTTGACATATATTAAATCAAAACTATTTAAGAGAAATATCTCTTTCAATTTTGAAATCATTTAAGAGTCACATAATTTTAAAGAAAAAATTTATTCTAAATATATTCTTATTAGCTTGTAGGGGAAGATTTGATGATGTTATAATGGCCGAAAATAGACACACCCACCTTATAAGTTAAAAAATACATTCTTACCTTAATTTTGTCGAAAAGGTTATAAAGTACCTGGTTTGGAAAATGATAGAAAGATTTATTTCAAAAACCTATATGGTCAAATAATGGTATAAATTACTTAAACCAATTTCCTAGAAAATAATAAAAATGTTTTTAAATACATTTTATGAATCATGGATGTGGATGATAAAGAGGTCCCAGTATGTAATTACATATAAACAACCTTAGATAATGAAGAGATTGTAGAATTATCCCTTACCATGTTGTAATCAATCGCGTCGTATGACCAAAAGATAATAACCAAAAAATCATTCACATAAAACAATGAATATAAAAATAATCAGGATAATATATATCAAATGGTATTACACAATAAACCACATGCAATAAGTTGCGAATAATGGAAATATCACACAATTAAAAGTCAGAAAAGAAACCCCTTACCGTGTACTTTTCCTTTGGTCGAGGGTACGTTTAACCTCCTATATAATGACAATAGTATGTTATTAAATTATACCAGAACCATATTCATATTTATTATATCATAAATGATTCATTTATTACTTTATACTACTCATTTAATAATGATTTCCATGTTAAATTATCATTACGGGTAATAATTTCTTTGTTTTTCGTATGTAGTATAACTTGTTATTCTTGATTGTATCATTTAGATAATGATTTAAATAATTCCATAATATAAAAATGATTCATATATCATATATATTTAGAATATAAATATGTATAATAGATATATATGTGAAATGGTAAACACCGTTTTGGGAGACGATAGGTCGTATGTACACGTAAACGCGGTTTCTGTTTTCATATCATATTGAATGTAAGTAAGTGAATGAGATGAATGTAAATACAGATACACAAACATATATAAATATATATATATATTTCTTTTATAATTATTATGTCATATATTACATACTTATTAATAATATATATTTTTATAATCATCATTGAATGGTGAACGTGAAAATGAATCTCATCTCGTCGTGGAGACGATATTCCGTGCGCACACAAGAGCGAAAATATCTTTATATTAAAGATGCAATTGTATGAAATTTTTGTTATATCATATATAAAGAATCCTTAATATGTTGTATTTAGTATTTACATCAATTTTACTCATTATTATACCCATCCAAATAGTGAATTGTTGAATAACAAACTACCCCACGATGTGGAGATGGTAAGTCATACGTACGCACATATAGTGACTTTTTAATTTATAGGATGGATAGAATAAAGAATATGGTTGTACCATATTTATAATTACATCACAATATGTAGATGGTACTGTAGTTTTTTACTTTAGTATGGAAACAACAAAGAAATAATAATTGGAAGAAAAAAAGAACATGAAAGAGGGTGGTGAAATTATTACCTCTTCTTTAGGTGTTTCCTTTTGAGTTGATAAAAATAGATCCATATGTTGTATTTATCACCAATGTAAGGCCTCTAGGATGAATTAAGATAAGTTTGGAGGATATTTAGGCATGGGTAGGCCAATGAAAATGGCTTTGTAGGTGTGAATTTGAGAGAAGGGTAAGTGCCCTTTTATAAGAGGGGTGAGAGGCACCTTAGGAAAAACATGAAATATTATTTTATTATAAATTTATTTTCGTTTTATAATGGATACAAATTGATTTATTTAGAATCTAATCTTGGGATGGTTCTAACTCCTCTCAAACAATAAGTTTTAGACAACTTTAGGTTATCATTTTAACATTATCATTCAGATTTAACTCCTAGTTAAATAGTTTAACTTTTACCATGTCTTCTTGTATTCTTACGCTATATGGTTAATAAAGTTACTCAAAACTTCTAAAAGAACCTCGAGTGGTTCATTAATTACATATATAATATTATTTATGCCCTTTGGATGAACGTCATATTTTTAGGAATATTATATCGACCAATAATATAGTATTTGTTTTAACAATTAACTTATGTCAATTTTGACACTATTTATTATTTTGTTTTTGTGAAAGTCATAAAAACCTTATCACTTCGAACAAAATTTATCTAATCAAACCTAAAATGTCAGTAAGGGTAATCAATTTAGTAGAATCTATATTCTTTTAAGGCAAGATGTGTAATAAAAACAAGAGCCTTTTAAATATAAACTTAAACATAATATGGAAAAAATAAATAAAAAATTACCATATTAACATGCACATGGATATTATACAATTCCAAAAATCACATATAATAACTAATTTCATAATGAGGGAATGTATTGTACCAGACTTTAATTTCTTTTTCATGGACTCATGCTAGGACTGAGGGGCTAATTGTAACCGGACCCCATCCTAGAGAGCCTCTCTAAACAAACTCCAACTTGGAAAGCCTCTGTAACCGGACTCCAACCCAGAGAGCCTCTGTAATCAGACTCCAACCCGGAGAGTCGGCTATAACCAGACCCCAACCTGTAGGGATTACCTTTACCAGTCCCCAACCCAAAACATACTAGTCTCACACATTAATATTAATAAGAGGATGAAATATAACATGATCATTCATATTAAAACTAGCATATGAAATGTTAATACTTTAACCATAAACCATGAATGGCATAAAAATAACTCATACATAGTCAAACATATCACAAAACATTAATTAAAATATGGAAGATTTTTATCATAATAAATCAACTTCATACAAGTGTAAAATTTATCAAAGGATGTTGACATAGATTAAATCAAAACTATTTGAGAGAAATATCCCTTTCTATTTTAGAAACATTAAAGAGTCACATAATTAGAAAGAAAAAACATATTTTGAAAATATTCTTATAAGATTGTAATGAAATCTTCAACGATGTTATATTGTGGAAAATAGCTGCACCCTCCGTATAAGTTAAAAAAGTCATTCTTACCTTAATTTTTTTGAAAAGCTTATAAAATACCTTGTTTAGGAAACGACAGAAAGATTCATTTCAAAAACATATAAGGTCAAATAAGGGTATAAATGAATTTAACCCATTGTATAGTAAATATTCAAAATGTTTTTAAATAAATTTTAATAGACATGGATTTGGATGATTAAGAGGTCCTAGTTGATAATTGTGTATAAACAACCTCGGATAATAAAGAGATTGTAGAATTAACCGTTACCACATTGTAATCAATCGAGTCTTATGACCAAAAGTTAATAACCACAAAATCATTCACATAATACCATTAATATAAAAAGAATTATGATAATATATATCAAATGTATTACACAATACACCACATGCAATAATTGGCGAATAATGGAAATCTCACAGAATTAAAAGTGAGATAAGACACCCCTTACCTTGAACTTTTCCTTTGGTTGAGGGTACATTTAACCTACTTTATAATGAAAATAGTATGTCATTAAATTATACAGGAACCATATTAATATGTATTATATCATACATGATTCATTTATGACTTTATACTACCCATTTAATAAATATTTCTATTTTAAATTAACATTTCGGGCAATAATCACTTTCTTTTACGTACGTAGTTTAACTTTATGTTCTTGATTGTATCGTTTAGATCATGATTTAAATACTTCTATAATATTAAAATTATTTATATATCATATATATTTAGAATATAAATATGTATAATAGATAGATATATGAAATGGAAATCACTATTTATTGAGATGGTAGGTCGTACGTACGCATAAACGTTGTTTCTGTTTTCATATCGCATTGAATTGATATAAGTGAATGAGATGAATGTTAATACATATATATATATCTATATATTATAATTATAATTTCATATATTACATAATTATTAGTAATATATATTTTTATAATCATCGTTATATGGTGGACATGGAAATGAATCTCATCGCGTCATGGAGACAGTAATCCGTATGTATACACGAGTGAAAATATCATTAGATTGAGGATGAAATTGTGTAAAATTGGATTGTATATTATATATACAGAATAATTAACATGTTATACTTTTTATTTACATCAATTATAATCTTTATTATACCCATCCAAACTGTGAATTGTTGAATGAAAAACTACACCACGACGTGGAGACAGTAAGCCATACGTACGCACATATGGTGACTTTTTCATTTATAGGATGGAGAGAATAATGAATATGGTTGTAACATATTTATAATAACATAAATTATTGTATAAGGTACTGTATTTAATAATTTATTATGGAAACAAAAAAGAAATAAGAAGTGGAAGAAGAAAAGAACAAGAAAGAGGGTGGTGAAATTATTACCTCTTTTTCTGGTGTTTCCATTTGAGTTGATCAAAATGGATCTATTGGATGGATTTATGACCAATGTAAGGCCTCTGTGTTTAATTTAGGGAATTTTTGAGGATATTCGGTTCGGGTTTGGTTGACCCAAATATCTTTGGACGTGTGAATTTGAGAGAAGGGAAAGTTACATTTTAAAAGAGGGGTGAGGAGCACCTTATGAAAAACATAATATATTATTTTTTTTATAAAATAATTTTTTATTTATAATGGATCCAAATTAATTAATTTCTAATATAAGGTGATTATGGGTCAAAATAATCTCAACCAATAGGTTTTACAGATGTTTATGTTACCATTTTAACATTATCTTTTAGATTGAACTCTTAATAGAATAGTTTAACTTTTACCATGTCTTCTTGTATTCTTACACTATAAGGTTAATAAACATACTCTAAACATCCAAAAGAACGTCAAGTGGTTCATTAATGACATATATAATATTATTTAAGACCTTTTGACGAACATTATATTTTTATGAAAAATTATATCAACAAGTAATATAGTATTTTTTAAAACCGTTAATTTTTGTCAATTTTGACACTATTTAATATTTTGTTGTTGTGAAATTCATAACAAACTCATAACTTCAAAGAAAATTAATCTAATAAACAAAAAAATTTCATATTAACCTATAAAATTATTTTAATTCATCAAAATTCTCAAATTACATTTATTCAGATATTTATAGTATCAATTATTTTCATATCTCATTAAGATGGTAATTACTGCATCATCATTGTGTCATAAATAACTTTAATTATTTAATGTCTAACAATTATAAATAAAATACCACTATGAATTAAATATTTTTATATTTATAATTGATCTTTATAGTCAAATTAATATTTTTTATAACCCTATAATAAAAATGTTTTAGTCATGAAAACATGAATTTAACTCTTTTAACTCTTCTTTAAATTAAATAATAATATATATCCTAATATAATCCAAGTGGAAATAAAGGATGAAATATTATTCCTAAGGTTGTTTTTGGTCGAATGACACTTATCCAATAGAATTAGGACCCATTTTTGGATAATTATAATATCATTTTTACCCTTAATTACCATATTTACTTTTAACCATGGTAGGTAAAAGGCAAAAGTTATTATTCACCAAAAAATATTTTAATCTTTTTGAACCACATTTTACTTACTGAGGTTATCCATGTCTCTCTTATTTCTGAAATTCAACTAACATTAGTGGTAAAAATAATTTTTATGCAAATTTTCAAATGCTCCTAGAAGGTGGGTAAAAGGCGGTAAAAACATCAATAAAATTTTATATATCTAAAATTATTTTATAAGTGACTACAATGAATTAAATTGAACATATATAGGGATTATTTATCTATTTTGACCTAAAATAAATTTAAATAAAATAATAATTTTTTAAATAAGAAGTTTGTTTTAAACAATAACGTAGTGTTTTTAGTCTTCATAAAAAATAGAATGTTTTCAGAAAAATACCAAAAAATTCTCCCTAATCTAATTTTGATATTCTGAATTCACAAATGAATTATATTTTACCAATTTAAAAACATAGATGTTTCATTAATTAATTTAAAATTAATTCCTATTGTCAAAACCAAAAATCGTATTTTTAGGAAATAATAACTATCAAAAGATTGACACATGTTTGTGTCCAATTTCAAAGTGAAATTACCTACAATGACCAACATTGGATTAAATGGTGAAAATATAATCTAATTATAATTACAACAATTTAAAATGTATAATTGAACACTATAAATTATTTTGACTAAAAAATTGTTTTCAGTTAAAATATAGTATTTTTCACAATTAACCCAAATATGAAAGATATCAAAAAAACACTAAAAATTTATAGAAGCTAAATTTATATGTTACTATTCTAAAGAAAAAGTTTATTTTGTAAAATTTAATATATAAAAGTATCAAATATTGGATTTAAAAATTGTTCACCATTAAAAGGTGGTAAAATATCATTTTTTAAAATAAATATTTTATCTGAAAAAAATTTATTTCCTCATAAATTATGTCTATGAAACTCATAATATATATTCTACAATTATAATTATTATATAAAGTTTAAAATTTAGTTAATACTATTCAAAACTGTTTTTGAATGACTGGTTTGGTAAGTCGTGGTGCGCTTGAACTTCGTGTTGCGTGTAGTGCACGTTATTGAATTAAATTGAAGAAATAACATACTATGAAATCTTGGGGTGTTAAACTACCCTTATCCATCCCATTAATGATGGGGAAGACCACTAACCCTTATCCGTCCCACATGCACCCTTTGATGGGGGAGATCCCTAACCCTTATCCATCCCTGTAATGATGGTGGAGACCCCTAACACATATTCGTCCCACATGCACCCTTTTACAGGGGAGCTCCCCAACCCTTATCCATCCCATTAATGATGGGGGAGATCCCTGACCTTTATCCATCCCACATGACCAAGAAAACACACAACCATCTGGTCAAAAACCAAGTGTGTTCCCCCAATTCAAACCATTTCGATAAACTATGCTTTAATTGAAAACCAGATAATAAACCTACTTTAAAACTATCATTTCAATTCTATAAAATATTCGCTTTTATTGAAAACATCTAATCCAAGAAATATGTCACAATTCTAGAAAATCCCCATTTTAAAATTCCCAATTTCAAAATTGAGAACCTAAGCACTCATTCAAAATCCCCAATTATTCATATTTCACAACCATCACTAAACTAGGTTTCCAACAAGTGTTCAACAACCAAATCACAATCAATTCAACACCACATATTCAATTTTAAAGCATTCAAATCATTTATACTGAGTATAGTCAAGAAAGAATCCTCTTACCTCGATGGTTTTAATGAAAACCATAACTAACAAAAAATGCACAAGAAAACGGGGTTGATTCTTCATAAAGCCACCTTGGATCTCTTTTACTAGCAATACAAAGACCAAATCTCATCATATTTGGCATAAAAACACTTATATCTACCAATAACGGGCATAGATCTATGAAAACAAGAGAATAAGTGAAGTATAACTAAGAAACTGATCAAGAATGATGATGAATGATCACATACCTCAAGAATCTGCCTTTGATATTCCATAAAAAGTCTTCGGATCACCTCCAAAATGAATTGGAGTGGGTCTACTACCTTCAAGGGGGAGTAATATCTAGTTATGGACACTTAGGAGAAAAACAAGCCATTTAGAGGCAAAAACGTGTGAGATCTACTTTTTTAGGATCTCATTTAAGTGTCTGCACAGTTAGTTCACACGGTTTGACAATCCCTGCGCTAACCATGTGTTATCCTCTACCTCAGTAGACCCTCACATGGACTCATCACATGGTTTCTGGAACCATTATCCTACCATGCGGGATCCACTACCACAAAAGGGTCAACTACGCCCGGTTTGGCCACATAGTTAGATAAACTGCATGCCATCTGTGTGACTTCCCCTTTGCCTCAAAACATCATTACAAGTGCTCCCGACTCTCTCATTCATCACCTTAACTTTAAAACGAAAATGAGCATTATGTAAGGGTTACATACCAGAAACCATGGCTACTACAATCTTGGACAGTGTTTCCAGCTTCCTACAGTTCTCCCCTTTGACATTTTCTTTAATTTAAAACACATTCAAGACCTTGTTTTATGGGATTTAAGTCCAAATAAAATTCCATAACTCCTATATTAATTTAAATAAGGCTAAGGTGTCTTTACTTGGAGAAACCATGTGGTTTAATACGATCCTCTTTTAATAGAAAATCTAGCGTACCTTAAACTGAAGCTACATAATTCTTTTAAAGGGATGATATATTTTCATACCTTGTTATACCTTTTTATTCTATGGTGAGAGAATCTCGTACCTTTACTTCTTCCAATTAGAGCAGTGTGATCGAACCATAATCCTTATATCATTACCCCTTGATGTTTCTTCTTTCTTCATGTGCACTAACAGTTTTGGTTCATATTGCAAGTTTCAATCATTCAACTATATATGGTATGTTTTGTCGTCATTCAATTGGGTTCATCTTCCCTTGTTTGTCCTTTCCATGTTATGGTATGTGATCTACAGGCTTTATATGGAGCTTTCTTTGGTTTCGGTTGGTGCAGTCATACCGTGGCATCCTAATGTGGATTTTGTTGTCATGGGAGGAGGCGGTCACGATCCTTTGTGTTGAATGTTCTTGAATAAATAATGACATGAACCATTTGAGGTAGGGGATTCATTGATTCTCTTTTCTTTTATGTGATCCTCTAGAGTTTGCATGTTTTAGTCCACTAGATCTCAATGGAATTGACATAATAAATATTTGAATGGGATAAATAAGTTGATATATATCATATGTTATTACCTATTGTTTTTCTAGATAGTGTGATATCTATTCTTTCTTTGTTTAACATTTTTTCATGATGGAAATTGGTAATTGACATAAATTGAGATTAATTGTAAATTCATTGTCATAGATAAATAGGCATGTTAATGAATCTGGTTCTTCATGTTGTAATTTTATGTTAATAAAATTCATGCAGTAAGCATGTTTAATCAATTTATGATAACTTACTGTTTATGTTTTCTATAGTTGGAACCTGAAAAAAATAAATTAGTTTATTCCATATTGATTGAATGGCTAGTTATTTGATAAAATATAATGCATCGTAGGGTTCTGAGTTACCCTCTCTCTTGCTTAAGGTCTAAGAGCCTAGTTGATATGATGTTTGGTTTTCTACTACTTGTGTTGTTATTTGATCCTGGATGGCTATTATGATATGTGGGGGTAGGGAGACCTATTGGTTGTGGAAACTGTTAACACCTAGAGTGGCGAGATTCATCGGTTTATGCATGTGAGTGTCCCGGAGGACACCATAGATGATTTAACTTTTGGATGTGAATTTTTGGATTCTTGAAGATTCTTATTGGTTGTTTATGTTCTTTACATACCCCACTACTCAAGGAAAATGGCCTTGCATACCCTTCATCCAAAAGTGGTGAGGATGTGGTGGGTATGCCACGTGCTTTTTGTGTTTAGCTTATCAAGGGAGTATGGGTCTACTATCTTGCTATAGGTGGAAAGGACTATACAGGTACTTCACCTACACAATTTTTTTATCCCTATGTGTTTAGTAGATTAGATTTTTTTTATAGAATTCCAGGGAATATAGAAAAGTAATAATATTGGGAATAAATGATTGAATAAATGATGTTAACCTATGGGGTTAGAGCATCCTGGGGCACAATGTTGAGGTTGAAATTTAAAGGAACAGTGGACTTTGGGTGTGATGCTAATGAAATATAATGTGGAAATCATTAATAGTTAATTAATTTTTAATGAATTAATTATCTTTAAGTGAAACAGATAAAATGGTAATGATGTAATGTAGTAAATCTCTTTAAATGGTCATGTACTTATAGCATTCCTAGTCATTGAAGTGGCCTCCAAGAGTCCAAGAGACGTTAGCTGAATTTGATTCTAAGACTAGGTCACACCCATTTTGGGGTTGGGATCTATAGTATATTCTATACGTTTTTGTTTATATACGATTCTCCACCCCATCCATTAGGGCAACTAATACCCATGGCATTCTGAGCCCGGGGTTGTTTTCTTGAACATTCTGGTGGGAGGATGGATGGCTTACTACCCCATTTGGCCCTAATCTCTTCTCTTGGCAGTTACTTTTGATGGTAGGCACATTAGTTTGTTTTCCCCATATATTTTTTGTAGAGGGATGTAATGGCTTGTGGTTATTCACACACATATATTCAGTATATAGTTTCATAGGGACTACTATAGGTGTAACATGTATAGTTTGTGATGGAATGAGGATTCTTACTCAGTCTGTGGGTTATAACAGCATGATGTATAATGCCCAATGTAAGATACACATTATGCAAGATATGGTGGCTCTCAGAAACTACATGGTTACATTTCTTACATGGATGTGGTGGTTTTGTTGCACGAGGTGCATGTTGTGGTGCCTCGCTCAGGTTTCTGTGGGAAATACTATTTGGAGAGAGACATCTTAGGATGTGCAATGTTGGTGAAAATAGTCAAACATGTGTGAAAGTAGTAGCTGGGAACCCTTGATATTATTTATTATATTATAAACTATTATATATAATACATGGTGAGAGTAACCCTAGTGAGGATAGGAACATAGTATACTTGTTTAGGTGATGAGTTAGTTTCACTTATTGTTCACTATGCTTTAGCATGCTTTATTTAATTTTTAATTAGAGGTGCTAGAGAGGATCCTACTCAGTATACTGATATTCTCACCTAATTTATATATAAACTATTTTTTAGATCACTTAGATCAGGGTGAAGATTAGGCTAGTTTCTACAAGCTTGGGGTTGCATGATCTATTTGGTATTCGTGGTTGCTACTATTTTTACATTTTTTATGGGTATTTGTAGACTTTCCCCTTTTAGTTGAAGTAGTTTTTCAGGAAATTACAAATTTTTACTTGAGTTTTCTCTTATAATTATGTCTGAGTTTGATTTGTTTGGTTTCTATCTTATCTCTCTCTTTTGTATGTGTTCTCTTAGAGGGTAATGCCATTCTTTTGTGTGTTTACTATACCTTTTGTGCTAGTCGCCAACCCAAGGCCTACTTGAGGTGGGAGTCGGGGTTGTTATATCACTTATCACATATTCATCCTAGGAGGGGTATACCTTTTGGGGTGGGGGTCATGACAGAGTGGTATCAAAGGGAGGTTGATGGATAGGATGATGTTTGGTGTAAGACACATGTGAGGATTTATGGGTTAGTAGGGAAACATTTTCAGTTAGGTTTATCAAGGGATAGAAACATTGGATACTGGAAAAGACATAGGCGTTTAAGGCCCCATGTGATCTAATGCATGAACCTTTAAGTTTACAATGGCTACTAATCGAGGTGATACTAGTTTCAAGGTAGAGGCCTAGGAATGAATCATGCGTCATTCTTATTTCCTCTTGTGTTTCAATGGATAGACCTTGGGATAGGATAACGTAAAATTAATAAAAGAAAATAATTAATTAATTAATTCCGACTATTCCATATTCTAGGTTTAAGTGCTCTATCTACTTATTATTTTGCTGGTATGGCTCCATCTCGATGTCCCCGTCAGGATCGCATAAAATATGTTCAGCAGGTGTTTCCAGCAGATCGCGTCAAGGTAGAGGTTGACGACAACGACGACATTCAGAGGAGGAATATCTGAGAGTTTTAGTTCCAGAGTCTACAAAATAATGAGGTATCCGATTCAGAAGTAGTTACAAAATACCAGTTGGAGGAGGTTGAGATAGGCTTCAGTTCAATCCTTTATCTAAAGGAGCATTGAGTGTCCTTGGTTGTGACGATGTATTATGGAGAAGCGAGGTAGTGGTGGTTCTTGATCCTTAGGGATCACGATGAGTCAAGAATCCATGGGAGGTGTTCTGAGACAAGTTTAGAATCAAGTTTCATTCTTTTGCCGCAAAGGTATCCAATAAATAGGACCATCTAACCCATTGACAGGGGGCTCATGTGTCGAGAGTTTGGAATATATTTTAGGAACCTTTTATGATATTCTTCAGACATATTTCTATATGAGGAGGCTATGGCAAGGCTTTTCAAAAGGCTTCATATCCATAGATCCAGTGCTATGTCACCCAATTTATGTTGAACACTTATCTTGAGGTGTCAATGAGGGTAGAGGTCATCGATAGGATATTGGCCAGAATCGGATTGTCATGAGAGGTGAGTCATCAGGATTCCTCACAAAGAAGATTTGTGGTCCATGGTTCCCAGTTTTCAGGCCAGAATAGTTTCTGTTCGGTCGGGGGTTGGTCCCAGCCCTTGGCATATCATTTTTCTGCGATGGTGGCTCTCCGAACTATGCCATGGTATCAAGCACCTTTTCTTGTGGAATTCTATCTCATCAGTAGCGATAGTGCCTGACCTTTTAGATCATTCATCGTACACCAGGTGTTCTACTCTAGGTTCCTCTGTTGAGGCAGTTTCAGCTGGGATAGCAGCAGTAGATTGTACCAGCTTTTGATCAATTGAGGGTAGATGGGGTAGGTAGAGGACAACCATGGGATGCTCCCTGTCTTCAGAGAGCTGAGTGTAGCCATGGTGGTGGTCATCCTAAGGGTTGGAGAGGCAGTGGAGATGGTTGTGGTAAGATTCAAGCTTCAGTGTTGCCAATGCCTAGAGAGCCAAATGTCGTTCAACATACCCTTTTCTTGTTCTCAAATAGGGTGTATTACTTGTTTGATTCAGCAGTGACACACTCATTCTTATCACATCCCCATGTCCATGATTTGGGACTTGAGGTAGAGAGGCTTCCAGTGCCTTGGCATTGACTACGCCAGTTGGAGGTCGAGCTGACTTGTTCGTAGTTTGTAGAGACTATGATCTAGTGGTGGGGAAGCAGAACTCTTGGGGAGATTTTCTATAATTATTGATACAACCACATGATGTTCTCCTTGGCATGGATTGGTTTTATTCATTGTAGGCTATCGTGAATTTATTCAGGAGGAAGGTTGTATTCATCAATGCGGATGTACAGCCATTGGTGTTTGATGGAATGAAAGACCCTCAGATTGGTCATAGGCATGTTCCTTCCTTATCATCCATGATGTCTGAGCTGATTATAAGTTCATCATAGGTTCAAAAACTGGTGATTCTTATGGTCGTAGAAGAGTACCCTAATGTTTTTCTATAGGAGGATGAACCATTACCCCCAAAATGGGAGATGGATTTTGGGATTGAGCTACAACCATGAGCATCTCTTATCTATATGTCTCCAAATATGATGGAACCTTATGAGTTACAAGATATGTGTAAAAAATATTATGATATGTTACAATGTGGTTTTTTTCGACCGAGTGTGTCACCATGGGGTGCACTGATTTTGTTCATGTAGAAGGCTGACGGCAGTTTGTGGTTGTGTATCGATTGTCGTTGCCTAAACAAATTTACAGAGAAGAATCACTATCCTTTTTTACAGATTGATGATTTTTTTGATCAACTGAAAGGTGAAAGTTGGTTATCAAAGTTCTAATTTCTATAAATATATCGTCAGATGTGTGTGAAGGATGAGGATATCCCATAGACTTCTTTCTGTTGTCGACCAGAGCATTATGAGTTTTTTGTAATGTCATTATGTATGATTAATACCCCATAAGTGTTCATGGGATTGATGAACATCATGTTATGTGAGTTATTTGATATGTTCGTGGTTGTTTGCATCAACGAAATCCTTGTGAAATCCACGTCTGAGGAAGATCATGTAGAGCATCTGCATGCCGTTATGGGAGATTTTCGTTATCATCAGCTGTTTGGGAAGTTGTCTATGTGTGAGTTTTTGGATTGAGGAGTCTGTTGTGTGTGGAATGTTGTGTTCCATAAAATATTTTATGTGGATCCATCGATGATAGAAGACGTGGTGTCTGTAGAATCCCCCAAGAAAGTAACAGAGGTGTGTATATTCCTTGGACTTATAGGCTACTAAAGGAGTTCTGTAGCCGATTTCTCTCGGGCTGTGACTCCTCTAACAATGTTAACCATGAATGATCAGGCGCTCATGTGGACAGATCATTGACAGGTAGATTTTGAGTATCTGAAAAAGAATTTAGTAAGTGCTCTAGTTCTTTTCCTTCTAGTAGCGGGAGTTTAGTTTGATGTTTTATGGGATGCATCACATTTGGGGTTAGGCTGTGTTCTGTTGCAGTGGAGATTAGTTGTTTTTTATGTGTCTTTGCAGTTATGTTCCCATGAATGTAATTATTCTACCCATGATCCTGAGATGTGTAACACCCCAACCCCAGTTACCCAGAGTTGATGCATTATTACATAACATCGGCATGATCATAAGGGTTCACATCCTGAAATACTGATATGTTTAGTATCCATAGAATTACTAGATACATTCATATGTTTTACATTACATTATAAAATGAAAAACAAAAAGGAAATTGTATCCATTGACCTCATACATATTTCTTAAAAAAATCCATATAGTTCAGTCATAATATACTTCTTCACATCTTGAGAAAAATAAAACATAGAAAGGGGTGAGCTCAGATGCTCACTAAGGATAACATTATAGAAAAAACGTTTATAAATAAGAAAAAACATTTGAGGCAATGTATAATAATAAAACTAAATCCTCTTAAACTTAAAACTCAGAATAATATGGCCAAGATAAATCAAATAATACCATTTACTTATTCACAAGGTTAATCTACTAGTCGAATATCACATGTAATATCAATATCCAATTTTATAAGGAAGAAATTCATAATTCCATACTTCATAAACACATATTCAAGGCCTTGTGCCAAGAATAAAAATAATATTTTATCAAGTTCATATGCCAAGGCACTAGTTTGTCTCATGAGGCCTATCGATGCATCAAGGAGCTATAGAGAGCTCCACCCGTCACTCACTAAGTCTAATGCATTCATCATAAGAAAAGGATTAAACATAACATAAACATTCCCATTTAAACTAGCATACAAAAAGACAATACTTTATACATAAACCATGAATGGTACAAAAATTACACATCCACAGTCAAATATATCACAAAACCTTCAATACAATAGAGAATATTTGTATCATAATAAATCAACTTTAAACAAGTTTAAAATCCATAAATTGATGTTGACATAGATAAAATGAAAACTATTTGGAAGAAAAAACTCTTTTTATTTTAAAACCATTTAAAATTTACATAATTATAAAAGAAAACATATATTTCAAAAATATTCTTATAAGCTTGTGTAGAAATCCTCGATGATTTTATAATGGAAAAAAATATCTGCACCCACCATATAAGCTAAAAAAGACATTCTTACCTTAATTTGGTCGAAAATGTCATAAAGTACCTTGTTTAAAAAAATTTCAGAAAGGTTCCTTTAAAAAAATATATGGTCAAATAAGGTTAAAATGGCTTTTGTCTATATTTTAGTAAATAGTAAAAATATTTTGAATTACATTTTTAACAATACCCAGATGTGGATGATAAAGAGGTCCCATTAGATACTTACGTATTAACAACCTCAGATAAGTAAAGAGATTGTAGAATTAACCCTTACATTGTAATTTTCATTGGTTAATGGTACGTTGAACTGTTATATAATAGTTAAATAATTGTTATTAAATTATTGAATGACTATATACAAAAATATAATATCATATATGATCCTCTAGTATTGCTTTGTTAAAAATATTTTAGTAGTACCATCATTTTAGGTGTTAACAGATTCATTTTCAGTTATATGCTTGGTTACATAAGCCATGTTATTTATGGATAGTATGTATTTGATTCATATCCACAATTATATTATGTTCTGAAAAATTATTTTTTAATCATAAAAATAAAATTATTCTTGAATGATTACAATGGGTAAAGAATCTCACCGCGTTCGTGGAGACGGTAATCCATACGTACGAACGAGCAACAATATCAATATATTGATAGTGAAATAATATGTAATTGGATGGTATATTATATATAAAAAATCATTAATATGTTATTTTTATTATTTTCATAAATTATCCAAATTATTATACCCATCCAAATAATTAACTATTTGGATAACAAACTACACCACGATGTAGAAATGGCAAGCTGTATGTACGCACATACAGTGAATTTTCCATTCATATGATGGATAGAATAATGAATATAGTTATTCCATATATATTATATCTTAAAAGTATTTAGAATATACTGGAGTTATTATTTGGGTATGTAAACCACAATGAAAGAGGAAGTGGATGAAGAAAAGAACATGAAAGAGGGTGGTGAAATTATTACCTCATCTTCAGGTGTTTCCTTTTGAGTTGATCCAAAGGGATCCTTAGGTTGACTTTCTGATCGAAGTAAGGACTCTAGGTAGTATCTAGGATAGTCGAGAGGATATTTGGTTAGTGTTTTTCTGGGCCAAATGGCTTTCGAGGTGTGATTTTGAGAGAAGGGGAAGTAACCTTTTATAAGAGAGGTGCATGTCACTTTATGAAAAGCAAGAAATATTATTTTATAATAAAATAATTTTTGGTTTCTAATGTCTCAAAAATAATTTATTTGTATGATAATTTGGGGATGGGTCTTAAAAACTATCATCCAATAGGTTTTATATAGGTTTAGATCACCATATTAAGTTATCTTTTATATTTAACTCTTTGTTAAAGTGTTTAACCTTTACAGTGTCTTCTTGTATTCTTACATTATATGGTTAATAAACAAACTCAAAACTTCTAAAAGAACCTCATGTGGTTCATTAATGAAATATATAATATTATATAAACCCTTTTGACGAACCATATATTTTTATGAATATTATATTATCCAATAATATAGAATTTGTTTTAAAAACTCATTTATGTCATTTTTCACACTATTTAGTATTCAGTTATTGTAAAAATCATAACAGCCAGGATAATTCAAAAAAAAATTCATTAATCTACCCTAACATGTAATATTAACCTCTAAAATTATCATAATTCATTAAAAGTCTCAAATTACTTTTATTTGGATATTTATAATATCTATTATTTTAATCTTTTATTAATAAGGTAATTACCTTAACATCATTGTGTCCTAAATAAATTTAATTATCTAATATAGAAAAATTATAAATAAAATACCATTATTTAGGAAATATTTTTACCATTATAATTAATACATATATTTGAATTTATCGTATGTATAACCCTATATTAAATTTTTTTTAGTCATTGAACTTTGGATTTGTCACTTTTAACTCTTTTCTAAATTAAATAATAATAAATTTCCTAATCTAATCCAATTGCCCCAAAATGGATAATATTTTTTCCCTCAGTTTTTTTTGGTCTAATTAAACTTATCTAACATAATTAGGATGTCAGTTACATGATTATAATATCATTTTTACCTTTAATTACAATATTTACTTTTAACAGTTGTAAATAGAAGTCAAAAGTTACTATTCATCCAAAACTATATTCATCTTATTGAACCACATGTTACATAATGATATTAACCATGTCTTTAGTATTTTTTATATTAAACTCACATAAGTGGTAAAATTAATATTTATGTAAATTTTCAAATGCACTTTGAAGGGGGGGTGTAAAAAAACAGTAAAAAGTTAAATTAAATTTTCTATATATAAACTTATTATAAAATAACTCAAATGAATTAAATTGAAAATATATAAGTAATATGTATCTATTTTGACCAAAAATAAAATAAAATAACAAAAATAACTATTTAAATAAAAAGACAATTTTAAACAATAATGTAGTGTTTTTCACTATTCATCGTAAATTGAATGTTTTCAGAAAAATACCAAAAATTCACCCTAAGTTTATTTTGAAATTCTGAATCCAAAAATGAAGTCCGTTTTGAAAAATAAAATTTATAAAATTTCACAAAGTGGGTATTAATATTCATAATAGCTATTTTGATTGGACATGGTTTGTTAAAACACTGTATTGCGTACAATGCAAGCTACTACATTATTCAGAGGGAAACATTCAGTGGAAGCTTGGGGTGTTACATTCTCCCCTCCATCAAATGATTTTATCCTCAAAATTTCTATAATATTCTACATAAAATGACTCGGTTGGTTTTTCATTATATGTTCGTTAGGTTCCCTTATTGCATCTTCCATCTTAGGGTTTCTCCATAGAACTTTTACTAGACGACTCATCCGGCTACTCAGTACTTGTTCACTGGTATCAATAATTCTGATAGTATCTTCACAATAAGATATGTCAGCTTCCAGTTGTATTTCTTCCTAGGTGAGTACATGCGTTTGGTCAGGCATGTGTTTTCTGAAAAGTGATACATCGAACACATCATGATCTTTGGAGAGATTTGGAGGTACTGCCAAATGATAAGATACAAATCCAATTCGTTCTAGAATTTTGAATGTTCTGATGTACCTGGGGTTCAATTTACTCTTCTTAGTAAATCTTATAACACCCTTCTATGTAGATACCTTCATGAAAACATGATCTGCTACTGGAAATTCCAAATCCTTCACCGGATTATCAACAAAGCTCTTTTTCTGACTTTGAGCTGCTTTGATGTGGGTTTGGATAATATTCATATTTTCTATTGTTTCCTCCTCATGTTCGAGGCCAATGAGGTTTCATTCACCAACATCATCCCAACAAGTTGGTGTGTGACATCTATTTCAATATAACACTTCATATGGTCCCATCTGAATACTTGAATGGAAGCAATTTT
This sequence comes from Viscum album, assembly GCA_963277665.1. Classification (NCBI taxonomy): domain Eukaryota; kingdom Viridiplantae; phylum Streptophyta; class Magnoliopsida; order Santalales; family Viscaceae; genus Viscum; species Viscum album. The sequence goes on from OY728129.1 coordinate 940,605,456, forward strand.
TATTGGGAAATTCTACCATAGGTAAATATTGATCTCAAATACCTGGAGTGTCAAGTGAAAAAGATCTCAACATATCTTATTAGTTTTTAATAGTCTGTTCTGATTGTCCATTAGTTTGAGGGTGGTAGGCTGTTCTCAAATGATGTTCAGTATCCAAGGATTTCTAAAGAATTTTCCATAATCTTGATGCAAACTGGGGATTGTGATTAGAAACAATCGATAGGGGTACACCATAGAGTCTTACAAATTCATTAATATATAGTCTTCTCATACGTTCAAGTGTTAAATCATCACTTATACAATGTAAATGTTCTGACTTGGTAAGACGATGAACAATGACCCATATTGCATCATTCCTTCTAGGAGTCTTCAGTATCCCAATTAAAAAGTCCATCGTAATATTATCCCATTTCCAATCAGGTAAGGGAAGAGGTTTCTTGACTCCTCCAGGATGATTCCTTCCAACATTCACTTGTTGACAGACCATACATCTTGACACTAAATCAGCAATCTCCCTCTTCTTGTTGTCCCACCAAAAATGTTCCTTCAAATCTCTATACATCTTGGTGCTTATAGAGTGTATAGAGAAATTGGAGCAATGAGAATCATCCAACAATTCCCTTTTTAGATTAGGTATGTTAGCAACACAATGTCTCTTCCCAAATTTCAAATTTCCATATTTATATATGAATTCACTCAATCTCCCGTCATTCATAGCTTTAATCTTCTTTTGAAACTCCTCATCATCAGCCTGATAACTCTTAATCCTTTCTAGTAATTATGGTTTAGCAACCATTTGAAAATTAATTAATGCTTCACCTTCCATGTTTATTCCCATATACAAATTTACTAGATCCATGAACATAGGATCCCTTTAAACTCTCATCTTGCTCAAAACTCCATGATCTATTCTTCTCAAATCATCTTCCACCTTATTTTCCTTCCCCAGGTGGTAGTATATAGCAAAATCATATTCTTTGAGTAGTTCAAGCCATCATCTTTGAATCATGTTGAGTTCTTTCTGTGAGAAAATATAATTCAATCTATTTTGATCAGTATATATATCACATTTTTTACCATAGAGATATATTATCCATGTCTTCAAAAACAATATTACAGGTGTTAACCCACAATCATGAGTGGTATTGTTTTGTTCATGAATTTTTAATAGTGGTGATGCATAGGCAATAACTCTATCATTCTGCATAAGGACACAACCAAGTCCTTTCTTTAAAGCAACACTATAAATAACATACCAATAATTCCCTGATGGTAGAGTCAATATAAAATTATTGTGTAATCTTATCTTTATATATTCGAAACATTCTTCACACTCTCTTCTCCAAACAAATTTAACCCCATTACGTGTGATCTTGGTTAATAGGTTTTCCAATAGGGAAATATTCTAGATGAAGATCCGATAATAACCTACTAAACCAATAAAATGGTGTACTTCAATTATACTTGTAGGTGCTGGCCATTCTTGTATTGATCTTTCCCTAGAAGGATCAATAGAGATTACATCCTTAGATAAAAAATATGGCCAAGAAAGGAAATCTCCTGAAGCCAGAATTCACACATGCTAAGCTTCCCATATAATTCATTTCTTCTAAGAGTATTTAGAATAATGCGCATGTTATTTTCCTGATCTTCGTAACTTTTGGAGTATACCACGATATCATCAATAAATACCTCTATAAAGTCATCAAGATATTCCTTGAAAACTATTTTCATTAGATCCATTAAAACAGAGGGTGCATTAGTCTGTCCAAAAGACATTACTGTAAACTCCTAAGGCTCATACCTAGTTTGAAATGTTTTCTTCGGAATGTATTCCTTCTTCACACACAGCTGATGATATCTAGATCTAAGATCAATCCTGGAAAAAAATTGAGCTCCATGAAGTTGATCCAATAAATCATCAATTCGATGTAGGGGATACTTGTATTTTATTGTTATAGCATTGATCTCCTTATAGTCAATACACAACATCATAGATCCATATTTTTTTTAATATAATGAACATGGGATCCCCATAGAGAAACAGTGGATATAATAAATCCCATATTACACAATTACTCTAGTTTTTTCCTTAGTTACACTAATTCCACAGTGGCCATTCTAAAATGGGTCTTCGTTATGGGCATTGAACAAAGAATTTAATCAATGGAAAACTTGATTTCTATTTTTGGAGGATGTCTAGATAAATCCTCAAAAAACACATCAACATATTCCTGACCAAAAGGTATGTCCTCTATTTTAACATTCATTTCCTCACCCATAGTTATTTCATTCTATTCCTCCCAGATAATTGAATTTAGTAGTGCTATTGGGGGGATCTAGATAAGACTTATATGGTGATGTTTCTGCTCTAAAAATAAGGTACTCCTTATCATCATCAAAAATTGTAACCTCCTTATTATTATAATAAATTTATTTGTCATGGTCTGAAAGCCAATCCATAATGAGGATTATATCAAATTCAATAATTTGTATGACAATGAGATCAACGAATAAAAACAATTTATATTACCTAATGGGAAATGATTTACAATTTTTTTTGCAGTGATACATCCATTAAGAGTTTTGACTGACGACCCCCTTGTTATATCAAATTTAAAATATCTAATTTTCTAAGAAAACAGGGAAGATATGAAATAATGCAATGATCCAGAATCAAATAAGTCATTGGATAAACATAAAGAAAACATTAAATTACCTGCCACCACGTCCTTCGGAGCTTCAACCTCAATAGTAGTGATCGCATAAGCTTGGACTTGACCCCTAGGCCTTTTTGAGGTATGTTTCCATATTTCTTACGACATTAATTTTCATAATGCCCCATTTCTTTACAACTATTTCATTCAACATTGACTACCTCTTTCTTTCCCTTGAAATCACGAGTTTAGTGGCCTTTTCACCACACTTGAAATAGACTCTCATTCCCTTCAAGCAAGTACTGGGGTGTTTCTTCCCAAATTTTCTGTAGGAGGGATTTTTAACTTTTCCTTTATTCCCCTTATTTCCATTTCTAGAGTATTCAGAAAATCTCTTCTTCTCTTTCATTTCTTTAAAGATGTAAGAATTTGAAAATTTCTTTTCTGTCTTGATAGAACATGAGGCAATATCATCATACGATTAGAAGGATTGTGAGACTACTGCTGAATGGAGAAATGGTTTTAACACATCAAATAATTGATCAATCTTAATCCTAGTCTTATGTATATAATCTGTTGCATGTATTGCTGAACTTGTAATGTTAGCTTAATACATTGTGACATTCGCATCCTCCTTTGGATCAAGCTCAGAAATTGGCATTCCATATCCACTCGATGGTAACAAGAAATGTATTTTTATTGGAAAATATCATTAAACTCCCTATGTTTCATGTTTTATGCTTCTTCATATTCCATTGTGTTTTTGATTAATGACCAATATTGATCTGTATCTCTTGTGAGGCGATAAACTTCAATGATAACTTTTTATAATTCGCTACTCCCCAAAGCATGAAATATTTTCTCTAAGGAACTTATAAATTGCTCAGATACCAATTGATTAGTACTAACATTGAATTTCGGTGGGTTTTTCCTCATGAAGAGGTATAACATTGATCCTCCGCATTGTGGATCAGGGTGCTCCATATAGGTAGAGCTATTATTCATTACCTGAATTAGTTGTCCCAATATGGTGATAATCTGATCAGCAACAGTTGCATTGATAGCTCTACTATAATTATCTTGAGTATGAGGGAAATACTTACATGTATTATGTGTGTTTATATGGTTTCCATTCCTTCCACTAGGTACCATTTCTACAAAATTGCATACATTAGATTAGTTTATGAATTGAAAAACATAATTCCAATCTTGTAAAACACTTTACATAAATTGAATAGTTTATGGATATAATCCATAAACATAAAGATGTTTTCTTTGAGGATTTATATACTCATAAATCCTTCATTATGGTTTGTAAATAAAATGTAAATTATCCAAATAATATCCCTCAAGAGTTTCCTAACCATGAGTGAAACAAGGCCCATTGTCGTGACCCAGTATACCCTAGGTCAAGCCTGAATCTTCTTGTCAGAGAATTCACTGTTAGGTGCATTTGTGCTAGAGCCGCCTCTACCTACTCGTATCCAGATAGGGATGTATTTCTTGGAAAACTCAATAAATATCTAAATTACCAAAAATCTAAGAAGATCTTATATTATAATCATTGAAGTCTATCTAGGGGTAATGTTATCTAATTAGTGTTTTTCTAAATCAAGCTGCCAAGGTTTGTATTAAAATTCCTCTAAAACCAATTGTAATTCCCTGACCCCAGTTACCCAGAGTCATTGGATTGTTACATAACATTGACATGATCACAAGGGATCAAATCATGAAAGACTGATCAGTTTAGTATCCTTGTAAGTAATGTATACATTCATAAGTTTTACATAACATTATAAAACAAAAAACAACAACAAAATTTTCTCCATTGACTCCATTCATATCCCTTAGACTACCCCTATAGGCCAGTCATAATATAATTCTTCGAATCTTGGAAAAAGTTAAAACATATAAATGGGTGAGATTTGATGCTCAGTACGGTTAACAATATGTCAGAAACATTCATAAATAAGTATTAACATTTAAGGCAATGTATAAGACTAAAACAAAACTCTTTTAAACATAATCTTTACCATAATATAGAAAAGATAAATCAAATAATTCCATTTACTTATTAACATAGATATTCTACTTGTCTAGTAATTACATGTAATATAAATATCCAATTTCAAAATGATGGAAAGCATAATGTCAGACTTCATAACCACATAGTCAAGGCCTCGTGCCATGACTACAAATAAAATTTTGACAAGGCCTTATGCTAAGACACTAGTTTTCTTAAAGAAACCTATTGATGCATCAAGGAGTAATAGAGGGCTCCCCCCATCACTTACTATGTCAAATACATTTCTCATATGAAAATGTTTGAACATAACATAAACATACGCATTAAAACAAGCATATGAAATGTCAATAAATTATCCATAAACAATGAATGGTACAAAAATAACACATCTATAGTCAAATATATCACAAAACCATCAATACAGTATGGAATATTTGTATCATAATAAATCAACTTCAAACAAGTTTAAAATTCATCAAATGATTTTGACATAGATGAAATGAAAACAATTTGAAAGAAATACATCTTTCTATTTTGAAACCATTTAAATGTAACATTATTATAAAATAAAACATTTATTTTAAAAATAATTTTATAAGCTTTTATAGGATGCTTTGTCTATGTTATAACAGCAGAAATAGTTCCACCCACCATATCAGTTAAAAATGTAATTCTGGCCATAATTTTGTCGAAAAGGTCATAAAGTGCCTAGTTTGGAAAACTACGGAAATTTTCATTTCAATACATATATGGTAAAATAAGGGTATAAATGACTTTATTTCATAGTCTAGTAAACAGTAAAGATGTTTTGAATAGCATTTTTAATATAACACAGACGTGGATGATAATGAAGTCCTAGTAGATACTTACGTATTAACAACCTCAGATAAGTAAATAGATTGTAGAATTAACCCTTACCTTGTACTTTTACTTGGTCTAGGGTACGTTAATATCATGTATAATAGATAATTAATTGTTATCAAATTATAAAAAAACAATATAAATAGATATTATATCACATATGATCCTCTAATATTGCATTGTTAATAATATTTCGGTAGTATCATAGTTTCAGGGGTTAACTGATTCGTTTTCCTTTATATATTTGGTTAGGTAAGAAATGTTTCTATGGAAATGATTTATTTGATTCATATCCATAATTATATTAATTTATTAACCATTATAATTTAATAATAAAATGAAAATTATTTTTGAATGGTTATGATGGGGAATGAATCTAATCGTGTTCATGGAGACTGTAATCCGTACGTATGAAAGAGAAACAATATCATTATATTGATGGTGAAATCATATGTAATTGGATGGTATATCATATAAACAGTACCATTATCATGTTATATTTATTATTTACAAAAAATTATACTCATTATTTTACCCATCCAAATAATGAACTATTTGAATAACAAACTACACCACGACATGGAGGCAGTAAGCTGTACGTACCCACGTATGGTGACTTTGTCATTACTAGGATGGATAGAATAATGAATATAGTTGTTCCATATTTATAATAACATCATAGTGTGTAGAAGATACTGGAGTTATTATTTTGGTATGGAAACGACATAGAAAGAGCAAGTGGAAGAAAAAAAGAACTGGAAAGAGGGTGGTGATATTATTACCTCTTCTCCAGGTGTTTCTTATTGAGTTGATCAATAGGGCTCCTTAGGATGGATTTCTGATCAATTTAAGGCCTCTAGGTCAAATTAAGGATAGTTGATAGGATATTTGGGAAGGGTTTGGTTGAGCCAAATGGATTTTGAGCTGTGATTTTGAGATAAGGGGATGTACCCTTTTATAAGAGAGGTTAGGGTCAGTTTAGGAATATCTTGAAATATTATTTTATAATAATTTTTTTTCTGTTTATAATGGCTCCAAAAATATTTATTTCTAGGATAAGGTGGGTTTGGGTCAAATCCTCACAACCAATTGGTTTTAGAACGGTTTGGGTAACCATATTAACCTTATCATTTTGATTTAACTCTTAGTTAAATAGTTTTACTTTTACCATGCCTTCTTGTATTCTAACACTATATGGTTAACAAACAAACTCTAAACATCCAAGATAACATCAAGTGGTTCATTAATGACATATATAATATTATTTAAGACCTTTTACCAAAACTTATATTTTTATAAATATTATATCAAGCAATAATATAGTATTTGTTTTAAAAAATCATTTATATCAATTTTGACCCAATTTAGTATTTAGTTTTTTTTAAATCGTAACAGCATGATTATATAAAAAATATTATTTAATAAACAATAACATGTCATATTAACAATAAAAATTAGTTTAATTCATCAAAAGTATCAAATTAAAATTTATTTTTATATTTAAAATATGAATTATTTTAATCTTTCATTATCATGGTAATTACTGCATCATCATTGTGTCATAACGAAATTTATTTATATAATGTCTAAAATTTATAAATAAAATAAAATTATGTAGGAAATATTTTTATCTTCATAATGATTATTTATAGTCAAATTTATCTTATTTATAACAAAATATTAAAAATTGTTTAGTTATTATACTTTTAATTGAACACTTTTAACTCTTCCATAAATAAAATAATAATAAATTGCCTATTTTAATCCAAGGGGACCAAATAGGATCATATTTTATTACTAAGTTTGTTTTTTGTTGAATCAAACTTATCAAATAGAATTAAGACATTATTTAGTGTAATTATAATATATTTTTTACCATTAAGTATCATATTTACTTTCAACCGTAGTAAATACAAGTAAAAAGTTACTATTCACCAGAAATAAATTTTATCTTATCGAACCAAATTTTACTTTCTCATATTAACCATTTCTCTCAGATTTTTGAAATTAAACTCAGAGAAGTGGTAAAATTATGTTTTATGTAAATTTCTAAATGCTCAAAGAAGATGGGTAATAGACGGTAAAAAAGATAAAAAAAATTATATATATATATATATATAAACTTATTATAAAATGACTTCGATGAATTACATTGAACATATATTGGTATTATGTATATATTTTGACCAAAAATAAATTAAAATAAAATAACTACTCATTTAAATAAAATTTCGGTTTTAAACAATAACGTAGGGTTTTTTCACTAGTCATCAAAAATTGAATGTTTTCAGAAAAATAAAAAAAAATCACTCTGAGCTAATTTTGATATTCATAATCCAAAAATGTTTTCCATTTTGAAGAGATAAAATTTATAAATTTTTAAAAATAGGGTATTACAATTTATAACATCTAGTTTGATTGGTTGTGGTGTGTTAAAACTCCAAGTTGTGTACAATGCAAGCTACTGTATTATTTAAAGGGAATCGTACTGTGGAGGCTTTGGTGTTACAAGTTGGTAGCTGTGGTTTTTTCTATGAATTTATGGATGCATTACCTCATTGGTGAGTGCTTTGTGGTTTTCACTGATCATAAAAGCCAAATGTATGTTTTCTCCCAACATGACTTAAACTTGAGACATCATCAGTGGATGGAGATATTTCAGTAATATGACATCAAAATATCGTATATCCATGGAATGTGGAATGTTGTAGCTAATGCGTTGAGCAAGAAGTCATCTAGTGATGAACTACGTGAATCTGGGGATTCCTGGAGAGTTATGGAAGAACTTCGGTCATTACATCTCGATATGGGAGAAGGTGGGTGAATAAGTTTCCATTTTTAGATGAAGGTGCAGTCATCTCTAGTGCAGTAGTTGGAAGAGTCCAAGTTAGGGTATCTTGAGGTAGAGATCTGGAGAGAATGAGTTGTTTGTGGAGAGGACCCTGATGTTTGGTCTGGGGATGAACAAAACTGAGTGTTCTATCAGAGAAAAATATTGTTTCCTTTGACGATGCATAAGACGGTTTTGAGAGAGTTCCATAGTTCTCCTTTATTGGTGCATCCTGGCATGAAAAAGATGTAATGAGCCTTGAAGAGTTAGTTTTGGTGGCCTGGGTTGAAGAGTTGAGTTGTGGATATTTTCTCTCGATATTTGGTCTGCCATAAGGTAAAGGTCAATCACTGTGTTCCTTGTAGTCTACTCCAGCCATTTTATGTTCCCCAGAGGAAGCGGTAGGACATCTCAATTGACTTGTTTACTAGTTTACATAAATCAAAGGGAAGACAATAAGCTATTTGGGAGGTAGTGTATTGTTAAACAAATTTCTACCACTTCATAGTGATCAAGGAGTCAAGCTAGTGGAAGTTTTGTCAAGGCAGTTTCTAGAGGAGCTGGAGAGACTCCACAGAGTCCTAATGATGATCATTTCAGATAGAGATCAAATTTTTTCCTCTAGGGTGTGGATAGTTCTCCATAATTCTTTTGGTTCTCAACTATTCTATAGCACTACTTTTCATCCGCAACTGGACGGTCATGTAGAGCGAAACATCCATACTCTTGAAGACATGGTGTGATCTTCTGTCCTAGATTTTGGAGGTTTGTGGATGAGGCACTTACCCTTAGTTGAGTTTGTTAAAAAAAATCTCACTCCACCATCGGTATGGAACTATTTGAAGCCTTATGTAGCCAACCTTCCCTTTCTCCATTGTGCCGGACTAGGGTTGGAGAGTTAGAAAATCAAATACCGAAACTACTATAGAATACAACAGAGATGGTTCAGGTGATTGGTGAGAGGATGAAGACATTGAAAGATCATCAGAAATCATATACTGATCAAAGGAGGAATCCTTTGGAGTTTGATGTGGGTGATAACGTGATTTTAAAGGTGACCATCATGGGAAGTGAAGGTTGTTGACTCAAAAGTTCCCTTTTGACTTCTATATCTTGTTTTGGAAATCACAACTGTCTTTTTAATCGTACTGACTTTATCAGTAGTATCGTACTGACCTTGTCAATCTTATCGTACTGACTCTGTCAATCGTATCTTACTGACTCTGTCAATAGTATCGTTCTGACTCTGTCAATCATATCGTACTGACTCTATCAACCGTATCGTATTGACTTTGTCAATTGTATCGTACTAACTCTGTCAATCGTATCGTACTAACTCTGTCAATCGTATCATACTGACTCTGTCAATTGTATCGTACTGACTCTTCTATTCATACTTTCATTACTTTCTTGTTTTGGTACTTAGTCAAAAACACATGTTTCATATTAATCGTACCCATGTTTATCTTCTTCATATGTCTTGTGTTTAACCAATACGATGTTGATGAGTTAGTTACAAACTAATCAAAACAATGTTGTGCTTTCTGTTTCAATACGACCGTTATAGTGCCAGGTGTCCAAGTCCCTCCGAGTTTTTCAGAGAAATATGACCGTTAGAGGAAATGTGACCATTGGAACCTGAGGCCTATAAATATGAGGTCATTCGATGCCAAGAAAAGGAGGTGAAAACGGTGATACAATTGAGATACTTTGCTTCTATCAAGTTATAGAGAGAGACGCTGCGACTTCTATCATGCTTTGTGATTTGTGCATCCGACCATCATATTGAGGTCTTTCAAATAATTGAAAGATAGAGGTGCCGATTACCTACAAAATCGAGGGCTGCAAGGGATAGGCATACATACGTTCCGATCATTGTATCAAGGGCTGCTGGGGATACGCAGACAGACGTTCCGATCATCATATCGAGGGCTGTCAGGGATAGGTAGACGGACGAACCGATCATCGTATCAATGGCTTACCAAGGTGGTGGTAAGACATACCTCTTATCCTAGGTGAAAGGATAACCCTTCTCTTTGGGTAAAAAAAATTGTAATATTTTTACATTTCTGCTGCTGTTTGTATTAGATAGGAATTTGTATTGTTTCCTTTTTTAATTACACTTTCAATTGTAATTGTTTCAATTACAATTATTCTATTAAATTTTTTATTAATAGATTTTATATACTTTAAGGTAGAATCTCTCACACTTTTATTACTCCGATTATTGTATTCATCTTGAATACAATTACTTTACTTTTCTAATAGTATTTCATTACATCATACCTTTATATTCAATACAATTGTGGTTGTCTTAATTGTATTAGTTAAATATCTTTTAAACTAATATATTTAAGTGTTTAAAGTCAAATTTTTTAAACATACAATTCACCCCCTCTTGTATTGTTCCGTCTAATATACATATACATCTAAATTTTTGATCCAACAGTTGGTATCAGAGCAGGTTTCCACTGATTTGTATTACGAGCTTTATTACTTTCAAACTTTCTTTATAACTACTTACTACACTAACATATGGAGTGGAAAGGTTTTTGTTTTGTTAGATAGCAGGAACAAATATTAGGTCAATAGGCAATATAAATCCTTCTAGACCACCTATCTTTGATGGGAATGATTTTGAGTATTGGAGAGATTGTATGAAGACTTTTGTGATCAATACTGGTGTAGAAAATTTTATTATGCTTACTGGAGGTTATAAATTTCTTGACAAAGAAGTCAGTACTTTCACTAACCAAGAGAAACACGAATATCTATTGAATAAAAAGGTACGCAATACTTTATTATGCTCTATGACCAGGAATATATACAGTCATATATCTTCATGTAAAGCAGCCAACTGTATTTGGAAGAAATTAGAAGTCACTAATTTTGGTACATCCAAGGTTATAGAAACAAGAAGAGGAATGCTTTGAGCAAAGTATCATGTATTTGTTTATCCATACGGAGAGCGAGTATGTAAAGTGCAACAAAGGATTATGACAATTGTTAAAAGCTTACAATCCATGGGTGAAAAAGTCCTTGATGATGAAGCTCTAGTAGATAAGATTATAGATATAATGCCAAATGAATGGGAGTCAAAAAGTACATCTATTGATGATAACAGAAAATTTTCCCAGATTACTCTTGATGAACTCTTTGGAACTCTTCTACAACATGAGATAATAATGAAAAGATATGCTGATTTCAACAAGAAGAAGATGGTAATGGAAGTGAAGCCATTACATCTAAAGATAAAACACCTGAAAGGCTTATAAGATCCAAAGCCAAGAAAGTTGTTTTATCAGAATCAAGTGATAGTGATCGCTCGGATAATGAGTTAGCCAATCTTGCTCAAAGGATGATCAAGATTGTGGGAAATAAAGTCTTCCAATATAGATTCAAAAAGAATGATAGGAAGGATAAGAAAGATTCAGAGGTAACTTGTTATGAATGTATGAAAGTAGGTCATATAAGGCCAGATTGTCCTTTACTGAAGAGGAACGATATAAGGGAGAAACACTCTGAATGAAATAAGAGAATGTATTATAAGACAAAGAAAGTCTTGAAGGGAAATGATACTTGGAGTGAAAGTGGTAGTGATTCTTCAGACAATTCTTTAGAATATGAGTCCTCAAGACAAAGGATTATTGGACTTATAGCCAGATTACCAATTGAAGATCATTATCGCATGACTAAGGTACACATTGCTGAAGCTATTACAAATGTATCTTTAAATGTAAGTTATACTGAAAATAAATATTATGAATCTTCAAATTATGAATCTTCATCCTCAGAAGATGATACATTACCATCTTTTGAAGAAGTATCTAGATTTTCTAAATTACTCAAAAATGAACATTCTAAACTCAAGAAGATGCTTGAGAAAGAAAACTCTAGAATTTCTGTTTTAACTAAATAAGTGTCAAATATTTCTATTGATCTTGATATGAAAACTTCTGATTTTGAATGTATTTTAAAAACCCTTGAGAAAGCCAAATCTGATAAGGATAAACATTCTAAGGATCTAGAAATTGTGATTTCAAAGAAAAATGTTTTAGAGCCTAACTCTAGTTTAAAATTAGATGTTTTGGAAGATAAAAACCTAGTTTTAGAACTAAACTCGGAAATTTTCTCTTTAAAGAAATGTTTGTAATACTTTACTCGTGGAAAAGTAAATTTTGACAATATGTATTCCCAAATCTGGACTTTGAGAAATCATTCTGGACTTGGATATACACATTCCAAACCTGTTTTTAGTAATAACTATTTTCTTCCACAAAAAAACTCTTTTTTTCTAAGTGCCAATGTGGTAGACACTGGAAAATAGAGTGTTCTCTCAATAAAACTCAATATTTAGGATTTCATAAATCTCATTTTGTAAAACAAATGTGGATTCCTAAAATTTTTGTATCTAACCATTCTGGATCCAAAAATGTTTGGATTCTGAAGAACTAATTGTCTCTCTGTCAGGGAAATGAGGAGTGTACCAACAAGAATATTTGGTACATGGATAGTGGTTGTTCTTGACACATAACCAGAAACAATGATCTCTTTGAAAAGGTTATCAAAATAAAAGGTGGAAAAGTTACCTTCTTAGATAATGCTCATGGAAATATTTTTGGTATAGGTAATATTGTTTTTCTTGGAAAAGTTCTTATATCAAATGTTTTGTTTGTTAAAGGTCTTAGGCAAAATCTCATCAGCATAAGTCAATTATGTGATGAAGTTTACCTTGTGAATTTTAGAAATGATAAGTGTCTAGTTCACAATTCCATGTATGAGTTCATTCTATCTATCCATAGGCACGATAATGTATACACTATTAACATAGAAGACCTTAGGAGCCGAAATTTACCCTGCTTAAGTGCAATAGAAGACCATTCATGGCTATGGAATAGAAGACTAGGACACTAAAATCTAAGAAACCTTTGTAAACTCTTAAAGAAAAGACTTCTAAAAGGACAACCGGATCTTAGATATGATTCTTCAAAAGTCTATGATCCTTGTCAATTTGGCAAGAAGCATAAAACTAGCTTTAAATCAATTAATGAGGTTTCAACCTCTAATGCATTACAGTTAGTACATATGGATCTTTTTGATCCTTCAAAAACTGGGAGCATTAGAGGAAAATACTATGTATTTTTTTTAGTTAATGACTTTACTAGATTTACATGGGTCAATTTTCTAACAAATAAATCTGAAGCCTTTTCCTATTTCAAAACTTTTAGAGCCCAAGTTAAAAATGAGAAAAATCTACCATTGATAACTATTCATAGTGATCATGGTAGTGAATTTCAAAATTCCAATTTTGAAACTTTTTGTAGTAAGAAAGTTATTAATCACAATTTCTCAGCTCCAAGGACTCCTCAGCAAAATGGTGTTGTTGAAAGAAGAAATCGTATTCTTTAGGAAATGACAAGAACCATGTTGAGTGAATACTCAATTGCCAAACACTTTTGGGCTGAAGATGTTTGTACTTTTTGTTATACTATAAATCGTATTTTAACTAGACCATTTCTTAATAAAACACCCTATGAGTTATGGAATAGCCGGAAACCTGAAGTTTCATACTTCAAAGTTTTTGGGTGCAATGTATTCATTCGGAATAGAGAAAGACTTTTTTTCAGGATTTGTGACGAAGCCCTGCTCCACTGATTTAAGTCATCGTATGATCTTTCATGCAGCTTCACCTTTATATATTAGTACTCCGCTAATACTCCCGTCTAAATGTCTTCAAAGACTTTTATAGAGAAAGAATTTTTTAGAGAAAGGATAGTTTATTGGGACTTTTTTTGATTCATACGATTCTACAATCAGAAGAATCATTTTGTTTCAAGGCTGGGAACATCTATGTGTTGAAAAACCAGTGTCTCAAGATCCAGTTCTTTTTGATGATGTCACTCATTTTTATAAAATTGTATCATTTGATAAAAATATGTCAATCAACTTTTCTATGTATGATAGAAATATTTCTATGTCTATGAGTCAAGCAGCTCATTTTCTGAATGTTCTGATAGAAGGTGACTCTTTCTGTCCATCGCATAATCTTCCAGAGGAAGTTGGTACGTTTAACAAAGATAATGCTGAAAAGTCTTTGTTTATAATAAATGATGAAAAGAGGAAAGTAGCTTATCATTCTCTGGACAATAGGTTTGTGACTCTTTGGATGCATGGTTTTATTATCCCAAGGAAAGGAGATAGAGAAACTCTGGATGTTTCTGATGTTTTTATGCTTGACTATCTTGCAAATATGAGAAAATTAAATCTAATGGGATATGTTTTTGAAACCATAAAGAATGTTAAGACAGGAGGAATTAAGTCCCAAATGATTATGTATCCAGCTACTCTTACAAAATTCATTCTCGAGGGTATGAAGTTTTTTAATACTCCTTTGAAAGGAAACCTGATAGATTTGAAGACCTCTTGGATTAGCAAAAGAACTTTGAAGAAGTTGAATGTTTTTTTTTTGACCTGAATTCAAAACTTTTTGTAAGAGATTTAGAAGCGGAATCGGCTCAGAATCAATCGGCACCTATGCCAGCCAAAGAAAATCCTTCTATTAGTGTTACTCAAAAGTCTGATCCGCAAACCAGTTCAAAGAGAAAGAAATATCCAAAGTATAGTAAGGAAGTTGTCACCAAATGGAGAAAGGATAATGAACAGAGAAAGGATGGTGATCCAATGTTTGGAATTAATCTATCCAAAGCATTTTTTGAAAGAATAAGGGTAGAAGAAACCCTTAAATATGAAAAGAAAAAGAAGATAGTTTTGAAAAGAAAAGCTCAAGACTTTGATATCTCTAAAGTCTTGAAAATGGTTGAGGATGCAAGTGCTAAACTAATAGATGAAGTGCATCAAGAGGCCATCGTACAGAGTCTTCCAGAGAAAGAAAAAGGAAAGAAAATGTTGAAAGAGATACAAGATGTTGATGAAGTGGAAGGACATTTTCTTTTATAATTCCATCAGAGTTCGAAGAAGAGTAGAGAGGAATCGGTTCACAAACAAAGTAAAGGTATCCAAGAAACCCCTCATGCCAATCAAGCACCTTTTCAAACCTCTGAAACTCTAGATAGAATTTCTTCTCAAATAAAGCAAGAACATGAATCTTCTCATACTGAAAAAGTTATTGTTATTAGTGACAAAATAAAAGATGAAAGAAAGGAGAATGAAAAAGATAAAGGAAAACAACCAGTTGTAGACTCAAGAAGATCAAATGCACTGGCTTCGTACGATGAGGATACTGATTTAGAACACATATTCTCTCTCAAGAAGAGTTATTATATTGTTCATGTTTTAAGAAGGGTTGACAATACCATTCCTTATATTCCCAGGCTGGAAGGGAAAATTGATTTCATTACTGACAATCAGAAAAAGAAGTTTTTTTCGGTAAGAGAATTAAGAAAGAAATTTTTGTCAGTTTAATCTGATTTGAAATTTCTTTCTAAAACATAAGCTTCTCATAAGAAGGATTGCAACAGGATGACCAAGTGGTCATATGCAATAGAAAGTAGATATTGTGATTGCTTTCAATAAGCTTGACAAAGAAACTATTGAAAGGCTGAATTAGGTAACTCATGGAGCTGATATTCCTTCAGTGGAAGAATTTCAAGAGAGAATGAATGATTTTGAGTCTGAATTATCAATGGTTTCATCTTTAAAGGATGAAATGGTTTTGTTGAAGAAACAAAATTCTATGTTATTCAAATATAACAAGAATCTTCAAGATATAATTGATACCCTTGAGGAAGTAATCAGAGTCCAAGAGGAGACTATCAAGAATCAAGATCATATTTTTCCGGACCAAAAATAGATTCACAGAACTCAGGGGGATTCAATTTCTGAAGACAAGAAAGAAATAAAAAAGATGAAAGTTGTTATTCATGAGATGATAAAGAAGGGAAAGGAAAGAGAAAACAAATGAATGTCGTATTTTTTTTTTCATTTCTTATGGAACCTGTCTGTTTTGTAATGAAATTTATATTACTCTTTCTTTTGTCCTGTAATTCTTTTCTCTACCCCTTTTAGGGAACTCAAGGTGACCCCATTCATTTTGTAAACCACAAAGGGGTAGAATGTTTCACAAAGGGGGATAATGTTTTACAAATGGGGAGAATGTTTTATAAAGGGGGAGAATGTTTTACATAGGGAGAACGATTTAATCAAATACTTCGAAACCTAGGAAAATCTGTAAATACAATACTTAGGAAAGTATATACCTAAGGGGGAGTTAGTTGTATTCAAATTCATATTCAGAAGAGTTTCCAATAACTCAGGGGGAGATAAGTTTTTCATGTTGTCTTTACTTTGTGTTTTGTGCTTTCCAAAAAGGGGGAGATTGTTGAGTCAAAAGTTCCCTTTTGACTTCAATATCTTGTTTTGGAAATCACAAATGTCTTTTTAATCGTGCTGACTTTATCAGTAGTATTGTACTGACCCTGTCAATCGTATCATAATGACTCTATCAATCGTATCATACTGACTCTGTCAATCGTATCATACTGACTCTGTCAATCGTATCCTACTGACTCTGTCAATCGTATCGTACTGACTCTGTCAATCGTATCGTACTGACTCTGTCAATCCTATCGTACTGACTCTATCAATCATATCATACTGACTCTGTCAATTTTATCATACTGACTCTGTTATTCTTACTTTCATTACATGATTGTTTTGGTACTTTGTCAATAACACATGTTTCATATTAATCGTACTCATTTTTATCATCTTCAAATGTCTTGTGTTTAAACAATACGATGTCGATGAGATAGTTACAAACTAATAATAATGATTTCATTCTTTCTATCTCAATATGACCATTATAATGCCAGGTGTCCAAGTCCCTCCGAGTTTTTCAGAGAAATATGACTGTTGGAGGAAATGTGACCATTGGAACCTGAGGCCTATAAATAGGAGGTCATTCGAAGCCAAGAAAAGGAGGTGAACAACGATGATACAATTGAGATAATATTCTTCTATCATGTTCTAGAGAGAGACGATGTGACTTCTCTCATGCTTTGTGCTTTGTGCGCCTGATCATCATATCGATGACTTTCAAGTAATTGAAAGAAAGAGGTACCGATTACATATAAAATCGATGGCTGCTGAGGATAGGCAGACATGTGTTCCGATCATTGTATAGAGGGATGTCGGGGATAGGCATACAGACATTCCAATCATCGTATCAAGGGCTACTGGGGATAGGCAGACATATGAACCGAACATTGTATCGAGGGCTTACCAAGGTGGTGGTAAGACAGACCTCTCATCCAAGGTGAATGGATAACCCTTCTATTTGGGTAAAAAGAAATGTAATACTTTTACATTTCTGCTGCTGTTTGTATTAGAAAGGAATTTTTATTGTTTCCTTTCTTCATTACAATTTCAATTGCAATTGTTTCAATTACAATTATTCTATTACATACTGTATTAACAGATTCTATACGCTTTAATGTAGAATCTCTCACACTTGTATTACTCCAATTATTGTATTCATCTTGAATATAATTACATTACATTTCTAATAGTATTACATTACTTCATACCTTTATATTCAATAAAATTGTGGTTGTTTGAATTGTATTAGTTCAGGATCTTTTAAACTAATCTCTTTAAGTTTTTAAACGCAACGTTTTTAAACATACAATTCACCCCCCCCCCCCCTCTTGTATTGTTCCATCTAATATACATATACATCTACATTTTCGATCCAACAATGGTTTGGTTGTAAGTGTAAGCATTCACCATAGTTTGTTGGGCCTTTCAAGGTTTTGGATCATGTTGGAGCCATGGCAAGCACTTCCCCTATATGTGAGCTGAATACATGATGTCTTCCATGTATCACATCTTTGTTGTTATCTTCATGATTACTCAAACATCATCGATTGGTGATAGATCGATGTTGATGATGATTGACCTTCGAGGAGCGGCGTGTGGAGATCCAAGAATGCAAAGAGAAGGTGTTGTGTGGGGGGTTTATCCCCTTTTTTCATGTCTTTTGGCGACAGAGTTGTGTGGAGGAGAGTACCTAGGAACACGAGTCACAGATATGTGGTCAATATCCTTAGTTGTTTGATGGTTAACTCTTTTCATGTGATATTGTTTGCTTTGTGGTTGTAGACCATTCATGTTTATGATATGGTTTTATTTGGTTTCTTCTTATGGATTTATCTCTTTTGAGAGGTATCTCTATTGGTGGTTGTTCAGACCGCATTTCATTTTCCCTTTAGGTGGGTATTGAATTCTCTAGGATGAGAATTTTTTTGAGTGGTATGTAATGTAATGGCATGGACCTCTCTTTTCTATTCCTTTATGTTAATTTAGTGTTTTAGGAATTCTTGTGGTCAAGGTGACTTATCCCGAACACTTATAAAAATTTTAAATTTTGAAAATAGTTCTATTGGTGATAGAGATGTAGACAGTTCCATCAGTGAGACAGATGTGAATAGTTCCATCGAGGAGACCAATGTGCACAGTTCCATCGGTGAGACCGATGTGAACTGATCCATTGGTGAGACAGATGTGAACAGTACCATCAGTGAGACCGATGTGAACAGTTCCATTTGTGAGACTGATGTCAATAGTTCTGTTAGAGAGACTGATGTGAAAAGTACCATCAGTGAGACCGATGGGAACAGTTCCATCGGTGAGACCGATGTGAACAGTACCATAGGTGAGAGCGATTTGAACCATTCCATCTGTGAGACTAATGTGAATTGTACCATCAGTGGGACCAATTTGAGAAGTTCCATCGGTGAGACCGATGTGAATAGTTCCATTGGTGAGACTGATTTGAAGAGTTCCATCGGTGAGACAGATGTGAGCAGTTCCATAAGTGAGACTGATGTGAATAGTTCTATCAGTGAGACCAATGTGAACAGTTCCATCGGTGAGACTGTTTTGAAGAGTTCCATCCATGCCACCGATGTGAACGGTTCCATTGGTGAGACCGATGTGAATAGTACCATCAGTATCGTGTAGTCGTTATGTGAACAATACCATCCGATTGGTGATTCGTTCTATGAATAATACCATTGGCATCAGCGTGTAATTCTGTGAAGAGTACCATCGACATCGGTGTGTCATTTTGTGAACAGTATATCCAGGATTTTGTATAGTGTTTCTTGGATCAGTAGGTGTACAATATTTCCAGGATTGTGAATGGGGTTTCCAACTTCCAACAGTTACTACCCATTGACGTTTTCTTTGACATAAAATGAATTCAAGGCCTTTTTAAGGGAGTTAATTCAGAATCTAATCCCATAACTCCTATATTAATTTTCCAAAGGCTTGGGGTGTCTTTTTTGGGTCAAACCATGTGGTTTAATGTGATCTTCTTTTAATGGAAAATCTAGTGTACCTTATCCCGCTGCTCCGTAAATATTCTAAAGGGATGAGATATCTTCCTCTCTTGTTCTGCCTTCTTGTTCTCTAGTGATAGATTCTTTAACCATTCATTCTTCCCATAGGATTTGTGTTAATGAACCTTAATCCTTATATTTTTCCCCTTGAAGTTTATTCCTGCTGCATGTGCACCCCCTAATTTTGTTCAATCATCGACTATCGATCTTTTACCTATATAAGGTATGTTTTACCATATTTCCTTTAGGTTCATCCTCACTTGTTTTTCATTTCCATGTTGAGGTATGTTATCTATAGGCTTCTAAAAGAGTTTTCATGGGTTTTCAGTTGGTGCAGCCATACCACGACATCCTCGGGTGGATGCAGTTGACACAATAGGAGGTGATTATGAACCTCTGTGTGGATCATTCTCATATAAATAACGACATGAACCATTTGAGGTAAGGGATCCTTTTATTCACTATTGTTTTACGTCAAACTATACAGTTGACATGTTTTTCCCACTATATCATAATTGAATTGACATAATAAATATTTAAATGGGATTAATAACTTCATATCAATCATATGTTACTGCCTCTTATTTTTCTTGATCGTGTGATATTGATGATTGATTTTCTAAAAAAAAAATCTTGATACAAATTGGTAAAAAACATAAACTGGGATTATTTGTAAATAAATTGTCAAAGATAATTAGTCTTGTAACTAAATCTCGTTCTTCTTGATGTAATTTGATGTTAATAAAATTTATCTTATAAGAATGTTTAATCAATTTTTGATATCTTGTTTTCTAGGTTTCCCATAGTTTGAACCTAAAAACAATAAATTGGTTTATTCCAGATGGATTAAATGGCTGGTTGTCTGATAAAATATAATGCCTCATAGGGTTCTATGTTACAATCTAGTTTGAATTAGGGCTAAAAGCCTAGTTTATATGAGGTTTGATTTCCAATTTCTTGTGTTATGATGTGATACTATAAGACTATTGTAAAAAGTGGTGGTAGGGAGGCCTATTTTTTGATGCAGTAGTTGATGCCTAGAGTGGTGATATGCATCAGTTTATGCATGTTGGTGTCGGGGAGGACACCTGAGATGATGGTACGAGTTGGATGTGAATGTTTGGGTTCTTGTGGATTCTTGTTAGTTGTTTATCTTCTAAACTTTCCCCACTAATCAAGGCAGATGGTCTTGCTTACCCTTAGTCTAAAAGTGGCTAAGACGTTCAGGGTATGTCACATGTTCTCTGTGTTTAGCTTCTCAAGGGAGGAGGGGTCTATGCTCTTTATATGGGTGGAAAAGACTCGATAGGTAGTTCACCTACTCACCATGTTGATATCCTTCAGTTTATTACCCTAGCATGTTTATCCAGAATGCCTAAGAATATTGGAATGTTATTATCATTTTAATAAATGATTAAATAAATGATGTTAACCCATGGGGTTAGACCGTGCTGGGAACAATGATGAGGATGCAATTTAATGGAACTGTAGAGTTTGGGTGTGATACTAATGAAATATAATGTGTAATTTGTTAATAGTTAATTAATGTTTAAATAATTAATTAACTTAAAGTAATACTAATAAAAATGGAATGAAGTGATGTAATAAGATCTTAAAATGGTCATGTGCTTATATGGTTCCTAGTCTTAGAAGTAGTAGTTGGGAGTTCGAGAGATGTTAGCTATAATTGAGTCTACGACTAGGTTATGCCTGTAGTGTAGTTTTGAGATATAGTATATTCTATACTTTTTAGGTTTCTATATTCTATTCCACCCTTTCAGTTGGGGAAACTGACACCCCATGGATTTTGAGCCCTGAGTGGTGTTTTCCCAAACATCCCAGTGGGAGGATAGATGGATGACTACCCCCTTTTGGCCCCACTCTCTTATCTTGGTAGTTACTTAGGCTGGTAGGACTAGTAGTTATTTTCCCCCATATAAGTGTGTAGAGGCTTTTAATGGCTTGTGGTTGTTCAAACACATATATTTTTTATTTAGTTATCTATGGACTATTATAGGTGTATCATTTATTGGTTGTGATGGAGTTAGGATCCTTACTCGATGTGTGTGTTGTAATGGAATGAGGTATAATGACCGACATATGACACATGTTATGCGATCTATAGTGGCTCCTAAATGCTACATGGTCACTTTTCATACATGGAAATTGTGTTTTTCTTGCACAAAGTGCATGTTGGGGTGCTTCACCCAGGTGTCTGCGGGTAATAATTTTTAGAGAGAGATGGATTAAGACGTGCGATGTTGGGGCCAATTGGAAAACCAGTGGTAAAGTAGTAGTAGGGTACCCTTGATATTCTTTATTATATTATATACTTTGTATTCGATACTTGGTGAGAGTATTTGTGGTGATGTTTGCAACTTTGTATAACACTTTATGAGATGAGTTAGTTTCACTTTTTGTTTACTATTTTTAGCATGGTTTCTTTAATTTTACACGCGAGGCTTTGGGGAGGATCCTACTGGGTATACAGTTATACTCAGCATATGTATATATAATATTTTTTAGGTCACTTTAATAAGGTTGTAGATCAGGCTGGTTTCAACTAGCTTGGGGTTATAGGAGTTGTTTGGTTTTCATGGATGCAGATGTTTTTACTTTCATTTGGTTATTTGTAGTTTTCCACTTTCATTTATTGTAGATTTTCATGAAATTATATATATGTAACTATGTTTTCATTTATATTTAAATTTGAGATGGAGTTGGTTGATGTATATCATATCTCTCTCTTTCTCATGTCTTCTCTTAGAGGGTAATGCCTCCCATTTGTGTGTTTACTATACCCTCGGTGTTATCCCACAACCTGGGGCCTACTGGAGGTAGGACTCAGGGGTTATTATCTACCTACTCACATTACCGGCCCAATAGGGGTACACCTTTTGGGGATGGGGTTGTGAAAAAATGTTGTGTATAAAGGCTTACATAGAGTATGATCTCCTAGTAACAATATCAACATTCAGGTTTGTCATGTATGGTAATACATGGAAAATATGTGACTTAATGAACAACACATCATTTATGTGGGATGTAGGAATTTTAATCTGAGTGACAGTGCACCAGGATAACAAGGCTAATATATGGTGTACGAAATTAAATTCTCCATGTGTATTCAGTGAATGTAATTTAAATTAAATTCAAATTAATTCTTGGTGAATTTAACACCAATAATTATCCAGTAACATTGGTTACATGGAATTTACTATTGTGTTATATATCCAAAATCATCATCACCTATAGTGGATATCATTTGTTTAATTTCATTCATAAAATTAATCAACATCATTATATCTATGAGAAATGAAAGGTTAATTATTACATCTCTCAATTAGAAATAATGAAAATATTATACTTGATTTAAAAACTAAATAGAAAATTTGTAACTAAATAATTATTCTTCAATAATTATATATAATTATAGAACATTTATGATAGAAAATTTTGGTATCTGGAGCAGGGGAAGAATGCGATGGGTAATTCCCACATTTTATTCTTTTCATGATCAATGATCAATCTAATATTCTCACAATTGTATATATCTTGATCAACTCAAATGAATCAATGAATATAGAAAAGTTATAAAACATTGAAAACTATCCCGGTATCATCACATATTATATATAATTATTTTAATAAATTAATCAATTACCTTTCATGAATTATTTCTTCGTTGATGTATTTGACAACAGTTCTTCATCATAAAATCATTTTTCTGTATGAATCGAGATCATATTCACTCTAGCAGTGATCCACACATGTTCCACAAATTTTTTAACATCGTCGTATGAATGTATGGGTCCTAGAACAATACATCCTATAACTTTATTCATTCACCTCTAATCTCAAAAAATTTCTTCCAAATAATTGTCCAATATCTCTCTTGACATGATAATGAAGTATGGTGGTAAATAGACTAATTTTCTTGGGAGAATTCATGGAAAAGGCTTCTCTCTATGGAATGATAGGATTCTCCATTTGTAATTGTATAAAAAAATGAATTATCTCTCTAAAAAATTAATAAAATTGGGTTTAAATATACTAGAGTATAGATATAAATATTTACAGAAGTTCCATATAATATTTATTTAATCATTTGATGAACCCCATGTCTAAAATAAAAAAATATTAATATTTTCTGGAATCATGCTAAACATGGGAGTGAAAATAAATATTATTTAATCAAATAATATAAATTATGTATTATTTCTCAAGAGACCTAATAATTAGATCATCCATTCCTCTATAATATTTATCATCCATTAATAATGATAATTTATGTAATAAATAAATATCTCTTCATTAGTAAGAAATAAATAAATATATAATATATTCACTAAATAACATATAAATAATTATTAAATATTCAGCTCCCATTATATTCTCATTAATAAATAATCAAGAAATATATTTGATCTAAAAAACAAAAATAATCATCACACCCTGTTCAAGAATAATGATTTTTAAACTTTTTATATTATAAATAATAATTTATATTATTTAACTCAGATTGTGAATACTCATAATATGTGACACACTAGATATATTTCTCAGTGGAACTAAGTGAACCCACCTAATGTCCAAGGTTAGAATCTAGAAACATGCCAACGAACCCATAGAGAAATAAATTGATGATGAAGTGAAACAATACCTCATATGGATGCTTACAATGCAATATAATCAATTTATCATGATATCTATACTTAAAATTGTTTCACAACAGTGCTATCAACCAATGTTCTCGATGCCACATTCATTTAATTTTAGGAAATCTAAATATCCTATAGAACAGCATGGTTATAGATTTGTTTAGGTTAAATAAATTCCATCAATCTTCCTGAGATACAAACTTCAATTAATGAAAAAATGGAAAAATTATTTCTTACATTATTAATCAATAAATTATTACTTGTGAAGCACCCAACATTTCCCACCACCCTATAAACATATTTCTTCATGGTTTTATCCAACACATCAAATTACACAACATCTAATATAAATTAATAGTAATATTAAATTCCAAAGATCACTAATCATATTCATAGATAGTAAGGTCCTATAAGACATATAAATGAGGATTTCATATAGATTGTTCTTATTCTCATAATATACTACATTAGATATTAGCAAGGGTTTAGACCATGAGACCATGCTTAGAAGTTCTATAATTCTCCCCCTCTAATATATTGTATCAGTAATGTCTATAAAGTGATATCATCTAGGTATAGATCATGTCTTTAAGAATTTTATTGTATCACTTCTTAGAACTCATCAGTTTGGGGAACTATTATGTCTTTTTTAGACAACTATTATTTGGAAATTACCAAAAACAATGTTACATAGAATAAAAAGAATGATATAAAAAGGTGTTTATTAAAATTTAAAAATATTAATAAATTTTATCATAAAAAACACCATATTTTGTTTCAGGGATCCAACTCCAACACATTTAATGTTTTTATTTCTTAGGAAATGATTGGTATATAATTTATATTGATATTTTTTCATAATCATATTTATTTTATATATTTTAAATTAAATATTAAATTTCATACTTATAAATTCTGAAAAAATGTAGTGGAAGAATTATTGAAAGGAAGGAAATTATAATTTTGATAGTGAATAATTGTCCTTTCCATTGGATGCCTCCTTTAATAAAATGTGATTAGGCTAATATCACGTGGATTGAATATTAAGAGGGTTAAAAATAATAATATGGTAATTAATACTCGTATCGTTTCATGAAGAAACAGTTTATTAGATTTCTATTAACGGTGTGTAGAGGGTCCCCTTATATAAGTGGTGATATTTTCAATTTGGTCAATATTTCAACATAATATAAGGATGGAACATATTTACATCTCATGTGGATCTGAAAATAACCAATAATGGATTTTATAATGATATAAGGTATACAATATTTCATCAATTAATTTAGAAACATGTTCTGTAAATTTTTCAATCGATTTCCCCATAATATTATTAATTTTTATATTTTTTATGTTTTTAGGGTACCTAGTTTTTACGTATGTAATTTTTTCATTGTACCTAAATCTACAGTGGTCTATATTACATTAGTTTGATATTATAACACTATATTTTAAATCAATATTATTAACTTAAATTTAATAATGTTATAGTAGTTTGATTTAACATAATAAATATATGGTGTAATAATTTTACTTTTTGAGAAAAAAAACTTAAATTTTAAAAGTTTAAATTTTTTTTTGTAAAAAGTAAAAATTAATTATAAAATGTATCTTATGAAATATTATTTTTTCCAATAATATAGATTCATAAACATATAATTATTAATTATATTAAAATAATTTTCATTAAAATAATTTTATTTGAACAATGATATTTTTACTATTTGCATAATAAAAACATTTTGATGAAAATTTCAAAAAAGTTCCATAATTTTTTTTGGAATTATAATTTAAAAAACAAGATTTTTTTATTACATTAAAAATATAATATATATAAATTATAAAATTAAAATAAATAAAATATTTAAATAATTTTTTTAATTAAATATGACTTTATAAACATCATGTGTTTTTAAAATTATTTCATATAAATTTATAAATAATTAAATATTGACATATTAGTATATAAATATAAATATTCACAATGAAAATTACTTTTAAAATTGACCAATTGAATTTATTATGGTAAAAAACAATACCCTTTTTATCTAATTTTATGAAATAAATTCTTAATAAATATTAATAATATAAAATTTGTAATATTTTACTTATTTTAATATATTATTATATATTTACATACTAATGATTGTATTCAGTATTTTATTATTTTACATAATGGTTATTTTGAGTAAGGCTAAGTGTTATTTTAGTATTTCATGGGTCACAAACTATAAATATCCTTAT
This sequence comes from Viscum album, assembly GCA_963277665.1. Classification (NCBI taxonomy): domain Eukaryota; kingdom Viridiplantae; phylum Streptophyta; class Magnoliopsida; order Santalales; family Viscaceae; genus Viscum; species Viscum album. The sequence goes on from OY728129.1 coordinate 940,632,095, forward strand.
TTATTTTAGGAACCCAAAATATCAGGTCATTATATTCTACACCAATATATAAATTTCAATCTATTAATATTTATTATTAATCACTAATGAATGTAGGCAATGATTTTCTTAAAATATTTATAAATTGGGATATATCTTTTAATTTGAAATTTACCTTACCCTCCTGAGATAAACTATGCTACTTATCATCATAAAAAAAATTAATCATTCATACACTCATATAGCCAACAACATATATTCCCAAATTATACATTTATAAAAATATACCTTTCCTAAAACCATATGAATTTTGAATACCTTAATCCACAATGAGTCAATATATTATTCATGAAATTAACATTATCATTAACCATAATATTTATTAACCAATACTTTATTATTTCCCACACAAGTAAATATATATTACCGGACAATAAATGAGATGAAATAAACCAAATTTATTATGTATCTATTATAAATTTGATGTTTAGAAATATATTCTATCATAATTGTTTTTAAAATGAATCAAACCATTATTATATCACAATCAAGAATATATTAATCCTTTGAGATATTTGTTCATTAGTCATGTATTATTTAATAGATACCCCCAAATATGTGTACTAATCATAATATTATTGTTCAATATTGTTGAGTAAATTTGTAATATGTTTCCATAATATTAATGAAAAGATACTCAAAAAAATCCTTATATGTTTCCAAAAATCCTTTCCTTTTAGAATATAAAAGTGTATTATTTGTAAATATGTATTTTCAATGAAAATAAATATGGTTTTTAAGATATAATTAAAATTATTATTTCAAACTCACAATGTTATATATGACATTGAAATTTATCTTTTTCATTATATCAGATACTATGATTCTCAACTATTTTTGTATTATCCCTATTTAGTTGTTGGTCATAGTGGTTTTTAGATACATAAATGTATCAGCTTCATTTTAGTGATCACATTTCAAATAAACACTAATAAATAATTGGTTTTGACAATATCTAAAATATAATTATGAAAATATACATATGAATATTTAATCCACTATGAAATCATTTATTTAATATATAATCCTTTCTATTTTTCATTTCACTCTCTTTTTTAAATCCTTTGTTATCCATGGTTATTTTTTATTTAGTGTTGTAACATAATTTCTAACATCTTAATCAAATACAATATAATGATTCATTAAAGGGAATGTGAATTTAAAATAGTATACCACTCAAGAGTGTCAAAACAGTTGTGATTTTTTGCATCTTTTCCATATATTTAGTTAAGATAAATATAATAACCAATACACACTATTTTGGGATTCAACACCTAGGCACATCTCTGACATATCCTTTATCCAATTGTATTATTTTTAAATTAATGTGAATTCAACAAGAGACACACAACCTATACATTACCAAATCATCACAGTGTTATCCTATAAGTATACAATACAATAGATTAATTAATTGGGTTTTACTACTGTTCTCCAAACTAATTTCCAAATTAACTATAACATCTTATGGTAATAATTGAGGTCCCCAGACCCACACTTCCGAATATACTATGAGAAACACGTTATTTTTAAACATAACATAGAAAAAAATTGAGATGATCCAAGGAAAACTTATAAAAATGACACAGTAATGTTACATCACACAATAATCTTACACGACATTGAGAACCAATTTTATTGTGTATTTGAGGACTAGTTACATACATAAAATATTTCACCAGAAGTTGAACATTTCTCCTCAATCAAAACAGAAATGAATCCCTTATATGCTTCTCAAATGTTATTCTCATCATCATAACATGGGTAAATGGAAATAAAATAAACAGGTGAGGTTGGACGCACTGTAAGTGTAAACATAGTCTATAATAATGAAATATTTTAATAGCATATGAGATGAGTATACAATAAATGTATGTAATCATAATATTTTTATTCCCAATGAATAATAGATCAAAAAACATGAAATTTGTAAAAATTATTGAATTAAAATATTGACTTTTTTTGTAAAAAAATATGATCCATGAGATCATAACATCAGTGTGCCATAAAAATATGGCACAAAACATTTTTGCACGGAAATTTAAATTCATGTGGCATGACATCGGTGACTAAGCCTATGAAAAAATATAAATTATTCATGAATACATATCATAATAGATATAAAATTTTAACAAATTATTTGAATGGTGATAAAGGACCCCACACATCAATAATCATTAATTACATGTTCTATTTGAATTGAATTATAAAAATGATAACAAATTTCCCATGGAATGAAATTGGGTTTCATATAAAATTAAAAATGATCCATATGGAGTAATAATTTATTATTCAATTAACAATAATTAAAACATATAGCTATTGAAATTAAATGTGTTTCCAAATATATGAAACAATATTCTTGGTAAATAACATCCAATAAAGAATACTTTATTTATACAAAATAGATAAAGGGTATACAATTGAGTCAAAATTTTACCAAATAAATAAAGGTGTTGAATCATGGTCAACACAAATTAATAAATTAAAACTAAACTATTTTCTAAAAAATTATATATAGTGGGTGAAACTTTATGCATATTCATAGTATATTATCATTTAAAGAAATTTACAACTTTTATATTTTCCTTGAAATAATATAAAATTAGATAATCCATCCAAAGAAATATTAAAAAAGGATATTTTTTATGTAATCCCACAATCAAGAATAAGATATTTTATGAAACAATTTCTTTGATTAAAACCACATTTTACAATTTTTAAAAATATCACATTAGATATAAGAAATATCATGGATGTTGTGAATGAATTTTAAAATAAAACCCTTATTAAAGATGGATAAAAATAATTTTTTTGGAAATAATGAAAAAAATTGAGAAAATATACATATAAAATGAAAAATCATATGGGTATATTTATTAAAATTGAAGAAACAAAAAAATATATTTTCAGAACATGATGAAAAAGACCCATTTGGAGGGAATTAAAATTTTTATCTAAAAATTAAAATAATTTTATGGTGAAGAATATGATGATGATATATATTTTTAGAATCAAAAATTAAATTTACAGACTTCTAAAGAATACTAACATGGTAAAAATAGAATTTATTGTTTGAAAACAAAACAAAGTGTCAGTTTCTTTTTAATGCTAAAATAATGAGCCAAGAAGGAAAAAATAGGTAGAAGACATGTATAATCTATATAATTACAAGTGGAATATAAAATTATTTCTTTTATTGACAATGGTATAAAACTCAATATACGGATTTTCAATTAAAATGAGTCTCTATTTAAGAATGATATTGGTTATAAAAACCTAAATGTATGGGTAATTTCATAATGAACGGATTTTGAGATGATGATCATGTAATGGAAATTAAAAATTATAAAATGGAATATTTTTCATATACTAATACTACAGATTAATGAATATAATGTATAAAGTAAAAAACATTATGCAATATTAGGCATGCTTCTTGAAATTAATTCTAAGACAATGATCCACCTACAACAATATAAACATCTATGTAAAATACCTGTTGCAGGATATGATTTCAAATGAAATATTAAATATCATGAAACGTAATAATATAATGATAAAAATAAAATAAAATAAAATTAGAAAAAAATTATGATAAAAACTTTTTGGATAATAAGAAATGTTCCTCAACGTTTGAACATTTTAGACCCGAAGATGTTACCTTATTTACACACTTAGTAAAATTAGAAATAAACACCATTATAAAAAATATCTAACTTAATATTAAATTCTAAGAAATATTTTTTCCCATGAGATTTAATAATGACGGTTTATAATTATTCTCTAAAAAATATAATATATTTTTTATATATATTCATTATCATGTGTGTTTGTAATCTTGATCACATTAATGTAGTTTCATATAATTGGTGTTGTTTATCTATAGTTTCAAAAATATTAAAATTAAATGATAATAAAATATATTATAAATTATTATTTATAATTATTTATAATGTTATAAATTTATTCTATGATCGTATTTGTTAGGGTTCTTGTAAACAAAATTAACGATAATCTTGGTTTGATGATTTTTAACAAAAAACTGTTATATCATAACTAATGTAATTAATTTCTGTCATACCATTATAGAAAAAACATAAAACAATTATTTTCATTATTTAATCATAAATTTTTATTAACTATCTTTGCATAGTCGTCAAAGATATTATATATGAGTGTTATTCATGTATTTTGCTAAACCAACCCAAACATGAGAATACCATAATTAGTGGATAATTATGATTAATAAAGTTATTTTTTGGAATAATATAATTATTAAAGAATAATAACAAAATAGTTTTCATACCTTTAATTTTTTTTATCATATTTTATGTTTTTATAGTAAATAATAAAAATTCTATATGAAAAAATGATAAGTTATACCATTGAGATATTAATTTTTTGCAATACATAGTTGGTTTTTTAAATGCTAAGATAATAAGAGGGAATGAAATTTGACCATAATTTGATTCTTAATAATATTTATTATATTGTATATTCCCCATGTATTCTTCAATTTCACACATATAACCAATAAATCAAGGGGAAGATAAAAAAGTCCTCTCTTTTCTGAGAAAGTAGTAAACATGACAAAAATATGACCGTTTTTTATTAACTGAAAAGGGAAAATTTTATAAATGTTATTAATTAGGAATAATAACATTAATTATAGAAACAATAATGATATTATGATCTAGGAATGAGAAAAATATATTTCAAAAATAGTAATGAAAAAAGAAAATTTGTAAAAATTAGTTATCACGTGGTGAAAATGGCGTTTCCATAAAAGTAATCCTTTGAAAGGGAGATATTAGATAATCTATTGTAACGTGAGGCTTAAAAAGGTTATGTATTACTATTGAAGGAGAAAAAATGAATATATTTTTGGGGAAACCAAATTTTTTATTTTTATTGAAGGGGTGGTGAGATACTCAATTTATAGGTGATGATAATGGTTTTCTTGTAAGTATTTCAACATAATATTATGTGGGAACATTTTTAATATTCCACGTGGATCAAAATTTGAAAAATTATATATTTTACAATTATATAAGGTCAAGAATAACTCAAACACTCAATTAAAAACATTTATAATATTTTTCAATCCCATTCAGTTTTGATGAATCATTTTTATAGTATTATATGTTATAAAGATAACTGGTTTTTTAAATCTAAATTTTACTATATTCATTAGAATAAAGTGTTTTCTATTACATAATATGAAACATATTTGAGGAAATTTGAGATTATTTTTAATAGATACAGATTCTAAAAATGATAAAAAATAGTTTGTTGATAATTAATGAATACTTTATTAAACATATTTATTGAGAAAGGAAAATATATATTACATAATATCAAATATATGTTAGTGAAATAATTTTTTATTGAATTTAGAAATCCACATGAAATATATATTTTTTCTAGGAAATTATTTGATGAATCTCTATGCCATAGTTATTTACCATTAATGTCATAATATTCACTGTGTTTCTAAAAAGTGTATTTTTTACTATTTGCATAAATAAATATTTTAGAAAACTCTCAGAAATCCACCTTATACTATTTTAGAAAATTTAACATCAAAAATTAATTTTTTGTATGAAAAATAATTTTATAATATATTTATATATTTATCCAATTTAATTAAAATAAAAAATAATGGAAAACATTTTTTACTAATATATTATCTTTTCAAAATCTATTGTCTATAAAATTATTTTATATGAATTTATAAATAATTGTTTGTAGACATATTGGTTTAAAAATATAAATATTACTAACCACAAATAAATTTTATCCTTGATAAATATTATTTATTAAGTATAATTGAAATTCACTTTTATAAATTGTTCATAAAAAAGAGATCCTAATTTAATATTAATCATGGAAAAATAATAATATTTCATTATTTTAATATTTCATTATTTTTTTACGTAATAAATTTTATATTATTCTTCTAATTTTAATCAAGGAAAGTTCATTTTAGTTAGGGGGTTTGTTAGTTAGTGGTTTTGGGTTATAAAATTTATTTATGTTAGTATTTTTCTAAAGGATCCAAAATCAGATATTGTTATATACTTATTGCCATAACATTTTTAATCTCGACATGATTTTTTTATTAACTCATTTATTATATTACGTGGTAATGTAATGTTGTTTATTTAGATATATTGATAACACTAACTTGTTTGGTTCTCTTTAACTCTCAAAAAGTTTATAATTCCTTAAAATTTTATGTCAATATATTTTTCTTATGAATCTATTATTGAATTATTATGGTTCACACAATTATTTTATTTATGATTTGATTATTAGGGGGTTATGATTATAAAAAATGGGGGGACATCTAAAGGGGCAATTTGTTCTTATATTCATAACTAAATGTATGAGAAATTTAAAATAGTGGAGACAAAATAAAAAAGGGTTAATGTATTGAAAAATTAGATGTATTGTAAATGATAATGACTAAATAGAGAGATTGTTTTTTTGATTTTTTAAAAAATAATTTTTATACTTACATTTATGATTTCATAAAGAATATTTTTTTTGTTTTAATTAATATTATATTCGAAGGATGGTTTATCTAAAAATAAAAAGTACAAGGGGTTTTATTTTTGAATAATTTGAACAACATAAAATTACATAAAAGATTCATTTATATTTTTTGACTATAAAATAAGAGAGATTATCAATTAATTGACTATTAATTTTATTGGGTTTTTAATATTTTTATATTATATATTTTTAATTTAATTTAATTTAATTTTGTTGTCTTATTTTTTATAAATTGAATCACTTGCTGTAAAATTTGTGTGTTTTGGTGAACTAAATGTAATAATACATCCACCCTAACATATAAATTTGATATAATGGTGTGTTGAGATAACTACAATAGATAATTTTGATTTATGGTACATAAATATTGTGATATTAATTTTTACCTATTTCTATTTTATTTGAACATGAACAACTATTAATATGACCAATAAAGTTTTTTGTGTGGGTGTCTATAAATTAAAACAATGTATATGTGTAATAGATTCATATGAACATGTATTATAATATATTTAATGTGTTTTAATTCATATTGATGTCTATGATATCTTGTTCTAATTAATGTATTCTTGTTTTTTTATTTATAGTGATTTTCATAGAGAATAGATTTGTGAGTTATTCATTAAAAATTATAAATATTATAAATATTATAATTCTTAGTTGTTTAATCACAATGGTTGTAAGCTTCTACATTAGAAGCTAGATTATCTGATCTGGTTAATGAACGACATCCATGGGTAGAAATACCAACATTTCATAATGGGTTTTCTGTAAACGATTTATGTTCATTAAATAGGGATACCTAATATCATGTTATAGATCCTCCTATAATTTTAAATAAAATTTGATTCCTATAGATTGTAAAAATTTATGGGAAACAACATCATTAGTTAATTTTTGAGTTTTTAATATTCAATAAATTAATTGTTGTTACAATGCATTATTTTAATTTTAATATATTATAAAAATTTGTGTATTTTTTGAAAAAATATATTATTTATAAAAATTAATTTCTATTTACTTTATTTTATAATACTATTATTATAACATATGATTATATCATGAAGTAAAATTAAACCAATAATGGAATGAAAATTTATATTTATGTTTTCTAATACAACTCAGCCTCGTGTATTTCAATATTACCACTTCATATGGGGCATCATATATATATTATGTAAACATATTCACAAGGGAGGAATTACATTATGATGTAACGATTTTAACAAAACCTTAGTATTGTTTTATACATAAGGCCTCTTAGGTGGAAAATAATATAGGATATTATTTTATTTGATATTATATATTCTTGTGTCAATAATCTTAAACTAGCATAGGAATATCATAAATATATAATTTAAAAAAGTATTCTAACAATTTTATTTATTTCATGTTTTCTTAATATATTAAAATAAGTGAGAATAAAATCACCCCATAAATATATGACATTGAGTTACTAGAAAATAATTTCCATAATCTATTATAATATGTTGTGATGAAATGAAAATCTTTGAATGTGATGAGATTTTGATTGAGAAAAATGTTTTTCCCATGAGATATAAAAAATGTTTTCATTATTGGAAAAATTATACCATATATTAATTATAGTTGCATTCAATATGTCTTTGGTGTACTGAAATAATATTTTTCAAGTGTAATTCAAAATTCAAGATTCTACAAGATAATGATAATCAAACCCCTAATAAATTGGTGCCTCTTTACATCCCCACTATGGATAAGTTAATCTAGGATTGGTTGGGTTTTTGATGATAATTGCATTACTTTTGGTTTAATAAAAATGGTTTTTATAATCCAAAATGAGGATTATCACAAATTATCTATTAAATGAGAATGAATTTTTATGAGTATGTTCATAACTTGAAAAGATATATGTAATGTTCTTATATTATTTGATTTCGATGATGTTCGGTGTAGATCAACTTTTGAAAATGAGATGTATTGTATTTATCCAACTGATCACTCTATAATTAGGGGTTTAACTATGTATAAGTTGGCTATATCAGATTAACATACCCCATATCATTTGGTCGCATGATTAGATGGATAAATATGTATTATAATTATTATATATATACATATAATAAATAACATATATTGTGGAAGTAGGTATCATGATATATATGTTTGATAAGTATCATTCCATAACCCTTGGTCACTTCAATAGTATCGATTTTTTTTCATATTGGGTGTTGATTTATAATAATTACGGATTTTAAAAAATATTGTCTTCTTAACACTAAAAAATAATGGGTTCTCAATTTTTTGTTCTATTAATGTGTATTGTGTTTTGGTTAAAAAAAATTTCCAATATTTTGAGATACTAAAATAATGATTTTGAGGATAATAAAAATATGTTTTGGATGGATTTTTACAAGTTGGTACATAAGTAAGAAAATGTGGTGTAAAGGAATTATTTACATACGAAATTTTATTGGAAAATAACAAAATATTGATTTTGATATGTTTTCAAATTATTGGTATGTGATGGTACATAAGGTGAAATTTTTTTATACCAATTCTTATTTATTGAAATTTTTAGTTTGATAGAAATAAACTATTAATAAAATAAATGGATTGTTTGTAAAAAATTGTTTTCCTATTGAAAAAGGCCTTATAATAGACGATTATATGATTTATTTGTTTTATTCATAATGTTTTGTAAACTATATAACCTATATGTTGGTTACCTATTTATAAATCTATTATATATGACTTTTATATGAGACTTTATGTGATGATGTTATGGATTTTGAAAAATGTAAAATTAATTTTTAATGTCTTGACAGTGAATTATTAATTTCACTTATTTTTAAGAAGTATAGCATATTTTGGAAAAATTTTAGAAAGGATTTATTGATATTAGAGAATTTTAAAAAAATGGATCTAAAAGAGAGTCATTGGTTGAAATATAATCTCATTTAATCTTATTAATTGTTTATCATATGGAAACTATTATATAATGTGCGAATATCCTTTATAGAAATCTTTATATATCTATCTCACTCTCTATGAATAAGGGTTTAATTATTAATTTGGATGATATGATCCTTCCCATGCATGGCAAGATTCACAATAGATTTTGAATACCATAGGAAGAAGTAGTTAGAATGATACTTCTTAGGGAAATCTATTAATATAGTGCAGAATAACATAGATATCGATTTCATAAGTTAAACAATATTGTGCACAATAATGTGTCAAAAATTTAAATTAATTGATTTAATTTTTTGGAAATTGGATTCAAGTATCCGCTTCTATTTAGTTTGGACTAGTGTATTCCCCAAAAAACACATCAATAATTACATTAGTGGATTATTGGACTATAGCTCCTTGGATTTAGGTATATAATTTAATATAATGTATCTTAGAGATTTAGTTTGGTTGGTATTTGCCCCAATGTATTTTTGTGAATTTCAGTGAGATTTGATATGATTTTAGATGTTTCATTATAGAAACATGATATTGTAAATGATATGGGTTCCCCATAAAACAATGTAGTAGCCTAATAATGTCTGGGAGAATGACTATAGGAAGTTCCAGGTTAGTGGAAACAATGTTATTTTCCCTAGGTATAAAACATTTCTATATAGCTATAATAGGTTTAACGAACCATATTTCTAATACATGTGAGAAGAGAGTTTGAGGAAGATTTGAAAACATGGTTTGAAAAACCATGCATCCTACCCATGAGAATTATTATCAAATTGTAAAATTGAATTTTTAGTAATAAAACTCCCGCAAAACCCCCATTTCTTATCTATTGTTATATATTCTTCAACTAGATGACCCCTCTATTTAATTATTCTAATTCCCTTTGATTGAGAGGTTGATTAAATGATTCGTAGAGTGTTGGATCATTAAGTTTCATGTAATAATATTTCTCTCTTTTTTCATGATCAACTCATATTCCCTTGGAAATAATACTACATTGGATCTATTAATGATGGATTTATGTTTTAAAATATAATTTCACTAGAATTAATTTTATATCCATTGAAATAAATAGATAAGTAATATGAATATTCAAAGATTATTTGGATTTCTTCTTAAATTGAAACTATTAGATGGGTCCGTATTTTATTTGAAAATTTTATCGAGAACAATAAGTATTTGGATTCCTAAACCTCTTTAGTTTGACATTTTGAAATTCTTCATGATTGAATAATTATATTAATCCATTATATTATATGGGTTTAAAAAATTGGTTTTAGAACTATCCCCACATTGACTTATAGTAGAAATTTAAAATAATAATATGGTAAATAATGGATGTTTTAATGATACATAAGCTTACCTTAGTGGGATAATGTACAATATTTTTAAGATGGGAAACATTATATTCAGACTTGGATTCTTTTGAGAATTCTGGTCACATGGGTGAACTACATAGAGAAAAATTGTTATAAAAGATGAGTTACAAATCACGAGTATATGAACTATCACCTAGGATGCTTGAAATTATGTTTTAGTATACGAAATGTGTACGAAAATAGGTATTAATAGATATCATTATTATGAAAAGGATCACTTTATCAATTTATTTAATGATATAAATCTCTTTAAAATTTTCATTTGATATAAACACTATTGGTAAATTATTATGGATTTTATATGTATTTTGAGTGAACTTTTTCATTTCCATATGGAATTCATGTGAAATAATGGTGATAACATTATAAATATTTATGCTCACTAGTGCATATACACCTTCAAAAATTTGATGAAATTGTTTGTAAGATCATATGTGAGGTGAATAGTTTATACATTAACAATGGTTCTTTGTAATCCTATTATTGTTTAATTTTGGAGATGGACAATGTGGTTAGTTTATTCTTTATGTCTAATGTCCTACCACCATGCTTCCTTAAGGGTTTTAGGCATAATTTTTATCTCTTGTTGTTTACCATCTTACTTTGTTAATATAATATTGTTTACATATCATGGATATTGTGTTTTATTGGATTACACTCTGATATCATATAATGTCGTTATTTTATTATCTAAAAATTTAATAAATATTTTTCATGTTTATTATAAAATCTCCCTCTAATAGTATTGAACTCCTTTATCATTTATTTACAACCTTTGGTTATATAATAATGTCAACATAAGTCAGTAGACTCTTAGTCCCATGAAAACGGTTTAGTCATGGGATGTTTCAAATTGTTTCTATTTGGTATAGAACCTCATGTAGGATGTTAGAAAGGTGATAGTATGATTGAGAACATTAAATTTATAATATAAAAAAGATATATCTGAAATTTAATTATGAACTTTAAGTTACTAGGGTGGTTTATATATGAATATTTTTATTAATAAATTCTATTTTTGACATCACCCAATCATCATGTTCTTAACAAATGAGAAGAGTGTATCAGTAATTAGTAACTAGAATTCCCAATGGTATTTCATTATCGATTTTGAGGATTCTCTTGTCATAAGTTGAAATTTATTGAAATGATTTTCTTGTTTGTAAAAACTAGATAGTTTTTTCAAAAAAAGTACTGATTGTTTCTATGAAATTTATTTCTAATCAAGGTTAAATATGTATGGGATTTTTTTGGTAATTTATTTTTTTGATTTTTTTAATCATTTGGTATTTATTTTTTGATTCATCATAACATTTATTTGTGTTTTTTTCCTTCATTGTGCATTATAGTTTAATGGAAGAATACTTTTTTTAGAACTATAACTTAAACATGTAATGTCCCTTATAACTTACCTGACCCAAAATCCACTAAACCAGTGCTCCGAGCTGGGTGTTTACATGACCTTATGAATGCCTCCTTGTATACCAACGGTTTCCGACTAGCATTAGGGCTCAATATTAAAAATTAGGGATATTATACCCCCTTTTTTATCAGAATAAGACACAACCAACGATAAAAAATAACAGTATAATAACCAGTAATAAAAGATCATGAATAAAATACTGTATCTAAAATGGGTTACAGCATTACCCAACAGAAAATATGCCATACCATGCTATAAATGGAAATGTTAATGAAACCCAAAATGATGTGAGACGGTAAAATCCCCAAACTGGTCCTGACACTAGGTCTTGATCCTCCTCCACACCCACCCATTCCAACCCAACTGCCTAGCAAGGGCCTTTTCCCTTCTCCTGACCTAAAAACATGATGTCTGCATAGGTACAAAATAGAATCTTGAGCATGGTGTGAGTACAACTCAGTAAGACACCACCAAAAATGTCTACAAAATATCTCGTATAATCAATTGTGCATAAAAAAGGGAGAATAGTAATAAATGACAACAAAACAATAAGTTCCCCTAACTATTTTAGGTCTATTACCAAAATTTATTACCATTTATATATCCTACAATTTCATCAAATTTCAAATTAATTACCATTTACAATGCATTTACCATGGTTTCATCACAAACAACAAGATACAAAGCTTAAATTGCACAATCATATACATTGAAGAAACACACAGTTGTCCAATCTCACAAGAACCAACTTCTTCATGTCAACCATATCCTTGCCTTGATGCCTCAATCTGGGTGGATGCAACCCATAGGGAAATTGAGCATCAATCCTCTTCTTTAACTTGTGCGTTAGTGGTGGAGTTTAGAGCCTCGGTCCAACTTGACCCATGGGAGAAGAACCTCAGTCAATACCCCCATACTACCAAACTATGTTCCCATGCTATACATATATGTATCCACTAACCATTCACACAACATAACAACCATTGACCAAGGCATACATAAACCATAATAATGACATGATTGTTAACATATTTCCTTAACCCATTAACACATTTAAGACATTCCACGTTATTTATCCATTTAGCCCAATTCCATTTTTTTAATGCTTATCACACTTCTTGGTCATTCATTGTACCCATATCACTTGGATTTGATTATTAATCCAAAGTCACTAGGCTTCATTCCCATGCTCACAACCCATTCCTTTATGATCATTAATCATTTATAAATATTAACACAATATATCATATGTTATTATCAATCCCAGGTGCATCACCTAGATTCTAATCCTATACAATTACTCAAATCAACATGTTTATCAATGGACATACACAATTAAGGAACAAACTCAGTTGTTCATCACCAAGACCCTTGGTCTGAAAAAGTCGGCACAACCCATGGGTGGACCTAGATTAGTCTTATCACCCTCTATGCATACCATGGGGATTTTGAGGGTCTCAATATACCTTTTTAAGAACCAGTATACCTAAATATTACAAGGGAGATCAAAACATACTAAGAGACACCCATGAACAAAACCAAACATGCACAACTTCTCAGATAAACCATAGGATATAACATGAGGACCACTTAGCCCGATTTGGTTGGTGAACACACTCATAATAGATCCCTTAGATTCCGCTTAAAACAACCCTAGAATGTTTAACATAGATCTCACCCAAAGAGTAGGGTTTTAGATCTTCGAAAAGAGATAAGAAGAAGTTACAAACCCTAATCACAAAATAGAATCAAGGATGGAATTAGCCTTACCTAGAGCTTCAATCCAAAACCAATAGAACCAAAAACAACATAGAAACGATGTAGATTGATCTTCTGGAGCACATGTGATACATGGTTCCTACGAAGGGTTAAGAGGGGTTAAATGGAAGGAAATCCTATGTTGGGGTTAAAAATCCAAAATTGGAAAATTTGTAATATTTATAAGGTTTCTGGGTAGCACAGTTTACCAACATGGTTTTCCAAACCGTACGCAAACCGTGTAAAGGACACTATCCAAAAACCTGCCTCCTTCATGGTTTTAGGTTTGTCTACATCATTAGCACTAACTGTTTGAAGACCGTGTAACCTACTCATAAAACCCTTTGTTTCTCCATTTTTTTGTGTCCCAATCCCTCGAAACAAACCTTAACCTCTTTAAGGACATGGGTAAGCACTTAATTAACCAAAAAGGGATTCAAACCAAAACATAAACGAGAACATAAATTTACAAGTACCAGGATCTTACAACCTCCCAAATGTATAATGGCTCATCCTTGAGTCGAGGTCCCAAGTTTTATATAACTTCCATGGGAAAAAGATTGTGCCACTAAGCCAGCATATCTAATTCCCACTCCCATGTTTCTTCCTAAACATAACCATGATGCCACATTACTCTCACTAATGGAACATCCTTTCCCAACAAGACTTTCAAAATACAATACATGACATGAACTAGATTCAACTCAAAGGACACATCATCCTCATGATCAACATCCTCAACATACACCAATTGAGTTGTGTTAGAGTGATACTGACAAAGTCGCGACACATGAAAAACATCATGCATCGGGATATACTACAATGGAATAGATAATAGATATGCCACATGCCCTATCATCTCCACAATATCAGACAACCCAATATTCCAAGGTGCTAACTTTCCTTGCTTCTAAATCCAATGGTGACCCAACCTTTGCGACAACTGAAGGAACGCACTATCACCCGCTTTGAACATAAGAGGTTTACGCCTCCGATCCCCATATGAATTCTTCCTACTCTGAGCGATTTTCATTCTTCTATGAACCAAATCAACATCATCTGACTTATCTTACATGATAATTGGTCCCAACATCTTGGATTCATCATCTTGAAACCAACACTGAAGAGATCTACACGACCTCCCATAGGAAGCCTCAATCAGTGCCATCTGAACCATAGCCTGAAAACAGTTGTTTTATGCAAATTCAATAACCAACATGTGATTCTCCCACAAACCATTGAAATCTAAGACACAATCCCTCAACATGTCCTCCAACACCTGGATTTTATGCTCCAACTACCCCTCCATCTATAGGTGGAAAGCAGTAATCAAAAGAACCTATGTACTATGTTCTTTCTATAACCCCTTCCAGAAGAGCGATGTGAAATGAGGATCATAATACAAATCTATAGTTCATGGAACACCATGAAATCATACTATTTATCGAATATACAACTCACCCAACTTATCAACTTTTTTATGTCTCCTAAAAATTTAAGAAATGAGTCACTTTCATTAACTGATGCACAACCACAAATATTGCATCATTCTTCTAAGGCGTCCTCAGATGACCTACCACAAAATCCATTTTCACGTCATCCCACAGCCATTCTAGAATGGAAAATTGATGTAACAACCCACCTGAGTATTGATGCTCGACCTATAGCTATTGAAAGGTGAGGCAACATGCCACAGTGCTTGAAACAACCCTTTTCATTTCCAGCCACCAAAAAATCCTACAGAGATCACAAAACATCATTGGTAAACAAGTATTTACTGCTAATTTTGATGAATGTAATTGACACATCATCTCTTCCCACATGAATGCCTACAAAACCACACGATCATTCCCACACACAAAACTGTCAATACCGACAGAACAACCTAAAGGTGGATCCCCAACATTATGTATTTCCTTCCTGGAAAAACATTCAGGGTCATCAAGATGACTTTCCTAACTCAACTCAAAATTTTTGACTTAACCATCAAATAAGTAATAGTCACCTACCCATTTTCCTCCTGCAACTCTAGGTGCATCTTCGCGAACAAATCCATCACCTTATACAAGGTGCTGAACTCCAGGACCATCTTGTTCTGAGCCTTCCTACTCAATGCATCAATAACACTATTACCTTTTCCCAGTGTATAAACCATCTCAAAGTCAAATGATTCGAGATATTCAACCCATATTCTCCTCTGAAGATTCAAATCCCAATGCGACATTATATACATTACAGTCTTCTGATCGGTATACACCGTGAACCATTCACCTAATATGTAGTTCCTCCAAAAAATTTAGAAATACACTACTGCAGCCAAACCACGATAATGAGTGGGATAATTCTTCTCATGGGTTCTCAATTTCCTCGATCCATAAGCCACAACCTGCTCAAATTGCCACAACACAGCCCTATGCCTGATACCGAACACATCACAAAACAGTACATACTTCTTACCCATATAAGGTAACATCTTGATCGGTGCGATCTTCAATTGCTTTTTCCACTCTTGAAAAGAATTATTACAGGCCTTATACCACTCAAACATTTTTCACTTCTCAGTCAAGGCCGATAGTGGTGTTTCCAAACAAGATATATATTCGATGAACCTCCATTAATACCCAGCCAAACCTAGAAAATTCCCAACATCTAAAAAACTCTTGGAAAGCTCCAAAGATACAACAGGATGAAATTTATTTGGATCCACTAACACAGCTTTCTCAGAGAAGATATGACCCCGAAAATGTAATTCTTTAATTTCGAACTGAAACATTTAGATCTTGGTGTAATGTAGATGCTCTCTTAGTGTACTCAAAATGATGTCAAGATGTTGTGCGTGATCATCATGAGTTTTTGAATACACCAATATGTCTTCAACAATGGCATCCACAAGAGGATCTATATAAGGTTGAAATATTCGGTTCATCATGGCCATTAACACCGCTGGTGCATTGGTCAAGCCAAAAGGCATCACCACAAACCCTAACAACCTGTACTGACTCTTAAAAGTTGTCAGTGGTACGTCTGATGGCCTCACCCTCAATTGGTGATAACCTAATCTCATATAAATATTACAAAATACCTATGCACCCCTCAACTAGTCATAATGGTCATTAATTCTAGGAAATGGTTACTAATTGTTCAATTTCTTCTGATTTATCTTCTGATAATCATCACACATCCATAATGACCCATTAGTCTTCTATGGAAAAAGCACATGAGATCCCCAAGGAGACATAGTAGGACGTATGAACCCATTACATTCTAACTTCTCATGTTTAACCTTTAAATCATGGAGTTATGTCGATGCCATTCTGTATGGTGGTATAGAAACTGGCAGCCCCCGATAGCTACTCGATCATGAACTCAACATTCCTCTCAGGTGGGAACCCCATGAAATACTTAGGAAGCACATCATGAAACTGATTCATTACTATAGGGAAGAAAAATGGTTCCCATCTTTCACCATCCATCTCAATCAAAGATACATGAGACATGAGCTCACCCAACTGCTAAAAAATGGTCCCATACGACCTGCTTGAACATCCCACTCTCTACAATCGATATAATCCCCACCCTCAAGTTATCTAAATTATTCCTTTTTATGGTAATAGTCTATGTGATCCCAATAAAACACTAACCAGTCCATACCCAAGATCGTCTCAAATCCCGACATCTCAAGAATGAACAAGTCCCATAATAAATGCTACCCACCAAATTCAAGAAAGCATCCCTGACACAACCTGATGTATACATTTCGCACCACCAATAGAGTGTCAATCGACATAAATCCACACAAACTCTACACAGAAATACCCAATGCTACCACAAACTGAGGAGAAATAAAACAATGTGTGGCACCAATGCCAAAAAATGCACTAGAATGCGTAGACTCTACAAGGATCGTACCTCGTACAGTTGATATCCCAGCCTTTCCATCACCAGGTGCAGACTAAAGAGAATAAAGCTGACCTAACCCTCTACCCTAGGCCCAAACCTTTGTTCCATGCACCGCACTTCCCTACTGACATGTGCGATCCTATCACAGAGTTCCATGCCCACATCACCTACTAGTACGGCCCATGAAGCACAACCTTATGTCCAGATATAGAGAAAATAATATCTTTCCTCCACTTGGAATCTGTCTGTCACCGACACTCATACTCTCCTAAAGAGGGTAAGTGTAGAATTTCCTCACGTGTCCCATTCTGTTGCAAGATCGACACTCAAGTGGAGGTCGAGGACACTGGCCATGCATGTGCCCCGACCTGCCGCACAGATATCAGAACACCCGATCACCACCCAGAGTGGATGACCCTCTCTTCTTACCACCTTGAACAGTTTCACCATGCATAAAACATCCAAAATGGTTCTTCAATCCCTTAGAAGTTGTGCCACATGTCTACCTTATAGGAAAGAAAAGTCCACTACTTGAATCTCCGTTCAGGTTCCCTTTTGAGATCACCACTTGGTCTACTAACTCTATAAACCTATTAAAGCGAAAGACAATCACCTGGGACCTAATATCGCGTCTCATACCATCCTAGAAACACCTCATAACTGTTGCCTCATCCCCCACCAATGTATGAAAAAAGCGTCGTAGGTCAGTGAAGTGGCCTAAATACTCCATCATAGAAATTGATCCCTGAGTTAGGCTCATGAACTCTGTAGCCCACTCATGCCTCAATATCTCGGGATAAAAATGCTCCAAAAAAATTCTTTTTAAATCATTCCACAAAATCCCCTGAGCTATCATAGTCTGATCTAGGATGTCCCACCAACGATTTTCCTTTCCCCACAACATAAAAGCTACCAACTTGACTCGAACCCCAATAGGAGTCTCAAGATGATCATGTATCCACTAGACAGACTCTATCTAGAACTTTGTTTCCTCTATCCCACCCTCTGCGGTAATGGTCAGAGGGTGTCGTAGTTAAAACTCTCTAGTCAGCTCAATCATACATGGTGCGACCCACCCTATATCCTGATCCATCTTTTTCACAAAAGGATACATGTTCTCTCAGAACTTCTTATCTCTACATTCTTGGATCACCACATTCTCTATCTCTTCTAATTGATTAGTGTTCTTAAAAAAAGCCTCTTATTTCCCAACTGATGCTCGACATTGTGGTGGCATATATCTACATTTCCAAACACAATGTTTAGAATAAATTCAATAAAACTTTCACAACTTCATAACCAAAAATCTCTTCACAAGACATAACAACCCCTAACATTTTGAATAACACCACCCCACCCATCCCTACTGCGGGCCATTGTCTACCAGGATAAAAAACCATACACCACCACAAGGCTCACAAAACATGTTACAAACAACGTTATAATTCATTAAAAACCGTTGATTACATATATTTTATTAATCATCACTTTTCATTCTATTATCTTCTCCCTCTTTCCTTGATTCATTTACAACAGTTTCCATTCTCAAATATCATGATGCAAGGTGAATTATAACATTCATGCATCACAAGCACATCCCATGTGTGGCTGCCATGATGCATGCCACCTGACTCTCTAGGTGCCTACAATGAAAATTGAAGGCACAACCTCATGACATTGAGGCCACAAGCCAAATATCATAAAACAACCACATTACAGAACATGTGCATCACCTAATGGTAAAATATCATCACCCAAGGGTTATATGGGGTTTCCATCATACATGGGTTACCTACTCCTAATCACGAGCTCATTACCAAGGCATGACACATCCTAACTCCCATCTACCATCCAAAATATCATGATTCTAAACAAGTATGAGAAATATCTCCTCTAATACCACTTTGTAATGTCCCCTTCCCAGAAGCCACTAAATTAGTGCTCCTAGCTGGGTGGTTACATGAAATTAAGCATGCCTCCCCATACAACAGAGGTTGTTGACTAGAAATGATGGTCCAAATAGTCAATTGGGGGGACTATACCCCCTTTTTATCAGAGTAATCCACAAAAATAAGATAAACAAATAGTGGAATAATAACTGATAATAAAAAATCATCCATAGTCAACCATTCCCAAAACGGGTTACAAACATGACCAATAGTCAATATGATATTCCATGCACAATGTGAAAAAGTGAATGAATCCCAAAATGAAGACAAACTAAAAAATCCCTAAAATGTTCCTGACACTTAGTCTGATTCCTCCTCCACACAAACTCGTGCCAACCCAATTGCCTAGGAAGGGCCTTTCCCATTCTCCCGATCTACAAACATGACATCTTCTCAGGTACCCAATGGTGGTCCATGTAGGGTGTAAGTGAACCTCAGAAGGCCACCACGAATAGTGTCTATGTAATATCAAAAATAAACAAATGAGCATGAAAAAGGGAAATTAATAATAAATGACAAGAAATGATTATGTACCAATAACCAGTTTAGGACCATTACCAACATTTATTACAATTTCTGTATCCTAAAATTTCATCACATTTCCCATTACATACCATTTCCAACGCATTTACCATGGGTTCATCATGGACAACAAGATAAAAGGCTTAAATTACACAATCATATACATGGGAAATACACATAGTTTCCATATCTCACTAGGACTAACTTATTCAGGTCAAACATATCCTCACCTCGAAGACTCGTTCTAGGTGGATGTAACTGATAGGGAAACAAAGCATCAGTCCTCTTCCCAAACCCGTGCATTAGCGGTGGGGTTTAGAACCTCAGTCTAACTCTACCTATGGGCATAGAACCTTAGTCAATAACCCACACTACCAAGCTATGTGAGCATTATATACATATATGTTTCCATTAACCATTCACATAATGTCACAATCATTTCCCAAGGAAAACATAAACCAGAATAATAACATTAGAGTTAACACCATGCTTTAATCCATAACACAATTACCACATTTCACATTATTTATCCATTTATCCCAATTCCATTTTTATGATTATCTAACTAAACATTCTTTCATTGTGCTTATATCACTAGGCTTTGTTCATTATTCCTAACTCACTAGGATTTAATTCCATGCTCATAACCCATTCCATTATGATCTTTAATCATTTCCACACATTAACCAAATGTCCCTTCGGTTATCATCAAGCCTAGGTGAATCACCTAGATTCTATCCCAACACAGCTAGTCACATAAACATGTTTATCAAGGTCTCTACCTAATCACACAACAATCTCACATGTTCTTCTCAAAAACCTTAGGTCTGTAAAATATGGTACACCCCATGGGTGGCCTTAGATTAGTCTCATCACCCTTGATACATCCCATGGGGATTGTGGGGGTATACATATACTATTTTAAGAACCATTTTACCTAAACATGCCAAGGGTGATAAAAACATACCAAGATACACTAATGAACAAAACCACACAATGACAAATCCTCACATAAACAATGTGACATAACTTCTAGAACACCTACCATGATTCTATGGGTGAACACATTTCTAATTGAGCCATTAGATTCCATTTGAAACAACCCTTGAAGTTTCAACCTAGATATCACCCAAATATTAGGGTTTTAGAGCTTTATAAAGAGAGAAGAAGAAGATACAAACCCCAAACACAAAATATAATAAAGGACTATATTATCCTTACCAGACCTTCAATATGAATCTAATGGAACCAGAAATTCCTTAAAAAATAGAGAGATTGAACTCCTGGAGATCTAGGGAGATTTGTTTCTTCCCTAGAGTGAAGATCTATGAAATGCGAGGAAATCCAGTGTCGGGGTTAAAAATTCCGGAGTGAAAGAATTGTACTTTGTTTAGAGTTTTTGGGCTACATGGTTTCCCCGCACGGTTTTCCAAACCTTGTGCAAACCGTGTGGAGGAAACTATCCAAAAACGTACCTCATTCATAGTTTCCTAGGTTGTGTACATAGTGAGAACTAATCATGCGCAGACCATACAACCTACCAATAATTTTTTTTCTTCTATTTTTCGTTTTCTGAACCCAGAGAAACCCCCCAGTCCTCCTTGAGGACTTGGGTAAGAACTTAATAAACCAAAACAAGGGATTCAAACCAAAACATAAATGATAACATCCCTTTCAAAGATCCAGGATCTTACATCTATAATTATAATTGATGGATTATGTTATAATTAAAATCCCTATTTTATAAATATAATGTTAATCATTTTAAATTGGTTAATTAAAATAAAATTTCATTGATTAATACCTTATATGTTTATTGATAATTTCCATTTTAGTACTGTAGTGAACATTTATTAATTTCTAAATGATTTTTGTTTCCCATGGTAATTTAATATTTACAGTAAATGTTATGTGTTTCTTTTTATTTTGTAATTTTATATTTTCATATATCTTTGTCAACATAATACAAAAAGAATGATAGAACATTTCATTATTTTATCCCATTCATAAAGTGACAAACTATTAAAAATCAATATTAATGATCATGTTATTATTTATTATAAATTATTTATAAATGATTATTGAAATATTTTAAATCCAATATACTTATATACTATTATACTTGGTTACAATAATGATTATTATACTGTACGAATTCGGAGCATGAAAAAAGTGTAAATATTTTTTAAATTAGTAACTGTAATAAAAATAACATATTGTTTTTATCTATTCTGATTTATGAAATAATTTGGGAATTTTTTGTATAATAAGTAATGCATCATATAAATTTATTTTATATTAATTGATATAACACAATTTAAGTATTTTTGTAGTTTTTAAACCATTAAATAATAAATCATTGGTTGTGGAAGTATATGAAATCTCTAATGTGTAATTTGTTTGTTATTTCAACAACAAAGTTAATTGAGAATGTTGAATTGAAATATATAATTTTTTAGTTTAAATATTTACCCTCAAAAAAAGTAAAAAATATAATAATAATTTATGTATCACAGAGACTACATTACATTTTTACCGAAATAATTCAACATGGTCCAAACCATTAGAAAATGAATTAAATTAATGTTGTATGAACATTGATTTAATGATAATCATCTAATTTTGAAATTAATATCCTTTGTTTAAAGTTAAAATATTTTCATGCATTGTTGAAGAGTTTATTATTGAACATTAACTATATTTTATTCCCATGTCTACATTATATGGATGGGTGAACCCTATGTGGTTTTTTTTGAAATATTGTACTAAAATTTTTTGGTTCTAGAAAATAGATTTGTCTGAAAATATATTTAAGTATACTTATTTAAATATAAAATATGGGAAAGTAATTATTATAATTATCCTCATTTCATTTAAATTATAAAATTTTAATTTTTTATCATATTTTATTTCACAAATGTGGAGTAGTTAGAAGCTTTTTTTTCAAATATATTTTATTAACATGTTATTTGATTTATTTTTTCAGTGATCAAATCTTAAAAAGTATTTTATTTCTTAATTTTATATTTTATTTTAAATGGAATGATTAATGAAAATCATGTAATTTTCTTAGGTACTTAAAAATCTAGAATTTGGATATTTGGATGGTTATAACATTCAAAATTCATAAATGGAATGATCATGGTGCCTTGATGGAATGAGTAATATAGACGTTTGATGCCTATAAATTATGATGTTAGATAATTAATTTGGGGACATATGGAATGATCTATGTTTGATGTGCTAGGTATGCAGGTGTATATTGTAATTTATTTCATATTTTTCTGTTTCTATACATCTTATTATCGTGCTCTTAATTTTTATTACATACTATTTATTCTTATTTTATACTTACTAATGTGTGTTTGTATCCTTCTTCTCTTGGTCATTGTTATTTAATAGTGATATATATAATGTGGGGATGGATATAGAATTTAGTGGGGTTGATTTCTAATAGCATTAGAATATTTACATCTCATATTTAGTGGGATATTATGTGATCTAGAGTGGTCACCATGATCAATTACCATTGATGAGCTCTAGTATCGAGTAAGTTTATTGTCTTCATAATGATTTCTATACAATATATGGATTATGATGGATCATATAATTAAATGTAATTTTCATTAATACACTTGTAGAGTCCCTATCACATCTATAAGAGGATCATTTTATACTTCAATGTATGTATTCATAAATTCATGCATCAGTACCATATACAAGTTGGGAACCAAAACAATTTTTTTCTAATAAATTTTGGTCAAATATTTCTGTTGTCTACTGGTCACTGAGAGTCTATTTTGATGGGTATCACCCTATTATTTTTTCCCACGTTTTGTGTAAGTGAATGGTCTTGTCACTAGATTTATAAATGAGAATATGTTTTTCTATATATATATCTCTAAGACATATAACAAATTTTTTTCTTATGTTATTTATATACCCTTTCTTACGTTTCCTCATTTAGTGAAACACCATGGGAGACTTTTCCATGGTCTCAGAGTTTATGATCAATATATAAGTGGATTTTAAAACTCATAGGTATCTATGTTTCAGATTAGATGAATTTTAGATTAGAAATGATTTTAGGGATATATCACAAACATGGACTTAGGTTGAATGGACCATGATGGTAGCATATTTTTTAATCAAATGGAAATAATTCTTTAGTTGGATAAATATGTCTAGGTACATTCAATGGTAAATTCTAAATTTTAATTAAGTTATGATAATACATATTTTTCTAAATCGACCAAGGAGAGAACAAATATAAAATATATTCTCTTCCATGTCAAGAAACAGATATAGTTAATCTTTGTGAAAATATAATCATAGTTGTCCAGTCTATCATGTAGTTTTGAAGGTATAAAAGGATTTAAACATAAAACACCAATTGGTGTGTATAAGGTGAAATGCACCTATAAATTTTGTAAATGTGTAGTAAAATATCATAATTATTTACACATTAATATCACCCGAGGCATGATGTCATTTTGGTGGAAGTGAAAAATACACATTTTGTCGATGATTTTCATTCTCGATCAAGAGATAATGTCTATGATGATCACATTTTGGGGTATACTCAAGAACTGTTTAAGTACAATGACATTTAAAGGATCCTTCTTCCCTATATTATATAGTAGTTAATGATTTGACATAGGTATTTGGGTTGCCTATATGTATGGGAAAACTCTTCTATCAAATGGGTAGTCATAGTAATCATTAGTATATCTAGAAGTTTTCGATGGACCATGTTAGTTCATAGAAGGCTTGACTTCTATTTAAATATATTTCATAGATTTACAATTTAAAATAGATTATTTATAGGAACATATTTTCTACATAATACCCTCATATATGTGGATATATAGATTTCCATGTTGGTTTTTCATGTTGTCCAAGAATCATTAGTATTTGATCATTTATTCATTACATATTCTTGTGGTGGGGGTGAATGAATTTTTTCTTTCACTACAATAAATCCTACCTATACTAAAGCATCTATTCCAATGATATATACACATTGTTTGTATAAGACCCCTTTCCCAATGGTTTTCCAAAAACATTGGAAAAGGGTTCTATATTCCCAATGGGTTTTCAAATTTTTTTTGGAAAGGGTACAATGAGACCACCTTTCACAATGGTTTTCCCAAGCCATTGGGAAATAGTACTTTGAGACCAAATTTCCCAAATGTTTGGGAAAACCAATTTGTAAGGGTCTTCTTTTCCTAATGGTTTTTCCAAAACCATTGGGAAAGGGTACTTTGACACCAATTTCCCAAAGGTTTGTGAAAAACTTTGGGAAAGGGTGTGTACCTATCCTAATAGTTTTGAGAACCATTAGGATAGGTACACTTAATTATTAAGAATAATTTTGTCGAATATCATCAAATAAATCAATATATAAATAAACTATATAAATATATATTTAACCAAATATATTCACAAAGGTAACTCAAGGATAGTGGTAATTTATTTGATATCTAACATGTCGGTTGGGGGTTTAAACCTCCGTTGTCACATTTTTTAGATTTATATATCCCAAAATTTTGGGAAAACCGTTGAGAGATACCTATCCCAATGATTTTCTCAAAACAATTAGGATAGATCTTTCCGAATGCCAAATCACTAAGATGCTTCCCAAACCATTGGTATATGTCATTTGTACATTAGTTTGTTGTGTGTGATGAAACTAGTTATTTGGTGGGGTTGTTGTTTTTTGGAAGAATTACACTTTAGATTCATTTTTGTGTATATCATTACCTTATAACATTATGGTAAATGTTTGATATCTATAATTACCTGAAGGGCTAAAGGGCCTTCATTTTTATTGATTTTTTTATAACCCCCCTTTCAATGGATAAAGGGGAACCCTTACAAGGCCCGTAGGCTTAGAGATTACATGGCCCGTAGGTTTAGGAGATTACATGACCCGAATGGAACAAGAAAATAATTATAGTTCAACATATACCATTGTTACATTTTTTAGAGTAGTAATTTTGGGCCAGTAAATAGGTTCAATTGTGGGAATGTTTTATATTGGATCAGATGAGTATGATTTGGAATATACACCACCAATCTTTTGCTCTTTATGTTCTAAAAGCCCAATGGTAGGGGAAGTATACACCTCATTTTTTAAATATTTATATGTATTTAATTTGTTATATATTTTTTAGTTATTTTTTATTTTTATTTGGAAAATTTTAGGATATTTTGGTGAGTTTCGGGTAGATTTTATATTGATCATAGTTAGAACTGAATTTTAAGTAAACCATGAAGATTACCTACGATACAATATAAAAGGATGAGAAAGTATAGGATCCAGATAATCCATGAACATGATGTGTTTACTTATATAAATAATATATTGGATATAGGTTTATCATATAAATATACACTTCTTCTTGAACATAATGACCATTTTTGGGAAATTTTTGTTCCTAAAAACCGTTGATTATGTAATCATTGAAAATCATTTTTTTATATTTTTCCAAAACAAATAGAAATAAGTTTTCATAAATTTTTAAAATATAAAAATTTAAATAAATTTTGTTTTTAAGAGAAATTTAAAAACACCAGATGGTATGTATTCATGATATAAATAGGAGGGTCTATGATAGATTTAAATTCATTTCCTATTACCAAATTAGGTCACATAGGTGCACGACCTAATAATTACTTCGTAGGGAATAAGAGTCACCACTCATATGTATTAGATGTTCCATATTGAATGAATGCATGTGTGTGTGATATTATAGAACATCTATAAAAGGATTAATAAAATGATACATTACTTAAGAAATGTCTCTCATTACGAATCAATTTGATAATTGAAGGATTGTAATGATGGGTTTTTTATGTGAAATATTTTCATATTTGTTCTTTAATTTATATAAATTTTGAGCTAATTCATTTTGTACCAGTGGAATGCATGGGAATCGTTGAGGATTGTGTGTATGTTTTTCATTCTCACACCCTTTATATATATAATATGTTTTATATAGAGACAATTTACCATAAAATAGGTAAGGGTATGATTTTATATTTTAATAGTTGTGCTTTGTGATTCTACTATCATGTAATTTTGGAATAGGATACCAGGGTTCAATGAATATTTATGTTAGGAGAAATGATCCTTTTTTGACATGAAACATTCATAAAATGAGTTTTATTTACTATTTTAAGAGTCTTTTTTATTACTATAATACTGTTTAGCTATTATTTTTATTGTTTTACTCTCATTGAATCATATAATTTCATTAATTGTTTATGTTATTGTCACCTATGGGATTTTAATTATTTTAGATAATTCATGCCCGAATGATTCTATATTCCATTGGAATTTATTTTTATCCTTTGGTGTCTTAGGGACATCACCTATGGATAGTTGAACCTAATCTACTTCCAAATACAGTGGTTTAAATGCATGATTTTATATGGATTGTTAATATATATGTCTTCTATTGCATTATTGATTCTTATTTGGATGATGTGATAGTATATTAAATTTAACTATATGAAATAGAATTTTTTTCTTATTATAGGTATACCCTCGAAATTCTATTTACATTCATTGAATCACTGCATGTATAGAAAATTTTTAAATGTTACTGGCATATATTTTTTTATATTTCTTATGAAAATATATGTACAATAATAAAACAAAAATAATGTTTTAATAAAAGTTAAATAAAATATACACACATATATAAGTAGAAAATTATTCAAGAAATGAGTGGAAATAATAATATTTTATATGAAAATTTGTAGCACAATGTATGTCACATTTTAGTAAAATGATATGTTTCCATCATTGAAGAATTTTATTTATATTATATCAACTTTAGTAATATATGTGATGATATTAAATATTTACTGTAAGACTTACTATATCAATTAAATAAATATTAGAGTATAATAAAGTACATATTGGTGAGATTTACCTAACACTTAGTCATCTATATGACAGGTTATCATTTTTCTATATATAAATTCATTAATTAGGGTTTTTTTTCATGTTTTCATTTCAACATCACTAAGATACGGGAAAATTATTCTTTCATTCTTCCATAAAATATCATTTCATTATTAGGTCTTAAAAATTATATCTATTGGAAAAATTCAATTTCAATGTATATAAGATCCAAAAAATTGGATATATATATAACAGGGATTTATAGACCAACTATAATGAATTCTATAGTTATGTGAATATTAAATATCCTACATAATTATGAGTTGATAGTGTTTTGTCATGGGTAACAAGAATATACTTCATATATTGAGAAAATGAAAAATTTCTAGAAATAATATATCTACAGGTAACATATTTATTCATGTATTTTTTAATTTTTGGATCAATCATAATCTATTATAAGTTGGTGGTCAGGGGGGATGCCTTTGGTTAAAATTACTTTAGAACACATTAATTTCCCTTTCATTAATTGGGTTTTAATGGATTTATGAAAACGTATTAATATTGATTGAAAAATAAATATTAAGGGTAATCAAAACATTATATTAAAATAATGGGGAATGTATTTCACTTAGAGATATATTTTTAGAATATTTTTATGTGAATATATTATCAAACCATATGTTCATTGTTATATAAAACATAGTTGAGGTAAGAAGTTAGAAGCCCATATCAATAAAATATATATATTGGTGGTA
The DNA here is from genome assembly GCA_963277665.1 of Viscum album. NCBI lineage: Eukaryota > Viridiplantae > Streptophyta > Magnoliopsida > Santalales > Viscaceae > Viscum > Viscum album. Next base: position 940,661,251 of record OY728129.1, read on the forward strand.
TACAATGGCGAAATGATATATGAATTAATTTTTAGTGTATAATATTATTTTCATGATTTTTTTATAAATGTAATGTTTCTCTAATAAAATTCATTTTCATGGGAATATCTGAATAGGGATAACAAAACACCACGATGGTACTCAAAATAGAAAATAATTCTGTCATTATTAATCTAAAAAATGTAAATCATTTGGTTTTTTCCCATTTGTTTATTAGAATTCATATTTTTATTAATATTATTATATCAATTTATTTCATAAAAAATAATGGATTATAATATATTATTTCATAAATTACATCTAATTTAAATGATATCAAATGTATGACATTAAATATGATCATTATGATATAAAAAAATTAAAAAAATTATTCTATATTCTATATTAAGAGTAAAATATCTATTTAAAATAGTAATATATAGGAATTTAGATGCTATAAAATAATGAAAATAATGAACTGTACAAATGATGTCGCAGTTGGTTAGTTCAAAATTTTAAACCCCTTTCTGGAATTGAGATAATTTGAAATACTATTTAAATAAAAATATGACACAGTATATAATTTAAATCTAAAAAATAGTAAAATAAATCATTTTAAACCAAAACATGCCAAATTATTAATGAAATTTAAAATTATATATTATTTTTTAAATTTTTTGTAGTATAGGATAACCAATTAACATTTTATACTACAATATAACGAAATTTCATATAAAAAATTATTTTCTTAATAACTAATATACGTTTACTCTAAAAATATAATTACATGTTAATTCAAGATCCAACATACAATTTATCCTTTATTTAATCAACTAATCTATTAATAATGGTAAATAATCATTTAATTTACCGCAATGTCTTTTAAGTTAATCAATAAGGGAATAAAATATTGAAATTTAATATTTCATTAATTCCTGATGGAATGTTTTATAAAACCATCACCATATGAAATATATTATTGTTAACAAAAACTATAGATCCTATCATATAAAAATTTAAATTTATAAATATTTTTCAAACAATTTGTATATTAATATAAAACAATGACAACCAGTAATAAAACTTCATCCATAGAAATTTTTCTTAATGAAATAACATATCATTTTCCATTTTTTTAATTTCATCAAATTTATTTAAATTTTTTTAATTATATGAAATATCCATTGAACATTATTTTTAGTGTATATAAATGTTTTCATTTGTAAATGTATACATACAATAGTTTCAAAATATATAAATAATTTTTTAAGAACTCTAATATACCTAATTTTCATTCTATAGAAAGATATTATAGAATGTATAACAAATGGGGTTAAAATTCTCTTTCATAAACAAATTACAATTATTTGGAATACAGCTATGGTCTCATAGAGGAAGCCTATGTTCTCAACTATATTACTAGAATTCTAGTATCAATCCAAAATCATCAATATAATGGGGTGCACATTTTTAAATAACACCAACCATATATAAGATGAATGATATTTCCATTATTTCAAAAAATTAACTATAAAAACATGATTATGAAGTGATATTCTAAAAATGTTGGGAAACTATCATAAATTTATCTATATGCATGATTAGGGATTTGAAAAAAAAAATCAGTGATTTTATATTTTCAAACAACTATCTATTACTCCACATAGCCCCATCATTTATTAAATTAGTTAATTATAAATTAAACATAAAAAATAATTTAATCTATTATTTTATTCAATTGATAGTATTTCATCATATTATTGTCCATATGAAAATATTCATCTCATGTAAAAGAATCATTTAATTCCAAAAAATTAGTTAAAATCACAAAAAAATTATATAAAAATCGGTAAAACATTTTGTTCATATAATCTCTTGTGAGGTAAAATATATTATACCATTTTATAAATGCAGAGTTGAAATTACCACTTTTAATCCAATGGTTAGAGTAATATGTTGCATAATACCCTAGAAATATTGACTATGCATCCAATTTAGTATATTGATTCAAATAATAGACATACATATTTCTAATTATATAGTAAAACATTATTCAAATATATGTACAATACTTTTAAAAATTATGGTATGGTAAAACAATAGAACAAAAAAATAGATATGGAAATAATTAGAATATATATATAAATTTGAGGATATACATTATAGTTGTGTGAATGAAAAAATTAATGGAATGATTATATAAAATGTTCCCCATTGAAACATTATTGATGTTATATCTTAATTATAGTAAATTTTGAATAAAATATTCAAAATATATCATGATAACATATTCTGATATTTGTATAAACATATAAAACTTAAATAATATAATATTTAATAGCTTATTTTAATGTACTGAAAATAATTAATATATGATTAATTTAATTTTAGAAAAAAAAGAAATAATTCTTGTAATAGTTTCCTTCACACCAAAATAAATTTACGATGACCCAAGCTTAACATATATAAATATTACATTGAAATAAACTTTTTATTAGAAAATATTATAATAGTCACACAACTATATGAAAAAATTGTTTAGTGTTTTTGATACATGATACATATATTTATTGTTTTTAAATAATTGTTCACATTTCTATATAATTGTGCTCCTCTAGACCTGCTTCTATACATATCATCAGAAATAGACATTTTTATAACTCGAGGAATGTTAATATAAGAATGGGGTTGCATGAATGCTTCGTAATGTAAATAGATCAAAAATTAGTAAACATTAGACAACTAATTTAAGGAAAACCGTTATAATTGAAGAAATATTAGTTGAAAAAAATCAATGGATCATTAGTGACAAATATTTAACATTATTGATCATTACAGTTCACAAAATAAAAATACATGTCCAAATATGTGTCTAAAAACATGTCTTAAAATAAAAAAAAGTAAAAAATCAATTTATAACATAAAATAGTGTAATTACATTAGAACAAAGAATAAAATATACCATTTTCATATCAAGGAATCATGTAATAAAATTGAAAAATGATCTTTCATAAACTGAAGATTAGGTCAGCTTACCATAATGAAATAGGTGTCCACCCCTCACTCACATAAAAAAGTAGATCGCGATCCCTACATAATCCTAGTATTGGATGGATAGTTTCTTAATAAATTCCTATAGTTATCTTGTAAGATATTAATACAATATTAATGAATTATATGTTGATATATAACCCCACACTTTATCATATATATATATGAGTGAAAATTGATATAAAATCATTCAACATATAATAGAAAAGAAATCTGAAGGAAATGTTTTTTGTAACTTTTCCAATTTGTATCATAGAAAAAGAACATGTTCATTTGATACTGAAAGCGTTATCAAAAGAGATAAAATATTTATCTAATAGGTAATGGAGAAATTTAAAAGGATGTAAAAGAATGATATGTACAAAATTCGATTAATAAATCTAATAAATATTCATAAAAAATATTGTCTTTAATATAAAAATTGATTCATCATAGAAGAAGAATTAGGTTAAAAACAATTTTTCAATATAAAATATGATATAAATTCAATATATAATCATCATGGGGTAGAATATTTCATTCTTGAATGATTATAATCCATATAGAGTGAGTATAAATCTGTAAAAAATATTTTAGTTAAGATAAAGTCGTTCTATTATTATTGATTAGATCAATGCACTCTAAACAATTATAAAACAAGAATAAAATTATTAATAACAAATTTCATAACATTATAATTATAATTTTCTATATTTATTCCCTGTTTATAGTTATTTAAAAATAGTATATTAGTTTCATATCACTTCTTTTAACATTGTTTGTTGGTATAATTTGTTTTTTCACTCATCTTTTATGATATTGATTTTTGTACCTATTCTGTGATTCCATGATTATTAATATAATTTCATATAATATGGTTTTTATTATTTATAATTATCTATAATAATATAACTCAATTATATTAGATTCCTGTGGAATTTTTTGAACACTAAATTAGTTATTAATTTGATTCTTATTATTTATTGACATTGAGAGATTCTATAATTAAGAAAGTATTTTTAAATATAGAATAACAATAATGATATTAATTAATTATATCTTTAATTAATATCATATATTTTAATTTAAAACCATATATGATTGTGTTAGTGAAAATTTTATATATTGTCTCTTGGGGGTGGTAGTTGGTATTTAAACAAGTATGATGATTTTATTTACCACTGTGCATGAGAATGAAATGATAAGTTTTTTTATTTTTAAAACCTAAAACATTTTATAATTATCATTAATATATATATATATATATATATTAAATTCTATATTATGAGTAGTATTGTATGTTTCAAACATAAAAAAACATTATGTCGTGGTGGCATTTAACCTCGCATAAGCATGATTTTGTATTTTTCCATGTTTAGGGGAAGAGGAGAGATATTTAATATTTATTAAGTGAAAAATAAAAAAAAAATATTATAAAATATGTACTAAAATTAAAATATAATATTTTTAAAATTAAAATTTTAAATAGAAATAAAAAAGAATTTTTTTAAGAAAAATAATAGAGCTTTCATTGGGATCTTTTGGTTTATCTTAATTATTTCCAAGAAAGGAATGCCTTAGGATAATATATCAGGACAAAAATATTTTGATAATGAAAGAGAAATATAGGGGAATGAAATAGTGAATTTTTTCATGTAGAAAAAAATTAAAGTTGTATCGAATCAGTGGTGAGAGGCATCTTTTGTATGTGCTGAGAATGATATTTTTGTAAATATTTAACAGTATTAAAATGGGGGCATATGTTAAACATATAGAATTGATCCAAAATTAAAAATACATATTTTATGGGGATATAAAGTCAATAATATATCAGCTACTCAATTATATATATTTCATTAACATGTTTTCTGCCATTTTACTATTTAATTTTAAATTTTTTTCTTTTGTATTTTTACATAAAGTAGTAGTTTTTACATTTGTTATTATGATAATTATACTTAAAATATGTGGTTATTTTCTAATAATTTGTATCCATTGAATAAAAATATGAAATCATTTCTCTCATTCAATTAATAAATTATTTTATAGTGAATTTTAATATAATAAATGTGATATGTATGAAAATAGTCTGTGAGAAAGGTTTTCCTTGAATTCATAGATATATAAAATACAATTGTAAACTATAACAAAAACATTAAAATTTATAATTTATATTATAATGTAAATAAATTTTTTAGGAAAATTTTTTAATATCTTATTTATACATATATACTAATAATCCAAAAACCCAATAGTAAAAAATCACATATTTCAATATTCATCCAAAAATAATTTGTTTTTGAAGAATCCAAATATTTCTCATAGAGAAACATGTAACATTACAAATTTAAAATTAATTCTATTTTTATCTATTTAAAAGTCTAAAAGTTATATTTTTTAGAATAAAAATCCAAAATATATGGATGGTATTTTTCATGAAAATCATGCATTTTAAACACTCTATGTTATTATTATAACATATCAAATTTACATTTATATGAATAATAATATCTATATTAAAATAAAAGTCCTATATTTATATAATTATAATATTTTAAAACAATTTTTTATTTCTTTTTGAGTAATAATATTTTTAATTTACTACTTAACTCTATAGAAATTTGGTAAAACTATTCTATATATGTCTAGTGATCATATTTTTAACTACCATATTTCAAATTACCATAATTGAAATAAATATATTATCAACAGTTATATTTAATTAATATATATGTTTCTATTAAAGACACATTAAATTTTAAATTCCCATTTCCATAGTTTTCATTTTCGATTTCACAACATGAATTCTACTTTAGTGGTATTCATTATCATTGACATTATTGTTAAACTATTGCTGATTTATAAAGAGGATAGTTGTTGTTTTGGGATTCTAATTCAAATGATATAAATATTTTATATTTACTATTCGTGTTTTCTTTTTTCAATTTTAATTCATGTAATCATCAATGATGTGTAATACATAGTTTCATAGAATGTTTTTGTAATTTTTGACATAGAAATATTTTTTTTGTGTCAATTTAATCTTAATCATGTATGAATTGTAACCTTATATAATTAAATATCTATAAAAGAATGGATTTATTTTATAATTATGAACTTATATTTTATGAAATGAATGTTACTCCAAAATAACATAAGGATATACTTTCCCCACCTTCATCCTTAAATTAAATTTTTCTTTGAAATTTAAATTATCAAAATCTAATATAAATATCCATGGTGATATAATCTATAGATTCAATAGATGTAATAGTTTTTATAGTGATATAAATATTATAAACATTGGAAATATATATCACTCTTAGAAAGAGGCTTATATATAACATTTAATTTTTATTTTCTATAATGGCCCTGATTCTAGCATTATTCTAAATCATGTCACACATTAGATGATGAATTATAAATGGAACTAAAGAAATAAATCTATTCATTTAAATCATTTTAACAATACTCTTCATTTTTTCATAAAAAGTTTTTTATTGATGACCCCCCTATTTCATACATAATGCATCTCCCATTCTACTTGAGAAAATTCCATTAGTGATTCTTCATGAAAAATTAATATATATGGAGTTGAATTTTTGATATTTCATCATATTGATTGTATAAATTTTAATGAGTGTCCAAATTTGTTTTCTTTTTTGAACAAGGTATTAAAACATTCTTTATATTTAAAATCATATTTCATAATAGATTGTTTTAAATAATCAACATATTTTTATATACATTCACCATTCTGATGGGTTGATCATTGACATAGTGACTATAATTTCCAATATACCCATTGTTATGTTTATTTCTTCTACTTCTATCCATAAATAAGTCCAAGCAGGTCCTCCTAAGTGATTAATAATTAACATTAAATGGTTATCAACATGAAGAGTCTTTAGAAAATTTACCAATAAGATATCCAAAAATATGATAATATAATGTTAACTGAATGTTCAGTTAATTAAACTTATCTCACCCATAGTTCTACCTATATTATTCTTTATTCAATTTAGTTTACTTTATGTTGAGTTATCTTACACTTTTCACAATAATCCCTCAGTTTAACTAGTAAATTTATCATTTATAGTGGTTTCTAATTATAATTTCATCAATGAAAGCATGTAATCTAGTTGTGTTAATCTATATTTATAGTCTTAGTCCCACTGAACATACATAAAATTTATGATCCATCTAAGGATTAAACAAATTCTAGGCCATTACCCATAGGTTTATTATTTTCACTACCACATCCACATTCCAAAATCCAAGTATGTATTTCACTAGAAAGACCACCTTCTGGAGACATGATAAAATATTTCCATATATAATCATTTATGGAACTCCCCAAAAAATTAATGTAGGGACATTGTATTTTATAATGTTTTTGACACACAACACCAAGAATTTAAGTGAATATAAATTTCAGAAATTTATAATATATTATGTATTTTTAATTTATTCAATATATTTTATTTCCTATAATGAATATGACACTCAATTAGCATATTATTCACCGTACAAGGAGTCTGTTTGATGGCTTTTATTACATCTAATATTATGTTGTATCTGAAAAAAATATTATTAAAATATTATTATTTAATATAATAAGACACAACATAGTCATTACATTATTGGTTATAAATAGTGTTATATAAATTATGAAAATATATGGTTTACAAAAATATATAATAAAATAATTTGTTAAAAATTAATTAGAAATGAGTATAAGAACCAAATGAATATAAAATTAATGTTTTCATAAAAAACTATTTTTAGGCTAAGAAACCTATTTTAACCAAATAAATTAAATAAATTATAACTATTTATTTATATTAATGTCATATAAATATATATATTATTAAATAATATATTTTTTTCAATGTATTTTATATTATTAAGATAAAAACAAAATGAATGTTATCCAAAAATTGTTATATTTTTAAGACATATTTACGGCCTTTTATTGGAGAACCTATTTTCAATTTGGTTTGTTTGGAAATTTTAAATATTATATAAATATAAATAAAATTACTAATTTAAGGTTAAACATAAAAATATGTTTATGGTAAAAAAAATTATGAGAAGTTTCATTTGTTAATGAATTGTTAAAATACTGAATTTTAGAGGAAAAATCCCTGTCATCAAATTTATTTAAGAAAATTAATAAAATTTGCAATCAGTTATTATAATTAATTATGTAATATTTTATAAAGTTATTCAATTTTCATCATTGTAATCAATTTTACATTGAAATTCAATATAAAAACATATTAAATACTCATATTTTTTTACTTTAAAAACATACATTGTCATCTCATCTGTGGGATTAAATTTAAATTAATTTCATTCAGTAATGTGATTAAAATTTAGAAAAATGTAATAAATATTTAGAGTTTTCAAAATTTAGATATTATAAAACGTTTCACATAGTGTTTGACCAAAAACAATTATGGAATGATATTATTTTTGACATATATCAATGTTATACCCTATTTTCACAAAAGTTAACCATTTTGTTATCCACATTCAACTTAATAAATCTATATTTAATTCCATTGTCAAAATATTACAAGAGTGTCACTCCTCATCCACTATAAAAGTCATCCTCTCCTCCCTCATCCTCACACATATAATTCCATTTTTTCTCAACCAATATCTACCAAAAAGATTCCTTTGTATCACTCCATTCATAGAAGAATCTTCACCTTTGGAATAATTCAATCAAAGAATTTTCTTTTGTGCAACCAAAAGGAGTTTCCTAAATAAGAGGTAAAATCTTTCAATAAGGTAATTAGTTTTATTTCAATTTAAAACCCATTTAAATATTGTTATTTAAATAATATATAAAAAAATTTATCTTTAATTTAATATTATTTTTATTTTATTATTTTACTTACACATTAACACAATTATATCTAATGGGTAACAAACATACTATTTATGTTTATAGTGAACTACCCCCTCAGAAAATATGATTGTTTATTTTTCTTTAACCACTAATAATGGTTTAAATTTTCCAAGAAACATTGTTTATATATTATATATATGATTTTTATTACTTCTTTAATTTTATTTAATTCTTTTATAACACATAACCTTATACTTTCCTTTTTTATATATGATAACATCGCTTTTGGAACTGTGAAAAACCACACCCTCAATGTTTTGTGAATAATTCACACAATACATAGAATGCATAAAAAATGGTTTTAATTAAACATATGTGACATATATGAAATTAAAATGAAATTAATTAAATAATTACTTTTATTTAAAAATAATATATAATTTTCTTTGTTACCCTTTCACACACATAAAAAGTGAAAAATTTATCTCTTGATGTGTGAACAACCCACTCCTCGACACAATGTGATTCCTATTATATCATATGAATTATATATATATAATTGATTAAATAGAATAGAAATTATGATATTATTATCATTATGTAATGATATGGGGTTACATTTCTTCTTTCTATAACAATAATTAAGAAATGGGAACATTACTCTTGCGTACATATAGCTTATCATATGCATGATTATAACATTGATTAATTTCTCATAAAAATAAGTAATGATTGTTTTTAAAATTATAATTTATGTATATAAATGATAATTATTTAATGATATATTTTTTTATTCATGTTGTATAATGACCACATTGACCATTGTTGATGTCACACCCACCGTATTTGAAATTCGTTATTTTATTAATTTTATGGGCATTAGGTAGTTCGAGTTGAAGCCCGGCATAAATTTTTTAGTTCTGATTTAAAATCGCATGTTTTAGCCTTGACAGCGTTTAGTGCACCGCGGTTGAAGGCACACAACCCCGCCCGGGTCACCAAGCGACATCACCCAGTTCACCGTATGACCAGATCGATATTTAAAATTAAAAAATAAATAAAATAAAAATGAAGATAAATTAAAATAATGTAATGATTCAAAAATATTAACAAGGATAATCTTATTATTATAAATAATAATATTATTATTATTATCAAGTTCTATTATAAATTTTATTAGCATTATGTTTATTATTATCTGATTATTATTATTGTCGTCTTATTATTATAATTATTTTTAATATAATTAATATTCATATTATTATTATTGGTTTTGTTTAAAGATTTCTTTAGATTTCTTTTTATTCATTATTTCTCTCATTTTTATCTCCCTCCCCTCCTTCCCTTATTTCCCATCATGGAACACTCCCCTCCCTAACCCTAGCACAACACCCTATTTCATCCTAGCCATCTCATCGCACCTACCCCATTCCTCTCACTTGGCCTATCCTCACCGGTGACTTCCACGGAAATCCTCTAAAAACCTCTCAAGGCCAATGCACATATGTTATTTGCGCATGACCCCCTCGGCTCAGTAGTAGTGCTCCCCACTCTGGTGACCACCACTGTCCACTGGACTTCCTACCTAACAGCTAGCATCTCCTCCTCATCTCGACAAGTATCTTTATAAAACAACCATAGGATGTCCCACTCCCTCGCCCTAAACCCCAGCGCCCACTGCTTTATCTCAGCCAGCCCTCGCACATGCCATGCCCGACCTCCTAGTCATGCCCCCATACTCCCCAGACAAGTTTCTCCCCCTTTATATTTATGGTTTTTGTTTCTCTAACATGTAGGGTGTTGTTTTAGGGGTATAATCTTGACTTTTTGGTTGATCCATTTGTTTTTGGGTTTCTCTAGGTTCCTTGTGGTGTGGATGGGGTGCAGGTGTGGTTTTGCACCATCTTCCAGAGGAATCCTCATGCAAGGTAGGCAGTTCAACATTTAAACATTATTTTATAAATTAATTTTCTTGCTTATTTATTTTATAATATACATTGATTAATTATTTTGGGTGCAGATTTGGTTTTCTTGATGTTCTATATGTGTTATATTTGTTTGGTAGTATGTTCATGCGTTGTGGGTGCATTCTTTGATTGGAAACTTGTTTTAGTTTATCATTAGTGTTTAATAACATGTGAAATTAGTTTTTCAGTTGTGCAAGTGTGGTTTAGTGTGTTTTTGACATGTTTTTACATGTGTTTTGTCACAAGGGGAGGTGTTGTGTGGGTTGAATGGTTTGTTTCACTGGAAACCCACAATGAACTATCTAATAGTGTTTTATAAATATTTCATTGTATTTATGAAAATTCACAAAGTGTGCAGTTTTTTTTCTGGTGTAGTGTTCTTGTTTGTTTTGTCCAAAAAGAGGGTCTGAGTGGGTCTTTGGTGTTTAAAGTCATGTTTTATCTTTTTTAATTTCTTAATAAAATCTATAGTGTTTTTTTAATCAAGAAAATGACTTTTAACTATGCGGTTGGGTTATTAGTTGATGTGAGTGGTAAATTTTGTGTTTTTGAAGTGGCGTTGGGTGTGTTTGGTCGTGAAGGAGGGTTGAGTTGGTTTTGTGTGCTAAGCCATGTTATGTTTGTTTTAAATGAATTTTTTTATAAAGAATTTAATATTTTTCATTAAAAAAATTTAATGATGCCAATCTAATATGTGTTTAATAAAAAATTATTTGTAATGCGGAAATTGTTTTAATTGAGTTGGGTAATGTCTTTTGGTGTGCATACTATTTCAAATAGATTTTGTGTGTGTGTGTAAGCATGGTTTTGGGTTTATGTAACACCCTGTTTGTTTTTTTAATCTTATATTGACATGACATGTGAAATTGGAACATCTTGAGCACAAAAAGGTTAAGCCTGGGTTCTTGGTGGGTAGACTAGGTCAAGTGTGCTAGTGCTAGGGAAGCGGATCCGGCCTAGTTTCACTTAGGTTGATTGACGATTACAACACTAAATTAACATTTAATGAGGATTTAAGACCACTTGGTTATGGATGTGTTTCCCTACTAGTGGCTCATTCACAAGAACATATTTTGTTGTGTTTTCTATACTACTGTTCACTGAGACGTGAAGTTATAGGGTCTCATTCTCTTTTCTAGTACCTATAGGGCCTCTCCCACTTTTGGTGATCCTTAAATACTATACACTCACCATCGTCAAACGGTGTAGCTTTGGTTTTCCATGAGGTTTAGTTTTTTTAACTACAATTGTGTTTTTTCAAGTTGTTTTCATTGTAATAGTTTTCTTTATAGAAACTATTTCTTTATAATTGTTCAAGATTTGATGACCTTTAATTTATGTAGCCTACAAATTTATTTATCCTTTAATGTTTATGTGTGGAAAATTTTTGTTGGGTGACGTCCTACTGGGATTTTGGCTCACGCCCTACATACACCACTGGTTGTATATAGACCTTGTTCATTGTGTATTCCTTGTTAAGTCATCATGCTCAGCGATGGTGGTTCAAGTTATTGATGGACTTCTTATATAGGTTGGTGTTTGTGTCTTGTGTAAGTCACACCACTCTAGTTTCATCGAGGTTTGATTTAGAGTTTTAGTTTCTTTTGTTGTCATTATTTTTTGGATGCCGGTTCAAGTTGTAAACCATTAAATTTGAATTTTAGTTTAAGGCACAGTTTGGTTTCTGCTTTCATTTTTACTCTATTTATCTTATCAGTTGTATTGTGTTTACTATTTTGGGAAAATCATTCCCATGTGTTAGTTTTGATACTCAGGCACTTGTGTCGGCCCGTGGGGAACGGGAATGCCCTTTGGGCCATGTTGCGGACCGGGTCGGGCGTCAGGTTAGATGGTGACCAGTCCTGGTTCGTGACAAAATTGTATCAGACCCATGTTTCTCTTTTGGTTCATTGTCTTTTGGGATAGAGTCATGGTATACTATGGTTTAGTTTGATAGCACTTAACGTCCTATTTATGAGTAAGGTGACTGGCTATAACACCACATGGAGGGACTCAAGTTACCAAAATAAGTTGAGGTTTGTCTGAGTCATTGGAATTTTCAGTTAATCTTGTCTAGGGGAAATGAAAAGGGAGTAGGTTCCGTGGTCCCAGTGGGATCACAGGGTCTAGCTATCCATGTTTAGCAGAGGATGTTGTCCTAGAATACTCTTTGTGATAGTAGAATGATTGGCATATGGCCACCAACCATATGTACCAGTCACCTATTGGCACTAGTCCCTCTTTATTTGTTCCTCGTCTTGTTATTTTGGATGCATGGAAATCAGGTATCTATGTGAAAAATGATTTGGTCTTGAAAAATGATTTTAAATGAAACAATTTAAAAATAAAATGATGTGTAAGGTTTGAAAATCGTGGTTTTAATGTTTTGGTTTTGAAAAAAAAGGAATGGTTTGGTTTGGATCCTTGGCGTTCTCATGGGAATCCATATGCATGAGTGTATATGGAAAGATATGTGGTCAAAGACATGAGTGAATGAGTGCGAGGATGAACATTAGGTGGATTCTGGTGTGGCATGGGAACATGCGTGTGTGTGACCCATGGGACACAATTGGTGTTTATAAAACCCATCAGCTTCATTTATTTTCAAAAAAATTTGTTAAATGAAAAATTTGGTGTTTGTGTGGTGTGTCATTGTGTTTTGGAAGTGCTGGATGTGGGGCGTTTCGATCCGAGAATCTTTTTATATTTATTTATGTCTTCAGTTTGAATTCTTATTTGTATGTTTCTGTGAAAGAATGGGGTTAACGAATTCTTTTGAAAAGTGATTTCGGTAGCCCTTTTAGTGGTTCCCCCTCCACATTTAGTGTTTGCCTATGGTATGTCTTGTCCACTGGACTAGTTTGATTGGTTCCATTATTTTTTTTCTTGTCTAGTTCACACCCCCCTCATAAAGCGTTAACATGCGATTGATGTGTGTCCATGGGTAATTATCCATTGGCCAACCCTCTAGTAGATTAAAGAAATGAATCTCCCTTTTAAGTGATGGTGCTAAGTATATTCCTTTTTCTTTTCAGTCAAGAAGATCCTATCATAGCAGGATGATAGACACGAGTGGAGTTGAGGGGAGTTTGGGTCTCTTAGAGTAGTTTGAGTCGTCAGGTATGAAGTTTGACACCATTGCTTCTGAAGGTCCCCCTATAAACTGTGAAATAAATTCCAATAGGGAAGGGTGAGGGGAGTTTATAATTATCAGTGGTGACTAGTGTCTTGATGGGATTTTTTGTACTTTCATTGGCCCTAGGGTCATGTTTGGTGATTTCTTGCAGTGTGAGTTCTCTTTGAGAAGCATGGGTGGATTTTGTATAATCCTTCCAAAATCCCTATTTTCATAGGAGTGTGTCCTCTCAGATAGTTATAATCTTTTCTATTCAAAGGGGAGTGTTTATCGTGCATATTTTTTCTTATTTTTCTTAGTTATGGTGAATGGTAATGCATGTGCATCCTCTAAACCCATGTTTAGTGGATATGCCATGAGTGAGTAGTTAGATGTTGTGGTGTGTTTTGTTTGTTGGTGTCAGCTCGGTTGTGGTATTGTTGTGTGTGACTCCAAAATTAGATCCTCCATTTAAAAGCCTTCATTACTTAACTGCGTGTTAGGAGATGCTTCAAACATTAAGGCTCTCTTCATAGGCCTTGCAGTGAAGCTGTCATGTGGTCATGAACCCCAGGAGTGTATGTGACCCCGACTTTATTTCCATCATCAATTTTAAAAGTAAAGGCAGTTTAAATTGTTTTTTGTGGTTGTTCACTTCCGAATGAACCATCTGGATGCATAACGTTTTGTTGAATATGTGGTGACGTGTTCGTATCATTGCCTTAAAGTCATGTGGGATGCATACCACTGGATGTAATCGCTTTAGTGGTCCTTATGGGGTATGTTAGGTAAATCGGTCTCGGATTTTCATAGTGCTCATATAGGGACTTAGAGATGATGGTTGGTCTTAGGTTGTGGTTTTTCACCCTGGCTGTTGGGCCCCTCCCTCCCTGCCCCTTGTGGTGGGGTGTTTGGTCACCATCGGAAAATTTTCAAATTTTTTCATCTTATGTCAGTTTTAATGGTAGGGAGACCCACAATGGTTCTCACACAGATGTCTCTAGAATTAATAATTGTTGGTCATCTTCATAATGGGGTGCAGTCTTCATGGGCCTCCCCTTGTTGGATTTATAGTTTCATCTCGGGTGTTGGTAGGTTTGTAATGGTGGGGAGCCCCTTTTGAGCTTTCCCCATGTTGACCTTTTGGTTCTATTTCTAAAGATGTCTTGGTGATAAGTGATAAGATTGTTCCTTGGACGGGGTGTGAAATTTTTTGTTCATTATAGGCAAACAATGTTATTTTCATTTAATATTTCTTGAGGTGTTTCGATTTCTGAAGTTATATTATGTGGGTGCGAGAGTTCCTTTCCTTGTTCAGTCAACTATAGGTATTCTAGCTCATGGGGTGGGAAACATATATTATAAAGTCTTTGTACAAGTTTCTTGAAGTTGACTTTGAGTCACTTTCTCTGAGTATGATGTGTTTTAATCTTATCTCTTATTGATTATTGGGATCCTCTTTAAACATTAATGGGGTATTGTTTTCTTCTTTGAGTCTCATCCTTAGTTGTGGATTTTCAAGGATAGAGATATTTATGGTGGGGAGAATTGTCACACCCGTCGTCATTGAATTATTTTTTTATAAATTTACCAGGCATCCAGTAGTTCGCATTGAATCTTGGCATAAAATTTTGATTTCTGATTTAAAAAGTGCACATTTTAGCATTGACAACGTTCATAGCACCGCGGTTGAAGCCGCGCGACCTCACTCAGGTCACCACACGACGTCACCTAGTTCACCATATGACCATCTGGATGTTTATAATAAATAAATAAATTAAATTAAAATGAGGATAATGTAAAATAATTTAATCATTTATAAATATTAACAAGGATAATAATAATAATAATATTATTATTATTATCATCAAGTTATTATTATAAAAATTTCAAACATAATGTTTATTATTATTAGATTATTATTATTCTTATCTTATTATTATAATTAAGATTAATATTATGAATATTCACATTATTAATATTATTATTATGTTTTTATATTTTTAGGTTTCTTTTTATTCATTTTTCTCTATTTTTTATCCCTCCCCTCCTTCCGTTTTATACCATCGCGGCACACTCCCCTCTCCTACCCTAGCGTTGCTCCCCATTTCTTCCCAGTCATCCCTTCTCACTTACCCCCTTCCACTCCCTTATCCTCTACACACCGGTGGATTCCCCGAAAATCCTCCGACATCCTCCAAAGGGAACCAGGACTCTATTGTTTGCGCGCGACCCCCCCCCGGCTAAGTAGTCGCGCAGTCTACTCTCGTGACCACCACTATCTGCCGACCTCTCTTCCTCACGCAGTGCCTCGGGTCACTGCTCCTTTGGTTTCACTCCCCCCTAGTAGTCGACATCCCATCCTCCTCTCGGCAAGTAGCTTTGGCAAGCCACCATGGTTCATTCTACTATCTCGCCACAAATCCTGACACCTGCTGCCTCTTTTCAGCCCGCCCTCAGACATGCACCGCCCGACCTCCCAGCCATCCCTGTCATGCCACCGTATCCCCCAGAAAAGTTTATCCCCTTTCTCTTTATGTTTTTTTTCTCCATCATATAGGGTGGTGTTTTAGGGGTTCAATCTTGACTTTGGTTTGATCCTCTTGTTTTTTGGTTCTGTTAGGTTCCTTGTGGGGTGGATGGGGTGTGGGCGTTGTTCTGCCCCATATTCCAAAGAAATCTTCATGTGAGGTAGGAGGTTTTTCATTAAAGAATTATTTAATATATTAATTTTCTTTCTTAGTTAATTTATAATATTATTTGAAATTTATTTTGGGTGAGGATTTGGTTTTCTTTTTGATCTACATGAGTTAAATTTATTTGGTAGTATTTTCGTGTGGTGTGGGTGCGTTCATTGATTGGAAACATGTTTTTAGTTTATCATTAGTGTTTAATAAACTGTGCAGTTAGTTTTTCTATTGTTCAAGTGGTGTTAAGTGTGTTTTCGAAAAATTGTTACATGTGTGTGGTCACAAGGGGAGGTTTTGTGTCAGTTAAATGGGATGTTTTTGTAGAAACCCACATCGAACTATCTACTATTGTTTTATAAATTTTTCGTTTGTTTGGTGAAAATGCTCAAAGTGCACGGTTTTTGTTCTGGTGTAGCATTGTTGTGTATTTTGTCCAAAAAGAGGGTTTGAGTGGGTCTTTGGTGTTTAAAATATTGTTTTATCATTTGAAATTTCTTAATTCAATTTCTAGTGTTTTGTTTAATTAGAAAAAATGTCTTTTTTCTTTGTGGGTGGGTTATTAGTTGATGTGAGTATTACAGTTTGTGTTCAAGATGAGGTGTTGGGTGTGTTTGGTCATGAAAGAGGGATGAGTTGGTTTTGTGTGATAAGACATTTTATGTTTCTTTTTAAATAATTTTTTAAAAAGAATTTAATATGATCTAATAAAAATTATTAACGATGCCAATATTATATGTTTTTAATAAAAAATTATTATAAATGCATAAATTATTTTAATTGAGTTTGGTAAAGCCTTCTGATGGACATACTATTTCAAATAGATTTTGTCTGTCTGTGTAAGTGTAGCATTGGGTTTAGGTAACACACTGTTTGTTATTGTTCATCTGAGATTGACATGAAATGTGAAATTGGAACATCTTGAGCACAAAACGAGGAAGCTTGGATACTATGTGGGCGGACTAGATCAAGAGTTCTAGTGATATGGAAGTGTCTCTGGGGCAGTTTCACATAGCTAGATTGACGATTACTACACTAACTAACCATTGAAATAAGGAATGGAGACCACTAGGTTATTGATATGTTTCCCTACTAGTGGCTCATGTATGAGAACATATTTTGTTGTTTTTCCTATAATACTTTTCACTGGGATGTTATGTTCTTGGGTCCTATTCTTTTTACAAGTACCTATAGGTCCTCTCCCTCTTTTGGAGCAACTGGAATAATATACACTCACAATCGGCAAGCATTGTAGCTTTGGTGTTTTCTTAATGGTTTGGTTTTCTTAACTGCGATGGTGTTTTTTTATTTAAATTGTTTTCTTTGAAAGTGTTTTCTTTATAGAAATTGTTTTGTTAAAAGTGTTCAAGATTTGGAGAAATTTCATTTATTTATCCTGTAAATGTATTTGTCATTTAATGTTTATACATGGGACCTTTTTTCTTGGTGACGTCCTATTGGGATTTTGGATCACACCCTACATACAAATCTAGGTGTATGTAGACTTTGTTCTTTGCATATTCCAGGTTGAGGCATCATGCTCAGGGATGGTGGTTCGAGTTGTTGATGGTATTCTTATTCATATTGGTGTTTGTGGCTTGCAGATGTCACACAAATCATGTTTCTTAGAGGATTGAGTTAGAGTTTTAGTTCCTCTTGTTGTCGTTACTTTCTAGATATTGGTTCATGTTGTGAACCTTTAAATTTGAATTTTAAGTTTAAGGCCTTGTTTGGTTGTCTATCTTTAGTTTTACTCTTTTTATCTTATCATTTGTTTTGTGTTTACTATTTCAGGTAAATCGTTCCATTGAGTTTACTATCAGTTGTTTTGGGTTTACTATTTTAGTTTTTTTGTGTTTACTATTTCAGATTGGTGTTTATGGCTTGCAGATGTCACACATAATTAACATATGTTTTTCATATGAAATCTTAATGGATTTCCAAACAAAATAAATCCAAAGGTAAGAGATTTCATATCAACATACGTTCCATTATGAGTTTTTTTGTTAGGCATCTAGTTTCTTTCATATGGTGTTTATACTTCAATTTTAAATGATATAACATGAATTTCCTTACTATAATATTTTTATATCATCTATAAAATTTTATTGCTTCATGTGGATTATGATTTAAAATGTCTCAAAGGGGTATAATACACATTGGAATATATGATTATTATTATTCTCAAGAATATTTTTTATAGTAATTCGATGGTATTTCTATTAGATGAAAATATATGAAAATTATTAAATAAAACCCTTCATTTTCGTATACTCTTTTATTCACGATCTTTTCATGTATTAGTATACTTTTTCAACTCTTTGGTACTCAAGGTGTTTTAGATAATGTTTTTCAGATAACATGGAATTTTTCTCACTTTAGTTGGAGAAAGAATTTTCGTCTAATAGAAAAGTATTATTAAAATGTATTCAAATATATATTTTTAAGATTTGGTAAATTAATTTTTAGCCTTTTTTGTTTTTGAAATTTTTTCTATGGAATATTATTTTCACTTTCCAAATGAGTCATTTTCTTAACTTTGTACTGTGAAAAAGATTTTTATTTTTAACTTGTATGGAATTTATGTATTTACACATTGTCATTGAATTAGGGAATCCTTTTCATGTTTAAATATTTTATATTTATTGATAATTATTTTAAATTTTATTTTCATGGATAATTTGTTTCAATACAAATGTATATTTTCCTCAATAATGTTGTTTAAATATAGTTTTATAATATTTCTATTCAACAACGATATCTACCCATCATTTTAATAAACATG
The DNA here is from genome assembly GCA_963277665.1 of Viscum album. NCBI lineage: Eukaryota > Viridiplantae > Streptophyta > Magnoliopsida > Santalales > Viscaceae > Viscum > Viscum album. The sequence goes on from OY728129.1 coordinate 940,680,674, forward strand.
GGTAATATTGTATTGATACCATCCTCAATATTCCTTCGGATGGTTTATGATTGATATGTCCAATGATATAATTAACATTCACTTACTTTATTATTTTATCAACTTGAAATATTCAAATTACTATAATCAGTAAACATTAAATTTACACCAAATTACTAAATCATTAATTAGGTAAATGTTCATTTACTAAACAATATATAATTTTTAAATAGTTATCCCATAGAATGTTATTTTATTATTTGGGGAAATCTTTTTAAATCCATGTCTCTTACTCCCTATAGATATTTATGAAGCACATTAGTGAATTTATTATTTGACCTATGATTAAATTTTTAGACTAGTATAAAATGGGTGGGGTCCAATTATAGATATCCCCTCTATGCGCCTATTTTCTCATAGGAAGATCCATTTTGATAACCATGTCATATGGGGTTTCAACTAATATTTTTTAAACACTCTTGTGTAAGGAATTGATGGTAATAGTTCCATGCACCAAGGAAACCTTGAATTCAATAATCAATTAGTTCCATCATTTAGATTTAGTTATTATTCATAAAAGAATTTTTGTTTCGACAAATTAATGGAGGCATTTTTTCAGTTCATTTATTGCATATAATGTTTTTTATATTCATTCCTTGCCATATTGATTTTTATTTTTGTAGTTATTTGAATGTAATATGTTTAAAATTGTTAACATTCCATATTTATTAACACACTTACATTTGTTTATTGAATACATGACATTTGTTTAAAGTTAGTTAACATTCTATATTGACTATTATCATTTATTTATTATTGATTATGCTATATTTTACCCTTACTCAGCATTTGAGAACATCTTAATTAAGTTTCCATTCCACTAGAATCCATGAAGAGAACTATAAAAGATATACATGAATAAAATAGACAGAATAAAGTTATCCTTGACATTATTTAGAATAAAAATTAGGTTGTAATTAGTGTATTATTTTTTAATACAATACTGATGTACGTATCTGGTATACTAAAAGAAATAAACTCTTGATCAATATGAATTTAAATCATTGTAATAATGTTAATGTAAGTGATAGTAGATAATGGATTTGGGACATCTAGGGTTGGTTCTCTGTAGTTTCTATCTGATGAATTTTAATAGAAATATTGGGATTAATATTTAAGAAAACATAGATTAGAGAACATTTCCCATTGTATAATTTTAGGATAAGCTTAGAAAAAATCAAATCATTATATTATATATAGATTATATTGTCTTCTTAGTAGTACATATGTGTCTATGTATTGAAATTTGATACTAGGAATGATAACGCTGACCTGGTTTACAGATCCAAACTTACCGTAACCTGGAATTCAAGAATGATCTTGACTATCCACCTGGTTTGACACTTCTTGAGGATATTCATATGATATTTCATATTTTCATTACAATCCACCTTGAATGATTTTACCAATTAAAAACCTTGGTCAAACATATGTTGTTCTATAATTAACATAAGGATTCATGATTTAGTAATCCTATAAATGATATTATGTAAACAATATAGACCACATAAGGCCATATTGGAAATAAACAAATGATTTATTTATGTATTTAGATTTTATGAAATCCATTAGATAGAAGAATATTCTTTGATTAACCTTATTTCATGGAATTCCATCATATTAATGTTTTGAAATAATATTATCATGGTTTTTCAAAAGGAAAAAATGTGATCTCTGTGATAACACATTTCATCTAGCAAGGCCATAGGATTTAAAAGCATGACCAAAGGACACTATGGGTACGATGCCAACCATTGAGCTGAGTAATGTATTGGTTAATATGTAATTTTTTAGATGAAAACACTTGTTAATATATAATAATTATAGACTAGTAGTGTTAGTTTCTAGTTTTAGATATTAATTCTCAAACAATATTAGTTTTTAGAATAGTAAATTGACGTGCAAATCATCTATGGGCCTTATGAAACGTAAGAAACATGTTTTAATTGTTTAGGTAAAAATATTATTATTATTTAATGAATTATAAAACTGATTGAAGAAAAATAAAAGGATGTAACATTTTTGTAGAAAAAATATCATGTAATTAAATTTACTTATGGAATTAGGAGTTAAATTAATTATCAAACATTAGGAAAATGATCTAAAAAATATTGTCACGATACCTTAATTTTTATTGAACTGATGGGTTCTAAATGATTATTGAAAAATGTTTTGGGGGACCTAAAAATTTGATTTATCATTAAATTTATTGTGACAGATTACTTAAATCACTCCCTATAAATATTTATGTCCTTCATCAAATTATATATTTTTACATTTCACTAATGATCTCTTTCTTAGTGACATAATTATATGTTTATCCATGAGTCTTTTGTACCTATCGGTTTGTATCTTCTAAAGGATGGTTTATGAAACCTTCTCATGATTTGGGATTTAAATAAGATAAATATAATAAAATATTAAAATCATTTAGTTTAAATTTTTAGGATGCAATTTAATTAAGCTATGGAAAATGTAATTCCCCAAAAATCTAAAGTATAAACATTATATTTTATAGAATGTATGTAATGAAACACTAAGAACTTAAGGGAATATAATTTTTTGATAATTTATAATATATTTAATATTTTAAATTAATTAAATATATTTTATATATTTCGATGAAAATGATACCCAGTTTGTGTAAAATGCATGCAACAACAAGTTTTTTTGATGGATTGTGTTACAAAAAAATATTAAGTTTTAACTGAACAAAAAGATATTGTTAATCTATTGTAATTTAATATAATAACACATAAACTAGATTTAAAATAGTAGGTATTTATAGTGTTAAATTACATATTAAATCATTAGTTTACACAAATATATATTGAATTAATTGGATACAAATTAATTATAAATGAAGATAAGAACCAATTGAATATAATAAGAATAGTTTTATAAACAACTATGTATATGATCATACAGTTTTTTCACACTAATAAATTAAATTAATTAAAATTACTGAGTTATAATAATGGGATATATATAATATATATTCAATCAAATATATGTTTTCAAAATATTTTATAGGAATAAGATAAAAAATGAAATTTTATGTATGAAATACTATATTTTTACTAAGGCATTTTTAGTGACTTTTAATAGAGATCATATTTTAAATCAAATTTTTGAACCTTTTATAGATTTTGAAGTAAAAATAATGATAATATTTGAAATAGAAATATAAAAAATATGTTAGGGTAATGTTCTTTCATTTCTCTCCAATGTTTCAGTTTCTTAATAAATAGTTAATTAAACTAAATTTTAGATCAAAACTTATTTTTCATCTAATTTATTTATAAGGATAAATAATATTTTAATTTGGTTTCAATAATCAATTATATAAAGAAATTATAAATTAATCCAATTTTGATCATTTTAATCAAATTCACTTTCAATTAACTATAAATACATTGCAAACAATCATACATTTTTACTTTATACCCCAACATTGTCATGCAGTTCGTGGGATGAAATTTAAACTAATTTATTCCATATATGGGATTGGAATTTGGAAAAAAATTGATTCCATATTTGGAATAATCATATTTTATAATTTTTAATAAGTTAAAATTAGTTTTTGAAAAATAAATCGTTAAATTTAATTATAATTAATTACAAACAATAATGTTTTAAGATTAATAAGGGACTAAACCGTAATCTTAAGGGACAAACTGACATAAAAACTTATCCAATATAAATTTAATGATCATATTGTGACTCTATGCCCACATGGGACTAATATTTACCATTATTATAGCCATGTTCATTGTAAATATTATGTATGTAATTTCATTATCAAAATATTATAAGGCTGACAGTCCTCCCCTTTTATGAAAAGGACTCTTTTTCTCCCACTCCCTCAAACATCTCAAGCCACTTCTACTAAAACCAATATCTTGTAAAATATATCCTTAACAACCTTCCACCCATACTAGAAGGCTCTCTATTGTTGTCAAGAAATCCAATAATTTTATTTGGAGAAAACCAAATTGAGTTACCTAGATCAGAGATAATATCTTTACATAAGCCCTTTATTTTTATTTACATTCTGCAACCCCTTAAATATTATTATTTTAATATTGTAAAAACAATTGTATCCTTAATATACTAGTATTTACTTTATGAAAATTATTATAACTAAACTTACAGAAACAACCATTTAATTAGTATCAAACATAATGTTTACCTTTATTATGAAATTCCGCCTCGTAAAATGGGGATTGTTCATTTTTCCTTACCTCCTATAATGGTGTAAATTAGGATGGAAACTGTATTTATATGTGATATATACTATATTTATTTTTACTTTAATATTATGTAATCATTTTATAACACAAAACCATATTCTTTCCATTGTTTGGAAATAATATTACATTGTTTGTGGAAGTATGGACTACCACCCACTCAAAGCGAGGTGGGTTGATCAATCTATCCAGGGAACATATTAACATTGGTTTTAATTAAAAATATGTGACATAAATGATATAAATATGTTATTAATGACATAATTAAATTAATTTAAATATAATATATTATTTCATTTTTTACACTTTCACATACTTAAAAAGTGATAACATCATCCGTAGACGTGTGGACAACCACCTCCTAAGTGTGATGTGATTTCATTTACATCACAAGAATTCTTTATATAAATATATATTATTTAATAATAGTTATTTATGATCTATTTATCATTATTATAATATATGTGTTCAATTCCATTATTTCCTTATCGTTCATTAATAAATAGTAGTGTTACAAATGTGTATGTATGGCTTACTGTATACATGATTATAAGGATGATTCATTTTTCATAAAAATATATAATGATTGGTTTTAAAAGCATGTTTATGTATAAATATGATAATAATTTCATGTTTACAATAATGGATGTTCTATATAATTACAACATGGACAATAGTTGACTTACCAAAGTTGTGTTTTACTCTAAAATCGATTTTATTCAAAACAACTATTGTAAAGATAATTGTTTCCCTAGTAGTATAAAAGATAGTAATGGATGATATGAAAGAAATTAAAAGATTTAAAAGTTTCTCAAGAAATTATATAATTAACTTAATATTATTATACATGATATAAAAGGTTATTCACCCGAAAAGAAAATAAAAGATAAGATATTTCATCTCATTTTACATTCCATTAAAATGACTTCGTTGTAATTCATCTGGTTTTATTTATATGTTCATAAATGAACTTTTACACGGAATATAATTAATATCTTTACCTTTATGATATTATAACATTAATTTAATTTTATTCCTTAACGTGGATTATGATTTTAAATATTTCAATGAGGTATAAGATATATTGGAATGTTTAAAGGTTATTATCCTCAAGAATAATATTAATGATATTTAAATGGTATATCCTTTCAAGGATATTATATGGTCATTGTTCGATAAAACATTTAATTCTAATTTCATCAAGTTATTAAAGACTAGTTTCATGTATTAGTAACATTTTTCCAGTGTTTGGTACTGAAATTGTTTTATAAATTTTTTTAAGAAAAAATGAAATTATTTATCTCTATATTCAGAGAACCCGTTTTCTTCTAAAAACAATGTCTTATTAAAAAATTTCAGATATTTTTTAAAAATTATTTCATAAATCCATGTTTACCCTTTTTCTATTTTTAAAATTATTTCAATTGAATCTTCTTGTCTCATTCCAAACATAGAATTTCTCTAACCTTTTATAATAAAAATGGAATACTATTTTTAACTTTTATAAATGTATAGTTTTTCCAACCATCGTTCAATTGAATATTATTTTTCATGTATAAAAAGGATATTTTTTAAAGAAAATGATTATGAAATAGATTTTTAAAGAATATTTTTTCCCAATATTTTTCAAAACAAAAAAGGATATTTTCCTGAATAATGTATTTAAACAAATTTTTTATTATATTTCATTTTGTCAACAACATAAACCAATTATTTTACTCCACACAAGGCATGTTTTATTGAAAACATCCCTAATATTCCTCTGTATTATTTAAAATATATTTGAAAAATGAATGTACTCCAATTCACTTCTATGATTCTTTCCCCCTTTTAATATTTAATTTTTTTGGATCATTGAACATTGAATTTCCTCAATTTAATAAATAATTTATCATAGATATGATCATTGCCTAAACTATATATCCTTTTCTATAAGGAGTTCAATTTAAATGTAATTATATTATTTTGGTATATATTGAACAATTTTTAACTCTTACTCCATACATACAATTAATCAGGCACAATATTCAATCGAATATTTGATATATGGGGAATGTTTTCGACTAGTATGGCATGGGTGTGGAATAATTATAGATAACACCTTGATGGATCAGTAGTATCATGGGGTGATTCATTTGGATAGGTTCCTTATATATTTTTTTACAAGATATGATCTAATCCATGTCATGAAAGGTCTTGACGGTAAGGGTACCATGTTCCAAGGAAACATAGAATCCAATAATCATTTATTTCCATCATTTCATTCATTTATTTTCCATATATTAGATTTGACATAGAATATCTATGGATATAATTAAATTTTAGTTCATTGATAGATTGTATGTGTTTTTGTTTCATAAAATAACATATTGATTTTTTTCCTTATAATGTTATTTAAATGGAATGTACATTCTATTATTACCTTTCCATATTTTTTACACACTTCCATTAAATTAATTAATTAAATGAATCTGTTCAAAGATATATACCTTTCCATATTGACTATTCACATAGATTTTGTGTTACATCCATTATATATTACCTTTAATGAGAATTTTTTTCACCTTATAATGATTCCTTTCCCAAAAAATCCAAGAATCATAATATTAATGAAATGAATGATTATACTAATGCAATAAAGTTAGAAATGATATTATTTATAAAATAATATCGTTATATTTGGCGTATGAATTTGTAATAAAAGGCTCATGTATGTATCTGGATTACCAAGACTAAAAAAATTTCATTCCTTTGAATTTTCATTCATTTTAATCATTATAATGCAATTGATATTGGCCACCATCTCTAACCCTTCTGGGGTTAGGTCACTATATTATACAATGATTGAAATCTAGGGGTTTCGTTAATGTTAACTAACACAAAAATCCAAGATAATTAAATAGATTAAAATTATCTAAACACAACATAAATACCAACTATTGTCACCCAATATAAGAATACATTAATAATACATTAATACCTAGGAAAAATTAATTTCATATAGAAAATATTCTCACAACTCAAGTACAGGTTGACTTAATGTATTTGAATCATGGTAAAAAATAGATATTAGTTTACAACACTTCATGGAACGTCTCCATAACCTATCTCCTCTAGAACATCTTCAAAATATATCATAGTACATAATCATATTTGGAAAATGGGTTTTGTAAATATAATAAATAGATGAGATTTAATGCTCATTAAGTGAAACATATCAACTATTCAAAAATATTAGATAAAAAACATGATGTAAAACTGAATAAGGGAGAAATAAGATAAAATATTACGGGATCATAAATGAAAATCCTTAATAATGATATATCCTTATATACAATAAAATTCAAATATAATACCCAATAAATTTCAATAATATCATGTATTAAATGTATATAAAAAATAAATATAACATGAAAATAAAAAATATGGAGGAATATCACTAAATAATGAAATATCGTAAATTTTTTGCATTTATAGAAAATAAATTAAAACATATGGAAAAAAATTATGGAAATATAGTCATTCCATAGAATATAAATTTAAACTAGTAATCATCGTGTGATTACCACGACATAGTGATGCTAGTATCCCTACATAATTTCTATATTGGATTAGGTATTCTTTTCATGATTCCAATATTTATCTACCAATGATGTAAAATCATAACCAATGTATTGACGTGTGATATAAGACCTCAACCATTATCAACCGAGAATAGTAGTTCCTATAAGGACCCGACCATAAACATTACTAATTATTGAATTAAATGAATAATTCACATTGAGGATCTTTTTAGGTTTATAGTTTTAGAGAATTAGGAAATAACTATTACATATCAAAGATTACAAATTAGACACATCTACTCAACTTCCATTTTTTCACAAAATAAAAACTCTTGAACAAAAGAGTCATGTCTAGTTCCTTGTTTTAGATAGCCTGACATTTCCTTGATACCATCCTTGACCCTATTCAACTTTATGTCCTGCAAAAAACATTTAAAAAAACTTTGGATGAGCATAAAAAGCTCAGTAAGGGTTATAAAAATACGGAAAGAAAACATTAGTCCATGTATACATAAGAATAAATGAAATCATACTTTACTCTTAAAACATAAGCAATTTAACATACCTCAATAAATCATATGATTTACAAACAACTCATAGAAATCATAAGATATAAAGGTAACTTGAGGCATTCATAACATTCTTACGTAGAGAGTAACCCTCATGGATACATTTGGAATACCCATCATAGTATATTCCCTAAATCTCTTCGGAGAAACCTTAACGTTTTACCCCTTTGCGTTACCCAATGCATTGGAGAGCTATATCGGGCTCACCCGCCCTTAGTTTATCACGAAACCACCGTCTTCATAAAAATGCCCAAGAACCATAACATAACCATATCACATAACTTAAGAATAAAGGAATGATAAAATTCCCACATTGCAATACTAATATAACATTTTAATATATTGAAATAATGAATCCATTCTAAAACCCATTTCCAAAACCATTTAAAACATTTAATAAAGAGATTTTTGAATCAAAGTGCCCCATACCAATTTGAAGCTTTTAACATTTTAAACCATTAATATCCATATAAATAAATCCATAAAACCATTTTAAAAACATGTTTAGTAATGATAAATATTTATAAGAATAAATCATTAAAACATTTAAAACGATATTTTAGTTAAAGGGTTTTTATTAAAATGAGAGACACTTGAATACCATAATTGAGGAATAACATTTAATCAAAACTTTATTATATCATGAGAATAAATGGGTTCATGATATAATATTCCAAAGGATAGTATATACACCATATTAGAGTGAATAGGTGCATAACAACAATGAAGTCTCAATAGAAATGTAAAATGAGATGGAATACCTTATAAAGAAGGTATCCTTAAATTAAAGATAAATCAATCTCATAATTATGTGTGACAAATATAAATACACCCAATATAAGTGGATATTATGTTTAAAACAATAGAAGGTCATTCACACATATTCAAAGGGTGGCATATTCAATAAATACATGTTGAACCCAAAGAAATCGAAATTGGGTTAAGAAGTTCCCTTGGTAAAATTTGACAGCTTAATGGCGTCACTTTAAAATTTATAAAATTAGTTGATGAGGGATAAAATGGTATCTCATCACATGGACATAAAATTTACATCAATAAGGATATAGAAGAAAATATCCCAACATAAAAAGATTTAAATTAAAATACACAACAAAATAAGTCTTTTAAAAAGAGGAGGGTGAAAGGTTCCCTTACCGATTTGGGTAACTTTCGAAACGTTCACCCATGAAAGAAGGACCATAAAACGTTGATGTAAGTACACATAAAATAAATTAGATTACACAATGAGTAGAATAATTTGAAGTATAAACACAACTCAAAATAAATATAGGCAAATGTAGCATAAATCTCATTGGAATAAAAGTGAGATGAAAAATCCCTTACGAAAACTCCGCAGCCTAACGACGCCACTTAAAACATCCAAAAAAATGGATTGATGAAATAAAATGGGGTCTCTCATAATATTATCATATAAATTCCAGTAATAGGAACATAAAAGAACATCCTATAACAAATGAAAGAGGATCTTAAAGTAAGTTACATAAAAAGAGTACTTAAAAAGAAAGAGAGATGTTGGATCCCTTACCTTAAGTCCGACTTATCTTGTTTGTTTCTTTATATTCCTAAATAATAAACATTGGTCAATTAATAATTTCTTAAGTTACTCCTTTAATGATTATTATTCAATTCCTATGACATATTATAATTTTATAATAATTGGTTAATAATCTGAGATCATATCAGACGTTTTTGTCGATGTTTGGTACATGAGTCAAAAATGATCTTGTTTTAAAATGATTGTCCATGTAGTTATAAGTAAATCATCTTAAGAATAGTATTAATGATCTAAATATCATATATATCCAGAAAATATTAATTTTATACTATTACATAACATTTGGAGACAAAAAGAAATGAAATGCACCGTTCATGTAGATGGTAGGTCGTACGTACGCATGAACGTTACTTTCATTTCTTTGACATATTAATGGAATTAAAAATAATTGATATATATATATATTATAATTCCAGTATAATATATATTTATTATAGGTCACATATGTTTATAAATTTAATTATTTATACATTCTATGTATTGCATGAACAAGTCGCATCACTTGAGGGGGCTGTAGTCCACACTTCCTCGTATGAAATTATCGCATTTGCATAACATGAAAAGCATAATGGTATGTTTTAAATATAAAATACAGAAGCATATGGAAAACATAAATACCATATATATCATATATAAAATATAGTTACATCATAATGGCCACCATGAAATGTGTTAAGAGAAGATTGAATAATCATCGTTTCGTGAGGCAGTAATTCGCCATCCACAGAAATAGAATGTTCTTTAACCATTAGACGGAGGTGTGTGTAAGTGTAGCTCTAATAGTTCACATAACAAAATCATAGTATATTTAATATTCTGGTGTTGTTACAAAATAAAGGAATAAAATTATTTTAGGGGTTTGGAGAATCAAAATAAAACAAAATAACACAAGTGAAGACATTACCTTTAAATCGGGTAACTCCTCTTGGTTTGAACCAAAAGGGTTTCTTGAAGTGCATTATTCCAAAGGTGAGGCTTCAATGATGAAGAGAGGGATGTGGAGAGATGAAATGGGTAGGGTTTTACCAAGACAAAGGCTTGAGAGGTGTGGGTAAGGTGGTAGAGGTGGGGGCCTTTTATAAGAGAATAAGAGGGGAACTCTTGGAAAGTTTTAATATATTACATTATTATAAAATGCTTTTCGGATTTTAAAGGTCCCAAAAGGATATATTTCAAGGATAAAGAGATAAGGTTTCAAAATACACCCATCCAATAGGATTGTGACAATTGTAAGACTTAGATTTCTCCCTATCTTCTCATTTTATTTAAATCATTCATTTATGAGTAAATCACTGCATCATCATAGTGTCAAAAATAAAATAATTTATTTAATGTCTAAAAATTAAAAAAAATATCATGATGTAGGAAATATTTTTATCTTTTTTGATTTTAAAGGTCCCATGGATTGTCTTGGTCAGTAATGACTCATCAAATAAGGGTACGACATGTGTCAAGGTCATTTCATATTATTATAAAATTATATTTACCTTAAATTACACTAATTACCATTAATCGCGATTAATAAAACATAAAAGATACTATTAACCAAAAAATTATTTTAATCTCATTGAACCAAATTTTACATACTAATGACAACCATGTATGTAGGATTTTTGAAAATCAAATCAAAAAAGTGGTAAAGTTTCATTTAAATGAAAAATTAGTTTCTTTAACTACCACTTAGTGGTTTCACTATTCATCAAAAATTGAAGTTTTTCAGAAAAATACCAAAAATTCACCGTATGTATATTTGATATTATGAATTCAAAAATGATTTCTATTTTACGAAATTCAAAATATATAAGTTACATTAATTTATTTAATAATTCATTCCCGCTGTAAAAATAAATAGCTTGTTTTTAAGAAACAATATCTATTAAAATATTGACACTAGTTTAAGTCCAATCTCAAAATGAAATTAATTAAAATGACCACCATTGGATTGAATGGTAAAAATATATTCTAATAATACTTTAATCTCATTTAAAAAGATAATCTATCCATATAAATAAATCAGATTAAAAGGAGGTTTTGAATTTAAATGCAACATTTTAAGTGAAAATGATCTTTATCGAAAAAATAACAAAAATTTACACAAAGTAAATTTTGATGTCCAGATTCTAAAGAAAGATTATATTTTTTCAAATACAACATATAAAATTGACAAAAGTATATTTAAAAAGGGTTCTCCATCAAAAGGCTGTTAATCGACCTTTTAATGAATATTAGAAGATTTATGCTTAAAATTGGATTCATTTGCATTTTAAGCCTCTAACATTTATTGGATAAAAGTAAAAAAAATATTTGAAAAACATATATAAACATTTTGTAGTTAGTTCCATTCATTCTAGCCATTACAATGTCTTGTAATTAACTATCATTTAAAATAATATTATTTTTTTATTAGAGTGCAACGTAAGATTTCAAAAAAAACTCATTCTTGCGTATTGGGTACGCCATCGAGCGTAGCGTTACCTTTAAAGTAATATTATTATTTTATTCACAAATATGGATAAATATGAAAATTTCATATTCTTTATTTACATGGGGTGTTACAGTTCCACAAAAAATCAAATCATTCATCATACCCTGGGGAAGGAAATGGATTTGGTAACTATTCCAAATTGTTAAAATTTTTAAAAAATGAGTTTTTTTATTTTTATAAAGAAAACATACCCACCCAAAAGAAAATTTTAAAAATATCACATATATAGTAATATATAAACCATTAAATTATAAGATAAGGATCCTTTAAAAGTTAGGATAAATTAGAAAAATTGTTTTTCATAAAAAAATGTTACATAATATAACATTAATAATATGTGATTTTTAACTGACATTCTGAAAAAAAGTTTTCATATATGTGTATAAAACATCCTAAATCATTACATTAAAAACATTCCAACAAAGTCACCATAAAATGATATAAATTCAATGTAAAAATGTTTAGTATAAGGAAATAATATAAAATTATGGCAAGGAAAATGCTTTTAAATATTTTAAAATACATTCATTGAAAACAAGAATCATAAAAAGTATAGTTAAGCAATTATTTTAAGATAAATAAAAGGTAATATTAATTATTATATTCATAGAAATAGTTCTTATCTGAGCTGACCATGACATAAACAATTGAATATTTAATGGATCATTCACATATTTTATAAGACATGGACTTCGTGAAAACTGAAAATTTTCCAAATTATATATTAAATAGAATGGTTAAAAATACAATGGAGATATTTATATGTGACATTTATAATTATGTTAAGTTATATTGAATAAATATTAACTTATTATATAGATATTTCTTCGAAATATATATTTATCATATAATTTTTTTTCTATAATCACTCATTATTCATGTTGGATCCAGGAGTAAAATCTTAATAGCAGTGATCCAAATGTTTTCTTCTTATCTCCGAATGATGCTGATGAATTCTGAGGTTATATCACAGTAAATTGATCACATTTTTTCATTATTTATCCCATAATGTTTATTAAATCTTGAATAAATTTTATTATTCATTATATTCATGATATAATGAATGATGGAATATGAGGGTTTTAGAGGTAACCCCATTATAGAAAAAACAATTCTATTAACCTATATTAGAATGTTTAATTACTATTTTTAAAGACATACGGTGAGGTATTGAAATTTAATTAATTTCCTAAGTACCCATAATAAAATTTTAATTTGATCTTTAACCTTTTGGCATATATTAAAATAAAAATAATATTATTAGTTTAATTCCATGGTGTGATATTACTGTAACATTGATAACTATTATTTTAAAAAAATTTAAATTACTTTTATTATCATTGAACTCAATCTTAAATAACTATTTATCAAATAATTTTATAGAATAAATAAATAAATATTTATAATTAAATATTTAATCATAAAATAAATATTCTATTTACAACCTATTAGATACGATATTTTTAAAAATTATGTAAATAAATAATTATTATTTATCCAAATATTTTTACAATTGAAATTCCAATGCATATATATTTAATTAAGGAAATAATTAATCATGAATAAAATTATTCTTGAGTCGTGATAGTAATATTAATTCTAATAATTAAATTAAAAAATAATTTAATTATTATCAAGGGAAAAATTATTATGAGACCCTTTAGGATTATTTATTAATGGAATTAGATAGGATAGCATAATTTTAATGATTAATGTCCTTTAAGAGGACCTGGAACCCAAGGGAATAATGTTAATATTGCAATTCCACCTATAATACATGAGTACAAACAATTTTATATAATTAATTTGTCATATTATCTCATCAAGAAGGTTTACCACCAATGTCATGATACTATATTCTTATCAAAATATATTTTTGATAATCATACAAAAATTGTTTTTGCACCATGGATGTGGATTTTAATACAATATTTTTATTTCAATCAAAGTGATGATATATAATTTTCTATTAATATGGAATGGAAAATCATTCCTTCTTTTATATTTTAATAATAATTCATTCTGGACGGACCCATCACACCCAACATCTACAATTACTATTTCAATCATGTTGTGAAATAGTACATCTAAGTGAATGAGTCATTGAATGAATTGATAATAATACAATGGTCTAAGGACCAATAAACATTCTTACAGATAGTAATATACAATGAAAGAAAAAAATGATTAATTATTACTAGTGGGTTTATTCTTATAACATCCCATACCTGATATTTCCATGTATGAACATCTAGTTCAAATACAATATATTCGAATGATTACCCACACCTGATATTTAAAATATTATGTTCCCTATCATAGAATTTTATATTTCCATTGAACTAGTTTTAAAGAAATATTTTTTAATGTAAATTTGATCATCATTATGGGGATTAACTATGCCATATTACTGTTAAAATTACTCTAACACATTATTAAATTATTGTAAAAAATAACTATGAAAAACATGTAATAAGATAATTCCATTAATATTATCTTCTAAAAATATTAACATAATACAATGTAGAAATTATTTTGTTCTATAACACCAACTCTAATAGACTACCACATTGACTACACCCATCATTCAACATCATTCAAACCCTTATACCATATATGGAGGTCATTTTTATGTATAGTCAAGGATATAGTCAAGGGGTTTATCATTATTTCATCCATAGAGACATTTTTCATTCAAACATGACCTCTATGATTATAATTTATAATGAGATTATACATGCAATGTATATTCTCCATCCATGGATGCAACCCCGACTCTTTGATGATATACACAACTACTGTATTATGAAAATATAGGGTGAGGGGGTAATTAGTATGAGGTACTATGTCAATGTATTTTTTATAGGCTTGGGGACCCCCCCCCCCCCCCCGTATATTTATAAAATGTAATTTAAGAAGAAGGGGATAATATTGAAGGGTTTAAATAGAGCATATATGACCTATTCCCAATCCAGATTACAAAATAATTTAAAGCCAAAATATTAAAGATCATAATCTTCATTATAAGCATCATTATCTTCAAAAAAGTTGGAATCTTCACATAAGAGACAAAACATGTTTGATTGATCCATTTTCCAAATCACTAGGGGTGTTCCTTGGGCTCGTCATTGGTCTGTGATGAGAATATTATTTTCTAGCCCTCCCTTTATTTATATATGTAGATGAATTTTTCTCCTCATTCCACAACCTGTGTTACACCTTTTCTCTATATATATTTTTACATTGTTGAAACATTGCATCCTAATCAAGGTCTGAGATCCCTCCCCACATTCAAATGATCCATAAGATTTTATAAGAATATTTAACGTCATAATGAAATCAAAATTCCCTTTCTCTTATAAAGAATTTACATTTTCATCTAGGGAATAAATATTTAAATAATCCTTTTCAATTTTAACATAGTTGATCTCCCACAAATTCTACTTGAGAAGAACAGTATAGGGGAAGTAAAGAAAAAAACCTATTTTTTGTTTATATTATCTTATAGATCTATCATCCTAAGATTTATGCTCTAAAATTCCATCTAAATATTCCATATGACCCTGCTTCAAGGAGATAATTCCTCCATTAATTATAGTATCTACCTCAGTAAAAACTGCATATGATTATTTATTTGTGTTGTATCACCATTTGAAGATATCCTCACTGAGGAAGAAACATTCCCATTACAATCATCTGAATTGAAAATGAAATCATAATTTTCCAAAGAATCAGATTCGCCCTGATGAATAGAAGGATGATAAGGAAAAAGTAACTCTTCTACTAGAGACATTGTCATCCCTCTATATAGCATCAGAATTCTGTGAATGGTCTTACATGTTTTGACTATTAGGACCTACATTCTTAGAAAATTTCCACAGTATACTAATTCATCTTTATAATGAGTCTCATAATGTCAAATTATTGTATATATTGATGAAAATACTGACTTATTAAAGGTACCCATGTCCGGAAAATGTACCCTAAAAACATTAAAAATTAAAGGTATATTCTCATAATGCACGAAAATATTCGATTCATTTGCCTGGGTGGATTATACCACTATCCTGGCAAGGGTTGAAATTAAATCAATCACAATGAGAACTCTAGAATAATTTCCATGGATTACATATTATGATTCCTTATACATTCTATAGGAAACCCAATTATAGAGGCAATTTCAAAAAGGATCTTAGAGTTCCAAAATACATTGTTTAAAAAAATCATTTAACCCAAAGTCTCACAATAGTGTTCCATATATTGAATAGGTTGATTCATGGGATATATTCAACGATTTGGAGAGAACTTGGTTTTAGGAATAATGAACTGAATAACCATTCCATCTTCTTTAAGATTTTGTTTGGAAATAAGAAGTGATAGAAGCCACACCCTACTGGAATACACTTCCAGTTTTAGAAAACACATATAATAGATACTTTCTAACTAGATCATCTGGCTCCAATTAATTTCAATCATTTTTAGGAAAACACATCTAATATTTTAATGATGATAAAATTTCATTCTCTCTATGATTGCATTCTTTATTACAATAACATAAGAAGTATCTAATTTTTTTAAAATACAACCTAAATTGGAAACATGAAGATTTGAGAAAATTCATCAATTTAGTTCATAAGAATATCCATCATATCCATTAATCAAGGCCACCTATCTAGAAGTAACTCATACTAAAGTGTAATTCTTTAGGATGAGGTAATCCTTTTTTTGTCTTTCCTAGAGAAATAACGGCCCCATGTGTCAGGTCCATCCCATTGTTTCATTCATGTTAAGGACTTCTATAAATATGGATATCAATATTATATACTAACTAGCTCAGGTGTCTCAATAAACATATATTGTACAATAAAATATATGAACATTTATTTCTTTAATATATGTTGAAACATCCCCATTGTTAGAGAATATGTATCCAAATTAATATTTATGATCATATTGATTTATTTTGAATATATCATCAGCAGGTCCTCTAATAAAAAGTTACTCATCTCCTTTACTGGCTGAAAATAAATCTTTTTTCTAAGTTATATACAGATTTTTTTACACCTATGAAATAGTGGCCACATGGGTCAAATTGATATATTTATTTAACAACTATGATATTTTAAGCATCATTCCTTGTACATATCACAATATACCACACAAATCCAATTTGTAACATTTGTACAATTATTTCCATATTTTTTCATTCAAAAAATTTCTCATTAAATGCTTTCATGAAAAGATGAATGATATTTGACACTATATAGAATCTACCATTTGAATATTCCATATTTAATCCCTATAGTATCTTATCGATATACATAATTTTACAGAGTCGAAATAGTCAGATTGTTCTATCATGATGGAACATGATCCCAATAACATATATTGCTTCATCAGTTTCACTAATGGAGAATAATGTATTCAACAATGCATTCACAAGCTACAAGGTTGGTATTTTTTTTATAAAAAGTTTTATGTAATCAACCTAAACATTTAAGAAAATAGATTCACACCAATATAAACTCATTATAGGAAAATGTATTATAATTGTTATATATGAATCCAAAATAAATTTTTATTTAATAAAACTAAATAATCCTTAATCTGGATTCATTCATCATTACATAAATGGGTCATGTTAATTTTTTTTAAATCCTTGAGTGTCACAAAGTCATGAGGTTGTTTCATAAATACATATTCCTAATGGTTCCCATTTTGTAAGGATTTATTGAAATCAATTTTCCAAAATTCATAGTCATGGAATGATGGAATTTAATATATAAATCATATTGATTTTAGTACAGGAACAAGTGAAAGGGATTAATTATATCATATTACATGAATATTTTTGAACCTTTTTACAACTAGTGATTCCTTATAAGTAATAAATTGTCAATAAAAGAAAAATTTCATCATGAATGCCAATTTGGATATAATGGGATTTACATCTAATTAAGGGTCTACCAGAATTTATACAAGGTTTTGGTATATGGAATTAATTTAGGAATTCATTGGTTATTTCGACTTTGGAAAATTTTTATGATGCTTACTTTTTCCTTACGGGTTATAACAATATTATTAAAAAAATTGTTCACTATACATGGTGACTAGAAAATTTTATCTTTATGTTTTTTTAACATATCATATGCTCATATGAAGTATCTCTGTATTTGGAACAACTTTATCCATGTCGGCGCTGGCGAATATGTTCATCTGCCAACTCTTATATATCTTGATCAAGGACTTCGTCAAATTCTGTATATCCCCCATATATCTATTAGGGATTTTTTAATTCTCAATGAAGTTGGTATGTGCATCTTACATATTCTATTTAACCAATAATTATTGTAGGAAATATCCCATTATTTCCATTAGATATTTGATAATGATACTCATAATCCATATATTTAAATTATCTTTCCCTAAATAACATTATGAAACACCTTGAATCTCCACACTCATACAAGTCAAAAAAATGTGGTTATTTATATATCATAGTATGGTATACAATAATTAAAATTAGTTGGAAATTGATATAGATTGTGAACTAATGTATATCATGTATATCCCGAAAATTATAATAGAACAATCACATATCACATCATTATGATCACCATTTCTAAAAGGGGGAGGTTCATGATTTTATTAATATCATATTATTTTGATTTATGTGTTGGTGTGAGTTATGACAGAATCCCAAACTCCAATAAAATATCAATGATGACTTGAATAATATATTCATTAAAAAATCTCTATATACTATTTCATAATATTTTTACCAAGATGGTTCTCTACATCATTAATAAATTTTGTGTATATATCAAAGGGAAAGGAATTATACCACATTATATAAAAAATAAATATCCAATAAATTATATTGTATATGTTAGGAAATATGAGTACCCACCAATTATTTCAACATGAAATAGTATATACACATCGGTATGAACTAACTCATGAATCTTAATGGACGTTTCAAATTTTACACTAAATAGAGATTTCCTCTTTTTTCTGTATAACCATGTGTGAAATACAATATTTTTTTCAGTTAAAACCTTTGTAAATGTAAATTATAATGTAATTTGGGTATATTATTTTCATTTAGATAACATTTACATTGATTCTATAGTTGTTGGGTGGTAGGAATCATCTTAGGTAGTTTCATTATTTAATTTCAATACATGTTTTCTGTAACACCACACATAAAGACTATTATTATAACATTCATTTCTGTAAAAATATGATTTCATTATAATATAACAAAAAATACTTCCAAACAAGGAATGAAATCCGTGTATATATTGATTGGATACAAATATGTTGTTTTTGGTAACTTATAAAACATAATAAAAACCTTTAAACTCATGATCATTCTCATTGAAAATGTTAGGTGGCAGACCCTGGAAGCCAAATTTTCTTTTTTAGTTCTATTATCTACTCATATATATACCTCACCACAAAACAATATGTGTAAAAAATGGATTCTTATTTATGAATTCACATTTGAGAACCACATTCTAAATCTATTAGCCAATATGTAGAAAATTATAAATTTCATTCGATAAAAATTCGCCTTTAGATTTCCTTTGATTATATTCCAGGGTGTAGTTTTTCTTATTGTGAAACTTTATACAATATGTTAAATTGACATGATCATGTTCCCCTTCTCCCAAGTGATCATTCTCTTCATTGAACGGAATTGTGAAGAATAATTATAACTAGAGATGTCTTTATAGAATTTTTTGTTATTCACCATAAGGATAGATGTCTTGTAGAACATCATATCCTTATATACATAGTGAAGTAAAGTGAGAATCATTGGGAGACACATCCCTATGTTGATCAAATTTAAATTAATCACAATATTAGAAATTCTCTAAAGGATTTATGATTTTATTTTATTGGTGAAAATTTTCTCAGGTAGTTTAATCTTTTGATCCTCCGAGCCCTCAATGTATCCAATTAATTTAACTAAATAAGTATAAGATGATCCAAATTCTTCATTTTTACTCTAAATATGTCCCTTGTATTTCTTAAATAGCCAATATACTGTTGTATATGGATATATACCATTGATATATTGGATAATATAAGAAAAATCCACATTTTCATGTCATTTCAAGTGTCCATTAGAATGGTATGAATGAAGTAGACAATGAATGTTTACCACAATGCTCATATGTTTATCATAGAATGTGGACATTTCATAATTCTCATTTTCAGTGGGATAAATATAAATTGAGGATTCTATAATGAAATATTTCTATACTTGTTGCAACACTACATGTAGGCATCTGATCCATTCCACGAAGGTACATCCATTAATGAGATGTTTTTTTCCACAAAATTGATTGTGGGGGATAATATGGTTAAATAACATTTCATTATACTAAATTTATAAATGTTTATATTGTTAGTACGTCTCATTATTATAATTTATGAGAGACTAATATAATTTTAATCTAATCTATTCATGCAATATATTATCATGTCTCATCCATCCTCGCCAATTAACTCAAAATTAATCATCGCCATATTAATTATAGAGGAAAATATTTATATATCAATTATTATAATATCTAATGTGGCCAAAAAAATATTTGAATGTGTGATTGTAGGAAGTCAATCAAAATAAAAATTGAAAGATCCTTTTATAATTTAATAGACTCTCTATTCATGAACTTCGGATTTGTATTTCATCAATAGATTCTTCAAAAAAATTATTCTATATACAAAGGAAATTAAACCCAATGCATATTTGGTTAAGACAACCCATAATCTTAGTTATTACATCCATGTAATTAATAGTGTCCCTAAAAGAGGATAGACTATCAAAGTAACTTTTTAAAATTTATAAATCCTGTCGTCGAAAGCTTATGAACATAATATTAACTTAATGATTTTTTTATTTTGTGTAAATTTTTTTATTTATCTTTAACATGTGTTGTTAATATTAAGTGGATTTTAATATAAAAATTATCAACATTTTAACAAAACATTTAATTATAACATATTTATTTTAGTTTCCTATTATTGTGTTATATTATTTATTTAGGTGATCTAGGCCATTCATCCATAAAATAAATCATGCATAATATAGAATTAAAATAAATTAATTTATGAAATGATAAGTAGAATTATCGTATGGTTTATTTTTTGAGTATAAAGTAAATATACAGAGGATCTTGGCGGTAGATTCCTTATTATGGTATTAGAATAAGTTGTTGCATACTACCTATACTTCTATTTACCCCCATGTTTTTTTCATATAGTATCATCTTGAACGACCTAAATGTCAACTCCATCTTGAACCAACTTCATGAACCTTGGTTAGATACTTTTATTTCATAATATTTTTAAATCACATAATGGTGAGGGTAACCAAATGATTGGTTAAGGATAATTATATAAAACAAAAATAGATATATAGGTAGCATCTAATAAAATAACAAGTGATTAATCACATTCCATCATATTTAATATAATAATTATTTTTTAAAAAAACCATGCCTATAATACAAATTAAATTAAACCAACACATATAATTTGTCCAAACCAGGAAAAGTATTAATCATTCTAGGATTAAACATTACAAAATAGTAAATATAATTCATTTCATTAAATTATTTAATAATATAAAGAAAAAATATACTAATCTGATTAATTATCACATTAATCAAATATTCCATTTTATCATATATTGATTAATTTTCATGAAATTACAATCTCTTAAGTGATTTTTAAAAGTAAATAATTTATTTTATTTAAAAACAAATAATATTTACAGAACTTTGTATATGGAAAAACTGATAATTTCCTATTTTAACTACCATGAATGGTATTAATTTTAGAAAATATGGTCATACAAAATTTAAAGTACATGGAATCAGTCATTATATAACGGTGTTTACTTAAAATTTAATTGAAAAAGAATTACCTAAACAATATACTACATGAACAATTTAATGTTTTGATACTTATATATATAATAGCCACACATTATTCATTGTTTCCAATATTTCATGGAAATAATTATTTATTTAATTTAAAATAAAACCAACTGACTAACAACTGTTTCCAACTTAATGACCCACAAAATTAGGTCAATGATGTTTGATGTAATAATTAATTGATTTTATTATTTCAATGTTACAAGTTAAAGCATGTCTCTTGTGATATTTATCCACATAGTGTTCACTTATCATTACTATTTATCCATAGTAAATGAAAATATCATCATCATGTACTTATAGTGGAAATTTATAATGCACACATTGTGTATAATGAAAACATGTTGTCTACTTCATGTTATATTGCTGTCAGTATATAGGATTTAGGTATTAAATACACCTTGTGTATTAATTTCAGTATGTGGTTTGAGTCAATGTTTTACACCTTCAAAATATGTGGACATCAATATGTGTAGTCAATATATATGTCATATACTCTGGAAAATTCTTGTGGAACCATGACTAGTTAAACCATGGTGTATTAAATACACATGTACTCTACTAATTAAAGGAAAACTGTAAGGTTAGGAATGAATCTTTATGTAATAAACAATGATATATAATATATAATAATGAATTAACATCAATATAGTATTAAAATGTCTAAATAAAATTCTTTTCACCTCTATATTCACTCCTTAGATGTTATCATGGATTAATTATTAACTAGACCTTGTAATATTAGAAAAAAAATTAATAATTAGAAGAATAGATTTTGGAAATTGGTCAATAATGTATAAAAAATTAAATGAATTTAAAATTTTATTTTAATTATGATAATTTTCCATATAAATAATTATAAATTTTAATATGATCTCTCTAATAAAACATGGCAATTTCAAGAATAGATGACGAGGTTATTGGGGATGATCTTATCTCAAAAATTTCAAATTAGATGGATCATTAACATATTATTCAACACATGATCCTCATGATCAATGATATTTTTCCATTAGAATATTAAAATGAAATGTCACTTGAACCATGAATACGTTTCATGATAAATTTCTAATTAATTTTAGTAAACTAAATTAAATATTTTCTCATTCTAAGATACTTTATTTTAGTTTATGTTGATCATCTAATATCATTATAAACAATATTTCATTATTCCTATATGATCTAGGTATATAATCCATCATGAAATAATCCACACATTATATTATGATCTTTAAATGAAATCAATGAATCATCAGGTGATATCATGGTTGAATGATCATATTGCAATTTTCTTATTGATAGCATCACATTTCATCAATCGTGAAGAAATTAATGTGGTCTTCTCATTATTGAGAATATGTGAGAAAGAATAGGAGTATTCTTGATGGAAAAGAAATGTGCATAGTTTTCTCAATAAACCACACATAGAATGTATATGATGTTTATTTATGAACTTGGGGTTATGGTTTTTAATTTAACTAATTTTACAGGCTAACTTAATAAAATTTTAGATGCATTTCTGTCCCCATTCCTTGAATTAAAATAGTAATAGTATTATTATTATTATTCCATGGAGTCTACTAACTGGAGAAATGTAAAAAATTATTTTAATGACTTGTATCTCTAATTTAATTTATAATAATATATAAATAGTGTCCAAATTATATATAATAATTGAAAAAAGTATTACTTATAATTATATGTAACCATTAGTGAATAATTAAATTTCATTTTAGGAAAATGAATTTTTCATCAATACAATACTAATGCTTTAAATACCAAATGTATCTCTATGTCAATATCCTACACTACATCACATACATAATATATAATCCCCTCAACTGCATTCTATCAAAACATTTTACATAATATACTCTATATACTAATATATAAACAAATTTACTTCTTATTCTAGTAATAAAGAAATTAATAGTATTAAAAATATTCTTTGATGAATATTTCAACCTAAATGAGTGTGTTATTTCTTTCAAAATGGGACACCCCATAATTCCTTTAATGATATATCTTAAAAATGTGAGTTAACAAAAAAATTAATTTGTCATCATGAACAACGTGCATTTCAATTTGATCTTTTCACTTATATGGGTGTCATAAAATGTATCAAATGTATCGAACATCAATTTAAAATATTGAAACAATTGATCCATATAGAATCATTTTCAATATTAGATTTTTTCCTCCATATTATAAGTTATAACATAATGTATTCTGAATTTTTTGTATAATAATGATATAATGTTTTAATTTTACGACATAACTGGACATGTACTATGGGAACTAATATGCACACCAATTTAATAATTCCTTCTATATGTAATTTAATACTAATTTTTATCAACTAATTTCCAATTAAAGGATACTCATAATCAATTTTATTTTGATGATGAAAGTTTACTTGTTGATATAGTTTCTCCTTTTCAATTAATTAATTTACATGATAAGGAAATTATCAAGATGTTTACTAACATCCATATAACCATATAATCCGTTCAATGATATGAATGTATTATATAATTATCAATGTCAAAGATTAATATTTATTTTTCAAATTATGCTGCATAGAGGGAATTTATTGAGTGATTCATAGTTCATATAAAACAATATTAAATCGTTTTAACTAGATTGTATTTTTTTTGTTATCATATCCATGGAACACATAATTAACACTACATCATATGATTCACATGGAAGATCATTTTATTTTAGTTTCATATCAACTACATAACCAATTCAAGATGTAAATAACATTTCATTGGATCATTTGTCAGCTTTCAAATTATATAACTTCAATATATCTAAAAAATTTATATAATTAGTAAAAATTGTCTAGAATTTTCCTATTATCTAGTTATTTAAATTATCAAAAAACATTGTTAAATAATTAAGGGAATTTTTAATTTACATTTTAATTTTTTTTAATATGATCTCTTGCATAACTTACACTTGTAATCATATCAAATTATGAATAAATGGTAGCATCATCCCAGATTGTATATAGATTCAGTTTTAATTTATTTTTGTAACATTTATAGATCTGATCAATTATATAAAAAATATAGTGCTCTTCTATATCATATGGATTCATGATTTCTGATTAATGAATTCCCTAAAAAAATGAATTTTATAAGGGTTGTATGTATTCCCTATTGAAAACTTGATGAACTGTTTATCTAAATTCTCATTCTCATTTTTTAAATGATTATCATACTTCCATTTTCAATTTATATCCATCCTATAGGATTTAACAATTTTCATTTTACCCCAAAAAATAAATAAATACACATAATGTATCAATATAATTTACATATACATTGATATGTAAAAAATGTATCATAAATTGAATGTATATGTGCCATATTTTTGGATTTTTTATGTATCCAAAATGAGTTTATGGCCTATAATCTAAATATAGTTCCTACAGTAAACAATATACAACTGATTCATTTTTAAATCATTATTTAATTTTAAATTGTTTTTCATTCTTTAAAACCCATTATTTTATCATTAATTTTCCATTAAAATCACCATTCATAATTACATCACAAATATAGATTTACAAATTCCCATTCTATTAATTTGGAATCAATTAATGTTTTAGGTGGAAAGATAACATAATTATAAATGTATTTGAAAGAATAATCACATCAATTATATTCCATTATTATGTGAAAAAATATTTTTTGGTTATCAACCCTCTCAAAATGATATTAATAATATGAATAAATCTAATTAATTTCCTATTGAATCAATTAATGATTTTATTTCTAAATAATTCATGTAATAATCTTTTGTAAATCGTATTGAATGGCCTTCATAAGTCTAAGAAACTAATTGTAACACCCAGCCCCTTCTCATTGGATTGAGAAGGCGAGAAGATGTTAATTTGCCTTATGTGACATCCCCAAGATGCCAAAAGCTTATATTAAATACCAAGGTATTCATTAAACATTGGGGGAATATATTCCATTTGAAAATAAAACAACCAAACAAACATGTCATAATTAAATAACACACTATATAATTCATGATATCATTTACTATACACTCACAAAAATCCACTGATTTTAAAATCAACTAATACCAAGTACTATAGTGTATGACTACCAAAAAAAGAAAATCATAACTCTAATCCTACAACCTTTAATATATCCACTATGTAAAAAAACTATATATTAGTAAGATCTAATAGAGAAGTGTGATACTATTGGTTTTCCAATGTACTGATTGACAATATCTACAAAAGAATGAATGTTCCAAAGTAGGGATGAGTATTAAAACTTATTATTTTTCCCCAAATTAAATCCCTACAAATGACACTAGGATAGAACATTTTAGAACATTTATGTAAAAAATTATATAAAACAGGTTCTTAAATGTTCATGTCAATATATAAATAATTTCCAAAAAAGGTTTCATAAAAAAATATAAAATTTCCAAGAATTCAACAAAACAATCCTCTAAAACAATTCATAAAACCCATTTGGGAATAAATGATTTTTTCTCACATATCCACACATCCAATGGTGCATGAAACATAGAAATACTTATAATAATGTTTAGTGTGTCATCTTTTTCAGTAAGATTTCACTCTGTAAACCACTTTGTTGATGATACTTTATGCCCATATTAGTCCCAACCTTTTTTATGGGGGTACTTTACGCCCCTATTAATATTAATTAATATGAACACGTGACACAAAAACATAACAACCAAGGTTTTCCCAAACCACTGAAAATATTCCTCATATTTAAAAACCATTAATTATTTTGAAATCAATATTTTAAATTCATATTTCTAAAAAACAGATCCAACAAAACACTAAATTTCTCAATTTCCACAAAATTACACTCAAGAATGATTTTACCAATCATTGAACAGTTGATTAATAATAAATTTCAATAAATCAATGAATTTTAAATCAATTAGACATATTCTAAATAGGGGAGTTGGTAATGAATCCACCAACATCGATTGATTTGTAGAAAATGGAAAACCGGAAGAAAACTCTCAAGAAATTGGGTAGAAACTCCAAAAACCCACCTTAAATATATTCATCTCTCATTGAAAAAGAAAATTATAATTAAATTATGAATCAAATACCTTAGTTCTATCAAAATCAGTCATATATATAAGAAAACAAGAGGTATATAGATGTAGATCATAATAAAATCATGTAAAACCACCAAGAATCACAAACAAATGATCACATACTCTAATAATATAACATCACATCACCAAAAGAAGCCTTTAAATTGACTAAATATTGATGGGAGATGCTTTGTAATCCTTTCCGATGAGAAAATACAGAGTTAGGGACACATTGGTTAAAATAAATCATGTTAAATATCCAAACATGTGGGACATAAACTTCTATGATCTCACTTTAAACTCATGCACAATTATTCATATAGTTAGGCAAATAATGTGCTAACCATGAATCAGAAACTAACTTAAGTATATATCCCACATTGTTGGGACACACAGTTTAAAAAATTGTGCACCAACCATTCCATCTCTCATTATCCAATATAGAATGGTTTCTCTTACGGATTATGCATGGTATGGACCAATCATACGATTCACATAGGCATTACCTTTATCCTCTTGATCATTGTGTCTTATTTATTATAGTGGTTTCATAATTTTCTGAACTTGAGAACCATTTGTGAACATTTAGAAAATCCCCAAAACCCTCCACAACTTCTCCAATATCTCCCAAACATTACTGACATTCTTTAGATAAAAAATAAGTATAAAATCATTTTTAAATAAATGAAACCTATGGTACTAATTTATACAAAACATTTTCCATTATGAAATCATAATGTAAAAAATCCATCATTTTTTTAAAAGGTTCTGGTCATTTCACTTTAACTTTCACCCCCCTTTCCCATATCACTTTCTGAATCATACCATGTATCCACAAAACCAGTACTAGAATGCTGCTTTTTACATGAATGACATTCTCTAGCCTTTCCATAATTTGTATAGAGATATGTACTGATGAAGCATCCAAAAATAGTTCAACATGATCCAATTGAATCGCATGGCCAGGATCATACAGATACATTTTTAACTGATATACAGGAAACACAAAATGCCCCGAATTGTTCCAAAGATAAAATGATAACTGAATTTACACCGCTCTTAGTTGTTCCAGTATCTCAAAAGGGCCTATGTATATACGATACCAAATTACATATATCCCAAAATGATGACATAATAGACATGGAGATATCCTCAGGAACATGTGATCACTCATCACGAATTGAAATGGTCGTCGATGATAACAAGCATAATATTTTTAATTACTGTGTGATATCTTTATCCATTTTCTGATCAATTGATTCTTATTTGATGTTTCTTAAAAAATATCATAAAAAATAATAAATTCTTCCTTGTTTCCACCAAAAAATGGAGAGTGACACGTACGACCATACAATGCTTCAAACTAGTCCACTTGTTTTGAGGCCTGATAACTATTGTAATACTATAATTCCATTAACATCACGTGCTATTCCCTTGAGCTACCAAAATCCATTTCACAAGACAACATCAACTGTTTAATTGTTCGAATCATCCTTTCAATTTTTCTATCTATCAAAGAATGATACATTGTACACTTATTCAACTGATTGACAAGGGATTTCAATAAGGATTCAAATAAACATGATGTAAACTTCAAGTAATTAATGATGTCAATTTAATCAGGTACTCTAGGACTCTTTACAAATTATCAAATATATATTTTTTAAAAAAATTCTACTATTTGATATTCACTAATATGAATGAAATGAGCCTAATTTTTTAACATGTTCCCTATCACCCATATTTTATCATGTTCTCAAACTATTCTCAAGATAACTATTACAAAATTCATGTCTAACTACTCTCATTTTCAACATAAGGATATGTAAAGACTAAAATGTACCTATTGGAACCTGATTCTCTTCATTATCTTTGTAATAAGGTAAGTATCTAGAAACAAAACTCAACCCCTCTCATTTTCATACCATTCCACTAGAATTGTGCTTTCAATTCCGTACACATTTTCTTTATTTTAGGACGAAAAACCCATATCAAATGGTGGTAGGAATGAATATGTTATTGATAAGACATTTTAATGACCATCTTCTTTCTAAACCACAACAATTAACCTATATCCATGTTCCATCCCTCAATGGTTTCCCCACAGTTGATTTTTGATCTCATCTCCCCACATTATGAATTGAACTTCCTTGCCTCCTAAAGTCTCTTTACTAAACTAGGAATAAATGAAACTGAAAAGAAACCCAAAAATTCACTTTGATAATAACATTCCATGTGCATATGGACTAGGATAAACATTAAAATCATCTCATCTAAAGCCTCTTTTCTATATCAACATACGAATTTCTTCCTCATGCATCTGCCACAAAATTTTCATTACCTAGTATATACATCAAGATAAATGTGAAAATCTTAAAGTACTATATAAATAGTTTTTATTTAAGATTCAAATACCATCAAGATAAAATATTCATTAGGCTATTATAATATGCGAACATAGTAAAGTTATCACTAATGAGATAATGACACAAAGTCCTCACATCATTGACTATGACAGGTAAAATTAAGTCATGTTTTTTTGTAGTTTTCTCATTCACCTGAAAATACCTTGATCCATAAGATATAAAATGATCTCCCTAAATGATAATAAATTTAAAACTATATCTCAAATCATGAAAATACACCATGTATCATTGTCCTGAATTCAAAAAAATCAAGACAAGTGTCAACTTAAGGAAGAAATTTTTCTCTATAAAATACTTCTAAAATTCCTTATTCCATTGTAATGATACATTGTTTTTTTCAATAATTTTATAGGTGAATCTATTCATTATAAGTAAAAAAATCCTTAGTAATAAACATCTAGATAAAGAAAATCTATAACTTGAAGACATTCTTTAGTGGCTACCAAGAGATAATGGCCTCTATCATTTATAGATCTATAAAAACAAATCCTTAAAAAATACATGGCTATGGAAACATACACATGTATCTTTAATTCAATCTTTGATAGTTTGGAATATTTAATATCATCCCTCATGATTCCCAACATGGTTGGCCAAGGTTTTTTATGATATACCCTTTTCTTTGAATACAATAATATGTTATCTAGAAAACCCACAAAAGAAATTAGATTTCTCTGAAATATCTAATTCATCAATTCTATAAGGACTACTGGTGAATTTCTAAGACCTAAATGTATTACCACATATTCATAATGTCAATATATACTCTTGAAATACGCCATTGGAATATCCTCATTCCCCACTCACAATTACTGATATCCTTGTCACAAATCACTCTTAGATAAATATTCAATTCCCCTAAATTGGTCGACTAGATCATTAATTTGTGGGTGTTGATACTTATTCATTATCATAAATTGGTTAATCTTATGATAATATATACAACGCTTATGAGTTAGATCTAACATTTAATCAAAACAATGGTGCTACTAATGGATTTATTTTTGTCCAAATGAAGTCTTTCCATTACTTCGCTTAAAAAATTACCTTAATTCCTTTAATTATTTTTTTAAAATCTAATAAGAGATAAGAGAAATAGGGCTTATACCTGAAAGAAGATCAATCATAAACACTAATTCTCTAGTTGGTGGAAACCTTGAAAAATATTCTATAACATATCTGGAAACTTATCCACCACTTCTAGAAAACTACCATTCTTGTTCTCTTCTATCAATTATAATCTCAATGCTACAAACAATTTGGATATCATACTAACTTATACATCCAAAATAAATTGGTGCACCTACCTTTTTGTTTTCTCATTTAGAGAGATTCTCAACACATTACTCAGTCATAAAACTGACTCTTTATTAATAACAGATGATTTGATCCTTGAACAATGTCAACCAATACATACCCATTATTATGTCTTATACATCCATATCAATAAAATAGAAATCACATTTAAACTAAGTTCCATTAAAAGTTATTGAACATGATTTATACACAAAATCATGACATTATGTTTGATTAATATTAGTTTGATGATTTAGAACAGAAGGCACCATGTCACCTTTTAAACCTACAAAATAAAATATATTTGTATTAATAAATTAACGGGATTAAACCATATCAAACAATGATACCATAAGGGTAGAATTGAAAATAATCATACACCACACTATAGATGGTCCAGATTGATCATCCACAATAACCTGCTTAGTACCATATAATTTCTTTATCATTGTACTGTTCTCCTTGTTTCCATGTTTAGATTGTACTCTATATAGATTCATGGTATTCATGGAATATTATAGAAATATCTATTCTATTGATGAGAGGAATTCTAATACCCTCATTTGATTGATGCATATGATGCAAGCGACACATGAGATGTTTCCTGCACACCTAACATTACATCAATGTGACGGTAGCACTAAAGTATCCCATCTAATTGTAGTTATCGAATGATATAGGTCGTGTCATACACTCTCATTTTATATGATCTAGAGAACCACATTTTGAACATCCAACATCACTATTATGTCATGAAATAAGGATTACTAATCTCGTTGTTTGATTTTGATTCATACTACCTCCTTGGGAATAGGTGTCCCTCTTATTTTTTCTCACATAATTAGAGATCACACGATTCCCCATTTGTTTCAATATTATTCATCATCTCGTAGATCATGATATACCTCTTTTATCTACCATTTCTTGATTAGACATCTCTGTATAATCTGTAATATTGTACACATCAATCATCAAGTGAATATCATATCTCATCCCGAATTCAAAGAGATATTCTTTTAATGACATACTATTAGAAAATTTTGGTGAAAATCACAATAATTAATTGGCATAAACCACATAATACATGATAAAAAATTTTCTTGATTCTTGTTTAATAAATATATTTTTCTTTTAATATTTAACATGTGAGGATATACTTGTGTGTTAAACAATTCCACAAAATCCTCACATGCAAGGTTGTGGTCTAATTTAGCTTGATCAACAAGATCATACCACTTGAATTAAAGATCATCTAGAATATTATTCTATATATTTACCTCTATCTATGATGATGTGTATATGATATTGAAGTTATAATTTATCCTATTCAGCCACACCCCTACCATTTATAGTTTATAATCACAATGAAATATGCAGGGAATCTTCTTATTGGATTGGATGGAATGGTCTACTTTCCATTAATCATCCCTCATGTTCCCACATTCTATAGACTAAAATTATTGAATAATGATCTAAAATAGATTTTGGTTCACATGTGGCTTAGGTGTAACCACATTCTCAATAGCTTCTTTTGGTTAGTTTCTACAACACAAGCTAGGTTCCATTTTATTGAATCAAAAATAATTATATATGTATCAATCTTTTTTAAACAATGTATTGGAATAAAAAATTGAATCATAAGAGAATACCTAAATAATTATTTACAAATTACAACGTTTTTAAAATTGATAAATTTATGAAACATATCATTTTCTTTTAAAAATTGAACTCAATTTAAAAATATCCCTATCTCACTTTTTTCAATATATCACATTTGAAAGAAATATCAAAAAAATTCAAAAATCAACACATTTCACCAAATAATTACTCAAAATGAAATATTCACTCATTTAGGAAATTCATTTCCATAATGCATAACATGCTCATCTGATTGGGTGAAACCATGACATTGAGATTTCTAATCATATAAGTGTCTCTAAAACACTTATGTACTCAACTCCCTTACAACATTTGTTTGATATAGAAATTTCTGCTACATATTTTCTTCTCTACATATAAAGTCCTAATAATCATATACCTTTCTACAAACCATTCCCAATGAATATTCCTGGATAAATTTTAAATCTGAGGCCATCATAATTGATGACCACTTGTTAGTTAAGGACCAAACAAGGTGACACCTCTTTTAACATCCCACCCCTTCTCATTGTCTTTATAATTATGGAGGATGTTACTTATCCTTAAAAGTCACCCCAATATTCCAATGTCTATAAATAAATGCTATAGGATTCTGAAATGCACTGTGTTGCATTTGTTGTCAATGAGGCATGATGTTGTCATGGAATGAATGAATGTCAAGGAATGTCAAGATGTGAATGACAAAGGATGTGATGGTGATAGTGATGAAGGAGAATGGCCATGGTACTTAGAGGTATGTCACATAGGAGATTCACTAAGTGGCATAGAAGATTATGGTTGAAACATTCTCCATGTGTATCAGACGATTGTAGAACTGATCTTAATGTTTCAATACTTGTATCAAGATTATACTAAGTCACACCACTTGAAGAATTGATAATGATGGAGCATCATTACATCAGATGATTGATGATCTGATCTTTAAGTTCAAAGAACATGTATCAACTGGATACAAAGTCACAACAATATTAGAAGACCGTGAATTGTCTTAAAAATGCATGAGGAGATGAGGAGAACCATCCACAACTCCTAAGTGGATGAAGTGGTACTAATTAAGTCCATGCACTATCACTTAGTTCATGTGAATTTGAAAAAGATCCAACTTGATCTCTTATTGGATCATAGAAGCATGTTGAAGAATTATTTGATTCAGGAGCTTTGGTTGAAGTTGAACCTTCGAGAATTCGATATCCTAAGTGAAGATCATATGAGAGGAGGATTGATGAATTCCTAAGAAGAAGAGAGAAGAAATGGCTTAGAGGAGAATGGCATTTGGCATTTTTCATATGGTGTACTTTGTTTAAAAAAGTATTATTATGTCCTTTGCCAAAAACTTTGTCCAGCCAAGAGCACCTTGAGGGTTCAAACCCAAGGCACATGTGGGCCTAAGGCGCCACGCCCAAGGGGGGACCCGTGGGGCAAACCCAAGGTGGCAGAAGCCACACAGGGGTGTCACGCCCACGTGGTAGGGGCGCAGGAGAGCGCGCGGAGTGCATGGTGGGCGCTAGGAGCGCACCCGCATGGAGCAGAGGTGGGCGCTAGGAGCGCGCCCGCAGGGAGCAGAGGTGGGCATAGAGTGCACCCGCTGGGAGAACTCGGCGCAGGGCGGCACCGAGAGGGGAGAAGTTAAACTGAGCGTATCCCGGCAGCTGATCTTTGATAAACCGTGGAAAAACCGGCCTCCGATTCGATGTGGGACGCGGGATTTTTCCGCGGAGCGAATCCTGGCCGTCTGTCTCATCACGCGCTGGATCGCAGGCACTCATCTCATCCGCCGCGCACCGCGATCTAATCCAGCCATTGATGATCTATTGAACGCTGCATCCGACGGCTCTGAGGCGTCTCCTTCCTCGAGCTCAGCCGAAGGCCACCCGCGTGGCTCCGTCAAACCAGGAGCAACCCGAGAGATGTTTTCGAGCTCCTGGCCACCTCCGATTGAAGTAAAGCGTCGTTGAGGATCGTCTGGCCACACTGAACACAACCATGCTATAAAATGGGCTTGCATGTAATGTATGGAGAATTTCAAAGGAGGCCGAGGAATGCAACGTTTCCGAGGGCGTTCCATGTTGCTCGAACACCTAAACCGAAGGCTTGCATGCGTTCTAAGTCGCATGCACGAAGAGGAGAGGAAAAAGAAAAAGAAAAGTACCCACGTTTGAAACAGAGGAAGATATCAAGATTTGGAAAATCTTGAATGCCCGAAATTTTCGGGGATTCAAAGATTGTATCACGCGGATGGGCCGAGGAATTTCTCTGCCTATAAAAGGAGCACCCGAGGCGCTTGAAGCTTTTACTGATCCTTTGTTGACAATCCGAAGTCCCGTGAGTGCTCTCTGCCTCGTGAAGAAAGAAGCCCCGCGCATTCTACTTGCACGGCTGAGGTTCCTTTCGCGCACACTTGCGTGAAAGAAGAAGAAGGATTCCCTACGCACCTTCCCCTTGTGCGGAAGGAGGACCCGAGGCCACATCACTTGCGCACCCCGCGGTTGGCCGAGGTCTTGCGCGGCCCTTGTTCTTGAGCTTGCTTGGCAGTGGAACTTGCGCACTGCCTTGTGCACCCAAGTGTGTCTTGCGCATTGAAGAAGAAGTAAAGGCCGTGGCTCAAACAGCCCTTGCGTGCCTCCTTGCTGATTGAGTTCGGGTGAAGAATATCTCACCCACGGGTTAAGTGTGTGCAAGGCAGTATACCACACTTTGTGTGTGTGTGGTAAGTGGAGAAGAAGACCCGAGGCTTTGAGTGCACAAAGAATTAACAAGGCCGGGGCCTTATGTGTGTGCATTCTTGAAGAATGAAGACCATCACACTTTTGTGTGTGTGTGCAATTCAAGTGAAGGCCGAGACTTGCATTCCTTGTGTGCAAAGTGAAGGAGGGAGGCCTTAGGCATTTGTGTGTGAAAATTAAAGGAGGCCAAGTTTTAGTGCCTTATGTGAGCAACAAGTGAAGACCTACCATCTTGGGTATATTCTAAGTAAAGAACAAGAATACTCTACGACCATTTAAGTGTGTGCCATGTGCTATGAAGACCACACTTTGTGTGTCAAGTGAAGAAGGTCGAGAGGAAGTGTGTGAAAGTGAAGGAGGCCAAGCCTTGTGTTTGCTAATTGATCAAAGGAAGTGTGTGTGTGCAAACAAAACAAGTAGGCGGAACCTAGTGTGTGCACTAAAAGTGTAAACACCTAGAAGAAGAAGACATCCACACAAAGAAGAACACACATTTATGTGTGTGAGCAAATTGAATTAAGTGTGTGAAGTTCAAGGAAGGTGTGTGCTTAAAGAGACTACACCCTTTGTGGGTTTATTGCACCAAGAGAAGAAATAAGGGGAGTGCATGCCTGCATGCATGCACGTGCACACTTAAACAAGTCAAATCTGCTTGTGTGCATTTGAGTTGTCCAAGACCAGGAGTTCTTGAAGATGAAGAGATGACAAGCACTCAGTGCACGAAGATGATGGGAAGTGAGACTGAAGCCAGACTAAAGTTAAAGACATCAGCTGCCTGAGTTTTCAGTAATTGAGAAGAGCCTGATCAACAGAAGTGATCCGAAGTGAACAGCAAGACCAACAGACATGTTCTTCACAAGTGAGCAGAGGTACAGAGCAAGGCCCGCAACCTTTATCCCAGGCTGCTGAAGATACTTGAAGAACCTAAAGTGAAGAAGAGCTACTCGTGTGACTCGAGGAGCCAGGAGAAGCCCCCTGTAAGACTCAGGGCGGAGGAAGTCTTTAGTGGGATTCTGGAGAAGGCCGGTGGGACTCTGGAAACACTGTGGGACACAGTATAAAGACCCTCTTGTGGGACTCAGGAGAGATACAGTGGGACTCTGTATCGACCATTGTAATTCTAACAAGTTATAATGGAGAAACCATGTTGGGGAGTATAACCAACATGGCAATGAAGTAGGCCTTTGGTGTCGGACCTTATAAATCCTTGTGTCCAGTGCCTTTACATTTACTGCATCATTTGAGGAAAGGCGAGAGATACAAGAAGAGTGGATCGAGGCTTTAACTAGCCATAGAGGTTTAATTGATAAAGAATCAATTAGTAAAAAGTTTAAAGGGATCACTGATTCACCCCCTCCCCCTCTCAGTGATTCACACTGATCTGGGCACTTAAATTGGTATCAGAGCGAAGGTTACCTCTAAAAGATCCAAGGGAGTCTTTATGAAGTGCAGATTTGAGGAAATGAGCGACCGTCCTCAAATGGAGATATCTGCCAAGACTCAGAAAAATAGAAAGAAGAAACAGGCCAAGAAGCTGAAGAAAGCATGTCCTAGCTGTGATGAAGTTGGAACAATGAATGATCTTCAAAATACACTCAAATATCTTCAGAAGACAGTCCCCATGGAAGTGGCAAAGTGTATAGCTACAGGAATCCATGATCTTCAAGAAGAAAAATTACAGCTAGAAGAAGAAGCC
The DNA here is from genome assembly GCA_963277665.1 of Viscum album. Classification (NCBI taxonomy): domain Eukaryota; kingdom Viridiplantae; phylum Streptophyta; class Magnoliopsida; order Santalales; family Viscaceae; genus Viscum; species Viscum album. The sequence goes on from OY728129.1 coordinate 940,718,018, forward strand.
AATTCAATGGAAGATCAATTGGCAAAAAGGGTTGGCATAACCAACACTCTCAAAAAGCTCGTGAAGGCTAAGGATGGAATAGTTTCTCTTTGCAATGAAAGATATGAAGATACTTGTGAAGAATTGCAAAGAATCCTTTCTGAGAAATAATTCTTTAATACAATGGTCAAAGAAGTTTTCCATGCACTGGAAAAGAGGCACAAAGTTACAATGATTGTCAGCGATGCTCAAATTGACGACAAAGTCAAAATGGTGAAGGAGATTGACAACTCATTGTATGAAATAAAGAAGGTGCATGATGACCAGATGGAACAGCTGAAACAGAATTGGGAAGTTATGCTAAGATTGGTTGAGGATGAAAAGAACTCCCTCAACATGAAATGCTTTGAACTGGAGGTGATATTGAAAAATCTGCAATCACCCAAAGTTGAAGCCTCCCAGTCAGCTGAAAGAAGAAATGTTGCTACTCAAGTGAGCTTTGAGAAGGATGATTCTAAAAGAAAGACATCCTCTAATGAAAGGTAAACATCTTCTAAAAATAAGGTACCATCCATACCATCTTGTATTGATGCTTCTAATTGTGTTTCCACAAAAAGTGCAAGATGGAAGAATGATTCCAAACAAGTATGGATGAAGACAATGAAGAAAGAGAGCTCTCCTGAAACAACACAGCAAGTCAAGAAAAGTACCCAACAATCAGAAGGACTGGAGAGGCCAAAATTTGTGGGTCAGTGTTGGTGTTGTAATAAGTATGGGCACTGTGCAAAGGATTGTTGGTACAATCAACTGAATGTCAAAGCACAAAGGAAGCCCATGCCACGGGGGAGCAAGCCAGAAGAAAAGAAGCAACATCCATAGGTCCAGAGACATCTGTTTACTGCTAACAGATTTGGATTTCTTGATAACATCTGGGATGTGTGAAAAAGTGGTCAAATAGATACATGTCAATCTCCAATTGTATCCAGAGATCGAAAGAAGAAAAGATCACAGAACCTAGCTCAGAGAGAATCGTTGGGAAGCAAGATGAAAGTAGAAAATGCTCCCAAAAAGATGTTGAAAAAGGAAGATAAGTCCTTGGATTCTAAATCCAAGAAGGGTGATTCATCCAGAAGGACCACCAAGATGAAAACATGCTTCTACTGTGGAAAGAAAGGACATATCATGGATCTTTGTAAACAAGCCACGAAATTCAATAGAGGCAGACTGGACTCAAACAGACAATCAATCCAGATGAAGCAGAAGGGATTGGTTGAAAACAAGTTACCTAAGAAAGGTAGCTTGAAAGCATCAAAGGAAGCATGTGGAATATCCAGAACTGAGGCCACACTTCCAAGTGAATTACTAGTCATATGGCCAAATCAGTTGCAACTTGCCAATGATCTGCAAAGAGCTGAAGATGAAGTTCTGGAAATTGCTAAGGCAAAAGGGAAGAAGAAGCTTTCACATGAAGATGTATTGAGATCCACACCAGCACAAACATCATTGAAGATCAAATCTGAAAGTGTGAAGAATGGTGAAAATGGGACATCTCGGTTGAGAGAATCTTCTCAACCTTATTGTTCACAGTGATGAACCAAGGAGTTTCCAACTTATTCCCTAATAACTTGTATTTACATGTGCTAACATTGCAGGGAATTGAAGATGATGATCATTCTCAGTTGGAGGATGGTTTTGGAAATAATGGAGTGCACCCCTTGAGGGGGAGCCAATCTGTAGAAGATGGGATTCTGAGATTTAATACCATCTTGAGAAAAGTGAAGGTATTCTAATCATACTTTCATCCCTTGATTCTTAATTGTATTCATCATGACAACTAAGGGGGAGTATTGATTGAACATAAATGGTTGAAAGGGGGAGCTTTATCTTTGCATTGAACTTTCTAATGAGTTTTGTGAAGTATGTGCAGGATTTAGCAATTCATTGATATATCTGAAAAATTTCAAACCCCTTGAAGCATGATCTCACATGTATAGTGAAATGTGGACAGCATTGAAAAATCTTGGTTACATCACTCTTGTTTTCTACACCGGGTTAGCCCAAGTAGACTTAGAGTTGATTTACTAAAGGTTCATTGCTAAAGAGATCATGTGACATCATCCCTCTCTTAGTTGTTGTGACGAAAATGATTTTCAAAGGGAGGAAGTGATTTTTTGAAGAGAACCACACCACACCTTTGCATTTGATTGCCAATAAGGGGGAGAAAATATTGGCACACATATTGACCCATTCATATGTGCAGAAGGCGTGTATTGACAACAAATACAAAGGGGAGATTGAAATGCACTGTGTTGCATTTGTTGTCAATGAGGCATGATGTTGTCATGGAATGAATGGATGTCAAGGAATGTCAAGATGTGAATGACAAAGGCTGTGATGGTGATGGTGATGAAGGACAATGGCCATGGTACTTAGAGGCATGTCACTTAGGAGATTCACTAAGTGGCATAGAAGATTGTGGTTGAAACATTATCCATGTGTATCAGACGATTGTAGAACTGATCATAATGTTTCAATACTTGTATCAAGATGATACTAAGTTACACCACTTGAAGAATTGATGATTATGGAGCATCATTACATCAGATGATTGATGAGCTGATCTTTAAGTTCAAAGAACTTGTATCAACTGGATACAAAGTCACAACAATATTAGAAGACCATGAATTGTCTTAAAAATGCATGAGGAGATGAGGAGAACCATCCACAACTCCTAAGTGGATGAAGTGGTACTAATTAAGTCCATGCACTATCACTTAGTGCATGTGAATTTGAAGAAGATACAACTTGATCTCTTATTGGATCATAGAAGCATGTTGAAGAATTATTTGATTCATGAGCTTCGGTTGAAGATGAACCTTCGGGAATTCGATATCCTAAGTGAAGATCATATGAGAGGAGGATTTATGAATTCCTAAGAAGAATAGAGAAGAAATGGCTTAGAGGAGAATTACATTTGGCATTTCTCATATGGAGGACTTTGTTTAAAAACAAAGTATTATTCTGTCCTTTGCCAAAAAATTTGGCCAGCCAAGAGCACCTTGAGGGTTCAACCCCAAGGCACATGTGGGCCTAAGGCGCCACGCCCAAGGGGGAACCCATGGGGCAAGCCCAAGGCGGAATAAGCCACGCAGGGGTGTCACGCCCGCGTGGCAGGGGCCCAGGAGAGCGCGCGGAGTGCATGGTGGGCGCTAGGAGCGCGCCCACAGGGAGCAGAGGTGGGCGCTAGGAGCGCGCCCGCAGGGAGCAGAGGTGGGCGCAGAGTGCGCCCGTAGGGAGAACTCGGCGCAGGGCGGCACCGAGAGGGGAGAAGTTCAACTGAGCGTATCCCGGCAACCGATCTTTGATAAACCGCGGAAAAACCGGCCTCCGATTCGATGTGGGGCACGAGATTTTTCCGCGGAGAGAATCCTGGTCGTCCGTCTCATCGCGCACTGGATCGCAGCCACTCATCTCATCCGCCGCGCGCCGTGATCTAATCCAGCCGTTGATGATATTTTGAACGCTGCATCTGATGGCTCTGAGGCATCTCCTTCCTCGAGCTCAGCCGAAGGCCACCCGCGTGCCTCCGTCGAACCAGGAGCAACCCAAGAGATTTTTTCGAGCTCCTGGACACCTCCGATTGAAGGAAAGCGTCCTTGAGGATAGTCTGGCCACACTGAACACAGCCATGCTATAAAATGGGCATGCATGTAATGTATGGATAATTTCAAAGGAGGCCGAGGAATGCAAAGTTGCCGAGGGCGTGCCACGTTGCTCGAACGCCTAAACCGAAGGCTTTCATGTGTTCTAAGTCGCATGCATGAAGAGGAGAGGAAAAAGAAAAAGAAAAGTACCCGCGTGTGAAACGGAGGAAGATATCAAGATTTGGAAAATCTTGAATGCCCGAAATTCTCGGGGATTCAAAGATTGTATCACGCAGATGGGCCAAGGAATTCCTCTGCCTATAAAAGGAGCACCCGGGGCGCTTGAAGCTTTTGTTGATCCTTTGTTGAAAATCCAATGTCCCGTGACTGCTCTCTACCTCACGAAGAAAGAAGCCCCGCGCATTCTACTTGCGCGGCTGAGGTTCCTTTCGCGCACACTTGCGTGAAAGAAGAAGAAGGATTACCTGTGCACCTTCCCCTTGCGTGGCAGGAAGACCCGAGGCCGCATCACTTGCGCACCCCGCGGTTGGCCGAGGTCTTGTGCGCCCCTTGTTCTTGAGCTTGCGCGGCAGTGACACTTGCGCGCTTCCTTGTGCACCCAAGTGTGTCTTGTGCTTTGAAGAAGAAGTAAAGGCCGTAGCTCAAACAGCCCTTGTGCGCCTCCTTGATGATTGAGTTCGGGTGAAGAATATCTCACCCATGAGATAAGTGTGTGAAAGCTAGTATACCACACTTTGTGTGTGTGTGGTAAGTGGAGAATAAGACCCGAGGCTTTGAGTGCACAAAGAATTAACAAGGCCGGGGCCTTATGTGTGTGCATTCTTGAAGAATGAAGACCATCACACTTTTGTGTGTGTGTGCAATTCAAGTGAAGGCTGAGACTTGCATGCCTTGTGTGCAAAGTGAAGGAGGGAGGCCTTAGGTATTTGTGTGTGCAAATTAAAGGAGGCCAAGGCTTAGTGCCTTATGTGAGAAACAAGTGAAGACCTAGCATCTTGGGTGTATGCTAAGTAAAGAACAAGAACACCCAACGACCATTTAAGTGTGTTCCATGTGCTATGAAGACCACACTTTGTGTGTGAAGTGAAGAAGGTCGAGAGGAAGTGTGTGCAAGTGAAGGAGGCCAAGCCTTGTGTTTTCTAATTGATCAAAGGAAGTGTGTGTGTGCAAACAAAACAAGTAGGCAGAACCTAGTGTGTACACTCAAAGTGTAAACACCTAAAAGAAGAAGACATCCACACAAAGAATAACACACATTTATGTGTGTAAGAAAATTGAATTAAGTGTGTGAAGTTCAAGGAAGGTGTGTGCTTAAAGAGACTACACCATTTGTGGGTTCATTCCACCGAGAGAAGAAAGAAGGGGAGTGCATGCTTGCATGCATGCACGTGCACACGTAAACAAGTCAAATCTACTTGTGTGCATTTGAGTTGTCCAAGACCAGGAGTTCTTGAAGATGAAGAGATGCCATGCACTCAGTGCACAATGAGGATGTGAAGTGAGACTGAAGCCAGACTGAAGTTAAAGACATCAGCTGCCTGAGTTTTCAGTAATTGAGAAGAGCCTGATCAACAGAAGTGATCAGAAGTGAAGAGCAAGACCAACAGACCTGTTCATCACAAGTGAGCAGTGGTACAGAGCAAGGCCAGCAGCCTTTATCGCAGGCTTCTGAAGATACTTGAAGAACATAAAGTGAAGAAGAGCTACTCGTGTGACTCGAGGAGCCAGGAGAAGCCCCCTGTGAGACTCAGGGCGGAGGAAGTCTTCAGTGGGATTCTGGAGCAGGCCATTGGGACTCTGGTAACACTGTGGGACGCAGTATAATGACCCTCCTGTGGGACTCAGGAGAGATACAGTGGGACTCTGTAACGACCATTGTAATTCTAACAAGTTATAATGGAGAAACTGTAACAGCCCGAGATTTTATGAAAAATATTCTTTTTAATTTTATTAATGTCTTGTGTTGTACGCTACACAAAAAGGAGCTTGTACAACACACATCCATGACTTGCCTTGCATTACACGCAATCGTGACCTTCCTCGATAGCGTGTGTAGTACGCAATACCGAGTTTCACTAAACAACGATATGCTATTAAAATATTATTATAACTAGCTGTTATGAATAGTAATAACCACCTTTTAAAATTTTAGAAATTTTAGCTCTCAAAATGGACTTCATTTTTGGATTCGGAGTATCAAATTCAGCCTAAGGTGAAATTTTGGTACTTTTCGGATAACTTTCATATTCTGATGAATAGTGAAAATTACTAAATTATAATTAAAAACAACTTTTTTAATCAAAATAATTAATAGTGATAAATTATTAATTTGAGTGGTTTTAAAGTATATTTAGAATATATTTTTACAGTTTAATACAATTTTGGTCATTGGATGTAATTTCACATTTAAACCAGACATAAACAAGTGTCAATCTTTTGATAGATATTGTTTCTTAAAAACACGCTATTTGGTTTAACAGCAGGATTTAATTATAAAATTAATTAATGCAACTTCTATGTTATGAATTTGGTAAAATAGACTTCATTTTTGAATTCGGAATATGAAATATAGCTTAGGATGAAATTTTGGCATTGTTCTGAAAAACATCAATTTTTGATGAATAGTGAAACTACTAAGTGGTAGTTAAAAAACTGAATTTTTCATAAAACATAATTTTAGCACTTCTATGAATGGAATTTCAAAAATCCGAGAGACACGGTTGATGTCAGTAAGTAAAATGTGGTTCAATGAGATGAAAATAATTTTTGGTGAATAGTAACTTTTTACTTTTATTTACCACGGTTAAAAGTAAATAGGGTAATTAAGGGTAACAATGATATTAATATTACCCTAACACATGTACTAATCCTATTCGACAAGTGTATCTCGACCAAAAACAACCTTAAGTGTAAAATATTATCATTTAGGCCCACTTGGATTAGATTAGGACATTTATTATTATTTAATTCAAAGAAGAGTGAAAAGAGTTAAAATCAAAGTTTATTTACTAAAACATTTTTAATATGAGGTTATACATAAGATACATTCGATTGTAAATATTAATTAGAAAGCTAAACATATTTCCTACATAATGGTATTTTATTTATAATTTTTAGACATTATATAATTTAATTTATTTATGACACAATGATGATGCAGTAATTATCTTATTAATGAAATATTGACATAATTGATGTTATAAACACCAAAATAAATGTAATTTGAGACTTTTTATGAATTCCACTATTTTTCTAGGTTACTATGATATATTAGTATTGATTTAATCAACTTGTTTCGAACATATAATTCTGTTATGACTTTCACAAAAATCATATATCAAATAGTTTCAAAATTGACACAAATAGTTTTTAAATCAAATATTATATTATTAATTGTTATTTTATTACTAAAAATCTAATAATCTGCCAAATGACTTAGATAAGGATATATATATTAAAAATAAACAATTTGGGGTTCGTTTGTCATGTTATAGTAAGTTTATTAACCATATAGTGTAAGAAAACAAAAAGACACGGTAAAAGTTAAATTATTTAACTTAAAGTTAAATCTAATTGATAAGGTTAAAATAATAACCTAAACTTGTCTAAATCCTATTGGTTGATAGGATTTCGACCCATACCCACTTTAGCTTCGAAATAAGACCCTTTGGAACCATTATAAACCTATTTTGACTTTAATATAAAATAATATTTTGAGATATTCTTAAGGTGCCCATCTCCTCCCTTATAAAAGGGCACCTCCTCCCTCTCTTCCTCACACAACATTGAGCCTTCAATCTCAGACAAACCCTGCCAAAATCTCTTCTACACTTCCCCAGTATCATCCTAGAGGTCATGGTATTCTTCAAAGGCCATCCTTAGTTCTTTAAGTGGAGGATAAGTGAAGGCGCGTCAAAAAGAGGTAATATCCATTACCGATCTTTTTCAATTTCTTTCTTCTTCAACTTCTTCTTATTTAGTTGTTTCATGATAAAGTAATAACATAAGTATTTCTTATATACTGATACGTTATTATAAATATGAAACAACTCTAATTAACCTTTTATCCATCCTGCGGAAAAAGGAAATCACCGAGCGTGCGTACGTACGGAATACCGTCTCCACGCCGTGGTGTAATCTATTTTCCATAACCACCTTAATTGGATGGGTATAATGGTCTAATGAGTAACTATATATGATTATTATAAAGTGATATTGATACTGAAATAGTATACAAACACTTCAAAACAATTCCACGACCATGGGAACGATATCATCGCTCGTGCGTACGTACGGACTACCGTCTCCACGACGCGATGAGATTCATTCTCAATGATTAACCATTCATGAATGATTATAAAGTATATATAATAATTACTAATGAAATATATGACATAATAATGATACTGGATTTATTTATATGTATGTCATCTACTTAATTCCATTCAATTCAATAAGGAAACGAAAACAGCGTTCATGCGTACGTACGGACTACCGTCTCCATGAACGGTGTATTTCTTTCCATTTACTGATTTATTATATATATGTATATTATGAATATATATATATATATATATAAATCATGTTTTATATTATGGAATTAAGTAATCATGATCTAAGTAATCATATGAATAATTACAAGTCAAAACACGGATGACAAATGAAACAATTTTACCCAAAACGCTCTTTAACATGGGATTTACAAAAGAACGGGTAATATAAAGTCATAAGTGAACCATATATGATATCATAACAATGAATATGATTCTGTAATAAGTGAATGACATTATTTAAATCATTATACAGGAGGTTCGGACACTTACGAAGCAAATCGGACCTAAGGTAAGGGAAATATCACAATCTCATTTTTATCCGAGATTGTTTATACTTTGGCATTTACTGGGGTGTATTTTATCATCCACATCCATGTTCCCTCAATATGTAATATTGTTTCCATCCACTTACAATAGTTTAAATCCAATTTTACCCTTTGGGAGTTTTTAGTAAAGAATATGAAAGGAATCTTTTGTCGTTTTTTTCGTACGAGGTACTTTTTGACTTTTCCGACAAAAGTACGAAGAATGTTTTTTTAACTTATACGGAATGAATGGATTTTTAAAACATTATTTCCAAGAAGCTTACTTTACAATTTTTCAAGTTTATTTTTAATCAACTTCTTTTATTTTAAAGTCGTATGGCATGTTATGAAAGGAAAAATGTTTTTGAAGTAGAAAGGATATTTTCCTCAAGAATGGAGTTCAAGTATTTTATCAAAATTATTTTCCATATAAGATAATAAAAGGGTTCTGTTTTTATCCCTATTATTACATGGATTTTATTATGTTGTGATTGAAATATTTTTATGAATTCCTTTTTCTTATATGAATTGTTTTATGATGTCATGTTGTTTAAGAATTCAATTTTTATTACATGAGTTACGCTATGATGTATGGTTTATGATTATGTGGCACACATAAGAAAGGATTCATTATAAGATGTGTGGGACCTATATCTCCCTCCAATTCATTGGGTAAAGATTTTATATCTCATGATATAGACATGGCTGGAATGGTAGTTTATACCGGTTCAGTGAAACAGGACTGAAACGAGGGTGACTCGGTTCAGAAAGGGACTTTGTCCACTAAGATAGTCTTGGCAATGAGTCTTGACTAACAAGAAATGATTATCTATGATTATGTGTGTATGCCACAAAGTTTCATGTTTTATGTTATGCTTATTGGGATTTCATTTCACTACTATGATTTATCCCATGATATGAAATTATGCTCTCTTTTACAGGTTAAGATTTCCAAAAGTTATGTTCTTATGAATATGTTGTGATTGATTTTTCTATTGCTTACCCTTACTGAGCATTTGAGCTCACACTTTTATGTTTTCTTTTCCCTAGGATATAAAGAAAGGTTTTAGGTAAAAAAAGGGAAGATCTTTATGGGAGATATTGAAGATCTTTCACCACGATTAGAAGATTACGTTCCGAGTTTCCAAAGATACTAAACTATTACGATCCTTGTGTGTGTGTTTTTGTTATGTACTAAGTATTCCGCTAATGTAATGTAATGTCAATGTACGATAAGATTCGGGTCTTTACAGTTGGTATCAGAGGAACGGTTTAGTCAACCTTTGGAAACTAGGATGCGAAAACGTTAGTGAGATCCCTAGAGATATTTCTACAGTATGTCTAGGGATGTCCCTAAGGATAAGTATACGTATAGGTTATAGTACTAGAACTACGCTAACGATCATAGAATTAAACCTAAGATGTTAGATATTGAAGGTACTCCCCCTTTATTATTTTGTTTTCCCTAACATGATTTTTTCCTCTCACACTATTCTTTTTGAGTTTTAGACGATGGCTGGAACCCGAAGGAACCGTGTTGATCAATGAAATGGAAAATGCAATGATTGTCCTCCTGAACAAACAAATGTTATGGGAGATGGAGTGAAAAATATTATTGTTATCCTTACACAAGCTGAAGTGCCCAGATCAGTGTGAATCACTGAGAGGGGGAGGGGTGAATCAGTGATCCTTTAAAACTTTTTACTAATTGATTCTTAATCAATTAAACCTCTATGGCTGGTTAAAGCCTCGATCCACTCTTCTTGTATCTCTCACCTTTCCACGAATGATGCAGTAAATGTAAAGGCACTGGACACAAAGATTTACAAGGTTCGGCACCAAAGGCCTACGTCCTTGCCATGTTGGTTATACGTCCCAACATGGTTTCTTCCATTATAATCTGTTAGTATTATAATGGTCGATACAGCATCCCAATGTATCTCTCCTGAGTCCCACAGGAGGGTCTTTATACTGCGTCCCACAGTGTTACCAGAGTCCCACTGGCCTGCTCCAGAATCCCACTGAAGACTTCTTCTCCCTGAGTCTCACAGGGTCTTCTCCTGGCTCCTCGAGTCACACGAGTAGCTCTTCTTCTCTTTAAGCTTCTTCAAGTATCTTCAGCAGTCTGGGATAAAGACTGCTAGCCTTGCTCTGTACCTCTGCTCACTTGTGATGAACAGGTCTTCTCGTATTGCTCAGGATTTATCTCCTTCTTCTAAGGATGACCTGGCTTCTCTCCAACTACTGAATACTCAGACAAATGATGTCTTTAACTTCAGTCTGGTCTAGTCTCAGTTCACATCAACTTCATGCACTGAGTGCATGGAATCTCTGCATCCTCATTCACTGATTGCATGGTCTCTCAAATTCTTCAAGATCCTCTGGTCTTGGTCAACTCATATGCACACCACTGATTTAAGCTTTATTCACGTGTGCATGTGCATGCATTCATGCATGCATTCCCCTTTCTTTTCTCCTTGGTGTAATAAACCCACAAAGGGTGTAATCACTTCAAGCACACACCTTCTCACTTCCTTCACACACTTAATTCCTTTTGCTTACACACATGAATGTGTGTTATAATTTGTGTGAGTGTCTTCTACTTCTTCTATGTGTGTTCACTCCACTTAGTGCACACACACTAGGTTCGGCCTTCTTGTTCTTGTTTGCTCACACACACTTCCTTTGATCAATTAGAAAACACAAGGCTTGGCCTACTTCACTTACTAAGCACACACACTTCCTTTTTCTTTTAATATTCTTCAAAGTGTGCACTTCACTTATGCACACACTTGGTTCTCCATTTTGTACACACAAGGGCTACGACCTCTTCTTCAAATGCACACACAAAGTGTGTTCTTCAATTTGGCACAACCAAGGTATGGCCTCGGTCTTCCTCCACTTCTTGCACACTCACAGCTAGGGTGTATGTATTTCACTTTATGTGGCTTTCCTCCTCACTTATCACACAACTCGTAGGTATGTAATGCACTTCATCTTCATGTTGCACTAAGCACACACACTGCCCAGGATGTTCTTAATTTTGGATCGCGCAAGGTGCTTGAATACAAGCCTCGGCCTTCCTGACTTCAACAGCCGTGCAAGTCATCTGACAGCCGTGGGCGCGCAGGGTGTCAAGGACACCAACTGCCGCGCAAGTGCGGGCTTCAACCGTGGGCGCGCAAGGTGCTGCGCCCCCCGGGTTCTTCCTGCCGCGCAAGGGGAAGGTGCGCAGGGTTCTTCTCCAACCTCTTTCGTGCAAATTATGCATAAAAGGATCCTTACGGAGCTAGTGGGAACTCCGGGCTTCTGCCGCGCAAGTGATGCACGCAGTAATTCTTCGCGAGGCACAAGAGCTCTCACGGGACTTCTCAAAGTTTCAGCGCATCAGCAAACTTCTAAGAGGGCTCGTGCTCTCTTTTTATAGGCAAAGGAATTCCAAATCTTCCTTGGGATATATCTCTCAAATCCCCGAAGTTTTCGGGTATTTCATGATTTTGCAAATCTTGATTTTCTCCTCAGTTCACCGCGGGTTCTCCTTCTATATTTTTATTTTCCTCCTTCACGTGCATGCATTTTCGAACAAATGCATGACCTCTTTAATACTTGTCTATGCATACCACAAACACACGTGGCCTCGGCACCTTTGGTTTGCCACGGCCGAACTTCGAATTCTTTCTCGATGCATGCATGCAACATTTTAATGCATGCATGAGTTCGTTATGGCCTAACGATCACAAAGGAGGTCTCGGTTTTCTCGGAGGTGGCCGGGAACTCAAAAACCGTCGTCGGGATGCCTCTAGTTCGAACGGAGGCTGCGGGTGGCTTCGAGCGAGCTCAAGGAAGAGGACGGACGGGGAGCCGTCGGATCAGGTGATCAGATAATCTCGGACGGCCTGGATCAGATCGCGGATGGTGCGATTAGATGAGAAGCTCAGATCGTCCGCGAGATCAGATGGATGACCACGATTTTCTCCGCGGAAAAATTGCGCGTCCCACATCGAAACGACGCGCTGTTTTTCCGCGGTTTATCACCCAAGCACTGCCGGCTTCCCTTCAGTTGCACTTCTCCCCTCCCGGTGCCACCCCGCACCGGGTTCTCTCTGCGGGCGCGCTCTGCGCCCACTCACGCCACCTGCGGGCGTGCTCCTAGCGCCCACCATGCACTACCTGACACTCGCGGGTGCGCTCATGCGCCCCTACCGCGCTCCTCCGGGCGTGACCCAGTCACCTATGCGGTGTCTTGGGTGCGTCCTGCCGCCCTGGGCTCGCCCCACGGGTTCCCTCATGTGTGTGGTGCCTAGCGCCCATGCCTTGGGGTTGAACCCTCAAGGTGTCCATGGCTGGCCATATTTTTTGGCAAAGGCATGAGAGTACTTTGTATAAAAACAAAGTAACCACATACATAATGTGAAATGCCAAGAGCCACTCCTTCCTCTTCATTTCTCCTTCTTCCTCTCTTATTATTCATTATAATTCCTCCAATTCCTCCTTAACATATATTCTAATATTAGGAGGTGGAATTCCCGAAGGTTCATCATCTTCAACCGAACTCCTTAATCAAATAGATTCTTCAATGTTCTTCATTGATCTAATCATAGATCAAATTGGATCTTCTTCAAATTCACATGCACAAAGTGATAGTGCATGGAATTCTTTAATCCACTTCATCCACTTAGAGATTGTGGATGGATCATCTTCAACTCCTCATGCATTGTCAATACAATGCATGGTCTTCTAACATTGTTGTAACATTGTATCCACTTGATACAAGTTCTTTGAACTTTAAGAACAGCTCAACAATCGTCAGATGTAATGATGCTCCATCATCATTCATTCTTCAAGTGTTGTAACTTAGTATCATCCTGATACAAGTATTGAAACATTAAGATCAGTTCTACAATCGTCTGATATTCATAGAGAATGTTTCAACCACAACATCCTATGTCACTTAGTGAATCTCCTAAGTGACATGCATCTTAGTACCATGGCCATTCTCCATCTCCATTCATCACCAACACCATCACATCCTTTGTCATTCACATATTGAACCTCCTTGACATCCATCCATTCATTCCTTGACAACATACCTCATTGACAACAAATGCAACAAAGTGCACTTCAATCTCCCCCTTTTTATTTGTTGGAAATACACTAAAGCACATATGAATGGGTCAATATGTGTGCCAATATTTCTCCCCCTTATTGGCAATCAAATGCAAAGGTGTGGTGTGGTTCTCTTTCAAAAATCTCTTCCTCCCTTATAAAATCATTTTCTTGAAAAACACTGAGAGAGGGATGATGTCACATGTTCTCTTTAGCAAAGAACCTTTAGTAAATCAGCTCTAAGTCTACATGGGCTAACCCGGTGTAGAAAAAAAGAGTGATATGACCAAGGAATTCAAAGCTGTCCATAATTCTCTATACATGTGAGATCATGCTTAGGGGTTCGAAATTTTTCAGATATAACAATGAATTTGCTAAATCCTGTACAACTTCACAAAACTCATTAGAAAGTTCAGGTGCAAAGATAAAGCTTCCCCTTTCATCCATTTGACTTCAATCAATAATCCCCCTTAATTGTCATGATGGATACAATTAAGAAACAAGGGATGAAAGTATGATTGGAATACCTTCATCTTTTCTCAAGATGGTATTAAATCTTAGAATACCATCTTCTCCAGATTGGCTCCCCCTCAAGGGGTGCTCTCCATTCTACCCAAACCACTCTCCAGTTGAGAATGATCATCATCTTCAATTACCTGTAATGTTAGCACATGTAAATACAAGTGATTAGGGAATAAGATGGAACCTCCTTGGTTCATCAATGTGAACAACAAGGTTGAGAAGATTCTCTCAACCGAGATGTCCCATTTTCACCATTCTTCACACTTGCACGTTTGATCTTCATTGATGTATGTGCTGGTGTGGATCTCAACACCTCTTTTACTTCTTTGTGTGTGACTCCTGTATTTCTTGGTGCCTTCTGAGCACTAGAGTCTCCTGGTGCAATCTTCATTCTATTGAAGAATCCCTTATGAGCTGGAATGAATATCATGCATTTATCACTAGTATGTCCAGCTTGATTGCACCTCACACACAGAACATGATCTTCATGTGAAATATTTTTCTTTCCTTTTGCCTTAGCAATTGCCAGAACTTCATCTTCAGCTTTTTGCAGATCTTTGGAAAGTTGCAACTGATTTGGCCATATGACTAACAAGTCATTTGGATGTGGGGCCTCAGTTTTGGAAATTCCACTTGGTTCTTTTGATACATTCAAGCTACCTTTCTTAGGCAAATTGTTTTCAACCAATCCCTTCTGCTTCTTCTGGATTGATTGTCTGTTTGAGTCCAGTCTGCCTCTATTGAATTTCATGGCTTCTTTACAAAGATCCATGGTATGGCCTTTCTTTCCACAGTAGAAGCATGTTTTCTTCTTGGTGGTCCTTCTGGATGCATCACCCTTCTTGGATTTAGACTCCAAGGACTTCTTTTCCTTTTTCAAAACCTTCTTGGGAGCATCTTCAACTTTCTTCTTGTTTCCCAAGGATTCTATTTTAGCTAGGTTCAGTGATCTTCTCTTCTTTTAGCTCTGGATACAGTTGGAGATTGACATGTATCTTTTTGACCACTTTTGAAATCATCCCAGATGTTGTCAAGTAATCCAAATCTATTTGCAGTAAACAGATGTCTCTGGACCTGTGGATGCTGCTTCTTTTCCTCTGGCTTGCTCCCCCTTGGCATGGGCTTCCTTTGTGCTTTGACATTCAGTGGATTGTACCAACAATCCTTTGTACAATGCCCATACTTATTACAACACCAACACTGACCCACAAATCTTGACCTCTTCAGTCCTTCTGATTGTTGGGTACTTTTCTTGACTTTCTGTGTTGTTTTAGGAGAGCATTCTTTCTTCATTGTCTTCATCCATACTTGTTTGGAGTTATTCTTCCATCCTGCACTTTTTGTGGAAACACATTTAGAAGCATGAGTACAAGATGGGATGGATGGTACCTTCTTCTTAGAAGTTGTTGCCCTTTTATTAGAGGATGTCTTTCTTTTAGAATCATCCTGCTCAATGCATACTTGAGTAGCAACATTTCTCTTTTCAGCTGACTGGGAGGCTTCAGCTTTGGGTGATTTCAGATTTTTCAATATCTCCTCTAGTTCTAAGCATTTCATATTGAGGGATTTATTCTCATCCTCAACTGTTCTTAGCCTTCCTTCCCAATTTTCTTTCAGCTTTTCTAGTTGGTCTTCATGCACCTTCTTCAATTCTAGCAATGAATTGTCAAGCTCCTTCACCATTTTGACTTTGTCTTCGAGTTGAGCATCTCTGACATTCATTGACACTTTGTGCCTCTTTTCCAGTGCATGGAAAACTTCTTTGATCATTATCAAAAAGATTTCTTTCTCAGAAAGGCTTCTTTGCAATTCTTCAGCAGTGTCTTCATATCTTTCATTGCAAAGAGAAACGGTTTCATCTTTAGCCTTCACCAGCTTTCTGAGAGTGTTGGTTATGCCAACCCTTTTAGCCAACTGATCTTCCATTGTATTGGCTTCTTCTTCTAGCTGTAATTTTTCTTCTTGAAGATCAAGGATGCCTGTAGCTATACACATTGCCACATCCTTGGGGACTGTCTTCTGAAGATATTCGATTGCATTTTGAAGATCATTCATTATTCCAACTTCATCACAGCTAGGACAGACTTTCATCATCTTCTTGGCCTGTTTCTTCTTTCTATTTTTCTGAGTCTTGGCAGATATCTCCATTTGAGGCTGGTCACTCATTTCCTCAAATCTGCACTTCATACAGACTCCCTTGGATCTTTTAGAGGTAACCTTCCCTCTGATACCAATTGAAGTGCCCAGATTAGTGTGAATCACTGAGAGGGGGAGGGGGTGAATCAGTGATCCTTTAAAACTTTTTACTAATTGATTCTTAATCAATTAAACCTCTATGGCTGGTTAAAGCCTCGATCCACTCTTCTTGTATCTCTCACCTTTCCACGAATGATGCAGTAAATGTAAAGGCACTGGACACAAGGATTTACAAGGTTCGGCACCAAAGGCCTACGTCCTTGCCATGTTGGTTATACGCCCCAACATGGTTTCTTCCATTATAATCTGTTAGTATTACAATGGTCGATACAGCATCCCACTGTATCTCTCCTGAGTCCCACAGGAGGGTCTTTATACTGCGTCCCAAAGTGTTACCAGAGTCCCACTGGCCTGCTCCAGAATCCTACTAAAGACTTCTTCTCCCTGAGTCTCACAGGGTCTTCTCCTGGCTCCTCGAGTCACACGAGTAGCTCTTCTTCTCTTTAAGCTTCTTCAAGTATCTTCAGCAGTCTGGGATAAAGACTGCTGGCCTTGCTCTGTACCTCTGCTCACTTGTGATGAACAGGTCTTCTCGTATTGCTCAGGATTTATCTCCTTCTTCTAAGGATGACCTGGATTCTCTCCAACTACTGAATACTCAGACAAATGATGTCTTTAACTTCAGTCTGGTCCAGTCTCAGTTCACATCAACTTCATGCACTGAGTGCATGGAATCTCTGCATCCTCATGCACTGATTGCATGGTCTCTCAAATTCTTCAAGATCCTCTGGTCTTGGTCAACTCAGATGCACACCACCGATTAAAGCTTTATTCATGTGTGCATGTGCATGCATTCATGCATGCATTCCCCTTTCTTTTCTCCTTGGTGCAATAAACCCACAAAGGGTGTAATCACTTCAAGCACACACCTTCTCACTTCCTTCACACACTTAATTCCTTTTGCTTACACACATGAATGTGTGTTATACTTTGTGTGAGTGTCTTCTACTTCTTCTAAGTGTGTTCACTCCACTTAGTGCACACACACTAGGTTCGGCCTTATTGTTCTTGTTTGCTCACACACACTTCCTTTGATCAATTAGCAAACACAAGGCTTGGCCTACTTCAGTTACTAAGCACACACACTTCCTTGTTCTTTTAATCTTCTTCAAAGTGTGCACTTCACTTATGCACACACATGGTTCTCCATTTTGTACACACAAGGGCTACGGCCTCTTCTTCAAATTCACACACAAAGTGTGTTCTTCAATTTGGCACAACCAAGGTATGGCCTCGGTCTTCCTCCTCTTCTTGCACACTCACGGCTAGGGTGTATGTCTTTCACTTGATGTGGATTTCCTCCTCACTTAGCACACAACCCGTAGGTATGTAATGCACTTCATCTTCATGTTGCACTAAGCACACACACTGCCCAAGATGTTCTTAATTTTGGATCGCGCATGGTGCTTGAATACAAGCCTCGGCCTTCCTGCCTTCAACAGCTGTGCAAGTCATCTGACAGCCGTGGGCGCGCAGGGTGTCAAGGACACCAACTGCCGCGCAAGTGCGGGATTCAACCGTGGGCGCGCAAGGTGCTGCGGCCCCCGGGTTCTTCCTAGCGCGCAAGGGGAAGGCGCGCAGGGTTCTTCTCCAACCACTTTCGTGCAAGGTATGCACAAAAGGATCCTTACGGAGCTAGTGGGAACTCCGGGCTTCTGCCGCGCAAGTGATGCACGCAGAAATTCTTCGCGAGGCACAAGAGCTCTCACGGGACTTCTCAAAGTTTCAGCGCATCAGCAAACTTCTAAGAGGGCCCGGGCTCTCTTTTTATAGGCAAAGGAATTCCAAATCTTCCGCGGGATATATCTCTCAAATCCCCGAAGTTTTCGGGTATTTCAAGATTTTGCAAATCTTGATTTTCTCCTCGGTTCACCGCAGGTTCTACTTCTATATTTTTATTTTCCTCCTTCACGTGCATGCATTTTCGAACAAATGCATGTCCTCTTTAATACTTGTCTATGCATACCACGAACACACGTGGCCTCGGCACCTTTGGTTTGCCTCGACCGAACTTCGAATTCTTTCTCGATGCATGCATGCAACATTTTAATGCATGCATGAGTTCGTTATGGCCTAACGATCACAAAGGAGGTCTCGGTTTGCTCGGAGGTGGCCGAGAACTCAAAAACCGTCGTCGGGATGCCTCTGGTTCGAACGGAGGCTGCGGGTGGCTTCGAGCGAGCTCAAGGAAGAGGAAGGATGGGGAGCCGTCGGATCAGGCGATCAGATAATCTCGGACGGCCTGGATCAGATCGCGAATGGCGCGATTAGATGAGCGGCTCGGATCGTCCGCGAGATCAGATGGATGGCCACGATTTGCTCCGCGGAAAAATTGCGCGTCCCACATCGAAACGGCGCGCTGTTTTTTCGCGGTTTATCACCCAAGCGCTACCGGCTTACCTTCAGTCGCACTTCTCCCCTCCCGGTGCCGCCCCGCACCGGGTTCTCTCGGCGGGCGCGCTCTGCGCCCACTCACGCCACCTGCGGGCGCGCTCCTAACGCCCACCATGCACTGCCTGACACTCGCGGGTGCGCTCATGCGCCCCTACCGCGCTCCTCCGGGCGTGCCCCAGACACCTATGCGGTGTCTTGGGTGCGTCCTGCCGCCCTGGGCTCGCCCCACGGGTTCCCCCATGTGTGTGGTGCCTAGCACCCATGCCTTGGGGTTGAACCCTCAAGGTGTCCATGGCTGGCCATATTTTTTGGAAAAGGCATGAGAGTACATTGTATAAAAACAAAGTAACCACATACATAATGTGAAATGCCAAGAGACACTCCTTCCTCTTCATTTCTCCTTCTTCCTCTCTTATTCTTCATTAGAATTCCTCCAATTCCTCCTTAACATATATTCTAATATTAGGAGGTGGAATTCCCGAAGGTTCTTCATCTTCAACCGAACTCCTTAATCAAATAGATTCTTCAATGTTCTTCATTGATCTAATCAGAGATCAAATTGGATCTTCTTCAAATTCACATGCACTAAGTGATAGTGCATGGAATTATTTAATCCACTTCATCCAATTAGAGATTGTGGATGGATCATCTTCAACTCCTCATGCATTGTCAATACAATGCATGGTCTTCTAACATTGTTGTAACATTGTATCCACTTGATACAAGTTTTTGAACTTTAAGAACAGCTCAACAATCGTCAGATGTAATGATGCTCCATCATCATTCATTCTTCAAGTGTTGTAACTTAGTATCATCCTGATACAAGTATTGAAACATTAAGATCAGTTCTACAATCGTCTGATATTCATAGAGAATGTTTCAACCACAACATCCTATGTCACTTAGTGAACCTCCTAAGTGACATGCATCTTAGTACCATGGCCATTCTCCATCTCCATTCATCACCAACACCATCACATCCTTTGTCATTCACATATTGAACCTCCTTGACATCCATCCATTCATTCCTTGACAACATTCCTCATTGACAACAAATGCAACACAGTGCACTTCACAAGCTATGAATCATTCTGGACTTCCAAATGAGTAGAGAAAGGAACAATATTCTATTGAGTCCTTCATGAGGCTACGTCCACCTTCTTTCAGTGGGACTTCTGATCCACTTGTTGCTGAAAAATGGATCAGTACCACTGAAAAGATATTTTTAGTTATTCAATGTTCTGAACATGATAAAGTCATCTTAGCAGTATATCGTTTGGAAGGTGAAGCTGATCAATGGTGGAATATTATCATAAATACGAGGCCAAGAGATGAAATTGAGTCCATGGAATGGGACGAGTTCAAGAACTTGTTTTTCAGTAAGTACTTCCCTCGTATTCTTCGAACAAAGATAGATAAGGAGTTTCTTGAACTAAAGCAAAAGGATGATGAATCTCTTGGTATATATGAAGCGAATTTTACAAGACTTTCAAGGTATGCATCTGGCATTATCATCCAACCTGAAAGTAAAGTTAATCGATTTTTCAGTGGCTTAAAACCAAGTCTTCGAAGGGCATTAGCTATAAGAGACATCAGTAGCTATATGAAGAAATTGTGCTTTGTGCTATCAAGGTAGAAATGGGAGTTGGTGTTACATATCCATCTCATGGTTTTGACAAGAAACGAAAGATGGAGTTCAAGGAGAAATATCAGAATAATGGTGAAAAGAAGATGAATGTTTCCTCATGCACAAAGTGTGGAAAGAAGCATGGTGGAGATTGTCTTAAAGGGACTAGAAAATGTTTTAAGTGTGGAAAAGAAGGTCATCGAGCAGCTGAGTGTCGAAGTAATGGAAAAAAGGGTTTCTAATGATGTGAATAAAGCAAACACTGCGGAGAACGCACCACCAACACTTCAATGCTTCAAGTGCAAGGAAATGGGGCATTATGCTAATAAATTCCTGAATCAAAGGGTTAGTGATGATCAACATGAGCAACCACTGAAGGCAAATGACAAAGGTAAATCACATGCGATCACTATTGGCGATGTTGAATATGACAACGATGTGGTGGAATGATTAAGTGTTTATGTAATGGGATTCCAAAATAATGTGGTATCATAAAGTATTGGAATATTTATGTGTTGGTCTAATGTGGTATTCAAAGTGATTGAGATATTTTTTGGAAATAAGATGATATGCGCATAATGAAGGGAAAACGAGAAAATTAAATGTTTAACAGTATTCATGAGCTCATGATTGAAATAAGGACTAAGTGATATCATGGTTTGAGTATCTAGAATTTTGAGGATTTTGGTTTGTGGAAAGTGTTAACTTTTAACTGCATTCATGTTTTCACTAAGGTATTCAAGAGAATACGTGATTAAGGACTTTGAATGTTTGGAATGTGATAAAAAACATACCTTATGATATATGGGGATCGACAATGGTGTTAAATCTCTGGTAATCGTTTTCACTATGTTATGAGAGTGGACTTCAGTATTATGGATAAGCCTAAAGATTGGAATAGATTATGATGGACATAAGTTAGTATTGTTTAAGGATAAAAGTTTTTTCGATATTATTGATGGGATGTTATAGTAATATAGTTTTAGAAAAAGGACAACCTGCAGGACGGGCGATAGCCCATGGCGTCGGACAAGGCTGTGGGAATCGAACCCACAACCGAAGTGCGACTGGCCTTTATCACCTACCACTGGCCTACAGGAAGTCCCTGTTTAGTAGAAACTTGTTTTATTATATTAAGCAGTATGATATATGAAATATAAGTCCATTTTAGGAACCATATATGATTAATCTCACTATAGATCGACTTATGTATATAATTTTTGCTAACCTTTTGTTTGAGACAGATGGAATGACCCGTCATTCTATCACATGATCTGCTAACACTTCACGAATAACAAATTCAACTTCATTTATTTAAGAGATGAAGTGGAAATTGTTCAAGGCACAAACAACAGTGAGATTGTACCAAAATAAAGTAAGTATTTATTCTAAGCAAATTTTCAACTTTAGGGAAATGATATTGAAAACCAAAAATGTTGTCCTAGTGATCTTATACTTGATGAATCAGATGGTACCTTATATCATCACAAATCTATGGATTTGTGATTACTGGCTTTTCCATAGCCGTGTTCTCTAACACTCTCCATCAGAACATGATGGTTTGATTTCTCTTCCATATCCATATTTTCACCTACGTGGAAACCCAGTGATTAGTTTATTTGGGTAATCGTTACTGTCACGACCCGCCCTCGGGGTCCGTGCTGTGACTACCCCAAGCCCGCCTTCCATAGGCCAGGGGCTGGCGACTAGCACCAAGGCGTAAATCCCGGTAAAAAGGGAAGGCATTGCCTTTGTAAAGTAAACAAACACCACAGAGTAAGCAAGCGGAAAGTAAACACTAAGAAAAAACAGAGTACAAATAAAAGTGCGGAAAGTAAAAAGGCGTCGGAAATACAAGCCCAACTGTAAAGTACAACTCGAGAGGGAAAACAGCAACTGAAAAGTAAAGCTGCTACGCCGAGCTGTCCACTGGAAATCCCACCAGAAGGGTGAGTATAGATAGCTCCTCTGCTCCTCGGATCCCGCCGTCCACTCCGAGTATGTCCCGCCCAGTGGTCCACCTCCGGGTACCGCCTCGTCGTATAGTCCACCTCCAGGTACCGTCCAGTCCTCGAACACTCGGCTTGTGTCAGCACTGTCCGTCGTCTGCAACCAACACAACGAGATGCGGGCATAGCCCGTGCATGGGTGAGTATAACGATACTCAGTAGGGACCCCGAGACCCTCAAGGTCTCACTAAACCAACAAGGATAACCACAAAGAAGATCTCAACAGATAACCTCTACTTAGGTATATGCCCATACATATACCTAAGTTATCAAGTAACCCATCTCAATCATGAGGAAACACAAGGATTGTGAAAACAACGGATAACCACTACCCGGGTATATGCCCATACATATACCAAAGTTAGCAAGTGACCCATCTCAATCATGAGGTAAACACAAGGTCAAAAGTCTCAGCTCAAACCAGGATTTTCATTATCGAAACCGTAACTACTGAAGAGCTTCGTCTCTAGAGTGTACAGTGGTCCTGTCACGACTCCGAGGTACTGCTCACTAACCTAAGACTGTTGAAGTACTCCTCCTGTCGAGTACCGCGGGTCTGCTGCCAACTACCGGGCGCTCCGTCCGCTGAGGGTCTGCTGCCAAATATCGGGCGCTCACCCAAATAGCCTACAGAGGTACTCCTCCAGTCGAGTACCGCGGGTTTGCTGACAACTACCAGGCGCTCCGTCCGCCGTGGGTCTGCCGCCAAATACCGGGCGCTCCGTCCACTGGGCTAGTCGACTCACTCCAAGTCAAGTCGGTCGAGCAGTCTTCAGGTCTCAGCCGGCTACACGGTCTCCGTACTTCGTATGCTCGTCTCCAGAATCGCGGGTCTGCCGCTACAACCAAGCACACTACCTCTATCGAGTAAAATAGAAGGTTCAGCTCACATAGGTAAACTTCCTCGGATGACGGTGAAGATGATCACTGATCCATCTAAGTCGTCGGACCCACGAAGGATCGATAGGTACTAACCCCCGCAAAGACCCACACAGGATCGTAGCACTGTTCCACGTAGGATCGCTGAGTGTTGTAGTCATCGTCGTCGAATCCACACAGGATCTCTGTACTGTCGTCGTCGCAGTCACAGTAGCAGTAGCAGTATCACTAGGGTTCCCGCACACAACAAGCTCGTTTGGAGGGTCCGCTCCACGAGCCGAGAGGCTGATACATCAACTGTCACAAATTCCAGAGTTGATGTATCCAAAAGTTCCGTATCGTCAACAGGAACTCAACGCAACAGACGGCGCGTCGATCGGACGCCCGGTCTGAGAGTTATTGGCATTTTTGTCTCCGGGTCCCGGCTGGTTTTTAAGGCAAAACCAACCCGACCGTACTCCACCTGCGTCCAAACCTCGGGCGGAGTATGCCAAAAGATCTGTCTCACTCAGAGGAATACAACAAAGCTGACGGCACGTCAATCAGACGTCCGTAGCTCAAGATATGAGTGTTTCCGCTACGAAGGTCCAGTTGGTTTCGTGTACGAACCAACCCGGCCGAAATCAAAGTAATTCGAAACCTTGAGTGCGATATACCGAAACGACCGTCTCGATCCAAGGATCTCATCTCCGCTGACGGTTCGTCAATCGGACGTCCATTCTGAAAGATATCTGCCTTTCCGTCTCACACCCTCCCTGGGAAACTTCCCAGGAGGTCACCCATCCTGATCACTACTCAAAGCCAAGCACGCTTAACTACGGAGTTTTAACCACGTAGGCTCCCGAAAAAGAAGGTGCGCCTTGAGTATAGTATACCGAAACGACCGTCTCGATCCAAGGATCGCGTTGCCGCTGACGGCGCATCGTTCGGAGGCCCGAAGCTCAAGTTATGAGCATTTGAACGAAATCGATTCGAAAACGGGGGGTCTGGGTCCGGGCCGACCCGGCCCGACCCCCTGGGTCGGCCCGAACCGGGTAGACCCGACCTGGGTCCGACCCGGCCCGGCCGGCGGCGCGGTCCGGCACGGCGGCGCGGCCCGGCCGGCGGCGGCACGGCCTGGGCGCCGCTCAAGTGCCACGCGCGGGGGGCATGGCCCCCGGCCCTCTTCGCTGGCGGCGCGGCTGAAAGCCGCGTTTTTGGTGAAACCGGCCCCCCTCGTGGGGGCCTGCCTTTGAGAAAAACGGGGGGCCGCCTGCCCCCTTTATGAAACCGGCCCCCCCTTAATAATGGGGGGCAAT
Organism: Viscum album; assembly: GCA_963277665.1. Lineage (NCBI taxonomy): Eukaryota > Viridiplantae > Streptophyta > Magnoliopsida > Santalales > Viscaceae > Viscum > Viscum album. The sequence goes on from OY728129.1 coordinate 940,742,611, forward strand.
TAACCTGGCCGGGGGAAATTAATTCCCCCGGTCTTTCTCCTTCCGGCCGGCCCACCTGGCCGGACGGTTTTTCTTCAACGGGACCGGAAAAACGGTCCCCTTTCCGGCTTCCGACGCCGGCGGCCCGGCGAGCCGCCGGTCCTCTCGTCCCGCCGCGGCCCGGAACCGGCCGCGGTGTTCGTCGTCCGGCGCGGTGCGACGGCACCGCAACCCTCCGCCGCGGCCCCGCTCCGGCCGCGGCGCCTTCGGTTTTCTTCGACGCGGCGTGACGGCGTCGCGTTCATGATGATCCTTCCACGGCGCGGCGCGACGGCGTCGCGCAGTGCAACCTCGCGAATATTCGCGTGGTGCGACGGCACCACGCCTTCTCATCATCCACAAGAAAATAATAATAATCACGAACAGAGGGGGGATTCGGCCGTGTTTGTGCGGTCCGACCCCCTCTCGTTAGATGATAACTCTTAAATAATCATCCACAAGACTATCATGCTAGAACCAAGAACGAGAGTAAATAAATAATCAACAACAACCCCTTCCTCGGTTTCAAGTACGATGATTGTCAATGACCCGCGGAAGGCAAGTGTCGCGGAGGTCGGGCGTCGCGGTAATCGTTCGTCAATTCCTTTGACGAAGAGATGCGTCCGATGTGATACGTCGTTGGCGAAACTTCTTATGTCGACGAAGGGAATCCGAGGAGGAAGCGGCGTTCCCTCTCGTTGTCACGGAAGACGAAGAAGAGCGGAGCGGCGTTCTTCGTCGGAACTTGAGCGTTCTTCGTCGAGTTGAGCGTTCTTCGTGTTCTTCGTCAGAGTTGAAGAAGAAGAAGAAAATCTCCCAAAAGCTCTCAAGATGGCCAAAGTGTTCTAACCCCTCCAAATAAAATAAGAGCTTATTTTATTTACAAACCTAACAAAAGAAATTCAAAGGTTTGAATTTCAAAAAGATTAACTCCAAAATTAAATAACTCAAGTCATTAAAGAGGGGTTAAGGGAGTTGGAAGAAGATGAAAGGTTTAGGGGCTCGTGTGGGCCCCACCACACTTAATCCTCCCATGGGAGGTTAAGTGGGTGTGGGTCCCACTTCCAACCCCCTTTGGTAGGTTTTATCAAGTTATAATAAAATTTGTTCTTCACAAATTTTTATTTAACTCAAACTAAAAACCCCAAAACTAACTTTCAACCCGCAACAAACGCAACTTCCGAAAAGGTCTCTTTAAGCGAATATCGGTGATGCGAGTTCATCGGTGCCCTCGGATTTCAATTCCGAGCACCGAATCAAAAGTTAGGAAAACCCGCTCGTTCGTTCACTGAACGTACCCGAGCCAAACTTCAGAAATTAATTCCGGGCACTCCGGGCCTCGGAATCAGGTGTCGTCTGAAACCGCGCTCTTGTAAAATTCTAAAGAAAATTAAGAAAAAATTTCCCTTGAATTTTACGGGTCTTTACAGTTACATTTCATACTTTAGTTTTTAAAGCCAAGTTTTGGTATTCTTTTTTACTATGTGGGTTTCTGTTAAAGAAACTTTTGAATATTAAACCATTTATAACCTCGACGAATGTCAAGGGCGAAATTCATTTTAAGGGGGGTAGAATGTAACAGCCCGAGATTTTATGAAAAATATTCTTTTTAATTTTATTAATGTCTTGTGTTGTATGCTACACCAAAAGGAGCTTGCACAACACACATCCTTGACTTGCCTTTCATTACACGCAATCATGACCTTCCTCGATAGCGTGTGTAGTACGCAATACCGAGTTTCACTAAACAACGATATGCTATTAAAATATTATTATAACTAGCCGTTATGAATAGTAATAACCAGCTTTTAAAATTTTAGAAATTTTAGCTCTCAAAATGGACTTCATTTTTGGATTCGGAGTATCGAATTTAGCCTAAGGTGAAATTTTGGTACTTTTCGGATAACTTTCATATTCTGATGAATAGTGAAAATTACTAAATTATAATTAAAAACAACTTTTTTAATCAAAATAATTAATAGTGATAAATTATTAATTTGAGTGGTTTTAAAGTATATTTAGAATATATTTTTACAGTTTAATACAATTTTGGTCATTGGATGTAATTTCACATTTAAACCAGACTTAAACAAGTGTCAACCTTTTGATAGATATTGTTTCTTAAAAACACGCTATTTGTTTTAACAGCGGGATTTAATTATAAAATTAATTAATGCAACTTCTATGTTATGAATTTGGTAAAATAGACTTCATTTTTGAATTCGGAATATGAAATATAGCTTAGGATGAAATTTTGGCATTGTTCTGAAAAACCTCAATTTTTGATGAATAGTGAAACTACTAAGTGGTAGTTAAAAAACTGAATTTTTCATAAAACTTAATTTTACCGCTTCTGTGAATGGAATTTCAAAAATCTGAGAGACACGGTTGATGTCAGTAAGTAAAATGTGGTTCAATGAGATGAAAATAATTTTTGGTGAATAGTAACTTTTTACTTTTATTTACCACAGTTAAAAGTAAATAGGGTAATTAAGGGTAACAATGATATTAATATTACCCTAACACATGTACTAATCCTATTGGACAAGTGTATCTCGAACAAAAACAACCTTAAGTGTAAAATATTATCATTTAGGCCCACTTGGATTAGATTAGGACATTTATTATTATTTAATTCAAAGAAGAGTGAAAAGAGTTAAAATCAAAGTTTATTTACTAAAACATTTTTAATATAGGGTTATACATAAGATAAATTCGATTGTAAATATTCATTAGAAAGATAAACATATTTCCTACATAATGGTATTTTATTTATAATTTTTAGACATTAAATAATTTAATTTATTTATGACACAATGATGATGCAGTAATTATCTTATTAATGAAATATTGACATAATTGATGTTATAAACACCAAAATAAAGGTAATTTGAGACTTTTTATGAATTCCACTAATATTATAGGTTACTATGATATATTATTATTGATTTAATCAACTTTTTTCGAACATATAATTCTGTTATGACTTTCACAAAAATCATATATCAAATAGTGTCAAAATTGACACAAAATAGTTTTTAAATCAAATATTATATTATTAATTGTTATTTTATTCCTAAAAATCTAAGGTTCGGCCAAATGACTTAGATAAGGATATATATATTAATAATAAACAATTTGGGGTTCGTTTGGCATGTTATAGTAAGTGTATTAACCATATAGTGTAAGAAAACAAAAAGACACGGTAAAAGTTAAATTATTTAACTTAAAGTTAAATCTAATTGATAAGGTTAAAATAATAACCTAAACTTGTCTAAATCCTATTGGTTGATTGGATTTCGACCCATACCCACTTTAGCTTCGAAATAAGACCCTTTGGAACCATTATAAACCGATTTTGACTTTAATATAAAAAAATATTTTGAGATATTCCTAAGGTGCCCATCTCCTCCCTTATAAAAGGGAACCTCCTCCCTCTCTTCCTCACACAACATTGAGCCTTCAAGCTCGGCCAAACCCTGCCAAAATCTCTTCTCCACTTCCCTAGTATCATCCTAGAGGTCATGGTATTCTTCAAATGCCATCCTTAGTTCTTTAAGTGGAGGATAAGTGAAGGCGCGTCAAAAAGAGGTAATATCCATTACCGATCTTTTTCAATTTCTTTCATCTTCAACTTCTTCTTATTTAGTTGTTTCATGATAAAGTAATAACATCATTATTTCTTATATACTGATATGTTATTATAAATATGAAACAACTCTAATTAACCTTCTATCCATCCTGCGGAAAAAGGACATCACCGAGCGTGCGTACGTACGGAATACCGTCTCCACGCCGTGGTGTAATCTATTTTCCGTCACCACCTTAATTGGATGGGTATAATGGTCTAATGAGTAACTATATATGATTATTATAAAGTGATATTGATACTGAAATAGTATACAAACACTTCAAAACAATTCCACGACCATGGGAACGATATCATCGCTCGTGCGTACGTACGGACTACCCTCTCCACGACGCGATGAGATTCATTCTCAATGATTAACCATTCATGAATGATTATAAAGTATATATAATAGTTATTAATTAAATATATGACATAATAATGATACTGGATTTATTTATATGTATGTCATCTACTTAATTCCATTCAATTCAATAAGGAAACGAAAACAGCGTTCATGCGTACATACGGACTACCGTCTCCATGAACGATGTATTTCTTTCCATTTACTGATTTATTATATATATGTATATTATGAATATATATATATTAATCGTGTTTTATATTCTGTAATTAAGTAATCATGATCTAAGTAATCATATGAATAATTACAAGTCAAAACACGGACGACAAATGAAACAATTTTACCCAAAACGCTCTTTAACATGGAATTTACAAAAGAACGGGTAATATAAAGTCATAAGTGAACCATATATGATATCATAACAATGAATATGATTCTGTAATAAGTAAATGACATTATTTAAATCATTATACAGGAGGTTCAGACACTTACGAAGCAAATCGGACCTAAGGTAAGGGAAATATCACAATCTCATTTTTATCCGAGATTGTTTGTACTTTGGCATTTTCTGGGGTGTATTTTATCATCCACATCCATGTTCCCTCAATATGTAATACTGTTTCCATCCACTTACAATAGTTTAAATCCAATTTTACCCTTTGGGGAGTTTTTAGTAAAGAATATGAAAGGAATCTTTTGTCGTTTTTTTCGTACGAGGTACTTTTTGACTTTTCCGACAAAAGTACGAAGAATGTTTTTTTTAACTTATACGGCATGAATGGATTTTTAAAACATTATTTCCAAGAAGCTTCCTTTACAATTTTTCAAGTTTATTTTTAATCAACTTCTTTTATTTTAAATTCGTATGACATGTTATGAAAGGAAAAATGTTTTTGAAGTAGAAAGGATATTTTCCTCAAGAATGGAGTTCAAGTATTTTATCAAAATTATTTTCCATCTAAGATAATAAAAGGGTTCTGTTTTTATCCCTATTATTACATGGATTTGATTATGTTGTGATGGAAATATTTTTATGAATTCCTTTATCTTATATGAATTGTTTTATGATGTCATGTTGTTCAAGAATTCCATTTTTATTACATGAGTTACGCTATGATGTATGGTTTATGATTATGTGGCACACATAAGAAAGGATTCATTATAAGATGGGTGGGACCTATATCTCCCTCCAATGCATTGGGTAAAGATTTTATATCTCATGAGATATACATGGCTGGAATGGTAGGTTATACCGGTTCAGTGAAACAGGACTGAAATGAGGGTGACTCGGTTCAGAAAGGGACTTTGTCCAATAAGATAGTCTTGGAAATGAGTCTTGACTAATAAGAAATGATTATCTATGATTATGTGTGTATGCCACAAAGTTTCATGTTTTATGTTATGCTTATTGGGATTTCATTTCACTACTATGATTTATCCCATGATATGAAATTATTCTCTCTATTGCAGGTTAAGATTTCCAAAAGTTATGTTCTTATGAATATGATGTGATTGATTTTTCTTTTGCTTACCCTTACTGAGAATTTGAGCTCACACATTTATGTTTTCTTTTCCCCAGGATATAAAGAAAGGTTTTAGGTAAAAAAAGGGAAGATCTTTATGGGAGATATTGAAGATCTTTCACCACGATTAGAAGATTACGTTCCAAGTTTCCAAAGACACTAAACTATTACGATCATTGTGTGTGTGTTTTTGTTATGTACTAAGTATTCTGCTAAATTAATGTAATGTCCATGTACGATAAGCTTCGGATCTTTAAAGAAACCATGTTGGGGCGTATAACCAACATGGAAAGGACGTAGGCCTTTGGTGCCGAACCTTGTAAATCTTTGTGTCCAGTGCCTTTACATTTACTAAATCATTAGAGGAAAGGTGAGAGATACAAGAAGAGTGGATTGAGGCTTTAACCAGCCCTAGAGGTTTAATTGATAAAGAATCAATTAGTAAAAAGTTTAAAGGGATCACTGATTCACCCCCTCCCCCTCTCAGTGATTCACACTGATCTGGGCACTTCAGATTCATTAACATTTTGTGGATGATTTTCCCATTAAAAACAAAAAAAACCAACCAAACCTGAAATTGCCTAATAACCCATTGCATGATGCATGATATCAAGGAATGACTACTCATAGAAAACCATTAATATTAAAATCAACATACCCCAACTAGTAAAAAGGAATGACTAAAAAAATCAAACCTCAATGAAACCTATATTTCCAAAGATCCAACCCACTCTATGATCCACTCCACCAAATTGCTTAAGTTTCACTAATTGCCTCTATAGAAGTTTGATACTTTACCATTGACCATGTCCCGATAAAAATCATCACCAAAGGTACTAATGTTTCAAGGAATGGGTGATTAATGAAACTTATTATGTTTTCCCCAAATGACATCATTTCTTGGGCCACTAAGATATAACATGTTAGAAAATTTATATAAATCAGTTCAGATAAAACAATTTATAAATAGTTTATATCACAATATAAAAAAGTTATAATATAGAACATTTTCATCAAACAATTTAGAAATCTTAATAATTAAACTGGATAATGCTCTGAAACCATTAATAAAACTCGTTTATATATAACCCATTCTGTTACACATATACACACATCTAACCACACATGAAACATGAACCTCCCAATAGTCATGAGTGGGGATTCATCCTTTCACTAAGTCATGCCATAGTGAACCACTTTTATTGGGGCACATTAGCATATAAGAATATGAACCTTTTTATGGGGGTACTTCACACCCTTATCAATCCCAATGAATATGAACACATCCAACAAAACCAAGCCATCCTAGGTGTGTTAAATAAATATAAATAAAAAATAATTTATGAAAATCAATTTTCATATAAAAATAATAATTTGTTTTAAAATAATATTTTAAAAATCAATTTTCCAAATTTTAATTCAAACTAAACACCTAATTTTTTAATTTCCATAAACTATCACACAAGAAGGGTTTTATCAATCATTTTATAGAGGATTCATAATCAATTTCAAGGAAACCGATGATCTTTAAATCAATAAAACATATTCTAAATAGAGGACTCTAGAATAATGCCACCTACATTGAATGATTTGGAGAAAATGGAAAATAGCATGAAAACACCCATGGAGTCAGATTGAATCTGACCCCCCCCAAATCTCTTCACCTATAATTGACAATGCCAAATAAAACCATATTTTTTATCAACTACCATATATCAATCCACAACGGGCTATGATCTATGAAACTAAGACAGATAGTGATATTGATATAAATAAAACCACGGAAACATATCATGAACAACCAAGAATGACAACTTATCGCTAGAATCTAGCATCAAATCACCAATAACATGATTTGGATCACCTCAAAATAGAATGGGGATATTTTTTTAGCCATTATGAAAACATAATTTTGAGTTAGTTCAACATATTAGAATAAACGATAGAGATAAATATTAAAATATGTGAGATAAAAAAATTTAGGATCTAACTTTTAAAAAGTGCATGATTAGTCGAATGTTTAGGGAAAACATGAGATAACAGTGCACCATCCACTGCCTTAATAATGACCCTCACATAGTTGGATCACACAATTAGAAAACTATGTGTCTTTCATTCGAATGCTCAATATTCAAAATAACATAGTTTATCCTAGGATTCTTCTCATTTCAAGAAAATTGGTCATGCTGTGTGCACCATCCCTTTAGCTCCAATATCGTTTTGTGTGATTTTTTGTAGGGGTTATATAGTTCTTCCAAATAGTTAACCAACCATTAACGTATATAAAATCTTCAAAAACACTCAACAAGTTCTCCAAACTCTCCCAAACCTCACCCATATTCATTAAATAATACAAATTCATAAAAAAGTATTGATTACATAAAATCAGGGGATTAAATTCTGACCACCATTGATATTTACATACTGTAAATAGTGAAGACCATCGTTTCCCTGAATTATTTCTGGTCATTTCATTATTACTTCCTTCTCCCAATACCATGTGTTTTCTTGAATCTAACCATGTTCCCACAAAACCCATATTATACCGATGTTTTTCTAAGAAATAATTTCTCTTGCCTATCTAAAATCTACAATAAGATATGTAAAAATGAAGCATTAAACTATAGTTAAACATGATCCCATTAAATCACGTGGTAAATATCTATTTTATACTTTTTTAACTAAGATACATGTAACATATTATGCACTACACTAAACCATGGTGGAAATTTTAACTGATATACCACCTCACTTACCCATTACAATATCTCAAAATGGCATATGTTTCTAGGAGATTGATTTACCTACTTCCCAAAATGACGATGTCCAAGACCTTGATAAATCCTTGAGCACAAATGATCACTCACCACAAACAAAAACAACCATTGATGATAATACAAATATTATTACTTTTTACTCTGAGCTATCTCATTATATTTCTGGATCAATTGTATTTTATTTGTGGTTTCTCGGACAAGTCTTAAAAAAACTATTGAATTTTCACCTATTTCCACCAAAAAATGTGGACAATGATAAGGATTCATATATATTGCTCCAAACTTATTCATTTTTATTGAGGCTAAATACTTGTTGTTATAATAGAACACCCCTAATGAAATATGCTCTTCCAATGACCCAGCAAAATCTATTACACAAGACTAAAACATGTATTCCAATAGTTGTATCATCTTTTCAGATTGCCCATCCATCTAATGATGATACATTGTACTCATAGTTAACTATGATCGTTGAGATTTCTATAAGGATTTCAATAAACAAAAAATAAACCTTAGATCTATGTCTGATTTGATTGATACTGGTATTCCATGCCACATAAACACATCTAGGATATAGATTTTTGATAAGTCCTCCACCATATGATATTCATGAATATGACTGAAATGGTCCAAATTTATGAGCCTATCAACTATAACCCTTATTTAACAATTTCTTTTGATCTATTATCAAGGGACATGTTGCGAAATATGTGTATAACTGCTACCACAAACACACAGGGATAGGTAAATATTGTAATGTACCTATGGGTTATTTGATGCTCTACCTTAAGATGCTGAAAATTTAAGATTCTCAAAACAAACACAACCACCTTCATTTACATACCGTTCCACGAGAATATTTCTTTCAATGATATTTAAATATTATTATTTGATGATTAATATAACATATCTAATGGTGGTAGGCATGAAAAGATATTTCCTGACAAGCAATAGGTATGAAAACATGATTTTTGAACCACAACACTATACATCCTAATAAATTCCAACCCATAATGTTATCCAATATATTTAGTTTAAATTCCATTTCCACACACTCAAAATCAATCATCTATGTCTCTTAAACTCCTTTTACCAAATCCAAAAACAAAAAACTAAAAAGAAAACTATAACTTCACATCGGTCATTCCATTCTTTGCTCTTGTCCTAGAGGATTGAAATTTACTTCCACTAATCTAAAGCCTCTTTTCTCATATGAGAATATGACTTTCTACTTAATTAATCATCCACCTCGATTCCTTTTCCTAGTGTGTACATAATGTCAATGTCAAACATATGGAGATACTCTATCTATCTTCTTAATGACAGTCTTCGGTGGATTCCAATAGAAAACCAACTATATCTTTTCTGGATATATAGAAAAACACTCATTCAAAAATTACATTCCTTATACAATGTTCTGCTGGTATCCAAAAATCATTATTAGATAATTTAGAATTTAGAATATGATCCCTCAATATTCCAAACACTATATCCATGTGTTAATGAAAATTTATCCCTTTCCTTGAATATAATAATATTTCATCCAAAAACCCATTATAATAGAATCTAAATATCAATGAAATGTCTATTTCATAAATTCAATAAAGACTACTGGTGCATGCGTAAGACTAAAATGTATTACCACATATTCTTAATGTTTATATCTACTTCTGAATGTTTTCATTCGAATATCCTCCTTTATAACCTGCAATTAGTGATATCCTGATCACATGTCAATCTTAAAGAAACATTCATCTCCACTCTATTTTTCTAAAATATCATCAATGTGTTGATGATGATATATTTTCTAATTAATATCATGGATAAAACAATGATAATAAACACAAATTCGAAGATATACATTTTCATTTTTGATAAATAAGACTGATTCTACCCATCGAGATGTGCTCGGACAAATGAAACCATTTATTTATAGATCTTCCTACTACAGCATTAGTTACCTTAATCCTATTGATTCCATCTAATACCCAGAAATGAAAATAGTACTGGTCCCCAAAAATAGATAAATCATAAAATCCATTTCTCTCATTGGTGTAAACCTTGAGAAAGTATCAGAAAAAACATCTTGAAATAGATCTAGCACTTTTGGAAAACTACCATTCTTGATCTCTTACCTCAATACAAATGTAAATGCTACCAAATAAAAGGATCTCATTCCATATTTTCGTCACGACCCGACCCTACCCGGGCTCGAGCCGCAACTACCCCAGGAACGCCTCCGTAGGCTAGGGGCTGGTGACCAGCGCCAAAGGCACAACAACTCGGGGAGGCCTTTGCCTAAGTACCTGTACACACTCACACGCAGCACACTCAATGAAAAAGTGCAGAGTAAAAGAAAAGATAAACAAAAGGGCAACTTTTATATATACCACAAATGTGCATCGACCTCTAAACAGTACAAAGAAAGATGAAAGTACACTGAAAAGAAAAGGGGCAAAACACGCGCCCAACCAACATGTTCCACAACCCAGTAATAGGTAAACAAAAAGAAACATCTAACGAATCTCCCACCTGGAACCCGGCCATGACCACCGCGCACGGTCCAAGCTCCCAAGCTCCTTTAGATGCAAGGGCACACCAAGTGTGGGAAATGCCCAAGCAGGGGTGAGTATAAATTCACTCAATAGTATACCACAAAGGCTCGAGGGAGCAACAAAAGAGGTACCGAAGGGTGAGCAATAGAGCGAAGAGGGAGAAGTAAAAGAGTACAACATAGAGTGCAGTAAAAAGTCCAGCTCAACCCAACAAGAAGAGAGAAGGTAGACTCTTCCAAACAAAAGGAGCTGGAAACGGTGAGAATATGAACTTCCCATCGAGTCTTCACTACCTATAGTAGGAGAGAAGACTCGTCCAACCATCAGAAGCTAGACACGGAAGGCACATGGCATACCCCACGCGTCTTCGCCTCTCCTAGAAGGAGAGTAGCCAAAACCCAAGGGGTGTGTACTCGAACAAGGTATATACATGTCCTTATGCTCAGCAAGAAGCCCAAAAAACATCGTATGGGGATCTCCATCCCGTAGCTTAGCCCATGAAAAGAGTCGCCTATACTCCTAGAAGTAAAACCATCGATGCCTAGCATCACACACGTCTGCCCCAAACTGCAAGCCAAGGGGATCAATCACCACACCTCAACACTATCCGCTTTGGGCGGAACTAACTCGCCCGCATGGTTTTAGATCACTTCTCAAGAACACGTCTCGGTGGGGAAGGTGCCCCTCATACTTGAGAGTTATAGGGAAAGTCAAACCACACCTCGTCACTGCCCTACGGTCGAGAGGTCTCCTCAAAGCCAAAGTCGTCACAACACTGACCCATAACCAGGGGTCCCGCTCTGGTAATCATGGAGGTAAGCCACAGACTAGCCTAGTCGATATGGCTGAGTCCAGAATGCCAACCGGTGTCCCCACTGCCCAGCCCTGCTGGAGGGTAATTCATAACCAGATATCAGGTGACCCACTGCCCATCCCTGCTGGAGGGTAAACCCTAACACATCATCAAGCAACCCACTGCCCAGCCCTGCTGGAGGGTAAACCATGTTAAGATATTGGGTGACCCACTGCCCAGCCCTGCTATAGGGTAAACCATAACACATCATCCGGCGACCCACTGCCCAGCCCCGCTGGAGGGTAGACCTTAATACATCATCAGGCGACCCACTGCCCAGCCCCGCTGGAGGGTAGACCTGGAATAAGTCGACAGTCGAACCACTGCCCAGCCGTGCTAGAGGGTAGTCCTGGAACTAGACGGTGGGCAACCCACTGCTCAGCCCTACTGGAGGGTAGACCCTAAGAGGTCGTCGGGTGAACCACTGCCCAGACCATGTTGGAGGGTAGACCCTAAGAGCATCGGGTGACCCACTGCCTAGTCTCTGTTGGAGGGTAGACCCTAGAAGTTAGTGACCATCCCACTGTCCAGCCCTGCAGGAGGGTAAACTCGAAGAAGTCGATGAGTAACCCACTGCCCAGCCCCGCTGGAGGGTAAAACTCAGAACTACCCTAGCCATCCCCACTAAAGGGTACAACACTGGCCAACCGAACAGGGAGTGGGTATCGCGCGACCACCCAACTCCAGCACAACTCACCCAAAGGGGTTTCAGCACATGTTCCATCACATGGTGTCACCAGCACCGCTACCGGCCGATCCATCGAGAACAATACCAGGGGAGACCGCTCAACCCTACTGCTTAGGCAAAAGAGCACCAGGCCAGGGGAAACTCCACCCTGCTGGTCAAACAAACAAACAAAAAGCCAGGGGAAAACTCCACCCTTCTGGTCAAACAAACGAGCACAGAGGGACCCTTTACGTCGCGAGAGGTCGAAGTACGAAAAGCAGAACATGGCACACACATGTGTCTCACAGGACGTGTGGCCCCAAGTCAACCCCAACCAAGTGCACGAACGTCTCAGGTACACCACATGTACCATGAAACGGTCTCATATACTCCCAGAGTTTACCTCGTCCCAGCCCAAAGGCTATCGTGCACACGGTACCCCACATCAACGCGAGGGTGTGACGTAAAATCTCCAACTCAAAGGCCCAGGAACGGCCAACCACATCTCGTGGACCAATTATATCACTCTCCCAAGAGTGCGCAATCACAAGCCAAGGGTCCGCTAATAACAAGGTAGGGCGAACCACCACTAGAGCACCTTCCATGCTTCCACATTTAACAGGATCGTGCAAGAGGCTCCGCAAAACCAAATAGATCGCACCGTTGTAATCCTCGTGGAAAAACACGCGAGGTAGACTACTTACTCGCCTCCAACGGATATCCGACGGAAAAGTCACCAACACCGCCTCACGCCCGAATGACGTCCCGTGATCTCGAGCCTCGGCCCTGAAAACATTCGGGCGCATCACACCATTGTGATCCCCTCGGGAAAACACGTCAAAAGCACTACTCACTTGAGTGCAACGGATATCCGAAGAAAAAGGTGCATCCCGGCGCACCGCACACGAGCGGTGCCACATGGGACCTGCACCCTGGTCCCTAAACTCAACGAATAGATCACACTGTTGCGATCCTCTCGAAAAAGTACACGAAATGGACTATTCACTTGTCCAAAATGGTTTCCCGGTGATAAAGCTGGAAATCACCATCAACTCCCAAAATAGCCCTCATGGGGCCCGCACCATCGTGCGGAATTACAGCGGGCAGGCTACGCCAGCGCGATGCTCTCAGAAAAACACCCAACATAGACCGCTCGCACGCCCCGAACGGACGTCTGAGGAAAACGTCGCTAAAAGCTGCACGGTGCTCGAAAGACGGGACGTGGGACCCGCGCCTTAACTTTGGACTCAATGCCTGAAACCACCCTGGAAACCTCCGCCTCGATGCCAGGGTCTCAACGCCACTGACGGTGCTCAAAACGGACATGAGATGCGTCGGCGCTGCTCAAAACAAAATCCCGGAAGAAAACTCTCGTCTACTTAAAGACACGTCACACCTCTGAGGCCCCTCATTTAAGGAATAAAAAATTCCCAAAACCATCTCAACACATTCCCCTCGACGCAAGGTCCGCGCTGCCACTGACGGTGCGCAAAACGGATGCCCGTAATGAAAGTTATGGGCGTCGAAAATTCAAAGAAGGGGGGGCACTCCCTAAGCCCGGTCCGGCCGGTCCGCCCTCAGCCGGCCCGCGGCCCGGCCGCGGGCCCGGTTCAGTCCGCCGTGGCCAGCTGGCCGCGGTCAGCTCCCTCGACCAGCCATTAAGGCCGGTCTCCTTTCCCCAGCAGCAACCCACGTCATGCGGGTCGCGGACGCGCCGCACGCGGGGTCGCGCACCCCGCGGCCCCCTCTCTGCCCTACGCCAGAGCCGCCTGGCCGCCTCCGCCTGCCGTCACCCTGAAGTCGTCTTCCGCAGCCGCCTCCGTCGTGCTGCTCACCCGACCGAAGCATTGCGCCGCCGCCTGCTCGCCCGACCGAAGCGCCGCGCCGCTGCTTTCTCGTCGCGCCACCGCCGACCTCCGTTCGGCCTGGACCGCCGGACCGGCGCGCGAAGCCGCCGGACCGCCGCTACCCTAGGATGCTGCCGCTGCCCGGAACAACCCAAAACTCCTCCACAAACCCACAATCTTCGGTGAATGATTGAGGGTTCCTCAGAAATCCAAAACCGAATCCAAAAGATGTGTCAGATAGATCATAAAAACTACTACGTGCTCAAGGGATTTGATTCAACAATCGAACAACAATTGACACATATAATTGAGGTTGAAATAAAGTTCGGAAATTAAAACGCAACGAAACCTCCTACCACTTGGGGCTTCGCCCGAAGCTTCACGACGATCCGCCGGCCACCACGTCTCACCAGAGCTGTCTTTCCGGAGTGGAGAAGGAGGGGAGAGCTCCTCCTTACTGTTGTCCAGATGAGGAAGAGGAAGAGCGAGGGGGTGACTTGAGCATTTAAATAGAAAACGCTTAACTAGCCGCATGTTGGCCCGAACCCGAACCCTCAGCAGGGTCGAGGTTAAGCCTCCCCTGGGGTAAACAAGACCTCCCGAGCACAACGGTGGTCTCGGAATTTTAATCCGAGACCCCGTTCAAAAGTTATAAAACATAGTGCCCGAGGCCGCCAAATTATGAAAACGCCCCTGGGGCCATTTTTCACAAACGGGCCGCGCCCGCGAAACTTACACCTCTCCTAGGGTAAACAGTACGCTCTGAACTCAACGGTGCCCTCGGTTTCCCAATCCGAGCCACCGTTTAAGAGATACTAGCGTCTCTCTATTAAACGAATAAATTAATTAATTAATCAATCCGTTTAACGTTCCAGAAGCGGGCGAGGGGTCCAAACGTCCCGCGCCGACAAATTTTATATCGTTACTAGGGTTAACACCCCATTCCGGACCCATCCGTACACTCGGATCTCTGATCCAGATCCTTATTTAGGCCTTATACCATTTATTTAGCGTTTCCAGTGTGAACACACTGAAAATTTAATTCCAGCCACTCCGGGGCTCGGAATCACACGCCGTCTAAAGGCTCTGCTCTGGAATATCATTAAGAATATTCCAAAGTCTTTCGTAGAAAAAATCGGGTACCTACAATTTTGGTTATAACAATCTCGTTGCACCTACCTTTACATTCTCTCATCCTTTAAAGAGATGCTCGACCCCATCCTCAGTTGAAAATCAACTCTTTATTTTTAAGAGTCGATGTGAGCCATGAACATCGTAAAAAAATTTATACCCAGGATTATAACATTGACATACATCCCAAAATAGAAAAATAACATTTCTACTCATATTCATTAATATTTATTGGACATTCTCTTCACACAAATGGTTGAGAGTCTCTTTGACTAAGAGGAGTTTAATTCTCTTAGAACAAAAGACATCATCTTATCTTTTAAACTCAGAAAATCAAAAAAATGAGTAGTAATTACAAAATTGGATGTGCCTATAACAATAAAATTTTGTATAAGGGTAGAATTAAGATGAATCATACCTCAAACCATACATGGTAAAGAATGATAAACTATAATAACATGCTCATATCTATATAATTGCTTTGTTCATCCACATTTCTCCTTGTTACTAAATTGTGATTGTACTATTTGAGGATTCATGGTATTCCTAGTATTACCAAGGCTATCTGTGTTCTTATAATTAGAGGTATTATGATTCCTTAGTCTCTTCAATGAAGATGACACATGTGGCACCCAAGATGTGTCTCACACAACTAACCTTGGATCACTGCATCAATAGTGATGAAGAGGTCACATTTGATTGTAGTTGTGGCATTCTATAGGTCATGTCATATTCATTCAGTTTATGTAATCTATATAACTATTTTAGAAACATCCATTTTTTTATCTTGTGTCATGTAAGATGTTTTACAGATATAGCCTTCTTATTTTGATTCACACTCTCACCATTTCTATATGAGTACATATTCTATTTTCTCCCTGTATTAGTGTTCCCAACATATCTCATGGGTATCAACCTAAATTTTTCTCCTATTAGTCTTGATATGTCTCATTCAACTACAGTTTCTCTATTAACTATTTATATATAATCCACAATACATGTAATCAAAATATCTAACTAAATATCTTTTATCAACCATGATTCAAAGATTTGTTCCATAAAAAATCACTAGTAGAATCTTCGTGTGAAAAGTGAACTAAATTCATGAACTTATCTATATACCTTATGGGATAAAATTCTTACTTAAAGATAATGAAATCAGTTGTTCTTTTTTATTCTGAATGAGGGAGGATATATTTATTTTTCAAATAATCCCTAAAAATAATCTCATACAAGGGTGTGGTCTTATTTTTCTTGAACAACTAAATACATCCACTAGTTTGAATGATATTCCATTATATAAGTCACCAGCTTAACTTTCAACATTGTAGGTTTGATAGCGAAATCAATGACGTGATTCATCCAATTTAGTCACACTCATTCATTTTTCAACTCAGAACCACCTTGAAAGATGGCTGGATGATGATTCTATAATTGGACAGAATAAACAAATTTACATGGTTTATCCCTCCATTTCCCATTGTCCACATCTTGAAATTCATGAACAATGTTCTGAACCTGATGTTGTTTCACCTATGTTTTAGGTGTAACCAAATTCTTAATAGCTTTTTCTTATTAATTTCAACAATTCCTACCAACTCCCATTTTATAGAAACACAAAAATGAAATAAGTTTCAATATCAATTAAATATATTATAATAATTTCAAATTCAATGTTGATAGAAAATCACAAAAATTATTTCCAAAATATACCCTTTTCCATATGTAACCCTTTTTTAAAAATCTCACTTACTTTTTAAAATCAACTCATTTTCTAATATATCATAATAATTGTCTTTTTAAAATATCACATTTGAAAAAAATTAACATTTTTTCAATAATAAACACATTACATGAAATAATTATTCAAAAATAAATATGAACTCCTAGTGGGAGGTAATTTATATAAAGAATTACATTCTTGTATCATCGTCTAAATCCTTGGAAATGAGATTTAAATTACTATATGTGACTCAAAATCACTTATTTACCCAACTCCAAAGTAAAATGAATTTCTGTATAAAAAGGTTAGATATATATATGTTTTATTTATATTTATATTCCTAAAATTCCTACTCCTTTCTACCAAACCAATATAAGGAATAAATAGGATGAATTTCAAATCTGAGACTATCACAAATGATGACAACTTGTTAGCCAAATTCCAAACAAGGTTTTACCACATGTAACACCCACCATTACTCATTGTCTTGATATGGTGGGAAGAAATTGCAAAGATTTTAGATGCATCCCCCAGATGCAAAGGGAGGGAAATAAATCCCAAGGTCTTTCTTGGAGGCCTATCGTAGGGCATGGAAAATTAAAATTTCTATGTTTTCCTAGTGCGTCCCAATAGATAAATATGGTCATATCACTCGAGTATGAGTCGTAGTTTGTCCACCTACATAATCCAATTCACCTAAGAACTAAGTCCATTTTGTGGTTTTTATTATTTCAAGGAATCAAATAATATTTATTTATAAAGATAAAATAAATTCAATGAAATAAAACTGACATGAAATAAAAGAATGATGTTAAACTAAAAGGAGATTCTCCAAGGAGAACACCCAGAGTGAACCCTCATCACCTATTCCTCATTTTCAAGTTTACATAATGAACATTATCCATTGTATGTGTGAGTATCCTCTTCTACTAATTGTTGTGAATATAGAGTGGAATCCATGATCATCAAGAGACTAAACATCTACATTCTCAATAGAGGGAAAATATTACTGAATTTAAAGTTAAGCCTTTGGTTGAATGTGGATACTAAAATGTGGATTACACTATAGAACCCCCATTGACATATATGTAATAAAATAAGAAACAATATTCATGAATTCTTGATAAAAATTTTACAATACTGGTTTGATACCTCCAGAATGTCTTCTGGTCTGTTACTCAAGATCATGAGTTTTAGAGACTAGAGTGGAGTAAAAAGTGGTGGAATAATAAATAAAGACAATAAAATAAAAAGAAGAATAAAAATAAGTATTTTTTTGTGAAGAAAAATAAATAAATACCATTCATGATTTAGATTATATTTAAATAGAATTATTTTGTAAATAAATTGAAAATAAAACTATATAAAAATGTATAAAAGTAAAAATAAAACAAGAAATGATATTTATGCAGTATCTTCCCATCCAGAATCAGATATCCGAATGTTATCTCCGGTTTGGAACACCATTTCTTATATTAACACCAATGTCCATTCCAAGTTTAATTCCCTTTATATCCTCCAAATATTACATTAATCAAATGATGATAAATTGTGTTATGGAAGGAATATTGATGATGTCTTTTTCTATATGTGAATTCCAAATATGTTTCTACCATTTATATCATACAATGGAAACCTTATATAATTACAAACTACATTAATTTTATAGTTTAAATTACCCTATGAGTTATAGTCCAATTAAAGGATGAATCACCCCAATTTGGGGTGTTTCTTCTGAGTTATTATTCTATTATAGAGGTGGGATCCATTCTCTCTTTCTTGATGTTTTTAAAACTTCGTTTATTTTTTGGGCCTCTGAATACTCGAAAAAACTCTTATTACACAAGACAATGTTGAAGCCGATAAATTTTTTAATCATATAAAAAAATTAATCCTATCAATATTATAGATATATTATTGTTTAATCTCAAAATAGTGAAGTTACATAAAACTATTTTATTTCTAGAATTAACAAATTTTTCATTTTTCCATAAAGACAACATAACTCAAAAAGTTTTGTAAATAAGCTCAAATTGATAAAATTGGAGGGTTTAAATAATTGTAATGAATATATAAAATGAGTAAAATATTATCTACATCAATTTAAAAACACTTAAAACATGATTTTACTCAAGTATAAAATCTAAACATGGAATTTAGAGGGCACCAATGTTACCGATATTAAAATTGAAAAGTAATAAATTCATACAATTATCAATGTCAAAACACATTTTAAAAAAATCCAAATAAAATATCAATATAATTTCCTATTTTTAAAAGAAATAATGAAGTCATGTATTTTACATTTCCCTATTTGATAAATGATTTTAATTATCTTTTCATTCCTTCCATCTCATTAATTCATTATTATTAAAAATGCCACATCATGATTTACCTCACTTTTGAATCTTTTATCTCATATATATAGAAAAATATCATGTAGAGTCATTATCATATAATTAGTAAATGATAATTATCCATAATATTTTACTGTACTATCAATATCCACATTTTAAAGACAAAAGGTAAATAAAATCATCAAAATATGAAAAAAAGGATCAAATGACTCTCGGGCTTACAGATGATAGGATTTACTTCTTTAAAAATTAAGGCTCTAGGAAGAGGATTATATTCATGTATGATGCATGATAGTAAAAGTAAATTTGAAATGAAATTCCCACATAAATGTAGAAACTCCTACATCCCCAAAATGTAATATAAGTGTTATGATTAAATTAAATATAATTAACGAATTGTGAACACTCTTGAATATATTTTTATTTTATATTATTTTTCATTTTGAAACATAAGTTTTTTTTGAAAAATTTGAATAAAATAAACCTCACATCCACCGCTAAACCATATATGATAAAAATTATAGGTCTAGTAATGGTGATTTTTTTCCCAAATCACAACCTCTTTTGGTTTGCATTTTTCTTTTTTTTTTACATTTCCATATTTTAAATTCAAGAGGGGAAAACAATAAAATATCAGGAATGAATCTACTAAATTTTTCAGTTAATACAATAAGAAACCAATGAAATATTCTACATAATTTAATTCATCACATATACTATGATTTACTTCATCCCCACACTTCAAATTTTTCATTTCATTAAAATACCAAGAGTAGAGTAAGAATGAATTAAAATGGATAGAAACATTTCTCAAACCTATAATGTTCATTCATGGTGTCTATGAGAAAAAAGAGTTTAATAAAATGGTTTTATTTTAAGATAATGGATTTTTCAAATTTGAATCAATCATTTTAAAGTTCTTTTCCCAATAATGAATTAAAAAATTGAATACATATTATGGTAACTGATCTGTCCCAATATCAATCTTGAAATATGATCAAGAATAAAATGCATTTATTGGTATGGAGTTCCTCTTGTAAATGGAAATATGTAACTGAAAAATCACTCAATGAATTAAAAATAATAATAATACAATTTATGTGAATTTTAGAATTTCATGGCATGGAAAAATGGTTGGAAAATATCATTTACATTAATTAATCATATCCCTCAAATAATGATTTGTCATTTCAATATCCATTATTCACATTAAACATTAAATTCACTATTATACACATTCAATATAATAACATTGAAATATAAAAATGGAATCAAATAATATATATACAAAAATAATGCATCCTATATATGTTATGAAAATCATGAATTCAATTGTGGGAATTCAATTGCTATGTTATTTTGAAAATATGTTTTTGAAAAAAAAATGTATTTTGTTTAAAAGATATAAAATAAATATAAATTTCCTTTTAAAATGAAACATAGTCTCCTTTCGTCCTTGTATATTTGGGGATACTGTGTTTCATCATGATCCAATAAAAGAAAACTTCCAAATTAATCATAAATATAATTTCATTTAAGCTCAAAAATTTTAAGAGGGAGTGGGATGCATGTCAGACTAATTATTAATAATTAATTTTAAATATCTATTCCTAGAAATAATTTAAAATAAATCATTTGATGATTCCCTGTGTGGGATATTAATTTTTAATACCTCAATAAGGGAAATACCATCTATTATCCCAACTCTATCAGTGGGTGTAGTTTCTTGGACATGAACCACCACATGTTATTCTTCCCAGTTATCACTTTATTATATTATGAGTTTTTCATGGATAAGGTACAATAATTCCATCCCATAAAAAAATAAGTATATCTTGTATGATGGAGGTAATATGAATAATGTTCCATCCCCATTTTGAATTTCTACTTTTGAAAGCACATCTTTCTATTCCAGTTATGGCTCAATGTGACCTACATAAATAGTACATTCAAAAGTTAGATTAGAATGCATTATTAATTTCATAGAATTTGAAAAATAATAATGTAAATCATAATTCTCCATTTTAGTGTGAGAATTATCTATATTCATTTCATATTTCTCCACCACTTAGATCCCATTATAAAATTATATAAATGTATATACCTCAAGCAAGGTAGATCCATGTGTTCCTCAAATGGTTAATATTTATTTTCTTCATATTACTACAAGTCATAATAAGAGTGATTGAAATCTATAAAATCAAATTATAATGAAGTGATGGGAAATTCATTTTCAATAAAATAAAATTATTTTTATTTTACGTAGGATTAAACTCCCCAAGTTGGTTCAGTTTCAGTATATTATTCACCAGCGAGTACCTCTTAGAGTTGATTCATAGTAGATAGAGGTGGGTATATGGAATACTCTATATAATAATAAATATCAAGGATGAGTGGTGAAATTTCATCCACCAATGGATTAGGTTCGTTGAAATAATAGGGAAATAATTTTTTTCTTCTCAATCATTCAGAAGTAATCCATATCATTTTGATCCCTTACATGCATCTCAGGATCATGTTTCTCTTGGGTAGAATAGACATATTCATTTAGTATTATGATTTAAAAATGTAGTATTTCAATGGCCTCTTTATATTCCATAAATTGATCACTATTTTACTCTAAAACAACTTCTTATTATTATTGTTTCACATTTTATTGGTCATTCACATAGTGAAATAATAGTTTGGATACCACATGGAAATATTTTTTTAAAATATTTTTAGAAGTATAAAAACTATAATAAATGGGATAATAAAAATTTTAAAACAAACAAATAATTATATCCCTAGGAACAACACCTGTTTTGATTCATTCTTATCATATAAAATGAAAAATGAAAAATTCTATGTTGTCACAGTGAAACATAATAGCTGACCAGGGACTTCTCACATGAAGATAATTCTTAAATTTTTCACCTACATAACATAATAAACCTAAGAACTAATTCCATTTTTTGTTATAAATATTATTTATGTAAAATGTAAATTTAAATATAATTGAAATTATAAAAATAAATATGACATGAAATGAAAGAAAGATGTTAAAATGAAAATAGATGCTCCTAAGAGAACACCCATAGTTAACCTTCAATGTCTCTTTACCAATTTTAAATTTAATTAATGAATAAAATCCATCATATAAATGAATATCCAATTTTACATATGGTTTTGAATATATGGTTTACTTAATAATTGTTGAGAGACAATAAATAAACTACCTTAATCATGGGAAAATTTTACAGAAGATAATTCTAAACATTGTATGGAATGTAGAGAGACAAAGGTGCCATACCAAGAAATACCCCCTTAAAATAACTATAAAAAATAATAGAAAATAATAATAAAGGTTTAATGAAATTTTTCAACACTCGATTGATCCCCCAAGAACATCCAAATGTCATTTACTCATGATCATGAGTATATGTGATCACAATATAGAAGAACGAGGGGGAATGAGAATGAAATATAGGAAAAGAAAAGAAAATTATGGAGAAGGGTGTGTAGAATAAGAAAAATAATTAAAAACCATGACTGAGTTAGATTATATTTAAATGAAACAAAATTAAATGTACATTGAAATTAAAACAATAGTAAAAAGAATAAAAATGAAAAAAAAAAGAAAAAAAGAAATTAGTGCAGCAACATGCCCTCCAGAATCAATCCTCTAAAAGTTTTATCAGGTTTGGAACAACATCCCTTAGAATAACACCAAGGACCCTTCTTATAGGTTTTTATAATTTTAATTTCTTATATACCTTCCAAATTAAACATTAATTGTAGGTTTAAAGAGTATGTTATGGAATAAATATTTCTTATGACTTTTTCTAGCCCAAATTTCTAAGAATTTGACTTTAATTTATATCATTCAATTTGGACCTTAATGATTTCATGAATCCATGAAATTTATTTATGAAACACATAAATGAGTCCAAATTTAATTAAAGATGAAAATACCTCAAATGAAGGTGGGTAGACATAGCTATTCATTCATTACATTGGTGGGGTCCACTCTATCCTCCTGTATGATTTTCCAACTTCATTTATTTTTTTTAGGTAATTAAATGTTTGAATCATCTATTCTTCCTGAATAATGAGTTTATTAAAATGAATGCAGGAATAAAATTAAAATTTAATCGTATAAAGTACATTAATATTTTAAATTTTATTCTGAAAATAATTAATTTATAGAAAACTATTATATCTCTAGAATTAAAAAATTATAAAATTTTATCCCAAAAAACAACATACCTACACAATTGTGGTAGAGAAGCTCATATTGATAAATTTGTCGGGTTTAAATAATTTAAATTCATATATAAAATGTGTAAAATTATAGATCTATCAAGGTCCATTAATAGTTTGTGGAAATTTTGAACTTTGAAAAAAATAACCCTCCAAACATGTCATAACCAGATATCCCACTACATGATATCAATGAATGACCACTAAAATAAATACATTTCTACTAAAATAATCTTAAATCATGTACTATAGTGGAAGAATACAAACAACCAATCACATAGGCATCCATAACTCCAATACACCAACTTGGTCCATGCTCCACAATAAAAAATAGCCAACTTATCAATAAATTCCACTATGTAAGTGCGATACATTACATTTTTCCATGTACTAATAAATGAAATCTAAAAAAGATACAATGATCCAAATAAGGGGTGAGTAATGAAGCTCATTAGGTTTTTTCAAAATGCCTTCTTTAATCATTCCATTATGAAAGAGCATGATATAACCTTGATATAAAATATATATATATATATATATAAATTTCAAAATAGTGTATATCACAATATAAAAAAGATCTATAATATAACAATTTCTCAAATAGTACTAAAATCCATGGAATGTAACCAAACACTTCTCTAAAAGAATTCATAAAATCTATTTTTCCATAACCCATATTGTTCCACATTTCCACACATCCAACCATGAAAGAAACCTAGACCTCCCTATTATCATGAGGCTGGAGTCATCCTTTCACTAAGACATAAGATAGTGAGATACTTTGACGAGGGTAATTCATTCCCATATCCATCCCAAAATTTTAACTAGGGTACATCACACCATATTCAACCAAATGAATATTAACACACACTCTACAACCGTACCAACCAATCATTTCCCAAACCATTTCAATAAAACAAAAATTTTATTGAATTTCATTTCCCATTTATCAAAATCATCAGTTATTTTAAAATCAACATTTTAAAATCATGATTCCAAATTCCCTTTTAGAAAAAATACAAAATTTTTAATTTCCAAAAACATTCACTCAAGAAGGTTTTAACCAATCATCACACAGTGGATTATTAAAATATTTCAAGAATAATATGAATTTTATATCATTAAATCACATTCAAAATATTAGAGTCTATAGTAAATCAACCTACCACAAAGTATTTAGTGAAAACAAAAAATAACACAAAGACACCCAGAAAATTGACTTGAAACTCAAAAAACCTACCTTAAATATATTCCATTTTCACTTTAAAAGAAAAATATAATCATAATTTTCATAAAATATCATAGAAATATCCACAACATTTAAGTATACAATTAATATATAGATATAGTTAGGTAAATCTAATGAAACCCCTGAAAAGCAACCGAGAATAGAAAAAGAACAAAATTCCATGGGAATTTGGCTTTAAATACTTACGAATATCCTTCAGATCACCATTGTATTGGTGGGAGACATACCTAAAACATTGAGAAGATATAATCTTGAGTTGTGGTTGAATATGAGGTATAATGAGGGAGTTTTAGATCATAACATTAGAGGTACACAATTTCAGGTTCACATGTTTAACTCATGAACTGGTAGTCGCACTATTAGGCAAACTGTGAGCTAACAATGTGTTAGTGAATTCTTTAAGGATGAACCTCACATCATTATATAACTATTTACCAAATTTTCAAAATCTCATTGTCCAACATTTCATGGTTTCTCCAAGTATTTTTCACATTTAGACAAACCATCTTCCACATGTGCATCGTCCCTTTACCCTCTATCTTATTGTCCCCAATTTCATGTAGGTGTTTCATGGTGTCCGAAAATCATGGACCAACTGTTCACCTGTATAAATGCCTCAAAACCAGTCTACATGTTCCATAAAATCTCCAAAAGCTCACACACATTTTTTACATACATAAAAACAATAAAATAAAGGTTAATTAATTGTAACTAGGGGTAATACACTAAGTCCATGAAACATGATTCATAAGACCCTAAACCCATAGGACCAATTTACTCCGGGTAGAATCCACCCTTATTCCCTTCCAAATAAACACATCCACTAATACCCTAGCCTCATTTCCCTTATAAATGTTCAAATAGGCTAATCTTAGTGAAAATACATTTTTAATTATAACCAAAAACCAAATTTATTTTTTTTATAATAATCTAAAAAAATTGTATAAAATAAAAAATTAATCTAATAATATTAGTGAAAAAAATCTACTTGAAAAATTTTTATTTCCTTAAATAATGATATTTATGTTAATAATTATTTTAACATTGAGTTTATTTTATATTATTTTTATATGTTTATTCAATGTTTTAAATTTAATTTAATATTTAGTTGAACTATATTTATGGAAAATATAATTTTTTTCATTTCTAGATAAATTTATTCACAAATTAATGGTTGTATCATGTAAATTATTTTCTGTCTATTATATTGATGAAATTATATTTATTTTCAGTAATATTTTTTATTTTCATGCTTCTTATGTTTTATTTATATTTTGTTAGTATATAATTTAAATTATTTCACTATTTAAATATATGCTACTTATAAATGATAATTAAATCATATAATACACATATAAAAAAATAGTTTAAAATAAACGGAATTGTAGAATTATAATAGAAATATAATAATATGGATGATAAACAAATTGTGGCTTCAAATCATTTATTTAAACTAAAATTATTGAAATCAATGATTTCAATAAATCTCTATTATGGGGTCCTATCAAATAACATGGCTATAAAATAACTCATGAAAATATATATCTACAACCACAATGTTGGGGTTGGACTATTATATGTTGGGGATCTTCCTAAGCATTAAAATTCCCAACGATCCGATTATTTTTATTTAAATCATCATGAGGTGGTGTCATTGAGATTTTGTGAGTGTAACTTGATCCATATCCTACTTCATAATTTCATGGGTTATCCATCTCATGGGAAAACCATAAGTTATATGATGGGTTAGTCCTAAAAGATAGAGTTATGGGGAATAACTCCTGATATTAGATCTGACCAGTTATACATTGAAAGAATGTTGATATGATGAAAACACAGAAGGATCAAATTTCTGGTGGCACATATATACAAAGGTATATTTATTTAATGATATTTTTTCTTCCTATTATTGTTTAATAGTTGAGGGACCACTTATAGAACAACACCATCTACATTAATGCCACAATGGCTCCTCATCATCAGTTATAGGAGGAGGTTCTTTGGTATAATACAACTCTTCCTATATCAGAACACCATGTCCATAAGGTAGATGATGGGACACACTAAAGTACCCCAATAAAATTTTCCATATTTCTATTTAAATATTTTTAGACTATTTTACAGTATTTGATGTATGCAACACCTGGTTTAAATGAAGATACATAATTAAAAAATTATTTGATCACAAAAATTATATCACAGATCTTATGTTTTGAGGTATATATATTAATTACTAAATTATGAATATTATATTTTAAAAAAACTAAAAACAAAAATTAAGTGGATATCAATTTTTTATAAATATATGAGGAATCGTTTGACATAAAATGATTGTTTTATAAAATAAATTTTTTTAAGGAAATATGTTTCGTTAAATCTTGCTCAATTATGATAAAATTTATCATTAAAATATTTTATATAATTTACTTTTTAAAATTAGACCTTTATTTTAAAATATATTTTTAATGTTAACATAACTAAATTAATTTTTATTTTTTAGAAAAGTTTCATTTTTTGATGAATATTGAAAATTATGGATATAAAATGGAAAAAGGAATTTTTATTTAAATTATAAAAATCGTAGAACTAATTTTTTTTAATTAAAATTATTTCATTTATATAAATATTCTACTTGTATAGGTCATTGTAGTCGGTTTCAAATAGAATTATTATATTAAAAACTTCTATACTTTTGAGAATTTTCACTATGAAAATAAGCATTTTCATGACATCTATTAGTATAATTTTAAATTGGATAATAGAAATTCCATGAATTGAATTTTGAAAAATATAATCTATATTTTATACTATAATAATATATATTATATAATAATTTGATCTTTATTTATTACCAAAATTACTAGTAACAGTTGTAGAAATTATTTATCACAGTTAGGGTAAAAACACAGTTACTGAGGGGTTAAACAAAGAAGATAAGGGTTAATAATGTCAAACCTAGCTCCAAATCACTCATTTTAGGTACATAGTTCTTCTTAATCATGTTCGTGACTCAATAATTCTCATTTTTTTTCTTTTTTCTTGTAAAAAATTTGGTTGCACCATTTTATTTTCAAAAAATACAAGTGCTCCACTCACATCAATTTTAAAAGGCCACCCCTATCATATCTTCGTAACACCATAAAAAAATTTGGAACTACAATTATCTAAACAAATATATTCCATAATTATATCCCCTCATTATATAGTTCATGTATTTTTCATAAATCGTTTCTATTAATACTCTATGTATAATCTAAAAATAGTTGTCTGAGATTTGGAAAAATTCCAAGTTAATCTTTTTGGTTTTATTTATTCATCCACATCCATCATATATTCTTCATTTTTTATTATAAAATAATTCCATTTTTTATTATTTACTGATATTTTATTAGTTTTAGGTTATGAAATATATCATCTTCATAAATCCTCAAATGGTAAATGATATCATCACTCGTGTGTATAGTAAACTACCTCCTCAAGAATCAGTGTGACTTATTTTCCGTAAACACCTCTCATGGTTGGGTATGATGATGGGTACAAATTATATATTAGATATTTAAAAATTAATAATGCCTTAAAGTATTTATATCATATATAATGTTTTTAATTTTAATTTCACAGGGGATACGATAACATCTCTCGTGTGTACGGAAGAATGTCGTCTCACGAAGCTATGTGCATTTTGTTCACTAATGCCTTACATGAAAGGTAATAAGAATAAATTTAATGAATATATCCGAAATACATAAAATATCTATTATATAAATGTAATATTTTTCATTCCTACAATATAACATATCATTTTCCTTATTCCCTTTTCACTCACACAAAAATGATATCATCGATCATGTTGATGTGCACTACTAACTTCAAAATGGGATGTCACTCTCTTTTCATCCCCACACCACATTGATGGTATATATATATGCATACATAAAGACATAATATGGTATTTATGATATTTTTATCATTATAAACTGGTATAATATTACATAACTCAATTCTATACTCGAATACATTTTTAATATTATTGAAAAACCACATTGAGGGAAAGTGGGAACCTACAACAAAACATCCAAACTAGCAGAAAGTCATACAGACACCTTACACTTTGAGAGTATTCAAAATTCAAAAAGATTAGAATAGTGCCAGCATCACCACGCAGAAATCCATCAACATGACACCTATTTCAAAAGTCAAAGACCATATAACAACATGTCCTGCAAATATCACTATCCACCAGAGGAGATCATCACACGTCCTAAAAACACGTCATCACCATCACCATCAGCTCGGCACCCACGCCCACCACTGTAGAATGAAACACCGTTTTCTGTTCACCGACATGCACCACCAGAACCAGAGACCATCAAAGCCCCTCAAAACTGCCATCATACATCACCATATTATGAACCCCCATCGAACCAGAAATAACGAGACCCCCAATCATGAATAATGCCAAACCAGACAACCGCCACCATACCCAATCAAAAACAAAGAAAAATAAGAACCAAAGAATGAAACACCATTGAAAAATCATCCAACTAATCTACTGTCGAGAAGAATTAAATAATAATTTACCAAAGGATTGAGTAAAAAATGAAAAACTAAAACCCTCGTCGATATCCGCTCCCTGGGAACACTACTGGACACCAATCCACACCTCCCAAGACACCATTGGTACCACTGCTCTAGATCCGACCTAGAGGGGAGTAGTGAAGCGTATGGATAGAGTAGTGGTTTGAGAACCTAAGAGCTCTTGAAGAAGGCAAGAACGACTATGCAAAAATTCGGGGCCCATCAAAAACTAAATCTAGCCGAACAAGGTAGCGCTTTGAAATCTATCGACCACTAAGACACAACACTCAAAACCTCTTTCAACCACCACCCCATATCCGACCTGGAGAGTCGTAGGGGAACATGAGGCCAGAGCAGTCGAGAGAGAAGCTGATAGCTTCATTAGCAGACAACCCATCGAGACAATACCCCCAGAAGAAGAAGAAGATAAAATCACAGAAGAAAAATCAAAAGCACCATTATTAGAGTGAGAATGAGGAGGACCGAAGAGGAAGAACACAAGGGCGGATGCGCCGCAAAAGAAGTGCCATAGGAAATAACACATAGATAAGCCATGTTGAAACAAAAACAAAAGGCTGGAAGAGGAATGAAAATACTCAAGGAGAAAGGAGGAAATGAAGAGCCGCTGACCCTGAATCAAAAGATTTTAGGAGGAAACCCTAGGCGGAGACAAAAGTGAGAGGTGATCCATGAGAGAAGGGGGAAATCCCCATGTGCCAATTAATTATTTAATATTCTCAATCCATTATATAATCATTATTGAAATATGAAAATGTTACTCAAGAGTACATACGACCTACCGTCTCTAAGATTGTGACATAATTAATTTCTCAAAACCATCATTCACGTTTTGTCTTAAATGGTTTATTTATGTATAAATATAATAAATTTTTAATGATAATTATTCTTTATATTTTTAAATATATACTTCTTACACCAATAGTAAACCTACCAATGTAATTTATGACACAAAAGTGAAATATCATCAAAACACACAAGATAAAATCAATTTATTATGTTATTGATTATAACAAGGTAATTAGAGAAATAAAAACAATATTAATATTTAAAAATATTCACAAGAATCTAAATAATTAAGAAAAATTAATTATTCCAGAAAACAATAAATTTTCATGATGATTCAAACTCAAGGAAATGGACTCCACCTCAATTTCTCTTTATTGAGGCATATTGTAATGTTATTCACCTAATTTATTTTATATGGTGTATATAATACCATTTTGAAATTTAATATCATTATTACTTAATAATTCATGGTGTTATATATTTTAATTTTTATTATTTCTTCCAAGGGTATTTGACATGAATGTTGCAAATTGGTTATGAATTTCATAACTGTATATATTTTCATTAAGATATATTACATATTAATTTTCAGTGATATTATAAGATTATTTTTATTATTAATTTATATTAACATATTATGTATTTCCACTTCATGTATTTATAGTTTCATTCAATACACATAATATATTCATTCATTAATTCTCAGTTCAATGTTATGACTACTGTATGGTATTTTGATATAATTTCCATTTCATTGATAACTTTTTTGTACTTTACTCCTATTCCCATTTACATGGGGAATATAATTACCCTTCTATGTATTTAGCATGAAAACCTATTTATTCAGGATGTTTAGTGTTTTTTTTATATTTATCTATATTGTTTTCATCATGGATAAAATTTTTACTAAAATTGTATACCAATCATACATATTGTGGTTTAAATTAATATAATTTTTTTATATGGAAAATATTGATAAATATATGTTATCTAATCAGTGAGGATATTTATTTATAAGGAAAATTTGTTCATTAATTAAATATATTATATGATATATTTCTAATTATTTATACATAATGATACAGGTGGGTTTTCGTTAAATATAACCTCTCCATGTATCAATAGGTCTCATAAGACAAATCAATTGGACAAATCAGAAGGGATTTTACAAAATAGTTTTAAAATATCTAGAAAATTTTGATAAAAGTAGTGGGTTTCACGATTCATGAGATAATGATGTAACATAATTTAAAAGTACATCATTTAGAATTTAGTTATTATTATTATCTATGAGATTTCAAAAATTATATTATTGTTGGATGTATTCAATTATAAGTATATTGATTAAATGATGTGTTTATTTAGTTATTTACCTTGTATATTTATTATTCCTTATCCAATTATGATATAAAATTTATCAATTAAATGGAATGATTGTTTAGTTACATACCTTGCTATATTGATTATGAATTTTGGTCATTATTTCTTCTTATTTTTGTTACACTTTCTAAGCAATTGAGATCACCCTTACTTTTTCTCAATTCCCTAGGATATGATGAATTTTTTGAATGTGTGACCTGATGTGAAATTATCTCCATTATTATGACTTTTATTTAATTTCCCTATGTAATTTGGTATGTTGTATATTTTTTCCCAAAATTAATAAATTGATCAGTCCTTCAGGATTTTACCCCTTGTAACTATTGAATGGTGATAAAATAGATGTTGACATCGTTTTTTTGGAGTCATGGTCCTTATAGTTTGTGTTAGGGTGAATTTATCATAATCTTTAGGTACAATATTAATGAAAAAATAGATTAGGAAATATTCCCCAATGATATAATTTGATTACACTAGTAGAAGAAAGTCACAATGTTTTTTAAAGTGAGACATATGTTGTTTTTTCTATAAATATATCCCTATGAAGAAACATCATGTGTAAATGGTTCTAGAGTAAAGGTACCTAGTTGAAATAAATATGAAAATGGATCACTAGAGGTGACATGATAGTTACCTGGTTAATGAGAATGGGTGCTACATCATAGCTGATGTGAAACCCCTGGAAGATATACTTAGGATAATTAATATTTTATTGAAAACCGATTATGAAGGATATGAAATTTATGATATCCCAATGAAAAATGTTTATGATTCATATAATAATAATTCATATAATTATATTTATGATTAATGTTACATCATATTTACAGTTATACATTAAGAATTAAATTGGTATCATTATGAATTGATCCGATATATTTCATTATTCAGAAAGGCCTCGTGGGAGGAATAGTGGTATCAATACTAATGTCCAAAATAGATATTTCCCTTTATAATATAACAATAAAATAATTATTAGAACTGGGAAAATTATAAAAACATTAAGGAATCTTAATCATGTTATAAAAAAACCTTTACCAAGTGGAGGAAACTATTCTCTATTGATATTATCCTTTATTGCATCACATTATGTGCTAGAAGCCACAATTATTTAGTGGGAATAACAATCTAATGGTATTTGACAAATGTTTTAGTTTATATAGATGATACTTATGATGTAAGATTGTGATGAAAAGGAAAAGGATTCACTTTTAAGTGTATTTTATAAAAGGTGATGTTGATCAATATTGGATATTAGACTATAATGAAAGAGAGGAATATGAAATATAAGTCATGTAATGGAAATATTTTATGTATGCATTCATCAATAAATATTTCCATCTTGAGAAAAATACTGGAATGAAGACAAAATTACACAGCTTAATGAAAAGGGAAAAAAATGTTTTTCTATGTATGAGGCATCCTTTAAATTGTTATAAAGGTGTGATATGAATTATATAGGCAACACATAGTTAATGATAAATAATTTCATTGAATGTATTATTCCAAGTCTTCAAGGGAAACTACTCACTGAAACATTTTCATCAGAGGATAAATTTTATTTCTCCATCTAAAAAAAGGAGTTCTCTAGATCGTTCATGTTAATGGGAAATAAAAAAAGGAATAGGTCATACAAATAACAAGAAAAATTAAATCTATTAATGAAATAGAAGAGAATGTATTGACTTCAACCTTGTAAAAACAATTTAACTAATCATTCTATTAAATGCATAATGGAATTCAGATATTTTTTATATGTATAGAGATAAGGATCTCCCCGAAAACTAATTTAATGGAATAAAATAAAATAATAATATTAAATGATTCAAATATTGGGGGATGGGGACTATGAAAGGGAGTTACTTAAGTGTCATCGGAATCTAGAAAAAAATAGGTAAAGGTAAGAATGAAAAGCTTATATGGTCTCTATTGGGAATGTTGAAGTACAAAATAATTTATTGTAAGGTACATTAATCAAATATTCAATTTAGTATAATTCTTTATTTTATATACATGATTTTTTTCATTCCATTTTATCATTTCTATTGTTGAGTTTCAAAAAATCCTTCACATATAATCGATTTTAAAATACATTGTTAAAAAAAATTACTAGAATAATTAGATTATGATTTATTATTAAGATGTAGAATTAATTAACTTTATAGAATAAACAAGAATATATCCTCATTCAATAGCTCTATTGAATGAGATTAGTTCCAGGGAAGAGAGAAAAACATAGGGATAAAACAATGTATAATCAAATTGAGGGAGTACCTATTTTAAAATAAGACATTGATTTATTTACTAATGAATTTCTTACACATCACCAAGAACATGAAGTGGGGTTTTATATTTATATAATCATAAATATAATGTTAAATTAAATTATTCAATAGAGAATATCTATTGTGGGGTTGGTAGGGTTGAAGAAACAACATAAGTACTTGTGTGATATGTGGTTTACTAACCCTATATTTTATCTATGGGGAGACATTGTTCTAATGTTAATGAATAAATATGGATCTATGACGTTGTTAATTGATAATTAAGATATACATTAAATTATGAAAATCTAAATGTTTAAATTTCTACACATTGACGACTTATTTGATAAAATTTATAAAGAAAAATATTTTTCAAAAAATGATCTTCATTATAGGTATCATCAGTTTCAAGTGTATAATGAAGAAATTCATAATAAATAATTCAAAATAACGTATTGGGATCATGGACTTATAGTATTTCTATTTGGATTGACTAATTCACCCTATATTTTTTTGAGTCTTATGAATAGTGTATTTAAATAATATCTTCATGAATTTTTATTGGTATTCATTAATGATATCTTGGTGTATTTTAAATAAAATCATGACAATGAGAATCTCTTAATGATTATTATTGAGAATCTATGAAGGAAATCGTTTTATGAGAAATTTAGCATTTTTTGTTTTTGTATCCATGATGTTAAATTTCTTTTCTATATTTTCACCATGTATGGAATCTCAGTTGATCCTATGAAGAAAAAGGTAAGAAAATAATGGAATACTTAAAAACTAATAATTATGTTATGTAGTTCCATTGTTTTTGATGGTTACAATCGGGTATTCATCCAAAAGTTCTCATTATTGGATATCCCATTAAAAATATTATAGTAAAATTCATTATATTTATTTTTATGAATAAATGTTTTTAATTATTTGATGAATCAAAGTGGAAATTGGAAATGATTCAATTTTTAATCTAACATATAAAAATGATGGGTTTGTGATATATAATGATTCATTAAAATAGTGACTTGATTGTGTCCTAATTAAAAAATAAGAATTTTATTTCATATTCATCAATTAATGTGAATATTGAAAAATATAACTTTCCAAACCTTGATATTGAGTTGGAATATGTAATATTTTCTTTGTATATATGGAGAAATTAACCCTCTGATAAAATATGATATATATACTTGGATAATAAAATTAAAAAAATAATATTTTCATAAAATAGAATAATAGGATAAAAAGGATATGGCTCAAGTAACCCAAGGATTATGATTTGAAAATAAACTACAACATAGGTAAAGAAAATCTATTAGAATATCCATTGAGATGGAATGATCATGTAATTATGACCTAAATGATGATTGAAAGGGATCCAATTTTCATGGATCTGGTGTGGTTGGATATGGGAATTATTATTGAAAAAGTGAAGTCATTTGTTTTTTAAATTACTAGTAAAAAATATTTTTTAGAAAAGATAAATAATTCCCAATATGATGATGATTACTTTTGGAATAAAATTAAACATTTTAATGATGGGAAATTAATTTAACTCCTATATAAATATGGGGTTATGAACTACAATAAGAGAATATTTATCACATATGTTTTTTGAGTTAAAATGAAAATTATTGTATTATGGTCATGGATCAAATTTCAATATACACCCCGGTAGTAAAAAGTTATGTATAGATTTTAGGTAAAATATTTTGTCATATGACATGAATTGTAAAATTGGTGATTATGGGTATATGAGTTTGGTTATTCTCCATGTGACTGTTGTGAGATATTATCATAGTGGAGTTATGAAACCACTTCAAATTCCAGTGTTGAAATGGGATGACATTAAATCAGGTTTTTTATAAAACTACTGAAGACTCATATAAATAATGATGAAATATGGGTTATCATTGATTACATAAGGAATTATACATATTTAATCAATGATAAATGATTTAACTCTTCATAACCACGTAAGGATAACTAATAATGATGTTTTAAGACTAAATGGATCAACTAATTTGATTTTTATGGTCATGATCCCCATTTTACATCCAAATTATAGAAGATCCTTCAGAAGGCCCTATCTACTAATATTTATTTCAGAATTTCCTACCATTATCAAAGCAATGGATAGTTTGAATGAAATATTCAAATAATTGAAGACATGTTGAGTTCATTCTCATGGTATTTTTATGATATGTGGTATTAGTATATAACTTTGACAGTGTTTCCCTGTAATAATAGCCTACATTCATTTATTTAAATTGTGTAGTATAACAAACTATATGGAATATTATGTAGTACTCCCACATGTTGGGCTGATGTTGCTGAAAGAAAACTCAATGGACTAAATCTTAATTAAGATTAAATAACACTAGTAAAGGTTGTTCATTATAATATAAATATAGTCAAAAATATGGAAAATAGTAATGAAAAAAATTGGAGGAATGATTTTTTAATCCAAGTGGGAGTTCATGTTTGATTAAAACAAAATATAATGAAATGTATTGTAAGGTTTGGTAAGAAAGGGAAACTATGTCCCATGAAAATCAAGATATTTGAAATTTTAGAAATAAGATTTATTTCTTATCATTAGGAAATGCTAAAATATCTCCCAAAAGTAACTGACACGTTTCATATATCATTATTAAGGATTTACAAGATAGACCCAACTCATGGACTCACCAGTGATAAAAATTTAAGTGGAACCTAATATATATTAATGGGAAAAAACCCATACAAATTCTTGATTCAGAGGAATGTATTGAGGAATTACAAGACTCTTCTATAAAAGGTACATTTTTTAGGAAAAAAAATAATGAACCAATGTGGGAACAAGTGGATATCCTGGTGAAAACCCACACTTATATGTTCCTATGGTAATATCCACAAAATTTAAATATTGACATTTTTATAAGAGTTAATATTGTAACAACCCATGACTTTATAACTTGTTATTTTTAATCAAATTCAATCTATTAAATAAATTAAATGGATAAATAAAATAATATTCATTTATAAAAAAAATACTTTTAGAAAACCTGCTTTTTATGGAAACCCGTTTTGTCTCTTTATGCATATTTTTGACAAAATTAATTTTTTAAACGTTTATCAATGAAAATTAACTCGTTTTTTAAATCATAATAACAAAATTTTGTTAAATATGAATTATTGGTATTTTTCTAAAATAGTAATTTTTTATGAAAAGTAAAAATGCATATTTTTATTTGAAAAATTCCTTTTATGTAAATAATTTAAAAGAATACATTGAATTATATTTTTATTTTCAAAAAATAGATATTAAATTATGATATTATATGAATATATTTAGCCATTTGAAAAAAATTCATATTCTATTATGATGTTAAACATGTTTATACTTATGAAAAAAATTTCATTGAAACCCTGCTTTTTCCTCTCATATATAGGTATAATTTTAAATTGAATTCTGATAGCATTACGAATTAAATTTTTTAAAATGGAAACCATATTTGAAATCAAATAGTTTAAATTATATAAAACGTTTCACCTAATTTTTAGAAAAAAGAATAGTGAAAGTAGTAAAAATTAATTTCCACAGTTTAGGAAAAGATCAGTTTACCTATGGTTAATCAATGAAGATACAAGTAAAGTATGAACTAAAAAATTTTAAAAACCCATTTTAATTCTATAATTCAATTTTATAATTTATATTTCCTAATAATAATACATTTTGGAACTAGTTTCTATGTGAAATTAGTGGGTTATACAATTATGTTTTAAAAAATTACAATGGTGGAACTCGTGTCACTTATAAAAGGCCACTCACTCTCCTCTCTTCTTCTCACATTCAATAAAATATTGGTTTCTCTAATACCTTTGAAAATGTATTCTAAAATTACATAACCTTATACTAGATGCATTTTTTAGAAATCCATTATTGGAATGTATTATATATAATCTTAAATTACTGGTTTCAGAAGTGGTAAAATTGAAAATTATATGTTTTTGTATTATTTATTCGTCCACATTAATAAAATTTTCCTCATTTTTTCTTATATAATAAAAAATATCTTCCATATACCAATATATTATTCTGTTAAGGGAATGAATGTATCAATCCCATTTTCACTCAAATGTGAAATGATAATGTCGATCATGTGTACGTCAGACAACCTACTCATGAACCTATGTGGCACCCATTCAATCAAAGAAACTCATGGTTTTTTAGGATGATCGTATAAAGTGTTTAGATGTGATTTTTGTAACATTATTATACCTTTTCATTAACTTTTTCTATATATATATATATATATATATATTAAAATTCCATTTCATTGTGGAAATGATAACATCGGTCGTGTGTATATAGGGCTAGCAACTCGCAAAGAACTGTTATTTATTTTTTACTAAGGCATTACATGAAAAAAATTAAGGACAAATATAATTCATATATGTCATATAAATGACATGTATATGATATCAATTTCATTTTTATCATTCAAAAAAGTTAAAATATCATTTTTCTTTTCCATTTCAACTCACTAAACATTGATAATGTTGTTCGTGTATGTGTGGAATACCACCATCATGAAGCGATGTGATTCATGTATACGTAAGGACTACCCTCTCCATGATTGTAACATAAATAATTTATTAAAAAATTTTCTATAATGGTATTAAAACTATAATTGAT
Source organism: Viscum album (assembly GCA_963277665.1). Taxonomy (NCBI): domain Eukaryota; kingdom Viridiplantae; phylum Streptophyta; class Magnoliopsida; order Santalales; family Viscaceae; genus Viscum; species Viscum album. Next base: position 940,781,261 of record OY728129.1, read on the forward strand.
GTATTAATATGGTTATTAGGTCTTCATCATTACTGTATAGATGATTATATAATTCCCCCTTAGACCAATAGTCGACCTACCATTGTCATTTTTGACACACAAGTCAAATATTATATAAACAACAAATGCAAACATAATTGATTATATAATTTTATATAATAGGGTATGACATGAAATAAAAGGGAAAATAAATATTAATATGTTTCTTAAAAAATTAAATATTTTACATATGTTTATTAATAAGGAAGATAATAACCATATGGGACAATTCCAACTCATGGTATGGAACTCCATTTTAATTTCACTTCATTGATGAATATTATAATGTAATACACCTAATTTCTTTTATATTGTGTATATACTACCTATTTTACATATAATATCCTAGTTACATAAAAATACATGTTATTTTTTTTAACATATAAATATTTCACCCAAGGATTTTTGAAGTAAAATATATAATGTTATTTATCATTTCATAAATCAATTTATTTTAATTGGATTATATTGATTCTTTCTTCAATAAATATTATATGATTACATGTATATTAAATTTTTATTGTCTTTTTTGGTATTTCTATTTTATTATGTGGATTTACATTAAATACAATTGATATATTCATTTATTTGTTATCAATTCAATATTTTTATCATTATAATAGATTTAATCACAATTTAGCTTTCATTGAGACATTTTTTTTAATATAAATCTATTAACATTTATGTGGTTTATATTCTTCCCCATCGATGTCTTTACAATCAATACCTATTATATAATATGGTCAAGCTTCAATTCAAGGTTATAAATATTATTTGTGACATGGATATAAATATTTCCAAAACATTATACAATTCGTACCTAAAATGGTTACTTTTAATGTTATTTGATTAACTATTGAAATATAGAAAAATATGTTTTATCCACCTAATGCATATATATTTTAATAAGTTATATTGATTTAGTAAGTAAATAGATAATTTTATATACGATTAATTATTTTTACACGAAGATATTGGTGGAGCCTAGTTGTAGATATCCCATCAATGAAGCATCATGTCTCATGAAAACAAATAGTCTTCCAAATTATATGGGATTTACCTAGTGGTTCTAAATTTTATTGATAAAGGTCCTAATAGTAGAGGTTTTCAATATTCTTGAGACCAGACTATTTGTTATTTTAAGCATTCCTTCATTGAAGATTTTGTTATTATTATAATCCATGATATTTTTACAAAGATATTATCTCTAAATTCTTTTCATTCATTGTTTATTGATTAAATTTCAGGTGGGTTTTGTTAGTAACTTTACTATATGTCTAATTTTATATTTATTTATGATTTTTTCTATGGTATTTATCCCTTACAGACAGTTTCAGGTCACCCTTATTAAGATTTATATTGACTATATATGGAAAATAATTCATGTAATGCGTGAATTGATTAATAATATTTCAATTATTAATCTTTATATTTTATTTTCCTATGTAAAATGGGTATTGTGTACATATAAAATTCTCTATAATGAAAAAAACTAATCAATCCATCGACATTCCAACAGTTGAATATATTCCATTGTAACAAAATATATAATGGCACTAGGTTACATGATGTAAGATTTTTATATAACCTCTCATATAAAACTTGATAAACTAGATAAAACATTTTCATCGTTGTATGGAACACTACCTAGATAATAATTATTCCTCCTTGATAGCATACATGTAGACGATATGTTGTCATCTATAATGTTCTAAATATATTCAAAATGATTAAAAATATTCAACAAAATAATGTAAGGTTATTAACTTACCAAATCCTGATTCCCTCATCTATGTGTTATAACATATAGTATAGACTTAATTATATACCATGAATCATACTCAAGATGCTGTGATATATAGAATAACATCATACACATTCCCACAATAGGAAATAATGCATGTATATACTAGTGATAGAGATACAATGTATTTGATCAATTATACTTGAAATCTAACCACCCATCATCTTTAGGTAATTAAGAACAAATATGAGTATTGGTTAAAATGGAATACTATGATCAAATCTATACATCCACAATAAACTATTTGTTGGATCTAGATTTTTATGGTGATGTCTCGTGCTCTTTTTTTTGTACAATTTAATATTGTTTCTATTTATATTATTGTTGGGTTTTTTATTTTGGTTTTTTCATTTGAAATATATAATATTTGATATTCCTTGGGGAAATAAATGGTCGGTACATGTTTTAGGAAAACTATGTGTATTTTTTTTGAACGAGCTAACCCTATTTTTAAGCCACATGGGTGGTGCACAATTTGTCCAAACCATGCAACCTCCCCCACCAAATTGTGCCACCTCAAAAATATGGGCATATATTTGTAGGTTTACATATTATAAAAAAATTAACCACATAATAGAAACTGAGAACCCAGTGTTTAGGGGAGAACAATCATGGGTCACGGTTAAGGCTTATAGTTTGGAAACTCATGTGTTTATACAAAAGTCTTACGGTTTGGAAAATCATGTGTTTATACATAGGAAACCATGCACATAGAATTTAGTGTGTCTATATTTTTAATAAAATTTTTTGAATCCCCATCCATTATTTTAAAAAAATCATACCTTCTCTTCATAACAGTACTTACTTCAATTTTAGTGGCTATATAAATGATTGCATGGATCCTTGAACCTCTATCATAGTGAATCAAAGATCCATTTGACGGATTGACTCCATATTAGTATGAGATTTAATTCCCATTTGTTTTCCTCTCTATACCATTTCTCTTTACTAATGAATAAATAGAATTTGTCCGCTCTTGGAGGTGGTTTATATTTAGATTTTGATGTGTTTTTCATTGGATCACATTTCTAGGTTTGGATCAAAGATCTCATTCTTCATTGTGAAGATGTTATGTCACTATCAAATTAAGGTATGGGCTTTCAAAAACCTACATCATCGATCTTGATGAGGTATTCAAAATTGTAAATTTCTATTGTCTTACTTATAATTGGGTGTTTGTGTTTTTAAATTGATTTTTTAATATTTGAAGATTGTGTTTTACACTGATATAATTAATTGATTTCCTTAATATTGTGAAACCCTTCATGGATCCCATTAAACATAGTGATTATTTTGAGATAATTATTTATTAAATACAATTATGATTTCTGATAAATTGAAATGTTGATTTATGAATTATTAGTTTTTCATAAAATGTATTCGGAATATGGTTTAAAATTGAAATTATGAAATATGTTGAATACTAGGATATTGAAATGTTTGAAAAATGTGTTTTGATTGTGGAAACATGATATTTGTTGTTTTTTTGTTGTGTTTTAGTGTATGGACTACTTATTCAAGTACCCAAAGGGTTCCAAACTACTATATTATTCCAAAATAGGTATATATTTTTTGAATTTTATCACTATGTTTTGGTATATAGACTACGGCTCCAAATACATATGGGGTATCAGATTACTCTTTTAGGCCCACAGTGGATATATTTGGGATTGGAAATTAAATTATTAAATAAATACCATTATAGAATGAATTGTGATATCCATTTGATGGATGGTTATAAATTCATCATCATCTAAAGCATGTATGACTAGTTTGGTTGTCACCGTGAATTATTGGTCTAGGTGGTTAAGTAAAAAATAATTTTGTAACACCCTAATATTTTAAAATATGAACATCATTGTTGATATTGTGTTTGACATGAAACACTAATCGTGGAAAGTAATATAACAACCCAAGACTCTGTAATATATTTTATATTTTAAATAAATTCAATATATTCTCTCTCTTCTAATAAATGCACTAATAAGTTTCATTAATAGCTTAAATTACATGCAAGAATGGTTTTTTTAATACAATTAATATAATTATTTAAAATGAAAATAATATCATAAAAACTAAATTGGTAGTTATGAATAGTATTAACTACCTTATGAAAATATATGGTTGAATTAATTAGTTACCAATTACTTATAATTGAATTTAAATACAAATATAATATAATAAATGTTATTAAGAAAAATATTTTTTGTATGCAAAATAGGTGTTATCATGATAAATCAAATTAGTTAATATTTTTTGATGATATTAATGAAAGTTTTATATTTTATATGTTGAAAATATTATTAAATTCATCCAATTAATTTGACAGGAATATGATAAGAACTAACCAAATTTTACACATAAATATATTTATTTTGAATCAGGATAATGTATAATTATTAAGAAAGGAAAAACTATTTTTTATCAAACTTATTTTTGAAAACATTTAAAATTAAATACAGTGATTATGAGAAAAACATGTTTACAAAGTGGATAAACATATATTATCAAGTGTATGAATGATCTAACACTTGTTCAAAACCCACTAGTTGGGAATATTTAGACCATTAATCCTTTATTAGTTATTTTTTCTTATGAAATATTCTTGTTAGATGAAACATGGGTTTGCAAAACATTCTATTCTGAAACACCAAGTCTTACATCTCTCTCAATTATAAATGGCCTTACTATCTCACCCATTATTTAAACCATGAAACCACATTGTTTCGTACAATATCAATCGAAATAAAATTTAAAATTCCCCCAAATCATTATATATGTATTATATTTAGTGGAAATCCATCATAGTAAGGAATTAGTGCAACCAGAAGAGGATATATAAAAAATAGATGATGTTCCTCAAAAAGTATTCCTTTTTATATCCATCTCTACCTCCTTGAAATTTTTTGTTAAGATTATTTAATTAAAATAATTTCTTAAATATAATGATATCTTGTTTTGTTAATGGTATGACCTAAAAAATCATACACTTCTTTCAAGTGGGTTATGAAATCATCGTTTTTGTGTACATTGAACTACTACCTACCAAACCAATGTTGTAGTACTTCGATTACCACCACTAAATGATGAGAATAATGACAGATTAATATTATTTATATGTTATATATAATATATATGATGTTTTTATGATTCTTTAATTTTTACATTAATCATACATTCACTCATTCCAATTTTTGAGAATACGATAATGTGGATCATGTGTATGGCAGACTACGACCTCACAAAATGACGTGAATCCATCAAGCATTACATAGAATTTATAATAATGGTTTTAATAAAAAAAATTGTTCTATAAGAAATTAAATTTTTTTGGAATTGAATATATATATAATTTACTGTTACTCCATTGAATATGACTATAAAATTGAAACAATGTTCACACATACATATTACCTATTGTCTCTATGAATGGTGTATACAATTTCTAATCAAATTTTTTTAATGATTACTATAAATAAATATATAAAATATATATATGAAATTTACATCACAGTTTTCATTAAGATAATGATTAAATCATGATTTATATAAGAGTAAAAAATATGTAATAAGTCATAACATACTAAAATCACAAGGGAATTAACAATTGAAACAATGATATTAATGAATGTATATTAATAAATGGGTGATAATAAATTAATAAATAATTATATATGATTTCATAATTATTAGTATAGTACTACTCTAAGGCGATAACATTATTAAAAAGGTTATACTTGAGGTTCTTGAGAATTCGTTCTAAAGGATGGCTAAAGTAAGGGATTTCATCTCAATTTACATTACATTTACCAATATTTGTTATTATGAACCAAATCACATTGATGTGGTGTATAAATATCCCCCATTGAAATGTAATACAATTATTTCACATGAACCTCAGCCAGGTTGGTGAGGTCTCTTAAGTGCATCTAGGCATCCCGGGATCAAATCTAGGCGAAGGAACAATTTCCATGGGGTCTATAGCAGGCTATAGTAGTACTGCAGTAGTACAATATATGGTATTATAGCAGGTACTATAGTAGGTACTATAGCGTGAACCATGCAACTCTGTAGCAGGTACTATAGCGAGAACTATAGCCGGAACTGTTTTGCACTGTAACAGTCGGGGATTTTCCCCCGTTTGGGCCTTCGGGCCACCAATTTGATCCTCGAGTCCTTTAAGGCCTTCGGGCCACCCAAGCCTTCGGGTCATAAGGCCTTTGGGCCACCTCAAGTACATATGCAAACCAGATAACCTAAAAGGAACAAGCTCTATAAGAGGATGAGCAATAAGACTTCACCACAGTAGATGCTACACGGATTGAAATAACGAGAGGGTATAGAACCTACCATCAGGACAAGCATGTGCATGCATGGGATAGACTAGCGTAACATCCATGAGAAGTTGCAGAGATGATTTCACGATAAAGATGCAGGCGGGGAGCAGTTCCAAGTAGTTATTCTGGGTTGTATGTAATGTATGAATCCTACGGGTAATGAATTCCTCTTAGGCCTATAGGCCATGTAATACATACGCCTACAGGCCTTGTAAGAGTTCCACCTCACCCCTTGAAAGGTGGATTATCAAAATCAATAAAAAAATGAAGGCCTTAGGGCCATTATATGGAATTATTCATAAATAATGTTATTTTATGTTCAATTTTAATTATTTCATCCAATAAGAATTGAAATAAAAATTACCAAGTCATAATTTTTTTATACAATTTCATTTTCTTTTCTAATTGTTAACTTTATCTCAAAAAAATAAATTTATTGTATTTATTTTTAGTTCCACATTAAATTTCTCTGGAATATTCATCATCATGTTTCATTTTTATGATTAATTTCTGAACTTTATATCATTCTTTCATACGAAGATTCCTTTTAATGATATGGATTAATTGGGAAATTGTTGAGAAATTTGTATCCTTTTATAAATATAGGCATTTGATAAGGCTTTTTATTTATAAATTAAATCAATTATTAGATATATAATGAAATAATTGGACTAGAAAGATATAAGTTGCAGGAAATTTAATGTAATCTCCTCGATTCATCATTAGTTTCATGAGATGAATAAATTTTCCAAATTAGATACATTTTTAACAAGTATGTTCTAGACCATCGTGTGAAATTCCTTGATAGTGAAGTCTTCAATTTCATTGGAATCATGGTATCCTATATTTAATCATTTTCTTCAATGACTATTCAATTATTATTATTATCCTTAGGATTTTTTTTATGACATTATCAATTGATACCTTCCATTCTCAGTTTATTGATTATATGGAATTTGTTTCAGTTTTTTACCTTTATGTATTGATTATTCCATATCCAGATATATATGATGCATTTGTGTCCAATTATATAAATTTACATATTTATTATAATTTTTTATTGATGATATATTCCAATATAATTTAAACATACAATGAATTTGTTACCACTATTATTTTTTTTGTTTCCCTATGTTATTAAGAGAACATTGTTGAATGAGTTTTATATAATATTGAACATTTTATTTTTTTATGTAATAGGTTTAATTTGTTATTCCCAATGAAAAATGGTTATCATGTGTCTAATCCAGTTCGAGGAAAGTTCTTAAATATCTATTACATTGGTACTTTCTAATTGTATATATTAAAATAAGACAATGTCAGGCACAATCATTAGGATACTGGTGTTAGGGTCACTATATTTGGTATTAGAGAATGATTAGTAGAACCATTGGAAACAGTATTTAAAAAAAATATAATATAGACCATAAAATGATGATTTAATTTTATGATAATTATAAAAGAACATCCCAAAGAAACCATGTTTATTATTATGAGATTAGATTCCCATAAATTTTCAAGTTTATGTTAATTATTTCACTTGTATTTTATTATAATTTTATTCATAATTATATGATCTAATATATTGTATGTAATAATTTAGTATTTCACCTTAATGAAGTTATGTGAACCTCACCAATAAAAATTATCAAAATAGTATAAATGATCACCTCTTTTGTGGTAATAATTAAATATTTAAAAGGGAACTTGTATCCAAAATATTTTCATCATATTATAGAATAGTATAATACACTAAAAAGATAGATAAATTGTTATATATGTATTATGGAATCTAAAGAATGAACTAGAATAGGTGGAAAAGTGGTAAAAATATGGATAAATGGAATAAGGGAAAGAATACTTTACCACAAGTTATAATTGTCATAATAAACACCATGGTACTTTTTAAAAATGACAGAGAGCATGCAATATGTTTTGGGAGAAAATACACTATGATTATTATTTTCAGGTAATCATAAATGTGTCCGTTGTATAATTATTTATTTGTATAAATAGGGAACTACATAATTTAAATCCCAATGTGTAAAGGTAATATATTTCATAATTTGTTAAGGAATCATGTTCAATATTATTTTTCTAATACACAAAGGATGAATGATTAAACTTTTGGGATTGGATTCAAGAATATTTTAATTTGAGTGGTTTATGAATTAAACACTTGTTATGAGAATAATGAAATATATAGTGATTTTAATGAAATACTATTTCAATAAGGATATTAGATTACATGTTGAATGATACTATTAAACAACATACAATATTCAATAATAAGATTTATCTTCTTGGAAAACAAATAATTAACAAAAATAAATCCCTTATAATTTTCCTTTTATTGAGATAATTGTTTTTGGATTAACTGATGATTTATATGGATAATGCACATTGGTTATTACTAACTACCTCAGAACTAATTATTGTGTTATGGGGAATATTGTAATTATATCAGTGATGGATTCTACAAAATTTATTATTTAAGGAATATATATTTCCCTATGTTTTACATAATTTATATGGACATGTACATGTTTTTATTATGTTATTATAGATATTAAAGTAAAATAATTTAATATAATACATGATTATGGTTTTTATATGTATGGTAAATGCCAATTAAGAGACACATTATTTTTTCTCTGAAATACAATGCATGTTTGGTAACATTCCTCCAAAAAATTTCCATTTATATTTTTGAAGATATTTAATGTAATCTTTTTATGCAAGGTATTAAGTTGATCTTTTAGTGTTATTCAATAACATTTCCAATCATTTTGGTTATATTAAATATAGGAGGAATATCTTTTTACTACTTTTTGGATAATAAAATATGTTAACGTGTAATCATTGTGCATCATGAATAACAATAAAATTTTGGATAACCATTTCATCGAGAAAGGGATCAATTGGAAATTTTTCGTAGAACCACCAAATTATGATTAATTTTTATGGAATAAAATTATATCATGTATATTTCCATATTCACATATAGATTGAAATGATTTCTCAACTCTAGGATAAATGGTCTTGAGTCCAAAAATTTATCCTAGTAGAGTCATTTTGGATGAAACGATGGACATTTAAATCCTAAACAATTCATGGTCTTGATCCCCTTATATTTTCATTGATCAGACACTATATTTTGTTCAAAGTAATCAATAACTAATAATAATTAAGTATTCTATTTCTTTAAGTTCATCTCATTACGTTTTAATAATGTTATTAAACATAGAAACCTAGTAGTATGTTATTCGATATGATTATTGATCATCCATTTCTATCTTTTAAGAGGTTATTTTTTAAAACATCATTTAATGTTGGTTTTTTAATAATGTTAGATTTTAATATCAATCCCTTTATTATCGAGATCAAACTAAAATTTTGATGTTGTGATTTATTTTTAATGGGGATAATGTAAAACCTCGAAGTTTTAAAATGATAACATCATATTTTGTAGTTTATATGAAATCAAATAGCATGTTTAGAGAGGAATATAACATCAAAAAATTTATTATTCTAGTAAATTTGTTACATTATATAGATTTCAAAGTAAGAAAAAATGAATTTTTTTGATGCATCATGCCATAAAAAATACTGATTGTTTCAAAATACTTTTAATATTATTTTTTAAAATGAAAATAATATCCTAACACGTAAATAGAAGGTGATTAATATAATTAAATATTTTTTAAAAATATATGATTGAATTAATTTGTTACAAAATAATTATAAATGAATATAAAACTCAATTGTATACAATGGAATTGTTTTTATAAAAATCATATTTTATATGCTAATTGAATTTTATATTCATAAATTCAATACATTAATATTAATATATGATATTACTAAAATTTATATATGATATATTTAATAAAAAATTTTAAAATTCATCCAATATATTTTTTATATATTAGACAATAACCAATCTAATGTTTTTCATAAAATGTTCTTTTTTTCAAAAGGAAATTTTGTCAGAAATTAATGGAATACATTTAAATTTCATTTTTTGCTGAATAATGAAAAGCTTTTTTTAACTGTACTTTTCTGTATATTATTTATCATGTATATTTATATAATAAATTATTTTTAAAGAATAATTAGTTCAATTATATATCTACTAATCCAATTCTGGTCATTAAAATAAATTTTTAGAGAAAATTGGTCATGGTAACATTGTAGTGTTTTTATGTTGATTGTGTCTATTCACATAGAAGGTTCCCTTAGTCAGTTTTGGAGTTCCAGAGAGATTGATGATAGTGATTGTATGTGATTATGGGAATTGAATCATCACAAATTCATGACGGGTTGACATAGATTCTATGCGAAAGTGATATGGATCAAAAATGGAGAAATTTCTATGTAACGTAGTGAAATTGGGAGCTTCGTGAACATAATTAGAGAGCATTGTGAAAAGTTGATGATGTGGATTGAAGGTTTTTAAATGGATTGTAAAGAATATAAAAAGGACTCTAGAAAAAATAAATTTAGATCAGGACTTAATGTATATTTTAGGGCTCCAAATTCGAGAATTTGAGTAGAGAAACGTGTTCTTGCAAAAAGGTTTGTTAATAAAGGCTCTTCATGAAGCCTTGACTGGAAACCGAAATTTTTATGAATTGTGAATGTATTGATGTTCACGAAACCTATGAAACATTGGATAAAAGTATTGATATTCATGAATGATATGTGATCATAATGAACCTTTTTTATCTTTTATAAAGGAGTTTGTTTTACAAAGGATGGATGAGATTCACCCAAGAGGTGATCTTTGATAAAATTGTGGGCTTCGTTAAGGGGTTATATACATGTGATGTTTTTTCTAGTTTTTAGAATGATTGGTGAGATTCATGATTTCAGTGAGAATTTTGATTGTATTAAAAAGTTATTTCCTAGTAAATATGAGGTAAAGTGTATTCCTCATGTGAATAAAAGTATAAATTCAATTTATAATCTATCTAAAATTGGGGATTCAATTATTATTTCTTATGAAGGTATATACATGTCCCAAATCTATTTGTGAATCCTTTCAAGAGCTGTGAATAATGGAAGATAAATATGGTGATAAATTTCATCAGTAATGATCCTTTAATGGAAATATAGATTATTACACTCTAGAGAAGTAGTAATATATCCCATAATATTGCAAAGGGAGTGAGACTATGTATATAAGTGATCAAGATGATCTTTATTTTGGAAGTGTTCCTTAGTGGATTTGGTACGTTGGTACTTCACGATTTCATGGTCTTTGAGTGTAACCTAGAGAGCATAAACAATTTAAAATCTATGTGCACTTGATCTTTCTATTTAGATTTTATTTCAATGGTTCCTTGTTAGATAAAGAATGAATGTATAAGATTATCATAAACAATTACAAAAAAATAATGCCCCCCTTATAATAAATATGTTATGATCCAATGGTTCATGAATATTTTTGAAACATACATACATTCAGTGATTCACCCACTATCATGTTATCTAATACAATTTTGGCCCAATAGTTTTGTTTTTTGAATTTAGATTAAAAATATTGAAAACTATTGAAATTTTTACTTTAAAACCCATATTTCCTATAATGTCTATGGGAATAATTTTAAAATAATTATAGCTGATTAAATTATTTTAATTTTTAAAAATGGGTTCCATATTTTAAATTATAAAAACTTATAATTCCTAATTATGTAAATATATTTTTTGACAAAAATCATTATTGAAAATAGTTAATATTAATTATAGTTATTAAAGGAAAAAATGAGTTTACATAGTTGTTAAATATATTGTATAAGACTCACCCTAAAATAGTATAAAACCCACTAAATATAAAAATTTTAACCATTACACATATAGTATCATATTTGTTGTATTAATGATATTTATTGTTAGGTAATATCATTGTTTCACCAATATTTCTTTTAAAAAACTCATGTGTTCCATTTACCTCAATTATATAAGGCTTGCACTAATCCTCTTATCTCCACACCATCAAAAAACATTGGATCAGTCAAGATATATACATATAACTACTACACATACATCTCTTTATCCTAAAATCCTTATCCTATGATGAAATAAATCACCGGAATTCATTAGTTTAACTTAAGTAGGATAGCCTAAGGAGAGGAAATGTTCTTTTAAAAGATGTTTTATATTATTTCCTTCTCCACGTAATTAGATTATTTTTATACCATTTTTTATATAATAACATTAGAAAATTCAACATACATAAATTTTTATGTTTTGTGTATTATGTAAAACAAGACACACATCCCAGAAATGGGTTAGTAAATCGATTTTTGTTTCTATATATCAGATTACCACCTCGCAAACTGATTTCATTCAATTTTTCATTACAACCATTCAAGGATGGTAATAATGTTTGATTTATGGTTTATATATCATATATATGATATATATGATTTGGGTACTTATATTTAATTATTATATTACTCATACCTTTATGATTTCAATTTTGGGACATTAAGATGGTGTCGCTCATGTGTATGGTGGATTACTGCCTTGTGTAGCAATGCAATTCATTCATGCTAAACATGGAATGTATTAAAAATGGGGTTAATAATGATATGTGATATATATGACATTAAAATTATACATAAATGATAATATATATATAATTTAATTTTCATTTGTTTAATAGGATGGGAAAATGGAAAAAATTTTCATGTGTATGAACGAACTACTGTCTCCACGAACTATATATTTCATTTCCTATCAAGAAATTATATGTATTTCTCTAAATACAAATTTCAATAACATTCAAGATATTATAATAATTATTTACATATTTATGATGATAAAATCATGATCAGCGTAATATTAGAAATTAACAAGATATAAACACCCAAAAAATAAGGCATTTAACACACAGAACTATGAAAATAAAAAAATAATATTAAATAAAGTGGATAACATTATATAAAAAAATTATATAAAATATAATAAATATTAATTTAGTTCTGGTGTTAGTTAATAAGAATTATGAAATCTATAATATTGGTGGTTAATCTGTTTTCAACTAAAAGCAACCATATGGTATGTGATTTCATCTCAATTTACATTACATTGTTAATTATTTGTAATTTTACACCAATTCACTTTTATGTGGTGTATATACATTTCATTTGACATAAAACATCAATATTCATACATCATGTTAATTTATCCTCTAATTTTAATTATTTATTCCAATGGGAAATTTTATGAAAATCACCAAGTTGTTATAGGTATTAAGAAATATCATTTTCATTTGTCAGTATTAACTTTAATATCAAACAATAAAATTATTATAATTATTTTTTAGTGGAAATTACATTTCTATTGAATATACATATTCCTTTTCAATAGAGATTATAATTTCCTAAATATTATACCATTTTTTCATATAGTGTTTACTTAGTTAATATTTAATAATTGCATAAATATTGGTAAATTTGTATCATTTAATCAATAAAGAAATTGGATAATGTGATTTTTTTATGAATGAAATAAATTATTCAATATATGATAAATTTTTTTATTGGTTTGAAATGGGATGGTTACCATTAAATATAATCACATCAATTCATAACTAGTCTTATGGTGTGAAATAGTTGGCCAAAACAGATGGGATTATACCTGGTATGTTTTGAACCACATTGTTAAAGATATTAATGATAAATTTTACAAGTTCTTGGGAAATATACATTCTAATATTTCTGAATTTCCTTTATTGATTATTAATTTACTATTATTATACCTAATATTTTTTCTATGAAATTATCTACCTATGAATTTCATTCGATCTTAATTTATCAAATATCATGTGTTATCTGTATTACCATTATATATTGATTAAGACTTATTGAGGTAGATTTTTATCATATGTGTTTGGTTATCTTCCATTCCAAGTTTGTTATTCTTAATTATTCTTGATAAATTCTAATGTACATAAACATCACAGAGCATTTGAGCATTCCCATATTTTGTTTTATTTCACTGGGTTATAAAAAGGAATCATTTGAATAAGATTTAAAGGTTTTTATCATTCTATTTTTTCATATAGTTTGTTACCTTTAATATTCAAAATTTAGAATGGGTATCATGTATGTAATATTTCTTTTGGAAACAAATAATCTTTTCATTCCCTTTCAATTTGAATCTTGTATAAATTCTAATCTAATAACGTCACCATCTATATCATACTAGGGTTGTAGTCGCTTAAAAATTAATGGGAATATTGTTTACATTATCATTTATAATTTCTTCTTTTTACAATAGTATACACTGTTATAAACTTAATAATGATTTAGATGCCATTGGATTTGGTCAACTGAGATGAACTAACACCCAACTCTGCTTTCCTAATTGGTACCTGAATATATTTCATGTTTCCAGGACAAGAGAATGAAAATATCCATATGGTAACTGGATGGGTTGGGATTCAGGATAGATCATGGATGTGGGAAATAAACATGATTTCAGAACCAACTTCTGAATTGATAGTGTATCATCATTTTAGGGTTTCCATTTTAGATTTGACATTGATATGAAATGATTTATTTTCATCATTAGTCTTTGTTATTATATTTATATATTGTGGATTCAATATGTGATATTTTATGAATATTTATTGTGGAAACATCCTATTTATTTTTCATTATCATTTGGTTTTTTTATTTCCACAATTGTGAAACATTAATAAAGGTATTGTTTCCTTCACAAATTAAATATCAGAAAAGTACTTCTAGTATATATCCTTTAACATTCATGTCTCCCTGTTGTGGTAATATCCTGTTTATTTTTCGCTCTCTAGAAAAAATTCTAGTTGGTTGGATAACAGAAGAACATGGATAGAAATGTGCATCAAGTGGTGGAACCAGGGGCTCTGATCATTCCATGTGATAGAGAAAGATAGATGTTTTGTGAGAACATCGCACACTATATACAGTTTCTAGAGATGGACACATGGAGGCTTGTGTGAAATATTTCTAACCCTACTTGTGAGTTGTAGTTGTATTACCCTCTGAATATCACTATAGATGGTTAGCCTATAGCTGATGGTGTTCTGAATGAGTTTATCTAGATGATCCATGACTATATAAAGAGTACTTATAAGAAGAATGTCTAAATACATTTCTATATGTTATTTAGGTCAGAAAATCACCGGTTGGATATTTGTACTTGATATGAGCATCTAGAGATAATTCCGTAGAAATGTTTTTATTAATGTTACTATAAAACATTCACATAGATACACCCTGGAAGGAGAGATCATCATAGTTTATGTGGTTGACATAGGTGTTTTTTCCATGATGGAACATGTTGTCCACTTTATAGATCTGAATAGATTTGTTCCAAGATTCTATGACATGTGAAACAAATGGGAAAACATTTTCTTAATGGGGAAAAAGTGAGATTATGTCCCAAGTTAATATCATTTCACATAATAATTTTCATAATTTGGTGAATCATGACCTTATTTCTACGGTAAACCTTATGGATGCATGAAATTGAATGTAGGTGGTTTCATTTGGATGACCGGAGGGTATTTATTCAGATATTTGAAAATATCACTATGAGAAATTGAATAATATGGATGAAAAATAGATTTTCTAGAGAGAAGGATCAATTACTCTGAATTTTAATTCAGTATAACACCACTACTATTTTAGTTCACATCATATTCGTAGCTAGTGTCCCAAACCACTAGTGGAGTGTTGAGCATGCAAAAGGATGCTTTACATACAATGTTAGTTCATCAAACCATGACGGATGGGTAATGATAAATGACCTCGTAAGGTTCAGAGTACTAGAATGTGGTCTTCTACACCTTATCAATCAGGTAACGGGGTTCCAATGGTTGTGGTGGTCAAGTCGGTGTATACGGTACATCAATGAAAGAGAGAGATTATCAAAAGAGTTATTTAGTTTAGGGGATTCATACTATATCACATGGTTTAAGGAATGAATAGAAACGTGTAATTCACCAAACACTTAGGGATATAGAGGTCAAACCCTTGATATATACATTTATTATTCTTGAATTTCTACATTTTTGAGTCCTTTATTTCATATGGGAGATTTCCATTATTTTAAATCTTATAAAATTACGAATGGTTTGAGTATGATGGTGGAGTTTTTTAGTGAGGTTATGATGATGGAAATGTCATTGGGTGTATGATTGATGGATATCATTTTATGAATGGGTTGTTTTCTTGAGTTTGGGTAGTATAATTTCTATTGGGATATTTTGAAACTGGACATGTTATGGTTTGATTTGTTTTAGTTATTGTCCTTTCTCATATCCTACAGATCCTATATTGCTTTTTATTGTTGGAGTGGATTTTAAGTCTCTTTTGTTTAACATCTATGTTCATCAGGTAGAGAGGGATATCCAGGAAGAGCATGTAAAACACGTGAATTAGAAACTAGGTGAGATCCTGTCAATGGTTTCAATACTTTTATTGATTATTGGGGTGTGAACCATAATGTATTTCAACCATAAGTATATGGGTTTCTTGAATATATTCCTATGGACTTATTAGGGATTTAACCCAATAAGGGTTTTGAGTATACCATTTATCTAATACTTGAGAAAAAATAATTTCTATTCAACTGTGATGAATTTCACCAATAGAGATTCATGATATTGATACTCTTGTGGATGGATAGATGGATACAAGAATTATATTTTGGAGTATATTTCATTGTGGTTCTCTAGTTATATTTTCTAAAAATAAATATGGGATGTTTCTTTTATGTGTCCATTATAAGAAGTTGAATTGGATGTTAGTGTCGAACTTGTATCGTCTTCCACATTTCGATGATCTCTATGACATGTTTACATGAGCTTTTTTCTCCAACATTAAATTGAGTCCAGAGTATCATTAATTGAATGTTACAACTTCTTATATACCATGAACTACTTTTAGAAGTATGTATAGCCTAAATGATTTCATCATGATGCCTTTGTGGATATTGACTTCTCCATCTATGTTTATGGACATAATGAACTACATTTTTTACCTGTACGAATATTAGTTTGTGTATTTTTAATGGATGAAATATTTGTCTTCTGTATGACTGATGAAGATTGTTCCTATCATCTAATCATTATCATGAATAAAATGAAATAACATCATTTATACCCCAAGATATATATGTGTCATATCTATATCAACATGTTATATTTATTGGGTGAAATAATACCAAAGGAAGTCATGTTAGTTGACCCAAAGAATATCTATGTAGTTTTTTCTTGAGAGCCACCCAAGAAGTTTCTTGATATTTGTATGATTCTTACATTAAATAGATATTATTGAAGGTTCATCTAGAACATTTCCCATCTAGTAGCATCATTATAATTCATGACCATAATGTGGATCATTTTTTAATATTATATAGTATTTGACAATTATTTTTATGACCTGAAGGAGTTCATGACTGGCCCTCCAATTTTTATCATACTTGAGACATGTGGGGAGTATTCTATGTTTTATTATGCTTCTAGGAGAATACATGGAGTTGTTTTCACAACCTGTCTTAGTGGGGCATGAGTCGCAACTCCCCAAGCCCGCCTCCAATAGGCCAGGGGATGGTGACTAGCACCGAGTAGGAATGTTACTAACATGGGAGGCATTTCCTATAAACCTGTACACAGTCACACACACACATCTCCAAGAACAAAAAACCGAATAGTAAAAACTACTCAAAATGGAAATTCATGCATACACTAAAAATCCCAACCAACAGAGTACGACAGGAATGTGAAGTATAGTAATGTAAAACCCTGGGCAAAATGTACAGGCCCACCAAAAGATAGTCTTTAACAAATTCCGACCTATAAAGAAAGGTACTGGGAATGAAATCTGTAGCCATTAAAACACACCTCGGCCTGTTTGATCCCACTGAGAACAGTCTGGTCCTGGTCCGCCTAGAATCCTTTCAAAGGCTCGCTCTTCTGCACAAGACACGACACGTGCGGGCAAAGCCCGTGCAGGGGTGAGTATTACAATACCCAGTAGGACACCCTGAAACCACAAAGTAATACAATAAGGGAAAAATATCACAAATGAAAGATATAGTCAGCTCTACACAGTATATTTTTACAGAACATATAACAATAATATCCAGATATACTCATACACGGTCGACTATCGCGATACCACCACTAGGATCCAGCTCAAAGATTCCACTAAGCAAGTAACAAGGAGAACACAATCCTTGTTCTGAATATAGAGAGGTGAAGTACTCGTTCTGGGAGAACACACTCCACATGCCCTTGAGAATATGATGTTCAGATGAGGATCACAACAAATAGCTATGGGGTGATTCCAACAACTCAGTCTATACTATTCTGATAAGTAGAAGATTGGCACCAGGGTAAATTTGTTCATGTCAATACCAAGAACTATACCTTTGGTCTATGAATGAATAGAGGATCTGACACTAAGTCTTAGAGAGGGTATTCCAAAAACTCTATTCAGGAATTCCTACTAAATGGATCATACTTGTATACGTAGGAAATGATACAGGAAACCTTCAGGAGAAAGATCAATGGGACTAAACCAAAGGATACTAGTCCAAGTCCCACAAGGAAACTGGATCTAGCCATGTAAAATAGGTTACATGGCATGTAGTAGGGTTACATGTCATGTTCCTTGACCTTGGGTACTACCCATGTAACAACCCATGTCATCCATCCAAGAAATGTAAAACTCAACTACACAACATGTAGTAGGGTTACATGTCGTGTTCCTTGAATCAGGGTGCTGCCCGTGTAAACGGCCCGTGTTAGAAGTTGGAGTCATGTTGAAAAGCTTATACATGGTGTGTATGTCAAAGCACACGCCCTGTATAACAAACTTGGAAACACC
This sequence comes from Viscum album, assembly GCA_963277665.1. NCBI lineage: Eukaryota > Viridiplantae > Streptophyta > Magnoliopsida > Santalales > Viscaceae > Viscum > Viscum album. The sequence continues at coordinate 940,800,328 of OY728129.1, forward strand.
CGTGTACCCTGGACATATGCTTGTACACGGTGTCCGTTCGTGTCACCTTCCCGTGAACCAATACACGAGGTATCCCGTGTATCTGGCTGGGTCTAGCTAGTGAAGGGTGTACACTCTGTGTCCTTGTCCGTATACCCAAACCTATTTCATGTACTCCCAGAGTACACATCGGGTGGTCTGCCAACGAACAAACGCAGTGTAGCCCATACTACATGTCATGTAGTCAGGATTTTACAGAATTTTGTCTACTTCCTCTGCACCTTAGCCGATCTTCCAGTTTCTGATTCTGTTGTCTGTTTGTTGTGAAACCCAATACGCTGGGTCACCACGTCAACGTGATACCGAATCCGTGGGTTTCGGGCCTTCGATCTGGTCATAAACCTCCAACGATTCATCCAAAAAAATGCCCAAAAACAAATATCTCCTGATACGCTCCAAATCGTCCACCAAAACCATCGTCGCAGCTCTGTATCATCATTCCAAGGTTGGATATACAATCTCAGATCGTTACGCCTTATATCGAAGGTTCAATATATCATTTTTCTTATCCCGCGAAGAATGTGTAGAACACACATGAAGAATGTGAGAATTTAGGGAATAAAAACAAAAAAAATCGAGAGGGATGGACCTTCATCGATGTTCATGTCAATCTTGATTCTTCAACATTATAAGGTTGAACAATACCAATATAACTCAAGAACCAAAATCCACAAAATCCCCGAAAAATCCCACCTCGTAAATCTGATCGATCTTCTGGATAATTTGTTCGTAGATTAGTACATGTTTGTCATAGGAATCATGAACGGGGAAAAAAACCAAAATCAAACATCCTACCTAGATCTGGGGAGTTCTTTGGTGAGGATCCAGTCACCGCGGTGTCGTCGCCGGCGAAATTCATCAAGAACGTCATCGCCGCATTGGGGGTTTCCTCCAGAGCTTCCCCAGAGCCCCCAGGGAAATTCAGGGTTATGGGAATTGTAACCCTGATCCACTGTGAAATCTCTATTTAAACAAAGGATAAAATATTTCGTTGCTACAAGGATTTAATAAAATATTTTTATTAAATATTTTAATAGAGATACGTCCAAAAACAAGATTTCTCCACCGACCTGCATCAGCCGATGTTAGGTCTCCCCTAGGGTAAACCTGCTTCTCTGGATGGAATGGTTCCCTCAGATTTCTGATCCGAGCACCTATTCAACAGTTATTCCACTTTTTCAGGAAAACCACAAGCACCTGCTATTTAATTAATTGATTAAATTCAAACATTTGTTCCGGGCTCACCGGGCCTCGGAACTATGTGCCGTCTCAATGTCTGGTCTGGAAAGAATTCCCATATAATATTAAAAATAATACATGGTAAAAATATAAGACATTACATCACACCCACCATAGGTATTTTATGTCCCAAAAAATCCAAAACAAGGGCTACCCAAAAATATGTGGGTACTACGCATGAATCTGAGCCTCCCGCTCTCACATGCTCTCCTGGAGATTCTTGTGCTGCCACCAGACACAGACCAAGGGAATAGATATCCCACAATGGATATTCTCATGTTGATCCTCGATCTCCATTGGGTACTCAGCAAGGTTCGCTCCATCATTGATGTCCAGCTCACCCCAGTCGATAATGTGCGATGGATCATGCACACACCTCTGCAGTTGTGACACATGGAAGACATTGTGTACTCGGTCCATCTGAGGAGGTAGAGCCAAGCGGTATGCCACCTCGCCAACTCTACTTAGAATCTGAATAGGGCTGATGAACCTTGGAGATAGATTTCCATATCAGCCAAATCTTTGTAATCCCCTTAGAGGTGAGACCCGAAGGAACACATGGTCTCCCTCCTCGAACTCCAAGGGCCTCCATCTCTGGTCATCATAACACTTCTACTGAATCAGTGTAGTCTTCATCCGCTCCTGGATGACCTGTAATTTCTGTGTTTTAGCTCGCACCATCTTTGGACCCATGAGTGTTGACTCATCTATGTCATTTAATGAAAGTGGTGACCTACGAGGTCTTCCGTACAAAGCCTCGAATAGTGTCATACCAATAGTGGAATGATAACTGTTTTTATAAGAAAATTCCACTAATTTTAGGTGATCCTACGAGCTACAATCGAAGTCAACTAGGCAAGCTCGTAGCATATCCTCCAGAACCTGGATGGTTTGCTCCATCTGACCATCTGTCTGAGGGTGAAACGATGTGATCAAGCATAATTGAGCCCCAAAAACATCCTGAAATCCCTTCCACAACTGGGATGTGAAACGAGAATCGCGATATGAGATGATCATAGATGGAACTTCCTGAATCCGAACTATCTCCAACACATAGAGGCGTCACGAGCTCTCTACTGAACTCTGCTTTAGTATGGCAAGGATGTGGGATGACTTGGTGAGTCGATCAACGATCACCTAGATTGCATCGTGTCCCTTAGACGTACGTGGTAAACCCGTCACGAAGTCCATGGATATCCCATCCCACTACAACTCTGGAACCTCGAGGGGATGAGTTAAACCTACTATCACCTGGTGCTCAGCCTTTACTTACTGACAAGTAAGGCACCGAGAACCAAACTATGCCACACTCTTCTTCATTACTGGCCAACAGAACTAACGTCGAAGGTCCTGGTGCATCTTTTCCACACCTAGATGCACCACCAAAGGAAATGTATGGAACTCCATCAAAACCTCCTCCTGCAACATCACGGGTACTACTGTACGCCCTCTGAAAAGAACAATGTGCTCCCCACCTATTAAATATCCATTAGCGGCATCGCCTACAGATATATGAGCACATAAAGTCTCGCAACTAGCATCCCCGAGCTGTGCTTCCCTGACTCCCGGTAAGAGTGGAGGGGTAACAACCTTCGACTGATGGTAAGCTCCCTCAACTCTATCCATGAAGGATAACTATTAAGAAGCCAACTCCCTCATCACCCCATCTAGCAACTGCGAACTAGATCTCCTGCTAAGATCATCTTCCACAACGTTCTCCTTCCCAGGAGTATAAATGATCTCAAAGTCGTACTCCTGGAGGAACTGAAGCCATCTCCTATGTCTTGAATTCAGATCCTTCTGAGGAAAGATATATCTGAGACTCCTGTGATCAGAGAAGATGACAAACCGCTCAGCCATTAGGTAGTGTCGCTACATCTTCAATGAAAAGACTACCGCTTCCAACTTAAGATCATGGGTCGCGTAGTTCTACTAGAGTGGCCTCAACTGACATGAGCTATAGGCAATCACTGCTTGCCTCTACATCAGGACACAACCAAGCTCGGTTCCTGATGCATCACAGATTACTACGTACTCAACACCCTCCTCTAGTATTCTCATGATCAGGGTTCTCGACATACTATGTCTCATCAACTGAAAAGCCTGTTGGCATATCTAGGTCCACACGAAAGGCTTCCCCTTTCGGGTCAAATCTGTCATGGGTGCCAAAATCCTAGATAAATCGAGAATTAATCTCTGTTATTAGCCTGCCAAATCCAGGAAACTCCCCACCTCTGTCACGCTCTGGGGTGGCTCCCATGCGAACATTGCTTCTACCTTGGCTGGGTCCACTGCTACATCATCTGTTGAGATAAAATGTCCTAGAAAGTGGACCTCATGTATACAGAATTGACACTTTGAGAGTTTCATGAACAACTGGTGCTCTCGAAGTGTATCCAGAACCATCCTTAGGTTCCCTGTATGCCCCTCCTCGGATGCAGAGTACACCAGGATATCATTGATAAGGAACACTACGAACCGGTCAAGATAGGGATGAATGATCCGGTTCATAAGTCCCATAAAAACTGCAGGGGAATTCTTCACACCGAAGGGCATCACTAATTACTCATAGTGGCCGTAGTGACATCTGAAATCCATCTTCAAATATCCTCATCTTGTACTCGCAACTGGTGATAGCCTAATCGTAGATCAACCTTCGAGAACCATCATGCCCCTCTTAACTAGTCGAAGAGGTCATCGATCCTCGGTAGTGGATAACGGTTCTTCACGGTCACATAATTCAAGTGTCGGTAATCCACACACAACCTCAAGCTCCCATATGCCTTCTTGGCAAACAAACATGGGGCCTCCCACGGTGAAACACTAGGTCTCACAAATCCCTTCCTCTACAAGTATTCCACCTGCACCCTCAGCTCACGAAGCATTGCAGGAGCCATCTGATATGCTGATGCGAATATCGGTGTTGTTACAGGTTGCAACTCAATGCAGAAATCTATCTCATGATGGGGAGGTAGCCCTCCGACATCCTTCGGAAAGACGTCCTCGTACTTATCCACTACTGCTAGAAACTGGAAACTTGTAACATCTACTGCACCAAGGGCTAGGCTAGCCAACTAATGTGAAGTCGGTTGTGCCCTCATACGCACGAGTCCATCCTGCGCTGCCTGGGTCTCCATTTCACCGGTGAAGTAGAACCTCATTCCATCACTGTAGACACACCACACCCTTTCCCTAAAATAGTCAATCTGGGCATGAACTGTAGATAGTCAATCCATACCAAGAATGACATCGTAAAGCCTCGATGCTACCACCAAGAGGTTCTAACCGAAACTCTCACCTCCAAGGTCCAGTTCACTCTGTCTACAAAGGTGTGTGATCTCTGAATATTCTCCAGTAGGTGTTTTGAATCCTAAGGGTCGAGTCAATGGCTCAACTAGAATCTCAAGGTCTCGAACAAGATAAGAATCCAGAAAAAAATGACTAGAAGGTGTGTTTATGTGTACGGTAGACAAAGTAATAAAATACACAGATTGTACCTCTAATCATTTTAGGAGATCCGTGAACATAATCCACTACTGCCTGAAGCTATCCCTGCCTCTGTCCACCTGCTCCCTGAACCGGGGGTGGACCTCCTGGGGGTGGTGGTGGTAAAAGGTCAAAATGCCAACCACCTCTAGCTGCTCCCCCACCTCCTCTACCACGTCAGATACCCATGGATCTGTATTCTACACATGTTTCCTCTACGTCAATGGTCCATCCACTACTCCCATGTTGGTAGTATGGCGGGTCGGACAATCTCGAGAGAGATGTCCCCTACCATCGCAAGAGTATCATCGCCTCTCTCGAGGATGGATGGATGCGCCCTGCGAACCCTGTATGGAAGATCCCTTGTCCTGTGATATCCTCTAAAAATGTCTCCCATGCCTGGGTACCTATCATCGGCCCCCTACTGCTGAGGTCTCTACTCCAGCTCGCTCACTACTGGAAACTGCCGGCAGTCCCTGCTCTGCTAAGAATCTCTTGACCACCAAAGCCCGCTCGAGCACCATGGCATAAGTTGGAATGCTCATAGGGATGATGCTATCTCAGATGACTCTGTGCAAGCCCCGTTCAGTAGATCGAGCTCTGAAGTACCGATCTCTGACCACAACCATCGAGTACCGGGAGAGGTCAGTAAACCTTGATGAATAGTCATCCGCCGTCATGGTTCCCTGCTGAAGCAGAAGAAGCTCATGTATAAGTACTTATCTTAGGGTAACCGGTGAAAAATACTATCTGAAGAGATTCTCAATCTCTGACCAGGCAAGAGTCACCTCGTCGAAGGTTTGGATAACCAAACTCCACCATCGCCCTGCTGAGGTTTGCAGAAGGCTCGCTGCCAGGATCACCATCTGGTCTGCTGGTGTCCTGACCAAACGGAAGACTCTGGTCACTGCCTCAAGCAAGTCCTCTGCTGCCTGAGGGTCAGGCTCACCTAGAAACCTTAGGGGTCACTATCTCTAAAACTCATGGAGTGCGCTCAGCCTGCGTTCCTCCTCCACTGGTATAGCAGGGACTACACACTGCTCCACAGGTGGTGGAACAAAAGGAACACCACCTGAATGTAAAGCTGGGGGATCTGGTCCCCGTATCAAAGCTTCATCACTAAGGGGGTCATCCTCATGATCGAGATGCTGGATCCAAGAAAGTCCTCATCATAGAGGAATATTGTATAGAAAAAAAAGATGCATCTCAGTTAGTGAGTAGATCTTGAGAGCGGACTCAAGAACAACATGGAAACCACAACCCATTCCTATATGATTCATGTACCATTATTTTCCCCTGAAACTAGTGTTCTTTTTCACCGAGTAGAAAGGAATGTTATCAGAGTCCTGGTGTATGGATATGTCGGCCGCCCGCACTAGCAAAAGGGTCCCTGGACTAAAATCTGAACTCGAAACACTTAACATTGTTGCCCCAAACCAACTAACAGACTCTCGGTCCTAAGGTAGAACAGACCAACTCGGACACCACTCTGTCACAACCCGTCCCATTGGGGCCTGAGCTGCAACTCCCCAAGTCCGCCTCCAACAGGCTAGGGGTTGGTGAATAGAACCGAGTAGGAATGTTACTAACATGGGAGGCATTTCCTATAAACATGTACACACATACACACAAACACATCTCCATGCCCATAATGTTGAATAGTAAATACTACTAAAAATGGAAATGCATCTATCCACCAAAAATCCCAACCAACAGAGTGCCACAGGAAAGTAAAGTATTGTAATGTAAAACCCTGGGAAAAAAGTACATGCCCACCAAAAGAGAGCCTGTAACCAAGTCCAGCCTATAATGAAAGGTATTGGGACTGAAATCTATAGTAGTAGGAACACAACTAGGCCTGTCTGATCTCACTGAGCACCATCCGGTCTTGGTCCACCTAGAATCATGTCAAAGGCTCGTTCATCTGCTAAAGATACAACACGTGCAGGCAAAGCCCGTGCAAGGGTGAGTATAACAATACCCAATAGGACACCCCGAAACCAAAGTGGAATACAACATGGGAAAAATACCACAAAGGAATGATACAATCGCCTCCACATAGTATATTTCTACAGAACATATAACAAGAATATCCAGATGTACTCATACACGGTCGACTATCGCGAAACCACCACTAAAATCTAGCTCGAAGATTCCACTAAGCACGTAACAAGGAGAACACACTCCTAGGTATGAAGAGAGAGATATGAAGTACTCGTTCCTGGATAACACACTCCACATGCACTTTAGAATACAATGATTAGATGAGGATAAAAAACAATAGCTATGGGGTGATTCCAACAACTCAGTCTGAACTAATCCCCCAAGCAGAGGATCGACGCCCAGGTAAAGTTGGTCACGTCGATACCAAGAACTCTACCTAGGGTTCCAGTAATGAATAGAGGATCCGGATCTAAGTCACATAGAGGGGATTCCAAAAAATCTTTTCAAGAAGTCATGCTAATGTGATCATACTCCTATACGTAGGAAATGATACTGGAACCCTTCAGGAGAAAGTCCAAGGGGATGAACCCTAAGTAAACTAGTCCGAGTTACAGAAGGAAACTGTCTCTGGCCATGTAAAATAGGTTACACAGTGTATAGTAGGGTTATATGTTGTTTACCATGACCATGGGTACTGCCCGTGTAATAGCCAGTGTCATCCATCCATGGTGTGTAAAACTCAACTACACAGTATGTAGTAGGGTTACACGTCGTGTTCCTTGAATCTGGGTGTTTCCTGTGTAAACATCCCATGTTAGATGTCAGATTCATGTAGGAAAGCATATACACGGCATGTAAGTCAAAGCACACGCTGTGTCCTATCTACTTGGAAACACATATGTAACCTGGCCATATACCCGTACATGGTGTTCATCCATGTCACCTACCCATGTACCAGTATATGGGGATTCCATGTATCAGGTCGGGTCTGGCCAGGGAAGGGTGTACACGTCGTTTCCTTGGCCATGTACTCAAGCCATGTCCGTGTACTCCCAGAGTACTCGTCGGGGGGTCCATCGAGGAACACATGCCTTGTAGCCCATACTACACCCCGTGTAGTCGCGATTTTCCAGAACGTAGTCTTCTTCCTCTGCACCTCGGCCGATCTTCCAGTTTCTGATTCTACTTTCCGTTTGCCATGAAACTCAAGATGTTGGGTCGCCTCGTCATCATGATGTCGAATCCATGGGTTTCAGGCCACCAATCGGCTCATAAACCTCCAACGATTCATCCTAAGAAAAAATCCCAAAAACGAATATCTACCAATCTGCTCCGAAGCGTCTGTTAAAACCGTCATCGTAGCTCCATATCATCATCCAAGGTTGGATCTACAATCTCGGATCATTAGATCACAGATCGAAGGAGCGATCGATCATTTTTCTTATCTCGCGAAGAATTCATAGAACACACACAAAGAACGCGAGAGTTTGGGGAAGTATAACACAAAAAATTGAGAGGGAAAAACCTCGATCGATGTTTGTGTCGATCTTGGATCATCACTGTGAAGACCCAGACCCCCCTTGGTCCCTTCCTTTGCCAAAAATCCGGTTACCTTGCGGGGTACCGATCGGTGAGACCGATCGGTGACACCGATCGGTGAGACCGATCGGTGAGACCAATCGGTGAGACCGATCGCTGACACCGATCGGTGAGACCGGCCCTGCCAAGTAGTTCCAGTAATGTTCCTTTTTCGCAAATAGGGTTTTAAACCCTATTCTTCCTTGCTAAAAATATCTTGGAAATCCGAAACGCGCGCAAAGGTCTTAATTAAATGCTTCATTAATTCATGGGTCAGTTAAAACCACCCAGCGCCATTAATGATGAGTCAAGCCACGTGGTCAACCCACGACTCTCTCGTCTTCCGTGGTTTTGTGTTTTCATCTCAACCGTCCCCAGCCCTTATAATTAAGGGTTAGGCCGTGGTTTTTCCCCCCCTTCTTCGATCGTGGCTCTTCTGGTGCACGGGACCGCCGCGTCGTTATCCGTAAAGTTCCGCGCCCCCGGCCTAAACGTCGATCATCCATCAACAAGTAGGGATTTTTCTCTCGTCTCTCACTTTTGTGTATCATGTGGGGTGGGCGTTACTTTTGTTCCTATGGAATTGGTTGAACCAAACCCTAATGAAGATAATAAACGAAGTTCTAAAGGAAAAAGGGGAAGGGGTTGTGATCGTTGTTTATGCTTTATCTTGTGATCATCCCTTTTGTTGTACTGGTCTATGTTTTCTGAAAATTGAGGCCGTTGGTGGTCGTGTGTGTGCACTTGAATCCCCTCGTGATGTTTTAAATGGGTTGCTGAAATTGTGAACTCCTGCTGTGAAATTGGTTAATCACGTATACCCGGCTGAATAATTGAAAGCACCAGGATCAACCCCTTTTGTGATAACTAACGGATAGAACACATGGAATTTTGAAATCATGGAGTGTGTTAACTTGTTTCAATCTGAAAATCCCTGACTCGTGTTGGTAGTGGTTGTTGGTTGTTTTCCCTTCGGGCCGTTTGCTGGAAATGTGGGAGGGGATGGGATCCCCCGTTCTTTTTATACTCTCGGTGGCTGTGTGGATTTGGGGGATGGGATCTCCTGTTGGCATGGTTTCAGTGGTTGTGGGTTTTTATCACAAACTGGGGAGAGATCCTCTGTTGGCAGAACCGGGTGTGAGTGTTTTGGTTGATCTATGCTTGACGTTTTCCTTGGTTATGCTTATGGTAGTTGCCCAGTAGTGCTTAAAATTAATTGAACAATTGACCGAACGTGAAACGAGAATGGGACAGATGGTTTGTGGGCAAGGGTCGTGAATTTTGACTCGGACGTTGTGGTGTCGTGTTCTGTAGGTTGGCTAGGAAAACCTAAGTTTTGGGTGAGTGTTTGTTACCTATATCTATACTTGTAGCTTTGTGTTTCTTATTCGCGCCCCACCCAAGTTGAGCACTTAGTGCCGAACACCCCCATTTATGGGGGAAGGGTGTTTTTCCCAACACTATACTTAGTGGCTGGTTATTAGCTCCTTTTCTGCTCCCTTTCCCGGATAGCCCAAGTACCTTCGGGCAGGCTGTGATGGCCTGAAGTCCATTATTAGCCCAAGAATCATCGGGCAGGGTGTTGTGGTGGTTGGCCAGGCGTGTGCGGCAGGTGGTTTCCCAAGTGTCTTCGGGATGAGGCCCAGGTGTTTTCGGGCGTGGCAGTGGATCCTTTAGCCCAGGTGTCTTCGGGCGTAGCGGTGGTTGTTCTGGCCTAGGTGTTTGCAGGCATGGTTACTTGTGACAGTTGAGGCCCAGGTGTGTGCGGGCGGGATTTGGCAGTGGGACTGCGTGTGGTTGTGGCCCAGGTGTGTGCGGGCGGAATTTGGCAGTGGGACTGCGTGTGGTGGTGGCCCAGGTGTGTGCGGGCGGGTGTGGTAGTGGGACTGCGGTGAGAATGGCGGGATTGGTCCGATGCGTAGGATGTCTCAATAACCAGTGGGAAAGTGGCGCGGGGTACCCAAACATCGATGTGCTCTTATTATATATATTACTTGACTTGTGTTATTTGGGGAGTGAGCCTTGGTGAGGCCTGGGATGGATAGTTTGCCTTGTTAGCTGTTTGGTTCACTTTTTCCTCACGGGACTTTAGTACGTTCCCCCACTTGTGCACGAGAGTCTTGGTTTTCCCTACTGAGTGTACTTGTATGCTCACCCTACGTTTACTTTCAGGTTTCCAGGAGGACTACCAGGGCTGCGCGGGACCCTATTAGTCGGACAGTTGGAGTTTTCGCTGTTGTCGTACCTTTGTTTTCTTTTGGTATTGTACTTGAGAGCTTCTTTTTCTTTTGTACTTGTACCTTGTTGTAAACTGTTTAAACATGCATATGGGAATGGTTTACTTTTGGCTTTACTTTTCTTTCTATCTTGGTGTTGTTGGGTTTTCTCCTCCTTATCTTTCGATCCTATAAAATAAAAAGGGTAATGCCTTCCATTTGCGAGAACTTCCTATACCCTTGGTGCTAGTCGCCACTCCGGGACCTATTGAAGGCGGGTTTCGGGGGTCATTATCTCTCCTTCAACTCAAAGAAGGAAGGGCCTGGCAATCTGCTGACCCTTCCCTCCTTTTGGTGAAGGCGGGTCGTGACAGAATGGTATCAGAGGCGAGGTTGAGAGAGAGGACGGAGTCTGGAGTTAGGCACAGTAAGGATTTCATGGGATGGTAAGGCAACAGCGTTGGGTGACCTTGGTGCGTGAAATAGGCCAGGGAGGACCGGCTAGGACACGGGATTTTAGGGCCCCCCGTGATCCGATGCAAGGACTCTGGACCTACCGAACGACCAAGTGAAGCCACACTGATTGCAGGGTAGAGACCCTAGGAAAGGTACATGCATCATAAATGACTTGTGTTCTTGTGTTTCTGGGATGTCTTGGGAAATTAAGAATAAATTAAATCTTAATAAGTTTTGAGAACGGTTTTCTTTGCACTACTGGGCTTAGGTATTCCTTGTTTACCTTGCAGCTATGGCACCTGGAAGGCGACCACGTGTGGTACAGGCGATCGAGACTCCTGAGACTACCTTGGCCAATCAGCAGAGAGCTGATCGGGAGGAAGAGGACGACCGGTGGCAGAAGACTCTTCAAGCCTTTCAGCGACAGGCCCTCGAGAAATATGAGGGCAGCACCTCCGACATGAAGACGGAAGGCTGGCTGGAGGAGCTAGTCATAGCCTTCGGCCTGATTTGGGCCCCGACGGAGTACTGGGTTCCTCTGGCTGTTAGCCAGATGCGAGGAGCATCACGTCAGTGGTGGATGCTTCACCTGGGGAGTAGGAAAGAGTCTGAGGTTGCTTGGGCGGAATTCGAGAAGGAGTTCCGGGCGGAGTTTCTCTCCTCGACAATGAAGGCGGAGAAGAGGCAGGAGCTACTCTCCCTCCAGCAGGGGAGCATGTCCGTGAGGGAACTTGGAATCAAGTTCAAGGACCTCCTGCGTTTTGCTCCAGACCTCTTTCCCGATGAGGAGTCTCGGGCAAGACGTTTGGAGGAGGCGCTCCGACCCTCCCTCCAGTATGCTGTTACTCCCTTTACCCTTCCGACATACTTAGAGGTTCAGAAGAAGGCCGAAGTGGTGGAAAGGATGCACACTCTAGGCGGACTGTCACGAGAAGGGATCCAGCTGGGACCATCGAAGGGGAAGGCCGTCAGCACCAGGCCCCCAGCATCGGGACCCTCCAGGTTCCGACCCGCAGGGAGCAGGCCGCAGCAGTTTCAGTTTCGATCCCCTGGCCCACGTTCTTTTCCATCAGGCTCGGGACCACGGTGCTTCATCTGCGGGAGCCCTGGACATCTTCGGAGTCAGTGCCCCGATCGGGTGCAGTACAGCGGTGGCAGTCATCCCCATCATCCGCCACAGCAGCAGTTCCCAGCCAGACCCTTCCAGCAGCAGCAGCAGGGACAGCGAGCTCCCGCTCCTCCGCAGACAGACATAGGAGGGGGAGGCCGACCTCAGGGCGCTCCCCAGGGACCTCGACCAGGGCGTGGTCGGGGAGGTGGCCGACAGCAGAGGGGCAGGGGAGCTGGGCGTGGACAGTTACACGCCGCAGAAGCAACAGTTCCAGCAGGGCCAGAGGTTGTTCAAGGTACGATCAGTGTGTTTAGCACTCTTGCTTATGCTTTGTTCGATACCGGAGCTTCGCACTCCTTTGTTGCACCTGGTCTAGCCCGCGCCTTGGGACTAGATGCCGAGAGACTTCCAGTTCCCCTGGTGTTGAGCACACCAGTTGGAGGTCAGACCGACTTGCTGTTCGTTTGTCGGGGATGTAGACTGATGTTGGGGCCGCATCGGTCGGTTAGGGATCTCCTTCTGCTACAGATTCGGCCGTACGATGTCATCCTAGGCATCGACTGGCTATTTTCTGTGTGCGCCGTCATCGACTGTTTCCAAAGGAGGGTGGTGTTCTCCGGTTTGGACGGCCAGCGAGTTACTTTCACCGGCGAGCGGAGCTGTCCGAAGGGAAACAGGAGGGAGGAACCTCTCCTCTCCTTGTTGACCGAACTGACGATAGAATCAACAGATGCGGAAATGGTGGAAGTACCAGAGATCGTTCGTGAATTTATGGACGTCTTTCCTGAGGAGGTGACGACTCTACCCCCTCGACGTGATATCGAGTTCGGGATAGACCTGCAGCCCGGCTCTCGACCAATCTCGATGGCTCCTTACCGGATGGCACCTTCGGAGCTACGGGAGTTGCGGATACAGATTGACGATCTGATGAAGAGGGGTTATGTTCGTCCAAGTGCATCACCGTGGGGTGCCCCAGTCTTGTTTGCGAAGAAGGCAGATGGTGGCCTCAGGTTATGCATAGATTACAGGAGGCTGAATCAGGTAACAATCAAGAACCGCTACCCTCTCCCAAGGATAGATGATCTTTTCGACCAGCTGAAGGGGGCAGGATGGTTCTCGAAGATCGACCTGCGATCCGGGTACCACCAGCTGAGGGTAAAGGATAGAGACGTCCCGAAGACGGCGTTCAGGTGCAGGTATGGGCACTTCGAGTTCGTGGTCATGCCCTTTGGTGTTACGAACGCCCCGGCCGTGTTCATGGGGCTTATGAACTCCATCTTTCGGGAGTACCTGGATCGGTTTGTGGTGGTGTTCATCGACGATATCCTGATCTATTCAAAGTCAGAAGAGGACCATGCAGAGCACCTGAGGACAGTTTTGGAGGTCCTACGACAGCACCAGCTCTATGGGAAGTTGTCAAAGTGCAAGTTCTGGGCGCGAGAAGTGCACTTCCTTGGACATGTAGTGTCTGAGCAGGGAGTAGCAGTCGACCCATCAAAGGTTGAGGCAATTGTTTCTTGGGCAGCACCCAAGAACGTGGCGGAAGTTCGGAGTTTCCTCGGACTGGCAGGCTACTACCGGAGATTCGTACCCAACTTCTCCCGGGTAGCAGCCCCTTTGACGGCTTTGACCAAGAAGGACCAAGTTTTCATGTGGAGCGAGCAATGTGAGTCGTCCTTCAGCTACCTAAAAGAAAAACTGGTTAGTGCCCCAGTGTTGAGGTTGCCAGAAGAAGGGATGGCCTATGAGGTATTCTGTGATGCTTCAGGACAGGGCCTGGGGTGCGTATTGATGCAGCGACAAGGGGTGATCTCTTACGAGTCCAGGCAGCTACGCCCCCATGAGCGGAACTATGCCACCCATGACCTGGAGCTTGCAGCGGTGGTGTTCGCATTAAAGCTGTGGCGACATTACCTCTTTGGGGAGCGCTTTGTGGTCTTCACCGACCACAAAAGCTTGCGCTATATCTTCTCCCAGCGTGACTTGAACTTGCGACAGCGGAGGTGGGTCGAGTTTCTCCAGGACTACGACTTTGAGATCTCATACACTGAAGGTAAGGGAAACGTTGTGGCTGATGCCCTGAGCAGGAAGCCGCATCAGGAGGAGGTTCGGGAATCTGCTGATGCTTGGAAGGCAATGGGGGAGTTGGCTGCCTTGCACTTGGATGCAAGGGTGGAAGGTACTAGAGGTTGTTTGTTTCAGATGACGGTACAGTCCTCCTTGTTGCAGCAAGTGGAAGAGTCTCAGTGGGGAGATCCTGAGGTAGAAGTGTTGCGGGATCGTGTCGATCAGGGGAACGCCCCAGAAGGATGGTCGGAGGACAGCCGACATCGGATGCTCTTTCATCGGAGGTTGTTTGTTCCAGAGGTGATGCGTGATGAAGTCCTTCATGAGTTCCATAGCTCAGCCTTGGCGGTACATCCGGGTGTTTCGAAAATGTACCAAGGCCTGAGGGGACAGTTTTGGTGGCCCGGGGTGAAACGGGCAGTGGCAGAGTTCGTGGCTAAATGCCTGGTGTGTCAGCAGGTGAAGGCTGAACACCGTGTTCCTGGTGGTCTGTTGCATCCTCTAGATGTTCCCGAGTGGAAGTGGGACGACATCTCAATGGACTTCGTCACGGGACTACCCAGAGCTCAGGGCGGGCATGATGCTATCTGGGTAGTGGTGGATCGATTGACAAAATCTGCTCACTTCTTGGCTATCAAGGAGTCGGGACCCGTGAGTACCTTAGCACAGAGGTACGTGGATGAGGTGGTGCGTTTGCATGGAGTTCCGAAAACGATCGTCTCGGATCGGGACACTCGATTCACCTCACGAGTCTGGAAGGGGTTACAGCATGCTTTTGGCACCCAACTACGCCTTAGCACTGCTTTTCACCCTCAGACTGATGGACAGACAGAGCGGACTATCCAGACTTTGGAGGACATGCTGCGAGCATGTGTTCTGGATTTCGGAGGATCATGGGTACGACACTTGCCTTTAGTAGAGTTTGCCTACAACAACAGTTTTCACTCTACTATCGGCATGGCTCCTTTTGAGGCTTTGTATGGAAGACCATGTCGTTCACCCTTATGCTGGGCAGAGGTTGGTGAGACTGGTACTCTTGGACTAGAAGTAGTGCAGAGCACCACGGAGAAAGTCCAGCTAGTGCGGGAGAGGATGAAAGCAGCTCAGGATCGGCAGAAATCTTATGCTGATCGTCGGAGGAGGCCCCTGAAGTTCGAGGTGGGAGATCATGTGTTTTTGAAGGTTTCCCCTCGACGGGGGCAGCGGAGGTTCGGAAAGGGGAGTAAGCTCTCCCCTAGGTTCATCGGACCTTTCGAGGTGCTGAGGCGAGTTGGCGAGGTAGCATATCAGCTGGCCCTACCACCGCAGATGGAGAGGGTCCATGACGTCTTCCATGTCTCCCAGCTTCGTCAGTACATACATGATGGCTCTCATGTCATCAACTGGGGAGAGCTAGACGTGGGAGGAGACGCGACCTTCGAGGAACGGCCAGTCAGAATTGAGGATCGCAAGGAGAAAGTGCTCCGTGGACGAACCATCGGCCTGGTTCGTGTGTTGTGGAGACATGGCGGCCTCGAAGAGAGTACGTGGGAGAGGGAAGCACAGATGCGTGCCCAATACCCCGAGTTGTTCTGAGCTTTGAACCCTTGGTGCCTGTTGTGACAGAACGTTTGACCTCTTTGGCTATGAAATGTGCTAGGTTCCTTTCCTCTGATTATGTGTGGGAAGCCCCGGTTGAAGGGAAGGGGAAACCCGACCCCTAATCAGGACGCATTAAGGTGGATGCGATTAAACCCGTGCGGGCGAGTCAGTGCCGCCCAAAGCGGATAATATCTTGACATGGGGGAGGGGAACTCCCCAAACCCACATGACCGGGCGGTTTGGCATGGTATGATGCTTGGTTCTTGACAGGGAGTGTTTTCAATTAGCGGGGGTCCACTCCTAAGAGGTATCTTCGAAGATGGTTGTTCGGATCCTCTCTTTCCTTCTAGTTTGTTTTGATTCTCGGGGACGAGAATCGTTTAAGAGGTATCTGATGTGAAGACCCAGACCCCCCTTGGTCCCTTCCTTTGCCAAAAATCCGGTTTCCTTGCGGGGTACCGATCGGTGAGACCGATCGGTGAGACCGATCGGTGAGACCGATCGGTGAGACCGGCCCTGCCAAGTTGTTCCAGTAATGTTCCTTTTTCGCAAATAGGGTTTTAAACCCTATTCTTCCTTGCTAAAAATATCTTGGAAATCCGAAACGCGCGCAAAGGTCTTAATTAAATGCTTCATTAATTCATGGGTCAGTTAAAACCACCCAGCGCCATTAATGATGAGTCAAGCCACGTGGTCAACCCACGACTCTCTCGTCTTCCGTGGTTTTGTGTTTTCATCTCAACCGTCCCCAGCCCTTATAATTAAGGGTTAGGCCGTGGTTTTTCCCCCCCTTCTTTGATCGTGGCTCTTCTGGTGCACGGGACCGCCGCGTCGTTATCCGTAAAGTTCCGCGCCCCCGGCCTAAACGTCGATCATCCATCAACAAGTAGGGATTTTTCTCTCGTCTCTCACTTTTGTGTATCATGCGGGGTGGGCGTTACTTTTGTTCCTATGGAATTGGTTGAACCAAACCCTAATGAAGATAATAAACGAAGTTCTAAAGGAAAAAGGGGAAGGGGTTGTGATCGTTGTTTATGCTTTATCTTGTGATCATCCCTTTTGTTGTACTGGTCTATGTTTTCTGAAAATTGAGGCCGTTGGTGGTCGTGTGTGTGCACTTGAATCCCCTCGTGATGTTTTAAATGGGTTGCTGAAATTGTGAACTCCTGCTGTGAAATTGGTTAATCACGTATACCCGGCTGAATAATTGAAAGCACCAGGATCAACCCCTTTTGTGATAACTAACGGATAGAACACATGGAATTTTGAAATCATGGAGTGTGTTAAGTCGTTTAAATCTGAAAATCCCTGACTCGTGTTGGTAGTGGTTGTTGGTTGTTTTCCCTTCGGGCCGTTTGCTGGAAATGTGGGAGGGGATGGGATCCCCCGTTCTTTTTATACTCTCGGTGGCTGTGTGGATTTGGGGGATGGGATCTCCTGTTGGCATGGTTTCAGTGGTTGTGGGTTTTTATCACAAACTGGGGAGAGATCCTCTGTTGGCAGAACCGGGTGTGAGTGTTTTGGTTGATCTATGCTTGACGTTTTCCTTGGTTATGCTTATGGTAGTTGCCCAGTAGTGCTTTAAATTAATTGAACAATTGACCGAACGTGAAACGAGAATGGGACAGATGGTTTGTGGGCAAGGGTCGTGAATTTTGACTCGGACGTTGTGGTGTCGTGTTCTGTAGGTTGGCTAGGAAAACCTAAGTTTTGGGTGAGTGTTTGTTACCTATATCTATACTTGTAGCTTTGTGTTTCTTATTCGCGCCCCACCCAAGTTGAGCACTTAGTGCCGAACACCCCCATTTATGGGGGAAGGGTGTTTTTCCCAACACTATACTTAGTGGCTGGTTATTAGCTCCTTTTCTGCTCCCTTTCCCGGATAGCCCAAGTACCTTCGGGCAGGCTGTGATGGCCTGAAGTCCATTATTAGCCCAAGAATCATCGGGCAGGGTGTTGTGGTGGTTGGCCAGGCGTGTGCGGCAGGTGGTTTCCCAAGTGTCTTCGGGATGAGGCCCAGGTGTTTTCGGGCGTGGCAGTGGATCCTTTAGCCCAGGTGTCTTCGGGCGTAGCGGTGGTTGTTCTGGCCTAGGTGTTTGCAGGCATGGTTACTTGTGATAGTTGAGGCCCAGGTGTGTGCGGGCGGGATTTGGCAGTGGGACTGCGTGTGGTTGTGGCCCAGGTGTGTGCGGGCGGAATTTGGCAGTGGGACTGCGTGTGGTGGTGGCCCAGGTGTGTGCGGGCGGGTGTGGCAGTGGGACTGCGGTGAGAATGGCGGGATTGGTCCGATGCGTAGGATGTCTCAATAACCAGTGGGAAAGTGGCGCGGGGTACCCAAACATCGATGTGCTCTTATTATATATATTACTTGACTTGCGTTATTTGGGGAGTGAGCCTTGGTGAGGCCTGGGATGGATAGTTTTCCTTGTTAGCTGTTTGGTTCACTTTTTCCTCACGGGACTTTAGTACGTTCCCCCACTTGTGCACGAGAGTCTTGGTTTTCCCTACTGAGTGTACTTGTATGCTCACCCTACGTTTACTTTCAGGTTTCCAGGAGGACTACCAGGGCTGCGCGGGACCCTATTAGTCGGACAGTTGGAGTTGTCGCTGTTGTCGTACCTTTGTTTTCTTTTGGTATTGTACTTGAGAGCTTCTTTTTCTTTTGTACTTGTACCTTGTTGTAAACTGTTTAAACATGCATATGGGAATGGTTTACTTTTGGCTTTACTTTTCTTTCTATCTTGGTGTTGTTGGGTTTTCTCCTCCTTATCTTTCGATCCTATAAAATAAAAAGGGTAATGCCTTCCATTTGCGAGAACTTCCTATACCCTTGGTGCTAGTCGCCACTCCGGGACCTATTGAAGGCGGGTTTCGGGGGTCATTATCTCTCCTTCAACTCAAAGAAGGAAGGGCCTGGCAATCTGCTGACCCTTCCCTCCTTTTGGTGAAGGCGGGTCGTGACAATCACCGTTAGAAGGTTGAACGAAACCAAAATAACTCAAGAACCAAAATCCCAAAAATCCCCGCAAAATCCCATCCCACAAATACGATCGATCCGCTGTCTAATATATTCGTGGATTAGTCCGTTTTCATCGTAGGAATAATGAACGAGGAAAAGAAACCAAAATCAAATGTCCTACTTGGATCCACGATGTTCGTTGGCGAAAATCTGGTCATTGCATCATCGTCGCTAGTGAAATTCGTCAAGAAAGTCATCATCGGGTTAGGGGTTTCCTCCAGAGCATTCCCAGAGCCTCCATGGAAATTCATGGTTATGAGAATTATAAAACTTATCCCCTATGAAATCTCTATTAAAAAAAAGGATAAAAGATTTCGCTGTAGCAATGATTTAATAAAATATTTTTATTAAATATTTTATTACAATTAGGTCCGAAAACTAGATTTCACCACCAACCAGTGCCGCCCGATATTAGGTCTCCCCTAGGGTAAACCTGCTGCTCTGAATGCAATGGTTCCCTCAGATTTCCGATCCGAGCATCCATTCAGAAGTTATTCCACTTTTTCAGGAAAACCACACGCGCGTGCTATTTAATTATTTGATTAAATTTAAACACTTGTTCCATGATCACCGGGCATCGGAACTACGCGCTGTCTCAAAGCCTAGTCTCAAAATAATTACCATATAATAATAAAAATAATACATTTAAAAAATCTGGGATATTACAGTTGAATTAATTTCAAGATTTTGATTTTTGAAATATTGGTAATGATACTTGGAGACACATGAATAAAATTATGATATGAACAATATGAAGTTGGTTTGGGTGGCTTTTTCTAATAAGTGTTGGAAACAATATCATTTGGGAAAAACTTTTATGATGTATATTTATCACAAAATATTAAATTACATACTTTCACAGTGAAATTTGAATCTCCAATAGTGAAGGTGGGATGAGAATCTGATATTATTTTGATTCTGGTCTAGTATATATTCTGGGTAAGGAAACAGATTTTTTTGGAACATTGATAAGAAATACATATAATAGCATAATTCATTAGTTTACTTTTGAGTTGAAGATGATGAATGTGCTGGATGAGATTCATATTGAGGTTTAATAAGGTCATGAGAAGGTTAATCTTATATCCTTATCTATTGAGTCCAGACATATAAGCTAGATCATGGAGATGAATTATGACGATTCATAGGGTTTTTTCTTGAGGTAATTCAATGAAGGTGTGGAGTGACCTTCTAATGGGAGTATAGATATGGATTACATCATCTATGATTTAAATCAAGTTATTTTTTCAATGAGTGTTCATGAGGATATAATTCATGTGTTTTATTCCCCAATGTTTGTGGTTCATCCTAGTTTCAAAAAAAATATATCATTACCTATGTAGACAGTTTCTATGTCATGGAATGAAAAAATAGATTTCGGGTTTTATAACATGATGTTACACCTATATGTATGTGAAGTATGAGAATCAATGATTTTGAGATTTATTACAAACGTTTCAAATTCTGAAAAGAAAGTGGGATGGAATTACTATAGACATTGGGGTGGGTCTCTGTAAGATCCCTCTATGGAGTGGAGATATATGGGTGATAGTGGACCAATTAAACAAATAAGCCCATTTATTTCCTATCTCATCTATATTCATAGTGGACCAGTTAGAGGAAATGTATGTCTTTTTTCAAGTGGCACTGTGGAGTGTTGTTTTAGATCATGATCCATTCTTTAATTCATGCTTTTGGTATGGATTACAGAAGGTGTTCGGTACCTAGTGTTGTTTTAGTATAGGTTTCCACCCAATGATAGATGGTTAGTCAAAACATACTATAAAGGTTCTAGAATACATGATTCATTAATGTGTCTTACACTTTGGGGGACTTAAAATAATAAAATAGAGCTCATTGAGTTCCCCTATGAAAATAGTTATCGTGTGACTATTCATTTTTTCAGAATATGAGTCACTTTATGGTAGTCAACATAGATCAAATTTATGGATCATTGAGGTAGGTGATTCTGAGTTGTTGGGACCATGTCTTATGAAGGAGACATTAGAGAATGTCTATTTGATTCAAAAATGTTTCGATATGTATCAAATTATGTAGAATTCATATGATGAATGACTTCATTGATACCTTTACTTTATAGTGGTTGATCATGTCTTCTATTGGGTGTCTTCAAGAATGACCTACCATAGGATCCATTGATAGAGAGTGTTGGGGAACATGTTGGACCTTTTGAGATTGTGGAGAGCATCATACTAGTGGAAAACTGGATGTCTCAGCTATATAGGTATAATTATATGGGTGATTCTTTTCTTGTGTCACAGCTACAAA
Organism: Viscum album; assembly: GCA_963277665.1. NCBI lineage: Eukaryota > Viridiplantae > Streptophyta > Magnoliopsida > Santalales > Viscaceae > Viscum > Viscum album. The sequence goes on from OY728129.1 coordinate 940,821,353, forward strand.
TATATCCCCCAACCATTATTTTCAAATCGATATTGATGATTTTGAACATTAGGATGAAGTGTTCATTGAGGTGCATTAGATTCGTTTTATGGATCGTATTGAGAAGCTGTTATGGGGAAATTCCAAGTTTGTAGAATGAGTTATGTGGTAGCATGGCCATGTATATGAGGAAACATGGGAGCGGGAAGAAAATACTAGGGCTTCCTTGCCTAATGATTTACATCGAAAACATATTTATTCATGCATGTTTATCTTAATGATTCTCTATTTTATGGTGAAAATATTGTAAGATACCAAACATTCTATATAGGTCTCATATTCATTTGCAGGTAAAATTTTAACCTTTCATGAAAATATTTTGGATTTTTTGTTTTTTTGGGATGAAATTAAAGGAATTTGGAACCCCATGAGAATATGCATAGTCGTCACATGGTTAGGGGAAACGATGCAGGTTCTATATGAAACTATGTGCCCATTTTTGGATCCATAGGAAGTGGGGCATGGTTTGTACAAACTATGGGCATCCCTCACCAAACCATGAACCCCATGGGGTGGGTTTTATAGATATGGTGCCTGGTTTTTAAAAATATGTTCTTATTCCTAGAAAACTATTATTATAGAATTTAAAACCCTGAAATGTTTTCATAAGAATCTTGAACACTCTATTATTACACCAAATCACTTTATCCCTACCTAACCCTTTTTCCTTTTATTTTGGAGGCTCTTTATAGGATTCTAATCCTCATCCAACCCCTTTCAGGGAGAATTCATGATTTGGTTGAATGATCGACTCTACATGGTTTGTTACTTCTTCGTTGTTTGGTTTCCCCTATCCCCATTCTATCTTTATAGAAGAAGTATATTGATTTTCCTACTATTGGGGATGGTTTTAATATATGATTTTATCCCTTTTTCCTTTAATTGTGGAGGCACTCGATAGGATTATAATGCTCATCCAACCCATTTTATGGCGAATTCATGATCCAGTTGAATGATCGAGTCCACTTGGTATATTAATATTTCCTTTTTTTCTTTCCCCTCTCCCACTTCTATCTTTATAGATAAAATTAATGAATTTTCCACCATTGGGGATGGTTTTATTGTAGTATTTGAAGATATATTTTTTTGGATATTGGTCCATGTTTTTTATTTTGGATCTCTTATGCCATTTTGAAATTAGATTTTAAACATGAAATTAAGGGTTGTGGTTTGGTGAAGATTAATCAATGATATTATGGAAGGTGATCAAATTTTCAATTCCAAAATTATTGATTGTAATTTGCTATCTGAGTTATTAAAATTATAATTTCCGCATTAGGGGTTTCCATTTAAAATTTAATTTAAAAATTTATTTTGTTGGGATTATTAATCCCTTCATGAATCACATTTTGACTATTTAGTATTTTGAGACTGGGATTGATGGATCCATGATAAGTGAAACATTTTTCAGAGTTGTTTGATAAAGACTACCTCTCCAATTACACATGGGGTGAAAGGCTACTGCTCTAGGACCCTGTGATTTATATTTCTATGCTCGTGATCATTGATTTGTGGGAAATGGAATACTTCTCTAAATAACCTTGGGGTTATATACTAATACTCTATAGACCCAATGTATTTCTATGATAATGGAAGTTAAATGAACAATGAAATCCCAAGAAAGAATGAAATGTGATATCCTATTGGTTAATGGTTAAGATTATATCATGGAACAAAGTATATATAATTATTTTGAATATAATCATGAATCTTGGGGACTATTTGGTTAACTAAAAAATAAATAAAATTTTAAAATAATTACATAACGATAAGTAATTTATTCCTCATAAAATTTCATACACTATTACATAATTGATATTATTTTAGATGCTATTGGTGGTGGCCTACTAGGTTATACTCAAAACATACTCAGGCTTCCAGATCAATACCATAATAGAGTTCATGTTTCTTTGTAAAATGATAATGAAAAGATATCTATGTTAGATTGTGGAGTTAGAATTCATGATATAGATTGGGAGAGGGAAATATATAAGTTTTTAGGACACACATGGTATTTTTTACTGTTTCTTTATTCTAGGGGTTCCAGTTGACACATGATACTAAAGTTACCTAACAAATTTATTGATTTAGTCTTGGTTATGGTTTTCCCCTGTTTTGGATTCATCAAGTGATGTTCTATGATTATATATTTTGGTAATATCATGTTTATTATTGGCTACCATTTGGTGATTGTTTATTGATTTCCATCATTTGATAATTTATAGAGAGGGTATAGTATCCACACATGACATATTAGACCATCCCTACTGGTCAGTATCCTCTTTCTTATAAGGAGTCGGGCCTGAGGTCACAAAACTACATAGCTCGGTGCACTAGAATATGGAAATTACACTGGGATGTTAAAATATGAGGCTTGTGTCACTCAATAATATGAATGTGACTGAGAGGTACTAAAATAGTATAATTTTGAATCCCATCATTGTAGTATACCTAATTCCAGTCCAAGACATCTTTAAATGGATGTAATTAAATATGAATTAAAATTCCATAATTGTTAGACTATTTTATTCCAAAATTCAAAAAATGATACTTTAATGAAATTGAGAAGTCAATAAAATAATGTATAGGCATATATTATAGAGTATTAGGCTATCCATCATGCGTCAGTATGAACTGAAAATGATTTTTTGATTTCTTGATGAACTTGTGTGTTTGACTTGACCTGTAACATAAAATATTTAATTTGATAAAAAATACAAAATTTTTAAAAATTTCTATTTTTAACATCCGAAAAAAATACTATTGAAATATCATATCATCCCCCACATGGAGTTTCACGTAACACATCCATATAATGATATATACTAAAAAATAGTGTATAGGGGAGGGATGGAATCCCACTACAAAATTAGAATATGGATGATACATGTCACTAGATCAGTTTGATCTGAATGACATGCTATAAAAAATGATTTCTATGTGTATTCAATCATGGATATTCTCAGGTCTATCTCCCACCCCAAAAAAAAATCATCTAGTATACCCAAATACATCATCTGTACCACCATAATGTAGTGATATGCTTACACTATCTAGATAACTAAAATTTAACTTTAGGCATGAGTGTGATACATGATAGTTATCTCCCCAACATCAATGGGTAAATTCGGAATGTGAATATCCATCTAGGTAATATACAAGAAAAAATACATGTATAGAAGTATCATCCCCCATAATTTTGAGGCTATGAAATCATTTTACAGAATTAGGGAAGTTCCCATTTGTGGATATTATAACTATAGAACCATGGATATGAATACCAAGAACAACTTCCAAATCCTCATGGAATTGTTATTCTCTACCACAAGAATGTTTAATGAGTCAGTCTTATGTCACATTTCATGGTGAGGGAAACAAATAATTTATGATTAATAAATGTAAAATCAGATATAGTGATGTTATTGAATCCACAATGGAATATGTATGTAATAATACAATCTCAATGCAAAATGTGATGATAATAATGTGTCATACGCATATTAATTCGTCAAGCATCACAACTTGTTACCACCTCATGACAAACATAATTATACTTCTAAGTGGGTATAGAAGAATGCTACATCTCTATATATAAAAATAACCTAAATATTATGTGATTTTAAAATGTAAATATAATGCTATGGCTGGAAGAATGTTATGACTAGTAATATGTTAGATAAAATAATTTTGTTTACTTTATTTGAACATTATGTAGTAGATATCATGGATTATTATTATTTTCAAAATTTTTGAGAATTTTAGATAATAACATCAAAATTTTTCATGGTGACTTATATTGATAAATTTTTTTCTTAGTTTAACAATTACATATTTTTGTGATTATATATCTAGTTTTTTATGCTTCTAAGGGATTTCATGTAGTATGATAGCTAACTAATTTTTATCAAAATTCCTAATAATGATTACCTATTTAATTGGCTGTGACAATTTACAAAATTATGATGTTCAACATACCATGATGATGTTGTGATCTTCTTTAGTTGAAATCACATTGAAATCTAACTGACTCAATGTACAAACTTAATTAGGTTTCCAATGATCTTACAATAGAACATAAATATGCTTCATGATTCCTCTTAAACACCTAAAATGTTTACTTAATTCATAAATTTTAACAAAATGTTTACTTTGAATGGAACAGTAAAATAAGAAAAAATTTATTAATTTAGGAAATTCCATTATTTGGTGGAAATACATCATCATAGCCAAGAGAGAGAACAAATCATTAAATTTATTTGGATGATTTCTAACTATAACCATCACAATGAAATATGACTTATCTAAATGGTTGTCATTATTCATGAGTCAAATTCATCTCATTCTAAAAAATACGGGACATTAGTCTCTTAGGAAGGCACAACCATTCGATGTTAGTAGACAATTCATGTTGTTCATAAAGAATATGGAAATTTTGAAACTATAGAATATATATATGATATTATATAGATGTTATGATTAGTGATGATATGGTACATATAATCAATATATAGTTCACATGATTAGTTCAAAGAGGTGCATACTTTAATAGAATGTGTTCAGTTAAACAAAATTTATATAATTTTTTTCATCTTGAAAATACAATGTATCCAGTAATACCACTAGTACATGACCATAAAAACCTGTGATGGGGTCATAAAACTCATCCACATAATATTTACATTCTTCTTATATGTGAATTCAAACATGATAAGTTAAAACAACATCAAATTTCATTTCAGTATCTTATTCAAAGTACCATTCGTACCACATCCCTTGTCGAATCACATTAGTAGTCTATTTTACCTTTTCAATGAATTTCTATAAAAAAATGATATAATGTATTAAAAACTAGGAAGATAATATGTAAGCGAAAATTCTCCTAGATGAAATCATTAATTTACTCCACAATGTTTCTAGTCATGTGAATGCACCTTATCCCCCATTAAATTCCAATGTCCATTTCTATTTTGGACTCCATGCAATGAAATCCTTAAAAACATTATTTTCCATAAGATTTTCTTCATTTCATTTCATAATCCTTCACTGATTCGGATCATATGATACTCTAATGTGAATATATTAGAAAAATAAATTTAAGGATTACTTTTTCATTGTAAAAATTAGAAATATATTTTATGGCGAGCTTCATCATAACCTACTTTATTTTGTCATCTTTAAACGTCCTTCACTCATTGATGGTAATGATTATAATGTAGTATTTATGATTTTCATTAATCAATATCTATTTAATGATATATATATTGGTTTCCGCATTTTTTATCGTATGAAAATAAAATATCAAATATACACCAAAAAATTTGTGTTAAGTAGTTTCTCATACAGTCTAAAAACTAACTCCATGATTTATATTTTTTTCATTCTACATAATTGTAAATAAAGTAAGAAGAGGTGAATGATTACCATCTTGCATATGTAAAAAATTGATTTATCGTGACATGTATATGTCATCATTTATCTATATCAAATGGTAGAAAAATAAATTAACACATTAGTTATTTTATTACAATGATTGTAATTATAAATTTCAAGTTTTCCATGCCTATTATAAAAAATCTAATGTGAAAACATTAATTTAACAAATCGATTATCGAATAACTGATGTGGAAAATAAATTTCCCGCAACTTCCAGTACATTCATTCAATAAAACCCCTAAAAATGTAATTTATTACCATCACTTATTGAATAACTAATATAGAATATGTTATATTTCACATTTATTATTAACTAAAAATTGTGAATGATCTCTAAAATTTTAATCAAGGATTGAGAATGGTCAATTTGGATTATTTTTTTGTGTGGAGACCTTTGATTTTCCCTCACCTAGTGAACCATAATTATTTTATATTTAGATTATAAACTCAAATAATTTCATTGTTTGATTATAGTATTTCAATATATTCATTATTTTATATGTGGACTTTAATTTCATTTATTTGTTATCTATTGCTGTTTCCCACCTTCACTCCACATTGATCAAGGCATGTGCCTTCTTTCTATTAGAATTTCCTTCTCAATTTTCCGTACACTAATTTCAATTTATGATAAGTGTTTACTATTTCAACTTTTATGCCTCTAATATATTTTAATTTACATTTTTGTTTCCAATTTTCTACTAAAATTTCATATTAATTTAGTTTCTATCTATAACCACCGTCCTCTATCAACTTTCATCAGCTTCCTCTTACACCTTCTATACATTGGATCTTTATTATAAACTAAATTTTTTCAAAAATTAATTTGTGGTAATTTTTATTCCTTTTTTTCCTTGATTACAAGATATTTTTATTTCTATTTGTTATTCCAATTTCCCATTTATGTCCCTTTATGTTTTAGTTGGAATATACCACCACCATTCATTTTCACCTGTAATATGTCATTTTTGACGCATTCATTACATTGTTTTAATCTTCTCAATTATCCATGTTAAAATATATATTTATGGTTTTTTTAATGTTCTATGAAACCTTGATATTATAAATTTTATTTGTCATAATAATGTTCCACTAATGTCTTATTACCTTTTATATTTATATTACAATCCCCTTTATCTGAACATCTTAGTTATTTTTTAGCTGATGAATGATTAATTTTAGATTTACATTTCAAATTTTTCTATTCATGAATGAAAATTAAATGTGTTCAAAATTATATTTTTTGTTTATAAAATAAGTTGAATTTATTTTATTTTATTTTTATTTTTATTTATAAAAAAATTTAAATTTATATTGAAAATATATTATATTATTTATTTGTTTTTGATGTTTGATATAGATAATAATTATTTAAATATAGATTACTCGATTGTGAACAAGTGGTGATAATGAGGTAAGTGTTAACAATTTTTTTTAAAATTAATAATGGAAATATTTCCTACATTGGTAATATTTTTTTCTATACCTAAAATGATTAAATAATATGAATATGAATATAATAGTGATAAAAGGTATTTTTATTTTTTTTGCATTCAATATGAGTCAAAACCTATGGAATATGAATAGTTAATATGGGAAGAATTATATATCTAATGATTAATATAATTTTCAAGAAGCTATGTGTGATAAAATTGAATAAATAATTCATGATATTGATATGGGGTCAATTGATAAATAATAATAAATTTATCTGGTATATAGTAATGCTAAAAATTCATTGTCTCTATGTTATATAGATTAAAAATTTCTATTAATGCTTTTAATATTGACTAACTATAATGAAAAAATTTCTGGTGTGATAAGAGTTTATTGATTTTTTACTTCTATTGAAATAAGTACTTCCTTAAAGGAATGATATTCTATATACATAGTATAAGGAGAAGAAAATATTTTCCCAATGCGGTTGGGGTTTAATAAAATACATGCATCCCCTCAAAAATGTGTACGTTGTGGGAATAAATAAAAATGTCAATCAGAGTGTCCTTGATATGGGATTATACTGTATAAGATGAATGAAAAATCATAGTCTAGTTGACCATTTATAGAGACAACATCCACAGAAATTTATTATCACCCAATAGATCCTCAAATGATACATTTTTATACTCATTAAAACGACTAAAAAATATTATTATGGAAGGAATATTAGTGGATATGTAATTGATCATTTTTCTCATCCATATGAATCTCTATAGTGGATAAAAATTAATACAAAATTCTTTACATTAATAAATGAAGTAATAAATATTAGACATGGATTGTATATAGATGGAATGAATCGATATAAAATCCATATTAGAAAACATACTACATGGCAGTTTTTATTGGTAATTTATAAAATATCTCTTGAATATTTATGAATAATGAAAATTCTTCTTAAGTTTAATGGCATTGGGACCAGAATAGACCAAACAAAATATTTTTGTTTCAAATTTACAATTATTTGGTGATTTGAATCATTTATGGGAGAATAGTATTTGGGGATATTATTTATATAAAATGGAACATTTTCAATTACAAGAAATAATTATATTACATTTTAATGACTTCCATGCATTCAAAATCTTTTATATATATAGTGTTAAATAGAATAAATTAAGTCTACTTTGAGAAAACTATTCGTCATATTATCAACTAAAACTTGTGATAATATAGTATAAATGGATCATTAGTGTTATTTTCTACGGTTTATTGTTATTGATGAAGAAATATAAATTCAATTTATCATAATAATTTTAAATTTTACCAAAACGTTTTTCCTATGATCATTATTTTCGGCGGGTGATGAATATGGACCTCACATTCATAAAGTCAATAAAATGAAATTATATAAATATTTTATAGAAAATATACTCATTTTTTGAACATTTCTAATACTTTTATCATGAGATCAAACGGAACATTGATGATATAAACATGGATATGAATATCTATGATAAAATCTTTGGAACATTGTTATATATTAATTTAAAGATTAATGATTTCTTGATTTCTATATTTGATATAATCTCAATTGGAATACATTTTGTGTTATCTACCACTCTTTATGGGAGATGAACATACTAGCCTCTGACTTCTCAGATGTTATGAATGTGGTAGAAGATTATATTTTTTATGTGTCTACATCGTATCAATGTATTTTAGGATTATTTTTAAATTTAAAATATCTTTTTTTAACTAAATATTCAATGTTGAACTATATGAAATATCATGATTTTCATGTTATGATGAAACATACCTTAATAGTTTTATTGTGTGAAATATTTCTCTTACATGTAATGAAAAATATCAAGATGGTTTTTGGTTTTTTTTAATAAAATATTAAATATAGAAATTGGTCTTAATGCATTGAAATATTTGGAAAACAAATATGTTTCTATACTTATTCATATAGAAACATATCTTCCTCCATATTTGATTGATATACTAGTGCAATTAATGGTTTATTTTATGAAAAATGATGCATTTTAGAACTAAATATCCTCATTGGAATTATTTTTTGAATGATAAATGAAGATATTAAAGGTGGTGTGAATAATCTATTTCAACCTGAAGACACCATTGATTATATGTATGTTTATAAGATTGTTTTATTATTGTTTACAAGCTTGTTTTCTTTAGTTTGAAACAATTTTTTTCCTAAATCTCACCATTAATAAGTGAATTATGGGGGAAATGGGATATAAATATAGGTCCCCATGCATAAAAATTAAATAATATGGACTTTTAGAAATGAAAATTTTACCTTTTTACTTTGAGGATCATTCCACATTTATTTTTTTATAGAATTATTGGATAATTCATACCTAAAATTTCACATTCATAAAAATTGTATATGACTAAAACATTATCATCTTCTACCAAAATATTAACTATTAATAGAAAACGTGATTTTAATTTGTTGAAAAATTATCAAAATATTCCTCTAGACTTACTCTTTTCTCTAACATATCCTAATACGCTATAGATAATATTTTAAAATGTTGGAAGAGGCAAAATGATCATTTATGAACATAAAACAAATAAATAAATATTTATTCCATGAATAAATTAACCTCATTAAATAAATTTAAAAAATTTATAATTTTCACCCACAAATCATAATAACATTATCTTACCTCATGAAATCATAAGATTTCTATAAAACCCCCCAATAAAAAATATATCATGAATGTACATTGGGGCATAATTTTCTTAAAATTATTATATTTACTATGTATATCACTTCCAAATAAGGAGTAACCTTTATGGTTAAATTTAGAATACCCACTATAGTATATTCTATTATTCACTTAGGAGAGACCCTATAGATTTAATCTATTTTATTACCAAATGAATCTGAGATACATAACATACTCAATATCCCACACTTTATGAAGGAACCATCCATATTGATAAATAATTCTGAGAAATAATAATATAATCACAATATATAAAATATTTTATAAAATAAAAAATAAATTATCCACTTTGAAATAACATTTCATTTTTACAAATATGAAAACTTCTAATTCAAAATTTTTTATTTACAAATAATATTATTAACATATAAAAGAAACAAAAAATTATTAATTCATCCTTATATTTGTAAAATATTTTCATGATGTGTAATTTACAAAATACATTCTTTTATTCTTTTGTAAAAATAGTTGAAAGAGTATCTTTTAAAAGTGGTTTTAAAAAGAAAGTCCCTTACATTGAGTTTTAATTGTCATAAAACATCCATATCATTCATAATAATAAACAAAGATGTATTATTTTGTTTATTTATAAATTTTTAATTATTACTATTCATTTTATAATTATTATTTTTATTTTATAACAATTACATAATTATTTATGTTTATGTTGGATGTTTGGTTGATATTTATAACTTGATTTCATAATGATTTTGATATGAGGTCAATAGTAATCATGGACATAAGTCAGGCATATAAAAAATAATAATAATAATATATCAAAAACTTTTATAAAACAATAATATATTTTAAATCAAATGATTTATTTATTTTTATGAAAATTGAAAAATGTTATAGTCATGGAGACATTGAGCTATATATATTCTTGAGTAACATTTCCATTTTTCAATGGTCAATATAAAAAGAGGGTTAGTATTATTTTATCATTCAAAAATGATAATAATATCAAAAATATCATGTTAATAATTTTTATATCCCAATATATATAACATCCATGTTATGTGGTGATGAAAAATGAATCACATTGTTTTTTATGTGATAGTTCACACATACACACAAATGACATTATAATTCTCATGTTCATGGAAAGGTAAGAACATAAATGTCATTTAACAATTAAATAATTAAAATTGGGTCATTAATATAATATATAATCATAACTTCCATCATTTTAAATAGTATTGATAGACAGTGATGGAAAACGAATTATATTGGTTCAAGAGGTTGCTATCTGTCGTACACATGAATGATATATTATAAGGCCTCATCTTTAAGCATCCCATAATCCTAAATTATGTTAATAATTCACATTAAATATCTTTTTAGTTTTATATAATTGTTTAATTAGGTCATAACTTATACATAACAACTTAAATATTACAAGTAGACAATTTTAATCAATATCCATTTTTATAAAACTAAAACTATTAAAAAAAAGAAACATGTCTAGTTTCATGTTTTAGATAGCATGACTTTTCCTTTATCTCATACTTGACCCTATTCATCTTTATGTCTTATGAAAAATAATTAAATAAATGGGAAGAGAATAAAAATCTTAGTAAGAGTTACATAATGATGAAGAACTGTTAATTTTTCAAAACAACTTGTAAACCATGAATACATTATCATAAAATAATACTTTTCATCTTAAAGAAGTAACAAAAATAATTCACTGGTTATAAGCTAATTACTTAAAATTTTTATAACCAAACGATTACCATAATTCCCATAGAAAAAATGAAAATCATATAAAGGTAACTTGGCACATAAACATACATAAATGGAATAACAATATGATAAACTTCAATACATATCACTAAATAGAATAGTCATACGGCTGACTTCCAAACCCAATGCATTAGAGGATTTAATGTAACCACTAATCCTTGGTTTTCATGGAACCACCCATCATTTTGTTTACCGTGTAACCACCCGTCATTGGTTTATCATGTAACCACCCGTCAAATGTCCATGTATAATTATATAATCATAACACATAAAATATTGCATATATCAACATTTTACTAATAACATTTCGTTTCCAATCACAATAAATCATTTCATGATATTGAAATACAAACTCCATTTCAAAAAACATTTTCAATATGAATTCTCCCAAAAAGGGAATATGTGATTTCGTTTTCTTTTAGAAACATTAAGTCCTATAGAGGAATCCAAATAACAATTACAGAAACAGAGAGGTCATTGTCACCGCATACAATAAAAACATTCCCTTTTGTCATTTAGTAAAATTATTCATAGTAAAAATATTTCTGTTGAATGAAAGTAAAAGACAAAGGGGTTTATTATAGACAGTATAAAAGAAGAAGATGTATATTATGAAATATGCCTCAATGAAAGGAGATCCAGATGATCTTCCTTACAGAAATTTGATAGCTTAATAGTGTCACATTAAAATTCAGAAAATGAGTTATTATGAGAGAAAAGGGTCTCACATAACATGGACATACAATTTACCAAAATAAAGATCTAGAATAACATATCACAACAAATGAAAATCGAAATTAAAATGTATAGAATTAAATGAGTCTTTGACTAAATGAAATGGGTGAAAGGTTTCTTTACCTTAAGTCTGAATCATCTTGTATATTCCTTTTTCTTCTAGAATAATAAAAATAAGTTAATTTATAATTTTTTCACAAACTTTTTCATTTTTATTATTCCTTTTATATCACTTATTACCTATCTATAACTATAATATAATTATTCAAGTTCATATTGGTCATTTTGTCGATGTTCATTACTTTAGTTAAAAATGAACCTATTATAATTACAAATTGTCCAAGCAGTCAAAATTAAATTATCTCAACAATAATATTCATGAATTAAATATCATATATATCATATATAACCACTATATATGTATTTATAATAGTCCATATAATTTATATATAATAAATTAAATTCTCCATTCATGGAGACGGTAAGTCTTACTTATGAATGATTGCTACTTTCATTTATTTTTCATATTTAAAGTAGTGAAAAATAATTGATACATAGGTATATAATAGTTTTAGTAAAATATATATGTTATATATGTTACATTAGTTCATTAATTCAATCCTTTATAGATTCCATGTATACCATGAATGATTCATACACTTTGAGGGGGTGGTAGTCTGCACTTCTCAAATGAAATTATCATATTTATACAACATGAAAATCATAATGGTATGTTCTAAATGATAAGTATATAATAATAGAGATAAAATTAATATCATATATATCATATATAATTTAACTTCCATCATAATGGCCACCATTAGAGGTGGTAGGGGAAAATTTAACAATCATCGTTTCATGAGGAAGTAGTTCGCTGTACACAGAAACAATATGTTCATATCCATTAGATAGAGGTGTCTGTAAGTATAGTTGAAATAAATCTCATAAAAACAACATATTATATGGATTATAATAGTTTTTATGTAAACAATGAATAATAAGAGCATAGGGAGTGGAGAAGTAAAAACAAGGGAAAGGAAATTGAGAGAAGACATTACCTCAAATCAATTAACTTCTTTTGATTTGAGATAGAGGGCTTTCTGGAATTTTGTAATGTCATGGTAAAGTATTCTAGGTGAAAGGTAGGATGTTTTGGATCTTATTTTAGCAGTTATTCAATGAGACGAGGGTACTGATAGGTTTGTGTAATGGGTTAGAGGTGGTGTCCTTTTATAAGAGGGAGGAGGGGTACTTTAAAAATGTTTGAATGATTATTCGATTATAAACTGAATTTATATTTTAAAAATGTCAAAAACTTATTTAATTTGTAGATAAGATGATTATTTTTTGGAATCCTCTCAACCAATATTTTTTAGACAAGTTTTGGCTTCAAATTTATCCTTTTCATTTTGCATTAACCCTTAGATAACTTATTTGACTCTTACCACATCATCTTGTATATTCATACTATATAGTTAATATAGTTTCTATAAAATGATAGAATAAACACAAGTGGTTCATTAATGAAATTTTATGCCTTATATAATTCATTTTGATGAATGTTATATTTTTATGACTATTATAACATACAAAAAATTGTATTTTTTTTAAAAAAAATCATTTATGTCAATTTATATACTATTCATATAATGAAATTTATAAAATATGTAAAGAATTTATTAATCAGAAAAATATACATTAATTAAAATATAATAATTCATAATAATCAATAAATTTCATGTATGGCATAAAAAGTTTCAAAATAAATTTATTTTAATATTAATAATCTCATTTATTTAAAGCATTTGTTGGTAATGTAATCACTACATCACCAATGTGTAATAAATAAATATGTTTATATGATGTTTAAAAATTATAAATAAAGTACAATAAAGTTGGAAACATTTTTAAATTTCTAATTACTATCTATATTTGAAATAATAACTTATACAACCCTGTATAAATTTTTTTTTACTAAAAGATACATGTTTTGGTTGTTTTTACCTAAACATTAAATTAAATGTAATTAAATGCTATTTTCACACACATGTTTCTCCATGGGGTCTTAAAATCGACCCATGTATACCCATAGTAGTACATATCTCATAAAATATCGTCAGGACATGTGTTAGGGTAATTTAATATTATTATAATATTATTTTTACCCTTATTTACTAGATTTAACATTTAACTATTTAAAATTAAATATTTAATAAAGTTAGTATTCATAATGTCTAAAAATAAAATTTACATATTTATACAATTTATACCTCATGATTCCAAATATTGAATCCATTTTCCCAAATTCAAAACATAAAAGATGCAGAAATCAATTTAAAATTAATTTCCGTTGTCAAAACCAAAAAGCATGTTTTAAGAAGTAAAAACTATCAAATTATTAACATGTGTATATGTCCAATTTCTATGTGAAATTACATACAATGATAAAAATTGGATTAACTTATAAAAATACAATCTAATTACAATTTAAAACTAGATAAAGGTATAATATACCTGGCGTTAACTACCATTTAAACATGTGTAAAAAATATTTCAAAATTTAGCTGATACTATTCATTCCCACCATTCAAATGACTAGGCGTTAACTAACATTTAAAATAATATTATTTTTATAGTATTATTTTTCAGTATAATTCAATGTTGTGTGTAATGTAAGATTTCGAAGAAGCCTGTTGTTGTGTGTCGACTAGGCTATCCGAAAAAGAGACACCTTTAACTTAAAATTAATGCATTATTCATAAGTATTAATATAAATAAAAAATTATTATTCTATAAATGCCTGGGTTGTTATATCCTTCTCCCCTTTTTGGAATTGTGTCCTTGCAATTTTAATATTGGACTCAAAAACTTCATAAAAAAACTCACATTCAAAAACGTGTGAATAATAATATCACTTTAAAAGAGAGAAATAGAAGTAAAAAGGTCACCAACGATAAACCATACTAAGATTACATGTAGGAAAACATATATATGGAAGAGAGAGTTAACCATCAAGTTGTGATGAAGAGTTATAGAAAACATAATTAAGAGAATGTTAACCACCAGAAAATCACAAACATGTGATAAGTTAAACGGTATATGATTTCTCATTAGGAAATGTAAATGGATAATGTTTTTTGTTTTATGTTCCATTCCACAAATTTGGAGAATTTATTTATGATATTTTCAAAGAAAATAAGGAAATATACTTACTTTTCATGTAGAGTTTCATCCTTTAATAAGTTTCTACCAAAAACTCGTCTATTCTCTAGGTGATGAGTTTTCAAGATTACTTGGTCACACCTGAAGCCCAAGAATCAACTTTTAGATAATAACATTATCCAAAAAAAGATGAACCATATATTTCCCCTATCATTAGACCTTAACCAAAACCAAACTATTTATTATAATATTAGATAATACCTAGAAGGATAATCTTTTATGAAAAGAATTACTACTCTTAATCTACAAAATTGATCAAAAAATACCCAAAGATAAAAAAAGAACATTCAATACACAATTTTCATTATAATAAATCAATATAATCCAAACTATGTTTGAAACACCAAATTTATAGGGTCTTGATCACATATTCTTCCAAAAAATTACTTCATATTTATCTCTAAATAACATCATATACTCTTAAAATCTCACACTAAAAAGTAATTAACTTAATGTATTATATTTTCCATTGGCATATAGTGTTCTAAAACGAGAAAACTTCTTCCAGAATAACATTTATCACTTAGTCACAAAATCATTTTTATGTACTAAGGATATCCATTTGATAAAACACAAGACTCCCAAATCAACTTATTCTTGATCAAAAAAATAATTTAATTAAAAAATAAGTCATCCTAACCAAGGACTTCACGTAGTTCAGTGGTATGTGATGTTCCATTGTCTCCCTTTTGTGTTGTGTTTGATTCTCATGGCCTTACCAGACGTGATCAGTTTTCACCCATCCTGTTGGTTGTCCTTTTTCTAAAACCATATCAATCTTAAAACATTCTCAAAAATAAGATAATTTCCTCAAAAATAACCACAACTAATATTATCATCAAAGGTTATATAATACCTTTTATTTTCTTTCCCAAAATATAATAACCATTTATCACCTAATAACAAAATATCATATGAAACTCCAAAATTATCTATAATGTACACACACAAAAAAGATAATTCATTCATGAATAACATTTTCACATATCAAACATCATGGATACACATACTATAAAATGTATTTTAAAGTAATCACATCATCTAATGTGATTTAATACATTTAAGTATTTTATCATCCTAAAATCTACCACAACTCTTGAGTTCCTTTTATGTAGACTTCATGCTCATTCAACATTTTTCATGATAGGTTAACCATTATTTTCCAACGTTTCTCCATGACACTTCTTCCCTACAAAAAAATCCGGAATCATATCCTATGATTTAATAATTCTAAAACATCATCTAAGAAATAATCCATAGCTATCAATGGTAATTGTAAGATTACTCATCCTCAACTGGAATGGAATTAGGTAGTGGTTAAAATATATATGTATGGTCCTGTAGATCCCATTCAAAAAACTTCTTTGTAGGAAATCTATTTGTATAATGATCATTCACACAACATTTAAAACATTCAATTGATCCCTCTAAAATAACTAATTTCCATTTCCTGGAGTAAACTGGACACTTCCCTTTTTCATGGAAGGTTCTTTCATTATGACCTTTATTATGACATCTATATAATCTTCCCATCCCTTTGAAGCATTATCCTAAGTGTCTTTTCTCATATCCTTGAAACGTTGGTTTTTAATATACTTAGATTTATGATTATTACTTGAACATCCATTGGGACTCGTTTCTTGCCTATATGATGCCTTAGAAAATTCACATTTGTTCATGTGTTCAATCCTTACTACAGAAAGTGGGTTATGAATAAACAAAAGAGTTTTCATTGTAGATCACATTTAATTCGTTTTCTCATTCATAAAACCACCACATTTTCCTTCACATATATTATTACTTTTGTTCCTGGTAGATCCATCCATTTACTAAAACCAAATTGGTCAATGTGAATATATCAGTAAAATAATCATATAATATCTTATGAGGAGGGTAAATACTAATATATACATTTTAATATTGTCTTAAACTCGTTATATTTATTTAAAACAACTATTACTCTTTCTAATATGCTGAAAATTATGGTTATGTCACTAATTCTTAAATAACACTCGAACCTATAATTTTATCTAAACCTCCCTCTGATACCAACTACAAGGCCATAACCTTAGGCATTACATAATATTTAATTAAGTTAATAGTTCATAGTGATGATCTATTTATGTTTATATCGTTAGATAATTAGGTCATAAATTTTACATAACAACATGAATATTAAAATAGGAAAATTTTACTTACTATCCATTTTTTCATAAAACAAAAACCCTTAAAATAGTAATATGCCTAGTTCCCTATTTTAGAACGAATGACTTTTTCTTGATCCCATCCTTGACCCTATTCATCTTTATGTCCAATGAAAAACATTTAAAAACATGATATGAGCATAAAAATCTCAATAAGGGATACATAAATAATCAAAACAATTAGTTTTTTTAAAACAACATGTAAACCATGAATACTTTATCATAATGTAATACCTTTCACCTAAAAGAAGTAGAAAAAACACTTCACTGAATATAATCACATTTCATACAAATTATGTAACCAAATTATTATTATAAATCTCCTAGAAAACAACATATATCATATAATGGTAACATGTGACATAAATGTACTTAAAAGGAATAACCATACGGTCATCATCCACACATATCACTAAATGGAATAGCCATGCATCCATGTTTAATTCACAATGAATTAGAGGTTATAATGTGACCACCAATCACTACTGGAAAATGGGTCTATACCCACGGTTTTTTGTAGAACCATGAGTATAGGCCCCCCTATACCCACGGTTTTGGAAACCGTTGGTATAGAGTAAGTATCGGGACCTATACCCATGGTTTTGAAGACCTATGCCCATGGTTTTCTCAAAACCGTGGGTATAGGTGTTGTTTTTCAGACCTATATCCACGGTTTTTGAAAACCGTGGGTATTGGTGGTATTTTTTTCAAATACCTATACCCACAATTTTTCAAAACTGTGTGTTGAGAATTTTTTTTGGGTGAACATATGATCTTGAATAATATAAATTTACGGATACAAAACAATAAATCAAATAATGTATTGAGGTTGGTCTATTAAAAACATTGGTTTCCATGAGGCAGACCCGTGATCTAATCCCACGGATACTCTTTTTTCAAATATATGTGTAATATGAATATAAGTAAAGAGACGTATATATATAAACCAATAATGTTGTTAGGTTAGTTGGTCAATCTATGATATCCCTCATGACAGGTCACTGGTTCGAAAACTCGTCGATTCATATTTTTAGATTATAACAGTTATATTAATATATTAAAACAAAAGTATACTAATATATCTGTTGTAGTGTTAGCTCAGTTGGTTGTTGTGATTGTGCAGCAAATGGGAGCCGTGGGTTTAAACCCGACGGCCTTTTATTTTTAAATAAGGCTTTTATATTAATATATTAAAATTAAATTATATATATAAAAAAATATCGGCATTAGCCCAGTTGGTAGCTTGGTGGGGCGAGGGATTGAGGTGATGCTGCGTGAGGTTGCAGGTTCGAATCATCCCTGCCCCATTTTTGGAATTTAAATACCCACGGTTTGAAAACCGTAGGGTCTGCTGGGTGCCATGCTGGAACAGTGGTGTGGCACACTTTGACCCACCTATACCCACGTTTCTCCAAAACCATGGGTATAGGCTGTGACCCCTATACCGATACCTTTCCATCCCATGGTTCCCAAAACTGTGGGTATAGGCTATACACACGGTTTTGGGGGCTATACCCACGGTTTTGAACCGTGGGAATAGGTCGTTTTTCTAGTAGTGAACCCTTGTTTTATCATAGAACCACTCGTCATTTGGTTTATCACATAACCACCCATAATTGGTTTGCAACATAACCACCACTGAAATGTTCAAGTACCATTATATAATCAAATCACATAAAATATTACAAATATAAACATTTTATTAATAACATTTCATTTGGAATCACGAGAAATCATTTCAAAATATTGAAATAAAAAATCCATTTCAAAAACCATTTTCAATATGAAAACACCCAAAAAGTTAATAAGGTATTTAATTTCCTTTTAAAAACATTATGTCTTATAGAGGAATCAAAATAACAATTACGGCAGTGGAAAGGTCATTGTCACCACATATGTTAATAACATTACCTTTTGTTGTTCAGCAAAATGCTTCATAGAAAAATGATTCAATTTGAATAAAATTAAAAGTAAAAGGGGTTTATTATACACTATATAATATAAATAGTTGTATTTTGTCAATATATACCTCAATGAAAGGAGATTGAGATGAAGTCCCTTATGAAAATTTGACAGCCTAATGATGTTAAAATAAAATTCAGAAAATGTGTTGACGAGAGATAAAAAGATCTATCATCAATTGGAATAAAATATTATAATATAAGTATATATAATAACATATCAAAACACAATAAAATGTAAATTAAAATATATATCACCAAAGAATTCATTGACTAAAAGATGAAGTTGAAAGATTCCCCCACATTGAGTCTAAATTCTCAAATATGTTCCTTGTTCATCCTGAATAATAAACTGATGTTAATTAATACATTCTTCAGAAAATTATTCAATTTTATTATTAGTTTTATATCACTTAATACCTTGATATAACAATCATATAATTATTCTTGTTCATATTGGGCGTTTTGTGGATGTTCAGTATTTGAGTAAAAAATGAACTTGTTATAATTACAAATTGTCAATGTGGCCAAGAAAAAAATATCTACATAATTATATTAATAATTTATATATCATATATAGCATACATATATATCCATAATATATGTATTTAGAATATTCCAAAGCATTTGTATATAAGAAATGAAATGCATCGTTCAGGGAGATGGTAAGTTGTGTATAGGCATGTATGCTACTTTCATTTCTTCTTCATATATAACGAAATGAAAATTAAATGATACATAGGAATATTATAATTAAATTATAATAAATATGTTATATATGTTAAATTATTTCATTAATTTCATCCTTTATATATTCCATGTATATTATGAAGGAGTCGCATCACTTTGAGGGGGCGGTAGTCCGTACATCTTCAAATGAAATTAACATATTTATATAACATGAAAAGAATTATGTTATGTTATAAATGAGAATTACACAAGAATATAGATAAAATAAATATCATTTATATCATTTATAATTTTAATTCCATCAAAATTTCCACCATGAGAGGTGGAAGGGGAAAATCGAACAATCATTATTTCGAGAGGCAATAATTCATCGTACATAGAAACAACATGTCTGTATCCATTAGATGGAGGTGTGTGTAAGTGTAGTTCTAATACCTCTCATAAAAAAAATCTAGTATATTTATTAAACATGTTTTTTAATTTAAACAATGAATAATAAGGGAAAAGGCAGTGGATAATGAAAAATAATTGAAAGGAACTTGAGAGAAGTCATTACCTCAAATTAGGAAGCTTCATTTTATTTGAGCCAATCTGATTTCTTGAATTACCTCTTTCCTAGGGTAAGGAATCAAGAAGGAATGGAGGAATTTTTTGAGATTATTGGAGCATATTTTGGACAAGCCATGAGGATTGAGAGGTGTGTGTAATGGTTTAGAGGTGGTTACCTTTTATAAGAAGAGGAGGGGTACTTTTGGAATGTTTGAAAGATTATTTTATTATAAACTTAATTCCAATTTTCAAAAGGTCAAAAACTAATTTAACACCTAGCTAAGATGAGCATTTCGAGAAATCCTCTCAAAAAGTAGTTTTCATACATTTTTTGGCTTCACATTTAACTTTAGAATTTATCATTAACCCTTGGTTAACTTATTTGACTCTTATCATGTCTTCTAGTATATTCATACTATATAGTTAATATAGTTACTATAAAATTCTAATAGAACCTGAAGTGGTTCATTAAGGAAATTTTAATCCATATGTAATTGATTTGGAATAATTTTATATTTTTATGACTATTATATTATTAATAAAATATTATTTGTTTTAAATACTCATTTATGTCAATTTATAAACTATTCTTATAATTAAATTTATAAAATACATAAAAACATTATTAATTAAAAAAATACATTAATTCAAATATTAGAAGTCATAATGATCCATAATATTTGTGGATGGCATAAAAAGATTCAAAATTAATTTATTTTAATATTTAATATCCCATTTATTTAAATCATTCATTAATAAGGTAATCCCTACATAATCATTGTGTCATAAATAAATTTATTTATATGACTTCTAAAAATTATAAATAAAGTAAAATGATGAATGAAATTTTTTTATGTTTATAATTATGATTTTTTATCAAAATTATAAATTATATAACCCAATAAAAATTGTATTACTAAAAGATACCATTTTTAGTTATTTTTTCCTCAACATTAAATTAAAATTAATTAAATTTCATTTTCACACATATGTGGCTCCGTGGGGTCCTAAAATAGACCTAAGGATTCACATGGTTGTACATATCTCATACAATTGGTTTATGATATGTTTTATGGTATTTTAATATTATTATAATATTATTTTTTACACTTATTTACTAGATTTACCATTTAACGATTGTAAATAAAATATTTACTGAAGTTAGTATTCATAATGTCTGAAAATAAAAGATACATATTTAGAAAATTTGTACCACCTGATTCCAAATATTGAATCCATTTTTTCAAATTCATAACACATATGTAATAGAAATTAATTTAAATTAGTTTCTGTTTTCAAAACCAATAAGCGTGTTTTTAAGAAGTAAAAACTAAAAAACGATAAAAATATGTTTATATCCAATTTCTTTGTAAAATTAATTACAATGGACAAAATTGCATTATATTATAAAAATATAATCTTATTACACTTTAAAAACAATTAAATGTACAATATAACTATATAAATAAATTTGATTTAAATTTTGTTTTTAATTTAAATGCAGTATTTTTTACTATTCATTAAAAAATAATTTTTAACATAAAAATAACTAAATTTCATCCAAGGTAAATTTTGATGTCCTAAATATCAATAAAATTTTATTTTGTCAAATATAACATATAAATTTTACAAAAAACAAGATTTAAAAAGGGTTCACCATCAAATGGTGGTAAAACTACATTTTTAGAAAAATACATCTCTGGTGTTATGAGCAAACCTTCATTTAGTGATGTGGTTCAAGGTGGGAAGGCAAAGGCGAAGTTGGTGGAGGCTCGCGAAGCCTTGACTGCTCCGCGATGCAGGCCAAAGAAGGATTACTCCTATCTACCAAAGTCGTTAAACACCAGGTCCTATGGCAGAAATGAGGAGCTCCTAGCCCTGGAGAGGATGAATCTGCGATGGAAATATGCTAAGGTTTTGAAGCAGTATGAAATCTAGGAATGGGAGGCAGCTTCAGTGGAGGATATGAATGGGGACGGGTATGGTTGTAGTGACATGTAATTTTCCTTCTTTCTGTTTTTTGTTGCTTGTCTACTGTCTTTTTCCTTTATTTTAATAAATGGTCAGGGGAGTACCCCCTGACTGCGCCTTCCTGGTAATTTATTCTTATAGCATATCTTGAAAACATTTAAGAATAATTTAAAAAATTAAATTAAATAAATATATGATATATTTTCATAAAATAAAAATACATAAATAGTGATATGAAAACACAATTATTCCCTTTTAAATAGGTTTTCATAAAAACTCATCCATAATATTCAATTAGTTTTTATTTCCATTTCTAAAAAATTTGGTGACCAATGAATCATCATTTAAACATTTGTAAAAAATATTTCAAAATTCAGTTTATAAAATTCATTCCTACCATCCAAATGGATAGGCTTTAATTACAATTAAAAATAACATTATTATTTTTGTATTATTTTTCAGTATAATTTAATGTTGTGTGAAATGTAAGATTTAAAAAAATCATGTTATTGTGTGTCAACTTGACTAGTAGAAAAAGATACCCCTTTAACATAAAATTAATATCTTATTCATAAGTATTAAGAGAAATAAAAAATTATTATTCTATAAATATCGGGTTTGTTACATCCTTCCCCCTGTTTCGAATTTGTTTCCTTGTAATTTTATTATTGGGCTCAGAAACGTCATAAAAATCTCACTTTATAAAAAGTGTAAATAATAATATCACATTAAAATAGAGAAAGAGAAGTAAAAAGGTTACCCATGATAACCCATATTAATATTCCATGTAGGAAAACATGTATATGGAAGAAACAACTAACCATCAAGTTCTGATGGAGAGTGATAGAAAAAATAATTAGGAGAATGTTAACCACTAGAAAATCACAAACATGTGATAGTTAAATGGTCTTCTATTTCCTATTAGGAAATGTAAATTTGAAATGTTTTATATTTTATGTTCCATTACATAATTTTGGAGAATTTATTTATGATATTTACCAATAAAATAAGTAAATATACTTACTTTTCATGTTCAGTTTCATCCTTTAACAAGATTCTACCAAAAACTTATCTTTTCTCCAAATGATGAGTTTTTAATATTACTTGGTCACACCTGAAGCCCTAGAATCAACATTTTGAGAATAAAATTATCCAAAAAAATTTGCAATATATTTCACCTCTCATTATTCATTAACAAAAATCAAAATGGTAAGTACAATATCAGATAATCCCCAAAAGGATAATCATTTATGAAATGAATTATAACTCTTAATCTCGAAAATTGAACAAAAAAATACCCAAATCCCAACAAAGAAAATTCAATACACAACTGTCATTAAAATTATTCAAAATAATCCAATCTATGATTGAAATACAACATTTAAAATGTTTTAATAACATAGTCTTCCAAAAAATTCTTTACATTTATCTCCAAATAACATTATCTACTCTTAAAGTTTTACACTAATAAGTAATTAACAAAATAAAATATTCTCTTTGATATGTTAATCATTTCCATAAAAACTCTAAATCTCTATATATCCATAATAAAAACATATATTCTTCCAAAATAAAATTCCACCTTAACTCCTCAATTGAAATCATAATGTATTCTATTTTATTTAGACATATGGTGTTCCCAAAAGAGAAAATGCCTTCCATAAAAACATTTATCACTTAATCACCAAATCATATTAATGTACTAAGGATATCCATTTGATAAAACATAAGATCCCAAATCAACTTTTTATTGATCAATAAAATAATTTTATTAAAAAATAATTCATACTAACCAGGGAACTCATATAGGCCAGTGGTAGGTGATGCTCCCTTGTCGCCCTTCAGTTTAGGGTTTGACTCCCATGGCCTTGCTGGACGTGATGGGTTTTCACCCAACATGTTGGATGTCCTATTTTTAAAATCATACCATTCTTATAAAATTCTCAAAAATAAGATAATTTCTTCAATGTTAATCATAACCAATATTATCCTCAAAGGTTATATAATACCTTTTATTTTCCGTCCCAAAATGTAATATCCATTTATAACCAAAAAAACAAAAGATCATATTACCCTCTAATATTATACCTTATGTACACACAAAAATAGATAATTCATTCATGAATAACATTTTCAGAAATCAAACCTCGGGGTTACACATACTAGAAAAATATTTCTAAAGTAATACCATCATCAAAAGAGACTTAATACTTT
Source organism: Viscum album (assembly GCA_963277665.1). NCBI lineage: Eukaryota > Viridiplantae > Streptophyta > Magnoliopsida > Santalales > Viscaceae > Viscum > Viscum album. Next base: position 940,846,319 of record OY728129.1, read on the forward strand.
TATGTATTTCATTATCCTAAAATATACCATAACACTTTAATTCTTTAAATATAGACTTCATACTCATTCAATGTTTTTCATGATTCATTAACCATTATTTTTCAACTTTTTTCCATGACACATATTCCCAACAAAAAAATCATGAATCATAACCTATGATTCAATAAATCTCAAAAATAATCTAAGAAATATTCAATAGTTGTCATTGGTCATTTTCATATTCCCCATTATTAATTGGAAAGGAATTAGGTTTTGGTAAACATGTATTCGTATGGTCCTTCTGATCTCATTTCTATACCTTCTTCATAGTACATCTATTTGTATAGTGACCATTCACACCACACATAAAATATTCAATCAATCCATCAGAAATAACTTCTTTCCCTTTCTATGAGTCAATTGGTTGCTTCCTTTTTCATGGTAGGTTATTTCTTTATGACCATCATTATGAAATCTATATCATCTTCTCATCCCTTTGAAGCATTATCATAAGTGTCTGTTTCTACAGCCTTGACACATATGGTTTTTAATATACTTACCTTTATTATTATTACATGGAAATTTATTGGGATTTGTTTCTCGAATATAGGATGCCTTAGAAAAATCACCATTTTTCATGTGGAAAATCATGACTCCAGATAGTGGGTTAATAATAAACACAACAATTCTCATTGCAGCTCCCATTTAAATTATTTTATCATTCTGAAAACCACCACATTTTCCATCACATCCATTGTTACTTTGGTTCATGGTAGATCCATCCATTTACTAAAACAAGAATGGTCGGTGTAAATATATTAGAAAAATCGTCACATAATATCTTATGATGAGGGTAAATACTAATATATAATTATTCATGTGTTCTTAAAATAATAAAATTTATTTAAAACATATTTTAATTTTTTAATATGCTAAAAATTATGGTTATGTAACTTATTCTTAAATAACATCCTATCATATAATTTAATCTAAATCTCTCTCTAATACTAACAGTAAGGCCCCAGCCTTAAGCATTACAAAATCTTTAATTAGGTTAATAATTCATATTGAGATTATTTTTATGTTTATAAAATTAGATAATTAGGACATAACTTTTAAATAACAACATGAATATTACAAGTAGACACTTTTACTCACGATCCATTTTTTCATAAAACAAAAATTCTTAAAAAAAGAAACATGTCTAGTTCCATGTTTTAGACAGCATAGCTTTTCATCAATCACATCCTTGAACCTATTCATCTTTATGTCCTATGAAACCTCTTTAAAAACATGGGATGAGCATAAAAATATCAGTAGGGGATACATAAATAAGAAAAACTATTAATTGTTTAAAATAATATGGAAACCATGAATACTTTATCATAAAGTAATACCTTTCAGCGTAAATATGTTGCAAAAACACTTCACTGAATATAAGATAATTTCATTCCTTATTTATAACCAAAATTTTACTATAAATTCCATAAAGAACAATGTATATCCTATAATGGTAACATGAGAAACAATCATACTTAAATGGAATAACCATACGGTCAATGTCCAGACATATCACTAAATGGAATGGCCATATGGCCAAATTCAACTCCCAAAGCATTGGAGGTTATAATGTAACCACCCATCCATTGTTTATCATGGAACCACCCATCATTTGGTTTATCACATAACCAACAATCATTGGTTTTAAACATAAAAACCCCTCAAATGTCTATAATGTCTTATATAATCATATCACATAAAATATTACAAATATAAACATTTCATTAATAAAATTTCATTTGGAATCACAAGAAATAATTTCAATATATTGAAATAAAAAATACATTTCAAAAACAATTTTCAATATGAAAACACCCAAAAAGGTAATAAGGGATTTCATTTCATCTTAATAATAGTAATTCTTATAGATGACGCCGAATAATGAATATGACGTTTGAGAGGTCATTATAACCACATATGCTAATAACATTCCCTTTTGTAATTTAGTAAAATGCTTAATAGAAAAATGATTCACTCTGAATGAAATTAAAAGACAAAGGGGTTTATTATTCACCATATAATATAAGGAGATTTATATTATCAAAATATTCCTCAATAAAAGGAGTTTGAGACGAAGTCCCTTACAAAAACTCAGCAGCCTAACGGCGTCACATTAAAATTCAGAAAATGGGTTTATGGGTGATAAAAATGACTGTCAGGAAATGAAATGAAATTTACAAAAATAAGGATATAAAATACATATCCAAACAAAATAAAATTAAAATTAAAATTCATAGAACCAATGAATTAATTTACTAAAAGAGGAGGGTGAAAATGTCCCTTACCTTGAGTCTGAATCATCACGTATGTTCTTTATTCTTCATAAATAATAAACATAAGTTAAATTAAATTTTCTTCAGAAATTTTTTCATGTTTATTATACCTTTTATATCACTTAATACCTTGATATAACAATCATATAATTATTCTGGTTCATATCAGTCGTTTTGTCGATGTTATGTACATGATTCAAAAATGAACTTCTTGTAATTACAAATTGTCCATATGGTGAAAACTAAAATATCTTCATAATTATATTCATGATTTAGATATCATATATATTATATACATATATATATATATCCAATATATATGTATTTATAATATTCCATAGAATAGAGATACAATAAATGAAAGACATCGTTCATGGAGATGGTAAGCCGTACATAGGCATGAACACATCTTTAATTTATTTTTCATATTTAAAAAAATGAAAAATAAATGATACATAGGTATATTATAATAAAATTATAATATATATTTTATATATGTCACATTATTTCATTAATTCAATACTTTAAATGTTCCATGTACAATACGAATGAGTCATATCACTTTGAGGGGGTGGTAGTCCACTCTTTCTCCAATGAAATTAACATATTTATACAACATGAAAAATATAATGGTATATTCAAAATGAGAAATAAATAAGCATATAGTTAAAATAAATATCATTTATATCATTTATAATTTCAATTCCACCATAATTTCTACCATGAGATGATGAGGGGTAAAATCGAAGAATCATCATTTCGTGAGGTAGAAGTTCACCGTATATAGAAACAATATGTTTGTATCCATTAGATGGAGGTGTGTGAAAGTTTAGTTCTAATACTTCTCATAGAAACAAACTTTTATATTTATTATACAGTTTTTTAATGTAAACAATGAATAATAAGGGTATAGGTAGTGGAGAATAAAAATTAATTGAAAGGAACTTGAGAGAAGACATTACCTGAAATCAAAAAACTTCTTTTGATTTGAGCCAAATAGATTTTATGAATTTCCTTAGTCCAATAGTAAGGATTATAGGAGGAATAGTGGAATGTTGGGAGATTATTGGATCATATTTTGGATGAGCCATGGGGTATGAGAGGTGTGTGTAACGGGTTAGAGGTGGTGATCTTTTATAAAAGGGTGGAGGGGTACTATAAGAAAGTTTGAAAGTTGGTTTTATTGTAAACTGAATTTCAATTTTAAAAAGGTCAAAAACTCATTCAATTCATATCTAAGATGATTATTGTTATAAATCCTGTCAAACAATAGTTTTTCGACAAGTTATGGCTTCACATTGAAGAATAGAATTTAGCATTAACCCTTAGTTAACTTATTTAACTCTTATCATGTCTTCTTGTGTATCATACTATATGGTAAATATTGTTAATATAAAATAAAAATACAACCTAATGTAGTTATTTAATAAAATTTTAAACCTTATCTATTTCATTTTTCTTAATCATACATTTTATGAAATATTATATCATTTAATAAAATAGTATTTGTTTTAAAAACTAATTTATGTCAATTTCTATAGTATTCATATCATGACTTTTACAAAATACATAAAAACACTATTAATACTCAAACAAAAAATTAAATAAAATAATACAATTCATAATCATCCAAAAAATTATTTTATGGAATAAAAATTTTCAAGATAACATTATTTTAATATTTATAATCTCATTTTATTTAAAACATTCATTAATTATGTATTCACTACATCACCATTATATCATTAATTAATATATTTATATGATTTAAAAAAATAAAAAAATTACCATTACGTAGGAAATAATTTTATCTTTCTAATAAATATTTATAGTAAAAAAGATAACTTATATAACCCCGTATTAATGTTTTTTACTAAAAGATACTTGTTTAGGTTATATTTTTCATAACTTTATATTAAAAGGTATTCAATGTCATTTTCACACACAAGTAGCACCATGGGGTTCTAAAATATACCCAAGGATTCCCATGGTCAGACATATCTAATCCAATAGGGTTAGGGCAAATTTAGGGTAATTTAATATTTCTTTATTATATTTTATACCCTTATTTACTAGATATACCCTTTAATCAAGGTAAATGAAATATTTACTGATGTTACTAATCATAATGTAAAAAAACAAAATTTACCTACTTAAACAATTTGGAAATCCCAATTCCAAATATGGAATATATTTTTCCAAATAAACGACAAAGTTGTTTCAGAAATTAATATAAAATCTATTCTCATTGTCAAACACAAAAACATGTTTTTAAGAAGTAAAAACTACTAAATGATTTACATGTGTTTATGTCCAATTTCAACGTGAAATTAAATAGTGTGACAAAAATTGGATTAAATGATAAAAATATAATCCAATTAGAAATTAAAACCGATTAAAAGTACAATCTTACTATACAAATAAATTAGATTAAAATGGATCTCTGAATTAAAATGCATTATTTTTCACAATTCATTAAAAATTAATTTTATCAGAAAAATACCAAACTTTCATCCAAATTAAGTTTTTATGACCCTTATATACAAGAGAATTTTATTTTTTCATATAGAACATATAAAACTGACCTAAACTATATTTAAAAAGGGTTCTCTATAAAAGTTTTGTAGAACAACAATTTTAGAAAAATACTTATTTTATCCAAAAAAATTGAATTTATTCTTATATCATATCTAGAAAATATATAAGATTAATTTAAAACATTAAACTGAATATATATATCATATATTTTTTACTTAATAAATATCTATAAATAGTGATAAGAAAACACAATTATTCTCTTTTAAATAGGTTTTCATAAAAAACATATCAATTATATTCAATTGGTTTTTATTTCCATTTCTATTAAATTTTTCAACCAGTGAATCATATTTAAATAATTGAAAACCATATTTCAAAATTAAGTTGAAACTATTCATTCCCTCTATTCCAACACCTAGGTGTTAACTACATTTTAAAATTATAATAATATTATTGTATTATTTTTCAGTATAACTCATTGTTCTGTGCAATGTAAGATTTCACAGAAGCATGTTGTTGTTTGTCGAATACGCTATAATAAAAATCATCCCATTAACTTAAAATAAATATATTCTTCAGAAGTATTAATATAACTAAAAAGGTATTATTCTATAAATATCTTAGTCGTTACATATATTCTTTTATCATTTGATGGAAATGGAGATTTATTTAGGTGGTGATATTAACAAAATTACATATATATGTATTTATGGTACTTGATTCATTATTTAATATTTGTGTAATAACATTTTAGGGAATATTTTTAAGAAAAAATAATAAATTATTAATTAAAAATGTTACCTCTCTTTCGGATGACCACATTTAATTAATAACTTATCACTTATAATGAAAGATAAATAACTAAAATAATGACCCTATAATGTGGTTAGGGAATATATTAATGGATTATGAGAGATATTAACCTAATAATTGGTTATAAAGTGAATTTAAATGATATTATTGGGTTCCCTTTTATAGTAGAAGAGTGAGGAACTCTTAGGATTCATGAAAATATTAAATTAATATTAATTTATTTTCTATTTAAAATGAACCAAAAATGATTTATTTATAATATAGGATGCGTATGGGTTGAAATAAATTCATTTAATAAAAATTATGAAATTTATTACAATTTTAATAATCTTAAACATTAGTTTCAACCCTTATTTATCATTTTAAATTCTATGTATCATATAAATTAATTTACACATTGATGATTAATGTAATTAGAATAAATTTCAAAAATATCAAAATATGAGTCATTGATTATATCATAAGTCATTTTCTAATTATATTTTCGAATAATATATTTTTTTAATTTTTTATAACATTTCATAAAAGTTTTATTTATTTTGAAACATCAGAAATGTAAATTTGGACACTATTCATTACTTTATTATTTAAAAATATGATAACAACAAAATAAATTCGAGAAAACAAGGTTAAATAATCAATTAAATTTTATATTCATCAAAATAATTTCTTTATTACATTAATTATATAAAATAATATTTATTTTAATGTTTTTAATATAATTTTGTTTACTCATTCATTAATTAACTAATTACTTCAACATCATTATGTCACCATTTAAGGTATTTTTTATCACTAAAAATTATAAATATATTACCATGATTTCGATAAAAATTTTATATTTCTAATGACTATATATAGTTTAACATAACCTTATATAACCATATATTAGAAAAATATTTCTTTCAAAAACAATTAATAAAAACAGGATATTCCTTTGAGTAAAATATATTAATGGTTATATGCACATAAAATAGTATATAAATGGTATCATTAATGATCATTTAATGACTGGGGAATCAAAATAATCATACAATAATTTCCGGACATGTTTTATGGTTATTTTATAATATTTTTATTTTTATATTACCCTTAAGTTACTAGATTTTACATTAACCATGTTAATAAAAAACATACTATATTTACTATTAATAATGACATAATATAAAAAGATAATATTTAATAATTTTTTATCTTGTGATTGCAAATATGGATTCCCTATTTCAAAATTATAAAAAATCAATTGAATAAATAAATTAAAAATAAATCATGCTGTTGAAACAAGAATAAATGTTTTTATGTAAAACTATTGAAATGTTCACAAAATATTAATTTCCAATTTCAATATATAATTGATTAAAATGGCCTAAATTTGAGTAAATGATATAAAATTGTTCTACTTATTTTTTAAAACTAATAAAAATAATAATTTAACAATCCAAATTATTTTGGAAAAAGTGATACTTTTAATTAAATTGTAATATTTTTCCACTATTCATGAAAATAGGAAACATATATGAAAATTACAAAAAAAAATAAACCAAATTAAATTTTCATATTTATATTCCAAATAAGAAGTTTATTTTTAAAAATAAAATATTTATAAGTAATAAAAATATATTTAAAACTAGTTCTCCATCAGAAGGCGGGAAATATTTTTTAAATACTTTTATACTACGTAAAATTTGATTTGTTCTTATATCACATCTATAAAAAGTAATATAATAATGTTAAAAATTATAAATAATATCATATATATATCACTAATATATTCCTAGAAGATAAATTTTTTATTTAATTGTATAAAATACACCCGAGGAAATTAAAAATGATTTTCAGAAAAATAACATCCCATTAGTTTTAAAAATTATTTTATTTTAATTTTAAAATTATTTGAAAATAATAATTAATATTTATATACATGTGTGAAAAATATTTTTATAATTCATTCAATAATGTTTATTCCCTCAATTTTAAAGGCTCAGTTATAACAATTACATTTAGATAATAATGTTCATTTGTTCATTTTTTTAGCTCGATGTGGCATATCATGTATAATTTGGAAATTCGTATTTATTTATTAAAAACTCATGATGATACATTATCCCTATTTAATAAATTTAATCCTTAAAATTTTAACTTTGTATTGAAAACAATGGGTTTGAATTTTTAAAATACTTTATTTGAAACTCCACATCGGAAAGAGTATTAATATACCATTAACATTAAAATAATGAAAGGGAAGTAAGAAGGTCACATAAGATAACATATACTAGGGTTCTATGAAATAAAACATGTAAATTGAGAAAAAAAACATACTATCAAGTTATTTTGGATAGTGATAGGTAACAATGTCAATAGAATGTAAAAATCATAAAACAACAAATATGTGATAGGTTAAAAGGTCACAGATTTCAGAATAAGAGAATTAAATAGATAACATTTTAGTTTCAATATTTTTTTGTAGAGTTGATTATTTATAGTACTTACTTGACTATTAACAAAAAAAGAAATACTCAAATTACTAGTAAATATTCATCCTTTAATTTAATTTCCTAACATAAATGGTAAATTTATACATATCAATTGTATCCCTAACCATAATTTCCTCAAATTATTATTTAATGAAGACTTTTATATCATTACATTTGACATTTCATCACCATATGATTTAATACAACTATAAAAATGAAAAATACCATCACATATTTACCATGGTTCCATCTTATTTTAATTTTTATTTTTTTCATGTAGATAAAAAATACATGCATTGTAGTAATTCTTAAGAGCTAGTTCAAAGTTTCTTTATTTCTTTTTTGAAATAAACATTGTATAACATGGGTTGTATGAGTGTTGGAAAAAAATTGTTTTGGAAAATAATTGTATATGACATAAAATTTAATAAAATTTGATGAAAAATGATTTTTCATAAAACATTCATATCGAGTTGTTTATGAAACATTCAATCAAGAGACCTTTTAGAATACCATAAATATATACTTGAATAATATATGTTAAAAAAATAAAAATAGGCAATGCAATGGTCTCTTTATTCTAATGCATTATAAAAATGATTATATTCTTCAAAATCATATTATAATGTTATATATCAAAAAATTCCTTCATATTAGTTACCTTTTTTATAATATTTTAATATTGACAAAATAAGATTATATTAAAAACCACCTAGTAACTATGTGGTTATTTAGGTATATATGAGGTTTCTTATATCACATATTTTGTTTCATGTTATTTGTATGTTGCAAAAATTTTCAGAATCTTGAAGACATGACATCACAATAATAATTGAAAAACAAATCACTACGAAAAGTTATGAATGTTTTTTGAGATCATCCTCCTTAAATTTTTAACTAAAATTATTAATCCTAGAAAAGTTATAGATGAATGATTTAAATAAAATAACATATCAAGAAACCTGACCAATGTTTAATGAAAATTTATAATCCCTAAAGTTGTTTAATCATTTACTTTGACACTAACTATATAGAACCAACCATGATAATTACCGTATCATTAGTTTTAATAATGAAATTTTATTTATTTTACATTGTCGATATTTTCATGTTCAGAGTTTTATAAAATTAGGTCATGATTTATAAACATTCAACATTCATATAAAGTATATAAAAATAAAATAGTATCTATTTCTTACAAAATATAAATCTTTTAAAAGAAAACATTATTTATTTTTCATGAATAATATTCATAACATTCATTTTCACATTTCCCTTTCTCCTACCCATCCTTATACATGCTGAGATTTTTAAATACATGGTATGAGAAAACAAATCTCATTAATGGACATAAAAAAATGAATGAAACTTTTAGTCTATGATTTCATTAAACCCATGAATACATTTTTATAATGTTTTACATTTCACCCACTAAACATAAAATTGTTATCCTAACTCAAGAAATCATAATATTACTACAAAAGTTTATAGAGAAAATAAATCATATTGGTAAATTGTGTTATTAATTTAAAATGACTCTTTCATGAACTTTAGCTATCATGTCTATATATGGGGTAACCTTCATTGTTACATTTAGAATACACAATGCAGTATATTCCCTAATATCATCGGAGAAACACTACCAATTAACTATCTCTCTTTACCAAATTCATTGGAGTCATATGATGGTCTCACCCACCATAATGTTTTATGGAACCTCCCATACACATAAAAAATTACCAACAACAAAAATATAATCACAATACATAAAATCATTCATAAAATAAAAAATAAATTTTCTACATTGAGACCACTTTTCATTTTTACAAGGGCACACACACATAAATGAATAAAATTATTTGAAACAAAAATTATAATATTTTGAAAGTAAAAATCGCATCATTAACGTTTCATGAAATTGGGAATATTTTTTCTTGCTTTATAGGTCAAAAAATATTCTTTGGAATATTGTAAAAATAGTTGATAGAGTAACTTTAAAAGGTGGTTTTAAATGAAAGTATTATACCTTGAGTATGAATCAGCACATAAAATATTTATATTACTAAATAATAAAAATATGATACTTATTTACATTATTTATAATCTTTTCAATGTTTTTATTTTGTTTAGGATACTTATTATGATGTCATAATAATTACTTAATTATTTATATTAATGTCAGACAGTTTTTTGATATTCTGCATATGATTCAAAAATGATTTTGATATGATGTTAATATTGAAAATTTTATAAATTAAAACATGTAAAAAATAAATTTCTTGGATTAAAATTAAATTTAAAAAATCAATTATACTTTTAAAGGAAAACTTTTCTGTATTTATGAAAAAAATGAACATTTTTGAAATCACATAGAAGGTACTTTGTACGTATGCATAAGAAACATTTCAATTTTTTAATTATAATCCTGAAAAGTGGGTAAGTATTATTTAACCTTTCCATAATTTTCATAATATCTATAATATAATATTGAAAAATTGAATATAATTTTATATATAATCTATCTGATGTAGTGATGAAAAATGAAGTATCATCTCTTCATTAAGGGGATATTTCCCAGGTATACATAAACGATGTTATAATTTTTATGTCCATCAAAAGGTATTAAAATAAATGATATATAATTATCCATTAATTATAAATATATCATTATTATGATATATAAAAAATAATTCTATCATTATAACTTGTATTGAGAGATGGTGAGGGAAAAAAATTATATAGATTTGTGATGTGGTATTCCGTCATAAACAAAAATGATTAATTATTATCCCATTTGATGGGTATGATTATTGATTTATGTGATTTTATTAACATAATATCCTCTCTTTATGTTGATTAAATCTTAAATATTATTTCATAATAGTGGAAGATGATTATAAAGGAAGTGTAAGTAGAAATAAAATAGAAATGATTATTTAAAAATGATACATATCCTTCATAGGAATACAAATAATTATTAACTATACTCTTATAAAGTCAGTGTTATGACTAAACAAAGTCATCTATAATGTGGGTAAGGAATATATAAATGGTTTTGGAAGATATTGGCAGATCCAAAAAGGTTCTGAAGTGAATTTTAATGAAAATAATTGGTTCCTTTTTTAATAGGAGAGGGGCCCTCTAGGAAATAATTAAAATATTAAATAAATATAAATTTATGTTCAATTCCAAATGGATCTAATGTCATTTATTTTAAATATAAAATTTGTATTGGTCAAAATAAAAAATCAATAAAAATTTTATGGATTGAATATTTTTTATTCCTAATCAACCTTAACTAACATTTTTAATTCTTATAATGATGTCATATAATTGACACATTAAGAGTTATTATAATTACTATGAAATTTGAAACTACCAATAAATGGGTCATTAATGAAATTTTAATAGTTATCCAAGTTATTTGGATTAATTTTATAATTTAATTAATTTTATATAATTTAATATGTTATTGTTTATTTTAAAACATCAATAATGTCAATTTTGAAAATATTAGTTACATTAATTTCTAAAAATATCAAAAAAAGAAGAAAAATTAAAAAAACTACACATAAAAAACATGTCCAAGTCATCCAAATAAATTTGATGACACTAATTATATTAAATTATATTTATTTTAATATTTCTAATATAATTTTTTAGATTTAATCATTAATTGAACAATTACCACCTCACCATTCTGTTAGGTTTATGGTTCATATTTTATTATTAAAAAATATAAATAACTCACTATTTTATAGATAATAAGTTTATTTTACTTATGGATATTTATAGTAAAACACATCACTTATATGAAACCATACTAAAAATATTTTTCTTATTAAAAACCAAATTATGAAAAAATTGACTTTCCTATGAGTATAATACTATAAAGGTTATATTCTCATCTAAACTGAATTATATGGCCTCATAAATGATACAATAATTCATAGAGATGAAAAATAATCATCCAAGAAAATTATTACAATTTTCAGGGTAATTTTATAATATTTATATTATTATTTTTACCAAAACATACCTAATTCAAAATTAACAATGTTAATTAAAGTACTACAAAAGTTATAATTCATAATGTAACAAAATAAAAGGCACATATTTACTAAATTTAGAACGTACGATTCCAAATATTTAATCAACTTTTAATAATTATTAAAATTTAAATTGTTGAAATTAATCGATAATTAAACCATTTGACATAATGAGGAAACTGATTTTTAATGAAAAAACCATTCAAAATTTCACAATGATTTTATATCCATGATTGATGTTAAATTGATAGAAAGTTTCAAAATAAGATTAAATGATATATAATTGACTTAATTATATATTAAACACGTCCAAAATATAATTTCATCTAATAAATTATTAAACAAACGTGCTAATATTAATTTAAAAGTATTATGTTTTTCACAATTCATTAAAACATAAAACTTATCATAAAATTAACAATAATTATTCCAAAATAAATTTTTATGTTATTATTCCAGAGGAAATATTTATTTTTTAAAATATAATAAATAAAATTGGAAAAAAAATATTCAAAACAATTTCTCTATCAAATGTGTAAAAATATGCCTTTTTAGAAAATAACACTTTTATTGTAAAAGTGGATTTGGTCTAATATCATTTATAAAAATTATAAGATTAATGTTAAAAATTACATTGAAAATAATATTTATATTTCATTAATATAACCTAATAATTATGATATTTTTATTTAATGGAATAAAATTCATTTGTGCACATTTCAAATAGTTTTTCAGAAAAAAATCCTTGTATTTTAAAAAGGGTTTTATTTTCATTAATAATTAATTTTGACTTAATAGTTTATTATATATCATCTTTTAAACCATATTTTCCTTATTGAATTAAAAATTTTCATTTTCCCCCATTATAATAGATAGGTTATAACATTAAAATTTAAATAATAATATTTAGTGGTTTTTTTAAGCTCAATGTAGCATATCTTGTACGTTGTCAAACATATTATTTATTTCATAAAAACTATGGATGTTACAATATGGATTTAATATTAAACCATTGATAGGTGAACAGATAAATTAAGAAAAGTTTACATATTGAACAATAAGTATTATACTCATCTATATATAATATTTCATATTAATGTATTATAGCAATGATATCCAAAGAAGAAAGATACTTGTTTTTTGAAAGAGTATATGAATAAATATGTAGTTTTAAATAGAATATTATTTTTAGATAAAATTCACAAGAATGATTATTATGGTTAGATATAGACCCAAATTTATATTTGTTAACACGGTCTTGGTTTGAAATCAATGGATATACAATTATTACTAATGATGTGGAAAACAAAAGTATAGCTCATAATATTATAATATTTTTGTTCACATAAGTAATGAAATTTAAAATTCCAAAGAGAAAAAAAAACAAAATAATCGCATCATGAACATATCATGGAGTCATTAATGATGTATACGAGATTTATTAAATTAAATTTCATGTTCCAGTTTTCAAATAGAAATATTTGATTGGTAAAACTTGTGTTAGAGGTGATGAATCCTAGAAAGATTCTAGTTAATGTAGATATATTATATTACATAGGAAATCCTTTTATCATAGAAACACATGAAAAAAATTAAATGTTCATGATCAATTAGAAAACAGGAACATAAATTTTCATTTTCATTTTACTTTTTATGTATTAATTAGATATGTATATTTCTATACAAATTTATTGTTATTCACACAATTTATTGGTTTTTTCACTAATTTATAACATCTCATCTCTCATTAATATTTTTATAATTTTATTTAGCTATTTTATGAAATTCTACTGAAATTATGATTAATTTAGATTACTTTTTTGACATTTTCATTTTTTTAATTTACTGTTATAGGTAATGGTTTGATTTTGATATTCATATACTAATTGTTTTTCACACTTATTTTAAGGAAATTTTCATAATTAAAATTTGATCCACCACATACTTCTTGGGAGGACCATATATCTACTATTAGTCGTGTTCATCCTCAAACTTCTACAAAATATCCATCTACATATATAGGGGTAAAAAATGTTTCATGGGTTATTAACTATATATTAAAAAAAATTAAAAATAGTATTTTTTTATATCTAGGATAATTGGATACCATATGGTTTTGATTGTAATTAAATATTCAAGGGTCTATGTGAAAATATATTTAATAATGTTATAATTGTATAATTATGAGTAAATATAATAATTTAGATTTTCGATAGTAGAGGTGAAACAAATGTTACTATATGTCAATAATGGGAAACAATTATTGTAATATGTTTTTCTTTTCTTAACATACTTACTGTGAAATGTTTTTTTGATAAACATTTCCCCTTAATATTATATTATATATTATATATCAAATACTAGAGGAGTTAGGAAAAGAGGTTTATGTTTTAATGTTAGTATATTTATAGAATTTAAATCAACCATCCCATTAAAATTCAGTTATGGGGATATAAAACCTGAAATCCATGATATATATTTTCATTTATTGATTAAAATATATGAAACTAATTGGTTGAATGTAGATAACATTAAGTGTTTTAATTATATACAATGATTGAATTCAGTGTTTCATATATTTATGATCATGTTAATGTTTTCTATATTTATATTTTTTATAAAATTATGAGAAAACATTGTGAGATCCAATACTAAAATGTATAACCTCATACATTATCTCATTATAGATTTCATACATTATTGGTTGAAATAATTATTGGATAAATTTTTGAAAAAATGAGATATAGGTCTTTTGGCACCGCAAAGTTTGACCATCCTTCCCACTTTTTTTTAAAAGGTTGGGGTTGAAGCCTCATTTATTATTAGATCAAAGCAATGTTTTAAAATTTAATTAAACACAAACACACACATAGATATATTCCAGAAAGGCATACCATAGCCCCCCTAGGTACACATAGAATATGGAGGATGGCAGGGATGGGAAAAATGAAAATATCCTAAATATAGGAAGTTTTTTAGATGATATGATTATAAGAAGTTATCTTTTTATTAATGATATATTAGTATAATAAAATCATTATATATTGTGATTCACTGAAAATTTTTTATAATATTTTATACATGATTCCCTATTTTATTAGAGAACAAGTAAACCTTCATGGGTAAGGGATGGAATGATATAGTAGATATGTTATTGGGAAGTCTAGAACACCAGGTTCATGTAAATGGAATCTTATAAGGTGTATCGTTATGATAGTGTTTGGTAATTCTGAATCTTCATCAATTTATATTGATTACAAAGGCAAAAAATAAATTTATTAGAAGCTAACGTTTAAGATATGATTCCAGAAGTTAAGGAAGGATCAGAAATTCAGTGTAATTGGTGTTCACAGACATGAAAATATTATTTTAGTCTATTGATCCCACTATTTCACATATTCTTGTATATCAAAATCCATTGTATCCACCAAATATATAAGTCTTTAACCTTTTTATACTTATCCTACTCCTACACCTCCTCATGAATAGTTACTCATTTTTTGATGAGTTGTTATTTTTTCAATTCTCAATGTCATATTGTTTCATATGTGATTAAATATTACATTGATGATATAATTCATCATCAAAATGTATATATGGATAATAATAGGGTCAATGTATAGGATAAATATAATTTAAATTCTTATAGATGAGGTTATTAAATTTGGACAATTTATCAACCATTTTTTAGTTTTTCTACAGAGACATGTTTTAATGATTACAATTGTTTTATATCCCATATATTCCTTTTCAAATTTTTGATAAATATTTTTAACATTTTAATGTTTATATATATATATATTTGAAGAATACAATAATGTTTAATTCACACTGAATAGAATAAAATGAATGTATGTTATAACACTAGATACAACTTCTTTGGGACGTTATAGTTTATCAGCATATTCATATTTATTGTAGGAAGGTTATAAAATTCCAATGGTTTGTAAAATTTATTGTCGTCCAATGATAATGACAATTAAAAAATGATATCATGGATAATGTAACTAGATATTATTTTGGAATCAACACGATGAAAGTACATTCTGTGGAATCAAATTATCCTATATCTTTCAATTATTTTAATTTTTTAATTTCTTATAAATATTCATGTTTTTTATTTTCTTCCTTTATTAAATTTAAATGAATCATGACATGAAATCCTTATATGTATTTATGTACATACAATTTATTTCACCTGCAACATTGATAATAACTGATGCATTAAAGAACTATTTATATTTCTGAATGGCTTTAGAGTAATTCAATTTTTCCATGTTTAATACCTCTTTATCATCAAGAATGTGATACATATATCTCATGATGTTATATGAACCTTACCATTATAACCAATAAAATTATATTTTTTGTATATTAGTTTTAATTAGATGTTGGGTGTTTTCTTTTCAAGATAAAAGACACAGAACATGTTTGTCCTTATCTAGGGTGAATTCTGAGAGAATTTATGATTTTTTTGAACATTCAAGTGCAAATATTTAAGTACTTGAATATATTATAATTAATTATAAATTTAATTTATACATATTATTTTCAAAATGTTCAGGGATTTACCATAGAGGTAAAATAATAAATCAATTCACACAAATATATTATGTAAAATAAATAATAATTTTTCTTTTACAATTACTACAAATTGGTTGTATGTACTTAAATTATCTTTTGAATTGAACGATAAATTTCAATAAATATTCATCAACATAGAGTAAGGGAATATGCATACTATTTTTTATGATCTATGAATGAAATAATTTCTACTTAGGAAATCCTTATATTCAAGAAGGCTATAATTTATTAAAAATAATTCCTTTAATTTTTAAATCATTTTATTCATAATACATTTCAAATGATTTTAACATTTATCATTTTGATGAAATTATTCCTTATACAAAAGAAGTTCCAAAACACATAAAATGTTAATAAGAGAATTATTTGCAAATATCAGACAGGATTTAATTTATTTTTTAAATAAAATATAATTTTTTATGTTTTAATTATAAATTTTCTGTTGTTTTTTATGCCACTTTTATATTTTTTTTAGTTTTGGGTGGTAGAGATAATTTGTTTTTACTAAAAAATATTTTTTAAAATTATTTTTACAGAATAATTCATCCAAATAATTTAAAATGTATATTTTTCTAAAAATAAGATGTAATTTTTTTTTAAACGTCAGTTATACAATAACTGACATTTAAAAGTACCTAGAAATATGAATTTTTTGGACGTTTTCTATGAAGGTTATGAACAAGTCATTGTTATAATATATTTATCGCATAATATAAACTAACAACATTGATAAGACTTATTATTTTACACATCATTTTTACTAAAACTAATGTGTAATACCATCTATAGAATATGAATTTTAGTCATGTTTGTAATTATGGGTTAGGAAAAATAATATTTTAAAAACAATTTATAATATACTTTATTACATTGTAAATTAATAAAAGTTATAATAAATTACTTATCAATTATTTTTTTTAATGAAAAACACAATAAATATATGATTTCATATTTTATGAAAAATTTACCCTAAATTCCTACTCCATATATGTATTTATGACATCATTTATTGTTATCTGAAGTAAAAAAACAAAATTTATTATGTCATGTTGAATAATTTTGATGGGTAGCCAACATCAAAACCCCAAAAATTCTATATTAAACCCCCTTTTATTATTTTTGGGTTTATTACAACATCAATACTCCAACATAAATTCTATATATAGCTTTTAATTCAATATTAATAAATCAAATTTAGAATCAAGATGTTTCCATACCAGGAATAAATGCCCTGAACAAAAACAAAAATTGACATGGTATGGATCATGACAATTCTCATTAGGCACATGTTTTTCCCATGAATTTGGATGAAATTATTGTTATATGTTCTCAGTATTGATAGAAATTGTTATAGGGCCTAATACAATTCATCCAAAACACTAAAAAACATAAATTTTTAATTCCATTTTTATACTATCATTTTAATAGGATATCTTGTAGGAAATAGTTTTTTATATCATCTTCTGCACAAGGTCTATAGGTACATCATTTATGTTCCTAATCATCATGTAAAAAAATATATAACACTAATGAATATCTAATGATGTTTGATATTGTGTTTGGTTAGTATAAAAAAAAGTCTGTGATACCATAAAATTTGAAATTTCACATCCCCTAAGAAAAATTCTAGATATTTCCCTCAATTTAAATTTATAATTTTCACTATATGTTTCACAAAATATGCTATATTTTGTTATTTTGTATTCCAAAAATAAATTTCTAAAATTTATATAAATATATAATATTATCAACAAATTTTCATGGAACCTTCTCTGTGAAAATATTTTCCAACATATAATGTTTTTTGAATTTGGAAACATCTATCGAATATAACTTTAGGAACCTCGGTTTTATATATGATAATATTCCAGTTTAATTCTAGAATAAATACCATTGAATTTGAAAAATATGTGAGTATTGTAGATGATTGTTTTTTACATATAGGACGATGTGAAACATCTTACATATTAGAATCTTCCTCTCCAACATCTTTATCTTCCATCTCGTTATTTATATTTTCTTTTATCATTAAATCAGAAGATACTTATCCATAATCAAAATATTCTTAGACCATTGTTTTTTATGCATTCACTGGGGTGCACATCTGTTTATGGGGATGTGCTGGCTATTTCCCAACATTCCCTCTTTCTAACGGTGGGCATCAACTATCACTTATTCATGAACGATTGTTCATTGATCGAAACAAGATGATGGGATATTGGCTCCTCCTTCTGTGAATTCCTCCTCAAAATTTGTCACCTTGTCCTGATCTCCCTCATAGATTAAGACATTGTTCTTGAAAATATTATAGGTGCCATATCAATGTGTATGTTGGTTAATTATGCTACTTCAGTCAAGATATTCCAAGAGATCATTTCAGGGAAGAAAACATCAATTGGGGAAGTAGTCACGTTTGACCGAGTTTGTGTGTCTGTATGATGAAACACTGATGGGGCTTGGTTTCTTCCCCTTATGATAGGGTTCCTTGAGGGAGTGGAATCCTGAGGAATCCCATGTCAAGTGTGGGGAATTGTATTCTAGAGGTATTTCCTAAAGGTTTACCTCAGCTTCATATGATTAACATATGGTATGTTATGAGTTTTACATCTATAAAAGATGGATCAGAAGAAATGGACAACTAAGAGGAGTGGATCATATGGTTACATTCCAAAGAGGGAGCACCTGAGGGTTTTACTTGATGAGTGAATCAAAGAGTCTAATGAATAATGATTTGAGGATTCTAGAATTTCTATAAAGGGGACACCAGGGTTTAATGTTGGTTGGTGTTGAACCTTAGGGATGTAATGCCCGGACCCCAAATGCCCATAGTCGGTGCATTATTTTAATACATTGACATGATTACAATGATTCATGTCTCGAAAGAACAATAAGTTTAGCAGTCTTGGAAAATAAATTAAATACATGAATGTAACATTAATGTTTCTAACATATAAAAATAATAATCCTTTGATAATTCCATTGTTTCTTTATCTTAACCTCTCATCTCAAACATTAAACACTTCTTCGGATCCTGGAAAAACAAAAAATAAGAAAGGGGTGAGCTCATATGCTCAGTAAGGGTAAATAATTTTGTAGAAACTTTCTTAAATAAGAATAAACATTTAAGGAAATTTATTAGACTAAAACAAAAGAATTTTAAACTTAAACTTCAGAATAATATGGTAATGATAAAACCAAATAATTCAATTTACTTATTCACATAGATATTATACTAGTCTAATAATCACATGAAATATAAATAGTCACTTTCATAATGATGGAATGCATAATTCCAGACTTTCATAACCACATAATCAAGGCCTTGTGCCAAGACTACAAATAATATTTTGTCAGGGCCATGTGCCAAGAAACTAGTTTGTCTCATGAGACCTAACGATGCATCGAGGAGTTAAATTGGGCTCCACCCATCACATACTAAGTCCAATTCATTTATGATATTAAAACATTTAACATAACATAAACATTTGTATTTAAACTAGAATAAAAATGTCAATAATTTTTACATAAACCATGAATGGTTTAAAAATAACACATCCACAGTCAAACGTATTATAAAACCTTCAACACAATATGGAATATTTGTATCATAATAAATCAACTTCAAAGAATTTAAAAAATATATCAAAGGATGGTGAAATATATGAAAATGATTTGTCAAACTCTTTGAGAAAAAAAATTCACTTTTCATGAAAACATTTCAAAGTCACACAAAATTGTAAAGGATAAATTTAAAAAAAAATTGAATAAAAGTGTCCCATATCACTTTGAATATTTTGAAAGTAATTATCATTTTAAAAACATTTATGTCTATATAAATACATCCTTAAAACTATTTTGAAAATATGGACATTAATGAGAATGATTTATAAGAATAAATATTTTAAATATTTTAAATGATGCCTTAGTAAAAGAGTTACTTAAAAGAATAATTTTTTAAATGTATTTTATGAATCCTGGGAATGGATAATAACTTATCCGAGAAAATACATACACATTGACAATATCAGGTAATAATGAGATTGAGGAATTAACCCTTACCTTGCACTTTCCTTTGGTCGAGGGTAAGATTATCCTAATTTAATTTGACCATTGTATGTTATTAGATTATACCAAAACAATATTCATATTTATTATATCTTACATGATTCATTTATGACTATATACTACCCATTTATTAATGATTTTTCTATTAAATTAAAATTTCGGGTAATAATCACTTTCTTTATCATACGTATTTTAACTTGGTATTCTTGACCGTATCATTTAGATCATGATTTAAATACTTCCAGAATACAAGCATTGATTAATATATCATATATATTTAGAATATAAGTATTTATAATATAAATATTTATAATATATAGATATATGAAATGTAAATCACTATTTATGGAGACAGTTGGTCGTACATACGCATAAACGTTGTTTCTACTTTTATAGCGTATTGAATTGAAGTAAGTGAATAAGATATATGTATGTATATAAATATATATATATATATCCAGTATCATTATTATGTCATATATTATATACTTATTAGTAATAATTATTTTTATAATCGTCGATGAATGGTGAACGTGGAAATGAATCTCATCGCGTCGTGGAGACGGTAATCCGTACGTACGCACGAGAGACAATATAATTTCTTTAAAGGTGTGGAATTGGATGGTATATTAATCTTAAAGAGAAATTATAATTTTATTTACATTATTTATATACATATTACTCATCATTATATCCATCCAAATAACATAGTGTTGAATAAAAGATTACACCACGGCGTAGTGACAGGAAGCCGTAAATACGCACACATGGTGACATTATCATTCATAGGATGGATAGAATAATGAATAAGGTTGTTAAATATTTATAATAACATCAATATATATATAATGTATTGGATTTATTATTTTGTTAAGGTAATAACAAAAAAAGAGTTAGTGGATGAAGAAAAGAACTTTAAAAAGGGTGGTGAAATCATTACTTCTTCTTCAGGTCCTTCGTTTTTATTTGATCAAAAGGGCTCCTTAGGTTGGATTTATAACCAAATGAAGGCCTCTAGGATGAATTTAGGATAGTTGGGTGGATATTTTGTAAGGTTTTTGCTGAGTCAAATGGATTTGGAGGTGTGAATTTGAGAGAAGGTGAAGTGCCCTTTTATAAGAGGGGTGATGGGAACCTAATGAAAAGCGTAAAACATTATATTGTAATAAAACAATTTTCGGTTTATAATGGCTCAAAAATGAATTATTTAAAGGATAAGGTGTTTATGGGTCAAAACCCACTCAACTAATAGGTTTTAGACAGGTTTGAGTCACAATATTAACCTTATAATTTATATTTAACTCCTTGTTAAATAGTTTGACATTTACCATGCCTCTTTGTATTTTTATATTATATGGTTAATAATCATACTATAAAAATCCAAGAGAAACCCAATTGGTGTATTAATGATACAACTATCATTATATAATTCTTTTTCCAAAACCTAATAATTTTAGGAATAGAATATCAATTGATTATATAATATTTTTTTTAAAACGTTTTTTTGTCAGTTTTGAAACTATTTGGTATTTGTTTTCTAAATTAATAACATCATTATTACATAAAAAATTTATCTAACCAACCCTAACATGTCCTTTTAACCTATAAAATTAATTTAATTCATAAAACTTCTCAAATTACATTTAGTTGGATATTTATATTATCAAATATTTTAATATTTTTTAGCACCCTGACCCCAGAAGCCCAGAGTTAGTGCATTATTTTAATAAATTGGAATGATCCCAAGAAATAAAGTTCCAAAAGACCAATCAGTATAGCAGTCTTGGAAAATAGATTACATACATTAATGTTACATTACATTTTCTAACATATAACAAAAAATAATCCTTTTAGAATGACACTGTTTCCTTAGCTTAACCGTACATCTCAAACAATAAACACTTCTTTGGATCTTGGGAAAATAAAACATAAGAAAGGGGTGATCTCATATTCTCAGTAAGGGTAAATAGTTTATCGGAATCTATAAACTTTTAGGACAAGATGTGTAATAAAAAAATATCCTTTGAAACAATAACTTGATCATAACATGGAAAAAACAAATCAAACATTACCTTATAAACATGCATATGGATATTCTACTAGTAGAATAATCACATATAATACCTGATTTCATAATGAGGGAACGTATAGTACCAGGCATTAATTTCTGTGTCAAGGCCTCGTTCCAGGACCAATGGGCTAACTGTAACAAGACCCAAACCAGGAGACCCTCGGTAACCAGACTCAAACCCAGAGAGCCTTTGTAACAGGACTCCAACCCGGAGAGCCTCTGTAACTGCACTCCAATTCGGAGAGCCTCTATAACTGGACCCCAACCCAGAGGGCTTACTTTTACCAGTTACCAACCCGAAACATACTAGTCTAACGCATTCATCATAAGAAATGGTGGAAATATAACATAAACATTCGTATTAAAACTAGTATATGAAATTTAAATACTTTATCCATAAACCATGAATGGTATAAAAATAACACATCCATAGTAAAAAATATTAAAAAACATTCAATACATTATTTAATATTTTTATCATAATAAATAAACATCAATCATGTTTAAAATCAATCAATGGATATTGATATAGATGAAAATTATTTGTAAAACTCTATGTGATAAATATCCCTTTTTCATAAAGACATTTACAAGTCAAACAATTTAGAAAGAAATACATTTAAATAAATTTTTGAATCAATGTGTCCCATACCACTTTGAAGCATTTTAAAGGAATTAAAATTTTAAAAACATTCCTTTCCATATAAACAAATACATAAAAACCATTTTGAAAAAATGGACATTAATGAGAATGATTTAGAAGATTTAATATTTAACACATTTGAAATGATGTTTCAGTAAAAAAATTACCTTAAAAAATCCATTTGAAAACTATTTTATTAAACATGGATATAGATATTAAATATGTCCCAGTAGATACTTACATAAAAACAACTTTGGATAATAAAGAGATTGTGAAATAAACCCTTATAAATTTGGTAAGTTATAAAAAATACACCCCATGAAAGAAGTATCATACAATAAAGATGTAAATACACATAAATTAAAGTGTATTAAACAAAAAATAAATTTATGGGATGTAAATACCCAACACAAAAGTAAATAGTGGAGATATAAATGAATCTCATAGGAATAAAGAGTGAGATGGAAACCCCTTACCTTGCACTTTCCTTTCGTTGAGGGTACATTTATCCTCCTGCATAATGAAAATTGTATATTATTAGATTATAACAGAACCATATTCATATTTATTATATCATAAATGAATCATTTATGACTTTATACTACCCATTTAATAATGACTTTCTTGTTAAATTAACATTTCATGTAATTATCACTTTCTTTATCATACGTATTTTAATTTGTTATTATTGACAGTATCATTTAGATAATGATTTAAATAATTATTGAATAAAAACCTTGATTCATATATCATATATATTTATAATATAAATATTTATAATATATAGATAGATATATGAAATAGAGAACACTATTTATGGAGATGGTAGGTCGTACGTACGCATAAACGTTGTTTCTGTTTTCATATCGTATTGAACGAAAGTAAGTGAATAAGATATATGTAAGTACATAAATACATATATACATATAAATATATATATTTATATTATCATTATTATTTCATATGTTACATACTTATTACTAATATAAATTTTTATAATCATCGATGAATGGTGAATGTGGAGAAGAATCTCATCGCGTCGTGGAGATGATAATCCGTACATACGGACGAGCGACAATATCATTTCCATAAAGGTGTGTAATTGGATGGTATATTAATTTTATAGAGACATTATAATGTTACATGAATTATTTATATACATATTACTCATCTTTATATCGATCCAAATAACATTGTTTTGAATAACAAATTACACCACGGTGTGGAGACGGTAAGTTGTGCGTACGCACGCACGGTGACATTATCATTTATAGGATGGATATAATAAGTAATATGGTTGTGACATATTTATAATAACATCATATTATATATAATGTAATGAATTTATTATTTTGGTATGGTAATAACAAAGAAAGAGTAAGTGGAAGAAGAAATGAACTTGAAAGAGGATGGTGAAATCATTACCTCTTCTTCGGGTTATTCCTTTTGATTTGATCAAAAGGGCTCTTTACGTTGGCTTTATGACCAAATTAAGGCCTCTAGGATGAATTTAGTATAGTTGGGTGGAAATTGGGGCAGGGATATTCTGATAAAAATAACTTTTATGTTGTCAATTAGAGAGAAGGAGGAGTGCCCTTTTATAAGAGGGGAGAGGGGCACCTTAGGAAAAGCTAGAAATATTATTTTATAATAAAATAATTCTCGGTTTATAATGGCTCAAAAATTTATTATTTAGAAGATAAGGTGGGGATGGGTCAGAAAACACTCAACCAATAGGTTTTTGAGAGGTTTGGGTCACTATATTAACCTTTTCTTTTAAATTTAACTCTTAGTTAAATAGTTTGACATTTACCATGTCTCATTGTATTTTTATATTATATGGTTAATAAACATACTATATACTTCCAATCGAACCCCAAGTGGTTCATTAATGATAAAAATATAATTATATATGCCTTTTGGCTGAATTGTAGATTTTTATTAATATTATATCAACCAATAATATTGTATTTGTTTTAAAAACTCATTTATGTCAATTTTGAGATTATTTAATAATGGATTTTTTTAAAGTCCAAAAAACAGTACTAGTGCTAAATAAATAAATTTAATCAACCCTAAAATGTCATATTCGGATATAAAATATTTTTATGGAATCAAAACATTCAAATTATATTAATGTTAGTATTTATAATATCATTTATTTGATTGTTTCATTGATAAGGAAAATATTGCATCATTATTGTGTCATATATAAATATATTTAATTTATGTCTAAAAAATATAAATAAAATATCATGAGGTATTATATAATTGTATCTTTCTAATTACTATTTATAGCCGAATAGATAAATTATATATCCTCATATAAAGATTTTTTTATTAAGAAATATTTGCTTTTGTTATTTTTGTCTTTACTTTAAATTGTTTAATATAAAATGTCATTATCACTCCCAAGTGGCTCCATGGGGTCCCAAAATCGACCCAAGGATTCCCATGGTCGGAAATGTATCATCCAATAGTTTTAGGACACATTTGGGGTTATTTAATATTATTATAATATTATGTTTTAACTTTTTTTACTAGATTTACCCCTGTAACCATGGTAAATAAAATATTTACTAAAATAAATAATCCAAATGTATAAAAATAAAAGTTGTCTGTTTATACAATTTGGACTTCCTAATTTAAAATATGGGATCCATTTTTCCAAATTAAAAAAACCAATGTGGCAGAAATTAATTTAAAATTAATTCCCGTTGTCAAAACAAACAGTGTGTTTTTATGAAATAATAACTATAAAAATATTGACACTTGTTTATGTGAAATTTAAATGTGAAATTACTTATAATGACCTAAATTTTATTAAATGATAAAAATATTATCTAATTATACTTCCAAACCATTCAAATTCATTATTTATCATTATTAATTATTTCGATTAAAAAAGTTGTTTTCAGTTAAAATATAGTATTTTTCATTATTCACCCAAATATGAAAGTTATCCGAAAAAACAAAAAATTTATTAAAACTCAATTATTATTTGCCTATTCTAATTAAAAAGTTTATTTTGTCAAATTGAATATATAAAAGTTTAAAATGTTGGATTTAAAAAGGGTTCTCCATTAAAAGGCGGTAAAATTGCATTAGTTTTGAAAAAATACTCTTTTATCTGAAAAAAAATGAATTTGTTATTATATTATTTCTAAGAAACTCATAATATGTATTCTAAAATTATAAGAATTATTTAAAGTTCAAAATTCAGTTAATATTATTCATAACTTCTTTTTAACGGCTAGTGTGGTAAGTCGTGGTGCGCTTGAACTCGGTGTTGCTTGTAGTGCATGTTATTGAATTACTTTGATGAAATAACATTATATGAAATCTTGGGGTGTTACATTCTTCCCTCTTTCAATAAATTGCGTCCTCACAATTTGAAAATTTTCTTCAAAAATAAAAGTTTGAAAATAGAAAATACCTTTCTGGGAAAACCCATATCAGAAATTGGGTTAATATAATTTAGTCTTAATAAGAGGAAAAGGGGAATAAAAAAGTAACGACAAAATTATGATCTCGATTAGGTGAAAATTGGTAGAAATTATTGACACATAATTGGAGGAAGAATTTAAATATTTATAGGGATTGATCGAGGTTATCAGTCACAAAAAATTATAGAATTGAGGGCATCAAAGCCATCAATCTATGATGATTCAAAATATCATCAGACCAAAACATAAGGTATTAGGATAACACATTTTTATTTTTAATATCCCTTAACTAAATATTAAGAATTAATTTCTTCATAGAATACGAGATGAATAAAAATATATACCTGAAAATTAGATTTCCATCCATTAACTAATTTCTACCACAAACTCTTCTTTCACTCTAAAAGATAATAGAACATAAAAAATACTTTATTTATCATATTAGTGTAGGGTTTCAAAATTATAATAATAATAATAATAATGGATTTATAATTCACCTATCAGAACCATTAAAAAACTAGATTATACAATTCAGGGACTTCACGTAATCCAGTGGTAGGCGATAAATTCCAATCGCACTATGGTTGTGGGTTCGATTCCTTCAGCTTTGTCCGATGTCATGGATTGTCACATGGTCTGCATGTTGTCCATTATAAAAATACAATAATAACCATAAAAATATTATCCAATTTCAAACATAATCCATTCCAACATTTATAATTATCCAAAATACTTCTATCCAAACTCACAGTCCAAAATTTATAAAGAAGGTAAAGAGAATGATGATCCAATTTTCCACATAATAACATCTGAACACCTTCATCGTGTATTATTTTAAAACACTACAAAATCATGAATTATCATAAAACTTTATTCATTACATTCTTGCTCCCTTATTCCTTATAGAATACGAGATATACTCCTATCCAAAAATGTCATAAACTCCAAAAATGATGGAACATACTAATCATTAAACAGTTTCAAGGTAGTCAAGAATATCCAATATAATTTATCCAAATCAATAATGTATTATTCCAAAAAAAACAATACCTCGGTATTAGAACCATATTATGGTTTATCATTCTCTCAACCATATATTTTCTAAAAATTTAACCTGTTATTGAGTAACCTTTCTTGGTTCCACACAATCTCATGTCCTTAATGAAATAGTACTGCATTACAATCCTTATATAATCTATAATTATTAAAACATGTACATCATTAATAAAATACTCAAATGACACAATAATTTAATAACAATGTAAGAAATCTAATCATTCCTTTTCATCTTTGGTAGTATCATAACTTTATTATTATCCAATAGCAGCATTTGGGGTATACTCTGATGATTTGGACATTGATTCACGTAGTGTCCCAACTCCTTGCAGATGATGCAATGTAAATTAGAAATTTTTTTCTTAGCCTTGAAATTAGGTACATAGTGTCCATTTTCTCCGCACTTATAACAAACTCCCTTTCCCTTCAATAATTTTCCAAGGTGATTCTTTCCATAGTTATCACATATGGGAAAATCCTTCTTTTACCTCTTCCCTTTATCCATCTTTCCCTCTTACATCCTTTTCTTCTCTTCCTTCCCTTAAAAATCATAGGACTCAGAGAATTATTTACATTTCATATTAATACAAGATATTATTTCATCATATGTTGAGAAAACATGGGGGACTATTTCCCTTATAAATTTTGTCTTAATACGGTGAAAGATATGATCCTTCTTACTCTTTGGAAAATTCATATTGTTGGAGTTCACATTCCTTCCATTGGGCACCATTTCGTTATAGTGGCATACACGAGGACAATTTATGAATTGGAAAGAATAAATCCAAACTTGTAAAATACCTAACATAAATTCCAAAGATTATGGATATAATCTATAATCATAAAAATATTTTTCATTGAGGAGGTATCTACTAGTAAATCCTTCATAATTATTTGTAATGAAAATGATAATTATCCTAAGCATATCCCCCCGAGAGTTTTGTAACCAAGAGTGAAGCAAAGCCTGTTGTTGTGCACCAGTTCTCATTCGAGTCTAGGTCAAAGTGGTGTTTTTGGGTTTAACCCTTATGTATATCTGTACCAGATCCACCTCTACCTGCTCATATCCAGATAGAGATATATTTCTAGTAAAACTCATAAAATATCAACAATACCAAAATTTTAGAATGTTCTTCTATACTAATCCTCAAAGTCTATCTTAGGGATATGTTCTCTATCATGAGTTTATCAAAATATTGTTTTCAATGTTTGTACTAAACTTTCTCTAATACCAACTATAACACCCTGACCCCAATATCCCAGATTCGGTGCATTATTTTAATACATTGGCATGATCACAAGGAATCAAGTCCCGAAAGACCGATCAGTTTAACATCCTTGGAAAATAGATTACATACATGAATGTTACATTACACATTCTAACATATAACAAAAAAATAATCCTTTGATAATGCCATTGTTTCATTAGCGTAACCCTGTATATCAAACATTAAACACTTCTTGGTATCCTGGGAAAATAAAACATAAGAATGGGGTGAGCTCGGGTGCTCAGTAAGGGTAATTAATTTAGCAGAATCCACAAACATTTAAGGCAAGATGTGTAATAAAAACAATATCCTTCCAAACATTAACATGAACACAACATAGAAAATATAAATCAAACATTACCATATAAGAATACATATAGATATTCTACTAGTCGAATAATCACATGTAATAACTAATTTCATAATGAGGGAATGTATAGTACTAGACATTAATTTCAATGTCATGGCCTCATGCCAAGACCTATGGGATAACTGTAACTAGACCTAAACTCGAAGATCCTCTATAACCTGACTCCATCCTGGAGAGCCTCTGTAACCGGACTCCAACCCAGAGAGCCTCTGTAACCGAACTCCAACCCAGAGAGCCTCTGTAACCGAACTCCAACCCAGCGGGTCTGCTATAACCAGACCCCAACCCGGAGGGCTTACTTTTACCGGTCCCCAACCTGGAACATACTAGTCCAATACAGTCATCATAAGAAAAGGCTGAAATAT
The DNA here is from genome assembly GCA_963277665.1 of Viscum album. NCBI lineage: Eukaryota > Viridiplantae > Streptophyta > Magnoliopsida > Santalales > Viscaceae > Viscum > Viscum album. The sequence goes on from OY728129.1 coordinate 940,876,373, forward strand.
AACACAAACATTCATATTAAAACTAGAAGATGAAATGTCAATAATTTATCCATCATCCATGAATGGTATAAAAATAACACATCCATATTAAAACATATGACAAAAAATTAAACAAATTATGGAAGATTTTTATCATAATAAATAAACTTCAAACAAGTTTAAGACCAATCAATGGATGTTAATATAGATGAAAATGATTTTTAAAACTCTTTGTGAGAAATATCCATTTTTCATAAAAACATTTAAAAGCCACACAATTTAGAAAGGAAGACATTTAATGAATTTTTTGAATCAATGTGTCCCATACCACTTTGAAACTTCAGAAAGGATTTAACATTTTAAAAACATTCATGTCCATATAAATAAATCCATAAAAACCATTTTGAAAACATGGGCATTAATTAGAATGATTTAGAAATATAAATAATTAAATCATTTAAAATGATGTTTTAGTAAAAAAAGTCCTTAAAAATAATCCATTTGAAAACTGTTTTATGAAACATGGATATAAATAATAAATATGTCCTAGTAGATACTTATGTAAAAACAACCATGGATAATAAATAGATTGTGAAATTAAGCCTTGCCAATTTGGAAACTTATGAAACATACACCCCATGTAAGAAGTACCATACAATGAAGATGTAAATACACATAAATTTAAGTTTATTACACAGATAATACAATTATGTGCTGTATATACAGTACACAAAAGGAAATAGTGGTGATATAGCATGAATCCCATGGGAAAAAGCAGTGAGATAAAAACCCCTTACATTGCACTTTCTATTAGTCGATGGTACGTTTAACCGCCTGTATAATGACCATTGTACGTTTTTAGATTATACCAGAACCAGAACTATATTCATATTTATTATATCATACATGATTCATTTATGACTTTATACTACCCATTTAATAATGGTTTTCATGTTAAATTAACATTTTTGGAAATAATCGCTTTCTTTATCGAACGTATTTTAACTTGTTATTCTTGACCATATCATATAGATCATCATTTAAATACATAAAGAATAAAAAAAGTGATTCATATATCATATATATGTAAAATATAAATATTTATAATAGATAGATAGAAATATGAAATGGAAAACATTGTTTATGGAGACGGTAGGCCATACGTACGCATAATCGTTCTTTCTATTTTCATATCGTGTTGAATAGAAGTAAGTGAATAAGATATATATAAGTAAATAATTACATATATGTATTTATATCCAGTGTCAATATTATTTCATATATTATATACTTATTTGTAATATATTTTTATAATCGTCGATAAAGGGTGAACGTGGAAATGAATCTAATCGCGTCGTGGAGACGGTAACCCGTACATACGCAGGAGCGACAATATAATTTCCTTAAAAATGTAAAATTAGATGGTATATTAATTTTACAGAGACATTATCATGTTATTTTGATTATTTTTATACATATTACTCATCATTATATCCATCTAAATCACATAGTGTTGAATAAAAAATTACACCACGATGTGGAGATGGTAAGTCATACGTACGCACGCATGGTGACATTATCATTCATAAGATTGATATAATAATTAATATGGTTGTTCCATATTTAATATTTCATCACATTATATATAAGGTACTATATTTATTATTTTGGTATGGTAATAACAAAGAATGATTAAGTGGAATAAGAAAATAACTTCAAAGAGGGTGGTGAAATCATTACCTCTTCTTTGGGTTCATCCTTTTTAGTTCATCAAAAGTAATCCTTCTGTTGGATTTCTGGCCAAATTAATTCCTCAAGGATTAAGGTAGGATATTTTGGAGGTTATTTGGGGAGGTTTTGTCCAAGACAAATGGCTTTGAAGGTGTGAATTAGAGAGAAGGGGGCGTTCCCTTGTATAAGATGGGTGAGGCCCACCTTAGGAAAAGCTAGAAATAATGTTTTATAATAAAATAATTTTCGATTTATAATGGATAAATAATCAATTATTTAAAGGATAAGGTGGTTATTGGTCTAAAACCACTGAACCAATAGGTTTTAGACTGGTTAGGGTCCTTATATTAACCTTATAGTTTTTATTTAACTCTTAGATAAATTGTTTGACATTTACCATGTCTCTATGTATTTTAATATTATATGGTTAATAACCTTACTATATAATTCCATGAGAAACCCAAGTCGGTTATTAATGATACACCTATTATTATATAAGTCTTTTTCCAAACCTCAGATTTTTAGGAATATTATATCAACCAATAATATTGTATTTGTTTTAAAAACACATTTATGTCAATTTTGAGATTATTTAAATAGTGATTTTTGTTAAAGTTCTAAAAACATTATTAATTTGAAATAAACATATTTAATCAACCCTAAAATGTCATATAAAACTATAAAATTTTTGTATGGCATAAAAACGTTAAAATATATTTATTTTAGTACTTATAATATCAATTATTTGATTGTTTCATTAGTAAGAAAAATACTGCATCATTATTGTGTCATATATAAATATATTTATTTTGTGTCTAAAAATTATAAATATAATATTCAGAGGTAGGAAATATTTTTATATTTCCAATGACTATATATAATTGAATATATAAATTATATAACCTCATATAAAAATTGTTTTATTAAAAGATATTTTCTTTTGTTATTTTTGTATTTACTTTAGATTATTTAGTACAAAATGTCATTTTCACTCCCAAGTGGCTCCATGGGGTCCCAAAATTGACCCAAGGATTCCCATGGTCGGACATGTATCAGCCAATAATGTTAGGATATGTGTTCGGGTAATTTATTATTATTATAATTTTATTTTTTATCCTTATTTACATGATTTCCCTCTTTAACCACGGTAAATAAAATATTTACAGAAGTAAATATTCCAAATGTCTCAAAATAAAAGTTACCTATTTACATAATTTAGACCTCCTGATTCCAAATATGAGATATATTTATCTAAATTCAAAACACATAAGTGGCGAAAATTAATTTAAAATTAATTCCCATTGTCAAAACAATTTTTTTTATTAAATAATAACTATCAAAAGATTGACACTTGTTTATGTCAAATTTAAAAGTGAAATTAGTTATAATGATCTACATTGAATTAAATTATAAAAATATAATCAAATTATACTTCCAATCCATTCAAATGCATAATTTATCACTATTAATTATTTCATCTAAAAAAGTTTTTTCCAGTTAAAATATAGTATTTTCTACTATTCACCCAAATATGAAAGATATTAGAGAAACACCAACAATTTATTGAATCTAAATTATTATGTCCTGATTCTAAATAAGATTTTTATTTTTGTCAAATTGAATTTATAAATATTTAAAATATTGTATTTAAAAAGGTTTCTCCAATAAAAGGCTGTAAAATTGTTTTTTTGGAAAATACTTCTTTTATCTGAAAAAAATGAATTTGTTCTTACATTATGTCTAAGAAACTCATAATATGGATTATAATGATATAAGGATTACATAAAGTTCAAAATTCAGTTAATAATATTCATAACCAATTTTTAACAGCTAGTTTGGTAAGTCATGGTGCGCTTGAACTCAATTTTGCGTGTAGTGCAAGTTATTGATTTACTTTGAGGAAATAACGTACTATGAAATCTTGGGGTGTTACATTTTCATTAATTAGGTAATTACTACATCATAATTATGTCAAAATAAAATTTAATTATTTAATGTCTAAAGATTATAAATTAAATACCATTATGTAGGAAATATTTTTATCTTTCAAATGAATATTTATAGTTGAATTTACATTATATATAACCCTATAATAAAAAATTTGTGGTTATAAAAACGTGAATTTAACACTTTTAAATCTTCTTTTAATTAAATAATAATAAATGTCCTAATATAATCCAAGTTTACCTAAAGTATCATATTTTATTCCTAAGGTTGGTTTTGGACAAATTATACTTATCCAATAGAATTAGGAAATGTGTTAGGGTAGTAATAATATTATTTTTACCCTTAATTACCCTATTTACTTTTCACTATGGTAAATAAATTTAAAATGTTATTACACACTAAAAATTATTTTTATCTCATTGAACCACATTTTACTTATTGATATCAACTGTGTCTCTCAGATGTTCAAAATTCAACTCATATAAGCAGTAAAATTAAGTTTAATGTAAATTTGCAAATGCTCCTAGGAGGTGGGTAAAAGATGGTAAAAAGTACAATAAAATTTGTATATATCTAAAATTATTATAAACTAACTACAATGACTTAAATTGAACTTATATAGGTATTATTTATCTATTTTGAACTAAAATAAATTTAAATAAAATATATAATTATATAAATAAAAATTCGGTTTTAAAAAATAACATAGTGTTTTTCACTATTAATAAAAAATTGAATGTTTTCAGAAAAATACCAAATATTTACCCTAAGAAAATTTTGATATTATAAATTCAAAAATTAAATCTATTTTACCAATTTGAAAACATATATGTTTCATTAATTAATTTAAAATTATTTCCTGTCGTCAAAACTAAAAAGCGTATTTTAATGAAATAATAAATATCAAAAGATTGACACTTGTTTATGTCCAATTTCAAAGTGAAATTACATAAAATGACCATAATTTGATTAAATGGTAAAAATTTAATCTAATTATAATTCCAAACCATTAAAATTTATAATTCAACAGTATAAATTATTTTGATTAAAAAACATGTTTTCAGGTAAAATATTGTATTTTCACTATTCACCCAAATATGAATGTTATTAGAAAAACACCAAAAATTATTGACACTAAATTATTATGTCCTAATTCTAAAGAAGAAGATTATTTTGTCAAGTTTAATATATAAAACTTTCAAATATTTTATTTAAAAAGTGTTCACCAATAAAAGGTGGTAAAATTGCATTTTTTGAAAAATAGTTTTTTTATCTAAAAAATGAATTTGTTCTTACATTATGTCTAAGAAACTCAATATATGGAAACTCAAATAATAAGTATTATATAAATTTCAAAATTTAGTTAATACTATTCATAACCGCCTTTGGACGGGAAGATTGGTAAGTCGTGGTGCGAATTAACTTGGTGTTGCGTGTAGTGCAAGTTATTGAATTAGTTTGAATAAATAACGCACTATGAAATCGTGGGGTGTTACATTATTCCCTCATTTAATAAATTTCATCCTTGAAATTTGAAATTGTTCTTCAAAAATAATAAGTTGAAAAAATAAAATAGCTTTATGGGAAAACCCACATCAGAAATTGCATTATTAAAATTTAGCCTTAAAAAGAGGAAAGGGGGATTGAAAAAGTCACCACCAAATTATGATCTTGATTAGGAGAAAATTGGTGGCAATTATATACACATAATTAGAGGAAAAACGTAAATATTTATAGGGATTGATTTAGGTTATCAGTCACAAAAAATTGTATAATTGAAGGCTTCAAAGCCATCAATCTATGATGATTTAAAAAATTATCGGTTCAACAAAACATAAGGTATTAACATAACACATTTTTAGTTTTAAGATCCCTTACCTAAATTTAATGAATAATTTTCTTCATAGGATAAGAGGGAAGAAAAAAATATATACTTGACAAGTATAGTTTCATCCCTCAACTAATTCCTACCATTAACTCATCATTCATTCCATAATATTTCAAAAAAAGTATTTTATTTATCCTAATCGTATAGGGTTCCAAAAAAGTAATGAAATTATAATTCACCTATAATACCCTTTAAAAAACTAGATTATACATTCCAGGGACTTCACGTAGTCTAGTGGTAGGCGATAAATCCCAATCGCACTATGGTTGTGGGTTAGATTCCCGTAGCTTTGTCAAACGTGATGGGATGTCACACTATCTGCGTGTTGTCCTTTTTATAACCTTAACACAATTATCCAATTTAAAACATTATCCATTCCAACCATTAGACTTATCCAAAATACATCTATTCAACTCATAGTCCAAAATATATAAGGATGTTAAACACAATGAAGATCCTTTTTACCACGTAATAACATCTGAACGCCTTCATCATGTATTATTTTAAAACATGGTAACACCCTGAATTACCATAAAACCTTGTTTATTACATTCATGCTCCCTTTTATTTTATATAATACTAGATACATTTCTTATATCTAAAAATATTGAATATTCCAACAATGATTAAATAAAAAAACTATTAATCAATTCCATGGAATTCAAGAATATCCAATATATTTTTTCCAAATAAACCATCTCATATTAAAAAATTAATACCATAGTATCAAGACCATATAATCTCAAATTTCCAATGAAATAGTAAAGCAATAAAATCATAATTTATTTCAATAAATCTTATAAGAATTACATTGTTATAAAACACTCAAATGAGGCAATACTTTAATAACATCATAAGAACTCTTAATCATTCCACTTCATCTTCGATAGTATCATAACTTGATTATTATCCAATAGCAACATTTGGGGAATAATCTGATGATTTGGACTTTGATTCGCGTAGTGTCCCAACTCCTTTCATTTGAAGCATTGTACATTTGGAACCTTTTTCTCACCCTTGCAATCACGTACTTGGTGTCCTTTTTCACCACATTTATAACAAACTCTCATTCCATTTAAACATTTACCAAGGTGATTCATTCCACAGTTATCACATATAAGAAAATCCTTCTTCCCTTATTCCATTTATCCATCTTTCTCTCTAACATCCTTTTCGACTCTTGGTTCCCATCAAATCCACAGGTCTTAGAGAATTCTCTACTTATCTTATTAACACATGACACTATTTCTTTATATTTTGAGAATTCGTGGGAGACTATTTCCCTTCTAAATGTTGGCTTAATACCATGAAATATTGGATCCTTCTAACTCTTTGGATAATACATATTGTGGGAGTTCTCATTCCTTCTATTGGGTGCCATTTCTAAGTAATGGCATACTCTAAGTCATTTTATGAATTGCAATGAATATTTTCAAACTTGTAAAAGACCTAACATAAATTGAACATTTTATGGATATAATCCGTAATCATAAAAATGTTTTATTTAAGGAAGTATATACTCATAAACCCTTCCTAATGGTTTTTAAGGAAAATGGGAATTATCCTAAGCATATCCCCTGGAAGTTTCGTAACCAAGAGTATAGCAAGCCCCGTTGTCATGAACCAGTTCTCGATTGATTCTAGCTCAAAGAGTTGTTTTCGGGTTTTACCCATAAGTACATTTGTGCCCGAGCTGCCTCTTCCTGCTCATTTCGAGACAGGGATGTATTTCTGGAAAACTCACAAAATCTCTACAATACCAAAATTCTAGGATGTTCTTCTATACTAATCCTAAAAGTATATCTCAAGGCTATGTTCTCTAATCAGAGTTTATCTCAATCTAGTTTCCAAGGTTTGAAATAAACTTCCTCTGATACCAAATATAACACCCCAACCCTAAAATCCCAGAGTCGGAGCATTATTACGTATCATTGGCATGATCACAAAAGATCATGTCTCGAAAGGCCGATTTGTTTAGTATCCTTGGAAGTACTAGATACATTCCTAAGGTTTACATTACATCATAAAATGGAAAAGTAAAACAACATTGTTTCCATAGAAAACAATAAGATCCCAAAGACTATCCCTGTAGGTCAGTCATAATATACTTATTCCCATCCTAGGAAATTAAAAAATAATAAAGGGGAGAGCTCAGATGCTCAGTAAGGGTAAATAATTTAGTGAAAACTTTCATAAATAAGCATAAACATTTATGGCAATGTATTAGACTAAAACAAAAGCATTTTAAACTTAAACATCAGCATAATATGGTAAAGATAAAATCAAATAATTCAATTTACTTATTCACATGGATATTATACCAGTCTAATAATCACATGCAATATCAATATATACTTTCATAATGATGGAATGTATAATGCCAGACATTCATAATCACATAGTCAATGCCTTGTGCGAAGACTACAGGTTGGATTTTTTCAAGGCCTTGTTCTAGGACACTAGATTGTCTCATGAGACCTACTGATGCATCGAGAAACTATAGCTGGCTCCGTCCGTCACTTACTATGTCTGTTTCATTCCTCATATGAAAAGGTTTAAACATAACATAAACAATCGTATTAAAACTAGCATACAAAATGTCAATATTTTATCCATAAACCATGAATGGTATAAAAATAACACATCTACAGTAAAACATATAACATAATCTTTAAAAAAATATGTAATATTTGTATCACAATAAATCAACTTAATAAATTTTTAAAAATCCATCAAAGGATATTGACATAGATGAAAATGATTTGTAAAACTCTTTGAGAGAAATAATTCAATTTTGCATGAAAACATTTAAAAGCCACACAATATTAAAAAGGATAAATTTAATGAAATTTTTTAATCAAATTTTCCCTTACCACTTTTAATCTTTTGAAAGTAATTATCATTTTAAAAAATTCATGTTCATATAAATAAATCCTTGCAACCCATTTTGAAAACGTGGACATTTATGAGAATGATTTAAAAGAATAAATATTTAAAAAAAATTAAATTATGTATTAGTAAAATATTTACTTAAAATAATAATTTTTAAATATCTTTTATGAATCACAATAATGGATAAAAAATATTTCCCAAAAAACACTTACACATAGACAGTCTCAGATAATAATGAGACTAAGGAATTAACCCTTACCTTGCACTTTCCTTTGGATGAGGGTACATTTAACCTATTGTATAATGACCATTGTATGTTATTAGATTATAACAGAACCATATTCATATTTATTATATCCTAAATTATTCTATTATGACTTTATAATACACATTTAATATTGATTTTAATGTTTAATTAACATTTCGGCTAATAATCGCTTTCTTTATCGTACGTATTTTATCTTTTTATTGTTGACCATATCATTTAAATAGTGATTTTAAAACATCCAAAATACAAACTTTATTCAAATATCATATATATTTAGAATGTAAATATTTATAATAAATAAATATATGAAATGGAAAACACCGTTTATAGAGATGGTAGGCCGTACGTACGCATAAACGTTGTTTCTGTTTTCATATCGTATTGTACGAAAGTAATTAAAATATATATATATAAGTACATAAATACATACATATATATATATATATATATCTAGTATCCTTATTATGTCATATATTACATATTTATTAGTAATATATATTTTTATCATCGTCGATGAATGGTGAACGTGGAAATGAACCTCATCGCGTCGTGGAGACGGTAATCTGTTCGTACGCACGAGCGACAATATCATTTCGTTAATGGTGTGGAATTGGATGGTATATTAATTTTATAGAGACATTATATTGTTATTTTCGTTATTTATATACATATTACTCATCATTATATCCATCCAAATAACATAGTGTTGAATAACAAATTACACTATGGCATGGAGACGGTAATCCGTACGTACACACGCATGGTGACATTATAATTCATAGGATGGATAGAATAATGAATATGGTTGTTACATATTTATAATAAAATCATAGTATATATAAGGTAATGTATTTATTATTTTGGTATGTTAATAACAAAGAAAGAGTAAGTGGAAGGAGAAAAGAACTTGAAAAAGGGTGGTGAAATCATTACATCTTCTTCGGGTTCATCCATTTGATTTGATCAAAAGGGATCTTTAATTTGGATTTATGTCCAATGTAAGGCCTCTAGTATGAATGTAGGATATTTTGGAGGTTATTTGGGTAGGGTTTGTCCGATCGAAATGGCTTTGGAGGTGTGAATTTTAGATAAGGGGAAGTACCCTTTTATAAGAGGGGTGAGAGGCACCTTAGAAAAAACATAAAATATTATTTTATAATAAAATCATTTTCGGTTAATAATGGATCCAAAATGAATTATTTAAAGTATAAGGTGGGTATGGGTCGAAACCCACTCAACCAATAGGTTTTATATATGGTTGAGTTACGATATTAACCATATCTTTTAGATTTAACTCTTAGTTAAATAGTTTGACATTTACCATGTCTCTTTGTATTTTTATATTATATGGTTAATAAACATACTATAAACATCCAATTGAATCCCAAGTGTTTCATTAATGATACAACTTTCATTATATAAGTTGTTTGTCCAATCCTCAGAATTTTATGAATATAATATCAATTAATAATATAATATTTGTTTTAAAAACTCTTTTATGTCAATTTTGACATTATTTGGTATTTTGTTTTTTCTAAATTTATAACAGCATTATTAATTCAAAAAAAATTCAAATAACCAGCCCTAACATGTCTTATTAACCTATAAAATTATTTTAATTCCTAAAATGTATCAAATTACATTTATTTTCATACTTATAATATCCATTATTTTAATATTTCATTAATTAGGTAATTACTCCATCATCTTTGTGTCATAAATAAATTTAATTATTTAAAGTCTAAAAATTGGAATTAAGATACCAATATTTAGGAAATATTTTTATATTTCTAATTAATAGTTATATTATAATTTATCTTATGTATAAACCTATTTTAAAAATTATTTAGTTATGAAACATGAATTTAACTCATTTAACTCTCTTAAATTAATTAATAATAAATGTCATAATCAAATAAATGTGGACCTAAAGGATCATATTTTATTCCTAATTTTGTATTTGGTCGAATTACACTTATCCAATAGAATTAGGACATGTTTTAGTTTAATAATAATATCATTTTTACCCGTAATTACCCTATATACTTTTAACCGTGGTAAATAAAAGTAAAAAGTTACTATTCACCAAAAATTATCTTCCTCTCATTGAACCACATTTTACTTACTGGTATCAACCATGTCTCTCAGAGTTTTGAAATCCAACTCATAGAAGCGGTAAAGTTTAGTTTCATGTAAATTTTCAAATGCTCATAGGAGGAGGGTAAAATACGGTAAAAAGATCAATAAAAATTTTATATATCTAAAATTACTATAAACTGACACCAATGAATTAAATTGAACTTATATAGGTATTATGTATCTATTTTTACCTAAAAAAATATAAATAAAATAAATATTTATTTAAATAAAAATTTAGTTTTAAAGAATAACTCAGTGTTTATCACTATTCATCAGAAATTGAAAGTTTTCAGAAAAATACCAAAAATTCACCCTAAGATAATTTTGATATTCTGAATTAAAAAATTAATTATATTTTACCAATTTTAAAATATTGAAGTTTCATTAATTAATTTAAAATTAATTCCTATTTTCAATACCAAAAAGCGTATTTTTATGAAATAATAACTATCAAAAGATTGACACTTGTTTATGTCCAATTTCAGAGTGAAATTACTTACAAGGACCATCATTGGATTAAATATAAAATATATAATCTAATTATACTTCCAAACCATTAATGTTTATAATTCAACACTATAAATTATTTTGATTAAAAAGTTGTTTTTAGTTAAAATATATTATTTTTCACTATACACCCAAATATGAATGTTATCAGAAAAACACCAAAAATTTATTGAAACTAAATTATTATGTCCCAATTCTAAAGAAGAATTTTATTTTGTACAATTTTATAAATAAAAGTTTAAAATATTGGATTCAAAAATGATTTTCCATTAAAAGGCGTTAAAATTTCATTTTTTGAAAAATACTTATTTTATCTGAAAAAAATGAATTTATTCTTAAATAGTTCGTATGAAACTCATAATATGGATTATGAAATTAAAATAAATATATAATGTTCAAAATTTAGTTAATACTATTGATAACAGCCTTTAAACGGCAACTTTGGTATGTTGTGGTGCGCATGAACTCGGTGTTACGTGTAGTGCAAGTTATTGATTTACATTGAAGAAATAACATACTATAAAATCTTGGGTTGTTACAAGGGAGGATTCCTATATACCCTATCCCAGAAGACAGGTATCAAAATCTCGCGTAGTTTGAAGGGAAAGGCAAGGAATCGGGGTGTGCACGGAGGACAGTGTCCCAAATATGATGATGGGTCTTAAACGTGTTTTGTTTCCAATACGAAGAGGGACACTATTGGTTGGATGGTTATGGATTTTACAGGGCTTATGCTTGTTTGGCTACCCGTGTTCCATAAGGAACGGTGGTGGGATGGATTACATGATCTCACTGGGAGATGGCAACTCGGGTAAGAATCAAGATAGATGATGGATGGTAGAGTGATGTAGATGGGAGAAATGGGATAAAAATGATGTGAATATGACAGTGATGTTGTGATTGAACCTCCGAGAGGCTTCCTAAATATCCTCGTGGTAGGGAATAGAAGTCAACCTAGTTCGTTGGGGAATTGGGACAACTATGTAGGTGGCCTGTGAAAATAAAATCATTGATGGGACCCAGAATGAGTAACCCCCCTCCAGGTTAGGGAATGACTATCCAAAAACACAGAGTCTCGTAGGGGAGGCCATGATGAGATGTGAATGATGGACTTGAACCTTCAGAATGATTCCAACGTATCCCCGTGGTAAGGAATCATATTCCACGTAGTTCAGGATGTGGCATATAGTTGGGGTATATGAAAAGGACAGTGACCTGAAAACATGTTGGGGAATATGTCTGGTTAGAATCCCAATAACTAGTCTGACAACACTAAGGAGCTGACCATGGATGTGGGTCCCAACAAAGGGGACACAAAGATTTACCAGTGTTTGGGGTTGAACCTCATGGAGGCTTCCTGCGTACCCATCCTAGGAGACAGGGATCAAAATCATCATAGTTCTAATATGTTTATCAGTGTTTGGGGTTGAACCTTAGGGAGGTTTTCTATATACCCTTCCTAGGAGATAGGGATCAAAACCCACATAGTTCGAATAAGTTAACCAATGTTTGGGGTTGATCGTCTTGGATGCTTCCTATATACCATGCCTAGGACGTTGGGATCAAAACCCATGTAGTTTGAATAGTTTTACCAGTGTTTGGGGTTGAACCTCATAGAGGCATCCTACGTACCCTTCCAAGGAGACATAGATCAAAACACACATAGTTCGAAATCATACAGTTTAATTTCATGTGAGATAAAATGGGCATACAGTTTAACATCAAGCGGAATTAGGGAGAATCAACGTGAATTGGTCATAACTGATGGGTGTTGGGTTTGAACCTCAAGGAGGATTCCTATGTACCTTTATCAAAAAGGGGAAAGTATGAATGTCCACGTAGTTCGTAAGGGTATTGGGTACAACATTATATGGTGGCTGAGAGAGTATTTCATGGTTGGTACCTACTCTAAGCTCACGTGATTCATGCTCGGGGTGTGAAACAAGAGGTAGGAAAGACTAGAATATCACATCACGAATGGTGAATCAGTGAGGAATATAGTGGGGCTTACGCATGTTTTATGGTCCAAAGAAGAAACATGGTCTTATAATTAGTTAGAGGACCAAATAGGAAACATGGTATTATGGTAGGTTAGTGGCCTATGGAGATGGATATTGGGACTTACTCATGTATGGAGGCCAGATGGACAAAAAGACAAAAGGGAGATGGATGGGGTATCAAAGGTCCAAGGGCCCATATCTACTCTATCCATTGATCATAGAATAAGAGAGGAGTAGCAAGGAAGCTACCTCCCACTAGAAAGGTATGGGGATTACACTAGGATGGTTTCCCTTCCCTGTGGACATATGTCATTCCATGCGAGGAGGATCTCCTTCCATGTAAGGAATATCTCACTCCTATGGAGATGTGTGGGTATGAAAAATGACTTAGGTGGGGCACCCTATGTATATTTCATAGGGAAAGGATACAGTTTAATGCCATGTTCTAAGGATAAGGGTGATTGGTAGTTTAACATCCAATATCTTGGACTATGAAGATTCACTCCTCACCCCTAGGACATAGATAAACAATGTGCTTTAACCCTTTTTTAATGGAAGGCACAAAAAATGCCATGTGGAGATGGGGTTGTGGAGTGATCTATTGAGGGGATCATGTTAGCATGAAATTATAGAGAAGCAATCGAAATTAGTGTGCCTATGAAAACAATAGTGAGGCTTTTCAACTCAATATGAAGCACCGCCCATGGGGCCTTGAAATCACTTCGTAGAAACCTTTAGGGTTGTACAGAAGAAGGGTTTGTGAAGAAAAAGGGGTCATAGGAAGGGACATTGTGAATCCTTAGAGATTCATAGAGTGGAGAGACTCTGTGAAGGGGTATTCTTAACAATTTAGAGTTACCTAGCCTAGACTACGAGTATACATCCATATAAAGGGTTCTTCTCGAAGTGAAAGTGCTTTTGCAAAGTAAGGATTCATGGTGCATGGTTTCCTTCAAATGTGGGTCACTACAAAGTGAATTAATTCATGAATAATAGTGTTCTTTCCATATCTTGGGGTTCACATGTTCATGAAATGTACTTTGTGAAGCATAAGTGCTCTGCGAAGACCTGAGTTCCTATAAGGAGCTCCATCCTTCGCAATGGCCCATGGGCTCCATGAAGGACATCCCTGTTTAAAGAGGTGTTGTATTTGAGCTAGGGAAAATTTATTTAACAATGCTCAAGTACCTTTAAAATATTATGTCCCCCCCCCCTCAGTGTAGAGGCCCCCTTAATTCCCTCCATGGTGTAGTCAGATGCTTCCATCAATTTCCAAGGGATCACTGTGGTGATCGGGATCCATCCACGTCACAAAGCTCTAAGTTAACTATGTCATAACTGCAGATCCTTGAACCTCTTTTACTTTTCGGTTATTTTAGATGGGGAATCGGGATTGTACCTTTCACGGTGATGAGGGGCTCAGTGAAGGACGCGGTGCTAAAGGTATTTTCGAAGAATCTTCGTGAAGAAGTACTTTTGGTAATGGTGTTATCATTTTGTATTTTTTCCCAGAACACATTTTGGTTGCAAAAATCCCCCCCCCCCACATCACACTTGTAGAAAAGGAGAAAAAAAGGGTCAAGGTCTGAGGGTAGATCACCAAATTTTTTAGTCCCATCATAGAGAAATATCACAATGTGGGGTCGCAATGCGAAGAGGCAATGCACGGGTTGGGAATGCGGTGAAGCTCGCTACAGCCATGCTCTCAGTGATGCTCTAAGGTCATTGTCTATAAATATTGGAGGATTCCCATTCATTTTTCCCTTGTATATCTATGAATTTTTTGTGATTGTGCTCTTGATTTTCTAAGTTCCACTCACTCTATGACCATTCCTTGCTCTATGGAACACGCTGAGTCTTCCAACTCAACGATTGTGTTCCCCATGGCTTGTGCAGATGAGATTTGTGGCAGGGCTCTATGACATTCCTCTGTGATTGAGAGATGTGATTGAGCTATGCAATACAGTAAAAAAATTCTAATTTTTTTAGATAGAATGGCTCACCAAGAGGTTATCAGGGTGTCTCTGTGGATTCTTCTTGGAGGGATGAAATGGAGGATAACCTAGGTATAGGGGAATAAGTTTCGAGCCACTCAGACCACAAGTCCCTAGTACATCTACTATCAAAAATCCTGAAGAACTACCCTCAATTTAAAAGGATTCCTCTATATGGATTTTGTTCTAAAGAAATATTATTTCATTCCTAAAGCAAGAATAGATGAGCCGGCCTACTAATTCATGAGTATGCCATACCAGCACTAGTGGTTCAGGTCGGCTGACGGTCTTACTTGGGAGGATTATAAACCCTTAAATGTTTACTATTTGTATAACATGTAAACAAAATCAATGGAAAAGAATTATAGAAAGAGGTATCTCCCCCACAGTACCACACCATTTTGAAGGTGGCCTAGGGGATCCCAGATAATTGATGGACAGATGAGTGGGTTCGGTATCTGGGAGGAAATGTCACAGAAGACTGGGCATGGGATTATTGGGATTGTACCTCATGCGAGGAGTTTGATGTCGAGCTTTGGCGAGTCCGCCTATATGAGGTGGCATGGGCCTCCCAATTCCACATCTACCATCCAAAAAAATGATCCTGGAGTTTTTGAGTAAGTGGTCACTGAGGACTCACACTTTTCATTCTCACCATCGAGAGGTTGGTATCATCCTCAAGGACCTTCACAAAATCTCAGGGATTCTAATATTGGTGGTGATGTATGATGAGTTCTTCCTTTATGCCACTACATGGTAGGACCCGGAGTAGATGTTGCCACTAGAAAAGGAATTGATGGACTTGGTGCAAGGAGAGGAAAAACAATCAGTGAGAGTTTTCCACTTTATGTGGCAGTTCAAGTGGTTCCTGAATTACCCTTTAGACATGAGGTTTTCTATGAGGCCTCCCACTTTCCCAAAGGGGCTCCAGTGCAGCAAAGAGAACTCCTACTGGTGACTCTTAGAGGACAGCCAGTAGAAGACATAGGGATTCACTATTAGCACCGAGAAGCAATCTCTGGTTAGGTTGGCATTTATCTTGGTTCTCATTTGCAGCTTGATACTAATAGTATGAGATAAAAACATGGGGATACGACCAAGCATGTTTATCAGGGATTCCATGTTAGTGATGGGGGAATCGATTAATCTGGGAATCTCGATGCTTTCTAAGATATAAAACACACTATGGAATATCAGAGAGGGGAATAATCCATATAGGGTGTGTGGGCCACTCCACTTACTGTATGGGTGGATAGCGGCGCATATAGGTTCGTAGAGTACCTGAACCC
Source organism: Viscum album (assembly GCA_963277665.1). Classification (NCBI taxonomy): domain Eukaryota; kingdom Viridiplantae; phylum Streptophyta; class Magnoliopsida; order Santalales; family Viscaceae; genus Viscum; species Viscum album. The sequence goes on from OY728129.1 coordinate 940,893,007, forward strand.
CATTTCCCCTCTAGGGTAGGACTTCCAACCAGACATTATTAATGGTTTGGGGAGTTTTCTGAATATGATGACCCCACTGCTAGTGCTAAATAAGGTATGGAAGGCAGATGAGTTCCACTTCCACCCATTCCCATTTCCAATAGTTATGTTCACTAATGATGACCGGGTAATGAAGGAACATACTTCCTAGAGCTTGGACATTTGGGATGGAATCCTTGTGGAGTGGGTTGATTGTGAGCCTCTCTGTGATCCTTACACCCCGCACTGTTTTGCAAGGCAGTTCTGGTGTATGTAGAGGCTGACCTCATGGGTCTACTTGGGAGTTCAACAAGAGGACCATCGATGTGTGATGAGGAAAATGTGGATCATGTTCACACGTGGGGATGGAAATATACGGAATGAGCTTTCTCATCCCACAGCTTACTATAGGCTACTCGCGGAGTATGCCAATAGCTGGGTGGCAGCTTACCTAGAGGAGATATTGAAGGTATGGATCGTCCGTGATAGTGACGAGGTACCCCCTCAACCTCAAGTTCAGGGATGAAAGGTGGTAAAAAAATCTCATGGTTTTGGGTTGTATTAGAGGTGAGGATTGCACTAATCAAGAGGCAAGAGGTGGGGGCATACCTGGTGGTCTTAAAGGCAAAAATTCAACTAGAAGGGAGGTCGTCCAAGGGGTTCTATAGGATACCCACTCAGGATCTAGGAAAGTGGATGCACCATATAAACATGCATAAGGATGTTGTCTTCCTAGAGGCCTGGGACATCTTTGATGTGAACATACAATTCATCAACACTTCTAATCCATCTGGTGATTGATTTATTATGGATTGGTCATTCTAGAGATGGCATCGTGGTATCTCTGGGATAAGGGGAGTAGTACATCACCGAAATTGAGGACTTCGTGAACTCTCGAGGTAATCTGCAACCATGATGGATCATGTGAATGTTTTTCATGATCGAATAGTCCCTCTGTGGCTATCTATTACTAAATTGAGAGGGAAATTCCCCATATAGGATGAATCAGAAGAGCCATACTAGGGGGAAGAGGCTGGTAGAGGGAGTCGTCTGGAGGAAGGTGAGGTCGCTAACTCAGACCTGAAGCTGGAAAATATTGTGGCGGCTATTGAGGTAAATCATAAACAATTTTCCTATAATCCTCATTCAGGTCACATAGGACTTCCCAACAATCATTTGACCTATGAATGAGGGTGTCATATGAAAAAAATCTCCCACAATGTAGGGAATGCAGCTTCAGAATCTTCACCTGCAACAATTGAGATTACCACGCCTAGTGGGGCTACGACACCCATGGTGGTTCCCCCAGAGTCGCTAAATTTACCACCCATATATGGAGAACCACGCCTCAGGGTTCCAACGGCCACAGTTTAGGGGAAAGACCAATTATGTGATCATTTTATGTCCACTTCATAGAATTTTGAACTGTTATCTATTTAACCAGGCTGACAATCATATGTATATTCTCACATTCCCAATTCCCCAAATGGAATGTGCCACATTAGAGAGGATGAATGGGGCACTTGGTGTTGCCATTCCTAGTGCGACACCTATGATCATGGAAGTGGATGCCCATACTGAACAATCCACAATGATCTTGATCATAGGTGGGACCATCAGTAAGTCCATACCTGAAATCATCGAGGTGGAATCTGATGAAGGGGATTGGTCAGATGACATGGGACCTTGACTACCCAACTAGACACCAGATGATGACACTACAGATGAGTTCTTGGAGGCATTACCAGCATATGAGCCTATCAACCCCACAAAATAGGACAAGAATGATTCCAATTAAGGGGACAACAAGGTTTTCCATCGCAAGTCATGGAATCTAATTAAAGTCTTCTTTGGGGATACCCCAAAAGAACAATGGATGGAGAAAATTGAGAGTTTTTGTTCCCAGGTTTGTGACCTGTACACGGGAGGAGAGGATGCCCATCATCCTCATATGCTCATCTGAGATTTCAGGATAGTGAAGAAATAGGAACATGACTGTGGCTTGGTTTAGAATGATAGTGGAGGAAGTTCATGAACATCAAGCTGCTTCAGGATGCTGAAAGTAAGATCTAATGGTTTAGGGTGCGGGCTAACGAGAAATATGCTTTCCTCGACATACAATCAGTACTCATATCTCTGTTAAATGTCCAAATATAAGAGTCCAAAGAAAATATGAGGTGACAATTTTAGGAGATGTATAATATCCAAGTCGAAGAGGAGCATCCCTAGATCGAGGATGATGATGTATGCCCCATTTCCATTTTGGAGGAGAGGGAGCTTAATAGGAAATAGTGGATCTGGGAGTCCACAAGCCATATAGTGGCAGGGATGGGATGCTCTATTGAAGAGGTCAACCCAACTATGGGAGGGGCCAATCTTTGGGTGTTTTAATTTGTGTAAACTCTTAAATATACATTCATGAATTTCTTGTCTATATTAATTTCATTGTTGAGTTATGTTATTTGATTTGGTTTTCTATATTTCCATCACATTCTAGAAATATCTAGCGATAAATCCCAAACATCATGTGGGTCATGACTGATGTGAGAAACAACGGATGATCGAATCATTATTCCATATGAATATGGGAGTGCTAACTAGGATTTAGGCATCAAGGTTCTAAAAAACCAATCCATGTTTATGGGAAAAAAGGGAGAGGCCTGATTGGAGGAAGAAGTTCTCCGAACAATCAAATTATCATTTTTCTAATATGCTCTAGTACATGAGTTGGGTAATGCTAGGGGCATTAGAATCAATCAAAATAGAGGGGAGTGGAAATTGTGAATCATGAAACCTAAAATTTGGAACACTATAAATATTGAGTGCAAATGAATGGATTATTTTTTACCGTGATAAAAACACCATATCCCTATTATGTTATCCTGAAATGGTGGAAAATGATGGCCGACTGCTGGCCATGTTCAAAATTTAGGGCATCACTCAATATTTCATCCATATTCTTCTGAAAAGTTATCCTAGGATAGTAGAAAATACATATGCGGGGAATCTGTCTGGTTAGGGGGTTCCTTCAGGCATGAAATGGGAAGAGGGTCCAAATTAAGGGAATGCAAAGCATGGGGGTGGAGTGATGGGTCGTTCAAATGGATAAAAACACTCATGACATTATGAAACCATGATGAAAATACATTATGTGAGTGCATCGATCTAATTAGGAATTATACGTACTTCTTGACAGAACCTCTCTAGTGAGGACACAAAATGACTTGTAGTTTTAAGTCATACCAATGAGGATGATAAACACATAGTTTAACGTCATGCAGTGATAATGGTGTACATAGTTTTATGTTTATATTGCATGGACCGTGATTAGGGCCGAGGGGACAGAAGGTTTAATGGCCCTTGGTTGGGCTCGAGGAAAAATGCATGGGCATCAATGTGTATCCCATAAGGATGAGAATCCAGCCAATGGTAGTTCTTGAGAACAATTTTGTTAGAGACCAATTTTGGCGGGGGGGGGGGGGGGGAATCCCCTTTGGCGGGGTAGTAGAAACATCCCATAATTATTGTGGGTAATCTTGAACATGTTCAAGGTAGAGATGTAGTCTAATGTTATGCGTTGATGACATGGGTACCCCAAAGGAAACAAGCGGTGAAGTACATGTCCTGATGTGAATAAATACTATAAAATTCCACACCATAGTATGTGTTCCAAATGGGATTCTTTATATCATTTACCAGAGGTGGCCTCACTTGGTTCTGGACACTATGGAAAGTGTGCGGGAATTTTTACGTATACCAGTTGGATGGGAATCAAGCTGGATGTAGTTGTTATATTTTATTCTTAACATATTGTAGGAATAAATCCATGTGTGGTTCAGCTGCACCTATACACATCCAACCAAAACCCCTAAGCCCACATGGGTCATGGTAGATGTGGGAAAAAAGGATTAGTGATGGGACATTCCTGGTATAGGGATGCACACATGATGGGAAATGGAAAGTTAGGTGAATAACTTCTCAATAATATTTACTTACCTGCTCAATGCACATAGATTCTTGGAGGGGTAAAACCAAGTGTGATGTTATTGCACATGAACATAAGGGAGTGAAAAAATGTGAACCATGGTGCCTGAGATCTAGATCATAATGGGGGAGGGGGTATGATGATAGAGGATAACTATTGACCAATTTAAAAACACATCATCTTCTTGGTGTTATCCTAGTATGGGGACAAAAAATGAGGGTCGACCACTCACTATGTTCAAAACGTGGGGACATGTAGCAAAATGTCATCTGATGTATTTTAGAGAATTTTCCCAAGATGGTAGGTGAGCCAATGTTCCATGAGACCAAACCATAAAGGGGGTCCCTTTAGACGTGGAAGAAGATTCATATCAAAAAAAGGTCTCATAAAACATGGAAATGAATTGAGGGAATGTCCAAGAGAAAATACCACACTTTGTGCCCTTTTCCACGACGCATTTTTGTACGCCAATGAGATGTTTTAGATAAGGGGAGATGAATCCCATTCCATGGAAAATGGTCCTCAAGATACACGATCCTAGATTATAGTCATATAGTGGACCATTATGAGGGAACATGGTTTTATGTAATTTGCACAGTGTGGTGAATTAGCCAAACCTGGCGCGTAGTACTCATATAAAGATATTATGTTATGGTTGTCGAAATCAGACCAGATTGGGGAGGGACAAAGGATACACATGGAGAATTTGTTTCAAAATGCGACATGAATGAGAACCCAAGAGGTACTCACCACACCACATGCTACCAATAGAGTTCATGAAAATAGGCCAGAAAGAGGACATTATTTGAGATACCTAGGTTGGACCCAAAGATGAAATTTATTGGTGTTCCTATGTATCCCATGAGGATGGGAATCAAGACATAAGAAGTTCTCATTGGAATAGCTTAGATTATGGTTGTATAATATGAAAAATAATGGAAAGAAGAAAGGGAGACACATGGTGCGTCTATTGAAAAACAGGATGTGAATGAGGAAAGTTGGAGTATGTATCACACCATATACTCCCATGAGAGATTTTAGGTTGAGGGTTAAGAAAATGAATGTTGGTCTAGGACCCATGTAATGTGCCCAGGCATTCCTACATATCCCATCATAATGTGAATCAATCCATACATAGTTATGAATGATAGATTTGCAGGGTACCAATGCCAGGGACACACTATTGTGCAGTTCTGGTCCATGCAACAAAATAAGTGGCATTTTATGGATCTTTTTTGTTCTTTAGGTTTTAATGGAATATGTGTATCTATTTTTTGAAGCAACGACCCCAAGACTGAGAATCTGGGCATCACTACAGGAATCAATCCTAATGTTTTCCTTGTCAATTTGCATGGTGGATGATTGATACCAAATATGATGTCCCCTTGAGTGAGGACATCACAATTCAAGGTCATTTTTCACCATGTGGCTAGGATGATTGTGTCACATTATTATGTTGTATGATAGGTCCAATTTTTAATGTCATATGGATTGGGCGCTACGAGAAGATCATTGTTTTAGATTGAATTCGTAATGTGTGATAAAGAATACCTGATGTGAATGAAGAAAAGGTCCACACCACACCACACGAAATTATAGAGGAGAAATCTTAGGTTGAAGGGAAGTAAAAGATCAGAGAATATGGATCTATACCAAAAGACGAAATGTCCTAGAATTCCTACTTATCCCATGAGTATGGGAATCAAGCCATATGTTGGTCTGAGAGTGCATTTTAAAATCATGTGGGATGATAGGTAGGAGATACTAGACATAAAAGGGGAGTATGTAGTTCAGATATTGCAAACCCAACATGAATGAGGAAATAATCCCATACATTCCACACCATGTAGTCCCATTAAAGTCTAGGCTAAAAGGCCAAACATAGGAGATAATTTTTGGAGTATAAGTTGTACCCAATGACAAAATGTCTGAACATTCCTATGTATCCTGTTTGGATGGGAATCAAGACATACATAGTTATTGAGATGCTCTAAAGTTTAATGTCATGCAGAGATGATAGATGTAGATCATAGTTTAAGTTCATAGAGCTCATACCAAAAAAAGAGGCGAGACTCTTCCCAATAGGCATAAATCTTGAACAAATACCTAAGACCATGTGGGATGCACTCGATGTGGGAAACAAGGTCAGATATGTTCTTCGCAACATGTCGAATATAGAGAAAGGGGGGAACATTGCAAAAAATTGAATGACACCTCACCATGGATTCTTCTTTTTAATGCACAAACATGCACTTAGGTATAGAACCATGAGTTTAGAAATTCCACATGGTCTTGAGGGAGTGGAAAAATATGAGAATCATGCAACCAATATTTAAGAATTAATATAGGTAGAGTAATAATGGAGGATAACTATAAACCATGTTCAAAACACATCATCCATATTGTGTGACCTGAAATCAGAATAAAAAATGAGTGTCGACCATTGACCATGTTCAAAATGCGGGACATGTATCAATGTTTCGTTCTAAATCCTCAAGGAAGTTGGCCCGAAAAAGTTTGAGAAATCTAGGGCCTAGAATCCATGTCGTTCGTGGTTCCCTTCAAATGTGAATGATGATGGAATGACCAAATAAAGGGTAACCTGATGCATGAAAATGGGTGAAAACAAGTATATCTAGAACCCAATGCTCTAGGTCCTAAACCAGAGTCCTCCTGGGTTCGTTAGTGAATTTAAAAAGAGTGTTGAGGGGGCCAAATTTGAGAGATGTTGACTCAAGAAGCTAAGTGGATGATAGGGGGATGAAGAGCTCTTAAGAGGGAGGTATGTGGCATGGCTATTGTAAACCCGACGTGAATGAGGACATAAACCCATACCAAACCACATAGCCCCTTCCAGAGGACTCAAGCCAGGGGGCCAAAGAGATGAGGACGTTTCTAAGAAACAAGGTTGAACCTGATGAAAAAATTTCTAGGCATTCCTATATATCCCATGAGAATTAAAATCAAGCTACACGTAGTTCTGGAAGATGTCATGCAATTTATCATCGTGCGATAAGGATGAAGATAGGAGTGGGGTACCTCGGTGAAGAATTTTTTGGAATGGAGAATAACCCAACGTGAATGAGGACACCCAAATATGCCACACAATTCATTAATTCTTAGAGAGAACACAGACCAAGAGGTCGAAATAAAGGACAGATGAATATATGATGGACCCGAAGACAAAATTCTTGGGTTTTCCCATGTATCCCATGAGTATGGGAGTAAATCCAAACATATTTATCAAGATGATTTTCATTTTAACATCATGTGACAAGGAGGTGGTAGATCATAGTTTACGGTCATATAGCTCAGATCGTAAATACCCAGTTTAATGTCATGTGTGTTTGACAGATGGGTGAAAATGTTGAATCATCATGCCTATCATTTGAGAGACAACATAATGAAAACAATGATTTAGGACAACTAATAACCATGTTCACAACACCGTATTTGTATCGTGTTAGGTAATGGTAACAACAAAGGAATGATTACTGCTGACCATATTCCCAATGTGGGACTTGTATCAAATTGTTATTCAAAATTCTCAGGGAATTTTTCCAAAGACTGTAGTGGAACCCTTAGGCTAGGTATCCTTGCCATTTGGGGGTCCTTTTAGATGTGAGAGATGATGGAAACCCAAATGAATGGATATGTAAAGCATGGTAGTACCCCTGTAGTTTGACATCGTGTGGAAAGGAAGATGGGAGAAGGAGGGGCATCTCAATGGGATGTGTGTGACATGAAAAAGATAGCCCGAGGTGAACACGGACATAGAGTCAATACCCCATCGCACAATCCTAAGAGAGAAATTAGGCTAGGGGGTTGAAAGGCCGAGGGACCTGAGGTTAGGCCACAGATAGAAAATCCCAACTGGTCTACAGTTTATTGTCATGCCATATGAGTGCTAAATAGTTTTACATCATCATGTCTGGACAGATCATGTAGTTTAACATCATTTGGTGAGGAAGGTGGTCATCTTAGTTTAAAGTCATAGAGATCATACCATGATTATGTGACCCTTTATGAAAATATTTCCTTACTAAATATCCCAAGCCAATGTGAGAAATGCTTAGTGTGGGAAACAAGGAATGAGATCATGTTCTCCCCAACATTTAAGGGCATCATAATGAAGGAAAGAGATTCGGAGGGGTCGATCATAACCAGACAAACATCCATGCTCGAAGCATGATGTTCAAAGGGATAGCAGGACAAAATAAATCAATGCACCCAATATTTGGGACATATAGGGGTGGTGTTAAATATAGATTATGGTTGTTGACTGTGTTCGAAACACATCATCCATAACGTGTGACCTGAAATGGGAATAAAAAATGGGCATCGAATGCTGACCATATTTTCAATGAGGGAAAAATATCAAATTTTCATTCAAGACCCACTAGGATGTTGTCCTGAGATGGTAGGAGAGACATAAGGTCAAGAATATATACCATCTAGGGTTATTTTTGGATGAAAATTTTGATGGAGACCCCAATAAAGGGGACACATGAAGTGTGAACATGACTGTGGTCTAATATCATGAGGCAAGAATTAAAGACGTGTAGATATCCAAGGTGGGGTACATGGTGTGGTCATGATAAACCCAGCATGAATGAAGGAAATGAAATCATGCACCACACCATGTCTTTTTGAGAATAATTTTTTCCAATGAGATAGACCCATAGGGAGAACATGATGTTTGGGTCTGGGCGTATAGACGAAATATCTAGTAATTCCGACGTATATTGTGGGAGCAGGAATCAATCCATTTGTTGTTTTGAAAGGTCCATGCAGTTTAATATCATGAGATGAGGATGTGGGAGGATAAAAGAATGGGATGGGAACATGGAATGATCATTGTAAACCAGACATAAATGGGGGACAAATAAGTTTACACTACACTGTGTATGATCCTATAAGGGAACTATACCCAGGGGATGTCAAAGAGAATAATTTGAGGTTATACTCTAAGAGGAAGTGTCTGAGAATTCCTACGTATCCCAGGAGGGTGGGAATCAAGACATATGTAGTTCCTGAGATGGTGTGTTGTTTAACTTCATGTGAAGAGGATGCGGGGAGAACATAGTTTATGTTCATAGATATTGGAAAATTTTTTATTTTATTTTAATGCAGGATGAGTGACGGGTAGTTTTACATCCTTCAGTATGGACTGGTCGCACATTTTAACATGATTCAGTGAAGAAGAGACATTTTATAGTCATTTGGGGCTTGGGCTAACTCATGAAAAGTACTTCTTGAGGAATTTCGAATTGGATTTTGGAGTGATACACTCACCATCCATGGTAACTATGGTGTACGCACCATTGGGGTAAACCCTGTGAATGATGTAAGGTCCTTCCCATTTGGGCTCCAGTTTGGGTGGTTTCTTACCTGGTATCATTTGCGTTCTTAGGTCCAAGACCATGTCACATTATGAAAAAGAGAAGAGGATAACATTCTTGTTGAAAGCTCTGGATATCTTGTGTTGATGTCTCTATAGATTGGGTAAGGCACAATGCATGTTCTCATAATGCACTTCCAGTTCAGCCAAATGGATTTTGGATACCTTATCTAGTTTCTGGTGATCGTAGATAGCCATGCGTAATAAATGAAACTAAATATTGATTGGAAGGTTTGCCTCTGTTCCATACACCAGGGAATATGGGGTCTCCTGAGTGGAATTTCGAGTCATCGTCCGATAAGCCCAAAGAACATTTGTGAGTTTATTTGGAAAACTCTTATTCTTCATACCAACCATCTTCAAAAATATATTACAAAGGGTTTTGTTGAATGGCTCGATCTACCAATTTTCCTGTGCATGATTTCAAAAGGTATGGTTAGAATAGATGTTTTTCATGGCATTTAACACCTTCAGTTCAGTTTATTCAATGTTGGTGACATTATTGGTGAGGACAGTGTGAGGGACTCTGAGTCAGTATATTATTTTGGAGATCAAAAACCTAATGATAGAACATGAAATGACTTCCTTGAGCAGAAATACCTCTTCTAACTTGGAAAAGTAATCCACCGTGGCTAGGATGAACCTTCACTGGTGAGATGTCACCGATGGATAGGGCCCCATGACATCATGTCCCTAGACTGCAAAGGGACAAGAGTACATGGTAGTTCAGAGAGGTTCTATAGGTTGATGCATAAAATTATCATGGATTTTTCAGATGTGGAACCTCTTAGAAAATTCAACACAGTCATAGATAATGGAGGGCGAACAATATCCCAATATCCAGATCTGGTGAGATAATTTTGGCTATGTATGATGATACATACCGGAAATGGCATGAACTTCGTTCATGACCTAATAAATCTCACCTCCTTGAATTCAACAGAGAAGAACCCCATAAAACCTTCATCAATAGAGAGTCCTCTCAATATTATGACCACTCTATAGGGTGAACTACATTGCACACCATCAGATTCTATCATGCTCAACTTGATTTGTTGGTAAATTATCGTGTTGGAGATAATTGATAAAGGGGGTCCTCCAATCATGAGTCACATCCAACACCACATCAAGGGGGCATGGGGGACCGAATGTAGAGGCACTGGTGGTAAGGTGTCTTTCCTGTGGGCTATCATCATTGTCCAGAGTAACTAGAGTGATGAATCTCTGATGCTCCATGTGGATAATCAGATCATCCTGATTAGTCTTTGTAAGAGATGCATCCAAGCTATACAAGGTATCGACATGACTATTTTATGAACAAGGGACATGGGTAATATATAGCCGATATTTGAATTGGTCCATTAGATGGAGGGCACGTTCTAACAGTGGCATGATCTCTAGCTTTTTGATGATGTATTCACCATTTATTTGTTTGACGCCCAGTTTGGAGTCCCCTTTCACATGTATGCGGGGAACATCAATTTAGAGGTCCAGCTCGAGGCCAGTAATGAGATCATAATACTCCACCTCCTTGTTGGTACAACATTATGAAAACATGAATGAATAAGATAGAAACACTTGTGCTTTCTTGGTGAAGATGATACGCAATCCCACTATGTTGAGTCTGGGATCATTGAATCTTATGCCAGTAGGGCTTTGGGAAGCGCCATCAAAGTGAATTTTCCAAAACATAACGACTTTATCAACTGATATGATTTCCTCATATTGAAAACCAATATCTAGAGACTATCCCATGGGAGCTATATGGGCAGCAAGTAATTCTGCCAATATGTGTCCCTTGATGCCATTCTTGGGGAAAAACTGATGTCTATCTTTTATAGGATCACTACCCACTGAGCTAGACAACCTATAAAAATGGGGTAGTTTATAATGCACATTATCGGATCTAGTCTGTACACTAGATATATCTCATGGTGTTACTGGTAGTGTCATAATTTCTGCGCTGTGAATACCAGCGCAAGGCCATTCTTCTTGATAGAGGAGTATTTGATAACTATATCGAGGAGCATGAACCAGAGATAGTATAAACTGTTTTTCATTCCCTTTTTGTTTTTCAAGGTGAGAAGGGAACGTGAGATCATTCCATAGTGGTCACATAAAGGACCAGAGACATTCCAAAAATGTGCAGTATCAAAACTAGAGGCTATAAAGGTACTTCTTTATTTCATCAGAAGTATTCTGACACTCTTCATCGCACTAATAATCGAAACATTTCTTCATGATCCAAGAAAAGGGATTGCACTTTCCCGCCAGATTTTTGATGAATCATCATATAAGGGCTAGCTGGCCTTGAAAACCTCAAATCTCCCAAATTTTTCTTAGGGGAGACATATGAATGATAGATTTTATATTCTTTTTATTGATCTTGATGCCTCTATATCTGAAAAAAAGTTGAGAGTCATTCTAGAGGTATCCCTGATGGCACACTTCAGTGGGATCATCTTTATATGGCGGGATTAGAGGAAGCATAACACTTTCTCAAGACCTTTGAGATGGTCCAGATGCTGGAAAGATATGACCACCAGATCATCCAAGTAGCATTCCGCCAATGTCTTGAGGATCAACTGAAAAATGGGATTCATGGAACCCTGATATGTGGCACCTTTATTCTTTAGACTGCAGGGAAATAGTTGGTATTACAAAGTACATTGTGGTTCCTTGAAGGCTGTAGAGTATTCATCCTTAGGGTCCACTCATATTTTATTATATTAGGAATCCCATCTATGAAGGAGATATCATGGAACCTAGTGGTGGCATCAATCAATGCTTCCATCAAAGGAAGGGGAAAATCATCCTTCGGACAATGACAGTTTAGATCCTGAAAGACGATTCAGACACTGGTATGCCCGTTCTTCTTCCTCACAGGCACAATGTTTTCTAACCATTTGGGTTACTGGACCTCCTTGATGAAGTTTTCTCTAATAATCTAATAAAACTCGGCCTTGACCCTGGAACTGTTAGAAGGGTTCATCTTTCTAGGATACTGTTTGAACCCATGATGATTTTCTGGAAGGACAAGGCGGTGGGCGATGACCTGATCATCTAGTCTTGGTATCTCATCATAAATCTAGAAACACACATAATGATGTAAAATCAGGAAGTCCATGTATCATTGATTCTCTTCTTCATGCATAGAGGCACTAATCTATATTGGTTTCAGATTTACCTCATTACTGTGGTTCACCTGTACCAATTCCTCGATCATGGTGGATACACCCTTTTCGATTGCGAGAGGAGCATACTCCAAATCCTCATCTTCAACCACAATGAAAGTATCCTTAGAAGGAATGGATTCCTCTGAGTTGAAAGATCCCAATGGGACACTAGTTCCAGCCTGAGTGGTTGTGGACACCACATTAGGGAGATCATGTACTTGAAAGACCATAACGATGAAAGCTGTTGAACTAATCCTGTCGGTCCTTCGGCCCATGGGTCCATGGTTGATGATATAAAAGAAATAGTGGCGTGTTGAATTGATCCAGTTTATCCCAAACCTAAAATACAAAAATTATGACGTACTACCATTTCCACGGGGTGGGAATAATGATACCATATGGTAGTGGGGGGCTCTGGGATCACCCAAGCCTGATTTGTATAGGAATGTGATCTGATCACTCGGTGCCCTATAGACATGGGAATGTGCTTCCCCCTCATCCTAGAAACAAATAATAATTTCCCCAATTTTGGGGTCATGGCCTCCAATCAGTGGATTGGGAATATATAGGCATCATCCTATTCAATTCAGGGATCGGTCACAGCCATATCATTTTCAACCTCGTTAGAATTAATCTACTTGTCCTTGCTCTTGTAATAGTCGGCATCCATGTAGCAGGCTTCACAAGAGGAAAATGGAAACGAATCACCTTGGATTACACCCACATGACCATAAAGGGAGTACAAAGACATTGGTTATATGAAGAAGGGACCACCACATTTAAGTGGGGTCATGACCTACCCATCAACACATTGTAGGTGGTGTCATATGATACAACCATGAACTCTGTGCAGGAAACAAGTCCACCAAACTGGGTCTTTAGGTGGATCATACCCACTGGTGTCTGTTCCATCCTGTCATAACCTTGGATCTTCTGGTAAGAGGGACTCAGGTCATCCTTAGACACCCCCATCTTTTGGAGTGTCTCGGTCATGATATGGTTAATATTGGGGCCTATGTCGATAAGGAAACATCGAACATTTACACCATTTAAATTTACAATGATGTATAGATAGTGGATATTCCCATATATAGGAGAATGTTTATCTTCTATAGATAATGAGAAAAAGGTCTAGTATTCAGCATGATCGACTGCCTCAACATGGATGGCTTTTGTGGCTACTACCTCCGTCTCAAACTGAAGGGGGCTTCTTCAAACCTCAGCAAGGGATTTATTCATGTCTGCTGACAAGAAAATAACATCATGGATAGATTTCCATACAAGAATTCTTGAAATATTCTTATGAATATAATTCATTCATTCCAAGTGTGAACTTCTTCTTATAGGATGTTGACCTATGGAAGGAGGTATGACATGCCTTTCTATCTAAACTGGCAGTTGACTTGTGTTGGGAATGTCCCGCTGCTCACTAGTCAAAACATGTTGAGTAGCTACAGGATGAGGGCTAGATGACCGAGGCTGATCTGAAACTAAACATGTTAAATCATAGTATGATCTCAGTGTTTCTTCTTGATTGAGAAGTACAAATTGTGTTAGAGGTGGATCTGGTGAAACAAAATGAGAAGGTCGTGCATACAAAGCTCTATACTGGGCCCTTTAGCTAGAGTAATTGTAATTAATTTCCTACACAGAAGCAATGATCAAGGAATAATGAAAACTCTGATAAGAATGGATCTATTGATGCTGGAGACAGCTAGGAACGTTGGGAGTATCCATCTACCATTCCTTGTCGTCGGGAATCATGTAGGGGTTTACCAGCATCATGGTGTTAACTGAAGCATACCCTTGATTTTCACTTGATATTCCTCCATTTCTATAAGTATTCTATAAAAAAGATCAATTATAGGTGTAAGAAATCCCTGAGAGTAAGGGAAGACGATGGAATCAATGGGGGACTCCACTTTCCTTTGTGTTGCGGGTGTTTTCCATTCATGGAAGGGGAAGGCAGATAAATTGACGCAAAAGTAGTGGCTCTGAGTGACACAGCTACTTCAAGTTGCTTGAGTTAATTTAGACATGTGTAGATAATAACATGATCTTGGGAGACTACCTTATGAGCAATCCAATCATCATATTTTTTTAGATTCGTTGTTAGAAACCTGCTTCCACTCACCTTCACAGTAAATGTCGATGTGAGGCTGTTTGAATACACAAGCCACCAGTTTTAGTGCTGGCCCAACTACACTCTGTTGTTATCAACCTGGTTTTGAATCTAATATTTTTACACATATAAATATTTTATGGTGTATCCCAAGATCCAGTGATAGGGGTAGTAATTGGGGAAATTTGTGAGATCTGCCTCTTCGAGTCTCCTGCATTCTAGTAACCATAGAATTCCATGTTCTAAGGCACTTTGGAAATAACCAGGGACTTAAGCCTCATTGAATTAATAGATCCAGTTCCATCAATATATGAAGGGGGTCTAGGATATTAGTCCATATGAGGGGCTAGAGGATCATTTGGATGAGGTTGAACCTTATTATCTCACCAAGGTTGTGGGGGCGCATTACACGGTGGCGCCTTCTGATTCTAAGGTGGGCTCTACTGGGCTGGAGGCTGCACCTGAGGTGGTGGGCCTCATCAAGGATGTATAGGTTCCTGCACTGGTAATAACTACAGCTTCCTAGGGTCCTCTATTTGGGATACCACTGTGGGATCAGCCTTAATAGCTCTTCATGCGGGAACTACAGGAAGAAACAGACATGCATGCTTGGAATGCTGTAATGTTTCCTCTAGACACATGGATTTATCATAGAAATCATAGAATTCTCCGAGGTAATATTGATTTATGAGATAGGGAACCCATTCAGTTTTAAAATTCCCCACACAAATTGTCATTTTCTTTTCTTGAGTCAATGGCGTGTCAAGTTAGTATGTGAGGATTTTCCCACAGGCGACAAATTCCTCAACATGCTTAGCTGGCCTCTGTTTTCATTTGAAGTGGTCTTCAATACTCTTCATCTGGGTGGTAGAGATGAACTAGTAAAGAAATAGCCTACAAATATCTTCTAAATAGGCTACTGACCCAAAGGGTAGCAAGATGTACGAGACAATCAAAGGCCCTTCCAATGTTTGTACAAAACACATGAGTTTGGTGGCATACAACTACACTGGTGTTCCCAACATCGGTCCACACCTTGAGATGATGTGTTTCATACACTGCAGCGGATCTCTCATCCCATTATAGGGAGAAAATGTAGGATTTTTCAATACTATGGGGTGTTGTTATATCATCCACCCATGCTGAATGGCTTTCCATCATGCGGGATTGCCACTTTTCGAGTATCAAGACTCTTGAGGTAGGAAATGAGTGCTACCATTGGGTCATTTGGGAGAGGATTTCTATACTGACGTGGAACTCTGGCCACTAGTGTGTTGGATGGTTCTTCAATTTGATAAGCATGCCCAACGGTTCATGGATTGGCTGGTGGGATGATATGTGGGACAGCTGGGGGAACAACCTATAAAGAAGCTAGGTGAACCTGAATGAGGTCCTGAGATGGGTTATCACATAATATAGGTGGATTTTGAAATTAATATCATGCCATCTTTCCATAAACTCTAGAATCTACCATGTCTACATGGGTTGGATGGTCAGTGTCAAATGAAGGCAACTCACCGGGGGGAGGGTGTACCTGACCCTGCCACCCCATTCGAAGGTTTCCATAGTCTGGTCATTGTATTGTGGTACATTCTTCAAGAATTTCATCTACCATATTTTTATTCTCCACAATTTGTTGATGAAATTCAGCCTTTTCGGGATCATTTTTCATCTTCTGTACTAAGCCATATGGGTTAGAGGGTTTGACGACCCCAATATGATCGTTGCGTTTATTGGGATTCCAACCAAGGGATAATGACTCGGTAGGTACAGGATGACCCATAAAATTTCCTTTCTTGAGATAAATCCTTCCCCACATATCCAATAGGTGTGTCACTACCTCGGGGGTAAGTTCTCTTCTAGGAGCTCTAGCTCGTTCTCTCCCTCTAATAGTTCAACCATGTTAACCATGACTCTAGTATAAGTAATATCCTCAATATCACCAGGAAATTTAGGCTGACGTTGGATAGAACTGAAATGAAGGGATGCATTATACCCCCAAGCATGGATCTGAATATGGAGGGAATCCTCATGGATAATTATTTGGAGCAATTTATTGCTCTGATCACCTTTTTCTTGGATGGTTTGATGCTGCCAAGGAAACTCATGGTGCTAGGACACAGGGAGAGTAGCCATGTCGACCATACAACATTGATAGCCAATATCATCAAAATGTTCCCAACTCTTGGGGTAATCCACCCACAGATAACAAACACAGAAGTGCATCACCCAGTGGGTTTGGAGAAATCCCATGACCCCTAACTATGTAATAGATTCTGGTACAGTGAAGTTAGTGCTTTCAAATATCCTGATCATCTTTGGGAAATGATCAACTGTATGAATGTCCTACAAGATCCTCAGCTCAGAATCGGGATCCAGCCATTGGGTGCTCCATTCATCAACTGGGGTCAGCTGAGGGACCAGTAACAACACAAAATCCAATCGTTGAGATGGTAGGATGGTCTGTGAAGAATATTTTGAGCAACCTTATAAACCTCCACATCTGTTTCTATCCTATGAGAAATGAAACAACTAAGCCACCACATCTCGGTAATATGGGCTAGTGACAATAGTGTCTTGTGTAGGGTATGAGGATACTAATAGTTGGTCAAGCTATTGTCCATCCTCCTTCAGTCCCTAGAATAATTGTCTTCGATCTATATTTGATGTAGAGAATGATCATATTTAAGATATAGAGGATTTCAAGGCTAGGCCCAAGATAGAAGCCAAATATTCGTCCTTCTCGATGTATCTTTAGAGGGATGTGGGAATTCAGTGGACCATGCTATCTGGAGGGATGGGGATTATATACCTTATTCCAACCCCATCCCTCAACATAGATAATTGGTGCTCAAGATACATTTTTGAATCACACACCCCCTATGAATTGGAAAAGTATACTAGTTTAATCGGGGTCTGAAACTTCACAGTATTCTTCTTTTGGAGTCAGTGAGCTACCCACCTACCTCGGGATGGAAATTTAGGAGAGGATGGGTTTTCAGCATGGGGAGGACCTTCGGCCGAACTAGTGCTAGGGTGGAGAGTACATTATCCTATGTGATCTAGGTTGTGAGGAGCACCGTAAAAAATATCAAAAGGAACATGGGGAGGGCCTCCCTGTCCACCAGTTTGTGTGAAAAGGGAATCTCTATGAGAAGTGATGGAGAGGGTAGGACATCCACTGGAGCTAGTGGGAGCATGGTTTCTATTCCCATATTAGTTTCCCTTAGTAGTGATGGTATGAGGGGGACCTTCATACTGCTCCAAGTGGAGATGAGTAGGGCATCCGTGTTGGATGCCAATAAAGCAATATAGACCTCCACTTCTCTAATTTCCGGGATGATGAGGTCCTTCATCTATAGCGGTATGAACATGGGGGAGACCCCCAAACTGATGGATGGTTGTACGATATGGAACCTCACATCATCAATCTGCAACAAGAGAGACTACTTCATACCTGGGATCATGAGTGTGAAAGAATCATTCGTGTTGAATGTTAGTGTGGTGGGGAGGGCCTCCCCTTGTACTAATTACGGGGTTGGGATAAAATACTCACTGATATTGGAAGTGGGAAGGACCTATACTCTAATTAGTGGTGGAATATGAATTACCTACATGCTATATTCCATTGTTATGGGTCTGTACGCGATGGGCACTACCTGTGTCAGTGACCAAGAGAGATACCCTAACATGCT
Organism: Viscum album; assembly: GCA_963277665.1. Classification (NCBI taxonomy): domain Eukaryota; kingdom Viridiplantae; phylum Streptophyta; class Magnoliopsida; order Santalales; family Viscaceae; genus Viscum; species Viscum album. Next base: position 940,911,404 of record OY728129.1, read on the forward strand.
AGTAGGGAAGTTGGGGCCTCAATATGGGTTGGGTGTATAAGTAACAATATTTAGTATAAATATGGGATTATTGTTACATGTAAATGGTGGTACAAGAAACTCTATCTGTCAATAATGACCTCCCCAGGCAGGAGTCCTCCTCATCGTGCAACCGACGTTGGCATCAGGTTAACCAGACTGGGGTTGGTGGTGCATGTGCATAACCCACCTACTCATCATCCTATGGGGTTACTCATGGGAACTGACATGGACTGGTGGGAACCCTACTTGGTGTCCACTAAGATAGGATCATATCTGGGATATCCTAGACTTCCCTCACCTCTTTAGTGTAGTGGTGCGATTCCTCTAAGTGCTCCGGGGATAGGAGCCAAATATGGTTGTAGGTTGGAGTGGAGAGTAGTGGCTCCCTGCGCGGCCCTAGCGGTGGTGGTGATGGTGAGGAACTGAAGCCTCTAGATCCTTTTAGTTCATATCTTGAGTTGGTATAATCCCTAATTTCATTTACCGTAATATGAGGTCATTAATCACCCTCCTCTGAACAAGTTTAGATGGTGATATGGGGCGTGTGCGCCCAACAGTTGTGGATGTGGAGGCCATTTTAGAAGAGGTGGAACCGCATTGGATTTCTTTGTTGGTATTTCCTCGACCTCGGCATCGGCGGGTGGGTGGTGATCAGCTTCCTGACATAACATAAAGGGTCCTATAAAGTATAAAGATTCAACCATTAGTGTTGAATGAAGTTAAGAGACGTCCACTTCCCCAGCGCCATTCTATCCACCATGGTTAGAAAGAAAGATCCTTGCTGATAAGGTCACAGACAAAGATTCCCAACATTCAAATGCCTTAATCTTTAGTTAGTTTCAAACCATGGACACTATTTACATGGTGGTACCTGATGCCAGATATTTGGATCTAGTGACACGTGAATTCGCAAGGCCTAGAATGCAACTAATCTCTACATTAAGGAGAACAAATTCATATTGGGATCACCATTTTAGTTTCTGATGCTTTTGTCGGGGCACACATCTATCTGTGGGGACACGCTGGTTGTTTCGAAGTTGTCCCACTTTACGATGGTGGGTGGAATCAATCACATATGTAGGGATGTTTTCTCCTTGATCGAAATGGGATTATCAGATGTCAGTTCCTTCTTGTAACGCCCCGACCCCAGCTACCCAGAGTCGGTGCATTACTTAGTAACATTGGCATGATCACAAAAGATCAAGTCCCGAAGAACCGATTAGTTTAGTAGCCTTGGAAACACTAGATACATTCGTAAACGTTACATTACATCATAAAGTGAAAAACTACAATAACAAAGTCTCCATTGTCCACACTCATATCCTCTTCTGACTATCCCTGCAGGTCATTCATAAAATACTTCTTCACATCCTGGAAAATATTAAAACATTTAAAGGGGTGAGCTCAGATGCTCAGTAAGGTTAACAATATAGCGGAAGCTTTCATAAATAAACATTAACATTTAAGGCAATGTATAAATAAAACAAAAGCCTTTTAAACTTGAACTTCAACATAATATGGCAAAAGTAAAATGAGATAATGCCATTTACTTCTTCACATTGATATTATACTGGTCGAATAATCACATGCAATATCAATAACCACTTTCATAATGATGGAATGCATAATGCCAGACTATCATAACCACATAGTCAAGGCCTCATGCCAAGACCACAAATAAGATTTTGTCAAGGCCTCGTTCCAAGACACTAGTTTGTCTCATGAGACCTGCCGATGCATCGAGGAGCTATAGCGGGCTCCACCCATCACTTATTAAGTCCAATGCATTCCTCATATGAATAGGTTTAAACATATTATAAACCATAATATAATCGTATCACATAAAACATGCATAAAGGAAACATAACATTTCCACATTTCAATCACAAGATATAAATACAACACATTGATATAATAAAAACGCTTTCAAAACCATTTTCAATACCAAAATAAAAGAAAGTTAAAACTTTGTATTTATTTTTCATTAAAAAAATGATGGCTGGTAGAGGAAGCCGAAACTCAAATAATGGTCACGACGGCGGAGAAGTCATTGTCGCCGCATAAGTATGGAATGAAAAACATTCCATTTTGTCGTTTAGAAAAACGCTTCGTATAAAAAAGATTCCTTTTGAATAAACGTAAAAGTCAAAGGGGTTTATACACCGTATAAAAGAATGTTGTGTATAAAACCAAATATGCCTCAATGAAAGGGGATTGAGACGAAGTCCTTAAAAAGATCTTTTTTTAAAATAAAGTACATCTATAATGTGTATTAACTATAAGTACAAATAAATAATGTAAAAATACAAGATAGGACATAATAATATCATGACATAATTTGAAAGTAGGAGATTAACCCAAAGAATAGAAATTGGGTTAAGAAGTTCCCTTACCTTGTGTCCAACATGACTCAACCGTTCTTTAACCTCCTGAATAATAAACTAGAGTTAATATCTACCTTATTAAAAACCATTTTCAATTTCATTATCCTTTTTATATCACTTATTACAATGTTATGAATATTATGTAATTATTCAAGTTAATAACGATCGTTTTGTCGATCTTTGGTAACTTGAGTCAACAATAAACTTCTTATAATTACAAGTTGTTCATGTGGTAGAATATCCATTATATCCAGAATTATATTCATGATTTAGATGTCATATATATCTTATATATCCAGTATATACATTCATTTATAATATTATGTAACATTTAGAGGTAAGAAATGAAATGCACCGTTCATGGAGACGGTAAGCCGTACGTACGCATGAACGCTACTTTCATTTCAATTTCATATTTAATGGAACTAAATCATAATGATATAAATGTATAATATAATTCCAGTATAATATAGTGTATAATACCATTTTCTTAATCCTTTATACATCCCACATATGGCATTAACGATTCAAATCACTTTGAGGGGGCGGTAGTCCGCACTTCCTAAAATGAAATTATCGCGTTTTACCCATAATGGAAATCATAAAGTATGCCATAAATGAGAAATAAGGAAGAATAAGTAAAACATAAACATATTATATATCATATATAAAAATAGTTACATCTTAATGGCCACCTTTGAAGGTGTTATATGAGTGTTGAACAATCATCGTTTCGTGAGGCAGAAATTCGCCATCCACAGAAACCGTATGTTCATTAACCATTTGATATAGGTGTGTGTAAGTGTAGCTCTAATCCTTCTTATAAAAACATCCTAGTATATTGAGGATACTGGTGTTGTTACAAAATAAATGAATAAAAAGAGTTTAGGGGGTTGGAGAAGAAAAATAAAACAAAACAACATTAGAGAATACATTACCTCGAAATCGGGTAACTCTTTTTGATTTGAGCCAAAGGCTTCCTTGGGAAGAGTTCATCCCAAAGTGAGGCTTCTAGGAGTAATAGAGGGATGTTGGGAGAGTATTTGGGCAGAGTTTGTCTGAGCCAAATGGCTTGAAAGTGTAAATGAGGTGGGAGAGGTGGGGGCCTTTTATAAGAGGAGAGGAGGGGCTCTTTTGGAAATATTGAAATGTTACATTATTACACAATGATTTTGGGATTCTAAAGGTCCCACACTTATATAATTCGAGGATAAGGTGATAAGGGTTCGAATGCTCCTCATAAAATTGGCTTTGGACTAGTGTAAGCCTTGGATTTTGCATTATCTTCCCATTTTATTTAAATCGTTAAATAATGAGGTCATCGCTGCATCATCATGATGTCATAAATAATTTAATTTATTTAATGTCTAAAAATTATAAAAAAATACTATGATGTAGTAAATCTTTTTAGATTTCTAATGAATATTTATAATCAAAATTTGGACTTGTGTAACCCCACTTAAAAACTGTTTTAGTAAAATAACTCATGTTTGTGTCAATTTAATTTTAACATTAAATAAATATATATTAATGTCATTTTCCAACTAAAGTGGCTCCATGGGGTCCCCTAGTTGACCCATGGGTTGTCGTGGTCGGCCATGACTCATCCAATAGGAGTAGGACAAGTGTCATGCTCATCTCATATTATTAAAACATTATTTGTACCTTAAACTACACTAATTACCTCTAATTGTGATTAAGAACTTAAAAGTTACTATTCACCAAAAAATTATTTTAATCTCATTGAACCACATTTTACTTCTTAATTACAACCATGTATGTAGGATTTTTGAAAATCAAATCACAGAAGTGGTAATATTTCATTTAAACGAAAAATCAGTTATTTAACTACCACTTAGTGGTTTCACTATTCATCAAAAATTGAAGTTTTTCAGAACAAGGCCAAAATTTCACCCTAAGCTATAATTGATATTCCGAATTCAAAAATGATGTCTATTTTAGAAAATTCCAAACATATAAGTTTCATTAATTAATTTTATAATTAATTTCCACTGTTACGACAAATAGCGTGTTTTTAAGAAACAATTTATATCAAAATATTGGCAATTGTTTATGTCCAATTTCAATGTTAAATTATTTCTAATGACCACCATTGGATAAAATGGTAAAAATATATTCTAATTATACCTTAAAACCACTAAAGAGTTTAATTTATCACAATAAATTATTTTGATTAAAAAAGTTGTTTTAAAGTATTTTTCACTATTCATAAAAAATTAGAAGTTCTCAGAAAAATACCAAAAATTCAACATAGGGTAATTTTGATATTCCGAATCCAAAAATGAAGTCCATTTTGAAATATAAAATTCCTATAATTTTAAAAGGTGGTTATTACTATTCATAACGGCTACTTTGATTATTCGCGGTGTTTTAGAACTCGAAGTTGCGTACAATGCAAACTTTTGCATTATAGAATGAGAAGCGTATCGTGGATGCTCGGGGTGTTACATTCTCCCCTACTTCAATAAATTGCGTCCTCGCAATTTGAAATTTTTCTTTGAAAATAAAAGGTTGAAAAGAGAAAATACCTTTGAGGAAAACCCACATCGGAAATAAGGTTAATAAATATATAACATTAAAAGAAAGCAGGATAAGTACAAAGGTCACCCGATATAGCCCATCCTAGGATTATATGAAAATATGGATATGAAGGAGAAACAAACCATCAAGGTCTGATGGAGAGTTATAGAAAACAGGATTAGGAGAAAGTTTAACCACAAGAAAATCACAAACTTGTGATTGGTTAAACGGTCATTGAATCCCCAGTTGGAAAAGTTAACCGACAACATTTTTGTTTTAAGTTACCTTTTATAATGTTGAGGAATTGATTTAGGATATTTACTAAGAACTTAAGGGAATATACATACTTGTTATGTATACTTTCATTCGTTAATAAATTTTTACCACAACTGGGGACTTCCTGTAGGCTAGTGGTATGAAATAAAGGCATGTCGCACTATGATTGTGGGTTCGATTCCTGCAGCTTTGTCCGATGCGATGGGTTATGCCCCACCCTGCAGGTTGTCCTTTTCCTAAAACTATAGTATTATAATATTCCAAAAATAATCTTCATAAATTTTTTAACCTTAAACAATTCTATCCATAGATCAACTTAATCCACTCTAACCTTTATAGTTATCCAAAATACCTATGTCCAGACTTTCTCTAAAAGGTCTCTTATTTCCAAAATCAATTTATCAGATTCCCCAAACAAAGTAATGTTTCTCTTATTGTCACATACTACAAATATGATTACCTTCAACATATTAAAACCTTACTGAAATCAACAAGTACTGCAGTACAATCCATATATATATATCACATTATTCTTATAACCAGAATATAATCCTTGAGTCCAAAAGCACCAATACATTAATTATTCCGCTTCAACTGTAGTCACAGCATAAGATTGGCCTTGATCCCTTGGCCTTTTCTGAGGTATGTTTCCTTGACTCTTAGGACATTCATTTTCATAATGCCCTGTTTCCCTACAATTGTGGCATTCAACTTTGACAGCCTCTTTCTTTCCCTTGCAATCACGAGCCTGGTGACCCTTTTCTCCGCATTTATAACAAACTCCAATTCCTTTTAGGCAAGTACCAGGGTGATTCTTCCCACAATTATCACATAATGAAAAATCCTTCTTTCCCTTTTTCCCTTTATCTGTCTCTTATTCCACCGTTCTCTTCTTCTCTTGCTTTACTTTGTTGTCATAAGACTTAGAGAATTCCTTTTCTGTCTTGATAGCACACGAGACAATATCTTTGTATGATGAGAAGGATTGTGATACTAAAGCTCGACAGAGAAATGGTTTTAACCCATCAATGAAACGATCAATATTACTCCTTGGGTTACGTATATAATCGGCAGCATGCCTCGCTAACCTTGTAAAGTTAGCCTCATACTTTGCGACATTCACATCCTCCTTCTGCCTCAAACTCAGAAATTGCCTTTCCATATCAGCTCGATGGTCACGAGGAAAATATTTTTCTAAGAAAAGCTCTTTGAACTCCCTCCATTCCATATTCGATACGTCAACATCTTCCTTTGTGTTTTGAATCAGTGACCACCACTGATCGGCATCTCCAGTGAGGCGGTAAACTTCCATGACAACCTTCTCCCTTTCGCTACTCCCCAAGGCATGGAATATTTTCTCTAAGGAGTTTATCCATTGCTCAGATACTAACGGATTTGTACCCCCATTGAAGGTTGGTGGTTGTTGCCTCATGAAACGGTCTAGCATTGATCCTCCACGTTGCGGATCAGGGTGCTCCATACGAGTAAGGTTATTATTCATAACCTGGGTAAGTTGTCCCAGTATGGTGATTAGCTGATCGGCACCAGTTGCATCACCAGATCCACAATAATTATCTTGAGCAGGAGGGCAATCCCTACACGGAGTTCGTGCATTGATACGGTTTCCATTCCTTCCACTAGGCGCCATTTCTAAACAATGGCATAAACTAGATTAGTTTATGAATCAAAATACATAATTCCATACTTGTTAAATACTTTACATAAATTGAACTATTTATGGATATAATCCATAATCATAAAAAGAAATATTTTCTTTGAGGAAATATATACTAATAACCCTTCATAGTGGTTTGTAAATAAAATGAGAATTATCCTAAGCATATCCCCCGGGAGTGTCGTAACCAAGAGTGCAGCAAGGCCCGTTGTCGTGCACCAGTTCCCGTTCGAGTCTAGCTCAAAGCGGTGTTTTTGGGTTTTACCCCTAGGTACATCTATGCCAGAGCCGCCTCTACCTGCCCGTATCCAGACAGGGATGTATTGCTCGAAAAACTCATAACATCTCTATAATACCAAAATTCTAGGAAGTTCTTCTATACTAATCCTCAAAGTCTATCTTTGGGATATGTGCTCTAATCAGAGTTTATCTAAATCTAGCTTCCAAGGTTAGTACTAAACTGCCTCTGATACCAACTGTAACGCCCCGACCCCAGCTACCCAGAGTCGGTGCATTACTTCGTAACATTGGCATGATCACAAAAGATCAAGTCCCGAAAGACCGATTAGTTTAGTAGCCTTGGAAACACTAGATACATTCGTAAACGTTACATTACATCATAAAGTGAAAAACTACAATAACAAAGTCTCCATTGTCCACACTCATATCCTCTTCTGACTATCCCTGTAGGTCATTCATAAAATACTTCTTCACATACTGGAAAATATTAAAACATTGAAAGGGGTGAGCTCAGATGCTCAGTAAGGTTAACAATATAGCGGAAGCTTTCATAAATAAACATTAACATTTAAGGCAATGTATAACTAAAACAAAAGCCTTTTAAACTTGAACTTCAACATAATATGGTAAAAGTAAAATTAGATAATGCCATTTACTTCTTCACATGGATATTCTACTGGTCGAATAATCACATGCAATATCAATAACCACTTTCATCATGATGGAATGCATAATGCCAGACTATCATAACCACGTAGTCAAGGCCTCGTGCCAAGACCACAAATAAGATTTTGTCACGGCCTCGTGACAAGACACTAGTTTGTCTCATGAGACCTGCCGATGCATCGAGGAGCTATAGCGGGCTCCACCCGTCACTTATTAAGTCCAATGCATTCCTCATATGAATAGGTTTAAACATATCATAAACCATAATATAATCGTATCACATAAAACATGCATAAAGGAAACATAACATTTCCACATTTCAATCACAAGATATAAATACAACACATTGATATAATAAAAACGCTTTCAAAACCATTTTCAATACCAAAATAAAAGAAAGTTAAAACTTTGTATTTATTTTTCATTAAAAAAATGATGGCTTGTAGAGGAAGCCGAAACTCAAATAATGGTCACGACGGTGGAGAAGTCATTGTCGCCGCATAAGTACGGAATGAAAAACATTCCATTTTGTCGTTTAGCAAAACGCTTCGTATAAAAAAGATTCCTTTTGAATAAACGTAAAAGTCAAAGGGGTTTATACACCATATAAAAGAAAGTTGTGTATAAAACCAAATATGCCTCGATGAAAGGGGATTGAGACGAAGTCCTTAAAAAGATCTTTTTTTTAAATAAAGTACATCTATAATGTGTATTCACTATAAGTACAAATAAATAATGTAAAAATACAAGATAGGACATAATAATATCATGACATAATTTGAAAGTAGTAGATTAACCCAAAGAATAGAAATTGGGTTAAGAAGTTCCCTTACCTTGTGTCCAACTTGACTCAACCATTCTTTAACCTCCTGAATAATAAATTAGTGTTAATATCTACATTATTAAGAACCATTTTCAATTTCATTATCCTTTTTATATCACTTACTACAATGTTATGAATATTATGTAATTATTCAAGTTAATAACGATCGTTTTGTCGATCTTTGGTAACTTGAGTCAACAATAAACTTCTTATAATTACAAGTTGTTCATGTGGTAGAATATCCATTATATCCAGAATTATATTCATGATTTAGATGTCATATATATCTTATATATCCTGTATATACATTCATTCATAATATTACGTAACATTTAGAGGTAAGAAATGAAATGCACCGTTCATGGAGACGGTAAGCCGTACGTACGCATGAACGCTACTTTCATTTCAATTTCATATTTAATAGAACTAAATCATAATGATATAAATGTATAATATAATTCCAGTATAATATAGTGTATAATACCATTTTATTAATCCTTTATACATCCCACATATGGCATTAACGATTCAAATCACTTTGAGGGGGCGGTAGTCCGCAATTCCTAAAATGAAATTATCGTGTTTTACCCATAATGGAAATCATAAAGTATGCCATAAATGAGAATTACAGAAGCATAAGTAAAACATAAACATATTATATATCATATATAAAAATAGTTACATCTTAATGGCCACCTTTGAAGGTGTTATATGAGTGTTGAACAATCATCGTTTCGTGAGGCAGAAATTCGACATCCACAGAAACCGTATGTTCATTAACCATTAGATGTAGGTGTGTGTAAGTGTAGCTCTAATACTTATTATAAAAACATCCTAGTATATTGAGGATACTGGTGTTGTTACAAAATAAATGAATAAAAAGAGTTTAGGGGGTTGGAGAAGAAAAATAAAACAAAACAACATTAGAGAAGACATTACCTCGAAATCGGGTAACTCTTTTTGATTTGAGCCAAAGGATTCCTTGGGAAGCGTTCTTCCCAAAGTGAGGCTTCTAGGAGTAATAGAGGGATGTTGGGAGAGTATTTGGGAAGAGTTTGGCCGAGACAAATGGCCTTAAAGTGTAAATGAGGTGGGAGAGGTGGGGGCCTTTTATAAGAGGAGAGGAGGGGCTCTTTTGGAAAGATTGAAATGTTACATTATTACACAATGATGTTCGGATTCTAAAGGTCCCACACTTATATAATTAGAGGCTAAGGTGATAAGGGTTCGAAATCTCCTCATCCAATTGGATTTGGACAAGTGTAAGCCTTGTATTTTGCATTATCTTCTCATTTTATTTAAATCGTTAAATAATGAGGTCATCGCTGCATCATCATGATGTCATAAATAATTTAATTTATTTAATGTCTAAAAATTATAAAAAAAATACTATGATGTAGGAAATATTTTTAGCTTTCTAATGAATATTTATAATCAAAATTTGGACTTGTGTAACCCCACTTAAAAACTGTTTTAGTAAAATACCTCATGTTTGTGTCAATTTAATTTTAACATTAAATAAATATATATTAATGTCATTTTCCAACTAAAGTGGCTCCATGGGGTCCCCAAGATGACCCATGGGTTGTATTGGTCGGCCATGACTCATCCAAAAGGAGTAGGACAAGTGTCATTCTCATCTCATATTATTAAAACATTATTTGTACCTTAAACTACACTAATTACCTCTAATCGCGATTAAGAACTTAAAAGTTACTATTCACCAAAAAAATATTTTAATCTCATTGAACCACATTTTACTTCTTAATAACAACCATGTATGTCGGATTTTTGAAAATCAAATCACAGAAGTGGTAATATTTCATTTAAACAAAAAATCAGTTATTTAACTACCACTTAGTGGTTTCACTATTCATCAAAAATTGAAGTTTTTCAGAACAAGGCCAAAATTTCACCCTAAGCTATAATTGATATTCCGAATTCAAAAATGTTGTCTATTTTAAAAAATTCCAAACATATATGTTTCATTAATTAATTTTATAATTAATTTCCGCTGTTACGACAAATAGCGTGTTTTTAAGAAACAATTTATATCAAAAGATTGACAATTGTTTATGTCCAATTTCAATGTTAAATTAATTCTAATGACCACCATTGGATAAAATGGTAAAAATAAATTCTAATTATACCTTAAAACCACTAAATAGTATAATTTATCACAATAAATTATTTTGATTAAAAAAGTTGTTTTAAAGTATTTTTCACTATTCATAAAAAATTAGAAGTTCTCAGAAAAATACAAAAAATTCAACATAGGCTAATTTCGATATTCCGAATCCAAAAATGAAGTCCATTTTGAAATATAAAATTTCTATAATTTTAAAAAGTGGTTATTACTATTTATAACGGCTACTTTGATTAGTCGCGGTGTTTTAGAACTCGAAGTTGCGTACAATGCAAACTATTGCATTATTGAATGAGAAGCGTATCGTGGAAGTTCGGGGTGTTACACTTCTTCCATGGATTACTACTTAAAATTTGTCGCCTAGTTTGGGTCTTCCTCATAGATTAAGACATTTTTATTGAAACTCTTCCCGAATCAATAACTTTGTGGATTCTGGTTAATTATGTTGAGTCAATCACAACATTCCTAGGGGTCATGTCGGGGGGCAGAAACCTTTAATCGGGGGATTAGTCGCAATGGAAATTACTAGAATTTCAGGATACTAAAACACTAATGTGTTTCAGTTTCTTTCCATTATTATAGTGTTCTTTTAGTGTGTGGAAGCCCAAGGCATCCCATATTGGGTGAGGGGAATTAAATCACATAGTCATGTCGCTTAGGTTTCCCTCATATTCTTATTTTTAACACTGGGTATACTGTGTGTTTAATGTCTTGCAGAGACGGATAAAACTGATCAAAATAATGAGAGGAGTGGATCATATGGGTACATCCCAATGAGGGAGAACCTGAGGGTTTTACTAGATAAGTAGATCAAAACTTTTGATGAAGATGTATGTGTGGATGTTTGGGTCCCTACAATGGGAACTCTAGGGTTTACCGGTGGCTGGTATCTAACCTCAAGGAGGTTTCCTACATACCCTATCCTATGCCAGTGGGATCAAAACCACATGTAGTTCGAAGGGAGAAGCATTGGATTGGGGTGTGCATGGTGTACAATGACTAGAATATGATGTTGGAGATTAGGCATGGTTAGAATCCCATCACAAGAGTTACACACTTGGTTGGATGGTTGTATTTTTTACGGGGCTTAAGCATGGTCAACTACATGTGTGTTACATTGAACAATGTTGGGATGGATGAAATTGTCTCGTTCCGAGGTGGTAGCCCAGGTACAAATCAATATGGATGATGGATGTTTGAGTGATGTGGATGGGAGGAATGTAATGGAACTGACATGAAGAAGGAATAAATGTTGGTATTGAACCTCATATAGGCTTCCTACATATCCCCATGGTTGGTAATCAAAGCCCACAAAGTTTGTTGGGGAAATGGGACACCTGCAGAGGTGGCCTGTGAAAATGGACATATGGATAGGACCTGGAGGGAGTAAAACCCCCCATGAGATGAGTAATAAACTTCCAGAAATACATAGTCTCATGGGAGAGGCCAGGATGAGATGTGAATAATGGGATTGAACCTCATGGAGGCTTCCTACATATCCTCATGTTAGGGAATCAAATTCCACGTAGTTTAGGATAGGGCATGGAATCGAAGAATACACAAAGAAAAATGACCCAACAACTTGTAGGGGCTTACACTTGGTTAGCATCCAGAGAACTTGTCTGAAGGAACTAAGGGACATGCCATGGATGTAGGTCCCAAAAAATGGGACACCAATAAGATGTCTTCATACATACTCTTCCTAGGATATAGGGATTAAAACCCACATAGTTCGAATTGGTTTACCGGTGTTTGGGGTTGAACCTCAGTGAGGCTTTCTATATACCCTGCATAGGAGACAAGGATCAAAACACATGTAGTTCGAATAGGTTTACCATTGTTTGGGGTTCAACCTCAGGAAGTCATCCTACGTACCCTTCCAAGGAGATAGTGATCAAAACCGTAGTAGTTTGAATAGGTTTACTAGTGTTTAGGGTTGAACCTCAGGGGGCTTCCAACATACCATGCATATGAGATAGGTATCAAAACCCACATAGTCAAAAAGCATACAATTTATCATCATGAATGATAGAAGAGGCATACCGTTTAACATCATTCAGGAAAGGGGTGAACCCAATTGATGTGGTTGGTACCAATGGGTGTTAGGCTTGAAACTCATGGAGGCTTCCTACATACCATTCTTGGAAAGGGGAAAGGTTCAAAGTCCATGTAGTTCGAAAATTGAATGGGGTTTACATGCTAAGGAGGTCCGGGGAGGATTTAATGGTTGGTGCTTACTCTAAGCCTATGGGATTCATGCTCGTTGTTAGAAATAAGTGGCATTAAATATGTGATGTTCGTGTCGCGAAAGGTGCGTTTGATAGGTATAGAGTGGGGATTACACATGGCTTGTGGCCCCAAGAGGAAATAGAGGCTTACACTTGGATAACATCCCAAAGTGGAAATAGGGGCATATTCTTGGTTAGTGGCCCAAGGAGATGGATATTGAGACTTACTCCAGGATGGGTGCCCGATGGTGATAAATCCCAAAGGGAGGGGGATGGGGTATCGAAGGTCCTTGTGCCCATCTCTCCTCTAGAATTTGTGCATGGAAAAAGAGAGGATGAGAAAGGATTAGACCTCCAACAAGAAATTCCAGGGGATTACGCCAAGATGGTTTCCCTTCCCTACAGACAAATTTCATTCCATGCAAGGAGTATCTCATTCCATGCGAGGAATATCTCACTCTCGTGATGATGAGTGGGAATGAAAAATGTCTAAAGCAGGGCACCCCATGTATATTTCATGGGGTGAGGCTACAGTTAAACATCATGTGATGATAATGAGATTGCTTTAAGTTTAACCTATTGAATCTTGAATGATAATGATTTACTCCTCACCCCTAGGAAATACATAATTGGTCCACTTTAACACTTGGTGAAGGGAAGGAAGCAGTAATGTTGTGTGGAGATGGGGTTGTGGAGTGATCCATTGGGGTTGATCACATTAGCATGGCTATGAGGAGAAGAAATATATGTTAGCGTGCTTATGAGAAGAAGCATGGGGATAAGAAAAAATATATAAATCACCGCCCAAGGGACCTTGAAATCACTTCGTACAAAGCTGGAGGGTTGTATGTGAGAAGGGTTTGTGAGGAAAAAGGGGTCACCTAAAAGGACCTTGCGAAGCTCTGGTGCTTCATAGAGTGGAGAAGATCTGCGAAATGGTATTCTTTGCAAAGTAGATTGGCCTAGCCTAGGAAAGGTGTATCCATACATATAAAGGTGGCTTCGTGAAGTGAAAGTGCTTTCATGGATTAGGGCTTCTCAAAGCATGGGTGCCTTACAAATATGGGCACTGCGAAGAGAAGTAAATCGTGAAGAATAGTGGTCCTTACTTACCATGGGATCTACATGAGCATTGAAAGTACTTCGCGAATCATGAGTTCTCTATAAATACCTAATCACCCTTAGAGAGATCCTTCCTTTACAATGGCCCTTGGGCTCTGTGTAGGGAAACCCTATTTGAAGAGGGGTTATATTTGAGCTATGGAAAAGGTATTTCTCAATAAAAAGTACTTTGAATAGTTTATTTTTCTCAATGTTTCTCAGAGTAGAGGGTGATTCACAATTTGATAGTTGATAAGGCGAATGGTTGGGGGTATCTGCCCTTTGGGTCCAAGGAAACCCTAATATTTATAGGCACGTGGTGGTGTAATTCTCTGATAGCCAGTTGTGAAGCCATGTGGCTCTTTGCGATCCAAAGTGGACTTTTTCACGTTTGTCGTAACAGTGGAGTTGATCATCATCCCTTTCTCGTCTCAGTGGCCTCTTTAATTCCCTCCATAGTGATCACAAAGGCTTCCGTAAATCTCCAAATAATCATAGAGGAGATCATGTCCCCTTTGTGGCTCAATTCTCTCCCACAATTGAGTTATAATTTTAGATCCTTCTATATATTTTACTCTTTGGTGATCATAGAGGGGGCCTCATCTATATGATTGCCATAGTGCTGAGGGGCTTCGCGATGGTCGTGATGCTAAAGGGAATCACAAAGGAGCTTCACGAAGAAGCCCTTTTGGTAATAGTGTTCAGTTTTTGTATTTTTACTCAGCAAACATTTTGGTTCCAACATGCATATGTCAAAGATCATTTTTTTTCTTTTTATTCCATGTAATAGAAAATATTCCTAAATTCATAGAATGGACAGTCATCGATGATTCATGAATGACTATATCGTTAAATAATAACATGTTTTATCTATAAAATATAAACCTACCCAAATAAATCCATCACAAAATTGTCAAACAATTGGTTCTATAAATTTGTTTATTATACCCATTCCACATCATCATACAATGAATAATATTTATTCAATACCATGTCCTATAATTAAAATTTTCTATTAATAATATATTATATATATATATATGAGGTCTTCTATTTATAAAAACATGAATTCATTCCTAATGTTCTATTAAGGATGAAAAATAATTTTCCCAAGAAATTATTATTGGTTGTCTACTACAGGATCCAAATTGATCAGTCTTAATAACTTTCTTGGTATTATAAAGATATAAAAACATGAATTTCTATGTGAAAAATGGTTTATGATTATGATTATAATTATGTAAATAACATAATAATTGGGGAACAATAATTTATCATTTTCATTGAAAAAATTGATCAATGTTATTTCATATATAATAATTTAAATTGATTTCTATTAATTTATAAATATAATCAAAATCCTGTATAGAATATACATTGGGACAGTCAAATAAGTTGTACTGTATTTCCTATTTTTCATACACCTTTTTATGATTGATTGAATTAGGAATGGACACTTTTCAGGGTTTTTATACATAAGGGAAACTATTCTATAGCTATGTTGACTTTCTGAATCAAAATAAGGATTTAATAAGTTGTATAACAACACAATATTATATTTAATGAAATTCTATAATGAATTATTATATCCTATATGATGTCACTATTTTTTCACGGTCAAATTTTTAATTTTTTGAATGGAATGTTCAAACCTTTATAATGAAAATGTGAATCATTTAAAGCATACCCAAAATAGTGTAAAACCAGGTGTGAAAAATGATCTCTTTATCATGCACCAGGTGATGATCAATTAAATTCTCAATCCTCCCATTTTGAGGTTATCACCCTTGAAAATCGTACTACATCAAAATCCACATGTTGTTTCTAGAAAAGTATTTCAATTCTTAGATAACCACATAATCATTACATTATGAAAATTTTAGCATCCTTTCATATCTACTAAAAGATGAAACTTATGTTTCATAGTATGAATATTAATATTATTAAATGTATCTAATGATATTAAATAATGAAAATTTGAATCATTTAAATAATATCCCACATGATTGAAAAATCAAGACAGCAGATGGCTGAATTTTCATGCAGTTAGTCATATTTGATCATAACTAAATCTTATGTTAAACTAAATTTAATTAGTAGCTGATCATTGTTGAATCCTATTTTAATCCATATTTAATAGTTAATTATTTATTACATAGTTATTATCTATGAAGTATTGAATCACTGTACAATCATTAATTTATCCTTCCACAGACCATAGTTAATCATTAGTTAATCATTCATTAATCATTCTTTAATTAATATACAATACACAATTAGAATATAGTTAATTAATATTAAACAACTATATAATTTATAGGTAATAATTATTTAATTATTCTTTAATCATCATTTCATCATTAGTGCCTAATTAGTTAATTAGTATTCAATACGTACATAATCATTACATTATAATTATACACACATTACTGAATCCAAAGTGAGGCCTTATTTAAACCTAAGTAAATATTTTCTTTCTTATTCGTCAATAATTTTTTATTCAAATGTTAGTAATTCATTAAGATATAGTTATTATATCGATTTTATAGAGTTAAGTACATGTAAAAAATTATTTAATAATTATTCTATCAATGGTTAATGATTTTTTCATCATTAGTTAATCATTAGTTAGTCCTAGGTTACTCATTCTCTAATCAAGGATTAAAAATTATTTAATCAAAAATAGACTATTAGATTATCAATCATTAATACTTTGTTAATTAAAACTTATTATATAGTTTTTTATAGTCAATTAATAATTAATAATTAAGTAATTATTTTTTATTCATTACATAATCAATAGGTAATCATTTTTTAGTTATCAATTTATCATTTTTAATCAATTTTTAATCAATAGGTAAAACTATGATAATCATTCCCCAATCAATATTTAATAATTCATGAACCACTCTTTAAAAAATTCCATATTATTTGTTATTTTATCAATTATTTTGAAGTGGTTAGTTTATAGTTAATAATTTTTTCATTAAATGTTATTGATTAATTAATTAGTAGATAATAATTACTTATTTATTAGACTATCATTTGTAAATCATTATTTAATACTATGTTAGTAAATATTTAATATTATATTTATCAATAACTTTTCATTATTTATTCTTTTATTAATCCTTAATAAATAAGGATTCAATCACTACATAATCATTTCATTAAGATTATTTAATAATTAGTAAATCTGTCAATATATAATGGTTACTAGAACGTTAATTTATAATTAATTAATAACTAACTAATAGATAATTACTTTTTAATCATTTGTTAATTGTTTATTGGTCAATACTTAATCATTATTTAATTAGTCATAAGTCACGATTTAATTGTTATTTCGACCTTATTTAATAAATATTTCGTCATTATGAAATCAAATTTTAATCATTATTTAGTCTTTAGTTAATCATTAAATAATATTGTTCTAATCATTCATTATTCATTTGTTAGGTTTTAACAATTTAAATTATTTTTATTAGTAAAATAATAGTTACTGTTTATTTCACCACTATTTAATTGTCATCTCATTAAAATTAATTATAAAATATAGTGTAATTATTTATCAGTTAATTTTAAATTCATAAAGATTACTTCATAAATTATTAATTGTTTAATAATTATTTCCAGCTATTTTCCTTACAAAAATTTTATAATAATTTCCATTATATTTAAAAACAAATGAGTCATACAAAATAAAAATCATTTCATAAAAATAAACCCATCACTAATATTACTTGTAAATTAGATAATTAATATTTATAATTAAATAACAATAATTTACTTACTAATATTAAAAATTATTTATAAACTATATCTAGTAAATAATCAACTAGGTAAATAAAAGGATTAAATCTAACTAAAAATTAAAAAATTAAATAAATAAGTAACATTAAAATAAGATATAAAGAACAACATCAAATTATTCTAAAAATATCATGCCCATCCTTGAGGCCACTAAATGATTTAAACACATAAGAGGGAAAGAAACCGAGAAATAGTAAATAGTTTTTATGGGTGCGATGAAATGTGTTATCTCCCAAAATGGCTTTATACTATTGTTATTCCAAAACAATTTTCTCCTCCCAATGAAATTCTATGAATTAAATGAGAAATTAATTTTGGAAGGGAACACATTTCAATTTTCATCGATCTATGTAAATGGTGTTATGTTCCCCAAATTCTTTCGGATATTTCTGAATGGAATTAATATGGTAGATGCCATTTGGAATTATTTTTTAATAAAATTTTACCTAGTATTATTTCCCTGATATTTTATGAAATAATTGATTTAAAAAATTCTATTGTATACCCATGTTATAGTTTTTTGACCCTTATACCTTTGGAAAAATCAATATAATCTAATTTCTATGGAGTTATTCAACCATTGGAAGGGAGTGTGACATGTCCTTTTGGTAAAAATGTTTTTTTTTGTTTCCATTGATTGAAACTTCATTGTATATAAATATTATTATCACACAAAAACACAAATACGTCCATGCAAATAAAAACATAAATATATATATAATCAATATAATTATTTCATCAAGAGTCGATATCAATCATTTTCTTTCATGTTAGATCCAATGAATATAATCATAAATTAAATACAATGAAGTATTAATGATGAAATATTATTTCCATTCAAATGATAATCTATTATAAGTTATGAAATTCATATTATTTTTTACATATAATTAATATATGATAATCATGTTTTCTGGAAAAATAAAGTAATTTTAATATATAATAAATTGTACGAAATGAATTTAGATATATTTTTGTATGAATAAAATGTGTTAGGGTTATGCACTTTTTTTTGAAAAAATTAAAAATTATTATCACTTTAGTTTTTTAGCATAGTTCCCAATGGAGTTGAATCCCCAGATTCTATTTTTTAAATTTAGAAGGGGACAAATGAATTAGGGGTTACAAACTCCATTTTAAATGTGTAAGTACCAAATGTATTGGAGGTTCCAACGCCTTTTGGATTAAAAAATATTTTTTTACTTGCTGTTTTTTATTTTGTTTTGTTTATATATATATATATATTAATAGAATTTAACTACTATAATATCAAGAAATTATATTTTTTATTTAGTATGAGTGTATAAGTAAAACATTCATCAATGAATCCCTTTTATAAGTGAGGGTGAATTCACAGTCCTTATGTACTTCCAATATGGGATTCAACTACACCCTTTCCCATATAGGGATAATAATAATAATAATAATAATTATTATTATTATTCTAATTAATTCTTAATTAATAATAATCAATATTAATTTCAAATTATGTACTAATAAATTACAAAAATAATAACTAAATAGTAATTTACTATTAATAATTATTATTAATAATTTCTAAATAACTAATTAATATTCATATTATTAAAAAATATATTAATAAGTATCTTTTTATTTTATAAATAATTTATTAAAGGATTATTAATAGTTAATAGTTATAAATAAATTAGAAATTAATGAGTATTTAATTACTAATTAAACAAATTATTACTAATTAACAACTTAAGTAAATAATTAATTATTTGATAATAATATTAATTATTATTAAATAATTACTAACTAATATACAAAAAGAATATTTAGTCACAAAATATTATTAATATTTATTTAATATTTTTTATAACTAATGTTTTAATTATTATTTATTAATTACTTCATATTAATTACAAATAAATAATTAATTTTTTACTAATTACAAAATAAATAATCTCTTTGTATTTAAATTTATTATTAATTAATTTTAATTCATTGAACCTTATGGCCTCTTACATTTTGATTATTCTTATATTAGAGGTGTCTTGGGGAGGTCCAGCAGAGTTAGAGTATGAATGAGAGGTTACGGTCGGAAGATGTGGAGTCCTATTACATGGAAGTATGTGTTGAAGAGTAAATGCTAGTGGAAGAAATTTGGAGGTTTTAATTGTAGCATACTGAGTTTGACAAAGGGTGTTTTTAGGGCTTTCTGTTTTTTTCATAATTATGGGGTGGAGTTTTCGGTTGTGTTGTAGTGGGATCAACTATGGTATGAAGTATCCGTATATAAAATGGAGAGGTAGGTTATTGTATTTGGAGGTTATTACCTTTAATTAATTTGTATTTTCTGATTTTGGTCGATCATATATCCCCCATCATTGTTCTCGGGACATTAGGTGTAGTGGCTTTGGTTGCATTATGGTCTCTTTCTTATTGGTTGGGGATTTTGGCATATTGGTTGTTTGATCTTCGGGACCCTTCCATGTTTTTTAAAAATATGTGGTGTGGAGGCAACCACAAAAAAAGAACATGAATTTTATGATCTAGGTTATGGAATGGACCCTTATACAAAATCAGGGGCCTTCCCCTTTTTAGTAGTTCTATATGATGGTTATAGTGGTTGGGATTTGGTCTTATGTTTTTCTTACCACCTATAAAAACCCAATTCTTCTCTAATTCAATCATTTATCCTCTATTTGTCTCATTTCTTGTTCAACCCATGTGGGTTTGTTGGAATTATTTCTACCTAAATTTAGAGTCCATTGACCCTAGTCATGGAAGATTACTCTATGGTCATTTTATGTGAGTTTACATAATTTCACCCAAATTTTTCTCGTACATCGTCCATTATTCATTCATATGGTGTTTTATTCTTGGTGAAGTCATTGTTTTTAGTGTTTTTTAAGGATGATATATGGATTTTTGTGTTCTAGTCCAAAAATGTTCATTATATTCATTATGGTTCTTGTTGGTTTTTATAGCATCCCCCCTTTTTATCACATAAACCTTCATTACATTATAAAAAACTGAGGATCTTTAAGGTTAGTGTATTGGAAACTAGGAACTTAATACATGACAACATAGAAAAAATTATTCTTAAACACTTGTAAGAAATATTCATTTGTTCATCATATTTTCATTACTGTATCTCATAAACTGGGAATATACATCAAAGGAATGGGTGAGCAGAAGGCTCGGTAAGGGAAATAAGGGAAACATTTTACATGTGAACTTAAGATACATCAACAAAGTCATGATAAATAAGTTTAAGGAATGAGAAATAGATCATGAGGAATATCATAATGAAAATAACATGATTCATACCTTGAATACGTAGCAAAAAAAATTTAACATAGACAATCATTTTCATGTCACCAAGGACCATCCCCAAGGTGTTATTAAAAAATTACCAAGGTTATTCACCAAGGTATCGTTAAAATGGTCATCTATAGAGATTAAGTCTTTACCCAAAGAATTGGATCGCTATTAGGGAACACACTTAATTTTTCTTTATTATCATGTGGGCCACATATATCATCATCAATAATTTCATAAATAAACCTTATATCATAAAAGAAATGGGTTTCATTTCATAATCATAACGTTTTAAAAACTTCTTTAAAGACATGATCATTATGTCACTTTAAACACACCGAAACGGAAAGCAGGTTACAAATATGTAAATAAAAGAATTAAAATAGATAATTTTGATATATATATGAATAAACCTGTAGAAGAATGATCTTTGAGTATTCACTTAATAAAACAAAATAATTTGAGAAAAAATATAAAGACATTTTGAGATGAAACTTTTGCAGCATAACAGCTATGTTACAGGGTTTTAGAGAACATTGAAATGACAGAAGACATGGGTCACCCACTCATAAATGATCCATAAAATAGTAGGGGACAGAATATAAAGGATTTAAGAACATTTTAATGAATTACAAAATATATAAAATATGAAATTATGAACTTGAAATGAAGACAAAAATAAGATTTCTCTGATGAAAATTTGACAGCCTAACGACGTTACTTAAAACATCACAAAAATGAATTGATGAGATAAAGGAGGGTCTCTCATCATATGAAAATAAAAAGTAAATTATTATAGATATATATGATAATACTCCAAAATATGAAAAGGAACATGAAATAAATGACATGAAAATAGAACTTGAAAAATGAGAAGGGTGTAAGAATCCCTTACAAAAATTCGGCAGCCTTACGACGCCACTAAAACATTAATAAAACGAAATGATGAGAGTATGAGGGGATCACTAATCATATTATCATGAAAAGGGAAGTAATAGGAGTACAAAATAACATCCCCCGACATAATAACATGGGGCGTAAATGAAATGAAATACAAAAGAGTACTTGAAAAGAAAGAGAGAGGTAGGATCCCTTACCTTAAAATGTAACTCTTAAAACTCGATGTTCGGGACCTTGAGGGCTTGGGGTAACCTTGGGAGGACTCCTTGAGAGCTAATGAGACCTGAAATTTGTTGAGGGGTAGTTTGAAATGAAATTAATGAGTGAAATTATTGGTATTTATAGGAGAAGTGAGGGGACAAGTCATTAATGGCCAAGGAACACCTCATTAGTGGTATTGGAAAAACCATGGGTTTGCACATGGTATTTTACCATGGTATTGGCCACGTGGGACACCTCAAACCATATATTAAAGTTAATATGTCGACCAGAATTATTACATAATTATTACATCCTTAATGATGTCACTAAACACCCGAAACTCAAAACTGAAAATTCACTATTCATTGAAAATTCAACTTTTTCAAAAAAATACCAAAAAATCACCTGAACAAAATATTGGTGCTCTGAATAAAAAAATAAAATCCGTTTTATAAAAAAAATTCTAAATATTTTTAATTTAATTTTTAAATAAAAACACTATTCACCTGAAAAAACTAATACTTAACTAATAATTTCTGAAACAGTTATTTACCTTCTTTATTGAATCACATTACTTAATCAAGGTGCCTAAATTATATTAATAGTTTATTTAAGTGAGATTACTAATCCATTTGGACACATTACTAATCCTAAGTGTAAAATCACTATTCATAATTTACTAATCACTAAAAATTAAGTTGATCTTATTAGACTCTAAAATTCTTATTGAACACATTTTCAGAAGTTCATTTTCTGAAAATACTTACACATCATTAATTATTTATGGTTTACATAAATATTTTGAAATTTCCTTTCTCCAAAATTCATCAATAATATACATCCTATTTTTATCCTGATATTTGAAAATTCAGAAACTTCACCATAAAAAGACATCACAATTTTTATTTAAATCAAAGGATTGCACAAGGCAGTTACGGTCTCGTTACATGACCCCTTATAACACCAGCATAGGACCTAAGAGTAAGGTGTTTTAGGGTAATAGAATATTGGGGCGTCTCGTCCAAAATTTCCTGAGTAGTGATCTTTATCGGCTTGAACTTCTCGCAAAGGCGATTCTGTTCCAGCTTCACATGATGAAGTTCATCTTGGGTTTGTTCCAGAGCAAATCCCAAAGGCGCTACCTCCTTCCAGAGTTCCACAAGTTGTTTTTCAATCGGTCCGAGACTACTGGATGGGGCCATGAAATATTCTTTATATATTAATTAATCAAGATCACTTGTATTTATATTCAATAATTGCAACATTTAGTTTCCGACGGTCATATTGACCAACTGTCATATAAAAGTTGAATCCCATTGGCCTTATTTTAATTATACTCATTTTATAAAATGAAATAGTTTTGTTGAGTATAAAATAAAATAACACACCAAGTTAGGAGAAAAAATTTATTCAATATTTTGGGACGTTACAATCTTCCCCCCTTAAGAAATTGTGTCCTCGAAATTTTGAGATTGGGCTTGGAAATTTCGTTGAAAGTCCCAGATCAGAAAAAGAGTCAGCAAAACTATTACTTTAAAAGACAGAAAGGGAAGTACAAATGTCACCGTAGTTAACCCATACTAGGATTCCATGTAGGAAAACATGGATATGGATGATAAAAAAAGGGTCATGTTCTGATGGAGAGTGATAGAAATCATGATTAGGAGTAAATTAAACACAAGAAGATCACAAACTTATGACGTGTTAAACGGTCTTTGATTACCCAGTAGGGAACGTAAACCAACAACGTTTTTGTTTTACGTTCCTTTTCATAATTTTTAGGAATTCATTTACTACATTGAATAAAAACATATGGAAATATACTTACCTTCAAGTAGAGTTTCATACCTAAATAAGTTTCCACCTATAGTAATATTTTCTCCAAACAATGAGCATTCAAAAAGACTTAGTTTCCTTAAAATCCCAAGAATAATCTTCTAGAGATTCAAATAATCCACAAAAGAATAACTATATTTTTTCCTTGCCTTTAGTCATCAACTAAAACTAAAATGGTTAGTAGGAGATCATATACTCCCCAAAAAGGATATTCCTTTATAAAATGAAATATTACTTTTAATCTCCAAAATTCAACAAAATTTCCCAAAGTTGAAGAAAGAGCATTCAATACACAATCATCCTTAAAATTATTCAGAATAATCCAAACTAAGATTGGAACCCAAAACTCAGAAGGATATGATAACACAGTCTTCCAATATAAACTTTATCATTCATATCCAAACAACATAAACCACTCTTAACGCCTTATAATAAAAGTAACTAACAAAATCACATTTTCCACAAGATAGGTTAATCATTTCCATAAGTTACATAAATCACCACAAGTTCACCTAAAATTCATTAATTCATCAAAATATAATTCAACCATTACTTCTCAAAGAAAATACCGTAGTAATCTATTTAACTTGATCATATAGGGTTCCCAAATTAGTGAACATCTTCCAAAATAATATTCATCTTTTAATCCCCTAATCATATTTTTTCAAGAAGTATAGCTTCACAACATCAACATGTGATACATAACAATATATATTTTTCTTAATTATATAAAACCATCTTAGGTAGTGAATCGATGTTCTTATAAAACATTAATGATATCCTCATAGATCACGAACTAAAATAAAACATTACATAGACAATTATTGTGAAGAATTTACATGTACTTTAGTCATCATGACCCATTTCAGCATATGAATTGCATTGTTCCCCTTTCCTTGATGATTGTTGATACTCATCATTATTCTCATCCAATCCAAGAGAGAATTTCCCTGTATAATTTCCAACATCTCCACATTTATGACATTGAATAATATAAGGTACATTAGATTTAAACTTATCTCCATTCATCGCATTATCCATTTTGTTAAAGCAATTGGAAACTTTATGCCCTAACATCCCACACTTAAAACATCTCCTAGTTCCTTTGTGACATTTTCCTTGGTTCCTCTTTCAACACATTTTTTACAAAGGAAATTGAGTCTTATTTTCCTTATCACCTTTATCATATGAATATTTCTGAGACTTCATCTTCCTCTTCCTAGATGAAATTTGGCATTCAACTTGGAACCAATTATTAATTGTGATTTTTGATAGCTGGTTTGGCATAATCACAATATGTTCAACTTGATCTGTCATCATATCTGTCCTATTAATAGGGAAATAATCACATTTCCTATATCATTTGTTGTTAGGAAATGTTCTTCTATTTCTTTCCATTAAGTAATAAAAGAAATTATAATTAGGGGCTTAAATACTTAGCCAATAATCATGAAAATAAAACATTAAGCATAGAAGGATAAACTTGTAGAAAAAAATTATATCATAACTTGTGATCCCCTAGGATCCAATCTAGGTTATCCATGATCATATATTCTTATGTGAATCTTTAATTTATTTTATCTTTGTTCCTATAATAATAATTCATTCTAAGCTTATGAATTTACCAAAGCATATCCCCCGAGAGTGTCAAACCAAGAGTGCAGCAAGGCATGTTTTTGTGCACCAGGTTACCCCATGTCAAGCCTGAAACACCTTGTCATTGTTTTTACACCTAGGTAGATCTGTGCTACAACCATCTCTACCTGTTCATATCCAGACAAGGATTTATTTGTTTGGAAACCACATAATCAATACTTCACCAAAATACCTGGATGTTTTCCTATATTTAATATTTTCATTAAGAAACCTTGTAATGTTTTCAAATCCTAATTTCCAAAAATAACTAAACCATATTTTGGTGAAAACTATAACATCCTGAATTTTTATCACATAAACTTTCATTACATTATACAAAACCTAGGATCTTTATGGTTTAGTGTCTTGGAAACCAGGAACATAATACATGAAAACATAAAAAAATTCTTCTTAAACACTTGTAAGGCTTATTCATTTGTTCATCCTTAGTTCATTACTGCATCTCATAACCTGGGAACATACATCAATGGAATGGGTGAGTAGAAGGCCCAATAAGAGAAATAAGGGAAACGTTTTACATGTGAACTTGAGATACATCAACAATGTCATGATAAATAACATGAGGGCTTGAAAAAGAGATCATGAGGACTATAATAATGAAAATAACATGATTCATAACATGAATAAGTGGATAAAACATTTAACATTTACAATCATTTCTGTATCACCACGGTCCATCCCCAAGGTGTCATTAAAAAATTACCAAGGTTATTCACCAAGTTATCGTTGAAATGGTCATCTCTAGAGATTAAGTCTTTACCCAATGGATTGAAATTCTATCAGGGCACACCCTGAATTTGTATTTATTATCATGTTATCCACATATATCATTATCAAACGTTTCCTAAATAAACCATATAGTAAAAAATAAATGGGTTTCATTTTATAATCATAACGTTTTAAAAACTGCTTTAAAGACATGATCTTTATGCCACTTTAAACCCACGGAAAAGGAAAGTGGGTTTCGTGTTTGTAAATACAAGAATTAAAATAGAAAATTTTTATATATAATTGAATACCCCTATAGAAGAAATATCTTTTAGTATTCACATAATAAAATAAATGAATTTGAGAAAAAGAGAAAGACATTTTTAGATGAAACTTCTACTCCATAACGTCTATCTTATAGGGTTTTAGAAAACATTGAAAAGTCAGGGGACGTGGGTCACCCACTCATAAATGATCCATAAAATAGTAGGAGGAAATAATATAAAGTATTTAAACACATTTTAATGAAATTTTAAAGATATACTATATGAAATGAAGAACATGAAAGGAAGACAAAAATAAGATTTCTCAAATGAAAATTCGGAAGCCTAACGGCGTTACTTAAAACATAAAAAAAACAATTGATGGGATAAAATAGGGTGTCTAATCATATTAAAATTAAAAGTACAGTATAATATATATAGATTATTATAATCCAAAATTAGAAAAGTGGCATGGATGAAATGACATGAAAATAATACTTGAAAAATGAGAAGCGTGGAATAATCCCTTCCCAAAATTCGGCAGCCTAACAACGCCACTTAAACATTAATAAAACGAAATGATGAGAGTAAAAGGGGATCTATCAAAATATGATCATGAAAATGGAAGTAATAGTAATGTAAAATAACATACCTTAACATATAAACATGGGTATTAAATGAAATGACATAGAAAAGAGTACTTGAAAAGAAAGAGAGATGTATGATCCCTTACCTTAAAACGTAACACGTAAAACTCGATGGCCCGGACCTTGGGGGCTTGGGGGAACCTTGGGAGGACTCATTGGGAGGTAATGAGACCCTAGATTCGTTTAGGGGGAGTTGTAAATGAAATTAATGAGGGAAAGGCTTGGTATTTACAAGAGAAGTGAGGCGACAAGGCAATAATGGCCAAGGGACACCTCATTGTTGGTATTGGAAAAACGATGGGCTTGCCCATGGTATTATCCGATGGTATTGGCCACATAGGAAACCGCATACATTATTTTAATATTATTAATTCTACCAGAATTATTACATAATTATTACATCCTTAATTATGTCATTAAACACCCGAAACTCAAAACTAAAAATTCATTATTCACTAAAAATTCAACTTTTTCAGAAAAATACAAAAAAATCACCATAACATTATATTGATGCTCTGAATTCAAAAATTAAATCCATTTTATAAAAAAAAATTAAATATTTTTAATTTAATTTTTAAATAAAAAACCCTATTAACATGAAAAAACTAATACTTAACTTATAATTTCGGAAACAGAAATTTACCAATTTTATTGAATCACATTACTTAATCAAGGTGCCTAAATTATATTAGTACTTTATTTAAGTGAGATTATTAATACAATAGGGTCACATTACTGATCCTAAGCGTAAAATCACTATTCATAATTTACTATTCACTAAAAATTATGTTGATCTTATTAGACTTTAAATATCTTACTGAACAAATTTCCAGAAGGCCATTTTCTGAAAATCCTTAAAGATCATTAATTATTTAAGGTTTACATAAATATTTTGAAATATCCTTTTTCCAAAATTCATCAATAATATACATTCTATTTTTATCCAAATATTTGAAAATTCAAAAACATCATCATAATAAGACATCACACTTTTTATTTAAATCAAAGGATTACACAAGGCAGTTACGATCTCGTTACATAACCCCTTATAACACCATCATAGCACCTAAGAGTAAGGTGTGCTGGGGTGATAGAATCTTGGGGTGGCTTGGCCAACATTCCCTGAGTAGTTATTTCTATCCGCTTGAACTTCTTGCGAAGTCGATCCCATTCCTGCTTCACACGATGAAGTTCGGCTTGGGTTTGGTCCAGAGCAAAGCCCAAAGGTGCTACCTCCTACCCGAGTTCTGTCACATGGGTTTCGATCAGCCCGAGACTACTGGATGGGGCCAACGAATCTTCTTTCTATATTAATTAATCAATATCACTTGTATTTATAGACAATAATCGCAACATTTAGTTTCCAACGGTCATATTGACCAACAGACATATAGCAGTCGAATCCCAACGGTCTTATTTTAATTATACACATTTTATTAAATGAAATAGTTTTGTTGAGTATAAAATAAAATAACACACAAAGTTATGAGACGAAATTTATTCAAAATTTCCAGTTGTTACAATCTTCCCCCTTAAGAAATTGCATCCACGCAATTTTGAAATTGGGCTTGGAAATTTCGTTGAAAGTCCCACATTAGAAAAATAGTCAGTAAAAATATTACTTTAAATGAAATAAAGGGAAGTGCAAATGTCATCCGAGATAACCCATAATAGAATTCCATGTAGGAAATCATGGATATGGATGAGAAAAAAAGGGTTAAGTTATGATGCAGAGTGATAGAAAACATGATTAGGAGAAAATTAACCACAAGAAGATCACAAACTTATGATGAGTTATACAGTCTTTTATTACCCAGTAAAAAACGTAAACCTGCAACGTTTTTGTTTTATGTCCCTTTTCATAATTTTGAGGAATTCATTTACTACATAGAATAAAAACACAAGTAAATATACTTACCTTCACGTATAGTTTCATCCCATAATAAGTTTACATCTAAACTAATATTTTCTCCAAACAATGAGCATTCATAAAGGCTTGGTCTCATCAAAAGCACAAGAATCATCTTCTAGAGAATCTCATAATCCACAAAAGAATAACTATATTTTTCCCTTGTCTTTAGTCATCAACTAATACTAAAATGGTCTGTACGAGATCAAATACTCCCTAAAAAGGATATTCCTTTACAAAAAGAAATGTGACTATTAATCTCCAAAATTCAAAAAAAGTGCCCAATGTACCAGAAAGACCATTTAATACACAATCGTCCTCAAAATTATACAGAATAATCCAAACTAATATTAGAACCCAAATCTAGGAAGGATTTGAAAACATAGTCTTCCAAGATAAACTTTATCATTCATCTCCAATCAACATCAACCACTATTAACGTCTAATAAAAAAATTAACTAACCAAATAACATTTTCCCCATGATAGGTTAATCATTTCCATAAGTTACCTAAATCACCATATGTTCTCCTTAAAATCTTCTATTCTTCATAATATAAGTAAACATTTACTTCTAAAATAAAATACTGTAGTAATCTATTTACCTTGATCATATAGGGTTACCAAATTAGTGAACGTCTTCCAAAATAATACTCATCTTTTAATATCCTAATAATTTTTTTCCAAGAAGTAAAGCTTCACAACATCAACATATGATACATAAAAATAGATGTTTTACATAATGATATAAATACAGCTTAGGTAGTGACTCAATATTCTTAGAAAACATTACAGATATGCTCATAGAGGATGAACTAAAATAAAAAATGACATAGAAAATTATTGCGAAGAAGTTACATGTACTTCAGTCATCATGATCCATCTCAGCATAGGACTTGCAATTTTCCCTTGTCCTTGACGATTGTTGATGCTCATCATGCTTCTCATCCCATCAAAGAGAGCATTTCCATGGATAATGTCCTACGTATCCACATTTATGACATTGAAAATTATAAAATACATTAGATTGAACCTTATCTCCATTTGTCACATTATTGACATTTTAAAGCAATTGGCTACTATATTCTCTATCACCCCACACATAAAAAATCTCCTGGTTCTTTTGTGACATTTTACTTGGTGCCTCTTTCCACACTATTTGCACAGTGGAAATTAGGTCTTTTTTCCCTTATCACCTTTATCATATGAACATCCTTGAAACTTCAACTTCCTCTTCCTGAATGAATTTGGGCATTCAACTAGGTACCAATTATTAATTGTGATTTTTGATAGCTAGTTTGGCATAATCACAATATGTTCAACTTGATCTCTATTAATATCTATCATATTAATAGGTAAATCAACACATTTCCTATCACATTGGTTGTTGGGACATGTTCTTCTATTTCCCACCATTAACTAAGAAAAGAAAGTATAATTAGAGGGGTTAAATACTTATCCAATTATCATGAAAAGGAAACTTTAAGCATATAAGGATAAAATTTTATAAGAAAAGATTATCCTAACATGTGATACCCTTGGTTCCAATATAAGTTATCCATGATCATATATTATTATGTGAATCTTTATTTTATTTTGTCTTTGTTCCTCTTTTAATGGTTCATACTAAGATTATTAATTTACCAAAGCATATCCCCTGGGAGTGTCAAACCAAGAGTGCAGCATGGCCCATTGTCATGCACCAGGATACCCCTCGTCAAGCCCGAAACACCTTTTCAATGCTTTCAATCCTAGGTACATCTGTGCCAGAGCCACCTCTCCTTCTTTGTATCCAGATAGGGATTTATTTTTTTGGAAACCACTTACTCAATACTTCACCAAAATACCAAGATGTTTTCCTCTATTTAATATTTCCATTAAGAAACCTTGCAAATTTTTCAAATCCTAATTTGCACAAATAACTAAACCATCCTTTGAGACCAACTATAGCATCCTGCCGTTTTATCACATAAACATTCATTACATTATACAAAACTGAGGATCATTAAGGTTTACTATCTTAGAAACTATGAACTTAATACATGACCACAAAAAAAAATCTTCTAAAACACTTGTAAGGCTTCTTCATTTTTTTCTTCCTAAGTTCATTACTGCCTCTCATAACATGGCAACATACATCAATGGAAAGGGTGAGGAGAAGTCCCAATAAGGGAAATAAGGGAATCATTTTACATGTGAACTTGAGATACATCAATAAAGCCATGATAAATAACATTAAGGCTTGATAAAGAGATCATGAGGCATATCATAATGAAAAGAACATGATTCATAACTTGAATATGTGGCTACAACATTTTACATAGACAATAATTTCCATATCACCAAGGTTCATCCCTATGGTGTCATTAAAAAATTATCAAGGTTATTCACCAAGGTATCGTTAAAATAGTCATCTCTAGAGACTATGTCTTCACCCAATGCATTGGATCGATATCAGGGCGCACCCTTAATTTTTCTTTATTATCATGTGATCTACATATATCATCATCAAAAATTTCATAAATAATCCATATTGCATAAAAGATATGGGTTTCATTTCATAATCATAACGTTTTAAAAACTGCTTTAAAGACATGATCTTTATGTCACTTTAAACCCAATGAAAAGGAAAGTAGTTTTCATGTTTTTAAGTCCGAGAATTAAAATAGAACATTTTGACATATATGTGAAAACCCCATTAAAAGAAAGATCATTTAGTATTCACTTAGTAAAATAAAATAATTTGAGAAAAAGATAAAGACATTTTGAGATGAAAATTCTGCAGCATAAAGGCCATGTTACAGGGTTTTAGAAAACATTGAAAAGACAGGGGACATGGGTCACCCACTCATAAATGATACGTAAAATAGTAGTGGGATATAATATAAAGTATTTAATAACATTTTAATGAAATTGTAATTATATACCATATGAAATGAAGAACATGAAAAGAAGACAAAAATAAGATTTCTCTTATGAAAATTCGGAAGCCTAACGTCGTTACTTAAAACTTCAAAAAAGATGAATTGATGAGATAAAATAGGGTCTCTCATCATTTGAACTTAAATAGGACATTATAAAAGATATATAAGATCATACCCCAACATAATAAAAGGAACTTGAAAGAAATGACATGAAAATAGAACTTCAAAAATGAGAAGGGTGGAAGAATCCCATACAATAATTCAGTAGCCTAACAACACCATTTAAACATTCCTAAAATGGAATATTTATAGTAAGAGGGGATCTGTCATAATATGATCATGAAAATAGAAGTAATAGGAATATAAAATACATCCCCCAACATAAGAACATGGGGCTTAAATGAAATGACATACAAAAGAGTACTTGAAAATATAGTGGTAAGATCCCTTACCTTAAAATGTAACTCTTAAAACTCTAAGGTCGGGACCTTGAGGGCTGCCAGGAAACTTGGGTGGACTCCTTGGGAGGAAATGAGACCAGATCATTGTTTAGGGGTAGTTGGGAATGAAATTAATGAGTGAACAATTGGTATTTATAGGATAAGTGAGGGGACAAGGCATTAATGGCCAAGGGACACCTCATTGGTGGTATTGGAAAAACCATGGGCTTGCCCAAGATATTTTCCCATGGTATTGGCCACTTGGGAAACCTCATACCTTATGATACTATTCATAAGTCAACTAGAATTATTAAATAATTATTACATCCTTAATGATTTCATTAAACACCCGAAACTCAAAACTAAAAATTTACAATTCACCAAAAATTCAACTTTTTCAGAAAAATACAACAAATTCACCTTATAATAATATCGATGCTCAGAATTAAAAAATTAAATCCATTTTATAAAGATAATTTTCTGAATATTTTGAATTTAATTTTAAAAAAACACTATTCACTTAAAAACAATAATACTTAACTAATAATTTCTGAAATAGTTATTTACATATTTTATTGAATCACATTACTTAATCAAGGTACCTAAATTATATTAATACTTTATTTTAGTGATATTACTAATCAATTTGGTCACATTACTAATACTAAGCATAAAATCACTATTCATAATTTACTATTCACTAAAAAATAAGTTGATCTTATTAGACTATAAATTTATTACTAAACATATTTTCAGAAGACCATTTTCTGAAAATCATTACACATCACTAATTATTTATGGTTTACATAAATATTTTGAAATATTGTTTTTCAAAAATTCATCACTAATATACGTCCTACTTTTATCCAGATATTTGAAAATTCAAAAACTTCACCATAAGAAGACATCAAAATTTTTATTTAAATCAAATGATTACACAAGGTAGTTGTGGTCTTGTTACATAACCCCTTATAAAATCGGCATAGGACCTAAGAGTAAGGTGTGCTAGAGTGATAGAATCTTGGGGCGGCTTGGTCAAAATTTCTTGAGTAGTGATTTATATCCTCTTGAACATCTCGCAATGGCGATTCCATTCCAGCTTCAAATGATGAAGTTTGGCTTGGGTTTGGTCCAGAGCAATGCCCAAAGGTGGTAACTCCTTCCCGAGTTCCATCAGATGGGCTTCGATTGGCCCGAGACTACTGAATGTGGCAATTGAATCTTCTTTCTATATTAATAAATCAAGATCAATTGTATTTATAGACAATAATCGCAACATTTTGTTTCCAACGGTCATATTGACCAACAGTCATATAACAGTTGAATCCAAATGGTCTTATTTTAATTATACTCATTTTATTAAATGAAATAGTTTTTTTGAGTTTAAAACAAAATAACACACAAAGTTAGGAAACAAAATTTATTAAAAATTTATGGTAATTACAATCTTCCCCCCTTGAGAAATTGCATCCTAAAAATTTTGAAATTGGTCTTGGAAATTTCGTTGAATGTCCCACATCGCAAAAAGAGTCTGTAAAACTATTACTTTAAAATAAAGAAAGGGAAGTTCAAATGTCACCCGAGTTAACCCGTACTAGGATTCCATGTATGAAAAACATGGATATGGAAGAGAAAAAAAAGGGTCATATTCTGATGGAGAGTGATAAAATACATGATTAGGAGAAAATTAACCACAAGAAGATCACAAACTTATGATGTGTTAAACAAGCTTTGATTACCCAGTAGGAAACGTAAACCAACAACGTTTTTGTTTTACGTTCCTTTTGATAATTTCGTGGAATAAATTTACTACATAGAATAGAAACGTCATTAAATATACTTACCTTCAAGTTGACTTTCATCCCTTAATAAGTTTCCACCAAGAATAATCTTTTCTCTAAAAAATGAGCATTCAAAAAGACCTAGTCTCCTAACAAGCACAAGAATCATCTTCTAGAGAATCACGTAATCCACAAAAGAATAACTATATCTTTCCCTTGTCTTTAGTCCTAAACAATAAATAAAATGGTTAGTACAAGATCATATACTCCCCAAAAAGGATATTCCTTTAAAAAAATAAATATTACTATTAATCTCCGAAATTCAACCAAAGTGCCCAATGTTCCAGAAAAACCATTCAATACACAATCATCATTAAAATTATCCAGAATAATCCAAACTTAGATTAGAACTGAAAACTCAGAAGGATTTGATAACAGAGTCATTCATGATAAACTTTATCATTCATCTCCAAACAACATCAACTACTCATATCATCTTATAACAAAAGTAACTAACCAAATCACATTTTCCCCAAGATAGGTCAATCATTTCTATAAGTTACCTAAATCACCATAAGTTCACCTTAAATTCATAGATTCTTCAAAATATAAGTCATCCTTTACTTCTCATTTAAAATATTGTATTAATCTATTTACCTTGATCATATAGGGTTCCCAAATTAGTGAACGTCTTCCAAAATAATATTCATCTTTTAATCCCCTAATCATTTTTTTCCAGAAGTACAGCTTCACAACATCAACATGTGATACATAACAATAGATGTTTTCCTTAATGATATAAAACCATATTAGGTA
Organism: Viscum album; assembly: GCA_963277665.1. Lineage (NCBI taxonomy): Eukaryota > Viridiplantae > Streptophyta > Magnoliopsida > Santalales > Viscaceae > Viscum > Viscum album. The sequence continues at coordinate 940,946,685 of OY728129.1, forward strand.
GTGACTCGATGTTCTTAAGAAAAAATTAAAGATATGATCATAGAGCATGAACTAAAGTACAACATGACATAGAGAATTATTTCAAACAAGTTACATGTACTTCAGTCATCATGATCTATCTCAACATAGGAATTTCATTGTTCCCTTGCCCTTGACGATTGTTGATGCTAATCATACTTCTCATCCCGTCCAAGAGATCATTGCCTTTGATAATTTCTAACTTCTCCACAATTATGAAATTGAATAGTATAAGGTACATTGGATTGAACCTTATCTTCATTCATCACATTATCCATTTTTTAAAGTAATTGGCTACTTTATGCCCTATAATCCCACACTTAAAACATCTCTCGATTCCATTGTGAAATTTTCCTTGGATCCTCTTTCCACACTTTTTGCAAAAAGGAAATTGGGTCTTCTTTCCCATATCACCTTTATCAGATGAACATCCTTGAGACTTCATCTTCCTCTTCCTGGATAAATTTGGGCATTCAACGAGGTACCAATTATTAATTGTGATTTTTGATAGCTGGTTTGGCATAATCACAATATGTTCAACTTGATCTCTCGTTGTCTCTGTCATATATATAGGGAAATCATAACATTTCCCATCACATTTGTTGTTGGGACATGTTCTTCTATTTCATACCGTTAACTAAGAAAAGAAAGTATAATTAGGGGGCTTAAATATTTATCCAATAATCATGAAAAGAAAACTTTAAGCATAGAAGGATAAACTTATAGAAGAAAAGTATATCCTAACTTGTGATCCCCTAGTTTCAAATCTAGGTTATCTATGATCATTTATTCTTATGTGAATCTTTATTTTATTTTATCTTTTTTCCTTTAATAATGGTTTATACTAAGCTTATGAATTTACCAAAGTATATCGCACGGGAGTGTCGAACCAAGAGTGCAGCAAGGCCCGTTACAGTGCACCAGGTTACCGCATGCCAAGCCCAAAACCCCTTGTCAAGGTTTTCAATCCTAGGTACATATGTGCCAGAGCCACCACTACTTGTTCGTATCGAGATAGGGATTTATTTTTTTAGAAACCACTTACTCAATACTTCACCAAAATACTAGGATGTTTTCCTATATTTAATATTTTCATTAAGAATCCTTGTAAATTTTTCAAATACTAATTTCCACAAATAACTAAACCATCCATTGATACAATCTATAGCATCCTGCATTTTTATGACATAAACTATCATTACATTATACAAAACCGAGGATCATTAAGGTTTAGTGTCTTGGAAACCAAGAACTAATACATGACAACATAAAACAAATTATTCTTAAACACTTTTAAGTCTTATTCATTTGTTCATCCTATGTTCAGTGCTGCATCTCATAACATGCGAATATACATCAAAGGAAATGGTGAGCAGACGGCCCAGTAAGGGAAATAAGTGAAACATTTTACATGTGAACTGGATATAAATCAATAAAGTCATGATAAATAACTTTAAGGCTTTAGAAAGAGATCATGTGGAATATGATAATGAAATGAACATGATTCATAACATGAATATGTTGCTACATAATTTAACATAGAAAATCATTTCAGTATCACCATGTTCCATCCCCATGGTGTTATTAAAAATTACCAAGGTTATTCACCAAGGTATCGTTAAAATGGTCATCTCTAGAGATTAATTCTCTACCCAATGCATTGGAGCGCTATCAGGGTGCACTATTAATTTTACATTATTATAATATGAGACACATATATAATCATCAAATATTTCATAAATAAACCATATAGCATAAAATAAATGGGTTTCATTTCAAATCAAAACGTTTTAAAAAATTCTTTAAATAAATGATATTTAGGTCACTTTAAACCCACAGACAAGTAAAGTGGGTTATATATATATATCAAAGAATTATAATAGAAAATTTTGATATATATGTGAATAACCCTTTAGAAGAAAGTTATTTGAGTATTCACTTAATAAAATGAAAGAATTTGAGAAAAAGAGAAAGACATTTTGAGACAAAAATTCTGCAGCATAACAGCTATGTTACAGGGTTTTAGAAAACATTGAAAAGATAGGGGACATGGGTCACCCACTCATAAATGATCCATAAAATATTAGGGGGACCAAATATATAGTATTTAAGTACATAGTAATGAAATTTGAAAGATATACCATATGAAATGAAGAACTTGAAAGGAATAAAAAAAAATATTTCTCTTATGAAAATTCGGCAGCCTAACTCCTTTACTTAAAACGTCAAAAAAAATTAATTGTTGAGATAAAATAGGTTATCTCATCATATGAACAAAAAAAGTAAATTATAATAGATATATAATATCAAAACCCAACATAAGAAATGGATCTTGAAAAAATTACATGAAAATAGAACATAAAAAATGAGAAGGGTGGAAGAATCCCTTACAAAAATTCGTTAGCCTAATGGCGCCACTTAAACATTCATAAAATGAAATGATGAGAGTAATAGGGGATCTCTCATCATATGATTATGAAAATGTATGTAATAGGAATATAGGAGAACATCTCCCACCATAATAACATGGGGCTTAAATGAAATGACATACATAAAAGTACTTGAAAAGAAAGAGAGAGGTAGGATCCCTTACCTTAAAACGCAACTCTTAAAACTCAAAGGTCGGGACCTTGAGGGATTTAGAAACCTTGGGAGGACCCCTTAGGAGGTAATGTGACCAGATATTCGTTGAGGGGGAGTTGTAAATGAAATGAATGAGGGAAAGGCTATGTATTTATAGGAGAAGTGAGGGGACAAGGCATTAATGGCCAAGGAACACCTCATTAGTGGTACTGGAAAAACCATGAGCTTTCCCATGGTATTTTCCCATGGTATTGGCCAATTGGGATACCTAATACCTTATATTATTATTCATAAGTAGACCAGAATTATTACATAATTATTTCACACTTAATGATTTCATTAAACACCCGAAACTCAAAACTAAAAAATCACTATTCACCAAAAAGTCAACTTTTTCAGAAAAATACTAAAACATCACTTTAACATAATATTGATGCTCTAAATTCAAAAATGAAAAACATTTTATAAAATTAATTTTCAAAATATTTTTATTTTAAATTTTAAATAAAATACACTATTCACCTGGAAAACTAATACTTAACCTATAATTTCTGAAATAGTTATTTACCTATTTTATTGAATCACATTACATAATCAAGGTGCCTAAATTATATTAATACTTTCTTTAAATGAGATTAATAATACATATGGTCACATTACTAATCCTAAGAATAAAATCACTATTCATAATTTACTATTCACTAAAAATTAAGTTGATCTTATTAGACTCTAAATTTCTTAATGAACACATTTTTAGAAGACCATTTTCTAAAAATACATACACATCATTAATTATTTACGGTTTACATAAATATTTTAAAATATCGTTTTTCGAAAATTCATCAATAATATACATCCTATTTTTATCCGGATATTTGATAATTCAAAAAATTCACCATAAGAATACATCATAATTTTTTTAAATCAAAGGATTACACAAGGAAGTTACAGTCTTGTTACATAACCCCTTATAACACCAGCATACGACATAAGAGTAAGGTATGCTAGGGTGATAAAATCTTGGGGCGACTCGGCCAACATTATTTGAGTAGTGATTTCTATCACCTTAAACTTCTCGAGAAGTCGATTCCGTTCCAACATCACACGATGACGTTCATCTTGGGTTTGGTCCATAGAAAAGCACAAAAGTGCTTCCTCCTTCCTAAGTTCCATTAGATGGGCTTCGATCGGCCCAAGACTACTGGATGGGGCCATTGAATCTACTTTCTATATTAATTAATCAAGATCACTTGTATTTATAGAAAATAATCACAGCATTTAGTTTCCAACAATCTTATTGACTAATGGTCATATACCAGTCGAATCCCAATGGTCTTATTTTAATTATACTCATTCTATTAAATGAAATAGTTTTGGTGAGTATTAAATAAAATAACACACAATGTTAGAAGTCAAAATTTACTCAAAATTTATTGTCGTTACAATCTTCCCCCCTTAAGAAATTGTGTCCTCACAATTTTGAAATTAGGCTTTGAAATTTCATTGAATGTCCCACATCAGAAAAAGAGTCAGTAAAACAATTACTTTAAAAGAAATAAAGGGAACTACAAATGTCACCCAAGTTAACCCATACTTAAATTCCATGTAGGAAAACATGGATATAGTAGAGAAAACAAAGGGTCAAGTTCTGATGGAGAGTGATAGAAAACATGATTAGGAGAAAATTAACCACAAGAAGATCACAAACTTATGATGTGTTAAACGGTCTTTGATTACCCAGTAGGAAACGTAAACCAACAACATTTTTGTTTTACGTTTCTTTTCATAATTTTGAAGAATTAATTTACTACATAGAATAAAAACATCAGAAAATACACTTACCATCAAGTAGAATTTCATCCCTTAAGAAGTTTCCACCAAGAATCATATTTTATACAAACAATGAGAATTCAAAAATACTTGGTCTCATTAAAAGCACATGAATCATCTTCTAGATAATCACATAATCCACAAAAGAATTACTATATTTTTCCCTTTTCTTCAGTCATCAACTAAAACTAAAATGGTTAGTACAAGATCATATACTCCCAAAAATGGATATTCCTTTATAAAAATAAATATGACTATTAATCTCCAAAACTCAACCAATGTTCCCAATGTTCTAGAAAGACCATTCAATACACAACCATCATTAAAATTATTCATAATAATCCAATAGAATATTGGAACCCAAAACTCAAAAGGATTTGATAACATAGTCTTCCAAGATAAAATTTATCTTTCATCTCCAAAGATCATCAACCACTCTTAACGTCTTATAACAAAATTAACTAACCAGATCTCATTTTCCCCAATATAGGTCAATAATTTCCATAAGTTACCTAAATCACCATAACTTCACCTTAAATTCATAAATTCTTCAAAAAATAAGTCAACCTTAACTTATCAAAGAAGATATCATCGTAATCTATTTACCTTGACCATATAGGGTTCTCAATTTAGTGAACGTCTTCCAAAAAAATGTTCATCTTTTAATCCCCTAATCATTCTTTTTTCAAGAAGTACAGCTTCACAACATCAACATGTGATAAATAATATTAGATTTTTCCCATAATGATATAAGACCATATTAGGTAGTGACTCGATGTTCTTAGAAATCATTAATGATATGCTCATAGAGCATGAACTAAAAGACAACATGACATATACTATTATTGCGAAGAAGTTACATGTACTTCAGTCATCATGATCCATCTCATCATAGGAATTGAATTGTTCCCTTTTCCTCGATGATTTTTGAAGCTCAACATGCTTCTCATCCCATCCAAGAGAGCATTTCCTTGGATAATGTCCAAATTCTCCACATTTATGACATTGAATAGTATAATGTACATTAGATTGAACCTTATCTCTATTCATCTCGTTATACATTTTTTAAAAGAAATTGGCTACTGTATGCCCTATCATCCCACACATAAAACATCTTTTAGTTACAATGTGACATTTTCCTTGGTGCCTCTTTACACACTTTTTGCATAAACGAAATTGGGTCCTCTTTCCCATATCACCTTTATCACATGAACATCCTTGTGACTTCATCTTCCAATTCCTAGATTAATTTGGGAATTGAACTAGGTACCAATTATTAATTGTGATTTTTGATAGCTGGTTTGGAATAATCACAATATGTTCAACATGATCTCTCGTCATCTTAGTCATATTAATAGGGAAATCATCACATTTCCTATCACATTGGTTGTTGGGACATGTTCTTCTATTTCCCACCATTAAATAAGAAAATAAAGTATAATTAGGGGGCTTAAATACATAGACAATATTCATGAAAAGGAAACTTTAATCATGGAAGGATAAACATGTAGAAGAAAAGTATATCCTAACTTGTGATCCCCTAGGTTCCAATCTCGGTTATCCATGATCATATATTCTTATGTGAATCTTTATTTTATTTAATCATTGTTCCTTTAATAATGGTTCATATTAATCTTATGAATTTACCAAAGCATGTCCCCCGGGAGTGTCAAACCAAGAGTACAACAAGGCCCATTGTTGTGCACCAGGTTACCCCGTGTCAAGCCCGAAACACCTTGTCAAAGTGTTCACTCCTAGGTACATCTGTTCCAGAGCCACCACTACTTGTTCGTATCCAGAGAGGGAATTATTTGTTTAGAAACGATGTACTCAATACTTCACCAAAATACAAGTATGATTTCCTATATTTAATATTTTCATTAATAAAACTTGTAAATATTTCAAATACTAATTTACAAAAATAACTAAACCATCCTTTGTTACCAACTATTTCATCCCGCTTTTTTATCACATAAACATTCATTACAATATAAAAAACGGAGGATCTTTAAGGTTTAGTGTCATGGAAACAAGGAACTTAATAAATGACAACATAAAAAAATTTCTTCTTAAACACTTGTAAGGATTTTTCATTTATTCATCCTAAGTTCATTACTTCTTCTCATAACCTGGGAACATGCATCAAAGGAATGGGTGAGTAGAAGGCCCATTAAAGAAAAATAATGGAAACATTTTACATGTGAACATGAGATACATCAATAAAGACATGATAAATAACATTAAGGATTGAGAAAGAGATCATGAGGCATATCATAATGAAAAGAACATGATTCATATCTTGAATATGGGGATACAATATTTAACATATAAAATCCGTTCCATATCACCAAGGTCCATCCCCGAGGTTTCATTAAAAATTACCAAGGTTATTCACCGAGGTATCGTTAAAATAGTCATCTCTAGAGATTAAGTCTTTACCCAATGCATTGGAGTTCTATCAGGGTGCACCCTTAATTTGTATTTTTTATAAAGTGAGCTACATATATCATCATCAAACATTTCATAAATAAACCATATAGCATAAAAAAGGTGTTTCATTTCATAATCCTAACGTTTAAAAACTACTTTAAAGACATGATCTTTATGTCACTTTAAAACCATAGAAAAGGAAAGCCGGTTTAATTTATGTAAATACAAGAATTAAAATAGAAAATTTTGATATATATATATATATGTGAATACCCCTGTAGAATAATTATATTTGAGTATTCACTTAATATAATAAAATAATTTGAGAAAAAGAGAAAGTCATTTTGAGACGAACATTCTGCAGCATAAAAGCTATGTTACAGGGTTTTAGAAAACATTGAAAAGACATGGGACATGGGTCACCCACTCATAAATGAACCATAAAATAGTATGGGGAAATAATATAAAGTATTTAAGTACATTGTAATGAAATTAGAAATATATACCATATAAAATGAATAACTTTAAAGGAATTCAAAAATATGATTTCTCTTAGGAACATTCGGTAGCCTAACAGTGTTACTTAAAAAATCAAAAAAATTAATTAATGATATAAAATAGGGTATATGATCATATAATCATGAATAATACAGTATAATAGATATATAAGATCATAAACCAAAATAATAAAAGGAAATTGAAAGAAATTACATGAAAATAGAACTTGAAAAATGAGATGGGTGGAAGAATCCCTTACAAAAATTTTGTAGCCTAACGACGCCACGTAAACATTCATAAAATGAAATGATGAGAGTAAGAGGAGATATATCATCATATGATCCTGAAATTGGATGTAATAGGAATATGAAAGAACATCCCCCAACATAATAACATGGGTCTTAGAGGAAATGACATACAAAAAAGTACTTGAAAAGAAAGAGAGGTAGGATCCCTTACCTTAAAACATAACTCGTAAAACTAGACGGTCGGGACCTTGAGGGCTTGGGGGATCCTTGGGAGGACAACTTGGGAGGTAATGAGACCAGATCATCATTTAGGGGAGTTGTAAATTAAATTAAAGAGGGAAAGGCTTGGTATTTATAGGAGAAGTGAGAGGACAAGGCATTAATGGTCATGGGACACCTCATTGGTGGTATTGGTAAAACCATGGGCTTTCCCATGGTATTGGACACTTGGGACACCTCATAACTTATATTACTTTTCATAATTAGACCAGAATTATTACATAATTATTACAGCCTTAATGATGTCATTAAACACCCAAAACTCAAAACGGAAAATTCAATATTCACAGAAAATTCAACATTTTTAGAAAAATCCCAAAACATCACTTTAACATAATATGGATGCTCTGAATTCAAAAATGACTTCCATTTTATAAAAAAAATCAAAATATTTTTAATTTAATTTTTAAATAAAAAACACTATTCACCCAAAAAAACTAATACTTAACTAATAATTTATGAAAAATTTATTTACCTATTTTATTGAATCACATTACTTAATCAAGGTGCCTAAATTGTATTAATACTTTATTTGTGTGTGATTACAAATAGATTTGGTCACATTACTATTCCTAAGAGTAAAATCACTATTCATAATTTACTAATCTCCAAAAATTATGATGATCTTACTAGAGTCTAAATTTCTTACTGAAAACATTTATAGAAGAAACTTTTCTGAAAATCCTTATAGAACATTAATTATTTATGGTTTATAAAAATATTTTGAAATATCCTTTCTCCAAAATTCATCAATAATATACATCCTATTTTTATCAGGACATTTGAATATTCACAAACTTTACCATAAGAAGACATCACAATTTTTATTTAAGTCAATGGATTACAAATGGAAGTTACGGCCTCGTTATATAACCTCTTATATCGCCAGCATAGGACCTAAGAGTAAGGTGTGCTAGGGTGATATAATCTTGTGGCGGCTCAGAAAACATTGCAAGAGTAGTGATTTTTATCATCTTGAACTTCTCACAAAATAGATTTTGTTCCAGCTTCACACGATGATGTTCGGCTTGGGTTTGGTCCAGAGCAACGCCCAAAGATGCTACCTCCTTCCCTAGTTCTGTCAGATGGGCTTCGATCGGCCCGAGACTACTGGATGTGGCCATCTAATCTTCTTTCTATATTAATTAATCAAGATCACTTGTATTTATAGACAATAATTGCGACATTTAGTTTCTAATGGTCATATTGACCAACGGTCATATAACAGTCGAATCTCAATGGTCTTATTTTAATTATACCCATTTTATTAAATGAAATAGTTTTGTTGAGTATAAAATGAAATAACAAAAAAAGTTAGTAGAAAAAATTTATTCAAAATTTTGGGTCGTTACAATCTTTCCCCCTTAAGAAATTTCATCCTCTCAATTTTGAAATTGGGCTTGGAAATTTCATTGAAAGTCTCTCATCGGAAAAAGAGTCAGTAAAACTATTACTTTAAAAGAATGAAATGGAAGTACAAATGTCACCCGAGTGAACCCATAATAGGATTCCATGTAGGAAAACATTGATATGGAAGAGAAAACAAAGGGTCAAGTTCTGATGGAGAGTGATATAAAACATGATTAGGAGAAAATTAACCACCAGAAGATCACAAACTTATGATGTGTAAAACGGTCTTTGATTACACAGCAAGAAACATAAACTAACGACGGTTTTGTTTTAAATTCCTTTTCATAATTTTGAAGAATTCATTTACTATATTGAATAAAAACATAAAGAAATATACTTACCTTCAAGTAGAGTTTCATCCCATACTATGTTTCCACCAAGACTATTCTTTTATCCAAACAATGACCATTAAAAAAGACTTGGTCTCATCAAAAGCATAAGAATCGTTTTCTAGAGAATCACATAATACACAAAAGAATAACTATATTTTTTCCTTCTATTCAGTCATCAAATAAAACTAAAATGTTTAGTATGAGATCATATACTCCCTAAAAAGTATATTTCTTTATAAAAAGAAATATGACTATTAATCTTCAAAATACAACAAAAGGGCCCAAATTTCCAAAAAGACCATTCAATAAATAATCATCCTTAAAATTATTCAGAATTATCCAAACTAAGAATGGAACCCAAAACTCAGAAGGATTTGATATCATAGTCTTCCAAGATAAACATTATCGTCCATCTACAAACAACATCAACCACTCTTAATGTCTTATAACAAAATTAACTAACCAAATCACATTTTCCACAAGATTGGTTAATCACATCAATAAGATACCTAAATCACCATAAGTTCACCTTAAATTCATCGATTCCTCAAAATATAATTCATCCTTTACTTACCAAAGAATATACCATAATAATCTATTTACCTTGAACATATAGGGTTCCCAAATTAGTGAACGTCTTCCAAAATAATATTCATCTTTTAATCCCCTAATAATTTTTTTCAAGAAGAAAAACTTCACAACATCAACATGTGATACATAACAATAGGTGTTTTCATTAATGATATAAAATCATCTTAGGTAGTGACTAGATGTTCATAGAAAACATTGAAGATATTCTCATATAGCAAGAACTAAAATACAACATGACATAGACAATTATTGCGAAGAAGTTACATATACTACATACATAATGATCCATCACAGCATGAGAGTTTTATTGTTCCCTTGTCCTTGACAATTGTTGATGATAATCATGCTTCTCATACCATCTAAGAGAGATTTTCCTTGGACAATGTCCAAATTCTCCACATTTACGACATTGAATAGTATATGGTACATTAGATTGAACCATATCTCCATTCATCACATTATCCATTTTTTAAAGGAATTGGCTACTTTATGCCCTATCATTCCACACTTAAACCTTATACCATTTACATAGTGACATTTTCCTTGGTGCCTCTTTCCACACTTTTTACACAAAGGAAATTGGGTCTCCATTCCCTTATCACCATTATCAGATGAACAACCATAAGACTTCATCTTCTTCTTCCTGGATGAATTTGGGCATTCAACTAGGTACCAATTATTAATTGTTATTTTTGATAGCTGGTTTGGCATAATCACAATATGTTCAAATTGATCTATTGTCATCTCTATCATATTAATAGGTAAAGCGTCACATTTCTTATCACATTGGTTTTTGGGAAATGTTCTTTTATTTCCAGCCAATAACTAAGAAAAGAAATTATAATTTGGGGGCTTAAATACTTAGCCAATAATCATGAAAAGGAAACTTTAAGCATAGAAGGATAAACTTGTAGAATAAAATTATATCATAACTTGTGATCCCCTAGGTTTCAATCTAGGTTATCCATGATCATATATTCTTATGTAAATATTTATTTTACCTTATCTTTGTTCCTTTAATAATGGTTCATATTAAGCTTATTAATTTACCAAAGCATATCATTTGGGTGTGTCAAACCAAGAGTGCAGGAAGGCCCGTTTCCATGCACCAGGCTACCCTAAGTCAAGCCCGAAACACCTTGTCAGAGTTTTCTCTCCCAAGTACATCTGTTCCAGAGCCACCTCTTCTTGTTTGTATCCATAAATGGATTTATTTGTTTGGAAACCACATACTCAATACTTCACCAAAATACCAATGTGTTTTTTTATATTTAATATTTTCATTAAGAAACATTGTAATGATTTCAAATCCTAATTTCCACAAATAATTAAACCATATTTTGATACCAACTATATCATACCATATTTTTATCACATAAACTTTCATTGCATTATACAAAATCAAGGATATTTAAGGTTTAGTGTCTAGGAAACCAGGAACTTAATACATGACATCATAAAAAAAATCTCCTTAAACACTTGTAAGCCTTATTCATTTGTTTATCCTAACTTCATTACTGAGTAACATAACCTGGGAACATACATCAAAGGAAAGGGTTAGCAGAAGGCCTAGTAAGGTAAATAAGGTAAATATTTTACATGTGAACTTGAGATACATCAATAAAGTCATGGTAAATAACTTTAAGTCTTGAGAAAGAGATCATGAGGCATATAATAATGAAAAGAACATGATTCATAACTTGAATATGTTTCTAAAACATATAACATGGAATATCAATTCTGTATTACCAAGGTTCATCCACTAGGTTTCATTATAAAATTACCAAGGTTGTTCACCAAGGTATCGTTGAAATGGTCATCTCTAGAGATTATGTCTTTACCCAATGCATTTGAGAGCTATCAAGTAGAACCATTAATTTTAATTTATTATCTTGTGATACACATATAATATCATCAAACATTTCATAAATAAACCATATAGCAGAAAATAAATGGGTTTTATTTCAAAATCATAACGTTTTAAAAACTGCTTTAATGACATGATCTTTATGTCACTTAAAACCCATGAAAAAGTAAAGAAAGTTTCATGTATGTAAATACAAGAAATAAAATATAACATTTTGATATATATGTAAATAACCCTTTAGGAGGAATATCTTTGAATATTCACTTAATAAAATAAATGAATTTTTTAAAAAGTGAAAGACATTTTCAGACGAAAATTCTGCAGCATAACAGCTATGTTACGGGGTTTTAGAAAACATTGAAATGATAGGGGACATAGGTCACCAACTCATAAATGATCCATAAAACAGTAGGGGGATAGAATATAAAGTATTTAATAACATTGTAATGAAATTTTAAAGATATAACATACGAAATTAATAAATGATAGGAAGACAAAAATAAGAATTCTCTTATGAAAATTCGGAAGCCTAATGGCGTTACTTAAAACATAAAAAAAATTAATTGATGAGATAAAATAGGTTCTCTCATAATATGAAAATAAAAATTAAAGTATAATAGATATATAATTTTTTACCCCAACATTAGAAAAGGAACTTTAAAAAATGACATGAAAATAGAACATGAAAATTGAGAAGAGTGGAAGAATCCCTTACAAAAATCTGGCAGCCTAACGATGCCTCTTAAACATTCATAAAAAGAAATTATGAGAGTAAAAGGGGATCTATAATCATATGATCATGAAAATGGAATTAATAGTAATATAAAAGAACATCCCCCAACATATGAACATGGAGCTTAAATGAAATCACATAAAAAATATTACATGAAAAAAGAGAGAGAGGAAGGATCCCTTACTTTAAAACGTAACTCTTAAAACTCGAAGGTTGAGACCTTAAAATCTTGGGGGAACCTTGGGAGGACTAATTGGGAGGTAATGAGACCAGATATTTGTTTAGGGGGATTTTTAAATGAAATTAATGAGGGAAAATCTTGGTATTTAATAGAGAAGTGAGGGGACAAGGCATTAATGGCCAAGGGACACCTCATTAGTGGTATTGGCCAAACCATGGGTTTGCCCTTGGTATTTTCCCATGGTATTGGACACATGGGACACCACATTCCTTATATTACTATTAATAAGTCAACCAGAATTATTATATAATTATCACATCATTAATGAGGTCATTAAACACCCTAAACTCAAAATTGAAGATTTACTATTCACCGAGAATTCAACTTTTTCAGAAAAATCCCAAAAATTAAACTTAACATAATATCGATGCTAGAAATTAAAAAATGAACTCAATTTTAAAAAATTATGTTTCTAAATATTTTTAATTTAATTTTTAAATAAAAAACACTATTCACCTGAAAAAACTAATACTTAACTAATAATTTCTGAATCAGTTATTTACCTATTTTATTGAATCACATTAATTAATCATGGTGCCTAAATTATATTAATACTTTTTATGTGGGATTAGTAATACACTTTGTCACATTACTTATCATAAGCGTAAAATCAATATTCATAATTTACTATTCACCAAAAATTATGTTGATCTTATTAGACTCTAAATTTCATATGGAACACATTTGCAGAAGGACATTTTATGAAAATCATTACACCTCACTAATAATTTATGGTTTACATAAATATTTTGAAATATCCATTTTCCAAAATTCATCAGTAATATACATCCTATTTTTATCCAGACATTTGAAAATTCACAAACATCACCATAAGAATACATCACGATTTTTATTTAAATCAAAGGATTACATAAGGAAGTTACAATCTCTTTACATAACCCCTTATAACACCTGCATAGGACCTAAGAGTAAGGTGTGCTAGGGTGATAGAATCTTGGGGTGGCTCGGCCGACATTGCATGAGTAGTGATTTCTATCATCTTGAACTTATCTCGAAGGCAATTTCGTTCCAGCTTCACACGATGAAGTTCGGCTTCGGTCTGGTCCAGAAAAAAGCTCAAAGGTGCTACCTCCTTCCTGAGTTCCATCATATGGGCTTTGTGTAAGAACCTGGATCTTCTTTTCAAGTACGTTTTCCCTTTTCTAGAGATTTTAAGAAAAATGTTTTTTCTGGAAATTTTCAATGTTCACACCATGTACTTTTGGAGTACACGTCATGTACTCTTTTCTGGATCGAAGCTATGTGCTGGCCGTGTCCGGGCCACACACACTGTGTGTAAGGCTGAGGTGGAGGCCAGTTAATTCATAGTATGGAAAAACTGAATGACACACCGTGTACTCATGAAGTACACGCCGTGTACTTTTTTTTTTCATTAAACGGACCGGGGTCGCGCCTGACCCCCAAAATCGTCTTCTTCTCTAGATTTCGTCTGCCCGAAAGTGACCATACGACTGAATCTTCCCCATGCTCCCACCTCGCCGTCCGTTCTCCGATTCGAGCACAGTCAATTACGTTGGAATAGCAGTGGTGAGTTATTTCTTCTTCTTTAGCCTTGTTTCTTGATTCCTCCTCATTTCCAAGTTATCATGGCGTGAACTTTTTGTGTGTTTTCTCAGATCTACGTCGTTCTAAGGGGAATCTATCATCGAGGTTCACATATATCAATCTCTTAGGATCGAGGTAGGTGGTTTGTGCCTTTCCGTAGAATGTTGATGAATATTATGTGCAAATTCCACCAATACCCGTGAACGTGGTATTGTGTGTTTCCTATTTTTCCCTTGCTGTCTTCCTTCTTTGCTTGTTTTCTTTAGTAGAGGTTATGTCTTGTGAGTGGAGTAATTTATTTTGTGCTGAGATTTCTTTGCAATGCTTGTTTTGCCTGTTGGGAGTTTTTCCAGTTGCCATGCCTAGTTGTAGGATAGCGGAACTGTTGTTTTTTTATTTCTGTTGAGCCGTAGAGTGATAGCCAGGTAGTCCATGAGGTTTAATTGGACGATACACGTGCACTAACCATGCTTAGTTCCACCCTGGACTGTGAGAACCTATAGTAGTAGACCAAAATGAGAATTGACGGAATGACTTCTCCAGAGTGTCTTTTAATTACGATGAGATACTATAGGGGGAATTGATGTTGAGTGCTTCCCTAGAGAGTATGTAGATCCTTGACACGGGCCACATGGGGAATTGACGTTAAGTTCTTCCCCATAGAGCCTTTAGAACGATACGAGACTATAGGGGGAATTGACGGTGAGTGCTTCCCTAGAGATTCTGCATAATTACGTAGCTGAACCAGAGGGGTGAGACTGTGTGTGCCTCCCAGATAGTTGCTAGTAATTATAGGTTGAAAAATAGAGGATAGACTGTGAGAGCTACCCAGAGGGATACCTGTTTCTTCTTTTGTTGTTGGTCGTTTACTTGTGTGCTTTACTTGTTAGAACTGTGGATTGTAGCTGCTTGTGCTTTCCTATTTACTACTTCTTGTTTATTTACTACCATGTATTCATTTGACTGTAAGGCAAAAATCTTTGGGTGATTCCCTATAGGGATTGTATCAAAAACCCTGTTTGGTCCATGCTTTTGGGCCCATGAAGACTATGTTGCTGCAGGTATAGACAAGGGCAAGCACCCTTCTACATCAGGATCTTAATTGCACCAGGAGCTGGGGAGCATGGGACCGAGACATGGCTCCCGATGCTGAGAATCTTACATTGTTTTCTTTTGCACTTGGTTTCAGTTGTATTTCAGCACGTTGTTGTGTTTGATGTTTTCCTTGGATTCTTGTACCTGCTGCATCATTGTCATCAATGTTATATATCTACATTGCTTTCGCTGTTTGGTTTCTGTTGTTATGCATGTTGTTTTCTTCTTCTGCTGTTTATTGTTGTTTTCTTCCCTTGTATACCTTACCGAATGAGGGCATAGTTTCCCCACCGACTCACCAACGCCCTCGCTACTAGTCGGTAGCCTCTGGCATTCAGGGAAACGCGCTTGAGGTCATGTGGTGAACCGGGTACAGGGCACCAGTGGAGGGGCTCCAGACTCGGGTCGTTACAATGTGGTATCAAAGGGGTACTTTTCTCTTGCCTTACTGTTTGAAGACATTGTCCAAGGATAGGATGGATTTGTTACTTGGTATTAAGATGTGCCTGGGAGTAGCTAACCCGTGTACAGGGAAAAGCCATACTACCTCGTTAATTGCAGTTTTCTGGTTTTGAGATTTTATGGTTGGTATGTTTTCAACTATAGTGATTCGTATGACTTGTGCAGTTATTGTTTTGATATTTCGGATCTATTTCTATCTCATACCGATGAGATGAGGGTATTCCATTTAATGAATCATATAGACACTTGTAGAAATCAAATGTCATGAATTCTTTCCATGCCATCTGGGGTAAATTTGCAATTGCATGCTATTGTGATACGCTCTGTGTAGATTAAGCATGTTGTTGTGATATATGCTAGATAGATTCTACACTGTTTTTTTAGAAAACTGTTGTTATGTTCTTTGCTTAAATTGAATGAAAAATTTTGGTTCTTGAGGTGTTATCGGTCCTCCTGGATCGGGATTTGGCATTTTTTCCCTTGTTTTTAGTGTTTCTGGAATTCTGAGCAGTTTCTGAGCTACTGCCCAGAAAAACCCAGAATACATGGCATGTACTTTTCAGATGCACATTGTGTAGTTTTCAGGCCATGTCACTGACCGTGTGAGCAGAACACGGTGTTGTGGGAGTAACTTCTGGAACACACTGTGTACCATTGGTGCACGCCGTGTGAGTTTGGAGCCGTGTACCTGGCCATGTCACTAACAACACGGGTTGGGGAAGCTCGGGTGGAACACGCCATGTCCATAGGGAACACACCGTGTAGTCCTATCTAGGTACTCGGCCGTGTCACGAAAAACACAGGCAGATGTTACCTTCCTTTCCACAGGCCATGTTTGCTCGGAACACGCCGTGTAGTCTTTCCAGGTACCCAGACGTGTCACGAACAACACGGGACGGTGTCGCCTTCACCTATGCATATCGTGCTTGTTCAGAGCACGCCGTGTAAGGTCCATCCGTGTAGACGGACATGTACTCAACAACACGGACCGCCGAAGCCTTGTCTAGTGCACGCTGTGTTTGTTTCGAACACGTTGTGTAGTCTCGGGTTAAGTCAGACCGTGTGGGTTAGCTGTGTAAGGAAATCGGGTAGGTGAATAGTTATAAGTACACGTTGTGTGTTGGGGTCAACATGCTGTGTAGTTTGAAGTGCACACGACTTGTAGGGCAGGAGTACACTTCCATGTTAGTGGCTTAAGTAGACATGTCGTGTAGTTTTTATACACGTTGTGTAGTCGTGTTTTGCAATCCTGTGTGTTTTTATTCACTAGTTCCTATTTTGTACTCTTGTGTTCTCTATCCTTGTTTTCCTGATCTAATGTGTGTTTTTGATCTTTCAGAGCTATTTCTCTAAGATGTCTCCCAGTCGTACGTCTGTCGTTAGGCAGTGATCAGACGCCAGACATGGCTGATCAGGGACTTCCTGTCGATCCCCCAGCCGTGCCAGCCTTGGCATCGGTTGTTGTACCAGTTGCGGGTACTGATGCACAGTCTAGGGAGGGTTTCATGAGGATGATGCATGCCTTCTAGGGAGCACCACCTCCTACCTCTTCTATGGCAGACTTGACATGAGTTTTCCTGTAGCAGCATCTCCCCACGTTCTCGGGGGAGGGAGGACCTCAGACTGCAGAGTCATGGATGGAATCCATGCTGACTATCTTCAAGCATCTGGAGACGCCTCCAGAGAGGCGGGTCAATCTCACCACCCACATGCTCCGAGACTCCACCAAGAGGTGGTGGGACATGCTCTCATAGGAGGTTCAACAACAGGCTATGAATTTGGGAGGAGTTCCAGCGCATGTTCTACGACTACTTCTACCCGGAGACCCTGAGGGTCGATCGAGCCGAGGAGTTCATGAGCTAAGAGCAGGGTACTCTATCTGTCATGGAGTATTCCTCTCGTTTCACCGAGCTGCAGAGTTTTACACCCCTTCGGGATGAGAGTGGGGTGTTCTTGGCGAGGAAGTTTGATGATGGACTCAGGCGGGAGATCTGCTCGCAGGTGAAATTCTTCCAGCTGACATCCATTACTTCCATTGTCAATCAGGCACTGATTGAGGAGTGCAACCTGAGAGACTCTAGAGCTGCGGGTCAGGGCGGTTCTGCTTCCAGATTTAGCTTTCTTCCAGATGACAGTAAGAAGCACTGTTGGGAACCCACTCACGGTGATTCGAGGAAGCGAGACGCATCATCAGGAAGCCAGGTGACATGCTATCAGTGTGGTCGGATAGGGCACACGAGGCCGCAGTGCTAGAGAGACCCTGTGGCGTGCCGATCATGAGACACGATGGGTCACCTTCAGCATTTCATCCAGGTTTTCTCACCAGAAACTGGTGACCGGGGTTCTTCCATGACTCCTCGTTCAGGAGCAGCCCCACCAGTTTCTCACCAGTCAGGAAACTGGAGTTCTTCTGGCCGTTCGGGCTGAGGTGGAGGTCGAGGGCATGGCAGTCAGCCACCAGTTACTCACCACCAGTAGGGAGGTTCAGCTCAGAGTGGTCAGCCAGGGGTGCAGGGCCGCGGCACAGGCCTGTCTTTCGTCGTGGAGAAAACTTATCGTGAGCAGGATCCTGGCCCCTCAATTGTTCGAGGTTCGATTTTAGTAGCCTCAGTTTTATCTTCATCCCTTTTCGATACTAGTTCTACGCTTAGTTTATCTCAATTTCCATTGTGGATAACCTTAGACTTTGCATATTTTCTTCTGTCGACTCGTTGACACTTGACACACCTTTGGGAATGAGAACATCTAGTGTACGCCAATGTAGAGAGTGCCCTCTTGAGGTTGCAGGGTATAACTTCTTATGGGATCTCTATGTCCTAGAGATGACAAGCTATGATTTCATCCTTGGCATGGACTGGTTGATTCCCTTCCAGGTATTCATTGATTGTTATCACTACAGATTTAACTTTATTTCACCAGAGGGTGAATCATTCCATCATAGAGGTGAATGGGACATTCGGGCGAGTCGGGCAGGACTCGGGCATCTTGGGCTAGGAGGGGTGACAACCCAGATTGCTAGACTTTACCTGGATGATCAGGGGACTTTACAATTGGACATTCCTCCAGTGGTGGATCACTTCAGGGATGTCTTTCCAGAGGACTTTTCAGGTTTTCCTCCGGAGCGTGAGGTGGACTTTTCTATTGAGCTCATGCCATGAACGGCACCGGTGTCCATTCCTCCCTATAGGATGGCCACACCTGAGTTGCAGGAGATCACGAAGAAGTTGGAGGAGCTACAGGCTAAGGGTTTCATCCAACTCCGTACTTCTCCTTGGGGTTTGCCTGTTCTATTTGCGAAGAAGGAAGATGGTACCCTTCATCTTTGTGTGGATTATCAGAAGCTGAACCAGTTGACGGTCAAGAACCAATATCCATTGTCGCGGATTGATGAACTTTTCAATCAGCTTTGAGGATCCTGGGTGTTCTCGATGATCGACTTGAGGTCCGGTTATCATCAGTTGCACGTTAGACCATCAGATATACCTCTGAGAGCCTTCAGGAGTAGGTACGGTCTTTACGAGTATACAGTCATGCCCTTCGGACTCACGAACGCACCTGCAGTTTTCATGGCACTGATGAACCGAGTGTTCTATCCTTACATGGACTCCTTCATCATGGTCTTCGTGGATGATATCTTGGTGTACTCTCACACTCGACATGACCATTCCACACATCTTGAGATCATTCTGAGTACACTGAGAGATCTTTGGATTTATGATAAACTCTCGAAGTGCCACTTCTAGATGGATAAAATTCACTTCTTGGGTCACTTCATCTCAGAGGAAGGAGTAACTGTGGACCCAAAGAAAGTGAGAGCTATAGTTTCCTGGGAGCATCTAAAGAACGTTTTTGAGGTATGGAGCTTCCTAGAGTTGGATGGATACTAAAAATGCTTCATTCATGACTTTTCTCATTTGGAAACACCTTTGACAGGTCTGACAAAGAAGGGGGAGACGTTCTTATGGTCAGATTCTTGTGAGTCAGCCTTTCAGAAGCTGAAAGGGAGGTTGACATCAGCACCGATACTAGTCTTGCCAGAGCCAGGAAAGAGCTACACTATTTACTCTGAGGCTTCGGGTATCAGGCTGGGATCTGTGTTTATGAAGAAAGATGGAGTCGTTGCGTATGGGTCTTGACAGTTCAGACCACATGAGAGGAACTACCCTACGCACGATCTGAAGTTGGCAGCTGTTGTTAATGCCTTGCGCTGTTGGAGACACAATATTTTGGGAGAGCACTTTTTGGTCTTCACTGACCACAAGAGTCTCAAGTATATCTTGACTCAGCGTGATCTGAATCTAAGGCAGCACATGTGGGTAGAGTAACTTCTAGTCTATTGATTTTGAGCTTGCCTATACGCCGGGAAAGGGCCACGTCGTGGCAGACGCGTTGAGCAGGAGAACTCAGATTCAGGTAGTTCAGGAGGCCAGTAGTGAGTGGCAACTGATGGTTCTGTTCTCTGAGATGCATCTGGAGGTGCACGACAGACGGGGATAGACTTTTCTATCTTCTGTAGCTTTTACCTCCACACAACTTGATCGGGTACAGATGAGGCAGCTATCAAACTCGAAAGGCTTAGTCCTGCGGGAGAGTGTGTCGGGAGAGGACCCTCTTCCTGGATGGATAGTGGGTGGGGATGAGATCATGCATTTCCAAGGTCGCGTATGGGTGCCAGCAGACATACGCGAGGAGCTATTACGAGATTTCCATTCCTCTGTTTGGGCAGTTCATCCTGGTGTAACCAAGATGTATCGGGATCTTCATCGCCAGTACTGGTGGCCAGGTATGAAGAAGGATGTTGCTTGTTTTGTCATGAGATGTTCTACTTGTAAACAGGTGAAAGCAGAGCATCAGCGACCAACGGGGCTCTTACAGCAGTTACCCATTTTGGATTGGAAGTGGAACGATGTTGCGATGGACTTCGTGACCGGGTTGTCGAGATCACCTCGGGGGAACGATGTTGTTTGGTGTTTCCTCGATGGGCTTACGATGGTTGCTCACTTCTTGCTGATCAAGGAGACCTTCAGAGTCGATGATCTGGGATGAAATTACATCAGGGAGATTGTGCGTCTGCATGGAGTTCCACACTCCATTGTTTTTAAATAGGGATGTGCGTTTTACCTCTCGGTTCTAGAAAGGACTTCAGAAGGCCTTGCGTACACATGTACTTTTGAGTATAGCATACCATCCCCAGACTGATGGCCAGTCCGAGCGCACGATCCGAGTGCTTGAGGATATGATCCGAGCTTGCATCCTAGACTTTGGCGGTTCTTGGGAGAAGCATATCCCTTTGGTGGAGTTCGCCTACAACAACAGTTTCTAGGCGACCATTCAGATGGATCCATACGAGGCTTTGTACAGTAGGCCATTCCGATCACCCTTATGCTAGTTGGAGGTAGGAGAGGCAGCTTTGCAATGACCTAATCTTGTTTAGGAGACATCAGAGCAGATAGAGATGATTCGGTAGAGGATGGCTACAGTGCAGTCTCGACAGAAGTCTTATGCTGATCAGCGGAGACGACCTCTGGAGTTTGAGGTCAGTGATCAGGTTTTCATGCGTGTCGCACTAAGGATGGGACACCAAAGGATTCATAGATAGGGTAAGCTTTCACCGCGGTATGTTGGTCCGTTGAGGTCTTGGAGAGAGTGGGGTTGGTCACCTATCGGTTGTAGCTACCTCAGAGGTATCAGGCCATGCATGACGTCTTCCACGTCTCTCAGCTCTGATGTTACTTTTCAGACCCATCTCACGTCTTTCAGCCTGAGGAAGTCAGGATTGAAGCAGATGCGTTGTTTAAGGAGAATCGTATCTGGATTGTCGATCGCAGTACGAAGGTTCTCTGTGGGAGGTCTGTTCCTCTGGTACGGGTGCTATGGCAGCACGAGTGAGTATAGGATGAGACCTAGGAGAGGGTGGATGATGTACGATCACAATGGTTGGAGTTGTTCAGGGTTTCTTCTTCTCTGCCTCGTTAGGGAAATTTGTGGACAATTTTCTTTAAGGGGGGAAGTTTTTAAGAACCCAGATCTTATTTTCTGATACGTTTTCCCTTTTCTAGAGTTTTTAAGAAAAATGTTTTTTCTGGAAATTTTCAAAGTACACTCCGTGTACTTTATGAGTACACTTCGTGTACTCGTTTCCGACTCGAAGCCATGTGTTGGCTGTGTCTGGGCTACACACATGGTGTGTAAGGCGGAGGTGGAGTCTGGTTAATTCGGAGTACGAAAAAAATGAAGTACACGCCGTGTACTCAAGAAGAACACGCCGTGTATTTTATTTTTTTCATTAAACGGACCAGGGTCATGCCTGACCCCCAAAATCATCATCTTCTTCAGATTTCATCCACCCAGAAGCGACCGTACAGATGAATATTCTCCGAGCTCCCACCTCGTCGTCCGTTATCCGATTCGAGCACGGTCAATTGTGTTGGAATCGCAGCGGTGTGTTCTTTCTTCTACTTTAGCCTTGTTTCTTGATTTCTCCTTGTTTCCATGTTATCGTGGGATGAAAGGTTTGTGTGTTTTCTCTTTTCTACGTCATTCTAAGGGGAATCTGTCTTCAAGGTTCACGTATATCGATCTCCTAGGATCGAGGTAGGTGGTTTGTGCCTTTACATAGAAGTTGATGGATATTGTGTGAAAATTCCTCCATTACCCATGAATGGGGAATTGTGTGATTCCTGTTTTTCCCCTACTGTTTTCCTGCTTTGCTTGTTTTCTTTTGTAGAGGTTATTGCTTGTGAGTAGATTAATTTATTTTGTGCTCATATTGCTTTTCCATGCTTTTTTTGCATGTTGGGCGTTTTTTCAGTTGCCATGCCTAGTAATAGGATAGCGGAACTGTTGTATTTTTATTATTGTTGAGCCGTAGAATGATAGCCAAGTAGTTATTGAGGTTTACTTGGATGATACACACGCCCGGAGCATGCTTAGTTCCACCCAAGACTTTGAGAACCTAGAGTAGTAGACCAAAGGGAGAATTGATGGAAGGGCTTCTCTAGAGTGTCTTTTAATTATGATGCGAGACTATAGGGGGGATTGACCTTGAGTTCTTCCCCAGAGATTCTATAGATCCCTGATGCGGGCCACAGGGTGAATTGATATTGAGTGCTTCCCCAGAGATCCTTTATCACGATAAGAGACTATAGGGGGGAATTGACGGTGAGTGCTTCCCCAGAGAGTCTGATTAATTACGTAGCTGAACCAGAGGGGTGAGACTGTGTGTTCCTCCCAGAGGGATGCCAGTACTTATAGGTTGAACCATAGGGGATAGACTGTGAGAGCTACCCAGAGGGTTACCTATTTCTTCTTTTTTTAGTGGTCCATTACATGTGTGATTTAGCTGTTAGAACTGTGGATTGTAGCTTCTTGTGCTTTCCTGTTTTCTGCTTCTTATTTATATACAGCCAGGTATTCATTTGACTGTAAGGCACAAATATTTGGGTGATTTCCTACTGGGATTGTATCTCACACCTTGTTTGGGACATGCTTTTGGGCCCAGGATGACTATGTTGATGCAGGTATAGGAAAGCGCAAGCTCCCTTCTATTTCAAGATCTTGATTGCACTAGTAGATAGGGAGCATGGGACCGAGCCGTGGATCGAGATGCTGAGAAGCTTACTTTGTTTTCTTTTTCACTTGGTTTCAGTTGTATTTCAGCACGTTTTTGTGTTTTTTGTTTTCCTTGGATACTTGTACCTGCTGCATCATTGTCATCATAGTTATATATCTACATTGCTTCTTTTGTTTGGTTTCTGTTGTTATGCATGTTGTTTTCTGCTTTCGCTGTTTATTTTTATTTTCATAACTTGAATACCTTACTGAATGAGGGCATAGTTTCCCCACCAACTCACGATGGCCCTCACTGCTAGTCGACAGCCTCTGGTATTCGGGGAAACGCGCTTGAGGTCATGTGGCGAACCAGGTAGGGGGCACTAGTGGAGGGTCTCCGTACTTGGGTCGTTACACTTTGATCATCCCGAGACTACTGGATGGGGCCATCAAATATTATTTCTATATTAATTAATCAATATCACTTGTATTTATAGACAATAATTGCAACATTTAGTTTCCAACGGTTATATTGAACAATGGTCATATAACACTTGAATCCCAACGATCTTATTTTAATTATACTAATTTTATTAAATGAAATAGTTTGGTTCAGTATAAAATAAAATAACACACAAAGTTAGGAGACAAAATTTATTCAATATTTCTGGTCGTTACAGTTTCAATATTGTAGATTCATCCTTGTGAAGTAAACCATAATGTGTGTCATTTGAGTTTGGGGATATGTCAACTAAATTTTCATTGTATCATAACAGAGGGTTCAGGATAATTTCATTTTTTGTAAGGTAGTTTCATCAAATTGATATAGATAATTAATAGATGTAATTTAAATATAATTTTAAGTATATTTTCGTTTTATGTTTCATGAAAAATTATATTAGTTGATATTATAATTGTTTAGGTTAGATGTCATGCTGAAAGAATAGCCATTTTTGTATTTTTTGAATTGTAGTTTTTTTTGGAACATTGATTTGAGACTATTTGATATCACAAAAAATGTAAAATGACTAACTAATTATTTCTAGTTAATAAATTTGTTTCCCTAGGGATTGATGGATTATGTGAAAATACTTGTGATAACGATGACGAGTGTGATTTGATGCCTCTTATTTAAATACCAATCTATAGATGTGCTTTGTGTAATGTTTTTACGATTTGTATTATCTTTGTGGTTGTGTTAAAATTAGGAATATAATTATTTATGTTTATACTACATGGTGTTTTTTAGGGAAATTAGTGGTGAAATGGTGTTAGTGATGTGATATTTTCATGCTGTAATGTGTAGAGAAGTAGTGATGTAGAATGTGGCTGTGATTTGGATATTTTGATTCGGAAATGGTGATAATGTGAAATAATGGTTATTTTTTTCCTTTTTGGAATGTAGAGGATGGTTTGTTTTATGTTGGTGAGTTTTTCTAGTTTCCAATGTATGAATGAAATGAAGATTTATTAGTTAATATAAATGGCCTGAGATGGAATGGATAATGAATAATTTAAATGAAATTTGAATTTTACATAACATGCTTAATGCATACAAGGAAACTAATTGTCTAAAATAAGGATATTATTGTAAAATGGGAAATCCTAAATATGGAAAAACATGAAAATAAATGTGGATTTTTGTATTTTGGTTTCGATTATGTTTGTGGTGTTATGAATTTAGATGTTGCATAACATGTATAATATATTTTTCAGCTTTGTGGTATTGTCTTCATTTTGTTGGTATTCTTATTTAAAACCCATATGTTTTCATTTTTTAGTTTTTTTCATATATATATACATTGGGATTCCCTATTATTTATATATGAACCACACCCATGTCAAGCATAATGTTCAAAAAATACAATGTTTTTGGGGTTTTTTTTCAAAATCATGATGGTGGGTTTGGATGGATAACTAACATTTATTCCCTAAACACTCATATAAGAAGTAGTGATATGATTAGTGTGTGATAGAGCAGTTGTGTTTGGTTGAGATGTTTTGTGATGTGATGGAATAAACTTCTTCAATGTAGTTGTAATTTTATTTGATCAAAAATGTTTCTCCTTAAGACATGTGTTGTGATTGGATGGACATGAAGTTTACAGGCGAAATGTCATGTGTTTTTATATCCCTATTTTGTTTATAAATGTTGTCATACATAAGTTATGCCACAAATGTGACATGAAATAAAGGGGTGTGAAAGAGTAACATTATTGGGAATTTGGTGAAAGGTACCATTTAATAAGTGTTATTTTTATAAAATTAATATACTTTGATGTGTTATTTATTGATGTGCCCTGGTGAAAAAGGGATTTTGTTGGTTGACCTGTTTATGGGTTTTTGGTTTTATATTTTCTGACTAATATGTTAGTATGATTCTTTCACATGTATATGAGATTGTTTTGTGATCCTTCTAAGTATACTTGTATAATAATACCAAAAATATGGAAATAGTTTTTAATGTTTCTATGAAGACTATATGGATAGTATTGTACATTATTAGCTCAGTTGTTTAGGCTCTTTCGATATCACAACTTTAGCTTTTGTTTTGTGTATATATTTTGAGATTCATGTATTTGTTTATATATTACATGCATTGATAGATATTTTTTTGTTTCTTTTATATGTTTTGATTGTTTTGGTTGATTTTTGATATCCTTTATCCCGATCATATATATACTATAGAGGGTAACAAATCCCAAATTTATATTCTCATATACATTGTGCCAGTATCAATCCTAGGTCCTATTTGGTATAAGGCTCACGGATGGATATCCCAATTTCTTCATTAGTAACCCACGAGGGGTATATTTTTATAGATTATGTATTAACAGAGTGATATTATATATTTCTCTTTTGAGGGATAAAAAGGAATTCAGAGATAAGAATAATGAGGATTGCAAGGGTCTGAAGGGAAATTATGTATGTTGATCTTGTTAGATGAAAAATGCCCTGAAATATTAGCTTGAGAACCAGATTTTGGGGGGTCATTGATCTAATGTGTTAAATATCAGCTTACCAACAACCATGTTTTGTGGCACCACATTCAGGGAAGAGACTTATGGGGTGTACATGAAAAATTATTACCATTTGTTCTAGATTTAATTGGTTGTGTTAGAAATGTAAAAATGAATTTGATGAATCATAATAATATCACATACTTATCAAATATAATAAATATGTGTTCCATTTTATATATTTATATTGGTCATCATCCTTATGAGGTATAGGTTTTGGAGGTTCATTAGGCTAGCCTTGATGATTTTTAATGTTTTGATTAGGTTAGGGAGGATGATTATTGCAATATAATGTTTCACACATTTCAGAAGAAGTAACATTGATTGTATGATGGAAGAATATATGATATGGAGA
Source organism: Viscum album (assembly GCA_963277665.1). NCBI lineage: Eukaryota > Viridiplantae > Streptophyta > Magnoliopsida > Santalales > Viscaceae > Viscum > Viscum album. The sequence goes on from OY728129.1 coordinate 940,973,794, forward strand.
TAAAAGGATGGTTTTAGGATCTTGGTATTTAATTTATATTTATCTACGACTATATAGTGTGTTATATCCCTTTGATATTTAAACAAATGAAAAGTTGTTAGTTTTAATAGTCAGAAATGTATCCCTGTCAAGGAAAGAAGACTATGTCTCTTTAGCTGAATTTACAAGAGAGATCTGTGTAGAGTTCTGATAATTATTCTTGCATGTATTGATTAAGTAGTAGTTTCTCTCTCTCTATCAGAGGATTGTGTCTATTTGGGTCATGAGGATCATGTTCAAGGACCTTTGTGTTTTACCTGATCTGTTTCCTAAGGAGGGGTCCCATGTGCAGCATCATGAGGAGGCACTCCATACATATATCTAGAATGTAGTTAATTCCTTTTAATAACCTATATATTTGTAGGACTAAATTATGGATGATCTTATCGACTGTATACAACCATGGGGAGGTTTATTAGAATAGGGTATGTAGGATTCTTCCATTATGATAAAATTTTTTGATGTTGAATCATACGTAAAATGGAAATAAAGATTTTGAATAGATGAGAGTTGGTCTTTTTATATTTCATTCCATCCTTATTGGGCCAATTTTATCATGATTTACCTACTAGACATGGTCATTAATGAATTGGTTAGGGATTTCATGGCCATCATCAATATTAGTTCACAATGGTTCTCAAAACTACATATGGTGGATTTTGATTAGTTTAGTTGTAGCCACAAAAATCTACTCTAAAAAAATATAAAAAAATATTTGTATTAGGAATATAATCCACTTGGGGGAGAGTAATAATTCATAGGAACATTGAAGGGTGTTCCTTATTCTTTTGGACTATTACCTATGCATGGTTGGGGAGGTGGTTGTTTGTAAAGAGGTAGAGGAGTTGTCTTTTGACAGTTGAATGTAGATGTGGCTGAATTTTGATAGGGGATATAGATCATTAGAAGTAAAATCAACTTTCATATAAACTTTTATGTAATTTTATTGATTTAGGAGATTCAAAAACAATTTTTTACCAACTCTTCCTCATTATTATGAACTAGATATAGATTGGATGCAGGTGCACCTGGTGTTTTCTATGTAAATAGGAGTGTATAATAGCATATATGATGAGGGTATGGGGTGCAAAATGATGGTGGAACCTTATGAGTCATGTGGGGATATTTTCATACCATCGATAAATTATTATAGTTTCATTCTTTTCATCCACATGCTATATTATATCCATGCTATTAGAGATATATTATGGAAGAGAGTTGTGTTATTTTCTGTGAATGGATAGAATGTAGTTTTAATTAGTGAGTGAATTTTCTCTTGGGAATTTTTTACTTAGATACCTTTTTTACTTTATGTCCATGTTATTCGTATAATAAGTAGAAAATTGTTTAGATTAGGCTCTATGTGTTTTTAGTAATTTTGTTGATGTTTTTTCCGAATAGGTTATGATGTTAACCCCTCGACGTGATGTTCATTTTAGGATAGTCTTGTACCATTATGATTATTTTATATTTATAGAAATGTATTGAATAAAATCTATTAAAATATGGTATTTTTAGATTTACATAAAAGATATGATGAAAAAATGTTTTATCATACATAGTGTATCATCATGGGGTTCTACAGTGTTATTCTCAATGAAGGAAGATGTTAGTTTGATGATGTGTATAAACATATTGAGTTTTAATCATGTGATGATAAAGAATCATTACCCACATATGATTATTTATGATCATTTTAACATTTTTAAAGGATCTAGTTCATATTTATGATCCTTATATTGTATAGACATCACTAATTTATGGTGAATTAGGAAGATATCCTAAAGTCTACCTTTACATCTTCATATGTGGACTTCGAGTTTCTGGTATGTCGTTCGGTGCCACAAAAATGTTATATTTTTTCATCGGAATCATCAACACCATGTTATATTACTTCCTTGGACATTTTATAGGCATATTTATAAATGAAATATTGATCTTCTCGATTTCATTGAAGGATAATTCTAATCATCATAGAAATATCTTCCATGTTCATCGACACTTATATATCTATTGAATGTTTTACAATTGTTTGAGCTGTAATTGAGTAGTGTATTTACAAGGCATGTGGTGTCTCAATAATGTGTGTTCATATACCTTTCTATGATCGAGGTAGTGGTTTCTTACAAAATATCCATGAATATAGAATAGATTTGTATTTTATTTGATATTACATGATATTATTGGAAGGTTTGTTCAGTCTTCTCATATTATTCACCCTCATTTAAAAATTTTACTATGTTAGAAGATGATTTAATATGGGTTGTTCTGTTTTAGGAAATGTTTGACTACTAGAAGGGTAGATTTATTAGTGATATGGAGATTTGGTTTCTAGAGTATGGGATTACATTTGAGTTGTTTTATTACACTTTTCGTCTTGGATTGAGGGGAAATAAGATTTATCTAAAAGTGGAAATCTCTTGTGGTCCTTGGAAGTTACATCCCTATGAGCATAATTATTCAACACACGAATAGTTCTATTTGTGGTATTCTTTTAACTGATGTCTTCAGTGTATTACCTCCTTATAGAGCGCTTTTTGGTATTCCCTAATCCTCATATTATGATATATAATTTTTATCAAAATTATGAATATCTTCAGTGATAATGGTCAATGGAATGTAATTGTGAATATGAATTTGAGATATCATGCACCTCTAGAATGTTTAATTTTGAGGGTAATGATTTTATATGGATTTAATGGGGGTATATTGTTCAAATGTTTTTGAATTCTTGGAGAGTGTTGGAGGAGATGGTACCCTTTCATGTATATTAAATAGTGGTTGATTAAGGAGTCTTCTTGTTCTAGATGATGGTTCAATATTCTATTATTAAGTAAGTTGATGATTCCTAGTGGAATGACTTGTAACAAGATATATTTCATGATCTTCTTCTCGATGGTCATTCTCTATAGGTTTTTTAGAGGATTATAAAACCACACATTATCTTAATTTAGGATCTTTTTTCTACTATAAATAAATTAAAGAGTGCTTCATGAGTTCCATTGATCAACTTTTACCGTAATGTTAAAAGTATCTTGGTTGTACCTTATCATGATGAATTTTACTTATTAGACCAAGATGAAACAAGCATTGGAATAGTTTATGGCTTAATGTATGGGTTTATAATAGTTAATGGATGATCATCATTTATGGTGGTTTTCTATATGCTCTCGAGATTCCCATATGGATATAGAATGAAATCCTAAAGGAATTATTCATAAGGTTACACAAATTACGTAGTGGTCATTATGTTATCTATGTCATCACAAATTAGTTGAATAAACTGGCTCACTTCTTACATACCATGGATTTCAGTGTCATGGATGTTTTGGGAATGAGGTATGTGTACATTTTTTGTGTGTTTATGTGAAGATATGTGGTCATTTGTCTCAGGTTATGAAGGAAATTTTACAACATATTTCTGTAGGGGAATAAAACATTAATTTAGAACTCAATTAAGACGTAACATAGGTTTCAAAAAAATAGATGAACAACCATATGGAGTAGACTATACAAAAGATTTTAGATAAGTTTCAACTGAGTAACTTGGATATCAGTGGGTCATTTGAAATGAAAATTACATTATTTGAGCTTTCTTATATCAATATATACCAATCATCCATTAGCATGGTCTTATTTAACGTTTTGTATGGGAGATCAATTAATTTTTCTTTATGTTGGGATGAGTTTGGGATGTATCCAACTATATATACCAATGTTGTGAAAATAATGATAGAAAGGGTTATTCTTTTCTCATGAGAGAAAGAGTGTAGTAGAAGACACGAATACTTATTATTTATAAAATAGGACGATTCCCTATGATTTTGATGTTGGGGACCATGTGTTCATAAAGGTCTCTACTCGACATGTTCACCTATGGTTTTGAAAAGTTAATAATATATTTCAGGATTTTGTTCGGATCATCGAGGTGATGATAAGTTTTGGCGAGCTTTCATATCAGTTGGAACTCCTTTCATTATTTGACTACATTCTTGATATCTTATACCACTCTCATCTATGAGTGTATCTTTATAGATACCCTCATGTCATCCATTGGTGTGAGTTATAAATTTAGGATGATGTGATGAATGTGTAATATCCATTATTAATTGAATATCTTTGGGAGGTTTGCATGTTTTGGAGGAAAAGTTTATTGGAGGTGTATAATTCAGATCAGGCGACACAAATATGTTCCTAGAATCCTTAGTTATTTCCCCTATAATTTATTCTAATTTATTATTTTATATTTGGATATTTATTTGTATTTTTAATTTAAATATGTGATTTATGATTATCTCTTTAAACATATAAATAGTAGAAAAATATATTCTAGATCAATAAATATTATTCTTCTATAGGATTGAAACTAGATAGTTAAGTCAGTTCCACCAAAAAAAGATAATTACTTATCATGGAATATTTAATTCTTTGATTTCCTTTCATGGGGATCGCATGTGTTTTAGTTATGGTAATATTCTATTTGAGTTATGGGGTGGTTGATATGCTTTTGCTAATGGATTTAGGAAAAAAGGTACTTATTTTTTGTGTGCTAATGTGGTTGTGTGGGATATTTGGTGGATGACTTCAATTGGGTTTACTTATTATAGTCGGTGATAGTTTTTAGATATAATGAGATCATTTTGGGGTGTGTAATATGATATTTTATTGAAAATACTACCCTATCTCCATTATAGGTTGTTTGTTATTCTAATGGATTCTAATATTTTGATAAGAATTTAATGCGTCATTCTAGAACATATATCCCTTTTAATTATAGTAATTCTAGTCGAGGAGGAGTCTTATGGAGTTCTTGAGTAGATAAAGAGTGGAGGACATGATTCACAAATAATATGAGGATTTATATGGTGTGGAGGGTTGTGTTATTTCATAAGGTGTAGTGGTTGTAGCGTTGTTATGTTAGATCTAGAATATAGAGCTCAAAGGAAGTTTTTTTGAGCTACTACCAATCATTGAATAACATTGGTGTGGTTCTTTAGACTGCACCATAGGAAGATCTGATTCATTAATGATTATCTTACTATGGAATAGAGGAGATTGAAAGTGTTTTTTTATAGTATCTAATATTTTAGTGATAGGAGCGCCATTGGAATTCCCTGTAGCAGCATTGGTTTCACCATAGTCCCTTTCATATTTCTAGGGGAATGTAGCACAATGTACATGTTTGAATCATGGTCCTCCTATTATTTTTTTTATGGAGAGAGACAAAAAAAATTATTTGTCTAAAACCATCCCGGCCATTGAATTTCCCCTTGTACATCGCTAAGGTCCTCCATATTTTCAGTAGTATTTTAACATGATGTTAGGGGTTTTCATGTGGTCTTATGTTTTATAGACCACCTAAAAATCACTTGGCATCTCAAACCCCATCCATGCCAAAATTTCTATCATTTATTAGGTTACCCAAATGCATCTATTAGAGGTATTTTAGCCTCTATTATGTGGATCTCCAACCCAATAATAGGATATTGATCAACAGTGGTTATAGGCAAGTTACCTTCCATTTATCCTAGCTTTCCCATTTTCACCTTGTTACATTTTAGAGTGGTTTATTCAAGGGGAAATATTGGAATTTTGTGATACTTTGGTAGGGATATTATGTGGGGGTTATGTTTTTGGAGGATGATGGTATATTCCTTCATCACAGTTCTCAATAGTGTCCTTCCTCTTAATTCAAAAATGTGTTGTGAATCAAAAATATTTTTTTATGTAGGGGTTCCTTAATTTCTATTTTAATTGTATAATGATGTAGTTATTATGTTGTTTTTATATTTTGGGAATAAATTTGAACCCAAAGAATGAAGATAATGAATTGTTTTAATGGAAATTGAAGGTGAAAGGGAATGAAATACCATATTTTAGATATTTTTATATTTTCTAATATTGGAACTATACATGCTTTAGGCCTTACTGAAAATCAATTATGTAGGGGGATTTTTTACACTCTGATTGTTCTGTTAGTGGATCATTATTTTGTGATTGTTTGATATTAACTAAAATAGAAATTTTATAACCACATATATATAATTAATAAAAAAATAATTTGGATATATGGCTTCTGTGAGAATACCCTTGGTAGAGAAGTGGAATGTTTTACGAATCCACATGTTGAAATATGAAAAAAGTAATGTGTTTTTAGGTAGTGGGTGTCTGGTTGTGTTTTGGGGTAGGATAATTCGAGTTTTTCTTACGATATGTGGAGGATGTGATGTAATGTGGTGGTGATGTGGTGGTGATGTGGTGGTGATGTGGTGGTTGTGATACGATATGTGGTGGTTGTGATGTGGAAAGTGGTTATGTTTTGTTAGGTGGTAATGATATTGGTATTGTGTTGAGAAAGTGGTGGTATTTTGTTATGGTGGAAATGTGGGGGATTGTTTATGAGGTGTGTGGTTTTTTACCACATTACAGTGAAATTTCCTACGTAAGGATGTAATAACTTGATAATAGTGACATGATAAGTAATTGGATGGTTTACCATGTGCTTTAATGGGTAATTAATAAATGAATTGTAATGAGATTTTTGGTCAATGTGGTTAATGATTCACAATAAAATAAATGATATGGAATGAATAAGTGATTGGTTAATTGGAAATCTAAAAAATTTATTAACATGAAATAAAATATGTTCTGTGGTATGTGGTGTGGTTTTTTCTGTTGTGTAATGAATCGTAAAGTTGAAAAGAATGCGGTGGATGTTGTTTGTCTTCTGGTAATGTTGTGGGATTATTGGTAATCTTATTTAGAACATATATATTTGTCTTGTGTGTGGTAATGTATAAATATATATTTTATATTACATATGATTTCAATACAAACCCAACACATGTCGATCAACAGGTACAAAAAACCAAATCTTTTGGTAGTGTTTCTCACAAAATCTAGGTGGTGATGATGGGCTACTTAGTACCCACTATTCACCTCTATCGATTTTTGGAGACATTGGTATGAATGGGTCGTGATGGCCTTGGTGTTTTTGGGTGGGATTTGATATGATATGATGGTACAAGTCTCTTCAGGTTAGGTGTGATGTGATGTGATGGACCATGTGTATTTGAGAGAGATGTGTTGTTACTTGATAGCCCATGTATTTACATATGAGATGTGATGTGTTCTAATGTCCTAGTTCACTAGAGGATAGATTTTATGTGGAAGTGATGGCAACACTACAAGGTAAGATGTTGGTGTCCTAGAGAAGAAAATTGTGGGGAAAGAGGATAAATATATCCTTCAGTCAATATGATTCTTATTATGGTATTATATATAGATGAATTATTTAGCGATCATTCCATGATGTGTACGAGTTTCAATTAGTTGAATTATTTAGGTGGTGATGGTTGTTTTATTTTTCATGGGTTTATTAGTATGATTCATTCCCATGTCTATTTGAGTCTTTTGGTATCCAACTAGGTATACTTGTATGCTAACCCTACTTACATAAAAATGAATTACATTTTTTTGGTAGACAACATGGATGATGATTGACATTATTTTCTTGGAACTTTTGGTTGTTGATGTTTCACGAACTCATCTTTTTTATTGGGTATTTATTTGTAGTTTCTTTAATTCCATTAAATTTTAAATGCAATTTGGATTGGATTTGGTTTTCACTTTTTTATATCATTTCATTGAGTTGATTGATCACTTATATAGAATCTCAAGATCCTACATATATTTAATATGGTGATTCTACCAATATTAAGATTTTTTCACCCATGATGATATTCTCCAACTCAATCCACAGTTAATTTGGGATTCATAGGTCATTATCTACCATCCTTAATTGCAAGACAAGGAGGGGTACCTTTTAGGGAGGGTATGCTGACATCAATCACTAGAATTTATTTATTATTACTATATTTCCTTATTAGTTAAAAATAATTATACATATTAATGGCTATTTTAGTTTTTTTGGTTAATACATAATATTTATTAATGATTCAATAATATTTATTTTGGTTATTGTTTCATAAAAATTAAATAATAACATTCACCAATATAGAATAATTATTTTTTAATTTTATTAATAATTAATGTTTATTAATTAATATTATTTAAATAATAATTATATTTGAATAATTTAAAACTAAAACATATTACTAATAATAATTACTAAATTATGTGATTACTAATTATTAGTTATTTAAAAAAGATACGAATTATTTATTAATTTATCAAACATTATTAAATATTCAATATTAATAATCACTCAGTAATTATATTTCAATTATATATAGTAATTATAAACTAAGTTATAATTTTAAATATTTCAAATTAACTGCATATTAATAATTAATAATTTACAAGTTCTTAATTAATTGTTTAATTATTTCTTACCATTTAAATATAATAATTACTTATAATATAAGTAATAATTTTAAATATATAATAGTTAATAATATTAACTATGAATTAAATTTTACTATAAATTTATAATAATAAATAGTAAATATTATTATTTATTTACTAATTAAGTATTAACTAATAATTATTAATATTTAATAGTAATTATTAATTTTTTAATATTATTTAATTATTACAAATATTATTTATTAGTTATAAAATATTTTTAAATTACGAATTTCATAAAAATTATTAATTATTTATAATTTATAAAAAAATTATTAAATATTTATTAACATAATTAATTAGTAGTTAATGTATACTAATAATAGTGTTATTAATTACTAAATATTTATTTATTAAATTAATAATTTATTATTATGTTAAAATTATTGATATCTAATAGTAATTATCAATTGTTAATTTTTATTTACTTATTTTTATTATTATTTTTTTGTAAATATAATAGTATTATTAATTAAATATTATTTTTTAATATTATTGATCATTAAATAATATTTATCATTGAATAATGTTATTAATTTGTAGATAAAATTATTTAGTTAAAAATTAATGATTTTTTAAATTAAAAATTATTAATATATAATAGTAATTATTAATAATTAATAGATATTTATTTATTATTAAGGATGATGTAGAAACTGTGACTCTAACTGTTCCAGAGATTTGAATTAGGTTTTGTGGTATTTGATGGCTCTAGTTATTGAACATCTCAAATCGAATGAGATTTGGGTGGAATATTTTCTCATAGACACTAATTCAAATATAGTTATAATGGATCAGTATGACTTTATTCCCTTTGTTACAATTATTATAGGGATTCCAATATATTCGAAAAGAATCTAACCTCCTACCCCAACGTGGTGTTGGGAGATTCAATTTCAAAGCTAGTGTAATTAGATGACACTAGGAATGGAAATGATTCAGATGTAATCCTTATTCTTAATCAGGTGAACCTATGTGAAATCCTTCATACATCGGAAAAGACATATTTTTGAGGGATTTCATGCAATTCCAATCAACCTATTCAAATTATCAATTGAAAATGGGATACATCATTCATAGATAGAACACCATGTGTTCTCTAAAAATGACGTAATGAATGTGACCATTAAACCATTGCTCAAATTTCTCTACCACTAAAATATTATCATTTGAATATATAAGAAATTAAGAATATTATTACAAATAGTTTTGGTTTCATAGGATGGAGAAGTACATCCCATACTAGAAGTTATTTTCACATTTAATTTCTGTCATAGTCTCTAATGGCCAAATCCATGGGGAAATGGATTTATTTACCATAAACCTTGAATATATAGAATCCATTATTATAATCCCTATTTTGATTCTATAAATATCATTAAATAAATAATAAAAATTTATTCATGGTAAGGGAGTGAGTTTTTCCCATTGGCTCCCACAAATTTTATAGGATATTTCATTGGATGTGGATGTACCCAAGAAAATATACAAAGATACAAATAATTAATGGTATAGAAACATTAGTCAATTTGAAATTGTTGTTACTCTATGTCCCCCATTGGAATATAATTTTTTTATTTGAATGGGCATTAATTTAATTTATTTTTTGAAGATGAAAAACCAACTAAATTATTTAATGGATTAGAAAATATTGGAATCATTTATGAAAATATTCAGAGACAGATGAATTATATAAATTTTGGATGAAAGGTGAATTTATAAATATTTCTATAAGGAATACAAAAATTTTCATTAACCCCGCCCTCCAAAGTCACCCTTAAATGCTAAAAATGGAGAAAGAGAGATAATGACCCCTAAGTATCACCTCTAGTAAGCCCCTAATTTGTGACTAGAAATGAGTGCAAAAAATGTCACACATATTAGAGGAATTATATTAAAAAGAATGAATACTAGGATCAGGATATTGGGAATGAAACACCAAACAACTAAATATGACAATAAAACTGAAATTAAAAATATATAAAATCATGTAATGGAATTTAAATACAATGAATGTTTCAAATAAAACATCAAATACTATTATACAATAAAAACTCAACAACCGCTCCAACATCTATGATAGAAATGTCCTATTTTTTCACTAATTTCCATTTTAAAAATGACAAAATGTTTATAAATGTAGAGTGAGAATACATTTTTTGGTAGAAGGATCACATAAAATTTCCCTCATTCCCATGTTCAATGAATATAATAATTCACTGTATATTAAATAGAAGACCCAATAATACCTAAACAGATCAACTCACCCATACCATCCCCATCTGTACATGCTACACATATAATTCATTCTGGTATTGTAGTATGATAAGAATCATATATGAAAAGGGGTACTCGACACCAGTTTACCTATGGTGATTTACTATATCACCTTAACATCATACAGCTGGAGCTCTCATATCTTCTATAAAATAGTTATACATGAAGAAAAATAGGTAACCACATCAAGACAACAAACAAACACACAACAAGGAATTACATCCCACCTGAAGACACATGGACCATAAGATAAAGACTCCCCCTGAAACACCTAGACTATTTCATCACATTCAAACTGTTACCATGCCTATAAAAGTACATAATTATGAACATTAAAGAAATTACCAATTTCTTATCCTTCTACTATAATGAACACCCAATTTTCCCCCAAATCAATCTAAAAAAACTTACTGTATTTGTAGTACGATATGTTATTCATCACATACAGTGATTAAGAATGTATCATGAAAGAGAGAGTGGGGATGGGGAGGCTATATTTAACCATCTATCATGTTCATCGATATGTTCTAAAAAAGTCACCTAGACCAGTGGCGATTCAACACATCATGGTCAATGTTGTTGTGGTGTGTTTAAGAAACAATTAAAATTAAAAATATAATAGTATCACACATATTCTCATTCTTATTGGGTTTTAATAAGAAAATCACATCATTCAAACCATCTCCATAGTGGACAGACAACATAACCAATTTTCCCTTCCATATCTAAATACATCACAACATATAAGAATTCTACAAACCTCGACCCACATTCCGCCTTTCATATCATGTTAATATAATTTATAGAATTATGGATTATTAAGTATCTATATTTCACTAATTCATGTTGTTTAATTTTTAAAAAACCATGTTTTTATCATTATATTCTCATAAGAAGAAAACAAAAATTAGAATCATAGTTCTCATTTTACAATTTCTACTACCAACCTTTTTTATATACATTATCATCTCTCTATATTCAAATAAAGCATCACTATCTCATTTACCATTCATTATTTCCAAACCCAACCATTTCCATAATTATTGGTTATTAAAACAACAAAAACACAATTAAAATCCATCCTAATCCTACTAGTTAGCAACAAATTGGAAAAAATTAACATCAAAACCCATTATTCATCACAACTTCTACATATCATAATGATAAAAAAATAAAAACATCACATAATTAAAAATGGAATTTCATTACATTGCATCATATTTGGGTTGAGGTAATATCACAAAAATCCATATTTCTATGGGAATCCATTTTCATTGGGTATATTTAAGTGAATTAGTCATTTAATGCATAGTGATATTAAAAAAGAAATAACATGAAGGGTCTCATAGTCCAGAAAAATCAATACAAAACATGGTTCCCATGAACCGTTATTTTTAATAAGGACAAAAATTAATGATCATTTTTACACTTTCAACACAGAAGTTAAAATATGTGAGAACGTTTTTTTAGGAAAAAATTAAATATAATTATATAATTATCAATTACTATTTATAGGAAAGTCCTTTTGTTGTGTAAAATTACAGAAGGTGTCATAATCTGAACAATAATTCTAAATACATTAATAAATACAATCCAGGGAAACATTTAGGTGAAAAATTAAAACACTATTGAAAAATATAATAAATTATCTAAATTCATTTCAATACATATTCACCAATTAATCATATTCATTAATAAAATACATATAATCTTCCTAAAATATCGAAAATATCATGATTTCACTAAAATTTTACAACTAGAAAAAAGATGATGGATCCCCTGCTTTGTATTTTTTCCACTATAAATAATTATAGACAAAAAATATATATGATATGTAAAGATGATAAAATCCTACAACACATAGTAAGACCCTGAAATAAATTTTGGAAAAACTTCCTAAAATGTGAACATCAACATTCTCGATCATCAGAAATTCATAAAAATAAAAAGGATCCCAAAGGAAAAAATAAATTAATTTTTAAAAATTATAAATATCTCTATTCGATACTTAATAAATTTCACATATATTCATTCCCATTTAATTAACATATAAATCAATTAATTATTCACATATATTTAATGAATCTGAATACATTAGACATAATTACAATGAGTAAATGAAATCCTACCCATGTCATTAGGGTAATAAATTGTTGAGAATGCATTAAAAGAGGGTTGAGAATGGAAAAATTGACTTTTTAAGAATCTTATGATACCCATACAAAATTAATATGTTCTAAAGAGTGATATATGGTGTAACCTATACAGATATTACTACCCTCACATGAGTAGAGGAAATTTTAGGTTTCCCTTATATGGGGTTTTGAAAACCTGACTAACCATTGAATGGGCTCTGAAAAACTCATCTTAACCTTAAGCGAAGACCAATACACATCCATAAGGATATTATGGTTATTCTTATATAAAATGTTTCTTAACATTATATATGATTGAACTACACTTATGTGGGTATCGAGGTAGTATTCCAATATACCTTGTATTTTAAGGTTAACATTACACAACTAAGTTAAAATCAAAATGTACACTTACACAACTCATGGGATACCCTTATATAGAATTTATAAAACAATTCTTACATTTATAAAACTAAAATATTACCCTTACATGAAAAATACAAATGTAATTACCTTTATTAGAGATTTGTAACATCAAGGTTACCCATAAGAAAACTAAGTGGTACCCTTGTATAAACTCTGTTACCAATACGTAATAATGAACTATCAATAGAAAAGCCATTTAAATTTGTGTATACCCATATAAGAACTATTAAAACCAAAAATTACAATTATGAAAACCGTTCTCGTGCTTATGGGTAAATATTTATTCAAAACTATTAGATTTTTAATTAAAATAACTTATTAATAATTTTTATCATTGATTAATTTAATTACATTAAATTTCAAACAATTTAAAATTTAATTAAATCGTTTAAAAAACAAAAAAACACATCTATGATGTTTTAATCACATTAAATACATTCTATTAACAAAACATATAATCTTTTAATAAATTGGACTTACATATTTTGAAAACCACTATTAAAACCAATTTATAATTTAGAAATTTATTTCAAAATAACATATAAATTTTATTGAATGGTTAGCAAACCACAAGACACCGCACAATGAAAAACCTTTTCATGATAATATTTGGGACCCCTACATATGAAACCTATAATACTATTATCATACATAGGAATAAAAATATTATATGGAGATAAGAGTAAAAATATATCATTTAAATAAACTGTGAGATACCACTGAATGTTATCGCTATATTAGGAACACAATAACCACAATAATGAAAATCAATCATGGTAGTAACCTCTCAAAAAAGAACATGTCTATATATATAGCCATATTAAACCCATTAAATAATGAAAATCAATCTAGAAATCATTATAACAAACAAAATAATAAATTAAACTCTTAAAATGACTTCAAATTGTTCTGAATAAAATTTATAGAGATTTATTTTGGAGGATAAAATGTATATCGTGCAATTAAACAACATAATTTATGCAAGAAAACAATGTAAATCTATGAATTGTTTATCATTATTTTCAATATGAGTAATTTTAAATTAATAAAATTCAAATCCAATAATTCATAAATTTTCAAGAACCATATAGAATATAATATTTGAATAGAAATTTATTACCATCATATATATACTATTTAAAAATTTTCATTATGTTATGATGGTCAAGGAGTTAAAAAAATAATAATGTTCTTCAAATAATTCATCATTTATTATTCACAACATTTCATATTGAAACATATTTATTTCAAATACAATAGAATAAAAATTTCCACCATGTATATTTTATATAAAAATACGGCATGTTATGGACACAATTTTTAATGAAAACCATTCTTAATACTTTTTATAAAAAGATACATATAAATAATAAAATTTCAAAAAAAAACAACCAACCTAATTTATAAAATTTCACGTTAGATAAATGAAAATTTTACATAAGAGTTATTTTACATTTTTGAGAATATGTGTTTCAAAAAATATATTTTTTTCAAAGAGGGATAGACAAATTTTATTTACAAAAAAATAATATCTAATGTTTCATATTTAAAAATATCCAAAAAAATATTACATAATTGGAATTGTTAAATAATTTAAACAAAAAAATTTTATTCAATTAACATAGCTATAACATAATCCTTAGCAATTTGAAAATAAAATCCACACACATAACTACGTATTTGAAATGAAAAACCATAAAAAGTAAATAATTAGGGTAAAAATCCCCTTTAATCAGGATGAAAATATTTCAATATTTTTTGACAAACAAATATTTTCTAGGAGCTCCCTTAGTAAAAAACAACAAAGCATTTAATGTTACAATATTCATTTTACACAGGTTTATTCCATTACATCCAAAATTTGAACATAATACTCGTCATCCAAAAAACTCACTTATAAAAAACATAACCCGGTATTGCAAATTTATAGAAATTAATAAACACACCTTACATATCAAAATATTATCTGCAATGGGTGGTACATAACTCACTCTCATGATTTTAAAATCTTGATTATGACACCTCATGATTAGGAAATAGTTTTATATTCATTATATGATTGGATCTATAAGACAAGTAAATAGTACGAGTGAAATCACATTTGGATATGTAATTACACCAAGATGAATCCCTTATAAAAGGATATTCATTATCAATAATGAATCCCAATTTTCAGTACAAACACATTGGGAACCCCATATTTATCCTGTTCTATCATACCTGCATCCATCTTCGATGCCACTACACATAAAAACACATAAGAATTCAAATGACAACAAATTTAATATAACCTATAACATGGGACACTATCAATCTCTCGTGAATACTTACATTTGTCCCATCATACAAAAACCATCACAGGCTCACATCACGTGACATAGAAAACCTAATATCTAGAAAAACACAAAGGTTTGAAAAAACATGCAAAAACATTTTATATAGGACCAAAAAATATATTAAGTCATCATTAAAAATATTCTCACCCAACCACATATATTTATCTTTATAATTCAAAGAGTTTTATTTAAATATTGTATAATATAATTCATTTATCCTAGGTTACAACCACATGTAACCTAAGGAATCTACTATGTAAAGCCATAAATTATTGAAAAAAACTATTAGAGATATCTTATACATACAAAAAACATTATGTATGAACATTATCATTAACATGGTTACTAATTAATTAAAATGATATATACATACACTCTCATGTCCTTTAGACAATCCCCTTATGAAATAGATGATACTTTTTAATTTAACATGCATCAGACTTGAATTGGATTCCACAACACTATATGGACAAGTGGGTTTAATAAAAATTCCTCATTAATTAATTATCCTACTATCCATTTCATATATTAATAATTAACCCCTTTATTGGACGTTGGGTGATTACCTCAATAAAAATACAGCACGACACACACTAACAGCATGGGTACATGTTCCCAATAGTATAATAAAACATATCTTTTCTGAAATGTCATTTAAAGATAAGTAATTTAAAGGGTCCATGAATTAAGATTCATTTCAGAACACCTTCTTATTATAAAGGTTTTAAAAAATAATCTCATAATACTATAATATATTTTCAGTAAGAAATATTAACACTTCAAATAAAAAATAAATTGTGAAACCTCAATGAAACTAGACATTTACATGTATTTTAATTGAAAAAAATGATTTTAATTGAAATAGAAGTAAATTTTATCTATTTAAAATTGAAAAATAGAAATTTTTTATTACTATGTGAGATTCTTACCACACAAAAAGTTAATATTCTTTAAAATTTAAATTAATTAAAAAAATATTCATATATATAATCGATAAGGGAAACATTAATTTAATTATATATTTAGAAAAAAATATTACCAATACATATTAGAATGTTATATTATAAATAAAACAAACTAAACACAATAAAGTAATAACATCCACATAATATAAATATCATAGTTACTACAAAGAGGTCTGTAAATTTAGATATTCTTCAGATAAGAAGCTACACATGGCATAATATGCCATGAACTATTATTATAGTACTAAAAATGCTTTATTAGTTATAAAAAGAATATGTTTAATCATTTAATATCCATGAATCTGAACAAGTTAACATGGAGAATTAGCACTATAATATAGTAATTTAAATCAAACCAAGTCTCACCTTTCATAAAATTTCTAACACATTCAAGCTATGTATCATTAGATGGAGGGTAACACATGGGATATTTTTCATTTAAATGTTCAACAATAGAAAAAACGTAACATAAAAATGTTTTCAAACATTATTTCTAAATTAAATATATTTTCTTTTTGGTAAAAAGTGTTATATTATTAAAATTTATCATTAATTTTTTTTCCATTTTTGAGGATTAAAAAAAATTCACTAGAGATTACATCATTACACATGCTCATAACATATCCATACATTAATAATATTATTCTAAAATTATTTAAAAACAATTTGAAATTAATTATTTTCAATATTCTGAAATCATTTAATTAAATATCAATATTCATTATTTTTATTTCTCAAATATTTAAAAATATAAATGTAAAAATAATAATAAAATAAGTCAGTGACACATTATTATGGTAAATTTAAAATATAAGGTAATAAAATGCATTCTAACTCAATAAAACACCATATAAAAAATTATAATTATTTTCTAAATAATAATTTAAGAAAGGAAATAATAAATATTATCAAGGTAATATTCATCTTAAAGGAATAAAAAATTCACAAATTATTCTAAATAATATACTCTTATCATGATTCTCTAATATTTTCAAATGTTTTGAAATAGGTGTTCATTTGAGACCAAAACATGGGAATATTCATACAAACTTAGATAACATTTCATGATTTATCTAATAAATTCCTAAACATCCCAAAACATCTAATTCATTCTCAATCATAATATATCATGATGATTTTACCTCTCCTAGAAAAACACCATGTATAAAGTGCCACATCAATTTTCCTTCAGTAGGCATATGGACAATTCATCATATAATGGGTCACCATAATCCTATATACAAGATGGTCTTTACTAGCCTATGTCACCTAGAATGATCAATCCAAATCACTTCCCTACAAAGTGATATAATCCTCATAGTACATTACTCCAAATATAATTATATATCTCAACCTAATGATTTGAAACCAATGTCTCCCAACACCATCCTTCCAAAGGTAACCCTTATAAGATTATAACATATAACAATAGATAATGACCGACAATAAATTACACTCGTATTCTCTTGGTTAGGGACTAACATAGTCAGTATAAAATGTAAAATATACTAGAGGACTTACCTTTAAAAGAATGAAAATATGGGCCAATATATAGGATATCGAGAACAAAAAACTCCATAATATAATTAATTTAAAATTCCCAATATCACTAATAAATGAAATTTGATACAAAAACAATTCATGTATGGATGTAAAACATCAAAGACCATACTATCATATAAAATAAAAAAACACAAACATCAGAGTTAGTAATCTCCATCTTTGTCCCCAAATTCACAAAAGAAAATTGAAATTCAGTTCCCATATATAGTTTTAGAATACATGTTTACCAAGTAGGGTTCTAACAAATTTATCTCACTCAAATGTCTAAAGATCATACAAATGCTCTGGTATCAAACAGGAGAACAAAAACACTTAAATAGGTCATCTATTTAATCACATCGGGACTAAAGCACAATCATAAAAAAAATTCAGGTATATTAGCATAATATGATTAATATCAATAAAAGGACACCCACCCCAAATCTTAACTAATGTTCTTATATCACACCATATTCTGTATTTCATAGTTCTCCCATCACATTAACATAATTTTCTTGGATAATGACACATAAGAAAATGTATCACTCCATGAAATCTATATGAAGAATTCTATAATATCCCACCCAAAGACACCTAGGAAATCACGTCACATCTGATGTGAAGACACATGGGACACCAAATCATATTCTAACCACTTAAAGAAATATAAATGTTGGTTATTATGAATAGGATGGACAAAAAACAGATGGCATCATCCTATAATGTACAACCCCCATTGATACACCTCATCAATCTCACACACCAAATCATATAAGAACTACAATCTGAAATCCATTAGAAACCATGTGTATAAACCTATCGTTGAAGAGATAATGGGGAAGATGGGGTATCCAACAATCCATACTCTTCATCAAGATATTGGGATAAATTTTCCCCAGAACATTTGGGTGTCCGAGCATGGTTCATAACATGAGTGTAGCATTTATTAAAATCATAGTGAAAATACAATATATAATATTCAAACATGTAATTTAAATCCAATAATATTTAAAATATAATATCATCCCGTGAAACAAATCACCAAAACTGACTCACAAACTCCCCCACATTCACTTGCACCTCTAAAATCATCATGCCACACATAAATTCCCCAATAAATGAGCCATATTCCACCTTTCATTTTATTTTAAGTAAATTTTTAGAGTGTTCATGTATTTGTTACCCACGTTTCTAACAAGAATTTCATTTCTAATTTACTAACCTCATTCATTTAGATTTTTGATCCACTTAGCCTGAAGCCCACAAATATATTTTTTATTTATCATTTAACCATTTCAACTACCCACCATTTTTGTCAACCATTATCATATTTACATATTAAAAAACATCATCATACCATTTACTTTTAATTATTTCCAACCAAAAAACATTTCTGTAATCACATTTTAATTATGAAAACACAAACAAAATACACAATAACCCATATACATGATTCTATAAATCCACACATTTCACTATTTCACATCAGGATCAATTCCTCCTCAGAACATCAAAATTTCACAACAATAAAACAAAACCACAATCATTATCATTAGAAATTCATTTTAATATAATGAAATCATATTTACCATGGTGTACTATCATATAATTCAATATTTACATTGAAATACGTTTCAAATGTCCATATGTAAGTGATTATAATTTTAATTCTTGGTATGATTTATCAGAAAAATAAAATAAATAGTCTCAGGATCCATAACAATCACAAAGTAATAAATGTACCTCACAACTATTATTTTATAAATATAAAAAACAAGGATAATCCTTTAGAAAATATCAAAAGAAATGTGAAAACATATGAGATATACCTTTTCATGGAAAATAATAATATTAATAATCATTGGATTATCACATTCTATTTCCACGAAAACAATTCCATTACCTAAATCAACACAAGAAGTGATAATAAGAATAACAATTCTCTACCCATAAGATAATACTTTATAGGGAATAATTTATTTGAAACCAAAAAAACCATATGTAAAATATATGTGAATCTTCAAAATCCCATCAATTTATATTAATAATATAATAATATTTTATTAAGTGGATTCCTACCATCTTCTCAAATGGTAAAAAAATATATGATCCCTAACCCATCTTAAAACAATAAAATAGATAAATGAACCCCTTATAGGTATTTCATTTCACTGATAAGTTGATGCACATAGAATTATATACGAGAGATAAATATTGTATCATCCTAAAAAAATGTGAGGACCTTAAATTGATTTTTAGAAGATATAATGAAACTCGAACATCAGAGTTTTGTGCCACCAAAACGTAAGAGAAACAAGAAGGAACCCAATGAGAGAATGGAATTTATTTTTAACAATCATAGATACACCACCATATATTCAATAAAATTCTAATATTTTATTGTAAATTAATTTCTCATCCGAATCAAATAATATTTAAAATCAATTTAATTTCCTTTATAGTAGTAAGTATTTTTTAAAATTTTTCAAAGAAGTCAACACCATGTTTTTTATCTTTTAAATCTTTAAAAATGTATTATAGGAAGGTCTTGAAGGGAAGAATAATTTTCTAAGATGTTTTTGTTAACCCTATAGAACTAATATTCAATGTGTAATGGAGGAATCGTTTCAAAATTACATATCATTGTACCTATAACCAAGAATAAGACATGCCATGTTTCTCGTATGTGGGATTTTGAAAACCCGATGATTCCTTATGCTAGCTTTGAAAAACATAACCACCGATTACTCAAATAACCTTACACATCATTTATGAGTAAATGGTTACCCTTATGTGACATTTATATTACCCTTAAATATGTTTAACCACACTTATATAGGCTAGGAGAAATGTGTACTCAACACAACAAATTTGAATGTTACCTTTACTCAACCAATTTAATTAATCATATATCCTTTTGAAACTCATGGGAACACTTACCAAGACCTTAGTAAAATGGAGATACTTTATTCTACTAGCATATTACCCATAAATGAGAAATAATGAATGATATACTATTACATGAGATTTATAACATCAGTGATACCCTTACAAACGCCATTAGATACACATACATAAACTCTTTTTCCATTACAAAATGGTTAAAAACAGTTATCTAAACATTATAAATATTTGATAATCCATAAAAAAATATTAATAACAACCCTTACCCATACTCCATTCCATTATCATTCATAATATTAAATATTTCACTGAAAATAATTACATTTCAATTATACTAACATATAAATATGCATAGTAATAGTTTATTATCATTTCATAAAATTAAAAAACACGTCAAAAATAAATATATTGGTTCTAAAACACTAAAAAATATTTCAAAATATTTATTTCACTTAAAAAAATCTAATTATATCTCAAATAAAATTTATTTTATATTAAAATTACATAGAGGATTTGAAAAATATTTTTTAAACCACTTGGTAATTTATAACAGGATTTCAATGTAACATCTAATTTTTCTGAAATGGTTTTCTTACCACCAGACCCACGAAAATGATCATGGAAGTCTTTAGAATATTACATACTATTATGAACAATAATACATATGGGTGATATTTCGTTTTCCATGTTTTACTAGTATATAATGGAACAAATCCCTCTCATTTGGTTATGCTTCACATTATGATGGACCTTACATATAATGGTCATGGTTAATGATTTTATATTATCTTATATAATTTTATGGACCCTACTTATAGAGGCCATATCGAAAAACCATGTACATATGGTTTGAACACCCAAAACGATTAAATGGTAAGAAATTATTCCAAATACATTAGAGATATTGAGGTGGATTGTATAAATAAATATGACATGAAATAGGATCGAGATGATATCTAACATCATTTTTTTCAAGAATATAGATGAAATTTATTGATTATAAATCTACATCCTTTGGAAATTTTATCCATAGATTGAATGTGATGAAATGAAAACAAATAGAATGTCATTAATGAGATACATGTGTAGAATTTCATTGGGGACATGCCTAAAAATGTTTAATGAACATCCTTGATTTGGAGAAAATCCTGATAAATATTTTGGGACATCTCCAAATCAGGGGAAAACCTGGGTAAGAAATCTATGGGTGTTAATTTTTCTAATAAATAATTAAATCTTAAAGAAAATAGTGCTAATGTGTCTAGTGTTCATAATTATTTTATGAATATGACTATATCATCCACCCAAATATTTTATAATAACGAATTAGGGAAGCCTAATATACCCATTTAAAAATATTTTCATTCAATAGGCCAAGTTCATTGGATAATATCCATTATAGTATCTACTATAAAGGATTTTATAAATTTGGAAGTGTTTCACACTCTCGCTATGGAAACAATTAAATTATATATACCAATAATGTTACATGGTCCTTTCATGATGTTTGGGATGCTGAAAAATGTGTTTGTAGAGTCTGTGAGATTGGGAAGATTTTACTTTAGATCAATCAGGGAGGTATTCCTCATCCATCATCTCAGATAGTAAAAACCATTCAATGGTTCTCCTTCTATGTTATTGATAAAGAACCCATAAAATTTTATTTTATTCATGATGAATTAAATTTAGTTTTACAAAGAGATTAATACAATGTAGATGTGGATAAGGCTAGATAGAATTAAAATTGTAAAAATATTTCTACCTCCATATAAAATGATGTAACTCTTGAACATAGGAAGGATTATATTAAAACATCACAACAAATTTCTAGTCCAAAACATACATCTATAGTTTTAGTTACACCATAAAAAAGGGATCATAATCAATCCAGAGGAAATATAAAGGATGGGGAACTGATATTAAGGGCTCGAGGAAAAATGTAAATGCTTCACTCACGTTAGGGGCCACCTCTTGGTTGGTTCATCTTATGAGGTAAAGGAATATCATGACCATCAGAATGTAACATATTGGTGGAGGTACAAAATCCAAGGATTATTCAAAAATGGGGGAAGGGGTATAAAAATGTGCATTTGGGTGAATGGAATCTTTTTTGATGAGAAATAATTTCTTTCTATTGTAATTTTTTGATGTAGTTTTTTCTTCTTTGGATGTTCATAGCTCATAACTCTTCAATGTTTTTTCATTTTCTTTCATTAATAAATTATTAGGACCATTGGTTTAGATCACCAAACACATGTATTGTACTATTTCATATTAATATTATTAATAATTAATTTAATAATATTTAATTAATTATTATGTAATAAATATTAACTTTAATGAAATAATTAATAATTCTTTACATATTTTCTAATATTACCAGTTAGTAATTAATACTTATCTATAAGTAATATTATTATTATTAATTTTTAATTTTGTATTACTATTTATTTTAATGAATTATTTATTAATTTTTAATATTAAATATTAATATTTAATTATTATTTAGTTATTGTTAGAAAAAATTAATATTATAAGTTAATTATTCAATATAATTTCTTTTTAATAAATTGAAAATTAACAATAATATAATTTTATAATTCTTGCTCATGAATGGGGGATGTTGAATCACAACATGGAAATCTATATCGATTTACCGGGTACACTCCCATTTGAAAGAGAGTCATGCGTGACTTATAAATATTATTAACAAAAATAATGATGGATTTAATAATAGTTACTTTATCTTAATTGTTATTTCTAATATATTTTTAAAAAATAGAACAAAAACAAGAATAAAAAACATTTATAAAAGATTATAATTTTAGATGAATTGAAAGGAATTGTAATCTCAAATTCATTGGTCCCACACCTATGGCCAAATTTGTTGATTCCCATGATGAGTACATAAAAAACCGTTAAATATTTATTTAAATCATACGGGAGAAAACTAGAAAGAAATATTTTAATTTCAAAAAATATATATATAATAATAATAATACATTACTTTTATTATTACACAATTTTGGGTTTGGTAATTATTTTTTAATTATATTTTAAATTTGTTTTCAAGAATTTTTGTTGTGAAAAAATATTACATAGAAATTAATTTTAATCAACATTATCATAAATTGTCCCAAAAAAATTATTTACCAAAACATTTTATATTGAGATTATTATTTTGGGGATATCCCCTCCACAAGATGGAAATAATGTTTTAAGGTTCTAAATCTATATGCATGTATTTGTGGTGATAGACCATGCCTATTGGGAATCGAGCACCAATTTTGAAGAAACATTTAAATGATTCAAACCACTAGGTCATCCCTAGATGGGAAAATTAATTTTATATTGTTAAGAGTTTATTAATATTATAAGATGTGATCTAAATTTAGTTATTAGTAGTACCACTAATTTATTCATAATATCATAGTATGAATCTAAACAATAGGTGTTTATTTTTGGTTTTAAAAAAACTGATCAAATTAAATCATATTAGGGAATTTATAAGTTGTTTTTTATTTATTTATTTTTGTTGATATGATATATAATAGTTAGAAAATATTTTTTATCTTTAAAATTTTAATTTTTTACCATCAAATTTTCATTTTTTTTGTTGGATTATTGGATTTACTTATATATATTTTTATTGTTTTTTATATTTTTGACTCATATTTAGTATATGATTTACAATATTTATAAATATATTTTTTTTCTTGAAATTTTCATTTATGCTGGTCTTCTATTTTATAAATGATATAATTATTTTCATCTTTTATACTTTATAGTGAAATTCCATTTGAGAATAATTAATTAAAAATTGTATCTATTTTTATATGTTATTAAACGACTTTCTTATTATACTTTGATTCATAAAACACGCCTTGTATATATTAAATTGGTATTGAACGTTTAGGAAATTTTTTTTTTGTTGTTTGGATGATAATTCATTATATTGTCATATATTTTAACTTCTTTTATAACATAAAATGTTTTTTCATGAAAATAATATTAAAATAGGAGAAAAATCAATTTTTAAATCATTTGTTGAGAAATTTCACCAACTATAGCTATAAAATATTATAAAAATTTAAGGATTGGTGTGTGTCCATTATCATATTTTTAATTAATTAATTTTAAATTCAGCCACTACTGTTAAAAAATGTAAACATTGATATATTTGAAAACTATTTTCCATCACATAATATTATATAATGTTATAGATGGTTTCATAGAGGGGGTTTTGCAAACAAACACTAAATAGAAAAATAAATTTTATTCTTATTACCAATAGTAATGTTAAACTATAGAAAACTGTAAAAACAATCAATTTGACGATTAGCGGTGGATTTTAATAAACAAATCTCTACTTAAATAAAACCCAAAAAACTATCCTGATTTCTTATTTATTCATTATATTTATATTATTCTAAAATAATTCTCTCAGGTTTCTATAAAGACAGTTATCCTATCACTTTGAATTGTCACCCTCACACTAAATGATCAAAATTCTAACATCCCAGAATATCCATGAATATTTTTATTATATAAATAATTTATTAAATAGAGTAATTTAACATTTAAACCATCTAATAATAATTCATGGATGATTTTCTTTAAAATTTATAATTTAAAATAATTTTTTTACTATAAGTATTATTATTTGTTTTCAAGTTTACTGTAATTTTCTTTTGATTAAAAGATTATTATAAAATAATAGTATTCATTACTTTTTAAATAGAATTTCTTTTTATCAAAAGGTTAATTATTAGAATATATTAGAATATAATAATATAAATCGAGGGAAAAAAATTTCAGAAAATAATTATTTTTATCCTCAACATAAAATATTTTCTATGTATATGATATATTATATTTTGTTTTGTTTATTATACATATATAATTATTATATTATTAAAAAAATAAAAAAAATATTTATGTTTTAAATAATAACATAATTTGAAATATTTATCATTCAAGAAAATGAATCATACACATATTTTAAAATGATAAAATGATATATATATATATATATAGATATAAACGAACATATATTATAATATAAAAATAAGAAATAGGATAAGTTTTATATAATTATTTTTAATATAAAAGAACATAAATATATGTTTATGACTATATATTTATCATTTTATATATGTTAATATATGTTTTGTTTTGTTTTATTAATAAATAATTTGTTTATTGTATAAAGAAAATTATATTAAGTCAAAAGTGGTTTGAATGATTAAATTGATTAATGGGGAAAAGTGGGAAACATGAATAGTGTATTGGGAAATGTGAAAAGAAAAAGGGATTTTTAGATGAGGAGTAAAACAATAAATGATAAAAAATGGATTAAAATTTATTTATAATTTAAATTTTTTTATAAAAAATAACAAAAAAATGATAAAATAGATGCACTTTTTTCAAAGGTTGTCACGATTAGGGTTTATGGGAGAGGGATCGAGTATCACGCCGCAAGTGATTGTCAGGTTATTCAAACTAATCAGTGCATCGACGAAGCCGTGTGTGTTGGGTTTGATTTTATATGGGGGTTTTCTCATGGTTGAATCGATTACCTGTAAGGAGTTGAGTCGTGGTGAGGAAAAAGATGGCTCGGTGTTGCTGGAACCAAGCATTGTCTTAGGGGTTAGATGAGGATAGTGGTTCTTATTTTTCTTTATTTTGACGATGGAAATTCCGAATTGTTTTTAGTCTGATGAAAAAATTAAAAATACCTAATTTATGGGAGATTAATGGAATATCCCAAAATTTGCAAGAATATTTTTATTGTAAAAATATTTTATTAAATGGAATAATTTACAATTAAAACTAACTAATAATATTTATAGATTTATTTTCATTAAAAATAATAATTGAAATTAAATGTTTTATTTGATTATAAGTATTATTTATAGTTTTCAACTTTACTATAAGAAAAATATGTTTTTTCTTTGTTTAAATGAATTTTCAGAAAAAACTTTGGTTATTATTTGTGAAAATAAAATTTATTTTTATCAATAGGATATTAAACAGAATATTATAAATTATAATAATTTTAATCAATGTTAATTTTTCCATAAAATTATTATTATTCTTGATATGATAATTTATTTTATAAATATATGAGATATTTTAATTTATTTTGATTATTATATATATAAATAATTATTATATTATGAAAAAATAAACATAATAATTATGTTTTAAATAATAATGTAATTTGAATTATTTATATTAAAAAATAAAATTATATACATAGTTAAAAACACTAAAATGATATATATATATATATAGATAGAATTAAATAATGAATTTCATATAATAAAAATATGATATGCTTTATATATTTATTTTTTATAGGAAAACATAATTATATGTTTATGAATATTTATAATTAAAATATTTATTATGTTATAAAAAATTATTTTATGTAAAATCTGGTGTGAATGGTTAAAGATGGTAATGGGGAAAAGTGTATTGGGAAATCTGAAAAGAATCATTCAAATTTAAGAAGAGGAAAAAATGATAAATGAATGAAATTAAGTAAAAATGTTACAATAAATAAAAAATGATCAAACGTAAATAAAAAAAAGAAGATAAAAATGGATGTTTCTTTTCTCAAAGAGGGGTATCGATTAGGGTTCACAGGAGAGGGATCGAGTGGCGCATAGCAAGCGGTCATCTGGTGCTTCAAACGTAACAGTGCATCGATTAAGTTGAGTGCATTGGGTTTGATTTTCCTTGGGGGTTTCGATATGGTTGAACCAATTAAATGCAGGGAGTTGGGCTGCAGTATGGAAGGATACCGGCACTGGTATTGTTTGCATGTAATTATTTGTTTGTATATGACTATTATACTATAAACTTTAAACTTCTATATCAGATATTTGTATATGAATATGTATTCATATACACTTATATAACTTTATTTTTAAGAAATTGTATCTAATATGACAATATATAATTTTTTATTTTCAAATACTGACAATAGTTCTCAAATTATGGATGTGACAAAAAATTATTTATCTATAACTATTAAATTTATTGTCAATTCTATTTATTATATATATAATGCTTTATAAACTGCACGTTTATACTTATGATACAAATTCATGACTTGTGTATATTTGGGGTATGTATATTTATATATGTGTATATATATATATAAATACACATGTAAGGATGAAATGACTAATGACATAATTATAACTTTTATTATCATGTTTCAAAAATGGGCACATAACATGTCATCACATTATATTAACATTATGGAGGTCGGATCTGCATATAAACATGGCCATTCATTATGCATTTTTTCGACACCCTGTAATGACCTGTCAATTCTCATTGTCTTGAGAGTACAATAATTCATTACGAGGCCTTAAGAAACATCCCCATGATGCCAAAGGGTGACAATAAATGCTGAAGGGTTTCAAATACAAGTGGGGGATGATTTACCCTTTAAGAAATAAACCAATAATCCTACCAAAAATAACCAAACATTCACTATATGATTCATGAACAAACAAAAAACAACTCAACAACTTCTTGTATCTCTTAAGCACATCAATGTGAGAAACAAGGGAAGAATAACCAGGTATCAAAGCACACAACGGATACACTACACAAGACTCTCAAAAGGCCTCAAGACTCTATGTTTCATAAGTTCCAAGCTCCACAATCTATGAACAGCCCAAACATCATGAGGTAGTGCTAAAAATGTTTGAAACATTTCCTTTTCCCTTTCCCCGGAAGACAACTTCTCCTAAAGCACCAAAGTGCCAAAAAAAGGGTGAGTATAAAAATCAAGATGTTTCCCCCCCAATGACTTCTTTAATCGTGCTTGTATGATAGAATAGTTAGTAATAATTAAATAAAACATTTTATATAAGACAATCTCACAATAATAGTTTATAACTAAATATAAACATATTTCCAAAACCATTCATTTCCAAAATCATACAAATGAAATTAAAACCAATTTTTATAGCAAGATATTTTTTAGAAAACTTACTAAACAATCTTTACAAACAAATCACATTATCCCTTTATCAGCATACCCAACCATTCCTCAAACCCATGAAACCTACAATGCATTCTATGTTATGATAGTTACATACTCATGAGGGGTTTCTTGTCGATCTACCATGTTGTCACAAAGTAATTGTTTCCCATATGCAATTAACCCTTTGACATCGAGCACAAGGCCAAAATTCAACCAAGCCACGTGTATGAAATTCCCATGTTCCATTAATCCTTTCTCATTGAGCACAATGTCATATTTTAACCAAGCCTTGTATATGAAACATGAACACAAACCACATATTCCCAACAATCATGCCAAATCAACCCTTTCAATAAAAATACCTTTTTATTGAAAACCATTAACATCAAAACCTATTGAAGGCCAAAACATTTCAATTCCAAACCATTTCAATAAAAATAATTTTTTATTTAAAACCATTTTTATTGAAAATATCTTTTTTATCAACATTTTATAAATTCTAGAAAATCCATAATTTTAAATAATTTTTTTAAATTCACGAAACTGAACCCCCTTTTGCACAACTATTCTCCAAGATCATGCAATTTCGAAAAAACCATAAATCATCACAAATGAATATTCTTCAATGAATTTCACAATCAATAAACCAATTTTAATCTATTCTTGTAAATTATATCAAGGGGATTCGAGTGATAATCCACTTACCTCGAAGGTTTTGACGAAACACTGACAACAGATGAAGAACGCACAAGAAAGTTCGTCGATTCTCCAAGAACGGCCTTAGTTATCTTATCCTAGAATGATCACGACTCAACATAGAATTATTTGGCATCCAAAAATGAAGATCTACCCACTATAGGTTGAGACCTGAGAAATAATGGAGATTGTAGAAGCATATCTAAGTAGATCTAAGAAAAGATGACAACTGTGGAAAGAATGGTGACATACGTCAAGAATCTGACTCAAAATCACCAAAGGAAGGCACTGGGATGGCTCTGAATTGTATGGGGAGGGTTATCCAACCTTTTAGAGAGTGTAATCTAGAAACTAGGGAGTTTTGAATCCAAAATTAAATATTTAGTGAAAAAACGAGCAAGCTCATAAAAAATAAAATCTAGATTTGACCTTTGTGCCAGGTCTGACCACAGGGTTTGAGAAAACCGTTTATGGATCGTGCAACATTCCTTTTGTTCCCCAAACTCCTTATAAGACCCACAAACTCTCCTATCCTTTACATTTACCCTTTTTATGGAAAAATATTTTTTATGGAAATAGAACACTTTATAGAAACACCCCACTTTATGGAAACAATCTACATTATGGAAACACCTCTCTTTATGGAAAGAACCCACTTTATTGAAACAACCAACATTATAGAAACCTCAAAATTTATGGAAACTCTCTATATTATAGAAACTTTCTATATTAAGAAAACTCTCTATTTTATGGAAACTCTTGATTTTTTGGAAAATATCTATTTTAATTAAACTCTTTATTTTATGGAAACCCAATCAAAGACACACCAATTAAAAAACATGAGGAAAGGGGTTATGTACCCAAAACTGGGGATACTAAAATCTCCCTGCTATGGTTATTTCCATCCTCAGAAAGTATAAAACCCTTGCTGGCCAAAAAGAGTTCTGACCGCTGCTCTTTTATTTCCTTTTCACGTTCCCAAGTCCCTTTTTGAATCTTACTATGTTTCCATAAAACCAGAATTATGCCGATGATTTTTTCACACAAGATGTTCTCTTGTCTACCCATGATCCACACTAGGATATGTATCAGTGACACATCTGGTTCTAGCTCAATGTGATCCCATCTGATCACATGTTCAGGATCAGGGTGATACTTTTTCAATTGGGATACATGGAACACATTATGCACTAAACTAAACCGTAGTGGTAATGCCAACTAATATGACACCTCTCCAACCCATTATAGTATCTCAAAAGGGCCAATGCATCTAGGAGATATCATTCCCTAATTCCAGAAGGGACGATGTCCAACCCTTGGAGAGATCCTTATGAAGACATGATCACCCATAGTGAACAACAACAATCGTCAATAGTGATCTACATAATATTTCTGAGGAGTCTGAGCCAGCTCTATCCTTTTTCTAATCAACAGGATCTTCTCCATTATTTCATGGACAAGGCTTGGCCTAACTTTTTATGTTTCACTCATTTCCACCTAGTATAGTGGATAACGACAAGGATGGATATAAAATGCTTCAAATGGAGCCATGTGTTTCAAGGCTTGATTGTTGTTATTATGTGAGAGCTCCACTAAGGGTATATGATCCTCCCATGAGCCACAAAAATCCATTACACAATCTCACAACAAGTCTTCCAACGTTTGTATCATCTGCTCAGAATTCCCATCCCTTAGAGGATGATACATCGTGCTCATGGTAAACATATTCCCAAGGGCATTCTCTACGGATTTCTAGAAACGAGACGTGAACCACATATCTCTATCTAAGACTATTGACATTGGTACACCATGCCTCTTTACCACTTATTGGAGATAGATTTTTGAATGATCATCCATCGTAGGAGTTTCACGAATAGGTATGAGATGGGCCGACTTGGTTAGACGATCCACTATCACCAAAATTTCATCATGTTTCTAGACTGTTCTTGGAAGGCCTGTAACAAAATCCATTTCTATTTGATCCCATTTTTACACTGGGATGGGAAAAGATTGTAACTTACCAGATTCCTTTAATTCTCTTATCTAACCGGCTGACAAGTTAAGCACCGTGACACGAACTCGACCACCTTCGTTTTCATGCCACTCCACCAAAACTGCACATTCAACGCCTTATACATCTTCTGTGTACCTAGATGTACATCCAATATCAAATAATGGTAAGAATGGAGGTGTTGTTCCTTAAAACCCATAGGTACAATCATCCGATCTATGAAACATAGAGTTGAATGCCCATCAATTTTCCAGCCATCAATGGTCTCCCCACAATTGATTTTTGAACTTACATAAAAACATTCTGCATCAGATTTTTGTGCCTCTTTGATCATTTTTACTAAATCAGGAACAAGTATAGCTAAAAAAAATAGCAACATCACCTTGTTATTGATATTCAACAAGCATGTCAGCTAAGTCTGAAAATAACTACCATTCATCTAAATCTTTTTTCACTAACTGAGCATATGAATTTCTACTCAATGCATCTACCACCGAATTTCTTTTCACTAGTGTGTACATCAAATCAAAGTCAAACATTTGGAGATACTTCAACCATCTCCTTTGACTCAGATTCAACTCTCGCTATGAGAAAATGTGATTCACACTTTTGTAATCCATAAAAATAGTAAATTTCACACCAATGAGATAATTTCTCCATTTTTTAAAGCATGGACGACTAAAACTAACTCCAAATAATGTTTTGGGTAATTCATCTCATTCACCCTCAACTTCCTTTAACCATAAGAAACCACATGATCTCTTTTCATGAGAACACAACCCAACCCTGATCCCGAAGCATCAAAATACACCTCATACCCCTATCCTGATTCTGGAAAGATCAAGATAGGTGTCGATGTAATCCAAACATTAAATTCCTAGAAATAATTTTGACATTCCTCTATCCATTAGAATAAAACATTTTTATTTGTTAGATTTGTCATTGGTGAAGCTACTCCATATAAATCACACAAAAAGAATCAGTAGTAACTAGCTAGACCAAGAAAACATCATGTCAAAAAAACATTATTTGGTGATTTCTATGAGAAAATTACTTCTATCTTTTTAGGATCAATAGAAATTCCATTCTCAGAAATTACATGGCCAAAAAAACTTACTTCTTGTATCCAAAAAATCACACTTCAATAATTTGGCATACAAACGATGATCTCTCAAGATTTTTAACACTATTTCCAGGTGCACCTCATGATCATCCCTTGTCATTAAATAGACGAAAATGTCATCCAAAAACACCACAACAAAAGTATCCTGATATTGTTGAAATATCGAATTCATCAATTCCATGATGACCGCTGGTGCATTCATTAGACTGAAAGGCATGACTGCATATTCATAGTGGCCATATCTACTTCTAAAAGTTGTCTTTGGAATATCCTCTTTCCGAACACTCAATTGGTAAAATCCTGATCATAAGTCAATCTTGGAAAACCACTAAGCTCCCCTTAATTGATCGAACAGATCATCATTGCATTCAGGTGGATATATTTTATTTATCGTAACTTGGTTACACTTACGATAATCAACACACAGCCAAAGAGTTCATCTGTCTTCTTTACGAACAAAACTGGTGCTGCCCATGGTGACATACTTGGTCAAATGAAACCCTTGCTTTCCAGCACCACTAACTGCACTTTCAATTCTCATGAATCTGTTGGTTCCATCATATAAGACGGAAGGGAAATAATGTTGTTCCCTGAAAGGAGATCAGTCATAAACTCCACTTCTCTTAGAGGTGGTAACTCTAAGAAATTCATGGGAAAAACATCTAGAAATTGATCCACAACAGCTAGAAAACTATTTTCCTAAATCTCTTCCATTGATGCTAAATTAAACACTGCAAATTCGTAAGATATCGTTCCCACAATTTGTGCCAACATGCTCTTTGCACCTTTCTTTACAATCCTCTCTCTTCTAAAGAGATGCTTGATGTCGTCCTCGGTCATGAAACTAAATGTTCTCCTATAACAGTCAATTTGAACCTTGAACATTTTCAGTCAATCCATACGTAGAATTACTTCGTTGACATCCATATCCAACATTGAAAAGTCCCATTTTAGCTCATCTCCATCAACAATTATAGCACATGATCTATGATTTTCCATAAAATTTCTCTTTATGTGTTCAAGAGAACCACATTGAAAAAAATCTCCTTTGCTCTGGGGTCCTGGAGGAAGTTTTACAGATCTAGCCATCTTGTTATGATTTCCTCTTACACCGTGGAAATAGGTGTCCCTTTTCTGCTTGTTCCCAGCAGTTTAGTTCGTACTATTTCCTGTAGGTATCATCATTCCTCCTCCAATAGATCCCAAGATATCATGGTCAGCCACAATCTCTCTGTTCACCATCTCTGTATAATCTTTAATAAAAAGTACTGCAATCTTTGATCAAATCTCTTATCGTATTTCTAATTCGAAGATGTTTTCCTTAAAAGAGGCACTTTCTGCAACTTTTGGTGAAAAGCGTACTAAGTTCATGAACTTAGCTGCATACTCTGTGACAGAGAGACTCTCTTATTTCAAGCTGAAGAATTCTGTCATTTTCTATATCATGAACGTGTGGGGATATAAAAGTTTTTTGAACAATTCCTCAAAATCTTAGAGCATATACCTCCCCAGTTTGACCTTTAGCTCTACCAATGTACTGATGAAGTCAAAGATACGATTCATCCTACATAGCCACACCTCTACCT
This sequence comes from Viscum album, assembly GCA_963277665.1. Lineage (NCBI taxonomy): Eukaryota > Viridiplantae > Streptophyta > Magnoliopsida > Santalales > Viscaceae > Viscum > Viscum album. The sequence goes on from OY728129.1 coordinate 941,008,209, forward strand.
TCTAAGGTTTAGAATCACCCTAAAAATTAGGTGGATTCTACTTCATGAACTGGATTGTATTATTCACATGTCGTTGCTCATTCCACCGGTTCCCTGTGTCTACAGCTTCAAAAATCATGGACAGTACTATGATATAGCTCTTGGTTCACACGTGGAACAGGTGAAACCACATTCTCCATAACTTCATCAGGTTGGGTTTGAGGATGCTTATTGAATTACATCTACTAAACTAACTACAAACTCCATTAATCTCACTATCTAGAAACTTTTGGCTCAGCATTTCAAAGACTATCAAATCAACTATCACAAAAAAAAATTCCAAAACAACATCTTTCCCATGTTCAACCATTTTTTAAAACACTTCACATGCTTTTGAAAATTATACCATTTTCAAAACACAATAAGCATTAATTTTTTCAAAATGATTCATTTGAAACCCAATTCCATTCATTTTCAAAAAATAACACTTCTTTTTTTCACAACATGAATCATTCCTTCAAATTATGTATGCACTATTATTGGGAAGTCATTCCTCTACAATGCATGTCATGCTCATCTCATTGTCTAAACCCCTGAAAATGAGGTTTCAAAATTCTAGAAGTGTCTCCAAACACTTATTTACCCATGTATGTGGTAACTTGAAGTTCATCATAAAAAGGTTAGCTACGTCCTTTATGCTATACATTTCATGTTTCAAAAATCCTACTCCTTTCTAAGATTGGCACCCAGGGAATACACAAGATAGTATTTCATCTCCAAAACTAGGAACATTGATGACAACTTGTTAAGAAAGGACCAAAAAGTTTTATACCGTTTGTAATGACCCACCCATTCACATTGACTTGAGAGTTCCACGAGTATTTACTAGGCCTTAAGCCACATCCCCAAGACAATTAAGGCTGACAAAAAATGCCTAAGAGTTTCAAATACAAGTGGGGGTGATATACACTTTAAGAAATAAACCAACAAACCTCACAACCATAACAAAAAATTCACTATATAATTCATGAAAAAATGAAAGACAACTCAACAATGTCATGTATCTCAAAACGACATCAAAGTAAGCAACAACGGAAGAATAACCAAGTATCAAAGCACACAATGGATAAACTGCACAAGACTCTCAAAAGACCTCAAGGCTCCATGGTCCACAAGATCCAAGATCCACAATCTATGAATAGACCAAACATCATGAGGTAGTGATAAACACGTGTGAAATATTACCTTTTCCCTTGTCCCGGATGATAGCATCTGCAAAAGCACCAATGTGCCAAAGAAGGGGTGAGTATACAACTCAGTAGGTTATAGCCAATGACTTCCCTACTCACGCCACTAGGATAGAATAGTTAGAAAAAATTATATAAAATAGTGTATATAAGACAATTTCTCAAAAAAAAATTATAACTAAATATAAACAAGATTCCAAAACCATTAATTGCCAAAAGCATACAAGTTCGATTGATACCAATTTTCCCAGCAAAATATTTTTCTATAAAAATATCTAAACAATCATTACAACAATTTCACAATTTCCCCTTATCTACATACCAATGCATTCAGAAAACCCATTAAACCAACCATGCATGCTATGTTATGACAGCCCAATACTCATTAGATGTTTCTCATCATTCTACCAAATCATTACAAGGAAATTGTTTCCCATGTGGCATTAACCATTTGGAATCGAGCACAAGGTCATGCTTCAACCAAGCCACATGTGTGAAATTCCCATGTTCCATTAAACCTTTGGAACAGAGCACAAAGTCATATTTTAACCATGCCTTGTATATGCAACATGAACACACACCTCATATTCACAAAATCATGCCAAAACAACCCTTTCAAAAAAACACATTTTTATTGAAAACCATTTCCGTCAAAACCATTTCAATGCAAAACCATTTCAATCAAACTCAATTTTTATTGAAAACCATTTCTATTGAAAATATCTATTTCATCAACCATTTATCAATTCCATAAAATCCATAATTTAAAATCATCATTTTAAATTCATAAAACTAAACCCCCTTTTGTACAACTATTCACCAAGATCGTGCAATTTCACAAAAACCATAAATAAACCCAAATGAATATTTTTCCATGAATTTGATAATAAATAAACCAATTTGAATCTAATATAATAAATTATATCAATATGAGTTGAGATATATGGCACCTACTATTAAGGTTTTGACGAAACTTTGACAATAGACGAAGAGCGCACAAGAAAGCAGGTCAATTCTCTAAGAACGACCCTAGTTATCTTATCCTAGCCAGATCACGACTCCACATTGAATTATTTGGAATCTAAAAATTCAGATCTACCCACTATAGGTTCAAATATGAGAAAGAATGGAGGCTAGAGAAGTATATCTTAGAAGATCTAAGAAAAGATGTCATATTCGGAAAGAATGGTGACATACCTCAAGAATCGGACTCTAAATCACCAAGGGAAGGCATTGGGATGGCACAAAATCAAGTGGGTAGAGTTATCTAGCCTTCTAGGGAATGTAACTTAGAAATATGGGCGTTTTGAAACCAAAACGAAATATATAGAGAAAAAACGAGTAAGCTCCTAGAAAATGGGATCTTGATTTGACTTATGCGCAAGGTTTGACCACACGTTTTGGGCCAACTGGGTATAGATCATGTGACCTTCCTTTTAGTCCCAAACCTCTTTATAAAACCCCCAAACTCTCCCATCCTTCACCATTACCTTTTTTATGGAAACACATTTTTAGGGAAACATCTCACTTTATGGAAACACCCCGCATTATGGAAACAAACCACTTTATGAAAAGACCCCACATTATGGAAAAAAACCCACTTTATGGAAACAACCAACATTATGGAAACACCCAAATTTCTGGAAAATTCCAATATTATAGAAACTCTCTATATTATGGAAACACTATATTTTATGGAAACTCTCTATTTTATGGAAACTCTCCATTTAATGAAAACATTCTATTTTATGGAAACCCAATAAAATACACACCAATTTAAAGAACGTGAGGAAAGGGGTTATGTACCCCAAACCAGGGGTACTACACAACAATTACATTTATAATAGTTTTTTTGGATTCAATTTTAATTGTAATGTTTAATTTTGAAATTATTATGTACCGCCGATTTCATTGAAAGTGTTTTATTTTAATGGTTACTTTTATAGTTTTATATGCAATTCATAATTAGTTATTTTAGAAGAATATTATATAATGTGAATGGAAATTTAATAATACTATGTGAAGATTTTATATTTACTTTTTACTATTATCACTTAAAAATGATTGTTTCACATTTTATTAAGTTTTTAATAATAAAAGAAATCACTTTTTAAAATTTATTACATGAGATAATAGACGAAATCTGTATGTTCATGTATGCTAATTATCTATGCATTTGAATATAAAATGAAAACTATACAAGATATGGGTATTCTAGGTTTAACAAGTAAATATCCTCGAAGGTTCACATTTATAAATTTATATAAAGATACAAGTGCATGTGTTTTAATGTTTTTTCACATTTTTAAAAAAACAATCAAGTTGAAAAATCATATATAAGTATATAAAGCAATGAATTTTTTCATAAAACTCGGTGCTCAATCATTGTAAATATGGAAGGGAATTAGTGAGTGATCAAATCTGTCATTAATTGGATTGGCTCAAAACAACCTTCAATGATTCACATTGACTTATAATAGTGTTTTTTTTCAAAATCTTGTATAATGTTTAAAAAACAATAGATTATGTTAAATCAATTTTTGAATGTAGGTATGTTCTAAAAGGATCTAGAATTATTTCTGTTGTTAATAATTTCAAATATTACATTCAATAAGGATATTTCTAAATGTGTTCCCAAATGTATTTCCTGATCAAAACATTAAAATGATTTATTAAAGGGTTTTAAACCCCTGACCAAAAAATTTAATGCTCAACCCTTGTTTTAAAATTATTTTCACAGGTCACTTCGAAGTCAAAAGTTGGAAGTTATAGTTTTTTTGTGCATAAAAAATTTTTCTTTTTGTTTAATTTTATAGTAACTCAATAAATAGTAATCTTCAATCCAATCATCTAGAACCTGGACCGGTAAACGATCCACTATTGTAATAAATTATGTGTATTGATTTAGTTAATTTTCATAAAAAAATTAAATTCATTTATAAGGGTGTTGTCCAATTTCAAGGGTTCGGGTCTTTATAAAAAATCATCAATCGCTTAATTAATGAGATTTAAATAATTTTATTGTATTGTGTGTCATATAATTCTAACAATCCCCGATAACTAACTGCCTACCCCACCATGAGAATCCAATCACATTCATCATTAAATTTTATATTTTTTTATGGTTATCTTTTAAACATAATATATTTTCATTTATCTTATATTATGATTTGTATTTATATTGTAATTATGAAAATCCCAATGTTTTTCCATTGATAACTATATTTCATTTCAAATATATTATGGTCATACATGGTGAAATGAAAACAACTCCACATAAAGTTATGTTAGATACCACATTAGAAAAAAAGTAGATTAAAATTTATTACTCCAAATTAAATTTATGACTTTATTCGAATCATTTATTTTATAATTTTTTATTATAATAATTGGATTCCATTGTGAAAAATTATATTTTATTTATCATAATTTTATATTTAATTTAATGTATCAATATTAAATTAGGAATGTTGGATTTTATAAAAATAAATAAATATATAGTTTCATTACAATCCTTGGATAATAATAATAAAAGATTTATTTATGGTATTTTATTAATATACTTTTGTTTATATATTTATATATGATTTAAATTACATGTTTTTGTACAATCTAGGAATCTTTTTTTTCAATTGACAAAGTCTTTTATTAATTTTAATATATGAAAATAGTGATTCATATTATTGAAATTGTGATTATTATGATAAAGATAGTTAATTTCATTACACACACTATCATGAGGATGACCAAAAATAATGAATACAGAATGAATATAAATAATTATTAATAAACATCATCTTAATCAATTAATATCTCATAAAATGGTAATTTAAATATTAAATTAATATTCATGATTTATTTGATGTGCTCACTAAATTTAGTTTTTATATAAAATAATTTAAATTTGGGTTATTTACTTTTTAAGTATTGAACTAGGTACATAGATCATTTAATTGATCTATGAATATTAAATAAGCCACTCAAAATGAATTTATCATCATGATTAAAATAGTTTTTTCCATAAAACCATTTATGAATAGTTTTTATAATTAAAATATTTAGATTGTACAAAATTTATAAATGAAATGTATTATTTAATTATTATATATTTAAATAAAATATTATTTTAATACCATTAAAAATAATGAATTTGTTATATATGAACATCATTTAGAGTATATTTTCCTAGAACACACCTCTGTATATTGAGGGATTACAGATGCATTTTTATTTTTCAAGTAAAAATCTATTATTTGATGGAATATTAAAATTCAAATGTCTGAAATAAAAAATTTATATAACAGTTGACGATGCCAGAGGTATTTGAAAAATTAATATTTAAGTAGACCCCTAGAAAATATATATGTTAGAGATGGCATAGGGAATCAAATTTTTTGAGAATTTGTTCCAACTATGTCCATTATAAAATTAAAACACCTCCTCTACTAATTTTATAAAAGGTTGTTTAGAATTTGATAACTGATATTTTCATAATTATAGGGATTTATCTTGAAAATAAAAATATGGTATCATATTCTCATATTTATTTCTTTTATACTACCTTGAATTGTTTTCCAAAATGAAGACTACTCTGATAAAGCAGTTACCAGATTAGTGGATGATATTATAGCGATAAATATGAGGAAAGAATTTTTATGAATATAAATGTATTTTGATTATTATACTCTAATGTAAATGAATATATTAATAATAGATTATCCATTTAATCTATTTTTTCTATTCAATTAATGTTATTACATATCATGTGTCAGTGAAAAATTGAAAATAAATCTATGTCCATGATATAATTATTTTTACCTCATTCTTTTCCTAAGGATGGGATCGGTGAATAATTATATGATATGAAATAGTTATTATCAATCCAAGAGTCAATTTTATAAACTTTCATTAATCTTTATTGATTTTAATCTATATTGGGGTGATTATTCAAATATAGGGGCTAGATAAATATGTAATACATCTAAATAAAAGTTGACAATGATTGTTTTAGGCTTTAATTACAGATTAAAAAATAAATAAAAAATAAATAAATATCTATGAATGATTTTTATTATATTATTTTATGAAAATATAAATATTAATTACATCCTATAAAACCATTGGGAATATTAAGAAATTTTACATATATCATATAAATGATGCCAAATTAGGATATCCATGATATTTAAAATGAGTACTGTAATATGATTTATTATAAGTAAATTTTAATCCAAGTCCAAGAAATAATTTTTTAGGATTGTAATTATGGGGAGAAAATACTTTTGGTGATTTATATATATATGATGGAATATATATTATAGTTATTGATCCTTATAATCTAATTCCCTATAATTATATAACGTAGAATTCATTCGTCATATTTGTTAATATTCAAAGAATGAAAAATTATTGAATTTATATTGATTTAAATAATCATTCTCTTATCCTATATTGGAATATATTATTAATAGATATTTTATTAATTTATCAAGATACCACTGAAATATTGATCAAAATTCATATTTATCTAATGTGGATGATTTATAAATTTCATGAACTATGAAATTTTTTTATTTTGGGACTCCAAAACTAGTTTCTCTATTTCACTATATAATTTTAATTTTGGTTCTCATCAACTAATAAATATGATTTTATCATGTTTCATATACCATCATTGAATTATTTAAATATCTAAAAATTATAGGTTACTAAAGAATAATTCAATGTAGAAACATATTTTATTCCACCAGAAAAAATAATATATAGATTTAAAATATCTCTTGTAAGGTCATGAATTATTATTGAGTCACTCCTTTGTTAATATAGGGTTTTTAGTGGGACAATAGTTTATTTATGTTCCAAAATAGGGTTTAAATGGATTTATAATTTATAAAACATATATTAATCTTATTCATTTAGTTTATATATAATAGTTCTAATTTTTTAAATATTAATAAGTTATTTTGTTTAATATTATTTTAAATTGGATGTTGTCTATTAAATTTTTACAGGTTTATTTATTAATTTTAGTGGTTTTAAATATTTTCCTTACACTCATGCATCACACCATTCTTTCTTGATTTTAGTTTAAGTTGTGTAAGTGTATGATCATTTTTTTTCATTTTATATGTAAGGGTATGAAAGATTTTTCATTTGATATATATGATTGTTCTTAATTAATGATTTTATTTAATGTTAAGGGTAGAGTTTACACAACTATGTATGGGTAGATACTCACATCAGGGTTAGTCGATGTAATATTTTACTATATTTTTCCCTTGCTGTAATCGAGGTATCATTTTATCTTACTTGGTGGTCATTTCAGTATTCATATAAGGGTAGAGAGAGCTCATATCTCGGAAAGCCTCACAATTATGAAGCTGTATAAAGGAAATTACCAACATGCGTAATGGTTATATGTGTTTCATAATCTTTGTAATGATATACTCAAATATATTTAAAATGTAGTATTGTGAATGGGTAGTGTTGTGTAATTATATATATATATATATATTACACATAAAATTATAAAACAAATTCTACTTTATTCATGAATCATTATTTTTATTTTTATTAATAAATCAAAACAAAAACAAAAATAAAAGAAAATTAAACTGGAAAAGAAGAACACAAAATGGGAATCTAAGTTCTTTAATTAATCCCTTAATAAAGTGTTAAAATTAAATGATAATAATATAGAAATAAAAAATAAATATTATTAATTAAATATATGATTTTCAAATAACTATTTTAGAAATTTTGGGGGAAATTTATTTCTTCTCTTTATATTTAATTTTTTTTTCAATAATATCTTTTTTTCTTATTTCCCTCAAACATGGAAAAAATTTTTCTTTCTAATTTATTCTAGAGAGCCTTTAACAAAAAATTTTGAATTCATCAATTTTTTTCTTTATCATATTATTATTTATCTCTCTCTGGTTTATGGTTTATAATGTGTGAAGCATCCAATAGGCGTGGTGTTTGTCTATATCTCATGATTTTGTGAAAAAATCGATATATAAATACAATTTTTTCTCTATATAGATAGATGGAATTGAAATTGAGAAGATAAAATCAAGAAATATGTGAAATATTTTGATATCAAATTAAAAATATTTCATACTAATATTTCACATATAAAAATTATACCGAAAATGGAATAAATTGAATTATTTAATTCATTTTGACCTATAATATTTTCTAATTTGGGAATTTAAAAAAATTATTATTTGAATGTTTTGCTTTCTATTAGTTGAAATTATATATTTTGTAATTTCGTGATAATATTTTATTTGAGTTATACTTCTTCATATCCTTTCTACATATTGAAAATTTATGGTTATTCTATATTCTATTCATGCTTCCTCCAATTTTAAAATGTTATTGAACTTGGTAAATATCATACGGTTGAAATAATAAATGGTAAAGAAAATATACTTAATTATTCGTAATTTATTGAATTGTATCAAATGATTACTCGAAATTCATGCATATTTATTAATAAATGAGAATAAATCTTGATATTCATATTGAATGTGTCCTATGTTATGTTGATTCCACATCTAAATTTAGAAGACAGTGTATTATGTATCCATTATCATTGTTATTTTAATGTAGAATGATTTTTATTATTGTAAAATCATAAAAAACATAAATACATATTAATATAATAATTAATAATACTATATTGGGTAATATATATTTTGATTTTCCTTGAATTTGATGAAATATAAATGTAATTCTCAGGGGTTTTTGATTTATTTCATGGTATAATTAGCTATTTTTATGTTTATTTTTTTGATATAACATTGTTTATAATAAATATATTTATTAAAAATGTTAAATAAAAATTCTTTTCACCAAAGTTATGTTATATAGGGCCAGATGATGAAATTCATGTTGTGAGAGGATTGAATTCAATGATGTTATTTCCATTGATTTCCTTAAAATTGTGTTTTAGAATTAATTTTATATCCATGTATATATGTTCTAGAAAATTACAACCTTGATGTCATTAATCTATTACCAAGTATACTAAGAACTTTTAGAAATTTATGGGATTGATGTCGGATGCTATATAATTGAATTATATTGGTGATAGTTGGTTAAAATTTATTTTTTGCAAAGATGATGGGGAAAACACTAAAGTGGTCATGATAAGTTAAAAGATAGGATTTATAGTTTATATATTCTTGATATTTCATTTGATTATTGGATTATTGAATAATTAAATTTTATTATGATCAACAACATACTCTAGTTTGATATATTATTGATAAGTAAAAATTTTTATATTGTAGCATATCGTGAGTCATAGAGTAATATAAATTTGGAATTATAAATAAATAATTAAATAAACACACATACTTCTGTGTTATTTATAGTAGTAATAGTAAATTATTTATACATTTATGGGACCAATATAATGGTTAAAAATAATTCTTTAAGGGAATTTGGTTGAATATACAAATTGAATCAGTAATATTGCAACATGCCAATTTATAATTAAATGGTTCACTTGAACTAGGGACACAAATTTTTTAACTAACAATTTATACTTTTCAAATAAAAATTATATCTTATTAATGGTAATCATTATTCATATTTGAATTCATAAGATCTAGACCTTATTGGTGGTAGCTGAGTTTCTTTTTGGATGAAAACAATTGTTGAGTCAAAGGATAGATAGTATCACTTAGTTTATTTTATTCTTATATATCATTATATTTACTAATTTTATATGTTTCACCACCCAATTTTCATGGGTAACTGACAAAAAAATGTTTTTAGTTCTGTTTCTCCCAACAAAAATATTGGTTAATGAACAACATGACAAATTATTAAAATACTCTACTCTCCCTTAAACTATGGTACAATGTGATTGAAAATCCATGAGGTTTCTAATTAAGGTATAGGCTAATGAATCACACAAAAAGTGATAGATCTTTGTTTCATGACAATGTTATGAAGATGTTGTAGTGGAAAAAAATTACTTAACATAACAGTATTCAATTTTTATTGGTATAGATTGCTATGAGAGTACATCAATGGTTTGGTTTTACATATGGTATAATAAATATCACAAAATATGTAGTATCTTCTGAACTTCTTCATCGTATGAAGGATTTAATGATTATTGGATTTTTTTAGGCTTCATAGGATTTAGAATGATTTTGAAATGTATTAATTGGATACATGATGATTCCTTGGAGGGTCAGCACATAATGTATTCCATTTTGTGATGAGATAGGAAAATCGATGGGGAATTGTAATTAGGCTAAAATCATTTAAATCTATAATTTGATAGTGATATAGTTCTTTCAAATTTTTATTGAGTTGTTTTTGGGATGATCCTACAGAGTATACATGTTATGATCTTCCAATATATATATATAAACTATTTTTTGGTCTAAAAGAGTTGGTCCAGTGATTAATCTAAGAGTTAATTGATTATGGAGTTGTTCAAGGGATGCAGTTTCTCATTTTCCTTTCAACAGATTTGGTTAGAGTTTATTTATTTTATCTTTTTCAATTTATTTATGAAATTATATTCATGTATTGGGATTCTTCTTAATTTATTATATGAAATTGATATGTTTATTTCATCTTTTCAGTTATTCCATAATTTTATATAATTTTCTAAGTCCGCCAATTTTCTACAATTATAATATGTGATTTTCATCAATCCATGGTATATTTATGGGAGGTATCAATGGTCATATCCTTCTCATACCTAGTAGAATAATAATAGTACTAGGGTAGGGGTAATGGAAATTTGGTATTAAAGTGTTGATGATTGTCATGATAGAAATTGGAGAATTGAATTAGTGAGGATTCATGGGTTGGTTTGTAAATTTGTTCAGCTGAACATGGTATGAGAAATAAAAAGTGACACCTGATTGGAAACAAAATTTATTATCTCCTTATGATATTACATAAGTAAAATCAAGAATATTAAAGATATTATATTGGGTTATTTTGATTGTATGGAAGATACCATGGTATGTTAGTTGCATCATAATATTCAATTTATATGTTTGAATTATTTGGTCGATGAGAATTCACTAATAATGCATTTAGTTAAATAAAATAAAAAAACATTCTAGTTTTTGACTATACTTAAGTATTTTTAATATTTTAGAATGGATCTTGGTTAAAATATCAATATAGATCGTTCTAAATGAAGTTTAACATATCTTATATACATAATTCCATAGAGTGGATGCTGATGACAATGAATCATAGAGGATTAAAATATGATATCTATAGTTCCATGTAATACGTAAGTGTGAATGGTCCATTCTAGATAAGTTAAATTTGATTTGGTTAGATGTGATAGAAATTTTAGTTAGTTTGATTTATTATTATAGGGATAACTTGGATTCAATAGTTGTTTTAATTTTTTATGGGGTAGATTAGAAATGCAGGCTCTTATTATTTAGGATTGTACAGGTTCGAATATTTTTTGGGATGATTTTTGTCTAATATTTGGCCAAGAATATTTATTTGACCATTAAAGAAGATTTTAAATAGGTGATTCTTAAACATCACCATGAGTGTTCTTGAATACATGAGTTTTTTATCTAATATTATAATCTATTAAGTAGTTATTTAGACATACTAGGAACTGAGGAGTCTTTTGAGAGTTATTTTGAGGACGTTTTGTATCTCGAGATTGATCTTTAGGTATCATCATTTTTGTTAATGTAATATAGTTATGTAATGTCGAAGTAAAATAATATTATTACAAAAATGATAAAATAGAGTCATCATGAAGATTTAGTAATCAAGATTCACCATAGAGTAGTTTTTTTCTCTTAAATTTATCTGTATCTTTGTCTGATGAATAAGATTCAATCTGTAGGATGATTTTTTTATTTATTCAACTTATTTCATTAGGCATAGCCTTTCCCAGACACTAATCAGGGGATCGAGCATGTTATGTCATGCATCTGTAGGTGGTATCCATTAGGGAAAGTGTATTCAAAGGAAAAATACTCTCAAAACTAATCCCTTGTATTGTTGGAGTATGGATGATCCAAACATTATGTGAGGTATTAATATATATGTTATAGTATAGTGCACAACTTTTTGACATGAGAACAAAAAAATATCATCTCACCCACACTAGTCTTTGATTAGTGACATGAGGTATATATTCTTTAGTTAAATTAGTGTTTAGTATACGAGTTAGAGGTCTTACTTGTTTTCTTATTTGGTAGATAAATAGAAAACAAATTCATGGGAAACACTACTCTTGGGGGGATTCTATATGTTTATGAATATTGTAACATGACCTAATAATTTTTATGGAATAATTGTATTTATTGAAAAATATAACACCTTGAGGTTTATAAAAATATTATCCTCTATAACATGATTAATATGAACTTCTGGGATTTTAAAAACTTGAGGTATATTATTAAAACATTAGTATTGATATAGGATTTTTATATCCCAACTGTTAAATTTTGGGGTGTGAATAGTATTATCTTCTTTATTTAACAAATATATTGGTCATAGTCAACAAAAATGTATTTATTATATAACATCACAATTCTCATACTCCCATATCCTATACTGAAATCCATAACCTTATATTTTCAACTATGATGCTGATATTTGTGACCCAATTTTTTTCATCAAAACATTACAACATAAAAATGAAATCATAGATCACTTATATAATGGATGACCTTTTTTATATTTTTTGAAATTAGGAAAAACTCTTACATAATCAACTCATATGATCTTGTAATCATCAGTCTTCAAAAGAAAAATTTATCCAATTTATCCCATATTTTTCTATTTCACTATATGTCATCAATATAATCCCTGTGAAATTAATTATATACATAAATTTTTTATAATAATTCTTTTAAACATAGGTAAAATGAACCATAATTAGGATGATATAAATAACTCATTAAGGGATAGAGTTATCGTTAGTAAATACATTCCATCAATGAGTATAAGAGTGCCTAATGGTAAGATGACATAATCAAATTTCATGTGAGAATCATAATAGAAATCATAGACATTAATACATGTATCATCAAACATAAAAAACATGGAAAATCTAATATTAATTAGAATCAATAATGAAATTCAATGTGATATAAAAATAATTAATTAGAAACATTATAAACACATAGTAAGAAAAGATAAATAAATTTTGTATCTAGGAACATTGTCTCATTGAATCTTTATATAATACTTACAAATTGAATAAACAATATGGTCGAATTCCATCTCTAGAGTACCCCATGCATAAGAGTGTTATCTAGACAGACCCATCATATATGCTATAATATTCTCACTAACATTATCTTGTAGCATCGATCAATTTTAATGTCTAAGAACCAAATACTTAGATAACTCATCAAAAATCATTGAAACAACATTTATTCATTACATAATATAAACTAACTCATGAAATGGAAACATGTTCCAGGAAAATATCATTGAAACAAGAATAACTCATGGAATGAAAATATGTAAAATAAAAATATCATTTAATCATGATTAAACCAAGTAATTTAAATTGGGTAAATGACAATATCATTCAATAGTGATTAACCCATGGACAATAAATGGGTTAAATGAAAATATCTTTGGAACGTGATTAACCCATTGATAAGAAATGGGTTAGATAAAAATATCATTGAAATATGATTAACTATTTAAAATTAATGTATTAAATAATAATATCATTGAAATATGATTAACCCATGGAAATGAAATGGGTTAAATAATGGTCTCTTTGAATCATGATTACCTAATAGTGAAGAAAGGAGTTAAATAACAATATCTTTGAGGTATTATTAAACCATGTAAAAAATGGGATAAATATCAATCCCTTTGAAAAAACATCATACATCTAAATAATTATTAGGGATGATATAAAAAAATACATCCATAATGGAGGATAAGTAAAAATAAAGTTTTTTTACATTTCCGAATAAAAATACCATTAAATTTTCATTAAAACAACCTTCAGTAAAATAATAATTAATCATTGCAAAGAGTCCCATAAAAAATTGAAAAATTTGGTCCACTAACCCAATGAATGGGATAAAAATAAATAAAATTTGTAATATTATTCAATTACTGATATCAATGATATAACAAGTCAAATATAAATTATATACACCTCAAAAAATAATATAGAATTATAACATATCAAGTGTCTCAATAATGGAAAATAGTGAGAAAAGCCCATTACTGTTTTGGTAAACTCAAAACCATAGACCCCATAATAGAATAACAATTAAATGTAAAATTTAAATACCTCGAATATAAATTTATTAATGATATAATACATCAAAAGGGTCAGTATATACACCATATAAAATAATCTAGGTAGATAAAAATACAATATTCCTCAATAAAATCAAATTGAGATAAAATACCTTACCTTGAGTATAATTTTTCATGATTTCTCTCTATATTTTGTAACAATAAACTTATTTAAATTATTTAAAATTTTCAAAAACATTTATAAGTTTATTATTTTTTATTTCACTTCATACAATTTATTAAACAAACTACTTCAAAAATTAAATTTAGGCAAGGTGTTTTGACCAAATTTAGTTTATGGGTCAGTAACAACATTGGTAGGTCAAATATGGTCAAAGTGGTCATTATAAAAAATATGAAATTTAATAATTATGATATAATTATCATATTTATAAATCATTTACACTTTTATATCTAATCATTAAATTGGTTTTGAAAAATAAACCAACATTACAATCATGGAGATGGCAGGCCCAACGTATGCATGAATAACGTTCCCATTTACGAATGATAATTACGAAAAGAATGTATCTAACACTATATCATTCCAAATTGATCAGTATATCATCAAAAAATTATTTAATCATTTTTAATTATATATATTTCTTTTGATGTAAAAGAATCAAATATTGTCAAATATGTGGTAGTGCACACATCCATGAACGACGTTACGACGTTTTAGTGTGTGAAAAGGATATTAAAGAAAATGATATATTATACTTACATAAATGTTATTATTTAATTAAAATTATATATAAATTTCATTTATATAAAATTTTTTTAATTTAAATCATCTTTTATACACTCCATGTATCTTGTGAATGAAACACATCACTTTGGGGAGGTAGTAGTCTACACTTCCACAAATGATATTATCACATTCTCTTGCGTCTTTCTTGTGATGAAGATATTGTTGCAACATTATCCAAAGGGAGTTGATCCTACAATGGTTCTTATTTTTTAATTCTAATATGGAGCTATGAGTTTCACTGGAAACATGATCTTCTAGTTGCATTGATTTAGATAAGATTCTACTGCATGCCCCTTCCATTCCAAAACCCTTCCATTCTCAGAATGTTAGGTAATCTAATTGGGAGATTACTAGCCTTTGATGAGAATTAAAGATCATTATGTCATACAATTTCTCTCCGTTTATGCATGGATGTGGACATATCAAATCCTCTGGTTGAAGCTATCTAGATTGATGTTCGTGATGAACCGTGTTGCATTCAATCTGTGGATTTTGAGAACTAGATCTACTTTTGTTTTCCTTGTCATCGTCATGGAAATCTGCATATGGACTGCCATATGTCTCACAACTCGATCCTGAATGAGAGCTATTATGTAGTTCTTTTAGTTCAAAAAATCTATGCTAAGCCTCCTCGGTTGGAGGCAGGGTTGCATATTCTTGCTTCAATAGACGAGGTTCCCCCTAGTTGTGGTTTTATTGGTAATCAACAATCAGTTCCAATGGAGGGGGTGGCTCGGAATACTCCCTCCTTCTCTCAAGTTGTGATGGATGGGGTGTGTGGAGAACAAGTGGATTCAACTGTCCAATCTCCCCCCATTGCGTCTATGGAGCAAGTGATTGAACAAAGGGCTGACAAATATGAAAAGGAGAAGATTGTGAGCTAGATTTTGGAGGTTCAATCTGATCCTAAGAGGTGTGAAGGGGCAGTTCTTACCAGTATTAGAGAAGGACTAACAGTGGATCCCAAGGAAAAGGGAGGTTCTTTCACTAATAGGGCCAACGATTATCGTGAGGGCTGGGTGATTGTGTTGGGCAGGGTGTCTCCAATGAGATCTTCGCCACCCATTACCCTGTCAAACCGCTGTGGAGACTTGGAGGATTCATGCCTGGATCTGGAACCTGATGAACTGGGCTTGCAGTCACCATTACAAGAGGATGATGATGAGCATTAATATCAATTCTTTATAGAAAATGTTGAGGGAACACGAGTTAGAGGACTTAATATTCCAAGGAAGAATAAAGGATGAAAGGGGATCTATGATGCGGGGGGCTTGCATTGTGATTAAAGGGAAGAAGTACAAAGGTTGAAAATTTTATTCCTAGCTTCCTAAGCCATTGGAAACAAGATCTGCAAAAGGGGACATGGAGATGGAAAGTGTATCTACAGTTCAAGACCAGAATCAAAATAAGGGATCAGTTCTAAATAGTGGAAAGGGTAAGGAAAGGTGTAAACCCTCCAAGGTACAAGGGATGGGTGATACGGTGGGAAAAGATGATGGGGTAAAAAGACTTACCTTGAACATATTCTCCATTCTAAGATAGGGATTCTAGAAAGGTTTTTTCATATCAATGCTTTAGAGGATGATTTGATTAGAATTTTTTAAAGCGATGTCCGAAAAGATGTCAACAAGGAACAAAAGTCCTGGGATTGCCGACAATATCGAATTTTTGCAACAGGCTTCCATGAAGGGAGGATAGATGCGAAGGAGTACATCCAAACATGGGACAAACTGATTGACAATTTTGAAGATTTAATAAATAAGTATCCACATGTGAAGGTTAATACACTTTAGTGGGAGCTATACCGTGTAAGTGAATCCAATAATCTTAGCCTCATTTTCAATGGTTTTGTGATTTCTTATTGCGCTCAGTGATTCTGGATGTTTAACATGTGTGGTTTCCCACTTTTCCTTAAAAAAAATTTTTAAATAAAAAATTTACTTTTCAGTCAAAAGATTTATGTAATTTAACAATTAAGAATAAGGTATGGTTATATTTTTTATAAAATATAGTCCCATTTAATTATTAATATTATATCTTATTTTCGAAATTAAAATACAGTGGGTGTGGAAATTAATTTTAAAACAAGTTCATGTAACATGTAAAGAGCTATTTTAACTCGGACCATGATAAAAATGTTTATACTATATATGGGTGAATTTATTAGTTATGAAAATATCAATTTATTATTTAATGGATAATAATTGGTATTTATTATAATTTAAAAATCACTATGTAGAAGATTTAATTTTTATTATTTTCAAATCATTCAGTAAAATGTCATTTATTGTAATATATAACTAATGCCAATTTTGAAATTATGTATTTAATTTAAAATTAGAAGATATCAAACTATTAAATGAATTAAAATATTTTAATTTCACATATTTTAAACATAATATATTATGACAAGAAAAATAATTGAAAAAATGATTTATTTAATTTATATTACTTTTGATGTTTTACGATCACTTATTTAATTAAATTGTTGATTAAATATTCCATACAATATCATTTTTCAAGCATTTAATGTAAAAAATGAATCTATAAAAAGTAATGAAAAATTATTATGATAATAATAACTCACTTATGTATTAAAATTATATTTATAACTCAAAATATGTTTTTTCATCCATATGTCCAATTTTTATAAATGTTAATGGTAAGGATTTTTATTTATTTTTTCCATATTTAATATATCATATAAATAACTTTAATGAACATGTTCCCCACAAACTCATACGATTAGAAATAATAGGGTATATGGTTGACACATTTTTTAAAAATGGCAACCGTAAAAGTGTATAGGTCATTGTTTCCCTTACGTTTAAGTTTTAGTCCTTTGTTAAACTTATTTTTACCATTGTCACTATAATTTATATTAATTACATTCACAAATGATTTTGGTAATAAAAATAATTTGTTATTATTATTATTCAAAAATATCAAACTGAATAAAATTGTGTATGTTTTATTCCAAATTCAATTCATAGATGTGGAAAAATTAAATTTAATGATAATCCCACATATGTTGAGATAAAGCAGGATTGATAAAGTATAAATGTTAAAAAGTTTGATTATTTTTATATCTAAATTCATTATAAAAATGATTCCAACGACCTAAATTGGATTAAGATATGTATAATTTATCTATTTTGGATTAATTTTTTTTAAAATAAAATTTATCATAAATAAATTTTTATATGAAAAGATCATTTTCAACTAAATTGTTGTATTTTTCACTATCCATAAAAAATAATTCTTCTCAGAAAAATACCAAATATTCACTTAAGGTAAATTTTGAAATTATGATTTAAAAAATGAATGTTATTTTAAAAATAATAATATTTTCAAATATTATATTTGAAATTTTTTTGCCATTATAAGGCCGTTAAATAACCATATTAAATTAAAATATTTAAAGTATATCATTATTCTATATAACATGGTTTTTAATATAGAACATGTTATAATTGAATTTAAATTAATATGAAATAATTTATTTCATAAAGTTATGGGTTGTTACATCCTTTACCCCTTAAAATAAAAATTTCCTTCAAAATTCATCTTTATTATCAAATGATTATCATTTCTAGAACTTGATTATTAAATCCATCTTTGTAAGAAGAGTTTAAAAATATCATATTAAAAAGGGAAGGTATGAAACATAATAGTCACTATAGCATACAAATTAATTGGATTCCACATAGATAAAACATAAGTTATAAATTAAAAGATAGGATTTGAAGGGAAAACTAATTCTAGTTAATGAATAGAGTATGATAGAGAACCCGGTAGAGAGGAAGTAAATGATGAAAAAACCACAAACCCAATATATGTGTGAAATTTCATTATTATCAACATAAAATAGAGTATTTTTATAAACTTTTATTTCAGTAACCTTTACCAATTTTTTATAAATTCTCTTACAATTTAATCCTGGAGAAATAGTGAAAGAAAAAAATATATAGTTGATTATTATAATTTCATCATTTAATCAATTTGCACAAAATCCCATAATTTTTTTCCAAAATAAGAGTGTAGATATTGAATTTTTAATTTCTAAAGAACTAAAATAAACCATTACAGACCAAATAACCATAAAAGTTATAGTCAATCTATTCCACATGTCATTAAAAATTAACCATAACTAAAATGTTTATAAATTATTAAGAAAATTCCCAAAATTATTAAACTGTAATATGATACATTAATTTTTAAAATTAAATAGAAATACCAAAATTTAAAACAAACTAATTAAACAATAAACTATTCTTAAGATTAATTAACTATTTCCAGAGTATTATTGAATCCCAAATATTAAAATTTGTTTATCGTATATTCATTCATGATAAATAAAACAATATTCATTGAATAATATACCAATTTGTTTTTCAAAATACACCATAATTATCTGAAAAAAGGACATACAAACATGGACATCACATAGGCTAGTAGTAGGAAATACACCCTTATCACAATTTGGTTCTTGGTTCAACCCTATGTCCTTATCGGATGCGACGGTTTTTCACCCATTTATTTCATTGTCTATTTTTTTATTAATAAAAAATTCTCCATAATAATACATCATTTATCTCTTATATATTGAAATTAGAAGATCCCAAAAAATAGACCCAAAAATCACTTTCTGATCTCATTTCATAAAATCTCACTAGGGTATCTAATGTATTGAATATATGATCATCCGAAATTTTATAGACACATGATTGTATCCCTAACTCTTAAGATAACCTCATATGAAAAAAAATATCCAATAATATCTAAGACAATATTTTATGCATGTTATAACAGCCCAAGACCCACCCTCCTGGATGTTGTACTAAAATCTGTGACATTATATTTTTATATTTGATTCCTATAATTTAGAACAAAATTATTTCATCATGACATTACACCATAAAAAGTAACAATTTGATCACATTTATAATATAGGACCATTTTTGATTAGTTTATTTGATATTGAGGATAAAATTTACATAAATAACACATATCAACATGGACTAAAAATTCATCGAAAGAAATTTTCTCCCATTTAAAAAAACGTTTTTTATTTTATAATAGTTCACCGACATCACGCTTCTGAAATCCTTTGTAGACATAAATTATTTCACAAAACTCATTATAACCATAGGAAAATGAAATAAAAGATACATGATATAAAACCCTCAGTAAGGGTAAGCATATGAATTGACAATTAAATTTTATCAATGAGAATATGTGTGAAAAAGTGGAAGCCAAAAAATATAATATTGAATGAGGGAATCATAAATGAACTCATTCCCATTAATACAAGGACCATAAAACATTAAAAAAATAGAAAATTAATGATTCATTATAATCTAAAATCAATATTATTGTGATATTAGAGATGATAAGTAGAAAAATAATGAATCCATATAAAGAGAATATAAAAAATTTAGGTATCTTAGAACATTATCTCATTGAACCCTTACAGAACCCTAACAAGTGTAGTAACCAATATGGCCAAATTCAATCTCTAGAGTATGTAATGCCTTAGAGATATATCATTGAACACCCATTGTAAAAGCTATAATGGGATCACCCATCTCTATATAGGATCACCCATCATTTATAATATCCTTGAATAGAATATATATATATATTATCAAAACACATTGAAACAAACTTTAGTTTTTTCGAAATATAAATAACCTCAGGAATCAAAATATGCTCCAAAACAATATATTTGAAATTTTAATTACTCATGAAATGATAATGGGCTAAATAAAAATATCATTATATGATAATTAAATCATGGAAAATAAATGGTTTAAAAGAAAATCTCATTGAATCATGATTAAACCATGGAAAAGAAATAGGTTAAATAAAAATATATTTGAAACATGATTATCCCATGGGAAAATGGGTAAAATAACAATCTATTTTAAACATGATTAACCCATTGAGAGGAATTGGGTTAAATAATAATATCTTTGAAATTTTTTTATCCCATGGAAAATAAATGTCTTAGATAAAAATATCATTGAAACATTATTATCAAATAGAAATGAAATGGGTTAAATAAAAATATCTTTTAAACATGATTAAATTATGGAAAATAAATGGGATAAATAACAATATGTCTGAAACAAACATGATTCATAAAAAATAAATGAATGAGGATCATATAAAAAAATTATATCCCAATTAGAGTATTGGTAAAATTATGAGTTTATTAATTTGATGAATGTAATTACCATTATATTATTATTGAAACAACATTGAGGAAATTAATCTTTAAACATTCAATAACATCTCATACCGCATAAAATTTGAGAAATTAACCCCATAAATATAATAAAAATAATTGAAACATATAATATCAAGAGTATAAGGAGAATAATGATATAAAATTTCTATGGATAAGTATATAAAACTCATAAAATAATATAGGTGTATAACATATCATCTGTTTCAAAGAAGGACAATTTTGACAAAAATCCTTTACCACATTAGTAAATTCAAAATCATTAACTCCATAATAGAATAATCACTAAATAAATTATTTTAATACCATGAAGTGAATATTAATCACAATATAATACATCAAAATGGGATGTAGATACACTATATAAAATTTATTACGTTCATAACAATGGAATATTCTACAATGAAATGAAATTGAGATAAAATCCCTTACATTGAGTCTAATTTGTCATGCTCAGCCTATATCATCATGAATAATAAACTAATGACAACTATAATATTGATTCATAACGAATTCAAAGTTTATTTTTACTTTTAAAACACTTACTATAATTTTTCAAAACAATTATTTGAAAATTTAAAATTACGTCAGGTGGTTTTACCTTATTCATTTTATGTGTCAAAAATGACATTGGTACGCCAAATATAGTAAAATGGGTCATTAAAAAAATGATATAAATAATAGTAATTATGAAATTATTATCATATATATAGAAACTTTTTATTTTTAAAAACATTCATGAATTATGGTTATGAAAAATTATCCAATGTTCTAATCAAGGGGATGGTACGACGTACATACACATGAGTAACATTATTATTTTTTAATTATCATATTGGAAAAAAGGTAAGTTACACTATATTTTTATATAATGATCATTATATTATAAATAAAATTTTATTTATCCATATATATTGATATTTATATATATATTCTTGTGGTGTAAAATTAATCACATCATGTCGAGGAGGCGATATTCCACACGTCCATGACTGAAGTTGTCAATATTTAGTGTGTGAAAAGTTTAGTAAATAAACAAATTTATTATAATTCTAGAAAGCTAATTATTTCATTAATATCATATATGTTTCATTTATTTCACATAATGTTAGTTAAATCATCTTTTATACATTTCATGTATCACGTGAATGAATCACATCACTTTGGGGAAAAGGTTTTCCATATTTCCACAGACGATGTTATTGTATTCCCACTAAATAGAATGAAAAAGGTCTATTATATATAAATACTAAAAAAGAATATATATAAATTATAATTAACATAATTATCCTATATAAAAATATTGTACATCTTAATCCCAAACCATGGTAGGTTCCTAAGGAAAAAAACAACATCATTTTGTGAGGTGGTAGTCCTATGTACAAAACAACAGTATGTTCATTGCCTATTCGATGAAAGTATGCTTACGTATAGGTTTAAACATTAAAAAAATATCATTAAATTTAAGTCACTATTATTTTTATATAATTATGGATTAATTAGATTTAAAGGAGTGGAGAAGGAAATAAAAATAAATAGACTAAGGAAGGATGTTAAATCTTATTGGAATAGATTATGAATTTTTTGTTCTAATTTGATCAGATTTTAGTTGAGCTAAAGTGTTATATAGATGTGAGTAAGGTGAATAGTGAATACCATTTTATAATGGAGGAATGAGAATAATTTAAATATAATAAGTTAATCACCATTAGGTGGTATTCCTACCCACATGAGATTTGAAAAAATGGAAATATTTTTTAATATAGTTAAGTTATGGTTTATATAAATCCCCAATATAGAAAAATAAGTTCATTTATATATATTTTTTCCTTATTATTTATGACTTCTTATATATTTTAATTTGGATTTTCATTTAGGTCACTAGTTTTACAATCTATCTAATTTACAAAATATAAATCCCATGGGTTATAGAAATTAATTTTAAAACAAGCGCATGTAACACACAAAAACATTACATTAACCTGGATGGTGCTATAAATTTTTTTACGATCTATTGGTCAATATATTAAATATAATAATATCAAATTGTAAATTAGTAGAACATATTTGGTATTAAAGAAAACATACAAGTCAATAAAAGTAGGAGAATATTTCTATTAATTTTAGATCATTCAATAAAAAATAATTTATTATAAAATAACATTAATTTCAATTTTGACTTTATGTGTTGAATTTGAGATTAACTGATATAAAATCATTATTGTAATTAAAATAAATTAATTCCACATCTTTTTAAATATATATATTCATCGAAAAAATTAATAAAAAATTTCATTTTTTTATTTCAAAGTCTTATTATCATTTATTTTAGTTATTTATTAACTAAATAATCAAAAGATTATAATCTATTAAGTGTTTCATGTGGCTAATTAATTTCCAAATATTAATGATAAATCGTTATAGTGAAAATAACCATCTTATATTTCAAAGGGATATATACAAACAAATTTTTTTTCCATATCTCAATGTTTTAAAATTGTTAAAGGTAAGGATCATTTATTTATTTCCCCTTTAATAACTTATCAAATTTATAACATTCATGAAAATTTTCCCCACAAAATATTATAAATAGAACTAGTATAATATATTTTATAACTGCTGTAATACAGTGGACTTTCTAAAATTAATAGGTCATTTTGGCTCATATTTTTAAGGTTTATTCCTTTGTTAAGATTAATTTTCCCTTAATCATTATAATTAATTTTAATCACATTCATTAATATTTTTGCTAAAAATATAGTATTGTATTATTTTTTTAAATATATCATAATGATGAAATACTTTTATGTGTGTTTTAAAAATTAAATTCACAAATGTGGATAAATTCAATTTAAATCAAATCTCAGAGATGTGGTGAGAAAGATGGGTTATAATATAAATTGTTTGAAAAGATAAATAATTTTTTATATTTAAATTTAATATAAAAATTAATCTCTTGAACTAAATTAGCTTAATATATGTATTATTTTTTTATTTTTTTTATATTTTAATTGATATTGTTACATAATTTATCAATATAAATTATTTATATGAAAAGGGATTTTTCAACTAAAATGAAATATATTTCACTATTAATAAAAAATGAAACTTCTTAGAAAAATATAAAATTTTTACCAAAAGTATATAACGATATATAAATTTTAACAAAGAAGTTTTTTAATAATTATAATAGTGTAAAAATTATTATTTAAATATGGCCCTCTACTAAATTGCGGTAAAACTACTATATTAACAAATAATATTATAATTATATTTTAATTTCATATAACTCAGGCTTGTGTGTAACATATGATATCAATGAATTCATATTAATTTGAAAGAATATATTTCATAATATAGTTGGGTCTCATAGACTTACTCATTGGAAGTTGAAACACAATTTTCAATAAATTTATTTCTTGCTGCAAAAATACATTTTCTTCATTAATTATATTTATTACTTATTATGAGTAAAAATTATAATTAATTTTTAAAAATTTACTAAATTGAAATTGATATAAATAAATTTATTTTCAGGTCTTCTTATTAATATTACTATACAATTAAACATTTTTTAATTCACTAAAAGTTTTATTTTTTCATGAATGTGAAAAATTCAATGTTTTATTGAAAGCTACATAATATTCGAAAATTAAATAAGGAAGAATTCAACTATATTTTATAGAATGTAGGCTAATTTGTCATGATTTTTCAACCAGCATTAGTAATTTGAGCTATGTATTTTCCTACACGTGGGAGCGAGAAATATAAATGTTTTCAAAAGGTAAGGGTTGAGAAATTAAATAATGTGAAGGTTTTGTCAAGGCACATACACTTGGTGGAAAATAGGATATTGGTGGGACCATGCATGGTGGGGAGAATAGACATGGGATTTTTATTGAGAAGGCTTCCATCTCATATAGGGATGGTATGTTACTTAATGGAAATTCTAACCCTATCCTTCCACAATTGATGCTACTGGAGATGTTGAACCATCTAATAATCATGTGTATATCATTACTGGTACATTTGATAAAGGGTTAAAGGACTTGGACAGGTATGGTCAATCCTCTTCTGATGTCGATCATGTCTGTTGGTCTCAAAAACATGGTGACTTCATGAATCCTACTGAATCTGCTAAAGGTATTCCTGAATGATAATGGGTAGAAAAATATGTTTCTAAGCAATTATATCCTGAGTCGAGAATTCAATGAGAGTTTGATAATGAATTATCTCTGGTAATATCTTTTTATAGTTCATATAATATAGGAAAGGGAGAGCTGCTGGTTTCCTCTCCATAACCAATAAAGTATGATTCCTTCAATTTGGTGAGTGATAATAAATCCAAGAGAAAGAAGGCTATGTGGGATGAGTATGGTTTTCCATTGGGGATTTATAGGAAATCAAATAATTTGGATGTGGTCCCAACAGTTGGTGATTTTATGCAGATTAAATGGAATTTCCCGTCCAATTTATCTGATCGCATGAGGAATAACTATGAGAAATTTTCTAAATCCTCAGATGAATAATGTCGTTGTGAAATAAAGAAGAACATTAATGTCACCTTTATAGGTGACCAGTAAGTGGATAATAAAATTGAAGTCATTAATAAAGAACTACCTGAATGGTTTTTTATAATGATGGAGAAACAATTCTCCCTGATAGAGCTAGTTGGATTCAGATATGGATAATATTATTCCGTTCAGAGGGTACTTGAAATTAATTTTCAGGATGGATTCTTTTCTGAATCTGAGTTTATCTTTCGAGACATGTCTTTAAAATTCATAATCTTGGAGGATGCCTTTGGGATATCATCTGATGAACATCAAATTCTGCCACAATGGACATGATGGAGAGGCTGACACCCAATGTGATGGGGTATATATCCTAGAAATATGGGTGCTATGGAAGAGAAATGATCTTATGTTTCATTGTTGGATTATTATTTATTCCTTTACCTCTCTCTATTGTACTTTGTAATATTTTCTTTTCCATTAATAAAGTTATGGCCATTTATTTTTCTAGCGGAACCCGTGGATGGGCTAGTTTGAATATATATTTGACTATATTTAAAATTGAATTTTTATCGATTATTTTTAAAGTCTTATTAGTTATTTTAATTAAAAATAATCATATTTAATTCATTGTAACAATTTTTTCACATTAATATGGTATTGAATCATTTCTATTCCTAAAAAGTAATTTTTCATTAAAAAACATTTCATCATGTTTTACTGATTTAATTTTAAATTAAATAATTTGATGTATTTTAATTGAATAGTAAAAAATTAATTGAATATTTGGAATCATGTGTCCCAAATTTCATAATTATGCTCTCTTTTTTATATTTCATTACAAATAGTAACCATAGTGAAATTTTTTCACTACTGTATAAGTAAATTCGGGAATGAGGTTAAAACTATTATGACAAGGACTAAAAAATAACACTAGAACCTTCATTATTTATATTAGATTATTTTTTCTCTCCCATATATATATATTTTTATTAATTATGAAATTTTTGTGGCATTTATATTTTATTGGGAACATTAAAATATTTACGTAGAAAATTAATTATAACTTGTCACTTTGTTAATTTTAATATCTATAATATTTTATGATTGAGATAATTACATTTATATTCTATTATAAACACATATATAAAATATAAATTATTTTTCTATAATTTTATTTTATTTTTTATTTTTAGGGATGAAATAATTACGTTAATAACTTATGTAGCACTGAGATAGTAACAATTCAATATATATAAAAATAAAATAACGATTTATTAAAAAAATGATAAAATTAATATAATGAAAATTAATTATTTTTTCCCAGATGATTTGAAGTGAAAATTAATAAATAAAAAAGTTATTAATGGATTATATTATAATTCCAATATTTTTTGTTGGTATTAAATGAAAAATTAAATTAATAGTTTCAATAATGACATTAATTTTATTTTATAATAAATTATATTTTACTAAGAGAGTTAAAATTGATAAAAATTAATTATTCTACAAATTTATAATTATATGATAAATTATATCAACAATGGTAAATTTAAGGACTAGTTATAGTGACTGTATTTACCCCTAAAATGTAAAAAGCATCGTTATCACACTAATTGTAAAAATTGTTAACCGACGTTACAAAATAAAATATCTGAATAACCCCAATCTTAATTTTTCCAAATTTTATGTAATCATTGATTTTGAATCATAATCATCATATTTTTTAAATAAATCATTTCAATACCTTCTACATGAAATTTAAATTATTTTAATTAAATGTTGTATATACTTTCAAGAGTGCTAAATGAATTACTTATAAAATGCATCCTAATATCCTATTTCGTTCACATATAAAAATCATTTTTATAGTTTATTATATCCATATCACCTCAAAAAATCCCTCCCCACATTACACTGGTCATCATTTGGGATGGATATTATTCTTAGAGGGTTTTTGGAAAGCAATAAAAGCTGTCTAAAGAAGATGTATAGTCTTTAACTGGATGATTTGGTTTTATTTCTTCTTATACCTCATTTGAATATTATTATAACATTATTAAATTTTAAATTATTAATCTTTCATATATTATATGTTTTAAGGTTAATTTAATAAAATACCAATATTCATATCATCAAAGAGAAAACGAAATCACTTTTTATGTGTATAGTATACTACTGCCTCACAAACTGATGTAATTCAATTTCGATCACCCATATCATAGTTGGTTATACTAGTTTTATTATAATATATATATATATATATCATATTTTTGAAATTACTACCTCTATTTCAAATAAAATATCATTTTTTCATACCATTCCATCCATTTCAAAAAGATAATTTTGTTCATATATTTATATGGATTACCACCTCAATAATCAAATTTGATTCATTTTTCACAACCATATTGCATGTATAATATATATATAAGTTTAGTTCATTACCACATTGAATTTACAATATATACAAGTTTATTTCATTCATGAATTTTTGTTAATTACCACCTAAATGAACCAATTTAATTCAATTTTCATCACCACATTGCATGAATAATATATATAAGTTAATTTATAGAATTTATATGATATATATGATATAATCATTAACCTAGATATATCAAATTATACCTACCTTATTTCCATCATGATCTTTGAAAAATAAAATTTCTCATACGTACATATGATATATAGTCTATATGATTGTATCATAGTTCACTTTCCGTAATCAAAAATCATGATTTGTTTTAAAATTACAAATTATTGTAAAAATTATAATTATTTAATTGTGATTATTATTTATAATATAGAATATTTCCCTCATTTACCATATTTATCCTACCAAATCCAGTTTGGACATTTGATCAAAATACCATAAAAAATTGGTGAGAACGTAAAATAATAAGTAATTTTGTATATAATTGGAACAAATAAAATAAAATTAATGATAAATAATAAAATTCTTCCTATTTTTCTAAATAAGTAATATATTATTATTATATATGAATATAAAAAACATAAATGATGAGTTTGACATAAGAAAAGAAACACTTCACTTTAAAAACAATGGTTTAATTATTTTTGAGATTTATATTCTAAATATTTATCTTCAATGGAAATATTAAAAAAAATGGATGTATTTAGAGTGACGTAAATAATTTATATTTTAAATGTTTTGTATCTTTCTCACAATATTTTTCAAAATCATTTTTCATTTAATTTTTTTATAAAATAAAAATATATATATTATAACATATTTGGTGTGAATGGTTTTTCGCACAATCATATCAATTATTTGAGGATCATATTGATTTAAAATATTAAACGTTTTCAACAAATAAAATACCTCCATACATGTTTTTTGGGAATTTTAAAATGGTGTAATAATCTAATATTTTTTTAAAATTTATGAAAATGTTTTCTTATGGATGAAAAGAATATTTTAATGATTTTAATGATGAAAATGAAAGTGTTAATGAGTTAGGATCACGCTATGGTTGTTAGGATATATTTTGGATAATGGGTTGTTTATTAATAAAATATATTTTCCTTTTTTAAACCATGGAAGGGTGGTTATGTTAAAAAATTGGGTTGGGTGGTGACATTATGGACTATAGTTTGGTGGATCTATTATATCCCTCCAATATATTGGGAATGATAATGATGGAATATGAATGTTTAGGTTATCTAAATTATTAGTGTGATAATAATATAATGTCCCAAGATACCTATATGGTTTATTTATACTTTTATTATTTTTATGGAAATATTATTAACTCATAACATTACCTAATGATCATATTTTAAAAGGGATGCAATTCTTGACTTTTTAAGGTTGGAATGAATAGGTTTGGAAAAAAAATATTTTATGAGTTTTTATTATTAAAAAGAAACTTATATATGAATAATATTCACAATAAAATTTATTATAAAATATTTAATGAAAATATATTTTAAGGTAAGATGATTTATTAGGTATCTAAGGTTTATTTTTATCCTCATGTGTATTTATCAAAATGGAAATAATTTTAGAGTGTTTATGAACATAGGGGTTTATTTTTTTATTTTTTGTCCCTTAGATAAATTTTTCCCCACAATAAATTTTAAAACAATTAATAGGGTTTTATGTATGTCAATGTAAAAGGATGAGTTTAATATTTTAGTTAACGATATGTATCCTGAAATGAAAAATTGGAATATCTTAAATATTTTATTTTTTATAAAAAAAAATTACTAAGTGGATGTGAAAAACATTGTGATGAAATACTTATTTATGTATGAATGATGTAGTAATTCTATAAAAATATAAACGTTAATGAATGTAAAATGAAATAAAATGAATTCTATACATAAAACTCAATAGAATTTATTGTTTAAGGTTGGGTCCTTATATTCGTTGTCATAAAAATGATTTACATAAATTTTGAAATTATGATGCTTTAATATGTGGTAAAATTAAGAGTTATGGATACAATTATTGGAATATATGTTTATTATTGATTATAATTTTAATGTTATAAACCAAGATTTTTAGGTTTTATCTGAAATAAATACATTTTTATTA
Source organism: Viscum album (assembly GCA_963277665.1). NCBI lineage: Eukaryota > Viridiplantae > Streptophyta > Magnoliopsida > Santalales > Viscaceae > Viscum > Viscum album. The sequence continues at coordinate 941,038,813 of OY728129.1, forward strand.
ATTTATTCAGTTTTTATGGATGTTTTATGAATAGGATACCCTTAAGTTTATGATCTGAACAAGATATTTGTGGAAGAATACATTTACATTTTGTAGACAAAACTATAATGGTAATGATAAAATTTAGTATTTATGGGATATTTTATATTTATTTAATTATGTGTTAATAAAAAAAATTGATATGATTTATTATATAGATATCCATGGGCTTGAAAATATATTTTGTGATTAAGTGATTGGTGTGAATTTTCAAAACGCTCACTATTTAAGAAACCATATAAGGTTAAGTTAAATATAAATATTATTGATTTATTATATGTGATTTTATTTGTGAAATGTTGGTTGAATTATACTTTTGATTGAATATATAATTTTAATGCATCTTTATAGTTATTCTGGTCATTTATTGAAATTATTAGGATATATTGAAAATTATATTATTAGGGAATATACATTTTTTGGTTTATTACATTATCCTTGAAAATATTGATGGGGATAAATGTTAAATTCAAATCATATGAATATTTGATCAAATACTTATGATTTTTTGTATTAAAATTTTTTTCAAAAATTATTGATGATTTTTGTCTTTGTTTTTTATCAATGGTTTATATTCTACCTTGTGTGATATTATTGAGTATTTGGAGATAAATTTTTAGTAATATTCAATTTGGGATTTATTATAACTAATGAAAATAATATTTTGGGTTAATGTATAATTATATAAGGAGTACAATTTTATCCTTAATGTAGAATTATGTGATTCATTAAAAAGATTCATTTAATGATTCTGTTATAAGAAAATCATCTTGAATATTCATCATTTGGAACAAAAATATGATATTGTATAGGAAATTTAGTAAAGGATTAAATAAAACATATTATGTAATTATATTAAAATATGTACTTTCCGAATAAGCTAATGTACTTTTGGAAATACGTTAAAAATATTTTGAAAACAATGATACCCTATTACCTTTACTCTTAAAAAAATTAATTTTCTTTTTCACACCTCTTAGGTTTTTGGTTTTTTGGTCTTCAATTTTCTCATGATCATCATATTTAGTTTGATCAATTATTTCTATCTCTATCAATAATTATTTAAAAATTAGTGTTTCCTCAATGGACATATTATCACATCCCACAAATTTTCACATATTTGGAAAAATATTTATTTCACAATCCATAAGAACTTTTAATTTCAATTTATTTCTTTTTGAGGAAATAATTTGTTAATAATTTCTATAATTTGGAATTTTAAAAAAGGTTTATTAAATTTTAATCCCTTATTTTAATATTCCAAATATCAAATATCGACGATATATTTTTTAATTTATGATGGGGAGACTGTATTTTTTTTAAAACAATTATTTTATTTATAGATTTCTTATAATTTAATACTGGGTTTTAAGTGACATGAGATATACAATAAATTATATTATATATAGCCCTTATAACAATGATATTAAATTAGAGGGTACTAATATTATTAAATTCATTATTAGAGATATATGTTATGATCATACTTTATAATAATGAGAAAATTAAATATTTTGAAATAAGAACTCTTTTTTTAGTAAATTTATTTTTTTCTTTGAGAAGTCAATTTTTTTTAAAAAAAATACTTCTACCCTTTTTTATGATCAAATATTATAGATAAATTGAAAAAATTATGAATTTATTTTAGAAAATTTAAAATAATTTTCATATAATCATATCAAAATTATCATAGGATGAATATGTGGTATTTCTTCTATAAAAATTGATAGTTTAAGGAATATTAAAAAATACTAATTATAATTGAAAACTATATTTCATTTTAAGTTATTTAAATTTTAAATAATATTCCAGTGTTTTTAAAGATTCATTATGTCCTTTATATTAATCATAGTCTAGTTAACATCCTTCGAATTAATTTTAAAAAATAATTTAGAAAAAAACTTGTTTATTCTAGTTTTTCTAAAATCCCAATTTTCATATTATTTTATACGATATATATTAATAAAAAACTTACCAAATACTTGTATTGAATATGAAAAAATCAATTATATATTTGTAAATATGTGGTCTAGATTTTATTAATGGGCCCCTTTTTTATTATTAAGAATACCAAAATAGAATAAAAATTAATCATGGAAAGGGTAAATTAAGTAAATAAGTTTAAAAATTATACAATAAAGAATAATCAATGACCTGAACACATTAATTTACTCTATTGGATAAATTTAGTCATGATTATACCAGATGGAAATGTGATCTTGTTGTTCTCAAATATATATCGAAATACATGTATTGAGTAGATTCATGATGATTAATGATCGGAGGTAGATCTATGAGCGTCCAACGAAGCCAAACTTGTTATAGTAGCTGTTAGGGACTACAACCTCACATTGCCAACTGGGTTGATCTTGCTATTAATGGGGTGTTATTAAGTTACATTTGTAATGAAAATCATTATTTCTGTTTCGTGATTAGATAGAGACGGATTTTCATTCATGTTAGGAAATAAATGTGGCATATTTTACAAAGATATCATTGGTTTTGGTTGGGAAATTTATTAAATCGTATTTACGTGTTTGATTAGACAAACCAAGTAAGGGAAATCGGTAACAATGATACTTTATATGTCTCATACCACTCCCAACTTTGGAATCACTGGCTAGGTCATGTAAATGAGAAATGCGTTACAAAGTAACATCAATATAGATATTTAGATTCTTTTGAACTAAAACCACATTGCGTATGTCATGCATATTTAAGAAGAAAAATGACTAAACACATATTTATAAGGAAAGGTGAAAGGTCTAATGAACTTCTTCAATTGGTTAATACCGATGTGTGTGGGCCATTTCTACTTGAATCAAGGGAGGGAACTCATACTTAATAGCTTTTACTATTGATTTTTGTAGATATGGATATATCTACTTAATGAGGTATAAGTCAGATTATTTTGTTAAGTTCAAATAATACTAGAATAAAGTTGAGAACCATCTTTGAATGAAGATTAAATAACTACACTTAGACCGAGGAAGATAACATCATAATCAAGACTTCATTGATTACTTACATGATATTGGGATCCAATCCCAACTCACTCTTCCTTACATTGCCTAGTGGAATAGATTGAGTGAAAGGAGTAACTACACAATGTTGGACATGGTGATATCAATGATGAGTCATGTGAGTCTTCGATTATCATTTTGGGGATATACGTTACAAAAATCAGTGCACATACTAAACCAAGTACCTACTAAATCGATGAATGGTATTCCACATGGGTTATGGAGTATAAAGAACGTAATGTTATCGAATTTTCATGTGTGGGTAAGTGATCTATTTTTTAAGTATCATTCATGTAAAAATGATACAAACTGAGGGAAAAAGTGTACCTTTATAGGATACCCCAAAGAAACAAGGGGAAATTACCTATACGGACCCTTAGAAAAAACGTTTATAGTGGAAAAACATTTCATATTTCTTGAGAGGGATCACATCTATAATAGAGATTGTGGGAGTGAGATTGGATTCGATTATTTTGATGCTCAATGAACACAACATTTGGTACATGAGAAAATTCCTCAAATTCCCATGGAAGAATGAATTTTTTTCAAAGATAGAATAACTGAACAGGAGTAAAAGAGATGTTAGAGAACTAGAATGCTACAGTTTTCTAATTACTAAGGATGGTGACTCATAATTAGTTCATAATAATGATCCTCTAACCTAAAATGAAGCAGTAAGTGGCACAAATGTTTTTAAGTGGAAGGAAACCATGAATTCAGAATTAAACTCCATGTACCAAAATAATGTTTGGATATTGTTAGATCCTCCAGTTGATGTAAAGCCCGTTAGTTGAAAATAGGTATTCAATAAGAAACTAGACATAGAAGGAAAAGTAAGTACCTATAATTCATGAATGGTTTCAAAATGGTTCATGCAATGTCATGTAATGGACTATGAAGAAACATTTTCACCAGTTACAATGTTAAATTCCATCAGAATTGTATTGGCCATTGCTGCTTACCATGACTATGAGATTTCCAAAATGGATATAAAAATTTAATTCCTTAAAGGGGACCTTCAAGAATATTTATTCAAGAAACATCCTAGATGGGTTTAGGACTCCAAATGATGAAAATAAGGTATGCAAGTTGTAGAAATACATTTATGGATTAAAGCAAGCATTCAGGTCATGGAATATTCTTTTTTATGAATCTATAATGAAATTTGGTTTTATTATGAATGAATGCGAGACATGTGTCTAAAAACAGTTTTTTGGGAGTGGAGTCGTATTATTAATTGTATATACTGATGACATATTTCATATTTTAAACAAGATAGCAGTCTTACAATTTATTAATGCATGTTTGACTCGATTCTTCTCTATGAAGGACTTGGGAGAGACAACATATACTCTTGGGATCAATATTCATCGTGATAGATCCAAGATATTATTGGGCTTAATTTAATGTTCATATATTTATAATATACTGAATAGATTCAGTATGGAACAATCTAAGATGTTATTTTGGCTAGCATCCCATGTCGTTCATCTTTCCATGAAAATATTTCCTCAGAAACATGGGAAAGAAAGATAATGTCAAGGACTCTATACGCATAAGTGATGGGGTCAGTATTGTATGATATGATATGTATGAGGATATATGTTTCCAACAAATTGAGTGTGGTAATAATATGTCAAGGTTACCCAAGTGACCATTATTGAATGGAATTCAAGACTATCATAAACTATCTGAGGTGTACTAAGGAAATGTTCCTGGTTTACGGAAGAGAAGTGGAACTAGTCATCATAGGATATGTAGATGCTAGTTTCAAGAATGATCAAGATGAAATGAATTAACAAATGGGATACATATTCAAATTGAATGGAGGTACAGTGAGCTGAAACATCTCAAAGAATAGTACGGTCATGGATTCTACAGTAGAGTCTAAGTATATCACAACTTCTAAGGAAGATAAAGTAGTGGTTTGGATGCAAAGCTCCATCTAAGAGATAGATGTGATACCTAAAAAATAAATATCCCATTGCATTGTCCTATGATAATAATGTACTAGTTGTTTATGCAAAATAACCAAGGCCACATCAGCACACAAAGAACAAAATTCGCAAGTATCATCTCTTGAGGGATTTTTCTAGGAGAGGTGAAGTTTCAGTGATTAGTATTTCCACATAAGTCAACATAGAAGACCCCTTGACTAAATCCTTGACTCAGCAGAACCATCATCATCATCTAAGGTCTACCAGACTGAATTTCATAGCCAGTTGGCTCTAGTCCAATTGGGAGTTTGTAAGAGTTGGTGTCCAAGAACCATCTAGTTTTAATTTGATTACATTTATATTTAATCTATTTAAATATTAAACATCGTTTTATATATTCTCTATTGTTCTGAATGAATATGATGTAATAATTCCCCAAAATACTTGTTGTATTGATAATGTCAGGGTTGTTCCCTGATATGATGAGAACAATGAGATGATATAACAATATTCTCATATATATTTATGTGGTTGGATGACATAAAATTATCGGACACATAGCATGCATATCGTTAGGTATGAGTACTCGTAAGTAGATGAGACTTCCTATCATGATGTTCTCACTTTGTAATCTCCATGATAGGAGCTTATGAGAACAGACCTGATGGTAGGAATTCTACATGCTTCGGTTTCATCATATATTTTAATATACGAGTGTGTATAAGGATCCATAGACATAAATAATATAATTAATACATGTCACGACTCATGGACATTGATTTACTGATGAAAAACACCACACAAACTATTGGCGGGATGTAGGTTACGATGGGTGCGTCATGAGTGTCATGTTATTAATGGATAAGTTGAGAAAGTATTTTTTCCTTCCAATTATGGATGTTGATATCTCATCCCTTTTATTGAAATAGAACTATCATGTGAAATTCATTGGTGATGGTGTAACTATGAGTTTATTTTCGATAGTCAAAGAACGATGTATCATGCACAATGGATCACGAAACTATCATGAAACTTTCTTGATTAGATATTTAGACCAAGGGAATATATTACACAGTGAGCATTTATTTGTGGATGTTGTTGTTGTGTCTTTTAGATCGTTCTTTTGGGTGCCTTGAACTGTTACAAGACAATACACTTGCACTTTAGGGAATCCGGCATAATGCCAAAGAGAAAGAATCCTAGAGGGTCACACACTCAGTGTTTTTGGTGGTATCAGTTGAATTATATTTGAATTTAATTGATGAAATAAATATTATTCTTAAAAACATGGAATAGTTTTATTCAAGTTAAAAAAATTTAGTAAATTAAATAGATATTTATTCACTGGATTGTGGGTAAAATTTATTTACTTATTTTATAGAACATTTAATAAATATTAATTTACAAGATTGTAAATAAATATTTTATTTAAGAGAATAAATTATTTATTTATTTATTCATAATTTCAATAAATTAAAGATGAGTTATATCAAACCAAGGCTGGTTTGGTAGTAAAATAATCATTTTCAATATGGTAAATGATTATTTAAATAGTTGGAACAAATTAAAATAATAATATGAACATTTCTATTATTTTGTGACATGGAAATTTATTTAGAATTATGTTTTCCCCAAGTTGGTGCACCATAAATAATGGCACGGTATAGTTATTAAAAGCATGAGTTTTCTCTTATAAATGTATTTAATTGTTTTTATGCAATGAAATGTTGTAACTGAATCCCCGTGTTGATAAATAGAAACTTTTGTATATTATTCTATGTACCCGAACTACACACCCAGTGAATTTAGAATTATTGAGATAAAATGTTTTTCTCTTAAATCATCTTCCCAACCAACTCAAGAATGAGAGACGTTCTCCAAGGCAGAAGAACGAGTGATCAAAAATGACTGACAAAATACACTCGCTTCTCCGTGCTAGCACCCGAAGAATGATTGGTGTTGATTCAAGGACATCAGAACACACTTGGATCTCTTATAGATAAAATAATAATTACTAATATTATGAAATGTTATTATACTAATTGAATTTTAATTTTATACCCTCCCCATATTTATAATAAAGAATAAAGTGTCTCTTATGTAACGTGTTGACTAACGCTACCATGATCATGACATATTTTGTTTTATAACTCTAGTATTTTATTATATATCAAAATATTTTCATACTAAATTGAAACCATTAAAACAATATAAAATGTATAATTTTGGCTATACAATTATTCAATTATGGAAAATGAGTTATATTCATAACCATATTCCTCCATTGATTATTACTTATTCATATTTGGTTTGGTATAGCCACATACTTGAATAATGAAATAAATATCAATTTTGGATATATATGGAATTAGAAAAATATTTTTATTATGTATAAATTATAAAATAATTTTTTTTATTATTTTGGAAATGTTATATTAATATTTAAGTATTTAATAATATACCTTCATCCATTCATTAAAATGTACCATTACATAATCATCAATATATTAAACATTGTAAATCATATAAAACTAATTAGTAACTAGAAATAAAATAATATAAATCATTATTAAACACATATTTATTAACATATGATATTATAATAATGATAAAAGATGGATATATAAAGAATAATTGACACAATCACTAAAAAATAATCTATAAACAAACAAACAAAACTACTTTCATCTGATTATGAGAAAAAGTAAAAATAACTAATATATTTGTAACAAATGATTATAAATAATTTTTTGAAAAATATTATTATAGTTTTTTTTCAAGAGTTGAATAATATATTTTTTACAACTGTGGTTAGAGAAAATTTGATGAATAGGAGTTAATGGTGGGGGAATTTTCATCTCAAATTCATTTTCCTTGAGACATGTTTAACATTTTCCACCTAATTTCAATTATATGGTGAATAAAATACCTATATGATTTATTATATAATTTATTTTCAATTCATATAATTTTATGATATATTTGAAAATATATATTTATAATGAATTTTTAATATAATTTTATGTAATTAGTATGGGCTTACAATCATTAACTCTCCATTTTAATTGAAAAACGTTTTTATAATACCACTTTCACTTAATTTATTGATTTCAAATTAATTTTATTATCTTCCAATAAAATGTTTAAAATGATTATTTACCTATTTCAACTCCTTATATCCATTTCATAAGAGTTCATAATACCCAAAAAATTAAAAAATTGTAATATAATGTGTTAATCAAATCCTTATTTTTCTACAAGAAAGTGGATGTGGATTATAAATGAAACACCTATGGGTAATATCTATAAAAATGATTTTTTTGAGTATCAAATTTATCTTGCCTCAATATATTATGAGTGGAAGTAAGACTATATTCAATTATAGACACTCTAATAGTATATGTTTTGGATAATTTATACACTATGTTGAAACAAAAAGGAAGCATTTTACTATAATTTCATTTGTCTCCTGCAATTTATAAATATTTTACTCAATAACATTATTATATTGATTACATAACACATTGAATTTAAATATTGGATCTACTTTTTCTATAGTTGTTTAATAAGGGTACTCCCTATTACATTGAGAAAAACCTATAAGTTATATATAGATAATAGATACCTCATAGAAAAAACATATTGTATTCAATGGGGAAAAATTTTATGTTATTATTTCAAAAATATCGATAACCACTTTCTTATTTATTCGCGAATGTGTAATGGGATATCTATATGAAATGTTAGGAATTTTTTATTGAAATAAATGATGAATTTTTATGTCTTAATTAGAGATGGCGGGTTCAATGTATTGAAAGGCCATGACGCATTGGATAGTATCGTGAGGAAAACTAACATAGGTATTTTCATATGCCTTACCCATTTATGTATAATGTCATGAAAAAATCCATGAATATATGTTTATAATATCTATAATTATTAACTTCATCATTATGATATTATAAATTATTATTATCATTTTTATTTATTTTAATTATTAAATTATGCCATCTGTTTTATTTGGTTATGAAATTATTTTCATGATTTAGATTTTCCCAAACTATATACTCCATTCTAATGTTATGTAGACACCTCTATTGTATAATCATTACGATGTAACTTTGTTGAACCATATTTTGTTTTAATTTCTATAAGAAACATTAAAGAGAACAATATGAAAATTTAAATGATATTGTATAAGGGATAATAATTTTATCATTGATTTTTTATTTTTTATTTTTTATTTATTATTCCTAAGTGTAATGTGAAAAATATATATGTATTTTAACATTGAGGACTACTAATCTATTGTATCCTACTATAAATCATATATTACATACTAATAAATTTATATTTCTCCCAAGTCATTGTTTTATTAGTTTATCATTTACATACATTTCTTTTATAAAATGAAATCTTTGAGTCAATATCGGTAATTATATAAAACATTAAATTATTCAAAATTAATGTTATATACTTGAGTCTATTATGTTTTCTATACAAATTCTATTTTATACAGTATAACATTATAAATTCTAAGGGAAATGTATTATAATATATTATATACAATAACCATTGTATAGAATTAAAAAGATCTTATTCTCAATGGGCATGACCATGTATTTTATTTATTATAGTTTTATTATGTTTATTTTTTCCCTTTTTATGAGTTATCATGTCCAATTTAATCATTCGGTAGTGTTTGTTTTCTTTAGTTTTTTGATCGATTCTCTTATTTATAGCTATATATGTTAATTTATAATAAAAATGATTCTAAAAAATTGATATTATACGTTATAAATGATCATACATTATTATAATTAGACTTATATTTTTTTTCATATATCAGGATGATTCATTAGATAAATTTTTAATGATACTGATTTAAATTATTTTTAGTGGTTTTTTATCACAACAGTGTCATTCTCTTTTATTATTTCATATTATGTATATGAGTTAGTTAAACAAAAAGAAAATTTTTATAACATAATTTTTACAATCTATCTCAATAGTTATAATTTTTTTATGACCGTCCTTGTAGGAGGTAAAAGAAAATAAAAACACATCGTCCATAAGGGCGGTAAATCGACACATCATAAAGTATGATTTCATTTTTTTGTATAAAAGAGAGAATAGATTTGGTTTGATGATTTTTTATTCCAGAAACATAATAAATTTATATCGTATATAAGATAAAATAGTTACATTAAATCTTAGATAAGGGGGTATGATGATGGAATACAAAGATAAATGAAAATGAAAGTAGATTAAAAGAAAATGATTGATGGTTTTATATCTTGAACTCTCCTCCCTGAGAACCTAATTAGTAAAATTGATTTTTGTATTTTGTTGAGACAAAAGGCTCATGGACATGGGGTGAGGTTTAGAATAGTAATGTGATGAAATTCTATATATTTCCAGGCTTTTTGGTTGTGAGGATAAGAGGTGATGAGGAGTGGTATTTGTAGCGTGGGAGAGGGCTGTATTTTTATTATTTTATTCATTAGATTAATATTCTAATTCAAGACTATGAATTGTATAGATATTATCACTATATATATATGTGTGTTTGTGTTAAAAAAATATCCTTCAATATAATGGGACATACACTAGTTATTAGTCATAATATAGTGTATTTAATTTATAATGTAAATATACTGTAAATTACTGTATTTTAATATTCATAAAAAATCATGTGTTTCATAAAAATCACATAAATTTACACTAAATATTATTAGACATGTTAAATTAATAAATTTTATCAATTTTATGAATATAATTTTTAAAATATGTGAAATTTGATCATTAATTAAAACCATTGTTTACATCAATAATATTGATTTCAAATTATAAATGATTTTATAAAATGTTGAAAATTAATGGTTGGTGTCATAAAATTACCCTATAATCATAAGAAAACAAAATACTTATTTATTAATCTGTTTTTAGGGAATAAATTTTGTTTAAATTAATTATATTATTTATAAAAATATAAGTAAAAATTTAGGTTTTATTAAAATACCAACACTTAATTAATTATTTGGAAAATATTTTATTACTTGCACTATAATATATTTATATCATATTATAATTTATAAAATAACTATATTTTTATAAATTCATAGATCATGTTACTATTCAATTTTCTATATTACTATTCACATTGGTCATATTAAATTTCCAAAGATCAAGTTACCATTCTATTGGAATTCATTACTTATATTTAATAAATTCCAATTTTTCAATTTATTCTTCATTTATAGTGTTTATATTGTATCGTCTATGTGATTTTATGTGATTTATAATATTTAGAATAATTATAATAAGGGAATATCAATTGATAATAGTTGGGTAATTAGACCCATAGTCATGATTTAATTTTGGAATTTTAGTTTCCATGATTGTTCAATCTAATTAATGATTTTATTGATTTAATTTATTCTCTGTGTGAAAATTATTTGGGTTAAAGCTATGGATATTGGAATTTGATGGAATTGGATTAATTATTTAGTTAATTCATTAATAAAATATTGTGATTGCGGAATTGATGGGATATTTGGGTTGTAAAATTGGTTAATTAATATTATTTTTTATTAATATATGATGAGAATTATCATAACATTGACTTAAACATATTGGGTTAATGGGTTATATTATATAAATATTTCAAAAATTTCATAATAGGGATTTCTTCATACAATTCCATGTGACTAATATATTGAACTAGGACTATTTTTATATTTGAAATAGAATCCATGGTGTGAAATATGATAAGAGGGTTAATGTTGATTAACCATATTGAATGTGATGTAGGTATTATATGTGTGATTGATTGAAATAAATTTGTGAGACATAGACTGATTCTCCAAATAACAACATGTGATTGACTAAAATATGTGTGTGGGACATGGACTGGAACACTAAATACACATATGTGAATGAATTATAAATGGGGTGTGAGATAGGTATTGATTCTCTAAATACTCATAGGTTAAGGAGTTTTATACCCAAAATTTTGGCATTGGACTATGGATCAGTGTAGCCTTCTTTTTAAATTGAAACTTAATGAATAATTAAAGCCCATGTGTTCTACTAATTCATGGAATAAATATGTACTATTGTTTAGACTCTGGAAATTTTTAAAGAAGGTATTGATGGTTCAGATATCCTCAGGAACCCATGGGTTGTGTGGTTAAAAAGATAATAAATGAATTTATGTAAATGATTTAATTTATTTATTTTATATTATTCATTATATAACTACACATCCTATTATTGATAGGATATTATTTTATATGGATTTGAGGATGGACTTATAAGTTTCACTCAAACCCTACTTGGGATGCCTAATAAGTACCTAAATAGACTTCACGCTTATTGGACAGGATAAGTGAAATTATTCTATGATAGATACCTATGTCGAGATAGGGCTTGTATGAGGGAACCGAACATTGCGTCATGACCCAATTTGGAGTGTCAGTGTATTTATTTTGGTTTGTATTTAATCCTTGGCACATATAGGGCATGATAGATCTACTATTTTTTTGGATATTGTATTCCTTTTTTAGTCGTCATGTGATATTAGTTTTTTTATTGTTTATATCATTTATCATTTCTTGTTCTATTTTTGTTGTTGTGATACATTGATAAAGAGGTTATACACTCTCTATGTTACATTTATTACACCCTCACTACTTTTTGAAACTATTTAGAATATGGGGAGGTTCTCTTGAGTTCATTTTACAAACTGTCTTGGGGAACAGTTACACGACACCTGTATCGGGACATTACAAACCTGCAAACATAGCGATATATGTAGTTTTTATGAATTGTATTTTATAGAAAAGATGATTCTATAATAACTCTCTGTGTAATAATAATTATTATAGGAAAATAAATTAATATTTAATGATAAATTATATATAAATTTAATTTCAAAGATTGCCCATAAGTGATTCTTTTTAATTAATTAAAAAATAGAAATAATTTTCATTTTATATCATTTTTTAGAAAAAATGTTTCTAAACTAAAACAATCAAATATATAATAAAAATTAATATAATGTAGTTTGAAATTTAATTATGGGGTATTAAATATAAACAAATAATATTATGTTACTTTTAAACATATTAAAAACATATTGATGATTTTAAATTAAATATATCATTAAAAAATGACATTTTACAAAAAATCATTATTTTAAAATATTTACTGAAAAATAAATATTTTCTGAAAAAAAATATATTTCCCTAAAAATAATCATTTGTGTTATGATATAAAAATGATATTAATAATGTAAATTTCATATTAAAAAATTACAAATTTATCATTTAATTAAACCCTTATATGAAATGTGTTGAATTTAAACATATTCCATTTTGATTTAAAAAATTACTAAATATTTTTATAACTAATATAACTATATATCTTATATTAAAAATATAGAAGTTATTTATTTTATAACAATCTAGGATTTTATATCCATCGTCAATTTTATAAATTTTATCCTTAAATTTTATTCACATATTAAACAAGTGTACATATAATTCTCTCTAATCATTTTAATATTTTGGTGTTTCGCAATCAACCATATAGATTATCCATAAAATCTTAACCTGGTGAATTAATTTATTCTATAATAATATGTCTCCGTTGTCAATTATTTTAATAGTAAATCTTTATAATAAGGAGTATCTTATAACAAAATAGATTTAATGCTCCAAACATGAGATGAATCTAAAGAATATCTCCTAAACAATAAATCATGAAATGTGTTATGTACCTAAGATAAACTCAAGGGATAGTAAAATAAATATCCAATTGATCCAAATTTTGGTAGCATTTCATATGCTTTAATGGACAACATACATATAATTCCATTTTAACTAAAATTCATAATAATTTACCAGGGTGAAAGTTTGAAAAGGGAACGATCACCTACCTCAAAGGATTGATATTTCCTCCAGTAATCCATATAATGTTTCCATCTACTCTGTTCCATCATCATATGTTATGGAATAAATAGAATATTCTCTTCTATTTTCTCTACCAAATATGGTCCCAACTACTTTTATTCACCCACATTGTCCAAAATTATTGTTATCTGACACCCCTTTCCATAAAATTCCTCAAATAATTCTGTATATATAATGGAATGATAAATATTATAATAATAAAAATCAAGAAAATATATATGGAGATATGATATTCCTTTGTAATCCATTGAACATGGAAAATAATGTATTATATGGTCAGAATCATCCACTTAGATTGTCCATCATATTTATCATTGAATGATTTTCTAAAATATAACTTGAAAATAAAATATCATTAGATAAATTCATAAAGGATAATATAAATACAATGTATCTAAAAAGGGAAGTAAAAGTAAGTATTTAGTAAATTGATCAAATATATCCCAAAACTAATTATGACCACTTAATTTCTATAAAAATCCCACCATGAAATCCAAGGATAAATTTTTTAATTTATACTTAGGAGCCTATAAATGTTTATAATTCATTTCGGTATTCATTATTATAATTTAAACTTTTATAAAGTCAATAAAATAATGGAAAAATTATAATTTTAAATTTCAATTCCATCCCACTAGCAATACACCAGAATGTGTGTGTACATCGTAGTGCTTCTTATATAAATCTAAAATAGAGAACTATGAGCTTCAATCAGCAAAAAAAAATATCAACATGGAAATATAAGGCACATATAATCTATTAAAATGTCACAAAACAAATTGTTCGTCATCATTAATATTAGGAAACATACCCATTATAATATCCCCTACATTTTTCTACAAACAATGATCATCCTTCTGAGCTTGCTTAATTATTTATGAAAACGTCGTGTACACTAAAACTTGTTTCAAAATAGAGGATTTCTCTATATCCAAAACCTCTAGGAAGAAAATTATAAATTCCATAACCAAATGATCACATTCTAAATGTAACAAGGATAATGTTAAATTATTTTTTGACTCAAAGCATCAGACAATTTTTTCATTAAATGATGGTTTTGAATCAGGCAATTATAGCTCATGATCAGTTCATTCCATCTTCTATTTATCATGTTCAATTATTTCTATGAACATATATAATTATATCTCTTTTGACCAATACATATATCACACATTACTCAATAAACATTTTTTCCTAATATATGTAATGAAAATACCATTTTAATAAATTCAAATTATGTTTATGGAAATTTAACTCATGAGGATTGAACTGATGTAATGTATAATAAATTACCCGATCATTGTAGATTAGGACTAACCCATGTTATTTCAATGAAGCATCATTTTAGATAGAAAATTAAACATTTCAGGAAGAGACGTTGAAAACTGGATAATTCACAAGTTTTTTTCAGATCATAAAAGCAATTATCTAATTCCTTTTTCTAGTTAACTGTAACTCTATTATGAGTTAACATAGTCAATGGGCTAGAAAAACAAGGAAAGATTCCCAAAAAATTCATAAAAAACCTATTAATCAAAGAAAACTATTACTCAATGTAATTTCTGTGGGGTTTGGACATTCTTAAAATAAAATTATAATTTTTAGTGGTTATTCCATCATTAGAAAAAAAATTCCAATGAATGAAATTTATATAACCAAAATTAAAACATTTTTAAATGTCATATTTAGTTTCATTTCAATTTATGTTTTTCAAATTAATCCTTAATCATATAATATGTTCATCTTTACCTTTATAATATAAAAAAATTTATCAATAAACACAACCAAATTCTTATCCTTTAAATCATTAAAAAATATATTCATAAGTCCCATAAATATTTAAGGTCATTAGATAACCCATGTGGAATAAGTAAAATCTCCTAGTGTCCAAATGTAGTAAAAAATATAATGTTTTGAATTTAAAATAAAACAAATCAACCAAATAAAAAAATTATAATTTTTCCTAAGAGTTATGTTATTCATGTCTCTATAATCAATAAAAAAATATCATTGAGTTGTCATTCTTTTAGAAAAAAATTGGAGAACCCCAAGGTGTTGTACCTGGTAAGTGGGAAATATTATATAATAACTCGTTTTATTGGGTTTTCAATTTTAAATGTTTTACTTGATCAATAGGATAAGGGGGTTTAAAATTTTGATTATCATCATATACTAAGTCAACAGTATACACAACCTCAAAACCTGAAATAACAAAAGTCAAATCAACCAGAAAAAAAATCCATGTATTCATTTAAAACTATCATATTAATTATTTTAATAGTTCATTTATTTTAAAAAAAATCTGATCTTGGTAACATTCACTACAATATATAATCATTTTCTCATATTCTTAGTATGTTATCAAATGTATGAAATCATTGATTAAAAATTTCATGGCACTGTAATCCATCATAATATGATAAAATGAACATAATCCACACCAATAATGTTATAACAATATACTATAGTTAGTTCTAAAATATTAATATTAATGTCCATCCCCCTGATATCTATATGAATATTCTTATAAATTGTGGATTCATTAATACATCTACTTATACTTCTCACTAAATGTTCTATATTACATTCTTGAGGTGATATTCAAAATTTACCTTCAAATTTCACTATAATAAATGAATTATAAGATCTAGAGTTGGTTAGGGTATTGGAATAATTAAAAAAACAAGTAACAAACCTATAACACCTTCATTTGATATCCAAACATCAACTACAGTAGAAGGAAATGAATTTTCGACAACATTATATTTCTGATCAAGATGATTTCTATATTATGCAACTTACTTCGGACACATTTAAGCATAATGACACAAATAATTGTAACTAAAACACCTCACAATGGGATGTTTATTTGTTTACCCCTTCATTGGATGGTCAAGACACTTTTTATTATAGTCATGGGCCCTATAATGAAACAAATCACAATAGAAACACATCCCATATCATGTCAAAAAATCATTGAAATGTCCCTTTCCACAAATTGAAAATTTTGGGGGATTACCACCAGACTTATAATATGGTTTTTATCTTTCACTTTGACCTCAACCTTTTCATAAAATTTTCATCTTAAGGAAAACACATGTTAGAAAAATCAATCTCAATATTCTCATCATAATGAAACAACTATTAATTACTTAAAAATTCTTATTCATATAATTATATTAAAAAAACTGTCCAACCCTATAAAACATAAATTAAATTTACTATCAGTTTGATGAATAAAACCCATTACACACCTTGAAAATCATATGATTTGTTTCATGAAGTTAAAAATTTCTTACTGATTCTCTATAGTTCCAGGAAATTGTTTTCCATATGGAGTACAACAACCAGAGTGAAATAGTTCTCATGGAAAACATCCTTTTATGTTTCCCATTATATTGCATCACAATCACATTTCTTTATAGTATTATTAACCAAACACCACTATCAATCAGTTTCACCTTCAAAACAATAAACTAAAAGAGTTTCATTATGATTTTTTGAACATTACATGACATCAAATATCATTCCAAAAGAATTTACCCATCCTTATACTACCACAGGGTAAGAGGATAAACCGAATAATGAGGGATGTTCCCTAATGAAATATTCCACAAAAAAATTCTCTCATGGTTGATATGGTTACTCACATGCCTTGATACCACTACCATTTATATATTTACTCAACTGAGCCATCAATATAAGAAACTACTTTTTTTATTCCATCCATCTTAGGATAGTATTTCGGTAGAATATTTTCTTCTAAGTCACATCCAAAAACAACATCATCATCTTCTTTGCAGAAAACCATTCAATGTAGAAATAATTTAGGCAAAGTAACACGGTAATATTTGAATTTTTTATCATTGTAACAAAGCCATAGGGTAAAATATTCTGAGGGAATCTTATTAATATTATCTCATCTTCTAGATTTTTCTAAACATTTTCTTTGATATTGTCTAAATGGAACTAACCTTAAACAATACATAATCTTGATTTTTTAGTCAAGAATTTACATTCTTTCACATTGATGATCATTTAATCATTAGAGTTTTAGTGATTTAGGTAATTACTCACAATTTACTAAACTATATAATACTATGTGTACACATCCATAGAGTATCAATTTCTCTCACAATATAAAACATTAAAAACATGATTTCTTATCACAAAGAATCTTCATGTTTTTTAACTTGACATTATCATTTCCCTAAACCATCCAATTAAATAAATTTAGAATACTTGGATGAGGACTAAATGATCATTACATAATGTGAAGAATTTGAAATCAATAATCTAATAAAAACATTAAAAATTGAATAATTCATACTTTTATCTAGAAATTCCATTGTAAATATGAAATCAAACACCTTGACTTCAAAAAATACACAATTTTTTATCAAATAAAATCATTAAACCACATATCATGTAATTAAACCCTCTTTTAGTGACATAGATAATAATATTAATAATACACCTTCCAAACCCACTTAATTGGAATAACCATATGACTTCCTTCTTATATAATCATTATTGAATTCATTGGAGAAGTATCTGGGTGGACAAATAGTTTAATCTATAATAAGGTTACCTGATGATTTCTAGGATTCCATATAATATAATCAATATTGGGATCATCGAGTGCTATATTTTCCTCCCCCATCATATAAGCTGATACAGGCTCACTGAGGCTAATTGGGACACCTCATCGTATAAGTTATTACGGGATGACTCTATGCTGTCTAGGTGAACCAATTTATAATTTTTAATTCTAAATTACCCTAACATGACTAAAATATTTCTGTGATTTCACTTTTGAAAAACACTTTCACACTCATAAGTATATCACATTTGGATATCAAAATGCCATTTTCTTTTAAAACCCCATTTTCAATACCAAAATACCCTTTTATTTTGGAACCCCATTTTCAATACCAATATAATAATAAATAGGATAAATTTTTTCATTTAGAAAACATTAAATATTTCAATGATTGATTGAAACTATATAGTGGTCACAATAGTAGAAAATTAATTATCATCGTGTACGTTAAGAATAAAACTATCATATTGTAAGTTCTAAAAATATTTCATATAAAATAGGCAACGAGATAAAATTTTGAAAACCATTCAAAAGATGTAATTTGTAAAACATTTACATTCACAAAAAAAATTAAAAAATAATTATAATGAAATTGTAATATTAAAGGAAGAGTTGGACAAAATATATTAAAAGATATTTTTTTTCAAATTAAAGACCATTTTCACTTGGAAGTCACTTGATTTATAGAAACCATTATTGTGTAACATTAACAAAATACCATGAAAATAGATTTACTCATGATATATATTTTCATGGGGACTATATATAAAACTTATTAAATAATATAGTGGCATAATATCAAAATATTCTTTAATTAACGAAAAAACAGATGATGCCCCTTACCTTGAGTCTGACTTGTCACTGGTGTATTTAACATCCAAAATAATAAAATTATGTTAATTATTCACCTTATTGAAAAAATTATTCATGTATATAATTATTATTTTTCACTAATTCGCAATTTCTATTTAATTACTAAATTCAATATGTTTATGTCATATGTTTGGACTACATTCGGTTTAAGTGTCAAAATGACATTTGTATGATGACTAAAATAATATAATTTGTTATTAAAACAAATCCAAAATAATAATCATGAAATAATTATCATATTTATACATCAATTATATTTTTTAAACCAAACATTAAACATGGTTATTAAAATTAACTTACATTATGATCATGCAGAAGGTAAGTAGTACTTACGCACGAGTAACATTTCTATATATTAATGATCGTTATGAAATGAAGGTAAGTAAAATTTTTCCCTTTTCCAAATGATATATATATCGTACATACAAAAATATTAAATTATATATACTTATATATTCATTTTATTCCCTTGATGTAGTGATAAAAAAAATCACATCGCATTGAGGAGGTTTTAATCCACTAGTCTAAGAAAGATTTTATCATTTTTTTTAATGAGTGAAATGATATCAAATATAATTATATGTCATATTTATGGAATGATAAATATTTATTAATATCATAATTATTTCATTTATATATATTATATTTATTATATATACACTAATTATTTTCTACATAATACATATTTGGAAAACAAATCACATCACATCATGTCACAAAGAAAGCCAGGTCGCAATCTGACCCAGTGCCCGAACCAGACCATGCAAAGGCCTGAGGGTGTTTCGGATCCCCATGGGTTGGCGCAAGTTCCATGGTGTCAAATAAATTGTGGTTAAATAATTATCAATATTAATCATATCAAAATTTCTAATAAAAATTTAAAAATTTCAGATCTGAAAAATTCTTCCAAATGCGCCCTTAACAACATTCAAAATTAATGGTTTACATATTTTAGAAAAACCCACAAAATTACTATGATAAAAGGGATTCAAAACTCTATAATAATCTCCATTAAATGGGAGGAACAAAATATTCAATCCTCCAAAACTAGGATCCACACTGAAAATCATAAGAAACTAAACCAGCCAATATTAACATCTTGCCTCAACCCGAAACAAAATATATCCAAGTCTGCAAAGACCCAAAGGTGTATGCAGTGTGTGCTCCAAAGCCTAGTAGGATTCCACATGGATAATTCATTCCATTAGAAAGTATTTTAAGACTATTTTAAATGTTCATTTAAAACTAGTTATTATAAAACATTTATATAAATTCATTTCTGAGTAAATATTTTAAAGAAAGGAAACCACTTACAAAGAAAACTGAAACAAACAGTTTTTTAAATGAAAATGTATTTCATTTAAAGGTACACACACACATAGAAGGTCCACCGTATGCTGATGGATGGAACCCCATCATATAAGGTAGAGAAACATGGGTAAATCCTTAGTGTCAAACTAGCTCAAGTTGGATTCTATGAACCTCACAACTCAGTGAAAATGTTGTATTTAAATAATGAAAACCTACATTATCATGCTAAATCCACTATTAGGGGAATCCCCTTAACCCTAGTGGAATCCAATCATCATTCAAATATTTAATTTTTCTTGTGGCATAAATCATATTATGCAATATTGGAAAAAGAACTTCTGAATCATCTATCATGATAGTACTAGTACATCCACCTTGTTACTCGGGATTAACTTTTTGAACTCAAACAAGATTAACATTCACATATCACACAAATAACCTCTGTCAATAACCCATGAAAATAATTTCAAGGAAATCACATATTTTCATACAACAAACCATTTTCAATTCAACTCACACCAATACCACATTTCAATGAATTTATAAAAAATTGCACAGTTTATATATTTACCCTTTTTATTCGAAATACGTAAAACAAACAATTAACAAAATCAAATTTAATGGATGAGCCACTTTTTAATAAAATATAAAAAAACTGTTTTCAAACATTCATTTTATAATTTTAACAATTTGAACATAAAATTTAAGGGTTCACAATAAAACCATCACTCTATAGTGATTCATTTTAATAAAATACACACAAAAAATATTTTTTAAAACAAATTTTTCACCTCTCACATAATTTATTAAACCACTCAAAAATATTCCAATGATATTCCAAGAGGCACCACAAGCCTTTACAGCATATAGGCACTGAAAATCCTCTTTTAAAATTACCCATGCACCAAAACCATTTCACAAAATGATTTTCATCACATGTGTAATTTAGTAAATCATTATAACCATTTATAAAACATTTTTAAATATCACTTCAAGTCTTTTCACCAATACCACCTTTAATTTCATAGATAAATGACATTTTAAACTAAAACATAGAACAAATCCCCACTAAACAAATGTTTTCTATTAATCAAACTATTTTCTTTTCAATCATTAAAGGTTTTGAAAAAGGCTAAGACATCCAAAAAATCCATTTTTCACATGAAGCATGCCAAAATTCTCCAAAAATATATTTCTTGGGCACAATTAGTCTATATAATAAGAATAAATACACTAAAAATCATATTAAAAAGTGATATAAATATTAAGGAAAAGGAACACCTACACAAGGTAGATAATTTGGAGGAAAGTCTTGTGAAACAGCAACCATACCTCAACTAATCAATGATGAACCCTAACAAGTAATGATAGAATTTAATATATAAAGACACCATACTAAAATGAATCTCTACCCTCAGTTGAAAAAAAAATCTAAAAAGGTGGAATCAAAATCCTTTCCCTAAGGGAGGTGCACGTGCTGGAAAAGAGTGGGGCAGTAGCGGGTGGTCACTGGAAGGAAAAAAGGGTGTCGGGTGTGGTCTGGATAGCAAAGTGTGGGGTCGGGAGCGAAAGATAAGCTAGGAGGCATCATGCCTGGGAGGCACTCAGCTATGAGAAACATGGAACTTGGGAGTTTCTTGATAAGTTTATGTAGTGCGCTGGGGAGTCTCTCTGCCAGGGGAAGTAGTGTGTGAGGGAGGATCTCACCTAGGATAGAAGGCTGCACAGAGGTGGAGGTGATGGGATCAGGGTGTGATGGGATGTCCAAGGGGAGGGGGTGAGCAATGTTAGAGGTAGAAGGGGATGGGTTTTGGAAACCCTATGAAAAATTAAATAATGTAAAAATAGAAATAAATCAAAGTAATAATAATATGATTTATGTTACTAGAATTATAATATAATAATAATTTTATTATTATATTATAATAATATGATGATAATAATAAATTTAATTAAATTAATAAACTTGTTATGTTGATAGTAAACATAATCATAAATTTTATTAATTTAATATACATAATCATAAGAAAAATTATATTAATATACTTAATAATAATAATAATATTGATAATATTAATAATAATATTACTATTATTAATTCAAATAATAATTATAATAATTCTCTAAAATATAATTATAACAAAAATATTATTACTATAACAAAAATTTCAAAGAAATTATACCTTCTTCTCATTATATTTTAATTAATTATTCCTTTAATTAAATATATTTATTTTTTTTATTTTAATCTCATTTTAACACAATAATTATTTTTAATGCAGGGAAATAGTGTGGTTACCCCACACCATCCAAGGGATTGTGTAGTTGTTTCTGCCCATTCTGATGTGGTCGTAATGGTACTCAGGTTGACCACACTACATCCATTAACCATGTGGTGTCTGTGTGCTATCCATAAAACCCAAAAAAAATTCCAAACCTGGTGAAATTCAACCATGGCCATATCCATACATAGAAAAATATAAATGATGTTATGTAAATTAATAAAATTAAAAATGCTGGTGTGAGAATTTTTCTTATCTTAACACTATCTAGCCTCTGAATGCCACAACAGGGTTGTATATAAAACAAGAACAAATACCCATCAACTCAAGGAGAATCTTGAATAAAAATAAATTAGAGTGAGGCAAGAACATAACCAACAAAGAGAATGACCTACCAATCAAACACAGAGTCCCAACAATGAAATCCCAACTAAGTGTCACCCAACCCCAAAAGATAAATCACCACCATTTGATAAATCAAAGTAAAGGATCATCTCTCCATATGCAATATAAAACCTTGTAAAAACACTATAATATTTATAAGGATCTTATGAAATCTACCTAAAATGAAGAAATAATTTTAATTTCTATCATGGAGAGGCCAGAATGGATGACCCACCATAAGAAACCTCCTACACCTAAGGCAGAACCAAGACAATAACTTGGGGAGTCCCAAAAAGACTCCCCACCATAAGAAATAAGAGAAAAACCAATTCACTCTTAAGAAATTTTAGTGAGACTCATGATTGGACTGACCACCATAAAAGTTTTCCAAATCATTCTAACTTGAGTACTTCTCTACACAGACTAAGAATTCCCACCACGGGGGAAGGGGTGGGAAGGGTCTCATCCAATGGAAAAAAAGGCCACCAACGACACATCCCAATGGATTATTTCCATCGAAAGAACACATATCAAACGAATATCAATTTATAATCTTGGTTTAGGTATGGGACATTAAATGAAGTCACACATTTTTTGGAACACAACCACCAATATTCTATGCTAAAAAGATGACTATACCTTATTATAACTAATTAGAATCTCTAACACTCTTATGGGTCATAATGTGGAAACATGTTCCTACCACAAGCTTTACCAAATAGAAAAAATAAAAAAAAGAAACTATAGTAGGGGCTTAAACTATATCTATCTACCACACTAAGAACATTACTCAGATCCCAACCAGTCACAACATTAGGATTGTCCTATCTATGTGCCAGCTTCACTCTTAGACCAATGTCTAGAGATATGATGATTGAAGAATCATCTGCCTCACAGTCAGGCTTCAGAAACCCCAAAAATGAAACATCTCCTTCTAGTTCGACAAACGACCATACCAGGACATAAAAATCACCATAAGAGGAATCACACTATAGCATCCCTTTTTTCATAGATAAATCCACCAAAATAAAGGCCTTGAAGATGTACTGGCATAGGCCCTATTTACATTGAAGAAGAAACATCATGTAGAAGGATGCATAGAAGAAACCTCCATCAAAAAAAGAGAAGTTCAATATTTTCTAATGGAAATATGATTTTATTAGAATTGAGGTTCTCAGATGGGTATACAACCTTAACCTCTATAGTCGAGAGATAACAAAACACCAAAAAGTGTTACCAAACATGACCCTTGATTCCGACATAGAAATTTCAAATAGAGGAAACTTAAACATAATATTTAACAAAATACGATTACTAAAATAGCCCATAACCACCTATTATAACTATATTCAACGCACGATTATTATAAAAAATCTCATACTTTGAAGAAACCAATGAAATACACAAAGAGAACTTTTGAAACAGCATCCCACATTATTAACTTGAGACCACTTATAATTTTCCCCACTAGAATCTCTTTCACCGTACCAAGGTAGGACCTACAAACATAAAGATGTCATACTCCACAGTCAATAACCCAAGCAACTAAATATACCAAATTTTTTCCAAATTTTCTCACATCAAATCTCTCATAGAAAGATGATCCATTATATATAAAAAAGTGATTGGTATTCATACTCTAGGGTTCAAAAAGAAGAAGGTTCTTGCAACTATCAACTAGAGGATCCATCCATAGAAAATAACCTGTGGATTCACTTCAATTGTTCACTGACACTTTATGGGGGTGTACAATAGCTAATAAGAAGACCAAATAACCCAATCAAACCTGTCTATTGGATAAAAATTCAAAGAACTATCATTGTAACTCATGAAAAACCCCACAATTATGTATCCCCGAAACAATCCTGAAAGAAGATATCTAACTGACACCTCATAACAACATACCAATGAAACAAAAATATGAAACATTACTAAATAGAGGTTTTCAAACACACCACACCCCACAATAGTATTTACAAAAATAAAAAGGACACCACACGATGACTGATTATCAAACACCAAAATTTTCTTGAAATGAATATTTAGAAATAGAACAAATCTTATGAGTTCATATTTTACAAATGTGCCTCAAGGTCCTCGCACATTCATGTTCTCATGTCTCAATAAAAACCAGTCCTCTTTCCTCACATAACACAATCATGTGGTCACCTATGAGAACCCTAAGGTTCAATGAAAAACCATTCCATTTTTCAAAAACAACAATCAACCCATATTTTTATGTTATTAAAACCCAATCCTAATAAACTCAAACACATTCACTAAAAAGAATCTAACGAATGTACAATTTTACAAAGCATTTTTCAAAACAAACCTAAAAACTCATTTTCCATCTGATGAATAACAAACCATTCATTTATTAAAATTCAATTCCAACACATATAAAACAATGGTTTTCAAAATTAAATTTTGGAATTGAATGGGTCACATTATGATTCATGTTGAAACTAGTGTCGATGGGAGATTCATAAATATGGTTAGTAGCCATACTACAATCACACCACCATTATAGGGAGTGTTCTAGGATAATGTCTTCGACTCCACATGGTGTTCGTGGCCCTATGAGATCAAAGAAACCATTGATCCAACTCTCCTTCAATTTAAAAAATATCAATGAAATGAAAGGATAGAAAGAATCACTTGAAACTAACATCACTTAGTAACTCAAGTCATGTTATGTGTTGTGTTAGCAAAGAACTTACTCAAAACCAGAACATCATGTTCCAGTAGTCCAAGCTTCGGTAATCCCTGACTCTTTTCAAAAAAAATGACCCAAAAGAGAATAACATACATATTAACATTTTTTCATGAACCATGCAGGGTCATCATCTGACCCAGTACCCAACTCGGTATGTGGCAAGGCCCAAAGGGATTTCCCAATTCCCATGGACTGACACAAGTGACTAGGTATCGAATAAAAATTTGGGAATGATTTTCCAGAATTCATCATATTATAATTAAAAAAACTAAAATTTTAGCCAAATTCAACCTTAAAACATTTATATTTTATGTATTAAAACTTTTTGAAAAAACCCACAAAAGTACAATGATATAATGGAAACAAAACTCTATACAAAATTCCATGAAACTAGAAGAACAAAATCCTCAATAAGACACCACCAAGATCAGCACTAAATGCCACCGAAAACTCAAACTACCTACAATAACTTCTTACCTCAACCAATAAGAGATGATAGTAGAGTCTACAAACACCCAAAGGTGTTTGAAGGGTATGAACCATGTCCCAGTAGGATGCCATTAGGATAATTGATTCAATTCTAAAACATTTTATGAAAATTTAACATGCCCATTTAAAACTATTTAATTTAAAAAAAATTAGAAAAACATTTGTGAGTAAATATTTTAAATAATAGAAACCTCTTACAGATAAATCTTAAATAATCATTTCGTTAAAAAAAATAAAGTCTTTTAATGGTACACAAACACAAATTGTCCACCATATGCCGAAGGATGACACCCCATCATATAAGGTAAAGAATCATGGATAAATACATAGTGTCAAACTAGCTTATTTGGGATTCTAGGAATCTTGCATCTTGGTGAAAATGTGGTGTGGAAACCATGAAAACATGTATTATCATGTATGAGCCACTAGTATTGGACATCCCCAAAGCCCTATAGGTCCCCAATCATCATCCAAATGTTTAGTCAATGTCGTATAATTAATCCTAATAGATGATACCTTGATGAGCAACTTCCAAATCATCTTGTTTGATTGTCCTATTCCAACTACCTAGTTAGCCTAGATTCCTTTTATGTGATCAATCAATTTTCACATTCACTTATCACACACACCACCGCTTTCACAAACCAATTCCATGAATTCTTTGTAAATATCCAATGTTCATAGAACCACCCATTTTCAATTTTACTTACACCAAAATCCCTTTTTAATGAATTTTCACCACTTAAATAGTTCATATATTTACCCTTTTTTTAAACACAATAAAAACACACAATTAAAACCAACCAATTTAATGGTCAATCCCCTTTTTAATTCAACAAAAAAAACCGAAGTCAATTCTTCACATTTTTTTTCATTTAAAAAATATATATATCATATTTAAGGGTGAAAAAAAACAATCACACCAAAGTAAACAATTTTAAAAACATATATAGACAAAAACATTTCCGAACATAATATGAACCTATTAGATAAATTTTTAAATAATTAAGAAAAAATAAAAAGAAATTCAAAGAAGTAGCATAGGGATTTAAACCATACATGAACACAAAAATCCTATTTTAAAATTATTTTCCCACCAAAACCATTTTACAACATGATTCAAATCATATGGGTAATTTAATATATCCCTTAAATCATTTATAAAACATTTCTATATAGCACTTCAAGGGATTTCACCAATAACACCATAAATTTCAAAAACACAAATCATTTTAAACCTAAATTAATAGACAAACCACACTAAATCATGTTTTCATTTATTGGAACAGTTTTTATTTCAATTATTAAAGGTGTGTAATAAGGATAAAACCTCAAAAAAATCTATTATTCACATTAATTCATTTCAAAACAATAAAAAAAATATATCTCACAATACAATTAATAAATAAAACAATACCAAACACACTAAAAATCATATTAAAAACATATATAATTGTTAAGGAATAAAACCACCTACATCAGGTGGAGAAATTACTGGAATGTGGTGGGAAGCTATAAATTCACCTCAAGAAATCAATGACAAACCCCAACAAGGAAATATTGAACTCAACGGATCAAGACCCCATCCTAAAACAAAACCCCACCAACAGAAGTTACTAGTACCCTAAATAAGAGGAATGTATAACCTCACTTGTAGGAAGGAGTGTGTTCTGAAAGAGGGTGGGGTGATAGTGAGTGTTAGCTGAAAAGAAAGGGCTCTCAAGGTGTGGTTCAACCAGCAAGGTGAGATTATGTGAGTGGAGGATCATTCAGGGTGTGCATTGCACCGGGGAGTCACTCCTCTAGGAGAAGAAATGTTCCCAGGAGGTGCTCAGCCAGAAGAAATCGCACATCAGGGAAGCAATTGGCTAGAAGAGGAGGGTGCACATATGGGGTGGCGACGACTACAGGGGCAACAAAACTATCCAATGGGAGTGGGTATAGAGAAATGGAGGTAGAAGCGGAGGGGGGATAGACACCCTAAACAAAAATGAAATAAAGTAAAAAATAAAAATATGATAATGTAATAGGGATATGAATAATATTAATAGGATAATAATATAATAATAATTTGATTATACTATGATAATATTATGATGATAGTAATAAATTTAATAAACATAATAAACATAGTATGTTAATAGTAAACATAATAATACATTTAATAAATTTAATAAACTTAATAAGAATAAACTTTATTTTAATAGACATAATAATAATACTAATAAGATTGATAATATTAATAACAATACTAGTATTATTTATCATAATAATATTATTATTAACACTCTCAATAATAATAATAATAATAAGATTATAGAAAAAATTCGTTACAAAAGTCTACCTTCTTATAATTTTATTTTATTTAATTATTCCTTCACTTAAATTTATTTCTTCTCATTAAATTACTTTCATTATAGTTTAGTAATTATTTTAAATGTATGGAATCTATGCAGTTACCTAGTAAATCTGAAGGGACCGACACAATTTAGATGGTGGTCTCTACCCATTCTAAAGCGGTTGCATGGGTACCCAGGCTGACTGCACATCTTCTGCTAACCATGCAGTGTTTGTGCACCAACCTAAAACCTAAAAATTTTATAAGACTCATGAAATTAATATTTTTCCAAACCCATAGTTTGACAAAGTTAACCGATACTAAGAAAATTAGTATAAAAAATCAGGTGTGACACATTGCGAGGTAATAGTCAGTTACACGCAAAAGAGATGTTATTGTATACCTTACCAAATAGAATGAAAAAGGTTTTATATGAAGTAATATATCAATAGGAATAATCATTTTTTGAGAATAATATATAATCATTACATGTTTCATAATACCCGTGGTGGTAATGGAAAAACAAATGACATCATGTCGTGAGGTAGTAGTCTACCGTACACACGAATCATGCTTTCACAACCCATTAAATTAAAGTCTAATTAGTTTTACAGAATACCCTTTACATAAAAAAATATAATCATATGTGATATATTAAGGTTATTATATCATCATAGTATAATAATAATTGTTTTGGATGAAGAATAAAATAAAACAAAAAATGTTTGTTATAGGAGATACCTCTTCTTCTGGTATCTCCTTTCAGGTTTCTTGAATTTTCTTACATGGATGGATTTAATACCATTAAGAGGATTATAAGTTAAAAATAGTGATTTTTATATGTTATTTGGGAAGTTACTTTCCATTATAAATTTATTTGTAGTGTTTTACCTGAGGATAATAGGGGTGGCCTTTTTTAAATATGGTAAAAATCACACTTGTATTGTTTCTCAATGAATGAATTCCAACCACATATTTGTGGTGTAAAAACACCCCAATAATGTTCCATTGACTATATAACAACATATGAGGTCTCAATATATCCATCCAATGTGTTTTGGAAGGGTTTCTTGTCATTTTTTACAATATATTTAAAGTTCAACCACTATGTGAACTCATTTTTATAATAATCATTGTAATTAAATTTAATTATCTTCACTAATAAATTTGGTAACATAGTATGTTTACATTATAATACATTAAAAAAAATCTATTCCAAATATAGAATCAATTTTTTTAAAAATTCATGTCACATAAGTGGAAATTTTTTAATTTAATATTAATCTTGCATATGGGGCAAGACAATGGACTTTTAATAAAAATATTTTTTGGAAAAAGATAAACCTATATTGAATATATGAATAATATTAATCATTTATAGATAATGTAGTAATATATATTGATATATAGTCTATAAAATTCATTTAAAACATTTTCCATTATGTTTTATTTTTATAAAATAAAAAGGACTCACATTTTTCATTTAAAAATAGTTTTAAAAACCCCATTTTTAATAAAAAGTTTTGTTCAAAAAATATATTTGATACAAAATTAATTGTCAGAATTAAATATAAATAAATAAATATTATGTCAAATTAAAACATTTTAAATACTTATTAGTACATTTAAAATAATTAATTAATTAAAAAGAAATGAATTTTTATAAACAATAAGTATTTTCCCTATTCACTGAAAATAAAAAGTATCATAAAGGTAAAAAATTTCACCCAAATTAAATATTGATATTAATATTTCAAAAATGATATTCAAATTATAAAATTTGAAATATTATATTTTTAAATTACCCTCGTAAATAACACTTTATATGAAATGTGTTTAATAAAAACAGTTTCATTTTTTATTAATAAAATTACAACATGTTTTTATAACTAATAAAATTATCAAATTAATATTTATAAATAAGAAAAAAATTATTCTCTAATTATCTTTGTTGTTACAACATCGCCTATGAAATGCTACATATACTTCTGAGTATTCTATACCTCATGAGAACTCTAGTTTGGAATGTCCTAATAAAAATCTATTTACAAATCTTCAACCCTTGTATACATTACAGAAACACACAAAAAATAACATCTCATGAAGGCCTAAGGCATAATATAGTTGATGATTTCAAATAAGGTGGTAATTATCTTTACTGGTCTATTTTGAGTTTCCTTCTTCCATAACCTTCCCTAAATTAGTAATAAATATCATAAATGAATTACATCATAATATTTACCATACTAATATTTCCCTATGGTAATGGTCAAATCATATTACATCCTTTATATCTAATAAAAAATAAAAATGTCTCTCATGGATACATTTATACTTCTCTGTCCATGAAGAGATGTAATGTAGATTTGATATCCATTTCTCATTTACTATTATGTATATGTAATAAATGATTACATATGTTTTCATAAAATGTTTATTATTTAATGCTAAAATATTATCATCCTTATCCAATAATCGATTGAAAAAATATAATATTTTTTTGTGTCTATATGTTCACTACCACCCCTTCAATGAAAACTTATTTGTTTTTTCACACTCTCCATTAATTGATGTTCATATGGTTGTATTAATGGAAATAATTAACACAATTTATATAATTATTATTCTATGAATATAAGTAATTATTTTCATTCCTTTCTTATTATTAATAATAAAATGACAATATCACACTTGAGTAGAAAGGGACAATTGTCAACCTGAAGTTATGTAATTAATTTTTCAACACCACTTTAAAAAAATAGTTCTAAAATTTTATATAAATAATGATTCTGTTATCTGTAACATGAATAATATTATAAATAATATGAAACAATTGCTATAACATAATGACCAAAACTATCAAACAAAAATTTTCTTTATTAAATCTAAAATTTAAGTCCATAAATATTGATTTTAATGAATAATTATTGGTATTGGATAATTTGAAATAATAATTTTATTTATTTATTATAATATATGGGGGAATATTTTTCTATCAAAATTTTATTTTTTTTATTTTTTTAATAAGATTGAACTGTATGATAGAAACCATCCCACACTTCTCAAGAATTTATTAAAACAAAAAAATATGAACAAAGTTTACACATTATGAAACATGCTTTCACCAATTGAAAAATAACTAGAAGTTACATGAAAAAATATGAGTTGTCCCAAAAAAGACAATGTGAAGAAAAAAGAAGAGGAATCCCATCCCCTCAAAACAAAATAGTGCGATCCAAAAGAAGAGCTTCTGCCTTCCAAACCAGCACATCTTTCATACTATCACCCATAGGCCCCTCATTGTATTCTAGGTATTTAAATATTTGATAATGTTCTTGAAATCCATCCCTCAGAACTAGAAGATCCTTATCAACCAAGACTCAAAATACACAAGCATTACCTCACAAGAAGTAAAATGGATGAACCACCCATTAAATGTCACGGGTAGAACATGTCTGATGAAGACTAATGATTTTAATCAGAACAAAAAATTGAAAAATAAACAACAATATTTAAGTGGGCCACCATGATTAAACTGATATAACAACCATCGTGATCTCATTTGAGCCCAGTTCAACAAAATCAGGATAAGGTTTTTCTCAGCTAGAAAGAACAAGTCCTCAGGAGGAGTGAGATACTACTACAATGAACATCAACATAAAAGCAAGAAAAAAATATTGAACAGACGGTAGCATTTTAATGAATGTTTTTAGCCTCAAATATACCCAGAAAACTACTTTAAAGAATGTATATTTTATGGAATGTAGACACAATAGGAGATCTAATGAAAATTAGCACAATGTAAAAAACAACATAAAATTTGAGATCCCATGAGGAATCATAGAAGCCATAAATATCAAGTCAAATATGTACCATCATCAAATAAAATTATGTTCATTACTAAGGGATATATTTGATGTTTATGTTTGAATTCTTTTTAAGCTCTTTCATCGCTTTTAGATAAATACACATTCTCTGTTGAAAGAAGGTATCAATGGACATTCCCCCATTTTTATATTGATGAATGTTGATACATCTTTCTTATCCATTCAATATCCATGTTCCTATAACAAATCCAATTCTTCTTCATGTTGGTAAGTATCCCTATAATAAGTTTCATTTTTAGTGTCACTTTCATCATCACCTGAATTAGTTGGAAATCTCATTTTTTTACGATTAATCCTTATTAAATTTCTATTTACTAAATTATATATATATTATATATTAAACCCCTACAAATTCTTCTAGTAGAGTTACTTTATGTTTTTCAATTATTTTTGTAATATTCCCAATTTACATAATTATTAAAAAATATAGGGATACTTCTATGAAAAGTTGAAAATACTTATTTTCTTCTAGTTAGGAATCTTTAGTACTATATCCATTTTAATTATATTTTTTTATTTATTCCTTTCCTTATAAATAAATATAATAAATCTCCCATTTTCACTTCCTTTGACTATCTTTAAAAAATAATTAAAAATTATTTTTCAATAGTCTTTCATATGAATCACATTTGAATTATTAAAATAGTTTGAACCCAATTTTATAATTTAAAATAAACAACATGAATTGATATTCCCTCCATAATTTATTTTATTTATGGAGAATCATCCCTTACATATTCCCATGTGGTGTTCAAAGAAAACACTTTGTAAATTATTTTGGAAATTATTATATTTAAGATATACCATATATATATATATATTCTTTAAATATTCAATGGATTATAATGATGATTTTTTAATAGTTTTTTCATGAAAACCATTTATTTCACATGGTTTGATGATGATATGAGTTAATGATGTATTTTTTACAATATTAGGACACAAACACACACAGATGAAAACACGTACACACACATATTATTACTTATAATCTTATGGGTTGGTCTAAGTTATCCCTCAAATGAATTGGGTAATGGTTAATATCCCATGAGCTCTAAGGGTAAATTGATATTTAGCCTATGAGTAATTGGGAATACTTGTAATTATCCAAATGAAAAGAGAGTACAAATTTGTTTATCCAAATACTACTATGTGGTGAATGTATTTTTTTTATACTGATCATATTATGTGATGAATTTCCCAGTGGGTAGAATTGACATATGATTTTTATTGTAATATTTATTCCATATTGTTATTCGATATTCTTATTCCTACTTTATACTCTCATGCATTTTGATTGGTTGATTTTTTCACTCTTATGATTTATGTATTATGATATGATAACGATTGTGGTCATTACTCTTGATATGAGATGTTATAATTTCTATAACTCCCTTGTATATGTTTATAATATACTCTAGCTATTTTAAACATATCATGTTTACTTATGATCAATAAGATTATGTCTCCCTTGTTTGTCCATTATAATAATTTGATATCACCACTTTTTATATTTTCATTTACCTAGTTTATGATGATGGTAATTACATATTATGGGTCTAGAAGGGTGTCGTATGATAAAAATGATTTTAGGAGAAGTTAATAAGAATTCATGAAATAAGTTGTTTTTGTAACTAGTCTCTAATGATAGTAAACCATTAAGGATATATAGCATGAATTTTTGTGATATGGACGTGATATTCCCCTGAAATTAAGTAATATTAATATTAGTGATACTCAAGTATCCACATTGAGTGTTATTTATATTATTTAATGTCTATGATTTTGGAAATATCGTGGTTTAGGTATCTATAGAGTACCATTTGTTTTTGGAGTAGGTTTTATTTATTTTTAGAGAGTAATATTAATATAATTGGTGAAAAACTTGTGTATTACGCTAAATATTGGATAATAAAAACATAAATTGTTAAGATATATATTGTTATTCAAAATAATGGATTCAAAACAATCTTATAATAAAATTGATACAATCTCTTATACAACTGAATCTTGGGGAAATAAAATTGAAAATTAAAGTTGGGTATTAATGCAATATTTATCTAGTTTAAAATAAATATATATAATCAAACTCATAATTTGAAACTATCTGGGGGTATTCATTGGTTAGTTCATATTTACATTATATTCCTTTATGAAATCCTGATAGAATATATACTTTGAAAACATAAGAAAAAAATTATAAAGGACCAGTATCAAGTGTCCGAGGATAGTGATAATATTTCATAATTTAGAACATCATATAAATTATTTTATATATGATATAATTTCCCACATTGATTATTGATTCTTAATAATGACATTAATCTTTTATATCATACTAAATGGATTAAATAATGAGATATCTTATTAATGAGGAATGTGATGGCCAATACAATGTCATTCCTCATGAAAATTAAAATTGAATGGTATATAGGATGAATAATAATGTTCTTATTATCACAAAACTTTCTCATCCAAAGAATGCTAACATTAATCATGATGAACATACAAATTTCAAATAGAAGGAATAAATCACCATTGAGTATTTTATATAACAACATCCACCTTCCATTAAGGGTCCATCTAAAAATATTCATGAGGAACAGTTTATTTTTATAGAAAATATATATTTCATTATTATGTATTTGAACCATGTGATGTTTTTTGGGTATGTAACATTATAAAGTTAAATCTGATCAATGTGGTTTACTTATTAGGAATCATAGAAGACGTTATTAAATTGACTCTATGACATGGGAAGTATTTAAAAGGCAATTGAAAAAACAATTAATCAAAATATTAATATTAAAATGGATAGTGAATACATGGGGATAATATTGTGGGATAATGAATACATTGGTACCTATGTGTAAAATTTTACTACACCTACAAATATTACATCTAGTTTTATCATCGATAAAGAATGAAAAATCGATCAATACTTTAGTGGTTTAAAACCAAGTCTCAAAAATAAATTGGATATAAGGTAAATTATTTAGTGATAAAGAATCCATTGAATATAATCTCAATGATAAAATTTATTTTCTAGAATCTTATTTTTCTCAGGTTTTTTTATTAAATAAGAGAAAAATATATTTTCAAGGAGATTCAAATGATAAAACTTAGGTTGGAATTAAAATTAATTTCAATTTATGAAAATAAAATTGGATGAGTCATAAGAAAATCATTATTTAAGGGATATGTAAATTATTAATGTAATTAAGGTATGGTTATAGATAATATTAATAAAAAGGATATCTGTGTGGAAAAAATCATATCCATATGTACCATAAAAACACTAATTTGTTAATGGAAAATAGTATGAGAATTAAGAAAATCAATTCCCAAGAATGACATCTCATTATGTAAATCCACATGATCGATGAATAAAGTGATTGAAAATTCATATACTATTAGTTATTAATATGAATAAACATTGAAAAACATATAATGGGAAGGATTTAATTTGGAATAAGAGGGAATATAATGTTTAAAGGTTTATAAAAAATGTTGACTTATTGAAGGGTACAATATAATGATACAATGATATCTAATTTAATAGTTGATAAGCTTATGATTGATATAATTTAATGGTATAAATAATATTTTCCAAGCCATATGTGATTGTATTTTAATGTTTATTGATGATATATTTGTATATTTTTATGAATAACTATTTCTAGAAATATTTATTTTTAAATTGGGTGTTATTGTTGATGTTTTGGAGATTAATGTGTTATTTATCAATATTAAGGTTTATTATTATAATATAATCTTATATTAAAAATTTTAGTGTTGATAAAATTCTATATGTAGATAAAATAACTTTCTATCATTTTGTGGATCTTATGATAATTTAAATTAAAATTTTAATGAATCAGTCATAAAAAACTCATATATGTTATTTATCATATGACTTATATTAAATATGGAAAACTATTGAAAACACCACAAAATGTTGAGATTGTGTAATGAATTCATGTAATTATATTTACTCATATTATATATCTTAGTGGTAAACAAGTTCCTAAAAGGCATGAAAAAGTAAGATGTATCTATTGAGTCATATGTGGAAAGTATCCCATTGATTTTAAGAAATTCATTTGTAAATGTAATAAAATATATGATTCATATAATATATAAATTTTTTAGTAAATATTAATGAATCATATTTTTTGAAGTCTTAACATTGACATTAAAACAATTTTTAAAATGGAATTTAATCAATGTGGATTAAAATATATTTCCTAAAATTTATGATAAATAATATTCCATCCCATTGAACTCATTATGAAAATATTATAAATAATTTTCTACTAACAATGATATAATAATTTGGAAGAATAAATTTAGTTAATAGGGCATAACCTAAAAATCCAGGATTTTAGATTATTTTCCCTTTAATATTTATCATTTTTTTAATTCATTCTATTTATATAACACTATGGTTAGATGATCCATGAAATCATATGAAAATATTATTATTAAATGTGATTTTTATCACATAGTTATTTCATTTGAAGGTATTAATAAGTCTAAATTTTTTGAAACATATGAATACATTTTTTTCTTAATTAAAATATATAGATAAATACTTATGAAATAAGTAATAAAATTTTAATAATAAAGTTATAATTATATAAGGTCTGTTTTTTATTCAAAATCTATATCTTATACATATTATATTTTTATATATAAATAAAATATAACGATAACTACATATCAATGTTGATATATATTTAAAATGTATAAAACCAAAGAAATAATAATTTATATATTCATTATTCATTTGATAGAAAAGAATAAAAAATCATCTGATTATAAGAAAAGATATTTTAAAATAAGTTATTTTATTATGAACAATGTATTCTATCAAAGTACTTTGAATTAATATATATTATGGGATTATTTTAATTAATGTTTTAGATAATATGTAAAATAATATATATTACATTACATTAAATTATTATTACAATGAATTTAATTATAACAAAAAAATATACAATTTAATTACAATTAGATTTATGTGAATTGTATATGTATAATAGAATGAATCTCCATTCATATTGAAATTTGTGATTTTAAAATATATTTCATATTTTAAATCATTAATACTAGTATTAGATAATATGTTTAACTTAATTCATGGAAATGATGAATAGTTTCTAGAGTGAAAATCATAGTATGAAGGAAATGGGTAAAACAGTTAATTGGGGGTTAACCTAAGTGATAAAGTTTATAATAAAATAATTTTTACTGATTAAAACATATTTTGTGATTATATATTGAATTAAAATATAGTAATATTTTAAAAAATGAAATGTTTTTGTAATTAAAATCCAGTAAGACATATCTTATATAATAGAGATTCAAGTATTTACATGTTTTCTACCAACCACACTTATAAAAGGGAACATCCACTTCTCAATTATCGACACCACTAGAGAACACTAGTTTATCCAAGACCTACCCAAATACCATACTCATGTTATATATATCTGGGTCACACAAACACTCTATGTGAGTAATGAATATGGTATCATCATGCTGAATATACCAAACGAATATGTAATTATCTTTTCAAGTTGTTTTTGTGTTTTAGTCATTAATAACATCATCCAAATGTTACATAACCATTTTTACAAGTTTAAATTTCTATACATACTGATTTAATATTTTTTTGTGGTATTTGAAAAACTATATTATATCAACTTTATATCTAATAGAATATGTAAACAATGACTAGGTTTAAGAACACATTATCATCTCTATTAAAAGGTATATATTACTTTCTATTACTCCCTATGATAGAGGGTTATAAATATATATTTAAAAGATTAATTTTTTATTTATAAAATATTTTTATTACTTAATTTTAAAATATTATGTTATGTATTTCCCTATAATTTTTTGTAAATTCATAATAAGTTTTAGGCAAACATATCGATTGCCACCTCCATGAAGCAATGTGAATTTTTTTCATGTCCAGATTTGTTTCGTTATATGAACACATTTCATGAATATTAAATATATTTATGAAAAAAATTTGATTATATAAATAATAATTATTATTTTCCATCCTTTCTTTCCATGAAATGGAGAATAAAAACACCACTTTTATGTATATTTGAACTAACATCACCATCAAGTCATATAATGAATTTTTCATTCCCCCATGTACAAATGGTTAGACAATTTAATATAATTACTAAATAAAATAGTAATTAAATAATTATTATTCTTATATGATTATACTATTATAATTTTGTATGTATTTGATCTAGAAAACTGAAATAGTACATGGGAGGCAGAAAAGATAACACATAGAATGTTAAAATGACTAAAGAATTGTCAATAATGGAATATTGGAAATCTATTTGGAATGATATATTATAATATAATTGTTAATATAGTTCCAATATATATTTATAACAAATCAATATTATGTATATAGATGTTTAAGGTATTGTAAAAAGAGTGTTAGGTCATTAGCTAAGGTTTTCTGTTACAATTTCATTTTTATTAGGATTTTTTTTTAATTTACAGTATATAATGTTTAATGTTTATCTATAAACAATATCTCTTTTATTCTAATTTTTTATTATTTTTTTTAATATTAGTCACATTTTAAATATTTGTTACTTTAAATGACTGAAAGGTATCTTTTACGAAAAGATAACCATATTTAACTTCTTTTGGGTGGATTTATTTTCCTTTATATAAGTGTTATTCTATTTTTTTGTATACATTTTTTCATATACATAAATTCTCTAAAATTGATATTTTTAATTCCTCTATATTTATTTAGAAACAAATAAATAGAATATTTTCAGTACTCTTTCATATAACTCACAATTTTCATTTTAAAAAATTGTGGCAAGAATATTCTATTTTCACATATACAATATAAATGGATATTTTTTGGAATTCCCTTGCATAATCATGAATCTTACATTAAATGTTTCCATGGTATTTTAAATTAAAATTTTGTTAAATTATTTTATAAATTATCAGGTTTAAGAGATACCTAAAGAAGAGGATGCTTTAACTTATTTTTTGAAGAATAATTTTAATGATTTAATAAAAGTGATTTTTCATCTATGTCAACCTATATTAAGAATTTCTTGATTCCTCGTGGATTTAATATTATGAAATTATATAGTTAAATTATATGGTTTTATTTTTATTATGATGATTTAATTTTTGTTTCATGTTTTTAATTTCTTTATCGTGGATTAATTACACTATGAATGAATGATTAAGGCTCAAATGTTATTATGAAACACACATCTATATAAATTTTTTTAATTATGTGATGGTTTATCCCATTATATATATCAAATGCATTGGGTAATGTTTTATATCCTATAAACTAAATGGTTATGTGATTGGTTATTCCAATCCTAAGAGGGTATACGTATTGATATCAAATGCCTAATAAGTCACATGTGTTGTTGGCCCAATTCAACTATGTGGTGAATTTTTAGTTCTTATCATTGACACATGATGTGATAAATTTCATGTTGGGTAGAATTAATTTTTTATTTATATAATTATTTTTAATCCAAATTCATAATGAAATTTATTATTCCTATATTATACTATCATGGTTTATTATTTTTTAAAATTTCAGAATATAATATCTTATGTATTATGATATAAAAATAATTTACACCATGTTTCCTAATTTTTAATTTATGTATTTTGGTTTGACCTGTATATATCATTATTATGTTCTAATATCCTAACATGTATCTTTTGTTCACTTATAATCATTGGTTTTAGCTCTCTCATGTTTACACATAATCATAGTTTATGCTCACTTCTTCATATATCTCCTCTTCCCTTAGTTATGATTAAAGGTATTATATATGATGAGTCTATACAGAGAAAATATGATAAGAATGGTTTTGGGAGATATTGATTTCCATTTGTGATATATTTTAATTTTTTATATTTTCAATAAATATACTAAATATTTATTGTTATTGTGTGTTTATTAGTGTTAGATGTATTGAAAATTCATCTAAAATTCTGTAATACATAAATAGGTGACTCTTGGGTCTACAAAATTAGCATCCTAAAAAACATGTAAGTAGTATGAATCTAGCTATATTTCTTGTTGTATGGATCTAGGATGTAATATAAAACCTCATTTTTTAGGTAATGTTATACTATTATTCATAAAAATGAAAACATTTTGAACTAAATATTTCATGAAGTGTATAAACTTTTATTAAAACCTAGAGGATATTTATGAACAATAAGGCAATTTATAATTATTTCTATAATACTAACATTTATCAAATAAGAACAAAAATTAATTATTATTTAATATCGAATTATTTAATTTAAATATAATTATATGTACATCTAGATATAAAGGATTAATATTATCCCTTCAACTAAAATAATAAACACTAGTTGGTATAAAATAAAGTATAGCTTATTTAATCATAATTATTTTGAAAATCCTTCTTTAATGTAAAATTTATATCCATTATAAGGAATTAAATGACATTCCACACATAAATATGACATCCATGGTATGTGACCATATATTTGAAATACATAAATAAAATATTTCATTATAATACATTCTTATTATCATCTAGGTTTGGAGTTTAGATAACAAGGTAAAAAAATTAACTTCAATACATTTCATTTTTCAAATAATGGAAATTTTCTCCAATGAAAATATAACTTCTTAATCCATAAAATGTATTTATTTTATAAAACAAAAAATATAAGGAATATACTTCTGTATAATCATCATCATAACATGGGAAAGTGGGAAAAAAGAATGGGGTGTGATCAAATAGTCAATACTGGTAAGCGATAGAGATACAAGTGAATGATCATATATGAATACAAGATAAGAAATTTGGTGTAGTGAAAGTGAATAAGAAAATCATACCCAATAATGAATATATTATAAAACACAAGTCATTGAATATGATGTGACATAACATATGAAATAAATCAAGAGAGTATGGAAGCATGAGTAAATAATCATGAACGATGTAAGTATAAAATTGTTATAAGAATAAGAATAAAATGTTTAAATAATATCATAGGAAAACCTATTTTTTTGAACTCATCGTTAAAATGAATTTGTGAGCAAAATCATTATATAAATGCCCAATATTATTAGAAAAATATTTTCCCCTATGCTTTTGTGAATAAAATAATTATATCAATACATGATATTCCTATAATATATAGACATAAATAAATTTATATGAGGTAAATATAGGACCCTAACTATAATCATACACACATGTGTGTTCAACATAAAATAAATCATCATCATAAAATAAAAATCTTTGGACTAAAGAAGAGTTTCTTATCATTTTCAAATGGAATCAAAAACTAGAAATGTTTATAATTCTATAAATAACAATAGTGTGATGGTCATAGAGATAAAATGGTTATATAAAGATATTAAGTAAATTTCCTATTTGTAACAACACAATATGAGCCACCACGTCTGATCCGAAATTCCACATGACATTATACTAGTCTCCCAAAGCATAATGGTTGAGAACTCATAGAGGGGGAAAATGAGGAATCTTATGGGGTTGTTATTCTCTATATACTAGGAAAAAAACAATATATAATAATAAAATAAATAAAACATAAATTATAAATTATAAATTAAAAATATATCCTAATCATAGTAAAATCATACCTGGAAAAATCAAAACACATAGTATTAAAATGTTATATCAATCACATTACCAAAACTAGGAAAATTATTCCCCACAGTCGGTGGAATAATGTACGAGGTAAAGAGAAATGGTAAATGTAACAATGGACATCTAACCTGAATCAGGTCTAGTAATTCATGTATCCTCATGAAAAACCAAATCAAAAACAAAAAAATTAACTTCCACTTCATCAGATCCATGTCCATGAAATTTTTAAGTATACTAAAAATCATGAGTAAGGTGTGAGTATAATACCCAGTAAGATGCGAAAAACAGTATGCACACAAATTATTATGAAATACTAATGATTTTAATGAACAAAATTGATAAAATATACAAAAATAATATATCATAAAATAAAATCATTTCATTGAGGACATAAGAGACATGATCTAGCATATTTGGCACCATGTGGGATATAATGTCATCTAGCCTTATTTGACATATTCCTATTTGAAGGGATAGCCTAGAAACAAGTTTTACCTATATCATTTGATGAGATATCCAATATGTAAGAAGACCTCCCATAGAACACATCCCTATTAGGAGAGATAGTTTATAAGGCTTAATATCCTTTCATAGTAGAAGAATAGGATGGAATGACAAATAAAATACATGTATACTACTTGAAAACTCAAACATCATGACATATCAATAATGTTTCAAAAATATAAAAACAATATGTGAGTAAAGATCAAACATTGGTTTCATATTCTGCACATCCACACATCCCGTAATCAAACCAAAAACATAAATATCAGAGGGCATTGAACACATTCTAAACAATCATTCAATTACACCATATAAAATTTTTATAATAATAAGAACCACCTTACATAGGTAGAATATTTATTAATTATAATTGTATATGTATGAATCTAAATGACCCCTTCAAATCATAGAACCATTCCTAATCCATATCAATTAGAATTAATTGATAAATAGTGAGGACTATAAATACCAAAAAATAAAAAATATTATCACTATTAAGTGATAAAATATGTTTAAAAAAAAATATATACGATCCAATGTTTCGTAGATTCCAATACCACAAATTAAGGTTCTTAATCTACTAATGGTCAATAAATACCTTTTTACACAATGTCAAAACCCTTAGATATAATCATAATAACATGTATATAATGATTTTTTATACAAAAAAGTAGAGTTGAAT
The DNA here is from genome assembly GCA_963277665.1 of Viscum album. Classification (NCBI taxonomy): domain Eukaryota; kingdom Viridiplantae; phylum Streptophyta; class Magnoliopsida; order Santalales; family Viscaceae; genus Viscum; species Viscum album. Next base: position 941,082,554 of record OY728129.1, read on the forward strand.
TATTCTATATCATAATAGAATATCATGGAATTGAATCATGAGGTGTAGCCATTGCTCGAGGGTAATATAAAGGATTCAGAATATATGGAGAGTGCCTAAAATTACTGAATTAGAGATCCTATGTTACATTGAGTTGATAACGGACTGAGGGACTGAGAAAAATAGATTTGGTTTGGTTTTTCTAAAGAGGACCTAAATATCATGACCCCTATTTGGATCCAAATAATGCCAATAGTGTGATAGTGGTTTCTCAGTAGAACTACCTCTTCCTAGGAAGCTCAATATCTAGCAGATAGGACTACTGTAGGTTGAAAAGCTGAATCATTCTGAAATTCCAATCCTCTTTTTTATTAGATCCTTCGAACACATCAAAATCATCTAAAAATAGAAGACATACTGAAACGATAACTTAGATTTTGTTTAGATGTGTACTTTTACTATAGGATACCTGAATTCTACCACTATTTTGGAAGATTATTCCTTATGATGGGTCCACTGAGGATTTCTCAAACAACTCAAGACACTACACCTAGATGCCTATTTCCCACTGCCACATTTCTTTTTTAATAATCGATATCATCAATTGAACCCAAAAAAAGTGGAATAGTGTTACCTCATAGTGACTTATTTATTCATCCCAAAAATTTAATGTTTCATTCCACAAAATATGCATCAATTTCCAACTAAAAATCATCATATTTGAGAATAATCATAGGATCAGGATAGTACCTCCATATATGAAAATTGATGAACTTATTATGTATAACATAGTACCTTGGAGGAATATACAACTAATATGACACAATACCTATTTTTAATTGATCTTGAAAATCCTGAAATAATTTTGTGATAACAATGAATGCTTCCTCAAATTTCCATGTCCCAACTGATGGGACACCCACAACATATCATTGTCACCCATGAAAAATTCCACTGGTAGTCCCCTTTGATTAAAATAAGGCCACTATAAATTCTATGAGGAAACCATATATTTAAGAGTCAAATTAACTATCCCTAATGTCTCATTTACAATAGTCAACATGAATACTAAATTTCACCTATGTTAGGCCAATAAAGAGAGAAATTTCACGACTTCCCACACAGACTTGAATAGTGAAATTGTAATTGTAGACAGAAAGCATTTATTATAGTTGAATTATAATAATATTGTATAATCTCTACACACTCCTCTAGTATCCATGGAATATTTTGAATTAATAACCTCTAATGTATGGATATTTTTTTTTAAGTTCCTATATGTTTGGGGATAGAAATCCTTATGCGACTTTATCTAAATTCCTATAACCTTGGGTAGGTCATTCGAAAACTATGATGTGGACCATGTATCACTGTAATATACCCTCCACAACAGAACTATGTATACTTTCATGATATCTCTAAATAATATCCTTTATAAATGATCTACATAGTTTTCCCTCATACCATTGTGGAATAAGCGACATTAGTCAATCAATACACTTCTATACAATTGGTATCATGACCACTCTTGGTTTTGGTAAAACATTTCACAATGTGTTAAATTACTTCATCCCACTTACACATATCCACTATATGTTGATGGAGAAACCAACCATGTATATGATTCATGTTCATGATCCACTGATATTTCATGAATGGGTAGACAAAGCCTACAATGTCCCTCCCATTTTAGGCCACCAGAATTACCATCCATTCTTATGATAAATTTTCTCATTCATGGGTGTACATACCACTATCATTCATGAGTTACTATCACCATCGAAAATCATATGCCTTAATTAACCATGACCCTTTCAGAAACCCTAATCACACTACGTCTATCTATAGTTCTCACTAGAATGGAATTATTCACTATAAACCTCTAACACCTCACTAAACAATAAATATAAAGAACAAGAATATCATAAACTAATTATAAAAATGTAGGAATTATCATTAAGTGTAAAAAAATCCACATACCATTGATCCTCAACTATTACCACCTAACAATATTCCCAAAAATGCTAGAGCTTCAATCATGATTTTTATGTTTACTCACCAATATCAATTATCTTCTTGATAGGAGAATCTATACAAACATTGAATTTACCAAGAGAATAAACTATCTCAATGTCTAAAAAATATTATTATTCTACTCACTCCTAACATGAAGATTTAGGTAACGATGGGATAAAATATAAGACACACTCTTGATGTCTATATACATGAAAAATATCTCATAGAACTAGTAGATTCACTAACATTTCAATTCATGAACCACAGTTTTCTACTCCATGTCTTGAGTAGGTTTGTTCCCATAAGGGGTTGAAATAGAATATTATTGTAAGAAAAACCACATCATCAGGCATAATAACTACTCCCAAGATAATTCCAATGGAGTTGCAGTACATAGTATTCCCAACTCCATGTTCAAGAAGAATCGGTATTAGAGGTGAATTAAAAATATTTTTAAACATTGTGAAGAACTATTAAAACTATTATTTCTATTCTAACATGAATACCATTTTTAAAATGGCTGTATTAATTTCAGGTATGATAGGAAATTATTGAATGTACATGTGATTGAACCCAAAAGTCCAAAGGAAACACTGAATAATGAATATATTACTCAGTATTTTACAAGACATCACATTTTCTAGATTCATTGGATCCAATGATATTACTTATTGAAAAATGACATTCCAATGGAATCAAACCATATGTATGTAAATTTTTTTCATAAAATTATTGGAATAAATTCAATATTATTAAATCCTACTCAATTAGATATAAGGGTTTCTATCATATGATCATGATGGCATGAAATATATCCAGATGTAATCTATGAATATAATGATAGAGGAGTCCATGTATGGGTGATGTATCTTGTTCTTAAGATCCATTAACACTGTTGGGGAATTTTTTAGTCCAATTTTCATATAAATATACTCTTAAAACAATTACTTAATCTTACATTCTTTCCTTAATATGTATTCATTCTTGACCTGGATCTAATGGTAGAAAAAATTAGATAAAAAATTAAAACCGACTTGGATCCCCAAAATCTGTTAAACAAGTCATCAATCATTTGTTTAAAGTACATATTTTTTTAATTTTTTATGTTTAATCTTTGGGTAGTCCACAAAAATCCAAGGAAAAATATCCACTTTTTGGGTGAATCATACTAGAGTAACCCATGGGAACAGTCTCAATCTAATGAATTGTTTTTTCTAATATCATCATTGTGTTCCATGAAAACCATTAAATAAACTAATTATATATTCTATGGATGAATCAATATTATTCATTATCTAGAAATAAATTCAATCTTTAACTCAATAATCCTAAGTTGAGGTAACCCGGAGAATTTCTCTGTAAATAATTCCTAGTACAGAAATATCATATGAGGGAAAGTGGAGGGATTTATGTCCTGATCCACTACAAGGATCATGATATCCCCATTCCTTGAAAGGAAAAGCCTCTAATGAATATCTACACCCAAATTTCCAACCATAATGTCTTATTCAACATTCAACACTAACCTCTCCACATTATATGATGTAAAATTAACTCATATGTGTTAAAAATCAATGGGTACATGGTAGTAGTTCTACCTATCCCTGACAAGGATCACATTGAAGCTTTATATCTCAAGAATTATGATCCTCTACACAAGATTAAATCTGGATATCACAGTCAGATATTATAGACCAACATGAAGAAACTATATCTTCTTTCCAAAGGGTGGTTAAATATAAATAATCATGGAGGAGTATATAATAGTAAAATACAAAATATAAACCACATTAGAGAATATGATCAAATTTAATGTCCATGAATTTAACAAATAAATAAAAATTATAGAAAAAATAATGATTTTACATCAGTCTAAAGAGGGTCACTATCTACCATTAGTCAAAGATTCATCAAATGTATATTCCCTACTATCAACCATGTCATGTTTCTCCAAGGGATTATGAGGAACTAAATTCACCAATCCTTGTTAGATCTACACCTATTTCCATTTCTTTCATCTTCATAATAGCATGATGTTTTATATGAATTTGTGATTCCCTGTTATAGAACACCATTAAATTTACATTCATTACACATCAATAAAAATAATTAGGATAAAAAGTAAATTACTTTAGATAGTTACCTTTTCACTGATAGTTATAATTCCAAAAATATTAATATCTCATAAAGTGTGTCAAAGAATATTTACTATGACCCCGTTATTGACTTGACCTTTTGTCCTTCCCCAGATTTAATTTTCTTATTTGTAAATGGAGAATTACTATCTACATTAGAAATTGAACATGGATATCGACTGAAAATTGGGTGAATACTTGTAAATATAACATCCTTGATGTCCTTGTCGATGGATAGTTTTTTATGAATCACTACATCAAAGGTAATCAGATCATTGTTCCTTACTATCATTTCTTCTCAAGGTAGAGATAAATTTCCAATTTTCTCTCCTTGTGAACCTTTTTTACTACATAAATAAGAGAAATGTGAATCAAATAATTGAATCTTGTTTAATAATAATACATTACAATCATCCCCTATAATAGTACCATGAACTCTTGAGCATGGTCTAACATCATTAAATCCATGAAAAAATCCTTGATTAATAGTTTGATGAAGATTATTCACGTTACCCCATAACATATTAAATCATGAATCATGATTTCCCACCATCATCCAACACCCCCCTAAATCATAATGGTAATAATATTTACCATAAAATCATTTGGGATTTCTACTAGGTCATTGATCCTATTATTGACTCAAATACAACCCTCTAAACCATGTGGGCCACTACTTGCTTAGAATGATATAAGATACTAGAGAAATAAGTTTTGTGAATAATCAATGATCATTACCCCCATCGATGTAACCATATAATCTGAACATGTACCAGTCTAAAGCAATGTAGATGGACTAGTTATATACCATGCCATACTAGATAAATAAGGGAACACAGTCAATTTCACCCACTGGAACAATAGAAAATGAAATGTGAGGAGAAAATATATATTATGTGTAACCTTCCTTAAATGTTTAATTAAAATATAGATAAATCCAATGTCTTAAAAAATAAAACTAAAAACAAATCACATGAAGACAAAAGGGTTTACGTCATGGTTCAACATACGAGGCTACCCACAAGAACATATAATACCCCCCTAAGAACTACCAATAAACAAAGACCATCATGTGGTGCCTACACTATATCAAATCCATATATAAAATCAAGTATATTATACATACATTTAAATAAAATTATATAAGCAATAATTCAATGACATAAAATATCAAAATTTTAACAGGGATTTTATTAATATTTTGTATCTAATACAATGAATATACAAATTTAACGTGATACTATGTTTCTAAACATGATTAATTAATTCACATAAAATATAAAAATCAATATAAAAATATTATATACATAACAATAATTTAATTAAATTCAAGGATAACATCTAACAACAAGAACATAATTTCCCACTTTATAGAAGCCCAGAAGTCTACTATACTATGCCAAATATTCATTGACACAATTCCCATTCTTCAATCAAAACCATCTAAACACATGTATATCCAATCAAAAATCAAGTAAGATGAAGGAAACATGTCACATAACATGTTTCTCTAATACCATTTTGCAACACCCCGACTTAAACTAGTATGTATGATTTGGAATTCAACACAACCACACGTGTAACTCCCTATCTACAATATGATTTTCAAATGATTTGATGGATAAAGGTGCATTATTGGGAGACTATTCCCTAAGTACTAGGTAATAATTAGAGTACAAAAATAGGAGTGGTCAAAAAAAATAAATAATAATTAATGAAAAAATAAATCATTATTAGAATATAATTATATAATGAATAATAAACCCATGAATTACAAATTTGAAATTTATAAACATAACAGAAACTAAAAAAATGTTTCCACGCATGCGATGGATCAGCCTATGATGTAACGATAAAAGATAAATGTATAAGTGGAAATCCAACCTTATATATTCCTAGCCATGCCTATATCCTCATCTTATACTATCTTAACCATTTAACATCAAACCCTAACACATCACCAAATAGTTTTAAATGAAATCTAAAGGTGACCAAACATTATTTAGTAGGGAGTGAGAACAAGACCGTGATGTATAACAAATGTTCTTTAACAAAATATCATAAGATATACTGTTGTATGTCATGAAAATAAAGATACAAAATATTTAAAATTAATATCATTTTAACATAACATCCATGTCTTGTCCTTATAGATCATCTCAACCTTGTTGGGATCTATACGAGATGGAATATTTTCTATCCATTTCTAATACATCTCCTGCAGATGGGATAAGAAAAAATGTTTATGACATACCCCACTAGATGGGAAAGCCCATGTACATGATGACAACTCATCTACCACATCTTACTTGGGGGGAGGGATGGTCCATATTACTCTGCCAACACTCTTAGCTTCAGTAGGAAAAAATAAAACCCATGAAATATATATATGTACAAGATAAAATATCATATATCACATCATATAAACAAATATTCACATGTATAATAATTCATTTGTGAACAATTGTTAAACATAGTTATCATGGGGTTTGCAAGAATAACTTATATAATCAAAGATGAAAAATATGTCATAAGGAGTCATGCATGCTTTCTAAATAATCATTCCAATGAGATATAAAAACAAGTACTAATGATAAGTATCCCCAACCATATATACAATAAATATTTACAACGAGAATTGATTTATAATTATAAAGAACTAATCCTGATCATATAAACATTCTTGATATGTAAAAAATCTAATTCTAGGAGAATAGTTAATGAAAGAACACACCCAAAAAGGATGAACAAGATCACCCTTATCCATTAAGATCATCTATCAATAATTATAGATGTTCAAAAGTTTTACATATGTTAATTCCATGAATCTATGTGCTGACCATACCAATGATCAACAAATACTATGTTAAACTATATCAAAATTGTATTACCCATTCAATAAATCAAGGGTATGATTTTTCATGGTAGGGGATTAAGGGAGAGTATTGATTCATGTACAACATAGATATTACTTTATTTTAATCACATAAATTATCTGTAGTTCATGAATTGAATACATTAGACAAACGGTGAGGAGGGAGAGAGACCAAAATAGCCTGAAGAGTGATACATGGTTTATGGGGGTTGAGAAATGACTGAGGGAATAACAAATATATAAAAAATTAATATTTTCAAACAACCTGATTACATATTGACATCGCATGTCTCTATAAAACAACACTCTTTAGATAGAGGACACAACTATATAACCAATGGTTACTAAGTTGAATGGTTTCTTCTTGGTAGCCCCATCAACAGGATAGTGGTTTCTAGAAAGAATTATATCTTCCTATGAACCTCTCAAGCTACTTTTTGGGATATCTTTATGTAAAAATATAAGCCTTTTATAAATATATTTATATGATTTTAAGAAGAATTATCCATGAAAAAAGAAACAAATAATTGGAAAGTATAATTTATTTGGGATACTCAGTACATAATTAGAAAACATGAAATAAGAATAAAAAATATTATTATAAATCATCACAATGAGATCCTAACTCAACTTCATATCCAAAAATGATATAAGATAACCAATGAAATAAATAGTTGAATGGGATGATCCAAAAGAAAATAATGGGAATAAACCTGAGATTGAAGCATAGAAGCCAAGATAGAGGCATCACACGATAACATAAGAGGCATTAATATTTTAGATAAATATAGGCAAACAATATATTGATCATGTAATCATATGATCATGGAAACATCGTAATTTTTCAATAACACATAACATGAAATAAACGTGGGTCTTGGTTAACTTCAAAGACTATATAACACAATGGATAGAGTCTAATAATGCACTAGGTTTACACCTATAATCATATATAGCTTTCAATGAGGCTAAATCATTACCCTATTCTGTGGAGTGATTCCTTTTCACACCCATAGTAACATGTTCATGCATATGGGTGAAACATTAAGAATCCAACAGAATGAATAGACATAAAGGTTAACCATGCAATGAAATGGGTATCATATCCAGGTCATAAGGCATAATCGAAGGATGTATAATATTTTTTCCCTGAAATAAGTGATTTAAAACTTTCTTGCTAATTTATAAATTTAAAATATTAAAATTTCTAGAATAATGGGTTTCCGAAAAATGTAAAACATGAAAAAGAGTGGTAGGATATGTGACACATAAGATCAGTTTTAGTGAAAAGAATACAGTATTTAAAAATGATTAATGAATAATTATTGGAATAAGACTAAAAATGAACTATATTAATTTTTCATAATATATTTATTAATTTTATAAAAGGTTTTCCAAATTAAATCACATATCTAGTGTACATGAAAATGGGAAAAAACAGAAAAATTTCCCTTTAATGGGGTTATCTTATGGAGAGGAATTCAGAAGAGAAACTTTTGAAATGTGTTATTATGTATTAAAGAAATTAGAGTTGATATATATAAATAATTCTAGTATATATAAAAATTATATAAGATATCTATATTATAATAATTAATGGATACATTGAGTAAAATAAAATTAAATAACAACCCAAATGAAATATGGATGTTAAAAGATATATTTTACCTTATGTACAAATTTTTTCTTCATATGAACTTAATTTCATTCATAATCACATTTGATTCAATATTTTCTTAATTAAAAACATCTTCCAAATTTATCTTAATTATTATAATTTTTTAATAATCATTTCTAGCTATTTTGATGATTTATAATGTTTAATTTCTTCTTCTAAGGAGTGTTCATTTTATGGTTTCTTGGTTGGTTCGCTTGAGTGTAATTAGGATTTTATTATCAAATGTGAATACTATTCAATAAAACAAATGAAAAAATATTTGTAAAAATCCAACTGTTTAAATACTCTAATATATTTATTTATTTTCAAACCTATTGATAATCTATTTGATAAAAAACTAATGATAATTGTTTTTTTTAATTTTGTGGGTTTTCTATCAACCACAAAATAGTTTCATTTTATTTAATATTGTGTTTGAAAATTGGTTCTATAACATGGAATATATTATAATATACTTATTAATATATTATTATACCATAATAATAGTCTTATGACCATCCATGACTGTAGAAATGAAATATTAAATTTCATTATCTGTAGAAACCAGTAACCCCCATAATTTGGATAATTTATTCCTTTCGTTGTATAAGAGGGTATGAAAAAAAGGAATTATATAAATTTTTACATTATAAATATAAAATTACATGATATAAATGATACTGAACATAATTTTCTTTGATATAGTAATGTGGTGAGGAGAATTTTGAATATGAAAAGAAATTAAAATATGTAGTTTGATTTTGTTACCTTATGAATATCACCTCTTTGAAAGAACACTTTTAGAACATGTATTTGTAATTTGGGTGATAAAAAAATACATATACATAGATAGAGTGGGGTTGATGAAATTTTCTAGAGAACTAGAAACCTCCATGGCTTGGATGGTGTGAGGATAATAGGTGGCGTGGGTTGGTATTCATAAGGAGATAAGAGGAATTTTTTAAATTTTCTCAAAATATTAAATTATAATAAATTCATTTTTTATCCAGATGCCACCAAATGGAAATTTATTTTGAAGATAAGATATGTTTTGGTTTTAATATCATAATCTAATATAATATATAAATTATTTTGTTTTATGTTAGTCTTCATCATTTTGATTAATACTTAGTTAACATATTATAATTTTAACTGTGTTACGAATGTTTTCAATATTAAAGTATTTTAAATTATAGTTTTTGGGTTTTAATTGGACAAAAAATGGACCATTTAAGATATTTTAGATAAATTGATAATAAAATTGTATTTTTATATATTTTATAATTTTTAAATAATTTTATATATTATATATCTATAAAAAATCATTATTATCAATTTTGATACTATTCGTTATTTTGAATATTAAAAACATCAATAAAATAAATAAATTAAAAAAATTGTTTTATTATATCCTAAAAATTTTATTCTAATCTATATAATTCTTGTATCAACTCCAATATCTAAAATTATATTACTTTTATTATTTTTATTATTATTTATTAGATTTTTTTACTAAATAAATAATTACCGCATTAGTATTTTGTAGGCATTTATGGTATTTATATTATTCCTAAAATTCATAAATAAATTATGATGATGAAAATAAATATTTAAATTTTTTTCAAATATTTATTTTCTATTATATATTCTAAGTGTACCTGTATTAAAAATTCAATATTTTTTCAAAATTAGAGTGTTCCATTTTTTTTCCATTCACAGATTTTAATAATATCTAAGTCACATTCATGAAAAATTGTCTATAAAATAACTAAATTTAGAACAATGGATTCATGGTTGGAATTTAATCCATAAATTAAAAAATTTATGAATTATTATGAAATTATCAATTATTTTTAATATAGATTAAACTGATATACCCATTACTGAGATGAACATTTTATCATAGTTAATATTCGTATAGATCAAAAGTAGAAAGTGTATATTTACTAAATTTGGAAAGGATAATTTAAAATATGAAATCAAATTTTTAAAATTCAAGACATTTATGTGGTAGAATATTATATAAAATTAAACTAGAAAATGCAACAAAAAACAATTTTTTCTAAAAAATGCCATTTTCATTAATAAGATATTTTTATACTAAATTCATTGGTAAAATTAATTCAAATTAAAATAATTATATTATATAAAATAAACATAATTAATTATTGTTTAAAACTAATAAAAATGGAATTTTAATTTTTTCAATGTTTTAATAGAATACATAGTTTTCAGTATAAATCATTATTTGGAACTATTCATTAAAATTTTAATCAATTTTAAAAACATACAAACCATTCATCCTTAGAAAATTTTCAAATTATATATTAAAAAATGAAGTTTATTTTATAAAATACATTTTCTTAATGTTTCAAAATTAAATATAATTCTTTTCTCATATGAGGAAATGAAATCATTTTTTAAAGAAAACAAATTTGTGAATAATAAAATGAATTTATTAAAAAAATCATGATTTTATTTACAAATAATTGATATATGTTATAATATTTTTATTCATATTTATACCCTATAAATCTACATCAAGGTCATAAATATCATGTTATAATAAAATTATTTTAGTTGTATATCATGATTTGTTTAAACTGGGTGTTTTGTGCAACTCAGGCTACCGAATAAATATAATTATTTAAAGGGAAACATATCAAAACAAAATGTTTGGGTGTTACATTATTATCCCTTAATGAATTTATCCATTGAAATTTTATTTTATATATTATGGTCAAAACATGTGAGATTATGTATCTTATGAGTGTATGAAATTGATACTGTGAACATAAAAGGATTTTCATATAAATAAAAATTTTATCAAAACTTATTATTCCCTATGTTTCACTCTAGGTTATCTATGGCAGTATCAATATTTATAGGGGTATTTCTCTTTTTTTATTTTTTATCACAAAAAATTTCTAGACCATGATATGATACCATCTATAGTGACCAACATATTTTTGTAAGGTCCTATCCTTTTCAGGAGATGTCTCAGGCTCCTTTAAGTATAAACATTTTCTTTGTTTTGATTACTTTTTTTAGTTGTACCTTAGAGATTTTTAGGGTGATTTAGGAGAAAATTGGAAGGATAATAGGCTCTACATGGTTGGCACATGATTTTCCCAAATTGTACACCAAACCCATCAAACTATGAAAACACAAATAGTAAGGATTTTTATGGCCAGTAAAAGGTTTGTAAAACCATGCACTATCATACAAGAAACTATAAACCCCTAGAATATATTCATGGTTAAGGGACATGTTTTGTGACACCATGTACCCCTTATTAGGGAACTCAGAACACAATTTCTTATTTCCACAATAATTGTTTTAAAATACACAAACCCCCTATATTTACACAAAATCATCCCTAGCTCAACCCTAAATGATTTATATCATATATAGATTCTTGAAAACAAATTAAAATACATTCCAACCTACGTTAATGATTATTAGAATCCCAAAATGAGGATCATAACCTCTCTCAGTGACTTAATGTTATACTATATGGTTTTCCCCATATTTTATGTTCCTCTCCCATTCATTGAGGGGATTTTTAACCCTATTAAATTTAGATCTATATCTAGGATTTATGGATCATGATATGATTGATCTTATTTATAGTATTTTAATCATTATCCCTTTATTCGATATGTTTTTAACCTATCCGTTTTAATTTGTGGAATTTACATTTTGCGATAGTTCATCAAATATTTGAGGTAGGCATTAAATTATTTAAATCAAAAATTATTTATTTCAATTATATATATGTAATTTTAAAATTTTTATTGAACTATTAACATTTAAATTATTTAAAAATAATTAATTAATTTGGTTAATTAATTAATTGTTTTATTTTATTATTGATCAATTACTAGGGCTATGAAATTGGTCAATTAAAGGGGTTCATATAATTTCTTAAAAGGTGTAAAGAGATTAAATAATTTCATAGTAAATTAATTTATTGTGTGAATATAGAATTAAAGGGATTTTGAGATTATGTTGTTAAATTAAATAATTTGTGAATTGATTAATGTAATATTATTCATTTTTTGAAATTTTATTAATTTATTAATTAACTAAATAATATTATAATGGGATAGTTTAATTGGAATAAATAATTGTTGAATTAATTAATGGGATTTTGAGATTATAGAATTGGTATAATTAATCATTGAAATAGTTAATTAGTAATATGGTTATAACTTGATTAATGGATTAATGGGGATTTTTTCATATTATTCCATGTGATTAAATTAAAGACCATGTTAGATGTGAAAATTGTGATGTTAAACCATGATATGAAATGATGATAACAGGTTAATATTTTTTAATAGTAAATAATGTGATATATGTGATATATTTTATATTTATTTGTGAGACATGGACTGATGCGTCTAAATCAAATAGTGGTAAATGAGTGTGGCACATGGACTGATTCTTTAAATACCAATATGTGATAAATGAAGTGTCATATTGGGACTGATATTCTAAATACCCATATGAGATGGTGAATATGGGATATGTATTGAGGATCCAAATACCGATGTGAAAAATGATAAGTTGGACAATGAATGAGGCTCTGAATACCCATAGAGTGTTAGACATGATTTTTTACACCAATTAATTTGAATTGTACTATTCTTCTAATTAGTTGTGACAAGAATTTATTTGAAATTATAAATGGTAACCCTCGTTAGGTGATGTTGCTTAGACTCCCATATGGGCTGAAGCACATATTGATGGTTTGAGTGTCCAAAAGAACCTAGGTGTTTAAGTGATCTATTAAATAATATCTAATTGTGATGTCTATTTAATTGTGAATTTTATGTTATTCTTTATACAACTGCATACACTATAATTTCACTAGATATTTTTTTATGACACTGTTGGTGGTGGCCTACTATGTTTTACTCATACTATACATGGGAAATCGAATCAGTCCCTGAATATATTTCATGGTTAGAAGACAGGATAAGGGATAGATTGATATGATAGATGGATGAGTCTGGAGAGAGAATAATTGAGGGACCTAGACATGATTCAAGACCTACAGGGGAATTTACAATGTCATTAATTTTTTGGATTTTTCATATTGAAAAATGAAATGTATCTTGCATGAAATATATATTGTTTATTTTGTATATTTTGTTTCATATTTTGGTCATTATGTGATACTTGTTTGGTCTAGTTATTGGTTATATCATTTAGTTATTCCCTATTTGTTTCCTATGATGTTCTACTTGGATAAATAGGGTATAGTCTCCCCATGACCGGCCATCTTGGGGCATCAGTTGTTTTCTCCCAAATTGGGATGTCGCAAAATGGCATCGTAGGAGAATTCATTTATTTTTATTTTGTTTTAATATTTGTGAAATATGGACAAAATAATATGATGAGTTTGGTCTTGCATTAGGGATACTACCTAGGAGTATCTAACCCATCATTGAGGGTTAAATAAATGTAACTAGGGTGGGATTGTCGTTATTGATTTGTGTTGGTACAATTGATGTTATTGATCCTTGAGTGGTGCTTTTGTAGTGTTATGTGATTATTATTTCTCTATTTTTTTATATTAGACTTTTTTTCATAGGATGGCATGAGATTGTAGTATGCATGAATTATTCTAAGAACGTATAATTATTTTGTGACATGCATCATTTTAGGAATGTATAGGAAATAGGTTTTTTGAATGTTTTTGAAATTTAAATGTTTTCATTTCTTGTGTAGTGAAACTAAAAATTGCACCTAATATGAAATTGAAAGTTGTAAATTGTTGAAAAATGTGTAATAGGGGTGTTTAATGATACATTAATGATAATAATGATCATACCATTTTTATGCATTATAAATATGTATGACGGTTAAGGGTAGTGATAATGCCTTGGTTTGGAATGTATGGAAGGGTTTGGGGATGAATTGATAAGGGGTATGTAAATACCTCATGTAAAATGACATTTATTTTGTATGTTTCTGACTACGTCTATTTGGAATTGACATTTATTCCTCTACGATGATACTTGTAGAGAAAATTAAAAAAGGACATGGATTGAGATGGCTCTCTAGGATTGGAACTGGAGGCATCGATATTGCCAGGTGAAGTAGTGGGAGGGTAGTTCCAGGATAACATTTTTTGATTCATGTATTTTATGAAGAGTGATCCAGTGATGGTTATGAGGATTATGAATAAATTCATTCATGATTTTTAGGTACAAAACCCTCAAATATTTACTAGATAGTGTGGTCCTGAGAATGATGATTTCTGTATGGAGTCCATGTAGTCCATACATGATGATTTTCAGACACCTACTATGAATAAGGTCAATTGGGATACGTACAGGGTATAATGATCAATGAAACCCTCATTGTACATTTATTCATGGAATAAATTGCCTAATGGTATAGTATTAAGGTTGTTTTAGGAGATTTTCTTTGGAACTTTAATCCATAGATATTGAGACATGAGATAGAATATGAGTTCATTTGGTTGAATTAGGGAAGCTTGTCTATGATCAACTACCATGGTTTCATTATGAACATGGAGTGCTTTTCCCTAGTATTGGCAGTGGATGAGATAGTAATGGAAAGGTGTTTCCATGACAGACTCAAATGTGAGATTAAGACTTGTGTTAATATACCTCAATTAAATATGTTTACTGAGGTGGTGTATCAGTCTCTCACAATTGAGGGGAACCTAATAGTGACATTCAGTGGTGGAAAAGTGTTTCCTGTTAAAAGATCACCAGATACATCTTTTGAGGGTATGAATCCCCATTTTTTGAATGTTGACCATATCGTTGGATAGAATATTGGTTATGGGGTTGGATTGTTTTCTCAATGTCATACCTAATTTATTTTTTAATAGTGTGGTTGTTTTGGAAAATATCATAGACATTATCCTTGAGCACCGATAATGTTCTAATCGTTTAGCGGGATGGGACATCTAAAAATGTTCTAGAGGAAGCCATGATATATGGGTGTCAATAAAGCATCAAGGTAGAACCAAATCATGGGAAGAGGATATTTTACCTCTTATCAGTTTAGAATTTAGGGTACTACTATTTGTGGTGGTCAGGTTAGTGCATAAAGTGCTTCTGGGAATGAGTTCTTGTATCTATAGAGTGGTGAAATAGATGCATTGTAGAATGAATCACATTGGATGAGGGTTATGAATGTTTCATTCAATTAAAACAACACTAATGGATAGTGGGGTTGTGCCACTGTTATTTTGAGGTACCATTATTGTAGCTTATACGCTTCCTAGTGCCTTATTTGATACATGTGACTCTTATTCTTATATATTTTCACAAATTTTGAATGGGATGAGTCTAGAAATGGTGTTAGTGAGTGGGCTAATAATGATAGAGATACATTTTGGAGTAACATCAAGGGACATAATTTTTCACACAGGATGATATTTTAATGTTGGGGGGATATTATTTAAAATTTCATCTTTTAATTTTTAATATTTTATAATATGATTTAATTATGGGTATGGAATAGTTAATTCCATGTTGATCCCACCTAGATTGTTACTAGTGTAGAGTGACTTCTATCTTCCTTGATGGTGATTAATATATTCCCCATGAAGAGTGGGCCATCATGGAGGGATTTATATGTCCATTTCATCTGCAACATGGGAGCTGAAAACCCAGGATTTTAGTTTGTTTCAAGATGATGGGGGTTTGAATAAAGATTTATTTCCACCCATAGTTGATCAATTTTAGAATGAGTATCCAGATGAATTCACAAGGCATCCACCTGATAGAGATGTGCAATTTATAATTGATCTCATTCTAGGGGTTGATCTAGTTTCTATTACACCATACATAGTGGCATCTATGGAGCTTCAGGACCGCAAGACTTGGCTAGAATTGTTGATAGATAAGAGGTTTATACATCCAAGTAGTTTACCATTGGTTTCCATAATTTTTTTAATGATGGCTGATGAGACATTGCGATTATGTGTTAACAACCAGATGTTAAAAAAGAAGACTCTGATGAACTTGTATCCTCTACCACGTATCGATGATCTATTTCACCAGTTGAGAGGAGCTTGTAATTTTTTCAATTTGAATTGAGATCAAGGTATCATTATTTGAGATTTTGTCCTTATGATATATTAAAGACTGATTTAAGAATTAGGTATATCCTATATGATTATATTGTAATGATTTTCTAGATGATGAATGAACATGGACTATTTATAACATTGACTAACAAAATATTCCTCCCATACAATTGATCAATTTTTTGTATTTTTTGTGGATAACATCTAGGGGTCCTTCCAGACTCATGATGATCATACCCAATATATTGACATCATTATAAGTTTACTAAATGTGTATATTTTATACACCAATGTATGTATGTCTCCATTATGAATTAATCAGGTACACTTCTTGGGTCACATAATCTTTGAGGAAGGTTGAGAGTTTTTAGAAAGTGGTTTCATGGGAGAAAGAAATAAATGTTTTCAATATCCATGTATTTTGGGGATTAATTGGATATAATCAAAGGTTTATCTAGGAATTTTATCTTTTAGAAGAACCACTTATAGGATTGACCAATAATGGGATAATGTTTTATTAGATGGAATCATGTGATAATGGATTCTTGAATTTGATGTTGTTCTTGGAATTGACACAAATATTTACCCTTCCTAAGCTATGTGATGAGTATAGAGTGTTTTTTATGCACTTATGATCGATCATGGAGTACTGTTGATGAATGAAGATCGAGTTTTTTCATATGGGTCTAGAACATTTAGGCAACTTGAATCATACTACCTTAACAAAACATCATGTAAACAGAGGTTTATTATTGTATAAATCATTAGTGACATTATATGTTAGGAGATAATTTCACTATTTATACTGATCACAGGATCATTATGTTTATCTTTTCACAGTGAGACTTGAATCTTTTTTAACAGAGATGTGTTATTTATATTTATTGAATTAATTTTGAGTTGGAATATAAGCCTGATAATGGAAATAGATTTTTTGATACTTTGATAAGTAAAACTCAATTCTGGGAACAACAAAAATCTTGTATGGATTTGTTGATACTTTGACAAGTTATTTTTTAAAAGATCTAAGAGAAAATGATTCTCTTATCAGTTTTAATAGAGTTTAAAATTTTAAGCAAGAATAATGATTGATAGTATGAGGATCTAAAATGTTTTTCCCTAAGGGAAATCCTTGATGGTGTGTATTAACCATTATATTGGAACATATATGAAGATGGTATTTTCCATTTTAAGAAATAGTTACTTGTTCCTATGAACATTTGGGAGGAGAGGATTTGTGAATTCCATTACTTGAAGTGAGTAGTACATCTAAGAAGGCCATTTTGGGATATTCCTAATACTAAGAGGGGTGAATCATTGTTAGGGAGTCTCCAATCCAATTAAATATATTTATCCATGTACCTCTTAGAACATTTAGAATCTGGATTCTCTTATTCTTTTTTCCCATTATCAGGCATGTAGATTAAAGTAGTAATGATGACACACAATATGATTAAAAGGATCACTACTCAATAAGAGTACATATTCCTTTACATGTTATAGAAATAATATTAACATCACACCACTAGAAAAAATCCTTTGAAATTTATTATAATGAGTGGGGTATTCCCTTACACTCGTGATGAAAAACGAAAATGATACAATTGTAAGTTCATGTAGAAATATGTAATCAATACTATAAGGAGTGTCTTATTGGGAATGTATATATCTTTATACTTTCTCTGAGGAAAATAAACTCCTTAATGATATGGTTTTGTAACACAATGAATGCCCTCCTCCTAATGAGGCATTTCTGATGTCACAGTTCATCTTTTTTTCTTCCATATCCTTTTTTGTCACGTTGTTAATTTCATAGTAGAATAAAAGAAAATCCTCTTTTCACTTACCTGTAGAAAACATGATATCTAGAATGTCATATATTCTACAAGTCTCAATAATATGAATTTATTATACTGATGAACTGAATTTTTTCCCGACCTAATGATTATCAACTTAAATAAATTTTCCCAGCCACTTAGTCTCCTCTCTTTGAAATGTGCCACACAAATATATGCAATTATATATAGTAGTTTCTTTATCCATCCTTTTTCCTTAGTTCAAAACCAACTATACTAAATAACCATCTTCCAATAATGCTAGAATAAAAAATCTCCAATTTTATTATAAAGAAAATATTGATCATCACAACACAGTATCATCATAATTAATCTTCCTTGAATAATAATAAATATTAAAGAGGGAACAATCTATTATTATTGTATAGAAACTACTGTGAAATTTTGGGAAAATAATTATCTTCTCTTTATTCTATAATCAATACCAACACATGAGTGTTATAGTTTACTTCTCTTCTTCATTTAGAAAATATTAACTAACATGCACGTCTAGTAATTCGTCACACAAAAAAACAATGCATGTTTTCTCTTATCTTTCCTATGTGTATCAACTAGGTACACATATGGTATTACTATGTGAAATCAAGTTGGGGAATTATACCCATGCACTAGTTCACAGAACTAAACATCGGTAATCACTACAAGTTTGTGAGTTTAGCATGTGTCGATTGTATATAGATCATATTATTAATCAAGAATTATGATGTTGAAAACACCTATAGTGTGTCCATGTTATTTCTCATTTGATAACATTTTGGTATCCACTGTAAAATACCTTGAATTCTCTATGTAATACCTTTCACTAATGGAATGAATGTTTAACCAACCCATTTTTCTTCTACGAACTACCCTTACTTTTCTGATGATCATCCTTCACATACCACCTCTTATTAGTGGATAGATTATTCATCCAAAATCCATGTATGCTTCATGGCCCCTCTTATATTACATATTAATGGGTCCCACAAACTTCTTATTTGAAAAACATAGCCCTTATTGAATATTTCTTCCACAAATTACTTCCCTTCGATAAATTCTCCTCTGTGAATTATTCCCCTTCACAGAATTATCCATCATGAACAACATTGAACTTCCCAGAATTTATTCAAGTAGTGATGAAGTTTTCCAATGAAATTAACTCTTTTTAAGGACATTATTAGGGGTTATTATATAGGAAAGTAAGATCCAAAAAACCCTCTAATCTGAATTAACCAAAACATCGATGTGGTACAGTCTTCATCATGAGCTGTTATACAGTCCAAATAGCTCGTTTCTCCTTCATGGTGGTGGAAATCATCAGGAAAAAAATTCTTTTTAGCAACCGTAATAACATCCTCATTCTACAAGTGACACGTCTCCTGCAAATGGGAATCCTCCCAAAAAAATCAGGCCTCTAACAATCTATTTTTACAAGAATTTTATTGTAACTTCTTTATATTCCATCAACATATTTCTTTCCAATCAAACCCAAATACGATTAGCAGAACCGTTTTCTTCTAGCCAGATGCTCAATATGATTGGTTTCACTTCTTCTCCCCCTTTGTTAAGGAAATTTATAATCACCGGATTTATAACATTCTTATGATTTATGGGAAATAAAAAAACTGAAAATAATTTCCATACTTTACTCGAGATTTAATCAACCATTACATAAAATATCATCAAATGAATCCATCAAAATTCTCCATGAATCACCTTGAAACTCCTAATATTCAAACTATTCACACGATTTTTTGATATAATGAAATGGGGACTGAATCCAATCTCCATTAACATTGCAATTAATTCATTATATTGAATGTAATGAGATATTTGTATCACAATTATCACCATTAAAAACTAATGAAAATAAGTTGACATAAAATAAAATCCATATATAACTTGGGATATTCAGTATCTAGGTGTGACCAAATTTTACCATTACCAAAGATGATTGTTTTTCTGGTCGGGCATGAAAACAAATATATCAAGGTTCATGAAATGACTCTACACCTATCAACATTTGAAGAAAAAATGTCAATGACCTGGTGGTTTATTACAACCATTCGCATTCCCTAACATAAGTGGGATGATGTTACTATGGCAATTATGTTGGGTATCACATGGATTCCTCACAAGAATGATACTATGTGGGAAACTATGGATTGGTTGTTTGTGGTAGCGCATTTCATACTTATATATAAGACCCTCTCATAGGAGTAGCTGAGAGACTTATACCTTCAGGTGATAATCCATCTTCATGGAGTGAAAATGAATACTATTTTAGGCCATGACCTATGTTTTACTTCATACTTCATAGAGGTTTTACATAAGGTGATGGTACAATAGTTTTATTGAGTATGAAATTAAACACATAGAAAACTGGGATGCCAAACCACACTATATAAGTTCTCAGGTATATGAATCTAGATTATTTCCTAGAAATTGGTGGGTCTTGGGAGAAGCACCTAGCTTTGTTGGAGTTTAACTATTATAACAGTTGTCAAGAAATAATTCAGATGGAACCATATTAGTCACTTTAGGTTAGGCCATTCAGATCACCTCTATAATGGATGGAGGTAGGTGAGTTATAGTTTTTGGAACTTAGTGTCATACATGATACATCAGTGTAGGTTTAGTTGATTTTGAACCATATAGCTACAGATCAAAGTAGACATAATATGTTTGATGATAGATGAATACCCCAAGAGCTTAATGAGGATGATGATGTAATCTTTCATTTTTCCCCTAGATTGAATCAACATAGTAAACAAAGAAAGGCAAAGATAGAACATAGATTTTTCAGAAAGTTTTAGGTTTTGGATAGAATTTTTCATATGGTATACTGACTAGCTCTTCCTCAAAAGTATAATGCTATGCATGAATTTTTTCACGTGTCAAAACATTAGCGGTATAACCCTAACACTTATCATGGGTCCAATATGGATGTTATTAATCTTGAGTCCAAAGCATCCTCTGGGGAGGATCTGATATGTGTGTTGGATCATAAATTGAACATGATTAAGTGAAATACAATACTAATAGTTCATTTATTACAACTATTTTGATACATTCTTAAGACGGTATAGTCTCCTAATGAAGGATATTAAACTCTCGGTGCTAGTTGCTAGCCTCTAGAGTATGGGGAGGCGTGACTGAGGATATATTGGTGGCTGGATCCGAGAACCATTGTGTATAAATTGGGTTATAATGATACACTTTTACTTATATTATTAATTGATTTTAAGCATAATTATATATAAAATATAAACTATGGATCAAAATTCTTATTTTACTTGGAGACTAGAGAAATAAATAAAAAAATATTAAATAAATTAAATAAATTTTCATTAATCTACATATTTTCATTATAAATCTATTCATGATCATGTGATATCATAGGATATCATGAGGATTATATTTGCAAAAAGGATGAGCAAAAATGCCTAGAAAGGGAATAAACATGGGAATGGAACGTATCAAATCATTTAAAAGGAATTAAATGATAACATAAAATTCAATGCTCATGAATAATAATATGGAATAATAACATATATAAATTAGAATCTTATGGTCATGGAATAATGGGAAACTGAAAAAACAGACAAAATTATTTAAACATGAGACACAAATAACTTCCAAGACTATATCACAAGGTGGATAGAGTCCCATAATGGATTAAGTTTAATAAATAATCCAATAAATAATGTATCATGAAACAAAACATTTCCCAACTAATTGTAGTGATATCTAGTCGCACCCATCCTAACATGTTCATTCATATAATGTGATGCATAATGAATCAAACATAACAAATACATAAAAGGGTTTACCATGAAATGAAATGGGTATTGTAATAATTTCATAAAGCACAAAAAAAGAATGTATAACGATTTTATCTAGTAATGATATGGTTTAAATAACTCGTGGTTATTCATACAGAAAAAATTATGTTATATAAACAATATTATAGTCCAATAGAATTGAAAACATGAAAAGGAGTGGTTAAAAATGTGCCACTGAAGCCCAGTCTAAAGGAATATAATAAATATTCTCTAATGTGGATGAAGGAATAGCAGTTTTCCTAAAACATTTAATGAAATTAAATAGTATTTCATGAAAATTGAGTGAATTTATCCAAATATTTTGGTCTTATGGAACTTATGGATTGTTTTCTAAAATGGATGAGAAACTGAGAATTTCTCATTAATCAGAGTTACTTATCGAGGGGAACTAATAATGGAACCTTTTAAAACATATAATTAACCATCCAGGAATGGGTAATTGAGATACATATATATATGTACATTACATATAAATAGAATAAAATATAATCATATATTAATAATGAAATGATAAATTGAGGCAAGTATAAGGAAAGCTTAACCTAATGGAAATATGATGGTTCGAATAGATCCCTTAAATTATGAATGAATGTTTTTTGTACATGAACTTAATGTCCTGGAAAATCAAATTAGATTAGTTATTTTCATAATTCATAACCACATAAACTTGTATTTTATTTATGATAATTGTATTATGATCATTTATAAACTTCTATTTGGGTTATGAGGTTTAATTTCTTCATTATATGTGTGTTTATTTAATAGATTCATGTACAATTATTTTGTGTATAATTATAAAAGTACTTTTTAAATGGGTATAATATTGAAAAAGTTAAACAAAATGGAATTTATACAATTGAATATATTTTAATTTCCCCAAATATCATTTTACGTTATGACATTAAGATTATTCTATTGGTAAAACATTAATGACAAAGGGTTGGTTTATTTTGGTGGGTTTCATATTCATCACAAAGTAGTTTTTTTAATATATATTATTTATATATATTAATTACATAACATGTAAGAAGTTATAATATACTTATTGGAACATTATTAATCAATAATTATAGTTTTATAAAACTATGTTAAGGAACTTATGGAAAATTAAAACTCATTATCGACGGAGATAGTTAACCTCTATAATTTGTTCAATGGTTTCCTTTTGTTCAATTATAGGAGATGCGAATATAGGATGGATAGAAAATTTTACATTATAAATAAAAAACTAATATATATATGATACTGAAGTTATTATTATTTTATTTATGAACATGGTAAGGATAAGGTGGAATAAAAAATAAATTAAAACAAATATTTTTGGAATGAAACCTCTTGAATATCACCTCCTTTGTGGACCACTTTAAGAACATTTAATTGATATTTTGGTCAACAAATTATGAAATGGATGTGGAAAGAGTAGGGGGATATTTGTTTCTATTATTTGAAATACTACAAGTATTTTAATGTCTAGGGAGAAGTTTTTATGAGTGGTGGTATTTGTAAGGGGTGGAGAAGAGTTTTTTTGAAATTTCTCAAAATATTAAATTGTATAAAATTATATTTATATAAAAAATACCACCAAATGGACATGTATTTTAGGAAAAGGTATTATAAGTCTTTAATAACGTAACCAATAGAATATATAATTTTTTTGGTTTTTTTACATTATATTTTTGATTAACATGTAGTTAACATATTTAAATTTTAACAATAATACAAACTTTTTTTAATATTAAATTATTGGTATTTTTACATATATGGTGTCAAGGATAAAAATATTTACTTAATAAAATTTTATATAATTTAAAAATCACATCATATTTACAAATATATCTATGATTTTTGAATAATTTAATAAAATATTAATCCCATAAAATACCATTATTGTGAATTTTTCAACTATTCATTACATTAGCATTTATGCTCATCGAGAAAAAAATTTAAATTCTAACTTAATATTTTATTATATCCAAATAATATTTTGGTAATATAGAGAATTCATGGACTTCATTGAATATATTAATTTATATTACTTTTAATATTTTTATTATATTTAATTTTAATTTTCTATTAATTGAATATTAATTGTATCAAAGTTGTGTAAGAATTTAGGGTAATTATATCTTTCCTAAAAATATTAAATTAATTACCATGATTAATATAAATAATTTATATTTTAAAATAATATCTATTTTCACGTATATGTTCGGGTTAACCAAATATTAAAAATATTATACTTATTACAAAAAAATAATGTAACATTTTTTAACTTGTTTTATATCAATTTTTTGAAGACCTAGAAATTTCAAAGAAATGTTTTTGTTAATTTCTTTGGAATTTTGCGAGTGCGCAGTTTCAAACGGCACCTGATTCTGAGGCCCGGTGTGCCCGGAATAATTTTCCGAAGTTTTGTTAAGCTTAAATTAACGCATATAAGCTATTTTACTGAAAAAGTTGAATAACTCTTAAATAGTTATTTGGATCAGAAATCTAAGGACAAAATTGGGCTTAGGATAGTGGGTTTACCCTAGACGTGAATTAAGTTTAGTCGGCGTGGGCCTCCTCTGAGAAAACCCAATTTTGGCTTAATCGTAAGTAAAATAATTAAATAAATTATTTTATTTTTCAAAAAATTATAACTCACAAAAGGTAACTCGGAATAAATATATGAGACCACCACTGAACTCATGAGGGTATGATTTCTTTAAGAAGATACTAACATTGGTCGGCGAGGGCCTCCAGAGAAAGTTAGTTTTTGGCAGTAAAAAAAATAATTAACTGTTAATTATTTTATTGTAAAATTCATAACTTTTAAACGGTAACTCAGATTGGAAATCTAAGAGTACCGTTGGGTTCTTTGGGGTGTGTTTCACCTAGACAGAGCCTAACCTCCACTGCAGTGGGTCGAGGGTGACTGATAAAAATTTTATGAAGTTTTTTTCAGGTACGTTCAGTAAACGTACGAGCGGGTTTTTCTAACTTTTGAACCGGTGATCGGAATCGAAATCTGAGGGCACCGATGAACTCGCAGCGCCGGTATTTTTTTAAGGGGACCTTTACCGCAGTTGTGTTTTATGCAGGTTGAGAGTTAATATTTGGGGATTTCGAATAAAATAAACAAAATTTGTGGAACACAATTTTATTTATAGAAGTTGGTTATTTTCTCCCAAGTGGAGTTAGAGGTGGGGCCCACACCCACATAACCTTTAATGAGAGGATATTCGTGAGGTGGGGCCCACACAAGCCTAACCACTTCATCTTCCCTTAATCCTCCTTAAACTCCTTCCCTCATTAAGGTGGATCCTCTTCACCTCCCAAGCATTTATGAGTCCACCTCCTCTCATAAATTGTGCCAACCATAACCAATTAATTTCTTCATTAATTAACTTAGGTGTTAATAATTCTATTGAATTATTTTTAATTGGTTGTCAATTCTTTAAAGTTGGAGAAGATCGTTTTTTTAATATTTGCTGGGCAAATAATTTGGAGGAGGGAACCTTTGGAGAATTGGAGAAAGCTTCATTCTTCCACGAAGAACATCCTCTCTCGGCGAAGAACGCTCCACGACTTCTCCTACCGTCTTCTTTCTCCGTGATATGGTAGAAGACACTGCTCGCGGGAAGCGTTATCTACGTCAAGGATTCTTCCTCCAACGTTGACGGGACGACATGGTTCTCCACGATGCCATCTACCGTGATGCTTGTCTTCCGCGACTCCGTCAACAAACGAACCTCAAATACGAGGTAGGGGTTAATTCTTCGTTCAAGTTAAAATTAACATTCTTCATTGATTATTTTGGCTGCTTGATATCGACATAATGGGAGGAGATCGGACCGCACAAAAACGGCTGATCCTCCTCCAATTTTTGTTGATCGTCCTTGATATTTGTGACGAAGGCGGAACGGTGTCATTACACCGTGCGGGAAAGAAGAGGACCGCGACCGAAAAGGGCCGCGGTGGTGGAGCGCGGCGCCATTGCGCTGCCCCGGTCATACAGGAGTCGCGGCCTAAGGCCACAGCAATCTTCTAAATGGGTGGTCAGCCGGTCGGCCGCCGGCGCCACCTTAAGGCAGGATCTGCATGGGTCTCATGGTCAAAACCAAGGCCGGCCATTACGGCCGGCCATTTCTGCAAATAGGGCGCTCGGCCGAGAGTCGAGCTGCGGTCGGGCCGCCAGCACCGAGCCGGGCCTCCCGCGCTGGTCCGAGCCACCCGCGCCGGACCGGGCCGCGCGCGCCGGGTCGGGCTGCCCACGCCGGGTTGGGCCGGGCTGCACCGGCCAGGCCGGGCTGCATCCATCTGGGCGGGACCCGGACCCGGGTCGGGTCACCCGGTTCGGGCCGACCCAAGGGATATTGGGTCGGGTCGGATCGGGCCAAAACCCCCTTTTTTTCGGACCGTTTTCCCTTAAACGGCCATAACATGAGTTTTTTTCTTCTTGATTGATGCACTATTAACTGAATTGGATTCCTTGAATCAAGACGGTCGTTTTGGTATATTACACTCAAGGTTTCGATGAACTTTGGTTACAGTCGGGTTGGTCCGAACACAGAACCAACGGGGCCTTCGGAGCGGAAACGCTTATAACTTGAGTTCCGGACATCTGATTGACGCGCCTTCAGATTTGTTGGATTCCTCTTAATATGAAGGATGTTTTGGAATACATCACCTGAGTTTTCGACATTGTTGAAGTAGGTCCGGGTTGGATTGTACTCGAAATCCAACCGGGCCCCTAGAACGGAGAAGCCGATAACTTTCAGACCGAACGTCCGTTTGACAGACCGTCACCAGCATTGGAGATCACATTGATAAATGGTCCATTTGAGTATACCCTATGTGAGTTCGGGGTATATTTTAGATACGGCTGGGTTGGTTCGTACACGAAACCAACTGGGCCCCAGGGGCTAAAAGGCTAATAACTCACAGAACGGGTGTCTGATTGACGCGTCGTCTATTTCATTGAGACCCATATGACGAGGCGGTCCTTTGAGTTACTTCTTCATGAGACATTGTGATACTTGGAGTATCGACTAGTAGCTCGTGGAGTGGACCATCCCGTAGTCCAGCGTATGGAGTACGGAGACCGTGTAGCCGGCTGAGTCGTAATGACTGCTTGTCTGATTCAAGTCGGAGTGACTTGTATAGTCCAGTGGGGAGCACTATTGTGTTTGGGTGGCGGATCCACGGTGGGGAGCACTACTGGGTTTGGGTGGAAGACCCGCAATACTCAACAGAAGGAGTACCTCCATAGACTATGAGGGGGTGCGCTTGGATGTAGCAACAAACCCCTGGTGGGAAGCGCTTGGTTGTAGAAGCAGGCCCACAGTACTCGACAGGTGGAGTACATTAGCAGACTAAGGTTAGTGAGCAGTGCCTCAGATTCGTGATAGGACCAGTGTACTCGACATAGGAGGAGATCTTCAGTAGCTGCGGTTTCGATAATGAAAATCCTGGTTCGAGATGAGTCAATGACCTTTGTGTCTTCCTTATGATTGAGATGGGTTACATGATAACTTAGGTATATGTATGGGCATATACCTAAGTAGTGGTTATTTGTTGATTTCATATATGTGTCATACCTCTTGATTGAGATGGGTTACTTGATAACTTAGGTATAAGTATGGGCTTATAACTACGTAAGGGTTATCTGTTTAGATCCTACTTTGTGGTTATCATTGTTGGATTTAGTGAGACAATGAGGGACTTGGGGTCCCTACTGAGTATCATTATACTCACCCATGCACGGGTTATGTCCGTACCTCATTATGTTGGATGTAGACAATGGAGAGCGCAGATGGAGGCTGAGTGTTCGAGGACTGGACGGTACCCGAAGGTGGACCTCAAGACGAGTCAGTATCCGGAGGTGGACCTCAAGACGAGTTAGTATCCGAAGGTGGACTTCACAACGAGACGGTACTCGGAGGAGTTTGAGGGGTGAGAGCGTTGAGGAGGCTATCTATACCTACCCTTTAGGTTGGATCCGTGGTGGACGATCTAGGAGCTGCGCTATCTGTACCTACCATTTAGGTAGGATCCGAGGTGGACAACCCAGGAGATGCTTCTATCTTCTAGCTGTTTGTATTTTCTGTTGTACATTCGTTCAGTTGTAGATATACTTTTCAGTTGGGTTTGTATTCTAGCCCATTTACTTTTCAACACATTCTTTTGTACTTAGTGTAATACATCTGATTGTACTCTGGTTGGCTTCTTTATGTTCTATAAAGTCAATGACTTCCCAGTAATCGGCATTTATGCCTTTGGTGCTTGTCGCCAGCCCCTGGCCTATGGAAGGCGGGCCTGGGGTAGTCACGACACGGGCCCTGAGGACGGGTCGTGACAAATTGGTGTCAGAGGAGTCGGTTCTACCGCAGAACACAGAACTCTGATCTTTCCATTCTGTGATGAAATAGTGTTAAGGGTACCGAGTGTGGTCTTCAGTTCAAGGAGTCCAGTGTTGGTGCGGTGGCCAACGTATCCATACACCAGGACCCTGACTACTAATTTGAGACTTAGTGCACGAAAACACTGATTGCATGTGTGTTTCCAAAAAGTTTTAAAGTCATCTCAAATCGGGTGAACTCACCAGGTATAAACCATTGACCGTGTCACATCTGTTTAGGATGTCTCCATGCAGACAGTTAGTTGGAGTTCCGAGAGAGTACTCGATGACGGCCCACAGAGCGATGAGACTCCGATGCAGGGCCCTCTTTCAATGTTGGCACCTTCGGGTGGTGTACTAGCAGCAGCAGCACCCGTTGGGAATCAGATTCCACCAGTCGTACTATTGGATGGTGCACACTGACAGAGCATGTTGCACGAGTTCCAACAGTAGAGTCCTCTGAGGTTATGACGCAGGGCAGATTCCCAGGTAGCAGTAGACTGGATAGAGGCGATTTCTAGAGTTCTACACCTAGTTTATACACTAGTAGAGAAGATGGAGATCTTAGCTACTGGTGTTTCCCAGTGAGTGACCATGAGGTTGGTCCGCAATGTGATGAGGCTTCGGTACGTGGACCGATTCCTGATATAGTACCTTCAGGTAGTGCGCTAGTTATATCACTACCTATTGGTCTGCAGTTACAACCGGCGGTACCGGTAGATGACACATATAGTCATAGTGCCTTACATGTGTTTCAGCATCAGATACCCCTCAGGTTCCGAGGCGAGCCCGACTTACAGGCTGTTGAGGATTGTCTTGAGGATCTGGCTGAGAGGTTTCTAGAGCTTATACAGCTTCAGCAGGATGACATGTCGGTAGCTGAGATTTCATCGAGGCGTACCGATCGTTCCTGGTACTAGATGACTACGATACGATCAGTGCTTTAGAGATCAGACCTCATAGCGAGGTGTGTTTTAAGGACATTTGAGCCAACACCTTTTCTCTATGAATTCCTACTTATGCTAGGGTGCGAGAAAGAACCTTTGTGGTTGAGAATTCTTTTGCTGAATGGATGCAGCTAGTGAAGGTTAGCAGTAGGAAAAGTAGGAAACTAGCACGAGTCTTAAAGACTTGGGCATATTAAATGTTTCAAGAAGAGGAAGTGTAAAGACAGATGAATATGCAGGGTAGTAGACATGGAAGCATAGCTAGGAGAGCAGCATGAGGTGGTGTACATTTCAACATGTTACAACCACCCACCTTTGTAGACCCTGCCTGCCACAGGGAGCATGAGGGTAGGTGAAGAGAGTAGCTTCACGCGGTCAAGGAGGGTGACCCAGGGTCTCTAGGAATGATTCGAGGTACGGTTTGTGTCTACTAAGAGATGTTGTATCAATAGAAATAGGTACCAATAATTCCTTCCTTCCATGAATCTTGTCCCAGACCCAGAGTTTATCGTTAAGTCGTTGACTTGACCCTCACGTTTGGAGATACCTTTGGGAGGAGACTCGATAATCACGCTTACGCTGACGGTGTGATCCGACCCTTGAGGCAAGAGTTTCAGTTGGAACCTCTTGGTGGTAGCGTCAAGGCCTTACGACGTTAGTTTGGGTATCGACTGGGCAACCACAGTTCATACACAGATTGA
Source organism: Viscum album (assembly GCA_963277665.1). NCBI lineage: Eukaryota > Viridiplantae > Streptophyta > Magnoliopsida > Santalales > Viscaceae > Viscum > Viscum album. The sequence continues at coordinate 941,113,006 of OY728129.1, forward strand.
TTGTATTAGGAAAAAAGGTTGTGGTTTACCTACAACGTTGGGATGATTTTTCCTCGGTCGGCGAAAAAGAAACCCTAGGTAGCATAGAATGGAATCATGCATAAGTGGGTGCAGTAGATCACTCATGGATCGGCCAGACATAGATTTGTGCCAGAATTCTCCAGATTTGCGGCACCACATCTATCATTAACGAAGAAGGAGAAACCCTTCATGTGGTCAGAGAGATGCTAGCAGAGCTTTTTAGGAGCAGAGGCCGAGGTTGACTACTGCGCCCATTTTGAGGCTAACATAGAAGGTGCAGATCATCCAGGAGCGGATAAAGACTGCATAAAGCAGACAGAAGACCTATGCTGATAGGAAATAGAGGCCTATAGACTTCAAGGATGGTGACCACGTCCTTATACGGGTCTCACCTTGACTGGGTCTACGGAGATGTGGCTGAGGTGGCAAGTAATCTCCGAGGTTAAACAGATCTTCCAGGTCCCCAGCAGAGTAGGCAAGGTGGCTTACCTCCTAGCCTGTCCTCCTCAGATGCACTGGGTGCACGACGTCATCCACGTATCTCAGCTAAGGAGATGTTTGCACGACTTATCCGTCATCATTGACCACGGAGAGCTGGACATCGATGACAGGGTGACTTTCACAGGGCTCCAGTTGAGGTTTAGGATCGACAGGAGCGGGTCCTATGGGGATGGTTGATTTCTCTTGTGTTCTTTCTTTGGCATCACGGGAACCTCCTAAGAGATCATGGGAGGATGAGGCTCAGATGCGTGCTCGATACCTCCTTTAGTTTCCCTAGTTTTTTGTTGTATCTTTACGAGGATGTAAAGCCCTGAGGAGGGAGTAATGTAAAGACCCTGAAATTTCAAGGAAATTTTTTTCTTAATTTCTATTGAATTTTGCGAGTGTGCGGTTTCAGACGACACCTGATTCTGAGGCCCGGTGTGCCCTGAATAATTTTCCGAAGTTTTGTTAAGCTTAAATTAACGTGCGTAAGTAATTTTTCTGAAAAAGCTAGATGACTCTTAAACGGTTATTCGGATCAGAAATCTGAGGGCACCGTTGCGCTCAGGATGGCAGGTTTAACCTAGGCATGACTTAAGTTTAGTTGGCACAGGCCTCCTCTGAGAAAACCCAATTTTGGCTTTATCATAAATAAAATAATTAAATAAATTATTTTATTTTTCAAAAGCTTATAACTCACAAACGGTAACTCGGATTAAAAATCTGAGATCACCACTGAACTCGAGAGAGTATGCTTTCTTTATGTAGATTCTCACTTGGGTCGGTGAGGGCCACCATAGAAATTTAGTTTTTGGCCATAAATAAAATAATTAACTGATATTTATTTTATTGTAAAAATCATAACTTTTAAACGGTAACTCGGATTGGAAATATGAGAGTACCGTTGGGTTTGTCGGGGTGTTTTTCACCTAGGAAAAGCCTATCCTCGGCCGTAGTGGATCGAGGGTGACTGATAATAATTTTCCAAACATTTTTTCGGGTTCGTTCCATAAACGTATGAGCAGGTTTTTCTAACATTTGAACCGGTGCTCGGAATCAAAATCCGAGGGCACTGATGAACTCGCAGCGCCGATATTCGCTTAAGGGGACCTTTACCGCAGTTGCATTTTATGCAGGTTGAGAGTTAATATTTGGGGATTTAGAATAAAAAAAATAAATTTGTGGAACACAATTTTATTTATAGAAGTTGATTATTTCCTCTAAAGTGGAGTTAGAGGTGGGGCCCACACCCACATAACCTCCCATGAGAAGATATTTGTGAGGTGGGGCCCACATAAGCCTTAACTCTTCATCTTCCCTTAATCCTCCTTAAACTCATTCCCTCATTAAGGTGGAACCTCTTCACCTACCAACCATTTATGAGTCCACCTCCTCTCATAAATTGTGCGAACCACAACCAATTAATTACTTCATTAATTAACTTGGGTGTTATTAATTCTTTTGAATTATTTTGAATTGGTTGTTAATTATTTAAAGTTGGAGAAGCTTATTTTTTTAATATTTTCTAGGAAAATATTTAGGAGGGGGGAACCTTTGGTGAATTGGAGAAAGCTTCATTCTTCCATGAAGAACATCCTCTCTCAACGAAGAACGCTCCACGACACCTCCTACCCTCTTCTTCCTCCACGACAAGGTAGAAGACACCGCTCGTGGGAAACGTAAACTATGTCAAGTATTCTTCCTCCAATATTGATGGGACGACACAGTTCTCCACGACGCCATCTACCATGAAGCTTGTCTTCCGCGACTCCGTCATCGAACGAACCTCAAAAACGTGGTAGGGGTTAATTCTGCGTTCAAGTTAAAATTAACGTTCTTCACTGATTATTTTGGTCGCTTGATATCGTCATAACGGGAGGAGATCATACGGCACAAACATGGTCGGTCCTCCTCCCCTTTTTTTGATCTTCCTTTATATTTGTGACGAAGGTGGGGCGGTGTCATTACATCATGTGCGAACAAAGAGGACCGCTACTGGAGCGGGCCGCGGCGCCGTCACGCCGCGCCAGTCGGACAGGAGTCGCGGCTAAAGGTCGCGGCAGTCTTCTAAAGGTGCGGCCCGCCAGCCGGCCGCGGGCGCCACATGAAGGCGGGACCCACAGGGGACCTGTGGTCAAAACAAAGCCCGGCCTTTACTGTCGCCGGTTCCGCAAACAGGGGGCGGCGCCCCCTTCGTACCCCGCTCGGCCGAGAGTCGAGTCGTGGTCGGGCCGCCACCACCGGGTCGGGCCACCCACGCCAGGCCGGGCCCCCCTCGTCGGGCCGGGCCGCCAACGCCGGTTCAGGCCACATCGGCCGGGTCGGGCCGCGTCTAAGTGGGACGGACCCGGACCTGGGTCGGATCGACCCGGGGGGTATTGGGCCGGTTTGGGCAGGACCAAAACCCCTTATTTTTGGATTGTTTTCACTTAAAGAGACATAACATGACTTGTGGGCCTCCGATTGATGCACCGTCAGTTGCATATGATTACTTCAATCGAGGAAGTCGTTTTGGTATATTACATTCAAGGTTTCGGTGAACTTTGGGTATGGTCGATTCGGTCCGAACACAGAACCTACCGAGCCCTCGGAGCGGAAACACTTATAACTTGAGTTCCGGATGTCCGATTGACGTGCCTTCGACTTTGTTGGATTCCTCTTGATGAGATGGAACTTTTGGAATACATCAGCTGATGTTTGAATGTAGTTGGAGTAGGAATGGGTTGGATTGTACCCGAAATCCAACCGGGCCCCTAGAACGGAGAAGCCGATAACTTTCAGACTGAACGTCTGTTTGATGAACCGTCAGCGGCATTGGTGATCACATTGAGAAATGGTCCCTTTGAGTATACCCTATGTGAGTTTGGGATACAGTTAAGATATGGCTGGGTTGGTTCGTACATGAAACCAACTGGGCCCCCGGGGCTAAAAGGCTAATAACTCACAGACTGGGCATCTGATTGACGCGTCGTCTGTTGCGTTGAGACCCCTATGACCAGGCGGTCCTTTGAGTTACTTCTTCATGGGATTTTGTGATACTTGTAGTATCGACCAGTAGCTCGTGAAGTGGACCCTCCCGGAGATGAGCGTACGGAGTACAGAGACCGTGTAGCTGGCTGAGACCTGATGACTGCTTGTCCGATTCGAGTTGGAGTGACTTGAATAGTCTAGTGGGGAGAACTAAAATGTTTGGGTGGCAGACCCAAAGCGGGGAACACTACTCTGTTTGGGTGGAAGACCTGCAGTACTCGACAGAAGGAGTACCTCTGTAGGCTATGAGGGGGTGCGCTTGGTTGTAGCGGGAGACCCGTGGTGGGAAGCGCTTGGTTGTAGTAGCAGGCCCACAATACTCGAGAGGTGGAGTACTTCAGCAGTATAAGGTTAGTGTGCAGTGCCTTGGAGTCGTGACAGGATCAGTTTACTCGACAGAGGAGGAGCTCTTCAGCAGTTGCTGTTTCAATAATGATAATCCTTCTTTGAGCTGAGTCAATGACCTTTGTGTCTTCCTCATGATTGAGATGGTTTACTTGATAACCTAGGTATATGTATGGAAATATACCTAAGTAGTGGTTATCCATTAATTTCATATCCGTGTCATGCCTCTTTATTGAGATGGGTTACTTGATAACTTAGGTATATGTATGGGCTTATAACTAAGTAATTGTTATCTGTTTAGATCCTGCTTTGTGGTTATCCTTGTTGGATTTAGTGAGACCATGAGGGTCTTGGGGTCCCTATTTAGTATCGTTATACTCACCCCTGCACGGGCTATGACCGCACCTCGTTGTCTTGGATGAAAACGGCGGATAGCGCAGATGGAGGCCGAGTGTTCGAGGACTCGACAGTAGCCAGAGGTGGACCTCATGACGAGTCAGTATCTGGAGGTGGACCTCACGAAGAGTCAGTATCCGGAGGTGGACTTCACGATGACACGGTACTCGGAGGAGGTTGACGGGTGAGAGCGTTGCGGAGGATATCTGTACCTACCCTTCAAATAGGATCCGTGGTGGACGATCCAGGAGCTGCGCTATCTGTACCTACCCTTCAGGTAGGATCCGAGGAGGATGACCCAGGAGCTGCTTCTATCCTCCAGTTGTTTGTCTTTTCTGTTGTACTTTTGTTCAGTTGTAGCTATACTTTTCAGTTGGGTTTGTATTCTGGCCCATTTACTATTCAACACATTCTGTTGTACTTAGTGTAATACTTCCTCTTGTACTCTGGTTGGTTGTGTTTATGCTCTATAAAGTCAATTCCTTTCCAGTTATCGGGATTTACGCCTTTGGTGCTAGTCGCCAGCCCCTGGCCTATGGAAGGCGGGCCTGGGGTAGTCACAGAATGGGCCCCGAGGACGGGTCGTGACATATTGGTATCAGAGGAGTTGGTTCTACCGTAGAACTCAGAACTCTGATCTTTCCTTTCTGTGAAGCAAAAATGTTAAGGGTACCTAGTGTGGTCTTTAGTTCAGGGAGTCCAGTATTGGTGCGGCGGCCGACGTATCCATACACCAGGACCCTAACTACTGATTTTGGACATAGTGCATGAAAACACTGATTGCGTGTCTGTTTCCAAAAAGATTTAAATTCAGCTCAAACCAGGTTAGATCACCAGGTATAAAGTGTTGACCATGTCACATCTATTTAGGATGTCTCCACGTAGATAGTTAGTTGGAGTCCTGAGAGAGTACTCGATGACTGCCCACCGAGCGACGAGACTCTGGTGTAGGGTCCTCATTCAATGTTGGAACCTTCGGGTGGTGTACCAGTAGCACCACCACCCGTTGGGCAGCAGATGCCACCAGTCATACTAGTGGACGGTTCATGCTGATGGAGCTTGATGCACGAGTTCCAGCAGTAGAGGCCTCTAAGGTTACGAGGCGGGGTAGATTCCCAAGCAGCAATAGACTAGTTAGAGGCGATTTCTAGAGTTCTACACTATGTTTATACACTAGTTGAGCAGATGGGGATCTAAGTTACTGGTGTTTCCCAGTGAGTGACTAAGAGTTTGGTCCGCAAAGTGATGAGGCTTCGGTATGTGGACCGATGCCTGAGATAGTACCTTTGGGTAGTGCGCTAGTTATATCACTACCTGTTGGTCTGCAGTTACAACCGGCGGTACTAGTAGATGACACATGTAGGAATAGTGCATTACACTTGTTTCAGCATCAGATACCCCTCAGGTTCCGAGGAGAGCCCGAATTACAAGCAGCTGAGGACTGTCTTTAGGATGTGGCTAAGAGTTTTCTAGAGCTTATATAGCTTCAGCAGGACGACATGTCGGTAGTTGAGTATTCATCGAGGCGTACCGATTGTTCCTGGTACTAGATGACTACGATACGATCTGTGCTATAGAGCTCAAACCTCAGAGTGAGGTGTGTTTTAAGGACATCTGAGCCAGCACCTTTTCTCTATGAATTCCTACTTATGCAAGAGTGCTAGAAAGAACCTTTTTGGTTGAGAATTCTTTTGATGAATGGATGCATCCAGTGAAGGTTAGAAGTGGGAAAAGCAGGAAATGAGTGCTAGTCTTAGAGACTTGGGCATATTAAATGTTTCAAGAAGAGGAAGTGTAAAGGACAGATGAATCTGCAGGGCAGCAGACATGGAAGCAGAGCTAGGATAGCAGCATGAGGTGGTGTATATTTCAACATGTTACAACCACCTGCCATTGTAGACCCTTCCAGGCTCAGGGAGCAGGATGGTAGGGGAAGAGAGTAGCTGCATGCGGCCAAGGAGGGTGACCTAGGGGCTCTAGGAATGATTCGAGGTACGGACTGTGTCTAATAAGAGATTCCATATCAATAGACATAGGTACCAATCATTCATTCCTTCCATGAATCTTGTCCCAGACCCAGAGTTTCTGTTTAAGCTGCTGACTTGAACATTGCGTCTGGAGATACCTTTGGGAGGAGACTCGATAATCACCCTTACACCGATGGTGTGATCTGACCCTTGAGGCAAGAGTTTCAGTTGGAATCTCTTAGTGGCAGTGTCGAGGCCTTACGACGTTAGTTTGGGTATGGACTGGGAAACCACAGTTCATACACAGATTGACTGTATTAGGAAAAAAGTTTGTGGTTTACCTACAACGTTGGGATGAGTTTCCCTTGGTCAGTGAAAAAGAAACCCCAAGCAGCACAGGATAGAAGCATACATAAGTGGGTGCAGTCGATCACTCATGAGTCAGCCAGACTTATATTTATGCCAGACTTCTCCAGATTTGATTCACCTCTTCTATCATTGACGAAGAAGGAGAAACTCATTGTGTGGTCAGAGAGATGCTAGCAGAGCTTTTCAGGAGATGAGGCAGAGGTTGACTAGTGCGCCCATTTTGAGGCTACCGGTGAAGGTGCAGATCATCCAGGAGGAAATGAAGACTACACATAGTAGACGGAAGACCTATTCTAATAGGAAATGGAGGCCTCTAGACTTTGAGGATGGTGACCACATTCTTATATGGGTCTCACCTCGACAGGGTCTACGGAGTTGTGGCCAAGGCGGCAAGTAATATCTGAGGTTCAACAAACCGTCTAGGTCCTTAGTAGAGTAGGCAAGGTGGCTTACCTCCTAGCCTTTCCACTTCAGATGCACCGGGTGCATGATTTCATCCACATATCTCTACTGCGGAGATGTGTGCATGACCTATCCGTCATCTTTGACCACGAAGAGTTGGACATAGATGATAGGGTGACTTTAACAGGGTTCCAGTTGAGGTTGAGGATCGACAGGAGCAGGTCCTACAGGGATGGTGGATTTCTCTGGTGCGCTTTCGTTGGCAGCACGGGAACCTCCTAAGAGCACATAGGAGCATGAGGCTCAGATACGTGCTCGAAACCTCCTTTAGTTTCCCTATTTTTTTGTTGTACCTTCACGAGGACATAAATCCATGAGGTGGGAGTAATGTAAAGACCTGAAAATTTCATGGAATTTTTTTCTTAATTTCTTAGGAATTTTGTGAGTGCGCGGTTTCAGATGGAACCTGATTTTGAGGCCCGGTGTGCCCAGAATTATTTTCCGATGTTTTGGTAAGCTTAAATTAACGGGCATAAGCTGTTTTAATGAAAAAGTTTAATAACTCTTAAACTATTATTTGGATCAGAAATCTTAGGGCACCGTTGCACCCAGGATGGCGGGTTTACCCTTAGCGTGACTTAAGTTTAGTCGGTGCGGGACTCCTCTGAGAAAACCCAATTTTCGCTTAATCGTAAATAAAATAATTAAATAAATTACTTTATTTTTCAAAAGCTTATAACTCACAAATGGTAACTCGGATTAAAAATCCTAGAACACCACTAAAATCGTAAGGGTATTATTTCTTTAAGCAGATACTTACATGGGTCGGAGAGGTCCACCAGAGAAAGTTAGATTTTTGGCCATAAATAAAATAATTAACTGATAATTATTTTATTGTAAAATTCCTAACTTTGAAACGATAACTCAGATTGGAAATCTAAGAGTACCGTTGGGTTTGTTGGGGCGTGTTTCACCTAGGCAGATCCTAACCTCAACCGAAGTGGGTCGAGGATGACTGATAATAATTTTCCGAACTTTTTTTCGGGTACATTAGGGAAACGTACAAGCAGGTTTTTATAACTTTTGAACTGGTGCTCGGAATCGAAATCTGAGGGCACCGATGAACTCACAGCGCCGTTATTCGTTTAAGGGTACCTTTACCACAATTGTGTTTTATACGGGTTGAGAGTTAGTATTTGGGGATTTAGAATAAAATAAATAAAATGTGTGGAACACAATTTTCTTTAAAGAAGTTGGTTATTTCCTCCCAAGGGGAGTTAGAGGTGGGGCTCACACCCACATAACCTCCCATGAGAGGATATTTGTGAGGTGGGCCCACATGAGCCTAACAACTTCATCTTCCATTAATCCTCTTTAAACTCCTTACCTTATTAAGGTGGAACCTCTTCACCTCCCAAGCATTTATGAGTCCACCTCCTCTCATAAATTGTGCCAACCACAACCAATTAATTACATCATTAATTAACTTGGGTGTTAATAATTCTTTTGAATTATTTTGAATTGGTTGTCAATTCATTAAAGTTGTAGAAGCTTAGTTTTTTAATATTTTCTAGCAAAATATTTTGGAGGAGGGAACCTTTGGTGAAGTGGAGAAAGCTTCATTCTTCCACGAAGAACATCCTATCTTGGCGAAGAATGCTCCACGACTCCTCATACCCTCTTCTTCCTCCACGACAAGGTAGAAGACACCACTCGTGTGAAGCATAATCTATGTCAAGGATTCTTCCTTCAACGTTGACGGGACGACACGGTTCTCCACGACGCCATCTACCGCAACACTTGTCTTTCGCGACTCCATCAACGAATGAACCTCAAATACGAGGTAGTGGTTAATTCTTCGTTCAAGGTAAAATTAACATTCTTCGTTGACTAATTTGGCCGCTTGATATCTTCATAATGGGAGGAGATCGGACCACACAAACTCGGCCGATCCTCCTCCCCTTTTTGGATGATCATCCTTGATATTTGTGCCGAAGGCAGCGCGGTGCCATTACACCGTGCGGGAACAAAGAGGACTGCGAACGGAGCGGGCCACAGGGGTGGAGCGCGGAATCGGCGCGCCGTGCCGGTTGGGCAGGAGTCGCGGCCTAAGGCCACAGCGGTCTTCTAAAGGGGTAGTCAGCCAGCTGGTCACCAGCGCCACCTAACGGTGGGACCTGCGGGGGTCTCGTGGTCAAAACCAAGGCCGCCCATTACGGCCGACCGTTTCCGCAAACAGGGGCAGCGCCCCCTTCGCACCCCGCTCGGACGAGAGTCGAGTTGCGGCCAGGATGCCAGTGCTGGGCCGGGCCACCCGCGCTGGGCCGGGCCACCCGCACCGGGCCGGGCCGCCAGCTCCGGGTCAGGCCGCACTGGCCGGGTCGAGCCGTATCCAAGTGGGGCGGACCCGGACCCAGGTCGGGTCGACCCGGTTCGGGTCAACCCATGGGGTATTGGGCCGGCTCGGACCGGGCAAAAACCCCCCTATTTTCGAACTGTTTTCACTTAAACGGCCATAACATGAGTTTTGGACCTCCGATCGATTCACCTTCAAATGCGTAGGATCTCTTGAATCGAGACAGTCGTTTCGGTATATTACACTCAAGGTTTTGGTGAACTTTGGGTACGGACGGGTTGGTCCGAACACGGAACCAACCGGGCCCTCGGAGCTGAAACACTTATAACATGAGTTATGGACGTCCAATTGATGTGTCGTCGACTTTTTTGGATTCCTCTTGATGAGACGTAACTTTTGGCATACTTTACCTGAGATTTGGACTTAGTTGGAGTAGGGTTGGGTTGGATTGTACCTAAAATCCAACTGGGCCACTGGAACGGAGAAACAGATAACATTCAGACCGAACGTCTGTTTGACAAACCGTCAGCAGTATTGGTGATCACGTTGAGAAACGGTCCCTTTGAGTATACCCTATGTGAGTTCGGGGTACAGTTCAGATACGGCCGGGTTGGTTCGTACAAGAAACCAACCGGGCCCCCAGGGCTCAAAGGCGAATAACTCACAGACCGGGCGTCTGATTGACGCGTCGTCTGTTGAGTTGAGACCCCTATGACGAGGTGGTACTTTGAGTTACTTCTTCGTTGGACTTTTTGATACTTGGAGTATCGACCAGTAGCTCGTGCAGCGGACCCTCACGGAAATGAGCGTACGAAGTACGGAGACCGTGTAGCTGGCTGAGACCTGATGACTGCTTGTCCGATTCGAGTCGGAGTGACTTGTATAGTCCAGTAGGGAGCACTACTGTGTTTGGGTGGAGGAACCACGACAGATAGAACTACTGTGTTTCGGTGGCAGACCCGCGGTACTCGACAGAAGGAGTACCTCTATAGGCTATGAGGGGGTGCGCTTGTTTTTAGAGGCAGAGCCATGGTGGGAAGCGCTTGGAAGTAGCAGCAGGCCCGCAGTACTCGACAGGTGGAGTAATTCAGAAGTCTAAGGTTAGTGAGTAGCACCTCGGAGTTGTGACAGGATCATTGTACTCGATAGAGAAGGAGCTCTTCAGCAGTTGCAGTTCTGATAATGAAAATCCTGGTTTGAGGTGAGTCAATGACCTTTGTGTCTTCCTCATGATTGATATGGGTTATTTGATAACTTAGGTATATGTATGGGCATATACCTAAGTAGTGGTTATCCGTTGATTTAATATCTGTGTCATACCTCTTGATTGAGATGGGTTACATGATAACTTAGGTATAATTATGGGATTATAACTAAGTAAGGGTTATCTGTTTAGATCCTGCTTTGTGTTATACTAGTTGGATTTAGTGAGACGATTTGGGTATCGGGGTCCCTATAGAGTATCGTTATACACACCCCTGTACGGACTATGCATGCACCTCGTTGTGTTGGATGCAGATGACGGACAGCGCAGACGGAGGCTGAGTGTTCGAGGACTGGATGGTACCCGGAGGTGGTCCTCACGACGAGTCAGTACCGGGAGGTGGAACTCACGACGAGTTAGTATCCGGAGGTGGAACTCACGACGAGTCAGTATCCGGAGGTGGAATTCATGATGAGACGGTACTCAAAGGAGGATGACGGGCGAGAGCATTGTGGAGGCTATTTGTACCTACCCTTCAGGTAGGATCTGTGGTGGATGATCCAGGAGCTGCGTTATCTGTACCTACCCTTCAGGCAGGATCCAAGGTGGACGACCCATGAGCTGCTTCTATCTTCCAGCTGTTTGTCTTCTATGTTCTACTTTCATTCAGTTGTAGTTTTACTTTTTAGTTGGGTTTGTATTCTGGCCCATTTACTTTTCAACACTTTATTTTTTACTTATTGTAATACATCCGCTTGTACTCTGGTTGGTTGTGTTTATGTTCTATAAAGGAAATTCCTTCCTAGTTATCTGGATTTATGCCTTCGGTGCTAGTCGCCAGCCCCTGGCCTATGGAAGGCGGGCTTGGGGTAGTCACGGCATGGGCCCCGAGGACAGGTCGTGACAAATATTTTCTAAGTCTTTTTCATGAACATGTGTCCCTTAAATAACACATTTATGAAAAATACGTTTATGGTGTAGAAATAAATTCATTAAGTAATAATTTTTATGAATCCCTATGGTCATGTAACTTATTTTTAATCTAGATTAAGAGGATTTACCCTTTACTAAAGTGATAAATTATATCAGAGTTTCTATTCATATCGAAATAAAATGAAAGGGAATATATTTTTGAAATTAGTCCATACTTATTCCAAATATTGAATCCATTTTTGAAATTTAAAAATATATAAATTGTGATTTTAATTTAAAATTAAACTATAAAAAACTCAATTAAAAACATATCTGAACAAATTTGGTATATTGTATAAAATGTTTTAATAATAAATTCATGTAGAAAATGTATTTAAAAGTAAAAAATTAGATTACTTATAATAAAAATAAACTACAAAATTTTTTAAACATATGTAAAATAGAATATCCCTTTTTAAATGATTTAAAATAATATATAGTTGTAAATTTAAATTAGTAATTTCACTATTCATTAAAATTTTAAACTTCAACAGAAATATTTTCAAAATGTATAGTAAGATAATTTTGACAGTATGAATTAATAAATGACCTTATTTTCTCAATTTAGGCCTTATAAAGGTGTCAATATCAAATATATTTATTTTTTTATAGAATGAAATTAATAGTTTCTTGAACAAATCCTATTTTTGATGAAAAATTAATTTATTAAATAATTAATATTTTTACATAATTGTTAACATATTTCATGAAATTATTATTACTATTAAAAACATTAATGTAGTTTTATTGGTTATAATGGTTTTGTTTAAATTGTATTAATTTAATAGTATATCATAGTTTTTTTTAAACTCGGTGTTTTGTGAAACACTAGTTACCAAAGAAATAAAATTATTTAAAGAAAAATATTTCAAGAAATGAATTGGGTGTTACACTATAGTATCAAAAGACACTAAATTCTGAAAACCCTGTCAATTTTTGGTTCCATCCTCCTAAACATTGCTAAATCTACTCGAGAAACTATAAAAACTAATAAATATATATAATATTTAGAGATATTTATACCATAAATTGATGATGAAACATATGTATATACTATTCGATAATGATAATAGATCATACATTATTTAACCCATATTTAAGTAGTGTATTTTGTTATTTCCATAATATACTCAATTTATCACTATTTAGAATCTTATCCAACACCCAATAATCTAATGAATAAAAAAATGTGGTATTCAAATAGGAAAGGGGTTGGTAGAAAAATTAAGATTATCCACTGAAGATGATTAGATAACAAAAAGTATGTGATGGAAAATTTCCCTTATAGTGATTTAATGTTTCTTATTTTAGAAAAAAGGTAAATAATAAACATGTATGTGAAGAATAATTTTTTAATAATACTAGAATTTTAATATGAAAACCTTGAAAATGATTTAACTTATTTAATGAAATAATTTTTTAATAACTTTTTTTGAAATGTTATTTAATTTTTAAAACACTAAAACATGGGAATTATTTTTGGAAAAGGTGTTAAATATGTTCATGTTAAATCATTTTAAAAGTAATATTCATTTATAAATTTTCAAAAGAATAGTTAAATGAAACTTTTACTATATTATTTTTAAAATTCATTTTTAAAAAGGATGGAATGAAAAAAATTTATATTTTTTAATAAATTAATTTATATATATATATATATATTATTTTTAAAAATTATATAGTTTTTTATACATAAAATGTTGAGTCGAAGGTAGAGAATTTCATTTATAAAGGATGTAAATTTTTATCAGAATTATTAAATACCCATGTTGGAAAAATGCATTTAAAAAAGTATTGTATTTAATTTTTAAAATAGGTTGAATATTTTTAGGATCAAAAAAAATAATCTATTATAGTATACAAAAAAATTTATTACATCTTCAATGGAATGGAAAATATTGTGGAAGAGATTAATTTCTATGAATATGAATTATTATTTCCAATGAAAATATTTTATTTTAGATGGAAGTTCATCATGGAAGTTGATATAGATGAAAATAATTTACCTAATCAATGAAAAATAGAAGGCACCATAGAGAAATTTAATTTTGTAGATAAAATGGGATTAGGATATTATAACCAATTAGGGAATTTATGGATCAATGAAAGATAATTTTATTTGATAAAAATCATATGATTCGAGATAAATTTAAATTGAAACACATAAAATTAGTGGGAGAATGAAATTGAACTTATAATACCATCAATGAAACTTATTTCATGATGTAATGAATCAAAAGGTATCATAAACATCATATAAATAAAAAAAATTATAATGAAAATGTGTTTCAATGAATGGATGTTCTGAAAAAACCAATACATTTTTTGTAATTGTTTATTAAAATAAACATACAAAGAAGAACATGAAATTTAATATTTAATTTCATGAAATATATGAGAATAATGATAAAAAAATTAATTTAAATTACATTCCCCATTCAAAATATAACATTTTTTATTAAAATAATTATATCTCAAGTGGGGAAAATTGATTGATGTAATCCATATTTTTCTCCAAATACTTTTAACACATCAACCTAGTTTCCTAAATAATTAAATTTATTTTAGTAAATAACATCTTATGAAACATAATAATATCTACTTCACTCTAAATATAACATTTATTATCATATTCTATTTATTTATTACATAGTTTTTTATTTTGATATCCTAAAAAGCTAATCAATGTCAACATAATTCCCTAATTTTAACAATCAAATATGATATTCTAATTATAATTTATATGGTATGATAATATTTAAAAAAATCCAATTATTATATTATTATTAATTTATAATATAATTCACATTTAATTTCTCACAGCCATCTGTGAAATAGTTTTATATAATTGTTTAATTGGGTTGTTAAAATAACCCCAAATATGAAAAATCAATATCTCGTTGAGTGACTATATTTATATAACTGTATAATATAATTATGAAATAATAATAATGATATTATTGATATTTAATTATTTTTTTGAATTATATTTCTTGTTTCATAGATAATTAAATAAAATAAATATAAAAAATGGAATACATTACATCATGTATACAACAGTCTATACAATACATGATCAACATCCCTTTGTTTTTTATTTTGGTTGGAAATAAATAAATATTGGACATTGAATTTTTCTAATGAAACAATATAATAATAATGATACTATATTCATTATTTCACAATGTTTAGGTTTGGTCGGAATGAGGAGTATTATGAAGAAAATGTATAGAGTATGTAATACTCACGGTTGGAATACAAAAAATTACCTCAATGTATCATTAGAAATGAGAGGAATATTCTATATTATTCTTAACAGATGCTAATTCACAATATAATTTTATATTAGGATAAAAACGGTATATTTTAATGAAAAAAATAAAAATAATTCTTAAAGTATGAAGGGGTGGAAGTATTGATCTTAAATTATAAACCATGTATTTTCACATATTTTCTATCAAATAGTGAATTTTATTCGTGAATGTTTAATTTTTTTGAATAGGGTAACAATTTTTTACAAAAAAAACTTATGTTGAACTAATATTATAAAATAAATCAACATATAAAATATAATTATAATTAATCAATTTTTAATTTGTAATTTATTGTTTTATATTTCTAGAAAATATAAATTTAACATTTAAATTATAAAAATGAATAGAAAAATGTTTTGTTGAAAAAGGTTTATTTCACCATTAAGTTGTTATAGTATTATTATGTATGTATTTCCAATTGGAATATAAATAATATATTTTTTATAGGTTTTAAATTGTATTAAATTAATCTCTAAGAATGGACTACTTCATTAGATTCAATAAATTATACCAAATTTTTAGGATAACAATTCTATGAAAATAACATAGAAAATATAATATTGGTCATTCACTACAATCTTAATAAAAAGGATTTTTTATCCAATAATAAAACTAAAAATATTAAATAATATGATAATGTTTATATAGAATGTTTAATACATTTTTATACATTTAATTTATTGAATATATGAAAAACAATTATATAAGTGTATAATAATAGTTTTTAGAATAAATAATTATTTATGTTTATAAAAAGGTTAAAATGTTTTATATAAATACAACATAGTAAATTGAAATTATTTATTTTATATATAATTATAATTATTTTAGTTAATTTTATTAAGAAAATGTAATAAATTATGGTTTTATAATAATGTCAAAAAAATGATGGTTTTAGAAAAAGTAGTACTCTTTCTTTATTAAAATAAAAAAATATTTTAGAAATTAAAAAAATTAAACATAATATAATTTTGATATTATAATATAAAAAATAATTTATTTCTATCAAATAAAAAGTTAAAAAAATTTATATTTAATTTCATAACGGAATAATATATATATATATATATATAAACATTTCTTAAAAATCACACTCTAAAAAAGTAAGGGGTTTTTAATATTATTTCATACCAATATTTAGTTTAATGAATATAACATACTTATTCATATATTAATATATAATATAATTAAATAATCATATGTTAAATTCTATGAGTTTATTTTTTTGGTAAATTACAAAATACTTAAAAAATATGTATTTAATGAAACACAAACAATATGAATTATTTACCTTCAAAATATAGGAATTTTTAATTTATTAATATCATTTTATTTTCAATATTATTAATTTTTGTTTAATATTTATTAATAATAAACATATAATATGTCAAAGATCATTTTGGTTTAGTTTTTCCCTCGATTATTTTTTTATGTGGCCAATGTTACTAAAAATAGTATTAATTTTGTGTATTCAAAATATCGGGTCATTACATTCCCCTCTTTAAGATAATTTCATCCTCAAAATATTTATTTATTAATTATTAGTTCTGGTCTGAGGGGTATTTGTAATGAATTCATCATTTATTATATAAATTAAAACTTAACATCTGTCTTAGACTCATAATCTATATTTTGTTTCGTAGATTTACTAAAATCAATAAAAACCATACGTATAATAATCTACCCAATATGTATATTCCTTAATAATATATTTCCTGTAATAGGTGTTCCCCAAAACGATTTGAATCTACAAGACCTTAAATTATAGTGAAATCATATATTTCACAAAAAATTTAATCATCTCATTTACCGTTAAATGTATTTAAAACAAGTTCCTAAAGTGACACACAAGTCATTATGTATCATAATACAAAAACAAGATAAAAACACAAAAACATTAATGGATTCCTTTTTTCGTCAAATCGTTAATCAATTATATGTTTATCAATACAATACAAATCCCATTTATCAAGATAATTCAGACAATGATTACCTAAACTTCGTTCTTATATTAAATCTAAGAGTTGTGTAAACCATAATCATGTGTTTTCCAATAGTTACCCTCTAAAACCTGGACTTGTAATAAAATAAAATTTCAAGGTTACTAAATTAATTTAACTTATGTTTCAAATAACTTTATAAAAAAATTATAATGAAAAATTATTATAGGTTTCACATAATATTCATAAATTTTAGAGTATATAAAATTAAAAATGTTAAATATCAATCACTAATGAAAATGGCATAGATTATTAATAATGGATTTCTATTATGATATCTACCTCACTATTGTAGGTAATAATAATAAACCGACCTTCCCCTTTATAATAAGAGTATATTGAAATTATAAACCATGAAACATAATTCAGTTATAAAACAAACTATTATCAGCAATCACTCTATTCTCTGGTTTAATTTTATGGTTATTTTTCACCCAAATACAATAAAAAGCTATTATGAATAACATCATATTAAAAGATCATTTGAATTTAAAAATGCAATTCAATGATGTCTTCTTTGAGTAAACATCATATTCATCCTTTGATACAATCATTATAATCAAATATTTGTTATGTTATGTTATGTTATCTATTTCTACAAATAATTATCCTAAAAAAAATTATTCCAAAATTATCTTAATGTTTAATTCCATTCTAAAAACTAAAAAAGTATTCAAAATTATGCCCTAAAAGTTTTAATTATTCATTATCCATAAAATAACATATCAACAAATATATAAATTAACTTGTGAGTGTCTATATACTAATAAATGTTATCTATAGACAATTCTTATTTGGTTTTCATTGCAAAATAATTCCAAATGGGCCATATTTTTTCATAGAGAGAATGTGAATTAACTAAATAACAAGGAAGTGTAGTGTAAAAAGATGTATAGTTATGAATAATTTTTGTAAAATAGGGGATGAATGAGTTAATAACAAACACTCCCATTGCAGGGTTATTACACCTATGTATATCTATTACAGATCCTCCATGCACTTATAGTATATAAATAGGGATATCATTTATAGGAAAACCACATAATCAAAACTTCATCAAATCATACTAATTCTACATACTCATATACATTTTCCTTTTACTTTTTGAATATTCCCTTATCATAATCCGAAAAATTTTAAGTAGTACATAATTTATCAAAAATGAATATGTATACTTTTGAAGTTATGATCATACATTTTCTAATATTCTTAATATTCCACCATCTAACATCATAATCAATGAAATTACCTAAATCCTACTTTGATACCATATATATTTCCCAATATATGTGACTACATAATTACATTATTGAAAGAAAATATTTAATTACATATGTTTTCCAATATATTTTATGATTGTAATTTTAGAGAAATTAAAAAAATTAACTAACAATCTCCATGTATTTTGTCCACTAATGTATATTTTTCAACTATATAAGTAACTACGTAATATATTAAATTCATGAATATCTCTCATAAATAATAATAAAATATATATTCCTCTACATAAATTAGAACTATTTCTTTTCACTATGACCTTGAAAAATTGAATCATAAGAAATGGATGGGATGACATTCTTATTATGGTTAAATAGAATAGAAAATATTTAGTAAAAATAAGTTAGAATTTGATGAGGAAATGGGTATAACAAGAGTATACCTGAAAATAATACCCCATAATGATTTATCATAAGACATGTGTCATGGAAAGGGATAAGGTATAACATATGTTATGATCTAAGAGAGTGTATAAACATGGGTAAAAAATATGATCCATGATAGCATAACATAATGATGTCTAGGATCAAAAAATAATGGAACAAACTGATTCATTGGAAAAATACTGTGAGAAAATTCATCATGACCATATCTTTGTGAACAAATTCGATATATCCACAATAAAAAATTTGAGTAATATTATTATTCCCAATTCTATTTGATTAAAATAATTGTTTCCACACTAAACTATCTCACAATTTATAAACCTAAACTATTGAATTTAAGGGAAATATTGGTCCCCAACCATCGTCATCTATACATATGTGTTCAAGATAAAATAAATAATCATTGTAAAATAACGAACCTAAATAAATAAATTAAGTTTTATATCCTTTTTAGATGTAATCACATAAAGATTACATTCCTAATTATGTCAATAATTGTAACATTATTTTCTATGGAAAATTTACCAGAATGAAAATATTTTCTATGCATTTAGATGAAAATAATAATGAATCACTATAACAGAACATATTTTATTTGAAATTATTTGATAAGCGGTTATAGTTAAGCCAAAAAAATTAACAATTGATGGATTTACAAAATATAGGGGAACACCATTAAATCAATAGAATCCAACATTGGGTATTCACATATGAATGGAATTGGATAAATAATTATCATTATAATAAAAAATATAATTATGGAAAAAGTTTTTTTAGTGAATTATTTCACTCATATATATTTAACGCTTCTTATTTGTGACAATACATATAAATAATCAATAGGTATATGAAAAAAAATTAGAATCATATTTAGAAATTACCTTTAAAATAATAATGAATATGGACCTTATACAAGTGAAAACAATTTAAATAAAAACATATATACTAATGTAAAAATAGATTACATTGTAAAACCAAGAATCCTACAAATTAAGTACCAATATTAAAGAATTATTTTCTCATAAATATGTTTTAAAATAATTTTTTCTGTCTAAATTTTTATATATAATGTTGGATTGGAAAAATTACTAGTTTTTTTTTCAAAAGGCGGTTTCAAAATTGTTTAGAAGAAAAAATTTGACATATTAAACCTTTATTTATTAAAAAATCTCTAACAATATTGAACTAAAAATTCATAATGGTTTTATTGAGAAAACATGAATTTGGATATATAATATTATATTTTGAATTAATTATTAGCCAATTTAAATAATTTTTAATATAGATGTTGAAATACCTTTTCAAAATATTATTTTATGTTTCCTATTGAAAATAGTTAAAATTAATTACGAGGATCACATGAAATAATTTTTATTTATGTTCCTCAAAATTTTGGATAACCTTGGTGGGATAAGAATTATGGGGAAATTTTTTTATTAGAAATAATGAGAGTTATCCATTCCCATGTAAGAAAATTCACGATGTTATTATATAAAGGAAGATGATATCTTGAAAAATAAGTATTTTACTTAGAGGGAAAGAGAATATAGAATTGTTAAAATTAATTTGGATAATAACCTTTCTTTATAATATAATAAAAATGCAGAGATTTTATGACCAAAGAATAAATAATTTTGGTAAAAAATGTTATGGAGCAGGTATAATTTCAATAGAAACACATTGAATTATAGAGTGAAAAAAGTTTAAATTATTATAGTTCAAATGAAATAGATTTCGTGGTTTAATGAATAAATAGTTGGTATATTCACTCTCTAACAAAATTATATGATATATACAAACATGTCATAATGAAAGGAATTTGAGAAAAAATACATACAAATTTTAAATTTTTTAATAAAACAAAGATAAGATAAATAAAATGTTATTTAATATTAAATCTAATGGATTTAAAAATTATATACATGATATTAATAAATCCTTCTAGACACTATTATAAATAAGACAAGGTAAAAAAGAAACTTTTTTATAGGGGGAAATTGACATAAGAAAACCTCACCTTGTTCTTAATTCACGCTCTACGTGATACAAGCATCCGAAATAATTAAAAACTTATTATTAGATATCATATCATGATACCAATTAATATATATTTCACATAATATAAACAATTTTTTCTTATGATTTTTATTTATTATATAGACTTTTCATATGTTTCTAGGTTAATTTAAATAGATTTAGCATATTTACATAATTTTAGTGATAAAATGTCTTATTTTGATAATAATAAAATTAATTTATATAAACATTCTAGAAATATAAAACGTAAATGTTTTTTTATTCGTATATATTTTCATGATTATTTAATTTCCCATATTCACCTAGGATATATTTTATAAGAAATGTCCATGTTCTGCCTAAACAAACCTCAAATAAGAACACACTATAACATGATTTGAGTGTGTGGATAATGAATTGTATAATATCACAATAAATAAGAATAATTATATAATTTATATGATTTTATTTTGTGGAAATATATATTATATATATTCAATAATGTAATTAACTCATGATAAAAAATAGGAGATATTACTTGATGGATATAACATTTCACAGAACACACAATTAACATTATTTTATTTTTCTATGTGTATGGAATGGTATAAGTAGTGGGTTTTATATTGATATAATAAAATTAAATTATATTGATGTTAATGAGGTAATTATATTACAATTTATAGGGTCGAGTTAGAAGATAAATGTTTCTATGAAATTTTGAGGAGTATGATATACCCAATCTAGAACCATGAACATTCTTGAGAAAATATCCGTTTAAGTGAAGGGATTTGCATTAGTTTTGTCACCCATAGAAATATAAAATTTAGTTGGGATTCTAATAGGATAAAAATTTTAAAAAAATTATATATATTACGTGGAATTGGTATGGATATATGGGGTGGAAATTTCCCTATTTATATATTAATAAAAGTGAATAATTTTGAATATCCCTTACATTTCAATGTTGTAATTAAACTTTTCATGGGTAAAAGTGTAACCCCCTAATTTTTTAAAAGAATAAAATCATGTTGAATAAAATAAATGACATTATAAAATGAACATAGATGAGAATTTATCTCCAATAGAATTTATAATATACTTCTATTATAAAAAATTAATTCCTAGGGTATCATTCCATACACAATTCCCAAAGATTTTTTGGTTAAATAGAACACTTTACACAAAACACCAAGCTTAAACAGAAAATGATATGTATATAATTTTATAACTAGGACTTCAAACTGATAGGTATTAATAGTATTAATTAAATAATCATGAATATATATATATATATGTCCTAATAAATATTAAGAATTTATAAATGATGAACAAATGATCAATTAATTTTAGTGAAATGATTTTATTCTTGATTAATATGTTTTCATCAAGAATGATTTTTTATTTAATTTCATTTCAAAAAAATATCTTTTTTTTAAATTTAATACAAGTTATATGATAAAATTAAAATAATAATTTGTCTTGGAATATCAAATTTTACCATTAGTGAAATTTTGAGAGTTTTTGTAAAATATTGATTTTTCCGTAGGTAGTGAGAAATAATGATTTTTGAAAATCTATAATTTCTTTTCAATAAATTAATTAATATAAATTCCCAATAATTTTTTAATATAAAATTTGAATTATTTATTTATATTTAATCAAGTTAACTGATTTTAAAGCAATTTTATAATTGAATTTTTTATATGATTATTTGGGGGGTTAAAATGATATTTTTTCTAAAAACTTCTTTAAGTGCATGTTTTGACATGAATCACATTATACGAGGGTAGAAAAATGGGAAAATGGATACTAAATAATTTTCTATTATTATAGTGGGTTTCATTTCATTTTTACAACTTTTTTCACCCAATTCTCTTTGTGCCCCTTTTTTATGGGCATGATGGTGGCATCGAAACTAAGAAGTAAATATATAATGTTTCATTAAGGAGGTTCCACTGTTGAGTGGTAATAGTGGGTGATTACAGGGGGTGATTGTTTTTTAAATCAACCATGTTAGGTATGATTTACTTGGATAGTCTCTAGCGAGTTTATTCAAGGAGCTAGAAACAACCAGCAACCCTTTAATCCATGATTCGTGGACATAGCTTCCAAAGGATGGTGATCTTTGGATGATTTATCCAATGACACATAATAACTCCATTGGTTGAGAGGATGGTAGGTTAGGTTCATCACACCCTTTGGGGGGTAGGGATTATTGCATACTACACAACTCTCTGATAGATTTATGCAATTTCCATATATTTGTGAATAGTTGGTTCTTTCCCAAGCATGTGTCTATAGATTAACCCTAGGATGAAAGATCAATAATAGATTCAAATGTGTGGGGATGACTGAAACAACAGTAGGTTAAGACATGTAATGAGGTGCATTGAAGCTAATCATCATCTAGGGGGATGGTGATTGTTTTTATGTTGGGACCAAAAAAAATTAATGGGGTTCCTATGCATCCTCGTGAGGGAAATCAAATTCCATTTAGGTTGATGTTACTTTAATGAAAATATCACCATTACGGTCATCTGACAAGGACCCATCCATATAGTTTACCATCATACAACAAGGACATCTAGGTGGAATATTCCTAGTCATGATTCCCTGATGAACTTATGCTAAAGCGACCCAAGATACCCAAAATGTATATAGTATCCTAGTTATATATGATCCTATCAAGGATATAGCCTGGGAAATACTATGGTTTTCCGGCTAACAAGATTTAGACCTCAGGGTGATTTTCTATGCATCCCAATTTGTTAGGAATCAAAGCCCTAATAGTTTGGTATGAATTGAGACATACATCATTGTGGAAACCTATTTGTGGTGGGGATGATTGGGGAGTATACGTTGAATCTTACCTTTTGAGATAAATAAGTTGGGGACTATACATGAAGAGGATTCCCTAACAAGTTTTGGAGAATTTTATTATGGCCGATTTGGTAAGGGAATGTCCCATGAGCTCAGTCCGTAGGCAGGGGTCCTTCATATCTTGGTTTGAGTAGGAATAATAATTTTTATAGTTCATTGCATTTGGGGCTTATACATAAGGAGAGGCCTGATATGGTTTGTATTGATATTCCTGGGAGTTACTACAAAATAGGATGCCCACTTATCTTAGGACGTTAAATAGGCATCCTACATATCCCATTAAGAGTAGGAGTCTATTTCTTGTAGTTTATTGTATTTGGGGATTACACCTAGGAGGAAGCTGAATATGGTTTTTATTGGTATTCCTAAGAATACTCTTGAGGAGTATTCCCACTAAGATTAGACTTTCATCAAACTATCATACATATCTTGGTTAGAGGAGGAAAAATATTTCTTGTAGTTCATTGAATATAGGGATTATACCTAAAAGGAGGTCTGTGCTTTGGGGTTATGAAGATATCATGATCAACACTAACCTCTAAGACTATGTGAGTCATGCTCGGTGTGAGAAATAAAACGAGTAAGTGTATTTGAAGGTCACACATCCCATGTCATCTGATGATAGATGGTAGTGGAGCCAAAAGGGATAGAGAGGGGATTTAAATGTTTCAATTTCTTCTCACATGTAAATATCATAGAAAGACACATCTGATGGTCAATTTTATCATATCTAAGGATGAAAATAAAAGGATAAATGACACTACATACCATAGGATGTCTAGGGATTTACCTCATGGGGAGTTCCCATTTGGGTTTCATAGAAAATTTGGGTAATTTTTCTTCTCATCAAATGAAAAAGAAAGTGTGATTTCCCTTTTATATCACTAAACCACAAAGAAGGGAAATTCTAGTGATTACCCTTAACCCTTAGAATGGTGATTTTTACCTGAGTATTCCATGGTTAGGCCTCAAGATACCATGGTAATGTAAAATTAATGAAAATTTGGGGGTCCATACAATTGCTTGGATTTCCCATGTGACACTACTTACCATAAGTACGTAAACTCATATGGACGAACTGATGTGCCTGATGGTTTTATCATATTTGTCTTGTGGATTTGGACAAGTCTTGGTCTTAATGTTGATGGAATAGTTAGCAGAGGGGGTTCAGATGACAGGATAAATATATAAGGGAATGATTAGTACCAAAATTTGGAATGCTCGAAGGTACCCCATTCTACATACCATTTTTTCATGGGTCACGGGGTAGCCACCAAACGGTGTATTAATATGTGGGTGTATGGGCCGTCTAAGTAACTAGGTGATATGTGGAAATGGAATTGGTCTGCATACCAAAACTATATGTGGTTTCAGGTTTTTTCCCCACAGGTTGGTGTTATGCGGCACTCGATTCGATCTGCATAGTGATGTGCTACACAATATAAGGTTTCACCTGTATAGAAATTCGCTATGAGGTATTCCAAATTGAAGACGGGGAATTTATCCAATATGTCACGACCCATCCCTTGGGTCCCATGTCGTGACTACCCTAAGCCCACCTTCCATAGGCCAGGGGCAGGCGACTAGCACCAAAGGTGTAAATCCATAAACTATGAATTCATTACCTTTATAACATGAAAACACACCCAATAGAGCACGAGCTAGAAACCAAACACTAAATAAAACTATATACAAAAGGAGTGCTGAAAAGTAAAAGGGGGGCTGGAAATACAAGCCTACCTATAGTGTACAAGGAAACTGAAAGTACAAGTACTGGAAAAAGGAAAAGGGCTCCTGGAATGTCTACCGAGAAATATTACCTCAAGGGTAGGTAAAAATAGCCTCCACAGTACTACACATCCGTCCATATCCTCCATGTATCATCACACCGTGTGGTCCACCTCTGGGTACCGTCCAGTCCTAGTACACTCAGCCTCGGTCAACACTGTTCATCATCTGCATCTAACAAAATGAGTTGTTGGCATAGCCCGTGTAGGGGTGAGTATAACGATACAAATTAGGGAACCCGAGACCCTCAAGGTCTCACAAAATTCAACAAGGATAAATTAAAAAGTATGAAATCAAAAAATAACCCCACTTAGTTATATGCCTATACATATACCTAAGTTATCTAGTAATCCATCTCAATCATGAGGTAAACACAAAAGTTACTGACTCAGCTCAAACCAGGATTTTATTCTAGCGGTGGTATCAAGAAACATTTGTAAGAACACTGTCAAACATCTCAGCTGTTGGAGAACTCCTCCTCTATCGAGTATAGTGGGCCTACTGCGTTACACAAAGGTTCTTCCCACTAAACTTGGATAGTTGAGCTACTCCTCCGGTCGAGTACCATGGGTCTTCCGCATCACACAGAGGTGCTCCCCCTCGTATCCTACTGAGGTAATCCTCCTGTCGAGTATCGTGGGTCTGCCGCGACACCAAGGCACTCTCCAATGTGGGTCTTCCATGACACCAAGGCGCTCCCCACTGGTCTAGTCAAAACACTTCGAGTCGAATCAGTTAACAGTCGTCAGGTCTTAGCCTGCTACTAGGTCTCCGCACTTTTCTCGCTCGTCTCCAAGAGGATCTGCTCCACGAGCAACAAGTTGATACTCCAACTATCACAATGTCCCACGTAGAAGTATCTCAAAGTTCCTCCTCATCATAAGAGTCTCAATGCAATAGATGGTGCGTTAATCGGACGCCCGGTCTGTGAGTTATTAGTCGTTTTGTCCCGGGGGCCCAGTTGGATTCGTGCATGATCCAACTTTACTGTATCTCAGCTTTACCCTAATCTCTAGTGGGGTATACTCAAAGGGACCATCACGCTCAAAGAAAACCAGTGCCGATGACGGTTTGTCAAACGGTCGTCCGGTGAAAAAGATATGGACAAAGAAAGTAAAGGGTCGGTGGTGGGCCCTGGTCTGGTCCGACCCAGTCTGGGTTGACCCGGTCAGACCTATTGGGTCTATCGTGGCCCATTGGGTGGGCCGACCTGTTAGGTTCGGCCCAGTCCACTGGGCCCAGTCCAGCAGGCCGTGTGGGTGGTTCGGCCCGGACTCGGGGTCGGTTCGTCCCAGAGTGTTGTGGGGGTGCGGCTTAGGTGGCACGGGGTGCGTGGGGCGCGCATGATGATGCTATTCGGCCAGGCACATGGGACACATCCATGCAGGCTGGGAGGAAGCCGGGTAGGCCGGCAGGTGGCGGGGCAGGGCGCTGCCAAGCCGGGAGGTGGGCGGCGGGCGGCCGGGTAGGGTGCCAGGTGGGTCGGTGGGCGGCTGGGAGGCCTGGCCGACGCAGTTTGGTGCGGCTCGGGCCGGCGCAGTTCGGTGTGTCTTAGGCTAGAGGGGTTAATCCGGGGCACACGGGAGGCCGAAGGCGGTGCGATCCGGGGTGACTTAGACAGAGGGTTGCAGTGCGCCCCGGTGTGTAGAGAGGCTGGGGTGCGACGCAGCTCGGGGTGGTTCGGCCAGCGGAGCCAGTTCGGCTGGGGCACCAGAACTCCGAAACGCCACGAGGGAGACATGGTTTGCGGAGGCCGCGGGAAGCACGGCCTTTGCCTATTGCCTTTGTCGCCTTCAACGCTTCTTCTCCAAGCCGAAGATCATCACAAATAATAACGAAGGAGGGGTCGAGCCATGTTGGTTTGGCTCGTACCCTCCAGGTTTAGGGTGCTAGCAAGCAGTTCAAACTTTTTTATGTTTTCAAAGAATTACTCAAGAATAGAAAAGGGGAGAAAGATCAAACAAATAACCCCACATCATCTCGCAAATAAAACAAACTCAAATAATTCACCCTACCTTTGTTCACTGATCACCGATGAAGTCGATGGAAGAAGGTGAAGGTGATCGTCATTCATCGCACCCGCTGCACACTTCCAATTCTGAGTTCGTGCATTGGCTCGTTGATGATGATGTGGAGAGATGGTCAGTTGAAGATGTCTGACATTGGTAGAATCTCTGAGGAAGAAGTCAAATTCGCTCCTCACCAGTGTTCTTTGTTCTTCATTCATCATTCATCATTGGGAGATTTTCTATCTTCTCTCAAGTTCCACCAAAAAGAGAATTCCAAGCCAAAATAATAGGTTAAGTTATATATTATTTTATTGGAGAGAAATTATAAAAGCCAATTGATTATGGTGGGTGGCACAATTAAATGTTAGATTGGTTGACACATTTAATTGGCATGTGCATTGGAACAATTAATTGGTGAGGTGGTGGCACCATAAATCGTAGAATAGGTTAAGGGGATCCACCTCATTAATGAGGGGAGTTGAGATATTTTCCTCTCCTATCATTAATAGGGGTCGGGAGCTCCCCATGCCTATTATTAAAATTGGGAGGTTATGTGGTCTTGTGTGGTCCCCACCACATTAACCCCACATGGGAGGTTGAGGTGTGGTGGTCCCCACCAATATAACCTCTCTTGGGAGGTTATGGCATGGTGGTCCACACTTCCAACCTCCATAAAGAGGTTACAGATCCAGTGGTACCCACTTCCAAACACCCACATGGCGGCTCAAATAAAAATAAAATGAAGCTCACTTTATTTTATTATTTTCCATGAAAACCCAAAAACTAACTTTTATTCTCGGCCCACTGTCGTCGAAGTGAAAGTCTCCTTAAGTGAATTCTGGCACTGTGAGTTCAATGGTGTCCTCAGATTTCAATTCTGGGAACTGGTTCAAAAGTTATAAAAACTCACTCGTATGTTTACTGAACGTACCCGAACAAAACTTCAGAAATTGATTCCAGGCATATCGGGCCTCAGAATCATGCACCGTCAATTTTCGCAGACTCGTAAAATTCCCATGTATTTAAAAAAAATTCCCATGGAATTTTCGGGTCTTTACATTCTCCCCACCTCAAAGATTTACATCCCCATAAGCTACAAATCGAACAAAGAGAATAAGTGGGGGTACTAAGCATGCATCTGAGCCTCCCACTCCCATGTGCTCTCCTAGAGGTTCCCGTACTACTAGTGAATATGTACCCGAGGTATCGACCGTCCATGTAGGACCCGCTACTGTCGATCCTCAATCTCCACTGGAACCTCTGTGAAAGTCACCCCATCATCAACGTCCATCTATCCATGGTCAATGATGTGAGAATGGTCATGCACATATCTCATCAACTGAGATACGTGGAAGACATCATGCACTGGGTGCAGCTGAGATAGAAGAGATAAGCGTTAATCCACCTCGTCAACTCTGTTGAGGACCTGAAAAGGTCCGATGAATCTCAAAGATAACTTGTCGCCTCGGCCAAATCTATGTAGACCTCATTGAGGTGAAACCCATAGAAAGACGTAGTCGCCATCCTCAAACTCTTGAGGTCTTGGTCTCCTATTAGCATACGACTTTTGTCTACTCTGTGCAGTCTTCATCCTCTCCTGGATGATCTGCACCTTCTCTGTGGTAGCTTGTACCATCTCTGGTCCCACTAGTGCTGACTCCCCAGGCTCAGTCCAGCATAAGGGTGATATGAAAGGTCTTCCGTATAATGCCTCAAAAGGTGACATCCTTTTGGTGGAGTGATAGATTTTATTGTATGAAAACTCCACCAAAGATAAGTGATCTATCCATCTATGACCTAAGTCGAGGACATAAGCACGCAGAATGTCCTCGAGGGTCGGGATGGTCCTCTTAGTCTGGTCATCCGCCTGAGGATGGAAGGCGGTGCTCAGACGAAGCAGCATCCCAAAATCCACCTGCAACCCCTTCCATAGCCGGGAAGTAAACCGTGCGTCATGATCAGATACTATGGATGAAGTTACTCCATGTAGACACACAATATCTTGCACATAGAGTCATCCTAAGCTCTCTACTAAACCCTACTCTCTGATCGATAGGAAGTGGGCCGACTTGGTTAGTCAATCAACGATCACCCAAATCGAGTCATGATCCCCAGATGTACATGGAAGTCATGTTACAAAATCCATGGATATCCCATCCCACTTCAACACTGTGACCTCTAAAGGGTGAACCAAGCCTGCTGGTACCTGGTGCTCCACCTTCACTTGTTGACAAGTGAGGCAATGAGAGACAAACTCTGCAACATCCTTCTTCATCCTCGGCCACCAGTGTTGTCATCAAAGGTCCTGATACATCTTCTCCACTCCTGGATATACCGCTAAAAGGGAATTGTGGAACTCCCTCAACACTTCCTCCTAAAGTGAAACTGGTTCCATATTATGCCCTCTGAATAAGATGATTTTCTCCAAACCTTCAGAAAATCCATCAAGTGCCTTCCCTATGGATATCTATGCATGTCATGTCTCACAGTAAGTGTCCCCAAGATGTGCCTCTTTGACTCACTGTAGAAGTGGGGAAGTGACTATAAGGGACTGAAAGAAAATCTGCTCCATCTCTTTCTACAAAGGATATCCGCAAAGTGGAAAGCTACTCTGTCTCTTTACCTAGAAGCTTTGTACCAGATCTCATGATAAGTGCATCTGCAACAACATTCCCCTTTCTAGTAGTATAGATTATTTCAAAGTCATAGTCCTGGAGTAACTCAAGCCAACGTCGCTTTCTTAGGTTCAGGTCCTTTTGAGAGAAGATATACTTGATAATATTGTGATCATAGTACACAATAAAACGTTCAACCATCAGATAGCGTCACCACATCTTTATGGTGAAGACCACTGCTAATAACTCCAGGTCATGGGTAGCATAGTTTTTCTCGTTCTGTCTCAGTTGTCGAGAACCATATGTGATCATTGCTCACTCATGCATCTGGACACACCCGAGTAAGGTCCCTGATGCATCACAGTAGACTATGTATCCTATGCCTTCCTCTAAATTCATCAAGATGGGGGAACTAGTCAGCCTCTTCCTCAGCTCCTCAAAGCTCTACTGACATCTCTTTGACCCAATGAAGGGTCACCCCTTCTTCGTCAAGGATGATCGTGGTGATGTAACTCTAGATAAGTCTAGAATGAATCTCCGGTAGTATCCATCCACACCCAGGAATCTCCGTACCTCTGTCACACTCTTGGGTTGCTCCGAAGCAAAAAACTACTCAATCTTCACTCGATGCACGACAACTCCAGCCTCTGAGAAGAAATTCCCCAAAAAGTGTATCTCATGGATCCAAAACTGGTACTTTGAGAACTTACCATAAAGCTGGTTCACTCTGAGTGTGTCCAGTACTACCTGCAAATGGAAGGCATGCTTCTCCTCAATAGTCGAGTAGATCAGAATGTCGTCAATGAAGACTACGACAAAGCGATCGAGGTATGACTAAAAGATATTGATCACGAGTCCCATTAACACTACTGGAGTGTTGGTTATTCTGAACAGAATAACCGAAAACTCGTAGTGGTCGTACCGATATCTGAAGGTCGTCTTTTGTACTTCTTGTCTCGAACTCTGAGCTGGTGACAACCTGATCTGAGGTCTATCTTCGAGAACCACCGAGCTCCCTTCAACAGATCAAATAGGTCATAAATCCTCAGGAGTGGGTACTTGTTCTTCAAGGTCACCTGGTTTTGGCAACGATATTCGACAAAAAAGCCCCAATCTCCCATCCGCCTTCATGGTGAACAGAATCAAGGGTGCCCAGGGAGAAACACTGGGCCGAATGAATCATTTCCCCTGCAAGTCCTCTAGTTGTACCCAATGCTCATGAAGATCAGAGGGAGCCATTCGATATGCTAGTGTAGATATCGATGCCATCCCAGGGTATTGGTCAATGTAGAAGTCCAAATCTTATCAAGGAGGTAGACCTGGGACATCATTATGGAAACAATCTGCGTACTGGTCCACCACTACAGGATAATCCAGACTCTCTACATCAACTGCCCTAAGGGTAAGGCAAGCCAAATGATGAGTGATTGGTTGTACTCTCCTCTGGGAAAGTCCATCATGCACTGCAAAGGCTCTCTTCTCGCCAGTGAAGGTGAACCCGGTCCCATCTGTGTGGACACACTACACTTTGAGCCTAATACAGTCAATTTGAGCATGGACTATAGATAACCATTCCATAACCAAGATGATGTCATAAGGCCTGGATGCCACTTCAAGTAGATCCCAGCTGAAGCTCTCACCTCCTAGAGTAAGCTCACACTGCTAGCACCGGTGTGTAATCATCGAGTATACTTCCGTAGGAGTCTCTAGCCATAAAGATCGAGCCAATGGCTCCGTCAGAATATCCGGGCTCCAAATCAGGGCAGTGGAAATGAAAGAGTGAATGGAAACTAGGTCTATAATAACTACATCTATTGTGGATTAGACACAGATCGTACCTCGAATCATCTCTAGAGTGTCGTGATCATAAGCCTCAGCTTCTTGGAGCTGATCTCTCCCATTTACACCTACTCCCTGCGGTCGAGGTGGACCTCCTGGTGGTGGTGGTGGTAACACCTCGAATCTTCAACCACCGCCAGCTGTACGGACAACTCCTCTGCCACATCCACCTGCTCCCTACAGACCGCCTCGATCGAATCTCTGTCTCTACCTGGGCGGTCCTTAGACCGTCTGCTGATTATCTGAATGGTAGGTCAGACAATCCTGATCCATGTGACCCTGCTTGCTGCATGAGTAACACAGCTTGTTCCTCAAATGATTGGCTTCATCTCTTGTGCCTCGCACAACCAAACCTGAGTCCTGAGGTCGTCCACTAGATGGTCTGGTCCGTTTGGACCTCTACGATATCTTTCTACTACCAGCTACAGAAGACTCTGCTACATGTCAACTAGGGGTGGGTCTCACTGCTAGAGACTACTCCGCAAGGAAACTCTTCACCATGACGGCTCTCTCTAGCACCCTTTCCTATGTCTGGATGTTGAGTGTGATCATCGAAGCCCTGATCTCTCACCTGAGCCCCTGTTCGAAGGTCTGGGCCCTAAAGAATGGGTCGCGTACCATATCTGTGGATTAGTGCAAGAGGTCAGTGATCCTCGCTGAGTACTGTGGTACTGTCATGCTGCCCTACTATAGATGATGTAACTCCTGAATACGCACTGCGTGGAGAGTCGCTGGAACAAAATCCGCCTGAAATAGACTCTCGATGTCTTCCCAGATAAGCGTCACCTCATCATACACCTGGAGCATCAGGCTCCACCATCTGCCTATTGCTGCCTAAAGAAGACTCACAGAAAGGATCACAATAAGGTCTGCTGGTGTCCCTACCATTCTAAAGACTCTCACCACATCCTCCAGCCAATCCTCAGCCACCTGTGGGTCCGTATCTCACCTGAACCTGGGTGGCCTCAAGTGCTGGAACTCGTGCAACACCCTCAAGTGGCATGCATCATTTGATGCTGGGGCTGGTGGCATCGGTGGACAAACAAGAAGTGGTACCACTAGTGCCTCTCCTGGAAAAGGGCCCTACATAGAGGCCTCATCACTCAGTGGGCTATCTGCACATACAACTCTCAGGGCTCTAATAGGTCATCCGTAGGGAGGAATCCTGAAAGAATCAGATGCAACACTATCGAAATATTATACCTGGTGAGCTGACCTGGTTGATCTGACTTAAAGAAAACTTTTGAAAACACACACGCAATCTGTGTTTTTGTGCACTGTGTCAGAAATCATTAGTCTAGGTCCTGGTGTATGGATACGTATGCCGCCACACTAACACTAGAATCCTTGAACTGAAAACAACACTCAGTACCCTTAACACTATTGCATCACAAAAACGATCAGAGTCCCAAGTTCTACAGTAGAACCAACTCCTCAGATACCAATTTTTCACGACCTATCCCCCGGGGCCCGTGTCTGACTACTGCAAGCCCTCCTTCCATATTCCAGGGGGTGGCGACTAGAAACAAAGGCATAAATCCCTAAACTGGGAAGGCATTGCCTTTATAACCTAAAAACGCACACAATATAGTACGAGTTGGAAACAAAAAACTAAATAAAACTATATACAAAAGGAGTGATGAAAAGTAAAAGGGGGTCAGAAATACAAGACCAACTGTAGAGTATAAGGAAACAAAAATTACAAGTACTAGAAAAAAGGAAACAGCTTCTGGATCATCCATCGGGAAATCCTACCTATAGGGTTGGTACAGATAGCCTCTACATCACTCCACATCTGCCCTTCTCCTCTATGTACCTTCATGCCATGTGGTCCACCTCCGGGTACCGTCTAGTCCTGGTACACTCAGCCTTGGTCAATGTTGTCCATCGTCTGCATCCAACACAACGAGGTGCAGGTATAGCCCGTGCAGGGGTGAGTATAACGATACTCAGTATGGACCCCTAGACTCTCAAGGTCTCAAAAAATCCATCAAGGAGAAACCACAATGTATGAAATCAACAGATAACCCCAGTTATGTATATTCCCATACATATACTTATGTTATCAAGTAATCCAAATCAATCTTGAGGTAAACACAAAAGTTACTAACTCAGCTCAAACTATGATTTTATTGTAGGTTTAGTATCAAGAATCATTTCCAAGCACAATGTAGAACACCTAGGCTACTAGAGAACTCCTACTCTATCGAGTATAGTGGGCCTGCCGCGTCATACAGATGTTCTTCCCACTAACATTGGACTGTTGAGCTTCTGTCGAGTACCACGGGTCTGTCGCATCACATAGAGGCAC
Organism: Viscum album; assembly: GCA_963277665.1. Taxonomy (NCBI): domain Eukaryota; kingdom Viridiplantae; phylum Streptophyta; class Magnoliopsida; order Santalales; family Viscaceae; genus Viscum; species Viscum album. Next base: position 941,146,990 of record OY728129.1, read on the forward strand.
TCCCCATCATGGGTATCCCACGTCACACATAGGCGCTCCCCCTCGTAGCCTACTAAGGTAATCCTCCTATCGAGTATAGTGGGTTTGCCGCAACACCAAGGAACAACCCATTGTGGGTTTGTCACGACATCAAAGCCCTACCCACTAGGCTAGTCGAAACACTCCGAGTCGAATCAGTCAGCAGTCGTTAGGTCTCAGCTAGCTACTTGGTCTCTGCACTATGCTCGCTCATCTCTAGGAGGATCCGCTCCACGAGCTACAGTTCGATATTACAACTATCACAAAGTCCCACATAGATGTACCTCAATGTTCTACCTCGTCGTAGGGGTCTCAACGCAACAGACAGTGTGACAATATGACGCCCGATTTGTGACTTATTATCCTTTTTGTCCTAGGGGCCCAGTTGAATTCATTCAGGATCCAACCTGATCGTATCTCAACTTTACCCTGATCTCTAGTGGGGTATACTCAAAGGGACCATCGCACTCGATGTAAACCACCACCACTGACAGTTCGTCAAATAGTCTTCAAGTGCCAAAGATATGTCCAATGAAAGTAAAGGGTTGGTAGTGGGCCCCAGTCTGGTCTGACCTGGTCTAGGTCAACCCGGTCTGCGTCAACCAGGTCAAACTTGTTGGGTCTGGCCTGGCCCATTATGTGGGCTAGCCTATTAGGTCAGCCCAGCCCGCTGGGCCCAGCCCAGAAGGCCGCTTGGGCGGTTCAGCCCGGACCACCGCGAGGGCATGGCTCGGGCGACACGGGGCACACGGGGCATGCGGGGCGCATGGGGTGTGCATTACAGTGTTGTTTGGAGGGGAACACGAGAGGCGGTCGGGCATGCCGGGAGGTAGACAAGCAGGCCGTTGGGCGGCTGGGCAGGGTGCGGCCAATCCGGCAGGTGGCTGGGTAGGGCGCTAGGTGGGCCGGCGGGCAGCCGGGAAGGCTGGGAGGCCAGACCGGCGTGGTTCGGCATGGCTCAGGCCGGCATGGTTTGACAAGGCTCGGTCTTGTGTGCTTCGGCACGCTCGGACCGACGAGGTTTTTCTGGGGCATGTGGGAGGTCGGCGGCGGTGCGAGATGGGGTGGCTCTGCCGGGGGGCCTTGGTTTGGCCCGGTGTACAGCACGGGTAGGGCACGGCGCAGCTAGGGGTGGTTCAGATAGCAGAGACGATTCAGCTGGGGCACCAGAACACCATTGCGGCGGCGCAGTTTGTGGTGGTGGAGGGAAGCGCGGCCTTTTCCTATTGCCTTCATCACCTTCAATTCCCCTTCGCCAAGCTGAAGAACATCACAAATTAGAATGACGGAGGGGTCAGGCCATGTTGGTTTGTCCCTCACCCTCCACATTTAGGGTGGTAGCAAGTGGTTCAAACATTCTCGAGTTTTAAAAGAATTACTCAAGAATAGAAAAGGGGAGAATGATCAAAAAAATCACCCAACATCATCCTGAAAATAAAATAAATTCAAATAATTCCTCCTACCATTGTTTGTTGATCTCCGATGAAGTCGCGGGAAGAAGACGAAGGTGATCTCCGTTCTTCACGTCTTCTATACACTTCCAATTCCACATTCGTGAATCAGCTCATTAACAATGATGCAGAGGGATGGCCAGTTGATTACATCCCAAATCAGTAGAACCTTGGAGGAAGAATATTAAGTTGATCTTCCCCGGTGTTCTTCGTTCTTCGTTCTTCGTTGGGAGATTTTCCCTATTCTCTCAAGTTCCACTAAAAAGAGAATTCCAATCTGAAATAATAGGTTATGTTATCTATTATTTTGTTGGCATGAAATTCTAAAATAAAATTGATTAAGGTGGGTGGCATAATTAAATTTTAGAGTGGTTGTCCCATTTAATTGGCATGTGATTTCTCACAATTAATTGGGGAGGTGGTGGCATCATAAAAGGTAGAAGAGTTAAAGGGGCTCCCCCTCATTAATGAGGGGAGTTCAGAGATTTTCCTCTCCTCCCATTAATAGGTGTCGAGTGGTCCTCAGGGCCCATGCCATGACTAACGCAAGCCCGCCTTCCATAGGCCTGGGGCTAGAGACTAGCACCAAAGGCATAAATCCATAAACTGGGAAGGCATTGCCTTTATAACATGAAAATGCCACTTCTCCAAGCCGAAGATCATACCAAATAAGAATGATGGAGGGGTCAGGACATGTTGGTTTGTCCCAACCTTCCAGGTTTAGGGTTGTAGAATGTAGTTCAAAATTTCTTAAGTTTTCAAAGAATTACTCATTAATAGAAAAGGTGAGAAAGATCAAACAAATAACCCGACATCATCTCGCATACAAAACAGACTCAAATAATTCCCCCTACATTTGTTCGTTGATCACTGATGAAGTCACTGGAAGAAGATGAAGGTGATCGTCGTTCTTCGTGCCCGCCGCACACTTCCAATTATGATTTCATGCATCGGCTCATTGATGACGATTTAAAGGGATGGTTGGTTGAAGACGTCCCACGTTGGTAGAAGCTCTGAGGAAGAAGTCGAAGTCGTTCCTCACCGGCATTCTTTGTTCTTCTTTCTTCATTATTCATTGGGAGATTTTCTCTCTTCTCTAAAATTACACCAAAAAAAGAATTCCAAGCCAAAATAATAGGTTATGTTATATATTATTTTATTAGCAAGAAATTCTAAATTCCAATTGATTAAGGTGGGTGGCACAATTAAATGTTAGAAGGGTTGGCACATTTAATTGTCATGTGTGTTGTCACAATTAATTAGCGAGGTGGTGGCACCATAAATGGTAGAGAAGGTCTTGGGGATCCCCCTCATTAATGAGCGGAGTTGAGAGATTTTCCTCTCCTCCCATTAATAGGGGTCAAGTGGTCCCCACCCCTATTATTCAAATTGGGAGGTTATGTGGTCTCGTTTGGTCCCCACCACATTAACCCCACATGAGAGGTTGAGGAGTGGTGGTCCCCACCACCATAACTCTCATGGGAGGTTGTGGCATGGTGGTCCCCACTTCCAACCTATACAAGGAGGTTATAGATCCAGTGAGACCCACCTCCAAACACCTACATGGTAGCTCAAATAAAAATAATGTGAAGCTCGGTTTATTTTTATATTTTCCACAAAAACCCAAAAATAACTTGTATTCTCGACCCGCTACCATCGAAGTGAAAGTCTCCTTAAGAGAATAGCGGTGCTGCGAGTTCAACTGTGTCCTCAGATTTCAATTCTGGGCACCGGTTCAAATGTTATAAGAACCCACTTGTACTTTTACTAAATGTACCCGAAGAAAACTGCATAATTTGATTCTGGGTACATCGGGCCTCAAAATCATGCCCCGTCAATTTTGGCGGACTCGTAAAATTCCCATTCATTTTAAAAAATAATTTCCATGTAATTTTTGGGTATTTACACTATATTTCATGGTAATTTCTTCCACTAAATTCATATGGTTCTCAGTTCTCCAATTTGGATTGTGTCTTTTTCATTATTATTATTAAGCATTCGTCATTTCATGGTACATGGTGGGTTTTTTCCTACTAGAATACACTTGTTGTTCCGTAGTTCATAAATTGTTTTTCATCTCAGTCTTCTATATGTAAACTCCAAAATCCCCAAATAATAATATCCCCTTATCTTATCCCTTCTGGGTCATTTTAACAAGTGTCGTTATGGCTATATCTATAGGTCACACGATTCCTTTTGCAGAATCCCATAGAGAGATCTCCCAACCTACAGATGACTCGGCCATCCAAGGTTTGTAGGGATGAGGTTCACAGTGGCTGCATTTAGTGGTGGAAGCAGTTTGTGTTGGTGGTAATCACCACCTCAATCTCACGAATGGTGTGTCATGTTTGTAGGTCTTCCTAGCCTTTCTTCACCCATGAAACATTTTGTTTTATGGACGTGGTTCACAACAGTGTACTACTCCTTCTCATTTCTCCCAAAAACACCATTCATGATGGATGTAGCACTAACCTCCCCATCCATGTATTGTGGTTCATAGTCGATGATTTCCATAGATAATTCCCAAAACCGGGTATGGGGACCGCTCTGGGTCCTTTTCCAATGTTGTCTTATTCAAAAATATTCTTCATATTTTAAATCTAAAATACATATTTTCACTCATTAAATTTTTAGGAATATTTGATTTCCAATTTTCCATGTTTTCATGACCCTAAAAATTCCCCCATTGGAATGTGCTCCAATCAGGATGAAAATGAGACTATTCTGATGTAGAATGAAATCTTGAACTGAACTATTTTGTGGTAGAAAAGGAGACCAGTTAGGAGACCCCACCTATAAATAGGTGGCCCATGTCATTTGACTTCCACCATATTTTTGGAAAATTATTCACTTTTAATTTTCTACTCATCCTCTCTACTTCCTCATACCACACCCTTTGCAAAATCCTTTGACCAGGAACAATAAGATTCATTTGTCAAATAGAAATCCCTTCATGGCCTCTCTCGTCTATGAACCTACTTTTAAATCTGCTGACTGAACATTGATTATGTGAACTATGAGTTTGAGCTTTTGTGTAGTGAGTTCTATAGGTGTTTCATCTACAACCGTGAACTATTTTTTAAACTCATGATCTAAACATTAAATTTCCAAACATTGAGCTCTGACTTTCGCATAATGAGGGTCACATATAGTTTCCTGCTCCAAGAATTGTTCGGTTCATTGTTCATGGGATGTTCTTCCACTAAAGGCATATGGTTCAAATATATCCAATTAGCATTGTCACATTATAATTATTATTGTTAATCATTCTTATTTTTATGGAACATGGAAGGTTTATACCTACTAGATTATACTCGTGGTTTTGTAGATCTTGAATTTGTTTTCTTCTAAGTCTTCTACCTACAAACTCCAAGATCCCCAAATAATAATATCCATTTATATTATCCATTCAGGGCCATTTTAACAAGTTCAATGGAGGATATATCTACATGTCACATGATACCTTTTCCGGAATCCCACAAAGAGATCTCTCAGCCTGCAGACGACTCGGTCAACCAAGGTTTGCAGGGCTAAGGTTCAGAGTGGATGAATTTTGTGGTGAAAGCGGTTTGTGGTGGTGGTAATCACCAACTAAATATCACAAATGATGTGTCTTGTTTGTAGGTCCCCTTTATCATTTGTTCACCCATGAAACATTATTTTTTGCAGAGGGGGTTCACAACAGCGTACCACTCTGTCTCATTTCCACCAACAACACGATTCAATATGGAACTAGAACTGACCTCCCCATCCACGTACTATGGTTCAAAATCGATTATTTCTATAGATCATTCCCAAAACACATTATGTGGACCGCTCTGGTTCCTTTTCCAAATTTGGCTTCTTTGAAATTCTTCATCATATTTTTAATCGAATATACATTTTTTCACTTATCAAATTTGTAGGAGTATTTGATTTCCCATTTTCCATGTTTTCAGGACCCAGCAAATTCTCCCATCGGAATGACTTAAAATGAGGATGAAAAGGATACTATTTTAATATAGAAAGATATCCTGGACAAACTATTTTGGGGTAGAAAAGTAGACCGGGTGGGGGACCACAACTATATATAGGGGCCCCATGTCATTAGACCTTTACCAGATTTTTGGAAAACTATTCACTTTTTATTTTCCACTCATCCACTCTACTTCCGCATAACAACCCCTTTTCAAAATCCATGGAACAGGAACAATGATTTGCATTCAACGAACCGAAATACCTTCATGTGCTCTCTCTTCTATAAACTAACTTTTAAATATATGGACTGAACTTTGATTCTGTGAACTTTGAGTTTTAGATTTTGTGTAGTGAGTTCCATAGGTGGTTCATTACCATTCATGAACTGTTTTTTAAACTCATGATCTGAATATTAAATTTCTAAAATGTGAGCTCTCACATTCACATAATGAGGTTCTCACATATTTTCTTTCTTTTGGAACTAATCGGTTCCATGGTCATCGTGTCACATGCGATCATCTCATGCGTTTTTTCATGAATTATGAATTCATGGAGAATCTATTCCATGAACCATTTTTAGGGATAAATATGTGAAATGCATTTTTATATGAACTTCATATTTCATTTTCCATTTTTTTGGTCATTTGCACAATGATTTTATTGGACTAACTTTTTGTATAATATTTTTTGTAAAGAAAAGAGATGGATCACCCAGAGGTTATTTTTTAGGATGTTTTCATCACAGGTGTTTTTGTTTCTCCCCTTTCTACTTCTGATAAAATTTAGAATAATGTGGATAACAATGTTTAAAAAAATATCAATATTTCCCAAAAGAATCAATCCATAGGGAATCTTCTTAATTTAGGTTATAGGGAGTATCCATTATTAGACAAGATTCCCATTGATGGATTTGATTTACAGTATGATAAAATAAATATGACATCGTGTCATGCTGAAAAACCCGCTTCATGCATATTTTATATCACCATACCTATGGCCCATATTTCAATAAAATGATGATTCATTTAGAAAGATACTGATACCCAGTCCTTATTGAAATATGATCCTCGATCTCCAAATGGTGTATGAATTAATCAAAATGAGACCACTCATTGCTACCATAACATTACATGGATGGGCATATGAAATGAACAACATGGTTTTTTATCGAAGTTGGACCTTCGTTATGGATGTTCATTTGGTTTGCATTGGGATGGCCTTTTTTGGTTCGTAAGAGATGTGATGAATTCCTAGTTCATTTATAGACTGTGGGGTTATATGAGGTGGTCTGGGTAACCCATAACTATTTTAATCTAAGAAGTTCTCTTGTCCTATAGCTTTTGAGTATATGGAATCCATATACCGATAGCTTTCATTTAGTTCCTTAGGAGGTCGGAATTAGAATATGGGATGTTTAGAGAAATTCAAGTCTCCTCATTGTCAGGTATATATTGGAAGAGTTTCTTATTCCTCCTTCAACTAGGGATGATGAGGAGAGGACTCATCCTATAACTAAGAGACTCAGTACCCATGTGAAAAAAATAAAGGAAATTAACTATTTTCTGAAGAAATACATTCACTATTCAGATATGATTAACTCCTTCACTATGAAATGTGGTCCAGATCCTAGTGTGTGCTGACTCAGGTCCTTCCAAACCAAGGAAACATGTAGGTGAGCATGTTCCTACTAGCCTACATTAGTGGATGGTCAATTTCATGAGTGGGGATGAGAACTTGTCCCCGATGTCAATCCATTGTTCCAATTGGTGGCCTTCTTGGTGATGTTTCTATGTGGTTGGATTTTACCTGTCTGATATTTTGGGGGGGTGAGAGTCATATCCATTTCCATGGAGGCTTAATTGGCCACTAGTAACTACATTAACCTATCCATTCCGATATTAAACAAAACCTACCACTTATTATATTAGGTAAGGAAGGGGGACACCTCATCCGGAAAATGGCCCCTTACAAATTCTATGGGGCTGGACAGGAGCCCACGTAGGTGGTTACACATTCATCAATCCCTTGCAAAATCCACATGATATTTTTTAGAAATATCACCAATGTACTATCAGAGTTATGCCAGTGGCCTGGGCCACACAGGATAACCAGGAGGGTTAGATAAAACTGAATGAACTAGACTTGTTGACTTGGATCAATTTTCATCACTGTCTTACTTATTGTATGTACGCTTCCCCTACAGGAACCAGTGTGAATGATTAATTAGAAGAATTTGTTAATGAGACAACCTCTTTTATTTAATAGATGGTATTTTGGTTTCCTATATTGATGGGGAACTTCTCTGCAATGGATACACACCTTGAAGATTTAGCAATCAATTTAACACCATTCAAATCTGGTTTCCTCCTTCCCTAAATACTGAACATCATTAAAAACATCCCATAATAGCCCAACAATTGTGGATAATGTTTACCTGAGAGGATACTCAATGTACGATCATGCATCCATATTCTGAGGCTTTTGTACCCTTTATCACAAATGGTTATGTGAATGACTGATTTCAATTTTATCTAGATGGCCAACTAGCCAACCTAATTCCCATTTTAGGACCCAAAAGCAATCTAGGGATAGTTGGAAACAAAAGGAAACTATAGGTCATTCCCAGCCAAGGAAATTACATTGGGAAAATCTTGATTATTAACCTTTGATTATGATCCGGAGAGATTGGTGTGTGACCTCACAATTCATCATGGCTACCAGGGGGATCCAACCACCCATTCCCACTGATATTTCCTTTCTAGTGAATTTGAGGAAAAGAGATATTTTGAGGAGTCACCAATCCATTCGTGATACTTCTCATAAGGCCTTCTATTGGTTTCTACAAGGGTTGAATATTTGCCTTACAAAACTTGGTTATGTATCAGCACCACCTAAAATTTCTTATGATGATGAGCCGGAGAGGGTAAATCATTACTTTTTAGATAATGAAGCCCTGATTCATGCTCAAAAAAATCATTGTAAATAATCTAATCAAGTACATTCCATGTCGAGATCACAGGATAAAAAAGATTATGATGGTGATGGTCACACCTCAAAGGGTGTAGATATTGCTTATTTACCAGCTATGGCTGGTGTAGGGGAATTTCCTCACATACACCAGAGGCCCTATAAATGTTTATCCCCCGAGGGTCCCGGGGTTGTAGAGGCACCTATTAAGAAATCACATTTGATGAAACATTCATCACTTCCCTATACCTATCTTCTTGGACATGTCATTCCTATTACATTTGTGTTTCTTAGTTCATGGATGATTTGGTCTGACTTAAGGGTGAACGGTTCTGATGAATACATTTCAAAGATTCCTTAATGGGGGTAGATTGATCTTCTGAGTTTTGGTGTAGCCATTTTCCCCACATGGATTTCCACTAAAGAACAACTATATAGGGTAGATGCATACTTGAGTGAAATTGATAGGTTCCTCCCTGCTTCCAAAGACAAGCTTCACTGGTCTGACCGGGTGGCATGGAGGGCAGTACTCTCAATTCCAATTAATATCAAAGGACATGTTGTTATATTTACATAACAATACATTAATGTTATTTTTTTTAAAAGGCCCTAAACCATCTCCTCATTATTTACATAGGTATAGGAGGTGTCTCAGGTGGTGGTTCCTTCTCTAGTATACACCCCTAAGTGAAATTCCATCGGGAAAAATATCCCATCAGACATAGGGATTACTGGGGAAGGTTCTCTTGGTGCTGCCAACCATATGGATGAAAATATTGAAAATCATGTCAAAAATTTTTTCCCCAAGATCTACTTGATATTCCAATCTGGTATCCAACCCCCTGGCATACCAGTAAATGCTGAAAATCATCCCAATATTCAAAACACCTCAATAAGTGGATTAAAAGTGACTTCCATACCTATTTACCCGGTCATCATTCCAAGTGCGTTTATTTTGTTCACCATTTATCAAGTTCATATTATCATGTTGAGCCAATAAGTAATTATGCGGCAATTTCCAAGGCATCTGTGGCTATTGTTCCTTCTATGGTAGAAGAACCCACCAGTAGTAATTGTAGAACAAGGTATATAGGAATAACTAACTGAGGAGAACCGGGGTATTCTGAGCCATCTAAACGTACCTACCCTAAATCAGACTCCCTATGACCTGGTAGGGGAGGAGAAATTAGAGTTGGAAACCCCAACCTAGAATTTTGATCCCTCTCCCCCAAAATTCAAAATCGCAGGGGTTTTTTAGAATAGTTCCCAAAAATTTAGAGCGGGAAATTATTCCTTTGTTTACAACCACTGGAGAATTCGAGATCCAATCACCTAGATACTCGGAACTATCCTTCAGTCCACTTCCCAGACTTAATATCCATATAAGACTTATTTATGTGAGTGATCACTAGAGGATTCCCTAGAGGTTTTTTCGCCGATTGTGCATGGACCTATAGCATGGGTTCCTTTGAACGACATTGGTACTTAATTGTTTACTGAGGATGCAGTACCACATTTTCCATGCAGTGATTCTAATATGGATATTGACATTATCTGTACTTCAACAATTGGTGGCCATTTTCTGAAACCTACCACCACCACCACTCATGTTTCTATTTTCATTTGTTTTTAATAATATACTGTGTTTACTTTATTCTCTTCTAACTTCCAGATTACAATCACAAGAATCAATGATTGTGGTAGATACCTTTATCATGGATTATGTTTAAACTATCATGGAATTGGCTATTGAGGTGTCCATTCATCTCACACCTATCAAATAAGGACCCTCCCTTGTTAAATTTATTCATGAATGCATTCCATCATCTAGGATTGATTTTGAGACTGAGAGAGTGGGCTTGTCCAGCCTTTATCCCAGCCCCCAAAGGGAATGGAAAACATTTGGAGAATGATTTCTCAGACACCACTTGCTGATTTGACAGTGATGCTTCCCAAAATACATCACAAATTTTTGTCCTATGGTTTTGAGGATTTTATTACCATTATATTCATGACATAGTGAAGTCATTATTCATGGACATGGAGAAATATGTTGTGATCTAGTCACATATTATTGTTGTGGAGTCCATTCCATATCTCACATCATCCAAACAGATTCTTATTAAAGATACTACTATCCAAGCTAGAGTAGTTGTGAGGTAATAGGATGAATCGTGAAAGAACGGTCCTTAGCGCATCATCATGATCAGGAAGTAGGGAAGTGGAGAAAAGAACTAGAGAGACTAAAAAATAATGGTTATGTGTCACACCCTCAATTGATGAGGAAAAACACTAGTGGAGGAAGGGTAGAAGGACATCCATGATGTTTTAAAGAAGGAATAGGAATTGCATGAAGATATAGAGGCTGAGACTATGCCATTATTAATGGTTGACCAGGACATTGTAGAGTTGTATCAAAATTTGAAAAAAGTCTATGAGTGATATGAACATATTTTGTAAGAGTCATACCCAACCCATATAGGGATTCTCTAGGATGTGGATGTGTTCTTATCACCATATAATAGAATAATGATTTTTTTTCTCTAATTAATATCTGTTATTTTCTCCCCCAATGTCAATCAATCATCATCAAATGCAATAAAATATTAATATCAAATAGATGTCAATATGAATCAAATTTTGGAATGATTAAAATAATCAAACCATCCTCAAATTCATTCTTAATATTAGGGTCACAATGATTGTATTTTGACTCTTTCTAGGGTTATATGGTAAACACAAAAATCTTTATGTAGTTTTTATTTTATCCCTATCATTTTCCTAACCCCAGTTTGGTGTGGGATTTGTAGTCATAACATAACATTATCTTAGGAATCCATTATTTCTTTTATAACTACCAAGATTTATTTCTCTTGATTTTTTGGTGGCTCGATATTCTTTTAAAATCATATGGTCTATAAGTTTGGGAACTGGCACTCGACTTTTTTCTAGGGTTCCATTTGTGGGTTTTCATCTAAACAAGTGTTGTTTATTCCATGGTAAGTTTAAAGTCTTTCTAACTAGATAATAATTAATGATGTTTTATGTCAAATATATTTGACCATGATTTTTAGTGTGATGGCCCCAATTTCGGATTTGTTAAATGAGATTTTCCTAGAAACATTCAGACATGGATAATTGAATTTTCTTAACCCTGAATAATATTTTCTTCATAATGGGATATGAAATTTGGAATGAAAGATATTGGGTGTGTAGATTAAGGCAAAGACTCTCTTAAAGACAAATATTATTTTGGTTAATAGTCATTTTTAGGGACCATTTATTATGAGCCATCGGGGTATTGTGTGAATATTTAAAAAAGGAGTCCTTAAGAAACTGGTCTACCATTTCAAATAGCCTAGAAACATTAAGGGAATTTATCTTTGTTTCATTTATCAATAACATATTGAGTCTCTTGTTGAGGAAAATATATCAGATAGTATGGGGCATTTACATTGGATCTTGTCTAGAAACGTTTCACACGCGAATATGTCTTTTCAAAAGAATGGATTGTGAATGGTGTATATTAACATTGTATAACTTGGAAATTTTGGGACTTATTGTATAAAGTCTTTTTTACACAGAATAAAGTGGGTAATAGATTTTCCACTTCAATGAGAGTCCAACCAGTAATGTTTTATCACTTTTAGGATTGATGGGGGGAAAAGGATGTAAATTTTATTCCAATCGGTTTGTGAAACAAGAAAATGAGGTTTTACTTAAAGTCAAAGGAGTGTATGGAGGTAAGAAAATCCTCTCATCATGAAGATTTTTTCTATTGGTTGATAGTCCATTTTTGTTGGAAACATATGAAGAGTTGGTGGGCCATTGTGTTAATAGTGAAAAAAATGTGTCCATAGGACACTAGCCATCCATGTACGATGGCTGATGAAGTGGGGATTTGTCGCAGATCCCCGATCAAAATATTATTTACCTAAGAATGCAATATAGTGCACTCCCAGGGTCGGTCTCAAGGAGGCAACTTACACAACACCAAAATTCTATTGTCACTATTTATTTTCTAACTAATATATAATATAAATATGAGTTTGAAATATGCATAAAATATGAATATATATATATAGGTAATGCAAACAATTTGATGTTAAAAAGAAGAAATAAGAAATTTGTTCTTGGAGGATCATAATGGTTGATATCATTGTTTATTAAAATATTCTCAATATCAATTCAATGTAGTGATCAAAATCTATCACACTACACCCTCTAATTTGAAATGTTATTTCCCCAACACTGAGATCTCTGCATGTGGGGAAATACTCTTCCTAAAGTCGGCTAGGATATCTCTTTGTCGACCATTGCTATTTAAGCCATACTCCACCGTATGCATGACTTATATAGTGAAGGGAAGGATAAATTATGAATGAGAAGAAGAACTTGGTGATAGAGAAAATGGGGAAATCGCACATCATAATCAATTTAACCACCACCAAAATTCTCATAATTAAATAATGATATTTAAATTTAAGCACAATGAAACTCAAACAACCACCATTCTCCTCCTCAAAGAAACATCGAGGTTAGTTCCCGATTTTCATGGAGTTAGAGGAGAATACGGTGAGAGAAACACATAAAATAAAAATGGAAGAATGAGGTATGAAGAAGAATAATAAAATAATGTATATTAAAAATATGAATAAAAATTACAGAAATAAGCTCCACCTTAGCCCCCCTGGAATGGATATATCATAAACTGGGAGAAGGGACACATATTTATAGGTAGAAGTGGTGACAAATTCACACACAAAACAATTAATCCTAAAGATTCTGCGTAGAGATGCCTTTAAATGACCGCATCTGTAATAGGTGTCTTCATAAATGTTCTTCCAGAATGTCTTCTCCTTTTGATCCCCATATTTTAGCTTCATTGGACGCGCCTAGAAGGAGTTATGAATTTAATATTGGCGGTTTCCTTTTTTAGAGGCAGCTTCCAGGCAACTTCCTTCAAATGAATGTCATTCAATGTCCCTCATAATGGATTCCAAACGACTTGAAATTTATTTTATAAACTCCTCCAAGAGGCCTAGTACATCTCCAAGTGGAATCATCTAATTTGGAGTTGTGTAGTCCAAATTGGGTGTCTGTTATGGAAGTGGGGTCCGTTCTGTCCTCCCGGAAAACCCTTCAACTTCATTGAATTTTTACGGCTACTAGAGTATCGAATCCGCTCCTGCTCCAGAAGATAAAAATGAAGGAAATAAAATATATATTCTAAATAAATTTGAATCTGAAAATTTGGAATTATATTTTTCATTAAATGACTAAAATACCCTTGATGTAAAAAACTGTCAAAAATCCAGAATTTTTCATTTTTCACATTTATGCTCAAAATAACACTAAAACATAAAAACGTGACAATTACCCATTAAATAACACTATGGTGGGATTATAAACAATGATTTACAGTATAAAATATAGGAAAATGTAAGCTTCATCACTCCCCCATACTTATACATTGTACTCTTGGGCAATCATCATACATCCAAATCAATTTCCACACAACAATCAAAAAAGAGAAAATATCAATTATTTTATCCAAAATAGAATTCCATCATGTCTCATATATGAAAAACAAGACTCTCTCATTTTCATTTCAATCATTAAAATTTATTCAACCTCATAAATCAATCCATAGCCCAATCACAACCTACCTCACATTGAATTTTATGTCACTCTTCACTCAAGAGAAATTGAATCTAGAGTTATACTCATACTTGAAAATCACATGTATCACCATAGGTTTATAAAAAATATAATTTTTCCACAGCCTGAAACATGAAAATAAATTTCATCATGAGGGATTTCATTAAATGTTAAAATGATTCTGTGGGTTAGGGTTGGTTGGAAAATGATTGAAAAATTTTCCAGGCTAGAAAGATGAGGTTGGACTTTTAAGTAAAATGCATGATTAAATCAAGTGAAAATGCATGAAATTTATCACTCAATCCATCTTGAAAATATTAAAAACAACACCGCCCCATTTTATGACATGGTACATGATCCAAGAATTGATTATAATGAATGATATCATCTCAGTTCTCCCCTTTTTTTAACGCTCCAGAAAGGCACAACTTTGTTTTCCTTTTTTCTTCTTTTTTTCCATTGAGGATGAGCTAAAAATTGAATACAATAAATGAATGATAATTCATGCCCTTGATTTTTGAGAGGTAAATGAGTCATAAAATAATGTACAATGATGAATTCAAACTCATCTCCATTTTTTTTCTTTTTTTTTAAAGGATAAATGGATGAAACAAATGGAGCGCAATGAAATGACGACACATGCCCAATTCTATTATTATCACAGCCCAAAATAATGAAACACACTTCACACTACCCATAAATGATATGAATCCCAATGAACACACACGAAAGGCCCTTCCCCACCCTCAAACATTAAATATCCATGGAAAAATACTAAAAGTTCGGGTAGGTAAGGAAAAATTGGCTTGTAATGTGGCTTAAACCTATAAGGAAATTCATGGCATCTAAGGGATTACGAAAGATAAATGTAAAGGTGGGTCTCAGGATAAAATGTGGCTAGACAAAGAGACTCCTCAATCATTTAAAATACATTCCATGAAATACAAATCTTCTAAAGGGTATATTCACAAATTCTGGTTCTCACACAAAATTAATGTTTCCCTCAAGAACGTGTGGGTACTATGAAGAATATGTAAAAGTGGTTTAGAATACCTCACAGGATTGGAAAAATATTTCGAGTCAATGTTTCATGGTCATGGATTTCAAAATTCAGTCAAACTCATAAAAATGATTGATAATTCAATTCAAGAGAAATCTTTTCACATCAACAATCATTTAAAATCCATTTTTTCGAAAATCATTTCGTCTATTTCAAAATAAATTGATGTGTTGAAAGTGAAAAGAATATTCATTAAAGCTCAAAAACCCTAAAAATATAAAAAAAATTAAAAGAACATAGGAAGAACTAAGCAGGTTGACACGCCCCCACACTTAAATTTAACTACCACTTATTTCAACTCAACAAAAATATAAATATAATGGTAGAAAATCAAAGGTAATGAAAGATACAACCTAACATTATTTTAGATGTGGATACCTTGAGTTAAGATCCTATAAGAATCCACTTTAAAACTACAATAAAGTAATTAAAATACATAAGAAAAATAAATAAAAATAACGAGAAAAGGAAAATAAAAGAGATAATTCTTGGTTTAGACCCCCAAGAGGGTGCTTAGTTTTTACTGCCCCTAGTCAGGAAGTTTTAGTAGATTATCCCCAATCAGAAGGTGGGTGTGGTTTCATTGAGATGAACCACCACATGTGAGTTTTCCCGATATCCATTAGTAAAACCTGAAAGTAGAAAACTCTAAATAAGATAAGAATTTTCCCAACCCTAGAGAAAGAATAAAGAAGAAATTTGAGTTTCAAAGTGGGAGGGAATAAAATATAATGGTGCTCCCTGTTAACTTCGGTGGTGTCCTCCTCCATGTGATATGAAAGTTGATGTAGTGGAGGTAGTCTCACCACCACCAGCTTCTCTGGCTCTTCTTCCTTGATTACCACCACTTTGGTGGTCTCATCATTAACATCCAAGGCCTGATCCATTTGTGCTATATCCGAAATTTTAGGAAAAGAGAAGTCAGAAAACAATTCAGTTTGAATAAAATTAAAACATGACGAATCAATAAAGAAATCTTCCCTTTCAAGTAAGTCACCTTGGAAATTGATTTCTTCTGCTAGTTCATTTGGCAACTCCATCTCAGCAGGTGCATCATCTTCTTCATCTTACAAAGCAAGAGTGAGGTCAAATGTTACTAATTGTTCAATATCAAGCATGGGAAGATCATGTTTCAAGTTATCTTCGAAAAATTTATTCAAAGATTCTTCCAAAAAATGTTGACCTCCCATCAGTGCATCAGTTGGAATGTGTACTTCTGGGACCTCCTTGAGCAATGGTTGCGTGCGGGATGATGTGATAAGTTCCTTTATGATTTCTTTATCACTCTCCTCAGGATCTTTAACATAAAATTTGATTGGTGAAATCAATTTCACCACTCGTTCTTGTTCAGGTTCAGGCTCAGGTTTGGATTGCTCTTGGGATGTGCGTACATATTCAGCAATCCATTCAATTTGGCTCTCCAGTTTTTGAAATTTATCACTAATCAGATGAAATTGAGCATCAATTTCATTGAAAACATTTTCTGGCACTTGAGATTGGTTAGTCCATGCAGAATAATCACTATTGAAATACATCAGGAACAGAAAGTTTTTTTTAGTTTTTGAAATTTATGATTTTTTTTTGTTTTTTTATGAATAACGGTGTGTGAAAGTGTTGCGCCTCCCCGGAAACGGCACCAATTTGATGAAGTGGGGATTTGTCACATATCCCCAATCAAAATATTATTTACCTAAGAATGCAATATAGTGCACTCCCAGGGTCGGTCTCAAGGAGGCAACTTACACAACACCAAAATTCTATTGTCACTATTTATTTTATAACTAATATATAATATAAAGATGAGTTTGAAATATGCATAAAATAAGAATATATATGTGTGTGTGTAATGAAAACAATTTTATGTTAAAAAGAAGAAAGAATAAATTTTTTCTTGGAGGATCATAATGGTTGATATCATTGTTTATTAAAATATTATCAATATCAATTCAATGTAGTGATCAAAATCTATCACACTACACCCTCTTATTTGAAATGTTATTTCCCCAACACCGAGATCTCTGCATGTGGGAAAATAATCTTCCTAAAGTCGGCTAGGAGATCTCTTTTCCGACCATCGCTATACAAGCCATACTCTATCGTATGCATGACTTATATAGTGAAGGGAAGGATAAATAATGAATGAGAAGAAGAACTTGGTGATATATAAAATGGGGCAATCACACATCATAATAAATTTAACCACCACCAAAATTCTCAAAATTAAATAAAGATATTTAAATTGAAGCACAATGAAACTCAAACAACCACCATTCTCCTCCTCAAACAAACATCGAGGTTAGTTCCCCATTTTCATGGAGTTAGAAGAGAATACGGTGAGAGAAACACATAAAAGTAAAAATGGAAGAATGAGGTATGAAGAGGAAGAATAAAATAATGTATATTAAAAATATGAATAAAAATTACAGAAATAATCTCCACCTTATCCCCCTTTGAATGGATATATCATAAACTGGGAGAAGGGACACATATTTATAGGGAGAAGGGGTGACATATTCACTCACAAAACAATTAATCTTAAAGATTCCGCGTAGAGATGCCTTTAAATGACCGCATCTATAATAGGTGTCTTCATAAATGTTGTTCCACAATGTCTTCTACGTTTGATCCCAAAATTGTAGCTTCATTTGACGCGTATAGAAGGAGTTATGAATTTAATATTGGCGGTTTTCTTTTTGGGAGGCAGCTTCCAGGCAACTTCCTTCAAATGAATGTCATTAAATTTCCCTCATAAGGGATTCCAAACGACTTGAAATTTATTTTATAGACGCTACCATGGGTTCTAGTACATATACAAGTGGAATAATCTAATTTGGAGTTGTGTAGAACGAATTGGGTGTCCATTATGGAAGTGGGGTCCGTTCTGCCCTCCCTGAAAACCCTTCAACTTTATTGAATTTTTACGGCTACTAGAGAATCGAATCAGCTCCTGGTCCAAAAGACAAAAATGAAGGAAATAAAATATGGAATCTAAAAAAAATTGAATCAGAAAATTTGGAATTATATTTTTTATTAAATGACCAAAATACCATTGATGTAAAAATCAGTCAAAAATCCATAATTTGTCATTTTTCACATTTATGCTCAAAAGAACACTAAAACCTAAAAACATGACAATTACCCATTCAATAACACTATGGTGGGATTATAAACAATTATTTACAGTATAAAAAATAGGAAAAAGTAATCTTCATCAATGGCCATGGGTGGTCATTGTGATTTGGACCATTCATGACATAGAGTATAATGTTTGAAAAGGGGTTCTTGATCATAAAAAGGGGGGAATTTCAGGTTGAACTTTACTGAGAGTACCAGTAATTTGTGGAGGAATTTTTATTGAATTCATTTGATTTGATTCCTTACACAGGTCTAACCCTTGCATAGGTCAGGATGAGCCAATTGTTTTTTCATTAATGAAACTAATATATGAGATCTGGATGTCAATACATATATTTTATGGAAGGAATCAAGTCGTATGTAGTTCTTTTATGGTTTATCTATATAGTATTTCGTTCATACATATGAATGGGGAATCTGTGTCATATGAACAGGGTCACCAACGAGGTAGGAAACATATTGGACATTCATATACGGACACATTTCATGCATAATAATGTGGGGTTAGTCATTTCTTGGTGTGTCAGGGCCCATGAATGAACATTGATTGTCAAAAGTCATATTATTTTAACATCATACGATTTTTAAATTCATGTAGAAGATCTGATTAACTATATTATGGTCAACTTGAGGTGTTCCAAAATATAAAAGACATGGATACAAATCAATGTGTAATATATATTTTCAAGTGATCTTCGATCAAGAGAGATGTTGTGGGACTTAAAAGAAATTAAGAATACGGAAATGGGAAAATACTCTCCAATGGAAGAATTTTCCATTTTCGTACATGCCATTTTCATGGGAAACATATGCATATTTACTAGGGCATGATGTTCATAGTCAAACAAAGGTGACCACTAGAAACTAGCCGTCAAATTTTAATGGAATTAAATGTTTATGAGGATCTGAAATCACTAAAATCATGAAGTTTGATAGGTGTAAAAGACATGTCTATACATATTAGAAACTTTCTGGTAGTGATCACCCATACAGTTGGGAACCCTCCTACATAGATTTGTCTCTCGTTTAGGGTGAGAAATTTTGATTCCCTTGCTAGAGTGAGGTCTGATCTTGATGTTATGGGTGCCCTGAAATCAAGATCCCGATATTGTTTTGGCCTATGCACATGGAATATGGAATTTCATCTATATTTTAGGTACCATGAAGTTTAATGTCATTCGTTTAGTACCGTAGGTTTCCCAAGATGGAGGGGAAAACTATAATATGAATTTTAAAGTCCTCATAACAGATTCTGATATAGTTGATTGATTTTCCATGGCCTTTTGGGGAATCCCTATCAAAAATTTATATTCCTATACAATCTACGTTCATTGTGAGAAATATGGGGTCGAATGGATTTCACTCCACAAACATGGGATAAAAGGGTCAGATGAAAGATCATTTTTGGGACATGATGTTTAACATTGTACGGTGAGGACGTCAGCGAATCAAAGTGAACATGTTATCTATTGTGGGTCCATGAATTTTGAATTCTTATGTAAAGGACATTGAAAACAATGATTTAGATTATGTTTTAGGGAATAAATTGCAAAGGAATCATGTGAAAATAATGCCTAATCATGTCAACATTTCCCAGGTATGCCTCAAACCTGAGTAGGGGAAGAAAGTGTAAACCACAATTCATAGAGCCCTTGAATAAATAGGGATGATGCGAGTCATAAGAGAGAAAGATCATACAGAAGTAGGAAAAGTTTCTCTTCAGGATGAATTTTCCTTTGGTTGATAGGCTGATTTTTGGGGGGAAATATATCCAAATCCACCTAGGTATTTTGTACACAGTTAAAAAAGTGTTCATAGGAAAATAACCTCCCATATCTGATATATGTGGGTGGTTATTACATTTCAATATTTCCCATGGCATGAAGTTTGTTTGATAAAAATGAGATTTTTGGGTATGTGTGAAATATTCAAACCATGAATAGTTGTGAGGTATGATATCCTCTCTCTAGATATGATTCTTATGTAAGGGGATGTATAGTCTTTTTAAACATTCCTGATCTAAAAATACTAATTTAATATCCCAATAATCTATTTTCATTTCATATGCAGGAACATGGAGAAATTTTCTTATTTATTTAGGATGACTGGACCTGGGATTTCTAGTCTGAGTGTCATTACATATATAGTCATATCTAGAATCAAGCCACACATATTTCATGAGATACAATACTGTTTAATGTCGTGTGATTAGGACTCATGAATTTACCTATTCAAGTATTAAATACATGCAGGGGGAGATTTTTTCCATGGTAGCTGGACCAAGATATGGGATCCGAGCAACATAATATACGTTGCAAATATAGTAGTCATATAACACTCATTTTTATAAAAATATTCTCTATACTAGTTTTACCCGCACACATTGAAGGGGTACATTTTTTTATTTTTCAATAGTTTTTGTTCTAGTATATTGAATCCTACTATCACTATGTATGTTATGAGTATTGGAATCTAGAAAAATGTAGATCTGGTATCCCTTGTAGATTATTGTGATACGGTAAGGATGAAGAGTTAATTGTTGTGAAAAGATGAGTTAGATTATGTGTCCATCCTGAACCATATAAATGTTTCCTATATATCCTAGTTATATATGAATCATAGTATACGTAGTTTTGGAAATATATACCCAGTACTGGTATAACACATGCATAGAGAGGGAAATTATTTTATTACGAATGGTTGCTAGACCAGGATGAAGAATCTAGGCATCCCTACGTATCCTGCGTGGGAAAGAATCAAGCCATATGTAGTTCTTGAAGTATCTTCCCAAAATAGGTTTGATTCATATGTAGGTTAAAGGGGAATTTTTATTTTGGTATAGGCTAAAACAATAGGGACGATCCACATGTCACTATGTATCATATAAGGGAAACAATAAAGCCTCACATAGTTCTTAAATATTTCTATGCCAGTCTGACCTTTGTTCAATGATGTGCGGGCGGAGTTTTATGTCGTGACATGACCAATTATATTCGATCAATGTGTCTCTATGTATCCTAAGAGGAGGGGAATTTGTCCATACGTAGTTATTGAGTACCTTGTAGTTCAATGTTACATGTTTAGGTCTTCCTTGTCCATGAAGATTAAATCCATGTTGTTAAGACTGATGAATTTATTTTAGAAAGACTGAAATATATGGAGGATCATTTTTTTCTGGTGGTTGGACCATGAGGGATGATTCGGGTGTCACTATGAATCACGTGAGTGTATGAATCAATACATATGTAGTTCTTGATTACTTTTTTTGCTAGTCTTACCTCTACACAAAGAGGGGGGATTTGTATCATGTGGTTGTTGAAAAAATAAAATGGCTCAATGTGTCTCTATGTATCCTTAAAGGATATGAATCAATCCATACGTAGTTTTTGGGGTACCTTAGAGTTTAATGTCATGTGGTTAGGACATATTTTTCCATTAGGTTTAACGTTGTGCAGTTAGGACTGATGAATTTCCTTTCACAAGTCTAACCCATACGCAAGGAGGAGAATTTTTTATTTTAATAGTTTCTCGACCAAGATGATGAATCTGAATGTCACTGTGTATCATTCCCCAACAACACATAGTTCAATGATACATTCACTATTCTGGTATGACCTGTAAACATGAAGAGGGTCATTTTTATCTCATTTTTTATCTTTACAATGCATGATGAATCAAAATTTAGAATACAAGGACACCCATATTGTTTAACTTCATGTTTTTAAGACAATTTATGTACATTTTAACATCAGGTAGTATGGACATAGTTGGCACCACATAGTTCAATGTCCTCAATCTTGGACGATATGGACATGTAGTATAACATCATGTGATTAGGATGATTATTTTATAATTACACAAAGTATTTCCTTAAGAACCTCAAATTTTTAGGACAAATGGTGAGTTTTCCATCCCTTAAAATTAAGGCTTATTCATTGTTAGAGTAGACCATCAGTATGGCATATGTTACTTCCCATTTTATCTCCAATTTTGGAGGTTTATTTCTTATTTTCATTTATGTTCTGAGAACCATTACTATATCTCGATCAAATAATGATCGAAAGAGAGCCATTTTATTGAAGTGTCATGTGATCCGATTTTGGTATACTTCCAACTTGTGTAGAGAGTGAAACCTTTTCTCAGTTAATTTGTCTATCCCATTGAGGTTCATTTGAGAAAAATAAATTGTGGATAGTTTATTGGAGACATAAATGTGGATTAGTGTTAATTGAACATCGATGGGTTGAACTACATCCATCCCATATTCTAATGAGTATTGGGTTACTTGAGTGGAAGTGCAGGTCCTCATCCGGTAAACCCACATAGCATGGAGGAGTTAATCCAACCATGATTTCTTGTCATTTTCTACCATATTATGGTGTATACAATATATGTTCTTATTGAAGGTATCTACCTTTTTATTGGCCACTTCATGGGAGTGGGATGAATGGTGGGCCATGATTCCATACTCCTGATAGATCTTGTCTAACTCAAAAGAGAAGAAATTGGTTCCATTGTCCTTCAGAAATGAATAAGGGAAACCAAATCGGGTGATAATTTTGGAATTCACAATTTTTACAATGCTTATTTCCCCAACCTATTTATGGAGTAGAACCTATACCTATTTAGAGAAAAATTCTATTGCTGTGTGAGTATATTTGAATTGTCCAGTCGTGGTGGGAGGGTATGTTCCCACAACATCAATTCCCCATATGTAAAATGGCTAGGAATAATTGGTTGTGTGAAGTAACTATAGGGTATGAAGAATGAAGTTGACATGAACTACTTAGGGATTTAATTTCTTGTTTAATTTAGTTAAATCATGTGTTATAGTGGTCTAATATTATCAAAGCCTCTTAATTTTATGATAGATCTTGGATGCTGACTAAAGTGATCCCCCATTTTTTGCATGCACTTTATTTTTGATGTAGTAGTATATTCCACACTAATGCACCTAATAAAGATCATGTCAACACCTCTCTTATAAAAGGATTTTTTCCTGTTTGTCATGTCATATATCATGAAGTTGACTTCATGTATCTAGATTTTCACTAGTACATCCCTATCTAGTGGTTGTCCACCCTTTTAGATATATTTATAAATGGAATTCATCTAGCCAATGGTAGGACCATATGTCTTAGTGATGGGACTGATTTAATTGATTTCTTCCATGTTGGACTCAAATAATGGTAAAACCATCTGTCAGTGGGAAATACTGATGACTGTTTCATCCTGCTCGAGGTCGACCAAAGAAGTGGATTTAGAGAGACCAATACATGATGTACATGGAAATTACATTAATTTTGTGGAATACTTAATACATAACAAAAAATGACACCCAAGGACCGTAATAATTTAGTGTCTTTGGAAACACAGAACATAATCTTCTAATTATGGTGAAAGATCTTCAACATCTCCCATAAAGATCTTTCTTTTTTTGTTTTCATACGTAAAACATTTATTTATATCATGGGGAAAATAAAACATAAAAAGGGTGAGTTAAAATTCTCAGTAAGGGTAAGAATGGAGAAAATAAACAAACTATATACATTTGAACATAAAAACATGAACATAAAGCTTAAACAATCAAGATATTGAGTTGTAAAATAAATCTTGGTAGTACCTAAGGCATATATAATAAAGAAGCATTAATCATGATAAAATAACATGGGAATAAAACATGTAATTTTGGAAACTATTAAGCACATGTTATGATTTCCAAAGAGCCAAGGAATTGCTGCCAATACCATAATAGTGGACAAAGTCCATTATAGAACCGGTTTTACTTGTCGTTCCAGCCCTGTATTATTGAACCAGATTCACTTGTCATTCCAGAAATGTCTATCTCATGAGATATAAATCTTTACCCAATGCATTGGAGGGAGATATAGGTCACATCCATCCCATAATGAAATCATTCTTACTTGTGCCACAAAATAAACCTAAATCATTCATCATAACACAAAGAATAAAATGGGTCTCGTAAACATCATCCCATCATAATGTAATCCATATAAAACAAATGGATATCATTTCATCATAAGAATAATAAAACCATGTAAATAATAGATACATTATACTTGAAAAATAATAATACTAAATTATGTCATCTTAGATGGAAAATAGTTTTGACAAAACACTTTAAATGAATTATTGATAAAAATATCCTTTTTTCTCCAAAATCATTTTCTTTCCACAAAATACCATTCAATTTTAAAAGAAAAGTGATTTTGTTGAAAATAATCGTGAAATATTGTAGAGGAAGATTCATGAAAATTAGGCTTAATGAAATCATAAAAATCCGTTCATGCCGTATAAGTTAAAAAACATTCTCCTCGTACTTTTACTGAAAAAGTCAAAAAGTACCTCGTATGGTAAACAAAAGAAAGATTCATTCCATACATTGTGATAAAAGTAATAAAAGGGTAAAAATGACTTTAAACATACATGGAAGAATAGTAATCATTTTATGAAAACATTTTGAGAAAACATGGACATGGATGATAAACATAACCCCTGTAAATACTTACGAATAAACAATCTCCGATAAAAACGAGATTGGAATAATTAACCCTTACCTTATTTCCGAATTCTTCCGTATGTGTATGAGACTACGGTATAGTGGGTTTAAACATATTATTAACTTGTAACATAACTATAATAATATTTATGATATCAAATATGATTCACTTATGACTTTATATTGCCCGTTCTTTTGTAAATTCTCTGTTAAAGCAGTGTTTCGGGTAAAATCATCTCATTTATCGTACGTGTTTCGACTTGTTGTTTTTGATATTATTAATTATATCTTGATTTACTTAATTCAATAATGTAAAAGATTATTTATATATAATATATATTCACCATATAAATATATACGATAGATCGATAAATGGAATGAAATACACCGTTGATGGAGATGGTAGGCCGTACGTACGCATGAACGCTGTTTTCATTTCCTTATTGAATTGAATGGAATTAAGTAAATGAAACATGTATGTCCATAAATACAGTATCATTATTATGTAATATATTTCATTATTATTTATTATATATACTTTATAATCGTACTTGAATGGTTAATCATGGAAAATGAATCTCATCGTGTTCATGGCGATAGTAGTCCGTACGTACGCACGAGCGACAATATCATTCTTTTGATATTAAAATCATATATAATTGGATAGCATATCATATATACAGAATCATAATAATGTTATATTTATTATTTATATCTTTTATACTCATTATTATAATCATCCAAATGATGAAATGTTTTAATAACAAACTACACCACAACGTGGAGACGGTAAGTCGTATGTACGCATGTGTGGTGACTTTTTCATTCATAGGATGGATAAAATAACTAATATGGTTTTACAATTTTTATAATAAAATCACATTATATATAAGATATTGGAGTTATTACTTTAGAATGGAAACAACAAATAATGAGGAAGTGGAAGAAGAAAGGAACGTGAAATATGTGGTGAGATATTTACCTCTTCCTCGGGTTATTCCTTTTGATTTGATCAAAAGGACTCATTAGGATGGATTTATGACTAAAGTAAGCCCTCTATAATAAAGGGAGGAAATTTGGGGGGGGGGTATTTGGGCTGGGATTGGCCGAGCCAAATGTATATGGAGGTGTGAATTAGAGAGAAGGGGGAGTTCCCTTTTATAAGAGGGGTGTGGGGCACCTTAGGATAAACTTAAAATATTATTTTATAATAAATTCATATTTGTTTTATAATGTTTCCAAAGTCAGTTATTTAGAGGATAGGGTGGGTATGGGTCTATATCCTCTCAAAAAATAGGTTTAATTCAAGTTTAGGTTACCATTTTAACCTTATCATTTAGATTTAACTCTAAGTTAAATAATTTAACTTTTACCGTGTCTTCTTGTATTCTTACACTATATGGTTAATACACTTACTAAAAACTACTAATAGAACCCCAATTGATTCATTAATGTAATATATATTATTATATAAGTATTTTGGCCGAACATTTTATTTTTAGGGCCATTATATCAATTAATAATATAATATTGGTTTTTAAAACTCTTTTATGTCAATTTTGACACTATTTGGTATTTTGTTTTATATAAATTCATAACAGAATTATTACTTCAAAAACTATTCTTCTAACCAACCTTAATATGTTATATTATCCTTAAAATTAGTTTAATTCATAAAAAGTCTCAAATTAAATTTATTAGGGTATTTATAATATCAAGTATGCTAATATTTCATTAACAAGGTAATTACTTCATCATCATTGTGTCATAAATAATTAAATTATTTAATGTATAAAAAATATAAATAAATTAAAATTATGTAGGAAATATTTTTATATTTATAATGACTATTTATAGTCGAATTTATCTTATATATAACCCTATATTAAAAATGTTTTAGTTATTAAACTTTGATTTTATCTATTTTTACTCTTCTTTAAGTAAAATAATAATAGATGTCCTAATCTAATCCAAGTGAACCTAAACGGTATAATGTTTTTCCTAATGTTGTTTTTGGTCGAATTATACTTATCTAATAGAATTATGACATGTGTTAGGGTAATAATAAAATCATTTTTACCCTTAATTACACTATGTACTTTTAATCGTGGTAAATAAAAGTTAAAAGTTATTATTCACCAAAAAAATATTTTCATCTCATTGAACCACATTTTACTTACTGATATCAACCGTGTCTCTCTGATTTTTTAAATTCAACTCCAAAAAGAGGTAAAATTAAGTTTTATGTAAATTTTCAAATGCTCCTAGGAGGTGGGTTAAAAACGGTAAAAAGTTCAATAAAAATTTTATATATCTAAAATTATTATAAAATGACTCAAATGAATTATATTGAACTTATATAGGTATTATGTATATATTATGACCTAAAATAATTTTAAATAAAATAAATGATTATTTAAATAAAAATTTGGTTTTACCAATAACTGATTGTTTTCATTATTCATCAAAAAATTGAACGTTTTCAGAAAAATACCAAAACATCACCCTTGCCTAATTTCGATATTCCGAAACAAAAAATGAAGTCCATTTTGAAAGATAAAATTTATAAAATTTCAAAAAGAGAGTTTTACTATTCAAAATGGCTAGTTTATAATAATATTATAATAATATCTCGTTTAGTGAAACTCAGTATTGTATACAACAGACGCTATCGAGGAAGGTTGCTCTGGCGTACAACACAAGCCTAGAATAGTGTTTGTGTATACTGAAAGCTAATACAATGTTGTGTATAGTGCAAGCTAATCTTGGTGTAGCGTACAAAAAAAGACATCAATTAAAAAAAATATTTATTATAAAATATCTGGATGTTACAGGATTCATTTTCTAATGCATCAGCATCTGTATTTTCTTCTTGGGGGACAACACATAATGTTGGTTCTAATTGGAATTATACAATCAATTATTGAGAAAGGTTCATCAAAGAGATCCACTCATCTTTATTGATAGTATAGTATCCATTGACTTTCTGGATGACCATTTTTGAATTTTCTTTTATCATCAAGTGTTCATCTTTCATGTAGAGTGCTACCCCTAGGACAGTGATAAGTGATCGATACTCTAATCCATTGTTTGTACATCCTTCAGATTGTAGGAAGGAATAGGGAATAATTTCCTTTTCTAAGGATATGAGTATGACACCTAGCCCCACTATTTTGAGTCTAGGGCCTTCTATTCATTTTCCTATAATGGTTTTAGTGGCATCGCCAAAGTCCATTTCCCACATTAGGGAGTTATCTTGAATATGGAAATATTCCTCATCATGTAGATCGGTATATAATGGGGCCACCTCCATTATATGATTCTCTTCCATAAAATCTGCAAATGGTTCGCCTTTGATGGATATCTGCATTATGAGTAATATATCGAACTACTACAGGAGGACCACCCATAGTGACAGGAATACAGTTACCATTGGATAGATGAGAATATACTTGACAAGGTTTCTGTTTGAGAATAAGTTTACCATGTGGTGCTGTAAGTAAATCCTCAACTCGTAGGAAAAAAATATTAATACAAGTTATCTCTTATTAATATTTGAATAACGAGTCTCAACATCAATCATGGTTTGAATGAGGTAATAGAGACTATTATCATTATCAATATCATTATTCTATGTGAGGAAGGTTCCTAGGGATCACACCAATGGGATCACATATAGAATAAGTGATCTTCCTTCAATAGGTGGCATTAGCACAGGTGGTCTCAAGAGGTATTTCATCAGGTTGTCATATTGTTTCTGACATTCATCAGTTCATTGATATTATACCCCTTTTTTCGTCAACCTAGTAAAGGGAAATCATTTACATATGCGGTTATAATAGAAGCATTGAATTTCTACCAGATGTCCTTAAATTCCTCTTAAATTATTGAGGTTTTGATTAGGTTACATTACAAGGGTTTGGAAATGAGATACTTGGTTCACGTATATGTAGTGATATCATTTTTCAAACCAAAAGTAATTACTATATAGAAAAACACACTCTAGGGAGCCCTGAAGGTGGTGTCTTCTTCATCTTCATCAGCCATCCTGTTTTGATTATAACCTGAATAGCCATCCATGGAAGATAGAGCCTTATATCCAACAGTTTCATCAGTTAGAAATTCATTGATCGGGACTGGGAAATCTTCTTTTGGGAAGTTATGTTTGAGATCCCTGATATCACTGTAGAATCTGATCTGATCATTCATTTTTAATTAAAATGTAATCAAACTATATATGATTTTGGTCCTATGATATGAATTTATCTATAATGAGATGTTTCAATTCGGCCTCTATTTTAGCAACGTGACTCGGGTGCATCCTTCCGGCGGCTTGGTTGTAACCACAGTGGTCTTCCCATATACCTAGGTAGTGAGTGGCCACATCAGGATTGATTCATGGAATTTCTGTATAGGTTTATGTGAAAAAATATCAATTCTTCTTCTATATATATATATATATATATATCTTTCTCTTTGTAAAGCATGGCCATAATAAACCGAGTGTGTCTTGATTGTTCTTTCATACCCAATTTCATTTCCATGAGTTCATCAATGGTGGTAGAGACACCATCCTCAAATTCTGGAGGGGAATCCATTAGATATATTAATCCTCTTATGCATCCGTATATTTTTTCTACCTTTCTTCAGATAGGGAAAATTTCCTGAGATAAATACTCTATTGTTGGGGGAAGAGTTCCAATTTTGATGTCTGGGAGGTGAGGACACCTTTTCTGCCTCAGTCATTGGATGGGGATTCATTTGAGAAGTTGTAATGAGGGATAAAAGAGCTTCCTCATCTTCTCTGAGTGACATGAGACATCTTCATACCTTAGTGGGTGAAGAAAAAATTTTATAGAGTTTTGATGATTGTTTAGAGAATTTTTGTCCAATACCCCACCATATTATCTTGGGGTTTACTTACTTTTTCTACATTTTTAGGCACAATGTCTATGACCAAAACCATGAGGACTTCTGAATACGTGTACAAATTTGGAACTGTTCACTCCATTTAATTAATGGGAATTACTTATTCCTCCCAGAGCTACTTGAAGGGATCAGTGGGAACCATTTCCAAAATGTTTTAGATGCAAACCAAATCAACACCAATGATCGTAATTTTCATCCCCTTTCGCTCATAAAACCCTGCATCGATATAGTGTGATTCACAAATGTCTAATGGGGACTTATTGACATCTAGTGTCCCAATCCATCCCTTATTTCTATATTTGAGGAATTAATGGTAAGATTAGGGGATTACAATGTGTTGATGTAGCCAAGGCTTTCATAGTAGGGCGGTGAAGATGATATTATTTCACCACGAGGAATTCAGTGTGAGCTACGAGGTAATAAAATTGGGTTTTGAGCTTAATTTGGCCTAACATATTTGGGTAACCTTTTCATAGCCCAACATAGTGGTGGAACTTGATGTGAGATCATCCTCATTGTTTCCCAATAGACGAATTGTCTGTAGTGGGAGGAGATTAACTCTAGATCCATTATCAATGAATACTTTTTACATATTAACACCGGTTTTCATACTAGACACATATAATAGTTTTTTGTGTCTATGCAAGGTAGAATATGAATCTATATATATATTGGATATAACTACATGGAATTTTATAGGATTTTTTTCTAACAAGAATACTTCAGCAGCTATTACTTAAGATTCAAACTTATAGGGAGTTTTGAATGCTTTGATGAGTTCTTCTTTGAGATCTTCTGATAGATTTATTGCATCCATATTGATATCTCGGATAGTATCAACTATAACTTCATAATAATATCATATTTATGACCTAAATTATGGCACTTCCTTGCTTGGGGATTCTCTTTCATAGGTGCTTTAGTGTATTGAGCATTATATGATGTCAGTTCAGCCCTTGAGATCAGAGAAAAAGGAGCATATGTCCTTTTTGGATTGGTTCGGGCTTGTCTTCTCACCTGCTAAGGTTAATTAGCCACATATTCATCCTCTTATGGAAATTTGAGATAGTTTTGGTTGGGTTTTCCTCTTGTGGGGGTAGGATAATTTTCATGACCATGTTGGATCTACTAGATGGTACATAAGCGGGTTATTTCAACACTTATGGTTTGAGTGGGGTTGCGGCCATAAGCATGATTTCCTCTATGGCTATGCCTCCCTTGATATATCTGGATTCTTTGAATTCTTCCTCCAGTCTCCCAATTAGGTGTGGGGACATTGGGTTGATAACCATATTCATAGTCAGATAAGGGATCCATCAAGTTGATAGAATTGATGGAGTGATAAATCATATCCTCTTTTGATAATGACCTTTCATTATCATCAACCTACTGTTGTTCCATTTTGTGGGGTGTTTTCCATTATAAAATTTGGCAGAGAGGTTACCATATTTCTAGATATGTTGGAATTCAATATGAGTGTGAATGTAAAATTTTTTATGGGAAAAATTCCATCGTATTATAGTGTATTGGCTCAACCGTTCTAATTGGAATTCTTTTTTTGTGGTCGAACATTGAAGGATTATGAGGACAAGGATGCTGATTTTATGGAATTAGTATTTTTTGGAGGATTTATTGATTTCTTTAAATACACTTGGAGGATACCGTGTATCATTTTTTTTCATATTAGTCAACTATAAAAAAAATTCCTACTTCTGTTAATAATTTTTTTCCACTCACCTCCTTTATCATGGTCAATGGTGGAAAAATATTCCACATGAGCTGGAATTGGTCTGATATTGACATTTATGAAATCAATAATTTATTCAAGGAGGTCCTTGATGAATAAAATATACTAGTTGTTGTTCTCCAATATCTGGTGGAAGGAACTGTATTTTTCCTAGTCATAAAGACCTACTTCATAAACCCTCTTTAGCTCTATAATTCACAGCAAGTTGCAATTCATGATAGCTATTATGTATCCATTTAATTGGTCATCCTAGAATGAGTAAATTATATACATTCACTCTTAAAATGGATTTCTCTTGATTCATCAATGCTCATCATGATAAGGTAGGATAAGATGCGGGCATCCATGGAACCCCACATGATATGGTGTGGGAACGAGAGTCGAATCTAGGACATGGGGTAGATTAAGCATGGTAGAATCCATTTCATCTCTTCACGCTCCTTTTAATGGGACCGATGGGGATTCACTAGGCATACGATTAGTCAGTTGAAAGTAAAGTTATATAATTTGATCGATGGAAGAGAAGTCATGGGACCCACTTGTATACTTCACCTGGAGGAGCGGTGTTCATAGCTTGTTATAGAGATTATTGATGCACATTGACAATATCTCATCAAGAAATATCATTCATTTCGTGGAGTATGATAGACCGTAACATCTGTCAATAAAGTATGAAACTCTCTAATTCTATCATTACATGCAGTTTATGAGTTCAATGACTATTATTTTTGGTAATGTCGAGTGGAACTGGAACAGGAAATGACATTAGATATCCTCCCATCCTGAAATTGAGTTAGCTGGATAAATAGTGTACCATAAAAATGTTGAACCTTGTAGACTTCACATAAAGATCTAGTATTCATATCTTATTGTGGCTCCAGGTTTGCACTAATGAGATCATAGTAAGATGCATAATAAATTAGATGTTTTTATGAGTCAACTGAGCCATTGAACCCTAGGAACAAGAGGTTCCTCGAATTTTATGG
The DNA here is from genome assembly GCA_963277665.1 of Viscum album. Lineage (NCBI taxonomy): Eukaryota > Viridiplantae > Streptophyta > Magnoliopsida > Santalales > Viscaceae > Viscum > Viscum album. The sequence goes on from OY728129.1 coordinate 941,179,421, forward strand.
CATCAGAACTTTTCATACCTAGTTGGAATATGGTAGTCATTCTAGTTGAATTGGATCACACCACCCCTCCATGAATTCTAATCAGCTCATCAATAAATTAATGGTACTCATGATCCCTTGACGCATATCCTACTGAAACTGAACATGAGTTTCTAAATCAGGGAGAAAGATTAGATGAGCTAGTGCATTTGGAACATGAAGTAGATACCAACCAAGGGAATCCTTATTGGATTTTTTGGAATCTTTATTGGTTGTTTCTTTAATTTGGGAAAATATTGGTTTCCTCCCATGATGGGGTTTTGTTAGAATAACAGTCTTAGTACTGCCTTGAATGAACTTTCAAACCTTGTTTCATCAGTTGGTACATTCTCTATTGTCATAGGAACCTCTATTAGAAGTGTGTGTTGATGCTCTACCGAAGGAACACACCAGATGGGTGTGGACATCTTGAATCATCTCAATAATTATTGTCCTTATTTTTTTATCTATTCCTCCTATTGATCGAGACTTTCCTCAAGAATAATGGAAGTGTCTGAATTTAGAGGAGGTAGAAGGTTTTATGCAACATTGTTCTTATTCTTCTCCTTATCGGGGATTCAAAAAGGATGAACTAATGGATTAGCTGAAGGAGAACCCAAATTTAATGTGGCCCATTGGTTCCGAGTACATACAACTTCATGCTATGTGGGAGCCATCACTATAAGGGAACCATATTTTCTTATATCCTCTTCATTTTTATTATCAACAGTAAGGTTAATGGGATTTAAATACCTAATGTTCACTGATTTATATCACATTGGGGGTGGTTTAATCTATTTCGAATGGTAGGAGGGAATCTTTCATCCCTTGTCAGATATTCTCATCTCATTATGAGACTCTATGGGAGTTTCATGGTAAAGAATGAATTTATGGGAGCATTGAAGTGACCTGGCAGTATCCCACTACTATAGAGGACATGAGTCATGAAATGAGATAAAATTAGTAACCTCTCTATTTTTTCCTCGTAAGGATGGAAAAATATTACTTTCTCTAGTTGGGTGGTTGAGGTAAAAATTCCTCCAGCCCTTTGGGATGGGGATGTTCCCATTCTCCCATTGATGTGTCTCATCCTAGGTTTGATTGTCTTATGGGGGAATATTCTGTTGAAAATTCCCCCAGCCTTATTGGATGGTGTTGCTCATGTATTGTATTTGTGGCTACTGAAACCACCTCCTTCTTCATCTTGTGCCTTCCAATGCTTGGATTATCTAGATTTGGTTTTGGATTTACATGTGAATTATTTTCTTCTGAGGACATGACTAGTTCTTGTTTGGTGGCTTCCTTTTGGAGAGAAGCCTGCAGAATGTTCTATGTAACCTAGTTCAAGTGTATTTGATGAATTTATCTCTTCGAGATTGATGATTTTGACACTTACTAAAGGTTTGTTCTTATCGAATAGGCCAGTTTTAAAAAATAGGTACTTCATTTTCCAATTGTCTTATAATGATTGATATTGCATGATTCTATTTACAGTGGGTTCTACTATACAGGACATGGGGTGTAGTATAGAGCTCCATGTTCTCCCTACCCAAGAATATGATCACCAGACAAGGAATCACTGAGGAAGAAACACAACATGTGCATCACATGTAAGCAATACAACTCAAGGTCTTCTTTTGCCTTTATGATTATGGATGTCATCCATATAGAAGAGATTCTAGGTCAATTTTCTGATGAACCCCCCCCCCCCCCCCTTGCAAATATACGTACATGATTTTTATAACCATCATAGAGTATAAATTTCAATTTCAACTGCTGGAGACTTGTCTAGACATTAAGGATAATGTTGTGTATAAATTCTTCCACCATTTTTTTGGAATGTTGAACTGAGAAGAGGATAAGGACCAGAACAAAACTTAATTTATTTTATGTATGTTTTATTCTCTTGAGGAACATAATACCTTTTCCTTCTTTTAGGGATTCCCCTACTTATTGTGCCCAACATGGAATCGTTATGATGATTTCATCCTGAAATGTGAGGCAAGTAGAGATTTCATGGATGCATGAACAATGCCTGGGTGGTTTAGAGGATGAACGTGGCCCTGGGCCATCTCCCGGCTGAGAAAGGGTTTCAATTTTCATTAAAATAGTTTTTAGCATCTCCAACCCTATCCTTCCAAGGGCCTCATAATATGTTTTCTTTATTATGTTTGGACATGTGGGGGGAGGAACTTCTTATCATTGGGAATTTAACATTGTGTATAGCCTTCAAAATCGGTATTGTGAGGGCAAGGTTGCTCATCTTGACTTAGTGGAATACCATAGAGAGAGTCTCTACAGTGTATACCCTATGGGGGATCATCAAGGTGGACCATAGAAAGGGTATTATAATTATTTTGTTCGATGTCGTTGAGGGGGGGTCACAATGATTGATATTAGTGTGAGGACTACCATCATAGCTCTGGCTGCATAGAGAATATTTGTAGTGTACACTTAGGGGGTGGAACTTTAGGATATACTACAATGTGGGGAGGACCTTCTCATTGCTTGGTGTCACTACAGAGAGGTCCTTTGTAGTGACTTCTACCATGGAGAGTACTACCATGATATCTTGACATCCGACTACAAGGAGAAATATATCTGCAACATATACCCAGAGGATGACAATCGGGTTGTATGATAGTAAGGGTGGATCTTCATATTGTATGATAATTTTGTCAAGGGTAGGGCTACAGAGACACTCATTAGGAGAGAGGTTCGCATGATCAATCATTTCGTGCCCATAATATATGCCCATGTGGGTGTTCAAAGGAGGACTGTCATAGTAGCTGGTAGCAACATTATGAGGAGTACCTGGGAAACTGCTACTGCTATATCAATAATTTTATAATAGATTAATAGGATCTTGAGAATCTATTGATATAAATATTATTTTATCATGAACTCTAGCATTCATCAAGGCAGAATCATAAATGTGATCTTCAATTTCCAGCATCCTTTACTGCCACTCATTTTGGGGTGTTATTTTGTGGATAAATGGGGCCTCCTGTAGTTGGTATCAAACATCCTATATAGGTCACTAATTGTTTTTTCCTCTCTATACTACCAGGATATGATGCAGAGAAACATGATTTATTCCATGAATATATGCCTTCCCCAGAGTGGCCACCACATTGGATGGGTGTCCCCAAGTTGGAATGGATTTTTGTTCCCAATTCCGTTGTCCTTGTATCACAGACTATAGTCATCGACCCTCATGGAATGGAGTAGGGATGCAGGTATACTCTAGAGAAACCATCTTATTTTCTAGATGAATTACCATGCCCAAGCAGATCAGATCATGGGCTCGATTCCTCAATTTTTCAGCAGACACGATGAAATCTTGGAAGGTTTGTAAGATATAGTTTGGAATCAAAATTCGATCCACTAGCATTGCCATAATGGAATGTGATATGTATTTTGATGGAACAACAATAAATTATCATTTTAGTGTTGGATCAATTGTTTATTCCTGCTCTGAACCTCCATAAGATTCCAATGGGTTATGAAAGTTATTCTATTCCACGAAAGAGGATCAAGTCTTCCCCGAACTTTTAGTTGAGATACATTAGCTACATTCTCCAATTTACCCAATATTTTACTGGTGGGATTTATATTTGTGGGTAAGAATTTGAGGTATCCCATTTCCCAATTTATTTGTCTTAGAGAATTTATGTGCATCCATAGGTATTTATCTCTTCATATATTTTCGTAACAACATATTTTACTTGTGGGCTTGATATTTGAAGGCAGGAATATTCATCTTCTTGTTGATTTCCACCATATTTGACTAGTGGTATTAATATGCATTATTGGTGTTATATGATTGTCTATAGTTTGACTTCCTATTTATATTGTGGGATTATTGTGCATTATCCGGAATTTGTGACTAATAGTAGTTAGTTGTCACCCCATTTGGATGTCAGGCATCACGAGCATCAGTGGGGATTTACAACTGCCTATCATTTTCTATCATATCTACATGGAGGGACTTGAAAGCATTGAAGGGAGATTTTACCAACATATATTGTACCCCCTTGTATCAATGGTGGGATTCATAATAGTGAGAAATGATATACATCCGCTCATAGGTGGTTACTGTATTTTCGTGGAAGGCTTCAGAAGAGGAGGTAGAGTTGAATGTGTGGTTGTAGTATACTAACAAGTTTGTATAGTGTATCTCCTCATCAAGAACCAGGGTAATGATCAGATCCTAATTGTGTGCTTTCTATCCCTATATAGAATCCTAAGGGGCCCTTGTCCAATGAACTTTATCAGGTTCCCTCAATATGAGATCATATTCAGAGCGAGGTTGTTAGGATGTGCTACTTTAGTAATGACTTTCTATAGAAGGGGACCTCTTGGGGGATCTTGTATAGTAGGGAAGAAGTTGTTTTATACATCCTAATATTAATTCTTAACATAAGGGAGTCATTTTTATCAAGATCTAGGTACAATCTCCTGAAATGACTGGAGATGACAAGTGGACCATCCTATGTTGGATTTCCAGCTGCGGCTGAAGATGTGGCTGGTGAGCTTTCATCAATTAGAGGGGATTCCTTGTAGCCTCCACCATGGGGATAGTACCATTTTTGTGGTACTCTTTGATCAACACGTTTGAAACCCATAATTTATGACACTAGATTAGAGAGGGAGTCCTTTTATTTTTTTAGAGATAGCCATAGGTATGGTCATTGATGTACATGTCTTAAAAAGTAGTCAGGATTCCATTGGATTGAAGTATTCTCTATGTAATTATTGTGACTGATATTTGATATATGGAAAAAAACCTCTTCAACGTATCATATCATAATCACATGAAGAATTTATGATCATTCTTTCCCCTCTTCATTTTTGATACAATTGGGTCTTGAGGTGGGGTGACCCACCTGTGTAGTTAAGGATTCATGTTGTGTTTTCCATTTTTATTTTTACTCGATTCACATCATTCCTTTAATGAAATGTCCTGACGGATAGTAACCAATAGTTTGTTATTATAGAGGGTTTCACATTGGTTTTACCATTTTTTCTACTCCATTTGTGTTGTTCCCCTTTTGGGAGGATGTGATTGTTGGACCGAAACTGGGAAGTATATCCTTCTTGTGTCATAAAGGCAGTACCACAATTTTTTGGTCCCATCATAAGGTTTCAGGGGGTTCAATGTTTGTGCAATCATCACATGTAGGGTGAGATGTCCTCCAATCATGTCTAGTGGATTTATTAAGGTAGCCAAAACACTGACCAACCCATTTATCCATGATTCGTGGAACATAATTCCCATGGAAAGCACACTTTGAAATATTTGGTCAATGAAACAAACGAACTCCATTGGTCAAGAGGATGGTAGGTTATGATCATCACACCCTTTGGGGGGGAATCATTTCCTACAATGGGGCTCACTTATATATTTATTCAATGTTCATATGTTTGTCTATCCTTGGGTCTTTCCCAAGATTTTTTCCATGAATTACCCCTAGGATGCAAGATTATTTATTGATACACATGGGTAGATGATGATTGAGACCAATATAGATTAATCCATGTAATGAGGTGCTCTGGAGTTTATCATTATCCAGGGGTAGATATTGTTTTTATGTCTTCATAAAACCTACTAAAAGAGATTTCGAAATATCATCATGAGGGGAATAAAATTAGACATTGTCCAGTGCTTCTTTATTAGACACATCACCTTTTATGGTCATGTGATAAGGAACCATCCATACTATTTACCATTATAAGGATAAGAATTCTAGGTGAAAGATTCCTAGTCAAGGTTTCATGTGCAAATTATGTTGATGTTTCCCAAGATGCCTATAAGAGATTTAGTATCCTATGTAAATATGAACCTACTGGGGATATGGCTCGTGAAATACTAGGGTAATTTGGTGTATCGGGTTTTGGACCATAGTGTGGCTTCCTATGTGTCCGTATTCATTATGAATTAAGGACATCCTAGTTATGTATGAGTCTGGAATTACACCCATCAAGAATCACATTTGTGGGGGGAATGATTGGGGCTTATACATGGAAGCTTCCCATTCGAGATAAATAATTTAGGGCTTACTCTTAAAGATTATGCTCTAATGAGTTTGGGGTAATTTTACTCATACTAAATTGTATGGGGAATGTACCTTGAGAATAGGAATTAGGCATGCATCATAAATATCATGATTATAGTAGGAATAAATGTTTTTATAGTTCATTACATTTTGGGATTATACCTAAAATGAGGCCTAATATGTTTTGGATTGGTATGACTGGGACTTACTCTTGAGGTGTATGTCGACTGATCTTAGGCCTTTAGACATGTGTCTTTTGTATCCTGGTTAGATCATGAATTATATTTCTCATGGTTCATTATATTTGGGGCTTTCACCAGGGAGGAGTCCCAATATGGGTAGGACTGGTATGGATGGTACATACACCTGAGGGGGATGCCCACTAAGCTCAGGCCATTAGATATGTGTCCTACATATCATTCTTAGAGAAGGAATCAATGTTCTTGTAGTTCATTGAATTTTGGGAATATAACTAAAAGGAGGTATGTCCATTGTGGTTATGTGTATTTTATGATCAACAAAAACCTCTTTTCCCACAAGATTCATGATCTCTATGAGGAAAAGGAGGAGGCAGTAGATATAATATCCCACATCCCACATCATCTACTAATATATGGTACTAGATCCCAAAGGGAGAGATAGAGGGGATTTGAATGTGTCAAATTTTCTCCCACATTGATTTCCTTGACTACCATGTGTGATGGTATATTTGAATGTATCTCAGGCTAAGCCTTAGAGGAGAAAGAACACAAACTCATGTAAGAAGGCCAGGGATTTACTTCAGGGGGAGTGCCCTTTTAGGTTCCTGAGAGAAAGAGTGGAATGTTTTTTCTCATCATAAGGAAAAGAAAGTGTGATTTAACTTTTATATCATTATCCCTCATCGAAGGGAAATGAATGTTATTACCATTGACCCTTAGAATGCGGAGGTTCACATGAGTATTTTAAGGATGGGACCCAGGTTACCATGGGAATGTAAACTTAATGAAATTATTGGGGTCCATAATATTAATAGGATTACCCACATGACTATATTTACCATGGGTATTTAAACTCGAAATGATTCACTAATACACTCGATGAATTTATAAAATGGATCTGATTGATTTGGAAGAGGATTTAGCCTAACGTCAATGGACTAGTTTGAAGAGGGGATTCAGAAAATTGGACAGAAATGGAAGGGAATGATCATGAAATGTTGTTGAAAAGCCTGAATATATACAATTTTTGGTTCCATTTGATCATGTGGGTGGGGTAACCATAGAATGTAATATTTCTATGAGGGTGGAGGGCTCGTTCATGTACCGAGGTGGTATGAGAACATGGATGTGGTCCACGTACTATAGTTGTAAGTGGAACCAGGTTCCATCTGTATATGGTAGTTTTATGTGGAGATAGATTCTTGCCGAGTAGTTAAGTGTTATGCAATGTAGTTTCTCATTCATGTAGCAATGTTCTATGTTGTACATTGGGTTGAATAAAGGGCATTGACACTGTAGTTTTCAAGATTTTCACCTAAAAAGGGAATGTGTTTCATGGTTTTCCAATTAGGATCATTGATAGTTCCTTATTATTGCTATATCTACTTCCATTCTTGGAACATAGTGGGTTAATACCTGATAGAAAACATTCATCGTTTCTTACATCATCAAATGTTTGTCTTCAAAATCATCCATCCATAAACTCTATGCTCCCCCAAAAATATCATCCCCTTCCCAACACCCATAAGGGTACTTTTATAGAATTTTTAGGAGGTTTTATATATTGGTAATATGACTCCTTTTGAGGAAGCCCATGAAGATATCAACCAACCAGTGGATGAATTTTTCAACCAAGGTTTGCAGGTCAGAGGATTGTGGTTGATACAGTTTTTGACCAAAATAGTTCACAGTGACAGTAATCACTACCTCAATCATGAAAATGGATTATCTCATTCATGGAACACCTATATCATCACTTCACCCACGAACTATGTTGGTTTACTGGCTAGTCCACAGCGGCATACCACTCAGTCATGTTTCAGCCAATGAAACCGTTCGTGGTGAAGCTAGCACCGACATCCTTGTCCACGTACTGTGGTTCATGCTTGAAGATTTTCTAATATCATTCACTAAACTAAGTATGTGGACTGATCTAGGTATATTTAAAATGTTTTATTCCTCAAAATTATTCTTTAAATTTTCAATTCACATTCCTTTTTTCTGATAAATTTGTTTTTGGGAGTATATGATTTTCCCTTTACCAAGTTTTCAGTACCCTACAGTGCATAATGTTTTTCAATTTAATTAATTAAAATTATCAAAATTTTGTAATGTTTTAAATGAATATAATGTATTATATATAAATAAATATTACTTTATATTCATATAATTATTTTTATTATATGTAGTTTTAATATAAAATCAACATGTGATTGAAAAAACACACTTCTTGAAAACTGATGTAATTATCATGTATGCATGTTCTGTATTAAATTTAAAAAATGATTATTTTAATATTTACTTGAAAAAATAATATAAATTTCTGAAATAATCATTTCCAAAACTATATTAGGGTTATTTTTAATGTATTATTAGAAAATTTAACTTTTTTATGTATTGTGAAATAACTAAATTGAAATTGAAAATTGCATTTTCCGTTAATCTATTTACAATGTTAATTTAATGTTTGATTTCGTTTTAAAGTAAAAATGGCCTAATAATAAATAAAGTAATCCAATTAATGTTATTATAATAAAATTTAAATTTTTATTTTGTATAAAAACATCAAAAACATTTGAACATTTTTCCTTTAAAATATATCTTTCTCATCACTTCTGCAAGATTATGTTAAAATTAAAATTTTCCACTTATAAGAATTGAATTTGGAAGAATGGTTAAATTTACTGAATCATAATAATATATAATTTATAATATGTTCAATTTAATTTTGACCAAAATGAGTAGTGAATTCATTAAAAATTAATTACATCACTTATGGTAAAAATGTGTTTAATGGGTGGTTGTACTAAAAATAAGGGTAAAAATAACCTATAATCTTGTCTACGAACACATTTATATCCATATATAGAACTTTAAACCTATAAGTCTCAATATGGGTCCATTATTTACCCTTTTTACATATATAAAATGTTAGAACACTCATTTATTTTAAAAATACCATGTTTTCCTCTCTGCTACCTATAAAAGGCCCCACACACTCCTCTCTTATTCAAATAATCAAACCTCTTAGGTTCATACTTACCCTAAATAAATAACTTCCCAACAACCCTAATAACATAATTTTGTCTTTTTTGTGTATAAATTAAAACTATTGAGGCCTTTGGTGGAATCATAGGGATGATATCCAAATAATATTTAACGTTCTTCGATGATCGTTTTTATTTTATTTCATTATCCACCTCCTTAAATTATTCTTAAACCATACTTATATAATAACCTATTTATATTCCTTGCAAATTTATGTTATTAAAATAATTTATTTACTAAAAACCATCTCCAATTTAATTAAATGAAATACAAAATCATAGTTCTCATTTACAGTGGACTACCACCTCATGAACCAGTGTCATTTGTTTATCCATTTAAACCTCTCACTATGGATATGCTGGTGGATATAAAGTATATATATACATATTATATATATATATATATTATACTTATAGAGTAATTATGTAATATATACATTTTTATATTCCATTCTACATGATATACGATAACGTCGCTAGAGTGTGCAATAGATTATGCCCTTGTGAAGTGATGTGATTTATTTTTCATTAAAGAGTCACATGGAATGTAAAAAAGGGATATATACAGATTATATAGGTGATATAGATAAAAATAATTATTATATTAATTACATATGTATCGTTAAAAAATATAATATATCATTTTTCATTCCTTTCCACTCACATAAAAAATGTTAACTTTAATGGTGGATGTGTGGACTACCACCTCCATTAAGCTATGTGATACATTTTTCATCACTGAATCATAGGAATGATGTAAATATTTATATATTATTAAATGATATTATATTTAGTATATAATTATAATTATATAAATATAAAATATTTCTTACCTTCTTCCTATAATGATCATTGAAAGATGAAATCATTAGTCAAGCATACATACAACATACCTCCTCCTTGAGTATATCACCAGTTCATTTTTCACAACCATCATTAACGATTATTTTTTATTGTATAATTTATTTATTAATATTATAATTGTGTATTTATTTTTATTCTGTATATTATATAACAATAAAATATGTAAAATAATCAGAACATCCATAACATATAAGGAAGGGAAAATAAGGCCATTTACGCTCGAAATAATGTGAATAAGGAAATCTTATCATGGAATGGGTGATAAGAAAATTTTAATGTATCATATATGTTATTATAAATATAAACTATGTTTTTAATAGTTTAATCACATATTTTAACCCACTATAAAAGATGTAAAATCATGATCATCCAAATTGAAGCGTTAGGTAAGGGTTTTCTTATCTCACTTTATTTCATTGTAATTTATAGCATATTCACAACGTATTTTGTTTTGTGGTTTATATAACAACCATAAATGTATTTTATTATTATTATAGTTAAATTAATATGTATTTAAATATCTATATAAGGATATCCCTTTCATTGGGCTGACAACATCAATGTTACCATAAAGCTAAGTGTTTCTTATCTCAATTTCAATCTTTGAGATGTATATTATGTTATACACCTCTCATATTTTATGATGTGCATATACAACCCCATTTATACATTATATCATGAATATAAATTTTCTAATGAAATTATATTTTTCATTTAATGTTATTCTGTTAAGGTAATTAGGATTCAATGTTGCCAATTGGTTAGAGTCTTATGTTATAATCACACCATTTTTGGGATTATTTATGATTATGTTTCCAATGAAGATATATTTATATCAATATATGGATAAAATAATTAATTTAATTCCCATATAAATATATTTATATTTATATTCATCATATTTACATGTAATAGTACTAATTTTTTTATAATTTAGAACTTAATGATTTGAGAATTTGTTTTAAAGAAATATAAATATATTTTTCTCTATTTTAATGAAAAATATGTTTTATTCCAAAATATTTTTATCTTAAAAATATTTAAAATATGTTTATAAGTATCGTATTTATTTTAAAAATAAATTTTTATCCATGTTTTAACTAAAAACATTTAAACTTCATACTATTTTCCAAACAATTCCTAGTTGGATTTTACCAAAAATTTGAAAGGAATCTCATTATTGTTTTCTGAAAAGAAATTTTTTTAGCATTTTTACTTTGGAATGGAATGTACATTTTAATTTGTAGATAATGTATTGAATTAAAATACATCATAAAATAAAGTTCTTATTTTCTTGAATTACATGTTTATAAGGATATAGTTTTATATAAAATTCTTTCTTAAATATTCAAGGAATTCATTATTTTTAAAAGTATTCTTACAAAGTATTTTAAAAATGGATTATTTTTTATGAAAGTATTTTTCAAAGAGGAATTTATATCTTATTCAAGAAATTTTTTATGGTAGTTTTATTACTTCAATTATATTTTCCAAATATTGATTTCAAAGAAGAGGATTTTCAATGTTTTTTGTTCTATGTTTACAAATTTTATATTCATAATGCATAGTATATTTTCATCAAAAAAAATTTATGATATTTTAATGGTATTTATATTCACCCTTTTAAACAACCCTTGTTTTTAAATATTCCATATTGGGGAAATATTTTAATGATATAGTACTTCTTCTTTCTCAAGATAGAATAATTTTATTTCAATTAGATTTTTATTGAATTTTTTTTCATATGTTAATAATGATTTAAAGAGCAGACATGACACCCATTTCAATTATATGTGATAAATTTTATTAAAATGAATAATGATTTTTTATATGATTATTATAGGGAAATGACTTTGTACATTATATATGTTGTTTTACATTGATATTATATAAAATTGGAGCACACAAATAGTGGTCCAATGCAATGGGAATAGATTATGTTATATTTCAAAATATACATGATATTATCCCTATCAACATTAAAATTTTATGTATTCTATAAGTGACCAATAAATATGATTTTCTAAGATACCAACACGTTTTCTCAATGCCTTATATAGGTTTATGATATTTCCTTTGATCAACATTGATATCACATTGATAATGGTTATTGATTATTAGGCCCCTTTCCCTTGTAAAATATTTATTCCACATTTCATGATTAATGATTCATGAATTGATGGGTGTGGGTTCTTTTTTGATTCACTCATGCACTCTAATTATTTCATCACACCCTTATGCACCTCTTATACCATTTGTTAATTCCAATTATAAATTCTCTTGTTTAACCATACTAATAAATTTTTTTCTCACACTTCATATTTTTTTCTCTTTCATAGGTTATGAAAAATATTGTTGGATAAATTATTTATAGAAGGTATTTCATTTGGATGATGATGATAACTTAATTCAAAATAAATAAATCTTCTTTAAATAGGATAAATATTATTTTGATGAAATGTATATTTTTTATGTATGAGTTTTTAATAATTCTCATAAACTATAAATGTAAAATTTCCTCAACAATATAAGTGATAAAATTTTACCATTTTTATGTTGAATGGATTGGATTGAAAAATATTGCATCATTATTATCGGAATCCTAGCCAGAAATGTTATGATTACGATTTCTACACCGGTTATGGCAGAAAGAGTCTTTAGTTATAATAGTTGGTACCAATTTTTAGTTTAGATAACATTTTATATTTGGATTTTTTCATAATTGGGTTGGAATACTTTTAACCAATATGATCAACATGATGAGTTAATTGAGGAGGTAGTTTATTTTCCTATTTAAATAAAAAAAGATTAACCTGATTTCTAGGTGAAATCCCATTGCATCCAGCAAGTCTATGGGGATTGAACTCATCATTGAAAGGTGACAGCGATGTAGCACAAACCACTAGCCAACATGATTTCTTATATAGTATGATATTTTTATAGGTAAAAATTATCATTATTTTGGAAACATGTTAGATTTTATTGGAAAAATAAATATTGATTATCTGGGAGTAATATATAATCATATCCTTTAAATCATTGGGTTTCAACCTTAGGCTTAAAATGATTGAGGAGTTTAAATAATAGTTATATATATATTGATTTAATTTGTACATTAGCTATTAATATTGAATTATAATGATTAATGTATCATGTGAAGGATTATTGATTATATGAATTTTCATACTATAAGCTAGACATTTTGGTTTTGTTTAATATCTATAGATAGGTAGAATATCATAATATTCCATCTAATGGTTATGTGGTCTTCAAAAATTTATTTTAGTTTATTTAGAATTATAAATTCAACCAAAAGATGTATAATTTGGAGAAAACGATTATATCATGGGGAAATTGATTAATGTCAGAATTTATACTAATAGATTAAGTATATTTTCATATTATCTTATTTATGAATGTAACATAATTCCACAAATCTTTGAAAAGGGGCTCTAAATCATCCACAAATATTAAAAATTCTAGTTTTCTAATCTATAATTCAAATTTCAAGATCTTATTAGTTTAGAGTATTAGGGAATTAGGAAACATTACTACCAAGAAAACTCATGTTGAACAAGTGGACACTTTAAAAAGCTTCCATTTTTTCACCAATAAAATCCTAATAAAATTGAACATGTTTTTTCTTAATGATATAAATGAAACAATTTCATCTTGAATTTATCTATGAACATGATCATCCATTAACCCTCAAAAAAATTAAAACATGGGATGGGCACAAAAAAATCATAGTATAGGACAAAAAAACAAATAAATCAATTATTCTAGTAAAAACATAAAAAACCAATTAATGATATTTGATTGAATGAAACAAAACATTATCGTATGAAAAAAACACATAAATTTTAATAAAAGATAAAAATTAAAACTAGTTAAAAGAAGATTAAAATATTATTGGTGTCTTTGAGAAACATATAAATAAACCCTTTTCAAACCCATTTTAATTGGAAAGACTATATGACCAAAAAATAATATTATTATTACCCAACAAATTTGAGATATATAATGGGGAAAATCCATGGTATAATATATATCGGGCTCACCCATTAAATACAATGGGGATCTACCCTTCCATTATTCTATATCAAGATCACCCATTTCATATTAGCTATAATGTGGCTCAACCATTCATATAAGATTTATTGGGATCACTTATGAGCTATAATTGTGATCATCCCTTTGTATAAGATGTATTAGGATTACCCATTTAATATAATACTCAAGTATCATTTCTTTAATAAAACACTATCATCATAAAACACTTTGACAAAGTATTTCAAGACCATATGAAAAAATATTTCATATGAAATACCTATTTCTTTAAAAACCCCATTTTTAATAATGAAAACCAAATTAACAATAAAATTGGTATTTTTATTTGTTAATAATGTATGTTTTCAAGAAAATATATATATTAAATAATATTCATGGTGGCGGAATAATCATTGGCATCATTTATGTTGTGAATAAAACATTCCTTTGGTTTTTTTCAAAAAAAATCTTCTCAAATAGATAAGTAGATTCCTTTTTAAAAATTTTGTGTGAAATTAAAAATTGACATAAAATAATTTTTATAATCCAATTTTATATATTTTATATTGGAACGGGGAAAAAATTTAAATTGAATCTCTAATCAATCAAAGTGTCCCATACCAATTTGTACATTTAAATCAAAATCCTCCTGAAATAAAAGAATATAATAAAACATTAGATTACATGATAATAAATAAATAAATTATATTATATGTTAAAGGGTCTGTATATACACCTCTTCAAAGAAGGTTGGTTTGTTAAATCAGAATATGCCTCAATGAAGTTATTTTGAGACTAAGTGTCTTACCTTGAGTTAGACTCATATTGTACAATATTTCTTATCATGATTAAAAAAACCAGGTTAATTATTTACATTCTTGAGAAAAAATTTATCGTTTAATATTATATTTATATCAATTATTATCATGTTATAAAAATTTATAAATTATTATTGTTCATGTCATATGTTTTTATAGTATTTAGTAATTGATTCAAAAATAGACTTTGGTATGATGTATGTAGTCAAAGTGTTCATTAGAAAATCCTCTCCAAAATAATATTAATATCATAGTAATCACATTTATATATCAATTATACAATTTAATCCTTCTATAAACTATGTTTATGAATAATGAACTATGGGACAATCATGGAGATGGTAAACACTAGATACACATGAGTTGCATTCACAATTTTCAATGGAAATTATTGAATGAAGGTAAGTATTATTTTATATTTACAGAATGATCAGAATAACATTAATATCATATTAATAATTTAAATATATTCTTATATATTATTCATGTGATGTGTTAAAGAAAAATGAATCTCATTGCTTCGTGGAGGTTATTGTTTGCATGTACGCTCGTATGACATTATCATTTTTAAGTGCATGGAAAAGAAAGAATGAAAATGATATATTATTATTATTTAATGAAACATATTTCATAAATATAATATATAAATTCTAGTTACATCATTATAACCAGTCATGAGATTGGTTGATGGAAACATACTTATATCAGTTCCTGATGTGGTCACCGATGTACACCAGAATGATTAATTATTTTCAAATTTTTTGGAAGTCCACATAGATTTAGATTATGATATAAACATAATAACATATATATGTGTGTTGAGTATAATTTATTTATTATTTCATCATGGTATTATTAGACATGAAGTATGTTTTTGTAAAAATAATATAGAAATACTTGATTGAAAATGATACCTCTTCCTCAAATGAACCCCTTTTCTTAACAACGTATGTCCACTAAGAATGGTGTTATTCCTAAAATAAAGTCTCTATAATGTGGGTATGTATACTATGATTTTATTTGGGTCAATAATGGATGAAATAAATGGTTTTTTAAGTGTTATAAATAGAGTATAATATTTTCCCTTTCATAACATAGGGGAGGTCCACTATTGAAATTTCTGAAAAAATTAAATTATTATTAATTACTTTTATAATATGAGTCTATCAAAACATATTAATTTATAATATAAAACTATTATGGGTTAAAATAAATTATTAAAATTATAATTAGATATGTTTTGATGATTTTTTAAATCTTTATTATTTTTATTTATCCCTTATTTAACATCCATATCACTTATTGTGATAACCCTTGATTTTACTCTTAAAGGGGTAATATATTGACAAAAAAATGCCAAAAGAACGGAAAATTGATTTTGGATTAAATTTTAAAACCTTGTCTCAATAATTTAGCAGATATTTATATATTCTTGAATTTTATATCATTTAATTAAATAGGTTTTTTAAAATATCATTAATGTCAATATTGACACTATTCATTACATGAAATTTTAGTAATATTAGAAAAACATAAAATCTTATAAATAAATATTGTAACTTATCAATAGAATGTAAAATGAATATATAAAATTTTAGGATGGCCTTATTTTTTATCAAATTATATTTATTTTATTATTTTTAATACCATTTATTTAATATTTACTTTAATAAGACAATTACTACATCATCATTGTGTAAGCATTTAGTGTAATTATTAATTTCTTAAAAATTAAAAATAATTTATCATGATGTAGTTAAAAGAGTTTCGTTCATATTACTATTCATATAAGAATAGATCCTGTATATGTATCTATATTAAATATTTTATAGTAATGGAAAACTAGAGTATGAAATCATTGACTTTCATTAAATAAAATATTATAAATGTCATACACTTTTCCAAATGGATTGAAAATATTATAATTTGGACCCAAGGATAATTTTTTTTAAAACTAACTAATGCAATTAATTTTGGAAAAGTTTATGGGTAATTTTATAATGTATAAAATATTATTTTTGCAGATAGTTACATGATTTACATTTAACTATGTTAATAAAAATTTGTAAAGTTATAGTACATAATGTTCAAAAATAAAAGTAACATCTTTAATATTTTATTAAATTATTATTACAACTACAAATACCATTTTTATAATTCAAAACATGGAAATTTCTGAAAATAATTACAATTTAATCCCATTTACATAAATAGAAAATGAAATATTAAAATGAAAACCTTTAAAAGTTTGTATTATTTTTATATCCAAACTCAATGTTAAATTGATTAAAATGTCATAAATTGTATTAAATTATAAATATAATTTCTAATTTAACTTTATACTGATTTAAAAGTTAAATTTAACAATATAAATAAATTATATGAAATTAGGTTTTCAATTTAAATGCATTATTTCTATCACTATTTATCCAAAACAAGAAACTTATCCAAAAAATACCACTACTGGAAAACTAACCTATACCAACGGTTTGGAACCGTTGGTATAGGCCTCCAAACCATTGGTATAGCCTATACCAACGGTTTGGAGAACCGTGGCGAAGTAAGCCGTTGGGATAGGTCTATACCAACGGTTTTGGGAAAACCGTTGGTATAGACCTATCCCAACAGTTTTGAAAACCGTTGGCATAGGTAATATGAAAATCTATTCCAATGGTTATAAAACCGTTGGTATATGTATTTCAAAAAAAATACATTCGGTGTGATTTGATCCCTGAACCCCTCGTTTATAATAGAACGACTTAACCACTAACCTAATATGACTTTTTTAAACATAATTTCATAAATATATATATGTATTATAATAATTATTTAAAATTTAGATTTATATAATGTTCTCGGGCAGTAGACCTGGAAAAAAAATCGAAGAACCTATCCCAACGGTTCACAAAACCGTTGGGATAGGTGCATATTTTCTTTCGGGGTGAATGCTGGATTTTGGGGCACCCTTTCCCAACGGTTTGGGAGAACCGTTGGGAAAGGGGTGGGTCTTTCCCAACGGTTCTCCAAAACCGTTGGGAAAGGGGTGTTTTGAGATCCCTTTCCCAACGGTTTGGGGGAACCGTTGGGAAAGACCCAGGGGTGTTTTGAGCTCCCTTTCCCAACGGTTTGGGAGAACCGTTGGGAAAGACCCACCCCTTTCCCAACGGTTCTCCCAAACCGTTGGGAAAGGGGTGTTTTGAGCTCCCTTTCCCAACGGTTTGGGGGAACCGTTGGGAAAGACTCACCCCTTTCCCAACGGTTCTCCCAGAACCGTTGGGAAAGGGTGCCTATACCAACGGTTTTTACAAACCGTTGGTATAGAAGTGTTGGGAAAGATCTGATTTCCAGTAGTGTACAAAAATTTCACCCCAATTATATTTTTATATTACGATTTAAAATATGATTTTAATTTTTCAAATACAAATTATGAAAATATAGAAATCTAGATTTAAAACATGTGTGTCCTCAAAAATGCCAAAAAATTACCTTTTTTGAAATATACTTATTTTAATGGGATGTGTTTATACATCATTTATTGAAACCAAATAAGTTGAATTTTAAATAAAAGGTCGAATATATTATATATCATTCATTAATATAATACAAAAATTGGGTATTTTCGTATTAGTGTAAAAAACATTAGAACATTTAAATAGTTTTTTAGAAAAATAATTATTTTTATTTTAAAAAATTGTATTTTTAATTTATAATTATTTTGTTACTAAATAATTAATGATATATACATGCGTAAATCATATTTATATATTTTCGTTAATATTTTTCATTCCCACTATTCTAACATTAAGGAAATAATGGCAACATTTAAATAATATTATTCAGTTATTATATTAAGCATGATGCGACATATCATTATGATATAGAATATAATATTTTATTTTTTAAATCTCAAGGTGTTATATTACCCCCCCCCCCCTTATAAATTAGATACTCACAATTTTTTACTCATTCTTAGTATCTATGGTTTGATCATTAAATGTAGCTTTAATGAAATCCCACACCAAAACAAGGGTCAATAAATCAACCACTTTAAACTAATGAAATGGAAGTATGAATGTGAACTGAGATAACACATACTATGGTTAAATGATGGAAAACATGGAAATGGAAGAGAAAAATAATAATTATGTTCTAAGGGAGAGTTATATAGAATTAGTCATGATAAAGTTAACAATCTCAAATCCATAAACCCATGACTGGCTAAATGGTCATTTATTTCTATGTAAGAAATTTAAATGGAAAATAGTTTTGTTTTAAGACCATTTTCCTATAGTTCAGGAATTATATTACTACATGGACTAAGAAAATAGTAAAATATACATACAAGATAATTAGGGTTTCACATTTTAATATAATACTTTAACTTCAACGGTTTTTTATACCCCTCATTGGTATCTCAACCCATAATTACCTCAACTGACTAATCCATGTAGTCTTTTATATCTGGAAATTTTATATTTCACAAACCTATTACTTAATAACACTATTACAAGAAAAATGAATTCCATACCATGATCTTGGTTTCCACATGATTTCGTTGTCATTTTCTCATAGAGATTAGAGGTCCACACATTTCACTATTATTTAGAGATTATTCGATGTACCTTACTTCATTTGTCTAAATACACTTTTGGAAACTTTAGTTGTATAGGTGTTCATAGATATATAGCATTCTGAAATAATCTTTAATAACTTATAATATCAAAAAATTTAGTAAAAAATTATTTTTATAATACATTTTGGACCAATGTGTTTTGAAACATTCAATCAAGGTTCATTTTAATATATTATATGTTTGTTATAAAATACTATAAGTTAAAACCAAATATTAATATTTTTTTCAAGGGAATACCTCTTAATAGGATTTCCCTAAATAATAATATAATTCAAAATCCTATGAAAAGGTAATGTATCTAAAATTCATTGTTAATATTTTTATTTTCTGAAAATATGATAATATCGGGAAAATATTATTTGTTTAAAAACAACCCATGAAGCACGACTGTATAAATGTCTAGAGGAGGTATTTGATATTTTACACAACTATTTGAAAGAATGTTTTATTTTAGAAAATGTTTCATAATATTCGATAAAAGTCTTCGAAATTATTATTTCATCTAATTCATTCTAAATGGATAGAAATTTTGTTTCAGATCCTCCTCCTTCCATTCGTAACTGACTTTCCTACATCAAAAAAAGATATAAAACATAGATTTAACTGAATGAATATATATAAGCTTAACCTATGTGTAAAAAAATTATTAATACTTAATATTTTGTAAACCATTAATTTGATTCTAACTATAAGGCCTTGACCATAAACATTACATATTCCTGGGATTTTGATCTAGAATTCAAATTTTTTGTTCTTTTAGATTAGAGTTTTATAGAATTTTGAATAACTACTAAAAATTAAGCACATGAATTACAAGTTTAAACTTTTACTCAAAAATAGTTTTATTCACTGAATAACACTAAAATAAAAAAGGCTTCTTTCAATAATATAAAAACAGAATTTTTATCATGTCCTCGTGCTTGTCCATACTCATCCTTTAACCCTATGAAATAATATTCAGAATATGGGATGGGAAAAAATTCTTAGTGTGTAACAAAAAATGATGAAAACTATTTGCCTAGTGAAAAACATGAAAACGAAAATAATCTTTAGTGAGTTAATGAAACAAAATATTTTATAAGGAAAAACACACATACACTTTTCTAAATGAAAATCTTAAAAACCAAAAGAAAGCAAAAATAACTATTTTAGGTGAAATAGAGAATCATATACATAAATCCTTTTCCAAACCCTTTCAATTAGATTAACAATATAATTTATTTATACTATTATTATTACCCAATTCATTAGAGATAGATATTAGGGATCACCCTCCTTGTAGGGTATATTATGCTCACCTATGAATAGTAATTGGGCTCAAAAATTCATGTAAGATATATCAAGCTCACCTATTTTACATGATCCATAATAGGGATCTATGCATTGTATAAGTTGTATCAGGCTCACCCATGATCCATAATAGGGATCAACTATTCTTATAAGTTGTATCAGGACCACCTAATTCACATAATTCTCAAGTAACATTTTATTAATAAATCACATTCATTGTAAAACCCCTTGAAAAACTTTTTTATTCCCATATATACAATATGTTCCCATAAAATAATCATATTATATTAAAAAAAATTGATACTAAAACGCCAAAAATAATGAAAAAGGGTTTTCATTTAATAATACAAGTAATCTTCTAATGGAAGCATAAAATTAAATAATATTAATTCTAGTGAAAAAATCTTTGTCACCCTCTATATTAGGAATATAATATTTAGTTATTAAATTTTTAAAAAATATCCTTATAAAACACATATAAATATATTTTTTGAAAACCATTGAATGAAATTAAAAAGACAAATAATTTTTTTTAAAATAATTTTTTTTATATTTAATATTGATAATGGGGGAATGATTTTGAAATTAAATCATCAAACATTCAATGTTTCCCAAAAAAATTTGGAAATATAACTCATAAGAAAAAAAATGAAAATAAATTTAACAAAACATTTTATATCATGATTCTATATAAATTAATGATATTATAAGGAAAATAGTATGTACATACACCTCCTTAAATAATGTGTGTTTGTAACAAAAAAATATGAATCAATAAAAAGGAGATTGAGAAAATTTCCCTTACCCTTATCTGACTGGTCGCGTATAATTTTATCTTCCTAAATAATAGACATAGTTTAATTATTAACGTTCATGAGTACCCGTTTTTTTATTATTCATTTATATAACTTATTATATTTTTATTAAAATTATTTATTTATTTATCATTACATTATACGTTATGATGATATTCGGTACTTGAGTCCAAAATGAATTTTTTATGATGTCTATAGTCAAATTGTTCATTATTTCATAATATATATAATAATATTACTGAAATACTAGTCACCATTAGACATAAATTATTCTTTAAATTACATCTACTAAATATGGATGTAAAATATGAACTAAATAACAATAATTGAGGTGATAGGTTATACATACACATGAGTAATGTTTCCATTTTCCACTGATCATTATCGAATGAGCGTAAGTATTATTTTAAATATCCATAAAAATAATACAATTAATATCATTTTATTCTATTATATATAATTATTTATATAATTCATGTTCCATTTAGATGAAAAACATATCACATCACATCGTAGGGATGAGAGTTCACACATATGCACAAACAACATTATCATTATTATGTACATGGAAAATTATGAACATAAATGATATTTTATACTTCGATAATGATAAATATTTCATCAATATAATATAAAATCATTAATTCCATCTTTATAACTAGTTATGATAGACATTCATGTAAAACGAAGTTTATCTATTCATGAGGTGGTAGTCCACTGTACACACAATTGATTAATACATTTACATTGTGATGGAGGTGATTATAGATTTGGGTGATGTTATAAACACAATAAAAACAATTTATACTAATAATAACTTTTTCATATAAAATCATGGTTTAATAAAATTTCAAATAAGTGGAAGAAGAAATAAAATATAGCCACTTGTTTAAAAACAATACCTATTCCTCGAATGACCTCCATTGCTTAACAACTTAAGAGAACTAAGGATGGTTTTATGCCTTAAATAAGAGATAAATATTATGGTTATGTATTATAGTATGTGATTTAGGTATATTTTGACTGATAAAAATTTCTTTTTATATGTTTGGAATAGTCAATAAGAGAATCACTTTTCTAAGAGATGGGATGTGCACTCAAGAAATGTCTCCAAATAGTAAATAAATATAAATTAATTTCATATTGAAAATGGATATAAACTAAATTATTCAGAATATAAAATGATTAATGGGTATCAATACCTTAATCTAATTAAAATTATATATGTTTTGACTATTTATAAATCTGTATATTTTAGCATTAACCCTTATTTAACTACTTTAACTCTTATCATTCTAAGATATTTTTTATTAATTAAGGGTCACTTTAGATACTATAAAATGAAAAAGAACCAAAAATTAACTATTGAATAATTTTTATGCCTTATCCAAATCATTTATGGAAAATTATAATTTTTATATTTTTTTCATTTAATAAAATATTAGGTATTTTTAAAATACATTAATGTCATGTGGGACACTATTCATTACATTAATTCGTAAAAATATCATTACAAATAGATATCTAACAAATTTTTTTAACATATCCCTAACATTTCAAATTCATCTATGAAATTCATATATAACATTCACTATATAAAATTATATTTTTATTAACATTTTTATTATCAATGAATTGATATTTACATTAATTAAACATTTAATTTAGCATCAATATGCAATAAATTCACTTAATTAATTATTTTTTAAATATTAATAATAAGTTATCATGATGAATATATGAATTATATATTTCATTGTACTATTTTTAGTCGAACAAAACCCAGATATATCCCCATATTAAAAATGTTATAGTTATGAAAAACATGAGTATGACATCATTGAATTTTCATTAAATAATATATTATAAATGTAATTCTATAACACATTTTTCATCCAAAGGTTATAATATCTGTAAAATTATGGTTTTAGTTGGAAAAAAAACATCCAATAAAATTGAGACAAGTTTTAGGTTAATTTTATAAAATTTACAATATTATTGTTACCTTAATTACACGATTTACCTTTAATGGTGTTAATAAAAAAATTACTAAAGTTAAATGTCATAATATCAAAAAAAATATAACCAATTTAATAAGTTAAATCATTTTGATTAAAAATATGGAATCCATTTTTAAAAATTCAAAACATAGATATTGAATAAATTATTTAAAAATTAATCACTATGATAGAATGATAAACTGAGTTTCTAAAGTGAAAAAATTCAAAAGAATAGAATGTTTTTATAACAAAATGCAATGTAAAATTAATTAAAATGGACTAAATAATATTAAATGATAATTAATTGTTTTAATTATGCTTTAAACCCATTTAGAAAATAATTTATAATTATTAATTATTTAGAAAAAATAATGTGTTTAATTAAAATGAAATATTGTTTTACTTTATATGAAAAATTGAATATTGATATAAAAATACCTATAATTAAACCATATGAAAATTTGAAATTTCTATTTATAAGTAAAAAAAATCTGAAAAAATGAATTTATAAAAGTGTAAAAAGATAATATAAAACATTCTCTCTATCATAAGGTGGCTGGACTTCCTTTTAATAAAAAAATTTCTTTTAATTGTATTTTTTCTCACATCATGTATAGAAAAAAAATATTAATTTTAAAAAATTGATTGAATATTATATATTTATATATATCGTTAATATAATAAAAAATTTATTGCTTCAATTTATTTATTCTAATAAAAGAAATGTGTGGATATTTAAATAGTTTTTCAGAAAAACCCTTCAATTTAGTTTAAAAAAAGAGTTCCAATTCAACTTATAATTAATTTTTCAATAAATAAGTATTTATATATACATTTTAAACCATATTTTCATAATTCAATTAATAATATTCATTCCCTACATTCTAATTTCTAGGTTCTTATAGTTATATTTTAATAATAATATTCATTTTTTCTCTTAAGCATGATGTGGCATATCATGTACGCTATAGAACATAGTATTTTTTTAAACATGGGATGTTACATAAGGATCATGAAAAAAATGTTATCCATGTACCTACAATTATAACTGACCAATGGTTTTTTTCTATTATCACATATTTATGGTTTTTAAGACCTTAACTATCCATTAATCATTCACTTTTTTTGTGATCAGTGAACTCAATAACACTCTATAATTATTTACTTTTTCTTCTATATAAATATTTTCATATGACACCAATGTTATCCTTCATAGAAACATAGTTACATTTTACTCAAAGGGACTTCCATACTCCCCTTTAAATTATATTATGGCGATATTTTATTGAAAATATTTATTATTTGGATTGAGTAAAAAAAGTATTTCCAAATGTCCAACCATTGATTATCGAGATAAAGTTTAATTATTGAGGATGCAATTTAATAAATGGGTGGAAGGATGTAACATCCTATGTTTCTAAAAATATTAAAATCATGTTAGATATAATAAGTGGAATGGAACACTATATATATATATGATAATTTGGATCCATGATACCTTACAATATACTTATTTTTAAATATATTTAATCTATTTGATATCTTTAGGTACATGAAACACTAATAATTTTGTGCCTAATGGATTATTATACACATAACACTAAGCTTAAATGTACTATGATATATATTTCCTTTATAACCTAGATATTATATTTTTGGGAATGAATATTATTAAAAAAATTATTATTATATATATGTATATTTCCCATAAAAAATAAATTATTGAAAAATGATTAGTAAATATTCAAACAAATTTAAGTAATGTTATTTTATTCTTGAGAAATATGTTTTCTTCAAAAAAAAGTTATAAAAACCATGATTTTATTAAAAAATTATACATGATTTATTATATAAAATATTCACTTGATAAAAAATAGAAGATTGATAAGTCCAATGTCTTTGGGGCTTAGGAACATTACATAATAGTTTATAACAAAAAACACACAACAACTTTATTGAAAACATTCTTTACATGAACACTACATTCCATTGTACTTCGCATTTCATGGGACAACCTAAGGACATGCATAAGAAAATAGTGAGCTATAAATCCCAGTAAGGGAATAAACATGGAATAAAATGAGTAATATAATTCATGTTGGAAAATAGGGATATCAATGGAGCACAAGGGAAACATGAACATAAAGGCATGAAAATCATGATAATCAAAACATGGAAATGTGGCAATAACACTTAACATGAAATTAGCATGATCCAAGGATCATTGCACATATAGAATGAGTAAACCCTCGTTGCACATGAAGAATGAGTAAAACTTTATTGCACTTGAATTAGAATGAGTCAACACCCATTGCACATGATGTATCATGATACTATACTTTACCCAATGCATTGGAGGGCTATCGGGCCACACCCTTCTTAAACATTTTATTTCATGCCTAAGTGTGCCACATGGATCATAATGTTGAGAACGTGTTGTTTTCAATATTACATAATATTGTTATTTAAAGGGGGATTTTATATTAATACTCTATCTCTTTATGACAATTTTGATGCTCACAAATACCCATAATTATTTTCTAATGATTTTATTTGTTAATTATTTTGTAGGAATTTATTATTTTATTTTACTCTTTAAATAATGGGAATTTATTACCAATGTATTCGTATATAGCGTGTTCTGGAAACACTGTTCCTGCACTACTTATTCGGAATCTTCTTGAGATTGTTCTAGAAACATTGTTCATACTCTACGTGGATAAACATAGTGTAAGGATGAAATGCATGTATACATTATGAGATAAGGAAAAAGTATGTTTAATCAAGAATATGTTATCGGAAATGTATGGAATAAGAACCCTACGTTTGGAAGGAACCCTACGTTTGGGATATTAGAAAAGTATTTAAGGAAAAACGTATATAAATATTAAACATTACCTTGTTTTCTCAAAAGTATGGTTCATCAACCATAATTTTGTAAACAACCATATGTTCTTGGAAATGTATGAATCAATTAAAATTATGTATCTTCTATCGTACGTTTGAAAGTTGAAGAGAAAAGTATGGATGACCAACCCTGCGTATTGAATGAACCTTACATTTTTTGTCTAGTTTACAATGTCAACTTTACATTGTCAACCTTACGTTTTGAACCTTACGTTTGAAGACTAAGTCATAAACCTTACATTTAGAGGATGCATACAGTTCAACTCAACCTTATGTTTGGCGTCGGAGAATTTAAAGTTTGTATTTTTATGCAACGGTCAGTACGCTGATTATTAGGCGGATTTCAAGCTAGATTTAAAGATGATTTTAATGTACGGTTTTGACTGATTCAAAACCATTTTGTCAATGTTTTGATCGAATTAAAAGGATCTTTTTATGCCGAGTCTTCAGGGAAGTTACGGCTACTCTGTAAAATTCAAATGTTTGAATATCGCATGTAAAAAATGTGACTTTTGTGGATATAGTTTTACAAGAGAAGTTCTTATTGTTATTTTATTTATATGGGATTTTTAAAAACTGCATCGACATTTATTATTGATCATGTGTGATCTCTTGATTATTCTAAAAAAGAAAAACATAGACTACTGAAATATATAGATATGTTGTTTCAAATTAATCATCCATGATCTATTTGTTAAAGAGGAAAAAACACGATAGAAAATTCACTTGTTCTATATCAAAGATCTAATGTGGATCTGTCTCTGCTAAAGTTGTGAATTATTTTTTCTATATTTAATTAAATGGGATCGACTCAGAACTTCTCTTATGTGATGATTATTATTTCTGAACGTGAAGATCTACCTACTGTCAATTAGATGTTGTTGCAATTGTGAAGAACATCTGGAAAGTATTTTATGAATACAAAAATTCTTCTTTTCTATTCTTGAGGGATTGACTTCTCGTACAAAGCTGTATAGGTTCTGTAAGTGAACCAGAAGGCTTTGTTTTTCCTTGGATTGTAAAGGTGTCAACTACCTGTACTCATTTGTGAACCGGTCTATTGAAACGAGGACTAGATAGTGAAAATCAACAAACTCGTGGAGTAGAGTATTGGTGGAGTGGACGATGGGCCTTCTGTTCCCCGAACCACTATACTTCTTGTGTTTCTGCTATTTAAATTTCTACCGCATCATTTTATTTGATTAAAGTTAAAGGGAAGAACAAAATCTTGTAAAGATTTTTTGAAAGACACAATTCACCCCCCCCCCCTCTTATGTATATTTGGTGTAATCTGATCCAATAATTGGTATCAGAGGTTGATCTTTCTGACAAAGCTTTAACAAGATGAAAGTGATTATACACAGAGTAAGATGACTGGTACAAGAGAGGGAATGTATATAGTTAGAGCACCAAACATTAATAGATAAAACTATGTATGCTGGAAGTCGCGAATGATTATCTATCTGAAAAGCCTTGGATACAGAGTATATTCTAAGAATCTGACTCCATATGAAATACCATAAAAACCTGAAACTTGGAGTGCAGCTAATAAAGAATATTATGACATGAACTTGAAGGAAATGAATGAAATTCTATGTGGTATAGGACCTGATGAGTTAAAAAGAGTATCTCAATTCCCAACAATATATGAAATGCGGAAAACTATTTTTTTTTACGAAAGAAATAACAATATCAGGGAAATGAGATATGCAACTGCTAAGATTAAATTTGATACATTAATAATGGTTGAAGGTGAGAGTATTACTCAAATGAATGGAATATTGAACGAGATTTTCAATAACATAACTACCTTGGGAGATCCCATTAAACAAGATGATTATGATTTAAAAGTCTTGAGAGTACTGCCTACAAAATGGAATGGAATCTCCGTAACAATCAGACAGTCAACACCTGTCAAAGATTTAAGCATGAAATAACTGATTGGAACATTAATGATATATGAATATGAGATGGAAGATGAAGATCATGAATATAAAGTGCTTATCAAAAGAGATTATACTAACTTAAAAGCATCATCACATAGCAAAAACAGAAAGATTAAGAAAATTTTTAAAGAGAAGTCAGAGAGTTCTGATTTATCTAATTCGGATGTGGAATTGGCTTAGCTATCCTCAAGATTCATAAAATTCTATAGAATGAATAAGGTCTTCCTAAAATCCTTCAAAAAGAAGACAAGGAAGTTAGCTGCTATGAATGCAAGAAAATGGGGCATATCAGACCCGACTGTCCTCATCTAAAAGTAGACAAGAGAAATAAATTTATCAAAAGAAATGACTATGAGAATGAGGAAAAGAAAGCCATGAAAGCTATATGGAGTGTATCTAAATACTCCAGTAGTACTTTTCAATCAGACTCAGAGAAGGTGGAAGAAAATATGAAATCCAACATGTGTTTTATGGAAGAAACAGATGCGGTACAATATTACTACACTTCTGATTCTAGTTCTGAATCTAATTTATCTAATGAAAAACATGAAGCCTACTGCAATATTCTTGAAGAAAAATATGAATCTTTATTTATGAATCATAAGTCGTTAAATAATGTTCATAAGTACATTTCTAATGAAAGAGATACAATGCTGAAACAATATAAGGAGTTAACTGAAAAAATTGATTCAACTAATTCTAACAATACAGATTATGAATCAAAGATAAAATCACTGCAAACTGAAGTAATAACTTATAAAACTGTATCCCTTGTTTTTACTAAAGGAGAAAATACATTAAATGAAATCCTTGGGAAAATGTCATTAAAAAGGAAATATTTGGAATTGGTAGTAAAGGTGAAAACCCCAAGCTGTACAAAATCTATTTTATTCCAAGTGAAAAAAGACTAAATTGTAATTCATGTGGAATAAGGGGCATATTTCTAAAAACTGTTTCTTAAGACAACCTCAAATAAGTGGAATTAAGAAATCTTTTGTATCAAATGATTTTTTTTACTCATGTAAAATCCAAAAGGCAAAGCAAGTTTGGATTCCCAGATCCTTGCTAGCTAACACCACTGGACCCAACAAAATATGGGCACCAAAGCAATTTGTGTAAATGTCTTTGCAGGGAGCAGGTCACAAGAGAAAAAAGGACATGTGGTATATGGAAAGTGGCTGCTCAAGACATATGAGTGGAAACTCATTGAATTTATCTACACTCACTAAAAAAGATTGTGGACGTGTCACCTTTGGTGACAATGCTAAAGGAGAAATCATTGGTATTGGAACAGTTGGAGATCCAGAAGTTTTCTCAAATAATAAAGTACTTCATGTACAATGATTGAAACAAAATCTGATAAGTATCACTCAACTATGTGATGATTGTTATGCTGTTGATTTTTTTAACACTTGTTGTCTATTTTCAAAAATAAATTGCTTAAATTTAGAGCATCAAGAACTGATAATGTGTATACCCTGGATTTAAATTCCTTGTGTAAACAACAAGTAAATTGCTTAACTGCTAAAATGAATGACTCTTAGATCTGGCATAGGAGACTTGGATATTGTAATGTATATGTTTTAAATAAGTTATCTAAGTAAAATTTAGTTTCTGATTTTCCTAGTCTCAAATTTGAATGTGACAGATTCTGTGATGCGTGTCAACTTAGAAGGCAACCCAAATCATCCTTCAAATCTGTTAACAAAATTGCTACATCTAAACCTCTGGAACTTATCCATATGGATTTTTTGGACCTTCAAAAGTAGAAAGCTTGGCTGGTAAATTATACATATATTTTTAGTTGATGACTATTCTAGATTTACATGGATTTTCTTTTTGAAATTTAAAAATGAAGCTTTTACGTTATTGGAATGTTTTTGCAAAGTTGTTCAAAATGAAAAAGTATTTAAAGTAATTTCATTAAGAAGTGATCGTGGTAGAGAATTTGAGAATCAGGAATTTAATTACTTCTGCTCAAATATGGGTATTGAACACACCTTCTCTGCACCTAGAACACCTCAACATAATGGAATCGTTGACTGAATAAATTGTAATATTCAGGAAATGGCTAGGACTATGCCAAATGAATACAGTCTTGCTACCTACTTTTGGGCAGAAGCTGTAAGCACAACCTTCTATATAATGAATAGATTTTTAATTCGACCTCTTTTGAAAAAGACACCATATGAACTTTGGAATAACAGAAAACCTAAAATGAACTAATTTAATGTTTTTGGATGCAAGGTATACATCTTTAACACCAAGGATAATCTTGGTAAGTTCAATCCAAAATTTGATGAAGGAATCTTTTTAGGATATTCAGCTACCTCTAATGCTTGTAGAATCTATAATAAGAAGTCAAGGATTGTTGAAGAATCAGTTCAAGTGAAATTTGATTAATCTGATCCCTTTGAGAAAAGGATAGATCAAATGGATGAATCTAACTCTAA
This sequence comes from Viscum album, assembly GCA_963277665.1. Classification (NCBI taxonomy): domain Eukaryota; kingdom Viridiplantae; phylum Streptophyta; class Magnoliopsida; order Santalales; family Viscaceae; genus Viscum; species Viscum album. The sequence goes on from OY728129.1 coordinate 941,210,521, forward strand.
TGATAACATGAGCCTTGAGAACATGAAAAATGATTTTGAAAAAGATATAAATGAAATTTAGTCCAGTTCAGAAGAAATGATACTGAAGAACCTATAAGTTTGTTGCCTAGATAGACTAGAACCCTAAAGAATCACCCTTTAGAAACCATAATAGGCGACTTAGATATAGGAATAAAATCTATAAGAAATATAGGAAATCTTGTATAACTCTCTGCCTTTCTATCCCAATTAGAGCCCAAGACTATAGAAGAATCTTTAGATGATGAAAGCTGGATGATAGTAATGAAAGAAGAATTAAACCAGTTTAAAAGAAATGAAGTCTGGGAATTAGTTGGAATACCACAGAACTATCCAGTGATAGGATTCAAATGGGTATTTAGAAATAAGAATGATGATCAAGGAATAATAACTGAAAATAAAGATATACTTGTAGCTAAAGGATATAATCAGGAAGAAGGTATAGATTATGATGAAACCTTTGAATCTGTAGCTAGACTAGAAGCCATTAGAATCCTTTTATCCTATAAATCTCATATGAATATTAAATTATTTTAGATGGTTTTTATGTCTACCTTTTTAAATGGTTATTTAATGGAGGAATTTTATGTTGAGAAACCTCCTAGTTTTGAAAATTCTCAAAAACCAGATTTTGTTTTTAAACATACTAAAGCTCTCTATGGCCTTAAACAAGCACCTAGAGCTTGGTATGAAATATTAATATCTTTTCTTTTGAAAAATGATTTTACTATTAGAATGGAAGATCCAACACTATTTAAGAAAACTATGAATTATAATATTTTATTAGTTCAAATTTATGTTGATGATGTAATTTTTGGATCAACTACTAATACCCTTTGTCATGAGTTTTCTAAGTTAATGCAAAAAAAATTTGAAATGAGTATGATGGGAGAAGTAATTTTCTTTTTAGGACTTCGAATTTATCAAAAAGTTTTTGGAAATGTTTTGAATCAATGAAAATACATTACTAATTTATTGAAGAAATTTGGACTTGAAAACAGCAGGACATATACAACTCCTATGTGCACTAATATAAAACATGATTTGGATGAAACTGGAAAATCAGATGACAACAAGTTATATAGAGGTATGATTTGTAGTTTATTATATCTTACTGCTAGCAGGCCAGATATAATGTATTCATTATGTCTTTGTGCAAGATTTCAATCAAATCCTAAAGAATCTCATTTAACTACTGTTAAAAGATTTTTTAGATATCTAAAAGGAACTGTTTTTCAATCTCTTCTTTATCCAAAAACTTCTTATTTTAATTTGATTTAATATTTCGATGCAGACTTTGGGATTTGTAGATTATATAGGAAAATCACTTCAGGAACTTGTCACTTTTTAGGAAAATCTTTACTGACATGGTCAAGTAAGAAACAACATTCAGTTGCCCTGTCAACAGCTAAGGCTGAGTATGTTTCTACTGGCAGTTGATGTGCACAGGTGTTGTGGATGAAAAACACTCTTATGGACTTTGGACTAAATTTTAATAATACACCTATTTTATGTGATAATACTAGTGCTATAAATATTTCAAAAATCCTATTAATCATTCTAGAACCAAGAATATTGATATCAGACATCATTTTCAAAGAGATCATGTTCTTAAAAAGGATATATCTTTGGAATTTCTAAGTACTGAAATTCAATCAGATGATATTTTTACTAAACCACTTCCCACTGTAATGTTTGATTTTATTAAGGGTGAGCTAGGATTATTTGATTTTAAATAAAATTTTATTTTACTATAGTAGTTCTTTATTTTTAATTCTTCTTCAAATAAGTTAGCTATTTTGTTCTTCATATAGAATAAGTTTATTTTTCCCATGTAATCTATTTTATTTATTTTTAAATATATGTAATGATTAATAAAAACATTGGAATCATGGTTTTCAGAAACCCATTCGACTTCTAAACCATTTCATTTATACCAATAACTTTTCAAACCCACAAACTACACCTCTGCTCATCAACCCTAATCTTCGATCCTCTGAAACCCTAACCTTCAAACCTTCAGGGATTCTCACAAATATGGAAAAGACTAAAAGAGATGATGAAGCCAAAACAACAAGTGATAAGAAACAATGTTTAGAATAAAGGAAAATCTTACAGGGCAAGATCATTGATCCTGAATGGATTTATCAGGCAAATATGCTGTTGAAACATGCACTGTCATTTCAAAATCTCGAACAGACATTCAACAGTGAGAATACAGACTTTATGTATGAGGTAGAGCCTCGATACTTCTTCAAATCTGTATAGTTTAGTCTGGGAGATACTGAGGATAGTATGATGGCTAAGATAAAGGATAGGGATTTCTCAATCTCATCAGTAGAAATTTTTCGGATTCTAAACTACCCTCATGATGTTGTTTTTCATTTCTATTAGAAAACTATTGGAGATTCTATGCATAAATCAGAATACATAATATCATTTCTATTTTTAATTAAGACTGTAAATAAAATGTTTATCAAGTATTTGGAGCCGGATCAGAAAATGTTGGTCAAATTTGTGCAAACAGGGATTGCACCGAGGATGTCTGAAATAGAAAAGATATTATATCTTCATATGTATATAATGTATCTTTTTCTCAGTGATTTTAAACTCAATTATTCTAGGTATATGGTTAGGTACCTAAGATATTGTTGTCAGATTAATTCCCAAATGAACTTTTACCATTTTGGCTGATTCATCTCCAAACTGTTGTTTACGAAGGACATGGTGAGACTGGTGAATGCCAGAGTTCGTTGTCATCACAGTAATGTGTTTAATGCTGGAACATTAAGAAAGAATTTCTATTTCTATAGTATTATCAAAGGAAAACTTTTACCAGTAGGAGCAGATGATGAATCAGAGAGTGATCAAGCTCAATCTGAAAATACCAAGAAGGGACAAGCTGAATCAAGAGTCAGAACTACGGCAAGGAGGATCAGATTTGAAGTTGAAGAAACTGAGGAAGAAAGAAGTCAGGAGGGACTTCAGACTCAGAGGATAAGACCTGTGATTAAGGAAATTACTTCCCCTAACATAACTATAAGAGATTTACTCTCTTATGTCTTTATCAAAGAAAAGGTTGTTCAACAACCTCAAGAACAGAATGTAACTATTACAGATCCCGATCCTAAAAGAATTATAGTTTAAATATCAGAACAACAGGTTCTAGCTGATGTTCCTGTTTTACTTCAACAAGAAAAGGAGGCAGAGCCTGGTGAGGAAGTGTCCAGAACCCAGGAAACTCTAGAGGATACCATTTTAGATATTTCATTGGAAGAAGAAATTACACATGTTCGTGATGAGAATGCTTCTGAATCTCACGGAGAAGTTTTTTAAGAGGATTTTTCTATGGAAGAGTCTGAAAAGGACTCTAAGGAAAAAATTAAGGACCAACCTACTCCGGACAAGGAGAAAGAAAAATATGATGCCGAATCATTACCTTTAGTACATCTACATCCCATAGAGCCTGAGAATGTGAATTAATTACTGGGTGCTTCTGATTCAAGGAATAGGGAAGTTAAAGATTTGAACAAAAAATTATCTAAACTTTAATGTGAGAATGATTCTTTGAGAGTCACTTTAGCATCAGAACATTTGAAATTTCAAAAGCTTAAGGAGAGTTCTCTTTCAAGGAAAGAAGTTGAAATTTTTAAAGAGGATATGGTAAATGATGTTGCCAAAGTGAAATATGAAATGGTTATGAAATCATATTTCGAAGATCTTAAGTTATTTATGGTGACACAATTTGCATCAGTTGGGAATAGTGATTCTTGTGAATCAGGTACTTCAGCTGATTTAATCAGAAGATTTCAAGCTATCACAGCCGCAATGAGTAACATGAATGATAGATTGCAAGATCTTCAGTGCAACAGTGCACCACTATCTATTCTATTAGATAATCTGAAATTTTTGGTTGATTAGTTGACATCTAGTGAGCCATGAATCTGCTTTGTCTTAGATAAATTTACAGAGAAGTTGTCTTTGTTTATTGAGAAAGAAGAAAAGGTTCAAATGTTTTTTAGATCCAATCTCATTGAAGATATTCATATGACTCAAGAGGCCAGGAATATTATTATTCAGTTCATTGATGGATTAATGAAAAGGTTGAGAGGAGAGTTAGTAGAAATCAATTCTACAGTCAAGAAACGTTAAACCCTACCTATTAACTGCCAAAATCTTGATTCTTGTATTTATTATTTTTTGTAATTTTAATGCAAATCTATTTCATTATATTTACTTGTTTTACTATTCTTATTTAGATATCCCATTAATCTAGATTGAATTATTACTAAACAGTTAATAATAGCATTTACCTACAGTTCAGTGCAATATTAAATGTGTTAAAATCTATGATTTATCATTCTTTTTGATATCACAAAAACAGGGAGAAATTTGGATAAAAACAAAATATTATTTTTAATATTTTAATCCCTTATTTAAATGATTTCATGTATATTTAATTTTTTTTGGATTTGTACAGATTTATACTTATATAGAAAACTATTTTAAGTTATTAACCGTCATTTATTATAAAGGGAAATTTTCTTTTAATTTTTATTCTGAGGGAGAAATTTGGATAAAATTAAAAACTTTTATTTTATTCTTTACTTTTATTTTTAAAGAAAAATAATTTTATTTTCATTATAAATAAAGGGGGAGAAATTTATTTTTAATGATAATACAATGTTTATTTATTGAATTTTTTTTGTTAAAATTAAATATAGTTTTAACTTCTAAAAATTCTAAACTTTAAGTAACTAATTTTGAAAGTTAATTTCATTTAATTAATCTTATTATTTTATGGGTTTTGTGATCATCAAAAAGGGGGATATTGTTGAGCAATTGTTGTTTTCAACAATAGATAATATAATTATTTAAGGGGGGAGTTTATATTAATACTCTATCTCTTTATGAAAATTTTGATGCTCACAAATACCCATAATTATTTTTCTAATGATTTTATTTGTTAATTATTTTGGAGGAATTTATTATATTATTTTACTCTTGAAATAACGGGAATTTATTACTAAAGTATTCTTATCTAGCATGCTCTGGAAACACTATTCATGCGCTACTTATTCGGAATCTTCTTGAGCGTGTTCTGGAAACATTGTTCATAATTTACAAGGATAAATGTAGTGTAAGGATGAAAATCGTGTATACTTTTTGATATAAGGAAAAATTATGGTTAATCAACCATACGTTATCGGTAATGTATGGAAGAAGAACCCTACTTTTGGAAGGAACCCTACATTTGGGATATCAGAAAATTATGGAAGGAGAACCGTACGTAAATATTAGATGTTATGTTTATTTCTCAAAAGTATAGTTCATCAACCTTACTTTTTTAAACAACCATACGTTGTTGGAAAAGTATGGATCAAGTAAAAGTATGGATCTTTTATCGTACGTTTTAATGTTGAAGGGAAAAGTATGGATGACCAACCCTACATTTGGAATGAACCTTACGTTTGTTGTCAAGTTTACATTGTCAACTTTACGTTGTCAACCTTACGTTGTGAACCTTACATTTAAAGACTATTTCATCAACCTTACGTTCATAGGATGCATATAGTTCAACTCAACCTTGCGTTTGGCATCGGAGAATTTAAAGTTGATATTTTTATGCAATGGTCAGTACGCTGATTATTAGGAGGATTTCAAGCCAAATTTAAATCTGATTTTAAAGTACAATTTTAACTATTTCAAAACCATTTTATCCATTTTTTGATCGAATTAAAAGGAGATTTTTATGCTGAGTCTTCCGGGAAGTTACGACTACTCTGTAAAATTCAAATGTTTGAATATCACGAGTAAAAAGGCAACTTTTGTGGATCTAGTTTTACAAGAGAAGTTATTATCATTCTTTTATTTATATAGGCTTTCTAAAAACTACATCGGCATTTATTTTTGATCATGTGTGATCTCTTGATTATTCTAAAAAAATAGAGAATACAGAAATATACCGATCTGTTGTTTCAAAAGGAGCATCAAAGCTCTGTTTGTTAAAAAGAAAGGAACATGATAGAAGATTAACATGTTCTATATCAAAGATCTACTGTAGATCTATCTCTGCTGATGTTGTGAATTTTTGTTTCTATATTTACTGCAACGGGATCGACTAAGAACATCTCTTATGTGATGATTATTATTTCTGAAGGTGATGATCTACCTACTATCAATTGCATGTTGTTTCAATTATGAAGAACATCTGGAAAGTATTTTCAGAATACAAAAATCATTCTTTTCTATTCTTGAGTGATCGGCTTCTCGTACTAAGCTGTATAGGTTCATTAAGTGAACTTGAAGACTTTGTTATTCCTTGTATTGTAATGGTGTCGACTTCCTGTACTCAGTTGTGAACCAGTCTGTTTAAACGAGAACCAGATAGTGAAAATCACCAATCTCATGGATTAGAGTGTTAGTGGAGTGGACTATGGGCCTTTTGGTCCCCGGACTACTATACATCTTGTGTTTCTGCAATTTAAATTTCTGCTGCATCATTTTATCTGATTATAGTTAAAAGGCAGAACACAATATTGTAATGATTTTTGAAAAGACACAATTCACCCCCCTCTTGTGTATATTTGGTGTAATCTGATCCATCACATAAAACATGGAATCAATCATTATCATTTATTCCACAATAAATGGATTTGGAATATATACATGAAGCTTTATAATAAATAAGTAAATGTTTAGAAAGGTGAATACCCTTGATAGATAAATGGGCATGGTATTCACTACACAATGACATTGTCTTGAAAAACCATAGTGAAATTTCGGAAGAATAAGAGCATGAAATAAGAACTCATAAATAAATTTTGATGATAGATAAAGGGGTGTCTCATCATATTTAATTGAAATAGAGTGTAATGGAGTCATATAGATACATGTCTCAACAAACATATTGGAATTTTGATCCATAATTCAAAAGAATTACTTGGTTGTAAAAGAGGAGAGATAAATCCCTCACAAAATATTGGCATTGTAACGGGTGTACATGGGAGGAATTAATGAGAGAGAAATGGGTCTCCCATCAATCAAACATAAATATGGAAGTACGGGGGAGGTGAAAAATCATACCCCAACATTTGTAATTGAAAAAAAGGGTATAAAAACTTAAAGAATTTTGTACAAAATGAGAAAAGAAGAAATGCCTTACTTGGAAGCGTGATCCCAAAGTCTTGGGAGATGCTTGAGAGAGGCTTCTTAAGAGAATGGGAAACCTTGGTAGGATTCTAGAGAAAATAGGTAAGGGGTTGGTCAAAATACAAAGTCTTTTAGTTAAGAGGAAGTGGGAGCTTGGGTGGGTTTATACTGGAAAGGAGAGGGAATTCTTTATTATTTAGGTTTGGGAAACCTCACAATAAACTAATCCAAAACACAAATCATACCATGGTTTTTGCCCATGGTTTTCTCCAAAGGGGAGTGGAAAAAAAATATTTTATAAGTCCAATGGCCTAACTTCTTAAAATAATAGGGGTGCTTATGTAGAGTTGAGTCACACTCTCAAAGAATACAATTTAAAATGACAAAATGTTTTATAGGCCTTGAAGGGTCCACTAAAGCTTTGTAAAATAAATAAAACAGACAAAAAATCACATTAATATAATGTTTAAACATATATTTTCAGAACATAATGTTTATAGTATTTTATTACATCACTTTTGGGTCATTATGATGTCATAAAACACGGTATATATTTAAAGAGTATTAAATTTTTACCCAAAAATTTGACTATCTCAGAAAATTATGAAAAAATCAGCTTTGAATAATTTCAATTTCCTGATTCCAAAAATAATATTCATTTTATCTAAATAATTTTTTAAATATTTGAATGTTTACTTTTAAAATAAAAATAGACATTTATCCAAAATTTATAGGTTTTGATAAAAACAACTTTCACACCATAATACAAATTACAATTGAATTCATTAAATTATAAGACCATTTGTATTTAATAAAAAGTAATTTAATAATATTATTATTATTTTATTAATGTATTATTGAATTCAAAAATCTGTTAATTCATCAAAATATATTTTTTAGTTGAATATTAACTAAATATACTATTTGTGTTTTAAAAACTATTTACAAAGTAACAATAATAAAATGAATGCACATTCTTTATACAAAAATAATGTACATAGTCATAGTTCTAGGGTCATGTTACATAACCCCTTATAACACCACAAAAGACCGAAGGGTAATGTGTGTGATGGTGACAGACTCTTGGGGTGGCTCAGATAACATCGCTCAGGTGGTAATCTCTATTAACTTCCACTTCTCCAATAGTCAGTTCTGCTCAAGATTAACATGTTCAATCTCAACATGGGCTTGGTCAAGAGAGAATCGTAATGATGCCACCACCTTTCTCTGCTCAGACAAATGGGCTTCGTATGGGGAACGTCTACTAGATGATTCCATCGCTTCCTTTGTCTGAGTAAATTGGATTTGTTAAAGCCCTATATTTATACTAATCTTGTTGTAACTGTCCAGTGGCTATATTAGCAGTGGTCAAAATTCATAATGGTATTTTTAAATATAGAAACATAAAACTAATGAAGTTCACATTTTATATAACCAAAATAATACATTTAATTAGATCAAGAGAAATTTCCATTAATGAAAATTTGGGTCATTACATTCTCCCCCCCCCTTAAAAAAATTTTCCCTCAAAATATCCTTTTCCCACACTAAAACTGATGTGGATAACTCTGCTTCATCATTTACTCTGATTCCCATGTTGCTTATTCAAACTTTTGGTTTCTCCACAACACCTTGATGAGGGGCATTGTCTTATTTTGTAGAAATTTTTCTCTATGATATATGATCATAACTAGTTTCTCCTCATATGAAAGATCATCCTCAAGATATACTACAACTGAAGGGAGTACATGTGAAGTGTCTGGTATTAACTTCCTTTAGAGGGATACATTGAAGACATCATGTACTTTGGCCATAGTAGGTGTAAGTGTTAGTTGATAGGCCACAACCCCAAAATGATCAAGAATATCGAAGGGGACGATGTACCTAGGACTTAACTTACATTTCTTTCCAAACCTCATGAACGTTTTCTATGGATATATGCGTAGAAATACCATATCTCCAACTTTAAACTCAAGGTCCCATCGACAGTTATCTTCATAACACTTCGGTTGACTCTAGGCTACCTTAATATGTTGCTAAATGGTTTTCAACTTCTCCACCATTTCATCGACCATTTATGGTCCTAGCAGCTTATGCTCACCAACTTCATCCCAACATGTCGGTGTTCTGCACCTCTTCCCATATAGATCTTCATAAGTTTAAATTCGGATGCTTGAGTGGAAACTGTTATTGTAGGAGAATTCAACCAGTGGAAGATGTTGGTCCCACCCTCCTTTGAAATCCATAAAACATGATCTTAACATATCCTATAGTGTCTGAATAGTTTGCTCAGATTGGATATCAGTTCGAGGATGATAGGCCATACTAAAGCTTAGTTTAGTATCCAGATCATGTTGAAGACTCTTCCAAATCTTATAGGTGAATATTATATCTTGATCGGATACAATAAATAGTGGTACTTCATGTAGCCTTACCACTTTCCTGATATATATCCATGCTAGTTGATCCAATGAGAAATCCTCCGGAATTGAAATAAAGTATATAGACTTTGTAAGACGATCGACGATAACCCATATTGCGTTGTTGAATTTGGATTTATTCAGATGTCCGGAGACAAATTGCATGGTGATGTTCTCCCATTTACATGATGGTATGGGCAATGGTTGCATCATCCCCTTAGACTTATGCATCTATACCTTCACATGATGACACACCATGCACTTTGATGTATAATTAGCTATCTAATTCTTTATATTATCCCTCCAATAATTCTCTTGGAAATCTTGACACATCTTTGTGTTTCCTGGGTGAATATGGAAATTTGAACTATTTTCATCATCCAAAAGTTCCTTCTTCAACTCTGAACATGATGAAACACATAGTATTTTCCCAAATCTCATAATTTCTTCTTCATTAAAATTAAACTCCAAGGATTTCCCTTTTCTGATATCTTCCACTTTCTTCTAAATTCCCACATAATTCTTTTGAGCATCCTTTAACCTTTTCAGAAGAGACATTTGAGAAATAAACTGTGAAAATATTGATGATGTTCCCTTCTTTATGATTCCCATGTCCATCTTAATCAAGTATAAGAAGATTGGATCCTTCTCAATTCTCATCAATTATATAATTTCTGGGTCCTTTCTACTTAGAGCATCCACAACCTTATTCACTTTCCCATGGTGGTAATAGATTGAGTGGTCATAGTGTATTATCTACTCTAACCATCTTCGTTGGTGAATGTTCAACTCATTCTGTGTGAATATATACTTGAGGATTTTGTGGTCAGTATATATTTCACATTTCTACCCAAAGAGATAATGCTGCCAAATTTTTAATGATAATATCACCACAACAAACTCCAAATAATGTGTCATATAATTCTACTCATGAAATTTTAATTTTCTTGAAGCATAGGCAATGACTTTGTCATTTTTCATCACCACACAGCCCATACCCTTCTTTAAAGCATCACTGAATACCACAAAAACGTTCTCTACTCAAGGGTAATGTGAGCACGGGCGTAGTGATAAGCCTCCTTTTTAACTCCGTGAATCTTTCTTCACATTCATAACTCTAAGAAAAATTTAATCCCTTCTGAGTTATCTTGGTAAGAGGGATGGGAATTCGTGATAAATTTCTCAAAAATCATCAATAATATCCAGCTAACCCCAAGAAGCTATGGATATCCATTGCCGATGTTGGCCTCATCCATTACTCAATTGAATTTGTTTTAGAGGGATCCACATATATCCCATTTCTTGTGATTATATGGCCCATGAATGATACCTCCTTCAACCCGAACTCACAGTTGTTGTAATTTCCATATAGATTCTCCATTCACAAGGTCTCTTGTACAGATCTTAGATGCTACTCATGATCCTCCTTGGTTTTGGATTACATCATAATATCATCTATAAAGGCTACCAAACATTTGTCAAGATAATCCCTAAAGTATCTATTCATCAAGTACATGAAAATTTTTGGAGCATTATTGAGTCTAAAAGGCATTACTATGAATTCATAGTGCCCTTATCTCGTACGAAAAGCAGTCTTGGGGATATCTTCCTTCTTCACCCTTACTTGATAATAACCCGACAGAAAATTCACCTTGAGAAATATTGTTCTCCACCCAACGGATTGAATAATTCATTGATTCATGGGAGAGGATACATGTTCTTTATCGTGATTTGTTTAAGCTCACGAAAATCGATGCAAAGGCGCATTGACCCATATTTATTTTTGATGAAGAGGACTGGTGCCTCCCAATGTGAATCACTTTGGCATATAAACCCTTAATCCAGAATCACTTATAGTTGTTTCTTAATCTCCTCAAGCTCTATAACAACCATTCTATATAGATTCTGGGATATTAGAAATGCCCCTGGTATAAGATCAATAGAGAATTCAGCATCTATTCTAGGAGGAAGACCAAGAAATTCCTTCAGAAACACTTCAGAAAATTTCCTCACAATGGGAATGTATTCATGGATGGTTACCTCCTTAGACTCAATCATCCGAGCCAGTTACGCGTGCTCATAGGGCAGTAATATCCACACTTGAGATGATGGAGCTAAAGAAGATTCATTTTCTTCCTTGCACTTGTATAAAATAAGAGGTCAATTCTCCACATGGAGAGTGATTTCTCTCTAATGGAAATTTATGTCAGCTATATATAAGGAAATCCAATCAATGCTAATAATTGCATCAAATTCCAATAGAGGGAGTTTGACGAGGTTTACTTGGAAATTCAACCCACAGATTATGACATGGGAGGAGTTATATTTATAAGATGCAATGATTGCCCCATTTTCTGTACTCACCAACATATTTACTTCCATAATTTATGGTGGTTTTGGGTTTGTTCTATTAAACTTTTGGGATATAAAAGAATGTGTATAACCTGAATCAAAAAATATGTTTACTATTATTGAATGAATAACTATTGTACCTATCACCACTTTATTTTCGAGGATCACTTTGGTAGTAGTGATGGAATATAATCTCTCTTGCCGCCTTGGAGGTTGTTGGTTGCCTTCAGAAACCCTTGGCTTTGGGCACTGATTTTCAAGATTCCCTGGTTCTTTGTAGTTTTAATAATAAACAATGCATTGACGTTAGAACGGATATTTCCTCTCCTCTGTCACAGCTGTGATTTTTTCTTTTCGGTAGTTAACAGGTAGGTTCCCTTCTCTTCCACACCTAAAATATTTCCTCGCCCCCTTCAGGAAATTTCGGGGGTTCTTCTTTCCGCACCTCTACAATGTGGGGTTTTGGTTCTTCTTATCACTGCTGGATTTATCCATCGGACCGCTAGAATTGAATTCAACATTATGCTTCTTATCCCCATGATACCCCTGAGATTCTCCGATCTCCATTTCAACCTAGAGGGCACATCGGACAATTTCCTCATAGCTATCAAAGTCACAGATCACCAGCGCTTTTAGTAGGCTAGGTTTCAGCCCACCAAAGAAGTGGTCAACCATGCATTCAGGGGTAATGAGAAATCTGGAAGCATATTGTGCAATTCTGATGAAGTTTTCCTCATACGCTTCGACATGTTTGTTGTTTTTTTTTTGCTTGAGGTTGAGTAAGTCCCTTTCCATCTTAAGTTATATGGTGCATGGAAAATATTTATCGAAAAACATCTTCTAAAAATCCTTCCATTACTACGCCTCGATCTCCTCCTCAGGCTTTATATTTTTGATCAACATCCACTATTGATCAGCTTCACCCTCCATTCAATAAGCAGACATGAGAACGTTATCTTGTTCAAAACATTGAAGGATGGAAAAGATCTTTTCAATGGAGTTGATCCATTGTTTGGCGATTGAAGGATCGGATCATCCATTAAATGTAGGAGGCCTTTGTCTCAGGAAGCTCTTGATAACTACTTGATCTTTCTTATTGGGGGGGGGGGGTTGAACATTTTTCTTGAACCATGATTTTATTCAATGATTGAGTTAACTCAAAGAGAAGTGCGATAATGTTTGCGATTCCAGCTCCCATCAGATTCCACATCCCATTTTCACAACCATCACACCGATCTCCACATCGGTTGTTAGCCCGAGTCCTCCTATTACTGGCCATTGGCTGGAATAAAAGAAAAGTTAGGGGTAACACATAAAGGGTAATTCAAGGACAAAACTAATGACTTATAAATAACTTTTATTTCCTTAAATTATGAATCCATAGTCTTCAATATATTATTTTCATGATCTATTTTCTAAAATATATTCTTAGGGATTTTTTTTAATTCCCTTAATAAGGGTCCATAATAAGCTTGCGAATTTACCAAAGAATATCCCCAGAGAGTGTCATGACCAAGAGTGTAGCAAGGCCTATTGTCGTGCACCCGTTCCTATTCGATTCTAGATCAAAGCGGTGTTTTCAGGTTATACCCCTAGGATACATCTGTTCCTAAGCCGCCTATACCTTCCCGTATCTAGACAGAGATGTATTACTTGATAAACCACTTACTCAATACTCACCAATACTTAGGGATATTTTTATTATACTTATTATTGTCTCTAAGTCTTCACTAGGTTTTTTTAATCTGAATCCCAAAAATAAATAAACCTATCCTCCGATACCAGCTATAATAACCCTTCTTTTATTAAAAACTAAAACATGATTTATTATATAAAATCTTCACTTGAAACAACATAAAATATTGAGAGGTATAGTGTCTTTGGGTATTATGAATATTACATAATAGCATAGAACATAAAACACACAACATTGTTATTGAAAACTTCCATTACATGACCACTACATTCCCTCGTACTTAGCATTTCATGGGATAACCTGGGGACATGCATAAGAAAATGGTGAGATATAATGCCCAGTAAGGGAATAAACATGGAATAACATGAGGAATACAATAAATATTAGAAAATAGGAATATAAATAGTGTATAAGAGAAACATGAACATAAAATATTGACAAATCATGATAATCATAACATTATAATTTGACAACAAAACTTAACATAGAATTATCATGAGCCAAGGATCATTGCACAAGGAGCATGAGTAAACCCTCATTGAACATGAAGCATGAGTAAAAACTTGTTTCAATTGAATTATCATGAGTAAACTCCAATTTCACATGACGTATCATGATATAATACTTTACCCAATGCATTGGAGCGCTATCTGGGCACACCCTTCTTAAACATTTCATTTCATGTATAAGTCTTCCACATGGATCATACAACATGGAATCAATGATCATAATTTATTCTAAGATAAAGGGATATGGAATAATTAAACTAAGCTCTATAATAAATAAGTAAATTTACATATAGGTAAATACCCTTGATAGAGAAATGGGAATGGTTTTCACTACACAATGAAATTGACTTGGAAAATCATAGTGCAATTTCGGCAGCATAACGACGTGAAATAAGAACTCATAAAAAATAGTTGATGGGATAGAAAGGGGTGTATCATCATATTTACATGAAATGTATAGTAAGGGAGTCATATAGATATGTTTCCCTATAAACTTAATGGAATTTAGATTCATAATTCAAAATAATTACTTGGATGTAAAAGAGGAGAGAGAAATCCCTCACGGAATTTCAGCATGGTAACGAGTGTACATGACAATAATTAATGAGAGAAAAAGGGGTATACTATCATCCCAAAATAAATAGGGAATTATGGGGGAGGTGAAACATTATACCCCAACATTTTTAATTGAATAAAATGGCATAACAACTTAAAGAAAATTGGATAAAAATGAGAAATGGAGAAATCTCTTACTGGGAAGTATGATACCAAAGGCCTGGGAGAGGCTTTAGAGAGGCTTCTTGGGAGCTTGGGGAACCTTGGGGGGATTATAGATAGAATATTTCAGGGGTTGGAAGAACTAAAAATGCTTTTATGGAAGAGTAAGTGGGAGTTTGGGTGGGATTATATATGAAAGGAGAGGGAATTTTTTATTATTTAGGTTTGGGACACCTCATATTAAACTAATAAAAACCACAAACCAGCCCATGGTTTTTGCCCATGATTTTTTACAAAGGGGATTAAAGAACAATATTTTATAAGGCCAATGGAAAAACTTATTAAAATAATATGTTTTCTTATATGGAGGTGTGTCACACTCTCAAGGAAAACAATTTAAAAAGACAAAATATTTTATTAGCCTTGAAGGGTGTACAAATTCTTTGTAAATCAAATAAAAAAACCCAAAATCAAATTATTTTAATGGTAAAACATATATTGGATGAACATAAGGTTTATAGTATTTTATAACATCACTATTGGGTCATTATTATATCATAAAACACATTATATATTTAAATGGTATTTAATTTTTACCCAAAAATTCAACCATCTCAGAAAATTTTGAAAAATTCACCATTAGATAATTTTGACATCCTGATTCCAAAAATAATATTCAATTTATCTAAATAATTTTTTAAATATGTGAATTTTTACATTTAAAATAAAAACTGACATTTATCCAAAATTCATGGGTTTTGACAAAAACAGCTTTCAAACCTAAATAAAAATTTAAATTGCATTCATAATATTATATGATCATTTATATTTAATAAAAAGTAATTTAATAATAATAATATTTTATTAAACAATTATTTAATTCAAAAAATTGTTAATTCATCAAAATAGATTTCTTAGTTTAATATTAACTAAAAATAATTTTTTTGCTTTAAAAACTATTTACAAAGTAACAATAATAAAATGAATGAACATTCTTTATAAAAAACTAATGTACACAATCATAGTGCTAGGGTCTTGTTACATAACCCCTTATGACACCCACATAAGATTTAAGGGTAAGGTGTGCGATGGTGATAGACTCTTGAGATGGCTCGGATAACATCACTCAGGTGGTAATCTCTATTAACATTCAATTCTCACGTAGTCGATTCCGCTCAAGCTTAACATGATTAAGCTTGAATTAGGCTTGGTCAAGAGTGGATCCCAATGACGTCACCTTCTTTCTGAGCTCTGTCAAATGGGCTTCATATAGGGAAAGTCTACTAGATGAGGCCATTGCTTCCTTTGTCTAAGTAAATTGGATTTGTTAAAGCCCTATATTTATACTAATCATGTGATAACTGTTAAATGGATATATTAGCAATAATCACAATTAATAATGGTATTTTAAAATCCAGAAACATAAAAAAATGAAGTTCATATTTTATATAACCATAAAAGGATATTTAATTATATCAAGAATAATTTCCATTAATGATAGTTTGAGTCATTAAAAATATTATTCATTTTCATTAAAAATATTATAATAAATATTTATAAATTATTAAAAATTCATATGTTAAAATAAATTTCATTTTTTAAATTGGAAAATAAAAAATAACCTTCTGTGATTTTTTTTTGAGTTTATGGTGAAAAATATCGATTTGTGTGAAAATGTCATTTCATATAAAAAAAATTACATAATATAATGTTCAGGTAATATTTTAAAGGAAAATTATTAATATTTAAATATATTTAATTTATTTAAAATATATTTAATATAATTTAAATTTGATTTATGTATAAGTATAATTATTGGATTCAAAAAGGTATTTTCATGAATTCTCTTTCAAAACTGTATTATCAATATCCGTTTTAACAAAATAAAATATGTCGTAATGGGGAATGTATAAAATGAATCTTATAGATAATATATCATTAAATTTTAATTTTATATTCATATAATTATGATTAATATATATATAATTAATATAAAAAAATATTGTTCTTGAAACAATACACCTCTTTAAAACCTACTATTTTGTATCACAAGTATGTTTTTCCCATACAATTTCATCAAAATTTAGAAATGAAATTTTAATAAAATATAATTTTTTTAAATTTTTCGTATTGAAATTATAATAGAATGATTTTTTGATAATTTTCTCAAAATATTTATTTTTTGATGAATTTTGAGAAGTTGTGAAATTTTTTAAACTACCTTTTTGATTAATTTACATATATATTTAAATTATATTTTGAAAATATTGTAATGATAATGTTTTTATATTATATATAAACTAATATAACTTATGTCATTGGAAGAAATTTTACATTTAATTTTCATTTAAAAACATCATACATTTTTGAGAATTTTTGATTTAAAAACATTCACACTTATCACGTCTCTTAGATTAAATTTAAATTTAAATTTTCCACTTATTTGCACTCAATTTATAAAAATTTACTCCATATTTGGGATTTTAATAATATATATTTTCTAATAAGGTAAATTTTATTTGAACCAAAAATAAAAGTGAATGTATTAATATGTATTATTACTGTTAAGGTAAAAATGGTTTTAGCTCGTACTAAAATTCAATGATAATTGAAAATAATAATATAAAAATATATATAAAAATATAATATGGTAATATTAATACATTTACTCCTCTATGTTTCTATAATTTTACATTTTTTCCTTTGTAGCTTATGATAATGGTGGTAGCACTCATTTCTTTTTACAAATTTCATGTGTGTCCTCTCTCACACTTATAAAAGGACACCTAATCTCCTTTCATCTTCTCACCTTCAAACCACTTGAGTCCAGGTAATACTTAAAAAATTCCTAAATTAACTTATATATTCTATTAATCCTTAATTTAGAAAAAATTAAATCCTAGTATGGAATTTCATTGAAATCTAAGGAGGATACTATAAGAATATGTAACTTTCTTCAACGAGTATTTTTATTTTATTTCATTATCCACCTCAATAAGATATTATAAAACCCTGATCATATGACAAAATAAGTATCCTCTAATTAATACGATGTTTTAATAATATTCTCATGTCCTAAAAAATATTCCATTTCATCAAATGGTTTACTAAATCATTATTAATGTGTACAGAAGACAACCACCTTGCTTACCGACATCAATCATTTTTTACATTACCATCTCTCATGATTGGGTATAATAATGGATATAATGTATATATGTTATATTTATAAAATAATTATATTTATAGAGTCATTTTATCAAATATACAGTTTAATATTCAATTCTTTATGGAATAAAATTGAGTCGCTCGTGTGTACTGAGGACTACTACCTCACGAAGTGAAGTGATTTGTTTTTCACTAACATGTAGCATATAAGGTAATAAGGAAATGGATAAAGATTATATGTGATATAAATTTAATAATTATATTATTCCTGAAATATTAATAATTATTGAAAAATAATATATTATTTTATTTTTACATTTTCACTCACCGAAAAAAATGATAATTTCATTTATTGGTGTGTGGACTACCACCTCCTCAAGGTGTTTTTAATCACTCTATTCATTATCTCATTATAAAAATGATATATATAAGTCTATATAATTAAATAGTATTTTATTTATGATATATGGATAATTCATGAAATATGATATATTACTTAAATTTTGTATATTTTGAGTATTTAAAAATTTAAATGTTACTCATGCACACATATGGATTATCATCTCCATAATTGTATCATTAGTTCATTTCTTACAAAAAAAATCAATGATAGGTTTTAGAGGATTAGTTGATATAAAAATATGATAATTTTTTAATTATTATTATTATGGAGATGATTGTATTGTATAGTGTGCATAACAACTGAAACATTCATAATAATGAATGAGGGAGAAACCAAGGAAAATAAATCTAGAAGCAATGAAACTTATGAAGCATCATGAAAAACTTGGGCCCTAAATGGTATAAAAGAATCATATATTAAATTATACGTATTAATATATTTCATTTAGATGTTACTAACATGATTAAAATCACTATAAAGGATGATAAACCAAAAGAAAGCATGGGGTTGGGGTCTTCTCATCTCACATGTATTTTTGTGTGGCATATGAAATATTCACCACTTATTTTTACTGTGTGGTGTATATAATGAAAAATAAAAAATTTAACATTATAATACACAATATTATGAGGATTAGAATATCTATTTGGAGGATCTATATTTCACGTGTTTCTTAGTTTTAAATTTAGCAATGTAGTATGTTCTTTTTGTATCAATTTTCATTCTTTGACAGATATATTATGTTACTCACCCATCTTTTCTTAAGAGGTTTATATAGTACCCCATTGACATGTTATATCACAAGTACCCTTATTTTATTGATATTATAATATTAATTTTATTTTATTCTCTCATGGGGTTTTAGATACAATGTTTCCATGCGGTAAGAGTCTTATGTTGAAATCTCATATTTTATTGGGATTGATTGGGTTTATTCTTCCAATGATGATATATTGTAATCTATATCTCATGAAACTCATGAATTTTATTCTCATATAGTTTTTAATTATATTTAAAATAAATAGTGATATTTTGAACTTTTACATAATAAAAATAATTGAGAAATAAGTAATATAAAAATATGAAATTATTTTTATCTATTTGGTTAGAAATTAAATTTATTTCAAAACAATGTTTTCTATAAATGTTTTCAAAAGTGTTTTATTTCTATCATATTATTTTAACGAATAAATTTTTCTCAATTATTAACCATTTTAAATATTTCATAAAATTAATCATCATGTTTTTTACCAAAATATTCCTATACGGATTTTTCCAAAAATGTGAAAGGAATCATCATCTTGTTTTTCAAACAAGTAATATTTCTAAAAATTTTAAATAGAAAAATGAATGTTATGTTTAAATTTTTCATCTTATATTAAATTAAACATCATCATTACATAAATGTATTTTATTCCCCCTTTTTATGTTTACAAGGATCTTCTTTTGTTTTTTTCCTAATTTTCTGACAATTCAATGTTTTTAGTAGTGGTTTTAAATGAAAAGGATTTTCAATATGTTTTATTTTGTAAATAAATGTTTTTTTAAATTTGATTTTTATTTTCTGTAAGAATTATTTTTGAAGATTTCATTACTTTAGTCAATGTTTGAATTCAAATAAAATTATTTTCATAATATTATAGGAATATATATGTTTATAAAAGTTATTTTTTAAAAGAAAAGATTATTTTATTCAAAAATATTTTTTAATGATCTCGTAATGGTTTTTTAATTAGTCAAAATCATAAAAATTCGTTTTTAATTAGTAATATTTTTTTATATTTTTAAATGATAACATACAAATTATTTTTCTAGATGGATTATGATAGTTTCAAAGAGGATGTTATGGAACCTATTTATTTTCGACATGTTAACCATGATTCCAAGATATTAAAATGAAACCCATTTTCTTTCCATGGTTTAAATAGGTTATAAAATTAGTAATTATTGCATCTATTATTTTTATGACTATGGATATATATTATTTATTTGTGACGAATATATTAGATATTATATACAATGGATGCACCTAAATAGTGTCAGATGAGCCTGATATAGCTCATTTGATGGGTGCATCCAGATAGAGCTCCAACGTATTAGGAAATGATTACATTCTCTAAATAATTATGTTTGATTTTAGATATATATATATTCTTGTTTTAATGGTAATTTAATTATTTTTCATGTTTCCTATGAAGATTATATTCCAAGATTCATGACTTTTTTTCAATTAATTCTATAGATTTATGATGTTTCCACTGATCTTGATTGATATTACATGCCTCATTATTGTTTATTATTATGACTATTTTTCTAATTAATTTATTATTCATTGTTTTATTATTTATGATCAATGAATTTAAGGATATGAGTTCTTTTATGATTCTCTCATCCACTTTGATTGTGTAATTACCCCTTATTGTCTCTTATTTCTCATTGGTGGCATTCAATTATTAATGATTATTTTAAACCGTACTATGTATTTACCCTTACCCTTATTATTTTCCCTAATTAATTGTTTATTAGTAATTATGTTGAACAAAAAAATATCAATATGGGATTTCATATGGATGATATGATGACTTAATTAAAAACTAGAAAATATAGGTTAAGTGGGAGAAATTAATGTTTTCCAAAATCAATATTGTTATTATAAGATATCTTCCAAATTATTTAATACCAATAAAATTAAATGGAAATAGAGAATTTAAGTGATACAAATTTTTATTTTATATGTTTTATGGTTTGGATGGAAAAAATATGGATCGCAGTATTCAGCATCAATGTTGGAGTTGTAATGATTACTATCTCAACATCAGACCCCGGAGTGTAGATCTATGGATGTCATAAAAAGATTCTAAAAAGATAAAAATTATAGAATTGTTTTTGATATTTATATGGTAAATAAAAAATTATTTCCATACAAATTTTAAACAAGTTTTTTTCATTTAATAATATAATATTACTTTTACAGTTTTGTTTTTACAGTGGAAAATTGTTTTTAACCAAGACAAAATGTTTTAATAAAAATATAAATTAAACCCTATATTCAAATTTTGGTTTTTGGAACTTATTTTTTTATTTAATCATGTTAAATTTCTATTTTTATCTGAATTCCACTTCCAAATTAAAGCATAATATATTGTAAAAAATTATTATTTATAAATTCAATCATTATTAAGCACTCTGAATAATATTTAGTATCGATTTCCAATTAAATAACTGATAATATATTCATATATGTGTTTAAAATTAAAATTAAATTTATTTTTGGGAAGATATTAATTTATTGTATTGGAAAAAGATCCAAAATATTAATAAAACAACTATGAAAACAACAATTTTACCATTATCAAGGTCATTAACCGTAATCCTAGTAATAAGATTTTTATGCCCAAAAAAGGCAAATTTTACTTATAAAATAATATTATTATGTTTATATAGAATATAAAATACATTATTTATATTTAATTTAAATATTTTATGGATGATAATTTATATTTTAATTGAATAAAATAGTTTTTAAAGTATACAATTATTTATGATCCCAAAATGATAAACATGGTTCTCATAAAAAAATAGTAATTTTAAATGAATTATATTAAATTATATTTTATATATATTATATATAAATGATTCATAATAATTTAAGTAGTTATTATTATATTTTAATGATAAAAGTCCATAGTTTAGAGAAATCTATACTTTTTCAATATTTGCCTAAAAATTAATTATTTTACCAAAAAATAAAAAAGTAGCCATATACTATTTTAAATATTCTAAATTAAAAAAAAAGAACTTTCTTTTAATATATTAATTTTAAATAATTTTTATATTTAGTTCTTGTAAGGGAAAATAATTCTAAAGACTGACTTCATTTATTAAAAACTCTCTTTGTTGAACATTAAGGGGTTTTTAAATATTATTTAATTCCAGTATATAATTTATATAATTTTAACATAATTTTTCTTATATTTATATATAATAAAATAATATAAAAATATATCAAAAATGTTGAATTTAATTTATTATGGTAATTTTCCCTATTCTAAAAAAATGTTTATTTGACAAAAAATCCTTCATAATATTATTTAATTATCTTCTAAATATAATCATTTTAAATTGATTGAGTAAATTTTATTTACTATATTATTTATTATAAGAATATTTTTATTAATAAAAATAATTATCTTCTGTATAATTCATTTATTTTGGTGTTGTGTGTGTTTTTTGTTGATCTTCACACATGTGATCAATTATAGTTTTAATTTAAAAGATCTAAATTCTCAAGTAATTATAGTAATTCATTTAATCTAAAATTTCTAATATGTATAATAAATTTCCCAAATATTTCAATATTCAAATTATAACCATGATGAAATAAAATAAGGTCATTATTTTATAATAACATATCATGATATAAAAATGAATTTAACTACTGAAATGAGTTTAATATTACCTTTTTTGCCATTATAAAAATTATACATCTTAATAAATATTATGAAACATTAAATAATTTATTAAAAAGATGGTAAAAATAAATATTATAAATAATATTAAAAAATATTATGGTAGTAGTCGATAAATATAGTTATATTTATGTTATTGGAATGTGTTTTCTCCTAACTAATAAGAAACATTACCCAAAAAAAATATTTTTAAATAATTAAAAATAATAGAACATTAAATCATAAAAAATAAATTTATTAAATCCAATTTTAATTTAATCTTATAAACTTTATTATATTTCATAATATATACTTCCTAAAACATTGTAATAAAGAAATTTATATTTTTTATTCCATAGATAATCCAATATTGATTTTGACGAACTACATTACTAGAAAATGATTCCAATAAATTTTATAATGTTTTAAAACAGTGTTATAAATGATATTAGGTTGGATGTAATGTATTATATCACCCAATTAAAATGGTTTTTAGTGGATGAATATATGACTCTTATTACATTGGTACTAGTGTATCATTATATTTAAATTTATTGGCTGTGATAAAAAATTTTAAAATATTTCACAAATTAGTTTGTTTTTTGGATATGATTGGTGGTTTCATAGGAATTTTGAGTGTGTAAGAAATGAATTAGAAGGTTATCTAATGAAATAAATATAATTAGGAAACTCTAGGTACCTAGATCTAATGTATACATTTCTTATTTAGTCTAAATTACGTTAGGAAAATATGTCAACAACCATCACATCCCCAGGGGTAGTATACCTGGTACCTAATTCAATAAAAATAAGTTGTATTCCATTTGATAAAATAGTTATTGTGTGATCAAGGTATACCCTGAAATTTATAGATTTGGTTATTTTTCTTAAATGAGGATAAATTTTGGATTTCAAGTGCATCAATTTTGTAACCCCATTTTAGAATCCCTTATCTCAATGTCTGAATTAGAAGGGAAAGACCCCATTTTACATCCACTTCATACCTTTCATGAACCACAATTCTAGAAGTATATAGTTTTATTTAAATAAATAAATGAGCTATGATACCCTATATTGTTCTTCCATTAACCGTTCTTCTGATTTCCTTTATTTTTTTGTGCTTTGGTTAGTGAATTCATCTCGCATTCCATTAGATCATAGTTTAATAACATCAATATGAGGGAGTTTTCATAAGAGACTAAATGAGGATATTGAGGGTGTCTAAACACATACAAATTCACATATGGATTTCTTGATGTTTGAGGTGTGTGGCTTTTCATTATTTGTCATCATAAATGGATGTATATATTTTATGAAATTAAATTGAGGGTAAATATGGTTAATCATAGGATGATGAAGATACAAGGTTATAGAATTTAATACATATTTAGATCGTTCTCATGTGGACCACATATTTATTTTCTACTATTAGTGTCATGTTATGGTATTCTAGTGTTATTTAATGGGAAATTACTTTTATTCATTAATCTAGTAAAATGTAACATATGGATAAGTGTTTGATACCATGATTCAATTGAGAAACTAATACCGTAGTTGTTATATTGATAACATATAGTTTTAAAGATTGAGGGGAATATTGTGTAGGTCTAGGAAGTTAAGTATTGGTAATATAAAAATATAAGAAGAGGTATAACTATAATAAGAAATATATAATTATACTATGAATTCAAATATATAATTGGTTAAAGGTATGCTGATTAGAATGTGTTATTTATTCACAAAGAAAATGACCTAAAACTATTAATTACTATAGAATATATTAATATGACCAATGTAATATATGAAACACTGATGAATCTAGTGGAATTAAAATATTATTGACAAATTTGGAGAATATCACAATTATAGTGGGTTAGGAACTGGGAAATTATTGTAAATTTTTTAGGATATTAGGGAGAAGATAAGAAGCTAAAGCCTGATATTTTTATGATAAAAATTATACTCAATGACTTTGAGAGACATTTTTTAGTATATGTATGTTTTGGTTATCAATTATGGATTTAATTAGATAGAGGTGTTTTGTAGTACTCTAGTTGTTATGGACCATGGAATGATTCTCATGAAATAAGTTGATTATAATGAAATGAATGATGACCATTGATGATAATTTATATATATTAATTTTATCTAAATTATTCATTTGTCTTAGTTGGGGGTAGTAAAATATTATAGTGGACACCATAACATCTTATATTTATGAGAATGATTTTTATTAAGTGATTTTTTTAAACATTATGGGAGATATTGATAGTTTATGAACTAGTAGTGGTTATTGTTTAATTTCATTTATGGGATAATAGTATCCTAGATATTTCACCTTTGTGAATATAAACTGGATGGGTATCATTATACAATAATTTTATGTCATCCGCATGTTCGATAAGAAACTAGTTTGAGATTTAATAATATTAATAGTTATGTGATTAGGTTTAGTCAATTTTTGGACTAGGGAATTTTAAGATAACTTTTATGCATAAAAGGGATTCCCAACCTATATATATTCGGTATAGAGTTATTACAATCATATTTAATCATAATCTAATTGTTATCAAGATGAGTGATATATAATAATTGGATAAAGAGTATCAACAACATGAGCCATAAAAATATGATTTATGTGATTGGTTGAGACATTAAATTCCTTAATATCAATATATCATTATTGAATTGATGGATCTCATCCACACTGTGGTGTAAAATTGATAAACCACGAGATTTTGTGAGTATTGTTTTCTATTAAATTTAGTCTTGCTCATAAGTTTCATTTCACACAATAAAAAATATAAAAATTTTAATATTAAAAGACTATGGTTGGCTTGAATTATAAATAAAACACGTTTTTTAACAATATGAAACCCATAGAATATATTTATCTATAAATGAAAATATGTTTGTCTTTTGTTACACAAAATTCTGAGTTCCTTCAATAACTTACATTACATGAAAATATGAGTTTTACAAAACTACAATATACTATTAATATTGCTATTAAAATATTATTATAGTTACCAATTTGGTATTGGTATAAAAGATATGAATAGATTCAAAAAAATGATTGAAAATATTATTTAAACATTAATATATAATTAATCCTTTGGTTATCAATTTGATATAAATGAATGTGTGAACTATTCGAAAATAATGAAATTCTTTTTCTATGAAAACTATTCCACTTTATCCTGATAAATTAAAAAACCCAATTTTATATAATATTTTAAATAAAATATATATATTAATTATTCAACCAATTTTTGACACTCATCCAACTTATTTTATAAGCAAAAGATAAGAATAAAACTAATTTTATTAATAAAAATATGGATTTTTCCAGAGGGTAATTTTACCGCCTTTTAATAGAGAGCACATTTTAAATATAATTATTCACAATTTTATAATATTTATTTCAAAAAATAAAATTAATTTTTGAAATATAAATACAAATATTTACTTTTTTTGAATTTTTGGTATTTTTTTGAAATGATTCATTTTTTTGATGAATTGTGAAAAATAGTGAATTTTAATAATGAACATCATTTTCATATAATGAAATTAAATATAAAAATGGTTTTAAAATATGATTAAAAGTAAATATTGATAAATTATTCATTTATTAATTCAATTATTTTCATTGGAATCCATTTTCACATAAAATTTTGTAATAAAAAATTCAATCTTTTGAAAATTTTCATATAAAAAGAACTTGTCATTTCACCCTTCCAGTGTGATTAATTATAAGTTAATTTATTCCATTTCTATGTTTAGAATTTAGAAAATTAGATTCTATATTTTGAATCATCATAAAATATAATTTATATTAATGTCAAAATAGTTTTTTAACAAAAATATTAGTCAAATTAATTAAAAGTAATTCCAGTGATTAAGGTTAAAACCAGTTTACTTAGTGGTTAAACAATAATGTAAAGTGACTTATATCCTAAAAACTTCTCTAAAATCCATTTTATGAAACTATTTAGACCATATTTTTCATTTTATCTAACATTTAAAATTATTGGTGGTACATGATGTAAGAGATACCTCTCTAAAGTGTTTCCCATTTCATATTTACAATAATGGAACTGCTCCTTCACTATTAAAGAGAACTCACCCCTCACTTATTCAAAAATATAAAGACTATTTAATGTGAAAAAACCAACCCCAATATCCTCAAATGTTACATATATTCATCCTATAGGTAAACTATTTATCACAAATATATCCAAGGAATCCCTTTGGTAAAAACCAAGAGGATTTACACAAAGAAAAGGCAACATCCTTCAAGAAAAACTTTTATTATTTTCCTTATCCACCTAATAAATAATTATAATTGAATAATTATATAATATAATTAGTATCATAAATATATTGAGGTTTTTTTATTTTTTGTTTTATACCTACCCTCACACAAATGCCCATCAAATTGGATACACAATCATCGTTTCTATGTATAAAGGACAATATCCTCGCAGAATAATTCCATTAGTTATTTAATTTCTACATTTAAAAGTCAAAAATGATGAAAACATATATTTTTATATGATATATATAATTTTTTATCTTCTGTATTTAATATATAACACATAAATTCATGATTTTCATTTTTTTGAAATATAATAACATCATTTGTGTCCATTTGGACTAACACCACCTCAAAACGACGTGATTCATTCATATGTTATGTGTTATGTATTAATGAAGAGTTTAGATTAAATTAATAATACACATAACATCATAATTAAAATATAATTATAATATATATATATATATATCATTTACTTTTATTTCTTTAAAAAGAACAAATTAACATAGAAACATTTTTCATGCATACGTACAACCTACTGTCTCCATAAACGGTGAATTTACGTTTTTATTTATATTTATTATTTATTATTATAAATACATATATAATGAATATATATTATAATTAGACCATTTTTTACATTTATTAATTTATAAAATCTTGACCTAAGTAATAGGACAAGAATATAAAAGTCAAATCATTTATGAAAAACAAAGCTGTTATTACCCATAATAGAACATTGAAATTGAATTGTTTATAAATGGGTAATATAATATTATAATAAAATAATATATGGTATTATATATAATAATCTGGTATTGTGATAGATGTATAATAAACTTATAACTAGTATACAAGATGTTGGATCATGTGAAAATAAATTCACGATTTAATGTAAGGGTCTTGTCATCTATATTTTATTTTGGTGATATTTATGCCTAATTCATCACTAGTTTCTTCTATGTGGTATATATAATACCCATGAATATATTATATTATTCAAATCATAAAATATATGGGTAATTACATATCCATTTTATGATATCTATTTTATGGGGTTTATGGTTCCATTGTTAGAAAATTGATAAAGTAATTTTTCTCAATTACCTTCTTTAAGACACATTCTATGTAATGCACCTACATTCTAAAACAATCCGTACAAACATCATTTTTCATGTTATATTATTAAGATAAATTAGTCAATAAATTTTATGCTTCATATCATTTTATTATTTCATTTTGTTTATGATGAGTTACAATAGTGGTATCATTTTATTAATATAATCACATCATTTATCAAGATTTTTTATGATTATGCTTCCAAAGATGAAATTTTATGAGCATTAACTAAGTAATTGTAATTAATTATATTATAATCTAGGTATTCAGTATATATTCATTTAATTGTACCATTTTTACACTCTTTGGTTTTTTAATTATTGAGGAAAGTGTTTTTAATAAAATTTGACATTATCCCTTTATTTGTTAAAAATATGTTTTATTTCAAAACCATGTTTCCTAAAAGTTTCCTAAAAATTGGTCTAATATTATCATATGATCATACAAATAAAGAATTACGCTTTTTATCTTTTAAAAATTTTGTTTTAAAAATGGAATCTGCTTGCCATTTTTTAATCGAGGCACTTTTCTAAACTTTTTATCGTGAAAAATGAGTGTTCAACATGTGCAGATTTATTTTCCATCAAGATTATGAATTATTAAAAAAATTACTTTTCATTTTTAAATGACTATTTTTATTGGAATTTTTTATAATATTCTAGAAATTCATCTTTTATATGTGTTTCATATAAAAAAGTTTTCAGAAATAATTTTTTGATCAAGAAGTGTTTTAAATAATTTTCAAAGATTTTTTTATATGTCATCAAAGCTATTTTTAAATAATAAGAATTAAAAAATATTTTTAAGATCATTTTTAATGTTATGATGGAATAATTGTTTAAAAAAATATTGTAATTTTTTCATGGGAATGGTTTTCAAATTATTTTCAATATTATTTTATATATTTTTAATGAAAAACAATTTATTTTTTTCATTATTCCTTTTTTATTTAGTATCGGAAAATGTATTTATAAATTTTTTCTAGATTCATTTATAATTTGTAAGGAATATAATAAAATAAATTTTTAAGAAAAATATTCTTTTTTTAGAAAGTATTTTTTTCAATTAAGAATAGATCTTTTCATCATAAAATGATTTGGAAAGAATATTCAAAAATTATGTTCCATTAAATCTGAAATATATTAGTGTTACTCATTTCTTAATGGGATATGATCCAAGAATTCAATTCATATTATTTATTTTATTGGTTTTTTATGTCTTGATATTTATGAAACATGTTTTCATTTCAATGGTTATATTTTTAGGAAACTAATTTCACTTTCACAGGATATATGTTTATGCAAACTATTTTTCATTCACATGTTATATGTTTATGAATCTCATTACACTTTCATAGGTTATATGATTATAAAACAAACTTATTTTCATGGGATAGGCTTTGATGAGATGGTAATGAATCATTCCTATTTTCCATGGGTTATGATATGATGGAATTTTTATGATACCCATTTCATTTCATGGGTTATGATTTGAATGTTTATGATATTTTGGGAAAAAATGTATGATTTCATTACGATATGGGTAGAGAATATATTTACCTCAAATGCATTGGTTAATGGTTTATATTTCATGAGATAGAGCTGGCTGGAATGGGGAGTGATCTCGGTCCAATAAAGGACATTGTCTGCTAAGATGGTCTTTGAATTGAACCATGTCTAGTAATATAGTCCTGGAAGTGAACCATACTTACCAAGATTGTTTGGGGAGTGAATGTGTTTTACTAATATGGAATTTCAATTAAACCATGACTAGTATTTAAATCATTTTTATATTCTTCTATGTCTTCCAAAAATTATACACCTTATTCTTATGTTATGAATTCTAGGCTTATTCTCTTTGTGTAATTTTGATTTATGTCTTATGAACATAAAATATTTATTCTATGATTCATGTTTAGGATCTTTGATTTGGAGGGAATGAAAATATAATTTTTCGATCATATTCTAATATCATTATGCCCATTTTATGAGAAAATATCTCCCTTGTTTACCTTTATTGTGCATTTCATCTCACTCTATTCCTTATGTATCCATTCCCCAGGTTATGAATAATATTTTTATATATTATTACTAATGGGGAATATCTTAAAGTGTGAAGTTGAAGATATTTCTCTATGATAGAATTTTATGTTTCCATGTTTCTAGAGACACTTAACTATTATGGTCCTCAAGCATGTACTTTTTTAATGTGATGAAAATTTATAATAAATGATTTAATAACCATGTATGATAATCATGGGTATCTATAGTTGGTATCAATGGAACTGTTTTTTCCAACATTGGAATCTAGGAGGGGAAATCATTAGTGACATCCCTAGGGACATATATGAGGATATTTCCAGGTATATATCTAATGATAAGATTAATGTGTCATATATTTTAAAGAATGTGTCATAATTTAGAAATACATTAAGTGATACATCATGATTATGTGGTTTTTAACTATGATAATTTCTTCTCACACTATAATTTCTACTCTTAGTCACTAGCAGGAATATGAAGGAATTGTGTTAAGGTATAATGTTACAAATAATTTTCTTATTAGAGGTTAAATGGGTTGATCACTAGAGTGTATGTATTTATGATCATGCATAATAAATTTTCATAGAAAATTATTAACAATTTGTACATTAAACAGATATTAGACTCACTAAAGAAGGAAAATAAATATCTTAGTTAATGGATACCATCAAGGAAAGAGTAACTAATTTCCTTTAATTTTAGAATTTTCCAATAATATATCATGTGAATATATTAAAGGAAATGTAATATGATATGAGTATGGAAAATAAAGGGAAAATCAAGTAACTAAAAAAGAAAAAATGAAGAGTTTAGTTAACACAATTGATGAGAATATTGGCCTCACTTAGACATCATCCACAGTGGAATGATTTTGAATGGTGAATGAATGTGAATTATGGAAATAAATTTTCTAATTAGAAATATCATAAATGGAATCATAAACCTGCTTCGAATAATTTTCATATTCATGATAATGATGATACAATATGTGAAATGTAAATGGAAAGTGGTATTATGTAATAATATGAGTTAAAATGTTTTTTGGATTAAGTATGAACTATTCAATGTTTTTATGCATTTGGATTCCGGAATTATGAGTTGCGAAATATATAAGGATTGTGAAATTTATGTTTTCGACTAATTATTTACAAGAATATGTTTAATGGTTCTAACAGTATAAAAAATTGATTTAATGGGAAGAGGATATTCATTGAATACAAAATATTAGGGGAATGATATCCGTTAATATGTTCCTCATGTTGTGATAATGATGTTTTGATAAAGATATGAGAGATATTAATGAGTATATTTGAGTTATTGGTTACCTTGGAACTAATTAAGGATTTGTTCAAAATGTGTTCATTGTTATCATGGAAGAAGTTTACAAAATGTTGGATTTATGGAATATTTCCTATAATATTTGAAAAAAACTTGATTTTTTCAAGAAGGATTAATGGTAATTTCAGATATTAACATTTTTTTAGACAATACATGAAAACATTATTAACATGTTTGAAATGTTTCAAGAAATTATTACTGACTAATATATAGGGAATCAATGTTATGCTGATTCAGTGAACTTCTTTATAATGTTTTGTATTTTAATCCTTCAGATGTGTTATATGGTTTTTCTTTTGTTAAATTGTTTAAGTAAAACATTTTATAAGGGTTTTGATGTTATATCTCTATATGTTGATTTATTTATATTGTATGGTGTGTGATGACATTTTTATGTGATATTAAATAAATAAAGAAGGAATGAATTATCATTATACTTTATGGTATGTTAGTAATTCATAAATAAAAAAATCACCATCACTTTGTAGAGAAAGATATGAAGTTTAAATAGTTAAGTGAATAATAAAGGGTTTAGTTTTCAGGAAATTATTTAATTATAAATTTTTTGGAAAAGTATTAATCATTATCATAATGGGTCCAGAAATAATATGTTTTCATATTATAATCATTTTTATGATTTTAATGACCCTCAACAAGATTCTTTTGGTTATGGATTTCTGATCAATAATATTTTTCTAATAATGTTATATATAACTCCCCATTATAACATGACTGCTATATTTCACTTACATGTCCATATTTTTACTTACAAACTATATTCTCCTATGTGGAAACCGAGTTATGTGTTACTTTGGGTAACCATTATGTTTCTAACATACCATTTTTATATAATATTTTAGAATTCATTTTTTATAATGTGGTTTTCTATGAAACGATGTTTCAAGTATTAAACTATTGATATCGCTGATATATTTCAATGGAAAATTTAATTTAAGGATGGTATAATGTAATACCCCAATAATTTATTATTTTCTGGAATTAATTTACAATTTTTGATATTTTACATTTCAAAAACTCTAAATATAGCTTTTGCTAAATTAATTCACTACGTTTGGATTTTATTAAAAACAACAAAAAGTTAATATTTTTCCTCAAGAAACGCATAGATTAAATTTTGGTTCACAGAAAAATATATTTGAATAATGTTTCACACAATGTTGATTTATTTTGATAGCATGTGTTATATGCAAAGTCATAACTTTTCAAATTATAAAAAAGTATTAAAATTTTTGTTAAGATATAATTATTGTTAAAAATTAGAATTTATAATAAAAGTTATGAATAATATTAACTAAATTGTGGATATATTATTTACACATGTATATAAAATGAGAAATATGGTTATCAATTAGATAGAAATAAATTTAAGTACTACTTGAAAATAATGAAATTAATTTTCTATGAAAAAGATTCTTCATTATTTCAATAAATTAAAAAAACCTATTATGATGAAAATTATTAATAAAGTTTATATATTTTATATTCAACAACAATTTTTAAACTCATACAATATATTTGATAGGTGTAAGATAATAAAAAAATGGTTTTATTAATAAAGGGACACATTTTTCAAAAGTGTAATTTTACTAAAATTTAATAGAGGACCCATTTTAAATATATTTATTAGCACTTAGATTATTTATTTGAATAAATAATATTCATTTTTGAATGTGTAAATATCAAAATTTACTTTTGGTAAAAAAAATTTATTTTTATGAGAAGTTTAGTTTTTTTATGAATATTAAAAATTCAAAATATCAAATGAAGACTGCAATTTTTTCTCATTTAATAAAATAATTGAAATATATTTTTATTTGATTTAATTTCTATTTGATATATTTTGAATCCATAACAAAATTATAGGTAATTAGATTCAAATTAACAATGAAATTATATAATAAAATGATGCAAACCTTTGAACATTTTCACAATAAAAACTTACTGTTTTACCTATTTTGTAGAATTCATTTTAAATTAATTTCTACCAATACTATTATGAGAATTTGCGAAAATGGATTCAATATTTGTAATCTGAATTATTTCTAATCTATCTTATGTTAATATTAGTTTTTGACCATAAATATTAGTGAATTTTATAAGAATTAATTACAGTAAAAAAGTTTAAAATGAGTCTAATTAGTTGTTAAACATTATCATAAAATTCCAAATACCATAAAAAACATTCAAATATCCATTTTACAGAAATTTTTACCCTATAATTGATCTTATAAAAAATGTGAAATTATTTTAGGCACATTATGTAGTGGAGATCTCTCAATGGTGTTTAATATTTTATATTTACAAGAATTTCACATCTCCTCCACTATAAAAGTGTACCCGACCCTCACTTTTTCACACATATCAACACATTTTTATTTTCCCAAACAGAAAAAAATAGCCTCCCAAATCCCGTTAATTATTCATATAATCCTATTTTTTTCATAAATCCATCCAAGGAAACCCTTTGGTGATAAAAAATTGAACTTAACCAAAGAAGAGGCATCATTATTCGACAAGAACATTTCTTGTATTTCATTCTCTACCACTAAATTATTATTATTACATAGTTATATAATAAAATTATTTTTCCTAAATATAATGAGATTTTTTAATTTTAACATTTTGATCTACACACTCATACACACTTCTATCAAATGAGATACATAATCATTGTTCGTGTGTAATATAGATTGTTGCCACGTGAACTGATGTCATTTGTTATTCCATTTCCACCATTCAAGGATTTAAATAATGATGTAATTTATGGTTTTATATGACATATATATATTATTGGTGACATATATATGTTTCTGGGTTTATTATATGAGACATACCTTTTTTATTTCCATTTTTTGGAAATATTATAACATCGTTTGAGGACGTGTAGAATGTATCCCCCTCAAAGTGATGAAATTCATTCACATGTTTCATGGAATATACTAATGATGGAGTCTTTGAGAACTTATGATATATATGAGATTATAAATATACATTAAATATAATATATATATATAATTTAATTTTCCTTCATTAAAAATATGATAAGAAAATGGAATCTTTGTCTATTCATATGTACAACCTACCGTCTCCATGAATGATGTAGTTCGTTAATTATT
Organism: Viscum album; assembly: GCA_963277665.1. NCBI lineage: Eukaryota > Viridiplantae > Streptophyta > Magnoliopsida > Santalales > Viscaceae > Viscum > Viscum album. The sequence goes on from OY728129.1 coordinate 941,245,358, forward strand.
TAAAAATATTGTTGATTATTAAAAATAAATATATTATGAATATATGTTAAAAATATTTCTTTTTTAAATTCTTTATATATGTAAACCGTAATCTAAGTATGATGACCAATAATAACAATTTAAATCATGTATGAAAAACAAAACGGTTATTACCAGAAACATAACCTAACCACAGAATTTTAAATAAACTACTAATAAAAAAATATAATAAAATAATTAATCGTATGATATATAATAATATGGAAATGTTTTATATTTATAATAACTATGTTTTTATTGTAAATTATTTTTGAATGTGTACAATGAAAGTCAATACATAAGGTAATGGTTTTCTTATCTTACATTTATTTCTGTGATAATAATGCCTTATTGACCACTCCTTCATTTTTTTGTTTTAAATAATACCTATAACTATATTCTATTATTATTATCATAAAATATATGTTTATTTACATATCCATATTATTATATCTCTTTTATGTTGTGTATGGTCCAAATGTTACTAAATCTGTAAAGTAATTTGGTCTCAATTTTTCTTCTTTGAGACACAGGCCATATTATTCACCTATATTCTTATACAAAGCATATAGACTTCAATATAATATTTAATATCATAAAAATCAATTTTTTGATTATTAATTAATATTACTATAATTTTATTATTTCACGGGGTTTATGATTTGATGTTACTAAAGTTATGACAATGTATTACTATGATATCATCACTTACAGAGATTTCATATGATTATGCTTCTATTTACAAAATATTATCATCCATATCTCAAAAAAATTCATTAATCTTCTTATCATATGTTTATTATTGATATATAAATGTAATTTTACCATTTCTACATTTTTTGGTACATAAGACAATTAAAAACGTGGTTTAATGAAAATCTAAATTTATCTCTTTTTTTAGTCAGAAATATATGTACTTTTATAACCATATTATCTAAAAGTTCATTCCAAATTTTTATAATTTTTACCTATTATATTTAAACAACCTTTCTACACATTTTTACTATTTTTAAAATGTTTTTTAAAAAAACTTGAAGATTTCTTCTCATCGAGGAATTTTTCTAAAACATTTACGTAACAAAAGGAATGTTTATAAGGTATGAATTTTTCCACCATTATGACACTCATTTTATTGAACCAACAATTCCAATTTTTATTGATATTTTCTTTAGGAAATAATAATTTCCAAATATTATATACAATCATTTTTCTAAAGTATTTTTCAAAGAAAATTGTTTTCAAAAATGTTTTATATTAAAGAAGTGTATCAAATGATTTTAAAATCATTCATTAATATTTTTTTAAGATATTATATAAAAATTAATTTCAAAATTTTTTCAATGTCATTTTATAACTATTCAAGGAAAAGGGTTTTTGAAATAGTTTTTGAAATTATTTTATAAGTTTTCAAGGAAAATTTTAATGAAACACTATTTAGGCTTCATTTTTTAATTTTTAAAGGAATTTTTCTTCAAAAAAATTTCAAGATTCCATAAAATGTTTTCATGGTTATTTTCAAATATTAATTTTTTGAAAATAATTTATGTTCTAAAAAGTTTTTTTGTAGAAAAATGAATGACATTTTTCTCAATAAAATATTTTAAATGATTTATTAAAAATTATGTTGCATCTAATATGAAATCTGTTAGTTTCACTCAGGAAATAGTAGGATATGGTCCAAGGGTTCCATTAATATTCTTTATTTTAATTCTTTATGTTTTTATAGGATGATTTTTAAGAAACTCGTTTCTCTTTAATGTGTTATTTTTTATGAAATATGTTTATATTTGGTGACTAATATTTTTATGAAACCTATTTCTTTTTAATGAGTTATATATATAACTTTTTTATATTTTATGGGATATATTCCTATAAATCATGTATATTTTCTTGGGTTAGACATTGATGAAATGGTTATGAAATGTTTCTCTTTTTACATCTTATGATATGATTACATGTTTATGATACCATTTTCATTTCATGGGTTGTGATATTATTATTAGTGATATTGTGTAACATATATTTATGATTTAATTTTGGGATTTTTGGGAACTATATATCAATTCAATGAATTTTTTAAAGATTTATATCGCATGATTTGGGCATAGATGGAATGGTAATTGAACTAAGTTTAGTAAAGGGCCTTGCCGACTAAGATGGTCTTGGAAGTGAATCATTAGTACTATAATTGAAATGGGAGAAAAACATTACTACCAAAATGGGTTAGGTAGTGAACCCAATCTATTAATATTTTCTTATCATTATCCCTTGACTACAATGCAAATCAATTTTTAATACTTATGTGCATAACAATCTGTTATGTCTTTTTCCAATAATATGATTTCATTTATTATTATTTTGATTCCCTTATAACTAATGCCTAAGGAAATTCCCATATTTGTTAAGTGATTCATGTTATGATCTTTGATATATATGGTATGATCTTATAATTTTAGGATCATCTAATCGTACCTTTATTCTCTTATTATTCGTACATATACACCATGTTTACCCATTCAAAGCATCCAAGATCACACCATTTCTTATTTTTCCTTTCACATGGTTATGATAGAAGGATTTAAGTTTGAGTAATAATAGGTAACATCTTTAATGGATATGTTAAAAATATTTTACTAGGATATATTCATATGATTCCATGTGTCCAACAATACTAAACTATTATGATCCTTGAGAATGTAATATTGTAATATCCAGAACATTAATCAAAAAATTATGTAATATCTATATATTTTTATCCTGCATCCCTATAAAAATTCATTAAGATTAAGGTATAATTAATATAGTATAATTCCAGTGGAAGTATTTCTTATCTGGTTTAGTATGGTGAGAAAATATGGATCATCAAAATTAATATATTGGCTGACACAGGTAAATGGTAAACTAAATATTTAGGTAACCATTTATTTTATTATTTTCATGGTTTTTATATTGTATTAATTATCCAATAACCATAATAACTTCATAAATTAAAGGGTATATTAAATCTCATTAACTAATGTAGCCAAATATTTTAGTATAAGGACTATTCTAAAATAATAAAAAATATACATTAGTGTTCTTTTATTTATCTACATCATTTTTTGTCATCATAAATAAATAAGAGTGGGAATATAGGTGAAATAATATGAGGGTGGATTTAAATTTATATATTCTGGTAATTTTTTTCATGTAGTCCTATAATGGTGTTTGATTTTGGATGTTTTTTGTGGGTTTAAAGAAATTATTGTGTTCAAGTGATGAGTGATATCGGGTTCTGGTGATTTCATGGGAAGAGGAAAACACTAAGTACCACATAGGTATGTACTAGGTACTTAGTGATTCATTTGTGTTTTCCAATAATAATTTTTTAACAACTATGTTCCAACAATTATAATACTCAGTTAATGATTAGGTATCTAGAAGGGGGAAAACATGGATAAACAAAAATTACCTGGTTGGGTTTTACTAGGTTCCTTGTATACTCACTTGTTTTATTTTTTTCAAATAGAAAAATGATATTTCCAGGGATTCATTTGAATACCCATTTAGGTATTTCCTTCTCCTCATTTTTTTACTAGAAGGTGAAGCCACCCCATTTACCTATGCATCTGAATAATTTTACATATATTATATTGTTGGGTTTTGATGATTCATTTTCATTCAATAATTGAGATAATAAAAGACTCTAATTACACATATTGTTTCCTCAACATTTCCCTAATTATAGTGTGGTGTATTAGGTATTTTATTTTTTTGCATCATTATAGCTAGGTTGAATTTATTCTATATTATGGGGAATAACTTTTTTGGGACCAAATGAGGTTATGAGAAGATTGATTTACATGGACATATGATATTTTTATTTAGTCAAAATAATCAAAGGATTTAATTATTAAATCTATTCTTGTAAGTGAATATACATAATAAAAAAGTGGTTTTTATTATAAAGGGTCATATTATAAACTACAAAGATTCTCTCAAGGTTTTCATGATGTTTTGGTACATAAAAAACACTTGATGATTCATAAATAAATATTAATCATGAATTTACTATAATATTATTTACTTAATTAATTATAGAAATTTAAAATTAATTATTTATCCTTTTAAACTATGATAGGTCCTTTTATTTGATCTTAGTGATTAAGGAAAGTAAAATTGGAGTATAGAGGTATGATGAGTCCTACATGGAAATGTTGTTGGATTATTTTATGTATTGTGAGGTTTTGGAGATCCCTTGATTTTTATTCGGTTATTAGGAAGTTATAAACGATCATATACTTTTCATTTTATGCATTACCCATGTGACATTGTGGGGGAGAGTGAATTTGTAACCTGAAGAGGGTATCCAATCATGATCATTGGATTTGGAAACCTATGAATGTTTAAAAAACTGTGGATAACCATTCCCATGATTGGTGTATGTGGGTGGTTCAAGGAGTGGATTCTGATACATAATTAAGGCTATTTGGGGTTCTTTATAGAGGTAACATTTTAGGGTCAATATTGAAATTATATTATTAGCCTCAAGGGGAATAATATTACATTTGATTATGTACAACACATGGTGAAACATGGGCTTTGTTTCCTAATAAGAAATTTATCATGTGTGATATGTTATAGAAATATTTATTTGAGTCCTAAGAGAATAATTCACCAATTAAAGGGTGGATTATAATATTGTATTTTGTTAGGGTATAGATAAATGATGATAATATATGATTATAGCTTTTTAAAATAGAGATAATAGATTTATTTCATTACCTTGAATGTGAATTAAGTGTTATGTATATGGGTTTCGCAACTCCTATGAGGTGGTTTTTGGTGTAGTGTCCTGTGTCTGGAATTCTTGATCTCTACATAGTATGTCAGATTTTTAATTCATTGATTATTATAATTATTTTATATGAAGAATATTATTTTAGATCATATGGAATAATTATATATGAGTTGTGATGATTTATAGATGAGTTACAAAATTTAGGTAGGGATAATACATGATTGGGTTTGTGATGTTTATTGATTATAGAGTTTTTAGGGTGCATTGATCATCAATAGTGATGTATATAGAATAAGAATTATATTTATATGATTAATAGTGTATTATAGATAATCTATTACCAAAATCATTTAGAGATATTTGGAGCATAATAGGTTATTCTCATTCTTGAGAATATTATATTATTACCGGTGACAAACTATTCATCTATAAATTTTTTATAGATTATATATCATTAAAATAATGTATTATTTTTTATATATAATTAAACATTTGGGATAAATCATTCACGTGATGTATTATTGCTGATGAATCATTCACATAATGTCATATTTATATCAAATATTTCCTAATTATTAATTTATGATTCACTATAGGTTATATATAATACTCTTCAAATATTAGTAGTTATTTATCATTCAATATAACTAATTTTTCATTAATATAATTATTTATTATGTTTATAGTACTCAATATATGTTAAATAGCATTCATGTGATGATTGACTAGTGCAATATTAGTCACCAATCCTAATATATCATTCTTCTAATTCATGTGTGGTGATGTATCATTATCCATTTCTGAAGTATCATTCACTTCATGTATGAGTGCAGATTTATCCTTATCTATATGTGTTATATATTGAATTGATGTATTATTGGGGATGTAACTATCCCTATAGATGATATATCATTCACCCGATTCTTGATTAGTTATTTATCACCTGACATACATGATAACTCATTTAACATGATTATTAAAAAAATTACATGTTTAACACAATTGTTAACTTCATTAAAATTATTATTATTTTTCATATAACTTCCATGCCATATGATTTTCTTATAGTGACAAATCATTCAACCCTCTGTCATGATTAGATCATGTTAAAACACATCATTTTCATGAATTGAATGACTATGGTATTACTTGACTTATAGGTTTCCTACCCAATAATCTCCCCTCCAGACAATGGCATGAAAGGTATATTCTTATGATTTGATAAAACATTAATTTCATTAAGTCTATCTCTTCCAATATAATTTTTTTTATTTTGGGAACCATTGGTACAAGACTACTGAGTTTTATTCTCAAACAATGAATGTGCACCCTGACGGATGAGGAATACATTTTATTGGTATTTAGGCATGGGTATGAATATTAGTATAATAAAATAGGTTAGAGGATCTAATTGAGGATTTATAGATAGTTATATGTTAACGTTAAGGACTATGAGGTGGGTATCTATATTGTTTTTTTGTTTAGTTCTATATTTGGTAAAGTCATACAACTAAAATATATCTCATTTAATGTATCATTGTATGAATTATATTTGAATACATGTTTATAACATTCTATTAGATTTTATATTTTATTCCTACAATTGTAAATCTATTGTACTCTAGTTTTATTTTTATAATATTATATTATGTAATTTATATGTTAATGTTTCATTAGAAACTAAGGGTATAGTCTCCCCATATGGTATTATCAAATAGTAACTACTTTTTTTTGCCTCTAGAAGATAGTGAGGGAAATTCGAAGGTATATAAAACTCTATATCATGAAATATAGTCATTTTTTGATTCATTCATTATATATATATATAAAAATAATTAAAATTAATCTATATTTACCATCATTAGAATTAAAATCAATAATTATGAATTAATTATATTTCTAACCATACATCATTGAAATAATGCTCAAAAATAAATCTATATCACTATAAACAATGTTCTATATTTCATGACAATAATTTTATAAAATTCATCCGAATAAAAAAAATTAGGATAAATACAAAAAACTGTTCTAATTTCAACTTTATTTTGTTTTTCATTAAATCATATATAATCATAATTCTTGAAGAAAAAATAATAATAACCTAAAAGATATATATAAATTCTAAATCACCACCATTGTTTTTAGATTTATAATACATAATAATGTGTTTTGTCATTTCATCCTATAAAGGATGATGTTATCGATTTTTCTCAAACAATTATATGGACTATTTAAATTTCATACATTATATAGATTAATAAAAAAAATACTTTAAATCACTATATATTATCCATTTCAATGTTAATTTAACTATTAGAACATTCTGTTAAATTTTAATTATAAAATTAAATATATAATAAATTTCCACTATTATATAAAACCATGACATAAAAATTATTTTGACCATGATAATTTTTTACAATAAGTCGTATTCCTTATAAGACTTAATGCCATTATTAATATTACTAAATTATATATTACTACAACTCTTGTAAAAATGATCAACAATTATGTGTTTATACCAACTATATAAAAACTCACTATTAAAATTAGTAGATTCACAAACCTCTTTAAATGTATTCAAATAACGAGAAAGCTTAAAAAATGAGTTATAAAACTTCTAGGGAATGGGAAAAAATTATTTGGGATCAAATTAACAAATAATTATTGATGATAAATATTAATATTAATAACATTTGTATAAAATATTAAATTTTTAATGATCTAATATTTAATTATTAATAAAGGATCACTGAAACTGACTAGAAACAACATTTTTGCATGCTTTCTACTCAATATAAAATTATTATTAAAAAGTTTACATCTGTTAGATTTTTATTTTCAATGATATCTCTGAATTCTATTATGGAAATAGGTCTGACATATATAACAATGATCTCATGGATGACTTTCCCTATATTAAGGTATCTAGTTTTAATCAAATGATTATCAATCAAATGATACACAACATCGCATTCTAACCTGATAGCACTTTTATCAATATTTTTTTATGTAATGGACAAAATAATAAATAATATTATTTATATGAATTAAAATATTATTTATATATCTTCTATTGAATATAAAAATTAAAATATTGTTATCATTTCAAGATGAAATATTCGAGACACATTTAACTACAAAAGAGTTTTTATTTATTCTAATATAATTACATAATATAAAATTTATAATAATTATTATAAATGATTTAAAATTTTATTATGGGTTGAAATTTCATTACAATAATATTTTCCACTCTCATAATAAAACTCGTAAAGGATCTAGAAGGGTCAGGATATCCTTGTCACAAAAAATTCCATAGAAATACATTTAGTTTATTTATTCATTAATTTTTATGGACCAAAAATTTAAGTGTTATATTTAATTATTAGAAAGGGGTTTAAGAATATTATTTATATAAAATATTTACCTCATTTTGAAATTTAATAATCCTTACATTTGTTATGATCACATGAGGCTACAAAGTGATCAATATTTTCTTCATTTTCAGTATGTCGGTTAATATCACCCATCATACCATGTAGTGATTTTACATTATTATTTATTTCATCATCTTGAAAAATTTTGTACAAATATTATCCCTATAATTTTATCAAGATGTAGTTTTTATGATCTAGAAAAATAGGATCAAATAATTGTTTTCTATTTTTAATTAATTTATCCACTAAAATAGGATTTCATAAAGAAATAGTTTCCAAAATTAGATAAAATCCCTTCAACATTGATATTATAAAATATTTTATTCATATTCTTATTCATTTTATTACATTCATATTTATTCAAATTTCATTACATGACCATACTCTCATTTGTAGTAGCATTCATTGAATACTCAAATGATCATATTGTTTCATCTATTTAGCTTATTTTCAAACCATTCTTTTGTTTTTATATTTTTAATTAGTGGAAGCTACACATTTTATTAAACCTTATGAATAGAACTAAAACCTAAAATTAGATTCCTTAGCGACGAAAAAAATTAAAAATAGTTTAATATATTAATATTCTAATTTAAGATACATTTTTATCAATTTAGAACCAAATTGGACACTGTATTATTAAGGGTATCTATATAATTCATCATAATAAAATAATAAAAATAACTTACCATTCAATCAACTATATTTTTATCAATCATATATGGTGTTAAAACCAATTATATATGATAAATCAGAATCTTTTTGTCATGAATACTGCATCAAAATAAAATCCACAAATATTATTTCATGATTTTTTTTACTTTCTTCTACACAGATTAAATTTTATAAACCACATAGATGGATAAATTATCTATGGTTTGATATTTTTATTTACACTTGTAAAAAACCCATAAAACTAATCTTTAGATGAAAAAATTATATGTTATACCATAGGTCCTATAGAAATAATCATCTCATTATATAAAAAACAAAAATTTTGTTAACATATTTCATATATAACCATATGATCATGGTTTACATTATTTTAATAAAATAATATGGGTAATAAAAGAGAACATATTATTTATCAGACTAAGTAACTAAAGTGGGGGGAGAACTGAGTTCCTAAAAAAATATTAGAACAAGTTCAAATAAAATCCCCTAATTTAAAATATATTTTCCCAGTTAATCAAAGAATTATTTTGAAAAGAATTTGGTCATTAGAGATATTTCCCAATTCTTAATTATTGTTTATTTAAAATAATATTTGATGATAAATTTTGTTTTGAAATCAATTTTCTCAAACAAATACTAATATTAACACTTATGATGACAAACTATCAATATTTAAGTATTGTTCACATATTAAATAACATGCATTTAAATAAATTAAATTAATAAAAAAACTAAGTAACACAACATAAAAAAATAGTTCGGCTTTAGATGAAACCTAATACCCCAAATATGTAAATCACCCAAAACCATGAAGATTTTATAATGATAATATGTTCCACAACCTGGATCATGTAAAAAAACATGTATAATATTAAAGCCATATTTTATAGTTATATGTGGGAATAAATGAAATCATATTCCACACAAAGTCCTCATCCTAGAACACCGTGGGTTTGGAGATGAGAATAGATATATGATAATATGAAATATTTTACATGTTTAGAATAGTTGTTAGTGTGTGTAATCATATAAATAAATCAATAAAATTCACAAAATGTACAAAATATGGAACGAAAATTAATATATCCAAATATGATAATATATGAACAATTTGTAATGATATATATGATTGAGTGTCCTCAAATATAGAATGGTTAGGATCTCAATCTATTTCTCTTAAAATTTCATTAAAACATAGTGTCACAAAGATCACTATATTTTGACATTGCGGTATGGTCATTATATTAAATGAGTTCAAAAATATCATTATTGAAATTGAGTTGGAATTTAGTGTGTATGATCTTGTTAGATGATATTTCCAATAATATCAATGTTACACACATCATGTATCAACACACAAAGAGTTTTTTTAAAAACAATATAAAGCATCGTATGAAACCATTGAAGAAAAATCATCGAGATCTTATAGATCTTTATACTGAACTCTAACTCCAAAATTAATGATGGTTCAGAATATTTTAATTAATGGTATCAAAATAATCCCCATTTATGAACTAACATAAAATATAAACTAGAATAATTTAATTCAAAATCACTCTAAATAGAAACCATATCTATTTTAATGGTGATTCAAGGATGGTGTTGACATGTGTCTAGTGGTGAATCAATAAGTGATTGATTCATTTTAACTAATGGTTTCTCAAGCTGTAAGTGACCCAAACTAGAGGTAAGACATTTTGGAATTAATTCATTTATGATGGTAAGATATTTTGAAAATATGACATTCTGGTGGTACATTATGTCTAATGAAAATAATTTCTAGTGGTAAGACATTCTGTTGGTAAGACATGTTAGGCGGTGATCATTTAAACTATAGGGGAGTCTTTTCTAGTAAAAAGGAATTCTGGAAGTGATAAATTTGAACAAAAAGTTATTCAGTCTAGCAGAATGATATTTTAGATTTAAGTAGATGTCCTTACACATTACATATTCTAGTTTTTTTTGAACTATATTCATTTTCTAGTGTCATTTCAGTTTAGAATATTAGAGATTCATAAGAACACATACAATGTATACCAAAAAATTACACGTCGAATGTTAGAATTCTTACCTACTTATACCACTATTGTAAATACTTTTAAAATAAAACCCGACTTATCTTCAGGTTGTATATTCAATTCAATCATTGAGACATTTTCATATTCTATAACAATATTAAGATCTTTGAAAAGAATTTCAAAATAAGGGACAAGCACTAAACCTCGGTAAGGGTTATAAAATGAAGGAAATTTGTTAGTCATGTGAAACATGAATAATTTAGCATAAATCAATAATTTTCCCCTTTAATAAGTAGTAAATACATTCCTTAAAAAAATTTATTACCATTTTTTGTAATCAAAATATTACATTAAATCTAATAGAAAGAAACATATAACATATAGTGGAATGTTCTTACATAATCATACTCAAATGGAATAACCATACAGTCTACTTCCACATATACCACTCTTGAAAATTGAACATCCATATAGACAACATCTATACCCAATGTATTGGAGATTATAATGTAACCACCCATCATTGGATTATCATGGAACCATCGGTCTTTTTTTATAGCATAGCCACATATTTTTTATCTGGTAACCACCTATCAAATTTACATGACCCATTATATAATAGTAACACACAATAAATTGTAATTATCAATATTTCACACATAAAATTCCATTTTCAATCAAAATAAATCATTTCATGATATTGAAATAATCAATTTATTTTTAAAACAATTTAAAACATTTAATAAAAAAAAATTTTGAATTAAAGTGTCCCATAATACATTAATTATTTTGGAATAAATTATCATTTTAAGAGTTTCATGTCCATATAAATAAATTCATAAAACCTATTTTAAAAAATTACATGAAATAGATGGATTTTGAAGAATAAATCGTTAAAATATTTAAAATGATGTTTTAGTTAAAGAGTCCCTTAACACTTGAGGAAAAGTAGAATTAAAATAATTAATGAATAAAATTAAAAAAACATTAAATATCCTAATAATATACTAATTGATGTTATAACAGGTTATAAGATGTGTATATAAACCTTATAGGATAATAAATGTGCATAAGATCATGATATTCCTTAATGAAAGGAAATTGAGACGAAGACCCTTAAATTGATTTTGATTCATCATGTGTGTTCTTTGTTTTCCCTGAATAAAAAAATAGTTTAATTTAAACATTCTTGAAATCATTTTTCAAGTTTATTATTCCTCTTATTTCTCATATTTATAATGTTATAACAATTACTTAATTATCTATGTTCATGTTGGACGTTTTGTCGATATTCGGTACTTTAGTCGAAAATGAACATAGTTTGATGTCACTAGACCATGTGATCATAAGCCCTTAATCTCTATAATAATATTCATTACATTATTATCATTTAAACAAAAATTAGACTTCTAAATAAACCCATTAATTATTGTTATGAAAAATGAACAATGTAATATTCATGGAGACGGTAAGTTGTATGTAAGCATTAGTAACATTTTCCATTTTTCATTGGTAATTATGGAATGAAGGTAAGTATTATTTTATCATTACAAAACAACCATAAAATCATTAATATCTTATTTATATTTTATATATACTTATACATATTATACAATTTATGTAATGAATAAAAATGATTCACATCGCTTTATGGAGATGATAGTTCAAACATATGAATGGACAATGTTATCATTTTTATGAACATGGAAAGAAGAATTTAATTGATATATTATTATGATATAATGATTAATACGTAATTGTAGGGCCCTGTAAATATTCCAAGGGAAGATAATACTCCCACAATCACTTTTTAGAAAGAATCAAGTCCTCCTACAAGTCCAGCTAGGTAAATTGACTCAAATTGAGTTGAAAATTTCAGAAGAAACAGGATGGAATTCATGCTTTTAAATGATTTAAAATGTCCCATGTACCATCACTAGGAAGGGTCCATGGACTGCGTGGACTGCGAATCACCAGTACGCAGGTGATCCATGAGGTGCTAGACCGCGGAGTCATATCCAGCGAACCCAATGGACCGAGAATCGTGTCACTAAAGGAATCACGCACGTGAAGGTCATCTGTGTACTGTTTCACAAACTCAATTGTTTGAGAACAAAGAAAACCGGTAGAGTTTCATGAACCATTATTGTGAATCATAGCCTACACAAACCATAGATTGACCGAGTCTTCCATTGGTCAAAATATCTAAGAATGGACCTCCGCAAATGGTGTTGAATGCCCAATAGATACAATTTCCCCAAGGATCTATAAAAAGAGAACATAAGAAATTGAAAATTACAAATGTAGAAAGGTTAATGGTGGGATAGAGGTTGGAAAAACTCATGGATGATTTCGGTATCAATCTTGAATCATCGGCGAAGCCCGAATTTTGAACCACATTATCTGCAGGTACATCTAGCCACGAACCATAAAATGGGGGAACTAAATAAAAATAATAGAACTGTGGACCTAATTAGTGAAACTGAGAACCACATAATTCTGGCAGATGAACTCCCATCGAATAATAATCCCTTGGACCCTCCTTCAAAATGTTGATCTACATAGTGTGTAGCTACGCGGATTCAACCCAGCATCCCGCACTACATCAGTACACAGATGGAACCCAATGTGGCATGATGGACTTCGTATCACTGTGGTGCGTGGTTGTCTCCACTCATGCCAGTGTACGACATCGGTAAGTAGACAGCCCCTCTTCCCACATACCATTGTGGTATTTGGAACTTCTCTCACCCTTCATAATAAATCAGTATGTAGAATAAGGTGTTATTCGATATTATTTCCTCAGGTTCCAACCTCACCCTTCCATTACCATCCAGTACTCCATAATCCCTCCATGAACCAGTCTCTCAACATCAGGACAAAGCCTCCTCCAAATCCACCAAACCTGTGTAATCAAACTCTTAGGTGCATCAGTGCACCCCTTTGGGACTACATACCCATGGTATGTGGAGTCACGAAGGCTCACCGCACAATAGTTAAATATTTAGGAATTTATGTGGGTCTATATTATCATGTTAACCTGGAGTACAAAATTGGGATACCAATATGAACCTCATCTTTCTAGTGATTCAGGGTGATCACCTTCCTTTCCATTAAATGAGGAATGGTGATCAGTATATGGGGCTATGTTCACTTCCCCTTTTGATGAGGATGAAAATTATCCCATTCCGAGAATGTGTTCCAGGGCCCTCCTACTAAGGTATTTCCCCAATCATCCGATGTGAGGACATATGAAATTTAATGTCATCTCATATTAAAAGTTTCATCGCTCCGTGCCCTCTCCCACCTTCTTACTAGCCTCTTCCATCATGGGATCTCCCACTCCTACCTATAGAAGAGGGTGCAAGTGGTTGGTAGGATCTCCCTCATCTTCTTATTTCTCACACCGAGCATGACTCATGGGGGTTATAGGTTTGTGAGGATTAAAACCACCCAGAAAAATATGATATATGAGAACTATGATTCTATATCAAACTAGGAAATGTAGGATGCATACTTGAAGGCATAATCTCATAAGGGTGACCTCCCATAAGGGATCACCAAATCATGTTTCTCTCAAATGGGTAGCTTCCATGCTTAAGCCCCAGAAAATATGAACTACAATAACTCTGATTCCTGATAAAAATATGATATGTAGGTTTCCTACTCGAAATCTAGATCTAAAAAGGGTTACCTCCCATAAGTGATAACCCAGTCCTATTTCTCTCAAATGGGAAGCATTCATGCGTAAGGCCTAACAAATCTAAACTACGAGAACTCTGATTCTTGATCAAACCCGAATATGTATGATGCCTACTCAATGGCCTGATCTCAAAAGGGTTCCCTTATCAAGACCCGACCCTACCCGGGCTCGAGACACAACTACCCCAAGCCCGACTCCATAGGTCAGGGGCTGGAGACTAGCGTCGAAGGCTAAACAACTCGGGAAGGCCTTGGCCTAAATACCTGTAAACACACATGCAGCGCACTCAATGAAAAAGTGCAGAGTAAAAAAGAAAAGTAAAGTACCAACTGCTATAAATAAACCACAATGTGCATTGACCCTTAAACAGTACAAGAAATTGCGGAAGGTAAACTGGAAAAGAAGAGGGGAAAACACACGCCCAACTAGAAAAAGGTGCCACAACCCTGTAACAGGTAAACAAAATAAAAACAACTGGAAGAGTCCCACACCTGGAACCCCACTACGACCACCATACACAGTCCAAGCTCCCAAACTCATAAGCTCTACTGTAATCATGACCAACCTCTCTGTCGTTTGCAAGGGAACACCAAGTGCTGGCAAAGCCCAAGCAGGGGTGAGTATAAAAATAATCAGTAGGATGCCCCAAAGGCTCGAGGGAGCAACAAAGGATGTAATGAAGGGGTGAGCAGTAGATCGAACAGGGAAAGGTAAAGGAGTACAACCAAGAGTGCATTAAAGAGTATAGCTCAACCCAACAAGAGGAAGGAAGTAGAATCGTCCAAACACAAGGATCTAGAAATGGTGAGAAGATGAACTTCTCGCCGAGTCTTCACTAACTATAGCAGGAGAGTAGACTCGTCCAGCCATGAGAATCTAGAAACAGAAAGCACATGGCATACAGCGCGCGTCTTTACCTCTCCTGGAAGGAGAGTAACCAAAACCCAAGAAGGGTGTACTGGAACAAGGTTTACATATATATAACCATATTCTCAATCAAAAATCCCAAACAAGATCATAAGGGGATCTCTATCCCGTAGCTCAGCCCAAGAAGGTGAGTAACCAATAGTCCCAGAACTAAACACTATTGATGCCCAGCATCCCACATGTCTACCCAAAAATGCAAGTCAAGGGGCTCAAATCACTGCACCTTGACACTATCTGTTTTGGGCGGCGCTGGCTCTCCCGCACGGTTTTAGGCCGCGTCGCAAGGAAGTGTCTTGGTGGGGAAAGCTCCCCTCATTTTTGTGAGTTTTGAGGGAACATCAAACCACACCTATTCATTACCCCGCAGTCGAGAGGTTTCTTCAAAGTTGATAGGTGACCCCCTACCAAGCCCCGCTGAAGTGTAATCCCTGGAAGTCGATGGGTTCCCACTAGAGGGGGACCCGACAAAAGTCGACGGGTGCCACACTGCCCAGTCCTGTAAAAGGGTACTCCACTAGAGGGAGGCTCGAAACCGTCATCAGCGACCACTTCCCAGCCCAGGTTAAGGTAAACCCGGCATCGGGGACCACTTCCCAGCCCTGCTGGAGGTAAACTCGCAACCACTTTGGCCATCCCTACTGGATGGTAGTGCTCGATGAACACCACTGTACTGGCCATCCTGGCTAGATGGTAGCTCACTGGCCATCCCTGCTGAATGGTAACCCATTGGCCATCCCTGCTGGAAACAACCTCTAAGGTAGAGGATCAGTGTCCGCGTAATGTGTTGGTCACACCAAATCTACAAGAACTCTACCAGGGAACATGAAGCAACTCTGTCGGCCAAACCATCGAGTAGAGAACCCGGGGAAACCACTCAACCCTGCTGGTTGAAACCATCGTGAATAGGACCCGAGGAAATTTCAACCATACTGGTCAACAAACGAGAACAAAAGTAGGGGAAAACTCAACCCAGCTGGTCAACAAACGAGAACAAAACCAGGGGGAAACTCAACCTTACTGGTCAACAAATGAGAACCTAACCAGGGGAAAACTCAACCCTGCTGGTCAAAAAACAAGAATAGAGTGACCCTCTACGTCGTGAGAGGTCAAAGGTACGAAAAGTAGAACATGACACACACATGGGGCCCACATGACGTGTGACCCCAAGTAAACTCCAACCAAACGCACAAACGTTCTTAGGTAAAAACAACCACATGTACCTCCAAGCATTTTCGTATACTCCTAGAGTATACCAAGGTTTTAGCCAAAAGGAAATCATGCAAACGGCACCCAACATCAACGCAAAGGGCATAAACATAACAAATCCAACTTTCCACCTCATCAGCCCAAGAACATCCAACTACATCTCCTCAAGCATTAATTCACTCACATGGGAGTGCATGAGATCACACGCCAAGGGTCCATCAAAAACACAGCAGGAAGAACCTCCACCAGTACACCATTCATGCTTCCCGCTTTAAAGAGATCTATAAAGAGACTTCGTACATCCAAACGGATCATACTGTTGTAATCCTTGCGGAAAGACATATGAGATCGACTACTTACTCACCTCAAATGGATATCTGATGGAAAATTCATCCCACATCGCTTTATGTCGAAACAGTGTCCCGTGATCCCGATCCTCAGCCCCAAAAACAGTCAGGCGCATCACACCATTGCGATCTCCTCGAAAAGGCATGTCAAATTGACTGGTCACTCGAGTGCAACAGATATCCAGAGAAAAAGATGCATTCCGCCACTCCGCACACGAGCGGTGCTTCGTGGGACCCGCATCCTGATCCCGAAGCACAATAAACGGATCGCACCGCTGCGATCCTCTCAAAAAAGTACACAAGTTAGACTAATCACTTGTCCGAAACGGAAACTCGGTGAAGGAGATAAAAATTCACCGTCAATGCCCAAAACGGCCCTCATGGGGCTGACACCAGCGTGCTGAATTAAAGTGGGCAGATTGCCCCATTGCAATTCCCTCAGAGAAACACTCAGAATCGACTGCTCGCACTCCCCGAACGGACGTACGGTGAAAAAGTTGTAAAGCACTGCACGCAGCTCGAAAGATGGGTCATGGGGCCCATTCCACAACTATGGTTTCAATGCCCGAAACCACACTGGAAAACTCCGGCTCAACACCAAGGTCATAACACCACTGACGGTGCTCAATTCGGACATCGGATGTGTCCGCGCAGTCCAAAACAAGAACCCCCGAGAAAAACGCACGTCCACTTATCGTCGTGTCGCACCACCGAACCCCTTGTCTCGGGAATTAAAAATTCCCGAGACCATCCCAAAATACTCATCCTAATGAAAAGATGGAACTTCCATAGACAGCATGCAAAACAGACATCCGTAGTGGAAGATACGGGTGTCTGAAATCTAAGGGGGGCGAGCCCCTTAGACTGGACCGGCTGGTCCGCCCGTTCTAGGCTGGACCGTGACTCAGCCGCGCGGGCCGGCTGGGTACCCGTGGTCCACGCGCAGACCAGACCTCATGGTCGGTCACCTCCCCGCGTGAAGACCCGCGAGACGCGGGCCGTGTCTCCCCCATGGGGTCGCGCGCCATGACCCTGGTCTCCCTTGCGCCCTGGCGAGCTCAGCCTCGCCGCCCGAAGCTGTCACGTCACCCCACCTGGAACCCTCGCCTCACGTCAATGCCCTCTCCTCACCCAGTCGTCGTCCCGATCAAGCCAAGTGACCCTCTCTCCAAGTCGTCGTGCCGGCCTGCTTCCACCGCCTGAGAGCCCACCAGACCGCCTACCAGAACCCCCAAAACCGGCCGGAGAAGCTCTAAAACCACCTGGAAACACCAAAAACCCGCTGACCTTTGGCGGACAACCGCGAACACCTCAAGACTCAGATTTTCAAACCAAAAAGTGCGTCAGAAAGCTCAAAAAACATACTACACATTAATGGGTTTTTCTCGATAATTAAACAGAGTTTCGATGCAATAATTTGAGCTCAATGTATATGAAGAAATTAAAAATGAAACTTCAAAGATCCTACCTTGTTGGTCATTGCCCAAATCTTCGCAAGTGATCCACCTTCTCCGGATCCGCAGCTGCCTTGCAGGGGAGGTTGGAGGAGGGGCTTCATCCTCTTCTTAGTTGGGAAGGGTTTCACTAGGGAAGAACAAACAAGGGGAGAGAAGGGTTTAAATAGAAAACACTTAAAGTCTCCGCCTGTCGGTCCCTTACTTGGACCCTCAGTGGGGTCAAGGTTAGGCCTCCCCTAGGGTAGACACCACCACCCAAGCACAACCGAGGTCTCAGAATTTTAATCTGAGGCCCTGTTCAAAAGATATAAAACTTAATTCTTGAGGCCGCTAAATTACAGAGACGCCCCTGGTGGCATTTTCCACAGAAGGCCCACGCCCGTGAAACTTATACCCATCATAGGGTAAATGGCATGCTCTGAACACATTGTTTCCCTTTGTTTTATAATCTGATCCACTTTTTAAGAGATACATGAGTTAATCCATTAATAGAATAAATTAATTAATTTAATTTTCCATTTAACGTTCAGTTAACGGGCGACGGATCCCAGCGTCCTGTGACAACATTTTTTATGTCATTCCTAGGTTAAAAACCCCATTTTGGACCCATTCGTACACTCACATTTCTGATCTGGATCATCATTTAAGAGTTATCCTATTTATTTGACATTCCTAGTATGAAAACACTGAAAATTTAATTCCAGCCACATTGGGGCTCGAAATCGTATGTCTTCTAAAGGCGCTGCTCTGGAATAACATCAATAATACTCCAAATTCATTTATAGAAAAAACTGGGTTCTTGCATCATTCCCTCCTTCAATTTTTTCATCCCTGAAAAGAAAAACTAGGGAATAACATAGGGTACTAAGCCCACACCTTGCTCTCCTGTACCCAGAAGAACTCTGGCACAGTCCCCCATCACCGC
Source organism: Viscum album (assembly GCA_963277665.1). Taxonomy (NCBI): domain Eukaryota; kingdom Viridiplantae; phylum Streptophyta; class Magnoliopsida; order Santalales; family Viscaceae; genus Viscum; species Viscum album. The sequence continues at coordinate 941,264,857 of OY728129.1, forward strand.
ACACAGACCAAAGGATTTAATATATTCACTCGAGGTCAACACTTGTCGATGGCGTGCATATGAGTAGCCACACATCTCCTCAGGTATGCCCCATGGGAGATGGCGTGCGCCCACTCCTGACTTTGGGGTTAGGGCAAGGCGGTAGGGAACCTCACCATCCCTTTGCACGGTCTCAAACGGCCTGAAGGATCTCAGGGGTAGCTCACCTCCCCGATCGAACCCTTATGTCACACACCGCGACTAGAATCACCGTTTGGACCTGGGACAAAGCCCGATGATTCCCTTCTTTAGAATATCCATATGGTGAAACACTTAAGGATATCTAGTCACGAAAATCTTCATAGTCGATGTCTCACAACCAAGACCCTATTACACACTCGGAGAGAAAAAGAGTCAACACCGTCGACTAAAGAAAAAGGATCCATGCCTTTTACTCTACCGACACTCGGTTACACCGAAACCCCGCACAACCCTGGTAACAACTCAAATAAGGAGCAGGGAGAAAAGAATTTCACACATAGAGCCTAAAAATTCTACTTCAAAAAAAATTAGACGAGTGGTAGAGTATACCTCTTACCACCTCATGCTCCGTAGGATCGTAAACATCCAAAGCTTACGGCTGTCCGCGATCCCAACTGTCATCTCTAGAGCCTGACGTGGACCACCTAGTGCAGATGGGAAGACCTCTTAAACCTATCGACCACAACCAGCTTCTCCCGCTCCTCTTCTAGCACCACCTCTTTGGGTGCTACTTCGATCACGGTGTTGCCTCTGTCGTGGTGGTGCACTTGCTGCCTGCCCGATATTATTAGTGCGCCCGGTCGGGCAGTACCATTCCATGTGACCTCACACATCATAATCATAGCACCAGAACTCTCCAGGATTACCTGGTTCCCTCCGATTCCACTGTGGTGTACGACCACGCCCCTGAGTCCGGTTGTCATAAATCAACCTACGTCGAGGTTCTGCTTGCTGACACTCGCTAGCTGTGGCAGACGTCTCGCCTTTAATGTGTCTGCAGCCACCACCAAATGTAGAACATGATAGGAATCTTTTTGTCACTAGTGCCTACTCTAGCACCCCATCATAAGTGGAAATGCACAAGGGTACTATAACAGCACGACTCTTTATACGGATACCCTGCTCAAACTCTCGCACTCAGAAGTTGCCATCATAGACCAAGTCCGGGTAAAAGCATGCACGATCTACGAAACAAGCCACGTACTCGGCCACCATCATCCCTCCCTTATGAAATGACATGAGCTCCTGAATCCAAAAGAAGCATAATCGGGAGGGAAAAAACTCCTCACGAAACAAAAAATGATAGTCGCCCCACGAAAGTGATGACTCTTCAAAAGAAACTGAGTCACTGGACTCCACCAACGCCAAACTACTCCGCAGAAAAGGCTGGTGGCCAAAGCCACCATAAGATCTGTCGGCGTTTTCAAAATCCTGAAATAGTGAACCAATGTCCCAAGACAAACCTCTCCTGCCTGAGGGTCTGGCTCACCACTGAACCTCAGCGGCCTCTACCGATGGAACTTGCAGAGAACGCTCAACCAACGCTCAAGCTTAGTCTGCTCTACTGAAGCTGTCTACTGCTCACCAGGTGGGGGTGGTGCTAACGGCACACTCGGAGAAAGGGACTCGCATGATGGGTCCTAGACTGAGGCCTCATAGCTCACAGGGTCATCGTCACGAACCAAATCTAGTATCCTGGCTGGCTATCTTTGCGGAGACATCCTAAATATTATCAAGGAGTGTCGCAATCAGATGAGCATATATGTATATAAAAGTAACAACAACGGGGATGTGACATAAGAAGGACAGTCAAAGGCTCAATCTTGTATGATGCACAAACCAATTTCCCTGCAATGAGTGTCTCAGTATGCCAAGTCGACAATCAGTTTATCATGGTCCTCGTGAATGGATACGATGGCCACCGCACCATCACTGGACTGCATGGCCTAAGAGCCACTCTCGAGACACATTGATATCATTGCCCTAAATCCCAACCAATTCCTTTTTAGGGACGTCCGAACAACCTCCCAAGGAACTAACCACATCTGATACCACTTTGTCACGACCCGACCCTACTCAGGCTCGAGCCGCAACTACCCCAAGCCAGCCTCCATAGGCCAGGGGTTGGCGACCAGCGCCGAATGCTAAACAACTCAGGGATGCCTTTGCCTATGTACGTGTACACACACACACAACCCACTCAATGAAAAGGTGAAGAGTAAAATTAAAATTAATGTGACAAATTCTATAAATAAACCAAAAAGTGCATCAACCTCCAAAGAGTACAAGCAAGTGTTGAAGGTAAACTGAAAAAGAAAAGGGCCAAACACACGCCCAACCAGAAAAAGGTGCCACAACCCGAAAACAGGTAAAAAAAAGAAAAATATCTTGAAGAGTCCCACACTTGGAACCAGACTACGACCATCATACGCGGTCTAAGCTCTCGAACTCTTAAGATCCACTAAAGTCACGACCAACTTGTCTGTCGTCTGCAAGGGCACAACAAGTGCGGGAAAATCCCAAGCAAGGGTGAGTATAAAAATACTTAGTAGGATGCCCTGAAGGCTCAGGGGAGAAAAAAGGAGGTACTGAAGTGGTGAGCAGTCGATCGAGAATGGAAGTTAAAGGAATAAAACTGAGAGTGCAGTAAAGAGTACATACCAACCTAATAAGAGGAAGGAAGTAGACTCGTCCAAATACAAGGAGCTGAAAATGGTGAGAAAATGAAATTATCGTCGAGTCTGTGCTACCTATAGCAGGAGTGTAGACTCTTCCAACCATGAGAATCTAGACACGGAAATCACGTGGGATACCCCACGTGTCTTCATATATCCTGGAAAGGGAGGGACCAAAACCCAAGAAGGGGGCACTGGAACAAGGTTTACATATATATAACCATATGCTCAATCAAGAATCTCGAACAAGATCATAAGGGGACCTCCATCTCGTAGGTCTCCTCAAGAAGGTGAGTAACCAACAGTCCCAAAAGTAAACACCATTGATGCCCAGCATCCCACACGTCTGCCTCAAACTGCAAGTCAAGGGGCTCAAATCAGCGCACCTTGACACTATCTACTTTGGGCAGCACTGACTCACCCGTACGATTTTTGGTCTTGTCGCAAGGATGCGTCTCAGTGGGTAAAGCACCCCTCGTACTTGAGAGTTTGTTGGGAACGTCAAACCACACCTCGTCACGGTCCCGCAGTAGAGAGGTCTCCTCAAAGTCGATAGGCGACCCCCTACCTAGCCCCGGTGGAGGGTAATCCCTGGAAGTCGACAGGTTCCCAATGGAGGAAGACCCAACAAAAGTTGATGGGTTCCACAATGCCCAGTCCCGTAAAAGGGTAATCCACTGGAGGGAGACCCGACTAAAGTCATTGATGAGTCCCAATTCCCAGTCCCGTAAAAGTATACTCCACTGGAGGGAGGCTCGGAACTGTCATTGGGTACCACTTCCAAGCACAGCTGAAGGTAAACCCGACATTGAGGACCACTTCCCAACCCCGCTGGAGGTAAACCCGGAACCGCTCTGGCCATCCCTGTTGGCTTGTACTGCTCGGTGAACACCGCTGTACTGGTCATCTCTACTGGATGGTAGCTCACTGGCCAACCCTGCTGGATGGTAAACCACTGGAAATCCCTACTGGAAACAACCTCCTAGGAAGAGGATCGGTTCCCGCATAATGTGTTGGCCACACTGAATCCACAAGAACTCAACCAGGGAACATGAAGCAAATCTTCTGGCCAAACCATCGAGAACAGAACCAGGGGAAACCACTCAACCCTGCTAGTTGAGACCATCATGAACAGGACCATGGAAAAACTCAACCCTTCTTGTCAACAAACGAGAACAAAACCAGGGGAAACTCAACCATGCAGGTCAACAAATGAGAACAAAACCAAGGGGAGACTCAACCCTGCTGGTCAACAAATGAGAATAGAACCATGGGAAAACTCAACCCTGCTACTCAGCAAATGAGAACAGAGGTACCCTCTGCGTTGCGAGAGGTCAAGGGTACACAAAGCAGAACACAGAACACACATGGGGAACACACGATGTGTGACCCCAAGTCAACTCCAAACAAGCCGACAAATGTTCTCAGGTACAAACAACCACATGTACCTAAAAGCGTTCCCATATACTCCCAGAGTAGACCACATTTTCACCCCAAAGTCTATCCTTCACATGGAACCCAATGTCAACACGAAGGGAATAAACCTAACAACTCCAACGTTCCACCTCATCAGCCCATGCATGGCCAACTACATCCCTTCAAGCATTACTTCACTCACATGGGAGTGAAATAGATCACTCGCCAATGGTTCGTTACAAAAAAAGCAGGAAGAACCCCCACCGGTACACCGTTCATGCTTCCACATTTAAAAATATCTTGAAAGATACTCCACACATCCAAAAGGATCGTACCGTTGTAATACTTGCGGAAAAACATGCGAGATCAAGTACTTACTCACCTCAAACGAATATCCGACGGAAAAGTCATCCAACACCGCTTTACGACCGAACGACGTCCCTTGATCCTGAGCCTCAGCCCCAAAAACAGTCGGGCGCATCGCACCATTGTGATCTCCTCGGAAAGACACGTCAAATTTACTGCTCACTCGAGTGCAATGGATATCCAGAGAAAAAGATGCATTCCACCACTCCGTACACAAGTGGTGCTTCGTGGGACCTTCATCCTGGTCCTGAAGCACAACGAACAGATCACACCGTTGTGATCCTCTCAAAAAAGTACACAAGATCGACTAATCACTTGTCCGAAATGGAAACCCGGTGAAGGATATAGAAATTCACAATCAACGCCGAAAAAAACCCTCATGGGGACCACACAAGAGTGCTGAATTAAAGTGAGTGGATTGCGACATTGTAATGCCCTCGTAGAAACATCAGAATCTACTGCTCGCATGCCCCGAACGGACGTCTAATGAAAAAGTTGTAAAGCACTGCACGCAGCTCGAAAGAAGGGCTAGGGGGCCCACACCTCAACTCTAGTTTCAACACCCGAAACCACACTAGAAAATTCTGTCTCAACATCAGGGTCGCAACGCCACTGACGACGCTCAATTCGGACATCGGATGTGTCCGCGCATTCCAAAACAAGAACCCCCGAGAAAAACGCTTGTCCACTTATCATCGTGTCGCGCCATCGAACCCCATGTCTCTGGAATTAAAAATTTCCAGGAACACCTCAAAATGCTCGTCTTGACTCCAAGAAGTTATTGCCACAGACGGCATGCAAAACAGACACCCGTAGTGGAAGATACGAGTTTTCGAAATCGAAGGGGGGTGAGCCCCTTGGAATGGACCGGCCTACAGGCCAATTCTGGGCCAGCCTGTAGCTCAGCCGCGCGGGCCGGACATGGACCCGCGGTCCACATGCAGACCAGCCCTCGAGGCCGATCATCCTATCATGTGAAGACTCGTGAAATGCAGGTCGTGTCTCCCCCGTGGGGTCGCGTGCCACGACCCTGGTCTCCCTTGCACCCCGGCGAGCTCGGACTCGCCGCCCGGAGCCGCCGGGTCACCCCGCCTGGATCCGCCGCGTTGCGCCCACACCCTCTGCTCTCTCGGCCACCATCCTGATCAAGTCGATCCACATGCTCACTGACCCACTGTTCCGGCCTGCTACCACCACTCGAGAGCCCGCCAGACCACCTATCTGAAACCCCAAAACCAGCCGGAGAAGCTCCAAAACCACCGAGAAACACCAAAAACCCGCTGACCTTTGCCGGACAACTGCGAACACCTCGGGACTCAGATTTTCAAACTAAAAAGTGCGTCAGAATGAAAAGAAATCATACTACACATTCATGGGATTTTATCGATAATTTAATATATGTTCGGTGTAGTAATTCGAGCTCAAAGTAGATGCGGAAATTAAAAATGAAACTGCAATGATCCTACCTTGTTTGGTGTTGCCCGAAGCTTCGCAAGCGATCCGCCTTTTCTAGATCCGTAGCTTCCTTGGAGATGATGATATAGGAGGGGATTCTTCTTCTTATTCGTTGGGAGGGGTTGCGCTAGGGAAGAACAAACAAGGGGGGAGAAGGGTTTAAATAGAAAACACTTAAACTCTTCGCCCGTCGGTCCAGTACACGAACCCTCTGCGCGGTCGAGGTTAAGCCTCCCCTAGTGTAAACACCACCTCCTAAGAAAAATGGCGGTCTCAGAATTTTAATCTAAGGCCCTGTTAAAATGTTATAAAACATAACGCTCGAGGCCACTAAATTACCGAAACTCCCCTGGTGGTATTTTCCACAGAAGGCCCGCGCCTACGAAACATATACCCCTTCTACGGTAAACGGCATGCTCCTAACTCAACTGGGCCCTCATTTATACAATCCGAGCCATCGTTTAAGAGATACTTGAGTTAATCCATTAAACGAATAAATTAATTAATTTAATTATCTGTTTAACATTTCGTTAATGGGCAAGGGGTCCCAACGTCCCATGCCGACATGTTTTATGTCGTTCCTAGGGTAAACACCCCATTTCAGACCCATATGTACCCTCAGATTTCTAATTCAGATCACCATTTAATAGTTATCCTATTTATTTGGCATTCCTAGTGTGAACACACTGAAAATTTAATTTTGGCCACACCGGGGCTCGGAATCGTACGTCGTCTGATGGCATTGCTCTGGAATAACATAAAGAATATTCCAAAGTCTTTTATAACAAAACCTGGGTTCTTATAGCCCTACCATAAGGGATCATCCAATAATGTTTCTCTTAAATGGGAAGCTTCCATGTATAAGCCCAAAAAAACATGAACTATAAGAACTCTGCTTCCTAATCAAATCTGGATACGTAGGATGCCTACGCGAATTCTCGAGCTCAAAAGGGTGCCCTCCCATAAGGGATCAGCCAATCATGTTTCTCTTAAAAGGGAAGCTTCCATGCGTAAGCCCTAGAAAATGCGAACTACAAGGATTTGATTCTTGACAAACTAGTATACGTAGGACACCTACTGGAAGGTCTGATCTCAAAATTGTGTGCATCCAAAAGGGTTCAACCAATAATCCCCCACAAACGACAGCTCCCATGCGATAACCTATGAAAATCCAAACTACATGGGTTCTCATTCCTCTATTGAGAACACATTGGAAACCAATATTATGGGTTTGATCCCGAAATTGAGTCTCCATTCATCCCCCCTATATGAAGATAATAACCAGAGTGCCTTATTATATGTCATAATTCATCATTGCCTTCGAATCCTCAAATTCATGTATTCCTGCGAAAATCATGTCAACCATGGGTAGCCCATGAACACACTCTTAGGGAATGAACCAAGGTTTCCCGAACATATGAACATGACATAAATATATAAGAGAGTCTTCTAATAGGCAATAATCATCCCCTAAAATTGTGCGGTGAGCCTGACTTCTCATCCTCTCGACCAATAGAGTCCTTATGTTTTATTGGATGGATCCTCAATCAATGAGTGTCTGCCTTTGGATAACAGGCACAACACCGAGATATTTTATGATATGTATTCTTTTAATTTATTTAATGTCTTATGTTGTACACTACACCATTATTAGCTTGCGTTATATGAAACACTCTATAAGCATGTAGTATATGCAACACTATAATTGGCTTGTGTTACACATAATATCAAGTTGTTTTGATAGATTTCAATTAATAAATCACTCTGTGTAGATTTTGTTCAATGTACAAATGAAATAAGTTTGGATTATTTTATATGCAACCCCATAGGATGCTTCTACTATATGAAACACTGACATGGCTTACGTTACACCCAAGGTCAACCATCCTCGATAGCTTGCACTATACGCAATACTGAGTTTCACTAAACAATGATATATTATTGATTTGTTATATAAACTAGCCTTTATGTATATTATTAACAAAATTTTGAATTTTAAATAACATTACCATTAATCATTCAAATTTTATAGAACATTATTTGAGAACAAAATCTTTTTTCAGATAAAAGATGATTTTTTCAAAAACAAATGCAGTTTTACAGCATTTTGATGGCGCCCCTATTTTAAATATAGTTTTTGAAACATTTATAAGTTAAATTTAGAAAAATAAATTTTTTATTGGGAATCAACCCATAAAAATTTACATTTTTTGAATTTTTGGTATTTTTCTGATAAAATTCAAATTTTAATGAATAGTGAAAAAATTGCATTTTAATTCAAAACTGCATTCTCATCTTATTTATTTATATAGTTAAATTATCTTTCTAATTTTTTTTTTGAAGCGTAATTGGATTATGTGTTTTTTTATTTAATCCAATGATGGTCATTTGAAGTAATTACACATTTAAATTGGACATAAACACCTGAAAATCTTTTGATAGTTATTACTTCATAAATTCTCGCTTTTGGATTTTGACAATGATATTTAATTTTAAATGAATTACTGTAAATTATATGTTTTGAATATGGAAAAATAGATTCCTTATTTTGAATCATAAGGTCCAAATTTTTTTAATATTTATCTGTTATTATTGGACATTTTGAATAGTAACTTCATCACTTATTTTATTTAACATGGTTAAAGGGTAAATCAGGTAAATAAGGATAAATAATAATATTATAATAATATTCAATTACCCTAATACATGTAATAATCCAATTGTATGGAATATTTATAACCATGTACATCATTAAGTCTATTTGGGGACCCCATGGATTCACTTGGATGTGAAAATGACATTTTATAAAAATTAATTTAATGTAAATATAATTATAACCTAAACAAATATCTTTTACTAAATTGATTTTAATATTAGTTTATATAACTAATATTGAGGTTTATAAATATTCAATATAAATATAAAAATATTTCATACATCATTATGTTTTATTTATAATTTTATTTATTATATAAATGTATTAATTTATGACACAATTATGATGTAGTGATTACCTCATTAATGAATGATTCAAATAAATGAATTTATAAATTTTAAAATAAATTTAATTTGAAATATTTTATGGCATCCACAAATTTTAATGATTAAATTAAAATTTCAGGGATAATTTAATGCATTTTTTCTAATTAATATGGTTGTCATGAAGATTTAAAAAAAGTCAGGTACGAATAGTATCCAACTTGACAAAATTTGTAACATAAAACATAAAATAGTTTATTAAATGATATTAAATTCATAAAAACCTATGATTCGTCAAAATGGTTAATATAAGTCCAAATATGTCCTAAATAATATTTGTAGGGTCATTTGACATGATATGGTAATTCCATTAATCCAAAATGTGTAAATAACATGATATCACAGTAAGATTAAAAAGGTTAAAATAAGGGTTAAATCAAAAGGATATGATAAAAAATATCCAAAACTTGTCTAAAAAATATTTTATTATGGGTATTCGAACCAAAATGATCTTATATTCAAATTGAATATGTTTTCGACCATTTAAAATTGAAAATTAATATATTATAAATTAATATTTTAGGACATTCCTAAAGTGCCCCTCTCCTCTCTTACAAAAGGGTACCTCCTATCTCTCTTATCCAATCCAATTTGAGCCTTCAAGATTTTCCAAACCCTATAAATTTTCCTTCTAAACATCCCTATTAACATTCTGGATGTTTTTTTCTTCTCAAAATACAAACTCTAGTTCCCTAATAGGAAATTTAAATGAGGCATGTTGGGGAAGTGGTAATCTCTTCAACCGATTATTTAAAATATATGTCAACTTCTACTTACTCTTATTTAGATATAAAATTTTAAAGTAATAGCATAAGTATCAATAATATACTAGTATGTTAATATAAATATGAATCAACATTATTTCACCTTCTATCTATCCTAAAAAAATGAAATCACTACATGTGTGTACGTTCGGATTACTGTCTCCATGGCGTGGTTTAATATGTTTTTCACCACCACCTTACATGGATCAGTATAATGATGGAAATGATAACTATATATGATTATTATAAAATTTTACTAATTCTGAGATATTATACACAACCCACTTCAATACCATTCAACAATTATGAGAACTATATCAGCACTCGTGTTTACGTACGTCTTACCTTCTCCACGACGCGATGAGATTCATTCTTCATGATAACAATTCAAGAATTATTATAATGTATATATAATAAATAGGAAACAAATATATGACCTAATAATGATACTGTATATATATATATTACGTTTCCTTAGTTCTGTTCAATTAAATATGGAAATGAAAATAACATTCATGTGTATGTACGACCTACCATCTCCATGAATGTTGTATTCCCTTTCATATGTCAATCTAATATATATATATATATATACTGAATATATATGATATATAAATAATTTTTTACATTAATTATGTCATTAAATCATGATATAAGTAATAATATCAAGATTAAAAATTTAAAACACATATGATAAATAAAACAAATATTACCTAAAACAATGATTTAACTAGGAATTGTCAAATGAATGGATAATATAAAGTCATAAGTGAATCATATATGATATCATAAATATTATTATGGATCTATTACAAATTAATAATATGTATAAATCCACAATACTGGATTTTCAAATACATATAAAAGATATTAGACCTAAGGTAAGGGATGATTTTATAATCACGTTTTTATTCGAGATTGCTTATCTGTAGGTATTTACTAGGGTTATAATTATCATCCAGGTCCGTTTTTCATGAAAATGATTTCAAAGAATGTTAAATATTCATCAATTTATTTTCAAATTTATTTTTACCCTTTTTTTACAATTACTACATGGTGTGGAATGAATATTTCTTTTGTTTACCATACGATTTACTTTTTTGGATTTTCTGGAAAAAGTACGAGGAGCATGTTTTTGTTGAAATTATATTACATGAATGGGTTTTAAGGGTTTTACTATGCCTTACTTAAATGAATTTTCCTATACACTATTTCATATTTACTTTCAACTAAATTATTTTCATTTAAAATTGCACGGCATTTTGAGAAAATAAAAATAAAAATTGAAGAAGAATGGATATTTCTCTCAAGTACTAAGTTCATGTTTTTTATCAAAATTATTTTACATCTAAGTTGACGCTCTAAAATAGAGTTATGTTTCAATATCTATTATTAATAGTATTGGATTTCATTTATGATGGAGTAATATTTTATACGGATTATTTTAATATGAAATGATATTTAAGAAATCCATTTTATTTTATGGGTTATGTTATGATGAATGATTTAGGTTTTGTGGCACATGTAAGAATGATTTCATTTTAAAATTTGGGGGACTCATATCAATCTCTAATGAATTGGGTAAATATTTATATCTCATGATATAAACATGATTAAAATGGAAAGTAATTCTGGTTCTATAATGTTGGTCCAGAACAAAAAGTAAATTGGGTTTAGTAATATATGGCTAGAATGACGTGTAAACCCGGTTCAGTAATGGACTACATCTACTATGACCTTATTGGAAGCAATATATTTTCTAATATGGAAATAATCTTATGTTTTTATTAGATTTCCCAAATTATATGTTTTATGCCAATGCTATTCCATCATGGTTAATGTTCTATTATGATCCATGCTTTACGAACTGCCAATATTTATTTCATGACTCAAGATTTTGATTTTTAAACTTTATGTTCACACTTTTACATTAAAATGTGTATGGTTTGTTTTATTTTCTCCATGATTAACTTTAATGTTAATTTAATCTCACCCTTTCTATATTGTCTTTTCCATAGGATTTAATGAATGGTTTTAGGTAGGAAAACAAAAGGGTAAGATCTTTATGGGAGACATTTAAGATCTTTAACATGATTAAAATATTATGTTCTGAGATTCCAAAGACACTAAACTAATATGGTATTTGGGAATGTATTTTTGTCTGGTATTATGTATTCTGATAAAGAAATGTAATTTCCATGTAATTCAAGCTTGGGTCTCTATAATAGGTATCATAGTGAATGTTTAGTAATCCATTTGAAACTAGTATTTGAAAACATTAGTGAGATCTGTAGAGATTTTTTAAGGTATTTCTTGCAATATTTTTAAGGGTAAGTCTAAATATATATTACAATCTTAGAATTATGGAAATGATCATGAATAACCTTGGATTAAACCTATGATGGTAGATATTGAAATTACTCTGTGATGATAACGTTGTTTTCCTAGTTTGATTTTCTCCTCTCACAGTATTCTTTTTGGAATTTAGACAATGTTTGGAACCCGAAGGAACTATGTTAATGATCAATGAACTTGGTAATGATATTATTTTCCTTATAATCAATTAAATGTTATGTGATATGAATTGAAAAATCTTATTTCTAAATTTACATAATCTATGAATCATTTTGGACATTCAAATGAGAAGAGAAGGAACAATATTCTATTGAGTCCTTCTTGAGGAAACATGCACATTCTTTCAATGGGTCTTATGATCCACCTATTGCTGAACAATGGATCAGTACCATTGAAAAGATATTTTCCATCCATCACAGTTTAGAACATGAAAAAGTCATTTTGGATGTCTATCATTTAGAAGGGGAAGCAGACAAGTGGTGGACTGTAATTAAGAATACAAGGCAGAAAAATGAAATTGAATCCATGGAATTTGATGAGTTCAGGAACTTATTTTTTCAATAAGTACTTCCCTCGTATTCTTCAAAAAAAGAAGGAAAATGGGTTACTTGAGCTTAAGAAAAATGATGATGAATTTGTAGGCACATATGAGGTGAATTTTACAAGACATACATTTTATTCTTCTGGCATTATCATCCAACCTGAAAATAATGTTTATCGATTTTTCAATGGCTTAAAACCAAGTCTTTGAATGGAATTATCTATAAGAGACTTTATTATCAATGAAGAGACTGTGTGTTGTTCTATTAAGGTAGAATTTGAATTTGGTGTTACATATCTATCTCATTATTTTAACAAGAAACAAAATATGGAGTTCATGGAAAAATCTAAAAAAAATGGTGAAAAGAATTTGAATGTTTCGTTATGCTCAAAGTGTGGGAAGAATCATTATGGAGAGTGTCTTAAAGGGAATAGAAAATGTTTCATGTGTGTAAAAGAAGGTCATCGAGCAATTGAGTTCTGAAGTTATGAGAAATGGGTTTCCAATGATGTGAATAAAGAAAAGACTGTATAAAATGCAACACCAACACATTAATTCTATAAGTGAAAGGAAATGGATTATTATGCTAACCAATTCCCTAATCCATGTGTTAATGATGATCGATGTTACCAGCCTATTAAGGAAAAAGACAATGGGAAGTCACATACAATCACTATTAATGATGTTGAGAATGAAAATGAAGTGGTGGAATGATTAAGTGTTTATGTAATGGGATTCCAAAATATTATTTTGGAATCTCATTTATAGTATTATGGAATATTGGAATATCTATGTATAGGTTTATTACGGTTTTCAATAAGCATATGGTATCGGTAACCCTGAAAAGTGATTCAAATGTTTTTGGAAAGAACATGATATGAAAATATTTAAGGGATAAGGAGATAATGATATTTTTTATTGTATTAATGAGCTCATGACTAATCTAAGGATAATGGGATATCATGGTTTCAATTTTGGGTATTTTTGGTGTGTGCAAATAGTTAATAAAATGCATTTTTTCACTAATTTTCTATGGAAATTCATATTATTATCATAGTTTAAAGAGAATACATGATTAAAGTATTGAAATGATTATAATGAGACAACTAAGAACTGAAAAATGAGATTTTGGAGACTAATATTAAGTCAATTTAGTTCACCTCTTTCTAATGTTTTATATTTTCAATTTTTGGATGGATTGTAATGTTATCCATTTATAGATAGTATAAGTTATATTCTGGTTTATGTTTGTTTGATTAATTTTTTGTATCACTATAGGGGGACCTATGCATTTATGATAACTTATTCTAACCTTGTTTTGAGATAGATTGAATGAACTCTCATTCAATATCATGATCTGATAATACATCGAGAAAGACAAATTCAACTTGATTTCATTAAAAAAGGGATGATGTGGAAATTATTCAGGGAATGATCAATGATACTAAAATCAAGTAAGTATTTATTCTCATTCCAAAAAAGTATTCAACATTATAAAAAGGATCTTGGAATCCATAAATGTTGTCCTAGTAAATTATTATCTGATGAATCAAATGGTCTCTTAAATCAAAATAGAGTTATGGCTTTCTAGTAGTTAACTTTCTCTAAACCCTATTATATATCATTATCCATCTTAACGTGATGGTTATATTTCTCTTCAATATCCATGTTTTTACCTCCCACCTATGTTCTCCTATGTGGAAAAATAGTGATGAGTTAATTAGGGTAAGCTTTATGTTTCTAATATTTATTTTTAGAATTATGTTTTATTATTCCTCTTTACGAGGTGCGTTTCTACGAAATAAACTTTTTAGTAGTAAACCACTTACAACCCCATCGAATTTTGAGGGAAAAATTCATTTTAAGGGGTGTAGAATGAAACACCCTGATATTTTGTGAGATATATTTATTTAATTTATTTGATATCTTTTGTTGTATGCTACATCAATATTAGCTTTCACTATATGAAACATTGTATTACTTGCAGTATGCGCAAAAATATATTTGTCTTATGTTACACACAATTTTGAGTTATTTTGATAGAATTCATTTCATGCAACACAGAGTACAGATTTTGTTCAATGTAGAAATGAAATTAGTATGTATTGTTTTATATGCAACAATAATGGAAGAATTCTCTACAAGCTACACTAACATGGCTTACGTTATACAAGAGTGACCTTCAATGATAGCTTGTGTTTTACGTAATACCAAGTTTCACTAAACAAAGAAACATTATTAAAAAATCTATAAACTATCTATTATGAATAGTAGTAATCATATTTTTAATCATATATAACATTATCATTCATCTTACATATATTCTATAACCTGAGATAAAAACAAAATCCATCTTTCTAAAAAAAGAAGATTTTTTCAAAAAAATGTCATTTTACTGGCTTTTGATGGATCACAGGTTTTGAATCTAGTTTTTGAAACATTAATAAGTTAAATTGGAAAAAATACATTTCTTCTTGGGAATAGGGACTTAAAAATTAACTTTTGTTGAATTTTAATTATTATTATGATAAAATTCAAATTTTAATGAATAGTGAAAAATATTGCATTTAAAATCAGATCTGCATTTTCATATAATTTATTCATATTGATAGATTATCTTTTTAATTGGTTTTAAAGTTTATTTGGATTATATTCATATCACTTAATCCAATTTTTTTAATTTAAGTAATTTCAAATGTAAATCAAACATAAACACATGACAATCTATTGATAGTTATTACTTATTAAAACCCCAATTTTTTATTCTGACAATGGGAATTAAATTTAAATTAATTAATGCAACTTATATGTTTTGAATTGGACAAAATGGATTCCATTTTTTGGAATCATAATGTTCAAATTGTGTAAATAGGTACGTTTTAATTATTAGAAATTATGAATCATAATTTCAGTAATTATTTTATTTAACATGGTTAAAGGGTAAATCTGGTAAATGATGGTAAAAAATAAAATTGTAATAATATTAAATTACCCTAACACATGTCCTAATCCTATTGGATGAGATATTTCTAACCATGGAAATATTTGGGTCGATTTTCAGACCCCATGGATTCACATGGATTCACATTGATGTGGAAATGACATTTTATAAAAATTAATTCAAAGTAACGATAATTATAAAATGAACCTATAACTTTTAATAAATTGATTTTAATATAGGGTTATATAATAGATATCTAGATCTAAAAATATTCATTATAAATATAAAAATATTTTCTACATCATGGTATTTATTTATAATATTTATACATTAGATATATATATATATATATATATATATATTGATGACACAATTATGAGTAGTGATTACCTCATTAATGAAAGATTCAAATAAATGAATTTATAAATATTAAAATAAATTTTATATGACTATTTTGATGGAATCCAAGAAATTTATGGATGACATTGACATATTAGGTATGATTTAATTCCTTTTCTTTATATAATATGGTTTTTATGAATTTTTAAAAATGTAAAGTATTAATAGTATCTAAAATTGACATAATTCATAACTTTAAACATAAAATAGTTTATTAAATGATATAAAATGCCTAAAAATATTCAATTCAGACAAATGGTTAACATAAGTCCAAATATGTAATAAATAACTTTTTCGGGCTTTTTACATGATATGGTAATTACATTATCCCATAATGTTTAAATAACATGATATCAAGGGAAGATTAAAAAGGTTAAAAGAATGCTTAAAAATATATATAATGATAAAAATATTCAAAACATGTAAAACAATTATTGGATTATGGGTATTCAAACGAAAATCATCATATAGTCTAATTAAAAAATATTTAGAAAATTTTAAATTGAATTTTTATTTATAATAAATTTATATTTTAGGATATTCTTAAAGTGCCCCTCTACTCTCTTATAAAAGGGAGAATCCTCACTCTCATCTTACCTCCATTTTGAGCCTTCAATATCGTCTAACCCCTAACTGATTCTCTTCTAAACATTCCAAGTTACATTATAGAGGTGCTGGTCTTCTCAAAATTCTAACTCTAGTGCCCTAATAAGAAATTTATAGGAATCACGTTGAGGAAGATTTATTCTCTTCTAACAATTATTTCAAATTTATTTCTTCTTTTACTTCCTCTTATTTTTTTGTTTCCTTATCATGTAATAACATAAGTATCACTAATATAATGATATGTTATTATAAATATTAAACAATTCTATTTCACCTTTTATCCATCCTTCTAAAAATGAAATCATCGCACGTGCGTACCGATGGCTTACCATCTCCACGCTGTGGAGTAATATGTTATTCACCACCACCTTACTTGGATGGGAATAATGGTGGAAATAACAAATATATAATATTATTATCAAATTATAATAAATTTTATATATTATAAACCATCCAATTCAATTCCAGTTAACAATTATGGGAACTATATCATCGCTTGTGCTTACGTATGGCTTATCGTCTCCACGACGCGATAAGATTCATTATCCATGTTAACAATTCAAGAATTATTATAAAGTATATATAATAAATAATCATGCAATATATGACATAATAATTCCACCATATATATATATATATTGCTTTTACTTACTTCAATTAAATTCAATAAGGAAACAATAACATCATTCATTTGTACGTTCGACCTACCGTCTCAATGAATGGTGTGTTCCATTTCATTTATCTATTTATTATATATATATTTATATACTGAATATATATGATATATAAATAATTTATGATAATCTATAATTTATTAAATCATGATATAAGTAATAACATCAATAATAACAGTTCAAAATACATATGATAAATAAAACAATTATTACCCAAACTGTTAATTTAACATAGAATTGACCAATGAATAGGTAATATAAAGTTATAAGTGAATCATATATGATATCATAAATATTATTATGGTACTATTACAAGTTAATAATACATTTAAACCCACTATACATGAGTTTCAGACACATTCAGATGAAATCAGAATTTATGTCAGGGATAATTTTTCAATCTCATTTTTATCCGAGATTGCTTATACATAAGTATTTACTGGGGTTATTTTAATAATCCATGTACATGTCTTCTAATTTTTTCATAAAATGTTTAATATTCTTCTATGTATGTTTAAAGTCATTTTTACCCATTTTTTTCTTTTACTACAAGTTATGGAAGGAATATATTTTCTTGATTACCATATGAGGTACTTTTTTGACTTTTCTGGCAAATGTATGAGGAGAATGTTTTTGTTTAACTTATAAGGAATTAATGGATTTTAATAGTTTAACAATACCTTAATTCCTTGAATCTTACTCTAAACTATTTCAAGTTTATTTTCAACTAAATTATTTTCTTTTATAATTGCATTGCATTTTGAGAAAAGAATACATTTTTGAAGAAAAAAGGTAATTTTCCTCAAGAACTAAGTTCAAGTGTTTTATCAAAATTATTTTCCATCTAATATTATGATATTAAATAGGATCATTTTTATATCCCAATTATTAATAGGAGATGATTTCATTTATGATCTAATAACCATTTATATGGATTTTTTTCTAATGAAATTCTATTATAGAAACCCATTTTATTTTTTGGGTTATGCTGTTATGAATGATTTATGTTTTGTGGAACATGTAAAAGTGATTTCATTATTTGATGTGTGGGACCTATATCCCTCTCCAATACATTTGGTATAGAATTATACCTCAAGAGATAGAAAATAATGTAATGAAAAGTAAATACGGTTCAGTAATGTAGGACTGGAATGTCATGTAAATACAGTTTAGTAATACATGGCTGGAATGACATGTAAACTCGGTTCAATAATGGACTATTTCAACTATGAAGGTATAGGAAATAATGTATTGGCTACTATGGAAATCATGTTATAGGCTTTTTATTTTTCCAGAATTATATGTTTTATTCCACTTTTATTCTATCATTGTTAATGTTCCATTATGATCCATGCATTACGTACTGTCAGGGTTTATTTTATGATACAAGATTTTGATGTTTAAACTTTATGTCCAAGATTTTACATTCAAATGTTTATGGTTTGTTTTATGTTCTCAATGTTTACCCTTAATGAGCATTTCAGATCACCCTTTTTGTGTTTGTTCCCCAGGAAATAAATAAAGGTTTTATGTAGTAAAACCAAATGTGAAGATCTTTATAGGAGATGTTGAAGATCATTCACCATGATTAGATGATTATGTTCTGAGTTTCCAAATACACTAAACTAATACTTCTTTTGGGTGTCTTGTGTCATGTATTATGTATTCATCAATAGACAAGTAATTTCCATGTAAGTCAAGATTAGGGCTCTACAATAGGTCCATTAATCATGGATACGAGGGCCATTGGGTGTTTATATCCCAATGAATAATCTCTTTGGAGACCATCTAAGGAAGTTATATCCTAGGAGGACTGATTGAAAAAGTACATGACCCCATGCAATCACCAGCATGGACCATTTGATTGTGGAGTATCTCATACAATAAATAGGGGAGAAATTTACTAGTCTATATAGGATTAATCCAACCATAACATAAAGGATAATGACTCCAAATGGGTTGAAACAAAAGAAATAGTGAATTTGACAAGAAACAATCTCTGTAAAAAGACACAGATGATGATTCTCATTGAACTGATTCCTCAGCAACCGAAATGTGCCACCTCGAAGGCGGAACAAAAATGATGAACCCGACATGAATCCTTAACCAAGGTGTAGGTTCAATCTCAATGATAATAGACAAATGGATATTACATGTAAAACAATTTTTTCACCCCTGTATGTGTGAAATGCACCACCATGGAGGTGGAACAAAAATGGTGAACCAAACATGAATCCGTAACCAAGGTGGTGGTTTTACCCCACTCAAGCCCCTTCGACCTAAAAAACGAGGGGAAGGGGGCCATGCTGAATCTTCAAATATGCGTATATTTAAAAGAATTATACTTTAATGATGTTTTTTGGTCTGTATGTCATATATGTATGTTTCAGGTTCCCACAAAGAAAACTTCCAACCTAATGACAACCCGAAGACCGATGAAAAAAACCACCATTAGTGATCTGGTAGGTGGCTGGGGCCCCAATGAAGAACATGACCCCTCGCCTACCCAGTGTCTTCAATGCTGCACATCCAATATGTTGATCAGATAGTACCACCAAAATGGTACTCTCCCCATGGCAGAGGCCACAAGAGAAGCCTTCCAGTCTAGAAAGGTTTGCTAGCCGACTACTCATCTACGAATGACACTCAAGCAGAAGGTGGCCCCAATGGTCATCTCAATGCATTATCAGAGCTTATCCTTGGAACATGACAATGATTTCCTCCCTTATATCATATAAGTAGATGAATTCAATGATGAATACTTCATCTCAACTACCTAGGGGTCCTACTCACATGCCCCTACTAGAGAACATCACTACTGACACTGAATGACCAGACCTCCTATTACTGAGAAGAACCTTATGTCAAGGGTAGATGCTAAATTCTAAGAGACCCGGGACCCTATAGATGTCTTCTAAGCATGTAAAATATATAATTAGGAACACACTATCACCCTAGTTTCTGGGAAGCATCTCTGCCATAATAACATGACAAAATTCATCATGCAAACATATGACTCTGGACCCTCCACTAAATCCAAACATAGTAATAGGGTGGAACAATACGAGCAAATGCACATTCCTAATAATTATTATATGTACCAACATGCAGAAAGAGGGAAGAACTATAGTTAGATGCAGATATCTTCCAGCACACAATATGCCCGTCAACCAAATTTGGTAGTGACCAGCTACATGCAGGCATAAATACCTTCTAATGCATATCAAGAACACCATCCAAATATGGAAGAAAACAGCTATATGCAAGAACAAATATCTGCTGATGCATTTTGAGGCAACCATATAAATAGGGTATTAAGAAAATATGAGAAGTGTCAAATTCTTGTTGATGCACACAGAGGTCATGAGACAAATACATCGGGAAGCGAGCAGATGGAAATTGCCCCTCATGGATATAATGAAAACTAGTAAATACGTTGGAAACCATAGAATTCCACTGGTGGTAGACTCATTCCTCTGTCCTGGTACAAGAGAACTACCAGTATCTACTAGCAACTCATGGAAGACCGACGCAGGCACAAACACATACTCCGAGAACAAAATGGCCCTTCATTCCCTTTCTAGCAAAATATGTATCTCAGAATATCATAGAAATTATGGAATATCAAAGGTGAATTCCATACCATATCCTCAAAAAATGTGAAGACATCATTGCATCAGTGGAAAAGGTGAAAACAGGGGCCCACTACCCAATTTATTCAAACAAAATGACCCACTCAAAAAATGGGTGGTCACTGAGAAGCAGTTATGAATCCCTGCTCTAGTCTACAAGGGTCGACGATAATATCATGTGATACATAGACAAATAATCAAGAACATATACCCTTTCCAACTAGGGGACACCTGTCCAACGTGGTGTTTACTCCAGGGCAGGCAGATATTCCTTCCAGAACTCATGATGTATGTTAGCATATCTTGGTGAAATCATAGGACCCAAAAAATAGGGACCAATATATGAAGGATGTTACCAATAGAAGACTGTCCCAGTTACCTGCATGAGAGCACTCAAAAATGAAACATGCCTAAGGAAAATGTAAAATTAAGACACATACATGATCATGCTCTGCTAGAATCTAGGGTTCTTGATTCCCCTAAACATATATCAATAAAGGCCCATAACCCTGTCAAACCATTACCAAATTATGGATGTGGAAGTAGAAATGTTGAAGGTCCTCCCTGTAATGTCGCTACCAGTAGCTCTAAAGGTCCTCCCAAGAGCACTAATTGGAGCTCACTCCATGGGCCAGGAATGATCGATCATAAGAGCCTATCTCTTGATGCTTTTCGGGGTATCCTTCCCCTCGACCTTAAGATAGGACAGCAAGAAGATCATCCCCTTACTATTATCCTCCCTAATAGTCCCCCCTAGGTTATACACTGCAAATATGCTTCTCTATTTAGTTGTACATTGAGTCATGATGGTAGTTCTCACCATTAAGATAGTCGTCACAAATTCCTTCCCTATAAGGGCATTTTCTAGGAAGTCCATCCCCATAGTTACATCAAGAAACGAGAAGGCCCTCACCTCATTGTAGTACATCTTGAAGGCCCTCTCTAGGATGTACGCTACAAAAATTACCCATGTATCTTGGTACTAAGTAGGGATAATAGTCCTCTCCATTGTAGTAGTAACCAATAAGGTTTTCCCCTGAGTGAAATCAAGCATCAAGAAGGGCCTCCCATCACTACATCCTTTCTTGAAGGTCCTCCCTAGGGTATATGCCGTAATGAAATTTCCCAAAGTCGGGCATCATGTTGCGATAGTATCCCTCACCATTTAAGTATGAATTGTGAAGGTCATCCCTGAAACCAAAATCTATTCTGAAAATAAGGTACTCCCCTTACTGGAAGAAATGTCGGAAATCCATCATATTCTGAGGAACTCAGAATGATGGTGTCATAGATATGGGCACTCCTTTCATCACGAGTGATAACCTTTCTCATCCAGAGGATGGCCCAGGGCCACACTCATCTTCTGTGCCACCCTCGCACCATTCACATATCAATGAGGCTCCCACCAGACCGGTTTCTTGGAATGAAATTATTAAGAATCAGTCGAGCTAGGCATATAATGTAGAGGATCCCCCAGAAGAGAAATAAAAGGATAGGTTTTTGGAGAGAATACAACTAGATAAGGATAATATACATATGATGTATTGGCCAATGACCACTTCTTACTTCTACATACTAAGAGTTTTTTCTGGGGAATGTATACCTAACATTATTCTAAATATAAAGACGAATCTTTGTTGACTGAAAGAAAAAGTCCTACCATACAAAGGGTATGTGGACCATGTCAACACATTAGGGGAACTTCACCTTTTAATAGACTTGGAAGCCCTCCCTTCCAAAAAGCATCCAAAATTAAAAAGGAGAAAAAAACATTGAACATGCTTTCCTCCATGCACTACATAAGTTGCACCACCTCATTCGTGATGCCCTGACTAGAGTTCACATTCAGGGATATGGAGAACATGGAGCTCTACACTTCACCCCACATCCTGTCTAGAAAACCACATTTGAAATAACATCCTATAATATCATCTCCCATAGGTAGTAATCAAATGAAACCCCTTCTCAAGAAAGATGGGATACTCAACAAAAACAAGCCTGGAGTAAGTCATAAAAGTGTTAGGACCGATGAGACCAATCCATTGAAAAGCTTCTAAGTCCGGAAAACAAGAACCTCCAGCAGGCTTCCTGCATAAGGGGAGCCAACCTATAAGTAGTTCTCATGTCTTCAAAACACAGTATACTTCAGGCATGCCCAATTCCATACTCATCTCACACAATCACAAGAGTACGTGAAATTAAAAATGTGTAAATAGTGGCAGCTACCATCGCGATGCGAGAACAACCCCATCTCATAGGGTTGGGGGATTTTTTAAATCACAATGCCCCCGTAAGACCAACAGAACTAGGCTATAGTGCATCGATGGAAGAACATGAACAACCCCAGCCCATAGGGCTTGGGGAATTCCTACCACAAGTCCCCACATAGGGTATGTCGTTCTTCTCTTTTCTGGGAAGAAAGATGGGAAGATGAGTCACCCGTTCCACCCCATCTCATAGCTCACACCCTCTGAGATAAAGGCATGATACAATGTCAGACCAGGGCATCCTTCAGGTAGATCTCCACTAATAAAACCAAAAAATACCATAGAATAATAGGGGAAAGTATAATAAAGGATGTTGAAATCCTTCCTACCATTTGGCCCTGGGTACACCCCCCCCCCCCCAAGTTGGTGTGTATTAGTGAACATGGTAAATGTCACACACATAGATCTCATAGGAAGTGGCACAAAAGGTGAGGAAGAAATAGAATATGATTCCCCCTAGATGCATCCCACACCTAGATTTATGGTGTGAATAACCATAACCAGATAACATTCCTAAATTTGGGAATCCCCTCAATTAATACATCACTACATCCCACATGAAACCCCAACAAGGAGAAGAAAAAATCCAAGGTTTTCTATGATCCAACACCTCCTCCCCCAGAGAGGATGTCCCCCACTCTCAAGGAATGTTTTTCCAAGAAGATGTAAGAAATGATAGCGCTCAGGTGAATTAATGTCAAGCTGTGTCAAGGGAGCTACCTCATCGGATGTGTTTCCCCCGTGGAATGTCTATAGTTTCTCCCAAAATAGGTTACATTGCCACATAAAATCAACTTATTTAATGAATCCAAGCATGGAGGACCATTAAATCTTGAAACGGAATCGTCAACCAACTTGAACCTACCCTATATGGACTTCAAGACATCCCCTTTCTAGGAAGGCATCCAGAATATAATCAGGTAAACCCATGAATGATACCTTCAGCTGGGTATCAACCCCAAATTCTTGCAGCACTGACACACCCAGTTTTAGCCACTACTGCACTAGCCAAATATCAATCCCAAAAGGATTTTCATCAAGGGCTCTTCAATACAGTTGATCAACTAATATCTTGACTAGAATTCATGGAGGGCTGCACCCTCTAATACAAATGGAGCCCAGTCCCTACCTTGAGTGGGTGTGAAATGTTTGACCACTGCCAAATATTTCGACCCCATATTCCTAGTATTCAATTTATTGGGGGAAAACTTAACAAATTTAATCCATTATTCCTATTATTATAATCCCATGATGGTCAATCTGGAGAGGAAAGAAGAAATAAGATGCAGGTGCTTGGTACGAACCTTGTAGGGCTCATCTTTATTATGGTATACTAGCATTCCAACCTATTAAATAACATGATGGATGGACCTCCAATGACAGTTTATCTTCTAGTTCAGTTAAACACTGCCTATGAAAATGGTCAGTGATATCAAGAAATGAAAGAAATTAGGGAATGAGAGAGTATTAGACTTCATTCCCAGATGGAAAGTCCGGACTTATTTCTTGAAGGGTCAGCTCCCCAAGGCTGAGATGCTCTCTATGTGCATCGACAATATTTGTGATGAATTACAAACACCACTCAACCCAGTGAAGTACACAAATGGGTTCTGAGACTTATCTTCCATTGACCAAATAATATATGACTCCATGCAATGGACCAACCTCTAGTGTTGAGTATCCCCATCATCCCCATGAAAAATTGTAGGTATAGATGAAGTTTCATCTATCATGCTTAAGCCATATCCTATAACAGCTCTAGTTGCAAGTCCCCCACTTAACCATGTGGGACCCCAATACGCCAACAACCACCCCCACCTTGGCAAGATGAGTGATGGGTTGATAAAAAATATCAGTTCGAAGAATGAAGAAATAAATTTTACTCCAACTGAGATGACCAGGTCGGTGCCTATTTCATAGCCAACATGAACTGTAACTCTCTCCAGCTACAAAATCCAATGTGAGCCAATGAAGTGGGCCTTGAATACCGTCAAAATTATTGTCCCCATCACTGGATACTAAGACATAGAATCCAAGAATGCTTCATTTTCAAGGATATCCTATAGAAGATGGTAGATTTTGTGCAAGTCATGTTGGGCATGCCTCTAGCATAGGTGGCATATATTTCCACTTTATATTTAATAGAGTAAAATGAATATAAAATAGTCACGGGTAAGGAGAAATAGTTTGAAAAATGGATGACCCAAAAGAACCTCAACTGAATTCTTGGAATCCTCGAGGAATAGTTGAAACATCCAACCTTGCCCCCAAAATCTCCAAATAAAATACAACAGTCCTCCTCACCTTCGCCGCCTTATAATGTCCAGCAGGTCAGAAAGAAGGAGCAATAAGATGTGTTGACACAAAATCTGAAGTCAGTGATGACACTTTCAGACTTCATGTTAATAGATTTGGTACAATGAGCACCACCCCAACAAATTGTACAATGGGAACCACCCCTCAAATGGTAAAACAGGAACCACCCTACCAAATAGTACAATGGGAACTGCCCTGCCTAATAGTAAAATGGGCACCGCCCTGCCAAACAGCACCATCAGAAGGAGAGAGTCAGATAAGAACATAGTCAGACCAAGAACTGATATTCATCTCCATTAATTTCATTCACTTGATGGACCCATTCTCAGATAGAGACTATGGCCACAATCCTGAGTTCCTCATACCCAATCAGAGAGTTAGAGGAAGATGTTGTAGATGTAGGAGGTTTCCTAGAACACCCGATCATGGGAGGAGATAAATTCCTCGCCATGCAGTAATTAAAATAGTTAACATTGAAGAAAATCATGGAAGGACCCTCCAAAAGACACAAATAGAACTGGAATGAACCTCCTCCCCCACCGAAGGAAATCCAAGCCTAGTTATCTTAGAATATTTATCATGGGAAGAAAAAATATCAAATCGCCCATGTAATACGAGTGGACCAGTTCAACCAAACCAGTAATGGACCGCACCACCACCGACCCTGATAATAGAGGCTGAACAATCTACCTCCAAATCCCAATCCCCTAATGTGTATGTGGAAGAGAAAAAATGATCCAGGAAGCACCGAACGTTAGAGAAGAATTATGATATTCTAAAGAAGCTAGAATTAGTACAAATAAACTACCAATTCCGGATGCATTAATCTTATCCACAGATCATAGGGAGGCACTCATCGAAGTCTTATTATGTATGTAGGTGTTTGAGGCCAAGGTAGCAGCAGCCGAGGTCTATTAGAAAGAGACCAATCCCAAATAATGTGACTTCATCATCTTCTTCACATACAAAGATGAAGACACTATCCTAAAAGGGATCATCCAACCCTTAATATTTCCAGAATGATAAATGGAATTGTTGTTATGAGGATTTTCATCGACAACATCTCTGGATTCAACCTCCTCCCACTATGAAATCTTCATCAGTTGCGTTACGATGAATAAATCTTGACACCACACACCACAACTCTGCTGGAATATGATAAAAGAGAGTATAAGTTTCTGGGGAGAATCAAACTTAACATTTTTCTAGGAGACATCCTATCATATTCTGAGTTCCTAGTAGCATGCCTAAGTACAGCCTGGAAGGTGTTGTTAGTGAGGAACTGGCTGCATCAGTACACTGCAATTGTTTCATCATACCATCAGTGCATCAAATATTGCACTATTGTTAAAGCGAGACATTTCATGCTGATAAATTCCTATTTGAGTCATGTAGGACACATTATATCGATTTAGTGATCTATGAGTCAAAAGAAAAATATCCATATACCTATGACATTGATTGGATTACTACATAGAATGGATTGTAAATGGCTCCTGTCAACCCCTCCAGTAGCTTAGAGAGGAGTATTTATTACCCATCAACCATGTTGAATGAATATGTGAATGTCAGGATGTAGACTCAATTTTCTGTATGGTATCTATTATGAATTCCATGTTCAAAAGCACAATTGATCACATTGACTCCCATTATTTTAGGAAATGTCTTAACAAAGATTCTCCTAACCCATCAATGGGGCCCAAATAGCCCTTGCCTTACTCACTACGGAAAAAGATGATTTCTATCCCAACATTGGAGAGTTCATGTCAAGAATCCTCTCTCCATCAGAATATGATTAAGTTGAAGATGATGAGGATGAAAAAGAAGAATAAAAAGAATAATACCTCAAAGATTCCCTCTTGCATTCAAAAAAGGTTTATACTCTAGAATTGATGAACAAAGGGATGTAAACCTAGGATCCGAAAACGACCTGCAACCCAATCTGATTTGATTGGATATGCCTATCAAGGAGAAGGAGGAACATACCACATTCCTAAAGAATATTTGAGTTGTATTTACCTTGAATTTCATTGTTATTTAAAGGCCTCAATCCTAATTTCACCACTCATCATTGGGTCTTACCATAAGACCACCAGGGATATTAGAAAGCAGCCTGAAGGACCCCATCGATGCATGATTAAAAAATAGAGGATGAAGTTGACAAGATGATCAGATCCAACATCATATGGGATGTCCACTATCTGATCTGGATAGTGATCATAGTCCCTATAAAAAAGAAGAACGGACATATCAAAATCTGCATTGATTTCTAGGACCTTAATTGACATTTCCCTAAAGACGATTTCTCGTTCTCGATAATATAATTTTGGATCAATGTAACTACTGGATACAAATCCCACTCATTCATGGATGACTATTTGGGAAACTATCAAATATGGATGGCTTGAGGAGATGAAGAATCCACTACATTCAGGGTCCCTCTGTATTGTTATATTATAATGTGTTTCCATTTAGTCTAAAAATTATGGTACCATATATCATCGCACCATGCACCACATCTTCAATCCCTTCATGGGGAAATTCATCAAGTATTTTGTCTACTATTTGGTTGTTAATTCAGTAAAAATTTTAAACCACCTGTCTGATCATGAAATTTTCTTCATCAAATCGTGACAGAACTGTTTAAATATGAATCCCCTAAAATGCACCTTTGGAATTACCAATGGAAAATTCATTAGCTTCATCACATGTCATCGCAGCATCGAAGTTGACCCTGAGAAGAAAAAAAATGATCCTTGGCATGTCCCCAACTCACAGCCCCACTGAGATGAGAGGTCTCCAAGGGAACCTCTCCTACATTCAGTACTTCATAAACAACTTGGAAGGTTAATTTTTAACTTTAACCAGGCTCATGAAGAAAGGAATTACGTATGAGTGGGATAATGTTTCCGAATAAGAATTGGAAAATATCAACAGATATATCCTAAACCAGCCAGTACTGATTCCTAGAGTTGAGGGGAGTCCCCTAATCTTATACATAACCACCCTGGAACAATAATTAGGTGCTTTCCTAGTGCATAAAAATGATTCTGACAATGATAACAACAAATATCACCTCAGATGAACAATCATTGATGCTGAAACTCAGTATTCAAAATTTTAAAGGAACATCCTAGCCCAAATCTTCACAGTTTAGAAACTCTGGAATTTCCTATAGCACCATGAGGACAAACTTCTCTCCTTCTCCAACTCGCTCAAATATTTTCTCAATCGTCCCATACTAAATGGTTGCCTATCATAATGAGAGGTCATCCTACATCAGTTTGGCATACAATACCTACCCAAGAAGTCCATCAATGTCTAGGAATTCGAAAACTTCCTATCCAAGAACCCTTCAGAGAAAGAGACATCATTGGATTCCAAAATTCCAAATGAATAAGTGTTCTCCATCCAGGAAAATTCCCATACATGGGAAATTTACTTTTAAGAGGATTCTAGAATTCCTATAGGGAAAATAATGGAGGATCCCAAGATCAAAAATTTTGGACTGGGAATTATACTCTTATCCTTAGAAAATTCCATCCTTACTCTTTAGTTTTTTCATAAGTGTGTACAGATAATGAAGCTGAATATTAGGCCCTCATTGTAGGCCTAGAACTGGCACCTCATGAGAAATCAAAACACATAAAAATAAAGTGTGATTCAGAGCTAGAAATCAAACAGGTCGGTGGTGACTATTCTAATAAGAAATAAGTATTGGCCCCCTTGATGAACCATGTTCAAGATCTTATGGTAGAATTTCCATCAGAACCAACATTGACTTCTGTTCTGCGGTTTGAAATTTCTAAAGCCAATGCATTGGAAAATACTGCCACATCCTTGGATGATACTGACCGGGATTAAACAGTTCTTATAATTTATCACTTTCAGCTGGTCATTCCATTTATCCAGAGTAGCATGAAGGCATTTAATAAAATTATCAATGTTTTTAAGCCTTATGGTGACA
Organism: Viscum album; assembly: GCA_963277665.1. Classification (NCBI taxonomy): domain Eukaryota; kingdom Viridiplantae; phylum Streptophyta; class Magnoliopsida; order Santalales; family Viscaceae; genus Viscum; species Viscum album. The sequence goes on from OY728129.1 coordinate 941,294,291, forward strand.
CCATCAGATGAATGACACACATTTGAAATTAATTTCATAATGGGGAACTTCCTCAAGATATGGCTGGAAGGGAACATGTTCAATGATAGGAAGTATGCAGTGTCTTGTACAATGGGGTAAACCAAGAGAAGTTTCTCTATAATGGAGTCCTCGATGAAGTCCTTCTCATGTGCATTGATGGAGAAGAGACAATTTTTTTCCTCAAAGAATTGCTTATCGGTGCTTGTGGAGCGCACCAATCAATAACCAAGATCTCTCACCAAATATAAAGGCTTGGGAACTACTCACCCACTATGATATAGGATTGGTCCATATTCACTAAAAATATCCATTCCAACTAAATTCATGCCAATTTTATACAAAAAAACCCAAAGTTACTTCATATAGATATGTACTCCTAGCCATTCGCTGCTTGGGGGATGGATGTTGTGTGACCATATCCTCGCACCAAATCAATACGATTCAAGTTAATACTCACATCGACCAACATATTTTCCAAATAGGAAAAATTCATACCTCATAAAGAATTTAAGGTGAAAATTATCATTAGCTTTGTGAAGGCCAACATCATCACCAGATTTGGTGTCCCTCATACAACACTAACGAAAAATGACACCAACCTATGCTTTGTAGAATTGGACAAGTTATACTTGATGTATGGATTCAAATCCAACTATTCATCCCACTACCACATAGAGGCCGATGGGTAGATATAGTCTTTAAACAAGAATATTTCCAACATACACCAAATGATGGTTGATAAGGATAAGAAATTGTTGCCAGAAAATCTTCTTCATTCTTTGTGGTATTACTAGACCATGAATCGCACTTCCACCCAGGCGACCCCGTACTCACTAGTATACATGGAATAGGCAGGTGTGCTTGTCGAAATCCAAGTTCCATAACTTTTTGTGGACATTGGAGATCAATTGTAAATGGATTAGTAATCCTAGAGACGATTTGATGAGTTGGTGTAGCTAGATGAAAAGTGGCCCACACTTTAAACCATTAGGAAATGTACCAAAATCAGATCAGACGAGCCTTCATCAAAAAATTTCTCCTTCAATCATTCCTCGAAGGATAAATGATATTAGTCAATATATCCTAGATGATAATCAAGAATAAACCTCTAAATATTGAACCAAAGTTGGAACAAACATATTTCATACATTGTGGCTATTCCAATAAATCATATCCCCTAATATCAATGGATGAATAACTCATCACAGCTCCCAAAAATGCAATGTTCCTGAAGATGTATTTCACATAACAACAACATGATATCATTGTCCAAACTCTAAGACATTAAACATTGAGTCGTAATAACAATGATCATGCCATGGTCCAAACAATATGACCCTAAACTATGAGTTGTTTTCCTAAAAACCACAATGATAAATTGAATGGTATTGACCATGGTCCAAGCACTACGACCTTAATCTTTGAGTAGAAATACCATGAAGTCATGGTCCAAAGTCTAAGAAATTAAACTATGAGTTGTGGTACCACTAAATCATGGTTTATACTCTAGAACATAAATATTGAGTCATAATACTTTACACATGACATTAAATTGTTTTGAACTTGTCCATGAAACATGACATTAAACTATAAATCATGTTCTCACTCTAAGATGTTAAACTGTAGAGCACAAATCATCCTAACCTCATGATGATAAAATTCACAGCTTCTCAAAAAACTATGTACGGCTTGATTCCTACCCATGTAGGATACATAGAGATGCCTCGATCCTTGATCTTGGCCAAGTCCCCACAAAAACAATTCCACATCATATCCTCTACCTCTCAACTATAGCACGATAAACAATGTCCCCCATTGTTTTTCACATCATGTATAATACACATGATCTTAGGATCAGTGGTAAGGATACTCTTACGCAAATAAATTATAGGGAAATATGGTAGACCCAGCACCCGTAAAAAATTAAATGAAAATATCCCTACACATTAACCAAGCCAGATTAGTACAAGGAACATTCAGAAATATTTATGGATTGATTTCTTACCTCGAAGGATACATAGTGATGCTCAGATTTTTTATCCTGGCCCATCCATCATTGAAAAAATTCCCTCTTTTGTTTCTAAACATGCACCGATCTAGATCAGTATAAGGAATGTTTAAAACAATGTGAGGTTTGATTCCTTCACTTTTCAGATACATAATGATGTCATGATTTGGCATCCCGATCAAGCCATATTTTAAAAAATATTCCCTCAGATGTCCCAACACATGGACCGAGCCAGATCGATATAGGGAACGTTTAGAACTATGTATGGCATAATTCATGCCCATGAAAGATACCTAGTGGCACACCGATTTGGAATCCTGACCTAGTCATCATTTAAAAAAATTCAATCACATGTTCCTACACATCGACCAAACAAGATAGGTGTGGGGTATGTTCAGAACTATATATATCTTGATTCATACCCTTTTAGGATACATAGTGATTCTCATACTAGACATCTCGACCAAACTAAAACCACTAATAACAAATGCCTCTTTCCCTGTACACATGTTATACTTTAATTGGGTTTCCATGGAAGGTCCTAATCACATGATGATAACCTTTTAAATTCTTCAAGACTTATGTGTGGGCCAGTTCTAAGTTTCACAAAATCCCTCACATAACCCCCCAGTCATATAATGTCCCAAGGTCTTTCTTCCCCTAATACATATGAGCCAGACCTATATGGAAGCTCCAATAGTTCATGGTTAGTCATGGTCTGAGTATTCTTTACGTTCCGAGGAACATCTTTCCTGTTTTCAAAACACCATATTCTATAAAAACATGGATCCCCATAATCATTCATAACCATATAAGATAGAATTCTAGTGTCATTCATACACCCTTGTTTGACTATCCACATCATTCCTTGGTGGCTCTGCATATGTTTCCCAAAAAAAGGCTATCAATCAAAGGAAAATTCATCCTCAGGAGATTCCTTTCCTATCTCAGTATGCCCGATGGCTTCGAATCCCCATGACATCCCTCTTTATCCAGGTAGTCCCCTGAGAAAATGGTTTACAACTTCTATCATTACTGGCATCTAAGAAATTCCAGAACATCCTAACTATGATTAACTATAATCTATTAAATATCATTATGATAGCATAATCATCCTCGATGCATGACTCTAAAATGCACAACATCTGGTCCTCACCACATGATGTTAAACTAATAGGCCAAAATCATCCTTTTTCTATGATAATAAGCTACATTACAACAGTTTAATCCTAAAGTGCTCTTTGATGCTGATTTTTTCATTCATTGGTGGGGATATGGAACCCTTATAATCTACTGTTTCTCACATCAATAATAGATCATGTGAGATTAGAGATCAAAGAAAGAGATCCACCATGAAATTATCATAATATAGTCCTAGAATTTTTTCCTAGAATCACTACCCTAAAAGGCATGTTACAATTCCCTTCTATGAAAGAAACCCTACGCCCTTTCCATACGATGTTAATTGACCATGTACCCCATAGATGGGATGAACGCCTCACCCTACATATAAATAAAATATACATAAGGGATACCTAATTTTATGAGTATATTGGTTCCCAAATGTCCCCAATATGTCTGGATACACTCCTTACGAACCTTAAACTTCATGTTCCAAGAGATCTTAAATCACCAGAATCATTCATGGCTCTCTGAGTTGGAAATCCAGTGTCATAGAGACACCTTTTTTGACTATGCACATCATTCCCCTGTGACTCTGCATATGTTTCCCACAAAAATGAAAATCAATAAAAGGAAAATTCATCCCTAGGAAATTCCTCTCCTACCTTTGTACACCCAATATATTCCAAGACTTATTCCATCTATCCTGATTTAAGGGTTCTTAATTTCATGGCTTACATTTCCTCCCCACACACATACTCGATATATTAGAACAAGCCGGCCTAATTCATCTTTGGTGTATTTTGAGGTTTCTAATGATACCCCTATCCATATGCATGAATTTGAACCTCATATAAAACAAAAATTCCCCCACTCATTTCTAGGTTTCCTGAAAAATATCAGTTAAAATACCGCTTCTTGTGCTCTAGTGCACCACTTATCAAAGGAAACACATCATATTCAGAAGGTTCCCAATCTCTGTTATCCTTTATAGCCATCAGAGATGAAATGCTAGTGTCATATAGACACCGTTGATTGACTATGCACATTATACGTCAGTCGCTCGACATATGCTTCCTACAAAATGGCTGTCGATAAAAGGAAAATTTGTTCTTAGGAGATTCATTTCCAGATTCTATACACTGAAATAAAATTCATGTCCTTTCACACCCCCAGATTTGGAAAATTTCTAGGTAATGGATTACATACCTTCCGCTTTCCAAATGGCCATGACATGAAAAAGACTTATAACTGAACTGTCCATTCACCATCTCTCCCTTATGCATGTAAGAACCATGCAAGGATAGTTTCTCACTCCATGCCAATATGAATGTACCAAATGTTTTCAGACACCACTACTTAGTTAATCCACCCACTATGGCTCCCAACATCAAAATAAATTCAATGATTTGAAAATCCTATCATTTCCATATGATATTGAAGGTCAGTGTCTTGTGGACACGTTTTTTTGGCTATTCACATCATGCCCGAATGGCTCTACATATGTTTCCTACAAAAATTGTCATCACTCAAAAAAACCTTTTTCCCCATGAGATTCCATTACTACTTTCGTATGCCTAAAACGGCTTCTAAGCCTCATGCATGTCCAAAATTCACAAACTTAGGGTCATGAAAAATCTTTTATCATGTCTAAAAGATATTATAACATTCTTTATAGACAATACGAAACTGGGGCCACTTCCCTATTAAGCTTGGTCAAAGATTTTCGACCTAAAACTTCAGTAATAAATTTGATTGAAAGAATTGTGAACTGTCAGAGAAATAAAAAGACACCATAATTTCCAAGTGAATGATCTGCAGAAGGAACCTCTGGGTAAAATTCATGTATTGGTTTGTTAAAAAACATTGAACCATCCGAAAGCACATAAATCTTGTTAGGTCGAATACACGCAAAAGGCATCCTATGAAAAATTCAAGTTATGCATGTTAAGACTTTGTTAAGAAGTCTTATGAAAAGGTTAGGGTAATAATGAAAGAAGACATGAATGTTCATGAGGTTGTTCCATAAAACCTCAACAATAGTTAAACTATGCTTTCTGAGTCCTGAGGCTTAAGAAAATATTTGAGCCTGAGTTGATTATTTCAGTTTACTGGTCATGGTTTAAAATTAATACCTCATCAAAATAATATTTCATGATCAATTGATATAAAAAGAAAAGTAAAAGAAGAAGAATTCAAATTGAAATTGGTTCCATCATATTTCTTAAAAATATATGGTGGGAATTAGTATCCTAGACCCTCTCCTTATAACTAAGACATGATTTTCACAAGAGATGTTTGAAAAAGTTGTAGAGTTTCATTAATTATTGATGTGACTCCTCAACGGCTTAGCAAAGCTTCAAAAAAATTTAATTCTCATCTTCCATGATTTCCCATAGTTCATCCATGTCCCTTATGTCTTAAAGTCCAGTCATTTCTCCTTCTTTTATTTTCTATTGCCCCTCCTCATTGGCAGTTGCGGCCCATCTTTGCTCCAATTTGTACCACTATAGTATCTAGATTTGTTGCTCCACTTCCTAGTCATGTTTCTCCATCAAAGAATCATGCTTTATGGGTTGTTTTTTGAATCCTTTCAACTGTTACATCATAATTGCAGCTTCATCAACAATAATGTTTCGTGTAGTAGTGTGATAAGTTTCCCACTCTGATGCGAAATGATGAGATTCATGAACATTAGTTGCTCCCCGAGCATCGAACACCTTCCTTAATATATCATAAATACAATTATCGTCAAATTCACCAAAGCCCAAGACCACAAAATGGAGGTGTAACATTGGAAATTTCACTGGAATCTCAGCCAATGGGGTCAAAGAAATTAATCTCTAAATGTTCCTCTATAACTATTTCTGAATGGGATGATAATCGACCAAGCCATGTTGATCATGCTCGGAGTCACTCCAGGATGATAAAATGTTGTTAGGAATGAACATAACTAGAGAGAGACTAGTTCCAATGACTGCATCACATCTCAGCCCTGCAATGGCCTCATCTTGGGTTATTGTAATGGATGTCAAAATGGGGGTGTCCACTGCGATTACTAAGGCTTTTGGTTGTGATTTTGGGGATAAGGAGGAGAAGGCTTCATTACCCCTAACCCCACAATAGAACTTCTATCTAAAACAAGTGGCACAACATCTTTAGTCGTCAGTTTCGTTCCGTGGAATCTCGAGAATTCTAATGACCCAGGGCCACGCCCATCTGCAACAATAGCCTTCAATGTGGACCTAAAATGGTTTCTGATTGATATAAGGCATTTATGGATACTCTGGCTAGATAAGGGTATTGGTCTCAAAATCCAAGTGGCAGAAAACCTATCCCCTCTCAGAACTAGAAAAAATAGCAGGATAGCCCACTCCAAATTTTTAGGGATCCAAAAAATAGCCTCCCCGAATGTGACTTCCCTAAAGCCACCATGAGCAGGACAGATATCAATATCTGGAGTGACTCCTTTTATAGGGAAAAATGTCGTCTGATCAAGATTGACTAACTCATTGTTCTTAGAAGCCCCTCCAAGATCCAGAAAGGCTTTGGGCTTGACACTAGAGTATGCACCTTAAAAAATATCACATTTTCTATCTCCATGAGAGTTGTCTCCTCAAATTCAAATGTCTAGGTTTCCCTATTTCAGTCAACTGCAAGAGATGGTGACCCTTCCTCTAACGTAAAAGGGGTAGGAGCTATAGATGCATGAGCATTCATCGTCGGGTTACCGATAGGCCCTATGTCAATGTAAATACTTGCACTAGTGAGTCTCAAAGATAAGGGTACATGGTTCAATCCCCATGTAAATGGAAAATTACATGTCATTCCCTCCTGAATACGCTTTTACAGTTGGGAGTCTTTCTTGTGTTTCTTTGATTATCAGGGGGATGTCCCCAAAATAAGAACACTAAGAGGAGATGGATGGGGAAAATCCAGGTAAGGGTTTGAAAGGACCACATCCATATGTTCTTGGGCTATAGGGGATCCTTCCACTACACCCCTTACCGTTGGTAAAGAACACTCCCCAATAGAAGTACCTCCAGGAGAATAAATCGGGGGAAAATATTTTTTCTGATACCCTATAGGCCCATGCTAAATAAAAATTAGAGGGGTGGGGGCCATTAGTATCTCTATATAAAAAAGAATTAAAGGTTAGAGGATATTGGTAAAAACACTCCCATCTACCTTGGTAGTTATCCCATCAATGCCACATGGTCCAACCAGTAATGCCTGTCTGTAGGAGAATGGATATGATTTTCCATATCATTAAAATAAGCATCCACCTCCTCAGGCTCTTCGTCAGCTAAAATACATGTTGGATAAATGGCTCACCCAAATCCTAGAAGGTCAAAGAATCCATATCAGAGAAGCCTCCATGTTTCTTCATCTGAGGAATTCACCCTCAATTCCTCCCAAACTCTCCAATCACCTGGAAATATAGTTGTAATTTGGATGACCAGTGGTGGAGGGTTGATACAAGAGAGTGGAGCAGGTTTTAAAAACCACAAACGATTCCCGGGTGTCCATGCAAACATAGGTCCTTGAGATGAGGAATGCTTATGAGATGATGGGAGCATGTAAGATGATTTTTACATGGTAGCCACAATAGGTGATCCAACAATGTCTTCAGCCTCATCAATGGTTTCTTGTCGCAATAGGGAAAGTACCTGATATGAGTACTTATAGAAACTAGTTTGGGAGTGGATGAATGTCTCAAGGTCCTTAAGGTAACAACTCGACCTATCCAGATCCTCATCAAATGAAATATTTCTTGGTGTTGACACATTGACATTTATAGTAAGATAACCTTCCCTAGTCTCAAGTAGCTTCCATAAATCCCAAGGGGACCGGTCATGGGTAGATGAATGACCTTTCAAAAGGATACATTTCCTCCAAAACACCGTAAAATTGGAATTAGAAGGAATAGATGAGGGACTCTCATTAGAAGCCTTAGCAGCTTGTTTGGATACCTATGAGGTCACAACCCCATCATTCAAAACATTCCTAAGGGGAATTAAGATGTCTTTTAGGGACGTTCCCTAAGTGATAGTGCTCAACAACTCATTTTCATTTTCTCCATTCCCTTCAGCTTGGATGCCTTGGATGTTTTCATGATAGGCACAATGTTGGCTAATTTTTCATCGAGATGTGATTTAAACCAGGCCTCAGCATAGTTTTTTGTAAGGAAGGGCACAAAATCCAAGGCATCCAAGTGTATGGACTTACACCTTGTGTCCTCTCGGTTGAACACTAGCCATAGTTGATGGGATGTCATAATATGCTCCTCTTGATGAGAAATATTGAGAGTAGGAGGGAACAACTTCTCGACACAGTTAGATTGATGACTAAATTGGTAGAGTTCATATCCCTCACAAAATAAGCTCCCCTAGAGTAATGGCGACCGAGATTCCTTCTCTCGAAGAAGAGAAGTACCCTCACATGACATTGTCTTTAGATACACTATTTGTAATAATACTAGTAGGGGAATCATAAGGGTGATAATAGATACACTCATAAACATTAAGATAATCCATTAAGTCATGCATATTCTTTTCGTTTTTCTCCTCTTGCTTATCTAGTGATTCCCAAGCCTTTGGAATGACCCCTTTAGTGCTCTAAAGATATGGTCGGAGGGTGGAATGCGGAATGAGGAAGTAATTTACGAAGTAATAGCCTCTTATATGGGATCCCATATAGCCCCAAAGAATGTGGAAGGGGCCAGTCATCTGGCATCGTGTCCCCACCTCACCGATTCAACCTAGTAGGTGGTAAATCACGACTAACACTGGGACAGATAAATTGATACATTGGCAGGTGGCCAGCTAAGAGACCCTGATAAAAGTCATGGCTGTTCCACCAATAGATTCCCACACTGGTAAGAGCCACCCACTCAGAAACATGGATAAGAATTATGCTATACTAAGTAATCAATCTAGTTTAGGGATTATCTACCAACCCCACTTATGAAAATTCCCCTCTTCCAAGGTGGACAAGTATGTACCTGCTCACCTCTAGGTGGTTTTGATAGGACAGGCCATGGGTCTACACAGATCAGGCTCTAGACTAGTAGGCTTAACAAAAGCACCAAACCAATCATCAAAAGAACGTCCTCCTTAGAATAGTGTTCGATTTCCTTCAAAAGTGTCTTTTCATGAATTATGAGTTTCTTGACTGGGGGGGTTCTTTCATCATCATCCCAAAAAGAAGATGGAGGGAGAAATTCATCACACATGTGCCTGATGATAGGGACTCTTGAAATTAGCTGAATGTCCCACCGACTGATGTTGACCTCTCCATTGGTCAATTGGATGGTATTGGTGTATGGACTCCACCTTCTTAGATGTATTGAAATAAGGGTAGTGGGATGATGGTTTTATGTATGAGAAACCCAAGTAGACTCGTAAATTCCCAAAGTCTGTAGCTCGGTTCAAATTTCATCATAAATCTGGCGAACCCAAAAGGGACACAACCAGTCAATGCCAAATGAGCATCCAAAGTGAAGATCCTACTGGGATGTCCAACCATGCTTCTCATTAGCCTTATTTTTCTACAAGATTCTCTGGAAACAATGGATAGTGTGGTCAGATTTTCACAACACTCCCTCTAATGTTTGAGGTGTATAGTTTAGAAAAGACCCAGAGGTAGTATCTATTTGAAGTTTCCGCCCATAAGAATAAATGAATACCTTTAAAATAGAGTTATTAATTATCCAGGCAGTAGGAAGGTCAGTCAGATTTGGCGCAGGGATCACTTTTGTTAGACAATAGACCAAACCTATAAGAAGGAATCCTATCTGAAGTCTGGTACTCCTATTGGCTCTCCACAAGCAGATTTTCTAGAGAATGGTGAAATGGAGTAACCATTGTTTTATCATTGACCACATCTTCCATTTTACTTCGGTCTTTCAACAGCAACATCAAGAGGGGAAGTAATAATAGCCTTAGAAAAAGTAGCGATGTTTGTAGTAGCATATGAAGAAGCCATTTTTACCTGTATAGGGGTATCCAAAAGTCGATAATAATTAGTCAAATAAAAATTGTTAGATAAACAGTAAATAAGAATTGATAAAAGACTTAATATATGTCTGCATAAGGCTTTTTATACCATTCCTGGAAATGGTATGCAGTAGCCACATCCCACCTACAACATGTTGTGCTAAAGAAACCACTACCTAGGGCTATGGTACGTAGAAACGTTTCACAGTGCAAAACCATGGTATGGGAATCATCGGTGAGGTGTTGGCCTATGGATCATTTGATGATGAATGAAAGGGTTCACAGATGGTGTATATGACAAACCTATGACTCATAAGTCAATTTTTTAGATCGTGGATTAATTGTTTATGTTCATATTAATAATTCTTAATGTTCGGTTCACCAGATCAAGATCGGTATGTGAACACATAAGCAGCGTAGCGTTCTCCTATGAATATTCTAAATTTTAGGTTTAAAATTTCACAACGCCGTTTTCATAAGTCCAAAATGTGGTTCTTAGAAAATAGAAATGATGAATATTCTATTTTTGTTATGTACGAAGAGGTTTGTTAAATAAATTTTCTCAAGATGCACATTACAAAAATGATGAGGAAGTTGTGGAAGTCAAGAGATCTCTTCCCTGCCCAAAATAGTAAAAGTCAAATTTCATGATCCCTTATATATTGGTGTGGTCCCGTCCTATAGGCCCTATTGGTACTACTAAAAACCCTTTCAATTGAGGACCACTTCCACATCAGAATAGTCCCCTTTTCATTCTGATGGGACCCCATTCCGATGGGGGGAAATTGTAGGGTCCTAAAGATTCCTCTATGGGAAGAAAATACTCCCTAAATAACTTTGTAGAATGAACCAAGTATTCTTAAAAGTCTATAAAGATTAATGTATTCTAATTGAGTTGTAAATTTAAGAAGAAACATGAAGGAATTTATTTTTTCAAAGGATTTTAAAAGGCCCATGTACCATCATAGTGAAGGGTTCGCAGACTGCCTAGATCACGAATCAATAGTATGTAGGAAGATTGACGAGGTGCTAACCTACAGAGCAATCGCCAGTGTACCCAGTGGACCAAAAACCATGTCTCTAAAGGAATCATGCACGTGAAGGTCATTAGTGTTCTATCTCGTTAACTTAATGGCTCGCAGACGAAGTAAACTGGTAGGGTTTCTCGAAAAATGATTGCGAACTATAGCATCCACAAAGCCTAAACTGACCAAGTCTTATGCAGGTCAGAATATCTCTACATGGGCCTCCACCATTAGTGCCACATTCCCAATAGATACAATTGCTCCAATGGTCTATAAATGGATCACTAAAAAAATTAAAAAGGATAACCGAAGAAATACTGTAGCGGACCCAGATGTTGGAATAACCTGAGAAAGATTCTGACTTCATTCTTGAATCATATGTGAAGCCCGAATTGCGAACCACACTCTCTGTAGGTATAGCTATCCAATAACCATAAAATGGGGGAACTGAACAAAAATAATATAACCAATTACTTAATTAATGAAAACACAGACCGCAAAATTCTCGCAGATGAACTTCCTTTAAATGATAATCCTTCGGGCCCTCCTTCAAAATGGTGTTCCGTATAGTGTATCACTATGTGGATTCAACCCTGCCATACATATTGCATCATTATGCAGATGGAACCCAATGAAGTATGATGGACCACATACCACAATGGTGTGTGGTGGTCTACACCCATGCCAGTGTACTGCATCGGAATATTGAAGGCCCCTCTACCCACATACCAAAATAGTATGAAGATCTTCCCCCATCCCACATATGGAATCAGTATGGAAAGTGGGTTGTTTTAAGGTATTATTTCTTCTTATTCCAACCTCACTACTCTATTACATTGTATTCCTCCATAATCCCTCTATAAACTAGTCCCCCAGAATCGGGCCAAATCCTCTTCCAAAGCCACCAGAGCCATATGATCAGACCATTGGGTGCCTCATCGCACCCCTTTGAGTCTACATACCCATGGTAAGAGAAGTCACAAAGGTTCTTTCCACAAAATTTTGGACTTCAGGAATGTCTGTTGGTATACATTCCCATGATAACCTGGAGCCCAAATTTGGGATGCCAATGTGAACCTGACCATTCTAGGGATTGAGGGTGATAGTATTCTTTTCCATTCAATGAGGACTGATGATTAGTCAAAAGGGGCTATGTTTTCTTCTCCTTTTTACAAGGATAACACTGATGCCCTTCCCATAATGTGTTTCGAGGGTCCACACACTAAGTTAAATCACCAATCATCTGAGACTGGGTTGCATGACCTTTAATGTAATCTCACATTAAAAGTTTCATCACTTCGTGCCCTCGCCCGCAGTCCCCCAACCACTTCTGTTGTGGGCTCTCCCTCTCCCACCAACAGGAGAGGGAGAATGTGGTTGGTTGGGTCTCTCGGATCCTCATGTTTCTCACACCAATCATGAATCACGTGGGGTTATAGGTTTTTGGTGACTAAAACCTCCCTCACAAATATGTTGTATGAGTACTCTGATTCCTGATCAAACTAGGATACGTAGGATTCCTACTCAAAAGCTCAATCTCAAAAGTTTGCCCACCCATAAGGGATCACCCAATCATGTTTCTCACGAATGGGAAGCTTCCATGCATTAGTCCCAGATAATCTGAACAAATAGAACTCTAATTATTGGTCAAACTAGGATATGTTGGATGCCTACTCTAAGGCCCGAGCTCAAAAGGGTTCTCTCCCATATGGGATTACATAATCATGTTTCCCTAAAATGGGAAGATTACATGCATAATCCCTAGAATATCTGAATAATGGGAACTTTGATTCCTGCTCAAACTCAGATATGTAGGACCCTGACTCAAAGGACCGAGCTCAAAAAGGTTCCCTCCCATAAGGGATCACCCAATCATGTTTCTCGAAAATGGGTTGCTTCGATGCGAAAGCCCCAGGAAATATGAACTATGGTAACTCTGATTCCAGATCAAAATAGGATGTTTATAATGCCTACTTGGAGGCCTGAGCTCAAAAGGGTTTCATCCCTTTAGTGATCACCCAATCATGTTTCTCTTAAATGGAAAGCTTCCAGGCATACGCCCCATAAAATCTAAACTATGGGAATAATGATTCCTGGTCAAACCAAGATATATAGGACACCTACTCGAAGGCCCACACTAAAAAGGATTCCCATCCAAAAGGGTTCACCCAACCATGCCCCCTCAAATGGCAGTATTCATGTGTAAACCATAGCAAATCTACACTATGTGGGTTCTAATTCCTCTCTTGAGGATACATAAGAAACACATCTTATGGGTCCGATCCCAACATCAAGTAACGTTTTGTCCCCCTAGATGACAATAAAATCTAGAGAACATTATTAGAACTCTTAAGTTATCATTACCTCAGTAGATTCAAATTCATGTATGCCTACGATGATCCTGCCAACCATGGGTAGCCCATGGAGACACTCTTCAGGAATGAACCAAGGATTCATTAACATATGAACACAACTTAAATCTATAGGAGAGCCCCAGGAAATATAACAATCCTCCCCCAAAAGGGTGCGGTGAGCCTGAATTCTCATCCTCTCGACTAATGAAGTCCTTAAGTGTTGTTGGTAGAATTATCAATCAACGAGCACATGAATTTGGAAAAAATGTCCATGAATCATGGTTACCATGGTCATTGGGTGTTTCTGGCTACACGAATAAACACGATGGAGACCATCCAAGGATTTTATATCAGAGGAGGACCTATTTCACAAGTACATGACCCCATGAAATTGCCTTCTAGGACCATTTTTCTATGGCATCTCCCTCAAAATAGAAAAGGGACGAATTGCCTAGTTCCCACAGGGTTCATCCAACCCTCTTTTAAAGGATAATGACGCTGAATTGGTCAAAACAAACGAAATGGTGAATTTGAAAAGAAACCATATTTAGAAAAGGGATGAGTGATGAATCTCATTGGAACATTTCTTAAGCACTCAAAATGCACCACCTCGGAGGTGGAACAAAAATGGTGAACCCGACATGAATCCTTAACCTAGGTGGTGGTTCTACCTCGATGAAAATAGACAAAAGGATATTACATTTCCGACCGATTTGATCTCCCCTATATGCATGAAACATGCTATCTTGAAGACAGACAATCATTAATATCAAATATGTGCACTAATTCCCTCTTTATAACGACTAATGAGAGATGGTTATGTAAAAAAAATATCAATTTGTGTAAGTGATAATTTACACTTATGCTCTAATGAATAATTCGTTCCCAATTTAATGGATGTGGGGATGGATTTTTGTGATTATATTAACATAATAACATTAATGTTTATTTAGGATAATACAATTGTTACTTCCTCATGGATGAAAGATATTTAATGGAAGTTGAAGAAGAAATAAAATAGAAACACATACATTAAAACATTACATTTATTTCTAATGATCACACTTATTAACACATTAACATTTATAAGAAGGGTTATATACCTAAGATAAGGCCTCAAAAATGTGGGTAGATATTATTGGAAAGGGTTTGGGTAGAGATTTTCCTAACCAAAAGTTGTTTGATGTGTGAGTAATAGTGAAGAACGGATTTATTTTTATATGATAGGGGAGGGGTACCCTTTGAATAATTACAAGTATTGAATTAATATCAATTCAATATCAATTTTAAAGTCCCAAACTAATTTTTTTCAATTCTAAGATGATTTTGGGTTGAATCCTAAAAATAAAATTAAAATTAGTCTAGGTTTGAATATTTTTTAACCCTTATTTTTTATTTATTCCCTTTTAATCCTTATTATTTTCTCATGTAATTTAAATTTTGATAGTTATAATAAATACAAAATTTTTAAAAATGTCATATTAATGAGGCATTACTGAAATTTTCAGAGTTATATATTTTTTTCTAGGAATCGTAGTATTTTATAAATATTATTTCATTTAATTAAATATTCTTTATTTTATGTTATGAATTATGTAAAGTTTGAAAATATTCACCACTTGACATAAAGAAACACTTAAAATTGATTCCTTAAAAAATGAATTATATCAATTATAACATATCATAGTCATCCATAAAATTATTGTATGGGCTCAAATATATAATATTATATTTTTCTTTAAAATTATTAACATCATTTATTTGATTAATCCTTTAATAAATCATTGGATGCATCATCTTTAGGTCATAATTTAATTTAATTACCGACTTCCTAAACATTATAAAAAAATAACCAAAATATAGGTAATAGTTTTATCTTTCAATGGAATATTTATAATCTATGATATCTTATATATTAAAACAATTTTAAAATAGTCTACTTTTAAAAAAAGTGTAACAGAAATGAATATTCATTGAATATAATATTATAAATGCATTAAAACACCCCATGTAACTACAAGCGGTCCTAAAATCAACCCCATGATGATCATGGTCAGAATAAACTCATCCAATTAAATTAAAACAATTTTTTTGGGTAGTTTAATATTATTATAATGTTATTTTTACTTTAATTACCTAATTTACCCTTAATCGTGGTAATGAAAATAATTACTAAAGTTACTATTCATAATGTGTAGAAATAAAAGGGACCTATTTACATAATTTAGGCCTTATGATTCCAAATATACTATTTATTTTTTCAAATTTTAAAAACGTCGTTGGCCGAATTTAATTAAAAATTAATCCTTTAGACAGAATGAAAAATGGTTTTTATCAAGTAAATCATTTAGAAATTCACAAAGCTTTTCTATTTATTTTTAATTTGAAAAGAATAAAATTAAATAAATTGGTTTACCTGATAAAACTATCATCTAATTATATATTATATCCATGTAAAATGAGAATCTATCAATAAAAATTAATTTGATGAAAATGTGGTGTTGAATTAAAATGTAGTAATTTTCACCATTTATTAAAATATGAATTCTATCAGAAAAAATAAAAAATTAGTAGAAACTAAATTTTGATTACCATCATCAAAATAAAAATTTTATTTTTTCAAAAATAACATATAATGGTGTAAAAAAAGATTTAAATGGGTTCTTTATCAAAATGATGTAAAATGGTATTTAAAAAAACATTAATTTTATCCTTAAAATTTTATTTGTTTCTATATAATATCAAAAAACACATAAGATTATTTTTAATCATTGTTTTTAATTAATATATTATTAATATAATCCAATATAAGGGTTTGATTATTTTATAAACAATATTATTCAAATATAAATAGATTTCAATAAACAATAAATCATTTATATTTGATTTGTTTTTTTTGTTTCATTTTATGTTAATTTGGTAACCAATAAATCATTATATGACCATTTGTTAAACATATTTTCATAATTTAGTTAACATTGTTCATTCCATCCATTAAAATTGTTAGGTGATTGCTACCATATTAAAATATAATAACGATCTGTAGTTTTTTTTAACTTGATGTACCGCATCATGTTGGCTACCGAACATTGTGTTTCTTTTTTAAAAAACTAAGACGTTACATTCTCCACCCATTTGGAAATTACATCCTAAAAATTTTTATTTTGGGTATATAATTTAGGTATAATTTTTCCATATACCTTTATTTCAATCCCACACAAGAAAAATGATTAAAAAGCACCCACTTTAAAAGAAAGAATGAAAAGTATGTATCTCACATGGGATATCACATACTAGGGTTAATGTAAGAAAACATGTATATGGAAGAGAAAACTAATGATAATGTTTTTATGGAGAATAATAGAAAATATTTTTATTATAATGATAACAATAATAAAACTCTAAATTTGTGATCGGATCAACGGTCTATGATTTTATAGTGGTAAAAGTAAATTTAAAACGTTTTTAAGATCCTTTTCATAGAGTGGTGGAATTAATTTACTACCTATACTAAGATCACAAGGAAATACACTTAATTTACATGTAGATTTTAATTATCTAATCAAATTCCACCACAAACACATCTTTTTCTACAAATGTTTAGCATTAAAGGGGATTTTATTATGCATAACACACAAGACTAAAGTCCTATAGAATCACATAATACACAAATAATGATATATCTATTCATATTATCTTGAAATATTGTGAAAAACGAATAATGATTGGATATGATGATATAATTCCACCCAAAGAATAAACCATTTTATGATAAATTAGTAATTTTAATCTCCAAAATTAAAATGTAATACCCCATGTCCCACATAAACAATTTGATAAATAAATGTCCTTAAAAATCCAAAAAATAATCAAAACTACGATTAAAACCAAAAATTCAGAAGTATTTTATCACATAATTTTCTAAGATAAGTTTTTACATTAAACTCCATGTGAATTCAATTACACTTGAAGTATCACAAAAAAAAAAGTAATTGTCCAAATAATCTTCAAGATATTATAAATATATTCATAAATTACATGAATCACCAAAATTCTATCATTGATTCATCCAAAATACAATTCAAAATTTAATTATAAAAATAAAATCTCATAGTATTCTATTTACAACAATCAAAAAGTGTTCCCAATATAGTAAAAATATTTCGAAATAAAATTTATCACATATTCCCCAAATTGTTTTCCAATACCAAATTTATACATTTGACTAAAAATAAGTTCCCATAATCAAATTATCAAATTGTTTAACTAAATATAATGAATTCATACAAACCAAGGACTTCACATAGTCCAGTGGTTGACATTTCACCCTTTATATGTCTGTTTGATCCCTACAGTCTTGTCGGATGTGATAGGTTGTAACCCATCCTATGAGTTGTATTTACTCTCAAAAAATAAAATTATTATAATATTATAAAACATTATGTATAGACCTAAAAATAAACATAACATTTATTAACCAAAAAGTTTATTTCATACCTCTCATTTTTCATCCCAAAAACTAATACCACATCATTACCTCAAAGGTGAATGTATCCAAAAATACCAATAGTCACCATAAAATTTCAGAACATAAATCCCAAAAAATGGGTTTCTAAGACATTGAAATTATGATCAAACATCTAATTTGAAACCTATGATGATATCCCTAACTCTTAAGAATCATCCTAATCACCAACATTTTATAAACCAGCCTTTGATACCAACTATTAGGACCCTGCCATAAACACTACATATTCTAGTGTTTTAGAACTAGAATTCACATTCAAGTATCTTTTTAGTTTAGAGTTTTAGAGAATTCGGAAGAACAATTAATAGGGAGACCAATACATTATAGGTGGACAAATATAATTGTTATCAAATATTTCCACTAGAGGAATCCCTTTTAAAATAAAACACGACTTCTCTTCAAGACAAATCATTAATTCATTCTTCTAAAAATCTTAATTTTTTAACCAAATATAAGACCTATTAAAAAAAATTCAAAAGTTTGGATAATCTCTAAATCATAGTAAAGGTTACAAAAGAAGGAAATAGTTATCCATGTGAAAACAAGTAAACCATGAATAATTTATCATAAATATTATTTTTTCACTCTTACGAAGAAGTAAATTTATTCCTTAAAAACATTACTTACTCTTTTTATAATCAAAATTTTACCTTAAAACCCATAGAAGGAAATATATAACATATAAGGATATCTTTGAATATAATTATACATAAATGGAATAACCATATGGTATACATCTTCACATATCACTCTGAAAAATGTAATAGTCATATAGACAAATTTCATGCCCAATTCATTGGAGGTTATAACGTGAGCACCCAAAGAAATGTCTATGTACAATTATATAATCATAAAAATAGAAAATATTTCCATTAAAACTTTTCACTTTTAGAATTCCATTTTAAATCACAATAAGTAATTTCAAGGTATTTAAATAATCAATCCATTTTTTAAACCATTTAAAACATTTAATAAAGAGATATTTGAATCAAATTGTCCCATACCATTTTTGAATTTTTTAAAGAAATTAAAATTTTAATAAATTCTTTTTTATATAAATAATTCATCAAACCCATTTTGAAAACCTGGACACGAAATATATGTTTTTAGAAGAATAAATCATCAAAACATTTTAAAATATGTTTTAATTAAAGAGTCCCTTAACACTTGAGAAGCAGTTGAATGAAAATATTAAAGAATAAAATTAAATAATACAATAAATATCATGAGATTATATTCATTCCTAATATAAAAATTGTAAAAATGGTTGTATATTCACCTTATATGATAATTAATGTCCATAACATCATGATATTCTTCAATGAAAAGACATTGAGACGAAGTCCCTTACCATGAGTTTGATTCATCATGTATGTTACATGTTTCCCATAAATAATAAAATTAGTTTAACTTATATATGATTCATAACTTTTTTCAAGTTTATTATTCCCCTTATGAAACTTATTTATAATGTTCAAACAATTACTTAATTATTTATTTGCGTGTCCTATGTTTTGTTGATATTTTGTACTTGAGTCAAAAATGATCATTGAATGATGACACTAGTACATATGTTCATAATTACTTCATATACAGAATAATATTAATGAAATTATTTTCATTTTTATATGTCAATTATACTTTTAGATAAACCATCATGTATTTTTATGAAAAATGATCAATTTTATATTAAGGGATTAGGTAAGTCGTATATATGCACGAGTAATGTTTTTTCATTTTTCATTTGATCATATGAAAAGAAGATAAGTATGATTTTATATTTCCAGATTTATCATAACATTATAAATATGATATTAATATTTTAAATATACTTATATAAATATATATATCATACAATTTATATAGTGAATAAAAACAAGTCACATCACTTCATGGAGGTGATAGTTCACAAGTACACATGAACAACATTATCATTTTTATGTTCATGTAAAATAAGAAATTAATTGATATATTATTATAGTATAATGATTAATATGTCATTAATATCAAATATGAACATTAATTACTTTTTTATAACCCCTAATGAATGTTTGTAATGGAAAATAAATTATATCTGTTCATGGAGGTGATAGTTCACACGAACGCATGAACTATTATTTCCATTCCTATTAATTGATGTATATATAGATTTAGGTGATCATATTAACCTAATAAAATTTAACTATATTGAGTTTAATGGATTTATTAGTTCCTTATGTATTAAATATATTTAAAGGATGGGTAACATGAATAAAAATAGAATCATTTAAATAAAAACATTATCTTTCCTTCAGATGATCTCATTTATTAACATCATAATGCATCTAAAGAGGGTTTTATGTCACAAATAAGGACTCAAGAATGTTTGGAATTATTTTGGTAATGGTTTTGGGTATATCCTGGCTGATTCAAAAGGTTTTCAATGTGTGAGTAATAGAGAGGAATATGTGCCTTTTATAGGAGAGGAGAGGGTTACCCTTGGAATTATTAAAATTATTAAATGAATATAAATTCAATTATGTTTCCAAATTGTCCCAAAATGACTTATTAAGAAGATAGGATGATTTTGGGTCAAATAATTATCATCCATTTAGAATTATACAAGTTTTAAATATTTTCATCACTTATCATTTTTTCTTAACCCTTTTTAACCCATACCATTTTATCACGTAATATACGCTTTGAGAGTTAAAATATTTACCAAATCATGCCAAAAGACCTATGGGAGTTATATCAAAACATTCACTGATTATTATTTTTCTATAAATTTTATTTCATATAATTAAACATTTCATATTTTATGTTATGTATTATGTTAATTTTGACAATATTTATCCCTTGCCTTTTCTAAAAAAATCATAAAAAGTTGATTAATTAAAAAATACACATTAAATAAATACTAACACAAAATATCCATCTATAAAATTCATATATGGCATCATATATATCAAAATATATTATTTTTAATGTTATTTATATCATTTATTTGATTCTTTCTTTAATTAATATATTATTGCATCATCTTTGTGTCATAATTCAATTAAATTATATAATTCCTACAAATTGTAAATAAATTACCATATTGCAGGTAATATTTCTTTCTTTATATAATTATTTATTATCATGGATATCCTCTTTATAACCCTATATTTAAAAAAAATTACTTTTTAAAAATAAAAGTGTATAAAAAATGACTATTCATTGAATATAATATTATTAATGGATTAATGTCATACAAATGGATCCAAGGGGTCCTAAAATCTACCCAGGGATGATAATGGTCCAAATAAATAAATCCTATTATATGAGGAAAATTTTTAGGTTAGTTTTATTCTATTATAATAATATTTTGACCATTAATTACATGATTTTCCCATAATCATGGAAATTATAATAATTACTAAATATACAATTCATAATGACCAGAAATAAAAGGTATATATTTACATTATTTTTGACTTTTGATTAAAAATATTGATTCCATTTTTTTGGAAATTCAAAACAAAAAATTGGAAGAAATTAATTTAAAATTAATCCTATTTGATGGAATGAGAAAACCTATTTTGTAAGGTAAAATGTTCCAATGTTCATAGAGTTTTTCTATATAATTTTAATTTGAAAAAGAATACAACGAAATAAATTTTATTACCCTATAAAATATTTATCTAATTATACCATTAACTATTTAATGATATAATCTAATAATATTAAAAAATTATATGACAAGTTAATTTTGAATTAAAGTGCATTATTATTCACTAGTCAAAAAAAATTGAATTTAAAGTGAAAAATACCAAAAATTTATAAAAAAAATATATTTTGATATAAAAATTATAATGAATAAGTTTATTTTTTCAAAAATAATATATAATGTTTTCAAAAAAAATTAAAATTAAATCTCAATCAAAATATTGTAAAACTATATTTTTAGAAAAATAGAAATTTTATATGTAAATTTGTATTTTTTTTCTTATATAATGTCTAGAAAACACAGAAGATGAATGGTAATCATTATATTTAATTAATATTTTATAAATATAATCACAAAATAGTTATTTTATTGTTTGAAAATTACATTTCATCACATTATTACTTGTTTTATATAAAAAATACAACCTTTATATTCAATTGTTTTTTTAGTTACATTTCATGATAATTTGGTTACCAATATATCATTATATATACATGTGTAAACCATATTTTCATAAATTATTTAAATCACTTCATTCCCTCAATAATAATGGATAGGTTATAACTACCACATTAAAGAATAATAATATTTATTTGTTTGTTTAAGCACAATGTGGTGTATCATGTATGCTATAAAATATCGTGTTTCCTTTTTAAAAACTTGGGATGTTTCAGTGGGAGTGAATCAAGAAAACTAATGGTAAGTCATATATGACACTTACCCAAATATTCCTCAAATTTTCTTATAAAATAAAATATAATCATAAAATCTTAATGTCATTATAAGAATAATATGCATGGTTTGTGACTATTAAAATAACAAGATTCCAATAAACTCCCCCCTTTTTATCATAAAATATCATGTAATATTTAAAAATCATATATATGATAAAGGTTCATATATAAAGACTTATTTAAAGGATAAAAATATACTTAACATGTCACAATTATTGGTATCAAAAGGAAGATATCAAAAGATATAAAGATTTGGTATCAAAGGAAACTGAACAATGAAAATCCTTTCAAAAACAATAGTAATAAAATTTAATGTATTAAAACAGTATATAAAATAGTTTCAAATGAATAATTTTTTTTAAAAGGTAAATTTCATCCAACTTTATCCCCTGTTTTGGAATATAAAAAATGTAATATAAGATACAAAAACTAAAAATATATTTTGAGTAATAGAAAGACATTATAATAATCATGGAAAGTAAAGATATTATATACCAAAAAGAGATACAGGGAAAATAAAACATAATCCATCTCAATAACTAATGTCTAATGAGAGCCACTCCTAGCTTAGGAGGCTGGATTTGTAGGGCTCTTTCACTTGTTAGATATCAGAGGAACAACAACAGAATATGGGTCGTATGTGGTAGTAGTTGTAGGTACATAAAGAGGTCTAAGATGCTCTGTGATGATCAATGGCATGAAATGTTGGGAAACTTCCATGAGGTGGTTTTTTTGTTCTAATACTAATGAGGTAAAGGGTATATGCATGGAGGAGTGGTGAAGGAAGGAATTAGAAATTCCTCTTGAGAAACTATACTTATACTATAGAAAAATAGTATTGGAATCATAAGATTAACAAAATCCATAATAATTTCTCCTCCTCACTCTATAATTATAAAGAAATGATTCTTTTCATCAATGGAAAACATGTAATGAGGTTCCAAATTGATCAAATGGTTTACCAGTACAATGAATTACCTTATGAATGGTCGCATCCATAGGATTTCAGCCAAAAACAAGAAATGGGAATTCAAATCATGCTTAGTATACAGGATGGAATGGAAATATTGAATAGACTTATTGATGGATTCCCTATCAATTATGTCACCATTTAAATAGTCCCCAAATATATTCTATATATGCGCACTGTGGAGATAAATGTTTCTGAGATCCTATTTATTATTTGAATGAATATATCCCAATTCATTATGAAGTTCCTCTATACATATAGGCTAGATAAACAAGGAATCAACTAAAACCAAGCGATTTTGATCAATAGATGTAGAATCCACTATAGGCAAGGTCTCTATCCTCTCCATCATAACAGCCTAAATGGTAAAAAAAAGAGGATCTCATCTCCTCTGTAACTTATCTAATGGTTATATTATAATTATCTAGCCTTATGTTCTCATTGTACACTCGCTGAAGGTGAAAATTCAACTTCATTTGGATATAGAATACAACTCATCCAAAAAATGTGTCTCACATATGCCTTAGTCTATTGAGTGATTGAAGGTTCTTGAGAAATAAAAATCCAATTGAACTATGAAGGAATTCAGCGATTTAAGGACTCTATATCTACATTGTAATCTTCATATAATGGCACTACCCCATTAGTTCTCTCAATACTGGTCATAACATCCTCTAGAAGCACTGATCTTGAGGTAGTTTTAATAGATGGTGTGGATCGAACCTCACTATTATGGTCAATATTCTAAACAAGGGATCCGATCTAATTTGTCTCAAATATACCTAAAATATCAAGTCCACCATTAATTAGTGGCCTTATCCCATCATTTTCTATGTTAGTATACAATACACTATGATTTTTTGAACATAGGGAAGCGTCAACCATAGAGGATGCCTCATCATCTACCAAAACATCATCACCTTGATTTTAAAGACCCGTAAAATTCAAGGGAATTGTTTTCTTAATTTTATTTGGAATTTTACAAGAGCACGGTTTCTGACGACACCTGATTCCGAGGCCCGGAGTGCCCGGAATCAATTTCCGAAGTTTGGCTCGGGTACGTTCAGTGAACGAACAAGCGAGAATTTCTAACTTTTGATCCGGTGCTCGGAATTGAAATCTGAGGACACCGATGAACTTGCAGCGCCGATATCCGCTTAAGGAGACCTTTTCCGTAGTTGCATTTATTGCGGGATGAAAGTTAGTTTTGGGAGAATTATAAGAAGTTAAATAAAAATGTGGAACACTTTTTATTTTTCTTACTTGTTGGTTAACTCCTCTCATAGGAAGTTAAAGGTGGGACCCACATCCACTTAACCTCCCTTGGGAGGATTAAGTGTGGTGGGGCCCACACGAACCCCAACTTTTCATCTCCTCTCAAAACTCCCTTAACTCCCTTTTTAAATGAACTTGACAACTTAGCTTATTAATTGGGTTGAGTTGTTTAATATTTTTCAAACCTTTGAATTTCAAAAGGTTTGGTTGAGTAAATAAAATAAGCTCTTAGCTTATTTTATTTGGTTAGAATTCTCTAGCCTCTTGAGATATTTGAAGCCTTCTCCTTCTTCTTCTTCTTCTTCTTCAAGCTTGACGAAGAACGCGAAGAACCTTCGAACTCCGATGAAGAACGTCGCTCCTCTCTTCTTCGTAGCCGTTGTTTCCAAAGATCGACGACTTCTTCCGTGTCAACGAAAGGGAACGCTGCTTCCTCCTCGGACTTCCTTCGTCGGCTTACGAAGATTCGCCAACGACGTACCTCTTCGGACGTGACGCCCGACCTCCGCAACGTTGTCTTCCGCGGGTCGTTGCCGATCTTCGATCTTGAAACCAAGGTAGGGGTTTGTTGTGGTTTATTTCCTTACACTCGTTCTTGGTTATAGAATGATAATCTTGTGATTAAATATTTAAGAGTTATCATCTAACAAGAGGGGGGTCGGACCGCAAAAACACGGCCGAATTCCCCCTCCTTTGTTCTTGGTTATTTATATAATCTTGTGATGAACAAGAAGGCGTGGTGCCGTCGCACCACGCGGGAATCGCCCGGCTTATTTACACGACGTCGTCGCGTCGCGCCGTGTATGGATTATCATGAACGCGACGCCGTCGCGCCACGTCTAAGGGAACCAAAGGCGCCGAGGCGGAGAGGCGCGGTGCCGTCGCACCACGCAGGACGACGAACACCGCGGCCGGTTCCGGGCCGCGGCGGGACGGGAAGACCGGCGGCTCACCGGGCCGCCGGTGTCAGAATCTGGAAGGGGACCGGCTTTGCCGGTCCGTTGAAGAAGACCCGGCCGGCCAGGTGGGCCGGCCGGAAGGGGAAAACCGGGGGAATTTAATTCCCCCGGTCAACTCAAATGCCCCCCCCCCCCATTTATGAGGGGGGGGGGGGGCGGTTTCTTTAAGGGGGGCAGGCGGCCCCCCGGTTTTCCTCAATGCAGGCCCCCACGAGGGGGGGCCGGTTCTACAAAGGCGCGGCTAAAAGCTGCGGTGCCATCATGTAGAATCGGGGGCCTTGCCCCCCACGCGTGGCACCCAGCAGCGCCAGGCCGCGCCGCCGCCGGCCGGGTCGGCCCGGACCCGGACCCCCCGTTTTCGAATTGACTTCGGTCTTTTGCTCATAACATGAGCTACGGACCTCCGATTGACGAACCGTCTACGGAAACGCGATCCTTGGATCGAGACGGTCGTTTCGGTATATTACACTCAGGGTTTCGGAATACTTTGAGTTCGGCCGGGTTGGTTCGTTCACCAAACCAACCGGGCCCTCGGAGCGGAAATGCTCATATCTTGAGCTACGGACGTCCGATTGACGTGCCGTCAGCTTTGTTGTGTTCCTCTTAGTGAGACAGATCTTTTGGCATACTCCGCCCGAGGTTTGGACGCAGGTGGAGTACGGTCGGGCTGGTTTTGCCTTTAAAAAACCAACCGGGCCCCTGGGACGAAAAAGCCAATAACTCTCAGACCAGGCGTCCAATCGACGCGTCGTCTGTTGCGTTGAGTTCCTGTTGGCGATACAGAACTTTTGGATACATCAACTCTGGACTTTGTGACAGTTGATGTATCAGCCTCTCGGCTCGTGGAGCGGACCCTCCTGAACGAGCTTGCTGTGTGTGGGAACCCTAGTGCTGGTTGCGACTGTTACTGTGACTGCTACTACTGCTACTGCTACTGTGACTGCGACGACGACAGTACAGAGATCCTGTGTGGATTTGACGACGACTACAGCACTCAGAGATCCTACGTGGATCAGTGCTACAGGTCCTGTGTGGGCCCGATCCTGTGTGGGTCTTTGCGCTCAGCGGTCCTGTGTGAACCAGCACCTACAGGTCCTGTGTGGGCCCGATCCTGTGTGGGTCTTTTACGGGGGTTAGTTACCTATCGATCTTTTGTGGGTCCGACGACTTAGATGGATCAGAGATCATCTTTATCATCTTTCGAAGAAGTATACCTGTGTGAGATGAATCCAGTTTCTTTCCTGTGTGGTTTGTGTTGTGCTATCCTGTGTGGATTTCATTTTGTTTTCCTGTGTGGAATACGTTTACTTTCCTGTGTGGACTGAGTTGTACTTGGGCTCGGAGGTTGGAGCGTGTTGGAATTGATGACTTAGGTATATGTATGGGTATATACCTAAGCGGTGTCGGTTGTTACTTAGTGATTGTATCATACCTTTGTGGTTTATCCTTTGTTGATTTTGGGAGACCTTCGGGGGTCTCGGGGTCCCTACTGAGTAGCTTATACTCACCCCTGCACGGGTTATGCCCGCACTACATTGTGTTGGTTGCAGACGACGGACAGCGTTGATCGTGGTTGAGGCTTTCAGAGCAGAACGGTACCTGGAGGTGGACCACTGGGTGGGACGTACTCGGAGCAGACGGTTGGACCCGTTGAGCAGTGGAGCTATCTGTACCCACCCTTCAGGTGGGATCTCCAGTGGACAGCTCGGTGTAGCAACTTTTACTTTACAGTTGTTGTTTTCCCTTTCGAGTTGTACGTTACTTTCAGTTTGGGTTTGTATACAGGCCCATGTACTTTTCCGCACTTTTAGTTGTACTCTGTTTTCACTTAGTGTTTACTTTCCGCTTGCTTACTCTGTGGTGTTTGTTTACTTTTCAAAGGCAATGCCTTCCCTTTTTACTGGGAATTACGCCTTGGTGCTAGTCGCCAGCCCCTGGCCTATGGAAGGCGGGCTTGGGGTAGTCACGGCACGGGCCCCGAGGGCGGGTCGTGACAAATTGGTATCAGAGGAGTTCGGTTCTACCGCGAACTATGATCTTTTCTATGTGAAGCAATAATGTTTAGTGTATTGAGTGTGGTTCTCAGTCCAGGGAGTCCAGTGTTGGTGCGGTGGCCGACGTATCCGTACACCAGGACCCTGACTTCTGATTTCCGACTTAATGCACGAAAACATTGATTGCGTGTGTGTTTCAAAGTTTTCTTTGTGATTACTTATATCAGCTCACCAGGTATACTGTTCTGACCGTGGCGCACCTGTTTCCTTTTCAGGATGGCCCCACGACGGCAGCCAACTAGGGTTCCGGGAGTCGAGTGTGATGACAGCCCACCGAGCGACGAGGCCTCGGTGCAGGGCCCTTTGTCAGCAGTGGCACCGGAGGTAGCTCTACCCGTCGATCCACCGATACTTCCAGCACCAGCCGCTGACGATGCATGTCGCCTCAGCGCACTGCATGAGTTTCAGCGCCAGTGACCACCCAGGTTTCGCGGGGAGACGGATCCCTAGGCAGCCGGGGACTTGCTGGAGGCAGTGGTACATGTGTTTAGGCTAGTGAGGACACCAGAAGACCTCATGGTGATCCTCGCTACGAGCCTACTACACGCAGCAGCAGGACGATGGTGGAGCTTGATGCTCCAGGTGCACGATGAGGCATCTCTTCTATGGATGGACTTTGAGAGCCTCTTCCGCTCAGAGTTCGTCCTAGCCACCCTTCGTGCGGTGCGTATCCAGGAGCTTCTTCAGCTGCGGTAGGGAAGCATGACGGTCACTCAGTACTCGGCGAGATGTACCGATCTCTTGCGCTACTCGACTGACATGGTACGGGACCCATTCTTCCGGGCCCGGACCTTCGAGCAGGGTTTGAGACACGAGATCAGGGCATCGCTGATCTCCCTCAGCATACCGACTCAGACAGGAGTACTGGAGCGGGCCCTTTTGATCTAGAGCTTCCATGCTGAATCTACTCCAGCACCGAGACCCACCGCAGGGCGGCACGTGGCAGAGTCATCTGCAGTAGGCAGTCGACGGATGACTCAGGGGTTCAGGCAGACCAGACCTTCGGGCAGACGACCTCAGGACACTGGCTCAGTAGTGTGGGGCACACAGCGAGGAGCTAGTCTTTCGAGAGGCAGACAGTGCTACTCGTGCGGCGGGCAGGGCCACATGGCTCGTTACTGCCCGACCCGCCGTGCCGAGGAGTAGCAGACAGTTGAGGGACCACCAAGGCAGAGGCAGAGGGTCAACCGTGGCGGTCCGCAGGAAGGAGGCGGACAAGGCAGAGCAGCAGGTGGTGGGCGACGCTTTGAGGCTCTGCCACCACCACCACTAGAAGGTCCACCCCGACCACAGGGAGCTGGCGGGCAGAGACAGGCATAGCTCCAGGCAGCAGAGGCCTACGACCACGACGCACCCGAGATGATTCGAGGTACTATATGTGTCTATTCCACCCCTGCTGCAGTTCTTATAGACATAGGAGCGAGTCACTCTTTCTTAGCCGCTGCCCTTGTTCGGAGCTCGGAGATTCTGACAGAGCCGTTGGCTCGATCCTTATGGCTAGAGACTCCTACGGGAGCAGACTCGACGATTACGCACTAGTTCCGGTAGTGTGAGCTTACTCTAGGAGGCGAGAGCTTCGGCTAGGATCTTCTTTTAGCAGCGTCGAGGCCTTACGAGGTCATCTAGGGCATGGATTGGCTATCTACGGTCCATGCGCAGATTGACTATTTTAGGCATAAGGTGTGATGTGTACGCACCGACGGGAGCAGGTTCACCTTCACCGGCGAGAAGGGAGCCTTTGCAGCATAGGATGGACTTCCACGGAGGAGAGGACAACCCATCACTCATCATATGGCTAGCCTCATCCTTGGAGCAGTTGAAGTGCGGAGTCCTGGTTTTCCTGCAGTGGTGGATCAGTTTGCGGACGTTTTTCCTGACGACGTTCCAGGGCTACCTCCTCGCAGAGAGGTAGACTTTTATATTGACTTGTACCCCGGGACAACCCCGATATCCACTCCAGCATATCAGATGGCCCGCACCGAGCTTCGAGAGCTACGGGTACAGTTGGAGGACTTTCAGGGAAAGGGGTTCATCCGACCCAGTGTTTCACCCTGGGCTTCCCCGATATTGTTCGCCAAGAATGCGGACGGGAGCCTGCGACTTTGTGTTGACTATTGTCGCCTGAACTAGGTGACAGTGAGGAACAAGTATCTGCTACCGAGGACTGATGACCTCTTTGATCAGCTCAAGGGAGCACGGTGGTTCTCGAAGATAGACCTCAGGTCAGGCTATCATCAGCTCAGAGTCAGAGACGAGGACATGCAAAAGACGGCCTTCAGATGTCGTTATGGCCACTATGAGTTCTTGGTTAAGCCTTTCGGCGTAACCAATGCTCCAGCAGTGTTCATGGACCTCATGAACAGGATCTTTCAGCCATACCTTGATCGGTTTGTCGTGGTCTTCATCGACGACATACTGATTTACTCTACGACTAAGGAGGAGCACGCCTATCACTTGCGAGTTGTACTAGACACACTCCGAGAGCACCAGCTTTATGGTAAGCTCTCGAAGTGCCAGTTCTGGATAGGTGAGGTCCACTTATTGGGACACGTTATCTCTGAGGCGGGAGTTGCAGTGGATCCTGCGAAGATCGAGGCTGTGTTAGCATGGGAGCCACCCAGGAGCGTGACTGAGGTTCGGAGTTTCTTGGGACTAGCTGGATACTATCGGAGATTCGTGTCGGACTTCTCTAGATTTGCGACACCACTCACAACTTTGACGAAGAAGGGGAAACCCTTCGTGTGGTCAGACAGATGTCAGCAGAGCTTCCAGAAGCTGAGACAGAGATTGACCAGCGCACCTATCTTGAGGTTGCCTGAGGAGGGAGTAGGGTATGTAGTCTACTGCGATGCATCAGGTACCGGACTCGGATGTGTTCTGATGCAGGAGCGGGCAGTGATCGCCTATGGATCACGTCAGTTGAGGCCGCATGAGCAGAACTACGCTACCCATGACCTAGAGTTAGCAACAGTGGTCTTCGCTCTGAAGACATGGAGACACTATCTGATGGGCGAGCGCTTTACAGTCTTTTCTGATCATCAGAGTCTCAGGTATATCTTCTCGCAGAAGGACCTGAACCTGAGACAGCGGCGATGGCTCGAGTTCCTCCAGGACTATGACTTTGAGATAGTCTATACTCCTGGGAAGGGGAACGTAGTAGTCGATGCCCTCAGCAGGAGGACAGGCATTCCGCTACTCGAGGAGGCAACGGAGCAGCTAGCCTCTTTGCAGTTATCCTTCGTGGATAGAGATAGAGCAGCCTTCCTCCAGTCTCTCACAGTCACCCCTCCTCTACTGCAGCAGGTCAGAGAGGCACAGCGTGAGGACGCTGACTGTGATACACGGCGTGCACAGATATCCTCGGGATAGGAACCTGATGGTTTCTCCCTTGGAGCAGAGCACGACATCATTTTCAGAGGACGTACCATGGTACCAGTCTCTTTGCGAGAGGAAGTGCTGAGAGAGTTTCACACTTCTCCTTTGGAGGTACATCCTAGAGTGGCGAAGATGTACCAGGACCTCAGACGATGGCACTGGTGGCCGGGCATGAACAAGGCAGTAGCAGAGTTCGTTTCTCGATGCCTCACCTGCCAGCAGGTGAAGGCAGAGCATCAGGTACCAGTAGGATTGGTACAACCCTTGGAGGTCCCGGAGTGGAAGTGGGACGGCATATCTATGGACTTCGTGACTGGACTTCCATGCACTTCCAGAGGTCACGACTCCATCTGGTGATTGTTGACCGACTCACCAAGTCGGCACCCTTCTTACCCATCAGAGAGCAGGGCTCAGTGGAGAGCTTGGGACGTCTCTACGTTCAGGAGATTGTGCGGCTCCACGGCGTTCCATCATCTATCGTCTCCGATCGAGATGCTCGCTTTACTTCCCGGCTTTGGAAGGGGTTACAGGAGGCGTTCGGGACGCAGCTACGTCTGAGCACAACCTTTCACCCTCAGACGGATGGTCAGACGGAGAGGACCATTCAGACTCTCGAGGACATGCTCCGTGCATGTGTCCTCGACTTTGGTCGTAGTTGGGAGGACCACCTACCCTTGGTGGAGTTTGCGTACAACAACAGCTACCACTCCACCATCGGGATGGCACCGTACGAGGCGTTGTACGGCCGACCTTGTAGATCTCCTTTGTACTGGACAGACCCTGGGGAGTCAGCACTTGTGGGACCGGAGATGGTCCAGGCCACGACAGAGAAGGTCCAGGTCATCCAGGAGCGGATGAGGATAGCTCAGAGCCGGCCGAAGTCATACGCTGACAGGAGGCGGAGGCCACTAGAGTTCGAGGATGGTGACCACGTCTTCTTGCGGGTCTCACCTCGACGTGGTATTCGGAGATTTGGCCGAGGAGGCAAGTTATCTCCGCGCTTCATCGGACCCTTCCAGGTCCTCAGCAGGATTGGTGAGGTGGCCTATCGTCTGGCTCTACCACCTCAGTTGCACCGGGTGCACGACGTCTTCCACGTGTCTCAGCTGAGGAGATACGTGCACGACCCGGCGCACATCATTGACCATGGGGAGCTTGACGTTGACGATGGGGAGACTTTTACGGAGGTCCCGGTGGAGATAGAGGATCGACAATAGCGGGTACTATGTAGGCGATCGATTCCTCTTGTGCGCATCAGATGGCAGCACGGGAACCTCCAAGAGAGCACATGGGAGCGGGAGGCTCAGATGCGTGCTCAGTACCCTCATTTTTTTCCCTAGTTTTTTATGTATCTTTATGGGGACGTAAATCCCTGAGGTGAGAGTAATGTAAAGACCCGTAAAATTCAAGGGAAATTTTTTCTTAATTTTCTTTGGAATTTTACAAGAGAGCGGTTTCTGACGGCACCTGATTCCGAGGCCCGGAGTGCCCGGAATCAATTTCCGAAGTTTGGCTCGGGTACGTTCAGTGAACGAACGAGCGAGAATTTCTAACTTTTGATCCGGTGCTCGGAATTGAAATCTGAGGACACAGATGAACTCGCAGCGCCGATATTCGCTTAAGGAGACCTTTTTCGTAGTTGTGTTTATTACGGGACGAAAGTTAGTTTTTGGGAGAATTACAAGAAGTTAAATAAAAATGTGGAACACTTTTTATTTTTCTTACTTTTTGGTTAACTCCTCTCATAGGAAGTTAAAGGTGGGACCCACATCCACTTAACCTCCCTTGGGAGGATTAATTGTGGTGGGGCCCACACGAACCCCAACTTTTCATCTCCTCTCAAAACTCCCTTAACTCCATTTTTAAATGAACTTGACAACTTAGCTTATTAATTGGGTTGAGTTGTTTAATCTTTTTCAATCCTTTGAATTTCAAAAGGTTTGGTTGAGTAAATAAAATAAGATCTTAGCTTATTTTATTTGGTTAGAATTCTCTAGCCTCTTGAGAGATTTGAAGCCTTCTCCTTCTTCTTCTTCTTCTTCTTCAATCTTGACGAAGAACGCGAAGAACCTTCGAACTCCGACGAAGAACGCCGCTCCTCTCTTCTTCGTAGCCGTTGTTTCCAAAGATCGACGACGTCTTCCATGTCAACGAAAGGGAACGCTGCTTCCTCCTCAGACTTCCTTCGTCGGCTTACGAAGATTCGCCAACGACGTACCTCTTCGGACGTGACGCCCGACCTCCGCGACGTTGTCTTCCGCGGGTCGTTGACGATCTTCGATCTTGAAACAAAGGTAGGGGTTTGTTGTGGTTTATTTCTTTACTCTCGTTCTTTGTTATAGAATGATAATCTTGTGATTAAATATTTAAGAGTTATCATCTAACGAGAGGAGTGTCGGACCACACAAACACGGCCGAATTCCCCCTCCTTTGTTCTTGGTTATTTATATAATCTTGTGATGAACGAGAAGGCGCGGTGCCGTCGCACCACATGGGAATCGCCCGGCTTATTTACGCGACGCCGTCGCGTCGCGCCGTGGATGGATTATCATGAACGCGACGTCGTCGCGCCGCGTCGAAGGGAACTGAAGGCGCCGCGGCCGGAGCGGGGCCGCGGCGGAGAGGCGCGGTGTCGTCGCACCGCGCCGGACGACGAACACCGCGGCCGGTGTCGGAATCCGAAAGGGGACCGGCCGGCCAGGTGGGCCGGCCGGAAGGGGAAAACTGGGGGAATTTAATTCCCCAGGTCAACTCAAATGCCCCCCCCCCCCATTTATGATGGGGGGCGGTTTCTTTAAGGGGGGCAGGCGGCCCCCGGTTTTCCTCAAAGCAGGCCCCCACGAGGGGGGGCCGGTTCTCCAAAGGCGCGGCTAAAAGCCGCGCCGCCATCATGTAGAAGCGGGGGCCTTGCCGCCCGCGCGTGGCACCCAGCGGCGTCAGGCCGCGCCGGACCGCCGCCGGCCGGGCCGGGTCGGACCCAGGTTGGGTCGACCCGGTTCGGGGCGACCCAGGGGGAGTTGGGCCGGGTCGGCCCGGACCCGGACCCCCCTTTTTCGAATTGACTTGGGTCTTTTGCTCATAACATGAGCTACGGACCTCCGATTGACGAACCGTCTGCGGCAAAGCGATCCTTGGATCGAGACAGCCGTTTCGGTATATTACACTCAGGGTTTCGGAATACTTTGAGTTTGGCCAGGTTGGTTCGTTCACGAAACCAACCGGGCCCTCGGAGCGGAAACGCTCATATCTGGAGCTACGGACGTCTGATTGTCGTGCCGTCAGCTTTGTTGTGTTCCTCTTAGTGAGACAGATCTTTTGGCATACTCCACCCGAGGTTTGGACGCAGGTGGTGTACGGTCGGGCTGGTTTTTCCTTAAAAAAACCAACCGGGCCCCTGGGACGAAAAAGCCAATAACTCTCAGACCGGGCATCTGATCGATGCGCCGTCTGTTGCGTTGAGTTCCTGTTGGTGATACGGAACTTTTGGATACATCAACTCTGGGCTTTGTGACAGTTGATGTATCAGCCTCTCGGCTCGTGGAGCGGACCCTCCAGAACGAGCTTGCTGTGTGCGGGAACCCTAGTGTTGGCTGCGACTGTTACTGTGACTGCTACTACATCTACTACTACTGTGACTGCGACGACGACAGTACAGAGATCCTGTGTGGATTTGACGACGACTACAACACTCAGTGATCCTACGTGGATCAGTACTACAGGTCCTGTGTGGGCCCGATCCTGTGTGGGTCTTTGTGCTCATCGGTCCTGTGTGAACCAGCGCCTACAGGTCCTGTGTGGGCCCGATCCTGTGTGGGTCTTTTGCGGGGGTTAGTTACCTATCGATCCTTCGTGGGTCCGACGACTTAGATGGATCAGAGATCATCTTTATCGTCTTTCAAAGAAGTATACCTGTGTGGGCTAAATCCAGTTGCTTTCCTGTGTGGTTTGTGCTGTGCTATCCTGTGTGGATTTCGTTTTGCTTTCCTGTGTGGAATACGTTTACTTTCCTGTGTGGACTGAGTTGTACTTGGGATCGGAGGTTGGAGCGTGTTGGAATTGATGACTTAGGTATATGTATGGGCATATACCTAAGCGGTGTCGGTTGTTACTTAGTTATTGTATCATACCTTTGTGGTTTATCCTTTGTGGATTTTGGGAGACCTTCGGGGGTCTCGGGGTCCCTACTAAGTAGCTTATACTCACCCCTGCACGGGCTATGCCCGCACTACGTTGTGTTGGTTGCAGATGACGGACAGCGTTGATCGTGGTTGAGTCTTGCAGAGCAGAGCGGTACCTGGAGGTGGACCACTGGGAGGGATGTACTCAGAGCGGACGGTGGGACCCGTGGAGTAGTGGAGCTACCTGTACCCACCCTTCAGGTGGGATCTCCAGTGGACAGCTCGGTGTAGCGGCTTTTACTTTACAGTTTTTGTTTTCCCTTTTGAGTTATACTTTACATTCAGTTTGGGTTTGTATACTGGCCCATTTACTTTTCCGCACTTTCAGTTGTACTTTGTTTTCACTTAGTGTTTACTTTCCGCTTGCTTACTCTATGGTGTTTGTTTACTTTTCAAAGGCAATGCCTTCCCTTTTTACTGGGAATTACTCCTTGGTGCTAGTCGCCAGCCCCTGGCCTATGGAAGGCGGGCTTGGGGTAGTCACGGCACGGGCCCCGAGGGCGGGTCGTGACATTGATCATCTCTATTCTCTCGAGCATATTCCATAACATCCATGGATATTGGATAGTCCAAACCTGGAAGGATGTATCCTTGTAATTTTTCCGACCCATCAACAACATACACTTACATTCTAACAAGAATCAAAATAGTATGGTAAAATTTGATAGAACTAGGGGATCCCCCTCACCCCCTCAACTGCTACTGTAGTGTCTCCTATGGTTTATGTAGCACCAAAAACATGCTTCATGGGATCTAATCCCTAAAAAGACACTGAGTTTTCTTAACTAGGTCTATATAATGACCAAACTAAATAAATATGAGAATAATGGCATGATTTAGTGATATTAACAACATCAGAATCATGATCAGGTCCTCTAACATCACTATCATCATCTTCAGTCCCATTATTTCCATTATTTCCATTACATATATATTTCCCAATATTCTCAGTAGACACACACACAACCTCTTTAGATTATTCATAAAAATAACTTCTAATTTTTTCATCTCCAGAAGTCTATGACTCCTCAACTAAAACATCTATACATATAAGAAATTATATTTCCTGTACATAAACTGAAAGACTATATGGGAAAAAACATTGTAGGATTTTTAGGGAAATTAATTTTACCTACTTATGGATCTATGGTTTCCACATCCTCACCAAAAGCACCAGAATCATATACTTCTTTAGAGTAATACTCCACGATCTCATATTTCTCCATGATTGGAAAAAAAATCTTGGGTCAGATATGATAATCTATTTTATTAAAATTCTATTGATCTCATCATTATCAAAAACCCACGTGTACACCCATAGGTTCCAATATACATTAATTCTTCTGTTAAAAACCTTCATTATGTAGTAACCAATACATTCCACTTCATCTTCCTCTAGTTCATTAATAAAAAATTTAGTTTCTAATATGAGTAAAATTGAATTATGATAAATGAGAGAATTGGATCTGTGGTGTGACTTACACATCTCAAACATGTGAACCATGAGGAGTCTATATAGGTTGTTGTTATCAACTTATTTGATAATTAATAAAAGCTAGAAATGATGATATATAGTTCAATTAATTCTCTATTTCATTTGAAATATTAAATATTGGAAAAATATAAAAAGAATCTTATATTAAAAATCCTACTGTGTAGTGGTATGCCTTCTTAAAGATCTATCACCTATTAGATTAATAAAATTATCTTCACAAAAAATGATTTATTGGAACTGGTTATCATAACACGACAATCTTAAACAATAATCAATTAAACACATTTCCAATTATATGATGACATGTAATTTTTTTTCACAAATATAATTATTTATATCAGATCCTTATTCCTCCCTAAAATAATCAAAAAATACTGATAAACACGATGAACCAATCTAGGATAGAAAGTTTTGTCACTTTTGTAAAACCAATAAACCAAAACATGGTCTTAGAGACCCTTTAATACCAATTAATTACATGAATGAAACCATTAATCATAGATTTTATTTTTTGAACATACAACCTATTTTTTATGTTGTAGGAACCAAGGTTTGATAACATCTTAGCTCAGTTATCCATTTGAATTCATCACCTAAATCAATTTCATATGTGAAGAATCATCAAGTATCTTGAATAATATAATTTATTAGAAAATAAGACTAAATTACGGTTTTATAAAGTTTTATGGTCGAGAGATAAAGGGGATGTTAAAACGACTCGAGGGAGTTAGGCGCAAGCAAGCTTGAATCCAATTTCAAATATTAAGCCAGATATTTTAGTTGAGGATTTGAAATAATAAATTATAATAAAAATTAGTGAATAAATAAAATAATAATTTTGAAGATAAATTTGTTAATGGTTGAAATAATGTAAACTAAGACCATTACTTTTACAATACTGACTCTCCTAATGGTGACTCTCTAATAGTGACTCGCCAACAGTGAGTCGCCAACAGTTACTCACCAATGGTGACTCTCCAACCACGACTCTCTATGTAGGACTTGACAACGGTGAATCTCTAATAGTGAATCACTAATAGTCACTCTCTGATGTCAATTCTGCAAAGGTGACTATCAAACGATGGATCCCAAATTGTGACGCTTGAATAGTAACTCGCCAATAGTCTTCATTCAATATTTTTATACAAATCTAATTTTTTCAATCATAATTCAGGATTTATGTGTGCTTATCTCTCATAATTCAATGGATGATAAAAATATCAAAATCCATATGTTCAGTTCCTATGAATTCAATAGTTATATCACACGTTTTAAAATGATCACTCAAAAGGTGATGTCTAACACAAAATTTATTTTTTCTATAATGAGACACATGATTCTCAGAAATATTTATTACACATGAATTGTCACAATTTATTGGGACTTGATTGAATTGAAATCCATTGTCCAGTAATGTGTCTTTCAATGATAAAATTTGTGCATGACAACTCCCTACAACTATGTACATAGATTTAGTTGTAGATAGTCCATTCAAAATTGTCTTCTTACTACCCCAAGATACTAGAGACATTCCGGAAAGATGATTTGTTCCATAGGTTATTTTTATATATATATTTTAAGCACCATAATTATCATTTGAGAAACTCTATAAGTCAAATTATTTCCCTCTTGGATAAAATAGTCATGTATTAGTTGTATATTAGATGTATTTGAAAATCCTTTGAACAAAAAGTAAATGAGACTCTTTAGTATTTTCCCAAAAATAGGACCACTAACACAATATAAAAACTATTTCATGTCCTCTAGAAGTTCAATATAACAAACTTACAAACATACATCTATAATTTGGATGATCCACTAACATTCCAGTTTAAACAATATCAGACATACAGTTTGTACTAATTGGAGTGTCACCATTTTTAGTGTTATCCAAACCAAAATAATTTAGAATATCTTTCATTTAGTTACATTGATTTAAAATAATTCTATAATTATTTTTAGAAATACAAAAACCAATATGAAATTTATGTTCACCCATTAAACTCATTTCAAATAATTTTTTATCACTCTTGGAAAATCCCTAGAGAAATATTTTTTACAAGATCCCAAAATAATATCATCAACATAGATTTGAACTACCAAAAAAATATATTAAAATCATTTTTATAAATAGTTTCATATCAAGGATAAATACTAAAATCCATTTTAAAATTAGATCACATATGATTGTATCATACAGTTATCTTAGAACCTATTTCAAACCATATAAATCCTTTTTTAATTTAAAAACATGATTTATAAAATATGGATTTTGTAATCTATGTTATTGTTCAAAAAACAATACTCATCTATATATCAATTTGAGAATTAACATTTTACAACCATTTAATATTGTATAAAATAAAAATTTTCTTCATAGTTTACAAATTCCTTTAAATGATCATTGAAGCATTTAAGGATGAAAATACCATTTCATATTGAAAGTTTTTATTTAAAATTTACCAATTTCAAAAATATTATAGAAAAAAATGGTTGAAAAGAAAATTTGATTCCTTCAATATATGCTTCAATATATTGGGCATTCACGATAGTTTAAAATTCCATTCATTTATTATACTTTAATATTTAGATTAATTTCATTTTTTTTGTTGAAATGAAAATATAGTGTATGAAAAATAGATGAATATTAATTATAAATAATTTTGTAAAAAGTAAATTATAGGATAAATGAATTTAAATAATCATTTTATATAATTATAATAATACTTTAAATAATTTATAGAAAACATGTACATATAAAAAAAGTGTTTTCAACCAAAGAGAGGAATTATGTCAGATTTATATAAAAAAAGTATTTTTTTGGAATTTAGTACATAATGATAGGATAATGAATACTAAAAAAGATAATCTATTTATCTAAATATATTAATATAAAACTCGTGATATTATTGAGATTTATATTTTAAAATATCATCATCAAAAAAATTAATCATAAACAATCTTAGTAAACTAGAAGACTATATCATAATACCCTTACTGCAGGTTAGAAATTTTTTGAAAGAGATATACCCTAATTAATAATACAATATAATTTATTATAATTAATTATAATAAATAAGTAAATACATAAAATATCATATATGATCATTTTATAACATTACAACACCCAATTATAAATAATTCATTTATAAAATTATCTTTTTTTGTTTTAACTATTTCATTTTTCATTTCAGTTTCAGTTTAGTAGTTTTGGTACATGAACATTGATCATAGATTTATAAAGTACATATTGTTAATCAATATATAAAAATAATATAAATTAATTATATATTTATTTATAGTT
Organism: Viscum album; assembly: GCA_963277665.1. NCBI lineage: Eukaryota > Viridiplantae > Streptophyta > Magnoliopsida > Santalales > Viscaceae > Viscum > Viscum album. Next base: position 941,334,382 of record OY728129.1, read on the forward strand.
ATCCATGTAATGTATATATATTAAAATTCATTACACCCTCAATGGAGAGGGTGGACCATTTGTAGGCATGAACATTGTATTAACTTTTCAACAGATATAATAAAACAAAGATATATAATAAAGTTTCATTATAAAATAATTATTATATCATATATATAACACAAATATATAAAAATTTATACATATTAACATCTATGAAAAAATTATTTGAAAATTGAATCGCATCGCTTCGTGGTGGTGGCATTCCACCCATACAAATGAGCGGCATTATCATTTCCCAATAGATGGTATAATGGTTGATGATAGTTTCTCCATTATTATATTAAAATTAAAGTATGATTAAGATACAAAATTAATTACTTTATAAAATATTCAGTATATTTTGAGGAGTAATTTGAATAAATAAATTTGAAAATGCTTAGTTAACAGATATGCCACTTCGTTAAAAACACTCTTTTGACCAAAACATTAAACCCTCAAAAAATGAATTTGGGAATGAAAATATGGTCTAGGATGTGGTGAAGGAATCTAGAATGGTATCAGGGTATAAATATTCTGATCTTCAATTATGAACATCGTCACTAATAAAGGAGTAGAGGTTCCCCTTTAAAAGATTGGGGAGCACCCTCAAAATTATATAAAATATTTAACAAAAATAAATAAATTTGAATCATAAAAGGGATAACAATTAGAATAAATCGATTAAAGTATGTGAATTATTCAAAATAAATTCATTAAATATTATTTTTTTATGTTTGGGTTATGTTTTCACCCATATGTGTGGGTTTTAAAATCAGATAACCCTTTCAACAGATGTATTGATATAAATGTTTTTTTATCCATAGTGGTCCTGAAATTTAAAATTAAAGGTAATGTAACTCATAAATGGAAAATGCTCTAAATTTTCAACCATACCCCATTCATTTGGATTATGAACAGTTTTTTTAATTTATATCAATTAATACAATACTATTAGTGTCATTTTTTCGATATTATTCATATTTTTTGACCTCAAAATAATCATGAATGAAAATTAATATGAATATAACCATCTAAAAATAATAATATGTGAAATTTATCTTAAAAATTATTTAAAAATATAAAATTAAATAAATAATAATTACTTTTTAAATTTATAAATTATTTTATATAATTATTCAACTCCTTACACCAACACTGTGTTAGTGTTAAGTAAGAATTTAGGTAATTATTACATCAATGCAAAATAAAACAAAATTATAAAAATAATTAAGTAACGTTTAATATAGTTATTTATATCCATGAATGATTTTTTCAAATCACAAAATATAATAGATATTTATAGAATATATGTGAAAGTTTTTACTTTTTCTTTTAAAAAATTGATATAATGGTCAAAATAAATGTTAAAAAGTATAAAAATAATATATTTTCAAATTTTTTATAATTATGGATGAAATAGACACACCTAAATAAATGAATTATTTTTATTCATTGTATTTAAATCCTTACCTAAATAGTTTTAACCCTAATTAACCTATTTTACCTTTACCATTCTAATTAAAATTTATCAAGGTTAATATTCCTTTGGATCAAAGTTAAGTGGGTCCAATTTACAAAATTTGACCATAAATTTCAAAATATGGTATAAATTTTTAATGATTTGATTTATTATTGTGGAAGAATTAAATTAAATATTAAACACCTAAAATGTGGTGAAATTATTTTTTTTCATGAATAAATGATGTTTATTGAAGAGTATAATTTTTTAATACAAATTAAATAATAAAATTTGTTTCAATGAAATTAATTAGGTTATTAATTCTATAAATGGACCAATAATACTTCAAAAAAAAATTAAAATAAAATTGAACATTGTAAATTATTTATATTAAAATTTATTTTTCTATAAAAATAAATATTTTTTACTATTAATAAAAAATAAATATTTTAAAAAATTATCAAAAAATCACTAAAAGATGGTTATGAATTTAATATTTAAAAGAACTGAATCTAAAATTTTATATAAATTTTATATTTGTCTATGAAAATAATTATTATTATTTTTCACAAAATACAGAAAACCCATTTTTGTGGGAAAATTAAATTTTTAGAACATATAATGACATAACAAAAAATTGAAAACTTATTTAATAGAATATGTTATATTCCTATAAAAATTATAAATGATTTCCAAAATGTTTCTATTCTTATTAACTATTCTAATTTGACATATTTTTACAATGGAAACCAATATTATGGTTCACGTAGAATACGTTTGTGTGTATCATTTTCCATTAACAAAATATAATTTTCTTAAAGTGAAATATATAATCAAATATCATTCTATTACATTCCATACCATTTAAAATAGATTTCAACCTAGAAATTCCATTACAAAGACACATAAAAAGGAATATATCTGTGATTCATCACATCCTTAGGTTCCCATGTAGATTCTTTTGATTTTTGGTTCCTCTGGTGAATAATAACTAACAATCAGGGCTTCTTACTTACTAATTTATCTCAATGATATAAGATTTATACTAGTTATTCATCACACAAACTATCATGATCTAGTGGTATAATCATTGAGTTCAATGCATAAAACTGGATCATTATATACATACTCAAGAGAGAATCATTTAACACATTGTGAACATGAGAGAGGTTTAGTGTAATTTCCATGTCATACGATATTTTCATAAAACAATCATGAATCTTAGATGTTCAAATATACCGAGGGTTTATATTTCTGTTATTTACTAATATCATAAACATTTTTTATGGTGAAACCTATATTAATACCTTAAAAAAACAATGGATTCCATATTTAATAAAGTATTTTTTTGATATATAAAATTATTTGGAATATGGGATTCCATGATGTGATGTTTAAAGTCCTTAATATTCACTGACATTTCCTCATCTAAATTAGTTAAAAATAGATTTATTTTTCTAGATTCATTCTAATATTTCATATTTTTATAATTATTTATATAGTGGGAACCATAATGATCTAGAGTAATGCTTTATTGAAAAGTATTATTTTAATAAAACAGTACTAAAAGAAGTATTTCATCCAAACCACCTTTGAATGTCATGGAAATTGAACCCATTATATCTTAGAGGATTTTATGTTTTCTCTAAGAATAACCATCTATTTGAGGATTCTATCAAGATCATATAAAAAATTCTAACTCTTGGAAATACAACCTACATTAATGAATATTCAAGGTAGAACATAGATCAGGATCAGATATAATAGAATATGGTACTCGATGAAAATATACCCCATATATAATGTAAAATCCTTCAACTGAATGAATATAAAAACTAACATAATAGATATTAGGTTTTCTAAATTCATAAGATGATTGAATACAACCCAAATAAGAATATTTACTTTTTTAGGATTTTGATGAATAAATCCATGTTGATGTTTTCCCATCTCCATTAAGGTATAGGAAATGGATGTAACATCCCCATATATTTATATATATCAACCAATAAGTACTAATAAAATAGGAACATAAATATATACACCATAATATATATCTTTATGTTGTCTCATCATAATTACTCTTTTGCGTCCTTATACATCTTCATACTTCCATGATGAATTGATAATAATGAACTATCATATTTATCCATTCACTACCTCTTCTAATTTAGTATCTATATCAAAACAACATGTTTTCTTAAAATTTATCATTCTATCACAATCAAGGATGAACACGGTAATATTTTTGCCAAATTTTTCCAGTCTACATCTTCCTTATATTATTTTAATAATCAAATGGATATATGGTTGAACGGTAATTTGAGAAATAAATTATGTTTCCCCTTAAATAAAAGAATTTACATACACGATTTTAATATTAATAAATATTGGATGCTTTATTTATCCACATCATAAACAAGATAACATGATCCTTTCACTCAAACGATCCATTAATTTTTTTTCTTTCCTGGGGTAGTAATATATTGAGAAATCATAATCCTTAATCAACTCCAACAATATTTTATGTTGTATAATCAAACCAATAGGAGTGAACATGTACTTTATACTTTTATTATTATTTTCTATGCAACACCATTCCCCCTAATGTTAAATCCTCCGTAATTTTTATGAAAATGTAATCATATCTAATTGCCAAAAATGTGAAGGTTAACTTTTCACCTAAATCATCAATTGCTAGAAATTATAATATCTCAAAATATAATTCATCATGATAAATGTACATATACTATCATTAATTCACCACTATATATAAATTCACTTCTCTGCTTTAGGGTAATATTAGAATAGGTGCACTGACTAACCTTCATTTTAGTGCCTTGAAATTTTGTTGACATTCTTCTATAAAAATAACATGTCACACATATGAGTTAAATATATGAGTGTAATAGATATCCATGACAAAATATTCATAAGTCATTGATAATATATATAAAATTGAAGAAACATAAAAATCTTAGTCACAATGGTTTGCATGGGCCAATGTTCTATAACTTCATTCCTTGATATATCCACTGATATACCATATTTTGAGATTTTATGACCAAATAGTAAATAATTTTATAGCCAAAACTCAAATTTATGAAATTCTATATATATGCTATCCTTTTATATTGTCTTCATTATAATCTAAAAGAGATATTCATTTTATTCATTTCTTATATAATATATATGAATGTGGTATAAAATTACTACAAAAAATTGATCATCATAATATTTAAAGACCTTATTCTTTATATATATGAGTATATTTGGTAAATTTGTATGACTTAATGGAATATATATAATTTTAAATGTAAATAATTGAAAATTATTGATCTCTAAAAAATTGATAAAAAAATACATCAATATAGAGTAGAGGATAATTGTTCATGATATTGAGCTTATTTAGTTCCAGATAATCAATACACTACTACATCAATCTATCATTCTTCATCGCAAAAATAATAGGTTCACCTAATGGTTATTCATTTGGGAAATGAATCCCATATAAATATTCTCTTTTTGTTTCTTCTCTAAATCAATAATTTCATTCTAGTCTATTTTCTATAGATTCATTTAAATAGGTGTTACGCTTGTTATGTGTTCTAATGATAACATAACTTTATAATTCCTAGGATGATTCTACAAATCTTTTAGAAGAAAATCAACAAAATATTATACAACTTGAATAAATTATATTTTTAGAATATATACAATCATATGAGATAAAAATATGTTTTCAATATGAATAATGAACCATATAGTGGATAATATATTAATTTAAATTTTATATTTATCATGACAATGATATAAGATCATATTTTAGTTAATATAATAAAACACTACTTCAATTAATTGAAGTTGATAATGGATTTAAATTTACAAATCCAATACATGTCTGATATAAAATTAAATTTCATTAGATGGATAATAAAGAGTTTTGATGGATGTACATTCCTAAAAACATCAATTTAAGTATAATAATACACATGAGATTCACAAATCATGAAATTAAGATTTCTCACTTCTAATCCATCACATAATAATTGGTGTGGTAACGTGTTACCATTTGAAATTTCATCAGATATAAAAGAGTGGGTAGATCTTGATTGAGATAAAATATTAACAACTCAAGAGTGGAGGGTATGTGTACCATACACCATTTCTTTATCGTACCAAAAATTAGAGATAGTGAACAGTAGAGAAAACAAAATATCTCAAGGATTAATAGATTATTGATTCCAACAATCATTATTAATATCCATATATTTTCACTAGTTATTATAAATCCATAATATATGAAAAATAGCACATTTTAGAGTGTGGATAATTTTTTGATTCTTTTTCTATAATATTATATATTTTGTTCTTCCCAATAATAATTAATTTCAATTCTAAATTACCTTCAATTATAGATATATATCCTTTACATGATTCCTTATGAAAATTTAATAAATGTTTCTTTCATAACATCAAGAATTTTGAAATTCTCATATATTTCATTCAATGGTTTTTTGAATTTTTTTATATTCCATAATTGTTTTCTTATCAAAATCCTAAGACTGATGGCTAACATCAATCTCTATTTCCACTATTTTATCCATCAAATGATTTCATCATATATAATGAAGTTCCTTTTGGATAACTCCACTGTGGCAATTGGTTATGTTCCAAAAAATAATTGATAAATATTACATTAAGGGAGGATGATAACAATATTTTCATACCACAGAAGTTTTATGAAAATTTTCTCACATTCCCTAATGGATTCTTAATCCTTCTATATAGGATCAATGAATCTTTTCTCCATTTTAATAAAAATAATACAGTGAATTTAATTATCAAAAAATTTGATAAAAAACTCTTCCCTCTTGATAGAGTATATTTTTCATGTTACCTCATTTTCTTGATAAATTTTCTCCACTAATCTAATTCACGATCCAAATGATAAAGATCTATAATAAATTATTCAAGGTATAAAATCTATAATTAAAAAATTCTCTTATTATTATAACCAATAGATTACTATGAAACAATTGGATCATTAGTACAACTAAATGAATGATAAAATTTCCTTATATCATACTCAACATTATATTATTCCCTTAATTGTTCATTTGAGGTTTTATAATTATTCACAACTTGAGAATTTCATGAAATAGTTTCAATAATATTTTTCATTACATCTCCCATAACATTTGGACACTCAAGAGGAACAGAATGTCATTTTACTTCACAATCAGCATTAACAATATTCATTTAGGATCAATAAATTATAGAAACCCAAAATTAATTATGTGATAAATATTAATAATAGGGGAAAACCATATAACCTCGGCCATAAAAAAACACTAGGATATTATATTATAGTTAAAGACATCTCTATTGTCAACTCTAAATATTTATCATCTTATTTTACAAAGGTAAATAAACTTATATTTGATATTGGAAATATAGATACATTTATTTACTATATAAATATTATATCTTAATTGATGGATATTTAATACATAACATTACCATGAACTTTGTAATCATATTGGCCTATCATCTTTAAAAATAGGTATACATAAACAAATTTTTCATAATAGATCCAAATTATATTCTACGTATTTAATCATAACTACCAACATTTATAGAAATATGATACATATTATATTTCCTTATCTCCTATGTAATTAAAAAATAATAATGTGTTAGCATAGATTCTCGTTAAGGGTAAACAAAATACAAATCATTGATCACATATGCATAACATGAGTACAATGTCGTATGAATGAGAGACAAACATTTCAAAACTATACAAAATATATAATAGATCATAATATTGATTCATGTATTCAATATATGAGGTTCATCAAAAATGAATCAAAATATAATCAAAAAAATAATCCTTAAGTTCCTGAATATGGTATAAGACATATTTTTGTGGTATAAACATAAATATAAAATATAATTTCATTAGTTAGTGATCATTGGAATGACATTCATAGTGATTTGGGTTCACTTCACATTACATTATATCCTTATTCAAAATTCACTCCCAATAATATAATTAGTGAAACTTTCCCTTACTAAATTGGTATCACTCTCTATTAATGTCCATATTTTTTTTAGAGGATATCCACCTTCTCCTGAAGAATTAGAGCTCCAATTAGTTATTGACACACACATATCATAACGAAAGTCATTTTTTTGTTCCAAAAGAAAATAATAATAATTATTAAAGTATAACATATGGAAATGTTGTGGTTTTCATATTAATTTCATTATATCATTATATAATAACTTGTAGAAAACAAATGGGTTTCATAATTGCTTCATAATTATATAATTAATAGATTGGAAAAACGTGTTTAACCAAATTTCCCTTAAATATTAATCATTATACATCAATTGAATGAAATAGGAAGGTATAATTGGATCATATCACCATTAAATAATATATAACATTGAAAATATGTAATAATTAAAGATAATTGACTTTAAAAGATCACTATAATCTCTATGAAGGAATATAGAAATGACACCTTCAAATAAGTTATTTAAAATTTCTAAAAATTCAAAATATTAGGTAAATTTATTCGAACATAAAATTGAAATTTTTTAATTAAATCTTCAAATAATTGATATTTTTTTATAGTGGAAAATTCTATTCATGTTGTATACATTAATTTAAATATTCTTTTCACTTTTTTTTAAACAGCTTAAAATTTTCCTATCTAGATAATGTGATGAATATTTTTATAAAATTATAGAAAATATAAATCATGAGTTAAAATTAATTTAAAAAATTATTTTATAATATTAAAAACATAATATTTTTTTATTAAATAGAGACATGGAAGAAAAAATGTTTTGGTGGATGCGATAAATAATTGCAGATGAATTTCAAAATAATTTTTAGTTGTTTGAGTACATAAGTAGAATACAATTACTTAAAAAATTATAATCTCTATAAATAAAAATAGGGTATTTAAATTAATTAGTCTATTCATAATTAGATCCAAAAACTTCATCACTAGAAACAAAGGTATAAACAATCTTGGTAGACATGGAGAATATAACAAAAATTCTTACATTAGGAGTAACATTATTTGATGGTGCCCTAACCTCTAATATAATAAATATAAAATTTATATAAATCTATAGAATGATAATTTAATGATTAAAAATATAATATATCAATTCTTATAAAATTTCAAAACCCATTTATAATTAATTCTATATTATAAATGTCATTTTCGAGAGTGACCTGTTTTAATTTTCGTTAGAGATTCAGTTGGATAGTTCTGGTACTTTAACAGTAATCATAGTTCCAAAAAATCTATAATGATAAAAATGATTTAATTTTCATATATAATAAATATAAAATATTTAAATTAAATTTACTCTAATTTTTATTTATTAAAAAAGGAAAAATGAATGAAATCTCTTTAAGGATGAGTTAGTTCACACGTGTACACAAGTGAAATTATCATTTAACAATTGATCGGAAGAATTTGGATAATGTTTGTTAAATAATTATAACAATGGTTATTTAAATTTAATATATTGAATTCATTATTTAAAAATTGATAACATATATTTAGAATAAGAATAATAATAAAATAAATTGAAAATGATCATTTTTGAGTTATAACTCTTCATTGAGAAACCACTTTTAGAGTACTTTGTATTCCCTCTAAGGACAGTCTTTTATAAATTAAATAATATCAATGATGTGGTTAAGGAATATATTATGATATTATAGTACCATTTCTCTATGTTGAAGGCTCAAACATTGTAAAAATGAATGAGATGGAATTATTTTTTACCAATTAATGGGGGCGTCCTTGGATTTTGTAATGTATTAAATTAATATAAATTAATTTTTCTTAAAATGGAATTTAATTGACTAAATTAAAATAAATTATATTAATTATTCAATGTAATCTCATCCAATAAATTTTTTATAATGTTTTCACCGTTATCTCTTTTTTTAACTCATGTTAACATTTTTTAAAAATTATCATGATAATGTTGTTTTGTTCACTTTAGGGGACATGAAATTAAAATAAATTGAAAATAATTCCAAATAGATAGTGGTTAATTTTTTAATGTATAACTAATTCTCGTTGATGAATATGGTATTTTTATTAATCATAAATCATTTAATAAAATATTATTATGAATTTTAAACTTTTCATTTTTATGACATTAAAAAAATGAGAGAAATTGAATAAAATATAATCCACTACTACATTCAAAAAATGATGGAATTTTATAAAATATTTGTGGAATAATTATAATCACACCATAATTATTAATTTTAGTGTTTTTCAAATGATTTTCTACTTTTCTACGGCTTTTATAGGAACTCTATCAATGTAATGTATTCATTTGACATTATTATTTCATCAATAAACTTTTAAATATATTACCATATCAAATTTTAATTAATAATCCAAATATTTATAAACAATATTTTTTTATACCTATCTTAAAATATTATTGGTATTAAAATCAAAAAAAATAACATTATTGACATTATCATTTACATAAATATTGTATATGTAAACATAAAAGAAAAGAGGAAATAAATGGTCATATGTTTTTATTTTTTATTATTATAGTTGAAATATACTAATATAATGAAATAATTATAGGTTTATGAATGAATTTTAAGCCTTTTAAAATTATGTTTAATCATAAATAACCAATGTTAATTTTTCAATTTTAACAATATTTTATTACGATATCAATTCATATTGAACAACAATAAAAGGAAACTATTTACCAAATTTGATTATCTAGATTGAAAAATAAGAAATCCATTTTTTGAGGATTCAATTCAATGAATTAGAAAAAGTAATTTTAAATTAAAATTGATAAAAGTGATGAAATTTCGTTGTCCCTGAAAAAATATTTTCTGAATTATAAATATTTCTATAAAACAATTAGCCATAAAATTAGTTTTTATGTATTCTATGGATTATAAATTATAAATATTATATATTCATTCATTTATAAATATTTAAAAATAGAAAATTTATAAATTAATCATAAGAAAAAATTATTTCAAGGAAAAATAATTTCTTTCATTAGTCATCATAAAATAAAAATATTCAAAAAAAATCATTTGAAGATAATTATTATCTTATTATTTTAATAAATAAAATTAAAATTTTTCTAAAAATCCCTAAAATGGGTATAAACTAATATTATAATTTTTTCACAATAAATAAATATAAAAATTTTGTTGATGTGTATTTTAAATTAATATAATAACATTACTATAAATTCAATGATTTTTTTAATATATTTTCATTATTGTAAAAATTTATAAACGATTTTGGAAGTGTTTTTATTCTTATACACTATGAAAATATAATTTCTAATTCATTATAGTATATTGTATGATGGATCATTAAGATTAATGATTTTGTGTATCTTAATGTTTTAAATAAAGATAATTTATTTTAAAATAATATTATCATAAAAGATTTAGGTTTACTATCAATCAGATTTAAGGTACATGAGTTAGAAGTATTCTATATCTACATTTCTTCATTTCATAGATCATGGTGTTCAGTTTATAGTCTACTATCACTCTTTATGACTTATCTTTGGAATTTTCATGATATAGGATAGAAAGGGTGTTTATTTTTAGTCGTGGTAGTTATGACTCCATGAAATTAATGATGCCACTCATTATCAAGAGTTAGTGATAGTCATGTTTGTCTTGATGTTAAGGAAAAATTTCCATATAATTTAACGTTTTGTGATTTTAACTTATTATAAGTGCATGAGTTATGCCTAATCACCATGTTTCTTAAAATTGAGATGGTGGAGTAGATGGAATTCTAACTAGATTATAAATTTTTTATTTCGTATACCCCAATAAAGGGTAATTGTGTGTATCATATAGTAATCTATAAGTGAAAAAATGATTTAATATATGAATCTATGGATTCAATGGGTGTGATGGAAGAACACATAATGATATTCCTTGATATAGAGAGTTTGGTGGCAGAGGATTCATTTTTTATATGATGATGATTTTTTACATAGTCAAATATGTGGATGAGTTCTATATGGGGATTTTAAAATGGAGGATTACCAATATTTTTGTTGTATGTGGTGATTCCACTAATGAATTATCTGAGGAAGATCAACACCAGCTATTATTTAAAGGGATGATTTACATTTCATCACTGATTTACAAGGGGGATCTTTATATATCCATAGATCACCCTTGGGTGTACATAAAGGAGGTTAAAATAAGTATCTTTCATTGATAAGTTAGTTTTAGTGTGATGGGTAAAGGCATTCAGTTATAGATTTTATGACTTTATGTTTAATCAATTTGACGGTGATAGATTAAAACCATGTTCATTTTGGATTCCTCCAATGGAGAAATGTTACTTAGTGGGTGTGGGAGGTCATATTCATTGAATTTGTCACATTTATACACTGATCTAAAGGGGGATATGATGCTATATCGATTAAGGTTGACAATTTCATGAAATAAGAAAACTTATAATTTATCCATGTTTTTCATCTAACTAGATGTTTTTAAATATATTTCCTTGAGGTAGGGGTTAGGATCCTTGGAGTCCAAAAAATTATTCTCTATAATCGTGATACTCATATCAATTCCAAAGAGTGGATATATATTCATAATGAATTTGTCTCTTATTTAATACATAAAACTACTTTCTATCTACATGTGGAGGATTAAAAAAATAAATATATAAAAATTTATCATATTTTGTAACCTTTATTTTAGATATTCATGGGTTAGGAACATAGAATCGATCCCATTTTTATGTAAAAATGATATCTCTCCGCAATTTTTACTATTCTATTTTTAATTTTTATTTCCAACCATAACATTCTAAATTTTTCTGGACTGGGGTAGGAGAGTCAACAATTCTTGGGTGATAACTACTACATATAAAAAAATATGGCTTTGGTGATTCACAATGGATAACGGTAGTGATATATCATTATAATTCCTACATAGATAATTATAGGAGAACTCTTATTTTCAAATATGGAGATCATGTGTTCTATATGGTGAATATTCAACATGGAAATCAAATGTTTTTTCATGGGGTCATATTCTCTACATGTCTTTATCCCTTTTTAGGTGTTTTTGTATGTTACATGCATATCATATTAGATAGAACTTCCACCACAATTGTGATCAATACATTATTTCATCCATGTGTAGGAGAATTTATTCTTTGTATATAATAACTCTCTTGTCTTTGAATGGTTTGAGGCTGAAATTGATTATGATATGATCATTATGGATTGGAATTTGTATATTCATGATCCCTAAGAGAATATGATGTGTAGGAATGATATTACATTATTTTATGTCCATAGAAGCACATTTGTAAACAGTATAGTGCCTGGAATCGTGAGTCACACATATGTTCTATGTGTCTTGTGCTATTTTATTCTTAGTTATCCATTTTTAAATAAACATATTCTTTTCATTGTATATCTATAACATGAGTGGGTTTGGTATTATATGATTTCTTTATAGTGAAATTTCTCTTATTTTAGTGCCATCATCACTAAGAAGGTGTTTGGAATATAGTTGTTGATGTTTTTTAGTTTTGTGTATTATTTCTCTGAGTGAGGATTATGCTCTCCAATGAGGGAGATATTTTTGATAGGTATTTCCTAGAATGGCTATTCGGAGGAACACTTATCTTTTTTCCACTATGAAATTGGTTTTATTTATTAGGTAATTGAATTGATTATGATGTATCTAATGTAATTTTATAAACCTTCCTGGAATTTCCACTGTTTTTACCTCAACATTGGTAGTGCTGAGAGGCACTTAGGAGGCATTTTAGAGGACTAGGTAGTGGTGTTCTCAATTAATTTCTCATAATGCCATGGTGGTGGGTGTTTTGGTGGCATTTTGGGGGATCTGTTGTTGGGTATGTGGTTCTTCTCACATCAAAGAAATAAAAGTTGAATTTCAATCCATTTTAGGCTATTTTGGCCCAAATGTCCACCAATCCAAAAGGGGATACTAGAAATTACATGGTGAGGTAGTTGCACTATTTTTTCACTATAGAGGACCACCAATGTTTAATATAGAAGGGACATCCCTAAACACATCTCCATGGGTGTAGTGATGGAAAATGAACTAGTTTTGGAAAAATTCCATGTAAGAAGTCTTTTTTCACCTTAATCCACATGAACACAACAATAATGGTTGGGATATGGTGGGACCTATGGTAGGGGATATGTTATCATTTATATAGACCAATAGTGAAATTTTATTATATACCTTATCTATTTGGAAGAGAAAATGTGTGAATCTTAATTACCTGGTCTGAAATATGATTTAACTCAGTCACATCCCTCTATTAGCCAATTTTTGAATCCCAAATTGTGTAATTTCAATTTGTAGATGTTTAGGAGAGCATGTTATAACAACCCTACATTTTATTACGCACTTAAACATGATTTTTTACATAAAATATTCACATTATACAACATAGAAGATCAAGAGGTCTAGTGTCTTTGGGGCTTAGGAACATTACATAACATCTTATAATATAAAACACACAACAGCTTTTTTGAAAACTTCCTTTACATGACCACAACATTCCCTCATACTTATCATTGCATTGGAGAACCTGAGGAGATGCATAAGAAAATGGTGAGCTATAAATCCCTGTAAGGGAATAAACATAGAATAACATGAGGAATACAATGCATGTTAGAGAATAGGCATATTAATAGAGCACTAGAGAAACATGAATATAAAGGCGTGATAAAGCATGATAATCATAACATGGAAATGTGGAAACAATACTTAACATGGAATTAGAATGATCCAAGGCTCATTGCACATGGAGCATGAGTAAACCATCATTTCACATGAAGCACAAGTAAAACCTAGTTTCATTTTAATTATCATGATTCAACACCCATTTCACATGAATTATCATGATACTATACTTTACCCAATGCATTGGAGCGCTATTAGGGCACACAATTCTTAAACTTTTCATTTCATGCATAAATGTGCCACATGGATCATAAAACATGGAATCAATCAACATCATAAGTTATTACACGATTAAGTAATGTGGAATAAATACATGAAATTACCATTAAATATGTATATGTTTATAATGGTGAATAACCTTGATAGAGAAATGGGTATGGTATTCACTACACAATGATCTTGTCTTGGAAAAACGCGGTGCAATTTTGGCAGCATAACGGCGTGACATAAGGATTCATGAAAATGGTTGATGAGAGAGAAAAGGTTGTATAAATATATATACATGAAATTTATACTTATGGGGTCATATAGATACATTTCCCAACAAACATAATTGAATTTAGATTCATAAATCAAAAGAATTACTTGGATGTAAAAGAGGAGAGAGAAATCCCTCATGGAATTTCGGCATGGTAACCAGTGTACATGGGAGGAATTAATGAGAGAGAAAGGGGTCTCCAATCATACAAAAATAATGAGAGCAGTATGGGTGAGGTGAGAAATCATACCCCCAATATTTCTAATTGAAAACAAATTTTCATAACAACTTAAAAAAATGGACAAAAATGAGAATGGAAGAAATCCCTTACTTGGATGTGTGTTCCCAAAGGCTGTGGAGTGGCTTGAGAGGTGCTTCTTAGGAGCTTGTGTAACCTTGGGAGGATTATAGAGATAGGTGGGAAGGGGTTGGTCAAACTTCAAAGGCTTGGAGTGATGAGTAAGTGGGAGTTTGGGTGGGTTTATATAGGAAAAGAGAGGGAATTATTTATTATTTAGGTTTGGGACACCTCACATTAAACTAATGAATAACACAAACCAGACAATGGTTTTTCCCATGGTTTTTGAAAAAGGGTAGTGGAAATAAATATTTTATATATCCAATTTCCAAACTTCTTAAATTAATATGGTTTTTTATGTGAAGGTGAGTCACACTCGCAAGGAAAACAATTTAAAAAGACAAAATGTTTTAAAAGCTTTGAAGGGTCCACTAAAGCATTGTAAAATATATCAAAAAAATATAAAATAACATTATTTTAATTCTAAAACATATATTGGTCAAAAATAATTTTTAAATATTTTATTACATCATTATTGGGTCATTATGATGTCATAAAACACATTATATATTTAAAGAGTGTTTAATTTTTACCCAAAAATTTGACTGTCTCAGAAAATTATGAAAAATTCACCATTGGATATTTTTGACATCATGATTCCAAATATAATATACATTTTATATAAATAATTTTCTAAATATGTGAATTTTTATTTTTGAAATAAAACCCGACATTTATCGAAAATTCATGGGTTTTGAAAAAAATAACTTTCAAAAGATAATAAAAATTACAATTGCATTCATAAAATTATATGATAATTTATATTTAATAAAAATTAATTTGATAATTATAATAGTAATATTTTATTAAAATATTATATAATTCAAAAATCCATTAATTCATAAAAATAGATTTCTTAGTTGAATATTAACTAAAAATACTATTTGTGCCTTAAAAACTATTTACAAAGAAACATTAATAAAATTAATGCACATTCTTTATATAAAAATAATGTACATTGTAAAATTGATAGGCTCCTATTACATAACCCCTTATAACAACCACATATGACTGAAGGGTAAGGTGTGTGATGGTGACAGACTCTTGGGGTGGCTTGGATAACATCGCTCGGGTGGAAATCTCTATTAACTTCCAATTCTCCCTTAGTTGGTTCCACTCAAGCTTAACATGTTCAAACCCATCTTGGGCTTGGTCAAGAGGAATCCCATTGATGCATCATACTTTCTGAGCTCCGAAAAATGGGCTTTGTATAGGGATGGTCTACTAGATGAGGTCGTCGCTTCCTTTGTCTGAGTAAATTGGATTTGTTAAAGCCCTATATTTAGACTAGTCGTGTGATCATTGTTCAAAGACTATATTAACAATGGACAAAATTCATAATGATATTTTAAAATCCAGAAATGTAAAATCAATAATGTTCACATTTTATATAACCATAATAAGAAATTTAATTAGATCAAGAGTAATTTTCATTAATAAAAGTTTGGGTCGTTACAATCTTCACCCCTTAAGAGATTTCTCCCTCGAAATTTATTTCTCCCACTCTAAAACAAATGTGGGTAACTCTGCTTCATCACTTAATTTAATTACCACATTGATTATTCAAACTTATGGTTTTTCCACAAGACCTTGATGAGGGGAATTCTCTTATTTCGTTTAACCTTTTCTCTATGATCTAAGAACTTCACTGGTTGCTCCTCGTAAGACAGATCATCCTCTAGCTGTAATAACTCTGAAGAGAGTACATGTGAAGGGTCTAGTATGTACTTCCTTAAAAGGGATACATGAAATACATCATGTACTTTGGACATGGTATGTGGAAGTGTAAGTCGATAGGTCACAACCCCAACCCGATCAATAATCTCAAAGTGGCTGATGTACCTTGGACTTAACTTCCCTTTATTTCCAAACCTCACGAGATTATTCCATGGAGATATGCGTAGAAATACCATGTTTCCAACTTTAAACTAAAGGTCTCATCAATAGTTATCTGCATAACTCTTCTACTGTCTTTAGGCTGCCTTGATATACTGTAGAATGGTTTTCACCTTCTCCACCATTTCTTGGACCATTTCTAGTCCTAGAAGCTTACGTTCACCGACTTCATCCCAACATGCTGGTGCTCTACACGTCATCCCATATAGGGCTTCATAAGGTTCCATTCAGATGCTTGAGTGGAAACTTTTATTGTAGGATAATTCAACCATAGGAATATTTTGATCCCACCCTCCCATTAAGTCCATATAACATGATCATAACATATCCTCCAGTGTCTGAATAGTTCACTTAGATTGGCCATCCACTTGTGGATGAAAGGCTATATTGAAGTTCAGTTCAGTATCCAAAGCATGTTGAAGACTCCTTGAAAACATAGTGGTGAATATTGGATCTCAATCAGATATAATAGATAGTGGTACTCCATTCAGCCTTACCACTTCCCTAATGTATATCTGTGTCAGTTGATCCAATGAGAAATCCTCCTAAATTGCAATAAAGTGTGAAGACTTTCTAAAATGATAAAATATTTTCATTTTAAAAAAATATCAATTTTCATATATCAAATAATGTTTATTCATAACCTAAATACTGTATGATGAATATAGAAAAAAAATTATTATGTAAATAACATATATATTTCATTAGTTTTATTTAATAATAGTAATTCACTCAATTTTATAATACAAAAATACAAATATATAATTGATTTTTATTTTTCATAAATAATTAATATTGAATGACTTCACAATATCATTTTACAATGTAGTTATATTTATTACCACTGACCTAATGACTCGACTAATATGGTAATTTTATACTAAAGGAATCTCATTGTTGGTTTAAACTCACGATTTCATGCAATGTAAGATAACGGAGAAATAGTTATTTGGAGAAAGTATTTAATTAAAACATCATGGTGTTACATTCTACACCCCTTAAACTGAATTTCACCCTCGAAATTCTTTACATGGATACAAATAAGTGAGGATATCTCTCCATTCTCATATCCTCAAGTTCCGTTGTAGCTTCCACAAATATTTAGTTCTACCAAATAACTTTTACCATGAAATTAGTCTTTTTTTCAAAACATTTTCCCTACGATATAGAATTTATATCAGTTGTTATTAATAAATAGTACATTCTCTAATGGTATGACTTCTAAGATTAGTACATGTGAATGATTAGGTATTTAAATTCTACAGAGAGATATATAGAACACATCATGAACATTATAAGGATTTTGTGGAAGCACCAATTGGTATGCTACGTTCCCAAAATGATCCTAATTTTTAAATGGACCAATATACCTGGGTCATAGTTGTTAGTTCTATCCAAATCCCATTAGTCTCTTCAAGAAATATATTCCTAGAAACACCTTTTCACCCAATTCAAACTCTTGTTCTTTTCATTTATTTTCAGCATAACGTTTTTGTCTAAATTGAGATTCTCTAATGTGTTGTTGAATAGATCTTAGCTTTTCTACTATTTCATCAACAAGATCAGGTCCTAAAACCATTATTTCCCCAAATTCATCCTAATATATTGTATTTATATACTTATTTCCATAGAGGGATTCATAAGGAGGCATTTTAATACTGGATTGAAAGATAATGTTGTAATAAAATTAAACCAATGGTTGGTATGGACACCAACAAACTTTAACATTGATTGATAAAGATGTCAACATGTCTTCTAGAGTAGGAATTATCCTCTCAAAATTACCATCTATCAATAGATGATAAGAATTGAAAAAAATTAATTCTATATCCAGATCCTACCGAAGTTTTCACTAGAACATAAAGGTAATCCTTGGATCCCAATCAGATTTAATAGAAAGTGGTACTCCATGCAATCTTACAAATTCCATTACATATATGATGGAAAACTGATCAAGAGAGAAATGATCTATAATAGTAATGAAGTGACTCAACTTCATAAGGTGATCAACTATATCCTACATAGAATTATGGACTTTTGATGTTTTGGAAATTCCGATGACAATGTCCATAGTGGTGTTTTCCCATTTCCATTCTGGTATGGGTTATGGGTGTAACATCCCCTTATACTTATGTCTCTCATCCAAAACATGATAACAAACCAAGAAATAAGAGATATATTCAGAAACATCTCTTTTCATGCAATCCCACTAGAAATAATATTTTAGGTCCCTGTAAATCTTTGTTCTTATAGGGTTAATATTGAATGGAAACTATGAGATTCATACAGTATCTCCTTCTTTAATTCTAGTATGGGAGGAATAAAAACCTGATTCCTGAACGTTATTATTAATTCACAACCATGGTTGAATTTAGGAACACATATCACTATCTTTTTATTTCTACATTTTCCTACTACACGTTTAAAATCATCTCTAACAACCCATGATTGAAGTATATGGGCATTACTTTTGTGTAATACTTAATACAAGACACGGATAGAAACCGAAAGACTGTATTAGTTTAGTTCCATTGGAAACAAGAAAAAATATACAACTAGTTCATAACACATATACACTATCTCATACTTTATCTATCATTACTAGAACATCTTTTTGACACATCTTACTTAAAGACGTTATTCAATTCCAGGAGGAAAAGAAAGCATAAAAAGGGGTGAGCTCAAATCCTCAGTAAAGGTAAGCATGGAAAATATCTTATATAACATGAACATATGAAAACATGAACATAAATTTGGAAAAAAACATACCACATTTAACATATTATAAAATATTGAGTCATGAAATAAATTATGGTAGTTCATAAGGAATAAATCATAAGGGAATCATGAACCATGAGAAAATATCATTTTCATAAAACCTGAAATTTTCAGAAACAATTTGCACATAATATGATTAACATAGTAGCCAAGGAATTCATGATAAGAAAATTAGAGGAATATTTCATTACTGAACAGAGTTTACTTTTCATTCCATCCATATATTGTTGAACCAGATGTACTTGTTGTTCTATCCTTGCATTAATGAATCCTATTTACTTGTCATTCCACCCATGTATTACTGAACCAGATTTTCATGTCATTCCAGTCATGTCTATCTCATGAGGTATAAACCATTACCCAATGAATTAGAGGGATATATAGGGCACAAAAATCTTATAATGAAATCATTCTTACATTTTCCACAAAAACATAATCATTAATCCTAGCATAAACCACTAAATAAAATGGGTTTCTTAAATATCATTCCATCATAGAATAAAAAATATAGTATAAATAGTTTTCATACAAATAATTACATGATTAACATAATAAAATCATATTTATTATTGGGATAGAAACACAAACCTTTTTAAAGAGCATCATCTTAGATGGAAATATTTTTTTTGATAAAACACTTCAACTTAATTATTGAGTAAAATAACCTTTCCTTTTTAAAATTGTTTTCTTCTTTCAAAAGCTAGACAATTTTAAAATAAAATAATTTAGTTTAATATAAAATTGAATTCGTGTGGAGGATGATTCATTGAAATAATGTGTCATGATACCATAAAAATCCATTCATTGTATATAACATAAAAAATGTTCTCCACATACGTTTACCAGGAAACACAAAAAGTACCTCAAATCAAATAATGAAAAAAAATTCATTTCATACTGTTTAATTATAATTCACCAAAGTGTAAAATTAACATTAAAAAAATTTAGAAGTATGGAAATAATATTAAATAATTAAGAAACATTTATTTGGATGATAAATATACCCAAGTAAAATCTTAGGAATAAATAATCTTGGATAATAATGAGATTGCAAAATTAACCCTTACATTAGGACCGATTTATTTTGTATGTTTCTGAAACTATAGTATAGTGGGATTAAAAATATTATTATATTTTTAGTGGAAAAATAATAATTATTATGAAATCATATATTATTTACTTGTGACTTCATATTTCTCTTTTGTTTATCAATTTCATGTTAAAGCAATGTTACGATTAATAATCGTTTAATTAATCATATGTTTTTCACTTGTTATTCTTGATCATATTTCATAGATCATGATTTACATACGTACAAAATTTAATACACGGTTTATATATAAAAAATATATTGTTTATAAATATATGTAATAGATACATAAATGAATTGGAATACACCGTTTATTGATACGGTAGGCTATACGTACGCATGAACATTTTTTCTATTTCTTTATTAAATTGAATGGAAACTAGTAAATGATATATATATATATATATACATAAATCTATTGAATTTATTATGTCATATATTTCATGATTATTTATTATATATACTTTTTATTCATTCTTGAAATGTTAACGTGGATAATTAATCTCATCACATTGTGAAGACAGTAGGCCTTATGTACGCCCAAGCGAAGATATCATTCACTTAATGGTAAACTAGTCTGGAATTGAATGATATATTAATTATAAAGAATAAATATAATTTTATATTAATTATTTATATCTATTATACTCATCATTATACCTATCCAAATTATGTATTGTTGAATAACAAATTACACCAAGGCGTGGAGACGGTAAGTAGTACATAGGCACACACAGTGATATTATTATTCGTAGGATAGATAAAAGAAGGTATAAGGATGTAAAATTATTATAATATCATCTCAAAATTTAATATATATTGGATTTATTTCTTTACTATGGAACCAAAATAATAATAGGAATTAGAAAGAGAAAATATTTTTTAATGAGGTTATAAAACAATTACCTCTTTTTTGAGTATCTTCTTGATTTTCACAAAAAGGTCTCCATAAGATGGATTTAGTCCCAATGTGTGGCCTCTAAGTGGAATATAGGGATTTTGGGAGGTTATTTGAGAGAGTTTTTTATGATACAAAAGGTTTTAAAGTAGTGATTAAGTGAGTAGAGGTGGTGGCCTTTTATAAGAGGGGGAGGGGAACCTTAGGAATGTTTGGAAATGTTAATTTATTATAAATTTAAATTTGGTTTATAATGGTTCAAAAATAATTTATTTATAAGATAAGATGAATATGAGTCTAAAATATCTCAACTAATAAAATTTAGACATGTTTTGATTTTATTTTAAAACATATCATTTTGATTTATCTTTATTTAGTCTATTAATTTTATTTGTGGTAAAAATACTCTAAATTGTAAATGGTTAAAAATATTTACATATGAGAGATAAATTGTCTATAATTGGATATATTATGACATTTTAGACCATATAAATTTCACTTTTAAATTTATAAATATTTTTGTGACTTTTGAATAATTTAATAATATGTTATTTTTATAAAATATCAATTGTGTCAATTTTGACACCATTAATTTATTTGAAATTAAATAAATTCCAAGTTGAAGAAAAATTAAAAAAATATTTAATACACTAATACCAAGTCATGTTTACCTAGAAAATTCATGTAGAGAATTGATTAGTTCAAATGATATTTCTTATAATATTATTAAAACAAATATTTTTCATATTCTTATTAATAATATAATTTCAATATTAATATTGTGCAATAATTAATAGTAATTATTTAATCTACAAAAAATCTAAAAAAATATATGTGATGTAGGTAATTTCATTATATTTTTGGAGAATATTTATTTATTACAATTTATCATGATAATAACTACATTAAAATTATTTTACTTATAAGAGATAAGAGAGTGAAGTGGTGTCACATTCTTTTGTTTTAATTATAATTACATCACTTCCATGAACAAAAGTCCATTAAATGAGTCCATTATGACTCATAGGTGATATTGGTCAAATATAATTCATCCAGTCAGATTTTGGTAGGTGTTAGGGTAATTTTTTTATCTTTATCTTATTGATTTGTACCCAAATTTAACTTATTTACCTTTAACTCTGGTAAATAAAAATTATCATAGTTATTATTAATATTATATATAAAAAATTACCCTATTAAAAATATTTTGACCCATTGATTTGAGATATGGAATCCATTTTTCAAATTTCAAAACACATAAGTTTCATCAGAAAATTTAAAATTAAATATTATAGTCAAATCTACAAAGCATATTTTTAAGAAGTAAAATCTTTCAAAATATTGACATGCATTTATGTTCAATTTAAATTTGTAACTACATCCAATGACCAAAATTGGATTAATTTATAAAAAATTAATCCAATTAAACTTTAAAACCAATTATAAATATAATATAACTTTTTAAATAAATTAGATGAAAACATATTTTTAAATTAAAATTCATTATTTTCACTATTCATTAAAATAAAAGTTTTATCAAAAAATACCAAAAAATTTTAAAAATTATATTTTTTTGATCATATTAAAAATGATAATTTTATTATGTAAAATATATCTTAGAATAATTTAATGAAACTATATTTAAAATCGTTCCACCATCAAAAGGCTATAAAACAGTATTTTCAAAAAAAAAACGTTCATTTTATCCACAAAATTGAATTTGTTATTATATCATGTTATAGAAAATTAATTAAATGGATTTAATATATCATTGTTTAGTGAAACTCAGTATTGTGTACAATGTAAGATATCATGGAAGGTCTCTCTTATGTGTAACACATGCCATGTTAGTGTTGCGTGTATTGAAATCATACATTTGTGATTCATATAACATAACAAAAACTTATTTATTTTATACAATGGAAAAAATCTATACTCAGTGTTGCAGGTATAATACTCCAACTCGGTGTTACATCCGACAAGTTGATTTAGTGTGAAAGGATGTTTAACTTAGATAATTGCATGATATATTTGAATATATTATTTTATTTAAAAAAAATTCCATTAAATATCATGGTATTACATTCTACCCCCCTAAAAAGAAATTTATCCCTTGAAATTTATGAGGGATATAAAAGGTTTACTACATGGAATTTTGTTTCATTGAATCCCACATCATAAAAAAGAATAATAAAACATCATTTTAAAAATGATGGTTATAAACAAAACGGTTACAAAAAGTAACTCATCACTAGGATTCCTCATATGAAAATATAAGTTAGAAGTGAGAACATGGTTATAGTTGAGAATTTTAACTATAAAATTCTGGTAGAGAGTGATAGAGATGAATGTTTAGAGAAAGTTAACGAATAGAAATCGCTATATATGTGATGAATTAAGGGACCATCTGATTCATTAGATAAGAAGGTATTGAGACAAATTTTTTGTTTTTCAAGACCCTTAACTAATTTTTAATAACATGAGAAGAAATACTTACTTGATTTCAGTACAATCTCACTGTTGGTTATTCTTTGAACTATTTCCAATTCTTCTCCAATTCAATGAATTGAATTTGAATTTTTCATTCTTGAAGTGTTTGTATATCATGTGTTCCATAAATAGAATGATAGGTTGTTTGGTCCACCATAAGGTTAACAAAAGTTATCAAATATGCATATGTCCACCTATAGTGAGGTAATACATTATTCAAATTAATTTTTCATGATGTATATCATAAAAATTCCATAAATTTCTAACTTTAAACTCTTTATAAAATATGAAAATAAAAAAACCATAAAAATGGTGCACTTAATTGACATAACATTTACCCACCATATATAATAAGTTTTCTCTGGTTGTTCACATTCCAAAATATGGAACACCTTCCTCATGTATTCTCTTTTGGTCGTGGTAACAACATGAATTATCATATATCCTTATTGGAAACATGCATGTTTCCTTGTTCCAAAACATAATTGATTATTCCTTAAGTCCCAAAAAGTTATATACTTCATCCATGATAGCATAACCCTCTTTTCATCAAATCCATAATTAGTTCTCAAGAAACTAGGATTATCCAATTTACTTATTCAAATCCAATATATCATTATCTAAACATCATTATCTTAATATAAGTAATATATTAAGGGTTATCATTAACTTAATAATGTGTTCTCTAAATAAACCACCCTAACCATAAATCACTTTTTTGTTTCCTTATTACTATTCATCATATCCTTTCTTTTATATAATGAAAAAAATTATATTGGAAGAACTTATATATTTAATGATTCATATAACATAATATTTGTATTACGAAGCATATACACCCCATTCATCCAAATTTATTTTTAAAACAGTATTCAAGATCCATCATCTTCATCATTTATAGAATATAAACCATGTATTATGGTTTTTAAACCTAAATATTATTTGATTTAATGTAAACAATACTTTAATAACATCACATACCTTTCAAAAATCATTTAAAATATCTTTATATTCATTAGTATGACTAATACTTCTACAGTCATCATGATTATCCTCATCATATTTCCACTTAAGAAATAAATATTCAAAATTCTCATAATTTTCACATCAGAAATATTTAATGGTTAAGAATGTTCTATATAGTTATAAACATTGACTAAGACCATAAAGTAAAGTGTGAGAAATGAATATCAGATATTAAAAACACTTAATTAAGGTAAATTACAAATAATATTTTGATCTATGATATCTTTGGTTTAACCCTAGGTTAGTCATGATAATCACAAAATCCCTAGGATTATAATCAATACTTGAGTTATCCTTAGTATATCCCTAGATATATATTTATAAATATCTATAGGTGTCTCACTAAATTTTTTACATCCTAGTTTCTAAAGGTTGAACAATCCTTCACTCCAGTACTAACTCTAATAACCAATGCTTGACGTACATGGACATTACATTTACATAATACTTAATAAATGACTTAAAGATATGTCCAATGACCGTATTAGTTTACAGGTTTAGAAACTAAAAAAATAACTTGTTGATAAAATATTTAACTCATCTCTTACTTTATCCATTATAACTATAAATCCATTTTGACACATCTTACTTGATACCATTCATAAAATCTTGGAAGATAAGATAACATAAAAAGGGGTGAGATCAAATGCATATTAAGGGTAATCATGGAAAATATCTTACATAACATAAAAATTAGAATACATTAATCAAACTTTTGAAAAAAAACATACCATGTTTAACATAATCCAAAATCAAGAGTCATGAAATAAATCATTGTATTACATAAGGCATAAATCATAATGGAATCATGAACCATGAGAAAATATCATTGGCGTAAAACATGGAATTATGGAAAACATATAATCACATAATATGATTTCCATAGTAGCCAAGTCATTTCTTCCAAGACCATAATAGTGGAAAATTAAAATTTCTGAACCGGGTTTAATTTCCATTATTGTCATGTGTTACTAAACCAGATTTTCTTGTTGTTGCAGCCCGGTATTACTGAACCAGATTTACTTATTGTTCCAGCCCTGTATTACAGAACTAGATTTGCATTCCATTCTTGTCATGTTTATCTCATGAGATATAAATATTTAACTAATTTATTAGAGGGAGATATATGTCCCAACCATCTCATTATGAAAAAATTTGTATAGGTTTCTAAATAACTTAAATCATTCATCATAATATACCCTATTAAATAAAATGACATTTTAAATATCATTCCATCAAAACATAATCACTAAAAATTAAATTGATTTTTTATAAACAATTCTATAATTGACACAATAAAATCATATTAATTATAGGTATAAAAACATAAAACCATTTAAATATCATCATTTTAGCTGGGAAATAATTTTTACAAAACACTTGAACTTAATTTTTGAGGAAAATATTATTTATTTTCCAAAAATGTTTTCATTTTTTAAAATGCCACACATTTAAAAAAAATAATTCTATTGAAAATAAACATAAAATCGTGTATAATATGCTTCAAGTAAATATAGTGTCATGAAACCCAAAAAATCCATTCATGTAGTATAAGTTAAAATAATATTCTCCCCATAATTTTGCAGGAAAAGTCAAAAAGTACCTCAAATCAAATAATAAAAAAATAATTCATTCATTCTGTTGAGTAAAACTTCCACAAAAGGAAAAATAAACATTAAATTCTTTTATAAGAATATAAATAATGTTACATAATTCAGAATCATTTATGTGGATTATAAATATACCCCAGTAAATACATAGGAATAAAAAATCTCAGATAATAATGAGATTGAGAAATTATCCCTTAACATTGGACCGATTTATTCCATTTGCATCGAAAACTCTGGTATAGTGGGTATAAAAATTTTACTAACATTAATAGAACCATAATAATATTTATTATATCATATATGACTCACTTATGACATTATATTATCAGTTTGTTTATCAATTCCATGTTAAAGCAATATTTTGTGTAAAAATAGTTTTATTTATGGTACATGTTTTGACTTGTTATTATTGATCATATTAATTATATCATTATTTAATTACTTCAAAAACTTAATAAATCATTTATATAGCTTAAATATTATGTATATAAATATATTTAATAGTTAGATAAATGAAATGGAAGACACTGTTCATTGATATGGTAAGTCGTATGTACGCATTAACATTGTTTATGTTTCCTTACTAAATTGAATAAAAGAAATTAAATGTTATATACATATACACACATAAATCCAGTATATTTATTATGTCATATATTTCATTACTATTTATTATATATACTATATAATATTTCTTTAATGGTTAATTTAGAGAATGAATATCATCACGTCATGAAGATAGTAGGCCATACGTACGCACGAGTGACGATTTCATTCACTAAATGGTTAAATGGTATGTAATTGTATGGTATATTAATTATACATAATATTTATAAAGATTTATTAATTATTTACATCCATTATACTCATAATTATATAAATATAAATTTTTTATTGTGGAATAACAAATTATCCCAAAACATGGAGATGACATGATGTATGTACGCACACATGGTGATATTGTTATTCATATGATGGATCAATGGAGGTATAATATTGTACCATAATTACAATAAATTATTAGTATATATAAGATACTCGATTTATTAGTTTAGTATAGAAACATTAGAAGAAGACAATGTACAAGAATAAAATAATTTTGAAAGAGGTGATAAAACGATTACATCTTTTTCGAGTATCTCTGTTTGATTTTCACAAAAGGTATCCCTAGGATGGATTTCTTCCCAAAGTGTGGCCTTTAAAAGGAAGGAAGGGTTTTCGAGAGATTATTGAAGCAAATTTTGTATGAGAAAAATTTCTTGAAATGTGTGAGTGTAACACCCCAGGTAAATAAAGAGTATGACATTTTTATATTTATCCATATTTGTGAATATAATATTAATATTACCTTAAAGGGTATGCTATGCTCGATGGCATACCCAACACGCAACAATGAGTTTCTTTGGAATCTTACGTTGCACTCTAATAACAAAATAATATTATTTTAAATGGTAGTTAAAGCCTAGTTGTTGTGATGGCGGGAATGAATAGAACTAACTAAAAAATGATTATATATGTTTTCCAAATATTTTTACTTTTTACAATAAATGTTAGAGGATTAAAAATGTGAATGAATCCAATTTTAAGTGTAAACATTCTAATATTCATTAAAAGGTCGATTAACCGCCTTTTGATGGTGAACCTCTTTTAAATACACTTTTTGAAAATTATATGTGTTATATTTGACAAAATAAAATTATTCTTTAGAATCGGGACATCAAAATTTACTTTGTGTAAATTTTTGGTATTTTTCCGAAAAAGTTCAATTTTTAATGAATAGTGAAAAATGTTGTATTTTAATTCAAACCCACTTTTTAATATATTTTATTTATAGGATTAGATATTCTTTTGAATTTGTTTTAAAGTAAAATTAGAAAATATTTTTACCATTTAATCCAATAGTGGTCGTTGGAATTAATTTCACTTTGAAATTGGACTTAAACTAGTGTCAATCTTTTGATACTTATTGTTTCATAAAAACACGCTATTTGCTCTGACAGCAGGAATTAATTATTAAATTAATTAATGCAACTAATATGTTTTGAATTTTGTAAAATAGACATCATTTTTGAATTCTTAATATCAAATATATCTTAGGGTGATGTTTTGGTATTTTTCTGAAAAACTTCAATTTTTGATGAATAGTGAAACCACTAAGTGGTACTTATAAAGGCTGATTTTCCATTTAAATGAAATTTTACCACCTCTGTGTTTTGAATTTCAAAAATCCGACATACATGGTTTTCATTAAGAAGGAAAATTTGGTTCAATGGTATTAAAATAGTTTTTTTGTGAATAGTAACGTTTATGTTTTTAATCGCGATTAGAGGTAATTAGTGTAGTTTAAGGTAAGAATAATGTTTTAATAAAATTAAATGACCTAGAAACATGTCCTAACCTCATTTTATGTGTCATGGCCGACCAATAAAATCCATGGATCAACTTGGGGACCCCATGGAGCCACTTTGGTTGGAAAATGATATAAATACCTTTTTATTTAATGTCAAAGTAAAAATGACACAAACATGAAATGTTTTAATAAAACATTTTTTACATGGGGCTATACAAGTTATATTTTTGACTATAAATATTAATTAGAAAGCTAAAACGATTTCCTACATCATGATATTTTTTTATAATTTTTAGACATTAAATATATTAAATTATTTATGACATCATGATGGTGTAGCGATTACCTCATTAATAACGGATTTAAATAAAATGAAAAGATAATGTACAATCTATGACCTAAACATGTCCAAAACCTATTGGATGGGTATATTTCGAACCCGTATCACCTTAGACACGAATTATATCAATGTGGGACCTTTTAAATTCGAAACTCATTTTAAAATAAAGGAACATTTCTTTACTTTCCAAGGGTGCCCCTCCTCTCCTCTTATAAAAGACCCCCACCTCTACCTCCTTACCCATACTTCCAAAGCCTTTGGCTCGGCCAACCCCTTCCCATTTTGTCTCTCCACATCCTTCTATAACTCCTTGAAGCATCACTTTGGGCAGAAGTCTTCCCAAGGAAGCCTTTGATCTCAAACCAAATGGAGTTACCCGATTTTAAGGTAATGTCTTCACTTGTGTCCTTTTTTTTATTTTGCTTCTCCAACCCCCTAAAATCTTTTTATTAATATCTTTTGTAACAACTACAGTATCTTAAATATACTATTATTTTGTTATAAGAAGGATTAGAGCTACACTTACACACACCTTCTTCTAATGGTTAAAGAACATACTATTTCTCTGGTTGGCGATTTTCTGCCTCACGAAACGATGATTGTTCAATATTCTTTTAACACCTTTAAAGGTGGACATTATGATGTCACTGTATTTTATATATGATATATATGGTATTTATGTTTACTATATGCTTCTGTATTCTATATTTAAAGCATACCTTTATTCTTTTCATGTTGTGTAAATGTGATAATTTTATATCAGGAATTGTGGACTACCGCCCCCTCAAGTGATGAGACTCGTACATGCAATACATGGAATGTATAAAGAATGAAATTAATGAACATATGTGACCTATAAAACATATATATTATACTGGAATTATAATATATATATATATATTCATATCATTTATTTTTAATTCCATTAATATGACAAAAAAATGAAAGTAGCGTTCATGCGTACGTACGGCCTACCGTCTCCATGAACGGTGCTTTCCGTTTTTTATCTCCAAATGATATGGAATAGTATAAAATTAATATGTACTGGATATATATGATATTTCAATCATTAATACTATTCTGGAAATTATTTACTTATAGCTACATGGGCAATCATTTTTCAAACAAGTTCATTTTTTACTCATGTACCAAACATCGGCAAAAAACGTCTGATATGAACTAACATTATTAAACAATTATTATAACATTATAATATGTGATAGGAACTGATTAATAATATTTAAAGGAGTTCCTTAGGCAATTATAAATTGACCAAAGTTTATTATTCAGGAATATAAAGAAACGAACAAGACAAGTCGGGCTTGAGGTAATGGATCCTACTCCTCTCTTTCTTTTTAAGTACACTCTTTTATGTCATTCCTTTTAAAGATCATATTTCTTGATATTGGGATGTTATTTTATATTACTTTTACTGTAATTTTTATGTTCATATGATGAGAGACCCTATTCTCTCTCATCAATCCATTTTGGAAGTTTTGAGTGGCGCCGTTAGGCTACCGAATTTTCGTAAGAGATCTATCCTCTCTCTTTCTTTTTAAGTACTCTCCTTTATGTAACTTCTTTTAAGATCCTCTTTGTTATGTTGGGGGATGTTATTTTATATTAATATTTCTGTAAACTTTATGTTAATATGATGATAGACCCTATTTGATCTCATCAATCCATTTTTGGAAGTTTTAAGTGGCGTCGTTAGGTTGTCGAGTTTTCGTAAGGGATTTTTAATCTCAATTTTATTCACGTGAGATTTATGCTACATTTGCCACAATTTACTTTGAGTGGTGTATGTACTACCCATTATTTTACTCATTGTGTAATATACTTTCATTTATGAGTATTTACATCAATGTTGTATTGTCCATCTTTCACGGGGTGCATGTCTCGAAAGATACCCATGTCGGTAAGAGAACCTTTCACCCTCCTCTTTTTAAAAGACTTCTTTTGTTATGTCTTTTAATTCACATACTATTATGTTGGGATATGTTCTACTATATCCTTATTGATTTAATATTTATTTCCATGTGATGAGATACCCTTTTTTCTCTCATCAACTCATTTTCTGAATTTTGTAGTGACGCTGTTAGGCTGTCAAATTCTTGCAAGGGAACTTCTTAACCCAAATTTGATTCTTCGGGATAAACTTTTACTACTTTAATATGTCGTTCTATGAATATGTGTGAATAACCTCTGATTGTTTTACACTTAATATCCACTTATATTTTGTGTATTCATTTGTCACACATAATTATATAATTGATTTGTCCTTAAACCAAGGATATCGTCTTTGTATGGGACTTCGTCTCAATCTCCTTTCATTGAGGCATATTCTATTTTATACAGAACCTTCTTTTATACGGTGTATAAACCCCTTTGACTTTTACATTTATTCAAAAGGAATCATTTTTATACGAATCGTTTACTAAAAGAAAAAGGGAATGTTTTTGTCGTACGTTTTCGGCGACAACGACTTATCCGCCACCGTGACCATTATTTGATTTTTGGCTTCCTCTACAAGCCATTCCTTCTTTTAGAATAAAAATAAATACCATGTTTTACTTTTCTTTTATTTTGGTATTGAAAATTGTTTTCATAATGTTTTTATTATATCAATGTGTTGTATTGATATCTTGTGATTGAAATGTTGAAATGTTATGTTTCTTTTATGCATGTTTTATGTGATACGATTATGTTATGGTTCTTGGGCATTATTATGAAGACGGGTGGTTCCGTGATAAACTATGGGCGTGTGAGCCCGATATAGCTCTCCAATGCATTGGGTAATGCAAAGGAGTGAAACTTTAAGGTTTCTCCGAAGAGATTAAGGGATTTACTGTGGTGGGTATTCCAAACGTAACCAAGAGGGTTACTCCCTATGTAAGAATGTTATGAATGCCTCGAGTTACCTTTATGTCTTATGATTTCTATGATTTATTCATGATTTGATGAGGTATGTTAAAATGCTTATGTTTTATGAGTAAAGTATGATTTATTTGATTCTTATGTGTACATGTACTCATGTTTCCTTTCCATATTTTTATATCCCTTACTGAGCTTTTTATGCTCAGCCCAGTTTTTTTTTTGAAATGTTTTTCACAGGTCAAGGGAAATGTACATGATATGATGATATTGTCAAGGAAGTGTCAAGAAAGAATCCATGTTTTGTTTTAAATATTTTTTCGTTGATGGGAAAAAATAAATACTTTCTTTATGTAACTTCTTTGTTTAAATGTGGAATGTAATGTAAGTTTTATGATCTAATTCTCTAAAACTCTAAACCTGAAAAGATCCTCAATGTGTAATCTTGTATTAACTCAAGATTAAGTAAGGTTTAAGGATGGGGCCTTATAGTTGGTATCAAAGGTCGGTTTAGACAACTTTAGGGATTAGAAGTTTTTGTTAGACACATGATTAGTCCCTATATCTATTATTTCAGTTAAATCCATGTTTTATAACTTTTTTTAGGTCAAGTAAAGTCATTAATGAATGGAAGGAGAAGGATCTCAAACGACATTCCTATATCTTCCTCATGACATGCTTGTAGTAATTATTGCAAATTCATGTTTGGATGATTTTGAAACTTTTTATAGCATACAACTCACTTGCAAGCAGTTGTTTGAGATATCAAACACCTCCACTATACCTCGTTATCATCGTCGATCATGGGTTGTTTTTAGAAAAATACTATTTTCACAATATTCTCATATTTTCAAGGAAGGTATATATTATCAAGGTATTTTCAAATATTTTACCTTATCACGAGAATTTGAGGCATATTATGATTTTAAAAATGGTTCTAAGGAAGGAGACCCTTGTGCAAACTATTTATATTTGATTTTAAAATATAGTCTCTCAGTACATACTTATGGTATTTTAAAAGGACCAATAATATAAAGTTTCAACTCAAATTTTGTCTGACTATTTTATTGAAATAATGTTTTAGCAAATGTTTTGGAATTATATGTCATACATGATTATTTTCCAAAAATATTTTTCTATGAACACCCATATGACCCATGTTGTACAAGGTGTATTTGGATGGAGTAAGAAAATGATTTTGAAGGATCTCTAAATAATTGTTGTAATGCATGGGACTTCTACCTACTTGAGCAAGATGACGATGAAACCGAGTGGATCCCATGATCAAGGTATGATGTTATTCATTTTGGGAATCATTTTATTTTATCTTATGGTGGTGAAATAAGACTTCAAGAATTAAGATGTTGAGATCATAAATAATTTGGAAGAAAATGAGAGTTATAATGAAACTATTGATTTTAAAACATGTTAGGGTTATTTTTGGAGTTTTATAAAAAGGACAACACGCAGACCGTGTCACAACCAGTCGCGTCGGACAAAGCTGCGGGAATCGAACCCACAACCAAAGTGCGACTGGTATTTATCGCCTACCACTGGACTACGTGAAGTCCCTGGTTAGTTTGAATGATTCTTTTTAGTTAGATGATTTTATGAATTAAGAGTAAGTTGATTTTGGGTTATCCATGGAAATTTATTAACCTATCATGGAGGATATGTGATTAGGTTAATTACTTTTCAATACGAGACATTAAGAGAAACTGATGTTGTTTGGAGATAAATGTTACAATTTAACATGGAAGACTATGTGACTAAATACTTCAAATATTTGGGTTTCAATCCTAGTTTGGTTTACATTGAAGAATTTTATGGACAAATTGTTTATCGAATGGTCCTCGTTGAACTTTGGGTTTTGTTGGACAAATTTTGGAGATTAAGAATAGATTTTCTTTTTTATAAAGGGTTATCTTTTTCTGGATTATTTGATATTGTACTAACCTTTTTGGTTTTGGTTTTGGTTAATGTTTAAAGACATGGGAAGTATATAGTTCACTTTTTTGGATTAGTTGATTCTCTAGAAGTTGATTATAGTACTCTTAATGTGAACAAGTCTTCCTAAATACTCGTATTCTGGAGAAAATATGAGTTTGTGTAAGGAATATAATAAAATTTGAAAGTCAACATGATATATGAATATGTTTCCTTATGAATAAATTCCTCAATAAAAATTAACATAAAACAAAAATTTCTTCTATTAACTTTTCCTACTAGGGAATCGAATACCGTTTAACCCATCACAAGTTTGTGATTTTCTTGTGGTTAACTTTCTCTTAAACATGTTTTCTATCACTCTCCATCAGAACATGACCCTATGTTTTCTCCTCCATGTCCATGTTTTCCTACATGGAATCCTAGTATGGGTTAACTCGGGTGACCTCTTTTCTTATCATTCTTTATTTTAAAGTTATTGTTTTACTGACTCTTGTTCCGATGTGGGATTTTCAATGAAGTTTCCAAGCCCAATTTTAAAATTGCGAGGACGCAATTCCCAAAAGGGGGGAAGGATGTAACACCCTAGGTAAATAAAGAGTATGACATTTTTATATTTATCCATATTTGTGAATAAAATATTAATATTACTTTAAAGAGGAAGCTATGCTCGATGGCGTACCCAACACACAACAACGAGTTTCTTGGGAATCTTACGTTGCACTCTAATAATAAAATAATATTATTTTAAATGGTAGTTAATGCCTAGTTGTTGTGATGGAGGGAATGAATAGAACTAACTAAAAAATTATTATATATGTTTTTCAAATATTATTACTTTTTACAATAAATTTTAGAGGATTAAAAATGCGAATGAATCCAATTTTAAGCGTAAACATTCTAATATTCTTTAAAAGGTCGATTAACCGCCTTTTGATGGAGAACCTCTTTTAAATCCAATTTTTGATAATTTTATGTGTTATATTTGACAAAATAAAATTCTTATTTAGAATCGGGACATCAAAATTTACTTTGTGTAAATTTTTGGTATTTTTCCGAAAAAGTTCAATTTTTAATGAAAAGTGAAAAATGTTGTATTTAAATTCAAAACCTCTTTTTAATCTATTTTATTTATATGATTATATTATCTTTTGAATTGGTTTTAAAGTTAAATTAGAATATATTTTTACCATTTAATCCTATAGTGGTCATTGGAATTAATTTCACTTTGAAATTGGACTTAAACTAGTGTCAATCTTTGGATACTTATTGTTTCATAAAAACACGCTATTTGCTCTGACAGCAGGAATTAATTATTAAATTAATTAATGCAACTAATATTTTTTGAATTTTGTAAAATAGACATCATTTTTGAATTCGGAATATAAAATATATCTTAGGATGAAGTTTTGGTATTTTTCTGAAAAACATCAATTTTTAACGAATAGGGAAACCACTAAGTGGTACTTATAAAAACTGATTTTCTGTTTAAATGAAATTTTACCACTTCTGTGTTTTGAATTTCAAAAATCCAACATACATGGTTGTCATTAAGAAGTAAAATGTGGTTCAATGGGATTAAAATAATTTTTTGGTGAATAGTAACTTTTATGTTTTTAATCGTGATTGGAGGTAATTAGTGTAGTGTAAGGTAAGAATAATGTTTTAATAAAATGAAATGACCTAGACACATGTCCTAACCCCATTGGATGTTTAATTTACGACCAAGACAATCCATGGGTCAACTTTGGGACCCCATGGAGCCACTTTGGTTGGAAAATGACATTAATACCTTTTTATTTAATGTTAAAGTAAAAATGACACAAACATGAGATGTTTAACTAAAACAATTTTTACATAGGGTTATACAAGTCATGTTTTTTACTATAAATATTCATTAGAAATATAAAAATATTTCCTACATCATTTTAATTTTTTATAATTTTTATACATTAAATATATTAAATTATTTATGACATCATGATGATGCAGCGATTACCTCATTAATAAAGGATTTAAATAAAATGAAAATACAATGTACAATATATGACTTAAACATGTCCAAAAACAATTGTATGGGTATATTTAGATCCCTTATCACCTTATCCTCGAATTATATCAATGTGGGAAGTTTTAAATCTGAAACACATTTTAAAATAAGGGAACATTTCTTTACTTTCCAAGGCTGCCCCTCCTCTCCTCTTATAAAAGGCCCCCACCTCTACCTCCATACCCACACATCCAAAGCCATTGGCTCGGCCAACCCCTGACCATTGTGTCTCTCCACATCCCTCTCTAACTCCTTGAAGCCTCACTTTGGGCAGAAGTCTTCCCAAGGAAGCCTTTGAGCTCAAACCAAAGGGAGTTACCCGATTTTAAGGTAATGTCTTAACTTGTGTCCTTTTGTTTTATTTTGCTTCTCCAACCCCCTAAACTCTTTTTATTCATTTCTTTTGTAACAAATAAAGTATCATAAATATACTAGGATGTCGTTATAAGAAGGATTCGAGCTACACTTACACACACCTTCGTCTAATGGTTAAAGAACATACTGTTTCTGTGGTTGGCGATTTTCTGGCTCACGAAACGATGATTGTTCAATATTCTTTTAACACCTTTAAAGCTGGACATTATGATGTCACTGTATTTTATATATGATATATATGGTATTTATGTTTACTATATTCTTCTGTATTTTATATTTAAATCATACCTTTATTCTTTTCATGTTGTGTAATTGTGATAATTTAATATGAGGAAGTGTGGACTACCGCCCCCTCAAGTGATGTGACTCGTACATGCAATACATGGAATGTATAAAGATTCTAATTAATGAACATATGTTACCTATATAACATATATATTATACTGTAATTATAATATATATATATATATATATATGTATATATGTATATCATTTATTTTTAATATCATTAATATGACAAAAAAATGAAAGTAGTGTTCATGCGTACGTACGGTCTACCGTCTCCATGAACGATGTTTTTCATTTTTTCTCCAAATGATATGGAATAGTATAAAATGAATATGTACTGGATATATATGATATTTCAATCATTAATACTATTCTGGAAATTATTTACTTATAACTACATGGGCAATCATTTTTTAAACAAGTTCATTTTTGACTCATGTACCAAACATCGGCAAAAAACGTCTGATATGAACTGACATTATTAAAAAATTATTAAAACATTAAAATATGTGATATGAACTGAATAATAATCTTTAAAAGAAGTGCTTAGGAAATTATAAATTGAACAAAGTTTATTATTCAGGAATATAAAGAAATGAACAAGACAAGTCGGACTTGAGGTAAGGGATTATACTCCTCTCTTTCTTTTTAAGTACACTCTTTTATGTCAATCCTTTTAAAGCTCATATTTCTTATTATTGGGATGTTATTTTATATTAATCTTACTGTAATTTTTATGTTAATATGATGAGAGACCCTATTCTCTCTCATCAATCCATTTTGGATGTTTTGAGTGGCGCTGTTAGGCTGCCGAATTTTCGTAAGAGATCTATCCTCTCTCTTTCTTTTTAAGTACTCTCCTTTATGTCACTTATTTTAAGATACTTTTTTATGTTGGGGGATGTTCTTTTATATTCCTCTTTCTGTAAAATTTATGTTAATATGATTAGAGACCCTATTTGATCTCATCGATCCATTTTTGGAAGTTTTAAGTGGCGCCGTTAGGCTGCCGAGTTTTCGTAAGGGATTTTTCATCTCACTTTTATTCCTGCGAGATTTATGCTACATTTTCCACAATTTCCTATGAGTGGTGTATGTACTTCCCATTATTTTACTCATTGTGTAATATACTTTCATTTATTAGTATTTACATCAATGTTGTATTGTCCTTCTTTCATGGGGTGCATGTCTCGAAAGATACCCATGTCGGTAAGGGAACCTTTCACCCTCCTCTTTTTAAAAGACTTCTTTTGTTATGTCTTTTAATTCACATACTATTATGTTTGGATATTCTCTCATATATCCTTATTGATTTAAATTTTATGTCCATGTGATGAGATACCCTTTTTATCTCTCATCAACTCATTTTCTGAATTTTGTAGTGACGTCGTTAGGCTGTCAAATTCTTGCAAGGGAACTTCTCAACGCAAATTTGATTATTTGGGATAAACTTGTACTACTTGAATATGTCATTCTATGAATATGTGTGAATAACCTCTGATTTTTTTACACTTAATATCCACTTATATTTGGTGTATTCATTTTTCACACATAATTATGTAATTGATTTATCTTTAAACCAAGGATACCGTCTTTGTATGGGACTTCGTCTCAATCTCCTTTCATTGAGGCATAATATGTTTTATACACAACCTTCTTTTATATGGTGTATAAACCCCTTTGACTTTTACGTTTATTCAAAAGGAATCTTTTTTATACGAAGCATTTACTAAACGATAAAAGGGAATGTTTTTGTCGTACGTATGTGGCGACAACGACTTCTTTGCTGTAGTGACCATTATTTGAGTTTCGGCTTCCTCTACAAGCCATACCTTCTTTTTAAAAGAAAAATAAATACCATGTTTTACTTTTATTTTATTTTGGTATTGAAAATGGTTTTCATAATGTTTGTATTATATCAATGTGTTGTATTTATATCTTGTGATTGAAATGTGTAAATTTTATGTTTCTTTTATGCGTGTTTTATGTGATACGATTATGTTATGGTTCTTGAGCATTATTATGAAGACGGTTGGTTCCATGATAAAATAAGGGTGGGTGAGCCCGATATAGCTCTCCAATGTATTGGGTAACGCGAAGGAGTGAAATGTTAAGGTTTCTCCGAAGAGATTTAGGGAATATGTTGTGGTGTGTATTCCAAACATAACCAAGAGGGTTAATCCCTACGTAAGAATGTTATGAATGCCTCAAGTTACCTTTATGTCTTATGATTTCTATGATTTATTCATGATTTGATTAGGTATATCAAAGTGCTTATGTTTTATTAGTAAAGTATGATTTCTTTGTTTCTTATGTGTACATGTACTCATGTTTCCTTTCCCTATTTTTATATCCCTTACTGAGATTTTTATGCTCATCCCATGTTTTTTTGAAATGTTTTTCACAGGTCAAGGGAAAGGTACATGATATGATGATAGTGTCAAGGAATTTTCAATAAATAATCCATGTTTTATTTTAAATATTTTTCCGTTGATGGGAAAAAATGAATACTATCTTTATGTAACCGCTTTATTTAAATGTGGAATATAATGCATGTTTTGTGACCTAATTCTCTAAAACTCTAAACCTAAAAAGATCTGCAATGTGTAATCTTGTATTAACACAAGATTAAGTATGGTTAAAGGCTGGGGCCTTATAGTGAGTAAGTGAGTAGAGGTGGTTGGCTTTTATAAGAGGGAGGAGGGTCACATTAGTAAAGTCTTGAAATACCAATTTATTATAAATTTATTAGAGGTTTATAATGGTCTCAAAGTTTTTTAATTCTATGATAAGACATGTATGGGTCGTAATACATTAAACCAATAAAATTTATAAATGTTTTGATATTATTTTAAACCTTATAATATTGATATATCCTTATTTAATATATTTAATTTTATTTGAGGTAATGGGATTATAAATATTAAATGGTTAAAAATATTTACTCATGTGTTGTGAATTCTTCAAAATTGTAAACTTTATGGATTTATTGACTATATAATTGTAAATTTGTAATTTTTATATATTTTTGTGATTTTTATATAATTTAATAATGTTTTATTTTTATTAAGTATCAATAGTGTCACTTTTTACACTATTTATTTATTTGACATTAAATAAAATCCACATGGAAGATTATTTTAAAATAAAATATGAAATACACTACAAACAAGTCATTGTCACCTCTAAAATTCTTGGAGACATTAATTAGTTTATTTTATTTTTTTTATATTTTTAAAACCATTTATTTGATATTTATTTTAATAAAATAATTTCTACATCACTATAGTGTCATCATTATTGGTAATTATTTAATCTCTAAAAATTCTAAATAAATTCAAATGATGTAGATAATTTAATTATCTTTCTGGATGCTATTTATGTTCAATGTTTTATTACGTTTTTCTCTTTATTAATATTATTTTACTTGTAATATATAAGATATTGACATGTTGTCACTTTATTTTGTTTTAATTATGATTACATAACGTTCATAGAGAAAAGTCCGCTAAATGATTCAATTCTGACCCATAGGGGATATTGGTCAACCTTAATTTATCCAATAGTATTTTGGCAGGTGTTAGGGTAATTTTTTTACCACTGTCATATTTTTTGTTACCCTAATTTACCTAATTTACCTTTAAATATGGTAAATAAAAATCAACGTAGTTTCTATTCATAATATCCAAAAAAATAAATGTAACCTATTAACACAATTTAGACCCACTTATTCCAAAAATGGTTCCCATTTTTCATAATTCAATGCATAGAAGATTAATTAATTAATTTAAAATTAATTCTAATCATCAAAACCAGAAAGTATGGTTTTAAGAAGTAAAAACTATCAAAATATTGATATGCATTTATGTCCAATTTAAATGTGAAATTATTTATAATCACCAACATTGGATTAGATATAAAAAACATTATAAAATTACACTTTCAAACTAATTATAAAGATAATCTAACTATATTAATAAATTATATGAAAATATATTTTTAATTAAAATGTAGTATTTGTCACTATTCATTATAATATGAATTTTATCAAAAAAAATACAAAAAAATAAAAAAAAGTAAATTTTAATGTTCGTCTTCCAAATAATAATATTATTATGTCATATAGAACTAATAAGAATGTAAAAAAACCAGATTACAAATGGTTTCCTAATCGAAATGTGGAAAAACTACATTTTTAGAAAAAAAACACTAATTTTTTCATGAATATTGTATTCGTTATTATATCATGTTATAGAAAATTAATAATATTGATGACAATGTTATATAAAAAATAAAAATTTGGTTAATACTATTAATAATGGCTATTTTATATCCCATTAAAAATTAAATTTTTTAATAATATATTGTTATTTAGTGAAACTCAGTAGTGTGTACAACACAAGCTATTGAGGAAGGTTGCTCTTGCATGTAACAGAGGTGATTTTAGTGTTTCATGTAGTGAAAATATTATTTGGTGTTGCGTATAACATAATCCAAACTTATTTATTTATACATTGAACAAAAACTATACTCATTGTGATGTGTATCGTACACCAACTCGGTGCTTCATATGACAAGTCAGTATACTGTGAAAGGAATGTATAACTTAGTGAATTGTAAGATATAAATGAAAAATTAATTTATTCGGAAAAAAATTTCCATAAAAACTCAGGGTGTTACATCATCACTTGTCTAGATGGATGAAAATATTTTGTAAAAAATAATATGTATTCCCATACTTTAAAATTTCATGATACACTCTATGAAAATCCATAAATATTTAATATTTTGTGATCCTCATCATGGATAGGCTGGCATTGTCCTTTCGACTAAATGAATCTTCCACCATGTTCACTTTCTCTAACGGTAATTTATTGAGAAGTCACAATATTTAATCAACCCCTACCATCTTTTTTTATGAATATTTAGCTCTTTTAGTGTGAAAATATTCTTTAAATTTTTTTTGATCTGTATAAATATAAAAACATTCCCTATAAAGATAATGTAGCCATATCTTTAGGGAAAATATTACTCTAGATAACTCCAAATTATGAGTTGAGTATTTTTTATCATGGATTTTTTATTTTCTTGAGGAATTATCTATCACCATTTCAATTTTTAGGAGAACACACCTCATACCCTTTTTGTATGCATAACTATAGATCAAAATAACTTCCCCACTACAAGGTAGTGTGAGCATAGGTAAACTGACAAAACTTCTTTTGATCATTT
The DNA here is from genome assembly GCA_963277665.1 of Viscum album. NCBI lineage: Eukaryota > Viridiplantae > Streptophyta > Magnoliopsida > Santalales > Viscaceae > Viscum > Viscum album. The sequence continues at coordinate 941,376,750 of OY728129.1, forward strand.
TGAAATTCTCTTCACATCCCTCTTACTTCAAAAACATAACTTCTTTTCGAGTCAACCTGGTGAGTGGATTTGATATTCATTTATAATATTATCCAAAATATCGATAATATCCACCCAAACGAAGATAAATCTATATATCTGTTATCATTTATGGTCTCAGCCATCATTCAATAACTTTTCTTTTTTTTGGACTCATAGATATCCCCCCTATTGAGATTATGTGACACAAATATGAAAGATCATAATTACAAAATTCTCACTTGGAAATTTTTTCACAAATCTTCTCCATTCTCAGGGCCTTTAGTGCAATTCTCAAGTGATACCCATGTTCTTATTTTATCATCGAATAGATAAGAGTATTTATTATAAATACTACAAAAAACTGATCAAGATATTCTCTAAGGACTCTATTCATTAGATCCATGAATATAATAGGGGATTAGTAAGACCAAAAGGCATCACTATAAATTCATAGTGTCCATACCTTTTTTTGGAATGTTTTCATTTGTATATCTTATTTTTGACCCTTATTTGATGATATCCTGAATGATGATCAAACTTGGAAAAGTATTGATATCCACATAGTTGTATTGAAAATACATTAATGTAGGGAATAAGACATTTTTTTCTCGATATTTTTCTTATTAAGTTCTCGATAATCAATTAAGAGTCTCACTGATCTGTGTTTATTCTTAACAAATAGAACAAGTGCACAACAAGGTGAATCAAAAGGGTGTATGAATACCTTGTTAATGTTCTATTGGATTAAATTCTTAAATTATAGCAACTCAATTTTTTCAAATTTATAAGGTTTCTTTGAAATAGGAATAGCTCCTGTTATGAGTACTATTAAAATTGAAACATCATGATTTTGTGGAATACCCGGGCATTCATCTAGAAATACATCAACAAACTCCCAATAAATGGGTCTATTCTTAATTGTTTGTTTCTCCCCAACTGTTTGAGATAAAAAAAATTAATTTATATGGATCAATACCTATAAGATTTAATAAATTTCTATTGGAAGGTAACACACATCCCTACATCAATAGATGATCAAAGAATAATCTGTAATATGAAATCTAACATCCCTTCGTTGGAAATTTATATCAGCTCTTTATATGGAAATCAAATCCAAGCTAAGAATCTCATCAATTTACATAATAGGAAGGATCATGTGATTTATAGGAAGCACGTTTCCACAAACATCAATTAATAAAGAATTATAATCTATTTATGAAACTATTATGACCTCACGATTTGTCATAAATAACTGAACATATTATCCTTGATGTAATATAGTGATACCATTTTAAAATTCATTAGAAATAAAAAATGGGTGGATATAGAATAAAATAAAATATTTTATACCATAGAGTATAGGGTAAGTGTACATTTCACCACTTCATTAAAATAATCCACAACGACGATAATGATTGTATGAGACATTCCTTTTCATTGACCTTAAGATTTTTTTGGTGTCGATCATTAGCAATAACCACTTGATTATGGAATTGATTGTTATAATTTCCTATTTCCTTGCACTTGAAACATTTAAGTGTTATAGGTTCATTATGTGTATCCTTTTATCTATTCGCATCAGTATAAAAGATTTTCCCATCACATAATAATTCAACTACCTAATTCCCTTATTTCCCATAATTAAAACATTTAACAGTCCTATTAAGACTATTTCATCCATGTTTATTTCCACACATTCAGCATAAGGGAAAACTCATATTCTTTTTTGTGCATTCTTTATATTTTCCATTAAATTATATTTTTATCTTCCAAAAAATCACATAGGAATTATGGGAAACTCCAATAAATATCTCAACCTTGAGAGAACATGTAATGATTTACTCATGGATATTTAAGTCCCTTTTGGCTAATACAATTTAGATACTTGGTTTTAAGCCACTAATTAATCGACCAAATTTAGTGTCTGGTTGGATAATAATTCTTGAAGCATAACTTACATGTCTTGTAAAATAATCTTTGTAGATATTAACAGATTCATTATTCTTCTACTTAAGATCAAAGAACTCATTCTCCATCCTTGATAAAAGAATACAAGGAAATCATTTATTTGTTAAATAAGTTCATGATCTCGTCCCATTATATGTATTTAATTTCATCTCTTTTCATCATATTCTTGATAAGGTTCCACCATTGATCTACTACACCTTCAAAACTACTGACTACTAAGATTAATTTATCATGTTTTAAACATTGGAGAACTGAAAATATCTTTTTAGTGGAATTGATCTATTGTTCAACCACTAATGGATTAGAAGACTCGATTAAAGAAGGTGGATGTTTTTTCGTGAAAGAATCAATAGAATGTTGTTCTATACCTTTCTTGTTTGGAATTTCAGCATGATTCATATCTTGAGAATGTTTTATGATCATAGATATAAGATGTATCATTCTAGATCCTATAACATTTGGTTTCTTGTGGGAAAAATCAATGCATTTCCCATCACATTCATCATTAATTGAGTTCCTTTGGGATCTGACCATTTACTAAAACCTAAATGTATAGTGTGGGAAACACTAATCATAATGGGAAATCAGATAATCAAGAATAAAATTTCAATTTAGGACACTTTTGGTTATATTGAAGGTTATTCATGATAATTTATAAAACTCTAGAACTATAAACTATACATTGACATATCCTTCAAGTTATTCTTAAAGTTGATCATCCTAGAATCCAAAGGTTATCTATATAATTACTCTTATACTAACAATAATGAAGAATACTTTACATTCATTGATATTACCTAAGAGTTGATGAATATATATTTCAAAATATAACAAATCCACGATTATACCATATAAGTTTAGTGTCTTTAGAAATTGGGAGACATAGAAAACTAGTTCATAAAACATCTTCACAATCTCCCACATATTCCATCATATCTAGACCCATTTTTTGGTATATATTATTTAATATCATTTTTCCTAACCTGGGAAAATGAAAACATATGAAAGTGTGTTCCCAAATTCTTAGTAAGGTAAAAATAGGGAGATATCAAACATAACATAATTTGAAGTCACAAGAAAATAACATTTGAAAATATTATAATATATACGAAAGATAATAATATCATGTCATGGGATAAATAAAAAAAGATCAATGAATCAATGAACGTAATCACCAAATTCATAAGATAAGACACGATTTTTTTTAGAATATAAAAAATCAAATAAAATAATTTCTTATTAGACAACACACATTTCCAAGAACATCATAGCATAAAAAGTCTATTACTGAACCAAGTTCACTCATCATTCCATCCCTATATTACTGAAATGAGATCATTTATAGTACCATACATGTATATCTCATGATGTATAAATCATTACCCAATGTATTTTAGGGCTATATAGGGCTCACCAATCTCATAATGATATAATTCTTACATTTGTCATAGAAAAATAAATCATTCATCATAATATAACCTAAGGAATACAATGGATTTCTTAAACCTCAGTCAACCATAATTCATATATAACAAATAGATTTCAGAAATAGAATTACATCATAAGATCAATGAAACTATAGTAATAATATGGATAGAAACATACCCTTATTTAAATAATTTTATCTTAGATTGAAAATAATTTTGATAAAATACTTGATAATAATTCTTGAAGAATATATCCTTTCTTTTTCAAAAATGTTTACCTTTTTAAACATGTCATGAAATTTTTAAAGAAAATAATTTATACGAAAATTTAATTGAAATCGTGTAGACTAATTTTCATGGAAATACACTATTATGAAGACGTAAAAATTGGATCACATGGTATAAGTTAAAAAACATCCCCCTCATACATTTTCCAGAAAAGTCCAAAAAGTACCTCATATCAAATAATGTCAAAAGGTTCCTTTAATAAGGTTTAATAAAAAATAACATATGGGTAAAATTGAATTTAAAAAAATATAGAAGAATAAAAGAAATATTAAATATTTAGGATACCTGGATGTGAATGATAAATACAACCTAGTAAATTCTAACGTATAAATAATATTGGATAATACTAAGATTGAAAAATTGTCCCTTACCTTAAGTCTAATTTCCTTTATATGTATCTAAATCTAGTGTATAATTATTTAAATAATTTCATTGACATATTTCAGAATAATATTAATTTTTATGGTATCATATTTGATCATATTATCATCTGTTTGTAAATAACATTTCCATATAACTTGTTATTTGGGTATTAGCTGCTTCATTTTCTTATACATGTTTTGTCGAATAAGTTCTGGTACACCTTCATTGGTCAGAGTAATATCATTTCAAAAATATTTTGAAATTATATATATCAAATTTATTCATTATATAAATTTATATAATCATTCTTTAATGAAGATCATGCGGAATGAATCACATCATATCGGGGAGATGATAGGTTGTACATATGTAGGAGTGACAATATCACTACCATAATTGTGGAATGGTATTGAAGTGAATGGTATATAATATTTCAGAACCAATAATATATTATTATAATCATATATAGTTATTATTTATCTCATTATACCCATCCAAGTAAGGTGGTTGTGAAAAATAGACTACACCATAATGTGGTGATTTATTTTTTTGTAGGACAGATAGATGGTGAAATAATGTTGTTTCATAAATATTATAAAATTTCATTATATTAGTGATGCTTGAGTTATTAAATTATAATTAAAGAACTCATGAAGAGGAGGTTTATTAATAAATATGTTTGTATGAATCGGTAGAAGATAGTATCTCTTTTTTACCATGAATCCTCTAATTTTTCTCTTAGAACACTAGAGACGGTCATGGATGAAGACAAAAACCTCTAAAATATTACTAGAGATGTTGATATGGAAGAGGTAAGGGGATGGATGAGCTTGAAGGCTCAAAAGGAAGTCAATATGTGAGGGTGGAGGTGCCCTTTTATAATTGAGTTGAGGGGCACTTTTGTAAATTCCATAAATAATAATTTATAATGAAATCAAACCCTAAACAAGTAGAAGAATATAAAAGGAGAAGACAATATATAAGGATTCATATCAAGTGCACTCACTAGAGTAGCAGCTAATGGATTTGGAAGAAAGAGAGTGTATGAAATTTCCATCAGGACCAACCTGTGCATGCATGGAAAGCCAATCCGAACAACCATTCAAAGGAGGAGAGCTAACATCATGATGTAGAATCTGGGTAGGAGCAATTCCATGTAGTTATAGTCGATATATTCCCTTCAAGAATTATGGGTCATGTAATCTCTAAGCCTATGGGCCTTGTATGTGTTCCTCATCATCCATTATAATTGGGATTATCAGAGTCAATAAAAAAACCCTTTGGTCCATTCGGGTAGATGAGATATAGTTGTAATCTCATCAACCAATAACTTTTTGACTTGTTTTCAGTCAATTTAAACATTAATATTTTAATTGAAATTTAGTTATCTTATTTAATTTTTAACAAGGGTAAAAAATATTACAATATTAAAAGGGTTGTATATTCAGTTATTTGATGTATATTAGACCATAAATAAATTACATAGAACATTTATAACATTTTATAATTATACAATATTTTTTAAAATTTTATGATTTTTATATAATTTAATAAAACACTATTTCGTTATATAATCAATAGTGGAAATTACAAAACTGCTCGAATCCTTTATTTTTTAAAAATATTAACATAACAAGATAACTTCAAACATACTATTTTATTATGTTCCAAAAATGATCAAGGTACTACAAAAAAATTTATTGTAAATATTAATTATCCCAAATTATATTTATATTAATATTATTAATAACATAATTCTCTTATCGCAATTTATAAAATAATTACTTCATCAATTTTTTGTAATTATTTAATATACATATATTTTGAATAAAAATTAAAAATAATATGATATGATAAAGTTAAATCAACAATATTTAACAGCAATGACTATAGTTGAATTTAACTTTTGAAAATCATATATTAAAAATGTTATAATTTTGAAAACATGAATGTGAAAATTTAACCATCACTTTAAATAAATTAATATAAGATCCACAATCTCTTATATGAGGCCCTAAATGATCACTAACTTGAACCATGGATGGTTATGGTCAGGAAATACTCGACCAATAACATTTGGCCATGTGATTGGGTCTTTTTATGTTTATTAGTATTTTAATTAAAAAAAATTAATTTATCATCATTTAATTAATTTTTACATCATCAATAATAAGACTTTATGGTAATTATTTATTTAATAAAAATTAAAAATAAATTACCATGATAATGAAAAACAATTTAAATTATAAATTAGTATTTATAATAGAATTTATCATATGTGTAACCTTAGCTAAAAATCATTTTGTTATTAAAAATGGAAAGATATATATATTAAAGTTCTTATTAAATAAAACAAATTAAATGCCCTAATCTCATAAGAGTGGCTTCCAAAAGACTCCAATTATATGAAATGATTATTTAAGTAAAAAAACATATCCAATGATATTAATACAAGTGTTATAGTAATTTTATAACAATATTTATACCCTTAATTACCAAATTTATACTTTTAAACAATTAATAAAAATTAAGGAAGTTACTATTCATAATTCCTAAAAAATAAAGCTATTTATATAATTTGGAACTACTAATTCTAATTATGTAATACAGTTTTAATAATTCAAAACACAAAATTTTCATTAATTCATTTCAAATTAATCTCGTTGTCAGAAAGAGTGAACATGTTTTAAAAGTTAAAACATTACAAAAGATTGAAATTTTTTACATGTAAACTCAATTTAAACTTAATTCCTATCAAATAAATTATATTGTATTAAAAAAATATATTCTATTTATACTTTAAAGAAATTAAATATTATAATTTAACTATATAATTTATTTCATTGAAAGAAGTTGTTTCCAATTCAAATTTAGAGTATCTTTTTTATTAATCAAAATTTGAATGTATTTAGAATAATATTCAAAACTTGTCGAAAGTAAAATTTAATATCTAAAAAATAACGAAAATGTTTATTTTTTAATAGAAAATTTATTATTGTTTGAAAATATTAATTGACAAGTGGATTTCTATTAAAAAGCAATAAAATTTATCTTTTAAAAATTATAGGTTTTCATATATCCAATACGGTGTATTCATACCCTAAGAAAAAATATCTATTTTATGAATATAAAAACTATTTTATTAAGCATATAACATAAATGTTTTTTTAATTTTATTTACTAATTGTAATTAATGAAATTAATTAATACAAAAAATCAAATATATAAATGATTTATATTTTTCATAAATAGTTGATAATGAATGAATTCTCCATAAATATTCATAAAATAGTTTTCTTTATTCCCAAAAACCTTAAATATAGTTTAAAATAGTCTTTTTATGCTTAAGGCATCCCACGGTTCGTTTAAACACACCATCGCATGCAATGTATGAAATTCTAGAAAAAAAATATATATAAAATATTTTAATAAAACATCCGGGTTTTACAGTATGTATAGAGGGTTGAAAATTAATTTTAAAAAGATATGATTCTTCCCCTTCCTTTAAGATTTCCAGCTCCATATTTTCCAAGAATAGAAATATTGGTTCAATTTTTATCCCCATCATCGAAAATGTTGCATGATCCTTTCAACTCAAAGCATTGGACACCATATTTACTTTCCCCAGGTGGAAATGTATTGAGAAGTCCAAATCCTTTATCAACTCTAACAGTATTCTCTAGATCAGGTTCAACTCCTTCTATATGATTATATATTTCATACATTAATGATTAGTATATGTATCACACTTTTCTCCATAAATATAGTGCCTCTATATATTTAATGAAAAATACCTTTATGAACTACAAATCATTATTTGTGTAATTTTCCTCATGAATCTTCAACTTCCATGATGCATAAGCAATAACCATGATTTTTTTCGTAATAGAATATCCCAATCAATTATTGGATGCATCACTAATAATTATAAACCCTTTCCCCTATAGTGTAATGTAATAATAGGTGCTATGACCAACCTCCTCTCCAGTTCCCTAAAATTTTCCCCACAATCATCTGTCTAGAAGTACTTAAGACCTTTAAGAGTTAACATGGTTAGTGGTCCATATTTTCGTGAAAAAATATCCAAAACCAGTTATAATATCCATCTAAACCAAGAATCATATTTATCTCATCAATCATGGCTGGCTAGGCTAGTATTCAATACCATACATCTTTGGTGGATCTACTACTATGCCATCACTTGAGATTATGCATCAAAAGAATAAATTTCTTTTCATCCTATATTTACAAGTTTTAATTGTTCTCATATATCTTATCCTTCCGTGAGGTCATCATTAAAATTCACAAGTGGTATTCCTTCTCTTCCTTTCTCTTTGAATATATCATAATATCATATTGAATGAATGCCACAATTTGATTGATGTAATAAATTAAGAATCTATTAATTAAATCCAAAAATATTGTTGGTTAATTAGTAAGAGCTAAAGGAAATACTATATATTCATTGTTTTCATAATAAGTACTGAATAACACCTAGGTTGTATCCCAGTTCTTAAACCTCAATTGATGATATACAGAATAATGTTTAATGTTTGAAATGTATTTAGCCCCATGTAATTGGTCAAACAAGTCATTAATATGTGGATGAGGATTCTTTTTTTATTAGGATATTGTTCAACTCAAAAAAATTAATATATGGTATCCTGGATCAATATGTATTTTTTGAAAAAATAATTGCACCCCAAGGTGACACATTTGGTCAAATGAATTTATTATGAAGTATTTCTTGGAGTTGCTTCTTCTATTATTAAAACTCAATTGGTTCCATTCTATAGGGATTATATAAACTTGGTGCAGAACTAGTTATGAGTAATACAAAGAACTCAACTTTATTTTTTGCTAGAAGGCTATGAAACTTGTTAGGTCCACAAGGCTGAATACCCTGAGAGGGGGGTGATTCAGGGTATGGCTAATTTAAAATTAACGCCCATTCTGATCTTGTTTCGCTGTTAAGCAAAACACTCTTCTCTCTCTTTCTTGTTGCACAATGTAAACAGAAATTAAAGCAAGCACAGGACACAGCAATTTTACTTGGTTCACCGCTAAGGGCTACATCCAAGGAGCATACGCCGAAAAGTTGCCGGTCGTACCAAATTCCACTATACTTCACTAGCTCTAGTTTACAATGTTCGGGTACAGTCACTCTATCCCAGGCTCACTTCCTTTTCAAGGTTTAGGGTTAGCTCACTGCTTTCCCAAGTGTCACTCCCTATTTCTCTCTCTCTCTCTGGCACACAGCCGGTGGAGAGGATCACCTACTTCTACTTCCTTTGTTCACTACACTAGGAAGGGATCCACTCACAGTTTATTGACCTGTAGGTCTCTTCATTTGCATGAATGCACGCATCCTCAACTGTTGATAGATGCTCTATTAAAGTCCGAATTTCATCCACTGATGAATACCCCTTTGCCTCTTAACCACTGGTCAATTCACTTTGGAAACACCTTCCCAAAGCACCCTACTTCACGAGGCTCCCAATTTTGCGAAGCTCAAACAAGCCTTGGTGAAGCTCCTACCTTTTCGCAAAGCACTCTCGTGAAGCACTCTCGCGATGCTCACGCTGTCGCAGAGCGACGTCCTTCGCGAAGCTCACTGAGCCAACGCAGAGCTCAAAACTTTCGCGGATCTACAATAGCTGTCGTGAAGCAATTCTTTCGCGAAGCACACTGGCTCCGCAAACCACCTTCGCAATACGAGAGAAAAATATTTTCTCTAAAAATTCTTTCTACTTCGCTCGAGGGGGTCGACCTCTATTTATAGGCGATTCCACCGACCCTCCAGCTTTCTGCACGAATTCAACTCCATGTCATCACCTATCGCGAAGCTCCAAAGTATCCGCCGGAAATCTTTCCAAATCGCGAAGCACCACGGTAATTTTCCGATCACGGAGCTCGTCGTAATCGCAGAGCATCACCGTCATCATTCCTTCACGCCTTCACCGCGAAGCTCACTCTCCAAGCCCTTCACCGCCGCGATGCGCTTCAACTCTACCATTCTTGAAGCTTTGACGTAATCACAAAGCATCACCGCCTCCATTTTTCTGGTCCTCACGAAATCCAATCCATGCATCCCATCTTTGCGAAACTCATGCCTTTTCCATATAAAAATATGATCTTCATGGAAATCCTTTTTTCACGATTCTCACCAAACTCCAAATTTTGGACCCCAAAAACATGGCAAATAGTGGGAAACGGCGCCACCTAGTACTTCTCTTTTGTACTGCCTCCAGGTCATCCTTTCCTTTGTCATCATTCTTTGTCAACATGGATTGTCAACAAATTCTCTGGAACTCGACAATTCTTCATGGAAAACTTCTTTTTCAACAAACACAATCAACCCAAAAATACTGCAATGTTACCTTGAGGGATTTTTTCCAACAATCTCCCCCTTTGGGTTTGTTGACAATTCGTTATAACTCTTCTTAGATAGATTTTTTGCTCATTGACACCTCACTGAGTCTTCTTCCAGCCGCTACCACCATTCGCCTCTTACGATTCTGATAGCATTCAAGGATTCACTTAACAAGTACTCTAAGCCCACCTGAGCAATGCTCGACGTGAGAAATAAGAGTAGTATGAAAAGTTCATAAATTAATCACTTCATGTCAAACACCAATTGTCGATTCCAACCTGATACCAATTCTTAAATTGATACCAATTATTGAACCACACTGATTTCAATTGGTGATAGCTGGAAACCTTTGGTCACCATTCCAACACCACTGTTCTTCTTTTATCACGATCCTCAACTGTCGTGATATCTATTCTTTGATCAATCACTTCTAGCATCGTCATATTTATTTCTCTCCCCCTTTCTCATTGCTCCCCCTTTCTGGCTGCTTCACCTGTCAGTTTCTCCCCATATCATTCATGATTTATCAAATTGCCACATTGTCTCCCCCTTGAACAATCATTATTTTCTCCCCCTTTGTCAACGAACCCAAAGGTCACTCCTTTGCAGTCTATAATAGAGTAGAGAACACATATCAGTACACTAGGGAAAACACATCATACCTCGGGGAGATGGGGGGTTCCACATCCACATGCTTTTAAGTGTGGGGAATCGACTGAACTTCCAGAGCCAGTCGATGCCTCTCAAAATCTTCCTTAGGTAAGGCCTTTGTCAGAATTTCTGCAACCTGTAGCTCTGTAGGCACATAATCCAACTTCACAAGTCCTTGTTCCACCTTCTCCATGATGAAATGATACTTAATCTCAATGTGCTTTGTCCTTGAATGGTGGATGTGATTTTTTCTAAGATTTATAGCACTTGAGTTGTCACACTGGATTCTGATCGGAGACTTCACTTCAACTCCCATATCTCCAAGCTGTTGTTTCATCCACAATAACTGTGTGCATTCTTGAGTGGCCACAATATATTCAGCTTATGCGGTGCTCAACGAAATAAAATCCTGCTTCTTGCTTAACCAAGCAATACATAGCCCACCAAGATAGAATGCACAACCTGACGTTTATTTTCTATCATCCGCTGAACCGGCCCAGTCTCCATCAGTGTATCCCAATAACTCTGTCTGAGATTTATCAGTATATGTCAAGCGGAAATCCACTGTGCCCTATATATACCGAAGTATTCTTTTCACTGCAATCATGTGGCTCTCCTTGGGATTACTCTGATATCTCGCTTCTTGGAAAGTGGAAAAAACAATATCAGGCCTTGTTGCAGTTAAGTACAACAGACTTCCAATAATTTTCCTGTATTCTGTGATATTAACTGCCTTATCATCCTCATCTTTTGATAATTTCATCCGGGTAGCAACTAGAATCTTCATCTCTTTGAAACTGTCCATTCCAAACCTTATCATCACCTCCTTGGAATATTTAGATTGAGAAATGAAAGTTTAATTCCTTCCTTGTGTCACCTGTAGACCAAGGAAAAACGTTAGATCTCTAATCATTGACATTTTAAACTCATTTTTCATGAATTTAGAAAATTGTCTCCACTGAGCTTAATCTGATCCACCAAAAATTATGTCATCAACATACACCAGCACCATTATCCTTTGATTACTGTTATTTCTGAAATAAAGATTGTAATCAACTCCTCCACGTTGGAAACCAAGTTTCTTCAAATACTGATCAAGCCTTGAGTACTATTCCCTTGGTGCTTGTTTCAGCCCATACAACGCCTTTTTCAGCCTGAAAATTTTGTTCTCATCCTCATGAATTAGAAAACCATCTGTCTGCTCAATATACACCACCTCTTCCAGAACTCTATTTAAGAATGCAGATTTGACATCCATCTGGAACACTTTGAACTTTCTTTGCACTGTTATGGAAAAAAATAATCTGATTGTCTTCAGCCTCGCAACCGGTGAAAATGTCTCATCTACATCTATTCCCTCTATCTGGGAGTATCCCTTGCACACTAGCTGTGCTTTGTTTCGAATCATAGTTCCATCTTCATTCATCTTGTTGAGATAGACCCATTTAGTTCTGATGACATTCTTGTCTGCTGGCCTCGAAACAATCTCCCATGCCTGGTTCTTCTCAATCTGATCAAGCTCTTTATTCATAGATGGAACCTAGTTTTCATCTTTAGCTGCATCGGAAAAACATTTCAGCTCCACCTAAGAAAAAAAACAATGTTTGTTATAACGATTTCATTCTTCGAGTCTGAACTGGAGCTGTATGATCACCAATGACATTCTTCCTATCAATTTTAGCTCGACTCTTTGGCTTCCTTGCAGACACAGACTTCACACTTTCCTGTTCATCATCAGTATCTTCTTCTGAGTCAGCCTATGCCACTTCTGCCCCCCCTATGTTCCTTACCTCATCATCACTTTCATCTAGGAACTGTTTACTGGATCTTTGAGTATTCTGTTCATTTTCAACTATAGTGACATCATTGCTCTCAACAATTTTTCCCAGCCTATTGTTGAATCATTTATATGCTTTGCTTTTTCCTGAGTAGCCAAGGAATATCCCCTCATCTCCTCGTGCCTCAAACTTCCTATGATTTTCTTTGTTGAGAATGAAACACTTACTTCCAAAGATTCGAAAGTATTTCAACGTTGGATTATTTCCGTACCACAGTTCATATGGAGTCTTCCCTTGCTTCGAACACAACAGAGACCTGTTTGAAACATACACCGATGTCAAAACTGCTTCCCTCCAAAATTTCTCTGGTAGGTCCTTATCAATAATCATTGTTCTGGCCATGTTGTTGATGATCTAATTTCTCCTTTCAACCACTCCATTCTATTGGGGAGTTCTCACTGATAAAACTTGATACCTTATCCCGTGTTTCTCAAGATAGTTTTCAACTTGAGTGTTTGTGAATTCTGTACCGTTATCAGTACGGAAGTTCTGAATTCTCTGCCAAAGCATCTTTTCTGATTCCCTCCTATACTACTTTATGAAAATGGACACCTATGTCTTATGGGTAATAACAAATACCAAAGACATTCTTCTACAATCATCAATGAAAAGAACATAGTACCTTTTCCCATTTATAGCTCGTGGTGAGATAGGTCCACAAACATTAGCATGCACCAATTCAAGCACTCTAGTTGATTTTTGTTCCTTTGGCATGTATGTATTTATGATGATCTTCCCTTGTTGACAAGCATCACATGAATGAGTGCGATCGCGTGATAGTTTGGGAAGGTCTCTAGCAGCATCACACTTTACCAGATATTCGATAGATGGTTGGCACAGATGACCAAGTCGCTTATGCCACAACTAGTTTTATTCCTCTCTGGAGAGAAAGCACAAATCTTATTCCCCACCTAAAAGGTAAAGATTTCCCTTTGTTCGTTTTTTCTGAAGAATTACCGCTTCAACTTTTCCCTTATCAATACAAATCTTCTTGGTAAATCAGATAGAGTGCCCAGAGTCACATGGTTGACTGACACTAAGCAAGTTATGAGTGAGACCCTCTACTACCAAGACATCAGCACGTCTCATTTTTTTCCCCCAAACTTGGATTTCCCTGAGCCAACAATCTTCAGGCCTTCATCATTTCCAAATTTGACAACTCCTTCACTGTCATATTTTATGCCTGTAACAAGATCCTTATTACCCGTCATGTAGGATGTGCAACCACTGTCAAGGATCCACACACCAGATCGATCTGATGCTTTGAGGGAAATCTCCGCCACCACGGCCTTCTCATTTTTCTTCTTCTTAGTCCATACATTTTCTTTCACACTCGGCATGGATTGAGACTTCTGTTCTTTCTCAGAGCATGATGGACCAGCCTCATCTTGCAAAACCACAAATCTATTATGCATTTTTAACTCACATGTCGGTTTATTGATCTGGTGCTTGTGAACATTTTGATTCTACTTTGGCACATTTCTCTGAATGGTCGAAGTAAAGTACCTAGCCATGTGCCCAAATCCTCCACACCAAAAATAGTGTCCTTCAAAGTATGTTCTGGAAAAGCGTTCTCTGTTTGGTTTCCACCACTTTTCTTGTTCCCTTTGATATCTCTTGGTTATGGAACACACATACTGTGAATGTCCCATATTGCCACAACAATAACACACGATATATGGTGCATTCTTTTGTGACACTTCAGCACTCCAAGTTTCCCCTTGGGATCTCTGAATATTCTGATTTTTCTTTGTGCCCAAATCAATCTTCAATCTTAGGACAGGTACTTGCAGTCTGACTTCAATTACTACAGATTATTCTTTATGATCAAGCCCTGAATCAGCCTTGACAATTGAGCTAAATTGCTGCTTCATTCCTGCTAAACTACTGGGCCCCTCTTTCATCTTTTCAGTCATCGGAATGATCTGCTTTCCCAAGAATGTATTGGGAATCAAAGGATTTTCCTGGTCTTTAACTTTTCTCTGTAGACTGAAAACTTCTTCTTCATGCTCTTCAATATGGTTGACGTGATCTTTCACTTTTCTGTTCAAGCCATCGATCTCCCTTTTATGTTCTCCAATCATGAGCTTATACTCACTAACTGATTTTGAGTTCTCTGGTATTGATAACTTGAGTTTTTCAATTTCTTCCATCAACTTAGACTTCTCATCTTCCTACTACTGCTTATAGAGTTTGGCATTACGAACAACTTTATTGGATTTCTTTGTTTTTTCTCTCCAAACATCTATCTCATCAAGAGCTGCTTCCAATTCGTCTTCCATATCAACTCTTCCTTCAACTTCTTCTTCCTCTTCTCCAACATCAGTTTCTTCCTTTTCCTAAGAACTACCGACGACCGCTACCATAGCATTTTGTCTATGATCTTTAAAATTTTCAAACTCCTCAACATCTTTATCCTCAGACTCATCTGAACTATCTATTTCCTCTAAAAGAAGATTCTTCCTCTTGAAGAAATTTCTCTTGAACTGCTTCTTCCCTTTCACATAGGTTGAAGATTTCTTTTTGGGATTTTCAACTTCATCTTAATCATTTTCTTCTTGACACTTTTTGGGGAATCTTGCAGCAAGATGACCAACCATTCCACATCGAAAGCATGCTAGTGGAAGTTTCCATTTAAACATTCATTTTCCTCTTTGCATATTTGAAGAAAGGAATGACATCAACTCATCTGTCTCTTCTTCCTCCTGAGAATCTTCAATAGTGATATTCTTCATGGCCTTAAATGCCACCTCTTTATATTTCCCCTTTTCCACGGCGTCATTGTCATCATTTCTCATTTCATACGAAACAAGA
Organism: Viscum album; assembly: GCA_963277665.1. NCBI lineage: Eukaryota > Viridiplantae > Streptophyta > Magnoliopsida > Santalales > Viscaceae > Viscum > Viscum album. Next base: position 941,392,493 of record OY728129.1, read on the forward strand.
GTGTTGTTCAGGTTATCCAATGTCAGCTCTTTCAGATCATTATCTTCCAAAACAGAAACTTTCGGTTTGAACCGAGGTGGATGTTTTCTCAAGATGTGCTTTTCAATTTTAATGCCTTCGATAATATCAACAAGACCTTGCATGTCTTCTACCATAGCATTTACCCTTTCAAAGAGTGCATCAATAGACTCATTCAGGTTCATTCTCAGATCTTCATACTTGTTCCCCAACACTTGCAGCTTTGCCTCTCTGACCTTTGTATCCCCTTTATATATATTCGAAAGATTTTCCTACATGGCATGTGACATTTTTCATGACATCACCTTCGTGTAGATGGGATTGGAAATGCCTCCCCCTAGAAAATTGATTGTTTTGGAATAAGCATCCAAATCTCTATGCTCAGCTTCTGATAATGCACCACTATTAATTTTAGTTGTGATACCATGCATAGCTGCTGAAAACACATCCATTCCCAAGGATCGGAAATAGTGTTGCATTAGATTCTTCCATATCTGAAAATTACGTCTGTCGAAGATCAAAATACCTTTATGATTAGTGACTTCCATTTAGAGAAGACCTAATATCAACCTGGCTCTAATACCAATTGTTAGGTCCACAAGGCTGAATACCCTAAGAGGGGGGTGAATCAGGGTATGGCTAATTTAAAATTAACGCCCGTTCTGATCTTGTTTCGCTGTTAAGCAAAACACTCTTCTCTATCTTTCCTATTTCACAATGTAAATACAATGTAAAGCAAGCACAGGACACCGAAATTTTACTTGGTTCACCGCTAAGGGCTACGTCCAAGGAGCATACGCTGACAAGTTGTCGGTCGTACCAAATTCCACTATACATCACTAGCTGTGGATTCCAATGTTCGGGTACAGTCACTCTATCCCAGGCTCACTGCCTTTCCAAGGTTTAGGGTCAGCTCACTGCTTTCCCAGGGGTCACTCCCTATTTCTCTCTCTCTGGCACACTACCAGTGGAGAGGATCACCTACGTCTTCTTCCTTTGTTCACTGAACTAGGAAGGGATCCACTCACAGTTTATAGACCTGTAGGTCTCTTCATTTGCATGAATGCACGCATCCTTAACTGTTGATATATGCTCTGTTAAAGTCAAACATTCATCCACTGATGAATACCCCTTTGCCTCTTAACCACTGGGCAATTCACTTTGGAAACACCTTCGCAAAGCACCCTACTTCACGAGGCTCCCAATTTTGCGAAGCTCAAACAAGCCTTCGCGAAGCTCCTACCTTTTCGCGAAGCACTCTCGTGAAGCACTTTCACGAAGCACTCTCGCGATGCTCACGCTGTCGCAGAGCGACGTCCTTCCCGAAGCTCACTGAGCCAACGCAGAGATGACAACTTTCGCGGAGCTACAATAGCCACCGCGAATCTCCTCTTTCGCGAAGCACACTAGCTCCGCGAACCTCCTTCTCAATACGAGAGAAAAATATTTTCTCTAAAAATTCTCTCTACTTCGCTCGAGGGATCGACCTCTATTTATAGGCGATTCCACTGGCCCACCAGCTTTCTGCGCGAAGTCAATGCCATTTCATCACCTATCGCGAAGCTCCAAAGTTTCCACCAGAAATCTGTCCAAATCGCGAAGCACCTCAGCAATTTTCCAATCGTGGAGCTCGTTGTAATCGCAGAGCATCACCGTCATCATTCCTTCACGCCTTCACCGCGAAGATCCCTCACAAAGCCCTTCACCGCCGCGATGAGCTTCAACTTTGCTGTTCGCGAAGCTTTGATGTAATCACAAAGCATCACCTCCTCCATTTTCTGGTCTTCGCAAAATCCAATCCATGCATCTCATCTTCGGGAAACACATGCCTTTTCCATATAAAAATATGATCTTCATGGAAATCCTATTTTCGCAATGTTCACCAAACTCCAAATTTTGGACCCCAAAAATTTGGCAAACACTGGGAAATGGCACCACCTTGTACTGCTCTTTTGTACTACCTCCAGATCGTCCTTTCCTTTGTCATCATTATTTGTCAACATGGATTGTCAACAAATTCTCTAGAACTCAACAATTCTTCATGGAAACCTGCTTTGTCAACAAACACAATCAACCCAAAAATACTGCAATGTTACCCTGAGGGATTTTTTTCCAACAAAACTCTTCTGGACAGACATTTAAAATTTCCTAAACATTAGGAATATCGTCAAAGTAAATTTCCATACAATCCATTTGAGATAAACATCCCTTTTGAATGGGAATTGACACTAATACACTGTATATAATCTCCCCATGAAGTTCATATATATTGTAACATTGATGTACAATTATAGGAGGGTTTTAAAAGTCAAACATAACATCCCTTCCTTTACAAGTGATGTTGTATTCATGTTTGAAAATTCAATCCATGACTAATATGACATCAAATTCAAATAACAAGTGAATTAAAATAATCGTAGGAAGCACATTCCATCCAACATCAACCTGAGAGTAATCATGTAATTGAGATTCAATCATCACACATTCAGGGTTTTCACATATAATTCCATGTTTAATTGTTTTTATGGAATCTTAATTCCATTATAAAATTCATTAGTTATGAATGAGGGGTGAGATCTAGAATCAAATAAGGTATTATTAGTTCTAGAGTTGATGGTATGGGTACCTTTCACCATGTTGTTATCACAACCATCTCTAAAAAAAGTTATAACATGATATTTCCCCTTTTTCATTAGTTTGAGAGGTTACTAAAGTGAGTCATCATCATTAACCCTTGGTTTCGGGCATTAGAAATCATAATTTTCATTCTACATAAACATGACGCCCAATAGTGTGGGAGGTTCATTCTGTGCATATTTTCATATATTTTCATAATTGGAAAAATTTCTCCCATTAGTGTAGAAATCAATTGCCTTATGGTCTTCCCTTTTATAAATAAAACACATATTATAACATATATTACAACCCCTCTTTGCATATTTCTACACTTAGAGAATAAAGAAGGATTATTTTTTTCTCTTCATGGTTTGTATATTTTCCTTTGAACACCATATTAATTTTCTTTTTAAAACAATGAGATTCATTTGTAACTCCAATCTCCATTACCAATTGATTAGACAATAAACAATCTCTTCATTACTAATAATGTATCATATAGACAACACCCTTTTGAGACTGGGATTTAAGACACTTATGAACCAATCACCTATAATTTTGTGTTGGATGACAATTATATAATCGTACTTCAGATGCATTGTTAAATTATCCTCATATGTACCAATGAATTCATCATTATTTTTCTTCATCTTAATGAACAAATTTTAATGATTCATATGAATAACATGAAGAATGTTCTTATTGAATAATATGTTTCTGAACTCGTCATAATAAAAGGATTCAATTACATCTTGATACCTCATATTCGTTATTAGAGTCCACAAACATTCTACCTCACCCTCTAACTAATAAACAACTATAATGATATTTTCATGATCTGAACTCTAGAGAATTGAGAATATACTTGCAGTGTTACTAATCCAGTGTTCAATAACTTGTGTATTACAAGAATAGCTGAAAGAAGGTGGTTGTTTCCTCATAAAAAACTCAATGGAATGTTTTTCCCTCATTGTATCATTTGTAAGTCCACTATGATCCATAGCATGAGAGATTAGGGTGAGCATAGGAATAATATTTTTCATTCTTTCTAACATATCATATGGATTTTCTAGAGGACAATCATTACATTGTCTATTGAAATCACCAATAAAGCAGTTCCATTGGGTTCAAGCTATTTAATAAAACAAAAAGCATAGAGTAAGAAAAGATTATCATAATAAGTAATCACATAATAATGATATTTTACTTATAGGATGTATAAATTATGACACCTTCCATAATATATGACAAAATAGTTTTGTCTTAGGGATTTCACATCCAACTTATATTAAAATAATTCAGGATGTTTCATGATGATTTTTTGAATTCCTAAAGAATATACATCATGAGTGTCAAACAAAGTGTACTACCTGGTCCATTATCATGTATCAGGTTACGCCGAGTCAGACTTGACACAACTTCTAAATGTTGTTACTCCTAGGTAAATCATCGATAGAGGCACATAAACATGTAGTATATAAAAATTGATGTATTTCATGGTAACCACATACTCTATCATTTACCAAAACTCTAGGATGTTTTCCTATACTTTTCTTTATCCTTATACTTATCTACAGACATGCTTTTAGGGATCTCATTGTGGTTTTCTCATCCCAATTCCAGAACATATATAATCCATTATTATAATACTAACAATAGACACCCCCACTTAACATAAATTTCCATTAGATATATTTTGAGGAATACATTAAATATGACACAAATAGATTCCCAAAGACCATACAAGTCTAGAGCCACTAGAAATATAGATATATAAACACTGGTATAGATGCGAGCTACATTATATCCCATAAGTTTCTCTATGACTACTACCCCTATTAAACACATATTAATTAATACATATCATCATAAAATCTATAAGGATACATCAAAATGGGTAATCTAAAATGGTTAGTAGTAAATTCATGTGTTTTTAACAGAGTTAAAATACGTATGTTTTTGATTTTTTTTTTTTTTGATTTATCAATGATTCATTTTTTTAAACCAAGATCTGGAATTTTATTCTGAGTATTGGAACACCTAATGGTGTTATTTCTGTAATTGCATAATTACCCGATAAATTTTAGCGGGTGTCCCGATGATTCTTGGGTGCACCGGCTCCGGAAAATCCACGTTAATGGATCTGCATGGGCAGCGCATGGTTGCGGTCCAACCTGTGTAGTCTGTCTTATATAATAAAATATTATTATTATTTTTAATTAAATATGATTATATGAGAGTTTTGGATTAATTAAAATAATTTTTTAATAACAATAATAATATGAAGTTATTATTACTATTATTGTGGTTGTTAAATTTATTGAATGTTAAAGAATTAATTAAATGGCAGATGAAGGTATTGACGTGGCTTTTGGGTTTATCAAAGAACTGTTTTATTTAAATGAAGAGTTTCAGAATTTTTAAAGGACCATTTTTTATTAAATGGAGTAATGTTCTAATAATAATAATGTCATTGTTATTATTGCGGAGTTATAAATTATTTTGATACTTTGAGATTTTAATTGAAAGTTCAAGGAGTGTATCATTTATGAGAATTAAATGTGGATATTGAGATTCTCAAATAAAATTTTAATTAAATGAGGGGTTATGGGTTGGAGTTTTTATCATATTAATGATATTGTAATAAATTGGGGGTTTTGAGTTTTTAAATAAATTAATGTTTGAATAATAATAATAATGATGTTATTATTATTTTTATGGTTACTTAGTTGAATAAATTTTAAATAAATTTAATGATCAATATAGAGTTTTATAATTAATCATGAAAAATTTATTATGAGAATAATAAATGAAGGTTAAAAATGAATTGGATAATTAATGTGGATTTTAATGGGGAGGTTGGATATAATAAAAATGGGTGTTTTATTGTTTCTTTTAATACAATTCAATTATGGGGCTTTTCAAAGTTCTGTTTCTTATTTAATGGGGTGTAATATTTAGGTGAATTTAATGAGGTTGTTGGGTATCTCAATGAAACGATTAATTAAAAAAGAAGTTTTGAATTTAATGAAGGAGTATGGTTATTTAATAGAGTTGTTGAGTTATATCAATGGTTTGAGTAATAATAATTATGTTTATATTATTATGGTTTTACAAGTGTCATAATTATTTAAAATTATGGATATTATTATTATAAATAGTAATAGTAGTGAATTGGGGAGTTTTGGATGGAATTTAAATACAATTAATGTTTTAATAATAATAATTTAATTATTATTATTATTATTTTAATTAATTAAATTCAAGGAAAATGAATTTTATTAATTATGGGAAAGGAATTACTATTTTTGTTACATTGAATTCAAAGTGATTTTAATTTAATTGAGGAGTAAAGGGGAGTTTTATTCTCTCAATGAAACGTTTCCTTTAAGAAGGATTAATTAGGGAGTTTTTTACTTTTTAGGTAACTGTTTAATGTCTATAATAATATTAATAAAATGAGTATTGTTATTATATTTTTATTATTATTATCTCATTAATGGTAGTATTATTATTGGGTTTTAAGAGTTTAATTATTATTATTATTATTAATGGAAATTAATTTAGGGGTTTGAAAAAGAAAATAAAAGGAATCTAATTCTCCTATTCTTCCTCCCTACGCACAAGGTGCAACACACATGCAGCAGCGCACCCCATGATGTGGGCCCTTCCACCCTCCATCGACCCCCCTCATCGGCGTGAGCTCCTTCCCACGGTGCGACCAAGAGGCACGTGAACCCCCGAGCGACCCTCCCTACAATAGTGCGACACCCGAGAAGAGCTCCTGTAGTGTGCGACCTTCGTGGCGGAGCCCCCACCGGGAAATACCTAGAGGCGCACAACCCCTCTCCTGGACTCCACTTTGCGCGCGACGATTCCCCTCAGACTCTTCACGAATCTTGTCTGCCTTGTCAAGGTGATTCCTTCTGCGTATAACTGGTGATTCACATCAATCATTTGACTCCCCTCTCTCACCTTGTTTTCTCATCTAAAACCCAAATGTTTGGGTTTAATCGGATCGTTACATTCCTCTATTTGTAGGATATGCGAAAGTGGGCTCAGGACCCTTTTGTCCATAATCTGACATCCGCTTCCAAGGGTGATGAGGATGGTATCAATTTGTCTTGCTACCGTTGGTTCGGGTTAGTTTCTAAACCCACGGTTCTGTTTTTCACCGGTTGTATTAAGGCCTGCTAAAAATTTTTATGAGTTCCTGGTACCATGTTAGAGGTGTGTTGTTCATTAAAACATTGATTATGGTTTCCGGTTTAATATATGTAATTTTTGTTGATCAATGTAGACAACGCACAAATATATATATATATATAAAGGTGTGCGCATGTTCGATTACGGACTAGTTGTGGACTGGTTGCTGCCAAGTACATTAAAGCAATTCAGATTTAAAATGGTGCCTCCCCAAGGTAGGGTCTCAAATCCTTAACACTTTATATTAAGAATTATAGCTTCTTTAAGTAAATTGAGAATTTTAGTTTCGTTGATTATGATATTCCGATGTATGACACTTTTGAAGTTATTAAATGATATCGTCCATGTGAGATAAATGAGGGCTTGAACTTGTGTTGTTTTTAAGCATGTTTTTCTAATTTGGTTAAAGTGATATAATTAAATAGTAAAATGATTTGAATGGGAAGAATGTATAATAGGGTAATTAATTGTATAATTAATTATCATGTCATGAGTTGGAATAAAATTTGTGTCTTTTAATGAGGATTGGGAATATTGAATATTTGAAATGTTCAAAAGTATAAATTAGAAATTAGTAATAATTAATTGATGGATTAATTATTTCATGTTAAATGAGAAATGGTTAATTTATTTATGATTGGTTTAAGAGATAATATTTAATTAATTAATTTTTGAAATAATTAATTTGCATTTATTAAATTAAGAATGTGAAATGAATGTTTGTTATGACTATTGGCCAAAGGTACTTATTGATACTTGTTAGATTTCCATTCATTAAGTTGTCTTGGATGGAGTTTATCTATATTATGAGATGATGCATGAGATGGTTTCTAAATATATAGGCTTGTTCAACATGTTTTGTGATGATTATGGTGTGCATGTAAATTGTTAAATTCCAGGACGAATCACTATTTGGGCGGATGGGTTCAGACTTGTAAACAAATTTGGATAATTAAATGTTGAGTTAATTATTTATTTGGATTACTAAGAACAATTAATTGTTAATTAATTATTTACAATTGAAATATTGAATGGTTAATTAAGGGTTGACTTTTGAGGGGTGATTTATGTTGTTAATTAGTTTTTGAATTAATTAATGTATTAGATTAATTAATTTGTGATTTAATTAATGGATGGTTTTGGGGTGTTAGACATGGTGTTCTACACCAACTATAAATATATATATATATGATTGATAAACGGGTTGGGACACAAGGACTGAAGCTTCAAATACTCACGGGTTGATAGACATGGTATTCTACACCAAAGATAAATATATATGTATGATTGATAAATGAGTTGTGAGAAAAGGACTGAAGCTCCAAATTCTCATGAGGTGCTAGACATGGCGTTTATAGCGACCCGACCTTTTCTTACATTACTATTACATCATTTCAAAGATACATAACATAATAGTATTACACATGGAGGATCTAGAGGTTTAGTGTCTTGGGAAAACTAGGACTACACATAACAAGTACAACATCAAGCATAAAAATTCATGTAATCTCTTCTTCTATAGCTTCTTAGTAGCACTTGTCCTCTATTTAGTACATGTAGCCACCTGAGGATATACATCAAAAGGGGTGAGCTAAAAGCCCAGTAAGAGGATAGATAAGAACAAAATAGCATGGGGTGAGCATAATCATGAAGAAGATCTTGAACATTAGAGGAGCATAAACAATAAACTTGAAATGTGGAAAAGCATAAAAATGAAACATCATGTCTTAGTGGTTAACTACCACACATACTTGTGAACAAAGCTAGCATCATGTTCACGCATCATTTCACATTTACTCATGAGATTCATCACTTTACCCAATGCATTGGAGCGCTATATAATTCCGGGCGCACCCGTCACATTTAAACATTCATATTGCGCTATAAAATTCCGGGCGCACCCGTCACATCATAAAATTATCATTATCATGATTTCCACATAGAAAACATATCAAACATGTACATAAATAACCCATGAAAAGGAATGGGTTTCATCTAATAATAACACATTCATGAGCTTTGGGTTCCCAAAAGAAGGAGGGAACAACATACTTGATATAAAAACCATCAACCTTGAATGAGAGGTAAAAGGTGAGATCTTGAAAGAAGAGTTCTTTTGGAAAACATTTTGATGGACATTAAAACCAATGACAAACATGTATATCCCAGAAAAGTCAAGTAAATGATGAAAAAAATTACTTTGAAGAGTAACCACATCAAAAATGGAGTGAAAGAGGGAGAACCCGAAGGATGAAAATTGGGTTTGAGATTTCCCCTTACCTTGTACTCGAATGCCTCCTTCTCTTTAATGTCTTGTATAATGACATTATATTCATTAATTAGAAATTCCATAACCTTTTATACATTAATATGGTTCATTATGGTTTCATTATTTCATATTATGTTCCTTTGGATGACTTATAGAGTTTAAAAACATTGATCGGGGATGTTCGTTTTCATGGTTTTCTTGAGCGGTCCACTTGTATTCTTAATTTGATGTTTGGGTAGATCATCGGTAAACATCTAGAACTGATATTACATGTAATTAATGATATTATAGAAGAATTAATGATTTTATAATGAGTTATATTAGATCCATGTGGATGAATCATTAGATAAGAATTAAATGAAGATTATTTGGGTTAATTTGAGCGGTTTTTGGATCACAACGAACTCATTTTAACTTTTCACTTAGTAATATGGCCATAAGTTATTTCCAGAACATAAAATAGAAAATAATTCATATAAAATATTCTGGTTCAACCATAAAAATGGTTTCATGACCAGATTGAAGGTAGAAATGGAAGAAGAGAACATGTCGTTTTTGAAGGTGATAAATTTAACACCTCATGAATAATGTTCTCTTTAATAAAATAAAAGGAAGAGGGAAAGGGTGTGGGGTGATATAATATACCATTAGAATCATAAGATTAATGTATATTTATAATACTGGAGTTACAAAACAGTTTGAATGAAGATAGGTAGGAAGAGATCAAGAAAGGAACTTGAACTTGAAAGGAAATTAAAGGAGAAGAGAGAGAGAAATTACCTTTAAAATCATCCTCTGGAGATCCTCTTTAAGGAAGCTTGGCTTTGTCTTTTGATGAGACCAGAAGCTTTTGGACGTATGGGACGAGCTAGGGAAGGTGTTTGGGCCGAATTTAGAGAAGTCTTGGAGCTTGAGAGGTGTGAGGAAAAGAGGGAGTGAAGGGTGGCTTTTATAGTGGAGGGGAGAGGGGTTTCCTTAATATAAAATTGATTAGTTTATTAATTTCACCTAAGACAAGGAATAGTGAGTCTTGTATGACTAAGAATAGTATATTAGACTTGTGAATTCGGGATTTGGGTGCATACATCACTTTTGATGTCAGGAATAGTGGGTTTTAATTAAAATGTATTTATATGATAAATTAACGTATTCTACTATTCCTCAAAAATTCAAGTATCTCAGAAAAATCCCAAAATTTTACCCCAACCATTTTTCGACGTGTAGAATCCAAAAATGAAGTCCATTTTTCAAAAATAATTTTCTAAATATTATTAATTTAATATTTAATTAAAATCATAATTTACTTAAAAAACAATTTTTAAAATTAAAACTGATTTTTCAGTTCTTTCAAAAATTACTTAGGGTATTATAAAATTATCTAAAAACAATTAGACATTGATAATTTATGAATATATTTCAGGAAAATAAATATTATTTTAAATTAATTAATTATAATTATTTATTTATGACTTATAAAATACCAAAAACATTTACTAAGGTTAAATAATCACTTTCTATGATGTCTAAATTTTATTTTATTATTCATAGGTAATGTTACTCTTATTTACTATTCATAAGGTTCATATTACTATTCATAAGGGTAGGTTACTATTCATAAGGGTAGTTTACTATTCACCAAAAATTATTTTTGTTTCATTAGACTCCAAAAACTATCTTGAACACAACCGTGTATGTTGGATTTTTAAAATTCCAAACATAGGGGTGACAAAATTATGTTTAAAGGTCACATATCACTTAGTAGTTCATTATTTTGTGTTTTTATGACATAGATATAAGAAGAGAATTTTCCATTGAAAAACTTTGGGTCGTTACAACGTTCTACTCCCATCTTGCATGAAAATATTCTTTTATGGGTCAGGGAATGATGCTCCAAATACCCATGGGTTGTGAGATAAAGACTGATGCTCCAAATACTCATGAGGCTTCTATACATGATGTTCTACACCCATTAATTATCATTGGACTGTGGGTCCAATTGTTCGTGCATGAAATGAGTTAATGGTTAATGAAGGCTGTTGAGACATGATGATTTGTGAATTGTTTATGAGGACGGTTTTAGACTTATTTATGAATTGGGTGAACCACTTTTAGTGGGAGGGCTCCGACTTAGTATATGAAAGTTTGAATTGAATAATTTATGACGCGTTATCCAAGCCAAATAACAATCATGGAATTCGTCTTTACTTTGATTACTTAGTTGGTATTTAGAGACATCTGTGGTGAGTGACTTATACGGAAGATGTTGGGCGTAGGCCGAATCTCAAGACCATCGTAATTTATTATGATTGGAATAATTAATAATCAATGAATGATTATGTAATGAATATTGAGTATGTATGAAAAATGTATAATGTAGGTTTAGACACCAGTTGAGGGTTGAAACAGGTACTTGGGTATATAGTTACATTATATTGTTTACTTAATTTATACATGCCTTTACCTGTTATAAGTTATCTATTAAATGTCTGGTTTGGTGTAGACATCGGTGGTCCCGGCCTACTGTGATTTATATCTCACACTCTACTCGGGCCATCATTGCACTGGGTACCTGTGTAGATTCTATTTGGTTGTAGGACAATGTTGTTTGCATTTACATTGGAGTTAGGAGCATAGGACCGAGCGGAGGCTCGGGATGCTCGAGGAGATAGACCTTGGGGATTTGAGTCATTATTTATTTATTTACGCATTGAAATGTAAAGCATGCTGTTTTGTTCACTTTTTCTACTTTTGTATCATTATCATGTCAAGCATGCATCCGCTATATAATTTGGCATCAGCCATTTGTTTTGTACAAGATTTATAAAATCTGTTTTCTGATGCTTATTCATTTATTATACCGTTTCTTCTATTTATTACCTTTGTTTATTTTTGAACATTAAAATGAGGGTATAGTCTCCCCACTTACTATCCTTAGACCCTCGCTGCTAGTCGGCAGCCTCTGGCATGCGGGGAGGCGCGCTTGAGGTCATGTGGTGACTGGTCCGACCTTTGGTTTAGTGGTGAGCCGGGTCGGGACGTTACAAAGTTGTATCAGAGGTTTTGGTTTTCTTTCTTTTCCTTTGTCTTTCTGTTTTGGGTTTGTTAGACATGAGACTAGGAATGTGTCAGTGCTTGGGTTAATAACCGTGCTTGGGACTGATCACCTCATGTAGGAGAAATGACCGAGTGACCAGGGATGGGAATTGATGTTTGTACTATTAAAGGTTACAGTTGATATGATTTCACCTTGAGTGACTAGTGTATTTTCTGCTGTTTATTGATTTTGATAATTTTGAAAAAAAATATTGTCTTAGCCTGATATGGAAATGAAGTTTCGTACAAACATCATCTTAGTCAATAAGAGATTCACATGTCATGCATATAACATGCCATGTAGTTTCATTAGTAGGATGACTTCTAATTTGGATTGTGTTCCTTGGGTGCAATGCCATGTTTTGATCTGCTTTAGCATGCCTCTCTAGATAGCTTGTTTTGGTAATAGATTGAACATGCTTGAGTGAATATATTCCATACTGTTTCAGTTATTAGCATGTTTTTTTGTGTCATGCTTCTGTGTTATAGCATGTTGTTGTGTTACTGCTTATGCTAACATGTTAGAGATGTTTTGGATATGTGAAAGGGGTGCTAAAGATAAAATGTTAAATAAATGTTTATTGTGATAAATGGGAGCCAAATTCCAGCGATAAGTTGTATGGGTGCCTTATCGATTGGTATATGGCCACCCATGTGTTTGAGCCTTATACAACCATAATATGTTTGAAAATGGTTAAAAATGTAAAACTGCTGAGTTTTGATTATAATGAAATTTTGTTGGGTTTCTTTTGGAAGAACCCAAATTGAATAAATGAGAACTTAAGAGGTCTCCTTTTCTGTAAAAAGAATTTAGATTCTAAATTTACAGTTTATATTTGAATAACATTGAATGATGATTAAAGAAGATGTTTGTGATAACCTGCCTATTTTTTTCCGTAGGTTGTTATTTTTAAAACCAAGTGACTTTTTGTCAATATGTACATCTGTGTATGCTGAAATTCATTCAAATGTTAAAATGTTGAAATGAATTAATTAAAATTCCTAGAAGAAAAACGGTTTTTTGAATCTTGTGATTTCAGTTTTGTGTGACCAAGAGAGAGGGTCAATGGTTATGTTTCGTAAGGGGCTAACTTGTGGTAAGTAGTACCCATAGAATGTTATAGGCTATTATAGTAAGTTCGTCCCACTACTCAAGAGGACTTCTTGGGACTTGGTTGTTTTGGAACGCTGATAGGTTTATATTATGGATTTTTATGATCAATGTTTGATGTGGTGATCATGGTTCGAGGAATTTCACACATATGCATTAATGTATTCTAAAAACACGCCTTGGTGAGTGGATAATCTTTTCTTGAGACATCAAGTAAAATCCTAATGTGGGTTTTGTTGCATCTTTTTTTATAAATGTGTCAGCAGGTGATGTTAATCTTTTAGAACGGAGTTGTTTGGTAATATCTTGACTAATCCTCTTAAATGACCTTGGTAGGCCGGTTGATTTAGTAGTGGTTCCCGATGGCTTCTCAGGGACGTGAAGTTTTTAAGGTGGGTATATTGTAAAGTCCTGTGTTTTTAAACCAGGTTAAAATACGAATGTTTACGAATTTATTTTCGATTTATCAATGGTTCATTTTTTTAAACCGAGCTCTGGAATTTTATTCTGAGTGTTGTATCACCTAATGGTGTCCTTTCTGGAATTGCGTAATTACTCGAAAAAATTTAGTGGGTGTCCCGATGAGTCTCTGGTGCACCAGATCCGGAAAAATCCACTTTAATGGATCTGCATGGGCAGTGCATGGTTGCGGTCCAACCTGTGCACTTTATCTTATTTAATAAATTATTATTATTTTTTTAATTAAATATGATTATATGAGAGTTTTTTATTAGTTAAAATAATGTTTTAATAATAATAATAATATGAAGTTATTATTACTATTATTGTGGATGTTAAATTTATTTAATGTTAAAGAATTAATTAAATGGTAGTTGAAGGTATTGACGTGGCTTTTCGGTCTATCAATGAACCGTTTTATTTCAATGAAGAGTTCCAAAATTATTGAAGGACCATTTTTTATTAAATGGAGGAATGTGCTAATAATAATAATGTCATTGTTATTATTGAGGAGTCATAAAATATTTTGATACTTTGATATTTTAATTGAAAGTTAAAGGAGTGTATCATTTATGAGAATTAAATGTGGCTTTTGAGCTTCTCAAAGAAACTTTTAATTAAATGAGGGGTTATGGGTTTGAGTTTTTATCATATTGATGATATTGTAATAAATTGGGGGTTTGAGTTTTTAAATAAATGAAAGTTTGAATAATAATAATAATAATGTTATTATTTTTTTATGGTTACTTAGTTAAATAAATGATAAATGAATTTAATGATCAATATGGAGTTTTATAATTAATTATGAAAAAATTATTATGAGAATAATAAATGAATGTTAAAAACGAATTGGGTAATTAATGTGGATTTAAATGGGGAGGTTGGACATAATTAAAATGGGTGTTTTATTGTTTCTTTTAATAAAATTTAATTATGGGGTTTGTCAATGATCTGTTTTATATTTAATGGGGGTGTAATATTTAGGTGAATTTATTGAGGATGTTGGGTATCTCAATGAAACGCTTTATTAAATAAGCAGTTTTGAATTTATTGATGGAGTGTGGTTATTTAATAGATTTTTGGGTTATATCAAAGGTTTGAGTAATAATAATTATATTATTATTATTATGGTTTTACAAGTGTCATAATTATTGAAAATTATGGATATTATTATTATAAATAATAATAGTAATGAATTGGGGAGTTTTTGTTGGAATTTTAATACAATGAAAGATTTAATAATAATGATGATGATGATTTAATTATTATTATTATTATTTTGTTAATTAGTTAAATTCAAGTAAAAACGAATTTTATTAATTTTGGGAAAGGAATTATTATTTTTATTACTTTTAAGTCAAAGAGATTTAAATTTAATTGAGGAGTAAAGGGGAGTTTCATTTTCTCAATGAAATGTTTCCTTTAAGAAGGATTAATTGGGAAGTTTTATACTTTTTAGATAAGTGTTTAATGTGTATAATAATAATAATAAAATGAGTATTATTATTATCTTTTTTTTATTATTATTGCATTAATGGTAGTATTATTGTTGGGTTTTAAGAGTTTAATAATAATTATTAATAATGTAAATTAATTTAGGGGTTTGAAAAAGAAAATAAAGGGAACCGAATTCCCCTCTGCTTCCTCCCAACGCACAAGGTGTAACACGCATGTAACAACGCACCCAATGATACGGGCCCTTCCTCCATCCTTCGAGATCCCTCCTCAGTGTGAGCTCCTTCCTGCAGTGCGACCAAGAGGAACACGAACCCCCGAGCGACCCTCCCAACAGTAGCACGACACCCGGGTAGAGCTCCTGTAGCGCGCGACCTCCGTGGCAGAGCCCCCCTCCGGGCAATACCTAGAGGCGCACCACCCCTATCCCAGACTCCACTTTTTGTGCAAAGATTCCCCTCGGACTCTTCACAAATATTGTCCACCTCGTCAAGGTGTGTTCGTCTGCGTATTACTGGAGATTCACATCGATCATTTGACTCCTCTATCTCTCCTTATTTTCTCAGCTAAAACCCAAAGGTTCGGGTTTAATCTGATCGTTGAGTTCCTCTATTTTTAGGATATGTGAATGTTGAATCAGTACCCTTTGGTCCATAATCCGACATCCATCGCCAAGGGCAAGGAGGATGGTATCAAATTGTCTTGCCTCCATTGGTTCGGGTTAGTTTCTAAACACACGGTTTGGTTTTATACCGATTATATTAAGGCTTGTTAAAAATTTTATCAGATCTTGGTACCAAGTTAGTGGTGCATTGTTCATTACAACATTTATTTTGGTTACCGGTTTAATATATGTAATTTTTCTAGATCAATGTAGGCAACACGCACAAATATATATATATATATATATATATATATATATATATATATATATAAAGGTGTTCACATGTGCGATTACGGACCAGTTGTGGACTAGTTGCTGCCAAGTACATTAAAGTGCTTCAGATTTAAAATAGAGCCACCCCGAGGTAGGGTCTCAAATCCATAACACTTTATTTTAAGAACTATAGCTTCTTTAAATAAATTGTCATGACCCGTCCCAGTGGGGCCTGAGCCGCAACTCCCCAAGCCCACCTCCAATAGGCCAGGGGCTGGTGACTAGCACCAAGTAGGCATGCTTCTAACATGGGAGCCATTTCCTATAAACCTTTACCCACACACACACATATCCAAGCCCACAAAGATGAAAATAGAAACTACTAAAAATTGAAATGCATGTATATAATAAAAATCTCAACCAACAGAGTATGGCAGGAAGTAAAGTACAGTAAGTGTAAAACCCTGGGCCAAATGTACAATCCCACCAAAAGAAAGTCTGTAACAAAGTCCAACCTGTAAGGAAAGGTACTGGGACTGCAATCTGTAGCCATAGGAACACACCTCAGCCCACCTGATCTCACTGAGAACTGTCCGGTCCTGGTCCACCTAGAATCTTGTCAAAGGCTCGCTCATCTGCACAATACACGACATGTGCGGGCAAAGCCCGTGCAGGGAGAGCATAAAAATACCCAGTAGGACACCCCGAAACCACAAAGGAAATACAACAAGGGAAAATACCAAAAAATAAAGGTACAGTCAGCTCTACACAGTATATTTCTACTGAACCTATAATAAGAATATCCAGATATATTCATACACGATCGACTACTACAAACCCACCACTAAGATCCGGCTCAAAGATTTACATTAAGCACATAATAAGGTGAACACACCCCTAGGTCGGATGAGAGAGATAAAAAGTACTCGTTCTGGGAGAATACACTCCACAAGAACTTTGAGAAACATGATGCTCAGATTAGGGTCACAGCAAAGTCATGGGGTGATTCTGAAAACTCATTCTGAACTAATCCGCTAAGCAGAGGATCGATGCCCGGGTAAAGTTGGTCACGTCGATACCATGAACTCTACCTAGGGTTCCAGGAATTAATAGAGGATCCAGCTCTAAGTATCATAGAGGGGATTCCAACAACTCTATTCAGGAAGTCCTGGTGAAAGGATCATACTCCTGTATAAAGTAAATGATACTAGAACCTTCAGGGAAAAGACCAAGGGTACGAACCCTAAGGAAACTAGTCCGAGTCACAGAAGAAAAGTGGCTTAAGCCATAATGAAAATTGGTTACATGACGTGTAGTATGGTTACATTCCATGTTCCTTGACCCCAAGTATTTCCCATGTAAACGGCCTGTGTCATCCATCCAAGCGGTGTAAAACTAAATTACACAGTGTGTAGAAAAAGTACACGTCGTGTTCCTTGACCCCAAGTACTGCCCGTGTAAACGGCCCGTGTCATTCGGCTTGTTAGATAGAAATTAATTACACTGCGTGTAGAAGAAACACACAACGTGTCCAAACACCTGGGGCTCACTCCGTGTACGCTGTCTATGTGCCCGTACATGGCCTATGTCCGTGTCCTTGTCATCTGCTCGTGTACCAGTACATGGGGTATCCCGTTTATCTGGTCTGGTCTAGCCCAAGAGCGGTATACACGGCGTGTCCTTGGTCGTGTACCCAACCCATGTCTGTGTACTCCCGGAGTACACTTTAGGTGTCCTGCCAACGAACACATGCCATGTGGCCCATACTGCACGGCGTGTAGTCAGGAAATTTCCAGAAGCATCGCCTTCCTCCTTGTGCATCGGCCGATTCTCCAGATCTTGATCCAACCATCCGATCATCACGAAACTCTGTATTTGGGGTTGTCTCGCCCCTACGAAACTGATTCCGTCGGTTTCGGGCTCCCGATCGGCCTTGATAGCACGTCCCAATCCATCCGCATGAAAATACTTGAAGAATGGAAATTCTGAACCACATTGATTTGTCCGCTGTCTTCACCGTTGCACCTCTACTAGGTCGTCTCGGTATTGGATCTTGAATTTCAGATCGTTGCGCCAATAAACAAATGTGCAATGATCGATTTCCTCCAAGAACGCGTAAAATGAACATGAACAATGCGTAAGAAACAAGAGATAAAAATACAAAAATCAAGAGGGAAAAACCTCGATTGATGTTTGTGTCGATCTTGGTTCGTCACCATTAGAAGGTTGAACGAAAACCAAAATAATTTCAAGAATCGAATCTGCATGATTCCCAAAAACATCTCATCCCGCAAGAACGATCAATCCGCGGGATAATATATTCGTGGATTAGTCTGCGGTCATCGTGGAAATCAAAACCGAGGAAGAAATCACAAGAAAAACATCCTACCTGGATTCCTCAGTGTTCGTCGGCGATGATCCGGTCACTATGTCGTCGTCGCCGCGTTGGGAGGTTTTCTCGAGAGCCTCCCGAGCCACCAAGTGTTTCAGGGTTATGAGGTTTGTAACCCTGGACCCTTGTGCCAACCTTTAATTAAAAAGTTAAGGGATATCTGTTGCGGTAGATTTAAAAGATTTCGCTGTAGAATAAAATATTTTTATTTAAATATCTTTTTACTCTTACATCCCAAAAACTAGATTCCACCACCGACCTGCACTGGCTGATGTTAGGCCTCGTATAATGTAAAATCGTTGTTACAAACGCAACAGTGCCCTCAGATTTATGATCTGAGCACCCATTCAGGAGTTATTCCACTTTTTCAGGAAAATCGCACGCACGTGTTATTTAATTGTTAAATTAAATTCATACACTTGTTCCAGGCACACTGGGCCTCGGAACTGCACATCGTCTCAGAGCCTAGTCTCGAAAGAATTCCCATATAATATTAAAATAATACATGGGAAATCTGATACATTACATCACACCCACCTTAGGGATTTTAAGTCACCAAAAAGCCAAAACAAGGGCTACTCAAAAAGATGTGGGCACTGCACGCGAATATGAGCCTCCCACTCCCATGTGCTCTCTTGGAGATTCTTGTGCTGCCACCGGACATGTACCAAGGGAATATCTCTTCCTCGAAGGATCTTCTCCTGTTGATCCTCGATATCTACTGGGTACTCTGAAAAGGTCACCCCATCATTGATGTCCAGCTTTCCCCAGTCAATAACGTGCAATGGATCGTGCACGTACCTCTGTAGTTGCGACACATCGAAGATGTTGTGTACTCGGTCCATCTAAGGAGGTAGAGCCAAGAGATACTCCACATCACCAAATCTACTTAGAATCGGAAAAGGGCCAACGAACCTCAGAGATAGCTTGCCGCCACGGCCAAATCTCCAAAATCCCCTTTGAGCTGAGACCTGAAGGAACACATGGTCTTCTTCCTTGAACTCCAAGGGACTCCGCCTCTTATCGGCATAAGAGTTTTTACAACTATGTTCAGTATTCATATAGTCCTGGATGACCTTCACCTTCTCTATAGTATCTCTCACCATCTATGGGCCCATAAGTGCTGACTCTCCTGGGTCATTCCAGTAAAGTGGTGACCTGCAAGGTCGCCCGTACAGAGCCTTGAATGGTGCCATAACAATAGTGAAATGATAACTATTGTCATAAGAAAATTCCACCAGTGGTAGGTGATCCTCCCATCTACGACCAAAGTAAAGTATGAAAGCTCAAAGCATATCCTCCAGAACCTGGATGGTTCACTCCGTCTGACCATCAGTCTGAGGATGAAACGTTATGCTTAAGCGTAACTGAGTCCCAAAGGCTTCCTGCAATCCCTTCCACAACCAGGATGTGAAATGAGCATCACAATCTGAGACGATCGTTGATGGAACTCCATGAAGTTGAACTATCTCATGCACGTATAGGCGTCCTAAGATCTCTACTGAACTCTGCTCCTATATGGATATGAAGTGGGCCGACATGGTGAGTCGTTCGACGATCACCCAGATGGCATCGTGTCCCCTGGACGTATGTGGTAAACCCGTCTTTAAGTCCATGGATATTCCGTCCCACTTCCACTCTGGCACCTCAAGGGGCTGAGTCAAACCTGCTGGCACCTGGTGCTCAGCCTTTACCTGCAAACAATTAAGGCACCGAGAGACAAACCCTGCCACACCCTTCTTCATTCCTGGCCACTAGAACTAATGTCGGAGGTTTTGATACATCTTTGCTACACCTGGATGCACTACCAAAGGGGATATATGGAACTCTCTCGGAACCTCCTCCCACAACATCTGTGGTACTACCGTTCGCCCTCTAAAAAGAACAATGTTCTCCCCACCTTCTAAATATCTATCAGCAGCATCACCTGTGGATATCTGAGCACGTAGAGTCTTACAGCTAGCATCCTCGAGTTGTGCTTCCCTGACTCGCTGTAAGAGTGAAAGGGTAACAGCCATCGACTGAAGGTAAGCTCCCTCACCTCCATCCACGAAGGATAACTGTAAAGAGGCCAACTGCCCTGTCGCCTCTTCCAGCAACTGTGAACTGGATTTTCTACTAAGAGCATCTGCCACTACGTTCCCCTTCCCAGGAGTATAAATGATTTCAAAGTTGTAATCCTGGAGGAGCTAAATCCATCACCTCTATCCCAAATTCAGATCCTTCTGAGAAAAGATATATCTGAGACTCTTGTGATCATAGTAGACGGTAAACTACTCGCCCATCAGGTAGTGCCACCACATCTTCAATGCGAAGACTACCACTGCCAACTCAAGATCATGGGTCGCGTAGTTCTGCTCGTGTGGCCTCAACTGACATGAGCCATAGGTAATCACTGCTTTCCTCTACATCAACACACAACCAAGCCCAGTTCCTAATGCATCGTAGAACACTACGTACTCGACACCCTCCTCTGGTAATCTCAAGATCAGGGTACTCGTCAGACTCTCTCTCAACTGCTGGAAAGCCTGCTGGCATCTCTCGATCCATACGAAAGGTTGTCCCTTTCGGGTCAAAGCTGTCATGGGTGAAGCAATCCTAGAGAAATCAAGGATGAATCTACGATAGTAGCCTACCAACACAAGGAAATTCCGCACCTCCGTCACGCTCTGGGGTGGATCCAATGCTAGCACTGCCTCCACCTTGGCTGGGTTCACTGCTACACCATCTGCTGAGATAACGTTTCCCAGAAAATTGACCTCATGTAACCAGATTTGACACTTCGAGAGTTTCCCATACAACTGGTTCTCTCATTGTGTGTCTAGAACCATCCTTAGGTGTCTCACGTGTGCCTCCTTGGATGCAGAGTACACAAGGATATCGTCGATGAAGACCACTACAAACTGGTTTAGGTAGGGCTGAAAGATCCGGTTCCTGAGTCTGATGAACACCACCGGGGTGTTCGTCGCGCCGAATGTCATCACCAAGTACTCATAGTGATCGTAGCGACAACTGAAAGTCGTCTTTGGTATATCCTCCTCCTGTACTCACAACTGGTGATAGCCTGATCGTAGATCAAAATTTGAGAACCATCGTTCCCCTATCAACTGGTCAAAGAGGTCATCGATCCTCAGTAGTGGATACCGGTTCTTCATGGTCACCTGATTCAAGAACTGGTAATCCACACATAGCCTCAAGATCTTGTTTTCCTTCTTGGAAAACAGCACTGGGGCCGCCCAGGGTGAAACACTGGGTCTCACAAAGCCCTTCTTCTGTAAGTAATCCAAGTGCACCCTCAACCCACGAAGATCTGCAGGAGCCATCCGATATGATGATGCTAATATCGGTGTCGTCCCGGGTTGCAACTCAATGCAGAAATCTATCTCCCGATGGGGAGGTAGCCCAGGGACATCCTCCGGAAAGACGCCCTCATACTCAGCCACCACCGCTGGAAACTAGAAACTCATAACATCTGTTGTGCCAGGGGCTAGGCTAGCCAACAGATGAGAAATCAGTTGTGCCCTCCTTTGCACGAGTCCATCCTGCGCTGCCTGGGTCTCTCTTTCACCGAAAAAAGAGAACTTCATTCAATCATTGCGAACACACCTCACACTTCGCCTAAAATAGTCAATCTGGGCATGAACTGTGGATAGCCAATCCATACCAAGAATGACATCGTAAGGCCTTGATGCTACCACCAAGAGATTCCAACCGAAACTCTCACCTCCAAGGGCCAGGTCACACTGTCTACAGAGGTGTGTGATCCATGAATCTTCTCCTGTCGGTGTTTCTAAGCATAAGGGATGAGTCAAAGGCTCAACTAAAATCTCAAGGTCTCGAACAAGATAAGAAGCCAGAAAGGAATGACTAGAACCTGTGTCTATCAATACGGAAACCAAAGTAGAAAGACACAGATAGTACCTCTAATCATTCTGGGAGTACCTGGTTCATACGCCACTGCCACCTGCAGCTGTCCCTAACTCTGTCCACTAGCTCCCTGAGCCTGGGGTGGACCTCCTGGATGTGGTGGTGGTAAAAGTTCAAAATGTAGACCACCTCCAGATGGTCTCCCAGCTCCCCTACCACGTCTGTCGCCCCGCGGATCTGTCTTCTCCACACATTGCCTCTACCTCGATGGTCCATCCACTACTCCTATGTCAGGAGTACGGAGGGTCGGAAAATCTCAAGCGAGATGTCCCCTACCATAACATGAGTTGCATCGCATCTCCTGAGGCTGGATGGATGCACCCTGGGAACCCCATATGGCAGATCCCCTATCCTGGGATCTCTTCTGAAAACCTATCCCATGCATGGGTCCCTGACGTCGGCTCTCTGCTGTAGAGGTCTCTGCTCTAGCACGCCCACTACTGACATCTTCCGGTTGTCTCTGATCTGCCAAGAAGCTCTCAACCACCAGAGCCCACTCAAGCACCCCAGCATAAGTAGGAATACTCATAAGGATGATGTTAGCTCGGATATCTCTGTGAAAGCCCCAGTCATAAGTCTGAGCTATGAAGTACTGATCTCTGACCATATCCATCAAGTACTGCGAGAGGTTAGTAAACCTCGACGAATAGTTAGCCACCGTCATGGTTCCCTGCTGGAGCTGAAGAAGCTCCTATATGCCTACTGTTCTCAGGGTAACTGGTGAAAACCCTTCTCTAAAGATACGATCAAACTCCTACCATGCAAGTGTCGCCTCGTCGTGGGTCTGGATAACCAAACTCCACCATCATCCTGCCGAGCCCTGTAGAAGGCTCACTACCAGGATCACCATCTGGTCTGCTAGTGTCCTGACCAAACAGAAGACTCTGGACACTGTCTCAAGCCAGTCCTCTGCTTCCTGAGTGTCAGGCTCACCTCGAAAACTGAGGGGTCTCTATCTCTGAAACTCGTGGAGTGTCCTCAGCCTGCGCTCCTCCTCCACTGGTACAGCAGGCACTAAACACTGCTCCACAGGTTGCGGGATAACTGGCACACCACCTGGTGGTAAAACTATGGGATTTGGTCCCTGTATCGAGGCTTCATAACTGAGGTGGTCATCCTCAAGATCGAGCTGCTAGATCCTAGCAGGTGCGTGTCGCAAAGGGATCATGTTAAAGAAACAAGATGTATCTCAGTCAGTGAGTATATCTGGAGAGCTGACTCAAAAAGTATATGGGAACCACAACCCATTCCTATATGATGCATGTACCATTATTTTCCCCCGCAACTAGTGTTCTCATGTTTTGAGTCCAAAATCATGTTATCAGAGTCCTGGTGTATGGATACATCGGCTGCTCGCACCAACACAGGGGTCCCTGTCCTAAAAGACAAACTCGAAAAACTTAACACTGCTACCCCAAACCAACTCACAGACTCTCGGTCTTAAGGTAGAACCGACCACCTTTGATACCACTCTGTCACGACCCATCCCAGTGGGGCCTGATCTGCAACTCCCTAAGCCCGCCTCCAATAGGCCAGGGGCTAGTGACTAGAACCGAGTAGGCATGCTACTAACATGAGAGGCATTGCCTATAAACATGTACACACACACACACATCTCTAAGCCCACAATGCTGAAAAGTAAAAACTACTAAAAATGGAAAAGAAAGCATACACTAAAAATCTCAACCAACAGAGTATGAAAAGAAGTAAAGTACAGCAAGTGTAAAACCCTGGTCCAAAAGTAAAAGCCCACCAAAAGAATTTCTATAACAAAGTCCAACCTATTAGGAAAGGTACTGGGACAACAATCTATAGCCATAGGAACAAACCTCGGCCCACCTAATCTCACTAAGCACCGTCCGGTCCTGGTCCACCTAGAATCCTGTCAAATTCTCGCTCATCTGCACAAGACATGACACGTGCGGGCAAATTCCATGCAAGGTGAGTACAACAATACCTAGTAGGACACCCTGAAATCACAAAGGAAATACAACAATGGAAAATACCATAAAATAAAGGTACAGTTAGCTCTAAATTGTATATGTCTACCGAACATATAACAAGAATATCCAGAGATACTCATACACAATCGACTTCTGCAAAACCACCACTAAGATCCAGCTTGAATATTTCCACTAAGCACATAAAAAGGAGAACACACTTCTAGGTCAGGGGAGAGAGATATGAAGTACTCGTTCCAGGAGAACACACTCCACAAGCACTTTGAGAAACATGATGCTCAGATGAGGATCATAACCAAGTCATGGGGTGATTCTGACAACTCTGTCTGAGCTAATCCGCTAAGAAGAGCATCGGCACCCGGGTAAAGTTGGTCATGTCAATACCAAGAACTCTACCTAGGGTTCCAGGAATGAATAGAGGATCTGGCTCTAAGTATCATAGAGGGGATTCCAACAACTCTATTCAGGAAGTCCTGCTGAAAGGATCATACTCTTGTATAAAACAAATGATACCAGAACCTTCAGGGAAAAGACCAAGGGTACGAACCCTAAGGAAACTAGTCTAAGTCATAGAAGACATGTGGCTTAATCCATGAAGAAAATTGGATACACGGTGTGTATTATGGTTACACTCTATGTTCCTTGACCCAGGTACTGCCCCTATAAACGGACCATGTCATCCGTCCAAGCTATGTAAAACTGAACTACACGGCGTGTAGAAAAAGTACATGTCGTGTTCCTTGACCCCGGGTACTGCTCGTGTAAACGGCATGTGTCATTCGGCTTATTGAATAAAAAGTAATTACACGGAGTGTAGAAGAAACACACGCTGCGTCCGAACACCTGGGGATCACTCCGTGTACGCAGGCCATGTGCTCGTACACGGCCTCTGTCCATGTCCGTGTTGTCGGCCCGTGTACCAGTACACGGGGTATCCTGTGTATCTGGTCGGGTCTGGCCAGGGAGGGGTATACATGACGTGTCCTTGGTCGTGTAACCAACCCATGTCTATGTACTCCTAGAGTACACTCCAGGTGGTCCGCCGATGAACACAAGCCATGTAGCCCATACTACACAGCGTGTAGTCGGGAAATTTCCAGAAGCGTCTTCTTCCTCCTCCCGCCTCATCCGATTCTCTGGATCTTGATCGAACCATCCGATCATCACAAAACTCCGGATTTGGTGTCGCCTCTCCCCTACGAAACTGATTCCGTCAGTTTCGGGCTCCCGATCGGCCTTGATAGCACTTTCCAATCCATCCGCAGGAAAATGCTCGAAGAATGAAAATTCTGAACCACAACGATTTGTCTGCCACCGTCATCGTCGCACCTCCGATAGGCCTTCTCGGTGTTAGATGTTGAATTTAAGATCGTTGCTCCAACAAACAAATGCGAAATGATTGATTTACTCCAAGAACACATAGAATGCACACAAAGAACATATAAGAATTGGAAGAGAAAAACACAACAATCGAGAGGGACGAACCTCGATTGATGTTCGTGTAGATCTTGGTTCGTCACCATTAGAAGGTTGAATGAAAACCAAAATAATTTCAAGAATCGAATCCCCACAATTCCCGCAAATATCCCATCCTGTAAGAATGATCGATCCGTGGGCTAATCTGTTCATGGATTAGTCCGCGTTCGTCATGGAAATCAAAAATGGGGAAGAAATCACAAGAAAAACATCCTACCTGGATTCCACGGCGTTCGTCAATGATGATCCGATCATTGTGTCTTCGTCGTCGCATTGGGAGGTTTTCTCCAGAGCCTCTAGAGCCACCAAGGGTTTTAGGGTTATGAGGTTTGTAACCCTGGACCCTTGCACTAACCATTAATTAAAAAGGTAAGGGATATCTATAACAGCAGATTTAAAATATTTCGCTGCAGAATGAAATATTTTTATTTAAATAATTTTTAACTCTTACGTCCCAAAAATTGGATTCCACCATCAACTTGCGCTGACTGATGTTAGGCCTCTTATAAATCATTATTCCAAACGCAATGGTGCCCTCGGATTTCTTCTCCGAGCACCCATTCGGGAGTTATTTCAATTTTTCAGGAAAACCACACGTGTGCGTTATTTAATTTTTAAATTAAATTCATACACTTGTTCCAGGATCACCAGGCCTTGGAACTGAATTCCGTCTCAGAGCCTAGTCTTGTAATAATTCCCATATAATATTAAAATAATACATGAAAAAATCTGAGACATTACATAAATTGAGAATGTAATTTTTCTTGATTATGATATGTTGATGTATGACACTTTTGATGTTATTAAATGATGTCGCCCATGTGAGATAAATGAGGGATTGAAATTGTGTTGTTTTTAAGCATGTTTTGCTAATTTGGTTAAAGTGATATGATTAAACAGTTAAATGATCTGAATGGGTAGAATATTTAATAGGGTAATTAATTATAGAATTAATTATAAAGTCTTGAGTTGGAATAAAATTTGTGGCTTTTAATGATGATTGGGAATATTTAATATTTGACGTGTTCAAAAGTATAAATTGGAAATTGGTAATAATTAATGGATGGATTAATTATTGCATGTTAAATGTTAAGTGGTTAATTAATTTATGATTCGTTTAAGAGATAAAATTTAATTAATTAATTTTTCAATTAATTAATTTGTATTCATTAAATTAAGATTGTGAAATGAATGTTTGTTATGACTGTTGGCCAAGGGTACTTTTTGATACTTGTTAGATTTCCATGCATTAAGTTGGCGTGGATGGAGTTGTTCTATATTATGAGATGATGCATGAGATGTTTGCTAAATATATGGGCTTGTTCAGCATGTTTTGTGATGATTATGACTTTCATGTAAATTTATAAAGTCCTGGACGAATCACCGTTTGACCAGACGAGTTCAGACTTGTTAACGAATTTGGATAATTAAATGTTGAGTTAATTATTTATTTGGCTTACTAAGAACAATTAATTGTTAATTAAATATTTACTATTGAAATATTTAATGGTTAGTTAAGGGTTGACTTTTGACGGGTGATTTATGTTTTTAATTATTTTTTGAATTAATTAACGGATTGGAATAATTATTTTATGAATTAATTAATGGATGGTTTTGGGGTGTTAGACATGGTGTTCTACACCAACGATAAATATATATGTATGATTGATAAATGGGTTGTGAGATAAGGACTAAAGCTTCAAATACTCACAGGGTGATAGACATGGTGTTCTACACCAAAGATAAATATATATGTATGATTGATAAATGAGTTGTGAGACAAGGACTGAAGCTCCAAATACACACGGGGTTCTAGACATGGCGTTCTACACCCATCTTGCAAGAAAATATTATTCTATGGGCCAGGGACTGATGCTCCAAATACCCATGGGTTGTGAGACTAGGACTGGCCAAATACTCACGAGGGTGCTAGACATGATGTTCTACACCCGTTAATTATCATTGGAATGTGGGTCCAATTGTTAATTCATGAAATGAGTTAATGGTTAATGAGGGCTATTGAGACATGATGATTTGTGAATTGTTTATGAGGAAGGTTTCAGACTTATTTATGAATTGGGTGAACCAATTTTAGTGGGCGGGCTCAGACTTAGTATATGAAAGGTTGAATTGATTAACTTATGACGTGTTATCTAAGACAAAGAACAAGCCTGAAATTAGTCTTTACTTTGATTACATAGATGGTCTTTAGAGACATCTGTGGTGAGTGACTTATATAGAAGATGTTGGGCATAGGCCAAATCTCAAGACCTTAGTAATTTATTAAGATTGGAATAATTAATAACCGATCAATGATTATGTAATGAATATTGAGTATGTATGACAAATCTATAATGCAGGTTCGAACACCAGCTATGGGCTGAAGTAGGTACTTGGGTGTACAGTTACATTGTACTGTTTACTTAATTTATGCATGCCTTCACATGTTATAAGTTGTTTATTAAATTTCTGGTTTGGGGTAGACACTGGTGGTCCCGGCCTACTGAGATTTATATATCACACCCTACTCGGGCTGCCATTTCACTAGGTACCCAAGTAGATTCTATTTGGTTGCAGGACTATGCTGCTTGCATTTACTTGGGGGTTAGGAGAACAGGACCGAGTGGAGGCTCGGGATGCTCGAGGAGATCTCCCTTGGGGCTTTGAGTCTTTATTTATTTATTTACGCATTGAAATGTAAAGAATGTTATTTTGTTCACTGTTTTATACTTTTGTATCATTAGCATTGCATGCATGCATCCATTGTATAATTGGGCATCAGCCATTTGTTTTGTACAAGATTTACAAAATCTGCTTTCTGCTGCTTATACATTTATTATACTGTTTCTGCTATTTATTTCCTTTGTCTGTTTTTAACACTAAAATGAGGGTATAGTATCCCCACTGACTATCCTTAGACCCTCACTACTAGTCGGAAGCCTTTGGTGTACGGGAAGTCATGCTTGAGGTCATGTGGTGACCGGTCCGGCCTCTGGTTTAGTAGTGAGCCGGGTCGGGACGTTACATTGGTAAGGGTAAAAAAGAGATACATCTAATTATTAAAATGGTCATCGTGGTACAATAATGTGACATAACATTATAAGATCATACCCTATATATCATATGTTCATAAACATGAATCGTAGAATAAATCATGACAGTTTATAAGACCTGAATCATAACTAAATAATGAACATAATCCATAAAGGCATTTTATAATAATATAACATTTAATTATGGTGTATATAAATGTGTGATATATTTCCCTATAATTCAAGATTCATTTCATCAACATATCAAGTCACATCATGGTAACCACCCCTAATAGACAGGAAACACCACCATCCCCATTTATATACCTTTGTGGTAAGGGATAGGATTCCCTCATATTCACATCGTGGATTGGTTTTACCCATCTTCCAACATTATGGTGACTAAAAAACTAAATGGAACACCACACCAACCCCACTTGAATTATTTTCATTGGAAGGGTTCATGTTTCCCTATCTTGCTATAGTGGATCAAGCATGTAGACTTTTTTGAAAACATTATCTCATGAGATATAAATCTTTAAAAAATAAATTATGGGGAGATATAGGTCCCACTAATCTCATAAAAAATAATTCATACATGTTACACAAGATAATAAAACATTCATCATATCATGACCCCTAAAAAGTGATGGGTTTTATAAACATCCTATTATAAACATATGAAATTAAATTTTCTATAATAATGTTTCATCACATCATAAACAATGGAAAAGGGATAGGTTTCATTTTCATTTCAAAAGATCAAAACATGTGAAATTAATTAGAATTAAACATTATATATCCCATGGAAGGGAAATGGGTGTCATTGGAAACATTTCTTCCACACATAAACCATTCAATAAAGAACATGAATATAGTATTTGGATCATTTCCTAGAAGGTCATGAGTTACAACAACATATGTCATGTTAGGATTAACATAACATGGAATGATATTTTGAAAACATTTGATTGAGGGAAATATCCTTTCTTCTTTGAAAAAGGGCATTTGAAACAAAAAAAACTTTTCAAAAATAATTTTTATTAAAACAAAATAGAAAACTTATATAGGAATTTTTTAATGAATTTTGGAAAAAAACTATTTAAAAAAATATTATGTGATCTTGAAAACATTTTGATAACTATTTTCCCTGAAAACATTTAAAATGAGTAAAAAAACAAATTGAAATCCATTTTATTTAAAATAAATTGAATAGATTTAAAAGATGATTGAAAACTATAAATAATTTTTAAAATAAATTTTCATTTAAAAAGACCATAAAAGATCATAATTGTAATCAATTTTGAAAAAAATGGTTCTTGATGTTTAGGGATTGCGTCTTAAATAAAGAAGATTGATACAAAAGTACTTCTCTGATTTGGTAACTCCTGAAACATAAATCCCAAAAAATAGAGATCATAAAGAGTATATGTAAATTCACATAAAATTAAGGGTAAAAATCATAGAATATATTAATTTTATGTATAATCACCACAGAAATTACATGAGTAGTGAATACAGCATAACTCTCACATAAATAAAAGTGAGGCTTGAAATCCCTTTAACATGTGTCTTAACTCCCATCATACTTGTTCGAACCTCTTATATAATAAATAAAGGTTTAATAAACCTAAACTCATTCTTCTATATATTACCATATATGGTTTGATTATGATTTTATATTACCCACTGGTTAACAATTCTATGTTAATGTTTCACTTCGGGTAATTTTCACCTTGTTATCCACATGTGTCTTAATTTGTTATATAATTGGTCCTTATAATTATTTCTTGATTTATATATTTTAAAAAAATATACTGATATTATATATATTCTTTATATTTTTATTATAATTACTCATATAATATATAGTTATGAAATGGAATACACTATTCTTTGAGTTGGTAGGTCGTACGTATGAATGAACACTATTTTTGTTTTATCCTCATATTGGGAGGAATAAAGTAAATAAAATATATTTATATATATTTATATATATTATTATTAAAATAGAATTATTGTTTAATATATATCATATAAGTTCAAAAAACCCATCTTTATTACATTCTATGTTGTGTGTGAACAAATCACGTCGCTTTGAGGGGACAGTAGTCCACACTTCTCCAAACAAAATTATCGTATTTACACAAAATCGAAAAAACAAAGATATGTCTTTTCAAATAATTAATGACTATTATCGACGTAATATATATTATTCAATCATAATTCCCACAAATTGAAGTGATAAAGTGAAATAAAAAAATCATCATTTAATGAGGTGGTAGTCTGTCATACACCTAAAAAAGAACGTTCCTTACTTATTAGATGGAAGAGTGTGGGAGTGTAGGTAAAACACATAGTATTAATTCATCTCAGAAAATTGAATATTTTTTTACTTAAATAATAATTTAATAATTTAAATTAAAATCATGGAGAAATAAAATAAATGATAGGATTCTGAGGGAGTGTATTACCTCTTAATCTAGTAACTCATCTTGCCTTCACCAAAGGGCCTCCTTGGATGATTTTCTTTTCAATGTGAGGCTTCAAGGGGAAAATTAGGAATATTGGGAAGTGTATTTGGATGATATTTTCCAAACCTAATTGGTTTGAGAAGTGTGAATAATGGGTAGTGGTGGGGGCCTTTTATAGAAAAGGTAGGGGACATACTTGGCATTTCATAAAACAAATATTTTGTACCCACATTTTTACCTAAAATTCCCATAAAAACATAACAAAAACTCAATAATAAAAGTTTCATGGCCAAATAATGGGAATATAATGGTGTTTAAAATTTTTATTTGTTATTTGGGACCATAATGGATTGGTTTATTCCATTTTTATGCTTAATTTTACCTTAATCATTGAAATTTATATTAATTACATTCACTAATATTTTTGAAAAAAAATATTTTTATCTTATTATAA
This sequence comes from Viscum album, assembly GCA_963277665.1. NCBI lineage: Eukaryota > Viridiplantae > Streptophyta > Magnoliopsida > Santalales > Viscaceae > Viscum > Viscum album. The sequence goes on from OY728129.1 coordinate 941,424,313, forward strand.
ATTACTAATTATTATGATTAAAAATATAGATTCCATTTTTCCAAATTCTAATCACATATTTGGAAGAAATTAATTAAAATTTAATCCTATTTATGGGACAACACTATAGGTTTTTAATGTAAAAAAAGTGATCAAATGTTTTCTATGATTTCTAAAAAATATCAAAAATTAAACCTAGATAATTTTGACATTATAAATTAATAAATAGTTTTTATTTTGACAAATTAAATCTCAAAATGTGTCTAAAAGTAATTTATTTTTCATAGAAGGGAATTAAAAGTAGTTTGTTTGGGAAAATAGTATTTCTAAACATGTAAGGACTTTACCCAAAGTTATATTTTTCATTATAAATATTTTTTATAAATATAAAAATATTATAAAAATATTTTAAATGTAGTTATTAATATTCATATTACTATGATTAATATCTAAGTTATAATAATCTAATTTAATTATGTATAACAAAAAATAATGTTTCTTATAAACTCAAGGATGCATGTAACGTACACCAAATCATTGTTTCATGTAACATTTTCTGAGTCAGTGTTGTGTGCATCATAGGCCAAGTATATATTGTCTGAAAGGAATGTTTGAATTAGGTCAATAAAATATATCATGTATAGTTAAATTTATTTATGATAAAAAGGTATATAAAAACTCGGTGTGTTACACATCTCGTACCTATGGATGGGATTGTGTTCAACGTCAAATCATTTTTCATTTCCATATCGATAAAAGGTTAAACAATATTTTTTATATTATTTTATATTCTTACACAAAATAATTTATTATTATTTCTGGTATATTTATTTTAATAATCAGATAATATCATTATTTTACTATGTTATTTTTTACACATATTTTTACAAATCACAAGAGTTTTTTTCTACTTTGAAAATTGAAGGACCATTTTTTTAAATGATTTAATAATAATATTTATTTTTTAAACCTATTTATTATTTAAATTTAAATAACATTATATATTTCAGATGATAAAATAGAAGAAATTGGGAACAACTGATATCGATTACTAATTTTTATATCTATCAGTCATCCATTTTAATGAAATTAATGAAATTATTTATATTGTGGAAAGGAATTACAAACAATTTATATTACCTCATTGATTCCATTTATGTGATTTTATAAAAAATAACCTTGAATATTTTTTAAACAAATTACATACAATTATTCATAAAGTTATAGGGATTTTAATTATTTTAAACATTTGAATCTATTTTGATCAGTAGACATAAGAACTATGATACATTGTTTGTATAGTATAATTCCAAAGGGTATCATAATAAATATTTTTTATTTTTACCCAGATAATGTATTATTCAAAATTTTAAAATCCATTGGATTTCTCAATCTTATTATATTGTGTTAACTATAAACTCTTTAGAGAAGTATATATCTCTTGTATAAAGAGAAATACATTAATTGATAAAGTTAATTAAAATTAAAATAAACATAGATATTGAAATGAAGAATAATAATGAACCATAATATTTATTTTAAATTATTAATGATAGAATGCGATAAATAATAAATTTATAGTTTTCTTTTTCTATATACTAAATATAATATTTTATATTTTATAGATAAATTATTTATTATAACTCAGGTGTATTCTAGTCGAATTCTAATATAAATAATGGTGAAAAGAACATCAAATATATTTTTATTCATGACCTTAATAAAAAATATCATAAACAAAACATTTTAATAAAAGTGATTTTAACTACTTTTAGAATATTTTAAACGTTGTGTTGAAAATTATTTAGCATTTAAAAAATTACTAAAAAAATTTAAAAATAATAATTAATTATTGAAATTTGTAGAGTGTTTATGATGGTTACTATTTCCCAAAATGGTAAGATCCCCTGAGGCACAATATTAGGGTGGGTCTAATTGGAATGGCATTTAAAAATGACCAAAATAAGTTCTTTTAGATAATAATTAGGTATTATATAAAATAACTATTCATAATTATATTATACAGTTATTCTAGAGATAATTGAACCATTAGTCGACATCACAGAAATCTACTACATATAGAAAAAAACAAAAATTGAACAAACTTTATGTGGTTTGATTGATAGTAGTTTTTATATATTGAAATATTTATATCCTTAATCTATGTAATATATTTTAATTTCATTATATATAAGTACCAAAATCACATTATCAATTGACTTTAACATTAATTACCCCCATTGAAGTTTTAATCAATATAAATCCAATAAATTTATTTTAGGTGAAATGAATAGGAAATTACATCAATATAAGATTGTGTAGTGGGATACCAATCAAATAGATACTATAAATAGTTGAATTGTGATTTCATTACTTATGGAAATTATTATTTTTGTTTTTATTGATGTTTTTTCTATAAGATATACTTTTTTGAGAAGATATAAAATGTAAAATTAAATTGTAGACATGATATATATTGATTCAAATTAGTCATGATATTTTTTTCAAATGTAAATTCATCTTTTTAGTTGAGATAGATCCCCTCTGAGTTATTTTTTAAATTAAAATTGACTAATAGTGTTGTAAATAAATTAAATGTTTCTAGAAACATGAGAAAGGTGAAATTAATATTAATTTTTTTAACATACAATAAATAATTTCTATAATATTAAATTAATATTTTTTCAATATTGGATAACTATAAATTTTGTTGGAGAATATGGGTATGTGATAAGAATAGCGTAGGTTATCTATTATGGGGTTGAGTAATAAAATATTTATGATTAAGAGTAATTTATGTGTGATTATAAGAGTTTCATCCCTTATAATGGTGATGAAAAATAGGTTGATTCGACTATGTGAGAAGAAATAATTTTTTGTTATCATTTTTTTATTAACAACTATATCAATTTTATTAATAAGTTGTATATTTTATAATTAATACATTTTATAATGTATCATCTTTGATCTAAGATATTATTCAATAATAGGGGTTATAGTGAGTTTTATATGGGAGATATTTTAGGAATAGAGTATTTAATATATATAACAGAATCATGATCTATTCACGATCATAATAACATTCCATTGATTTAGATACATATGAAAATATTATATCAAATAATCACTACATCATTTCATATTCATTTATAAGTGATCATGACGAATATGTATATAAACCTAGAATTCAAATGCATGAATATTATACCTTTTAGATAAATAATCATTATATTACACAACCACACGCAAAGGGGACTTATAGTTGAGTGTCATTCGAAAATTGGTACTAAATATTCTTAATTAATTAAGGATATTCATTTTCTACCATAAATATATTCCCCTATAGTAATCCTATATAAAAAATTTTATCATAACATAGGGAGAAGAAACATAACAATGGTTGAGCTCAAATGCTTATAAAGGGTAAATAAGAGAGATATGTAATCATAACACAAGCATAATGGTATGAGAACATGATCATTTGATTTGAGATATATACCCTGGAAATAAAATATCCTATTATTGATTCATGGAATAAGTATCATGAGTTCGTAAGACACGAATCATAACCGAAATAAAGAGGAAGATCCCTAAGATCATAACACTGCATAATGCATTCATTTGTGGAATAAACATAATCATATAAAATATGATGTCTATGATTTATATTATTATATTAATAATATGTTCTGATTTTAATTATAACATGTGTTACAATTTTAGGATTGGGAAGAATTACCATATATCATCTTATTTTGGACTTATGATTATATCCTATGTAACATATTATTTTCACCTTGGGATAACCTACCATGTACCACTTGTTAAAGCAATGGGATAACCACCTATGTACCCTCTTTTTTCAGGCATGGTATAACCTACAATGTTCCCTCTGGATCCATGCATTATAAAACATCTATTATATCATTTTAACTCATATAACACAAATAATTTTGTAATCCCTTGGAAGGAGATAAAATTCCCCCAAATCACATAATCCATACATTTATATTCCACAAGATCATAAAACATTCATCCCATAAGAACACATGAAAAGAAAGTGGTTTCATAAAATATTTCAAATAATGTCCTAAAATTTCTGTATAGTTTTTGTGAAATTTTATGGAATTATTTAGAGACTAGATGCTTTAGCAACACGTGATTCTGAGTCTCGGTGAGCCTGAAATGGAATCTTAAACATTTTTATGTTTGTTTGTGTAAATGTGCATTCGGTTTTTTCTACCTTTACACCAATGATCTGATCAAAAATATGAGGGCATCATTGAACTCAAAATGGTGGGATTAACATATAAGGGACATAAATTTGATCCACAATGGTCAATTGGAAGATATAGTTTTCATAATTTTTGGAAAACTATAAAATAATATATTATTTCATTTTATTTTTTCCTTCACCATTTAGTAGTGAATAGAGGCGTTGTGTTTCGAAAATGAGGAACATTAAATGAATCCAACTAATGGATCATTTTTTTGCAGGGTAATAATGCATTAATTGAAGCATAACAGATATGTTGTTTCATAAATGAAAAAGTTTAACGTCCCGACGTCACAACATAACTGAAATGATGTGACGTGTTTTATTTTAATAGGTTAAGGAATTATAGAGGTAATAATCAAATGGTGGATTATCTCTAATTAAATAATGGGGATAACTCTCTCCAATGAAGAATGACAGATGTTGATGGATTGTTAACAACTTTGAAGCATCTCCAAGAACAAGACCAGTGAGTGACAAACGCCTTTGATCTTTTGAATTTTTATGGTAGGACCACATCAATGTCAAAATACTTCATTTTAGGGGCTTAATTATTATATGTTTTCCCCATTATTATTCTAAAAAAATGAACGAGGATCAACCCACTAACCGGTTGATCTGTGGATTCTATGTTCTTGAAGGAGGGTGTTTTCTTGGGGTTTTTTATAGAGATTGATTATTATCTATTGGAACTGCAATCCCAACTTCCTCTTGTTTTTAAAACACTAATGTGGAGGGAAAATTTGGTCTTGAACATGGCCCAAGACCCTACTCTTGTGTGTTTTTAATGGTCGAGCATTCAAATTAGCGGTAAGGCAAATTCAAGGAATATGAAAGGAAGTTGACACCCCACAAAGGTTAAAGGCACATGAGACATGAAGAAGATACCACAGGTGTAGACTTGGTGAATGACAGAAGGGCCCAAAGATGAGCCAGAGGTGGCCCACAGTGGTGCATCAAGAGAAGCAGTGTGGTCGGGCCAGTAGTTGGCAGAAGGATGTGACACGATACTATGGGACGTGACTCTAAGTGGAATGCGGTCTCCTACTGCGTGCGAGGAGAATCAGGTGGCTGGATTTTTCAACCACAAGGTGAAAAACCCAAATGTACTGCCCATCCGGGACGGGTAGGGTCTGGGTTGGGTTTGAGGGCCGGGGTTGGGTCGATGGACCCCGGGTCGGGTCAGGTCTGTCCAACTAGGTCGGACTGGACTTTCACCCAACCTGCATCTTTTTTAAAAAAACACAAATAACGTGCAAACTAGGCATCCAATTGAAAAGTCATTTATTGCATTCTAACCCTAATTATGAGGAAGATATTTTGGAATACTCTATAGAAGATGTAAGGGATGTTGAAATTTGACTAATGTCTAGGGGAGCAGTTCTCCCAGAATCAAGTATACCACGTATGAGAACTCTATGGTTGGATGAAACCTAAAGACTATTGAAAAGAGACACAGTGTGGATTAGCTACTATGGACCAGTGGGAATCAAATTCTATGTGACCCAGAAATTCAATGATGGGAAGAATCTCTAGAGTGACCTTGCAGAACCATGGTGCTCGACAGGAGGAGTACCTCGGTATAGAAAGGGTGGGAATCATCTTCTTTGTGACCCGACATTCCTACGGTGGGGAGTGCCTTTTGTGTGACCCTGCATTCCCACGATACTTATCAGGGATGAGAACCACAACAGTCACAACATTATTGGGAAGCGTCCTCTGTTTGACTCGGCATGCCCACAATACTCATTGAGGATGATTTATCCAGCAGCCCAAGGTGTTCAATGATATTACTGATGGTCCTACATTCATACTATAAATTATAACTTGTGTGATCTGTCTTGGTTCGTGATCATGATTCTTGGTTTGTTTATGGATTTCATTGTGGTCATTCCTTGTTATTTTTGGGTCCCTACTGAGTATATTGTTACTCACACCTACATGGGAATCACCCGCACATGTTGTGTCTAGTGTAGACAACCAGAGCCTTGATGGAGGACTTGGAGTACCAGGACCCAGTGGTTCCCAGTGGGACCAGGCAGGTTGGGCATACTTATATAGATTCCAATAGCTACTCTATACTTATACATCATATATAGTTTCCCAGAGATGGATTTCATATTTTTTCTTATACGTTCTTATTTTTAGTTTATCTTTTGTTTGGTTTACATTCTATCCCATTTTACAAATAGTTTTTACTTTTACTCAATGTTAGTTTAGTGGAATGTATTTATAATTTTCCAGTATTTGGATGTGGTTGTGTGTGCGTGCATACAAGTACTCAGGAAAATGCCTCCCATTTTCAGGTTGATGCATTCGGAACTAGTGCCCAACCCCTGGAATTTTGGAGGTGGGCTAGGGGCATGTCATGGCACGGGCCCCGGGGGACGCATCATGAAAAAGTGGTATCATAGGGGGTCATTCCACCTCAATGACCAAGTTTCTATTTTTTTTTGTTTTTGGGGAAATAGTTTAGATTGTTTTGAGTTTGAAATTATGATTCTAAGAGTCCAGTGTTGGTGTGGCAGCTGATGTATCCATACACAAGGACCATGAATTCTACTTTTTAGATCTATACATGAAAATAGTGGTTCACTTATGTGTCTCATTATGATCTCATTGAATAAGAGTTATATCACCAGGTAAAATATTCGTACTGTGGTAAATCTTGATCTATATCCGGATACCTTCAAGCATATGGGCCATTCAAAATCCAATGTGTGATTTTGATGATCGCATGGCTAGCGATGTGGTGTCGGTTTAGAGAATAGTACTAGAGATGGCCCCATTGGGTGGTGCACCAGTGTTTCCACAACCCATTGCTTTAAAGTTACTGACAGTGTTTTAGATAGGGGATGTACACAGAATTAGTGCCTTGCATTAGTTTCAAAAACCAAGACCTCCCATGTTCAGGGAAGAGACAGATCCTCAGGTCACTGAGGACTAGATGGAGGTAGTGATGCGGGTGTTCTACTTAGTGAGGAAACCCAGATAGAGATCTTAGCCACGATCACTCTATAGGGCTTAGTAGCAAGATAGTGGAGCTTGACCATATAGAATCATGATGAGGTGACCATCACCTGTACATACTTCAATAAACTTTTCTGGGAGGATTTTTTCCTATGAATATTCACTATGTGCGTATAAAGGAGCTACTTCATCTGTTGTAGTGCATCATGTTATTGGATGAGTACTCTGTGAGGTTTACAGACCTCTCTCACCACTCCACACACATGGTGTGTGGCCCTTTCTTCAAGACTGGGGCCTTTTTGTAGGGACATAAATGGGAGATTAGGGAATCCATAGTGTCTCTCAACATCCCCACTCAAGCTGAAGTGCTGGGTAGAGCCATTCTTAAGAATATATTCCTAGAAGAGTAGGTACCGACAGGAGAAGCCACAAGCAGACATTCGATGGTAGAGTCTCTAGTAGTGAGCAGCAGGGGGCAGACATGGAGACCCAAGTAGGTTATATTTTTTAGGGGATGAACCTAGGACTCAGGGTCGGTTGTCCATGGCACCTAGTGTATAGGAATTCTGTTGGTAACCATGATGTGATTCACGTGTGGCGGGCAGGGACACATGACTCGTGACTGGCCGACCAGTGACACAGATGATCAGAATACGATCAAGGGACCACCATGGAAGAGTAAGAGGTTTGAATGAGATAATCTGTAGGGTGATATACATGGTAGGGGAGCATGCCGAGGGGTAGTTGGTGGATGAGGGTTCAAGGTGATACCATCACCACCCACAGTTGGTCCACCATGGGATCCGGGAGCTAGTAGACATGGGCGAGGCTAGCTTCCAGAGATGGATTCCTTTGACCACAACACACCAGATCTGATTTTAGGTATGATCTGTGTCTTTTCCACCAATTCTATAGTTCTTATATATATAGTTTCCAGCCACACTTTCCTTCCCACAGACCTCATTCGTGGATTAGAGGTTCTAGTGGAGTCGTTGGGTCAATCTTTGGGATTAGAGACTCCTACTGGAGGGTATTCGATGATTACATGATAGTTCCAGGAGTGTGACCATACTCTATGAGGTGAGAGCTTCAGCTGGGATCTTTTAGTAGTTGGGTTGATACCTTATGACATCATATTGTGTATGGACTGGTTATCTACACTCCATGCTCAAATAAGATGTATTAGGTGCTAAGTGTTTTGTGTCCATGAGGATGGGAACCAATTTTCTTTTACTGGAGATAAGGTTACTTCTGCAGCACAAGACGGACTTTCTTGGAGATAGGTGTAGTTGATCACTCACTAGTTGGTGATCCTCAATCATAGTGTAGTGGATGAGAGGATTTCGATCTTTCTTTTAGTGGTGCACGAGTATGAGGATGTATTTCCTAAAGATGTTCTTGGACTACCTTCTTGCTGGGAGTTAGACATCAACATCAACTTATTCCCCAAGTGACACTGTTATCAACACAAGAATATTGGATGGCTCCCATAATGATTTGTGAATTGAGGGTACCACTGGGGGACTTATAGTATAAGGGCTTCATAAGCCCCAACGGTTCATTATGGGAAGCCCCATTGTTATTCTTCAATGAAAAAAGATAAGAGTTTGAAGCTATTGGTAGATTTACGAAACCTAACTGAGGTGACCATGAAGAACATGTATATACTAATGGGAATTGATGACCACTTTGATCAGCTGAAGGGAGATAGGTGATTCTAGAAGATCGACCATAGATCAGGCTATCACCACCTTCGGGTTTGGGATGAGGATGTACCAAAGAAATCCTTTTGATGCTGGTATGGATACTATGAGTTTTTTGTGATGCCTTTCGATATGAACAATGCCCCAGTAGTGTTTATGAGATATATGAATAGGATGTTCCATCCTTACCTTGGTCTTTTTGTGGTGGTCTTCACTGATGAAATATTGGTTCTCTCAGTGTAGGAGGATGAACATGCTACACACCTACATATAGTACAAGATACACTCCAAGAACACTAGCTTTACGGTAAGCTCTTGAATTGTTAGTTGTGGATTCAGGAGGTCCACTTTCCAGGACATGTCTTCTTAGTTGTTGGGGTTGCTGTGGGTTTGAGGAAGATATAGGAAGTGATGGATGGGAAGTCCCCCAGGAGCGTGAATGAGGTAATGAGTTTCTTGGGGGTGGCTAGATATTACTAGTGTTTTGCACCTAATGTTTCCAGACTAGCATAACCTCTATCATCCTTGACACAAAAGGGAAAAGCATTCATGTGGACAGAAAAGTGTCAGAAGTATTTCCAATAGCTGAGGCAGAGACTAACAAGAAGCCTTATCTTGAGACTAGGAAAAGAGGGTGTTGGCTATGTTGTTTTCTATGATACAACATAGACCAGAATGGGTTTTGTCCGGATAGAGGAGAGAGTGGTGATCACATATGGATCACAGAAGTTGAGGTATCATGAACAAAACTATGGAACCCATGACCTGGAGTTATTAGAAGTGTTCTTTACCTTGAAGATGTGGCAGCAATACTTGATGGGTGGGTGGTTTACAATCCTCTCCAACCACAAGAGTCTCAGGTATATCTTTTTAAAGAAGGACCTAAACATGAGATAGTGTTGATGGCTTGAGTTCCTCCATTACTATGACTTTGAGATAGTCTATACTCCTAGAAAAAAAGAACGTGGTGGAAAATGCACTCAGTATGAAGTTTGGTTTATTACTACTATGTGACGTGATAGAGCAGTTAGCCACGATGAAGATATCCTTTATGGATGATGATGGAGCATCTTACCTTCAGTCAATGACTATCACTCCCTCACTCTTACAGTGAGTTTGGAAGGCATATCTTGTGGAGGTTGACTGCGAGTACCGACGTTCTCTATTATCCTCAAGACAAACTCCTGATATATTTTATATAGGAGGGGGGAACATCATTCATTTCAGAGGATTCACTTTAGTATCAGTGATGTTACAGGAGGATGTGTTGAGGGGGTTTTATACATCCCCATTAAAGATACATCCTAGTGTGGAAAAGATATTATAGGACCTCTGATATTAGTACTAGTGGAAAAAGACGAAGAAAGCGGTGGCATATTTTGTTTCACAAATCCTCACTTGTAACCAAGTAAAGGCTGAGCATCAGGTTCCAATAGGCTTTGAACAGCCACTTGAGGTACCGTATTAGAAATGGGATGGCTATATGAAGCAGACCATGCATGACTTGGAGGACATGTTTTGTGCTTATGTCCTCTATTTTGGTTGTAGTTCGGAGAATCACCTACCACTGGTAGAGATTTCATACAACAATAGCGATCACTCAACCATTTTCATGGAACAGTTTGAGTCCTTGTATGGGCAGCCATGCAGATCACCTCTATACTGGACAGTCCCAGGGAAGTCATCAATCATGGGTCTAGAGTTGGTATTAGATACCATTTTGAATATACTGATATCCAGAAGTGGATGAAGACTACACAAATAATGCATAAATCTAATGCTGATAGGAGGTGGAGGCCCTTGGAGTTCTAGGATGGAGACCATGTGTTCATTTAGATCTCACCCTGATGGGAATTACGATGATTTGGCATGGGCGACAAGTTATCTCGGATGTTCATCGTACCATTTCAGATTTATAGAAGAGTTGGTGGGGTGGCGTACATCCTAGATCTTCCCCCACATATGCACTGGGTGCATGATTTTTTTCACGTGTCGTAGCTAATGAGTTAAGTGGATGACCCATCACACATTATCAACAAGGGAAATATCGATGTTAACAATGAGGTGGCATTTTCTTATTTCACAGTGGAGATAGAGGATAGAAATAAGAGGGTCCTTTTTGGATGATCAATTCCTATTGTGCGTATTTAGTGTCATCACGAGAACCTCTAGGAGAGAACATGGGAGCAGGAGGCTCAGATTCATGTTCAGTACCCCAATTTGTTTGATTATCCCTTCTTTTGGATTTTTGGGATGTAAATCCCTATGTTAGGGAGAATGTAACATCTTAAATTTCTGAATATATTTTTTAAATTTTTGGACTTATTTCGACACAAGACACATTGAAGGAATGTGAATCAGAGGCCCACTAAGCCCAAAATAGATTTTTTTCATTTTTTCTATGTTTTCTAAGTAAACATGCAAGTGGGTTTTTATAACATTTAATATGTTTCTAAAATAAAAAAATCTAAGGGAACCATTGAACTCAGAATGATAGGATTCACCTATAATGGACATTACTTCGACCTGCAAGGGTTGACTAGAAAATATAGTTTTCAGACTTTTCAGAAAATAATAAAATAAAAAAAACATATTTTATTTTCTTCCCTCAGCATTGAGTGGTGGATGGCGGCACTGCGGTGTGGTGACGAAGCATATTAAATGAAGCCAATTTATGGATTGTTTTTTAATAGCATAATGTAATATTAATTAAAGTGTAACAAATACCCTATTTCATAAATGATAAAGTGTAACGATGCAACGTCGTAGTGTAACAGAAATGCTACGACATGTTTTCTTTTAATGGGTTAACAAGTTGGAGAGTTAAGAATCAAAGGGTGGATTTTTCTATGACAAAAGTGTGGAGAGAACTCCATCCAATGAAGAACAATGAACATGAGATATCATTATCTACTTCAAATCATCTCGAAGAATGTGACTCGGGAGTATTGAATACCTTCAACATTATGAATCTTTGATGTCAAACCGCTTCAACATCGAACTATTATGAGGTATGGGTTTAATTGTTTTATGTCTTCCTTATTATTATTTTAAAAGACCAAATTTAGATAAACTAACAAACAAGATGATCCTCAGATCTTGTGTTCTTTTAGTAGGGTCTATTCTAGGGGTTTTTCATCGAGATTGTTTATTATCTGTTGGAACTGTAATCTCAACCACTTATTGTTTTTAAAACTCTAATGTAGAGGGTATGAGTCGAAAAGAACTTTTCCTTAGCCCCTTCGCTTGGGAGTTCTTCATGGATGAGCATTAAAATTGGTGGAAAGGAAAATTCGAGACCTTCGGAGAAAAGTCCATACCCCACAAGGGCTGGTGGTATAGGCTACACGAAGAATGGATCACCGGTAGTCTGAAAAATATCCCATTGGTAAGACAGCTTTGGTTGTGGAAACAACGGGGTGGATGATGCACGTTGAGGGGAGTTTCGTGATGGTGGAGTAAAATCCTCTTACCGGGTCGTCTCCTGACAGAAACATGTGACCCCTCAACCACTTGGGTAGAGGGTTCCACAACCGTGGGTTGTAGCTCTAGGTGGTATGCGGTCTATAACCACATGCGAGGAGAAATGGGAGGATGGCTTAGCTAGTTATGAGGTGTTACACCCAGACGCACTGCACATCCAGTCTAGGAAGGGGTTGGGTCGGGTCAGGTCGACCTGACTGGATCAGCACAAACCCAAACCCAACTTGGCACATTTTGGGAAGATGCCAATAACCTGCAAATCAGACATTTGATTGATGAGTTTTTTGTGGCATTGGATCCTTCTCAATGAGGAATATATTTCAGTATACTCTATGGAGGATTTCAGGGACATTGAAATTTGACGAATGGCTTGAGAAGCAGTTCTCCTAGAATCAAGCGTAATATGTACAGAAATTATATGGTTGGATGAGACCTAAAGATTTCTGAGAGGATACCCTATGTGGATTAGATACTATATCCCAGTGGGAAGTGGCTTATGTGTGATCCAACAGTCCCGCAATAGAGATTAGCTTTTTTGTGACCCAATAGAACCCCCGTACACTACTGGAGATGTACCTCAGTATATCCAAGGCATGAAGTGTCTTCTAGGTGACTCGACATGCCCACAGGGGGGGAGGAGGTGAGGATAGGCTTCTGTGTGACCCAGCATATCCACGATAGTAATTAGGGATGATTATAAAAGAAGTCCATTAGTTAGTGGGAAGTATGTTCTTTTTGAATCGACATGCCCACTGTCCTCATTGAGGAGTTCTAAATGGTCCCAAGGCGTTCAATGATATGACTGATGGTCCTAAGTTTCTACTTAAAATTATATATAGCGTGAGCTATCTTGATTAGTGATAATTCTTTGTTATCATACATCATGGATTGATTTTTGGAATGCTTTTTGTCCTTACTTGTTATTTTGGGGTCTCTACTGAGTATATTGTTACTCACCCTTGCAGAGGCTTCACCTGTATGCATTTTTTCTAGTGGAGATGACCACTTCCACGATGGAGGATGTGGTGGCATAGGACTCAGTGGTTCCCAGTGAGACCAGGCAGGTAGGGTGAAATTCTCTATCTTCCAAAATCTACTCTATACATACCCATCATTTGGGGTTTCTAGAATAAAAATTTCAAAGTTTTCCTTATACATTCTTGTTTTCATTTTATATTTTGTTGGTTTTGTATTCTGGCCTATTTGAGCTGTAGTTTGAACTTTTACTCAGGGGTTTTTTAATAGCATGCATGTCTACATTTCTAGCTTTCAGATGTGGTTGTGTGTGCATTCATAGATGTACTCAGGTAAATGCCTCCCATTTTCAGGTTTACACCTTCAACGTTAGGCACCAACCCTTGGCCTTTAGGTGGCAGGCTTGGTGTACATCTCGGCATGGTCCCTGGGGGACGGGCTAGGACATTTCATCCTGAAATAATCCATGGGAAATTAAATGTATTAAATATTAGTTCATCATCCCATCAATGAATAACCCATGGAAAAAATAAATGGGGTTGTAAAGAAATTCATGGAATAACACGTTGAAGATAAATAGGATTCATAAAAATTTTATTATCAAAAACCAATCATTTAATGAATAATAATGGAGTCTTTGGTTTATATCACCTGTCTAGTATACATTAAATCAAAGTCTTTCATCTTAGATGGAAATCTATTTTAAAAGATAAATTTTAATGGAAATTTCTTGAGGAATATATCTTTTCATTGAAAATCAATTTTAAATCATAAAAACTGGGAAATAATATTCATTGGAAAAAAAATGAAAACATCTAATAGAATATTTTGAAATAGTTGAAAACATTTCATAAGTAAAATATTAATTTCACATTTAAAACAAATTTTAAAATATAAAATATTTTTATAAATATTTTATTTCAGATTAAAATTGAAAAAATATAAAGGATTCTTTAAAAACCATTTAAAACATTTATTGAGGAAAATAAAATTTATAATATGAAACCTTATTTTAACACCAAATACCTTTTTAAAATACAATCCACTGAAAAAAAACTCTACAAATTTTTAAATTAATATTCAATGAATTGAATTTTCATGACCATAAAAAATTAAATTTTTATAGAATAGAATGATTATTTTAAATTTTTTAGTCAAACAAAAATGGGGAATGTTATTGAAGTCTAAAAAAGATTTATATTAATTTATTATAAGTAATAAATGGTTTAAAATTTATTTATTAAATATTTTTTAGAATGTTCTACAATTATTTTTTTCACAAATTTTTTGGAAACCGTGGATTTTGATGAAAATGATTTTTTGACCGATGAGAAAAATAAAGATGATTTTCTATAAAGAAAATAATTTTTATCTTTTCGGTATATACAGATAATAACATTCAGGGGTAAATTTTTTATCCCGTAATAAACATATTATAATAAAATACACATGTTTCTTGACATATGGATATTAAAATTTCATCATCAATAACATAATAATAATCTATACTAACAAATGAAAAGATTGTATAAGAAAACCCACACCACATTGGTAACATTAAATCCTAAGAAACAGTATAGAATAACAATGTATAAAATTAATAATATAATTATAAAAATTTAAATAATGGTATTACCTTAAAATGAGTCTATATATAGACCCCATATAAGATGATATGTGCATAACATGATCATAGGTCTTAAAAAAGGAAAATTGAGACAAAAATCACTTACCGATTTTGTAAAATTTGAACCATAAACCCCATAAAAGAGAGATAGTTAAATGTATAAGTAAATAAAAATAATTTTATGTATATGTTTCATAAAATAAAAATTCGTTAAATATATACACTATGTAAAAGAAACACGCGCTGAATATGGAATGTGTCTCAAAAATATTAATTGTGAGATAGAAACACATTACCGTATCTCTTTACTTCCTTCGTAATCATTAAAACATCCATGATAATGTATATATGATTATAATACATGTTATAATGAAAAATACATACATATATCATACCATATATTATTTATTTACTTTCTTTTATTGCTTATCTATTAACAATTCCATATTAAAGGCACATTTCATGTAATAACTGCATGTTTTATACAAGTTTGGATTTGTAAATTTTGTCCTCTTACATTAAGAATGGTTTCATAATATATTGTTTAATAATAATTAAATAATTATAACAAATATATATAAATATATATTATAATTATATTTCCAATCATGAAATATGATTTCTATGAAATGAATAGTGTTACAATCATGAATATGGTAGGCTATCCATAACCCTGAGTAGCATTTACATTATTTAATCATAGTTATTGGAAGAAGGTAAGTAATATCAAATAATTTTATAATTATAATAATATCATAAAAAAAATATTTCTCTTAACATAATTATACATATCATCCATGTGGTGTAGTGATGAAATGAGATTAACATCACTTCATGGTGGCAGAAATCCACACGTACACGAATGACACTATCGTCTTTCACTATGTGAAACATTAATATATAAAGTTTAACATTATATTTTTATAACTATAAATATTACCTTCACATACTGAAAATACCATGTATATGAAATATATTTATCCTAATTATCATTTATTTAACTTGATTTTATTTTAACGAATAACATCACATCGCATGGAGGTGACTATTCATACAAACAAGTGATGGTGTCATATCTCCTACATAATTAAACATAAAAAATTTATATACTTTTAAATGATTCATGGTTTATAATTAAGTAAAAAATATTAAATATTTAATTTATATCAACTATGATACCCAATCTTGAGATTTAGTATTGGATAAAATGAATGATACCGGTTAGTGGGATGATAGTTCTCTATAAACAAGAACTATGATGTCATAATCAATTTAATGGTAGTATAAATGGTTTTAATTCATTCCTATAACATAAAAAATATATTTATAGGATATGTATTTATTTTATTCTAAAATCATTGGTTTATAGTTATTTGAAGAGGTGAAAGATTTAATAAAATAAAACTTCATGGTGGAAAACAATATATCTTCATCAGGATTCATCCTTAGGTTTGTACTAAAATACATAATTGGTTGGATTGATGAATAAAAAATTGAATATCGGATTAGGGGATATAATATTTAATTTAAATTGGGTTGGTATTTTCTGAACCAAATTGGTTATGATGGGTAAAGAGGATATGATAGGGGAGTCCTTTTACATGTGATGTGTGTTTCAGACTAATAATTTTTGAAATGAAAATGATGTACCCACATTTTTCACATGTACCAAGTCTAAAAAATGAATTTTATTAATATTTATACATTATAGAGTCGAAATATTTCCATCCAATATAATTTCTACAAGCTGGTCGTTTATTTTTTTCCTTTATATTTTTTATTTCAACCCTCAGAAAACCCAATTTTACATTACTCGTGGTAATTAATGTTTACATTTTTCACTTTTCATTTTGGTCAAAAATTATTTTTAGATTATTAGATAAAATAAATTATTACGATTAAAAATATTAAATCCACTTTTCTGAATAATATTTATATATGTGAATAAATTATATTTAAATTTAATCATTCTGACCTTGTGTCAAAGTGATATTTCAAAGAGAAAATGTTCAAAATATTACAATTTTTTATATCAAAATTCAATTTGAAGTTGATTATAATTTCCTTAATTGTAATATTAGATATATAATTGAACTAATTTTACATTTAACCCAATTTAAATTATAATATATATTTATAAATAAATTATTTTGAATATTTCTTTTCAATTATAATTCTATATTTTTTCACTATTCTTCAAAAAATTAAACATCTTAAGAAAATACAAATAATTACTAATAAGGTAATTTTTACATGTGGATTTAAATAATGAACTCTATTTTGCAAAATATATTTTATTAAAGTGGTATAAATTTAATTTAAATTATGTGTGAAAGGAGCGACTAAACCGCCTTTTACAAAAATAACATTTTCCAGAATAAATTTCTTATAAATTAAAATTATTGTAATTTTATATCAAATCAATATATATAAATATTATATACCTTTAAAAGATAAAAAAATATTATTTTTATAATTTAAATAATCATATTCATAACCTCCATTCTAAAAACTTGGTGACAACTATTATACTAAGTTATATTATTTTAATAATATGTCACATTTAATTTTATCTAAGCATTGTGTATAGAACATGATAAAACCATTAGTTAATGAAATTATAGATAATATCAATAACTTATGTAATAAAATATAAATTCATTGTTTCTTGTACAATAAAAATATATGTCCATACAGTTACATCCCAAAAATTTATTAAATAAAAATTCATTAGACAAAGAAACAATTAAAATGGTGATTAAATATTCTAAAGTAAGGGACTCCCCACATATCCAAATCAACCATATTTTTACAGTACCGAGGAGTCTGTTATGACCACAATCTATGAGTTTCCATTAACACTTTATTTGAAAAATAATATTTATCTTGGTTTGATTGCATATAAACTTGTGAAACCATGATGTGAATGGGATTTACCTATTTAATGCCACCAATCCAATGAGGATACATTCTCCAAGGTACATTATTGGGTCTCACTTGGAGGAATTGAACATCTAATTCTAATTCTGAATCAATCCATATGGAATTCCAATTTCTGTGGAAAAATATCATACATTAGATAGGTTGTTGGAAAAATATTAGTTTTTTATGAAGTTCCAAGCATAATAAAGTGATGAAAACATCCCTCAAAAATGCCACGATGTGTGTGGAAGACAACCTCACATACCGAGGGTCTGGGATTTCCAAATGCATCCCTATCAACTTTAACCATCATTCATGAGGAGATCATAGGGATCATGAAAATGTATCTAAATAGTAGGGGTATCCTGGGTTTTCTTGGAACACCAAAGACTCTAAATATGTTCAAATGAATAAATGTGTTATAAATTACACCTACTTAAAACCTTACAGCAGAGTGAAAATTACTTTTATCTCCATGATCCCTACACTCGTGGAGGGGGACACATTTTCAATGAATTTTGAATTTCTTTCCACACAAATATATGTGAATATTTAGGTCGGGGAATAAAGTACCATATTTTGTATTTGGTCAATGTTTCTAATCTTTCAGATGTGTATCAGATGATCATGCATATACCTACATTTACTTTTTTCAATGTTTAAGATGTAGCTGACATAACTCTATATTTTATAATAAAAGTAATTCTCTACAAAGAGGTGTTTAATGGTATCATTATTGTTATAAATAGCTGATAATATGATACCATTTTCTATCTAAATCTCTTTATATGGTCATGAGTAGGCTACTTGAGATTCTATATTTTATATAAAAAAATTAATCTTGGTGGTTGTGTGAATTATAACTAGATGTTTAGTAACCATTACAACATTTATTTTAATACATCACACTCCATCATGTAGTATTCCTAGATATAGAATTGGATATTCCTATTGGGCCTACAATTTAGTGTTTCAACATCCCTGAATTTATATGTATAGATGTCAAATCTAGCTTGAGATGAATAATATCAATAGGATTATTTTTGGATATAAGCACAAAAATTGAAATTTTTTCAATCTATGAAGGCGTAACTAGTGTGTTGATAAGATTATCCATCCATAGAGTGCTCCAACAATTAAGTGTTGATTCTATTTTTTCCAGATATCATGAGTGACACATGATATTAGTGAAGGAGTGTCTAATAAATGCACACATAGATTATGAAAAAGATGGTTGATTCCAATTCAGAATCCTCATTTTGAACATGTTTTATAAGAAACCAAAACAAGAGTCATCATAATTTATTAGATTCCATGTGAATTTATATATTACTCTATAAATACAAAAATTTACATATGAGATTCCAATAACACCATTTCAATTAGATTAATAAATTACATCCAGAAAACATTAATCAGCTTCCTGTAATGCAATGATCATAATCATATGATGTTCCTTATCATGGATTGGAGATCACTAATCAGACTGCTTACCAATCTATAGATATAAATGAAATATAAAAACATATATGTCATAAACATAACACGGAACACCCTACCATCTTTTAAAAAGAACTTACACTTATTTCGAGTGAGTTGATTTATGATACTTGATCATATTCCCCCAAGATATTTACTCTTTACCTTCTATTAGAATAGTGGAACACTAAGTTAGTTGATGGGGAGGTACTTCCTTTTCACTCTAAGTTTTCTATTTTTTTTCAATTGTAATTTCCTCACTCAAATCAATAAAATAATTTTCCCAGCTATGGGATTGACCATCCATTTCATCATACTATGCAATGAAGGAAATGATTTCATAGATGTTTTCCCCTGAGGCTTTCCCAAATAAAGGGATTTCATCTGTATACAAAATCTGTTATGGCGTGAAAGTGCCCCTGTTAATTTTGTTTTTCAAATAAAATAATATACAAGAGATTTTATTGATAAAGTTTCTCATATATTCTTCAACAGTCACAAAAGGTAGTTCTAAGATATGTTTTCAATATATAAAACCACCAGTTCATTGGATGTAGCCTCTGGGAGCTCCATTTGTTAGGATATATATATTTTAAGAAATAATTATAGTGCTCATTAATTTGATTAGGGCATGTAAGAGCACATATCATTTGAGAACAGTAAACGGAAAGCTCCATTTCATACTATCAAAAGCCTTATAGAATTCTATTTTGAGATAGAAGTTAACATTATTTGTTTAATTTTCATGATGTTCACAATTTTTGATATATAAAATAAGAAAATTTGTATGTTCCTGCCATGGAAAAAACCAAAATTATTTGGTGTGATGTGCTTCTAAATAATTACACCCAATCTGATCATGATAATTCAAATATTAATTTTAATAATGGACTTACTAAGAGAAAATAAACAAGAATCATTGATTTAAATTTTCTTATTCTTCATTGTTATAGAGGAAATAAAATTCACGTTTATACTATAAGGTAGATAGGCATGATCCAAGAATTCTATTATTGTATCAGTTATTTCATCCTACAAAATACCCTAATAATACATGTAATTTTATTGGTGAAACCATCTGGTGATGTTTCACTCCCCATGTTGAGAGAGAATAGGGATTCCATAACATCTTCTTTAGAGGGGCCAATGATACGTGAAGGAGTTTGTGAATCATAAATTCATTTTTTACTATTTTCAATCATTTGTTTGTCTTTTATAATCCATTATCAGAGTACAATGCATTGAAATAATCCACCATAATAGTGAACATTTAATTCTCATATATGTGAATATTTCCATTAATTTTGATTCCACTAATACCTGATATAACCATCATTCCCTGATGAGGCCTATAAAATAAATTTGTGTTCATATCACCACATTTTACCCATTTAGCCTTCAACTAATTCCAATCCATTATTTCCTTCACAATTGGGATATCATCCAACCTAAAAATAGTATGTATTTCTTCTATGGAAGGGTTATTATGTTGTTGATTCCTAATATTGGAATCTTTAAAGTTTCTCTTCAATGTATTGAATATCTATATTCATCTTCATAAATAATTCTATGCTCCATACTCTTAGGATACCTTTTAAATGATTATGTTTTCTAGAAAGGGTCTATAATGGACCTATAAGGGACTCAAACATTAAATCATCCTCAATAGGACCATCTCTACTTGATCCAGAATCTAAACAAGTTATTCATCATTAGTGATATCATGCTCTAGTGGTATGAAAGTTTCATTTAGTACATGCGTTGTATTAGGAAATCATGTATTCAGAGATATTCATGGAACCAATCATGATCTTTATGAAGGTTTAACAGTAGCACCAATCATTGGATACCATCTTAATAACATCAATAGTATCAATTGGACCAATATTAATAGGGTTTCGATTTCATATGTTTTATATCCACAATTTCATCATTCAGTTCTTGTTTAAAAAATTTACACATTAGATCACACTCTAAGTAATGCAGATTAATATTTTTATACCCAAATCTATAATGAATCACTAGATCCATAATATAATTATAAATAATTCCTTATATACCATGTTATATCAAATATAATAGCACCGTTTATCCAATATTAATAAATATTTATATGGAAAAGTAAAACGTTAATATCTAAAACCTCATCCAACATTCACATTAATCCATTTCATAAATGGTGAACTTTATAACCCTTACAAAACATAAAAATCCAAAAAATTATAATGGACACGAAATTTAGAAAATTTTCTTAGCATTCATCCCAAAAAAACATGAATTGACACCTAATTGTGAGATACCAAATATTTTAATTATTTTATCATGTATTCTCCCCGAACATGGTACCAACGCAAATTACCATAAACCTTATATAAAACAAAAATTCTATATTATTCAATAAATAAAAATGAGACTATTTTATATGTTCATTTTATCATCATAAAATTATAAACATTATAAATGAGAGCATAAAACACCTCTTGAACAAATAATTAATTAGCTAAAAGGTAATCATTACTAGCCAATTATCATATTGATGTATAACATATCTTTATATTCAAATCATTTTTGTCAAATTTTGGAAAATATTAAGGTTAATTTACACTTGATAAAAATATCTCCTTTCTATTAAATCATTTTTTTATTTTAGTGGTACAATTTAAAATATTTCCCAAAATCCATGAATCCAACATTCTACATAAAATATTTATATATTTCATGATTGATATGACATAATCCTTTCATTCTAATATATTAACAATTAAATAATCCAACTTACTTCTCAAACCCTGAACTAGGCTTTATCGTATTATTCCTTAATAAATTTTATATATATATATATAATTATTAGTCTCTTCATATTCAATAGAAAAATAGTTACCCATATAGCCTTGTTGTTTATCTTCTAATGTTTTCCCCTTAAGAAATAAATTTTCATAATTCACAAAATTTCCACATTTAAAACATTAAATAACAATGGAACCTTATTATACCATTATTCTCATCAATTTCATTAACCAAAATATTCTTTTTTCCATTTACTGTTACTTGATTTGGGTTCATCATTTACACTATGAAAAAATCATCTCATCCATATAAGACATTATTTAATGTTCCTCTTCACACATTATAACCATATAAATAACCAAATCTTTTTTCCTCTATGGTCACCACTACCTGAACACTTATCGAACACCATCCTTATCATCTTTTCCAGTTCAGTAGTTTATTATGATAAATATTATTAATCATATTAGGTGATAAATGATTAAGAATAATTATAATATCTTTCACTCTAATGATTTTCCCATTTTGATGCTCATCAAAACATTTTATATTACATTAAATTTTAACCCAATTTCTTTCATGTTCCCATCATTTAAGAAAATAAAAAAATAAGAGTTTTAGAAATAGTAATCATCATGGATAACAACATAGTCTAGAAAATAATTTATCGATAAACCTTCATTTAATTATATGAAACCATATTTTTAAACATGTACATCCATGATCATTATTTATTTACGTGAATCCATATGGTATATAGAGAGTTGGTAAAATTTAAGGTGTATACCCCAAGAGTCTCAAAACTATTGTAGAACATGGGTATCATCATGAAATATGTGACAATCATGTCCATCGTAATGTACACTTATCAGAGCCATTACACATAGATACATCTATTCTAGAGTTATATTTACTTGTGGTATCAAGATAGGGATGTTAGTGTTGAAAACAACATTCTGTATCCTTCCTGAAAATTATAGTAAATTTTATGATACATTGACTCATTCGTAGGCTTATCCTTTTATAAATCAGTAGACATATCATTACACATATCCATATAGATCTCAACAATGTATACTATTATGATATTTTCCTTCAGTAATAATACTTAAAACCTTTAATTATAACTTGGTGAAAAGAAAATAAGAAAGGTTGGACTAATATGCTTTGTAAATTAAATTAATGGAGTTCTGGAATCATAACACGTGCATAAGGGAATGATAACATGATCATATATATTTTGAATACCATGAACATAATATCAAATATCGTAATCATGATTTATGACACAAGGATTGATAGTTCAAAATATATGAATCAAATGGGAATCATTTAATATGATCCATTATAGTAGGAAATTATCATAAGGCCTATATTTTTAATATACAAATAATAAAATATTATATCGATTTTATATACTAATACGTTAGAATCATTTTAGGTTTGGACTAATCACATGTGTACGTATTTCATGCTTGGTATGAAATCCCATGTAACCATATGGTTTAGGATTTGAAAAACAAACGGTTGACACTCTTTTTTTGGTATTGGGATTTCCAACCTTACACTAGCTTATTTTGGGCTTGGGATAACCTCATGCTTACCCTCCAAGTTTAGTCGTTTGATAATCTCTCATGAAGAATAAATTTTTTAATATAGTATTTTTGTTTTGGGACCTTTGGGAAACTATTTCATATATTTTTACTATCAAAAGTAATTTTTATCATTTTAATTTGGTTTCTATAGTTATTTTTTAAATAAAGTAACATAAATATTTAAAACTATATTTGAAAATCATATACATAATTTCACCAACTAATTTTTGTTAATATTTACATTTAATGTTATAATTAACAACTAATTTATTAGTGGATAAGCTTTCTGGTAAGATTATTGTTGAGCTCTAAAATTTACAAGTAATTAGTTATTAATTTAATTTTCTAATGATTGATTATTTTTAACTAATATTATTTCTAAAAATTATTTGGAATTTTTATCTGATCAATAGTTCAGCATTGTATGTATTCATACATATTTTCCACTCAATTCAAGTAGTACATTAAACAATGATATTTCGTGTTAATAAATGTTTTTAAAATTTTCATCCAGAATATAAATGATCTTCTATATAATATCAAATATTTTAATATGTGTGATTATTTTCCAATTATAATAAATTGATACTAAATATGAGTCCCTATATTTTATATTTTTTCCATTAATGTAAAATTTAATATAATTATTATTTTAAAACATTGTTTGGGAATTGTATCTAAAGTTTAGGAAAATAAATTGTTTCAGTGAACTAAAAAAATCCTGAATATTTATATAACATCAAGGTTATATAGAAAAATAAAATATTTTCAATTACATATTTTGATCATCCCCAAATATTAAAAAAACTCCAATACATTTTATGTCTGAATAAACTATTCACTATGAACAGGATTTTTTATTTCCCCCCTGATTTGAAAAAAAATCATGTACCTCCCTAAAAAATATTATTATAATAATATCAGAATAATATCTAAATATGTGACCATGTACCAATGGGATGGTACAATCTCTGGATGACTAAATATTTCAAATTCCCATTAGTTATTGAATGAAATGATTTTATATACCATAATTTAAATTGTTGTAGAATTTTTTTAACAATAATGAATCTATTATTTAATATCATATTAATAATTAAATATTATATATGAATTTTATGGTTTTTGAATCCAATGAGGAATACATGTCAGTGTTGTAGAAAATATTTTTTTGGCATTATAATCCTAAAAAATTCTCCAAATAAATCAAAAACATCTTATGAAATTAATTATATTAGTTGGATATACATTCAATTTATTAAAGGAGTTACTAAATTAGGAAAAATACTTGTTTAATTTTAATCTATTTAGTAATACATGTATGTTAAATAAGAATTTCAATGTCAATTGTGTTCTTTTTACAATTGGTACTTCTATAAAAAATCATTAAATTGGTTTTTATAATTAATATGAGCAAGCAATATGTTTTACTAAAAATAAGTTGTCTCGTATAATATTCATTCCCTCTAACATATTTTAAAAAATAATAGTAGATTAATTTTATTTATTTTCTATAAAAACTGACAAATAACACATATAGAATATTCCTATAGTGGTGGTGAAATATGGAACATAATAAAGAAAACCTTTAGGATAATGTTCCCAATTAAACACCACTACCACTTATATTTATATATGATACACTCTCTACCTATTTTTTAAAAGTATCCAGAAAAACTTTAGACAAGTAATTTTTATTGGTTTATCAATGATTATATATATATTCCTTGTGTATACATATAGTGATATGCTAGAACACCAAAATTACTATCTCAAAATTTTTCATATTTCTAATAGATATAATATTCCACATTGATTATAAAGAAAAATATAAAATATTTTTACATTTTCTAATAACATTGGTACACTAGAAATTACAGAAAAATGATATAATAAATGAAATAGAAGAGTGTGAAATATCATCATCTTTGCAGTAAAATGAAAATTTATATCCCCATTAATTAATGAAAAAACTAAACGAAATGTATATGATAATTCATTTAGATTTTAGAATGTCTATCAAATAATGTTAAAATTTCTTCATAATTTTTTACTGTTTTTAAGCAAAATTAATAAAAAAATACTCTTTGAAATTCATGTTATTCAGCTTCCTATTTATCTTGATTTTCTTTAATAAAAAATTTCAACAATAATCAATAATTTTATAGATCTCTAACGCATCTATGTCGAAGAAAAAATATTCTCAAAATTTTCAATAAATTACATTGAAAATTTAACAAATATTTTCATAAAATATTCTCCTTTTGAATAAATCAGGTGTCTTCAATTATTTATACTTATCACAGAAATCGTGGGTTGGTTGTCTTTCAAAATTATGTATTGTTATAAGAATATTCATTAACATAATAAATCATATAATAAACCTATTATCCATTGTGTATTCATATAATCAATATATTTATATTTTAGTTACTATGAAATGGTATTCCCATTCAATGATACGGATTTTCAACTTTATATATTAAGGATCTAAATGTTGTAAAATTGGAAATAGGTATGGCCCTCCCAACCATTTCATACAACTGACTTTGAAAATGTATTTCCTTAAAATTATTTCCCCCACAACATATTTTATTCGTATTCTCTAATTAATAAAATGTTATTTAAAAAAATTCACAACTAGTATCTAAACATATTCAAATTATATCCATGTAATTTTAAACTGAATCTCTATAAACATATTCCTTTTGAAACCACAACTTCCAAAAGGTTGTCATTAGTTTATCCTATTATTGATAAATAATTTATAAAATTTTCTTTTTCAACTAGTATGAACCATAGAACTATCCACTAAATATGTTGTAATGTGGATTCAAAAAATTTATTGAAGAACATTATACATTTCTTATCTACACTAAAACAATTTCATTATTTATAAATAGTACTTATGATGGAATGAAATTATAAAATGTGAAATAGTTTTTTGTCATCAAACTAAAACTTTACTAACTTTCACGTAACAAAATGAAACTCCTAAAAAAATCAATTAAGAGGTTTACTTATTTTTCAATTTATTTCTTCTTGGTTATCAATAAACATAATAGAAAACCAAGAACATGCATTATGGATTCCAATCATTTATTATGGCGGTTTTTGAAACGAAATCCTTTTTTAAAACCTCTAACTCTTAATTATCTCTAACATCACTAACCAATAGATCCATTAATTATGCTAGAGAAAAAAATTT
The DNA here is from genome assembly GCA_963277665.1 of Viscum album. Classification (NCBI taxonomy): domain Eukaryota; kingdom Viridiplantae; phylum Streptophyta; class Magnoliopsida; order Santalales; family Viscaceae; genus Viscum; species Viscum album. The sequence continues at coordinate 941,451,317 of OY728129.1, forward strand.
GTATTATATCATCGAATTTGTTCGTAGTGTGAGAATAATTTTTTATAAACAATAGTTTGAAAAAACAACCAACAAATAGGATGAATTAATTAATTTAATATTTAAATCAATGGAAATATGGCTCACTTGAAAAAAAACCTAAAATTACCATTCAATATTCTCAAAAACTTATCCTATATAATTAATAATTAGTACATTTATCCCTAATTTAATTTAATATTCATAGAAATATATATTTCTCCAATCCAAAAAAATATATCACAAAACAACCCATTATTTTACATTATATTATACAAAAATAAATTTTCATTTATTTTTTATATTTCTTTATACATAACATCATGCTTTTGAAAACAATGATAATCAATAATACATTATTGTTTGAAATGAAATATTCTAACTATCTATGGGGTTGAAGAATATTAATAAGAATAAGTGAGTTATTAAATATATGTATCAAGGATTTAAATAATACAAATAATTAATTCAATCAATAAATATTACATTCATCTTTTTTTTCACCATGGAATGAGAAATAATAAAATTCATTATTTCTTTGAAAATTGATTATATTTCAGCTTTCACAAAAAAAATTAATTATCTCTACCAATTATTAAAATATTATTTTATAAAATGATTATAATGTCTGAAGTCATTAGTTAAATATCATATTAGGGTTATTTTTTATTATTATTCAATGTTGATTTTTTTAGTGGATTGTGAAAAATTAATATTTTTTAAAAATAGATATTTATTTAATTTAAATTAAGTATTTAATAGTCCAATTTTGTTTTGGATTATGTTTTAAATTAATATATAAAATATTTTAATAAATATATAAAAAATAATTCCCTATGAATTTCCTGGTTAGAATAAACATGAATACATAATAGGGGAATTGTGTTATTTTAATGAAAATAGTTAATATAAAATTATTGCCATATTATGATTTATAAACAGATATAGGATTATTTTCAACATATATATTTAGTATAAAAATAAAAAAAGAATAATGTATCACTTAAATTTTTATAGTTTTTATGTAATAATGATACACAAGTCCACTCGATCAACACACTCGCTATGAGCATTGTGATTTTCAATAAACAGGTACTTTTTTGGGGAATTATATAGCTGAGTGTAGGTAGTTGAAACCTTACATGGAGGACTTTATATGGGCCTTCTAGTTCATTAATTGGTAACCATGTTAACACATAATATTATGGGAGGATGACACTCCAATATATAATATAGGTTGATTATTGACTAACAGGTTCAATATAGATTTTTTCTATAACTGATAAATAATGAGATCAAAAAAGGAATATTATAAATTATTCATAACACAGTCATCATAAAGAAAATATATCTTTTTAGAGATGATATATCTAAAAAACATCATTATAAAATAAATCATCTCAGGATTTGGATAGGTTCATAGATTTATATTGAAACATATATATCTCCAATATGTATTCCTTAGAATATATACAATAATCAACAAATTATTAATCAACGGATTGAAATTATAGAAGTGTTATAGTTAATAAAAGAGGATCCTGATTAAATTTTAATGATGCTTCTTTTGAAAATTCATAGAAATGTTGATTTATTCATAAAAATTTTAATCTCACCTATATATACATATTATGTAATTGATAATTTCTTCCAGAATAAATACAAAATATTATTTGATATTTGTGATATATATCCATAAAATATTACCATATATATAATTATAATCAAATCAAACATCATTTTTGGAATTTTAATTTAAACTATCGTTCAAAATACTAACATCTGGAATAAATATGTATGATTAAATATATGTTTTAAGAATAATTGAATCTGTCTTGGGATAACTTTGAATTGGATATTTACAAAAAAAAAATTGACAAATTCATAGACAAAAATTATATTTTAAATTCCACAAATAAAGAAACAAAAATATTAGTTATGTAGTTTATGAAATCTACAAAAGTGTGGTACAAAACATACATTTGATTCCAAAAATTAGACTATCAAACCATACATTAAAACCTCAAATGTAGGGTTCCTTTAATAACTTAGGATCCTAATCCTAAATTTTAATCTAAATGTAACATAGAAAATGTAGTGATCCTTAGAAAAATTTAGGTTCCAAAACCTAAAGTTAACCTTAAACATTAGTATATGGACCATGATTCTATTCATCTACAAAAATTAAATAATTGATTGAAAATAAAATAATCTAGTGGAATTACTTCCATAATTCTAGATAAAATTAAAAAATTATCATGATACATATAATCTTGAATTTCACTTAAAGTTAATGTCATTATTAAATCAAATGAGGGTATCTGTGTGTATTAAAAACTTTTATAAATCAATAAAATTGTTGGATCAAAAATCATATTTATAATAATTTTTTACTTTTATGATAAACATTTCTGTATAATTTTAAGCAAAAAAAATATCTTAGGTTGAAATAACAATCCAATAAACATATATTAATTAAATCAGTATAGAATAACAATATCAAATACTACAATGTTGTATTTATCAAAATGAATCCACTTATTTTTTAAATAAAAAAATAAGTAAAAATATATTAAAATACATTTAATCTAGAAAATAATGATATGTTAATGTTATGAAGATCAAAAAATAACAACATCTTGAAAAATTAGTAGCATTAGAAAAATACAAAAGTAATAAACATAAAATAGAGAATAAAGAAAATATAATATTTTTTTATAATCCTTGATTTCAAGAAATATTTAACACACTAGATTTAAAAGGATAATGTGTATGACTATGAGGGGTTTCAAAAACAAAAAAAAATAGAAGGTTTTGTGGTCAATGAATCATAAATAGTATAACGTATAACCTTCAACTGCTTCTAAAATAGATCAAAATTATTATTTATTGGCCCTCCCATTCGGTAACATCCCAGGTAAATAAAGAGATAATAATTTTTTTAATTAATAAATTTGGAATCAAATATTTATTTTACCTTGAAGGGGTTTCTATGTTTGATGGTGTACCCGATACGTAATAACGGGTTTCTTTGAAATCTTATGTTGCACAATAAAAATATAGTATTATTATTTTAAATGGATGTTAACGCCTAGCTGTTTTATTGGCGAAAATGAACAGAACTAACTAAATTATGATTATACATGTTTATTAATATTTCTTACAGTTATCCAATACAAGTTAGAGGCTTAAAATATGAATGGATCCAATTTTAAGTACAAATAATCTAATATTCTCTAAAAGGTAGATTTACCACCTTTTGAGGGATAACCATTTTTAAATCTAGTTTTTGTCACTTTTATATGTTATATTGGAAAAAAATATATTATTCTTCAGAATCGAGACATCAAAATATAATTTGGAATAAATTTTGGCATTTTTCTCATAAAGTTCATTTTTAAAGGAATAGTGAAAATACTGTATTTTAATTCAAAACCACCATTTAATCTAATTTATTTATATTTATAGATTATATATTTCATTATTTTCAAATTTTAATTATATTATATCTTTACCATTTAATCCAATTTTTTTCATTGGAATTAATTTCACTTTGAATTTAGACATAAACAATTGTAAATCTTTTGATAGTTATTATTTTTTAAAAACATGCCTTTTGTTTTGAGAGTAGGAAATAATTTTAAATTAATTGATGCCACTGCTGTGTTTTGAATTTGGAAAAATAAATTCCATATTTGTAATCTAGAGTTCCAAATTGTTTAAATAGGTAACTTTTATTTTTAGACATTATGAATATTTACTTCTGTAAATATTTTATTTACCATGGTTGAAGGGAAAATCTGGAACATAAAAGTAAAAAAATATTACTATAATAATATAAAATTACCCTAACATATGTCCTAATAATATTGGTTGATAAAATTCATACCATGGACATCTTTGGGTCGATTTGGGACTTCATGGGGACACTTGGGAGTGATAATGAAACTTTATTTTAATTAACTTAAAGTAATTACAAAAATGGCATAAACAAATATCTTTTAGTAAATTAAGTTTTACATTGAGTTATATAAGTTATCTTTTCAACTATAAATATTATTTGGGAATCTTCAATTATTTCCTACATCATGGTTGTTTTTTATAATTTTTAGACATTAAATAAATAAAATTATTTATGACACAATAATGACGTAGTGTTTACCTCATTAATAAAAGATTTAAATTAATAAGATTATAAAGATTAAAATAATATCCAAAACCACTTCAATTTTTATAGGATGATTTTATTTCGACCATGAGTCATCTTATTTTGTACTTTAATAAGTTTTGGACATTTAAAAACTAATAATTATCATGTAATAAAATTCTATTTTCACACTTTCCTGAAGAGCCCCTCCTCCCCCTTATAAAGAGACCTCACCTATATCCCAATACTCACACTTCTCAAGCCCCATGGATCATCTAAACACGGCCAAATTAAGCTCCCTACATCCCTATCATTCTCTTATAATCCTTACCTTATGCATAAGGCACTTCAAGAAGTTATTTTGGTTCAAACCAAAGGGAGTTACCTAATTTAAAGGCAACTTCTTCTCTTAAGTTCTTTTGTTTATTTTTCTTCGAAAACCCCTAAAATCTTTTTATTCGATTATTTTTTAACAAAACCAGTATCCTAAATATACTAGTTATTTTTTATGAGAATAATTCTAACTAAAAAAACACAAACCTCCATCTAATGGGTAATGAACATACTATTTCTGTGAATGGGAAACTTACACCTCACGAAACGATGATTGTTCAGTTATCTTCTACCACCTCTCATGGTGGCCATTATAATGGAAATGTATTTATATATGATATATATTATGTTTATGTTTTCTTTATGCTTCTGTATTTTCCATTTATATAATACCTTTACAGTTTCCATTATGGGTAAACACGATAATTTCATTCGAGGAAGTGTGGACTACCGCCCCCTCAATGTAATGTGACTCATTAATGCCATAAGTGGGATGTGTAAAAGATAGAGTTAATGATATTATATATGATATTATTCTTTATTTATAATATACCTAATTATCATTATGTATTAATTCTATTAAAATAATAAATAGAAATGAATGTAGCGTTCAGGCGTACGTACGGCTTACCCTCTCCATGAACAGTACATTTCATTTCTTATCTCTAAATGTTAAGTACTATTTTAAATAAATAAATATACTAGATATATATGATATATATGATATCTAAATCATGAATATAATTCTGAATATAATGGATATTTGACCACATGAACCAATTGTAATTATAAGAAGTTCATTTTTGACTAAAGTACCAAATATCGAAAAAAACAACCATTATTAATTTAAATGATTACATAATGATTATAACATTGTAATAAGTGATATAAAAGGAATAATAAACTTGAAAAAGCATATTAAGCAAGTAGAAATTAACTTTAGTTAATTATTCTGGAGATTAAATAATTAACAGGTCAAATCGGACACGAGGTAAGGGACATTGTCTCAATATCCTTTCATTGAGGAATATTTTTTATACATGAATTTCTTTTATATGGTGTATAAAAAAATTTCATATCATTTCATTCAAAAAGAATCTTTTTATATGAGGAGTTTTTCTAAAAGAAAGAAAGAATGTTTCTTTTTAACATATGCGGTGACAACGACCTTTCCACCACCGGGAGTATTATTTGATATTTGGATTCCTTAACAATCCGTAGTGTTTTTTAAAAGAAAAATAAATACTATATACCTTTTTGAAAAATTTTGGTATTAAGAATGGTTTTGAGAATAGATTTGTTATTTCAATATCTTGTTTAATATCTTGAAATGATATATTGTGATTGCAATGTGTGAATGTTATCTTTCTTATATGCTTATGGTATGTGTTATGATTTTGTTATAGTTATTAGGAATTTATTATGTATATGGGTGGTTTCATGATAAACCTTGGGTGTGTGTGCCCAAGATAGATCTCTAATGCATTAAGAAACGTGACGGAGGTAAACGTGAATATTTCTTCTAAGAGATTTTTGGAATATATTGTGATGTGTATTCCAATGTAACTCCCTATATAGTTGTGATAGCTAAAATGTAAGTATGATATGGATTCCACAAGTTACCCTTATGATTTATGAATTCAATGTATTATTCATAAATCTTATGATTTCATGAGGTATGTTAAAGATATTATGTTAGGTATGTATTAATGAACTAATTTTTTCTTTCTTTCTTTTATATCCCTTACGGATATTTTTAACCTCATCCGATGTTTTGAAATGTTTTTTACAGGACTTAAAGATGTATAGGGTCAAGGATGGGATCAAGGAAAAGTAATGAAGTCTAAAACATGGAACTAGACATGACTCATTTTTATAAGAGTTTTTATTTTTTTTGAAATAGAAATTGAGTAAGAGTTTATACTTTATAATACACAAGATATAATGTAATATTTATGGCCTAATTCTATAAAACTATAAATTTGAAAAGATCCTCAATGTGAATTATTCATTTAATTCAAGATTATGTAATGTTTTAAGTTCAGGTCCTTATAGTTGGTTTCATAGGTCGGTATAGATAACTTTTGGAGTTAGTTTATTGTTATATTAGTATCCATAAATTAATTTATGTTAATATTGAAATTATATAGCATTTATAGATTACCATGTTTCTTGGCCTAAGATATTTCCCTTTTCATAATGGTTTTCCGCAGAGGAAACATGGCAGCTAAGTTGGGACGACATCAAGAGGATGACAACATTCCAAATAAGCAACCTGAGATGGTTGGAATCAAAACTGAACAGTTTGTTGTAGTGATGCCATAGTTGAATCAGGATATAAATGGTGGTGGTATCCATGCACAACATCATCCATATCAACCATAGAGGAACCTGTCAGTAGTGGATTATTTCCTGAGGTAACATCCCCCATCATTCAGTGGATCATCTGAGCTTGTGCTCGAAGAAGGGTGGATTAAAGCACTGCAAAATATTTTCAATGTTATAGGGTGATCATAACATCAAAATTTTAGTCACTCTGTTTACTATTTTGAATGTGAAGCTGATCAGTGGTGGTTGATGGTGAAAAATATTAGGGATAGTGAGGAGATTGATGCTCTTAATTAGGATGAATTAAAAGGTATGTTTCTCAAGAAATATGTTACTAAGGTGGTTCATATTAGGATGTAAAATAAATTCCTAGAATTGAGGTAGGAGGATGACTCAGTTAGTGCTTAGGAAGAAAATTTCACTCAAATGGCAAGGTATGATCCCAATTTCATAAGAGATCTTGATAGTAAAATCAACAGTTTTTACTTTGGATTAAAGCCAAAGTATCGATGGGATTTTGCTTCTCATGAGTTCAAAAGTTAGGAAAAACTTGTTTGATGTGCGGAGAAGGTGGAAATGGAGTTTCCTGATGACCATGTGTTCTTTGACAAACAACAGAATAAGAGGTCAAGCTGGATGGAAGAAGGGAAGAACTCTTCAAAAAAAAATATTGTAAGAAACTAAAGTTTACAGTTTTTGAAAATTGTGGTAAGAAGCATTATTGGGAATGTCTTTTTAATTCTGTTAAGTGTATCCGATGTGGTAAAATGTGACACAAGGCTCATGATTTCACAGAAAAATATCAGGGTAACGATAAGAAAAAATCTAATTTATAGCTAGTAAAAAATTTAAAGTGTAATGAAATGGGTCATTTTGAAAATGAGTGTCCAACAAAGAACTCAACTGAGGGAAAGCATCAATACTACAAGATGAATGTGATGGTGAAATCCATTGAACTACTTCAGAAGATTTTGGGCCATTGAATGAAGTAGTATCGGGTACACTGTTTGTTTGTACAGATTATGCCAATGTGTAGTTTGATTCAGGGTCTACACATTCAATCATTTATGATAAGTTTTCTAGTAAATTGGGAATTCCATATCAATATATGAATCCTGAACCTATGGTGAAAAGAATGGGAGGAAATGTTGAAATATAAAGAAATCATAAGAACCTTCATGCCCTTCTGTGAAGAAAGAATCTACCTACAAACCTTATTATTTTGCCTCTAATAGAGTTCGATGTTATTTTGGGCATGGATTGGATTTATGTTTATCAAGATAAGATTAACTATAGATCTAAATAGGATTCTTTTCAGAAATATTTTCATTTTTTGTACAAGAATGAACTATTACATTTGATAATATACCAAGAATATGAGAAACTAGTAAAAGATTAAAATGAATGTTACTTTGCACATATTGTTGAAAACAAAAGAAACTATTCAGATTAATGATGTGCTAGTGGTAAATGAGTACCTTGATGTTTTTCTTAATTATTTTCATGGTATTATACCTAACTGGGATGTTGAGTTTACTATTGACTTAGTTCCCCATGAGAAGCCAATTTCAAAACCCCCTTTTCAAATAGATAAAATTGAACTTCTAGAGTTAAAGAAGCAATTGCAGGAGTTATTGGATAAAAGATTCATTCGACCTAACACATCACTGTGGTGTTCTCTGGTCTTGTTTTTTAAAAATAAAGATTGATCAATGATACTTTGCATTTATTATAGAGCATTCAATAACATCACTGTTAAGAACAAGTATCATTTGCCTGATATCGATGATTTGTTTGATCATATCTAGGGAGATCGATATTTTTTGAAGATTGAATTGAGGTCTTGGTACCATCAGTTTAAAGTAAAGGAAGCAGACATTTTAAAGACCGTGTTTCTTACTAGATATGACCATTATGAATTTGTAGTTATGCATTTAGGTTTAACCAATGCACCTGCCATATTCAAGGATCTTATGAATAGAATTTTCCGAGAGTTTTTTGATAAGTTTGTGGTTGGGTTCATTGATGATATTTTGGATTATTCTGAAAGTAAATAAGAGAATGAAAGTAATTTAAGGGTTGTCTTGAAAACCTTAAAAGAGAAGACACTATTTAGGATATTCAGAAAGTCTGAGTTTTGGTTACAAAAAATTCTTTCCATGGTCACATTGTTTCAAAAAATGGAATACCTGTTGATCCTTCTAAACAAAAATTGGTTGAAGAATGTCCAAGACCCAGAAATATAACTGATATTTATAGTTTTCATGGTTTATAAGGTTAATACTTGAGGTTTTTTGAGAATTTTTCATGGTTATCTATCCCAATAACGAATTTAATTTGAAAAGGTGTTAATTTCATTTGGAAAAAATAATGTGAGTATTGTTTTTAGGAATTGAAAGGAAGATTGGTGAACGCTCCAGTTTTGGCACTACCTTCCAGAAATGGCGAGTTTCTTATTTACAGTGATTCTTTATTGAAAGGACTTGGTTGTGTCCTTATGTAGAATAATCAAGTAATTGATTATGATTTATATTAGTTGAAACTTCATGAGTTAAATTACCCTACACATGATTTGGAATTAGCTGTTGTTGTTATTGCTTTAAAAATTCAGAAGCATAATTTGTAGGGAGTAAAATGTGAAATATATTATAACCCAGAAATTTTGAAGTACATATTCCCCCAGAAAGAATTGAAAATGAGATAGAGGGGATGGTTGGAATTAATCAAGGATTATGATTTCACGATCTTTTACCATTTGGGAAAAGAAAATAATTTGTCTGATGATTTGATTCAAAAAAATAATGCTTCATTAACCATGCTCTGTTTGGAATAAGATCCTTCAGTTTTTGATTTGACGAACTTTGGAATAGAAGTTGTTGGTGCAGAATATTCTTCTGTTTTGTTTCAGGTGTCAGTGAAATCATCTCTATCAAACAGAATGAAGCAAGCATAGAAGGAAGAAAGTGAGTTGCAGAAAAGGGTAGAGTTTATTCAGAAGGTTATGTTTCCTGATTTTAACATTGACAATGATTGTGTTTTGAGGTTTGGGAATAGATTATTTGTGCCTTGAGATTCATAGTTGATGAATGAGTTGTTATACGAAGCTCATAGTTCCCTATTTTCAGTTCATCCTGGCAATACTAAGATGTACAAAGATCATCAAGAGTATTACTGGTGGGATGAATGAAAAGTGATATTTCTGATTTTACTTTAAAGTTTTTGACTTGCTTGTAGGCTAAAGCAGAGAGACAGTTACCAAAAGGGATGATTCAGTCTTTACCGGTGCTAGAGTGCAAATAGTAAAATATATCCGTGGACTTAATTGTGTTATTACCGAAGACATATCGAGGTAATAAATCAGTCTAGGTTATTGTTGATCAATTGACTAAATCTTCTCATTTACTTCCTATTCAGGATAATTTGTCTCAAGATCAACTTTCTCTGTTGTATGTTAAAGGGATAGTCAGGTTGCATGGAGTTCCCTTCACTTTTGTATCTTATCGTGATCCCAGGTTTACATCCTTATTTTGGAAAGGCCATCAGAAGTCGTTGGGTACTAAATTAAATTTTAGCTCATATTTCTTTCGCTATCAAATGTATAGTCAGAATGAACAATTCAGATCGTGGTGGATATGTTATGTACTTGTTCATTGGATTACCTGGGAAGTTGGTACCAACAGATTTCTTTCGTTGAATTTTATTATAATAATAGTTTTCATTCCAGTATACAGATGGATTTATTTGAGGAATTATACGAGAAGTGTTGTCGAACTCTGGCTTTTTTAGATAAACTAGGTGAAATGAAGCTAATGGGACCAGAATTGGTAGAAGAGATGGTAGAAAAAGTTGAGTTGATTTAGAAGCACATGAAAATAGCTCAGAGTAGGCAGAAAAGTTATGATGGTAACTGGAGGAATGATCTTTATTTCGAGGTAGGTGATCATGTCTTTCTCAATGTTTCTCCATGGGAAAGTGTAATGTATTTTGGTAAGAAGGGAAAGTTGAATCTAAGATTCATATGAGATTATGAAATCATAGAAAAAGATGGATCAGTTTCATACAGTGTGTCTTTAACTCCAAGTTTGTCCAAGGTACACAATGTTTTTCATGTTTCTATGTTGAGAAAGTATATGCTAGATCTATCTCATGTTTTAAGTTCAGAGGTAGTTCAGTTAGAAGAGAATATCTCTAATGAGGAATAGCCAATCCATATTCTTGACTGAAGATAGAAAGTATTATGGAATAAGGTAATTCACTAAGTAAATGTTTTGTGGAAAAACCATATGGTTGAAGAGGAAATGTGGGAATCTAAAAATTCTTTGAGGGATAAATACCCCCCTTTTATTTGATATGTGAATAAAATTGTAAGGATGAAATTTTCAAAATGGGGGAAGTATGTAAAATCCAAGGTAAATAAAGAAATAATAAATTTTATTTTTAATTAATATGTTTTTAATTTAATAATAATTTTACCTTAAAGGGGTTTCTATGTTCGATGATGTGCCTGATATGCGACAACGGGTTTCTTTAAAATCCTACGTTGCACAATAATAATATAATATTATTATTTTAAATAGTAGTTAATGCCTAGTTGTTGTATTGGAAGGAAGGAATGGAACTAGCAACAATTTGACTATACATATTTGTTAAATTCTTTTACATTTATCCAATAAAATTTAGATGTTTAAAATGTTATTTAATCTCATTTTAAGCACAAATACTCTAATATTCATTAAAAGGTTGATTTACCACCTTTTGATAGAAAACCCTTTATAAATATAGTTTTAATCACTTTTATATGTCCTATTTGACAAAAAAAATATTATTCTTTAGAATAGGGACATCAAAATATAATTTGGATGAAATTTTGGTACTTTTCTGATAAAGTTCGTTTTTTAAAGAAATGTGAAAATACTATATTTTAACTCAAAACTCGCATTTAATCTTATTTTTTTATATGATTAGATTATCTTTTCAATTGATTTTAAGGTGTGATTAGATTATATTTTTACCATTTAATCCAATTATGGCCATTGTAATTAATTTCACTTTGAAATTGGACACAAACAAGTGTCAATATTTTGATAGTTATTATTAATTAAAAACACACCTTTTGTTTTGACAGTGGGAATTAATTTTAAATTAATTTCTCCCACTTCTATGTTTTGAATTTGAAAAACTTGATTCCAAATTTGGAATTACTAGGTCCAAAATGTGTAGATAGTTAACTTTTATTTTCAGACATTATGAATATTTACTTCAGTAAATATTACATTTTCCAGACTTATAGGGTAAATATGGAAAATAATGGTAAAACAATATTATTATAGTAATATAAAATATTCTAACATGTGTCCTAATCCTATTGGTTGATACAAGTCCAACCATGGTCATCCTTGGGTCAATTGTAAGACCTCATTGGGCCACATGGGAGTGATAATGACACTTTATTTTCATTAACTTAAAGTAAAGACAAAAATGACATAAACAAATATCTTTTAGTAAATTAATTTTGACATATGTTTATATAAGTTATCATTTCGACTATAAATATTATTGGGAAATATAAAAATATTTCCTATATCATGGTTTTTTTATAATTTTAAGACATTAAAAAATTAAATTATTTATGACACAATAATTATACAGTTTTTACTTTATTAATAAAAGATTTAAATAAATAAGATAATAAAGATTAAAATAATTTAAAAAACCTGAACAATTCTTATTGGATGATTTTATTTCGAACATGAGTCATATTATCTTCTACTTTAATAATTTTTGGAAATTTATAATCTGAAAATCATTAGGTAATAAAATAATATTTTCACATTTTCTTAAAGAGCCCCTCCCCCTTATAAAAAGTCATCACCTCTAACCCCTTACTCACACCACTCAAGCCCCTTGGCCCATCAAAACACTACCCAATTAAGATCACTATATCCATATCCTCCTCTTAAAATCCTTAACTTATATATAAGGAACATCATGATGTCCTTTAGATTCAAACCAAAGGGAATTACACGATTTTAAGGTAACGTATTCTCTTAAGTTCTTTTGTTTTACTTTACTTATCCAACCCATAAAATCATTTTATTCTATTAATTTATAAAAAAAAGTATCATTAATATTCTATTATGTTTTTATGAGAAGTATTTGAACTAAAATTATGCACACCTCTATCTAATGGGTAAAGAACATGGTGTTTCTGTGGATGGTAAACTTACGCCTCAAGAAACGATGATTGTTCAATTATCTCCTACCACCTCTCATGGTGGAAATTATGATGGAAATATATTTATATAAAATATATATTCTGTTTATGTTTTCTTTATGCTTTTGTATTTTCCATTTATATCATACCTTTATGGTTTCAATTATGGGTGAACGCGATAATTTCATTTGAGGAAGTGCGGACTACCGCCCCTTCAATGTGATATGACTCGTTAATGCCTTATATGGGACGTATAAAGGATAGAGTTAGTGATATTATATTTTATATTATACTGTAATTATAATATAACTATGTATCATTATGTTTTAATTCTATTAAAATAAGAAATAGATATGAAATTAGCGTTCATGCGTACGTACAACTTACCATCTCCATGAACGGTGCATTTCATTTCTGGTCTATAAATGTTATGTTCAATTATAAATATATACATATATGGGATATATATGATATATAACATATCTAAATCCTAAATATCATCCTGTATATAATGGATATTTTACCACATGAACAAATTTTAATTATAATAAGTTTATTTTAGACTCAAGTACCAAATATCGAAAAAAACTGTTATTAAATTACATTATTACATAATGTTTATAACATTGTAATAAGTTATATAAAAGAAATAAAAAACATTAAAAATAATATTAAGAATGTATAAATTAACTTTATTTTATTATTCAGGAGATTAATTAATGAATGGGTCAAATCGGATACAAGGTAAGGGACTTCATCTCAATCTCCTCTCATTGAGGCAAATTTTGTTGTATACATAACATTCTTTTATACGGTGTATAAAAACATTTTATTTCTCATTTAATTCAAAAGGACTCTTTTTCTATGCGGTGTTTTACTAAATGACAAAAATAATGTTTTTAATGTAAGTGGTGACAATGAACTTTCTGTCACTGTGAGTATTATTTGATCATTGGATTCCCTAACAAGCCATGGTGTTTTTTAAAGGAAAATAAATACTATATACCCTTTTACATTTTTTGGTATTGAAAATGGTTTGGGGAATGGATTTATTTTTTTAATATCTTGAAATGATATATTATGATTGGAATGTAAGAATGTTATCTTTCTTTTATGATTATGTTACGTGTTATGATTACGTTATGGTTCTTGGGCAAGGATTACATATACGGGTGGTTCTGTGATAAACATAGGGTGAGTGGGCCCAAGATAGCTCTCCAATGCATTAGGTAACATGATAGAGGAAAATGTGAATGTTTCTCCTAAGAGATTTAGATAATATATTATGATGGGATTTCCAACGTAATTCCCTATGTAGCTGTGATATCTTCAATGTAAGTATGATATGGATGCCACAAGTTACCTTTATGATTTATGAATTCAATTTGTTATTCATAAATCTTATTATTTCATGAGGTATGTTAATGATCTTATGTTATGTATGTATTAATGAAATAATGTTTCCATTATTTGTTTTATAACCCTTACTGAGATTTTTATGCACATCCAATGTTTTGAAATGATTTTCACAAGACGTAAAGATGAATAGGGTCAAGGATGGGATCAAGGAATAATTATGCTATCTAAAACATGGAACCAGACATGACTCTTTTTTTCAAAGATCTTTTATTTTTTGAAAAAATGGAAATTGAGTACATGTGTCTACTCTGTAATTTTTGAGATGTAATGTAATAGTTATGGCCTAATTCTCTAAAAAACTGAACCTGAAAAGATCCTCAATGAGAATTATTCATTTAATTCAAGATTTTGTAATGTTTTAAGTCCGGGTCCTTATACATTACTTCCTTATCTTTCAAGACTATTGGAAAATTTTCAACACTTCTGTGAGTATCACCATTAAAAATTATGAAGAATAAATAAATACTAAAAAAATTCCCCTCATTCAACTAAGTTGGAAGACTAGTAACCGAACTCTTAGTTATACAGAGGTAAGATTCACAATCGGTTATTTATAATTTCCTGCCATGCTTTTTAAGTTACATTATTAAACTGAGGGCTATTATTAATTCCTTAATAAAATATATATCATGAAGAAGCATCTATAACCATATTAAACAAATAATGGTATTTAAATATGGATTTTAAAGCCCATTTATAGAAGAAAGTTTTTTGTAAAGATCCATATTTATTAGAGAAAAACATTTTAAAATCTACAAAATATAATTTTGAAACACATTCACTTCTTATCTATCAAATATTTTCATCCATATATTTTTTCAACCCATAAAAATCTCATGTTTAAATTAGAAATTCTTTCATACTTTGATATAAATTCAAAAGAGAATAAAAATATTTTCTACAGATATAACTTTTTCATAAATAAGACGAATTTTTTATAACTCATATGGTATCCTTGAAACATATATACTTCATCATTGAACTGATTGAATTTTCATACAATAACTTGATAAATTAATGAGTATAATCCTCATCATTCTCTCATCATTACCATTAGAAAAACTATTATCTGGACTTATAGAAATGTCTATAACATCAAAAATAATATATGATTTTATTTAAATATTATAACAATAATTAAAATAATTTTCATTATTAACATTCTTCCCTAACCATCCTCCTTAACATTACTCTCCAGCCACATATCTATAAAATAAATTTACTATTACCTAACCTTCTATATTGTTTCAGAAACGTTTTGAACACTCACATTCCTAGGATTGTGATATTCTACCAAACTATTTTCTAAATATTAAACAACCTTTAAATATCATAATTCATTAAAAAAATAAAATTCGTCATTTTCAGCTCCTTACTCACATGAAATAGGAAGATATAATTCATTATTCATAGTATTTACATCCTTATCAATGGGATATTCTCTTTTTTTATTAATATAAACTTTAATAGGACCACTATCTATTTTATTATAGGTATCATAAAATGTTATAGGTAATTGATGAAACATACTATCCAATCAGGGATATTATCTTCCACTAATTTCTATCTAGATATATTGATTGGAATAATTAAAGTTCCTATAGAAGAGTCTTACAGACATTCATCAAAATTAGGTCTCGTACCTCCTTTAACTCTATATTAACCAACATATTATTCAATATGTATATCAGATCTAGTTGGAATCATATTTATTGTATCCTCCTGAGTGTGAGTTTCAAACTATTCTTCCTCCTCAGCACTGATGTGAATCAAATTAACCTTAGTTTTTCTCCCTAAAAAGGAAAATTTTATACATTGTCTAGAAGATATAATAATTATATGATGAAATAACATTCTAATATGGATTCCACAAATCATACCTATATTATATAGAATAATAGAAACCATCTATCCATATGCGACGAAGGATATTCTTGCATCCTTTTGGGAATCATGATACTTGTACCTCTATATATATATACTTAAGTTCAAAGTGATATCTACTAATATATAAAACATTAAATTTATGTCTATATATATTTATATCATTTGTGATTATTTTATCTAACTGTTCTATCCAAAGAAATATAAGAGATGGAATAAATTTGAAAAAAATAATCCATTCTGTATCCAAATCCTTCGCAAACATATTCTAAAAGTGAGAGGTTCAAAAGAGAAAAGACATAATATCTTATAACATGTGGTAGTCATGTCCAATCAATTTTAAAATGATGTAGAAAAAAATTTTACAGTGGAAAATTAAACTGTAATCTATATCGACAGTATAAACAAAAAATTTATTATCAATTTCCATATATTAGATTAAATCTCTTGTATCAAGAAACAAAATTACAAATTCCCTTAAAATTATTTACACTGATTTTAAAACAGATTTTCTTTATTTCCACCATAAAATATATACTCAAATTTTAAAAACACAACACATTCTTTAATATTTGATTAATTTTAATGTTCTATTCAAAATTTTCTACATTCTCATTCATCACTTTAATTCTGAAATGAAATTCATTTTCCTTATTAGGATAACTATATTATCATCATCAGTTCCATTTTTATTTTCCTTGAACATAATCCTTTTCTAGTATAGAAATTTGGGGTTGAGGGAGAGAGAGTTTGAGGGATCATATGTTTCAAATTTTTTGATATCCATAATTGAATAGAGACAGTTTTTAGCCATATAGTTTGATTTGAAATTCTTTTTCGCTTCCAAATTATTAGTTTAATAGTTTTAGATTTCTAAAATTGCAATGTTAATTTCAGTAAAATATAATAATAAGATAAAATAACTAAAACTAATAAATTTATAAACCAAATAGTCAATAAGAATTAATAATATAATTATATATAATTATATAAAATCCTAACAATGAGATCAATATATATTACATAAGAAATTAAAATCATTAATTGAGATTAAATAATCCTAAAACCCACTTAAAAAATAAGATCATGTAGTGTTAAATGGTTTAGTGAAAATATATTCACATTGATACCCAGTGTTTAAAATTTTTAAATATATATCCTCTTTTTTATACATGATATATTGAAAAATGAACTCTAATATCTAAATTCATTTCCTTAGTGTGACTCGTTGTATTTTTTTGAATATTAATAGAAATAGAAATATCAAAAAATATTAATATGATATAATTTAATTCTAAATCATATAAGAGTGTGTTTAATCCACAACACTTGGGTACATAACTCCCTAGTGATGTAAATTTTGTGTCAACGTTTGACAATGAAACTCAACATTTATTTTCACTATAGCCTGAAACTATAGATATTTTTTAAAATGAAACATGCACCTGATGTTTTTTTTCAATTTAATATACACCTTCTCTAATACATAACTGAATCTAATATCAATTAAAAACTAAAACATTTCTTTAAAAAATACTTAAAAATAATTAACTTTAAAAACCGGATAAAACTTCTAATAAAAATAATTTTGTATAATTTTGGGTTTGGATAAAATATTTCACAACAATGAATAGAAAAAAATTATTTTTGGTCAACTACAAATATGATAGACAAAATAATCAATAATAAACTATTATATCATTTTCACAATAGGCTTCCATGTTATATCCATGTCGTGTTTTATATTAATACACATGGGAAGTTTATCAGAGATATGAATTTCACATCCAAAACTTTTTAGTAAATAAATAATAAGTTTTTTGTGATTAAATATATTTCCAAAATAATTTTGATAAATTTAAAATCCATTTTATTAAGTTACTTCTACTATAATACTGATTTTGAATTCATTTTCCAATATTTTTGAAAAATCATTATAATATTTTTATTAGTTTACTAAATATAACATAATTAACATGGATTTATACTTAATAAATATTATTATTTGTGAAATTATTTAAAATATAATGATATGTGAACCCTAATGAAAAAAAAATTTGAAATATAAAATAACAAAAATTTTCAAATGAATACTTTTTTTAGTCATTTTAGGCCTTATAGCGGTTTAGTATGTTTAAAAATAAAATTTGGTAGACAAAGGGTTTTAACAGATATTAGTTCCAAAACATATACTCCCTCTACTAAACAACCATTTAGAAATTTTGATATGAATTCCTTTTACAATAATTTAAAATTCATATGAGATACATAGGACAATATGATTTTAATAGATTATATCCTTGAAACCATGGAAGCGGTTTTTTTCATAATCGACTCCTTCATCCTAGTTATAACCTTTATTAACTTATCTATTCTTACACCAACTGATTATACCATGATCATTAATCATACGTATAATGATTCCTTAGTATCCTATCACTATATACATTATGGTCATATAATCTAATTTACATAATTAAGTTTTCTTAAATTGTTTTAGTTCTTACTGCATAACTATCATCTAACATTCTTCTTCTATTGTCATAGGTTCAAAAAAGTATTGGATAGAAAAAAATCTGATTGATTTACTACACTCCATGTAGTCTTATCTTCATCATTTATGTTGGTTATAAAAGTATCCAAAGGGTCTTCAATTATGGTAATAGGCTATCTATGTAAGACACATTTAAGATCTATTATTTCATGTTATATTA
Organism: Viscum album; assembly: GCA_963277665.1. Taxonomy (NCBI): domain Eukaryota; kingdom Viridiplantae; phylum Streptophyta; class Magnoliopsida; order Santalales; family Viscaceae; genus Viscum; species Viscum album. Next base: position 941,470,374 of record OY728129.1, read on the forward strand.
AAATGGATTTATTATAACAATATTTTATTTTATTTTCAAAAATATATTTATAATTTTCATGTATCATTTTATTCATATATTTTGTGAAATAATTTTTTTTATTTTATATTTCATTAGATAAACAACTTTCATCGAACATCACTTGAATTGTTTCTTCAACTATACTTGAATTTTTAAACACACTAAATTCTTAAATCATATAGAATATCCAATATATATTTTTCATCAGCCTTGGGAAATAAAATATCAATTATTTCAATAAGTTTTGTGATATATAAAATGGATCCAACAACATGAAAGCCTGTATCTGTTGGATTTTTTTCCATGACTCATATGGTGAATTTTTATGAAATGGCATGATTAAACTCAATTGATGATGTAGAATGATATATTAAATGAATTATTAAAAATATAGGTATGAAGAATATATTAATTAAAAAAGTTAATTTTATTTTTTTGAATGTAAAATTTCTTATTTCTATAATTTCATTCAATTGAGGTGTTCTTGGAAAATAAAAATTATGTTTAATAAAAAGGTTCGAGTAAATATGATTCAATACACAATTCTCAGACTCTCCAACATGATCACTTCCCAATGAAATTATTTTGAGTTCATTTTTTAATAAATTTGTTTATAAAATTCAAAAATATATAATTATTGTCTTTTAATCATTAATAAATAAACTTGCCTAAATTTTAAAAATTCGTTATTTATAAAAACAATTGAATATTTTACCCAATAATGCTACTCTAAATGGTCAAAACTAATAAAAAGGGATATATCTTAATGGTGTAAATTAATAATAAATGTTAATTAATATGAAGGATGATTTATGATGCTTTCTATTTTAGAGTTCATCACAAATACTATTTTAATCAAACCTAACACTAAGATCATCTAAAATTAAATTCACGAGAGAAAAATTTTATAAGAAAGATATAATTCATTTAAAATTATCCTTTGTCACATCCATGATTTATTTATTTAAATAATAAAACAATTAAATTTATAAACACATAGGGAACTAAAGTCCAAGTTATATATTTTCAGTTTTGGGTGATCTACACATAACAAGTTAATGTTTTTATATTGAAAATTAACTTTGTGTTGAAAAAAATGAAATCACATCATAGAAGAGTTGGGGAAATAATATTATATTATTCTTCCTCCCATAAACATTGAAATCTTTTTTGATCAAGATAACATTTAGACCACCTAGTGATCAAACACCAATAATATTTCATTTGTCATTATCTCCAAAGTAGAAACATTATCCACAAATTATTGATAGTGCATTGAATTTTCAATAGTCTCTACTCCTGTTTTTTGATAATATCTTATCCATATAAAAAATTTAAAAAAATTATTGATGTATTATCACCTAAAAATATGTAATATATAATATTTCATTTGTACCAAATGCTTTTGGTTTCGAAATTACCACACATTAAAGATTTTTTTGACATATCATTATAATTTTCTTAAAGATTACAAAATTAACTTTAGAAAAATTTATGGTTATAAGATCATTATTTAAAAAATTAATCATATGATTCAATATACAATAGTTTTTATCATAATTTTCCTTAATTCTATAATAGACTAAAGTTACCCAAGGAATTTCTTGGTTCTTTGTTTAGTAAATAAATAGTTTCTATATAAATTATGGTTTTCAACATTGCATACAATATAATATAATTATTTTCAACAATAATTTTTTCAAATGATATAGTATAATGATTATTTTACCTTAGATAATATGAAATGATATATTTTAATTTTAATTAATTCTTCATGAAATTAATTAATTCTTTTCTAATACTTAGTTAAACATGAATTGGATTTACATAATTTTTCTTTCAAATAATGTTTTTTATAATAAGGAAAATTATTTACCAAATAAAAAATTATAAACATTCATTAATGATTTATTATATTTAAACATGGATTGATATGGTTCCTCAATGATAGTAAAATATTCAGAATAATTATCAATTAAAGAAACATTTTGAAATAGAATCATAATAGTAATATGAACGTACCACATTAACATAATCATAAAAGATAATTTTTAACATACAATTTCTCCTATTCTAAATTAGAACATAGAGAGATATTGGATTCAACAGAAAAACTCCATTTATCCATAATAGCCTCTATTACATTACCTTTGTTATCATATTACATTTAGTACCTCTTCACTTTTTTTTATATTATTCAGTACTCATCATTCCTCAAGGAGAATAAATGTCTCATATACCCCCTAATTTATTTATTTAAAACACCAAAAATCTTTATGTACCCTACAATTTATGAATCATTAAAAGGATTCATAAATCTAATTTTATTATTATATAAAATAATTTATATTTTTTATAGGTTATGTAGTTCCTCTATATAATTTGAATAGTTAGATAAATTTTAGGATATAATATCCTCTGTAACATCCCTTTCACCTTCTAGAGTTGTAATTTTAGGAGACCTTTTCTGCCTATTGGTTATTATATAATAGTCTTCTTCATATTGATGTTCACCTTTATGTCTCATTTATGTATTGTTAAATTGAATCATTTTAATATTTTTAAAGGTGTGGATTGTATGATAAAAGCATAAGATATATTTCATTTAGAGGGTAACAAAATATGGACATTCAAAACAAAATCTAGTTCTTGAATTGATGTTTTATGGGAATAAAAAAAGATGAATATTTCTGTTAATATTCTATTTCATTGTGAAATAAATTCACAAACATACATCATGAAAGATTCAATTATTAATTTAGACGTGTCATATCTTATTTTTATATTATTTTTTTCCTTTAAAAAATAACCATTTTTTCCTCATTTCACAAGCCTTAAAACCTTATGAAACATCATTAAACTCACTAGAACAAAGTACATATATGATTTCATTTATATATATATATATATATTGATTTTTAAACAAGTCCAACTTCATTCATAGCATCCCATTTTTCTAGATCTTCATTGAGAGTTTCATAATTATTAATTATTTCTATATAAATAATGAATCCTAGTATCTTCAAAAAGATAGTTATACATACATTCCAATAACATTATTTTTCTCTATTAAAATATATTTCTATGATCAATGATATTCTTTATTTGAGATTATCCATTGATATTTTCTGTATATATATATTAAGATCTATTTTACTTGATATTAATATATTTCTTCCAAAAACACTCTCTAGATACAAAGTTTTGGTCGAAATAAATATAGATGCACAAAATGCGGTGATTTTTGTTATTTTGAAACACATGGATAATTAATAATAAATCCTCATTTTGATTTGAAAAGTGAAACATTTAACATTTAATATATAATATTAACTAGAGGAATAATAATTAATAAGTAAAAAAACATAGTGTATTAAGGAACATTGATCACTTAGTACACTGTACTAACAATATATCCATGCGCATGATGATTGTTTACAAAAAAAAATCCTTTTATGAAGGACTACTATAACTGATAGAAGATATTTAACACCCTAAAAAATGATTTTACAGGGCCATGGGTATTATTTACATGGAACCAAAAAATAAATATTATTAAGGGAAGTTAGAACTTCTATAGAAAATATTGTTTGATTAATAAATAATAGTTTATTCTCACAATTTTTCAGGAACATAATAATGAATATACATTCAATGAAATAGCATAATGAAGATAAAACATAGTCATAGTGATGAAACATAAAATTTATATAGAAGATAAACCTTAAATATCAATAATAGTAAGACAAAATAACTAGGAACAAGATAGATACATAGAAATATATAAAAATGTGTCCTTCCCTAAAGTGGATACATCATAAAAATTTAAATATACATCAGAATATTTTAAAAAGGTAATATTTTTATTAGAACTATAATTATTCAAATAGAATGCTAAGTAAATCAAAAATATTTTTACTTTAGAACATATAATAAAACATTATTTGTTTATAAATAATTGATTCCTATCACAGTACTGATATCTTCAAATAATGAAATTATTTGTTAGTAAATAAGAAATATAATTTGATCCTGATCAAAAATATATGAAAATGTTTCTATATAAATCCTGATAATAAAATTGTATGACTAATTTTAAATTTCAATTTAAATTAATATTGGAATGTTTTAATTCCCATATTAACATGAATTATTTAATTTGTTTTTTAATATCATTAGAATATGTCTTTGATCATAATTTTTATATATTTATACACCATTTAAATCATTAATGAAATATCTAACATTGTCATGAAATGGTATTTAGTAGATTATTACTTCAATATAAGTATTAATAATCATATAGAATCACCAAAATGATATTAAAAAAAGTATAATTGATTCAAAAAAACATGGTTCACTAACCTTACATTAGATCATAAACTATAGGTTTCATTATAAAATTCAGTTTCCCAAACCTAAAGTGTATTCCAAAATGTAATGTAGAAAAAGTAGTAACCATTAGAAAAAGTTAGGTTCTAAAACCTAAACTTTTGTTTAAATTTAATGGCATGATTAATGATTACAAAAAATCCAAAAAATTCTCACAAGACATTGAAAATAAAAACATCAGCAAAATTTCATCCAAAATTACAAAAAATAGAAAAATTATTATAATAAATATAATCCTAAAATTCACTTAATGTAACATCAATAAAATAAAAAATGTGGGTATTTGGGAGAATGAAACTAAAATTTTAAATAAATTATTTTTTATAAACCATATAATTCACAAAAAAATAATATTGTATATTATTTTGTTATGTGATTATTTTTATGCATAAGATAAAATTTCCTAGAAATTCATTTTAAAGAGCATAATTGTTTTTCTATTTAATTAGTTAATATAATTCATATTGGTAATTATTCAAATAAAATTTAAAATGTATACATATATATATTTACTTATTTATTTATTTATACAAATTTATATAAATTTAATGAAAATTAAAATTTATAGAGTTAGCATAAGATCATTTAATGCTTGAAAAAATTAATTTTTCATGAAACCTCGTTTTTTTCACGTATTACGATTTTATTTATAAATTAATCTCCACCACATATAGAAATTGAATCATAAAAATATTGAATCAAAATTTTAAATTGGGAGGATAAAATATGGTAAATAGGCCCTTCTATTTTGGTTCACAATGAATTGAAAACTTTTATAGAAATGATTTGTCAGTCATTTGGGAAAACAAGTGGAATAGTGTTAAAACTATGAGATAATTATATCAGTTAATCGATGAACATTTAAATATTTCATTGAATGGGTGAATCATTACCACCCACTCCAAATATGTAAAATTGTGGCATTTTCTATACATTAGAATTTGATAATGTCCTTCGAATTGTATCCTGTAAAAAAAATTTCAAAATATCACTCTCTATGTTTTAATTTGTCTTATAAGGCTCCATATAGGTATCTAGACAGTATGAAGTAATAAAAAATATTATTTGGATGAGATATATTTTAATTTAATTATATTAACTTAATTTTTAATTTTAATGGTGGTATAATTGCTATAAATGTTTACACCATGCCGACATAATGATTTTTAAAGGAGTATAAAAATTTACTAAATAATTTTTAAAAACATAAAATAAATATATTTTTAATCAATTGATCAATGCCACACTTTATACGGGTGATTATATTGTGTGATTGATGGTGAAAGGGTCTTTATTCAAACTAAATCATTTTCTTACTATTATTATTGACATAAAAAATATGTAATCATGAATATGATTTCAAAGATATTTTATAATATATAATATTTTAATAAATTATTTAAAAATCATAAAAAAGGAAATATTTCAATGAGGATGGTATATGGTCTCCATTTCCATATGTTGGACTTTGTGTGAGAACCATTACCCTAAAAAAATTTATAAATCTTCATTATTGAATAATTTTCACTATGATTATGGATAAAAAGGATTAATTGGGGAATAAACTAGAGATATAAGTGTTAAAAAGATATCAAAATATTCTAAAACATATTTTATGAGTTTATATCAACACTATACAATATTTAAGTAAAAATAATTTCAAATTGTAACAAATTTTTAATGATTATATCATTGAAATATTTAAATTATTTGAAAAATTATAAGAGTTCCCCTTTCCAACTATATAAAAGGTATTCTACTCTCCCTTATTATCAATGTTTTTAGAACTATAGATTAGCCAATCCCTGTACAAATATCATCCAAAAATACTTTCCCACATCCTATATCATTTTCTATGACACATAATTCTATAATTTGAAGGGATAATTGGAATCCAACTGATTTTTCTCAATGAAGATGTATATAACTTAAAAACATAATTTAAATATTAAATTCACTTCTACCTCCTATAAAAAATTTGATTTTGAAACCCATAATGGTTATTAATTCACTATTCCATTGATCATTTGAGAAACATTATTCCAATTAGAAAAATGATATATTTGTCATGATGTTCTAGGATCTGTCATTCAAGAGAATAGTGGATTATGGTTTATTTTGTTTGGGATCAATTTTTCATCCTTATTTCAGTTATTTTTCTTATATTTTTACTAAAAGTGTTTTATTCATTCCTTAAAAAATTATAATAACTCCTAGCTATAAAGAAATATCAACCAACTAATTATAAGAGTCACCTAAACCACCCACAGGAGCTATCACATCTAGCCAGCCTATTGAATTCATGATGTGGATAATGGTGACTTCTGGGTGCACACTACACATACAGAAATTACTCGGTGTGCTGCTTATGGGAGTGTTGAAATCATTGATATTTTTTTATGATTGTAGAACCCTACATTGATCAGATGAATTTAGTTAAATTTAATGGAATGTTAATATGATCCATATTACATGAAAGTCCACTGTGGGACAAAGGGGTGTCATCAGTATTAATCATCCATTGAAAACATATGGATAAATTTTTGGTCATCCAATCTGTTTCATATTTGAAATATGTTCATCACACTAAAACTCATCAACCCTAACCTGGTCAACATCATAACTACAATGATTGGTTTCTTATTTATTTTTCATCTACAATGATCATATAACATCCCAAAACCTACACTCCATGATCCTATTCTAAAATTCATAACATTACACTTATGGCTATGATGCTGATCATTGTGACCAAAAAATTTCAATAAAACACTAAAAACATCAAAGCGAAATAAAGATAAATTATATACTGGGGACATTTTTTGGATTATAGATTTTGATAATAAGGAAAAAATCATACATAAACAACACATATCAACATGGACTCATAAGTTTTCCAATGAAACTTTCTCCAATTTATCCTAGATTTTTATTATTTCACACTAGTTCATTGATAATATCTTTTTGAAATCCTTTATAGTCATAAATCATTCAACATAATTATTTAAGTGATAGGCATAAAGAAATATAAGAAGGACAAGTTCAGATTATCATTATGGGTATACATAAACATTAGAAATTAAATTTCATCAATAATATTATGAATACATAAGTGTATGATGAAACAATCAAATTGAATGAGTAAATCATAATAGAACTCATACCCATCAATACATAGACAATAAAATATGAAAATATTGAAAATGAAATATCTATTAGAATCAATAATCGTGAGCTATGTTATATCAATCTGGATCCTTAGAAAATTTATAAACAAATATTATGGATAAAGAAACCCATAATACACCTTGGTACAACATTATTCTTTTCACTCTTAAAAATGGAATACCCATGCGGTATACATTCATACATGTCACTCTTACAAATGATATTTTTATATATATGAATTCCATACCCAATGCATTGGAGGTATAACATGGACCCAACCATCCTTGGTCTATTACGGAACATCCATTTATTGTTTTATAATGTTTCTAACCATCAAATGCAAAATTTCTATTGAAAAATCATCACACATGATTAAAAAATGGAATTTAAATGGATTTAATAAAAATATCTTCAAAACATGAGTAACCAATGTAAAACAATGGGTTAAATAACAGTCCCCTTGGAACATTAATAACCCGGGTTTAGGAAATTTAATAATCGTTTCAAAATATGAATAACCAAGGGATAAGGAATGGATTCTAAAAAAATTTCACTGATAAATTACTAACCAGTGGAAAATAAATGGTTTAAATAACACTACCTTTGAATCATGAATAAAGCATGGAGAATAAATTGTCTGAATAAAAATATTTTTGAAATATGATTAACCTAGGTAAATGAAATGGGTTCTATAACAATCTATTGGAAACATTAATAACCCATTGAATGTAAATGGGTTTCAAAAAAATAAATCTGAAACATGATTATCCGATGAAAATGAAATGAGTTAAATAAAAATATTTTTCAAACGTGAAACACTGGAAAAGAAATGGGTTAAATAAAAATCACTTTGAAACAGAAATAACCCTTGGGAAGGAAATTTATTACATAATAATATCTTGTACAAATGAATATCCCAAGGAAATGAAATGGGTCATATTAAAATATCTTGTAAAAATCATAATAAATATAAATAATTACTAAGGATGGTATCAATAAAAAATATCCCCATGGGTGGATAATTAAAAATAAGTTTTTTGACATGGATTAATGTAAATATTATTATGGAAACATTATAACATTCCTGAGAAAAATAATCTTAAAACATTCTAAGTCGTTCCATTACAGTTTTAAACATTTGAACCCGTATCCCAATTAATGGAATAAAAAAGACCCAAACATAAAATATTATTATAATAAGTTGATTCATTATATAAAATTTCAATGGATAAGTATATACACCTTATAAAATAAGATAGTTGTATAACATAATATATGTCTCAACAAAAGTGAATTGTACAAAATCCCATTACGGCTATTGTAACTTCGAAACTGTAAACCCCATAAAAGATTAATCATAAATAGGATATTTAATTTAACCTAAATTTAAGGATTAGGTTAATAAAATATATTCATTGAAATTATATACACCATAATACAAAAATATGTGGGTAAGATAAAATAATTCTCACATAAATAAAAGTGATTCTAGAAATACACTTACAACTATGGTAACATATGAATTATAAACCCCAAGCGTAATAATCATGAAATTAAAAATAAAAACTCCCTAAATATATAATAAATCCTTATATAATATATCAAATGGGCTATTTGATAAACCTCACAAAATAAAAAAGAAATTATTTTGATGTATTCCTCACTAAAGTAAAAGTGAGAAAATAATACTTTACCTCGAGTCTGATTTGACATTATTTTTCACTATATTACAGAATAAAAAATTATCTTATTTTTATACAAAATTCAAAAAAGAATTAATGTTTATTGTTATTTTTATTTCATTTATAAAATATTTATATATATTATTTAATCAATAATTATTATGTTTTATGTTTTTAAAATATTCAGATCTCTATCAAAATGTAATTCGATAGGTCAACTATAGTTAATGTGGTCATTATATAAACATATCCATAATAATAATCATGATATAATTATCTTATTTTTAATTAATATATACTATCTAAAACAATCATTAATTATGGTTATGATATATTTACCAATGCTACAATCATGGAGGTAGTAGGTCGTACGCACGCATTAGTAAAATTCCCACGTTGCAATGATTATTAAAGAAATAAGGTAAGTAACATTATGTTTCTAAAATTATAAAAATATCATAAATACCGTATTATCTAATCATATATACTTAAAAATATAATTACTTTGATGTAAAATGAATCACATCGCATTGAGGTGGTAGTAGTCCACACATCCACGAATAGAGTTATCACTATTTTGGTTTGTGAAAGGGTAATAAAGAAAATTGTATATTATATTTATAGAAATGTAATTATTTCATTTATATAATATATATTTAATTTATTTCATATATTTTTAATTAAACGCATCCTTAATACATCTCATCAAATGCGTGAATATATCACATGAATTTAAGGAGGTGGTTGTCAGAATTTCCACAAATGATGTTATCGTATTTAAAAAAATGGAACACATAAAAGAATGTTTATTATAACAATTCCATAATCATTAAGAAAACATAAATATCAGTTAGTGACCCAACCCCAAATATCCTGGAGATGGTGCCTTCTGGAAATTACATTGGCTAGATTACAAGGATTCATATCTCAAAGGACCAGAGAGTATAATAGTTTTGGTGTAATAGTTACATACATGATTCTTGTATTACAAATAAATACACAAATTAAAACATATTATTATAATTTTAAAATATCTTCATTCTATATAGTATACCCATTCATATCATTTATAGTAATATTATTGAATTTATAAGGAAATGAAACATAATAAGGTTCTCTCAAATGATCAGTAAGGGTAAAGTACAAAATATTAGATAATGAATCAATGAGAATAATTATATGGAAAGGTAAATACATGAAAACACTTGAAAATTAAATATCTAAATAGGAAAAAATAAATATTCCATGTTATGAAAATGAAACAAATTACTTTTAATCAATAATCATGGAATGAAAAGAATCCACAGATGTATCGATGGAATATCTCATGGATAAATAATAATGAATTTAAAATCAATTAGATGCATAATTATTGGACTTCATGTCTAAGGAACATGAAAAAACTACTATCAAGATCTAACAATTGGATTGTTTAAATTATGGGTGGAAACCCATCTTTTCTTTTTAGAAACAAACTCAGAGAGTTTTTTACCAAATAATTTCATCTCATGAGACTACTAATGCATTGATGGGATTAAATTTACCAGTCCCTAAGCCATAGAGAGTTCCATAAATGGTACACAACTCGTATCCTTCATGTCTAAATAATTTCTCATACTTAATAGACAATATGTCTTCTAAAATGTCTATATTAATTAACGTATACATATTTACTAATATTTCCCCAAATAATAACAAGACATTCAATGTGTAAATCATATGAAAAATGGTATAAGGTTCAACAAATAATCTTCTCTATGAAAAATGATGTGTATATTTAGGGTAAATTTAATGTCAAATGATCATAGGAAATTTAACATTTCAACAGGACTAATAGGAATCAAGAATGTAAATGTGAATAATATCATTGGAAAAATCAATCATAATCCATCCAGAGGAATATTAAGGATGGTGTAAATATATTATATCCCATGTGGATTAAAATAAATTGTTTTTTATCATTGATGAATGTAAATAATATAAAAAATATTTTTAAAACAATCTTCATGAAAATATTATTATCATTTTGAAAAAAAAAATTGAAACTATTTTTCATTAAAAATAACTTTTTAAAAAATCATTAAAATTATCATTTTTTACATGAAATGGTTTCTTCAAATTAATGATGGTGGGTAAATCCATAAATTTAATGTGACGTAAAAAGAATATTCCTTTTACCTGGTAAAAGTTTAGAAAAATGCCTTTTTCTAAAACTGATAAGAAGATTCCTTTGACAACAAGGGAAAATGAAAAAGGGCTGGAAATGTATTTAATAAATAATTATTAAAAATATAAAATATTTTAAAAACATTTTAATAAATCATTTTTTATTAGAATAAAATTGGATCTCTCACTATGGTGATAAATGAAGTTAGTTTTCATAAAAAAACATTATAAAAAAATTCTATGTACCAAAGAGTGGGAATATGTTAATATTAATGGAAAAATGTCATGAATAACCTGGGTTGATGAAAATTAGAGGGATTATGAAACAATAGTCATATAATTTCCTCAAATTTAAATGATATATCGTTGAAATTATTATTAAGGAAAATAATATTTAAACATTCAAAAGTGCCCCACGCCACATTAATACGTTTTAGATAATAAGAGTCATAATAGAATAAAATTAATTAAACATTTGAAATAAAATTAAGATAAAGTGTTTATTTATATAATATATCAAAATCTGTTGTAGACATACCACACAAAATAAGTTTGTGTCTAACATGACACTTATCACACAGATGTAAAAAGTGAGATGAAAATACCAATCCCAGAGTCTGACTTGTCTCTTGTGTCTTTATATCAATAAATAATAAAATTTTGTTAATTAGTTAAATTCTATAGAACCTTTATAATTTTTATTATAACTTTTATATCAATTATGACATTTTTTATACAACTACTTAATCAATTAAATTTACGTCGAGTGTTTTTATAAAATTCAGTTTATGTGTCAAATAACTACTGACAAAGGGGACATTATATTAACATACTCAAAATAATATTAATGAAATATTTATTATATTTATACATTAATTATACTTTTAAATCTAATCATGAAACATTATTATGAAAAAAATCAATGTAACAATCATTGAGACGGTAGGTCGTACGTATGCATGTGTAGTGATCCAATTTTTAGTGATCATAATAGAAAAAAGTTAATTATCATTATATTTTTATATAATGATAATTATAAAATAAGTAATATTTTATTTAATCATATATAATTATATATATATATATATATATAATTATTGTGATATAAATTGAATAACATTTTTCTGAGGGGGTGGTAGTCCACATGTCTACAACTACTATTATCACTTTTTATTGTGTGATATAGAAATAAATAAAATGAAATATTCAACATTTTTTCAAAGGTAATTATGTCATTAATATCATATAGATTGTTTTTGTAACATTTTTTTAGTAAAACCATCCATTATACATTCTATGTATCATGTGATCGAATCACATCGCTTTTAGGGGGTGACAGTCCAGACTTCCACAAATAATGTTATCACATTTAAACAAAATGTAAAGTATATGGGTATGTGATATTAAATAATTATAGAAGCATAAGGAAATAAAAAATATCATATATATCATATGTAAATATAGTTTCAATAATAATTCCCAACAATGAATGGTGATAATGAGAAATGAACAATATCATTTCATGAGGCGGTAATTCTCTGTACACATAAACTTTTTATTCTTACCTATTAGATGTAAGCTTCTATAATTATAGTCCAAAACCATATCCTATGTAAATAGAATATGTAACACCCCGAGCTTCCATGATACGCTTCTCATTCAATAATGCAATAGCTTGCATTGTACGCAACTTCGAGTTCTAAAACAACACGACTAATCAAAGTAGCCGTTATGAATAGTAATAACCACTTTTTAAAATTATAGAAACTTTATATTTCAAAATGGACTTCATTTTTGGATTCGGAATATCGAAATTAGCCTATGTTGAATTTTTGGTATTTTTCTGAGAACTTCTAATTTTTTATGAATAGTGAAAAATACTTAAAAACAACTTTTTTAATCAAAATAAATTATAGTGATAAGTTATACTATTGAGTGGTTTTAATGTATAATTAGAATATATTTTTACCATTTTATCCAATGGTGGTCATTAGAATTAATTTTACTTTGAAATTGGACATAAACAATTGTCAATCTTTTGATATAAATTGTTTCGTAAAAACACGCTATTTGTTGTGACAGCGGGAATTGATTATAAAATTAATTAATGCAAACTATATGTTTGGAATTTCATAAAATAGGCATCATTTTTGAATTCAGAATATCAATTATAGCTTAGAGTGAAATTTTGGCCTTGTTCTGAAAAACTTCAATTTTTGATGAATAGTGAAACCACTAAGTGGTAGTTAAATAACTGATTTTTCGTTTAAATGAAATATTACCACTTCTGTGATTTGATTTTCAAAAATCCGACATACATGGTTGTCATTAAGAAGTAAAATGTGGTTCAATGAGATTAAAATAATTTTTTTGGTGAATAGTAACTTTTAAGTTCTTAATCGCGATTAGAGGTAATTAGTGTAGTTTAAGGTACAAATAATGTTTTAATAATATGAGATGAGCATGACACTTGTCCTACTCCTATTGGATGAGTCATGGACGACCAAGACAACCCATGGGTCAACTTGGGGACCCCATGGATCCACTTTGGTTGGAAAATGACATTAATATATATTTATTTAATGTTAAAATTAAATTGACACAAACATGAGGTGTTTTACTAAAACAGTTTTTAAGTGGGGTTACACAAGTCCAAATTTTGATTATAAATATTCATTAGAAATATAAAAAGATTTCCTACATCATAGTATTTTTTTTATAATTTTTAAACATTATATAAATTAAATTAATTATGACATCATGATGATGCAGCGATGACCTCATTATTTAACGATTTAAATAAAATGGAAAGATAATGTAAAATCCAAAGCGTACACTTGTCAAAAACCTATTGGATGAGTAGATTTTGAACCCTTATCATCTTATCCTCAAATTATATATGTGTGGGACCTCTAAAATCAGAAAATCATTTTATAATAAAGTGACTTTTCTTTACTTTCCAAGAGTGCCCCTCCTCTCCACTTATAAAAGGCCCCCACCTCTACCACCTCATTCACACTTTCAAGCCATTTGGCTTGGCAAACCTCTGCCCAAATACTCTCCCAACTTCCCCCTCTTACTCCTAGAATCCTCACTTTGGGCAGAACTCTTCCCAAGGAATCCTTTGGCTCAAATCAAAAAGAGTTACCCGATTTTGAGGTAATGTCTTCTCTAATGTTGTTTTGTTTTTCTTCTCCAACCCCCTAAACTCCTTTTATTCATTTCTTTTGTAACAACACCAGTATCCTCAATATAATAGGATGTTGTTATAAGAAGTATTTGATCTACACTTACACACACCTACATCTAATGGTTAAAGAACATACGGTTTCTGTGGATGGTGAATTTCTGCCTCACGAAACGATGATTGTTCAACACTCATATAACACCTTCAAAGGTGGCCATTAAGATGTCACTATTTTTATATATGATATATAATATGATTATGTTTTACTTATGCTTCTGTATTTATCATTTATGTCATACTTTATGATTTCCATTATGGGTAAAACGCGATAATTTCATTTTAGGAAGTGCGGACTACCGCCCCCTCAAAGTGATTTGAATCGTTAATGCCATATGTGGGATGTATAAAGGATGGATTAAATGTTATTATACACTATGTTATACTGGAATTATATTATACATTTATATCATTATGATTTCTTTCCATTAAATATGAAATTGAAATGAAAGTAGCGTTCATGCGTACGTACGGCTTACCGTCTCCATGAACGGTGCATTTCATTTCTTACCTCTAAATGTTACGTAATATTATAAATGAATGTATATACTTGATATATAAGATATATATGACATCTAAATCAAGAATATAATTCTGGAGATAATGGATATTCTACCACATAAACAACTTGTAATTATAAGAAGTTTATTGTTGACTCAAGTACCAAAGATCGACAAAACGACCGTTATTAACTTAAATAATTACATAATGTTCATATCGTTGTAATAAGTGATATAATAAGGATAATGAAATTGAAAATGGTTCTTAATAAGGTATATATTAACTCTAGTTTATTATTCAGGAGGTTAAAGAATGGTTGAGTCAAGTCAGACATGAGGTAAGGGAATTTCTTAACCCAACTTCCATTCTTTGGGTTAATCTCCTACTTTCAAATTATGTCATGATATTATTATGTCCTATTTTGTATATTTACTTTCTATATGTGTACCTATAGTGAATACACATAATAGATCTCTTTTATTTTAAAAATGATCTTTTTAAGGACTTCGTCTCAATCCCCTTTCATTGAGGCATATTTGGTTTTATACACAACTTTCTTTTATACGGTGTATAAACCCCTTTGACTTTTACGTTTCTTCAAAAGGAATCTTTTTTATATGAAGCGTTTTGCTAAATGACAAAAGGGAATGTTTTTCTTTCCGTACTTATGCGGCGACAACGACTTCTCCGCCGCCGTGACCATTATTTGAGTTTCGGCTTCCTCTACAAGCCATCATTTTTTTAATGAAAAATAAATACAAAGTTTTAACTTTCTTTTATTTTGGTATTGAAAATGGTTTTGAAGGCATTTTTATTATATCAATGTGTTGTATTGATATCTTGTGATTGAAATTTGGAAATGTTATGTTTCCTTTATGCATGTTTTATGTGATACGATTATGTTATGGTTTATGATATGTTTAAACCTATTCATATGAGGAATGTATTGGACTTAATATGTGACGGGTGGAGCCCGCTATATCTCCTCGATGCATCTGTAGGTCTCATGAGACAACTAGATGTGGAATTGGCCGAGGCCCTTTCCCAATTTGATTTATGGTTTTGGCTGAGGCCTTAATCATTTTAGACGTCTTGGCCGAGGCCTTGACAAAATGTTTCAGAATGTCTGGCATTATACATTCCCTCATTATGAAAGTGGTTATTGATATTTCACGTGATTATTCGTCTAGTAGAATATCCATGTGAGTAAGTAATGGCATTATTTTATTTTACTTTTTCCATATTATGCTGAAGTTCAAGTTCAATAAGGCTTTTGTTTTAGTTAATACATTGCCTTAAATGTTTATGTTTATTTATGAAAGTTTCCGCTATATTGTTAACCTTACTGAGCATCCGAGCTCACCCCTTTCAATGTTTTAATATTTTCCTGGATGTGAAGAAGTATTTTATGAATGACCTACAGGGATAGTCCGAAGAGGATAGAAGTGTGGACTATGGAGAATATGTTATTATATTTTTTCACTTTGTGATGTAATGTAACATTTATGAATGTATCTAGTGTCTCCAAGGCTACTAAACTAATCGGTCTTTCGAGACTTGATCTTTTGTGATCATGCCAATGTTACAAAGTAATGCACCGGCTCTGGGTAGCTGGGGTCGGGGCGTTACAGTTGGTATCAGAGGCAATTTAGTACTAACCTTGGAAGCTAGATTTAGATAAAATCTGATTAGAGCACATAGCCCGAACATAGACTTTGAGGATTAGTATAGAAGAACTTCCTAGAATTTTGTTATTGTAGAGATTTTGTGAGTTTTCCGAGAAATACATCCTTGTCTGGATACGAGCAGGTAGAGGCGGCTCTGGCACAGATGTACCTAGGGGTAAAACCCGAAAACACCGCTTTGAGCTAGACTCGAACGGGAACTGGTGCACGACAACGGGCCTTGCTGTACTCTTGGTTACGACACTCCCGGGGGATATGCTTAGGATAATTCTCATTTTCATTACAAACCACTATGAAGGGTTATGAGTATATACTTCCTCAAAGAAAACATTTCTTTTTATGATTATGGATTATATCCATAAATAGTTAAATTTATGTTAAGTGTTTTATAAGTATGGGATTATGTATTTTGATTCATAAACTAATCTAGTTTATGTCATTGTTTAGAAATGGCGCCTAGTGGAAGGAATGGAAACCATATCAATGCACGAACTCTGTGTAGGGATTTCCCTCCTTCTCAAGATAATTATTGTGGATCTGGAGATACAACTGGTGTCGATCAGCTAATCACCATACTGGGACAACTTACTCAAGTTATGAATAATAACCTTACCCGTATGGAGCACCCTGATCCACAGCGTGGAGGATCAATGTTAGATCGATTCATGAGGAAACAACCACCAACCTTAAATGGGAGTTCAAATCCTATAGTAGCTGAGCAATGGATAAATTCCTTAGAGAAAATATTCCATGCCTTGGGGAGTAGTGAAAGGGAGAAGGTTTTCATGGCAGTTTACCACCTCACTGGAGATGTCGATCAGTGGTGGTCGCTGATTCAAAACACAAAGGAAGATGATGAAGTATCGAATATGGAATGGAGGGAGTTCAAAGATCTTTTCTTAGAAAAATAATTTCCTCGTGACCATCGAGAAGATATGGAAAGGCAATTTCTGAGTCTGAGGCTGAAGGAGGATGAGAATGTCGCAAAGTATGAGGCTAACTTTACAGGGTTAGCAAGGCATGCTGCCGATTATATACGTAACCCAAGGAGTAAGATTGATCATTTCTTTGATGGGTTAAAATCATTTCTCCGTCGAGCTTTAGTATCACAATCCTTCTCATCATACGAAGATATTGTCTCGTGTGCTATCAAGACAGAAAAGGAATTCTCTAAGTCTTATGAAAACAAAGTAAAGCAAGAGAAGAAGAGAACGGTGGAACAAGAGACAGATAAAGGGAAAAAGGGAAAGAAGGATTTTCCATTATGTGATAATTGTGGGAAGAATCACCCTGGTACTTGCCTAAAAGGAATGGGAGTTTGTTATAAATGTTGAGAAAAGGGTCACCAGGATCGTGATTGCAAGGGAAAGAAAGAGGCTGTCAAAGTTGAATGCTACAATTGTAGGGAAATGGGGAATTATGCAAATGAATGTCCTAAGCGTGAGGGAAACTTACCTCAGAAAAGGCCAAGGGATCAAGGCCAATCTTATGTTGTGACTACAATTGAAGCGGAATAATTATTGTATTTGTGTTTTTGGACTCAGGAACAAGATTATGGTTATAAGAATAATGTGATATATAAGGATTGTACTGCAGTACATGTTGTTTTCATTAAGGATTTAATATGATGAAGGTAATCATATTTTTAGTATGTGACAATAAGAGAAACTTTACTTTGTTTGGGGAATCTGAGGTTACAATTGATTTTGGAATTTAACGACCCTTTAGAGAAAGTCTGGACGGAGGTATTTTGGATAACTATTAAGGTTGGAATGGATTAAGTTGAACCATGGATAGTATTGTTTAAGTTTAAAGTATTTCTGAAGATTATTTTTGGAATATTATAATACTATAGTTTTGGGAAAAAGGACAACCTGCAGGGTGGGGCATAACCCGTCGCGTCGGACAAAGCTGCAGGAATCAAACCCACAATCATAGTGCGACAGGCCTTTATTTCCTACCACTAGCCTACAGGAAGTCCTTGGTTATTACAAAACAGTTTTACTAATCTAAATGGCATGTGTTAATATTTGGAACCTTATACAATTAGGATAAAAAGAATATTTTTGAGTTCCGTTACCATTTGGAGTAAAAGATGGGTTTGTGGTAAAAATTTATTAACGAATGAAAGTATACATAACAAGTATGTATATTCCCTTACATTCTTAGTAAATCTCCTAAATAAATTCCTCAACATTATAAAAGGTAACTTAAAACAAAAATGTTGTCGGTTAACTTTTCCAACTGGGGATTCAATGACCGTTTAACCAATCACAAGTTTGTGATTTTCCTGTGGTTAAACTTTCTCCTAATCCTGTTTTCTATAACTCTCCATCAGACCTTGATGGTTTGTTTCTCCTCCATATCCATATTTTCATATAATCCTAGAATGGGCTCTATTGGGTGACCTTTGTACTTATCTTGCTTTCTTTTAATGTAATATATTTATTAACCTTATTTCCGATATGGGTTTTCCTCAAAGGTATTTTCTCTTTTCAACATTTTATTTTCAAAGAAAAATTTCAAATTGCGAGGACGCAATTTATTGAAGGAGGGGAGAATGTAACACCCCGAGCTTCCATGATACGCTTCTCATTCAATAATGCAATATCTTACATTGTACGCAACTTCGAGTTCTAAAACAACGCGACTAATCAAAGTAGCCGTTATGAATAGTAATAACCACTTTTTAAAATTATAGAAATTTTATATTTCAAAATGGACTTCATTTTTGGATTCGGAATATCGAAATTAGCCTATGTTGAATTTTTTGTTTTTTTCTGAGAACTTCTAAATTTTTATGAATAGTGAAAAATACTTAAAAACAACTTTTTTAATCAAAATAAATTATAGTGATAAGTTATACTATTGAGTGGTTTTAAAGTATAATTAGAATATATTTTTACCATTTTATCCAATGGTGGTCATTAGAATTAATTTCACTTTGAAATTGGACATAAACAATTGTCAATCTTTTGATATAAATTGTTTCTTAAAAACACGCTATTTGTTGTGACAGCGGGAATTGATTATAAAATTAATTAATGCAAACTATATATTTGGAATTCCATAAAATAGGCATCATTTTTGAATTCGGAATATCAATTATAGCATAGGGTGAAATTTTGTCCTTGTTCTGAAAAACTTCAATTTTTGATGAATAGTGAAACCACTAAGTGGTAGTTAAATAACTGATTTTTCGTTTAAATGAAATATTACCACTTCTGTGATTTGATTTTCAAAAATCCGACATACATGGTTTTCATTAAGAAGTAAAATGTGGTTCAATGAGATTAAAATAATTTTTTGGTGAATAGTAACTTTTAAGTTCTTAATCGCGATTAGAGGTAATTAGTGTAGTTTAAGGTACAAATAATGTTTTAATAATATGAGATGAGCATGACACTTGTCCTACTCCTATTGGATGAGTCATGTCCGACCAAGACAACCCATGGGTCAACTTGGGGACCCCATGGAGCCACTTTGGTTGGAAAATGACATTAATATATATTTATTTAATGTTAAAATTAAATTGACACAAACATGAGTTGTTTTAATAAAACTGTTTTTAAGTGGGGTTACACAAGTCCAAATTTTGATTATAAATATTCATTAGAAAGCTAAAAAGATTTCCTATATCATAGTATTTTTTTTATAATTTTTAGACATTATATAAATTAAATTAATTATGACATCATGATGATGCAGCGATGATCTCATTATTTAATGATTTAAATAAAATGGAAAGATAATGTAAAATCCAAAGCGTACACTTTTCCAAAACCTATTGGATGAGTAGATTTCGAACCCTTATCATCTTATCCTCGAATTATATATGTTTGGGACCTCTAAAATCCGAAAATCATTTTATAATAAAGTGACTTTTCTTTACTTTCCAAGAGTGCCCCTCCTCTCCACTTATAAAAGTCCGCCACCTCTACCACCTAATTCACACTTTCAAGCCATTTGGCTCGGCCAACCTCTGCCCAAATACTCTCCCAACTTCCCCCTCTTACTCCTAGAAGCCTAACTTTGGGCAGAACGCTTCCCAAGGAAGCCTTTGGCTCAAATCAAAAAGAGTTACCCGATTTTGAGGTAATGTCTTCTCTAATGTTGTTTTGTTTTTATTCTCCAACCCCCTAAACTCTTTTTATTAATTTCTTTTGTAACAAAACCAGTATCCTAAATATACTAGAATGTTGTTATAAGAATTATTTGAGCTACACTTACACACACCTACATCTAATGGTTAAAGAACATACGGTTTCTGTGGATGGTGAATTTCTGCCTCACGAAACGATGATTGTTCAACACTCATATAACACCTTCAAAGGTGGCCATTAAGATGTCACTATTTTTATATATGATATATAATATGTTTATGTTTTACTTATGCTTCTGTATTTCTCATTTATGGCATACTTTATGATTTCCATTATGGGTAAAACGCGATAATTTCATTTTAGGAAGTGCGGACTACCGCCCCCTCAAAGTGATTTGAATCGTTAATGCCATATGTGGGATGTATAAAGGATGGAGTAAATGTTATTATACACTATGCTATAATGGAATTATATTATACATTTATATCATTATTATTTCGTTCCATTTAATATGAAATTGAAATGAAAGTAGCGTTCATGCGTACGTACGGCTTACCGTCTCCATGAACGGTGCATTTCATTTCTTACCTCTAAATGTTACGTAATATTATAAATGAATGTATATACTGGATATATAAGATATATATGACATCTAAATCAAGAATATAATTCTGGAGATAATGGATATTCTACCACATAAACAACTTGTAATTATAAGAAGTTTATTGTTGACTCAAGTACCAAAGATCGACAAAACGACCGTTATTAACTTAAATAATTACATAATGTTCATATCGTTGTAATAAGTGATATAATAAGGATAATGAAATTGAAAATGGTTCTTAATAAGGTATATATTAACTCTAGTTTATTATTCAGGAGGTTAAAGAACGGTTGAGTCAAGTCAGACACGAGGTAAGGGAATTTCTTAACCCAACTTCCATTCTTTGGGTTAATCTCCTACTTCCAAATTATGTCATGATATTATTATGTCCTATTTTGTATATTTACTTTCTATATGTGTACCTATAGTGAATACACATAATATATCTCTTTTATTTTAAAAATGATCTTCTTAAGGACTTCGTCTCAATCCTCTTTCATTGAGGTATATTTGGTTTTATACACAACTTTCTTTTATACGGTGTATAAACCCCTTTGACTTTTACGTTTATTCAAAAGGAATCTTTTTTATACGAAGCGTTTTGCTAAACGACAAAAGGGAATGTTTTTCTTTCCGTACTTATGCGGCGACAACGACTTCTCCGCCGCCGTGACCATTATTTGAGTTTCGGCTTCCTCTACAAGCCATCATTTTTTTAATGAAAAATAAATACAAAGTTTTAACTTTCTTTTATTTTGGTATTGAAAATGGTTTTGAAAGCATTTTTATTATATCAATGTGTTGTATTGATATACTGTGATTGAAATGTGGAAATGTTATGTTTCCTTTATGCATGTTTTATGTGATACGATTATGTTATGGTTTATGATATGTTTAAACCTATTCATATGAGGAATGTATTGGACTTAATATGTGACGGGTGGAGCCCGCTATAGCTCCTCGATGCATCGGTAGGTCTCATGAGACAACTAGAAGTGGAATTGGCCGAGGCCCTTTCCCAATTTGATTTATGGTTTTGGCCGAGGCCTTAATCATTTTAGACGTCTTGGCCGAGGCCTTGACAAAATGTTTCAGAATGTCTGGCATTATACATTCCCTCATTATGAAAGTGGTTATTGATATTTCACGTGATTATTCGTCTAGTAGAATATCCATGTGAGTAAGTAATGGCATTATTTTATTTTACTTTTTCCATATTATACTGAAGATCAAGTTCAATAAGGCTTTTGTTTTAGTTAATACATTGCCTTAAATGTTTATGTTTATTTATGAAAGTTTCCGCTATATTGTTAACCTTACTGAGCATCCGAGCTCACCCCTTTCAATGTTTTAATATTTTCCAGGATGTGAAGAAGTATTTTATGAATGACCTGCAGGGATAGTCCGAAGAGGATAGAAGTGTGGACTATGGAGACTATGTTATTATAGTTTTTCACTTAGTGATGTAATGTAACATTTATGAATGTATCTAGTGTTTCCAAGGCTACTAAACTAATCGGTCTTTCGAGACTTGATCTTTTGTGATCATGCCAATGTTACGAAGTAATTCACCGGCTCTGGGTAGCTGGGGTCGGGGCGTTACAGAATAATTTTTAGGATACTGGGAATTTTATATTGTCATGGGGTAATTATATTTTAGGGAGTTTAGAAAGAAATAAATATAAAGAGATTGAGAAATTATGTTATCTCTTCTTTGGGTTTCCACTAAATGGATTCCTTAGATAGATTTATTACCAATATGAGGATTTTAGGATTACATTAGGGTTTCTTGGGAGAAATTTTTGAATATATTGGTCGAAATAATTTATATTTAGATGTTTGATGAAGTGGACAGAGAGGAGGCCGTTTTATATTGGAAGTGGCGTGGGACTCTTGTAAAAAAATTAATGAGGAATTCCACCGACTATTTCACCATGTACCGTCAGTCCAATAATGGTCCAAATTCAATATAATGGATTATAGGGCTTATATATTACCATAAAATGGAATGTGGAAATGTATCACAGTCATTTTGGCCCTTAAGTTTATGGATTGGTCCATTGTTAAAATTATTTTCAGCTTAGTCATTGTAATTTATTTTAATTAATTTCACTAATATTTATTGTTAAAATATATGATCGAATTATTAGTGATTATAAATTTCTCTTATTACAAATATATAATCCAATTATAAAACATTCAATCCCATAAGTGGAAGAAAATAATATAATTTTAATCCTGGAGACTGGAAGACATTACTGGTTTTTAAAGTATAAACATTAAAAAGTTTTCTATGTTTTCATATTCAATTTCAGTGTGAAATTGAATCCAATGAGAAAAAAAATTTAACTAATACAAAATTCTTCTAATTTATCTGGAAAAAATTTAAAAAATAATTTAATCTTATAAAAAATTTAGATGGAAAACAATATTTGAATTAAAATTCAGTATTTTTCATTATTAATTAAAATATAAAACTTCATAGAAAAATACAAAAATACACCCTACCCTAATGTTTGTGTTTTTATATCAAATATTAAATTTATTTTACGTATAAATTTTTTAATATATCCATATTTACAATTTAAAAAAATTGCACTAAAAGGTGGTAAATGTTTAATAATAAAAATATAGTATTTTTGGCATAAAATATTCTTTGTTCTTATTATTTCCAATAAAATATATTGGATGAATATTTTTTTTTGAATGAATATAAAACATAAATATTAAATTAATATAACTCACTAATTATAACTAATTTATTTTATTTGGATAAAATTTATTTATAAACATACACATATTTTTTTATAAAAACATTCCATTTATATTAAATTGGAATTTATAGTCATTTGTAATTAGTTTATCACTAATGGATTAATTTTAAATTTTAGTAACCCATATATTTTCATAAGTTGGTAAATTTTATTAGTAACATCTATTTTAAGTGATAGATTATATATTATTATATTAAATGGTAATATTTTAATAATATATTATTGTTCAGTAAGACTCGGTCATGCATGTAACTCAGCCCATCAAAGAAAACTATTTTTTCATGTTACATATACTAACTTAGTCTCAGGTGCATTCCATGTTATAAAATATATTTTATTTATTTATAATATATAATATATTATAAATTCTCATGATATTATATTTTCACTTATGCTCTTAGTGTTTCATGTCATTCACTCAATTGAATACCATGTTCTTACTTTATATTTTTGGGGCATTACATTTTCCCCAACATAATTATATTGTGTCCTCACAATGAAAACTCAATATTTGTGATTGATTGTTTGATATTTCCAATGTTTGAAATCCTAAATAGTGAGAATTGTTCATGATACATCCTATATAAAGGATAGAATGGGAATTAAAAAAGGTGACATGGAATAACTATGACCAGGTCTCTACGTTTGGGATCAGTAGTGGAAATATTATATAAGTACCTAGAGGAAAAGAAGAAATATTTTTAGGGAGTGATATAGGTCATCATTCACAAAAAACTGAATGATTAATGGATGTTTGAGGGCCTCCAATCCATAAATCCATAATGATTTAGAAGACCATTATTCCAATAAATATTAATGTAATAGGACAACATTATTTTAAGATAAATTTCCTAATGATGAGTAACTATTTTACGGCCTAGGGATATAAAGATATTTACTTACTTGATACAATTAAATATGAATAATTCCACCTTCTTGGTTTTCCATTGATCAAATTATAATTCATCCCTTACTCAATGGAATGGATATCCAAAAATTAACTTTTAGGCTTGAGGAACTAAAATAAACATTTGACAGATCATTATGCCTCAAAAAGAATGATTTTTTATATTTGTCTTGAACTACTCTAGAATGAAAATATGGTTAAGAAATTAATCTCTAAACCTAAAAAGATTCAAAATTGGTTCATCATTAATATTTATTTCTAAATTTTTTTAAATAAAAATTGTGACATATTTATAAGGACATTATATCGGCCAATGGATTATATAAAACTCTTATCGTGATTTGGACTTGGGTTTATGTCCAACAGACTTAACAGATTTAATGGGTTGTCACACATCATAGAGGTTGTCCTTTTCTAAAACTATATTTATATACTTTATAAAATAAATTTTATTGAAATTCTTGATGGTTTTTAATGAAAATGAGATTTTTACAAATTATATACCCCAAGTGTGTCAAACCAAGTGTGGAGAAAGTTATATTTTCTTATACTAGGTTACTTCGTGTCAATCCTAAGGCTCCATGTTGGAGTTATTACCCCTAGGTACATCTATTCCATAACCAAATCAACTTGTAATATCCATACATAGATTTATTTCTTGTAAGACCCACAAAATATCTACTTTATTAAACTTAGAGGATATTATTCTATATTTATCATCAAATTATTCCTTATCAGTATGTTCAAAAATCTAGGATTTAAATATCCAATTCCCTTAGAGGATACTACATTTCCTCTAATACCAACTCTTGCGACCCGACCCCCGGAGAGATAAGATATGATGTATTCTCTCAATTAAATTATCATTATTACAAGGAATCAAATCCTGAATAACCAAATATTTTAGTGGACTTAGTAAACTAGATACATACATGATCCATGTATTTCAAATCAACAGACTAATTACAAGGTAATGTTTTTTCGTTCATGTATAAATTCATTCCATATAGTATACACATGTATATCCTTCATAGTACACTTCTTGGATTCCTATGAAAAGGAAACATAATAAGGGTGAGATCCAATACTGAGTAAGGGTGTAATACAATGGGATAAATAATGAATCAATTAGAATAATCAAATAATAATGTAAATAAAAGGAAACACATTCAACTAAAATAACTAGGTAAGAAAATTTAAATAATGAAAGTTTTTAAATGGGAACACATACCATTTAATCAATAAGAATGTAATGAAATGAAAGCATAGATATGACCATATCAAATATCATCGATAAATAATAACTGATTCAAAAGGAGGGAAATAATTAATTATTAGATGTCATGTCTATAGCACATGAAAACCACTACTATCAATATCAATCCTCTATAAAGTATAACCAATTGGTAGAAACATTTATATTATTCTTGAAATAAACTAAATGGTTTTTTCTCTAACTAATTTCATCCATGAGACTATCGATGCACCGAGGGTCTTACATTAACCAGTCCCCAAGACATAGTGAATTCCTTTAACGATCCCCAAACCAAACTCCTTCACGTCCTTAGCATTTCTCTTATTGATTAATCAATATGACTTTATCAAATATCTATAGTTGAATCAAGGATATGGATTTCTCAAAATTTTACCAAAAATTCCAATAAATTTCAAATATAAATACCATATGATAAATAGTATATGGTTCAGGAAATAATCATATCCCCAAAAATGATAATGATGTTTAAGGGAAATTCAATTTCATAAGAAAATAGATATTGAATAAGTCAAGGGAAATAAAATGAATCAATGAAGTTTATATGAATAATATCCTTGGATAAATAAATTATAAGATATCTAGTAGTAGATTAAGGATTGAATCTATATAACATATCCAATGTGCAGTAAAATAAATGAGGTTTTAATTAATTAATTAAAGTATTATAAAAAATATTTTAATAACATTCTTTAAAAAAATATACTTTTAATTTTGGAAAAAAAATTAAAATAATTTTTGGGGAATATAACATTTTTTTTAAAAAACTATCCTTTTAATATTGAAAAGGAATCCTTGAAGAAATTATAGGTGGTAAATCATTACATATCATCTTATGTGAAAATAACATTCCTTTGGCATGGTATATGTTTATAAAAATGCCTTGTTCAGAAATCGACAGGAAGATTCCTTTCAAAAAATGGGTAAAATTCAAAAGGGTAAAAATTTATTTACTAATTCCTTTCTAAATGGATAAAAATATTTTTGGTAACATTTTATTAAAAAATGTTTTTTTTTTTGAAAAATACATGTTTTTTATATAAATATATAAATGAATTTGGGTTAACCTAAAAAATTAAAACATTTTATGTAACAAATAGTGTAAAATGGTACAATTACATGAAAATTTTGATGATTAAATAGATTAGAGGAATATTAATTGGATTATGATAAAAAGGTCGTATAATTTCCTTAAAACTAAATAAATGAAAATTAAAAGTATTCTCAAGAAAAATAATCTATAAACATTATAATATGTCCCATAACACATTAAAACATGTTAAATCACGAGAGTTAAGAAAGAATAATATTAAATGAATGTTTCAAATAACATTAAAAAAAATTATTAATAAAATTATATATCAAAACTTTTATTAGATATGACACATAAAATAAGTAAGTGGTGAATATAACATTTTTCCCACAGATATAAAATGTGAGATCAAAATCCATTAACTTGAATCTAACTTGTCTCTTATGTCATTATATTAAGTAATATAAAGTAGATGATAATTATTTAATTTCATAATAACTATTTTAATCATAAATTTTATTTCACTTATACATATGTTTTATAGAACAATATAATCATTTAGAATTATAGCAGGTGTTTTGAAAAATTTGATTTATGTGTCAAAAACAACTTTTTCTGGTAAAATAATGTCGTAGGGGTCATTGTTGAGTCAATAAGGTTTCCTTATGAATTTTTCATTCCTTATTGTTTTGAAAATCAAAAACACTATTTCTTAATGGAAATTTTATATCCCCTATGTTTTATCTTGATAAATAAATTTTTCCTTTCTAAAGGAAATTTTCCTTCCTCAAGAAAATTTTATCTTTACCCGGTTTTTCTTTTATAAGGGAAATTTCCCTTCCCCAAATAAATTTATCCTTACCTTGTTTTCATTGTTCATGGCATAATTTCTCTAAGACAAACTCATTTTCTTTCTATGTATAAAATTCTATTTTGTATCTAAATCCTCAGAATCTTATAAATACATAGACAAAGAGCATTAGTTTTTTAGGATCCGAATCCAGACTCCGAAATTTCTGAGTTCCAACTCCAAATTCTCTGAATTTAAACTCCAAACATTCCCAGTTCAGACTCCAAATTCTACGAATTCAGACTCCAAATTCTATTAATTACGACTCTAAATTCTTATGAATTTAGACTCTGAATTTCCTTGAAATTCATTCTCCAGAAATCTATAAAATTCAGGTTCTGAATTATTTTAAAGATAGAATCTGAATACCCATATATTCTAGACAATGAATGGTTTTTGCGTTAGACTCCAAACTTTTAATTTTTATTACATTCTGAAAAATGTTTTTGGTTAACCAACCATATTTTTTTCTTACTCTTGTTTGTGTTATAAAATGATGTAGTGCTTTTTGTATCTAACCAACCATTGTTTGAGTGACACATGTAATGGTCCCTACGAAATTCATGAAAAAATATGATCGTTGGAGGAGGGAGCTGACCGATGAAGATGTGCCTATAAATAAGAGCTCATTTCAATGATACTGGAAGGTTGATAAATATAGATATTACGGGCTACTGAAGTGATTTCTAGATAGAGAGACTTTATTTCTTTGTAAATACTGAACATCTTGTTCAGAATTGCTTCCTGTGACTCTGAATGTTGTTTGAGTACATTTGAGGGCTTCTGGGGATAGGAAGACAGAGGTGCCGACTTCCTTGAAGTTTAAGGGATTGCAGGGATAACAAGAAAAACTCCAATATTTTTATCGAGGGCTTACCCTGGTGTGGGTAAGACAAAAATTCTTTAAAAGTATAAATCAAGGGAACTTTACTGAAGGTTATTGGATACCCTTCTCTTTAGGATAAAAGATTTACTAATTGTTACTTGTATAGTTTCACGTTTTCTGTGGCATTTTGGTTGTTGAGGAAATTATAATTATCTTATACTTTCTTATACTTCTACACTGATTAGTGAGATTTTATATGCTTAAAGGTATAATCTTTATATTTGTAAACTTTTCTTAAGTTTCATTTCTGGAACCACATTTCCAGAATTAAGCAAGTTTTTAGAACTAAGAGGCTTTGTGGATTTACCTTGTCTAAATTTGTTAAACATTACCATCATTAAAAGTTCCAACGGAAATTTTTAATGTATACAATTCACCCACCTATTGTATATTGAGCATCTACATCATTATTTCAATAATACAATCAGTATCATTTTGATCCAACAATTGGTATCATAGGAGGTCTCTAAAATAAGTATACTCACATATAAGTTTTCTTGCTCAAGTTTTTCATTGTTCTATATTTTCCTTACTTAGGAATATTTTCCTTGTTTACTAAATTTTATTATTGAGAAATTTGTGTGGAAATATTTTCTTTAAGATGGAAGGAATGAATTTTGGTTCAATTGAAAATCTTAATCCTATTGGACGACCTATTTTTTATGGTAATGATTATGAATATTAAAGAGATCGTATGAAGACTTTTGTTATTAAAACTGGTGTGGAAAAATTTACTATGCTTACTGGAGATTACATGATTCCAGATAAGAAAGTCAGAACTTTTACTAATCAAGAAAAGTTAGAATATCAACTTAACTACAAGGTACACAATAATCTGTTATGCTCCATGACTAGGAGTATATATAGCCACATTTCTTTATGTGAATAATCAAATTTTATTTATAAGAAGCTTGAAGTTACACATTTTGGTACTTACAAAGTTATTGAAACTAGAAGAGCTATTCTTAGAGATAAGTGTCGTGGTTTTTGATTTCCTAATGGAGAACCTATATGTAATGTAAAATAGAGATTTATTATTGTTTTCAACAGCTTACAATCCATGGGTGAAAAAGGTTTGGATCATGAGGCACTTGTAGATAAGATCATAGATATCATTCTTAATGAGTGGGAATCCAAGACAATAACTATAGATGAGAATTGAAAAGTTACACAGATTTACCTTGATGAATATTTTGGAACACTTCTTCAACATAACACTATAATGAAGAGATATGCTAAAAATGTTAAGAAGAATAATTGGAATGGACGTGTTTCTTTTACAACTACTTCAAATCATATGAAAGTCAAGACTCCAGAGAGAGTTACAAGATCTAAGTCTAAGAAGGTTACTGTTTTATCTAAATCAAGGGAAAGTGAACATTCTGAAAATTAACTAGCTAATATTTCTCGAATAATGAACAAGATAGTTGGGATGAAATACTTTCAATATAGATACAAGAAGAAAGAAAGAACGGATAAGAAATATTCTGAGGTCACTTGTTATGAATGCAAAAGAGCTGGACATATAAGGCCAGATTGTCTTATGCTTAAGAGAAAAGACAGAAAGGAAAATCATTCTGAGAGGAATTGAAAGAAATACTAAAAATATAGATAAAAGAAGGTTTTGAAAGCTAATGACACTTGGAGTTCTAATGGTGGAGACTCTTCTAATGAATCATCATATTACAAATCTTCCAGACAGAAGAATCTTGGTCTAATAGTTATACTGCCTATTGAAAATCGTTGTTTAATGCCTAAGGTACATAACGCCGAATCCAACACAAATGTATCCTTGAATGCTAATTATAGTGATAGTAAATACTATAAATCTTCAGATGAAGAATCTTCTTATGATGAAGATAATTCATTACCTACCTTTGAAGAAGATTCTATGTTTTCAAAGCTTATGGATAACGAAATTTCTAATGTGAAGAAAAAGCTTGATAAGGAAAATTCTAGGATTTCTATTCTTACTAAGGAAATATCATATCTTTATAAAGATCTTGATATTAAAATCCTTGATTTTTAAAGTATTTCAAAAAAAACATGAGGATGTTAATTCTGAGAAGGATAAACTTTCTAAGGATCTAGAAAAGTTAATTTCTAAGAAAAATGTTTTCGAGCCTTACTCTAGTGCTAAAACTGATGTTTTTAAGGATAAGAACTTAGTTATTAGACTAAATTCAGAAATATTTTCCTTGAGGAATTTTTTTTCAAACTTTAACTTATGGATGGAAAACTTTGATAAGATTTATTCCCAAATTCGAACTCTAAAGAAAAATTCTGAATTTTGTTATACTAGTTCAAAACCTATTTTTAGTAACAATTATTTCTTTCCTCAAAGTGCTTTATTCTGCACAAAGTTTCAGTGCGGTGGGCATTGGGAAAAAAATGTTCTTTAAATAAAACTCAGTCAATAGGTTTTCATAAAATGTATTTTTCAATGAAAATGTTGATACCTAAAATTTTTATTTCTGAAGTTTCCGGATCCAAGAATGTTTGGGTTCCGAAAGTCTAACACTCTTATTTTTAGAAAATTAAAGAAAGTACAACAAAAAATACATGGTACATTGTAACACCCCGAGATTTTATGAAAAATATTCTTTTTAATTTCACTAATGTCTTGTGTTGTACGCTGCACCAAAAGGAGCTTGCACAACACGCATCCTTGACTTGCCTTGCATTACACGCAATCGTGACCTTCCTCGATAGCGTGTGAAGTATGTAATACTGAGTTTCACTAAACAACGATATGCTATTAAAATATTATTAAAACTAGCCGTTATGAATAGTAATAACCACCTTTTAAAATTTTAGAAATTTTAGCTCTCAAAATGGACTTTATTTTTGGATTCGTAGTATCGAATTTAGCCTAAGGTGAAATTTTGGTGATTTTCGGATAACTTTCATATTTTGATGAATAGTGAAAATTACTAAATTTTAGTTAAAAACAACTTTTTCAATCGAAATATTTAATAGTGATAAATTATTAATTTGAGTGGTTTTAAAGTATATTTAGAATATATTTTTACAATTTAATACAATGTTGGTCATTGGATGTAATTTCACATTTAAACTAGACATAAACAAGTGTCAATCTTTTGATAGATATTGTTTCTTAAAAACACGCTCTTTGTTTTAACAGCAGGATTTAATTATAAAATTAATTAATGCAACTTATATGATATGAATTTGGTAAAATAGACTTCATTTTTGAATTCGGAATATGAAATATAGCTTAGGATGAAATTTTGGCATTGTTCTGAAAAACATCAATTTTTGATGAATAGTGAAACTACTAAGTGGTAGTTAAAAAAATTAATTTCTTCATAAATCTTAATTTTACCACTTCTGTGAATGGAATTTCAAAAATCCGAGAGACACGGTTGATGTCAGTAAGTAAAATGTGGTTCAATGAGATGAAAATAATTTTTGGTGAATAGTAACTTTTTACTTTTATTTACCACGGTTAAAAGTAAATAGGGTAATTAAGGGTAAAAATGATATTATCATTACCCTAACACATGTCCTAATTCTATTGGACAAGTGTAATTCGACCAAAAACAAGATTAGGAATAAAATATGACCATTTAGGCCCACTTGGATTACATTAGGACATTTATTATTATTTCATTCAAAGAAGAGTTAAAAGAGTCAAAATCAAAGTTTATTTACTAAATCATTTTTAATATAGGGTTGTACATAAGATAAATTCGATTGTAAATATTCATTAGAAAGATAAATCGATTTCCTACATGATGGTATTTTATTTGTAATTTTTAGACATCAAATAATTTAATTTATTTATGACACAAAGATGATGCAGTAATTATCTTATTAATGAAATATTGACATAATTGATATTATAAATACCAAAATAAATGTAATTTGAGGCTTTTTATGAATTCCACTAATTTTCTAGGTTACTATGATATATTATTGTTGATTTAATCAACTTTTTTCGAACATATAATTCTGTTATGACTTTCACAAAAATCATGTATCAAATAGTGTAAAAATTGACACAAAATAGTTTTTAAATCAAATATTATATTATTAATTGTTATTTTATTCCTAAAAATCTAAGGTTTGGCCAAATGACTTAGATAAGGATATATGTATTAATAATATACAATTTGGGGTTCGTTTGTCATGTTATAGTAAGTTTATTAACCATATAGTGAAAGAAAACAAAAAGACACGGTAAAAGTTAAATTATTTAACTTAGAGTTAAATCTAATTGATAAGGTTAAAATAATACCCTAAACTTGTCTAAATACTATTGTATGATAGGAATTAGACCCATACCCACTTTAGCTTCGAAATAAGACCCTTTGGAACCATTATAAACCGATTTTGACTTTAATATAAAATAATATTTTGAGATATTCCTAAGGTGCCCCTCTCCTCCCTTATAAAAGGACACCTCCTCCCCCTCCTCCTCACACCAATTTGAGCACTCAAGCTCGGCCAACCCCTGCCAAAATCCCTTCTCCACTTCCCTATAATAATCCTACAGGTCCTGGTCTTCTTCAAAGACCAATATTAGTTCCCTAAGTGGAGGATTCAAAGAGGCGTTTCAAAGAAGAGGAGCTTCGGACACGTACAAAGCAAGTCGGACCTAAGGTAAGGGATAAATTTTCAATCTCATTTTTATCCGAGATTGCTTATACTTAAGTATTTACTGGGGTTACGTTTAACATCCATGACCATGTTTTCTAAAAATGTTTTTATAAAATGTTTACCATTCTTCCATGAATGTTTAAAGTCATTTTTACCCTTTATTGACTTTTTACCACATTGTATGAATGGAATCTTTCCTTTGGTTACCATATAAGGTACTTTTTGACTTTTCCGACAAAAGTACGAGGAGAATGTTATTTTGAACTTATACGGTGTGAAAGGATTTTTACGGTTTCATAACACCTCATTTTCAAGAAGCTTCCTCTACAAGATTGCATGATTATTTTCAACAAAACCCTTGTCTTTTAAAATTGCATGGAATTTTGTGAAAAGAAAATGATTATAAAGAAGAAAGGATATTTTCCTCAAGAATTCATTTCGAGTGTTTTTCTCAAAACTATTTTCCATCTAAGATGACATTATTTGATATGTATGTTTCAAGTAAAATGTCTCTATGATTTAAATGGTTTCAATATTCTTATGATTGAATGATATCAATTGTTTATGGATTATGATGGCATGATGTTTAAGATTCCCATTTTTATTACATGGGTTATGCAATGATGTATGATTTATGATTTTGTGGCACACATAAGAATGGTATCATTATGAGATGGGTGGGACCTATATCTCCCTCCAATGCATTGGGTAATGATTTTATATCTCATGAGATAGACATGGCTGGAACGGTAGGTTATACCGGTTCAGTGAAACAGGACTGGAACGAGGGTTACTCGATTCAGAAAGGGAATTTGTCCACTAAGATAGTCTTGGAAATGAGTCTTGACTAACAAGAAATGATTTTCTATGATTATGTGTGTATGCCACAAAGTTTAATGTTTTGAGTTATGACTATTGTGATTACATTTCACTGTCATGATTTATCCCATGTTATGAAATTATGATCTCTTTTGCAGGTTAAGATTTCCGAAAGTTATGTGCTTGTGTATACGATGTGATTGATATTTATTTTGTTTACCCTTACTGAGCATTTGAGCTCACCCTTTTATGTTTTCTTTTCCCCAGGATATAAAGAAAGGTTTTAGGTAAAAAAAAAGGAAGATCTTTATGGGAGATTTTGAAGATCTTTCACCACGATTAGAAGATTATATTCTGAGTTTCCAAAGACACTAAACTATTACGATCCTTGTGTGTGTGTTTTTTGTTATGTACTAAGTATTCCGGAAATGTAATGTAATGTCCATGTACGTCAAGCTTCGGGTCTCTACAGTTGGTATCAAAGGCAAAGGAGGTAGGAATGTATCTGATCCTTGGGAACTCTCACATGTGAGCGTTGGACGAAGCATGGCTCTCCGCCCAAGGGCTTCATGAGGAAATGGCTGCCACTGGGGATGGTGGTGTGTCCCGCCCAGGGGGTGTAGCCACCCATGGAGTGCCCTGATAAGTATCAATTATAGTCCACTGGAAGTAATTCCAGACCGTTATAGTTGGTATCAGAGGAAAGGTTTAGTCAAACTTTGGAAACTAGGATGTGAAAACGTTAGTGAGATCCCTAGAGTTATTTCTAAGGTATGTCTAGGGATGTCCCTAAGGTTAAGTATACGTATAGGTTATAGTACTAGGATTACGCTAACGATCATAGAATTAAACCTAAGATGTTAGATATTTAAGGTACTCCCCCTTTATTATGTTGTTTTCCCTAGCATGATTTTTGCCTCTCACACTATTTTTTTTGGGTTTTAGAAAATGGCTGGAAACAAGATGATTCACAATAATGGAGGATATGATGGACAATGGAATGATATTCTTCATAATGAAATGGGATTTTGAAGTCCAAACATCATTATTATGCCGAATCAGAAATCTCATAATATGATCAATAAAGTAAAATTTGGTAAGTTTCCTGACTCGGCTAATAAGAGAAAGATGGAGTTTCATGATGATCATAGAGGAAAGAAAGTTCAATTTCCCCTATGTAAATCATGTGGGAAGAGGCATCAAGGAGAATGTTTCAAAGGAACTGGAAGCTGCTTTGGGTGTGGAAAAGAAGGACACAAAGCAAATAAGTGCAAAGGAAAAGGTTCAGTTAACACCATGGATGAGGATAATGGTATTGCTACGACATCAACAATGGTTAAATGCTTTAAATGTGGAATGTACGGGCATTATGCAAACCAGTGCCCTAAGGGAAAGTCTCATGAATAGAATCAGTATGGTCGTATGGGAAGTATTTATGTTGATGATGATGAAGAAACTACAAATTATATGTGAGATGAAAGAAATGTTGAAGCTCGGTCAATGTTCTAAGAATGTAGTGGAATGATTACATGTTTATCATGTGTAATGTTGTATAAGTAATCTCATAGAATAAGGAGACATCTAAGGATTGTTACACTGTTATCTTTCCTTAAGTTTTGAAAGTGTGTGATGAATGGTACCAGTAACCATGAAAGGTTATTCAGATACTTTTGGAAAGTAGATGATAAGTGCATAATGAAAGGATAAGAAGATAATGAGATGTTTGATTGTATTCATGAGCTCATGATTGATATAAGGACTAAGTGATATCATGGTTTGAGTATAAATAATTTTGAGGATTTTGGTATGTGTAAAGTGTTAACTTTTAACTGCATTCAAGTTTTCACTAAGGTTCAATGGGTATTCAAGAGAATACATGATTAAGGACATTGAATGTTTGGAATGTGACAAAAAAAACATATCTTATGATATATGGGGTTCAACGATGGTATTAAATCTCTGGTAATTGTTTTCACTATATTATGATAGTGGACTGCAGTATTATGGGTAAGCCTAAAGATTGGAATGGATTATTTTGGACATAAGTTAGTATTGTTTAAGGATAGAAGTTTTTTTTAGAAAAAGGACAACCTGCAGGACGGGCGACAGCCCATCGCGTCGGACAAGGCTGTGGGAATCGAACCCACAACCGAAATGCGACTGGCCTTTATCGCCTACCACTAGCCTACAGGAAGTCCCTGTTTAGTAGAAACTAGTTTTATTTTATTAATCGGTATGATATATGAAGTATAAGTTCATTTTTGGAACCATATACGATTAATCTAACCATAAGATGAACTTATAACTTTTCAAACCTTTTGTTTGAGACAGATGGAATGACCCATCATTCTATTACATGATCTGATAACACATCATGAATAACATATTCAACTTCATTTATTTAAGATATGAAGTGGAAATTGTTCAAGGCACGAACAACAGTGAGATTGTACCAAAATAAAGTAAGTATTTATTCTAATTCAAATTTTCAACTTTAGGGAAATGATCTTGAAAACCAAAAATGTTGTCCTGGTGATCTTATACCTGATAAATCAGATGGTACCTTATATCATCACAAATCTATGGATTTGTGATTACTGGATTTTCCATAGCCATGTTCTCTACCACTCTCCATCAGAACATGATGGTTAGATTTCTCTTCCATATCCATATTTTTACCTATGTGGAAACCCAGCGATTAGTTTATTTGGGTAACTGTTACGTTTCATACTTTCGTTTTTAAAAGATTGGTTTTGGTATTCCTTTTTACGATGTGGGTTTCTATTAAAGAAACTTTCGAATAGTAAACCATTTATAACCCCGACGAATTTCGAGGGCGAAATTCATTTCAAGGGGGGTAGAATGTAACACCCCAAGATTTTATGAAAAATATTCTTTTTAATTTCACTAATGTCTTGTGTTGTACGCTGCACCAAAATGAGCTTGCACAACATGCATCCTTGACTTGCCTTTCATTACACGCAATCGCAACCTTCCTTGATAGCGTGTGAAGTATGTAATACTGAGTTTCACTAAACAATGATATGCTATTAAAATATTATTAAAACTAGCCGTTATAAATAGTAATAACCACCTTTTAAAATTTTAGAAATTTTAGCTCTCAAAATGGACTTTATTTTTGGATTCGGAGTATCAAATTTAGCCTAAGGTGAAATTTTGGTGATTTTCGGATAACTTTCATATTTTGATGAATAGTGAAAATTACTAAATTTTAGTTAAAAACAACTTTTTCAATCGAAATAATTAATAGTGATAAATTATAAATTTGAGTGGTTTTAAATTATATTTAGAATATATTTTTACAATTTAATACAATGTTGGTCATTGGATGTAATTTCACATTTAAACTAGACATAAACAAGTGTCAATCTTTTGATAGATATTGTTTCTTAAAAACACGCTCTTTGTTTTAACAGCAGGATTTAATTATAAAATTAATTAATCCAACTTCTATGATATGAATTTGGTAAAATAGACTTCATTTTTGAATTCGGAATATGAAATATAGCTTAGGATGAAATTTTGGCATTGTTCTGAAAAACATCAATTTTTGATGAATAGTGAAACTACTAAGTGGTAGTTAAAAAAATTAATTTCTTCATAAATCTTAATTTTACCACTTCTATGAATGGAATTTCAAAAATCCGAGAGACACTGTTGATGTCAGTAAGTAAAATTTGGTTCAATGAGATGAAAATAATTTTTGGTGAATAATAACTTTTTACTTTTATTTACCACGGTTAAAAGTAAATAGGGTAATTAAGGGTAAAAATGATATTATTATTACCCTAACACATGTCCTAATTCTATTGGACAAGTGTAATTCGACCAAAAACAAGCTTAGGAATACAATATGACCATTTAGGCTCACTTGGATTAGATTAGGACATTTATTATTATTTAATTCAACGAAGAGTTAAAAGAGTCAAAATCAAAGTTTATTTACTAAAACATTTTTAATACAGGGTTGTACATAAGATAAATTCGATTGTAAATATTCATTAGAAAGATAAAACGATTTCCTACATGATGGTAGTTTATTTGTAATTTTTAGACATCAAATAAGTTAATTTATTTATGACACAAAGATGATGCAGTAATTATCTTATTAATGAAATATTGACATAATTTATATTATAAATACCAAAATAAATGTAATTTGAGACTTTATATGAATTCCACTGATTTTCTAGGTTACTATGATATATTAGTGTTGATTTAATCAACTTGGTTCGAACATATAATTCTGTTATGACTTTCACAAAAATCATGTATCAAATAGTGTCAAAATTGACACAAAATAGTTTTTAAATAAAATAAAATATTATTAATTGTTATTTTATTCCTAAAAATCTAAGGTTCGGCGAAATGACTTAGATAAGGATATATGTATTAATAATATACAATTTGGGGTTCGTTTGGCATGTTATAGTAAGTTTATTAACCATATATTGAAAGAAAACAAAAAAGACACGGTAAAAGTTAAATTATTTAACTTAGAGTTAAATCTAATTGATAAGGTTAAAATAATACCCTAAACTTGTCTAAATCCTATTGGATGATAGGATTTCGACCCATCCCCACTTTAGCTTCGAAATAAGACCCTTTTTAACCATTATAAACCGATTTTGACTTTAATATAAAATAATATTTTGAGATATTCCTAAGGTGCCCCTCTCCTCCCTTATAAAAGGACACCTCCTCCCCCTCCTCCTCACACCAATTTGAGCACTCAAGCTCGGCCAACCCCTGCCAAAATCCCTTCT
Organism: Viscum album; assembly: GCA_963277665.1. Lineage (NCBI taxonomy): Eukaryota > Viridiplantae > Streptophyta > Magnoliopsida > Santalales > Viscaceae > Viscum > Viscum album. Next base: position 941,509,892 of record OY728129.1, read on the forward strand.
CCACTTCCCTAGAATAATCCTAGAGGTCCTGGTCTTCTTTAAAGACCAATCTTAGTTCCTTAAGTGGAGGATTCAAAGAGGCGTTTCAAAGAAAAGGAGCTTCGGACACGTACAAAGCAAGTCGGACCTAAGGTAAGGGATAAATTTTCAATCTCATTTTTATCCGAGATTGCTTATACTTAAGTATTTACTGGGGTTACGTTTAACATCCATGACCATGTTTTCTAAAAATGTTTTTATAAAATATTTACCATTCTTCCATGAATTTTTAAAGTCATTTTTACCCTTTATTGACTTTTTACCACATTGTATGAATGGAATCTTTCCTTTGGTTACCATATAAGGTACTTTTTGACTTTTCTGACAAAAGTACGAGGATAATGTTATTTTTAACTTATACGGTGTGAAAGGATTTTTACGGTTTCATAACACCTCATTTTCAAGAATCTTCCTCTACAAGATTGCATGATTATTTTCAACAAAACCCTTATCTTTTAAAATTGCATGGAATTTTGTGAAAAGAAAATGATTTTAAAGAAGAAAGGATATTTTCCTCAAGAATTCATTTCGAATGTTTTTCTCAAAACTATTTTCCATCTAAGATGACATTATTTGATATGTATGTTTCAAGTAAAATGTCTCTATGATTTAAATGGTTTCAATATTCTTATGATTGAATGATATCAATTGTTTATGGATTATGATGGCATGATGTTTAAGATTCCCATTTTTATTACATGGGTTATGCAATGATGTATGATTTATGATTTTGTGGCACACATAAGAATGGTATCATTATGAGATGGGTGGGACCTATATCTCCCTCCAATGCATTGGGTAATGATTTTATATCTCATCAGATAGACATGGCTGGAACGGTAGGTTATACCGGTTCAGTGAAACAGGACTGGAACGAGGGTTACTCGATTCAGAAAGGGACTTTGTCCACTAAGATAGTCTTGTCAATGAGTCTTGACTAACAAGAAATGATTTTCTATGATTATGTGTGTATGCCAAAAAGTTTAATGTTTTGAGTTATGATTATTGTGATTACATTTCACTGCCATGATTTATCCCATGTTATGAAATTATGATCTCTTTTGCAGGTTAAGATTTCCGAAAGTTATGTGCTTGTGTATACGATGTGATTGATATTTATTTTGTTTACCCTTACTGAGCATTTGAGCTCACCCTTTTATGTTTTCTTTTCCCCAAGATATAAAGAAAGGTTTTAGGAAAAAAAAGGAAGATCTTTATGGGAGATTTTGAAGATCTTTCACCACGATTAGAAGATTATATTCCGAGTTTCCAAAGACACTAAAGTATTACGATCCTTGTGTGTGTGTTTTTTGTTATGTACTAAGTATTTCGGAAATGTAATGTAATGTCCATGTACGTCAAGCTTCGGGTCTCTACATACATGGATAGTGGATGTTCCCGACACATGATTGGTAACAAAAACTTCTTTGAAAAGATTATCAAGTTGAATAGAGGAAAAGTAACTTTTGGAGATAATGCTAAATGAGAAATTGTTGGCATATGTGACATTGTTCTTCTTAGAAAAACTTTGATTTCAAATGTTTTATTTGTTAGGGTTCATAAGAACAACCTCATTAGTATAAGTCAATTATGTGATGAAGGTTACCTTGTGAATTTTTGGAATGACAAGTTCTTAGTACACAATTCCAAGGAAGAGTTTATTCATTCTTCTCATAGGCAAGAGAATTTTTACACACTAAACTTATAAGATCTTACGATCCAAGACCTACCTTACCTTAATACAATGGAAGATCATTCCTGGTTGTGGCATAGAAGGTTATGACACTACAACATTAAAAACATATGCAAACTCTCTTAGAAAATTTGAGTTAATGATCTACCAGAGCTTATATTTGATTCTTCAAATGTTTGTGATCCTTGTCAATATGGTAAGAAATATAAATCATGTTTTAAATCAGTTGGTGAAGTCTCAACCACTGATTCATTAAATTTAGTGCATATGGATCTTTTTGGTCCAACACAAACTGGAAGCATTGGAGGAAAATATTATGTATTTGTCTTAGTTGATGATTACACTAGATTTACATGGGTTTATTTTCTAGCTAAGAAATATGAATCTTTTTCTTACTTTAAAATTTTAAGAGACCAAGTTAAAAATGAGAAAAACCTTCCCTTGATAACTATTCAAGTTGTTTGTGGAGGAGAATTTCAGAATTCTGATTTTGAAACTTTTTATAGTAGAAAAGGCATTACCCATAACTTCTCACCACCAAGAACACCTCAACAAAATGGTATTATTGAAAGAATAAATAGAATTCTTCAATAGATGACAAGAACCATGTTGCGTGAATGTTCGGTAGCTAAACATTTTTGGGCTGAATCTGTAAGTACTTCTTTCTAAACTATAAATCGTGTTTTGATTAGACCTTTTCTTAATACAACTCTTTATGAGTTATGGAATGGTAGAAAACCTAGAATTTTCTACTTCAAGGTTTTTGGTTTTAATGTATTCATTCTGAATACTAATGATAATCTACAAAAATTCACACCAAAATATGATAAAGGAATTTTCTTAGGTTACTCTACAACTTCTAAGGCTTATAGAGTTTTCAATAAAAACACTTTTACTTTTGAAGAAATAGTACATGTCAAATTTGATGAAACTGATCCTTTGGTTTTTAAACAACCTCAACCTACATCTTCATATTTGTTTTGAAAAACTGATTATCAAACTTTGTTATAAGATCCTTATAATAAGGAAAATGTTCAAGAAAATGATTCTTGAGACATTTACCCCAGAAGACATCCTACCCTATGTTGATGAACAGGTTTTACAAAACCCAAATTAGTGTTTTTAAATAATCATCCTAGTGATAGTATCATTGGTGATGTAAATCAACCTATAAGGACTAGAAGTTCTTTAAGAAATGAATTTGAACATATAGCATTCCTTTTTCCAATTAGAACCAAAAATCAATAATGAAGCTTTAGGTGATGATAATTGGTTAAAATTTATGCAAGATGAGCTAAATGAATTTGAAAGGAATAAATTCTGGACCTTGGTTGAAAGACCTAAGGAAACATCTTTTATTGGAGTAAAATTGGTCATCAGAAATATGTGTGAGGAAAAAGTAATCATAGTAATAAATAAAGATAGATTGGTTGCTAAAGGCTATAATAAATAAGAAGGAATAGACTATGAATAAACCCATGATCCAGTATCTAGACATGAATCTATTCGTATTCTACTTTCCTTCGCAGCGTTCTACAATTTTAAACTTTTTCAAATGGATGTAAAATGTGATTTCTTTAATGGTTTTGTTCAAGTGGAAGTTTTTGTTGAACAACCTTCTAGTTTTGAAGATACACAACATCTTGAACATGTTTCCAAACGTACAAAAGCTTTGTATGGACTTCAGCAAGCCCCTCGGGCATGGTATGATAGACTTACATGATTTTTGCTTCAAAATATTTATGTTAAGGGAAATGCTGATCCAACCCTTTTTATAAATAAAGATAATAAAAAAATTTTGATTGTTCAAATTTATGTTGATGACATTATATTTGGTTTAACTCAGCAATCTTTAACTGATTCCTTTGTGGATCTAATGAAATATGAGTTTGAAATGAGTATGATGGGTGAGTTAATATTTTTCCGTGGTTTTCAAATTTCTAAAAAACTAGAAGGAATATTTTTATCCCAACATTATTATATTAAAAATATTCTTAAAAATTTATGGATATGATAACACTAAGTGTATAAGTACTCCCATTGGTACCTCAAATTCACTTGATCTTGATGAAGCTGGGAAACCAGTAGATCAAACATCTTTTAGAGGTATGATAGGTAGTCTACTTTACTAGACATATAGTCATCTAGACTTAAAGTTTTCAGTATGATTATATGCAAGATATAAATCCAATCCTAAGGAATCTCATTTCAAGGTAGTGAAAAGTATTTCTTGCTACTTAAAGGGAACCATAGATCTTAGACTCTTTTACACATCTGGAAATGATTTTGTTTTAAAAAGTTTTTCAGATGCTAACTTTGGTGGATGTAAAATGTATAAGAAAAGTACATCTGGGAGTTTTCATTTCTTAGAATATTCATTTTTTTCTTGGTCATGCAAAAATAAACACTCAGTAGCACTTACCACTGCTAAAGCTGAATATGTAGCAGCTGGAAGTTTTTGTGCTCAAGTGTTGTGGATAAAACACACACTCACTGACTACGGTATGAGTTTTGCCAAAACAAAAATTTTGTGTGATAATACTAGTACCATTTCCCAAATTAAAAACCCTACACATCACTCTCGTGAAAAACACATAGATATTAGGCATCAATTTTATAGGGATCACACACAAAAGAGAGATGTCATTATTTAATTTATCAGAACATAGGACCAACTTGCTGATATTTTCACAAAATATTTACCATCTAATATATTTGAATACATTAAATAGAAGTTAGGAATGATAATTGTAAGGTAATATTCCATGTTAACTTCCTATTGAAACCAATCTACTTATAGTAATAAACTCTTTTTCATTGGTTGAGTACATTTTCTTATTATGTAATCAATTTTTTGTAAAAAAAATTCGTAGTCAAAATTTTATTCGTAGTCTAATTTTTTTTTCATAGTCTAAATTTTTTTTCATACATAAACTTTTCATAATGAATATTTTCATACATAAACTTTTTATAATGATGATTTTCATATGAAAAATTTTCATAATCAAAATTTTAAGAATCTAATGTTCTTAAAAAAGAATTTTCTCAATACGAATCATCTTTCAAGCAATCTAAAAGGTATGTTTCCTTTTTTAAATTTTCATAATCATATTTTACTTATTGGTATTTTTATCTACTTCTAAATTTTTTCATTCACTTTTTCTTGAATCCATGTTTTTTTATTAAAAAAACCTTAAAAGATCGGATTTTATCAAAATTTCTTTCTAGCTATCATCTCAACCATTATATCTGATTAGAAGGTTTTTCAACCATTGGATTGAGTATCGAAGTTGAACCGTCGCCTCACTTGCGTATATAAAGGACCCCCTGATGGTTATTCCATGTAAAAACTCAAGCCTTCGCGTGCTGAAGCTCTGCACTTATACATAAGCCCATTTCGAACTTCTCAGATCTTTCTTACTTATTGAATGTCTTCTGAAGTCTCCTCTTAGAAAGATATGTCAATTGTCAAACCATTCTCTGAATTGTAGATATACAGATAAAGGATAGTTGATCCAATGTTTTTCACAAAGTATTATTCTATTATCTCTAAGAATATAAAGCTTAATGGGTGGGAACGTGATTTCCTATCATAACCAAAAGCTTAGGATATGTTATATCCATATTTGTTAATAGATTTCTATGATTCATAAATTTTCTTCAAGGTATAAGGGAGGGGTAAGTTTTCTATCAAGTTTCATGGAAAGACATATTCAATTTTTACACCAAGTCTGCAAGCTTGGTTGGCATTCCTTATGAAGGGGAAGCTGAGTTTTGTTCTCATAAGTTTCCTGATGTTCAAGGGTGTTTTGATAAGGTGAAGGCCCTGGCTTTCCTTAGTCTCTCAAAATTAAAGACTCCGAAGATTCTTCACCGGACTATAAATTATCATATTCTTGAATTGTGTGTTCAAGGATTCATCATACTTATAAAAGAATACAAGGATATGTTGAATAAAAGTGATATGTACATTATGGATTTCTTGTTAAACTTAAGGAAGATAATCTTGGTTAAGAATATCTTGGTTATGATTGAGTACATAAAGAATGAAAATCTGAAGGCTCATATTATTATGTATCTAGCCATTCTTTCAAAGATTATTGTTCGATGTCTAGAATCTTTCAAAATTCCTTGTAGATATAAGTCGAGGAATTTCAAAGTTATGTTTTTAAGTGATGACACTTTGAGAGGAATAAAAGTTGTCCTTTCTATAGAATCCGATGAATTCTATGACTTGCCTAAAGAGGAATTTGAGGCTATTTCAAAGAAACATGATGTGATTGAGACCTATAAAATGGGTGGAAGGAAGAGGAAGTTGAAGTATGTGGAAGAGAAGGTGAAAACCTCAATGAATAAGAAAACCCAATCCACACCACTGAAGCGAAAGAAGAAAAAATACTATCCTGATGAGGTTGTGGTTAAATGGAGAGAAGAGAAGAAAAATCAGAAAGAAGGGGAGTCTAAGTTTGTCTCAGACCCTGCAGAGGAAAAATCTTCTAAGTAAAAGGCATTAGAAGAGATTGAAAAGAAAGAGAAAGAGAAAAAGTAGAAGAAAAAGTTGTCTGAGGCTGAAACAGTTCAATCCCTTCTAAAGGCTGCTGAGAAAGCTTTTGAGAATATTTCGGTACCAGAATCCTTCTTGATAAAATCATTACCAGATAATTTGAGAAAGATGTTTGTAATTTTGGAAAAACATCAAGAATAAGTAGTATAAGAAAAAGAAGTAGAAGAAGAATAAAAATAATAAGGCAGTGGTGATACCGAAGATCTGATAAAGAAAGTTCAGGATTTTCATGAGAAGGAAGGCCCTTCTGAGAAATTATCATTCTGAACCTCTCAAGCTGAATCACAAAAGCGTTATACTCCTAGGAAGGATGAATAGAAATCTGAAGAAGAAGTAGACAAACCATATGAAGAAGAAAGCATCAATAAATATTTTATTCCCCCAGAGGATGCTAAGGAAGGAGCCAAAATGGAAGATTTTTATATAGACAAAATCGTCTAGCTATTCGATAGTGAACCTGAATCTCCTAATCAAGAGGAAGAGATTCTAAAGGTTGATAAGGAAAAACATGTAGTAGTTGATACACCTACCAAGGTTGTGGTAAAGAAGAAAGATGATGGTTGTTCTTTAAAGAGTAAATATTTTGAGTTAGAAAAAGAAACCTCACCAAGAATAATTTCTGATTCAGAATCGTCCTCCCTTGGACATGATTTTGTAGTCTAGTCTATAAATAAGCTTATTGGGACTATACCACTATTTCCCAGTATAGACTCGGGATTCCAAATACATCAATACTCTTTAAATTATAAATCAGATTCAATATCCATGGTGATTGATAAGTGTGTCAAACTGGAGGCATACTTCGAAAAAATTTATTAGCTATGAATATAATAAAAGGTCATGCAAAAAGATGAAAAGCTGGTCAATGAAGATAGTAGAAGAGATGAGTTTATTGATGAATTCCAAGAAAGTCTCAAGGATGATTTTGACACCGAAGATGTGAAGATCAAGGATATCACAAATAGTTTTGAGGAACAGCTAACTCTGGAATAGAATTATTTGATGCAAGAATTGAATGATCTGAATGGGAAGTTATATTCAATTTCATAGATTTGGAAGAGGGAAAGTGATCTCAGAATAAAAATTGACAAAAAATTTGCTAAGCAATAATAAGTTTTAAATGGGTAGGCCGAATCTCTTAGGGATTAGGAAGAAAAAAATAAAATCCTTAGATATGAAAACAAAAAATTAGGATCAGCTTCTCAAACGTGTAGAGGAAGACCACATGGAACTAAAGAAGCTGAAAATCATAAAAAGGAAGTTGATACTGAAACAGAAGTAAGGATAATATTTTTCAATTCTGATCTTTCATTGTATTCCTTACTTGTATAATTTTTTTCATCATAATGAAATTTTGGGTTTCTCTTTATATTTTTGGTTTTCTAGTAATAATATTTCAGGTACCACATTTCCTTTTCCATATCATGTATTCCTTTTTTAAAATCACAAAGGGGGATAAAGGAATGTTAAAAAAGAGTACAATGTAAATGAAGTAATTTCCCTAATTAAGGGGGAGTTCTTATCCAAGAATATTTTAATATGCAATAAAATGATAAGTCTTAATCTAGAAATGAAGAATAAGATCCTTAGTGGTTCCAAAGCCTAAGGGGGAGTAAGACATATTCATTATTTCCCATGTGTTAAGGAAGATAAGTTTTATTTTCGAAGTCTAGAATTTTTTTTCTAAGTCCTTATTTTCTTTTTCGTAAGGATGTTTTTTCTTTCTAAAAAGGGGAAGATTGTTGAGTCAATAAAATTTCCTTTTGACTTTTCCAATCCTTCTTGTTTTGAAAATCACAAACACTCCATCTTAAGGTAAATTTCTTTTCCCTTATGTTTTATCTTGATAAGGAAATTTTTCATTTCTTAAGGAAATTTTCCTTCCTCAAGAAAATTTTATCCTTACCTAGTTTTTCTTTCATAAGTGAAATTTTCTTTCCTTAAGGAAATTTATCCTTACCTTATTTTCATTGTTCATGGAATAATTTCTCTAAACATAACTAATTTTATTTATAAGTATAAATTTTTTTTTTGTATCTAAAACCGAATAATCTTATAAATACTAATGCATAGAGCATTCTATTTTCAGGATCCGAATTCAGACTCCGAACTTTCTGAGTTCAGACTCTGAATTCTCTGAATTCGGACTCCAAACTTTCTATGTTCAGACTCCAAATTATATGAATTCGGACTCTAAATTCTATGAATTCAGACTCCGAATTCTTATGAATTCTTACTCTAAATTTCCTTGAAATTCAGACTTTTTAATTCTATAGAATTATGGTTCTAAATTATTTTGAATACAGAATCTGAATACACATGTATTCTAGACACTGAATGGTTTTTTGGTTAGACTCTGAACTTTTATTATTCCTTACATTCCAAAAAATGGTTTTGGTTATGCAACTGTATTTTTTTCTTACTCTTGTTTGAGTTATAAAAGAATTTCGTGCTTTCTGTTTCTAAACAACTGTTGTTTGAGTGACACGTGTACAGGTCCCTCCAAAATTTAAGGAAAAGTATGATCGTTAGAGGAGGGAGGCGACTGTTGAAGATTTTCCTATAAATAGGAGCTCACTTGAAAGAGCTTGGGAGGTTGATCAATCTAGAGATTACATGCTACTGAAGTGATTTCTAGAGAGAGAGGCTTAATTACTTTGTGTGTACTGAACATCTTGTTTAGAATTGATTCATGTGACTTCAAATTTTGTTGAGTACTTTTGAGGGCTTCTGTGGATAGGAAGACAAAGGTGTTAACTACCTTGAACTTCGAGGGCTTGCGTGGATAGCAAGACAGAATCCGATATTCGTATCGAGGGCTTACCCTGGTGTGAGTAAGATAGAATTTATTGAAATTATAAATCAAGGGACATTTATCCAAGGTTGTTAGATACCCTTATCTTTGGGTTAAAAGATTTACTACCAGTTACTTGTATATTTTCACGTTTTCCATCACATTTTGGTTGTTGTGGAAAGTATAACTGTCTTATACTTCCTTATACTTGTACTCTGATTAGTGATATTCTATATGCATTAAGGTAGAATCTTTATCTTTGTAAACTTTTCTTACGTTTCATTTCTAGAACCACATTTCTGGAATCAATAAAGTTGGTAGAAATAAGAGGCTTTGTGAATTTACCTTTTTTAACTCTGTTAAGCATTACTATCTTTAAAAGTTCCAAAGGAATTTTTTAAATTATAAAATTCAACCCCCTCTTGTATATTAATAATCTACATCATTGTTTCAATACTACAATCAGTATCATTTTGATCCAATAGTCATTATATAAACATATCTTGAATAATAACAATGAAATAATGATCATATTTCAAAATATAATATAATTTTAAAACCTATCATTAATGATGGTCATAAAAAATGAACCAATATTTCAATCATAAAGACAGTATTCCATACACACATAAGAGTAACGTTCCCATTTTTCAGTAATCATTATAGAAAGAATGTAAGTAACAATATGCATTTCCACAATGATAATTATTTTATAAATACTTTGATTTTTAGTCACATATAGTTATATATATAATTATAGTGATATAAAATTAATCACATCATGTCGATTATGTGGTAGTCCACACGTCCATGACCTATGTTATCACTTTTTATTGTGTGAAAGGGTAATAAAGAAAATGATATATATAATATTTTTAGAATTTTAATTAATTTATTCATATAATACTGATTTTTTTTAAGTAGTATATTTTTAATTAAAACAATCTTTTAAACATTCTTGGAATTGTGTGATCGAATCACATCTATTTTAGGAGGTGGTTGTCTATAATTTCACAAACGGTGTAATAGTATTTACATAAAATGGAAAGTGTAAGGTTATGTGATAAAAAAATGAAGAAACAAAAAATAAATAATTAATATAAAATATATCATATATAAAAATAGTTTCCTTTTTAATTACCAAAAAAGGAAATATGTTAATTGATAAACGAATAACATCATTTCATTAGGTGGTAACTCATCGTACACATAAATATTAAGTATGTTTCCCATTATATAGATGTGTGTGGACGTTTAGATCAAACCCTTTTCATAAAAATATATGTATATCGAGGACAGTAGTGTTTTTATATAATCATGAAATAGAGATACATTATGGAGTGGAGGGTGATGTAATACTAAATCGCTTGTGGAAAGATGTTACCTCTTCTTTTGGTAAATCCATTTAGTTTGAAGCAAAGGGATTCTTGGGATTGATTTAACCCAAAGGGAGGGATTACAAGATAATGGTAGGTATGTATAGAATCTATTTTTACAGATCATGTTTAATCCAAAATTTCTTGATATTTGCGAGGAAGTTAGAGGAGATGGGGCCTTTTATAGTAGAGGAGGAGTGGCACATTTTTAAATGATTGGAACAGGGATACTAACCATGTTTTCTCATATCATTTCTATCCAATAATAGTCCAAATTAGATCCAATGGAGGATAGGGTCATTATATTACCTAAAAATGTATTTTTTATATGTATATAGGTAATTTTGTCTATTACCTTTAACGTTTAGTACCCTGTAATGTTTTTTTCTTGTTTATCACTGTAATTCATTTAATTACATTCACTATTTATTTTGGTAAAAAATATTGTTTTTAATTATTTTTCATTATAAACTATTCTTCTTCCAAATATATAATCAATTTTTATAAACTTGAATCACAGAACTGGAAGAAATTAATAAAAAATTTATCCCGTAGATGGGGTGATAATGTGGGGTTTTAGATTAAAAACATTTAAATGTTTTCTAAGATTTAAATCAAATTTCAATATAAAATTGAATAAAATGAGATATATTTTATTAATTTATTAAAAAATTATCTATTAATAATTTAAAAACAATTAAAATAATTAATTATCCTTATAAATAAATTGTACAAAGTAGTAGTTAATAATTAGAATTCAGTGTTCTTCATTATTCATTAAAAATTACAACTTTATAAAAAATTCCAAATATTCACCCTAACTTACTTTTTATGAATATAATTAATATATAAAGTTTATTTTTAAATATAAATTTCTTAATATTTAAAAAATTGTGTTTGAAATAGGTTATCCATTAAAAGGTGGTAAATATGCCTTAATTGGAATAAATTATTTAACATATAAATTTGGATTTGTTCTTATTTTATGCTAATAAAATATATTGTATTAATATAAAAAATATCTAAATGAATATATATATATATATATTAAACTAATATCACCCACTAAATTATATTTATTTTAATTTATTAGGATAAAACAACATTGTGAGCATAAAAATAGTTTTTTATAAAATCATTCCATTTATATTCAGTTGCTTCATATATCTATATTTAATTAACTTGTAAAAATTAATTCATTATTTATTTTATATTCCATATATTTTCATATGTTATTTAATATTATTAATAAAAACTAATTTAAAGGCTAAGTTATGTCTCATTGTATTGAATAATAAAATTTTAATAATATATTATTTTTTGGTAAAACACGGTAGTGCATTTTATAGAATCCTTTAAAGAAACTTGTTGGTGCGTATGAAGTATTCTTACTCAGTTTTTCATGAATTTAATTGTATAAAAAATATTTAATTTATTTAAAACATTAAATATATTATAAATTCTCGAGGTATAAAATTCTCTTATGTTCTTAGTGTTGACTGTCATACACACTATTGAATACAAAGATCCAACATAATATTCTTGGGGAATTACATATCAGATATATATATATACACCATATAAATTTCTTTTCCCTCATAATTCTCATAAATTAGAGGAGATAGAGGAAATACAACTGATGTCATTTTGTGATGCAGTAGTTCATCGTACATGAAAAGTGATGTCTTTACCCATTTGAGGGATGTGTGTGTAGGTGGAATTAGAACCCACAATATTACAAAATCTCAGTATATTTTGGATATTATTCTTATTATATTACAATTTAATAAAAATAAATTAAAAGAGTATATTTGGAATCAATTTTAAAATTCATGTTGATGAAAGTTTCCTTCTTTTTAGGTAACTACTTCTGGTTTGTAGCGAAGGACATCTTGGTTTGATTTTTTTCCAAAGGTTAGGACTAATGATTTATGGGTGGGATGTCATGAGATTATCCTGATAGGTTCTATAAGAGGTCGAGGTCTTGATAGGTGTAATGGAATAAGTTAGGATGTGTTTATTTTTATAGTGGAGGGAGAGAAGTATTCATGTAAAGCATAAAAGGTAAACACTATTTTAGGGTGGAATTTACATAAATTGACACCAAAATGGAAAAATAAAGGAGTAAATGTAAATTATGGTTGGGAAAAAATTTAACACACAAAAATAGATGAATTTTTATCATTTTGTTACATAGTCATTTAGTTTTATTTTTTGTTTCAATTTAGATTTTATTAATAAAATTGGTTTTTAATCCTACGTAATTTGACCATTAAGAATAAATTAAAGTGATATTTATTATAAAAAATAGACCAAAATAATTATAAATATGATATTTATTTCAAGAAATAAAAAACTATTGTTTGTTGTAAAATAATTGTATAACAAGCGCATGTAACATAGAAATTCTACTTTATCCCAAATCTAGTTAATAATGTTTTAACTATTTATGGGTCAATATTTTCATTATAAAAGATAAATTACTCACTAAATAGACCAAATTTTATTATTATTAAAATTTATAAATTAATTGGAAGAAGGTATTATTAATAATAATTTTAATTCTTTTTAAATTTCTTTTGTTATAAAATATAATTACTATAAATTTAGACATTATTGACATAATTTTAATTTAAAAATAAAAAAAGATAGATTTCATATATATTAATTTCACATATTTTTAGCTTTATATAGGAATATAAAAAATATTGCAATATACTATTCATTAGATTTACATTCCTTTTAATATATATACCTTCATTTTATTAATTATTAACTAAATAATCCATGTGTTATCGTTTTTCTAGTGTTTAATACAATTATATAACCAGTAAAAATTAAATATAAATTAACATGATAAAAAATAATTTATATTTAAAAATAATTTTTATAACCAAAACTATGTAACCTCTTTTATACACTAACGCTTTATAATTTTTAAAGGTAAAGAAGGATCCTTTTTGGTATTTTTCCTTACATAACTTATTATAAGGCTAATTCTGATGAACATGATTCCCAATGCCCAATAACTATTTAAACAATAGGGTACATTTTCAAAATATTTTCAAATAATTAACATTGGATATCCTTCTAGTTAATTCTGGCCTTTATAATTAAGGATTAGTCATTTGTTATGCTTTATTTTACATTAATTATTGAAATATATTTTAATTATTTCACTAAGATATTATATCAAAAAACAATTTTAACTTATTGTAATATAAATAGTATACATGTTATATATTTATAGGTCCATTTTAACAAATCCAATTCGCATATGTTCCAAAATTAAATTTTGATCTAATCCCCCAAACGTAGTGAGAAAGCATGTTATCAAAGTTAAAATGAAAAAATATTCATTCAGTGTATATATCTAAATTTAATATAAAAATTATTCCAATAACAAGATTGGACTAATATGTATATATATTTTATCTAATTTATCTTTTAAAAAGGTTTAAAATAAAATTTAGCATTAATAATTATTTAACCATAAAGGAAATTCTCACCTGAAATGCTATATTTCTTCAGTATTCATCAAAAAATCATATTTATTTGAAAAGTAAAAACAAATTCACCATATGAAAAATTTAATGTTCCTTGTTCAAAAATGATGTTTATTTTCTCAAATAAATACTATAAAATTTTAAAAAATTAAAATTTTAAAAGTGTTACCATTAAAAATCTATAAAACTACCTTTTAAAAATATACATCTTTTTATGCATAAATTGCGTATATTCTAATTTTAAGCCTATAATATTTTTTTATAAATGTAAAAACGATATATAAAAATCTTAGAAAAAATTATTTTTATTCATATTCACACATGCCAATTTAATATCATCACAATATCTTTTATATTAAATGATAGCATCAATAATATATTATTGTTAGGTGTGCTCGATATTGGGTGTATCACAATGTATCAAAGGGACTTTTTCTTTTGTAAAAAAAATATAAAATTGGTGTTTCATGTGATTCAAGATAAACTATATATTCTATAAAACACAATCTATTGAAAAATTTAAAATAAAGGGAAAAAATATATTTCATAAAAAATCAGGATGTTATGTCACACACATATTAAAATAAATTAATCCTTTAAAATTATTCTTGGTTATCCAATGATTAACATTTATATAATTAGTTCATTGAAACCCTAATTTTAAAAATAGTTAATAAAACAAAATCATAAAAAGGAAAACACAAAATGTAAATGTCACTTGATGTTATGAATTACTAAGATTCCACCTAGGGAGAACATGGATTGGAATGGAGGAAAAACATAAATAAATATTCAGGGTAAATGAGGTCATCGACCCCAAACAAGTGAATGATGAGTGGAAGGTTAAAAAACTCAAAAACATAAATGGATGATGATCAAAAATTAAACTAGTTCATCATAATTGAAGGAACTATTATTATACTTTTGGTTTCGAGATGCGTCACCTAGAGTTAAATAATTATATTACCTTCTATTCCTATAGATAAAAATAAATATACTTACATTATCTTTATTATTTCATCCTTTAGTCAAATTCCACCAAAGTAAAATAAAATCTCCCAATGATGTATATTCATGATGAATTTTTAACTCATAAAGCACTAACAAATGTTTAATTACCACATAACCATAAAAGGAAGAGTGAAGGTATTCCACATGTCTTTAGACATTAACCAAAACCAGAACGGTTAGAACAGGGTAATATAATTCAAAAAATGAATAATACATCATATTATACACTAATCATAAAATTTAATACCTAATATTGAAACTAATGTATTCCCTAAGTAATTATATTTAATATTATTTAATCAGTTCCAAACTATGTTTGAAAACCTGATATTAGAACGATTCGGTTATATATTCATACAAGTTAAATAAAAAATTATTCACAAAATAAAATAATATATTTTTTCCAAATAAACATAATCATTACCTGATTAAAAAATGTTTATTCTAATCCAGAAATCATGTAGGCCAGTGCAAGTGTGTAAAACCTTTATCATTATTTTATCATGGGTTCAGTCCCCATAACCATTCTGGATGTGAAATGTTGTCACCGAGCATGTGGTTTGTCCATTTTTTTCATTAAACATGAAAACTAAATCCTTAAAAAAACATGTCCTTATGATTATAGTGGTCAATAATACCTCATTCAAAAAAACACATATCTCCAAAAAGAACTTTTGGATATCATTTCCGAAAACCATAATGGGGTTTCAAATACATTTAACTTATGATAAAATATTATAATATTGACCTATTTTGGAAACCACAACTCCTAAGATGACCATATTGTTAAACATTATAATATCCAAATTTATCTAATCCAAACTTGCATACCAACTATAACATCCCAGAATCCGCAATTTCAGATCCTACACTGAAATCCATAACATTACATTTCAACCTATGATGTCAATAATTGTTACACAACTTTATCCATAAAAACCATACAATATTAAAGGATAACATGTATCACTTAAATAATAGATTATATTTTATGTTTATATATTTTGAGAATTAGTAAAATATCTTACATAAACAAATCATTTCATCATTGGTAAATATTTCATTAAAATATTATTTCATGCATTTAACCCAACTTTTAATATTTCACTATATGTCATCGACATCATCCATGTTTAATCCTTTATAAAAATAAAGAGTTTATCATAATTATATAAACCTGGGAAAAGGGATAAATTATAATGGTGGTATCATATACTTAGTATGGGTAAACATAAGCATTACAATTATATGTCATCCATAAGATTAAGAGTGAATAAAGGTATGTTGGCCTAATCAAAGTGGACAAGCTAATCATAAAAGAATTAAAATTCATATTTAACTAGAATATAAAATATTAATACACTAAAAAATATATATTCACCAAAAAATAATAATTTAGGTCTATGTGATGTCAATCTCAACCCTTAGAAACATTATAAACCCATATAAAGCATAAGTAAACACAAATGAATCTTGGGAAATGAATATACATTTCACTCTTAAAAAATAATAACCATGTAGTAATGTTCCATACATGCCACTCTTACAAATATAATTAAAATACGTCTAACCTACATATCCAATGCATTTTAGGGCTATCACATACCCACCCATCATTATAATATCATGTAACCACCATTCATTAATTTATAATGTAACCACCCATCAAATATTCAAATACCATTTCAAAATCATCAGACATAATTAACCAATGGAAATTAAATGGGTTTAATAACAATATCTCCAAAACATGTGTAATTCATATAAATTAAATGGGTTAAATAAAAATCTCTCAGAAACATCAATAACTATTTTAAATGAAATGGGGTCCATATCAATCCCTAGGATAAATGAATAACCCGTAGAAAAGAAAATGGGTCCAAAATAATCTCTTTTAAACATGATTAACTTGTGGATAAGAAATGAGTTAAATAAAAATCTATATGAAACATGAATAACCCATGGAAAATAAATTTATTAAATAAAAATCTCTTTAGAACATGAATAACCCATGTAATGTAAATGGGTTTAATAACAATATATTGGAAACATGAATAACCCATGGAATGATATGGGTTCCAAAGAAATCTCCTTGAAATATAGTTTACCCTTAGAAAAGAAATGGGTAAAAAACAAATATATTTGAAACATGAACCCATAGAATAGAAATGGGTTATGTAAAATCTCTTGGAAACATGACTAACCCATTTAAATGAAATTTTTTAAATGAATATACCTTTGAAATATGAATAAACCATGGAAATTAAATGGGTTAGATAAAAATATCTTGGAAAAAGAAATAATAAATCCAAATAATGAATAAGGATAATATAGAAAAAAAAATTAATAGTGGAGGATAATTATAAATAATGGGTTTTTATGTTTATTAAGGTAAATACCATTAAAATTAAATTAAATGTTTTTTTGTAAAATGATCACTAAACATTCCAATGTTTCCAATGCCATGTTGAAACATTTGAACAATTAACCTCGTGATTTGAATGAAAATAAATTAAAGATAAAATATCAGGATAAAAAGGATATTAATGATATAAAATTTCATATATATGTATATACACCTTGTAAAATAAGATATGGGTATAAGATAACAAATGTCTCCTGGAAAGAAAAATATGAAAAAATTCATTTACCCCCTTTTTAACATATAAATTATAATCCACAAAAAATATATTATAAAAATTATATTTAAAACCACAAAAATTTCAAGGATAAGATACATAACATACATTCATGGGATGTATACACACTATACAGTATAAATATGTGTTGAATAAAGAATAAGTCTCACATAAATAAAAGTGAAACTATAAATCCACTTACAACCATGGTAACCTATGAATTTGAATCCCAAAATGTATTTTTCCTAAAATGGAAAATATAAATTCCCTTAAGATACATTATTTCTTGAAATTATATATAATAAGGGTAATTATATACACCACACAAAATAAATAATCTGTTATTTGACTTAGGCCTCATGAAAGTAAAAGTGAGACAGTAATCCCTTACCCCGAGTCAGGTTTGTCAGACTCTTTCTCTATCTTCCTGAATAATAATATTACATTTATTATATAATTGATTTATAACCTTTTCCATGTTTATTATTAAATTTATTTCACATATAAACATTTTATATACATTTACATAATGATTGGTATTTTTATCGGATGTTTTGAACAAATTCGACTTATGTGTCAAAACTAACTTTGATATGTTAAGTATGCTCAATAATTTAATTATATAGAAATATAAAGAATAATTTTCAGGAAATAATTATCATATTTTTATAAAAATTATACTTTTAATACCAATCATGGATTATGGATATGAAAAATGAACCAGTTTTACAATCATAGAGACAATATGTTTTACATATGCATGAGTAATATTCTCATTTTTCAATGTTTTTTTCAAAAGAAGGTAAGTAGAATTTATAATTACATAATTATAATTTTTAATAAATAACATAATATTTAATAATATATTTATATATATCATTATTAATGTCACTACCCATCCCTCGAGGACCATGTTGTGACTACCCCAAAGCCCGACTTCCATAGGCCAAGGGCTGACAACTAGCACCGGAAAGGCATATCCCTAAAACGGGATGGCATTGCCTTTGAACCTGTATAGACACACAGTCCACAAACAAAAAAAGAAGAAACCATGAAGTAAACTGTTGTTCTAAATGTGTGATGAAAGTAAAGGGGCTGGAATAAAAGCCCAACTAAAAAGTAAAAGTACAACTGAAAAGTGAAAAATATCACCTAGATTGTCCACTGAGGATCATACCTATTGAACAGGTACAGCTCCCGATCAGTAGTCTATGCATCACATCCCATAAAATGATCAACTTTAGAGCACCGTCCAGTCCTAGCTCCCTTTGCATCGATCAATATTGTCTGTCATCTGCACAAGACACAACAAGGTGCGGGCATAGCCTGTGCAGGGGTGAGTATAATGATACTCTATAGGGACCCCGAGACCCCCGTAGGTGTCCCATAGTTTCACAAATTAAATACCATAATGCAGGACCTCAATCTCAAAGCACTAAGAAATAGGCATCAACTCTAGTTAGTTATATTCTCTTACATATACCTAAGTTATCAAGACATACTAATCTCTTACATGATGGAAGAATGCCACAAATGTAACACAACGAATGTAGAAGTACCACACAGGTAACACCATGAGACAACACCATGAAGGTATAATTACCTCATAGGTAACACCACGAATATGAAACCACAATGGTATAATTACCACACAGGTATCACCATGAATATTGAAGTACCACATAGGTAACTCCACAAAAATAACACCACAAAGGTGGAAGTACCAATCAAGTAACACCACGAAGACAACACCACGAAGGTAGAAGTACCACATATGTATCAATGTAAAGATATAAGTTCCACATAGGTAACACCATGAAGATAACACCATTAAGGTAAAAAGACTCATCCCACGCTAGGTATAACTTATGTTCAGAAATACAGATGATTAGTTATAAGGATAGATAATCTAATTCTATTAAGAAGTAGTACTGTTGACCCACATAGGATGGATAAGTAATAACCCTCATTGACCCACAGAAGATCTGACCCACACATGATTGGTATGTGCTGACCCACAGAGGATCGCTGAGCACTAAACCACACAGGATTCGATAGATGCAGACCCACACAAGATTGATAGATATTGAACCACAATTGATTGATGTTCTTCCTTCACGTTACAAATTGCCATAGGATTCCTCACACCCGGTATGATCAAGTTTCGTAGAATCGTCCCCTCAAGATATTGGTCATACATTGAATAAAACTATGCTCTATAAAGGAGTAACCCAAAGGACCACCATGTCATGAGGGTTCCAACACAACAAATGGTGCGTCAATCAAGTACTCAGCCTATGACTTATAAAAGATTTAGTTCTGACGACCTAGATGAATTCAGGTCCGATCCAACCTGGTTGTACTCCAATTATCTCCAGAACCCATGTGAAGTATACCAAAAGGAACATATTTCTTCATGGGTACCAAAACTATAGACTGTTCATCAAGAAAACATCTAATTCTCAAGATATTCCTTTGAAGTGTTTCTAGGTCCACCCCAACACGGTCTGGGCTGGGCCGCGGCGAGCTCGGCCCGGCACACAAGGGGGTTTCCCAGACCACAAGGGCGCAACCCGGCCTATAACAGATATTTCTGGCCCACAAGGGCATAACCTGGACCGCAAGGGGGTGCGGCCTGCCGGTCTAGCCCGCAGTGGGGTACACCCTTACAAGTGCGGGGGGGGGGGGTGTCCCGTGGTCTCCCAAATGGCCCGGAAGTCGTTCAACATGTGAAGTGGCAGTGCCAAGTGGGTGTCGCCTAGTCACCATGAAACCTGCTGGAGGAACAGGTCCCTCCTTCACCATGGCTTCGTTCGTGGCCTCTTTCTCACCGACGGATCATGATGGCGCGCCACCCTACCTCCTCCTTCCAGAGTCAGTTCATGTCGGCCGCCTCCTTTACCCGCCATAACTTTGGCCACAACCTTTTTATCACAGGTGGTGCACGATAGCGTGCCACACCTCCTCCGCAGCCAGCCAGTGCCAACCATCACCATCACATTTCACATTGGGTCTTGTCTAACCTGAAGGCAATGCTAGTGAAGAATGCACCAACATTCAATAAAAGGGAAGAGGGACAGTGAATTATTTGTTTGGACTACACCCTCCATGTTAGGTTGATAACAAACGGGTTGGAAGGATTCAAATAACTATTGAAAAACAATTCATGATTAAACCCTACCTCAAGAATGATGGTGAAACACCCGTGGTTGAGGAAGGGGGTCGGCGTCCACTGTTCCTAGAAACTAGCCTCCAACAATGTCACTCGATCATCGATCTTCTGTTCGAGGTAACGATATCTCTCATCACCGCTCATCGAAACCGGCTCCATCTTCCAAGGGTATGTTTTTGCGACTCTTTATCATCACTTAGTTTCTTAGTTAAGCAGTGTCGATACCTCTTTCCAATCTCCATATGAATAGAAGAAGGGGATGGTGAGCAACGTTCCTAGAATTAATGGGGGATCAATAATTCGGAACCATCCTAACTACCCAATGGTGTTGTTTCTTAGGATTGAAAGGTCAATCCATTTATTATCATGACACGTCATTGGACCCTTGTTGTTGCATGTCTGTTGGAGGAAAAAGAAATGAAACAAAATATCAATGTTTTTTTGTTTATTATTTTTTTAAAAGTCCCAAAAAATAACTTTTTCTCCAGACCTACTGAGGTCAAAGTGAAACATCCTTTAAGAGAATCTTAGCACTATGGATTCAAGGGTGACCTCAAATTTTTAATTCAAGCACCGGTTCAAACATTAGAAAACATTTCTCGAGTGTTTAATTAATGTTCTTTAAAAACAATTCATAAATCCATTCCAGGCACATCGGGCTTCAGAATCACGTTCCCTCAATTTTCACAGATTCATACTAATTTTATATAATTAAAAAATATTACTTGGAAAATCCAGGTCTTTACATTCTCCCCACCTTAGGGATTTTTGTCCCTGAAAGCCAAAATATAGACTAAGAAAACAAATGGGGGTACTAAGCAAGAATCTGATCCTCCCGCTCCCAAGTACTCTCCTGGAGGTTCCCATGTTGATAGAGAATTCACAACATTGTTATTGACTGCCCATAAAGGACTTGCTCTTATCGATCCTCTATCTCTACTAGAACCTTTACAAATGTCGCCCCATCATCGATGTCCAGCTCTCTGTGGTCGATGAAGTGAGATGTGTCGTACACGTATCTATTCTGTTGGGATGCGTGGAAGATGTCGTGCACCCTCTCTGACTGCGGTGGAAGTGACATGTGGTATGCCACCTCGCCAATCCTCCAAAGTATTAGAAGTGGTCTGATAAACCTCGGTGAAAACTTTCCACCTCATCCAAATCTATGTAAACCTCATCAAGGAGAGACCCGTAAGAATACATGGTCTCCCTCCTCAAACTCCAAAGGTATCCACCTCCTGTCAACATAAGACTTATGTCTGCTCTGTGCAGTTTTCATCCACTCTTGGATGATCTACACCTTCTGAATAGTAGCTCGTACCAACTCTGGACCCATAAGTGCTGACTCCCCTGGGTCTGTCTAGTATAGAGGTGATCTACATGGTCGACTGTAGAATGCCCCAAATGGTTCCATATAGATGGTTGAGTGATAATTGTTGTTTTATGCGAACTCCACCAAGGGAATGTGATCCTCCCAATTGTGGCCAAAATCTTGGGCACAAGCATGTATCATGTCCTCCATTGTCAGTATGGTCCCCTCGGTCTGACCATCCATTTGGGGATAAAAGGAAGTATTCAAACATTGCTGAGTCCCAAATTCCTCCTGCAAGACCTTCCACAACTGGGATGTAAAATGTGTGTCACGACCAGAGACTAGCATCAATGTCACCCCATGAAGTCTCGCAGTTTCTTGTACGTAGAGGCATCCAAATCCATCAACAGATCCATACTCTCAGATGGGTAGGATGGGGCCCAACTTGGTGAGTCGGTCAACAATCATGCAAATGGAATCATGTCCCCTGGACATACGTAGAATCCATGTCACAAAGTCCATGGAGATATGATCCCACTTCCACTCTGGAACCTCTAGTGGTTGCGTTAAGCCTATTGGAACCTAATGCTCAGCCTTTACTTGCTGATAAGGGAGGCATTGAAAAACAAACTCTTCCACAACCATCTTTATCCGTAGAAACCAGTGTTAACGCCGGAGGTGCTGGTATATCTTCACAAAACTAGGATGTAAATCTATAGGGGAATTATGGAACTCATCCAACACATCCTCTTGTAGTGCCATTGGTACCATGGTACGTCCTCTGAAGAGGATTACATGCTCCCCACATTCAGAAAATCCATTAGGTTCTTGTACTGAGGATATTTGAACATGTCGAGCCTCACAGTCAATGTCCCCAAGTTGTGCCTCTGGAACTCGCTGAAGAAGTGGGGGGAGTGACTATCATGGATTAGAGGTATTCTACTTCATCTCTATCCATGAAGGATATCTGAAATGGAGGCTAGCTACTCTGTCACCTCACTGAACAACTATAGACCAGACCTCCTACTGAGTGCATCTGCTACCACATTCCCCTTCCCAGAAGAATAGATTATCTCAATGTCATAGTCTTGGAGGAACTCTAGGCATCATCGCTATCTCATATCCAGGTCCTTCTAAGAGAAGTTTTACCTGAGACTATTGTGATCAGAGTAGACTATAAAACCTTCACCCATCATGTAATGTCACCACATATTCAAGGAGAATACCACTACTACTAACTCCAGGTCATGGGTAGCGTAGTTCATCTTATTCTATCTCAGCTATTGCAAAAAATAAGCGATCACTTATCACTCTTGCATCAAGACACATCCATGCCTAGTCCCTAAAAGGTCATAGTAGACTGCATAACCAACGCCCTCTTCTAGAAGCCTCAAGATGGGGGAACTCATCAGTCTCTACCTCAACTCTTGAAAACTCTACAGGCTTCTCTCTCTCCATACGAAGGGCTATCCCTTCTTCTTCAAAGCTGAAAATGGTGCCACAACTCTGGAAAAGTCAGGAACGAATCTCTAATAGTATTTACCCAACCCCATGATACTCTAAACCTTGTTCACACTGTTGGGTGGATCCTAAATAAGAACATCCTTTATCTTTGCTGGATCCACTGCAACTCCAGTCTCCAAGATAATGTGTCCCAAAAAGTGGATATCTCGTATCTAGAACTAGAACTTAGAGATCTTACCATAAAGAAGGTGCTCTCAGAGTGTATCTAGAAATATCTGAAGATAATATGAATGCTCCTCCTCTGACGCTAAGTATATCAAGATTCTATGAATGTAGACCTCCACAAAGCGATCGATGTATGGCTGGATGATTCTGTTCATGAGTCCCATGAACACTACTGGGGAATTGGTCATGCTGAATGGCATAAATAATAACTCATAGTGGCCATAATGACAACTGATGGTCATATTATGCACATCCTCATCTTGTACCATGAGCTAATGCTTGCCTAATTTGAGTTATTTCTTTAAAAACCAATGACCTCCCTTCATTAGATAGAAAAGGTCATCAATCCTCAGAAGTTGATACATGTTCTTCATAGTCACCTAGTTTAGGCACTGATAGTCCACATAGATTCTCAAACTCCCATCTACCTTCTTTTCAAACAAAATCGGGGCTGCCCATGGAGAAACACTAGGCCTTATGAACCCCTTCCTCTACAAGTCCTCCAACTATACCTGTAACTCAAGAAGCTCTGTAGGATCTATCTGATATGATAATGTGGATATAGGTGTTGTATCAGGGTATAGTTCAATGTAAAAGTCTACCTCTCTACCTGAAGGTAGTCCTGGAACATCATCTGGAATGACATCGGCATACCGGTCCACTACTACAGGATATCTTGGACTCTCAACACCAAATGCCCTGAGGGTAAGACTAGAAAATTGATGTGTGATCGGATGCACCCTCCTCTGGGTAAGTCCATCATATGCTGCAAAGGTTCCCTTCTCTTCGGTGAAGGAAAACCTGGTCCCATCCTCATAGACACACCACACTTTGCACTTAATACAGTCAATCTGGGAATGAACTGTGGATAACTAGTTCATACCCAAGATGGCATAATAAGGCCCCAACAATGCTACTAGAAGCTCCCAAATAAATCTCTATCCTCATAGAGTAATCTCAAACTGCTGGCACTAGTGTGTAATTGTTTAATCCTCTCTCGTAGGAGTCTCTAGTCTTAAGGATCGGGCCAGCAGCTCCACCAGATTCTCTGAGCTCCGAATGAGGGCAGTCGCAATAAAGAGTGATTGGGACCTATGTCTATAAGAACTACAACTAAGGTGAAGTAGACATAGATTGTACCTCTATTAACCTCCAAAGTTCCTTGGTCATAGGCCTCAGCTACCTAGAGTAGATCTCATCCCTATCCACCTGCTCCCTTTGGTCTGGGTGGACCACCTAGAGGTTCTGGCAGTGGAACCTTGTATCACCACCCACCACCTAGCACAGGACCAGCTCCACTGCCACAGCCACCTACTTCCAACAGACCTCCCCGGTTGAATATCTATCTCTACCTCGGTAGTCCCTCGACCAACTGTTGGTCATTCGTATGGCTGTTCGGGCAGTCGCGAGCCTTGTGACCCTACCCGCCGCATGAGTAGCACTGCCTACTCCTCAGCAATCCTACTCTGTCCCGTGAACCCCGCACCACTGACCTTGTATCCTAGGGTCTTCCACCAAAAGTTCTAGCCCTCTTGGGCCCCTGAGTCATCTACATACTACCTGATGCAAATGACTCTACCACCTGACGTCTAGTGGCGGCTCTCGCTATCGGTGCATGCTCAACAAGGAATCTCTCCACCAAAATCGCTTACTCTAGAACCCCATCCTACGTAAGAATTCTGATAAATATCATAGATCCTCTTATCTTCTGTTGTATACCCTTATCAGTGGTCTGTCATATGATGTAAGGGTCACGTACCATGTCGGTGGGGTAGTTGGAGAGATTAGTGAACCATGAAAAGTACTAGGCCACATTCATGTTGCCCTGCTGTATGTGCAGAAATTCTTATATACGCATTGAGCATAGAGTCGCTGGGATGAACTCTACACTGAAAAGGCTCTCTAAGTCCACCAAGATATGTGTCACCTTGTAATGTAACTTGTGCATAAAGCTCCACTATCTCCATTCTACTACCTGAAAAAGACTGGCTGCTAGGATCACTATAAGGTTATCTGGTGTCCCAACTAGGCAGAAAACTCTAACTACTGCCTCCAGCCAATCCACAGCTTCATGCGGGTCCATCTCACCTCAAAACCTGAGAGACCTCAGCTACTAAAACTCATGCAATGTGCTTAGTATTCGTGCACCCTCTATTGGTGGGGATGATGAAAACAACTTTTGAATAGGTAGTGGTGCTACTGGTACACTACCCGAAGGTGCTAACTCCGTAAGAGGGCCCTACACTGAGGCATCATCGCTCAGTGGGCCATCATCATGTACTCTGTCAAGAATCATGGATGTATGTATACATGGTGGAATCCTAAAAGAATCCAGGTGTTCCATAGTCAATAATTTATAACCGGTGAGATGACATGAAGAGATCATAAGAAAAACCTTTCAAAACAAACACAATTAATGTTTTCATGCACTGAGTCAGAAATCAGAATTTAGGGTCTAGGTGCGTGGATACGTTGGCCACCGAACCAACACTAGATTCCCCAAACATAAAACCACACTCATAACACTTAACACTATTTCCACATAGAAAATATCACATTCCTTGTTCTTTAGTATAACTGACTCCTCTTACACCACTTTGTCACTACCCATCTCTCGAGCCGCATGTCGTGACTACCCCAAGCCCGCCTTCTATAAGCCAGGGGCTGGGGACTAGTACAGAAAAGGCGTATCCTTATAACGGAAAAGAATCCACACTTAACATGTATAGACACACAGTACAAGAACACAACAAGAAGCAACCACGAAGTAAACTGGTATAGTAAAAGTGTGCTGAAAGTAAAGGGGTCGGAATACAAGATCAACTGAAAAGTAAAAGTATAACTAAAAACTAGAAAATAGCTCTTGGATCATACACTAAGGATCATACTGGAAGGGCGGGTTCAACTCACGATCAGTAGTCCCTACGTCATGTGATGCGAAATGATCCACCTACAAGCATCGTCCAGTCCTAACTACCTCAACCTCGATCAATGTTGTCTGTCGTCTGCACAAGACACAAGAAGGTGCAGGAATATCCCATCCATGGGTGAGTATAACAATACTCATTAGGGACCCTAAGACCCCCGTAGGTCTCCCAGAGTTCCACAAATGAAAGACCACAAAGTAAGACCTCAATCTCAAAGCATGAACCAATAGACATCAACTCTATTTAGGTATATGCTCATACATGTACCCATGTTATCAAGACATAATCATCTCATACTTGAGTAGAGAATACCAAAAAGTTAACACCACGAAAGTAGAAGTACCACACAGGTAACACCATGAGACAACACCATGAAGGTAGAAGTGCCACATAGGTAACACCATGAATACAACACCATGAAGGTAGAAGTACCACACAAGTATCACCACATAGATAGAATACCACATAGGTAGCACCACAAAGGTAGAAGTACCACACATGTAACATCACGAAGGTAGAAGTTCCACACATGTATCCCCATAAATATAGAAATACGACATAGTTAACACCAAGAAGATAACATCACAAAGGTAAAAGGCTTAGATCACACTAGGTATAACTTATGTACAAAAATACAGATTATTAGTTATAAGGATCGATCATCTTATTCTATTAAGAAGCACTGTTGCTGACCCACACTGCATCGATAGGTGATAACCCTCACTGACCCACACAAGATCTGACCCACACATGCTCGTTATGTGATAACCGACATAGGATCATTTAGCACTAACCCACAAAGGATCTGATAGAAGCTAACCCACATAGGATCGATAGATGCTGACCCACACAATATCGATGTTCTTTCTTAACCTTACATTCTGCACAGGATTCCTCACACCCAGTGCACTCGAGTTCCATAGAATATTCCCCTTGAGATATCGGTCATACCTCAACCACCACTATTCTCTACAACGGAGTAACCCAAAGGACATCCATGTCATGCAAGGGGGTGTGGCCCTCCGGTGCAGCCCGTGGTGGTGTCCGACCTAGCTGGTGGGGGGGTGTGAGTCCCCCAATCTCGAGAATCCCGGATTCCATTCAACTTGTGAAGCGATGATGCCATGTCGGCACCACCTGGTCGCTGTAGAACCCCCCCCCCCCCAAAGGCACGGGTTCCTCTTTCATCATAGCTTCTTCCATGACCTCCTGCTCACTAGTGGTGTGCGACGACACATCTTCCCACCTCCTCCTTCCGCATCCAGCTTGTGTCGGCCACCTCCTTCACCTGTCATGGCTTCAGCCGTGACCTCTTGCTCCCCGGTGGCGCGTGACGGTGCACTACACCTCCTCTGTGGTCGGCCAGTGTCGGCCACTTCCATCACTTGTCATCTTGGGGCTCATCCAACCTGAAGGCAAAGTAATCGAAGAATACACCAACTTTAAACAAAAAGGGTGGAGGGACTGTGCCTTATTCATTTGGCTTGTTCCCTCTGCGTTTGGTTGATAGAAAGAGGGTAGGAAGGATTAAAATAACTCTTGAATAAAAAATCAAGATTAAACCCTACATTAAGAATGATGGTGAAATGACCACTATTGAGGAAGTTGGTCATTGTTCTCCATCTCCCACAACTAGCCTCCAACGACGCCGCTCGATCTTCGGTCTTCAGTTCGGGGTTTTAGTGTCGCTCGTCACCGCTCATCAGAACTGGATCCTTCCTCCAAGGGTTTGGCAGTGTGGAACTTTATCATCCCTTCGTTGCTTGGTGATGTAGTGTTGATACCTCTCCCCAATCTATATATAAATACGATTTGGGGATGTTGATCAAAATTTAAGGAATTAATGGGGGTTCATTAATTAGGAACCTTCCTAATTACCTAATGGTTCTATTACTTAGGTTTGAAAGTTCAGGCCATTTATTGTCTTGAAACATCACTGGTCCAATGTTCTCACTTGTCTGTTAGAGGAAAAAGAATTGAAACAGAATAAAAAAGTTATTTTTTTATTCTTTTACAAAAAGTCCCAAAAATTATCTTTTTCTCCAGACCAACTACAGTCGAAGTGAATACCCCCTTAAGATAATTCTATCGCAACAGATTCAATGGTACCCTCTGATTCTTAATCCAAGAACAGGTTCAAAAGTTAAAAAATTCCACTCACACGTTTACTAAATGTACCTTAATAAAGTTCAGAAATTCATTTCGGGAACGCTGGGCCTCGAAATCACGTGCCGTTAATTTTCATAGAATTTTATTAATTCCATATAATTAAAAAAATTACATGGAAAATAGGGTTATTTACAATTGATATGTAGAAAAAATCACATCGCGTCGAGGAAGTGGTAGTCCACACGTCCTCAGACGACGTTATTACTTTTTTGGTGTGTGAATGGTTAATAAAGAAAATAATATAATATTTTTTACTGAAATTTAATTATGTCATGGATATCAAATAATTTTAATTTTTCTCACAAATTTTTAATTAAACTCATCCTTAATACATTTTAAGAGGTATTTTAACGTATTATATTTCTTTGGTGAGGCGTTATTCCACACATCCCCAAATGAAGTTATCGTATTTATAAGAAATAGAACACGTAAATTTATGTGTTATATAAAATTTAAATAAGTATAAAGAAAAAAATAATATTATATATATATCTAATAAATATAGTGTGACAATAATAATTCCCAACCATGATCAGTGGTAAATAAAAAACAAATGACATCATTATGTGATGTTGTAGTTCGCCATAGATGAACGGTAATTTCATTACCCAATTGATGGAAGTGTGTGTAGGTGTGTGCTGAACACTTAATATAACAACAAATAAGTAAATTTAGGATAACGATGATATTTTATAAGCATGTAATAATTTTAGTGACCCAAACCTAAAGATCTCAGAGCCATTGTCTACGAAAATTAAATTGGCATGATTATGTGGAATCAAATTCCAAATGACCTAAGAGTTTAGTAGTCATGGTAAACTAGATAGAAACATGAGTATTTTTAAAAAAATTAACACATTGATTAAAAAATAATTTTTCCATTTTTTAGATAACTTTTTTAAAAAATAGTATATTGATGCATATCTTTAATAGTACACTTATTTGATTCTTATATAAAGGAAACAAACTGATTCTGATCTCAAATGATTCATAAGGGTAATGTTTAGAAGAAGAAATAATGAATAAAATATAATTATAATTATTTCTTGGTAAATAACTGAACACACAAACCATTTTATCTATAAGCTGGGATGAAAGTGCATAAACAAATGTGTGAAATTAAAACACATTCCATGAAATCAATGAAATGGGAATGAAATCCACACATATATATGTCTAAAAAAATCTCATTGATAAATAATAACTGAATCAAAATTAAGGAAATGAATAAATATTCAAAGTCATTTCTAAGGAATACGAAAACATATAATTTCATAGTCTACCCTCCGTTCAGTTTATCACTATGGGTAGAAACCCATCAATTCTTCTTGGAATCAAACTCATAGGGTTTTTTCACCAACTAATTTCATCTTATGAGACAATCGATGCATCGAGGGGCTGACATTAATAGGTCCCCAACCAATATGGAATTTCTTTAATAAAATCATTCATGCCATAAGAATTCTTCATATCAAACAACTATTATGTCTTATCGAATATCTATTTAATCTAAAGGATACCGATTTATCAATATTTTCCCAAATAATAAAATAAAATTCATTGTAAACACCATATGAAAAATGATATATGGTTCAAGAAATAATCATATCCACAAAAATGATATGGATATTTAAAATAAATTCAATTCAAAATGATCATAGGATATTCAATATTTCAGTGGGAATAGAAGGAATCATGTAAGTAAATGTCATTACTATCCTTGGAAAAATAAATCAAAAACCATCCAGATGAAGAATAAGGATGGTGTCGCAACAACATATCCCAATTAGAGTAAAAATAAAGGGTTTCTATCATTGCTGAATTAGAATATTATAAAAAAGTGAAAAAATTATTCAGGAAAATAACCTTTATATTTTAAAAACATTTTATTAAAACATTTCATTTATAATAAATAGGTTTAATGAATAAAGAGATGAATGAAGTTGGGTTTCATTGAAATCATTTTCTAAATAATTTTATGTACGAAATAGTGGGAAAATGGTACTAATACTTGAATAATTACTTCAATAACCATATTATATGTAATTAAAGGATTAATTGAAAAATATTGAAATATTATTCTTGAATGGAAATGATATACTGTTAAAATTATTCTTGAAGAAACTAATCTTTAAACACTCCAAAGTGTCCAATACAACATTGAAGAATTTTAAATCATAATCCTTGTAATGTAATTAAATTAAATAAATTTTTTAGAAACCATGATGATAAATTTATTAATGATATAATATATATACATTGGTTTAGATACACCTCACAAAATAAGTAAGTAGTGAACATTACATTTGTCTCATTGATGTAAAAAGTGAGTGGAAAATCTCATACCTTGCATCTGATTTGTCTCATGTGTCTTTATATTCCTGAATAATAAATTATATAAATTATTTACTTTATATAGCACCTTTTTTATTATTATCAAAAAATTTATATCACTTACTAAATTATTATAAAAAATAATTAATCAATTAAGTTTACTTTCAGTATTTTAACAAAATTGGGTTTATGTGTAAAAGAAATTTGTAGGTAAATTATAGAAAAATGGGCCATTATATAACATGGGATGAATAATAATCATGAAATAATTATTATATTCATACATAAATTATACATTTCCAAACAATTGTTATATATGATTATGAAAAATGAACCAATGTTACAATCATGAAGATTATAGGCTATATAAATGCATGAGTAACGATCGTCTTTTTCAATGTTCATTATGGAAAGAAGATAAGTAACACTATATCTTTTTATAATGATCATTATATCTTCAATATTGGGTTATTTAATTATATAAACTTTTATATATAATTTTTTTGATATAAAAGGAATCACATCGTGTCGAGGAGGTTATAATCTATACGTCCAATATTAACATTATGACTTTTTTGTGCATAAAAGTGTAATAAAAAAAATGGAATATATTATATTTTAATAAAGGTAATTATGTCATGAATATAATATAAATTATTTTTTATTTGAAATGTTTTTAATTAAAACCATAATTTATTAATTCAATGTATCATGTGATCAAATCACATCTCTTTTACAAGGCGGTAGTCCATACATCAACCCACAATTTTATCATATTTACAAAAATTGAATATATTTTGGTTTCTGAAATAAATAAATTAAATAATAATACTTAAATAATAAGTATCATATATATCATATATATCATATATAAATATATTTCCTATCATAATTCCCAACCACGAATGGAAGTAAAGGAAAAAAGAACAACTTCATTTCGTGAGGAGGTAATTCCCTTACATGATTTGTGTTGTGTAACATACACACAACTGAATAAAAAGCTTTATATTTTGATTTTTTTTGAATTAATTTCTTTCCCACCTTAATTAAATTGCATCCTAATAATTTAAAATTCACTGTGGTAATTGATTGTTCGATATTTCTTATGTTGAAATCTCACATCATGAGAATGGATAATAAGAAATCATCTATAAAACATAGAATAGGATGTATAATGGTCTTGTGGACAAAATCATTACTAGGATTTATAAGTATGAGAACATTATTTGGATTCTTAGATACATACATGGGGGAAAATCATAAATTTTTATTTGGATTTATTGTGTTCATCTATAAAAAACAAGGTAATTGTCAATAAAAATTTGTGGGGCCCAAATCCATTTTTTTAAAAGGTGGGGGATGAGTCCCCAATTATTATATAAAAAACCCATGAAGTAGAGTATCATATAAAACCATATTCAAAGGATAGTAATTTCAAGTGCAACCTTCTGGATGGCCAATCTTCTTTCTAATTTTATCAGTGATTAACCGTTCTTTGTCCTGCAACTCATTCCATAGTTTGACATCAATGCGCCTGTATCCCATCCGTCCTCTCCCTCCACTGTATCAGTGTTCTAATTCTTGCGCTTGGTGAAGTAGAGATTTCAGATCTTCATCTGAACTGTCATCATGTGCCACCTCTTTCTTCTTCTCTTCTTCCATTCTTTCAGCATGTTTCCTTCAGCATGATTTAGAATACCATTGGATCAAAAAAATTAAGGTATCAGGACAATTTTTTTATCATTTTATTATTATTGGGTAATTATTTTACTTCCTTTGAATATAATCAAATGCCCATACTTAACTTGTTTTTATAAACATAGTTTTCATAATTTTTTTTTCTTTTAACACCTTTGAATTCATCACTTTATTCAAAAAATGGATATCTGATAATTTACATTTATGATAACATTTATTAAATAATCTTTTACTAATTTTAGGTCCAATAAAAGAGTGAAAATATTTACTATATTTCTATAAATATTCTCCAAAATCAATATGGTTAATAAATTAATCTCTAAACAGAAAATGTTAAACTACAGATTTATCATTAATATTTATTAATCATATTTTTAACTATAAATAGTGAAATATTAGTTAGGAAATTTTGTAGGTTAGTGGTTGGTGTGAAACCCTTATCCTATTTTACTCATGGGTTTATGACTTGTGTCATTGTCATACTTTATTGGTTATCACCTTGCATACATGTTTCCCTTTTCTAAAACCATATAAATATGATTTCAAAAATAAATTTTATTTACATTCTTGAAATAAATTTAATCACTAAATATCAATTTTACAAATGTTTCAAATATGAAAATTACCACACCTGAACTTCGCGCTGCATTATGTTTCTAATTTTTTTTATCTTATAATTTTATGTGCTTATAATTATTATTATTATTATTATTTATTTTTATATTTGTAAAATGAAGGCCAAGACCGACTAGGGTTTTTCTCTGATAAATGATTTTTTTGGCCTTGACAGTATTTAGCGCACCACTGTCGAAGTCGTGAGGCCTCACTCAGTTTACTGCACGGTCTACCCTATGTTCAATTAATTAAATTAAATGATTTAATATTGAGGAAACGAAATTAGATGAGTCATAAAATAAAAAAAATAAGAAGTGTCAGATAAAAATTTAATGAAATTTTTTACTGATAAAAATAATAATATTATTTGACGATATTATTAATTAATATTGAGTATTATTTTTATTTATACTAGTGATGATAATTAAGTTATTTTACTTACTATTATTACTCACATTTTAGTTTATTATTGTTATTATTATTATTATTATTTAATTTGTTCTTTTTTTCATTTTTCTTATCATTTTGTTTTTTTCGTTTTCTTTCTTGTTCTCCCCATTAGGGTTTGCACCAATTGTGGGTATCCTTTACACCACACCTATGTTCTCCCCCTGTCAAGTGTGTTGAAGGCTGACACTTCCCAATTGAACACCCCCATCACGAAGCGTTCTCTCCATCCAAACCTCTCCTCGCTCAGTTTTGCTACACAGCCACCGCCAGACTACCCGCTTGCCTTCTGGATGACACTCCCCCACTCGCACCATTGCCTTTCTATGTGACTAGTGTCCCTCCACCCTCTTGATCACCCTCTAGCACCCTGAAAATATCCTTCTACTACCTCTGGGATCGTACACCCACCGTCGCACCTCCTTGGGCCAACCCCTCCTCTCGATGACCCCACTTTTCCAGTCATGACACAACGACCTTCCTCCGACCAACAAAAACCAAACTGGTGATGTCTATTCTCTTGGAACCAGACCCTTTTGACCGGCCATCCCCTTGTGCTGACTCACTGAACCTCTAGCCCGACTGACACACCTAGTCTCTTCTTTAGACAGCCTCATGAACCCTTACAGTGGCCTCCCGCTCCAATCGCTGCAAGTGCAGACCACCAGGGTAATCCATTCATCCTCTTTTCTAGGGTTTTGTGTTGCATTCATTTCGATCTTGATGAAAATGGTTCAATACCATGTTTTTTTTTCCTGTTTGTGTGGTTTGAGTTATGGTTGACCTGCAGTGGAATTTGCATATCAAAATCGTAAAGTTTTTATACATCAAGTTACGTGGTTACACATATATATTATTGTTTGAAGAGTTAATTTGTGATTTTGATTAGATTAAAATGTTTATTTATTAGTTTTACTATTGTTAATTGGGTTGTTTTTGAGATATAATGCGTATTTGATTTGGTAGTATCTTGTTTATGCTGTATGTGGGTAATTCTGTTTGTGGAGAACCCATGATGAACTATTTAATAGTGGTTTATAAATTATACGGATTATTTTTTAGGATGTTAAAAGGGTGAGATTGGTGTTTTGGGTGTAGCATATATATGAATCTTGTCATAAATAAACATTGAATGAGTTTGTGGTGTTTAAAGGAATTAGGTGTATTTTAAAATGGGTTGGAAAATTTTTCTGGCAGCCTGTGTAATTATAGTAATTTTATTTTTAACTGTGTGGGGGATTTCATTAATTGTGTGTGTGATAAAAATTGTGTTTCTGGGGTGGTGAGGTGTGTGTATGGTCATGTAAGAGGGTTTGGTTCAGTCTAGTGTGTGATGTAGTGTTTGGTATTTAAAATTTATTTATGGAAAATCTGAATTTTATTTATTAAATAAATATTAATGGTGAAGAATTGTTTTGGTTAAATTGTGTAAATATTTTTGATTCTTAAAGTCATGCTACATATGTGGAAATTTTACAATAAATTATTCTAATGTTGGGTCTGTAAATGAAAGTGTTTTCTTTGTTTGTGCAGTTTTTTTGTTGGTTGTGTAAGTAATTCGGGTTTAGTTTTTTGATATTTTTAGTATGTGTGTTGTTTAAAATGGCTTTTGGGTGTGAAAATGGTGATTTTGGTGTGTGTAGTGTCTTTTTAGTTTGATTATATGATTATTTCATGTGACATGAACTCTGAACTACATGAACACAAACGGGAATCCTGGGTACTAGGTGGGCAGACTAGGACTAGTGCGCTAGTGATATAGACGTGGCATCGGCCCGGATTCACTTAGCTGGGATTTATGAATACAACACTAACTAAACTTTTGTATGATGTTGAGAGACCACTAGGTTATGGATGTGTTTCCCTAATAGTGGCTCGTGCATGAGAATGTATATTTTTGTGCTCCTATACCATTTTTCATCGAGACATGATGTTCAAGGGTCCCATTTATCACTAGTATATTTAGGGTCTCTTCCATGTTTTGTGCTCCCCTTTTGCTTTGCGCTCACCGTCATCACACGGTGTGATATTGGGGTTACCATGAAAGTGTGTGTGTGTGTGTGTGTGTGTGTTAATTTAAGTTTTTTTCTTTTTAGACTAGATTTCCCTTAAAACTGTTTTCACTAAAAAAATTAATCACTTATTTATTTTTATCCCATTAAATTGAAAAGGTATTTGTCATTTAATAATTATGTGTGGAAGACTTTCTCAGTGGAATCCTACTAGGCCTTCAACTAACACCCTACATACACCTTTGGGTGTATGTAGATACTTTTTATTTTGTATTCTAGGTTGAGGCATCATGCACAACATTTGTGGTTTGGGTTCTCAGCGGCATCCTCATGTTGGTTTGGTGAATGTAGCTTAGAGTTTTTACACCCCATGGTGCTTAGTGGTTTGAGTTAGTGTTTTTAGTTTTTTCCATTTATTGTCGTTATTTTTTTGTTTTAGGTTTAAGTTCTAAACATAAATTTTGACTTTATATTAAGGTCCTATTTGGTTGTCTATTTTTAGTTTTAAATTATTCATCTGGTTGTTTGTTTTATGTCTATATATTAGGGGTAAATCTTTCCCATGTTTTATTTTGATACTCGGGTGCTTGTGCCAGCCCGTGGGGATTGAGAACGCCCTTCGGGCCATGTCGCGGACCGGGTTGGGCGCCAGGTCGGATGGAGACCCGGTCTGGTTCGTGACACAAATATTTCATCCACTTATTT
The DNA here is from genome assembly GCA_963277665.1 of Viscum album. Lineage (NCBI taxonomy): Eukaryota > Viridiplantae > Streptophyta > Magnoliopsida > Santalales > Viscaceae > Viscum > Viscum album. The sequence continues at coordinate 941,546,594 of OY728129.1, forward strand.
CATATTGATCTATCCTTACACTAGAATTTATCTTCAATACAAGGGAATTTACTGAGGTAATTTCTTGGTCCCCCATATTTATGGAAGCAAACTATACAGGATTACAAAGGAAGAGATTCAACTCCTTTCATCATGCTCTTCATTTTTACTCAGCAATTTGTTCCATTATTTCCTTATTTCACATAGATTTAACATTTCCACATTCCATTTAAAAACATTCCAAGGTGTATCAATCCATATTTCATGCATGAGGGAAATTGTTCATTCTTCTCACAATGTTTTACACCACTCTAGTTATTAGAAAACGCCATCCTTATCTTCATTGGTGAGTTCGAGAGTTGTTTAGGGTATATGTTGATAATCATATTTTTGGAAAACTAATTCGAAATAAACACAATAAATTCACTCATATAAACACCACATTTGGTTTCTCTATTTCACTACCAGGTCCTTCAGGTACGATGTTAACTTTAATCCTTTAGGTACTGGGCATTGACTAAGACCGTAAATCATAGTGTGAGTAAACAATGTCATAGAAAAAGGTATAATCATTTATTGTTTATAAAAATAAATAAAAATATAATATTTAATCTAAAACATATTAGAATTAACCTATGATATTAATTAAGAAAATTCATTATTGAGGGATTTAAAGAAAATTTGAATTGTCCTACAATTATACCCTTGGAGTGTGAAACTACATGCACAGTGAGAACCATAGTTGTGTACTAGGTTAGGCCGATTTAGGCCTAAGACACATTTTTAGAGTTATTAAACCTAGGTACATTTGTTCCCCAACCACATCCACTTCTAGTATCCAAATATGGATTTAATAAAATGAATTCCAACATAATCAATACCTTAACAAAATACAATGAATATCTTCTATACTTATCCTCAAATTATACCTTAGTGTTATTTTTTCTAATCTACAATTTTTGAAATATAGGTTACATGGATTCTATTAGACTCTCTCTAATACAATATATAGAAACCTTACTAAAGAGTGCTCAGAGTAAGTGTCTACTACAATTACATTGGCATGATTATGATGAATCAAATCGCAATGGACTGAGGAGTTTAGTATTCTTGAAAATCCAGATATGAATGTGAATCTATTATTAATAATATAAACAGTAATTACAAAGTATTTTTTTTCCTTTTTTGGTTATCTTTATTCCACATATTATATCCCTACCTATCTATCTTATTTCTCTTCTTCAACTCTGGGGGAATGGAAATAAAATAAGGGTGAGATAAAATTCCCGGTAAAGGTAATGTATAGAAGAAAAAATAATGATTCAATACGAATTATAATTATGGAATGGTAAATAACATAACATACATGTCATGTAATAAAAATTATGAGAATAAAGTGCATAATAAATATGGAATGGTTCCAAACTGAAACATATTCCTTTAAATCGATGAATATATAATGAAATTCATTCATAGATATGTCAATAAACATATCATAGAATAAAAATAATTCAATAAAAATTATGGAAATTGAAAATAATTGTAAATCATGTTAATGGTACATGAAAACACTAACTTTCAAGACATATCCTCTAGTATGTTTACAAATACCTGTAGAAATAATTCTGTTCTACATTGATACAAACTCTTAGGATTTTTTGTAAAATAATATTTTCTGATGAGACAACTAATTCATTGAGTGGATTATATTTAGTGGTCTCCAACCCAAAGAGAATTCTTTAAAATGTCCCCAACTATTGTCTTTCATGTTCTAAGAAGTCCTCATATTGAATAAAATATATTCCATTTAAAATATTTTTATATAATAAATTATATCGATTTATCAATATTTCCCCTAATAATAAAATAACATTTAATGTAAACATCGTATGAAAAATTTTATGCTATTCAAGAAATAATCATATCCATGAAAAATGATAGGGATATTTAGGAAAAATTCAATGTCAAATGATTATAGGAATTTTAATATTTCAAGGGGACTAATTGAAATCAATGAAATGAATGTCAGCACTATCCTTAGCCAAATCAATCATAAACCATCCAAAATAAGAGTAAGGATTTAATCAATACAATATATCATGAGTAGAGTGAAAATAAATGAAATTTGTAGTTACAGAATAGCAATATTATAAAAAATACTTTATAATAATTAAAATGGAAAATATAGTTTTTATTTGGAATTTTTTTAGAGTGAAACATGGTTTTTTTGAAGAAAACAGGTTCTCCGATTAAAGTTATTAATGAAGTCAATTTTTTAAAAAAAACATTTTATAGAACATTTTATATACCAAATAGTTGAATTTTTTACTAATACATGAAAAATTTCATGAATTACTAGAGGATGGGATAATGATATGGTTTATTTAACAATTTTTATAAGATTTCCTCAAATTGAAATGAAATATTGTAAAAATTATTTAGGAGGAAAATAATCTCTAATCATTCAAAGTTTCCTTTACTACTTTTAAACATTTTAAATAATAAGCCTTTTAAATAAATAACTTTAAATTAATGTTATAAACACCATGAAGATAATATGTTTACTGATATAATAAATCAAAATGGGTAGTAGATATATCACACAAAATAAGTAAGTAGTGAGCATGACATTTATCTCATAGATGTAAAAAGTGAGATAGAAATACCTTACCCTGCATTTGATTTTTCTTGGGTGTAATTATATTAAAAAATAACAATGTTATGTTAATTATTTATCTTCTAGAGAATATTTTTAATGTTTATAATAACTTTTATTTCACTTATTACCTTGTCTTATACAACTATTTAATCAATTATGTTTACATCTCATGATTTGATCAAATTAAGTTTATGCAGAAAAACAATTTTTGTATATCAATTATGGTCAAATGTTTTGTTACATAAAATCTCCACCATAATAATCATGAAATAAGTAATATATTAATATAAAAATTATAATTTTAAACCCAATCATTATCCATTTTTGTAAAAAATGAAACAACATTTCAATCATGGAGATGGAAGGTCTTACCTATGCATGAGAAACGTTTTCATTTTCTCAATGATCATTAAATGAAGAAGGTAATTACCACTATATATTTCCATAATTATAATTATATCACAAATAACATGTTATTTAGTCATATATACTTATATATAGATTAATGTTTAGGTAAAAAGAATCATATCGTGTTGAAGAGTTTGCAGTACACACATCCAAGATCGACGCTAAAACTTTTTAGTATTTGAATTCATAACAAAGAAAATGATATATATTATATTTATAGAATGGTAATTATGTCATTAATATCATTTAGATGTTTTTGTGTTACATATTTTTAATGAAAACTATCTTTTAAATATTACATTTATACTATAATCAAATCACATCACTTTTTTGAGGTGGTAGTCCACACTTCCCCAAACGATGTTATCGTATTCACACAAAAAATATAAAGTATAATGGTATGTGTTAAAAAATAATTACAAAATCATAATGAAATAATATTAATTATATATATCATATATAAATATTTTTCTATCATTATTCCCAACAATTAAATGTGGTATAGGAAACCAAACAACATGTTTTCATAAGGCGGGAATTCACCATACAAATAAATGGAAAGTTAATTACCCATTAGGTGGTAGTGTGTTTAAATTTAGGTACAACCCTTTATATAACAACAACTCATTATATTGAGGATACATTAGTTTTTATACAATCATTAAAAAATTATAGTTGATATGGTAAATAAATGTAATAAAGGTAAAGAGCTTGAGGAATGATATTACATCTTCTCCAGTTAACTCTTTTTAGTTTTCATAAATGTGCTTACTTGGATGACTTTAATCAAAAGGTGAGGATATAGGGTTTAGGGGAGGGTCATTGGGGATCTATTTTCAATGATCATTGTCATTACAATATTTCTGAAGAGGTGTAAGGATTTGGTACATGAGGATTCAATTTATATTGGAGTAGGAGTGGCACTCTTTTAAATTTTGGAAAAAAGAATCCCACCCATATTTTTCCCTTTTCAATAGGATATAAATATTTTCCAAATTTTAGAAAAGATCGGATATATTATAAATATGAGAATCCAAATTATTTTTGAAATGTTTTTTTTGTCATTTTCAAACTTATGCTTATGTTTTAATCCATTGTTAAGATTAATTTCACCTAAATCATTGTTATTAGTTATAATAGATTTCACATATATTTTTGGTAAAATAAATGTTGAAAATATCAGAAATTAAAATTATTCTAATTCCATATTTTGATACAATTGTTCTAAATTCCTACCACAGAATTGGCATAAATTTATTTAAATTTAATTCTATATATGTGATGATAATATGGGTTTTCAAAGTAAAAAAATTCAATAGATTAATATTCTTTCATATTAAATTTCAACATGATTTTTTATGAACATAATTGTAGTAGTTGATAATAACATAAAATAATTGTCTATTAAATTTATTTTAAAATGTTATTTAAACTTATAAAAAAAATATGAAAATTGGTTTCGAACTAAAATTCAAATTTTTATATATTAATTACATAATGAAACTTTGTTGAAAATACCAAAAATTGACTATAACATAATTTATATTTTTATAATTAAATTTTTTTTTATTTTAACATATAAATTTTATAAAATTTCCAAAATAATGATTTAATATAGATTCCACATTAAAATACAATAAAAGTGGAATAATAAAAATGTAGTTTTTATGTGTAATATTTATTTTTGTACTTATATCAGTCCAAAAAAACATATTGGATGAATATAATATGTATTTTTTGAATATAATATAATATATATATATGTGTGTGTGTGTGTGAGAGAGGTTAATATAACCCAATAATCTTAATTAATATAATTTATTAGGATAAAATAGATTTTTGAGCCGAAAAATATTTTTGAATAAAATATTCCCTTTATTTGGAATTTTTTTATATTCATTTAAAATCAATTTTTATTCAATTGATTAGTTTTATATATTTGTAAACACTAGATTTTCATAAGTTTGATAATCTTATTCATAACTGATAGTTTAACAGCTAGGATAATATCTAGGTTAAATCTTATTGTAATTTATAATAATATCTTAATAATATCTTTTTATTCAGTAAAACACTGCCTTTCATGGGTCAGAAGTTATTAAGAAACTCATTTTTGGGTGTGATGTACACTAACTCAGCATCATGTTCATTACAAGGTATAATTTATTTTAAATTAATTTAAAATAAATTATAAATTTTTAGGAGATTATGTTCCCTTACATGATTGGTATTTAATGTCATACACTCTATTCAAAAAAAATTCATACTCTACATCTTCAAGGTGTTATAATAATAATATATGAAGGGTGTGAAAAACTAAACAATTCGAAAATTCTTATTGATAAAAGTTACCACTTTTTGGGTGACTCCTTTTGGTTTTCACCAAAGTAAATCTTGTGAAGCATTACCCCTAAGGGTATGACTCTAGAATGAGTCTATGTATATTGGGAGATAATTTAGGGAATTATTGTGTTATCCAAAGGGTCTTCTTGGTGTGGCATAATATGGGAGGGTGAGTGCCTTTTGATAGTGGAAGGGGAGTGGCATTCTTGAAAATAATAAAAGTTGAATGATAATTTAAGGTCTAAATTGCCTCAACTACTTCCAAAATGTAAAAATAATTGATTAAATGGGATTTAGGTTCTAGAAAATCTCACACCATACAAAAATAATTGCACTTTTATCATTTTTTCATTAGTCATGATGTTTAATTTTTTTTGTTTTAGGTTTTTTAGGGTAACTAGGTTACTATTCCAAATAATTTAACCATTAAGACTAGATTAAAGATAGATTTATTTGAAATATTATACGTAATGAATTATATATATGATATATAATTAACCAAATAACAATATATTGTTTTTGAGAATATAATTATACAACAAGCACATGTGAATGAAAAAACATCTGCTTTAACCCAGACTGTGCTAACAATGTTTTTATTATTTAGTGGAAAATATGTTAGTTATAAAATATAATTTTTTCCAAAAATATACCATATTTTTAATTTATTTACATTTAAAACCAATTGCAAGAATTTAGTATTTTTTGTGATTGTAATTCTTTTTATATAATATCATTTATTATAAAATAATAATAATGTCAATTTTTACACCATTAACTTAATTTTAATTTAAAAATAAAAAAACAATTATGTATATTAAAATTATTATGTTAACATTTTTTTAAATTATATATTCATCTACAAGAATAATGGATCACATTAATTCATTAAAAAAAATTTCCTTTTAATATATTTAGGAACATTTTTTTAATGATTAACTAAATAATCCATGTGTTTGCATCTATTAATCATTTAATGTAGATATATACTCTCTAAAAATTTAATTTAATTTAACATAATAAAACAACTCATTTACCATTCAAAATAATTTTTGTAATAGAAACTATTTAACTTATTCCATACTCTAAATCGTTATAAATGTTAAATGTATGGGAGGTTACTTTTTTTCCCTTTCATAACATATTATATGGGTGAATTTACTAAACATGTGTCCCACTAATGCATAAAATTTGATCCAAGAGGTTATATGGTCAAACTGTTGGAAAAAATGGCCTTTCTACAATTTTCTAGGTCATTTTGGTCCTTATGATTAAGGTTTAGTCCCTTATTATAATTAATTTTACCATAATCACTATAAATAATTTTAATTACTTTCACTGGTATTTTTTTCAAAACTTTGTTGATATTATTAGACATTAAATATTATACATATTACAACCATTTGTGTCTATTTTTTTAAATGAAACTCACAAATGTGTAAAAACTATATTGAAAGTTAATCTTGTATAGGTGGTGAGAAAACATGCTTTTAGAGCGAAAATGTTAAAAAGTTCATTATTTCTATATATCTAAATTTTATATAAAAGTGTTTCAAAGGGCAGAAATTGGATTAAAAGATACATATTTGATATGATTATACTTTAAAATAAATTCAAAATATAAATTATCATTAATAATTAATTAATAAAATAATAAATTTACAACTAAAATTCCTGATTTTTTTCTATTCATCAAAACATGGAACTATGTGGAAAGATTTCAAAACAATTACCGTAAGATATTTATAGTGTTCCAATTTTAAAAAATATTTTTATTTTTACATATAAAAAGTATAAAATTATCAAAAATTAGATTTATAATTGGCACATCATTTAAATTCGGAAAAAATACCTTTTAAAGATACACAGTTTTTTACGCTTAAAACTAGATTTCTTATTATTTTAAGCATATAAAATTTATTGTATGTATTTAAAAACATTTTATAAACATATATAAATAATATAGTTTTTCATATTCACACATGTGAATAAATCAATCATATGATAACTTCCATATTAAATAATAATATAAACAATATATTATTTTTTAGTAAGATTTGACCTTATGTGTATTATAAGATAGCAAGGGGACTCCATGTTGCATGCAACATAAGATAAACATAGATTTGTGTGTGGTGAAAGATAATCTATATATATCTTGTAACAAAATCTATTAATGAATTTCAATTAAATTCAATGAATATATTTCATTAAATATTTAGATGTTATCGATCACACCAATGATGGATGAGATACTCGATCATCCTAAACCCATGAATAAAATAATCATCTTGAATGCATTATGTTTTTTGTATAATCTAATACTACAAATGAATAATCAACTGATCCAATCACATTAATGACATGAATCCATCATGAGAAGTGAAGTGGATCATTCAATCAAGTGGTGAAGATCAAATTAATACATAATGAAATAACAATGGTTTCAAATTAAAAGTATGGTATCTTCGCTTTGTATGAAACTTCCATAATTTATAGCCTCATGTTTCTTGGGCACCTTAGTGGTAGTTATAAGTTTGTATGCAGATATGTCGACTGATCTGGATAAGGCCTTCAAATAATTATGTGATTCAATCAATTTTTATCATTTTAAGGACTTGAATACTTCGTGTAATTCCATCCAAGTTGCAACGTGAAGAAATTCATGTAATTCTTTATCCAACTCAACATCACTCAAGCATGACCAGCCTCAATAGCTTCAATTCTTGGAATATATTCCACCAGGTGGCTCACGATAGTGTAGAAAATATGTTCACCATGAAATGAATTCAAAATATCAAGCACATTTTCCAATTTATAACCTTTCAATCCTATTTTAATAAGGGTTAATGTTGGAATAAAAAACACATCTCAACATTAGAAGGAGAGATTTCCTGATAACCAAAATTCCCCCCAAACTAACGAATCATTTCTAATCCAAGGGAGTGAAATAATTTTACCTTTGTTTCTCAAAAATAAAACTATATTTATTTACATGAATAACTTTTATTCAAAATGTAACATTGAAGAGACCATGTTTTGGGAACTCACTAGAAGAGACATAGTTTTGAAACTGTTAAAGTAGAAAATATTTTTACCATGAAGCAAACCTAGAAATAATAAAATAAAATAGTGTCATGGGAAATTTTTTATTGAACTACTTTATTTGTTAATCCTATCTCAAAGGAAAAGAAACATAGAGTGACAATATAAAATTTGTAATATAGAGAGAGTTATGGGATAAAATCTAACCATTACATCTATCAATAGAGAATCTACTTGAACCCCAAATAAGGGGCGGAACTCGAGAAGTCATTTTTTCAGCAATCACAAATAAACCATCTCTTTGTAAACAACCATAAATTATGAACATACCTTGATTTAAAAATATAGAGAACATTTGTGATGAACTGTGCATGGGACCCCACATAACATGTATTCTAAATGAGATGTTATTATGAGATTTACCTTAAAATATGTTCAATTTCCAATGATAGATGATACTTGCACTAAATACTAGGTTTTGTGTGAATCCTAATGTTTTATGAAATAGTTCCTCAATGATTCATGTTGTGTCATATTTCTAGATAACAAGTTTTCAATAACCCTATTTCCCAATAAAACTATACAGCTAGAAATAACCAACTTTGTGTCTATAATATTTTACCTCCTTCAACAAGACAAATTTTCAATAATGTTGAGTTCTCAAGTTCCCTAAACATACTCCAACTTGTTTTCTCTATGCCCCCATCACCTACGTGATTAGAGTCATCAACTGTCATATCCAGAATCATTATATCATGAAAAACCTGTATTTTTTTTTACTCTTAATAATAAGAATATGTACGCTAGAATATGGATCCCCATTTTATACTTCTCCATGACTATTTTTACACCATGAAACTTGATATATTCATGTGTAGAAGATACATAATCTCCGAATGTGGAATCATAAGGGGAAACCTTCCACCCATCCCAGTTTTTAGACCTAGTTCTGGATCCTTCTCTTTTACATGGATATGGTCTCAGTTGTTGTTAGACTATCCTTCTTTCAAGATGCATGATGTAAAATTTATTTCCAAATGTCCTAATTATACCAAGTAAAACATTACGATAACATCTTGAGCTACAACATTAGACAATATGGGTTTGGATCTTTCTGTCTTAATAGGCTACATTTTATAACTCAATAAGGTTCAATCCTATCATATTGAAAAAAATATGAATTACTCTGTGTGGTTTTATCATGATCACCATAATCACTATAAAATTGTCATATCTTCCCATTAAAAAGAATAAACATTAAATATATTATCATCTTCCAAATGGGAAAACACATTACCTCACCAACATATCCCCATAAGGAACTAAAATAGTGACCTACCTATCCGCACAAAATGTTCGCCTTGAAACCCCCTATTTCCACAATATGTTAAAATTTTGTTGATCTTATCCCCACAAGATGTTAAACATTTGGCCTATCTTTCCCCATAATATATAAATACGATAAACCACCTATCCCCACAATACATCAAACATTTGACCTACCTGTCTTCAAAATTAAATAAATATTTGACCAACCCATCCCAACATTAGGTTAAACCTATGACAAACATGTTTCTAAAAGGCATTATTATTGTGACCAAACAATCCCCATAAGATGATAAACCTATTATTTACCTTTTCAACCAAGATGTAAAATCTAAGACACAACTAAAATATTTACACAATATAATAAACATGGTATTATAATGGTAAAAATCAACAAAATTCATACACCATTATCATCAACTATCCCATGGATGACACGAGATTCTATACTCTTCATGCATAAGATGCATCAGTAATGATATTCCACAGATATCAATATAGGAAGACATTACGGGCTCCCAAAATTCTTGATGCCCAAAAATTATCAAACATTCCTAAATTTACCTTTTAATTTGATTATAGGTTTCTTCCATTTTGATACAAAATGAGAATAGTTTACCATCATCCAAATCGATATGCGTTCGGTAATGATTTTAATGGACTTGATGCAAAACTATTAGGGATCCCAAGACAATGAAATGATCTACAAGGATGAATCAATTGAATGAGGAACTAAAATCCCATCATCATATTTCAATCATGGATCCAATGTCACAAACAATGATGGAAGAGTTCATATTACATTGGAAAATGGAATACATCGAATGAAATGTGTGACACGTAACACTAGAGGAAATCATAAAATAGAAAAACGATACACCCAATGTGAAATAATTCCCCTTCATTAGATAGTATATATGTTTTCCTAGGAACACTCAAATTTGGGCATGACTAGATCTAGATATATGTTTCCTCGACCATTACAAATAAATGGGGGGCCTGGTGTGTAATTCTTCTACTATAACAAATGGAATGTTAATGATGTTGTGAATCCATGATATTTTTGTCATCATCCATGTGGTCACCCCATCATCCTTGTTGGTGGATGGATTGCATCTAACACAATGGTTGTCACACTCATTTTAAATTTAATAATGGTTTTATCCATATAACCACATGAATCTAGTCACTTTGAATGCATTATGTCTCACATACAACACGACTGTGGCCATGGAAAGTAGAGGTCTGAAAATCCAACAGCACAATGATCCTGTTGCGGTAGCCGGGCATTCTATGACTATGGTTCATCATCGCCACAACATCACTCTCGACCGCATCTAAGGGATATAAACTCTTTTGTTCATTGGTATTGGAATTATGTTTTCATCCAAACTAGGTATGTGACCCATAAACACAAGTAGTCTATATCAACATTCAAGCACCACCAACAAGGGTCACACATGGGTAAATACCCCCAGTCATGAAAAATGAATATTTTTGGGAGCCTCTCTCTAGAATACTCTTACATATTTCTTTCCAAAAATGATGAAGTAGTGGATCTATAGGTCACATCCACATGAACCATCACCTAAGAGATTATGATAATGGATCCTACCTAGCCACACTGAAGACATTATCCGATATCGAAGGTAGATAATAATGTATATCCCAAACATACCAAACCATCCTTAGTCCATCCCTCTACGATGATATTGGGAGAAGGCCATGAACCCTTAACATCAAGAGGATTCATGTATATCACTAGTGGATCTAGATACCACCAAAACACATTTCATGATCCTTAAACCACTTCTTAGGATCTTGTAACATCAATATGATTCATATATATATATCTAGGTGACCTATATACAACCAAAACAAAATTTATTTATCCTAAATATACTTATTAGGACCATGTATTCCCCCTATTGTGATTAACACCCCCGACTAATTCATTTGTAATCTAAATTGACTTTATAATTCATTGGATCCACCAAAAACCATCAAGTGAATCCCCTTTATGAATAATTTAATTGTGGAGGACCAAAAAACAATAACACTGTCTATCGTAAATGTATAAACCATGTTTAATATATCCCTAATTTAATTACCCATCACAAGAAATGATAAAAAAAATCACAGTGGGGTCATTCCCACGACATAGTCACCATTCACAACAATGAATCCTAATTAACTCATAATAAAATTCCATTGGGGGAAATCAAAGACTATCATAGAATTAACCATTTAAAATTACATGTAACTATGGATCTTATAGACTATAAAATTATGGATAAATTGAGGAAGGAGGATTCACCTCTACTGACATAGATAAGGGAAGAAACCTACCATGTGAGGATTACAACCCCCGAATCCAAGGAAAAAAATCCCCAAATACACCTATAGTTACCATCATGTGAATAATTTTAGGGACTACATATATGAAATCATAGTGCAGCCATCTCTCCCTGCATTTTTTTCATACTCTCAACCATTAAACATGATGTGGGAGAGATGTTGGGGTATTGGTTGATTCTATTGAGTGATGTTAAAAACATCGATGACCCGCAGAAATATATAGAATATCTATATCATAAAGGGGTTGTGAAACCCTATTACTCATGGATATTACCTTGATGATTGATTTTACTAGGATATGTTTCTCAGTTTTTAGAGGATAGTTTGACTTCATATCACCCGCTCTCCCAGTTAATCAGCAACTAAGCATATCTCCATTGGTTCCACATCCAATTTACTAATAAATGAAAATTTAATATTGGGAAAATAAAGACTAGGATAAACCAACATTTATTAAGAAAGAGGAAATGTGTTTGTTCCTATTAACTTATTAGTTACTTTAATGTTCTTATCAACTATAACCATGACACTACTACAAATACGGATTTTATCAGCGCTAAAAATGGCCTTTATCAATGCTAGAAAAGCGCTGATAATGTTGGAGAAGATAAGGGGGGGTCCCCTTTATCAGCGCTCCAAAAAGTGCTAATAAAGACCCCTTTTATCAGTGCTAAAAAAAGCGCTGATAAAAGGGGTCTTTTATCAGCGCTAAAACAAAGCACTGATAAAAGGGTCCTTTATCAGCGTTTTGCTTTATCACTGATAAAAGATCACTATATTAGCGCTTCCTGTATCAGTGCTTTCATTTTATCACTAATAAAGGACCCCTTTTATGAGCGATTTTAAAAAACGCTGATAAAAGTTAAAAAATTAAAACAAATTAAAAAAATTAAAAAATATTGCTAATCGGGGGGCTTTTATAGTGCTTGAGCCCCCCCCCCCCCCTTAAAGTGATTTTCTACCCCTTTACAATTCCCCACGCACCCTCTTCACCCTTTAATAGCACTTTCTCCCATATTCCCCCATGCGCGCGCACCCCTACCTCCACCAGGATTTGAACTCAACACCTCCCCCCTGCGCACCTAAGCCTTGACCACTACTCTATTTTGATTTGTCTTCCAATTCATGATATCTATAAATATATATTTATTTATTTATATATTTAGTTATATTTATTTGTATAGTAATATATATTTATATTAATATATATGTATAGCTATATTATAATATATATATATATGTATAGTTATATTAATATATATATAGTTATATTAATATATATATATATGGATATATTAATATATAGTAGTTATATAAATATTAATATATTGGTATTTTAAATAAAAAGGATATTAGTTATTATTTAGATAAAGCTAATATATTTTATATGTAAATATGTTTAATTATTTATTTTAAAATTTTAATTTTTAGGTGTGAATATATAAAAAATATGTACATATAGTTATATATTTGATTATAAATAGTAGTGCATTATAAAAAACGATAAAATTTAAAAGACATAATATCAATATTAATGTAATAACTTGGAATAAATTCAGTCCCCACCAAAAAAATCCAATAATACCCCCCTTAAACGAGGCTGAAAATTCACAAAATGTTAAACAATCGGGTTATACCGACTAAAAACTCAGTTTTGGAGGCCTTTTGGGCCTCTTTTTGCCTCTATAATCCCTTTCCCGAGGTCCCCCTGTCATAAAAACGTAGAGCTCATCGCAGGCTTCGATTCGATATGTGGTAGAGCTCAAACGGACACCTGGATCAAAAGTTATGGTCGTTTGAAGTTTGAGTTGCGTTTTCAACATATTTTGGATCTTTTTTTAGTTTTTTAAATTTTTTTACTCTTCAAATTGTTATTAAATGACTATTACTCCATAATAATAAGAAAATTATTAATTATAAATATTTTTTTAATTTTTTATGAAGCCATTTTCACTAAATATATTATATATTAAGTATATTAAGTGTAAATGTACATTTATACTTATCTAAAATATATTTAAAAATTATATATTATATTTATATCAATATAACTATATTTATATATTAATATATTAATATATTTTTTCAGTTTTTTTTTGAAGTCGACCCTTTATCAGCGCTTTTAAAAAAAGCGCTGATAATGCCCCCCCCCCTTATCAGCGCTACTAAACAAGCGCTGATAAAGGCACCCCCTTTATCAGCACTTTTTCCTTAGTGCTGATAAAGGGGGGGCTGCGAAAAACTGTTTTTGTGGTAGTGTGAATTTTATCACCCAATATTATCTCATTGTGGAAATTCTGGCATGCTTCTTCCAAATATCTAGGCATTGCTCAATATCCTTCATGATCGCATGTTGATTTACCAAGGAATCAATGAAAATCCATATTCCATCCACTAGTAGTGTAGTAGGGTTGAAATTGAAAATGTCCTAGTTTCTCAGTTCCCTGACACTTATAGATACAATAAAATATTTCAAATATATCTTTTCTAAGATCATTACTGAAATTTGGTGAGTCATGGAAGATACATCTCAAAATGTATAGATGAGAATATGGTGGATATAATCTTCCATCAATTTTTTACATATACCTTGGAAATAATAGGATCATCTCTCTAGATCCCATTTTGATGGTGAAAATTCACATATGATAAGTAACACCATAAACACCATCACTATCAATTGTCCATATGACTTTTGAAATGTGACTACAAACATAGGGTATCATAAGAAAAACTTGTCTCAATGGGTGTTATAGTACGAAGAGTATCCTCAGATAGGTGCTCTTACATGCCAATAGAGATAGGCATTTGTCCTTAGGAGTACCACCCCTATTGAGAAATTGCTTCCCTTCCACTAATATCTCAAAAAATAAAAGGATCCATTCAAACCAACTAGTCTATATGAGATTGAACTAGTAACTAAGTTAAATTCTAGGATATACTCTTTGCTTCAGGATGTTGAGGGATATAATCAATTTGATACTCATCTTATATCTGAGCAATTCCTAGGTCATGAGATTATCAAAATGGACCCCTTGTCTCCACTATTTTGTCATCAAACCATTCATAGTTAGGTTCCCAAATTTTAACTTGGTAGACATACATATCTAATTAAGATAGATGATTGTTGTTATGTAAGATGATCAATATACGAGTCATCCGCTCTACCTGTGTAGGGCTACTATCATCCTTGAGATCAATCCCACTCTACCTCCAAAGAAGAAGAACTAGTCAGAGCAGTCGTAACTACAAATACTAACTAGGATAGTGTGATACATGATATCATCAACCAATTTGAGGATCTGAAAAATGATAGAGATGTATATTTATAATGATCTAATTTATTATCTGGTATTGATATACCTTGTGAAAACCCACCAAACACTGGAAATCCATGCTTTACCACATTTAACGGGACATGTTATCACCTTCAACATATATTCCCATTTATCCTTATATTGTGTCCCAATTTTAGGGAATGGAGTAGTAGGAATCTATGTATAAATGATATATATCTTCCCAACACTGGAATATCCAAGATTAATTTTTATAATTAGTTTCTCTATTATCTTTTTCTTGATGGTAGGATCTCTAAATTTAGTTCCTTTACCTATTCAATTTCACTATATAAAATAGCATTATCACGGATCACTCTACATGTAAATATAGTTATTATTATTGAGTTTCTAGATTCATCACATTCTGGAAGGACATCACATGTTCCAATGGTAAAAAGCATTCCCTTGAGTAGTTGTTAAATTTTTTTAGATAATGTCAATAATGAGATAGTCACTTCATACATCTCCATGAATTAACCTTCTGGATTTTGACAGTTCTCTAAAAAGTATTAGTTTTTGGTATAAGTCTTATAGTGCACCATGTAATGGTAATTCCCAATACCCACTCCATCTCCCATGTGAATTCTTGTAAAAATACCACCTAATTTCAGGCATGTAAATGCTCTTGATCTAGTTCACTGGTATCCATCTTAACCAAATGACCCTCTCTAAGCTTATCCTCGCCTAACATAACATCATTGAGGGAAACCACTCCCAATGTATCATCACTAAGAGAATGTTTCCATGGACCCTAATTTAGTCCATTAATTCATAGATCCTTTCATAGAATGAAAATTCGTACTCTTTCAAGGATGTTCTTATATTAGTTTATTTCATCCGCACCCTAGA
The DNA here is from genome assembly GCA_963277665.1 of Viscum album. NCBI lineage: Eukaryota > Viridiplantae > Streptophyta > Magnoliopsida > Santalales > Viscaceae > Viscum > Viscum album. The sequence continues at coordinate 941,562,899 of OY728129.1, forward strand.
AATTAGATTTCCAAAATTGTCAAAATACTGAAGACCCAAATAGGCTGAACATACCGACCACACCATTCCCTACCTATGCCATACGATCCATGGAAATATCTCAAATTAAAAATTCATCTTCAAATTTTAGATCAATGACTAAGTGGACCACGACCCAGTCAAATTGGTCGATGTCCCTAAATTGGTAGCACATGACTCTGTGGATCTAGAAACTAATAGAAAAGGCTTAATTGTGTGTCCATAGGCCCCCAACCAAATAATGAAAATTTCCAATGATTGGCTAGCTAAAAATATAGTCTCTCATTCCCATGATATGATTTTTTTTCTCACTTGAACAAACTAAAACATGTTGTGGTTATCATGTCTCCTCTAGACACTACCTATAAATATGTGTAATAGGTTTCAAACTCTTATAGGATTTGGTGCTGATAACATAATTGGAATTAGAATCCCTCATCAGTGATAAAACGTGTCTAAACCTATGGATACTTCATGTTTCATGAAATGATATATGTTCCCAATTTCTATTAGATTCATCAATATTCATCTAATCAAGAGTGTAAATATTCCTCCATCAATGAAATCACACTAATAGGTCCCTTCATTGTTCTTAGTGATGTGGATTCCCATGTGACACCAAAATGATCCTCTAGATGATTCCCTCTATGTGGATTTAGGGGATGCAGTGGGATGTAGAATATTTAGGCCATGTTTTAGAACATACTATTCATGCCACTATGATTTAAAAAAATCCCCATATAAGGATTATAAATGAAAACCCTTCCAGTCTACTCAGTCTAGTATGTCACTATATTAGACCATATTGGATAACCTAGAAACTCAGTTAAAATAACCCAATGATTTTCCCTGTATATCAAGGGACAAAACTTATCCCTCTGGTCTTCATCCATTAAGTGTTCATAAAATACCACCATAATCATATCAGTGTGTATCCTACACTATCGAATACACAATGCCTTTGTTAATGGAACTTGATATATTCCTCTTAAATAATGGAACTCTCCAGAAATAAACACACCCCTCTCAGGGAAATATGGAACGATGAAACACCATAATGAAATTTTTATAAGGATCTTGACCCTTGAGGTTATCCACCTATGAATGTTGATGTGTGAGGGATTTATCAAAACCTTAATGAGTCCCCTTCAATTTTAGATTTCAGAAAATATTAGCATGTCCTATTACTAAGAAAAAGATGAATAGAAGGAGTGTCGAGTTATGATTTCCTTTTCTAATGAATGCAATAGTGGGACCATTCAAGGTATTATATTCCAACTATAAATCCTCAAATAGTTCAATGGTATGTAAATCCAAATCTACCTACTATATACTACTTTTAGGATCACTCTTATATTTACCCAAACACACCCTACACTAGGGATCATGGATGGGGATTATATCCCCTCAAACCTGGAAATCGAGGGGTATGAAAAGAGAATTTAGAAGTTTATTGATAGTATCTATATAAAGAATAAATTTAGTATCCTTATATAAAGCATTAGGTTTATGTCGGTCTCATAGTATAAGGCATAAAATTACCTACTAGAAATACCATGTCTCTATCTTCCCATAACGGTCCCCTATTTATAAGATATGTATCTTAATATAAAACATTGATGCCTGAGTATAGGTACTCTAGGGAGAATTTTATCCCAACATCTCATGGGAGCCCTGATAGATAAATGTCATGTACTACAAAATCGGAGTAAAAAACCCCATATTAATAGGGTCAAGCATATCATATTCCCCAATGATCTGATATTCCATGAAATATACCCTTTGGTAAAAATGAATAAAAACGTTATACTCACAATATATCAGTATGAACCTAAATCATTAGACATGGGATTTAATGTAACACCCCGACCCCAGCTACCCAGAGTCGGTGCATTACTTCGTAACATTGGATTGATCACAAAAGATCAAGTCTCGAAAGACCGATTAGTTTAGTAGCCTTGGAAACACTAGATACATTAATAAGTCTTACATTACATCATAAAGTAAAACAAAAATACAACATCTTCTCTTCATATCCCCTTATATTATCCCTGCAGGTCATTCATAATATACTTCTTCACATCATGGAAAAATTAAAACATTGAAAGGGGTGAGCTCAGATGCTCAGTAAGGATAACAACATAGCGGAAGCTTTCATAAATAAACATTGCATTTAAGGCAATGTATAACTAAAAAAAAATCCTTTTAAACTTGAACTTTAGCAAAATATGGAAAAAGTAAAATGAAATAATGCCATTTACTTACTCACATGGATAATATACTAGTCGAATAATCACATGAAATATCATTAACCACTTTCATAATGATGGAATGCATAATGCCAGACTATCATAACCACGTAGTCAAGGCCTCGTGCCAAGACCACAAATAAGATTTTGTCAAGGCCTCGTTCCAAGACACTAGTTTGTCTCATGATACCTACCGATGCATCGAGGAGCTATAGCGGGCTCCACCCGTCACTTATTATGTCCAATGCATTCCTCATATGAATAGGTTTAAACATATCATAAACCATAACATAATCGTATCACATAAAACATGCATAAAGGAAACATAACATTTCCACATTTCAATCACAAGATATCAATACAACACATTGATATAATGAAAACACTTTCAAAACCATTTTCAATACCAAAATAAATGAAAGGTAAAACATTGTATTTATTTTTCTTTTAAAAAAAGGTATGGCTTGTAGAGGAAGTCGAAACTTAAATAATGGTCACGGCGGCGGAGAAGTCATTGTCTCCGCATACGTACGACAAAAACATTCCCTTTTGTCATTTAGTAAATGCTTCGTATAAATAGATTCCTTTTGAATAAACGTAAAAGTCAAAGGGGTTTATACACCGTATAAAAGAAAGTTGTGTATAAAACCAAATATGCCTCAATGAAAGGAGATTGAGACGAAGTCCCTTACAAAAATCATTTTTTAAATAAAATATATCTATTATGTGTATTTACTATAATTACACTTAAATAAAGTTCAAATACAAGATATCACATAATAATATCATGACATAATTTGAAAATAGGATATTAACCCAAAGAATGGAAATTGGGTTAAGAAATTCCCTTACCTTGCGTCATGTCCTGACTCGACCATTCTTTAACCTCCTGAATAATAAACTAGAGTTAATTTCTATTTACTTATTAACCTTTTTCATGTTCATTATTCCTTTTATATCCCTTATTACCATGTTATGAACATTATGTAATTATTTAAGTTTATAACGGTCATTTTTTCGATCTTAGGTACTTGCGTCAAAAATAAAATTCTTATAATTACAAGTTGTTCATGTGGTAATATATCCATTATATCCAGAATTATATTCATGATATAGATATCATATATCTCATATATATCCAGTATATACATGCATTTATAATATTCCATAACATTTAGAGGTAAGAAACGAAATGCACCGTTCATGGAGACGGTAAGCCGTACGTACGCATGAATGCTACTTTCATTTCTATTTCGTATTTAATGAAATCATAATGATATAAATCTATATTATAATTCCAGTATAACTTAATATATAATATCATTTACTCCATCCTTTATACATCCCACATATGGTATTAATGATTCAAATCACTTTGAGGGGGCGGTAGTCCGCACTTCCTAAAATGAAAATATCGCGTTTACCCATAATGGAAACAATAAAGGTATGCCATAAATGAAAAATACAGAAACTTAAGTAAAACATAAACATATTATATATCATTTTTAAATAGAGTGACATCTTAATGTCCACCTTTGAAGGTGTTTTATGAGTGTTGAACAATCATCGTTTCGTGAGGCAGAAATTCGTCATCCACAGAAACCGTATGTTCTTTAACCATTAGATGTAGGTGTGTGTAAGTGTAGCTAGAATACTCATTATAACAACATCCTAGTATATTGAGGATACTGGTTTTGTTACAAAAGAAAGTAATAAAAAGAGTTTAGGGGTTTGGATAAGCAAAATAAAACAAAATAACATAAGAGAAGACATTACCTTAAAATTGGGTAACTCTTTTGATTTGAGCCAAAGGCTTCCTTGAGAAGAATTATTCCCAAAGTGAGGCTTCTAGGAGTAAGTGAGGGAATTTGGGAGAGTAATTTGGCCGAGTTTGGCGGATCCAAAAGGCTTTGAAAGGGTGAGTAAGGTGGTAGTGGTGGGGGCCTTTTATAAGTGGAGAGGAGGGGCACTCTTGGAAAGTAATGAAATATTTCTTTATTATACAATGCTTTTCGGATTCTAAAGGTCCCATACTTCTATAATTAGAGGATAAGGTGATAAGGGTTCTAAATATACCCATCCAATAGGCTTTGGACAAGTTTATGCCTTGTATTTTACATTATCTTTTCATTTTATTTAAATCATTAATTAATGAGGAAATCGCTGCATCATCATGGTGTCATAAATAATTTAATTTATTTAATGTCTAAAAATTATAACAAAATTATTATGATGTATTAAATCTTTTTATATTTCTAATTAATATTTATAGTCAATAATATGAGTTGTATAACCCCATTTAAAAATTGTTTTAGTAAAACAACTCTTGTTTGTGACCTTTTTATTTTAACATTAAATAAAAAGTTATTTATGTCTTTTTCCTACCAAAGTGGCTCTATGGAGTCCCCAAGTTGACCCATGGACTGTCGTGGTCGGCCATGACACATCCAATAGTGGTTGGACAAGTTTAAAGGTCATTCCATATTTTTATAATACTATTTTTACCATAAATTTCACTAATTACCTTTAATCGCGATTAATTAAACTTAAAAGTTACTATTCACCAAAAAATTATTTTAATCCCAATGAACCACATTTTACTTCCTAATGACAACCATGTATGTCGGATTTATGAAAATCAAATCACAGAAGTGTTAATGTTTCATTTAAATGAAAAATCAGTTTTTTAACTACCACTTAGTGGTTTCACTATTCATCAAAAATTGAAGTTTTTCAGAACAATGCCAAAATTTCACCCTAAGATCTAATTGATATTCCGAATCCAAAAATGATGTCTATTTTAAAAAATTCCAAAAATATAAGTTGCATTAATTAATTTTATAATTAATTCCCGCTGTCAACAACATATAGCGTGTTTTTAAGAAACAATATATATCAAAAGATTGACCATTGTTTATGTCCAAATTCAAAGTGAAATTAATTATAATGATCACCATTGGATAAAATGGTAAAAATATATTCTAATTATAATTTAAAATCACTCAATAGTATAATTTATCACTATAAAATACTTTGATTAAAAAAGTTTTTTTTAAGTTTTTTTTCACTATTCATAAAAATTTGGAAGTTCTCAGAAAAATACCAAAAATTCAACATAGGCTAATTTCGATATTCCGAATCCAAAAACAAATTCCATTTGGCAAGATAAAATTTATAAAATTTCAAAAATTACGTATTACTATTCATAACGGCTACTTTGATTGGTTGTGGTGTGTGTTAGAACTCGAAGCTGCGTACAACACACGCTACTGTATTTATTCAAAGAGATGTGTACCGTGGAAGCTTGGGGTGTTACATTCTCCCCTCCTTCAAATAATTTAGTCCTCTAAATTTTATATAATATCACTGTATAAAAATACTCAGGTGATTCTTCATCATGTGTTCCTCTGGTTCCCACGTTGCCTCCTCCATCTTATGGTTTCTCCATAGAACTTTTACCAGACGAGTCGTCCGGCTTCTCAGCACTTGTTCTCTTGTATCGAGAATCCTGACGGGCTCTTCACTATAAGACAGATCGGGTTCTAGTTCTAATTCCTCATAGGTGAGTACAAGCTTTGGGTCGGGCATGTATTTTCTTAACAGTGCTACGTGGAATACATCATGAACTTTGGAGAGACTTGGCGGCATTGCCAAACGGTAAGCTACAGCCCCAATTCGTTCTATAATTTTGAAGGTTCCGATGTACCCGGGACTCAATTTACCCTTCTTACCGAAACGTATAACTCCCTTCCATGGTGATTCCTTCAAGAAAACATGATCTCCTGCCTGAAACTCCAAATCCTTCCTTCGATTGTCAGCATAGCTCTTCTGCCTACTTTGAGCTGCTTTGATGTGGTTTTAGATTACCTTCACCTTTTCCATCGTTTCCTCCACTAGTTCTGGGCCTACAAGTTTTCTTTCACCAACGTCATCCCAACAGGTTGGTGTGAGACATCTCTTTCCGTATAACGCTTCATATGGTGTCATCCGAATACTTGAATGGAAGCTATTGTTATAAGAAAATTCTACCAGAGGTAAATATTGATCCCACATTCCTTGAAAGTCAAGTGAGCATGATCTCAACATGTCTTCTAAGGTTTGAATAGTTCTTTCTGATTGTCCATCTGTTTGAGGGTGGTAAGCAGTGCTCAAACGAAGTTCAGTATCCAAGGCCTTTTGAAGACTTTTCCAGAATCTTGATGTAAAACGGGGATCACGATCCGAGACAATCGACAGGGGTACTCCATGAAGTCTCACAACTTCATTAATATACAGTCTTTCTAGATGTTCAAGTGGTAGATCTTCCCTTATAGCAAGAAAATGTGCTGACTTGGTGAGACGATCAACAATGAACCATATTGCGTCATTCCTTCTAGGGGTCTTTAGTAGTCCCATGACAAAGTCCATCGTAATATTATCCCATTTCCACTCAGGTATGGGAAGAGGTTGCAATACTCCACCAAGATGTTTCCTTCCAGCTTTCACTTGTTGGCAAACCATACATCTTGACACAAAATCAGCAATCTCCCTTTTCATGTTGTCCCACAAAAAATTTCCCTTTAAATCTCTATACATTTTGGTGCTCCCAGGGTGTATAGAGAAATTGGAACTATGATCATCATCCAACAATTCCCTCTTTAAATCAGGTATATCGGGAACACAAAGTCTCCTCCCAAATTTCAAAATTCCATCTTCATAAACAAAGTCACTCAACCGCCCATCATTCATAGCTTTAATCTTCTTTCTCAACACTTCATCATCGGGTTGAGAACTCTTTATCCTTTCTAGTAAAGATGGTTTGGCAACTATTTGAAAATTTTTTGATGTGTCACCCTCCATGGTGATTCCCATATCCATCTTTACTAGATCCATGAAAATAGGATCCCTTTCCACTCTCATCATGTTCAAAACTCCATGATCTTTTCTACTCAAAGCATCTGCAACCTTATTTGCCTTCCCTGGGTGGTAGTGTGTCGTGCAATCATAATCCTTGAGTAGTTCAAGCCATCTTCTTTGCCTCATGTTGAGTTCTTTTTGTGAGAAAATTTATTTCAAACTCTTGTGATCGGTATATATCTCACATTTTTCACCATACACTAGTGCAGAAAACATTTTTTACGTCGGTTATTTTTCATTATTTACGTCGGTTTTTAGGCGACGTTAATACGGACGACGTTATAAATAATGTTTTTTACGTCGGTTATTTAAAACCCGACGTAACATCCCTAAAATCACGGTGTTTATCACGTCGGTTCATTAATAACCGACGTGATAAATATACACGGGGGGGGTTTATCACGTCGGTTATTTTCTAAACCGACGTGATAAAACGCCTGGGATATCGTTTATCACGTCGGTTATGACATAACCGACGTGATTAACCCTTCCCCGGGCCTATTATCACGTCGGTTTCTTAAATAACCGACGTGATAAAAAGGCCTGGGAAACGTTTTAGCACGTCGGTTATCCAATAACCGACGTGGTAAATCGATTCCCAGGCCTTTTATCACGTCGTTTATATTAAGAACTGACGTGATAAAAGGCCCGGGAACGGTTTATCACGTCGGTTCTAGAAAAAACCGACGTGATAAACCCCTACCGATTTATTTACCACGTCGGTTATAAAATAACCGACGTGAAAGAGATATTTTTTTTTAAAATAATTGCACTGCTCTCACCAAAAAGCAACCAGAAACCAAACAAAAATAACCATGCCAGCCCTCCCCCAAGCCCCAACTGAACCCCACCCTCATCTATTCCCACCTAACAACCTGGCCAGCCCTCCCCCACCACATTGGAGCCCCACCACAACCCTTGGACACCCCCCCCCCACCCCTTGGATAGCCCCCCCACCCTCATTTACACCCCCACGACCCCTAGTACAGCCTCAAACACCCATTGGACACCCCTCCCATATCCCTTGGACACCCCCCACCCCTTGGACACCCCCCCACCCCTTGGACAGCCCCCCACCCTCATTTACACCCCCAAGACCCCTAGTACAGCCTCAAACACCCATTGGACACCCCCCCACACCTTGACAGCCCTCCCAGACCCCTTGGACACCCCCCCCCCGACCCCTGGACACCACCCCCCCCCCCCCCCCCCGAGCCCTTGGACAGCCCCAAACACCCCTTGGACACCCCTCCCATATCCCTTGGACACCCCCCCACCCCTTGGACACCCACCCACCCCTTGGACAGCCCCCCCACCCTCATTTACACCCAACCGGCCCCTTGGACAGAACTCCCAGACACCTTGGACACCACTCCCATATCCCTTGGACACCCCCCACCCCTTGGACACCCCCCCCCACCCCTTCGACAGCCCCCCCCCCCCCCCCCCACCCTCATTTACACCCCCCGAACACTAGGACAGCCCCAAACACCCCTTGGACACCCCTCCCATATCCCTTGGACACCCCCCACCCCTTGGACACCCCCCACCCCTTGGACAGCCCCCCCCCACCCCCTGGACACCCCCCCGACCCCTTGGAAACCCCCCCTACCCCTTGGAACCCCCCCCCCCCCCCCATCCCCTTGGACAGCCCCAAACACCCCTTGGACACCCCCCCACAACTTGGACACCCCCCCCCCCCCCCACCCTCATTTACACCCAACCGACTCCTTGGACAGCCCCAAACACACCTTGGACACCCCCACCCCTTGGACCCCCCCCCCCACCCTCATTTACACCCCCCCCCCCGACCCCTAGGACAGCCCCAAACACACCTTGGACACCCCTCCCATATCCCTTGGACACCCCCCAAACACCCACCCACCCCCTTGGAACCTCTCCCCCCATACCAAAATCCAGACCAGAAAAACCATCAACAGTAGACCAAAACAAGAAGTAGAGAAAAATTAAACATTCACTTATATAACATTCAAAACTTACACTGTCAACTTCAAAAAAAACTAAATCCAACCTAAACGACTACGAAATACACAATTACATTGACAATATTCAAAATTACATTTTACATTACAAACAACTAAAAGTCAATCAAACCTGTAAAATAATTTGACCACTCCACTTGTAAGTGTTTGATATCTTCAGCAGTAAAGGGTTGAGGGTCATCAAAAAGCTACAAAGGAAAAGGATAGTAGTCAACATGTATAATGAATAAATCAAATTGAAATATTATGAGAAAGAGGAAATCTTACCAGGTCAAAACTCAGAACTGTCCCAGTTGTTATTATTTCATACATAAATCTTAACATGTAATATCCGCATTCGATAATGCCTTGTTGCTCATGACATTTCTGTTTGAATGAGTGTAAATTCAATATATTATTTTTATGTAATAAATCAAAATGTACAAATTATAAATGGATATTTACCTTCGTATGTACATATTTGATCTTGAAATTCCTTTTCTTTGCGCTTTTTCGAAAGTGGACCCATGCCCTGTTAGAAAATAATACGAATGGGGTAAATTTAAAATTCATTATAATATATAAAACTATTGTGAAATTGAAACTTACGTTTCCAATATATTCTTAAAACTTTCTCGCACATCATCATGGAGAGAGCATATCCAATAAAGTGTTTTCTCCCTAGGGAAAAAAACCCCTAACATCCAATGATCCCTGATAAAAGGAAATTTAATGTTAGTGGTTTTTTATGTTAAAAGATAATTAACTCTTTGAGAGGGATGTGTTTCATACCTCTCACAAAAAGGCATCATCCAAAACTGTGTGATTACATTCTTTTCAAATCTATCAGCAATATAAAGCATTCTTTGTTCCTCATCCAATGCACATGCTTCAGGGGAAATCAATTGTGGGTCCACGAATCCATATACATCTGTCAGCTCATTCCTCTCACAAATTTTATACAGATACCTAATACAAAGCAGACATAAGTATACATTTTTAATAAATATAACGCAAGGAAAAGGTGTTAAGACTTACATGATAAAAATTTGCACCACGTTGATGCCCAACTTATCTCCAGTGACAAACTCCATGATATCAGTTTTCATAATCCCCACACTTAGTTCACGTCCACAGACATGAGCTTCCATTGTAAGGTCATAATGATCCGCCAACAAATTTGAATATCTTGACAATTTTTCAAGACTGCTAGTATCTGCATCTGATGTCATAGCTATCTGTCTTTTTTGTTGTCTATACAGTATTTCTTTACCTTTGAAGTATTCCTGTAAAAATAAATTGAAAAATATATTAGTTTCCAAATGATAAAACATTAATAAAAATATAAAATAAAAGATATAACATCCATACCTCTATGGTAATGAGTCGAAGAAGTCTGGATGGCCAAAGTAAAAAATAGCCGATACTATGTCCAACCGTCGTCACCTCATCTATAGGTAATGGTATCCGAGCTGATCTATCTATAATATCATGTACAGTGACCCTCTGATTCTCTACCTCTAACTGTTGATGATGAACTGTATCTCCTATACAATATACCATCCCATATGCAACTATATGATGTTGAGGATCATCAACATACAACTCACAATAAGTAGGTAGCTACGGCGGAGGAGGAGGATCAAAAATGGGGTCCGCAGGCTGAGGTGGGGGAGTGGGAGCTACTGGGAGAGGTGGAGTGGGAGCTGCACCCTGAAATTGTCTTTGCAAGTCTGCCAACATAAACTGCACTGATGCTCTAATCTTGTCCTCCATTGTCGCATTAATATTATGGACTTCAGCCTCCAAGGATTCTATTTTTTTTTTATAAACTCCCTCAACGTTAGAAGTTGAGGAACGTGGCAACACTTTTCTTACCGATACACCTGCCGGATATCCTCTTACACGGCTAGGATGTTCGGCCTTTCCCAATGCCACAGATAAAATATCTTCCCTCCCAGATGGTGTAAATGTCCCCTGTGAACTCTGCTCCTCAAGAGAGTCCTGTAATAATTAATTGAACATTTCTATAATGATTGGAAATATATGACGAAAATAGTAAACTTAAATAAATAAAATAGATATCTTACAATCCTCTCAACTACGAGTCTCGATTCTTCCGAAAGATATTGTCCTTTTTTTCCCTTCCGAGCTCTTTTCCATTTCTCATGTCTAGATGGAGGGGATGGAGGGGCCACCTCTCCAGAGCTTGAAGACTCAGCTCTTAGTTGTTGAAATTTTTCTACCATCATTTGTTCTTCCAATAATGCATATCCTCCCCGAGATAAACTATGAGGGTATACATTTTTAGATTGGATCTCTTGATGAGCTTTCCTTGTTTTCTGTAAATTAAGAATAAGTAATCATTAACAAAACAATAATAAGATCATTTATATAAGAAAGCTTATAAAAGTTTACATTGCCCTTACCAAAAATGATTCTTTTCTTCTACTTTCAAAAAAAATGTCTCCATGTGTCTTCATCTATAAAAGGATATATACGACATGGATTCTCACGACTCCTATGACCATAAATGAAATCAGATGAGAGGGTTGATTTGAAATCCCTCCATCTCCTAGCAGCCAACGATAAGCATTTCTTCCTGACTCCTCCAGTGTCAGGAATATCAAATGTCATCTGATAAAAAAGAGGTTAAAAATATTATATATACTAGAAACATTTAAAGAACAGTCAAACAATAGCAAAAGATCTTACCAAAATGGTCTCCCACAGCTGAGAAATTATCGCCTTATCCACACTTCTCCAATCATCATAGAGAATTCTTACTTTCCTCTTAGCCTGAGTTGCTACAAAACCCTTAAAATATTTAGCATTTGGACCTATAGGAAGATCATCATCATCAAACTCCATGACTATCCTCTCCTCCTTCGTACGGGCAAGTGATAATTTTGGTAAACGTGTGCACCCACGCTTACCAACCTTTGAACTCTTTTTCGTAATAGGAGCATGTGAATGTTCCTCCCCAGATGTATGACCAATATGCTCATCTCCAGAATCATGTGGCTGATCAACTGATTGATCTTTCATTTTCCTTCAAATCAAAAAAACAAACATTAGTTCACAAATATACAAATTCAAATATTGTAGTACTACTTAATCAGAAAATAGAAAAGTGTACTAAATTACATAATAGTAAACATTGGTAATATGGTAAGAATGTTAAACAATGATAAACATGGTAAACACAGGCAAAAGGTTGCCAAGGAGTTGGCCCAAGAAAGCTGAAAAATGGACTCACTGAGCCACCGGTCAGCCGGTGTGAGCTCACCGGCCAGCCGGAGGACCCAGGCAGTAGACTTGCCCACTGCCTGGTGCCACCGGCCGGCCGCTGGATCACCACCGGCCGGCCGGTGGACCAGAGCCTTGCTCTGTCTGGACCACCGGCCGGCTGCTGGATCACCACCAGCCGGCCGGTGGACCAGACAGAGAGCCTTCTTCTCTGTCTGGACCACCGGCCGGCCGCTGGATCACCACTGGCCGGCCGGTGGACCAGACAGAGAGCCTTCCTCTCTTTCTGGACCACCGGCCGGCCGCTGGATCACCACCGGCCGGCCGGTGAACCAGACAGAGAGCCTTCTTCTCTGTCTGGACCACCGGCCGGCCGCTGGATCACCACCGGCCGGCCGGTGGACCAGACAGAGAGCCTTCCTCTGTCTGGACCACCGGTCGGCCGCTGGCTCATCACCGGCCGGCCGGTGGACCAGACAGAGCTTTGCTCTGGACCACCGGCCAAACGGTGATCCACCACCGGCCAGCCGGTGCGCCCAGGACTTCTCCTCTTTACGGTTTTTATTGTTTTATCATTTTGGTTTGATACATGTTTTAATAAGTAAAAAATATACAATATCTGACATTATATGAAAAAACTAAATGTAAACAAGAAATAAACATGTGTTACCTGTAATTTTAGGAATGTACAGTTGGATTGTTTTCCCAAATTCCTTCGTCATGATCGTTCCTTATGGCACAAACCATGTCTTCAACATACTCATCATTATGTTCTGTTAATCTTTCCATGGAAGTAGGGATCTCACATAAATCAGCATCTTCATCAAATTCATCCTCACCAACATATTGTTTTTTCCCTTGTAAAACAACAGCCCACTGCATATCTGATTGATCTACTACATAGAAAAATTGTTTGTTATGTGTTGCCATTATAAAAGAATCAGCTGTGTCTTCCAATCTATTCAGATTAACAAGTGTCATTCCAAATTCATCGTGTCTGACACTGTTGTTACCGATAAACCATTTACAGTTAAAAACAGGAACTTTAATTTTAAAGTAATCAGCCTCCCATATTTCTTCAATCACTCCATAATATGCACTTGATGCCGAAATTGGGTTTCTGTCCTTAGCACTCGAAAAATGCATTGCTTCTGCAAACACCAATACACCACTATTCTGAACTGCACTTCTGTTTTCCTGAGCTTTCGTATGAAATGTATAGCCATTAATGTCATAAGCGGACCATGTTATCACATTTAAAGATGGACCACCCACTATCCATTTTAATGTCTCTGATACATCTGATCTACCAAGCAAGGTCTTTTTAAACCATGGCAAAAAAGTTTTGTTGTGCTCATTCAAAATCCACATTTCTTTCTTCTTTGGATGACATTGTTTCAACTCATTAATATGCAATGTGATATACGGTTGAACATCAGCTATGTTATTCAAGATGTATGATTCTAACTTCTTCATATGTTCAGCTGACAGTGATTTGACTTTCAAGCCACGAATCCCCTTTCCCTCATTATTAACCCGTTCATGGCGAGATGGAGGCAAACCGATGTGTTGCGCCGTAGCCAAGTAGCTCGTACAAAACTCTGCTACCTCCTCAGAAATATACTTTTCAATAATGGAGGCTTCAGGTCGATATGGATTTTTAACATATCCCTTTAATATTTTCATATACCTTTCAAAAGGATACATCCAACGAAGATATACAGGTCCACAAAGCTTTATTTCTCGAACTAGATGAATCATTAAATGCACCATCATATCAAAAAAAGTTGGAGGAAAATACATTTCCAAATGACAAAGTATAAAAATTGCATCCTTTTCCAAAATGTTCAAAGCATTCACATCAATCGCCTTGTTACAAATTGAATTGAAAAAATAACACAACCTCATTATAGTCTTTCTGACACGGATGGGCAATATTCCACGCAGTGCAACTGGTAGAATTTGTTGCATCATGACGTGACAATCATGTGATTTCATACCTATCAACTTCAAGTCTTTCAATGAGACAAAATTTTTTACATTTGAAGAATAACCTTGAGGCACTTTGATATCATGAAGACACTGACAGAAGCTACTTTTCTCCCTCTTCGATAATGTATGAAAAGTCGGGGGAAGAAATGTTCGTCTTCCTTTATGAGTGGGAGCTAACTCCAAACGTATTCCCATTGATAGTAGGTCTAACCTTGCATTCAACCCATCTTTTGTCTTTCCTTTAATATCTAGCAATGTTCCGATCAAAGAATCACAGATTTTCTTCTCCACGTGCATGAAATCAATATTATGTTTGACTTCATGATACCTCCAATATGGTAGCTCAAAAAATATTGACCTTTTCTTCCAAATATGTCTATCATTACCAGATTTCTGTGTCTTTCCCAATGTCACATCAAGGTTTTTCACCCTCTCAAAATACAAATCTGGGGATAAAGGTTTTGGAGAATTATCAAATTCTTGTGATCCATTGAATGCCTTTTTTAGTCTTCTATAAGGGTGATCCATAGGCAAAAACTTTCGATGACCCATGTACACTGTTTTCCTCCCATGATGCAATTGACAATATGACGTCTGTTGTTCGCAAATTGGACATGCTTTATGCCCTTTAACACTGTATCCAGACAAATTTCCATATGCTGGGAAGTCATTTATAGTGAATAGAAGCACTGCATGCAGTTGAAAATATTCCATTTTATAAGAATCATACACCCTAATACCATCAGCCCATAACAGTTTCAAATCATCAATCAGTGGTGACAAGTATACATCAATATCATTTCCAGGTTTCTTTGGACCAGAGATCATGATACTCAACATGACATATTTTCTCTTCATACAAACTTCAGGAGAGAGGTTGTAAATTACCAATAAAACAGGCCATGAACAATGTGTGCTTCTGAGGGTTTGGTATGGATTCATTCGATCTGTGCACAAGCCTAGTCTCAGATTTCTAATTTCATTTCCAAATGTAGGGTACTGGGCATCAATTTTATTCCATTGTGGACAATCAGCTGGATGACGTATTTTTCCATCACATACCCGCTCATCAGCATGCCATCTTAACCTTTTTGCATCATGTGAATTAGGAAATAAACATTTGAAACGAGGAATTATAGAAAGATACCAAAATACCTTTGAAGGGAGCTTTGTAATCTCTACATCAGCTTGTGATTTTTCTTTCACCTTATACCGTAATGTCCCACATTTAGGACACTCTTTCAGAAATTCATATTCCTTCCTATATATAATGCAGTCATTCGGACAGGCATGTATTTTCCTGTATCCCAATCCCATCGGGCATAATATTTTTTTTGCCTTATAATGTGAATCTGGAAGATCGTTATCTTTTGGAAGAATGTCTTTCATCAATTGTAGCAGCTCTGTAAAACTTCTGTCACTCCATCCATGTTTCGCCTTCAGGTTAATCAATCTTAACACCGCCGACAAAACCGTAAAATCTGTACAACCAGGATATAATGGTTTTTCGGCATCACCATATAGACGTGCAACTGTCGGTTCTATCTCAATTTGTTCTGTTACAATATCGTGAATCATTTCTTCAATTCCATCGGAGTTACCATCTTGCGATTCATTATCATCAGTGACATTCTGTCCAGTTTCGCCATGCCAAATCCAAGGGTTGTAACTCTGATTGAAACCATGACAAATCAGATGATCTTTTATCTCTCTACTTTTCAACTTCTTCATATTCAGACATTTCAGGCATGGACAGAAAAAAAAGTCACTACTTGGAACATTTCGTTTAGCAAATTCCAAAAAGGCATCAACACCTTCCTCATATTCATTGCTCATTCGATGTGCTGTAATCCAACTTTGACTCATTATTACCTATAACAAATAGCAAAAATATATATATTTTTTAGATAAGACAAATATATGTTTATATGAAAAAAATCATAATTTGAATGTAAACAATTTTGAAATATAAAACAAATCGATGTGTATTTAAAAAAATATGCTTGAATATTATTTTTTAAACAAAATATAGTAAGATATAACACCCCCCCTGGACACCCCCCGACCCCTCTGGACAGCCCCCCGCCCCTCCTGGACACCACCCCCCACCCCCTACCCCCTTGGACACCCCCCTGGACATCCCCCAACCCTCTGGACAGCCCCCCCACCCACCCGGACAACCCCAAATACCCTCTGGAGAGGCCGCCACCCACTTGGACAGCCCCCCACACCCATCCACTCCCTTGGACACCCCCTGGACACCCCACCGACCCCTCTGGACAGGCCGCCACCCCCTTGGACAGCCCCCCACACCCACCCATCCCCTTGGACACCACCCTGGACACCCCCTGACCCCTCTGGACAGCCCCCGACCCCTCTAGAAAGAACCCCCACCCCTCCTGGACACAACCCCCCACCCCCGACCTGCTTGGACACCCCCCTGGACACCCCCCAACCCTCTGGACAGCCCCCCCCCCCCCCCCACACACCTCCTAAACACCACCCCCACCCCCTACCCCCTTGGACACCCCCCTGGACACCCCCCAACACCCACCCACACCCTTGGACAACCCCCCACACCCACCCACCCCCTTGTAAACCCCCCTGGACACCCCCCGACCCCTCTGGACAGCCCCCCGCCCCTCCTGGACACCACCCCCACCCCCTACCCCCTTGGACACCCCCCTGGACATCCCCCAACCCTCTGGACAGCCCCCCCACCCACCCGGACAACCCCAAATACCCTCTGGAGAGGCCGCCACCCACTTGGACAGCCCCCCACACCCATCCAACCCCTTGGACACCCCCCTGGACACCCCACCGACCCCTCTGGACAGGCCGCCACCCCCTTGGACAGCCCCCCACACCCACCCATCCCCTTGGACACCACCCTGGACACCCCCCGACCCCTCTGGACAGCCCCCGACCCCTCTAGAAAGCACCCCCACCCCTCATGGACACAACCCCCCACCCCCGACCTGCTTGGATACCCCCTGGACACCCCCCAACCCTCTGGACAGCCCCCCCACCCCTCCTAAACACCACCCCCACACCCCCTACCCCTTTGGACACCCCCCTGGACACCCCCCAACACCCACCCACACCCTTGGACAGCCCCCCACACCCACCCACCCCCTTGTAAACCCCCCTGCACACCCCCCGACCCCTCTGGACAGCCTCCCGCCCCTCCTGGACACCACCCCCCACCCCCTACCCCCTTGGACACCCCCCTGGACATCCCCCAACCCTCCGGACAGCCCCCCCACCAACCCGGACAACCCCAAATACCCTCTGTAGAGGCCGCCACCCACTTGGACAGTCCCCCACACCCATCCAACCCCTTGGACACCCCCCTGGACACCCCACCGACCCCTCTGGACAGGCCGCCACCCCCCTTGGACAGCCCCCCACACCCACCCATCCCCTTGGACACCACCCTGGACACCCCCCGACCCCTCTAGACAGCCCCCGACCCCTCTAGAAAGCACCCCCACCCCTCCTGGACACAACCCCCCACCCCCGACCTGCTTGGACACCCCCCTGGACACCCCCCAACCCTCTAGACATCCCCCCCCCCCCACCCCTCCTAAACACCACCCCCCCACCCCCTACCCCCTTGGACACCCCCCTGGACACCCCCCCAACACCCACCCACACCCTTGGACAGCCCCCCACACCCACCCACCCCCTTGTAAACCCCCCTGGACACCCCCTGACCCCTCTGGACAGCACCCCACCCCTCCTGGACACCACCCCCCACACCCTACCCCCTTGGACACCCCCCTGGACACCCCCCAACCCTCTTGATATCCCTCCCACCCCCCTGGAATCACTAAATAAAGTAGTAACAACTGTAAAAGGGCAACCCATCCAAATGGACACGCCCCAACCCTCTCGGGGATTTATAGAAAACGATGAAAAATTAGTGAAATCATAAAATTAGTCAATATTGCAAGTCGAACTAATAGATCTGGGGATGATAAATAAGATTATGGTGCCAAAACGAGTTAAAAGGGTTCGCAATCGAAGAATCTTAGCTAGTTTCAACAAAAAAATCACAACACATATATATATACTATCCGCGAAAAAAAACGAACGAGTGGGAGGATTACCTGAGTGCTGCGAGTTTAGATGATTGATCCCAGGAGATTAAATATGAGAAACGATGATCGCAAAACGAATCTAAACCAACGAAATGGACGAGCCGATTCGGGTTTACGCGCGAGAGAGACGAGTCGCGACTGTCGAAGGTAAACTCGCGAATGACAATCCACGGGTCTGGGTAAATTTTTAAATGAGTTATCACGTCGGTTATTCAATAACCGACGTTATAATTTTTTTAAAAACATTTATAACGTCGGTTATTCAATAACCGACGTAAAAACCTTCCTCCGATTCTTTTTTTACGTCGGTTATTCTATAACCGACGTTATAAAGGGCTCAAAATCCGCGCATTATTACGTCGGTTATTCCATAACCGACGTCAAAAACATCTGCAGATTCTATATTTACGTCGGTTATAAAATAACCGACGTAAAAAGGCCTTCAAAAACCGTGTTTTTTACGTCGGTTATTGAATAACCGACGTAACAAACGCCCCCGCTTCTGCTTTTTACGACGGTTAATGTATAACCGACGTAAAAAACGAAGCCGCGCGATTAATAACGTCGGTTATCAAAATAACCGATGTTAAAGGTGTACTAAACACTGTTTTTTACGTCGGTTATTTAATAACCGACGTAAAAAACCTCGTTTTACATATTATGACGTCGGTTTTATATAACCGACGTAAAAAATGGTGACGTAAAAAACGTTTTCTGCACTAGTGATAGAGATAATGTCTCCATATCTTCAAGGCAATGATTACAGCAGCTAACTCGAGATCATGAGTAGGATAGTTCTGCTCATGAATTTTCAGCTGTCGTGATGCATAGGCAATAACCCTATCATTCTTCATAAGGACACAACCAAGTCCTTTCATTGATGCATCACTATAAATAACGAACCCATCATTCCCTGATGGTAGAGTCAATATAGGAGCATTGACTAATCTTCTATTCAGTTCTTCAAAAAATTCTTCACACTCTTTTGTCCAGACAAATTTAACCCCTTTACGTGTGAGCTTCGTCAATGGGTTAGCCAATCGGGCAAAATTCTGGACAAAACATCGATAATAACCTGCCAAACCAATAAAGCTGCGTACCTCAATTATACTCGTCGGTGCTGGCCATTCTTGGATTGCCTTGGTCATAGAAGGATCAACGTAAATTCCATCCTTAGAGACAATGTGGCCAAGAAAAGAAATCTCCAGAAGCCAGAATTCACACTTGCTAAACTTCCCATATAATTCATGCCTCCTAAGAGTCTTCAAAATAATACGCAAATGATTTTCATGATCTTCGTAGATTTTTTAGTACACCAAGATGTCATCAATAAATACCACCACAAAATCATCTAGATATTCCTTGAAAACTCTATTCATTAGATCCATGAATACAGAGGGTGCATTAGTCAATCCAAAAGGAATTACTGTAAACTCGTAATTCCCGTACCTTGTTCGAAATGCTGTCTTCGGAATATCTTCCTTCTTCATGCACAACTGATGGTATCCCGATCGAAGTTCAATCTTTGAAAAGTATTGAGCTCCATGCAATTTGTCAAATAAATCATCAATGCGAGGTAGGGGATACTTGTTCTTTATTGTTATAGCATTGATCTCCCTCTAGTCAACGCACAACCTCATAGATCCATCTTTCTTCTTAACAAAAAGGATAGGGGCTCCCCATGGAGAAACACTAGGGCGAATAAATCCCTTATTACTCAATTCCTCTAGTTGTTTCTTTAGTTCAACTAATTCCATAGTGGCCATCCTATAATGGGTCTTCGATATGGGCCTCGATCCAGGAATTAAATCAATAGAAAACTCAACTTATCATTTTGGAGGATGTCCAGGTAAATCTTCCGGAAACACATCTACATATTCTTTCACAATAGGTACATCCTCTATTTGAACATTCCTTTCCTCGCTATTAGTCATTTCATTCTCTTCCTCCCCAATAATTGAACTTAGTTGAGCCACTGGGGGTGGATCTAAATAAGAATTAGGTGGTGACGATTCTGCTCTAAAAATAAGGTGTTCCTTATTATCATCATCAAAAATCGTAACCTCCTTCTTCTTACAATAAATCTTTGCATCATAGTTCGAAACCCAATCCATACCGAGGATTATATCAAACTCAATCATAGGTATGACAATGAGATCAGCGGATAAAGAACAGTTATGTGCTCTAATGGGGACTGATTCACAAAACTTTGTTGCAATAATACTTCCCTTAGGATTTTTGACTGACAATTCTCTTGTTAAATCAAACTGGAAATATCTAATTTTCTTAGAAAACTGGGAAGATATGAAACAATGCGATGATCCAGAATCAAATAATGCATTTTCTAAACTTGAGGAAACCATTAAATTACCTGCCACCACGTCTTTTGGAGCTTCAACCTCAGCAGTAGTGATAGCATAAGCTTGGCCTTGATCCCTTGGCCTCTTCTGAGGTAAGTTCCCCTGACGCTTAGGACATTCATTTGCATAATGTCCCATCTCTCTACAATTATAGCATTCCACATTGACAGCAACTTTCTTTCCCTTGCAATCATGAGCTTGGTGGCCTTTTTCACCACACTTGTAACAGACTCCCATTCCCTTCAAGCAAGTACCGGGGTGTTTCTTTCCACATTACTGTAGGACTGAAATTAAACTCTTCCCTTATTCCCCTTATTTCAATTTCCAGATTGATCAGAAGATCTCTTCTTTTCTTTCTTTGCTTTAAAGTCATAAGAATTAGAGAATTCCTTTTCCGTCTTGATAGCACACGAGACTATATCTTCGTATGTTGAGAAAGATTGTGATACTAAAGCTCGACGGAGAAATGGTTTTAACCCATCAAAGAAACGATCAATATTACTTATCGGGTTACGTATATAATCAGCATCATGCCTCGCTAACCTTGTAAAGTTAGCCTCATACTTTGCGACATTCTCATCCTCCTTCTGCCTCAGACTCAGAAATTGCCTTTCCATATCTGCTCGATGGTCATGCGGAAAGTATTTTTCTAAGAAAAGCTCTTTGAACTCCCTCTATTCCATATTCAATACTTCATCATCTTCCTTTGTGTTTTGAATTAGCGACCACCACTGATCGGCATCTCCAGTGAGGCGGTAGACTTCCATGACAACCTTCTCCCTTTCGCTACTCCCCAAGGTGTGGAATATTTTCTCTAAAGAGTTTATCCATTTCTCAGCTACTAATGGATTTGTACCCCCATTAAATGTTGGTGGTTGTTGCCTCATTAAGTGGTCTAACATTGATCCTCCACGTTGCAGATCAGGGTGCTCCATACGAGTAAGGTTATTATTAATAACCTGAGTGAGTTGTCCCAGTATGGTAATAAGTTGATCAACACCAGTTGTATCTCCAGCTCTACAATAATTATCTTGAGCAGGAGGGAAATCCCTACACGGAGTGCGTGCATTGATACGGTTTTCATTCTTCCACTAGGTGCCATTTCTAAACAATGGCATAAACTATATTAGTTTATGAATCAAAATACATAATTACATACTTGTAATATACTTAACATAAATTGAACTATTTATGGATATATTCCATAAAATGTTTTCTTTGAGGAAGTATATACTCATAACCCTTCATAGTGGTTTATAAAGAAAATGAGAATTATCCAAAGCATATCCCCCGGGAGTGTTGTAACCAAGAGTGCAGCAAGGCCCGTTGTCATGCACGAGTTCCCGTTCGAGTCTAGCTCAAAGCGGTGTTTTCGGGTTTTACCCATAGGTACATCTGTTCCAAAGCCGCCTCTACCTACTCGTATCCAGACAGGGATGTATTTCTCGGAAAACACACAACATCTCTATAATACCAAAATTCTAGGAAGTTCTTCTATACTAATCCTCAAAGTCTATCTTTGGGCTATGTGCTCTAATCAGAGTTTATCTAAATCTAGCTTCCAAGGTTAATACTAAACTGCCTCTGATACCAACTGTAACGCCCCGACCCCAGCTACCCAGAGTCGATGCATTACTTCGTAACATTGTCATGATCACAAAATATCATGTCTCGAAAGACCGATTAGTTTAGTAGCCTTGGAAACACTAGATACATTAATAAGGCTTACATTACATCATAAAGTAAAACAAAACTACAACTCCTTCTCTTCATATCCCCTTATATTATCCCTGCAGGTCATTCATAATATACTTCTTCACATCCTGGAAAAATTAAAACATTGAAAGGGGTGAGCTCAGATGCTCAGTAAGGATAACAACATAGTGGAAGCTTTCATAAATAAACATTAACATTTAAGGAAATGTATAACTAAAACAAAAGCCTTTTAAACTTGAACTTTAGCATAATATGGCAAAAGTAAAATGAAATAATTCCATTACTTACTCACATGGATATTCTACTAGTCGAATAATCACATGAAATATCATTAACCACTTTCATAATGATGGAATGCATAATGCAAGACTATCATAACCATGTAGTCAAGGCCTCGTGCCAAGACCACAAATAAACTTTTTTCAAGCCCTCGTGCCAAGACACTAGTTTGTCTCATTAGACCTACCGATGCATCGAGGAGCTGTAGCGGGCTCCACCCGTCACTTATTAAGTCCAATGCATTCCTCATATGAATAGGTTTAAACATATCATAAACCATAACATAATCGTATCACATAAAACATGCATAAAGGAAACATAACATTTCCACATTTCAATCAAAAGATATAAATACAACACATTGATATAATTAAAACACTTTCAAAACCATTTTCAATACCAAAATAAAAGAAAGGTAAAACATTGTATTTATTTTTCTTTTAAAAAAAAGGTATGGCTTGTAGAGGAAGCCGAAACTTAAATAATGGTCACGGCGGCGGAGAAGTCGTTGTCTCCGCATATGTACGACAAAAACATTCCCTTTTTTCATTTAGTAAATGCTTCGTATAAATAGATTCCTTTTGAATAAACATAAAAGTCAAAGGGGTTTATACATCGTATAAAAGAAAGTTGTGTATAAAACCAAATATGCCTCAACGAAAGGAGATTGAGACGAAGTCCCTTACAAAGATCATTTTTTAAATAAAATAGATCTTTTATGTGTATTTACTATAATTAAACATAAATAAAGTAAAAATACAAGATATCACATAATAATATTATGACATAATTTGAAAATAGGGGATTAACCCAAAGAATGGAAATTGGGTTAAGAAATTCCCTTACCTTGCGTCCTGTCCTGACTCGACCATTCTTTAACCTCCTGAATAATAAACTAGAGTTAATTTCTATTTACTTAAGAACCTTTTTCATGTTCATTATTCCTTTGATATCCCTTATTACCATGTTATGAACATTATGTAATTATTTAAGTTTATAACGGTCATTTTGTCGATCTTAGGTACTTGCGTCAAAAATCAAATTCTTATAATTACAATTTGTTCATGTGGTGATATATCCATTATATCCAGAATTATATTCATGATATAGATATCATATATCTCATATATATCCAGTATATACATGCATTTATAATATTCCATAACGTTTAGAGGTAAGAAATGAAATGCACCATTCATGGAGACGGTAAGCTGTACATACGCATGAATGCTACTTTCATTTCTATTTCGTATTTAATGAAATCATAATGATATAAAGGTATATTATAATTCCAGTATAACATCATATATAATATCATTTAATCCATCCTTTATACATCCCACATATGGTATTAACGATTCAAATCACTTTGAGGGGGCGGTAGTCCGCACTTCCTAAAATGAAAATATCGCGTTTACCCATAATGGAAACAATAAAGGTATGCCATAAATGAAAAATACAGAACCTTAATTAAAACATAAACATATTATATATCATTTATAAATATAGTGATATCTTAATGTCCACCTTTGAAGGTGTTTTATGAGTTTTGAACAATCATCGTTTCGTGAGGCAGAAATTCGCCATCCACAGAAACCGTATGTTCTTTAACCATTAGATGTAGGTGTGTGTAAGTGTAGCTTGAATACTCATTATAACAACATCCTAGTATATTTAGGATACTGGTGTTGTTACAAAATAAAGTAATAAAAATAGTTTAGGGGTTTGGATAAGCAAAATAAAACAAAATAACATAAGAGAAGACATTACCTTAAAATTGGGTAACTCTTTTGATTTGAGCCAAAGGCTTCCTTGGGAATAATTCTTCCCAAATTGAGGCTTCTAGGAGTAATGGAGGGAAGTTGGGAGACTATTTTTTCAGAGGTTGGCCGAGCCAAAAGGCTTTGAAAGGGTGAGTAAGGTGGTAGTGGTGGGGGCCTTTTATAAGTGGAGAGGAGGGGCACTCTTGGAAAGTAATGAAATATTACTTTATTATACAATGCTTTTCGGGTTCTAAAGGTCCCACACTTATATAATTCGTGGATTAGGTGATAACGGTTCGAAATATACCCATCCAATAGGCTTTGGACAAGTGTAAGCCTTGGATTTTACATTATCTTTTCATTTTATTTAAATCGTTAATTAATGAGGTAATCGCTGCATCATCATGGTGTCATAAATAATTTAATTTATTTAATGTCTAAAAATTATAAAAAAATTATGATGATGTAGTAAATCTTTTTATATTTCTAATGAATATTTATAGTAAATAATATGACTTGTATAACCCCATTTAAAAATTGTTTTAGTAAAACAACTCTTGTTTGTGACCTTTTTATTTTAACATTAAATAAAAAGTTATTTATGTCCTTTTCCTACCAAAGTGGCTCCATGGGGTCCCCAAGTTGACCCATGGATTGTCTTGGTCGGCCATGACACATCCAATAGTGGTTGGACAAGTGTAAAGGACATTCCATATTTTTATAATACTATTTTTACCATAAATTTCACTAATTACCTTTAATCGCGATTAATTAAACTTAAAAGTTACTATTCACCAAAAAATTATTTTAATCCCAATGAACCACATTTTACTTCCTAATGACAACCATGTATGTCGGATTTATGAAAATAAAATCACAGAAGTGGTAATGTTTCATTTAAATGAATAATCAGTTTTTTAACTACCACTTAATGGTTTCACTATTCATCAAAAATTGAAGTTTTTCAGAACAATGCCAAAATTTCACCCTAAGCTATAATTGATATTCTGAATCCAAAAATGATGTCTATTTTACAAAATTCAAAACATATAAGTTTCATTAATTAATTTTATAATTAATTCCCGCTGTCAACAACAAATAGCGTGTTTTTAAGAAACAATATATATCAAAAGATTGACCATTGTTTATGTCCAAATTCAAAGTGAAATTAATTCTAATGATCACCATTGGATAAAATGGTAAAAATATATTATAATTATAATTTAAAATCACTCAATAGTATAATTTATCACTATAAAATACTTTGATTAAAAAAGGTTTTTTTAAGTATCGTTCACTATTCATAAAAATTTGGAAGTTCTCAGAAAAATATCAAAAATTCAACATTGGATAATTTCGATATTCCGAATCCAAAAACGAAGTCCATTTGGAAAGATAAAATTTATAAAATTTCAAAAATTAGGTATTACTATTCATAACGGCTACTTTGATTGGTTGTGGTGTGTGTTAGAACTCGAAGCTGCGTACAACACATGCTACTGTATTTATTCAAAGAGATGTGTACCATGGAAGCTTGGGGTGTTACATTTAATTTAATTTTTCCCATTAGGGAGTAATTATATATTACCTAGTAATCTTACAATAGACATGCATATTCTGTATTAGAAAACCCTATCCTTTTAAAACAACTTTTGTTGGAAAAGTATGGTCCAAGGTTCCATTATATAATATATAAAGAATAATAATCATGACATAATTATTATATTCATATATAAATTAGACTTTTCAAAACAATCATTATATATTATTAAGAATAATTAACCAATATTACAATCATTGAGATGATAGGCTATATAAATTCATGAGTAACGATCTTCTTTTTCAATGATCGTCATGGAAAGAAGATAACTAACACTATATAATTTTAAAATGATTATTATAAACTGAATATCATGTTATTTAATCACATAAACTTGTATATATAATTTTTTTGATGTTAATGGAATCTCATCATGTAGAGGAGGTGGTAGTCCGTACATCCAATATTAATGTTACCACTTTTTAGTGTGTGAAAGGGTAATAAAGAAAATGAAATATATTATATTTTAATAAGTCTTATAATATAGATGATTTTTTATTTGAAATATTTTTAATTAAAACTATTATTTATTCATTCCATATATCATGTGATCAAATCAAATTGAATTTATGAGGTGGTAGTCAACACATCAACAAGTAATTTTATCACATTTACAAAAATTGAAAGTACTTGGGTTTGTGTCATATATAAATTATAGAATAGTAATGAAATAATAAGTATTGTATTTATCATTAATAAATATCATTTCCATCATAATTCCCAACCATGAATGGCACTAAAGTAAAATTAACAACTTCACTTAATGAGGAGGTAATTCCCTTTCATGCTTGGTGTTGCGTGCCAGACACGCTCTTGAATAAAATGTTCCTTCATTTAATTTTTGTGGAATTAATTTCTTCTCCACCTTAACTAAATTTCATACTAATAATTTATAACTAACTTTGGTAATTGATTTTTTGATATTTCCTATATTGAAATCTCACATAGTGAGAAGGGTTCATAATAAATCCTCTAGAAAAGAGAGAATGGGATGTATAAAGGTCTTGTGGACAAAATAATTACTTCGCACTACAAGTAGGAGAACATTATTGGAATTAAAAGAAACATATATGGAGTAAAATCAAAAAAATTATATGTATTTATTGAGGTCATAAATAAAAAACAAGTTAATTACCAATAAAAAATTTTGGGGCTCAAATCCATAGATTTGTGATGATTTTGAAGACTATTGGCTCAAAAAATTAAGGTATTACGAAAATTGTTTTATCATTTTATTAGTGTTGGGTAATTATTATACTTCCTATGAATATAATCAAATACACATACTTAAAATGTTTCTATGAACACAATTTTCATGCATTTTTGTTCATTTAACACATTTAAATTCATCACTTTATTTACGAAATGGATATCCAATCATTAACATTGATGATAACATTAATAAAAAAACATTTTACAAATATTATGTCCCATAAAAGAGTGAAATGTTTTACTGATTTTATATAACAGTTATTAAAATTCAATATGGTTAATACATTAACCCCTAAACCTAAAATTTTACCCTACTCATTCATCATTAATATTTATTCATTGATTTTTTTAACTAAAAATAGTGACATATTAGCGAGGACATTTTGTAGGTCAGTGGTTGGTCTAAAACCCTTATAATATTTCATTAATGGGTTCATATCATTTGGACTTTTCATACATGATTGTTTATCACCTGGAATACATGTTTATATTTAATAAAACCATATAAATATGATTTCAAAAATAAATATGATTTATATTCTTGAAATAATGTTCATCACTAAATATCCATTTAACAAATGTTATGAATAGGTAAATATTTCATCCACTTATTATAACACCCCATCCCAGTTTCCTAGAGTCAATGCATTATTACATAACATTGGCATGATCACAAGAGATCAATTCTTTAAATACCAATTAGTTTAGTATCCTTGGAAGTACTAGATACATACATAAGTTTTACATTACATCATGAAATTAAAAAACAACATCATTTTATCCCTTTTGAGCGCACTTATATATATTATCCTATCCTTACATGTCAACTATAAAATACTTCTTCACATCCTGGGAAAAATAATGCATAGAAATGGGTGAGCTCAGATGCTGAGTAAGGATAACAATATAGCAGAAACTCTCATAAATAAGCATAAACATTTAAGGAAATATATAAGACTAAAACATAAGCCTTTTAAACTTATCCTTCAGCATAATATGGAAAATATAAATCAAATAATTCCATTTATTTATTCACATTAATATTATACTAGTTGAATAATCACATGAAATATAAATAACCAATTTCATAATGATATAATGCATAATATCGGACATCATAACCACATAGTAAAGGCCTCGTGCCAAGAATACAAATATGATTTTGTCAAGGCCTTGTGCCAAGACACTAGTTTGTCTCATGTGACCTACCGATGTATCAAGGAGCTATAGCAGGCTCCACCCATCACTCATTAAGTCTAATGCATTCCTCATATGAAAAGGTTGAAACTTAACATAAAAATCGTATTAAAACTAGCATATGAAATTCCAATAAATTATCCAAAAAAAGAATGGTATTAAAATAAAAAATCCATAGTCGAACATCTCACAAAACCTTAAATATAATAAGGATGATTTGTATCATAATAAATAAACTTAAAACAAGTGTAAAATCCATCAAAGGATGTTTATATAGATGAAATCCAAACTATTTGAGAGAAATATCGATTTCTATTTTGAAATCATTTAAAATTCACATAATTATAAAAGAAAACATTTATTTGGAAAATATTCTTATAAACTTATAAGGGAAGATTCAAAGATGTTATAATGGTGGAAAATAGCTTCACTCACCGTATAAGTTAAACAAACATTCCTTCCTTAATTTTGTTGAAATGATCGTAAAGGACCTTGTTTGGAAAATGACGGAAATATTCATTTATAAGATTTTTATAAAAAGTAAAACAAGGGTATAAATTAATTTAACCCACAGTCTCATAAATAGTAAAAATGTTTTGAAATGCATTTTTAAGAAACATAGATGTGGATGATAAAGAGGTCCCAGTAGATACTCATGTATAAACAACCTCAGATAACGAAGAGATTATAGAATTAACCCTTACTTTGTACTTTTCCTTGATCGAGGGTAGGTTAAACTCATGTATAATAGTTAGATAACAATTATTAAATTATAAAAGAACCACATACATAAATATGATATCATATATGATCTTAAAATATTTATTTGTTAACAATTCTTCAGTAGTATCATTGTTTCAGTTGTTAACTAATTCATTTTCCTTTATATACTTTGTTAAATAAGCTATGTTTGTTATGGATAGTATGTATCTAATTTTTATATAGAATTATATAAGTTCATAAAAATTATTTATAATCATAAAATGAAAATTATTCTTTAATGGTTATGATGGGGAATGAATTTCATCACGTTCGTAGAGACAGTAATCCGTACGTATGCACAAGTGACGATATCATTATATTGATGGTGAAATCATATTTAATTGGATGTTATATCATATATAAATAATTATTAACATGTTATATTTATTAATTAAATTATTTATACTCATTATTATACCAATGCAAATAATGATGTGTTTGAATAACAAACTACACCACGACGTGGAGACGGTAAGCCGTACGTACACAAGTATGGTGACTTGTCATTCATAGGATGGATAGAATAATTAATATGGTTGTACCATATTTATAATAATATCATAGCATATATAACGTACTATAGTTATTATTTTGGTATGTAAACAACAAAGAAAGAGTAAGTGGAAGAAGAAAAAAACATTGAAAGAGGTGGGGGAATTATTACCTCTTCTTCGGATGTTTCCTTTTGAGTTGGTCAAAAGGGCTCCATATGTTGGATTTATGATCAAATTAAAGCCAATAGGCTGAATTTAGGGTAGTTGGGAGGATATTTAAGTAGGTTTTGGCTGATAAAAATGGTTTTGGGTGTGTGATTTTGAGAGAAGAGGAAGTATCCTTTTATAAGAGAGATGGTGGTCATTTTAAGAAAAGCTTGAAATATTATTTTATTATACAATCATATTCGGTTTATAAATGGATCCAAAATGATTTATTTCAAGAATATGTGGGGTATGAGTCGATAAAAACTCAAACAATAGGTTTTATGCAGGGTTAGGTCACTATACTAACCTTATCTTTTAGATTTAACTCTTAGTTAAATAGTTTAGCATTTACCATGTATTCTTGTATTATTATAATAAATGGTTAAGAAACGTACTATAAAGTTCCAATAAAACCCCAAGTGGTTCATTAATGACATACATATTATTATATAGGTCCTTTGGCCGAACCTTATAATTTTAGGACTATTATATCATTTAATAATATAGTATTTGTTTGAAAAACTCATTTATTTCAATTATGACACTATTTAGTTTTTGATTTTTGTTAAAGTCCTATAAACTATATTACATCAAAAAAATAATTTAATCAACCATAAAATGTCATATTAACCTATACAATTTTTGTAATACATCAAAATTCCCAATTTAAATTTATTTGGATATATAAAATATTAATTATTTAAATCATTCATTAATAAGGTAAATACAGAATCATTATTGTGTCATAAATTAATTAAATTATTTAATGTCAAAAAATTATAAATAAAAAACAATTATGTAGGAATTCATTTTAGATTTCTAATGAATCTTTATAGTCGAATTTATCTTTTGTGAAACCATATTTTAAAAATGTTTTAGTTATGAAAGTTTGAATTTAACACTTTTAACTTTTCTTTATATAAAATAATAATAAATGTCCTAATCTAATATATGTGGACCAAAAGGATCTTATTTAATTACTAAAGTTGATTTTGGTCGAAATACACTTATACAATAGAATTAGGACATGTTTTAGGGTAAAAATAATATCATTTTTACCATTAATTACCCTATTTACTTTTAACCAAGGTAAATAAAAGTTAAAAGTTACTATTCACTAAAAATTATTTTCATTTCATTGAAGAAAATATTACATAAAAATATCAATTTTTTCTTTGGATTTTTGAAATTCAATTCACAGATGCAGTAAAATTACATTTTATGCAAATTTGCTAACGTGCCTAAAAGGTTGGTAAAAGACGTTAAATAATTCAATAAGATTTTATATATCAAATTTTATTATAAAATGACTCCAATTAATTACATTGAACTAATATAGGTATTATGTATCTATTTTTACTTAAAATAAATTTAAATAAAATAAACAATTATTTAACCCATACTCAACACGATGGGCATGGGGATCATC
Organism: Viscum album; assembly: GCA_963277665.1. Lineage (NCBI taxonomy): Eukaryota > Viridiplantae > Streptophyta > Magnoliopsida > Santalales > Viscaceae > Viscum > Viscum album. Next base: position 941,594,407 of record OY728129.1, read on the forward strand.
TTTTTCACCACTGCACATGTAATCATACCATACTCTTTCCAATTTTTGTAAGGATAGATGAAAAATGAGGCAGAGTATCAGGATTAAATTAATGGTATTTTTTTCCATTGATATTGATGTTCACTACATTCATGTAAAGGTATATTGTTAGGCAGTCATCAAATAGATAAATCACTACCGCATTATCTAAAATCAAGAACTTATAACCCATCTATAATTTACTTTTAATCTAATTGATTAATTACCTTCTCAGAAATTGGTGAATTATGATCCTTGGTTACATAACCATAAAGTTGTTGATCTAGGAATCGTAGATGCATCCCTTCTAGATCCTGACCAAGATCAAATAGTCATTCGTGGGGTGTATTAGATGGTCATCACCCCTTACATTGAAAATGATGAAAACTAACAGATATATTATAAGTTCATTGATACTTAATCACAATGGAAATCAAAATTTTCTATTGTTGAATGAATTTATGATTGGATGAATACCATTAATGGGTATCTCCATCAAAAAATTATACTAATAGGATGAGCCATCAATCAGTGAATCTTCTCATGTCCAGTACAGTTCACCCTCCAAAATGTCCCTAGAAATTATAATTCTCTCTAAAAATGTGTTTCTAATAGAATTCCTCTATATTTTATCCAAGGTTTATACATAAATTATTTCATGAAAGATTTTTTGGTGTGTTTATGTAGAGGTCATCAGGTTGGATTGAATATCTCTCACTAAATTCAAGGATTGTGTTACTTTTGGACCTTCATGGTTTATCACTAAATTTTGTTCACCAAAAGGTTTCATCTATTATATGACTAAGACAATTTTTTCCACCATATACAAATGATTTATTATTTTTTGTTTGTAGTTTGGGGTATTTATTTTTTTATGCATAACCACAATTGATAGAATGATAGCACGGTTCCCCTAAATGATGTAAAAACTCTGTTCTATGATCGAGTTCAAGAACTCCCACATTCTTCATAAGTTTGGTGTTTATCACCCCATTCTCATGTAAAATATCACTATATTTTGTGATGTTGAGCTAATGATATTTTATTTCAATAAAACATCAATTATAACCACACATATTGCAAATAATTTATAAGGAAATGAACTGATCACTACATTCAATTAAATATTATATAACATTATGTAATAGATGGAAGGCTATAATAAGAAGACATAGAATAATAAACTCCCCTATTCCTTATGGGATTATTAGAAAAAGTAATAAATTTGACCTATGAAACCCCATCCTCCCTCATATATGGAACATCGGATGTATTACATATATTGGTCCAGTTAACAATGCTCTGAATGAAAATTTATTACCACTAGCCACAATAAAACAAGTAGAAGTCCATAAACCTGAGTTGGAGGATGTCAATGGAAATAGAATCTATGTGATACATAACATATATAGAAGCCATAAATTAATAGTGTGACAATTTTACAATAATTGTTTCCTTAGATGATCCCTTTATAGTGACATGATAATGGATATCAGTATGTCATTGATTCTCGAAAATAATCATCCAAAACTTGAAACCAAGTTGAAATGACCAAACCTTTTCAATAAGGTGTACTCCAATGATTTAATATCATTAATTTATATGGATTGTTTGTGTATCACACATTTACCAATTCCATTTTTATATGGAGATACACCACTTTAACACCTGGACCAACATATATGACCTTAAACAAGTAGTTTCTATGATAGTTCAATCTGTATGGCTATAAATAACATATCCTAACAACCTCATAAAATAACATCAATCTATATCCTCATATTCTATGACAAACACGTGATTCTCTAAAGGTAAATATCATATAACCAAAAAAACATCCTCAGAACACAATGTAAAATTTTATCCTTACCATGTGTGATTAGAATTATATGATTCATCTGAAATATGAGAGATGACCTTGAACAACATCCATATCCAATGACATTAAACTGTATCTATGACATATTTGAAAAACATGGGATGCCTTATATGAAAAATATGATATTAAAAAAATATCTATAGCACATAATGGGAAATTGTATTCTTACACTATCTAATAATAATATGACGCCTCATATGAAAAATTTGAGATAACCAAACCAACAACCTCATTATATGATTTTAGACTATTATCGTACACTATGTGGAAGTCATGGTATGCCGCATGTGATAAGAATGATATGAATCCACATCTTCAGAACAAGATGTGAAACTACTTGATTCCATAGGCCCTCATTAGTGAGAGTACCACTGATCCATAATTTTTTAGTCCAACAAAACTATATTCTAGAACTAATTGTGGAATGATTCAATATGTATGGGATAAAAATTGATTCATAGACCTCTTATATTTGTACCCATATTCATGTTTCCTATCCCAAAGTGACTTCATTTTCAATGTCAAAATTTTCATTACCTCATAATAAAATTTATAGAAAAATAAATCCATGGGACTATCAATTAGGTTAATCCACAATAATATTCATTGAGCCATCAATGTATTTACATTCCATCATGACCATAAATTTGGAAGACTTAATGGGACGAAAAATTCATAATCCCCCCAAACAATGTCCTAGAACATTAAGTTAAACTACATCTATACACTATTTAACAAACATGGGATTCTATAAAAAATAAATATTGTATGCCTCATATGACGAGACATGGTAACTCATGAAAAAAACATTATATAGATCCCTTATTTATTTGATAACAAATATATGTCTTCCCCATATAAAAATTAAATATATTTTCAATATCCTTAACACAAGACCTCCACTGGTATATTTTATATCCACATTATATAAACATAACCCATCACACGACATGATTAGTCCTAATACCCTGAATCCTCAATCAAGAGGACCCCACTATTTTGATACTGCTCTCCAACTAATACTTATTCTTCAACTACGTTTTTCTTGATTCCCAATCCAGTGGGTTATGTATCAATGAATTGGTTTTTTTATCTAGGAATTTCCCCACTATAGAATCATTTCATTTCCTTCCACTCAGGGTTAAGATCAATCTATGTATATTTATATTCTCATTTAGTAAATTTGAGTATAGGGTATAGTATTTCCCAAATCCATCTTCCCTTGGGCATTATCCACTTATACATCACATTCATCCTTATATTTGGATCATCATAATTTTTAACACTTGAACAGGTCCCCTAATAGAAATGGTTATTATCCACACAATCTCACCTAGAATATTGGGAATACTCTTTAAAGGATTCCTAGTGGAATTTGATAGTTCTCATTTTTTGAACATGGATAATGGTTGATCCCACATTATATGACTCCATCCTTGAATGGTGTGTTTGTGGAACCTATGTTTCAAATATAGCAATCAATTTTTCTTGGCTCATTGATCATCTATTAATTTAGTCATGACACTAAAATTTATTATTTACCTTCTTATTCTCATTCCTTTTCTCTGGTATGAACTTCAGCACCCTATTTTTCACTCTCTCATACACTTTTGTATGATGAATAAGAATGTTGGTATCATTGGGAAATTCAAGAATTGAATTTATTTACAGATATTGTTCTCTCAATTTAAATAATAAAAACATAATAAACATCCTTTTTTCTAACATAGCACATATCTCTTGGGGGTTTATCAATTATGGAAGATTTTCCTTATGTAATTTTCAAACAAATGGTAATCTCTTAAATGGTGTTTCGTATCTTTCAGTTAGAACACTATGACCATTAAATTCATGTCCAGGTCTAAGAAGCATGACCTAAACATATGTGTATGTTTTCTTAGAGGTATTTTGTGCAGAATGGGTCTGCATGGGTCCCCCATATCTCTCTCTTCACATCATGTTTTCTTATCCTTCTATGACATGTAAACATCAAGAGGTGCCTTTTTCCACATTGTAAAAAGCTATGTGATAATAAACTATAACAACCGTGGGTCTATGTAACAAGAAAATTAACTATTTACAGATTTCCATCATTAGAATATAATTTTAATTTGATTTTCCTCATATATTATACATATTAAATTTAATGACCACTACATTTTTCTTATCCTTGCTTGAGATAATTTTTCCTTTATGGAATTGCTTTCCCACTATGTTTCATTCAAAAACTATGTGTGGATTGATTCCCAACCCATATGGTATATTGTGATTCATAACCCTTTTGACTTTGACCCTAACTATAATTACCAATTATGTTAGTTTTGTCTTCATTAATAATCAGACTCCCCGATCTAATAACCATGACTAGCCTATGTAGTTCATGATATTGTGCAAGGAATCCATATCCCTCCTTTCATGATTATTTTATCCTCCAAAAAACATCCCCACCTCCAAGTAATATACTAACCCATTCCATGCATTATGAAGTTCACAATTTATGACTTATTTATCAAATAATAATTTCCACACATTTTCAAAAAAAAAATAGAAAACACCTATCATATGAAAACACCATTGGGGAAATTTGAGTATGTGTTGGTCTTTTTACAACCATTTCACCCTTTGAATTGGGGAAAAAATATGGGTGTAGGTGAAAAGGTGAAATGAATATCATAATCACTATTGAGACATATAAAAAACCAAGATATGCTCATCAGATCCCATTAGTATAGAAGAATTTTAGATCCAAATCATTTCACTATTTGTTTCATAAGTTCCTATATGTGGTTCCATCCATTAGGTTTCCTTTAGGTTCATCCCACTAAATTGATAGTGTATGATTTATTCCCATATTTTAACACATATTGGTCATAAGACACTAACTATACTATGAAATTATAGTTACTTGATTTTAATCTTAATGACACGTCTCCCTCAATGTACGACTAAATACTATGCATTCAAAATCCATTCTGTAAGATGGTTAACTGCACACCCTCTATCCCAATTTAACAATGTTAAACTACAAAGAATCTTGGGAACATTCCTGATATGTATATTTACCCCTTCATTTCTAGTAACCTTCCACACCATTCAAGTTCTTGGACTATCACATTTCATAAAAGATTAAAATACCATGTGGAATAATTCTTGCTATTTAACCAATACACTCACCCAATGTGATTTGGACCATGCTAGAATCTTCCAAAAAGTGTGGAACTTTATCCATACATTTCCTACATTCATCCCCATGATTACTATCATCCTTAATTTGGCTTCCATGAAATCATCTAGGTACAAATGTGTCCCCTTAATAGAAAATGTGCTTGGACCCATTGGCTAACCTACTATCATGGATACACACTTCAAAAGACATCTGATGAAACATTTATAGGTCCAATGTTTTAAATATGATAAATGGATAAAAATCATTTTCCCACATCCAAAAAATGGTAGAGTTACAATTTTTAATTTCATCAATAGTCTTCTTATCTCATCTTATCACCCCCTTTTATGTTTTATATCTTGGGAATATTAATTCATGTCCCTCATAATTCTACCATGTCCATGTACAATTCAACTCCCATAATGTTTTCCCTCTTTTAAACCTACACATGTTGGGAAGTAAAGAAGGTCGTGAAAACATCAACTCCAAATCCAAGGATTTAATGGTCAGAATATCCTGATGTTCTATGAATTCCCACATCTAACCCTTATTCTACAATTAACACTCATAAAATGACTAATCTTTTTGTCACACTATTTTTCCCAAACCAAGAATGAATCACATGGGCATAGAGATTTATTGATTATTTTCTTGTTAATAAGATGTAGTTTTACGAATGAATAGGAACATACACTTTTTATTTGAAAAATGTAAATGTATGAAGTTGATGTGGGTTATCCATTGACTAAAGACTCTCTTTAAAAACAAAATAATGAAATAAGTGGTCTATCAGGATCTTCCTTAGCAAAAGAGTTCTCCATCCTAGCCATCATGTGGAGAGTGTCCTTTAAGTCTTGTTTCAACCTTGGAAGATCAACTGATTCCTCATCATCCATAGAACATGCCTCATAAGAATGAATTTGTACCTGTTCTGACATATATTACAACTTATTTAACAGATATTGTCCCCATGTTGACTTAGCCTCAGTCACTGCCAACTAGGACATAATTTTCTAATGTTCCCCAATAAATTTTTAGTAAGACAATATAATTTATTACTTTACCATAAATCAATGAATGTTCATATTAAGATACATTGGGATCCATAATTATGTTATAGTTATACTTATTATGGATACATCAAGCAATTTATTCTCTACATGCACTCACTCAATAAGATAGTCATTATTTAATTCATGCATATCAAAAGAATCAACCCCTATGATATTAATGTTTAACAAAAAACAGTGCAGGCCCCCATCCATTTTACATGATCTAACTCTATGGTGTGGGTTATAAGAGTGTGACATCTTCTCCAAGAACTACGCTAAATGAATGAGTTCTTTTCAGTGAAATCAAACCCATAATCATCTAGATCCTCAGGTGGCATAGGATAATACTCAGTGAAATCTGTAACAACTAAGAAAACAATATTATCAACATGTATCCTCTTTATTTGGTTAAGCTCGACATTAATGGGATTTCTATCATTATATAAATTATCACTAGTGAAAAAAACATTTACATCTTCACCAAAAGAATCCACCACACCCATATTTGTATATATAATTAGGTTCCCTCAGGTGATTTAGGTTGCATCACCCTAAATATTTTAATTCTATAGTGATTTATCACATATTGGAGAAATTTCCCAAACCCCCTCAGACAAGGGAAGCTAATGAGGATGCATAATACCGAGAACTATTTCAAAAAAGGTTTAAAAATTAGTTCAACCTAATGTATAAAAAGAGGAAAAAATAACATGATCAAAAATGGGGGCATAAATGAGGTAAGGTCTTGATTGATATCCTTATATAGGGCCTCTAATAGGAATTCCTCCACTAAAACCATTTCTCATCATTTGACACCTCAAAAGGTTCTGTAGGATACCTTAGTTGCATATTTCCAAATGTTCTATGAGAAATAAAATGATGGGTAAGAAAAATTTGAGCATTTAATAAGTCTCCCATGGGAATAAAGTAGTTTTTATTAAGAAATTTACCTTGGGAAGGCACACAGATCTTGATGATCATCCATTCCAAGAGGCCTCCCCCGCAATTATGGGGAGATAATGTTGGGATGAAAGGTTTTGGCCCCATAAAATTCACTAAGAGGGATGTATTTTTAGAAATATTCATTATATATTAATCCCTGGACACTTTTCCAATTGTTGTTTCATGAGAATACCCAGAGCATTACTCCTCAGTGCCAATAGTGGAAATCTATTAACACTCCTAATAGGTCCCTTGAATATCTATCTCTAGTTACAATTTGATTATATATGATGATTTATAAGAACTAATGGGATCAAAAAATGTTTAAATGTGTAGTAGTGTGAAATTATATCGCCAAACTAGACCATAAGTAAATCTGTTTCTTATGGAGTGACCTCACTAATCTACTATAAATATTCTATGTCAACATCAGAGCCCCAAGACTCCTCATACCCAATACCCAATACATAGGAATTGGGGTTGGAACATTATGGTATGACTATTAGCAAAGATCTCCTCCCTGAAATTATACCTAATTTGGTGACTGGAGAATACAATGATCATTTTTCAGATTCCCCCTTGATCATTAAATCAAAGACATTGTCTTCAGTTGTAATCCTAATAGTGCTCTGGGTCCTGATGGTTTTAAAAATGGTTTTTTCCAACATTATTGGGAAATTATTCAATCTGATGCTTTCAAACTTGTCAGAACATTCCTTTCCTATGGTATTCTCCCACAGGGTATAAATTCCCAATTCCTTGATCTTATTCCTAACGTGTACAATGCCTCTAAGCTTCATCTCTTTTGCCCTATTGCACTTATTATACCATTGAAAAATAATTTCTAAACTCCTTGATAATATAATTACTTAATTTTTCAATAGAATTGCTTCTTGGAATCAATTCGGTTTTATCAAAGGTAGGTCTATGCAAGATATTATTTGTCTTGCCTCAGAATGCACTAAAATCTTAAAAAAAAGTCACTATAGGAGGTACTGATTCCATTAAGCATGACATTATGAATTATTTTGACACTATGGATTGTAAATTCATTTTAAAGGCTCTAAAAAGAGTTGGTTTTAATGACTCTTTTACTACTATGACAAGTGCTTTATTCAATTTGGCCTCTATCTCTGTTCTTATAAATGGTTTCCCTAAAGTATTTTTTAAATGTACCAAAGGAGTTAGGCAATGAGATCATATTTCTGCCCTATCTTTTCCATGGGAGAATATTACTTAAGAAGATTTATCACTAGAATTGTAGATCAAAATAAGATTAAACCTATTCAGACTTCAAGAAACTTAAATGTTCCTGAAATTCTTTTATTTTTTTATGACATCATCCTATTCTTACAAGGTGATAAAAAAATATTCAAAATCAAAAAAATTACTTGTGTCATTATGAAGAAATTTCTAGGCAATCTCTAAGCTGGAGAAAATCTTTTGTGTTTTTTGGAATTTATTTACCTCTAACAGAAAAAGTAATATCATTAATTAATTAGGTATCAAGGAAGGTTCTTTCCCCTTCACTTACCTTGGTGTTCCTATCTTTTGGGGAAGACCTAAATCTTGTTACTTCTATAGTATTGTTAATCAGATCACTAAAAAACTTTCTTCATTGAAGGGTAAATCCTTATCTATGGCTCGGAGAATTTGTCTTGTCAAATCTACAATTGTCTCCAAAATGGTCTACTCGATGATGGTGTACAAATGTCCCATGGGTCTCCTTAAGAAAATCAAAATTTTCATTACAAATTTTGTTTGGACTGGAAGCACTATAGAATGAAATCTTGTGAACATCTATTGGGCTACATATTGTAAACCTTTAGACAAGGGTGGTCTTAAATAAAAAATCATAAACTCTTTAATGATGCTCTCCTGGCAAGGTTAACCTAGAGGTTACTTCATAATAGCTCTGATTCCACTAATTTACTGAAGAAAAGATTAAACACTACACTTAATAATGGTAATTCGAACTACATCACTTCTTCTATCCGGATTTCTGTTAGGAATTGTTTCAACATAATTATGAATAAATATAGATGGATGTTTAGTACTAATTCCTCCATGATTTTTTGTCTTGACAACTGGACTAGTGCTCCTTTGATTTCTATGCTACCTCCCAATTCTTTTTTTGATAACACCAACTCCACGATAAGGGATGTTTTTAATTCTCCCAACATAAATCATTCTAATAATATCGATTAGATTAATAACAGCTACCCCTTCTCCAACACTGAGGATTTTTAAATTTGGGAACCTGCTGATAATGGTGTTCTTGAGTCAATTTTATTTACAGTTACAATTTCATTATCTCTGATTCTATCTTATGTTGGTTGAGATCTTTTAGCAAACCTTGTATTAAAAATTTGAGATTTACCCTTGTTTGGCATATTGCTCAGAACAGGTTCCCCACTGATGTTTGTATGCAATCTTTTGGGATCCAACTTTGCTCTAAATATAGCATGTGCAATCAACATCGAAAATATATTAATCACCTATTTTATCCTTGTACTACTACTACAGCTCTTTGGAATTACATTCTTGATATTTTTTGTTATAGTTGGTTATTTCATGATTCTATAAGATTACAATTGAAGCATTGTGTAGATTTTAATTTTTCTCGAAAAATCAAGAATCTTTTCATGTCTGCTGTTGTTGAGCCCCTACATGTGATTTCGTATGATATAAATAACATTCCTCATAGAATTTCCTCATTTAGTATTAATTAAGGTAGTACGCGAATTCTTATTGCCATTCGTGATGCTACCTTAATTTAGAAAGCATATTATAATAACATTTTTGGTGATTTTGAGATACTTTACCACCACAGTATTTATATCTTTTACAAAAAACCTAGACACACCTTTGAGGTACTCTGGAAAGCCCTGCTTCCAGGATGGATCAAATTGAATGTTGATAGTGAATCCAAAGGCAACCTAGGTCCTACAGGACACAGATCTATTTTCAAGGACACTCTTAGCAAGTGTCATAGATGCTTCTCTGGTAGGTGTGGTACACCCTCATCTCTGGAAGCAAAAATTATTGGTGTGATCCATGACATTGACTTTTCCAAGAAAAAGGGGGAACTGAATTTGGATTGAAAGTGACTCAACCACTATTATCCAAGCTATTTGGAAAGGGTTGGTGCACCTTTCCTGACCACTCACTTCCTATTGGATGAATTTCCTTGCTTCTCTCATGGAAATAAACTACATTTCTAATCATGCCTTTCATGAAGTGAACATGGTTGCTGATGGTTTTGCCAACAAGGGATTCAACCAGAGCATTACTTAGCTAGATTATTTACATGGTTACTTTCTTCCTTTATATGAAAAGGATTGTAATAATATTCCATCATTCAGACTCATCTAATTTATCTTTTCTTTATTCGATAAATTGTGCCTTGGTCTTTGACTGAGGAACTAGATTTCAAAAAAAATGTAACAGGTAATAATTTTCCCCTAAATATGTTTTGAATATAATATTCTACACTATTATCCACAATTAGTTCTTAATAATCGTAGGTATATAACTTTAATGACTAATGAAATTTGGATATAAGGGTCATAGATCATTGAAGATGTGGGATTTATTTGATGTTTCTATGGAGAATCCCTAATAATGTGAATTATTTAGAAAGAAAATGGTCAACAGTTTATTTTTGAAGAGGTATAAAAATATTATGAAGAGTAACTCAATAATATTGTTGTGATTATGATCCCTAAGAGAATTATTGGAACATTCCCAATCTGAAATTCCTACATATCGTGGCCTATCAGAAAGATCACACAACCCACATATATGGTACTAAATGCATGGACACCGCTATGTAGGGCACCTACACTAAATACATATTCAATGGTTCTATGTCGAATAACTCATTCGAACATGGTTACCTATTTGACTATAAATAGAACCCCAAACTCATCATTTATACCTCTAAAAAAATTAAAAAAAACCTTGAATCTATTATCATGAAACCCCTTCACTAAGGGCCTACAAAATCCCCTATCTACACCTCTATAACTTGAGAAATGATATAATTAAGGGGGTAGTGGGATCATAGTTGTCAAAGTTTATAATGTACTAAAAAACTACATGAAGAACGTATTTTCCTTAGTGGATGAAAAATTCTGTGAATCATCTTCCTTGAAAAGGGACCTAGGTGAGACCCATCCAAGGAAACATACCCCCATTTTAAATACTATCCCATGTGTTTTACTATGTGGTATTTTGACCAAGGAATCTATATCTCATGCAAGCCTATTCTCCTTGTGAGAATCACATCCAACTCCTCCTAGGTCCTACACAATGCACCATTTCTCTATATTCCAAGACCTAAGAGAGACCCTCATTGAATCCTCTACCAAGCCACTAATGGCATAGATAATTTTCTTTTTGATCCCTCTTCATAGGGGGGGAATATTGGGACTTCAAAAATGTCATTGAAAATGTGAAACCATGGTTGGACGCATACCATTTTGTTTCCAATTTGGGTTTTCATTCCTTCAGTTAGTGGTTTCTCAAACTAGTCCTACCTGATGGGTAGGGACTTCAGGGTTCCTATGAGTATTCATCCCTTCACTAATGTGGACCCAAACCCAAGGTTTGGATTAAGGGTTCCCCTATCATAAAGTTAATGGTTAGAGCCATGTTCTTCCTATGTCATATATAAGACCTACGGCCTCTTGTTTTACGATGAGGGTGAGGATCACACCACTTTTACATGGAATGAGATCCAGCTATCTTCCCCCAGTAACCAGTATTAGGGCACCCCCCTAGAGTGCGCCCCTTTCTTTTTAGGTACGACCCGCCATTCATCATCCCTTCCTCCTCATCCATACGCTTGGTTAGTAACCGTATATATAACCCAATGTGGCATTCCTGATTACCAAAATCATATGGGATATGAGAACTTCAAAGCCCTTTCGTTCTCATTCAGGTCCATGGTACAATGATGGGAGGGAAGTATCGCAACCCTAAACTCATTCTCTAGTGGAAGGAGGATCGTGTGGTTTTTCAGATCATTAACTCCATCTTGTTTATTATATTCATGAAGGAATCATTTAGACATAGATGTTAGTCGTGATCATGGAATTTTCACAATCAAATTCATGTTTTTGAAGAGAATATTCTTCAAGATCTTCCTCTTTCCTTTCTTAGGGGGGCCTATATAGGCCTGGATCCTCTAGGGAATTTATCCAACCTTAAAAACTAATATTGTGTGGTTTCATGGATCCAATACTTCCTCTTTTTTCTCACGCCAAACATGACTCACGTGAGATAGAGGTTAGTGGTGATTGTAACACCTCAACCCCTTTAGCATGAAGTGGACTCCTTAGTTTATTACATTGGAATGATTATACTGAATGAAATCTGGAATGACTAATCATTTTATCATTATTGGGAAACCATATTACATACATGATAACCATATTACACAAGGAACTATAAAATAATACATGATATATAGTAAAATGAAGTTAACAACACCCTTGAAAGCTTATTCAAAAATATATTATTCACCACCGATGGAAAGGAAACAAAATAAGTATGATCTCAAATTATAAGTAAGGGTATGTAAAACAGAAGAAACAATCCATTAGTGAAAATTAATCAACATGGAAATGTAAATAAATGAATACACATTCCATTTATATAACTGTATTATGAAAAATCATCATGAAAGGTATACAACTTAAACAAATGTCTCTTAATCAATAAACTAAGAATTAACTACATCTATAGAAAATTTCAATGAAAATATATTAGGGATAAATAATAACTGGATCTGAATGGGAGAGATAAATAATTATTGGACTCTATGATTCTTTTTTACTTGGTACCTTTACCATTAATATCTTTCATAAGATGGTTTATATTATTTTATGTAAAATCCCATCTGATTGGCCAAATGATTCATCTCATGAGACTCCTGATGCATCGAGGAGCTATATATAAGTGGGGCACACCAATATATTACCAATATGAATAATTTATAATATATATATTATTCAGTTAAATTCATGAATAATTTACCCTTTCAAATATCAATATTGAATTAAATATTCTGATTTACAAATAGTTCTTGAGTTATTAAAATAAATGTCCAGGTGAACACTATATGTAAAAATAGTATATGATTTAATAAATAATAATATTAATTTCTTGATACCATGGATATTTAATATAAATATAATATATATAAATAATTATCTTAATTAAATTATTATTTCATCAAATAGTAAACAAACACAAAATAATGTGATATTACAACGATAACTTTTTACACTTGGAAATTTTCATGTAAAAATACCTTTGATTAGACAGTTCAATGGGAAACATAAAATACCATGAATGTTTAGTGAATCATGATCTTAAATGAAAAAGTGGAATTAGATACACCACAAAATAATAAATAGGTGGTTAATATGACATTTATCCCATATATTTAAAAACTGAGATGAAAATCCCTTACCCTTTGTTTTCTTTTGGGTTAACATCATTTAACCTATTTTAAAATGGATTATAGAATGTAATTAACATTCAACATAACCATAATAATATTTTTAATAGCATATATTATCTACCTATAAAATATTATACCTAGTTTATTAACAATCATTCATTATTTTTACTATTTTGGAGGTTAATTGCCCAGTTTTTGGGGTATGTTTTGACTTATTACTTCTTGTTCCTATTAATTAGATCATGATTTAAAAATATATTTAAATATAATATATAATAACTATATATTTATTTATAATAATCTCTAATATTTGGATATAGGAAATGAAATTCACTATTCCTAGAGAGGGTAGGTTGTGCATACGCATGAACACTCCTTCCATTTCTTTTTAAAATTAAAAAAATGAATTGTAAATGATATATATATGTATATTATAATTTATTTATCATATTAAAGTAAAATATATTACATAAGTTATTTAAAATCATCCTTAATTCATTCCATGCATTGTGTGAATTAAACACATCGTTTTGAGGAGGTGGTAGTCCGCACATTCACAAATGATGTTATCTTATTACCAAAAACTGGAAAGCATATTGTGCATGTTATATAAAAATATAGGAACAAAAATAAATCATAAATATCATATATATATATATAATATAAAATAAAAATCCATCATTATTACAACATTTAATTTTGGTAAATGGAAGAATGGACAACATCGGTTTGCGGGTTGATAGTCTGCTGTAAACATGAATGAGGTTTGTGTGTCCCCTTTTGATGGATATGTGTGAACATTTAGTCAGAATATAGGAATGAAAAAATACCATTTTATTGAATATTATTATGTTTTTATATAATAATGATATAAAAATAATTGAGTGGGTGGAGAGTAAAATGAAACAAAAGTGATCATTGAACAAGGTTACCTATTATTAGTCTAAGTCCTTTTTTATATCAAGAGATTTACATGGATATATTTTTTCCCAAATTTATTCCTATAGTATGAGGGTAGGGGTGTTAGGAGCATATTTTTTCATATTTGGCGTGAGACTAATTTCTTGACATGAGTAAATAAGTGGGAGGGTGTGTTCTTTTTTATAGTGCAGGAGGAGTGGCAATCTTGAAAATAAAAAACTCCAAACACTATTGTGTGGTTTCCCTTACATAATGTGCCTACAATAAGGAAACCAATTATATTCAAGGTATTATATGGTCTAAATATATCCATCCAATAGTTTCTATACAATTTTATAGTTTAGTTTCTCTCTTTATTTTATTGGTTTTACCGTTGATAAGCATTATTTAGCATCAATCACAGTAAATAATTTTCTATACATTCACTAAAATTTTTAGAGATAAATAAGTTTGAACAGTTTGACATAATAAAATATTCTAATTCCAAATATGGAATCCATTTTTCAAAATTCCAATAAATAAATTAGTAGATATTAAATTAAAATTAGTCTTTCCTACATAGCAACAATATGGGGTTTTGAAAGTGAAAATGTTCAAAGGTTTGAGATGTTTTTATATGTATTTTCCACATTAAATTAATTTAAATTACCTAAAATGGTTAAATTTATGAATTAAAATTGAATTTTTATTTAAAAATTAATTAAAATAAAAATGTATATATATATAAATAATTTAAATTAAAAAAGCAGTTTGGAAATAAAATTTAGTATTCTTCACCATTCATTAAATATTACTATTCTAAAAAAATTACCCAAAAAACCACTATAACTTTATTAGATGTTTCTAAATCATAAGTAAATATTTTATTTTTCTTATTTAATTTATAAAATTTTAAAACATTACACTAAAAATAGGTGCACCATTAAAAGTTGTTAAAATTAATTTTATAAAAATATTAATATTTATACTTAATATTTTGTTTGTTCTTATCTTATACATATAAAAGCTATCGGATTAATGTCAAAAATATTTTATTGAATATTTAATTTATTCATTTCATTAATACCTCTCACTAATTTTTATATAACTTTATAGGCTAAAATTGCTTTTTGATAATGAAAAAATTTTTTATAAAAACTTTTCCTCTATATTCAATTATATCATATATACATTTCTAATTACATGGTAACCAATGAATTAAATATTAAATTCCTATAATTTAATTAATCTTATTCATTCCCACCAATTTAATAGTTATTTGATATCTGATTGTATTAAAAAATATTATTTTAATAATATATTGTTTTTCGGTAAAACTCAGTCTTGTGTGGTATGCAAGCCGCTGAAGAATGTCATTCCTGTGTATAAGATAATATTAACTTCTTATTGCATATAAATCATTCTATAATCATAAGTAATATTTTTATAAAATAAAAATATTGATAATTATTTGGGTGTTACATTCTCCCCACCTTAATTAAATTATGTTCTTACAATTTAAACTTGATCTCAGTAATCAAGGGTTTGATAATTTAAAATACACATATAAAAAAGAAAACTCATAATTAGAAAAAAAACATATTATTATTGATAGTTAAATGGAAATTTTAAGTTCACCATAATAAAAGGATTTTTAAAAGGAAAATATTATTGAAAACATTAATATAGAATTGAAATCTAACTACCAAATTCAGATGGAGAGTGATAGAGAACATGTTCTGTTGAAAGTTGTTGACCATAAAACCATAGACCAGATGTTTTAATATAGGAAATTGATATCATAAAAACTATGATAATAAGACAAAATATTTCTTTCTATAATATTTTCCTAGAAATGAGAAATTATTTCCCTTTCTTAGAATATATATATATACACTTACTTGATACATTTCAATAAGAAAAATATGATCCTTTTGTTGCACCATGAACCTTTTCTACAAACGTTTCTATAAAAATTTTCATTATATGGTAAAGTAAATTATAAATGTATAAAACCACATCAAAAAATCAACTTAAACAAGATCATAATTAGTTAACCCTTTGAAAAGATTATAATACGACATGTACGAATCATTTCTATTGTAGATAGTATTATTTAACCTACATTATCCATATAATTCATCACTTTATCAGTCATCCTTATCTATAAATCATGAAAATATTAAGTATTATATATCCTTCAACCATGTATTTTACAAAAATTTTATATTGATAATGATTTATATTCTTGGTACCATTAAACATGTGATCACAAATACAAAATGAAATAACACTGCAGTAAAATTAATATAGGTGTCTCAATTCCTACAATGAGAACATCATCAATAAAATCATTTTACAACATATTTATTATATCCAAATACATGTGCACATTTATCATTACACTTAAATTGTGTTAATAACATATGTTTGACCTTGATCTATTAGCTTTTATGATGTATATTCCCTGGATGATTAGGAATTATTTTGCATAGTTCCCCATCTACTTGAAATTATGACACTGAATATCAGTTCTTTTCTTCCTTCCATTGTATTATTTTTCCTAGTTAAAGTTTTTTTCAACACTTATCATAGTCTATCAATCATTTCAATCATTTAACAAGGTGATTCTTTCGATGGTACTCACATTTGAAAAAAAAATATTTCTTTTGTTTCTTTTATTTAACTATTATATTCTTTTCATTCACTTCTTCTCTTTCATCCCATTGAATACATAATAAATGGATAAGTATTTCTATGTATTTATATTACATGAAACTATTTACTCGTATGAACCAGCATTCTGAGAAATCAGAGCGCTTCGTATATATAGAATAATTCCTTTAAAGAAGTGATCAAACATGCACTATGTGTACCATAAGAAATTTCTAGCATACCATGATAACCTTGTAATGGTGGATTCAAGATCCACAAAAAATTCTTCCTCCTTTTTCTTTAAACCAAGAAAATATCTCTTCATCTTAATTTGTTTATCATGAGGAAATTTTTTCATCCAATTTCTCCTTAAAGTTTATAGATTCTCTAACTTATATTTTTTATTCCTATCTAGTATTATGGATCAAGGAACACCATTGATAAACATCAAAATCGAGAAAATAAATTTTAATATTAAAAATTTCTATTTCAACATACCCCAATGACAAAATACATTCCTCTAAATCAATTGGGTTAGTAATCTTACTAAATGATGGGGGGCTCTATCAGATAAATCGATCTTGAATCAGATAATAACTTTGTGGAATATGTTTCTAAATCCATTCATGATTATTCATCTTTACATTATTAAGCTAACATAATTTATCAATAACTTACTCAATTCCAAAACCAGCTATATTAGCTTTATTAGTAGGTAAACGTCTATATTATCGATGTGTACTAATATCATTCTTCTTTCCCATACACATTTATAAATAATGGAATATATTGTATTATATAATATAAAAATTTAACATAATTTATGATCCCATAAATATTGAAACAATTATTATAAATTGAAAAA
Source organism: Viscum album (assembly GCA_963277665.1). NCBI lineage: Eukaryota > Viridiplantae > Streptophyta > Magnoliopsida > Santalales > Viscaceae > Viscum > Viscum album. The sequence goes on from OY728129.1 coordinate 941,612,356, forward strand.
CAAAATACATAATTGGTATCATAATAGTAAACATGGTTCTTCTAGAGATATCATTACATTCAAATTATTTATAATGATTTGTATTGAAAATTATTATTTTCAAAAGAATATCCCCTGGGAGTGTCAAACCATGTGTAGCCTAAGGCCCATTTTGATTTACTTGGTTTTCCTCTACTCAGGCCCAACATACATTTTCATAGTTGTTACCCCTATGTATATCTATACTAGAACCGAATCTACTGATATTATCCATATTAGGATGTATTATAAGGAAAACCCACATAATCTTCACCTTAGAAAAATTTGTGTGCATTCTACTATTCTTATACTCAATGACAACCTAATGTTTTTTTCTAGATCAATGATTTCTAAAATTTAGATTCAAATGTTTCTATTAAACTTTCTCTTATACAAACTCTAACAACATGACCCTATAATCCTGAAGATGATGCATTACATTATTCCATTGGCATGATTACTATGAATCAAATCCCAAATGGCCGACCAGTTTAGAAGTTTTTGAAGAACATATTACACACATGATACCAATATTACATTGGTAAATAGAAAATAATACATGATAAATAATAAAATGAAAATAACAACATCGATGAATTATTTTAAAATGATTTCTTCTTTATAACCTGATGAATAGAATAAAATTAAGGGTTACCTAAAATGCTCAGTAAGGGTAAAAAATAAGAGTAAAAAATGAATCAGTGAGAATAAATCAATATGGAAGGATAAATATGTGAGCACACAGGTCATATATATAACTAGAAAAGTAAAAATCAATATGTACAGGTACATAACTAAAACACATTTCATTTAATAAAAAACTGAGAATGAACTACATCCATATAAAATTTCATATAAAATACTCATGGATAAATAATAACATAATCTAAATAATGGAAATAATTATTCACTATACACCATGATTACTAGGTATATGGTACATTTACCGTCAATACCTTACACAAGACAGCATATAACATATTGGGTAGAAACCCATATGATTGTCCAAATTATTCATCTCATTGGACAACAAACGCAGCAAGAGGATATCTATAAGGGGGACACAATTGTGTTGTACCTTTCCAAATCATTCCTCACATATTGAGTAATAAATTTATATCATGAAAAATGTTCCTTATCAAATATCTATATTTAATTAAAGACACAAATTTACAATTTTTTTCCTAGTTAATCAAAAAAATTCAATGTACAATCCTTATATAAAATGTTATATGGTTTTGGAAATAATATTATCCATTTCATGAGAATATGGATATTTAAAATGATTTCAATGTAAGATAAATATTATAATAAGAAAAACATTGTTTAAAGAGAGTTTTGGAAATCAAAAATGATATTTATATTGAAAAAGAGAACATTTACTACTTAGTAATTTCCAAGATAAAACCCCTTGGATAAGGATGTCTTAAGTGATACATATAATACCATGAATTATTTATGAGTAATGATATTAATTAACAATGGGTAAGTATATACACCACACAAAAATAATTAAGTGTGGAACATTAATTTTATGTCATAGATTTAGAAAGTGAGATGAAACTGCCTTACCTTGCATTTCCTGTTGGGATAAAATCATTTAACCTCATGTATAATGGTTTTAAGCATGTTATAGACTTATACAAGAAATATAATCATATTTATAATATCATATGTCAACTTTTTTAAAACAACTTATTATCCCTTTCTTATCTAATTTGTTTTTATTTTTCACAATTTCAGGAGTTAATTTCCTAGTTTATCATGTATGTTTTGACATGTTACTTTTTTTCAATTAGACATACCACGATTTAATAATATATAAAATTTAAACCATGGTTTAAATAAAACATTTGTCTAGTATATATTTCATTAGAATAATCAATAAAATAAGGATATTGGAAAATAAATTCATGTTTCACGGATACCAGTGCTCATACGTACAAATGAAGACTACTTCCATTTCATTTTCCTATTAAAATATTTAAAATTAAATGATATCTATATGTTATAATTATTGTATCATATTTATATCATATATTTTACATTTTAAAAAAAATATCTTTAATAAATTCTTTGTATATCATGGATGAATCACATCGCTTTATGGAGGAAGTAGTCAACATATCCACAAACGATGTTATAGTAATCCCACCAAATGGAAATAATAAAGGTATATCATATATACAAATTCAAGAAGAATAATGGAGGGACCATGAATGAAAAATGCACTATCTAGAACATCTCTGAACTATCTTCAGCTAGAATTAGGGTTCATCATAATGGATAGCCCCTTTTGAGATGACTCACAAAAAATCCTATTTCCATATATGAGAGTTTGAGAAGTGATGAAGGCTCTTTTATTGATGGAATTAATATTGGAAGCTACTGTGGACTTGTGAAATCTCTTAATATGGCTATTTCCTGAGGCATATGTTTTTCTTGGAGTAGAGGTGAAGCAGTTTTGATGATTAGGAAGGAATTCCCAGGTCAACAAGCCAACATCCTGGAATAAAATTACCACTAAAATTAAATAAATTGTTCTTATATTTTTATATTCACAACTTTATATGGTAGTGCGTGAATTTTCATTTGGGATTATTCTTCCTATAATGTTTTTGATAAATTTCTCCTTCCTCCGAATCTAGTTTTGAAGATTATGAAGGTATTCTATGGTCGACTAGCTAAAATCCTAGAATACAATTCCCATTAGTATAACGTCCATTGTTCTTAGATTTTCATATTCACTACTTCATCTGGTAATGCATGAAATTCCGTTGGGGTGTCTTTTTTCTAGAATTTTTCCCAAGTGTTTGGTTTGTTTTTTCATATAACATTCAAATGTACCTCCTTTCAATTCCCTATTGATGTAATTTATTTACACCTCGTGAATGTATTGTAATATTTTTTTTAATAAATTTATTTTGGGGCCTGAACTGGGTGATCGGTTCATGTCACCTATTCTCTCTTAAATGGTGGAAATTGAAGACTGAACGACATCGGTTCACGGGGTGGTAGTATGCCTTACTTAAGAAAAATGATTTTGTATCCCATTATTATGGATGTGAATGAATTTTTAGGTCTAAATCTTATGATAAAAAATTATCCGTTTTTTTAAGATAATCAGGTTATTATATAATAATGATATAAAAACAATCTAAGAAGTGGGTAGGTAAATGAAACAAAAGTAATTATTAAATAATGTTAACTATTATTTAAGAAAATCCTTTTTTTTAAACAAAAACACTTCCTTGGTTTAATTTATTCAGAAATTGAGGCTTATCGGATTCATGGAATTATTTTGGGAGATAATTGGTAAGATTCTGGTATAGGAAAAATGATTAAGAGACGTGAAATGTGGGAGGGGTGAGATCCATTTAATATTGGAGGAGGATTTTCCTCGTAAATATAAGATAGTAAAAACTATTGAGAGGTATCCCTTAAATCATGTGCCTCCAGTGATGAAAAACATTCGATCCAAGGGATGATATGGTTGATATATGGTCATACAATTTGATTTTTTACACGTGTTGAGGTCATCTTGGACCTTATTATTATGGTTTAGTCCCCAAAAAATATTAATTTACCTTAATCATTTTAATTTATATAATTACATTCAATAATGGTTTTTGTCAATTTTTTTCCCTTATTAGAAAATTTAAATTATTCCGATTACAAATATGGAATCATTTTTTCAAATTTTAATCTAATAATTTGTAGAAATTTATTTAAAATTAGTCTTTCTTATGGGTTGAAAAATCGGGTTTTAAAAGTGAAAAAGTTAAAACTTTTGAGGTGTTATATATAAAATATAATTGAAAAATCGATTAAAATTACAAAAATTTTATTAATGGATTAATAAGTTATCAAATTTATCATTAAATTTAATTAAAAATATGAATTATCTATATAAATAAATTGGGTGAAAAACAATGCTTGAATTAAATTTTTGTATTTATCACTTATCTGAAAAAAACCATTAATTCATCATAATATTATTTTTATTTTTCTCAAAACAAAATTAAATTTATTTTTTCATATTAAATTTATAAAAGTTTAATAATTCATATTTATAATTGGTGCACCATTAAAAATTGGATTTGTTTTTAAAATGTAATATTTGTGCATAATATTTTGTTTATTCTTATCTTAGGCTAATCAAATATATTGGATGAATGAAAAAAATATTTTAATGAATATAATATATATATATATATATATATATATATTACATTAATATCACTCACTAATTTTAATTAATTTAATTTATTTGGATAACAAACATTGTGATAATAAAAATAGTTTTTCTTATAAAAACATTACATTTATATTCAACTAGTTCCTATATTCATTTATAATTACATGATAACCAGTTAATTAAACCATATATTATTATAATTTATTCAATACTATTTATAACGTCTAATTTAACAACTAGGTTATATCATCTTATATTAAATAATAATATTTCAATAATATATTGTTGTTCGGTAAAACTGAGTCTTCTGTGTTACACAAGCCACCGAAGAAAGTCATTTTTATGTTAACATAAGATTAAAATGGTGTTGAATATAAAGAATTATTTCAATAAAATTAATTTTTTTATGGAATGAATATGTTGTAATGTATTTCTGTGTTTCATTGATCTTGAAATCTACCCAAGCCCATACCATTGGGTATGATTCCAAGTTAAAGCCCCCGACCATCCAATGGAATCTTCTTTAACAGTATGCCCCAACTATATCACTAAACCCCATTAGGGAATCATAATTTGGTGTAAGACCAAATCATATCACCATAATAACCCAAATACAATCCTTCTATAATTAAGCCCTAATCAAATTTCTCAACCCACTAGGGAATACTCATTAAGATTATGCACCAAATCCATCCCATAAAAGGTTGGTACTCCCCTTTGATAAAATCATTCACTATGCCTCCATTTGTGTGGTTCATCATAACAAAAATACATGGGATTTTATCCCAATTAAAATGGAATATGTAGAAATCCTCTCTATGTTTAAAACTTTACATTCCAAAATCAACCATGTTTTTATTGGCTCATGTTCCTAACAGAATCTTAATCATCTTGAGAATCCATATCCCATCCAAGTTCACTAGGACACTTCAGCATATGTCCCATAGTAACGACTGATTGGTAACCTTTAAAATAGATATCCTTGTTGAATTATTTTATACAAAATGGTTTTGTCATTGTCACATGAACTTAAAAGATATGATTTCCCACATTAAGTGGCTCCAAACTACATGGGTCATGATTCATCCCATGATGATACATATTAATCCCATCTCATTGGTCCAATCCCAGCATGAAGATAATTAACCTATACCTAGATGAAGTTAAACTCTAGAGCACCCCACTATGAGCCTCAAAACTAGTGTCATAATAAAATTGAAAAATAATCTCCAATCATCATATAAAAGGGTACCATTGATGGAGAAACTCAGATATAAGAAAACATATCCACTTATAAAGAACATTGGATAAATAAAATTGATTCTAGATATCATTCTTGTTAATAATGGATTGTTAATTCAACATAGACCCACTTTATACATGAGAATTAATTCATGATTTAGATAAATATCTTTAATCCATATGAGTTTCCTAGAATACAAAGTAATTCCCCCAAAAATGTTGTGATGAACATGATCTCCCATCCTCTCATCCAATGTGGGTTCTTAAACATCATTGGAAAAAATTCACAATGAGAACATGCCTTTTGAATAAAGGTTCCCCATGGATATAAAACCATTGGGTGTTTCTATTTTCCTTAAATAAACCACTTGGAAACCACACAAAAGGGGTTTTTATATGTGTTTTATGTAAGGGTTGTTTCCCCAACATCACAAAATCTTATTCCATCTCTATATGGAATTTTTAAAGGAAAAAAGAAATGGTGAAGCTGAAATTAATCCATAATGAGGAAAATATTTTCACCCACATGTCTCGATCCCCTTTAATTCTCAAAATTAATGAGGTCTAATCATGAAAATAAATCACGCATGTATTTGATTAATGAGATGCCTCTTTGATGAGGTTTTTTTGTTTTTATTTGTCACCTACATTTTAGGCACTACCAACTAGATCCCATTTCAACACTAATGGCATAAAACCATCTCTCAAAGACTTATTACTTGACTACCATTCATGTTGGGTCCCCTTCCACAAAGGGGATGTCATCACATATCCAAAATAATTAATAAAGTATGTCAAACACATTTATCTTGGAGTGTCACCATAATGGAACTATCTCAACCATGGTGACTACCTAACATGCCCTCTAGCTTGAAAAGACCATTCATTAATCTAATTAGTGATAACTGGTTGTCCAGAAGTAGATAGAACCAACATCTGTCTTTAAGAATTTTAGGATCTTATCTTGGGAATGTAGTAACAATTCCCTCCCCTATATTATGAAGGTAGATCAAGATTACGCATATTAACTCATCCCAAATACACATGGGTCATTCCAGGTGGTTCCTACTAGAGGAAGTCACTACCAACCCCACATGGTAGTTAACCCTCACCAGGATGAGGGTTTCATAATAAGTATTCAAACAATGTTATTCTAGAATTAGGGATTCAAGAGGGCCAATCAAGGGATGAAACTAGACAAACAAGATAAGAGAACCCAACTTTTCCCCATCCAAAGAAGGCTAGTACTTGAATTTATTTGAATAAATGAGGATGTACAATCACTTTCCCACCCTAATTTATCTATCTAGAAGAATGTCAAGGAAAAGTCAAAGGAAACCCACCATTCAAACCCTATAGTATATAATAAGAAACAACATTCACTTGCCTGCACCAACTAGACGATACAGTAGAGAAGTTTGGAAGCATATAAAGAATAAAGTAGGCCAAATTTATTAGAATCATGTGTTAAGGTGCACACTCATACCCTTAATTATAAAGACTATCAGTAGCCTCATCAAGTACTATCCAGAGAAGTTAGTAAGAATGTATCAGTGATGAATAAGGGTAAGACCCAAATCTCTACCCCCACACTCGAGTACTGTCAGTATCCAATGGTAGGAAGCTGAGGAAAATAGGAGGAACATACTCAAACTCTAGATACAAGAAGATAAAATATCCATGTTCAAGGACTTAAGTCAGCAAGAATATCTTATAGATGGTGAAAGGGTATAAACAAATCCCTAAAAAGTCATACATGATTTTAATTTCTTCATAATGGTGACAAAATTAGTGATAAAAGGCCATACACATAGCTTCATACATATAATTTGGGTGGATCATTATCATTTCTCCCTGGAGTAGACACAAAACTCTACTCTTTTACCAAAGTACCATGGGGTAAAATCCTTTGTTATATATGGACTAATGGATTAGGAACATACAATTGTTCCAATAGGAGGTAATTAGCCAACTCTAGTGGCCACTACAAGGTAGGTACAAACCCCGAGAAAATTTTCATAATCCCATTAGAAATATCTGATAGCATCATGGTATCTAGTCAAGAAAACATATGTACCCAAAAACTAATTTCCCAATAAAATTTCCCCAATCACTCTAATTTTATTTTCAAAATGAAATCATAAGATACAACTAGAAAATGAAGGTCATATTTATGACCCTTTTCAAATTAATGATTAATTTCATGAATCCCTCAAATTTTTAAATATGGTATCTCAAGATCTTATGATCTTTTTACCAATTATCTAGAGAAGTAGCATTAATTCCATAGGCCATCTGCAAACAATTCCCCATGAAATATTTCATCATGTCGATAATTCAATCGATCTTGAGATCCCATCTCTAGATGAGATTCATGAAAGAAATCAATGTGTCTCGAATATCAATGAAAAATTAAGTCATCCTCATGCTATAATCCACCATGGTATTCCTCCCCATGATTACATTCACTGTGAAATTTATATCCATAATAGTGTTTCACTTTTTCAAGAGTTTCCTTCACTTGGAAATGTATTGTTGATAAATATCACCTACCATGAGGAACATGGACCAGAAGGGAAACTCAGGAATGATTCCATTCCATTTACACGTGAAATTATTTTTCAGTTGGAAGAAAGACCAAGGAGATGGTCACTCTTATAACCACCATTCGATCACCGGTCATCCAACATAAGAGAGAAAGTTCCCTCCAATGTCATTACTTATGATAAAGAGGAATAAATTTGTCCACTCTGGTCAGAATATGATGAGTATCCTCTAATGAAATATTAAAAAGAAATTCTAAATATGGAGAATCGTGTTCTTAAAGACAAACTACCAGTCATGATATGGCCTCTAGAAACCCATCAATACAGCATTTAAGAGGTATGTTTGGATCATTGTGTGCCCAAAAACTACCTAAACATATGAAACACTCATCAAAACATAAGGGAAAAGGTATTACCCTATGTTGAGTATTGAAGTCACATCAAGTTAATAGAATGGATGAATCACCAAATTAACTTGGGCTCTCTTATTACTTTATGACATCCAATGTTCTATAAATTGAAAGGATCCTTTCCCCATGAATTCTATAGTGAATTAAAAATATTGTGATCATTGATCATACATTCCCCCTCTTGTGTTCATACGAGAGGTTGGGGTGAACATGGGGAATTTAAATTCAATATACACCCCATCTAGGAAATCTTTCCAGTGGTTTCATAAGTAATTTTCAAATATTATTGCTGAATTAAACAAATGAACTTCGTTCATGACCAATGATATGGTGAGAAAAAAACCCTTGACCGACTCTCTCTGAAACTAGTCCATAAAAGAGCATGATTATGAAATAATTTTATATCATCTGTTTGAAAATATCGATCTATCCTTCCTATTAAGGGAGGACTGGAATCAAAATTGAAAAAGTTGAAAATAGAACAATGATATTGAGAAGTAACTAATTCATGTGCATACCAAATTATTCACTCAGTTCATGTTTTAAAAAACACCATAAAATTTAAAGGGCAACCATGGAAGTAGAATCCATGATAATCTAGGTGAAGCCATAACATGAGAGGGTAGGGTATTTTTTAAACAGAAATCAAAGTCCAAAAACAAGGCCTAAGGGATTGTGAAACTAGACGTAGAATAACCCCATCCCTTAATGATGTGGGATATTTCAACTCATTAACTTACCCCTCATTGAAAATCACTTTTTCTAGATTTGGAGAATAATGAAGAACAAATCGTCCCAATTTTTCCCAGATCACAGTTTGATATCCTCATTAGAAATGCACATGATTGAACAGTCTAGTGATTCCCTTCATATTACATTCCACAAAACTGATCCAAGATAATCATTGAATGATGTGAGAAGACCATTTGGAGGGCATAGAAAAAAGGATGTCTAATAGTGGCACAGTGAAAATGCCAGAAATTCATTATTCGTTATTGAATGTCATTAACACTTACCCCCTGCACCCTAGATAACTAGAGACAAATTCATAGGAGGAGCTAGAGGAGGATTTTTTTGGTTAAAAAACTAAATAAAATTAAAATTAATGAAGGAGGTATGAACAGTGAGAAACAAATACTTTCCAAGAGTATGTGAATTCCATCAATCATTTTACCTTTACCAGCCCAAAGTGAACCCACCAAAGAAATGGGATAATGTAATTTTACACATAACATCCATACTGAAAGGTCTGGACCCCCCACACATGAGGACATATTTTATCAACAAGAGTAACTTAAAAAATAATTTGGAAGACTCAATGAAGAACTAATCCGATGAAGCGTTCATGTGCTATATGTTATACAAGAAGTTCCACATATAATGCTCTCAGTTGGCACACATCAGTAAAAAAGATTATCCATAGAAAGATAATTGGATATGGAACATAAAATCAATATGGGTTACCAATAACCAATATAATGGATCTTGTAGTAATGGAAAAGGATTTATCTTTATTGTGTATACAGCCATAACATGTCCATTCGTATCTTTATAGGACTACCCCTATATGCTACCCATGATAAATACCAAAACTACTTCCAAAAATGGCCTTAATGGCTGCTACCCCTCTCCATGATCACTCATATATACATTCATCAATGTCTCATGAAAAATATTTAGTCTCTAATAGCTCTATTGTAAGTGATGGTGGAACAAAACGCACTTGTACATCTAAATAAGAGACATTACCCGAAATGGATTGATTCATCTATTCCCCCAAAAAACAATAGGATTATGACACTTCTATTCTACAATGGATCATGAAACTCAGATATGAACAAGAATTATATTTTATGCCCTTGTGATCCCATGATAGGGACCCCTAATCAATAAGTGGTAGTGAAAATCATGTTCATCATGAAATTAATAGTGGTACAAGAATTTGTGTGCTACACCAGCATTATATCATTGTCAAATATAGATATTAGGATCTTTTTTAGGATATTCTATATAAATTGTAATCAACATTACAAAAGGAACTAGTTATCAACCTACCAAACTACCAAAAATTGAGGAATGAGAGATTCTTTAATTTCATTTCTTAGTGGAAGGGGTTAGCATGATCCTTAATCATACAAATTTTTCATGTGGAATACATTCATATTTCTATACTGATTCATCACAAAACATTATGTAGACCACTAATACCTATGATATACATATGAGGATTTTAGGAAATTGCTGATATTTCCCAAAGAGAGGAGGACTCCATCACACAAACCAATGCTAAGTCCCTAGAAATTTATTTATCTCAGGGAATGAGAATGGGAAAATCAGAGGCTTCCACTGTTACACTTATAAAGGACCATGAACCATCTCCTACTCTATATCATGCACTATATTGTGAGTTTCTTCCTCCATGAAATCAGCAAAAATGTCTACCTCTTCATAATAAAAAAATAATTACAGAGAAGAAAATAGTTGGAGCAGATGGAGAACAATGTGTATTCATTCTGAAATAACCATGTGCATATCTAAAATATCGTGAAATTAGAGAAAAACATGATCAATTTTATAAATCACAATAATCCCATCTATAATGATGAAATTTTTCACCCAATATATGTCCCCTTTCATCAATCATTGGGTAACAACATCCATGAATCTTTTAGTTTCAATCAATCAAACTTATGATCATGGACTCTGAGAAACTATAATTGTACATGCCACCTACATAAGTAAAAGGTGTTTTTTTCTATTAAAAAGGAAGAGAATGGATATAAGGAAGTTAAAATCAAAGGTTCATAGTGTTTTTGTGACTAGACGGTCAAGAAAAGATCAACCACACGCATGCTATCCTCTAATAATAGTTGCAATTGGAGACTATTACCTTGACTGATTCCACTTCCACAAAGCTGACTCCATTGTTAGCTAAATCCTCAGGCATATAGTCTTAAAAAATAGAACATTTATGGAGGTGAAATAAGAAAACAAAATAATATTATCATCTTAAAAGGAAAAATCAATTCTTTTACATTATAGTAATTCTTGCCTTGTCCCAAAAGAATTGGAACTACCCCCACAAAATAGTGCTATAGGGGTTGAGCCTTCATACAAATATTCATTAGATGAGTAGTTGATATTAATTTCCCTTAATTTTATTCCCATAATGGATCCCTTCTCAGATGATAATTGTGAATAAGTAAGAAAATTATGTAGACTTGATTAGAGAATTGGGGGAATAGGTTGTTTGAGTCAAGGATACAGGGGAAGAAACAATTGTTCAAGAATTGAGTACTCTAACCACTTCCCTGATCCATATACACAACTGAAACTCATGATGATATCTCATGTATGATATTTAGTATCAAGAATGTTCCACAACATAGGACATGATCTACAATGACACCATAGTCCTGGAAGATTGAAAATAAGATACTTCATCATCTAATTTGAATTAACCTCAAAATAGACCTATTTGACATACTGTGTTAGGAGCAGAAGCGCCAATATCTCATTTTCGAGGGGCTGATCCATCCACCATAATTACTTGAGTTCTTAATGAACTAGAAAATGATCTTCAATATTCTAGGAATCACATAACCTAAGACTAAAATTATGAATTTTTGGATAAATTACGCATTTTACTAGAAAATTATTCAATCATGGATTTCTTAAGACTATTATATGACCTATAAGAAGCACTTTCTAGTGGCCCTTTCAGGCCCTACATAATTTGAAGTCAAGGTTTCTAATTTTGATTTATATCATTAAAAAAATAATCCTTTATAATTCCACATGATCTTATCCTTCATATTCTAGGATGAGGATTCCATTATATAGGGACATATTAGACCCTTGTATATATCTAGCATGATAAATGAAATTTATATCCAATGAGACATCACTAAAAATGACACATGATTCAACCTTATTTCAATATGAAAAAATTATAAAACTATATTTTAATAAATCTCCCATGTTCCCCTCTAATATAATTTTACAAGGCTATAAAAAGATAGAGGAAAATCCTCACAGATAAATCAAACTCAATAAATAATTTGCATATCTCATTTCAGATACAAAAATCAATGTTTTTTGGCATGATACATCCTCAATATTTTATGGCAGGACCATGTCAAAATCAACATTTGTCTATACCCTCATCATTCCTCAAATTCCTTACATATTATATCAATTTGCATATTTGGGAAATTGAATGGTGAAAAAGACCCTTTTAAATCCTTTGAGTCATAGTACATTGAAGAATGATTCTACAATAGGGAAGGGAAATGGTCTGTGACTGATGGTATCACCCGAATCAATTCCCCAGAATAGTTTGGAGATGATTCTGGATAATACTTTCATGAAGCTCAGTGTTTTTAATGTTCTTCTCATCAACCAAGTAAATGTGGTGGGTTAATCCTAAATCAAACAAGTTTTGTAATGTAACTCCTTAAAAATAAAAAAAGTTGCACTGGAGACATTGTTAAATCTATGAAAAATAATGAAACCCGAGATGAAATTTTTTTCATTCCATATGAATGATCTTCATCAATCCATTCTCCATCATCCAGGATAGAGAAATTTATCATGAAAATGAAATAAAATAATGATGCTATTTATCAGTACCTCTTCTCCACATCAGATCTCAAAAATTCCTTACTCCGTCAATCGATTTAAGTGAATATTCTTTATCTTATGAATATCCAAGTGTAGACACATCCCCTTACTTTTGGGAAGATGTCCCTTGACCTAGTTCCCAATTAGTGGTTATATAGGAAAAGAGGTAGGAAGGGGATGAATATGAAGACCTAAATGATACAAAAAAGAAATCTAAAAGGAAACACCCAACTTGTGCCTCAAAAATTTATCCTAATGTGGAAAAAATAATCAAGGAGGACATTACCCGAGAAGTTCAGTTTCCAAAATGGATAGCCAATATCAATGTAGTGAAGATGAAAAATTTGAAAATTAGGTTCAACATTATCTTTTGAGATCTCAATCGGTCATGTCTAAAATAAGATATCCCAGTTACTATCACATAACTACTAACTAATGTGAGAACTGGTTATCAATGCCTCTTTTTCAAGGATTAAAATTTAGGGTAAAACCAAATTTGGATCTCCCAGGATGATGAATAAGACACTTCTTTTGGGACCCTCAATGAATATTATAATATCAGGTAATCCTATCTAGCTTGAAGAAATCAGGATCCACATACCTATTTTCCAAATGTAACATCTTGAAACCCATCATGGGGAAGTATACTGAGTGAGATGTTTAAGAATTAGTGGTTATTTCCCAACAATGTGTTTGATTTCCCCACAAATCGTGACCCCATATTCCAAAATCTATAAAATAATTACCTCAATTTAAACTAAATAACCTCTTATTTTGAGTTAAACGCATGTTTTTGTATCATCTTCATTATATACCATCTCAAAATTGATGTGGACCCTCAGAATACAGAGGTTGTACATATCATGTCACCTCCTCAAAATCATGACATGTTAACAGGGAAATAATAACACAGTGCCTATATTCGGTGCTTTATAGATAACCTCATATTAATGTGATTTACCTTCAAAAAATTAATGAATAAAGGGGACATGTATTAGTTGAATAATGACTATCATTAATAATTTTATAGTATCAAAAAAAATATCTAGATACCAAAAGTATTAATACCACCCAATTAGGCAATACTTATTTTTCTTTATATTCATAGCCTGGAATAGATCATTAGGCACATTCATCTCCAAGAAGAATGTTTTCAGTAATGATAAAAGCATTTACTATCACTTTTGAACCATACTTGTTATAAATACTCATTATTAAAATATTGATAAGAGTTGGATGGTGTTAATCATCACTATTAATAAACTGAGGAAATACATTCTAGAACCCAGGGTCCATTTAGTCTCTTATAATAACCCACTAAAATTTATCCTCATTCATCCTATGTTAAAGTTAATTTGGAATACTGGGAATTTATCCTATTGAGTTTGAAAAAAAAATCTACAAAAGTAGTGAAATTATTTTATTAGTGGGTTTTCATACAATAAACCCTTTATCAAAAAAGAAACATTATTAAATAATTAATTTTTGGATGAAGAGTCCTATTCCATTAGGATGGACCCCAAAGGTGGGAAATGTATTTTAATGGTACCTACAAGATCGAAAAACCGATTAAATTGGAGAATCATAATATAAACAATTTCAGGTTAGGGATCATATTTATCTCTTCAGTAAAGATTTCCATTTCTTAAATCTTCCTATTGAAAAAAATGTGACACAAATAATGATGATCAATATCAGGACATCACTACAATCCTAGAACTGGTACTCTAAATACCAATGATCCTCTTAGTGGGGGAAGGAAATTCATGGTTGGTAATTAAAATGATCAACTTGAATTATTCAACTATAAATGATGATATGACCCCCTACTTGACTATGTTCAAGGGATAATTATTGATTTACCCTCAGAACTAATATTTTATAAAGTCCCATGATCATATCATTCCAAAAAGATGCATTGTAAAATGTTGTTACAGATATTTCAGATCCAAAATAGTATAAAATAGACATAAACAATGCCCATGCTCAAATGGAATCACCTTTTTTTCAAGTCATAAGAAAAGAGATTAATGAAGTATGTAATATTACTAAAAATTATTTTCATACCACTTGATTGATGACACGAGTCATTAAGTACCTTCAATATAGAGTACTCCTATAGTAAAGATCCCAAAAATAGGGAATCTAATGGTGAGTATCCAATTTCACTCTTCATGGGGGATCAAATCAATCAAAAATCCTCAAAAAACATGGATTTGATGAAATCCTTATCAGATGTATTGATAGATAAGACACTATTGTTGACATAAAATAAGTAAATTTATGAGCCTATGGTTCCCACCAGTTGTGTTATAGTCCTTTAAACTATATCATAATGATTGAAACTTCTAGCTTTTGATGGTGTAGTATTTTCTAGAATTCAACAAGATGTTTCATTATATCCAAGTGCATTCAAACAACATCCATCAACATGTGTAGTTTCTAAATATAGCCAAAAAACATAAAGCATTTCCTTACATGGAATTGATAATTTGGGGAAATACCCTATTACTACAACCAAGAAATTAAAATAAATCATAATAATTATTAACTTCACCAAATGTTCTGAGAAAATACCCCACAAATAATTTTGGCTCAAAATAAACTTCTAATTCATGAAGGATAGAATCATTCCAAAATTTAGTTTCCTACATACCATACTAATGGAAGATGACACCAATTTTTGTTCTATGGAGGTAGAAAATATGTATCTGTAATATGATTTGTAATCCTAGAATTCTTCCTGCTATCATGAAGCTACTAATAGACTAATAGAGACCCTCAAAAATACCCTATCAAACATTCTCTAAAAGATGGTGGATAAGGATAATATGTCCTCTCCCAATATAATCCTTCATTCCTTTTATTATTACCGTACTGCATCCCATACCGCCACACGAGTAACACTATAATCATTTGTGTATGGAACAGAAGAAATCATTAAAAATGGTCTACAATTTCTATCATTCCGCATTTCCATCAGCACTCGTCTATCCATAGATGAACATTCATAGAGATGACTAGTTGAACTGGATTACCATGATGATAGAATATTGTGCACCTTTCATCAGATAAAGGTCTATAAAAATTTGGTAGCATAATCCATTAAAAATATGGTCTGCCTCTGCACATTCCTCCATGTATAACTTGTATTGTTCCTCGATACTCTGATTATACTAGGAAATTATCCTCTAATTCTTGATTTATAATTGTAGGGACCCTACCCCTTACATAATGTCTATTCTAAAGGATTTTATTCCTCCATTTTTATGGATGGAGGTCTTTCCTTAGCACTACTAATGAAAGGTTTCATAATAAATACATTTTTTGATCAAGATGCCAATTGTCCATGTTTCATGATGTTATACTGTGCGACATATTCATCCTTGTATCATGATGAAAAACTCAATTAAATACTGTAGTATTCATTAGACCAAAAACTGTAATACCCCATTCGTCCTTAATGATTGACTCAAAAATGATGGTTATCATACGTGACATTGGATTCTATAAAAAAAATTAAAAAACAAGAGATGATATACCACTCAGAGTACTATAAATATGGGCCTCCATCTTTGGTATATTCACCAATCATATTCCTCTAACCCCTTAGTTGATCTATATTCTCTTTTTGAATGTCATTAGGAAGAATGGATTTGAAACATCCTCATGCAAGACTCACTAAAATCATTTCCTCTCCACAGTGGAACATGTTCCCCCTTTATAATTATAATCTCAAATATTAATACATCCTTACCACATGAAATAAAACTAAATCATTGTTTCCATTATTGTGTGATGAAAAAACTCTATACCAATTTGATCTAGGATTTAATTGATCACAATCATAAGTGATGGTACCCCACCACCTATTTATCCAAAAACTATATTTGGAAAGATTCTCATTCTAATGAAACACATATGTTTTGTTGTACATCCCATTAATGGGCCAGTACAAAAAAACACTCTTTTCCTATGTGTGAATCAAACCTACATAAGAAATATTTTGAGAAATATGTGTGGCTTGACTCTCATTTCATAGAGATATGCAGTGATGACTATATTTTCATCCTTGGCCCCAACCTAAACGTCCAATTTTTTTATATTTAGTCATCATTTTACTTACCACATGAAGTTAAAATACATTGTATTTCTAAACTACGTAAGACATTAATCTCATTCTAAGTAGATATATATAAATATCCTTAACTCACAATCTGGTAGAGCCACTACCAAACCTAAATTCCCTTATTATTCACTTATGTTTCTATTGAGTTGTGGAAAAAACCTTTACAATTCCTTGTTTCCCACACCTAGCATAGATCTCGTGGGATTATGTGTTTTGGTTTGGAATTTCCCTTTAAATTAAGGCATATGAATTCGCATTGGGGTTATCATGTTTGTGGATATAAGATGTTAAAAGTCACACCAGATGTCCTTACCTTATAACATTAAATTGCATAGATTCATGAAGAAGTATGTGTGGATTTATTCTCATTCCAATGAGATACATTGTGAATTATGGAAAATAAATATTTGGTCCATCCAGAACACAACATGGTAAATTCCCCCACTCTCCTATTTATGGATTAGAAAAATATAAGAGGATTAAATAAAAATTCTCACACCATGTGTGTGTCTATAATCAATAAACCCACAATTTCCCTATACATTAATCCAATTAGTATTGGGAATTGTTTTTATATCTACATGTGTCTTGATTATTTCTTCAAAATGATATGTAGTGACACCCAGGACATATTCCATGGTCTAACCTCAATGTTATTTTTTTCCCAACATGTCACCCACATCCTTATCGTGTAATGTTGAACAATATGGATAATGTCATCACTGCAAGACATTAAACTACATGGTTCCCTATGAACTATGTGTTTCTTGATTCTCATCCCAATAAGATATGTAGTAATGCCTAGACCTTATGTCCTAGTCCCATCCATGGGGTAAAGAATAACAACCTCTCTCATGTGTACTAAAAAATGATCTTTGTTGGACATCTTAATTCAGATCCCTTCATTCAGGTCCCCACCAAGGAAGGAGATAGTACCCCATCTACATATGAGTCAAATATAGAAATATGAATAAATATTTAATGGAAAAGTATTGTCCAATTTTTTCTATTATTCTGGGAATATTCTTTCCACATGTCATACTACAAATCATGGACACTTTTAGAGTCTCATAATCTTTATCTATCTATTTGTGATCAAATGCCTAATATATGAGGACTCCTTTATCTGACTGTGTTATTACATTCCCTAGTTGGATTATCAAAATGTTTCCCAGATAAAGATCATGTCATCTAGTGGATACCACTTTTTTTTACTATTCTCTAACACGTCTAGTTGGTCTTTCATAATGTCTCCCACAAAATGGGTTTTTCAATAAGTGGTAGTTTCATCCTCCTGAGAATCATCTTCTCTCTTCATATGACTTGATGACATTATATTGCAACCCTTGATATGTATTTGGTCTGTGGTCATCCCTCATGTATTTTTCACATATCATTTTTTATGATACGAGAACACCCACCAATAATGGTTTATTGTTTCTTACCTCATGTCAGAAGTATGTTGATATGATCTTGGCCTGGTAGGCCATATGTTACCATTCGTTTACATTGGTTCTAGTCATATGGACTAAAACAAAAGGCACTATGTTTACTATATTTTGGTCAGCTCTGCATATGAATTATTTTCCCTTATTCATGAGTAATTTTTTCTTTATAATGCTCCTCACATATTCACGTACATTTGTTCCTTATAAAAAACTCTAAGCTTGGGGAAATATGAATCTCTATAAACTTCTTTCAGCCATCCATAAAGTAATTTCAAAATTTTGAGAAATCTATTACTGGACTATATTGTAACATGAGCTAGTTGGCATTGCATATTTCACTTACAAAGAGGACTTATTAGCTAGAGGATTCTATTATTTGAGTATATTGTATCATTACTTAGTTGGAGTTTCAAAATGTCTCCCACAAAAGGGGTTTTCAACCAATGGTAACTTCATCCTTGGGTGGGACCTCTTAAATTTACATAATCCTATTTCATAATAAAACTCATTGGATCTAGAGATCCCCTGATTAGATATTAAAAAATTACCCTCCATATACCTGAATATAATGGTGCCTTCAAGAACATATTACATTAGAAGGGTATAATTATTAAATTTTTGGTTCATGCTAAAGGATCTTCCTCGTGCCTTCCTTTAGAGAACCTCTATAGGCTTGGATTTTCTAGGGAATGTATCCAATATTAAAAAAATATTGTTTGGTTTATTGAATCCACTACTTCCCCTTTTTTTCTCACACCAAACATGACTCGTGTGGGATAGAGGTTAGTGGTGATTATAACAACTTGAACCCATAATCATGAAGTGGACTCCTTAGTTTATTATATTTGAACGATTACAATAAATCAAATCCCAAAGGAACAATCAGTTTAGCAGGTTTGGGAAACCATATTACATACCTGATAACCATATTAAATAAGAAAATATAATATAAAACATGATACTTAGTAAAATTAAGTGAACAAAACCCTTGAAATCTTATTCAAAGATATATTATTCACCACCCATGGAAAGGAAACAAAATAAGTATGATATCAAATTCCAAGTAAGGGTATGTACAGTAGAATAAAAAATCCATTAGTGAGAATAAATCAATATGTAAATGTAAATAAGTGACCACAAATTTTCTTGATATAAATGGATTAGGAAAAATCATCAAAGAAAGGTTTTTAACTGAAAAAAATGCCACTTTATCAATAAACTAAGAATGAACTACTTCTATAGATAATTTGAATGAAATGTATCTGGGATAATTAATAATTAGATCTGAATGGGAGAGATAAATAATTATTGGTCTCTATGATACCTAGGTACTTAGTACCTTTACCATTAATAATTTTCATAAGACGGTTTATAACATATCAGGTAAAATCTCATCTAATTGGCCAAATGATTCATCTCATGAGACTACTGATGCATCAGCGAGATATCTATAAAGGGGTCCCACCAATATCTTAACAATATGAATAATTTCAAATATATAGATTATTATATTAAATTCATGAACAATTTACCTTTTCAAATATCAATATTGAATAAAAGAAACTGATTTATAAATAGTTCTTGAGTTATTAAAATATCAATCCAAGAGAACACTATATATAAAAATAGTATTTGGATTTAGAAATAATAATATTAATTACTTGATAATATGGATATTTAATATAAATATAACATACATAAATAATGATCCTAATTAAATTATTGTTTCATGAAAATGTTAACAAACACAGAATAATGTGATATTGCAAAGATAACTTTTAACACTTAGAAATTTTCATGTAAAAACCCGTTTGATTAGGTAGTTTATAGTGAAACATAAAATACCATGAATTCTTATTGAATAATCATATTAAAAGTAAATATGAAATTATATACACTACAAAATAATAAATATGTGGTGAATATGACATTTATCACATATATTTAAAAAAGTGAGATGAAAATCCCTTACCCTATATTTTTATTTGGGTGAACTTTGTTTAAGATATTTCAAAATGGGTTTTAGCGTGTAATTAACTTATAACATAACCATAATAATATTTATAATATCATATATTATCTACCTGTAATATCTTATAACTAATTTATTAACAATCTTTCATTATTTTCACTATTTTGGAGGTTAATTGCCCAGTTTTTGGAGTATGTTTTGACTTGTTATTTGTTGTTATTATTAATTAGACCAAGATTTAAAACTAGATTTGAATATCATATATAACCATTATATATTTATTTATAATAATTCATAATATTTGGAGATAGGAAATGAAATGCACTATTTCTGGAGATGGTATGTTGTACATACGCATGAACACTCCTTCTATTTATTTTTTGTATTAAAAAGATGAATTTTAAATGATATATATATATATATGTATGTATGTATGTATGTATGTATATTATAATTGAATTATCATATTCATGTAAAATATAATACATATGTTAAATAAAATCATCCCCAATACATTCCATGTATAGTCTGAATCAATCACATCATTTTGAGGAGGTGGTAGTCCATACATCCAAAAACGATGTTACCGTATTCCCACACAATGCAAAGAATAATGGTTCATGTTATATAAAAATTGAAATAATATAAATAAATCATAAATATCATATATATATATATATAATATAAAATATAAATCCATCATTATTACAACATTTAATTGTGGTAAATTGAAGAACGGACAACATCGGTTTGCGGATCGATAGTCCTCTGTAAACATGAATAATGATTGTGTATCCCATTTTGATGGATATGTGTGAATGTTTAGGTCAGAATATAACAATGAAAAGAACTCATTATATTGAATATTCTGAGGTTTTTATATAATAATGATATAATAGTAATTGAGTGGGGGAGAGTTAAATGAAAAAAAAGTGATTGTTGAAGAAGGTTACATCTTATTTGTGTAAGTCCATCTTTTTTATATCAAGAGATTTTTGTGGATATATTTTTTCCCAAATGTATTCCTATAATATGAGAAGAGGGATGTTGGGAGATTATTTTTTCATAGTTTGGGTGATACAAATATCTTGACATGCGTAAATAATTGGGAGTGTGTGTTCTTTTTTATAGTGTAGGAGGAGTGGAAATCTTGAAAATAAAACACTCCAAACACTGTTGTGAGGTCTCCCTTAAATAATGTGCCTAGAATAAAAAAAAACAAATATATCCAATGTATTATATAGCCTAAATATTTCAATCCAATATCTTTTATTCAGGTTTACACTTTAGTTTTTCTCTTTAGTTTTTGGGTTAGCACCTTGATAAGATTTATTTAACCTTAATAGGTATAAATAATTTTCTACACATTCACTAAAATTTTTGGACATAAATAAGTTTGAACTGTTAGGCATAATAAAATAATCTAATTCCAAATACAAAATCCATTTTTTCAAATTCCAATCACAAAAGTAGTAGACATTGAATTAAAATTAGTCTTTCATACATGGTAACAAAGCAGGTTTTTAGTGTGAAAATGTTCAAAGGTATGATATGTTTTATATGAATTTTCAACATGAAATTCAATAAAATTACCTAAAATGGTTTAATTTATTAATTAAAATCGAATTTTAACTTAAAATTAATTTAAAATATAATGTATCCATATAAATAATTAACATTAATGAAAAGTTTTGAATTAAAATTCAGTATTTTTCACCATTCATTCAATATTATTGTTTTAGAAAATTACCAAAAAACCACTGTAACTTTTTTATGTTTCTAAATCCTAATTTAATATTTTATTGTCATATTAAATTTATAATAGTGTAAAATGTTAGATTAAAAATAGGTGCACCATTAAAAGTTGTTAAAATTACTTTTATAAAAATATTGATATTTATTCGTAATATTTGCTTTATTCTTATCTTATACATAAAAAACCTATTCGATGAATGTAAAAAATATTTTGTTGAATATTTAATTTATTCATTTCATTAGTATCACTCACTAATTTTACTATAATTTATTAGGATAAAACTACTTTTTGTTAATAAAAATAGTTTTTAATAAAAACATTCCCTCTTAATTCAATTAGTTCTTATATTCATTTCTAATTACATGGTAACCAATTAATTAAATATTTTATTCAAATAATTTAGTTAATCTTATTCATACCGAAAATTTTAATATTTATTTAACACTTGATTATATTAAATAATAATATTTTAATAATATATTTTTTTTCGGTATAACACGGTCTTGTGTGTTATGCAATCCACTAAAGAATGTCATTCATGTTTGTAACATAATATTAAGTTTTTGTTGCATATAAATCATTCTAGATTCATAATTAATATTTTTATAAAAGAAAAATATGGTAAATTATTTTGGTGTTACATTGTACCCACCTTAATTAAATCATGTCCTTGCAATTTAAACTTGATCTCGGTAATAAAGGGTTTGATAATTTGAAATTCTCATATAAAAAACTGAACAAAAAAATATTGAAGAGAGAACGTATTATAAATAATAGGTAAATGGAAATATAAAGGTCACCACAAAACTAGGATTTTTAAAAGAAAAATATTATTGATAAATAGATATGGAATAGAAATCTAACTATCAAATTCGGATAGAGAGTGATAGAGAACATATTATGTAAAAAGTTTATGACCATAAAACCATAGACCAGATGTATTAATATAGGCCATTGATATCATAAAAAACTATGATAATATCGCAAAATATTTCTTTCAATTCCAGTTTCCAAGAATTGAGAAATTATTTCACTCTCTTAGATTATATGTATATACACTGACTCGATACATTTCTATAATAAAAATATGATCCTTTTGTTGCACCAAGAACATCTTCTACATCTCTTCCTAGAAAAAGTTCCATTATAGGTTGAAGTAAATTATCAACGTCTATAACCACATCCAAACATCAACTTAAACAATATCATAAATGGTTAACCCATCCAAAATATTATGATCAAACATGTAAGAATTATTTCTATGGTAGATTGAATTATTTAATTTATATTATCCATATAATTCATCACTTTATCAATCATTCTTATCTAAGCCCCATGAACATGTTAATTATTATATATCCCTCAAACATGTATTTTACAAAATGTTTATGTTGGTAATTATTTAGTTTTCTTAGTACCAATAAAAATGTGGTCACAAATACATAATGAAATTGCACTATAGTAAAATCCATATATTTGTCTCAATTCTGAAAATGAGAAAATCATCAATAAAATACTATTACAACATATTTATTTGATCCAAATACATATAAACATTTATCATTCATTCTTATATAATCCCCATGAATATATTAATGATTATATATCCCTCAAACATGTATTTTACAAAATGTTTATGTTGGTAATTATTTAGTTTTCTTAGTATCATTAAACATGTGATCACAAACACATAATGAAATTGAACTATAGTAAAATACATATATTTGTCTCAATTCCTAAAATGACAAAATCATCAACAAAATAATTTTACAACATATTTATTTGATCCAAATACATATGCACATTTATCAGTCCAGTTAAATTGTGTTAATAATAAATGCTTGACCTTGATCTGTTATCTTCTTAAGATGTATATTCCCCTGATGCTTGGGATTTTTTCTTTCATAGTTCCCCATATCCTTGCAATTATAACACTGAATAGTAGGGATTTTCTTCTTTCCATTGTATTATTTTTCCTGGTGACAATATTTTCTACACTTATCAAAGTCTATCAATCATTTCAATCATTTAACAGGTTGATTATTTCAATAATAATCACATTTGAAAAAAAATCCTTCTTTCCCATATTCAATTTAAATATTATTTTCTTTTCATTATCTTCTTCTCTTCCATCCCACTGAATCCATAATACAAGGATAATTGTTTTTATTTATTTATATTACATAAAAATATTTACTCATATGAACAAATAGTCTAAGAAATCAGTTACCTTTAGAGACATATAATAATTCATTTAAATAAGTTATCAAACATGAACTATGTGCTGCATATTAAATCTATAGCATACCAGGATAACCTAGTAGTGGTGAATTCATACTCCACCAAAAATTATTCCTCATTTTTCATTAAACTAAGGAAATATCTCTTCGTCATAATTTGTGGCTCATGAGGGAAATGTTTTTTACAAATGTCTCCATAACGGTTAAATATTCCATGTGTTATATTTCTTACTCCTCTCTATTATTTTGGATCAAAGACTGCCATTGATCAACATCACAATTGAGACAATACATTTTAATTTTAAACATTTCCATTTCACGACACCACAATTCCCTAAATAACTTCCCCAAAGACAAAATCCATTATTCTAAATCAATTGGGTCACTAGTCCTACTAAATAATGGGGGCCTTTATCACATAAATCTATCTAGAATCAGATAATATCTTTGTGTAATATGTTTCTCCATCCATTCAAGATTATGCGTCTTTACGTGATTACACTACCATAATTTTTCAATTACTTTTTCTATTCCAAACCAGCTATATCAAATTACTTAGTAGGTAAACCTCTACATTGTCCATGTTTACTTATATCATTCTTCCTTCCAAGACAAATTTCAATATAATGGAATATACTATATTAGATAATAACATTTTTTAACATAATTTATAATCCCATAACAACTGAAACAATTATTATAAATTTAAAAAAAATATCCCTAAATAGTATCATAATAGTAAACATGGTTTCTCTAAGAATATCATTAAATTAAAATCATTTATAATGATATGTAATAACAAATAATATTTTTAAAATAAATCCCCTAGGAGTGTCAAACCATGTGTATCATAAGGCCCATTTTCATTATCAAGGTTTTTCTCTACTCAGTCCCAACATACTTTTGCATAGTTGTTACCCCTATATACATCTGTTCTAGAACTAAATCCACTTGTATTATCCCTATTGGGATGTATTACATGGAAAACACACATAATCATCACCAAAGAAAAATTTATGTACATTCTGTTATTCTTATCCTCAATGACTACCTTGTGTTTTTCGCTAATCCAGGTTTTCTAAAATTTAGATTCCAAGGTTTCTATTAAAATTACTCTTAAACCCACTCTAAACCCATGACCCTAGAATCTCTATAACACCCCAAGATTTCATAGTACATTATTTCTTCAAAGTAATTCAATAACTTGCATTACACGCAACACCGAGTTCTAGCGCACCATGACATACCAAACTAGCCATTCAAAAGTGGTTATGAATAGTATTAACTGCATTTTAAAAATTATATAATCCTTATAATTTTAGAATCCATATTATGAGTTTCTTATACATAAATTAAGAACAAATGCATTTTTTTAGATAAAAGAAGTATTTTTTAAAAAATGCAATTTTACCGCATTTTAATGGCGCAGCCTTTTTAAATCCAATATTTGAAACTTTTATATATTCGATTTGACAAAATAAACTTCTTATTTAGAATTGGGACATAAGAATTTAGTTTCAATAAAGTTTTTGTGTTTTTTTGATAACTTTCATATTTGGGTGAATAGTGAAAAATACTATATTTTAACTGAAAACAACTTTTTTAATCAAAATAATTTATACTGTTAACTTATACATTTTAATGGTTTGGAAGTATAAATAGATTATATTTTTACCATTTAATACAATGATGGTCATTGTAAGTAATTTCACATTGAAATTGGACATAAACAAGTGTCAAACATTTGATAGTTATTATCTCTTAAAAATACGCATTTTGGTTTTGAAAGTGGGAATTAATTTTAAATTAATAAATGAAACTTATATGTTTTTAATTTGGTAAAATATACTTCATTATTGAATTCAAAATATCAAAATTATCATAGGGTAAATTTTTGGTATTTTTTCTGAAAATTTTTAATTTTGATGAATAGTGAAAAACACTGAGTTATAGTTTAAAACCAAATTATTATTTAAATAATTATTTATTTATTTAAATTTATTTTAGGTTAAAATATATACATAATATATATATAAGTTCAATGTAATTAATTAGAGTTATTTTATAATAATTTTAGATATATAATAATTTTATTGAACTTTTCACAGTCTTTTACCCACCTCCTAGGAGAATTTATAAATTTTCATAAAAATTATTTTACCGCTTCTCTGAGTTGAATTTCAAAAATCTGAGGGACACGGTTAATATCAAGGATTAAAATCTGGTTCAATAAGATAAAAATAATTTTTGGTGAATAGTGGCTTTTTACTTTTATTTACCACGGTTAAAAGTAAATAGGGTAATTAAGGGTAAAAATGATATTATTATTACACTAAAACATGTCTTAATACTATTGGATAAGTGTAATTCGACCAAAAAAAACCTTATGAATAAAATATGACCATTTAGGTAAACTTGGATTAGATTAGGACATTTATTATTATTTAATTTAAAGAAGTGTTAAAAGTGTTAAATTCCATGTTTATTAACTAAACCATTTTTAATATAGGGTTATACATAATATAAATTAGAATATGAATATTCCATAGACAGATAAAAATATTTCCTACATCATGGTAATTTATTTGTAATTTTTAGACATTATATAATTAAATTTATTTATTACACCATGATGATGTAGTAATTTCCATATTAATGAAAGAATCAAATAAATGGTATTATAAATATTAAAATAAATATAATTTCAAAGTGTTTATTACATACACAAATTTTCTAGGTGACTATGACATGTTAGGGATGATTCAATGTATTTTGTTTGAATTAATCAAGTTTTTATGACTTTAACAAAAACAAAATACCAAATAGTGTCAAAATTGACATAAATTAATATTTAAAACAAATACTATATTATTGGTTGATATAATATTCCTAAAAATATAAGGTTCAGACACAATGCTTAAATAATATTATATATATCATTAATGAGCCACTAGATGATCTCTTGGAAGTTTATAGTAAGTTTATTAACCATATGTTGTAAGAATACAAGAAGACACGGTAAAAGTTAAACTATTTAACTAAGAGTTAAATCTAAATGATAAGGTTAAAATGGTAACCTAAACTTGTCTAAAACCTATTGGTTGAGAATATATCGACCCCTAACCACCTAAGGATTGAAATAAATGCATTTGGAACCATTATAAACCTAATATGATTGTATAATAAATTAATACTTTAATATTTTTT
Source organism: Viscum album (assembly GCA_963277665.1). Classification (NCBI taxonomy): domain Eukaryota; kingdom Viridiplantae; phylum Streptophyta; class Magnoliopsida; order Santalales; family Viscaceae; genus Viscum; species Viscum album. The sequence continues at coordinate 941,640,145 of OY728129.1, forward strand.
TAAAGTGACCCTCACCCATCTTATAAAATGGCACTTCCTCTTATCCCAAAATCACTCCTCCAAATCCATTTGGCTCGGCCAACCCCTACCCAAATATCCTCCCAACTTCCCTCAAGTAAACCTAGAGGCATTATTTTGATCATAATTCCAACCTATGGAGCCCTTTTGATCAAATAAAAAGGAAGAACCCGAAGAAGAGGTAATGATTTCACCACCCTTTTTCAAGTTCCTTTCTTCTTCCACTTCTTATTTCTTTGTTATTTCCATTATAAAATAATAAATCCAGTATATTCTATATAATTTTATGTTATTATAAATATTTCACAACTATATTAATTATTCCATCCATATTATCAATGATAATTTCACCATCTGTGCGTACGTACGGCTTACTGTCTCCATGTCATGGTGTAATTTGTTATTCAACACTGTGTTATTTGGATGGATATAATGATGATTAATATGTATATAAATAATGAAAATAACATGATAATGTCTCTGTAAAATTAATATAAAATCCAATTCCACACTTCTAAATAAATTATATTGTCGCTCGTGTGTACGTACGGATTATTGTCTCCATGACGCGATGAGATTCATTTCCACATTCACCATTCATCGACGATTATAAAAATATATATTAATAATATGTTTGTAAAATATGACATAATAATTCTACTGGAGATATATATATTTATATTTATATTTATATTTATTTACTTACATATATTTTATTCACTTAGTTCTGTTCAATACGTTATGAAAATGGAAACAACGTTTATGCGTACGTAAGGACTATCATCTCCATAAACTATGTTTTCCATTTCATATATATGTTTATTATACATATTTATATTCTAAATATATATGATATATAAATCATGTTTTATATTCTGGAAGTATTTAAATCATGATCTATGCGATACAATCAAAAGTAACAAGTTAAAACACATACGATAAAGAAAGCGATTATTACCCGAAATGTTAATTTAACATAGAAATTATTATTAAATGGGTAGGATAAATTCTTAAATGAATAATGTATGATATCATAAATAATAATATGGTTTTGTTATAATTTAATAACATACTATTGTCTTCATACGGGAGGTTAAACGTACCCTCGACTAAAGGAAAGTGCAAGGTAAGGGGTTTTCATCTCACTCCTTATTCTCGTGAGATTCGTTCCATATTGCCACTATTACCATTTGTGTGGTGTATGTACTGCCCATAATTTTATTCTTTGTGTAATACACTTTAATTAATGTTTATTTACATATTCATTGTATGATACCTCTTTCATGGGGTGTATGTTTCGTAAGTTACCAAATTGGTAAGGGTTAATTTCCCAATCTCTTTATTATCCGAGGTTGTTTTTACGTAAGTATCTAATGGGACATATTTATTATCCATGTCCATGTTTCAGGAGAGAGTTCTCAAATGGATTCTTTTAAGGCACTTTTTTTATAAAAACATCATTTCAAATGTTTTAAATATTTATTCTTCTAAATATTTTTCATTAATGTCCACGTCTTCAAAATGGTTTTTAAGGATTTATTTATATGGACGTGAATGATTTTAAAATGTTAATTCCTTTAAAAAGTTTCAAAGTGGTATGGTACACTTTGATTAAAAAATTTATTTAAATGCCTTCCTTTAAAAATTTTGTAACTTTTAAATGTTTTCATGAAAAAGGGATATTTCTCACAAAGATTTTTACAAAAAAAGTTCATCTATGTCAACATCCTTGGATGGATTTTAAGATTATTTGAAGTTGATTTATTATGATATAAAACTTCCATATTTTATTGAAGGTTTTTCGATTTGTTTGACTATGGATGTGTTATTTTTATACCATTCATATTTTTTGGATAAAATATTGACATTTTGTATGCTAGTTTTAATATGAATGTTTATGTTATGTTTAAACCTATTCATATGAGGAATGCATTGGACTTAGTAAGTGATGGGTGGAGCCCACTATAGGTCCTCGATGCATTGGTATGTATCATGAGGCAAACTAGTTTCTTGGCACAAGGCCTTGACAAAATATTATTTGTATTCTTGACACAAGGCCTTGACTATGTGGTTATGATATTCTAGAATTATGCATTCCATCATTATGAAAGTGGTTATTGATATTGCATTTGATTATTCGACTAGTAGAATATCTATGTGAATAAGTAAATTGAATTACTTAATTTTATTTTTTCCATATTATTTTGAATTTCAAATTTAAAAGGATTTTGTTTTAGTTATACATGGCCTTAAATGTTTATTCTTATTTATGAATGTTTCTGCTGTATTGTTATCCTTACTGAGCATCTGAGCTCACCCCTTTCTATGTTTTATTTTTCCTAGGATTCTAAGAAGTGTATTGTGATTTATATTCAGGGTTAAGCCAAGGGAATAATGGCATTCATAAAGGATTATTTATGTAGTTTTCTATGTTATAAATTGTAATGTAACATTCATGTATGCAATCCATTTTCAAAGACGGATAAACTGATCGGTCCTTCGGGACTTGATTCCTCGTAATCATGCCAATGTATTAAAATAATGCATCGATTCTGGGTAACTGGGGTTGGGGTGTTACAGTTGGTATCAGAAGAAGTTTAGTTATAACCTTGGAAGCTAGATTTAGAAAAAAACTGATTATAGCATATAGCCCTAAGATAGACTTTGAGGATTAGTATAGAAGAACTTTCTAGAATTTTGGTATTGTAGATATTTTGTGATTTTTCTGAGCAATACATCACAGTCTGAATACGAGCAGGTAGAGGCGGCTCTGGCACAGATATACCTAGGGGTAAAACCCAAAGACACCACTTTGAGCTAGACTCTAACGGGAACTGGTGCACGACAATAGGCCTTGCCACACTCTTGGTTACGACACTCTCGAGGGATATGGTTAGGATAATTTTAATTTTCTTTAAAAATCATTATGAAGGGTTTATGAGTATATACTTCCTCAATGAAAACATCTTTATGATTATGGATTGTATCCATAAACCATTCAATTTATGTTAGGTATTTTATAATTTTGGAATTATTCATTGAAATTCATAAACTGGCCTAGTTTATGCCATTGTATAGAAATGGCACCCAGTAAAAAGAATGTAAACCCCAGAAATACATATGATTCAATGAGTAAGAAGGATCATATTGTTCACGATATTAAGACAACATTTAGAAGGGGAATAGTCTCTCATGTTTTCTCAACATATGAAGAAATAATATCATGTGTTAATATGATAAGTAAATAATTCTCTGAGTCCTATGGCTTTGAAGGGAAGCAAGAGAAGAAAAGGTTAGAAGAGAGAATGATGGATAATGGGAAGAGGGAGAAGAAGAATTTTTCCATATGTGATAATTGTGGGAAGAAACACCTTAGAACTCTCATGAAGGGAATGGGAGTTTGTTATAAGTGTGGATAAAAAGGACACCAAGTACGTGACTGTAAGGGTAAGAAAAAGGTTTCAATTGTACAATGCTTCATCTCCAAGGAGTTGGGACACTACGCAAACCAATGTCCAAATCATCAGAGTATGCCCCAAATGATGCTATTGGATAATAATCAAGTTATGGTACTACCACAGATGAGGAGGAATGATTAGAGTTCTTATGTTGTTATTAAAGAATTGTGTCATTTGAGTGTCATATCAACGATGTACTGCTTATAATAATTATGGAGTATATAAGGATTGTACTGCAGTACTATTTCATTAAGGACTTTAGATTGTGTAGAACCAAGAAAAGTGACTCAAGAGCATGTTAAATTTTTGGAAAATATATGGTTGAGAGAAAGATAAACCATAATATGGCTCTGATACTGAGGTAGTGATTTTGGAATAATACATGATTGATTTGGATAAATTATGTTAGATATTCTTGACTACCTTGAAACTAATTAATGATTTTTATATTCCATCATCGTTGGAGTTTACAACTTTTTTGGATCGAAGGAGTATATCCAAAATTCTATAAGTAATAAGGGATCATGAATGTAATAAGGTTTTATGGTAATTTAATATGTTGCAGTGTTTTAAAAAAATACATGATAAAGGTGTTCACATGTTATTATGCGGCAAAAAGGATCTTCATTTTGTGTACCTTCCTTATAAATTCCGGACTGTGAGTTTGGACAGAAGTACTTTGGATCATTCTATTTTGAGATTATTTTTGGATTGCCATAAAAGGACAACCCATAGGTCGGGTGGAAACTTGTCTCATCCGGCAAGGCCGCGAGACTTGAACCCGCAACCGAAGGGCGACAAGGGTGTATCACCTACCACTGGACCACGAGATGTCCTGGATTGAATAATGTATTCTTTTTTAAAAAAAAATATGGTAGATGAATTATAAATTCATTTTTTTAACCCTATAAGAATAGGATAAATAGAATATTATTTTTAAGTTCTATTATCTTTTAGAGTGAAAGACGAGTTTGTGGTAGAAATTAGTTAAAGGATGGGACTCTACTTGTCAAGTATATATTTTTATTCTTCTCTTATTCTATGAAGAAATTAATTCTTATACTTTATTGAAGGTATCTCAAAACCAAAAATGTGTTATCAATATACTATATGTTTTGTTGAACCGATGGTATTTTAAATCATCATAGATTGATGAATTTAAGGCCCTTAATTTTACACTTGTTTGTGATTGATGACCTCAATCACTACCTATAAATATTTACATTTTTCCTCCAATTATATGTCTCTAATTTCCATAAATGTTCTCCAAATAAAGATCATAATTTGGTGGTGACCCTTTCATTTCCCTTTTCCTCTTATTAAGACTAAATTTTTTTATCCTAATTTCCGATGTGGGTTTTCCCAAATGTATTTTCTGTCTTCAACCGTTTATTTTCTAAAAATAATTTCAAATTGTGAGGACGCAGTTTATTGAAGGAGGGAAGAATGTAACACCCCAAGATTTCATAGTACGTTATTTCTTTAAAGTAATTCAATAACTTGCATTAAACGCAACACCGAGTTCTAGCGCACCATGACTTACCAAACTAGCTGTTCAAAAGCAGTTATGAATAGTACTCACTAGATTTTGAACTTTATATAATCTTTATAATATTAGAATCCATATTATTAGTTTCTTAGACATAATTTAAGAACAAATACATTTTTTCAGATAAAAGAAGTATTTTTCAAAAAATACAATTTTACCGCCTTTTAATGGCAAAGAATTTTTAAATACAATATTTGAAACTTTTATATATTCAAGTTGACAAAGTAAACTTCTTATTTAGAATTGGGACATAATAATTTAGTTTCAATAAAGTTTTGGTGTTTTTCTAATAACTATCTTATTTGGGTGAATAGTGAAAAATACTATATTTTAACTGAAAACAACTTTTTTAATCAAAATAATTTATAGTGTTAACTTATACATTTTAATGGTTTGGAAGTATAAATAGATTATATTTTTACCATTTAATCCAATGATGGTCATTGTAATTAATTTCACTTTGAAATTGGACATAAATAAGTGTCAAACTTTTGATAGTTATTATTTCTTAAAAATACGCCTTTTGGTTTTGAGAGCGGGAATTAATTTTAAATTAATAAATGAAACTTCTATGTTTTGAATTTTGTAAAATATACTTCATTATTTAATTCGGAATATCGAAATTATCTTAGGGTAAATTTTTGGTATTTTTTCTGAAAACTTTTAATTTTGATGAATAGTGAAAAACACTAAGTTATAGTTTAAAACCGAATTATTATTTAAATAATTATTTGTTTTATTTAAATTTATTTTAGGTCAAAATAGATACATAATACATATATAAGTTCTATGTAATTCATTAGAGTCATTTTATAATAATTTTAGATATATAAAACTTTTATCGAACTTTTCAGCGTCTTTTACCCACCTCTTTGGAGAATTTGTAAATTTACATAAAACATAATTGTACCGCTTCTGTGAGTTGAATTTTAAAAATCCAAGAGACTAATTTAATATCAAGGAGTAAAATCTTGTTCAATAAGATAAAAATAATTTTTGGTGAATAGTGACTTTTTACTTTTATTTACCACGGTTAAAAGTAAATAGGTTAATTAAGGGTAAAAATGATATTATTATTACCCTAACACATGTATTAATCCTATTTTATTAGTTTAATTCGACCAGAAACAACCTTAGGAATAACATATTACCCTTTAGTTCCACTTGGATTAGATTAGGACAATTATTACTATTTAATTTAAAGAACTATTAAAAGTGTTAAATTCCAAGTCTATTAACTAAACCATCTTTAATATAGGGTTATACATAAGATAAATTCGACTATAAATATTACATAGAAAGTTAAAAATATTTCCTACATCATGGTATTTTATTAATAATTTTTAGACGTTAAATAATTAAATTTATTTATGACACAATGATGATGCATCAATTACCTTATTAATGAAAGAATCAAATAAATGATATTATAAATATTAAAATAAATATTATTTCAAAGTTTTTATGACATCCACGAATTTTATAGGTTACTATGACATGTTAGGTCTGATTGAATGTATATTTATTGAAGTAATCAAGTTGTGATGACTTTCACAAAAACAAAATACCAAATAGTGTCAAAATTGACATAAATTAATATTTAAAACAAATACTATATTATTGGTTGATATTTATTCATAAAAATGTATGGTTCATCCAAAGATATTAAATAATACTATATATGTCATTATGGATCCACTCTATGTTCTCTTGGAAGTTTAGAGTAAGTTTATTAACCATATATAGTAAGAGTACAAGAAGACACAGTAAAAGTTAAACTCTTTAACTAAGAGTTAAATCTAATTTATAAGGTTAAAATGGTAACCTAAACTTGTCTAAAATATATTGGTTGAGAGTATTTCGACCCATAACAACCTAAGGATCTAAATAAATTCATTTGGAACCATTATAAACCGAATATGATTGTATAATAAATTAATACTTTAATCTTTTCCTAAAGTGACCCTCACCCCTCTTATAAAAGGGCACTTCCCCTTCTCTCAATATCACACCTACAAATCAATTTGGATCGTCCAAAACCTACCCAAATATCCTCCCAAATTCTCTCACTTCAACCTAGAGGCCATAGTTTGATCCTAAATCCATCCTAATGAGCCCTTTTGATCAAATAAAAAAGAAGAACCCGAAGAAGAGGTAATGATTTCACCACCCTCTTTCAAGTTCCTTTCTTCTTCCAATTATCCTTTCTTTGTTATTTCCATTATAAAATAATTACTCAAGAATATAATATATAATGTGATGTTATTATAAATATTTCACAACTATATTCATTATTCTATCCATCTTATGAATGATAATGTCACCATGTGTGCGTACGTACGGATTACTGTCTTCATGTCGTGGTGTAATTTGTTATTCAACGCTATGTTATTTGGATGGATATAATGATGAGTAATATGCATATAAATAATTAAAATAACAATATAATGTCTTCGTAAAATTAATATACCATCCAATTCCACACCTTTAAGGAAATTATATTGTCGCTCGTGCGTACGTATGGATTACCGTCTCTACGATGCGATGAGATTCATTTCCACATTCACCATTCATCGACGATTATAAAAATATATATTACTAATATGTTTGTAATATATGACATAATAATGCTTCTTGAGATATATATATTTATATATATATATGTGTGTACTTATATGTATTTTATTCACTTAGTTTCTTTCAATACGTTATGAAAATGGAAACAGTGTTTATGCGTACTTACGGACTACCGTCTCCATAAACGGTGTTTTCCATTTCATAAATATGTCTATTATACATATTTATATTCTAAATATATATGATATATAAATCATGTTTTATATTCTGGAATTATTTAAATCATGATCTATGTGATACAATCAAGAGTAACAAGTTAAAACACATACCATAAAGAAAGCGATTATTACCCAAAATGTTAATTTAACATGGAAATTGTTGTTAAATGGGTAGTATAAAGTCATAAATGAATAATGTATGATATCATAAATAATAATATGGTTCTTGTCTAATTTAATAACATACTACAGTCTTCGTACAGGAGGCTAAATGTACCCTCGACTAATGGAAAGTGCAAGGTAAGGGGTTTTCATCTCACTCCTTATTCCCATGAGATTCGTGCCATATTGCCACTATTATCTTTTCTGTGGTGTATGTACTACCCATAATTGTATTATTTGTGTAATACAATTTAATTTTTTTGTATTTACATATTCATTGTATGATACCTCTTTCATGGGGTGTATGTTTCGTAAGTTACCAAATTGGTAAGGGTTAATTTCACAATCTCTTTATTATCTGAGGTTGTTTTTATGTAAGTATCTAACGGGACATATTTATTATCCATGTCCATGATTCATGAAAGAGTTTTCAAAGGGATTCTTTTAAGGAACTTTTTTTACAGAAACATCATTTCAAATGTTTTAAATATTTATTCTTCTAAATCTTTCTCATTAATTTCCATGTCTTCAAAATGGTTTTTAAGGATTTGTTTATATAGACATGAATGTTTTTAAAATGTTAATTCCTTTCAAGAGTTTCAAAGTGGTATGGGAAAATTTGATTAAAAAATTTATTTAAATTTATTCATTTCTAAATTGTGTAACTTTTAAATGTTTTCCTGAAAAAGGGATATTTCTCTCAAAGATTTTTACAAAACATTTTCATCTATGTCAACATCATTTGATGGATTTTAAGCTTATTTGAAGTTGATTTATTATAATATAAAACATCCATATTTTATTGAAGGTTTTGGGATATGTTTCACTATAGATGTATTATTTTTATACCATTCATGGTTTATGGATAACATATTGACATATCGTATTCTAGTTTTAATATGAATGTTTATGTTATTTTTAAACCTGTTCATATGAGGAATTCATTGGACTTTGTAAGTGATAGGTGGAGCCCGCTATAGCTCCTCGATACATCGGTAGGTCTCATGAGAAAAACTAGTGTCTTCACACAAGGCCTTGAAAAAATATTATTTGTAGTCTTGGCACAAGGCCTTGACTATGTGGTTATGATAGTCTGGCATTATGCAATCCATCATTATGAAATTGGTTATTGATATTGCATGTGATTATTCGACTAGTAGAATATATTTGTGAATAAGTAAATGTAATTACTTCATTTTATTTTTTCTATATTATGCTGAAGTTCAAGTTTAAAAGGCTTTTGTTTTAGTTATACATTGCCTTAAATGTTTAAGCTTATTTATGAAAGTATCCACTGTGTTGTTATCCAAACTGACCATCTGACCTCACCCCTTTCTATATTTTATTTTTCCCAGGATTCGAAGAATTGTCTTGTGATTGATATTCAGGGTTAATCCAAGGGAATAATTGAATTCATAAAGGATTATTTATGTTGTTTTGTATGTTATAAAGTGTAATGTAACATTCATGTATGTAATCCATTTTCCAAGACCGCTAAACTGATCAGTCCTTCGGGACTTGATTCCTTGTAATCATGCCAATGTATTAAAATAATGCACTGAATCTGGGTAACTAGGTTCAGGGCGTTATAATCCCTATGATGATGCATTACATTATTATATTGGCAAGAGTATAATGAATCAAATCCCAAATGACCAACTAGTTTAGAAGTTCTGGAAAACCATATTATATACATAATACCAATATTAATTGGTAAATAGAAAAAAATGCATGATAAATTATAAAATGAAAAGAACAATATCCTTGAAATATATTTTATTGATTTCTTCTTTATAACCAAGATAATCAAATGTAAATAAGGGTTACCTAAAATGCTCAGTAAGGGTAAAAAAATTAGAAGAAAAAATGAATCCGTGAGAATAAATAAAAATATAAAGACAAATATGTGGGCACACATGTCATTTATATAACTGGAAAAGTAAAAATCAATATATATAGGTAACTGAAACACATTTAATTTAATCAAAAATTATGAAAGCACTACATCCATAGAAAATTTCATAAAAAAACTCTTGGATAAATAATAAATTAATCTAAATAATGGAAATTATTATTTATTTTACACCATGATTCCTAGGAACATAGTACCTTAATCATCAATACCTCACACAGGAAATTTTATAACATATTGGGTAGAAACTGATCTGATTGTCCAAATTATTCTTCTCATTGGACTACCGATGCATCAAGGGGATATCTATAAGTGGTTCTCACTCGTTTCGTTCCTTTCCAAACCATTCCACTTATATCGAGTAATTGATTTAGTTTATGAATAATGTTCCTTATGAAATATCTATATTGAATAAAAGAAACATATTTACAAATAGTTCCCTAGTTAATGAAATAACATTCAAAGTAAAACATAGTGTAAAATGTTATATGGTTTTGGAAATAGTATTATCAATTTCATGAGAATATGGATATTTAAGATAATTTCAAGGTAAGATAAATATTATAATAACAAATTCATTGTTTTAAGAGAGTGTTGACAATCAAAAAAGAAATTGATATTGTAAAGAAAACATTTACTACTTGGTAATTTCAGGATAAAACCCATATGATAATGATGTTTGAAGTAAAATTTTTAATACCATGAATTATTATTGAGAAATGATATTAATTCACAAAGGGTAAGTACATATACCACACTAAAATAATTAAGTGGTGAACATTAATTTTAACCCATAGATTTAGAATGTGAGATGAAAATTCTTTACCCTGTATTTTCTATTGGGTTAATATCATTTAACCTCTTGTATAATGGTTTTAAGAATTTTTTATACTTATACAAAAAATATACTCATATTTATAATATCATATAACATCTTTTTTATAATAACTTATTACCCATTTGTTAACTAATTTGTTTTCGTTTTTCACTATTTTGGGTGTTAATTTCCTAGTTTATCATGTATGTTTTGACATGTTACATTTTTTTAAATTAGATATACTCTGATTTCATAATACATATAATTTAAACCATAGTTTAAATAAAATATACGTATAAGTATATTTTTATTTAGATTAATCAATTAAATATAGAGATTTGAAATTAAATGCATGGTTCAGGAAGACTATTGGTCATACATACACATGAACGCTACTTCAATTTCATTTCCCTGTTAATAGATTTAAAATTAAATGATATTTATATAATTATATTATAATTATTTTATCATATTTATATCATATATTTTACATATCTTTACTAAAATTATCTTTAATAAATTCTTAATATAATTTGGATGAGTCACATCTCTTTGAAAAGGTAGTAGTCAACATATCCACAAATGATGTTATATTAATCCCAAAAAATAAAAATAATAAAGGTATATCATATATAAAAGTTATAGAGGAATAATGAAATCATAAATATCACAGATATATATATATATATAACTCCATTTTTATTCCATCCTTCAATGGTGGGAAGAGAATATTGAACGCCATCGGTTCATAAGGTGGTAGTATTCCTTACACAAGAACAATGATTGTGTATCCCATTATTTTGGAAGTGTATGAATGTGTAGTTCTGAATATTAGGATAAAAAAATTATCAATGTTTTTTAGATACTGAGTTTTATTATAAAATAATGATTTTAAAATAATTGAAGTTTTGGATTTGTAAATGAAACAAAATATATCATTAAATAAGGTTACCTCTTTTTCAGGTAAATACTTTTTTATACAAAAACACTTCCTTTGTTTAAATTATTCATTAATTGAGGCTTATAAAATTTGGGGATTGATTTTGGGAGAATAATTGGTAACAGTCTGGTCTAGAAAAAATGATTAACAGATGTGAATAAGTGGGAGGGGTGAGTGCCTTCTAATATTGGGGGAGGATTTTACTTGTAAATATAAGATGGTAAACACTATTGAGAGGTTTCCCTTATATCATGTGCCTCCAATAATGAAAAACATTCGATCCAAGGGATGATATGGTTGATATATGTCCATATAATTGGATTTTTTACATGTGTTGAGGTCATATTGGACCTTATTTTTATCATTTATTCCCTTGAAAATTTTAATTTACCTTAATCTTTGTAATTAAGATAATTACATTAAATAATAATTTCAGTCAATTTTTTTCCTTATTAAACAATATAAATTATTCTGATTCCAAATATGGAGTCAATTTTCCAAATTTTAATCTAATAAGTGGCAGAAATTATTTTAAAATTAGTCCTTTTTATGGGATGACAAATCGCGGTTTTAAAGTGAAAATGATCAAAAGATTGAGATGTTTTATATAAAATTAAAATGAAAAATTTATTAAAATTACATAAATTGTATTAATGGGTTATTAATTGATCAAATTTCACATTAAATTTAATATAAAATATAAATTATCTATATAAATAAATTGGGTGAAAAATAATGCTTGAATTAAATATTTGTATTTTTCACTCCACAGAAAAATACCAATAATTCATCATAATATAATTTTTTTTATTCTCATTAAAAAATTAAATTTATTTTTTCATATTAAATTTATAAAAGTTTAACAATTCATATTTAAAATTGGTGGGCCAATAAAAAGTGTTAAAAATTTTATAAAAATATGATTTTTGTGCATAACATATGGTTTATTCTTATCTTATGCCAATAAAATATATTGTATGAATGAAAAAAATATTTTAATGAATAATATATATATATATATATTAAATTAATATCACTCACTAATTGTAATTAATTTAATTTATTTGGATAAAAAACATTATGATAATAAAAATAGTTTTTTATAATAACATTTCGTTTATATTCAATTGGTTTCTATATTCATTTCTAATTACATGATAACTAGTGAATTAAAACATTTAATCAAAATATGATTTTTGTGCCAATAAAAAGTGGTAAAAAATTTATAAAAATATTATTTTTGTGCATAATGTTTGGTTTATTCTTATCTTATGCCAATAAAATATATTGTATGAATGAAAAAAATATTTTAATGAATAATATATATATATATATATTAAATTAATATCACTCACTAATTTTAATTAATTTAATTTATTTGGATAAAAAACATTGTGATAATAAAAGTGATTTTTTATAATAACATTCCGTTTATATTCAATTGGTTACTATATTCATTTTTAATTACATGATAACCAATGAATTTAACCATTTATTATTACAATTTATTCTATACTATTTATAGTGTCTAATTTAATATATTGGTTATCTCATCTTATATTAAATAATAATATTTCAATTATATATTGTTGTTCGGTAAAACTAAGTCTTATGTGTTATACAATCCCCTGAAAAAATTAATTATTATGTTAATATAAGATTAAAATGGTGTTGAATCTAAAGAATTATTTAAATAAAAATAAATTTATTATAGAATGAATATGTTTTAATGTCTTTCGATGTTTCATTGATCCTAACATCTTCCTAAGCCAATACCATTGGGAATCATTCTAAGTGTATGCCCCCAACCATCCAATGGAATTCTCTTTAATAGTAAGCCACAACTATAGCACTAAAACCCATTTGGGAATCATACTTTGTAGTAACAAAAAATCATATCACCATAATAACCCAAATATAATCCTTCTAGAATTAATCCAAAATCAAATCTCTCAACTCACTAGGGAATTCTCCTTAAGAGTATGCGCCAACTCCTTCCCCTCAAATGATTATACTCCCCTTTAATATAATCCTTCACAGGGCCTCCATTTGTGTGGTGTATCACAACAAAAATACATGTGATTGTATCCCCATTAAAATGGGATATGTAGGAATCCCATCTATGTTTCAAACTCGGCATGCCAGAATCAACCATGTTCTTATTATCCCATGTTACCGATAGAGTATTAATCATCCCAAGAATCCATATCCCTTCCAGGTTCTCTAGGCCACTTCAGAATAAGTCCCATAGTAAGTAATGATTGGGAACCTTTCACCTAGATATCCTAGTTGAATGATTTTATATGAAATGGATTTTTCCTTCTTATACGACCTTAAACGGTATGATTTTCCCCATTATGTGACACCAAACTACATAGTTCATGATTCCTCACATGATGATACATAGAAGTCCCATCTCATTGGTCCAATCCTAGTATGAAAACAATTAACATGTCCTAATATGAAGTTAATCTCTAGAGCACCCCACTATGTGCCTCAAAACTAGAGTCATAATAAAATTGGAAAATAATCTCCAATCAACACATAAAAGGGAAACATTGATGGATAAACTCAAATACAATAAACAAATATCCACTTATAAATAACATTGGATACATAAAAATGATTATAATTATCATACATGGTAATAATGGATTGTTAATTCAATGCAATCCAACTTCATACATGAGAATTAATTCATGATTCACAGAAATATCTTCAATCCATATGAGTTTCCTAGAATAGGAAAAAATGACCCCCAAAAGGTTGTGATGACCATGACCTTCCATCCTCTTGTTCAATGTGGGTTCTTAAACATCATTGGAAAAAATCACAATGATAACATGCCTTTTGAATAATGGTTCTCCATGGATATAAAACCATTGGGTGTTTCTATTTCCACAAATAAACACCCCTAGAAACCACACAAAAGGGGTTCTGATATGTGTTTTCGATAAAGGTTTTTTCCCCAACATTAAAAAATATTATTCCGGCCCTACATGTCATTTTTAAATGAAAAAAATAGAAAAGCTGAAATGATTCCATAATGAGGATGATATTTTCACCCACAGGTTGATCCACTTTCATTATCAAAATTAATGAGGTATAATCATGAAAATAAATCACACATGTATTCACTTAATGAGACGCTTCTTTGATGAGGTTTTATAGTTTCTATTTGTAACCTACCTTTTAGGCTCTACCAACTGGATCCCCCTTCAATACTAATGGCATAAAACCCATTCTCAAAGACTTATTACTTGACTACCATTCATGTTGGGTCCCCTTCCATTAAGGGGATGTCATCACTGATCCAGAATCTCTAATACTGCATCTCAAACACACTGATCATGAAGTGTCCCAATAATAGAACTATCCCAACCCTGGTGACTGCCTAATAGGCCCTCCAGCTTGAAAAGACCATCCATTAATCCAATTAGTGACAACTGGTTGTCCAGAAGTAGATATAAACAACATTTGTCTTTAAACATTTCAGGAGCTTATCCCAGGAACGTAGTAGCAATTCCCTCCCATATATTATGAAGGTAGGTTTATATTCCACATACTGACTCATCCTAAATACACATGGGAAATTCTAGGTGGTTCCTAGTAGTGGATTCCACTACCAAACCCGTATGTCTGTTAACCCTCACCAGGATGAGGGTGTCATACTAAGTAGTCAGACCATGTTCTACCAGAATTAGGGATGCCAGAGGGACAATCATATGATGAAACCAGATAAATTAGATAAGTGAACACAACTCTTCCCCCAACTAATAAGACAAGTAGTTGTATTTAGTGGAATAAATGGGGATGTAAAATCACTTTCCCACCCTATTTTATCTAACCAGTAGACTATCATGGAAAAATAAAAGGAAACCCACTATTCAAATCCTATAGTATATAATAAGAAACAACATCCACTTTCCCACACCAACAAGAACATATATTATAGAAGTTTGGATGCAAATGAATAATCGATTTGGTCAAATTTATTTGAATCCTGTGATAAGGTGCACACTCGTACCTGTAATTATCAAGCATATCAGTAGCCTCATCTAGTACTATATAGAGAAGTTCGTAAGAATGTATTAATGATGAATAATGGGAAGACCAGACTCTATACCCCCACACTCGATTATTTTCAGTATCCAATGGTAGTAAACTGAGGAAAAGAGTAGGAACATACTCTAACTCTAGAAAAAGAATGGGAAAATATCCATGTTCAGGGACTGAATTCACAAATAACATCCTATAAATGGTGAAAGGGTAGAAACAAATCCCTAAAAAGTCCTACATGCATGTAATTTCTTCATAATGGTGACAATATTAGGGGAAAAAGGTCATACACATAGCTCCATCCTCACAAGTTGGTTGTCTCATTAGCATTTCACCTGAGATTAGACACATAACTCTACTATTTTACAGAAGTTTCAAGGGCTAAAATCCTCTATTATATATAGACTAATGGATTAGGAACATAGACGTGTTCCAATATGAGTTAATTGGCCTACTCTAGTGTCCACTACAAGTTAGGTAAAAACCCCTAGAAAATTATCCTAATCCCATCAGAAATATCTGATAGCATCATGGGATCTAGTAATGAAAACTTATGTACCTAAAAAACTAATTTCCCAAGATAATTTCTCATATCTCTCAAAATTTATTTTCAAAAAAATACCATGAGAGACAACCAAAAAATGATGGTCACATTTATGACCCCACTCAAATTAATTATGGATTTCTTGAATCCCTCAAATTTTTTACTATGGTATCTCAAGATCCTACTATCCTGTTATCAAATTTCTAGAGCAGTATCATTAGTTCCATTGGTCATCCCCAAACAATTCACCATGAAGAATTTCATCATGTCGATAATTCGATCAAACTTGAGATCCCATATCCAGATGATATTCACAAAAAAAACTCAATCTATCCAGAATATCATTGAACATGTCAATCATACCCATGCTATAATCCACCATGGTAGTCCTCCCCATGATGACATTTAGAATGAAATTTATCTTTATAAAAGTGTTTCTCTTTTTCAATAGTTTCCTTCCCTTAGAAATGTATTGTTGATAAATACCACCTACCATGAGGTACTTGGACAAGAATGGAAACTCATGCATGATTTCTTTCCATTTACATGTGAAATTATTTCTCAGTTTGAAGAAAGTCCAAGGATATGGTCACTCTTCAGACTACAGTTGGACCACCAGTCATCCAACATAAGAGAAGAAGTTCCCTATAGTTTCATTTCTTATGATAAAAAACAATGAATTTGTCCAATCTTGTGAGAATATGATGAGGATCCTCTAATAAAATATTAATGTGAAATTCTATATATGAGGAATCATCTGGCTAAAGATGAACTACGAGTCAGAATATAACCTCTAGAAACCCATCAACACGACATTCGAGAGGCATGTTTGGATCATTGTGTGCCCAAAATATTCCTCAATATATGAAGTACTCTTCATAACATAAGGTAAAAGGTATTACCCTATGTTGAGTATCAAAGTCACATCGTGTTAATAGAAGGGATGAAACACCAAATTAACTTGGGATCTCTTATTACTTCATGACTTCCAATGTTATATAAATTGAAAGGATCCCTTCAATATGCATTCCACAATGAATTCAAAATATTTTGATCGTTGATCATACATTCCCCCTCTTGTATACAAGAGGTTGGGGTAAACATGGGGAATTTAAATTTAATATACTCCCTAACTAAGAAAGCATGTCAGTGGTTTCATAAAGAATTTTCAAATATTACAGCTGAATTCAAAAAATGAACTACGTTCATGACCAATGATATGGTGAACAAAAAATCCCTTGACCGACTCTCCCTGAAAACAATCTAAAAAAGAGCATGATTTTGAAATAATGTTTTGTCATGCATTTGAAAATATTGATCTCTCTACCCTCTTAAGGGAGGAGAGGTGTCAAAAATTGAAAATTTTGTAAACAAAAAAATGATATCAAGTAGCGACTGATTCAAGTGAATACCAAATTATTCACTCATCTCATGTTTGAAAAAAAACACCATAAAATTTGAAGGGCGACCATGGAAGTAGAATCCATGATAATCCAAGTGAAGCCATAACATGCGAGGATATGGTATTTTTTTACCCAACCTTTGAAGTCCCCAAACAAGGCCTAAAGAATTTTGATACTAGAAATAGAATAACCACATCCCTCAATTTTGGGGGATGTTTCAACTCAATAACCTACTCCTCATTGAAAATACATTTTTTTGAAATCATGGTAAATAATGAAGAATGAATAATCTCAATTTTTCCCATATCATGGTTTGATATCCTCATTGGGAATAAACATGACTGAACAATCTAGTGATTCCCTTTGGATTACCTTCCACAAAATGGATCCAAGATAATCACTGAATGAGGTGATATGGTTGTTTAGAGGGCATAGAAAAAGTAAGTATCATAGAGACAGTGAAAATGATGGAAATTCATTATTCATTTTTGAATTTCATTAACACTAACCCTCTGCATCCTAGATAACTAGAGGCCAATTAATAGGAGGAGCTAGAGTAGGATTTTTTGGTTCAAAATATAATTCATGTTAAAATTACTAATGGATGTTTGAACACTGAGAACTAGAGACTTTACAAGAATCTGTGAATTCAATCAATCATTGTACCTCTACTACCTTAATGAGAACCCTCCAAAGAAATAGGATAAGTTAATTTTACACATAACATCCTCCCAGAAAGGGCTAGACCCCAACACAAGGGGACATATTTTCTAAATAGTAGGAACAAAAATAATAATTGGGAAGACTCAATGAAGAAAAAATTCGATGAAGCCTTCATGTGGTATATATTATACAAGAATATCCACATATGACACTCCCAATTGGTACACCTCAGTAAATAGGATTATCCATAGGAAGATAATTTTATATGGAACATCAAATCAGTATGGGTTACCAATAACCAATATAATTGGATCTTATAGAAATGGACAAGGAGTTAACTCTATTTGGTATACAACCATAACGGGTCCATTAGTAACTTTATTGGACTACCCCTATATGCTACCCATGAAAATTACCAAAACATGTTCCACAAATGGCCCTACTAGCTGCTACCCTTATCCATGATCATACTTATCTAGAAATTACTCAATGTCTCATGCATACTATTAAGTCTCTAATATATCTATTGGAAGTGATGGCGGAACAAAATGCACTTGTACAAAAAGATAATAAACATTACCCCAAATGGTTAGATTAATCTCTTCCCCCACTAAACATTAGTAATCCGACACTTCTATTATTCAATGGATCTAGAAACTTGGATATGAACATGAAAAAAAAATTTAACCACATGTGATCCCATGATGGGGACCCCTAAATAATAAGAGGCAGTGAAAATAATGTTCTTCATGAAATTACTATTGGTACTAGCCTTTGTGTGGTACACCAGCATTCTAGCTTTGTCAAATATAGAGTTGGAAGATCTTGTTACGAGAATCCCTTTCAATTTTAATCAACATTACAAAAGTCACCAGTTATCAACCTATAAAACTTCAATCAATAGGAGAATGAGAGAGTCTCTGATTTCATTTCTTTGTGGAAGGGGTCAGTATACTCTTTAAACCTATAACTTGTTCATGTTGAATATTTTCATATTTCTATAGAGATTCATCACAAAACATTGTGTAGAACACTAATTCCTATGATATATAGATGATGATTTTATTACATTGCTAAGATTTCCAAAAGAGAGGAAAACTCCATCACACAAACCAAGTCTAAGTCCCCAGTAATTCCATTATCTCAAGGATAGAGAATGGAAAAATCAAAGGCATCCACTATTACACTTATATAGGCCCATGCACCCTCTCCCACTTTATATCCCACACCATATTGTGAGGTTATTCCTCCTTGTGATTATAAAAAATTTCCACCTCTTTAGGATAAAAAAATATAGCAGAGAAGAAAATTGTTTAGCAGAAGTAGAATAATGTTTATTCTTTCTGAAATGACCATGTACCTGGATACCATATCTCGGCATTGGAAAAAAACCTGATCAATTTTATCACAATAATCCCAAATGGAATGATGAAAATTTTCTCCCAAACTATGTCCCCTTTCATCGATCATTATGTTACAACATTCATGAATATTTTAGTTTTAATGAAATCATACTTAAGATCATGGACTCTAAGCAAATACATTTGTACAGGCCACCTACACAAGTGGAATGTGTGTTTGTCCCCATTAAAAAAGGAGAATTGATGGAAGGAAGTTAAAATCAAAGGTATTAATTTTTTTGTGGATAGATGGTGAAAAAAAGATCAACCATACTCATGATACCCTCTGAGAACATTTGTAATAGGAGACTGTTCCCCTGACCAATTCCACATTCACAAAGCCAACTCCATTGTTATTTAAATCCTCAAACATATAGTCCAACAAAATAGAACATTGATTGAAGTGAAATAAGATAACACAAGAATATTATCATCTTACAAGGAAAAACTTTTTCTTTTACATTAGAGGAATTCATGCCTATAGTCCCAAAACATTGGGAACCGCCCCGAAAAATAGTGCCATAGGGGTTGAACCTTCATACAGAATATCCATCAGATGGGGAGTTGATATTCATTTCCATTAATTGTATAAACTTAATGGATCCCTTATCGGATGATAACTGTGAATATGTAACAAATTTACATACACTTTATTGGAGAATTTGAGGAAGAGGCTTTCAGAGTTGTGGCTATAGGGGAATAAATAATTTTTCAAGGATTGAGTACTCTAACCACTTCCCTCCTTGATCCATATACATAGCCAGAACTCATGATGATATCTCATGTATGACCATTCATATCTAGGATGTTCCACAACACAGGACATGGTCTACCATGACACCACAGTCCTAGAAGATAGACAAGAAGATACTTCATCACCTAATTAGTGTCTGCCTCAAAATAGACCTATTTGACAAAATGTGTTGGGAGCAGAAGCACCATCAGCTCATGTCCAAAGGGTTGATCCATCCACATACATACGTTAGTTTCTAAAGAACTAGAAAAATAGCATATGTATTCAAAGAAGTATATACCCTTATACTAAAAGTATGAAATTTTGGATCAATTTCCCATTGTACCAGAAAATTAGTCAATCATATATTTCTTAAAACTATTATATTCCATATAAGAAGCCCTATCTAGTGTCCCTTTCATGCCCTAAATAATTTGATGTCCAGGTTTCTAATTTCAATTTATATCAAGAAAATAATAATCCCATAGAATTCCACATGATCATATCCTTCACAGTCCAGGATGAGGATTCCATTATATAGGGAAATGTTAGACCCTTGTATATATCTAGCATAACAAATGAAATTTATATCCAATGGTCCATCACTTAAAATGACACATGATCTAACCTTATTTCAATATAAACTATTATACAACTATATTTTAACAAATATCATGTGTTCTCTATATTATAATGTTACAGGGTTATAAAAGGATAAGGGAAAATACTCATGGATAAATCAAACTCAATAAATAATTTGAGGATATCATTTCAGATAAAAAAATAAATGTTGAATGGCATGATACATCTTAAATGTTTTTTTATGAGGACCATGTCAAAGTCAGCATGTGTCTATACCCTCATCATTCCACCAATGCCTTATATATTATATAAATATACAAATTTAGGACATTAAATAATGAAAAATTCCCTTTTAAATTCTTTGAGTCATTGTACATTGAATAATGATTATACAATAGGGAAGGTAAATGGTCTGTGATGGATGGTGTCACTCGAATCAATTCCCTAAAATAGTCTAGAGATGAATATAGATAATCCTTTCAAGAAGCTCAATGTTGAGTATGTTCTTATCATCATTCAAGTCAATGTAGTGGGTTAAACATACATCTATAAAGTTATGTGATGTAACTAATTACAAATAAATTAATAGCACTAGAGACATTGTTAAATCCTTGAAAAATAATGAAACCCTAGAGGAAAATTTTTTCATTCCATCCGCATGAGCTTCCACAATCCATTCTCCATCATCTAGGATAAAAAAATTTCCTAAAAAAGAAAGAAAATAATGCTTCTATTTATCAGTCCCTCTTGTCCACTTCAGATCTCCAAAAATTCCCTACTCATCAATCTATTTGAAAAAAGTTTCTTTACCTTATGAATATCCATGTTTAGACACATCCCCTTACATTGGGAAAGATGAATCTTAACCTAGTTCCCAAGTGGAGGTGATATAGGTAAAGAGGGGGGAAGGGGAAGAATATAAATTCCTCAATGATACCAAAAGGTATCTAGAAGGACACACCCAACTCGTGCCCCCAAAATTTATCCAGATATGGAAAAAATCATCAAGGTCGACATTAACCGAGAAGCTCAGTTTCTAAAATGGATAGCCAATATCATCCTAGTGAATATGAAAAAAGGGAAAATTAGGTTTTACATTTTCTTTAGAGAGCTCAACTAGTCATGTCTGAAAGATGATGTCCCAGTTCTTATCACATAACTACTAACTGATGTGATAACTTGTTATCAAGACCTCTCATTCAAGGATAAAAAATTAGGGTACAACCAAATCTGGATGTCCCCAGATGATGAATAAGACACTTCCTTTAGTGACCCTCAAGAAGTATTCTAATATTAGGTAATTTTATCTAGCTTGAAGAACATTTTTTCCACTTACCTATTTTCCAAGTGTCACATCTTGAATCCCATCACAAGGAATTATACTAAATCAGATGTTGAAGACATAGTGGTTATGTCCCAACGATGTGTTAGACTTCACAACAGATCTTTACCCCACATTCCACAAGATATAAAATCATTTCCTCAAATTAAACAACATAACCTCTACTTTTGAGTTAACCTTAGGTATGTTTATTAGCTTCATCATATGCCATCAAAACATTGATGTGGACCCTTGTAATAAAAAGTTGGTACATATCATTTAACCTCCTCAAAATCGTGACAAGTTAAGAGGAAAATATGAACACATGGCCTATATTTGGTGCTTTATAACTAACCTCATATGAATGTGATTTACATTCACTAAATTTATAAATAAAGGGTTCATGTATCAGTGGACTAATAACTATCATGAATAATTTTATATTATCAAGAAATATATCTTGATACCACAAGTACGAATACCACCCAATTAGGTAATGCTTTTTTTCTTTATATTCATAGCCCTCAATAGATCTTATGCACATTCCTCTCCAAAAAGATTGGTGTATGAAATGATAATATCCTATCTTATATCTTTTGAACCATACTTTTCATAGAGAATCATTATTCAAATATTAAGAATATTTGGACGGTGTTAATCTTCGTGGTTCATAAACTAAGGAACTACATGCTAGAACCCAAGGTCCACTGGGTCTCTCACAATAACACACCGAAATTTATCCTTTTTCATTCCATGATGAAAGGTCATCTGGAATAGTGGGAAGTTATCCTGCTGGGTTTGAAAAAAATATTTTTCTACAAAAGTAGTGAAATTATATTATTAGTGGGTTTTCTTACAATGAACCCTTTAGCAAAAAAAATTATTAAATACATAATTTCTGGATGAAGTGACCTAATATTTTTCAGATGAACCCCAAATGTGGGAAATGTATTTTGATGGTACCTATAAGATCCCAAAACATATTAAATTAAAAGACAAAACGATCAAAAATTTCAGGTTAGGGATCGTATTTATCTCTCTAGTAAACGTTTCCTTTTCTTAAATCTTCCTATTGAAAAAATGCAACACAAATAATGATGATCAATATTAGGACCTCATTACAAGCCTATAACTAGCACTCTAAATACCAATAAGCCTCCTAGTGGTGGAAGGAAATTCATAGTTGGTAATTAAAAATATCAAATAGAATTATTCTACTATAAACAATGAGAAAACCCCCTATATTTCTATGTTCAAGGGTTAATTATAGATTTACCCTTAGAACTATCATTTTATCAAGTCTCGTGATCATAGAATTCCACAAATATGCATTATAAAATGTTTTTATATCTTTTGAAGATCCAAACCAGTATGAAATAGACATGAATACCATGATCAAATGGAATCACCTTTTTTTCAAGTCATAACAAAAGAGATTAATGAAGTATGTAATATTACTAAACAATATTTTCATACCACTAGATGGATGATACCAATCATTAAGTACATACAAAATAGAGTGCTCCTATCAGAAAGATCCAGGAAATAGAGAATCTAATGGCGAGTAACAAATTTCCCTCTTCATGGTGGACCAAATCAATCAAAAATACTCTATAAACATGGATTTGATGGAATCCTTATCAGATGTATCGACAGAGAAGAGATTATTGTTAACATAAAATAAGTAAACATAGGAGCCTATGGTTCCCACCAATAATGTTATAGACCTTTCAACCATATCATAATGATTGACACGTCTAGATTTCGATGAAGTAAGATTTCCCATAATTCACCTAAAAGTTTCATTCCATCCAAGTGCATTCAAACAACATCCATTAACTTGTGTAGTTTCTAAATACATCCAAAAAATCATAGAAATTTTCCTTATGTGGAATATATAATTTGTAGAAATGCCCTACAGCTACAACTATGAAATTAAAATACATCATAATCATTATTGACTTCTCTAAATAGGCTAAAGAAATACCCCAAAAACAATTTCAGGTAAAAATAAATTTCTAATTCATGAAAGATAGAATAATTCCAAAATTTAGTTTCCAACATACCATAATAATTAAAAACGACACCATTTTTTGTTTTGTGGTGGTAAAAAAGATGTATCAGCAGTATGATTTGAAATCATTCCATTATTTTTTCTATCATGAAGCTACTAATCGACTTATAGAGACCATCAACAAGACCTTGTCAAACATGATCTAAAAGATGGTATATAAAGATAATATTTCATATCCTAATATAATCCTTCATTCTTATGGTATTTCTATACTACATCCCATACCACTACACAAGTAACACTATATTCATTTGTGTATGGAACAGAAGAAATCATTGAAATGGTCTATAATTTCTATCACTCTGCATTTCTATCAGTACTCGTCTATCCATGGATGAGTTGTCATATAGATGAATATATGAAATAGAGTACCATGATGATAAAATATTGGGCACATTGCATCACATGGACTTCCATAAAAATTTGATAGTGCGAGCCTTTAAAAATAAGGTATGCCTCTGCGCATTCCTCCATGTAGAACTAGTATTGGTCCTCGATACTCTGATTATACTATGAAATTATCCTCTAATTCTTGGTTCATAATGGTAGGGACCCTACACCATTAATAAGGTCTATTCTAATGGATTTTATTCCATTATTATTTTAGATGGTGGGATTTTCTTAGCACTATTAATAAAAAGTTTCATAATAAATACACTGTTTGACCAAGAAGCCAATTGTCCATGTTTCTTGATCTTAAACTATGTGACATATTCATCCTTGTCTCACGATGATAAAATCTATGAAATATGGTAGTAGTCGTAAGACCAAAAATTACAAGACGTAATTCATCCTTAACGCATGATGCTAAACAGGATAGTTAACATACCTACCACTGGATTCAATGAAAATCTTTAAAATCTAAAGATGATATACCACTCATGGTACCATAAATATGAGACTCTATCTTATGTATATTCACCAATCCTATTCCTCTAACCCCTCAATGGGACGATATTCTCTCTTGGAATGAAATGAGGGAGAAAGGATGTGAAACTTCCTCATGAAACTGAATGAATATTTTCTTGGTTGTGTGATGTAAAAAACTATGTACCAATTTGATCTGGGATTGAGTTGATCACAATCATAGGTGATGGTACCCCACCACCTCTTTAACCAAGAAATCCATCTGGGAATATTCTCATTCCAATGAAACAAATATTTTTTTCTCGTACATCCCATTAATGGGCCAGTAGAAAAAAAACTCACTTTCCCTATATGTGAATCAAACCTACAGAAGGAATATTTTAAGAAATATGTGTGTCTTGACTCTCATTTCAATGAGATATGTAGTGGTGACTAGATTTTCATCCTTGGCCCCAGCATAAACATCCCATTATTTTATTTTTATTCATCATTTTACTTACCACATTAAGATACATTGCATGGTATTTCTAAACTACATAAGACATTAATCTCATTCTATGTACATACATATAAATTCCCTTAACTCACATTCTAGTCAAGCCACTACAAAACCTAAATTCCCTTATTATTCACTTATGTTTCTCTTTTGTTGTGCAAGAAACACTTATAATTCCTTGTTTCCCACACCTAGCGTAGATCATGTTGGGTTTATGAGTTTTGGTTTGGAATTTCCCTATTGATGTAAGGAATATCAATTTCCATCGGGATTTTCATAGTCATGGATACAAGATTTTAAAAGTCACACCAGATGTCCTCACCTTATAACATTAAACTACCTAGATTCATGAATAATTATGTGTCGATTTATTCTCATTCTAATGAGATACATTATGAAGTATGAAAAATAAATCTTATTACTATCCACAACACAACACGGTAAATTCCCCCACTCTCCTATGTATGGATTATAACTACATTAGAGGATTCAATATGGATTCTCAAACCATGTGAATGACTATATTCATTAAACCCCCCATTTCCCCATACATGAATCTAATTAGTATTGGTAATTGTTTGTAGATCTACATGTGTCTTGACTATTTCTTCTAAATGATACGTAGTGACACTCAGGCCATATTCCATGGTCCAGCCTCAATGTTCCTTTTTCCAAACATGTCACCTACATCCTTATCATGTGATGTTAAAAAATATAGATAATTTCATCACTATAATACATTAAAATAAATGGTTCCCAATGAACTATGTGTGTCTTGATTATCATCCCAATAAGACATGTAGTAATGCCTAAACATTGTGTCCAAGTCCCATCCATGGGATAAATAATAACAACCTCTCTCATGTGTCCTAAAAAATGATTTATTATGGACGTCTTAATTCGGTTCCCTTCATTCAGGGCCCCACCAAGTTAAGAGATAGTACCACAACTACATACGAGTCAAATCTTAAAATGTGAATCTATATTTAATGGAAAATGATTGTCTGAATTTTTCAATTATTTTTGGACTTTTACTTCCACATGTTATACTACTAATCTTGGAAACTTTTAGATCCTCCTAAACTTTATCAAACTATAAGTGATCAAATGAATGATACATGAGTTATCCTTTATCCGACTATGTTGTTACATTCCCTAGTTGTATTATTATATTGTTGTCCAGATATATTTCATGTCATCTAGTGGATACCCCTTTTTTTACTATTCTCTAACATGCCCAGTTGGTTTTTCATAATGTCTCCCACAAAATGGTTTTGTCAATTAGTGGTAATTTCCTCCTCATAAGAATCTTATTCTATCTTTATATGACTTGATGACATTATTTTGAAACCCTTGACATGTATTTGTTCTGTGGTCATCCCTCATGTATTTTT
Source organism: Viscum album (assembly GCA_963277665.1). Taxonomy (NCBI): domain Eukaryota; kingdom Viridiplantae; phylum Streptophyta; class Magnoliopsida; order Santalales; family Viscaceae; genus Viscum; species Viscum album. The sequence continues at coordinate 941,667,332 of OY728129.1, forward strand.
CACAAATCATTTCTCATGATATGAGAACCCCATAAAAAAATTATTGTTTTTTCCTACATGTCAGAAGTATGTTGAAATGATCTTGTCCTGATTACAATTCATTTACATTGGTTTTAGTCATATGTCCTAAAAAAGGCACTATGTTTAATATATTTTGTTCAGGTCTACATACAAAACATTTTCCATCATTCATGAGTAATTTTTAATTATAATGATCCTCACATATCCATGTACATTTGTTCCATATAAAAAAAACTCTATTCTGGGGGAAATATTAATCTCTATTAACTTCCTTCAGCCATCATTAATAAAATTTCAGAATTTTGAGAACTCTATTGTTGGACTATGTTGTAACACATCCTAGTTGATTTTGTATAAGTCACTTACATAAAGTACCTATCAATCGGAGGATTCTTTTATTTGGCTATGTTGTATCACTACTTATTTTTTTCAAAATGTCTCCCACAAAAGGTGTTTTCAACCAATGGTAACTTCATCTTTAGGAGGGACCTCCTCAATTTCTATAATCCCATTTTTTAATAACACTCATTGGATTTATAGATCCTCCCATTAGTTCATAAAACATTCCCCCCATATACCTGAATGTAATGGAGCCTTCCCGGACATATTACATTGGAATGGTATAATTATTAAAAAAAATTGTCCATGCTAAAGGACCTTAAATTGTATCCACCTAATGTATTTTCTATATTAAATTAAACTTGACATCATTAATTCCTTACTATGTAAAATTAACATGTATAACATAACATCTTAGTCCCAAAATGTTAAACTATACTACAACATCCTCATCGTGAGACATTAAACTGCAATTTCAATGACTTGGTCAAAATAAATTAATCTACACAATGCTTAATCACTTGTAATAATTGGGCCTCCCCCCCCCCATGATATTAGTTATTTAACAAAATGTACCATCCGTACCACAAGAAAAATATGGTTAGGAGTGGTCTCCTATTCAATTGAAATTTCATTGAAGTTGTTACCTTCATTCTTAGACATCTTCCCTAAGAAAACCACCCAACATGGTTTTCATAAATCCAAATATCCATAAAATTTATTCAACCATCTATAATATAATATCAAAATTCTTGAGAACTCTTTTTCTTGACTATCTTATAACACATCCTAATTTTCTTTTCATATATCTCCCACATAAATGGTCTATCATCTAGATGATTCAATTATTTCCCCATTTTATAACATTGTTATGTTCTCTTTTCACAGAATTCTCAAAATTTAGGTTTGTTAACAAGGTTAATATCATCCTTAGGAGATACATCCTCTATTCCCATTACCCCAAAAAATCTTTTCTTGAAATTACATTTCAAATTTTTTCTGTGGCAATTCCTCATGTACTTTTATTATCATGTTTTAAATTCACAAAACATAATGTTTTGACTAAAAACACCCCCATTGATTATTTAATGAATATTACAATGTTCTTGGATCATAATCCTTATTCAGGTTAGAATTGAAATACTTATGTTCAAAGATGTTCGACCAAGAACACTAGTCTTGTTAGTCTATTTTCAAGACATTAAATTACCCACAATAAATGACACATTACTCATTGACATGAAATCCCATAAAGAAAACGCATGGAAAATGTTGAGCCTAGTATCACTAGACCTATGTTCAACATGGTTTAGGTAACAATTGAGAAATGAAAATAGAAAAGACACAAATCATGTTAGCATAAAAACCCTAAAAGGGATGCCTAAGAAAAATCCAACTCTCACCTTCTGAATCTTCTTCATATTGGAAACAGTAAAAAATTCAGGCGATGACATAAAAGACCCAATGATTTTATGGTAGTCCATATAACCCATTAAACTGAAAAACAATGCTCACTTTTCCCCATGTATTAGGAAAAATATATATCTCTTCCTCACCCTTCTCATTTTAATTATAAAGTAATGTAATTAAATAAAATAAGACATTTTCAATGTGTTATTATGATTAAAATTAGAACAAAAATGCTAGAACAAGTGATTGAAATTAATATTACTTTTCATTTATGTTACAAAACATATGGAAACTCCCGCAAATCAAATCCCCTTAGCCAAATTTTATATTTTTTCCTCAATAGAAGATATGATAAGTTGAATTGTAGATTGATAATTTTCTACAACATGCCAATGTTCGGCTAATTGTGTACCATCAGCCACCTTTGAATTATGATGCTTCTTCTAATCTGTAGAAATGAAATCTATTCTTTGTTTTGCAGCTGCTAACAAGTATTGGTGGTGTTTAAAAACATCATATTAAAACCATTTAGTTCTTCTTGAAGGCTCACAATTCAAAGACCTTTCTCATCAAGGTAATTGTGACACTCCTCTACTATTTTGGTATACATGAACTCAGATTATGACATAGAAGCCCTAATATTTTTAATCTATAATCCTAACTGGGCCTCATCCTACTGTCATCATATCTCCTCTTCCCTATGATGGATGATCGACTTTATTGTAAGATATATCTCACAGTAATCAAATATGTCATACCATATCCTTCCAAACACTAATAGAATATAATTAATTTTAAATTGATGGTCTTTGAGAGGCATCTCCCCAACTATCTTTCTATTGTCCCACTGGACATTTCAGATCATGGTTCCAAGACCCTCTTACATCTCATAGTCTTATTCAAAGTCTCTCTTCGAGTGAGATATATATTGAGGGATTAGTTCACATGACGAGTCACCTTTTTCTTCTCCCACTAAAATTGCATCATTTTCACTTACCAATTTTGTTGGAGCTAGCATTGAATCCCCCATCGTAGGCTCAATCGATAAATATGATGGTACTTAATAAAATTTTATACCTATCATCATCTTTTGAAAGTCAAAAAACAAAAAAGTAAGTGATATAGCAAAAATAATTAATAAAAGTGACACATTATTGAGTTGGTTTTTCAAATTGATTACTTCTATGAACTCTTGTCCTCTACTCCCAGATTGAGGACCTCCTGATAAGGAGAATATTCTTAATTTTTCTCAGAAACTATGATTAGGGGCTCCCATGAATCCCCCACTTCAAAATTTTTATTTGTCATTCCATAAGCAATAAATGTATGTTTGGATTGGATGTTATGTTTTTGAGTTTCCTAGGACACGTTCTCTATACAAAAAGTTGTATAGATTGAGCTTTGATGTTTTAAATAGAATAATGAAATTCTAAATTCATTTAAGTAAAATAATTAATGAAATAGAGAACTCATGAACATCTAATAAATTATTAAATTGCACAAATTCATCAATATAGGATGGGATATTAATGATGTTTAAAATAACCACATGGTCCATTAATTCACCCCTTAGTTGATTTTTTAATCCATCACATCTCATTGAATCATCACTTATATGGGTATCTGAGAAATGGTTTTTCAGGACCTAAATAGTCTCTATCGATGATAACCTTGATCATGTTTTCAATTGGAACAACTTGATCAAGCCTTGTGGATTCGGGGTCACCATCAGTACCTTTGTAAGACCATCAGATGTCCCTTTTATATACTATTGGAGTGACAATGGGACCAAAATTTACTATTGTAATGTCCTAGTTTTAAGAAAAAGATCAAAAATATCATGAGAGGAAATTCATAAATAAAACATGATACCTTCTGATGTACATATGATATTACTATTTCCCTCTCCCCTCTTTACATGAATGGGAGAAGACACATTTTCATCTCTTGACACATTATCAGTCTGGATGATGGACTCATCAGCAAGGGTTTGTGCCTCCCTTTGGGTGTCCTCATCAATCTTTTAAGGACTATATTTAGATCCCATAATGTAGGAAAGAAAATTATATTCTATTAAAGTATTTCATGGTTGAAAAATTATATCAAAAAAGTCATGATATCTAATGAAAGAAAAATGGCATATTGTGGTGCATATTTTTTATGATATTGTTGACCTGTTTCCCTTACTCTCTCGGTATAGATAATGGACCTCATGTGTCCTCTTTGAAACATGAAAAATGAGTTTATGTCTTGGTAATTATAGTTTTTATCACCTTGATTAAAGTCCTCTAACCTAGGTACAGTTCTTGAGACATATGGGCCCCATCCACTACCCAGATGAGGGTTCCTATAGGCCCATATTTCATCAATTTTGGAACCATTTAAATGGTTTCTTACTCTTCTCCTCCTCAAAACTATAAGACATTGCCCCCCAAAATGAATGATTCCATGTGAAAGATCAAAATTTGGAAGGGATAAAAGGGTTATAAATTTTTATTGTCATGTAATAATCCCATTTATATAGGGTGTGACCAGATTCCCCCTCATGTTTTTCTTAAACCAGTATTTCAAATTATCATGTTATAATCAGGATCTAATCAATGATTACATATATAAAAGTTTCCATCTCTTTCATATATTGTTCTATCTTATCCAGATCAAAGGGTTATAAGTCAAGGGTTCTCTGATATCTCCCATTCTTAGGATGAATAAGCAATCATGGAGAAATACCCATGAATCAATGATGTCACAAGATATTCTATGTCATTCTCAAATCACTAAGGGTCATGCTTATTTTATCCCTAATTTCTTTAATTTTGAAAAGCACCCAACATCATTCGACTTGAAAGCAGTTTAAGACTATCCTCTCTAATAGAGGAATGGGTGATCAAAACATGAGTCTCTTCTTGGAGATAATGAATGGACTACCTTGTCATGGAATTTCTAGTTCTATCAACACTATTTTCTCTGTGGTCTTTTCTAATGATCACCTTGAAGACATCAGGTCCTCAGTATTTTCACATTTAGTTTGATACATTCTACCTTGTATTCCAATATTGTTGGTTGTTGTGGAAACAACCCACTAAATTCATTTCATTAATACCACTTGAGGGTATTATGAGATATATTCACTAGAATTCCATACCTCCAACCTGATTAATGCATATATTGGAGGTAGTGAAATTGAAATTTTGGACACCTCCAGGGATATTATAAACCCAAACATTCTATCTACCATTGTATTTTTCTCAATCGTAACATGAGTAGAAGGAAATTAAATTCTCTATTGTATACATTTGAAATACATATAAAATTGATATGGACCATAGGTCACAAAGATAATCCCATGTACAATGTGATCCTTCATTACACTATCTCTAAATCCCATAAAAAACTCCTTTAGTTCAATATCTTCTTCCTTACCCTAATCACTAAATTTCCCATTTGATGGATCAAAATATGGGAAGATTTTGAAGTTCCTTGATACATTCAGAATCCTTATCACTTATTTGTAATTTTGGATTAAAGACGGGACACCCAAAATACCAGAAAAAACGAGGGAAATCAGCTCTCATGGACTTCAACTGATCTCTATACAGGGTAAGAACTGAAGTTTGCGGGAATCCACCCCAAAAACTCTTGATACAATCTCAAAATTCTAAATGGGTCTTCCCATTGTACAACTGTAGTAAAATCATATAATACCTCCCCATGATATAGGAATCTATCATTAAATTATTTACTTCATATAATGTATCTGATATACCAAAAGTACATGTCCCCATTCCTTCTTTGGATTTTCATACCAGAAGTAGGTATATACACATCCACACAACGAGGATGATGTCTAGACAATCCCTCACATCAACCTTATTATTAACCTATTAAACCCTCAGGTATACTGTCCCTTCTACAGTGTTGGAGAGAATTTTCTTGGAGAACATCGATTCTCTAGAGTGGGGCATCTTGTGGGACATTGGATGGTGGGACCTTCCCCTTATGCCTTGAGGAACTCCAGCATCCATGCTCTAGGATGGATGTCACACATGGGGAGAGGGTACTTTATCTGATCTTTTTTTTAATATTATGGAGTTCATGGGCCCAAGGCGGTGTCCTTTGGTCCTTATATGACTTTTTCATTAGTGGTATAAAATTTTCATACATTTCCTAATAATAAGCATAAAAAATATTGTATATATCTCATAGGATAATGTTGACTTTATCGAGAATTAGTTGGAAAGAGTTTGTATGAGGAATTCATCTTCCCATCATCTCGTGAATTATTTCATAGTTTTGTAAAAATATTTTTCTCTACCAAAACAATCTCATATATATTGATGTATTATAGCTCCTTCTTAAACAATCCACGAGTATTCTGCACCCATTACACCCAGATACATTCAGGCCTAATTCCCCATCCATAATAGAAATCAAAATCTTCCTTCCAACCTTGCGTCTGATCTATCTTTGAAGAATATAATGTTGAGTCATAACAATGACTCTTTTATTCCTAGATATGCGGCATAAAACTAGAGTTATATGCTATAATGCATGATATAGCTAGTGGTAACCATTATTTTCTTTGAATACACAAACTTAAAGGAAACATTTTTAGAAGGGTAGTTACATTGCTCCATGAACCACGACATTGGGAAGTAACTCTAAGACCCATGTATGAAGGTGTCACTAAAAATTATATGATTATACAAGGAGGGTAATAATTTCACTAATAGTCATTTTGATGTAGTTTCAAGTGCTTTTCTATATTGAAAGAGTAGGTTCAAAAATGTTATAACAATATGGATTAACAACATTGATCATCCTGGAGGTACATGCAGTTTCTTATTCAAGAGAAGTCTTCAAGGAATCCATTGAAAACCTCCAACAATACATTAGTGTTTTTTCAATAGGTAAAAATATCAGTACAAAAAAATTGGAAATTTTTGTAATGGTAAAGGCTCACATCTACTAAACCAGATGGTGCATTACACAGCCATCTCGACCCAGTTTTTCACATAGGTCCCTCAATAAGAAGTCTCTCTTAGGATCCTCGATGAGTTTAATATATGAAGGGTTTCCGCTCAGGTTTTTGTACAATGTACTTGAGCAGTGGGGAATATTCAAAACACATTCGCAAACAATAATGGGGGTACAAATAGGTGAACTATGTACATGAAGAGGGTAAGAGGTGAGTGTATAGAATAGAAGAAATGTACAAAGGAGTTAGTGATATTTATAGATGTCGTTGTCCTGCGCATGGAGCTGATGCCCTGGACCTGCAGTTTTGACCTTCACACAGGATTTGCATGCTAAGTCTACATGGCCGACCTACATGGGAATCATACATCGTCAACCTGCACTAGAATCATAATATTTTTTCTATTCCATATCAAGACTAGAAAATATTATTTTGATTGGAGCCAATCCTGAAGGGGGGTTTTATTGATACAAAATTTTGCTATTTGGGATGTACTATTAGTGAATATCACTACAAGAGTGTTGTACAGATGAAGTTCATTAAGAAGAATTAGTGTAAATTTTTTCAATATAGATTGCATGTATACACATGCACATCTAAAAGCTCGCATAGCCCCCCCTGCGTGGTACTGAAAGTATGAACACCCTTATGTGGTCATCCTCTACTGATTACCTATGAAATAGACCTAAAATACTATCTACTTCGATCATGGATCCATATTTTCCTATAAATGGGAACCCAAGGTACCTTATTTGTAAAACAATAAAATCAAAATAAGCCATGATGCTCAGGTCGTGAAACCCCCTTTTCAAATTCGCCAAAAATACCATAGGTAGCCAAATATAACTCATGAAAATTGGGATGTATGGGGGGTTTTGGGATAAAATATACCTGAGGGTCTGAATTACAAGACACCCATATATGGTACCCATTTCTCCTAGTGGAAAACCACTTGTGTGGGACCCCTTCCCTTAGAATGGTCCTCAGAGATACCTATCCAAGGACAACTAAAGAGACATGTGGTACCTAGGATAAATCATATCTCATTGTTGTTTCCTTGGTGGTCCATTTCCCATGGTAACTCTAGAACACATAGAACTATTCCCCCTTCGTCAAGAAATCCCCTCTCTACTTATCCCTTATTCGAAGAACCTTTCCTATTTAATATATGACCTAAGAGAGTCCCACATGTTCCCTCTTCCAACACACCAATTGATGGTATTCTATTCATTTGGATACCTCTTTTGAGGGGGACCATATTGGGACCTCCACCAATGCCTCCATACTTGAAAATCCATGGTATGATTAATACCATCATGTCTACAATTTGGCTATAAATTCCGCTGGTCAGAGGTGTCCCACACTTGTCCTATCTGATGGTTATAGTCCTCAGGGTTTATGTGCATATGAATCCCTTCAGTCATAGGGACCCCAAACATGTGGATTCTATTAGAGATCCCACAATATCATAGGAAAGGGTTATAGAATTTTGCTTTCACGCTGTATCTAATCCCCATGGGTCATCAGTTCTAGGTAGAGAGGGGAAACATCACTCCACATTAACATGTAATGAGATCCCTCTCTCTTACCCCGTGAGAAACTTTTACTACATCCCCCATGGATTAATCCCCTATCCTTTATTGGGGGACCCCTATTTCTTCATCCCATCATCCTTTTCCATACCCTTTGGCCATTTTTAGATAGATACCAAATGTGAGTATCTCATTTACAAAGTTTGGAGGGGATATATGCACATCGAAGCCCATTATATCTACATTTTGGTCTAAGGTACAATGATATGATGGATGTTCTTTTTCCCTAGCCTCTTTCACTAGTTGAATTTGGATTTTCTGTTTTTCCATTTCATTTAACTCCTATTATTTCTTAATTTAAAGTATGAATCTTGTGGGCATATGGGATAGCCAGAATTAGGGAATCTACATGATCATATGCATGTTTTGGGAGTGAATATTCTTCTAGTTCATCCTCTAACCTTCCATCAGAGGGCTTCCATAGTATTGGATCCTCAAGTCCATGTATCCAAAATTATGGAAAAGAAAATCTTGTGGTTTGTTGGATCCATCACTTCTTTTTATTTATCATACTGATCATAACTCGTGTAGGGTTAGAGGTTGGTAGTGACCCTAATATCTACATATTCCCGAACCATTGGGAATCATTCAAAGTATAAGCCCCAACATACCAAGGGAATAGTCTTTAAGATTAAGTCCCAACTTTGTTACCACAAATCCCCAGGGTTTCCTTTTTAAGAGAACACCCAAACCATATCACCATACTCATCTAGAGGGATTCCTTTTTATGGGTATTACCCCATAAATATCTTAAATCACAATACCATCCTTCATTGTAGTAAGACCCAAATCCATCCTCTCACTAGCCTATACACCCCAGTAAGACATATTTTCATAGGGAATCTATAGGTACATGTCCTTTAAACAAAACTGATGTACCCCAGAACACCCTAAGATGGGAGGGGTGAATCAGGGTGTCAACTTTTTCTTTTTAAAGTTGTGGATCTTATTCCCACATTGGTATGAACTTTTTAAATATGTTAAACAATTGAAATCAAGGAGATTATAGAACACTTTTATATGGTTCATTGCAAAGGGCTATGTCCAAGGAGTATATGCTGACAGTGTGTCAGACGTACAAAAAATACACTAATCATCACTAGTTTATGGATTAAAAGTTTCAGTACGAGACACTCTTTTCTAGACACACTATCTTTACAAAGGTTTAAGGACTCATCACTGCATCTGATGAGTCCGGAGGTCATCACAGCCCTCAAAATTTCAGTTATTACTCCTACACTAGTACAACAGTGCAGGGTCGAACCATTAAGAAGGCATATGATTGATTTATTCTTCCCCCAGATTACGGTGTACAACAGGGGAAGAAGTTCATGGTTTTTTCTCCAAGTCGCGGCAGCGCGGCTTCTATGATCCAGCTCGGCTACCCCTTCTCCAGCCACGGTGGTCAGCTCACAGTTCTCCCTCAGCAGCATCCTCATCTCCTCATCCAGTTCAAACTGGTCCAAACATCATCACAGTGAAACCCCCATCGGCATATTTGGATGAAAATCAGGTTGCATGTCTTCAACAGCGGCGATTCGGTTAAACAGTGGCGAAAGTGGTCTCATATGAGCTCATCAGGAAGGGTGAAACCCTTTTTCTCTAGTGGAATGTGGCGCAACCCTCTTCGCATAGCAGCAGACTCTAATGAGTACTTCTTATTATGCATGGTGGTGAGTCACGGACGAGCAGTAGTGAACTCAGATCTGAGGTTGAATCATCAGTAGGTTTTGAATATGGTTTTGAAAAGTTATTGTTAATTGGTTCTTATTTGGAGATCTGGTCTGAGTCTGATTTTGGGTGTGGAGTTTGCGATGCAAGAAGGATGGTAAGAAACACTATAGTTGGGTGTGGGGGTTGTAGAAAGTAAGACGCAATGAAAGTGGAAGTAATTGAGAGAGAAAATGGTGGTAGAAGTTAAGCGATGCGAGAAGGTGTCATCATGGAAGAATGAAACCATTGATGAAAGTTACGGTGGAAAGATGTAATACGGTGGCTGAAACCGGTGTGAAGGAGAATGAAGTGATGATGGCTGGGGATTATGGTGAGAGGAAACACAGTGAGATAGTAGGGTATTGGGTAATGCTGAGAAAATTAGAATTCTATCTTTGAGGGGAGTTACCAGTGAGGAATGAGTAACAGCGAGGAATGGGTAATGGTGACAGTGAGTGCAGGAAGTAACAGTGAGGTGCGGAAATTGTCTAATAGTGAGGAAAATGAAAGTTGGGTAACGGTGAGGTAGAGCGGGAAAAGGGTCACCGATAGACAGGGAAGCTCACCGATAGAAAAAAAAACCGGAAAAGCCATCGGTAGACTGAAAATAAAAACTCACCGTTAGCAGTATATATTAAGGTTACCTGTACTTAACAGTCACCGATATAATAAAATTAAAGGCTACCGGTAGAATAAAATGAAGGGTAACTATTATGCTCAAAAAAAATTCACCGTTGATATAAAAAGAAAAAAAATCACCATTAGAAAAAAAAAGATGTGACCGATTGAGAAAAAGGGATGGGTCACCGTTAATTAAAAAAACAAGAGGTGCAGCGACAAGGGATTCACCGTTAGCATAAAAACAAAGAAAGGAAAGAACCAGTGTGAAGGTCATCGGTACACAATAGTAACAGAGAAATGTGGGGGTCACCATTAGGACAAAAAATAATAACTAACGGTTACCTTTAAAAAATTAAGAAAAACACTTAAATTAAACATAAAATTAAAACTTAAGTAAACTAATAAAAAGAAAAAAAATAATTAATTAAAATAATGCTAAACACCATTAATTAAGACAAAAATTTTATTAACCTTTAAAACATCAAATTTTTTAATTGAAAACACTAAAATTATAAAATGAATAATTGTTAAATTAAATTAATAAAAGTATAAAATTAAAATAACTAAATGAATTGATTACAGGGTAGCAGGATATAGAAATTAAAAGCATCAGTGTCCTTGAAAATTTTATCAATGAGTTTGGGGTTAAAAATTAAAGTTACCAGTAGGGAAGGGTAATGGTGACAAAGGTCACCAGTAAAAGAAAGGTCATCGTTACATCTCGAAACTAGTTACCTCTAGAGAAAAAATAATACAGGTCACTGTTAGTCAGTAATGGTAAACTGGTTACCACTTGTTTGAGCAAAAATAACCTTGCTATCAGTAGCTTGGCTACTGGTAGCCTGGCACGTAGTAACTAAGTTCTAGATGTATAAACTTATAAATTAAAAATAAATTAATTATCAAACTCAATAATTATTAATAATGAAAAATTTAAATAACATAAACAGATAAAGATTGAGTAAAAAAATTGAAAATTGGTTATATTAAAAACAAAGAAAGAATAAATCAATTATTTTAGGGTCCATAATTACATAAATTGTTATAAAAAAGTAAAACTTGGAAATTTAAGTTATAAAAATAAAAAAGTGAATTTATTTAATAAAAAGTGTAAAAATAATTAAATAAATCCTTAAAAATTAATAAAAAAGGATGTGTAAATCTATGTAAAAATAAGGCCACATAAAATTCCCCCACACTTAAACATTGTTTGTCCTCAAACAAACTCATGTATTATTTTCTTTGAAAATCAATAAAATGTATTAATGATTAAGATCAAACTGTAACATGTCCAGCACTCAAAAACAGTGTACAAAACATAACATCAGGCTTTTGGAAAATGAATTACTCATATGAATCTTGCTTATAACAAATACTCAAGGGTAATTAAGAAATCTATGAATAAACAAGCAATGAAGATGTCATGCCTCATATGTGATACAACTTAGTGACTCAATTTAATCCAATCTCAGGTTCTAATTTCAATATTGGAAGGATATAAAATATCGATGGAGTTAAGATCTTAACCAAGGAACTTTGTACTTTGACTTTTTCACCTAGTTTTTAAAAATAATTAATTTTGTTGTGAATCACATCAATGATACAACCTAAATGACTTCCATATAAACCATTTGATCCCTTCTTCATCTGGCGTTCATCATTCCCCTCACCTTAATGAGATCATTTTTTACCCAAGACACTTTATTTTATTTTTCCCAAGCCATGTATCATTGTACTATGCACTGTGCATAAGCACTTATTCAAAGTGAACAGGGGGATAAACGTTATCAGAAATGCACCCAGCATCTAGGGTCTTAGAGACTCATTGTGGGATCATAGATACCCAAATTACTCCAGTTTTAAAAGATTTATATAGAAACCATTTACATTGACTCATTAAAGCAATTACTTTTAATAATTAAAAGGTGAATGAGGCCCCTATAATCAAAATCAACCTTTCAGTTCCTTTGGGTCATGATCATAGCTCCACAAACATGTAACCCATATCACTTTCAGAATAAGTTTTTCTACCAAATTTCCAAGAAACCACTAAACAAGATCACTCAACAATCATCCATTATTATTAATTTCAGATTCTAAGCAGTTCTTAACTATCAACAAGGAACTTGTCCTAAGGCAAGACCCAATTGAGTACAATGTAAAGCCTAAATTTATGAAAGAATTTTGAAAAAAATTATCCATTTTTTTACAAGAAATTTTAAATTGCAGTGGGAATTGATGGACTTTCATTAAATCATAGTTTATCATATTCAAGAATTGAACCCTTCCCCCACACTTAAAATCCAACTTTGTCCCCACAGTTGACTTCTAAATTGGAGAAGAATAATTAAACAATTAAGGTTCAAAACAGATTTTCAATAGAGCAGATTTATGACATGTATAAATGATCTCAATAAAGTTCAAAGAAATTATTTGCCACAAGTAATAAATTAACAGTAGGTTCATTGACAATTACACCCATTAAAATTTAAGTCCAGTGAATATAAGGTGTGGGTGCACAATTAATTGGGTCTAAGAAAGTTTTAGCAAAATTTATTCAGTTAGATATTAAATAAAGCAGACAAATTTCATGCTAAACACACCAACATTAATTAGATTAAAAATACCAGCAGCATATCCCCCCCCCCACACACACACTTAGTTTCAGGCAGTGAGAGTTTAATTCAATATTTATCAATGAATTTGAATTTTCAGAAAGAGGAACATGCAGAATTTTTAATTCAACATAGTAACATGTACAAGAATTTTATACATGAAGTATATGCAGCAGAATTTAATATAGTCCAAGTCATGCAATAGAATTTTCAGCACACATGTAGTAGAATTTTGTTAGCAAAAACAGGAGAAAAAATACATGCAGAAAATTGAAGTACTTCCCTGACTAGGTTCTTGTCCAGAGATGATCATGGGAATTCCACTCCTTTATTACACAGCAGCAGCATCCTAAAAAACGCAGAGCATGAAAACCACAGACAAAAATCCAGGAGAGATATAGCATCTAAGAGACAACACAACATGACTTTATTTTATGTAAAATAAGAACAGAAATAAAATTAAACACAAATAAAAGAACATGGGTTGACTCCCATAAAGCATTAAATTTAAAGTCTTCAGTTAGACTTTATTTAATCATAATTTTTTTTATTTACTAACACAAAAAAGACCATGGGTTTCCTCCCATGCAGTGCTAAATTTATATTCCCCAGCCATAATAACCTAGAAATTAACCATAGTCACTAGGTTGATGTGGTTTCTTTAATAGAAACCACCACGTGTGTTTGGCCCATTTGTTTTTAACAGAAAGTTGAATTATGTGGGCATCAAAACATAAGAATACTAAAACCAATTTTTTATTAGCTGTATAAATCCCTAAATAGAACCCATTAACAGTTTTGGACATGGTTCTCTCAACTACTATAATTGTTTTAGATTTGACAATATTAATATTTTTAGGTAGCGGAAGCAATGTATTAGGTGCTTCAAAGGGTGTGAAAATGTCCTCACAGCTATCTTCTTTAACTTCAACACTAATAGGTTCACATTCAATGGTGAAAATGGGTAAATCATGATTAGATAGTTCAAAAGGGGATTCGTTAAAGTGATGAAATAAATCATGAACATTGGAAATCATGTGTGATTCCCCCTATAGACCGTTATTAGTAACACAAGAAGGCTCAACACCCTTCACAGTTGAGGATTAAAGTGAAAGACAAGGAAGAGAATTTATTTGAACAGAAATAGATTCAATTTTAACAATGTTGTAAATCTCTTCAAAAATTTCCTCATCAATGAATGAACATTAGACATATACTGCTTCTAACTGAACAGTTCTACCTAACTCAAGTGTGTGCTCAACATCTTTTTCATATTCAAATTCAAAAGGCTCACTTTCCAAAACTATGTCATTTGAGTGTTGCAATTCAATTTCGGGAGAATAATTGTACAATTCAGTTTCAATAAGTTCAGTTTCTAGTATGTTCAAGTTAAGACAATTCACCTCATGTTGGTTAACACTAATTTTCATTTCATTGCACAAAGTTTCATAAAAGTGGTTATAATGAAAATAGGGAAATGAGGACTCATCAGTTAGTCTTTCTTCAAATATAATTATCTCATCTTCATCATCCATCAACATTTTAGAGATTATTGGGTTTGGAGTTTCAAAACATGGAAGATAAGTGTTGAGTTCTGGTTTAATGATTTCAGATTCCATGTTATCCATCTTAAGGTTCTCATCCAGATTATACCCAATATCAAGTTCAGACATATTATTCTCAATAACAAAAAATTTGGGTGAAGAGTTTTTATCATTCAAATTTTAATTCTCAAAAACCTATTCTATCTGAGTGACTTCATTATCAAAACTCCTAAAAAAATATTTTTCTCTAATGTAGGAATTATGAAGAGAAATTGGCATTCTTTTTCAATCTTTTTCAATTCATCTTCAGAGTTTTCCAACTCAATAACATTAAAGTTCATTCTAGGGTCTTTGTCAATGTGTTATTTGATTAATGAGTTGGTTATTTCTATATTTGGATCAAGAGAATCAGATTTTTCAAAAAGAAAGTTGTGTTGCCCAGTTTCACAGTCACTGTCTTCTTCAATCTTATTTTCAAATCTTTTATAAAAATTTTCTTTTTCATTTTCTTCAAATTCTTCTTATTCTTTAATCTTTTTTTGTAATTCCAAGAGCATGTTTTCCAATCTTTTTAGTCTTTGATCTCGCTCTTGAAAATCACTAAGATGAATTTCATGGGTTCTAGTTAACCAATTGTTAACTAGTTCAACCCTAGAATCCAGTTTAGAATTAATTAGATCAATTTTAGCTAGGGTGTCAGGACTGGGATCAAGATATTCATCCTCTTCAATGAAAGAAGTCTGATGTGGTTGTTTATAGACACACAGCCAGGAAGTATCTCCATAATCTCTACAAAAACACAGTAAGGTCCCAGTTGATTCTAGTTCTGATGTTGTACCATTTCCTTTAAACTAAAAACAAATGATTTTAAACACACAAGTTTTCATAGTGGAGCATATTTTGTTTCAAAACAACAAAAGCAGCAGATACAGTTCAAAGCAGTTTTTTTTAAATCATATTTTTTAAAATGATTTTTTTATTGTTTTTTTATTTTTCAATGCCTTATACTCTCAGTGTGTGCCTTCCCTATCAACAACGCCAAATTTTTATGAGGTCGAAGGTCATCACAGTCCTCAAAATTACATTTATTACTCCTATACTAGTACAGTAGTGCAGGGTCAAACCACAGAAAAGGCAGATGAGTGATTTCTAAGGTTTTTGAATTTTAAACCCCCACTGTTGTCAGTAATAAGGAAAACATCTTCTAAATTTTAATATTTTTTTATTTTATTGATGAAATGGAAACAGTATAAAGAAACATTAATTTTTTTAACAAAGAAACTAAAGTTTATACTAGGTACTGCAATTAAACTAGAGAAAATATAGTATACTAATACTAAGCAGTAAGACAAGGAACATCTGCCAACAAAGTACTTGGAAATTCTAAACTACTGGTATGAATGGATGTTCTCTCCACATCTTACAATCAAATCACACCTCAATAAATACTGAAGAGTTTCCCTCACCAGGAAACTCAACATGCAGAGGATTAAGTCTTGGAGTTTGACACATCAAAACTTAATTGAAATGCAACAATGTTTTAAAAGATAACATTTGGAAAATAACTCACCATAAATTTCCAACATTAAGTTGTTAAAGATTTGAAAAATTAATTCAAATCAACCTCACCAGTTGATATTGAATTTTGAAATTGAAAACATTGAAGTGTGAATGATCAAAATATTAGAATAGAGTCATTCTTTCCAACTGATTCTAATTTCTTAAAAAGATAAGATAATGATGGTTTATAGATCATAACCAGAAGGATTCAAAAATCCCGAGCTAAGAAATTTCAACCTATGACCACATTGATTAAGGCAATGAAAACAACTAAAAATAAAGTACAAAGAATTATGGACAGAGGAAAGAAGAACTCCCCTAGCACAACTCTGCTTCCAGGCTCCTTTATATCATGCTATGCTATCTCCCGAGAGTCTCTACTCTCCAAAAATGGTGTTGTGTGGTATCCAAACAAGCATAAAAAATGAGAGTCCCCAAATTCTGTTGCTTTCTCTACTGTAAGTACCCACTCTCTTCTGCTGATCATCATCGAACTCTTCACTGACTTGGATTCATCTTTAACTATTGCACCACACACGTGTGTGTGTGTGTGTGTGTGTGTTCATAACTGGCATGTCACGCGAGTTTTTCTCACATAACTAACTATTGTTGAGTTAGTTGTATGCACCTGGATGTGTTTAAGGGCTTGGTGTGAACCTGCATAAGAAAAACAAACAAAACAATGTTAAAACTATTAAAACATGAAAATAGAACAAAAGATAATAATAGATAATTCACATAACTGTTATTAGTTGGTTATCTAAAACATAAATTATTAATTATTAAATATTATTATTAAATAATTATGTAGTTAACTAAATTAATCTAATAAATTTATTGATATTATTTTTAGTTGCGAACAAAGGTATCTATTAGTTAATTAATTCATTAAATTAAGTTTTATTATTTAAATTTATAAGTTGTTAAAATTTTAGCTCTAAACATTATATTAAATAATTTAGGTGATTACAAGATAGAGTCAATAATAATTATTAAATTAATTATTATTTTGAATATTTAACTGTTAACATATTCGATATATTCTTTTATTTTATAGACATTAAAATAATTATAAATATTAAAAATGCAAAATTAAATTAATAATTTATTTATCTCAATTTACTAGTTATTATTAAATAATTTAGTTTAATTAATGTTTTCATTTAGTTGATAAAAATATTAGTTCTGTTTTATAAATACATTATCTTAAATTGATTATATAATTAAAATTGTCTTATATTTTAATTTAGTTAATTTTAATTTACGTTTTTAATATAGTTTTTATTTTAATCTAATATTATTATAAATATTTTTTAAACCTTCTTCTTCTTCCTCCAGATTACAGTTCACAACAGGGGAAGAAGTTCATGGTTTCTTCACCAAGTCGCGGTCACGCAACTCCTATGCTCCTGCTCGGCTACCCCTTCTCCAGCCACGGCGGTCGGATCGCAGTTCTCCCTCAGTAGCATCCTCATCTCCTCATCCAGTTCAAACTTGTCTAAACATCATCACAGTGAAACCCCCATCGTCATCTTTGGATGAAAATCTGGTTGTAGGTCTTCAATAGCAGTGATTCGTTTAATCAGTGGTGAAAGTGGTCTCATCTGAGCTCATCGGGACCGGCGAAACCCCTTTTCTCCTGTAGAAAGTGGCGCAACCCTCTTCACACAGTAGCGGACTCCAGTGGGTGATTCTTATTATGCACGACGTTGAGTCGTGGACCAACAGCAGTGAACTTGGTTCTGAGGTTGAATCATCAGTAGGTTTTGAATATGGTTTTGAAAAGGTATTGTTAATTGGTTCTTATTTAGAGATCTGGTCTGAGTCAGATTTTGGGTGTGGAGTTTACGATGCAAGAAGGATGGGAAGAAACACTAAAGTTGGGTGTGGGGGTTGTAGAAAGTAAGACGCAATGAAAGTGGAAGTAATTGAGAGAGAAAACAGTGGCAGAAGTTAAGCGGTGGGAGAAGGTGTCATCGTGGAAGAATGAAACAAATGCTGCAAGTTACGGTAGCAAGATGTGATATGGTGGCTGAAACCGGTGTGAAGGATAACTAAGTGATGGTGTCTGGGGATTATGGTGAGAGGAAACACAGTGAGATAGTATGGGATTGGGAAATGGTGAGAAAAGTGGAAGCCTATCATTGAGGGGAGTTATCAGTGAGGAATGAGTAACGGTGAGGAATGGGTAACGGTGACTCTATGTGCAAGAAGTAACAGTGAGGTGTGGAAATTTTCTAGTAGTAAGGAAAAGGAAAGTTGGGTAACGGTGAGGTAGAGTGGTAAAAGGGTCACCGATATACAGGGAAGCTCACCGATGGAAAAAAAATAGGAAAAGTCATCGGTAGAATGAAAATAAAAACTCACCGTTAGAAATATATATTAAGGTTACCGATTCTTAACAGTCCCCGATATAATAAAATTAAAGGCTACCAGTAGAATAAAATGAAGGGTAACTGTTACGCATAAAAGAAAACTCATCGTTGATATAAAAAGAAAAAAACTCACCGTTAGAAAAAAAAAAGAGGTGACCAATTGAGAAACAGAGATGGGTCACCGTTAATTAAAAAAACAAGAGGTGAAATGGCAAGAGATTTACCGTTAGCATAAAAACAAAGAAAGGAAAGGACTGGTGCGAGGGTCACCGGTACACAATAGTAACAGAGAGATGCGGGGGTCACCATTAGGACAAAAATAAATAACTAATGGTGACCTTTAAAAAATTTAAAAAATCAAAAATTAAACATAAAATAAAAAGTTAAGTAAACTAATAAAAAGACTAATAATAAATAATTAAAATAACGCTAAACATCATTAATTAAGAGAGAATTTTTATTAACCTTTAAAAAATTAAAATTTTTAATTGACAACACTAAAATTATAAAATGAATAATTGTTAAACTAAATTAATAAAAGGCTAAAATTAAAATAACTAAATGAATTGATTACAAGGTAGAAACATATAGAAATGAAGAGAATCAGTGACCTTGAAAAATTTATCAGTGAGGTTAGGGTTAAAAACTAGAGTTACCGGTAGGGAAGGGTAACGGTGATAAAGGTCACCAGTAAAAGCAAGGTCACCGTTATATCTCGAAACTAGTTACCGCTAGATCAAAAAGAATTTAGTTCACCATTAGTCAGTAACGGTATCCTAGATACTGATAGTTTAAGAAAAAGTAACCTTGTTATCGTTAGCTTGGCTACCGGTCTCCTAGAAAGCAGTAACTATGTTCTGGATGTGTAAACTTTTAAAATTAAAAGTATATTAATTAGAAAACTCAATTATTATTAATAATGAAAAATTTAAATGAAATAAATAGATAAATATTAAGTAAACAAATTGAAAAATATTTATATTAAATACAAAGAAAGAATATACCAATTATTTTAGGGTCCATAATTTCTTAAATTTTTATAAAAATGAAAACTTGAAAAATTAAATTATAAAAATACAAAAGTACATTTATTTAATAAAAAGTGAAAAAATAATTAAATAAATCATTAAAAATTAATAAAAAGGATGTGGAAATCTGTGTAAAAATAAGGCCACATCAGCATCCCTTAGATCACTTCTGTCAACTCCCCCTAAATCACTTCCTTGAGAGAAGTCAAACTCAGTTTATCGACATGAAGGTCTATTCAATAGATTTGCATTGAAGTGTTTGTATTTGTTCAGCATGATATACTGCTTGCATCAAAGTCCCGAATAGTTTCACTTGGAAGCACTGAACCACTGAACTAGATAATCATAATCCTATCATAATCATAACACCACACTTGAGCACAATACCCCAACTTTCGCACAAGATTTGGGAATTGTTGCAAAAGATAACTTTCGTGAAACACCTAATTTCCTTCAAACCCTTATCTTTCACGAAACACATACTTTTCATGCAACCCGTATATTCCGCGCAACTGCACCGAAGGGTTCACTTTGTCCTTTTAGACTAAATAAACACCTTGTTCATAAGATTTACTCTCTTCAAATATTTTGTGAGAAAATATTTCATGAGGATGGGATACTGGATTTTTTATTGATAAAATTAAAAATACATCCTTGGGGGTAGCTGGATATTTATATTTCCTTGAATTCCCTGCACAAAAGATCCTGATGTGTTTTTTTCCATGCGCACAAAATTCTTCATGAGTGTGAAAACCCCCTTTTGACATTTCATTAGGAATGAAAACCATTTCATGCAACATCATCTTCCACGCACTCCATGACTTTTCCATTTTTCGACTTTCTGATCCTAAAACATGTCTTGTGCGCAAGTTCCAAAAACACCTTCAATCTTGCGTGAAAAAACAAATATTTCACACACACATCAAATCTTTTATGCACCTTTCTTTGGGTTTGGATCAAACTATATGACCCCATTCCATGTAATATTCTTGATCATCCACAAAAGGGTTGACAATAGCAAACCCAAACCATTATCAACCCAAAGTAGATTGACAAAAAAAACAAACCGAACTCTTTTTCCAGAAAATAACAACATTGGATCCAACAATATCCCCCTTTGGGTTTGTTGGAAATCTCTAGATAAATTCAATAGAGCACTATCCACAAGAAAAACTGAAAAACAAGCATCAACTCAGCCAACACAATAAGTCTATGTCAGTAATTCTCGATATAGAAATGAAGAAAGATGACATGAATTGTGTTCTTGTGAGTTTAAATGAAATCTAAAACTACTTCCTCATAAGACATGGATGTTTTCTCCCTTTACTATGCTCTTAATCTTCAACCAAGATTCTCTCTATCTTCTCTCATCCAGAGACATGAATTCTATCCATTTAAACCCCATTAGAAATATTCCAAAAGGTAGATAATCATTCATTATAGAGCTCAGAACATACACCCACTAGATCATATCTCCCCCATAAACCTGAAACACTTCCAAAAAAATAGATTAAGATAGTTAAAATAACAGGGGAGAGGGGAATTTTGTAACATCTTTATGAACTGGGTGGTGGCTAAACATCGAGGTTCAACCGGTGTTTCTCAACCACAGCTATTGATAGTATCATAGTTAGGATATTAGCCACTTTCTCATCAGTTTCCACATGATCCATTCTAATCACACCTTGTTCAAACATTTCCTTAATAAAGTGATATTTGATTTCAATATGTTTTATACGAGAATGTTTAACAAGATTCTTTGTAAGATAAATTGCTCTTTTTTTATCACAGTAAATCACCATTGGTTATTTCACCTCATCACCAATATCTTTTAGTTGTTTCTTCATCCATAGAATTTGATTGCATTCTTTTGTAGTGGAAATATACTCTACTTCAAAAGTACTAAGAGAAGTACTTTATTGTTTCTTTCCCAACCATCCAAAACATTTCTGCCCAATATATAATTCTCCACCACTGGTGGACATTCTATCCACTACATCTTTAGCCTAGTCAGTATTAGAAAATGATGATAATTCACATTCCCTTTCTGTAGAAAAGTATAACCCAAAATTATGAGTACATTGAATTTATATCATGATTCTTTTTACTACTTCCATATGTTCCTCCATTGGATTACTCTGAAAGTGGAGCACTAAGAATATTGCAAAGACAATGTCTGGTCATGTTTCTTTCAAGTACAATATGCTCCCAATGATCCTTTTTTACATTGTGGGATTTATAGAAGTCCCATCCTCATGCTTTCCAAGTTTGGTTCCAAGCGCAATCAGATTTTTCAATGGTTTAGAGTCATGCACATTAAATTTATTCAACAACTCTCTTGCATTTTTTCTTGGGAAATGAACATGTAATCCTTCTTTAGAATCACCTACAGTCCCAAGAAATATGTTATCTCCACAATCATAGACATTTGAAATTCTGATTTCTTGTGATTGTCGAATTCATATACTTATTTCTTCCTACTACCACAAAATATAATTCCATCAATGTATACTAGAACCATGAACTGATATTTTGGATAATTATTCACATAGATATTGTGATCTACTTCTCCTCTTTCTAATTCCAGCTTCTTGAGATAATAATCCAGCTGGTAGTACCATGCTCGTGGTGCCTATTTCAAGCCATAGAGTGCTTTCTTTAGTTTTAAAACCATTGTTTCATCAGTACCAAGAAGAAAACCCATTCGTTGTTCAATGTAGACTTCTCCATCGAGTACACCATTAAAGAATGTTGTCTTGACATCCATTTGATATACTTTAAATCCTTTTTGGAGTTTCAGGGAAAGGAAAAGCCTGATTGACTCCAGTATAGCCACAGGAGCAATGGTTTCTTCAACATCAACACATTCGATTTGGGAATATCCTTTACATACCATTCATTCCTTGTTTCTAATAACACATTCATTCTCATCAAGATTGTTCTTAAAGATCCATTTTTTACCAATCACATTGTGACCTTTGGGTCTCTTGACTAGATCCCATGTCCAATTCTTTTCAATCTGATCTAACTCTTTATTCATGGATTTCACCAATGATTCATCCTTTGTATCTTCTTAAAATGAGGATGGCTCCACAACTGACAGAAATACATATTTTGTGTTATTCCCCAACCTCCTTGTTTTTTTGGGTGCACTCCTATCCCCAATTATGTTAGATGGATCAATCTCAACTCATCAATTTCTCTTGGGAGGTTCAGTATCATTCTCCCTAGCCAAGGTTTCCTCTTGAGAATCTTCTTATAATTCAATATCATGATGTGACTCCTAAGTGTTTTGTACACCTTCTTCTATTTATATAATTTTATTTACTCTACGTTCACATTCTTCCTCACTTTCTATCACATCAGTATATGAAATCCTTGGAGCATTTTTGGTTTTCTCTTCAATGATCTTAACATCACTTCATTCCACAATCCTTCTTAATCGCTTGTTCAAACACTTGTAGTCTTTTCTGTTCATTGAGTATCCATGGAAAATTCCTTTATCTGCATTGTATCCATAATTTCCTTGATTTCCTTCTTTGTTTCTAATGAAGCATTTACTTCCAGAAAAATAAAAGTATTTAAAATATGGATTGATTCCATGACCCAATACATATGGTTTCTTCATCTCACCCATATAAATCCTTGTTTGATTTTGAATATACACTACAGCATGAACAACCTCTTTCTATTAATGTTGTGGAATATGACTCTCAATCTGCATAGTTCATGCCATGTTGTTCACCTGTCGATTCATGCATTCACCAAATCCATTTTGTGGTGGAGTTCTCATAGAATCTACCTCATGTTGTATCCCATATTTATTTAGGTATTTTTCAAATTCAATGGACATGTATTCCCCTCTATTGTTAGATCTCAACACTTTGATTTTTCCTCCAGCATCATTCTTGACGATTCAACTATATGTTCTCATGCAGTCAAGAACTTGTCATTTCCTATGTATAACCATTACACATACCATTATACTATTATCATCTATGAAAAGTATGAATTACCTTTCTTTTTGAGTCCCAAAAACATTTATCGGGCCACTTACGTCTGTATAAATGAGATCAAGAAGATGAGATGTCATTTTCTTCTTTGGCCGATATGAATTGCAGAACAGCTTCCCATGAATGCAAGCATCAAAAGACATTCCACATTCCCGCTTCTGGTTGGGAATTTCCATGACAATATTCAGTTTTGATATTTTATTTATGTTTTGTTGATTGATGTGCCCCAGTCTCTGATGCCACAAGTTGTTTTCTTCTTCTACAGTCATGTAACAAATGTTTTCTTTACTATGAACCTAATACAGGTTTCCATCTATTATACATCCTTTCATAAGTAAATTTCTTGTCTTTCCCTATATAGTGCGTCATTTCTGATTGAAAGTGACTATAAGTCCTGAGTCACAGATTTTAGTCACACTTAGAAGATTATGACACAGACCATCCACATAAAGAACTTTGGTTTTCTTCATCTCTCTATTATCTAGATCAGTACTTCCACAACCGTTTATCTTTAAAGAACCATATTTACCAAACCACACTGTTACATCGAACTTTTTCTTGATATTCATTAATAGATCTACATTACAAGTCATGTGGGATGAACATCCCCTAATAAGAATCTAGGTGCTGTTATTCTTTATAGACATGAAATCTAGTTCTATAAGATTGGATTTTTCAATTTTCATATTTTCCTTCCCTATGTTACTGTATTGACTGTAGGAAGTTGTTAGCCTTGCAAATCTCTCTTCTATGTACATGGATTCTTCATACTGGAGCTCTTCTTCCAGAGGGGAAAACCTATTTTCAAGAGCAAAATAGTCTTGTTGATGAATAGTGAATTTTCTCTTACTTCGATATGAGGTGTCTATTTTACTTCCCTTACTTTAAAAAATATATTTATCTCTAAATTTTGAACTATGATGACAATATCCATAGAAATTGTTTCTTCTAAATGAATTAGGATATAAATTTTTTCTCCTTCATTGAACTCCAATCTCTTCTCTTTTCAAATACCTCCTTACCTCTTTGTAATAAGACATGGTATGGCTCAGATATCCACAGAACTAACACTTCATGAGAGTAAATTTCTTCTCCATTCTATTTTTTCTCATTCCTTCTTCGGAGGGATAGTAGTTTTGTGGAATCCCGCCTTTTTATTGCATAAACTTTCATTACATTACACAAAACTGAGGATCTTTAAGGTTTAGTTTCTTAGAAACCAGGAACATAATACAAGAAAACAACATAAAACATTCTTCTTAAACACCTGAAAGGATTCTACTTAAGTTCATCCTAGGTTGATTACTGCATCTCATAACCTAGATACATACATCAAAAGAAGGGGTGAGCAGAAGGCCCAGTAAGGGAAACAAGAGAAACATTTTACATGTGAACTTGAGATACTTCAATAAGGTCATGAAAAGAACTTTAACTCATGAGAAAGAAATCATGAGGCATATCATAAAAAAATAAATTTTTTCATAACTAGAAGATGTGGCTACAACATTTAATATTGACAATCATTTCGTTTCACCAAGGTCCATCCCCAAGGTGTCATTAAAAATTACCAAGGTTATTCACCAAGGCGTCATTAAAAATAGTCATCTCTAGAGATTAAGTCTTCACCCAATGCATTGGAGCGCAATCATGGTGCAGCCTTGAAATGTATTTATTATCATGTGAGCCACATATATCATCATAAATAATTTAATAAACAACCCATATAGCATAAAAGGAATGGGTATCATTTCATAATCATAACATTTAAAAACTGCTTTAAAAACATGATCTTTACGTCACTTTAAACCCATGGAAAGGGAGAGCGGGTCTCATGTATGTAAATCCAAGAATTTAAAATATAAAAACTTGGTATATATGTGAATACCCCTATAGAATATATATCTTTGAGTATTCACTTAATAAAATAAAATAACTTTAGAAAAAGAGAGATACATTTTGAGACGGAAATTCTGCAGTATAATGGCTATGTTACGAGGTTTTAGAAAACATTGAAAAGAGAGGGGACATGGGTCACCCACTCATAAATGATCCAGAAAAAAGTATGGGGACAGAATATAAAGGATTTAAGAACATGGTAATGAAATTTTAAGGACATACCATTTGAAATGAAAAACATGGAAGGAAGAAAAAAATTAGATTTCTTTTATGAAAATTCGGCAGCCTAACGGCGTCACTTAAACATCAAAAAAATGAATTGACAAGATCAAATAGGGTCTCCAATCATATGAAAATAAGAGTTAAGTATTATAGATATAGAGATAATACCCTAAAATAATAAAAAGGAACTTAAAATACTTGACATGAAAGTAGAACTTTGAATAAGAGAAGGGTGAAAGAATCCCTTAAAAATTCGGCAGCCTAACGGCGCCACTTAAACAGTATTAAAACGAATTGATGAGAGAAAGAGGGGGTTTCCAATCATATGAACATAAAAGGGAAGTAAGATGAATATAAAAGAACATACTCCAACATAATAACATGGAGCATAAAATAAATGACATAAAAGAGATTATTTGAAAGGAAAGAGAGAGGTTGGATCCCTTACCTTAAATGTAACTCTTAAAACTCAATGGTTGGGACTTTGAGGGATTGGGGGCACCTTGGGATGACTCCTTGGGAGGTAAGGAGACTAAAACTTCATTGAGGATGATTTTTGAGTCGAATGGATGAGAGGATGTCTTGGTATTTATAGGGAAAGTGAGGGGACAAGGCATTAATGGCCAGGGGACACCTCATTGGTGGTATTGGAAAAACCATGGGCTTGCCCATGGTATTGGACACTTGGGATACCTCATACAACAATTCATCCCATTTAATCGACCATCCCTAAAAATATCTAATGACATCGTCATGACACATTTATGATGTCATTTAACATACCAAAACCCTAAAATGCATTTTTACTATTCACTGAAAATTCATCTTTCTCAGAAAAATCCCAAAAAATTACCATAACATAATATCAATGATCTGAGTTCAAAAATAAAGTCCATTTTATAAAAATAATTTTCTAAATATTTTTAATATAATTTTTAATTAAAAAACACTATTCACCCGAAAAAAACTGATACTTGATTAATAATTTATGAAACCGTTATTTACCCATTTTATTGAATCACATTACTTAATCAAGGTGTCTAAATTATATTAAAACTGTCTATAAGTGAGATTACTAATCCATTTGGTCACATTACTAATCCTAAGCATAAAATCACTATTCATAATTTACTATTCATCAAAAATTAAGTTGATCTTATTAGACTCTAAATTTTGTACTGAACATAATTGAAGAAGACAATTTTTTGAAAATCATTACACATCATTAATTATTTAAGGTTTACATAAATATTTTAAAATATCCTTTTTTTCAAAATTCATCAATATAATACACCCTAAAATTATCCGGACATTTGAATTTTCACAAACTTCACTAAAGGAGGAAATCTCAATTTATTCATTCCAAAGGATTACACAAAGAAGTTACGGTCTCGTCACATATCCCCTTATAACACCAGCATAAGACCTAAGTGTAAGGTGTGTTATGGTGAGAGAATATGTGGGAGGCTCAGATAACATTGCCCTAGTAGTAATCTCTACTAACTTGAACTTCTCCTGTAGGCATTTCCATTCATGCTTGACATGCTGGAGTTCGTCTTGGGCTTTGTCCAAAGTGAAGCCCAAAGATGCCACCTCCTTCCCAAGCTCTGATAAGTGGGATTCATAAGTTTCGAGTCTACCGGATGAAGCCATCGGCTCCTCTTTCTGCATTAACCATTAACATCTCTATTAAATCATTAAGAGTAAGTTAATATACTAATCAAAAAGTTTGGGTCGTTACATTCTTCCCCCCTTAATAAATTTCATCCCCAAAATTTTATACTTGAGGCATAGTCGAAAAGGTGAGGGTACTTTTGCTTCATTGTTTCCTCAGGCTCCCAAGTCACTTCTTCATATTTATGATTCCTCCACAACACTTTCACAAGGTGGGTAGTCTTGTTTCGTAGAACCTTGTCTCTACGGTCTAAGATCTCCACTGGTTGCTCCTCATAAGAGAGGTCATGTTCCAGTTGTACCACCTATGGGTTCAGTACATGCAAAGGGTCGGGTATCTACTTCCTTAAGAGAGATACATGGAAGACATCATGAACTTGAGCTAGGTTCAGTGGAAGTGCTAGATGATACGCCACTACTCCTATGCGATCAAGGATTTCATAAGGGCCAATGTACCTAGGGCTGAGCTTCCCTTTCTTCCCAAGACGCATGACTCTCTTACATGGAGAAATTTGAAGGAAGACTTTGTCGCCAACACCAAAATCCAAGTCCCTTCGACGGTTGTCAGCATAGATCTTCTGCCGACTCTTAGCAGCCTTTATGTGTTGTTGGATGGAATGAACATGTTCTATCATCTCTTTCACAAGATCAGGCCCAAGAATCTTTCTATCACCTGTTTCATCCCAACAAGTAGGAGTTATACATCGCTTTCCATACAGAGCTTCATAGGGTGCCATCTGAATACTCGAATGGAATCTGTTGTTATAGTAGAACTCAACTAATGGGAGGTGTTGATCCCATCCACCTTTAAATTCCATTGAGCATAATCTCATCATGTCTTCGAGTGTCTGAATAGTCCTTTTAGATTGGCCATCAGTTTGAGGATAATAGGCCGTACTAAAATTCAATTCAGTATCCAGAGCATGTTGAAGACTTCTCCAGAATTTTGATGTGAATCTTGGATCACGATCAGACACGATGGATAGTGGTACCCCATGCAGCCTTACCACTTCCTTTACGTATATCTTGGCAAGTTGATCCAGAGAGAAATCTTCCCGAATAGAGATAAAATGGGTGGTCTTGGTGAGACGGTCCACAATAACCCCTATCTCATTATTTCCTTGGGATGTTTTCAGGATACTAGTTACAAAGTCCATAGTGATATTATCCCACTTCCATACTGGTATGGGTAGCGGTTTTAATACCCCTTTGGAAGTTGTCATTCTTCCTTTACTTGTTGACACACCAGGCACCTTTTAGTGTAATCAGCAATCTCCCTCTTCATGTTATCCCACCAATAATGATCACTAAGGTCTCTATACATTTTAGTGCTTCCCGGATGTATAGATAAAGTAGAGCTATGAGCTTCATCCATCAGTTATTTCTTTATCTCTAGAATAGATGGAACACATAGTCTTGTATGAAATTTCAATACACCATCTTGATCAATATTGAAATCAGGGAATTTCCCTTCCTTTACAGCCTCAAACTTCTCCTATACCAAAGTATCTTCTTTTTGAGCCTTCTTGATCTTCTCTAGTAATGAAGGTTGAGAAATAATTTGGGATAAGGTTGATGATGTCCCTTCCCTTACAATTCCCATGTCTAGTTTTACTAGATCTTTAATCAAGGGATCTCCTAGGATCCTCATTGTTGCCAGAACAACAGGATCTTTCCTGCTTAACGCATCTGCGACTTTGTTTTCTCTTTGAGGGTGATAATGAATTGAATAATCATAGTCTTTAATAAGCTCCAACCATCTCCTTTATCTCTTGTTCAATTCTTTCTATGTGAAAATATACTTTAAACTTTGGTGGTCGGTGTATATATCACATTTCTCCCCATAAAGATAGTTCCTCCATATCTTTAGATAAAAAACAATTGTCGCTAGCTCTAGATCATGCGTAGGATAATTCTTCTCATGAATCTTCAACTGTCGAGATGCATAAGCAATTACCTTGTCATCTTGCATGAGGATGCACCCAATCCCTTTCAGAGATGCATCGCTAAAAATAACGAATCCTTCTCCGATTGAGGGTAGTGTTAACACAGGTGTAGTAACCAATCTCTTCTTCAGCTCTTAGAAACCTTCCTCGCATTCCTTTGTCCAGACGAACTTAACCCCTTTTCGAGTCAACTTGGTTAGTGGATTAGAAAGTCGTGAAAAGTTTTTCACAAACCTCCAATAATATCCCGCTAAACCAAGGAAACTACGAATCTCATTACTATTGTGGGTTGAGGCCACTCCTCCACAACCATTGTCTTTGCAGGGTCAACCGAGATTCCTTCATTGGTTATGATGTGCCCCAAGAAAGCCA
Source organism: Viscum album (assembly GCA_963277665.1). NCBI lineage: Eukaryota > Viridiplantae > Streptophyta > Magnoliopsida > Santalales > Viscaceae > Viscum > Viscum album. Next base: position 941,697,251 of record OY728129.1, read on the forward strand.
CTTGTTGCAACCAAAACTCACACTTGCTGAACTTTCCAAAGACCCTCTCCTTCCCCAGAATTTTTAAAATAACCCTCAAATGATCTTCATGCTCCTCACTACTTTTTGAATATATCAAAATATCATCAATAAAAACTACCACAAAGTTATCAAGGTAGTCCTTAAAGACTCTATTCATCAAATCCATGAAAATAGCAGGAGCATTAGTCAAGTCGAAGGGCATAACAGTAAACTCATAATGCCCATATCTTGATCGGAAGCCATTCTTTGGAATATCTTCCTTCTTCACCCTCAGTTGATGATAACCAGATCGAAGGTCAATCTTGGAGAAGAATTGAGCCCCATGAAGTTGGTCAAATAAATCATCAATTCTTGGAAGAGGGTATCTGTTCTTCACTGTGATCCCGTTTAGTTCTCTATAATCAATGCATAGTCGCATTGATCCATCCTTCTTCTTTACAAAGAGAACTGGTGCTCCCCAAGGAGACACACTCGGTCAGATAAACCCCTTCTCCAACAAGTCCTGGATTTTTTTCTTTAACTCTTCTAGCTCCACATTTGCCATTCTATATGGGGTCTTTGATATCGGTTGAGACCCATGTATGAGTTAAATGGAGAACTCTACCTCTCTTTCTGGGGGAGGTCCAGGTAACTCCTCAGGAAATACATCCATGTATTCCTGAACAATCGGAACATCTTCTATTTGTACACTCCCTTTTCCTTCTTCATCATCACCGATTAACTCCATAAAGAAAGCTATAGGAGGTTCTTCTAGATAGGGATCAGTTCGGGATATCTCTCCTTGGAAGATAATTGTAGGTCGTTCATTCAAGACTACTGAGATTTCCTTACTTCTACATTTGATCTTCGCGTTATACATTGAGAGCCAGTACATCCCTAGTATAACGTTGAATTCCAACATGGGAATGACTACTAGATTTGCGATAATATTGTGCTCACTAAACTAAACACTAGAGTCTCTAAACACTATTGATGCATGGATAATCCCACTTGGAGTCTTGACTGACAACTCTACCTCAAGCAGTTTGGGGATTGATTCTATATTCTTTGTAAACTTGGAGGAAATAAAGGAATGTGTAGAACCAAAATCAAACAATGTAGTTGCTAGTTTTGAAAGGACAAAAAGAGTACCTGCTACCACGTCATTCAGAGCTTCAACTTCAGTTGTTGTGATAGCAAAAGCATGACCTTTCTCCCCCAGCCTTTGCTGAGGTTGATGGTGATTCCCCTCCACTGCCCTTGGATTTGGACAGTGGTTAGAAAAGTGTCCAAGCTGTCCACACTTGAAGAAATGGACTTTAGGTAGGGCCAGAACCATATTTCCTCTGTCTTCAGTGTTGGGGGGTTGAGGCTTCACCTCACTACGACAATTCCGTGAAACATGGACTCCTCTTCCACACTTGTAGCACTTGCCACTTCCGATCAAGCAGTGCACCAGATGCTTCTTCCCACATTTATTGCATGTGGTAAGTTGCATTTGCTTTCCACCTCTTCCCTGATCAAAATTCTTCCCTAAACTGGGCTCCAATGACCTCTTCTTGTCATTTGATTTATGAGACCATTGTGTCTCACCAAACTATAGCTCGACTTTCATTGAACTTCGCACAATCTCCTCGTAGCTATCATAGTCCCGGTTGGCTATATTCTTCCGCAGATGAGGTCTCAGTCCACCGAAAAATTTATCAACCTTCCCACTTGGATCCATGACAAAGCTAGAGGTATATCGTGAAAGTCGGGTGAAGTTCATCTCATAGCTTCCGACTGATTCTTTCTCCTTCTGCTTCAGCTCGAGAAAATCTTTCTCCATTATCGTTCTCATAGAACGAGGGAAATACTTGTTAAAGAATATTCCCTGGAACTCTTCCCACTCGATAGCTTCCATCTCGCCTCTAGGCTTCATGTTTTTGACCCATGACCACCATTGATCAGCTTCTCCCTCTAGGCGGTAAACAGCAAGGGTGACGTTTTCTTGTTCCGAACAAATGTGTACAAAAAATATCTTTTCAATGGAGCTTATCCATTATTCTGAAACCAATGGGTCAGTAGATCCACTGAATGTTGGTGGTCTTTGAAGCATTAAGGAATCAATAGAGTGTTGTTCCCTTCGTGGTGAGGTAAGCCTCTCAGCTTGATTCAAGTTATTACTCATCACTTGAGTCAGTTGGTTCATCATTCGCATGAATGTTTCCATTCCAGCTTCCATCGGAGGGTCGTCAGCACATGGTGCATTGTGATCACCATATGCACGGTTTCTTCTATTGGCCGCCATTTTCTAAAAGGATAAAACCTTAGTGACAAACTTATTTTATTTATGAATCTTTTAACTAATACTTCATGCTTAGACAATTACGTTTCTCTATAATTCCTTCATAATGATTCATAAAAATCTTTTGATTAACCAAACATATCCCCCGGGAGTGTCGTAACCAAGAGTGTAGCAAGGCCCGTTATCGTGCACCAGTTCCCATTTGAGTCTAGCTCAAAGCGGGGTTTTCGGGTTTTACCCCAATGTACATCGGTTCCAGAGCCGCCTCTACCTTCTCGTATCCAAACAGGGATGTATTTTTTTGATAAACCACTTACTCAATACTTACCAAAATACCAGGAAGTTTTCCTATATTTAAAATTTTCTATAGGGTTCTTCCTAAAGTTTTTATATCCTAATTTCTACAAATAACTAAACCATACTTTGATACCAACTGTGGCATCCCACCTTTTTATTACATAAACTTTCAATACATTACACAAAACTGAGGATCTTTAAGGTTTAGTGTCTTGGAAACCAGGAACATAATACAAGAAAACAACATAAAACATTATTCTTAAACACTTGAAAGGCTTCTCCTTAAGTTAATCCTAGTTTCTTTACTGCATCTCATAACTTGGGAACATACATCAAAAGAAGGGGTGAGCAGAAGGCCCAGTAAGGGAAACAAGAGAAACATTTTACATGTGAACTTGAGATACTTCAATAAGGTCATGAAAAAAACTTTAAGGCATGGGAAAGAAATCATGAGGCATATCATAATAAAAATAACATTTTTCATAACTTGAAGATTTTGCTACAACATTTAATATTGACAATCATTTTGTTTCACCAAGGTCCATCCCCAAGGTGTCATTAAAACTTACCACGGTTATTCACCAAGGCATCGTTAAAAATAGTCATCTCTAGAGATTAAGTCTTTACCCAATGAATTGGAGTGCTATTAGGGCGCACCCATGAAATGTATTTATTATCATGTGATACACATATATCATCATCAATCATTTCATAAACAACCCATATAGAATAAAAGGAATGGGTTTCATTTCATAATTATAACATTTAAAAACTGCTTTAAAGACATGATCTTTACGTCACTTTAAACCCACAGAAAGGGAGATCAGGCCTCATGTATGTAAATCCTAGAATTTAAAATAGAACAAATTGGTATATATGTGAATACCCCTATAGAATAGAGATCTTTGAGTATTCAATTAATAAAATAAAAGAAATTTAGAAAAAGAGAGAGACATTTTGAGACGGAAATTCTGCAGTATAACGGCTATGTTACGAGGTTTTAGAAAACATTGAAAAGAGAGGGGACATGGGTCACCCACTCATAAATGATCCATAAAACAGTAGGGGACAGAATATAAATTATTTAAGAACATGGTAATTAAATTTTAACGACATACCATTTGAAATGAAAAACATGGAAGGAAGACAAAAATTAGATTTCTCTTATGAAAATTCGGCGGCCTAACAACGTCACTTAAACTTCAACAAAAATGAATTGACAAGATCAAATAGGGTATCTCATCATATGAAAATAATATTTCAGTATGATAGATATAGAGATCATAAACCAACATAATAAAAAGTAACTTGAAAGACTTGACATGAAAGTAGAACTTTGAAAAAGAGAAGGGTGAAAGAATCCCTTAAAAATTCGGCAGCCTAATGGCGCCACTTAAACATTCATAAAACGAATTGATGAGAGAAAGAGGGGGTATCTAATCATATGAACATAAAAGGTCGGTAAGATTAATATAAAATAACATCCTCCAACATAAGAACATGGAGCATAAAATAAATGACATAAAAGAGATTACTTGAAAGGAAATAGAGAGGTCGGATCCCTTACCTTAAACGTAACTCTTAAAACTCAAAGGTTGGGACCTTGAGGGTTTGGGGGCACCTTGGGAGGACTCCTTGGGAGGTAAGAAGACCATAACTTCGTTGAGTATGATTTTGGAGTCGAATGGATGAGAGGATGGCTTGGTATTTATAGGGAAAGTGAGGGGACAAGGCATTAATGGCCAAGGGACACCTCATTGGTGGTATTGGAAAAACCATGGGCTTTCCCATGGTATTGGACACTTGGGACACCTAATACAATAATTCATCCCATTTAGTCGACCATCCCTTAAAATATCTCAGGACATCATCATGACACAATTATGATGTCATTTAACATACCAAAACCCTAAAACTGCATTTTTATTATTCAGTGAAACTTCATCTTTCTCAGATTAATCCCAAAAAATTACCATAACATAATATAGATGATCTGAGTTCAAAAATAAAGTCCATTTTATAAAAATAATTTTCTAAATATTTTTAATTTAATTTTTAATTAAAAAACACTATTCACCTGAAAAAAATTGATACTTGATTAAAAATTTATGAAACCGTTATTTACCCATTTTATTGAATCACATTACTTAATAAAGGTGTATAAATTATATTAAAACTTTCTTTATGTGAGATTACTAATTCATTTGGTCACATTACTAATCCTAAGCATAAAATCACTATTCATAATTTACTATTCATCAAAAATTAAGTTGATCTTATTAGACTCTATATTTTGTACTGAACAAAATTGTAGAAGACCATTTTTTTAAAATAATTACACATCATTAATTATTTAAGTTTTATATAAATATTTTAAAATATCATTTTTTTCAAAATTCATCAATAAAATACACCCTAAAATTATTCGGACATTTAAAATTTCACAAACTTCACTAAAGGAGGAAATCTCAATTTATTCATTCTAAAGGATTACACAAAGAAGCTACAGTATCGTCACATATCCCCTTATAACACCAGCATAAGACCTAAGTGTAAGGTGTGCTATGGTGAGAGAATCTAAGAGAGGCTCAGATAACATTGCCCTAGTAGTAATCTCTACTAACTTGAACTTCTCCCGCAAGCGTTTCCATTCAAGCTTGACACGCTGGAGTTCGGCTTGGGCTTGGTCCAAAGCGAAGCCCAAAGATGCCACCTCCTTCCCAAGCTCTGATAAGTGGGATTTATATGCTTCGAGTCTACCGGATGAATCCATCGGCTCCTCTTTCTTCATTAAAAATTAACATCTCTATTAAATCGTTAAGATTAAGTTAATATACTAATCAAAAAGTTTGGGTCATTACAAGTTTGATTGCCTCTTATTCTTGGAGGATCGAGGATAGTCTTTTGTTATTCATTAGGATTGAATTGGGGGGGTTTCTTTTTCAGAACTTTAGATGATTTTTCCACATCACCCACTTTCATTTTGCCTTTATTTTGGTCACCATTATTTGCAGCATTTGACGATTTGACCTTATAACCAATTCCACTATTTCCTATATAAGCAGGTCTTTGATCATTCAAAAAAATTTCTACTCTATTAGAACCACATTTTTCTCTTTCCAAAAACTCATCATATGAGAACCTTCCAAAGTGTATTTTCTTCCTTGATTCATTTGAAATTGATTCACTCTCAAGTTTACACCTAAGAGTAACAACTTCCTCTTCAAGACCCTCAGTAGTCTTGGTCTTTTCTTCCAATCTGGTGGTGAGTTCATTGATTACATTTTCCTTTTCTTCAATTCTCAATTTATATCCACTACATCATCAGTGATTTCAAGAATTTTAGACTGCACTTTAACAAATTCTTCCAGTTGTTCAATTTCATCTTTTATCTGGTCAATATAATCAAATGACTCTTTTACAATTTATTTCTACTTTTTTTAACTCATAAATTTGATCTTAATCTTACTAACTGAATCTTTAAGTTGAAACTCTGGATTGGCATTAGTTGTAAACTGATTTTTTCCACCAACATTTTTTGACGGTTCTGATTTTATAATAGTGGCCACCATGGAAGCATGGTTTCCAGTTTTAAATTCTAGTTATTATTCTTCATATAATTAATTATCATCATCTTCCTCATCTTAGATAAAACACTTCTTCAGTACATTCTCTTTAGATTTTAATTCTCCCTTTTAAAAAAAACATTTTAGAGGCTTCTCAGTGTTTTTATCTTCACTATCATCATCATTGATCTTTCTTAAGCATGGAGAGGAAATGTGCCCATCATTTCCACAATTAAAGAATGAAAGAGGCATCTTCCCTTTGAATTTCCCATTTTCCCTTTTTGAAATTCATGGAAATGAGAAAAGGAAATTATTTTTCCTCATCATCTTCACCACTACATTATTTTGAAATTTTCAATTTGTCCATGGCCTTGAATGCCATTTCCTAGCTCACTTGAGTCGTAGAGTCTTCCAGTTTGACTCTCATTTCATATTCCAATAGGTTGTTGAGAAAATCATCCAGAGAAAGTTTAGAAAGATCTCTTTCCGCAAGGGCTGACACATTTTCATTGTATAGGGGTGGAAGTATTCTTAAGATATTTTTTACAATATTAATTTATTTGACTTTCTATCCAAGACCCCTAATTTCTCTAACCACTTCAGTAATTTAATTGAGGATGGAGTGTGAATTATCATCAGGATGCATCTTTATATCATCAATCCTATGGTATAGGACTTCTAATTTCACCTCCTTCACTTTTCAATTGCCTTAATAAATATTTTTATGTTTATCCCACATGGATTTTTTAGAGTTAAAACTCATCACCTATAGACTGATTGGATCATAAAGAGATGTGGTGAGTGCATTATGTGCTTTACATTTTCATCAAGAATTTTTTTGTCTGTGTGAGTCATAGTCAGGCGTGTTGGATCAGTGACGTGTATTCCTTGCAATGTAGAAAATAGGACTTCCATTCCATGAGATATTATATGAGATCTCATTCTATTCTTACATATCTAAAAATTACATCCATGGAAGAGGGGGACTCCCCTGGCATTTTCTGAATTCTCCATAACGGTATAGGTCAGATCAAACACTAGTGAACCTCTCATCGGATACCACTTTAAGGACCCCAGAACACCCTGAGAGGGGAGGGGTGAATAACGGTGTCAAATATTTCTTTTTAAAGTTGTGGTTTATGTTCCCACATTGATAGGAATTTGTTATATATGTCAAAAAAATGAAATCATAGAGATGGGAAATCACTTTTACTTGGTTCATCGCAAAGGGCTATGTCGAAGGAGCATTCGCTAATAGTGTTTCGGACGTACCAAAATACACTAATCATCACTATTTTATGGATTAGAAGTTTCTGTTACAAACACCCTATATCAGGCACACTGCCTTTAAAATGGTTTAGGGAACGCTCACTACATCCCTCGATTTACTTCCGTCAACTACCCCGAGCTCACTTTCTTAAGAGGAGACAAACTCAGTTTACCTACTTGAAGGTCTCTTCAATATATTTGCATCTAAGTCTTTGTCTCTATTTAGTATGAGACACTACTTGCATCAAAGTCATGAATAGTTTCACTTGGAAGCACTGAACCACTGAACCAGATAATCAGAAGCCTATCAAAAGCATTACACCACGCTTGCGCGCAATACCCCAACTTGTACACAAGATTTGGTAATTTTTGTGAAATATGACTTTCGCACAACAACTACTTTTCGTACAACCCTTATCTTTCACGCAATAATTAATTTCCATGCAACCCTTATCTTTCGCGCAATAGCACTGAAGGGTTCACATGGTCCTTTCAGACTAAATGAACACATTGCATGAAAGATTTACTCTCTTCAAATATTTCACCTGCAAATATTTCACGCGGATGAGCTAGTAGATTTTTGATCGATAAAATTATTAAGTCTTCCTTGGGGTAGCTTTATATTTATAGGTCATTGAAGACCCTGTGCACAAGATCTCAATGTGTTTTTTTCAGTGCGCGCAATATTCCTCATGATACCACAAAACCCCTTTTGATTTTGCATTGGGTGTGAAAACCCTTTCACGCAGTATCATCTTCCATACACTCCATGACTTAGCCATTTTTGGACCTTCTGATCCAGAACCATGTCTTGTGTGCAAGTTACAAAAACTCCTTCAATCTTGCGTGCAAAAACCAATCTTTCAAATCAAACTGTATGACCCATTTTCCTTGTAATCTCCATGAACTTTCATGAAAGGTTTGAAAATAACCAACCCAAAGCATGATCAACCCAAAGTATATTGACTATAAACATAAACTGAACTCCTTTTCTAGCAAAGAACAACCTTGGTTCCAACACAAACTCTGTGGGATTTTATTGCTATCCAAATGGGGTACGTAGTAATCCACCATGAGGTCCATTCCCAACATCCAAAATCAATTCTATTCTATATGGGACATGTTTTTATAATAGTCATATTCATCATGTCAGTCCATATCCCTTCTAGGATCCTTGGTCCACTTCAACATAAGTCCAACACCAATCATTTATTAGGTATGTTTCACCTAAATGTCCTTGTCTCAGGAAATAAAAATGCATAGTTTGGTCCTTATCACATGAATAAAAAATATATAATGTGTCCTTGGAAGTAGAAAAAACTATGTGGGATGAAATTCCTCTCACTATGATGTGTAGGAATCCCATATCATGGGTCTAATCCCAAAATAAAAAGAATTTATATCTCCCTATATGTGGATAAACTGCATAGTTCCCCACTATATATCTCAAAATCACCTTAATAATAATACATGAAGAGAATGTTGAATCATAAAATAATTGGGTACCATTGACATAGAATCTATAATAAATTCAAATATCTCTAATGATGAATAACCTCTGCTAAAAATAGATGATTCTAAATTCTATAAATGCTAATAATTTATTTTTAATTCATGGGTGACCCACATCATTGATGGTAATTTTTTTTGGATTCTAGAACATATTTTATATCTATAAGAGAGTCCAACGTTAGGAAATAACCCCCCCCCCCCTCCAAGGAGAATGATGATCATGAACTCCCATCAACATGACCAATGGGAGATCTTAAGAATCATTTTCCAAACTTCCCAATGGGAACCTACCTTCGGAAAGAATGAACCTCATGGATATAAAAACATTTTTTACAGTTACATAAATAATCCCTATTGAAAACTACCTAAAAGGGACATGGATATGTGTTTTACCTAAATAATGTTCTACCAAAACCAAAAAACATTATTATAACCCCAAGAGGAATTTTATGTGAAGAAAAAAACACTAAAACCCTTACAATCAAACAACAATAAAATGGAAGTCAACAAAAAATAGTGAACCCAATTTGAATCCTTAAACTATGTTAATCCATTAATTTTATTCAAGAATCAATTTCATAGTTCTCATTGACACACTTAATTTTATTTACTCCACAAAAACACTGATGGTGAACCCGATATGAATCCTTTGACTACATTAACCTGTTAATGAGTATGAATTTAAATTTTTTCCATCACTCATCGACTAATTTTTTTTAGGTGTCATGAAAACAAAATGGTGAACCCAAGGTCACTATTTCAATATATTAAACATTTCATAAGGAAATTTAAAACAATTCAATAATTTAACTATAAATTTAATTGATCAATTTTTAACCCTTATATATGATTATGCACTAATAAGGTTTATAGTTTACTCTCTAAGACATTTGATATTCCCCACAATCAAATTGTTTTCACCAAATGTGCCAATATATTACCAGATCATAGGAAATGTAGGTAATACCCATAGAATACCTCAATATTCTATAAAAACCCTATCAAAACACTATTCATATTCCCTATATTGTGTTGAAACATTTGCCTCATGAAATAAATGTTTATTATTAACAACCCAACAACACGAAATAAAATTGGTGAAATTCTCTGTCTAAAAGAACCATTTAAATGGATCCATACCATATTTGAAGGAATATCATGATATAATCTAGAGTAAAATGCATCATAGATTATATACACTACAATATGATACAAAGATAATGGTGGTCAATGTTGTAACATTCAACCAAAAAGGGATACTATCCTTAGTAATGAAACAACATGTACCCTCCCAATCTTCTGGATGAGGATGAGCGAAATACATATGTCAACTTAATCACACATGATCTTCCTAGTATGTATCCAATATAATTTATTCATTTTCATATTCATGTCACCAAAATCCACGTGGATCTATAGTGTGTGTTAAAACTTCCCTGGCTATATATGAAATGTAATCCAAATGGAGAGCCATCCTGTGGTTTTCAAATAGTGAAATTTCAAAACAAAACCATATCCATAAAATATAAAATTTATCTGATGCCCATCAATATATCTTGATAGTGTCCTAGAATCAATCCATAATCATTGATACCCATGTGTTTTAGACTACATTTAAACTAGTTATAATTACGGTGAAGTCATAGGGATAACCCCATCTTCTAGGGTTAGGGAATTTTTATCATTAACATTGATATCATCTTTAATATGGTATCCATACCACCAAATGGTATAATGATCATTTTTACACCAAAAGGTACATTAGGAATTCACCCATTAAACATGATATTCCATTGAATATGATCACCATGACACAAATGATTCCAACAAATTGAAATCGTCCAGATTCATGGAAAGTATACCAGATATAGATGAACGAACTCTTGATAATGATTAATATAGACATCTGCAATCTCAATATCTATAGTAGGTTGACTCGTATTCCACCTCCAGATATAGCTTCACATCACATCTTCCAATAGGGTTGGAGTAATTTTCATATGTTCATCACCCCACCCCATATGCCTAGGGGAATATAAATATTTTTTTACCCACATATTGGGTTTAATTTTTATATAATTTTACCTCATCATTTTCATTATGGAATCTAGGAGAGTTAGTTTACTCAAATATATAGGATGTATCTTCAACATCCTATTCCGATTAAACATAATCTTGTACCACTAAAGTGATAAAGATCATGGTACAACATCCCAGTGAACAAATTCATCCATGTTCCCTTGCTGATAGAATATATAAAGATACACAGTGGAATATGTCTTCATCGAGCCCTAGATGACCAAAAAAGAATGGTATATTCATTTTATCCCAAGAATTTCTATATATATTGAATATACCATTGAGTATGATACGGTTTAAATAAAAAATGAATAATCCAAAAGAAGAAGAGTTGAGAGACCAAGATAATAATATTTCGTACCGTTGATATATCTAAAATATCATAGATATTTTCTTTAACAATAATGACTTGATTAAGAAATAGATAGATGGTGTATGTTGGAACCAAGGAAATCTGATTCCCATATAATGTATTGTGATAACACTAAAAATAACTCATGTTTCTTATAGAACAATACGGGCCACCTATCTCCCACTGATAGAATGGATTCTCATAGTAATATATTTAATAAGTTCTATTTCATTAGGACTACGAAATAAACTACATACCTCATGATATTATTTGAACACGACCTTTTCACGATCCCATGGACTAAAAGACCCGAAAAAGAATCAAGGATTTAATGCCTCAAAGACAATTTTAAAAATCATTTATTTGGGAATTTAATTGAGGTATTAATTTACATTATTTTTTTTTAAATATGGTAGATGATGTATTGGAAGAGTTATAGGATTCTGAAATTGATGCAACATGCATATGATTAATATCAAATCCATATGAAAATCCTCCTTCCTAATATGTAATGTCACATCACATTCTGACCGACTGACTTTAAACTACATAGGGTATATTCTTACAAAATAAACACAAACAACACAGGGGAAGTCATGCATGTAATTCCTTAAACATTATATAATCTATGGTCCTCATCACTTGACCTTAACCATTAAGGATCATAGTTTCATACCATATGATATAAAACTGCACAAAATATTTCCTCGTCACACATAGGAAATCTATGAGAAATCCCAATCCATGGGAGATATTGTTATCATCTTGTGGAAAATGTAAATTTTATAATGTACCCCAAATACAGTATAATGTTCAGCCCAATAATATTAGAAAAACATTTATTCAGTTATGTATCCTGATGATTTAATTACCTGATTTTTTCCCCTCATACAATCATATATGGGTACTAAGGAGATCCCAATTGTGGTTGAAATATATGGACTATAGGGACAAGGCTCATATCCCCAACCCTATTGAAAAATCCCACTATCATAATCAAATGGAACCTAGTGTGTGGGATCAAATACCTTCTCAATAAAACCATATCTGATATCATATCTATATATAATACTTAGGATACAGACATATCCATTCAACCATGAATAAATACCATCTACATTCTCTAATGGGATAAGGTGGAAAGGAGTGGTAATATATCCATACAACAATGAATGATATATACTAGTATATCTTGGAAATGAAGATCATGAAGGACTATATCGATGAACATATCATTCTGATGTATCAATACTTTTTTGGTTGCAATATAAGAGCATCTCCAACATTTTTTAGTGATGATAGATGGATAAGATCGTACTCATATCATAATTTCAAGAGCATCATATCACTTAGATTCACATGAAAATGTGGATACTCATATGTCATTTTATATTCTTTATAATGTAATGGTGAATTATGAGTATGTTTTGATAATGTAAAATACACATGACCAATATCATATTCATGTTTTGACTAGGGTCTATGAACTCAGTATATAAATTACCTCAACAAACATCCACATTCCTATACAATAAATATAGTGGCCTACAACAAATCCCAGGGATTGGGATAAATTTTTCATACCTAACGATGAACGAATACACCATCATCCTTCAGATGTCACATAGGATAAGTCAAATATTCCATCTCCCTTTTTGGAGGTTCTTTTTCATATTAATATTGGGATTGAATATTTGAACCAAGATCATATTCTTTATTTGGCCATGGAGATTAAATATTCCAAAAACCACCAGAAGTAGTTTCATATACTCACCAAAATGAAAAATCTCATTGGCATACTAGAGTATCTTCTCAAAATCGAGATCATATCCCTATAGAAATAGATACTCTTAAAAATAAATCAGTGACAGCTATGCAACATTCATATACATATTCTCAACACCAAAAGGTGGGTCGTCATATTCCGAACACAACACCAGATGAGGCTCACATTACTATTATTGTAGATGATAGTGTCTTTTAAGCCTCACAACACATATCTAATTCTCTTGACAAGGTTGTCAACACTTCAACCAAAATATAAGGAGATAAAAACCCTAATATTTCTCCTCACATTAGTATAAATTTAGATTGTAGTTATTCTTTGTATCACCCTGTGTTTTTATGATTTTTTTAACAAATTCTGGTTTTTGGTACATACAACACCAAGTTATGATTGAGCCACAAGAAAACATCATTTTAGCATACAATACATGGAACAATCCTATTTTCTTTTTTTACATGCAGTACAAAGATTATGTAATGTTACAAAAACATTAACATTAAATTGAATGTGTTATACTGTTAAAATATTATTATTTAATGTTATAACATAACCAGGGGAATTTAGAGTATTAATGAGATTCACAAATTTATTAAAACATGGACTACACATGTATAGAAACTTGATTTTTAGTTGAAAAATTAATTAGAAATAATAATGAAACCCTTTTGAAAATAAAAAGGATATATTTTTATGAGAAAATATTTTTATCCGTAGAAGTATTTTTTATATAAATAAATTAACAATATAACTATTAGTTAATGATTTTAATGAAATTTTAAAAAAAATTGATTAAATCAAAATTTTAAAAATCAAATTATAAGTTTTCTAGACAATAGAGAAGAATAAATATGATTTTATTTCTTAAACGTTTATTTAAAACAGTTTTTTTGCATTTGTGTGGAGCCTTAATTCAATATTTTTTTTAAATTTAATAATATGAATATAATAAAATAGACATAATTTTTTAAATTTTTATACCAGTATTATATTCGGGTAAATTTTTGATACTTTTTGAAATGTTTCCTTTTTATGAATAATGAAAAATTATGATAATTAATTTAATGTTGCAATTTTATTTAATTTATTTTTAAAGTAAAATTATATTTAAAATTATTTTAATGTTTATTTATTTAAATTATATAAAATTTAATAAAATTTATTTTATGTTAATAAATTTCATAATGAAATTAGTTATAAAGACTTTGCATACTTTTAATCATTTTATCATTAAAAACCCAGCTTTTTAATCATGACTCTGTGAGTTATTCTAAATTCAATTCTAATACTTATATAGAATAAATTTTTAAAAAATAATTAAATATATAAAATAATAATAATTTCTATTATTTACAAAATTGAAATTAAATTTTTACTATAATTATTATTGAAATTAGTTAAAAATATTACAAAGACTAAGGGTTAAATATGGGTTTGTGCATTACATGTGTTCGTATTAAAACTAATTTTACACAAAAATAAAATTTCTTTTTATATCATATTTAGGTTTATGAATAAATATTTATAAATTATCTAATAAATATATTTTTATATTTATTATTAATGGATAAATTATGTAGGTTTAAAAATAGTTACAAATTACATTGGTGAAATATAATAGGATAAAATTGTGTAAACCTATGTAATCACAAATAAAATGATAGAAAATATATTTATATCATTTTTTGAAATTTTCTAGACCTATAAATATCTCCAATCCAATATGAATCAATATTTTTTCCAAATGTGGTATGGAAGACATCTATATAGTGAATAATGCTGTGTATTTACCAGAATTATGTCCCTCCTTGATTATAAAAGGGCACTCTTTAACGCCCACTATGCACACATCTCACACAATTTCCATTACCAAAAATTTTAATAATAAATTCCCAACTAATATAAAAACATAATAAATTCCATTTTTTCCATAAATACATCATAGGATTTCATTTTTGAAAATATAAGAGGATACCTATTGGATATGAGATTTTACTAATTGGGAGTTTTCATTTTATTTAATTCTCCACCTTATTGATTAATTCTTATAAAATTATTATATAATAACCAAAGTAACTTATATATAATTATAATTTCTTATTTTAAGGTTAAAATCTATAACCACCCACAGTTCCATCATATCGATTACGAAATCATCATTCATATGTATGGTGAACTACTATCTTACAAAGCAATGTGATTCATTAACAATTTAAATGTAATGTATTAAGGATGGGTTTAATTAACATATGTGATATATAAAACCTTGAAATAATACATGTATGAAAAAATATAGATGTATATATATATATCATTTAAATTTATTTATTTTATTATGATAATTAAATGGAAATAATATTTATGTGTACATACGACACGCCATTTCAATGAAAGGTTTATTTCATTTCATATCCTTAAATTTTATGGGTTAATATAAATAAATATATTATGAATATATTATATATTTATATAATAATTTACTTTATTGATATTATTTATTCATAATTAATGTAATATTAATGACAATAACAAGTCAAAACATTCTCAAATAGAAATGCCTTTATTACATGAAACATTACATTAACAAGAAATTATTTATAAAAGGGAAATAAAATTTCATAATAAAATGATATGTGTTAATATATATATATATATATATATATATATTATTCATTAAGAGATGTAATATAAACTTGTATTTATTATTGATGGGTTTTTAATGAGTACAACAGAAGTCAAAACTTAAGGTAAGACAATTTCTAGTCTGATATTTATTTTTTAAAAAATATAGTCCATATTCACCACTCAAAAAATTTGTTTGATGTGTATAAGATCAAACAAATTTTCATAATATGAATTTATTTTATTTTATGATATTAAAATTTTCAATTTATGTTATTATTTCATGGATCTCATGATATATATGTATCTCAAGTATAAAGGTATTTTTGACTCACTTTTCTAATTTCATTAAACACATGTTATGTTAACCACATATTTGATTTCTATGGTGTGTGTAGTAACCCAGAATTTATTTTCTATTTCATGTGAATATAATTATTATTTTTTCATATCCATTTAATTATCTATCATTCATGGGGTCTATAGTCAAATCATTATCTAAAAAGGTAAGATATTTTTATCTCAATTTTCTTTTTTGAGATATATGTTATGTTATCCACCTATATTCATTAAATAGGTGTATATACATACCCTTTTAACTAAAATACCGTGAATTTATTTCTCCCCATGATATTATTATTTCATTGATATTATGATTCAATTTTAACAAATTGTTAAATATTTCCCAATACAATCTCTTCCTTTATCATGATGGTTTATGATTTTTATGAAAAAATATTATGATCCAAATATGATGACTTATCATGGGAATTATTATCTTATTGTTATTAATATTATCTTCATAAAACTGTACCATGTATCCACTCTATTTAAAAAATATAAGTAAAATAGATATTTTTAATAAAATCCTACTTTATTTCTCTCTTTGGCTGGAAATCGGTTTTCTTCCAAAACATTTTTTTCTTAAAATGTTATAAAAAATGATATAAATGTTATAATAAGATAACTACCAAGTAAAATAATTGTAAAATTTTTTATGTTTATAAAGTGTTTCAAATGATTCTCAATCTATTTGTTTTTTGATTATGAAGTTATTTTCAAGTATAATGGTTTCCAAAATAAATTATCTTAAAAAAATTGTTTTTAATGATTATCAATGAATCCATTATATGTTTAAAAGTATCTATAAAAATAAAATTATTTATTAAATATTTAATGTTTCAAAAGTGTTTTAAATTTTTTTCAATGATTCCATTAAATTTTTTTAAGGTTTCTTTCATATAAATATGTTTTCAATAATGTTTATTTTTTAAAAATATTTTTTTAGCATAGAAAGAATAATTTCCTCAAGTAACATTTTAAATTAACTTGTAAAATTATTTTCCATCAAATATTACATAATTTATTATAATATATGCCATACTAAGGATATAATCTAATGAAACTATTCATATGATTTCTTATAATGGTTTATTATTTGATGGAATGATGTTTATGAAACACGATTATATTCCATCAGTTGTAAAATGAGGAAATTCTTATGAAACCCACTTCTTTCCAAGGGTTATTGTAATGTAATGATTATAAAATGGGTATATTTTCCTTGGGTTATTATATGATGAAATTTTTATAATATCAATTTTATTTTTAGGGGTTATGATATGATGAATGTTTAAGATATTGTGAAAATAATAAATATGTTATATATTATGAGATGGATGGGACATATATCTTCATCCAATTAATTGGGTGAAGATTTATATATATGATAAGATATAAATGGATGGACTGGGGTGAAACCTAGTATAGTAAGATCGGGGAGTCCCTAAGGATTGTGGTGTTCCCGTATAGGAGGTTTATCAACCTATGCGTTTAATTGATTTAATGTTAAAAATTTTATGTGTTAACCTAATTACTTATTCAAAATATTATTCCTAAACCTGATTACATAATTATTATATTGTGAATGAACCTGATTACATGTTTATAATGTTATGAAATAACTTTATTTCATGTTCCAAAAGATAATCCTGAACCAAATTACATGTTTGAAATTTTATATATAGACCTGGTTGCATGTCCATATGTTTATGTTATGGTTTTGTTTCACATCATTAACTTAATGAGTGAAATTGTTATTAATTATAAAGGTTTGGAATGTTATATTATTAGGCATATGACACAAGTTTATGTCTTATACCAATTTTATTCTTTCATGACTCATGTTCTTTGATTTTCACATGATTTATGTCTTTTGAACTACCAATATTTATTCAATTATTCAGTTTTATGGCCTTTGATATACCATTAATGGTTTTACAATGATATTATCATTTTCTTATATCCATATTATCATGTGATTATTATGTGTCTTTTTTATTTACCCTTAATAGCAAATTGAGATGACTAATTTTTATATTTTATTTACCCTAGTTAGGTTGAAAGATTTTAAGTAGGGTATGTTTGGGATGTGTAATAGTTGGAAAGATCATTATGGGGGATGTGGATGATCTTTCACTATGTTAGAATCTTATTTACCTTTTCTATAACGAAATTAAGCTGTTATGTACATTGGGTATGTAATACTATAATTTATTGTATATTCATATAAAAATATTCAATATTTACATATGAATATTCTAGGTCACTATATTTGGTTTCGAAGGAATTGTTTAGTTAACCGTTGTAAACTAAGATGAAAAAATAGTGATATCCCTATGTATATTTTGAGGGATATGTCTAGGGTTTTCACTAACAATAAATATAATGATAATTAAAACCATATGAAAATTTTTTGGAAATAGAAGTAAATGATAGAGAGAGTGGTTTCCATAAAATTACATCCCTATCAATACACTAAAAGTGGATGTGGCTCTGGAACATATGTACATAAGGATAATAACCCCAAAAACATTGTATTGAGATAGACATGAATAATAATAGATTCATGATAATATTTCTTGTTGTAAACCTGGTTTAACACTCTAGGTGGATATTCGTTAGAAATTCACAGTCTTTTTGAACCATGATGAATAATATAAATAGATGGGGACTATTAATGACCACGTATTATCCTATGGTAGCTTATATTAAATTAAGATTTAGGATTTAGGAATCCAAAAACTGATTAATCCTAATTAAGCTGTATTATACTATGTTTAGTGTTTCCCATAATATACATTAATTTTTTTCTTCAATGGAGGTAATCAGACGAAGCTGGGTTAATAATGAAGGTGATAGACAATATTCTGATGACAATCCAAATGGGATGAGTATTATAGTAACGATTTTTTTTATTTCTAATCATTTCTCATAGAAAATGGCAAAAAAATGTTTATCTTAACCAAATCTCAGTCTAAAAAATGTAGAAGATAATATACTTCACTGAGTATTAGTAATGGAAAAACAGAGGAATGAAGATTCAATTTTCTAATTTTTGAGATTGTTCAATGAAGAACTCACATGAATGTCTCAATAAAATTAGAAGATGTTTTATGTGTTGAGAATAAGAGAATAGAGTAACAAATTGGTGAGGTAAATTGAAAATTTCAGTTAAGGTAATGGATGGGAATAGTAGCCTGCCAAGGTATAATTTGGTGCTTAATGTTTTAAATGTGGAAATAATAGGAATTATACAAATTGAAGTCCTAAGGGTAATTCTCAAGAAGTGAATCAATATTTTAGTATGTGTAATGGATTTTCTTCTAATGATGAAGAGACTGTGTATTACTTATGAAAGGAAAAAAAGTAATATGGCGTAAGATTATGAATCCCAGTTACTGGTATTTGAAAAAAAATGATATAATTTATGTATCTATTAGAATTAAACAATAATAAAATATATAAGGACTATTTAATATAATTTTTTTATTATTTATTTTAAAAAATATTTCAAACAATGATAATGGGAAAGAAGATTGACTGACAATTATTTTTTTTATTAAGGAAACACTTTTGCGGAAAAAGTGAAAAACCAACAGGTCCAACAAGATATCCAAACAAACCCAAACAAAAACTGGAAAGAAGACTGATTCAACAATAAGGTGTTATTTTTATTGTGGTAAGATAACCATTTATATGTTTCTGATGGTGATAAAATTTAGATTAGTTTAGATAAATAGGTGATTGATATGGATAATGTAAATTTGATCGTACATATTTCATTTGAATATATTAATGATTTGATAAAAAATTGGTTTATGATATCATGGATGGGGTATAAAAAATCATTTAAGGAATATATAAAATATTTATTTTTCTATTGAAACAATGAAGATACATGTATATTTTCAATATGATTTATTGTAATTCAGTTTATTACCATGTGTCAAGAGATTACAAGATTAAGGTATTCACATGTTTGGTTTGTGTAATCAAGATATACTTTATGATATATGGTGAATCAATGTTAAGATGGTTTTGAGAAATTTTTTGTGACATTATTTCTAATGTTTTCTCTTTTATTATTTCAAATGGTTATATACAAAACAATTTATGGAATGGTTTATCATAAAAATTGGATGAGGATTCATAGATTAATATATTATTTCATTATTTGATGAATTATTCATAAATTATGATCACCAATTTTTTATGATAAATAAATATAGAAGGAATAAATTATCATTATATTTATGTGTATTTTGACCTATTTGTGCTTTGGGAATAAAAAAACAACATTATTTATCAGAGTCAAAGTTTAAGATTCAATATATCAAGTAACAACCCAATTATGCGATTTTTAATAGGAAATTGAATTAAATAATTTATGTATATATTCATTTGAAAATTATTCATCATTAGGAAAAGTGTTTTGAAATAAGATATTTTCCA
Organism: Viscum album; assembly: GCA_963277665.1. Classification (NCBI taxonomy): domain Eukaryota; kingdom Viridiplantae; phylum Streptophyta; class Magnoliopsida; order Santalales; family Viscaceae; genus Viscum; species Viscum album. Next base: position 941,717,812 of record OY728129.1, read on the forward strand.
TTAATCGTTATTTTTAATGACATCAATGGCCATTATAAAGCCTATTTGTTTTATGGATTTTATATAGTTAAAATTATAATGACCATGTTATGTATACATCCCCATCATTATCTAGGTGTTATTTTTCTCTTCTATGACCATGTTTTAATTTTCCACTTATATTCTCAAATTTGGAAACCTAGAATGTGTTATTCCAAATTACCATAACTCACCCATTTTCCCTTATTCAAGAGGATGTTTTATTTACCATTTTTTGAGATGTGCGTTTATATGAATGGAACATTCATGAATGAAAACATGTATGATCCAAAAAAATGGTAGAGAAATTCATTTTAATAGGTGCAGCATGAAATACCCTACTTTTTTATAAATTAATTTTTTTGGAATAAATTTAAATTTTTTGTTTGATTTAATTGCATTTTACACCTTGTTAATAATTATTTATATGAAAAAACATGTTAAAAATGTGGTACATGAATAAATGAGTTTATCTTTCATTCTACACAACACTGTTTTTTTTCAGTAGTACACACTATAAAAACTTTATCTTGTGTTACATAGAACACCATGTTTTAACAATATGTGTCATACTGTTAAAATATTTATTATTTTCTAAAGTTATCAACATTAATTTAGATTTATAGGAATGGATAATTATAACTAAATTATTAAAATATGTTCTACACATGAACATAAAATTAATTCATTAGAGTCTAATTATTTGAAATGAAAATATAACCCTTTTGAAAATAAAAAAGAAATATTTCTATTATATTTTTCTTCCCAGAAGTGTCTTTTATATCAATAAAAAAATAAAATAACATTTCTTAAATTGTTTTAATAAAATAAAAAAAATATTTACTCAATAAAAATTTTAAATTTTATTCTATATATTTTCTATATAAGAGATAAGAATAAATCGTAATTTATGCTTAAAAGTGTGTTTATCTAAAATGAAGATTGTCTCCTTTTTATGGAGCATTTAATTTTAAACTATTTTTTACTATTTATGAAAGTATATGTTCTAAAATAGAAATTCTTTTCAAAAAATGTGTACCAAAATTAGATTAGGTTATCTAGGTGATTTATATAAAAAGAATCATTTTTTGATGAATAATACAAAATAATGAATTTTAATTGAAAAATCATTTTATTTTATATATTTATAAATTAAAATTATATATTATATTTTTAATAAGATATATTTAACTAAATTATAAATATATTAATCTTATATTGTTCATTTTAGTTAATTTAATATTAATATTTCATATAAAAACTTTGTAAACTTTTGAACATTTTTTCATTAAAAACTCACCTTCTCATCACATCTTTTGGATTTATTTTAAAATAGATCCTCCAAAATATGTGAATTTATTTTTGAAAAATGGATACCATATTTGGAATCAGACTAATTTTTATATATAATAGGTTCAAATTAATTTTTACTATAATGATTTTTCAAAACAATTAAAATTAATAACTACAATTAAGGTTAAAATAGTGTTTTTCACATTACATGCATTTGTTTTAAAACTAATTTTACACGCATCTATGATATTTATTTAGAAAAACGGCTTTCATATTAATAAAAAAATTGTAAAAAAATCTAATAAATATCTTGTAAATTTCATACTTAAAGTTTATGTTACAAATCAAAAAAAGATACATATACTTTCAAAAAAACTATAAACATAAAATTGAGTAATCTTACAAATTATGTAATAACATGATAAAAATGGTTTATTTTGTGTCATGGTGGTATTTATAGACCAATACATATCTTCCCTAAATTATTTATCAATTTTTGAGATATATTATTTAAGGGATACCACCCAATATTGAATACTTTTGGGTAATTAAAATAATACCAACTCTCCTCAATTATAAAAGGGAACTCAATCTTCCCCTTAATCACATGTATAAGGGAATTTGGATCAACTAAAAACATCAAAAAAACTACAAAAAATATATTCTATTTCCTAGAATCATTTTTTAAATAAATCAATCCTTGGAAGGCTTCAGTGAAAATATAACGTGGGTACACAAATAAGAGATAATGTTCTTCAATTAGCATTTTATTTTTATTTATTTATCTACACTCATAAATAATTTTAATACCATGATTATGTAATAACCATTTTTTATTACATATAATAATATTTTTTAATGTTAATGGTACAACCTAAAATGCACACACTTCCATCAAATTGGATAAGGAATGATTTTTTGTGTTTAAGGTGGACAACCACCTCACAAATAGATGTTCTTTTTTCCATTACCACACCTCCCAACTAGATAGAATAATGTATTTATAGTTTTTAAATTAAATTTATAATGTTATAATGTTGTTTGAATTATTATATCACACAAAACTCCATTATTTCAGTTTTATGGGAATATAATAACATTGTTCTCATGTACGGCAGATTGTCGCCTCGCTAGGTGATATTATTCCTTCAAGCTTTACATGGAATGTATTAAGGATGAGATTAATAAACATATTACATATAAATAATAGAAAAATAATATATATATATATATATCATTTTATTTTTATCATTCAATATGACATGAAAATGGAAACAATGTTCATGTGTTCGTACGACCTACCGTCTTCAGAAACGATTTATCTCATTTCTTATCACATTATTTTATTGATTAATATAAGTATGTATATAATTAATATATATTATATTTAAAATATATATTAATTTCCTTATTTTATTAATTAAATATCATTTTAAGATAATCAAAAATAAAATATCAAAACATACTCAAAATTAAAGTCGTAATTTCCCAAAACATGGTATTAACATGAAATTTGTAATAAACGGGTAATAAAATGTCCCTAAAAATAATATATTATATGATATATATATGTTTATATAATATATGTATCATAAAAGTATATTTTTATATGGAAATTTTTAATGAGTATGACATAAGTGAAGACTTAAGGTAAGGTTATTTCTAGTCTCACATTAATTTCTATAGGTCTTATTCCATATTTAATACACATTTAAATTGTGTGGTGTATATACATCACTGTGATATGATATCTAATTTATCTAATTTATCTAATCTTATTAAATGATTAAATTTTTGTTATTCTTTAATGTTTCTCACTATAAAAAAGTTTCTCATATAGTAAGATATTTTCATCTCACTATTTTCTTTTATGATCCACATTCCAGGGTTTCCACATATTTATTTTATGTGGTCTCTATATTATCCATGAATATATTTTATGGTTATTATATTTGTAATTTTTGGTATTTACATATCCATTTTATGATCAAATATTCTTGAGGTTAATAGTTAAAATGTTCCCAAAATGATAATGTCTTTTGGCTCGATTTTCCTTCTTTGATAAAACCATTATGTTATGATACTATATTATTTCATGAGGTGTATATATATCCCCAGTGACATGTAATTTCATGAATTTATTCTTCCTTGTGATATTATTTCCTTATGGGTATTATTATTTAATATCACTAAATTGGTAAATATTCCAAGTTACAACCCCTTTGATTATCAGGATTGTTTATGATTATGTTTGTAATGATAAAACAGTATGATCCATATCTAAAGATATACCTTGAATTTTCTTATACTATGTTTATTCATGTTATATTCATATAATTGTACCATTTTTTCACTATTTTGATGTTAATATAATTAAGAAAATGTTTTTAATAAAATCCAACATTTCTAATCTCTTCATATTGAAATATGTTTTCATCCAAAACCATGTTTTCTAAAAATGTTTTCAATATGATTTAAATGGTCATTTAATGAATTTTCATTTTGATAAAATTTTGAAAGTTATTTATCTTTTTAAAGAGTTTAAAATGATTTTAAACCTTCATGAATTAGTTTTCAATGTTATTTTCAAGTAAAAAGGACCTCAAAAATGCTTTATGTTTTAAAAAGTATTTTCAAATCATTTTTGGAAGATCATTTCAATTTTTTGAAGGTTACATTAAAATAAATGGATTTCTAAAATATTTTATGTTTAATATTTATTTTTTATGTTTTTAAATTCATCCATTTTATATTTTAATGGTTACATTCTTTGGAAAACCTTTCCAAAATTATTTATGTTTTAAAAGGAATTTTTCTATCTTGAAAAGATATTTTCCTCAAGAAATTTTTTAAATGACCATTATAAATTAATTTAAATCAATGAATTCATCCAATTGTGTTACCTATTCCTTACTGTGGATATGATCCAACGATACCATTCATATACTTTCTCTTAATGTTTTTTGTTTTTATGGAATTTTTTTATGGATATCATTTCTATTCTAAATGTTATTCCATGAGGAAATGGTTATGAACCCCACTTATTTTCCAAGGTTATTATATAATGAAATCTATAAGAAACCTGACTATTTTATATCGGATATGATATAATAAAATATTTATAATACACATTTAATTCCATGGTCTATTATATGATTAATTTTTAGGATATTAAAGAACACATAAATATTCTTTTAATTATTTGATGGGTGGGACATATATCTCCCTCTAATGAATTGGATAAGGATTTATACATCTCTTGAAATAGTCATGGCTAGAATGGGGAGTTAACCCAATACCAAATGATTGGGATGCCACTATGGATGGGATTGTGTCTTGTCCAGGAGGTGTAGCCTCCTATGCGTGAACATGACTACATGTTCACAATGTTATGCATGAACAATAATACATGTTCAAAATTTTATACTTAAACCTAATTACATGTTCAAACTATTATGCAAGAACCTAATTAAATTTTCACAATGTTATTACTGAACTTTATTACATGTTCACAATGTTATGTTTGAACCCCAATACATATTATCAATTTTATGTGTGGACCTTGTTGAATTTCCTTATGTTTATCTAAGGTATCTATTTCTTATCCTTTAAATAATTAGTGAACCCATTTCAATTTAAAAGTGATTATAATTTTTTAATATAATGTGAATGTGACATGTTTATGTCTTATTCCATTTTTATTCTCTTATCACTCATGTTCTATTATATACTTGTGATTCATGTCCTATGAATTTCCCATATTTATAGCATGATTGAAATTTAATATTATTGATTTTTATGGATTGGTTATCCAATGATATTTTCTTGTTCTCGCACCCGTATGATCTTGTAATTATTACCTCTCTTCTTGTTTTACACCCATACTGAGCATTTATGATCAGCCTTTATTATGTTTCCAATCCTTAGGTTATGAATAAATGTTTTAAATAGGATATGTTTGTGAAAATTACTAAGGTGGAAGATCATTATGGGATATATTGATGATATTTAACCAAGTTATATGATCGTGTACTTATTCTACAATGAAACAAAAATAGTATGCTCCATAGTCATATCATTTTGTAATATATAGAATTTTCACCTAAAAAGTTGTAATAATTTTGTATGAAAAGTGTGGGACACTATATTCTACCCATGACATTTGTTATGGACATCCTCTGCATAGTGATATCTATCACATGAAAGGAAATAGACTAATCATGAAGACACATTCAAGTTGAGAGTATATTGAATATAAATATTTAATTGTATTGAGTGTCAAACTAACCACTTGGATAACCTCACCACATTCATCAGGAAACCAATATAAAATAAATTTTTTATTTTGACTAGATTGGGGAGTACTTCAATGGAATCCATGTCACACAATGTTAAACTACAAAACAAAAATAAAGTCACATGAACGTATACTGCCAAAAAATTCATTTTCACATTATGATAAACTATAGGGAATCCTAGGTCCTGTATGGAAGAACATAATATGTACAATGTTTGTTTTGTTTTTGGGGATTTCCTTCCCCCATACAAATGAGTTATATCCAAGTAAATTGGTCATGGTTTTGGGTTTTCTGGAAAAAATTGTATTTCTTCCCATAACCAAAAATGAAAAAAATGCAGTATCACTTAATTTTATCATTGATACATAATCCATCAAGTATCATTCATTATCAGTATAGTAAAACACTTCATTATCATTTCATAGTACATAAAATGTATTTTCAATGAAAATAAAGTCCCCCCATCCATCTGTGGGACCTATATCCTAATAGGAGACTATAAAAAACTACATGGGGCTTTATTACAATACTAGGGGATATATAATGATGCATGAATATTCCATTTTAGGCCCCATAATTATTTTTCTTTACACCCAAACATACCCCTAATAGTGATTTAGATCATTACAGATATTCTAATCCACAATAAAATATTTACATACACATAATTTTTTATGAGATATAATTATGCGTATTATAATTCCAATTCATTTCTTATTTCTCATGATGAGAGAGAATCGTGTCAGTTTAGAGAAACTGGAATTTTGTTTTGACTAGTTTAATCGAGGGGCATTATATTCAAACACATGGAACCATGTTCTAGTCATATTACATTAAAATATATGATAATTTAATTGTTATTAGATCTTAAAACTGAATTATAATATGTTTTACATTGAAGAAATCATCGACTGTACTTATTATGTACTCAGGAATCACATTTTTTGATCATTTTCACTAGAAATGTGTTCATAATAAAATGGAATAGGCTTTATGTTTCTTGAACCATGATTGAATATTACTTTTTATCGGAAAAAAATCATTTCTTCCACATTAAATTTAATACAAACAATGTATTTGAACTATCATAATTATAATAGATCCCCATAGACCATAATCCCACGTACTCTTAGTTCCCCTTGTAGAAAATTCGTTATAGGGAGTGGCTAATATGAAGGGACCTTGTAGGGATTCACTAGTGAATAACACAATTCCTATGTACTTATTCATAGGGGGGTTATGATCCTAGAGAAAAACCCAAAAATCATGGATCATTTGTACAGACTATATAGGATATATGATTCTTACATTACTAATGATTGATCATTATCCACCAGTATCCAGTTACAATTAAGAAATGTATTCTTGTGTTTTGATTTACACTACCCATAACCCAAATATTTTTTCATATTTGGATACCCTTAATATTTCTCAAATGTTCATGGTAATTATTTTTATATGAATACTATAACATTGTATCAATTTAACCATTCATTTTGGGATGTGCATCATCTATTGGGACCCAATTTCCTTACTTATTTAAATCCATTTGGACACCCACCTCTCTATCAAAAAAACATGACTATTTTCATTTCATGATTGATATATAAATTGAGATCATATTCTTTTGGAATTTTATAGGCCTTTATCCCACTTCTATGTGTTTCTCTATTGTGGACTACTGGTAATAGGGACTGAATGATCAGAAGGGGCCCCACAATGATAAACTATGAAATAGTACATTGATTTAGTTCTTTCTCCTATGGTATGGTTTGTTCCTTATGGGACCCCACTTGGATTCAATGGAAAATAATATAATACCTTTGATTTTTTCCCTTGGGGATGTTTTGATCCTATAGGAAAGGCCTCGCTTAATTCAATGTGTTATTCTCATAATGAGATGAAATTAATCCAAAAAATTATCAACAATCATCCTTTATTAATGAATTTAATGGTAGGAGTAATTTTATACATTTTCTAAGTCCAAGTGTGATTATGAATAACTCATGTTTTTATTCCTTCATACGCATGTTTGGATGGAATGAAATTAAAAAATTTGGAGTGGTAATTCCAATGTTGTCCTTAATCAGAATGATAGCTAACTATGGGAAAATGATAAAAATCCCCTCTAACCTACATATGGGTTTGACTTATGTATGTAATTGTTCTATATGAATGATGTGTAAAATAATTCAGGTCTATATGGGATACACAAGGACACTAGGATGCGTTAATCTTTCTCTTAGATGAAATTATAAGAGAAAATAAAATTCAACGTCCCTTGGTAGTAGATATCTCTACACAAAAACCAACTTAAGAACTATGTCTAGCTTTATTTTAGTTGTTATGGGATATATAGTGAAAATTAGATCATCTATATTCGACCCATCCATGTATATTTTTTACTTTTGAAATTGTTCCATGATAAAGGATATATTTTTTCTGTGGATTCCTTATCATATATAAATTTGAAGGTCTATATATATTCCCTATCATGTACTCCAACGTGACAAAATCAAAAACATAGTTTTCTCTTCTTTATCACATGGATTAAAAATCATGCGATCACTGGGAAACTATAGATATTTTCTAACCAGTGAAATTAATGTGAATTCTTATAAATTATAGTGAACCATTCCTAGTATCATGATGTTAAAATGTGTGGAACCATCCTTATTATATGATTATTAAATGCATGAAAATAGGTTTCTATATAGAATAGATCATTCCCTATGTTGATTATGTAATTATGAATAATATATTTTATTTACTTTATATGAAAATGTGTTCATCACACGTTGGAGTAGACCTTATAGTTATTTCACCCTTCTTTAATATTATAGTTTCCATTAACAAATATCATGGCCTCTATATCTTAGACAACAAAAACCAATTCTTTGAGTTGATACACATATCTTAGAAACCCAAGGACCCTGATCCAATGCGCTCATGGTTCCCATTTCTCCCAAATTGGTAATATGGACTATTAAATCTTAATGGAACTGGATTGAATTATATTTTTAATAAAAAAAAAAACTTCTAAATGCATGTTTTAAGGGGATTATATGGTCTCATTGGATAACCCCCCCCCCCAAATTAAATCCATGATATATTATCTAAAATACTTGTGATGTGGGATTCATACATTATTAATGGTAGACTTTTACTGATCATTATCTACCTCTGATTGACTCAAACACTCTTGAGTTATGATTTCAAATTACCATAACTTATCTTTTAATGATAATTATTAAACATAGGATGTTAAACATTTGTTATTTTTACTTATTTTTGATGTTGTAATATGACATTGTATTATTGATCCCTTTCATTTTTGGGTATGTATATCTTGTTAAGACCCAAATTCTATGATATAATAAATAATATTTGATATCATATTTTGTAAATGCTACATGACCACAAAAATCTGCCCTAGTAGATACAGGTCACATCATTGTAAACTACATGACAAATTGTCCATCCTACAAGACCTAAAACTATATAGGTAAAGTCTCACTACTTATGTGTAATGTAGATCCATGTAAGTATATCTAAGAACCTATCAATAAGAATTTCATAATGATGACAGTTTCATTCACTCACGAGGATATACTATAGATGTTCCATTTCATTTTGTATGAGTTTTATATAAATAGAGGTTTCTCTATCAAACTATGATGTCAAGTCAAATGATGAGACGATAAAAAAATACCTTGTATATACGAATGTGATAGAACTATATAGGGATTCATTATATTAGCTATGTGTGTATTTATTTTTATTGTCATAATATATGTAGTGATTCCCATGTTCCCTAATATTGGGCCTAGACACACCTTATAAAGAAAAAATACCACATTCCTTTTGTAGAATCACAATATGTGGAGGTAACCATACCTTATAAGAACTACATGTAGGCTAATTCCATTTTTCATAGGTTACATTATGATACATATAATCCCTATTCATAAGACTAGGAACACTTTTCAAAATAGTAAATCTCCAAAACTTGTTCTCATACCTAATATGTGTAGGTATCCATCACATATATTAACTATATGTGTCTTGATTCATGACCTATATTGATGTTTTTTGATGATTGGGTTTATTAATTTTGGAATTGTCACATGTTTCCCACCATCACAACCTTCCATAGTACTTGGTCCTTGTTGAAATTCCTCAACATTATTTCGCCTAAAGAATGAAAAGATGCCTCACTAGTGAATGCCTCACCCAATATGAGATCCCATCACTTTGATGATACAAACATTTATTAGACATCAAGAACCCAGTCAATAGTGGATAACCTCTTTTTAAATGGGAACATTCCCCACTCTTCCTGAATATAAGTTTGAAATATGTAAGGGGTCTATTAAATTTTTTGTGACTACATTTGTCTTGATTGATATCCATATAGGATATATAATAATGCTTGGATATTAGATCACTGATCCTATCCATGAATTTCAAGGAAATTGAAATAACCTACATCGACATACAAGTTCAATCTATATAGAGATACATGTGATAACAATTTGTGTATTGACTCCAATTTTCATAAGATATGTATTGATGCAAAAGATCTCTCATGTTAGGGAATGCAGTAAAATCATAAAACAAATGTAATTACTAACTTCTAGTAATATTCAAATATACATAGAGGTATCTAATGGAAGAAATGAAATGTAGAATGATTCATACCCTTATAAAATGAAAATTGAAACCCTAGGAAGTATATTCACATAAATTGAGTATGAAACTACTCCCTATTTCATTGTGATAGACCTTAAATTGAATAAGACTGGCCATTATGTAAATATTTTTTTAACTATGGATGTATCAGATCTATATAGGGACTTTTTCACATAAATCAGATATACAAAAATGGTACTACCGAATATGGGAACCCACTAGTGATCATATGAAAGGAAAAAAATCTTTCGATATTGAAATCCCCCTAACCAACTTAGAGTTTCCTTTAAGATACATCACATAATTTCTTGTTGATTCCCACATCCTTACTAGATGACATTGAACTATAGGAAATATGACTCAATTATAAAATGCTAAAAATAACTATAATTATGTCCTCATTGCATGATGGTCTATTACATGATAGTTATGTACCCAATGAATGATCTATACTATTTTGATTATAATCCATCATTTGTCCATTTCATTAGACCACAGGAACCTAACCCTGGTCAAATAATGTTTTAGATTCTCTATATGTTTTTTGGATTGTGTAAACCCATTAATCATATTATTTGACCTGATTATCTTAAGTTTTCAAAAATGTTAAATATCAATCGTAAAAAAAATAATTTCACTATTTAACCATGTATGATTTGGATCATTATTAGGGAATGAGAAACATAAAATAGTGGTAATTTGGCCTTTCATGAAGTGATATCAATCCTTGAGAGATTTTCAAAATATCATAGTGGATATCGTCCCCACATTATGATTCCAGATCATCCAAGGAATTACTATCTCAAAACAACGATCATCATTTATATACATTAGAAATTATTTACCTCATCTTCATCGCCCACTCAAGAGGGTTTCAGAGTACACTATTTCATATGAATCTTTATTAGGATATAATGTAACAGGACCCTGATACTTGGTATATTCACAACGAACCTAACCTATGTGAACCTTGTAAATGTTTTACAATTTTAAACCTTTTTACCTATTGGTCCATATCACAAGACACTAAAAATATAGTTAAAGGGTAATAATTCTTTTCATGCTGAAATCCCATAAGGGTGTTAGGAGAAAAACTCATGTCTCCAATATATATTCAATTCATCTCAATACTTTAGAAAAACTTTATATGGAAAATTTGGAATAATTATTGTAGGAACAATCTAATGACCATAATAATATCTTTTCCAATATCACTGGACCCCTGTGATCAAGGAAAATTTTAAGGAAAATAGAATTCACATATCCTCACTGGAATAAGGTGTTTCTTAGGTGGAACCACAATTTTTAAGGTTTATTTACCCATCATGAATATTACATATTCCATAAAGTGCCTTCATGTATTTGATGTCTAAGCCTATACCCACCAATTCAAGGAGTTGATACACTTATCTTTAAACCTAATATCAATTATCTAGTTCTCTTTAATATTCTATATAGTTTATTGGTAATAAAATATATATAATCTAAATGTACAGAACTATGATTTTTTAGTGAATAAAAAATTTTCATAGAGCTTGTTATTAAGGGGTGTTTTTTTCGAATAGGATAGGTCCACCATAAATCTATGAGTCATTTCCCAAAATATGTACAATATTAATATCCATAATTATTAATGGTAACCATTATCAAATGGTCTCTACTACTCATGGGATAATATATTCCATAATCTTTATCTAAAAATCTCATGACCAAACTATTTATGTTGCTTTGACATCCTTAATGTTATGTTACCAAGTATTATACCCAATCTCAAATCATGAATGCGGTATATCATTCATGAATTTATTTTATTCCTTATAATATGATCATAAATAACATGATAAATGACCCATTATTCAAAACCATAAAATAAATTTCTTTTGATATTAACAAACAATCATTAGATAATACTTTTTCTATATGATATATTACTTTTCAAGTGATTAAATCCATAAAAATATTGCACAATACATGGGAAGGAGTGGAAATCCCCCATGGTTGACCTAGAATGTGTGACCATATGGGATTATGTATAAAGGTACTAGACCCATCAACTAGAGGTGTATATTCATTATAATAAAGGGTTGTTGATCCTCACCGTCACTAGAAAAATCAGAGTAAAATTAAGATTCTCATGGTGATTTGTGATCCTTCGTGATGTGTATTCTCCATTTAATTATCTTGATTCAACATCCTTGAGTAATTTTTTACATATTCTATAATCCAACTATACATGTGGGTTAGTAATTATTAATTTTACATTTTAATATACCAAACCCATTCTTTGTAGATATAAATGGTGTCTAAGGAATTCATGATTATCTATCCTTCCCAATCTCAGTATGGATGAAGGATGCCTGAACCCTTAATGAATATAAATCCCAAAAAATTATTGAAATGATACATGGAATCTAATACCTTCATGATTATTAAGAATTAATTCTTCCAATACGGACAAAAATGTTAAAAACATTCATGAATACCCATCCTTCCTATCCCTTTGAAAATGTTTTACGATGTAAGACGTTAAACTAAAGAAGAAGTAGTTTTGAGAAAAAAGACCAAAAATATAAGGACTTAGCCTTAAAACATTACATAATATTTAAATAAACAAATAATTCACATTGAGAATCTTTTCAGGTTTAGAGTATTACAGAATTAGGATGTAACTATTACATTTCAAAAAATTACAAAGTAGACACTTCTACTTAGTTTCCATTTTTTCATAAAATAAAAACTCTTGAATAAAAGAGTCATGTCTTATTCCATGTTTTAGATAGCATGACTTTTTCTTGATCCCATCCTTGGCCCTATTCATCTTTAAGTCCTGTGAAAAACATTTCAAAACATGGTATGAGCATAAAAAGCTCAGTAAGGGTTATAAAAAAAAGAAAGAAAACATTAGTTCATAAATACATACAGAACATAAACTATTTTACTTACCTCATGAAATCATAAAATTTATGAATAAAACATAGAAATCATAAATCATAAAGGTAACTTGTGGCATCCATAACATACTTACATTGTAGATATCACAGCTACATAGATAGTTCCTTTAGAATACCCATCATAGTATATTACCTAATTCTATTAGGAGAAACACCCACGTTTACCTCTATCGTGTTACCCAATGCATTAGAGAGCTATCTCGGGCTCACACACCCTAGTTGTATCACAGAACCAGCTATATACATAAACAATGCCCAAGAACCATAACATGTTTGTAACACATAAAAAAAACATAAAAGAAAGATAATATTTCCACATTTCAATCACCATATATCATTTAAATATATTGACATAACAAATTCATTATCAAAACCATTTTCAATAAAAAAATACATAAAAATGTATATGGTATTTATTTTCCTTTTAAAAATATTACGGCTTGTTAAGGAAGCCAAAGATCAAATAATACTCACGGCGGCAGAAAGGTTGTTGTCGCTGCTTACATTAAAAAGAAACATTCTTTTTTGTTGTTTATTAAAATGCTTCATATAAAAATATTCCCTTTGAATGAAATGACAAGTCAAATGTGTTTATATAGCATATAAAATAAATTCGTGTATTAGAACAAAATATGCCTCAATGAAAGGAGATTGAGATGAAGTTCCTTACCTCGTGTCCAACTTGACTCGATCACTCTTTAATCTCCTGAATAATAAACTAAAGCTAATTTATACTTTCTTAAGAACCTTTTTCAAGTTTATTATTCCTTTTATATCACTTATTACAATGTTATAAACATTATGTAATCATTTAAGTTAATAACATGTGTTTTGTTGATATTTGGTACTTGAGTCAAAAATGAACACCATATAGTTACAAGTGGTTCACATGGTCAAAATTTCATTATATCCAGAATTATATTCATGATTTAAATATCATATATATAATATATATATATATATAGTATATACATGTATTTATAATAATACATAACATTTGGAGTTAAGAAATGAAATGCACTATTCATGGAGATGGTAAGTCGTACGTACGCATGAACGCTACTTCCATTTAAATTATTTATTTTAATGTAATAAAAACATAATGATACATATATATATTATAATTTCAGTATAATATAATATATAATATCATTAAATCCATCCTTTATAATTCCCACATATGGCATTAACGAGTCATATCACTTTGAGGGGCGGTAGTCCACACTTCCTCAAATGAAAATATCACGTTATCCATAACGGAAACCATAATGGTATGTTATAAAAGAAAAATACATAAGCATAAAGAAAACATAAAAATAATATATATCATATATAAATATAGTTTAACCTTAATTTCCCCAATTATAGGCGGTAGGAAATAATCGAACAATCATCATCTCGTGAGGCGTTAGTTTGCCATCCACAGAAACAGTATGTTCTTCACCCATTAGATGGATGTGTGTATAAGTGTAGTTTGAATACTTCTTATAAAAAATCCTAGTATATTTATTATACCGTTGTTTTCATAAAATAATGGAATAAATATAGTTTAGCAGTTGGAGAAGTAAAATAATTGAAAATAAGTTAAGAGAAACCATTACCTTTAATTTGGGTAACTTCCTTTGGTTTGAACCAAAAGGAATTATTGAAGTGCCTTCTAACTAAGTTAAGGATTCTAGGTGGAGGAGAGAGATGTAGGGAGATTAATTGGTCTAAGTTTTGATGAGTCAAAAGGCTTGAGAGGTGTGAGGAATTGGTTAGAAATGGTCTCCTTTTATAAGGGGGAGGAGGGGAACTTTAGGAAAGTGTGAAAATATTATTTTATTATATAATGATATTCGGTTTCTAAAGGTCCCAAAATCATTAGATTAAAATATATGATGACTAATGGTAGAATAAAATTCAGATAATAATAATTGGACAGGTTTTGGATGTTATTTTAATATTTATAATCTTATTTATTTAAATGATTTATTAATGAGGTAAACATTGCATCATTATTGTGTAAAAAATAATTAAATTTATTCTTTGTCTAAATATTATAAAAAAATACCATGATGTAGGAAATATTTTTAGCTTTATAGTTAATACTTATAGTCAAACATATTATTTATATAACCCCTTATAAAAATTCATTTACTAAAAGATATTTGTTTTTGTTATTTTTTCCTTTACTTTAAGTTAATTAATCTAGAGTGTCATTATCACTCCCAAGTGGCTTAATGGGGTCCCAAAATAAACCCAAAGATGCCCAGGGTCGTAAATGACTCAACCAATAATGTTTGGAAAAGTGTTAAGGTAATTTGAAATTATTATAATATTCCTTTTACCTTGAATTACCATATTTACCATTAACCGCAGTAAATAAAAGTCAAAAGTTAATATTCACCAAAAATTATTTTCATCTTATTGAACCACATTTTACTTACCAATAACAACCATGTATGTTGGATTTTTGAAATTCAATTCACAGAAGTTGTAAAATTTCATTTAAATGAAAAAGTCAGTTTTTTAACTACTACTAAGTGGTTTCACTATTCATCAAAAATTGAAGTTTTTCAGAAAACTACCAAAAATTAAGCCTAAGATATATTTGATATTATAAATTAAAAAATGATGTCTATTTTACCAAATTCTAAACATAGAAGTGGCATTAATTAATTTAAAATTAATTCCCGTTGTTAAAACAAATAGCATGTTTTTAAGAAACAATAACTATCAAAATATTGACACTTGTTTATGTCCAATTTCATAGTGAAATTAATTCTAATGACCAAAATTGGATTAAATGGTAAATATATATTCTAATTAAACTTTAAAACCAATTAAAATGATAATCTATCCATGTAAATAAATTAGATTAAAACACAGTTTTGAGTTAAAATACAATATTTTTCACTATTCATTAAAAAATGAACTTTATCTGAAAAAATGCCAAAAATATACAAAAACTAAATTTTGATGTCCCCATTCTAAAGAAGGATTTTAATCGGTCAAATATAATTCATTAAAGTGGACAAAACTATATTTTAAGATAGTTCTCCATTAAAAGGTGGTAAATCGGTCTTTTAATGTAAATTATGCTTAAAATTAGACTCATTCACATTTTAAGCCTCTAAATTTTTATTGGATAAATGTCAATAAATTTAACAAACATTTATAATCATATTGTAGTTAGTTCTTTTCATTCCCACCATTAAAACTACTAGGAGTTAACTATCATTTAAAGTAATAATATTATATTATTAGTGTGCAACATAAGATTTCAAAGAAACTCGTTGTTGCGTATCGAGTACACTTTTGAACATAGAAACCACTTTAAAGTAAAATTAATGTTAAATTCACAAATTTTAATAAATATTAAATATGTATTATTCTTTATTTACCTAGGATGTTACAAAAAAATCTATAACAATATCACACATGATGTAGATAAAACTAAACTAAAAAAATATAATTTCTAATATTTATGACACTAAAAACATCGTTATACATTTTTTTATAGAGGATCATAAACTAAAACAATAGAAGGTTCGAGATATAAGGATCTAAATGGTTGGAAAAGAATTATTTATACAAAATACATTAAACTATAGTAAAATAAAATCTGAGTTATTAAAATATTATTAAGCTAGATAAACCTATAATATATAAAAATAAGTATTAATCTAGATGATACGAAAATGAAATAATATAAGGTCTGTGAAATACAACCAAAAACTATATCCAATGAATGTCCAAGATATATGAAAATAAATTACATAAAATTCTCAGTATGAATTGAAAACCCATAAACATCAATTTCAAAGAGACAAACACTCGCTAGGATAAAAACCCAAAATGGGAACCCTAGTAAAAAATATAGTCTTAGAACATAAGACATATAAACTATGTCATAGAGATAAAATTAATAACTTATAAAAATAAGAATTTCACAAAACATGACAGGCTGAAAACCCATATAGGACGACCTGATTAAAAGTGGATTTTATTCTTTCAAATAATTTCCATCAATATATTAGTAAATAGATTGTTTGAAAATTAATATAAACAATGTTTTTGGTCACCATTATATTAACCTATCAAAAATGATTTTATGCTTTCTAGGTCTTGGGAACTTGGAAAAAATTATAGAATATACATTTTCCAGGACCCTTTTGAGGATACCAAGTCTTTATATGTCCTAAAAATACAGGATACTTATTCTATCCTACCAAAAAAATAATTTTTTTATTGAGTGGAATACTATATGTGGTGTGAATTGTGTCATGATATTGAGATCGATTCAATATCCTCCATAAGATATGGGTCCCTACCCATGACCCTATAACCGTGTGATGGTATCCTCTTTTCTATGAATGACCTAGATCAGTAGAGAAGAATTAATTAAAGATTTATTCATCTATAAACCTATGTTACTTATGCATTAAATTTATTATAATCAGATTAATTCCTCGGAACTATGTATGGATTGATTCCCAGTGTTTTGGAATATGCAGCAACATCAAGGTCCCTTATCATTGATCATGTTGGAAATTTCATTAAACAAAAATCTTTTTATATTGAAATTTGTACCCATTATCATACTAATGATAAATATTATTTAATCTATGATTATTCTTATGTAGTACCAATTACCTTGGGAATATTATCTATCTTTGAAATGAGGAGGTTATTTATTTTTGAAACCCACACAACTTGTGTCAAGATTTCCTACTAGGTGGTGATGAAAATATATCTTATAAAACCCCTATATTGATGAATCCCCTAAGAGTGTTTAGTATCAATTCCCAAAATATATTCAATTATTAGAAAAAATTGATTTACATTGACTATAGAATCGAATTAATATTTCTTCAAATGAATCAAATCCTATAAGGGTAATTATTTTGACACCTATAAATGTACTACATACACTTTTTTATTTATGAATCACATAGAAAGATATTGATATATTTTTCATGAAATTCATTGATGAATAATTATTAAAAATATTCAGATATGATTATTTTTTATGGTAAAATATTTTTATTGTAATTTCACTCATTTTATGTTATTTTTTATTTAAGAAATATTAATTATTCATTTGATAAAAAATTATCCATCCTAGGAAATCTTATTTTCCATCTCAAAAAGGTAATTATGAGAGCCTCCTCACCCTTTAATGAGATCCAAAAAAATCAATACAACCTAATAGAATAAAGATATAAGGGTTAGTCCTTGTTTGGAGCACATGGAATGCGCATGTGGTGCCAATGTTGGACATTACAGGTTTTTTATAGCTGATAAAGGGGTGTGTTATGTCTTGTGAATAGTGAACCCTGATACAAGCTAGAGCATTCAATAACATAGAAATAATTATAAGGAAGATCCAGAGAACATAAAAATATGTTGTGGTAAAAATTCATGACAAAAGTATTTTTTACCCATTAAAATAATATGTATAAAATCAAGGTCATCTCATCCATTCCATCAATGTCATTCATTCATCATCATCATCCTCAAAAACATGAGCCCATTATATTTTTACACTCTAGAAATTGACGTCTTTATGTTGGTCATCTCCCATTATCAATCCCATGTATGTCAATATCCTAAATCATCCAATACAGAAGCATGTGAATTTAATCTTTAATGAAATTTTTATTTTAAAAAACAAGGTATATACACATAATGATCTACTAATAAAATGAAATGTATTGTGTGAATTTATAATGAAAAGTGATATGGATCTAGAAATCATGTGATGAAAATCACATGAATACATGATGTCATCAAAATAATTTTTTATGAAAAAAATTATATAACATCACATCACAAGAACCTCTCATATTTTACATCCTCTTATCATGTGAAGGCCTTGGTGGTTGTTGGGAATTTTCTCATAGATATGCATAGAAATAACTTAAATCCAATGAATAGATCATGAAAAGCCCTCAATTTCATCATGTTAATCTAGAAAAGATCCATTTATAATAGCTAATTTTACTACATATCCACCTTTTTTCACATAAAAATTATAAAAACATAGTGTTTCACAGCATTATAGATATGACACCAACCAACTCTAGATGGTTCTTGCGGAAGATTCACTGTGTGATGTGGTGGAATTATTAGCCACAATTCATTATATAAACCCCCACAATCCTATTTTAAAGGGGGTGAATTAACACTAGGGAAAGATATAATATATTGTAATAAATTGGCATGGGAGTTAACATTAATGGATTTTTCATTATAATCACAATCCCCCCCCCCCCGTCGTGACATCCTATTATAATACCCCATTGCGTGAACACCAAGAAGTCACTCCAGCGCATTATTCCTTACCGGTATCACAAACCCTTTGTTTGGACCTCCTCAAATTTTAATGGACCTAAAATGAAATATTTATTCTTGTAGAGGGATGGCAAATCCTTGAAATTTTTCATTATGAAGTAGTATTACACCCTTAGACAAGTTCCCCTCGACCATTCAATGGGAACAATCAGACATGTGGAACAATCATATGAGTATCCTTGGGCATGAACCATATTAATGTGAACACTCCATAACATGTGGTCATGACATGTATATGAACCCATTTAAATGAATAAACCTTTTAATTTAAATTCTCGTATGTGAGGCCTTGAAATGGACTATATACCAATCACCTTTTTCCCATGAATCTTTTACAAACACGTCTTTGTCACAGAACCCATGAGACCTCTAACACAATTGTGTGAACTCACTATAGTCATTAAACCCCTTATAAAGAATCATACATGTCAACATTAATATGTCAACAATTTTTTATGTGGACTTGAAATTCTTACCCTTGGACATAAAACTCGAACCTATTTATGTGTGTAGTTTTTCATATGTATTCTCCTAGACAAGTTCATAAAATCTCATTTTATGACTCCCTTGATATCACACAATCAATTGATATCTCATCAACCTCCTAAAGCCCTTATGTATCCTTGGATAGGTCTGTCATATTTGGAAAATTACCTGAGATATTTCATCATGATGACATGATACCCCTCAAATATTTTAGTATTGAACATGTGAAGACATCGATACACATGTCTTAGAAGTTATGCCATTACATTTTTACATGTCATCCTTGCTAGGAAAACACCCTATGACATGTCAACCATGTCATGCTGGAACTCATAGAAATGTACCATCAGACAATGTGAACACTAATAGAACCACTTTATGCATGTTTTTTTGGATTTTAAATTCCCATTTTATATAAATTAATTTATTAAACCTGTTGGAATATAATTACTTTTCTATTTTTTGTTAGGATGCAAACTATTGATCAGGAATGATAAAAAAAGGACAAATTTTGAGATCCAAAAACCTATTTGCAGCATGACTAAAATAGGAATATCCTGTCACCATATGTTTAATTTTATATGGATGATGAAGCATAGTAAATGACAAAACCTGGAACTCATGAATGAGGAACCATAATAAAACTGGGTGAAACCTACTTGAAATCAGAATTACATGTTGTGTAAGACATTTACATGACTTGTAACTAGAGATATTTAAAGTAAGATAAGAATTTCATATATTGGAGAAAACACAAAACCCCACACATTGCACATCATCTAATTCTATTTAATGACCTGTAAATGCTCAAAGAGTGTCTTAAGATGGTGAATTATGATGGGATTTGATGGAATATTCATAAAGACGCCTCAAGATGACTCATTATGAGGGGATACGCACAATGGATCACAATGATGCACCAAATACTTTTCTATGCCTATGAATAATATGATAGGTGTTGATTGAAGAGTATCAATCAGTGAGCGATTCTTTGGATAATGACCTACTATAGATTCATTTCACTTCCTTCATTTTCATTACTTTTCTATATTATTTTATGTATCCACTCTCCCAAATCAACTCAATAGAAACATACATAGATGTATAGTACCTTTTAGGAATAGGAAAATAGGGTGGCTGGACCTTTTAGTTTTTTTGAGTTTTCAATATTAAAAGAATTAAATCCTTTTATTTCATTTCTTTTTAGAATAAGTTCTTAAATCCATTTTTAATAATGAATGATACTATATTAGGTTTTGATTCTTATTTTTTCCTCATTCAATGATATATAATATCCCTCTACCAATTTTTTATTTGCTTTCTAAAGAACAAATTTGGTTTGGTTTGTTAGTATTCAGTGATCGCCAACACATGTGAGGAATTGTGATGGGATCTATTGTTAATTAGGGAATAAAATTTTGAAATTTGAAATTTCCTTAAATTATAAAAAAATATTTATTATAATAATTTAAACATAGGAAAGAGGGTAGAAGGATTGAGACGTGACTTGGGGTAACCTCATCATCCCCATCTTCCGATGGATGTAAATGAATCTAAAGAGGAATCTACCTATTACCAGTATAGTAAAGAGAAAATTGGGAATTAATTTTAAACTATGATAACATTTGATAAGGTCCAGTAATATCCAATCTGATCACCTCTCCCATTATCTTTCTTAGATCAATCATTTTAAATTTTATTTCATTTTCAATTTCTCAAACGAATAAAAAAATAATTTTTTTTTAAAATCACAAAAAGTGACCAAATCGTCTAGATGTGCACACATTTTTGAGGGATGGCAATGTAATAATACTTTTGTTGACTCCCTAATAAAGGAATGGGTAAAACACAATATTTTCCATGGGAGACAGTGCCTTCGAACACGAGAAACAAAAAAGTAATTTTTTTAATGAAAAGTTTTTCAATTATAAATTTAATTGAATTTGAATAAAAAAATATATAAATAATGACCCAATTGAGAAAAATAATGAAACAAATATTTCATGAAATAATGAAAAAAAAATATTCAAATTTTAGTTTTAGCGATCTCTCTAAACCTATAATAACTGGTGGAAATACCAACCAAACTTTGTACTCTCTCAGCACACTAGAATTTGTTAACCATATAAATGAATTTGAAATATCTACATGAGAGATAGATTTTAAATTTCACATTATCATGAATCTAATTATCCATAAATTCAATTTTTTCAAGTAGATGACCAAAATTGACATATTTCTGAATTTATGAATGTGTGCTCAAGTTATAGAAACCAACGAGTTTCATAGGAATAGATAATGTGGAGGGAATTCCCCTTTTCACATGAGGTTGAAATAAAGGATTGGTTGTACTGTCTGAAACTAGGAGAGGACCATGAATGGGAAGATATATAAATATCCTTCATTCAATAGTTTTTTACCACATCTAAGAGAATGAATATCCAAAAATAGGTCTATGTTATTCACAAATAAAATAAGGAGACACTTTATGATTATAGGGATCGATTTAAGAAGATCTGTGCTGGATTCTCATATCAAAAAGTGGAGGAACACAAGTGGAATCCATGAGGTAAGGAAGTATGATTATTCATCCCCATTAAATTAGGAAATAATTAATTAAATAACCAGTGTGGTGAGACAACATTCTATGAACCATGTGAATGAATGACAAGGCCTGACTCAACTATGCGGTTTATGCTCTTCTACTTATCATTACATCAATCGGTGTATAGAAGTGCATGGTAATGATAATTGTGCGTCCTCCTATCAAAAAATTAAATTATAATCAAATTAGGCATGTCAAACCTAGACTAAACATGGATATGGATTCCATGAGAACCGATATGTTTCTCTTCAAAACCATCATCCCAATCAACCTTTCTTACAATAACAACAATAATAAAAGAACCCTCCATTATTCAAACAACCCTATAATATTTCATACATTAATAAACCATTTTAAAAACTCTCAAATAGATATCTAGTGAAACACTAATAAATATGAATCTATGATCTATATAATATTTTGAATAATTTGGATAATAAGTTTTACAACCTTATGGACATTCTAACCAAGAATTAGGGAAAACCGTTGACCCAAACAACTCTAAATATCAATGAAATCATGATCATTATTAAAACATGAAGTGTAAATGATATCATGACACATGAAAAAATAAAGGAATATGATTCCATGAAACCTTTTGAAGCTCGTCCAATTCATCAAAAATAAGGGGACTAGTACACCGATGGAGAATGAACCATGATAAGGAAGGAAAGGCTAGAAACAACATTAAAAACAAAGAAAGAAAAAGGATATACATGATCCATTCTCATCAACATTATTCGAGTCAAATAGGGGTATATAAGATCAAATTAAGTGGGAAATTCTGAGAACCATCCAAAAATTGAGATCAACATCTCATTACTAGAGGTCATCCAAAAAAACCCTATGTGTAAAGTATTTCAAAAGGAGATATGAATGAATAGAAATTGAATGGATAGAAATGAGAGATTCAACTTATGTATAAGTGTCTTAATAATGATCAAACTTACAGTACTATAAAAATAAAATGTCTTAGAATAATTCTCTATTCCTTTGAATATTATAACTTTACATTTTCCATATCCACTATATGACCTACAAGTTTCAATAAATATTATTCCTTGATTGTTATTTTCAACCCTTTAGATTGAATAACTAAAGTAAACTTGAGTGGTGGTATAGTTGTAAAACAAATCCACTCTCTTACCAACTAGATTTTGTATAATATGTACTCATAAGAGTAGGAGGATTAATATTACTAGAAGGGTTATATGACCTATCCATAGAATAATATAGGGAATGAGGACACTTTCTTATCATCCTAAGGATACTATTTTTAAATACAATAAATACCATCGTCAACATAAATGAAGGATCAGTTATAATGGATCACAGATAAAGTTCAACTCACATCCACATTTTTGATACAATGAAGCATCCATTGAATAATCACTCACTTTTTGCAATATCCCCCAAAGAAGGTCTAGAACCAATTGATGATTCATGTATTCTTCAATGAATGCTTATCAATTGGAGAAAATTTTTCATTTCAAATTCCCTACTCCTAAGAACATGAAAATCCTAATCTCATGTTGTAGGAATAAGAAAAATCTGAATTTTACAATGATTTATTAAAAGGGAATGATATGATACAATATATTCTATCCTTAGAAGTAGGAGACCTAAATTGAAAACCATCCAATGAAAAACCCCCAGGTCTGGAGAAAAATCCATTGACATGTGATTTTAATAATTCTTACATAAATGAAGGATATAAATTTCTTGTAATCCTTTCCAATAACTAGTAACATTCTAAAGAAGAAACATCGATTAACCTTTTGAAAAGAAATTTGTTATCAGTATGATGTTGATTATGTGATATAACTGGAATAAATTCCAAAGTATGATCTCATATAATTTTTTTTAGAAATATATTCTAATCCAGATAGAAAAACATAGTAAAAAACTAATACCACCATCATGGAGTTTGTTAATAAAGAGTTGGAAAAATTTATAGCATCTGAAATCATTTACCCAATCTCTAATTCTCAATGGGTCATCACTATTCATGTGGTCCCAAAAAAACTATCCAAACAACTGTTAAAAATGAACATAGTGAGATGATCCACATGAGAGTGGAAAAAACAAGGAAAATTTGTATAGATTAAAGAAATCGAAATCATTTTAATTAGAAAGAACAATTCCATATGATATTCATTAATCAAATTCTAGAAATATTGGTAGGAAAAAACTTATTACATCTTATTGAAGATTTCTCAAAATACTTTAAAGTACCAATTGTGCTAGAAGTTTAGGAGATGATAGCCTTCACTTGTCATTTTGGAAGCTTCACATATAAAAAGATGTCTTTTAGGATTTGAAATGTTTTAAGTGAAATTAATTTGTGTGTGGTGTGTGTTTTCTAAACACATATTTAGGACCAATAGAGAGTATTTCTTGATGATTCCATAATTTATAAAAACTAAATTGTTATTAAATAGGAATTTGTTTAATAAAAAATTGAAACATGAATTGAGAAGAATATTATCTTAAATTTTATAAAAATTTCATTTCATGGTTGAAATGAGAATGGGGTTGGGGAATATAATTTCCCAAAAATGTATTGAGGTGGATAAATCATCTATTGAAGTAATAAATTCCCTTCCATATCCAACTGTTTAAAAACATGATAGATCCTTTTTAAGATGCTGTTGATTTTACAAAAACTTCATCTTAGATTTTAATAAGATATCACTCCCTCTATATATATTTAGAATAATGGAAGATGAGTTTATTATTAATTATAAATAAATGAAATCATTTGATGAATTAAAGTAAAGTTTTATCATACCTTTAATAATAAAATCACGCAAATGGGAGTAACCTTTCGAGTTTCTTTTCAATTCATCCAAACAAGTTATGGGAGTTCCTATATCAAAAGGAATTGATAGAAATCCTTTAGCCATATCGTACACATCAAGGACCATGAATTCAACAAAAATAAATTACACAACTACCATGATGGAGATCTGTGTATTCATACATTACATAGATAAACATTGATCATATCTTGTGGAAACTAAATATTTTTTTCTTGATCATAAATAACTTGTGTATGTAACAAACAAATATCATTACTAACTGAGGCTCATGATATGGATTATACACTTAAAATAGATACCCCTATAGATGAATGGAAAAGGGTACTAAAAATCAAGTGTCATATATTCTATGTCAACTAATGAACACCATTGAAGTAGAAATTACAAACCATAATCCACTCAATGATGAGATACCTAGATAACAACTCTATAGGAAAGATGGTAAAGTACTGTGGTTCTCTAATAGTGTCAATTATTTTGACACATCTTAGGTAAACTCTTAATTAAACTCTAATCAGTACAAGAAACTAAAATCTAACTAAAGGTTTTATATATGGGATCACCCATTCATCTAAAAATATGCATTAGTCAAGAATTATAAGATATCTTCCTACCTGTGAAATTAAATCAGTATTTAAATTCATCCATACAAAAGCTTATCAGGGGAATTTGGATCCCAAATGACATCCATCAATTTCTTGGAGTATGGAATTTATGGCCCACATTATATAGAGAAGTACTTAAATTAAGTATGAAATGTAAAGAATTTCGATATTCATGAATCATCTAAAAAAATAGGAAATGACCTAAAAAATAAATACCTTCTGTGAAATGTTTTCAAATGGGGTATAGACTTCATGAGACAATTCCTTGTTTAATTTGGTTATTATTATATTATATTATCTGTTGATTGTTATTGAATATGGGTGGAAGTAAATCCAATATGACTTATGATGCTATGGTTTAATTTTATTTTTTCAGGAATATTTTATTTGGATGATTTAGTGTACCACGATCCATCATTATTGACTAAGGTAATTACTTTTGTAAAATAAAATGGTTTCATATTATAGATATGATATGGGGTGAACCATAAAACACCAACCCCATATCATATATTAACTAATGGACAAGAATTATTTTCCAATAGGGATATCAAGAAAATCCCAAAAAATGTGGTAAAACCCAATCAAAAGGAATAGAGACAAAAATTGATGGTACCATATAGGAGTATAGGACTGCCTATAAGACACCCATACGAATGATCCCATGATTATTTATTTACGAGAGAACTGTCACCTCCTGGTGTAATTGGAACACAATGCCTAATAGAAAATGATACAGATGAATGTGGACCTTGAATGAGCTAGTAAAGAAAGTAAATTTAAACTGAAAGAGTTAAATAAAATATAGATAGAGGCTTTTGATAACAAAAATATTCAAAAAGATGGATCGAGGATAAATCATGGAAAAAATAATTCAATAAATATCCATAAACCTTGTAGATAGTGGTTTATTATATAACTCCACACTCAAACACAGGCCTAGTAAATTTCAGTCATGATGGGAATGACCTTATACTCTTATTTCAGTATAACATTTTGGGGATATTATGATTGAAAAATGAGGAAGAATTAAATTCAATATAAATAGTCATAGGAGAAATAAATTTCAAGGGATCATACCTTATGAACCAATAGAGGATACTGCAGTATTCACCTTTATTACCACTAAAGACCAACCATGTTCATCCTTTCCATTACATTTTAATAAATAAATGAATTCCATTTTTTATATTATTAAATTAAAAATAAATTTAAATTCATTGTGTAATCTAAATAAATTATGTTTAGGGGATGTAATAATAAATTCTTGTATTTTCCAAATGTTTTAAATTTTGATCTGACCCAACATCATTAAAAAATGCACTTATCGGAGGAAACTGGAATTTTTTACATTGTCCATTCATCCCCCTCTGTATTTTTTAGCATGATTGAACATGCCTAATATATCATTTATTTCATTCTGATTTTCCAAATCTATTAATTAAGATATTATAAGGAATAAAATGAAGAAATAGAATAGAACACATGTCATGAAATGTATACACATTTTAAAAGTGTTGTAGAACAGAACTGAAGGAATTGGACTTACACAATCCAACTAAAACATAAGTACATAAAAGAGTTTATTTTTTTAAATTTCATAGATTTTTTATTTAATATATTTTTGTCAGAAATTGTTTCCTTACACTATCAATGAAAATTATTTACCCATAATTATTTTTCTTTATTAACAGGAATGACCTAGGAAATATGAATTCCTTAAGAACCTCATGAATCCATGTTTTAGATTACAAGGTAATTAATACTGAAGGAGTAAAATGGGGAATTTACTAATGATATAATATAAAGGATATTGAATTAATGAAAAATTATTTTATGTAATTATTTGGTTAATTAACATGAAATTTTCCAATAGTTTCACACATTAAATAAATAATCTTTTGATGTATTGATTTGTAATTATTATTGAATTACATTATTAATTTTCCCAATTTTAATGTTCTATTACTTAGATGATTTCTAGAATAAATAATCCTTAATTTTATCTTGAACATATTTCTTGACTGGTATTATAGAATTTCATTAGAACTTGCCAAAATCCATGACTATTGAAACCACATTTAAAATTATTGGGGAATTTTCTTTATTATACCCATATACTTGGAACCAACATTAAATTATTCATATTTTATCTTATATGATACAAGAATGAAATTTCAAGGAATGATTCACATTATAATCCATTCATAACTAGCTATACTTATATTCCATGATATTTTAAAGATTATTGATGGTGGTGTGGGATGTCATGGAATAATGGATGCATTACATTTCAAGAGAAAACATATGGGGGTCTATTGTTGGTATTGGTAAGGCGTCATGTTTCATACATTGAATATATTGGTTTCCCTTCTAATAAAACAAAACAAAAATAAAAATAGTGGGTTATTGTCTGGGAAGAAAATGAATTACCCTTACCAGACCAACGATCTATTAATAGAATGTGGTTAGGTGGGGGATGTGATATATCTTCTAAGTATAATCTTTCAAAAAAATCATGGAGGTGAAACTATTTCATAATACTAACACTGATCATAAACATACATAGCATGTTGGGATACAGTGGTTTTAATTTTATAGAGGTTATTTTCATTATAATTTACTTTTAATATATTGAAACATTCTTTAGAGATAAGCATCCTTTTTAGCATTAAATTTTTCAACGTAAATCATACCAACATTAATCCTCATATTCATCAAATTCTTTTTTTGAATCCTTCATGATTTATAGTGAATTTTTACTTTTAGAGGGGGAGAAATTGGTTCCATTACCATCTTATTGAAAATGAGGGTATACACAAGAAATGATCAAAAATCCACTTGATTTTTTATCATTGGTGATGAGAGAAAAGAATAATATGTGAGGTCATTCATTGTGTCGAATATATTATTATAATTAATTATAATATATAAATGAATGGGTGGTGAGTACCGACCAATTATCAATGGGAAAAATTAAAATACTTGGTTTATTAGTTTATTTAATGCACGTCATGATTAATTGGTGTTTTATGTAAATCTTGATTGGTTGACCGCATTTGATAATCATTTGAATTAATTTCTTGTAAATTTGAATATTGGTGACATTTTATTCCTATTTTTTTATGTATATATTACATGCTTAGGGAAAACAATGTTATAATTGTGGGTGAATTTACAAGGCCAATTTGAGAAACCATTTTGGGAGATAAAATTTCTCGTTTATATACATTAACTGATTAAACTTTCTTGTTTCTAATTTATTTAATTTTTTATATAAGTGAAAAAATTTGATAAGAAAGGATAAAATAGAGAAAAATATTATGATCCAAAACCTAATTCACACTATTCCCCAAAGAAACATTCTATGACACTAGATATTTGAAGACGTATGGATGATGCACAACTATCAAGGATAAGACCTATAGTTCGGGATTTTGGAACCAGTCTAAATATAGGAAAAACATTTGAAAATTAAAATCAAATGTTGTGTAAGATATTTAAATGATGTGAAACGATAGAGGTTTGTATGACTTAAATAATTCCTTATCATAGAGAAAACTCATTTCCCTGCACATTAGAAATCATGAAAGCTGATTTCACAACATGTATGTTCTCATATAGATTCCTAAAATGGTTATTTACGATGGTTTTTTTATGGAAAATTCATAAATACACCTAGTTATGATTGATTATAATGGGATACCAATTAATGGACCATAATGACACCTTAAATCCTTATTAATGACTCTAAATAATAGGTTAGGAATCAATTGAAGAGTATCGATTGACAAGGAAATCTTTGGATGATAACCTAATAGTGATATATTTTGTTGCATTCAATTTATTTTATTTTATTTTATTTATTTAGAAATGTCTTCCCTCTCTCCAATCAACTCATCTTCCCCATAAATGGAGTGGTATATCCTTTGTGTGGTTGCAAAATGGGATGGATGGACCTTTGAGCATTGTTTTAGTTTTCTGCCTTAAATATAATAAATACTTTCATTTCATTTAATTCTGGTACCAATTCTTAATTCAGTTTTAATACCTTCTTATGGGGGTAATCTAATGAGTCTATCCCTCATCATCCCCATCTACTGATGGAGGGAGAGGAATGAAAAGTTGAATCTCCCTCTAACCAGTTTAGTAGATGAAAAATAGGGAATGATTTTTAAATAGTGATAATATTGCTTAAGGTCCAGTCAAACCTACTCAAATCACCACACACATCATCTTTTTTAAATCAATAAATTTTAATTCCTTTTTTATATTCATTTCCTCAAACCAATCAAAAATCAATTTTTTAAAAATCAACCAAATTTGCAAAAATATATTTTTCTACACATCAATTTGGGACACTAACATTCTTAACTACTATAACATATAAGGTAATAATAATTTTTTATTTTTGAATTACCCAAAAAATTCATGAATCAAACACCCCATCTTGGAGACATTAGTTAAGAACACCATTTATTATGGGAATATATATAATAGGCTAGGCTTATACACTCATGTGAAACTTTTCCTGACATAGTCCTCAAAGGATATCCATTCCATATAAACATATATGGAAGACCTTCAACATTCTTCATCTTTCATCATCTATCAAATTATATTTCATGGATATGTTCCCCTTAATCATAAATATGATAAACAATGAATATCTCCATCCATAAAAGGATAAAGAATGAATATATATATATATATATATCTTCTCTTATCAGAGGATAAAGAAGGAATATGATAGTTGGGTATCCATCTTAGTGTAAGTCACAAATATGTCCTCATATTTTCAATCCTCTTGGGAAATAATCCTCATGGTGGATAATTACACTTCAATTCCCATCAACGAGTTAGGGATGAGTTGAACTAAGAACATTCTAATTTATATTATAATAATGATATTTTTGACTTCTTATTAAGGCCCAATATTCATATAAGACAAAAATATCATATGTTTTCTTATAGATCCATATCCTATATGGGACATCTAATTGATCCTTATGAAACCATTATTGTGTATGCCATGTTTGAACATCAAGGAAACCTGACCATGTAATCCTCATACATGTTCAATATTTAGTGCTCATGGGATGTTTTCAGTATTCTTATATGTCTTTTTTTCCCACACTAAGCATGAGCCACATGTTTATAGATACAAGTTATGATTGTACAATTATTATAATGTTGATTCCCATTAAGGTTACTCATTTTTTAATGTCTTACAATATATATAATTCACTCAAAAGGACATTGTCCCTATGAGTTATATAAGGGATTCCTTAGATTCATGTCTCCCAATCAAACCAGTATCATCAAAAAATTTACAATACAGAAACTCATAATAGTTAAATTAAATGGATTCTTATTACATTTATTAATATGATATTTAAGATGCCTTCCTAAGGCCCAATCTCATTGTCTTATACATAAATTCCATCATATTCTTCATTTACACAAGAACTCAAACTGAAGGAAATGATACTAAATGATATAAAATAATTTCAATTAATTTTCTTAGAGGATACATAGGATTCCAATATGAGGTTCAATCACAATTCCAAAACACCAACCACCTCCCCAGATGGTGATAAACACTAGTGTTCTTGAATATACCACCAAACAAGTTAATCACAAATAAAAAATAGAACAATTAAAGAACTACGATATATTGTAGTCATTATAATCAACACATGGGTTTTCCCCTCAATGGGAGAGGAGTAAAAAATCACATATCAGTGATTTGGAAGGTTTCATGAACATATATTAAATCAATAATAGATTCTTAGAATAGTTAATAATTTCACTACCCCCAAAGGGTGTGATGAGATTGACCTTCCATTCTCTCAACCAATATGAGTTCATAAGTGTCATTGGTAAGAATATCCAATGACCTTATTTATTTGGAATTTCACTACTAAAACTTGGCCTTTTATCAGCACTAAGAACCACCATTAATAGTGCTAGAAAATCACTGTTAATGCCGGCGTAGATAAAGGGGGGTCCCTTTATCAGCGCTTTTGTCAGCATTGATAAAGGCCACTTTTATCAGCGCTTTTCAGAGCGCTGATAAAGGGGACCCCCTTTATCTACGCCAGAATTAAAAGTGCTTTTATAGCACTAATAAAGGGTTTCCTTTATCAGCACAATCTTGAGCACTAATAATAGGGCCCTTTATCAGTGCTCTTTTAGCGTTGTTAAAGGAGTCCTTTATCAGTGCTCAAAAAAGCACTGATAAAGGCACCTTCCCCTGCACCTGCACAAACAGCACCTGCACACCTGCACAAAATAGCACCTACACACAAACCAAGAACCGAAAGACAACAAATCATACATAATATTTTGAAAAACAATGTTATATACATTTACTTAACAGTATGAATACAAGAAAACACATTGCTATATACATTTCAAACAATGTTTTACATGGTTATAATTACAATTATCCAACAAAAGTTATAAACATTAATGTTTTATCCATTGATATTTTTGATCCTCTCTATAAAATTTTCATCCATGGTATTCGTTGCTGAACAAAGAATCTGAACTCAAGGAAAACAATTCACCTATATTAGAAAACAAATATTATGTAAGTAATACAATAATGAAATAAATTAAAACATTAATATGAAAGAATACATTAATATGGAAATTTGAATCTAAAATATGGAAATGATAAACTCAAATGTTTTTATTCTGATAACAATTAAAGGGAATAATGTAAAATCAATATGTTATTGGATGATTTATCTCATTTAACAAATACTGATTCTTTATCTAATGAAAAATTTACTTGTCACACCGTGTGTCGGATTGAGGTGAGGTTGATTTGTACACGTCACAAATGACTCATGGATAGTTTTCCTAAAGTATCAAAACAATACGAACGTGTTTGATCGGTTTCCCATACGTCACTTGTTTGTTTTCTAAAGTTAATGTCAATTTCAAAGTGATATTAGGCACTTTTATCCATATTGTTCACATCATGCGTCTGATTGAGGTGTGTTTGATTCATACACGTCACAAATGACTCATGGATAGTTGTCTTAAAGTATCAAAACAATATGAACGTGTTTTCTCGGTTTTCCATATGTCACTTGTGTTATTTTCTAAATTTAATGTCAATTTCAAACTGATATCAGACACTTTTAGCCATACCGGCCACACCGTGTGTCGGATTGAGATGCAGTCGATTCGTACACGTCACAAATGACTCATGGATCATTTACCTAAAGTATCAAAACAATCTGAATGCATTTGATTGGTTTTCTATAGGTCACTTGTGTTGTTTTCAAAAGTTAATGTCAATTTCAAACTGATATCAGAACCTTTTAGCCATGCCTATCACACCGTGCGTCGGGTTGAGTTGCGGTCAATTTTTATACATCACAAATGACTCATGGATCATTTTACTAAAGTATAAAAACAATCCGAATGTGTTTTCTTGGTATTTCGTATGTCAGTAGTGTTGTTTTCTAAAGTTAATGTCAATTTGAAACTGATATCAGACACTTTTAGCCATACCGGTCACACTGTTTGTCAGATTGAGGTGCGGTTGATTCATACATGTCAAAAATGACTCATAAATAATTGTCCCAAAGTATCAAAACAATACGAATGTGTTTTCTCGGTATTTCATATATCAGTAGTGTTGTTTTCTAAAGTTTATGTCAATTTGCAACTGATATCATTCACTTTTAGCTATACTGGTCACACCATGTGTCATATTGAGGTGCAGTTGATTCGTACACCTCAAAAATGACTCAAGGATCATTTTCCTAAAGTATCAAAACAATCTGAATGCTTTTTCTCGGTATTCTGTATGTCACTTGTGTTGTTTTCTAAAGTTAATGTCAATTTCAAATAGATATCAGACACTTTTAGCCATACTGGTCACACTGTGTGTCGGATTGAGGTGTGGTCGATTCGCACACGTCACAAATGACTCATGGATCGTTTTCCAAAAGTATCAAAACAATATGAACAAATTTTCATGGTTTTTCTTATGTCACTTGTGTTGTTTTCTAAAGTTAATGTCAATTTCAAACTGATATCAGACACTTTTAGCCATACCGGTCACACCGTGCATCGGATTGAGGTGAGGTTGATTGGTACACATCAAAAATAACTCATGGATCATTTTTCCAAAGTATCAAAACAATCCAAATGCGTTTTTTTGGTATTTCGTATGTCATTAATGTTGTTTTCAAATGATTATGTCAATTTGAAACTGATATCAGACAATTTTAGCCATACCAGTTACATCGTGCATCAGATTGAGGTGCGGTAGATTCATACACCTCAAAAATGACTCATGGATCGTTTTCCTAAAGTATCAAAATAATCTGAATGCGTTTTCTCTATATTTCGTATGTCACTTGTGTTGTTTTCTAAAGTTAATGTCAATTTCAAACTGATATCAGACACTTTTGGCCATACTGATCACACCGTGCATCGGATTGAGGTGAGGTCAATTCGTACACATCACAAATGAATAGTGGATCATTTTCCTAAAGTATCAAGACAATATGAATGTGTTTTATCAGTTTTCCATATGTCCCTTTTGTTGTTTTCGAAA
Organism: Viscum album; assembly: GCA_963277665.1. Classification (NCBI taxonomy): domain Eukaryota; kingdom Viridiplantae; phylum Streptophyta; class Magnoliopsida; order Santalales; family Viscaceae; genus Viscum; species Viscum album. The sequence goes on from OY728129.1 coordinate 941,752,505, forward strand.
GTTAATGTCAATTTCAAACTGATATCAGACACTTTTAGCCATACAGTTCACACCGTGCATCGGATTGAGGTGTGGTTGATTCATACACATAAAAATGACGCATGGATCATTTTCCAAAAGTATCAAAATAATCTGAATGTGTTTTCTCTATATTCTGTATGTCAGTAGTGTTGTTTTCTAAAGTTTATGTCAATTTGAAACTGATATCAGACACTTTTAGCCATACCGGTCACACTGTGTGTCTGATTGAGGTGAGGTTGATTATTACACATCACAAATGACTCGTGGATCATTTTACTAAAGTATCAAAACAATCCGAACATGTTTTTTTTGGTCGTATGTCACTTGTGTTGTTTTCTAAAGATAATGTCAAGTTCAAACTCATATTAGACACTTTTAGCCATACTGGTCACGTTGTGCGTCGGATTGAGGTATGGTTGATTCGTATACATCAAAAATGACTCATGGATCATTTTCCCAAAGTATAGAAACAATCCGAATGCATTTTCTCAGTATTCCGTATGTTAGTAGTGTTGTTTTCTAAAGTTTATGTCAATTTGAAACTGATATCAGACACTTTTAGCCATACCAGCCACACTGTGAGTCAGATTGAGGTGCGGTTGATTCTTACACCTCACAAATGACTCATGGATCATTTTCCTTAAGTATAAAAACAATCTGAACATGTTTTCTCGGTATTCTGTATGTCATTTTTGTTGTTTTCTAAATTTAATGTCAATTTTAAACTGATATCAGACACTTTTAGCCATAACGGTCACACTGTGAATTGGATTGAGTTGAAGTAGATTCTTAAAAGTCAAAAATGAATCATGGATTGTTTTCATAAAGTATCAAGAAAATATGAATGTGTTTAATCGGTTTTCCATATGTTACTTGTGTTGTTTTCTAAAGTTAATGTCAATTTCAAACTGATATCAGACACTTTTAGCCATACTGGTCACACCGTGTGTCGGATTGAGGTGCGCTTGATTTCTACACATCACAAATGACTCATGGATAGTTTTCCCAAAGTATCAAAACAATATAAACATGTTTTATTAGTATTCTATATGTCAGTAGTGTTGTTTTCTAAAGCTTATGTCAATTTGAAACTGATATCAGACACTTTTAGCCATACCAGTCACATCGTGCATTGGATTGAAGTGAGGTTGATTCATACACCTCAAAAATGACTCATGGATCATTTTCCTAAAGTATAAAAACAATCCGAATGCGTTTTCTCATTATTCCATATGTCACTTGTGTTGTTTTCTAAAATTAATGTTAATTTCAAACTGATATCAGACACTTTTAGCCATACCGGTCATACCCTTCATCGGATTGAGGTTCGGTTGATTCATAAACATCACAAATGACTCATGGATCATTTTCCTAAAGTATCAAAATAATCCAAACGTGTTTTCTCGATTTTCCATATGTCATTTGTGTTGTTTTCTAAAGTTAATTTCAATTTCAAACTCATATCAGACACTTTCAGCCATACCGGTCACACTGTGCGTTAGATTGAGGTGCGGTTGATTCGTACACATCACAAATGACTCATGGATCATTTTTCCTAAATAATAAAAACAATATGAATGTGTTTTCTCAGTATTCCATATGTTAGTAGTGTTGTTTTCTAAATTTTATGTCAATTTAAAACTGATATCAGACACTTTTAGCCATACCGATCACACCATGCATAGGATTAAGGTGTATTTGATTCTAACACGTTAAAAATGACTCATGGATCATTTTACTAAATTATCAAAACAGTCCGAATGAATTTTATCAATTTGACGTATGTCACTTGTGTTGTTTTCTGAAGTTAATGTCAATTTCAAACTGATATCAGACACTCTTAGGCATACCAGTCTCACCATGTGTCAGATTGAGGTTTGGTTGATTTTTACACGTCACAAATGACTCATGGATCATTTTCCTAAAGTATCAAAACAATCTGAATGCGTTTTCTTAGGTTTCTGTATGTCACTTGTGTTGTTTTCTAAAGTTAATGTCAATTTGAAACTGATATCAGACACTTTTAGCAATACCGGTCAAACTATACATCAGATTGAGGTGAGGTTGATTCATACATGTCAAAAATGAATCATGGATCGTTTTCCCAAAGTATAAAAACAATACAAACGCATTTTCTCAGTATTTTGTATGTTAGTAGTGTTGTTTTCTAAAGTTTATGTCAATTTGAAACCGATATCAGACACTTTTATCCATACCAGTCACATCATGCATCGGATTAAGGTTTGGTTGATTCGTACACCTCACAAATGACTCATGGATCGTTTTCCTAAAGTATCAAAACAATCCAAACACATTTTCTTGGTATTCCATATGTCACTTGTGTTGTTTTCTAAAGCTATGTCAATTTCAAACTGATATCAGACACTTTTATCCATACCGGTCACACCGTGCATCGGATTGAGGTGCGATTGATTCATACATGTCACAAATGACTCATGGATCATTTTCCTAAAGTATCAAAATAATATAAATGCATTTTCTTGATTTTCCATATGTCAGTAGTTCATAAGAGTCTCTCATTAAGTTATTCTTTACTAGAAACTCAAATCATTTCTAAAACCATTCTTTATAATCTTAGTATATGAAACATAATAAAGGGTGATAATAGATTCTCAATAAGTGTAAACATGGGAGATATCAATGATCATATAAAGATAATATAAGTAGTAGTAATTCATCTTCATTGTCCCATTTCTTTACATTCTTCCATCAGGTACGTTGCCCATTCGTTTCTAAACACATCTATATCATCTTGTGAATAGGAGTTTTTGCGACAGTCATAGTAGTACTAAAAAAATATAAATACGCAAAGGATTAATAAATATTTTAAAAGAACTAGTAATTATTTTCGAAAATACCTCTTCAGGGATGCTAGTTTGTTCATCAAATATGATATCTTTCATAAATTTACAATTATAATAACCGTAGTCCTTTCTGTTTGTTTGTTTCGGACACTGTAGAAACATCGAGAAAAATAAGTAATCTGTTTTGATATGTATTTGGATAGTGAAATATAATTATATATAACTCGATACTTTTCCATTTGTAGATCTTGTGCACCTTTTCTTCCTTAGGCCCTTGATTCATTCCAGCCTTTAGACGATATTCATACACCGCCCTATCATAACAGAATCCTCATTAAAAGATAATATAAATTATATAACTAGATATTTTGTTCTAAAATGTTGGATATAGTGTATTAAAAATTGACAATCTCCATCATGTGTGGTCAGTTTTTTTCATATCCATGCAGTGAATCAAGAAAATAAATCTTTGGAGTATCCAAATTGACTGTAATGAGCATGAAATACTGCCTAAAAACACAAAAAGTAATAATTAATGATAGGAATGAAAATATAATTGATATTATTAAAATGTTGAGTTTTACACCTGCAACTTTGGTATTAAAAAGAGCTTGTTAGACGTAATTCTATATTGAAACATTCTGAGTAGGTTTGACATTAATTCAGCCTGAAAACCGGAATCTATTTCTTTTTGTTGTGTAGATATGGTGTGAGGACTAACGAGTCCAAATTTGTATTCATGGGAAAATCCCTTCAAATGTTTTTCATATATATTACTGCGAATAATATGAAATGTATTTATCCATAATTATTATATTATATCAGCTTATGTAAAATCAAATCATGAAAACATACCTCATGTATACATTTATAACTAAGGCACCTAGCCAGTCGTATGTGATGATTTCAGTTACAGTGTCAGCACTAACAAAATATAATGTTTCCTCTCCGTACATATCTTTTTCACAAGTAATTTTGTGATTATTTCCGCCTTTAATTTGCGTATCCACATGATCTTGCAATGATATTAAATGTGGATATAGAACGGGTGGGGTGAAGGTGCTCTCAGTAGATTGTTTTGATCTGTTGGTTGATCTTTTTTGAGTCGCTATTTTGTTTTATCTCCTTCCTTTTTTCCTTTTGTAATAACATTCATCGGTTCAGCCATTTTCTAATTAAATTTTAAAGGTTATGATTGAAAAATGAATTGGAAATTAATACCTCCTGGTCAACAGGTTTTTTTACAAGATTCGACGTCCAGCAACAAATGTTCCAACAGATTTTTCCACCATATGAATGTTGTCATCGTAGTTTGGAATGGGTAGCTTAGTGCTCGGATCATGAGCTATGTTAATCAATACTTTGACATGACCGGTTGGAAGTGGTCTGGAGTGTAGCATGTCATTCTGCATATTGAACACCGTAGCCCTCACTACAAGGCGATGGCTGGGAGTTTACAGATATAAAAAACATTTATTTTTTACCCTATAGAATATCATTACAAGAAAGGTATCAATGTCTATGTGGTTCAAATTTCATAGAAATAAATATTAGAACATTGATTACCTCGGTTAAGTCAGATCTTTGAGGGGAATGGATCTCCTCAAAGCTGGTGGGGGTGGGGCGGGATCTTCTCATGTGGGTTGTTCTTGAGTTGTTTCTTCTCTTCGCCTCTCCCCCATCAAAGTTTCTAGCAACTCTCCCTGACTTTGGAATTTTTCTCCAAGGGTATCTAGTCTATCCCTCATCATTTTTATTTCTTTAGTTTGTTCCTCCTCTTGTTATTTTTTATAAAAATATGTCTGGGGTGTCACCCCAAAACCCACACCTCTGACGTGACCATACTGTTCTAGCTGTTTCAAGGCCACTGAAAGTATGTCCACATCCAGTGCGGGTGTTGTTTATTCTTATGACTATGTCAAATTGAAAATATGGGAAAATAAGTAATCATCATTATGTAATAGTGATTTAAAGAAAAACAAATTTATATTATGTTATACTTACACATGTTTCCCAAACTTTTTGTGTGTTTTCATCTACCAGTTTCCCCTCTCTATTAACATGAGCCTCCTTCCATAACACATGGCATGGGATGGAAATGGAATGGGATTTTGATTCATAAATATTCATATAAACAGAGAAACATTATTATAGTGTTGTTTAATGTCACATAAAATTATTACAGTACTTTTAAAATATGTACCAATTGTTTTTCAATTAAAGTGTACCCCAACCTTGTTTTATGGTAGGGGTACGCTGGTTTTGTTGCCCGTTATTTATTTTCAGCACTCAATTGCTATTTCATAAATAAAAAATTTTCAATCAAAGTGATGAATACAAGAAATGTTAAACAGCGTGTTACAAAACACAATGTACCTGAAAAGTATGCTCTGTACGACAGTTGCAAAACGCATCTCACGCTCCTTGGGATATCAAGTGTGCATAAAGAGGAGGTTGGTGTGGCTTGATTTTCCCTTCAACATCTTTCAGATGACATTTTGTTAAAATGGTGCAAAATCCTCTATGAACCTTTCCTGCCAATATTAATACAAATTCTTTAAGCGAGACATCTACTATAAATGTACTCTACAAGAGATTATGAAGAGTTAGTAAATATTTTAGCATTTTATTTTATTTTAAAAAATTAAATAAATGATATCGTAATGTTACCATAATATCTTCCCACATTAATGTATTTATCTCGCTGACAACATGGTGCCATGACTCTATATCAATTGGCATGCGTTTCCGAGTGATGATTCCAATGTAGCTACTAAACGTGGCATTGTTGGGGTTTACATGCTGGCCTCGCTTATTCCATCGCACCTCATATTTGATGCCTTTTTCTTTTGCCTTAATGATTTTGGCTAAAACTTTCAAACTAAGGCACACCTATTTTTTTGTGCCTCTAGGGTTTCATGTCCTACCATTTCCTTTGTTTTTGTATCATCATTATGTTCCTCTAAAGTGCTAGCATTGGCACTGGGACCAGCAACAATAGGTTGAGAAACCTATTGTACCTCAGTAGTGGGACCAGTAGCAACAGGTTGAGAAACCCATTATACCTCAGCAGTGGGACCAGCTGCAATAGGTTGAGAGACCTGTTGTACCTCAGCAGTGGGACCAGCTGCAACAGGTTGAGAAACCTGTTGTTTCTTAAGATTGGGTGCATCAGCAGGTGCAGATGTCATTATCTACAGAAGTAATTTAACATTTAATTTAGATCACATAAAAGCATCAGCAAATAGATAATAACATAATGTAACACAATCTATATTACAATAAAATAATAACCTGATTATTGAACTCTCTTTTTTTAAAGGCTGAAGGGATTTGACCCCTCTATCGACAATCCATATCCCTTCATTATGGTCTCCTATGACATAAAAAACGTCTTCTACATTGGGACCACTACAAAATTATTACAAAATCCCAATGAAAGGTTCATCCTCTGTTGAATTTTCATCTGACCCTTCAGTTGTTTTGATCGATAATAGAACAATTGACCAGTTTCAGTTTACAGGATCTGGAACATAAAATACTTGAATTGCCTGTGATTCCATTATAAACGGTTCATCTTTCTCCCCTTCCTTACTAAAATCAACTTTCACGAATCCCAATTCACCTATTTTAACAGCACTCCTTTTATCAACCCACTTGCATTGAAAATCGGAACTTGGAATTTTGTATAATCCAACTCCAATATTTGTTTGATGATGCCAAAGTATGACATATTCACATAAATTGGATTTATGTCCTTAGCACCAGAAACATGCATCGCTTCAGCCACAAGTGTAACCCCACTATTATTCATGGTATTGTCTTCATCATGTTCATTAGTATAAAATGTATAACCATTAACTACATAAGCATTGTAAGATAATACATACACGCTTGGTCCTCCAGCTAGCCATCAAAGTCGTTCTGAAATTGACTCTGGATTTTCATCTGACTTCTTAAAAATATGGTCCCAAAATCATCATATAAACTATCAATTATGTGTATCAGATATCCATTTTTTATCCCTAGATGGATTCAAATGCCTAAGATTTTTTTTGTGGGTTTCAACATATGGGTCAACGTCAAAATTGTTATGCAAAACATAAAGGTGGTCCTGCTCCTGATCTGTAATATTGATTGTGACAACCTGTCTTCTAGAAATTCCTTCACCCTCAAGCTGCCCAGTGTGACAAGATTTAGATAGGCCAATGCTTTCCACACCAAACAGGTATTCGGTACAGAATTCAATGGCTTCCTCAACAATATATCGCTCCATAATACAACCCTCTGCCCGACTTCAATTTTTGACATACCCTTTCAAAATATTCATATATCGTTCAATGGGATACATCCATCTGTAATGTATAGAGCCACATAGTTGAATCTCTCTCACCAAATGGACCATCAAATGAACCATTATATCAAAAAATAAAGGTGGGAAGAACATTTCTAATTCACATAATATGACAACTATTTCTCTTTCCATAGTTGGCAATTTCTCCAGGTCTATAACATTGCTACATATAGCTTTGAATAAGAAACACAGTTTCATTAATGTATGGAGGAAATTCTTGGGAAAAATGCAACGTAAAGAAATAGGAATGAGATCTTGCATCAAAACATGGCAGTCATGTGATTTCAGACCTTTTAACTTCAAATCGCTCATTGACACTAGGTTCCTGATATTTGACGAATACGCCTTTCGATCCTTTACGTCATTCAAGATGTTTCAAAACTGATATCTCTCCTGCCTAGAAAGAGTGTAAGCAGTAGGAGGAAGAAATGTTCATTTTTCACCCTTCACTAGTGCCAACTCTTCTCGTATTCTCATCTCAACCATGTCCAACCTAACCTTAATTCCATCTTTTTTTTTGCCAGGTGTATTTAGCAACGTGATGATGACACTATCAAATACATTTTTTTCTACATGCATAACATCAATAAAATGTCTGACATATAGACAATTCCTGTATGGTAATTCAAAAAAAACTGATCTCTTTTTCAACCGATTTTCATAAGGTTCTTTGAATCCGGTTTACCAAAAGTAGTGTCCAAATTTTTAACTTTCTCAAACAATTGATCACATGTTAGTGGAGATAGTGTTGTGCGTTCTTCTGAACTTCCATCGAATGATGTTATCCAAAATTGGTACTTATGTTGTTGGGGTAGATATCTGCGATGTCCTAGAAACACAGTTTTCGATGAATATTTCAACCTAATTGATTGTGTACCTTGTTCGCAAATAGGAAACCCTTGAGTTCCTTTAATGTTATATCCTGACAAATTTCCATAAGCAGGGAAGTCATTTATCGTCCCATACAACATGGATCTCAATGGGAAATCTTCCTTTTTGTAAGCATCATACAATGTAACACCTGAATCCCATAATAATTTCAAATCTTAGATCAATGGATCTAAATAAACATCAATATCATTACCCAGTTGTTTTGGTCCTGATATAAGCATATATAACATGATGTATTTTTATTTCATGCATAACCACGGTGGTAAGTTATAATTTACCAACATAACCGGCCATGTACTGTGACTATTGCTTTGAAAACCAAAAGGATTCTCTCCATCTGTACAAAATGCAAGACGAAGGATTCTCAACTCCTTTCCAAATTTAGGATACTCATGATCAATTCTTCTCCACTGAGGAGAGTCTATTGGAAGACGTAGTATCCCATCTTTAATTCTTGTATCTTCATTCCATGTCAATTGTCCTGCAGTCTCCTCACTTCCATATATATGCCTAAACCTTGGAATGATTGGAAAGTACCATAAAACTATAGTAGGACTAGATTCATCTTTCTTGTATCAAGAAGCACCACACTTTGGGCATTCTTTAAGTGATTTGTAGTCCTTGTGAAACAGTATACAGTCAATCGGGCAGGTGTGTATTCTTTTAGAGATCATACCCTTCGAGCGTAGCATTCGTTTAGCATCGTATGTTCAGCTCGAAAGCTCATTATCTTCTAGGAGAATGTCATTCAGGAGAGCAAGTAGTTCCGTAAAACTGGTGTCACTGCACCCATTGTCTGCTTTCAAATTATACAGCTTCAGTACGGCTAACAGTGCTGTATATTTAGTGCAACCAGCATACAACGGCGTCTTTGCACAACTTTTTAACTTCTCAATCAATTTTGGGCAATCACGAAGTTCATATTCTACAGTCCTTGTCATTTCCGCAATACGATCTTCATCATCATTCACATCTGTAATTACATCCTATATACGGTCATCTTCATGGTTCGTACTTGTAATCATATCAGATGATCCATAAAACTCAGTGTTATCCCATCCACTGCCTACATTCATTGTTTCCTCGTGTTTATTACAACATGTATAACTCTGATCTATTCTGTGACAGATCAAGTGTTCTCCCAACTCCACTGGACTAATTTTTTTTGAATAACAATAGCATAAACATGGACAAAGGATTTGAGAAGGGTCATATGCATGATCTTTTGCAAACTTGATAAACTCTTTCACGCCTTCTTCATACTCTCTTATCAACCGATTGGAATTTATCCATTCTTTATTTATATTCATTCTATTTGAAATCCAAAGGATGGGCTTATGGGTTAGTGGAGAAGGAATATGAGTATAATTTAGATAAAAAAACTAGATACTTCAAAAAATGGTGGGGGTGTGTTCATTAATAGAAAATCTTGGGTGGTTTTTGTGATTCATCCATTATCTTCCTCTCTTCGATCCCCCCTAATGAGGGGTGGTTATTGGGAGTTTTTTATAGTGAGTTAGTGAGTTCTTCCCTAATACTTCCTCTATTACTATTATCATTTATTTCCCTATGATTTGGGATGATTTTAACTATGATTTTTCTGATGATTTAACTATATGATCTTCAAATAAATTTAGATGATGTAGATTTTGTTTGTATTGGCTAGAGGTTATCCTTGTATGATGAACGCACCATGTTTTGTGTGGTTTAGGTGGTGTTGTGTTTCCCAGTGAGTTTTTAAAATATTATTCCTAATTATATTAAGGTGAATAATTAATTATAAGTTTCTATAATTAATTATTTGTGAATTTTTCCTTGAGATTGGGTCTCAATCATTGGTACAAGATTAGATAAGTCATGTATAGTCTTTGTTGAGGATGAGTTGATCTTGGTGAGGGGGTTACTCTATTTTTTGAGGTAGGTGGACCCTATAATGGAAAACCATGTTCCAATTTATGCATAATTGTGCATTCATGCATGAGTATATGTGTTCTAGTTAAAGGGATATAAATCAAGAGAAACCTAGGTAAATAAATAGGGTTTTTTTGATCCACCAAGAGATAGAGTGATGGTTCTATTGAATGTTTGTGATTTTGTGATCATCCAGAGATTATGTCTCCATAGAGGTGAGGTTTCAAGTTGTGTTTATGAGAGGATCGGGTTGGGAATGAGATTTTTATAGCCTAGTTAGGTTTTCTAAGGTATTTGAGTAGGTATTAGAGTCTTAGACCTAAAAAAGATGGATAATATAGTTTTATATCTCCCGTATGATGGGAAACACCCTCTTAAGGATATATAAGAGTCATGGTGTGTGTGATGAGTAAGATATTCCATATGGGGATTGGTGAAGTGTGACATAGAGTATTTCCTCCTTATAATTGGATTAAGAGATCTCCAAGGGGAGATATGATATGGTACCTAAGTGAGGGTCATGGTAATAGTCTGGATGACTTAGCATAGGGTACCCAAGGCTCTTACTGTGAGTTTCTTATGATGGTCATTATTTAGTTTTAATGAGTTTTAATGTGGGAATTATAAGATGATATAGACTAGACTATAGAGGCCTAGATCAAGTATAGCATGTGGGTTGTGACATTACTATGTAGAGATGAGTGTGTGTTGGTATCAATGAGTAGAGATGGGTTAGGTTTGTAGAACCCAATAGATTCCCTTATAGGCGGAATTAGAATGTTGATAGGTTGAGAATAATTTTCATGTATAACCGAGATGGTTTTAAGGAGATTATTATGCAAGGCTAAATGGATGGTGACTTTTATCATTTATGGTCATACCGACTAAGAGATTGGGACTTTATATGACTTTCACCTAGTTGAAGTATGATCATCCATGGGGCCCACCTATTGATGATGTGGTTTAGCTAGTACGAGAGGTTGGATATCTAGATACCCTCCTTAGATTACTATTTATATGTTTTGTGGCATGAGACAAGATGGATAGCCTTTTTTTAAGTGATAAGGTGTTGGTAGGACCCTACTTTGAGTGAGAAGGCATTGGTCAAAGGGGATTGGTGTGTGACTTCCATGGGATCCACCTATTGATGGTTCGTTTTGACTTGCGATAGAGTTTGGATATTGTGATTCCCTCCTTAAATCATTTTTTTCTGATAATATGATGTGAGATATAGAAATGGGGATCACTTAGTATTGGTTTGGAGTAGTTTTGTGAGACGTTGTCTATATAGATTCCCTCCTCAAATTGTTTTTTATGTGATGTGACGGTGAGACCCACCGTAAGTGAGAGGGGAGCAGCTGCTATGTTGTGGAATTATAGGATATGTGAATCACACCCAATGTGAGAGGTTTGTGGCACTGTTATGTTATAAGAAAGGATGTGATATTAAAATTGGTATATGACCCAACCCAGAGAGAGTGGGTAGTGGGAAGGAATTGGTAGAAACCCTATTAAGCTTCATTTTTTTCGAACCCAAGGAGAATAGTGTACAATATATTGTACAATATAGAACATAATAAACATATGTCTCATCCCGTTGGCATGCCTCACCCGATGACATGAATTCACCAACACAGACGGTTCAAACCCTACCTGGCCTAACTATGGGGTAGTATCCAAAATAAGAAAAAGAACCATACTTAGGGCCACTAGACTAAGTGAAATCCTAATCTAGTGTAATAACCTTTCATAAAAAATACTCTCTATATTCAGGTTTCTATCAGAAGGATATAGTGGGGAGATCTAATCAAGATCAAACAAGTAACCAACCATATATACATGTTTCACACACACAAGCATCATACACAATAATCACACCAAATCATAATTAATCTTAATATTGTCAATAAATGAAAACATAATTAATTCAAGAAAATTCAATTTTACACACCTTAAGGAGGAGGACCCGGTGGAGGAGGAAGAGGAGGCATCGATAGCAGAGGCAACGCGGAGGTAGAGTGGAGGCAACAGAGGCAGCAGAGGCAGCTCGGAGGTAGTGGAGGCAACGGAGGAAGTGGAGGCAGTGGAGGAAGCAGAGGCAACGGAGTAGGCGGAGGAGGAGTAGGATGAGGAGGAGGAGGAGGTAGGGGTGGAGTAGGAGGATGAGAAGGTTGCGGTGGAGGAGGAGGAGGAGGAGCCGCAACAGAGGAGGAGGAGGAGAAGTAGGCGTCGGAGGAGGAGAATGAGGCAGCGGCTACGGCATAGGAGGAGGAGAAGGAGGCGGTGGCGGAGAGGAGGCAGTGGCGGAGGCGCAGGGTAGGGCTTCCGCGATTGACAGGGTGCGGGGAGGAGGAGTCGCGGCAAGAGGAGGAGGAGAAGTAGGCGCCAGAGGAGGTGAATGAGGTGGCGGCCGTGGAAGAGGAGGAGGAGAAGGAGGCCACGGTGGAGGGGAGGCAGTGACAGAGGCGTAGGGTAGGGCTTCCACGAAATCTTGACAGGGTGCGGGGAGGAGGAGGAGAACCCGGTGGCACTTATAAATCCTGTGGGGACCTTTATTAACGTTAGTAAAAAGCGCTGATAAAGGGAGTCTTTATCAACGCTAAAATAAAAAGCACTGATAAAGACCCCCTTTATCAGCGCTTTTTTAGCGCTGATAAAGGTAGGACTTTATCAGCGCTTTTTTAGCATTGATAAAGGGTGTATTTATCAGTGCTTTTCATTTTAGCACTGATAAAGACCCACTTTATTAGTGCTTTTGTAGTGCTGATAAATCCATACTTTATCAGTGCTAATAAAAGCACGGATAAATGTATAAATTTAAAAAAAAATATTATTATATATTTATTTAAATGATATTTATTATAAATATATATATATATATATATATATTAATAATTATAACTCTAAATAAATATATCTTTATTTATACTTATAAAATTATTTGAAAGGTATATTTCTATATTTATCATTGAAAATATAATAAAATATATATTTATTTTTTAAATATAATGTAATTTTAATTATAAGTGTACATTTTTTAGAACATATATATTACATGGGTAACATAATGAATTATAAATCAATAACACATCAACGTGATATGTAATTATAATCTATAAATGAACAATATTCATGCACATATATTATCAGATAACATATATGCATGATATATTCATTGACCCCAATTCATTGGAAGACGCATATATATTCAATAATTTTAATTATACATATATATTAAAAAGTATTATATATTTATAAATAAAACAAATACATTAAATATAAACAAATATAATAAATATATATATTAAATATAATGAATTAATAAATCTAAAAAATATAATGAATTAATAAATCTAATAAATATTATAAATCTAATAAATATATTTATTATAAATCTTATAATTATTTAATTATATATATATATATAGTTATAACATGTGTTTTTTGTTTAATGTATAAAATAAACATTATCATCACTAAGAAAAGTGCTGATAAGTATAACCTTTATCAGCGCTAAGAAAATTGCTGATAAAGGGATATTTAAAACACTGATAAATGTACCCTTTATCAGTGCTAAAAAAAGCACTGATAAAGGGTACAACTTTATCAGCGCTTGTTTTAGCACTGATAAAGGGTACATTTATCAGCATTTTTTTTAGCGCTGATAAAGTCCTACCCCTTTATCAGCGCTTTTCCGTTAGTGCTGATAAAGGTAGGCGCCTGCCTTGCCCAGTTTTGTGGTAGTGTTTATCCTCATATCTTGTAATGGTTTTGGTATTCATTTTGTGTTTATGTGGATAAACTATACCGATGTGATTTATTGGGAAACTATATTCATCCCCTCATTGTAAACCACTGTTGAAAATATATTCAACGTCCTTCTTCTTCTCCCATCCTCATCCCTTTTCCTTCCTCCTGGAACTCTCCCACTTCTACCTTTACTATTATTTCTAGAATCATTGTGAATAAACCCCACCATGTTTTAACATAATTCTCTTCAATTGAAATGTGATTCTATGGGTGGTGGATTACAATGAGACTATCCCCCTCACTTTCCAATATTACTTCTTTGGGGTTCCTTTCTATTGGCTCTTGTGTCTCCCATTGCTGGTCTTGATCTTCAATTATTCTCCTTATCCCTTATTAGCCTACCAACCATGAATAAACCCTTTTTTGGTCCAGAATGATGGACTTTAAAGGCTTTGTAGATGGGTGATGTGATAGGGATGAAGGCATCTATGTACATGTTTTTTATGTTTTCTCTTTTTCTCATTCCCTACTTCATGATTTCCCATTCATCATCTCATTTTGTTCTCAGTATTTTTATTCTTTTCTATGGTTATAAATTTTGGCTCAACATGATTCAATGTCTCTAGTTGTGTGTCCTTCTTCATGTGTTGGAGTAGTTTTTGGCTTTAGATTTTGATGGAGGATTCCATGTGGCAGATGGTTCCAATGCTTCCACTAGGACGATGAGGATAGATTCTTGGCTTTATAGTTCATTGTGCTTCTTATTCCCCTTTAATTGATGTTTTCTTGGAGATGGATTGGAAGAAGTGTTTAGTGGTCAAGATAATAACTGGTGCTTTCTGATTGAGGCATTCGTCCACTCTTTACTATGTTGTTGCTCCCAGCTTCCACCTCTCTTCTCCTAGACAGAATTGTGCTATGGTTTTAGATGGTGTCTTGGGCGGTGTGGTTAAATTGTCATCAGCATTTCTATAAGTGTCTATCGTGGTTGTTTCATTTCTATTTTGGATCCCTGAGGGTCTTGGTTTGTGGGTGTGTTGGAGCACTTCTTCAAGTATTCAATGCTTGGTTATGACGATGGATTTATATTACTGGTTTCATTTGATTTATTTTGGTATGTATTTTCTACAACTATTTTTACTGGTTTGGTGGTGTGGATGGATTATTTTCTAGTTTCTGGTAGATGGTGTGATTGGATATGGTCACCAGCATGCTGTTGTTGGGGAGGAGATGGTGTGAACATTTCCTATTAATGGGGTAAATAGTGCAGTGAATGTTTACTTTCCATGACTGAGCTAAAATATAGTAATGGATTGTAGGCCGTGGTGGTTGGTTGTGACATGTTTTAGGCTTACATTTTAATTTCAAAATCACAAAATTGGTTTGATTTGGGTATTATTTATTTAAATATTAAATTTGGTTTGCCGGTGAATATTTTTGGTTGTTGGATGATGAAGTCTGGTTTTATTTGGTAATTTTCATTTATTTGGTATTTGGTATGTGAACTTCCCACTAACCACAATGTGGATTTAAGAAAATACAAAAAAAAATATGGTTTAGAAGAAATAAATATATTATTATATAATTACTTCATTATCATAACTATTTTAAATTGTTATTATGATTATGGAATAACCATTATCAAATTTCATTCAATCCTATTAGAAACTAAAATATCACTTGTGCATACGTGATAACTACAACTTCCATGAGGTGATATGTTTTTGTTTTCATAACCAATTAACATTATTAGTTATAATGATGTATTTAATGAATATATATTAAATTTATGATATTATAATTTTTATGGATAAGTAAATTATTATTTAATTATCATTCCATACATCCACTAAAAAGTGCAGTCAAAACTTTTTCATACGTGAAGATAACCATCTTCACGAATTGATGTAATTTATTTTTCAAATCATATTTATATAAATAATTATAAAAGTGTATTATCATGACCCACTAACTCTAAATATTCTCATAATGATCTGGAAATGAAGGAAGAGAGATAATGACTCCCATGTCCCACCTACAGTAGACTCTGGGGTGGCAACCCAATCCATGGATATTCAAATCTATCCAAATGGGGGGTGTTACCATTTTATAGTAACCTAGATCAGGAGATAAGATGTATCACCCTTAATAAAACTCCATTAACTATATTAAAAATAAATCTAAAACCATCCAGCATGCATGTTTAAAATTAAAACTATTATTATTACAAATGAACTTTAATGTAAATAACCAAAAGTAAAGATAACCAGCAACACAACAACTGCCCCAAAGCCCGAGATAGTACGGTCCAGTACAGTCCATGTAATCCTCCTAAAAACATGAAAACACTTTTATTTAAACAGGGTGAGTATACAAGTATACTAAGTAGTAATAGATAAAGTCTCTCGTGTATCAGTGGAGAAGAATACTAATGCCCCTGTGAGAAAATAGCAAAAACAAACAACACTTAACAAGGTATAAAAACCACCCCAACCTCACCAAAGGCACACTCACCAAACAATGGAAGTCATGTAAATTAATATAAAACACATTAATTAAAGGGTACCCCACACCACATTCCCATTGATTAAATGATCTCACTCCCTAATAGAAAACATCATGGCACCCCCACCTATTTTGAAAGTACCATGTCATAACCCACCAGCAGACACCTAGGTCTCATAGCTAGTCCCGCAACCTGGACAAAAAAATCTCATCTTATCTTTCCCATAGACACATGGGCCTCACAACCACATCCCAACCATAGTCTCATGGGCCACATACCATGTCACATTCCAAAAACACATGGGAAATCACAAGAAATCTAATCCTAAGAGACATATGGGAAAACAAAACTCTCACTCACAGAGTTGGGCCTCACAAACCACTACATTTTTAAAGAATCTTGGGCTATCAACACCTAGAAGAGGGAGAAGGGAAGTACGGGTGGCCATCCATCCATCCTCCCACCATGATTTTTGGGAAAGACACCCTCCCCCAAGACAATGGGTGCGATCAACACATATTGATAATGAGGGTGGGTGCATATAGAAAATACAAGGAAAAAAACAGATATGTATATATTGTATCCAACACTCAAGACTAGCCTATGGGTTCTCAATCAAACAACCTACCACCCTATGATACTACCAAATTTTATACTACCTCTAAATGAATTATTTAATAATATTACGGGTCACTTAGGATGTTGAAAAATGAAATCCATCAACAACAATTCATGACTCAAAAATACCACTAGCTAGCTCATTTAACTAATTATCAATATTTATAAAGGAAACCATTATTTCAATCCATATCCACTTGCGGAACTACCAAAAATATGATGCATCAACGCACATAGTGTAAACCATTCTATGGGAAATGAACCACAGTAGATAAACTCACTTCATATTTCCACTCCATTTAACCCTAATACCAACCACTACCATCACGATTCTTCAAATTCATTCTTCCCTATCCATCCTCTCAATAAGAAAACCCCTAACATACAACTAAACCCCACAACACACCTTGTCGAAATGAACCTAACAAACCTAATGTATAATAACACCACACACATCACACCCAATAAAACAAATGTGGCACACCCCAAACCTGTAAACCAACTACTCAAACACTACCCATTTATTTTGTAACCAGTCAATCTCTTAACCTGAGAATCCATTACACCACCTATACTAAATCACCTTATAGTTGTGTTGTCAACCCCAACATAACATAACAACAAAAGGAAAAATATATAAAAAAAATACACGCATATCATAGCCACAGCAAAAAAGACAGGGTGTATTCAAATTTAGAAATGACTCATTCTTTAATTCAACTTGGTTAATTCATGGGTTATCAAAGAACAATTTATATCTTGGGGAAACCATTTATTTAACCCAATTTACATGGTTTAACAATTTCCTGTATATATCCACTTGAAAAATGATCAATATAATTCAACACAAGTAAAAAAATCAAAAAAATATCACCTATGGACATTCTTTTTAGTAGGCATATGACCCATACTACTCACAATATCAATAAACAAAAAAACAGAAGCATGCGTTAGTTTTCTCATCCCCTACCCATTTGTTTAAAGAATATTCAATTATATTTATTTAAATTATATTAAAATACCATTCCATGGGAACCATTCATACACCCATCCTACATGATACAAATTTTAAAAGAGACTAACAAATTCCCACTTAGAAGAATAGAATATTGGTAAACCTGAATCAAACAAAAATAGGGGGTTTGCAAGAAGTGGGGGGAACCTCCAGTGAGACGCAATCCAAGTGTGTAACACAGACACCTAGATCTTCATGGAAGAAAGTTTCTTGGACTCTTAGTATAAAGAGTATATATAAAACACAAAAGGGATCATGGATATCATCCCTACAAATTCTAGATCCTATATAAATGAAGGAACATTTTTAAAAGCAATTAATGTCAGATCACGATCAATACCACACGTTTTAACAGACATAAAACTTATAGAGCATTAGGAAATTAAATATATATTTTAAATAATTTGAAATGGTTTCAAGAAAACCTAAATATAATTTTAAGGTCATTTTACATAAAATAAAATGTTAAAGGGGTAAATCTGGAAGAAATAGAAAAAACTAGAAATTTGGAAAACTATCAAAATGAATCACAGTTGGGTGAGTCACCAAAGAAAGTCACTGATGGATGAGTAACTAAGGGACAATTCGCCAATGGTTGAGTTGATTTTGGGTGAATCAATATTGGAAAATTCACCGACACAACCTACCATCATTAAGTCACTGACGTGACTCACTGACGCTCCTCACTGACACGACTCACTGATGCCAGTCACCCAACACCACCTATAAATGCCACCGACGGACACCAACTACCGACTCCACCTATTAATTCCACCTAAAGATTCTACCTTCCATCACCACCTACCGTCTCTACATATTTATTCCACCTACCGATCCTGACTCACCATTTAGAAGATGGAAAAAATTGTAAAACTCTTAATATGAGTCACAATTGCCTCCTAAAACGCCTCAACACCAGTTTGTGGAAATATAATGAACATTGTATTTCTATGAAATTACATGTAATTATTAAAAAATATTATAGTGATTACATTATTATCATTCTAGATATGTCGAAAAAATGAACTGTGTAATGTAATTCAGACTTATGAAGCAATACCTACGTGAAAAATGAAGTGGATATCACTAGGAATAGTAATTTTAATAATGAATTGTTAATAAAGGGGTGGTAAGAGGTTTTAATTAAATCATATATTCTTAAATATAAATTATTCTAGTAATGGAATATTTTTCTAAAAAATATATATTTATTATATAGTAAATTTGAGCATTAATGTTGAAATATCCTATTATAGGTAAGGGTTCCTCATATAACTTTTATTCATGTTTTATATATTCTATACTCATAATTTTTTTTCCCTATGTGGTGCTTAAAACTAATAAGAATTAATTTCATGAAAATTATGGGGATTTACACATACATAAAATGAAATATATTTTATGGTTTCTGGGTTCAAATATTAATATATTTAGAATGGTTCTTCATAAAAATAATGATTTTTTGAGACTTGATGGATGTTATGTAACTATTTATGTGTATTTTGTATAACTAATTAGAATTATTTATTTTTTTATAAAAAATATCCTTATGTTCATTTAATTTAATGTTTCATATTGTCTTATTCTTTTCATGGGGGTTATGATTCAAAATTTACCCAAATAGTAAGGATTTATGTTACATTCTCATTTATTAGGGATTCTCTATGCTCAATTTTGGTTGAGGGATATTTTATGGGACATGTATTTTAAACACAAACTATTTAATTTTTATACATATTATACATTTGGTTTTATGCATTTAAACCATTTTTCAAATGTTTTCTTAAAATGAGTTTGAAAAATGTTATTTCAAAGAAAATGAAATTATTTCCACATTAGATAAAACTAATTTTCTTCTATGTCTACATAATTGAAAATTGTGTTGTAATGGTTTATAAATACAAATGAAATGTTTTATAAATTCTACATTATCAATATTTAACATTATTTAAAATGTTATTAAATTGATTCTTTTTAAAAGCATTGAACATGTAGTGTTTACTTTTTATGAATTTGTAAAAGGAATGATTTCCAATAAAGTATATGACATGAAATGATTTTTCCAAAAATAATGAAATGTTGTTATTTTAAATAAAAATTTAAAATTATCCATGGTTATTTTAAAATAATTGTTTTAAAAAAATATATTAATATCTTATTAAATGTTTATTATTAGAAATGGTTATTTTTCCAAGATGTCAACGAAAATTTTGTATGATATTTTAAGGGGAAATTTATTCTAATTCTATATCATTTTAGGATTATTATGCTTCAATTGGGATTTGATTTTGTGATTCCAATCACATGTATTATCTATATGGCCTATGATGATGAATATTTATTGTGTATTCCATGAAACCTAATTATTTTCCATGGGTTATGTTGTAGTCAAATAATGGAATATTTATAGAACTCATATCATTTACATGGGTTATGCAATGAGTAAATGAATGAATGATTAGGAAACATGTTTCATTTCATTGGGATATCATCATAAAAGTACGTATTTTTTTAAGAATATAAATAAGGAAAATAATATTTTCAATGAGGAATGTAGTAATGATGGCCTAGGTAGGTTGTCTAAAAAAATTAACAAAATCTAGTGAAACGAAACCCATATTAGAATAAATAATGATATAGCTCCACCAATTAACCTATAATGAATGGAAATCTTAAATATAATTATATTCACATCAGGAATGGTTAAAGATAGCTCAAAAAATGTGTTCCCTGTATCTAGAGATGAGAGAAACAATAGACTACGGGATCATACCTACCTTGGAGGTTGTTTTAGATAACCGAGAAATCAGTTTCAATCTTACTGAGGAAAATATTAGTGAACATCACAAGGAACTATATGGATGTAGGAACAAAATTTTCCAGCATGATATGACCCCTGAATGATAATAAGTATATCTTCTCGTTGTTGGTGTGTCCTATAATTTTATAAACCATTATCTAATTGTGTGGTATGTTATTACCTCTAGTAGATATCAGAGATCCCATATTTTCAATGAGAAAATACCATAAATCAATTATCAATCATTCATTAATATTTTTGAATCGATGATCTAATCAATATTTTTTTAATATTCATACTAATATTCTCATATACATTTTCCACTACACTTGGTCTATTCTATCATAACATTGGTTATTCCTTGAAAATATATACTATTACCGTTAATTAAGAGAATAATGACATTATCAAAAAGGAAGTGAGGTATTCTATTAACGTGACTCCTGTATCTGAATAGGAGAATACTTCTATTATGAAAGAAATTGGGAATAAGTTTGGTAATGTAATATTGGGAAAAAAAGATGATACATGTAGAAATATGATCTCCCTATCTTAGACCATGAACAAATTTAAAAAACCTATATTTCTTGACCATGGAAATCAACAAAAAAACAAGATCATTGTAATAACTGATGAATTCATCCCACACCTGCCTAGAGAACATGTTGCAAGAAATTACCTTTATTATGATTCCCCATTCAATCCAATAATAATACTTTTCATATAAATTTTTATAAAAATGTTGAAACCTATTGTCTTCTTATTAATCCCCCCAATAAACTATTTCTTAATGGAAATGAAATCTTAGGTAGAATGTCATCCAAAAATTCCTTGATGCTCATCTGAAATCCTCTCTAAAAGGTGGTGTGAGGGCCTATTATGGTTCACACTAGTAATTACCTTATATTTAAAATTAAACATATTAATTATTCTATAATATTTAATTGAGTATCGATATCTCACTGGTGGAATAGGAACTTGTATATCTTCACATGCCACATGGGGTAAACTTCCAGTACAAAAAATCACAATTTATTAATGTAGATAATTTTTAAAATGATCATAAAATACATGTAAAAGGATATCATAACCCCCATAAACACTGGGAGATCTCTCTTGAATAGGAGTGGCCACTACATCCCAAATCCCCTCATTATCTAAGATTCTCTCTTACCCAGTACTGATAGCCTCAGACATAAATTAAGAATAAAATCCCAAAAAATAGAATGACCCCTTATATATACCTCATGTGTGGACAAATTAATGCACCCATGTTGAAATTTAAAGTGATTATATACCGTACTACCCCCATAGTAATAGAAAGGGTTGTTGAGCTATCTTGAATGTTGATGTTATGACACACAACCCATTTCATATCTTTAATACAGTACGGAAAACATACTTTATTTCTATCTCCCACATTCAACATGGTATGTTGGGATTTCTCCATATAAAAGAATTCGTGTTCTAGAATAATTTTTGATAACTTATTATTATTTTAAATGATTCATTTGAATAAATTATCAATCAAATATTCTTAAAGGATATTCTACGCTTTCACAATTTATTGTCTCACTATCTCCAATTATAGGAAGCCTGATGGGTAGTCCTTGATATTGTGTTGATGATCTCCTTTATATAACCTGATATTTCAATGAAATAAAATTCATGGATATTAATTCTTGGTAAAACACTATGAATCTTGGTTCACTGAATGATAATTGAGGTCTAACCTCCAAAACATAAATATGAATATTTTTTTCCAATTTCATCACCTATTGTTATTTGCACCGAATGTGGCAAATGATCAGAAAATAATAATGAACCCAGAGAACGAAATATGAACTAGTGTATTAAAAAATAGAATGATGTTTTTCTATTAATTTATAAAGACTACACAATTTAAAATGAACTAACTTTTTGTTATTACACTAGGGAAATTTTTTCCCACAGATCCCCAGGTCTAACATGCCTTTCCGATACATGAAGGACAAAAAAATAATGCATGTATTTTCAATTAAATTAACCTTTGTCATTTTTCTTTATTGTATGTGAGATTACATTCATGAATCCACTAATCAAACCTAATAAATTAATTATATCAAAACCTTCAGGGTTATATTATCATGACCCATCCCCTAGGGCCCATGCCAAGACTACCCCATGCCCACCTTCTATAGGCCAGGGGCTGGAAACTAGCACCAAAAAGGCATATCCCTAAAACAGGAAAGGCATTTCCTTTTTAACCTAGTGATATGACTCAAAGAGACTGTAAGGAACACTTTTCAAAAACACACACTCAATCAGTGTTTTCATGCAATGAGTCAGAAATCAGAATTCAATGTCCTGATGTACGGATACATCGGCTGCTACACCAACACTGGATTCCCCAAACTAAAAACCACAATCATTACACTAAACACTATTTCTGAATCGAAAGATCAGTGTCCAAGTTCTATCATAGAACCAACTCCTCTTATACCAAATTTTCACAACCCGTCCCCCAGGTCCCATGTCGTGACTACCCTAAGCCAGCCTTCCATAGTCCAGGGGCTAGCGACTAGCACTATAAAGGCTTAACCCTAAAACTGGGAAGTAATTTTCTTTTTAACTTGTAAACTCACACAATCCAAGCACATAAAAGGATACAAGCACAAAGTAAACTATATAGTAAATAGAGTGAGTACAGAAAGTTAAGGGTACGGAATATAATCCCAACTAGAAAGTACAAGTAGAACTGAAAATAGCTCCTGTGAACACCCACCAAGGATCCTACTTGAAGTGTAGGCACATATCTCAAACTATCTTCTATGTGGTAAAAATTGTCCGAGGTCCACCTATTATCAGGCTCTAGTCCTAGTACCCTCGACCTCGATCAGCGCTGGCCATCGCCTGCACAAGACACAACAAGTTGCGAGCATAGCCCGTGCAGGGGTGAGTGTTACGATTCTAAGTAGGGACCCTAATACCCCCATAAGGTCTCTGAGAATCCAAATAGAATAATTCAAAAATAAAGACTATAATTACAAACCTGGAGAAAAAATCAACTCTACTTAGGTACATTCCCATATATATACCTAAGTTACCAGGTATACCCATCTCGTTCATGAAGAAACACAAGGACCAACTCTTTATCCTAAAGCACCATTGTTCCATGAATGAAAGAATACTATGAATGTAACACCACAAATTTTATTACCAAAAAGGTAACACCACACAGAATAATACCACAAAGTTATCACCACAGAGAAGTGTACCACAAAGGTAAAGTATGAGCTCACACCAAGTATAACTTGAGTATGGAAGTATAGATGATTATCAATATTGATAGATTATCTTACTTCATTGAGAAGCTCTGTTGTTGACCCACACAGGATCTATGGATGACCCACATAGGATCTAAGGATGACCCACACATGATCTAGAGATGACCGACATAGGATCTGAAGATTACCCACACAATATCCAAAGATGCTGACCCACAAAGTATCTGAAGATTACCCACATAGGTTCTAAAGACTCCTCAAGTACAGCCAGCCACAAGGTTGTTTCACTAAGCATGCTTAATTCTAGGATGATGCACTCCTCAATCCATTTTTTGATACTTAAAATACCAAAAATTCCCATGACATAGTAACATGAAGGTTTTTCATGTCATGAGGGACCCAGCGCGATAGACGGTGAGTCAATCGGATGCATGGTCTGTAATTTATTATCCTTTTAGTCCCAAAGGCCCGGTTGGCTTCAGGTTTGATCCACCCCCACCATACCACAACTTTATCCAAAACTCATTTGCAGTATTCCAAAAGGTCTGTCTCGATCCAAGGATTTTGGCGTCGTATACGGTTCATCAAATGGACACCCGGTTCTCAAGATATGGCCAAAAAGGCATATCTGGGTCCAGTTGGGCATCGGTCTAGTCTGACCTGGTCAGACCAACCCAGCCCGACCTGGTCAGGACCAACCCGACCTGGTTCAGGTCTACCCAACCAGTCCCGGGTCTAACTCGGATAGGCTAGGCCACAGGGGGGCTCGGCCCGCTAGGCCGCACCCAAATAGGTGTGTCATGGTCAACAGGGTATACCTGGTGTGAGCTGATTCTTTACCTCGGTTGTAAACTTCTGTGTGGTGATACCTTTTTGGTATTCTTCTATGTGGTTTTACCTTTGCAGTACTTACGTTTGTGGTGTTACCTTCGTGGTATTCTTTCTATCATGGAACAGTTGTGCGTTTAGATAAAGAGATGGGCCTTCTGTTTTCTCATGAAAGAGATGGGTATACTTGGTAAATTAGGTTTATGTATAGGCATATACCTAAGTAGTGTTGATTGTTTCTTTGTGCTTGTATTTGTAGTCTTGCACTGTGGATTATAATATGTGGATTCTGAGAGACCTTAGGGGGGTCTCTGGTTTCCTAATGAGTATCGTTATACTCACCCCTACATGGGCTATTCATACTACTTACTGTGTCTTGTGCAGACGACAGACAAAGCTGATCGAGGTCAAGGGTACCAGGCCCAGAGCCTACTCGAAGTTGGACCTTAGATGAGGCATACCATAGAGATGATCATTCGAGAGTTGTACCTACCATTTAGGTTGGATCCTGGGTGGTTGTTCCCAGGATCTGTTTTCAGCTTTACTTGTACTTTCCAATTGTGCTTTTATTCTGGCCCATTTACTTACATTACTCACTCTATTTACTATATAGTTTACTCGGTGTTTGTATCTTGTTATGTGCTTTAATTGTGTGAGTTTTCAGGTTAAAAAGGAAATGCCTTCCTGGTTTTAGGGATATGCCTTTTCGGTGCTAGTCACCAGCCCCTACCCTATGGAAGGCGGGCTTGGGGTAGTCACGGCACGGGCCCCGGGGGACGGGTCATGACACATATAACAATTGTTCTCTCATCCTCGGATAGCACATAACATAATTCAATGAGATGAAACACTTATATTTCCCCTAACCAACCTTCCCTATGATATTTTATTAATAAACCATCATAAGATAATATAATAGGGAGTTACAATGATATAACTATATAAGGTGATTAATGGGATGTCCATGCATGATATTACATAGACGCATCTTGTGAGTTAAAATTGAAATCATGGAAGAACATTGTTTTTGTGGATGAACTAAAATATATAATATTTGTTCCTGGATAGTTCGTTGTACATGAAATCCATTTTCTCCCAAACACCAAGTCCATGAGAACTTGATAAAAAGAAAGAGAACATTGGATTATGATACTCCTATATTTTTCCCATGCCATGTATTGACTATCAGACTATTGATAAGGACAAGATGAACCCCTCTTCGAATGGGATATAGAAAAAACTTCAACAGTTACAAAATAAGGGGAGGGAGGGGGTAGATCCTCATCCTTTAGAAAATATGAATGTTTACTCTATTAATTAGACTTATGAACCATAGAAATAGATAATTCCTTATTATCACATGAAATTTATGCCTAAACTACATCCTCATAAAGATGTGTTGATATATTAATCCATTCTAATGATATATTATAAGAATTCTCTGATGGAATGGGGTTACTAAATAGAATATATGAGGTGGAGAGATGGGGGACGCTCTATCTGTGCCATGCAATTTCATATTACCATTGACCGATAGAATGAATAGGTCCACCTAAGCTATGGAGGGATATATAGATAAGGAATTAATGGAGACATGGCTAATCATGGATTCATACTGAAAGAGATAGAAATACTTACATGGGGAGGAAGCTTGTGATTGAGAAGTGAAACTTGGGAATGGAGAAAAGGGAATTGAGATGCTACCAAATGGAACTGGCATAAATAGATCTATAATTTATATAATTGTATACTCAATGATTGATGGGGGAGGTTTCACAACATTTATTAAATATGGAAGCTGCATGGAATTTGTGGGATCCTCTCTGTGTTATCTACAGACTGACAATCTGTGACTATGGATGGGAAAGGTGAGTACAAGTAGGGTGTGTTGGGATAATGTAAGGGTTTCCACTACTATGAAGAGTCTTCAACATGAGTAAGGAGTCTAGATGGAAGATCATGAGAGAAATCCATTGAGACACAAATTTCTGCGACTGTGGATTCCCAGATCTATGGAATTTGATTGTCAGTATAAAGAAACTCACATAAGGGTCCTCTATTGTCTATTGAAATGATATATTGAAGAAGGAGAGTGAAATCCTAGGGGGGAATGACCCATAATACTTATCTTAGATATTTTTGAAATTAATTATCCTTAATGGACTATTTGTAATGTTTGAAGAACTATTGGAAATTAGATCTTGGGATAAGGGACCAAATATTTATGAAATCATCCTTGGAGGTGATAATGATCCAAAACAATAATAAACTAAAAATGGAGATATTCGTGAGAGAATCCATGATGGTGAATTTGTAAAAGGTCAAGAGAGATGAAATTCATCCCCATATCCTATGAAAAGAGTCCATACATGAAGATACAAAGAATCAATTAAGGAAGAGGCTAGGTAGACAATCACTAGTCAACCCTCCACTAAGAAAGATAAAACCTAAATTATAAGAATTTACAAGAACATAGAGAGAAGTTCCCAACGAGAAGGGAGATCAAACCAAATAAGAACCAATTTAATGTAAGGTCCATGCAACACCACATCATCTAGGCCTCATGGAAACCCGCACAATGGGGGATCCAAGGACCATGATAAAGGAAAGGAGATTAGAGGAACCAGTATTGATTGTAGATGGGGGGTTCATTACTACATTAGTGAATGGAACCTTGTCAATGGTCCCAGAATATTAAAAATGTGGAGTCACGTACATCATTTTTTTCATGCCAGAATAAAAATAACATCTCTTTTTTGGTCCCCTATGATATTGAAAAATGTGGGGATTCATAATCTTCTATGATATGGGAAACATGTTTTGATTATTAATCCACTAATATTTGAGTGTTTTGGTAGTTAACTATTACATAAGAAATAGTTTCAATACCCATGAAGGAAACACACTATTTTTACATGTTGATATGATAATGAATTTAACTCATGAATCATGATTTATTTTTAATTATTCTAAAATATATTGTCATAGTGATGTTTCAATACCATGAGACATGTTTATTATATATGAATTATTATGTATAATAATTGTATGTTATGATCATGTTCACATACCCTTATATTTATCATCTTCTCACCCATTACAATTGATTGAAATCTATTATGATTAACCTTACTAAACATTTGATCTCATTTATTTACATGTTTTATATTCCCTACTTGTTAAGATTTTTTTATATATGTTTTTTATATAGAAGGTTGATTGTAGTTAAGTACATAATGGTAAATTATTTAGACTATTTATATACCATTTTTCTACTTAATATTTCTAAATAAAACAATCCTTTATGAATTAAACATAAATTATAAATTTATATATTTAATATTCATTTGATAAGATATAATATTTATATAGGTAATTTTGGGGTCTCTATAGTATATATTAGAGTATGGTTTAGTTATCATTGGAAAATATGATGAGGATAAATTAATGGTGACTTGTAGGATAATCCAAAATATAAAATAACCTCCTATGTTGTGCTAAATGAATGATTTTTGGATTTCATAGAAAATAAATCCATATCGGGATACACGGACGTGGATGTGATTGTGACACACTTGAACCTAGGTGTAATAACTTCAAATGGGGAGGATTTGGTATTGACTAAATAATATCCAGGGCATGATGAGTATAGCTAAAAATGAAAACCTGTATATAAACTCACATTGGATATGCCTTGGTTTATTGAAATTTTCCATATAAACCATTATAAATTATTTGAATACATGATGATCATGGATAACATAGATTAATCCTAAGTAACCATAGATAATAAAGAAGACACCATGATTTACTAAGATTTTTCAAAATTTAATGTTTACACATTATGGTTATTTTATCTCACACTATGAATTTTATTTCATTTATGTTATTGTCTTGAACTAGGAATAATCATGTCATTACTAAATGTGATTGAAGATATAATTATTTTACTCTAGATAATTTTAATGAGATAGGAGCTCGATGGATGAATCTTTTGGTTTTGTCTAATAATCAATAGTGATATGTTAATAACATCGCAAACATAAGCGAACTTCCAAATTCATAAAATAATATGAAAATTTTCTTTTATGTAATTTCATGTGGTAGTTTATGTATATGAATAAATGGTCATTTTTCAGTATGTTGATAATTTCGGATGAATCAACCTCGGAAATTTATTAATGAATGGAAATATGTATTTTTTATTATATAAATTTCATATAGAAATAAATTGATGAAGAATTAGATTCATTATATATGGGTTATTTGGGAATTATCATAGTCAATGATCTAATCCAAGGGATTACTCCTAGACCGAGGATTATCTTATTGTACCCCAATCATTTTTGGGTAGTGATTGAATCATTTATGTATTTAGAATAATGATTAATTTTTTAAAAGTGTTTTATCAATGATATTATAGTTATGAGAATAATTAAAAAACTAAGGAATGTTCGATAATAGTTATTCATTATATATTCGAAAGCATATTTTGAATGGTATAGATATTAAAGAAAAGTTATTTGTGGTAAAGATAATTTTTTGGTCTCTATTGGATTTTGGGAAAAATAACTCTTAATATGTCTTTTATTTTCAGATAATAATTTCTAGTTAGGATAAAGGGATGATTAATGATGATTTTTTTAAATTATATTATATTAATGAACATTTAATTTATTGGTTATTTTTTGAAAATTTTATTTTTTATCTTCTCTCTAGTTTAATGAATTTAGGATTTATGGAATATTTTCTATAATCTGGGATTTTATTTATTAATTATGTATAGATTTAATTTTTTATTTTTGATATGTTTTCATTTATGTTTTATGGTGATTAAGGTTATTTTGGAAAATCATTTTTGTGTTGTATGATAACATGTGATTATCATATTAATGAGTGCGTTGTCAGAAATTATATTCTCCATTATATTGTTTAATGATTAACATTAGGTTGATTTTCTGAATTTAGTGACATATAATCTAAATTTATGAGTTTTGAATTTGGATATACATATTTTTCAGGATCCTTAGGGATAACTATTTAGGGATGGATTAATTTTATCATTGAAACTTATTATTTAGGTTTTAGTGATTTATTATATTTTTTAATACTGGATAACATATCAAATATACTTTGATTTTGGTAAATATCTATATACATATATAATGACCTATTATTCTTGTATTGATCTTATTACATATTATATGTTAATTTTATGGCATAAGACATGAAAAAATTCATTTGGAATATTCTTTTCATGGATGAAGAGATGAAGTTTAAGTTGATTTAATTTAAATAAATATACGAAGTTTTGATTATGTTGTGGAATGAAATAAAAAACAAATGGTGTCTTAAAATATTTTCCTTGATAGAAAAATGATTAGCTGAATTGATTTGAGACAACAAAATATCTCAAATATTACATTATAGCACAACTATCAAGGTATTTTTTAGAAAAGATGAGTCTTAAGATGATACATACTTTTTAGAAAAATACTTATTTATGAAATATGATTATACATAGATATAAAACTGAAATTACCTATAAAGATATAATCTACATCATATTTCATTACAACGTTGTGATATACTAATTCTATTAACTGATATTTAAAATTATGAGAGCACAATTTATTTAAACATAATAGTTATGACATAGTCATCCGGATGTCATGTATGAATTAGAGTCAATGAATTATGAAATGTATATATATATATATAAAGGATATACATAACACAAATAATTATTTCCAAAATATTTAACATTCATATATTTTTTTCACTATGAAAATATTACTAATGATTTCATTTTATGATTTAAAATTGAGTTTTATTGCTTTGTGAACAATAATATTATAATTAATTTATACCAATTTTATAAATATTATTTGAAAAAATGAATATCTATTTTTGAAATTCCCTTGTGAATATTATTATATAGATTTTTTTTAATTTTCTAAATAGATTTATTTTTTATGTATGTTTTTAATGTAAAGATTTTCGACAAACTAACACCTCATTACTACATATCAAGTTATTAAATATTTCCATTCACTTGTTGAATTGATTTTAAAGTAACATAAAATCAATTTTATTAAAATTAATCTAAATAATTACATATAAATCAAAATTAAAATTTTATTTTTTTATAAGCATACTTATTCTTATGAATACATATTTTCATTAACCCATTTTAAGTTAATAATGTTTTCAATTTTAGCTACACAAAAATTATCCCAAATAATGAATGATTAAAATATAATTTCTATATAATATATGTTTTTATTTGATTTCTAATTTTTATAATTATTATTATTAGTCATAGAGTAAATGCAATATCATATTATGAAATAAAAATGAATTTTATTGAAAAAATGTAATTAGCATGTTTTGTGGAGTTATTTTTTTATATATTTTCAGATGTTTTTAGAAATTAAATATCTCAACATGTAATCTATATTTTGTATTGGGATTTAATACATTTCAAATATTCCAATTTTAATTTGGTCCTGATAAATAGTTTTCATAAAAAAATTGTGTCACCATGGAAAGGGTAAAATGGGTAGAACACTATTAATACTATGAGATAATTATTCAAAATAATCCATAAACAAGGCTATATTTAATTTTGTGATTTGAAAAATACCATAAACTAAGAATATTTAAAATTTTGGAATTTTTTTCCATTTTTCATTGATGAATACTTATATATGAGTTTATGTAATGGAAAGTTCTAAAATGTCACTCTCTTGCATTAACATTAAATTATATTTTCATATAGAGATAAGAATATTTTAAGAATTATTATTAATGTTTAATTTTAAAAAATTACATTATTTTTAAGACATTAGAACATTCTAAATTAATATTGAAGATATAATTGTAGAAAATACTTATGCAACGCAAACACAATTCTTGTTCATGTAGTAGAAAAATATACTAAATAGTTTTAAAAACATTAAGAAATAATTTATAGATTATTATTCTTTCCATGAATTTTATGGGTATTATAAGGAATAATAAATGTTTTCTAGCTATATATTTATAGTAAATTTTTTATTTCCTAACATTAATGTGAAATTAAATGAATAGTCCCATAAATGATATTAATTACATTTTATGTTATATAATATTTTACTAAATTATATAAAAAAAATTTGAAAAGGATAATAGAGTATTGTCTAAAATTACATCTTTGACCATTTATGGTCCAATGTTACCACAAAACTAAATTTATAACCCATAATGATTGAAATATATTTTACTATGGTTAAGGCTAAAAGGGTTAATATGGGTTATACTAAAGTGATAAATGTTAAAATTAGAAAAAAAAAATTATACACCCTTTTTAATGAGATCATTTAGATCATATATCATCTTTAATTATAAATTAATAAAAATTTTAACATTTCTTACATGAATTTTATATTACAATATTTAAATGATTTGTAAATATTACAAGAGTGACCCTTCCATCCCTTATTAAAGAGAACTTCATATTATACATTAATCAAAATGTTATAGCACTATATATTAGAAAATACTGACCCTAGTTTCATAATGTAATCCTTAACCACATATTTTTTCTTTGAGTATTTTAAAAATTACATTTATTTGGAGGAAACTGTTGTAAGCTAAAGGAGGTTTCTCAATGATGTGGTATAAGTCTTAACCATGTACATTGAATTTTATTTAAACTTATACCCCATTTAAATATGTGTTATCCATTAAAAATAATTATTTCCTTGGTATATATATATATATTATTTTTATTATCATGATGTACAAACCATTATCCACCTCTTTTACATTCTATGGGGGAAGTAAACATCACTCGTCTGTATATGTAGATTACCACCTCCATGACGTGATGTGTTTCATTTTTCATTACCAATTCACATTTACGATGATACTAATATATTTACTTGATTTATATTATATTTATGAAGTTATTAAATTTTATAATGTTTAATTTTAATTTACCTTTCTTTCCTATCATCTATACAAAGGTTGAACCATCATGCATCAATATATATATATATATATATATATTATAGTCTCCAAAAAGTGATGTAATTTGTGTTTCATCACTGATTTATACGAATAGTTATAAAATTATATATAATGATTACATATGATATTCTGGACAAGAATATAATTCAAGATATGATGTAACTGGGATCAATTTACATTGATCGGGACTGCCGAACCAAATCATGCATATAAAAATATAGTTATCACCAATGAAAATGATTTTAATCTATAATTGTTAATAAATAGGTGATGATTTGTAATATTTAAATAATATATTGAATTATATAAATTTTCATAGTTCTATAATAGTTTTATTTCATATATATAATTATTATAAATGTGTTATTAATTTTAATGAATCATGATGAGACTTGAGGTAGGGATTTCTTGGAATCCTTTTATTTCTATGAGATAAATGTAATATTGGTAGCATGATAATTCCATTCTATATTCTAACATCTATTTAACATAATTATATTTTTTTAACAATTAATAGATTTAAAATTCCATATAAATTTATACATTTCATGAAGTTTTGATTTAAGGATTGCTAATATTGCAAGGGTTTATCATTAAAATATTTTTTTATTGAGACATGATTTATGTTATACATCTAATTATATTAAAGAGGTTTATCTAATTCCAATTTAATATTTTTTATCAAAAATATCCTTATGTTCATGATATTTAGTATTTCATTTGATGTTATTTATATCATGGGTGTTTTGATTTAATAGCTACCGAAGCATTCATGGTTAATATTACAATCCCATTTATTTTCAGTATTTTCTATGCTTAATTTACATTGAGAGATATTTTATGAATCATATCCATTATATATTAACTATTTTCTTACCAAATATTTAATAATTTAATTTTCATGTATTATTACCAGTTTTCTCATATTGCTATCTAGAGTGATTGAGAAAATATTTTTAATGAAAACCAGTCTATATTTCCACTTTAGTCAATAAACATTTTCTTCCATGTATATGTTATTGAAAATTTTTTATGAATGATATTAACAATACCGAAAAAAATGTAAAATTTTTATTTTCATTATCTTTGTATTTATTTAAAAATGAATAAAATGTAATCTTTCTAAATGTTTTTTGATAAATTTATTTTTTTTATTTTTAAAAAAATGGTAATAGAAGTGTTTTATTTTAACATATATGTCATGAATGTTTTTCCCACCATAATTCATGATATTTTTTTGACTAATTTAAATGATTCCATGGATATTTTCAATGGAATGTATTTTTCAATATTTTTTGAATTTATAGATATAATATTATCAATGGAATGGGATATTTTATTAGGCTTTCAATGAAATGTAAAAGTGATCAATTAATGTAATTTGATGACTATGTCAACATGATTTTAGGATATTTATGCTCACTATGGATATGTAATTTGATACCATCTAATTACATCTACATGATGGATTTTGATGATGCTAATTTTAGGTTTATTATATTAAAAACATTATTTTTCAAAGGGTTATGATACGATGAAATGATTACATGTTTTTGAAAACCATTTCATTTCCATGGGTTATGCTATGTAGAAATTATTGAATGTTTAAAAAACACATTTCTTCCCACATGTTATGTTAGAATGAATTGATAAATGTTTTATGATATTGATGCACATATGTGTGTTTATTTGATTATGGGATATGTGCATCTGTTACAGCCCACAAATGCATTGCGAAAATCCTATATCTCAGGAGATATTATTTGAAGGATGTTTATTCTCTTAATAAATTATTTTAAATAGGTAGATATTCACGATCCACTATGATATGGTTAACAGGTGGTGATTCTTATTCCACTAGGATTTAGAAAATGTGTTGTGATATCTGATCCATTATGATATTGGAATATGTTTTGATTTTTGATTCACTATAATATAATTCTTTTGGTGTTACATTTGATAAATGACATGGTTTTATTTCCCATTATTGTGGAACTTTCTTATGACAAGTTAATATGAATAGTATTTTACCTCTTGGATCAGAAATTATTTTTTATGATCTTGTAATCTTATAAAATACTAATATTTTATGAAATAAAGCATGATTATGATATATGAAAATATTGGGTGTGATTATTTTATGTTATGATCATGTTCTCATACACTTATGATTATCTTATTCTCTTGTAGGGTCATTGTTTTTCTTACCCTTACTAAACATCTGAGATCACCCTTTCATATGTTTCCTTTATCTTTGTTATAAATAAAGTATTTATGTATATTATTCATGTTAGGGGTTCTATTTGTTAGGAACATAATGAGAAATGATGTAGGACATTTATGTACCTGTGTTTTTAAATATCTCAACTTCCTATGGCACTAACCCTTTATTTTTTTGGTATGTACCATAATGTTTTTTATATAATATTCATCGAACAAAATATAATATTTAGGTATAGAAATTTTAGGGATGTTATATATCACCCATTAT
The DNA here is from genome assembly GCA_963277665.1 of Viscum album. Lineage (NCBI taxonomy): Eukaryota > Viridiplantae > Streptophyta > Magnoliopsida > Santalales > Viscaceae > Viscum > Viscum album. The sequence continues at coordinate 941,787,794 of OY728129.1, forward strand.
CAATGAACCCAAATTTCCCATTTGTAATAGTAATTTAAAAGGAAACCATAAATGTTTAATAAAAACAAAATTATACAATTAGTATTGTATTTTTGATTGACCATAATTTGGATAGAGATGGTTAAACTACTGGGGTCAACTTATGTTATTCCAAACATTCTCATTTAATTTTTTTATTCAAAATATTTACTTAACAATATATATAATAATAATTCAACTTTAAAAATTCATGTTAAAATTTATCACTAATAAATTTATTGTTAATAAATATTATTCCTCCATATTTTTTCAATATATTATAATGAAATAGTATTATACATGAATAATTACACATGATGAAAAATAAAATTCCTAATTTACTAATAACTTAATGTTGGGGAATATTTTAGTTTAGTTGAATATGAACATAATTTTGACTATAGTGTCCAAATCTATAATATCTAATTGATTTTAATCTAACTTCTAAATATTTCATGAAATATTTTTACTTCCAAGAATGAATACACATTCGAAATATTATTCTTTATGATCCAGTAAGCCATCTAAATCAGAATTTATAAACCAAATATATTTATGATATTTTCTTATAGCACAAAACTATACAAAATAAGTTATATTACAACATAATAAATAATTATTTGGACATACATTAATTTATTATTATCTACTTAAAATTTATACTCTACTTATTTAACTATATAAAATAAAATCTCTAGAAAAATTACTGTAAAATATAGAAGGATTTTGAGGGTTTCAATATAGAACGTAGTGTTAATATATTTTTCACCATTTTTTTTAAATTTTCCATCTTTTAAAATTTTTGAGGTCCTTGAATTGAATTATTTCAAATGAAAACATTTTAAAATTTTAATTACATAATATTATTTGGAAATAAAATATTGATGAAATCCTTGAAAAACCTTTTAACTGAAAAAAAAATCATTTATACATTAATCAATATTTCATATTTAATCTATTTTAATCCAAAAAATTGACCTCGTAAGTATTCACTGTAGCCTCAAAAAAATATGAATCATATAAAGATAATAAATATAAATGTATAATTATTATTCTTTTAATTTAATTTCATTTATTAAATCCACTATATTTGAATTCATGATTTTCCGTAATTGATCACACCTTGAATGTAAATCTCATGGTGTATATTTATCTACATAAGAATTCATAAATGATATAAAATATTTTTATATATTAATTAACGGTATGACAATATTGTTGTTTATTGTTGAATTAATCTTCAACTACACTGTTGATAAATATTGATTTCAAAATAATTTTCAATTGCCTCAATTTTATTTATATATATTTGAGAAATATTAATAAAATATCCCCCAACCTTATTATGGGAGTAAATATATCATCAATATCAAAGACCATAATTAGACCATATTCTTTACAAAAAAAACATGAATTATTCCTAGTCACATATCTATCATTTGTATTCTTGTCATGATAACCTTATTTGGTTGTTATGATATTTTATCCACTGATCCTAGAAAATCATCTGATATTTTATTCATCACTACTTGATTAAGATACTTGTTCATAATTTTATCATAAATTTAATATTGATCAACATGTTGAAAATTATTTCACTCCTGTCGAAAAAAAAATTTTTTAAAATTATACAGGATTTGTTATATAATTCTTCACATATGATGTTTTATCACCAATAATGTTATATTCATCAAATATAGAACTTTCTATTAATTTTATACGTGCAATTTATCCTAAATCATGATCAAAAATATTAGTGGTAACCTTCGAATCATCACATTTCTGAAATTAACCCCTTAATTATTAGCAATATAAATATCTACATCATTATTTTCATGTGTAATTTATTAATTTTACACAATTGTGATGATTAAGAACTCCAAAATTATTACAAGACCTTCATTGAGGCATTTGTTATGTTTTTTATTAGTATTCATTCGAAACAAATCCAAAACATGTATACTCAAATTTTATATGTAATTAATTACTATCTAAGATAAATTTTAACCACCAAGATTTTCTTATTTCTTTTTCAGATTAATTTAATCTTTCGATATTGTTCATTTCACAGAACACTAAATATAGATTTTGTTATACAAAATCACTATGTGTAGATTGGGTTATATAAAACACCATGTGAATTATTATCTACATGCAACATTTATATTACTTGTGGTACATGAAAAACAATGTTTAGATTATATTACACACAATATTCATCCCTTCAATATCATGCCTTACATACATGGTTGAGTTTTACTGAACTAAAATATACAATAAATACTATTATTAAAATATTTTAATTATTACCACTTAGTTGTTGTAATGTATGTTACGAATAAAAATAACTAAATTTTGAAAATATATTCTATATAGGTATAAAAAATGCATCCTTTTATTATCAATTAGTATAATTTAATGTTAGAATTATTTGAAAATAAAGAAATTACTTTTCTTGAAAATTATTTTTCTTTGTGAAACACACAATTTTATATCATTAAATTAAACAAAAAACTTTTGAATAAAATTTTCAAAAAACAATATATTTAATGTATTTAATAAATATTTTTAATAATCTTATAATATATTTGATATATACATAATAATAATTAATCAAATATTTTGAATAAACATATCTATTGTTCTGAAAAGTAATTATACCACCTTTTAAGGAAGAACCCATTTTAAATATTATTTTTGACACTTATATTTTTTATTTGACAAAATAAACTTCATTTTTCATAGAGGAACATAAAAATTATATTATGGTGAATAATTATAAATTTTCTGCAAAGTTTCATTTTTTAATGAGTAGTGAATAATACATATTTTTAATTCAATATTGATTTTTCATCTTGTTTGTTTATTTGGATAAATTATTTTTTATTGGTTTTGAAGTTCAATTAGATCAATAATACGAAAATTAACCAAATTTAGGTCATCTTAATCAATCTCAATTTTAAATTTTATTTAAAACCATATGAAACATTTTGAACATTTTTTCTTTAAAAATATGTATTGTCATCTCCTATACAAGATTAGATTTGAATTAATTTCCACCACTTATCTAACTTGAATTTAGAAAAATAGATTCCATATTTGGGATAATTATATTATGCAATTTTATATAAGTTTAACATTATTTTTTTACAAAAAAAAATTAGGTAATCAAAATTAATTACCCTGGTGAAGAAGAAAATTAGCTCAACATTGGACTAAACCTTACACTTAAGGGCCAAAATGACCTATACACTTGTCCAAAATCTATATTAATTCCAAAATATTAATCTATAATACTTTTAATCTAATTTTTAATAGTATTGGGGCATCTTTTTATATGAAAAATGTTGGCGGATTTCCTGTTTAAAAAATACATGAATACCACCCCTCCTCCACTATAAAAAGGCACTCAACCTCCACACTTATTCAAACCTATCAAGAACTTTTTATCCCCCAATAACTACTAAAATAATCTCCCATAATCCCTCCCTTATTCGTATAATCCAACGTTTATAAATAAATATATCCAATGAAGCACTTTGGTGAAAACCAAAAGGAGCTACCCAAAGTAGAGATAACATCCATCCTCATGATATGTAGTTTTTTTTCATTGTCCACCCCATAAAATATTAATATTACATGATTATATAATGAAATATATACCTTAAATATACTCATATGTATTTTGGATAGGTTTGTACATACACATACATAGACATCCAACTAATGGGTATCAAACTTATAGTTCTTGTGTACGACGAACTATCGTGTCACGAAACGGTGTTGTTTTTTTTACTTTACCACATCTCATGGTTGGGAATTATGACGGTAATATATTATGGTATGACATTTTTTATATAATTATGCCTCTATATTTTTATATAATATATGACTTTGGGCTTTCCATTTTGGATAAATATGATAATTTTGTATAGGGATGTGTGGACTACCGCCTCTAAAAATAGATGTGATTTATTAAAACTCTACCTAGAATATATTAAGGATGGGTTTAGTGAAAATATATGATATATATTTCATATTAATTCCATAGTAATTATATATATGTGTTTGTGTGTGTGTTACATTTACTTTCTTTCATTAAATATTTTAATAAAACCGAAAAATCGTTCATACGTATGTACGACCTACCGTCTCCATAAATGGTGTATTCTATTTTGTATTTTTATATTATATAGATTATGAAAAATATATATACACTAAATATATGTTATATTTACATAATTATATTAATACTTATAATATTTAAATCATTATCTAATTATGATTATCCATAATAATAATCCAAAACATATACAAAAAAAGTAGATATTACCCGTAACGTTACATTGTCATTATGTTTTTAATAAACGAAAAGTATAAAGTCATGAAAAATAATATATGGTATTAGATATATAAAAATGGTTCAATGTTATATTTATAATAAACATATATTTATTATAAAAGTGTTTTTAAAATGTAATAATAACGTCAAAACTTAAGGTAAGGGAATTTCATCTCACTTTTCCCCCATGAGATACATGACATATTCACCACTAGATTCAATTTTGGGGTTTATATACATCCCTATGCCATCTTATATCATTTATATCATTTATATAATGATATTATAAGATAAAAAAATTTCAATCTTTCATCTAGAACATGATTCAAATTTTACACAATTAGTAAGTGTTTTCTTGTCTCACATTAGTTTTCTATGAGACACACGACATGTTTACAACCTATTTCCTATATGTGTTGTGTATGATCCCCATGAATTTATTATATGATTCTTATAAATATATTTATTTTCATTTACATATCCATTTTATGACCTTAATTTTATTATTTTTATGTTCAAAAATATTCCAAATCGGTGAAGTAATTTTGTCTAAATATTCTTTCTTTTAGACACATGTTGTGTTCTGCACCTATACTTTTCTATGAGGTGTATATACTGATGTTGAAAAGTTTTATCAGGAATAAATTTATTTTAAATATATTTGGAGCTTCATTTATTGTTATTTATTCCATTTTATTATGATTCAATGTTACCAATGTTGTAACTGTTTATTGCAACAATATCACCATTTATCGAGATTGTTATTAATTATACTTCCATTGATGAAATATTACAATCCATATTTAAATAAATCCCTTAATTTTTCATAACCTCTATTTATTAATGTTATATCCAAGTAACGGTACCATTATTTCACTCTCTGAAACATAAGATAACTAATAAAATATTTTTAGGAAAATGAAACTTTAGTTTTCCTTCCTGTCAGAAATATATGTTCTTTCAAAAAATTGTTTTTTAAAAAGGTTTTAAAAAATGGTTTAATGCTATAAAATGATGTTTGAAGATAATATTTACACATGTAAAACATTTTTAAAAACATTTTTAAAATCTATATTGTTTTCATTTTCAAATCAAGGCAATATTATGGACTTTTATTTTAAAAATGGAATGTCCAGCATGTAAACATTTGCCCGATATCATGATAGATATTCCCTTAATTATTCCTATTAATGTTTTCAATGTAATTTTTTTTCAAAAAAAATTTATTAATAATCTATACATATATATATTGTTTTAAAGTTTTTTAAAATGGATTTTTATTAAAAAATTCCATTACATTTAAAACTGATTTAAATAATTTTCAAAGATTCCATTTTATGTTTTCCAATGTTGGTATTCAAGGAAAAAAATTTCAACGATCTTAGAAATTCATTTATATTATTTCAAAATATTTTCAAAGAAATGGTTTTCAAAATATTTTCGAGCTTACTTTATCATTTTTTCAAAGATAATATAAAATAAAAAGGTTTTGAAAATGATATATGTTTTAAAAAACATTTTTCATAAAAGAAAATATTTAATTTGAAAGAAATATATTAAATGAAATTATAATTCATTGTTAATGAGAAATGGGTTTTAGAATGGTTTTTAAAAAAAGGTATTTCAGTTAAAAGATATTATCCTTATGAAATGATTCATGTGATCTTTCAAAATCCTTCTCCATCTATGATTGAATACTTTTTATAGTTATTATTTATGTGGGTTATGGTCCAATAATACAATTCATATTCTTTCTTAAATGATTTTTTTGATGGAATGGTGTTTATGATACATTCTTCTCTTTTAAAAATTACATTCTCTTAAATCCATCTTATTTTCATGGGTTATTATTTAATGAAATGATTATAATACCTACCACTTTTCTATAGGCGATGACATGAGTAAATGTTTATGATACTCATTTAATTTAATGGGTTATGATATGATTTATATGAAACCCATATATTATTATGGGATATGATATGATGAAATTTTTATTATCTTATGACTCATGTGTAAAATATTTTATTATGTAGTGGTTCGAACCTATATCTCCCTCCAATTCATTGTGTAACTATTTATTATTCTTGAGATAATGATGTGAAATATTTCGATGGGAGTCATCCAAAATGGGAAACCAGTGCATCCCAATGCACTATGGGAAGAGAGGGATACTCCATCCACCATGGGAAGATAGGGAAAATCATTCCAATATTAAAAGATTTGAAAACATGATCCAAAATAAGAAAAGGACTATGACTGGGGATGGTTGGGTGTCCCTCTAAGTAGGTTTCATCCACATGATGTTCCCTAATATGTTTTTTGTAACCATACTTGAATTATAAGGAATGATGTTACATGTTTATATATCCTCCAAAAATTCAATGTATTATGCCTTTGATATGATCATATGGTTAATGTTATTGATAATATTATAATTTATATATTTTATACATCAAATATTTATTCTATGACTACTGATTATGATATTTTTATGTAGTTAATGATCATAAAATGTTATTTTCATGTTCTCATAACATTATTCTCATTTTAGTCCTATATATTTTCATTATTTACCTTTATAGTGCATTCAATCATACCGCTTTCTTATGTTTAGTTTTCCTAGGGTATGAAGAAATTTTTTGAGTATGAGAACTAAAGTTTAATATATTTAATTGATATGTTGATGATATTTCACTAAACAAGTATCTTTTGTTACCAGTATCAAAAGAAAATAAAATATTTTTGTCCTTAGGAATTTATTTTTATCACGTGTTGAATATTAGTCTAAAATGATTTAATATCCTTGTATGTTAATACTAGGTGACTATAGTCATTACTAAAGGAAAGTTTTATTCATATTTTTGAAATGAAGTTTAGAAACATTTATTAATATCCATAGAAATATTTCTAAGGATATATCTAGGGATGTCTATAAGGATGTGGCTATGTTTAAGTTAATGTATAGGGAAATGTCGTAGAATTTTGGAAAATGATAGAGTTAGTTGTTTCCTAAAAATACATAATTATCTAGATAATTCTAGTATATAGGAATATTCCAAAAGTTTTCATAGTTTTAAAAACACTAAAAACACTGTATTGAGCTAAACTCGATCTGGAATAGCACAATAGGATTTGTTGCACACCTAGTTTGAAACCCTCAAGGTATATGATTTGGTAATTTAAAAACGCTTTATAAACCATCATGATGGATTTAAATAGTATATTATATTGAATAACCTATAGTAAACCTATGGTTTAATATAATAATGAAGTTGGTTTCACGATTTAGACATCCGATAAGCAATTAATCATCATGATTGTGTGGTTTTTGACTATTATAACTATCTTTTAAACTATTTTGTGTGTGTTATTCAATAGATGGAAGAATAAGGAAATGGATTAACATTTAATGTTTCATATGTGGAAGGTTTTTGAATTTAAAAAAAAGTTTTCCTCAATAAACTGATGTGAATCAGGAAGGTGGTACGAGTATTTGTTATACTTATGATGATAAAGAGACCACCAACACCATGTGGAAGGTAGGGGATGTTCTAAATATATTTTTAATGTTAAGTGGAAAAATAATTAATATATTTAGTATAATGAACATTAATACATGAATCATATCTCATATTATAGTACAAGGGGTGTTATGAATAAGATAATGAAGCCATGGTAATGATTTAAAAATAAATTTGGATGATTGAAGTGTATATATTTTGGAATTCAATGATTATGTTATATGAATTTTGAAAAAATAAAAGTATTTAAGTACACATTTTTTTATTAAGTATTGAAATTGATATTTTCGATTGTGAGTTAATGGAATGGTGGTATTTTAAAATAAATTAAGGTAACCATTAATGTGTTCTAGATTATGAGACAACTGTGTTTAGCTTGGATAAAGAGATGATTGATGTGTATAAAAATAATCGGATAGTAATAATTACCCTTAAAATTATTATTGATATGTTAAAAAGTGTTATATGTCATCATTTATTAATTTTTTAGATTCTTAGATAGAGGTATTATATTTATTAATCACAAGAATAAAGAATAATGCATGTTTTTCAAAATGATTTATGGTAATTCAAGTTATTACTGTGTTTCAGTAGAATATATTATGAGGGTACTTGCATGATTAGAATATGAAAAAAATAGATAATTTGTGATATCTGTGGGATTAATGTTTTGAAACTTTTGTGACCTAATTTATAATGTTTTTAATTTTTATATTTCAACTGGGTTATAAGATTAACAATTTATGTAAACATTAGGTTAAACTTTGGAAGAATTTTGGTTGATTATTGGAATATCTTACCACCGGAGGATTTAGGCATATTGGATAACCTATTATATCTACTTTGTGTTGATGGTATCAAAGATAAATGGGATGAATTATCATAGATTTAAAGATCTATTAGTTCTTCCATAATAAAAAATTGACTGGACTTTTTGGAGAAATATGTGATGTTAAAATCGGTCAAGACACATCCAAATAGTGTTATTTTACATTTAAAATGGAATGAAATAAAGTAAGAACATATTCTTTATAAAAAACATTATTTAACATTAGTAAAATATTCTTGAAATAATATTTTATCCAATTATCATAATTTTTTATGGTATCAATGACCTCTTTTATGATTCTTGACATTATGGTTTTGTGGTATTAACTTTATCTGGATCACCAACATTCTTTTGATCACTCATGTTTATCAATCTGTATGACCATTTATGCTTTTTTTCTATTTAAAATATTCTATTCTTGAAAATGTTATGCTATGTGGAAACCTAATTTTGTGATACTTTTGTTAACCGTTTTGTTTTTAACTTTCCCATTTAAAATAAGTTTTAGTAATCAGTTTTACGATGTGGGTTTCTATTAAAGAAAAATTCAAGTATCAAATTTATTATAACCCATTTGAAATCCAAGGATGATATTCATTTTAAGAGGGTATAATGTAATACCATAATATTTTTTGTGTTATTTTTTCACATGAATTTAGTCTTTTGATATTTTTTTATTTCACACAACACTGAATATAGCTTTTGTTATACAATAAAGAAAACTATGGCTTATATAAAATGAAACAAAAATTTAAGCATTCACAAAAAGAAAGACATATATTAGCGCTATGTACACACAATGGTATGTTTGGATTGTATTACACATAATACATAGTACTTTCAATAGATTGTGTAACACATAATACTAGGTTTTACTGAACTACAATATACAATTAATATTATTATTAAGTTATTATTATAGTTACAACCCAGATTTTGGAATGGATGATAAGAATAAGATTAACTAAATTGTGAAAAAATAAATTAAAAATTTATATAAAATGAATCATTTGTTATCAATTATATGAAGTGAAAGTATTAATTATTTGAAAATAAAGAAATTACTTTTCTAAGAAAACTATTTTTCTATGTACACAAACAATTTGACCTCAATAATGTAAACAAATCATCATTAATTAATGTTTAAATAAAATCTATATATTATATATTCAATAAATATTTTTATTATCCTTAAATAGATTTTATAGGTATAAATTATAAATAAATCCAAACTTTTGAACAAAAAAATTTAATGAGTTAAAACGTAATTTTACCTCCTTTTAATAAATAACCCATATTAAGTATAATTTTTTGACACCATTATAATTATTATTTGAAAAAAATAACTTCATTTTTTAAATACTTACATAATAGTTGTATTAGGATAAATTTTAGGTATTTCTCTATAATGTTTCTTTTTTTTGATGAATAGTGAAGAATACTGAATTTAAATTGGAAACTTCTTATTTATTTAATTTATTTATAACGAGAAAATATGTTGTTATTGGTTTTAATATTTAATTAGATCAATTATACATAACTTTATCAAATTTTGGTAATTATAATCAATCTCTCATTTAAATTGGATATAACAACTCACTATTAGTTTGAATGTTTTTACTTTAAATATTGATTTGTCATCCCATATGCATGATAAATTTTGAATTAACTTCTTCCATATATGTGATTTGAATTTGGAAAATTTTAATCCATAGTATTAATCAAAATAATATATAATTTCAATTAAATTAAACATATATTTTGATAAAATGTGATTTATTAATGTAATTAAAATTAATTGCAATGAATAAGTGGAAAATTAACTAAATAAGGGATAAAATGTTATACATAAGGGACAAAAATACCGAGAATATTTTCCGAAGTCCAATGAATGGAAAAATTCATATTATATACTCAATTTTATAAAAAAAATCATTATTTTTTCCACATTTTCATTGGATTACATGGGTGTAATTTTATTATAAAAATAAACAATAATCTCACTCATATTACACTATAAAAAGGCACTCTACCCTCGCACTTATTCACACCTCTCAAGTCCATTGTATCACTAAAAATATGCTCAAATAATGTCATATATTCCTTATTTTAATATTAATATCCTCCTATAGGGTAAACATCCCCCCAATGAATCCCTTTGGTACAAACCAAAAGGAGTTATCCAAATAAGAGGTAACATCCTCCCTTAAGATCTTTGTATTTATTTTATTTATCCACCACAAAAAATATTAATATTACATAATTATATAATAACATTAGTATAATTAATATACTAATATATTTTCAATTTATGTTTTATAAAAACCCTAACATACACATCCACCTAATGGTAACATACTTATCATTCTTCTGTACGAGAAACTACCACCCCATGAAATGATGTTGTTTGTTTTTCCATTACCAACACTCCATGATGGGATTTATGAGGGAGACACTATTATAATATTATATAAATGAAATTTATTATATATTTATTCTTATATAATAATTATATACCATATACCCACATTCTTTCCATTTTGTGTAAATTTGATAATTTTGTTTGGGGAAGTGTGGACTACTGCTTCCTAAAAGTGAGGTGATTCATTCAGAGTCTACATTGAATATATTAAGGACAAGTTTAGAGAAAATATATTATATATATGATATAATAATTAAAACTGTAATGATATTAAATATATAAACATGTATTTAATTTACTTTCTTTCTTCCTTTATTACAATAAATCAAAAATATCATTCTTGCATACGTATAACATGTTGTCTCTATGAACAATGTCTTCCATTTCATATTTCTATTTCTATAAATTATTATAAATAAATAAATAATAAATTTGTTTGATATTTATATCATTACAGACATTCCTGAATTAATTATATAATTATCTAATTAAGAATATCAATAATATGAAGACCAAACATATATGAGAAACAAAGCAGATATTACCCAAATCGTAACATTAACATGGATTTGTTAATAAATTAGTAATATAAAGTCATTACCAAATAAAATAGGTTATTAGATAAAATAATAATGTTCTATGTTAGATTTATTATAAACATATATTTATTATAAATGCATTTTGAACATGTACAATGAAATTCAAAACTTAATAAAATGGAATTAAATCTCACTTCTTATTTTCATGAGATACATACTATATTCACCACTCACTTCTATTGTGTGGTTTATATAATTACATATATTATTTCATAAAATTAATTAAACTTGTTTAATTATATTTTATGTTTAAATTGATGCCATTCTATAATGGGTATTATGATTCAAAAGTTACTCAACTAGTAAGTGTTTTTTCGTATCTCTTCTATTTTCCATTATCCACAAGACATTTTCATCTCCAATATACAATATGTGGTCTGTATACTGAACATGGATGAATTATATGATTATTATAATTAAATTAATGTTTATTTACAAATCCATTTTATGGAATTTCTATCATTGGGTTTATGTTTCAAAAGTTACCTAATCATAAAGTAATTTTATCTCAATTTTCCTTCATTGGGAAACATGCCATCTCATGAACCTATATTTTTATATGAGGTATATATACTACCATTGAAATTATATATCCTGAATTTCTTTATTTTCATTATATTTTATGATTTATGTAATTTAATTCTATCAATTGTATTACGATTCAATGTTAACAAATATTTAATGGTTTATTGCAACAATCTCATCCTTTAAGAATATATATTTTTTATGCTTGGATTGATGTAATATTATGGTAATTATCACAATAACACTCATGTATTTTCATAACCAATTTTTATTCATATCATATAAAAGTAATGGTCTCATTCATATACTTTTTTGTACTTAATATAATTAATATAAAAGGTTAATAAAATTTTACTTTATTTCTCATTTTGGTCAAAAATATGTGTTCTGTTAAGACCATGTTTTCTAAAAATGGTTTTGAAAATGTTGTTATATTATCCTATGATGTTTAATGGGAGTCTGTACACATGTATTAACTTTTTATAAAACTTTTTTGAAAGGAATATTCCTTTCATTTTTCTATCAAGACAATTTTCTAAATATTAAAGTTAAAAAGGAATGTTCGGCATGTACAAACAAACCAACCATCACAAACATAATTACCTTGATGACTCTATTTTTTGTTAACAAGATTATTCTGTTAAAGGAAAAAAAGTTCCTAATATTTTGAAAATTGTATTACATTAAAATTCTTTTCAATGAAAATGTGTTTTCAGAAATGGTTTTATGTTTAAAATATGTTTTATATTATTTTCAAAGCTTCAATTATATGTTTTCAAGGAAAATGATTTAAATAATATCAAATATTAATAAATACATTTTCAATGTCTTTTAAAACAAAAATGATTTAAAAATATTTTGATGCTTACATTATATATTTTTCAATGGTATTTTTAAATAAAAATGTTTTTAATATGGTTTATGTTTTAAAAATAATATTTCATATCGGAAAATATATCTTCCTTGATAAATGTTTTAAATGAAATTATAAATATTTATTTATAATAAGGGGAATTATAATGGTTTTATAAAAAAGATTTTTAATGATAGGATATTTTCTTTAATTAAATTTTCATGTGATATTTTAAAATAATTATCTTTATTAGAAAAAAAATAGAGTTATTCATTTCAGGGGATATGATCCAACAATACCATTCATATTCTTTCTTGAATGGTTTATATTTTGGTGGAATATTGTTTATGAATCCAACTTCACTTCCTTGAGTTATATACTCTTGAAGACTGCATATTTCCATAGATTATCTTTGTTGAAATGATTATGAGACCTATCTATTTTCCATAGGTGATGATATGAGGAAATTGTTTTACTACCCATTTTATTTCATGGGTTATTATATGATGTTTATGAAACCTATCCCTTGTTATGGGTCATGATATGATGCTTGTTTTATTGTCTTATGTAACATGTATGGAATAATTTATTATCTGATGGGTGGGACCAGACTCTCCTTCCAATTCATTGTTTATATATTTATATATCATGAGATAATAATGGTAAATATATCAACATAACTAAAACAAAATGGGAAACCGGTGCATCCTGGTCCAAAAAATTGAAACTAGTGTGCTCTAATCCTCTATGCCAATATGAGGAAATCTGATCCATTATGGGAAGATTGAGAAACATGGTCCCTTAAACAGAACGGGCTATGAATGGGTATGGTGGTGTGTCCTATACAGTATGTATAGTCCTCATGTAGTGACCTGATATAATTTTTTCAACAACCCTTAACTTGTAAAAAATGATGTTACTTGATTGTGCATTTAAGAAAAATTCTATATCTTAAGCCTTTAAAATACTGACATGGTTTATAATCTTGATTATCTTATAATTCATACATTATGAATATCCAATATTTATTCCATGTATCATGATTGTGATCTTTTTATGTAGGTTATGCTTTTCAAATTTTATTCTCAAGTTCTAATAACATTATACTCGTGCTATGATTATATACTTCCTTTATTTACCCTAACAGAGCATTTAAACTCATCCCTTTCTTAGGTTTCCTTTCACCGGGATACGAATAATGGGTTTAAGAAAGAATACTAAAGAGGAAGATATTTAAGGGAGTTGTTGAATATATTTCACAAAAATAGGAGAATTTGTTCAGCGTTTCCAAAGACATAGAACTACTACGCTCCCCATGAATTTATTTTTGTAATGTTTTGAATATTCAAATAAAATGATTTAATATCCATATATGATATACCTGGGACTCTATATAAATAAATTAATCATAAATACATAAAATTATTTTATTGATTGATTATTGTTTTTCCATAACTCATTTGGATTCCTCTCCTTAAAAGGACATATAATTAACTAAATTGAGATACAAATTTATTTCCAAAACATATTCCTTCTAAAAACTCAAACATAATTTTAAGTTAACAAAAAATAAATATAGACACATTATTGAATGTTCAATTATTCCCCTATTTAATTCTATTTTGTTGGGGGAGTCCTTACTACTGATATTTGGTTTATTATCCCATTCTCCCCAATATACACTTCTATTAAGGTATTTATAAATCCCATTCCATCCTTATCCAAAATTTTAAGGATTTTTTATTTAGTAATTTTTTTATTTAACATTTTATTTCCCTCTGTAAAACCATTTTCTTTATATATATGGGTTATTTTCATACACCAATTCATACTATTTTAGAGATAAATGAAGGTAATATTGTATGTTATTCAATATATGGCCTTTATATATATTATCCCACAAACATTAATGTGATCCAACTAAAAAACACTTTTAACTTATTTTCTTTATGATTTTATCTCTTCCATGTGATTTTTCCATCTTGGGAAGTTCAACATGCATGATACAACACTAAAATGTAATGAGGGCTGATTCAAGTAACCAATAGGCATATACTATAATATATTTTTCTCATTATTTTAATGAAAAAACATATAATATTCCTCCACCAAATATATATACATATCCCACTATATATTTTCGTAAAGTTAAAATGGATCCATATTTCCCTTCAAACATGAATTAAAATTTATTAAAAATGATTACATGGGCTTAATAAAGGAGTTGTGTCAATATAATATGTTTTTTTATTATTTGATCTTGAAACATATAATTTTTTTCAATCAAATCATTAAAACCGATTTAAGCATCCATATTACAATGACTTATAGGGATTCAATTTTTTTTCATTATAGAATACCTTTCTAATAGTTTTAATATGTGAATTATTTTTCCATAATGCTTTTTAAAGATAATTATTTACTACTAAATTTAAATTTTCTCTAATGATATATGTTTAAATTATATTTAAATGAGATTTGAGATATATATATGGGATTTTAAATATTTAAGGGTAAAATCATGGCATAAAAATTTTTCCATTAAAGGTTGATCTTTTTAGAAAATATTTTATCATAAATAACGAGAAACAGATTGTAATTTTATTAAATTTAAAGATAATTAATGTAATAAGAGTAATATACTAAGAGTATGGTATAAATTAATAGTGGTTCAATACATACATACAAAGAAATATTTGGAATTGATTATATCTAAATTAATATATAAGAAAAGATAGTATTTTGAAGTATATAATTTAGGCTAGAACTATGATGTAATGGGAATGATATTGATGATTATTGCATAACCTATGATACATTATTATTAAAAAATACTTTTTATAATAAATGATATAATGATTTTTAAATTTTATATTGGGTGAATTTTTTTTATTTTCTTGATATATTTTTTGTATTTAATCTTTATTGTTTCATGATATGTTAATTATTTTATAATAAACATGTTATTAAATTAATTTTTATCTTTTATAATTTTATTTTAAAATATGAGTTTGTTAAGAAAAACCTTATCAATTCAATGGGGTGTTTTATTGTTTAATCTCATCTTCGGACCCCATTGTATATGTATTATTTTTCATTCTATTAGATTTTATGAAAATGTTGATGGGATATCTCTTTCTCATTTTTTTTAATGAAGGGAGATTAAATGGTTCATTTTATTTTATATTTTCTAATGTTGTTTTATTTTTTTATACATCCATTATTATATATATATTCTAAATTTAATCAATTTGAAAAAACATTTATTGATTATTGAATACTAATTTAATGCTTAAGAAAGCTACCTGAAATTATTATTGACTGTAGAATGTGTTTATTTATTAAATGTATAAATTTTTGATGAGTTTTATTCCTCCACATTTTACTATAATTTACAATTTTAATGTTTTCAAAAGAACCCATCATATTGGTTACTAATGATATACATTGAGAGATATAATCTTTTAAAAATTATATTTATGGAGTTTCTTATTAATTAATATTCATGGTCTTATATGATTTTTTTATAATTAAATATTATTATTTTAAAAGAATTTTTAATGTTATATAATCAATATTTATATTGCTTGGCAATTTTACATTTCTTTTAAATGTGATAGTTACAATATTATAATAGTTAGTCAATCTTATGTACTATGATTTATAAATAACCCAAATATACCTAAAATGAAGAATAATATATAATTATAATTTGATCTAAAGGATCTATAATTAATGAATGGGGGATGAAAATAATTTATTTCAACCTTACATAATCCAACACATTTATAATTTAATTTTACGTTAAACTATTAAATTATTTATGAAATTATATGATATTTTTTAATTAAAAAAATATATGGGTTATATATTTATTCAAATTAGTGTTTTTATTTGAATGAAAAACTATTTTTATAGAGATATTTGAATATTATTTGAGAGGTATATTCAATATATAAATGAATAAGAAGGTTTATATTGTAAGGATCATCCTTCTGGGTTTTTGGAAATTGAAATTATAATTTGTTTTCCTGAATATAAGTTGTGATAGTGTAATAACATGGTCTAATAATTTACATATTAAAGTGATATTAATGTACATTTATCTTTCCTAACATACCAAAATATTTTTTATAATTATATTTTGAGAGATTTATTTCATAAATATTACATAAAAACACCTATATTAAAAAGTGAACACTTCTAGTAAGTATCCATTTTTTATATAATATATATATTTCATAATAAAACAATATTTAATTTTATGATAAATATACCTAAAATTAAATTTTCCTTCTTGTTTTCCATTATACATCATTAAAAAACGTGAGTTTTTTTTAATTGGGATATAATAAAATAATCTCATGAAGGGACATAAAAAATAAAGAAATTGTATTTTAACAATCATGGGGCCCCTTTTTTTATTCTACTAAGGAATACCAATTTTTTCATTAGAGGGGAAACCAATACATGAATTATAGTCTTGGGGGAATATTTTCTAATAATATCTATCTTTATGTCCCTACCCATAGGCGCATCATGCATCCTAAACTCCCATCCGACCTTTGCGAGCTATATTCCTTGCTCCAACACTCTACTTTCCTGACGTTACCTGGGATGATGGTGTTACCACTAATATTATACTCCACTAAAGGAACTTCTCACAAGAATATTTAAAATTATCATCATCCATACCTTTTGTGAGATCTCAATTATTTTCACCATAACCCACCTTTCTTTTCATTTCACGTTCCCTACATTTATCCTCAGTAACGCCACTAACCCATAGGTTTAGAACCTGATATGAATCCTTATTTAATAGATAGTATATCATGGACCCAGCACTACTATAATCTTCATGAACACCATTATATAGTGACTTTATCCTCTAATGTTTTCCCAAGACCTTCTAGGCCCCATCCCTATCAACTAGTTGGGTCTCTCCATCAAGCACATGTATCATTATTGCACGTGGACATATGTGGATAAAGAGAACTTTTAACTAAATAAAATTGGGGAAATGAATAATAAATATGGTATTTGAACAAAAAAACTCATGGATATAGTTTCCTCAAAAGAACAATGCTACTAAAGTTTTTTATTAAAGGATTTAAATCATTATTCCATCAGTACATATAAAAATTGCCATTTTATAAATTAAAAATTGGGAGAAAAACAAACATTTTATTACCTATGTAATCAAAATATCTTCCCAAATAGTTTAATAACACATTTTATAATAAATATTAAAGGAAAAAATAGAAAAAAGTTTCACTAATATCATGAAAAAATTAGAATATCATTTTCAAAAAATTATACGTTTCACCCGTAAGAAGTATCATACATATTACATAAAACATATGTTTATTATCTTACCTTGGGAAATAATATGATTCCTATAAACCCCCATAAATAGAATATGTAAACATTTTTTTCAACTTGTCATATCATTTCCATTTCACTCAAACAAAATCAATATCCTTATAGTCAACAACCATAACTAATGAATTGGAGGTCTATTATGGACACAGTCATCCTTAGTATACTACAGAACTACCCATCATTGGATAATAGTGATACCACTTAATAAGAGAATATAACGAAACCACCAATCATTTTAAAAATTCACAGTAAACATAACATAATAAAAACACATAAAATCATACAATTTCCAACATTACACTCATAAAAATATTATTTTTATCCTTCAGAAAACATTAAAAAATATTGAAATAAATGATCCATGTTAAAATGTATTGTTGAGAATATATAAAATATAGGGAAAAGGGTTCACATTGAAGAAGATATGAGTATTTTATCAAAATAAAATAATAAAATAACATCTATGGTGTAAAAAAATTTCATTGTGACTATATAAATTAAAATATAACATTATATTTTCTTAATTAAATGAACGTCAAAACAATTCATAAATTGTTTTTCTTTGATAGCCTCCAAATGAAAATAACAATTTATATAAAATTTAATTTATAATTATTTTATTTCTATATAAAAACTTCAATAAAATAATTTAATTTTTTATATGGTATTAAAAAAATCCGAGGAAAAAAATAAAATATGGTTTTAAAATGAATGTCCCTTACCTTATTTTCAGCTCGTAACATACGTTTTTTATCTCATGAAAATTAATCATACGTTAATTATTTAATTTATTGAGAAATATATTATTTTTTATTAATACTTTTATCTCACTTATTATCATGTTATAGAAATTAATTAATCATTTATGTTCATGTCATATATTTTTATGATATTTGGTTTATAAGTCCTAAAGGACTTAGGTAGGTTGAAATTTTTCAATTTGATCATTATAACATCATAACCATAATAATAATCATAAAACATTTAAAAAATTTATACATTAATTTTACAATAAACTATAATAATTAAATATGGTCATGAATAATGTATTTCGTTACAATCAAGTAAACGGAAGGTCATACATAATAATGAGTAATGTTTCCTTTTTAAAATATGTTTATATAAATATAGAATGTACTATATTTAATAAATAAGAATAATTATATAAAAAAGTAATACTAGTTTTTTAAATATACTTGTATATCTCATACATGTGTTTGGTGATGAAAAATGAATCACATCGCTTCGTGGAGGTGGAGTACACACATATAGACAAATTACATTTTAATATATCTATGAATGGAAAGGTACAAAGATAAATGATATATTATATATTAATAATGATTAATACAACATGAATTTAATATATAATAATTAATTCCATCATTATGATATATCCATGAGAGATAGTGATGGAAGATGAATTACATTAGTTCACGATGTAGATGTATGGAATAAACAAGACTGATGGTGTTGTTTAATATTTGATGGATGAGGAGACAAATATATGTTATGAAATTAACTAAATAACAAATCAGTATATGTATAATACATTTTTACTATTTTTATCACAGTTGAAAAATAATTTCTATATTTTTAAGAAGAAATAAATCATTAATATGCGGTAAAAATTGTTCTTGTTCATTAGGAAATATCTTTTTCAGAACACCTTAAGAAATCTAGGATTGGTATTTAAAAAATAAGGTATCTATAAAATAATAAGTGATTTTAAGAAGTGATTTTTCTTGATAATGGATAAATAGATTGGATTTTTATGTATCAATAATAGAGATGAATATGTTCTTTTTAAATAAAATGGGGTAACACGCTTGGAATTACATAAAATATGTATTAAATATAAATTAATATTAATTTACATATAGAACCAAATAGATATTATTCAAAGATAATATAATAATTTTTCGAAATAATCTCATCCAATTAAAATTTTAAAACTTTGGGTTTCATTTCTTCCCTTATCATCTTTGTTTTTTCCTTTATTATCTCATTTCACACTTAACGTGAAAATAATGTTTTTTACACATTGGGGGTTATGACTAGAACTATAAATGGAAAAATACCTAAACTTTTTTCTATTTATGATATTATTTACCATATCATAATCAATTGGGTATAAATGGTATTATTAGTTATTGTATATAATTTAAAAAAATTATTTTATTTTATTAAAATATAAATAATTTAAATTTTCAACTTCCCATTTGCTTTGTCATTTATAAAACCCTGAAAATTGTTTTAAATTTATATAAAAAAAATTATACATCTTGAAAAATATATTTTCATCTGTAAATTTCTTTAGGATCCTTAATTATTCAAAATTATAAAAATTTTAATATTTTTTACATCATTTATTTTTTTTCAACTAATTGAATAATTACTACATAAAGGTTCTATCAAATTGTAAGGTAATTATTTTTTTCAATAAAAATATAAAACATATTACTAATATTAAAATCAATCACATATCATTAAAAACACTATTAAGGAAATAATATATCATCTAGTTATAGCAATGATTAAAATTTTATAATTACTAGAAACAAGAGGGACATTTTTTAATTTTCATTAAATAAGAAATTATAAATATTATAACCACACCCAAATGAGAAAAAATGACACAAATTCAAATTCTGGATTTATATGGAAGATATATACTCATAAAAAAATATTCAAGTTTTAGGGTCCTTTTATAGTCCTTATAATTTTATTTTTAAAATTAATTTCATGATTTAACCTTTATCATGATAACAAAATTACCTAGGTTACTATTAATATTGGCCCAATATAAATGGTGCATATTTACCAAATTTTAACACCCTCATTCAAAACATGGAATTATTTTTTCTATATTGCAAACTTTTAAGTTGAGTAATGTAATATAAAATTAAATCCTAAAAATATAAAAAATGTTTTTTAGATAAATATCATTTTATGTATAAAATATTTTTATACTAAATTTAAGTATAAATATAATTTAACAAAATTTAATTATTTTTAATAAAAATGAAATAATTAAATTTTAAAATTATCCCAAAATAGAATTTTACATTGTGATTAATTTAAAATGAATTTCAATTTTAAATAAAATGTGTCATTTTTCACTAATAAATGAAAAACTATGTTTTAAGAAAATTACGAAACACTAATCCAATGATTATTTTTACATGATTATTTCAAATAATATAATTGTTTTTTCAAATTAAAATTTTATACATTTTAAAATAAAATTTTAAATAAATTCATATAATAAATGAGTTTAATAAAACTATTCCCTTTTTGAATTAATGATCTATAAAAACTATAAATGTCAATCAAATTTATAATATAAAATTTGATAATGGTTTATTCTATCATTAACTTGGAATATAGTTTCTTCCACTATAGAGAATTATTTTATAATAATTTTATTCTCTTATCAAACACATGTGGTTTTCATTCTCATATATCATTTTCACATATACATGTTTCTTTATAAACTATATGGGTTTTCCACAAAACCATAAACTTGTGAATTCCCTTGTTTTAAAATACCTTCACTCTATTATCAAGATTTTTAACATTATTTTCTTCATAAAAATATTATCTTCCAAATGAACTACCTTAGGGCTCAAACATGAAATGAATATCAAAAAAATTCTTAAAATCAAAACCTGAAATTCATTTTCAACATTGATAAAATCATAGTTAATGATACATGGTAGCATTTAATACATATTTATCTAGAATTTCATATGGTATAATGAACCATGGATATAGTTACCTCTATGTAAAAAAAACTCATAACACTTTTCCATAGATATTATTTAATAAAAATGATCACCTTAAAAAATTAATGATATTTTTCCATGTTCTTTACATAAAATTTATGCCTACTCTGAGAAGTCCTCATATATAACTAAATTACATTCACCTTTCTACCATTTCTTTAAAAATAGTATTCTGATCAACTTACATCCTCTTAATTCATCTATAAAATAAAGAGTTCAACATGAATTTCAAGATAATTTATCAAAATAATACATATGTATACTAAAATGAAAACATTCATTATAAGAAAAATAATCTATTGAAATATTCATATCCAAAACTCCTTGTTATTCCATTTAATAGTAATGAAGATGGTATTCTATGGTAATAAATCATCATTTAGACTATCCATTATATATAAATTTCATTTACTATTTAATGGATTCTTGATCCCTTTCAACAAATTTAAAGTAAACAAAGCATCACCATAAGATACAATGGAAAGAGGAATTTCATTAAACCTAACTATATCCTCGAGATACAGTTTATAAATATAATAAAAATACATTATATGTTGAATGGGAAGTAAATAAGTATATTTATTTAATTGATCAATAATAACTAGAATCTAATTATTACATTGAATTCTCTTTGGTAACCCCACTACAAAATCTATGGATATATTTTCCCATTTCCACAATATCACTAAAAAATAGTGAGTCATCCCCCTTGAAATGTTTCATTTTGCTTTAAACTATTGACAAATAAAATATTTAAGGGTAATTTCTAGAATAAATATTTTTATTTTATCCCACTAGTAATACATCTAATGTAATATATACCTCACAATGATACTAGGATGAATAGAGATAAAGAAGTATGAACCTCACTCAACAACTCTCTCATTAATATGGGAAACATAAGGAACACATAATATTTTTCAAAATATAATAATTATTTATTTATAAATAGTAATTTCAAGAAATATATTCATCTTAATCAATTATACATTTTTCTATAATATATTACCCTCCTTCTAGGCCTTTAAAATTTATTTTTATATATATGTTTGTACTGACACCTAAAACAAAACATAGGATGTTCCTTCATCCATAATTTCTAGTAAAAGTTATATCAAATCATTAAACAACGGTTCATGATAAAAAATTTATAAGGTTAATTATGTATTATTTTTTTCACTCAGAGCATCATCTATATTTTTCTATTCTAGGACGGTAATTGTTTGACCAATCATTATCCAAGAATAGTTCCCACCATCTTCTCATCGTCTGCTTCAAATATTTTTAAGTGAATATATAATTTAAACTATTGTGATTAGTATATTTTTCATAATTTACTCTATATAAATTATTCCTCCAAATTTTAAAATAAAAAACCACATCAGCTAATTACATATATATTATATGATAAAATAACTAATGATGTTTTAGTTATCGTGTCGTATAAGAAATTACTAGATGTTTATACTTAAGGAAAAAACTAATACCCTTCAAATAAGTGTCATTATAGATGAGAAATCCATCATTAATGAAGGTAAATACAATATGAAATCACATAATTAACTTATTTTTTGTTCCTAAAGACAACCATAACAGTATTTCTTCAATATTAATTTAATATATTTTTTATCTTAAATTATTGAAAAAAATTGGACAATTGAGCATATTTTTCATTAAACCACTTATATTAATCCCCCAATCCATTAAAACTTTCAATATCTATGAGATTTTTATCCTTGGCCACTCTTCATTAATATTAGTTTCTATAGGGTAAACTGCTATTCCATTATTATAAACAATATGACCGTGTAATGAAGTGTATTGCAAACAAAATTCACACATACTAATGATTCCATATCGATTATTTTATTTAATGGTTTCTAAAAAAATCATTCAGTGTATTTCATGATCTCATGACTTTTAAAATGTTACTATATATCATCAGTAAAACCAACCATAAATTATCAAAAACTCATGGGATACTCTATTGATTATGTCTAAAACTACATCGGGTACATTAAATATCCCAAAGTGTATAAAAATAATCTCATAGTTCCCATATCATTTCTAATTCACATTCATCTAATTATTTTCTTCCTTCACCTTAAACTGATAGTACCTTGACTTGATATTAATCCTTCAAATGTACTATGTTGCCTATAGCTGATAAAAAATCATAGATATGAGGAAAAGGGTACATTTTCATGATAGAGATTCCATTAAACGATATATAATTAATAAAAAGTTTCATTTAAAAATATGTAATATTAACACATAATAAAAGAGTACCCCAAAGTGACGTTTTTTAACATAAAAATTTGTTAACAAGAGACTCATGCAATATATTTTGCAATTGAAAAATTTATACATGATCCACTTGATTAGGGGATTTTTATATATATATAAAATCATGTACTATGTTAATAGTAAAATCAACATATTGATCATGAATAACACCTAGTAAAACCTATATAATAACATACATATATTAATTCACAACTAGAACATCACTAATCCAAAACTGTTTTTTTTTTAATTTCATGTATTTTCTAAGTAAGAACCACTATAATTTATAATATATTTATCATCTTCTAAATATGTTATGGATGGTATAAAATCATTCAACAAAACATTAATTTCTCAATAATCTACTCTATCATGATAAACTAAACTCCAACACATACCATCTATATTATATTACTCTAACATGGTTACTTTAACAAGATAATCATGAAAAACTAGTCAAGTATTAATAAAAGGATCATTCATATAAATCTTTGTTTTATTTTTTATTTCAACCCATATATTTCAAAAAAGGTTATATTATACTTTTTAGATGTGATCTTTACAATTTACTTCATATTTTATCATATATTATAGAATTCAAAGATATATATTCAAACGTGGAATTGGGATAATTTGAATAAACCAGTTACTTATCTATCAAAAATTCATTTAAGGGGCCCCCAACAATCATAATAGAATATTTGTTTTTACCACACTCTTTTTCATTCGATTATGATGAATTTTATCCGGAATTACTAACATTAAGAAAAAATTAGAATAATATTCCAAATTATTTAAATTAATTAATCTTATCATCATATTTTCATTATTTATATTTTCATTTTCCATGAAGTCACAAGCCATATTCTGATACAATGAACATCAGAAGCATTTCCCATATTTTTTAAGGAAATCCATGTGGTTCTTTTCAACACACTTATCACTAGATGGGATCTTCATTTTATTGCCTCTATAATTCTTTAATTAATTCATCCCATTTCTTTCCATCTATATCGTTTATTCTTCTTGTTAACATGGAATACATGATCATTTAAACATATCATTTGTACCCTCTCATCATAGTGAAAATGTTTCTCATTATGTTAAAAATCAAAGGAATCCAATGAAATTAAATATCATAGAATCAATAATGAGTGAAACAATTAATTTTTCTATCATGGTTTTATATAAAAAAAATTATGTACCTTGATAAATGGGTTATGTTTTATTTATTCGCAGCCACTGAATTGTTCCCTTTTTTCTCATTGACAATAATTTATTTTTCATCCTAATACAAACAACATTTAGAAAATATTTTTAAGAAAAAAATTTATAGAACCACACCATTCCAAGCTATCAATAACATTAAATTATTTAATATTTTTAACATTCCCCACAATATATTGTCTTCACCCTTAAAATGGTAAATAACAAGACATTTATTTTAATTTTATAAAGAACGCAAGATATTAAATCTATTCTCCAAATAATTAATAAAAACATAATCCATTATAGGAATATAAAATACATTGAAAATAGGATAATAATGTCCCATAAAATGCACAAATATCAATAGGTTCCTCTATGAAATATATATATTCCCTCTCAAATGGATAGCACTGTCATTTATATCATTTTTAACTAATCCCTTGTTGGAACAATATTATCTTTTCCAATTATATAAAATCTATGTTGTTAATTTTGAAAGACATCAGACCCTTAATTCCTTTACACTTATTTTTCCTAATTCCCTATATAAAAAACCATTATAACTAGATATAGTTGAGATGAAGAAACATGGAATGTAAAACCTCTATATCATTTTAAAAATAATAATAAAATAAAATAATTATTGGTATTATATTAAAATTATTCAATCCTATAAATTTGTAACACCCTGTGATCTTATGGTATGTACCTTTTAAAAGTTTTCATCCTTGATATGTTATTTTTCATGAAAAAAAAAGTGTATAAAACTATAATATACTTTATAATATGACCATTGGAATAGTAATGTGACCACTCGAAATAATAATATGACAAGTAGATAGTAAAAGTACACAATAATTTATAATAAAATTAGGTATCTTTTAAATGAAAATGTAGTGTATTTATATCATGTAAAAATTTATAATTCTAAAACTATTTATATACTTGATCCAAAATAATAAACAAATGAATAAAATATTCAAACATACTCTTCTCCTCCCACTATAAATACCACCCCTCACCAACTTCTCTCCTCACACATCCAAATATGTAATGAATCCTTATATTATACCCAATTCCCCACCCAAAAATATCCTCCATGTTATGTTCTTTCTAGTCTCTACGAAATACCATTTTAAAGTACCTTAAGAATGTTCGAAAGGAGAATAATTCAATAGGTAAATCCTTTTTCATTCTCTTTCAATTTCTTTAAATTTATTATCATATTATTCTATTATTTCCACTTCAATACAAAAAAATTGATAAATCTAGTATATCATATATACGATAATGGTATTATGTTAATTTAATATCCATAATCAAACCTCTTATCCTCCCCTATTTATTTTAAAATTGAATACATCATTTGTGACATGCATATTTACATCCATCATGGATGATGCAACTTCATTTTCCATTAGCGCCTTCATGGATGGTCATAAAACCATAATTATGGTTAAAAAATAATTTATAATACATATAATAAGTTATTTAATATTTTGGAACCATTATATACTAATGAAATTAATTAATAAGACAGAACTATTTTGTGAGGATCAAAAACCTACAAAAATTATCTAAACGATTATCATTACAATTCTATGTAATGAATAATACTCAAATATGGAAAAGAAATATAAGACTATTAAATCTTATGTTTGATCACTAATAACATATAATTTAAATAATATGGAATTATATCTATTATACATGATCGTCCATATATGTGTAAAAGTAAACAGATCATGAAACCAATGAAAATAACACTACCGAACGACAAAATTGAATTTGATAACACATTAAAATCCATAAATGAATATAATCTAAATATTATAATTAAAATAAATATTTATAATTTTATGAGTTGATTTTTAATGAATCTAATTTCATTATCTAGGACATTATGTACAAGTCCAAACACCTTTGTACATATGGTAGGGGTTTCTTCTAGAACCTCTATTTTTATTCAGGTTATGCTTTCTCCCACTTTACACCAATGTATTTATAAATTTTTTATATAATTATTATAAATTCTAATAATATATTCCATAATCATGTATTCATATTTGTTAATATTTCTTTCATGGGGAAATTCAGTTTTTACAATGACCCCCTCTCAATTCATCTTGGAACGCAAGCCTAATGAAAGGGAACTTCTTGATTTCTTTCCAATTTTCATGTATCATCCATAATATATTTTAAGACTTCATTATTTTTCTAAAATTACTATTTTTTTGATGAAAAACTATATTTTTTCATTTCTAGTTATATAAAAGAAATTAATAGAAAAAAATATGATTTTTATTAAATGAACTCTTCTTTGCAAAGTAAATATGGTACTTCTCTCAAGAATTACTCAATGATTTTATTAGAGTATATTAATTTATTTCAGAAAAAATGATGAATATTATTAATTTTTGATATTGAAATGTTGTGATTATCATATACCATATTTTATTAAATTATATATAATTTTTTTCCTTTGGATTTACTATATTGATACCATTCACCATACTGCTCATAATGGTACTAATTATGTTTTCATATTGGGGAATGTTATTTATATTTATTATGTATATATTGTTGATTTTTAACCCAATTCATATGATGACTGAATTGAATTTAGTTAGTGATTTGTGGGTCCTACATTATCCCCTCTATGCATCGATTGGTCTCATGAAACAAAAGAGAAATGGATTTGGCTGAGTCCATAACCATTTATTTTCTGATGTAATATATGTATCCTCAACGGTATGTTTATGAGGTCCAATAATTTTAATTCCCCCATTATGATATTAGTAATTGTAAATCCATGCTATTATTAGACTAGTATAATATCCAATTTCCAACTTCATTCTCATATGATTGTTTATATAGAATTATTTATTCAGATTTATTATTTCCATATTATGCTCATGATTATATTCTAATGGAATTTTTTACTCATTCACCATACCTTATTATTTATATTATATTAAATTGTATTACATACCCTTAACGAGAATATGATATCACACATTTATTAGGAATTTTTTTTTTTTAAAGGTGAAGCTTTGGTCAAAGACCAAAGCAAAAATTTATTGAAACAAAAGAGAGATTACAAGAAGCGAAAAGAAGGGATTTTTTTACAATCTCTATCCAAAAGATGAAATAAATCAGGGGGGATAGAGTCCATCCAAGTCATGCTTTGATGAACACCTTTGTTGGCTAGAGCATCAGCAACGGCATTTGCTTGACGATAGGCATGAGTAGCTATAAACTCGATCCCACAGAGTAAATTGAGACAGTTCAACCAGCGAGCAGTGAGAGACCAGGATAGATGAATGTTTCCAGTCCAGATGGCATTAATGATGGTGGTTGAATCACTTTCAATCCAAAGCTTTCTCCAACCTCTTTGAAGAGCAAAGTCAACAGCATGAATAACTCCGAGCATTTCCCACTCCAGAGATGAAGAGTGGCCACAACCAACAAAGAAACAACCATGACATTGCCCAGTTGAGTCCCTGAAGATAGCACCACAACTAGAAGGACTAGGGTTGCCTTTGGAAGTGCCGTCAACATTCACCTTGATCCATCCTGGCATCAGAGATTGCCAAAAAACTTCAAAGAGGCATTTTGGCTTTGGGAAGATACCAGGAACGTGAAGATGACGGAGGATCATAAGGTCACCAACCGAGTTGTTGCAACAGTCTTTTTGAATTGAGGCTACTTCATGAATCGCAAGGAGGATTCGGGATTTCCCTGCATTAAGATAGAATGAGTGATTATTGTGAATAATATCATTTCTAACATACCAGAGTTCATGTATAAGTTCTGCCACTGCCGCGAGAAAAATATTTTTAACCTGCAGAGAGGCATCATGTCTAGTACAATGCATTAAAGACAAGTAAATAGAATCAGTAATGGGCAATCTGCAATTAAAAAGATCAAAGATGTAATTCCAAAGGGCAGAGGCCGTCGCACAAGATAGAAAAATATTATTGGCATCTTCCCTATGTTGGTTACATAGATGACATTTAGAACAAAGAGAGATGCCAAAAGTTTGGAGGCAAGTTTCCATGGGTAATCTGTTGTGCGCAATGCGCCAAATAAGGATGAGTCTAGAAGGCTTGATGTAGGGTTTATTGAAATGATTCACCCAAGAAAAAATAGGTTCAGGATCAGAGAAATTATGCTTATAAAAATTTTTTGAATCCAGGATGCCATTAGGAGAAGGTTCCCAGACAAGGAAATCACCAGCAGAAGAAAAAGCATAATTTTCAATAGCTTGCATAATGATATCTGGGAAATCCCAGTCAGAGGATTGTAAGACCTCCTTTATAGACTGTTGAGTATCATCAGGAAGAAGATCCGGAGGCAACAAAGAAATCAGAGGGTTACCACACCATTTACCACACCAAAAATTAATCGAAGAGTCAGCACTGACAATCCATCTAGAATTTTGCATGATTTTGTGAAAAGAGTCCCGAATGGAAGGCCAGATAGAAGAGTTAATGAAGTTAAGATTACCTTTTGACAGCTTAGAAAAAAATCTAAGTTTTAGAAAATCAGTAGCTTTAGAAGTGGAGTTAATGATGCGCCATGTAAGGCAGGCCTGTAAGGCATCATTGAAAAACTTTAAATTTTTAATGCCTATTCCTCCATTAGCAATGGGTTTACAACAAGTATTCCAGGTAATAGTAACAAGCTTATTTTCAAAAATACTTCCAGACCAGATGAAGTTTTTTATGTAAGTGTTAATTTTTTTAAGAGTACCGATGGGCCATTTATAGGCCATAAAGGAATGAACCATTTTAGAAACAATGGTCGATTTGACCAAACAGATTATCCCAGCCATAGAGAGAGACTTCCCTTTCCAATTAGCTAGTTGATTTGTGATATGAGAAAGGATATTAGAAAAATAGGTAGCTTTGGGACGACCCCAAAATAGAGGAACACCCAGATAGGTGAAAGGTAAGAGACCCTCCTTGATACCCAGGTAATTAATAATACCAAATTTTCTTCTGACAGGAAAATTCTTGCCAAAATAGATGAAAGATTTGTTCCAAGAGATAGCTTGACCAGAGACATCCTCATAGTGAGATATAGGTTTCTTGAGAGCATGAAGGCTTTTTTGGTCTCCTTTTATAAAAAGGAGAATATCATCCGCATATAAGAGGTGAGTAGGGGCATTTAAGTTTCTGGCTACCTGAATAGATTTGATCAAATTATGTTCAACATGGTAGTTTATGAGTCTGTTAAGATAGTCTTCAGCAATCACAAAAAGAATGGCAGAGAGAGGGTCTCCTTGTCTAACACCTTTAGTGCATTTGAAAAAGCCACGAGGAGTGCCATTAATCAGGATAGAGATATGAGCTGAGTGAAAAAGGGTCTTGATTCTACCAATGAAGGAATCATTAAAACCAAAATTCCTAAGAACTTTGTAAATAAAATTCCAATCAATAGTGTCAAAGGCCTTTCTAATATCCAGTTTGATGTCCACGCAACCACCTCTAGATTTTTTAGTTAAAGCATTTGTGCACTCAGATGCAAGAGAAATGCAGTCCTGAATGGATCTTCCCTTGATAAAACCAAATTGATTCCAAGAGACGATTCTATTGCAGATAGGAGCAAGTATGTTAGCAATAATTTTAGTGATGATTTTATAGATAGTGTTAATCAAAGCTATAGGTCTAAATTGATGGATCTCAGCAGCATTCTCAACTTTAGGAATTAGAATTACAAATTGAGCATTGATTCCATGAGGTAAAGATCCGTGAGTGAAAAAAGTCTTAACGAGTTTGCAAACATCGTTTTGAATTATATCCCAATGTTTTTGGAAAAAACCATTATTAAAACCATCCGGGCCAGGAGCACTATCGGGGTTTAGTTTAAAAACAATGTCTTTAATTTCATGATCAAGGGGAGTGCTTAATAGGTGCTTATTGTCTCCTTCATCAACCATCAAAGGAATGATATCAGGTTTAAGGTCAACATTTCTGACCGGACCATTTAAGATGTTATAAAAATACATGATAACATGGTCTGTAATGGCTTCTTCAGAGTCTAAGACCATGTCATTATGAATGAGCATAGAAAGCGGACGATTGGCCTTTCGAATTCTTTGAAGATTATTATAAAATTTAGTATTGCGATCACCATCAGTAAGCCATTTGGTTCTAAACATCTGTTTACGAATATTATCTTTAAAAGTAAGAAGGGAATTAAGTTTCGAGGAGATATTAGCTTCCACCTGAGGATCCAAGTCAAAGTCAGAGTGAGTGTTCTGAGATTGAAAGTGACTGAGCTCATCTTCCAGATGTGAGATGTCTAGATCAATTTGTAAGATGGAGTTTTTACACCAACCTTTGAGAGCCTGTTTAAGAACTTTCAGTTTATATAAGCAAGCAAAGTCATCCTTATGGTGTTTCATGGAGTTCCAAGTGTTAAAAATAAAAGTAGCACAGTCAGGGTTCGAAGACGAAGCATTGTTAAATTTAAAAGGAAAGATAGTTTTTCAAACATTCGTAGTAAGGTTTACAAGGATCGGATGATGATCAGAGTTAATTCTAGGGAGAGTAACACTAGATATTTTATCCCAAGTATCAAGAGTCTTCATGTTCACAAAGGCTCTATCAAGTTTACTAGCAACGTTTTTATTGTAATGCTTTCTGTACCAGGTGTATTTGGCACCGATAAGATTAACCTCAAAGAGGTTAGAATCATCAATAGTAGATTTAAACTCTCTAGAGGAAATGGGGAGATGAGCGGGACCAATTTTTTCAGATGAGGTAATAATGGCATTGAAATCTCCCAAGACAAGCCAATAATCCTGAATGAGTTTGGCAATATCAAGAAGCTCAAGCCATAACATTCTCCTATCCTGATACCTATTTTTGGCATAAACCATAGTACAATAGATGTGCTGACCATTCCAAATGAAATCACAAGTAAACTGCTGATCAGAAGTTTTAATAATGTTAATGTTTTTTAATGAATTATGACAAAAAATCCACATGGAGTCAACCTGAGGACTGTTTTTACAAGATCCTAGAAAATTGTAATTAAGAGCACCAAATTTCATAAAGTTCACTTTAAAATTGACCTTAGGTTCAGCAATGGCAAAAAGGTATGGTTTATGAGTATTAAGAAACCTCCTAAGGGTAATGGAGGTGTCATTATTTGCCACCCCTTGACAATTCTAGAAAAGAACATTCATTGCTACTTGTGTCTAGGGTTAGAACCCTTATTTTTTTTGTATTTACAAGAACCCTTCTTTTTTTGGGATCTTGTAACAATTGAGGAAGAGGATAAATGATGATGACCCTCATCAGTTTCAGAGCTTTGAGAGGAATGAGATTTATGATTAGCATTTTGAATAGTAGCAGGGTCTGATGTACACAATGAAGCAGAAATTTATAAAGGGTGGGACTGTTCTGCTCTATGAGCAGAGTCCTTTACAAGAACAGGAGGTAGAGGTGAGCTGATTTGATTAGACTTAGAAATAACATCATGAGCAGATTGCTCATGTTGTGGGAGAGGCTCAGTCTCAATCTGGACAGATTCAAGACCAGCAGGATGAAAATGATCAGATATAGGAGGCATGTTATGATCATGGTTCTGGTTGTTATTAGGAGAGTTAGAAATCATGCTGTTTTCTGGACATAAATCATGGTCATGGGCAGATTCAGGAGCAGGCAGTGGGGTATGTGGAGAAGTAACAGCATAATCAGCATGTATGACAGGTATACTGACAGAAATATCAATATTTCCAGCAGTAACAGAATGCAAATTATCTAGGCGTTCCTGCAGAGCATCAGAGATCTGTATGTCAGTTAGGGGATTAGATCCCTCCTTCTGAACAGTAAGAGATTCAGTGTGTAAAATCAGATTAGGATCAGAAGTGTGTGATGAAGTAGGATCAACAGAACTTTCAGAATAAACAAAAACAGATTGAGATTTAGTTATAGGAGCAGTAATACTAGAAAGGTCATATTTGACATCAGAGTTGGGAGGCACAGAGTTACCAGAACCAGCAGATTTGGTTGGAGTAACTGCAGAATCATCAGGGGCACTTTTAACATCATTAATAGGCACAGTAGAACCTGGGTCTGCAAGGAGCACATTGCCAATATGAATTATGCTGGAAGTAA
The DNA here is from genome assembly GCA_963277665.1 of Viscum album. Taxonomy (NCBI): domain Eukaryota; kingdom Viridiplantae; phylum Streptophyta; class Magnoliopsida; order Santalales; family Viscaceae; genus Viscum; species Viscum album. Next base: position 941,821,703 of record OY728129.1, read on the forward strand.
CCACATTCTCCTTGAGGGTAGATACTGAGTCACCCAGATTCCTACAAAAATCCTCCTTTAAACAAGAAAAATCAGAGGAAGAAGCATTTTTAACAGCATTAGGAATAGGGGTAGTGATGCTCTTGTTAGAGCATTCTCTGTTACAGTCATCAATTAACCCTTTTGAGACAGTGGACTTATCCTTAATTCGAGAGTCCTCCTCTACCAAAACAGCCCAAGATTTACCTTCTAAGGCTGATGAGGGATTGGGTTTCTGGACCCACTTATCGACCTTAGGTGGGTCAGATTTGACAGCAATATTTTTCCCTTTTTTAGTATTTTTAACCTCTTGCCAATCTTTTTTATTTGATGGATCCAATTGCTTTCTAGCAACCCTACAGCTGGAAAAATTATGGCCAATTAGTTTGCATACTTCACAGAAGGAAGGTTTATTTTCATATTCAATGCTGAGTTCAACCCTGTGTTCAGGGGCATTAAAAATTATGGTGGATGGTAGAGGGCTAGCTAGGTTAATCTCCACCATAACTCTGGCATATAAACCCAGATCCCCATTCAAAGTTCTATGATCGATTTTTATAGGGGATCCTAAACAAGAAGCAATGTCATTTAAGATCTTTGGGTGCCAAAAGAACCAATTCAGCCTATGAATTCTAACCCAAACATGATCCAAATGGTTTTTGTGAGTGTAAGGATTAAAAGCAGGGTCCCAATCTGAGATTCTAAAAAAACCAGGCTTTAGGTGTAAATTTCCAATCTTCCAAATCTGTTCAAGCTCAGATTGCGAACTAAAAAAAATGTGATAGTATCCCTTACCTAAGGGAACCATCTTCCAGCGTGAAGAGCTCCAACAATGAGCAATCATATTCCTTAAATCAGAGATAGACCAAGGTTTATCACCTGTGATGTAGGAAATTCGACCGAGCACCGAGTACCTGAACATTTTCTCCCTCTGTTTCAAGGCTTCTGGATCAGCATCAACCATAAAACCTCCATCGTCCAGTTTTCTGAATAATGGTTGCCTGGGATCCTTCCCGCTACTGAGATCAGAGTCTTTTAGTGCATCGCGGAAGGAGAAAGGAATATTTCGAAGTGGGATTTGTAAATTCCCAACTTCAATGCTCGTAGAGACAGAATCCACAGAAGCAGAGACCGAATGGGGAAGAAGCTCCCATTCTGGATCAAAACCAGCCATCAGAAGCAGCAAGATTCAGCGGAAATGGTTAGGGTTTGGAGTCGCCCGTTGTAGCACAATACGAGAGCTCCCGACATTCTTTTTTCTTTATTAGGATTTATTTTTTCCCTAAATGATAAAAATTATATTATGATTTACTTGTAGGGTTAATCTAGGAGTGGAGGATGTTTTAAATGGAGTTTCTGTGTTGTTTTTTTTAACTTTGTAATTTAGAAGATATTTTGGTATCAATTTTTCCAAAACTACTAAACAATTCAGTCCTTAAGGATACGAATTCCTTTTTTATTATAAAAAAGTAAAAAATTGTGGAACTCTATGTAGGAAAATGGGGTCAAGTTATATATAGTTGGTTTCAATGGATGTTTAGTAGAAACCATGGAAACTAGATAAAAAAATATTAGGTAACATAACCCTAAGATAGTCTTTGAGGATAATTCTAAAAGAACATTCTAGAATTTGGGCAATGTAGAGATAATGTGGGTCTTCCTACAAATATATCCCTATCTAGATACTATATGGGGATGTGGTTATGGAATTGATGCCAATAGGGGTAAATACTTTGACAAGGTGTGTCATGACTAACTCAGCATTACCTGGTATTCGACAATGGGGCTAACTGTGCACCTGGTTTGACACTCATATTCAATATTGTTAGGATGATTCCAATTTTTAATAAAACTAATTATAAAGGATTTAAAAGTAGATATGTATGAAAAGAAACCATGTTTTTTATTATGATATTAGCTATGCATAAATTTTCAATTTATGGTATTTGTATTTGTAGTTCTAAATTATGAAATATGATTCATAACCTAACTTAGTTTACAAAAACTATTTAGAAATAGAACCCAGTGGATAGAATGGAAGATATATGAATGTGCATATCACTTGTAGGGATTTTCCTACTATAAAGATAATGATGTCGGTATAGGAGATGAAACTAGTGTTGAGAAACTTATTACTATACTAAGACAGCTGAGCCAGGTTATGAACAATAACCAAACACATATGTTTCATCCTAATCGAGAACATGGAGGAGAAATGTTAAATATATTTATGTGACAATATCCTCCATCATTCAATGGGACTAAAAACCCATTTGTATTGGTATAGTGGATAGGTTACTTATATAAGATATTTCTTTCTTTGAAAATTAGTAAAAAAAAAGAATGTTATCATTAATGTTTATCATCTCTATTGAGATTATGATCACTTGTGGTCATTCATTCAAAACAAAAAAGATGAGGAATAAATTTCAAATATCTAATATAACTATTTTAAAGAAATTCTCCTATAAAAATATTTCTACCATGAAAAGTGAGTAAATATAGATAGGGAATTATTGAGTTTGAAAACAAAAGAAGATGAAAACATAGTTATGTATGAATCCAAATCTACAATGTTAGCAATTTAAGCCTCAAACTACATACATAATCCAAGGAAAAATATTGATCAATTCATTGATCTTTTAAATCTATTCTTATGAAGGGAAATATGCTTTGAAAATATCTCATCATAGGAAGATATAGTCTCAGGTGATATCAAGATAGAGAAAGAATTATAAATGACTTATTCCATTAAGGAAAAAAAGAGAATAAGATCTTGGGTGAGGAAAGAATGGATATAAGGATTAATAAAAAACATAATTTTTCAATGTGTGATACTTTTGGATGGAATCAACTTTCTGAATACTTAAATGGAAAAGGATTCTATTACATGGGTGGATAACAACTTCAACAAGAATATTATTAAAATGGTATCAAAGAAACTACAAATGTTCAATGTTAAAATTGATGTTAGATGAGACACTATAACAATGATTTTCTTAAGCATCAAGGAAATGTTTCAAATAAAATGAAAAGGGAGAAAGAAAAAACTTATGTGATTAAAACTGTAGAGGTTTAAGTTCCTAATAATGTTGTGGTAGGTACTTTAATCATATCACCAAACTTATCCAATGATTTATTTGATTATAGATCATCTCAATCCTTTATATCTTCCATGTATTCCATGAAAATTATATATTTAACTTTTGATTTAATAAAGTAGTTTTTAGTCAAAAATATTAAGGGAAATATCATTAAAACAAATATGTAATGGTAATTTCCCTTTATGACACAAAAACATGCCATATTTTTAAACCTTATCATCATACATATGGTTTATTTTTTTATAATCATCGATATGGACTGGATTTCAAAATATGATGTGAAAACCTAATTCAAGAAGAAGGAAGTTACAATTTTGATAAAGATATTGAAACCATTATCTTTATATAAGAAACATCATCATATGGTTCTTATCAAGATCCACCTCTAGTATCTCTTCAGAATAAAATTTTCAAGGAGGAACTGAAAATATCATCTATGGATGTGGAAAAAACATCAAATTGATCATATAACAATTTTTCAAGAATTAATTGATTAATTTCTATAGGATTTACCAACATATCCTATAAAGAGGGACGTTGTGTTCCCTATTTATTAAAATAATATTGAAAGACCTATATCATAGACTCTATATAGAATGGACACTAAGAAATTAGTGGAGTTGAATAAAAAATTGGACCAGTTGATTAGTAATGGGTTTATTCTACATAGTGTTTCTCCATTGAAATCCCCAGTTCTTTTTTTTGAAAATGAAATATGGATTTATGAAGCTATTCATTGACTATAGGGTGATAAATGCTATTATGATAATGAATAAGTATCATCTACCTCATGTTGATGATTTATTTAATAATATTCATGGTTCTCAATATGTTTAGAAGATTAAACATTGATGTCAATAACATAAAAATCATGTGAGGAATGTAGATATTTCAAAGATACGATTTCTCACTACATATTTTCATTACGATTTTACAGTAATTCAATTTGGATAGACTAATTCTCCCATTATTTTTATAGATTCAATGAGTGGATTGTTCAATAAATAATATGTCGATTTCATGTGGTATTTTTTTATGATATTTTGATATCTTCCAAAATCTTTAATGGCCATGAGAACCAGTTACAGGTGGTTTCTCAAGATCATAGAAGAAAAGAGATATATGGGATGTTTATAAAGTGTGAATAATGGCCTAAAATTGTTTCTTTTATTTTCCAAGTAGTCTTTATGGTTGGAATCTCAGTGGATCTTGTATAAACAAAGGAAGTCATGGAATGGCCTACTCTAATGAATAAAATGAGTTACATAGTTTCATTGTATTAGTAGGTTAATAATGGTGTTTATTACATAATGTTTATTGATTAGCTGAAATGTTAACCAAGCGTACTCATAAAGGATTTATATTCATATGGATAAAATAATGAGAAGAATATTTTGAATATTATTATTAGGAATTGAAGAGGATATTAGTGAATTCTTTTATATTGAATCCACCACTTTGAAATGGTAGATTTGTGATTTATAGTGATGTGTCAAATAAAGGACTTGGTTGTTCACTTATGCATAATGAAATAGTATTTAATTATGGATAATGGAACTTAAAAACTCTTGAAAAAATTATTTAACTCGTGTAATTGATTTAATGGTTGTAATATTTTCTTTAAAATATAAAGACACAATCTCTATGGTAAAATATACGAGATATATAAATATATCATGTTTTTGAAATATAACTTATCAGAGAAAGAACTCAACATGAGGCAAAGGATATGGATCAAGCTACTCAGGGATCATGATTGTTCAATACACTACCACCCACAGAAGGAAAATAAGGAAGTATATGCATTAAGTAGGAAGGGTTAAGGAGTTCCAAACAATATGAGGGTTGATAAGGGCCCTGTGTACATGGATAAAGAAAATATTGACATATGAATTATCAAGGAAAGTGAAACATCATTACTTTTTCAATTGTTTTCCCAAAAATATTTATTAGAAATGATTAAATGTTCTCAGGCTGATGATGATAATTTTCAAAGGATAATTAATTCTATGAATGATGGGAATTTTAAATACTTCATTTATGGGGATGGGATTTTGTAATTTGGGAAGGGAATTTGTGTTCCCAAAATACATGATCTGAAAAGGGAATTATTAGATGATTATCATGTAATTAAGTTCTATATACACTATGTTATCACAAATATAAATAAGTATTTCAAGGAACATTTCTTATAGGAAGATATTAAGTGGGAAATTACTTATTATGTATCATGATGTTTAGTCATTCAATAGTTGATGGCATAAAGACATCATATAAGAAGATTCATTTAACCATATTATATTCCTACATGGAAAAGGTATGACATTACTATAGATTTCTTTACTGTATTACCCAAAACTCCATGAAAGAATGATTCAATATGGGTAATTGTTTATTGACTTACCAAAACTACACATTTCCTCACTATAAGTTAGGATTTTCTAATGGAGTGACATACATGGACCTATATTAATGAAATTTTAAGATTTCTTGGAGTACCTCATTCAATTGTTTCTAACCGTGATCCATGATTTACATATAAATTCTTGAAAATTACCAAACAAATATTATGATATTGAGATTCATTTGAGTATATTTTATCACCCTTAAACTGATGGGAAGTCAAAAAAATATGATCCAATCTTTTGAAGACATGTTAAAATCATGATAACCTGACTTTCCAGGTATGTAAGATCAGTATTTACCTTTTATAGAGTATTAATACAGAAATAGTTTCCATTCAAGTATTAAAATTTTAGTATATAAGGAATTATATGGAAATAAATTTCATACACAGTCATGATGGGTTGATAGTGAAAGGAATCTTATAGGCCATCAACTTTTTGAGAAAACAACAGAAATGGTCAATATTATTCAAACCCAAATCAAAGCTTCTCAATGTAGGAAAAAAATATGTTGATAACCACATAAATGATTTGGACTTTTATGTGGGAGATCATTTTTTTAAAATGTATCACAATGGAATGGTGTTATAATAATTGGATATAAAGGGAATCTAAGGATCATGTACATTGGTCCTTTTGAAATTCTAGATAGAATTGGATCTTTTTCTTATCATTTGGATATGCCACCTATACATTCTAAACTATACAATGTGTTCCATATCTCTTTGATAGGGATGTACATTCCAGACCAACTACACATCCTCACAAATAAAGAAATAGAATTGAAACATAATTTATCTTACTATGATAAGTTTATCTGGATTTTGGACATTAGAGAGCGTGTTTTGAGGAATTGAATTACTCATCTAGTAATGTTACATAGGAAAAATCAAAAACAAACTATGCGGTGACAAGGGTACTAGAGGAATTTAGGACGATGAACTAACAAAATCATTTAATGAGGTGAAATTATGTAAATTTAGTGTAAAAAAATTTTATAGGAGTGGAGAATGTGACACCCCAAGATCTTATGGTATACCCATTTTAAAATTTATCATCCTTGATCATTTATGTTTCGAAGAACACCAAGTTTAAAAACATAATATGCTATTAAATATTGTTGTTGTAATAATAATGGGAAGATTATAAATAGTATTACAATGCATCTAATAGTAAACTCACCCATTATAGTATAAATAATTTTTAGTTACCTTACAAATGAAAAAATTGTATATTTATATCATGGAATAAATAAACAAATGTTGTAAAAATGATAAAATAAGTTTTCTATTTTTGTAATTATAAAAAAAATAATTATAATTTTATAATTCACATAATGAATTAATAGAAAATATATTTTCATAAAATAAACTCATAAAAAATATTTTTTATGATCATAATACAATTCTATAAGAAAATATTTACTTTGTAAAAGTGTCATACCAAAAATTATAATATTAAAATCGATATTTTTCAACTAAATTATGATTTTATAGTATAAAATTAAATTTATCATATTTAGAAAATTATTTTCATAAAATGTTGTTTAATTTTAAATTCTACATGTTAGGAAATAGTTATGATGAATTATTCCAATTTTTTAAAAATACATGAATTTTTTGTGAATAGTGAAATATAGTAATTTACTATATTTAATAAATACATAAATTATTAACTCATATATGATGTATGGATAATTTAAGACCATAATATCAAACTAACCTTAATTATTTGAATATATTTAAATATAATTCTCAAAATTTTCAAAGTACTGAGCCAAAAATGACAAACAAATGAATAAAATATTCAGAAACACTCCTCTCTGGCCCTTATAAATACCACCCCTCACATCCTCTTCCCATCACACATACAAATCCTTGATTATTTCATATATTCTGCCCATTTTAACTACCAAACATCTCTCTCACATTATTGTCTTTTTGGCCTCACCATAATACCATTTCAATGAACATTAAATAATTTTTCATGGAGAATAAGTAAAGAGGAAAATTGTTTTTCCTTATCTTTCATTTCTTTGAAGGTATTTTATACTTATTCTATATATACATCATAAGTAAAAACATACATTATAAATTAATTATAATATATATACATTAATTTTATTTTTTTAATGAAATATAAATCATTAAACCCCTTCTACTCCCCCCTTTTATTCAAAAAATGAAAACATCATCCGTGATGTGCCGATTTACCGCCATCATGGATGATGCGACTTCATTTTCCATTTCCAACTTTATGTAAAATTATAAAACCATAATAATGGTTAAACCATATATTATAATATAGATAATATGTTAGTTATTATTCTAAAACCATTATATTTTCATGATAGTAAATTATATAGACAAAACTAGTTTGTGATGATCGAAAAAATGGAAAAAGGATCTAAATGGTTATCAGTAATGTTATATCTAGAGAATATTCATCATTTACATAAAAATAATATATAATACCATTAAATATTATTCATTTTCATCAATACCATATAATTTCAATTCTAGAGATTTTTTTCCATTTTACATGATCTTCTATATATATGTGTAAATGTAAATTAATCATAGAATCCATGGAAAATATCACCCCTGTAAGATGAAATTGAAAATCATAACTCATTTGAAAGTATATAAATTTACATAATTAAACTATAATAAATCAAATAAATGTTTTATGGGTTCTAAGTTAATTTTTAAATGAATTTAATTTCATTATCCTGGACATTTGGTGCATGTTTAGTACTCTTTCAGACATAATGTAGGGGTTTCTTCCCAAACTTCCACTTTCATTGGGATAATGATTTATTCTTATTTACACCAATGTAATTATTAATTTTTTTATATAATTATTTTAAATTATTTTTATATGTTTCAAAATCATGTATCTAGATCAGTTAATATTTTTTTTATGGGGAAATAATTGTTTTACTATATTCCCTTCTCAATTATTCCTGATACACATGCCCGATTAAAGGGAACTTCTCGATTTCATATTCATTTTGAATTAACATCAATAATATAATTTAAGACACCATTTTTTTTATAAAATCATATACTTTTTCATGAAAAAATATTTTTTTTTCATATCTTGTTTTATAAAAAAAATTTAAAAAAATGAAAAATATTCTTCCAAAAGAAATATTCTTTTCTAGGAAAAAAGGGGTATTTCCTACAAGAATTCTTCAATTATTTTATTAGTGTATTTTAATATATTTAAAAACCTATATTGAAAATTATTATTTATTGATATTTATTTCATATGATAATAATATACCATATTTTATTAATAAAATTATTATTAGTTTGACACTGCATGTGTTATCATCATACCATCCACCATACTCCTCAGAATGGTTACTGATTATGTTTGCCGATTGGGGAACATTATTTATATTAAATATATATATATATATATATATATATATATATATAAGTTCTTTATGTTTAACCCCATTAATATGAGGAATTAATATGAATTTTTAAGTGATTAGTGGGGCCCTCTATATCTAATTTATAGATCGATAGGTCTCATGAGACAAAACATAAATGGGTTTGGAAGAGGCCATAGCCATTTATTTTCAGATTCCTTGGTCGAGGCCTCGATGGTATTTTTATGTGGTCTATCATTATGTATTCCAAAATATTCATATTAGTAATTGATAATTTGTGTTATTAGTTTACTAATAGAATATTCATGGTTAGGATTCATTCTCATGGTATTATTTATATGGTATTATTTATATGGTATTATTTATTCATCTTTTATTCTTTCCATTTTATTCTAAAGATTTTATTCTAAGGGGATGTGTTTTTAGTAATTCACCCTGAATTATTGTTTATATTATCCTTACCTATATTACATACCCATAATTATAATTTGATATTACCCCTTTCTTATGTTTCATTTTTTTCTAGGATTTTAAGATCTATATTATAAATGACTTGTAGGGATAATCTAGTAGTTCTGGATGTTTCCAATTGAGTTGCTATATTTTTGTTCTCAAGTTGAAATGTAAAAGTTATAAGTTTATCTATTTTTCCAAAATTAATAGAGTATTTGGTATATAATGATACAACATTCATGTTTGTTAGAACCATGTAATAATTTAATTCACGGGCTTTGGGAAACTAGGGTCTAAGCCTCTAAAAATATTTTCTAAATCTCACTCTCAGACGAACTTTAAGGACATATCCATATTCATTTAATATTATAGTTATGTTAAACTATAATTCATGTACATAAATTCCCAATGATATTCTATATTTATAGTTTTAGAGTGTCATGTACAAACTCTTACATAACAAACCCATATATTATAATGTAAAAACTTATAGATAGTATAAATTTTTCACATAACAATATACTTTTAAAATGAAACATGTTTCTATTTCATGAAAAATTATCATTACATTCAAAAAGAATTCTTCTTTACTATTACCCATAAATAAAACTTGTGATAATAATTTTAAACCTTATGATGTCCACAAGAGGATCAGTAAGAGATACAAAAAGAAATAATATATTTTGTAGTCCATGAATACTTATAAAAAAGTCTCCATTATTAAAATAAACATTGGGCTAAAAAACATTTTATAACCAAAAAAATTCATCCTAATGATTTACAAATATATATTTCTTAATTAAAATTTAATGTAAAAAATGATTCTCATAATTGATTCTTTGAAATCATGAAAAATTCATTATGATTTTTACATATAAGTATACTTCTAAATGATAAAAATTATTATATCCCTTCCTTTATACATAATATAATTTTATTATCTTGATAAACCATAATATTCTCATAAACCCCCATATAAATCATTGATAATACATGTAGGAAAAATGGTACACCTATTATTCATCATCTTATAAACACTTTTATAAATAGAATAACCATATGATCGACTTCCATACCTAATGAATTGGAGGGTTGTCACAGACCCACCCATAATGGTATATATTGGAACTACATATCCATGGTTAAAATTGTGACCACCCATAATTTTTTATAATAGAAATACCCATTATAATAACATTACCCATGAACCACAAAATATTCACAATAAATAATGGTTTTCAATTTCCAACATCACACCTTCATAAAATATTCTTTTCATATATAAGAAGAAAACACCATATTCAAATATAAAAATGATTTTAAATCTAGATATTTATAATTACTAGAATATAGGGAAATGGGGTTTTATTTTTATAAAACATTAAATATTTTAATTTAATAAAAAATAAAATAACTTATATGTTGGTGGGAATATTCATTGTCGCTAAATATTTTAAAATTAAATACTTTATTGGTATTTTCATAAAACATCAAAACATTTTGTAAAAGATTTATTTTGAAAACATATTAAATAAAGTGAAAAGATACATAAAATTTCAAATATAATTAATTTATATTTATTTTAATATATCTATAAAATATATTTAAAATTATGGATATTGAAGAAATATATCCTTAGAAGGGTAACATTAAAAGAAAAAATTTAAATTAAATTCAATTTCCCAGAGTTCGAATCATCAAATATTTTCTTTATCATCATGAATTATAAAATTATATCAATTATTGACCTTATTGAGAAACATTTTTAAGTGTATTATTTATTTTATCTCACTTATTACAATGTTACACAAATTACTTAATCATTTATGTTCATGTTGGATGTTTTGATGATATTTTATTTATATGTCCAAAAGAAATTTGGTAGGATTAATGTTTTCAATGAGGTAATTCATCCATAATATAAATAATAACAATCATGAAATATTTTTTATTTTTTAATATAAATATATCTTTTAAAAAAATTAGTAAATATGGGTTTAAAAAATTAACTACTATACAAATTTGGAGACGGTTGGTCGTACAGCATAACATTTCCATTTTTTAAAGATCATTATGAAGATAAGTTAAGTGATATTTTATCATTATAGAAATAAAAATTAAATAATGAATATCATATTAATTCATTAAATATACTTATATATATAATCTATGTGATACTATGATGAAAAACGAATCACATATCTTTGTGGAGGTGGTAGTCTACAGAAATTGATAAACAATATTATAATTTTCATTGAATGAAAAGGTAAAAAGATAAAAAAATAATCTATTTTCAGAATAATACTCATTATATTAATACAATATATAAAAATATATTCCATTATTATAATCTATCTATGAATTAAAGTGATGGAAAATGAATTACATCGGTTTATGAGGTACTGCTCCACTATACACATAAATGATGGTATTATTTCCCAATTGTTGGAAGATGAGATAGATTGTATATAGTTAAATTAAAATAATAATAACTTTTTTATATTGTAGAATATTTTTTTTTCATGGTTTTAGAATATATGATGGTTGGTAAAAATTTAATAAAACTAAAATATGTGTTTAAAACATTACCTCTTTTTTGGAAAATCAATTTTGATTTACACCTTACGAACTCCCATATCAGTATTTTACCCAAAATAATTCCATTAGAATGTAAGAAGGGATTTTATGAAGTAATTTTGTAGATATTGGCCATGAAATATGACTTTTAATTGTGAATAAATAACAATAATTGGTTCTAGATTATAAGAGATAGGAAGGGAATTCTTGGAATTTCATAAAATATTATCTTCATATAAATTAATATTTGTGTTAAAAATACAAGAAATTGATAATATTATAATATATTTTGATTAGGGGTCAAAATAAACTATTATAATAAAAATTTTACATGTTGGGATCATTTTTTTATCCCTCCATTATCACTTTTGACATTAACTGCAACAACAAGATTTTGTTAAACATTGACGGTCAATATTGTAAATATAAATAGAATAATGGTGCATAAATGGGAGAGTTCATATTTTCAACCTTATCCTAATAACATAGAAAACCATAGGATTCTTAGTAATTTTTTATCATTAGATTAAATATTATTTTCATAAAATACAAATAATGTCAATTTTTAACTATTCATTTCCATTGAATTTTATAAGACTGAGACAACAATTAAAAATGAATAAAAAATTTAAATGAATCTATATAATTATCCATATCTTAATAACATGGGAAAATTTTTAATTAATTTTATATCCTACAAAATATATCAATAATGTCAATTTCAGAACTAATCAATTTCTTGAGTTTTACCAAACCAATGAAAATTTAATGATCTATCTAAAAAATATATATTTTCAATTTTTTATCTATAAAATTATTATGTATCCTTATTTATTTTTTTATTTTACTTCTTTTTAAATTATTAATATCATTTATTTTAATTTACTATTAATCAAATAGTTTATACGTCAGCATTGAGTAAGAATTGAAGGTAGTTATTTATTCACTAAATATTAAATATAATATTACATGATTAAAATAATTTATTTTTATTTAAAAACTAATTTAACAAACATACCCTCTGGTTATCTATATATAAAATATATTATGGTTATTAAAATCATGAGTTTGACATTTTTTGACATTTCATTAATAATAATTTTATATAGGTTATAATAAAATCCCAATAGATAAAGGGTATTTATTCAAAAAAATTATGAATATTGATGAAAATAACATAGAAAATAAATTTTAAGAATGTGTTAGGTTCACATTATAGTTCTTATCCTTTTATTATTAATGTTAATTATCTGATTTTACTTTTATTCTGGAAGAAAAAATAATAATTATACTATTCATTTTGACCAAACATAGAAGGAAAATATTTTCCAAATTTTAACCCCATAATTGAAATATGGAATCTATTTTCCATGATTCAAATAATAAAAATGGAGGAATCTAATTTAAAATTACAGCTAAAATGTGATGAATAACCGATTATAAAAAAACCCTTTGATGTATAAATTTTTTTAACAATATCTTTTTTAATCCTAATTTATAAAACATTAATTATATTTTTTGCTGTAAAAATTTATTAGTTAAATTATAAAACTAATAAATAATACAATTTTAATTTTTAAATATTCATCCAAATAATACGATATTCAATAAAAATATTTTAATTTTCCTAGTTATGTAAAAATCAACAATTTCATAAAATTCTAAAAAAATAAAAGTTGATAATTTTGACTTAATTATTTTAAGAAATAATTACATTTTTTAATATTTAAATATATAATTTGGATATTAAGATTTGGATGATAAAAAATTAAAATCAATTTAACATAAATATTTCCTATTTCATTTAAAAATTTATAAAAAATATAAATATATTTATCATGAATAGTAATAATTATAAAAATGATTTTTTATAACATTACCTAGGTTGTAAAATGAATATATTAAATTTTTATTTATATTTCAAAATAATAGTAGGTTACTTTAATTTTGTTAACATTTATCTATGTTTGTGAGTAACATTTTACGAAATTTGAATAGGATTACAAACATAAATGGTGTGTCATGCTATTTTTTATCATTAAAAAGAAGATATATTGAGAAAAACTTATTTTTTACTATTTATTTTAAATCTATAATATTGTTTTATCTTTTTAAATAATTTTATTTTAATGGGAAACTTTGTATTAAATCTTGATTCATTATTAGAGTCATCAGTAACTAGTTTGAAAATATATGTTTTAAATTTCATTAATTTATATGTTTTTATGCTATTTGTGATGGGAAATTCATTGTGATGTATTTTTAACAAAATTTCCCATTAGGTATCTCTTCTTTTTATCTAACAGTAAGTGTTAGCTACTTCTAATCAATAGTGATGATCCTAGAAAAAAGGGATCTTTTTTATGATCACCAAGCCAATAAATAGTGTTTGTAGTGTTGTGTAGGATATCCACTTGGATTCCATTAACTAGTATAAAACTATCTTTGTAATTTTTTATTTTATATAAATATTTTTATTATATTATATTATTAATAATTAATTAATGAATAATGGAATTTAGGAGTGAAGTTAAATTTGGAAGGGTAAATTTTAGAATATGACATTCCCCATATAGAGTCATTTGATATAATAAATTGTAAAAAATATTATATTTTATCTATTGAGTTATCTATTCGTTTATAAAATTGATAAATATTTTTATTATAAAAAAGGAAATATAAATTAATTATTGTTCATCGTAACAGAACTATGATTTAGTGGATATAATAATGGGTGTTTAAAAACTAGTATGAAAATATATATATCATTAATTGTTTATTAAATATAAATAATAATTTTCTTATATATTATAAAACATTTTCACAGGAACTAAATATATTTATTTCAAAACAAGATGATGAATCAGATTTAAATATTTAATTTTACCCATGAAATTATATCTGGTATGAGTCCAAATGAATTGATTTTGATTCTCACTTTATTACTCCTGAGAAAATGTGGGAAACTACATCTACTTCATATAAAGGTACAAAAATTGTCCACAAATTAATATATAATATAGATAAGAAATTTTTTTTGTTCCCTTATGATAATGGATGTGTAATTTATTGCATACTTGAATAAAATACTCATGTTGTTATTATTAATAACTTTTATTTAGGAAAATCAATTTCAAAAACATTTTACTAATTTAAATTCATTAGATTTTTACAATAATGATGTTATTGTATTTTAATAGTTGTTGGAGATTCTATTCTTATTCAAGAATTGAAAATTAAAATTTTAGTTGTACTCTAATAATTTATTAAGCTGAAATGTATGATGTAATAGATGATTATATAATATTTCAGAAGTAATTATCTTCACTTAATGTTAATACTCATACTAATGAGACTAGTGAAAAATATGTATTTTCTGACTATCAAATGAAAAAAATTGTTTTAGACCAAATTATGGTTATATGTTTACATTGTTAGATAAATTTTGTATTAAAATATATTAGATATAAAGTGTGTCGTAATATGATTCAATAAAATAAAAAATATTGAAAAAATATATATCAAATATAGATATTATAAATGAATGAAACTTCATAATGTTAATATTAATTTTAATATACATAAGTCTAAAAATTAATCTAAAACTAATCCTAATAGAACGATGGATAATATGTTGAATAAAAGAATAAAATTAAATCTACATGTAGTGATTCCAAATTATTAATTTATATATATATTTTTAATTGACATTATTAGAAACCTATATTGAAATGAGAAATTTTTTATGACACGTACTGATGTCATACTTTCATTAGGTATAATAATTCATGAAATTGATGAGTATTAGTTTAATAAAAATAATAACTATTGTTAATTTTCATGATGAAAAATGATATTCTTTGTTGAATGATAATAAATATATTAATTATTTTTATTATGTATTTATGGGGAATAATTATTTATATTATAATATTTTTACATTTACATGTAAATATCATGAAATATAATAACCTTTTATTTAAAATGATAGTAATATTAATAATTTATATTATAAAATAACTATGTTAATTGTTATTACTTTTATGTCAGATAAGGGGGAGGAATACCTTTAGAAAAGTCATTTTATATAGTTAAGGGTGAAAAATATAGACATGGACATATTTTTATTTGATATACCTAATGTTGTATAAAAATCAATTATCATCAAAATATATCAAGACACTATTACTCAAATATTATAATTTTTAGTTATGATATTGATGGTTATTATGATTATGATTGTATTATTATTTTCCAAAATTTTATGATGTTAATCATTAATTTATTCCAAATGATATATTTTATATTTATTTCCAAAATTATACTCAAATTAAATATTTCAGATACCAAAACTATTAATTCTTAAAAATTATTTCACATAAAATATACAGGTAAAAAATCTACTTGTTTAGTGTCTTCACAAGTTTTGAATAATGAAAATAAAAATGAGATATGGAATATGGGTAGTTATAGTATAATTAATATAAATGGTGATTTGTCATATTTTTATTTATTATCAAAGGAAAATAGAGGAGTCAATCTTTTTTTATAAAAATACAATAAAATACATTTTAGAATTAGATAATTTTGAAATATTAAAGTAGTATTGTTAAAAAAATATCTATATTTACTAGTTATCGAATAGATTGATATGTTCATATCAAAATTTTCAATATTATTATATTTTTAATTTACTAAAATTTATGTTCATTATTAAAATTAATGTTATTTGATTTATAAAATCAATAAATAAATTGAATAATTATATATCATGTTATTTGTTATAGAATTTTTTTAATGTTTGATTATTAAAATTAATTAGTAATGGATTTAGAATAAAATACATGGTTATTTTTACCTTTATTCATATAGAAACTTATAGAGATATAGATTTACTTTTGAATTTCATCCACCAATGATTAATAAAAGGTGATTATGTGATTCCTATAAAATAGGAATATGATATAAATCACTTTTTAATTCAATCACTATGTTTTTAATTCTATAAATTTAAAAGTTATCTTCATGGATTTGTTTTGTCCTCCTTTAACAACAATCCATAAAAATAATTTTTTTTGTTTATGTTCCAGTTTATTATTTTTATATATTAACTTATGTATTCATTTTAAATAATGAAAGTGAATATTGGATTGTATTTCTTAATGTTAATAGAGTATTTTAAAATTAAATAATTAAATAAAATATTTCATTATGATGTTACCTTGTTAGAAAATCAAAATATCTTAATTTGAACAATTTTTCTTCTAATAAAAACATTAAACTCAAAATCTCTCTACCTATAACAACTCAAAATAATAGGTTTGTTGAAATGAGAAAATGATTTTGAAATGTATTTCTAGAAAAAATTTCTTTGATTATAGAAAACATACTAAAATATTATATTAATCTATTAGTAAAGAATGATATTTCAAAAATATATCTCTAATAAAATATTTTTAAAGAAAATTATTTTTAGTTAGGGAATATAATGCAATAAAATGTGTTCAAATTATTGTTTTTGGAAAAAAAATTATATTCTAAACTTAAAGGGTAACCATGGTAAATTTAGACAATATTTAAATGAAGGAATCATCTTTAATTTTTCAACATAATCAAATCTGAATATTTTTTTCAATAAGAAATCAAATAATGTTGAATAATTTTTTCTTCTATTTTTTAGTTAATATAATAATATTAATTATAAAAATTCATTCATTAAGGATCATATTGATTATTTTAACAATATGAGAAAATATATTCAAATAAATATATATAAGGATGATAATGAGGAGCATTCTATTCAAGAACCAAATTATGAATAGTTATAGAATATAGAAACTAATAGTGTTACCCAAAGAAATATTAGAAACCTAATAGAACAATGCTGATAATTTTCGATTTGTGGTTTAGATATAGATATTATTACATGGATTATTTTTGGAAATACTATTTAGCATTCATAATTTATTTCTCATATTGAGTTTAATTATATAAAATAACCCATGAGTGTTAACTACTGAGTTATATATATATATATGTGTGTGTGTGTGTGTGTGTGTGTGTGTGTGTGTGTGTGTGTGTGTGTGTGTGTGTGTGTGTGTGTGTGATTAATAGAATAAATTAAAATGAACTAGTATTTGGGAGTTATTTTAGAGACCCACAAAATATCTATTTATAAAAACTAATGGGTTTAATGAATAGGAATAATGATTAATGTGTGATTATAATAAATAAGGCTATGATGGTTCTAAATAAATATAATTATAATGAGGGAAAATATTATAATCATAATTGTATACCTATTGTTATGTTAGAATCCATTATGATTCTCCTTACTTATGTATTTTATATGAATTTGAATCATTTTTAGATGGTTTGAAATCTATTTTTATAATTGTGTTCATTATAGAAGATTTATATCTTAAAATCTTCATAGATTTCAAAATTTTTATTTTCCTAATTCTTATATTAAATATACAAATACATTATATAGGTGAATTTAAAAACCTATCACACCATATGAAATACGTAATTCCAATTTGTTTATCAACTGGTTCTATAATGGTGATGGAAAGACCATCCATCAATAAAAAAATACTCAAAAGATGATTTTATTTTCGTGATTAAATATATTTTTTTGAAGGGAATTTTGGTTCAATAAACAAGGAATTATGAAATGTGGTTTAAAACCCTTGAAAAAAATTGTTTTATATGAGCATGATGTGTGAATATAACTTTTTTCCACGGTCTTGAAATTCAGAAGATATATATTGGGAATATATTAATCGAAATCAAATACATGCATGATATAATAATACATTTTACACTATAAAATATTAATTCACATGTTACACCTCTAGTTTTTTATTTTCATATTTTTATGGATAAAACATTTAATCTAGTTAGTATAATTTTATATATAGAAATAATTTGTGTTCTATTATTTTTTTTCTAAAAGATAAGAAATTATGTCAGTTGTTTTTCATTATTATAGATTTGAAACTATTTATAGGGAATCCAATATATATAAAACAAAAAATAATTTATGGTACCTAAATGTAGCTATAGATCATGATTAATTGTTAAATAAAACATCCATAATTAATATTATCTCAGAACCTGATTCTAATTTTGGAGGATATAGATTTAATTGGAAAATCACCTTATGAACCAATAGATTCAATGGAATATCTTTAGTTTCTTAAAAATTTAATAAAAAACATTCTATTAAACATTAAAATTTTGATTATAAATAGTATTTAAGTAAATTTATGTATTCTAATGTATTTTGGATGAAACAAACATTAATTGATTTTGGTTTTAATATTGGTAATCTATATATGAAATTTAAGAATATTAGTGTTTTCAAAAATAAAAAAAAATCTCACAATACATTTATGAACAATAAATATTTATATAAGGAAAAAATTTTCAAGGGATCACACGTAAAAGGGAGATATTAAAAGTAACTTATAGATTGAGATCATTTATTATTAATAGTATTCTGAATGTCTAATTAATTTTATCATTATGAATTTTTTATATGTGTTTTTGATTATCTAGAGTTCAAGTGATTTTATTGTTTTCTTATTATATTTTATATTAGTTTAATTTAGTTAATAAGTTATCAATGTTTTGAACTATGAAATATTCTATGTTTTAGATTTTGTGTTAAATGAATGAATTTTTATAATAATATTATTCACACACAATGTTCCTATTGAATTGTATACAATATGTGAATATTAGATTGTATTCATTAATGTGAATAGAGTATTTTCAAATTTTAAAATTAAATAATTGTTCCATTATGATGTGAACTTGTTGAAAAATGAGAATATCTAAATTTCAATAATTTTTCTTCAAATAAAAACATTAAACTCAAAATTTACCTACCTATAACACCTCAAAATAATAATTTTGTTGTAATGAGAAAATGTTTTGAAATGTATTTCTAGAAAATGTTTCTATGAATACAGAAAACATACTAAAATATTATATTAATCTATTAGTAGAGAATGATATTTCAAAAATAGATCTCTAATAAGATATTTTTTAGAGAAAATTAATTTGAGTTACATAATATAATGAAACAAAATGTGTTCACATTATTTTTTTTAGAAAAAAAAATTATATTCTAAACTTAAAAGGGTAACCATGGTATATTTAGACTATATACAAATGAAGGATTCATCTTTAATTTTTTCGCATAATCAAATTTTAATATTTTTTACAATAAGAAATCAACGAATTTTGAAGAATTATTTCTTCTATTATT
The DNA here is from genome assembly GCA_963277665.1 of Viscum album. NCBI lineage: Eukaryota > Viridiplantae > Streptophyta > Magnoliopsida > Santalales > Viscaceae > Viscum > Viscum album. Next base: position 941,841,941 of record OY728129.1, read on the forward strand.
CTATGAGTATAATATTATTAATTATAAAAATTCATCCAATAATAATCATATTGATTATTTTAAAAATATGAGACATTATATTAAAATAAATATAGATTTGGATAATAATTAGGAGCATTCTATTCTAGAACCAAATTTTGAATTATTATAAAATAATTAAAATAATAGTGTTACCCCAAGAAAAATTAGAAACCTAATAGAACAACCAAGATAATTTTTGATTGGTGGTTTAGATATATATATATATATATTAGTACATGGATTATTTCTGGAAATAATATTTATTATTCATCATTTATTTCTCATCTTTAGTTTAAATATACAAAATAACCCATGAGTATTAAATGTTGGGTTATATATATATGATTAGTTTAATCAATTATAATGAACAAGTGTTTGGGAGTTATTTTAGAGACCCATAAAATAACTATTTATAAGAACTAATGGGTTTAATGAATAGGAATAATGATTAATGTATGATTATAATAAATAATGCTATGCTGGTTCAAAATGAATATAATTAGAATGAGGGAAAATGTTATAATGTGAATTGTATACCTAGTGTTATGTTAGAATCCTTTATGATCCTCCTTACTTATGAATTTTATATGAATTTGAATCATTTTCTAATGGTTTTAAATATATTTTGATAATTGGGTTCATTATGGAGGATTTTTATCTTGAAAGCCTCTAAGATTTAAAAATTATCATTTTCCTAATTCTAATTTTATATATACTAATACATTATATAGGTGAATTTAAAAACCTATTTCATCATATGAAATATATAATTCCAAATTTTTTATCTACTAGTTCTATAATGGTGATGGAAGGACCATCCATCTATAGGAAAAAATACTCAAAATATGATTTTAATTTTTTGATAAAATATATGATTTTGAAGGTATTTTTGGTTTAATAAACATGTAATTAGGAAATTATATTTAAAACCCATGAAAAAATAGTTTTATATGAGCATGATGTGTGAATATAACTTTTTTTCTTGGTCTTGAAATCCTGAAGATATATTTTGGGAATATATTAGTTGAAATCAAATACATGCATAATATAATAATACATTTTACACTATAAAATATTAATTCACATGTTACACCTCTAGTTTTTTATTTTCATATTTTCATGGATAAAACATCGAATCTAGTTAGTAGAATTTCATAAAGAGAAATAATTTGAGGTTTATTATATTTCCCTTCTAAATGATAAGACATTATGTGAGTTGTTTTTCATTGTGACATATTTGAAACTATTCTTGGGGAATCAAATGTATACAAAACAAAAATTAATTTATGGTACCTAAATGTAGTTATAGATCATGGTTAATTGTTCAATAAAACTTCCATAATTTATATTATCTCTGTACCTGATTCTATTTTTGGAGGATATATATTTAATTTTAAAATCACATTATAAACCAATAGACTCAATGTAAAATCTTTAGTTTCTTGAAAATGTAACAAACAACATTATATTGAACATTAAAAATATGATTCTGAATATTTTGTAAGTAAATTTTTTTTATTCTAATGTATTATGGATGAAACAAACATTAATTGATTTTGATTCTAATATTGGTAATGTTTATATTCAATTTAAGAATATTAGTCTTTTCAAAAATAAAAAAACTGCATAATCCATTTATGAACAACACATATTTTTATAAGGAACAATTTATTAAGGGATCACACATAAAATGGTGATATTAAAAGTAACTTATAAATTGAGATCATTTGTTATTAGTTATATTCTGAAAGTCTAATTAATTTTATCATTGTGACTCTATTATGTGTGTTTTGTATTCTATAGTGTTCAAGTGATTTTATTGTTTTCGAATTATATTTTAACTGATTTTAATTTAGTTTATAAGTTATCAATGTTATGAACTATGAAATATGTTGCGTCTGAGATTTTTTGATATTTAAATGAAATTTAATAATGATATTATTCACACACAATGTTCATATTGAATCATATACAATATGTGAATATTGGATTTTATTCATTAATGTCAATAGAGTATTTCCAAATTAAAAAATTAAATAATTATTTCATTATGATGTGACCTTGTTGGAAAATAAGAATACCTTAATTTCAATAACTTTTCATCCAATAGAAACATTAAACTCAAAATTTTTCTAGATATAACACCTCAAAATAATATTTCTGTTGATATGAGAAAATTATTTAGAAATTTATTTCTAGAATATGTTTCTATGAATATAGAAAAAAATTCAAAAAATATTACATTAATATATTAAAAAAGAAAAATATTTCAAAAATAGATCTCTAATAAGATATGTTTTAGAGAAAATTATTTTAAGTTACTGAATATAATGAAATAAAATGTGTTAAAATTATTTTTTTTAAAAATAAATATTATATTCTAAACTTAAAGGGTATCCATGGTAAATTTACTATATATACAAATGAAGTAATCATCTTTAATTTTTCCACATAATAAAATTTTAATATTATTTACAATAAGAAATCAATGAATGTTGAAGAATTTTTTCTTCTATTATTTAGTGAATATAATATTATTAGTTATAAAAATTCATTCATTGATGATCATGTTGATTATTTTAAAAATATGAGACATTATATTCAAATAAAATTTGATAAATATGATAATGAGGATCATTCTATTCTAAGACCAAATTATGAATAGTAATAAAATAAATAAACTAATAGTGTTATCCCAATAAAAATTAAAAACCTAATAGAAAAACCATGATAATTATTTATTAGTGGTTTAGATACAGATTTTAGTACATGGAGTATTTCTAGAAATATTATTTATTATCCATCATTTATTTCTCATTTTGTGTTTAAATATATAAAATAACCCATGAGTATTAAATGTTGGGTTATATATATTTTATTAGTTGAATAAATTAGAATGAACTAGGGTTTGGGAGTTATTTTAGAGACCCACAAAATATATATGTATAAGAACTAATGGGTTTTAAGAATAGGAATAATGATTAATGTCTGGTTATAATAAATAAGGCTATGATGGTTTTAAATGAATATAATTAAAATGAGGGAAAATGTTATAATGTGAATTGTATACCTATTGTTATGTTAGAATCTATTATGATCCTCCTTACTTATGCATTTTATATGAATTTGAATCATTTTATAATAGTTTGAAATCTATTTTTATAATTGGGTTCATTATGGAGGATTTGTATCTTGAAAGCCTCCTAGATTTCAAAATTGTCATTTTCCTAATTCTAATTTTGTATATACTAATACACTATATAGGTTAATTTAAAAACATATTTCATCCTATGAAATATGTAATTCCAAATTTTTTATCAAATGGTTCTATACTGGTGATGGAAAGACCATCCATCAATAAAAAAATACTTAAAAGATGATTTTATTTTATTGATGAAATATATGTTTTTTAAGGGATTTTTGGTTCAATAAACATGGAATTATGAAATGAGATTTAAAAACCCATGAAAAAATAGTTTTATATGAGAATGATGTGTGAATATAACTTTTTCTCATGGTATTGAAATCCTAAATATATATTTTGGGAATATATTAATCAAAATCAAATACATTCATGGTATAATAATACATTTTACACTATAAAATATTAATTCACATGTTTCACCTATAGTTTTTTATTTTCATATTTTCATGGATAAAACATTGAATCTAGTTAGTAGAATTTAATAGAGAGAAATAATTTGAGGTTTATTTTATTTTCCTTCTAAAAGATAAGATATTATGTGATTTTTTTTTTCATTATGCTAGAATTTAAACTATTCCTAGGCAATCCAATATATATATAAAAAATTAATTTATGGTACCTAAATTTAGTTTTGGATCATAGTTAATTGTTCAATAAAACATCCATAATTTATATTATCATATAACCTGATTCTAGTTTTGGATGATGTAGATTTAATTTGGAAATTAGCTTATGAACCAATATATTCAATGGAATGTCTTTAGCTTATTGAAAATGTAATAAACAACATTATATTAAACATTAAATATATGATTATGAATATTTTGTAAGTAAATGTATTTATTTTAATTAATTATGGATGAAACAAACATTAATTGATTATGGTTTTAATATTGGTAATGTATATATCAAATTTAAGAATATTAATGTTTTCAAAAAAAATTTCATAATACATTTATGAACAACACATATTTATATAAGGAACCATTTGTTAAGGGATCACACATAAAAGGGTGATATTAAAAGTAACTTATATAGTGAGCTCATTTGTTTTAAGTTATATTCTGAAAGTATAATTAATTTTATCATTTTGACTTTATTATGTGTGTTTTGGGTTCTCTAGCGATCAAGTGATTTTATTGTTATCTTATTATATTTTATACGAGTTTAATTTAGATTATAATTTATCAATGTTATGATCTATGAAATATGATGCTTTTGATATTTTGTGATATATGAATGAATTTTAATAATGATATTATCCACACATAATGTTCCTATTAAATCATATAAAATATTTGAATTTTCGGTTTATTATTACATGGGTTCTCATATGTATGAGTTTTATCTATATAATCTATGGGTTTTATTCCTCCATTGTGAGATTAATATGATGTATTCTTTTATCAACTCGGCTATCCATTTTAATTAATCAAACCCCACTTGGCTACTTCTCTTTCAATAGAGGAGTAGGGATTTCATAAATACATTCAGGGATTCTCTTTGTGAATGTTGAATACTGCATGAGCCTGTAAATTAATGATTTTACTCATGTTGGACTCTTAAAACAGATGAAACATAGGAAGTATACCTTTTTTCTATCCCACATGATTTATGTAGATTCCATCCTTATATTTTGGAAGGAGTTGAGGTGAACCATTAGAATCATTTAGACTCTTTTTTACCTCTGTGAAGAAGTTTTTTGGAAGGCCATCAACTAGAGAAAATCATTTATTATTTTTTGGGTATTCTATATCAGTGGAAAACATGATAGGGTGATGAATAAACATGGGGTGAGGAAAGTTTACCTTCCCTTTAATTATCATTAGGTCTCCCTTTTTGGGTTAGAGTGATGAGACAGTTCCATATAATAATTAAGAATGGTATCATCAATTAATTATAATGATGGAAAGGGGAGGCTATATCTTAGGTTGGGAGATAATTTCATTTCAAATTCATCATTACATCAAATATTTTCTAAAATTTAACTATATACAAATAGATGAGTTTTCTCATTAAGGAAACATATTCCATGATAAAAACATTCTTATGGATAGAATATGTTAATGAAAATAAATCAGTCATCATTGCATGGAAGGAATGTATTAAACCTATTGAAATGGAAGGTATTGGTGTCAAGGACCAACAAATTTTCAATTATTGCATGATTCGTATGTTTACATAGAAAATGTTAACCTCATATTATTTTTCCTATTACTTTATAATCAATAGGCGCAAATACATGTTGGTTTATGGTTACTCTTATCATCATGATTATTCTATTTGACCATCTATTAAATTCTCGTTCAGTGATATTATGAAAAAAACAAATAATTTCCCAAGAGTAATTATAATTATATTTTATGGAAACCATGTTTTCTTGATTATATCCATGGGAGTATGATAAACATTGCCTCTAATAATATTTTAATGAATATCTCTAAATTCATGGCTCAATACACTACTTTTGTTTTTAGTCCCTTTCCAGATCTCATGGAAGATCAGAACTACACCTTCATGGATGTTGACACTATAGTGTGGAGACATTGATGCAATGGAAAATTCACATTTAAAGGGTATTATAAGAATAAGGATAGTACATCATCCAAAATTCCTTCTTGGCTTGATTCTTCCAAAGATAATTTTATACTACTGGCATGATTTTTTGTCTTATATAGAATTTGTAAGAGTATCCTTTCAACACAAGAACAGTTGTGGAAATCTAGGAAATGTATTATATCAACATTATTGATCAATATGAGATTTGAAGACATAATAGGTAACATATTCACTGATATCTCATATTCAAGGTCTATGTGGATTTATGCAGGGCAAGGATTTGGTATTGTAATAGACAGAAGCAGGTCGATCAATGAACTTCTCTCATTCCTTTGCAATGTTGGAATGATCAAGCAGGTATAGAATAGGCTTCTGGTGGCCAGATATTTGATCATGAACTCTATATGTTGAGCTCACGATACGAATATTTTTAAAGAGCACTTTCCTACTGCCCATGATAGAATTCTTCCACTACATACTACTTCCAACATATAGATGGGATCTATGAATAATGACATAGGGGATCTAGAAATCCTCCGACTCTTGGGTGTTATAGGCTGACTGAGACAATAATTAGTTCTTCTGTTATTAAGATGGATACCTCCCATTAGAATATAGGTTAGGGTAAATGTGGATGGTGTTACCTCAGGCATTCCAGGTCTATCAGGCTCCAGAGGTATATTCTGAACCTACCAGGGCATTGTGAATGGATCTTTCTATCACTATATCAGGATAGGGACAACCTCTGAGGGTGAGATTTGTAAAATTTCCACTGCTATTAAACATAATTTCCATCATCAGTGGAACTCTATATGGATTGAATCTGATACAAAAAATTCACCTATGGAATTTCATTCATGGATCATGAATGTCCCATAAATAGCAGTCCTTGAAGACTAAAAAATTTGTAGCTTTAGATCTCCTCACTGCTGCACCTCATTGATGAATACTGTCATAAAAAGATTTTTTCACTGATGAATTTAAAAATCCCCTTATAATGCCTAACATTGTTATATGTCTTTACATTTTTAAATAATAGATTTCTTAAGAACTAGGTACACCTGAATCCTGGATTCTTTAAGTATATTAATATATGTTGATATTTTTTTATAGTAATGAAACATTTTCATCTTTGAAATATAATATTAAACATTTTTCAATTTATATGTATTTTGGATCTTTTTATAGAGGAAATAAGTACCATTAATAATGGGGGTGACTTTAAATCTCATCATAAAAACACTTTTCCTAGTCACATTAATAGAGGGATTATTTTTATATGTAAGGTACCTCTGTAATGACCCGCCTTCTCTAAGATGAGCAAAGGGACAGAAAAGTGTCATTCCCTTCCTTCCTCAAGGTGAATGAGAGATAATGACCTCGGAGTCTTGCATTCAGTAGACACTGAAGTGTCGACTAGCACCAAGGGTATATATTATCACATAAACGGAAGGTATTACCCTTTTTATAAAACAATATTGGGAGAAAATGTGGTAAATACCAGAAACACTGAGACCAAAGGTAAATGTAAAGTAGATAATCCATCCCCACATGAATGTTAAAAATTAAAACCAATACAAAGTAAGACAAAAATCCCAAATAATGTACCAAGGAAAAGAAAATAAACTTCAATAGAAACTATCTTGATGCTGAGATAGTAATTTCCATCATGGTCGCCAAAGTCCTCCTAGAATCCTAAAATAATTTTGTATATACATAGGGTGAGCATGAAAGTATACTCAGTAGGGAAACTAAAGTTACTCCAGCACAAGTGGGTGAAATATAATAATTACCCTGTGAGAAAATAGTATAACCTCAGGCACCTTCCAAGGAATAATAACCCTCCCAAACTCACCAAGGCACACCCATCCAATTAATTCATGTTATGTAAAGGAATAGTACAAGCACATCGATATTTGGGTACCCCTCACACCGCTTTCCCACAGGTTAACTGAACATTCCTAAGGATCTGATGTCTTGATGTTGCCACTCTTCTGAGAAATATTCCCACTACTATAACCTACCTGCACACACATGGAACACAAACCACACACAACCACACCTGTAGACACTTAGTCCACAACGACCACCGCCACACCTGAAAATACTTGGGCCTCAACAACTACACCCCATGCCTGAAGACACCTGGGCCTCATCCCGAATATACTTGGGAAAACATACCTAGACCAAAAACACATGAGAACCTAGTCCAATTAAAACCCTTGATATAATAATCTTGTACTATTTTATGCCTCAAGCTATTATAGATTTTCCAAATATGCCCAAGCGACAAGATCTGGAAGAGTGTGTGAGGAAGAAAATTTGTAACCAGTCATCCATCCTCCTACTGGGATGTTGGGAAAGACACCCTCCCCCTTGATATGGACGTGTTCAGCACATAGTGCTCAACAAGGGTGGGGTGAATATAGAAATCACAAGGAAATACATTATATATATATAGGTAAAAAAGCACTTGGTCCCAACCTGTGGGGTTCGCACAACGAATAACAAGCCCAAATTAGCACTACATTTTTTGATACCCCTACTTGCACAACCACATAACAACCACTTCCAAATCACAACCCATCACTCTATTTGTTATTTACAATTATTTATTTAAGGGGATTCACTTAAAAATATTTCAACACTATTGGGAAACTAAAAAAACCAAACTGCAGTTCCACTACACAACACCTCAAAACAACAACATAAAACTAGACTTGCACTCCCACTACACATCTCCAATCAAGAAATATCAACCATAATTTTTCAAAGTAAAACTACCCATTCCATATCATACATCCCAACCATTAAACCCCACTGCCAAAACAAAATCCCAATACAGTCCCACTGAACAATGAGTCCACAGTCATACCTCAGTCCCATAGCTTGAAGTCATATTGTGACCAAAACACATAATAAAGGTATTTCAGCTGCCTACTAGTTCATCCATCCCAAAATCAATCAATATTTTAGAATGATACACCAACACCCCCCTCCCCACCACCCCAGAGACCAAACGTAAAGAATCCATACCAGAATAAACATCACATAAACACAACCATCAAACCAAACATATTCATATTTAACTGACATGGTTTCTTTAATTATCACAGGAATATAACTAAGGTAATTCGAGAATAGGTTTGATCCAAGGGAATCCTTTTATTTAACCAAGTGTACGTGTTTAATCAGATTTCATGTAATATCTGTGAATCAATACATCACAATGAAACTGAACACCAATGAATAAGAAAATACTACCAATGGTCATAATTTTCAGAAGGAATACGACCACAATGGTCATAATAGAATCAAATATAACAAAATAAAACATGTAACCAAAACCAAACCACACTCTACCCATTATTTTATTTTTGTGGGTTATCTTTTGAGTATATTAAATCGTTGTTTAATTCTCTTTTTAATAAGAGTATCCAGCTATTACTTATAAGTAACCATTAATATACCCACCCCACATGATGCAAAATTAAATATAAGTAAAATAAAATCCCTACTTATATGATCGATGATCGATGTTCCTTCTCGTGCTAAGAATAGGGGATGGTGAGACATGTTGGAAGAACTCCAAGGTTGAGAGGGAAGGATCCAACAAACGTGCCCAAATCATCTCGAGAGGAATTATTTATGTGCACCAAGAGAAGAAAAAGTAATAAGCAAGAGAGGATCTCGACTTAAGAAGAGGTCAGATCCAAAAAATAGGGAGACCATTTCGATGTACTTAAAAGTTGAACTTTTTCTCGACCGTGTGGTATGGCAGTTCCACATGCTGGAATTAATTGAGTTTTAATAATTTTCCTTGGAAACGGTGGAAATAGACCAGGGTGTGACTGTGAGTTGATAAATTAACTTTTAATGGAGAAAAACACATTACTTGGGTGAAACTAGAAAAACTGGAAACAATTGAAAAAACAAGAAATGACTCACCAATGGGTGAGTCATCGACGTTGAGCCACTGATGGGTAAGCTATCAACGCAACCTACCAACTCCTCGACCCATCAACACCGACATCATCAACTCATTGACTCCATTTCCATCTGATTCCTTGTCCTACTAACACCTACGTCCTTGACTAATCAATGCCCTGACCTACCAACACAAATGTTTTTGACTCACTGACGTCGTGACCTACCAACGCCCTAACCTACTGACATATACACCCTCGACTCACCGACTCCCTGACCTACCGATGCCCTGACTAACTGACACTGACTCTCTCAACTCACCAATGATGACGCCCCTAACTCACTAGTGTTGACACCATTTTACTCATCAATACAGGGACATGCCGACACACTAACATACTAACACACTGATATACTGATGGAAAAATCTATAATTTTGGAAAACTCTTGAAATGAGCCACTGAGAGCCCTTGGAACACCTCAACACTGTATTTTCATAAAAGTAAGGGACTAGGGAAAATCTAGGATATTACATTAGATACCTCTCAAAATATTCTCTTCTCCGAGAATTTAAAACTATACTAGAAGAAAAGAGGTCCGGACAACCATCCCTTAATATGCCTCCCAAGAGTAAACCACCCTGTATTGAAAACTGGGGGGGAAACCACAACATCTAGGAATTCCACTCTTATTTATCTCTTGAATAACTGTAGAAACACCGATCAACCAAATAGATATCAAAATTTACACCATCCAGACACATGGATTAGGAGTTCCATCCTCCATGTCAAGATACTATCCACTTTGGTCGGCACTGACTCACCTGCACAGGTTTAATTGCATCCACATTAATGTGTATGGAATAGGTATCAAGTCCTCCCCTCCCTATAGTAAATAATATTCACACAAAAATAGAGAATGGGTAAATAACTTATCGTACATTATGGAGGTTCAAACATTTAATTATAAGAAAAACACAAAGAAACCAAAAGATCACCAAGGGAATGGTCCATCTACAATGAACCTTCTCCTTACGATCCTCGATTATCACTGGTCGTTCCAAGAATGTCACCTAATCCTTGATATGCAACACTCCCAGTCGAGGATGTGGGAGTCATTATGTAGATACCGATGGAGCTGAGTGACATGGAAGACCTTGTGGATCATTTCCAACTACAGTGGTAACACTATCTAATACACCACCTCACCAACTCTTCCCAACTACTCGAAAGGTCCGATGAACCTAGGAGAGAGCTTACTCCCCCTAACAAACCTATGATGTCCATTCTGAGTGGAGTCCTTCAAGAACATGTGGTCCCCAAAATATAACTCCAAGGGTCTCCTCCTATGATCAGTATATGAATTCTACCGGTCCTGAGCTACCTTTATCTTTTAATGCATAAGTTGAACCTTATCCATCGTGATCTGCACCACATCTAGGCCAAGAACACCTGCCTTTCCAACCTCTATCCAACACATGGGAGAATAATATGGTCTTTTGTACAAGGCTTCGAATGGTGACATGAAAACAGTGGAGTGATAGATATTATTGTAGGAAAACTCCACCAAGGCCAAGTTTCATACCCACGATCCTCTAAAGTTCAAGACACATGCTCACAGCATGTCATTCAATGTCTGGGGAGACCTTTATATCTTCCCATCCATCTAAGGGTGGAAAGTAGTTCCAAGGCATAGCTAGGTGCCAAAAAACGTTGTAATCCATTCCAGACTCATGAAGTAAAGTATGTATCCTGATACGAAATGATAGATCTTGGGACTCTGTGCAGCCACACCACTTCACCCACATACCATTGTGATAAGACAGTACAAAAAAAGACAACTATAGAAGGGGTTATAACCCCTTCTAAATTTATTAGCGGTAGTTATAAGGAACTACGGCTAATGTGGCCGCTAACTTTTAGTTATGAAGAATATGAGAAAGCGTTGGCAAAGTTATGATTACTTTAGTGGGGGTTACATTAGAGGGGGTTTAAACCCCCTCTAATTATGACATAATTTCACTGAAAGGGGGAACCACCACTAATTTAATGTCATTAGGAGAAGTTTGAACTGCCCCTAAATTTGTCCATTTCTTAGGGACCCCTCATGCCCCATGTCACACCCACTCTCCCCCCCCCCCAAGTGCCTCCCATCCGGGCCAGTCCTACTCCCACTCCTCCCCAAGCATACGCCTCCTCTAATTACCTTCTCATCCATCCCTCCCGTTCCCCGCTCCTCCTTCCCTCCCATTTCCCACTCCTCCCTCCCTCTGATTTCCCGCTCCTCCCCATGTGCCTCTCTCCCACTCCACGCTCCACCCTCCGCGCCCCCCTCCCGTTCCATGATCCACCCTCTCGTTCCACACTCCCCACCACTCCCACTCCCACCAATCACCTCCCCATCACCTCTGTGTAAAAATTCAGTCTCTACGGGTTTCGAACCCATGAACGGCGTAAACACTGTCTACATGCCCACACACAACTACCATAATGACAATTAAACTATGCTTTATTTTTCACACATTAATATATTCATATAAATTTGATAATCAATTCTACTATTTATTATTAACATAATATATTTAAATTCATTTAAATATATAAACTATATATATATATGTATATACACATATGTTTATATATTTAGAAATATATTAATATAAACTATTTATATACATAAATACATATTTATATATTATATACATGTTTATTCATCTAATATATATATATATATATAATTGTATTTAGACATATAAATATATATATATATACATTTATATTTATGTTTATGTTTCTGATTTATGTATTTATATAATATAATTATAATATATATTTATTTAATTATTTTTATATACTTATATGTGTGTCTATGTGTGTCTGTGTGTGTGGTAAAAATAATATTTTTGTTGTTATTACACCTTACTTTAAAACTATGAAAATTATATGTTTGTTTTATAAATACTGTACATTTATTTTATAATTCATATCATACATATATTATATTAAATACATTTAATTATTTCTATAAATTATTTATATAATTAAATATTTATTTATATATTATGTACCTTTTTATTTAAAGAATATATATATAAGTATTTAATTAATATATTTATATAAGTTCTTTAAAATATATTTGTACAATGTATTTCAATACATATATTTATTATTATTTAAATTAATATATATTTATTTGTATAAATAGCAAAATATTATATTTAATTATTATTTAATTATTATTATATGAAATAAAATTTATACAAATATTTATATTATATATAATTGATATTATATGAAATACGATTTATAAATATATTTATATAATGTTATATGAAATAATATTTTATATTATATATAATTAATATGTATATTATATATAATCAATATTATATGAAATACAATTTATACAAATATATACTTAATATTATATGAAATATAATTTTATATTATGTATAATTAATATTATATGTAATACACTTTATAAAAATATTTATATCATGTATTTCAATATATACATATATTTCTTATTATGAACATTAGTATACATGTATTTCAATCAATATAATTGTATAATATTGTATAAATTAATATATATTTATTTTTATAAATTATATTTCATATAATATTAAATAATATAATATAAAAGTATAAACATATTTTTAAAAAATATATTTTTTATTATTATAATATAAATTATAAAAACTATAAGCTTGTGTTTTTATATGATATTTTTTTAAATAAATTATATTTATGTACACATTTATATAATTTTTTAATGTTTTATATTATGAATCATTGATATTATATGAAATTAAATTTATAAAAATAAATATATATTAATGTACAAAACGTTTTAAAATTGTATTTATGTATACATATAAATACAATAAAATTCAATCAAATAAATATTTTATATAATATGTTCATATAATGTATTTATACATATTTATATATTGTGTTTTAATTGTACACACACATAGATATATATATATATGTATATATATATATAATGGATTGTGATTTTTTTAAATAGTGGGGGTTTACTGCCCCATTTAATCTCTTAAATTAGAGGGGGTTGTGAAGCCCCTCTAATTTAAGAGACTAGAGGGGGTTTTGAACACCCTCTAATTAAAAATAGTAGAGGGGGTTTTCTACCCCCTCTAATTTAAAGACATTAAAGGGGGTTTTAAACCCCCTCTAATTTAAGAATTTAGATGGGTTTTTAAACCCTCTCTAATTTAAGATATTAGAGGGGGGTTTCCAACCCCTCTAATTTAAGACATTATATGGGGTTCTGAACCCATGGTAAAATCCTAATAGATATTAAAAATACTATGTTAAAATTTTTCAAGGTGGTTCAAAACCCTCTCTAATTTATGAAATTATAGGGGGTCCATAACCCCCCCCCCCCTAAATTTGATAAACATAACCAACATTTAATTTTTATAGAAAATAAATTTAGATGGGGGTTATAACCCCATATAAATTCAACGATTAGATGGGGTTATGAAGAACCACCTCTAATTATACAAAATATGAATTTAGAGGGGGTTGTGCATAACCCACTCTAAATAACACCCACTAATTTATAGTTTTTTTGTAGTGATGCATCCACTGCTCTCGTCTCCTTAGCTACTAAGTAGGGACATGATTTTTTCAATCAGTCCACCACTACCCAGATGGAATCACATCCTCCCTCATCCCTGGGTAGTCCTATGATGAAATCCATCGAGACGTCATCCCACTTCCACTCGGGAACATCTAAGGGCTGCAACAGACTGTCGAGAACCCAGTGTTCATCCTTCACCTGCTGACACATGAGGCACCTTGCAGCAAACTCCTCCACTTCCCTCTTCACTTCGGGCCACTGATATTGACCTCTCAATCCCGGATACATATTGGAAACTCTCAGATGTATGGCCAAGAGTGAGTAATAGAACTCACTGAGAACTTCCACACACATCTCCACCAAGACAAATAGTTTCCCATAGAACAATATATGATTCTGACTATCCTCTAACCATTCCTCTAGTGCATCACCTTAGCTAACATGAGTAGGCATCACTTCAGCCTCTGTGTCTCGCAACTGAGACTCCTCCACCTACTGTTCCAAGGATGACGGCACTGTTATATGAAAAAGATATCCTTTAACGTTATCCACTCTCAAGACCAAATGTAAAGTATCCAACTCTGCCATTTCTTTGTAAGCATCTACAGACTCTTGAACAACATACTTCTGTGAATTATTGTTCAATGCATTGAACCCCATGTACCCCTTTCCTAAGGGTTAGGTTATTTCTATGTCATAGTCTGAAATGAACTCACATCCACTTTAGCAAGTTTAGGTCTCGATGGGAGAAGATATACCTAATGATATTTTTATCTATGAGTACCACGAAGTGTTCCCGATGAGGTAATTCCATCACAACTTTAGTGCGAACATGACTATTTCATGATCCAAGTCATGGGTGGAATAGTTGTGTTCATGAGGATGTAACTACCTAGACCCATAAGAGATTACTCCTTTCTTCTGCATCGGTACACACCCCAATCCTATACCAGAAGCATCACAAAACACTTCTAATGTAGCCCCATCCTCTGGAAACCTCATCACTAGGGAACTGAACAACATCCCTTTCAAATAACTTAATGATGCCAGTCACTACTCAGTTTATAAGAAATCCATGTCTTTTATGGTCAAAGATGTCAGAGGCATTGCAACTCGAGATCATTCGGGTACCAACCTCTGGTAGTAACACTCCAGAACTAGGAAAGTATGAACCTCTTTCACATTCATGGGTGCTTACCACGAAACAAATTCTTCAACCTTAAATTTTTCCACTATTATTCCCTTTTGGGACACCATCTTTCCAAGGAAGTGCACCCCTTATGTCCAGAACATGCAATTTGATAACTTCCCATAGACCTTGGGGTGTGAAAGGACCTACAAAACTATCCTTAGATTATCGGAATGATACTCCTATGGTATTGAGTAGATCATGCTGTTGTCAATGAACAAAACCATGAACTGGTCCAGATACTTGCAGAAAATAGAGTTCATGAGTCCCATGAACACAACTGGTGCATTCGTAGAGTCGAACAACATGACCATAAACTCAAATTTAAAATACCTTCACCTGAAAGAAGTCTTCGGGATTTTACCCTCCTTAACCCTCAAATGGTGATATCTTGACTGAAAGTCGATCTTATAGAACCAAACTTATCACTTTTTGATGAGAGATTAGCTCCTGCCTTTTCTCGACCTTCATCATGGAAGAAAGAAATTCTGCCCCAGAACATATTCTCAATGTCACTCCAGGAAACCTTAATTTATTTCTTCTCCCCGATGTTAATCATCCACCATTAACGTGCCACTCCTTGAATCTAGGTCACTTCTAGTAGAACCCAGTACTCTGATGGACTCAGATCAAGCTAAAAGATATCACTAGCTCCTTAAGGCGGCTCTTCATCTCCATGTCTGAGACACTCCCCTCATACTTTCCCATTATCTACCGCTAGAAGGCAGGAAGTGTTTTCCGCCCCTGTTCGTCCTCCTCATATTGATTATCCCTCTGTTGATCAACCATATCAACCTCCTAGGCCTCGACTGCTTGCACTACTCATGGATGATGCCCAGGTGCCATATCTGAAAATAGAAACAAGGAATTTCAAAGACTGAGTAGTGTTGAAATTTCATTTTAAATTATTTTTTACTTTTTATTTATTTTAATTCTAAATATGCCCAAGAAACATAATAACAAAATTCAGTGTGATGCATGTACTGTACCTAGGGTTTGTACCCAACAATTAGTGTAGCCTCACTTAGTTGTTTAGTAGGTCTGGATTCTTTACATCAGATCACAGGGGGCCATACAATTCCATGTCCTAAGCATTCTTTGAATGCTATTTCATGCACCAAGATCTCCTAACACTATTTCCCTACCATCCCATGAAATCCTCACTCTTTCTAACCCCAAACTCCATCATATATCTCAACCATCACCTCAGATACCATTCTGTAATGACCCACATTCTCCAAGATGAGGGAAGAGATGACAAATATTTATGACCTTCCTTTTTCATGGTGACAAAGTAATAATTATCCATGAGACCTGCCTTCAGAAGGCCCTAGAATAGAGAATAGTTCCAGGGGTATATAATAGCACATTAATGGAATTAATTACCCTTTTATAGATTATGATTTCTAGATAATATGGTAAATTACAGCAACCCCAAAACTAATGGTAAATTTAATGCCATGAATCCATTCCCACATGCATATTCAAAAGTAAAACTAATACAATGTAAGACGAAACTCCCAAATGAAGAAAAAAGTTTGGGACACTAAATGGAAATAGAAACAATCACAATGCTTGAGATAGTAATGTCTAGAACATTCCTCAATGTCCTCCTAGAAACCAAAAACTGTGTTTATATATGTAGGGTGAGCATACAAGTATACTTAATAGGGAAACTGAAGGTGCAAGTGAAGAAGAGGGGGAAACATACTAAATCCCATATCAGAAAACATTAGAACCTCATGCTCCTACCAAGGAATACTAACCAGCCCAACCTCACTAAGGAACACTCACCCCATGTAACACAAGACAAGTAAAGGAATAGTATAAGCACATCTATATTTGGGTACCCCGCACACCGCATTTCCACTGGTTAACTTTTCATTCCTAATGATCTGATGTCTTGATACTGCCACTCTTCCCACACACAGTCCCACTACCATAACCTTCCCAAACACACCTGGGCCTCCAACTACACACAACCACACTAGTAGACATCATGTCCACAATGACTACTACCATGCCTGAAAGAACCTTGGCCTCAACAACCACGCATCACGCCTAAAGACACCTAGTCCTGATCCTGAATATACTTGGGAAAACATACCTAACCATAAAACACTTGATCCCCATGTCTAATAAAAACTCTTTCCTGAAGAATCGTGGACTATGGTAAGCCTCAATCCATTACATCATGCCTGGATATACCTGAGCATAATGATCTGGAAGAAGGTGTAAGGAAGAAAATCAGTAACCTGCTATCCATCCTCTAATCAAGATGTTGGGAACACATCCTCCCCATTGAGATGGATGTGTTCATCACATGGTTCTCAACAAGGGTGTGGTGTATATTGAAATCACAAGGATCTGATATATATATATATATATTGGTAAACAAGAACTCATCACCAACCTATGGGTTTCACATGAACAGAAAAGAATCCCACACCAACACCGCTTTTGCTGCAGCCCCTACAAACACAACCACATAATAGCCACTACCAAATCACAAACCATCCCATTTTTTGTTCAGTTTTCATTTATATATTTAAGGGGATTCAATTAATAATATTCCAACACTCTTGGGAAACTAACAAAACCAAATTGTAGTCTTACTGTATAATATCACAAAACAATGACATAAAACTAGACTTACAGTCCCACTACACATCCCCATTCAACTACAATCAACCATTATTATTCAAATTAAAACCACCAATTACTTCTCACACAACTCAAAACAGCATCCCTGCTTCCCAAATAGAATCCCAATATAGTCCCACTATATAATGAGTCCCCAACCATACCGTAGTCCCACTTCTCAACATCGCTTTACTACCACAACATAACATAAAGGTAGTTCAGAATCTTATAAGTTCATCCATTCCACAGTCAATCAATCTCTCAGATTGAGACACCAACACCCCATATACCATGCCACAAACCATTCCCATAGAATCCATACCAGAACAAACATCACATAACCACAACCATCAAACCAAACATATTCATATTTTACCAAAAGGGGTTCTTTAATTTCCACTTGAATATAACTAGGGGATCAAAGAACATGTTTTATCTTAGGTCATAATTTATTTAAATGAGTGTATTTGATTAATCAGATTTCATGTTACAGTTATGCATCAAAATAGCACAACCAAATTGAACAACATTTCCCAAGAAATGGACACTAACAGTCGTGATTTTCAGAAGGCATGCAACTACAACAGTCATAATAGAATCAAAGATAAAAAAATAAAACAAGCATCCAAAATGAAACCACACTCTTCCCATTATTTTATTTTTGTGGGTTATCTTTTGATCATATTAAATCCTTGATTAATTCTCATTTTAAGAAGAGTAAGGAATCGTTCCTCATAAGGAACCATTAATATACCCACCCTATATGATGCACAATTAAAGAGAAGCAAATGAAAACCCCTACATGGACGATCAAAGATCAAAGGCCCTTCTCTCAACAAGAATAGGGGATGGCACGACTTCCAAGAAGAACTCCAAGGATGATCCGGAAGGCTTCAACATGAGCACACAACTCGTCTCGTGGGGAAGTATCTAGGTGAACCATAAGAAACAAAAAGAAAGAGGGAATATTGGATATCATCTTAAGAAGAAGCCAGATCCTAAAATCAAGGAGACCTTTTCGATGTACTTAAAAGTCAGATCGTGGTATGACCACAAGTCTTTGCAGTTTTACAGGTTGGAATTAATTATGAATTAATAATTCCACTTGGAAATGGTAGAGATAGTCCACCAGAAGGCTGTGAGTTGATAAATTAACTTTAAATGTAGAAAACATGTAACAGGGGTGAAACAGTAAAAACAGAAAAAAAAACTAAAAAAACTAGAAAATATTCACCGATGGGTGAGTCACCGACACTGATCCACCGACGGGTGAGTAACCGACGTGACTTACCAACACCATGAGCAACCGACACTGATGCCCTATACTCACTGACTCCATGTCTGACTCGTTTTCCTACCGACATAGATGCCCTTGACTCACTGACAACCTCACCGACTAACTCCCTGACCAATAGACCCTGACTCCATTAACTCACTCATGCCTTGACCTACCGATGCCCTGACCTACCGACACAGACTCCCTGACCTATCTATTTCTTGATATACTTATACTAAGGCCCTCGACTTACCGATACTGAAACCCCTGACTCTTCAATGCTGATTCCCTTTGTCTCACTGACACACTTACATGCCGACTCACTAACATGTCGATGGAAAAAATTGTAATTTTTTCAAACTCTTTAAATGATCCAGCAAGAGCCCCTAAAACACATCAACACTAGATTTTCACACTAGAAGGGCCTGGGAAATATCTAGTCTATCATAACCTTTGAATATGATGCTTTTTATTGAAAATGGTAATGAGGGAAGTAGTTTCTTGGTGACGGTAATGATGGATGTGGAAATATAGATGTTATTTTCCAACCTATAGTGGAGAAACATGGTATAGTAAATGGATTAGTTGAAAATAAAACAAGAAAAAAATTAAGATCAAACTAATATATATCTATTTGAATTATAACACATTATATTTTACACATTATATCAAGAAGAAAATAATCAAGTGTAACTAGCTATTGAATACAGTTTATCTATGAAAATTATGTATATGGATCCAATATTTTGTGGTGTTGTTAATTCTATAGTGATTTTTTTGATTCCTACATATAAAGAAATCAAAAATACTATTTATGATGTAGATGCATATAAATGTTTTAAAAGGGATAGTTAAAGTAGTAATTTATCAAAATATTTATCTCAAATACTATTCAAATTTTCTATTTATAGAGTTAGTGTGGTTGATTAATGTGTAAATAGTATTTCATTAAAAAATAAATATAGATATTTCAGTTCTACAGTAACTCTTGAAATTATTTGTGATGATTAAGACTATTAGATGATGTTTTATGTTTATTGGAGTTAATATGATCAAAGTAGATAAATGTTTAAAAAGGAATAATTTATTGAAAATTTTTCATAATGATGTATATAAATAAACGCACTTTTTAATGAATCGTGAATTTCTACAATGATAAAAATTTATATCGATGGTTTTTATTATCTTAATGAGATTACAAGAATTGATATGCATGAAAATGATGTATTTTTTTATTCAACCAAATCTTTTGAAAAAATTATTTAACATTTTAATTCTGGAAAATATTTTTGATAAATCACTATTATATTTTAAGATAATTTTTTTTTCATAAGCACTATATACTAAACTAATAAAGAAAAATCTATAGAAAATATATTTAAAAAATAAAAAGGAGATCATTCCAAATATCGTAATTTGATGTTACAAAATTTGGATATTGGGTTATCTTGAAATTATATGAAACTTATTGATTATTTTATTGTAAATTATATATAAAATATCTCTAATGTTGAGGAGTAATATTTTTATAAAATAAATTAAAATGAATATTGAGACAATCATGGAACAAAAAATTTGAAAACTACTATGGATGATGATAAATTAAATGATTTATACACTATATGTTTCATCTTTATTTATGGAGGGGATATATTTTCCAGGGTAATATCTATCAATGAAAACTAGAATAACTATTTTATATTAAAATAACATTAATATATCTAAAGCTTTTTCATAATAATCCATTGTATTCAATGATTTGTTAGGTTCTTCACTAAACAACTGGAGTGTTTATTACATCCTAAAATATATATATTTATTGTTTATAAAAACATAGAGTTTCATCACTCAGGGAATGAGGGAAAATTGATAAAAGGTGGTAATGATTATCTATTTGAGAAATGGTTCTCAACCACTATATTTTAATAGCATTGTATGAGGGTATATGCTCATTATCCAACACTTATGTCCCCATTTTTTGTATTCTACAATCCTTTTTTCTCAAATTTCATTTTATTCATAATAAAAATATTCAAATTGTCATTTATTTATACATGATCACTAAAATAGATAAATTCTGCAGTGAAATGATGTATTAAAAGTTCAATAATAATTCTTATTTATCAAACATTATAGTTTATGTGATATTTATGTAATCAGTAATATGATTAAATTTACAAGAACTTTTATTATACATACAACATCAATTTATTAATATTGTTAGGAAACATGAATATTATAAATCAAATATTATGTCCCAATATTAATTTTCTTATGAATGTATTGTTAATAAATTTTTTGACAGTTTCAAGTCAATTAGATAGAAATATAGTGAGATAAAATCTCAACTAAAATGATTCAAACACATTTTGGAGGTCGTTAAGAAAAATTATAGTTTATTTTTTCTATGATTGTCATAAATTACCAACACAATTTAATGATAAATTAAAATAATAGTACAATATTGGATTATAGACATTATTTTTATTCAATATATTTCATTGATAATGATGAAATTTAATTAGATCAATGATGAGATATTTTTCAAGGTTATATATTTTATAAATCCAATAAATATTAATATTAGAATGATATTGTCAAAAGGAACAATTATTTAAAAACAAACAAGTGAGAAAAAAAATATATGAAGGGATATAGATTACATTTCACATCACATTAAAACTTTGAAGTAATATATAAAGTAAAAATAAATTAACAGTTATGAACTATATAGTTTTTTTAAGGAAAACTATTTCTATACTTAAAAATATATTTTACATTGAATGGACTTACCCATATTAACTGGTTAACAAGAAAAAAATATTTTTCTCTATAAGTAAAATGATATTTGGATGATTATCCAAACAAGAATCCATTTAAAAAAATATTAATTTTTATAAAAGGATAGGGATTATAATTCTGTAAAATAATAACATGCCTTCTATTTTTAAAACATCATAATCATATTCTACTAATCTTCATTTTTTTATTGAATTTTGTTTTATATTGACCTAATTATTTAATTAATTCTGTTTAATATAACTTGGGGAATTTTTCAAACTTAATATGTTATATTTTCATGATTCCCTCCACCCATAAGTACCCCGCCTAGCTTAGAGATTATGGGATGGCGATAATAATGAAAAAATACCTCATTAAATAAGTGACTAGTTGGAATTAAGAAATGATGGTATATCATACACACAAATGGGAGGAATTTAGCAACATGATTAATAAAAATGTAAAATATGATAAGAAAACGAAACAAATACACTTCATAATAAATAAAAAAATCTCAATAAATTTTTTAAATGTGATAAAACTAGAATATATATAGGGTAAACAACATGCAAAAATGGAAATAATTGTCATGTTCTATGATTCCCAAATGGATCTCAAACATCTCCATGTGTTCATAATGTCTATCCCTATTACCAACCATACCCCAAATACATGAAAAATTAATTTATATATATGTATTGTCATCATTACAGTTATCCTCAATTATATCCTCTCCAAAGCCTCTAAAACAAATGTATATGAAATTAAACTAAATCCTAATGAATAAGAAATTAAAAATAACTCATCACATAATAAGGTATTCTATGTCCCGTGCCTAACCAAATCATTTTCACTAAGTGACACATTCCAATAATAATAGGATATCTAATAAAGTATAAAATTAAACTACATAAGATTCCACTTCCCAATTGGGTTTCCACTATCACCCCATTATCCCATGTCATGATCCATATTTCAACACATAAGGCACATGTGTCAAAGGAAACATTATTGTAACTAACACATTATGTTTCACATATCCTTATCATTAACATCATAATCACCAGATAGTATCCATGTTGTTTCTAGGATCAAAAAAATATTATACACCACTTACTATACCTCAATCCATCATATCATATATGTATTGTACCTATAATAATAATCAGGATGTTATATCTAGATATCTATGTGTGTGAAATAACCAAAAAACCATAAGAAAACTCTTCACACATTTATGAGGAACGTTATAACCATCCATACCTATATCTAATAATACCTGGTGAAGAGATAAGTGATGTGGGGGTTGTCTTTCATTAATCCTCACCAACTAAAATATTTGGGAAAACACCCTCCATATTTGACTAGTTATCATTCGTCAAATGAAAATGAGAGTGGTAGCATGTGAAATCAAATAAAATATGTAATATATTTTTAGATCACAACCCATACTAAGGGAAAATTCCACGACATAGACTTTATTACACCTATAAAATCTTATAAACTTGACTAAAATATCCAAACTATGTAATCTATACACACACATGCACAGTGATAAATTTTCAATTACTTATTTTAATGAAACACTCATTTAATTTTCTGTCTATTTTTTATCAACTCTTTCCATAATCCAACATTTTCCCTAATTATTCATGAATATTTATTCTTTTATCATTTTTTCGAGCCTCCAATTTGAGTGCTAAAATAATTTAATAATCATTTCCTATCCTAGAGTTCTAGAACTCAATGAATCATCATATGCTATAATAAAAGGTAAATATCCAAATCTCAACTAAAGCCATAAATCAAGGGGGAATGAAATTCATAAACAAAAAATCTACCCATCTATGTATTCATGAAAATTTATTAACTATAATAAAAACAAGTTATAAGTTCATCAAATATCATAAAATACTGTCATAATTCCAAAATAATAGTATTAGTTCCATATCATACACCAGTATTCATATCACTATCCAACAGACCGCAACATGAGATAACTTTTTCCAAAACCCTGGTTTATATGGGTATTTATAACCAAACAATCATCCATAATAGTATTTCATCAGGTCACATATAAGGTACCCACATTCACCAAAATAACATGAGATATAAATAACAATATAGTTAAAAGGGCATTTAATCCTTATAAACAAGTTGTCTAGTCTTCAAAAGAATATAGGCTCACATAGTTCCAAACAATTATCATTATAAAACACCCAATTGTATCTATCATTAATTAGAAAAATAATTTTGTTAGATCTTGAATATACAGATTATACACAAGAGGGGGGTGAATTGTGTCTTTCAGATTTTTTGTTAACTCTTCGATTGATCAAGTTCTGTCCTCTATGCTTTATCAGATTTGATCATGCAGCAGAATAATTAAAAGCAGGGGCACACAGATGTATAGTGGCTTGGGGAACAGAAGGCCCCTAGTCCACTCCACCAATGCTCTACTCCAAAAGCTTGGTGATTTTCACTATCTGGTCCTCTTTTCCACAGACCGTACAACAACTGAAAATAGGAAGTTGACACCCATACAATTTTCAGGAAAACAAAGCCTTCTAGTTCAAACACGAACCTACTCAGCTTAGTATGAGAAGCTGATCACTCAAGATAAAAAGTGTTTTCATTTAGAAATAACTTTTCCTGTTGATCTTCACAATTGCAACAGAATGCAATTGACAACAGATGGATCGGCATCTTCAGAAATATTGATCTTTAAGTCAAAGTAGTTCTGAGTTGATCTAATTTCAGTAGATATAGAAAATATAATCGCAACTTAAGTAGCAGTAGATTCACAAAATATTGTCGTTGAAAAATAGATGAATCTTCTGTCGTGTTCCTTATTCTTCAATAAAACAGAGCGTAGTCACTCTTCGTAATCAGTAGATCTTTGTATCATGATTTGTCACTATTTTTTCTCTTCATAAATAGCGTTGTCTGTGCAGCAGATCTTTCTTTCGAAAACAATGGTTGTATCTGCACTTGCATTCTTGATCGTTAGTGTTCTTCTTTCAAATCTTTGTTATATCGATCTCTCTACGCTTTTTTGTATATCACACTTGTTTCTGTTATGATGTTTATTGTGTTATTTGAAATTCAAAATTAGAACAAATATATCGAGCGCTTCCTCTACAAAATAAGATCAAAAAATATCACCCTTTGACTCACAATATTCAAACTTGTTAATCAATCTGAGTAGTCGTAAAACTCCATAATATTATCCATGAAAAGCTTTAGTTAAATCAATCCTTCAAACAATTCTGAATTTGTCAAGGAAATGATTTAAAATCAACATTTAGCCCAGCTTAAAATTATCCTGATCAACTGATTGCAGACCGTTGAACAAAAATATCAACTTCAAATTCTTGACACCAAACGTAAGGTTGAGTTGCACTGCATGCATCCTCTAAAACATAACATAGATCAAATGTAGGGTTGATGTCGCATTCTTAAAACGTAAGGTTGATGAAGAACGTAAGGTTGATGAAATATGGTTGACCACAAACACAGGGTTGACCATCCATACTTTTCTCTTCCATATCCAAATGTATACCATACTTTTCTAAGCTTCCAAACATAAGGTATATGATCCATACTTTTTCAAGTAACGTAAGGTTGTTTACAAAAGTAAGGTTTATTAACCATAATTTTGAGAAACAAACAAAACATTAAAGACTTACATGATGTTCTTCTTCCATACTTTCTCAATATCCCAAACGTAGGGTTCTTTCCTAACATAGGGTTCTTCTTCACGTAGGGTTCCTTGCTTTCATACTTTGTTGATAACGTATGGTTGTTTAACCATAATTTTCTGATAATCTTTAAAGAGAAAGCAATGAGTTCCTTTATTTCTTTATGCTACACTTTCCTTTCTTTCTTTATGTTATGCTTTCCAAACATAAGGTATGAATAGTGTTTTCAAAACACATTAAATTGATTCTCGAATGGTTTAGAAATTGTTCCACACTGTGTAAACACTTGAATATTCTTCCAAAAATGAGAATATATAAAATATATAATTCCTAAAAAATAATTAAAGTAAAATCATTAGAAAACAATTAAAGGGTATTTGTGAACATCAAAATCATCATAAAGAGATAGAGTATTGTTCTCAACAATACCCCCCTTATTAATAATAAAACGTATTGTTGAAAACAACACTTTCTCAACAATCTCCCCATTAAATATGTATTGTTGAAAAAAATACGTGATCAACAATCTCCCCCTTTTTGATGATCACAAAACCCATAAAATAATAAGACTAATTAAATGAAATTAACTTTCAAAATTAGTTACTTATAGTTTAGAATTTTGAAAAGACTAAAAATTAATTTCTCCCCCTTTATTTATAATGAAAATAAAATAAAATTATTTTTCCTTAAAAATAAAATTAAATAATAAAATAAAAGTTTTTATTTTTATCTAAATTTCTCCCTCTGAATAAAATAAATTTATTCAAATTTTTCCCAAAAATAAAAAGTAAAAAAAATCACCTTTATAATAAATGACTGTTAATAACTTAAAATATTTTGCTGTATAAGTATAAATCTGTATAAATCCAAAACATTTTTAAATAAAAATAAAAGGGATTTAAAATATACAGGAAATCATTTAAATTATGGTTTAAAATATTAAAATAAAATGTTGTGTTTATCCAAATTTCTACCCCTTTTGTGATGTCAAAAAAATGATAAATCATGTATTTTAACACATTTAATGTAGCACTGGACTGTAGGTAAATGTCATAATTAAATGTTTATCAGTAAGGTAATCTGGTATACTAACATATTTAAACTTAAGACATTAAAAATAGATAAACAAACAGATAAATAAACAGATAGACAATGAAACAAATTTTCATTCAAAAACAGAAGTATGTACATGATAATGATATACACAGGAATCAAGGGATATTAGGGTTAAGATAGGTTCTATATTCTCTGAACAACATCCTTGATTTCTGTAAGTTGTTCCCTCAGTCTCTTCATCATCCCATATTCAAGTTTGATAATGAGCTCTCTGTTCTCTTGAGTCATATGAATATCCTCAATTAAATTGACTCTGAAAAACTCATGCATTCTTTCTTCTTTTTCAATAAACACTGACAACTTCTCTAACATCTGATTTAACATTATTCTGATTCCTGGCTCACTGGATATTAGATGATCCACTAAAAATTTCTGATTGTCCAGCAACACTAATAATGGAGTACTATTACATTGAAGATCGTTCAACCTCTCATTCATATTGCCCATTACAGTTGTAATAGCCTGAAATCTTTTTATGAGGTCAGGTGATGTACTTGAACCATTGGATCCACTAGACCTTATGGATTCAAACTGAGTTTCTATATAATCTTTAAAACCTGACAGATTTGATTTCAAAACCATTTCTGATTTCATTTTGACCACTTCTGTCAACATTTCCTTCTTAAAATTCTCAACTTCATTTATTGAAATTGTGTTGGATTTCAGTCTCTGAAATTTCAACTTCTCTAATTCCAAATCTCTATTTAGAGAATCATTCTCAGTTTCTAATCTTTGTAACTCCTTGTAAACTTCATCAACTACTTATTTTGGTGAAGTAGAAGCACTTTGTGATTGATTTTCTTCTTCAGTTCTTTGATGTATCAACACTAGGGGCAAAGATTCTGCAACTATTTCTTCATCTCAGTTTTCAGCTTGGTCTACTGATTTTTCCTTGGAGTCTTTCTTAGACTCTTCCACAAAAAAATCTTCTTACAACACTTCAGTGTGAACATCTGATGCATCATCAGCATGTTCTTAAATAATGATATCATCTTGAACAATATTTTCAACAACATTTTCTTCCTGAATAGCCTGAGGATTTGCCACTTCTTCTCTAGGCACTCCCTCTTTCACAACTTCAATTGTAGTCTCATTTTGAATTTCATCCACTGATTCAACTCTTTCAGGATCAACAACAGCAGTTTCAGGTCTCTTTATTTCAACATACATTGCAACTTGAGCTACCTCTTCTTGAGGTTCAACAATATTAGTCATATCCCTCACGAGACTATAGCCCAAAATATCTTTAACAGATAGTGGTTGAGAAACCATTATTTCCTCTTTAGCTCTTGCATCTCTTTTCCTTGTTACTTGAAGTCCTTCCTGACTTCCTTCATCTTCAACCTCTGTAATCTCAAAACGAATTTTCCTTGCAGTTGTAGTTACTCTGGTTTCAGGTTTCTTTTCTTTAGCCTTTTCATGTTGAGCCTGAGCTATCTCCTCTTTATCCTCTTCATCCCCCACTGGTAAGATTTTTCCTTTTATGGTGCTCCAGAAATAATCAATTTTCTTTAGTGTCCCAGCACTAAAGGTATTACCGTGATGGCACCTTGTTCTCGCATCTACAAGCCTTACAATCCTTTTTTGAGCAATAACTTTGAGATGAACCTTCCAAAAGGATAGAAGTTCATTATTGCCTCGCTCTGGCTGCAGTAATTGAGGTACCTTACCATGTACCTTGGGAAGTTTAATTTTATGTCACTTAACAGAAGATACATTATGTATATATCAGGGTACAAAATCTTTTTCATTTCTAACATCCTGGGTGCTATTCCAGTCTGAATAAATTTAACCAAGATCTTCTGATTCGGTTCTAAATCCTTTACTATCATTTTATTAATGGTATTTGTTCCAAACAAAAAGGACATAATGTCCTCTAACTTATGCACAACATCTCCAATGTTTTTCAAGTCAAAATGATATACTCCTTCATGCAGGAAATTCAAGATTTGTCCTATTTCAACAGAAGAGATTGAGAAATCTTTGTCCTCAATATTTTCAATCATAGTTTCTTTGTCCTCACCAAGACTGAACTGATCTGTTCTGAAGAAATAACACAGTTCTACCTCATACATAAATTCAGACCTTTCACTATTGAAATTCTGCTCAAGGTTTTGAAAAGACAAATCCTGTTTCAACAACAGATTAGTCTGGAATAGCCATTCCAGATCTATAACTTTATCTTGAATTTTTTTTTGACTAACGGACTTTTGCTTCTTTGCGTCACTACTCTCGGCCTCATCTGCTTGCTTGGTCTTTGCCATTACTGAGTAAATTTCTGAAGGTTCGAAGATTTTAGGGTTTGAAGATTTGAAGATCAGGGGTTTGCATCAGTATGCGGTTTTGGGTTCGAAAGGGTTTTTGTTTGGTGGAAATGAAATAGTTTCGAATTCTAAAGGGCTCTGATAGCCTTGATTTTCGTGTAATCACTAATCATTATATTTATTTTAAAAACAAATAAAATTTTTATGCAGAAAATTTAAAATAAATTAAAAACAAAAGTTAAACCTTTTTTGAAAAACAAATAATTAATTAATCTTAAACAGTATTTAAAAAACAAAATAAAATTAACACAATTAGGCAAATAAAATTAAAATAAATAAAATTAAATAAATAACATTTAAAATTAAAATAAAAAAATATTTAAAATTAAATAAACCTATCTCCCCCTTAATAAAATCAAACCCTGCAGTGGGAAGTGGTTTAGTAAAATATCTGCTAATTAAATTTCTGTATTTATAAATTCTAAAAATATATCCTTTTTAATAACATGATCTCTTAAAAAGTGATGTCTTATATCAATATGATTAGTTCTAGAATGACTAATAGGATTTTTTTGGAAATATTAATTGAACTTTTATTATCACATAAAATAGGTGTATTATTAAAATTCAATTCAAAGTCCATAAGAGTGTTTTTCATCCACAACACTTGTGTACAGCAACTGCCAGTAGATACATATTTTTCCTCGGCTGTTGATAGGGTAACTGAATGTTGTTTCTTACTAGACCATGACACTAAAGACTTTCCTAAAAAGTGACATGTTCCTAATTTTCTTTTTCTATCTAATCTACAACTTCCAAAGTCAGCATCTGAATATGAAATCAAATTAAAATCAGAAGTTTTAGGATAGAGTAGAGATTGAAAAGTAGTTCCTTTAAAATATCTAAAAATTATTTTAACAGCAGTTAAATGAGATTCTTTGGGATTTGATTGAAATATAGCACAAAGACATACTGAATACATTATATCTGGCCTGATAGTAGTAAGATATAACAAACTACCAATCATACCTCTATATAACTTGTTGTCAACTGATTTCTCAGTTTCATCCAAATCAAGTTTTATATTAGTACTCATAGGAGTTGTAAATTTCTTGTTGTTCTCAAGTCCAAATTTCTTAAGTAAATTAGTAATGTATTTTCTTTAATTCAAAACATTTCCAAAATCTTTTTGAAATATTTGAAGTCCCAAAAAGAAATTTAATTCTCCCATCATACTCATTTCAAATTCTCCTTGCATTAATTTTGAAAATTCATGACAAAGTGTTTTATTAGTTGATCCAAAAATTAAATCATCAACATAAATTTGAACCAATAAAATATTATTTTTCACAGTTTTCTTAAAGAGTGTTGGATATGACAATCCAACAGTAAAATCATTTTTCAAAAGAAAAGAACTTAATCTTTCATACCAAGCTCTAGGTTCTTATTTAAGATCATAAAGAGATTTAGTAAGTTTAAAAATAGAATCAGGTTTTTTAGAGTTTTCAAAACTAGGAGGTTTCTCACCATAAACTTCCTCCATTAAATAACCATTTAAAAAGGAAGATTTAAAATCCATCTAAAATAATTTAAAATTCATATGAGATACATAGGTTAAAAGGATTATAATGGCTTTTAACCTAGATACAGGTGAAAAAGTATCATCATAATCTATTCCTTATTCTTGATTATATCCTTTAGCTACTAATCTTGCTTTATTTCTAGTTATTATACCTTGGTCGTCCAGTTTATTTCTAAAGACCCATTTGGTTTCTATTACTGGATAATTATGAGGTCTTTCCACTAATTTCCAAACTTCATTTCTTTTTAACTGGTTTAATTCATCTTGCATTTCTATTACCCAACTTTCATCATCTAAAACTTCTTCTATAGTCTTGGGTTCTAGATGGGATAGGAAGGTAGAGAATTCGACTAGATTTCCTAAGTTTCTTCTAGTTTGAATACCAGTTTCTAAGTCACATTTCACAGTTTCGAAAGGGTGGTTCTTTTGGGTTCTAGACTGTCTAGGCAATACACTTAAAGGTTCTTCAGTATCATGTTCCTCTGAACTGGACTGAATTTCTTTTATATCATTTTCAAAATCATTTTTTAAGTTCTCAAGTCTCATGTTATTGTTAGAGTCAGGTTCATCTATTTGATATGTCCTTTTCTCAAAGGGACCAGATTCATCAAATTTTACATGAACAGATTCTTCAACAATCCTTGATTTTTTATTAAAAATT
Source organism: Viscum album (assembly GCA_963277665.1). Lineage (NCBI taxonomy): Eukaryota > Viridiplantae > Streptophyta > Magnoliopsida > Santalales > Viscaceae > Viscum > Viscum album. The sequence goes on from OY728129.1 coordinate 941,873,474, forward strand.
TATAAGCTTTGGAAATAGAAGAATATCCTAAGAAAATTCCTTCATCGGATTTTGGATCAAACTTACCAAGATTGTCCTTAGTGTTTAAGGTGTAAACCTTGCATCCAAAAACTTTAAAGTAATTTACTTTAGGTTTTCTATTATTCCCTAGTTCATATGGTGTCTTTTTCAAAATAGGTCTTATTAAAACTCTGTTAATTATATATCAAGCTGTATTTACAGCTTCTACCCAAAAATATATAGGTAGGCTATATTCATTTAACATAGTTCTAGCTATTTCTTGAATTGTTCTATTTCTTCTTTCTACAATCTCATTCTGTTGAGGTGTTCTTGGTGTAGAGAAAGTATGTTTAATACCCATGTTTGAGAAAAAGGAATTAGATTCATAATTCTCAAATTCTCCACCACGATCACTTCTCAATGAGATTATATTAAAACCTTTTTTATTTTGAACAGATTTGCAGAAACTTTCAAATAAAGTAAAAGATTCATTTTTAAATTTCAAAAAGAAAATTCAAGTAAATCTAGAATAATAGTTAACTAATACATAAACATATAATTTACCAGCAAAGATTTCTAATCTTGAAGATCCAAACAGATCCATACGGATAAGTTCTAGAGGTTTAGTTATAGAAACTTTGTTAACAGATTTGAATGATGATTTTTGTTTCTTGACAAGTTGGCATGCATCACATAATCTGTTAATTTCAAATCTGAGACTAGGTAAATCAGAAACTATGTTTTTCTTAGATAATTTATGTAAAAAATATATATTACAATGTCCAAGTCTCCTATGCCAAATTCAAGATTCACTTACTTTAGCAGTCAATCAATTTACTTGTTGTTTACACAAGGAATTTAAATCCAAAGTATAGACATTGTCAGTTCTTGGTGCCTTAAATTTAAACAGTTTATCTTTAAAAACAGCACAGCAATTGTTAGTAAAATCAACAGTATATCCATCATCACAAAGTTGAGAGATACTTATCAGGTTGTGTTTCAAGCCTTGTACATAAAGTACTTTGTTGATTGAGACTGTTTTTGGATCTCCAACAGTTCTAATGCCAATGATTTTTTCCTTTGGCATTGTCACCAAATATAAAAAGTCTTCCTTCCTTTTGAGTGAGTGTTATAAAATTTGTTGAGTTCCCACTCATATTCCTTGAGCAGCCACTATCCATGTACCATATATCTTTGCTGATCTGGTGGTATGCTACCTGCAAAGACATTTAAACAAATTGCTTTGGTACCCATATTCTGTTGGGTCTAGGGGTGTTAGCTAGTAATGATCTGGGTATCCAGACTTGCTTTGTTCTTTTAAAATCATCTGAATCATATAAGTCTTTTGAAACATTGGATTTCTTAATACCACAAATTTGATGTTGTCTTAAAAAATAGTGTTTAGCTATATGTCCCTTTGTCCCACAAAAGTTACAATTAACCCATTTAGTGCAAGGAACAAAATAATTTTTGTATAGCTTAAGTTTTTCTCCTTTAATGACAATTCCAAATCTTTTCTTTTTAATGAATTTTTTTCCAAGAAATTTATTTAATGAATTCTATCCTTTTGTAAACACCAATACATCCTATTTTTAAGATTCTACTTCATCCTCTAGTGTTTTTATTCTTGATTCAAAATTAATATAATTAGTGTTAATAGAATTGTATTGATTAATTAATTCCTTATGTTGTTTCAGAATTGTATCTCTTTCATCTGAAATAGCCTTATGTATGTTCTTTAGTGACTTATGTTTCTTAAGTAGTGATTCATATCTTTCTTCAAGCATATTGCAGTAGGCTGCAAGTTTTTTATTTATGTATCTTGATTCAGAATTTGATTCAATATTTGAGTCAGAGGAGTAATATGATTGTACCTCATCTGTTTCTTCCATGAAACACATTTTTACTTTCAGATTGACTTCTTCTTTATCTGAGCTTGATTCTGGAGAGATACTGGAGTCTTCAGATACACTCCAAGTGGCTTTCATAGATTATTTGTCTTTCTACTCATAGACATTTATTTTGAAGAATTTCTTCTTCTTTGCATCTTTCAATTTTGGGAAATCTGGTCTGATATGCCCCATCTTCTTACATTCATAGCATCTTAATTCCTTATCATCTTTCTTAAAGGATTTTTTGAAGCCTCTTTTCTTTCTGTAGAATTTGCTGAATTTTCTGGCTAGATGAGCCAGTTCTTCATCTGAGTTTGATGAGTCAGAGCTCTCTGATTTGGCTTTGACTTCTCTCCTCTTCATCTTTCTATTCTTTTGTTGTGAAGTTACCTTCAAGGCAGTATCATCCTTTTTGATGTAGACTTTATGTTCATTTGACTCATATTGCATTTCAACTTCGTACATCATCGGTGTAACAATCAGCTCTCTCGTGGTTAGATTTTTAACAGGTGTTGATTGTCTGATTGCAGCAGAGATATCGTTCCATCGAGTAGGAAGTACTCATAGTACTTTTAATGCTTGATCAGCCTGCTTGAGAGGATCTCCTAGAGCTGTTATATTATTGACAATTTATGTCAATCTCCCATTCATTTGGGTAATGATTTCACCTTCAAACATTGTGAAAGTATAAAATTTCAATTTGGTGGTAACATATCTCATTTGTCTCACATTTTTTGTTCCTTCATACGCTACAGCTATTGTTTGCCACATCTCATATGTTGTCGGGCAATGAGATACTCTGTTAAATTCATCTGGTCCTAGACCACAGATGATTGCATTCATAGCCTTCGAATTCATATCATACTCTGCCACTGTAGCAGCACTCCATGTCTCGGGATTTTTAGGAATTTCATAAGGAGTCAGAATCTTTGAATAGACTTTATATCCGAAGTTTTTCAGATATATTATCATGTGTGATTTCCAGCAGCCATAGTTTTCTCCATTAAAATATGGTTCTTTGACCATTTATATCCCTTATCTTGTATTAGTCATGATGCTTTGTTGTATAATCATTAAATGCTTCTCTCTTTATAAGGATCTATTAGAAGCTCCTCCTTTGATACCAATTATTAGATCTTGAATATACAGATTATACACAAGAGGGGGGTGAATTGTGTCTTTTAGATTTTTTGTTAACTCTTCGATTGATCGAGTTCTGTCCTCTATGCTTTATCATATTTGATCATGTGACAAAATAAGTAAAAGGAGGGACACACAGATGTATAGTGGTTCGGGAAACAGAAGGCCCATAGTCCACTCCGCGAGCTTGGTGATTTTCACTATTTAGTCCTCTTTTCCATAGACCATACAACAACTGAAAACATGAAGTTGACACCTTTACAATTTTCAGGCAAACAAAGCCTTCTGATTCAAACACGAACCTACTCATCTTAGTACAAGAAGCTGATCACTCAAGATAAAAAGTGTTTTCGTTTTGAAAGAACTTTTCCAGTTGATCTTCACAATTGCAATAGAATGCAATTGACAGCAGATGGATCATCGTCTTCAGAAATACTGATATTCAAGTCATAGCAGTTCTGAGTCGATCCAGTTGCAGTAGATATAGAAAATATAATCACAACTTAAGCAGCAGCAGATTCACAAAAGATTATCGTTGACAAATAGATGAATCTTCTATCGTGTTCCTTCTTCTTCAATAAAACATAGCATAGTCGCTCTTCATAATCAGTAGATCTTTGTATCATGATTTGTCTCTATTTTCGCTTGTTATAAATAGTGTTATCTGTGCAGAAGATCTTTCTTTAGAAAACAATGATTGTATCTGCACTTTCTTTCTTGATCGCTATGTGTTCTTCTTTCAAATCTTTTCTATATAGATCACTATATGCTTTTTTGTATATCACACATGTTTCTGTTAAGATGTGTATTGTGTTATTTGAAATTCAAAATGAGAATAGATATATCGAGCGCTTCCACTGCAAAATCAGATCCAAAAATATCACCCTTTGACTCCCAATATTCAAACTTGTGAATTAATATGAGCAATCATAAAACTCCATAATATTCTCCATGAAAATATTCAGTTAACTTAATCCTTCAAACGGTTCTAAATTTGTCAAGGACGCACTTTAAAATAGCATTTAGTCTGGCTTAAAATTATCCTGATCAACCGCTTGCAGACCGTTGAACAAAAATATCAACTTCAAATTCCCGACGCCAAACGTATGGTTGAGTTGCTCTACGTGCATCCTATGAAACAAAACATAGATCAAATGTAGGGTTGATGTTGCATTCTTCAAACATAAGGTTGATGACGAACGTAAGGTTGATGACATATAGTTGACCACAAACATAGGGTTGACCATCCATAATTTTCTCTTCCATATCCAAACGTATACCATACTTTTCTAAGCTTCCAAACGTAAGGTTTATGATCCATACTTTTTCAAGTAACGTAAAGCTGTTTACAAAATTAAGGTTGATTAACCATACTTTTGAGAAACAAACAAAACATTAAAGACTTATTTGATGTTCTTCTTCCATACTTTCTCAATATCCCAAATGTAGGGTTCTTTCCTAACGTGGGGTTCTTCTTCACGTAGGGTTCCTTTCTTTCATACTTTTTTGATAACGTATGGTTGTTTAACCATAATTTTCTGATAATCTATAAAGAGAAAGTAGTGATTTCCTTTCTCTCTTTACGTTATGCTTTCCTTTCTTTCTTTATGCTACGCTTTCCAAATGTAAGGTATGAATAGTGTTTTCATAACACTTTAAATTGATTCCCGAATGGTTTAGCAATTTTTCCACGCTATGTAAACACTTAAATATTCTTCCAAAAATGAGAATATATAAAATATATAATTCCTGAAAAATACTTAAAGTAAAATCATTAGTAAACAATTAAAGGGTATTTTTGAACATCAAAATCCTCATAAAGAGATAGAGTATTGTTCTCAACAATACCCCCTGTTAATAATAAAACGTATTGTTGAAAACAACACTTTCTCAACAATTTCACCATTAAATATGTATTGTTGAAAACAACACGTGCTCAACAAATTTATCATTGGTAACAACCATAGGAATCTTGTGAAATTCTCTATCAGTGGTTGTTAAATTATTTAATCATGCTTCTAGGTTAATATCTATTTCAATCAATTAAAAGTAAGAACAGTGAAAATAAAAAATTCTCCCTTATTGTTTTTTCCAATATGTATAACCAAAAAAATGTTATTTAACTTATTTTAATGAAATAATATCGTGATAAAATTTAAAATTAATCAAAGATGTCACACTCTATAAAATTAAGTTGAAATACATTAACATGCAATACAAACATGTGATCTCTACAACCCAAATCCAATTATTTATTATATTTTGGTTTAACATTCACTAATGTTAAAAACATTTCCACTGAATTAGATAATGCACTATAATTATGTGAATTCACATTAAATAAGGATATGAATTGAATCCCCTCTATCAAGGCATTTACTATTCCTCAAATAACATTAGAACAATAATGAGGAACTCTTATCCACTATCCCAAATGGAATCTATGTTCCTAATGAAAACTGTATAACCAAAACACTACCAAACATAAAAATCATTCCATCATAAAAATAATAATAAACCACCATAAAATAAAATGTTATATTGGGATAAAATAAAATCCAAAATATAATAAATAACATGTTAAAGTGGTAAAATTCATATGAAATCACGATAGATCGATAAAGGGAAGCCAAGAATCATTCTAAATAGAGTTTTATTTCAAACACCATGATATATAACCTCCAAACCCCAAGGATTTGGTATAAATTTTATGGTATTAAGATCAATATAAGACATGAAATGTATTTTTTGAAATCTTCTATATTAAATTCACATTATGAATGGGTAAATTATATGATGGATTGGTTATTTTTAATTCTCACTAAAAATCATGTCTCTCTAATCCTAAAAACCAATTATCAATTAATTTTTTCATCTCTGTTTTTACATAATGAATCATTTAGGATTGATTATAAAAAATTTACCCATTATCCATTCTATTTATGAAATAATGGTATATATTTGGAATCAAACCCTATATAATTACCATACTTTTATAATGATTAACAATATGGGTCACAAATTAATCTATGAAATCATGAAGAAACATTATGCTATGAAATATTCTAAAACTATATCCCACCACTCAAACCCATATTAACCAACTCATATATTCCTATAATAACCTTGGACCATGAACATAATAAATTCATCTAGCTATAATGATTTAGGACCTTACATAAAAAACCTACACAATAATTCTATCCCTCAAGAATATTAAACCAATCCTAGAGAGAAGGGAAGGAAAAAGGGTAATCTCAATAATCACTCCATGGGATACCTCTCAAGGTTCACACCATCATAGGACTAAAACATCCTATATTAGAGTAATTGGGGGAATAAAATTTAACCCTATAAACCATCTCTAAAACACACTCCTAAGAGAGATACATCTCAAATAGGACCAATGATATAAAAATATAATAAATGAATAGAGAACTATCACATAATCCCAAAAGAGGTGATCAACTTCATAACATAATTACTAAAAGGGATAATCAAGAACAAAGAACCATGGGATACTATTCATTCCCATGTGAATAATGTTCCCATTTGTACTCATCAATGCATGTGTTTCCATTAGAAATGGACTAAGGTAATACCAGGATCGTGTAACACCTTCTCATAGAATTCCAAGATTACCATGGGCTACTATTACAAGGATGAGTAATCATCAATGTTAATCACACCTAAATCAATGATATCTGAATTAATATGAAGATAATGGAAAATATGTTAACATTTTAAAAATTATGAATTAGATCGTCTTTAGGGGAAATTCTAAGAGATAGATGATAAAAAAATGCACTATAAACTCAAAATCCCAAAAAACTGTAGTGAAATATAACACAAAATGCAACAACTCTACTACCCATGTTCTGGAGTCACCTTAAAAACACACATGATCTCTATCATCGTAATTCAAAGGCCTCCTATTATGGTTAACATGGAACATTTTGTGATCCTATGCCACACTTATCCACTCATGATTTCCCTACACCAATTCTATAGTACACTATCATGTTTCGGACATAGAATTTCTAAATCTCCAACCTTATTACAAAACATTGGAGAATTGAATGGTTCCCCATGACAATATTCAAATAGTTCCATTAAAGTTGCATATTAAAATCTTTTATTTTATAAAAACTACACCAAAGGTAGGTTCCTCACTCACACACCTCCAAAATGCATGAATTAATCATAGAAAATTTCTTCAAAAGTATATATAGTCTAATCAATATAACTATTTATCTTTAGATGAACCATTATAAGGTGAAACCTGTAGTGAAAATAACATTAATTTCATCTCCACACACTGTAGCTAAAATAAGTATTGTGGCCAAAGAAAATGATCTTATGGAATCCATAAGGCATCACTACCTCATCCATGTATAGTCCCAACAAATAATTTGTTGATCTCAATGCCTTCAATTCAAATAACTAATATGAATTTTTAAAATAAAATTCTATCACCTATAGAGAATCTTATCCTCTTTGACCTCAAGGTATACCAGTAAAGAATTCCTTTGAAATTTCCTCTAACATTCATTGAGGAATATCGAATGGCTAGGGAGAACCACCAGGAAGACTATGTTCATCCTCTAATTTCTAGATGTCTAAACATTTGAAAATGAACTATGAAAATTAAATCTTCAACACTAGCCACAAAAATGACCATTCACATCAAATACATATTGTTCATGCCATGATGTACTTCTAATGGTGATGTATGGAAATCATGAATACCCACCAATTGAATTATCGAAGGAACAAAATTATACCCTTACAAAAACATCAAGTTTTAAACTTACTCCATCCATATATTAGTGGAATCTCCATGGATAACTCAAAAAATAAAAATTTATACTCAGAAATACCCTAGTTGGGAATATTTCACCAACTACATAAAAAATAATGTTTCACAATAATCTCATAATGTCTGCCTCTTCCACCACCCTCTCCCATATCAAGATACATCATCGAGGCCTTATTCTTTACTATTTGAGAAAAAAAGATTAAATCACAACACCAATTCATAAAAATATGGATATCACATCATCTAAAACATTAACCTTTCCAAATTTATATGAAATCACTATGGAATCATCATACATTAATTCAACCCATTAGTGTTTTGCAGTTTCATTTCAAAATAGTAAAATATGCAATTAAGTATTATATGATATTTGAATACCAAAAAGTGTTAGCTGATGACAAGGTGTTACCACATAATAAATAAAATTTTAACTACTACAAAATTTATATCATGGTAATCAAAATTAAATTCATTGGTCATAACTACTGAGATCCATAACACAAAACAACACTTTATATAAATTGGAAAAAACACAAGAAATAATTTTAAAGTATCAATAAAACCATCTAACTAAACAACCACATCAAGAAAATAATTAACTATGACATTGAAAAACTTATCCTTTTAAAAATTGAATGCAAAAATGGATCTCGATGATCATTAGTGGCTCTTAGTCCATTATATTCAACGATGTATTTGGTGTCACATTCCATGAAAAGAAACATATGATACTCCAATAATAACTTATGATTCCAATGATTTGTCACACCTATGAAACATTATTTGTGGATTATAAAGAACCATCCTCCTCATAGTTTAAAGGATCCATGAATACTCCACATTTTTACATGATATGACCAATGAAATGAACTTCATGAGAAAAGAACTCATAACTAAATAGATTCTTGAAATTTCATTATGGAATAATAAATTCCAAAATATCTTGTGGATTCATTGCATGATACTCATCATATATAGAGTACACAAGGATATTATTGATGAAAATCACCATGAATTGTTCCTGAACCTCCCAGAACAATACATTCATCAAGCCTATGAATTCATATTGAGCATTTTTTAGTCTAATATTTATTACAATGAACACATCATTCACATAATGAAATTAAAATAAAATAAGAAAAATGTACACATATTTCAACCACATGTGATAAATTCCATACCATAGATCGATCTTCAAGAACCAACTAGATCCTTCCAAAATATGGATTAATTCACAACTATATGGAAGAGGGAAAACATTCCACACTATAACCATATTCAATCATTGATAATTGATAAATTGAAGCAAATTTTCATTACCCTTAGTTTTGAAAAAAACAGGAGCACCTCAAGGTGACATAATCAGCCCTACAAAACCATAATATAACAGGTCACCAATCCATATATAAAACTCCAGCAACACTTAAGCTTCCACCCTTAACGGAGACATCAATATTGGAGAAGATACCTAATATATCTCTACACCAAATGTGATTTCCCAATAATGTTGTACCACTGAAAACACATATGGGAAGAAATATGTGTATTCTTCTGTAACCATGGGAAAAACTACAATATTACATCATGATGAACTCATCATCAAATTGGATATCAATGATAATAAATACCAAGAATGACTCTGACCTATCTGACTGTATGTCTTTCCAAAATCAAGGAGTTGTCTCAATCCGCATCATAGAACACAATTGGTCTCCTAATGAAATCCCATATAACCATCAATAGCTACATCCTTTCTGTGATGATGATTATATCATATGGATATATCATTAAATATAGTGTATTATTTCACATCCTATTTAAAGAATACATCAAGGTATTCTTCTAAAAAACTATGAATCAAATTTGGATGAACCTATGATGATATTAGTATCAACTGTTCCATTAAATAATAAAATGACCATCCATTTCGTCTACCCAATTTAGGGTCCCGCTAATTGAAAATAGATAAGACTATATATCCGCGTCATATAACACAATCCACCTCATGAAATAATCAAATAATTTCTACACCAAATATAGTTATTCCTTATTGAAGATGATATTTTATTGTTGTATAATATAAAATGGAATGTCTTCCCAATAATGGTGACGCACTAGCATAGTCCCAATACCTCTATAAAAATAAAAATAATTAAAATCAACTCTAACAAGTATAGTCAAATACAAGGGAATTGGAATCAATTACACCTTGTGTCCCAAATCATTGTCTGGAGCATGTGAAATGAAGGACTATGTATCTCCTACATTATTGAATGAATTTATCCATGAAGAAAACAATTAGATGGTGCCTCGAACATTATTCTTCTCTCCTGGTGCTAGAAAATCTATAACATTAAGATGACCACAACCTTCTCTATGGTGTCTATGAACTTGGTGAAGACCACCCCCATGTAATGGAAATGGCCTAAAAGATGTGGGGAACCATGATATTGTCATATACCCAACATCTCTCATCACTATTGGCCATATGAAATATAACCTTACTGCTACAACATCATCAGATACTATTATAATGGATGAACCATAATTAGAAAATGTGATGCATGATATCTACTTAGAAAGGTCTATCTCTACCTTTGATAATAATTACGGAATCCATAGGATAAATAAAATCATGATCCCATGGAAACATCCGGTGAGATGTTATCCCCTATGAAAGGAGACAAATATGGTTGGTATAGACCCCTCATTTTTTTTAATACCCTCTAATACAAGAAATCAATAACATCATCCCACAACTCTACTAAAAATATAATCATATTTACTACTCTCTCATTATGATTTCATCCTCACAATCATCCTTTCAAAAACATATACTCTCTCTACAACCATGATATATTTAGAAAAAATAAATAGATTATCTTTATAGTAGATCTTTAAAATTAAGTCCATTATGAAATTCATCTCTATAGGCTCTTCATTGTTTAGTAGATATGATGAATGTTGAATAAGGTTCTAAGAATTGGTCATAAACTCCTATATTCTAAAGATTCCCTATCTAATGGAAATCATATATTGGTGGCTAGGGGAATTTTACATCATATAGTAAAACTCGTCTAGGAACTAACCTATGAAAATATCCCATGAAACAACCAACAACTCATGATCCATGATTAATAAGAACGACCACTACTTGTACACCCCATGAAATATCCTTAAAATCAATGAAAACCCATTCTCCTTCCTATCATGGATCAAACTGAAGGGTATATCCTTCTCCCCAAACTTTTCCTTTATCTCAGAATCTGAATTCAAGACATCATACTTCTATAGTCCATGTTTATGATACTCTTGGAGAGTCCTCCTCCATGTTTCATCATTGTTAACCTCAACTATATGGTGATCTATTCGCATGTCCTAATGAATATGTTCTATGAGAACCTAATATGGACATTGATCTAGAGTTATACATGTAAATATAAAATATTTTGGGACTCAAATCCTGTAAAATGTAATATTTATTAATATTTAACTAAGGCTCTAAAATTCCCAATGTCTGCACATTTAAAACAAAAAAAAAACAATTAAGAATGATGAATTATCATTTCATGGGTTCATATCCATCAACTAGTTGCACATCACTTTTTATTGTTAGGGAACATGAAATTCATTGCATCGGATCTTAGGGGGATTTAAATACCGTTTTCTAAGACTTTCTGCCCTGTTTACATCATATACTAATATTATTTTTACCTTTTTGTTATCTATAACAGCCCAGGCTTAAGATACATAGATATTGCATTCATTTAGATGAATATTCAAAACTTTAAAAAAATACATGGCCGAGGATATTAATTTTTATTATCTTTGTAAACAAAGAAAAAATATATTCTATCATTTTTAATTATCTTTATTATTTCCAATAGAGATATTCCTCATTAGTAATTATTCTTAAAACCAGTTTCATAACATTGTGACATGAAACATAATAAAGGGGTTATCTTAGATTCTCAATAAGGTTAAATAAAGGATATACATAAGAATAATAATGACCATAAATGTTTGATTTCATGATAATAACATTATAAGACCATACACTGCATATCAAATATCATACACATGAGTTATGGAATAAATATTGGTAGTTCTTAATACATGAATCATAATGGAAAAAGTATCATAAACAATGAAAGTATAACTAAAGAATAAAACATTGAATTTCTAGCATACTCATATGAATAGAAAATATTTTGTGAAGGATACATACCAGTACCTTTATAACACTTTTGGATTTTGATACAAATTGTGTACCTACTTTGTGCTTAGAATAAAAACCTATGTACACTCTTATATTAATGTTTCGATAACAATCTATGTACCATCTTCTTCTTCTAGCTTGGTATGAATCATGTATACCATCTTATTTTAGGGATTTGGCTATAAAGAAATGTACCCCCTTATTTTTAGTCTTGCGATACAACAAAGACACCATATTATTTTTAGGATTGGGATATAACCAGTGTTCCCATTGAGCTAATATACCACTTATCATTACCCAATACATTGGAGGTAGGAATTGGTCTAACCCATCACATTATGAAATCATACATGAATGCCCCACAAGATTACAAAACCTTTACCAAAACATGACCCATTAAAAGATATGGATTATAAATATCTAATCATTACCCATTAAATGAAATGGGTATCGTTAATATTTCATTACATCATAAATTGTGGAAAATAGATAGGTTGTATAGTCATTTCATTAAAGAATAACCCATGAATATAAGAGAGTTTCCACAAAAATTTAACCCATGGAAGTGAAACTTGTGTCTTAAACACCATTCTATCAAAACATAAACCCTTAAAGAGAGAATCAGAATAGTATTCATTGAGCATTTCCCTAATAATGCATAAACATTATCAAAGGATTCAATCTTAGGCGGGGAAGGATATTGAAAGATCACTTTGATAATTTCATAAGAAATGTTCACTTTTTTTAAACATATAACGTATTCAAAATCCTTTTCATAAAAACACTTTGAAAACATAGAAATTAAGCATTAAAATTATTTAAAACATTTCTTGAGGAAAATATCTTTTCCTATTTTAAAATGATATTTCATACATAAATAATATTGAAATCATTTTTTAAAAATATTATTGAAATCTTATAACAAATGATTTGAGATAATTGAAATCTTTTTCATTGAAAAAATAATTTTGAAAACATATATAGGTATCCTAGAAAATCATTTATAACACTTATTAAATAAAGTACAATTTTTTTAAACCCTTTTTATTTGAAAAATAAAATAAAATAAAATAATCCAGAATACTTGGAAACTCATTCTATTTTAAAATAAGACCTTGAAACCATACATAGTAAGAATCAAGGAAAAGATGGTCATAACATCGGGTAATCCCATATATGTAAAACATTCCTTTTTCACCTCTAAAGTTTAGAAATGTGACTTGATTAGAAAAGGACTAGATAGTTACTTTTAAAAAAATGTAATGCATGGGTAAAAATTTACATTAATTAGCATAGGATAATAGTAAAACAATTCTGAAATCCTTATTATAAAACTTGGTTTTGAAAGAATACAGATTTTCAACTAAAAGGATAAGGAAAATCAGATTTTCTAACAAATAATATATTAATTAAAATAAGTACCAAAGAGCATAAAATTGTACCATTAAACAGATATAACATGAAAAAAATATGTTAAGAAAACTCAATAGAGTTATAGATAGATGTATCATAATATTTCATCAATGGAATCATAATCATAATCAATCATGATAAACTAGGAGATTATAGCCATAAACTGTTCCCACTTTGGTAACTTCAGATCATAATAAAATGGAAATAATAACCATACATTAAGATTAAAATATCATGAAATTAATTAGATTTATCATATAAAATTTGAAATTTATTATATATACCTCATAGAGAAACATAGGTTCATAACATGGCATGTGTTTTAAATAAGGAAAATTGTATTGACTCTAGTCATACTCATTAAAAAATCCAATATAATAAGAATATAAATATTATAAATCCATCACAGAACCATGTTAATTCATACTATATCATATTTTATTTACTTATTACTCTATATTACCCATTCATTAATAACTCTATGTTAATGTTAGGTTTCATATGATAACCTCATTGTTTTCATACATGTTTTGACCGGTTATTCTTATTCCTCTTACTTAGTTAATGATATCCATATTAAAATAATGTAAGGCATGAAATAAATATCCTATATTATTCATTATATGTGAATCTAAAACAATCTATGGAATATATAAGGATTAAATGAAAAACATCATTGATGGAGACGGTATGTTGTACGTATGCATGAACATTATTTGAGTTTGTTATTATATTGAAATTAATAAAGTAAAGGAAATACATGAATATATATATATATATATATATATATATATATCTAATCATTCAAGTTTAATTATTATTTCATATATATAATATACTTTTACTAAACCAATCTATAATAAATTCCATGTAAGATGTGAATGAACCACATCGATTTGAGGAGATGATAGTCTACACAGCCCCAAATGATGTTATTGTATTTACACAAAATGGAAAGAATGAAGGTATTTTTTTTATAATAAATAAATAATATTGAATACAAAAAAATATCATATATATTCAATAAAAAAATTCCATCATATTTATTAACCATGATAGGTGGTCATGAAAAAATGAGCAACATTGTTTCGTGAGATCATGGTTCTTCATACATAATAACGATATGTTTATTACCCATTATATGGGATTTTGTGTAAGTTTAGGCAAAAAGCATAGGTAAAAATGATCAATATATTGAGGATAATAAGGTTACTGTATAATTTTTTTAATTATATTCTTGGTAGTGGATGTTTAAAGTAAAACAAATGATCTTAAGGAAGAATTTTATTTCTTTTTTGGGTAACTCCTTTTACTTTTCACCAAAGGGATTCCATGAATAGATTTATAAAAAAATGGGGGAATTGATTATTAGGGGAGGAATGTTGGGAGAATATTTTTTCAATGTATGGGTGATACAACTTGATTCAAATATGTAAAGAATTGGAAGGGTGAGTTCCATTTTATAGTGGAGGAGGAGTGACATTCATGTACATTTTTTAAAAGTGAATTACACCCTTGTTTTCCCCCATTAATTTGTATCCAATAATGGATCCAATTAGATATAGGAGATTATAGGGTCTAAATAACTCTATCCAGTGGCTTTTGTAAATGTTTCTACTTCATTTTGTCCCATAATTTTGAGGTTTAGTCCTTTATAAAGCTAATTTTTTACATAATTGTTGCAATTTATTTTAATCAAATTCACTAATATTTTTGTTCAAAACCTAAGTTGACCTAAGTAGAATTTATATATTTTTATTCTTCAAAATATAGAATACATAACCAAAAAAACAATCATAGTAGTGGTAGAAATTAATTTAAACTAAATCCTCTAGACGGGTCGACAAAACAGGTATTTAAAGTAAAAACGATTAAAAGTCTCGTATGTTTTTATATCAAATTTCCATATGAAATTGATTACAATGAAATAAAGAATATTAATTGATATAAAATTTATATATTTAATTTTTATAAAAAAAATTAATTTAACCATATAAATTAATTATAAGTGAAAGCAGTTTTGAATAAAAATTCAGTATTTTCCATTATTCATCTAAAAATGATGTTTTTCAGAAAAATCCCAAACATTAAAACTATGATATTTTTGAATTTTTTATTTTAATAAATATGATTATTTTATAATTTAAAAATTATAAAAGTGTGAAAAATAAGATTTAAAATTGGGTTTTAATTTAATTGTTGTAATATTACCTTTTAGAAAAAAAAATACATCTTTTTCTTCATAAAATTTGGTTTTTTTTCTTATATTATCCCTTTCAAATTGGATGGATGAGTCTCAAAAAATATTCATCGAATATATAATATAAATATTTTACTGAGATCATTAATAAAAATATTATTTTTTAATTTTTTGAGTTAAATTTTTTTATAAATAGTTTTCATAGAGAAGTAATTTCTTTATTTTGAAATAATTATTAGATTTATATATATTATTTTATAACCAATGTATTTATTTTAGATAAATTTGTAAATAATATTGTAAAAAATTATTCTTATTCATAAAATCCATTCTAATGGCTGGGTGGTAGTTATAATAATATTTTAATAATTATGTTAATATTATATTTTATTTTAGTAAAAACTCAGCCTTGTGAGTTACACAAGTTATCGATGGAGGTCGACATTGAGTGTAACACAATCCGCACATAGTGTTACATGTACCTCAAGTTAACCTATGTTGTGCATGTAGCACATGATTTACATGGTGTTACATATAACTCAAGCAACACTTAGTGATTTCAAATAACAAAATCCATATTCAGTTTCGCGTGAAATGAAAAATATAAAAATATTAAATTAATTCAATAAGAATAATGCAAAAAAATCTTAGTGTGTTGCATTATACAACCCTTAAAATTAATTTCACCCTCTATATTCATCTGGGTTTTCAAAGGTCTAATATATGAAAGATCCATTCTTAGAAACCCACAGCATTAAAATTATTTCAAAAAAAAAATCTTTAAAAAAGGAAATTTTGAAACAAAACGGTTACCCAAAGTAAAATATAACTATTTTCCCCCATAGGATAACATTGGTGGGCATTGAAAAACTGGACATGGAGTAAAGTCATAAATATGTATAGTTTTTTATTTTGTTCATCTATAAAAAAAGGTGAATGATCAATGGAATATTGAGGGCCTCAATATCATAAATCTTTGATGACTTAAAAAGCCATAGGTTTAACAAAAATTAAGGTATTAGATAAAATTTTATTTCTAGAGCATTTTCCTAAAAATGAATAATTTTTATGAAAATATATACTTGAATGATTTTCATAAAACCCCACCTTTTGTTATTCCTTGATCAAATTTCACTTCATATCATATTTTAATAAATAGAGGTCAATTGTTCACTCCCAAAGCATTAGTAAATCATTAGATCCATAAATAGAATGATATTTCATTCCACATATCTCAAAAAAAAAATATCACATGTTATTTGACATGAATAAATCCACATATGGAGTGATAATATATTAATGTCTAAAACTTTATCTGAAGTTTATTATAACCCAATTAAAAAATAGTTAACCTTATATCCCTTACAGAATATGAAAATAAAAAGCATTATAATGAAAGGCAAGAAATTTCCCAAAATAGCTTAGCATTGATCCCCTATGTATCATAAAGTATCTTTTTTCCAAAACCAATCATGTGAAAAACATCATCATGTATTTTATTAAAATATTGTAATAAACTATGTTATCTAAAATTCCCATAGAAAAGATGAATTTATCTATATTCCATTGTTTATTGGATAAATTCATTATATCCAAAAATGAGGAGAACTCATTCCATGATAAAATGAATTAATTTTTCAACAAATGATTTATCAGTGTTGAGAAATTAATATCTTTCAAATTACTTATTAAAATCAATAATCTCTTTATACAAGTTAAATATAATTTTCACTAAATCAAGTACACATTAAGGTTTTCCTTACCTTAATCAAAATATCACATTTCCATTAAATAATTTTTCTAGTTTATTAGAAATATTAAATACATTTTTTTAAAATTATTAATGAAAAAAATCTAATTCATGATTCAAAAATAATTATCATTCAATTCCTGTACATATAAACTTCAATTAACCATCTTTATTATTAAACCATTAATCGGGATTCATGATCATATCAATTGATAACCATTTATTATAATATGAAATTTTAATCATATATTAAGGTTCCTATAACTAAATATAATCATTATTCTTATGTTTACTGTAAATAATACTTGATAATAACCCATACCATTCACATTTCATTTGTGGTCTCTTTATCTTCAGTGGTATAAAAAATACTCAAGGACCATACTCATTCTATTCATGATACTTCCACATTGGAAATAAATTTTCATCATGGCCATACATTCTTATTCTAAAAGATTAAATGTTAATATAGTTCCTTATAGTTCCTGAAACTTACTAAAACTAGAATAAAAATATTGAGAAACACTTATCATAGAAGAAAACCACATAATTAATAAAAAATTAATTATAGGATGTCATAATAATGAATCATATATCCTTAATCTATGTAACATTAGGTTTATAAAAGGTTATTCATATTCATATTTTATTTAAATACATTAGTATTGATTGTAAAGTGTTTTTATTCCCAAAAAATATCACCTAGGAGTGTCAATCATTGTGTGAAGAAAGGCTTATTGGCGTATACCAGGTTATGATCAAGTCTAGCTTGATGCACCTTTTCGGTGTTTCCACCCCTAGGTACATATTTTCCAAATCCACATCCACTTTTAGTATATAGATAGGTTTGTATTTCTAGGAAACCACTCACTCTATCCCTTTCCACACTTCTAGGACATTTTCATATACTTTTCCATGTCCTTAAAATTATCCTGAGATACATCCCTTTACATATCCTTTGAAATATCCCTAGGGATCTCAATAATGTTTTCACATGATAGTTTCCAAAGGTTGACTAATACATTACTTTGGTAGAAACTATAACAAATCATGCTTAACATGTATGGATATTACACCAATTTACATAAATATTTAGCACCTTATAAAAATACATGCCCAAGGACTATAATATTTTAGTGTCTATGGAAACATGGAATAATATTTTATAACATGGTGAAAGATTATAAATGTTTCCCATATAGATATTTCCCATTAGTACTTATACATAAAATCCTTCTTCATAACATGTGGAAAGGAAACCTAAGAAAGGGGTGAGCTCAGATGCTGAGTAAGGGTAAACAAAGAAGATACAAAAGAATAATAATGACCATAAAGGTGTGATAACTAGATAATAACATTATAATATCACACACTTCATATAAAAGATCATAAATATGAGTCATGGAATAAATATTAGCAGTTATTAAGACATTAATCAAAAAGGAATCAGGAGAAAATCCATGAAAGTAGAATTGAAGGATAAGACATAGAATTTTTGGCATAAATATAAGAATAGAAATTATTATGTCAAGGCTATGTACCAAGACATTTATAAGGTTTTAGGATTGGGAAACAACATGTGTACCTACGTAGATCTTTTTATAACAACTCATTTACCCAGTTCTTTTTTAGGCATTGGCTACAACTCGTGCACCATATTATTTTCAGGCATGGTCAACAACCAATGTACACACTTTTTTCTAGTTCGGGCTACATCTTGTGTACCCTTTTATTTTTAAGTATCAGCTAAAACCCATGTACCCTCTTATTTGTGTCCTTAAGATACCACTCGCGTACCCTTTGAGCTCATATACCACTTATCATTACCTAATGCATTAGTGGGAGATATAGTTCCCACCCATGACATAACTAAATAATTCATAAATGTGCCACAACATAACAAAACAATCATCACATCATAAATCAAGATAAGAGATATGTTACAAACACAAAATCAGAACCCGTTAAATGAAATGGGTATCATTAAAAGTTAATCACACCATAACTTATGAAAAATAGATAGGTTTCCTAATAACTTAATTGGATCATAACCTGATAAATGGATATTGCTTCCAAAATAATATAATCCATGGAAGAGAAACCGGTGTTATAAACATCATTCCATCAAAACATGAAATATTCAAGAGTGAATATGAACGGTATTCATGGATCATGTCCCCAATAAAGATTAAAATTTGTTAATGTATACAATCTTAGATGGAGAATTATTATGAAAGATCACTTGGATCATTTCTTATGGAAAATTACCTTTTTGGAAATATATAACTTATTCAAAATATATTCCCAGAAAAAAAAATTTAAACATGTAATCTAATATTTAGAATCATTTAAAACATTTCATGAGAAAAATATCTTTTTCTCTTTAAAAAACTCTCTTCAAAACATAATGTAATTTTAAAACATTTTTTATTTTAAAATATATATTAAAACTTATAAATAATTATTTTATATAATTAAAATCATTTTCATTGAAAATGTCCTTTTTAAAACATATAAATAGATATTTGAAAATAATTTAGATCTCTTTTAAAACATTAAACAATATTTGAAAACCCTTTTTCTTTTAAACCCGTTTTATAATTCACAAATTTCAATAATAATAAGAAAATAATTTCCATAAAAAATATACATATAAACTTATAATGGAATAATCAGGGAAATTATGGTTATAATAGCGATTAATTACATACATGTTTAAAACTCCATTTTCACCTTAAATGTTTAGAAATGTTCCTTAATCGGAAGACATAATCAATATTGGTTTTAAATCTATTTTTTAAAAAGTTGTTCGATATGTAAAATCTTCCTTTAAACATTGTAGTATAATAGTAAATCATTTTTTATTTTTTTGGATGATTCATTTTAAATGAACACATATTTCCATATAAAAGGAGAAATAAAGTTGTATTTTCATTAAATAAATTTATAATATCTTAAGTACCAAATAGTGGAGAAATGGATCAATTACATGGATATAACAAAAATATCTATATGTAATGAATATTCCAAAGATTTATTGAGATATGTATCATTTTATTTCATCAATTAAACAATAATAATAAATAATATCGATAAACAATGATATTATAACAATAAACTATTACAACATTGTTAACATTGAATCATAATACAATAGAAAGAATAAAAATACATAAAGAATAAAATATCATGAAAATAAGTGTATTCATGATATTATATATCGAAAGTAGTATATACACCTCATATAAATAGATAGGTGCATGACATGACATGTGTCTAAAAGAAGGACAATTAAGACAAAATTACATTACATGTTTGGAAACATTGGAAACATGGACCACATGAAATAAAGATCAAGAAAAGTATATTTATATAGCTATAACTTTTGGTATAATAATCATATATAAATACATGGTAATTATATACTCTACACAAAATAAATGAGTGGTGAATAATGAATGTGTCTCATGGATATAATAATTGAGATGAGAAAAACCTACCCTTATGTCTTCACTCTCATCGTATTCATTCAAACATCATGTATAATAAGTATACATTTATTATAAATGAATAACATAACAATATTAATAAATATAATACAATGTGTGATTTACTATGACCTTATATAACCAATTCGTTACTAACTACATGTCCATGTTACATTTCAGGTGATAACTATATTTTTTCATACAAGTTTTGACTTGTTATTCTTGTTCCTCTTACTTAGATAAGGATTTAATTATTTAAAAAATTGAAAATATGATGTATATATATGTCATATATATTCATTATATGTGTATTTTTAATAATATATATATATATAATAAAATTATAAAATGGAATACACCACTCATGGATAAGGATGGTCATAAGTACGCATGAAGGATGTTTATATTTTATTATCATATTTAAAGATTGAATATAAATAAAATATTTGAATATATATATATATAATACCATTAAATTTGAATTATTATATCATATATATCATATAATTTTATTAAAAACATCTTTAATACATTCCTTGTATTGATTAAATGAATTAGATCGCAATGAGGAGGCGACAGTCCACACGCTGACAACTTGTGTTATCGTATATACAAAAAATGGAAAAACTGAAGTTTTGTTTTGTATATTAATTATAGAAGATTAAATAAATCATAAATATCATATATATATATATATATAACATAGTTTCTAGTATAATTACCAACCATTCTAGGTGGTAAATGAAAAACGAACAACATCGTTTTGTGCGGTGGTAGTTTACCATACACAAGAATGGTATGTTCAATACCTATTAGATGGAAGTGTGTATAAGTGTAGTTTAAACAATTAGAATAAAAAAATATATATATTGTTGATATTTATATAATTATATAATAATGAACTGAAAAAATTATAGGAGGAGTAGATTGAAAATAAAAGAAAGGAGCTTGAGGTTGGATGTTACCACTTCATTGGGTAACTCATTATGGTTTTCTCCAAAGGGATTAAATAGATGAATTTATGCCAAAAAAGGATTATGGGATGAATTTAGGGATTTTAGGATCTTATATGTTCATAATTTTGGAGATCCAAATAGATAAAAATGTATGAATAGTTTAGAGGGGTGAGTGTCTTTTTATAGTTGGGGAGGAGTGGAATCCTTGAAAAAAATTTGAAAAGGGAATTTCACCCATGTGTTTTCTATGATTGGTGGATCTAATAATGTAAAAAATTAATAAAAAGATATTATAGGTTATAAATATGGTCATAAAATATATTTTTATGAGTTTCTAGGTCCCTTTGGTCCTTCTGTTTCAGGTTTATTCCATTGTTAATTTAATATTTCTCTTAATGGATGTAATTAATAATAGTCACATTCACTACTATTTTTGGTAAAAAGTTGAAATTATAACATGCTATAAATTATTATTATTTAAAATATTTAATCTATTTTGAAATATTAAAATCATTTAAGTGGTATAAATTTATTTAAATTTAGTCCTGTAGACGGGACAACAAATCAGGTTTTCAAATTATAAATGTAAAAATGCTTGGTAAGCTTTTATATCAAATATCAATGTGAAATTGATTCCAATGACCTAAATTTTATTAATTGATATAAAATTTATATAATTAAACTTTATAACCAAATAATAATATAATTTAACCATATAAATAAACAAAACGAAAAAAGAAGTTATATTAAAATTCAGTATTATTGATTATTCATTCAAAAATGAAGTTTTTGACAAAAATATAAATAAATAACACTAATTTAATTTTGAAATTATTAATTTAAAAAATAATTTTGTCTTTTCAAATAAAAATTATAATATAGTCAAAATTTTGATTTAAAATGGGGTTTCCCTTAATATGCGGTAAAATTGCCTTTTATAAAAAATACATCTTTTTATTTTTAAAATAGGATTTATACATATATTATACCAATAAAATATATTAGATTGGTATAAAAAAATTATTTAATATATAATATATATAAATTTTATTAAAAAAATTAATCAAAAGTGGGTTGTTTAATTTATTGGGATAAAGTTCTATTTGTAAATAGTTTTCTAAGAGAAGTAATTTCGTTATTTTGAAATAGTTCTTACATTCACATATACTATTTAATATCTAAAGGATTTATTTTATATACATTTTAATATAACATTTTCCCAATTTAGTTAATCTTATCCATGAATTCATTTCAAATGTATTGGTGGTATCTATGATAATATTTTAATAATCATGTTAGTAGTATATCATAGTTTGTTAAAAACTCAGCATTGCGTGTTACTCAAGATATCAGAGGAACTCAGAATTGTGTGTAACCAAAGCCAAACATATTGTTGTGTGTTCCAAAATCTACTCTAAGTTTTTTTAGAGCATTCAAGACTTGATGTTATGTATGAAATAATCCACATTATTTTCTTTTGTATAACAGAATCAATATTCATTTTTGTAAGGAATGTAAAATATCAAAATTTTAAATTAATCTAAAAAATTAATAAAATATGGGGGAGTTATATTACCAACCAATGAATTCCCAAAATATTTTTACCTAGTAACTCCATCACATTCCCCAACCATCTATTAATACCTATCTATCACAATCCCCCCCAATGTACTAATGCAAGGCCATAAAATAAGGGAGAAAGACAATGATGCCCAAATCCCACCACCAATAGTCCATGGGTTGGGAACAACCACCCAGTGTATATCATACATATAAATGGGAAAAATTGTCTAATAATATTATAATGAATGAAAGATAAGATAATACCACAAAATAACTCCTCAAAAAAAATATACCAATATATGAATTTAATGTCATAAAACTAAAACGTCATCGAAATAAAATACAAGAACCAAAAGAAAATCCTTTGTAGTGACCTTGATGCCAAACATCTCCCAAACAACTACACATGATTTTAATATCTATCAAGATCACCAACAAGATAAATTGGAACTAAAAAATTATTAATATTGATGTTGGGTGAGCATAATATATATAGTATATCGGAATATCTATATAGCATGTTGTTTAAACGATATGGAAACCATACTAAAGAAAATTAAATAAGTAAGTGAAATTAACTTATATATTAATTAGGTATGCTATCTTCCTAGCCTCACAATGGCTTTGTCTTCAAATATATCATAAATGTAATAGTAAAATTTACAAAATAATATAAATGTAAAAGTACCCCACAACCACATCTCGGTTGGGATTCCACTCTCACCCCAACATCGCACTTCCTGATCCATCACTCACCAAATAAGAAATATGCATAAAAAACTATATATTAACCCAAAATTAAGGTATATATTTCACCATTTTCCACATCCCCATATTTAGAAATTAATAATGCAGTTTACAAGATTAACCCTATCTTGTAAACCATGAAGTAAACCTTGTTCCATCACATTTACTATATAGTTCAGCTATAATAACACTTAGCATGAAATATTCAGAGATATGTGTGTGTTAAATCGCGATAATCCCTTTGATTATATACACACATATACAGAAAAAGTAACCATCATGCATACTGACACATAATAATAACATGATAATATGGGGGAGATGAGGAATTAATCCCACATCATTACCAACAACAATTTTGTGGAAAACATCCTTCGAAGTCCAATGGGTTTTGATCTCTCTACCAACATGGGTGGCGTAGAGTATGAAATAAAATTTCAAAAATATTATATATATATATATATATATATATATATATATATATATATTAACCCATAGTAAAAGGAACTACAAAGTCATAGACTCAACAGAAGCTATTGTCTCTTGGAAACCCCAATACCAAACATAAGGTCCATATAACCTATAATCAAACAATCATTTCATTATATATCATATAATTCTATAAGTTAAACAATCCTTTATGTTTACTACCACTGTACATTCCCTTCTAGAATAAACCCTCCTTGTCCATGGTTCCTCAAGTATTATCATAATTTTAGCAATAATTTGATCCTCTAACCCTATGGGTTAAGTTAATTAATATTTATTAACATTCCATAATTCCTATTTCTATTAGATGTGTCCTAAAATAGTAAAATTTTCTCAATCCATTACAGACAATGACATCAGGTAGTGGGGAAATATACGCATAAAAAACCTGACAATCTGGCCACTAAAGAATATTAATTATCATGAATGTAAAATTATTAAATTCATAAATCAATTTCAAATCCCATATTGAAGCCTCTAAATTAACCCTACTTTCATCCCCTATAACACTATGCGTATAGTTGTCCATCATTATCTAACACAAACTATATATTTTAAAAAATATATGAATCCAATCCCATTTCATTCCACCCCATTATCCATCGTAGTCACATATCATGTCTCATAGTATGGCTCTAAATCGAGTGCAATCAATCAATAAAGAATGAAAAAATATATTAAACCAACCATTTATAACCGAGGACCAAGGCTTCCAAAATTATTAAGAATAAATGATCACTTTTACATGACTAATTATTTTATCAATCAACTATTTTTTACTATATTTATATCAAATTTTCATTTAACAAAACATATTCTCATAGTTAATATAAGGAATTTTCTATAGATAGCTAATAAATTATTTACTAATGCATGAATAATGAATTCAATTTCCTTAAATTAAATGAAGAAAAAACAATTAAACATCCTATTTATTATTTAAATAACAAAGAGTTAAAAATTTACATTATTTAACTAGTTTCCATGAAAAAACATTTTAAAAAAATTATAATAAATGATAGCAGACTATAAAGAGAATAAAGACGCATATTGTAAACACAGTATAAACACAATTGATCACTGCAACCCAAAATAAAATTAATCTTTATTTTTTGTTGATCTTCATTACAGTTAATTCCAAAATTAACCAATAAGATAAATCATGACCAATTTTATATTTCGCATAAAATTATTTTAATAAATAAATCTCATACCTCAAGCAATTCACCATTAGATAAAAAATAATTGAAAAACCAAGAAAATATATGATCACATATCCCATGTGGAAACTAATGTCCTTGTGGACACTTCCCCATGATCATTCCACCAAATGTAAAGTAAAAAACTTTGATAACAATAGATATCGACTATCAAACAATGGATATATGGACCAGAAAAAACCAAACTAAAAAGAGACGAGACCACAAGAGAAAATGGTAAACCTACCATTGGATCTCCAAGGATTTATCACAGGAATCCGAGAATAATTTGTAATCAAATTATATTTGAAAAACATTGAATGATCACCTATAATATCTAGTGGATTTGGATAAATCTAAAAACTTTGAGAGAGAATAAGGGGGCGATATGTCATAAATGAATTCTCTTAGAATCACATTTATATTGTGGAAGGTTCATTCACATTATATATGGATCGAGTTTAATGATCACCAAAAAATGAATCTATGGGATCCTATACACCACATATCAATTCAAATAATGTAATAAATGTTCTCATCATAAATTACTGTGGGAATATTCTCCAAACACAAACTATTATCCAATCACTCCAAGATCAAATGGTTCAAATCATGAATCACACCACATGAACTACACTTTATCTGATGAAGAATTATTATTTGGGTTGTGTGAAGTACTCACACATAATGTGAATAAATCATCATTCCATGAATTCTAAAAAACATGATTTCATCTCTAAAACCCCACTATACCTTCTCTATCCTTACACCAATAAGTGAAGATCTCATTAACATCGATTGGAATGGGATAGAAGGAATCAAACCCTTATAGATACTTTTACTAACCTATATACATTGTCATATATATATATATATATATTAATTCAATTTTTTATGATTCAAGGTTATATTATCACAATTGAATGATTATTGAATATAGATAATGTTTCTAAAGTTTATAATTTTTTTACTGATTTTATACTTTATCTGAATATCAAATAGGGGTATATTATTACTGAGTTCCTTTTGAACATCTTTATCTTAAGATACTAATGTTTCAATGATCACAAAAACCCAATCATATATATTTCTCATATTTTAAAATAAATGATATTGTTTTTAAATAATTGTATTTATATTCATTAAATATTTATTATTCATGAGTTTATGATATTTACTTTGTAACATTTATTTTGAGATTATTAATATCATTTTTGAAGTATTTAAAAATTTATTTGTTTCCATATGAATTTATTTTTTAAGCATGATGTACAATCATTAAATAGATTATCATTCTTAGATTAGTTTTTTCATATTATATAGTTTGACTGAAAAATAATTCAATCATACATGACATGAAAATTTAAAGATTTAATCTGAAAGGCTACGAGGGATCAAAAATAAAATCTTATATGAGTTTATAAATTTTTATTTGAATCGTATTCAAGTGAATAAATTTCTGAATTATTTCTAAATGATGTTGTTACAGTAAATTTTAATATTATATAATGATTTATAATTACAAAAATAAAGGTTGTACAAATTCATTTAATTTCATGTTTATAAATTTTCATCATAATATATCATAAATTAGATATTTGGTTGTTATATTTTTAATTGTATTTGGGATTCATTAATGATCACATTTGAGGTAGTTATAAACAATAATGAAACATGTAGAAAAAAATATAACCAGCCTAATGACCCGTAATAGTATCCAATATCAGCCAAATCATCTTGTAATCCCATAGAAACCCTAACCCCACTGATACCCTAACCAAGACAATATCAATAGCCACTAAAATGGTTTCATCAGACCATATCAATACAAAAAAACAACATTTTAGGAATGATGAGTAATGGGATATTCTCAACTATGTAAACCAATAAGAGGAGAGGCCAGCTAGAACAAGGAATAGGATTATGTATTCCCAAAATATTATAACACAAAAATAGGTTGAATAGAAAAAATAACACTATTGTAACAGGAGGGGAGATATGTTATCATGGAATGAACGTTAATCTTCTATAAAATTGAATAAATAAAGATACCACTATCTTCTATTAAAAGATATAAGTTGTGGGCTTGTCACTCCAATAATTTCTTATTCTCATCAATGTTGGTACCAACCAAACCAATATGAAAAAACCGTGATGTTGATTATCGCCAATAGTATGAAAAATACCTTACATGGAAATGAGGGATAAAATGGTAAAAAAAATATAAAATATCCAACATTATAGTGTTTTCCCTTTAACAAATAACATAAACTATAAATAAAAAATAGTAAAATGTATTTCGAGGGATGCAGAACCGAAAACATTGAGATGATGGGAGAAGTGAGGGAACCCCTAAATTATACCTTCATAATGGATATGAGAATTTATTAGCCTAATCCTTCTGCACCAGTAAAGCCTCTTTCCTGAATATGAACTCTCCATTATAGAAATATAATCATATGAAACTAAAATATAATTTGTAATGATCAACAATGTGAAATCACATTTATCCATGTTTTAAAATAAAATAGTTTTAGAAGGAAAATATATAGAAATGGGGATGATGGTTTTTATATATATACTAGGGAAGACATTTGGATTTCCTCATCCAAATGATAACAGATAAATCCTTCATTCCCCACTAAAGCATATTTTCTCTACAAGGAAATTTTAGGGAAGAAATAATATGAATAGTTACTGTATTTATTTAAATAATAACATGTATTATAAAAATATAATTTTATTTTTATGAAAAACAAATTTCATATTAGTTTAATTATTAACGAATATCATTCAATAAAAAAATTAGACTACTACAATTTTATTTTCATTAACCTATGATAGTGATATACCTTTTTTAATTATAAAAAGGTTTCTATAAAGAAAATGTTATTTTTATTAAATAATTTTTTTTAATGATATGTTTTTTTTCAAAATAAGATGTATTTTTTGAGTGTTTTTAAATTCAATTTCATAAATTTTTAATTTTCTTTAGATATTTTCTCTAAATGTATTGTACTCTTTAATAATTTTTATATACAATTATTAGACAAAACATGTTTTGGACAATATTATTTTCAATGTCTTCAATTCACACACCTCATATTCTAATTATGATTAGAAATACCATTGAAGATTTTAATATAAATCATGCTTGGTTAAAATAAAATAATTTTAAAATTATCTTAGTTCTAGTTTCATATATTTATCTATGAAGATCAATTGATTTAATGATACTAATTAAAATTATAAACTGTATTATGGGTGTGACAACCCTTCTCTTTATTACACATTAGTTCATATATATTACATAATATTACACGTAATACAACCTGTAATATCAAGAAGTATATTAAATGGGTATTAGGTACATTAAAAAACATCTTTAAGTGTTTAATACATCATCATTAATGAAAAATACCATAACATGATTATATTATTCCATCTTATATAAAACTGTATTGGATAACTTGGGGACATACATAAAAAGGGGTGAGCTATATAGGCTGGTAAATGAATAAAAATGGAATAAAATGAAGAAATTGTTAAATGTTATGCAATAGGATTATCAATAATGCATAAAACAGTTGAGAGACATAAATATGAACAATGTGGAATGATATATAACGATAACATAATGGAAACATGTGAAATGTGGCAACAACATAAAACATGGATTTAAAAACATAGGTCAAGCCTAACTACCAAGACATACTGATGGAATAAGTACTATGATATATTAGGTTCACTCCCCAATCCATTTAATGACATATCATGAGACTAAAACATTACAAAATGCATTAGACGATTATATATTTTTGGGTGCACCCATCACCTTCATTTCATTCACACACATAACTATGCCACATATAGCATACAACATGGAATCATTGATCATATCATTTTATTAAATGATACCGAATATTGGAATACATACGCGTATGTCCCTATAAAATAATTAAGGTGCATAAGGGTGAAATCTCATTATATGATATGGGTAAATTTATTCAATACATGTTTGTTTGGCATGGACAACTGCCGTAAAATTTCATCTGTACAACGAGTGTACATGAAAGCTCATTTGAGTTATTGAGGGGAGTGAATCATGTCTCTAATCACAAGGAAATTAAAAGGTAATTAAGAGGTATTTTGAAAAACATAGTTCAATATTAGGAATATGATATAATGGGTACAAGATAATGATGATCCTTGAATAATAATGAAAATGGAATGATCTCATACTAAATTTCTACAGGGTAACAAGTTTACATAAATGAACATTGGAGGTATTGATGACATTGAAAGGGGTATATAAAAATTTAGGCATCATATGTATAGTGTGGGGGATATGGAAGAACATAAGACAACATAAACAAATGGAAATTACGAGGAATAACATAAATAGATGGACCGATCTTCGTGAAAGAATGCGCCCCACGTGCCTCCAGCTTTTCAAACCTTCCCGCCCATTGTAGCGGTGATCGCAATCGCTCCGGCGGATCTCTCTGCCTCGAGGATCTCTGATCCTGGCCTCGATCCGGTTTCGGTCGTGCCGCCTCTGCCTCCAGAGGTTCCTGCTATGTTTTTTTGTCCGGATTTCTCCTTCAAGGACGCGCTGAGTGGCTTGTCCCATGCCCAGCAGGCCTGCTTCCCCAAGATCCATTCGTTCTCTATGGCGGTGTCACGGGAGGGTTCTTGCATCTCCCTGGAGGTCCCTTCAGCGGCGTTCTCTAATGCGGTGCAGTGCCTCCGGTGGACCCTTGTGGCCCGCTTCGGAGCTGCAAAGCCCTCACTCCCGGTCTTCAGGCACTTCATGGATTCTTGGGGTTTGTAGGATCGGGTGAGAATCTCCTCACTCCACTGTAAATTCATTCGGCTTGGTCCTGGCTTTGGAGCAGGGCATTGTTCGTGCGTGGGGTATTGCGCCTCGTTCCTTCGACAGTTGGTGTTTCAACCTTTCAAGGTGGTCGATGGAGGCCCATCGTGGGAATGAGAGCCCCCGTTCTGCGGTCGGGGTCTGCCTCCTTGGTCTACCCCTGCCTTTCCAGAATAAATCTCTTCTCAAGGCAATTGGGGACTCGCTCGGGGGTTTCCTCTACTTGGATGCTCGTACCCGTGGTGGTGAGGATTTGTTGGAAGCTCGGATCTGTGTGGATATAGACATCTACCTCCCCCTCCCGGATAGCTTATCCCTGAAATTGAAAGGTTCGGTGGACTGGAGGCAGGACCTTGTCTTCCCAGTGTTCCCCAGGTACTGTTCTTCTTGCTCTCTCCAAGGCCATTCGGTTCAGTTGTGCAGGAATCAAAGGCATGATGGGCAGAGGCCATCTCCAAACGATGCTCCCTCAACTTCAGTTGCTTCTGAGCCTGGTCCTTCCCAGGACGCTCCTTGTGCTTCGGATGATAGTGGGCATGGTCTAACCCAGATAGCTCAACCAGCTTTGGTTAAGGCTTGTCCAGCTTCCTCTGTTCCCGAGGAACTGGTTGTTTCCCTATGCCCCCCCTGCAAAATCAGGTTTGATGTGCTCGGAGTCAGCGTATCCTGCATCAGTGGCCTCATCCCTGCTGGCTCATGCTTTCTGTGGCTACTTCTTCAATCCCATCCAATTTCTCTCGGGTGGGTGTTTGATTGAATGAATCCTGGGTCGTTTTTTTAGGCTACCAGTGGCTCAGGAGGAGTGCCCTGTCGTGGACATGGGGTCTCCTAGTGTTCCCAGATGGTTGAAGGGTGCCAGACCTCTGTTGTGCCTTCCTCCCCTAGCTGTTGTCAGTGAGCAGTCGGTGCCTCGTGACTCCCAGCTGGCTGTCCCAGTCCCCCTTGCCCCTGCGATTCTGGAACCTCAGTCCAACTCCCCCCTAGCACAGTGAGGGAGAAAACCATCACAATGGCTTTCACAACTGCTCAGTCTTCACCTTATCACCCCGATTCTAGTCATGGGGTTTGTACCCGCTTGAAATTGGAGCATATGAGGGAGCCACTGATCTCCCAATCGAGAGAGACCGATGGGCCTAGGGCCAAAGTCAGGCCACATTTTATTTAAATGTTATACTTTATTATCCGAAACTCCTAGGGCCTTGGAGCCCGGGTAAAAACTGATTTCATTTCTACAGAGATATGAAAGAATCAAGTAGATCTGGTTGCTATTATTGAGCACAAGAAGAATCCTTCTTAGCTTCAAGAGTTTCACCGCAGGATAAAGATGCATGGTGCCTTGCAGTCAGATCCAGTGAACAGGCACATATGGTTATTCTGGTCAAAGGGAATTATGGTTGGTCTCATATGTTTAGGCGACCAGTTCATTACAGTTAAGGTAACGAAGTATGGGGATAGTGTGCTGGTGTTTTTTGTGTATGGTAGTCGCGACTCCCAGTTTTGTGAACGGTTGTGGCAAGATCTCTATTCATTTGACTCGGGAGATTCTCCTTGGCTCGGGGGGGGGGGGGGTTCAACGTCATTGCTAATCCGGAGGAGAAAAAGGGACGAGGGGCATTTCCTAGAAGGGATAGACTAGGCTTTGTTCGTTTCATGGATGAGAATGGCTTGCTTGACCTAGGCTACTCATGAGACCCTTTCATGTGGTGTAATAATCAAAAAGGCAGCAGGAGGTGTTGGAGCCGGATTGACCGTTGCCTTGCAAACATCAATGTCACCTCCATGTTTCCCAATGCCCAGGTTATGCACCTCGCTCGAGGGCTCTCAGATCACTCACTCCTGCTGATCTCCCTTTCTCTAAGACTGGAGACCTCAGAGGGCTTTAGGTTCTATCACTACTGGACTCGCATCCCCAGATACAAACAAACCATTAGCGAGTCGTGGGGTGAGCCGACACAAGGGCACTTGTGGGTTGAAGTTCACAATAAACCGCAGTGGCAGAAATTGGGATTGAAGGTGTGGGCCAAGGACCTTTCAGCCCTTAATCAGAACATGGAGGAGTTGAAACGAAGAATCAAAAGTCTGGAGTCTAGTCTGGAAGATAACTGGAGTGACTCGATGTTTGGGGAGCGCTCAGAAAGGAAGAACTCATGGTTGGAGATGATTCTTAAGCATGAACATGTGGCATGCGAATGATCCAGGATTAAGTGGTTGTCGGAGGGTGATAGAAACTCAGTCTTTTTTCATTCTTTCTTGAAGGAAAAAAGGTGTCCAATGAAACCAAACATTCTTCTTGACAACGGTACGTATACGGATGACAGAGATGTGGTGGGGAGCATGGGGAACACGTTTTTCAGGGATCTCTTGGTCGGCCCATACCCAAGGATGGCCATGGGATACCCCAATGGGAATGTGGCCATTTAGGTGGCAGTCGCCACCTATGTTTCTAATAGGGACAATGAATGTATAGAAATGACTTCAGACAAGGATGAAATCCACTCGGCCTTGATGAATTTCAACGTAGAGAGGGCCCCAGGCCCTGATGGCTTCCCTGGTCCTTTTTATAGGGATTCTTGGGAGGTGGTGAAGGGTGACATCACTACTGCTATTTAGGATTTCTTTCGGGGGGAGCCTTCTGAGGGTTGCTTGTGCTTATACCTTAGTGCACATTCAAAAGGTTAGAGATCCCTCTTCTCTCTCGCACTATAGACCGGTGAGTATGTGCAACTTCCCCTATAAGATCCTGACTAGTATCATCAACTTGAGGATGTCCAAATTCCTTCTGCGTTGGACATCCCTTGAACAACATGGGTTTGTCAATGACTGATCCATCCAAGGGGATATTGGAATGGATCAGGAGATTTTGAGAGATATTAACAAAAAACCCATGGATCAAACATGGTTATCAAATTTGGTCTGAATAAGTCCTATGATAGGATGGAGTGGGGCTTCATTAATAGAGTGCTTACAATAATGGGTTTCTCTCATAAGTCCCTAGACATCATCTTTAGATGTTTCAGCTCCTCTTGGATGGTTGTTTCCTTCATGGGAAAGACCTATGGGTTTTTCAAGGCTACCCGAGGGCTTCGGCAGGAGGACCCTATCTCTCCTAGTATTTTCATTCTTGCACAAGACACACTTAGCTGTCTCATTAGTAGGGGCATGTCTAACGGTGACTTACTCCCTTATCGCTGGAGATTGAAACCCCATCCTATCTCCCAACTGATGTTCGCAGATGATACAATGATCTTCATTAATGGTTGTAGGATATCGGTAAATGGCATGAAGAGAATTCTTGTGGACTATTGCTTCTGGAGTGGACATGTTATTAATAATGCCAAAAGCAGTCTTTACATCTCGAATAGTTGCCCACCTGGCAGGGCCTCTTCCCTTTGCACAAGGTTTGACATGCAACGCGGGTCCTTTCCCATGGATTACCTTAGAGCTCCTATATCTCCAGGGAGGCTGAGGATTCATGACTTCGATCATATTGTTAGCAGGATAATAGTTATGGCTCTCAACTGGAAGAACCGCTTCCTTTCCTTTGGGGGGAAAATTAATTTGGTTAATAGTGTGATGTCGGATATCCCCATCCATGATTTGGCCACTACTAATGTGCCTAAAGGCGTCATTATAACTGTTGATAGGCTTCTCGTTGGTTTTGTGTGGGATTCTCTTTCTGCATTAAAGCGTCACTAGGTTTCATGGGAAAGAATGGCAAGGCCCATACAAGCAGGGGGTGTTGATGTAAGGAGTTTAGAATCCACGCTTCATTGTATGTATGCCAAGCTTGCATGGGAAGTGATTGAAGGGAACACCATTTGGGGGAAGTATATGTCTCACAGCTGGGTGGGTGATGAGGAGCACACTGGAAGTACTGCATCCCCCTTCTGGTCAAGGATCTATCGCATCATCAGCACCCTTCGTCAGAACTCATGCTGGATTGTGGGGGAAGGTTACATTTTGTTTTGGAAACAAAATTAGTCTGGCTCTGTTATTGGCTTTCCAGGTTGCCCGACCCCCTTGCTCTCCTTTAAGGAAGCCTACCTCCACCCTCGACTTATCAAGGCAGTGCTGGATACAGAACAGCAGGAGCATTTCGAGTCCATTTCTATTAACTCGGACCCTGACACTTGTGTCTTCACCGCATCCTCCTCGGGGCGATTCTCTATCAAGGATTATCGCAAGCTCTTGATTTCGCCGGGCCATAATTACACTTGGAATACCACGGTTTGGTGCAAACAGATTCCTTCAAAATATAATTTTCTAACATGGAGGATCAGGAAGAACGCTCTGGCCACAGATGAGTAGGTTAAGAAGGTGGGTGTCACTCTGGTTTCCAGATGCCATTGTTGTTGTAGTCCGAGGGAGGAGAGCACTGCTCACTTTTTTTTTTTATAGCGATTGGGCCCAAGCCGTTTGGTCTTTTTTGGGAAACCTCATGGAATTCTCTTCCAGTTTGTATGGGAATGCATCTTTTCTGGATAGATGGTATCACGGGCTGGATAGTACGGACATGGAGAGGGGGGTGCGCTCCATGATTTTTAGTGCTGGGTGCTGGTGCATATGGCAAGCTAGGATCTAGGCTCGATTTGAAGGGGCTCTGCCAACAGCAAGGTCCATCGTGGTGCGGTCACAGAACCTACTGACGGACTTGGTTACACTTATTCCCAGATGAAGGGAGGCTCCTTCGTTGAAGCTTCTTTAGGTGAGTGCACTCCCGGTTAACTCCTCACGTAACAGGCCTCAAGGATAATGGATACAATGGTGGCTTCTGGTTTCGGGATACAATCTCAATTCGGATGGCTCATATCTGTTGGGGGAAATGAAAAGCGGGAGCATTTTTAGGGACATGTGGGGTAGTGTTGTGATGGCTTTCACTGCATCTTACGGGAATGGTTCTCCACTCCAGGCAAAAGCCAAAGCATTGCTTACAAGGCTATCTCTTTGCAAGCAGAGAAATATAATGATTACCCAAGCTGAGACTGATTCCCTAATTCTTCATAACTCTCTCAATGGCAAGGGTCACATACCCTGGTCAATTTCATACACTGTTAGGAACTGTCTTTCCCTTCTCCATAATATCAGGGTGACTCATACCTGGCATGAGGAGAATTAAGTTGCGGATCATCTTGCGTCTATTGCGAACTCGGGCCCCAACATCACTTGCATTACTTCGATCAACCTCTTGAAACCTGAGGGAGTTAACTTGAGTAGAGGAGACGCTCTTGGTCTACATTACTTCCGCCCCCCTAATCCCGTGGTCCTCGTGAATGTTGCTTGTGTATGTTGCTTGTGGCTCGTTGTGTGTCCCTTGTTTTTTTTCTCATCTCCTTGGCTTCTATCCCTTTTCTCTTCTTGTTTCTTTGTTTTCTTCTTCAATAAAAATTTAACGTTGGATTGATGAGGAATAACATAAAAGAGGTTCTTGAATGAAAATGATAGTGGTAGATCTGTTACCTTGAGAGTGTGATTCCAAATGCTTGAGAGGAGATTTGAAAGATCTTGGGAATCCATTGAATGACTCTATAGTGGGGAAGGATGATTAAAACATGATCCAATGTTTTTAGTGATGGGAATGGAATTTTTGTGTGCGTTTATGTAGGAAATGAGGGGATTCTTTATTATTCTTAAAATGTTGGTTTTGGACTATACATAATAATTTTATCAAAACCACAAAACTTCACATGTTTTTCACCAATGGTTTTTTCCAAAGGGGAGTGGCTTTAAGTATTTTATTTTTCTATGGGACGAAATTATTATAATATCACCCCTAGTGATGTAGAACAATTTCCTATCCTTAGTGGAAT
The DNA here is from genome assembly GCA_963277665.1 of Viscum album. Taxonomy (NCBI): domain Eukaryota; kingdom Viridiplantae; phylum Streptophyta; class Magnoliopsida; order Santalales; family Viscaceae; genus Viscum; species Viscum album. The sequence continues at coordinate 941,910,032 of OY728129.1, forward strand.
AATTTTTTTAAAAAATAAAATATATTATAGGTTATCATGGATTCATAAAAGCATTATAAAATTAATAAAATAAACTTAAGATAAAATTATTGTTTTGGGTAAACATGTATTTTGTAGTGCATACCATTTATAGTATATATTACATCACATTTGAGTCATTATGAATTCATAATACACATTGTATATTTATACCATATTTAATTTTTACCAGAAAATTATATATCATGGAAAATAATAAAAAATTAACCATTGTATAACATTGAGGTTATGATTCTAAAAATAATATTTATTTTATTGAAATAATTTTATAAATATGTGAATGTTCAATTTCCATATAATAATTGACATTTATTGAGAAATGATTGTTTTTTTAGATAGCAACAGTATTCGAACCCGGATGATAATTACAATTGACTTCATAAAAATTATTTTTGAATTTAAATTTAATATAAATTATTTAATTATAAGAATTTATTAAAAAACTTATTTATTTTAAAAACCCATTAATTCATCAAAATAAATACCTCAATTGAATTTAATGTTACTCATAAATAAATTTGTGTTTTATTATATCAAAATCAAAATTATTTATAAATTATTTATAATAAGATGAAAATATATTCATTTATTATATAATGTGTAAATATTCATATTATTAAGGTCTTGATACATGTACTTTTATTACACTAGAAAATTCGTAAAGGAGAAGGTTTGTGGTGGTCATACATTCATCGGGTGGTTCGACATACATGGTTTGGGTTGTGATCTTGATGAGCTCGAACTCCTATCATAAACATTTTTCATCAAGATTATATTGTTGGATCACAACTTGGGCTTTGTCAATGGAAAAGCCCATTGATTCTTTCTCCGTCAAATGATCCAATAAATGGGCTTCTTAGGGTATAATACTACTGCTTGAGGCCATAACATTCACTGTCTATGTTAGTTGGATTTTTCAAAACTCAACATTTATACTAATCATATGATCATTGTTCAATGTCTATATTATCAATGATTATGATTCATAACATTATTTTAATTTTTATAAGAGATTATAAACACAAGGATTTTTTTAATAAACTTAATACATAATAGGGAATTTAATTGAACCACAAAGGGAATTTTGTTTTTAAAAGTTTGATCCATTAAATTCTTCACCCAAACAGAAATTTTACTATAGAAATTTTGATTTCACAAACTAAAACAAATGAGTGTACCTCTTTTTCATCATATCCTATGATACCCATCTCTATTATCCAAAATTTTGTTTCTCTATAGAACTCTTACCAAGTTCACTGTCTTTTTTTCATTTAACATTGTCTCTATGATCATCACTGGCAGATCCTCATATGAAAGATCAATCTCCAATGATGTCACATCACAATCTGTTACATGTGTGCGGTCTAGCTTGTACATCATAAATAGTGATACGTGGAACACATCATGTACTTCAGATAGGTTATGTGGGGGTTTTAGTCGATATGAAACCATTATTATGGGATTAAGGATCTCAAAGGGACCAATATATCATGTATTAAGCTTTCTTTTATTCCAAAATCTCATGAATTTTTTCCATTGAGATATGCATAGGAATATATTGACATCAAACTAAAACTATAAGACTTGTAAATTATTATTATCATATATATTTTGTAAAATATGACCTTCATTGATGTGCTTCATAATGGTCCTAACCTTTTCCACCATTTTCTAGACCATTTCAGGATCTAGTAGTTTGTATTCCCTAACTTCATCAGAACATGCAGCTGTTTTTCACCTCTTCTATTCAAGGTGTCATAGGGTGCAATTTGGATGATTGAGTAGAAACTATTATTGTACGATACTTGACTCGAGTAAGTCTCTATCCCATCACCATTTGATATCCATTTTGTATGCTCTCAGTATGTCCTTGAGTGTTTGGATAGTCTGCTCAGATTGGACATGTGTGTGACACCTTGAGTTTTTATGGACCTGTTTTTTTCGAATAAACTTAAATTTTCATTTATATACTGAAATGAACTATTTAAATGATTTCTTACATACGAAACACTCAATTGGTGTACATTACACTCAACACTGACTTGGTTTACAATGCACGCAATACTGAGTTGGCGTACGATACACGCAGCACTGAGTTTCTTTGAAACTCATCTTTTTATTGTTTTAATTATTGAAATAAAATAATTATAACCTATAATTTAAACATATAATATGAATAGTAATAACTACGTTTCAAAAATTGGCTATAACTGTTTATATGAATAAAAAATATTCATAATAAATGATATTATTTTTGGTAAAATACTTCAGTATTTGAAAACATCATTTTCTCGAATGAACTAATTATAATAATTAAAGTAATTTTATAAAAACATAGAAATTTAATTCTAGAAAATAAATTTTATTTTTGAATTTATAATGTCGAAATTACCTTTGGGTGAATTTTTAGGATTTTTTGGGGAAATGTCATTTTTTGATGAATGCTGAAAAATAATGTTGTTTTGATAAAAACTACATTTTTTCTAATTTATTAATAACAAAAAATTATATAATAAAATAGATTTAATGTCACATTAGATAAATATTACATCTTTTAATACAATTAACTTCATTAGAATCATTTTTACATTGAAATTGAATATAAAATCTTAATAAAGTTTTGAACTTTTTCTAACTTTAAACCTCGTTATTTTGTCCCATATGCGGGATTAACACCAATATTAAATTTTCCACTTTTGTGATTTGAATTTCAAAAAAATGACATAAACCATTTTATCGAGTCTAATATTTAGATTCTAGTAATACCATGTTAATTTTTGACCAAAATGATTTGTAAATGTGATTAAAATTAATCACAGCAGTTAAGGACAAATTATGCTTAATTAGGGTCAAATCCTTACATTTACGGGCCCAAATGACCTAGTAACATGTCCAACATATATTTTATGTATATTATTTAGACCATAAACCTTCAATTACTAAGTTTTTTTTGGATATTTAAGGCTTTTCTTAGTTAAGAACATGTTTACACCAAACTTGTTTATAAAAATTCCAAGTGAGTCCTTTTCCTTCTCTATAAAAGGCCACCACCTCTAACCACTCCTCACACCTCTGAAAACATTTATGTTCAACCATGATCTTCCCACATATCCTAAAAACAATCCTAACATCGACCATGAAGCCTTATTTTGGGTAGAAATCTTCTCATGGAATCCTTTTGGCACAAACCAAAAGGAGTTACCCAATTTAGAGGTAACGTCTCCTCTCAAACTCCTTCCATTTATTTTCCTTCCCCAACTCCTCCACTCTATTTATTCCATTATTGTGTGATAACACTAGTATCTACAAAATAATACGATGTTTTTATGCAATGTCTTTAACATACATTTACACAAACCTCAATTTAATGGTTGTAGAACATACTCTTTCTGTTTACGACGAACTACAACCACACGAAACGACGATTGTTCATTTCCCCTTTATCACAAATCATGGTGGCCATTATGATCAAAATTCTATTCATATATGTCATATATTATATTTAATATATATTTATGCTTATTTATTCCTTTTAAAATGCATATATCATTACCTTTCAATTGGTGTTAATATGATAATTGTGTTTGAGAAAGTGTGGTCTACCGCCCCCTCAAAGCGATGTGATTCGTTCACACACCACATGGAATGTATTAAGGATGGTTCTAATGAACATATATTATATATAAATTAATTCTAATGGAATATATATATATATATATATTCCTATATATATATATCATTTACATACTTTCTTTCAATACAACAATAATGATGGAAACAACGTTCATGTGTATGTACGACTTACCGTCTCCATAAATAGTGTATTCCATTTCATACTCCAATATTCTATAGATTATTATAATACACATATAGTATATATAACTAATATTTATATGATTTTTTTCATTCTATAATCATTATATAAATATAATGACCAAATATTTAATAAATTAAGACACATGCAATGAACAATGTGAATTTTACTCGAAGTGGAATTTAACATATGAACATTAACAAATGGGTAATATAAGGTCGTAATGAAACCATATATGGTATTATATATAAGAAAATTATTGTTTAAAATAATAATAATAAACATATATTTATTATACAGGAATCTTGTACATGTTGGGAGAGAGTGAAGACACAAGGTAAGGGGATTTCATCGCACTTCTAATTTCTATGACATACAAGCTAATTCATCCACTATTTTTTTGTGGTGTATTTAATTCCCAAGATTGTATTTTATTTGAATTTTAATTAAATTTTTCGGTATTTACATTCCCATTTTACGATCCTCCTTTCATGGGGTTTAACTTTCAAAAGTTACCAAATCGGTAAAATGGTTTTGTCTCAATTTTCCTTCTTTGAGACTCATGTTGTGCTAATCACCTAAACCCTTCCTCAAGGTATATATAAATCCATAATAAATGTTACATAATGATTCTACTTATTTTCATGATATATTAAGCTTCATTTAATTTCTTTTTCATACATGGAGAGTATGATCCCATATCACCAAGTTATAAGAGTTTATTGAGTCAATCTCCTCATTTTTTTATTGAGATTGTTTATGTTTATTCTTACCGTGAAGAAATATTTTGATCCATCATTCAAGAATATTAAAGTTTTTCTTTATAATATTTTTATTAAATATACCCTCATTTTGTAGTACCATTTTTCTACTCTTTAGTACTTAAGATAAGGTTTTGAGTAAAATCTTACAACCACTTTCTTTGGATGAGAAAACTATTGTATTCAAAAACCATGTTTTCAAAAATGATTCCAACAGATACATGAACATATTTCTAAAGAAAAAATAGATTTTAATTTTTTTACTATTATAAAAGCTTCATTTATAATTTTTTAAATTGATTTTCAAATAAAATGATTTTCAAAATGATTTAGGCAATAAAAATAATTTTTCAAAGAAGAAAGAATATTTTCCTTAAGAAATATTTCAAAAGATCTTTCAAAATTATTTTCTATATAAGAAAACATCCATCAGTGTAACTCATGTTTTTATGTGGAAATAATTCAATGTTTTTATTCATATACTTTCTCTGAATGGATTAGGTTTTGATGGCCCAAAGTTACGAAACTTAATTCTATTTCGTGGGTTATGTGCTTTTGAAACATGTTTCATTCCATGGGTTAGGTTTATGATGAAATCATTATGAAAACTGCCTCTTTTTAAATGTTATGATATGTTTACATGTTTATGATACCGATTTCATTTCATGTTTTATGATATGTTTATTTACGATCTTGTGGAATATGTATGTATGGTTTCATTATGTGACATATGGGACCTATGTCTCCCTCCAATGCATTTGGTAAATAATTATATCTCATGAGATAAAACAGTGTTGGAATGAGGGTTACTCTCTTTAGTTAAATAGGGATAGAATGAGGTTTACTCAATTCAGTAATAGAGGGATGGAGTGAGGGTCACTCAATTCAGTAATATATGGCTAGAACAGGGGTTACCCAATACTCTAAAGGAATTTCTCCCCTAATATGGTCTTGGTAGTGTTAACTTGGATGCTATGGAAATTCGTAAGTGCTTATTTTTCACCAAAAATTCCATGAATTATTCATATGATATGATTTCATGGCCTATCCTTTTTATTTCATTATGATTCATGTATTATAAACTACTAATCATTATTCCATGATCTTTGTTGTGCAGGGTATGATCTTCTATTTTAAGGATCACATTCTCATACCCTTATGCTCATGTTTATACTTATATGTCTCCCATTTACACCCTTATTGAGAATTTGAGCTCACCCATTTTTATGTTTCCTTCACTAGGTTGTGAAGATATGTTTTATGTTTAAGGTTTCTATGAAGTGTTCTAGTTAATAAGAACCATGTGGGGGATAATTTTGATCACTTATGTAACAATGTTTATGTATTCCATGTTTCCAAAGGCACTAGACTGGTATGGTCTTCTCGCATCTGTTAGTATAATTTTTATGTATTCTAAAAAAAGTTATGTAATGTTAATGTTTTAAAGAGAGGGTCATTATCAAATGAAATGATTAGTTAAAAATTAGAATCTATGATGAGAAATCCATTATGAGTACCCTAATTAAATGTTTAAGGATAAGTATGGGGTTGAGTCAATGTATAGGAAAATGTCCTAGAATTTTGGTGAAGGATACAGTGATTGGTTTCCCAGAAATAAATTCATGCTTTGATACTAAGAGTGGATATGGCTCTTGAACATATTTACCTAGGGGTAACAACACCGAGAAGATGTTTTGGGCTTGATGTGGGGTAATCTATTATAGGACAACATGCTTTATTTCACTCATGGTTTGACACACCGGGGGGATATTCTTTGGGAATTCACAAACTCTTAATGAACTATTATAAAGGATTTAAATATTATATGGTTATGAATAACCTTGGATAAACCTAAGGTGTTGTAGATTGCGGAAGATGGCATAAGTTATACACCCTATAAGTGATTTTTCATGATTATCTGGTACCTCATTATGATAAATATTTCTTACTGTGTGATTTTGGTTTTATTCAATGGCTGGAACCGAAGAAACCATGTTAATGGAAATATTGATGGACAACGAAAGATTGCCCTCAAGAAAAACTAAATGCTTTTAGAACTGGAATGAAAAACCTAATTGAAATTCTCACAGATCTTTCTCGACATATGAATCATTGTGTACTTCCTCAAGATTAAAGGAGGGAACAAAAATCTATTGATTCATTCATGAGTCAATGTCAACCTTCTTTATGAGGGTCTCCAGGTGCACTTGTTGCTGAACAATGGATTAGTACCAACAAAAAGATATTCTTCATTCTGCAGTGTTCGGATCATGAGAAATTAATTTGGATTGTTTATCACTTAGAAAGAGAATCATATCAGTAATGGATTATAATCAAGAATACGGGGAAGAAAGATGATATTGAATCCATGGTTTGGGATGACTTCAAGAACATATTTTTCAATAATTAATTTACTCAAATTTTTCTTTCCAAGATGGATAAAGAGTTTCTTGAGTTGAAGAAAAGGGTTGATGAGTCTATTGGTACCTACGAGGCTAATTTCATAAGACTTGTGATGTACACTTCTGGAATTATCCTCCAACCTGAAAGTAAAGATGATAAGTTCTTTAGTGGATTAAATCCATGTCATAGAATGACTTTTTTCCATATGATACTTTAGTAGCTTTGAAGAAATTGTGTGTTGTGAAATCTAGGTTTAAATAGAGGTATGATTCACTTGTCAATATCATGGATTTCACAATAAGAGGAATATGAAGATTGAATGAAACTCAAAAAAAAAAACATGCTGAAAAGAAAATTAACATTCCTTTATGCTCTAATTGTCTGAAGAAGTATATAGGAAATTGACTTAGGGGGTCTAATGAATGTTTTAAGTGTGGAAGGGAAGGCCATCAGGTAATTGATTGTCGAGGTGATGGGAATAAGTTGGTTCATAACGATAATGCAAAAAAAATATGCACATAATGCACCAACCATGATTCAGTCCTTCATGTTTATGGAGAATGTGAATTATTCTAACCACTTCCCAAACCCAAGGGTTGGTGATGATGATCAACATCAACAACCTCATAAGCCAAAGGATATGAGGAAATCTTTTGAAATCGATATATCTGATGGGTGGTGTGATAATTAGGTGATGAAACGTAAAATTATCATGAACACTATAACAGTTAATGTCATATTTGATTCTAGATCTACCCACTCTTTCATATCTTATGACTTTCATAGGGGAGTTAAAATTCCTCCAAAACAATTAGAGGTGTAATTGGTAGTACAATACCCTAATTATATGATTTTTTTGTTCAATTATGTTATTCATATCTGGTTGATATTTGAGGGAATGTGCTTCCTACAAATCAGGTCATTCTTTATTTGGTCAAACTTGGAGTCATATTTGGCATGGATTTCCTATCCTTGCATAATCCCTACACCAATTCTCAAGTAAGGTAAGTTATGTTCAATATTTCAGACCCTCCTATGATTATCCATTAATGAGACAATATGTCTGAGAATCTTATGGAGATTACATCCAGTCTGTGGGTATTAATTCACATTTAAAGGGTTGTTTATCTCAAATGGTTGGGGAGAAGACTGACATCTTTGATATACTGGTTATTCAATATTTTTGGGATGTCCTTTCTGAAGATTTGCGTAGTCTTCCACCAAAACATGAAGTTGAGTTATCAATAAAACTTGAACCTAGTTACACCACAATTTCAATGACTCCTTATAGAATGGTCCTAATTGAGTTGTATGAATTAATGATGAAATTCCAAGAAAACCTTGATAAATGATTCATTCTATCGAGTGTGTAACCTTGGGGGGCACTTGTTATTTTTTTGAAAATGAAAGAGGGATCAATGATACTCTGCATTGATTATATGGAGTTGAACAAGATCACAACCAAGAAGATGTATCCTCTTCCCTGTATTGAGGACTTGATTTATCAACTGTGCTAATCTCAATACTTTTCCAAGATTGACCGTCATTCTGGATATCATAAATTGAGGTTCAAGAAGGAGGATATACTCTAGACAGCATTAAGACAAACATATGGTCTCTATGAATATATAGTGATTCCTTTTGGTCTTACTAATTCCTCTTCTATCTTTATGGATTTAATGAATATAGTTTTAGATATTACCTCAGCCAGTTGGTGGTAGTATTTTTATATGATATTCTTATATATTCAACGAGCAAAGAAGAACATGAAGATCAGTTGAGAATTGTAGAAAAGACCCTATGGAAGGAAAAGTTGTATGATAAATTTACTAAGTGTGAATTTTGGATTAAAAGGTTTCATTTTTGGGTCACATAATCTCAATAAATTTTATACTAGTAAATTATTCAAAGAAAAAGGTTATCAAAAGTTCTCCCAAACCAACCACGATGACTGAGATCGATAGTTTTCTTGGTTTATCTAGATATTATCGATGGTTTGTAGAGAATTTCTCAAGACTATATAATCCTATGACTAAGTTAACTCAAATGTGTGTTAAGTTCCTCTAGATAGATGCATGTGAGGAAAATTTTAGGGAACTAAAGGGAAGGTTTGTTAGTGAACCTATTCATACACTACCCAATAGTGGGGAAGGGTCAGTAATCTAAAAATATGCATCCACAAATGGATTGGATGATTTCTTATGAAAACTAACATTGTTATAGCCTATGACTCATGACAGTTGATGATTCCAGAGAAAAATTACCCAAATAATGATTTGTAGTTAGCAGTGGTAATCTTTGCATTTATTATATGGAGGAATTAACTTTACGAAGAAAATTGTGATATATATACTGATCATAAAAGTTGAAAATATATATTCACACAGAAGGAGATAAACATGCACCCAAGCTGATGGTTAGATTTTATAAGGGATTATTATTTCATAATACATTAAAACCTTGGGAATGTGACCCAGGCGGCCGATTCTTTGATTTGGAAACATCACGCTAGCATATCTATGATGAGCACCACAAAATATCCAATATATCTAGATTTGAAAAGGATGGATCTATAAATCCTGATGTAATGGGGAAAATATTATCTTTCTCAAATGAATTTCCATCCCTATTTCCATGTGAAGATTAAGGAGGCACATAAGGAAGATAAAGAGCAACAAAAGAAGGTTAGAAATGTTCCTGAGTTTATCCTTGACCAGGATAAAATGAAAAGGTTCAGGAACTGTGTATGTGTTCCTTTAATGCTAGATTAGAATAATGATTTTTTAGAAGAAGCTCATATTTCTTTACTCTATATTCATCCTGGAAGTACGAATATATATTGATACATAAAAAGAATTCTTCTGGTGATATGGTATAAAGAGAGATATCATAGAGTTTGTATCTCGGATTTTTGTATTCCAGTAAGTTAAGGATGAAAAAATGTCTATAGGGATGTTGCATCCCTTACCCAAAATATAATAGAAATGATAGAACATTAATATGTATTTTTTCCTTAGATTACCCAAAAAATGTAAAGGTTTTAATTCTATAAGGGTGGTAGTTGATCTTCTTACTAAGTCAGCACACTTCATTACTATCAGAGAAGATTTATCACTTGATTAGATTTCTATAATATACATTACAGAAGTGGTAAAGTTTCATGGAGTAACATGTTCCATTTTATAATATCAAGATCTGAGTATTACCTCAAAGTTCAGGTGAATTCATTTGAAAGTACTTCAAACAGAATTGAGTTTTAGTACAACTTTTATTCCTCAAACAGAGGTTCATGTCTGAAAGAAAAATTCAAACAGAAATGGATATTTTGAGATCTTGTTCTCTAGATTTCAAAGGTAGTTTGGATCAACACCTTCCTCTAGTTTATTTTTCTTACAATAATATATTTCACTGAATCATTTTAATGGAACTGTATGATTCCCTTTATGAGAAAAAATGTAGATCACCAAAAATGTTGGGATGAGGTTGGATAAATAAAACTATTGTGACCTGATATCACTAATGAAATGGTCGAGATGGTTAGAACCATTCAACTGCATGTCAAGGAAGCTCAAAGTCGCCAGAAAAGGTATACTGATAACTATTGATGTTATCTATAGTTCGAAGTTGGTGAAAAGGTATTTCTATGAATCTCACCCTAGATGAATGTTATGAGATTTGAGAAATAAAGGGAAAGTAATCCCTTGGTATATTAGCCACATTGAAATTAATGATCATATCAGGATGGTAGCCTATTAGTTAGAAAATCCTCTAAATATTTTTCAAGTCCATGATGTGTTCCTTGTATCACACATGAGGATTTACAGTCCTCACACTTCACATGTACTAAAATCTGAGGCCATACTAGTTGAGTAGGATCTTTCTTAGGTGGAACAACCTATTGAAATTATAGACCGATAAGAGAAAGTTCTACCAAACAAGACCACTAATACGGTTAATGTTTTTTTGGATAAATCACTAGTTAATAGAAGCTATGTGGGAACTTGAGGATATTATGAAGCAGATGTATCCTCATTTTTTTACCTGAGTGATGAATTTTGGTAGCAAAATTCATTTTAAGGGGGTAGAATGTAACACCCTGAGTTTTATGGACCTTTTTTTCATTAAAATTAAATTTTCATTTATATCATGAAATTCACTAAGTCAAAGATTTATTTCAAATAAACCACCGACTTGTAATCCGTTACATGAAACACCGACTTGGAATATGATTCACACAACACTGAGTTGGAATACGATACCTACAACATTGAGTTTCTACGAAATATATCTTTTTATTGTTTTAATTATTGAAATAATATAATTATAATCTAGAATTTAAAAATAGTAATAACTACTTTTCAAATATTTTATATAATTTTTTATATTTATAAAACAAATTGATAATAAAAGATATAATTTTTGGTAAAGTGCTTTAATGATTAAAAACATATTTTTCTCGAATAAACTACTTATAATAATGAATGAACTTTTAGAAACATTTATAACTATAATTTTATAATTTTTTTAATTTAGAATGTATAAACTAGGTTTGGGTAAATTTTTGGGATTTTCTTAAGAAACTTCATTTTCTGGTAAATAGTGAAAAATAACGATTTTTATTTAAAAAATGGATTTATTTCTAATTAATTATTACCGATAAATTATTTTATAAATTTGTTTTAAGGTCGCATTAGATAAATATTACATATTATAATATAATTTAATTAAGTATAATCAATTTTACATTGAAACTAAAAATCTTAACAAACTTTTGAACTTTTTTTACTTTATACCCCCATTATTTCATTCTATCTATAGGATTTACACTAATCATAATTTTTATGATTCTATGATTTGAATTTAAAAAATCAAACATAAACCATTTTATTAATTCAAATATATATTTTCTTATAATATGAGGTTAATTTTTGACCAAAATGATTAGTAAAACTGATTAAATTTAATCATAGCAGTTACGTCCAAAGTAAGCTTAATTAAGATTAAACATTAACATTAAACCTTAACATTAAGGGCCCAAATTACCTACACACTTGTCCAAAAAAACTTATATATATATATATATATATCGTCCATAAAATTTTCATTCTTGAGTTTTTTTGGTTTTGTATGACTTTTTTTGTTATAACATGTGAAAACCAAACTTGTTTCAAAAAATTCCAAGGGAGTCATTTTCCTTCCCTATAAATGGTTACAACCTGTAACCATTCATCATACCTCCAAAACCTTTTAATTTCATCCATGATGTACCCATTTATCCTCCAAAAAATCCTCCCTTCTACCTTGAATCCTTCCTTTGGGAAGAAATATTCTCAAGGAATCCTTTTTGAACAAACCGAAAGGAGTTACCCGGTTTAGAGGTAACGTCTTCTCTCAATCTCCTTACATTTATTTTTATTTCTCCACCCATCCACTATATTTAATCCCTTATTGTGTGAAAAAAATTATCCTCAAAATAATATGATATTAGTATTCAATGGTTCAGACCTACGCTTATACACACCTCCATCTAATGGATGTTGAACATATTGTTTCTTCGTACAACGAACAACTACCTCACGAAACGATGATTGTTTATTTCTCCTTTAACACCAATCATGATAAACATTATGATCAAACAACTATTTATATATATAATATATTATATTTAATATGTATTTAATATTATTTTTCCCTTTTTCAACACACAACTTATTACCTTCCATTTGATGTTAATACGATTATCTCTTTTGAGGAAGTGTGGACTATCGCCCCCTCAATGTGATGTGATTCCTTCACACACCACATTGATTGTATGAATGATGGTTTTAATGAAAATATATGATATATATGATAAATTAATTATACTAGAATAATTTTACACACACTCACACACACACACACACATATATCCTTTACATAATTTCTAACAATACGACAATAAAGACAGAGATAACGTTCATGCGTACACACGACTTACGGTCTCCATGAATGGTATATTCCATTAGAATGCCTATATTATATAGATTATTATAACAAATTTATAATTTATATAACTTATATTTATATAGTTTTTTACATTATATAATCCAGGTTTATGTATATGGACCAAAGATGTAACAAATTAAGACAAATGTGAATAACAAAGAGAATTTTACCCAAAGTGATAAATTAACATAGGGCCATTAATAAGTGGGTGATATAAGGAAATAATAAAACCATATATGGTATTATGTATAAGAATATTATTTTTTTAAAATATTTAAAATACACTTATATTTATTATATAGGAATCCTGTATGAGTACACAGAAAGTCGAGACACAAGGTTAGGAGATTTAATCTAATTTTTAATTTTTGGGAGATACATGCTATCTTTTCCAATATTTTATTTTCTGTGGTGTATTTAATTACCATGATTTTATAATATGTAACATGAAATTAATTTTTTTATTCACATTACCATTGGATGATCCTTCTCTCGTGGTGATTAACATTCAAAATACAATAAATAGGTAAAATAGTTTTTTCTCAATTTGACTTCATTGAGACTATTATTTTGTTACACACCAAAACTATACATCAAGGTGTATATAATTTCATTTTAAATGTTACATAAATAATATACATCTTTTAATGATATATTATTCTTTATGTAATTTCATTTTCTTACTCAGAGAGTATGATCCGATGTCACCAAGTTATAAGAGTTTATTGAGACAATATCCCCATTTTTTCAATATTGTTTATGTTTAGGCTTACATTGATAAAATATTATGATTTATATTTCATGAATATTCATGGTTTTCCTTATTATATGATTATTAATGATACCCTAATTATTTAGTTCCATTATTTCACATTTTGGTAATTAAGATAACATTTTTTGTAAAATCTGACAACCACTCCCTTTGGTCGGAATCTATTGTATTCAAAAACCACGTTTTCAAAAATGTTTTCAAATGATCCTTGAAGATAATTTGAAAGGAAAAAATACTTTTAAAAATGTTTTATTGTTTTAAAAGATTCCTAAATATGTTTTCTAATCAATTTTTAATGAAAAATGTTTTCAAAGTGTATTATGTAATAAAAGTCATTTTCAAATAAGAAAGGATATTTCCCTCAAGAAATGGTTTTAAAAGATATTTCAAAATAAATTACCATCTACGGTGACATCAATTGGTTTTACTCATGATTTTATGAATAAATTATTCAATGTTTCCAACCATATTATTTCTCTAAATTGATAACATTTTGATGGCTTGATATTATGATATTTTTTTTCTCTTTCATGGGTTATATGCTTTTGAAACCTACTTCTTTTCATGGGCTGTGTTTATGATGAAATTATTATGAATCTATATATATCCACATGTTATTATATGTTTACATTATTATGATACCCATTTAATATAATTTTTTTTGATATGTTTATTTATGATCGTGTGTCACATGTACATATGTTTTCATTATGTTACAGGTGGCACCTATTTTCCCTCCAATGCCTTAAGTACATATTTATATCTCATTAGATAAAACAGGTCTAGAAAAAGGGTTACTCGGTTCAGTAATATAGTGATGGAATGAGGGTTTATCCATTCAAAAAAACATGGATGTAATGTGGGTCACTGAATTTAGTAATATAGGGCTGCAATAGGGGCTACCCAGTTTAGTAATGGACTTTGTCAACTAAGATGGCCATAGTAGTGGTGCATTGGATACTTTGGAAATCAGTATATTCTTATGTGTTTCTATAATTTCGTGTCTTATTGCTATGTTATTATTTAATTTCCTATCATCATTATTTCATTATGGTTCATGTCTTATGAACATCCAATCATTATTCTAGGATCATTGTTATGCAGGATATGATCTTCAATTTTCATGATCACATTCTCCGTTCCTTATGCTCGTGTTTATACTTACATGTCTACCATGTTTACCCTTATTAAGAATTTGGTCTCACCCCATTTTATGTCTTTACCCAGGTTGTGAAGACATGTATTATGTTTGAGGTTTCTAAAATGTGTGATAGTCAAGAAGATTATAGTGGGAGATAATGTAGCTCACTTATGTATATGTGGGTATGTTTTACATGTTTCCAAAGGTACTAGACTAGTACGATCTTCTTGAATCTATTTTTATAATGTTTATGTATTCTAAAAATGTTATGTAATGTTAATAATTATAAATAAAGGGTTTATATAATTAAATTGAGGTTTATAAGACATGACTATGTTCATCTCATTATTTAGAACATTTTGGAGACTCTTCTGAAACATCATGGTGAATCTTGGATCTTGATCAAATACAATCGATAGTGGTATTCCATACAACCTCACCACTTCTCTAATGTATATCCTTTAAAGTTGATTGAGTGATAAGTCCTCTTGAATTTTAATTAAGTGAGATGTATTTGTAAGAATATCAATAAAAAACCATATAGAATTATTTCTTGTTGATGTATTCAGAACACTAGTTTCAAAGACTATTTTTTTGTTTTTCCTTTTCCATGCAAGTATCTGAAATGGTTGCATCATCCTATAATATTAATTCCTTTCATCCTTTACTTGCTAACATACACAACACATTGATTGATATTATATGACTTACTTATTCATATAGCCCCACCAATAGTTTTATTGAAGATGTTGATACATATTTGTGGTCCCTAGATTGAAAGATATTGTCAAACATTTGTTGTCTTATAATAGATATTTTTTAACTAAGGATTTTATAGTACACATAGCTTTGAGAAAAATCTCACAAATCATTCTTAATTGAAATTGATCTACATGGATTTTCCTTTTTTATTTCTTCTAATTTCTTATAAATTCTCACATAATCTCTTTAAGTATAATATATCCACATCAAAAAGGATTTTTGAGCAATACTTTTTAAAGGATTAATGATTTATCTTCCTTAATTATTTCTATGTCCTTCCTCTTCCATTATTAAAAGATCAGATCCTTATCATCTCACTTAAATGATACAATTGATGGATTGTTTTCACTAAGATCAGTTACCACCTTATTCTATTTTCCATGATGGTAGTGGATTGATCAACCAAAGTTCTTTATCATATATAACAAAATTCTTCAGCACATATTCATCTCTTTCTTTGCTAATATATACTTTAGGCTCTTATGATCCTTATATGTTTCTCACTTATCCCAGAAAAGATATTTCTGCTAGATTTTCAACATGAATATCATTGAAATTAACTCTACATCATGCATTTGGAAGTTAAATTCATGAATATTCATTTTCATTGAAGAAAAGGATATAACACTCTCATTTTTCATTAACACACAACACAATCACTTCTTTAAAGAATCTATATATACCACGAATAGTTCTCTGCTTTGGGGTAGTGTATGTACCAGTGATGTAATAATCATTATTTTTAAACTCTTTTTAGATCTCCTTTTTAGCTCTATTTTTACTCCCTTCCGAGATTGTTATGATAGAGTGGTAAAAAATATCAAGAAATTCCCCAAATATTCGTGATAGTACTCATTTAATCAATGAAAACTACTGATTTCCATAATAGATGTTGGTTGTTTGTGTCCATTAATTTATTATATTATTTACGGTTCAAAAAATATTTCATTTCTTGTGATAATATTCTATAATAATTCTTAATTATTCTACCATAACACACGTTAATTATCATAAATATTTTCCTTTCTTAATGCCTTTAGCATAGTGCTCAATTACTCCTAATGCTCCTCCTTGCTTTTGGAGTATATTAGAATAAAATCTAAAAATACTGCAAAAACCTTTCAAGGTAATATCTAAAGACTATATTATTCCTATCCATGATGACTTATATAACATTATTGATTATTAATGGCATTACTATGAACACATAGTGCCCTTACCCTATATGGAATGTGTTCTTGGGGATATCTTATTTCTTCACCATTACTTGATAATACCCCTATATAAGGTCCACCTTAGGGAAGTATTTATATCCACACAGGTGATATAATAATTCATCAATCTATGGTAGATGATATTTTTTCTTTATTATGATCTTATTGAGTTCATGATAATCAATGAAAAGGCAGATTGTTTAATCCATCTTCTTGACGAATATGACTAGTGCACCCGAGGGTGAACCAGGTTAGCGTATAAAACCTTTATCATGAATGTCCAGTAACCGTTTCTTTAGTTCATAATATTCCACAATATATATTTTATTATGATTACTATATAATGGAAATTCATGTGGTATTATATCTGTTAAAAACTCAACCTCTCGTTTGGGAGGAAGACTACTCAATTCATTCGGAAACACTTCAGCGTATTCCCTCAAAATGGGAATTTCTTCAAGGATAGTCTTATCCTTGGAATCAATCATTTGAAATAGATAAATATTTTCTTAGTTAAATAATATCCATTATGGATATTTTGATGCTAAATAATTTTTTTCCTCCTTGTACTTGTACTTAATCGAAGGATGATTCCTAATTCAGAAAATGATTTCCTTCTCATGACAATTTATGATTGATCTATATAATGAAAGGCAATACATGCCCAAAATTGTTTCAAATTCCTTTAGAGGGTGTATCACAATGTTCTTAAGTAATTTTAGCACCCAAATTTTTATTGGGGAAGAGTTATATACTTTTGATAAAACAATTTCACCATTTTCCTTTTTCATTGAAATATCTATTTCTATGATTTCTCATGTTTCTTTAATTGTTATACTATACCTACATGATATAAAGGAACACATATAAATATGGAAGATAACCATACATTTTTCTTTTTTATTATGGTTATAACCATTTAATTCATCCAAAATAGACATAGAAAAGATAATTTTTCAAACTATTATACACTTAAATGGGAAAATTTATTATAAAATGGATAACTTCTAAATTACATGTATTTAATTACTTATTAATTTCTTGGATTTATTTAATTTTATCCATGATCTATTCAATAATATAGACATATGTCAGAATTTTTGTTCCATTAATAATGGTTCATAATGAGATTGAGAATTTTCCAATGTGTATCCTCAGAGGACTGTCAAACTAGGTGTACAACGATTCTCTTTGGCAAGAAATAGTTTATGAATGAGTCTATTATAATGTGTTGGTTTTGGGTATTACAACTAGGTACATATGTTCCAGAGCTGCATCAATGTATTTCATATATTTATGGATTTATTTTCATTGAAACTATTTACCCTATACATTACCAAAATGTATGGATGTATTCTTATGTTTATTCTAATACCTAATGATGTCTCTAGATTTTTCTTATCTTAATCCCAAAAGAACATAGCTTCCATTTTATACAGACTATGACAAATCTTCTCGTTATTACACATTTATTCTTTATTATTTACATAAGATTATACATAATACAATTGGGATGATTGATAAATCCAGATTCTTTTGGGATTAATTACATTATTTAACAACTTAAAATAGTTAATATAACACCATTATTGAAAACTTATTTAACATTATCATATTATTCCATCATACTGAAAACTATATGGGATAACCTAGGTTTATACATATTAATGTGGTGAGCTATAAATCCCAGTAAGGGAATAAACAAGGAATGACATGAATAAAGTATTACATGATATAAAATATCGATATCAATAATAAATAAATTGGGTGATAATCATAAACATGTGTAATGAGTCATGATATATCCTAATAATAGAAATCCACCATGTGAAATGTTGAAAATAATTAAACATGAATCCTAAATATATGTCAAGGAGAACCGAAAAGATTTCATGATTGAAAAGGTCCAATGATGGATTAGGTTAACTCCTTAATCCCTTGCATGACATCTCATGAGACTAAATCATTCTCCAATGAATTGAAGTACTATATAATTCTAGGTGAACCTATCACTTTCATTTTATTCTCATGGATAATTGTTTCCCATAGATCATACAACAAGGAATCATTTATCATAAAATGTTATTCCATGATCAGGGAGTTTGGAATACATAAATTTATGTATCTAATATATAATTGTAGGTTAGAAAAGGTGAAAACCAATTATATGAGATGGGTATGTGTATTCACTATCCATTTTTTGGCATGGAAAATCAATATGAAATTTTGATAGCATAAAGGTGGAACAAAATTGTTCCTGGGAAATATTAATTAGAAGTAAAGGGGTATTTAATCAAATTGAAATAAAAATTGTAGTAATAGGTATGTAGAATAATATATACCAACATTATTAATAATAGATAAATTTTATATAATAATGAAAATTCTTTAGTAAAGAAGAAAAGGGTGGGATCCCTTACTAAATTTTGGAAAGGTAACATGTGTTTGTAAAGGTTCATGGGACAAATTAATGATATTAAGAGTGGATTAAAATAATTTATAAATTAAATTGAGATTAATTAGGATATTTTGGAATTTATAACAACATTAAATAATGGTAATTAAGAGGCATAACATAGAATATGTTCTTGAATAAAACCATGAGTGGGATATCCCATACCTCGAGAGGGTTCTTCCAAATGCTAGGGGGTATATTCTTGAGAGATTGAGGGAACCTAAGAAGACTCTATATTAGGGAGGTTTGCGTAATTATGTGATCCATGTTTTTTTATTTAAGATAAATTAGAGTTTGTGTGGGTTTATTTTGGAAATTAAAAGTGAGTTCATTATTATTTTTCAAATGTAGGTTTTGGAAATCTATAAAATAACGAAACCAAACCACAAACCACCTCATGGGTTTTCCCATGGTTTCTAATAAATTGGAGTGTATTTAATTTTTTTTATTAATAATGGGTCATAAATTATTAAAATATTACCCTTGCTCATGTGGAAGTGAGTCGTGCCAATAAATAAATGATTTTAAAACATAAAATATATTATATTTTTTGTAAGGATTTATAATGGAATTAAAAAATTAAAAATTAAACATAGAATGAAATTAATTTTAAGGGAAAAATATATTTGTTTTGAATGAAATTTATGTATTTATTACACCATTTTTGGGTCATTATGATGTCACAATACACACTGTATATTTATATCGTATTTAATTTTTACCTGAAAATTCATTTCTCTCCAAAAATTATGAAACATTCACTGTGAGATAATTTTAAAATTATAATTAAAAATTATAATATTAATTTTATGTAAATAATTTTATAAATATTTGAAATTTCTATTTTAAAATAATAATTGTCATTTATTGAGAAATTCTTGGTTGTTTTTTAATTAAAAGTTTCTAAACCATTATAAAGTTTACAATTTAAATCATAAAAATTATATGCTCATTTATTTTAAATAATCATATATTTAATAATAATATTTTATTGAAATTTTTTTTATATCAATAATATTTTAATTCTTAAAAAATTCCTTGAATTTAAATATTACCCTAAAAACAATTATTTTGTTATCAAAATCAAAATCATTTATAATATAAAAATAATATAATGGAAATATATATAGTTATTATATTAAAAATAAATATTCTTATTCTTTTGGTCTTGAACCATTTCCATTTATTACACAAAAAAACTCATTAAGTGTATGGTGCGTGATGATCAGACTTTTTTGGGGTGGTTAAGAGTATATGGTTTGGGTAGTGATCTTGATAATCTTGAATTTTTTCAATAAACAGGTTTTCTTGTGCTTATGTTTTTAGTTATCATCTTTGGAATAGTCGAGGGAAAATTTCATTGATGTTATCTCCCTCAAAATCTCCAATATGTGGTATTTTTGGGGTAAGATACAACTTTTTTAGGCAATCACATCCTTTTGTACGGGTCAATATAGTTTTTCAAACTCCTATATTTATACTAATCATATGATCACAATTAAATAGCTATATTATCAATGTCTAATATTCGTAATGTTATTTAATTTTATATAGGATATAATAAAACCAAGGAAATCGGTTTTTTCTATAACCATAATACATAATTAGAAATTAAATTCAACTGCAATATTTTTTTTGTAAATGTACAGGTCATTACAGTTTTTTTACATAGTTGTATAATATTTTATTATTAATTACAAAAAACTATAAAATTATATATTTTCATGTATTTTTATTTTCCTTTGATAGATAGTGTGAATTCAATTAATGAATAATAAAACAAAAAATATTAATTTATGACTTAAATTAAATTTAATGGGTAAATATTAGATTTCAATACACCCACCCCCCTCTTGAGGAAATTTCTATATAACTATGAAAACATATATATTTTTGGGATCACATAATTATATAATTAATTGAAGTACTAGATCACATGAAAATGTAATTTAGTAAATAGATAATAAACAATAATAACAAGGATTTTATAGATCCCATTTCAATAATAAAATTTTTATTTATTAAAGATAATTAATGTATTAGAATATCATGATCTAGAATTTGTATATCCACATTATACTTGTAAACTTAATTTTTTTTAGGTTTTTTACACATTTTAATAATTGATCAATCGTCGATTATTTTTAACCAATGATCTATTCAAGGAATCAATCATAATCATGGGTTTTTTTTATCTTACCACACATTATTCATGTGTATTTTGTTACAAATAATATTATTTAAAATTTTAAAAACATAATTCCATCCTAGAATTAGTAAAAATCATTAGTGTTTTAATAATTTCAAATTTTTTCTCGGTAAAAGTGAGTTTAATAGGGTATTTAAATTTATATATTAAGAATTATATGTTTTCAACTTTTTATTTTTATTATTATTCATTTTAATATTCTTAATGTGATTTTTATAAAGTTTTGAAGTTAGATTTTGTTTGTCATGTAATTATTTGACTTACGATGATGTTTATTAATAAAGGAAAATGAATCTTATGTATAATCTGATGATTAATAATATATTTTTTAAATAATATAATGATGAAAATCAAAATTAAGATTATCACATTCACAAAGTAACAACTATTAATCAAGGATGGTATCCAAGGGAAATTATATTTATGACTATTTATTACCAACAAGTGTTGAAGTAGAACCAAATATCCTTATGTCACATGTAGCCCCAAAAAATACTAAACATGTTTCAATAATAATATGAAATATCAAGATTTAAATTAAATTTGTTAAGGTACCATGTGAAGATCTAAATACATATTATGTGAGTGTGTGTTGAACCATGTGATAATTATGAAATGAGTTTTATTCATGGATGTTCCATGATTGGAATTTAAAAAAGATGATTGAAATATATGGAATCTAATACATTCATTACCCCACATTCAATTCAATCATGGTATGATATGGAATTATAGTTCCTAGAATTATTCATTATATTATCCATATTCCATTCATGGGTTGTGGCCAAATAATATTTTTATTACTTATGTATAGTCTAGCGCTATACACATGGTAGTCTTTTATACAGGAGTGCACACAATTTCTTTTTTCACTTTTCATTGATTTTATGAAACATTAATTATGAAAAAAATAATAATGAAACAAAATAAAATAATGTAACTAAGAAAATGATTGAAAATGTATTAGCAATGATAGTGACTGAAAACTATAATATGAGAATAGTGATCAGGTCAGGGTCAATTTTCTAATTAGAATGCTATCCAAGTTCTAATTTATCAAATCCTATTATTATAAGTCGATTAAAGTGAGATTCACGGTTTCTTACTCTAAATTCCATGGTCAACTGGGGATGGTGATAGTAAGCCTTTCAATGATACTAGTTTTCTATACCCTCATTCTTTGTGAGAGAGTGTTTCTAGAAAATACCCTCAATTTACTTAGGAAACACCTCATTGGGTAATGTTTATCCCAAGAAAAAAAATCCAACCCTCCCACACGTACTAATGCTCATCAAGTAAATTACCACTAATCAATTTTATATTCATTCATATATAAACAAAAACTTAGCATAGTGATATAATAATAATTGAAAAATGAAAAATCTATAACAAAATAACAATGCTTGATATTACTTCATAATAATAACAAATATTATAAATTGAAATCAACATCAAAGAATAGAGAAATTTATTTTATTCAATGAGTAATAACAAATATATAATTAAAAAATTAAAAACCTCTTATTTCCCAATAACACAGATTTTTCCCCTCCATTTTAAGGGTAACCAATAATAATGGCAAAAAAGTAAATAAAAACTAATCAGAATAGATGAAACAAATAAAAGCATAAAATTTATCCACCAAAATCTATCCTCCAAAATATAGATCCACTTATGACCATTAGGTGATTAAAATACTCTAATGTAACTTCTTATAATATGTGGGAAATTAAGTCTTTTATTGATGATAAAAGTTTCAAAGTCATTTTACATTTATAGTATATGTTATGATATAATTAATGAGACATAATATTTCATGATATATATTCCCTAAATCTTCCCCCATAAGGAATCATTGAATGTCCCCATTAAAGAGAAAATATATCCATAATAACCAGTGTTCAAATGTATCGTTGATTTTTATTTCAAATCTAGTAATAATATATACATTTAGTGGTATTTATCCCATGTTATGCCTCATTTATAGAGGTGGTGTTAATTGTGTATGATATAAATATATTTCATCTTAAATGATTTTTTTGGGCATGTGGATGTTTGAATTAGATCTAGGTCCAAAAGCAGAAGTTAAATTCCACTATGAAATGAATCGTGAAAAAAAATCCAATTAAATCAATATTGTAAATGATATTCCTGAAATACCATAGTGATAAAAATCTATTAAAATTATATAATTATTCAATTTTCATATTTTAGCCCAAAACACACCAAAAACCAAAAATTATTCAAATTAGCTCAAATTGAAATATTTTTTGGGTTAAATCATTGAAATACATATGAAAATTGATGAAAGTATTATTTCTAACAATTCCCTCACATGTAGAACATGGAAACATGGTAAAATAAGATTTATAATCTAATAAAAGAAAATTTTAACCACAAATTTACGATATTGACCAATTTTTCAATAAGAAACAATGGTTATATATATTCATAAAAGTCCATTATTTCATGTTATTCATCTAGATTTTTCAATATATTTGGAATTAATATTTTATCCCATGACCATGAGACACCTACCTCACATAATTTTTTTTTCTCATCTCGCAATTGTAAATTTTCAACAAAGTTTTTCTCATGCAAACCCCTATAAGAGTCACCATAAAATTGATAAATTATTATATATCAACCCATTGTGTTTTAGGGAAAAGTCATTGCCCTGATGACATTTTAGGGTTTTTATATGGTTATTAATTTGTAGGATTTATATGTCAAACATTATGAGGATAAATGAGGGGGTCTTGGATCTTTTTAAAAAAATAGAATGATCCTAATTTTTACCTAAGTATGGTCTCCTCAAAACTCCCCATAGTTGTTAATCAACTCCAAAGTAATGTAAAATAAATTCTTGGAAATTCCACACAGTCTCTAATTATTCATCTTTATCATATAAATTTATACCCAAAATTTTAGGTCATATTAAAAAATATCTTGATAATCAATAATATTTTTAAATATCCAAATAGGTATAGATTCTATTATCATGAAATATTCTGAAAATAAAAAGCATTTAAAAATGAATATTTTAGAAGGAAAATCAACTACTCAATGTTTTTTCCAGCACAATTATCTCCAAATGATTTATCATAACACAAGATAACTTCCCCAACACTTAATATTAACTAGGTCATGGAATTTAACTTCAAGAGCCGGTTGGATAGGGAAAATTGGATTTTTATGTGGATATAGTAAAAAGTTGTTCATGGATTATAAGCAATGCATGGATTAAATTTATAATTCATGATCTAATAAAAATTATTCTGTTGAAAACGGGTCTTTAATACTAATGTAATTCATTAATCTATTAAAACACCATTACCCTAAATCATAAATGTTTTATAAGAATAAATCAAATTATGGTTAAATAATGTATGGTTTGGTTCTATGATGAAGTTAGTTTAATGTAAATAATACAAAAAAAGGTTCATAAACATTATGAGAATGTGATTTTAAAGTTAAGGACATCGATATGTGGCATGGTATTCTAAGATTAGAGTAATTTTTATGAAATTACTAAAGAATTAAACATGAAACAATTCCATTTTCAGTATTCATTTAAGATCAGTTTCATGGAATAAATTTCATCACTCATTAGCATGGGTTTCAAATATATAAAAGATAATCATTTGACATCAAAAGATTCAAATACACAAAAAAATAAAATTAAAAACAAAAAACATGAAAAATACATTTTTTAAAAAATAAAAAGATAAAAAATTGAAAATCCCTATATAAATAGGTCAACTAACCCACACTTAAATGATTTAATTCCCTCAATTAATTAATTATGATTTTAATAAGTATGAATCTTTGTTATTGATTCGCAATAAGAAATTATGTATAAAAGAGTAGTGTGACCTAATGGATTTTTTTGATAAACATATTATAGGAGTTTAATCACTTACCCTAGTTCTTGAATCATTCCCAATACAGACATGTTATATCTATAAAAATATTCATTATGTCTATTCTTACAACAACACAGAATAAATTATTAAAATATTTTTCTTCTTGGATGGTTTCCAATTGTTCCAGATATTTGTCTCTTATTTAATGAAATCTATACCTTAATCCTATTTAGGGATATGGTTTCCTTTGATGGATCTTCTCTTCTCTTGATGTGTGAGATTGACCATCAATTTTCTTGATCCACATGAAGTTTTTTTTGATTTTTTTCTATTCAAATTTAAATAAAATAGTTCTATTTTGAAATTAATTGAGTACATATTTATCTAGTTCTCAAGATCCTTTTTTAACATTTTTTATAAAAGATCATCCACAAAGCACTTTCATTGTATTGAAATTCTCTCCATCCTTGTGTAATTTTTGTTTTATAGTGATACATCCTGATTCCGTCTCACCCAGTTATTCTTTCTTCAAAGCTAGTTCCCTTTATATATCATTAATAATATTTTCATTTTCATCATATTTGAGTTTTAATTCTAGATATAAACCCATGAACCAAAATATTAATCATCCTTTTCTAATAAAATATAAAAAATTCCAATTTTGTTTCTTCATCAACAATGAATTTA
Source organism: Viscum album (assembly GCA_963277665.1). Lineage (NCBI taxonomy): Eukaryota > Viridiplantae > Streptophyta > Magnoliopsida > Santalales > Viscaceae > Viscum > Viscum album. Next base: position 941,936,140 of record OY728129.1, read on the forward strand.
AAACATCCATAAAATTGTTAAATTACCTATAATGTGGATTTTTTTAATAATATGATTCTCTATGGTTGAAAATTTTCAAAACATAGTTTATTAATTATTTGGTTTTATACCTTCTTTTTGGGCTATTTCATTTAGTGAATGACAACATAATGGAAGCCTCATGGATTTAGGTATGTTTAAATACTCAAAACTATCAAAAAGTTCCATTAATAGTGTTCCTTTATGACTACAAACCATATTTTTCATTTTCAAGAAAGATGGTTTATAGGTATCCGACACCCATAGCTTACAACCAATAAAGCAAAATGAAATTTCAAAATTCAAATTTCCAAGAACCATGACCAAACCACAGTCCACGTGCTACACCACATGTCAACCTTGAGACATGATCCCATCATCGAGCGTCACCATTCATTGCAGGTCACCGACGAGACCATCGGTCCGTTGCGATCACTGGCACACCAATCGGCCTCCCACCTTTTGCATCCAAACTCAACATCATCACATTCACTAACATCTCTCACTTTTGGCACGCTGATGAAATTTGTCCACATCCTTGTCACCTCCTCCTTAAAGTCGGAGAACACGTTGACCTTCATCGATGGAATCCATGTTTCCACCACCATCACAATCAAAACATTGTAGAAAAAAACACTGTAAAGATCTTTAAATTTCAAGGAATTTTTTTTCTTAATTTCTTTGGGATTTTATGAGAATGTAGTTTCTGACATCACCTTATTCTGAGGCTCGGTGTTCCCGAAATCAATTTCCGAAGTTTATCTTGGGTACGTTCAGTGAACGAACGAGCGGGTTTTTTCTAACTTTTGAACTGGTGCTCGGAATTGAAATCTGAGGGCACCGATGAAACTACAGTGCCAGTAATTTCTTAAGAAGACTTTTATTGGAGTTGCATTTGCTTGGGGGGAGTTGTTAAAAAATAAGGTTTAAGTGTTAAGTGAAATAAAGTTGTGTCACAACTTCATTTCTCTTATCTAAGTGGTGTAACTCCCATGTGTGGGAGTTGGAGTGGGACCTGCTTAATACTAACTACTCCTGTTAGGATATTAGTGAGGTGGGGCCCACAAAATCCCCCACCTTTTCAAATTCCCTAACTCCTCTAATCCCCTCTTAAATTATGTGACACTCCCTCGCATTAATGTTGCCAACTTAACTCCATTTAATTTTGACAACTCAAGATTAATTAAATTAAGTGAATTCAACTTTTGAAGTTTTGAAAAGCATGGAAAAAGAATAAAATAAGGTGAGGCCTTATTTTATTTGGTTGTGGTTCGTTGTGTGGAGACTTTTCGGAAGGAAGCTCTAAACTCTTCATCTTCTTCGTTGAAGAACGCTGTGACCTCGACGAAGAACGTCGTCACCGCAAGGAATGATCGACGTGCCGTTCTTCTCCTATCCATAGCCGGTGTGAGACATCATTACCTACTTGGATGTACGCCGACACCGTCAACCGCGATGCTGAATTTTGACACCGTTGTTGAGGTAGGAGTTCATTTTACAATTCAAGAATATTTTGACAATTCATCGTTAAATTATTGGCCGCCTGTTATCAATATAATGGGAGGAGGTCGGACCGCACAAACACGGCCGATCCTCCTCCCCTTTTGTTGTTGACCTTCATTTCGGCTTGAAGCGGGGGCAATGCAGTGCCGTTGCACCGCACCGGGACGACAAGGACCGTGGACGGAGCGGGCCGCGACGGTGGAGCGCGGCGCCGTCACGCCGCGCCAATGAGACCAAAAGAGGTCGCGGCCAGGAGAGGGCCGCGACGAAGGAGCGCGGCACCATCACGCCACACCGGAGTATCAAGGGGCCACGGCCGGGGCGGGCCGTGGCTGGGGCGGGCCGCGGCACCGTCGTGCCGGGCCGGTTGAAGGGGAGCCGAGGCTATGGGGGCGGCGGTTCGACAGAGGCGGCCGGGCTCTGCCGGCTTCCGACACCTCCAGGAGGTGGGACTGGTGGGTCCCACGGTAGCCTCACCAGTCTGCCAAGATGGACGACCATTCCAAGAAGTCCGGGGGTTCAAAACCCCCGGCCAACACACCTAGGGCGGACCCCACAGGGGTCTGCCATTTCAGAAATCAGGGGGGCGACACCCCCCCTTCCACGTCCGTCGTGCTGGGTCGGCCGCCCGCGCCGGTGGGTCCGGGCCGCGGCCAACCGGGCCGGACCCGGAACCGGGTCGGGTCGACCCGGTTCAGGCCGACCCAGGGGGTATTGGGCCAGGTCAGACCGGTCCCAAACCCCCTACTTTCGGACAGATCCGTTCATGTGGCCATAACTTGGGCTACGAACCTCCGATCGATTCACCGTTAGTTGCGTTGGAATACTTGTATCAGGATAGTTGTTTCGGTATATTACACTCATGTTTTCAGAGAACTTTGGGTATGGCCGGGTTGGTTCGAACCCGAAACCAACCGGGGCCTCAGAGCGGAAACTGATATAACTTGAGCTTCGGACGTCCGATTGACGTGCCGTCAACTTTGATGGATTACTCCTGATGAGACGGATCTTTTGGTATACTTCAATTGAGGTTTGGATGCAGATGGAGTAAGGGCTGGTTGGATTGTACCGGAAATCCAACCGGGCCCCTGGAATGGAAAAGCTGATAACTTTCAAACCGGACAACCGTTTGGAGAACCGTTAGCGGCGTTGGTAATAATTTTGAGAATCGGTCCCTATGAGTATACCCTATGAGAGTTCGGGGTATAGTTGAGATACTGTCGGGTTGGTCTTACACGAAACCAACCGGGCCCTCGGGACGAAAAGGCTAATAACACACATACCGGGTGTCCGATTGACGCGCCGTCTGTTGTGTTGAGATTCCTATGACGTGGAAGACCCTTGGGATAATTCGTCGTGGGAATTTGTGATACTTGTATTATCGACAAGTAACTCCTAGAGCGGACCCTCTTGGTGACGAGCAAGTAGAGTGCAAAGACCTAGTAGCTGGCTGAGACTTCATAACTACTGATCGATCGAATCAGAGTGATTTGGATAGCCCAGTGGGGAGCACTTGGTTGTAGCGGAAGACCCACAGTGGAGGAGCGCTTGGTTGTAGCGGCAGAACCGCGGTACTCGACAGAAGGAGTACCTCTATAGGCTATGAGGGGGTGTGCGTGGTTGTAGTGGCAGACCCATGGTGGTAAGCGCTTGGTTGTAGCAGCAGGCCCACAGTACTCGACAGGTGGGGTACTTCAGCAGTCCAAGGTTTGTGGGAAGAGCTTGGTTGTAGTGACAGACCCACTGTACTCTACATAGGAGGAGTTCTCCATTAGCTGTGGTTTCGACATCATGAATGAAATCCTGGTTTGAGCTGAGTCTTAATTTCCAATCACTATCGTCGATATGTTTGTTTTGCTATCCTATATGGATTGGGTTTTGCTTTCCTGTGTGGATTGGATTGTACTTTCCTGTGTAGACTGGGTTGAACTTGGTCTCGTGAGTTGGAGCATAATTGGAATTGATGACTTAGGTATATGTATGGGCATATAACTAAGTAGAGTTAGTTGATACTTTGTGTTTGTATCTTTCCTTCGTGGATTATCCTTCATGGATTCTGGGAGACCTTCGGGCATCTCGGGGTCCCTACTGAGTATCGTATACTCACCCCTGCACGGGCTATGCCCGCACCTAATTGTGTTGGATGCAGACGATAGACATCACTGATCGTGGTTGAGGCTTTTAGAGCTGGATGGTACCCAGAGGTGGATCTCACGACGAGTCGGTACCCATAGGTGGATCTCACGACGAGTCGGTACCTGAAGGAGATAGATAGACGTGGAGTGCTGAGGAGGACATATGTACCTACCCTTCAGGTAGGAAGCCAGAGGACGATCCAGGAGCTGCTTGTCACCTTTCAGCTATCGTCCTTTGAGTTGTACTTTACTTTCAGTTGTAGCTGTACCTTTCTTTTGGGCTTGTATTTCCAGCCCCTTGTACTTTCAACACATTTTTTTTTAATTCTTTACTTAGTGTAGCTTCTTCTTGTACTCTATTTTTGTGTGTTTTTGTTTCATAAAGGCAATGTCTTCCCCTTTTTTTGGGATTTACACCTTTGGTGCTAGTCGCCAGCCCCTGGCCTATGGAAAGTGTCTTGGGGTAGTCAAGGCACGGGCCCCGAGGACGGGTCGTGACAAATTGGTATCAGAGGAGTCGGTTCTACCGCAGAACTCGGGAATCTGATAATTCTTTTCTGTGAAGCAATAGTGTTAAGGGTACCGAGTGTGGTATTCAGTTCAGGGAGTCCAGTGTTGGTGCGGTGACCGACGTATCCATACACCAGGACCCTAACTTCTGATTTCCGACCTAGTGCACGAAAACACTGATTACGTGTGTGTTTCCAAAAGTTTTCTCTAAGTCAGCTCACCAGGTATAGTCTTTGACTGTGTCACATTTGTTTTTTTTCAGGATGACTCCTTGTAGAAGACCAGCTAGAGCCCCGAGAGTTGTATGTACTGACAGTCCGCCGAGCGATGAGGCCTCAGTACATGGCCCTCTTCCAGTTGAGGCACCAACGGAGGCACCAGCGGTACTACCACTCGTTGGGCCATCGATGCCACCAGCCCTAGCAGTAGAGAGTGCACGTCGCTTGAGCACACTTCATGAGTTATAGCATCAGAGGCCACCTAGGTTTAGGGGAGAGACGAACCTGCAGGCGGCTGAGGATTGGCTGGAGGCTGTGGTGAGAGTCTTCAGACTAGTAGGGACGCCAGCAGACTTCATGGTGATCCTTGCTGCCAGCCTCTTTGAGGCAGCAGTAGGCAGATGGTGGAGCCTGATGCTCTAGATGCATGATGAGGTGACACTTCTGTTGGTAGACGTCGAGAGCCTGTTCTGTGCAGAGTTTGTACCAGGCACCCTTCGAGCGGTGCGTATACAAGAGCCACTTCATCTTCAGCAGGGTAACATGTCGGTGGTGCAATATCCAGCGAGGTTCACCGATCCCTCACGCTACTCCACATATATAGTACGGAACCCGTTCTTCAGGGATCAAACCTTCGAGCAGGGGCTCAAGTGAGAGATTATAGCTTCAGTTGTTTCTCATAGCATTCCGACACAGACAGGGGTGTTGGAGAGAGCCCTCTTAGTGGAGAGTTTCCTTGTTGAGCAGTCTCCAGCAGTAGGACCCACCACCAGCTGGCATGCAGCAGAGTCTTCTGCAGCGGGAAGTAGACAGATGACACAGAGGTCCAAGAGGACCAGACCTACAGGTGGTCGACCGCATGACACATGATCATGTGTGTGAGGCATCCAGGGTGGAGAACGACTTACCAGGAGTGGACAGTGTTACTCCTACACCGGGGTTGGTTACATGGCACGTGACTGTCTGACCTTCCATACAGATGACCAGCAGATAAATGAAGGACCTCCCAGGTAGAGGCAAAGGTTCGAACGAGGCGGACCACAAGGATTAGGAGACCGAGGCAGGGGAGCTAGCCGTGCAGCTGGTGGTGGACGACGCTTCAAGGTGTTTCCACCACCACCACCAGGAGGTCCACCCCAACCGTAGGGAACAGGTGGACATGCGAGAGCTCATATTCAGGCAACTAAAGCATACGACTATGGAGCTCCGGAAGCAGGCAAACAAGAGAGGGACTAGTTCCAGGCATGGAGACCTTTGATCTTGGTGCTACTAGCTTCCTTTTGTTTTTGTTGTGGTTTTATGTGTCTTTGTACTTTGAGCTGTAGTAATAAAAGAAAACTTTCTTTGTGACGTTTACTTTCCTGTCCTCTCTGTATGGTTGATACTAAGAGGTTCCGGTTTAAACCATTTACATGATCCTCACTTTTGAGATACCTACTAGAGGAGACCCAGTGACCACACACTGCTGCCGACAGTGTGACTCGACCCTTGGAGGCGAGAGTAACGGTTCGATCTCTTGGTAGTAGCATCGAGGCCTTACGACGTCATCCATGGCATGAAATAGTATCGTTCATGTCAGGATTGACTATATTTGGCGAGGAACATGGTTCATCCAGGGGATGATACCGGATTTATCATTTAGGCAGAGGATAAATCTTATAAGCTCTTGAAGAACGTAAACAATGAAGGGTGGGAATGTGTTCTTACAATTGGCTAGTCTCACCCATTGATCGTTGAGCGAACAATTTACGGTTCTATCCAACCCAATAGTCTTAGGTATTTCTTCTCCCGGAAGGACATGAACCAGAGACATCGGTGATAGCTTGTTTTTCCTCCAGGACTATGACTTCGTGATAGTTTATACTCATGGAGAGGGGGATGTTGTAGCAGATACTCTTGATAGGAGACTGGGCTTTCAACTATTAGGAGTGGTGAAATAGCAGCTAACCGCGTTTCAGTTATCCTTTTTGGATAGTGATAGAGTCAAATCGTGTAGAACCAGAAATGGTTCAGGCTACGATGGAGAAGGTGCAGATCATCCTTGAGCAGATGAAGACTGCACAGAGCAGACAATAGTCTTTTGCTGATTGGAGACAAGACCACAGAAGTTCGAGGGTGACAACCACTTCTTTAGACGAGCCACACCTCAATGGGGTCTACGGAGATATGGATGAGGTGACATGTTATCTTCGAGGTTCAACGGACCTTTCTAGGTCCTCAACAGGGTAGTCGAGGTGGTTTACCGCTTGACCTTTTCACCTCAGTTGCACCAGGTATACGACATATTCCACGTATCTTAGCTGAGGAGATACATGCATGACCCAACACATATCATTGATCATGGGGAGATGGACATCGATGATGGGGCGACTTTTGTGGAGGTCCCGATGGATATCGAGGATCGACAGGAGCATATCCTACGTAGACGGTCGATTACTCAGGTGTGCTTTCACTGGTAGCTCGAGAACCTCCAGGAGAGCACATGGGAGCGGAAGGCTTAGATGTGTGCTCAGTACCACTTTGTTTTCCTTAGTGTGTGTTGAAGCTTTACAGGGACGTAAATCCCTGAGGTGAGAGTAATGTAAAGACCCATAAATTTCAAGGAATTTTTTTCTTAATTTCTTTGTGATTTTACGAGTACGTAGTTTCTGACGGCACTTGATTCCGAGGCCCGGTGTGCCCGAAATCAATTTCTGAAGTTTAGCTCGGGTACATTTAGTGAACAAATGAGTGGGTTTTTTCTAACTTTTGAACCAGTGCTCGGAATCGAAATCTGAGGGCACCGATGAAACCGCAACGTCGGTAATTGCTTAAGAAGACTTTTATTGGAGTTGTGTTTTCTCAGGGGGAGTTGTTAACAAATAAGGTTTAAGTGTTAAGTGAAATAAAGTTGTGTCATAACTTTATTTCTCTCATCTAAGTGGTGTAACTCCCATGTGTGGGAGTTGGGGTGAGACCCACTTAATCCTAACTCCTCTTGTTAGGATATTAGTGAGGTGGGGCCCACACGAGCCCACACCTTTTCAAATTCCTTAACTCTTCTAATCCCCTCTTAAATTATGTGACAATCCCTCGCATTAATGATGCCAACTTAACTCCATTTAATTTTGACAACTCAAGATTAATTAAATTAAGTGAATTAAACTTTTGAAGTTTTGAAAAGCATGGTAAAAGAATAAAATAAGGTGAGGCCTTATTTTATTTGGTTGGGGTTCGTTCTATGGAGACTTTTGGGAAGGAATCTCTAAACTCTTTATCTTCTTCGTTGAAGAATGCCGTGACCTTGACTAAGAACGCCATCACCGCAAGGAGTGATCGACATGACGTTCTTCTCCTCTCCGCAGCCGGTGTGAGACATCATTCCCTCATTGGACGTACGCTGACGCCATCAACCGCGACACCGACTTTTGACACCGTTGTTGAGGTAGGGGTTGATTTTACAATTCAAGAATATTTTGATGATTCTTCGTTAAATTATTGGCCACCTGTTATCAATATAACGGGAGGAGGTCAGACCGCACAAACATAGCCGATCCTCGTCCCCTTTTATTGTTGATCTTCATTGCGGCTTGAAGCGGGGGAGACGCGGTGTAGTTGCACCGCGCGGGGACAACGAGGACCGTGGCCGGAGCGGGCCGTGGCGGTGGATCGTAGCACTGTCGCGCCGCGCCAATGAGACCAAAAGAGGCCGTGGCCAGGAGCGGGTTGCAGCGAAGGAGCGCGGCGCCATCGCGCTGCCCCGGAGTATCAAGGGGCCACGGCCACGGCGGGCCGCGACGGAGGGGCGCGATGCCGGCCGAAGGGGAGCCGTGACAGTTCGATAGAGGCGGCCGGGCTCGGCCGGCCGCCAACACCTCTAGGAGGCAGGACCGGCGGGTCCCGCGGTAGCCTCACCGGCCGTCCAAGATGCCCGACCATTCCAAGAAGTCCAGGTGTTCAAAATCCCCGGCCATCACACCTAGGGCGGACCCCACAAGGTTCCGTTGTTTCAGAAATCAGGGGGGCGACACCGCCCCCCCTTCCGTGTCCGCCGGGCCGGGCCGCCCGCGCTGGGTCGGACCCTCGCGCCAGGCCGGCCACGCCGGTTGGGCCAGGCCGCGCCAGCCGGGTCGGGCCGTGCCCAACCGGGCCAGACCCGGACTCGGGTCGGGTCGACCTGGTTAGGGCCGACCCAGGGGGTATTGGGCCAGGTCGGACCGGGCCCAAACCCCCTACTTTCGGACATATCCGTTTAAATGCCCATAACTTGCGATACATACCTCTGATCAACGCATATTCAGTTGCGTTGGAATCCTTGGATCGAGACGGTCGTTTCAATATATTACACTCAAGGTTTCGGAGAACATTGGATATGTCCGGGTTGGTTCGAACCCGAAACCAGTCGGGCCCTCGGAGCGGAAACTGATATAACTTGAGCTTCAGACGTCCGATTGACGTGCCGTAGACTTTTTTGGATTCCTATTGATGAGATGGATCTTTTGGTATACTTCAAATAAGGTTTGGACGTATATGGAGTAAGGCCGGGTTGGATTGTACCCGAAATCCAACCGGACCCCTGGAACGGAAAAGCTGATAACTTTTAGACCGGGTGACCGCTTGGCGAACCATTAGCGACTTTGGTAATCATGTTGAGAATCAGTACCTATGAGTATACCCTATGAGAGTTCAGGGTATAGTTGAGATACGATCGGGTTGGTCGTACACGAAACCAACCGGGCCCCCGGGACGAAAATGCTAGTAACACACAGATCAGGCATCTGATTGACGCGCCATCTATTGTGTTGCGATTCCTATGACGTGGAAGACCCTTGGGATACTTCTTCTTGGGACTTTGTGATACTTGTAGTATCGACCAGGAGCTCATGGAGCGGACCCTCCCAGTGATGAGAAAGAGGAGTGCATAGACCTAGTAGTTGGCTGAGACTTGACGACTTCTGATCGATCGACTCGGAGTGATTCAGATAGCCCAGTGGGGAGCGCTTGGTTGTAGCGGCAGACCCACGGTGGAGGAGCGCTTGGTTGTAGTGGCAGACCCATGGTACTCAACGGAAGGAATACCTCTGTAGGCTATGAGGGGGTGCGCTTGGTTGTAGCGGCATACCCATGGTGGGAAGCACTTGGTTGTAGCAGCAGGACCACAGTACTCGATAGGTGGAGTACTTCAGTAGTCCAAGGTTAGTGGGAAGCACTTGGTTATAGCAGTATGACCACTGTAATCGACAGAGGAGGAGTTCTCTAGCAGTTGTGGTTTCTACATCATGAATAAAATCCTGGTTTGAGCTGAGTCTTGATTTCCAATCACTATCTTCGATAGGTTTGTTTTGCTATCCTATGTGGATTGGGTTGTGCTTTCCTGTGTGGATTGGATTGTAATTTCTTGTGTGTACTGGGTTGAACTTGGTCTCATGAGTTGGAGAAGAATTGGAATTTATGACTTCGGTATATGTATGGGTATATACCTAAGTAGAGTTAGTTGATACTTTGTGTTTGTATCTTTCCTTCGTGGATTATCTTTCGTGGATTCTAGGAGACCTTCGGGCGTCTCAGGGTCCCTACTGAGTATCGTATACTCACCCCTGCACAGGCTATGCTCGCACCTCATTATGTTGGATGCAGATGATGGACATCACTGATCGTGGTTGAGGCTTGTAGAGATGAATGGTACCCGGAGGTGGATCTCATGACGAGTCGGTACCCGGAGGTGGATCTCACGACGAGTCGGTACCCGGAGGAGACAGACGGACGTGGAGTGATGAGGAGGAAATCTGTACCTACCCTTTAGGTAGGAAGCCAGAGGAAAATCTAGGAGCTTCTTGTCACCTTTCATCTGTCATCCTTTGAGTTTTACTTTACTTTCAATTGTAGCTGTACCTTTCTTTTGGGCTTGTATTTCCGTCCCTTTGTACTTTCAGTACGATTGTTTTACTGCTTTACTTAGTGTAGCTTCTGCTTGTACTATTTTAGTGTGTGTTTTCATTTCATAAAGGCAATGCCTTACCTTTTTATTGGGATTTATGCCTTTGGTGCTAGTCGCCAGCCCCTGGCCTATGGAAGGCGAGCTTGGGGAAGTCACGGCACGGGCCCCGCGGACAGGTCGTGACAAATACAACCATGCCTTATTGAACCCAAAATAACCAAAGCAATAATGACGAGAATCCTTCGAGAACCAAAACAACCATAACATACCTAATCAGATCTAAAATAAACAAGACAAGAGAGATACCAAGTCTTCACAGACCAAAATCAACATCGACAGATTTTGATATCACCTCCTCAAACCAGGAGATAAGAGTATGAAATGACACCAGATCCAAACTAGCCGCGAGCATATCCAAGAAAACAAACTATATTCCACCATAAACGAATTCATACCGCATGAGGTTTGCGAACCCTCCAAAGAAGATCTTGAAATTAGGCTTAAATTGGATGCGGTCCACCCTCTTTCTTCTCCACCTCAAACCACCATCCATATGAGGGAACCAAAGCTTCTCAGCATCCATGATGAAGAAGAATAAAAAAAGATAACCCGAGATGCGGGGGGGATTTTTCGCCATGGAGAAGGTGGAGTAAACCCTAGAGAGGGTAGAGCGACAAGAGCGACGAGAGATGCCCTTTACGAGAACATCCGTCCAAGTGTTCCTTTATGCACATTGATGATGGTTGTTTATGTCTTTAATAATGGTATCCCTATAATGATGGTTGGTTGTGAAGATATTCTATATTATTCCATTATTAGTATGTAAAAGTTATCTATGAATAGTAGATTATGCACTTTCATAGTTACATCTTCCAAAACACCTTTTGGAAAAATGGTTAACCTATTCGAGAGGTATACCACCACTCTAGTGGGATTCAATTTTCCATTCTAAAAATATTTAAATTAAGAGAGAGACAATATGTTTATCTGGGAACCTATATCATATAAATAATTAGTAAAATTAAATAAACTTATAGTCTATGTAATATAGAATGTCTATGGATCTTGAAATTTTGGTGGTATCAGTGATGTGATCGGTGCTGGGAAACTTTTCCCAAGGCTAAGGTGCTCATGTTCATATAGTCATCTTCATTTGGTTAATATTTGTTGGAAAAAATCACATACATTAGGATTTATCTTATGGATTCCAATTATTATATATTTATCTCAACCTTTTGAAAGTCACCAATGATTCTGTTTGAAGGTGCTCTTCTTTAAGTTTTGGTTTTCAAATTAATGCAAAAGGGAAAGGTTCAAGAATCTCGTTCTTCTACCTTTGATTCCTTTATAGGGGTGTCTCATTTCTCTATTTTATAAAACTCATTATTACTTTTCATGAAGCATGTCTTATTCCCTCATATATCTTGTTTTACTAGAATTTCATTTATCAAGTGGTTAGATGTCTTTTCCACTAAGTGTTATAACTGAATCGATATTCTTCATAGGATTTAGAATTTTCCAAGAAGAGGGATTATAAGGACCTCTTGGTCAGGAATTCCATGAGAATATTTAACATTTTTTACAATTCATTTATGGTTTCTTTTATTACCTTACACTCATATTTCTTCTATTATTTTTAAATTAGACATTGTCCAGTGGTGGATGGATGTTCATAGGGTCTCTTGAAAGATGGTGGTTGAATGTGTTACATTTCTTATGACTGTTTTTTATTTGTTGGGAGGGTGAGGGTTTTGATATAACTATTGGTGGTAATTAGGATGATTATGGTACATGTTAGGATAGAAATACCCCAAATTATATTTTTTGTTTCCATATCATCTTTGGTATGGGGGTTGATACATTATATTTTACTAGATCTGTCATGGATAAAATGTTGAGTGTATATTTTTGTCCCATGTATCTTAGGACACTATTTAGTATAATGAGTGGTAGCAGAACATAATCATTATACCAAAAATGAATATTATTTTTTAATTTTTTTATTCATAGTTATATTTTGGACTAACCTTTTAAGGTCATAAACATTGGTTTCTATCAACATATATGGGTTATATTGTTTTACCACATGTGTCCCCCTTGAATCCCATACATATCCTTCCAATTTTTTAGATTTTTATACATTCTTCTAAAACTCTCATATGATATCTACTTGTTTATTATTGAACATAAATCCTCAAGATGAGATATCTAGAATATATTGATCAATTATTTATAACTCCATGATAAAATAACACATGGAATTAGTTTTCCTCCATTTTAGGATGTTGTTATCTAGCACAAAGTTTCATAAAATTCTCCCAGTACTCATAGTGGGTCCCTCAAGTTTATTTTCATTTGAAATAATTATCTTTTTTAATGGTTTTTCTCTAGGATATTGGAATGAGTATTTTAATGAATTATTATATTATATATTCCTTATAACTAATAACCCCTTGTTGTAGATTGTACAACCATTCTTTAGACTCTTATTCGAAGGATAAGGGAAATTACCTCCACTGAAATTTCTATTAGGGGGCTTCACCTTGGTGTAAAGGATGAGAAGATGATGATGAATTCATGGAAATGCCCATTTGTGTCATCTATTGCAAGACCAAAAAATTTTGGAAGCTCAAGAATCATATTGACATGTAATTCAAAATAATTTGATTCAGTTGGTGCAATGGGTTGTCTAATTTGAATTAAAAATTTAGGTAGGCATAGATAGCGTAGGGATTTATTGGGATTTTCAACCATGTTTTCATATTTAGAATGAATACTAAATGTGTCATTTGAATCTATTAGAGTTATTTTGTAAAAGTGTTTTTTAAAATTTAGTTTTCTTATTTAGGTTATAATTCATTAAATTTTAATTTCAAATTCAATAAATGGTCATTTGAGTTGTGGGTCATTTAATTTAATTTTCTTAATGTTGTTAAGTGGAAATATCTCCTCATAAATGGACCTAAGCATGATTCATGCCTATCATAATGGATTAAATAAGAATTTTTTTTATTAACTAAGTGTAGTATAGAGTTTAACTATAGGTAGTATCCTGAAGGGGATTTTACATAAAACATTTTTTACTTTCAACTGATTTTTGGAAAAGTTGATTTTGAAAACAAGCTTAAGAAATGAAATAAAAAAGTAACTAATGAAGAGATTGAAATAAAATTGGAAACAAAAGTGATAGAAATTTTTTATATGAGATGGGTAGTAATTATAGTGTAGGTTTTAAAATTAAAACGTTATTCTAGATGCAATTTATCAAATCATCTTCTACTATATCGATTAAAGTGAGATTTGATGATCTCTTCCTCTCATTCCCTTTGTCTAATGGTGATGGTGCGAGTAAACCATTCCAACATCTCTATTTTTTCTACTATAATTCCATGTGAGAGAGAGTTTTAAGAGAATGTACAAAATTTAATTTAGTAAAACCTGATCAGATCTTATTTATCCCAAACAATAAAGAATATCTTCTACCGCTCACACATGTATCTTCGTTAATAAATAATCTCACCACTAATCCATGGTCTATTCAATTTTATAAGACCCAAAACCTAGAATATAAAGATAATGACAATTTATAAATGAAAAATAAACAATAGAATCAAAAATCAAATACAATCACACTTGTTAATAAAACCCTCTATTAGTAATTAAATGTAACTTCATAGAATAGAGAATGAAATTATATTTTTTAATGTGAAGAACCCAAGAATTAAATAAATGGAAAACCTCCCCTTCTCCAATCACTCATAAGTTAACCCCTACATGGATACATTAATTGGGAATAATGGTTAAGAAAAATGATTAAAAAACAATGAATAATATAGGTAAATATGAAAATCAGGCAATTTATCCTCCAGATTCATCCAAACAAAGGTTATCTCTTCTTCATCCCACCATATGGATGAAACACTCAGAGGGTCCTTCTTGAAAAATAGTGTTTTATATTAACCCTCAAAATTTAAAAGTCACAAGACATGAATACAATAAGATATGATCTAATTAATTAGTTACACATTTTAGGGAAAATTATTTCTTAAATCTTACTCCATTTCAGAGCATTAAATGGATACATTAAGGGAGAATATCCCAATGAAATTAAACATTCCAAACAATCATTGATCCATCTTTAAAATATATCTAGAATCATTTCAATTGTATTTTTTTATCTAGAGTTATGCCTCATTTGCTGATGTGGGGTTCATTCAATTGGAGAGAAATATTATTCAATTTGATTTAGTTTTTGGGCATATGGATGTTCAAATTAGCTCCTGGTCCAGAAGAAGAAGTTTAAGCTCACAAACAATGGAATAATTCAAAAAACTTAAAATTTTTCAATATTATAGAATATATTCTCGAAATACTTATGTGATTATGATCATTTTTATTTATATAATTAAGAAATTTTCATATTTTATCCCAAAACAAACCAAAAATCCAAAAAGGATAAAATTCATCTAAAATTGTTAAATTAGTTGGGATTTAATCCTGTAAATACATAATAAAGTGGTAAAAATATTATCTATATTACTGCTCTCAAAATAATTGAACATTAACATCAATATCATAAATTTTAATTAATTAGATAATATGTTACTTTATCTAGCATAAAATAGATTTAAGGACTTGTAAATGTTTCCACATCACGGCATAGAGATGAAGATATTATTTAAAAGAAATTTAATAATTTTTCTCAATGTAATATGTTGATTGTTGTTTATTTTATTGGATTAACAATAATTATGTTTTTTGGGGAGAGAGTAGGGAGTTTTTAGAGGAAATTCCATTCTATAAATTTTGTTGGAAAATAAAACAATCCTAAGAAATGTGAGGTTTTAACCTTGATGATTCTAAAGGAATGATGGGAACACACATAGATAATAAAGTGAAAATTATAAATAAATAAAACCGTAATAGATTATGGAAATTAATTTGTAGAAGTGCCTTAAAATAGTTTCTAAATAATAATCCCAATGATTAAAAAAATATTATGTTCTCTTTTTTATAAAATTTAAAGTGAAATAACCTAATGTTTTTTGTTTATAAGTGTTTTAAAGAAACTATACATAAATACATTTAAATTGAAATTTCATTAATGATTTCAAAAATAAATTTTCAAATTAAACGATAACATTATCTCATATGGATGCCTTTCATCCTTATCATTTCATTCTAACAAATTATTTTCCTCACGGCCTCAAAACGCCACACCCATACACTTATATATTGAAAATTTTGGCCACTTCTCTGATAGTATCCCATTGCACCACCTCTCCATTACCAAAATTAGTTAGACCCCCTTTAGTTCATCTTATACATTAATCCACTAATATTTTGAGAACAACTTCTTTATAAATCAATAATAATTTATAATTTCAATAATTAACGCATAATGTTATTTAAAAATAACAATATTTTATACAAGCTTGTTATGATTTAATTCACTCCATAATTTTCCTATATGAAGTGTTCTTTTAATTTATAAAAATTATTCAATATAGAATATGATCAAAATAAACAATCTGAGAAGGAAAGGTATTTTATTTCTATTCACATCAAATAATTTTGAATCATAGTCAATATAATTACAAAAATCAATGTTTTTTAGGATTATAAGTGTGAATCATCCAATATATATAAGATTTTAATTCATTATTTTCTTTTGCACACTAAATTCAATATCATGATAACTTTAGAATGGTAACATTATATAGTCTGACATATGTTTTGTAGTTATAATACAATCCACATGTATTATTGTTTTTTATTAATGGTTAATGAATAAAATTATGGAAAATATATTTATTAATAGAAAAATAATTTATAATTTATAATATTATATTAGTAATTAAAAAATAAATATTTTATAAAAAATAGATTTTTTATATTATATTTATAGACATATAATTTTGTGCAATTTTTTTATCATTTAGTGAAAATTAATTTTTTCCATTAATTTTTAATTATTTTAGATTTCTAAAAGCTAAATAATAAATTGATATATTTTTTATATTATTTAGTTCTTTTAATATGAACATTTATTTTTGGATTATTTTTTTTATTTTTAATGTTTTACATATGCTACATTATATGTGTTATAAAAATATATACTAATAAAATGAATATTAATTAATTAAATAGTATTCCATAAAAATAATTATTAATTAATATTATATCATAATATAGATTATATGAAATCAATAAATTATATTAGTCATTTTTATAACAATTCGTTTATTTATATAATATATTATATGCTAGCTTGTTTTATAATAATGTCTGATATAGGATTGATGAAATCAAAATGATTTAAAGATGTAAACCTTTCTTTTACAAATCCTATGCAGTCAAATAACCCATATGAAACGAAAAAACATACATTTCATACTCTCACTATGATTAGTAGGTTCCCTATTGTTATATTTTTTTAATTTAATATGTTCATATATAATCTATGCATGCTTACTACCTCTAGTGATCCCCTTTGACATCATAGGCCCTATAATATTTTGATAATGGTCGGATCATCTTGGCGATCTATAGGTTTCATAATTTTATTTGGAATCCTTGCCTCCATATTTAATTTTATTGATGTAATTGTTATAGGTGTTTACCAATTAATGTAAAAAATAATGAATTATGTAGGTAATAACATTTTTTAATATTTTTATTGGGAAATTTAAAATAATAATATTTGATAAACAAAAAAAATCCTTAGTTGTTTAGATGTGAAAAAAATATAATTATTTACGTTTTTTGATGTTTTTGGGGTGCTTACAGATGATATCAGAGGTCAATACGAGTTGGTATTATTCCAGATAGAATGAAGAGAGATGTCCCATCCTCTCTTATAATTTGATTAGTGTCAAATCCCCTTAGATTGTAGAATTGAAATATTTTATAAACAAGTGAATGAAATAAAAATATATTAGCACATTAGATTATTGAATCTAATTATATATTTTCCTTAAGAAAGAATGTTTTAATATTTTAATTAAAGATGTTTTTACTTTTTTATGTGAATGATACACTTTTACATCAAGGGATGTATAAAAATTTATGAAAAAATGGAAGGAATTTATGTATGAGTTTGGGTGTGTGATCAATGGAATCCCAAATAATTTTCATTAAATGTATAAAAATTTACCATGATGGATACACCTAGGGATAAAAAAATAATTTTTTGATATACATGTCATGAATCGTCCCTGATTCTCATTCTGTGACAACCCCAAGACCGCATCTTGAAGGATAGGGGATAAAGACTAGCACCAAAGGCATCAACTAGGCATTTCCCTGGACACCTTTATGCACACACATGCCCAACCATTTCCCATCTCACAAAAGGGAAATGACATACCACTGAAAAATTGAGTACAAGTACCGCTGAATGTAAAGGATCCAGAATATAAGCAGAATGGAAATGAAGAAATAGAAACAAAGGAAAAAAACCCCTGAGGTCATCTTCCAAAGATCTTACCTTAAGGGTAGGTGCCTCTCATCATTGAGGATCTCCATTTTAACTGTCACCTACATCGACTGTCAGGTCCTGGCTCCCCAAGTCCCAGTCAAAGTTGTATGTCATATGCACAAGACACAACAAGGTGCTGATGAAGCCATGCAGGGGTGAGTGTAGCAATCCCTAGTGGGGACCCCAAAGACCCCTGAAGGTATCCTTGAATTATACAATGGGAAAACCACACAACATAATATCAATCATAAGCACGAAGAAAAGATACCTCACAGTAGGTATATTCTAGGGTAGTAATAGCAGCATCACCAAACACATTGTCGAACAACTCGGTTGTCTGAGCACTCATCCTTTATCGAGTAGAGTGGGCATGTCGGGTCACATAGAGATGCTTCCCACTTACCTTGAACTGTTTGGGTAATCCTCGCCATTGCATACCTGGGGTCTTCCGGGTCACACAAAGACTCCCCACCATGGCCTGCTGAGGTACTCCTCTTGTCGAGTACCATGGGTTTTCCATTACACAAAGAGGTTATCTCCATAACAGGCTTTACAAGTCACATAGAGGTGCTTCCCACTGGTCCGTTGAGTCAAACAGAGGCAAAAATAAGCAGTATTTAGGTCTCATCCAGTCACAGGGTTCCATACGTAGCGCACTTGGGAGAACGGATACCAAAGCAATCAGTCGTATTTCAATTTGAATGAATTTTCACAAAGAAGTAAACCAGTTATTCATCATGTCATAAGGGTTCCAACGCAACAGACAACGCGTCACTCGGATGGTCGGTCTATAAGTGATAGGCATTTTATTGCTGAGGGCCCGGTTGGATTGGGGTATGAACCAACCTATCCAAATTCCAACTTTTTCCAAAAGACATGTGGAGTATCTAAAAAGGTTTTCCTCTTTATAAGGGTTCTAGTGGTGTTGATGGTTTGTCAAACAGATGTCCGGTTTAAGATTTATGCCCAACTAAACATAACTGTGCCGAAAAGAGGTCCAGGTATGGCCCGACCCGGTCGGACCGACCTGAAGGGGCTGGCCTCGGCCTGGTTTGGCTTGTTCTGGTCCATCCCACTGGGTTGCGGGTGCGTTCAGGCCCACCCGGCTGTTCATGGGTCACAGAATCGCTCATCCCACTGGCCAAGCACGGGGGGGGGGGGGGGGGGTGGGGGAGTGTTTGCTCCCTTCTTGAACAACTGAAGCCATTCAAACCTTCAGGGAAGCAGAACCGGTTGGCACCACCTCACCCGACCAAACCTACTGGACCGGTGACACATGGGACCCATGGATAGAATCCATGCCCTTCCTCTACAATGTGCAGCCATTGTACCCCGCCCAGTTAAATAGTGGTGCCGAATGAAGCCGCACTCCCCTAGCCAGTCCGCATGGATCAACCCACAATGGACCCACTGGTGAAGTCTACCCTCACAGCGGCTTGAAGCCACAACCTTCTATAGTGGCACACCACTGAATCGCACCTCCCTGCTTCAACACAGCTGACGAAGGTCAGCTACCCCCTTGTACGCTTTTGGTGCTTCCATTCCATCGTGGACTCTGGGTGCTGGCCACCGCCTCACTTGGTCGCCGGTGTCGTCGTGCTGGTGAATCCTCTGCGGTCCACTAGTGAAGCTCTGGTGGTCCGCTTTTATTCTCGTCCATGCCTACGACCCTCCCACGATAGATCCTTTATAGCACAACCCTTGGTTCCACCCTACCACCATATATTCTAGTTTTCCATGAAGAACTCCACCACAACCATGTTAGGTAGAGGTTTCGGGCCGTGTTTGTTTGGCCCACACCCTCCGTGTTATCATAAAAAAATGTAAAGAATATTTTAATTATAAAAAAAACCCCTTAATGAAAACCCCGCAATATTCTCCTGCATTAATTATCAAAACACGGATTAACCCATTGGATGGCTGATCCGTGTTCTTAATAATATTCAATAATGGGTTAAAGGGGAGAAATTAAGCACAAAACCCCTACCTTGTATTCATTGGAAGTTTTTGTAGAAGAGGAGAGAGTTTACATGTCTAAAGGTGTTCGTCGGCACTTTCCATCGCTCGTCGATTCCCCCACTGTCTGTCGCTCAATCACATTCTTCGTCAGAGCAGAAAGTCATCGGTGCTTTGTCAGAGCTTCCTCTTGTTCCTCTACTAAAACACAAGCCCAGTCCTAGATTAAATAGAGGGGAGGAGAGGATCAATGCACCACACAATTAATGAGGTTCATTAATGAGTATAATTAATGAAACTATCTATCCTCTATCTCCACTAGAAACTCTAAAAATGTCACTCCATCGTTGATGTCCAATTGGCCCTAGTCGATAACGTGCGATGGATCATGCATGTACCTCATCATCTGTGACACATGGAAAACATTATTCACCTGGAGAATCTGAGGGGGAAGAGCTAGATGGTACGCCACCTCACCTAATCTGCTGAGGATTTTTAAAGGTCTGATGAACCTCAAGGAATGCTTTTCACCCCGACCAAATCTCTGTAATCCTCATCAGGGTGATACTCATAGGAATAAATAGTATTCCTAATCAAAATCCAAGGGTATTCATCTCCTGTTGGCATAAGAATTATGCCAAATATGTGCAATCTTAATCTCTCCTATATGATTAGCACCTTATCTGTGGTAGCCTGTACCATCTATGGACTCATAAGTGCTGACTCCCCTGGGTCTGACCAGCAATGTGGTGACTTGCAAGGTCGCCTGCACATGGCCTCAAATGAAGCCATGCCGATGGTTGAGTGATAACTGTTGATGTAAGCGAACTCCACTAGTGGAATATGGTCCTCCCAACTACATCCATAATCAAAGACACAAGCATGAAGGATGTACTTGATTGTGTGTATGGTCTGCTCCGTCTGATCATATATTTGAGGATGAATGGTAGTGCTCAATCGTACCTCAGTCATGAATGCCTCCTGTAATCCCTTACACAATAGGTATGTCAAATATTCATCACAATATGAGATTATCATCGATGGAACCCCATGAAGTCATACAATCTCTTGTACATAGAGGTGTCCCAAGCTCTCTACTGATCCCTACTCTCGGATGGGTAGGAAGTTGGCTGACATTGTGAGTCAGTCAACGATCACCCAGATGGAATCATCTCCCCTGGACATACGTGGTAGTTTTTTCACAAAGTCAATGGATATACCATCCCACTCACATTCTGACAGCTCAAGTGACTGAGCTAATATTGTTGATCCCTGATGCTCGGGATTCACTTGCTGACAAATGAGGCATCGTGATACAAACACCTCCACCACATTCTTTATCCCTGTACACCAGTACTGACACTGAAGGTCTTGGTACATCTTCCCCACTCTAGGGTGTTCTGCCAATGAGGAAGTGTGGATCTCCCTCAAAACCTTCTTTCATAGCATCACTGGTGCAATGGTGCGTCCTCTGAAGAGGAGGAAGTTCTCCCCACCTTTATAAAATCCTTCAGGAGAATATCCTAATGATATCTGAGAACGTCGGGTCTCACTGCCAACATCCCCAATATTAGCCTCCTGAAATCGCTAAG
This sequence comes from Viscum album, assembly GCA_963277665.1. NCBI lineage: Eukaryota > Viridiplantae > Streptophyta > Magnoliopsida > Santalales > Viscaceae > Viscum > Viscum album. The sequence goes on from OY728129.1 coordinate 941,957,469, forward strand.
GGAGTTGGGAAGTGATGGTCATAGATTGGAGGTAGGCTACTCCATATCTATCCACAAAGGATATCTGCAATGTAGCTAGCTACTTTTTCACCTCAATCAACAACTGTAGATAAGACCTCCTACTGAGTGCATCTGCAACTACGTTCCCCTTCTCAGGAGTGTAGACTATATCAAAGTCATATTCCTGGAGGAACTCCAGCCATTAATGCTATCTTAGGTTCAGTTCCTTCTGAAATAATATATACCTAAGACTCTTGGGATTAGAGTAAACATTAAACTATTTACCCATCAAGTAGTGCAGCTGCATCTTCAGTGCAAACACCACTACTGATAACTCCATGTCATGGGTATCATAGTACTTCTTGTGTTGTATCAATATCTGGAGATGTAGGTGATCACCACTCACTCATGCACCAGAACACAACCTATTCTAGTCTCTGATGTGTCATAGCACATTACATACCCAATGCCCTCTTCTGTTAGCCACACGATGGGGGCACTCTTCATTATCCTTCTCATCTCCTGGAAACTCTCCTAGAACTTCTTCATCTACAAGAAAGGATTCCCCTTCTTTGTCAAAGCTGACAAGGGTGCCACTACCATGGAGAAGTTAGGTACAATCTCTGGTAGTTCCCATCTAATCCCAGGAAACTTTGCACCTCGTTCACACTCCTAGGTAGCTCCTAATCAAGAACTACCTCTATATTCTCTAAATCTACTGCAACTCTAGACTCTGAGATAACATACCCCATGAAGTGGACTTCCTGTATCTAGAACTGGCACATCGAGAGATTTCCATAATGCTGGTTCTCTAGGAGTGTATCTAGAACTATCTACAGGTGCATGGAGTGCTCCTCCTCCGACATCGAGTACACTAATATGTCAATAATGAAGACTTCCATGAAGCGACCTAGGTAAGGCTGGAAGATACAGTTCATGTGCCTCATGAACACTACTGGAGTTTTGGTCACACCGAAGGGCATCACCAATAACTCATAATGGACATACTGATATCTGAAGGCTGTCTTCGATGCATCCTCGTCCTATACCCTGAGTTGATGATATCCTGATCTGAGTTCTATCTTTGAAACCCACCATCACCCCTTCAGTTGGTCGAAGAGATCATTGATCCTCAGTAGAGGATACTTGTTCTTCACGGTCACCTATTTTAGGTGCCGATGGTCCACAAAAAGCATCAGAATCCCATCTACCATCTGGGTGAACAAAAAATGGGCTTCCCAAGGAGAAACATCGGGCCTTACGAACCACTTCCTCTATATGTCTTCTAACTATACCCTCATATAACACCACAATATTTTATAGTAAGTTACTTTCTTTAATGTAATTAATTATCTTGCGCTACACACAACACTGAGTTCGAGTGCACCATGACTTACCAAACTAGCTATTATGAATAGTAATACCCAATTTTTGAAATTTTATAAATTTTATTTTTCAAAATGGGCTTCATTTTTTAATTCTTAATATCTAAATTATCTTAGGGTTATTTTTTGGTATTTTTTTGAAAACTTTCAATTTTTGATGAATAGTGAAAAACACTACATTATTTTTTAAAACTGACTTTTTATTTAAATAATCTATTATTTTATTTAAATTTATTTTAGGTAAAAATAGATTCATAATACCTATATATGTTCAATTTAATTCATTGGATTCATTTTATAATAATATTAGATATATAAAATTTTATTAAACTCTTTACCGTTTTTTACCCACCTTCTAGGAGCATTTGCGAATTTTCATAAAACATAATTTTACCACTTATGTGAATTGAATTTCAAAAATCCAAGAGACATGGTTGATATCAATTAGTAAAATGTGGTTCAATAATATGATAGTAATTTTTGGTGAATAATAACATTTAACTTTTATTTACCACGGTTAAAAGTAAATAGGGTAATAAAGGTAAAAAAATATTATTATTACCCTAACTCATGCCCTAATTCTATTGGATAAGTGTATTTAGACCAAAATCAACCTTAGGAATAAAATATGATCATTTTGGTCCACTTGGATTATATTTGGATATTTATTATTATTTTATTTAAAGAAGAGTTGAAAGTGTTAAATTCAAAGTTTAATAACTAAATCATTTTTAATATAGGGATAAAGATAAGATAAATTTGACTATAAATATTCATTAGAAAGCTAAAAATATTTACTATATAATTTTATTTTATTTATAATTTTTATACATTATATAATTTAATTTATTTGTGACACAATGACGATGCAGTAATTACCTTATTAATGAAAGATTAAAATAATTGATATTATAAATATCCAAATAAATGTAATTTGAGACTTTTGATGAATTTAACTAATTTTATAGGATAATATGGCATGTTATGGTTTATTAAATGAATTTTTTTCGAATTAATCATGTTTTTATTACTTTAACAAAAACAAAATATTAAATAGTTTCAAAATTGACATAAATGATTTTTTAAAATAAATACTATAGTATTAAATGATATAATAGTCCTAAAAATATAAGTTTCGGCCAAAGGACTAATATAATAATATATATATTATTAATTAACCACTTTTTTGTTCTCTTGTAATTTTATAGTAATATCATCAACCATCAACCATATAATATAATAATACAGGAATATATGGTAAAAGTTAAAATATTTAACTAAGAGTTAAATCTAAAAGATAAGGTTAATATGGTGACCTAAACCTGTCTAAAACATATTTTTTGAGAGGTTTTAGACCAATACCTACCTTATCCTCAAAATAAATAATTTTGGATCCATTATAATCCGAAAATGAGTTTATTATAAATAATATTTCAAGGTTTTCCTAAAGTGACCCTCACCTCTCTTATAAAAGGGTACTTCCCCTTCTCTCAAAATCACACCTCCAAATCCATTTTTCTCTACCAAAACCTGCCCAAATATCCTCCCAAATATCCTAAATTAGACCTATAATACTTAATTTGATCATAAATCCAACCTAAATATCCCTTTTGATCAACTCAAAAGGAAACACCCGAAGAAGAGGTAAAAATTTCACAACCCTCTTTCAAGTTCGTTTCCTCTTCCACTTCATCTTTATTTGTTGTTTCAATACCAAAATAATAAATATTGTACATTATAAATAATATTATGTTATTATAAATATGGTACAAGCATATTATTTATTATATCCATTCTATAAATGACTAAGTCACCATACGTGCGTACGTACGACTTACTGTCTCCACGTCGTGGTGTAGTTTGTTATTCAAACACTTAATTATTTGGATGGGTATAATAATGAGTATAATTGATTTAAATAATAAATATAACATGATAATGAATCTTTATATATGATATTCCATCCAATTACATACGATTTCACCATCAATATAATGATATTGTCGCTCGTGCGTACGTACAGATTACCGTCTCCACAAACACGATGAGATTCATTCCCCATCATAATCATTCAAGAATAATTTTCATTTTATTATTAAAAACAATGTTTAAGAACTTTATATCATTCTTTATATGATAAAAATACATACTATACATAACAAACATGACTTATGTAACAAAACATATAAAAGAAAACGAATCAGCTAACAACCAAAACAATGATACTACTGAGATATCATTAACAAAGCAATATTAGAAGATCATATATGATATCATATTTATGTATTTGGTTCTTGTATAATTTAATAAAACTTATTTAAACATTATAAAATAGGTTAACCTACCATATAATAAGGAAAAGTACAAGGTAAGGGGTTTTCATCTCACTTTTATTCCTGTGAGATTCATGCTATATTTTCCACTATTACCTTTTGTGTGGTGTATGTATTGCCCATTATTGTATTTTTTGCGTAATATAATTAAATTTATGGATATTTAAATAATAATTGGATGATCATTCTTTAATGGGGTGTATGTTTAATAATTTATCAAATTGGTAAGGGAATTTCCAATTTCAAGTTCCAATCATTAGGTTTTACACAAACTTCATTGATTACACTACTCCAAGATTATGTGTAAAATCACTATTTATTTACTTATGTAGTAATTTCCACTCAACTTTGTGTGGATATACTTTTGATACACATAATAACTCCATTTAGAAATTCTCAAGTCATTTATATGAACTTGATAAGAGTAATTTTAACACAATTTCTATTCGTTGAGTTAAACATCCAAGTCGTTGGTTTTGTTTTTACAAGAATATGTGTGAATGTCCTCTGATTTATTTACACTGAATATCCAATCATATTGAGTTTATTTATATTTTTCACAAATAATTTTGTCATTGATTTATCCTTAACCTACGGATACAGTCTTTATAAGGGAATTTATCTCAACTTACATTCCATTGAGATTTCTTTGATGTTATGTTCCAATTCACATTTATTTGGCGTGTATACTATACTTTGACATAGTATATCATGAATCCCTTTATTCTCATCATATTATAAAGTTTTGATTACCTAAATTATTTGTATGCAAGCGTCTCTCATTTGGTTAGGAACTCTAACTAAAATACCATTTTAAATGTTTTAAAAATTTATTCTTCTAAATCGTTCTCATTAATGTCCATGTTTTCAAATTGGTTTTAAGGACTTTTTTTATATGCACATGAATGTTTAAAAATTAAAATTCCTTTTAAAAGTTTCAAAGTTGTATGGGACACTTTGATTAAATAATATATTTTAAATGTCTTCTTGATAAATAGTGAGACTTTTAAATGTTTTCAAGAAAAAGAGGATATTTCCCTCAAATGGTTTTAATGATTATTTTCATGTCAACATCCTTCATTGGATTTTATGTTTGTTTATATTTGATTCATTATGATACAATCTTACAAATGGTATTAAAGGTTTTGTGATATGTTTGACTATGGATGTGTTATTTTTATACCATTCATGGTTTATTTTTAAATTATTAACATTTCATATGCTAGTTTTAATACAAATGTTTATGTTATGTGTCAACCTTTCCATATGAGGAATGCGTTGGACATAGTAAGTAATGATGGAGCCCATTATTTCTCCTCAATTAATCAGTAGGTCTCATGAGAGAAACTAGTGTCTTGGCACAAGACATTGAAAAAATCTTATTTGTAGTCTTGGAACGAGACCTTGACTATGTGGTAATAATAATATCATTTTTACATTTAATTACCATATTTACTTTTAACCGCAGTAAATAAAAGTTAAAATTTATTATTCATCAAAAATTATTTTCATCTTATTGAACCACATTTTACTTATTGTCATCAACTGTGTCTCTCAGATTTTTGAAATTCAATTCACAGAAGTGGTAAAAATATATTTTACGCAAACTTGCAAATTCACTTAGAAGGTGGGTAAAAGACGGTAAAAAGTCAAATAAATTTTTTTATATATAATATTATTATAAAATGACTCCAATGAATTAAATTGAACATATATAGGTATTATTAATCTATTTTTACCTAAAATAAATTTAAATAAAATAATTAATTATATAAATAAAAAGTCGGTTTTAAATAATAACGCAGTGTTTTTCACTATTCATCAAAAAATTGAAAGTTTTCAAAAAAAATACCAAAAATTCACCCTAAGATAATTTCGATATTCTGAATTCAAAAATGAAGTCCATTTTGAAAAATAAAATTTATAAAATTTTAAAAAGCGGGTATTACTATTCATAACGGCTTGTTTGGTAAGTCATGGTGCGCTCGAACTCGGTGTTGCATGTAGCACAAGCTATTGAATTACTTTAAAGAAAATAACTTACTATGAAATCATGGGGTGTTATAATTATACCAAATATGTCTCAAGGAGAAGAATTTGAGATGGAAAAACCCTATAACATATCCTGACGTTAAGGAACATAAATTAACCTCCAGTATCATTAACATACCCATCATAATAAATTAATCAATGTATTTAACCATATCCATGTTCATTCATGATCTCCATAAATAGTATTTCTCAACAATAATTCTTTGATTTTTTTTCATCAATGATTACAATTTTAATTTTTTTACAAGATTTATAATAACCGTGTTTGTATATTGTTTTTCTTACAAATTACATTATTGAAATTTAATTAAAGAAACTTTAAAATATTATTTATCATAATTTATGAAGTTTAAAATTTCTTTAATGAGTTTTTTATAATTTATCCTCAAAGATAATGTTGAGAATAAGAATATTTTGGTTATTTTTTATAAACTTCTACTGTCTTATTAACTGGTGACTTAAATATTGATATTATATCATTATAAAAATAATAATTATTATTTTCACATTTATATCATATTAAAACAATAATTTTTTTCCATAGTCACTAATTTTTAAAATTCAATATATTGTCCATGTAGGTGGTTAAACAGACCATAAATTGGAAAATCCCTAATTTAATGAATAATTATGAGGTAGTTTTATTTTAATATAATTATACAATAGAATTGGTAAATTTTTTTGAATTATTTATTGATGTATATCATAATTTTATATAAATTAAAATAATAATTTATTGATATAGAACTATTATATAATTTTTTAAAAGATAATCCCCTTAGTATGGATGTTTTTAAGTAATTAAAAAACGATGATAATTTATTGATCATATCGTTAATATCTTCTATAATTTTAAAACCAAAATATAAATGTGGTAACAAAAATAATTTTCATCCACTCACACCATGCTTTGATCCAACCTTGTAAGGTATTGATGGAAAATTAAACACATTATATCATGGAGGTGGTCATCTGCACAATGCATGGGAAACACTATTATTTTTCTTAAATGGATTTAGTTTATAAATAAGCACCGAAGAAACATAATATAGAATAGTTAATGTATATAAATGGTAATAATAAAAAAATTATTTTATTTATAATAATAAATAATGAATATAATTAAGAAGATAACTATGTAGTTAATAACACTCACACTGGGGAAATGATATATTCGTGGAAGTCAACTTAAATTTTATGGTTTTACGATAACTATGAGTGAGAAGGGACTTATGTTAATGGAAAATAATTCCCTAGAGAGTAAAATTTCAATGATTAATGAATTATTTTTAATCATAGTGTGTAGGATTAAGGAGTTAATGATAACATTCAATAAGTTAATAGATGGGTGGTTTTGGAAGCAACCATTATATTTACAATAATGCAAGGTTACTATAATAGTTTCAAAATAAACAAATGGGAAAAAAGTGATTAGAAATATATTTCAGGCTAAAATTCATCTCAAATGATCCTTTTTGAGACACCTTTGTTTTATATTGGATTGTATTTAATATTTATCATTTACACTAATTTACTTTTACCTTGGAAATTAGTTTATAGCCATATTTAAAAAATATAATTAAAAAATGAATATTTTTCTCTTTACCTAATTTTTTACATATAATTTCAAATTTAAATATAATTTTACAAATTATTTTTCTATGGATTTGATAATATACATTTAATGTAAATGCACAAAATCACTTAAAAACTATTTTTAGAAAAGAAAATTTAAAGGTTGGGGCTAAAGCCTCAAATTATTATTAATGAAAAGACCTCAATTATGTTTATATAATATATAATTATGTTTGATATTTTTTTAATGAAGTTATTTTATTTAATATAAAATAAATAATGTATATTATTCATTGATGTAATTACAAATACGAATAACCCTTTAAAATAATTTATTATATGAAAAAACCAAAAAAATGATTTCATATTAATGTAGAATTTTTATTAGTCCCAAAATATGGTTTCCATCGATTTTCTAAGATCAAAAAATATTTTAAAATGTATAATTGTTTTATTTGAATTCATATTTTATTAAATAATAAGGTTTTATAAACTTCTTGTACATCCTTATATAATGGTATAGTCATAAAAAGTACATGTTTTTTGAAAACACTATTTTTTTACAAAATCTGAACTTTTAAAAAAAGGTAAAAAATGCATACTCAGTTAATTTTATTTTGATGAATTTATAAATCAAGTGAGTTTTGTAAATTTATAATTTTTAAATTAATCTATAATTTATAATACCACTTTAAAGAGTGCATTTTTTTATAATTCATGATATAATATTTAACATTTATAATAATGTCTTAGGTGTTATATTATCTCCCACCCCAAATATATTCATCCATTAAATTGGATATTATATCAAATAGTTAACAGAGGTTGATAAAAATTCCTTATAGATTCCTTAGATTCTCATGTTGCCTCTTCTAGTTTGTGATTTCTCTAAAGTTATTTCACCAAATGTGTTTTGTAATATGGGAATACTGGTTATCTCGTAGCGATTATCTTTATAGGCCATTCTTCAAATGAGAAGTTATAATCTTAATATATTCCCTTATATGTGATCATAGTGTAACATCCCAAGAAAAAAAAGAATAATACATTTTCATATTTATTTAACTTTTTTTAATTAAATATCAATTTTATTTTAAAGTGGATTTTATATTGAATGGCGTACCTAACACGCAACAATGAGTTTCTTCAAAATCTTATGTTAAACAGTAATAATATAATATTATTATTTTAAATGGTAGTTAACGCCTAGCCGTTGTGTAATGGACCGGACCCCTCCGGTCCATTCCTTTGTTGAAATCGATGTGGTCAACACGACGCGCGTTATAATGATAATTTTAATACTGATGATAATGTAAAAATATGTTAATAATAATGATGATGACATAAATTGTGTGATTAATTAAACTAAAAAGAATAATCATGATAAAATGATTTAATTGGTGTTATTATTATTAATGATCTGAAGTGGGAAGGTGTGTGATCCATTAGACGTTGATAAATGAAACATGCAGTTTTTTTATTAATTGAGTAATTGTTGAAATTAAATTTGAATAATAATTATGGCTGTTGTGTTATTAATATTACTCATAATATTAATAATAATGAGAAATTGATGAAATTATTCATGGTTTTTATTGAAAAAAATTAAATGAAGATGCAAGTGGAGCATGGTGGTGCGTTCATAAAATTAAAGGTGAGTTCGTTATTTTGGGTTTATGAAATTGAATGGTTTTTATTTAATAAATGTGGTTTCAATTTAATCAGTGTGAAATAAAAATAAATATAATTAAAATAATTAAATTGATGGATGTTACGCGACATTGACATGGCATGGTTGGATTCATATATCCAACAGGGTGGTTTAACGTGGTCAATGCGACGAGCGTAAATCTTCTTGTTATTAAAAACAATAACGTCGGTGAGTTAATAAAATAAGTTGATGAAATGTTATTGTTATTGAAGAACAATAAATAACAATGATAGCGTAAAACTATATGTGAGAGGTTAATAAAAATTAAATGTATTAAAATGGGGTTGAATATGTATGTTATATTAATTTTGTTTTGTCATTTAATTCAATTAAATGAAATGGTTTTGAGTCTCATGGAATGGTTGTGCATAGGTTCTCCCAAAATTGAATTATGAAATTAATAACTTTGATCGTATAATAAATATAATAATACAATTAAAAGGAAAGTGGTTTTATTTAATAAATTATAATAAATTAAAGGATGAGGCGCATGACATGGGGAGGGGGAGGCGTGAATGCCCCTTTCCCTTGTATAAATCGTTTTTTTAATATAATTTGATTTAATATATCATATATTTTATATAATGTTGATTTAATATATTAAAGTAGTAATACAATAATAAAATAAGGGAGTGCGCATGGTGTAAGGGGAGAGATTCACGCCACAAGCCCTTTTGATCAAAATATTAAATTATTATAATAATAATAAAATAATATTATTATTATTTTGGGTGATCAAAACTTAAAAAGTCTATAACTTCTTCATATGGTGTCGGAATGACGAACCGTCAGCGGCAGTGTAACCCTGTAATTAAGACGGTCATTTTAAGACCAGTGATGGATACCTTTTTATGAGTTATGTCTCAGGTCAACGAAACATACATATTAATAAAATTGACGTTATTATTAAAACGCGTGGAAACCGCGTGACGTGTCGTGTGTTGACCAGTCAAAACACGTAACGGGTGTACAGTCACACCGTGTATTCATCAATACACGCTGCATACTATTTTACCTATTCGTAGTCTATATAAGAAAGGGTCGCAGATTATTTCCAGACCAATCGCTTCTTCTTCGCACGACGACACTCTTGGTTGATCAAGAAGTCTTCCTCCTCTAACTTCTTTGTCTGAGCTCCGAATTACGATCCGTCAGCGGCCACATGATCGTAGCGATGAGACGAAGCTTCTAAGACCGGACTTGTCACCTTTCCTTCCGGCCTTCCTTCTCCAGCTTCCATCCTAGGAGGCGTTTGTCGGGTTTGGCGAAGGCGGAGGACACCGAAGGACGTCGTCGGAAGCGACGTGATCGGGACCTTTTGAGGTAGGGGTTTACCTTCGTCTCTCTTTTTGGTGCAACATGCGGGGTGGGGTATTTTTCTTTTGTTCCATGGGATGAAGTTGAACTTTAAATAAAGATAATAACCGGATAAAGAAGGGTTTGGGGTTTTGTGCTGTTTCTATTGCCTTCCAGTTTCTTTATCTTCTGATTGTGATTTTGGATTGAAAGGCCTTTGCCTACTGAAAATCAAGGCCGTTGGTGGCCTTTGCGTGCGCAATTGATATCTGAATTGTTTTTGGTTGGTTTTGTTAAAACATGGAAAATGGGTAAGCACGTAAAGACTGGCTGATTAAATGAGAATGAAAACCTTGTGTGATCACCCCGATTGAACAAAGTTGGAATAATGAACATGTTGGTGGTTTGGTTGTTTTGTGGAAAATGCCTTTATTTATGAAAAGTGTTTTGATTATGAAAAGTGTTTTGAAGTAAAAGGTGTTTTCAAATGCGGAAATGTTTTGTGTGTGTAAAGGGTTTTATGTGTGGAACTTTGAAATAAATGGATGATGGAATGTTGTATGGTTGTGATAATCTCTTGTAAATGAAATGGCATGTGGTTGCTTGCGTTTTACCTAACCTTGGTTGTGGATGGCAGGGATATGTTTGTGAAAGGTTTTGTCTGGATGTTAGTTGCCCAGTAGTAATAATTTGTTAAACCATTGCATGAAACATGAAAACCTAAATGGGGTTGGGGGATGATTGTTTGGTTGTTGATGCATACTTCGTGGTAGCAGTGCCGAGGCACATGCTCAGTTTCTCTTTTTAAGAAGCCATAGGTTGGGCTGTGTGTTGGTATATGTATATATATAATTGTATCTTTGTGTTTTGTCGCACCACACCCATGTCAAGCACCTAGTGCCGAACACTCCCATTTTATGGGAGAGGGTGTTCCCCCTTAGTTACTAGCTCCTTCCTGCTCCTTCTTCCATAGGCTATGATGGCTTGAGGTGACCTTACACCCAAGACTCTTCGGGTAGGTCTCGGAGGCTGTGATGGATTGAGGTGAACTTTATCCCAAGACTCTTCGGACAGGCTTACCATTCCCAAGAACCTTCGGGATGAGGCCCAGGTGTCTGCGGGCGGGTTAGTGGTTGTGGCCCAGGTGTGTGCGGGCGAGATGCGTGGTTGTGAGGCCCAGGTGTGTGTGGGCGAGATGCGTGGTTGTGAGGCCCAGGTGTGTGCGGGCGGGATGCGTGGTTTGGCCCAGGTGTGTGCGGGCGGGAAGAGTGTGGTAGCGTCAGGACGTTTTCTGTTAGGAAGAGCAGCATCTAATTAAGTGGGAAATGGTGCGGGGTACCCAATACTTTTGTTCTATACTAAACTTGTTTGTGTTACTTGGTGAGTGTGACCAGTGAGGCTGGGTGGATAGTTTTTCCTTGTTAGTTTCTGGTTCTTCTGTTTTCTCACGGGACCTTAGAGTGTCTCCCCACTTGTGCACGAGAGCTTTAGGTTTCCCTACTGAGTATACTTGTATGCTCATCCTACGTTTACTTTCAAGTTTCCAGGAGGACTACCAGGGCCGTGCGGGACCCTACTAGTCGGGCAGTTGGAGTTGTTGCTGTTGTTGTTCTCTTTTTTTCTTTGGCATTGTACTTTTGAGCTTCCTTGTACTTGTACCTTGTTATAAAAATTGTTTAAACATTCATGTGGGCTTGGTTTGGGTTTATTTATATACACTTGTTCTTTTCCCTTTTTGGTGGTTGACTTGTCCTATTTCCCGATCCAAAATAATAAAAAGTGTAATGCCTCCCATATTTGTGAAAACTCATACCCTTGGTGCTAGTCGCCAACCCGGGGCCTACTGGAGGCGGGACTCGGGGGTCATTATCTTCCTTTCACCATTGCCAGATCAGGAGGGGCATCTTTGGTGGGAGGGGGTCGTGACAGAATGGTATCAGAGCTGATGGTTGAGATATAGGATGGAGTATGGAGTTAGGCACAGTGAGGATTGCATGGGATGGTAGGGCAACAGTGTTCGTTAATCTTGGTGCGTGACATAGGCCAGGGAAGACCGGCTAGGACATGGGATTTTAGGCCCCCCCGTGATCCGATGCAAGGACTCTGAGCCTACCGAACGACCAAGTGAGACTATATTGATTGCAGGGTAGAGACCCTAGGGAAGGTACATGCATCATCATGTTTGTGTTTTAATTGATTTGGGTGTTCTGGGAAAGAAATTGAAATAAAATGATAATTAAAACTTTGAGTTTTTCCTTACTACTTGGGCTTAGGAGATCCTTGTTTACCGTATAGCTATGGCACCTGGACGGCGTTCCCAGGTGTCTTAGGCGGCCGAGGCCCAGCAGGTTCAGGAAATCGATCAACTGAGGATCGATCGAGAGGAGAAAGACAGCCAGTGGCAGAAGACCCTCCGTTCTTTCCAGCGTCAAACTCTCAAGAAGTACGAGGGAAGTACTTCGGACCTGGAGATGGAGGGGTGGCTTGAAGAGCTAGGGATCGCTTTTACCTTGATCCGTGCTCCGAAGGAGTAATGGGTCCCCCTAGCGATCAGTCAGCTGAGAGGCGCGGCGCGCCAATGGTGGATGCTCTACCTCGGGGAGAGGAAGGAGGCAGAGATTCCATGGGCTGACTTCTAAAAGGAGTTCCGAGAGGAATTCCTTTCTTCTTTGATCAAGGTGGAAAAGCGTCAGGAGTTGCTCTCCCTTCAGCAGGGGAGTATGACTGTTCGAGAGTTGGGGATTAAGTTCAAGAATCTCCTACGCTTTGCTCCAGAACTCTTTCTAGATGAAGAGTCTCGGGCGAGACGTTTGGAAGAGGTGCTTCGTCCTTCGCTCCAGTATGCTGTGACCCCCTTCACCCTTCCGACATACTTAGCCGTACAGAAGAAAGAGGAAGTTGTAGAAAGGATGCACTCAAAGGGAGGTGCACCACGTGAGGGGATCTAGCCTAGTTCGTCGAAGGGGAAGGCAGTCAGCAGCAGGTCTCCTGCAACGGGACCTTCCAGTTTCAGGCCAGTAGGGAGCAGGCCCCAGCAGTTCCAGTTCAGATCTTCAGGTCCTCGTCCCTTTTTCACGAGCCCAGGACCAAAGTGTTTTTCTTGTGGAGGTTTCGGGCACGTTCAGAGTCGGTGCCCGACCCATGCTCAGTACGGTGGAGATGGACAGGTTCAACGCCCTCCTCAGCAGCACCAGTCACCGACAAGACCCTTCCAGCAGCAACAGGCTCCAGTCCCTTTGAGGGGAGATGGAGCAGGTGGTGTCCAGCCACAAGGAGTTCCTCAAGGATCCCAATCAGGACGTGGTTGAGGAGGCGGACGTCAACAGAGAGCCAGAGGAGCTCAGCGAGGATAGTTGCATGCATCAGAGGCAGCATCTCTAGAAGGACCAGGGATCGATAGAGATGTGTTTGGGTTTTGTTGAATTATCTCCTTTATTTTTTGTTGGGAGCATTACACTCCATTGTTGGAACTCTTTTGCTCATTCTCTGGGTCTGGACCTTGTTTTTGTGAGTTTTTAATGCTATGTTGTTTCCTGCTTTTCTTTAAATGTACGTGAAGAGCCCTATCATGTGGGGAGGGGAAGACCTAATCCCTAATCGAGACGCATTAATGTGGATGCGATTTAACCCGTGCAGGCGAGTCAGTGCCGCCTAAAGCGGATAATATCTCAACATGGGAGAAGGAATTCCTCAAGCCATGTGTCCGGGCAGTGTGTGGGTTGTACGTTGTTGGGTGCAGTGTAAGTTGAAAAAAAAAACCTAATATATGGAAGTGGGAAGGCCCAGTCCTTAATCGAGATACATTAATGCAGATGCGATTAAACCCGTGCATGCGAGTCAGTGCCCCCTAAAGCGGATAATATCTCGACATAGGAGAGGTAATTCCTAACTCACATAATTAGGGTTGTCGGTTGTTTCTTGTTATGACAAGATCCCTAAGAGGTATCTTGCGGAGTGGTTGTTTGGATCCATTCTTTTTCTTGGTTGGTTTTTAATTCTCAAGGACGATAATGTTTTAAGAGGTATCTGATGTAATGGACTGGACCCCTCCGGTCCATTCCTTTGTTGAAATCGATGTGGTCAACACGACGAACGTTATAATGATAATTTTAATACTGATGATAACGTAAAAATATGTTAATAATAATGATGATGACATAAATTGTGTGATTAATTAAACTAAAAAGAATAATCATGATAAAATGATTTAATTGGTGTTATTATTATTAATGATGTGAAGTGGGAAGGTGTGTGATCCATTAGACGTTGATAAATGAAACATGCGGTTTTTTTTATTAATTGAGTAATTGTTGAAATTAAATTTGAATAATAATTATGGCTGTTGTGTTATTAATATTATTCATAATATTAATAATAATGAAAAATTGATGAAATGAGTCATGGTTTTTATTGCAAAAAATTAAATGAAGATGCAAGTGGAAGCATGGTGGTGCGTTCATAAAATTAAAGGTGAGTTCGTTATTTTGGGTTTATGAAATTGAATGGTTTTTATTTAATAAATGTGGTTTCAATTTAATCAGTGTGAAATAAAAATAAATAGAATAAAAATAATTAAATTTATGGATGTTACGCGACATTGACATGGCATGGTTGGATTCAGATATCCAACAGGGTGGTTTAACGTGGTCAATGCGACGAGCGTAAATCTTCTTGTTATTAAAAACAATAACGTCGGTGAGTTAATAAAATAAGTTGACGAAATGTTATTGTTATTGAAGAACAATAAATAACAATGATAGCGTAAAACTATATGTGAGAGGTTAATAAAAATTAAATGTATTAAAATGGGGTTGAATATGTATGTTATATTAATTTTGTTTTGTCATTTAATTCAATTAAATGAAATGGTTTTGAGTCGCATGGAATGGTTGTGCATAGGTTCTCCCAAAATTGAATTATGAAATTAATAACTTTGATCGTATAATAAATATAATAATACAATTAAAAGGAAAGTGGTTTTATTTAATAAATTATAATAAATTAAAGGATGAGGCGCATGACATGGGGAGGGGGAGGCGTGAATGCCCCTTTCCCTTGTATAAATCGTTTTTTTATATAATTTGATTTAATATATCATATATTTTATATAATGTTGATTTAATATATTAAAGTAGTAATACAATAATAAAATAAGGGAGTGCGCATGGTGTAAGGGTAGAGATTCAAGCCACAAGCCCTTTTGATCAAAATATTAAATTATAATAATAATAATAAAATAATATTATTATTATTTTGGGTGATCAAAACTTAAAAAGTCTATAACTTCTTCATATGGTGTCGGAATGACGAACCGTCAGTGGCAGTGTAACCCTGTAATTAAGACGGTCATTTTAAGACCAGTGATGGATACCTTTTTATGAGTTATGTCTCGGGTCAACGAAACAGACATATTAATAAAATTGACGTTATTATTAAAACGCGTGGAAACCGCGTGACGTGTCGTGTGTTGACCAGTCAAAACACGTAACGGGTGTACAGTCACACCGTGTATTCATCAATACACGCTGCATACTGTTTTACCTATTCGTAGGCTATATAAGAAAGGGTCGCGGATTATTTCCAGACCAATCGCTTCTTCTTCGCACGACGACACTCTTGGTTGATCAAGAAGTCTTCCTCCTCTAACTTCTTTGTCCGAGCTCCGAATTACGATCCGTCAGTGGCCATAGGATCGTAGCGATGAGACGAAGCTTCTAAGACCGGACTTGTCACCTTTCCTTCCGGCCTTCCTTCTCCAGCTTCCATCCTAGGAGGCGTTTGTCAGGTTTGGCGAAGGTGGAGGACACCGAAGGACGTCGTCGGAAGCGACGTGATCGGGACCTTTTGAGGTAGGGGTTTACCTTCGTCTCTCTTTTTGGTGCAACATGCGGGGTGGGGTATTTTTCTTTTGTTCCATGGGATGAAGTTGAACTTTAAATAAAGATAATAACCGGATAAAGAAGGGTTTGGGGTTTTGTGCTGTTTCTATTGCCTTCCAGTTTCTTTATCTTCTGATTGTGATTTTGGATTGAAAGGCCTTTGCCTACTGAAAATCAAGGCCGTTGGTGGCCTTTGCGTGCGCAATTGATATCTGAATTGTTTGTGGTTGGTTTTGTTAAAACATGGAAAATGGGTAAGCACGTAAAGACTGGATGATTAAATGAGAATGAAAACCTTGTGTGATCACCCCGATTGAACAAAGTTGGAATAATGAACATGTTGGTGGTTTGGTTGTTTTGTGGAAAATGCCTTTATTTATGAAAAGTGTTTTGATTATGAAAAGTGTTTTGAAGTAAAAGGTGTTTTCAAATGCGGAAATGTTTTGTGTGTGGAAAGGGTTTTATGTGTGGAACTTTGAAATAAATGAATGATGGAATGTTTTATGGTTGTGATAATCTCTTGTAAATGAAATGGCATGTGGTTGCTTGCGTTTTACCTAACCTTGGTTGTGGATGGCAGGGATATGTTTGTGAAAGGTTTTGTCTGGATGTTAGTTTCCCAGTAGTAATAATTTGTTAAACCATTGCATGAAACATGAAAACCTAAATGGGGTTGGGGGATGATTGTTTGGTTGTTGATGCATGCTTCGTGGTAGCAGTGCCAAGGCACATGCTCAGTTTCTCTTTTTAAGAAGCCATAGGTTGGGCT
Source organism: Viscum album (assembly GCA_963277665.1). Taxonomy (NCBI): domain Eukaryota; kingdom Viridiplantae; phylum Streptophyta; class Magnoliopsida; order Santalales; family Viscaceae; genus Viscum; species Viscum album. The sequence continues at coordinate 941,974,469 of OY728129.1, forward strand.
GTGTGTTGGTATATGTATATATATAATTGTATCTTTGTGTTTTGTCGCACCACACCCATGTCAAGCACCTAGTGCCGAACACTCCCATTTTATGGGAGAGGGTGTTCCCCCTTAGTTACTAGCTCCTTCCTGCTCCTTCTTCCATAGGCTATGATGGCTTGAGGTGACCTTACACCCAAGACTCTTAGGGTAGGTCTCGGAGGCTGTGATGGCTTGAGGCGACCTTTATCCCAAGACTCTTCGGGCAGGCTTACCGTTCCCAAGAACCTTCGGGATGAGGCCCAGGTGTCTGCGGGCGGGTTAGTGGTTGTGGCCCAGGTGTGTGCGGGCGAGATGCGTGGTTGTGAGGTCCAGGTGTGTGCGGGCGAGATGCGTGGTTTTGAGGCCCGGGTGTGTGCGGGCGGGATGCGTGGTTTGGCCCAGGTGTGTGCGGGCGGGAAGAGTGTGGTAGCGTCAGGACGTTTGCCGTTAGGAAGAGCAGCATCTAATTAAGTGGGAAATGGTGCGGGGTACCCAATACTTTTGTTCTATACTAAACTTGTTTGTGTTACTTGGTGAGTGTGACCATTGAGGCTGGGTGGATAGTTTTTCCTTGTTAGTTTCTGGTTCTTCTGTTTTCTCACGGGACCTTAGAGTGTCTCCCCACTTGTGCACGAGAGCTTTAGGTTTCCCTACTGAGTATACTTGTATGCTCACCCTACGTTTACTTTCAGGTTTCCAGGAGGACTACCAGGGCCGTGCGGGACCCTACTAGTCGGGCAGTTGGAGTTGTTGCTGTTTTTGTTCTCTTGTTTTCTTTGGTATTGTACTTTTGAGCTTCCTTGTACTTGTACCTTGTTATAAAAATTGTTTAAACATGCATGTGGGCTTGGTTTGGGTTTATTTATATACACTTGTTCTTTTCACTTTTTGGTGGTTGACTTGTCCTATTTCCCGATCCAAAATAATAAAAAGGTTAATGCCTCCCATATTTGTGAAAACTCATACCCTTGGTGCTAGTCGCCAACCCGGGGCCTACTGGAGGCGGGACTCGGGGGTCATTATCTTCCTTTCACCATTGCCAGATCAGGAGGGGCATCTTTGGTGGGAGGGGGTCGTGACACGTTGTATTGGAGGGAATGAATAGAACTAACTAAAATATGATGATACATGTTTGTTGAACATTTTTACATTTATCCAATAAAATTTAGAGGCTTAAAACAAGTAAAGAATTCGATTTTAAGCATAAATACTCTAATATTCACTAAAAGGTCGATTTACCGCCTTTTAATGGCGAACCCTATTTAAATATAATTTTTTCACTTTTATATGTTCTATTTGAGAAAATAAAATTATTCTTTAGAATCAGGACAACAAAATTTACTTTGGCTGAAATTTTGGTATTTTTCTAATAAAGTTCATTTTTAATGAATAGTGAAAAACACTATATTTTAATTCAAAAGTTCCTTTTAATCTAATTTATTTATATGGTTATATTATCTTTTTAATTATTTTTAAAGTTTATTTAGAATATATTTTTACAATTTAATCTAATTTTGGTCATTTTAAGTAATTTAATTTTGAAATTGGACATAAAAAGGTGTTAATCTTTTGATAATCGTTATTTCTTAAAAACACGCTCTTTGTTTTAACAGCGGGAATTAATTTTAAATTAATTTCTGCCACTTCTGTGTTTTGAATTTGGAAAAATAGATTCCATATTAGTAATTAGTAGGTGAAAATTGTGTAAATAGGTAACTTTTATTTTTATTCATTTTAAATATTTACTTTAGTAAATATTTTATTTACCATGATTAAAAGGTAAAAATATTAAATAAGGGTAAAATATAATATTATAATAATATTAAATTACCTTAAAAAGTGTCCTAATCCTATTTGATGATACATATACGACCATGAGCATCCTTGGGTTGAATTTGGGACCCCATGGAGCCACATGGGAGTAATAATGACATTTTATATTAATTAATTTAAAGTAAAGACAAAAATGACAAAAACAAATATATTTTAGTAAATAAAATTTTACATGGGGTTATGTAAGATACCTATTGGACTATAAATATTATTTAGAAAGATAAAAATATTTCCTACATCATGGTATTTTTTTTATAATTTTTTGACATCAAATAAATTAAATTATTGATGTCACAATAATGATACAATATTTACCTCATTAATAAATGATTTAAATAAACATGATTATAAATATTAAAACAATATCCAAAACCAGTCCAATTATTATTGTATTATTTTATTTCGACCATGAGTCATCTTAAAATTGAAATTAACGAATATTTGACCTTTTGAAACCGAAAATTAGGTTATAATAAAATAATTGTTTCAAACATTCCTAAAGAGGCCCTCCTCTCCCTTATAAAAACCCTTCACTTCTAACTCATTCCTCACACTTCTCAAGCCTTTGTATCATGAAACCTCTACTCCAATAAGCTCCCAATGTCCCTCTATTCATACTAGAAGACTTAACTTAGGCAGAAAACACTTCAAGAAACCCTTTTGGTTCAAACCAAAGGGAGTTACCTGATTTAAAGGCAACACCTTCTCTTAAGTTCTTTTGTTTTATTTTACTTCTACAACCCCCTATAATATTTTTATTCTTTTATTTTATAACAATAATAGTATCCTAAATATACTAGGATGTTTTTATGAGAATTATTTGAACTAAACTTACACACACCTCCATCTAATGGATAAAGAACATAATGTTTCTGTGGATGGAAAACTAATGCCTCACAAAATGATGATTGTTCAATTAACTCCTACCGCCTATCATGGTGGCCATTAACATGGAACTGTATTTATATATGATATATATTATGTTTATTTTTTATTTATTCTTCTTTATTTTTCATTTATATCATACCTTTAAGGTTTCCATAATGGGTAGACGCGATAATTTCATTTTAGGAAGTGCGGACTACCACCCCCTCAAAGTGATAAGACTTGTTAATACCTTATGTGGGATGTATAAAAATGGAGTTAATGATATTATATATTATATTATACTTTAATTATAATATACCTATGTATCATTATTTTTTCATTCCATTAGATATTAAATAGAAATGAAAGTAGCGTTCATGCATACGTACGACTTACCATCTCCATGAACGATGCATTTCATTTCTTATCTCCAAATATTATGTACTAATATAAATACATTTATATACTGAATATATATTATATATATGATATCTAAATCATTAATATCATTCCTGAGATAATGTATTATTGACCACATGGACAAATTGTAATTATAACAAGTTCATTTTAACTCAAATTCTGAACATCGACAAAATGTCTGATATGAACTCAAATAATTAACTAACTGTTATTTCAAGGTAATAAGTGATATAAAAGTAATAATAAACATTAAAAAATTTATTAATCAAGTATAAATTAACTTAAGTTTATTATTCCGGAATAACAAGGAACGTATGAGTCAAGTTGGACACGAGGTAAGGGATTTCCTATCTCACTTTTAATTCTGTGAGATTTCCATTGTTCACCACTCATTTATAAATGTTGTGTATTGTGTACTGACATTTGACATATATTAACATGATTATATTTATATTAATGGTATTATGTGATTCATTTGGTGGTTATTAACCTTTTCTCACATGACTCGATAGATTACAACGTGGTAAGAGTTTTTTTCATCTCACTTTTTATTCCAATGAGATTCAGACTATATTGGCCACTATTTCATTTTGTATGGTGTATGTACATCCCATTATTGTACTATTTGTGTAATATACCTTAATATATGAGTATTTACATATACATTGAATAAAACTTCTTTAATTTGGTGTATGTTTTGTAAGTTACCAAATCGGTAAGGGAACCTTTCACCCTCCTCTTTTTAAACGACTTCTTTTTGTTATGTCTTTTAATTTACATCTTATTATGTTGGGATATGTTATTATATATCCTTAGTGATGTAAAATTTATTTCCAAGGGATGAGATACCCTTTTTATATTATAAACTCATTTTCTTAATTTTAAATTGACATCGTTATGCTGTAAAATTTTTACAAGGGAACTTCTTAACCCAATTTCAATTCTTTGGGTCCAAATTGTACTTCTTAAATATGTCATCCTATGAATATGTGTGAATGACCTATGATTATTTTACACTTAATATACACTTATATTGGGTGTATTTATATTTTTCACACATAATTATGTAATTGAATTATCCTTAATCTAAGGATACCTTCTTTAAAAGGGATTTCGTCTCAATTTACATTTCCATTGAGACTTCATTGTTGATATGCACAAATTCACTCTTATATGGTGTATATACTGTCCTTTGGAATATTATATCATGAATAACTTTATTCTAATGATGTTATTAAGTTATTATTAAATGTTATTCCTCAATTATTTGTATTCTAGGAACTCCCATTTTGTTAAAATCTCTTTAACTAAAATATCGTTTTAAATGTTTTAAAGGTTTATTATTCTAAATCTTTCACATTAATGTCCATGTTTTAAAAAAGGTTTTAAGGATTTATTCATATGAACATGAATGTTTTGAAATTTAATTTTTTTTAAAAATATTCAAAGTGGTATGGGACACTTTGATTAAAAAATCTCTTTATTTAATATTTTTAATGGTTTTGAAAATGGTTTGATAAAAGGTTGATTTTGTCAATATTTTGAAATAATATATTGTGAATGCAATGTTGAAATGTTATATTTACATTAAATTTGTTGGGACATGTATCTATATGACCCCATTACTATCCATGTATTGTAAATATTATGAGACAACCCTTTCTCTCTCATCAACCATTTTTATGAGTTCTTACATCACGCCGTTATGCTATCGAAATTGCACCATGTTTTTTCTCAAGACAAAGTCATTGTTTAGTGAATACCATGCCCATTTATCTATCAAGGGTATTCACCTTTATGCACATTTATGTATTTTTTAAAGATTTTAAAGTATGTATTCCACATTCATTTATCATGGAATAAATAATTATGTTGAATGATTTAATGTTTTATGTTCCATGTGGCACACTTATGCATGAAATGAAATGTTTAAGAAGGGTGCACCCTAATAGCACTCCAATGCATTGGGTAAAGTATAGTATCATGATACGACATGTTCAATGGGTGTTGACTCATTCTAATTAAACTTCAACGAGGTTTTACTCATGCTTCATGTACAATGAGGATTTACTCATGCTCCATGTGCAACGAGCCTTGGCTCATTCTAATTCCATGTTAAGTGTTGTTGAAACATTTCCATGTTATGATTATCATGATTTATCATGACTTTAAGTTTATGCTTCCCTTTTTATCTATTGATATGCCTGTTTAATAACATGTATTATATTCCTCATGTTATTCCATGTTTATTCCCTTATTGGGCTTTAAATCTCACCATTTTATTATGCATGTCCTCAGGTTATCCCATGCAATGCTAACTAAGTACTAGGGAATATAGTGGTCATGTAAAGGAAGTTTTTAATAAAGATGTTGTATTTCATGTTTTAAGTTGTTATATAATGATCCTAATCCCCAAGGACACTAGAACTATCGATCATTTATGTTGTATCAAGTGAAGTTTATGCAATAAATCAGGTTTAAGTTTGTAATAAAAGAGGTGGGTATTCATAGTTGGTATCAGAGGATAGGTTTAGTTATTTTTGGGATTAGGATTAAAAAACCCTAGGGAATCCTTAGAGATAAGACTAATAAAAACATCCCTAAGTTTTGTTGATTATTGAGTAAGTGGTTTATCAAAAAAATACATCCATGTATGGATATGAGCAGAACTATCTTAATGTGTTGGGATGAAAATGAAAGGTATAATAAAAACATTACGGTTAAAACATGTTAGGGTTATTTTTTTCTTATAAAAAGGACAACACGCAGACCGTGTGACAACTCTTCGCGTCAGAAAAAGCTGTGGGAATCGAACCCACAACCAAAGTGAGATTAGGTTTTATCACCTACCACTGGCCTACATGAAGTCCTTGGTTAGTATGACTTATTATTTTTAGTTAAATGATTTTATTGATCAAGAATAAGTTGATTTTGAGAACTTATGTTTTTTCAAATGGATATACTCAGTATAGGAAAATGATTTGGTGATTAAATGATAAAGGTTATTTTTAGAAGATGTTTTCTCTTTTGGAATACTATATGCCTAAGGAAAATAAAATACTACAAGATTTCAATTGTAGAGGAATGGTTTAAATTTTTATTTTATAAGAACCTATGTATTTATTATGGACATATGGTGATTTGGGTTGTTTCTGGATAATTAATAACCTACAATAGAGAATATGTGATTAGGTTAATTACACTTAATTATGAGACTTTAAGAGTGGTCGGTGTTATTTGGAGATAAATGTCTAGATTTTTTGTGGAATAATATGTGATTAAATCCTTCTGAGTTTTGGATTTCAATATTAGTTTGGAGTATTTTGAAGAATTTTAAGGATGATTGTGTATTGAATGGTATTTATGGAACTTTGGGTACTTTTGTTTAATTTTGGAGATTAATAGTAGTATTTATTTTTATAAAGGATTATCCTTTTTTGGGATTATACGGTCTCGTACTAACCATTTTGGTTTTAGTTGATGTCTAAAGACAATGGAAATATATAGTTCTTCTTTGTGGATTATCTTATTCTCTAGAAGAATATTATTGTGCTTTTGATGTGATGAAGTCTTTTTGAATGCTCATTGTTTGTAGAAAAGATTATTTTTTGGTAGAAACTTACTAAAGGAAGAAACTCTACATGAAGGTAAGTATATTTACTTCTGTTTTTATTCTGTGTAGTAAATTAATTCCTCAAAATTATAAAAAGGAACGTAAAACAAAAACGTTGTTGGTTTACATTTCCTACTAGGTGATCAAAGACCATTTAACACATCACAAGTTTTTGATTTTCTGTAACACCCCAAGCTTCTACGGTACGCTTCTCTTTGAATAATGTGATAGCGTGTGTTGTACGCAATACTGAGTTCTAACACACCATAACTAATCAAACTAGCCGTTATGAATAGTAATAACTACTTTTTGAAATTATATATATTTTATATTTTAAAATGGACTTTATTTCTGGATTCGGAATATCGAATTTAGCCTAAGGTGAAATTTTGGTACTTTTCGGATTACTTTCATATTTTGATGAATAGTGAAAATTACTAAATTTTAATCAAAAACAACTTTTTTAATCAAAATAATTAATAGTGATAAATTATGAATTTGAGTGGTTTTAAAGTATATTTATAATATATTTTTACCATTTAATATAATGTTTTTCATTGGACATAATTTTGCAATTAAACCGAACATAAACAAGTGTCAATCTTTTGATAGTTATTATCTCTTAAAAACACGCTTTTTGTTTTGACAGCGGGAATTAATTTTAAATTAATTTTTGCCACTTCTGTGTTTTGAATTTAGAAAAATGGATTCCATATTTGGAATCAGGATGTTCAAATTGTGTAAATAGGTAACTTTTATTTTTAGACATTTTGAATAATTACTGCGGTAAATATTTTATTTACCATGGTTAAGGGTAAATCCGGTAAATAAGGGTTAAAAATTAATATTATAATAATAATAAATTACCCTAAAATGTAACGCCCCGACCCTAATTATCTAGAGTCGGTGCATTATTACATAAAATTGGCATGATCATGAGAAAGATCAAGTCTCGAAAGACCGATTAGTTTAGTAGCCTTGGAATAACTAGATACATCCATAAATTTTTACATTACATCATAAAAAAAAACATCTTGTCTTCATATCCCCTCATACTATCCCTGCAGGTCATTCATAAATTACTTCTTCATAATCCTGGGAAAAATAAAACATTGAAAGGGGTGAGCTCGGATGCTCAGTAAGGATAACATTATAGCAGAAGTTTTCATAAATAAGCATAAACACTTAAGGCAATTTATAACTAAAACAAAAGCCTTTTAAAATTGAACTTCAACATAGTATGGCAAAAGTAAAATGAAATAATGCCATTTACTTACTCACATGGATATTCTACTAGTCGAATGATCACATGCAATATCAATAACCACTTTCATAATGATGGAATGCATAATGCCAGACTATCATAACCACATAGCCAAGGCCTCGTGCCAAGACTACAAATAAGATTTTTCCAAGGCCTTGTGCCAAGACACTAGTTTGTCTCATGAGACCTACCGATGCATCGAGGAGCTATAGCGGGCTCCACCCGTCACTTATTAAGTCCAATGCATTCCCATATGAAAAGGTTTAAACATAACGTAAACATTCGTATTAAACTAGCATACGAAATGTCAATACTTTCACCACAAACCATGAATGGTATAAAAATAGCACATCCACAGTCAAAAATAATTCATTCGATACAATATGGAAGATTGTATTGTATCACATTAACCTCAATCAATAATAATGAAGGATGTTGACATAGATGAAAATAATCATCAAAACTATTTGAGAGAAATATCCCCCTTTTCTTGAAAACATTTAAAAGTCACACTATTTGTCAAGAAGCCGTTTAAAAGTATATTTTTGAATCAAAGTGTCCCATACCACTTTGAAACTTTTAAAAGGAGTTTTAATTTTAAAACTTTAATGTCCATATAAATAAATCCTTAAAACCATTTTTTAAAATATGGACATTAATGAGCATGATTTAGAAGAATAATTCTTTAAAACATTTTAAAATGGTATTTTGGTTAGAGTTTCTAACCAAAAGAGAGACACTTGAATACAAATAATTGAGGTAATCAAAACATTGTAATATCATGAGAATAAAGGAATTCATGATATACTATGTCAAAGTACATTATATACACCACATAAAAGTGATTTGGTGTATATCATCAAAGAAGTCTCAATGGAATGTAAATTGAGATGAAATTTCTCAAAAAGGTTGTATCCTTAGGTTAAGGATAAATCAATGACATAATTATGTGTGACAAATATAAATACACTAAATATGATTGGATATTCAGTGTAAAACAATCAAAGGACATTCACACATATTCTTGTAAAAACAATACCAACGAATTGGATGTTTAACTCAACAAATGGAGAATGAGTTAAAATTACTCTTATCAAATTCATATCAATGACTTGAGAATTACCAATGGAGTGATTATGTGTACCAAACTTCTATCCACAGGAAGGGGAGTGGAAATTATGACATAATCAAATGAATAGTGATTCCACACATAATCTTGGGGTAATATAATCAATGAAATATGTGTAAATCCAAATGAGTGGAAATTGAAATCTCAAATTCCCTTATCGATTAGGTAACTTACGAAACATACACCCATGAAAGAAGTATCATACCATGATGATGTAAACACCCATAAATTAAAGTATATTACACAATGAATACGATCATGGGCAGTACACATACACCACATGCAATAATTAAGTGGTGATCAATGGAATTCTCACGGAATTAAAAGTGAGATAAGAAAACCCTTACCACGTTAATCAACTGAGTCGCATGGCCAAAAGTTAATAACCACCAAATGATTTACAGAATAACATGAATATAAAGTGAATCATGATAATATATATCAAATTGAAGTACACAATACACCACTTTCAATAATTTAGTAGCGAACAATGGAAATCTCACGGAATTGAAAGTGAGATAAGAGAATCCCTTACTTTGTACTTTTTCCTTGGTCGATGGTAGGTTTACCTCCTGTATAATGGTGAAATAATTGTTATTGAATAATACAAGAATCATTTACTTTAATATGATATCATATATGATCTTTTAACATTGATTTGTTAATAATATCTTAGTATTAACGCCGTTTCGGGTGTTAACTTACTCATTTTCTTTTATATGTTTTGTTACATAAGTCATGTTTGTTGTATCTTATTAATATCCAGAATGATATCAAGTCCTTAAACATCATTTTTAAATCATTAAATGATAATTATACTTTAATGGATACGATGGATAATGAATCTCATCGCGTTCGTGGAGACGGTAGTCCGTACGTACGCACGAACGCTACTTCCATTTAATTTTTTAATTTTTTATTTTAAAAGAATCGAATACAAATGATACATAGGTATATTACTATTCCAGTATAATATAATATTTTATATATGTTACTTAAGTTCATTAACACCATCCTTTATACGTTCCATGTGTGGTATGAACGAGTCATATCATTTTAAGGGGGCGGTAGTCCGCACTTCCTCAAATGAAATTATCGTATGTATATACGACATGAAACTAATAATGGTATGAAATAAAATGGAATTACAAAAGCTTATATATAAAATATATATCATTAATATCATATTTAATTACAGTGCCATCATAATGGCCACCATGAGAGGCGGTAAGATGTTTTTGAACAATCATCGTTTCGTGAGGCGTTAGTTTGCCATCCACAGAAACATTATGTTCATCATCCATTAGATGGAGTTGTGTGTATGTGTAGTTTGAATACTTCTTATAAAAAAATCCTAGTATATTGAGGATACTGGTGTTGTTACAAAAGAAGGGAAATAAAAAGAGTTTGGGGGTTGAAGAAGCAAAATAAATGAAAATAATTTAAGAGAAATCGTTACCTTTAATTTTGGTAACTCACTTTGGTTGGAACCAAAGGACTTGTTGAAATGCTTTCTGCCTAAGGGGAAGCTTCAAGGAGGAGGAGAGGGATGTGGGGAGCTTAGTTGGGCAGAGTTTGGACGAGCCAAGTGGCTTGAGAGGTGTGAGGAAATGAGAAGGAGGAGTGCCCTTTTATAAGAGGGGTGAGGGGCACCTTTGGAAAAGCTAGAAATATTAATTTATAATAAATTCATATTCGGTTTCCAATGGCTCCAAAGTTGACTATTAAAAGGTTGAGGTGGGGATAGGTCGAAAGCAACTCATCCAATAGAATTTAGACAGGTTTGGGTACTTATATTAACCTTATCTTTAAGTATTAACTCTAAGTTAATTAGTTTCACTTTTACAATGTCTCTTTGTATTTTTATATAATATGGTTAATAAACTTACTATATACATCCAAAAGACCCCCAAGTGGTCCATTAATGATTAACCTATCATAATATAAGTCTCTTGGCCGAACCTTAGATTTTTAGGAATTTAATATCAATTAATAATATAATATTTGTTTTAAGAACTCTTTTATGTCAATTTTGACACTATTCACTAGTTGATTTTTGTGAAACTCATAACAGATTGATTACTTCGAAAAAAGTCAAATAAATAAATCCTAATATATCATATTATCCTAGAAAATTTGTTTAATTCATTAAAAGTTTCATATTATAATTATTTGGGTATTTATAATATCAATTATGTTAATTTTTTACTATTTTAGTAATTACTGCATCATCATTGTGTCATAAATAAAATAACTTATTTAATGTCAAAAAATTATAAATAAAATATAATTATGTAGGAAATCGTTTTAGCTTTCTAATGAATATTTATAATCTAAAATCCAGCATATATAACCCTATGTAACAATTGTTTTGCTAAAAGATATATGCTTGTGTCATTTTGTATTCATTTTAACTTAATTAATATAAAGTGTCATTATCACTTACAAGTGGATCCATGGGGTCCCAAAATTGACCCAAAGATGCCCATGGTCGACCAGGTATCAACCAATAGGGTTAAGACACATTTTAGGGTAATTTAGTATTATTATAATATTATTTTTTTTAACCCTTATTTACCGGATTTACCCTTAACCATGGTAAATAAAATATTTACCGCAGTAATTATTCAAAATGTCTAAAAATAAAAGTTACCTATTTACACAATTTGGACATCCTGATTCCAAATATGGAATCCATTTTTCTAAATTCAAAACACAGAAGTGGCAGAAATTAATTTAAAATTAATTCCCGCTGTCAAAACAAAAAGCGTGTTTTTAAGAGATAATAACTATCAAAAGATTGACACTTGTTTATGTTCGGTTTAATTGTAAAATTATGTCCAATGACCAACATTATATTAAATGGTAAAAATATATTCTAAATATACTTTAAAACCACTCAAATTCACAATTTATCACTATTAATTATTTTGATTAAAAAAGTTGTTTTTAATTAAAATTTAGTAATTTTCACTATTCATCAAAATATGAAAGTTATCCGAAAAGTACCAAAATTTCACCTTAGGCTAAATTAGATATTCCGAATCCAAAAATGAAGTCCATTTTGAAATATAAAATATATATAATTTCAAAAAGTAGGTATTACTATTCATAACGGCTAGTTTGATTGGTTGTGGTGTGTTAAAATCTCGAAGTTGCGTACAATGCACGTCATTGCATTATTCGAAAGGAAACATACCGAGGAAGCTTGGGGTGTTACATTCTCCCCTCCTTCAATAAATTGCGTCCTCGCAATTTTTAAAATTTTGCTTGGGAATATAATGGAAATTCCCACATCGGAAAAAGAGTCAATAAAACTGTCACTTTAAAAGAAAGAAAGAGAGGTATAAGGGTCATCCAAGATAACCCATACTAGGATTCCATGTAAGAAAACATGGATATGGATGATAAACTAAGTGTCAAGTTCTGATGGAGAGGGATAGAAATCATGATCAGGAGAAAGTTAACAATGAGAAAACCACAAACTTGTGTTGGGACAAACGACCATTAGTCTCCTAGTAGGAAAGTAAACGGACAACATTTTTTTTTAAGTTACATTACATAAGGAAGAGGAATTCATTTATGATATTGACTAAGAACATTATGAGATATACTTACATTTTAAGTAGATTTTCATTCTTTAATAAATTTGCACCACTAACTCATTTTTTCTTAAACGATGAGTATTTAAGAAGACTTGGTCACACTGGAAGAGATAGAATAAACTTCTATAGAATCACATGATCCATGAAGGATAAACCATATATTTACATTGTCTTTGAAGATTAATCAAAACCAAAATGGTCAGTGAATGATCTAATGATCCCCCAAAAGGATATTCATTGAGATAAATATGCACTAATCTTAATTTCTAAAATTAAACCAACAATACCCCAAAGTTAAATAGATACCATTCAATAAACAATTGTCCTTAAAATCCTTTAATATAATCCAAACTAATATTGAAACCCAAAACATAGAAGAATTTGATTATGTAGTCTCCCATGTTAAATTGTATCTCCAAATGACATCAGATACTCTTAAAGTCACATACTCAAAAGTAATTAACCTAATCACATATTCTCTATTATAGGTTAATCATTTCCATAAATAACCCAAATCACTATAAATCCACAATAAAAACGTAGATAAAAATCTATCATTACTCCACAAATGAAACCCCATAGTATTCTATTTTCCTTGGACATATAGTGTTTCCAACAAAGCGAACATCTTCCAAAATAACATTTATCACTTAATCACCAAATCATTTTCCTATACCAAGGGTATTCTTTTGATATGAAATAAGAACCCAAATCAACTTATTATTGATCAATAAAATCATTTAACTAAAAAAAATAGTCACACTAACCAGGGACTTCACGTAGTCCAGTGGTAGGCGATAAATCCCAATCGCACTTTGGTTGTGGGTTCGATTCCCATAGCTTTGTCCGACGCGACGGGTTGTCACACGGTCTACGTGTTGTCCTTTTTCAAAAACTATATTTTATAATATTGCCAAAATGAGATAAATTCCTCAAAATACTATATCATAAATTTAACCACAAATGTTATATCATACCTTGAATCTTCATCCCAAATTAGAATAACTTATAATTATCTCAAACCCCAATGATCATATAAATCCAAATGGTTATTTATACCCAAATCCACAAGAGAAGAGACAATTCTTCCTCAAATATCATTCTCACATGGCAAACTGCGGGGTTACAAATACAAGAGAAAATTATTCCATAGTAAACCCATCAACAAGGAGTGCTAATACTTTTTAAACATTTCTCCAACCATTTATTCCCACATAGCTTCTTCTTTGACCAAGAAAATATCCTATAGAATAGGACATTCACTCGGGTAATGGCCAGGTCCCCTACATTTACGGCAAATGACTGTAAATGGACTCTTGGGACCATTTTTATCTTCTTCCATAGTACTCTTCATTTTTCTTCGGCAATTCTTTACTTTATGTCCTTCCTTCCCGCACGTAAAACATTTCGTTGTCCCATTGAGACATTTTCCTGGGTGTCTCTTTCCACATTTCCTGCATGATGAAAATTGAGGGTTCTTTTCTCCATGGTCTCCATTGCTGGAGCTCTTATCATTTATCACCTTTCTCTTCCTTGTTGAGTCTGGGAGTTGGTTAATATATATGTTGTTGATCATATTTTTGGAAAACTGATTTGGCATAAAGACGATATCTTTTACGCCTATCAACATTCCATTTTGTTGCTCATTGCGACCACCGTTCCCATCTTGTACATCATTCTCAAAGTCACTATGACTTCCTTGGAATCCAGCCATTGACTAAAACCATAAAGCATTGTGTGAGTAATAGTAGTCGTAAAATCATTTAGAGATTAAAATGTCACCATATTCTCAATTTGAAACATATTAGGATTAACCAAGGTCATTTACTCTCATCTTATATATATATTACTTAAATTGGTTTGCAAAGAAAATGTAAATTATCCTAAGCATATCCCCCGGGAGTGTCGTAACCAAGAGTGCAGCAAGGCCCGTTGTCGTGCACCAGTTCCCGTTCGAGTCTAGCTCAAAGCGGTGTTTTCGGGTTTTACCCCTAGGTACATCTGTGCCAGAGCCGCCTCTACCTGCTCGTATCCAGACAGGGATGTATTGCTCGGAAAACTCACAAAATCTCTACAATACCAAAATTCTAGGAAGTTCTTTTATACTAATCCTCAAAGTTCATCTTAGGTCTACGTGCTCTAATCAGAGTTTATCTAAATCTAGATACCAAGGTTTGTACTAAACTTCCTCTGATACCAACTGTAACGCCCCGACCCTAATTATCTAGAGTCGGTGCATTATTACATAAAATTGGCATGATCATGAGAAAGATCAAGTCTCGAAAGACCGATTAGTTTAGTAGCCTTGGAATAACTAGATACATCCATAAATTTTTACATTACATCATAAAAAAAAACATCTTGTCTTCATATCCCCTCATACTATCCCTGCAGGTCATTCATAAATTACTTCTTCATAATCCTGGGAAAAATAAAACATTGAAAGGGGTGAGCTCGGATGCTCAGTAAGGATAACATTATAGCAGAAGCTTTCATAAATAAGCATAAACACTTAAGGCAATTTATAACTAAAACAAAAGCCTTTTAAAATTGAACTTCAACATAGTATGGCAAAAGTAAAATGAAATAATGCCATTTACTTACTCACATGGATATTCTACTAGTCGAATGATCACATGCAATATCAATAACCACTTTCATAATGATGGAATGCATAATGCCAGACTATCATAACCACATAGCCAAGGCCTCGTGCCAAGACTACAAATAAGATTTTGCCAAGGCCTTGTGCCAAGACACTAGTTTGTCTCATGAGACCTACCGATGCATCGAGGAGCTATAGCGGGCTCCACCCGTCACTTATTAAGTCCAATGCATTCCCATATGAAAAGGTTTAAACATAACGTAAACATTCGTATTAAACTAGCATACGAAATGTCAATACTTTCACCACAAACCATGAATGGTATAAAAATAGCACATCCACAGTCAAAAATAATTCATTCGATACAATATGGAAGATTGTATTGTATCACATTAACCTCAATCAATAATAATGAAGGATTTTGACATAGATGAAAATAATCATCAAAACTATTTGAGAGAAATATCCCCCTTTTCTTGAAAACATTTAAAAGTCACACTATTTGTCAAGAAGCCGTTTAAAAGTATATTTTTGAATCAAAGTGTCCCATACCACTTTGAAACTTTTAAAAGGAGTTTTAATTTTAAAACTTTAATGTCCATATAAATAAATCCTTAAAACCATTTTTTAAAATATGGACATTAATGAGCATGATTTAGAAGAATAATTCTTTAAAACATTTTAAAATGGTATTTTGGTTAGAGTTTCTAACCAAAAGAGAGACACTTGAATACAAATAATTGAGGTAATCAAAACATTGTAATATCATGAGAATAAAGGAATTCATGATATACTATGTCAAAGTACATTATATACACCACATAAAAGTGATTTGGTGTATATCATCAAAGAAGTCTCAATGGAATGTAAATTGAGATGAAATTTCTCAAAAAGGTTGTATCCTTAGGTTAAGGATAAATCAATGACATAATTATGTGTGACAAATATAAATACACTAAATATGATTGGATATTCAGTGTAAAACAATCAAAGGACATTCACACATATTCTTGTAAAAACAATACCAACGAATTGGATGTTTAACTCAACAAATGGAGAATGAGTTAAAATTACTCTTATCAAATTCATATCAATGACTTGAGAATTACCAATGGAGTGATTATGTGTACCAAACTTCTATCCACAGGAAGGGGAGTGGAAATTATGACATAATCAAATGAATAGTGATTCCACACATAATCTTGGGGTAATATAATCAATGAAATATGTGTAAATCCAAATGAGTGGAAATTGAAATCTCAAATTCCCTTATCGATTAGGTAACTTACGAAACATACACCCATGAAAGAAGTATCATACCATGATGATGTAAACACCCATAAATTAAAGTATATTACACAATGAATACGATCATGGGCAGTACACATACACCACATGCAATAATTAAGTGGTGATCAATGGAATTCTCACGGAATTAAAAGTGAGATAAGAAAACCCTTACCACGTTAATCAACTGAGTCGCATGGCCAAAAGTTAATAACCACCAAATGATTTACAGAATAACATGAATATAAAGTGAATCATGATAATATATATCAAATTGAAGTACACAATACACCACTTTCAATAATTTAGTAGCGAACAATGGAAATCTCACGGAATTGAAAGTGAGATAAGAGAATCCCTTACTTTGTACTTTTTCCTTGGTCGATGGTAGGTTTACCTCCTGTATAATGGTGAAATAATTGTTATTGAATAATACAAGAATCATTTACTTTAATATGATATCATATATGATCTTTTAACATTGATTTGTTAATAATATCTTAGTATTAACGCCGTTTCGGGTGTTAACTTACTCATTTTCTTTTATATGTTTTGTTACATAAGTCATGTTTGTTGTATCTTATTAATATCCAGAATGATATCAAGTCCTTAAACATCATTTTTAAATCATTAAATGATAATTATACTTTAATGGATACGATGGATAATGAATCTCATCGCGTTCGTGGAGACGGTAGTCCGTACGTACGCACGAACGCTACTTCCATTTAATTTTTTAATTTTTTATTTTAAAAGAATCGAATCCAAATGATACATAGGTATATTACTATTCCAGTATAATATAATATTTTATATATGTTACTTAAGTTCATTAACACCATCCTTTATACGTTCCATGTGTGGTATGAACGAGTCATATCATTTTAAGGGGGCGGTAGTCCGCACTTCCTCAAATGAAATTATCGTATGTATATACGACATGAAACTAATAATGGTATGAAATAAAATGGAATTACAAAAGCTTATATATAAAATATATATCATTAATATCATATTTAATTACAGTGCCATCATAATGGCCACCATGAGAGGCGGTAAGATGTTTTTGAACAATCATCGTTTCGTGAGGCGTTAGTTTGCCATCCACAGAAACATTATGTTCATCATCCATTAGATGGAGTTGTGTGTATGTGTAGTTTGAATACTTCTTATAACAAAATCCTAGTATATTGAGGATACTGGTGTTGTTACAAAAGAAGGGAAATAAAAAGAGTTTGGGGGTTGAAGAAGCAAAATAAATGAAAATAATTTAAGAGAAATCGTTACCTTTAATTTTGGTAACTCACTTTGGTTGGAACCAAAGGACTTGTTGAAATGCTTTCTGCCTAAGGGGAAGCTTCAAGGAGGAGGAGAGGGATGTGGGGAGCTTAGTTGGGCAGAGTTTGGACGAGCCAAGTGGCTTGAGAGGTGTGAGGAAATGAGAAGGAGGAGTGCCCTTTTATAAGAGGGGTGAGGGGCACCTTTGGAAAAGCTAGAAATATTAATTTATAATAAATTCATATTCGGTTTCCAATGGCTCCAAAGTTGACTATTAAAAGGTTGAGGTGGGGATAGGTCGAAAGCAACTCATCCAATAGAATTTAGACAGGTTTGGGTACTTATATTAACCTTATCTTTAAGTATTAACTCTAAGTTAATTAGTTTCACTTTTACAATGTCTCTTTGTATTTTTATATAATATGGTTAATAAACTTACTATATACATCCAAAAGACCCCCAAGTGGTCCATTAATGATTAACCTATCATAATATAAGTCTCTTGGCCGAACCTTAGATTTTTAGGAATTTAATATCAATTAATAATATAATATTTGTTTTAAGAACTCTTTTATGTCAATTTTGACACTATTCACTAGTTGATTTTTGTGAAACTCATAACAGATTGATTACTTCGAAAAAAGTCAAATAAATAAATCCTAATATATCATATTATCCTAGAAAATTTGTTTAATTCATTAAAAGTTTCATATTATAATTATTTGGGTATTTATAATATCAATTATGTTAATTTTTTACTATTTTAGTAATTACTGCATCATCATTGTGTCATAAATAAAATAACTTATTTAATGTCAAAAAATTATAAATAAAATATAATTATGTAGGAAATCGTTTTAGCTTTCTAATGAATATTTATAATCTAAAAGCCAGCATATATAACCCTATGTAACAATTGTTTTGCTAAAAGATATATGCTTGTGTCATTTTGTATTCATTTTAACTTAATTAATATAAAGTGTCATTATCACTTACAAGTGGATCCATGGGGTCCCAAAATTGACCCAAAGATGCCCATGGTCGACCAGGTATCAACCAATAGGGTTAAGACACATTTTAGGGTAATTTAGTATTATTATAATATTATTTTTTTTAACCCTTATTTACCGGATTTACCCTTAACCATGGTAAATAAAATATTTACCGCAGTAATTATTCAAAATGTCTAAAAATAAAAGTTACCTATTTACACAATTTGGACATCCTGATTCCAAATATGGAATCCATTTTTCTAAATTCAAAACACAGAAGTGGCAGAAATTAATTTAAAATTAATTCCCGCTGTCAAAACAAAAAGCGTGTTTTTAAGAGATAATAACTATCAAAAGATTGACACTTGTTTATGTTCGGTTTAATTGTAAAATTATGTCCAATGACCAACATTATATTAAATGGTAAAAATATATTCTAAATATACTTTAAAACCACTCAAATTCACAATTTATCACTATTAATTATTTTGATTAAAAAAGTTGTTTTTAATTAAAATTTAGTAATTTTCACTATTCATCAAAATATGAAAGTTATCCGAAAAGTACCAAAATTTCACCTTAGGCTAAATTAGATATTCCGAATCCAAAAATGAAGTCCATTTTGAAATATAAAATATATATAATTTCAAAAAGTAGGTATTACTATTCATAACGGCTAGTTTGATTGGTTGTGGTGTGTTAAAATCTCGAAGTTGCGTACAATGCACGTCATTGCATTATTCGAAAGGAAACATACCGAGGAAGCTTGGGGTGTTACATAAAACGTGTCCTAGACTTATTGGTTGATAATATTTCGACCATAGGCATCTTTGGGTCGACTTTGGGACCCCATGGTGCCACTTGTAGGTGATAGGGACACTTTATTTTAATTAAGTTAAAATGAATACAAAAATGACACAAGCATATATCTTTTATAAAAACAATTTTTACGTAGGGTTATATATGTTGGATTTTAGATTATAAATATTAATTAGAAAGACAAAAAGATTTCCTAAATAATGATATTTTATTTATAATTTTTAGACATTAAATGATTTAATTTATTTATGACACAATGATGATGTAGTAATTACTATAATAGTGAAAAATTAAACTAATTGATATTATAAATACCCAAATAAATATAATATGGAACTTATAATGAATTAAAATAATTTTCTAGGATAATATGATATATTAGGATTGATTTAATTGACTTTTTTTGAAGTAATCAATCTTTTATGAGTTTCACAAAAATCAACTATTGAATAGTGTCAAAATTGACATAAAAGAGTTCTTAAAACAAATATTATATTATTAATTGATATTAAATTCCTAAAAATCTAAGGTTCGGCCAAGAGACTTATATAATGATATTTTAATCATTAATGGACCACTTGGGGGTGGCTTGGATGTATGTAGTAAGTTTATTAACCATATTATATAAAAATACAAAGAGACATTGTAAAAGTGAAACTAATTAACTTAGAGTTAATACTTAAAGATAAGGTTAATATAAGTCCCCAAACCTGTATAAATTCTATTGGTTGAGTTGTTTTCGACCCATCCCCACCTCAACCTTTGAATAATCAACTTTGGAGCCATTGGAAACCGAATATGAATTTATTATAAACTAATATCTCTAGCTTTTCCAAAGGTGCCCCTCACCCCTCTTATAAAAGGGCACTCCTCCTTCTCATTTCTTCACACCTTAAAAGCCTTTTGGTTCGGCCAAACTCTGCCCAAATACTCTCCCAACTTCCATCACTACAACTAGGGGCCTTAGGTTGATCATAAATCCAACCTAAGGAGCCCTTTTGATCAAATCAAAAGGAAGAACCCGAAGAAGAGGTAATGATTTCACCACCCTTTTCCAAGTTCATTTCTTCTTCCACTTCTTCTTCCTTTGTTGTTACCATTATAAAATAATAACTCCAGTATCATATATATATACTGTGATGTTATTATAAATATGGTACAACCATATTCAGTATTCTATCCACCCTTTGAATAACATGTCACCATATGTGCGTTCGTACGGCTTACCGTCTCCACATCGTGGTGTAATTGTTATTCAATATAATATTATTTGGATGGGTATAATAATGATGTTTAACTCATGTAAATAATAAATATAACATGTTAATGATTCTGTATATATGATATAACATCCATTTATATATTATTTTAATATCAAAATAATGATATTGTCGCTCGTGCGTACGTACGGACTACCGTCTCCACGAACGCGATGAGATTCATTCTCCATCGTATCCATTTAAGTATAATTATCATTTGATGATTTAAAAAATGATGTTTAAGGACTTGATATCATTATGGATATGAATAATATACAACCTATCCTTTACAAACATGTCTTACGTAACAAAACATATAAAAGAAAACAAGTAAGTTAACACCCGAAACAACGATAATACTAAGATATTATTATCTAATCAATATTAAAAGATCATATATGATATCATATTAATGTATATGATTCTTGTATAATTTAATAACAATTATTTCACCATTATACAGAAGGTTAACCTACCCCAACCAAGGAAAAGTACAAGGTAAGGGTTATTTCACAATCTCTTCATTATCTGAAGTTGTTTATATGTAATAATCTACTAGGATCTATTTATCATCCACATCCATGTTTCTTAAAAATGTATTTCAAAACATTTTAACTATTTACAAGAATATGGGTTAAAGTCATTTATACCCTTGCTTAACTTTTTATAAGAGGTTTATAAAGGAATCTTTCCGTCGTTTTCCAAACAAGGTGCTTTTTAACCTTTTTGACAAAATTAAGGTAAGAATGTTTTTTTAACTTATACGGCGGGTGCGGCTATTTTCCGCCGTTATAAAATCGTTGAAGCTTCCCTTATAATATTATAAGAATATTTTCAAAAAAATGTTTTATTTTATAAATATATGACTCTTAAATGATTTCAAAAATAGAAAGAGATATTTCTCTAAAAAGAGCTTTGATTTCATCTATGTAAACATCCTTTGATGGATTTTATGCTTATTTGTAGTTGATTTATTAAGATACAAAACTTCTATATTGTATTGAAGGTTTTGTGATATGTTTGACTGTGGATGTGCTATTTTTATACCATTCATAGTTTATGATGAAAGTATTGACATTTCATATGCTAGTTTTTATACGAATGTTTATGTTATGTTTAAACCTTTTCATATGGGAATGCATTGGACTTAATATGTGACGGGTGGAGCCCGCTATAGCTCCTCGATGCATCAGTAGGTCTCATGAGACAAACTAGTGTCTTGGCACAAGGCCTTGACAAAATCTTATTTGTAGTCTTGGCACGAGGCCTTGGCTATGTGGTTATGATAGTCTGGCATTATACATTCCATCATTATGAAAGTGGTTATTGATTTTGCATGGGATTATTCGATTAGTAGAATATCCATGTGAATAAGTAAATGGAATTATTTCATTTTATTTATGCCATACCATGTTGAAAGTTCAAGTTTGAAAGTCTTTTGTTTTAGTTATACATTGCCTTAAATGTTTATTCTTATTTATGAAAGTTTCCGCTATTTTGTTATCCTTACTGGGCATTTGAGCTCACCCCTTTTCTATGTTTTATTTCTCCCAGGAAGTGAAGAAGTAAATTATGAATGACCTGCAGGGATATTATGTGGGGATATGAGTGTGGATTATGGAGACAATATGTTTTTGTAGTAGTTTTTCATTTTATGATGTAATGTAAGACTTATGAATATATCTAGTGTTTCCAAGGCTACTAAACCAATAGATCTTTCGAGATTTGATCTTTCTTGTGATCATTCCAATGTTATGTAATAATGCACCGAATCTGGGTAACTAGGGTCAGGGCGTTATAGTTGGTATCATAGGAAGTTTAGTACAAACCTTGGAAGCTAGATTTAGATAAACTCTGATTAGAGCACATAGATTTAAGATGAATTTTGAGGATTAGTATAGAAGAACTTCCTAGAATTTTGGTATTGTAGAGATTTTGTGAGTTTTCCGAGCAATACATCCCTGTCTGGATACGAGAAGGTAGAGGCGGCTCTGGCACAGATGTACCTAGGGGTAAAACCCGAAAACACCGCTTTGATCTAGACTCGAACGGGAACTGGTGCACGACAACGGGCCTTGCTGCACTCTTGGTTACGACACTCCCGGGGGATATGCTTAGGATAAATCTCATTTTCTTTACAAATCATTATGAAGGGTTTATGAGTATATACTTCCTCAAAGAAAACATTTTTATGATTATGGATTATATCCATAAATAGTTCAATTTATGTTAAGTGTTTTATAAGTATGGGATTATGTATTTTGATTCATAAACTGATCTAGTTTATGCCATTGTTTAGAAATGGCGCCTAGTGGAAGAAATGGAAACCGTATCAATACACGCACTCCTTGTAGGGATTGCCCTCCTGCTCAAGATAATTATAGTGGAGCTGATGATGCAACTGGTGCCGATCAGCTAATCACCATACTGGGACAACTTACTCAGGTTATGAATAATAACCTTACCTGTATAGAGCACCCTGATCCACAGCGTGGAGGATTAATGTTAGATCGATTCATGAGGCAACAACCACCAACGTTCAATGGGAGTACAAATCCATTAGTAGCTGAGCAATGTATAAATTCCCTAGAGAAAATATTTCAGGCTTTGGGGTGCAGTGAAAGGGAAAAAGTTATCATGGCAGTTTATCGCCTCACTGGAGATGCTGATCAATGGTGGTCATTGATTCAAAACATGAAGGAAGATGATGAAGTATCAAATATGGAATGAAGGGAGTTCAAAGATCTATTATTAGAAAAATACTTTCCTCACGACCATCGAGCAGATATGGAAAGGCAATTTCTGAGTCTGAGACAAAAGGAGGATGAGAATGTCACAAAGTATGAGGCTAACTTTACAAGGTTAGCGAGGTATGCTGGAGATTATATTCGCAACCCAAGAAGTAAGATTGATTGTTTCTTTGATGGGTTAAAACCATTTCTCCATCGAGCATTAGTCTCACAATCCTTTTCATCGTACGAAGACATTGTCTCATGTGCTATCAAGATCGGAAAGGAATTCTCTAAGTCTTATGACTTTAAAGCAAAGAAAGAGAAGAAGAGACCTGCTGATCAATCTGGGAATGGAAATAAGGGGAAGAAGGGAAAGGTTGAATATCCATCTTGTGGTAAATGCGGGAAGAAACATCCTGGTACTTGCTTGAAGGGAATGGGAGTCAGTTACAAGTGTGGTGAAAAAGGCCACCAAGCTCGTGATTGCAAGGGGAAGAAGGAAGCTACCAACGTTCAGTGCTATAATTGCAGGGAGATGGGGCATTATGCAAATGCATGTCCTAAGCGTCAGGAGAACTTACCTCAGAAAAGGCCAAGGGATCAAGGCCAGGCTTATGCTATCACTACTGCTGAGTTAGAAGCTCCGAAAGACGTGGTGGCAGGTAATTTAATGGTTTCCTCAAGTTTAGAAAATGCATTATTTGACTCTGGATCATCGCATTGTTTCATATCTTCCCAGTTTGCTAAGAAAATTAGATATTTCCAATTTGATTTAATAAGGGATTTGTCAGTTAAAACTCCTAAGGGAAGTATCATTGCAACAAAGTTGTTTGAATCAGTCCCCATTAGAGCACATAAATGTTCTTTATCTGCTGATCTCATCGTCATACCTATGATTGAGTTTGATATAATCCTCGGTATGGACTGGCTTTCGGAATATGATGCGAAGATTTATTGTAAGAAGAAAGAGGTTACGATTCTTGATGATAATGATAAGGAACACCTTATCTTTAGAGCAGAATCGTCACCACCTAATTCTTATTTAGATCCTCCCCCAGTAGCTCAACTTAATTCAATTATTGGGGAGGAAGAGAATGAAATAACTGTCAATGAGGAAAGGAATGTTCAAATAGAGGATGTACCTATTGTGAAAGAATTTGTAGATGTATTTCCGGAAGATTTACCTGGACATCCTCCAGAACGAGAAGTTGAGTTTTCCATTGATTTAATTCCTGGATCAAGGCCTATATCGAGGACCCCTTATAAAATGGCCACTGTAGAATTAGTTGAACTAAAGAAAAAACTAGAGGAATTGGGTAATAAGGGATTTATTCGCCCTAGTGTTTCTCCATGGGGAGCCCCTGTTCTTTTTGTTAAAAAGAAAGATGGATCTATGAGGTTATGTATCGACTACAGGGAGATCAATGCTATAACGATAAAGAAAAAGTATCCCCTACCTCGTATTGATGATTTATTTGACCAACTACATGGAGCTCAATACTTTTCAAAGATTGACCTTCGATCTGGATACCATCAGTTGTGTGTGAAGAAGGAAGACATTCCGAAGACAGCATTTCGAACCAGGTACGGTCATTACGAGTTTACCGTAATGCCGTTTGGATTGACTAATGCACCCTCTGTATTCATGGATCTGATGAATAGAGTTTTCAAGGAGTATCTCGATGAATTTGTGGTGGTATTTATTGATGATATCTTGGTATACTCCAAAACCTACGAAGATCATGAAAATAACTTGCGCATTATCTTTAAGACTCTGAGGAGGCATGAATTATATGGGAAGTTTAGCAAGTGTGAATTCTGGCTTCAGGAGATTTCTTTTCTTGGCCATATTGTCTCTAAAGATGGAATATCTGTTGATCCTTCTAAGACCAAGGCAATCAAAGAATGGACATCACCTACGAGTATAACTGAGGTACGTAGTTTTATTGGTTTGGCAGGTTATTATCGACGTTTCGTCCAGAATTTTGCCCGATTGGCTAACCCATTAACGAAGCTCACACGTAAAGGGGTTAAATTTGTTTGGACAAAAGAGTGTGAAGAATGTTTCGAAGAACTGAAGAGAAGATTATTCAATGCTCCTATATTGACTCTACCATCGGGGAATGATGGGTTCGTTATTTATAGTGATGCATCAAAGAAAGGACTTGGTTGTGTCCTTATGCAAAATGATAGAGTTATTGCCTATGCATCACGACAGTTGAAAATTCATGAACAAAACTATCCTACTCATGATCTTGAGTTATCAGCTGTGATCTTTGCTTTGAAGATATGGAGGAACTACCTCTATGGTGAAAAATGTGAGATTTATACTGATCACAAGAGTTTGAAGTATATTTTCTCACAAAAAGAACTCAACATGAGGAAAAGGAGATGGCTTGAATTACTCAAGGTTTATGATTGCACGATACTCTACCACCCGGGGAAAGAAAACAAGGTGGCAGATGCTTTGAGTAGAAAAGACCATGGAGTTTTGAACATGATGAGAATGGAAAGGGATCCAATTTTCATGGATCTAGTAAAGATGGACATGGGTATAACCAGGGAAGGTGAAAAATCAATGCTTTTTCAAATGGTTTCCAAACCATCTTTACTAGAAAGGATTAAGAGTTCTCAGACCGATGATGAAGAATTACAAAAGAAGATTAAAGCTGTGAATGATGGGAGATTGAGAGACTTTGTGTATGAAGATGGAATTTTGAAATTCGGGAATAGACTTTGTGTTCCCAATATACCTGATCTAAAAAGGGAATTGCTGGATGATGCTCATAGTTCCAATTTCTCTATACACCCTGGGAGCACCAAAATGTATAGAGATTTGAAGAAACATTTTTGGTGGGACAACATGAAGAGGGATATTGCTGATTTTGTGTCAAGATGTATGGTTTGTCAACAAGTGAAAGCTGGAAGGCAACAGCCTGGAGGAGTCATGCAACCTCTTCCCATACCGGAGTGGAAATGGGACAATATTATGATGGACTTTTTCATGGGGATACCAAAGACTCCTAGAAGGAACGATGCAATATAGGTTATTGTTGATCGTCTTACCAAGTCAGCACATTTTCTTGCTATAAGAGAAGATCTACCCCTAGAACGTCTAGCAAGACTATATATTAATGAAGTTGTGAGACTTCATGGAGTACCCTTATCAATTGTTTCTGATCGTGATCCCCGTTTTACTTCAAGTTTTGGAAAAGTCTTCAGAAATCCCTGGATACTGAACTTCATTTGAGCACTGCTTACCACCCTCAGACAGACGGACAATCAGAACAGACTATTCAGACCTTAGAAGACATGTTGAGATCTTTCTCACTTGATTTTCAGGGTATGTGGGATCAATATTTACCACTGGTAGAATTTTCCTATAACAATATCTTCCATTCGAGTATTCAGATGGCACCATATGAAGCGTTATACGGAAAGAGATGTCGTACACCAACCTGTTGGGATGACGTTGGTGAAAGAAAACTTGTAGGCCCAGAACTAGTGGAGGAAACGGTGGAAAAGGTGAAAGTAATCCAAAATCACATCAAAGCAGCTCAAAGTAGGCAGAAGAGCTATGCCGATAATCAAAGGAAGGATTTGGAATTTCAAGTCGGTGATCATGTTTTCCTGAAGGTATCTCCATGGAAGGGAGTCATACGTTTTGGTAAGAAAGGTAAATTGAGTCCCAGGTACATCGGACCCTTCGAAGTTCTAGAACGAATTGGGGTTGTAGCTTACCGATTGGCAATGCCGCCAAGTCTCTCCAAAGTTCACGATGTGTTCCACGTATATCTGTTGAGGAAATACATGCCTGAACCAATGCATGTACTCACCTATGAGGAATTAGAACTGGAACCCGATATGTCTTATTGATAAGAGCCCTTCAGGATTCTTGATACGAGAGAACAAGTGCTGAGAAACCGGACGACGCGTCTGGTAAAAGTTTTGTAGAGAAACCATAAGATGGAAGAGGCAACGTGGGAACCCGAGGAACTTATGATGAAGAACCACCCGAGTCTTTTCATACGGTAGTATTCTAGAAATTTCGAGGACAAAATTATTTGAAGGAGGGGAGAATGTAACACCCCAAGCTTTTACGGTACGCTTCTCTTTGAATAATGTGATAGCGTGTGTTGTACGCAACACAGAGTTCTAACACACCATAACTAATCAAACTAGCCGTTATGAATAGTAATAACTACTTTTTGAAATTATATATATTTTATATTTTAAAATGGACTTCATTTCTGGATTCGGAATATCGAATTTAGCCTAAGGTGAAATTTTGGTACTTTTCGGATAACTTTCATATTTTGATGAATAGTGAAAATTACTAAATTTTAATCAAAAACAACTTTTTTAATCAAAATAATTAATAGTGATAAATTATGAATTTGAGTGGTTTTAAAGTATATTTAGAATATATTTTTACCATTTAATATAATGTTTTTCATTGGACATAATTTTGCAATTAAACCGAACATAAACAAGTGTCAATCTTTTGATAGTTATTATCTCTTAAAAACACGCTTTTTGTTTTGACAGCGGGAATTAATTTTAAATTAATTTCTGCCACTTCTGTATTTTGAATTTAGAAAAATGGATTTCATATTTGGAATCAGGATGTTCAAATTGTGTAAATAGGTAACTTTTATTTTTAGACATTTTGAATAATTACTGCGGTAAATATTTTATTTACCATGGTTAAGGGTAAATCCGGTAAATAAGGGTTAAAAAATAATATTATAATAATACTAAATTACCCTAAAACGTGTCCTAGCCTTATTGGTTGATAATGTTTCGACCATAGGCATATTTGGGTCGACTTTGGGACCCCATGGTGCCACTTGTAGGTGATAGGGACACTTTATTTTAATTAAGTTAAAATGAATACAAAAATGACACAAGCATATATCTTTTAGAAAAACAATTTTTACATAGGGTTATATATGTTTGATTTTATATTATAAATATTAATTAGAAAGATAAAAATATTTCCAACATAATGATATTTTATTTATAATTTTTAGACATTAAATGATTTAATTTATTTATGACACAATGATGATGTAGTAATTACTATAATAGTAAAAAATTAAACTAATTGATATTATAAATACCCAAATAAATATAATATGAAACTTTTAATGAATTAAACTAATTTTCTAGAATAATATGATATATTAGGATTGATTTAATTGACTTTTTTCTAAGTAATCAATCTTTTATGAGTTTCACAAAAATCAACTATTGAATAGTGTCAAAATTGACATAAAAGAGTTCTTAAAACAAATATTATATTATTAATTGATATTAAATTCCTAAAAATCTAAGGTTCGGCCAAGAGACTTATATCATGATAGGGTCATAATTAATGGACCACTTGGGGGTGTCTTGGATATATGTAGTAAGTTTATTAACCATATTATATAAAAATACAAAGAGACATTGTAAAAGTGAAACTAATTAACTTAGAGTTAATACTTAAAGATAAGGTTAATATAAGTCCCCAAACCTGTCTAAATTCTATTGGTTGAATTTTTTTCGACCCATCCCCACCTTAAACTTTGAATAATCAACTTTTGAGCCATTGGAAACCGAATATGAATTTATTATAAACTAATATCTCTAGCTTTTCCAAAGGTGCCCCTCACCCCTCTTATAAAAGGGAATTCCTCCTTCTCATTTATTCACACCTTCAAAGCCTTTTGGTTCGGCCAAACTCTGCCCAAATACTCTCCCAACTTCCCTCACTACAACCTAGGGGAAATAGTTTGATCAGAAAGCCAACCTAAGGAGCCCTTTTGATCAAATCAAAAGGAAGAACCCGAAGAAGAGGTAATGATTTCACCACCCTTTTCCAAGTTCATTTCTTCTTCCACTTCTTCTTCCTTTGTTGTTACCATTCTAAAATAATAACTCCAGTATCATATATATATACTCTGATGTTATTATAAATATGGTACAACCATATTCAGTATTTTATCCACCCTTTGAATAACATGTCACCATACGTGCGTTCGTACGGCTTACCGTCTCCACGTCGTGGTGTAATTGTTATTCAATATAATATTATTTGGATGGGTATAATAATGATGTTTAACTCATGTAAATAATAAATATAACATGTTAATGATTCTGTATATATGATATACCATCCATTTATATATTATTTTAATATCAAAAGAATTATATTGTCGCTCGTGCGTACGTACGGACTACCGTCTCCACGAACGCGATGAGATTCATTCTCCATCGTATCCATTCAAGTATAATTATCATTTGATGATTTAAAAAATGATGTTTAAGGACTTGATATCATTCTGGATATGAATAATATACAACCTATCCTTTACAAACATGTCTTACGTAACAAAACATATAAAATAAAACAAGTAAGTTAACACCCGAAACACCGATAATACTAAGATATTATTATCTAATCAATATTAAAAGATCATATATGATATCATATTAATGTATATGATTATTGTATTATTTAATAACAATTATTTCACCATTATACAGGAGGTTAACCTACCCCAACCAAGGAAAAGTACAAGGTAAGGGTTATTTCACAATCTCTTCATTATCTGAGGTTGTTTATATGTAATAATCTACTGAGATCTCTTTATCATCCACATCCATGTTTCTTAAAAATGTATTTCAAAACATTTTTACTATTTACAAGAATATGGGTTAAAGTCATTTATACCCTTGCTTAACTTTTTATAAGAGGTTTATAAAGGAATCTTTCCGTCGTTTTCCAAACAAGGTGCTTTTTAACCTTTTCGACAAAATTAAGGTAAGAATGTTTTTTTAACTTATACGGCGGGTGCGGCTATTTTCCGCCGTTATAAAATCGTTGAATATTCCCTTATAATATTATAAGAATATTTTCAAAGAAAATGTTTTATTTTATAAATATATGACTCTTAAATGATTTCAAAAATAGAAAGAGATATTTCTCTAAAAAGAGCTTTGATTTCATCTATGTCAACATCCTTTGATGGATTTTATGCTTATTTGTAGTTGATTTATTAAGATACAAAACTTCTATATTTTATTGAAGGTTTTGTGATATGTTTGACTGTGGATGTGCTATTTTTATACCATTCATAGTTTATGATGAAAGTATTGACATTTCGTATGCTAGTTTTAATACGAATGTTTATGTTATGTTTAAACCTTTTAATATGGGAATGCATTGGACTTAATATGTGACGGGTGGAGCCCTCTATAGCTCCTCGATGGATCGGTAGGTCTCATGAGACAAACTAGTGTCTTGGAACAAGGCCTTGACAAAATCTTATTTGTAGTCTTGGAACGAGGCCTTGGCTATGTGGTTATGATAGTCTGGAATTATGCATTCCATCATTATGAAAGTGGTTATTGATTTTGCATGTGATTATTCGATTAGTAGAATATCCATGTGAATAAGTAAATGAAATTATTTCATTTTATTTATGCCATACCATGTTGAAAGTTCAAGTTTGAAAGGCTTTTGTTTTAGTTATACATTGCCTTAAATGTTTATTCTTATTTATGAAAGTTTCCGCTATATTGTTATCCTTACTTGGCATTTGAGCTCACCCCTTTTCTATGTTTTATTTCTCCCAAGAAGTGAAGAAGTAAATTATGAATGACCTGCAGGGATATTATGTGGGGATATGAGTGTGGATTATGGAGACAATATGTTGTTGTAGTAGTTTTTCATTTTATGATGTAATGTAAGACTTATGAATATATCTAGTGTTTCCAAGGCTACTAAACCAATCGATCTTTCGAGATTTGATATTTCTTGTGATCATGCCAATGTTATGTAATAATGCACCGACTCTGGGTAACTAGGGTCGGGGTGTTACATTTTCTTGTGGTTAACTTTCTCCTAATCATGTTTTCTATCACTCTCCATCAGAACTTGAAACTTTGTTTTCTCTTCCATATCCATGTTTTTTTATATGGAATCCTAGTATCGGTTAACTCAGGTGACCTTTGAACTTATCTTTATTTCTTTTAAAGTGATAGTTTTACTGACTCTTTTTCTGATGTGGGACTTTCAATGAAGTTTCCAAGCCCAATTTTAAAATTGCGAGGACATAATTTCCAAAAGGGGGGAATAATGTAACTGTTGACGCTCCTTTTCGTCACAGAATCTAAAGATCGGAAAAGGGAATATCTGAGCTCAAAGTGATTAAATCCTTTGAAGAAACATCAAAAATCAACAAAGGGATACACAAGGAGAACATTGCCCATAGATCGCGCAAGTTCCCTATTGGTCGCGCAAGTACACTTGCGCGCCGCCTCAATACTTGCGCGACTATTCATGTTCGTGCAAGGGACTTGCGCGACATATGTGGTAACCGCCTGGTAACCGCCCAGGGTCTTCTTTTGCCTATAAATAGACCCTGTGGGCCCCCCATTCGAGAGGATCTTTTTCCAGAAACTCGGATTGAAGCTCCCGACGCCCAAGTCTCTTCTCAAAGCTTCCGGAACACTTCTAAGGTAATTTCTTACCTAGAACGGAAGATCTAAAGAGAAAAAGGAAGGCCTAAGTGTTGAAACTTATCAAACACTTGCGCGCCTACTTAATTCCTTCAATATAACTTGCGCGTCCCTCTTCTGGAAGAACCTCAAGAGGATGGTGAAGGGTTTAATAAAGAGTCGCTCAAGTATTTCAATACTGGTTGAAAATCGCGCAAGTACCCCTCATGTCGCGCAATTATACTTGCGCGACCAATACTTGCGCGCCGCCGCAGGACTTGCGCGCCTTTCAAGACTTGCGCGCCCCTAGCTTTTTGGGTGCCCATCTTGCCCATTTTTACCCCTCTTAAGCCATTTCACCCTTCCTATTCAAGATTCAGTCTTCAAGATACTCTTCAAAAGCCATTTATGGCATGATTTCTTGATTTGACATCCTTATCTGAAAGGAATTCTGTGAAATACCTCTCAAAACCTAGTGATTTAAACATCTTTATGTCACCAAAGATTGAGAGTTCATTCATTTCAACCTCATCCTTTAAAATGAGAGAATCCTAACCTGGGTCTCCTTTTCAGGAATAAGACTCAGTCATAACCTTGGGCTTCCTTTTCAGGAGTAAGCCCCAAGTCCCCTAACCTAGGCTTCCTTCTCAGGAATAAGTCCTAGTCATAAATCTTGGGCATCTTTCTTAAGAATAAGCCCCAATCAAGTCCTTTAATCTTGGGCATCCTCCTCAGGAGTAAGCCCCAAACCTTAATCCCTAACCTGGGTCTCCTTTTCAGGAATAAGACTCAGTCATAACCTTGGGCTTCCTTTTCAGGAGTAAGCCCCAAGTCCCCTAACCTAGGCTTCCTTCTCAGGAATAAGTCCTAGTCATAAATCTTGGGCATCCTTCTTAAGAGTAAGCCCCAAGTCTCTTAAAATTTCTCTTAACCAGTCACAAATTATCTTTGATTTGGGTTTCCTTTTCAGGAATAAAACCCAATCATAAGTCCCCTCCTAACTTGGGCATCCTCCTTAGGAGTAAGCCCCAAGATTAGAGTATTCAAATCTCCATGAAGCACATATAACTTTGTGGACCCTGTTCTTGGATTTTCTCCCTAAAAGTAAATCCTAAACCTTCGCCTATCTGGGCAGTCATCTATACATAAGCCCCAAAACAAATTCTTATGATTGCATCTTTTATGGCACAATTGTCTAAATTTTACCAATACCTCTTGTTTCTCACACCGAGCATGACTCACGTGAGCTTAGAGTGTAAAAGTAATTATGACATTCATCTTTGAACCATCAATCATAAGACATCATATCCCATTCCTCGAACTACGTGGGTTCTGATTCCTTTTTTTTCAAAACAAAGGATACGTAGGTAGCCCATTTATGGGTTCGATCCCAACATTGAAATAATCTCTGTCCTTCTGAATGACGATAAACTTCAAGTGCCCCACTGAGTGGCTTTAAAACCAGCCTGGTCATCAAAATGACCAAGAGACTTTTATATAAATGTTTTGAAGGATACCATTGACCAAGAATCTCTAAACAAATATAGATGATTCTATATTGATGAAGAACCTCGAATACATATAAAAGATTCTCTAAATTTCTTGCATATTTAATCATTGATTGTTGAAACTAAAGGAAAGCTCATTTCATACTTGGTAATGTAATAAGGATTCACGAACTTAACTTAAATCTATAAAGAGAGTCCCGGAGTAGACAATAATTCCCCTCAAAAAGGTGTGATGAGTCCGACCTCCCATCCTCTCGACCAATGCAAATTCCCAAGCCTCATTAGCCCACAAGTTAATGAGCGCCTGCCTTTGGAAAGTAGGTCCAAACGGATGTGGAATCATTGGATGTTTCCGGTTCTACGAACAAACCCGTTAGAAACCGATCGGAACGTTTGAATCTCCCGTCCAGGAGGTCATACCCGGATTCCGCGCGAAACAAAAATGGTGAACCCGACGTGAATCCTTAACCAAGTTAAAGTGATGTTCTTCTTATCTGTTAGGCCCTTTGGGCCAACAAGGCAATCATTGACATATGATCATCCAAAAGATGCAGTAGCCGGATTCATCTTGATTATGTCTATTACATGGAACAGGCACTCTTTTTTTCAAGATCTTCTACAAAAAATGGCTTTCCTTAAATTCACCCCTGTGAATACTGCTGCTGGGAACACCTCTACTGTGAGGTCTGCTGCTGTGAAAACCAATGCTGCTACTCCTGCTGGAACGTCATCCGCTCTGAGGATGACATCACCAACTCAGCGTCTTCAACGCTGTGTTTCTAATGCACTGGTTAAGGAGTACCGTCGCAACGGTACTATCCCAAATCTGGAGGCCGCTCGTCAAGCCCTCCAAGTTAACAATTTTACCTGGTCGTCCGGACAACGGCGACCAGCAATCAAGAAGCAGACGGTGCTGACTACCGTCTCCAACCGTTTCGGGTCGTTATCCCCGGAACGCAATTTCCATTCACTCCCTTACTCCGAGGAAGTGAATGAGCAGGTCCCGCAGGACCTTAATTCAAAAAGACAGGAGTCCTTCTCAAAGGCTCCCATCAACAATCGTCGCCAGACTCATGCGGTAGTGCGCCCTCAACATGATGAGGGTACCGACTCCAGGCATTCAGCTCAGGTTCCTCGAACCCGAGCAGGCAAGATGAATCGCCAGAGACGGAATCCGGTTAACAATAGGCAGGTTGTCATCCCTGCCATCTCCGGAGAAGTCCACCAACCTAACTTGGTGGCAAATAACGAGCAGGCATACACACCTGTCCGTTTTAATCCCTCTGTCCAGCAGACTCGTCTGGCAGCATCAAGCCAATCCCGCCAGGCAATTCCGGCGGAGTACTATAGGCAGGAACATACACCTGCTTATACATCAGCAGTTAGTCAGCAGGCTCGTCTGACTACATATGATGGATCTCGTCAACCGCGTTTGGCGAAGTGTAATCAGCAGGCACATATACCTGCTAATACTAATCAAGCCTACCAACAGTCTCGCTTGGTAGCGCACAGAGAAGTCAGTCGGAAAGCCCCGACGACAAACAGGAGGCAGACTAAACTCTCTGCCTCCACACTTGAGTACTGTCAGGATTCACTGACAGGAAAAGGAGGACAGGAGCAGGCACATACACCTACTCCAAGCCCGGAATGGACGTATATCCCCGTTCCGGCGGCTGAAGTCACCAAACATATTTTGTCAATGGTGAAAGAGCAGAAGCAAATTCCTGCTCATATTCTGGATGCTTGCCAGGATATCATAACAGCTTCAGCATCATCTTAGGGACAGACACATAAATCTATCCCTAGCAGTGGAGTGACACATCAACAATTCACTCCGGAACAGACACACACATCTGTTCCAGTCCAAGAGGGTTGTGGGGCCTACTCCCCCATATCATATGGACAACCAAGTCAGGCACATACACCTGATTTGAGCGATGATCGTCAGCCTAACCTGACCATCTTTCCTGATCAGGCACATACACCTGCTCAGAGCAATCACTTTCGTCATCAAGTGATTTCTAAAGCGAGTAAGAAGGCATCTAAGAAAAAGATCCGCCCAGCACAGTCAGGAGATCAAAGGCCAATCTGCAACCAAGCCTTGCTCGATGCTGGAGTTCTTGAAGCCCTCATACATTTATCTGTCAGAATTCAAGATTCTACTCCCTCAGTTCCCAATAACAGGAACATTAATCCCGAAGGTCTTCAACAGACACTTCCTCATGAATACTTGCTTCATGAAAATTCGGTCAATCTTGAAGTTTCTTCTTCAGATGAGAACCACAGGAACCCTCTGTGTGGTCAGAAGGCCAAGGAGCAAGAGATTTCATCTTTTGCTGTAACCCATCATGAAGGTCCTCCTCATGGTGATGAACTTCGCTGCGAAAGTCCTCTCCGCAGTAGTGATTCACATTGTCTCAAAAATTCTTCAGAAGGCAATGTAGTGACGAGAAAGCCCTCCTATCTCGAGGCACTTGCAAACGTAAAACCAGTCATGTCTGAAGTTTTACTATCGGCAGGTGAAACTCTTTCTCCATCAGAAGATAGCTTGGGGTTCAGGTTATTCTCCGAACCTTCCCTGGGTTATTCATCTTCCAGCATGAATAGTGATTCCTCTACCAATCTTGTTGAATCCGATGAAGCAACAAGGAAACACCAACTCTGGTCCAAACAGGTAGAAGAATCTTCATTTAATGAT
Source organism: Viscum album (assembly GCA_963277665.1). Lineage (NCBI taxonomy): Eukaryota > Viridiplantae > Streptophyta > Magnoliopsida > Santalales > Viscaceae > Viscum > Viscum album. The sequence continues at coordinate 942,010,886 of OY728129.1, forward strand.
AAAGAGGAAATGCTGAACATGAGGAAAAAACTGGCAAAAGGTGAAGTACCAGTCATGTTTTGGCCTTTGGCTGATTCACAGTATGAAATTCCAAAGATGTTGACGGATGATGGAATCCATGATATTCGTCTTAACATATGGAAAACTCTTTGTCAATTAAAGAAGAAGGTATTATCTTACGATGAATATGAAAATCATCTTAAGATAATAGAAGGGTTACAACGCCAGATTGATTTGGCATCTCTATCAGTCTCTCGGTATCCGAAGGCTGAAAAGCAACAGAGAACCCTTCAACGTTCATGCCTTGGCGCACTAAGAAGATTGCGTTAGTTAATTTCCAATGCTCCATATAATGTTCATATCAGAGGATGGGGTGTTCATGGAGCACTACATTTCACAGTGCTTTCCGGTCAGCAGAGCCCGCCGAAAATGGTCTCATGCAATGTTATTGCCCATGGCCGGCCACAGTCAATGGGCTTTGTTCATAATCAAAAGCTTGCTCGAGATCAAGCTTCAACTAGTTCCTCTCAAAGTCAAGTATATAGAGAACAGGTTGTTGAATTGCTCCTACATCAAGCAGGCGAGAATATTGCACAAGCCTCTCGTCTGGAGCAAACACGTCATCAAATGACAGAAGTTTCGGAAATCATCCAACGGTCTGTTGAACCAGGTGATAAAAGTGGATACAGGTTAATGCATCCAGCTAATTTCCGAACTAAGATTCGCAAGATCAAGAGAGATTTTAAAAAGATCTCAGACATAGCATGTCAAGAGACACCCCAGCTTGCCAGAATGGGGACTTCTCTAACCCAACCCTCAGAATCAACGAATGGGATTCGAGGAGTTGAGCAGAAGCAACAGGAACACCCCCAGTCCACCGGATTGGGGACTTTTTCAAATCTTCAATCCCTCCCTCAGAGAAAGTCAGTATTCTCTCGATTAGGGAATAAGCCTCAAGAGGAACGAAGAGCCAAGATGTCAGGAGATTCTCTCCAAGTGACGGTTCTCCAAGAAATTCCTGAGGGATCAAGTCAACGGAATGCCATGTCTTATCATGGACATAGAAGGAGACGATATCACAGTAATGATGATAGAAAGGATTCCATGCAATATGCATCCATTAATGTCATCAATGTCGTTGCTGCTGATTCACCAGATGAGGCTCAATCAGAGGGATCAGACGAAGAGGTTCCTGCTCAAGAAGTTGCGCACACAGACCTAAATGAAGAAGGTGTGCGCACACGTAATCAAAGGCTTACCCAAAATCTGGGTATTACTTCAAGTAACCCACTTCCCCCTCTCCGAAAAGGATCCAATAAGGGGAAAGGAAAGAATCAGGTTACTTCTCACCCTTCCTCTGAAGGAGGTCAATCGCTCTCATTAGAGCAAAGATTTGCACAACAGGAGGAAGAAATGAAAGAATTAAAAAGTTTGAATGCAGAACTACTTCAGAGTAGTCTTCTTCTTAAGAATGCTGAAGTCCGATAGCCAAAGGAATTTGTTGTAACTACTGAGATGGATCAGGAATATCCTCCTTTGTCAGTACACCCACAGAGGTCTAATCCTACGGGTCAAACGCAACAACGGTTGGCAGCACTACCATTAGTTGCAGCACCAACCTCCACGGCTGTCCAAGCTCCATTCATTGCACCTACCCAAAACCAAGTTCAACCTGACGTTTCTCAAAAGTTAATAACTACTATTGAGTCATTAACAGCTCGGTTAGAAACTATGGAAGGGAAACGGGCGCAAGTTCAACCTAAAAAGAAAGTTTACCCTGAATGGGTAGATTCAATTTCTCCTCCATCCAGTTTTGGAAACCCTATTTTTCCTACTTTCAATGGATCAGGCGACCCTGAACAACATTTGACACATTACGTATCTTGTTGTGATCCTATGATGGGAACTCCAGAACAGCAAGAAGCAGTGAAACTCAGATGCTTCGTGCGAACCTTGCAAGGACCAGCTTTTGTCTGGTATACAAGCTTGCAATCCCGGTCAGTCATCGGATGGGAGGATCTTCGTCAAAAATTCCTTCTTCAGTTTAGCTCAACTTTGCCAAAAACGACAGTTTTTGATCTTACAAACTGCAAGCAAAGGGAGAATGAAAGAGTCTCTGATTTCATTGCTCGTTGGAAGGGATTAACGTATTCCTTGAGTTTATCACTCCCTCAGGAGGAATTGTTGCCAATCTGTGTGGAAAATTTGCGTGACGAATTACGCACGCCATTGATCCCTGTGAAATACACAAGAGGGTTTCGATACCTTACTTCAATCGATCAACAGATTGAAGATTCCCTTATGCAGGCTAAGGTTAAATCTCGTGCAATTCCATCAGCTCCAGGAAGAAGAATGGGTAAAGCAGAAACTGCTACAGTTATGCTTAAACAGGCACCTGTACCTATTTCTACTTCAAAACCTTCATCTTCTCGAAGGGCTCCACCTCCTGAACGCCAACAACAAAGGCTGTTTCGTCCAAATGATCAAAGAGATCAACGACGAAAACAATTTGAGGATATGAAGAGTAAAACATACTCTTTTTGAAGTGAGCAAGTTCCTGGTTACTTCATTCCAGCTCTGGAAAATAATTTGGTTCAATTACCAGTGCCGAAGAGACCAAACAAGGAAGGAGATGAAGACCGTCCCAATTATTGTCCCTTTCATCAAATGTTGGGACATCCCAACCAGGAGTGTTTTGTCTTTAAAGACCTCCTACAAAAAATGGTCTACTTGGGACAAGTCAAATTGAAGGGTTCTTCAGCTCATGTAGCGTGTATTACCGCTACAGATCCAGAGGAAGGAGGCGAGTGGCAGGAAGTCAAAAGCAAAACTGCGAAAAAATATGATGATTGGATGGTCAGAAAGACAATCAATCGGACCCATTCCATTTTGCGAACACAATTGAAGAAGCCAATTGTGTCTCCTACAAAAGCTGCAGTAAAGCCTCCATCAAAGGACAAATCCTCAAAAGGGCAGCGCAATTCAAAGAAGAAAGATGAATCAGGAGAAGATGAGTATGTATCAAAGCCTAAATTGTCTTTGACTTTGGCAGATTTCATGCCTTATACTTCAAAGCCACGGGCACCGTCCCACCAAACGGCACAGCCTAAACAGGCTAACTTGGCAGAGTCTTTATCAGACGAAGAATTGATCTTTGGTTCTGTTAATATGATTCAATTAACAGATTCATATTCCAGTCTTGATGAGCCTGAATTCCCTGTATCAAATAAAGGAACCCGAGGAAGTTCTAGAGGTTCAGGATATAGGGGAAGACGTGGATATTTCCGAAGCCACTACTCTAATTCTACCCCTGCTAGCACTGTATATGCAGCAGAAACTCGTGGTAGAGCCCTTCAGCGAGCTCAAAATGAACAAGCAAGTTCTTCTGCCAATGGCCAACTCAGCTTCGGCACAGTTATTTTGGAAGACCGATTAAAGGTTCCATATTCTTTATCTCAGCAAGTAAATGGATCTAATCAGTCTAATTTTCCAAAACCAAAGATGTTGCCAACTTCAATACAAGATGCATCAGCTTCCAAAGCATCTGCTTCCAAGGTACCTGCTAAACCGCATATTCCTATTGGGAAACGCAGGCCTCTAGATCAAAAGTATGATATATTGAAACACTTGGCCCAAGTACCAGCCAAATTATCAATTTTGGATGCTTTGAATCTATCAAGAGATCTTCGGGAAGCACTCATCGAAGCTTTGTCAAGTCCTCAAGAGTTTGAAGCTGAAATTGCTGCAGCTGAAATTTATCACATAGAGAATAATCCTGCAGAATGCCATGCAGTGATATCTTTTACTGATAAAGATGAATATGATGTTGTGCATGGGCACATAAAACCTTTGTACCTATCTGGCAAAGTCAATGGTATAGATGTTCGAAGAGCTTTTATTGACAATGGTTCAGGAGTCAACCTCATGCCCATTCGCACACTTCGTCGATTGGGCCTCACGGAATCTGATTTATCTCCTTCTACCATGATGTTGCAAGGATATGATAAAAATGAACAAGAACCACTGGGAGAAGTTACGCTCAGAACTCAGTTTGGAGATCTTGTTTCCAATTCAGATTTCATGATTGTTGATCAAGACTCAGCTTTCAATATCTTGCTTGGAAGACCCTGGTTACATCAGCATGCAGCTATTCCGTCATCATACCATCAATGTCTCAAATACTGTTTCGATGGTCAAGTTGGAACATTATATGGTGATAAGGCCCCGTTCAAAACATGTGAGTCTCAATACATTGAGGCGGAATTTTATCACATGAAGGGAAGAGAAAAATCTACAATGAAGGAAATTACCAAAGTTAATGCTCCATATGGTTTGGAAAAAATTCCAATAAATCCATTTTCACATGTGAGTACAGATTATGTGTTACCAATCAGTCAAATTGACAAAATAGGCCCAAATCAAAATACTCTTATGGAAAGATCCATAATGTCAATTACGGCAATCGAGCCAGACAACATGGGAGAAATTGGTAACTTACCAAGCAGTGATGAAAGCATAAGTGGTGACGTTTTCATTTCGTCTGCTGAAATCCAACAAGTCTGTACTTCGCTAATCAGGCCAGAAGAAGTTATAGCAACACCAGAGGTGAATGTTGATGTCGATTCTCAATCCATCATCTCCACTTTATTTCCCAAAGAAGACCCTTTTTCATCAATAGGATCGGAAATGGAAGCTTCTTCTTCAAAATGTGAAAATTTTGACATCTCTTATGATCATGAGAATTTCGTTTTTTCATCTACTTTGCAAGTAGAAACGGAAGAAATAACACATGATGAAGAGGAAGAGGAAGATCTTAGAGATGCTCCTCCAGCATTTGAAGAGGGTATCTCTACCACTGTGGATGAACTCAGAGAAGTAAATCTGGGTACAGAGAAAGATCCACGCCCCACTTTAATTAGTGCGGCCATGACCCTTGAAGAACAAGAGATGTATATTTCTTTTCTAAAGCAAAATAAAGATATTTTTGCTTGGAATTATACAGAGATGCCTGGCCTTGATCCTGATGTTGCCACCCATCATTTGGGTTTGCCAAAAGAACATCGAGGATTCAAGCAAGCCGCGATAAGAACACACCCAACCTATGCTTCCAAAATCGAGGCTGAAGTGGATAAGCTTATCAAAGCTAACTTCGTCAGAGAAGTTCAATATCCCAAGTGGTTGGCTAATATTGTCCCAGTAAAGAAAAAGAACAGACAAATTAGGGTTTGCATCGATTTCAGAGATCTTAATCGGTATTGTCCCAAAGATGATTTTCCAGTTCCGATTACAGAACTCTTAATTGATGCGACGGCTGGCTATGAAGTACTTTCTTTCATGGATGGATATTCTGGATATAATCAGATCCGAATGGCCCCAGAAGATGAGGAATATACAGCCTTCAGAGCTCCTCAAGGTGTGTTTTGTTACCGGGTGATGCCCTTTGGTTTAAAGAATGCAGGTGCAACATATCAACGCGCCATGCATCGTATCTTCAAACCTTTTCTAGGGAAATTTGTTGAATGCTATGTAGATGATTTGGTGGTTAAATCCAAACAACGTTTTGATCACTTGGCTGATTTGGAAATCATATTCCACAAGCTTCGACAACATAATTTGAAGATGAACCCCTTAAAATGTGCTTTTGGGGTAACCTCAGGAAAATTCCTCGGCTTTGTTGTACGCCATCGTGGTATTGAAGTCGATCCTGAGAAGACCAAATCAATCCTTGGTATGTCACCTCCTCAGAATTTGAAAGAATTAAGAGGACTTCAAGGACACTTAGCCTATATTCGGCGTTTTATCGCCAATTTGGCAGGCAAAAGTTTACCTTTTACCAAATTATTGAAGAAAGGAGTCACTTACCAGTGGACTGAAGAATGTCAAGAAGCATTTGATGTTCTCAAGAAATACCTCTTAAGTCCACCAGTACTCATGCCACCTGTTGAGGGTAGGCCTCTTATCCTCTATGTGACAGCTTTAGAGCGATCATTGGGTGCCTTTCTCGCTCAAAAGAATGATGCTGGGAATGAAAATAGTCTCTACTATCTTAGTAGAACTATGCTTGAAGCAGAAACCCGGTATTCGAGTATTGAAAAATGCTGCCTAGCATTAATCTTTGCAGTTCAGAAACTGAGACACTACCTGCAACATCACGAGGTCCAATTGGTATCTCGTAATAATCCACTCAAATTCATCCTTAGTCGTCCAATGCTTACAGGACGTCTGGCAAGGTGGGCGGTTATTCTACAGCAGTTCGACATCCAGTATGTGTCTCAAAAGGCAATTAAGGGCCAAGCTCTGGCTGATTTCCTGGCTGAACACCCTTCAGTGGAAGACACATATTCAGATATCGAACTCCCTGATGAGGAAGTTTTTTCTATTCAAGAGAGTCCTCAAACATGGGAAATGTATTTTGATGGTGCTTCTAGAAGTCCAACAGGGGAGAAAATGGAAAATCCTAAATTCAACAAAGTTGGTTTAGGAATTGTGCTCATTTCTCCAGATAAGGCAGTGTTACCTTATTCCTTTTTGTTGTGGGAAGGTGGTACCAATAATGAAGCTGAATACCAAGCTCTCATTGCAGGCTTGGAGTTAGCGCTTCAAGCACAAGTGAATCACTTAAAGGTGAAAGGTGATTCAGACCTGGTAATCAAACAAATCAATGGGGATTATGCCATCAGAAAAGAAGGATTAATCCCTTTGTATGATTATGTCAGGGAGTTAATGTCGGAATTCCCTTCAGAACCGACATTTTCTTATGTCCCAAGATCAAAAAATGCTCAAGCTGATGCACTGGCTAATATAGCCACAACTTTAGCAGATCCAAATCGGGACGAGACAACCATCGGTATTGCCCACCGTCGTGCAATTTCACCTTATGTTCAAGTCAGAACAGAAGAAATTAATGAAATTAGTCCCATTCCTGAACCATATGGTCATACTACAGGATGGATTTCACCTATCAGGGAATACCTTCAAAATGGAACACTTCCACCTGATAGAGCCGAGAGAGAACAAATTCGGCGACGTGTGGTCAATTTTACTCTTTATGATGGTCCAAACCACCTCGAGAAAATTCTCTACAAACGTGGTTTTGATGGAGTTCTCTTCAGATGTATTGATGGTGAAGAGACAATGGCTGTCATAAAAGAAGTGCATGCAGGAGTCTGTGGTGCCCACCAGTCTGGACATAGATTGTCTGATCAAATTCGAAGGCTTGGATACTTCTGGCCTTCAATGATACAAGATTGTGTTAATTTCACAAAGAAGTGTCATTCATGCCAAGTATATGCCAATTTCATTCATCAACCTCCAGAGTTGCTTCATACAGCTAAATACTCATGGCCATTTTCCACATGGGGAATGGATGTGGTGGGACCTTACCCTTCAGCTATGGCCAAGCAGTTTAAGTACATTCTTACTGCTACTGATTTCTTTTCCAAATGGGCAGAGGCAGTACCTCTCAAAGAAGTCAGTTCTAAATTCATTGTTAGCTTCATCAAGTCTAACATCATTACTAGATTTGGTGTCCCTCATACCATATTGACAGACAACGACACCAACTTCTGTTCTTCTGAGGTAAAGAGATTGTATCAAGAATACAACATTAAGTCCAACCATTCATCTCGATATCATGCGGCGGCTAATGGCCAGATAGAGGCCTTCAACAAGACTCTTTCAAATATACTGCAAAAGATGGTGGATAAAGATAAGAGGTCATGGCCTGATAAACTCTATCATGCTTTATGGGCTTATCGGACTACCACTCGCAATGCAACGCGGTCTACTCCATATTCATTGGTATATGGAACAGAAGCAGTCTTGCCAATTGAAGTTCAATTGCCCTCACTCAGAATAGCCATTTGTGATCAGTTATCAACAGATGAGCAATCCCAAAAGCGGTTGAATGAATTGGAACAGTTAGATGAGAAAAGATTGTGCACTTTGCACCACTTGGAAATCTATCAGAATTGAATAGCACGAGCTTTTAACAAAAAAGTTCGTCTTCGTTCATTCATTCATGGAGAATTGGTATTGGTTCTCAGAACACCAATGATACCAGGAAAGAAGCCTCCCAAGCTTGAACCAAAATGGGAAGGACCTTATTCAATACATAAGGTCTACTCCAATGGAGCGTATTCTCTGATTTCAATGGATGGAGAACACATCACGACTCCAACTAATGCCAGATTTCTGAAGAAGTATTTTGTATAAACACAAAATATTGTTCCCAGAACCAAGACTCTTACATTTTGGTTCATACAGCAATGGTCCAGTATGACCTTAAACTACAACTTCGTCCAACATGACATTAAACTGTGTCACACTTTTGTCCAAGATGACATTAAACTATAATACGTCCAGCATGACGATAAACTGTACGGTCCTTGCATATGACCTTAAACTATTCGCACTTATGTCCCTGCAACATGACACTAAACTGTGCAGCACCAATAGTCCTAACTGTAAGACTTTAAACTGCATAGTCCCTGATTTTGTCCTACATGACAATAAACTGTATAGAAGTTCCTATATTTTGTCCGAGATGACATTAAACTATATTGTGTCCTAGCAACATGACATTAAACTGTGTGGCACTTTCATCGTCCAACATGACGTTAAACTGTGTCAGTTCCCTTATCGTCCAACATGACGTTAAACTGTCACATTGGTTACTAATATGTCCTACATGACACTAAACTGTATATGTCCGAGATGACATTAAACTATATTGTGTCCTAGCAACATGGCATTAAACTGTGTGGCACTTTCATCGTCCAGCATGACATTAAACTGTAAAGAATCCCCAGAACTGATATCCTCATATTGGTTCACCTTAGTCCTAGCTACATGACTTTAAACTGTACAGCACCAGTTCGTCCTTGCTATATGACGTTAAACTATACAGCAATGGTCCCGTATGACTTTAAACTGCATCATCCCTGGTCCATGTATATGACCATAAACTATTTGAAAATATGTCCAGCAAGACGTTAAACTGTGACGTCCTAACTACATGACGCTAAACTGTATAAAAGTCCCTCACGTCCGGAAAGACGTTAAACTATATAATCATCAAAAGTCCAGCATGACATTAAAACTGCACAATCCCCCTTTCGTCCAATATGACGTTAAACTGTATTGTCCCCATCGTCTTAACTACATGACGCTAAACTGTACAGAAAGTTCCTTTTTTTTATGTCCTACATGACATTAAACTGTACATCGTTAAGGTTGTTATTACCTCTTGTTTCTCACACCGAGTATGACTCACGTGAGCTTAGAGCGAACATCAACCATAACACTCCCTTTGGGCCACTAACCATGTGTAAGTCCCAACAACATTTTTTAGATCATTGTCCACAAGAACAACTTGATCATTAATTCATTCTTTAATTGAACTACACAGACTTTGATCCTTGCCCTCCAGGCTGGGTATGTAGGCAACCTCCCAAAGGTTCAAGCCCAAAAACAATCTCTTCACATTGGTTCACCACCATCTCATATGATGATGATTTGTGAAACCACCACTGGAATCAATATCTTTACATTGATTCACTTTCGTCCTTGTTATATGACGTTAAACTATACAACACTTTTTGTCCGGTACGACAATAAACTACAATATTCTTTGATTTCCTCATTTGAGAAGGAACCATTATTAACATTGATTCTTTTTTCAATCATGGTTTTCATTTTTCAAAAGACTACGTACATACATGGTAATGCCTAAACTTTTTATCTTAGGTTAAAACCATCATTGCACTAAAGTCCCCTTTTCACCCTTCACATGTACGAACCAAATTTGTACAAAGGGTAGCTCTAGAACTACGTGGACTTGATTCCCATCCTTATGGGATACGTAGGAACATTCGAGTGTCCCTCGAATCCAGTCCCAAGTCTTTTGGGCCTAAACCCAAATTTCACTTTCAGTCCCTTGGCTGAAAAGTCTTCATGAAAACACACACTGTGTATTCATTATTATGGTCCGAATTCTATGACCCTAAACTAATATCACTCATATTTTCGTCCTGCACGACGTTAAACTGCATTTCAAGAACTACGTATGGCTTGATTCTCATTCTTATGAGATACGTAGTGAAGTCCAAGTTTCAATTCAGGACCCAGCCACAACATGATTATGGTTTTCATTGACCTATGTATCTCTATATACATTGGAAAATACCCATCTTTATGTATTATAATCCTAACCTTAAATATTTTCAAATCTTCATAACCCTTTTAATGACTTATAGTCACAAAAATGTCAAACTTCTGAGAATTCTTTTGCCTGACTATGCAACACGTGCCCATAGGTGGCCTTGCATAAACAGTCCACATAACAGACTTGTCAGCCAAGAGATGCTATTTATTTGACCATGCAGCCAATGCCCATAGGTGGCCCTGCACGTTTTCAACCCCCTAACGGGTTTGTTAAATAATAGTAACTTCATTCTTGGGAAGAATGCCTCTTTTGTCCTTATTTGTCTTAAACGACAGTATGTAGGGATCCGCAAAAATAGCCATCCTTAACGTATTTGTCCCATATCCTTTTTCATGATCTGAAAGTATTCAAGTCTATGGTTTATTCTTCTTCCCTACGTTTGGGTCAGACCTTCGTAGGAGTGATATTCATCCAGTTCTTCGATATTCTTGTTTGGAAATATCTTCTCCATATTCAAGTACCTCTTTCCATACAACAAACTCTATGCTTTAGAAAATTTGAATCTCCATAAACTTCCACTGGATTTTAGCACTAGGAAAGTAAATTTCTGGGAGTTCTTTTGCCTGACTATGCAGCACGTGCCCATAGGTGGCCTTGCATAAACAGTCCACATAACAGACTTGTCAGCCAAAAGATGCTATTTTATTTGACTATGCAGCCAATGCCCATAGGTGGCCCTGCATATTTCAACCCCCTAACGGGTTTTGTTAAATAATAGTAACTTCATTCTTGGAAACTACTTCTTCTAATGCCTTTTAGCTCTTTTTCATATCATTCCTCAGATTCAAATATTCTTAAGCCATAGTTTACATTTTTTTTCCCTCATACCTGAGTATGGTAAATATGTTTTCAGATAAATTGTCAAGGAATTGAATCCATTTTAATCCATTTTTCGGTCAAAGCTATTTCGACCTTAAATATTAGCCCCTTTATGTCCGGCGTGCATGACTTTAAACTGCCCACACAAAAGACGAAGGAACTCTGAATAAAAGTCAAGTTCCAGCTCACTAAATATACATTTTTTTGTATGATTTAGGTAATATTGAGCAGTTAAAAGGTTCAAAGTTTGTAGGGTTATTTGTAATAATCCTAGTAAAAATCAAACTATGCTTACTAAGCCCATTGGCTTAAGTAAATTTGAAGCAGGTAATGGAAGAATGCAAGTACAAATGATTGAAGACAAAAGTGTTTTTCATTGATACAAAAGAGTTAGAAGGACATCCACAGACTGGAATCTCTTCTCTTTTTCAATAATTACAGAAGATTGTCAACATAAGTCTTCATTTGATGTATAGCATCCTGAGCCTTATCAACAGTTACTTGAAGCTCGTGCACTTGACCAGCTTCACTCTTTTCAGCTTGCTGAAGTGCCTTCTTAGCATCTGCAATGGCTTTCATGCCATTCATATGAGTTTCATCCAATGATTTATTAAGCTGATCAAGTTCCCCAGTAACAGCATCTAACTGTTGCTGGAGTTGCACCTGCTAGACGACCTTTTCTTTGATTTTTTGCTTCAGATCCTTCATCTTGACAGCATAATCAGCTTCAGCCTGGGATATCGCAGCCTCAAATTCGCCTATGTTGACTGACAATTTCACTCTGGTTAAATCTTCGCGACTTGTCTGCATTTGCTCCCTCCTGAAAATAATCTGTTTCACCGCAACATGGATCTTTTCATACCCAAAACCACCGAGTCCCATTATAACAAATTGGGATGACAATCGGGAAATTTTTGATGGTAGCTCTTCTAAAGGAACCCCTGATATGATGTTCCATATGTTGTTCCATGCCTTACGTCGTGAAAAGCTGAACGCTTTGAGCATCTCTGGATCTGATTCAACATCTTCGTCAGAAGGGGGTATGTAATCTGGAATTAACATGCTTAAGGAAGTGCCTCGTCCTGCTCTTTCCCCTCTGACTTGGGCTTCTTCACTTTCAATTACCGTTGGGGCAGAGGCTGAAGCCTCATCTCCAGATCTAGCCATTACAGTTGATGGCCCTACATGATCAATTGAAAGATTTGAGTTGAATCTTAAAGGATAAAAAAAGAATGGATTGTCTTGAAAATAAAGTACAATCACAAATATTGTTATCCCTTACCCAATGGTGGTTCGGCAACATGAGAAGACTTCTCCCCATCTTTCCCAGTTTCAACAGGATTTTCAGGATGGGTCTCAGGAGAGTTTATTGGATTTAGCTCTACTTGAGCTAATGTTTCTGCAATGATAGGGTTGACATCAGTGTCCACACCCTCTTCGGGCATTGGCAGTTCAGCAGCTTCTACGGAAGAAACTGCATATTATTTTACATCATGATTAGAAATATGTTTTGTTTTTAAAAGAAAAATTTGGGCGAAGGGTAACACTCACGCCCAAGGTCTTCTAAATCACATGACAATCTAGCATGATCATAAAATTCTTCAAAAGTCATTCCTTGATTCATCATTTCATCTAATGATACTTCAGAATCTTGGTTAGTCTCACCAGTGGGAGCATTTGCTACGTCTTCTTGCTGACTTATGTCCTGCAACCCCTAACCCTGGACAACATCTTCAGTAGTGGGAGGGATACTGGGAATGGATGGTAGCTCTTCTCTAGGAGCAACCAAGTTATCTTGAGTCTGTGTTTGTTCTACAGCACCCTCCACGACCTTTGAAGAAGGATCAGTCCCTTCCCTGAAGGGGGAAATTGAAGAAGCCCCTGCAATCCTCAGAAATATGAGTAACCATATGATTATGGGTATAAACTCATGATTGTTCGAAAGACTTACCACTGCTAATGAAACGTTTAGCTAAGGATTTCCTCCTTCGTTGCCTTGGCTTCTTTTGTTTTTTTGGAGTTTCAGTTGTCTCCTTTATTGGCACTTGGATTGGCGAATGAAAGGCTATGTCCAGTGCCTCATTCATGGCCTGCTGGCCTGGAGATATCTCACCTGGTTCGCGAGGAGAATCAGCAGCAGCCCCAACAGCGGTACCACCAGGGCTATATTGTGGCGAAGGAACCCCGGTACCTTTCTTTGCAAGCTGCAAGATGAAGAAAATAACTTCCTTAAGTAACAAAGCTTCAACTGAAATCAAGTTGCAAAGAAAATAAGGAAAGAAAACTTACATCTTCAGGAGCCACGTACTCTTGCCACTCCTCATCTCCAGAACCACCAGCCCCCTTAGTGGTGCCACGATCAATCATTTCCTTCACCCGCCTGGTGATAGGAACCGAATTATCAGTGGCATATATGAGCATTTCCAGCTCTCTGATGTAAGATCGCACTTCATTGGGGTTATCTCCATATTGAAGGTCTTTAGAAGCTAGGAGATATCCTATCCCAGGAAGTTGTAGGCCCTCACACAAATCCAGCCAGGCGGTCTCAGTATCACAGTATAAGCTCTGCCATAGCTGAACAGCCTCTGGTCTTAGATATAAAGGCTGTGAGGAAGGTCCTACAATTTTTGATTTTAATTTCTTCCCGACTCCTGCAACTACAGATAGAGAATAAGAAAGTGAGACTTATTACTTTATAAAGTAGCAGTGATTGAAGTTATTACAATCAAATAACTCACCAGGAGCTGATGGAGTGGGTCTTTTTACTCTGGCCGGAGGATTATATCGGGCACGAAACCGCTTTGCTGCCGGTTGTGCCTCATCATCCCCATCATGATAATCCGAGGAATCAGTTCTAGAGGAGGAGTCTGTTGAATCTATTTCAGGAGGAGAAGCATCACCTTCATGAGGAAGAGTTTCTTTCTCTACAGTCCTCTTCCTCTTTCCCACTTGATATACAGGGTGATTCAATATCCCTTTAGGGTATGATGCTATCCAGTGTTCGGCATAAAATGTAGTCAGATAATGTGCCGCTTTTTCAACTGGTAGATCAAATACTGCCCCAGTCTTCTCTCTTGATGTCAGCAACCATAGTTGTCGAGCAACCATCGGATGTTGCTCTAACCTGACATGTACTGGAGGGGATACAACAATCTGTTGCAAACATTTGAATTGGCGTGCAAATCTATATGGAGCATAGGCCTCGCATATGATTTCTCCATCAATCCTGGCTACTAACATGCCATCCCTGCAAGCTAGCATGTATGCCCTCAAATCCAAAGGGGCTTTCCCATCATCAACAAACCGCCCAGATGGCGGACTTCCATAAGGAAAGAAGTTGAATTCCTTATACATGCTTAGTCTTACTTTTATGTCATAACCATTGACATCTAATGGAGCAATTCCAGAGAATGCTTGCACTGACGGTCTGAAAGAGCTTCCAGGAATTTGTAATCCATTCTGTACATTGTAAGTCCTAAAGTGAGTGGCGATCCATCCCCACAAAACCTGGAATGGTCCCACTATTCTTAAAGGAGATTTACCCTGAAAGACGTGAAGTAAACTCCTGTGAATCTTTGCTAAAATGGGGGTAGCTAACCCAACCATTTTTCCCTCAGCCAACTTGGCCGCAATGACGAAGGTCCCTGGCCTAACTCCTCCCTTCGAATCCCTGACCGGCAAGAGATAAATACTGAGCCACATTGCCAAGAAACCCGCCAGACGAGTTTTCTTTGGAATTCTTTGATTCACTTCATAGCCCCATTTTTCAAACTCTCCTGCTTCTAGAGTTGGCCAGAATGTGCCAGGAGCTCCTCTCTTCTCAGGTTTTGGACAAGTGGTAGGACGCCTGGGCCGGGTATCCTTGGATTTCTTTTTCTTGGATCCTTTTTCCTTTGGCTCCATCCCTTTCTTCTCAGTAAGAAACACATTCATCCATTCTTCCGGATGGATATCTTTTCTGAAATGAGTTAATGAGGTCTCTGAACTCTTGAGCTTGTGAAAGATTTTGAATAATTCTCGAGCCAAAGCAGGAGTCTTCTCTGGATCATTCCAAGTCACCTTGGGAGGAATGAATTCATCATACATATCACCCAAGATTGGAGCTCCTGAAATCTTGTGGACATCCCACAAACTGATACCTACTTCTACATGAGTCAAGTGGAAAGAATTGGTCGCTGGACTCCAATGGCTGAGTATCTCTGGCACGAAGATATCATGTCTGTAAATATATGTTTGCCCAACCCAAACAGCCTCATATATTGCAGCTCTCTTCAGATCCTCAATAAACTCTGCGCAAGTCTATCGCACCCAGTATACCCACATCCAAGTTGGTTTCACACCTCCCCCAGGACGGAAATCCCAACTTTTCTTCCAGCCTTTGGATTGATCCATCTGAGCATTTCGGAAGATTGAAGGATGACAATGTGGTTGAAGCTCAGGTGTATGTTTTTTCAGATCTGGTGTGCAAGGACTATGATGCATCACATAAGCCTTCTCCACTGTTCCAGCAGTTTGAAATGATCCTCCGCCTGAGATATTTGCTGAAGCAAAATTGGTATAATTCTGAAACCAAGAAAATGGAAGATAATTCTGTATTTCTGGAATAATGACTTCTTGCAGATGACCATGACCATACAAAGGTAGGTAAGTGCAGTGAGGAAAGTCGTGATGATATTTCTTCAGATACTTAGCCAAATCTGGAAGAGTGCTGTTTTTGACAGTATAGTAATCAGGGCCAATGATATTCATCATATCATCTATCCGCTTGCTAGCCAGTTCATCAATTAATCCAGGTCTAAGAGCCATTGAATCTGCACAGGAGTTGAATAAATTAAACTCTTAAATGAGTTTTATTTTTCATAAAATTTGTGAAAGAATTTGAAAAAAATGGCTAAGGCATTAAGGCGCGCAAGTATGGAGATGTCGCGCAAGTGATACATGTGCCGCGCAAGTTTTGGTCGCGCAAGTATTACCGCGCAAGCCCTATTACCTTGAGAGTAGCGCGGCAGCGAAGAAACAGCGAAAACAAGAGACTTGCGCGGCGAGGAAGACTTGCGCGGCGAGAGCTCGAGAAATCCGGAACTTCAGATGCCATCTACGGCCGGAAGCCATGTATTTATAGGCTCGGAAGCCTATCTGCGCGCCGCACCCAGAGCGCTCAAAAGCCTGCGCGACGCAGACTTGCGCGCCGTACCCAGAGCAATTAAGGCCTGCGCGACGCACACTTGCGCGCCGCCCTGTGCGTACTGAAAACTTGCACGCCTCCCTTTTCCTTTTGAGGAATTCAATTTCCTCAGAGTCAAATCCTCATTTTCTCTCCAGATCCAACTCTGAGGGGGGACTTTTGTTGACGCTCCTTTTCGTCACAGAATCTAAAGATCGGAAAAGGGAATATCTGAGCTCAAAGTGATTAAATCCTTTGAAGAAACATCAAAAATCGACAAAGGGATACACAAGGAGAACATTGCCCATAGATCGCGTAAGTTCCCTATTGGTCGCGCAAGTACACTTGCGCGCCGCCTCAATACTTGCGCGACTATTCATGTTCGTGCAAGGGACTTGCGCGACATATGTGGTAACCGCCTAGTAACCGCCCAGGGTCTTCTTTTGCCTATAAATAGACCCTGTGGGCCCCCCATTCGAGAGGATCTTTTTCCAGAAACTCGGATTGAAGCTCCCGACGCCCAAGTCTCTTCTCAAAGCTTCCGGAACACTTCTAAGGTAATTTCTTACCTAGAACGGAAGATCTAAAGAGAAAAAGGAAGGCCTAAGTGTTGAAACTTATCAAACACTTGCGCGCCTACTTAATTCCTTCAATATAACTTGCGTGTCCCTCTTCTGGAAGAACCTCAAGAGGATGGTGAAGGGTTTAATAAAGAGTCGCTCAAGTATTTCAATACTGGTTGAAAATCGTGCAAGTACCCCTCATGTCGCGCAAGTATACTTGCGCGACCAATACTTGCGCGCCGCCGCAGGACTTGCGCGCCCCTAGCTTTTTGGGTGCCCATCTTGCCCATTTTTACCCCTCTTAAGCCATTTCACCCTTCCTATTCAAGATTCAGTCTTCAAGATACTCTTCAAAAGCCATTTATGGCATGATTTCTTGATTTGACATCCTTATCTGAAAGGAATTCTGTGAAATACCTCTCAAAACCTAGTGATTTAAACATCTTTATGTCACCAAAGATTGAGAGTTCATTCATTTCAACCTCATCCTTTAAAATGAGAGAATCCTAACCTGGGTCTCCTTTTCAGGAATAAGACTCAGTCATAACCTTGGGCTTCCTTTTCAGGAGTAAGCCCCAAGTCCCCTAACCTAGGCTTCCTTCTCAGGAATAAGTCCTAGTCATAAATCTTGGGCATCTTTCTTAAGAATAAGCCCCAATCAAGTCCTTTAATCTTGGGCATCCTCCTCAGGAGTAAGCCCCAAACCTTAATCCCTAACCTGGGTCTCCTTTTCAGGAATAAGACTCAGTCATAACCTTGGGCTTCCTTTTCAGGAGTAAGCCCCAAGTCCCCTAACCTAGGCTTCCTTCTCAGGAATAAGTCCTAGTCATAAATCTTGGGCATCCTTCTTAAGAGTAAGCCCCAAGTCTCTTAAAAATTCTCTTAACCAGTCACAAATTATCTTTGATTTGGGTTTCCTTTTCAGGAATAAAACCCAATCATAAGTCCCCTCCTAACTTGGGCATCCTCCTTAGGAGTAAGCCCCAAGATTAGAGTATTCAAATCTCCATGAAGCACATATAACTTTGTGGACCCTGTTCTTGGATTTTCTCCCTAAAAGTAAATCCTAAACCTTCGCCTATCTGGGCAGTCATCTATACATAAGCCCCAAAACAAATTCTTATGATTGCATCTTTTATGGAACAATTGTCTAAATTTTACCAATACCTCTTGTTTCTCACACCGAGCATGACTCACGTGAGCTTAGAGTGTAAAAGTAATTATGACATTCATCTTTGAACCATCAATCATAAGACATCATATCCCATTCCTCGAACTACGTGGGTTCTGATTCCTTTTTTTTCAAAACAAAGGATACGTAGGTAGCCCATTTATGGGTTCGATCCCAACATTGAAATAATCTCTGTCCTTCTGAATGACGATAAACTTCAAGTGCCCCATTGAGTGGCTTTAAAACCAGCCTGGTCATCAAAATGACCAAGAGACTTTTATATAAATGTTTTGAAGGATACCATTGACCAAGAATCTCTAAACAAATATAGATGATTCTATATTGATGAAGAACCTCGAATACATATAAAATATTCTCTAAATTTCTTGCATATTTAATCATTGATTGTTGAAACTAAAGGAAAGCTCATTTCATACTTGGTAATGTAATAAGGATTCACGAACTTAACTTAAATCTATAAAGAGAGTCCCGGAGTAGACAATAATTCCCCTCAAAAAGGTGTGATGAGTCCGACCTCCCATCCTCTCGACCAATGCAAATTCCCAAGCCTCATTAGCCCACAAGTTAATGAGCGCCTGCCTTTGGAAAGTAGGTCCAAACGGATGTGGAATCATTGGATGTTTCCGGTTCTACGAACAAACCCGTTAGAAACCGATCGGAACGTTTGAATCTCCCGTCCAGGAGGTCATACCCGGATTCCGCGCGAAACAGTAACATCCCAAGAAAATAAAGAATATTACATTTTCATATTTATTTAATTTTTTTGAATTAAATATTAATTTTATTTTAAATGGGATTCTATATTCAATGGCATACCTGACACGCAACAATAGGTTTCTTTGAAATCTTACATTGCACACTAATAATATAATATTATTATTTTAGATGGTAGTTAACACCTAACCATTGTATTGGAGGGAATGAATAGAACTAACTATAATATGATGATACATGTTTTTGTGAACATTTTTACATTTGTCCAATAAAAGTTAGAGGCTGAAAATAAGTAAAGAATTCGATTTTAGGCATAAATACTCTAATATTCACTAAAAGGTCGATTTATCGACTTTTAATGGTGAAACCTATTTAAATCTAGTTTTGTCACTTTTATATGTTCTATTTGAAAAAAATAAAATTCTTCTTTAGAATTGGGACACCAAAATTTACTTTGGATGAAATTTTGGTATTTTTCTAATAAAGTTCATTTTTAATGAATAGTGAAAAATACTGTATTTTAATTAAAAAGTGCCATTTAATCTAATATATTTATATGGTTATATTATCTTTTTAATTAGTTTTTAAGTTTAATTAGAATATATTTTTATTATTTAATCTAATTTTGGTCATTGGAAGTAATTTCATTTTGAAATTGGACATAAACAGGTGTCAATCTTTTGATAGTTATTATTTCTTAAAAACCGACTATTTGTTAGATTACCCTAACAAGAATCCTAATAATATTGGATGATACATATACTACCATGGGAATCCTTGGGTCAAATTTGGGACCCCATAGAGCCACATGGGAGTAATAGTGACATTTTATATTAATTAATTTAATGTAAAGACAAAAACAAAAAAAAATCTTTTAGTAAATAAATTTTTACATGGGGTAATATATAAAATCTATTCGACTATAAATATTATTTGTAAAGATAAAAATATTTACTACATCATGGTATTTTTTTTATAATTTTTTACATCAAATAAATTAAATTATTTATGACACAATAATGATACAATATTTACCTCATTAATAGACAATTTAAATAAACATGATTATAAATATCAAAAAAATATCAAAAACCAGTCCAATTCTTATTGGACTATTTTATTTAGACCATGAGTCATCTTAAAGTTGATATTAAGGAATATTTGACCTTTTAAAACCGAAAATGAGGTTATAATAAAATAATTGTTTCAAACTTTACTAACGAGCCCCTTCTCTCCCTTATAAAAAGCCCTCACTTCTAACCGATTACACACAATTATCAAGCCTTTGGATCATGAAAAATCTATTAATATAATCTCCCAAGATCCATCTATTAATCCTAGAAGACTTACCATAGACATAAAAAACTTCAAGAAACCCTTTTGGTTCAAACCAAAAAAAGTTACCCGATTTAAAGGTAACATCTTCTCTTAAGTTTTTTTGTTTTATTTTACTTCTCCAACCCCCTAAAATATTTTTATTATTTTATTTTATAACAAAAAAATTATCCTCAATATACTAGGATGTTTTTATGAGAATTATTCAAACTAAACTTACACACACCTCCATCTAATGGGTAAAGAACATAATGTTTCTGTGGATGGAAAAATAACGCCACACGAAATGATGATTGTTCAACTAACTCCTACTACCTCTCATGGTGGCCATTATGATGGAAATATATTTATATATGATATATATTATGTTTATGTTTTCTTTATACTTCTTTATTTTTCATTTATAGCATACATTTATGGTTTTCATAATGGGTAGACACGATAATTTCATTTTAGGAAGTGCGGACTACCGCCCCCTCAAAGTGATAAGACTCATTAATACCTTATGTGGGATGTATAAAGGATGGAGTTAATGATATTATATATGATATTATACTGTAATTATAATATAACTATGTATCATTACGTTTTAATTCCATTAAATATTTAATATAAATGAAAGTAGCATGCATACGTACGTACGGCTTACTGTCTCCATGAACGGTGCATTTCATTTCTTATCTACAAATATTATGTACTAATATAAATACATGTATATACTGGATATATAAGATATATATGATATATAAATCATTAATATCATTATGTAGATAATGGATTATTGACCACATGGACAAATTGTAATTATAACAAGTTCATTTTAACTCAAATTCTGAACATCGACAAAATGTATGATATGTACTCAAATAATTAACTGACTATTATTGCAAGGTGATAAGTGATATAAAAGTAATAATAAACATTAAAAAAGTTTTTAATCAAGTATAAATTAACTTAAGTTTATTATTCAGTAAGAGAAAGGAATATACGAGTCAAGTTGGACACGTGGTAAGGGATTTCCTATCTCACTTTTAATTCTGTGAGATTTCCATTATTCACCACTCAGTTATTGCATGTGGTGTATTGTTTACTGAAATTTGATATATATTAAAATTATTATATTTATATTCATGGTATTATGTGATTAATTTTGTGGTTATTACATTTTTCTCATACGACTTGATTTATTACAATGTGGTAAGGGTTTTTTTCATCTCACTTTTTATTCCCGTGAGATTCATGCTATATTGGTCACTATTTCTTTTTGTGTGGTGTATGTACTTCCCATGATTGTATTATTTGTGTAATATACATTAATTTATTAGTATTTACATCTTCATTGTATGATCCTTCTTTCATGTGGTGTATGTTTTGTAAGTTACCAAATCGGTAAGGGAACCTTTCACCCTCCTCTTTTTAAAAGACTTCTTTTTGTTAGGTCTTTTAATTTACATCTTATTATGTTGGGATATGTTCTTATATATCCTTATTGATGTAAACTTTATGTAAAGGTGATGAGATACGCTTTTTATCTCATCAACTCATTTTATGAATTTTAAAGTGACGTCGTTAGGCTGTCGAATTTTTACAAGGGAACTTCTTAACCCAATTTCAATTCTTTGGGTTCAACTTGTGATTATTGAATATGTCATCCAATGAATATGTGTGAATTAACTCTGATTTTTACACTAAATATCCACTTATATTGGGTGTATTTATATTTTTCACACATAATTATGTAATTGAATTATCCTTAATCTAAGGATACCTTCTTTATACAGGATTTCATCTCAATTTACATTTCCTTTGAGACTTGATTGTTGATATGCACCAATTCACTCTTATATGGTGTATATATTGTCCTTTGGAATATTATATCATGAATAAATTTATTCTAATGATTTTATTAAGTTCTGATTAAATGTTATTCCTCAATTATTTGTATTCTAGAAACTCTCATTTTGTTAAAAACTCTTCAACTAAAATATTGTTTTAAATGTTTTAAATGTTTATTCTTCTAAATCACTCAAATAAATGTCCATGTTTTAAAAATGGTTTTAAGTATTTATTCATATGGACATGAATGTTTTGAAATTTAAATTTATTTCAAAAGATTCAAAGTGGTATGGGACACTTTGATTAAAAAATGTCTTTATTTAATAATTTTAATGGTTTTGAAAATGGTTAGATAAAAGGTTGATTTTGTCAATATTTTGAAATGATATATTGTGATTGCAATTTTGAAATGTTATATTTACATTAAATTAGTTGGTACATGTATCTATATGACCCCTTACTGTCCATGTCATGTAAATATTATGAGACACCCTTTATCTCTCATCAACCATTTTTATGAGTTCTTAATTCATGCCGTTACGCTGTCAAAATTGCACCGCGTTTTTTTTCAAGACAAAGTCATTGTGTAGTGAATACCATGCCCATTTATCTATCAATGGTATTCACCTTTATGCACATTTATGTATTGTTTAAAGAGTTTCAAGTATGTATTACACATTCGTTTATTATGGAATAAATAATTATATTGAATGATTCAATGTTTTATGATCCATGTGGCACACTTATGCATGAAATGAAATGTTTTAGAAGGGTGCGCCCTGATAGTGTTCTAATGAATTGGGTAAAGTATAGTATCATGATAAGTCATGTGCAATGGGTGTTTACTCATGATAATTCAAGTGTAACGAGGTTTTACTCGTGCTTCATGTGCAATGAGGATTTACTCATGCTCCATGTGCAATGAGCCTTGGCTCATGCTAATTCCATGTTAAGTGTTGTTGCCACATTTCCATGTTATGATTATCATGCTTTATCATGCCTTTAAGTTTATACTTCCCTTGTTCTCTATTGATATTCCTATTGTCTAACATGTATTATATTCCTCATTTTATTCCATGTTTATTCCCTTACTTGGCTTTAAAGCTCACCCTTTTCTTATGCATGTCCTTAGGTTATCCCATGCAATGATAAGTATGAGGGAATGTAGTGGTCATGTAAAGAAATTTTTTAATAAAGATGATTAATTTAATGTTTTAAGTTGTTATGTAATTATACTAAGCCCCAAATACACTAGGTCTCCTAAACTTCTATGTTGTATCAAGTGAAGTTTATGTAATAAATCTGGTTTATGTTTCTAAAAAATATTCGGGTCTTCATACATAGGATATGGATTTAGAATGTATTTCCCCATTAATGGTATTTTAAAGATTCCATGTACTTAAATTTTTTTTGTGGGTATATCCATACTGTAAGCTATATCCCCAATTCTTTAAATATATCAAAAGTCATAATATACCTAGGGAATAAATTATAATTTTTACTAATTATTAGAACTCCATTACATTATGGAAAAAAATGATCCATATAATGAAATTTAATTTCATTCATTCAATTATTAGTATTACTATTTTTTCTATTTAGGTAAATTAATATGATCCTAAATAGTTTTTACTTTAGTAGTTGTCTAATGTAAAAGTTCTGAGATAATTGAAATTCTTTCTACATTTTTTACTAATAAGTTTGGTGTATAAAACCACTTCCTATAAAAGTATTCATATAGTTCTATATAGATTCTCAAGTAGAGTCTATTATTTAATAAAAACTCCACTAAAGGTAAATACTCATCTTGTGTAACTTCTAATAAAAGATAACATTATCCCAACATATCATCCAATGTCTAGATCATCCTTGCGGACATCCAATAAATATAGGGATGATAGGTGGTTCTTATATATATCTCAGTGTTCCAAGAAATTTGATAGATTTTCTGGAATATTTCTATAAACTACTGGTCATTGTTAGATATAGTGGATAGAGGTTTCCCATTATGAATTAATATTTTACTAATATAGAGCTGGGATTTGAACTCTAGAAGTAGATCTTATCTTATCACTAATAAATAGATATAATTTTTTTGTGTGTCTGATGATTATCAAATTAATATAATTCTATAATTGATTCTTATAGAGTATAGTGAGAAATTCTACTATAACATTGTCCATATGTTGTATAGTTATAGGTCGAGGATGTATGATTAACATAAGATATTCTATATGTGTCGTTACCTAATATAGTTTAAAAAATATGGACACATAATCTTAATTATTCTACTTCATACCAACCCACAAAAAATGTTCTCTTAAAACACTTGAATTCTTTTTTAACAAGAGTTTATAGGGATATTTGATATATTTGATTCATCATGTAGTTCCCTTTTCTACTCTAGTTTGTACAAAACACATAAAACCATTCCAAGAATCAACACTCTATATCTATATATTAATTTTATAAATATTACATCATTAACAACATTATTATTCCTTCTTAGTTTCTTATAATCCTACTGAGACATCTGCATCATTTCTAGTAATGATTGTGTTGTAATTTGATGAAAAATGAATAATGGTCGCCCTTCCCTAGAAATTACCATATCCATATTTATTATATATATATATATATGTGGAATAATTATTAATCAAAATCATGGTTATAAATTCATGGTATCTATGAATCTGTGCATCATCCACCTTATTTTCCCTCCTAGGGTGGTAGTGTTTCCAAAAATTACAGTCCTTGGGCACTTCTAACAATCATCTTTGCATCATGTTGAGATCCTTTTGAGAGATGATATATGTAAAAGATATAAGTTCAATATATATATATATATATAATATTTCACTATATAAATTGTGTATCTCTATTTTCAAAGAAATTATTAGAGATTCTATCTCATGTTCATGAGCGGTATATTTCTATTCCTCAATTTTCAACTACCTTGATGCATCTGCAATCACACTATCATTCTAAAAAAGATATAACCTATAATTTTTAGGTGAATCACTATAAATTACCATTATTTCATTAAATTATAGAATAGGTAATATTTATTCATTAATTATTATCTTCTTATGACATTAAAAATTCTAAAAATTCCCTTTACCTTGTGAATTTCACCCCTTTACAAGTTAACATGGATAACAAGTTGTCCAAATAAGAAAAATATGAGTAAAACCACTGATATTTACCTACTAATAATATTCAATATTTAATAATAGTTATTTTTCACTATAGATCTTTTTTACTATAATTATCTTTTTGGATTCAACATATATATCATACATGTGGACAATATGGCCACGAAATGAAACATCAGTAAGCCAAAATTTTCAATTACTACACTCCTCATATAATTTCTTTTTTATTTGTGTCTCGAGAATTATTTTCAAATGACTCAAATACTCTTCATAACTCTTAAATTATATCAATATTTTTTAAATTAATTCCAACATTATATTATCAAGATACTCATTGAATACTCAATTCATCAGATCCATGCATATATATTGTTAATTAGTCAATCCAAATGGAATTACCGTAAACTCATATGATTAATAAACTAGTAAAATTCATTATTCCATATATCATCCTACATTTACATTAGTATATTATAAACATAATATATATATCTCTTTGAATGGTATTATAATACCTAATGTTGATCTAAAAAGTTATCAATTCATGGAAAGGTATAATTATTCTTTATGGTGATGGAATGGATCTACCTATAATAGATTCATAATATCATGGACCCATACTTATATTTAATGATTAAAATAGGGTCACACCATGATGAAATGATATGGAATATAAATCCCATATCACTCAACTCATTCAATTATTTATTTAACTCCATAAACTCCACTAATACCATTTTATGATCTATTTTTTTATAGAGGTTGTGCATTACGAATGAGTCCAATGGAGAAATAAACTACACTCACTTGTTGATGGAGAGGTAAATATTTCTTATAAATGTAAATTTATTTTTGTAACATATGTAAGAACTATATTATTTGGATACCTTCCTCATTTACAGATAACATTTGATCATCCTATTTTAATAGTATTTCATTAATGAATTCTACTAGGGAGGGTATAAAAACTATTTTGATGATAAATATTCCCCTATAATGACAATAGATTGAACCACAAATTCACAAAAATAAATATCATTATTTGGGTAATAAATATATTCATTATACATTAGAATCCAATCCATTCCAAGGATATGATCAAATTCAACAATAGATATAATAAAAAATCAAATAGGGTATGCCCAAACATCCTAATTAAAATTTCTTAAACTATCAATATTTCAATAACATTCCCACTTCATTAATTTTTCAAAAACACATTTTATATTATAATAGTGAATTAACAACTATTTTTGGAAATAATTGAATATATAAATGACTATAAAGACCCCCAATCAAGTTAAATAGTTTCTAAATTAGAGGAAATAATCAATATACTTGCCACAATGTCATTATGATATTTTCATTCCATTGTGTTAATCACATAAGCCTGGAATTTCTCACTCATAATTTTTTGAGTAATATTACCTTTTATATTTGGATAATTTGTTTTCATAATTCCCCTTCTGTATACTAATAACGAATTTAACATCAATGACCTTTATTTTACCTTGAATTGGTGAGCTTGATGTAAATTTTCTTTACACTTATGAATAATTATGGTTCCCTTCATACAAGCCATATGGTTTTTATTCCCATAATTATCTCATGAATAATATCTCATACTTTCTCTCATACCCTTATATATATTATTTATACCATTATTCTAAGATGGGATCTACTTATCCTAATTTTCCATGAATACATATGTAATGGAATAATAATTTTAATTTTTTATGTTCCTTGACAACATATCATAATTTGATGAAAATTTATGAGTGAAAAATTCCCTTAAAAGGAATCATTTTAACCCATCAACGAAATGATCAATATTGATCTATAGACAAAATATATAGTATGCATCATGCCTTTCTAATCATGTAACGTGAGTATCATATTAAGAAATATTTTCCTTCCCTTTTTTAATATTGAGGATATAACATTCCCATTACTCTATTTTTTAAAGATTTAATTATTTATTATAGAATAACTCTGATAAATCTCCCCATTAAATTCCCTTGATATCATATTCTTTTTTAGTGTCTTGGTTTTTAGATTATCATTATACCATATCTCCCTTCTTATGATAGACATCCATGATGAATGTTTTCCTTTTCAATACTCCATAGAGATAGAAATATTTTACTTATATACTTGATCCATTTATTATCTATCAAGGTATTGGTTATTACATTTAATTATAGAGGTTTTTTTTCAAGTGAATGAATCTATCACTGTTACACAATGTTGAATATCAACAAGGCACTCTATCTGAGTGCTATTATTTTTCATTAATTCGGATAACTACCCCAATATTATTATGAAAAAATAAAACTCAACTCAATATTAATAAAAACAATTAGGGGAATATATCACCTTATTTATGGGTGTTGATACAATTCTCATCCCATTAGTTTGTCACCATCTTTTGACAATTGAATACACATAATCAGCTTGTAACACTATATTTTAAAATATAATTCCAATTTTTCATTCTACAATAATACCTAGAAATATTAAGGTATTTTCATATTAATGTTTAAATATTAATTGGTTCCTATAAATATAACATCATACGGTTTATACTAAACTTTCTTTGATACAATATATAACATCCCACACTCTAAAATCCATGTGGTGATATTTATGTTACATAATTGGTATAAATTACATGATTTTTACAAGGATATAAAATTCATGTTTTCACAGAATATGAGGTACATATATACATTACACATGAAAACATATGATAAATAATAAACATATTATGAGAAAATTATTATCCTTACCATCATACAATGAAAAATTTCACATAGTCATCCTCTATATTTCCTATGTAATCGAGAACAAATTACCATGAGCTCAAATTCACAATAAGGATTACCATATAATGGAATCATACATAACATAAACATGAAAAAGAGACCCCATATTATCATACATGGATATTGAAAATTTTATGATTAATATTCATTATATTAAACTAAAACATGTCTGAAAACCATAATAGTTTAGTGCCTTTCAAGACATGGAACATAATCTTTTAAATTAATGATTGATCTTCAATATCTACCATAAACATATTCCTTTTTATTAATACTTCATAAAATAAATCTATACAACCATTGAAAAGGAAACATGATAATGGGTGATCTCATATACTTAGTATGGCTAAAAATGGGGAAATGTAATCATCAGATGAGGATAATAGTATTACAATATTATCATAACATTTGGAAACCATACCATAATATAAAATATCATAATCATGAGTCATATATTAAATATTTGAAGCTCCTAATAAATGGATCATAATTGAATTAATAAACATCATTCATAGGATAATAAAATTGGAATAATGCCATTATTGTGTCATACTAATAAGCATAGAAAATATTTTGTCAAGGATATCTACCAATACATACATAACATGTTATTCTTGGGATATTCACCTGAGTACCTACTTCTATCATGGGATGGACGCAGTGTAGAATGTTGTTTCGGGCTTGGGATAACCTCTATAATAACATATTTTTTTATCTATTATTAAAACCTCCCATATACCCTCTTCGTTCAGGCTTGGTATAACCTCCCTTGTACCCTCCTGTTTAATGATTAGGATAACATCATGTGTACCAACATATTTAGAGCTTGAGATAACCTATGATATATCCTCTGACCTCATATAACATTAATCATTACCAAATAAAATGGAATTAGATATTGGTCCCACTCATCACATAATACATAAATTTATGTTCCAAAATAATATATAACATTAATCATATCAAAAACCATGAAGATAAATGAGGTTTTTAAAATATTTATTATAACATAACTCTTGGAAAATAACTAGGTATAATAACCGTTTCATCCTAATATAAAATATTTAACCATGGAAAAGAAATAGGTTACATATGAATTTTTTATTATATAACATGTGGATGTGAAAAAAATTTATTAATCATCTTGGAATCATTAACCACTTAGAGAAATAATCAGAATGGATTCCATATTTGATATCCCCAATAAATAAGAAGTTACATCAATGGATGTTATTATAGATGGTAATTGGTTTTTAAAGATAATTAATTTGAAATGATTATTTAGGAAGATAAAATTTACTTAAAATCACTTTTTAAAGAATAAAACTATTTGGAAATAATTATCATTGAAAATGAACTTGAAAACATATAAATGAAGATCTAAAAATCAATTAAAACATTTATTAAGTAAAATATCCTTTCCAAATTGAATAAATTTTTTAAAACATAATCCATTTTGGAAATAAATTTTTTTGAAAATAAATTTTCAAATTTATAAATAAATTTTAAAATAAAATAATAGTCAATATAGAGGGATATTCTGATCATGTTATATTTAAATATTCCTTTCAAATTTTGGGTAAAGGAAAAAAAAGCTTTGTTTTGTAAAATTACATGAATATCCCATTAAAAATATTTTGAAAAAGTTGAACATTGGTAAAAAATTATCTAATATAAAATTCTGTAAAATATTTTAGAAATATTTTTTAACATATTTATAAAACATAGTTTTAGAAGGAAACATTTTTCTGAACAAATAGAGAAATAAAGATATTTTTTATTTAAAATGTAATTTTTAACTATTGAGAATATAAAAAAGAGTAAATTAAATTAAACAAATGTATTCTCCATATATAACTACTGTATAATAAAATACATTATATTTTTGATAGAGTGATCATTATTTGTCATCATGAGAAACAGAATCATAAATAATGCCTATAAATGTCAAGTTTGTATCATAAAACCCAATCCATTATGGTAGCATTAAATCATAAAAAGCATAAAGGAATAAAATTAAATGAAACTTATAATATTATGATGATAAATGAATTCATGATATTAAATTTAAATGTATTTGTATATACACCACAAAAATGATGATATGTGCATAACATATTTGTAGGTCTCAATGAAGGAAAATTGAGACAAAAATATCTTACCGATGTGGTAACTTTTGAATAGTAAAAGACATAAAAGTGATATAAGAAAATGGGTAATTAAATAAAAAAAATTTATGAATAAAATTCATAAAAAATCATGTTCATTATATAAACCAGATAAAAGAAACATTTGGTGAATATGGGATGTGTCTTATAGATAAATAAAACAGAGAAGGAAATCCCATACTGTAAGTCTTGACTTCCATCATAATCATTTGAACATATTATATAATAAATATATTTTTACTATAAATATATTATTTAAATAATTTTACATATATCATTCAATACATTATTTATATAAGTCCCTTTAATAAACATTTGTTAAAAATTAAATATTAAAGCCATGTTTCAAGTAAAAACAACTTTTTTTTGTTGTATGTTTTGAAAAATAATTTTGGGTAATTATATTTTGATAATTTATCCATGATATAAAAAAATAATGATTAAAATTTTATAATTTTTATAAATAAATTATAATCTTAAATAAAAACCATGAATGATGATTTTGAGAAATTGATGTATGTTATGATCATAGAGACAGTGGGTTATACATATACCTGAGTAACATTTAAAATTTTCAATGATCATTAAAGAAAGTAGGTAAAAAATATATGATATTTATAGAATTATAGTAATATAATAAATACCAAATTATTTTCTTAAATATAATTATAATTGTCATCCATGTGGTTTGGTGATTAAAATAAAGTCGCATCGCTTCATAAAGGAGGTAGTATACAGGCCCACAAATTACACTATCATCTTTAAATGAGTTGAATAATAATAAATAATATGGTTTATTGTCTTCTAATAATTATAAATATGGAATTTGTATCTTAATTTTGTCATTTATATCATATATATTTATCCTTACTATCTTCCATTTAATATGTTACCGAAAAACAAATCGCATTTATTCACAAGGCTTTACTTTTCCAGACACATGTGAAACAATATTGTATACCCTATATAATGGAATGGAAAAAATGTAATATATGATATAAGATATCCAAAGGTATAATTATTTTATAAATTTTATATATTCAATTTAGATAAATCATAATACCCAACCGTGAGAGTTTGTAATGGAAAAATAAAGGACATCAGTTCGTGAGGTGGTATTAATTTGTACGTATAAATGATGATTCATCACATATTTGATGGAAGTAGATATGGTTTTTGGTCTTGAAATAAAAAAAATAAAAAAAAATAAGTGTACTAAATATACTGAGTTTGTTATATCATACAGTTATAATAGTAATTAAAGTAGGTGGAGGAAGAACGAAAATAAATATACACGTTGAAGAAAGTTAACTCATATTCACATATCATCTTTGGTTTACACCAAATGCCTTCCTAGTTTGGATTTATACCCCATATAAGGATTATAGGATTATATAAGTTTTTTTGGGATGGTATTTTCTTAGTTACTTTCCAATCAAAAATGAGTTTTATAGGGTTATGTGGAGAGGAGAGGCGGTCTCCATTTATATGTGAGGTGAGCAGTGCACTTGTATTTATTGAAAATAAAATAGTGTACCAAAATTTTCCACAAAAGGATCAAAAAATATATTTTTATGGATTTTTTACATTATATGGTCTCAATATTTCAATATAGTTTATTTTAAACATGTATTTAGGTAATTTTAACCCTTATTTTTTTAGTTTAACCACACATTAAACCAATTTTTATGTTAACCGATATAAATAATTTATAATTTTTCACTATTAATTTTTGTCAATAATTATGTTTAATTTATTATATAATAACTTTTATCATGATTAAAAAAATTCTTCAATTTTTACAATTTACATTAACAAAATAAAAAAATTAAAATTAAAATTAATCCCATAGAAGTGACGAGAAAGAGGGTTTTCAACGAAAAAATGTCAATAATATACAATGTTTTTATATAAAAAATATATATAAAATTCATTTAAATAAACTAAATTTGATTAATAGATATATAATTGGACTATTTTTACTTTAAATTCAATTTAAAATATAATTTCAAATTATTGATAACTTAATAAAAAATGTAGTTTTTAATTAGAATTTAGTGTTTTTTTCACTATTCAACAATAAATGAAACTTCATAGAAAAATACCAAAAAATCACCCTAAGATAAATATTAAATTTATATTTATATAATGAAGTATATTTTTTTCAAACAAATTTTGTTATAGTGCTAAAAAATAATAATAAATAATTTCCTCAAATGGTGATAAAACTGCCTTTTAGAAACATACATTTTTCAGAAAATATTTGTTTTTATTTAATATTGTTTTAATTTTTTATATAATAAAATTATATCAAATTTATTCATTTTATACATGTGTAAGGAATTTAATTTTCATAATATAGTTAATATTATTAATACACTCCATTACAATGGATATGTGATAACAATCATGTTAAAGAATAATAATTTTATAATAAGTCACATTTCATTTAAAATTAGATTTTATTATATAAAAATATAAAGTTAGTGTTTCATGTAACATAAGGTAACCTAATTGTTATATGTAACAATAGACGAATTTAGTTTATTATAACATAAGCTAATATTGGTGTTGCATGTACTACAAAATATTTAACTTATTAAATTCATTTGAGAAAACTAATTCAAAAAATGTATAGGTGTTACATACTATCCCAACTAAAAAAAATTTTCATTAAAAATTACTCACATTGGTATGAGAAAACAATGATACATATACATTATTAATTCATTATATTCGCATGTTTTTTCTCAAAGCTGGAGGTTTTGTAATAAATCTATTACTAGGTGATTGGAATTTGTTTTGAAAAACCTTCACTATTTGATCCATATTCTCTACCTATTATTCCATAAAAGGTATATAATGAGTCACCTGTATGACCACTACTTTAAGTAAATTTTTTAATTGGGTATATACTTAATCATGATAGATATATGGAACACATCGTGAACTTGAGAGGGGTTTGATGGAAGAGCCAATCGATAGGTTAACATCTTGATGAGATAATTAATTTCATTGGGGCTGATATACCTAGGGCTTATATTTCCTTTATATTGTAAGAAAAACACCATATTTTGTTTTTACTTCAATAAAATTTCACAACTCCTCTTACTCTAGGAAATGAAGATGATTTTGTTATTCCTAAACCAATAACAGATCACCAGATCCATAATATAATGACAATTCATTAAATCTATCTCTTGTTATAAAAAATGAATATCTCTCATTATTCAATGTGGATAAATATTCCTAGGTTTATGTACTATATTAATCTCTATATCCTCATACAATGTTCATGTAATGGTCTGACCCCATAACCCCAAATCCAGTTAACTATCTTATTATATTGGCATGATTACAAGAAATTAAATCCTGAAGGATCGATTAGTTTACAATTTTTTGAAGACCAGATTACATACATGATACCCAAAGTACATTTGTAAAGATATAAAATATAATGTGATACATAATGAACTGAAATAAACATCCTCCTTGAAGTATTATTCAAAGTTCTCTTCTTCATAACATCAGGAAAAGAATCATAATAATGGTGAGATAAAATTATAATTAAGGGTTACATATAGTGGAATTATGAATCAATAATAACTTAATCATAATCAATTAGAAATTACTAATATGGCATGGTGAATAAATGAAAACACTTTCCATCAATAAGCTGAGAAAAAATGAATCCATAGGTTATGTCATAGTGTAAACCTCATGGATATTAATTAATGAATAATTAATAAATATAATACATATTATTTGGAAATCATGTATTTTGAAGATGAACTAGTATTCTATCGACACGGTTGAAGTTTGAGGGTAGAAACCCGCTTGATTTTTGGAAACAAACTTGAAAGGTATGTCGCCAACTGATTTGTCGTGTGATACCTATCGATTAATCAAGGGTATATATAATGCCCTTAACATCACTACAATTCCAAATAATTCTTTATACAAAGATATAATATAGGTGAAATATGCCTTCTCAATAGCCGTATAGATTAGAGGATACAATGTCATCAATATTTCCATAGTTAAAACAACATCCCAAATAAACACTGTAGGTAAAAGGATATATGGATTAAGATAATAATCATATCCATTAAAACAAGAATATGGATATATAATATTTTTACATTTTCAAATGAAAAATGCTCTATAATGGGTAGTAGGTACACCACATAAGAATTATTAGCTGCACAATTCCAAGTAAATCACAATGGAATGGGAACCAAAACAAAGTCCCCTACAATGTTGTAATCAATCGAGTTAATAATCCTAAATTGAATCACTAAATACCATGAATATAAATAGAACCATTATATTATATATCAAATTCTAGTAAAAAACCACCACATACATGAAATATGTTGTAAAAAATGGAAATCTTACGGAAATAATAGTGAGATGAGAATCCACTTACCTTATGACTAAATGTGTTCTTGATTGATCTTAGTAAAAAGGATAATCAAATTTCACATCATTAATTAATTAGAATAAAACTATTATAAATTAAATTTATTTATTATAACCTTATTAGGGTTGTTCATGTATTTTTTATGGGCTTAAGAGCTTCCATTTTATTGTTTTGGAAGCATTTTATTCCTTGGTTTTCATGATTGGTTTACTTGTATTTGTGAATATAAGTTCATTTAAAATATAGATAAATAGAAATAATTGTTAATATATATTATTTGTGACATTATATAGATATAAATGATATTATAATAATTTTTTATACACCAATAGTATTACTCATTAGTTAAAAGATAATGATTAACGTTAGGATTAACTTGGCGGTTTTGTGGATAATGAACTTGATTTGTATTATCATATTATATTATGAGTGTGTAAGGATTCAAAAAATATGAATAAGATAAATTACATATATTATGACCTTGTTCAATCATTAAAATTATATCTTGACCAGTATTGATGATATTAATAGAAAATGAATACTCGTCGTCCTTGAATGTGATAAATTAGCACATCTCGAACGGTATATTCAATTTTAGTATAAGAGGTTGAGGAAAAGAGAAATTATAATGAAATATTACATTCGAATAATAAAATTTTATTTAATGCAAGGTAGTATAATTATAATATCATTTTTATGAAGGGAGGATAGTATATAATAACTAAAGAATAGAACTTGTTAAATAAGTTGAAAGAAAAAGGAAGAGAGTTTCACATCTTGAGTACTCCTCAAGAATCTCTAAAGGAATTTGTTTTTGGCCTTTTGGTGAGACCAATAATGTATTGGACATGGTGGGAGGGATTGGAATGTGAATTTGGTAGAATTTGAGGGAATGCTTAAAGAATGGGTGGTGTGAGAGGTAGAGCGGGTGAGGGGTGGTTTATACAGTGGAGGGGAGGAGGGTTTTCTTAATATTTTAATCATTAGTTTATTATTTTTCTATAAGATAAGAAATAATATTAAATATTATGACCAATAATAGTAATAAGTGCATGTAATTTCTAACAAAGGTTCATTTACATTAGCCATGACTCAAATATGCTGCAAAAATTCATTTATTTTTCACATTTCGTAACTTATCGAATTTCACAAGTCACCAAAAATTCAAGTATTTTAGAAAAATCCCCAAAATTAACCCAAACCATTTTTATACATGTAGAATATAAAAATGAATTTTATTTTATGAAAATAATTATCTAAATATGATAAATTTAATTTCTAATTAAAATAATCATTTAATCAAAAATTTCTGACACTTAAAATATTCATCTTTATTTTTAAGGTGCCTAAATTTTATTTACACATTATGGTTAAGGATACCATTAATAAAGATAATGTTACTATTCATAAGGGTACATTATTATTCATAATGGTATGTTACTATTCATAATGGTAAGTTACTATTCACTTAAAAATGTGTTGATTCTATCAGACTCTAAATATCACCTTGATCGCAACCATGTATGTTGGTTTCTTGAAATTCAAAACAAATAAGCGTAAAATTTAAGTTTAATGGATATGTTATGACTATATCCAATAATAACCATGTGTTGTTTCATAAATAATCAATTCTTCATGCAATATAGGCTATCTAATGAATTGAAAGTATATAAGAGAAACATACAATAAAAAGTTTGGGGTATAATATTCTTCCCACATTTAGAAATTTCATCCTCTAAATTAATGCCCCTTAAAAATATGTGGTTGGTTCTTCTTCATAACATCCTCAGGTTCCCTTATGGCCTCCTCTATTTTAGGGTTTATCTAATGAAATGTTAATAGATGATTCATCTAAGTTCTCAATACTTTTTCCATTGTGTCAAGAATCTCAATAGTCTCATCACAGTATAACAAATCAGGATTTATCTCTATTTCATCATTGGTGAGTACATGCATTAGGTCTGGCATGAATTTCATTATCAATGATACATGGAACACATTATGAACTTTGGAGAGACTTGGTGGAATTTCTAAATTTTAAGATACAACTCCAATTCTTTCATTAATTTCAAATGGTCCAATGTAACTTGTCACGAACCATCCCCCAGGGCCAGTGCCATGACTACCCCAAGCCTTCCTTCCATAGGCCAGGGGATGGTGACTAGCACCTGAAAGGCATATCCCTAAAACCGGGAAGGCATTGCCTTTTAACCTGAAAACCCACACATACAAGCACACAACAAGATACAAGCGCAAAGTAAACTATTTAGTAATAAGGGTGAGTAGAGTAAGAAAAGGGGGGCCGAAATACAAGCCCAACTGAAAAGTACAAGTAAAACTGAAAACAACTCCTGTGAATGGATACCATGGATCCAACCTAAAGGGTATGTACAACTCTCGAATGGTCGTATCTATGGTATATATTGTCTAATGGTCCACCTCCGAGCAGCCTCCAATCCTGGCACCCTCAGACTCGATCAATGTTGACTATCATCTGCACAAGACACAGTAAGATGCAGGTGTAGCCCATGCAGGGGTGAGTATAACAATACTCAGAAGGGACCCCGAGACCCCCAAAGGTCTCCCAGAATCCACAAAGGTTAAACCACAAAGCAAGATCTCAATCTCAAAGCATGAAGCAATAGTCATAAACACTACTTAGGTATATGCCCCTACATATACCTACATTATCAATATATAATCATCTCACACATGAGGGAAGAATAACACAAAGGTAACACCACAAAGGTAGAAGTACCACACTGGTAACACCACGAAGATAGAAGTACCACATAGGTAACACCATGAAGGTAAGTACCACAAAGGTGATGCTGCACAAAATAATACCATAAAGGTATCACCACACAGAATTCTACCACAAAGGTAAAGACTTATCTTACACCGGATATAACTTAAGTATGGAATTATAGATTATTTTCTTTATTGCTAGATCATCTTACATCATCAAGAAGATCTACTGTTGACCCACACAGGATCGAAGATGACCCACACAAGATCTGAAAATGACCCACATGGGATCTAGAGATAACCCACACAGTATCGATATGTGTTTTCCCACACAGGATCCCTGAGCGCTGACCCACATAGGATCTGAATATTACCCACATAGGATATGAATATTATTCATGTACAGTCAACCAAAGAGTTCCCCCACTAAGCATGATTGATTCCAGGAGGTTCCAAAACTCAAGCCATCGGTCGATACTTCAACTTCCATGAATTCCCATGAAGAAGTATCACGAAGGTCCTTCATGTCATAAGGAGCCCAAAGAGATCGATGGTTCATCAATTGGATGCCCGGTCTCTAAGTTATTAGCATTTTTGTTCCTAGGGCCCGGTTGGATTCAGGTTCGATCCAACCCGGCAATACTCCAACTTTATCCAAAGAACAATTGGAGTATACCAAAAATACCATCTATATCCAAGGATTCTGGTACCATAGAGGGTTCGTCAAATGGATGCTTGTTTCTCAAGATATGGCCAAAAGGTGTATCTGAGTCTAGATAGGCCCGGGTCCTATCTGACTCATTCGAACCGACCCAGTCCGACCTGGGTCTTACTCGGATGGGATGGACCAAGGAGGGCCTGGCCCACTGGGCCACAAACTGGACCGACCTGCAAAGGGGGCGGCATGACCCACTGGGCGCGGCCCGCTTGGCGTGGTCCGCGGGGCACAACCTGCTCGGATGGGTGTGGTCCACTGTGGCTGGGCCCTCCCCAGCCACTACCCAGGGGGAGGTTCCTCCTTATATTCTGAATGGTCCATTGGACTATTCGGCTTGGCCAACTCGGCAACAGAACGTGGCACCACCTGCTGGCACACGTGACTTGCCAGAGCGGGTCCTGCTTAGTGAGACACAGTCGACCAGAAGACTAGTCGGATCCCCCTTCCAACGATGCCAACGTGCACCGCTACTGCCTCCACGGTCGGCCTGTTTCCATCTTCCCTCTAGGTGCACCCCCACTTGGGTGCACCGCCTGCACAAACTGCGGCCGACCAAGTGTGGGCCATCCTCCAATGCGCCGTTGCGACATGACAGTGGAAGCCTCCTCCTCTTCCGGTGGTGCGGACGAGTGCCTCCCTGCCTCCACGCAGCCGGACGAGTGCCAACCATCTTCCTCCACCACCACATCCGATGGGTCGTGGCCTCCTTCAGTGGCGCGGTTGCACCGCTGCCGCCATTGCGGCCGACCAGAGTGTCGGCCGCTGCCTTGTACCCTGTTGGAATCAGTCACCAGCGAAGTAGTGTCGGTAGGCTTCCATTCATCCCAGTGTTCTCCAGTGAATAACAAATCAAACTATGAAGATTGTAGAGGGATCAAGCCATGTTTTTTTGTCTTTCATCCTCTGCATTAGACTGATAGAATGCGGCTCGAGAAGAATTATTCAATGTAAATTAATGAAGAAAAATATTAAATAAACCCTACCTCATTCATTCATTAGAGGTGGCATGTAGAAGGAGATGAAGATGATGAAGACATTGATGTTTGTCACTCCCAAAACATGCTCCAAAGATGGTTCATCATTCTTGATATGAAGGATGTTCTTCGCTGAAGGAGGTTCCTCATTGGAGGATGTTTTTCCAAGTTCTCCAAGTCCTTTCCATTTCCAACCATCTCTTACACAATAGGTGAGGAGTCAATATTAATTAATTTAAGTAAATTAAATCAATTAATGTTGGCTCATTAAATTAGGGAAAACCCAAGGGTTTCTTCACATTAAAGGGAAGTTTGGGTGGTACCCTCCACCAAGATTCAAAATAGAGGTTTCAATAAAGAAAAATAAAAAGTTATTTATTTTATTTTTCTTCTCCTAAGAAAATCTAAAAAACTAAATCCCACCCTCACCCAATTTCGGTTTAGGTGAAGGTCTCCTTAAGTGAATATCAGTGCTGCAAGTTCAACAGTGTCCTCTAATTTCAATTTCAAGGACCCATTCAAAAGTTACAAAATTCCACTCACGTGTTCACTGAACGTACCCGAAAAAAAGTTTAGAAATTTATTCTGGGCACACTGGGAACCAGAATCATGTGCCGTCAATTTTTACAGACTCGTAATATTTCCATATATTTAAAAAAATTACATGGAAAATCCTGGGTCTTTTAATAACCAGGGCATGGTTTCCCTTTCTTACTGAACCTTAAGTCACCCTTCCAAAAATATACTCTTAGAACGACATGATCTTCCACTTGAAATTTTAAATCCTTTCTCTGATTATCAGCATAACTCTTTTTCCTATATTAAGATGATTTAATATAGGGATTAATTTTTTTACCTTTTCAATTGTCTCTTTATTATGTTTTAGGCCTATAAGTTTCCTCTTTCCAACCTCATCCCAATAAGTTGGTGTGTGACACCTCTTACCATATAATTTTTTATATGGAACCATTTTAATGCTACAATGGAAACTAATATGGTATGAAAATTCTACCAAAGGAAATTATTGATCCCACATACCTTGAAGGTCAAGAGAGAATGATCACAGCATGACTTATAGTGTTTAAAAATTCCTTTTAGACTATCCATCTGTTTGAGGGTGATATGAAGAACTCATATGAAGCTCTGTATCCAAAGCCATATAAAGACCTTTCTAGAATATTGGTATAAATCAGGGATCTCAATCAGAATGAATCGATAGAGGGGCACCATTAAGTATTAAAACTTCATTAATATAAATCCTTTCCATGCATTCATGTGGTAAATCATCTCTTATAGCATAGAAATGTGATTCTTTTTTCAAGACAGTGAACAATTACCCATATTGAATCATTCATTCTAGTATTCCTTAGTATACTTATATAAAATCTCTTATAATGTCATCCCACATATACATAAGAATATGTAAAGGTTTCATGACCACTCTATGATGTTTTCTCTTAGCCTTCACTTGTTGAAAAACTAGACACCTTGACATGTAGTTATCAATTTCTCACTTAAGGTAATCCCACAAAAAATGTTCCTTTAGATCTCTATACATCATAGTGATACTGGGGTGTATAGTGAACATTGACTTATGAGCATCGTCTCATAGTTCCATTTTTATATCAAGTACTCATGGAACATATAACCTCTTCCCAAATTTCAAAACACTATTGACACACACAAAGTATGCCAATATTCCAACCTTAAAGTTTTTAATTTTATTTTGTTGTTTCTCATCATCAAACTCAGAGAATTTTATCTTATCTAGTAAAAATGGTTTAGTAATAATTTGAAAAAAGAAATATGTTTCCCCTTTCTTAAAAATTCCCATTTTTATATTTAGCTGATCCATGAATATTGGATCTCTCTCAATCCTCATTTGGGTCAGAAGTCCATGATCTTTCCTTCTTAATGCATCTGCCACCTTATTTTCCTTTCCTATGTGTTACTATATTTAAAAATAAAAATAAGTGAGTAAATCGAGAAATATCCTATGCCTCATGTTTAGTTCTTTCAGTGTAAAAATTTATTTCAATATCTTATGATCCGTATATATTTCACATATTTCACCATAGAAATAATGCCTTTATATTTTCTGAGAAAAGATTACAACTGCTTTCTCTAGATCACGAGTGTGAAAAAAAAATTCATATGTCTTAAAATATTTTGATTAATAAGCTAAAAATTTATCATTTTTCATAAGGATGAAACCCAATCCATTCTTTAATGCATCATTGTATATCACAAATCCATCATTTCGAGAGGGAAGATTTAAAATTGTAGCATTGACCAATCATCATTTCAATTATTCAAAGAATTCTGTAAATACTTTCAACAATACAATCTTAACCCATTTATGTGTGATCTTATTTAGCGGGATAGCCAGTCTGGTAAAATTTTGAATGAAACGCTGATAGTAACCTTCTAATACAATAAAACTATATACCTTAGTTATGTTCGTTGGTGTGGACCATTCTTGGATTTCCTTTGCCTTCATAAGATCAACTAAGATTCCATCCTCAGAGGCAATATGCCCATTAAATGAAACTGATTGAATCCAAAATTTAGACATTCCAAGCATACCATATAATTCATTTATTATATGAGATTTCAAAAGAATACACAAGTGATTCTAATTATCTTCATATATTTTTGAGTATACGATGATATCGATGATAAATAACACATAAATACATCAAAATATTCTTTGAAAACTCTATCCATTAGATCTATGAAAATAGAGGGTGCTTTATTCATTCCAAAATAAATTACTATAAGCTCGTAATTCCCATAACTTGTTATAAATTTTGTCTTTGAAATATCTTTCTTCCATGCACATTGATGATGATGTCCATATCAAAGGTTAATATTTTAAAAGTATTGGGATCTATGATGTTGATTAAATAAATCATCAATTCATGGCAGAGGATAATGGGTTTTTATTGTAATAGAATTTATTTCCCTGTAATTAATGCATTGCCTCATGGATCCATCTCTATTCTTGACAATGTGAACATGGGCTCCCCATGTAGAAACACAAGGTCAAATAAATCCATTGTAACCCAGTTTCTTTAGTTGTTTCTTTAGCTTCACTAATTCCATAGTGTCTATTCTATATGGAGTATTTGATATTGTTATTTTAGCAAGAATTAAATCAATAGAGAACACGACTTCTCTCTCTAGAGGATGTTCATGTAGATCCTCATGAAATATATCAAAGTATTCTTAAAAAATAAGTATATATTCTATTATAATATTTCATTCCTCACCAATAGATATTGTGTTCTCTTCCTTCCTAAGAATTTCATTCAGTAGAGATATTGGGGGTGAAACTAGATAATAATCATATAGTGAGGTTTTGCTTAAAATATAATGGATTCTAGACCATTCTTAAAAATGGTAACATCCATCATCTTTTAATATATCTTCAAATCATAATTTGATAGCCTATTCATACAAATATTTATATCAAAGTCAAACATTGGTATGCTGATAAGGTTAACAACAAAACCAAATTTCTAAGTCCTGAGGGGGACTGACCGACACATATTTGTTGCAATGATACATGACCTTAATGTTTTTCCTGAAAAATCCTTTTTTAAATCAAATTATAAATGGATAATTTTCATGGAAAACTGGGAATATATAAATAAATTTGATGATCCAGAACCAAATAAAGGATGGAATAAGATTGTGGAAACAATTAATGTACTTTCCACTATATCATTAGGAACTTCAACCTCTATGGTTGTAATCATATAAGCTTGACCTTTCTCTTGTGGCCTTATCTAGGTAAGGTTTCCTTGGTACTTAGGAAACTCATTGCGTAGTGTCCCATCTCTCTATAGTTGTAGCATTGAACATCATTCACATGTATCTTCCCCTTTCATTCACTAGATCGATGACCCTTTTCTCCATACATATAGAAAACTCTTATGCCTTTCAAGCATTTTCTCGGATGATTAATTAAAAAGTTCTCAGATAATGGAAATTGCTTCATTCCATTCTTCATTATTGGTGCTTCAACTTTTTTGTTGTTATTAGAATGCCTATTCCTATATTTATTCCCCTTGAAAAAATTTTATCTATAAATTCCTTCTATTTTTTGATGGAACTTAAAAAAATTCATCATTCGATAAAAATGTTTGAGAAGCTAGTGACCTTAGAATACTTGGATGAATACCTTCAAATAAATAATTAATATTTTCTTCCAAATCACATACAGAATCTATAGAATACCTGGCTAATCTTGAAAAGGTAGCCTCATACTCCACCACACTCTCTTTTTATCTTTTCTTTAGGATGAGGAATTACCTCTTCATTTTAGTTTGTTTTTCAAAAGGGAAATATTTTTCAAATAATATTTCCCTAACAGTTCTCCATTCCATATTTCTATTGTTTCTTCCTCCATGGCATTCTGTATCAAGGGCCACCATTGATCAAAATCA
The DNA here is from genome assembly GCA_963277665.1 of Viscum album. Classification (NCBI taxonomy): domain Eukaryota; kingdom Viridiplantae; phylum Streptophyta; class Magnoliopsida; order Santalales; family Viscaceae; genus Viscum; species Viscum album. The sequence continues at coordinate 942,054,196 of OY728129.1, forward strand.
CCCTTGAGGAAATATACTATCAGTAATACCTTCTTATTTTCATTGCATCTCAATTCAATAAATTTCCTTTCAAGGGTCTTGATCCACTACTCAGATTCCACCAGATTAGTATTCCCACTAAATTATGGGAGATTATGCTACATGAAATGATCTAATAATGGTGAATTATGGTTATTCGAAACAGACTTTGTATTTTTCCCCAATATGGTCATGATATGTTCTTCTCCAACACTGAATGTGTTTAATATTTTAGTGGGGTAATCCCTATATTGTCCATGGGTATTAATTACCCTTCTTCCATTAGGTTCCATCACTAAACAATGGGATATGCTAAATTAGGTCATTGTTCATAATTTCTAACTAGAAAACACTTTTCATAATCTAAAAATTTATGAACACCTAATTGTATAATCCTAAACATTGTTTTTATTTACTTTTAAATACTTAGTAATTTTTTGTAAAGAAATTTGAATTATCCTAATCATATCCCATGGTAGTGTCAAACCTATCATATAGTAAGTCTTGTTGTCATGTTCCTAGATACCCCAGGTCAAGCCTGAAACACCTTTTTAGTGTTTTCACTTCTAAGAACATCTTTTCCAGAACCATGACCACTTGTAGTATCCATACATGGTTTTTTTTATCTAGGGAGACCCACATAATCTCTACAATACCAAAATTAGAGGATTTTATTCTATTATAATAATAAGCATATAACTTAGGGTTATTTCCTCTAAAATATGTTTCCAAAATCTAGTTTCGGTGGTTCTGCTAAACTTCCTCTGATACCAATTATAACGCCCCTTCCCTAGAAGCTTGGATCTTGTGAATTATATTCTTATATTGGCATGATTACAAGAAATAAACTCCCAATGGAATAATTAGTTTAGAAGTTTTGAAAGACTAGATTATATAAATGATACCCAAAGTACATTTTGATTGATAAAAATACAACATGATACATAATTACCTAAAATAAATTTCCTCCTTGAAATCTCATTCATGGTTAGCTTCTTCATAACCTGGGTAAATGATACACAATAAGGGTCAGATCAAATTCTCAGTAAGGGTTATATACAGTGTAATCATGAATCAATAATAAGTGAATCATAATCAAATAGACATAACTAATATGACATGCTGAATATTTGAAAACACTTTCTATCAATATGTGAGAAAAAAATTCATCCATAGGGTATTTCATAGTGAAAACCTCATGGATAGTAATAACTGAATAATGAATAAAAGGGAATTATTTTTATTTGTATTTCATGTATCTAGAATATGAACGATTATACCGTTGAGACGGTTCAAGTTTGTGGGAAAAAACCCGTCTATTTTTTTGGAAACAAACTCGATGGGTTTTCCCCCCAACTAATTTGTTGCATATGACTTTTTGAGGCATCTAGGGGCTATAACAGGCTACAACCATCAGTAAAATTCCTAATAATTCATTATAAATTGATTTAATAAAAGTAAAATATAACTTATCAATATCTGTATAGAGTAGAGGGTACATATTCATTAATATTTCCATAGTTAAAACAACATCCCAAATAAAAACCGTCTGTAAAAGGGTATATCACTTAAGAAAATGATCATATCCATGAAACCATAATATGAATATATAATACATTTATAGGTTCAATTGAAAAATTATCTCAAATGGGAAGTAGGTACACCACATAAGAATGATTAGTTTCACAATACAAAGTAAATCACAATGAAATAGAAACTAAAAAAAGTCGCTTGCAATATTATAATCAATTGAGTTACAAATCATCAAGTGAATCACTAAATACCATTAATATAAATAGAATAAAGGTATTATATATAAAATGGTAGTAAAAATAAACCACATATAATAAATAAGTTCTGAACATTGTAAATATCACAGAAATAAAAGTGAGATGATAAACCAATTACATTATGCCTGAATGTGTTCTCGATTGATTTGAATGACATGAATAATAAAATTTATCTTCATAACATAATAATTCCATAAAATTATATACATTTAATTGATTCATTATAATCTTATTAGTTTCATTAATGGCCTTTTTGATGGTTTTAAGTGGTTCAATTTTATTGTTTGGGAAGAATTTTCTTCCTTGGTTTTCATAGTCAGTTTACTTGAATTCATGAATGGAAGTTTGTTTTAAATGTGGTTAAACATACAAATTTTTTAATGTATATTATTATTTATGTTTCAAATATATAAATTTTCTCATAATTATTTTTCGTTATACACCACGAGGATGACTCATTTGTTAAAAGTTACTGATAAACACATAGATTAACTTGGCGTTTTTGTGCATACTGAACCTTTTTTGTTTTATTATTTTATATTATGAGTGTTTTAGGATTATAGAACATTTAATAATATAAAAAACGTAAATTATGTTCTATTTCAACCATTAAAAAGGTTTCTTGACCATTCTTGAAGATATTAATAGAAAATGAAAACCCATCGTCCTTGAATGTGATAAATTAATACATCTTAGATGGTGTTTTCATTTTTGTATTAGAGGAGGGGGAAAACGAGAGATGTTCATGAAATATTCCATTAGAATAATAAAATTAAATTTCATGTAAGGTACTAGAATTATCATACCATTTGGATGACAACAGGTGAGGAGAGAGAAATAAAATAATGGAAGTTGTAAAAGAAATTGAAAGAAAAAGGAAGGGAGGTTCACCTCTTGAGTACTCCTCCTTAATAATATTCTTAAGGTCTTTGATTTTGGACTTCTTGTGAGACCATAATGTCTTATAAGTGGGGATATGGACTCAGAAGTGTACTTGGTAGATCTAGGGAAAGGCTAAATGCTTGAGTGGTTTAAGAGAAAGAGAGGGTGAGTGAGAGTTTATATAGTAGAGGGGAGGAGGGTTTTCTTAAAATTTTAATAATTAGATTATTATTAATCCCAAAGACAAGTAATAGTATTGATTAATGTGACCAGTTACAAATATAAGTGCATGTTAGTTCAAAAAAATGGTCATTTACATCATCCATTACTCAAGCATGATGCATAAATTCATTTATTTAGTATATTTCAAAATTTATCAAATTTCACTATTCATAAAAAATTCTAGTATTTTAGAAAAATCCCAAAAATTAACCCTAACCATTTTTAAACAGGTAGAATCCAAAAAATAACTTTATTTTATTAAAATAATTTTCTATGTATTAGAACTTTAATTTCTAATTAAAATCATCATTTAATCAAAAATTTCCAACACATAAAATATTCATCTTTATTTTTAATGTGCCTAATTTTATTTACACTTTCATGGGTAAGGTTAACATTCATAAGGTTATATTACTATTCATAAGGGTAGATTACTATTCATACAGGTATGTTACTATTCATAATGTTAAGTTATTATTCACCAAAAATTAAGTTGATTCTATCAAACTCCGAATATCACCCTGATGGCAACCGGGTATGTCCGTTTGTCAAAATTTAGAATAGAGAAGTGGAAAATTTAGGTATAATGGATAGGTTATGACTATCATATATAATAACCAAGTGTTGTTTCAAAGAGACTCATTATTTAATAAAATATAATCAATCTAATGAATTGGAAGTATTTAAGGGAAAATACCCTAAAATGTTTGTGGTGTTATAATTCAACATTAACCATTTCATAAATCATCAACTATATGAAAATTCCAAAAGATTAAAATTGAAATAATTTTAAATAAGGTCACAAAATTTACAAAAGTATCTTATCATTAATCCCACAAAAAAAATTAAGTAGCTCTTGATTATTATGTACTAATCATGTGAATATCTTCATAATGTATTTCCTTGAAACATTATAATATCTTGAATTACAATAAATACTTATGTAAAACACGAATTATTCCTTATTCATTAGATAAAATATAGATAATTGGATATATTCCTTAAATATAAAAATAATACAAACACAATGAATGATAGCATAAACAAAATTTTTAATCAATAATTTATTAGTTCTAAGGCAATCAGTTATATCCACTATAATAATTCATTTCCAACATCTCTCTATCTGAAAATTATTATATATATATATATATATATAGAAAACAATAATAGTTATCTTCTATTAGTTAAAATATCACCTTTCCATTAAATAAGTCTTATATCCCATGAGTACTGTTTAAAGTATTTTTGAAAATCCTTAATGTAAAACATATATTTAAATATGCTTTTATATTTCATGACTAAAATAATATAATACATAAATTATAATAAGTTATTACTTTAATAATATCACCTATATATTAAACTATTAACAAGGATTTATCATGTTATTTCATAATAAATGAGTTTTTTCAAATTCCATTCATAGTCCATTCTTCTTCGACAATAACACAATTAATCAGAACATTGCAAATTTTCTTCTTGAGTTTTCTCTTTAGGACATAAATTTTAATAATTCATATTAATTATACCATTTAATAATTATAAAGTCAATAATTCCTTTGGTATATCATTATTCTCATCCATTTTGTTAACTAATCTTTCAATTTTTCATTTTTTGTTACTTTTTTTGTCCTTCTTTTCTATGCCTAAAATATTTTTGCCTCACTTTGATATACTCATTTGAGTGCTTCATCCCACATTCTTATCTTATACATAACTAAATCATATTTCATATGTGGTTTCCATTATGTTAATTCTTAGTGAACCCAATACTTCTCTTATTTTTTGAGTCCAAGAGTTGTTTTAGGTGAATATTGTTAATCATATTTCATGATAAATTATTTGGAATTATCATAATATAATTCACTCCAGTAATCATCCCATTTGGATACTCATCAAAAAATTTCACCACTTTCAATGTTATCCCAGTTACATATTATCCTAGACATTGACTAAAACAAAAAATCATAGTGTGAGAAATTATAATCATAATGAAAACATGTATAATATTAAAATTTATTTATCAAGAAACCTTTTAAATATAGAATGCTATAGGTCTAAACTGGTACATACATGATCATCATTTATTTAAATCCATCACGATGGTTCTTAAAGATTTTGTGAATTTCCAAATAATATCCCTAAGGAGTGTCAATTCATGTGTGCATCAAGGACCATTGATGTACATAGAGTGGTGATTAGGTCCATGTCAATGTTCCATTTTCAGAGTTATTACCCATAAGTATCTCAATTCCAGTTCCCCATCAACATGTAGTATACAGATAAGGATGAATATTCATTGAAACCACATGATCAATCATTTAATTAAATTTCTATATATTTTCTTATACATTCACTTATCATATAATTATTATTTCATACATATCTAAAAATACCCTTAGAAATATCCTTATATATCTCACTAAATTTATCTCAACATAGTTTCCATTGGTTATCTAAACATTTAATTTGATACCATCTATAGTGACCATGGTTACTCATTCATTGATATTACATATATTTAGGTTAATAGTCATTAAATGACCTAAACACAACCCCAAGGACATTAATATTTTAGTTCATTTAGAAATGTGTAAAAAATTTATTTCAATAATGATATTAAATGTATTTATAAATGTCTTCACCTTTAGTACTCCTCCTTAAAAAAATTATTCCTTACTCAGGGGAAGGAAATATAAGAAAGGGTGACCTTTTATGATCTGAATGGGTAAACATGGGGGATATGTAATAATAACATGAAAATTAGGGTATGATAATATGAGAATAACATTTGAAAACCATACCCTACATAACAAAGATCATAATATTGAGTCATTTTATAATTATTGGATGTTTATAATAACCAAATCATAAGGGAATCAAAGAACATGATCCATTAGAAAATTTCTTTTCCATAAGACATAAATTGATGACATACACATAATCCATGAAAATCATAAATCAATGATTTCTACAAAACATTCATTAGATGTTAGGCATAGGATAATCACACGAGTAACTACATGAGTATTTGGATTAACTTATGTGTAGCCTCTTGTTTCATGCTTGGGAAAACCTCCTGTGTTACCTTGTGTCTCAGTCATGAGACAACCTCTCTTGTACCTTTTTATTTTGGTATTGGGATATCCTCCCATGTAATCTTGTATTTCATGGATGGGATAACCTCTCATTTACACTAATGTTTTATGATTGGGAAAACCTCATGTGTATCCTCTTGATTTGGAAGTGGGATAACCTCAAGCATACCCTTCAATATCATACAACATTAATCATTACATATTTAATTTGTGGGATATATATGTCCCACACAACCCATAATAAATAAATTTATTCACCTGAATATCAAAAAATGTTGTTCATTTTATAACCCATGAAAAGAAATGGGTCTAAAAAAATAATTATAACATAGCCCGTGGAAAAAAATAGGTTTTAAAATCATTCTATCATCTCATAAATGAATAACCCATGGAAAAAAATAAATGGGTATTCAAATAATTTTATCACGACATGACCCACGGTAGAGAAAAGTGTTTCATAAAATAATATCATCCAAATATGTGCATAAAAATAATAAGTATTATATCCTTGCATTATATCCTCTATAAATTATACATCATATTAATAGATGAGATATAATATGGAAATTTATTTCTAAAGATGAGTCACATGGAAAAATTCACCAGGAAGATAAATATACATTAAATATCACTTTTTAAAAAATAAAACCATATGGAAATACTTTTCTTGAAATTAAAAAGAAAAATTATAAAGGATTATTTAAAAATCATTTATAAAATTTCTTGAGAAAAATATCTATTCCCCATAGAAACAGATTTCAAAATAGAAAAATTTTAGAAACTAATTTCCCTTGAAAATAAACATGAAAATTTATAATGGAATCATTAACTAAAATAATTTTCATGTTGTTAAATTCTATTTATACCATAAAAACATCCCTTTCACATTTTTGGTAAAATTAAAACCTGAATTGTTTTTTAAAACAACCTGATGATTCCTTTTATAAATAATTAAAAATATAAATATGGGTTAAAATTTCATTAATAAATCCTTTTAAAAAAATTATGAATTGTTTTGAAAACATTTTTAATGAACAAGGATTATGAAAGAAAATGGTTTTCTGTAGAAGAGATAACTAAATAACGTTTTTCGTAAAAAAATAATTTTGAACTATTTAGTATGTAAAAGAGAAAAATTAAGGGAAAAATGTATTACTTATCAATAATCACATGATAATAAAATAAATTAGCTACTTTATATATGGATAATAATCTTCCATGACAATAAACACAATCCTAAATAATCATGATAATTGATGAGATTACATCATAAAACCCTTACCACTTTGGTAACATTAAATCGTAAGCACCATGAAGGAGTATAATTAAATGAAAATTATAATAGCATTAGAATATACTTTAATTCATGATATTTCATGTCATAAGTTATTTAAATAAAACTTTTAAAATATTATTATTTCATACCATGATCATATTTCTCAATGAATGGAAACTAAGACAACAATCCATTACTAATTTCGTAACTTGGGTACCGTAAAAACCATGAATGAGTGATCCTAAAGAGGATAATTAAATACCAATATTTTTAATTATAATATTCATAAAATAAATTTATGGTCAGTATATGGACCATATAAATGAAACAAGTGGTGAATATGGAATGTGTCTCACAGAACAATAAAAGCGAGACATAATCCATTACTGTATGTATCGACGTCCTTCATAATAATATCAAATTCATGTATAATAAATATAGGTTTATTAGAAAAATATTACATAAAAAACACACACACACACATATATATATAATAACACATATTATTTAATTATCTCTTTTTATCACCCGTTTATTAAAAATTCCTTACTAATGTAATGTTTTGGGTAATAACCACTTTGTTTTACGTATATGATTAGATTTTTTAATTTCAGTATAATTAATTTTATAACGGTTCTAATATCTTCATAATATTAATAATGAAATAATTTTCCTATTTATATATCAGTTATACTATTACTTATAATCATTAATGATGTTTTTGATAAATGAAGTATATTATAACCGTAGGGGTGGTAGGTTTTATGTACACATAAGTATCAGTTCCATTTTTCAATGATTATTATCGAACATAAGTAAGTAATATCATATATATAAATAATTATAATAATATCAATAAAATAAGATTATTTAATATTATATATAAATATATTACGTCGATTTAGTTTTGTGATGAAAAGTGTGTTACATTGCCTCATGAATGAGGTAGTCCACACACACACATAGATGACGCTATCATCATTCATTTACTGAAAATGTAACAAATGAAATAATATATTATCTTTCAATAATGATAAAAATATCATTAATATAATAATTATGTAATTTATATCACCTATATTTATCCTTATTATCATCCATATAATGCATTAGCGAAAAATGAATTGTTTCACTTCGTGTGGCAGTAAATCGCAGTACACATGAGTGACGTTATCACATCCCATACCGAATTAAAATTTAAAAAATTATATATGATATAATAAATCAATAGGAATAATTATTTTAAAAATATTATATATATATATGTATATATACTTTATATACATAATCATTCCCAACATTGGGATGTGGTAATAAAAACGTTGTCATCGGATCGGGAGGTGGTAGTCCACTATACACACTAATTATTATTTCATAACCCATTTGATGAAGGTATAGATAGTAATATGTCATTACATTAACTTAAATAACATAGTAAAGATAATATAATGAGTTTATTATATCAATTTGTTTTATAATATTTTATGTATGTGTAGGGAGAAATATAATAAAAACGGTCATTGAAAAAACGTTACCACTTCTTCAGGTATCCTCCATTGGTTTTCACCAAATTCTATCCTATGTTCGATTTATTCCAAAAATAAGGATTCTTGTATTTTATGATGGATGATTGGAAAATTTTCAGGTATTTTCTTATCCAAATTCTTTTTGGTTCTTTAATATTAAAGTAGAGTGGATGGCCTTTTAAAAGTGTGGTGAGTGGAATAATTGTACTTTTTTTAAATAAAAATGTGTACCCATATTTTTCACATTAAAAAAGGATAAAAAATGTTTTATTCCTCATAAATATACTTTATAGTATTTATATATTTCCATTCAATATATTTTATATAGTTTTTAGGTCATTTTAACACTTATCATTTTAGTTTAACCCCTATTAAACCCATTTTTACCATAACCAAGTTAATTATTTTTTACCATTTTCACTATTCATCTCTGTCAAAGATTATGTTTACCTTATTATATAATATAAATCATGATGTTTAAAAATATGTAACAAATTTATTAAATTTATATTAACAAATTTTTGAAAACATATTAAACATTAATCTCAGAGATGTGATGAAATGGTGGGGTTTCGAAGAGAAAATGTCCATATGATTAGAAAGTTTTTATATCAAAATTCAATATAAATGCGAATATAATGATATAATTTAGATTAATATATATTTAATTTGATTAATTTTAATTTATAAATATAATATAATTTATCTTTATAATTAATTTAACTGGGATGGTTGTTTTCAATTAAAATTCACTATTTTTTTCACAATTCTTCAAAAACAGAAACATCTCAGAAATATACCAAAAAATAACCCTAATATAATTTTTACTTGTAGTTTTCAAAAAATAATTTTATTTTTTCAAATAAATTTTCTATAATTGGTAGTTATTAATTATTAATTATTTTTTCAAATCATAACAAAACAATCTTTTAAAAAAATACTATTTTTCAGAAAACATTCTATTTGCTTTCTAATGGTTCTAATTTTATCGATAATAAATAGAAATATATTTTATTTAATTTATATATTTTATATATTTTAAATATTTTACATATTTTATAGATTTTATCTATATATATTTCACAATTTCATTAATATTATTCAAAATATACATTCCAAAAGGTAGGTGAAATCATCATATTAAATAAAACATTTTAATAAAAAATCACATTTCATTTATACATAGAATATTTTTAGAATAGGAAGAAATAAATATTGGATGTAATAAAAATAAAAGTAAATGTTTTTTGTAACACAATATTTCCTTAATTTTGTTATCATTCAAGCTCCACTTACTGTTGCATTTAACAAAAAATATAGAAAATATTGAATTTATTTGAAAAAAAATATTTCAAAAAATTTTAGGGTCTTACACATGGAATAAGTGATATGTATAGAACAAATTAAAAACATTAAAACATTATAAATTGAAAATAAAATTATTTTATTTAAATTAATATATATCAAAAAATGGATATTAGCTATACTGATCTCATACTGATAGAATGCATATTGTCTGATATCAAAAATAGACATTCAATGTATTATTCCAAGACACATTACTATTTCTTGGGACCATATTTAAGTAATAATTCCATCAAGTCCTTGAAAAAATACATGATACTATTATGTTAAGAAGAATAAAAAAACCATTCATGTATTGTCTCAAGAGACCTATAGATACATTAAGGAGCTATATAATGTCAGGCACAACCCGTCACATGTTTAAGTAAAATGCATTCCCCATATGAGTCATCAAGACCCTTCATAGATTTATATAAGGAAACTCTTACTAAATAAAACATGATTTTAAATATATTTAGAAATATAGATATCAAATAATCCCTAATTAAATATAATAATATTGATTACTGGGAGAATATCCCTTAATCAATGTCAAAGTTATGGGGTATAATCAATGTAATAGGTAGTTACCTTATCAAAGAAATATAGGGATATAGATAACATTAATGTGTTTGGGTAACTATGGAGAGTATTATTTGGGTAAAAATTTTTCATTTGAAATAGATAATGGTAATTGTAGTAAAATTCAATCATCATTTTTTCATTAAGGGTATGGTAATATTAAAAATCATATACCACGGGAGTGTCTCTCCAGGTGTATTATCTTAGGCCCACTGACCATACATCTATGTGATGATTGATTCAATGATAAAGATTTTTTTGAATTTATTACTCCTAAGTGTGTCTACTTCATAGAAAAATCTATATTCCAATATATAGAGAGGTACGTATTTTAATGTGAATTACCCATGCTTTTTCTTTACCAAATCATATGATAGTCTTCCAAAATGGAAAAACAAACTCTTGAATCAAATGATTATGAGAGAGGGATAAAAATATAGGCTTCTAAATCACATAAATTTCATGATTAAAATATAAAAAATCCTTTTAGGTTAATTTATGCACCAAAAAAAAGAAAATAATTGGTGATTATAATATGAATGAAAAAGAATGAAAATTGTGATGGAAAAATACCGCTATGGGTTTTGAAGAAATTAAATAATAATCTCTTAAAAGATATAGATTAAAATTGTTTTTAATGTACTATAAATGAATGGATTTTATGTTATATACTTTTATATATTATTTATATACCAAAAAATTGAAATTCACTGCATTATACAAGATATGTCTTAAGGTTGGGAATTTGAAAAAAATTACTTAGTTCATTTCATGACATCAATGAACATACATTAATATATTATACCAAAAATTTATATATTAATGAAATAATTTATAATGATAATAAAAAAATCCTAATATATACTATTTATAAATAGACATTATATATATGAATTCGCCTTGGTTTTCCACATCAGTGTTTATAGTTTTGTTTGTTTGTACAAGATTCATAATAGTGGTATTTATATTCATTTATCTTTCAAATGAAATTATTAATATCCCATTAATTTTATTATTAGGTATGATTTATAATAATTTATGGTGTTTAAAATTAATTTCCTGAGTTTTTTAGAATTTATCCTTCAAGATAATGCCTATAATAATCATATATTGGTGATTTTTACTGAACTCATGTTGTTTCATTAATTGATTAAATAGTTGTTTATATAATATATTTAGAACCAAAAAATTAATTATTTGAAAAAAAATCATATTATACCATTAATTATGTTCTCATAGCCATTCATGCTATAAATTAAAAGTATTATTCAAGTGGGTGGTCAAACCTACCCAAACATGGGAATACACATATTTAATGAATGATTAAGGGGTGTTTTTATTGAGATATCATTGTACTATATGAATATCTTTTTTATTATTTATTTGAGGCATATGTCATATTTTTAAAGAATTAGATAATGGAGTTATGGATATGAAATTGATATATAGTTTGAATAAAATATTTTACTCTTGTATTCTTATTTAATGTAATTAATTTAAAGATGATTGTATATTGATGATATCATTATTAGGTTGTATAATTTAACCTAATATAACATTAATGATACCATAAAAATCATATTAATCCTTTAAATCCATCTTTGTATGATAGTGAAGGAAAATGAAGCATGTCACATCATTTAGGAACTAGTACACACAACACATGATTATATATTTTGTATTTCTTAATGAATCTTATATATGAATATAAAATGATACTAACCTTAGTTTAAAAATATTATATTATTTTTGATAAAATAAATCTGAAATAATAAAATTAATAATAAAATTAAATATTTGATAATATTCAGATCAAGGACATGAATTTCCCTTAGAATTTTCCTTGTGTTTGCAATTAATGGGATAAATATGAGTAAAATATGTAATATTTTCATGGGAGGGGGTTATAGGGATAGTAAAATGGAAGCGTTTGAAGGAGATATTTAATGGATTGTGTGTAGTATGAATGAAAGTATGTTCCCCTTTCAATAAGTGATGAGGAGGATATTTTTGAGAGGAAGTGTAGAAAAGAAGAAATGTGGGTAAAAAATCACCTAAACTACTTCTTCCTGTAAAATCTTTGATTGATTTAGGGGATTTATAAATTTTATCTTTTACCATAATTTTTTTTATCTTTGTAATTAATTTCATACCATATTAATTAATTTAAATGAAAAATATAACGATTAAAATATTTTCATAATTTTTTACATGTAATTTTATATACAAAAATATTTTAAACAAATAATATTTCTAATTTTTTTAAATATATTTTTTAATTAAATTAACTTAATCATATAAAAATAATTTTTAGAGAAATAATGTTTTTATCATTGAAATTATATATGTGAAAAAACTCTCTTTGATAATGATTTTAATGACATAAATTTAATTATTATAAACAAAAAAAATAATATGGGACAATTAAGAAAAAACAAAACCGAATATCCCTTATAAATAATGAAATCATATAAAATAGTAAAAAATAGTTCTTATATTAAAGTAACATTTCAATTAGTTCTAAAATTATTTTCCATTGGTTTTATTATCTAAAATAATATTTTAAAATGTATAATTTTATTCAATGTAACTCAAATTTTTTTTCATTAAAGTACTTCTAAACATCTGGTTCATTATTATTTAATGTTAATGTAATAAAAATTAAATGTTTCATTAAAATTCAATTTTTCTACTAAAACCCCAAGTTTTTTAAAAAATCTCAATAATTATTACAACTATTATTTAAATATGAGTAATTTATAAATAAAGATAATTTCAATTTGTTAAATTAATTTTCAGAATATAAAGTCTCATTAAATAGAATATTTAGTGGTAGTTCATTATATTTTATTCACCTTATTTAGTAGGGATTGAGGTGTTAAATCCCCCCCCACACCACATAAATAATTTAATACTCTAAATTACTATATATATAAACTATTTAATAGAGGTGGATTATCTATCATTATAGATTTTTATGTTTCCCAGGTTTCCTCTTTTAGTATATTATTTTTGTAAATTACTTGTAAGAAAAATTATTAATTATTCAATACTTGATCTCTAATTTAAATTTTTTTGATAACATCTTCATTTTCAGAAACCTCCTACTCAACCTCTATTCTCATATTTGTGATCACATGAATTATATACGATATGTATTTCCATAGTAATCAGATATAGATTACATCATGTACTTTTCAAAGGTCGGTCTATATAGACAAGCCATAATTTAAACCCCAATCCATTCTAATATGTCAAAATTATTAATGTACCTTGGGATTAAGATTCCCTTTGTAAAAAATATTAAAACTCTCTTTAATTATTAAACATTCAAGAATACATGACACCCTCTAACATTTTATTTTCCAGGTATTTACTTTGATTATTAGTATAACTCTTTTTTATACTCTGAGAATCACATATTTTGATCCTGAACAGATCATAGTATAACAGTCATCTATTCTAGATGTATTGGTAAAATTAAAATTAACTATTTAACTTCATAAAAAAATTGTTTATAACACCTCTTCCCATTCAATAATTCATGTGGTTCTATCTAGATTCTCAAATCGAATATATTATTTCATTTATACTCTATAAAATATATATGTTGATCACTTATATCTTGTAAATAAGAGAACATTATCTATTCCTGTCTTTTGAGTACATGATATTTAATTCACACTTACCATATGTATTGGGATGATAGTTAGTTCCTAAATGTATCTTAGTGTTGAGATCACATTAATGACTCTCCTAGAATTTCATTGTGAACAGAGGGTCATTGTCATATACAATGGATAGAGGTTCCCCATGAATCCTTATGATTTTATTGATATTTATATGTTCAAGGGGGTCAATTATAATGATTAAATGAGAAAAATTTATAATATGGTCAAATATGACCTATATACCATCTATCTTCCATGCAGTTTTTGAGTAGTCCCAACTATTTTTTCCTCTTGATGAGCTAGTTCTAAAATTAGATATACATAAAAATATTATGTTACATATATATTGCAATATTTCACTATATATGAAGTGTCTATGTATTTTTAAATCAACGATTACCGTATCCATCTAATGTTCATGATTTAGATAGTAGTATTCATGGATTTACAACTTCCTTAATGCATAAGAAATCACTATTTCATTAATCATAAGAATATATACAAGTCTTTATATTTATGAATCACTATATGATAAAATACTTAAATTATTATTTCTAGAGTAAATACTAATTAATTAGTCATTTATCTATTAATCTCATAAAAACATTCCTCACATTCCCTTGACCATATCAATTTAACCCAATTACTTTTTGAATTTGTTAACAGGATTGTAAACTAAGAAATATTTTAAAAAAACTGTTGATATTAACATCATAATACAATAAAATTTTTCATATAGGTTATTTTCAACATTTTAGGACATTATTTGACATCCTCTCCCCCATAGGGGTGAAAAAATATTTAATACCTAGAAAAATTATACCCAAGAAAACAAACTTCATTGAGCCAAAATTCACACCTACTAAAATTACCATAAAATTTCCTTTCTATATGGGCCTATAGAATTATTTGTAGATGAATTTCAAAATCTTAATAACTATTTTATTATATAAATATATCATAAATTAATACCATTATAATGTTATCAAGATACCCCTTGAATACTCTATTCATAATTTCCATAAGGTCATAAGGTGTGTTAGTCAATACAAATGGCCTTACTATAAACTCATAATGTCTATACCTTGTTTGAAATATCATATTTTGGATATCATCATTAATCACCCATAGTTGATTGTATGCATGAAAATTCTTGATATTTGAAATGAATTGGGGCCCTCAAAATCAATAAAATAATTAATAAATTCATGGGAAAGGGAACTAATTCATCATAGGGGTTCCATTGATCTCCTTATAATCATTCCAAAATCTCAGGGACCCATCACTATTTTTTAACTAAAAAAAGGTTCTCCATATGTTTAAATGGAAGGTATTATAAATCCTGTATCACTCAAATCCTTCAATTGTATCTTGAACTAAAAAAACTCCATTGGTTCAAATTTACATAGATTTAATGATATAGGACTTTCATCAAGAATGTGTTCAATGGATAACTTAACATCACACTATAATGAATATCTATATAATTCTTATGGATATACATTAATTAAATTTATTAGGAAATTTAAATTCTATCTACATAAAATGCATTCTTCATCCTTAGATCAGACTTTATATTCTGCTTTATCTTGAATTTCATTGTTGACATGTATGAGGGAAGGGCCTATATATGATTTAGATGATGGGTTTTTCCCTCAAATGAAAATATATTCCCATCGCCTTCACAAATCACTATATAAATCTATTAAAAATTAAATATTTTACTTTTTAATTGAACAAAAATCTATACCATGAATCATATTAATGTAAAACATTGTTTTAAGACCCATATTAATAAATCGAGTATACACATGAATAATAATTTAAATTTCCTATGATATATTTTTTATTATATGACTCCCACTTGGTTTTGTAACTAAAAACACCCTTAATAGGGTTCTTGGGAAGCATCTAATGCTTTTTGGATAAAAAATAATATATAATGGAGTGTGAAGATACAAAATAAAATAAACCATTATCTAAAATTTAGGAAATGATCAAAGAACCATCCACCATATCATTAAAAACATCAACTTAAAGTATGGTAATTTTATTGGATTATCTTTATATCTCAACCATTTCTATTGTATCATTAAATAATGTTTGGGGTATCCATTTTCTTAATGTCACTTCTACCTATAATTATATCATTGAATATTAACAGATTCTTCCATTCCCTTATATTACCATACTTGATGCAATTTTTACACACACTTATAAAAAATTAGGATTACCTCCTCCAAGACACATGGTGTTATATCCCATGATTATCACATGTAAGAAATCACATCCTTCCTTTATTACCCATAGAAACATTATTCCTTATATGATTCTTAGTCGACTATAATTCCTCTTGATTTCCCTTGAGTACATAAGTCATATAGAACATGTTTTCTATCTAAATGGTTCTTGAGACTATATCTTCATATTACGAAATTTTATGATTGAACAACACTCTTTGAAGGAACATTTTTAACCCATCATAAAAAAATCAATCTAGATTACCTATATATGTACACAATCATTAGCATGACTCAAAACCCTTATAGTGTTTACCTAATATTTAGTAATATTTTCCTGCTTATTTTATCTATGATTTAGGAACTTCCTTTCCATTTAATATCTTTCATCAAGGGGACTACTTATTATGTTCAATTTACCTTTGAAAGATACCCATATAACGAACATGAACTTATCAACCTCTTTAGTTCATTTAATTAGAAATCTCTATTAGTCTTCTTCTCTATTATTATCATAGACCTCCATGATGAATTATTCCATTTCACTAATAATCATAGAAACAAATATATTGTAAAGGTATATAATACATTTTTCAACTACCAATGGAAGTTCAATTCCACTGAATAATTGAGGCTATCGTCATATAAATAGATATTTTAATGTTATAATATATTAATGACCAGTTTGATGTTCTCTATGAGTGATATTATTTTCTATAACCTGGGTAAACATCCCAAATATGGTTATGAACTTTTTAACCTCAACAAAAAGTTCCATAACTTTTTCATGTGGAATATCACTTTATTGACTACAGTTTTTAACATAATTCTCATTCTTATCATTATTCTCTATCATTCTAAAGTAGTATACACAAAATTTTATCATAACATTTAATTATAAAGTTAAATTCCTATTATGAAATATATATTGTTCCATAAAAATATTGACGAATTTTCATAGTACATGATCTATGTTACATTTTTCATCTAAATATAAATAAAATGTTATTATAGCATCCCGCCTTTTTATCACATAAACTTTTATTACATTTTACAAAACTGAGGATCTTTAAGGTTTAGTGTCTTGGAAACCAGGAACTTAAAACATAAAACATTCTTCTTAAACACTTGAAAGGCTTCTCCTCATGTTTATCCTAGGTTCATTACTGCATCTCATAACCTGGGAACATACATCAAAATAAAGGGTGAGCAGAAGGCCCAGTAAGGAAAACAAGAGAAACATTTTACATGTGAACTTGAGATACTTCAATAAGGTCATGAAAAGAACTTTAAGGCATGAGAAAGAAATCATGAGATATATCATAATAAAAATAACATTTTTCATAACTTGAAGATGTGGCTACAATATCTAACATAGACAATCATGAACATATCACCAAGGTCCATCCCCAAGGTGTCATTTGAAAATTACCAAGGTTATTCACCAAGGTATCGTGAAAATTGTAATCTCTAGTGGTTACATAATTACCCAATGCATTGGAGCGCTATCAGGGATCACCCTTAAATTTTCCTTTATTATCATGTGAGACACATATATCATCATCAAAAATTTCATAAATAACCCATATAGCATAAAATAAATGGGTTTCATTTCATAATCATAACGTTTTAAAAACTACTTTAAAGACATGATCTTTACGTCACTTTAAACCCACAGAAGGGGAGAGCGGGTCTCATGTATGTAAATCCCAGAATTTAAAATATAACATTTTGATATATATGTGAATACCCCTGTATAAATAATAGCTTTGAGTATTCACTTTATAACATAAAATAATTTTGAGAAAAGAGAGAGACATTTTGAGACGAAAATTCTGCAGCATAACGGCTATGTTTCGGGGTTTTATAAAACATTGAAAAGAGAGGGGACATGGGTCCAACATTCATAAATGACCCATAAAACAGTAGAGGGACAGAATATAAGGTATTTAATAACATGGTAATGAAATTTGAAAATATACCATATGAAATGAAGAACATGAAAGGAAGACAAAAATAAGATTTCTCTTATGAAAATTCGGCAGCCTAACAGCGTTACATAAACTTCAACCAAAAATGAATTGATGAGATCAAATAGGGTCTCTCATCATATGAACATAAAAAAATCAGCATGATAGATATAGAGATCATACCCCAACATAATAAAAAGGAACTTGAAATACTTGACATGGAATTAGAACTTTGAAAAGGGATAAAGGTGCAAGGACCACTTAAAAATTTAGCAGCCTAACGACGCCACTTAAATTTCAAAATACTGAATTGAAGAGATCAAATGGGGTCTCTCATCATATGGTCATAAAAGATCAGTATGATAGATATATAGATCATACCCAAATATAACAAAAAGGAACTTGAAATAATTGACATGAAAGTAGAACTTCAAAACAAGAAGGGTGAAGAACCACTTAAAAATTCGGCAGCCTAATGGCGCCACTTAAAACTTCAAAATACTGAATTGAAGAGATCAAATGGGGTCTCTCATCATATGGTCATAAAAGATCAGTATGATAGATATAGAGATAATACCCCAACATAACAAAAAGGAACTTTAAATACTTTACATGAAAATAGATCTTGAAAAAATGAGAAGGGAGAAAGAATCCGTTACAAAAATTTCGGCAGCCTAACGACGCCACTTAAACCTTCATAAAATGAAATGATGAGAGTAAGAGGGGGTCTCTCATCATATGAACATAAAAAAGGAAAGTATAATGAATATAAAAGAACATCTTCCAACATAAGAACATGTAGCATAAAAGAAATGACATAAAGGAGGTCACTTGAAAAGAAAGAGAGAGGTCGGATCCATTACCTTAAAACGTAACACTTAAAACTCAAAGGTTTGGACCTTGAGGGCTTGGGGCACCTTGGGAGGACTCCTTGGGAGGTAAGGAGACCAGAACTTCGTTGGGGGAGAGTTGGGAGTGAAAACTAATGGAGGAAAGGGTGGGTATTTATAGGGAATGTGAGGGGACAAGGCATTAATGTCCAAGAGACACCTCACAAATGCTTTTCTCAAAACCATGTGCTCTCCCTTGGAATTTACCATGGAGTTAGGCCACATGGGCCCCCTAAAACAATAATTCACCACCCTTGGCCAAAAAACCCTTAAAATATCTCATGGAATCATCATGACATAGTTATGATGTCATTAAACATACTGAAACCCTAAAACTGTATTTTTTACTATTCACTGAAAAATTTATCTTTCTCAGAAAAATCCCAAAATTTCATCTTAACAAAATATTGATGCTTTGATTACATTTATGAAATCCATTTTATAAAAATAATTTTCTAAATATTTTTATTTTAATTTTTAAATAAATACACTATTCACCGAAAATTCAACTTTTTCAGAAAAATCCCTAAAAATTACCTTAACATAATATCGGTGATCTGAGTTCAAAAATGAAATCTATTTTATAAAAATAATTTTTTAAATATTTTTAATTTAATTTTTAATTAAAAAACAGTATTCACTCGAAAAAACTAATACTTGAATAATAATTTATGAAACTGTTATTTAACCATTTTATTGAATCACATTACTTAATCAAGGTGCCTAGATTATATTAACACTTTCTTTAAGTGAGATTACTAATACAATTGGACACATTACTAATCCTAATCATAAAATAACTATTCATAATTTACTATTCATCAAAAATCAAGTTGATCTTATTAGACTCTAAATTTTGTACTGAACATAATTATAGAAGAACATTTTTTGAAAATCATTAATTTTTTTTAATTATTTAAGGTTTACATAAACATTTTTAAAATATCCTTTTTCTAAAATTCATCAAAAATATGCATACTATATATTTATCCGGTCATTTAAAAATTCATAAACATCATCATAAGAAGAAATCCCAATTTTTATTTAAAACAAAGGATTACACATGGCATTTACAGTCTCCTTACATAGCCCCTTATCACACCAGCATAGGACCTAAGTGTAAGGTGTGATAAGGTGAGAGAATCTGAGGGAGGCTCGACCAACATCGCACGAGTAGTAATTTCTATCAGTTTGAACTTCTCGCAAAGGCGATTCCGTTCTAGCTTCACACGATGAAGTTCGGCTTGGGTTTGGTCTAGAGCAAAGCCCAATGGTGCTAGATCCTTACCAAGTTCTGTTAGATGGGATTCGATCGGTCCAAGACTACTGGGTGAGGCCATCAAATCTTCTTTCTATAATAATTAACCAAGATTACTTGTATTTAGAGACAATAATCAAAACGTTTAGTTTCCAGGGGTCATATTGACCAATGGTCATATAACAGTCAAAACCCAATGGTCTAATTTTAATTATACTCATGTTATCAAATGAAACATTTTTGTTGATTATGAAAAACAAAATAAAATAACACATAAAATTAAGAAACAAGATTTATTCAAAATTTCGGGTCGTTACAGTTATTTTTAAGAAACCATTGATACCAATTGTGATATGTCAAAATCTTGAAACCCAGAGTCAGTAGTTATGTTACATTATTGGTAATAAGTAAAAGAGTTACATAAGGATCAAAAGGTTTAGTAGTCTTGGAAGAATAGATACATACATAAAGTATACTTTAAAACATAATATAGACAATGAACATGATAGGAGAACATGATAACCCATTCCAAAATATCCCTAAAAATTAAACATATTACTTATATAAGGTTACTGGGAAACGGAAAACAAGTATGACTGAGCTCAGATTCTTAGTTAGTATTAGCATACAATGGGATCATACATAAAATAGAAATGAAAAATGTGGGAAGGAAATAATAAATAAACAAAATGAACCAATAATGAACTAAAATTAAATAATTTTATGTCTAATAAAATAAATGAAAACATGTATATCAATAATAATTATCCAATAGTGATGAAATTAATAATTAAATACATCAAAAAAATTTCACCAAGGAGTTATTCCAAGAAGAATTACATACCATAAAAACCACATTCATGAACTCCTGTTTTCATGTCCTTATTCCAAGAAAATATCAAAATGGGATAAGGAATACACAAATAGGATGCCTGTTTAGTATCATGATACATGTTGATGGATCGATGAGATATATAATTTGGAGTGCCACTAATCACTTATTTACATATAATACAATCACTATAAGATTCATAAAGTCCTTTTATATTATTCTATAAAGAACCTATTTCATAATAAATTGTTTTTATACATACATTGAGAAATTAAAACATAGGATAATTCATAATTTAATAGAATAATGTGGATATCTTATAGAACAAACTTTAATAAACTTGTATTTTTTTGGTATCATCAATGAAATATGAATTCTCCATATCAAATATATATAGGGATGATGGAACCATTAATGTTTTGGGATATCCATGAATGATATTATTTGTTTTTAATAGTTTAAATTGGTTGGTTACCAAGTAAATGGTATTAAAAATCATTTAATATTAGATCATTATGAGTGTGTGAATATTTCAAAGCATTTCCTTTAGGGGTGTCCTACCATGTGTGTAGTATTAGTTCCAATAATCATACATATGGTTGATCATTAAGTCAATCATCATAATAACATTTTTGGTTTGATTACCCCTAGGTTAATCTATATCACAGACAAATACAATTTCCATTATCCAAACAGGGATGTATTGTCTAATAAATTCCTCCAACTTTTACTTAACCAAAAATATGACAATTTTTTCAGCCTGGAAATATAAATATTGAATCCAAATAATATTATATATGGATAAAAATATAGTCTTCTATGTAAATTTATTTACATTAATAAAATATAAAAAATTCATCCAAGGTATTCTATGAACCACCCAAAATAAAATAGTTCATGATTATAACATGAGTCCCAAAAAATAAAAATTTAGATAGAAAACCCATAATTATGGATTGAGTAAAAATTATATTTTAACTTGTTAAAGGTATATATTAAAATTTACCATAAAATATATTTAATAAATTAATTTCATGATATAATATCATAGATTTATAGTACATATTAAACCCATAAATGATATTAGGTTCATTATAAAAAAACATGTCATAAGGAGAGGAATTCGATATAAGTAAACCCTTACCTCTTATCACAAGTTAAATGGAAATACATTTACATGATATATCATGAAAATTTGTATAATTATAACTTAATTTATAGGATTAATAATATCATTTATGTCAAGACCCGTCCCCCAGAGACCATTTCATGACTACCCCAAGCCCGCCTTCTATAGGACAGAGGCTGACAACTAGCACCGAAGGCGTATTCCCTAAAACTAGGTAGGAATTTTCTTTATAACCTGTAAGCACATGTAACCAAGAGCACAACAAGATAGGATCACAAGTAAAATGAATTGTAAACAAAGTGAGTGCAGTAAGTAAAAGGGGCCAGAATACAAGCCCAACTGGAATGTATAAGTACAATTGTGATACAATACAACTGAAGAAAAGGGAAAGTCAGCTGTTGGGTCATCCTTCGAGGTTCATACCCGATGGGTAGGTACACATCATCTCCTCAACACTCAATTTACACCCGCCTCCTCTGTGTACCGATACACCATATGGTCCACCTCCAGGTACCCTCTAGTCCTGGTACTCCCAGCCTTAGTCATCGTTGTTCATCATCTGCATCCAACACAACAAGGTGTGGGTATATCCCGTGCAGGGGAGAGTATAACGATACTCAGTAGGGACCCCGAGACCCTCTAGGTCTCACAAAATCCATCAATGATAAATCAAAAAGTATGAAATCAATAGATAACCTTACATAGGTATATGCTCATACATATACCTAAGTTATCAAGTAATCCATCTCAATCATGAGGAAAACACAGAGGTATTGAATCAAATCACACTAGGATTTATTCTAGGGGTAGAATCAAGTAACATTCCCAATCAAAACGTCGAACACCTCGACTGCTGGAAAAATCCTCCTCTATCAAGTACATTGATCCTGACGCGTCACATAGAGGTGCTTCCCACTAAAACTGGACTACTGAGGTACTCCTCCTGTCGAGTACTGTGGGTCTGATGCATCACCAAGGTGCTCCCCACAACGGGTCTCCCACATCACCAAGGTGCTCCCCCTCGTGGTCTACTGAGTTACTACTCCTATAGAGTACAATAGGTCTGCCGTTTCACCAAGGCGCTCCCCACCGTGGGTTTACCGCCTCACCAAGGCGCTACCCACTGGGCATGTCAAGTCACTCCGAGTTGAAACGGTCAGCAGTCGTCAAGTCTCAG
Source organism: Viscum album (assembly GCA_963277665.1). NCBI lineage: Eukaryota > Viridiplantae > Streptophyta > Magnoliopsida > Santalales > Viscaceae > Viscum > Viscum album. Next base: position 942,078,104 of record OY728129.1, read on the forward strand.
CCAACCACTGGGTTACCGCACTATGCTCTCTCATCTTTGAGAGGATCCGTTCCACAAGCTATTGGTCGATACTCCAACTGCCATGAAGTCCCATGTAGAAGTATCTCAAAGTTCTGCCACATCATAGGCATCTCAACGTAATAGATGGCATGTCAATCAGATGCCCGGTCTATGAGTTATTAGCCTTTTAGTCCCAGGGCCCCGGTTGGATTCGTGCTCGATCCAACCTGACCATTCTCCATCTTAATCCACAACACATTGGGGTTTTCACGACCCATCCCAGTGGGGCCCGAGCCGCAACTCCCCAAGCCCGCCTCCAATAGGCCAGGGGCTGGTGACTAGCACTGAGTATGCTTGTTAATTATATGGGAGGAATTTCCTATAAACCTGTACACACACACACACACATCTTCAAGCCCATAAAGATGAAACGTAAAAACTACTAAAAAAATGGAAATGCATGCATACACTAAAAATCCCAACCAACAGAGTATGACAGGAAAGTAAAGTACAATAAGTGTAAAAACCTAGGCCAAAAGTACAAGCCCACAAAAAGTAAGTCTGTAACAAAGTTCAACCTATAAGGAAAGGTACTGGGACTACAATCTGTAGCCGTAGGAACACACCTCGGCCCGCCTGATCTCATTGAGCATCGTCCGGTCCTGGTTCACCTAGAATCCTGTCAAAGGCTCGCTCGTCTGCACAAGACACGACATGTGCGGGCAAATCCCATGTAGGGGTGAGTATAACAATACCCAGTAGGACACCCCGAAACCACAAAGGAAATACAATGAGGGAAATACCACAAATGAATGATACAGTCAGCTCTACACAGTATATGTTTAAAAAATATATAACAAGAATATCCAGATATACTCATACACGATCGACTATCGCGAAACCACATCTAAGATCCAGCTCGAAGATTCCACTAAGCATGCAACGGGGAAAACCCACTCCTAGGTCTGAAGAGATAGATACGAAGTACTCATTCCGGGAGAACACACTCCACAAGTACTTTGAGAACATGATGCTCAGATGAGGATCACAACCAAGTCATGGGGTGATTCCGACAACTCAGTCTGAGCTAATCCGCTAATCAGAGGATCGGGGCCTGGGTAAAGTTGGTCATGTTGATACCAAGAACTCTACCTAGGGTTGCAGGAATGAATAGAGGATCTAGATCTAGTCTCACAGAGGGGATTCAAACAACTCTATTCAGGAAGTCCTTCTGAAGGGATCATACTCCTGTATAAAAGAAAATGATACTAGAACCTTCAGGGAAAAGACCAAGGGTACGAACCCTAAGAAAACCAGTCCAAGTCACATAAGACAAGTGGCTCAAGCCATGAAGAATTGGTTACACAACATGTAGTATGGTTACATTCCATGTTCATTGACCCCGGGTACTGCCCGTATAAATGGCCCGTGTCATCCTTCCAGGCTGTGTCAAACTAAACTACACAGCGTGTAGAAGAATCAAACGCCATGTTCCATGACTCTGGGTACTACCCATGTAAATGGACCGTGTCATTTGTCTTGTTGGATAGAAAGCAACTACACGGTGTGTAGAAGAGTCATACGCCATGTCCAAGCACCTGGGGCTCGCTCCGTGTATGCTGGCCATGTGCCTGTACACGGTCTCTACCCATGTCGCCTGCCTGTGTGCCAGTACACAGGGTATCCCGTGTATCTAGCCGGGGAGGAGTATAAACGGCGTGTCCTGGGCCGTGTACCCAACCTGTGCCCGTGCACTCCCGGAGTACACGCCGGGTAAACTCGCCGATGAACACATGCCGTGTAGCCCATACTACACGGTGTGCAGTTGGAAAATTTCCAGAACCGCCGTCTTCTTCCTCACGCTTTGGCTGATCTTCTAGATCTCAATTCTCTAGTCCGTTCATCATGATACTCCTTGGGTTGGTTTGTTTCATCATACGAACACCGTAACGGGTGTTTTTTGATCTTAAATTGGATCATAAACCTCGAACGATCCATCCAAAGAAAAACACCCGAAAAATCGTATCTCCTGGTCTGCTCCGAATCACATTCCAAAACCATCTTTGCACCTTCGTGACATCGCTCTGGGGTTGGATCTACAATCTCGAATCGTTGTGCCAACAAAAAAATGCGCAACGATTGATTTCCTCCAAGAACGCGTAGAACGCAATGAAGAACGCAAGGGGGAAAAACAAAAATCAAACAAGAAGGACAAACCTTGATCGTTGTTTGTGATGATCCGGGTTCAACTCTGTTAGATCAAAATCTCAACAAACAACAGATTATAAAACCCCGAGTAATTGATTTCCTGATAAAACCCCAAATCATGCCTGCCAGCAAAACGATCGATCCAAGGGCTAATCAGTTCGCAGATTAGTTCGAGTTCATCATATGAATCAGGAACGAGGAAAGGAAAATAAAAATTAAAACATCCTACCTAGATCCGCGACGTTCGTTGGTGAAGATCCAGTCACCGTGTCGTCATTGCCGGTGAAAATCATCAAGAACTTCGTCGCCACGTCGGGAGGTCTTCTCCAGAGCCTCCAGGGAAATTTAGGGTTATGGAAAATTGTAAACCTGATCCCCTGTGAAATCTTCATTTAAAAATATAAGAGATTTCGCTGTAACAAGGATTTAAATAAAATATTTTAATTAAACATTTTATTATGGTTGCGTCCAAAAACCAGATTTCACCACTGACCTGCGCCGACCGATGTTAGGCCTCGCCTAAGGTAAAATTGTTGTTCCGAACGCAACAGTGCCCTCTGATTTCTGATCTGGGCACCCGTTCAGGATTTATTCCACTTTTTCAGGAAAAACACATGCGCGCGTCATTTAATTATTAAATTAAATTCAAACATTTGTTTCAGCCTCACCGGGCCTCGGAACCGCACGCTGTCTGAGAGCTTGGTCTCTAATTAATTCCCATATAATATTAAAATAGTACATGGAAAAATCTGAGACATTAATTCACACCCACCTTAGGGATTTTACGTCCCCGAAAAGCCAAAACAAAGGCTACTAAAAAAGATGTGGGTACTGCACGTGAATCTGAGCCTCCCGCCCCTACGTGCTCTCCTGGAGATTCTCGTGCTGCCACCGGACACGCACTAAGGGAATAACTCACCCACGAAGGATATTCTCCTGCCAATCCTTGATCTCCACTAGGTACTCAGCAAAGGTCGATCCATCATCGATGTCCAGCTCACCCCAGTCAATGACCTGCGATGGATCATGCACGTACCTTCGTAGCTGTGAAACATGGAAGACGCTGTGTACCCGGTCTATCTGAGGAGGTAGATCCAAGCGATACTCCACCTCACCAACTCTACTCATAATCTGAAAAGGGCCAATGAACCTCATATATATCTTGCCACCTCGTCCAAATCTCCACAATCCCCGTCGAGGTGAGACTCGGAGGAACACATGGTCCCCCTCCTCGAACTCCAAGGGCCTTTGCCTCATGTCGGCATAAGACTTTTGCTGACTCTGTGCAGTCTTCATCCATTCTTGGATGACCTGCACCTTCTCTGTAGTATCTCTCACCATCTCTGGGCCAATGAGTACTGAATCTCCTGGATTAGTCCAGCAAAACGGTGACCTGCAAGGTCGCTCGTACAGAGCCTCGAATGGTGCCATACCAATAGTGGAATGATAAATTTTGTTATAAGAAAATTACACCAGTGGTAGGTGATCCTCCCAGCTATGACCGAAGTCAATTATGCAAGCTCGATGCATATCCTCTAGAACCTGGATGGTCTGCTCCGTCTGACCATCGGTCTGAGGATGGAACGTTGTGCTCAATCGTAACTGAGTCCCAAAAGATTCCTGCAATACCTTCAACAACCAGGATGTGAAACGAGCATCACAATCTTAGAAGATTGTGAATGTAACTCCATGAAGTCGAACTATCCCCTGTACTTAGAGGCATCCCAAAATCTCTAATGAACTTTTCTCCCGTATGGCTAGGAAGTGGGCCGACTTGGTGAGTCGATCAACGATCACCCAGATGGAATCGTGTCCCCTGGACGTATGTGGTAAACCCATCATGAAGTCCATGGATATCCCATCCCACTTCCACTCTGGAACCTCATGGGGCTGAGTCAAACTTGCTGGCACCTGGTGCTCAACATTTACTTACTGATAAGTAAGGCATCGAGAAAAAAACTCTTCCACACTCTTCTTCATTCTTGGCCACCAGAACTGATGTTGGAGGTTCTGGTACATATTTTCCATTCCTGGATGCACCGCCAAAGGAGATGTATGGAACTCCCTCAGAACCTCCTCCCGCAATGTCACTGGTACTACTATACGCCCTCTGAAGAGAACAACATGCTCCCCACCTTCTGAATATCCATCAGTCGCAACACCTATGGATATCTGAGCACGTAGAGTCTCACAGCTAGCATCCTCGTGCTGTGCTTCCCTGACTCATTGTAAGAGTGGAGGGGTAACAACCATTGATTGAAGGTAAGCTCCCTCATCTCCATCCATAAAGGATAACTGTAAGGAGGAAAACTTCCTCGTCACCTAATCCAGCAATTGCGAACTGGATTTCTTGCTGAGAGAATCTGCCACAACATTCCCCTTCCCGTGTGTGTAAACGATCTCAAAGTTGTAATCCTAGAGGAACTCAAGCCATCATCTTTGTCGCAAATTCAGATCCTTCTGAGAAAAGATATATCTGAGACTCTTTTGATCAGAGTAGACGGTAAACCACTCTCTCATCAGGTAGTGTCGCCACATCTTCAATGTGAAGACTACCAATGGAAAATCAAGGTCATGGGTCACGTAGTTCTGCTCGTGTGGCCTCAACTGACGTGAGCCATAGGAAATCACCACTTGCCTCTGAATCAGGACACAATAAAGCCCGGTTCCTGATGCGTCATAGAACACTACGTACTCGACACCCTCCTCTGGTAATCTCAAGATTGGGGTGCTCTTCAGACTCTGTCTCTACTCCTGGAAAGCCTACTGGCATTTCTCGGTCCACATGAAAGGATGCCCCTTTCAGGTAAAAGCTATCATGGGTGATGAAATCCTGGAGAAATCAAGAATTAATCTTCGATATTATCCAGCCAACCCAAGGAATCTCCGCACCTCCATCATGCTCCGGGGTGGCTCCCACGCTAGTACTTCCTCTTCCAGGGATGGGTCCACTTCTACACCATCTGCTGAGATAATGTGTCCCAGAAAGTGGACCTCCTGTATCCAGAACTAGCACTTCGAGAGTTTCCTGTATAGCTGGTGCTCTCGGAGTGTGTCCAGAACCATCCTTAGGTGTCTCGTGTGCTCCTCCTTGGACACAGAGTACACAAGGATATCATCGATGAAGACCATTATGAACCGATCTAGATAGGGCTGAAAGATCCGGTTCATGAGTCCCATGAACACTGCCGAGGCGTTCGTCACACCGAAGGGCATCACCAAGTAATCATAGTGACCATAGCGACATATGAAATCCGTCTTCAGTATATAATCATCCCGTAATCGCAACTGATGATAGCTTGATTGTAGATTAACCTTCAAGAACCATCATTCCCCTCTCAACTAGTCGAAGAGGTCATCGATCCTCGGTAGTGGATACCAGTTCTTCATGGTCACCTGATTCAAGCGTCGGTAATCCACACATAGCCTCAAGCTCCTGTCTGCCTTCTTGGTTAACAGCACTGGGGCCACCCAGGGTGAAACACTAGGTCTCACAAATCCCTTATTCTACAATTCATCCATCTGTACTCTCAGCTCACAAAGCTCTGCACAATCCATCTGATATGATGATGCTGATATCGGTGTCGTCCCAAGTTGCAACTCAATGCAGAAGTCTATCTCTTAATGAGGAGGTAGTCTGGGGACATCCTCCAGAAAGACATCCTTGTACTCATCCACTACTGCTGGAAACTGGAAACTATTAACATCTATTATGCCAAGGGATAGGCTATCCAACTAATGTGAAATCGGTTGCGCCTTCCTACGAACGAGTCCATCCTGCACTGCCTGGGTCTCTCTTTCACCGACAAAAGAGAACCTTGTTCCATCACTACGGACACACCACACCCTTTTCCTAAAACAATCGATCTGGGCATGAACTGTGGATAGCCAATCCATACCAAGAATGACATCGTAAGGCCTCAATGCTACCACCAAGAGGTTCCAACCGAAACTCTCCCCTCCAAGGGTCAGGTCACACTGTCTGCAAAGGTGTGTGATCTATGAATCTTCTCCAGTTAGTGTTTCTACGCATAAGGGTCGAGTCAACAACTCAAATGGAATATCAAGGTCTTGAACAAGATAAGAATCCAGAAACGAATGACTAGAACCTATGTCTATCAGTACGGAAACCAAAGTAGAAAAGACACAGAATGTACCTCTAATCATTCCAGGAGTACTTGGGTCATAAGCCTTTGTCGCCTGCAGCTGTCCCTGCCTCTGTCCACCAGCTCCCTGAGACTGGGGTGGACCTCTTGGGGGTGGTCGTGGTAAAGGGTCAAAACGCCGACCACCTCCAACTGATCTCCCAACTCCCCTACCGTGTCCTCCGCCCCGCGGATCTGTCTGCTCCACACATTTCCTCTGCCTCGGTGGTCCATCCACTGCTCTCATGTCAGTAGTATGACGGGTCATACAATCTTGAGTGAGATGTCCCCTACCATCACATGAGTAGCATCACCTCTCTCGAGGCTGGCTAGATGCGCCTTGTGAACCCTGTATGGAAGATCCCCTATCCTGGGATCTCCTCTGAAAACGTCTCCCATGCCTAGGTCCCTGACATCGGCTCCCTGCTGCTGAGGTCTCTGCTCTAGCTCACCCACTACTGACAACTGCCGGCTGTCTCTGCTCTGCCAAGAAGATCTCGACCACCAAAGCCCACTCAAGCACCCCAACATAAGTAGGAATGCTCATAGAGATGATGCTAGCTTAGATATCTCTACGCAAGCCCCGCTCAAAAGTCCAAGCTCTGAAGTACTGATCTCTGACCATATCCATTGAGTACTGTGAGAGGTCGGTAAACCTCGATGAATAGTCAGCCACTGACATGGTTCCCTTCTAGAGCTAAAGAATCTCCTGTATACGTACTGCTCTCAGGGTAACCAGTGAAAACTCCTCTCTGAAGAGATGATCAAAATCAGACCATGCAAGAGTTGCCTCGTCGTGAGTCTGAATAACCAAACTCCACCATCACCCTGGCGAGGCCTGCAGAAGGCTCGCTACTAGGATCACCATCTGGTCTGCTGGTGTCCTTAATAAATGGAAGACTCTAGTCACTGCCTCAAGCCAATCCTCTGCTACCTGAGGGTCAGGCTCACCTCGAAACCGGAGGTGTCTCTGTCTCTGAAACTCGTGGAGTGCGCTCAGCTTGCGGTCCTCCTCTACTGGTACATAAGGCACTGAACACTTCTCCACAGGTGGTGGGATAACTGGGATACCACCTGATGGTAAAACTGGGGAATCCGGTCCCTTTGTCGAAGCTTCATCACTAAGGGGGTCATCCTCATGATCGATATGCTGAATCCTAGCGAGTGCGCGTCGCGGAGGCATCCTGTAATAAAACAAGATGTATCTCAGTCAGTGAGTATATCTGGAGAGCTGACTCAAGAAGGACATGGAAACCACAACCCATTCCTATATGATGCATGTACCATTATTTTCCCATGAAACTAGTATTCTAATGTTCTGAGTCGAAAAACAAGTTATCAGAGTCCTGGTGTATGGATACGTCGGTCGCCCGCACCAATACTGGGGTCCCTGGCTTGAAAGCCAAACTCAAAACACTTAACACTGTTTCCCCAAACCAACTCACAGACTCTCAGTCCTAAGGTAGAATCGACCAGCTCTGATACCACTCTGTCATGACCTGTCCCAGTGGGGCCCGAGCCGCAACTCCCCAAGCCCGCCTCCAATAGGCCAGGGGCTGGTTACTAGCACCGAGTAGGCATGTTACTTACATGGGAGGTATTGCCTATAAACCCATACACATGCACACACATCTCCAAGCCCACAAAGCTGAAAAGTAAAAACTACTAAAAAAATGGAAATGCATGCATGCACTAAAAATCCCAACCAACAGAGTATGATAAGAAAGTAAAGTACAACATGTGTAAAACCTTGGGCCAAAAGTACAATCCCACCAAAAGAAAGTCTGTAACAAAGTCCAACTTGTAAGGAAAGGTACTGGGACTGTAATCTATAGCTATAGGAACACACCTCGGCCTACCTGATCTCACTGAGCACAGTCCGGTCCTGGTCCACCTAGAATCCTGTCAAAGGCTCGCTCGTCTGCACAAGACATGACACGTGCGGGAAAATCCTGTGCAAGGGTGAGTATAATAATACCCAGTAGGACACCCCGAAACCACCAAGGAAATAAAATGAGGGAAATACCATAAAGTAATGATACAGTCAGCTCCACACAGTATATGTTTACATAACATATAACAAGAATATCCAGATATACTCATACATGATCGACTATCGCGAAACCACCTCTAAGATCCAGCTCGAAGATTCCACTAAGCATGCAATAGGGAGAACCCACTCCTAGGTCTGAAGAGAGAGATACGAAGTACTCATTCCGGGAGAACACACTCCACAAGTACTTTGAGAACATGATGCTCAGATGAGGATCACAACCAAGTCATGGAGTGATTCTGACAACTCAGTCTGAGCTAATCCGCTAATCAGAGGATCGATTCCCAGGTAAAGTTGGTCACGTCGATACCAAGAACTCTACCTAGGGTTCCAGAATGAATAGAGGATCTGGCTCTAGTATCACAGAGGGGATTCCAACAACTCTATTCAGAAAGTCCTGTTGAAGGGATCATACTCTTGTATAAAGGAAATGATACCAGAACCTTCAGGGAAAAGACCAAGGGTATGAACCCTAAGAAAATGAGTCCAAGTCATAGAAGAAAAGTGGCTCAAGCCCTGAATAATTGGTTACATGGTGTGTAGTATGGTTACACTTCATGTTCCTTGACCCCGGGTACTGCCTGTGTAAACGGCCCGTGTCATCCGTCCAGGGTGTGTCAAACTAAACTACACGGCGTGTAGAAGAATCACACATCGTGTTCCTTGACTCCGGGTACTGCCCGTGTAAATGGCTCGTGTCATTTGGTTTTTCGGATAGAAAGAAACTACACAACGTATAGAAGAGTCGTACGTCGTGTCCAAGCACCTGGGGCTCACTCCGTGTACGCTGGCCATGTGCCCGTACACAGTCTCTGCCCGTGTCGCCTACCCATGTGCCAGTAAATGGGGTATCCCGTGTATCTAGCCGAGTTTGGCTGGGGAGGGGTATACACGACGTTTCCTTGGCCTTGTACCCAACCTGTTTCCGTATACTCCCAGAGTACACGCTAGGTAAACTCGCTGAAGAACACACGCCGTGTAGACCATACTACACGGTGTGTAGTCGGGAGATTTCCAGAAACGCCGTCTTCTTCCTCGAGCTTTGGTTGATCTTCTGGATCACATTTCTCTGGCCCGTTCGTCCCGATACTCCAGGGGTTGGTTCGTTTCATCATGCAAACACTGTAACAGGTGTTTTTGCCTCTTAAATTTTATCATAAACCTCGAACGATCCATCCGAAGAAAAATGACTGAAAACTCATATCTCCCTTTTTACTTAGAATCGCCTGCTGAAACCATCGTCGCACCTCCATGACATCGCTCCGGGGTTAGATCTATAATCTCGGATCATTACGCCAACAAATGAATATGCAATGATCAATTTCCTCCAAGAACGCGTAGAACGCAATGAAGTACATGAGGGGGGAAAACAAGAATCAAACAAGAGGGAAGAACGTAGATCTTTTTTCGTGATGATCCTGGTTCATCGCCATTAGATCGAAATCTCAACAAACAACATATTATAAAACCTCGAGTAATTGATTTCCCAATAAAACCCCAAATCACGCCCACCCGCAAAACGATTGATCCACGGGCTAATCGGTTCACATATTAGTCTGAGTTCATCGTAGAAATCAAGAACGGGGAAAGTAAAATCAAAAGAAAAACATCCTACCTAGATCCGCGGCGTTCGTTGGTGAAGATCCGGTTGCTGTGTCGTCGTCGCCGGTGAAAATCGTCAAGAACGTCATCGCCGCGTCGGGAGGTCCTCTCCAGAGCCTCCAGGGATATTCAGGTTTATGGAAAATTGTAACCCTGATCCCCTGTGAAATCTCCATTTAAAAAGATAAGATATTTCACTGTAATAAGGATTTAAATAAAATATTTTAATTAAATATTTTATTACAGTTGCGTCCAAAAACCGGATTTCACCACCGACCTGCACCGGCCGATGCTAGGCCTCGCCTAAGGTAAAATCGCTGTTCCAAACTCAATGGTGCCCTCAGAGTTTTGATCCGAGTACTCGTTCGGGAGTTATTCCACTTTTTCAGGAAAACCTCATGCGTGCGTCATTTAATTATTAAATTAAATTCAAACATTTGTTCTGGGATCACGAGGCCTCGGAACCGTACGCCGTCTCAGAGCCTGGTCTCGAATTAATTCCCATATAATATTAAAATAGTACATGAAAAATCCTGGACATTACAGGGGTATCACTCAAAGGGACCAACTCACTCCAAGGTTCCCAACACCACTAATGGTTCATCTAACGAACGTACGATGCCAAAGTTATGGCCAAAAGAAAGTAATTGGTTCAGAGTGTACCCGAGTCCGGTCTGACCCAGTCGGACCGACTTGGCCCGACCCAGCCTTGGCTGACTTGGTTCGGGTCGACCCATTGGGTTTGGTAGGCCACAAGGGTTGCGGTATCCGTGAAGGTTGTGAGGTGGCTCGGCTCGGCCGTGAAGGCTGCGGGGGGGGGGGGGGGTGTCTGGTCGTGGGGCAGCAGTCTGGCCGTGGGGTGGTGGTCTAGCCACAGGGCCGTGCAGAGCCGCAGATGACGATGGTGGCCGCAGTCGGTTAGGAGGCTGCGGGGTGGCCGCAGGGCGGTGCCATTGCGCTGTTGCCTTCGTCGTGGGTGTCGATGGTGCCGCCCACCATTCTCATGCCCCAACCATGGATGGTTGAATTCCTACTGCATCATGAAGAACACCACATGATTTGCGGAATGGTCGGTCCATGTTTGTTTGGCCTACACCCTCCGCGTTTGGGCAGTAGCAAGCTGCTCATCATAAAATGATTCAATGTGAGAGGAAATTGACATTGATCAATTTTTAAACGCACCCCTACCTTGGATGGTTTGTTGATGTCGACGAGGAGGGAAGAAGGTGAAGTTTTCGACGTTCGTCTCATCTGCCACACACCTCCAATCCCAGTTTCATGCGTCGGTTCGTCGAAGTCGAAGATGTTCCTCCTTGAATGGTGGCCAGTGGAAGAAGTTGAAGTTGGATTTCTTCATTGGTGGACTGTTCTTCATTGAAGAGATTTCTCCCAAGTTCCTCCTCTCCCCAATTCCACCAAAAATAATTTTTAGCCCAAAATAAAAGATTATGTGTTCTATTATGTTTGTTGGCATAAATTCAAATAGTTTAATTAATTAATTGATGTGTTGGATCAATTAATTAGAAGGTAGGGTTGACATAATTAATGTGGAGGAAGTCAAGAGGCTCTGCCTAATTAAATAGGGACTTGAGAGGTTTCCTCCCCCCATTATGAGGAAGTTCAAAGGGGTTCAAGAGGTTTTAAACCTCGGGGGGTGGGGGGGGGGGGTCCCCACCACCATAAACTCTCATGGAAGGTTAGGCTCAGTGGTCCCCACCTCCATAACCTCTCATGGGAGGTATAAGTTTGGTGGTCCCCACTTCTCAACATCCATATGTGGGAGGTTTTATCAAATAAAATAAAAATAAAAGCTACACAACTTTATTTTTATTTTATTCATTCACGAAAAACCTAAAAACTAACTTTCACCCTTGACCAACTATCGTCAAGGTGAAAGTCGCTTTAAGATATTACCGGCACTACGAGTTCAATGGTGCCCTCAGATTTCAATTTCGAGCACCAGTTCAAAAGTTATAAAAACTCATTCGTATATTTACTGAATGTACCCAATGAAAAGTTCAGATATTCATTTTGGGCACTCCGGGCCTCAGAATCATGCACAGTCAATTTTCACGGACTTGTAAAATTCCCATTTATTTAAAAAAAAATTACATAGAAATTCTAGGTCTTTACACTTTATCATTCATACTTTTCATAAATACCCATTCTTAACATGGATTCTTATGTTTTTCTGCATCATTGTTTATAATTTTTATATTTTTTCCTACATTCTTAATAGTTTTGTTATATTAATTTTTCATAAAATTTATATAATTATTAGTAAATTAAAAAAATAGGGATTATTTATAATAGTTTTTTTATAGTTCCATTAATTATTTTTTTAGGTTTCTTCATGAAGATAAAATTAATAGTACGCATTTATTGGTGAGTTTCGATGAACAGGGGGTGTTTCCACAATTTAAGAATTCACTATTGATATAATAACATCAAACCCAAAAAAACCATGGTATATAAATTAATAAAATATTTTATTATTTAATATGTTCATATAGTCAATCACATTATAAGTTCAACGTATTGTTGAAGTAGGTGGTTAAACTGGTACAAACATAGACATACACTAATTTAATTGATGTTTATGAGAGTGATTTATTATACTATAACTATAAAAAAACTATAATGGTATTATCTTATCTTTATTAGTGACACATATAATAGTTTCATGGAATTATAATAATAAACAATTGATTAGAATGTATTACACAATTTGAATAAATGTTTATACTCTTAATTCAATTATTTTCAAACATTAAACTAGGAATAAAACCTTATTGATAATTTATTTAATTGGTTCTAAAATGTTCCTTAATATAAAGATAATGATACCATGAAAATGAAATTCATCCATATACATCTTCAAAAGAAACATCCTTGTATATAGGTGAATGAACAGAAATGTTTTTACGTCATGGAGGTGGTAGTCTGCCCAATGCACTAACACTGTTTTTCTGTTTCTTAATAGATGGGGTATATGAATAAAAAATTATATTTCCATTAATATTTTAATTATATAGTATATAAATTTTAATCATATCCTTTTATTAGTGTATAATAAATAATTATGAAAAAATATAATTAAGAGTAATTCTATGTTGTTGATAATAATTGTGGTATCAATTGGAATTTTTGTTGGAAGTCTCTCAGAATTTGGAGGGCTGAGGAAAAATATGAGTGAAAAGGGGATTATGTTCCTGGAAAAGGGTTTTATGGAAATTTAAATTTGAGGGTATGTTTGGAGTAATTCTATCGACTGGGTGTAGCAAGGGGGTGGTGATGGTTCTATTTTTATAAGTGTTGGGAATGGTAGAATTAGAAGTGAATAACACAATTTCAATAATGAAAGGTTATTGTTTTATTTTAAAAAGTCCACAAAATAGAAAAAGGTGATTTTAAAAGGATTTTAAGTCCAAATGAAACTAGAACACTCATTTTTTATACATCTTTATGGGATTTATGTTTTTATTTATGTTTTATCTTCTACCCTATTTTACTTTTACCTTGATTATTAATTTAAAACATTACTGATTAATTTTAATGAAAAAGATTCATATTTACCATTTTAAATAATTTTATAATTGTAATTTAATTATTAATTCTCATTTTATCTAATAATTTTTTTTAAATAGATTAAAAATTAAATTAAAAATAAATACACTTAATCATTTAAATAATCTTTTTATGAAATATAATTTCTTTTCCAAACATATATATATATATAATATAATATTATTTTTATACTGGTTTTAGTGAAATAAATTAATATATTATAAGATAAATAAATTATATGAGAGTTATAATAAATAATAAATAGAATATCATTTGAAAATACAAGATTCCATGAAATGATCGAAAATCATTTTTTATATTAATGTATCATTTTATTTAGTCCAAAAAATGGTTCCCAATAATTTTCAAAGTTAATAAAATATTTTATGTTAATAATATTATTCCGGGAATTCATATTTGATCACATACATGTTTTTCTAAACATTTAGTTCATTATTATATAATGGTATGTCCATAAAACATACAAAATTCATGGAAAACATTTGTTTAGATTAAAACCCAACCATTTCAGATAAAGATAAAAAATTTATACCAACATAATTTCAATATGATGAATTCAAAATTGATTTTAGTTTGGTAAATTTAAAATTTTGAAATTGATATATAATGTATAAAGTCTCCTTAATGGGTTTATAGTTTGATAGTTCATGAAACAACATTTTTCTATTATAGTAGAGACCGGAGTGTTATAGCCATCACTTTTTAATTAATAACATGTGAACCCTATATAGCTATATGGAAGGCTTAGGTGAATGTTTTTATAAATTAGTGTGCATTTTTTGTCTATTTACCTTGGAATTGTATACCCACTAAGTGGTCTATTTCATACTCTTTTATCAGATGGGGTGCCGAATTGGATATCTCAGTATCACATATGTTTTCCAAGAGAATGTTATCTGAAAAAATTCCTCCAATATCAATATTTTTTAAGACTACTGATTTTCCCACAATTATATACTATTCTAGGAATGATTTAATAGTTCTTAATGTGTTCCATTTTACATACCATAAACCTTTTTTATGGAACTATTGTGATTTCATTTTTATTATTATGCTTCATAGATTCCTACTATGCATGATTTCTTCAAACACTGCATATATAGTGTCTTATGTTTCCGTTTCTATGTGTCCTTTAGTTTTTTCCTGAGGTTCCTAGTTTTAATATATTATTTTTCCTCATTGAGATTTCATATGGATGTGTTGGGATATATAAAGTGATAATGGGTCTTATTGAGGTCTTATTAGAGCAGTTCATGTTCGATTTAATTTTTCTGTGATGCTTTATTGTCGAATATGTGACACCATGAGGTGTAATTTTCATTGTAGTAATATTATGGATGATTTTTATTTTGATTTTAGGGGTTTTTTGGGTTAAAAAACAAATTTTTAGAGGGAATTACTAATCCCCATACCCTGGAGGGAATTACTAATCCCTATAGGTTGACGAATAACACATGGAATCACACAATATGAAAGTGGGAATGAATTTTCGAAAAATATAATGAGATAAATATAAGCAAGTTAATATGCATACAAGGAAAAATACATATGGAGAAGTGTACCAAATTACAAACATGCATATACAAACCTTGTTACCACTCAAAGTACTATAAAAACAAGATGAAAATAGAAAACCATGTGGACACAACTCCCCAATCCCAAGTATCAATAACTATAACTTCTTAAAAATGGTTATTAACCCTTACTCGATCATGGAATAAGATAATATAAAAACACCTAAAGATATCAGTCGTGTGAGATAAAATACAATAAGGGTCTCACCAGGTATTCCATAATATGTTAACAACATTTAATTAACCTAATAAATCATTCAATTTTAATTAAACTGTCTTGGAATTTAAAATCATTAATTAAAAAAATCATCCACTATAAAGAAAAGGATGTAAATAAATTAAAAAATGGACTAATAATCATTTTATATAAAATTATTTCTATACATTTAGATGGTATTGTAAATAGTTGCAAAAATAAGAATATATATTTCAAATATAAACAAAGATCGACATGGTCAGTGAAAAAAATATGATATTTCAAGGCTATGGGATTTACTCACACTCCATCAATATTCCCGACAATATGTGTACACACATCCCACTATAACTGATTAAAGAGGACTCTTCACCATCTCATCGGTGATGTGACCAGCTTCATTTGTATTATTAATTGTAAATTAGTGAGTTCTGTCCCTAATAACTCACTAAATACCTAGGTCAGTATGAGCTTTACTAAAAATCAATGATTGGAAATTTATTTTAAAACTATTTAAAATATAATTCATCACATTCTTCCATTTCTAATATGCTAATTATTATTTTTAAAATCAATGCATTTTTTAATCAAAACATGCCTTTTCTAAGATGAAATCAGTGGATTCCAAACCAAATTATTTTAATCGATTTTCTCAAATACCAATTTGATATCAATTTCATCAAATCTATTTCATAATTTAGATTCAAAAATTAAATTATACATTTTAATTTAATCAATCTCCATACAATTTCATAACATGCACCAATTCAAGGGAATCAGGGGTATTTTCAAATTTCATAACAAGTCAAATCCAAAAACCAAATTCATTGGAATTTTATTTTCAATAATCCAACTAAAATAAATTTAGTTGAAATGAAGAAATTGATTTTAAATGAAACAATAAAATTAATATCATGACATTTATGGTTATTAAAAAATTTCCATCATAAGGAACCACTTACCTCAGGATTATGGGATCACGAAACAAAAAGAAATAATATGGAAACACCAATGAAGAACACAGAAAATAAATATCCAAGAATCAAACCTAGAATCAATTATCTTAAATAGCTTGGATTAGGTCCTCCAAAATCATGGAGATCTACAAAAACCTAGGGAAAAAAGAGAAGATATTAGGAGAAATAGAACCAGAAGATAAATCTTACCAGGAAGAGATCAAATGTCATTCTCCAAGATTAGATTCACATATAGAGGGGTTCATAGGGGAAAAATCACCTTCTGGGAATTTATAAGGAATATTAAAATTCTATGGGGTCAAACAGGCCCTTCGAGGACCTAAAAAGAGGGTTTTGGGATTTTAAAAATTTATTTTTATATTAAAACATCTCATACACATAGTTTCTAGGGAAGGGTCACCCGGTTAGATAAACTGTGTACCCAAAAAATTCACCCCTTATAAAGGTTTTCTTAGTTTCTCCATTGTTGGAATGTGGTTTTTTAAATTGTGAACCAACTTGAAAATGAAAACTTCCTATTTTTTCATGGATTTCACTCATAGTGTGCATGGTTTGGGAAAATCAGGTTCTAACCATGCATATCTCAAAAGTCATTTCCAAATTTTCAATAACTAACTTGAAACACCATTAAACAAAACCCAACCAATGATTGATCAAAATAGATTTTTATAAATACCTAAAAATAGTAAAAGGATATATAACCTCCCTACTCATATAACATTTTTGTTCCCATAAATACTACTAATAAGATTCCATCTCAAAATGATGAAGTCACTACTCTATAATTAGTACCTGCCACTCCAATGTCCCATGAGAATAAGAACCATGATAGTGTAGAACATGAACCAAAGGTATCATTCTCTAATTATGTACCATTGTTTTAGAAACATTTAACTAAAGTAGACACTCATTCATGGACAAATCAAGATCAACCTCAAGATCACTCCAGATGAGAACATGAGATGGATCAAATGGATACTTTCATAGCTAATATAAAAGGAACATGTTATGTATTGACATTATCTATGGTGGAAGTGGTAAATGGTATGAAAAATATTGCACATGTTCAATAACATCAAAAGTTCCCACAAAATAGGGAGTAATATTCCCTTGCCTCTAAATCCATCGATGACCCAACTATAGTGAAGCATTCTAGAACCCCTTATCACCAACTAAAAATTGCAATAGTCTATGATAAAAGTCATCATATTCCTTGTAAAATCACTATTTTGTCAAAAAAACTTCAACTAATCAGATGAATTTTTGTTCTCATATCATGTACCAAGATCTATCAAAACAAGTAACTCCCACCAATAACTGACTAACATAATAGATATATATAGGGTCAGCCATATAATTCCCCAAAAAGATCCATTTTTATTGTAGAGTGGTAACTATTATTATCATCAAATTCAAATGGAACTAATTGGTCATCCCAAGCCCCTTCAATGTTGATATCACAAGTTTGGAGCATATCCTCGTGAATCATCACATCTCATTCTATTTCTCCATCCGACTATGGAAGGTATGTCATGCTCAAAATAACTTGAGATACCCATACCTCTTAATGGGATCTCCAAAATAGTGATGTTAATAGGGGATCCCAATCAAAGTCCATAGCAGATGGAACTCGATGAAAATAAAAAATATCAGAGATTTCACAACTCCTTAACCTTGGTTGAATCAATAATGAGTATAAATTGAGCCTATTTTTTCATCTGATATATCATAACCCATATATCAATATTCTTTCTATGGGTGTGCGACAACCCAACAACACAGTCCATAGAGATCCCATCCCACTTCAAAGAAGGCATTGGAAGTGGCTGAATCAAGATCCAATTTTTTGGTGCTAATACTTGGCATGTGTGCATGTATTACAATAATGGAAAAATTCAATAATTCCCCATCTAATATCAATCATCCAAAAAACAACACCACATGTCATAGAACTTATTTTTGGTTCTAATATGAAATAGCCACTGATAGTTTTGGAAATACCCCAACACATCTTTCCTTAAAGATATTATCACAAAATAGTTATTATGATAGCATTAAATTCCCTCATAAAAGAATAAACTATTAGTTATGGTCTCATGATAATAAATAGAGCCTATATTTCCAAATAAATCATTATCAAGATATTATTCATAAAGGATAAACTCGAGAAGTAAATATGTCAATTGAATGATACCCAGGGAAACCTCTTCCCTTGATTCCTATACTCCAATATGAAACTATCCAAAAGGGCCATCATGTTCCACTCTTCATATGATTCTTTTACTTCCTGAGTGAGAATATTCCCGCTAAAATAATCCATGATAATATTCCCTTTCCCTAGTTATATGTGATGTTAAAGTCAAAATATTACATGATCTATTCCCAATTCCACATGAGGATATTGAATTATCTTTAAGAGAAGATATTACTCAATCTATTCAGGTGAGAACATGTGGTAAAAAATTATCTATGAAGTTAATGATATAATATTTGAATCATGTGTATCATAGTTGCAAGATCAAGGTCATGGGTCAGGTAATTATTATCATGTGACCTAAACTGATGAGATCTGAAATAAAAACATGATCACACTTCATAATAATGATTCCAAAATCTGAACTCGATGCATCAAAGATGAAAACATAGTCCTGCTTATCCTTTGTAAGATTCAGCACTGGTGTAGTAGTCAAAAAGAGTTTTAACTCAAAAAATGACTCCACCATTTTTTTCTAAGAAACATTACTCCCTTTTGAGTTAGAGCAGTCATCAAATAATCCAACAATGATAATTTCTTAGTGAACACATGATAATACCTAGTTATGCCCATGAATCCCCATATCTCGAAAACATTTCACAGTTACTAAAATGTTATAAATACTTACACCATTTTAGGATCAATTGAAATACCATTTTCCAACACCACATTTCCCAAGAACATCACATCCAAAATATAGAAATAACATTTAAAATTATTGGAATAATGATGGTGATTTCTCAAAAATTCTAGTACTACTCTCATATGACGCACACAGTTCTCCTCATAGCTACTGTAAAAAATAATTTCATCCAATTATACTAGCATTAATGTATCAAGATTCCCTAGGATTATCATATTCGTTAAATCCATAAAGACTACAAGATTATTGTTTATTCCAAATGGAATAACTATTTACACCTACTTGAATTATATTTTTTGAATGGATGTTTTTTGAATGTTAGGTTCTATTATTCTCAAATGATGCTAACAAAACATAAGATCAATATTTTAGAAAAACATTCCCCTTTTAGCTGATCAAATAAATCATTATACGTGGAAAGGGATATTTTTTATTTACTATGACTCTATTGAGTTTCTAATAATCAACAAAAAAGTCAAATTGAACCATCATCTTTCTTATCAAAGAGAACTGATTCTGCTCAATGTGAAAAATATTTTGTATAAATCTTTTCTCAAGAATATCTTCCAACTGGGTCTTCATCTTCGTCACTATAGTTGCTGCCATGTGGTAAGAGGGAATCGACACTGGTTGAGTACATGATAATAAATAGATAGGAAACACCACATACTATGAAGGTGGAGAATAAGAAAATATAAAATATAAAATATAGGGAAACTCGACGATAACTATAGGGAGATCATCACTCAAATAATATCTCTCCATGTCAAAATAAAACACATATATTTCTTTAACTTACCCATGATAAGAAGTCTCATATCTTCTCGACATCATGTATCATTTTACTCTATTGATGTGGAAAACACCATTAGGTGTATTAATATTGACCCATTAAAGATAATAATGAAACTGGGCTTTATTGGAAATTATCAAATCAATCATGAATATGACATCAATTGGTTTCATGTCGAGAACCAGAATATCCCAATAAAGCTGAACATCTGCTAATGATAAAGAACAATATAGACTATGAAGAACCTATTCTATCATTATTTCAATGTGTGTAGTGATATTCATCACATAAGATAAATTTTCCATATAAATATGCAGCTGATTAACAATACTGGTTGAAATAAATTAATGAGATACACTAATATCCAATAAAGCAGTCACTAATGATGAATCTAGTGTGATGGTACCTATCTCGATCGCTTGACCTATATCTTATTCCTATGGGGACTCATCCACTATAGAAGAAGATTAATTCTAGATGCCTTTGGTTGAAACCCATTTGAACTTGAAACATATAACTACCCAATATTTTTAGCTACCTATGATTATCTCATTCTTCTATGTGGAGCAGAAAAGGAGTGAATGAACATCTGAAAGTGACCTAAGCATCTGTTGGAACCATATACATTGGGGGACTTAGTGAAAACATGCTTGTAATTCCAAGGCTTTCTACACTGGTAGAAAGTGAAAGGACTTCATCTAGGTACTATTGGAAGTCTAAAAAAATACAACTGTTTAGAACTATTGAGTCTTCATTTTCTCATTTAACACTACCGTGGGTGCAAACTAAAAATTCTCAGTGGTGTGATTTTTAAATTATATCATGAAATTTTCTTTTTACTCATATTTCAAAAACTCGTTAGAATTATAAAAAAACATATAATGTTGATATAACTAGTTGGTTAAAATGTATTTGATATCTTTCCACTCAACGCACTCATGCTACATCATCATCATCTACATTTCCCATTATATCCTGCTCAGTCCCTCCAACAAAAATGTGACACACTTATCTTTGATTTCCGAAGGTGTCTACAAGAACACAAAAAACATCCAATCATTCTAAATCATTCTTTATGCTCATCAAGATCATTAGATCCTTTCAAAACTGTTGGTTTCAGTTGAAGGAACTCTTGAGAATCACTTAGGAAAAATTCCCAATGATAATTCATAGTTAGAGCCAGAATGGAAATGGATGGTGGCTAATGTCCTAGAGCTGGAAAAGTATACACAATCAACTCAACTAGACTCTAGTTTATAATAAGATTTATTCATTGTGGTTCAACAGATACTTCCTCCTAGATTCTATTTACACATCTTTTCATAGGCATGGTGATACAAAAAATCAGTAGAAAATAATAAAGACATCATGATAAATCTCAAAATTAACAATAAGGGAAATTAATACCTACAAATATACTAATAAGATTTTTATTTCAATCTATCCAAATCAAATTCATGGAAGAGAATAAAACTAATACTTAATACATCTTTCCAAAACCACCCCTAGTGACTTAATTTTCATTATTCTGGGATATAACCATACACTCAATCACAACTATATCCTAGGACATGATAAGATTACACAATTACATAAAAACATCAAGTCAAGATAAAAAAACCACATCTTTGATACCACTTTGTCAAGAATCGGAATAGATGACCTAGTAACATGCTAACCAAGTTGGGCCTGACATATCATGAAGGGAATTCATGATGCCCATGGGTTGGAGATTAGAACCTAGAATCATAAAACATAAGATCATGAAGAAATTTTACATAAAGAGAACAGAAGTATTATAAACAAGTCAATGTGAATACAATGAAAAATATATAGGGATAATTTTAACAGAAAAAAAGGCATAAATAGCCTAAATTACAACTAAAAGTACTAGAAAAAATAATAAAACCCCATCTCCCAGAAGACATGACTATCTAAGATTAATGATCAACAACTACTAGTGCTTCTAGGTGTTGTTTTACCCATTCTCAACCCTAATATAAGATAATCTACAAAAACCCAAAGAAACATGTAGGGTTTTAACTAATATCCCATTAGGGTCTCACTAAGGATTCCATTATAAGATTAAAACCTTTAATTTACAAAAAAAGTTTTAAATTTTAAACAAACAGGATTGGCAGTTAAAAATCACATTTGAAACAAATAATTACTTATAATTAAAATGATGGATATACTTGATAGAAATATCTTAATTAAAAATTTTATATATAACTTTTCATATAAATTTATAAGTATGAGTAAATAGTAACAAAAATTGGAAATACATTTCAAATTCAAACAAAGGGTAACATGGTCATCTTCTAAAAGGGACAATTGTTCCAGGCTCTAGGACTCCTTCACACTAAAATATTTCTCATGAAAATATGTGTACACATATCCCTCTATTACTTGTTAAAGAGGACTCATTACCATACCATTAGGGATATTAACTTCTTCATACATATTGTTAGTGTTGTAAATCATAGAGTTTTATCCCAAATAACTAAATAACTACAAAGGATTTCTTGTGATCTAACAAAATTCATTGATTGAAAACTTATTTTAAAACTATTTAAAATATAATTCATACTATCTCCCTTTAAAAACATACTAATTCTACATTTAAAAACAAAAAAATGATTTTAATTTAATCATGCATTTTCCATGATAAAACTAATGGGTTTTTATCAAAATAATTTTCATCCATTTTCTTGAATTATAACTTGATATTAATTACATCAAATAAAGATCACAATTTTGATTCCAACATTAAAGTCCATAATTTAAATTATAAAAATTACATCCAAAATCATAACAATCCCCAGTTCAATGATATTAGGGGATTTTTTAAATTTCTTGCCAAATCAAATCCAAAACCCCAATACATCATAATTGGGATTTTAATATACCAATTGAAAGCAATTATATTGAAATTTAGAAATTGAATTTAAATAAAATAGTTGATTTAAATCAAGAAATTTAGTGTCAATAAAAATTATCCAACATAATTGAACCATCAACCTTGGGATCACCAGATAAAGAATCAGAAATCTCTAATTGGGAAACTCAAATGAAGAATACTGACAATGAATATTCTTCAATTAAAAATAAATTCACGATTTGAAACAGACTGGATTATATCCTCCAACAACATGAAGATCTAAAAAACCTTATAGAGGATAAAGGATAGATTGGTCGAAATAAAATGGGGAGAGTAATCTTACTGGGAAGAGATCAAACATTATTCCCCTAGCATAGATTCACTTTTATAGGGGTATAGAGTGGAAAAATAACCTCTTGAGAGCCTCCAAGGAAAAATAATTTGATATGGGGTCATACATGCCCATCGGGAACCTAAAAAATGTGTTTTGGGTTTGAAAATTTATTTTTTGTATTAAAAACTCATGTACACTTGGTTTACAAGGTAGGGGCATGTAGTTAGACAAACTGTGTTCTCTAACTGTGTTCCCCATGCTGAAGGGGTGCACGGTTTCTCCTCGGTAGGAGCATGATTTTTCCTAAAGTCCACTAACCATGAATACCCCCACTACCTGGATTTTCACGGTTTTCACTAACTGGGAGAATGGTTTTATAAAACTATGTACCAACTGTGCAAAACCTAATATCACTTTCAAAATTCTTTAAATATCACCTAAAACACCCTAAAATGAATCTGAACTAAATCAAGATAAAAATAGGGGTTTAATAATACCTAAATACAGTAACATGATGTTAAAACCATAGTTTTCTATAACATTGGAATTTTTTATTCTTCACCAGGGATAATAAATAGTTATATTTCATTGATTGATATGTGAATTTTTCAATTTAGGCGGTTATGTCTATGTTTTCATGTCTTGTGTGGTCCCTTTATTCCTTATGGTTATTCATCATTCTATGTATCTGTGTTATTACTCATTGATAAGAATGTTTTAATGTTTTTTTATTACATGGATTTACATGTTTCACATGTGGTCCTTTACTATTTATCCATGTTGTAAAATGGTTTTATTCAATCTGTTTAATGTTTATTATGTCCCTTTTTTCATGTTGATATCATTTTTTCCTCGGTTTCCTTGTGCGCTTAGAGTTGGGTATTTTATGCCTTAAGAAAATTGAAATGGTTTCCAAATGACATCATTGTTTTAAAAATAGTCTTTTGAAATATTTAAATTGTTTGGGTTTATATTCAAATGTGTAGCGTTTTAGATATTTCATTGGTTTCCCATGGAAATTGAGTTATTTTAAAAGTGTTCACATTTCATGAAATATATTTTAATATGGGAACCGTGAGTAATTGAATATTTTAAAATGGTATTTTTCAATTGTATTAAATTGAAAACGAAAATATATTTTTCAATGCCTTGATTTCAAACAAGAAAAATTGATTTTTTAAATAAAATAATTTAAATATACTAGTGGTGGTATGCTACTAGATTTGGATCACATCCTGCATACTCACATTGGTGGGTATATAGTCTTCATGTTTTGTGCATTTATTCTCAGGTCTTCACATTTGGGTTGGATCTAGTTTCATCTTCCATGGAAGCAGATGTTTGTTGGTATTATGCTGGTGAATCAAGTTTTATGAGAATATGGTTGTCTAATCATTAGTTTGTACAACTTGTTTGGTCAAGATTATTTGGATTCTTTGATCTTCAATTTTTTTTCCTTTATCTCATATTCTAAATTTTCAACTTAGTATTATTTAGATATTTATATAATATTCCTTTTTTTGGAATGTGAATTCCATTTTATTTTATGAATATTTTTATTATTTTTGTTTCATCTTCATTAGGTTGATGTCATACCCAATAGTCATTTCAAACACCATTGATGTTTTTCTTCATCCAGGGGTTATTAGTGATTCCCCTCAGGTATATGGATGGTTAGTTTGGGAATTAGTTTAGATGATCACCTGGTTTGGTTTATTTAAAAATTATATTAAGAGATAAATATTCTAGGAAAGAGGTATAAGTTCTTGTGATTCACCTTCTCATTATTTGGGGGATAGTGGTAGAATGGATATAATACCTTGGTAACTCAAGTGATAGGTTCTGGTGATATATTGCACTACTCTTCCCTTCATTGGATCTCAAGTTTGCATGGGTGGTGAGGCAATTTCTCATCATTTTGAGGTTATGGTGGCCTTTTTTGAGATTTTATGGTGAATAATTCAAATAACCTCAGTTGTAGGGATTTTTAGAATACATCTCGAGAAATTCCTCAATTCAAAGTACAAAGAAGAAGGGTTTCAGAGGGTTCATGGTTATGAAAAAAGGTTTGTCAAACTATGCATATTAAATTTATACTATTTGGGATAAATATTTAGTCTCTGTCATGGATGGAACATGTTTTGAAAATTTGTTCTACAAAACCATGTAAAATGGAAAAGGTTGTGAATATTGGTTGATTTCACTATTTTTTATTTCTTATTTTGTTTATTGGTATTTTTTAGGGGTTTAAGTTATATTTCTTGGGTTTTCAAAGTTATTAAAGATAAATTTTTTATGCTTTAATCTCTAACTTTAATTGATAACATTGTTTTGGTTACAATGGTTGAAAAGTAATATTCTAGTCTTTAACCTCTAAGTTAATGTGTTTTTCATCTGAAAGTGTCTGATGTAAAAGAAAGTTGATTGATTGATAAAATTTCATTGATTTAATATGTTTTATAAAGAATATACTATAAAAACTAATAAATTATTGAATTTAATGAGTTGATTAATTTTTTGAGTGTACCAGCTATTTTATTTCATATTTCTTTCCCTACCCAGACTCTTGGTGGAGTTATTGAGCCACATTCATCGAAAATCATGGATCATACATGAGTGTTTTTGAAATGATACCCTCCAATATTATATGGTTATCGAGTGAACCATGAAGTTATTGAGCTTTCAGCCATGATTGAAGAGATTTTAGATATGATTCAAACTTTTGAACCCAACATAGTAATATCCAATGTTCTTTTGATCCAAGGATTGAGTCTGAGATAGTGGAAGCTCAATGTTGATACCCAACCATTTGAGGATCTCTGTATTTGATATTTCAAGTATTACTTTATTCATTATATTATTATAAATTTGTTATAGTCTAGAGGGAAATGTATTGGATGTGTATCATCCATAGTGATAAGTAAGTGAAATAATTTTTTGATCATTTCGCCTATATATAGCATTTATCTCCACCAATGTCTATGGACAATACGAAAAATCTATGATTATATGCTATAGGTCCATATCCATAGCTACATTTATCTGTTCTTCAATCGGCCCTGGAAACCATTGATGTTTTTTAAGGCTGTCTTCATTGATAAAATATTGGCAGTGTAACCTATGATAAGAGATGCATTGTTTTCATTTGGACCTAGTAAAAAAAATATTTCTAGTGAGGAAGGGAAGAATAAAGGTTATAAGGGAAGAATGTTTTCATTAACACACATATATTTTTTGAAATATTTTTTTCAAATTAAATTAAATTTTTAAATACATTTTGTTATTTACAAAACCAATTTTATCTTTTATTACATGCAACAAATAGTTTCTTCAAAATCATGCATGGCACACAAAACATAGCATTAATGAACTATAAAATAATATTTTTATAACCTATTCATTATGTAATATGGTATGAATTGTATTTATTTCATTATATATATATATATATATATTAATTACATACTCAATATATATTTACTTATTATTTTTATTAAATAATCAATCAATTTTTAGTATAGTAATTATATTCTTCAGATTATAATATTAATTAAAAATTTATCTTTCTTTCATTTTATGATGAAAAATATAAATTATTTATAGAAATTATAGAAATTATATTTTATAAAATGAATATAATTTTTTGAGATAGAATTATCTAAATTAACTTACGGTTAAATTTTGGTATTTTTTGGAAATGGTTAATTTTTTATAAATAGTATAAAAATAATGAATTACTATTGAAAATCACCTTTTCATTTTCATTATATAAATTTTTTTAATATGATTTAAAATAATTTTTAAAATTTAATTATATAAACTATATATCTATTTATCCAATTTAATTCATTTTAATAAATTCCATATTTAAATTGGATATAATATTATTCGTAAACTGTTGAATAATTTCTTATCGAATACCCTCTTTCTCATCACATATACAGGATTAATATTAAATTAATATTTTCAAATTAACTTGTAATGTCCCAAAAATCCCATATAATTTTTTTAATTATTTGGGATTATTATGAGTCTTCAAATATTTACAGCACTTGACTCTAAGGCTTGACGTGCTTGGAATGAGTTTCTAAACTTTTTTAATGTATGTTCAGTAAATGCGTGGGCAACATTTTTTATCTTTTGAACTGGTTCTTAGAATTGAAAACTGAGAGCACCGTTGAATCTACAGCATAGGGATTCGCTTAAGGAAATCTTCAGTTCGACCACAGTAGGACGGGAGAAAATGTTAAATTAAGGACTTTACAAAAAAATAATAAAATAACTTGACAAAGTTATTTTATATCTTTGTTGTAACTGTTGAGAGATGGTGGTAGGACCGATGACTTGTCATGCCATTTAATGTATTGACCCTTTCTTTTTTGTAACCACTTTGTTGAGAGAGATGAGGGTGCATTAATTAACTAATTAATGATCCTAATTTATGAATCTTTTCATTAATCTCTAATCCTCCGACTTTTTAAGTGAGGCTCATGGTGGAGTTTTGAGGTGGCTTCACCAAACAAGGAACCACTAGTGAATTGACGCGACATCTTCCCTCGAGGAACAAAAGCCAATAGATCTTTGGAGGGATCAATTCAAGAATGATGAATGTTGGTGGCTTCATCAAATGAGGACTACTCTTCCTCCACGACTGCAACACCACCTCTATTTATGTGGCAGGGGTTTTGTTTAAGTTCATGTGAATTGATCTTCCCTCATTCTTGAAAGGATTGATGAATCACAAGAGTAGTATAATTTACCAATGTTGTATTGAATAATCTCTCACTTGTTATAATGCTAATGCAGAGGGTGTGGGAAAAACAAACAAGGACCGAACCCTCTACTACTTCATTTCATGATGATTCTTCATTGGATGTGTTTTAACTAGATAGAAATCAGAAATCAGAGGCACACAATGACAACGACATCCTGGGAGGGCCGTAGGCATGTCTGGAAGGATGAACATACCTCTAGAGCTCACCCAGTGGACCATGGAAGCTCCACTGATGTGACATCAGCGCATAGGAACTAGTGAAAAGGGTGGCAGCCAATGCTCACCAACCATGGATGAAGGTGGCACTGTGGTGGACCTGAAGGGGCAGCCTATACTCATCCGACCATGGATGTGTGAGAAGGAACACCTTCATTAGCAGCGGTGAACATGCCACAACTATGAAGCTACGACGAAGGCCAATACCCACCCCTGCGAGTCCCACGGGTGA
Source organism: Viscum album (assembly GCA_963277665.1). Taxonomy (NCBI): domain Eukaryota; kingdom Viridiplantae; phylum Streptophyta; class Magnoliopsida; order Santalales; family Viscaceae; genus Viscum; species Viscum album. Next base: position 942,106,574 of record OY728129.1, read on the forward strand.
TTAGGTGGTGCCACCTGACACCACCCCTTAATAAACCAAATGCCTCTTTGATCAGTTCAGGAGGTGGACCACATGACCCCTGTGTGGGTTGTTCCAATCCTTGGGTTGGACCGCTCGGTGGGCCGCGCTAAGTCGTCAAGCGGGGCTGATCTAGGGCCCAGCGGGCCAAGCCCGCCGTGGCCCAATGGGCTGAGTTTGACATGCCCCAACCCAACTGGGATAGCCCAAGCCAGTTCGGGCCATGCTGGGTCAGACCCAGACATGGTCGGGTCGGCCCAAGTCAGGTCAGGCCGAGTCGGTCCGACCATGGCAGACCGGACCCAAACCCCTCTCAGACCCAAAAACTCTTAAAAGGTTATATCTTGCCAACCAAATGTCTGTTTGATGAACCATATATAGTGCTGGGATCCTTGGAGTGGGACAGTTCTTTTGAGATACTCCATGAGTGTTTTGGAGAATGTTGGAGTTGGCCGGGTTGGATCGACTTCAAATCTAACCGGGCCCTCAGCACTAGAATGCTAATAACTTACAGACCAGGTGTCTGGTAGACGTGCCATCTATTGCATTGGAACTTTAATGACATGAACGATCATGGGTTAAATTCTTTGTGTGATTTCTTTCAAGTTAAAATATGACTGATGGTTTGAGTAATGGTTTCTCCCAGAGATAAGTATACTATGAGAGAGAATCCTATGTCTGGATAAGATGTGAAGAATGAAGAGGGATTCTGTGTGAATCAACACCGAGATATTCTTGTGAATCAGCACCCAGAGATTCTGTGTGAATTAGCACCCAGTTATTCTGTGTGAATCAACACCTAGCAATTCTGTGTGAATCAGCACGGAGTGATTCTTTTTGAATCAGCACCCAACGATTATATGTGAACCATCCCCTATTGATCATGTGTGGGTATTGTGGGGGTTAGTACCTATAGATCCTGTTTTGGTCAACAATAGTGCCTCTTGATAGAGTAAGATGATCTATAATTACAACTAATCATTAATATTATTATACTCAATAATACCTGGTTTTGAGATTTGTCTTTTTCTTTGTGCTTTGTGATTGAGATCATTCTTGTGGTTTTTATTTGTGGAATTATGAGAGAAATTTGGGGGTATTGGGGTCCCTACTAGGTATTATTATACTCACCCCTGCATGGGCTTCACCCATACCTTGTTGTGTCCTGTGCAGATGATGGGCAGCCTTGACTGAGACTTGGGAGCTAGGACCTAATGGTGGATTATGGTGATGGTTGACGTGGAGAGCTGTAGAGACAAGCTATACCTATCCTTCAGGTAGGACCCCTAGTGGATGTTCTCAAGAGATGTTTTCTATTTTTTGTTGCAGTTTTATATTTTTAGTTGGTCTTGTATTTTGGCCACTTACGTTCAATAAACACTTTTTATATAGAAGTTTTGATGATTGGTTTCATGTAGTTTTCTTCTAGTCTATGTTTTTTTAGAGTTTTAAATTCAATTCCTTCCCGTTTTAGAGATATGCCTTTTCGGTGCTAGTCGGCATCCCCTGGCTATGAAAGGCAGGCTTGGGGAAGTCACAGAAAGGGCCCTGGGGGATGGGTCATGAAAAATTGGTATCAAAGGAGTCGGTTTATCTGAAGAACTAGGAATCTGATCTTCTTAATGAAGCAATGGTGTTAATTGTTTTGAGTGTGGTTTTCGGTTTGGGGAGTTTAGTGTTGGTGCGACAGATGACGTATCTATACAATTGGACCATGGATTATGATTTCCAACTTGGTGCACCAAAACTCTGATTGCGCGTGTTTTGGAATTGTTTTACTTTTGATATCTTTTGAGTCAACTGACCATGTATCACTTATTGACTGTGATGAAACTGTTTCTTTTCAGGATTCCATCATGTAAACTACCAGCCAGGATTCCCAATAGAGTACACGATGATGGCCCACTGAGCAATGAGGCTTCAGTGTAGGTCCCTCTTACTATGTTAGCACCTTTAGGTGGTGCACAATTAACACCACCCATTGGAAAGTAGTTACCACTATCCCCCATGAAGGCCAATGCACGCCAACTAAGCATGTTGCATGAGTTCCAACATTATAGGCCTCTAAGGTTTCGAGGAAAGATAGATCCCCAGGAATCTGAGGACTAGCCGGAGGATGTGGCACGGGTGTTTCACCTAGTAGTGACTCCATCATAGTAGATGGTGATCCTAGCTGCTAGCCTTTTCTAGGGCATAACAGAGAGTTGGTGGAGTCTGAAACTCCAAATGCATGACTAGGTGACCCTCACCTAGACAGACTTTGAGAGCCTCTTTAGGGCGGAGCTCATCCTAGAGACACTATGCTCTGTGCGTATCCAAGAGCTGCTGCACTTATAGCAGGGCAGCTTATCAGTAGCCCAATACATGGTGAGATTCACTGACCTCCTATGCTAATCCACCAACATGGTATGAGACCCATTATTCAGGGCCCAGACCATTGACCAAGTTCTCTAGGGAGAGATCATAGTGTCGATGATATCTCTGAATATCCTAACGTTGAATAGAGTGCTCGAGTAGGCGTTATTGGTGGAGATATTCTTAGTTGAGCAGGCACTGATGGTGAGAGCCACCACCGAACTAAGGTTAGCTGAGTCATCTACAATAGGCATTAGATAGATGATACAGAGGTCCAAGAAGACCAGAACTTCTGAAGGGAGACCCCAGGATGTAGTTTCAGAGATGTAGAGCTTAGGAGGTAGAGGAGTTAAGTAGGGAAGAAGACTGTGTTTCATGTGCAGTGGGCAGGGCCACATGGATCGCAACTACCCAACCCATTTTACCGATGATCAGAAGATGGTAGAGGAACCACTGAGGAAGTATCCTAGGTTCAAGAAAGGAGGTCCGTAGGGTGGAAGACATAGAAGAGGAGTAGGTCGTGCAGCAGGTGGTGGATGATAGATTGAGGTTCTACCACCACCACCCCTAGGTAGTCTACCACTACCACAGGGAGTAGGTGGATAGGGGAAATCACATCTATAGGAAGCAGAGGCCTATGACCATGGTGCTTCGAAGATGATTAAAGGTACTTTATGTGTCTATTCCACCCTAGATGTAGTAATTATAGACACGAGTTTTTGTCACTCTTTCATATCCATGGAACTTATTCATAGATTGGAGATTCCGATGGAGCCGTTGGCTCGATCCCTATGATTAGATACTCCTACATGATAGTATAAGATGATTTTGAACTAGTGAAAATAGTGTGAGCTCAATCTAGGAGGCGAGAGCTTTGGCTGGGATCTCTTAGTAGTAGTGTCGAGGCCTTGAGTTTTCATATTGGGTATGACTGGCTATCCACAGTCCATGTTCAGATTGACTATTTTAGGTGCAATGTATGGTGTGCCCATGATGATGTGATCAGGTTTACCTACACTGGTGAGGTGGAAACCTTTGCAGTACAGGATGAACTATCTCGAAGGAGGATATAGAAGATTACTCATAAGTTGGATAACTCACCCTTGGATCAGTTGACATGAGGAGTCTGAGATATCCTGTAGTGGTGGGACAATATAATAATGTCTTCTCTAATGATGTTTTGAGATTACCTCCTCGTAGAGAGGTATACTTTTACATCAACCTATACCCCAGGATGACACCAATATCTACACCAGCATATCAGATGATGAGGGTAAAGTTGGAGGAAATATTGAGAATTGGGTTCTTAAGGACCATTGTTTCTCTATGGGCATCCACGATCTTGTTTTCCAAGATGTTAGATGGGATCTTAAGGCTTTGTGAAAACTATTTGCACCTGAACCAGGTGACCATGAAGAACAAGTTTTCTCTACTATGGATCGATGATCTCTTTGATAAGTTGAAGTTAGCTCATTGGTTTTCAATGATAGACCTCAAATAATTCTATGACCAACTCAATTTATGGGAAATGGACATAATGAAGACAACCTTTAGATGTCGGTATGGCCATTATGAGTTCTTGATGATGCCTTTCAACATGAATAACGATCCATCAGTGTTAATGGGGCTCATGAATATGATCTTCCAACCATTCCTTGATCGCTTCATGGTGGTCTTCATTAACGACATATTGATATACTCGGCATCAGATGAGGAGAATAGAATGCAACTGAAGATTATTTTGGATACACTTCGAGAGAACCATCTTTATAGAAATATATTGAACTACCAGTTCTGGATATGAGAAGTCCACTTATTGGGTCACTTTATCTCAGAGACTGTATTTGTTGTGGATCTAGTGAAGATAATGGAAGTTCTTGCTTGGGAACCACCCAGGGATGTGACCGAGGTGCGTAGTTTCCTACGATTGGCTTGGTACTACCAAAGAATTGTACCTAACTTCTCTAGGGTAGTGAAACCCTTTTCATTTTTGACAAAGAAGGGATAACCCTTCGTGTGGACTGAGATAATGTTTTACAGTCTACTTTTATCACAAGAGTTTCATGTATATCTTCTCTTAGAAGGACCTAAACCTAAGAAAGCGATGATGGATATAGTTCCACCAGGACTATAACTTTGAGATAGTCTACACTCTTGGGAAGGGGAACGTAGTAGCAGACACACACAACAAGAGAGCTGGTCTACAGTTCCTGAGTGAGGCGACAGAGCAGCTGGCCGTGTTATAGGTATCCTTCATAGATAGAGATGGAGCAGCTTAACTCCAGTCTATGACTGTCACTCCCCCACTTCTTTAGCGAGTTCGGGAGAGTCAGCTTGGGGATATAGACTACAAGGCCCGACATGCTCATATATCCTCTAGACAGGATTCTAATTAATTTTATGAAGGTGGGGAGCACGTACTCCTCTTAGAGGATGCACTATGGTACCAGTGATGCTACTGAAGGAGGTGTTGTGTGAGTTCCATACATCACCTTTGGAGGTACATTCGAGAGTGGAGAAGATGGACCTAGAACTAAGACATCAGTACTAATGGACAGGGATGAAGAAAGTAGTGGCAGAGTTTGTATCCTGATGCCTCACTTGTCAGCAAGTGAAGGCTGAGAATCAGGTACCAGTAGGTTTAGCTCAGCCACTAGAGGTACCAGAGTAAAAGTGGGATGGTATATCCCTAGACTTCATGATGGGGTTACCATGTACATCCAGGGGTCACAATTCCATCTAGGTGATCATTGAATGACTCACCAAGTCAGGCCATGTCCTACCCATCCGAGAGCAGGGACTAGTAGAGAGCTTGGGATGTCTCTATGTACAGTAGATTGGGAATCATCACAGGGTGTCATTGATGATCATCTTATATTGTGATGTGCGTTTTAATTCCCAATTGTGGAAGAGATTGCAGGAGGTATTCCGGACTCAGCTACACTTGAGCACGACCTTTCATCCTCATATAGATGGTCAGACGAAGCAGACCATACAGACGCTTGAGGACATTATTCATGCTCATTTCATTGATTTTTTCCATATTTGGGAGGACTACCTACCCCTAGTAGATTTTTCTTACAAAAATAGTTACCACTCAACTATTGGCATGTATCTATTTGAGGCATTGTATGAGCGACCATTCATAACACCTCTTTGCTGGACAGACCTAGGGGAGTCAACACGTATGGGTCCATAGTTGGTGAAGGCAACTCTAGAGATGGAGAAGATCATCCAAGGGTGGATGAATACTGCATAGAGCCGGTAGAAGTCTTATGCTAATAGGAGATGGAGACCTTTGGATTTTGAAGAGGGAGACCATGTCTTCCTATAGGTCTCACCTCGACGAGGATTGTAGAGGTTTCCCCATGGCGGAAAGCTATCATCGAGGTTCATCAAACCTTTCCAAATCCTCAACAGAGTAGGTGAGGTGGTGTATTATCTAGATCTTCCTCCATAAATGCACTGGGTGAAGGATTTTTTCCATGTGTCACTGCTGAGGAAAAACATGCATGATCCATCACACATTATCGACTCAGGTGAGCTGAACATCAATGATGGGAGATTTTTGCGGAGTTCTTGGTAGAGATAGATGATTGATAAGAGAGGGTAATTCATGGGCGGTCATTTCATATGGCGAGAGTTTGTTTTTAGAACAGTAATATCTAGGAGAGAACATGGGAGATGGATTCTTAGATACATGCTCAGTACCCCCATTTGTTACCCTAGGTTTTTTGTAGCTTTTAGGGAAGATAAACCCTAAGGTGTGGAGAATATAATGAAACAGAAATTCCATGTAATTTTATTTAATTATTTGGGATTATTATGAGTCTGTGAAAATTTAAAATTCTTGATTCTGATGCTCAGTGTGCCCAGAATGAATTTCTAAACTTTTGATAAGGTACATTCAGTAAACACGGGGTGACATTTTCTATCTTTTGAACTGGTACTCAGAATTGAAATCTGAGAGCACTGTTGAATTTGTAGTGTCGGGATTTTCTTAAGGTAAGATTCAGTTCGACAACAGTAGGCTAGGAGTAAAAAAGTTAAATTTTGAACATTAAAAAAAATAAAATAACTTGACCAAGGTATTTTATTACCTTTTTGTAACTGTTCAGCGGCAGTGGCAGGAACGACGACTTATCAAGCCAATTAATGGATTGAACTTTGTTTTTTGTAACCACTATGTTGAGAGGGATGGGAGGTGCATTAATTAACTAATTAATGAACCCCATTAATTCTTCATTGCATTATACTCTCATCATCGATCTATTAAAGTGAGGCTCGGTGTGGAGTTTTCAAACGTCTTCACCAAGAAAGGAACCTCTGGTGAAGTAAAACGATATCTTCCACCGAGGAATGGAAGCATAGATGTCATTGGAGGGATCGATCTAGGAATGAATAATGTTGGCAGATTCATCAAGCAAGGAATCCTCTCCCTCCATGACCATGATGTCACCTCCATTTATGAGGTAGGGGTTTTTTTTAAGTTCATGTTTATTTATATTCCCTCATTCTTGTAAGGATTGATGAATTTAAAGAGTGGTATAATTTAAAAATGTTGTATTTAATTATCTCTCACTTGTTATAATGCTAATGAAAATGGTGTGGGCCAAAAAAACAAGGCCCGTACCCTCCATCGCGTCGTTTCTGGATGCATTCTTCATGGGATGTTTTTAAACTCGATAGAAAGTGGATACCAGGAGGCACGCAACGATGGTGGCATCCCAGGAGGGCTGTAGGCATGTATGGAAGGAAGAACAGACCACCAGAGCTCACCTGGTGGCCCATAAAATCTCCACTAGGGAAGCACCAGTGACCAGTGCCGACAGTGAGGGTGGCACCACGACGAACCTGAAAGGGCGGCCAACACACGGCTGGCCACAGAGGAGGGAGGCGGCGTGCCATTGCGCACTGTGATGAACGGGACATGGCTACGAAGTTATGGTGAAGGTCGAGACCTGCCCCTATGGGTAATGAGGGTGATGAGGTGATGCCACCTGGCATTGCCCTTTAATAAACCGAATGACCCTTTGATCCTTTTGGGTGGCGGATCGTGCGACCCCCGCGCGGGTCGCTTCAGCCCTTGGGTCGGACCGCCCGTCATGTTGGGCCAGTCTGCGGCCCAATGGGACGAGCCTTCCATGGCCCATGGATTTTTTTAAAAAGTCGGGTCAGACCCTGACCACGCTTGATGGACATGAACCGGGTCAGACCAGACCCGGACCCCTCTCGGGCCCAGAAATGCTTAAAAGGTCATATCTTGCGAACTGGATATCCATTTCACAAACTATCTACGATGATGGGATCCTTGGAGCAGGATGGTCTATTTGAGATACACCACAAGTGCTTTGTATAATGTTGGAGTAAGGCTAGGTTGGATCGACTCTGAATCCAACCGGTCCCTCGGTACAAAAAAGCCAATAACTTACATACCGGGCGTCCGGTTGACGCGCAGTCTGTTGCGTTGGAACCCTAATGACATGACATATCATGGGGTAGCATATTCGAGGGACTTCATGCCAGTTGAAATATTCTTGATGGATTGAGGAGAGGTTTCTCCCATAAACAACCGTACTATGAGTGGGAATTTGGTGTCTCGAAGAGACGTAAAGAATATAGACCAATTCTGTGTGAATCATCACCAAAGGATTATGTGTGAATCAGCACCCAAAGATTCTCTGTGAATCACCACCTATCGATTCTGTGTGAATCATCATCGAGCGATTCTGTGTGAATCAGCACCGAGTGATTATGTGGGAACCAACACCCAGCAATTCTGTGTGAATCAGCAACTATCTATCATGTGTGGGTCTTTCAGAGGTTAGTACCTATTGATCATGTCTGGGTCAGTAGTTGTACCTCTTGACAAAGTAATATGATCTATCCTTACGGCTAATCTTCTGTACTACTGTACTAAGTTATACCTGGTTTTGAGATGTTTCTTTTTCTTTGTGCTTTGTGATTAAGATCTTTCTTGTAGTTTTCCATTGTAGAATTCTGAGAGACCATAAGGGGTCTCGGGGTCCCTACTGGGTATTGTAATACTCACCCCTACACAGGCATCACCCACACCTTTTTATGTCTTTTTTAGATGAAGGGAAACCTTGAATGAGACTCAAGATCTAGGACCTGATGGTGGATTATGGTGATGGGTGACGTGGAGAGATATAGAGATGAGTCGTACCTACCATTCTGGTAGGACCCCCAGTGGAAGATCTCAGAAGTGGTTTTCTATTTTCATTTGTAGTAGTATCTTTTCAGTTGGGTTTCTATTCCAGCCCCTTACTTTCAGTACACACTTTTAATACAGTAGTTTTACTTCATGGTTGAATCTTTTTATCTTCTAGTCAGTGTGTTTGTATAGGTTTAAAGGAAATGCCTTCTCGTTTTATGGATACGCCTTCCTGGTGATAGTCACCAACCTCTGGCCTATGGAATGCGGGATTGGGGTAGTCACGACACGGGTCTCAGGGGACAGGTCATGACATGTCTGAATAAAAAATTAAAAAATGGATTCTAAATTTGGAAGTATAATAAGTTATATTATCTAATAATTAAAATTTTCTTTTTGTCCCTAATGAATAATGAAAAAAATACAAACTAATTATCGTCGTTAGGGTAAAGATGGGATTAAATATGGGTTAATATAACAATATAAGGTTTAAAATTAACTAAAACATTTACATAATCTTTGTTTTATGTATATTTGAACCTTATAATATTTATGTATCTATAATAATCCAATTTACTTAGTTTTGGAATGATAAATATGTGGTAATGTCATTTTCATTTCAAAATATTGTATGTGTTCCACTCAGGTCACTTATAAAAGTCCCTACCCTCTCCCCTCATCGTCATGCCCAAAAATCATTTTTTCAGAAAATACCTTCTAAAAATAACTTCCCAACATTCCTCCTTTAATATTATAAGCCTTATTTTTTGAGTAAATCCAACCTTGGTAGACATTTGGTGCAATCCTAAGGGGGTTACCCAAAGAAGAGGTATCATTCTTCCACGTGAGGTTTTATATTATTACTTCATCAAACTACTTTAAATCCATTAAAATCAAAATGTTATAAGAAATATTTATATTTTATTTACTAAGATGTTTTTATGTTTTGTACATGGCATAAAAAATATCTAATTCCATCAAATGGGTTATGACTTCATAGTTTCTGTGTATAGAGGAAAACCCCCTTGCCAACAAATGTCATCCTTTTTTCCATTACAACTTCTCATAATTGAGTATGTTGATGGAAATAAACTATATATATGATATTTAAAATATTACTATAAATATAGAGTCATTATCTCAATTATTACTTTTCTACATTCTAATTCGTATGGAATATTATAATGTGGATCGTGTGTACATATGACTATTTCCTCGTGAAGTGATGTGATTCGTATTCAATAATGTTATACATTAGAGATAATAAAAATAAATTAATTTAATACATTTTATATAAAAATTGATATAAATTACATGTATATCATTATGAAAATATATTATATCATTTTTATTTACCTTTCATGCAGTAAAATATAAAATTTTTGTTTGTTTACATGTGGACTAACACCTTCACAAATTGATGTGAATCTATTTTCATCACCACACCACATTGATGATATGTAAAATGACATTTAATTTAATAATATGGTATTTATGATATTATTGTCATTATTTAATGAAAATATAATACATCCCTACTTTCTATATTGATCATTGAAAAATTGAAATGTTTCTCATGATAGGTATGACCTTTATTCTTCATGATCATAATATTCATTATTTCGCCAAAAAAAATATTTTATGGTTGGTATTAATAGTAAAACTATTGTATAAATATGATAATAATTTCATGATAATTTCTATTTATATAATTTAAACATGATCAAGTGTATATAAATGAAATTAAAAAATTAAATCATGTATGAAAAACAAAGTGGTTATTTCCCAAAACATAACTTTAACATTGAATTATTAATAAAAGGGTAATAAAAGATCATAATTAAATCATACATGGTTTGATACAAGTAATTGTGGTTATATTATATATATATAATATAATTATATTTATCATATAGGTGGTTCAAATTATTATTATGGAAGTCAAGAAAAAAGGTAACATATTTATAGTCTCTCTTTTATTTATGGGATACATATGTAGATTCAAATCACTTTTCTTTTTTGTAGTATATATACTTCGCCATTGACATTTTATATCATAAATATAAATTTTTCAGGATATTTTAAGTTTCATTTTATGTTATTATTTATTAGTGTTGAAGATTCAAATGATTTATATAGTATTTAGTGGTTTATTCCTTAATTGTTTACTTCTATGGGTCATATTCCATATTAACCACTTATTTTTTCATATGGTGTATATAATCAAAATTAATGTATTTTAGTATTATTATAAATAAAATTATGTTAATTTTAATATCAATGTTTTGATCTCTCTTTCAGGTGATTTATAGTTCAAATGTTACCAATGTTATAAGGGAGTTTTCTTTAAATTTTCTATCTTTGAGATATATGGTGATGTTATAGACCTATCTCCTTTTTTGTGGTGTATATACAACCCAAATAACATATAATATCAGGAATTTATTTATCAACCTGATATTTTGTATTTCTTTTAATGATATTCCTTCATATGGTTTATATATCAAAGTTACTAAAGTGGTAAACATATTGTCTTATAATCTCATCATTAATCAGAATTGATTATCAGTATGTTTCTGATGAACAAATATCGTGATAAAACTATATCAATAAACTAATTACATTTATTATCCAAATTTTATATCAAGAGAATAAAATTTCACCCTACATTTTCTTATCTTCATGTACAAAAATGTTAAAAAATAATGAATTTATGAAATATCATTTTTTCATTCCAAAATCCTTTTAATCTAAAACTATGTTATCATAATTTTTTTCCAAAATACGGCTTCAATTTTTCAAATAATTTACAAATAGAATTTATAACCATGTTTTAATTTTTTTTTTAAATTCTAAAATGAATCTTCATGTTGTTTTCCAAAGAACACCCATTTGTCTCATACCGAAAATGTAAAAAAATAATTGTATTGACATTTAAAACAAGAACGAACTTTCTCACTATCATGATAATTATTTTATGTGAAGCTTAATTTATATATTTTCAATTTTATTTTTAATGAAATAGACTTTGATATTTTTTGTTTTAAATATTTTTTTTCTGTTCAGAAGGATTATTTTAATCCAAAAAATGATTTAAATTATTTTTAATGCTTCATTTATATTTTTTTAAATTTATTTTCAAATAAAATGATTTTTAAAATAATTTCTATTTGAATATTTTATTTTAAATGAAAATTTATATTCCTCAAGAAACATTCAATGTGATTTATCATTCAAAATAAATGTCTAACTAATATTACATCCATTATTGTAATATATGATTTTCTATCGAAATCAACCACATATACCATTCTTATTTTTTCATAGAATGGTTAATGATGAAAAGATATTTATGAAGCCCATTTCTCTTCCACGGGTTACATTATAGCGACCCGACCTTTTCTTACATTACTATTACATCATTTTAAAGATATAAAACATAATAGTATTACACAAAGAGGATCCAAAGGTTTAGTGTCTTGGGAAAACTAGGACCATACATAATAATTACAACATCAAGCATAAACATTTATTTAATTTCTTCTTCTCTAGCTTCATATTGGCACTTGTCCTCTCCTTTGTACATGTATCCACCTGAGGATATACATCAAAAAGGGTGAGCTAGAAGCCCATTAAGAGGATAGATAATAACAATATAGCATGGGGTGATCATAATCATGACATGGTAAAAAGATCATGAACATGATAGGAAGCATAAATATAAGACTTGGAATGTGGCAATGCATAAAAATAAAACATCATGTATTTGTGGTTAACTACCACACATACTTGTGAACCAAGATAGAATCTTGTTCACACATCATTTCACATTTACTCATGAGATTCATCAGTTTACCCAATGCATTGGAGTTCTGTATAATTCCAAGCGCACCCGTCACTTTGAAGCATTCATTTTGCGCAATATAATTCCGGGCGCACCCGTCACATCATAACATTATCATTTATCATGAATGACAAAATGAACATATAGAATAAATGAACATAAATAACCAAAGAAAAGGAATGGGTTTCATATCATAAGAACACATTCATAAACTTTGGGTTCCCAAAATAAAGAGGGAATAACATACTTGATACAAGAACCGTAAATCTTGAATGAGAAGTAAAAGGTGAGTTCTTAAAAGAAGAGTTCTTTTGTAAAACATTTTGTTTGACATAAACAGTAGTGATAAACATGTATTTCCCAGAAAAGGAAAAAAAATGATGAAAAAATGATCCTTAAGGAGTAAACATATCAAAAATGGAGTGAAAGAGGGAGAACCCAAAGGACAAAATTTGGGTTTGAGAATTTCCCCTTACCTTGTACCTGAATGCTTCCTTCTCTTTAATGTCCTCTTGAATCCTTATCTTGAGAACCTCCTTAAGGTCCTAATCTTGGTCTTTTGATGAGAACATCAGCTCTTGGACGTGGGGTAGGGTCTAAGGAAGGTGTTTGGGTAGATATTATAGAAGGCTTGGAGCTTGAGAGGTGTGAGGAAATGAGGGTGTGAAGGGTGGCATTTATAGTGGAGGGGAGAGGGGCTTCCTTAATATAAAATTCATTAGTTTATTAATTTCCCCTAAGAAAAGGAATAGTTAGTCTTGGATGACCAATAATAGTAATTTTATCATGTGATCCCAAATATTAATTGTAAATTATCAGATTCTACTATTCATAAAAAATTCAAGTATCTCAGAAAAATCCAAACAATTTACCCCAAACATTTTTCAACGTGTAGAATCCAAAAATTAAGTCCATTTTTCTAACGAAATTTTCTAAATATTATTAATTTAATATTTAATTAAAATCACAATTTACTTAAAAAACTGTTTTTATGATTAAAACTGATTTTATAGTGCTTTCAAAAATTACGTAGGGTATTATAAAATTATCTAAAAACTATAATACATTGATTTTATAAATAATGAATAAATTCTAAGAAAATAAATTTTCCTTTAAATTAATTAATTAGTTATAATTAATTATTTATGACTTACAAAATTCCAAAACGTTTACTAAGGTCAAATTGTCACTTTCTAAGATGTATAAATTTTATTTAATTATTCATGGGTAAGGTTACTCTTATGTTGGATGATTTACTATTCATAAGGTTCATACTACTATTTATAAGAGCATGTTACTATTCCTAAGGGTACATTACTATTCACTTAAAATTATTTTTGTTTCATTAGTCTCCAAAAATCATCTTGAGCACAACCGTGTATGTCATATTTTTAAAATTCCAAAAAAAAAGTGACAAAATTATGTTTAAAGGTCACTTATCACTTATTAGTTCATTATGTTGTGTTTTCATGTTATTTTATGATAGAAATATAAGAAGGTAATTTCCATTAAAAAACATTGGGTCATTACATTCTTCCCCCCTTAAGAAATTTCGCCCCCGAAATTTCACTTTACACAAAAAGGTGAGGGTGTTTCTCCTTCATTGCCTCTTCTGGTTCCCAAGTTGCTTCCTCAAATTTATGGTTCCTCCACAACACTTTGACAAGATGGGTTGTCTTGTTGCGTAGAAACTTATCTCTCCGATCCAGAATCTTTACTGGCAGCTCCTCATAAGAGAGATCATCTTCCAACTGCACCACCTCTGAGTTTAGTACATATGAGGGGTCTGGTATGTACTTCCTCAGTAGTGATACATGAAACACATCATGAAGTTGAGCCATATTTGGTGGAAGTGCAAGACGATAGGCCATATCTCCTATACGGTCAAGGATCTCAAAGGGGAAAATATATATTGGGATTAGCTTCCCTTTCTTCCCGAATCACATAACTCTCTTCCATGGAGATATTCGAAGGAAGAATTTATCTCCAACGTAAAACTCCAAGTCCCTTTGACAGTTGTCAGCATATCTCTTTTGCTAACTTTGAGCAGCTTTGATGTGTTTCTGGATGACTTGAACCTTCTCTGTTATCTCTTGAACAAGATCGGGTCCAAGTAGCTTTCTTTCTCCAACATCATCCCAACAGGTTGGAGTTCTACATCACTTTCCATACAGAGCTTCATATAGAGCCATCTGAATACTCGAGTAGAAGATATTGTTGTATGAGAACTCAACCAATGGGAGATGATGATCCCAACCACCTTTGAATTCAAGAGAGCAGGATCTTAGCATATCTTCAAGCATCTGAATAGTCCTTTCAGACTGGCCATCAGTTTGGGGGTGATAGGTCATGCTGAAATTTAATTTAGTACTCAAAGCATGTTGAAGGCTCCTCCAGAACTTAAATGTGAAACTTGGATCATGGTCAGAGACAATTGAGAGTGGAACACCGTGAAATCTCACCACTTCCTTCACATATATCTTTGCAAGTTGTTCAAGAGAGAGATCTTCCCGAATAGAAATAAAATGGGTAGTCTTGGTGATTTGATCAACCACAACCCATATTTCATTATTTCCCTTTGACGTATTCAGGAGACCCGTGACAAAGTCCATAGTAACATTTTCCCATTTCCACATGGGTATAGGCAATGGCTGCATCATACCCTTAGACTTCTGTCGCTCAGCTTTAACTTGCTGACATACCAAGCACCTTGATATATATTCCGCAATCTCCTTCTTCATGTTATCCCACCAGAAGTGTTATAGGAGATCATGATACATCTTGGTACTCCCCGGAAGGATAGGGAATGTTGAGCTATGTGCATTATCCAATAGCTCCTTCTTTATACCAGGTGATGAAGGCACACAAAGCCGTGTTCCAAACTGAATCACACCATCATCGTCGATATGAAACTCTCGCAGCTTCCCTTCCTTTACTGCATTCACCCTCTTTTGTATCTCCACATCATCCCTTTGTGCTTCCTTAATCTTCTCCTGGATGGATGGTTGCACAAACATTTGGGCAAGGTAGGATGTATCCCCTACCCTTATGATTTCCAAATCCATCCTTTGCATATCTAAGAAGATAGGGTCTTTCTCAATCCACAACATGGATAGAGTCGTAAGTTCTTTTCTGCTTAGAGCATCAGGTACCTTGTTCTCCTTTCTAGGATGATAGTGAAAAGAGAAATTTTAATCCTTGATTATATCTAACTATCTCCTTTGACGCATGTTGAGATCCTTTTGTGTGAATATATACTTTAGGCTCTTGAGGTTGGTGTATATGTCACACTTCAAGCCATAAAGGTAGTGCCGCCAGATTTTCAAGGCAAAAATCACAACTGCCATCTCTAGATCATGCATCAGGTAGTTCTGCTCATATATCTTCAACTGTCTTGAGGCGTAGGCTATCACATTATCATTTTTCATGAGTACACAACCCAAAAATTTCTTTTAAGCATCACTATATATCAAAAAACATTCTCCTCTTTTCGGTAGTGTGAGTACAGGTGCAGTGATCAGCCTTCTCTTTAGATCCTTGAAGCTTCCCTCACATTCTTCTATCCAGACATACTTTAACCCTTTCCTTGTTAACTTATTTAGCGGGCTTGACAATTGTGAGAAGTTTCTCACAAAACATCAGTAGTACCAAGATAATCCAAGAAAACTACTGATTTATATGACACTAGAGGGCCTAGGCCATTCCCAACCACCTTTGTCTTTGAAGGATCCACAAAAATTCCCTCACTTGTAATCACATGCCCTAAGAACATGACTTGCTTCATCCAAAAGTCACACTTTCTGAACTTGGTGTAAAACTTCTCCTTTCTTAATGTCGCCAACACAAGTCTTAGATGTTCTTCATGTTCCTCCTTGCTCTTGGAGTAGATGAGAATTTCATCGATAAACACTACCACAAATTTGTCGAGGTAATGTATAAAGACTCTATTCATCAAATCCATGAAGATTACAGGGGTATTAGTAAGTCCGAAGGGCATCACCAAAAACTCATAGTGCCCATACATTGTACAGAAGGCAGTCTTATGAATATATTCCTTCTTAACCTTTACCTGATGATATCCAAAATGAAGATCCACCTTCGATAAGTATTGATCTCCTCTTAACTGATCGAACAAGTCATCAATACTTGGAAGAGGATACTTGTTCTTTATGGTGATCTTGTTGAGTTCCCGATAATCGATACACAACCGCATTGTTCCATCCTTCTTCTTTACAAAGAGCACCGGTGCACCCCAAGGTGATGCAATAAAGAGTATGAACCCTTTGTCTAGATGATCTTGTAGCTGCTTCTTTAACTCATCCAGTTCGATAGGAGCCATCCTATAGGGCCACTTTGAGATTGGAGTAGCTCCGGGCATGAGTTCAATTGAGAACTCTACCTCATGATCTGGGGGAATTCTGGGTAACTCTTCGGGAAATACATCGCCGTATTCCCTCATGATGGGCGTTTCCTAAAGGTTGTCACTTTCCTTCGACTCAACCATTTGGGCAAGGTATTCTTCTTCATAGGGAATCAACACCCACAACATTGAAGTATTTTTAAAAGGAGATTCATGATCTTACTTGCATTTTTATAGGAGCATGGTATGGTTCAGAATATGAGAAGATATTTCCTTTTACCGATATTTGACATGTGATCTATATAACTGGAGCCAATCCATTCCCATTATAGCGTCAAATTCCACCAATGGAAGTATTACGAGATTTTTGGGAAGAATCTTCCCACGTACGCCAATGGGAGAAGAGTCAAACACTTGGGTTACAATGACTGAACCCCTCAGTGTTTTTACATATATCTCTACTTAAAGGTTTCAGGGCATCGATTCTATTATTCTAGCAAACTTGCAAGATATAAAGGAATGCGTAGAACCAGAATCAAATAATACTTTTTCCATTCTTGAGTGAATAGGAAGTGTACCTTGTAAGACTTCATTATCATGATCCACCTATGTAGTAGTGATGGCATAAGACTTCCCTTGTTCCTTTGGCTTTGGTGGATGCTGACACTGATTACCCTCGAGAGCTCGAGGTTTAGTGCACTGGTTTGCATAGTGCCCTAGCTCCTTACAGTTGTAGCATTGAACCATGAGTGGTTATCTCCTTTCATCAGCTACATTTTCCTTCCTTTTGGTGTCTTTTTGACACTCTTGAGAATGGTGTCCTTCTTTACCACACTTGAAGCATTTCCCCGTCCCTTTTAGGCAGTTCCCATGGTGCAACTTCCCATATTTTTGGCATGTGGGTCGTTGATTTTTCTTCCCGCCTTTGTCATTAGATCCACCAGCTTGAAACTCCATCTTTATTTTCTTATCACTATAGCCATGGGACTATTCTCCAAAATCCATATCCACTTTGAGATCACACCAAAAAACTTCTTCATAACTCCCAAAGTCTTGAATTGTAAGAGCCTTTAGAAGGTGTGGTTTTAATCCACTAAAGAATCTATCAATTTTGCTATCATTGTTGATAACAAAACCCGAAGCGTACCTAGTGAGCCTTGTGAAAATTTCTTCATAGGTTGTGATAGATTCTCCTTATTTTTTATTGATCTCTATAAATTCTCTATCCATCTTCATTGAAGAGTTCTTGGGAAGTACTTATTAAGAAACATTATCTTAAAGTCTTCCCATTCCATCTCTTCAATTTCCTCCCTTGGCTTGGTGTTCTTAATCAAAGCCCACCATTGATCGGATTCTCCATCTAGATGATAAATGGATAGGGTCATCTTCTCCATCTCTTAATTGTGAAGAAAAAAAAAAGATCTTCTCCATGGAGTTGACTAACTGTTTCACAACTAGTGGATCAGAAGATCCACAAAACATCAGTGGTCGTTGGTGCATAAAACATTCAATTTCCAGTTTCTCCCTCTTTGGTGAAGGAGGATGTTCCCCATTATTATGGGTATTGTTCATAACCTGAGATAATTGGGTAAGAATCACCATAAAGTTTTGAAATCCACCTCCCAAATCATTGGGGATATCGTTCGGGCAATCGTTGCATTGGACCTTGCAAGAGTTGTTGGCCTGATTTCTCCTGGTTCCCACCATTTTCTAAAATAGAAAAGTTTAGAACAAAACAAAAGTAAAAAAGTCATGAATATATAAATTATTCATTTGAACAATTTATATTAAAAACATAAAATATGGGATCCATATGTAAATAATATTGTGTGCATATTTGTACTCAATCTCATACTAGAGGTTTTCTCTACACTAATCCTATTTCTCAAATTAACTAAATCTTGCCTCTGATACCAACTATAGCGACCCGGACATTTCTTACGTTAATATTACATCATTTTAAAGATAAAAAACATAATAGTATTACTCATAGAGGATCCAAAGGTTTAGTGTCTTGGGAAAACTAGGACCATACATAATAATTAAAACATCAAGCATAAACATTTATTTAATTTCTTCTTCTCTAGCTTCTTATTGGAACTTGTCCTCTCCTTAGTACATGTAGCCACCTAAGGATATACATTAAAAGGGGTGAGATAGAAGCCCATTAATAGGATAGATAAGAAAAATATAGCATGGGGTGATCATAATCATAACATGGGAAAAATATCATGAACATGAGAGGATGTATAAATATAAGACTTGGAATGTGGAAATGCATAAAAATGAAACATCATGTCTTAGTGGTTAACTACCACACATACTTGTGAACTAAGCTATAATCTTGTTCACACATTATTTCACATTTACTAATGAGATTCATAACTTTACCCAATGAATTTGAGCGCTGTATAATTCTGGGCGCACCCGTCACTTTGAAGCATTCATATTGCACTATATAATTTCGGGCGCACCCGTCACATCATAAAATTATCATTTATCATGAATGCCACAATGAACATATAGAATAAATGAACATAACTAACCCATGAAAAGGAATGGGTTTCATCTCATAAGAACACATTCATAAACTTTAGGTTCCCAAAATAAAGAGGGAATAACATACTTGATACAAGAACCACAAATCTTTAATGAGTAGTAAAAAGGTGAGTTCTTAAAAGAAGAGTTCATTTGGAAAACATTTTTTTGACATAAACAGTAGTGGTAAACATGTATATCACAGAAAAGGAAAGACAATGATGAAAAAATTATCCGTAAGTAGTAACCATATAAAAAATGGAGTGAAAGAGGGAGAACCCGAAGGACGAAATTTGGGTTCAAGAATTTCCCCCTACCTTGTACCTGAATGCTTCCTTCTCTTTAATGTCCTATTGAATCCTTCTCTTGAGAACCTCCTTGAGGGCCTAAGATTGGTCTTTTGATGAGACCAGCAGATCTTGGATGTGGATGAGGGGCTAGGTAAGGTGCTTGGTCAGAGTTTAGAGAAGTCTTGGAGCTTGAGAGGTGTAAGGAAATGAGGGTGTGAAGGGTGGCTTTTATAGTGGAGGGGAGAGGGGTTTCCTTAATATAAAATTCATTATTTTATTAATTTACCCTAAGACAAGGAATAGTAAGTCTTGTATGACCAATAATATTAATTTTATCATTTTATCCCAAACCAAGTGGTCATACATCAGCAGAGAATCATCGATGACTCAATTAATCCATTATTTAGCATTTATTGTAAATTATCGGATTCTAATATTCATAAAAAATTCAAGTATCTCAGAAAAATTACAAAAATTTACCCCAACCATTTTTCAATGTGTAGAATTAAAATATGAAGTCAATTTTTCAAAAATAATTTTCTAAATATTATTAATTTAATATTTAATTAAAATCATAATTTACTTAAAAAACAGTTTTTAAGATTAAAACTAATTTTATAGTGCTTTCCAAAATTACGTAGCGTCTTATAAAATTATCTAAAAACTATAAGACGTTGATTTGATAAATAATGAATAAATTCTAAGAAAATACATTTTCCTTTAAATTTATTAATTATTTATAATTAATTATTTATGACTTACAAAATTCTAAAATGTTTACTAAGGTCAAATTGTAACTTTCTAAGATGTATAAATTTTATTTAATTATTCATGGGTAAGGTTACTCTTATGTTGGATGATTTACTATTAGTAAGGGTCATATTACTATTCATAAGGGTATGTTACTATTCCTAAGTGTACGTTACTATTCACTAAAAATTATTTTTATTTCATTAGACTCCAAAAATCATCTTGAGCACAACCATGTATGTCGGATTTTTAAAATTCTAAACACAAAAGTGAAAAACTTATGTTTAAAGGTCTCTTATCACTTATTTGTTCAGTATTTTGTGTTTTCATGTTATTTTATGAGAGAAATATAAGATGGTAATTTCTATTGAAAAACATTGGGTCGTTACATATATTGTGATATAATTTTTATGAAAACACTTCTTTTTCCCTAGGTTATTCTATAATGAAATGATGACATGATTTTGAAACCTGTATAATTCCAAATATTTAGGATATAATGAAATTTATATGAACACCATTTCATTTCATGGTATTTGATGTAAGAAACATTTTATGATCTTTTTCCACACATATGAGTGATTTTCATTATGTGATGGGTGTGACTAATATTTCTCTCCAATGCATTTCTAATTATTTATATCTCATGAGATTGAAAAACCTAAAATAGGGAGTATATAGACTGGATTGTGGAGGGTTTGGAGATAAGAAAAACCTTCAGAGAATGAAACCTAGAAAAATATTCTTTGGCTTATTGTGCAAAGGTGGAAGTCTCCTTCATTTTGTTTCATACCTTTCATTCCCTTCCCCCCTCTTGTAATGGTTTTGTTTGTGGCGATGCCTTGGGACTCCATCAATTTCATCCCTCATAATTTTCCATGTGGTCTTGATCATTATAAATAAAAAATAGGAATTCAATGATTATGATATATTGGGGAGTCGACCAATTCATCAATGATATACCTGGTAGAGATCTTTGAATACTATGGAAATAATTTTATATACTAATTTCTATGCTGCAATTTCATGAATACTTAAAAAAATTTTCTCTTAGAGATCATGTTCTTATATTTCCATTTGATTCATCTCTTATGAACAGACTATCATTATGTAATGAGTTAATATTATGACCTTTGTTATGAATAGTATGGTTTTCGAATTATATGTTCACGTTCTCATACTATTTTGTTCACATTATTTTTATGTATTTCACTTTTTTACCCTCTTTGGTCATCTGAGATCTCCCATTCTTATGTTTCCATTCTCATGGTTATGAAGAATGGTTCTACATAGGGTATTATTGAGAAAAGTAATAAAGGTTGGGATCATTATGGGTGAAGTTGAATATAATTCACCAAATTAAAATATTTTTCACCAAGAATAAAATGAAAAAAACTATTACAGTACTCATATATATGTTTTGTAATGTATTTAATATTTATTTAAAAAATATAAAATCAATATAATAAAATACTAGCTTCATATAGTTGGTATCAAAGGAAAAATAAGGAATATGGTCCTTGGGATCAATTGCATTTGAGAGTTGGATGAAGCATGGATCTCCACGCAAAGGCTTTATGAAGAAAGTGATGCCACTAGGGATGGTGGTGTGTCATGTCGAAGAGATGTATCCTCCCATAGAGTGCCCTGATAGGTGTCAATTATATTCCACTAAAAATAACTCCAAACCACTATAGTTGGTATCACAGGAATGGTTTAGTTACCATTTAGAAACTAGGATGAGAAAACATTAGTGGGATCCCTATAGATATTTCTAAGGATATTTTTAGGGATTTCACTAAGGATAATTATAAGTATGAATCATTGTATAGTAAAATTTATTCTAATTTTGTTAAATTATAGAGTATGTCTTTTCTAGGAAGTCTCATTTCTCTATGGATATTACAAGGGGATGTGGCTCTAAAACATAGGTGACTGGGGGAAATAACTCCTAAAAGATCACATTGATCTAGAACTGGTCATCACATGGGGTATGAAATAGTACTTGCTTTTCACATTGTTTGATACTATCATGAGATGTAATTTGATAATTCAAAAACTCATTACAAATATTCATGATGGATTTAAATATATCACAACTATGAATGAAGTAGGATTGACCTAATTTTTCAATGAATAAAAATATTATGTCATGATTTAGACATAATATAGGTGAATTTTTCATGATTATTTTATTTTCCACTATCATTAGTGTTTCCCACACATTGATATTTTTTGTTTTCTCAATAGATGAAACCAAAAGGAACATAGTTAACATTAATTGCGAATTGAATTTTGTTAGCAATCAAATGGGTTGATGATTAGATCATAGGATATCATAAGAATTATTAAGAATTTATTGTGGAATTTAATTATCAATATAAAAATTAACCAACTCTTGGACTCACCCAATAAAGTAAATAATGAGTTTTATGACTGTTTGGGTAAAGGGGGTCATGGAGGAAAAAAGATTCAATTTCCAATATGTCGGAACTATTGAATGAATCACTAGAAAAATTTTATCTATGGGATGAGAATATGATTTTTTTAAAGACGCACCCAAATTAAGAAATTTATGACGGAAAACGAAATTTTTAGTTACAAATATGGATTAGGATATTGGAATCCCTAAGAGATAAATAACTCTTTATTTTTTAAAAGTGGAAAATATGGGCATCGTGAAAATCGATGTCCTAAGGAGAAATGTCATCAACAGAATTAATAAGGTTCTATGAGTAATGGATTTTTTTGATGATGAGGATACTAATAATGGAATATGAAAGAAAATAAGAATTAAAAAATAATATGATGAATCATACTTATTTTTTTTAATGGGAGTGGGTTGATTTAGGTATTTTGGATTGGAATTTAAGAATTATATTCTATAAATTTTTAAATATATAAGGATTATACATTATAATTTATTCATTACTCATGATTTAAAAGATATGTTTAATTCTGTTTATGGACAATAAATATAAATTAGCATAAATGTGATATTTTAATTAAGTTAAATTACACTTAATATGTTCCTGATGTAGAGAAAATGGTGTTTAGTTTGGATAAATAAATATTTGATATGGATAATATAAATTGGATAGTATTGATGACCATGGAAAATATTAATGATTTATAGGAAATGTGGTTTATATAATAATCAAGGGAGTTTAAATCATTTTTAAATTTTTGGAATATATTTAATAAAATTTTATTTTAATCAAGGAATAATGAATCATTTATGTGTTCAATAAGGTTTTATGGAAATTCATGTTATTTTCTTTTTTTAAGAGGATACATTATGATGGTATTGACATGTTTATGTAGATATTTGGATG
Organism: Viscum album; assembly: GCA_963277665.1. Lineage (NCBI taxonomy): Eukaryota > Viridiplantae > Streptophyta > Magnoliopsida > Santalales > Viscaceae > Viscum > Viscum album. Next base: position 942,130,239 of record OY728129.1, read on the forward strand.
AGTCCTCAGATATTAATTTATCACTTCATGATATAAGTATTTATATATATTGGATAACCTTCTCTATCCATTTTATTTTGATAATAACTACATAAAGAAGTAATTACACATCATTGTTTTATAGATATTTTATAGTGCTTCATACATGAAAATTCGCATCATAGAGTAATATATGATGTATAAATTTGTTAAGGCATGAACAACTGATGAATTTATTCCAATTAAATTTAAATATATCAAGTACATACATTTTAATTTGATCTAACATTATATGAAAAATATATTTACCAAAAAGTAGGAAAAGGATATTGATATTTGTTTTCCTTTTTATCATCATTTCTTATGATACCAATGAACTTTTTCACAACTATTTGGTTTTTGGTTTTTTTGGTCATTAGACTTATCTGGATCACCCACTTTCTTGTGATCAATACTGACTATAACTATTGGTAAATATTTATGAGTTTATTCCATGAAAAAATATTCACTTCCCACCTATGTTCTATTTATTTAAAACATAGTTGGTGTTATTATGGATGAATTTCATACATCACATTCACTTTTCAAAAGGTATTTTTTTTACCCTTTTTATGATGTGTTATTCTCTGAAGGAAATTAGAAATTTTGATCCATTTAGGACCAAAATGAATTTTGAGGGTGATGTTCATTTTAAGGGAGGTAGAATGTTGCACCATGATATTTGAAAAATATTTTTTTTATTAATTTTCATTCTCACATATCTTGTGTTATACACACCATTAGTATTATCTTGTGTTGCATGGAATAATGAGTTTCTTTGATAATGTCCATGACACATGAAAGTCAACATCAATGACTATAAAATAATATTATTATATTCTAGACATTAAGAAGGAAATTATTAATAGTATTAACTATATTATGAATAATAAATATAAATATCCTACTCAATATAAAATTTATTAATAAATTCTTAGTAAATAATCAATTAATTATTAAGAATATAAATTATATTCTTCAAATAATATTTTTTCTTGAATAACTTTTTCTATTGATTTTTGTGAATAAATATTAAAATAAATTAATAGATATTTTATAATTTTTTTTTGATGAAATATAATTAGTTTTTTAAACCATTTTATGTAAATTAAATTACGTTCAAATTATTTTTATTTTTTGGAAAAGAATATTTTTTTGATAAATAGTAACAAATACACAAATTTGATTGAAAAATGCATTTTAATTTAAATTATTAATAATGTTATTTTTTCTTTTAAATTGGTTTTAATGTTATATTAGTTAAATTATTTATAAATTAATCCAATTTAGGTCATTTGAATTAATTTCTTATTAAAATTAAATATAAAAATCTTTGTAAACTTTTGAACATTTTCACCTTGAAAACTCACTTTCTAATCTCATGTGTGGGAGTAATTTTAAATTAAATTACACCACATCTAAGAATGGAATTATTAAAATTAGAGTTCATATTTTTTAAAATAATTATTTAAATTTTCTAATAATTTAAACTTAATTTTTGACAAAAATTAATTGTAATATCTATAAAAATTAATTACCATGGTTATGGTACAATTGGGATTACCATGGAATAAACTAAAACAATAAGGCTTAAACTTACCCAAATACATGTATAAAATACATATTTTGGATAACTTTGTTCCCTTTAATGACTAAGTATCTATAAAAATCTATTTTTTATCATTTTTTCTTATTAAGAATGTGGTTACATATTTTTCGTTTCAAAAAATTTAAGTTGTACAACTCACCTAAATTATAAAAGTTCAACCCCTATCCTATATTCCTGAATCCATAAAACCATATTGTTTCATACAATAAATGTAAAAAAGACTTCCCAAAATACCTCCACTCATCATGGAATTCATATTTTGTAAATAAAGGTATCCTTTGAAGGCCTTTGGCACAAACCTAAGGAGGTCACCCGAAGAAGAGGTAGTGTTCTTAAAAAAGTGTTTTTTTGTTTCTCCCTCAACCTCTTTAAATTATTATTATCCCATTAGGATATAATATAATTTATATATTCCATAAATTTATATTTTTTAATATTATTTTTATTACCTTAAACCATCTGTAATACAAATAAATAGGTTATTAAATCATTGTTTGTGTGTACCAAGGACTACAACCTCGTGAACCAATTTCATTCATTTTTCCATTACAAAAACTCACAGATAGGTAAGATGATAGATTAAATGTTTAAATATTATATTTATAACATAATTATAAAAGTAGAATCATTATATCATATATATTTATTTTTTACATTAAATTCCATTATGGATACAAAAACGTCGCTCGTGTGTATGGAGGACTACCACCTCACAATATGATGTGATTCATTTTCACTAACGATTCACATGGGAGATAATAAGTATATATTTAAAGAATATTAATTATAAATAATTAATTAATTACTATATTATAAAATTATTTATTATTATGAAGATATAATATATTATTTCCTTTATTTCCCATTCACTCACTGAAAGGTGATAATTTCATTCATGTATGTGTGGACTACCGCCTGCACGAGGAGATGTGACTACTTTTTCATAAAAAATTCATGTTATTTATATGTTTATTTAATGTAATAATATGGTAATTTTTATATTATTATACCTTTTATAATTATAATATAAAACTTAACTCCTTCCCTTAATGATTTTTGAATAATAGAAATGTTACTTATGCATATATATGACCTATTATCTCCATTATCACAATGTACATCATTTCTCAAAAACAAAATCAATTATTTTTATTAAATGTATAATTTTATGAATTAATATGATATTAATTTTATGATTATGAATCGTGATATTATTTAACCATTATCATATATATATGACAAAAAATAAAAAATAAAAACATATTTGAAAAAGAAGTTATTGCCCAAAAAGAAACTTTAACGTGGAATTCTTAATATACATGTAATAAAAAGGTATATATAAACCATATATTTTATGATATATTTATTTTTGTTTTTAATATATATATACATAATAAACATATATATATTATAATGTTTTTTTTATGAATATGAAGGAAGTTGATACAATGTTATGGTATTTTTAGTCCCTCTTTTATTTCTGAGAGACATATGAAAATTACTCACTTGTTTAATTTTTGTAGTGTATATAAATCCCCTTTAAAATTATATATAATTTATATACATATTTTGATGATATTTAATATTCAGTATTATTCAAATCATATTAGGTCTTATTATACGGAATATTACAAGAACGAGAATAGATTTTCCTCTAACTTTTTTACTTATATGAGACATAATAAATATTCACCACATATTTATTTTGTGTTCTTTATATACTACCATATAATTTTTTGGTGATTATTAAGATTTTAATTATGATTATTAACAAATAAATTGTAGTATCTTTCTTTAATTTTGTTCGCGGTTTACCAATGCTAAAAGGTATTTTTATTTAAATTTTTGATCATTCAGAAATATGGTTATATTATGCACCTCTCATATTTTATGAGATCTATATACTGAACATTTGATATGTAATTTCATGAATTTATTTATCATTATGAATTATTATATATTTTTTTAATTATTTTCTTTCATAGGTCTTATCTTTAATAATTACCAATGTTGTAATGATATTTTTCTACAATCTTGTCATTTATAGGTATTGTTTAAGACCATGTTTTCAATAATTAAATCTTATGATCCATTTATAAATAAAATAATTAATTTTATTCTCCTATATTTATGTATTAAGAATAAATTCTCCCTAATAATTTTCATCTAATTATGTAGTTAAGATTTCAAAATTAATTTTTTAATCAAAATCATTTTTTCAGTCGAGAACGCTTTTTCTTACAAAAAGATGTTTTCATAAAATGTTCTAAAAATTCTTGATTATTTTTTCAAATGATTTATTAATGAAAAATTAACTCATTTGCATGTCATTTTCCAAATAATTACCATATGTATTTTATGAAAATGTATAAGGAATCATAGTTTTATAGTATATAGCATGATGTAAATTTCCCACCATCATTGAAATTACTTTCTTTGAAACACCATTTATAATTATTTAAAGTAGTTTTCAATGAAAATTATTTTAAAAAAAATTATGTTTTAAAAAGTTTTGTATAATGTGAAAAGGTTATTTTCTTCAAAAAATGATTAAAATGTGTTTTAAATAATCTTTTATAAGTGATAAAGCTTATTTTCAATGAAAAAATATGTTTAAATTATTATATGTTATAAAAATATTTCATCAATTACGATAGGTTATTTTACTTGACAAAAGTATAAAATTATTTTTAAAGATTAATTTATATGTTTCTCATGATTATTTTCAATGAAGATGATTTCAAAAATATTTTTATTTTAAAAAGTGAATTTCAATGAAAGGATGTCTTCGTTAAGAGATGTTCCATGTGATTTAGCATTCAAATTAATTCTCTATATAAGATAAAATCCTTTGATGTAACTTTTTATTTTCTAGATATATTAACACATGATACCATTATTATTGTTTATATGAATGGTTTATGATGACAAGATGTTTATGAACCCTCTTTCTCTTCCACATGTTTTACCAAGATAATGTTATTATGAAAACCACTTCTTTTTCAATAGTTTATCCTATAATTAAATGATGAAATGATTAGGAAACATGTATATATTAAATAGGTTATGATGTGATCAAATTTTATGAAATCCATTTCCTTTCATGGGTTATGATATGTATAATTGTTTATATTCTTAAAAACACGTGTGAATGATTTTTATTATGTGGTGGGTATGACCTATATCTCCCTCCAATTCATTGGGTAAAGATTTATATCTCTTGTGATATGTAGGAATAAAATAAAATCGAACCTAACTAAGTATGTTAATTTTCACTCTATGATGGTATTGTGTGTTAATCATGACTATTATTATAATTTCAGGAGAGAACCTCTTCCACTATAACAACCTTGGTTGTAATATTTTACTGTTATGTGAATGACTTTATATAATTATTGAATTCCATAATTCCTTATTTTATGATAATTTTATGTTTTTATGGCTCTTGTTCATTTATTTTATTATGATTCATGTATTATGAAATGCCAATATTTATTCCATGACTCAATATTATGATCATTCATATGCATTGTATGGTTTTCAAATGTTATTATCATGTTCTCAAAAAATTATACTCATGTAATGTATACATATTTCCTTTTTTTTACACATAATAATTAGTTATGATCACCCTTTTATTATATTTTCTTTCCATGGGTAATGAATAAAGTATTTATATAGGATATTATTGTAAAGAGTACTAAACTAGGATATCATTATGAGAGATGTGGACATTCATTCCCCAAATTAGAAGACATTGTACTTAGTCTTAAAATACACTAAAATATTAGATTCCTCCAGCATGTGTTGTGTAGTGTACTTAATAATCATGTAAAGAGATGTAAAATCAATTTTTTGAAGTCATGGGTTGATATATTTTATTCTCAACCAACTATTATTGTCTTAGTGTAGTGAAATCCATTTTTTTATGATGTGGGAATTCTGAGCATGTTAGAACATCATGTCCATTAGATCTGAATGAATTTCATCCATATGAATTAATTGTTCAAATTTATAGATTCTATGAGATAGTTGGGATTCTCAAAATGAAGGCTCAGACATAACATGATCTAGTCAGTGGCATACTTCATTTCTTCTTCCATTGGAGAGATGGAAGATTTGATTTATTTTGGGAGATTCATGTTTTGTAAATTTTCTTTTTTATTTTGGTTTTTACAATATTTTTTTATTATATTCCCTTTTTTGAAATTGATTAATTGGACTTTTTTCTGGAATTATTATATTTCGTGATGTCCATTCTATTTTTTTCTTGTCTGCCTTGTACGGTGTAAACTGTGGTTCATATTTTATTCATTGATTTACATATGGGAAGAACCTATGGTGAATTTTGGGATTATTGAGGGTTTTGTATAATTTCTTATAAGGATACAGATTCTTATAGGCAATATATCTATATAATAATAACTATGGACTATTTTTCTGATGAGTTGGATGTGAGAACCCTTACATGCCTTCTATGACCCACTTGTTATAACCCTACCCTATCATTAAAAGACATGGCCTATGTTATGATTCTTATTTGTTTTTAGCTAACATTTAATTTATTTATATTTTTTAATATCCTTTGATATGTTCATAACTAATTTTATTCTTTTGTTCTTGTTTTAGTTAGAGTTGTTCGGTGGAGCTTCGTGAATTCTCTTTGGATATTTTAGGAATGCAGTTTCAAAGTGTTAATCACATTTTTATTATTTAGAAGATATCGATTGATAAAATAACACATAGTTAATATAAATGAGTGAGATACAAATTTTTAGTCTCTGTTTCATATGATTGTGAACCATTTTTGTGTTTTTTAATCTTTTTTGATCAGTACATGGGTATCTCTTTGGAGATGAACTTTCTTTTAGAGTGCACATAATTACAGGATTGTAGTTTTAGAGAAATTATAAATTTTGGGGAATCTTGTTTTAGGACTCTATATGATTCATCAATTAGGTGAATCATATTATTATTATGAAATATAGTGTTCTTATTTTTAGTTATCTTTAATAATTAGTTTTGTTACTTGTGTCCTTGGTGTTGTAGTTTGGAAGGTTGGGGGTAATGAAATCTTCACTAGTGTAATGTTTTTATTTTATTTTCATCTTGCAAAGTGTTTATATATATTTTATATAGGTATTAAAAGGCATTTAGTTTTTGACACCCTTAAGTATCATTTATTTACATGGTAGTAATCATAGGGTTTCTTTATTTCCTTTGGGTTCGCAGGTGTTCCAGGTTCATATTTAGATTTTGAATGATTTTACTGTTGTGAATGGTAAATGATCATAGTTTTTAAATTGTGATAGATCCTTATGATAAACCATAAGATCTATTTAGTGGGTATTGGTGACACCCTATGTTTTTATGAAATTATTTTTTAAGAAAAATTCAAATTCTTGATATCTTGTGTTACACAGAACATTGTGTTTCAAAAACTAGTGATATAATTTTAATATTATAATTTAAAAACAATTTATTCTAACTAGAAATTAAACCTAGTTTAATGAATAGTAATATACAAAAATTAAATATATATGTTAATTTTATTATATAAAGATAAAATATTGATGAAAATTAATTAATTTTTTGTAAAGGCGTTATCTGATTCTAAAATACTATTTTCTCAAAAAAATATGATTTTTATTTATTCTTTTAAACAATCATAAAAATTATTTTTAAAATTTTAGAAAGTTAATTTGAAAAAATAAACTTCAATTTTTAAATTATAATTTAAAAAAAATTAGGGTAATTTTTTTTTATTTTTCTGAAAATATTAGTTTTTCAATAAATTGTTAAAAATACTGGTTTTTATTGAAAACTATAATTTCTTTTAAAGAATTTTTATTATATATTTTATAATAAAATTTTATTTAAAAGTAATATTAGTTAAGTTATATATAAATAAATAAAATATTTTCATTGGAGTCATTTTCAATATAATATTATATATAATTTTTTTTTAATATTTTAAACATTTTCTCTTTGGAAAACAGCTCTTCTATTGTGCAAGTGTGTTTAATTTCAAATTAAAATTTTCCAAATAAATGATTTTAATGATTAAAATAAAAATAAAAAACTTGAATAATAATAATTTCTACTATCTAATATGGTGAAATTTTTTTTACTATAAGGAAAAGTAAAAGTAACAAAAAATATTTACTATGGTGAAAGTAAAAAATGGATTTGTATTGGTTTAAACTAAAAATATAAGTCTTAAAATTGATCGAATAATTTTCCAAAAATCCATTCCTTTTATATTATGATCTTAAAATGTCTATTTATTAATAATTTAACATTTCTTTATCCTTTTATGAATTTCAAAAATGTTGGTACACCATTTTATTTTCAAAATATTTCAAGTGTGCCACACCGCTCAGTTATAAAAGGTCACCCATTATCCTGCCCTCTTCACACTTTCAAAAACCATTGTTTTGATAACTACCTACCAAAATATCTTCCAAAATTCCCTTATACCATCCTATAATGCTTTTATTGGTTAAAAATATAACCTAGGAAGTATTTGTTTATAAACCAGAAGATGTTGTCTAAATATGTGGTAACGTCCCTAACAGAGAATTTTATTTTATATTTATCATAACATTATGAAATTATTATTAAACCATGATGAAATAATATTTATATTATCTTCAATATTCTTATTTTTTTTCATTTTATGGTGATTTCATTAAATCATCTTCACTTCTATCAAATTCAATACCAAACCATCATTCATGTGTATGATGGTCTACTGCCTTACAAAACGATGTAATTCATTTTCTATAAACACCTCTCATTGTTTAATATAATATCAAATTAAATGTTTATATATGATAATACTATACTTATTAAATTAAAATATCAAATATATATGTACATCCCATTTTTTGATATTATGATAACATGGCTCGTGTGTACGATGGAGTATCTCTTTGCGAAGTGATGTGATTTGTTAACATTTTACATATACTATAATATGGATTGGTTTATTGAAAATTAATTAAATAAATAAAATAAAATATATTCTATAATTTTAACATAATATTTACCTTTCATTCATTCAATCTATAAAAAATTGAATCAATGGTAATATGTTTCTACAATTTATCATCTCCATCAATGGGGTATTTCATTTTCTATATATAACTTTTATAGCTGACTCTAAATACATATATAAATAATATATATGATATTTATATTATGTTTTTACATATTTTTTTGTAGATCCATCACCAATTCAACAAGACTAAAATTTATAAATCAAAACATACATGAAAAACAAAGTAGTTATTACCCGAAACGTGACATTAATATGGAATTGTTAATAAATGGGTAATAAAATGTCATAAGTAAATAATGTGTTGTATAAAATATATAAATATAGTTCAATAATATATTCTTAAAATACTTATATTTATTACATAGGATTTTTTAAAGTGTAATAAGGCAGTTGATACATAAGAAAATAGATCTTCATCTCACTTTTAAATTAGATGAGACACATCTCATATTGACCATTTATTCTTTTTAACTATTATATATTCTACATACGAATGTATTTTATGATTTATATCTTGAACATTGTGGGTATTTAAATTTCCATTTGATAATATCTCTTTCATTGTGAATATTATTCAATGTAACTAATGTGGTAAGGGTTTTATGATACAATAGCATTATTTACCTGGGTTTTTTACAATTATGTTTTCAATGATGAAATATTATGTTCCATCTATCAAGAAAATAACAAAATTTATTATAATCAAGATTTTTAATTATAATATGTATTTTATCTTAATTTTCTACCCATTATGTAAATGAAATTTCAAAATAATTTTTTTGGAACAATAATAATTATATTTCTCTTTAGTCTAAAGCTTGTTTTCCTACGAAACACATATTTTATAAAAAAGTTTTCAAAAATGATATTCAATTTATCCAAATTATTTATTAAATAAATTATTACCCATGACTTATATTTAAAAAATTAAAAGTGTTTTGAATGTGTAATAAAGTAGTCGAAACATAATATAATATATCTTCATATCACTTTTTGATTTGATGAGACACATCCCATATTCAACATTTATTCATTTTAACCGGTTTATATACATACCGTAAATGTATTTTGTGAATACTCTCATTATGATTTTGGGTATTTACATATACATTTGATAAAGGATTTTACATGGGGAATACAATTCAATGTTACTAATGTGGATATGGTATTAAGATAAAATCTGTTTGTTTATTTGTATTTTTTATGGTTATTTTTTGGATGACAAAATATTATGAAAAATCTATAAATAACTCATGACATTTATTATGATCTCATTTATTCTTGATAATTAATATTTTCCCTTTATTTTCTACCCATTATTTACCCAATATTTCAAAATAAATTTTTTGAGAATAATCTTTTTTATTTGTCACATTAGTCAAAAACTAATTTTTTTTCCAAACACATGTTTTGTAAAAATGTTTTAAAATTTGAAATTAAAATTAGACACATGATTTATTAATAAAGTCATTACCAATATTTTACTTTCAAATAATGTTTTTAAAGGAATATTCATCTCATTTACCAAACAATACTCATTTATATTTTACTACAAATATGAATGAAATATTATTTTTTTATGTGTACAAATTAAATGGAATCTCATAACCTCATGACAATTATTTTCATTAAATTAGACACTATATGATTTCACTATTATTGTCAAAAAATTTATTTTTATAATATTTTAGGAATCTTTAATATTATGAAATGATATATTCAATGAAAAGATATTTTCCTCAAGAAAATTTCGAAGTAAATTTTCTCTAAAAAACTTTTAACATATAAGATGACAATCTTTTTAGATACTTTTTCTTTAATAAGGTTATTATCCAAGGATACGATACTTATTTTTACCAAAATGTTTTATGCTTATGATGATAATATTCTTATGAAACCCACTACTTTTTTCATGTGTTATTCTTAATTGAAATGATGAAATGATTATGAAACTTATTTGTTTTACGCATGTCATTTTATAATGAAAGGATGAAATGATTATTAATCCTATTTCATTTACATTTTTTATACAACAATGAAATTTTAATGAAATAATTTTATTTATTTGGGTACTAATATAATCAATCATTCATGAACATGAGGAAAAAATATATATAATATTCATTATTTCATGGGTGGGACCTATATCTCTCTCTAATATATTAGGTAGAGATTGATATCTCAAGATATAAACATTACTTGAATGGTGATTGAAGTGAATTTAGTAAGTGACTCTATATACTATGATAGTCTTGGGAGCGAACCTTGGCTACTGAGATAACTCTGGGAGTGAACCCATTTCACAATGATAGTCTTTGAAATGATTGTTAAACTACTAAGGAAATAATTTTCTATGCTTATTTAGATTCCTCAAATATAATACTTATGCATATATTATGTACTGATAATTTATGTTTACTGGTTCCATTATGAATCATGTCTTTTAAAATACCATGAATTATTCCATGACTCAATTTTTTTCTATATGATATGCAGGTTATGTATTTTAAAATGTTATTATCAGTTAACATACCCTTATCCTTGTGATATATTTATATCTACAACTATTACAATTAATAATAATTTGATATCAACCTTTTTCATGTTTCCTTCACCCAAATTACGATGAATAGTATTATGTATGATATTTCTACAAAGGTTCATAGTTAAGAAGAACATTATGGGAGATGATGTAGCTCACTTCTAGACTAGTTTTTTAGGTGTCCATGTTTCCAAAGGCACTGGACCTGAATGATTCAAGAATTGATCATTATGTTATATAATAAGTATTCATATATTAAGGTATAATGTTAATATATGATATTTTTGGGTTATTATAGTTTTTTCTAGAGCACAGTTTAGAAAACTATTTGAAATTATTATGAAAAAATATTAGCGATATCAATAAGGATATGTCTATGGATAAGTCTAAGTATGATTCAAAGTACTGGAAACTATATTGGAAAATTGGTAATGAGTTTTATAGTAACCCAATATTTTCAAACATTATCATTAGATAAATTTTTGGGAATATATAAAAAATTATATAAACAGACACCCCACAACCATACTAGTCTAGTGCCTTTGGAAACATAGAAACATAAACACCAGTACATAAGTCAGCTAAATTTTCTCCCACTAGGTTATTCATGACTAAAAACCTTCCTAAACGCATAAAAAATAATACATATCTATATAACATGGGGAGGGGAACATAAAAATAGATTAGACCAGTTGTTCAGTCATGGAAAACAAGGGATACATATATGCATAAACATGAGAATATGGGTATGTGAACGTGATCATTACATTATTATATCATACCCATCATATCATAAGGTCATAAAAATGAATCATGGCACAATGAACAGAATTTCATAAGAAATAAATCATAATAAAATAACAAACAATGTCCATGAAAGAATATCACGAGAATAAGACATAGAATTGTGGATTACATAAACCTGTGATATCTTCCCCTATAAGTCATGACACATCTCTAGAACATATCAAGACAATTCATGAGAATGATGCTTATATAAGGGGACACATAATTATCCCATGTCGTAGTTCATTCTTTATAAGTTATTGGGTTCCACATCTTCCTATAGTGGACCGGGTTTCCCCATCATCCAACATCATAGTGACTACACAAACTAGACGGGATACACCACCATCCCCAGTCACAGTCTATTCCTTATATGGGATTCGGTGTCACCATCTTCTCATAGTGGATCAAGACCGTCAACTTTATTTAGATCATTATTTAATAAGTTATAAATATTTACCCAATGCATTGGAGAGAGATATATGTTCCAACCAACTCATAATAAAATCATTCACACATGTTCCCCAAGAAAATTAAACTTTTATTACATCATTACCCATAAAAAGAGATGGGTTTTATAAACAACCCATCATAAACCAATGAAATTAAATGGGTAAGAATAAAATTTCATCACATCAGAAACTATGGAAAATATATAGGTATAATAATCATTTCGAAAAATCATAACCCATTAAATGAATCTAGTTTCTAAATCATATAGCTCATGGAAGTGAAATGATTGTCATAAATATCATTTAATTACAACATAAACCATTAAAGAAGGAATATAAATTGTTCTTTCGTATCACATCCTATATAAAAATTACTAACATCAACAGATTTTATCATGGATATAAAATTACTTAGTAGGATATTCTGAATAAAATTATTCAGTAAAATATCTTTTTTTTTCATTGAAAAAATCTCTTTAAGACAAAAAAACATTTTGAAAAACATTTTCTTCAAAATAAACATAATAACATATAATGAAATATTTTTTAAAAAATTTCAATCAGTTTTCTATAAAAACATATAAATCTAGATTGATGTTTTTTTGAAACCATTTTCTTTGAAAACATATAAAATAATTATGAAAACATTTTGAAAAAAAATATTTAAAAACATATAAAAGAAGCTTAAAAATGTTTTGAAAACCATTTCCTTGAAAATACATTGAAAAAAGTTAATAGAATATATAAAACCAGAAAAAAATTTAAAATTATTTTCTATTTATAATGACCATAAAATATCATATTTAAAAACAATTTTGAAAACATGGTTCTTAGTCTTTATGGAATGTGTCTCAAAGAAGGCAAATTGAGACAAATTTACTATTTAGATTTGGTAACTCCTGAAACAGAAACCCCATGAAACTGAGATAATAAAATGTACATGTAAATACACATGAAATTATGTATAAAAATAATTTAATATATTCATGGGATGTTTAATCATTTCACAAAGGAGATGAGTGGTTAATTAGGCGTAAGTTGCACAGAAAAAAAGTTAGACTAGAAATCCACGTACCTTGTGTCTTGACTCTCATCATACTCGTTCAAACATCCTATATATTAAATATAATCTTATCATATATAATTATATATATATATAATACCATATATGGTTTGATAATGACTTTATATTACCCCCTTGTTAACAATTATATGTTAAGATTTCACTTTGGGTAATATTCGATTTGTCCTTCGCATATGTCTTAATTTGTTATATATTTGGTCCTTATACTTATATCATAATTTCAATAAAGTAAACCATGCTATAAATATTATTTAGATTTAGTATATTTTAATTATAATAATAAATAAAATATTTAATTATGAAATTGAATACACTATTCATGGATACGGTAGGCCATATGTATGCATGAACTCTTTTTCCGTTTAATCTTCTTATTAAAAGGAAGAAAGTAAATGAAATATATGTATATATATGTACATATATAATTATTCTAGTAGATGTATTATAACGTACATATATATATATATATATATCATATAAGTTTACTTAACCCATCATTAATATATTTCATGTTGTGTGTGAATGAATCACATCACTTTGAGGGGGTGGTAGTCTACATTTACCCAAATGAAATTATCAGATTTACACAAAATGGAATGTATATATATATATATATATTCTTTAAAAGAATTAAAGAAGCCTAAATACATAATATATATCATATATATCATATATAAACAGATTTTCTTCATAATTCCAACCATGAAAGGTTGTAAATAAAAATTAACAATCATCGTTTTGTGATGCGGTAGTTCCCCGTAAACATAAATAGTATGTTCATTAACCATTAGATTGAAGTGTGTGTGTGTGTTAGTAAAAATATTAGTATAAAAAACATTAGTATATTTAGGATAAATTTTTTTAAATGATAACGTAATAATGGTAATTTAGAAAGTGTAGAAAGGAAATAAAATAAAGGAGCTTGAGGGTGGGTGTTACCTCTTAATCGGTAACTCATTTTGGTTTTCAACAATAAGATTATTTAGAAAGTATAATACCAAATGTGAGGCTTCAATGATTAATATAATGATTTTAGGCACTATATAGGTCAGATATTGTAAGAACCTTAGATGTTTTATATGTGAGAACAATGTGTAGATGTGGTGGCCTTTAATAAGGAAAGGAGGGTACATAATTGATTTTTTTTAAAATAAGTTAGGTGTAACAACATTTTTACATAGAAATAGTTATTTCAAACCTACAAAATACTATAATAGAAGTTAAAGGTTCACATAATGTCCATTCAATGGTTTTGGACAAGTTTATAAGTAATTTGGGCCCATACGTTTAAGGTTTATTCCCTTGTTAAGATTAATATTACCTTTAATAGTTGTAATTTATTTTAATTAATTTCACTTATATTTTTGATAAAAAAACCATTTTGACCTTATTAGAAATTATAAATTTTGCTGACTGAAAATTTGGTATATATTTTTTTAAATTATAATAAAATTAGTGGCATATATTAATTTAAATTTAATCCCACTGATGGGACAACACTGTGGGGTTTTAAAGTAAAAAATGATCAAAATATTAATATATTTTTATATAAAATTTCATTGTGAGAATGTTTAAAATGACCTATATGTGATTAATTGACAAAAAATAATCTAATTAAACTTTTAAACAAAATTAAAAATATAATTTTTCCTTATAAATAAATTATACAAAAAAGTATATTTTTTAATCAAAATCATGTATTTATAACTATTCATCCAATAATGATGTTTCTTAGAAATATCCCAAAAACACCCTATGATAATTTCAACATTCTAAATTCAAATTCAAATTTTATTTTATCAAATTAAATTTTTAAATGTTCCTACATTTACTTTTATTTTTTCACTGAAGGACATGACATGAAATTCATTTTAGAAATTGTTATTTAAAACAAATAAGGACTTTACCAAAAATTATATCATTCATTATAAATATGTTATATATATATAACTATTATAAATAAAATTTTAATGGTATTTATTACTATTTATATTATTATTTTTAACTCTTAGGATATAAATATCCAATTTAAATAATTATAAAAAAAAGATGTTTTGTAGAAATGTAGCGTATCGTGTAACATACACCAAGTTGGTGTCATATGTAACATACACCAAGTCAATTTTGTGTGTAAAATACATAGATTAAATTCCATGTGAGGGAAATTTTTGGCTTAGAGAAATATAATATATTAGTGAGAGTTTAATTTATTTTAGAAAAAATGGTACATAAAAGCTGGGGGTGTTGCATTATAAATCCATTTAATGAACTTCTCCATTGAAATTTATCATTCTGTAAAAAATGGGTACAAATATGCTTCATCATGTCCTTAAATTCCTATCTAGCTTCCTCTAACAAGTTATTTCCCCATAAAAATTTTACGAGGTGAGTGGTCTTATTTCATAGAACATTATATATATAATCCAGAATTTCAACTTGTTATTCCTTTTATGAAAGATCCCGAACCAGTGGTATGACCTCTGGGTTCAGTATATGTGAAGGTTCAGGTATGTTCTTTATCATGATAGATAAATATAACACATCATGGACATTAGATAGGTATGGATGATGTTCTAATAGATATTTTACCATCTCAATATGATCATGAATCTCAGAAGAACTGATATTCCTAGGGCATAGCTTCCCTTTCATCCGAAATCTAGTAACATTATTCTAGGTAGAGATTCATAGAAACACCTACTCACCATCTTCAAATTCTAGATAACACCTTTGGTTATCAGTATCAAATTTTTTCCAACATTGAGATGCCTTGATATGTTTCTGAATGTCTCTAACCGTCTATAAAATTTCTTCAATTATATAAAGTCCCAATACTTTTCTTTCTCCCACCTCATCTTAGTAAGTTGGAGCTCAACATTTTATCCCATAGAGGGATTCATAAGGTTCAATATGAATTATTGAGTGGATGATATTGTTGTAAAAAAATCAATTATAGAATGGTGTTGATCACAACCACTTTTTCAATCCAGAGAACATTATTGGAACCTATCCCTTAGGGTTTTAACTTTTCTATCAAACTAAACATATATCATAGGATTATAAGTAGTGTTGCATCAAGTGATTTTTGAAGACTTTTCTAGAACATAGAGGTAAACTTCATATCCAAATCCAGCACAATATATTGTGGTATTCATGAAACGTTACAACTTTCTTAATGTATATCCTAACAACATGATCTAGAGAGAAGTATTCTTTAATAATGATGAATTGTGTTGACATTATACAGTGATTGAATACCACCCATATAGATTAATGCCTTTATAGTATTTGGGTAATCCAATGAAAAAATATATAGTGATGTTCTCCCATTTATATTCGGGTGTGGGTAATGGATGAAACATCCCCATTGAATTTTCTATTTC
Organism: Viscum album; assembly: GCA_963277665.1. Classification (NCBI taxonomy): domain Eukaryota; kingdom Viridiplantae; phylum Streptophyta; class Magnoliopsida; order Santalales; family Viscaceae; genus Viscum; species Viscum album. The sequence goes on from OY728129.1 coordinate 942,147,176, forward strand.
TACATTAACTTATTGTCATTCCAATCACCGAGATACAAACTCAACAATTTATTTATTTAGTCCATCACACCAGAATCATTCTATCATGTCTCTATAAATCCATTTACTTCTAGGATAAATATAGAATGAAGTATTATGATCTTCCTCTAACATATCATTCATAAAATCTTGTATAAAAGAACAAATACACTATTCTTAAACCATATTATTCTCTCCCTCTCAAGGATAAACTTAGGATTATGTATAGCATTTTTTGTAGCTCAATATCTTCCTTTTGTTCCTCCTTAGTCATCAGTGTAATATAAGTTTGAAAAATCATTTTAGACATATAATATTTTTCTGATTTCATTAGGATTTCTATCTCCATCATTTTAAAATCCAGAAATAATGGATCTTTTGTTATCTTTTTCATGGATAAGATAGCATGACCCTTTTAACTAAAAGTATCATCCACCTTATTCCATTTCCCAAGGTGGTAATATATTGAAAAGTCATAATCATTTATCAACTTTAACCATATTATCTTGAACATGTTCATCTCCTTATGTGTGGATATATATTTTATCCATTTATTATTAGTATATATTCCAAAAATATATCCAAAAATATAGTTCCTCTTTATATTTAATGGGAAAGTTCCCACTGCTAACTCCAAATCATGATTTTGGTAATATTTTATAAGAATATTCAACTTATGTGAGCCATTTTTGATAACTATGTTTCTATTCATAAGAATACATCCCAATGCCTTATTTTAAGCATCACTAATGATTAAAAACCCTTCTCCACAATAGGGTAATGTATGAATATGTGTGCTGACCAGCCTTCTTTTCAGTTCCATGAAATTTTCCTCACATTCATAAGTCCAGAATAAATTGACAACCTTTCGAGTTAACTTGGTTAGATTATTAGGTAGTCATGAAATGTTTTCTACAAACTATCAATATTATATAGCTAAACCATGAAATATATGGATCTCAGTCATCATTGTTTTTATAGGAAAGAATTCACTAGCCTTGATCTTTGATAGATCTACTTTTATACTATCTATAGAGATTATGATACCCAGAATTGAAACTTTTTTCATCCAAAATTTACCTTTGTAAATTTTTCATAAAGTTTCTCCTTATTTAGGGTATTTTGTAAAATTCTATTATAGTCTTCATTATCTTAATTTAACTTTTAATATATAATAATATCATCAGTAAATACTTGCACAAAATAATCGTTATAGTCTTGAAAGTATCTGTTCATTGAATCCATGATGATAGAAAGAGGATTAATAACACTAAAAGGGATTACTCTCTATTAGTAGTTTTCTTACCTTGTATAGAATTCCAATTTTGGATATATCCTCCTTTATGGTACTCAATTGATGATATCCGAAATGAAGGTCAATCTAGGAAAAGTATTGAGCTCCACTAAGTTGATTAAAAAAGTCATCAATACAGGGAATAGGATACTTGTTTTAGATTGTGTTATTTTTCCAACACCCTATAATAAATGTATAGTCTCATTGATCCATCGTTCTTTTCATAAAAAGAATAGGTTCACCCCAATATGTCACACATGGTCAAATTAATCCATTATCAAGTTTTTCTTGGTGTTTCTTATTCAATTCCAGCAACTAAATTGTTTCCATTCTATAGGGGGTATTTAGAATTGTTTTAGAACCATGTATGAGTTTTATTGAGAACTCAACTTCACATTTCTAGGGAAGGATATGAAACTATTCTGGAAATACATCCAAAAATTCATAGACAAAAGTAATATCATCGATGTTGATTTTCTCCCCAACCATTTTAGATAAATAGTCTTTATAAATTTAAATTAGAACCCATACACTTTATGAAATCTCCCCATGAAGTTCAAAAAAATAAACACATTGATGGACGATCATTGGTCTGTTTGAACTATCAAATGTAAATTCCATTTCATAACAATTTATATAGGATTTATATTGAAAAGCCCAATTCATTACTATAATGAAATCAAATTCAACCATATAATTAATGAAAATATTTGCAGGAAGTATATTCCCACAAACGTCAACTAGAGTGGAATCTAAGAATTGAGATGAAATCATCATACCATTAGGGGTATGCACAAATATATCCACATGAAATATTTTTGGTGTAATCTTAATACCCTTATAAAATTCTTTATAAATGAGAGAGAGGGTATTCCCATAATAAAATAAGTTATTTAAAGCTCTATATTGGATGGTATGTGTACCTTTCATGACTTCATTATGACACGAATCATCATAAACAGTGATCACATGATATTTCCCCATATCCCTTGGTTTAAGAGGTTGATTAGGTTGATCATAATCATTATTTGTTGGGTTTGGTCACTGTTTATCATAATGTGAATTCTCCATACAATTGAATCATTGTAGTGTGGGAGGTGAATTTTGTGTATATTTTCCAATATTTTCATCATTTTATAGCTTCTTCCCATCATTGTTGAAATAAATTCTCTAATGGCCTCCCCATGTTCACTTATAAAACTTATTAGAACCCATAAGACAATTCCATCTATGCTTATTTACACACATATATCATAAAGGAACTATAATTTAATTAACTTTATGGTTTTTAGATTTTTCTTTGGAATACATATTCATTTTCTTGTTAAAAACATAATATTGATATATAACTCCAACCAACATTTCAACAGTGATTTCAAAACACACAATCTCCTAAAATCTACTAAATTATCTTAGGGTTAATATCCTTCTAATAAATGGATTTATGACACTAAATAACCTTTCAACATTACTTTCTTGTTTGATGATAATTCTGGAAGCACGCATCAGAGGTCTTGTGAAATTAGTCTCATAGGTAACAATAGATTCATAATCATTTTAGTTGAACTCGAGGAACTCATTTCTCATATTCATATAAAGAACACTAAAAAATTTATTATTTAAGAATATGTTCTTCTACTCATCCCAATACATCTATTCAATTTCATCTTGATTCCATTTATTCATGATTACAGTCCACCAATGGTCTGCTTCACCTTCTAACTAATAAACATCTAAAATGACATTCTCATGATCCAAACCCAACAGAATAGATAATATCATTTCAAAGGTACTAATATAGTTCTCAAAAACATGTGTATCAAAAGACCCTCTAAAATAAGTTGTGTATTTCGTCATGAAGGACTCAACAATAATTTTAACTTCCTTTTCTCAGTTCAAAGTCCACCATGATTTATATATTGAGACATTCAGGTGAGCAGGGAAATGAGATTTTTCATTCCTACTCCCATAGCTTTTGGTTGTTGATGAGTACAATCATTAAATTGTCTATTGCAATCACCATTAACATGATTAATTCAAGTTCCAACCATTCTCTAAAACCAAAAGAATATAGTAAGAAATCATTATAATAATTAGAAACCACATAATCATGAAAGGACACTTATAAGATTTCTATGTTATGAAACCTTACTTAATCAAGGATACTATAGGTTTATCCCAGGTTATTCATAGACAACTTCAATTCAAATAATTTATGATTGGTCTTGAATTGTTTATGAATTTAGAATGAATATCTTCTTTGAGTGTCAAACTAGTTTTATAGCAAGGTCCGTTTTCTTGTTCCAGGTTACGCCGAGTCTAGACCAACACACCTTTTCGGAGTTGTTACTCCTAGATAGATCTTTTATAGAGCCACATATACCTTTAATATATATACTGGTATTTATTAAAAGGAAAACACTCACTCTATCCTTTAAAAAAATTCTAGGAAAATTTCCTATACTTTTCCCCATCATTATACATATATTTAGACATGTCCATAAGGTTCACACCAATGTTTTCTCTTACTGGATTCCAATGGTTAACTAAACATTTACACTGATACCAACTATATTATCCCTCTATTTTTATACCAAAATTTTACAAAACATTTCAGAATACTTAAAACAATATAAAAATAGACTACCAAAGACTATAATAGTCTAATGCCTTTGGAAATACAGAAACATAAACATCAGATCATAAGTGAGATACATTATCTTCCATTAGGTTCTTCTTGACTCGAACCCACCTATGAAATAGAAAACATAATACATATATTTATAACCTAGTACAAGAAATATAAATAGGGGTGTGGTCAGATTCTCAATAAGGGTAAAAAATGGAGACATGTAAGCATTGACAAGAGCATAAGGGTTTATAAACATGATCATGACAATAAAAGATCACACCCTACATATCATAATGTTAGAAACAATATTTATGGTATAAATATTAGAAATTCATAAGACATGAATTATAAGGAAATAAATAACATAATCTATCAAACCATATCTCAAGAATAAGATAAATAATTTAAGAATACATAAATATGGGAAATCTTTCCTTATAAGTCAAGACACATTGCTAGAACATATCATGGAACTTCATGGGTACCACAATAATAAGCCAGGATACACCACCATACCCAGTAGTAGTCCTTTCCTTTTAAGGGATAGGGTTTCCCCATCTTCCCATAGTGGATCAAGCCATTCAACTCGATTCAAATAATTATATAATGATATAATAATATCTATCCAATGCATTGGAGGGATATATAGGTACCACCTGCCTTATAATAAAACCACTCATAAATGTTCTAGAAGATAATAAGACATTCATCATATCATAAACCATAAAAGGTGATGGGTCTTATAAACATCCTATCATAAACCCATAAAATAAAATGAGTAACAATAAATTTTTATTGTATCATAAGATATGAAAAAGAGATAGCTTTCATAATCATTTTAACAAAGTGTATCCCCTGTAAAGAAGAAGGATTCAATAGAATATAACTTTTTAAAGGGAAATGGGTGTCATAAGAATCATTTTATCAAAAAATAAACTATAAAATAATTAATATGAATGGATAATTTAGATCATTTATTGTTGTGGAATGAGCAACATAAATTCATTTTTATCTTATATGGAAAATCACTTGGATGGTAATTTAAAAAAAAAATCTTTTAGAAATTATACTTTCTTATTTTAAATAGGACCCTAAAAACAATAAAGATTTTGAAAACAATTTTATTGAAAATAAAAATGAAAACTTATCAAGAAATATTTGAAAATATTTTGGAAACCATCATCATTGAAAACCTATAAATAGATATTGAAAATTGTTTGAAAAACATTTTCCTTGAAAACTTATTAAAAATATTGACAACATTACGAAATCTATTCTCCTTGAAAACTAATAAAAGAAGATTGAAAACTTTTTTATAACAATTTATCTGAAAATAAACTTTAAAAAATTTAAAGTAATGTTAAAAACCATAAAATAAAATACAATACATTTTCCTTAAAAAAATCTTAAAGGTCCATCTTAAAAAACATTGTTCTTGAATTTATAGAACGTGTCTCAAAGATGGAAATTGAGACAAAACTACATTTCAAATTTGGTAAATAATTAAACATAATACCCATGAAAGATATATCATAAAATGGATATGTAAATTATTATATAATTAGTTATAACATTACTATTATATATTCATGGGTAGTATAATTGGCAGACAAAAGAGATGAGTGATGAATAATCCATAAATCTCCCAAGAAAAAATGTAAGACTAGAAATCCCCTTACCATATGTCTTGACTCTCATCATACTCATTAAAACACATATATCATAAATATAATATTATTATATAGAACCATGTTATTATATTAAATACCATCTATTGTGTTATTATGACTTTACATTACCCTCTTGTTAAAAATTCCATGTTACGGTTTGACTTCGGGTAATTTTCACTTTTTTCTTCACATGTGTCTTAATTTGTTATATCTTTGGTACTTATACTTATATCATGATTTCCAGAATGTAAACCATGATATAAATATCATTTATATTCATTTTATATAAATTATAATTATCCATATAATATATATGTATGAAATAGAATTCACTGTTTATGGAGACGGTAGGTTATACATAAGCATCAAAGATATTTCAGGTTAATTGTCGTATTGATAGAAAGAATATAAATGAAATAATTTATATATATATATATCCTATAATTTCACTAATCCCATCCTTAATACATTCAATGTAGTGTGTGAACAAATCACATCACCATGAGGGCGTAGTAGTGCACACATCCTCAAACGATATTATCTTATTGAAGCAATATATATACTATAAATTAATGTTTTTAAAAATAATTAAATAATATTAATGACATAATACATATTATATATATCATATATAACATATTTTCCATTATAATTCCAACCATGAGAGGTGGTAAATCAAAACGAACAATCATCGTTTCATGAGGTGGTAGTTCAACGTAAACATAAATAGTATGTTTGTTACCCATTAAGTAGAATTGTGTATAATTGTATGTCGAAACTTTAGTATTAAAACTTATTATTATATTTAGGATAATTTTTTTAAATAATCATGGAATAATCATAATTTAACGAATGGAAAAATAAAATAAAAGAATGGATCTAGAGGGAGGGTGTTACCTCTTAATCAAGTAATTCCTTTTGGTTATCACCAAGGGGATTTCTTGGAAGGTTTTATGCCCAATAGAAGGTATAAATGAGGAAATTGGGGATGTTGATAAGTGTATTGGGTATATATTTTTTGAACCTAATAGTCTTATATATGTTAAGAATGGGTAGAGATGATGGCCTTTTATAAGGAAGGGAGGGGACATACATGGTATTTTTAAAATAAATGGGGTTTACCCACATTTTTACCTATATAAAGTCATACCAAACAAACAAAAATTAATAATATAATGTTAATGGAAAATTTAAATCCATAAAATGGGTTTTTTCTAAGTGGTAATATCATTTGGTCCCTTATGTTTAAGATACATTCCCTTATTGAGTATAATTTTAACTTAATCATTGTAATTAGTTTTAATTAATTTCACTAATAATTTTTGTCAAATAATTTTTTGTAATAAATAGAAATTATAATTTTTTATAATTATAAAAATTTAATCCATTTTTACAAATTCTAATAATATAAGTTACATAAATCAATTAAAATTCAATCCCGTGGAGGAGACAACACTGTGGGGTTTTAAAGTAAAAAATGATAAAAAAATTATGTGTTTTTATAGCCAAATTATTAGAAATTGGATCTAATAAACAAAATTTTATTCATTGAATTTTTTTTAATATAATTAAACTTTAAAATAATTTAAAGATATAGTTGAACCTTATTAATAAATTAGATGAAAAATGTATTTTGAATTAAATCTCTGTACTTTTAACTTTTCATCAAAAATGATGTTTCTAAAAATATACCAAAAATTTAACCTAATATAATTTCATCATTAAAAATTAAAATATGATCTTTATTTTATCACATTAAATTTATAACAGTTTCTAAAATTAATATTATATTTTTCATAGAAGGATGTGAAGGCATTTCATTTGAGAAAATAGTATTTTTAAACATATAAGGGCTTAAAAATTATATATTTCATTATCAATGTGTTTTATTTATAAAAAATTGTGATAAATAGTGTTTTAAAAGTATTTATTACTTTTAAAATTACTATTTTTAACATCTAAATTATAATTATCTCATTTAAATAATTATACCAAAAAAATATGATTTGTATAAACTCGCTATTTTATTTAACATATTCCAAGTCAGTGTTGTGTGTAACATACACAAAGTTAATGTTTAAGGTAATGTATTAAGATTCAATGTCATGTTAAAGGAATGATTGACTTAGTGCAATGAATTATATCAATGAAAATTTGATTTATTCTATAAAAAATGATGCATAAAAACTCATGGGGTTAGAGATATAGAATTTGGGTTTTATCAAATTATATCCCTATATTAAAACAATAAGCTAATTCTTCTCTAGAAAATAGATTCCATGGGCTAACAACACCAAAAAGGGTGAATTTATTTGGAATAAATAATTTCATGCTGTATGAAAATGAACCTTGATAGACACCTATTTTAAAACTCATAGGGGATAGGGTTTGTAAATTCAAAAACTCTTTAAAAACCATCATGATGGATTTGAACAATTAAAATGAATGACCTAGGTTAAGCCTATGGTTACATAGATTAAAAATATAGTGTCATGAATTAAAAATCATATATGTATTTTTTTCATGATTATGTGGTTACCTGCAATTATTATTGATTTTTAGACTCTGTATATTTCATTTTAGTAAGTGCTTAGAACATTATAGAACTTTATTAATAATGTGTGGAATAGAAAATTAAATTATTTCGCTTCAAAGAATCCAAACATTTGGCGAGTGAGAATTAAAACCCCCTATATTTTTCTCACACAACTTTCTCAATACATGAATCTTATTGAACGTCAAAAAAATGGAGGGAACTATATTATGTTGATTCTGTAATAAGGAAACACCCCCCATATTTAGTGGTTCCTATAATACTCCATTTTCTTAGAAATGATTCATTCACATTGAAAATATTTTTTCATTTATCTAGTTTTTTCAACATGAAAAAGTCATTTTGGTCGTCAATCATTTTGACGGCAATGTAAATACATGTTGGAATCTCAAAAAAAATTTAAGGGAACATGATTAAGTTTAATTAATAGAGTATAATGATATTATGAGATTATTTTTCAATAATTAGTTCCATCATATTGTTCATAAGAAATGGACAATTAATTACTTGAGCTTAAAAAGAAGGACTATGATTCTATTGGTACATATGAGGATAGTTTTCAAAGACATTTGAGGTAATATACTGGTGTTATCATTCAAAATGAATATAAGATTGATTGATCCTTAATTTGAATAAAACCAGGTATCCTAAAAGTTTCATTCATAATGGAATTCTGTAGATATGAATAAATTGTTTATGTTCTCTCAAGGGGGAAATGGAGATTATAGTTACCCATCAATATCATAATTTTAAAAGGAAAGTATGATTGTGTTAAAGATAATATTTAATAACCATAAAGAAATGAATTTGATCTTTCCTTCATGCTCGATTGGTGGATTTCAATAAATATTAAATGGTACTAAGGGGACTGGTAATATCTTTAGTGTGAAAGGGAAGGTCATCGGGTAATTGAACATCAATGTGATAAGGAGGAGTTAGATAATGATGAAAATATTAAAAAACCTCTACAAAATGAATAGCCTACAAACCTGTGTTTCAAATGAAAGGATTAAGAGAATTATTATAAATATTTCCCACATCTTAAGGCTAATTAAAATAATTAACGTATGTAACCTCATAAGTATTGATATAGAGGGATGCATCATGTTATAAATATATCTGAACAGGTATGAAATAAAAACATGATGAAAGGTATGATTGTCATCCACTATAAATCTGTTAATATCTTATTTGACTAAGGATATACCCATTAATTCATTTTTAAATAATTTTATAAGGGTATCATGATTCTACCCAAGTGATTAAATACATAATTAAAAGTGAAAACTCTTATATTTATGATGATTACATCTCAATGTTATGATTCATATCTATTTAAGTTTTGGATAATTGTCATCCTAGAAATATTTTCATTTTTCCTCTATATGAATTTTATGCTTTCATATGATTATATTTGATTTATATACAAAATCCCATATAAATTTCTATAGAAGGGAAGTCACAATTGATATTCCAAACAACCCTATTATTATCTTCCAGTGTGATAATAAATATGAAATTTTAATGGGAATTACATAGAATTTATGGGTTGTGATTCTTTTTCAAGGGGAGAGATTATCCCATATGGTTTGTGAGAAACTCACGATCGATGATATTCATATTGTGTGAGAGTGTATTGAAATATTTCAATAAAATATTCCAAGACATCCACCAAAACATATTATCGAGTTACTAATAGAACGCATACCTAGTTCCATGCTTGTTATGAATCCCTATATAATTTCCTTGATTGAGTTATGGAAATTTTTAAAGAAGTACTATGAGAACATTGTTAATGTATTCATTCAGCCATGTCTGTATCCCTGAGGAAAACCTATTCTTTTTTTTTCAAAAATATATATAGATTGATGAGACCCTATATTGATTATTAGGATCAGAATAAGATCATGATAAAGAAAATGTTTCATCTACCCCATATTGATTACCAATTTGATCAACTATGTAGAGCTTAATACTTTCCAATTGCGACCTTCATTATGGATATCATTGATTAAGGGTAAAGAAGGAGGATATACCCATGATATAATTTTTTTGAAGGTATTGACACAATGAATATATAGTGATGTCACTCGGTCTTATTAATGTCTGCACAATCTACATGTATTTAATGAAAAGAGTCATTAGGGATTAACATGATCATTTTGGGTTATTATTTATAGAATATAATCTTATATATTCAAATAGAAAGTAAGTCCATGAAGATAATATAAGAATTATACTTAAAAATATAAGGAATGAGAATCTGTTTGAAAAATTTATGAAGATTGAATTTTGGAACCAAAAGGTTTCATGTTTGGGACATTTTATCTCAGGAGAGGGTATACCAATATATACATCAAATAAAAAGGCTATTGAATTTTTCCCAGACAAATAATAGTGGCTAATATCCAATGATATATTGGTTAAAAATGATTTTATCAATGGTTTGGATAATTTTTCCTGAATATATAATTTAATCACCATGTTAACATAGAAGGGAGCCATGTTCCTTTGGGAAGATGACTGTGAGAAAACATTGATGGATATGAAGGTTAGATTATTTAACACCATTGTGATTACATTTCCATATAATGGATACGGGTTTTTAATCTATAATGATACATCAATGAAGGGATTAGGATTGATTATTATATATAATTATGTGTTATTAGCTTATGCCTCATGAAAATTGAATTTTTGTGAGAAAAATTACCCAAATCATGATTTAGAGTTAGCTATGGTAAAATTTTCATTAAATATTTGGAGGAATTATCATTATAGATAAAATTATTAAATATATATTGATCGAAAACTAATTTTATATGTATATATTCACAAATAATGTGTTAAATATGGACTATAGAATATGCTAAGATCAAGTTAAATATTATTGCAGCTAAATACATTAACACCCTGAGAGAGTGAACAAGGTGGATAATGTCTTGAATTGAAAAAATAATTTCATCTTATATATGATGAGGTAAAAAATGATCCAATATGTCTATAATTTAAACGGATGGATTTGGAAATCCTGGTCAAAATGTAGAAATATTATGTATCTTAACTGAATGTTCAACGATATTTCCATATTATTATTTAATAGGCACATAAAGAAGATGTAGATATTTGAATGAAGGTAAAAAAATTTCCTGAGATTAACCTTGAACATGATGGAATGTAATAGTTTAGGAACTATATATATCTTTCAGCCATACCAAATTTAAATAAGTATTTGTTAGAGTAATCTCATAGTTATTCATTATTTATTCATCCATGATGTAAAATGATGTATAGATATTTGAATGAGTATTTTTTTGGGGATGGAATGAAGAGAGATATCCCAGAGTTTGTATATCAATTCTTGGTCTTTCATCATGTTAAGGATGGGAGTCAATATTATAAGTGTATGTTACATCTATTACCCATAATAGAATGTAAATGGGAAAATATCACCATGGATTTTGTCTTCAGACTCACCAAAATAACAAAAAGGAATAATTTTATATTTATTTTGTTCGATTATCATAAAAATTCAAAAAAAAACATCTCTATTAAAGAATATTTTCCTATGAATCATATTTTATGGAAATACATTAAGTAAGTGGTACAGATTCATGGATTAGAACATTAAATTGAATCTCATATGAGCCTAATCAATAACAAAATGTTCTAAATAAGTCTTTATCATGCTCTTGATATAAATTTTTATTTCAACACTGTGTGTCATCATTAGATAGATGGTTATTATGAGTGAATAATTTAAACTGTATAGGATATTTTTGAGATCTTATTCAATATAAATTAATAGTGTCTAGAATTAACACCTTCATCAAGTTAATTTTTCTTATAATAATTTATTTCACACGAGTATTAAGATGATTCTTTTTTATTCCCTATATGAAAAGAAATGTAGAACTTCAATATATTATGATGAAGTTGGAGAAATATATATTGGTTCCTAATATTGCTAAATAAATTATAGGAATGGTTACAGAAATTCAGTACCACATAAGGGCGACACAAAGTTTGTAGAAACGTTATTCTCACAATCATCAGTGTGATCTAAAATTTGAAGTTGGAGATAAGAATTTTCTTATAATTTATACATGGAAGAACATAATAGTATTTTTAAATAATGTAAAACTAATACCAATGAATTTTGGTCCCAATAAAATTAATGATCATATTGGGATGGTTTCATTTAGGTTTTTTCTTCCACCAAACCTCTCTCAAGTTCATGATGTGTCCCATGTATCACTCATAAGGATGTATATATCTAATCAATAACATGTATTTATCTTAGATGTTATACTTCTAGATAAAGGTAATTTTTATTTGGAATAGCTTTTGCAGATTCTGGAACATACAGATAATGTTCTACGAAAAAAACCAATAATCTTCTCAAAATTGTGTGGTGAAGAAACCACTTTGAGATAGATGTGGTGGAACTTGAGGATATGATGAGGAAGAATTATCCATATATATTTGTATTATATTAAATATATTTTAGTAAAAAGTTTATTTTATAGAGGGCAGGATGTAAAACCCCAATATTTTATTAAATATTATTCTTTTAAATAAATATAATTTCTTCTATAGGTTATGTTTCATACTACAGAGAGTTTCAACAACCCATGATATATTATTAATATTATCATTTAAAAATTAATATTATTACCAAGACCTTTGACTTATCAGAATTAATATGGATAAAAAATTAAATATTAAGTATTATGGGTTTATATAAAGAAAACATATTGATAAAAAAGTACTTTATTTATGATTAAGTTGTTATATGTTTCAAAGATACTATTTTCTAAAAAAAGATGATTTTTATTTTTCATGTGAAATATTGTTAAATTATTATTTGAATCATTTTTAAAATAATATTATTAAATAAAATTCATTTTTGAAGTCATCATGTCAAAATTATATTTGGTGAATTTTTTTATTTTTCTGAAATGATTAGTTTTTAGTTGAATAGTGAAAAGAGTTGTTTTTATGAAATTTGAAAGTTCATTTAATTAATTTATAAGGTAAATATTATTTTAAAATGGGTTTGAAAGTATTATTGGTTCAATTCTATACTGATAAATCAAATTTTTTTCATTAGAATCATTTTTTTGTTGAATTTTTATATAAAAAAATTTAAACTGTTTGAACATTTTATCTATGGAAAAATGCTTTCTCATTGTGATTTTGTGTTAAATATTAAATTCAAAATTTCCAATTATATAATTTTTATTAGTAAAAATGAATTCCATATTTATATTGATAATAATTTAAATTACCTAAAAATTTAGACTTTTTATTTTTCTTTTATGAGTTGTAATAAGAGTATACAATATTTACCACAGTTAATGTTAAAGTATGATTACCAGGGGTTAATTAAAAAAGATAAGGGTTAAAAATTACAAAAACCATGTACATAAGAAATTTTATTACCATATTTAGACCTTATAGTGTAAAATTATCTGTAAATATCTATTTTTTATCCTTATTTCATGTTACAAATGTGGTTACACATTTTTCATTTTAAAATATTTCAATTATGCCACTCACTTTACTTATAAAATGCCACCAATTTTCCTATCCTTGTCACAAATAGAAGTCCCGTAATATGGGCCATGAAAAAAACTAAATCTCTTCATTAATTCCCACCTCCTGTATTTTTATAATTTTATGCGTTTGAAATCCATCCTTGGAAGAAATTTTATGGAAACCAAAAGAAGTTGTCTGAAGAAGAGGTAATGTCCCTAACCAAGTGTTCCATTCTATTTATTCCATCACATCCTTACATTATTATTAAAACGTTATCATATAATAACATAAGTATACTCCACATAATAAACTTTTTTTAGTGTAATTAAATAAAATCATCTCCACTTCCATTAAAATTTAATACAAAATCATCATTCGTGTGTATAGTGGACTACTGCCTCAAGAATTGATTTTATTAGATTTCCATAAACACCCATAAAACATAGATATAATTATGGATAAAATTTTTATGTATGATATATAATAAATTATTTAAATTATATATTTATTACATAACACATAACATCTTACTTTATATTATGTGGGAGTATGATAACAGCTCTTATTTGTATGATAGACTAGAACCAAACAAATCGATGGAATTAGATGAACCATTATATAAAAATTAATATGGATATTTATTATTGTAATAATTGATATAAATGAAATAAAATGGTTATTTATGTTTAATATATTATTTAAAGTTCATTATATCAATCCATCACACAAATGGAAATAACGTTCCAACAAATGTACGACCTGTCATCTACATGAATGGTGTTTTTCATTTTCTATCTAAAAAATTGATGGATTAATATATATACATATATACATAACATATATGATATTTATATCATGTTTAAAGATCGGGATATTATTAAACCATGATATATGTAATATGACCACAAATAACAAATCTAAATATAAAACAAAAATAAATCTTTTATTGCCAAAAACGTTACCTTAATATGAAATTGTTAATAAAAAGGCAATAAAATGTTATAAGTAATTTTTTTTTGTTTTATATATATAAATAAGGTTCTATAATATATTTATAATCAAAATATATTTACTATACAAGTGTATTTAAAATTTATGATTAGAATTTCACACATAAGGTATGTGATATTGGTGTCACTTTTTACTTATATGAGTCACATACCAAATTCACCACCCTTTCCTTTTATGTGATGTGTATACTTACTGTGAATAAATTTTATGATTAATATACTTAAAATTCTGGTGATTTAAATAACCATTTTGAAATCCTTATTTCAAGGGGATTACAATTCAATGTTACTGATTTGGTATGGTTTTTAGGATACAATTTCATCGTTTATCAGGATTGTTAATGATTTTGTGTCCAATAATAAAATATTATGTTAAAACTCTCACAAACCATATGAATATTATTATACTATAGTTATTTAATTATAATAAATGGTTCCCCATGATTTTCCTCCCATTATGTACTCAATAAATCAAAATAGTGTTTGATGAAAAATCGTATTTATTTCTCTCTCTGATCGAAAAATGTTTTTCATCTAGAACCATGTTTTATAAAATTTATTTCAATTTTTTTAATTAAAACATCATGATTTATTAATTTAATCCATATCCATGTTTCATTTTAAAAAAAATAAATTAATCTTTTTTTCCATTTTACAAACAATGCATGTTAGGTTTTTATCCAAAATGAGAAAGGAATCATTATTTTAATGTGTATATCATGAACAAAATTTCCAAACACCAAAAAAATTTATTTCCTTAAACTTAATTTATATTTTTTCAATATTATTTTCAATGAAAATCACTTCCAAAAAATTTTATGATTATATAATTTAAAAAATGGCGATTTTGAAATAACAGATATTTTCCCCACGATATGTTCCAATGATATTTCATTTAAAATATTTGTCCTTCTAAAAATACATCACTTGATGTTACATATTATATAATGGGGATATGATCCTAGGAAACCATTATTATTTATTCTCTAATTTGTTGTTTATTATGATTAAAATATTATTTTAAAACCTATATATTTTTACATGGGTTATTCATTGATGAGTTGAATATGAAACATGTTTCTTTTCCATAGGATAATTTATGATGAAAAATATTTTCTGGAAAGATGGTTCCATGGTATTAATGGTGAGGGACTGGATTAAATGGATAGATTTGTACTCTTAAATATAGGTTGTTGGTGCATATATCGGGAAAGTAACAAGGCTAGGTTTGAAGTTAATATTTCCATGGAATTGTCCATTTTTATGAGGATGAAATCATTAATGATTGATCTGGTGAATGGATTTAATAAATAGAATGATGCTACTTCATTGAGTTCTTTACAAGGGAATGGTTTTATATTTCAACAACTCATCAATGTACTAAGAGGGAACTTTGTTCAATGGATGGACCCAAGCACAGGTTTGAAACTGAACTTTGATGGTTCATGCATGCTTGGAATTATGCAAGGAGGAGGGATGGTTCATGATGATTGGGGATGTGTACTGATTTTCTATTCTGCATAATTTGGGATGTGAAATTCAATTCAAGCAGAGCCCAAAGCCATGCAGATGGGTATTGACTTGTGGGACCAGAAATGTATTACGCTCAGTCATATTAAAACCGATTCATTAATTTTTCATAATGAAATGCATGGTAAAATTCCAAATCCTTGGTCAATAGAGTATTCCCTCAAGAAGGGAAAATCTATACTGAAAAATACCTACATTAGGGTTACTCATGTATGGTGGGAGGGAAACAAAGTGGCCGATCGTCTTACTTCAATGGTGGTGGTCGATCAAGGCAAGCATGTCATTTGTTTTCAAGTTCTCATCAGTTGGATCCAGAGGGGGTTAATTTTATTGTATGGGCTCAATTGGGTCTTCATTATTTTAGGCCCCCTAGATGTTTTTATTTGAATTCATTGTTGTTGTTTTTTCTTTCTCTTTCATACAAATTTAGTGTTGATGATGATTATGAAACCTATACTTTTCCAAATGTTATGTAATGATTAAATTTTATAAAACACATTTTTTTCATGGTTTATGATATGATTAATATTTTGTAATCTTGTGGAATAAATATGTATGATTTAAATTATGTAATGGGTGGGACCTATATCTCCCTCCAATGTTTTCAATAATTATTGATATCTCATGTTCTGAATAGCAATATAATGGGGAGTGTATCGATTTTAGTCTATGGGTCTATCCACTATGATACACTTGGGAGTAAAATATTACTACTACAATGGTTTGGAGAGTGAACCCATTCCTCTATGGAAGTCATTGTAATAATCCTTGAACTAAAAAGTAAGTGATTTTACAGGTCTATATTGATGCCAAAAATCTATTCCATAGTCGATAGTTATGTTCTTGTTTTTCATGATCATTGATTTCATTATGATTTATGTATTATAAACTACAATGATTTATTCAGTGGATAAATGTTATTATCTATGGTGTTTAGGTTATGACTTTTAAAATTTTATTTTCAAATTGAAATAACCATATTCTCATGATTTTTAAATATCTCACTTGCTTAGCCATATTATGAATCTAAGCTCACTCTTTTATCATGATTAAATTCCACATGAGTTATGATATGAATATGAAGGGTGATAGTTAAGAAAAACATAGTCAGAGATGATGTATCTTACTTATGGACAAGTTTTTAAACTATCCATCTGTCTAAAATCACTAGACCTAAAAAATTATGACATAGGTTATCATGTTATTTGATGAATATTCATCCATTAAGATGTAATATTTATGTATGCGATGTTTTGGTCTTTACAAACTATTAGGAGAGAAGGATTAGGGAGAAAATTATATATCCATGTGGCCCAAGTGTGTAGATAGTGAACCTCTTAATATATGTGATCTATATAGTTCCTCTTTGGTTTAGAAAACCATTCTAGGTAACTGTTCATCCTTATGTAGTTTTGTTATTTTTTTCTTTTCCATTTCTTTTTATATGAGGCTTCTATCCTATGCGACCCCATTCAACTCCCACAACCCAATAAATTATTATGTGGTTTCTTCCTCCTACCAATTTTCTCACTAAATTACTTGAGGTGATTTATTGGTGGGTATTGTTCTAGATAAAGGGTTATGTGTATATATTTTTTATTATTATTTCTCTCTCTCTTTTTGTCCAACACCTCTAACCCTAATCTTCACTATTTGATGATTTTGTTTGCTTGGGTTTCTATTATTTAGGGATTTCTGTTTATAATTTTTTTAATACATAATAATAATTCCTTCTAAGTATTGTTCTTCAAAGGTGTTATTTTTATATAACATGAGGCATGTGATTCTTTTTAATTCACTCTTATTCTGGAGTTCCATTATTTATTGGTTTTTCTAAATTCATGTTAGCCTATATAATCTTCATGTGGACTATATATCCTCATTTTGATACATATTTAATTTACTATGATTTATATTCAATTTGAAAATGAGTATAATATCATTATTGAAATGGTGTATTGATGTAAAATGTTATTTTATTAACTTCCCATGTTTTATGACATGTGCATTTGGATTTCATGATGAAAAATACTTGTTTTTTTGTTTAAAGAAAAAAACTATTTTCCAAAGTGGGATTCCTTTTATATTAAAATAGGGATTTCATTATATAAATGGTTTCTTGGTTTTTAATTTTGAAATTGAGATTCCCTTTAAATGTTTTTTTATGTTTTATTTTTTTTTATTTTTTTGGAATTCCATATTGATTGAGAAATTCACTTTCAAATTTATATGATATTTTTATAAAAGTGAGGGCCTAGTTGTAACTATGTAATGTGTTAAATGTTGACAATTCCATTTTTCCCTTAGTTTTCTTGGGGTTATTCATATCCATGTGATTAATCCTTGGTTAATTGATTCATATTATTTTGTTGTATTTTGGTTCACATTGAGATTAGTTTGGGAGGTATGAAGGATGTTATTGTGATTCTATCCTTATAGATTTGTTATTTCCATGTGATGATGTCACTATACATGGACCACCAACATTATTTTTCCATGAGGATACTGAAGATGATAAGTGATAATTCCTAGGAAATTTCATGGAAACTTGAGGTTTTATACTTGATTGACCCCCTGTTGTTGTACATAACACATAGCTTTGGGATTTATCAAAGAAGTGACTTCACTATAAGATTTGGTGGATGTATGTGTGATTGTTTCCCTACTACTACTAAATTCTACATCTGTTTGTATTTTCCAGTCCTGTTAGACCACATGATTTTCCCTCATGTTATGTATCTATGTTTTTTATTTCATTAATATAATGGAATATGAATGGCTTATTGCTCTTATGGTAATTTTCATCTATGATCCTTTTCGGTTTAGTCATATAGTTGATTATTTTTATTACATATATCTAATATATTTATTTATGATACTTTTTCATGATTGTATCATTGTTTACCTTGTTTCCATGTGTGCTTTGATTTTTGAATCATTATTACTTAAAATTTTAAAAAAGGCAACTAGTATTCCAATGGAATTATTAGATTAAAAAAAGGATTCTGAAGTATTTGAAACATTATATATGTTCACTTTTAGAATTGTAATGTTTGAGATAATGTTTTTGTTTCCATTATAATTTCCATTATTTAAATAACAATAATTCAATGAAATGGTTTTAAAAGGGAATCCTTGAAGAATTGAATATTAAAAAATTGCTTTACACTCAAGCTTATATGTTGAAGATGAAAACCAATATTTTCTACACCTTTTTGCAATGTAGAATAATTTATTTCTTAAATAAAATAAGTTTAATGGAATCATTGTTTTATTATACTATATTTGGGTCACACCCTACATACTCATGTTGGTAGGTATGTTAAATTCATGTCTTGTGATGGTCATTTTAGGTATTATATTTTAGGTAGATTCAATTAAAAGATTCCTTGTATGTGGATAGTTTTTGGTATCATTATGGTTACTTGAGTGACACAAGTAGATAATGATTGGAACTTCAGTTTGTTTAATCAATCATCTCAAGTTTCATTTCCACTTCGATCTTTTGTTTTATTATTTTATCTTCCATTATAGTTTTGTTAATCTTTATTATATGCTTATTTATATGATATTGCAATTTTAGTATGAGCCTACATATTTATGTTATTCCTAGATTTTATGTTGAGTTTGTTCAACTTCTGGAGGCTGAAACCATCTATATTGATTATTTAAAATACCCTTATTCATTTCGGGGGGCTATGGTATAGTGGATACTCCTCGGGTATATAGCGGACCGATTTAGGCAATAGTGTGGATATAGATCTATGTTAGTTTGGTACATAGTTTAACCTAAAGTATTTTTTATTATATGCCAATTATATCTACAATTATTGGAATTTATTTTGAGTATCTTGTTTTTTATATTTTTGGTTACATTTTTATTTCATTTTTTCATTTTATTCTTGCATATTTCTGTGTTCTATTTATTTTATATGACTATATTTCATTGTATTAATAGATCATTCTAGTTTCTTGGTAGTTATTGTGGCTTTATTACACAATTTTTTCATAGGTAAAATCATTCCCAAAAACAAACATTGATACCCAAGGAAATTTAATGTATCCCATTAGGGTTAATAATTGCCTTTATGCCTTGTGTAAAGTAAGTTTGGGTTCTAGTTTGGTTATAGAATGAGCTAGTTTATTAGAAAATATATTAGATACTGGTTTCTTAAAAGGTTCATGCTTCTTGAAATAGGTTGGTATTATAGATAATTTATCATCATTGAGAACTGATGGGGTTCGACATTAGTAGTTGTCTAATAAAATTTTTTGATAATGATAATTAAATCTTTATGGGTATTAGGTATTTAGATTTCATATTAATTGTCTTTGTGTGTTATTGTTTTGGGATTATGGTGTTATAATCCTCATTGGAATAATTTTAGTTTCTTTGTGGTTCTCTTTATTTTTGGGATGATACTAGAAGAAGAGTCAATAACACAAAATTATACACATGGTTCAACAAATGTGCAATGTTCGGGGACATGATTTATGATTTATTTTTTAAGATGATGAAATATTGGTGAATGGACCATGAAACTAGAAATCATAGTCATTCATAGTTTTTCATTCAATTATTCATTTATATTTAGACTACTCTTATGTGATACAGAAATCTGGGTGTGAATTCAAGGTATATTAGTGGTGTTTGATGATGTTTTTTTCACTTTTTATGGGACTCTAGATTTCATTCTTAGTGAGGGTATCAATAAAAAAAGTTTGGTAGAAAAGGGGTTTTCATGAAAATTTATTATGGTCTAAAATGACGCCTTAGGTATTAGTTATAAATGGAATCATTTTTTATTATATTTGTATGAATTTTTAAACATTACAATTAAATAAATAAATTATTTGGGTTTAAAACCATTTTTTGGTTTATTTGGAAAGGATTATGGGCCTTTGGTGGGAATTTTTAGGTGTGTCTAGTTTTGAAATGAAAATTTATTTTTTGGGGGAATTTTATTAATGGTTTGAATTTTTTATACTAACATGTCATATCTAAGGAATGTGTTTTGAAATAACTTATTTTTTTTATTATTATGTGAGATTATTCATTTAAAGAGGAGTTAGTGGCTAATAAATATTTGATATATTTCTAGTAAATTGTTGTAGTAATTTTGGATTGTTAAATCAAAACAATTTATAAGTGTTTGGTTTGTTTCAAATGAATATATGTATTAGGAAAATTAGTTTTGAATTATTTTCAGATGGGATGAGTTTAATAATTATTGGAATGTTTATATCATAATTATCTTTTTATAAATATTTTCTTTCTTGTTTTTTTTCCATTTATGTGTTAGGACTAGTTGGTTTTTATTTTGAAATATCAGTAGATCATATTCATTTTTCAAATTGTTTAATATGTGACACCCAATTTTTTTTTTAAAAATAGTAAAAAAAATTATTTGGATGAAAATTATGGTAAATATTATTACATATAGATTTTAGTCCCATTATTGTTTATCCCATCCTAGGATCTCAATAGAGTGGCAGATTCCATTTTCTATCTTAGCATGTATCGATATGCCTTGATGAGTTGTTTGTGCCTATTTTTGTCTAGTGAAATTATTCCCAGACCATTTATGTGAAGAATCCATTGAGTATTTGAGCCTTCTTTTAAGTTTTGTGAGTGTTTATGTTCAGTGGATCTACTCATTGTTTCATTATATTATGTATCTCTTCAGACCTGTGATATATTATTTACTCTTCTATGGATCCAATAGAATTTTAATAACTAGTTATTTTGAGCTTTCAGTGCTTGTTAGATGTGGTAATTCTTGTCACTATTTGGATTTTTAAGGTGTTAATGTAGAGTGAATTTAGGATGTGGTTCTGATTTCTAAGATAATCTATTTTAGGACTCATTATTAAGGATCCTAGAGTGGATGGCATTTTTAGGTGACAAATTTTTTTATCATTTAGGTTCCATATGAAATAAACTTATGTGATATGTTTTTGTTTTAGGATATTCAAAATTTTAACCTCAGTTTTATTTTTCTGGTCAATTTTTGATGTCATATTTGTAGTTAGATCTACAAACAATGTTTACTTGATGGATTTCAGGGGTATTTTCTTTCATGATTGTAACGCCCTGACCCCAGAAGCCCAGAGTCGGTGCATTATTAAGTATCATTGGCATGATCACAATAATGTCATTTACTTACTCACATGGATATTCTACTAGTCGAATAATCACATGCAATATAAATAGCCACTTTCATAACGATGGAATGCATAATGCCAGACTTTTATAACCACATTGTCATGGGTTTGTGCCAAGACTACAAATAAGATTTTTTCAAGGCCTTGTTCCAAGACACTTGTTTGTCTCATGAGACATACTGATGCATCAAGGAGCTATAGCGGGATCCACCCATCACTTACCAAGTCGAATACATTCCTCATATGAAAGATTTGAAACATAACATAAACATTCGTATTAAAACAAGCATATTAAATGTGAATACTTTATCCACAAACCATGAATGGTATAAAAATATCACATCCACATTCAAACATAACTTATTCAATACAATATGAAATATTTTATTTTAACATATTAACCTCAATAAAGAATAATGAAGGATATTGACATAGATAAAAATAATCATCAAAACTATTTGAGATAAATATCCCCCTTTTTCTTGAAAACATTTTAATATAAAACTTTGAAGAAGCCATTTTAAAATAGATTTTTAAATCAAAGTGTCACATACCACTTTGAAACTTTTAAAAGGAATTTTAATTTTAAAACATTAATTTACATATAAATAAAACCTTAAAATCATTTTTAAAACATGGACATTAATTAGAAATATTGAGAAGAATAAATATTTAAAACATTTAAAATGGTATTTTAGTTAGAGTTACTATCCAAATGAGAGACACTTAAATACTGAGAATTGAGGTAATAAAAACTTTGTAATACAATGATAATAAATTATTTCATTATATACTATTTCAAAGGATAGTATATACACCATATAAAAGTGAATTGGTGCATAACAACAAAGGAGTCTCAAAGGAATGTAAATTGAGATGAAATCCCTTATAAAGACAGTATCCTTAGGTAAAAGATAAATCAATGACATAATTATGTGTGACAAATATAAATACACTCAATATTATAGAATATTCAGTGTAAATCAATCATAGGACATTCACACATATTCTTGTAAAAACAACACCAATTACTTGGATGTTTAACTCAATGAATGGAAATTGAGTTTAGATCAAGTTTATATCAGTGACATGAGAAATTATCAATGGAGGGATTATTTGTATCAAAATTATATCCATACAAAGTGGAGTGGAAATTACTACATAAGTAAATAAATATTTATTTCACACATAATGTTGGAGTAAAGTAATCAATGAAGTATGCGTAAAGCCCACTGAGTGGAAATTGAAATTTGAAATTCCCTTTTTGATTTGGTAACTTATGAAACATAAAACCCATTAAAGAAGAATTATAAAATAAAGATTTAAATAATCATAAATTAAATTATATTACATCAATAATATAATCATGGATAGTACATAAGCCACACAAAATGAAATAGTGTCCAGTATAGCATGAATCTCACAGGAATAAAAAGTGAGATGAAATACCCTTACTTCGTTGTAATCAATTGAGTCGTATGACCAAAAGTTAATAACCACCAAATGAATCACATAATACCATGAATATAAATAAAATCATGATTATATATATATATATCAAATGGAAATACACAATACACCACATGAAATAAATAAGTGGCGAAAAATGGAAATCTCATGTAAATAAATGTGATATAAGAAACCCCTTACTTTGTACTTTTCCTTGGTCGATGGTAGGTTAACCTCCTATATAATGTTGAAATATTTTTTATTAAATTATAAAATAATAATATAAATTAATATGATATCATATACGATATTTTAATATTGCTTTTTTAATAATAAGGTGGAATGGAGATTTATTATCCGGGTTATAAGGCAGCTGGGCTTTCATGAGTGGGTCTGTGATATCTACTTCAGATGATATTCCTCCCTATGGATCTCTATCTCTCTCAAAGGGAAAATATTTGGATTTTTTAAATCAGTACGTGGAGTCAGGAAGGGTTATCCACTCTCTCCGAATCTTTTTATCTTTCCTTAGGAGGCTCTCTCACGAAACTTACAGAAGGGATTGGAGGAGGGAAGGTTGTTGCCTTTTATCAGCAGGGGTGGTAGGGAAGGTGTGTCTCATTTGATGTTTGCTGATGACATTCTGATTTTTACAAACGGTCAATGGAGATCGTTGAGGGTACTCATGAGGATTTTTAATATGTATGGGTGATGGAGTGGCCAGTGTATCAATTCCAGTAAGAGTCATGTTTTTATTTCCAACAAATGCTCGAGTAGTCGATCCAGATCTATCCAAGATATATTGGGGTGTCATAAGAAATCTCTTCCTATGGACTACCTCGGGGTTCCACTTACTTTTGGGTGTGTTAGAAAATGCTTCTTCGAGGGTTTTATCAATCAGGTGTTGGGGCGTATCTTTGACTGGAAGAAAAAATTGCTATCTTTTGGTGGGAGGGTTACCTTGATCAACAATGTACTTTCGGCCATCCCAATGCATGTCTTCTCAGTCCTGTGTCCCCCGAAGGGATCCATTGATAGAATGGAAAAGATCCTGAATAATTTTATTTGGGATTCCAATCATACCGTCCATTACCATTAGAGTGCTTGGGCTTGGCTAGCGAAGCCGGTTGAATAAGGGGGAGTTGGTCTACGTGACATCAAGGATACCTGGAAAGGCATGCAAACGAGACTTACATGGGATATTATAACGGGTGACTCACTTTGGTCTTCTTTCT
Organism: Viscum album; assembly: GCA_963277665.1. Classification (NCBI taxonomy): domain Eukaryota; kingdom Viridiplantae; phylum Streptophyta; class Magnoliopsida; order Santalales; family Viscaceae; genus Viscum; species Viscum album. The sequence continues at coordinate 942,172,274 of OY728129.1, forward strand.
TCACAGCCCGTTATGGTGACTGGGGGTGCTGCAGGAATTTTGTAGGCTATCTCTTACTAGGCTTTCTAGATGTATGTTCGTGTGCCTGGATGAATTACAGGATTCAGCACGGTGGATTATTGGGAAGGGCGACATTCATTTCTGGAAGGACAACTGGGTGGGTGAGAAGCTATACTTCCCTGGGTGTCCCATGCCAGAGATTAATTTTAGGGAATCTTGTGCCTTAAATTTATTTTTACAAGTGGTTTTGATTCAGGAATAGATGAAGCTATTTGGGGAGGTTATCTTGAATTCGGAGGAGGACAGATGCTGTTTCACGAGATCGAGTTTGGGTAAGTTCTTGTCCCAGGATTAAAGGAAGCTTCACCAGGGCGAGTTGAGGGATGATGCATGGGTGCCGAAGTGCTGGTGTAAAGAGCTTCCAATCAAGATGAATTTTTTGATTTGGTGTATCATCAAGAGAGCTCTTACCACGAAGGATAAAATTCAGAGGAAGGGAGTGCTCTAGGCCTCAAGGTGTTATTGATGTGTCGATCCTCCGAGAGAAACTGTGGTGCACCTGTTTTGTTAGAGTGAATGGGATTTGTCTCTCTGGTCGAACTTCCTCCCTCTCCTGAGCCCATCTGTTGGTTTTTATTACGCTTCAAGATTTATTGGATGCATGGTTTCAGGGATCAGAACCCATGACATGAAAGGAGAGGTGCACTATCCTTTCCTCCATCTATTGGATTTAATGGGAGGCAAGAAATAAATCTAGGATGGGTGATCGACATTCTTTTCTGTATCTATAGGTCCAGCTAAATTCATTATTGGTCGAGATGGGTTCTTTATTGAAAGGGAGCGCTCGTCTTCTTGGCTCCTTCAGCCCTAACGATACTCCCAAGCTTGGTAGGCTGGATGGTCGTTGGATCAGTTGGTGCCCGCCGTGTCGAAGTTTAAAGTTGAATGTGGATGGATCGTTGATCGGTGGGATCATGAGAGGTGGAGGGTTGTTGCGGGACTCAAGTAGTTCGGTGTTGGTAGCCTTCAGTTCATGTTTTGGACTAGGAAGCTCTTTGGGCGCTAAGGCTAGAGCTCTTCTAAAAGGAATTCAGGTGTGTCAGAGGGTTGGTTTTTAGGTGGATGAAGTGGAATCTGATTCCGAAGTTCTGGTTCATGCGGTGCAAGGAATTCATGACCTACCCTGGGAACTAGATTATGTGATTTGTAACTGTTTGCTTGCAATGGAGGTTGGGAGGAATGTTCAACATTGTTGGAGGGAGGTCAATTTTGTGGTTGATGCATTGTCCAGAAGGGGGAGTTCAGAGGAGGGGATTATTGTTTACTCTAGTACTGGTTCTATTCTTGTGGGTTGTAACTATTTTGTTCAAGGGGACACTCTTGGTTTGAATCATTTTCGTCCTCCTTGAGGTTTTTTCTGTGGGTGGTTGTTTGATCACTCTCATTTTATAATAAAAATAAATCTTACTAGTATTATCGTCATTTCAGGTGTTAACTGATTCATTTTCCTTTATATTATTTGTTTTGTAAGTAGTGTTTGTTATGAATAGGATGTATCTTATTCATATTCATAATGATATTATGTCTTTAAACATTATTTTTAATCATATAATGAAAATTAGTCTTGAATCGATTACTATGGGGAATGAATCTGATCATGTTCATGGAGACGGTAATCCGTACGTACACACGAGTGACAATATCATTCCTTTGATATTAAAATAATATATAATTGGATGTTATATCATATATAAAGAATAATTATCATTTTATATTTATTATTTACATCAATTAAACATCATTATTATACCCATCCAAATAATAATGTATTGAATAATAATTACACCACGAAGTGGAGACGGTAAGCCGTACGTACGCACGTATGGTGACATGTCATTCGAAGGGTGGATAGAATAATGAATATGGTTGTACCATATTTATAATTACATAATAGTATATAGAAGATATGGTATTTATTATTTTTTAATAGAAACAACAAAGAAATAGGAAGTGGAAGAAGAAAAAAACTTGAAATAGGTGATGAAATATTTACCTCTTCTGCGGGTTCTTCCTTTTTATTTCATCATAAGGGATCTTTAGGTTGGCTTTCTGACTAAAGGAAGGCCTCTAGGATGAAAAGAGTACAGTTGATATGGTATTTGGGTAGGGTTTATCCAAGTCAAATGGCTTTGAATTTGTGAATTAGAGAGAAGGGGGAGTGCCCTTTTATAAGAGGAGTGAGGGGCACCTTAGGAAAAGCTAGAAATATTATTCTATAATAAAACAATTTTCGGTTTCTAATGGCTCTAAAGTGGATTATTTAAAAGATAAGGTGGGGATGGTTCAAAAACCACTCAACCAATAGGTTTTATACAGGTTTGGGTCACTATATTAACCTTATCTTTTAGATTTAACTCTTAGTTAAATAGTTTGACATTTACCATGTCTCTTTGTATTTTTATATAATATGGTAAATAAACTTACTATATACTTCCAAGAGAACCCCAAGTGGTTTATTATTTCTACAGATATCATTACTTAAGTATTTTGGTCAATACTTAGATTTTTAGGAATATAATATCAATTAATAATATAATATTTGTTTTGAAAACTCTTTTATGTCAATTTTGACACTATTTGGTATTTTGTTTTTTCTAAATTTATAATAGAATTATTACTTTGAAAAAAATTCATCTAACCAACTCTAATATGTCATATTAACCTAGAGAATTAGTGGAATTTATAAAAAGTCTCAAATTACATTTATTTTGATATTTATAATATCAATTATTTTAATATTTGGTTAATTAGGTAATTAATGCATCATCATTGTGTCATAAATAAATTAAATTATTTAATTTCTAAAAAATATAAATAAAATACCATTATATAGGAAATAATTTTATATTTATAATAAATATTTATAGTTGAATTTATCTTATGTGTAACCCTATATTAAAAATTTTTTAGTTATTAAACTTTGATTTTAACTCTTTTAACTCTTCTTTGAATTAAATAATAATAAATGTCCTAATCTAATACAAGTGGACAAAAGAGGTTCATATTTTATTACTAAGGTTGTTTTTTCGAATTATACTTATCCAATAGAATTAGGAAATGTGTTAGGGTAATAATAATATCATTTTCACCTTTAATTACCCTATTTACTTTTAACTACGGTAAATAAAAGTTAAAAGTTACTATTCACAAAAAATTATTTTTATCTTATTGTACCACATTTTACTTCTTGATATTAACCGTGTCTCTCGGATTTTAGAAAATAAACTCATCGAAGTGGTAAAATTAAGTTTCATGTAAATTTACAAATGCTTCTAGGAGGTGGGTAAAAGACGGTGAAAAGTTCAATACAATTTTATATATCTAATATTATTACAAAATGAATCCAATTAATTAAATTGAACATATATAGTTATTATGTATATATTTTGACATAAAATAAATTTAAATAAAATAATTAATTGTTTAAATAAAAATTCGGTTTTAAACTATAACTCAGTGTTTTTCACTATTCATCAAAAATTGAAAGTTTTCAGAAAAATACCAAAAATTCACCCTAAGCTAATTTTGATATTCCAAATCCAAAAATGATGTCCATTTTAAAATATAAAATTTATAAAATTTCAAAAAGAGGGTATTACTATTCATAACTACTAGTTTGATTGGTCACAGTGTGTTAAAATCTCGAAGTTGCGTACAATGAAAGCTATTAAATTATTAAAAGGGAAACGTACTGTGGAAGCTTGAGGTGTTACATTATTCCCCACTTTTAGAAATTGCATCCTCGCAATTTTTCAAATTGGCCTTGGGAACATAATTGAAAGTCACACATCAGAAAAAGAGTCAATAAAACTATCACTTTAAAAGAAATAAAGAGAAGTACAAAGGTCACCCGAGATAACCCATACTATGATTCCATATAAGAAAACATGGATATGGAAGATAAACTAAGTGTCAAGTTCTGATTGAGAGGGATGTAAAACATGATCAGGAGAAAGTTAACAACAAGAAAATCACAAACTTGTGATGGGACAAATAGTCATTAGTTTCTCGGTAGGAAAAGTAAATGGACAACGTTTTTTTAAGTTACATTTCATAAAGATGAAGAATTTATTTATGATATTGACTAATAACATAAATAGATATGCTTAATTTTTAAGTGGAGTTTCATTATTTAATAAATTTCTACCACTAACTCATTTTTTTCAAATGATGGGTATTCAAGATGACTTGGTCACACCAGAAGAGATATAATCAACTTCTAAAGAATAACATGATCCATAAAGGATAAACTATATATTTAAATTGTCTTTAGAGATTAATCAAAACAAAAACGGTTAGTACAATATTAGATGATCCCCCAAAAGGATATTCCTTTAGAGAAAGAAACTTTAATCTTAATTTCTAAAATTAATCCAACAATACCCCAAAGTTAAATAAATACCATTCAATAAACAAATTGTCCTTGAAATCCTTCAATATAATCCAAACTAATATTGAAACCCAAAACTTAGAAGAATTTGGTTATGTAGTCTTCCACGTTAAATTGTATCTCCAAATGACATAGACTACTCTTAAAGTCACATACTTAAAAGTAATAAACCTAATAATATATTCTCTATTATAGGTTAATCATTTCCATAAACAACCCAAATCACTATAAATCCATAATAAAAACATAGATAAAAATCCAACATTACTCCTCAAATGAAATCCCATAGTATTCTATTTTCCTTAGGCATATAGTGTTCCCAACCGAGCGAACGTCTTCCAAAATAACATTTATCACTTAATCACAAAATCATTTTCCTATACTAAGGGTATTCATTTAATAAAACATAATATCCCAAATCAACTTATTATTGATCAATAAAATCATTTAACTAAAAATAATTAGTCACACTAACTAGGGACTTCACATAGTCTAGTGGTAGGCGATAAATCCCAATCGCACTCTGGTTGTGGGTTTGATTCCCACAGCTTTGTCTGACGCAATGAGTTATCACACGGTCCACATGTTGTCCTTCTTCAAAAACTATATTTTATAACATTACCAAAATGAGATAAATTCCTCAAAATAACCATAACATAATTTAAACACAAATGTTATCTCATACCTTGAATTTTCATCCCAAAATATAATAACTAGTAATTTCCTCAAACACAGTGATCATATAAAACCAAATGGTTATTTAAAACTCTATCCATAATAGAAAATATAATTCTTCCTCAAAAATCATTTTCACATGAAAAACTGTAGGGTTACAAATACAAGAGAAAATTATTCCAAAGTAATCCCATCAACAAGGAGCACTAATACTTTTAAACATTTCTCCATCAATTTATTTCTACACAGCATCTTCTTTGACCAAGAAAATATTTTGTAGAATAGGTCATTCACTCAAGTAATGTCCAGGTCCCCTACATTTACAGAAAATGACTGTAAATGGATTCTTGGGAATATTTTTATTTTCTTCCATAGTACTCTTCAGTTTTCCTTGGAAATTCTTTACTTTATGTCATTCTTTCCCACACGTAAAGCATTTCTTTATTCCATTGAGACACTTTCCTAGGTGTCTCCTTCTACATTTCATGCATGATGGAAATTGAGGATTGTTTTCTCCATGGTCTCCACTGCTAGAGATCTTGTCATTCATCACCGTTCTCTTATTTTTTGAGTCCGGGAGTTGGTTAATATATATGTTATTGATCATACTTTTGGAAAACTGATTTTTCATGAACACGATATATTTTATGCCTATCAACATTCCATTTTTTTCCTCATTTCCACCACCGTTCCCACCTTGTAAATCATGCTCAAAGTTACTATGAATTCCTTGGAATCCAGCCATTGACTAAAACCAGAAATCATTGTGTGAGTAACAGTAGTCATAAAATCATTTAGAGAATATCATGACACCATATTTTAAATTTGAAACACCTTAGGATTAACTAAGTTCATTTATTATCATTTTATATTAAAATTATTAAATTCTATTTGTAAAGAAAACGTAAATTATCCTAAGCTTATCCCTCGGGAGTGTCGTAACCAAGAGTTCAGTAAGGCTCGTTGTCGTGTACTAGTTCCCGTTCGAGTCTAGCTCAAAGCGGTGTTTTTGGGTTTTACCCCTAGGTAAATTTGTACCAAAGATGCCTCTACCTGCTCGTATCCAGATAGGGATGTATTTCTTGAAAAACCCACAAAATCTCAACAATACCAAAATTTTAGGAAGTTCTTCGATACTAATACTCAAAGTCTATCTTAGGGATATGTGCTCTAATCATAGTTTATCTAAATCTAGTTTCTAAGGTTTGTAATAAACTTCCTCTGATACCAACTGTAACACCCCAACCCCAGAAGCCCAAAGTCGGTGTATTATTACGTATCATTGGAATGATCACCAAAGATCAATTCTCTAAAGACTGATTAGTTTAGTAGCCTTGGAATTACTAGATACATTCATAAGGTTTACATTATGTCATAAAATAGAAAAATACAACAACATTGTTTGCATATACAACACTGAGATTCCATAGTCTATACCTGTAGGTAAGTCATAATATAATTCTTCACATCCTGGGAAAAATAAAACATAAAAAGGGGTGAGCTCAGATGCTCAGTAAGGAAAACAATATAGTGGAAACTTTCATAAATAAGCATAAACATTTATGGAAATGTATAGAACTAAAACAAAATCCTTTTCAACATAAACTTCATCATAATATAGAAAATATAAATCAAAATAATTCCATTTAATTACTAACATGGATATTCTACTAGTCGAATAATCACATGTAATATCAATAGCCACTTTCATAACGATGGAATCCATAATGCCAGATTTTCATAACCACATAGTCATGGCCTTGTGCCAAGACTACAAATAAGATTTTGTCAAGGCCTTATGCCAAGCCACTAGTTGGTTTCATGAGACCTACCAATGCATCGAGGAGCTATAGTGGGCTCCACCCATCACTTACAAAGTCCAATGCATTCCTCATATGAAAAGTTTGAAACATAACATAAACATTCGTATTAAAACCAGAAAAAAAAAATTTCAATACTTTATCCACAAACAATGAATGGTATAAAAATATCACATCCATAGTAAAACATAAATCATTCAATACAATATGGAATATTGTATTGTAATATATTAACCTCAATCGATAATAATGAAGGATATTGACATAGATGAAAATAATCATCAAAACTATTTGAGAGAAATATATCTTTCTTCTTGAAAACATTTAAAACTCACACTATTTGTCAAGAATCAATTTTAAAATAGATTTTTGAATCAATTTGTCCCATACCACTTTGAAAATTTTAAAAGGAATTTTAATTTTAAAACATTAATGTCCATACAAATAAAACCTTAAAACCATTTTTAAAACATGGACATTAATGAGAAAGATTGAGAAGAATAAAATTTTAAAACTTTTAAAATGGTATTTTAGTTAGAGTTACTATAAAACCGAGAGACACTTGAATACAGAATATTGAGGTAATAAAAACTTTATAATACCATGAAAATAAATGTTTTCATTATATACTAAGTAAATAGACATTATATACACCATATAAAAGTGAATTGGTGCATAACAACAAAGGAGTCTCAAAGAAATGTAAATTGAGATGAAATCCATAATAAAGACAGTATCCTTAGGTAAAGGATAAATAAATGAAATAATTATGTGTAAAAAATATAAATACACTCAATATTATTGAATATTAAGTGTAAATAAATCCTAGCACATTCACACATATTCTTGTAAAAACAACATCAATGACTTGGATGTTTAACTCAATGAATAGAAATTGAGTTAAGATCAAGTTTATATCAACAACATGATAAATTATCAAAGGTGTGATTATATGTATCAAAAGTATATCCACATAAATAGGAGTGTAAATTACTACATAAGTAAATAAATAGTGATTTCACACATAATCTTGGAGTAAAGTAATCAATGAAGTATGCATAAATCCCACTGAGTGGAAATTGAAATTTGAAATTCCCTTACTGATTTGGTAACTTATAAAACATACAAACCATGAAAGAATGATTATAAAATAAATATGTAAATACTAATAAATTAAATTATATTACACCAAGAATACAATCATGGACTGTACATAATCCACACAAAAGGAAATAGTGTCTAATATAGCATGAATCTCAAGGGAATAAAAAGTGAGATGAAAACCCATTACTTTTTTTTAATCAATCGAGTCATATGACCAAAAGTTAATAACCAAAGAATGAATCACATAATACCATGAATATAAATATAATCATGATTATATATATATATATATCAAATGGCAGTACACAATACACCACATGCAATAAATAAGTGGCGAACAATGAAAATCCCATGAAATTAAATGTGAGATAAGAAACCCCTTACTTTTTAATTTTCCTTGGTCGATAGTCAGTTAACCTAATTTATAATAGTGAAATAATTGTTATTAAATTTTACAATAATTATATACATTAATATGATATCATATATGATCTTTTAATATTGCTTTGTTAATAATATTTTAGTATTATCGTTGTTTCGGGTGTTAACTGATTTGTTTTTTATATGAATTGCTTCATAACTAGTGTTTGTTATGAATTGTATGTATCTTATTCATATTCATAATGATATTAGGTATTTAAACATTATTTTTAATCATCTAATGAAAATTATTCTTGAATGGATTATGATGGGGAATGAATCTCATCGCGTTCGTTGAGACGGTAATCCGTACGTATGCACGGGCGATAATATCATTATTTTGATATTAAAACAATATATAATTGGATGGTATATCATATATACAGAATAATTATAAAGTTATATTTATTATTTAAATCAATTACACATCATTATTATACCCATTTAAATAATAATGTATTGAATAACAATTACACCACGACGTGGAGAAGGTAAGCCGTACGTACGCACGTATGGTGACATGTCATTCAAAGGATGGATAGAATAATGAATATGGTTGTACCATATTTATAATAACATCACATTATATAGAAGATACTGGATTTATTATTTTATAATGGAAACAACAATGAAAAATGAAGTGGAAGAAGAAAGGAACTTGAAAGACGTGATGAAATATTTACCTCTTCTTCGGGTTCTTCCTTTTGATTTGATCAAAAGGTCTTCTTAGGATGGATTTATGACAAAAGGATGGCCTCTAGGATGAAGGGAGGAAAGTTTAGAGGGTATTTTGGTAGGGTTTAGCTGATCCAAATGGCTTTGAAGGTGTGAATTTGAGAGAATGGGGGAGTTCCCTTTTATAAGAGGGGTAAGGGGCACCTTAGGAAAAGCTTGAAATATTATTTTATAATAAAATAATTTTCAGTTTATAATGGATCAAAAGTGTATTATTTAAAGTATAAGGTGGTTATGGGTCACAAACCACTCAACCAATAGGTTTTAGATAGTTGTGGGTCTCTATATTAACCTTATCTTTTAGATTTAACTCTTAGTTAAATAGTTTGACACTTACCATGTCTATTTGTATTTTTATATTATATAGTTAATAAAACTACTATATACTTCCAAACGAAATCCAAGTAGTTCATTAATGATAAACCTATCATTTTATAAGTCTTTTTTCCAAACCTTATATTTTTAAAAATAGAATATCAATTAATAATATAATATTTGTTTTGAAAACTCTTTTAGGTCAATTTTGACACTATTTTGTATTTTGTTTTTTTCTAAATTCATAACAGCATTATTACTTTGAAAAAAATTCATCTAACCTACCATAATTTGTCATATTAAACAATAAAATTAGTTTAATTCATAAAAAGTTTCAAATTACATTTATTTGGATATTTATAATATGAATTATTTTAATATTTCATTAATTAAGTAATTACTACATCATCATTGTGTCATATATAAATTAACTTATTTAATGTCAAAAAATATAAATAAAATACAATTATGTAGGAAATATTTTTATATTTATAATGAATATTTATAGTCTAATTTATCTTATGTGTAACTTTATATTAAAAATGTTTTAATTATTAAACTTTGATTTTAACTCTTTTAACTCTTCTTTGAATTAAATAATAATAAATGTCCTAATCTAATCCAAGTGGACAAAATAGGTTCATATTTTAATCATAAGGTTTTTTGGTCGAATTATACTTATCCTATATAATTAGGACATGTTTTATGGTAATAAGAATATCATTTTTACCTTTAATTACCCTATTTACTTTTAATCGAGGTAAATAAAAGTTAAAAGTTACTATTCACCAAAAATTATTTTTATCTTATTGAACCACATTTTACTCCTTGATATTAACTATGTCTCTCGGATTTTTGAAATTCAACTCACAGAAGTGCTAAAATTATGTTTTATGTAAATTTTCAAATGCTCCTAGGAGGTGGGTAAAAGATGGTGAAAAATTCAATAAAATTTTATATATTTAATATTATTACAAAATGACTCCAATGAATTACATTGAACATATATAGGTATCATGTATCTATTTTGACCTAAAATAAATTTAAATAAAATAATTAATTATTTAAATAAAAATTCGGTTTTAAACTATAACTCTGTGTTTTCACTATTCATCAAAAATTGAAATTTTTCAGAAAAAATACCAAAAATTCACCCTAAGCTAATTTTGATATTTCAAATCAAAAAATGAATTCCATTTTGAATGATAAAATTTATAAAATTTCAAAAGTTGGGTATTACTATTCATAACAGCTAGTTTGATTGGTAGTAGTGTTTTAGAATCTCAATGTTGCGTACAATGAAAGTTGTTACATTATTCAAAGGGAAATATACCGTGGAAGCTTTGGGTGTTACAATGATGGGGTGGATCTGATAGTTTTCTGTCATATCATGAGTGTTACATGGTTATATTTTACTATTATGATCAACATGAGTAGGTGTTTCATGAGTTAGGACCTTATTTTCCAACAATGTCATTTCATGGGAAATGATTAGAACTATGTTATTCCATGTTGAGGAATCTATGTGATATATTATGTTTCTCTATATGATTTTGGAATATAATGGATTGGTGATATAGTCTTGTGATATTTTTGATTTTTTTAGGGATTCTCTATTTTTTATAGTTGATCATTCCATTTATGGTGGGTGGAATATTATTGTTTCCTTAGAAGATCCTCTTTAATGTGGTTTATGGTCATATTCATTTAAATTTTGGGTTTTATCTATTTTTTCACTATTTTTGATAATTTATAAATGTTGGGGAGACCACTGATAGATATCCATTTTTAGTAATCTTTATTCCAAATTGTTTTTGGGTTCTAATTGTGGTTTTTTATTAATAAGTTATTTTTCAATGGATTTTTTTTAGAAACAAATGATGAGTGATTTCCCTTTTGATGGAACCATCTCTAGTTTTACCAAACTTCTCACCCCTTTTATTGAGGTGTTGATGTTTTCATATTTTTATACTCTAATAATTTTTAATTTTTTTATTGGTGTTCTACATTCCATGATAGGGTGAATTATAAAACCCACATGACTTAGTGGTGTCTAATTTAAATTTAAATTTTTTATATTTAATGTTTTTTTGTAGTTTTTACAAATTTTATTGCTATAATATCTTAAAAATTTGTTATTAGAGTAAGGATAATCTCACCAAATAATATATCCATGGGAATATTCATTTCACTGAGACCGTTATTATTGGAATTTTCCAAATGGGAAATAGTGAGGGATGAAATGGTCGTGTTTTAAATTTAATAGAACATTAAGATTATGGGGTTTTTCATAATTGGAAACATAAAATATCCCCCCACCATGGTATATTATACCATGGGTGAAAAAATATTGATGAGTATTAGGAATCCATTATGTTTCGTGGCTTGTTTGAGGTCCATGGGAGGTTCTATTAAGGAAACACATAGTATGGTGTATACCATGGTGATGTCACAGTTTCGTATCCTTGTTTCAATTTTTTTAATATTATAATGATGTACCACTTTTCTTAATAGGCATTTAATCCCACTTTTACCCTTTCTATGATACATTTTATCTAGCTACATCCCTTTAATATCCTCTAATTTCCACACCCTTTCTCATTTTTTATTTACTAAATTCCATTGGATTCATGTAGATTTCTATGATTTGTTCCCTCCATTAATCTCATATCCTTCACTCATTTTTTCCAACTTGAGGTATAATTTCATGAAAACCTGAATAACGTTGTGGGAAAATTTTCGAGAATAAGATTGGTTAATACTGTGAAACTTTTATTGGTACATTTTGAGAATGGTATATTCATTCTCTGTTTTGATTTCTCTAGTTAAGGCTATGGGTTGCAGTTTATTTTTTCATGGATCAATATCAATGACTATATATTTCAACTTTATATCACATACCATAAAATCAATGGATTTTTAAATGTACATTCATTTAAATTTGCATTTATACGTATTATGTGAGATTTTTTTTATATGGGTTTTTGAAATCTCTTTGTATTTTTGAAAAAGATGAAAATTATATCTATTTTTGAAATCCCCTAAAGTTTTTCTGATATGTTTAGGAAAGTTTATATGCATTATAATGACCAGGTTTCAGATTTTTAGATTCTTCTTAAATATTCTTAGAGGAATTTTTGAATGGTTTTTTTATTTTCATCATGTTTTAAGTGGTACTGAAGTTGTTGGAGTAAGGTATATATTTTTTTAGGAATAAACATAAGCATTCACTATATAAAAAATTATTTGGTTATATCTATAATTAGATATGTGAATTTCTCAACATATCTAATACTCCTTGTATGGTAGGTTCAAATGGTTTTAAATGCATCCACATATCATATACTTTATATTATATTAGATCCCACATGAGTGAATTCCTCCATGTAAATTATATTCTATGTATAAAAATTTCACACATTGTATGACTTAACTCATGTGATATCTTATACATATCATAAGTTTGAAAACACATGAAAACATACATAGGTATTTTTCTCTACATATCCATTTTTTAATAATTTATACAGTTTATCATAAATCTTAATTTACATATGGGATTTTTTAGAAAACCATATATAAAAAATTGATCTATGTAAAGACTTAGTTTTCGAGAATACATTTTTCCTAAATGAATATAACCCAATGATACATGAACCATAATTCAACAGGATTAACATTAAATCTGAATTGTGATTTAGGATAATTAATGTGGAATTTCAAAAATAGTGACTATTTTTATGTTATGATATGATTTATCTAAGAAGAAGTTTTAATTCTCTATATTGAGTCTAAAAATGATAAATATATGATGTTTCTTTACTACTTTGGAATTCAAATAATCACTTCCATTTAATATGTAATTATTATTTCTAGTTTTTGAATGATTTAATATTTATGTGGTTGTTTTATGTTCAAATACTTCTATTTCATTAGATATTGTTGAAGAAGATGGTTAGATCAGTATTATCCTAGCATGCGGATGAAGAATGATATAATTGGAGATTAAAAATTTCCATATTTATGAGTATTGATCGAAGATATATGTTTTATAAATAACATATAGAAGGAAATTTGTGTAAATCATTATAAATATAATTTTGGAGGTCGATATTATTTTAAAGAATCATTTTGTTTAAGTGAGGAATAAAAAATAATTACTTTTATAGTAAACCATTTGGGTTGTAGAAAATTTATTGTCCAGAACAACTAACTACTAAATGAGTAGCCAAGATGGTTGTCACATGAACTCAATAGATCCACCATGTACTCTAAATGCTAAATACTAGAAGAATGTTTCTAATGGTGGTACGGTGTGGATATTATACCATTTGGATTAGAGTAACAAAATGGTATATTCTTTTTTAAATCAATTTAATGTGTAAAACTTGTAAAAAATAGACAATTGTGGAAGGAAAACATAATAACAGCATAAAATAGGCCACATCAAATATATAATTATTCATACATGTCCATCTGTATCCAAAAAAATGAAATCAAGAAAATACATCATGAAGATATGATACAATACAGAAAAATAAATAAAATGTGTAAGAATCCCCCTCAGAGGTCTCCAAATAATCTTGAGTACCGGCTTAGTCCTATTCTTCTAACTCTCAGCTAAAATTATAATAAGAAAAAACCCAAAAAACATAGTCATGGAACCATAAGGTGTCTTTGGGTAAGCCAATGCAATGGAGTACCTAATAGGGTGCGATATATATTTATTATGCCACCACTAACGATGTCTAATGCATAATCAAGTTCACGCATATGAAATAAGTTTTGTGCATGTATATCGAAAGTAATGTGATGGATAAAAAAAAATAATTAACCATGTAGGGATCAGGTTCCTCAATGAAATATGTCATGAATATAACTTCATCGTTCTAAGATAGAAATATCTGAACCATAGGCGGCCTATAGAACTCAGATATGGGGAATGTGATAAAAAATGTAATAAAAATGTATCATGAGATAGATTGGCCTAAATCATGTGATTTAACTTGGAGGGTGTGTCCCTTGGATTAAATATATGCGTCATCATCATTAACTATAAAATTAATTACCAAAATTAAATATGAAATATCATAGGACTATCTAAAGAGAACATTAATAAGTTACCCATGTATCACAGTAGGAGAATCATAAATGCTCACTGCCATCAGATTCCATCTATTTTGAACAAATAAAGTTTGTGAAAGAAACACTCCCAAACAAATCTAAGATAATTACTTCTGATCCTGTACTTGGTATCTTATAGAGGGTATTGAGTCTCACTCATGGACAGATAAAACCATATTTCCACTATGTGAATATAAGGTGTCTCCACTAGGGAAAAAATATCTCTCGTGTTGAGGTAATAGAAATGTGTTGTAATCCAGCCTTTGTATAACCATATCACCATGTCGTATATAAAATCTATTAATGATTCTAATCACAATAACTATGAGCATGCCCTTGGAATTTTATGGAAAGAAACAACAGAATTGATCACAAAATTCCTAATTCATTTAATAAATTAAAATAATCAATAGAAAAGGTCATGTTTTTTATCATTCCATAATATGAAACATGGATGACTTAAGAGGGACATTTCTATTTTCCATTTAATTTTAGAATAAAAATGGAACATAAAAATATAAACAACATCAAGAATAAAGAACAAAAAATAAGGCTAGTGAACCAACCACACCAAAAGGGAAAGAAAGGCATATAACATATATCACATTTCCAATTTTAAGACAGCATACCTAATTGTGGTAATTTATTAGAAAACATGATGTTTTTTTGAACATTTAATTTTAGTTCACATTAAGAAATCAAATTATATCATAATACAAAATGAAATCCTCCTCAAATGTTGTTTTAAAAAGGCATGCATCACAATTTAATATATAAATACAATGCACACCGAATTTTGTGGCTCTATCAAAAGAAGAAAAGATTTAAAAATGTAAATTAAAGGAACCCAATAAAAATGGGAGTTTATAGTTGGGTAAATAACCTCCAACCATACTAATAAGTGTTTGAACACATCACAAGTCAAGATATACAATTTAATTCATGGAAAATTATTATTGTTATTTGATACTGGGTATATCGGGCATGTGACATAACATCAATATTTTTTAAAGTGGAAAAACATTAGAGAAAATATATAGTCCACCTACCATATACCAAGGAATCACCACTCATCAAAATCAAGGATTCACTTGGTCTGGTTTGTGATAAAATGAAGACATAAACAAAAAAACTGAATATATGGAGAATTATCTCACATAATGATAGAAAAAATGAGAATAAGAAAATATATATATTGATCGAGAGGAATAAAGATCATAGTAATATACAACCAAAAAGGATTACGGTGGTTGATTCCAAAAATAGCTTAGGGATATCCCTTCATTCCTATGATAGGAGAGGAGGAGCTCCATGGGAGAGGGGCACTATATGTATGTGGAAAATAAAATAGTAGGAGAATGATTAAATAAAATAGAGGGAAAATGGTAATTTTACACCCTTTAATTAGATGTATTCTTATTCCACATGGTTTGGATAACCCTGCACTGATAGTGTGGTCTTCACTGCTTAAAGAGGGGGGTTGCACGGTTTATATGGACAATTTGGGAAACTATATGAAAATAGTGTGTTTTCCCTCTTATAAAAACATATAGAAATCTAAATGGTCATTCCTCATGGGGTACATAGTCATATAAAACCATGGGACACCCCATGTCCCAATGAGAAGGCCAAAAAAATTCAACTAGAGGTCTGCATGGTTTCAAATAAACTATGTTGCCAGGATAACTACTCCCATTTCTTATGTTTTTGAGCTTTATGATCCTAAAACTTGTCCAACCACCAGAGGCACCCCTTAGGGCATTGACCAAGTCAATAAACAACATATTAAAGTGTACCATGTCTATAAATTTCATTCTAAAACACTATTTGTAAAATTACCTGTCCACCAAATACTAAAATTAAATATCCTTTGGAATTTCTTCCATCTAAAAAAACACATGTCGCTATAATCTTCCCATCATAGAAATTCTCATTCCCATCAAGCCTTGGTGAAATAACAAAAGAGAAACCGAGATAATCAGATCCCTAAGAATCAACCAAATGGGAGTGTCATGTTTGAAATTCCAAACACAACTTCCAAACTCCCTTTTAGGCATACAATAGATAATCCATGAAAACATAAACCAATTCTTTTTATCAATATAAAACAATGAGATGAAACCTGACAAAGAACATTAAACTAAAGGCATGATAATGTCTTCTTATCTTTAATTACATGACCTATGGAACTCCCAACAATGTTTTCAAACCATTGAAGGCCAAATACAAATCAAATTAATCCCCAGGTGTAATTTCCCCAGAGCATGCTTGTAGTATTCAAATGATGATAATGAAATGATTTCTTTTTAGACTATACAAATTTCCAAATCCTAATACAACTCATCAAGCATGGTGGAGCTGAACTCATCATAAAAAACCTTGGATGATATTTACATTCCACCACTATTAACATAATAGTGTTCCTAATACAATTACCCATCCCTATCAAAATAGAAAGAAGATAAGTCAATCCACTGACCAACTATTCACAAATTCTCATCTTAAACCTACAATAAAACCCCACCCAATGAACAATGAATTCTACTGAGTCTCCTTGTGTTTACTTTAAAAAATACAATGAAGATTGTAGATGACTTTTGAGTATGTATCAAGGTCAGAACATCCATTTAATTTGTCATTCCCTTGCATGAACATGGGTTCATGCTAGATATTCACACTTTTTTTCACTCACAAAATATTTCATATGAGACTGAGAGATGTTTAGATCATCCTTTAAATCCATAACTAGACTCTCAAACAATTCTTCTATGAGTTTTTATACACATTTGTTTATAATCAATACATCCATATGAAGTTGAAATTTCTATTTAAAAAGAACACTAAAAAAGACCATTATAATCAAAATAATAACCAAATGGCGTTTATGAGTTTATCCATGGAATTCATACTCAGGAACCTGGGTATCACTCAGGACTAACCATTCCAATAATGACAAACACACTTCTAGAGTGACACTATAATGGTGACCATTTATCAATCCCATCAAATTATAAATTTTTTGAATTGTATATCTAACACTCTCTCTATGAAAATGGAAAATTTCAAAATGGGAAGCATGATCATATTTAAGGAAAGGGTACACTATGAGTGTTTAAATTATTTCCTTAAAACGGTATTATAAACTTCCATTACAATAAATAAAGTTCTCTATAAGGCTCAAAAATTTTCATTACCAAGTTCAAGAGGATTCTAACCAGTACTGATGGACCACTCTAACAATATCTTGGCTAAAAATACCGATGTAATACCATTATCCAATTGAAATTACTTCACCACATGATGTATAGCATGATTTCTCAAGAACAACCACCGATGTCCGTACTTGAATAACAACATTTATAATTCTTGTGCACATAGAAAAAAATTATATCTTCATGTCGCCTCGCAAACACCAATACATTAGGAAGCACAACAGCCTCATGAGCTTCCAAAAGTTAGACTTCCCATCTCAAAAATTTCCTCCTTATTTTTATTACCTCTACAAGAAAGGACACATTTTACGAAAATTTATTTTACGGTCCCCACCTTAGGAGTGTCAATTTATTCAAATTTAATGAGGATGGGATATCATCCCATGGTACATGCTCCATTGACTATTGACATGGGTTACTAAACATGTCCATACACATCAATAATCATTAGATCATTAGGGGAAATAAGATAGTCTCTTAAAGAAATGATATACCATATTTACTTTGGATTCACTGATGAAAATCCTATGAGTAACACTCACATATGTCATGGAATTATGACTGAAAATCCAAACTAACCAACCAGCATGTCTAAACCACTTGATGATATTTGGGACATCATGATGTGAATTTGGATGATTAATATTTCCTTTAAAATCTAGCTTAATATAAAACAGATATGATAGATGATTTAAGAGTAATATCCCAAGGGTTAAACCATCACCAGTAAACCCAGACAGTTCACTTCGCCATTTAACAATATGACGGGATAGTTTGTATCAACACAAAATATCTTGTGGATCCACCATAAAATGGTACATCCAGAATAATAGCCATATGATTATAGGCCCTATGAATTCATTTATATTATGGCCTATATAAAAGAACAATCTCAAAGTCATATTATCCTATAAGATAATAAAACGGGATAACACCCTCCTGATTTGTCGACCACTGAAGATGATGATGATGATGATGATAATAATGAAGGGTCGCATGACCTACTACGTAGCTGACTATTCCATATGCATGTCTAACCCACAAAACCATGAATTATATGATGCTACCACCTATAAAAATGATCAAACTATTAAATAAACACCACTCTATGAAATGGTGTCTCTTTAGAATCTAAGAGTCATATATGGGACTACTATACCCGAATAGTAAAACATGTTTGAAACTCATATCATTTAGAAAGGATTTTAAGGATCAGTGGGAACCACCTTCCTTGAGATCGACCCTTACTAAAACATAATTCATTGATCCTACTAAGAGTTTATTGCCGAAAGGGATACTAAGATGAAGTTCCCATCATTTAGGTTCGAGTTAGTGAGAAGGTATTATAGGTAACACTCACATTCTTGTTTCAAGGAAGTAACTCAAGGAAACATCTAAAATAACCATACTTGATGGTAGAAGATATGAAAAAACACTTAAAGAATCATTTTAAAACCATTATTCGAGTCATTTTTAATCATCAACCATTAATAGATTCAATTCAAAATAGTAGGTAATAGTTATAAAGAAAAACTATACATATCACCTTATTTAATAAATGCTATAAGACACACATGATGGTTTTATTAAACATCCCTTAAAAAAATAATTTTTTTAACATGTATCAAATAAAAATTATGAAATTGAGTACATAACCCCCCATTTTAAATAATAATTATTTATTCATATTGTTTTTAAAATTGGCCTTGGTTGATGAAAATTTCAATTCATATCTATAGAGAAAAACACCCACTAGGTTGAATTTTGATTTTTAATTAACTAAATCCATGTATAGGAACATCCTAAAAGAATATAAATGGTTCATTGAAAATTAAGGAGGGGCCTAGTTATGTAATTCCACCATAAACTTATACAAAAAAACCATATAAACAATGACATACACATTAAATAGAAATACCTATGTAATATAAACATACCCTAATGGTGTTAATTACCATACGTGAAAATAATATAGTTGAACAATGGGGGCCCATTTATTTCATTATATGTGTATATAATAGAATCCCAAACACATTAAACATTAATGTTTTAAAACACCCTTTGTGGGTTCATTTCATAAGATAAAAGTACCAAAATGAACCTACATCGATCAAGTCAAATCTATCTCATAAACATACATCCCCAACATGGTTACTTGGGTACAAATGTGCATTTAACAATTTAGAAAAATGGTTCATCATGACCATGTAATAGTTTAAATACCCTTATAGAGAAACTAATTTTATTTCTAAAGAAAAAAATTAAAATTAATTTTTATTTATTCTATAGTCTCAAATCATATAAGCCTCTTAAAATATTGTTTGGTTATAGGGGTTATAAATTATCCATTTATAAAGTTCCCATACACTCTACAAAATGTTTGTAGGCTCCCATTTAACCAAACCTAATTTATTTTGGTTATAGTGAAATCTTTAATATATTGACCATTTATACAATAGTATTTTAGTACATAAAGTGAATCAGAAACAGATTGAATATATGGTTTACCATTTTACTATTTATAATTAACCCATACACATTATAAATTTAAATATTGTTCCCATTTAATAGAAAACAATATGATTCATCCCATTCAATTATGGTTCATGGATCAAACATGTAATGATTGATTTTTTAAATAGATTTTCACCATCAATCTATGAAATAAAACACCATATAGATTGATGATGGCCTTTTATTTGACCCACCATGACATCAAAATTATATTATTTCATGCTATCATAAGTAGTAAATAAAAATAAACAAGTTGAATAAGAATTGAAGTTCGAAAAAAATGACCTGTAATTATACTATTAATGCATGTAAAACACCCAATAATTAAAAATAAATAAAATAATACTAATTATTCACCTATAAAAGGAATGAAACAACATAATGAAAAAACACATATGTATGTTACATAAGAAAATGTACTAAATTAATCACATAACAAGTTATACTCACAGTATGAAAATGAATTTCCAAAACAGATATAAGACATAAAACATTACTAAAATACCTAACATGTTGTATAACAAATATTTAATAACACACAAGGCACATAAACAAATTCAAATATCCAAACAATGCAATATATATGTAATGGAATATTCATGAAATGTGAATACATATGTGCCTATAAGGATGCATGAAATGGTACATCATTCTCGTACTAGGATAATGGATAAAATATCATAAATTTTATAAATCAGTAGTTGTGAAAATTATAGCACTCACTCAATGTTGAATCACAATAAACTGTAGAAACAAACAACATGATCAACAAGCACATCCCTAGTGACTTAAACATCTCCCCATATATGGGTTGATCAATATCAGGCACAAATTTTTACTAAGAACTAAAACATTCATAGTATTTTATTTACCTGTCATAAATAGATAAAGGATAAATGGAATCCTTTGATACCACATTTTATCATACAGATTTGACTGACTACTACACCACTAACTGGAATAGTCTTAACATGGCCTTAAGTGTGTCTCCCCCCATGCCTGAGGCAGGAAACTAATTGTGAGTATATAATGGAAGTATGGTGGGGAGACTTTCCCCCATGATCTGAGTATCACATCTATAATATCAATTGTAAATCAATAGACAACATAATTAGAGTAAATAAGAGACTTGGAGTGGAAGATAAACAGGATAACTATAATAAAGTTTCCACACCAAATATACAACAATGGATTTATGTTCATATGATGATACAAAATGAATATAGGATAATCCAATAGGAATATGATATATAATAAAAAATATAAATAAATTTTGAAAAAAATCCCCCATGGAGGTCTCCATAGGCATCCTGAGTACCAACTCAAAACGGTGCTCCAAAATCAGAACAACAAGCATAACAAAAAAATCTAGAGAATATGGACCTAAAAAAATAAGTTATATTTATGTACCCCAATGTAATAGAATCCCGAATAGGTTCTAATATATAATAATTAGGTTACCACCAAAAGTTTCTAAAGAATAATCTAGTTCATGCATATAAAATAAGTTGTGTGTATGTATATAAAAAGTAACACAAAGGTTAAAAATATACAGTTAACCATTTGGGGATTAGGTTTCTCAAGGAAACCTATCTCATCCATAACTAATTTATCCTAAAACAAAAATATCTAAACCATTTGTGACTTATATAACTATGATACATGGAATGTTATATAAAACATTATGAAATAGGTATCATGATGCTGACCAAAACCAAGAATGTGATTTGTCATGGAGAACACGTCCCTTGGATAGAAAATGCATCGCTATCCTTTTATATAATAGTAATTACCAAAATGAAATAAGTAGAACCATGTGAACATGTGTGGTGTACCTTAAAAGGGAACCCATGTATCACACCTAGAGCATCGTAAATTCTCACAATTTTTGGAGTCTATCCAATAGAATCCATTGAAGGTCTCACAAGTGTAACTCTCAGAGTAATGTGAGATAATGACCTATTATCCCGTACTTGGTATCTCACGATGTGGATTGAGTCTCACTCATGTCCTAATGAAACCATATTGTCACTAATATTATATAAGGTGTCTTCCCTATAGAATTGATATTGTTCATGATAATGTAATAGAAACGTGTAGTAAGCCCATTATGATATAACAAGATAGCCATTGGTGTATATACAATCCATTACTGAAGCTGATCACAAGAACGATGAGCCTTCCCTTGGTGTTCTATGGAAGGATACCCTAGTATCACTTATGGCATTAAAAATTCATTTAATTAATGAAATTAAATAGTAAAAAATGTTATTCTTCTATAGTCGTGATTTTTTAAAAGGAAACACAGTGTTTGATACAATACATGATACACCACATAGTACTGAAATAATAAACAAAATATTATTATTTAGTATCTTAGTTATCGCCAAACTATTAGAATGGAAGGAATGAATAGTGTTACATGAATTATAAAAACATGTTTTACACTCGTTTATATAATTATTAATTGGTTACCAAATTAACTTGAAAGGAAACTAAAAACCAATCGAATATAAATGATGTATTTTTAAGAAAAAACTATTTCAATGTGTATACTTTTTTATAAAATAATAAAATCACTCTTATTGGATTGTATTAATGAAATATTAAGTTATTTTATGTTTAAAATTAATATTATGTGTTTTATAGGAATTATTTAATATCAAATATAACTTTATGGATAAAATGAGTGGTTTTCTAAAAATACAGTTTTACCTTCTTTTGATGGAGAACCAACTTAAAATCTCATTTTTTGACACATATATATGCACTATTAGTCAAAATGAACATCATCATTGGAATAAGGACATAAAAATTTAATAGACAAGTCCAGTCAGAAGAAAATCATTTGACTCTTTATTAACATAAAATAAAAAAGTATCAGAGAGATATTGGAGGGGTCAAACAAAAGAACTTTCCCTCATCTATCAGGCAATAAAGTTTTATATCATATTAAGACATGTCATCCTATTATTAAAAATTGTGAATAGTTTCCCACTCATATTGAGATTTACCATGATTAGAGATCTTAGGTATATCTGTATTGGCCCACTTTGAAGACAATCGAGTTGACATAGGTCATGGTATACTAGAATAGTCTCTTCGTGTCATTCTTTTCGAAGGATCAGGAGTAAAGACCTCAGTGTCAATTACCTTTTCTCTTCCATATAAAATTTAATTCTTCATATATGAATGACCATTTATACTCGATTCCTTTAGTGGGGAACTAGACTTCTCTCTATCCTCAGTTTTGATGTCAATTCCTTACTGACAATCAACCAGGTGCATGCATTGTTTCCCCAAAAGAGGCAATATATAGATGTCCCTAGAAACATTCAGATGAGTCTGAATATTATCAACAACTGACATCTCATGTTTCATACCATCATCACAAAATTCATAAGTAGGTGCATCCATATGTATATTCTCATCCAAGATAGGAATATTACCCAGCTACTACGTTAGGTTACCATGCTGCAAATTTCACTAAGGACTAGCATTCATGCTATGGTTTTAATTTCTTTTTCCAATAGGAAACATAAGATCCTTATCGAATGAACATCCTCTGTCAACATGACCCAAATTAGTATTCACCATTATTCTCTTTATAAAAGATGTCTCAGTATTCCCTTTTATATTGAAATAAGATAAAAATGTATTTTTATTGCATGTATCTTTGACATGACCAATTGTTTGTCATTTTGAACCAAAATGAGGAAGTATTTCATTTTCCACCTAAAACAATGTCATCATAAAAAGTTGAAATAACTATATTATGATTTAATAACGTAATCAGTTTATCCTCCACCATGATACTAAAGAAATCACCAAATTTATCTATCTTAGTAGCTCTATCAATTTTTATCAAAATACTAATAGTAGAGATGATATCAAAAAGATTCTTCAAATTCCATAGAATCTAATTGATCACAATAAAGTTAATCTAAACATGGAATTGAGTATTTATTAAGGAAAATGGATTAAAACTAAAATACCATTCTTGAATGTATCTCATACCTGACTTCAATTCAATTGATCTGATCCTCCACGCCCCACAATTCACCTCATCTGATGGAAAAAATGATGTGGAAAAATCCCATACTCATGGGTACACATCTCCATTTTGAATAATTCTAAAATAGAGGAATTATTTTGAACCATTTAATCAACATTCTAGGGTTTCCCACTAATATGATGAATTATACATGTAATAATAGAGAATTTACATATCTTAAATCTATCATGTATTGCCTACTTGCTAGCAATCACACGAGTTGTATCACCTCTCTTCAAAATCTGGAATGGAGTAAAATCCATTATACAGATTAAATGAATTATGTTGGTTTCCCTTTAATCATTGACCAAACCATATTTATTCTCATCACCATTCAAATTAAGGGAGCTTAAATTGAATGATCCCTCTCCAACCGCTACTATGGTAGAAGAATCATCATTGTGAACATCACGACCCTTATGTACTAACCTCACCAATGAGGAATGTAAATCACTAGTTTCCTCCACATATGCTAAACTATCACTCCATTATCCCCCACTATTCTACCCATACCCCCCCCCCCATCACAGGACAAGGGAATCTTTCAATTGCCGCCGCCATAAATCCACATTCACCATCAATCACCGCTGAAGATTTGTGCTCACCATCAAGAACCACTGATATAGATCCAATATCACAATCAACACCTATTTCTGTTATACTATCAGATCTAGTGATCTATATATTTCCAACCACTTTATTTCCATGGATTCCTACATCATCCACATCATGCAAGGCTCAATCTCTTTCCACCTTCATAGATCTTTGAAAAAAATTGACATTTGTCGTCGTGAGGTTAACAAATTTAGTGGCCTTAGATTCGATCACTCAGTGGTCACAGATTTACAAATCATCCACTATTAGGACATTAGTCAAGAAACCCAAACTGATCTCATCCCCTCTTTCTAAGACATTGATGTTGTGAAACGTTGGCGGAGGGTGCCCACCAGAAATCTGCTTGAACCCAAAGAAATGTGGGATCAACATGAGGAATAGTAACCCCAACCAAAAATTTCACATAGTTATCTCCATAGACCTCATGCCTTAAATCACATAAAAATTTAGTTTGGATAACTTTTTATTATTTTTCTGATTAAATTCATATTTTAATGAATAGTTAAAAATACTTAATTTTAATTCAAAACTACCTCTTCATCTAATTTATTAGAAATGTTAGATTATCCATTTAAATGGTTTTAAGGTATAATTAGATGATTTTTTTATCAAGTAATCCAATTATGTTCATTGGATTCATTTTCAATTTAAAATTACATAGATAGACTATTTGAACATTTTAAAATTTTACTTTAAAATGTTGGTTTCTCATTCCGTGAACGGGATTAAGTTTTAATTAATTTTTACCAATTTTGTGTTTTTAATTTGAAAAAATGGATTTATTATTTGGAATAAAAAGGTCAAAATTATGTAAATAAGTACCTTATATTTTTTGTTAGTATGAATAGTAACATTAATAATTACTTTAATTACCATGGTTAAGGGTAAATCATGTAATTAAAGGTAAAGATAATATTATAATAACATAAAACTACCCTAACACTAATCTTAATTTTATTGTATGAGTTTATTATATTCATGATCATCCTTAAGTCTATTTTAGGACAACATGGAGACACTTGAATGACTTTAATGCATTTATAATATTATATTCAATGAATAGTCATATTTTTTACACTTTGGTTTTTAAAACATAAATTATTTTAATGTAGAGTTATACAGGGGATGTTTCGACAATAAATAGTCGATAAAAATATAAAACTATTATCAAGTTCATCTTAATTTATTTACAATTTTTAGGAATTAAATTACTAAATTAATTATGACATAAATATGATGGAGTAATAGATTTATTAAGGAATGAATCGAATAAATTATTTTAATAATGTTAAAAGGAATATAATTTTATATATTTCATTATATAAAATAAATATCTAGATAAATATGACATTTATAGATTATTTTAATATAGATTGTTTGAAATAATCACATTGTTAAGAATTTTTAAAAAATTCAAGTAATGAATTGTGTAAAAATTGACATAATTCATAACATAAAATATAAAATATTTAATTAAATGATATAAAATTTATAAATATATGATATTTATCTTAAAAGTTTTGATAACTCTAAATATGACATTAATTACTCATTCATTGTTACTTTGGCAGGTTGTGGTAATTATTTTATCTCTCAAAGTGTAAATTACTAGATAAAATTGTACGAGTTAGAGAGGATAAAACAAATAAATAATGATGAAAAATTATTAAAAACTTTTATAATTATCATTGGATGATTATATTTAAAAACATACTAATCCAATAATCTATATAAATGAATTTGGGACCATTTGGAATTGAAATTTAATTTATATTAATTTCATGCTTTTAATAATTCCAAAGATGCCACTCTCCTCTCCTATAAAAGGCACCCATTACTATATATTAATCACACATCCAAAACCATTTGGTTTGACCAATATCATACCAAAACCATTCCTAGAATACCTAACCACTTTTTTGAAGCCTTTTTTTGGCTGAAAGACTTATTTGTAAGTGTTAATGTGTTAATAAAGGTGGTCATCCGAATTAAAGGTAATGTTTTTATTTAAGTATTTCTATTTTCGTTATTCTTAAACAACATTCAAACCTTATTATTTAAAGATTAATTAATAACTATGGTATCCCAAATATAATGAGATATTATGAAGTTAATATCATCACCCAAATCCATCTTTACTTCAATTAAATGGGAAAGTAATTAATCCTTCATACATACGAGTGAACTATCACCTCCACAAACCTATATAATTTGTTTTCCATAACCGTCTCTCACGAGTGGTTAAAAATATTCAATTAATGTTAATATTTTATATTATTAACATATTAATAACTATATAATAATAATATATCAATTACATTGTTACTTTCCATGCTCATAAAAATGATAATGACGATCGTACATACATGTGAAATATCACATCCCTGAAGCGATGCGACTCGTTTTTTATTAATTAATTTTTTTATGATATATATATATATATATATTCAGAAATATTAATATGATATTTTTTATTTTTTATCATTCTAGAAATATAAAATAATAGTTACTTTCTTTTTGTGATAATCAATAAAAAATAGAAAATGTTACTCATGCGTACGTACGACTTACCATCTCTATTAATTTAAAGTTGTTCATTTATCATAAAAATATATAATGGTTTAATTTAAAAGTATTATTGGTGAGTATAAATTATGATAATTTCATGAATATTATTATGGAGATGATGGAATTATGATCACATGGACTATTGACACCATACCATGTTCATTTTTAACTCTAGTACCGAATATTGAAAAAACATATTATATGAACTGAAATAATTAAAAAATTATTATAACATTTTAATTATGTAAATAAAAGGAATAATAAATATTAAATGGTTTATTAGAATGTATAAATGTATCTTTGTGTATTATTCATGAATAAAAGGAACATGCAAGACAAATCGAAGTCAAGGTAAGGTATTTTGTCTCAATTTACATTACATTGAGACCAATTTGTTGTTATAAACCAACTAACTTTTATAAGGATTATATACTGAAATTTGAAATATTATACCATTAATATCATTATTATCATGATATTATATTTTTTTTTTCTAATTTCATTCTTCAATTATTTTTGTGTAACTGTTTCTCAAGTGTTAAGGTACTTAGCCTCAATCTCATTCAATAGAGACATTTCTTGATAATATGAACCTTCATTATTTTATAAGGTTTATATACATCCACTATAACATTTCATATCCATATTTTATCTATAAAAATGTTAGTTAATATTTTTGTAAAATTATTAATTCATGGAGATTAATATTTAAATGTTCAAAGTGGTATGGGACAACATGAACATTTAAATATTTCATTTTAAAATCTTTATAATCATGATATTTACTTAAATATTTAGTTATAGGGATAAAAAAGGATTATACATGACATTTTATGTCTATCTTTAACATAATTAAATGTTTTCAAAATGAATATTTTTATACAAAACATTTAACTTTCCTTACAAAATAATAAAATGAATGTTTTTTTGACATATGTAGCGACAAAGACTTCTCTGATACCATAACCATTATTTGATATTTGGATTCCTCTACAAGCCTTAATATTTTTAAAAGAAAAAGTAATCCCTTATTTATTTTTTGGGTGTTTTTTATTGAAAATCATTTTGAATTTGGGTTTCCTATTTAGTATCTTGAAATGATTTCTTGTGATTTTAAATGAAAATTTATGAGTGAAATTTTGATAATTGTAATCTTTTATATGTTATGATTATATAATGGTACTTGGACAATTTAAGTTTGGTTACATTATAATAAAAATATTGGTGGTTACGTGATAAAAAATTTTAGTGGCTCTTTGAATAACTAAGGATGGGAGGTTTAGTTATAACCTCTAATTCATTGGTTATGGAAGTCGGTCGTATGGCTATTCTATTTTGTGAAATGTGTTGATATCTACCGTATGGTAAATCCATTTAAGTATTATTATGTCCCAAGTTACCTATATATGTTCAATGTGATTTATATTGGTTTTATGGTAATATTTTCATTACAAAAATAGTTTTCAATGATATTTTATTCAATTAAGAGTATTTAATACTTCTAAAAGGTGAAATGTATTACAATATGATAAAGTATTAATGGATTACATGTTATGGAAAGACTAATAATTTTTTGTATTTGTGTATCCCTTACTGAGATTTTTACTCTCATACCATGTTTTAAAATATTTTTCACATGATTTAATGAATAATAGAGTCAAGGATGGGATCACTGAAAAGATATAAAGACTAAACATGAAATGAAACCATGTTTGTTATTTAAAAATTTTGTTTTATTTTATGAAACAAATGGATAGTGAGTATATGTGTATAATTTGTAATATTTGAGTTCTTATGTATTAGTTTTATCTAAATTCTATAATTATCAATGCTTTAAAAGATCCTCAATGTGAAATAATGTCAAATTAATGACTGAACTTGTGATTAAGTAATGTTTAAGGCTAGGGCTATATAGTTTGTATCAAGGTATGGATTAAAAAACTATATATATTATGATGTTTTATAAAGATTTATGTATATCATCATGAGTTTAAAATTTTAAGGTTTAACATATGCTCAAAGTCTTAGAAATCCCCTTAAAAATACCCTTTGAGTCTTAATGCTATAATGTTTTAATGTGATTATTGGTATTGTTGGAGACTTTTATTTTTGAGGTAATTATGCACTACTAAATATTTGGATTCAAAATTAAAGGAATGATATAAAATATGTGGATAAAATATGTTATGGTTATTTTGAGTGTTTTATCTCATATTTGGAATGTTATTTGAATTATATAGTTTTAGAAAAAGGATATCATGCAAGAAGGGTGACAACCTATCACGTCGGATAAGGCTGTAGTAATCGAACCCACAACCAAAGTTTGATAAGGATTTATCACCTACCACTAACCAACATAAAATCCCTAGTTAATATGACATTATCTATTAAGTTAAAAAAGATGGCGAAATAAGAATAGGTTGATTTTGGGAACTTATTTTTTATCAAATGGAAATCCTTGGTATTAGAAAATGATTTGTGGATAAAGTGATTAATGTTATTTTGGAAGGAGTTCACTATTTTAGTAACTTTATATGATTAAGTTAAATAGAATTATATGGGATTTTATTTGGGTAGTAATGGTTGAATTTTATTTTAGAAGAATATATGTATTTATTGTGGACTTATGGAGATTGGGGTTATGTATGGAAATGATTATCCTTTCTCAGAGAATATGTGATTTTAGAAATTACATTTTTGGTATGAGACATTAATATTGGTTGATTTTATTTGAAGTTAAATGTTAGAACATATATTGGAAGATTATTTGACTAAATAATTTTAATTTTTCTGGATTTAATATTAGTTATAATATTTTCTATGAATATTAAGGATAGTTATTTTTTGAATAGTATATGTTTAACTTTTGGTAATATAGTTTAATTTTAGTGATTAAAAGCAGTTTTTTCATCATCAAATGGTTTAGTTTTCGGTGCTAATTATATTATTTTATATTAATTTTTGTATTTGGTTAATATTTGAAGACAGATTGAATAGATATTTAATTTTTTGTTTAATATGGGTTTCTCTATATGTTGATTCTAGTGTTTCTGGTATAAAAAATCCCCTTAAAAACTCATCAGTGAGAGAAAAAGTTGATTTTATGCTTGAATTTGATTACAGGAAGAAAATATAATTTTCAATTAAGTTTATTTTCTTATGATATTAGTATATGTATAAAATGAAATCCATAACTCTATTAAAAGGATTTTAAAACAAAAACATTTTCTATTTGCGTTTTCTAATATGAAATCAAATATCGTTTAACTCATCACAAAGTCATATCTTTTTGAATTTTAACCATTTCTAAACAATATCTTCTATATTACTCATTATAACATGATCGTTAGTTTTATATTATGTATCCATTTTTTCCTAAATGAAATCGTAACATGTGTTATCTCAGGTGACCTTCATACTTTCCATTCATTATTTTAAAGTTTATGATTCGTTAATAATTTTTATGATGTGGTATTAGAATAAAGGTATTATGAAAATTCATAAATTAGTTACCAACCCCAAATTCAAATTTTGAGGATAAAATTTTCAAAAGTGGAGGAGAATGTAATATCCCATGTTTTTAAAATAACACACAATATTCAATTGAATACATGATATGCCACATCAAGCTTAAATGAACAACTATATATTATTGTTTAGTATGGTAGTTATATAATTTCTAAAATAATATTAGGAATAAATATTTTTAAATGAATTTTGAAAATATATTTTACACATGTTTATATAATTATTTTTGGTAAAAAAATAACTTGAAATGAAACTAAAAACTAATCGAATATAAAAGATTTATTTTTAAAAAAAATTATATTAATATAAGTAATTTTGTTTATAAAATAATAAAATCACCCTTTTTCAATTATATTAATGAAAAATTAATTCAATATGCTATTTATAAATCATCTTACATGTTTTCTAGACATAACTTATAAGCAAATATAATCTTACCGATTAAAAGAGTGTTTTTCTAAAAATGTTATTTTACCGCCTTTTAATGGTGAACCCATTTTAAATATACTTATGACATATTAATATGTTATATTTCAAATATAAACTTCTTTATTTGAATTGGTACATAAAAATTTATTTTTTGATAATTTTTTTCTATTTTTCTAATTAAATTCATATTTTAATGAATAGTGAAAAATACTCCATTTTAATTCAAAATTTCTTTTTCATATTAATTATTTATATTGTTAAATTATCCTTTTAGAGGGTTTTAAGGTATTATTAGATGATTTTTTTTCTGGTAATATAGATTATTTCATTGGATTATTTTTCAAATTAATATTAAATTGAAAAAAAGTGAACTTTTGAATGTTTTATTTTAAAAATACCTTTTCTCATTCCATAAACGAGACTAATTTTAAATTAATTTATGCCAATTCTGTGTTTTGAATTGGAAAAATTTTATTCTATATTTTGAATAAAAAAATCCAAATTATCTAAATAGGTCCCTTTTAGGTTTGGATAGTTTGAATAGTAACTTTAGTAATTATTTTAATTTCCACAGTTAAGGGAAAAACGGGTAATTAAAAGAATAAAGAATATTATAATAATTTAAAACTACCTTGTACCATGTAAATATTTAATTATATGAGTTTATTACAAACATTATCATCCACGGGTTTATTTTAGGGCCACTTGGAGTCACATGAATGACTTAATGCATTTATAATATTAAATTCAATGAATAATCATTTTTTGTTGCACTTTTGGTTTAAAAAAAATTATTTTAAAATGGGGTTATATAGGGAATATATTCAACTATAAATATTCCATATAAATCAAAAAATATTACATTCTTCATGGCAATTTATTTATAATTTTTGATAATTATATAATAAAAATTTATTTACGACACAAAGATGACGTAGTAATAGATTTATTAAATAAAGAATTGAATAAATGGTATTAATAATATTAAAAAATATAATTTGATTTATTAAATACCATAAACAAATTTTATGGATGAATATGACATTTTAGGACTGAGTTAATGTTGTTCTTTCTAAATAATCTGGTTATTGTGTTTTTTTAAAGTCATGTGATGAATAGTGTCAAAAATGGCATAATTCATAAATTAAAATATAAAATATTTTATTAAATGAAATATAATTTGAAAAAAAATTATATTCAAACCCCAATTTTACATAACTATAAAACTTTCATTAATGACTCATTCATTCTTTGTTTTCCATGATTTGGTAATTATTTTAACTCTTGAAGTATTAATTACTTAATAAAACGGTAAGAGTTTAAAAGGTAAAAACAAATATATAAGGATTAAAAATTATTCCAAAGTTTCCTAATTATCATGTGATGATTATATTTTGACCCATACCCATACTATATTCTATATAAATGAGTTTGGGAGCATTTGGAATACAATGATAATTTATATTAATTTAATACTTTTAATAATTCCAAAGGATCCCCTCAACAATCCTGCAAAAATGCACCCATTCCTCTCTATTACTCACACTTCTAATACCATTTTTTGGGAAAATATTTTCACACACTCCATCTTAGAATCCATACCAAATTTCTTGAAGCCTTATTTTTCACATAACACCCACTTTAGAGGTGTTAAGGTGTGAAGAATGGAACTCATTTGAAGGAAAGGTAATGTTGTTGTTAAATTATTTATATTTAATTTCTTCTTAAACATCCATTAAAACGTTTTATTACTTGATTAAATAATAACTAAATTATCCTAAATATAATGATTTTTTTATGTTAATATCATCCCCCAAATCTATCTCCCCTTCTGTTAAATGGGAATGGAATTAATCATTTGTGTGTACCTATGAACTATCACGTCCATGAACCGATATAATTTGTCTTCCATAACCATCTCTCATGAGTGGTTATTAATATGGAATTAATATTCATATTTTATATTAATGAAATATAAATCATTATATGATAATAATATATCAATTACTTTCTTACTTTACATGCGCATAATATGATAATTTCTTTCTTGTGTACATGTAAACAATAAACTCCATAAATCGATGTCACTCATTTTTATTAATTACATTTATTTTATGATATATATATAAGTATTTTAAAATATTAATATGATACTAATTATTTGAATATCATTCTTTAAAGATAAGAATAATACTTACTTCATTCCATAATGATCAATGAAAAATGGAAAATGTTGCTCATGAGTAAGTACAACTTACCATCTCTAGGAATATAACACAGTTAATTTTTCATAAAAATACTTAATTGTTTTATTCAAAGGTATAATTTATTTATAAAAATGATAAAAATTTCATTAATATTATTCTGGAGATGATGAAAATATGACCACATGGACTATTGACACCATACCATGCTCATTTTTGACTCAAGTACTAAATATAAAAAAACGCCTAACATCAACTCAAATAATTAACTAATTAATATAAAATGGTAATTAATGAATTAAAAGGATAAATAAACATTAAAAGGTTTTGAATCAAGTATAAATTTTTGTAATTTTATTATTGAGGAATAATAAGGAACTAATGTGACATAACAAACTCAAGGTAAGATATTTCATCTCAATTTAAATTCCGTTGGGAATTATTTGTTGGTATAGAAAAAATAACTTTTATATGTTGTATATACTACCATTTAATATATTATATCCTGAATCTCCTTATTCTCATGATATTATATGTTTTTTTAATATTTTTATTTAATCATTTTTATCCATGTGTTTCTCAATTGGTAAGGGACTTCGTCCTAATCTCCTTTTATTGAGACATTTCTTGATCATATTAACCTTTATTATTTTATAAGGTTTATATACAGCCAATATGAAATTTTATATCCATATTTTATCTATACTGATGTTATTTAATATTTTGGAAAATTTATAAATTCATGGATATTATGGTTTAAATGGTCATAGTGCTATGTGACACCTTGAACATTTAAATATTTAATTACAAAATATTTCTATTGAAGATGTTAATTTACATATTTATTTATATACATATAAAAAATTTATACATGACATTTTATGACAATCTTGAAATTTATTCAATTTTTTCAAAAGGAATATTATTATAAAAATATTTTATTCTAAAATGAAAAAAGGAATGTTTTCTAACAGCGACATTGACTTCTCTACCAATGTAACCATTATTTGATATTTGGATTCTTATATAATCCATATTGTTTTTAAAAGGAAAATAAATCCCTTATTACCTTTTGGTTGTTTTGGTATAGAAAATTATTTTGAATTTGGATTGATGATTTTAATATCTTGAAATGACTTAATTTGATTGAAAATAAAATTTTATGAGTGAAATGTTGATAATTAGAAGCTTTTATGTGTTATGATTATATAATGGTACTTTGAAATTTTATGGGTGGTTAAGTTATAAACCAAATAAGAGAAGTTATGTTATAAACCAAATATGGGTGGTTATGTGATAAATCATGGATGGGCAGTTATGTTATATCCTCCAATACATTGGGTATGGATGTCGGTCGAATGACTATTTCCATTAGTGATATGTGTGGAATTCGACCGTTTGGTTATTCCAATTAAGAATTATTATGTCCCAAGTTACCATTATATGTTATATGTAATTTCAATCTATTTTATGTTAATATTTTTATTAAAAAAATGGTAATCAAATATCTTATATTCAGTGAATACTATTTACTATTTATTAAAAGAGAAAACGTTACTTTATGATAAAGTATTGATGGTTTACATGTTTTTCAAGAATAAAAGTTTTCTCTCTTTGTGTATCCCTTAATTTTCTTCTTATGATCATCCCATGTTTGGAAAAATAAAATCACCTGATTTAAATAAGAATATAGTCAAGTATGGGATCAATGAAAATTTATAATGTTTAAACATGAAATAAAATCATGTTTCTTTTTTAAAACTTTTTTTATCTTATGAAAAAAATGGATAGTGAATATAAGTGTCTACATTGTAATATTTGAGTTGTTATGTATGAGTTATTTCATAATTTTTTAAATCTATCAACATAAAAATATCCTCAATGTGAAATAATTTAAAATTATTGATTTAACTTATGATAAAGTAATGTTTATGGATAAGGGATTATAATTCTAGTGACAATTCTATAATATGAAACAAGGATTACTTAAGTGGGTAATTCCAATTTCCAATTTCATTTTTCAATAATAAGGGGATCATACATAATTAAACCACAAAAATAAAAAATAACACAAAATATTGATAAGGAAACATCCATACCATATTTTCAAGTAAGAGGTATTACATATATCACTTTTCCATTTGATGATAGCACAACTAATCAATGAGTTTTATTAAAAAACATAATTATGTTATTTGATATTTTCAATCAGTTCACTTTATGAAATCTAATTCCATCATAATGAATAAAGAAACCAATCTCAACGGCTGTTTTTAAAATGATATAATCCCGATTTAATGTATTAATACAATCCACAACCAAAGGGGGTTACTCTAACAAGGGAAGAAAACTTTTAAAAAGAGAAATTAATGAAACCAAACCTTAAGGGGTGGTTCATGTTGAGGTCATACCATCCAACCACACAAAAAAGGTCTAAACATGTCATAGGCAATGCTATAAAATCTAAATCAATGAATACTATTATTTTAAAGTGACACCAGGTAAGTATGTCATGTGGCATAGTGACGATATTTTATTTAGCAGTGAAAATTGATGGAAAAACAATAGAACACCAACTATATACCTAGGAATATTTTCTTGTACAAAATCGAGTATTGATTTAGTATGGTTTGTGAAAAAAGTGAAGAAATGGATGAAATCCGTGAAAATAGGGTGAATTAGCTCATATGATGATAACACAAATGAGAAGAAGATTATGTACATATTGATATTAAGGATCCAAGATCTTACAGATACACATCTAATGAGGTGGATGATGGATGATTTTTAAAAAGGATGAGGGTGATCTCTCAATTCACATAGGAGTATTGGATGATATCCATAGTTAAGCCATATAGTTTTCATATCCAAGCGCTAACAATGAAGGATTTACTTCTTATGGAGGGGGTTTCACATTCCATGCACACCATTTGAGAAATTGAGCACAATCCATGTGTTTTTCCTCTTATCAATACCTATATAAAGTTTCACATCCAGAAAATTTTGGTGTGAATGGTTATAAAAAACCATGTGACACCCTCATCCTCTCTGATCAGGCCACATGGTTACAGAAAAAACTATGCATCCAATCCAACTTCTACAGTTTTTTAATGTTTTTAAGCCCAAAACTCCAAACTCATTAGCACATATGAGGAACCCCTTATCCATTAATCAAGTCTTAAAAAATCATTAAAATTTTATAAATCTTTGAATATCATTCAGAATCCCGTATTAGATAAATCCCCATCCACTAAAATAAAAATTTTGATTACCTTCAAAATTACATCTGGCCTAAAATCACAAGATTCTACATGAAAATTAATACTCTTCATTTTTTCATATTATGGAACTAATTACAATTGGGGTAATTTAATTCTCCTAAATGAATTTATTTTGGGAGATTATACGTTATCCATTAATGAGGGAGTTAAAAATATGGTTATCACTAATTCTGTGAAAGATGTGTGTGTTTGAACTATGTAGAAGAGAAGAAACTATGAATACTTGGAACTATATAAGAATTCAATTAGTGATATTGGTTTAGTGAGTTCATAGTATTATGTTTTTGGACTAAAAATAACTATTAGTTTTATATTGGATACTCATTAAGTGGGTAGATATTTTGGAAAACTTCTAAAGGATCGGTGCTATATTTCTGCTACTAATGTTTTTGATGTAATCAAGATTTCATGAAGATCCATCTCCTCTTGTTTATTTATTCCATATAAAGGTAGTTTGAAACTTTATTTTTTGTGTGACTCTAGATAGGAATATTATGACCTTATTCCATCATTATAGGATTGTAATTAATTTCACTAATTATGATGAATATGTGGTTGGGGAAGTAACCAACCATGAAAAATGTGGATTACATTTATGTGGAAAATATTAAAAAATAATCTTGTTTTGTGTACCTTTATTTTCAATATACGTAAGTGAGGTCGAGACACTCAACTTGAGTTAATTGAATCTTATTATATTTAATTATTATATTTTAATAAATATGAAATGGTAAAAATGTATCTCCACTAATTCATCCTACTGCCCCATTCTTAGTGGATTACTCTAATCATAGGAATTGTAAGTTATATTAGAGCCTAGTCGTGATGTGTCATTCCATTAAGAGCTTAGAACGGATAATTTGAACTATTTGACTATTAAGGGTGTGTCTCTTTTTAGTTGAAGAAACTATATATGAAATTTGTGTGTTTCTATAAAATAATGGTTCAACATCATAAAGGTTTTCTACCATATAATCCATGAAACATCATACATGTTGCTCTTTAGAAACTCGGGTGAAGATGGAGATCATCACTTCAATCTAGTTGTTGTACAATAAATAACATCAATAAATATAAACTATATGTTCATTTCCTCATACCATAAGATGATTATATGAATCAACAGAAAGAAAACACACTCAATGCAGGATGTCTATCTTGAATTTTAACCCTTAGGTCAGTAACCACAACTAATTTATGAAATGAATCCAAAGAAAATAAAATAATGTTATTTGATATAGGTTTAAATTCATATACAATATCATGTTTTAACAATATTCCCAATCAGTCATCTACTTAGGTTGTAATTCCCCAAAATATACATTAATATACCAAATCACATGATTCTAATATAGAATCCATTATGGTTCGGAGAGAACAAGTGAAACATGATAGGAATTCATATGTTGAGGGGGTTTATTTGAATCGATTTATATCCAACTTCCCAGTATTCTGAATGTAAATTTAACAATATATCCAAAATAACATCTCATGCATTTATCATATTGTTTTTTCCCATTTTAATGAACTCAATTTTATTAGGAAGTAGAGAAACTAAAATATTTTACCAAGATTTTAGAAGGTCTTTCTATTTTATGGTAGAAAATTTTTGATGCCACATCCATTAATAGTTTGGATTATCTATTTTGGAAATTACACTATCATTTAGTATTAATACAGATGAGGATGAAACTCTATGACCATAAAAATTGAATTCAATAATAAAATAAGAATGTTTTGGGTGTTTTCACAAAATTTCATGGTTTCAACTATAAATTTAACATGAAAATTCTAAAAAATTAGTAACTATATATATATATATATTTATAGTGGATCTTATATATGATTTTCATATGTCATTATTCACTCTAATGTGACTGGGTGGTTTCTGAGAATTTTCCAAAATAAACTAATGGATTGAGCATTCCCTTCAGTGTTCTAATGGAAAATATAATCTAGTATCCTTAATGAAATTATAGAAATATTGAAAAACCATTACTCTCTTTTCATCCTTGGTGAAATCCTTAAATCATGACCCTTATAATAATAATATGGTACCTCATCATAGGTTGTGTGATATATTGAGACTTGGTCTCTGAGATTCTATTATCCTAAATTCATACTTTATAAACTGGATTCATTAAAACTATATATTCAAGGACATGTGTAACACCCCAGGTAAATAATGAATATGATATTTTCATATTTTTTAATAAAAAGTTAATATTACTTTAAAGATAATTCTATTCTTGATGGCATACCCAATACGCAACAACGAGTTTCTTTGAAATCTTACGTTGCACACTAATAATAAAATAATATTATTTTAAATGGTAGTTAACGCATAGCCATTGTAATGGCGGGATTGAACTGAACTAACTAAAAAATAATTATTTATGTTTGTTAAATATTTTAACAATTACCCAATAAATGTTAGAGGCTTAAAATGCGAATGAATCCAATTTTAAGCATAGATCTTCTAATATTCATTAAAAGGTCGATTAACCGCCTTTTGATGGCGAACCCTTTTTAAATATAATTTTTGACAATTTTATATGTTATATTTTACAAAATAAAATCCTTCTTTATAATCAATACATCAAAATTTACTTTGTGTAAATTTTTGTTATTTTTCCGATAAAGATCATTTTAAGTGAAAAATGTTTTATTTTAATTCAAAACCTCCATTTAATCTAATTTATTTATATTGATAGAGTATCTTTTTAATTGGTTTTAAAGTTTAATTAGACTATATTTTTACCATTTAATCCAATGGTGGTCATTTTAATTAATTTCACTTTGAAATTGGATATAAATAAGTGTCAATCTTTTAATAGATATTGTTTCTTAAAAACACGCTATTTGTTTTGAGAGTGAGAATTGATTATAAAATTAATTAATGCAACTTATATGTTTTTAATTTGGTAAAATTGATATCATTTTTGAATTTGTAATATCAAATATATCTTTGGGTGAATTTGTGGTATTTTTTCTGACAAATGTTCATTTTCAATGAATAGTGAAAAATACTGTATTTTAATTCAAAACTGCCTTTTCATCCAATTTATTTATATAGTTAGATTGTAATTTTAATTGGTTTTAAGGTTTAATTTAATTATGTTTTTATCATTTAATACAATTTTGGTTATTTTATGTAATTTCACTTTTAAATTAAATGTAAAAACAAATCAATCTTTTGATAGATTTTACTTCTTAAAAACCCGTCTTTTTGTTTTGACAACGGGAATTATTTTAAATTAATTACTGGAATTTATGTGTTAGGAATTTTATAAAATGTATTATATATTTGGAATCAAAAGGTACAAATTATCTAATTAATACACTTTTGTTTTTGGACATTATGAATAGTAACAACAGTAATTATCTTTAATTATTATGTTTAATTAGTAATCGGGTAGTTAAGGGTAATAAAATAATATCATAAAAATATAAAATGACCCAAAAATTTTTCTAAATGCTATTGGTGGTGTCATTTCCGACCATGGTATGCCTTGTGCTATCCTTGTGACCCCATGGAATCACTTTAGTGTGATAGTGACCTTTTATCACATTTTGTTTAAAGAAAGGAAAATGTAACCAAAATATTTATCACCTAAGTAAAACAATTTTAATTTTGTATACATAAATGATATATTTGACTATAAAGATTCATTGTAAATATAAAAATATTTCATACATTATGGTAACTTTTTTAAATTTTTTAGACATTATATAAATAAATTTATTTATGACACCGTGATGATGCAGTGATTACCTCATTAATGAACGATTTAAGTAAAATGAAAAGATAAGGTAAAATATAAGACATAAACTTGTCAAAAACCTATTTTATGGGTGGATTTTGAACCCTTATCACCTTATCCTCTAAATATATAATTTTTTGACCTTTAATGTCCGAAAAATAATTTTATAATAAAGTAACATTTCAAGACATTCCAAGAGTGCCCCTCCTCCCTCTTATAAAAGGCCCCCACCTCTACCCCCTTAACCACACCTCTCAAGCCTTTTTATCGATCAAACTCTACTCATTTTATCTCTCCACATCCCTCTCTTCATCCTAGAAGCCTTACCTTAGGCAGAAAGCTCTTCAAGAAACCCTTTTGGTTCAAACCAAAGGGAGTTACCCGATTTAAAGGTAATGTCTTCCTTTATGTCATTTTGTTTTATTTTTCTTCTCCAACCCCATAAAATATTTTTATTATTTTATTTTGTAATAACACCAGTGTATTAAATATACTAGTATGTTTTTTATGATAAGTATTTTATTTACACTTACACACACCTTCATCTAATGGTTAAAGAACATATTGTTTCTGTTGATGGCGAATTACTGCCTCACGAAATGATGATTCTTCAATCTTATTTTTACACCTTTAATGGTAGCCATTATAATGTCACTATATTTATATAAGATATATAATATATTTATGGAATCTATATGGTTCTGTATTTTATATTTAAAACATACCTTTATTCATTTCATGTTGTGAAAATGCGATAATTTCATCTGAGGAAGTGTGGACTACCGCCCCCTCAAGTGATGTGACTCGTTCATGCCAAACACAGAATTTATAAAGAATGTAATTAATGAACTTATTTTACCTATATAACATATATATTATACTGGAATTATAATACATATATTTCTCATTTAGTTTTATTTCGTTTAATATGACAAAGAAATGAAAGTAGCATTCATGTGTACGTACGACCTACCGTCTCCATGAACGGTGAATTTCATTTTTTTATCTCCAAATGGTATGGAATAGTATAAAATGAATATATAATGGATATATATGATATTTAAATCATTAATACCATTCTTTATATGATGTAATTATAACTACATGGGCAATTCTTTTCAAACAAGTTTATGTTTGACTCATTTACCGAACATCGTCAAAATGTATGGTATAAACTCACATATTTAACTAATTATTATAAAATGATAATATGTGATATGAATTGAATAATAAAATTTAAATTAAGCCCTTATGAAATTATAAATTTACCAAAGTTTATTATTCAGGAATATAAAGAAACGAACAAGACAAGTCCGACTTGAGGTAAGGGATCCGACCTCTCTCTTTCATTTCAAGTACTCTCTTTTATGTCATTTCTTTTATGATCCATGTTATTATGTTGGAGGATGTTATTTTATATTCACCATACTGTAATTTTTATTTTCATATGATGAGAGACCCCCTCTTTCTCTCATCAATTCATTTTTAAGTGGCGCTGTTAGGCTGCCGAATTTTCGTAAGGGATTTCTTATCTCACTTTTAATTCCATGAGATTTCCATTGGTCACCACTTATTTATGGAATGTGGTGTATTGTGTACTACCAATTTATATATATTATCATGATTATATTTATATTCATGGTGTTTGGTGATCCATATTTAGTTTATTATCTTTTGGTCATACGACTCGATTGATTACAATGAGGTATGGGGTTTTATCTCACTTTTTATTCCCATGATATTCATGCTATATTTGTCAAAATATCCATTGAGTGGTGTATGTGCTGACCATGATTCTACTCTATGTGCAATATACTCTCATTTATGGGTATTTACATCAGTATTGTTTGGTCCTTCTTTCATAGGGTGTACGTTTTGAAAGTTACCCAAATCGGTAAGGGATTCTTTCACCCTCCTCTTTTTTTAAAAGACTTATTTTTGTTATTTCTTTTAATTTACATCTTGTTATGTTGGGATATGTTCTTCTATATCCTTATTGCTATAGATATTATGCCCATGTAATAAGATACCCTTTTCTCTCTCATCAACTCATTTTCTAAATTTTAAAGTGACACCGTTAGGCTGTTGAATTTCTGTAAGGGAACTTCTTAACCCAATTTCAATTCTTTGGGTCAAACCTCTACTTCTTGATTATGTCGTACTATGAATATGTGTGGATGAACTACGATTATTTTACACTTAATATCCTCTTATATTAGGTGTATTTATATTTTCCACACATAATCATGTAATTGATTTATCCTTAATCTAAGGATACCGACTTTGTAAGGGACTTCGTCTCAATCTCCTTTCATTGAGGTATATTTTGTTTTATACACAACTTTATTTTATACAGTGTACAAACCCATTTTAATTTTACTTTTATTCAAAATGAATCTTTTTGTACGAAGCATTTTACTAAACGACAAAAGGAATTTTTTGTCTTACGTTTGCGGCGACAACGACTTCTCCGCCGTCGTGACCATTATTTCAGTTTCGGCTTCCTCTACAAGCCATAACTTTTTTTAAATGAAAAATAAATACCATTTTTTAATTTTATTTTATTTTGGTATTAAAAATGGTTTTGATAATGTTTTTGTTATATCAATGTGTTGTATTGATATCTTGTGATTGAAATGTGGAAATGTTATGTTTCCTTTATGCATGTTTTATGTGATACGATTATGTTATGGTTCTTGGGCATTGTTTATGAAGACGGGTGGTTCCGTGATAAACTAAGGGAGGGTGAGTCCGATATATCTCTCCAATGCATTGGGTAATGGGAAGGAGTTAAACACTAAGGTTTCTCCAAAGAGATTTATGGAATATACTGTGATGGGTATTCCAAACGTAACCATGAGGGTTACTCCCTACAAATGTTATGAATGCATCAAGTTACCTTTATGTCTTATTATTTCTATGAGTTATTCATAAATATTATGATTTAATGAGGTATGTTAAAGTAATTATATTTTATGAGTAAAGTATGATTTCATTGATTCTTATTTATACATGGACTAAGGTTTTCTTTCCGTATTTTTATATCCCTTACTGAGCTTTTTAAGCTAATCCCAAGTTTTGAAATGTTTTTCACAGGTCAAGGGAAGGGTACATGATGTGATGATAGTGTCGAGGAAGTATCAAGAAATAATCCATGTTTTATTTTAAATATGTTTCCTTTGATGGGAAAGGTTAATATTGTCTTTGATGTAACCACCTTGTTTAAATGTGGAATGTAATGCATGATTTTTGATCTAATTCTCTAAAACTCTAAACCTGAAAAGATCATCAATGTGTATTCTGGAAATAACTCAAGATTAAGTAATGTTTAAGGTTGGGGTGTTATAGTTGGTATCAAATGTCGGTTTAGATAACTTTAGAGGTTAGAGTGTTGTTTAATAATAAGTGACAAGTTGTGTATAACCATAGTGGTTAGTATATTAGATGGAGTCATTGTTATTTTTGGAAGTTGGAATGAGTTTGAGATAACTTGGATAAGTATATCTTAGTGTTTATCTGCCTCATTAGTACATGATTATTTTTTTAATACACTCACACTAACCTTTTGGTTTTAGTAAATAGATGGATCTAGCAGGAACCAAAGTGATAATGGGTTTGAAGGAAACTGGTGTGGTTCTCTGATTAAGAGACTGGATGAAATGGGGGATTCAATGAGAAATCTCGTGGCTATTCTAAAGTAAATATCAGGAGTCATGATTAACCACTTGAACCTTGGTGGGTTCTCTAATACATCATGTATAAGAG
Source organism: Viscum album (assembly GCA_963277665.1). NCBI lineage: Eukaryota > Viridiplantae > Streptophyta > Magnoliopsida > Santalales > Viscaceae > Viscum > Viscum album. The sequence continues at coordinate 942,216,851 of OY728129.1, forward strand.
AACCAAATCGATGTAGAAGTTCAAGTAATAATTTTAAAGGTAACCATTTCGATTTATATGATCCTTACTTTTGAGGTAATTATGGGTTACTATATGTTATGATGGAAAATGAAAGGAATGAGATAAACTTGAGGGTAAAATATTTTATGGTTATTTTTGATGGATTTATCTCTTTTTGGGAATGTTATAAAATTATATAATTTTTGAAAAAGGACAACACGCAGACCGTGTGACAACCCGTCGCGTCAGACAAAGCTGTAGGAATCAAACCCACAACCAAAGTGCAACTGGTGTTTATCGCCTACCACTGGACTACGTGAAGTCCCTGGTTAGTATGAATAATTATTTTTAGTTATATGATCTTATGAATCAGGAATAAGTTGATTTTTGGTTATCTATGGAAATGATTAACCTCTCATTGATGATATGTGATTAGGTTAATTACTTTTCAATGTGAGACTTTAAGAGCAACTGATGTTATTTGGAGATAAATGTTAAGATTTATCTTGGAAGACTATGTGATTAAATTCTTCAAAGATTTTGGTTTCAATATTTGTTTTGATTACTTTGAATAATTTTATGGACAATTGTTTATCGAATGGTCTTTGTTAAACTTTGGGTAATGTTTAACAAATTTTGGAGATTAAGAGTAGCTTTTCTTTTTATAAAGGATTATCCTTTTGGGGATTATCTGATCTTGTACTAACAATTTTGGTTTTGGTTAAGGTCTAAAGACATGGGAAATATATAGTTCTATTTTGTGAATTAGGTGATTCTCAAGAATTTAATTATAGCGCTATTAATGTGAACAAGTCATCCTGAATACTCATCGTTTGGAGAAAATATGAGTTTGTGTTAGAAATCTAGTAAAAGTTGAAAGTCTACATGACAAGTAAGAATGTTTCCTTATGTTTTAGTTAATCTCATAAAAAAATTCCTCAATGAAATGTATCTTAAAACAAAAACGTTGTTTGTTAACTTTTCCTATCGGGGAATCAGATACTTTTTAACCCATCATAAGTTTGTGATTTTATGGTGGTTAACTTTCTCCTAATCATGTTTTTTATCACTCTCCATCAGAACATGATCATTTTTTTCTCTTATATATCGATTTTTTCCTATATGTAATCCTAGTATGGGTTAGCTCGAGTGACCTTTTTACTTCTTTTTCTTTCTTTTAAAGTGATAGTTTTATTGACTTCTTTTCTAACGTGGGGCTTTCAATGAAGTTTCTGAGCCCAATTTTAAAATTGCGAGGAAGCAATTCCCAAAAGGGGGGAAAGATGTAACACCCCAGGTAAATAAAGAAAATTACATTTTCATATTTTTGAATAAAATGTTAATATTACTTTACAGATAATGTTATGATTGATGGCATACTCAATACGCAACAGCGAGTTTCTTTGAAATCGTACATTTCACACTGACAATAAAATAATATTATTTGAAATGGTGGGATTGAACATAACTAACAAAAAAATGATTATTTATGTTTTTTTAAATATTTTAACAATTACCCAATAAATGTTAGAGTCTTAAAATGCGAATTAATCCAATTTTAAGCATAGATCTTCTAATATTCATTAAAAGGTCAATTAACCGCCTTTTGATGGTGAACCCTTTTTAAATATACTTTTTGAAAATTTTATATGTTATATTTGACAAAATAAAATCCTTATTTGGAATCAAAAAATAAAAATTTACTTTGTGTAAATTTTTGTTATTTTTTCGATAAAGATCATTTTTAGTAAAAAATACTGTATTTTAATTCAAAACCTCCTTTTAATCTATTTTATTTATATTGTTAGATTATATTTTTAATTTGTTTTAAAGTTTAATTAAAATATATTTTTACCATTTAATCCAATGGTGGTCATTTTAATTAATTTCACTTTGAAATTGGACATAAACAAGTGTTAATATTTTAATAGATATTATTTCTTAAAAACACGCTATTTGTTTTGACAGCAGGAATTGATTATAAAATTAATTAATGCAACTTCATTGTTTTGAATTTGGTAAAATTGAAATCATTTTTTAATTTTTAATTTCAAATATATCTTATGGTGAATTTTTGGTATTTTTCCGACAAATGTTCATTTTCAATGAATAGTGAAAAGTACTGCATTTTAATTCAAAAATGCCTTTTCATCCAATTTATTTATATAGTTATATTTTACTTTTAACTGGTTTTAAGGTGTAATTTAATTATGTTTTTATAATTTAATAAAATTTTGTTCATTGGATGTAATTTCACTTTTAAATTGTATGTAAAAACAAATCAATCTTTTGATAGGTTTTACTTCTTAAAAACCCGTCTTTGGTTTTGACAATGGGAATTATTTTAAATTAATTACTGCAATTTCTGTGTTTGGAATTTGATAAAATGGATTCCATATTTGGAATCAGAAGGTCCAAATTATTTAATTAAGACTCTTTTGTTTTTGGACATTATGAACAGTAACGATGGTAATTATCTTTAATTATCGTGTTTAATTAGTAATCAGGTAGTTAAGGGTAATAAAATAATATCATAAAAATATAAAATGACCCCAACATGTGTCTTAATGATATTGGTGGTATCATGGACGACCATGGGATTCCTTGTGCCAACCTTGGGACCCCATGGAATCAATTTAGTGTGATAGTGACCTTTTATCATATTTTTTTTAAAGAAAGAAAAATGTAACTTAAGTATGTATCACCTAAGTAAAACAATTTTAATTTTGTTCACATAAATTATATCTTTGACTATAAAAATTAATTGTAAATCTAAAAATATTTCCTATATGATGGTAGTTTTTTTATAATTTTTAGACATTAAATAAATAAATTTATTTATGACACTGTGATGATGCAGTGATTACCTCATTAATGAACGATTTAAATAAAATGAAAAGATAAGGTAAAATCTAAGAATTAAACTTGTCAAAAACCTATTGGATGGGTGTATTTCGAACCCTTATCACCTTATCCTCGAAATATAAAATTTTTGGACCTTTAATATCTGAAAAATCATTTTATAATAAAGTAACTTTTCAAGACTTTCCAAGAGTGCCCCTCCTCCCTCTTATAAAAGGCCCCCACCTCTACCCCCTAACCCACACCTCTCATGTAACATCCAAAATAAGTAATGAATAATATATATTTTTATCTATGTCTATTAATGAATTGGATAGTGTTTTAGAGGCTTAAAATGAAAATAAACCCAATCTTAAGCATGGAATACACTAATATTTTTTGTTTTACTGCCTTTTGATGGAAAACCATTTTTAAATCTATCTTTTGACAATTTTATAAGCTATGTTTGTTAAAATAAACTTATTATTTATGACTGGGACATCAAAATTTACTTTGTGTGAATTTTTGGTATTTTTCTGACAATGTTCATTTTTTAATGAATAGTAAAAAATACTGCATTTTACATCAAAACTGCTTTTTAATCTAACTTATTTATATGATTATATAATCTTTTGAATTGGGTTTAAAGTTAAATTAGAATATATTTTTACCATTTAATCCAATAGTGGTCATTGGAATCAATTTCACTTTGAAATTGGACTTAAACTGGTGTCAATCTTTTCATACTTTTTGTTTCATAAAAACACACTATTTGTCATGACAGCGGGAATTAATTATTAAATTAATTAATGTAACTTATATCATTTAAATTTTGTAAAATAGACATCATTTTTGAATTCAGAATATCAAATATAGCTTAGGGTGAAGTTTTGGTATTTTTCTGAAAAACTTCAATTTTTGATGAATAGTGAAACCACTAAGTGGTACTTAAAAAACTAATTTTTCGTTTAAATGAAATTTTACCACCTCTGTGTTTTGAATTTCAAAAATCCGACATACATGGTTGTCATTAAGAAGTAAAATTTGGTTCAATGGGATTAAAATAATTTTTTGGTGAATAGTAACTTTTATGTTTTTAATCGCTATTAGAGGTAATTAGTGCAATTTAAGGAAAAAATGATATTATAATAAAATTCAAATACCTAGAAACATATCCTACCCTTATTGGATGTGTCATCGCCGACAAAGAAAATCCATGGGTCAACTTGGGGACCCCATGGAGCCACTTTGGTTGGGAAATGACATAAATAACTTTTTATTTAATGTAAAAGTAAAAATGACACAAACATGAGTTGTTTTACTAAAAAAAAATTTACATGGGGCAATACATATCAGATTTTTTACTATAAATATTAATTGGAAATGTAAAAGGATTTCCTACATCATTGTATTTTTTTAATAATTTTTATACTTTATATATATTAAATTATTTATGACCTCATGATGATGCACCGATTACCTCATTAATAAAGGATTTAAATAAAATGAAATGATAATGTAAAATATATGACCTACACATGTCCAAAACCTATTGTATGGGTGGATTTCGAAACCTGATAACCTTACCCTAGAATTATATCAATTTGGGACCTTTTGAATCCGAAAATCATTTTAAAATAAAGTAACATTTCTTTACTTTCCTAGAGTGCCCCTCCTCTCGTCTTATAAAAGGCCCCCACCTCTACCTCCTTACCCACACTTAAAAAGCCCTTGGCTCGGCCAACCCCTACCCATTTTGTCTCTCCACATCCCTCTCTTACTCCTTGAAGCCTCAATTTGGGCAGAAGTCTTCCCAAGGAAGCCTTTGATCTCAAACCAAAGGGAGTTACCCGATTTTAAGGTAATGTCTTCACTTGAGTCCTTTTGTTTTATTTTACTTCTCCTACCCCCTAAACTCTTTTTATTCATTTATTTTGTAACAAATACAGTATCTTTAATATACTAGGATATTGTTATAAGAATGATTCGAGCTACACTTACACACACCTACATCTAATGGTTAAATAACATACTGTTTCCGTAGATGGAGAATTTCGGCCTCCCGAAACGATGATTGTTCAACATTCTTTTAACACCTTCAAAGGTGGCCATTAAGATGACAATATATTTATATATGATATATAATATGTTTATTTTTTCCTTAAGCTTCTGTATTTTGCATTTTGGGCATACCTTTATGGTTTCCATTATGGGTAAACGTGATATCTTTATTTAAGGAAGTGAGGACTACCGCCCCCTCAAAATGATTTGATTCGTTAAATACCATATGTGGGACAGATAAAGGATAGAGTTATGATATTATATATGATATTACACTGGAATTATAATATACCTTTATATCATTATGATTCCGTTCTATAAAATACGAAATAGAAATGAAAGTAGCGTTCATGCGTACGTACGGCTTGCCGTCTCCATGAACAGTGCATTTCATTTCTTACCTCTAAATGTTTATGTAATATTATAAATGCATGTATATACTGGATATATATTATATATATGATATATACATCATGATTATAACTCTATATATAATGGATTCATGAAAAACTTGTAATTATAAAGAGCATATTTTGACTCAAGTACCAATGATCGTTAAAATGACCGTTATTAACTAAAATAATTACATAGTGTTCATGACATGGAAATAAGTGATATAAAAGGAATAATGAACTTGAAAAAGGTTCTTAAACAAGTAGAAATTAACTAAAGTTTATTATTCAGGAGATTAAAGAACGACCGAGTCAAGTCGGACCCGAGGTATGGGACTTCGTCCCAATCTCCTTTCATTGAGGCATATTTTGTTTTATACACAACCTTCTTTTATATGGTGTATAAACCCCTTTGGATTTTACGTTTATTCAAAAGGAATCTTTTTTATACAAAGCGTTTACTAAACAAAAAAAGGGAATGTTTTTGTCGTACGTATGCGGCGACAACGACTTCTCTACCGCCGTGACCATTATTTGATTTTTGGCTTCCTCTACAAGCCATACGTTTTTTTAAAAGAAAAATAAATACCATGTTTTAATTTTCTTTTATTTTGGTATTGAAAATGGTTTTCATAATGTTTTTATATCAATGTGTTGTATTTATTTCTTGTGATTGAAAAGTGGAAATGTTATGTTTCCTTTATTCATGTTTTATGTGATACGATTATGTTATGGTTCTTGGGAATTATTGTGAAGACGGGTGCTTCCGTGATAAACTAAGGGAGGGTGAGCCCGATATAGCTCTCCAATGCATTGGGTAACACGAAGGTGTGAAACGTTAAGGTTTCTCCGAAGAGATTTAGGGAATATACTGTGATGGGTATTCCAAACGTAACCAAGATGGTTACTCCCTATGTAAGAATGTTATGAATGTCTCAAGTTACCTTTATGTCTTATAATTTATATGATTTATTCATGATTTGATGAGGTATGTTAAAGTGCTTATGTTTTATGGGTAAAGTATGATTTCATTCTTATGTGTATATGTACCCATGTTTCCTTTCCATATTTTTATATCCCTTACTGAGCTTTTTATGCTCATCCCATGTTTTTTTGAAATGATTTTCACAGGTCAAGGGAAAGGTACATGATATGATGATAGTGTCAAGGAAGTGTCAAGAAAGAATCCATGTTTTATTTTAAATATGTTTCCGTTGATGGGAAAAATTAATACTATATTTTATGTAACCACTTTGTTTAAATGTGGAATGTAATGCATGTCTTATGATCTAATTCTCTAAAACTCTAATCCTGAAAAGATCCTCAAGGTGCAATCTTGTAATAACTCAAGATTAAGTAAGGTTTAAGGCTGGGGCCTTATAGTTGGTATCAGAGGTTGGTTTAGATAAATTTAGGAGTTAGAATTCTATTAAATGATTATCCAAAAATATTTTTGAAATGATATAGCATTTGAAGATTACCATGTTGCTTCATCCAAGACATGTTTATTCAGAATGGTTTTCTGCAGAGGAAACATGGAAGCAGTGCTAGGAAGGCATGCAGAAGGAGATAACCTTCCGAATCAGCATCCTAAGATGGTCAGAATTGGAACTGAACAGTTTGTTGCAGTAATGGCGCAGTTGACTCAAGCGATAAATGGAGGTGGTATCCATGCATGAGATCGGCCAGATCAACCGCAGAGGAACATGTCAGTGGTGGAACATTTCATGAGGAAAAATCCCCCATCATTCAAAGGATCATCTGACCCTGTGTTAGATGAAGGGTGGATTAATGCATTGGATAAGGTTTTCGATGTCACGAGGTGTTCAGACAATCAAAAGGTTAGTCTTGTTATTTACCGTTTGGAGGGTGAAGCAGATCAGTGGTGGTCGATGGTTAGAAATACCAGGGACACTGATGAGATTGATACTCTCGACTGGTATGAATTTAAAGGTATGTTTCTTGAGAAGTATTTTCCTAAGGATGTTTGACATAGTATGGAAAAGAAATTCTTGGAATTGAGGCAAGAGTAAGACTCAGTGGATGCCTATGAAGAGAGGTTCACTCGATTGGAAAGGTATGCTCCAAATTTTATTCGAGACCTTGATAGTAAAATCAATCATTTTTACTCAGTATTAAAGCCAAAATATCGAAGGGAATTAACTTCTCGTGAGTTTAAAAGTTATGAAAAGATTGTTTTATGTGATGAGAAGGTTAAAATGGAGTTTGTTTATGATCAAGTGTTCTATAACAACCAATAGAAGAAGAGACCGAGGTGGCAGGAGAAAGGGAAGAATTCTTCAAAAAAATTCTGATGGTAAGAAATCTAAGTTTCCATTTTGTTATAAATGTGGCAAAAGGCATGTTGGGGAATGTCTTATGAATTCTGGAAAGTGCTACTAATGTGGTAAGATGGGACATAAGGCTCGTGATTGCACTGAAAAAGATCAAGGTGATGGTAAGTTCAAATTTGATTTACAGTTAGTGAAATGTTTTAAGTGCAATGAGATGGGTCACTATGCAAACGAGTGTCCGACAAAGAGCTCGAGTGATGGGAAGCAGTTAGACTACAAGTATAAAGGGGCGGTGAAATCCTTTGCAACTACTTCAGCAGATGTCGGGCCATCAAATGAAGTTGTATCAGGTACTTTGTTTGTTTTTTCATATTATGCCAGTGTGTTGTTTGATTCGGGGTCTACACATTCTTTCATCTCTGAAAACTTTTCTAGTAAAATGGGAATACCATCTCAAGAAATGACTCCTGAACTTTTGGTAAAAACACCTGGGAGAAATGTTGAGGCAAAAAGAATTTATAAGAATCTTCCTATCCTTATCTGTGGAAAGAACCTAATTGAAAACCTTATTGTTCTACCTATAGTAGAGTTTGATGTTATCCTGGGTATGGATTGGCTCTCTATTTACCATGCTAAGATTGACTGTAGAGATAAAGAAGTTTCTTTTCAGAAAGACTTTCAGTTTGTGTACAAGAATGAACCCTTACTATTGATAACATATCAAGAGGCCGAGAAACTTGTAAAATATGGAAATGAATGTTACCTTGAACACATCATTGAAAATAAAGGAAATGTTCAGATTAATGATGTTCCAGTGGTAAATGAGTATCCTGATGTTTTTCTTGATGAGTTGCCTGGAATAATACCAGATTGGGAAGTTGATTTTACTGTTGACTTAGTTCCTGATGCTAAGCCAATTTCAAAACCCCCTTATCGAATGGCTCAAATTGAACTTTTAGAGTTGAAGGAGAAATTTCAAGATTTATTAGAGAAAGGTTTTATTCGACCTAGAACATCACCATGGGGTGCTCCTGTTTTATTTGTTAAAAAGAAAGATGGTTCTATGAGACTTGGCATTGATTATAGAGCCTTGAATAACATCACTGTTAAGAACAAATATCCTTTGCCTCATATCGATGATTTGTTTGATTATCTCCAGCGAGCTCGGTATTTTTCAAAGATTGACCTGAGATCGGGGTACCATCAGCTGAAGGTAAAGGAAGCAGATGTTCCTAAGACTGCGTTTCGTACAAGATATGACCATTATGAATTTGTAGTAATTCCTTTTGGGCTAACCAATGCACCTGCTGTATTCATGGACTTAATGAATAGAATTTTCCCTGAGTTCTTGGATAAGATTGTGGTGGTTTTCATTGATGATATTTTGGGGGTTTCTAAAAGTAAATAGGAGCATGAAAGACATTTAAGGGTTATTTTGAAAACCTTAAAATAAAATAAATTGTATGGGAAATTCAGCAAGTGTGAGTTTTGGTTACAACAAATTTCTTTCCTGGGTCACATTGTTTCAAAAGATGGTATAACTGTTGATCCTACTAAAAAAAAAGTTGTGGAAGACTGGACAAGACCCAAAAATGTAACTGAGATTCATAGCTTCCTTGGTTTGGCAGGCTATTACTGAAGATTTGTTAGAAATTCTTCACGGTTATCTATTCCAATAACTAAGCTAACTCAGAAGGGTGTTAAGTTTATCTGGACAAAAGAATGTGATGATTGTTTTCAGGAACTGAAAAGAAGATTGGTGAATGCTCTAGTTTTGGTACTACCTTCCAGGAATGGTGAGTCTGTTATATACAGTGATGCTTCATTGAAAGGACTTGGTTGTGTCATAATGTAGAATGATCAGGTAATTTCTTATGCTTCACGACAGTTGAAAACTCATGAGGTAAATTACCCTACACATGATTTGGAATTAGCTTCTGTTGTTTTCGCTTTAAAATTTTGGAGGCATCATTTGTATGGAGTAAAGTGTGAAATATATACCGATCACAAAAGATTAAAGTATATATTCACTCAGAAAGAGTTAAACATGAGACAGAGGAGATGGTTGGAATTAATCAAGGATTATGATTGTATAATTCATTACCATCTGGGAAAAGCAAATAAATTGGTCGATGCTTTGAGTCGAAAAAGTAATTCTTCATTAAAAATGTTGCGTTTGGAACGTGATCCTTTGGTTAAGGATTTGATGAAATTTGGCATAAAAGTTGTTGGAGCAGGAAGTTCTTATGTTTTGTTTCAGGTATCAGTGAGATTGTCTCTATCAGACAGAATCAATAAAGCACAGAAGCAAGACAGTGAGTTGCAAAAAAAGGTAGAGCTAGTTCAGAAGGGTAAGATTCCTGAATTCAACATTGATAATGATTGTGTTTTGAGATTTGGGAAGAGATTTTGTGTGCCTTGTGATTCACAATTGAAGAGAGAGTTGTTATGTGAAGCTCATAGTTCTCCGTTTTCAGTTCATCTTGGCAGTACTAAGATGTACAGAGATCTGCGGGAGTATTACTGGTGGGATGGAATAAAAAGAGATATTGCTGATTTTACTGGGAAGTGTTTGACTTGTCAACAGGTTAAAGCAGAGCGATAGTTACCGAAAGGGATGCTTCAGCCTTTAACAGTGCCAGAGTGGAAATGGGAGAATATATCTATGGACTTTGTTGTGGGATTACCGAAGACATCTCGAGGTAATAATGCAATCTGGGTTATTGTTGATCGCTTGACTAAATATGCTCATTTCCTTGCTATACGAGATACTTTCTCTCTAGATCAACTTTCTAGTTTGTATCTTAAAGAGATAGTCAGGTTACATGGAGTTCCTCTTTCCATTGTATCCGGTCGTGATCCCAGGTTTACTTCTAAATTTTGGAAGGGCCTTCAGAAGTCATTGGGTACTGAATTAAATTTTAGTACAGCATTTCATCCTCAATCATATGGGCAGTCAGAACGAACAATTTAGAAATTGGAGGATATTCTACGTTCTTGCTCTATGGATTATCAGGTAAGTTGGGACCAACATCTTTCTTTAGATGAATTTTCATATAATAACATTTTACATTACAGTATATAGATGGAACCATTTGAGGCGTTATATGGTAAGCAGTGTCGAACTCCAGCTTTCTGGGATGAAGTGGGTGAAAGGAAGTTGATGGGACTAGAATTGGTAGAAGAGATGGCAGAAAAAGTTCAGCTGATTCAGAAACACATGAGAACAGCTTAGAGTAGGCAGAAGAGTTATGCGGACAACAAGAGGAATGATCTCTCTTTTGAGGTAGGTGATCATTTTTTTCTCAAAGTATCACCATGGAAAAGTGTGATGTGATTTGGTAAGAAAGGAAAGATGAGTCTAAGGTTCATTGGACCATATGAAATTATGGAGAGGGTTGGATCAGTTGCTTACCGAGTGGAATTACCTCCGAGTTTATCTCCGGTACACAATGTTTTTCATGTTTCGATGTTGAGAAAGTATATTCCAGATCCATCTCATGTTTTGAGTCCAGAGGTAGTTTAGCTGGAAGAGAACCTATCTTATGAGGAACAATCGGTCCAGATTTTTGATCACAGGGAGCAAGTGTTACGGAATAAGGTGATTAATCAGGTAAAGGTTTTGTGGAAAAACCATATGATGGATGATGCAACATGGGAATCTGAAAATGTAATGAGGGATAAGTACCCCCATTTATTCGATAAGTAAATAAATTGTGGGGACGCAATTTTCTAAAGGGGGGAAGGATGTAACATCCCAAGTAAGTAATGAATAATATATATTTTTATCTATGTCTATTAATTAATTGGATAGTGTTTTAGAGTCTTAAAATGAAAATACATCCAATCTTAAGCATGAAATACACTAATATTTTTTGTTTTACTGCCTTTTGATGAAAAACCATTTTTAAATCTATCTTTTGACAATTTTATAATCTATGTTTGTCAAAATAAACTTATTCTTCATGATTTGGACATCAAAATCTACTTTTTGTGAATTTTTGGTATTTTTCTGACAATGTTCATTTCTTAATGAATAGTGAAAAATAATGCATTTTACATCAAAATTGTTTTTTAATATAATTTATTTATATGATTATATTATCTTTTTAATTCGTTTTAAATTGAAATTAGAATATATTTTTACCATTTAATCCAATAGTGGTCATTGAAATAAATTTCACTTTTAAATTGGACTTAAACTGGTGTCAATCTTTTGATACTTTTTGTTTCATAAAAACACGTTATTTGTCATGGAAGTGGGAATTAATTATTAAATTAATTAATGTAAATTATATGATTTGAATTTTGTAAAATAGAAATCATTTTTGAATTTAGAATATCAAATATATCTTAGGGTGAAGTTTTGGTATTTTTCTGAAAAACTTCAATTTTTGATGAATAGTGAAACCACTAAGTGGTACTTAAAAAACTAATTTTTCGTTTAAATGAAATTTTACAACCTTTGTGTTTTGAATTTCAAAAATCCGACATACATGGTTGTAATTAAGAAGTAAAATTTGGTTCAATGGGATTAAAATAATTTTTTGGTGAATAGTAACTTTTATGTTTTTAATCGCAATTAGTGGTAATTAGTGAAATTTAAGGAAAAAATGATATTATAATAAAATTCAAATACCTAGACACATGTCCTACCCTTATTGGATGTGTCATGGCCGACCAAGACAATCCATGGGTCAACTTGGGGACCCCATGGAGCCACTTTGGTTGGGAAATGACATAAATAACTTTTTATTTAATGTAAAAGTAAAAATGACACAAACATGAGTTGTTTTACTAAAACAATTTTTACATGGGGTTATATAAATTCGATTTTTGACTATAAATATTCATTGAAAAGGTAAAAATATTTACTACATCATAGTAGTTTTTTTATTATTTTTAGACTTTATATATATTAAATTATTTATGACATCATGATGATGCAGCGATTACCTCATTAATAAAGGATTTAAATAAAATGAAATGATAATGTAAAATATATGACCTACACATGTCCAAAACCTATTGGATGGGTGAATTTATAACCCTTATCACCTTATCCTTGAATTATATCAATGTGGGGCCTTTTGAATCCGAAACTCATTTTAAAATAAAGTAACATTTCTTTACTTTCCAAGAGTGCCCCTCCTCTCCTATTATAAAAGGCCCCCACCTCTACCTCCTTACCCACACTTCCAAAGCCTTTGGCTCGGCCAACCCCTTCCAATTTTGTCTCTCCACATCCCTATATTACTCCTTGAAGCCTCACTTTGGGAAGAAGTCTTCCCAAGGAAGCCTTTGAGCTCAAACCAAAGGGAGTTACCCGATTTTAAGGTAATGTCTTCACTTGAGTCTTTTTGTTTTATTTTACTTCTCCAACCCCCTAAACTCTTTTTATTCATTTCTTTTGTAAAAATCCAGTATCATAAATATAATAGGATTTTGTTATAATAATTATTCAAGTTAAACTTACACACACCTACATCTAATGGTTAAAGAACATACTGTTTCCGTGGATGGCGAATTTCGGCCTCCCGAAACGATGATTGTTCAACATTTTTTTAACACCTTCAAAGGTGGACATTAAGATGATACTATATTTATATATGATATATAATATGTTTATGTTTTCCTTAAGCTTCTGTATTTTTCATTTTGGGCATACCTTTATGGTTTCCATTATGGGTAAATGTGATATCTTCATTTAAGGAAGTGCATACTACCTCCCCCTCAAAGTGATTTGATTCGTTAAATACCATATGTGGGACGTATAAAGGATGGAGTTATGATATTATATATGATATTACACTGTAATTATAATATACCTTTATATAATTATGATTCAATTCTATAAAATACGAAATAGAAATGAAAGTAGCGTTCATGCGTACGTACGACTTACCGTCTCCATGAACGGTGCATTTCATTTCATACCTCTAAATGATTATGTAATATTATAAATGCATGTATATACTGGATATATATGATATATATGATATATAAATCATGATTATAACTCCGGATATAATGGATACATGAAAAACTTGTAATTATAAAGAGCATATTTTGACTCAAGTACCAATGATCGTTAAAATGGCCGTTATTAACTAAAATAATTACATAGTGTTCATGACATGTAAATAAGTGATATAAAAGAAATAATGAACTTGAAAAAGGTTCTTAAACAAGTATAAATTAACTCAAGTTTATTATTTAGGAGATTAAAGAAAGACCGAGTCAAGTCAGACCCGAGGTATGGGACTTCGTCTCAATCTCCTTTCATTGAGGCATATTTTGTTTTATAAACAACCTTCTTTTATACGGTGTATAAACCCCTTTGACTTTTACGTTTATTCAAAAGGAATCTTTTTTATACAAAGCATTTACTAAAAGAAAAAAGGGAATGTTTTTGTTGTATTTATGCGGCGACAATGACTTCTCCGCTGCTGTGACCATTATTTGAGTTTTAGCTTCCTCTACAAGCCATACGTTTTTTTAAAAGAAAAATAAATACCATGTTTTACTTTTCTTTTATTTTGGTATTTAAAATGGTTTTCATAATGTTTTTATATCAATGTGTTGTATTGATTTCTTGTGATTTAAAAGTGGAAATTTTATGTTTCCTTTATACGTGTTTTATGTGATTCGATTATGTTATGGTTCTTGGGCATTATTGTGAAGACGGGTGGTTCTGTGATAAACTAAGGGCAGGTGAGCCCGATATAGCTCTCCAATGCATTGGGTAACGCGAAGGAGTGAAACGTTATGGTTTCTCTGAAGAGATTTAGGGAATATACTGTGATGGGTATTCCAAACGTAACCAAGAGGGTTACTCCCTACGTAAGAATGTTATGAATGCCTTAAGTTACCTTTATGTCTTATGATTTCTATGATTTATTCATGATTTGATGAGGTATGTTAAAGTGCTTATGTTTTATGGGTAAAGTATGATTTCATTCTTATGTGTATATGTACCCATGTTTCCTTTCCATATTTTTATATCCCTTACTGAGCTTTTTATGCTCATCCCAAGTTTTTTTGAAATGATTTTCACAGGTCAAGGGAAAGGTACATGATATGATGATAGTTTCAAGGAAGTGTCAATAAAGAATCCATGTTTTATTTTAAATATGTTCCCTTTGATGGAAAAAATGAATACTATCTTTTATGTAACCACTTTGTTTAAATCTGGAATGTAATGCATGTTTTATGATCCAATTCTCTAAAACTCTAAACCTGAAAAGATCCTCAAGGTGTAATCTTGTAATAACTCAAGATTAAGTAAGGTTTAAGGCTGGGGCCTTATATCTCAAGCCTTTTTCTCAACCATACTCTGCTCATTTTGTCTCTCCACATCCCTATATTAATCCTATAATCCTTACCTTAGGCAGAAATCTCTTCAAGAAACCCTTTTGGTTCAAACCAAAGGGAGTTACCCGATTTAAAGGCAATTTCTTCTCTTATGTCCTTTTGTTTTATTTTGCTTCTCCAACCCCCTAAACTATTTTTATTCCTCTATTTTGTAATAAAACCAGTATATTAAATATACTAGGATGTTTTTATGATAATTATTTTATTTACACTTACACACACCTTCGTCTAATGGTTAAAGAACATACTGTTTCTGTGGATGGTGAATTACTGCCTCACGAAACGATGATTGTTCAATCTTCTTTTAACACCTTTCATGGTGGCCATTATGATGTCACTATATTTATATATGATATATAATACATTTATTACCTCTATATGATTCTGTATTTTATATTTAAAACATACCTTTATGCATTTCATGTTGTGCAAATGCGATAATTTCATCTGAGGAAGTGTGGACTACCGCCCCCTCAAGTGATGTGACTCGTTCATGCCAAACACGAAATTTATAAAGAATGAAATTAATGAACTTATGTTACCTATATAACATATATATTATACTATAATTATAATATATATATGTCTCAATTAGTTTTAATTCCTTTAATATGACAAAGAAATGAAAGTAGCGTTCATGCGTACGTACGACCTACCATCTCCATGAACAGTGCATTTCATTTTTTTATCTCCAAATGTAATGGAATAGTATAAAATAAATATATAATGGATATATATGATATTTAAATCATTAATACCATTCTGTAGATGATTTAATTATAACTAAAGGGGCAATTCTTTTCAAGTAATTTTATTTTTGACTCATTTACCGAACATCGTCAAAACATATGATATGAACTCGCATAATTAACAAAATTATTATAAGATGATAATATGTGATATGAATTGAATAATAAACTTTAAATGAATCCCTTAAGAAATTATAAATTGACCAAAGTTTATTATTCAGGAATATAAAGAAACGAACAAGACAAGTCAGACTTGAGGTAAGGGATCTGACCTCTCTCTTTCTTTTCAAGTACTCTCTTTTATGTCATTTATTTTATTATCCATGTTATTATGTTGTAGGATGTTCTTTTATATTCCCCATACTATAATTTTTATTTTCATATGACAAGATACCCCCTCTTTCTCTCATCAATTCATTTTTAAGTGGTGCCGTTAGGCTGCCGAATTTTCGTAAGGGATTTCTTATCTCACTTTTAATTTAATGAGATTTCCATTAGTCACCACTTATTTATGGAATGTGGTGTATTTTGTACTGCCAATTGATATATATTATCATGATTATATTTATATTCATGGTATTCTGTGATCCATATTGTGTTTATTATCTTTTGGTCATACGACTCGATTGATTACAATGAGGTATGGGGTTTTTATCTCACTTTTTATTCCCGTGAGATTCATGCTATATTTGTCACAATATCCATTGAGTGGTGTATGTACTAACCATGATTCTACTCTTTGTTTAATATACTCTTATTTATGGGTATTTACATCAGCATTGTTTGGTCCTTCTTTCATGGGGTGTACGTTTCAAAAGTTACCCAAATCGGTAAGAGATTCTTTCCCCCTCCTCTTTTTTTAAGAGACTTATTTTTGTATTACCTTTTAATTTACATATTGTTATGTTGGGATATGTTATTATATATCCTTATTTCTATAAATATTATATCCAAGTAATGATATACCCTTTTCTCTCTCATCAACTCATTTTCTGAATTTTAAAGTGACATCATTAGGCTGTCGAATTTCTGTAAGGGAACTTATTAACCCAATTTCAATTATTTGGGTCAAACCTCTAATTCTTGATTATGTCGTACTATGAATATTTGTGGATGAACTCCGATTTTT
This sequence comes from Viscum album, assembly GCA_963277665.1. NCBI lineage: Eukaryota > Viridiplantae > Streptophyta > Magnoliopsida > Santalales > Viscaceae > Viscum > Viscum album. The sequence goes on from OY728129.1 coordinate 942,233,691, forward strand.
TGACACTTAATATCCTCTTATGTTAGGTGTATTTATATTTTCTATACATAATCATGTAATTGATTTATTCTTAATCTAAGGATACCAACTTTGTAAGGGACTTCGTCTCAATATCCTTTCATTGAGGCATATTTTGTTTTATACAAAACATTCTTTTATATGGTGTATAAACCCCTTTTACTTTTAATTTTATTCAAAAGGAATATTTTTGTACGAATCGTTTTACTAAATGAAAAAAGGAATTTTTTGTCTTACGTATGCAGCGACAATGACTTCTCCGCCACTGGGACCATTATTTGAGTTTCAGCTTCCTCTACAAGACATAACTTTTTTTAAATGAAAAATAAATACCTTGTTTTACTTTTATTTTATTTTGGAATTGAAAATGGTTTTGATAATGTTTTTATTATATCAATGTGTTGTATTGATATCTTTTGATTGAAATGTGGAAATGTTATGTTTCCTTTATGCATGTTTTATGTGATATGATTATGTTATGGTTCTTGGGCATTGTTTATGAACATGGGTGGTTCCATGATAAACTAAGGGAGGGTGAGCCCAATATAGCACTCCAATGCATTGGGTAAATCGAAGGAGTTAGACGCTAAGGTTTCTCCGAAGAGATTTAGGGAATATACTGTGATGGGTATTCCAAACGTAACCATGAGGGTTACTCCCTACGAATGTTATGAATGCCTTAAGTTACCTTTATGTATTATGATTTCTATGAGTTATTCATAAATCTTATGATTTCATGAGGTATGTTAAAGTAATTATATTTTATGAGTAAAGTATAATTTCATTGATTCTTAATTATACATGGAATAAGGTTTTCTTTCGGTATTTTTATATCCCTTACTGAGCTTTTTATGCTCATACCAAGTTTTGAAAAGTTTTTCATAGGTCAAAGGAAGGGTACATGATGTGATGATAGTGTCGAGTAAGTGTCAAGAAAGAATCCATCTTTTGTTTTAAATATGTTTCCTTTTATGGGAAAAGTGAATATTGTCTTTGATGTAACCACCTTGTTTAAATGTGGAATGTAATGCATGATTTATGATCTAATTCTCTAAAACTCTAATCCTGAAAAGATCCTCAATGTGTATTCTTGAAATAACTCAATATTAAGTAATGTTTAAGGCTGGGGCCTTATAACATGACTATCCCATAATTACCATACATAAAGAGAATATTTCATTACATATTTTCCTAAGACCTTTTAAGTTAGTGATTCGGAGAACATTAAAAAAATAAAAAACTAAAAAAATGTCTTTCTAAACTGAAGGACTTTTTCTGTAGTATATATAACTACTTAATCAAAATTATTTTTCAAAAACTTCCAAAAATTCACCACAAGTGAAATCTCTTTTGACATGTCATATGTCAGGATTTTCTTCCAAACCTATAGAAATGTAAATGTATGAAGTGGTGAACTCTAATGGTAAGTATGATAAATTATAGAACTAAATAAATCAAGGAATAAAAATTGAATGAATATTTTGGCCACAATAAGTTAAAATTGGTATTTCTATATTCAACCAATTCTACATGTATAATATATCCATGGATATTAATGAAAATAAATAGACAAAATGGATTATAATACATGAATTCATGTTAATGGAATGCATAATGTTAGATATCATAATCCTTACATGAAAGACTCAGTCAATATATCATTATTTCCATAAATCCTTTGTATATGACCCCATTAGTATCATCATTACCATATTCAAGACATATTACTGAATTGGGATGTAATACATCAAATACAAAAACATGATTGTCTCATTATAACTATTGATACATCAAGGGGTTATATAATTTCAATTACCATGCATCACTTGTTTAACTCCAATTCATTCATGATATGAGACAATTAGTAAACATTACATGGAAAACATTTTCAATAATCATATGTTTTGTAATAACAACATATGGAATGCCAATAATTTTAAAAAATTCAATAAAAGGGATAACATGATTATAAACCATATAGAGTGTGAAGATGGACTCTCAAGAAATACATTGTCAACTTACATGAGTAATCAGAAAACATATATTTTTGAATAAAAAATAAATGGATTTTAAATAGTTACCTAGTCAATAAATATAACATCTTTCATTGTAAACATCCCTAAAATGAACACACTATAGATAAGGGGTATATATTTATGTAAATAACCATATCAATCAATAAATGTAATAACATTCTATATAATAATATAAGGATTGTGGATAAAGAAGGTAAATATACCTAACAAAAAATGAAATATGGGGTTGGATTCTAATATAAAGGGTAAAAAATGAGGTATGGGGAAATAAAATTGTGGAGGGAAATTTAAAACCCATTATTATGTATAGAAAATAATAGGGTTATATAAAGTATAAAAAATTCCCTAATGGTTTCTCTCTAAAATAAATGTTGATTAGAAAATGAAAATGGAGAAGAAAATTCTATACATTTGGTCACCTTTGAGCCATAATACTGGGGAATAAATACCATGATATTGCTCTTAAAAACCCAATGAATTAAAAAATGGTTATTGAAATTAATTATGATTTAATCAAACTATAATAAATATATCATGGTGAATAATAATAAATATTTATCAAAAAAGTAAATTGGAGACAAGAAAACTCATTGGGCATGGGTAACACCATAATAAAAATATGGACTATGTTAGTTTCTAGATATATATATTTTAATACATGGACGTAATAAAAACAATATTATAATATAAATTCATCTGATAAATATAAAAAGAACATATTTTAAAGGGAAAATGGTATAAAAAATAAAACATGTCTGAAATATTTATAATTAACTCCAGGAAACACTTATGGATTTAAAACTTATCAACATAAAACCACTAAAGGGACATAATATATAACTTAAAATTAAATAAAATGAATAAATAAAGAATAATTTTATAAAATATCAAGAATTATTAAGTACACCATTCAATTGGATACATGATGTATTGCATAAACATTTCCCAAGGAATTGATGCATGAGATAAAGAGCCCTTACTGATTGGGTATAATGTTAATCAACACCACATGAATAATATAATTTTTAATTTAGATTAAAATATAATACATTATATTATTCTAGAAGTAATTATATACACCCCATATATGAAATTAGTAATATAATAACAAAGGTGACTTAAATGTTGTAATTTTAGATGAAAACCCTTACATCTAGTCCTGACTACCATGATTGTACTTTAACCACTTGTGTCACAAAATTTTTTATATTAATAAATTAATTAATAAACATAATCAAATATTTAAAAATTATTATAATTCATATATAGTCATTATCTATAAAAATTATAGTTATTTTTTTAATTGATTTTAAATATCGATTGTGAATAATCATGGTCATTTTTAAGTAGTTTCATAAAAACGATGTTGGTGTTATTTATTCATAAAAATTTATTCATTAAAATATAATTAAATGTACTATAATAGATTTTACTTTATATGTATAATGGTATAATTTCATTCTAGGGTATTTCTAGTAAAAACATGAATACGAAATTATCCATGATCGTGTTTCATTAATTATTTAGGAATGAAATGTTTTTTCTTAATTGAATAGATTAATTGTATCTCTATACACACAGAAAAACTCATTATTTACTTATTTATGTCATATATTACCTTTAAATAAATTCAAATAGTCATCAATGTTAGTAATTTATATCATTATTCAAGTACATGGTAAAATTAACCTATACAAAAAATACCATAATCAATGGATGATTATGAACTGATTTATTTTTCATATCAATATAATTAAAAAAAGATTAAATATTATGTTTATAGTTTTTATATGTCAAAATATTGAACATATAGATGAATGATATATCCTATAAGAAGTTATTTCATATAATTAAGAAATCTGTTTTTCTTTTAGAACGCACATCTGGACAATGGAATTTACCAAGGTTGTTTATTGATGATATTTTTAATAGGTTATCCAATGTCTATTTTTTTAACATAATAACATAATTAGAAACATACATATCCTTTAATTCTATTCTCTTGATCACCCAACACTGCTGGTGAGAAATCAATCATTCGACAACGGTAGTTGTCTAGATGAACACATCAATGATGAATTCACCTTCATTTTAAGGTGAAAAATGAGTGATATACTTTTAAATTTATGAATATAAAATATCATCAAAATATAATATATAAATATTTATTTATATTTAATTATCAATTAGGAATATCCGTTTAATATAGTAGATTAATGTTAAGCATGTTATGTTGTGGACGAATTATTCTTCTCAAAGGATGAATAAAATATCCATTTTTTCTTAATAGAAAATGAAATTGTGGATAATAATATTACCAGTGTCATAATAATATACTAATATAATAATGGATTATCATTTTATGATGCTGTAATGGAATTGTATGTAGAATAATTTCACATAATGAAATAAAAAATGAGAAATGAGTGGTTAGAAATTTGAATCTCACCTCTTGGATTGCATCATTTACCAAGGGGGTTAATCTTTTATTGGATTACATTTTGAGAACTCAAGAACCTAGTGAAGGTGAATAATTTTTTTATCAGAGGTTTTTGGTGGGATTAATACAAACAAAGTTAGTTGTGGTGTTAAGGTAGTTGTGGAGAGGGGTAACCTTTTATATGTTAAAAGGGATGGTATTTCTATAAATACCCAATGCTTTTCAATAATGAGAAGTCCCTCTCATGTTATGTAGGTAAAAATTTTGGGATGTAAGGATTGGGGTACTGGATAAGGTCAATAAATTATTCAACCATCCATTCAAAAGCATGTTCTAAAAATGAATAGGGTCTTTTCATACTTGTTATACATTTTTTTTCTTTTTTATTTTTATTAAGGTAAATAGTTTTCACTAATTTAATTTTTATATCATTATTCATAATAAGTTTCTAATTAAATAATTTCAACCTAATTATTAAAAAACCAAAAAATGAATTTATTATTTTAATTTTATTAGAATGATAAAAAAACTATTTTAAAATTCTAAATGAATAATGTAATAAAGTCATTTTTTGGATAAGTATAACATAAGTTCTAAATTGTAAAATATGGGTTTAAAAATTAAATTAAAATATTAAAAAATTGTCAATTCTCTTATAAAAAAACTTCTTTGTTCTTATAAAATGATTTAATGGATTTCCAATTGAAACATATATATTAAAATTTCAAAAAATCCATTTTATTTGTAAAAATGTTATTTTTCACTATTCATATAAAACTTAATTGGTTATGAAAAAATAATAACGTTCATCTTAATAAAAAATTTATTCAATTAAGAAAAAATAATATTAATTTTTTCATATTTAAATTCAATAATTTATAGATTTTTATTTTAAAAAAATTGATATAATGAAAAGTTATGTTTATTGTAAATGTCTTTTTTAGAGTATTTACCTTTATCATTCATAATTAGTTTCATTTACTAATTAAAAAATTATAATAAATTATTCATATAAATATATTTTATCATCATTAGTATATAATTTCTCAAAATATAAATTAATATCAAATAAAAAGATAAATATTTTGAAAAATATATTTCTAATCATTACATGATCATATTCATTTTTATCTATATCAAATTAATTTCATTGGAATTGAATTTAAAAATTATACTACATTATATGTTAATTTTATTAATGAAATTATCATATTAATTTTAGTTAATTTAACATCTATATTTTAATGTTTTTACAATATATTTTTATATTAGTTAAATATATGGGAGTTTCATTTATCATCGGTGGTTCTTATGGAGAAAGATATAAAACACATTAAATTATTTAAATGTAATCATTTTTAAAAATATTATAGTGTTTCATCACCCCCTTTAATATATTACATACTTTTATTTTTCATTATAACTTCTTAATAAATGTATGAGAGGGTATTCTTAACATATTTATCATTTGGGATATAAATTATAATATGACATCAACATTATTCTCTAAGGATTAATTAAGTTACTTGTATTTCCTAAAAAATATTTATCATTCATTAAATCAAAGAGTCTTTTATACATGTAAGTTAATCATATGTTCTCCTAAATATACCTTTCCCATAATCATATGTATCTCTAAGATATAAATAATAGTGAAACCATAGATTTATCCAAAAATTAAGACTATCTTTAACACTAAATTAATATTTACCACTAGTTAATATAGTCAAACACTAGACAATATATATCATAGTCACAAAAAAGGTAAACCTCACCAAAAATACTATGAATCATTTTTTCATTAAATAATTAATTAATTCCAATTCTTTAAATATAATATAACTCAGTATAATCAAAATAAATAAACCCTTCATTACCTAAAAATCTAGAATAATTTAATCATATGATTTATCAGCCATTAATAATGATTTTTATAACAATTATCCCAAAAAATACAACCATTTCATAAAAACATTTATATTATTGATACAATTTAATAAATTTTCCCAAAAAAATAAATTAGAACTATTATGAAAAATTAAATATATATTTCATAAAATACCTATAACATTTAAAATACAATACAATATCATAAATAAATTACACCTACTAATGAAAATATATAAGAGTATCAATATATAATATTTATGAAAATATTATTCTATCAAATTTAGGTACTTTAGAAAAATGAAAATTTTCATCATAACATGAATATGCTAAAATTATAAACCATTTAAGTATGATCTCTTATTTTGTTCTAAAAAATTATGGTTTCTATATAGAAACCTTTTTCTTCTTCTTCATCGTTACTCTATATAATTCTAATAATAAAAAAATGGTTAGGATAATATCACATACATGAATATAAAAAAATCAATCTGAGTATGTCTTCCCCTTTAAAAATTTCATTTTCATTATATGATACATTTGATTCATCAATGAATCTCATTATTCAATCCATTTTTATAAATAATAACAGTTATATATAATCTCTAATATATATAGATAATACCATAATTATTTAGAAATGGGATATTATATACTAAATAATTTCCCCCATAGTGTCGTCCCAGGTGAGACATTTTTCCTCTTTTTCTTGCATTAGTTGATGATCTAGTTATTACCCAATCATATCATTTTAGAAATAGTTACCCATAGGTATATTTACACTGGATCATACATCCACTTTTAGTATATAGAAGGGAATGAAATTTCTAGGAGACCCACTAAATATCAATATTACATAAACATTAGGATTTTACCATATATATAGAATTCTTTATAAGTATTATATCAAGGGTTCTCACTAATTTTTTATAATATTAATCACTAAATAAAATTTACATTATTTCCTTAAAATTATGTCATATATTATCCCAATGAGTTATCTATACCATTTAATTTTTGATCAACTATAAATTATTAACACATAAATTAACCCAAAAAATATTAATTTCTAATTTTTTATAAACCTCTCTTGGATACCAACTATGACTCCCTAGGACCCACACTACCAGATTTAATGGTCGTAAACACATACATTATACACTCTCTTTGGTACACTTTGATGATTCCTGGATTTAACTACCACATTTTAACATGACCTAAAGAAAATATTCAATTTTAGATATTCCCAAGAAATTTTATATGTAGATCTTATGGGAATCATGAAAAATAATAAAATATTAAAGCCCATGTATTTATAAACTAAATGAAAATTTTTACACAAGAACTGTATACATAATCCATAATATAATTTCATGATCTCCCATAAATTTATCAAAAAATATATCTCACTATAAATATCATGTGTTATACATTTCTTCATAACATAGCTAAATTGAAACATAAGAAGGGATGAGATTAAATACACAGTAAGGAAAAACAAATAACTGAGGAAAGTATAGAATAAACATAGAGCAAATATTATAGGATGAATAAGTAATCATCCTGATTCCATATTTAACTGATACTAAGAGAATAATATATACATTTATATAAATGAAATGAAATATATCAATTATTTAATGATAACAAAAATCATATTTATGGAATGAATAATACAAGATAACTTGAACTTAACATCAAGGCCTCATCCAAGAAATCATTTTGTCAATCACAGTTATAGCCAAGACATAACTATTTTCATCAAGACCATCCAACTTTACTTTTTTTTTATTATCAAACACTGTTAAGGAAAATGTGAGAAAATATAAGTTCAAGCACGAAAGGAAGTTACCAAGCCCTTAAAATAAAAGTGCAGCCTACCAATTTTAGTCTCCCTAGATAATTTCTTAGAGATAGTGTTCACCTGAGTATTTGGTTCCCTTTTCAGGAGATCTTCAAACAGAAAATCCAGCTTGTCCCAAGACTGTATATATACTTCTCTATGCTGATTATCCCATTGTTGAATCCTTGATTAGGATAAGATCTTGTTTATCAATTCAGTTGCACTGCTCCTTATTTCCCAGAACCCTTATAACCCTTTCCATCATTCTTTCATCCTCTTTAGCAGTAGCATTAATTGTCAGAATAGATTCAGCCAAAACCTCTTCTGTGCTCATAAGAAGTTACAAAGGGTGTTCAATCATAGAATCAAACCTCCAATGTTGGAAATATGATATGGAGAGGTTGGGGAATTTGTCCATATGTTTGGACTTAATCTTCTTAATGGATCTAGTCTCTATGGGTAAAGGTAAATATGAGTAGTCTTTTATTACTTTACGATTACCCCTCATGCTATTACATCTATGTGGGCTTGGATCCCTACTAACCTGAGCCCATCCCATGTTTCACCTAAATAGGATCTATAACATTCATCACTGGACCCATTCACCTTCTGCTCATCCATGGAGATTTAGACCAAATCTGTAGAGACCTGGACCGGATCATCATAGGACAGATGCTCAAAACGATTACCCAGCACATGGTTGTCCACCTGACTTGTCCTGAACAAGGTCTCACCCCATGAAACTTGTTACAGGGCCTTGCAACCTATAGTGGGATCCTTACTAGTCACTTCATGGCCACTATCACTGATATACTTCCTTAAGAACACCACCTCAACATATGAAATACCTGATGGAATTTTCTGACCTCCCTCTTCCACCTTTACTAGTTCCCCATTTGGGTTATTCCCACTAACCCCATGGGAGGACTCAATCGGAGGGTCCAAGCCACTATCAGTTATCTCCGCCTCCAACCCCATTTGCACAAGTGAATACTGCACAAGAAGCTTAGGGTCACCCAAATCCTTTCTCAAATGATTGAAGATATCTGCAACCATGGATTTCCTGAACCACCTTGCACAAACCTGGTTGAGTTTAGTAAAGACTCCATATCGACATTCCCCTAACCAGATGATCCATCCACTGTTCTCTTCTCTGGATTGACACTACCACCCATGCTCATGCCCTTCAATTTATCAGTCTTCCAAAACCCACGCCTACAGACATTCATCGAGTGACCCATTCTCTTGCAGGCAGAACAATATTCAAACCACAATTCATAAATGAATTCTTATCTACATCGGAATTCTTCACCAAATATTAACCAAATGAAATCAGTAGGAACTTTTGAAGCATCAACCTCCACCCAAATGTGAGGATTAACCAAATGAAATACGGCTTTGGTTCGATTGTCAGAATACAGGTATCTTCCCACTAGGTTTCCAAGCATACTGATAATTGAAGGATTTTGAAATGGAAGAGAGAGATTAGGGGAGCATACCCAAATTGCTACTAAAGGTGAATCTCACTTTATTTGAATGTCATAGGTCCATATTAATAGGTATAAACTGAATCTTTTGTAGTTACGGGGAGCACTAGACTAGGCTTTAATTAAGTCTTCCTCGAAGGAAAATCGAATCATAATGATTTTTGAGTTGAGAAAACATACTTTTTCCCTCTCTTGTACGTCCCCAGAACCGAATAAAAATCTATCAAAGTAGTCTCCCAAAATCCTTCTTTGCGAGAATAAAGTGATCAAAGTCAGGTTGAGGAAGGTCGAAGCCTCATTGAACTCCATGACCAAAATCGAGAGATTAGGTAATCCCTCGTACAGATCTGGCATCTTCTGTAACAAAGAACTTCAGGGAAATGGTGGGAGAAGATTCGGTATGGAGAAGGGTGACAAGGGTTCTGCTCCATTGAAGGATGTCAGAGGTCCCTCCCCTGTAGGGGGAGGAACCGTCTTGGAAGTCTCCACCATCATGGAATGGGAGCCCCCTATAACCCTTCATCAACACCACATTTATGAACTCTTGTTGAATTGGGAATGAACAATACATATACACAAACATGTTTTTATCATTACTAATACTTATTTATATTGGGGATATATAATCTCAAGTAATACCAATAACATATTTAAATCAATTTCATTAGTATTATGTGATAATGAATAAAAATACATCATCATCATTTCTAACAATCATCAATTTTTGAATAAAAAGATATATAATTCCAATTAATTTACCCATGTAAATAAAAGGGATAAAATAATAATAACTCATCTAGAGAATGATTGTGGATGTTAAGAAAATACAGAGTAATAATTCTAGTGAAATAAATAAACATATGTACAGTAATAACAAATATAAAGATATTTAATAGTTCCCTAATAAATAAATGGAATAGATTTAAAAGTAAGAATGAATAAAAATAACTTTTTATAAAGAATTTATATATGTAAAGGTTAATAATTTATCCCAATAAGTAAATGGAATACCATTATATAATCATCCAGTGAATATAAACATTGAAAATAATGATACTCGACCAAAAATGAGAGATGGTACATGTTTCTCTTAAAACAGTCAATCAATGTGCCAAGGGAAGTTGAAATTATTACTAGATATGTAAAAATCGATGAATAAACAATTAAAATTTTAAATGTTTGAAAAAAGTTATAAATTCATCCAATGGATTATCTCTCAATAAATATAATGATTATAAAATAAAAATTTGAGAAGAAACATTTATGTATTTGTTAGCCTTTGAACTAAAAGACGTGTAATGAAAGGACATGATATATATCAAAAAGAAATAAAATATCATTTATATGGTAAAATAAACTCATTGGGTATTAATCAGACCATAAAAAATATATCATGGTGTAGATTAAGAAAACATCTCAAGAATGTAAATTTTAGAAATATAATAAATTAATTCTTGGGTAACACTTCAAATAAAAACTAAATTATGAATATAAATAAATTTGAATTTTTTATAGAATTAATTACATTAATGAATTTAGTAATGTAACATCATGGTATGTAAATAATAATAAAACAATATTAATAGAAAATGTTGTATAAAATACAATGTCTGTCAAAGATCCAGAATTGAGACAAAAAACCATTACGTCTTTAGAAAATTTCAATTTGATACCTGTAAAAGGATTGATTATTAAATAAATAATTGAATAAAATTAACAATTGATGCAGTTGGAGGTCATCATGGACTTCAAAATTACATTTATAACTCTTATACTAGCATAGTGGTGCAGGGTCGAACCCAAGGGAAGGCAGGTGAGAAATCTAACGTTTTATTCAAATTAATTCCACAGTTTTCAATAGTGGAGACAGTGAATGTTATATATATTTATCACTTTTTAATTTTTTTATTTTTATTTAAGCAAGAATTAAGGATAAAAATGTTTACAAGAAACTAAACCATTTACTAGTATTCTTATGAACTAAGAACTATGGTAAAACTAACATAAAATAATAAAAATACTAAAATAAAGAAGCAAGGTAAAAGGAGCAGATCAAATGTAATAATAAAGAATTCCAAACTAAAAGTATAATGGATATCTTCCCCACTGCACTTTACTAAATCATGCCTCAAGAAAAAGGTGAAAAGTTTCCCTTGCTAGGAATCTCAACACACAGAAGACTGACTTAAGGAGCTCACCACTCCAAAATTATTCTAACTTATTGATAGTTATAATAGGATAGCATTTGGAAATAAACTCACCTTAAATTTTCGAAGTTAAAGACATTAACACTTCGATAAATGAATTCAAGAGAAACCTCACCAGTTGATCTAGAACCTATGAATTTAGAAAACAATTGAGGTGTGGAAAAACTAAACATAAAACCATTAATCAATCTTGATGATTGATTATGATTCTGAAAAATATAAATTGAATGAATAAATTTAAAATATTAACCAGTAGAATTTTATTCTCGAGCTAAGTCAATTCATCCTTTAATCATCTTGATTAAGGCAGTGTAAACAACCAAAAACAGATTAAAAGAATTATGGATAGAGGGAAGAATAACTCCCCTAACACAGCTCTGCTTCCAGGCTCTTTTGTCTTCTGATCTGCTTATGTGCTTCTCCCAGAGTGTGCTCTTTGATGGATGTGTTCATGGAATGAATGAGTGTTTCATCACCTAATCTGCTACTTGATATGCTTTAAGTACCCACTATCTTCTCTTGCTCATCACCAACACTCTTCACTGACTAGAATTTGTCTTTTTATGTTTCACTACACACGTGTGTTTTTTCTCGACTAACACATCGCACTAGTTTTTCTCACGTAGCTAACTCCCACTGAGATAGTTGAGTGAACCTAGATGTAATTTGGGGTTTGGTGTAAACCTGCACATTAAAAAATAACTAAACAATGTTAAAACTGTTAAAACATGACAGTGAAAAAATTGACAAAAATAGATAAATTACTTAACAATCTTTTACTGGATATTTTATTAATTAAATCTAAAACTTAATTTATTAATTTATTAATTATTATTATTAATTAATTAAGTAATTAACTTATTTAATTTAATATATTTATTAAAGTAAATTTTAGTTGTGAAAAACATATCTATTAATTAATTAATGAATTTAATTAAGTTAGTTTTTTTAAAATTATAAGTTATTAAAAATTTAATTATAAATATTATATTAAAAAGTCAACTTGATATTTATGATTAATTATTATTAATAAAGTTAATAATAACTAATAAATTAATTATTATTTTTATTATTAAATTGTTAACTTATTAAATAGTTTATAATATTCAAATTTTATTTATAAATTATTATTGGTATTTTTATAAAATATTTTATTAAAAACTTATTTAATATGCAACACTAAACTGTTATTAATTTATTATAATATAATTTTAGAAGTTACAATTAATTAATTTTAGTTTAATAAAATTTTATTTATGTTTAAAAAAAATTATCAAAATAACTTATCATAATTATTTAATTACAATTATTAATGTTTAATATTTTAATTTAGTTATTTTTATTTAAGTTTTTATTTTAATTTACTAATTTAATTTTTTTTGATCTCATTATTCTCTCCCAAATCATTCTCTCTATGTCAAAAGGGGAAGGGGGTAAGGTTCTCTTCACGAAGGTCTGGCGTCACACTTCTTCAACACTGGAAGGGATTAGATCTCCTAGTTGAACTCTTCCTTCACACGGCACAACCGAGACCAGTGGCTACAATGTAGAACTAGTCGGCAGCAAAAAAAACTACATCAAACATGGCAGGTTTCGATGACGACTCGCAGCTCTCCCTCCTCCATCAGTGACATCAAGCTCAAGCACTGGCGACCCGTGGAAAACTAAGATGACGCAACTCACAAAGCCCTCCTCCTTCAATAAGATCGACGGCATGACCATTGGCTCTTTAAGGCATCATAAAATTTGCAAAGGTCCAAACCTCAACAATCCATGGAGGCTCCCCAATATTCATAAGTGGTGGTTTCGAGTTCATCAAATTTAAAATCTGGGTGGAAGATGATTTTAGGGGTTTGATTTTTTTTTGTTTCTGTTGATGTTTGATTTATTGTGGATTTAAACTATATGGGTGTATGGTGACTCAGTTTGTGGTAAAGGATAGAACAACCTGCTACAATGGTAGGATCAATATTAGTGAATTAATATGCAAAGGAGGGATGAACATCAGTGGTAGGTTGAGACATCATGAAAAACATGTTGTTAAACCTGGTGGAGGCTTCTACATGGGAGACGAAGGATATGTAATAATGGAATCCAAAAGAGAGTGAGAGACTGACGAAGAGAAAAATAGATCAGTTAGACTAATACTGGAAAGAAGGATGCGCTACATCAGTATGAGGTTGAGACACTGATCAGAAGGAATCGATCGATGCTAGGGGTGGGACCAATAGTTTTAAAATCAAAATTATATGAGGAATAGATGGGAATAAAATCAAAGCACTCATAGATAGTGTAAAATGGTATTGCGTAGGTGAGTGCGTGAAAATAGGTGAGTGAAAAGTGGAAAATAGGGGAGAATCAGTGAGTTGGGCGACTCATCGATTCTTAAGAAATAAAATGAGTCACCGGTATGAGTGTGAAACCGATGAAAGTTAAAAAATGATCGATGAGTGCGTAAAACCGATGGATTTTTTGTATTAGTGAGTCATGAATCACCGATAGATTAAATAATGATCGGTCGCAGCAAAACACAATAAAATAAAAATATCGGTGAGTCGCATCATCAGTGCTAGGTCAGAGACTGAAACTAATGCGCAGGAGAGACCGATGGTGTTTCAAAATGATCGGTGAGACATGACTTCCTGATAATTATAAAAAAACTTCAGTGTGACATGGGATCGGCGAGTCACAATATCGATGTGACGCTATATCAGTGCATTGCGACATTGGTGCATCAACTCACTGATAGATCAAATTGGTTTGTTAAAATATTAATTTAAAATAAATAATAAAATGATTAAAACACTAATTAATTAAAAGAAAATAAAAAATAACTAAAATATTAAAGATTAAATAATTAACTATAACTAAAATCTAACTAGATTATTAGACCAACTAAAAATAGAAGCGGCTAAATTATTAACTAAGAATAAAAATATTAAGATTAATTAAATATAAGTCTAAATAAATGCAAAATGCATACAAGGATTTTTCCACAAACATGAAATTAAAATAATTAAAATTAATAATATATATTAATCAACAAAGTTAATTGATTAAATAACAAAATGAAAACTCTAAAATTAAAGAAACATAATTTTATTAAACATTAACTTAAATTGTTAACTTATTTATTAAACATAATATTTATACTAGAGAATAAATAAAGAGTTAATATATTTTAATAAATATATTTTAAAGGGTGAAGTTTGGAATTAAAAAATATATTATATTTCAAATAAAAATGACAATTAATTAAATTATAAACATAACAAATTATTAATTTTTTAACCATATTATGATTATTAAACTAAAAAGTGAGTTAGTATAATTAAAATAATTAAAAAGACTAAATTATCTATTTAAAAGACTATAAACACATATTTAATTATAAAAAATGATTAATTAATAGATTTAGCGATATAAATACAAAAGTGCCATTATTTATTAAAAAGTGTAAAAATACATAATTCAATTGTTAAAAATTAAATAAAATATGTGGAAGAACTATGTAAAAATAGAGCCACATCAAATTCTTTCACACATAAGCATTTTTTTCCTCAAGTAATCCCATGTTTTTTATCTTTGAAAAATAGTAAAGTGTTTATTATTTTTCTCGAAATGTAACATGTCGAGTACTCTCAAAACGGAGGATAGAAATTATCAACAGGCTTTTTGAAAAATATGTTCAAATAAAATCTTACCTCAAACAAATACTGAAAGGGTAATCTGGAAAGCTAAGACCATCCATCAAATAAGGTGTCATGCCTCATATGTGATACTACTTAATAACTCATTTCAATCCAAGATTAGGTTCTAATTATAAGAATGAAAAGAGGTAGAATATCAATGGAAGTAAGATCTTAACTGAGTAACTTTGTACTTTGATTTTTCACCTAAGTACCAATAATATAATTTTTTTCGAAGCACATTATTGATATAACCTAAATTATTTCCATATAAACCAATTGTCTTCTTCTTAATTTGGCATTCATCATTCTCCTCACCTTAATGAACTCATTTTTGACCCTAGAAACTTTATTTTATTTTTCCCAAGACATGTATCGTTGTGCTGAGCACTGTGCCTAAGAACTTATTCCAAGTGAATAGAGGTCGTACAATAATCAAAAATGCACCTAGCATCTTTGGTCTCAGAGACTCATCATGGGATCCTAGATGCCCAAACTACTCCAATTTCAAAATATTTTTTTTAAAATCAATTACATTGTCTAATTAAGGAAATTACATTAATAATTAAAAAATGAATGAGTTCCCTAGAATCAAGATCAAACTTCTAGTTCCAAGGGCTATGATCAAAATTACACTAACAGTTTACCCATATCACTCTCATAAATAGTCCTTAAACCAAGATATCCATTCAGTCACTAAGTAAAACCACTCAACAATCATCCAGTATCATTAATTTCGGACTCAAATAAATACTTAACTACCAAAGAAAACTATCCATTGGCAAGGCTCATTTGAAAAATACTGAAAAACCTAAAATTATGAAAGAATTTTGAACAAATTTAACAATTTTTTTTAAAAAAAATTGAATTTGCAGTGGGAATTGATGAACTCTAAATTTAGCATAGTTTATCACAGTCAATAATTAACCCCCTCCCCCACACTTAAAACCCAACTTTGTCCCAAAAGTTGACATCTAAATTTGAGAAGAAAAATTTGATAGTTTAAGTTCAAAATAGATTTTAAATAGAGAAGATAGATGACATGTATAAAAGGGTCTCTTTGAAGCTCAAAAAGAATTTTTTACCAAAAAAAATAACTTTTAGTAGGTTCACAAGAAAGTACATGGCATTAACATTTATGTCCAATGAATATTTTTTCAATAAAACTAAAAAGTAACATGTGATGTGTAATTGCACTGTCAATTGGGGTGAAATCAAGTCTAGTAGAATTAATTTAGTTAGGTATTCAACACAGGAAACAAAGTTCAAGATAAAAACCTCAACCCAAAGAATATTTAAAAGACCAAAAACATGTACCCCCTCACACACACATTTAGTTTCATGCGGTGAATGGTTTTAAAAACAATGAAATTCATATTTCATCGGTGAAGTACATACAATTTATTTTGTAAATAATAGCACACCTAGACAACACATTTTTTTCTAAAGCATTAAGAAGTAGGAAAATGAAACCAAATTTAACATTAAGGTATTTCCCTATTTTAATATTTTTTATCAATCTTACAATAAGGAAATTCAACTCCTCCATGAAACTAAAGAAGCATCCTAAAAATCAGATCATGAAATCCAAGTACAAATAAACAGAAGAGAGTAAACAAATAGAAGACATCAAAACAACACTTTATTTAATACAAAACATTAAAGAAATGAAAAAAAATAATGATCATGGGTTGAATCCCATGGAGATCTGAATTTAAATTCTTCAGTTAGACTTTATTTAATCACAATTTTTTTTATTAACACAACAAAAACCATGGGTTGCCTACCATGCAGCTCTAGTTTAAAATTCCCCTTCCGGACTCACCTAGAAACTAACCATAGTCACTAGGTGGATGTGGTTTCCTTAATAGGAACCACCAAATGTGTTCATCCCAATTGTTTTTAATAGAAATTTCAATTATGTGGGCACCAAAACTTAAGGAGACTAAAACCAATTTCTCATTTGATGCAAAAATCCCCAAACATCACCCATTAGCAGTTATGGACACGGTGCTCTCTACTTCCATAATTGTTTGATATTTGACAATATAAATATTTTTACGAAGTGGATGTAATGTATTAGGTTCTCTAAAGGGTATGACAATGTCCTCACAACTATCTTCTTCATCTTTAACACTAAGATATTCACATTCAAGGGTGAAAATTGGTAAATTCTGATTAGTAGGTTCAAAAGGAGATTCAATAGAGTGATGAGTAGATTTATAAACATTATAACTCAAGTTTGATTCCACCTATAGACTAAAAATAGTATCACAAGAAGGATCAACACCCCTCATAGTTAAGGATGGAAGAAATAGACAATGAATAGAATTTATTTGATCATCAATAGATTCAGGTTTAATAATGTTGTAAATCTCTTCCAAAATTTCCTCATCTGTGAATGAACACTCAACATATACTACTTCTAATTAATAAATTCTTCATAATTCAAGTGTGTGCTCAACCTCTTTCTCATGTTCAAATTCAAAAGGCTTAATTTTCAAAACAAGGGCTATAGTGTGTTCTAAAAAATTCAAATCAGGGGGAGTAATATTTAATTCATCTTCAAAAAATTCAATTCCCATATTGTTTAAATTTAAACATTTACCCCCATGTATAACATATCTATTTTCAATTTTAGTACACTCAGGTTTAATAAAAAATCAATATGAGATCAGGGAGATGAAATCTCATCATTTAATCTTTTTTCAAACATCATTCTCTCATCCTCTAAATCAACCAACATCATTTCAGAAATAGAAGGGTATGGAGTTTCAAAACATGGGAGAGAAGTTTTAAATTGAGGATCAAAAATTTTAGATTCTATATTTTCCGGCTTAAGGTTCTCATCCAGGTTATACCCAATATCAAGTTAAAACTCACTGTTTGTAAATTCAAAAAAGTTGGGTGAAGAGTTTTTAGTATTCAAATTTTTATTCTCAAATATCTCTTCTACCCGAGTGACTTCCTTTTTAAAAGTTCTAAAACAGTGATTTTTTTCAAGTCTAGGAATTATTAAGAGAACTGGGAATTGCATTTCAATCTGTTTCAATTCATCTTCAAAATTTTCCAACTCAACAACATTAAAATTCATTTTGGAATATTCAATGTTATTTTCTTTATTCAATGAGTTGGTTATTTATAGATTTAGTTAAACAGAATCAGATTTTTCAAAATAAAAGTTTTTTTCCAATTTCATAGTCACTCTCTTCTTAAATTTTATTTTCATATCTTTTATAAACATTTTCTTTTTAATTTTCTTAAAATTATTCTTGTTCTTTAACCCTTTGTTGTAATTCCAACATCATGTTTTCTAATCTTTTTATTATTTTATCTTGTTATTGAGAATACCTAAGTGTAATTTCATGGGTTTGCGTTAACCAAGTGTTAAATAGTTCCACCCTAGTGTCCAATTGAGAATCAATTAGGTCAATTTTAGCTAAGTTGTTAGGACTAGACTCATATTGTTCATTTTCATCAATGTAATCAATCTGTTGTGGTTGGTTATAGACGCACTCCCAGGCAGTGTACCCATAATAGCCACAACACACACAATGTGGGCCAAATTCATCAGTTTTTTAAATGTTTAGATTAAACAACACACTCGAAGTCAAGTAAAATTTAAACATGCAACACAAGAAGCAAATGTTCATAGTTTTTTTAAGCAGATTTTTTATATGATTTTTTATGTTTTTTTATTTAATGTTTTTTAAATTTTCTAAAAATTAGAATACCCAATGCATGTCATACCCAGAAATGGTGCCAAATTTTGATGTAGCCAGAGGTCGTAACGGCCCTCAAAATAACATTTATAACTCTTATACTAGCACAGTGGTGTAGGGTCAAACACATGGGAAGGAAGGTGAGAAATCTAAGGTTTTACTCAAAATTAATTCCACTTTTTTAACAGTAGAGACAGTGGATGTTATTTATATTTATCATTTTTTAATTTTTTTATTTTTCCTTAGGAAAGAAGTAAAGATAAAAATGTTGACAAGAACCTAAATTATTTACTAGTATTCTTATGAACTAATAACAATATTAAAACTAACATAAAAGAATAAAATACTAAAATTAAGCAGCATGGTAAAAGGAGTGGATCAAATGTAATACTCGAGAATTACAAACTACCGGTCTAATGGATATCTTCCCCGCTGAACTTTATTAAATCATTCCTTAACAAAAAGGTGAAAAGTTTCCCTCTCTAAGAAACTCAACACTCAGAAGACTGACTTATGGAGATCATCACTCCAAAATCTGTCTAACTTCTTGACAGTTATAAAAGGATAACATTTGGAAATAAAATCACCTTAAATTTCTAAAGTTAAATACATTAATGTTTAGATAAATGAATTCAAGAGCAACCTCACCCGTTGATTTATGATTTAGGAATTTTGAAAACAATTGAGGTGTAAAAAAACTAAAGAGAGAACCATTAATCAATCTCGCTGATTGATTATGATTCTGAAAAATGTAAAGTGAATGAAAAAATTTAAAATATTAACCAGTAGAATTGTATTCTCGAGCAAAGTCAATTCATCCTTTGATCATCTTGATTAAGGTAGTGTAAAAAACCAAAAAACAGAGTACAATAATTATGGATATAGGGAAGAAAAACTCCCCTAACACAGCTCTGCTTCTAGGCTCCTTCGTCTCATGATCTACTCATGTGCTTCTCCCAAAGTGTGCTCTCGAATGGATGTGTTCGTGGAAGGAATGAGTGTGTCTCCACCTAATGTACTACTTTCTCTACTTTAAGTACCCACTATCTTCTCCTGCTCATCACTGGCACTCTTCTCTGACTTGAAGTCGTCTTTTTTATGTTTCATTACACACGTGCGTTTTTTTTACGACTAACACGCCACACTAATTTTTCTCATGTAACTAACTCCCGTTGAGTTAGTTGAGTGAACCTCGATGTGATTTGGGATTTGGTGTATACCTACATATTAAATAACAACTAAACAAAGTTAAAGCTGTTAAAACATGACAGTGAAACAATTGACAAAAATAGAAAAATTACTTAACAATCTTTAGCTGGATATTTTATTTATTATATCTAAAAATTAATTTATTAATTATTAATTATTATTATTATTAATTAATTAAGTAATTAACTTATTTAATTTAATATATTTATTAAAGTTAATTTTAGTTGTGAGAAAAACATATCTATTAGTTAATTAACAAATTAAATTAAGTTATATTTTTTAAAATTTATAAGTTGTTAAAATTTTAATTATAAATATTATATTAAATAGTAAAGTTTATATTTATGATTAATTATTATTAATAATGTTAATAATAACTAATAAATTAATTATTATTTTGAAAATAAAATTGTAAACTTATTAAATAGTTTATATTATTTTAATTTTATTTATAAATTATTATTACTATTTTTATTTAAAATATTATTAAAAACTTATTTAATATGCAACACTAAACTATTATTTATTTATTCTAATATAATTTTTGAAGTTAAAATTATTTAATTTTAGTTTAATAAAAAAATTATGTTTAGATATTATATTTTATTAAATAACTTATATTAATTAATTATTTAAAATTATTAATTTTTAACATTTTAATTTATTTATTTTAATTTAAGTTTTTATTCTAATTTACTAATTTAATTTTTTGTTAATCTCATTCTTCTCCTCCAAATCATTCTCTCTACACCGAAAGGGGAAGGGGTAGGGTTCTCTTCATGAAGGTCTGGCATCGCCCTTCTTCAGCACTAGAAAGGATTATATCTCCTAGTTGAACTCCTCTTTTACACTGTGCAACTGAGACTAGCGGCTACAACACAGAACTAGGAAGCAACAAAAAAAACTTCTTCAAACATGGTAGATTTTGATGATGACTCACGACTCACCCTCCTCTATCAATGACTTCAAGCTCAAGCACTGGCGACCCATGGAAAACTAAGACAATGCGACTCACAAAGCCCTTCTCCTTCAATCAGCTCAGTGGTTTGACAATCATCTCTTCAATGCAACATAAAATTTTCGAAGTTCTAGAACTCGACAAACCACAGAGGCTCCCCGATCTTCATCAGTGGTGGCTTAGAGTTCTTTAAATTTTAGATATTAGTGGAAGAAGACTTTAAGAGTTTTGATTTTTTTTATTTTTGTTGATGTTTGATTTACTGTGGATTTAAACTATATGGGTGTATGGTGAATCGGTTTGTGGTAAAGGGTGGTAGAACCTACTAAAATGGTAGGATCAATAGCTGGGAATTGAGACAAAAAGGAGGGTTGAACATTGATGTGAGGTTGATACATCATGAAGAACATGCTATTAAAACTTGGGAAGGCTGCGACATGAGAGATGAAGGATGTGTAATAAGGGAATCCAAAGAAGTGTGAGAGACTAACGAAGGGAAAAATGGATCAGTGAGATGGATACTGGAAACAAGGATGTGTTGCATCAGTGTGAGGTTGACACACCAATCTGAAAGAATGGATCGATGCTAGGGGTGGGACCGATAATTGAAAAATAAAAATTATATGAGGCACCGATGGGAATAAAATCAAAGGACTCACTAATAGTGTGAAATGGGGTAGCATAGGTGAGTGCATTAAAATAGGTGAGTGAAAAGTGGAAAATAGGGGAGAATCGGTGAGTTGGGTGACTCAACGATTCTTAAGAAATAAAATGAGTCACTGGTATGAGTGTGAAACTGATGAAAGTTAAAAAATGATCGGTGAGTGCGTGAATCTGATAGAAGTTTTGCATCTGTGAGTCATGACTCACCGATATAAGGAATAATGATCAGTCGTAGCAGAACATAAAAAAATAAAAAGATCGGTGAGTCGCATCATCAGTGCGAGATGAGAGACCGGAACTGATGCGCAGGAGAGACCGATGGTGTTTCAAAATGATCGATGCGACATGACTCACCGATAGTTATAAAAAAACTTCTCTGAGATAAGGGATCAGTGAGTCATAATATCGGTGTGATGTCGTATCAGTGTGTCGTGACATCGGTGCGTTAACTCACCGATAGAACAAATTAATATGTTAAATGATTAATTTAAAATAAATAATAAAATGATTAAAACACTAATTAATTAAAATAAAAATAAAATTAACTAAACTACTAAATATTAAATAATTAACTGTAATTAAAATATATCTAAATTATTAAACAAACTAAAAATAAAAGCGACTAAATTATTAACTAAGAATAAAAATATTAAGATTAATTAAATATAAGTCTAAATAAATGAAAATCACATACAAATATTTTTCCACAAACATGAAATTAAAATTAATAATAGATATTAATCAACAAAGTTAATTAATTAAATGATAAAATAAAAACTCTAAAATTAAAGAAACATTATTTTATTAAACATTAACTTAAATTGTTAACTTATTTTTTAAACAAAATATTTATACTAGATAATAAATAAAGAGTTAATGTATTTAAATAAATATATTTTAAAGGGTAATGTTTTAAATTAAAAACTAAATTATATTAATACAAATTAAAATGACAATTAATTAAATAATAAATATAAATAATTATTAATTTGTTAACCAGATTATGATTATTAAAATAAAAAGTGAGTTTATATAATTACAATAATTAAAAAGACTAAATGCACTATTTAAAAGACTAAAAACACATATTTAATTATAAAAAAATGTTTAATTTATAGATTTAGTGATAGAAATACAAAAGTGCCATTATTTATTAAAAAGTGTAAAAATACATAATTAAATTGCTAAAAATTAAATAAAAGATGTGGAAAACTATGTAAAAATAAACCCACATCTAAATGATAGAATTATGATATATAATATCACAGTTACATAAGAACATAATTAAGTAGGAAATGTTGTTCATAACATAAACATGTTTTATGAAATTGAAAGTGGACCTAAAGAAAACATATGACTTGAGTAACATTTTAATCAAAACCCATTTATTTAAAAGAATTGTAATTAAACACAAAATACCAAGAATAAAATATAATTCATGATATGAATATAAAATAATATTTATATACACTATAACAATATAATTGTATTTTAAATACCAAACAATTCTCATAAACTGTAATTTCTGATGAAAATGCTGACATCTTGTCTTGACTTCTGTGATTGTAATTTAGTCTCATTTATCACAATCATAGATCTAAAAATATATTAATTATAAAACCTATAGATATCCATTTTTATTTATAATCTTCATATATTCTCATTATATATATGAACTCTTGTTACGTTTTTCCCATTTTTCGATATTGAGTGTAAGTAATCATTGTAATTTTAAACCGGTTTTTCAAAAAACACATTTATGTTCATATTTTTAGGAAATGTATTTGTGAAATATAATTAAATTTTATATAACATATTATATATTTTATATGTAATGATACAATTTCATTCCATGATTTTTTTTTCTAAAAACATGAAGATGAATATGATAGTGATAAGGTTTCAGTGATTCTTAAGGAACGAAGGTTGTTTTATTAATTATTCAGATTTAAATTGGATTTACCAATTTAGAACAATAAAAAATTATTTTCATTTTTTATATCTTATATTATAATAAATTAAATTATTATGGTCATTAATGATATAAATTTATAGCATTGTTTAATTAGGTGGTTAATCCAACCCAAACATGAACACATCATAACAAATATATAAATATGAAGTGATTTGGTTGAGATATAGTTATAAATAAACATTATGATTTTATTTCGAGTTTATTATTGATATATATATATATATATATGTGAATTATAATGAATTATAATAATAATATATCCTATAAAGATCTATTTTATAGAATAAATATATCATTTTTTTCTTAGAATGTTCTTTTGAACTGTTGAACTTACCGTGGTTGTTTATTTATCATTTTGTTAATAGGATTTAAAAATTATCGTTAAAAGACATAATAAATTAATAATAATTATATTTCTTAAATAATATTATTCTAATGACAAGACATATTTGGAAGTGAGAAAAATAAACACAAAAACAGATTGGTCTATGGTGGTGGTTGTCCACATGTTTAAATTGATGATGAATTAATTTTCCATATAATGGGGAAAAAGAAATATTTTTTATCCAATGGGAATTAATGATTTTTCATAAATATCATATTTATATCTTTATTTTCATTGTAGTACTATAATTGAATTGTAGTGAAGGGAAAAATATAATGTTTCACCATAGAGGCTATGGTCTGCACATCACACCAATAATATTTCCTTGATGTAATTTAAAATAGAAAGGTGTTTATTTCTTATTATATCATAATAATAAAATTAGTTAATTTTAATTTTATTTATGTTGTCTTTTTTTGGGTTTATTGTAATGTTAGGAAGAATAACTGCATATAAGGATATAAAAATGTTAGTAGAGCTGTTCAAAAATTATACCTAACCTTATTAATTATCTCTTTTTTATAGGGGTTCAATAAATTTAGTGATAGAGTTTTAAGAAAAAGGGAACCTCATTAAGGTGACTTTGAATGTCTAATATAGGATAAGGGAAATTTTTGGGTAAAATTCTTTTTTTGGGTGTGAGGGTAAGTGATGATATCAGTTACCCTGTTAAAATTGAAAAGGGGTGGAATTGTTATAAATATAAATACAATTTCAATAATAGGATGAAAATATCTTATAATGAAAATCAAAAATTTGGGAAACTTTTTTTTGGGAAGTTATAATTTCTAAAATCTCCTCAACCAATCATTCTTATACATTTTTTAATCATGTTTATGATCATTCCTTTTTTTTAAATCAATTTTTCACTATTTAATTTTACTAAGGTATCTTTTTTTAACCAATATATTTGTTCATTATGAATGTAACTAAATTGATACCTATTAACTAATGTGTACCAATTGATTATAAATTTTAAATACATTTTAATATATTTATTTCCTAAAATTAATATAAGTAATTTTAAAATAAAAAATTCATAATGTAATAAAAACACTTTTTGAGATATATAACTAATGTTATAAAATGTCCAATATGGTTTCATAAATTAAATAATGAAAATTTTAATTATAAATAAACTTATAAATATATATTTTATCTTAGAAAAAGTATTCATGTATTTAAAAATTCAAAATTTTATTCTAATAAGGTCATTTATGTCTTGTTATTTGTAAAAAACAGTATTTTGTACTATTCACCTAAAAATCAATCATTTTTTAAAGATCCCAAATATTAAAATTCTTAAATTATTAAGGTTATTATTACTAAAATAATTTTCATTTTTTTCATATTCATATTCTAGAATTCAAAAAAATTAATATAATTAAATATAAGATATATAAAGGAAAAATATTTTTATCATAAAATTAGTTTTTTCTAATATTATTCATTCACATTGATATTTACTATCATTTACTAATTACCTTTTCATATATTATTCAAATAAAATACATTTTATCATCATTAATCAAAATATTATTTTAATATAAATGAATATCACATAAAAGGTCTATATTTTTAAAATAAAGCATAAAATTGTCGTATTAATTTTTTTAGCGCTCTAAATTGAATGTCAAAGGTATGAAGAGCAAAATATTTTTCAATATTTATTTAGTTTCAAAATAAATTTTTTTAAAATATTATTTCTAATATAATGTATTGGTTTGAATTTATATACTTATATTGATATTTTTTTCTAAATATATATCGGTTTCTATTATGTTGGGTGTTGAGTGTAGAGAATGTTATGGAACACAGTGAATTATTTAAAGGTAATCATATATTAAAATCTTAGGTTGTTAATGAATCAATAAATGTTCCTTATAAGGATGAAAAGAATGAATATAATTTTTTTAATATTTACCATATGAAGTGTAATTTCAATTCCATAAAGTAAGATAATGTCCCTTGGTGTTTATTAACACATTATAGTAGAACATGGTTAAAATTATAGGGATCGGGAATCTAAATGAGGTTGTTCTAGATGATTTATTTTGTAATTTATTATCCTATAAAATACCTAAGTAGTAACACTCAATTACAACATCATGTAATCAAAGTGCTATGAATGATGTATTTTAAATATAAACATATTTTTATTTATGTATACACTATTTTCATGTTAACACCTGTTGATTATTTATTATTTTAAAAGGTTTTATAAGTTATTGTATATAGTGAGAATCTTGAGATACTATGATTTCAATCATAACAAAAAATCTGATGGTCTTGATACGGCATACTGAAAGGACACATATAATGTGTTAATATTATTTTTTCTGGGTTTATATTCTTTGAGACTTGTTTTCATGATGTTCATAAATTTTGATAATGTGAAGATGAGGTCATAATAACTAACCTAAAATAGGAACATCACATGTTTTTGAAGTTACTATATGTTACTATATATGATCATGTGAATTGATCACTCTACCTTAGAATATTATTATTGAGTATCATTTTTTTCTTTTATATTTATTATTTTTGGAAAATATTATCATTCATATTTTTTTTGGTTATTATGTGTTGGGTATGTCATTGGTGGTATGAAATTTATTAAATGATCAAGACATTAGTTTTCCCTTATGATAGGATGAATATTTCATTGGGCACATGAAATATATAGAGTTTCCATGACTAAGTGTGTATACATATAGAAGCATTAAGATAGACTTCAATGTATTCAATAAGAGATAAATGAATAATTAATTTATAATGACAAAATGTATGAACCCTTATTTATAAGATATCATAAGACGTATATGTTATATTACATAATGGTAGTTCAGAGAAATGAATTATCCTCATATCATAAGGTTATATGATATGTTGATATATACCATTATTATAATTTGAATATGATTCAATTATATTGAGATAAGTTCTATGATGGTCAAACAAATTTTGTATCCACGGGTTTCGTTAATTTAGATAAATTAGTGTTTAAGATAAAGTGCTCCCCCTATGTGGGGTAAATGAATATCCCTGAGTGAAGGATGAATATTAATTAAATAATATATTCAATTGTATTATTAATTATTAAAATAAATTATATTTTATTATTCAATTCTCATGGATTGTAAATATATCATTCTTTTGGTGTCACATTGAGTTCTTTACTTTAGACCTCTACAAGCCTTGTTCTTTCTCTATTTTTTCCCAAATAGAAATTTATAACAACTGAGATTAATTTTTTAAAATGATCTTTATTTATTAATTTTTTATTGAATTTATTTTATAGGATATGGTCAATTCAATCCCATGTATTCAATTGTGTCCTATATAATTGTTCCATGAGAGGATTTTGAAATGTTAGTTAAATTTACATAATATTATATGTGTCATTAGTGATTCTTCAAGGACCATTTAAAAGAATAAATTCCATAAAACCGTCAAGAATCTTATGGATGTTTTATCCTATATATTTAAAAACATTATAACTGAAAACATAATAGGGAAGTTTTACCTCAAATTCACTATATTCTTTCCTTTTTATCATATTTTAAATGGAAAACTCCTAGAAAGAGAATGATGAGATCAATCTCATCAAATTGTATTGACTTTGTGTTCTTCCCATGTTTAAAGTAACGTTGTAAAGAACATGAATCTTTTATTCTAAATTATTAATATCAAATAAAGTTTTTTTAGAGTACTAATCAACATGTGAGAGATCTATAGGGTTACTCATTTTGGTTCATCACACTATGATAATCCTGGTATTAGAGGAGTAAACTAGTATTATGTTTTCTACTAGGGTAAAATGTATATTTACCTTTTATTATTCATGATTATATATTTTTTATATGACATACATTATGAATTTTAAAGGATAAAAGTATATACATTTTGTTATGGTGTAGATCCAATCAAAAACAAATATTATCACTTGAATGCTTCTATTATACCTAACTTCCATCACGTAGTGTGCCCATGTGTCATGCTCTATCTATCCTGGAATATTGGTTCAAACCAAGATTCAACCCAATCATACCCAATCCATCATGTTAGACTCTATGATCATGTTATAGCACTGTAATTATATAAAAAATGGTCCAAAAAGTTTTAAAAAAATAAAATATGTAGTGTATATTTAATAAAACTATATTAATAACCATAAAACCCATAATTATGTATTATAATAATTTATTAATGGAATAAATTTTATTTAATATATAAAATTACCTTTGTAGGTGTTGTCACCCTCAAAGAACCACACCATTGTGATTGTTTTATATCACACTACTTAATAATTTAAGTATGTAATTTTATATTTTTAATTATGAAATGTCAATGTTTATTGACCAATGATGAGTCTACAACAACCTACATATGTTTGGGTGTTTAGTTATTTAATTGAATTATTTCATTTGAGTTTTAAATTGTAAATTTTATTTTTTAAAATATAAATTTTACATTTTACACCAATTGTTCATCCTTATTTAATTATAGAAGGGTATACATGTTCACATTTACGTGATAAAAATGTAATCATGCGTCCTAATTTCCAAATCACTATTGTGTGACTGTACATTGTAAAAATATATTTTTGTTTAAGTTATGTTTCATGTTTATAAATATATTGGATCCAAATAAAAGGTGATACATGATAGATGATGGTTTATTGAACTTTTTTTTAAAGATATGACATGAGTAATTACCCTTGAGTCTCAATGTTTCTATGATTTACTATGTTGACCAACCAGTATAAAATATTTCATGATTATATTAATGTTTTTCTCACTCATTTTAAACAATTTTTGAATTTGTGGATGAAATGTGATTATATATTATTGATAATGAGTATAAAAATTAAATGAATATATTATAAAGAATGATATATATATACATGGTTAATGAATTAATTTCGATAACATAGTAAGAAAAATGATAACTTGATTTATATATTTAACAATGAGGAAACTAAATATATCTAAAAATCCCTCAAAGTAAATAATAAATAACATACTACTTACATAAAATAAGTTATAATGAAACTGTTTGGGGTGTTTTTAAATCATGTTGAGGGTCCTTCTCATACCAAGGTGTTTTAAAAAGTGTGGTGTATTGATTTTTTTAAAATTATCATAAAATTAGAAGTCATAGATATCTTAGTTACAATTTAGAGGAAATTAGTAATAGAATCAATGTTAATGATATATAGAAGAGGGAATCTACTCAAAAAATAAACTACCCACATGTTAATGTAGTTTTATAACCAAATGTTTACCATAGATACTCATAGTCATTGTGATGTCATATATCAATGTTTTAATAGGGTTTTAATGATCATTAAAATTGTCAAGTGAATAAGTATTTCAAATCTATAAATTAAGGGCTGCTATGATTCAAATAATATAGTGCGAAATTTTTTTGATTATCAAATATATAATTTCAAAAAAATTAATCAATATAAACATCAATAAATTTATAATGTTTAATTATTTAGAAAAATTAAAGGAAAAACTGTAGAATAATTTTGATAAAAAATTGGATAAATAAAATTTCCTCATCAGAAATAATTACCAATAATAGTGTAGTATTTTTTGAATTTAACTATTACATTAAATGAAATTAGATTTTTTAGATACCCCACTCTCTAAGGAGATACGTAATAATGATAGTGATAATGAATAAGATATTTCTATGATACGTATAGATAGTGAATATGATGTTTATATCATAACTATAGGATCAATGACTATTAATTTGTTAATATAAAAATAGTACATGGATGTTTACATAATTTTATCCATTGTAAATGAATATTCTGAGGATAAATTGTTGTAAAAAATGATATATCACACTAAACATGTGTATGTTGAGTGATAAAATCCATTTTGGTACTCATGTACAAAATTTCATAGAGTATGCTGATTAACTAAAAAGAGTAAAGATTGAAGATGAAAATTTATCTTTTATTATATATCATTCTCATATCTATTTCACTCAATTAATCTTATATCATTGAAAATTTTAAAATAATCCATATGTAAAACAATATGAATATTTCATTCACAATTTTCTATAAATGGATTAGAAGTTAAAGGAATATAAATATTTTTTTTATTTTTGTGGATGAAATAAATGGTAAGTCAAAATGGAAAATGGATAGTAAAATTATAAAGGAACCATTATAACATCATTCTATGAAAAAATATAGTTAATTAGGGTATTCAAAAGGAGTATATTTTCTTCACATGTTGTAAGAAAATTTTCAATATGGGGAATTGAAATTTATATATAAAGAAGATATTATATGATTTTACTTATAATATAATAGTCATTATGTGTAACATTTATATGTTTCTTCTTGGTTATTAAATAAATCTTGAGATTAAAAAATTTAAATCCAAATATAGGGACTAAGAAACCTCCTCAAGATTAAAAGAATAAATTGGATCTCTATGTTATTTATAGAACACAATTAAAACGTTATCTTTGGATGATCAGAACATCAAATCTAAATATTGAATTTCTCTTATATGTAAAACTATTATTATGTCAGCAAGAGTACTTCTGCATTGGAATTCTTTAATGAAGGGGACGCCTCCACAGATGAAGAGGACTCCTACTCTTAGATTTAGGATCGGGCGGATAGAATTAAGCTTAGAAATTGAACTCGGGTTATTAAGGAAGGATACAAGGAGGATTTCTACACTTGCATTGAGGAGCAAGCAAGGTTGTCCTATAGAAGATATTGTAATAAAGAAATATTTGTTGATGACTATCTCATTATCAGGGAGCGTATGTTTGATAGGGTGGAATTTGAGCTTGATCGGAACCCTGATTTTGATTTTCTCGAGCTTCGGTGGGAATAACGCTTTTTCATTCACGGTCTTCTTATTGGTCTCACACATCTTTGTTCTAGATTTCGGGGCTTGTCCCATGTCATTGCAGGAATGATTTGGAGGAACATCCTAGAAGATGATGG
Organism: Viscum album; assembly: GCA_963277665.1. Classification (NCBI taxonomy): domain Eukaryota; kingdom Viridiplantae; phylum Streptophyta; class Magnoliopsida; order Santalales; family Viscaceae; genus Viscum; species Viscum album. The sequence goes on from OY728129.1 coordinate 942,265,201, forward strand.
GGCTGTTGAAATGTTTGGAATTTTGGGAGGTCATTGCAGATGCACTAGCAGTAGGGACAGGCTTAGTGCAGAGCAGCAAATTGAGTATCATCAGCTACAATAACAGTTCTTTGCACAGAAAATTCAGGATTGATTTCCTCTAGTGAAGCAGCGGCTGCAACATAAGCGGTGGAAGGATGACTATGGCATGTATCTCTTTTGATGACCTTGAAGAAGGGAGTGAACCCTTGGATCTATAAATGTTTGGACGATGCTGAACAAAACAAAAATGGATGGCAATTGCAAACTCTTGTCTAACTATCATTTTGTAATCTTTTGATTCCCAGTTGGTGAAAATACACTGCACCTCATGTATTCACCTTGTTATTTCATTTTCTTTTAATAAATTTATGGGGTATGGGTTGGGCAACCAACTCATGCTCGAATCATTATGGTATATTATATAATATCTCATTATTGTATTATACTTCATGATCATACATAACCAACAGAAATTATAAAAGATTTACCATATAGGATGTGTAGGATATTTAAGGTAAGAGTCATTGGTATTGAAAATAATTTCATATATGGTGGAATGACCAATAATAATTTCAATGTTATTGGTGATAATTCCAAAAATATTCTCGATTTAATTCATCATAAAATAATTTAACTATTATAAGATAAGGTTAAATTCATGTACTTGAAAATATTTATTTTAAAGATACAAGGTATATACAAGGTGGAGTGAATAATTATATTTTAAAAAAAGATAATTTTATCTAATATTAGTTTTGTTATCACATAATCGAAGAAGTATAATAAAATGAAAAAACAATTGATGAATCTCCATCGGTGACACATGAAATTAAATAAAACTGTAAAATGAGGACTATTTTAAATGTGCATATAATTATTTGAAGAAGACTCTAAAACATTCTTGATCTTCATCCAAGGATTTTGATAAAGATCACTAATGATAAAGGAAAAGGTATCCCACCTCCATAAGTATCCATGAGATGACTAGATCATTAAACACAAGAGATATATTCTCATCAATTACTTTAATGCTTGCTCCTCATTGTGCTAAATATGAAGAATAAATGTATTTTGTGTTCTAGAGAGGTTCATAAATGTGTTTACCCCATTTCCATCATATGAAAGTATCGTTATATATTACCTATGGGTGATTATTTGGTATTTAATGATTTATTCATGTTATTTAAACTTTTAGTAAATTCTATATCTAGTTCATGTATCCATCATATGAATACAATTACTCATGCATGATTAATTCTATAAAATGGTTTGTTAAATTATCTCATATGTCAAAGACCATAGTTGTTTAATTAATTTAATCTAATAGCATGGGAATTATGTGAACATGATAGATCCAGTCATTATATGTAGTATGTAGCTTTAAGGAATATAAATTTATTCAATCTCCCACATGCACTAAAGCCTAACAGAGTTGTTGTTATTTAAAGTTATATTTTATCACATAAAATAAATTGTGAAAAAATATCCATCTAAATCATTTTTGGAATGATATCAGTAACATCACATTGTATTATATCAAATGAAATATCTTATGAATATACATCGAAAACACTTTTTTGATTGAATTTTAATCATTTTTAGTGAACCAATATAATTAAAACTCCATAAATATTTATATAACAAAAAAGTGAAATCCTATTAGAGATTATAACATTGGAAATAATTTGAATTTATAAATTCCTAAATTTATACAAAGAGTGGAATCTATAAAAACATTTAATGACACTCAATATGTAATTGGATTTGGTGTTATCCCCATAAAACATATGTTTATCTATACAAGTGCTCACCTTTCAATATCGTGTACATGTTTGAATTCTTATATTTTCTACTTTTCCAATACATTTAAAAACTAAGGGACAATGATCATGCCAGCAGATATATCCAACTCATACAATCCTTATCCTCATAGAATAAATAAAACTATTTAGTGAATACATGCAATATCATCCACTATTAAATATGTGAACATTACATGACACTTCTAAAAATTGAAAAGAACATCATATATACTATTGTGTTGTGTAGAAATTCCCTATAGTATATCTCAATTGAGGTCTCATTTCTCATTATAATTATATAATTGGATAAAAATCATATTTATTTATCTCACACCGATGACATAACCATAAAAATAACAAACCGATGTCCAATTGTTTATGTTAATATATAGTCTTGGGTGATTGTGGTATAAATTAATTAGGGTTATCTTACTAGTTATCTAATAAACCTTATGTAGTGGGAATTCCAATTTTTTATATACACCCCTCATAAACAATAGGAATATTTCTGACACTCTTTGTGGAATAATTAATGGGTCATCCAACAAAAATAAAGGATAAAATTATTTATTTTGTGCCATAGGAGAATATTTTGTATCTTTATAGAAGAATACTACTCATGTTAACCATAACATTTCATCACCAAAAGAAATACTCAATGTTGATCATTTTTAGTGATTATTCAATTTCATGCATTGAGAGGTTAATTATTATCACGTATCATAAAATTTCTATCTATATATACATTTATAAATAAAATGTGATATAATGATATTGTTGGGTTCTCCTTTAATATCATTAATTTTATACTTTAAACTATATTAAAAAGACATAAAACCTCAACCTAAAAGCATGTATATAATGCCTTATATATTAAAATTATATATAATACAATTGTATGTTACACTTTATGGGTTATTGATAACTCAATATTTTATATATAATTCAATTCACATATCTATAGACAATATGATAAAACCCTCACACTGAACACTTTTAGTGAGTTAAAAAATTAAATAATGATATTTTTAATAATCATGATATTTAAGAAACATACTCTAAATTATAAACTACTTGAACATATTAAAACTCCATAGCTTCACAACATCAAATATTAATATGATAAATTCATATTTGTATCGAGAACTCCTTTTTAATACATCATCATACATTGAACCCTATTCCATTAAATCATTTAACTACAAACAATATTTTTATATATTATATCATAAATTATAAGGAAAAGTGATGTTTACATTATTTTTGGTAATTATTGTAACACATTACATTTAAATTTACAACCATATCCTAAACACATTTAGGATAATATTATAAAAACTATTTATAATAACTAATATAACTCATTAAATTTTTCATTACCTCCATACTCTAAAATCATTTAGTAAAATCAGTGTAATTTACTTTATAGTTTTATTGGCATTCATGACCAAGAAAAAGTGATATTCACAATCTATTATATCTAAATGTAAATCATTATATTTTTATTTATCGGGAAATATTTTAATCCAATAAGGATATTAATTTAAAAATATATATACTATTATATTGGTATAATCCTTTTTTGATTTTAATATTCTTTATGTCTAAAATTATTATCATCATACTATTTAAATAAAAATTCTTCTCATTATATCATGATAAAAAAATATAGAAAATAATTTTTTATTGTAAATTACAATAGTATCCTCCAAGTAAAAATTAATAATAAATAAAATTTTATTTCCATATCATATATGGTATTTTATTTGTAACATCCTGAAAATATCATTGTCTTAATAAAATAAAATGAATATATGCTTCTATTCATAAAATAACATATATTTCTAAAATACTATTTAAATTTTTTGTAATATAAGAATGTATAAAACCATTATTACTTCATTCTATAATATTGACTTCTAAAACTATGAAGAATATAGATATATAAACGATAAAGAATACTGAAGTCACTAAAAAGAAGTTTATAGGATTGAATTCCCACAAGAATATCATTCCTTCAATAATTACTATAAATTATAACATAAGAACAATCAAAATGATATATATTATCAAAGGATGTTTAATGAGATTATTTTTAATTAGTGAATGATTTTGTGAGAATGATGGTGTATTTATATGCAAATATTGGCATTTTACATTATGATCTCTAGTCAATATAATTATTATAAAATATGGATAATCGGGATTATTTCCATTATTCAATAGGGAAATATATAATTTTTAATATTGATCATGTAAATGAAATTATTTTATCATTGGGATTATTTTATGATATATAAAGAAAAAACCAAAATTTATTTTCTTAGAAAATTTAAATATAATAAATTTCCAATATAAAGATCATTATGGTAAATTTAGAATTTTTAAATTAAAATTATTTCTATGAAATAATATTTTATAATAGATAAAAAATATAGTAAAATTTAACAAAGTCCTTTGTAATTTTTACAATGCACATAATGGTTATTAATCTATAAAAGCTATTAAATATTAATAAATAAAATTTTTTTACATAAAATTTAAAATAATAATATTTTGAGATGTATTATGGAAAAAATAGAAATAATTTTTGGACTCAGCATAAAAAAAATCCTTGGGGTTGTATTTTGGTAATTTTATAACAAAGATATCTTTTAGTGAAAAAGTGAAAATTATCAATTTATGAGTTCTAAGTTGTTATGATGTTTTTCTGATATTAATGTGATTAAAAAATGTAAGAAAAATTTTATTAAACCAAAAAAAAATTAATAAGAAAAAAATTATTATTTAAAATTATTATTTTGAATTTTGTAATTTATAGTTTGCAATTTAGTGCCAAAAACTGTTATTTTTGGGATTTTTTTGTTAATTTTTTTAATAAAAATCCGGGTTTGTAGGTAAGTTTTTATGGTATTTATTTTAATGGATAATAAATCTCACCAACTCAATAATAATCAACCAAAATTATTCAATTTTATTTAACCCAAAAATGTATATCTTTTATAATAAAATTAAGAAATATGTTTACCTATAAAATCTACCCTCCATAATTATAAATAGATAGTCATTATCAATTTATTATCTACTAAAAAACCATTTAGAAATATTTTTCTATCCATATCCAATCTAATTTCATACCATGGTGTTATGAGGATTCAAATTATTTTCTATGTAGCTCTTATAAGCATCTTCTTGAGTTAAGGGTTCTCTTCCTTCACTTTTTTAATTCAAGTGATTATTTTTTATAATTCTTTTGACCTCTAGTTTATTATATTTTCTTGTAATTATAGACCCCACCCCATTACTGTACTTGTGAACTCATTTTCATGGGATACTACATACCTCCTTCACTAAACCCATTCCTAAATTCAACTTTTTTACTCATTATGAAACCAAAATAATCGTTTTTCCCAGAAATATCATTATGTCATGAATACCAAAAAATATTTCATTAAATAATATTAAATTATATGTATTAATAAACTAATTATGATTTAAATCAACATATGATACCCAAATTCCCCACTTGTGGGATTAAAATAGTATGTTCATATGATCATTGATCAGTTTGGAATACAGAGTTAGACATATGAAGGTTGAGACCTGATATAAATCCAATGAAATTGGTAAAATATTAATCTCTAGAGATTCCAATTTAATTTTACATTAGTGGAATACTAAATTAATATTATATTATACAATAATCAATATCATTTCTATTATTCTTTTTGAATCTGTAGTTTTGAGTATTGGTTATATGTTTATTAATGCCACTTTTTTATATGTTATCCTCATTTCCATGTTGCACATCATGTTCTTATGATATAAAACTAATTTTATTACTCATTTTACTATGAAAATATTCTTATTTTGTGCTTAAAGATTCAAAAATGATTCTCTCTAACATTTTTTATCCCTTACTGGCCTTTATGATCACCCTTTTCATTGATAAGTGTTCTAAGTAAATCCTATAAAGTGAGGTGATCTAGAATGGGATGATAAATAATCTATTCAATAGTGTTGTATAAAATGTTTTGACTTATTTTTTGAAAAGGTATAAATTATATTATTTATATATTTTCCAAGACAAAAAACCAAAAAAAGTTATTTAAACATATTTATGTGCTATTTAGTCATGCAATTATGTTAAAAACATGTATAAAAAGTTGTCTCATTATAATTTTTATTCATTAATTTTTTTTATTTTTTTTAAAAGAGGGATAGAAACAATTAGTAAGATCCTATGGTTTTTAATTATTATAAGAAAAAACAATAATTTGTTTGTAAAGTACATAGTTTTTGGTTTTTCATGAAAATGCATCCCTATCATGATACTAGAATATGGATGCAGCTATAGAAAAGATGTACCTATATTTAATGAACCCAAAATTTTAGATTGGGTATTAACACAATTATCACCTGGTTCACAACAACATTCACCAATACATCACACCTACCTAGCCACTCCCTATAGGTTATTCATTTCCAATAAAATTCTTCTTATTAACCATCATGAAATCCCGTATAGATATGGTAACTAATTATTTATAAAAAAATTGATTATTAACGTATATGAACCTATAATCCATCTATTGGAAAAAAATCTTGATTAAACATACCTTTTTTATATTCTAAATAGTGTCCATTAACTTATTTAAGTGTTAATTTTTAATAAATTGTATGGAAATAGAAGGGTCCAAATGAATAACGGAAACAACAGGAACTGAAATGATGGAAAACCAAATATGATGGAAGGTGGATAATAAAATTTTATGATTATGATAAATATTTTTTTTCCATTATGTGACTAATATCATGAACCACATAAAGCATCCAATATCACCTAGGTGTGTACAGATATACATTGAATACTTCATCCTCTAACACCACTGATCTATTATTGAATTATATAACCTGTTGATCATGAGATAATGGAACAATTATATAAAAAATATATTTTATGTATTTCATTATTTTGAGAAATAAAATGCCACCCAAGAAGTTTATTGATTAGAGAGAGAAGTAGATCAACGGTGGTAGTAAACAAAAAATATAAATCATAATGATCAAATTGATGCTATGATGTTGGATAAATTAAAAAAATAAATATGTATTTTCCTAACACTCTATGAATAAGAATAGAATGTGGATTCTTTTAGTTCTAGAAAAAATTATTTATGTTTCAATTATGTTATAACATGAAATTCAAATGGAAAAAAATCCAGGCTTCATAATTTATCATCGATTGTTATGGGAAGATCGTTGGATTTTTTGTTGGATAAGCTTCATCTACTAAATTATTTTTAAATTTAGTAAATCATGATTATTAAGGAAAAAGTATGATTTTCTCTCAACGAGGATATTAAATTCTGATATAGAAAATGGTATCTTAGATAGAATGACAAAAATAAATGAATAGAGAAAAACTTTGAGAAGATTCATTATAACAAAAGGGATGGTAAGAAACTACAACTTCTATTGTGTGGTAATACTTGGAAAAGGCACTTAGGGATGTAACTTCAAGGATGTGAGAATTTCATCAAATATATAATGGCTGGATATATTTCTCAAAATAGTTATGGAGATAAAAAAAACTCAATCCCTCTAGGCTTATGATAATAGGAAGATCTATCAAGAACATCCTACAATTCATTTCCCTAAGTTTGTAGAGATTGATAACTTTCTATATTATGACCAAAATCTGAAGGCGATTAAGGTAAATTGATTCCACGATAAAATTATACAATTTGATATTATAGAGTGTTTGTTGGAGTTTCCAATCAGTTGGATCTACCTATATATATTTTGAATTTCCATGATGTCTTCTTTGTGTTTATAATACTTAAATATATGTCATTATAATCACATATACTGGATATCAATTATTTGGAATTGTAATATGAACATTCATAGGAATAAAAATCAATCCAAATTATTGATTAAATTTAACATGTTTTGAAAAAAAAATCATCTTTTGAAATTATTTTTGTTAATTCACATATTAGAAGAAGAAACATGGGATCTTGAAGTAGAAACGAAAGAAAAATACACCCAATTAAATTCAATTTGGATAGGAATTGTTTGGATGAAATTTCTTATAGGTGGGGAAATATAATTGCCAAAAAATAACCTTCTATTATTTAATGTAATTTTTTTATAAATATTATTTTATTATGTTTTACAAAATAATCACAAATAAATTCACTAATATATCATTTTTTATTATTTACTACAAACACTATGAATACTAAAGAGATATAAATAGTGATGAAAATTAAAATCACTAAATGGGACTCTATATGCATGAATTTTCCCATAAATAGTATCCATGTAATAATAATTTGTAATAAATAATTAAACTATTGGTAAAATGGTATATTTTATTTATGGTTGTGTATGAACCTTTATAATTAAACTAATAAATGATGAAGTATTAATGAAGGTGTATTTATAAGGAAATATTGTCATTATACATTATGAGAACTGGTCAACAAGACCATTGGACAATATGAGTGTTTTTTAATATAAAAAATAGAAATTGTGTCCACTAGTCAATAAGATAAAGATCAATATTATTATTAGTTATGTAGATACAATAAAGTGAAATATGGAATTGTTTTATGACATTAAAAGAAGAACCCCAAATAGTATCTTAAAAAATATAAATATATCTAAATTCCTTTAAAAATAGTTTTTTTATAAATTTTTATGATCTATGTAAAAGTTAATTTCAGGAAATAATCTTATAAAAAGTTAAAAATTAAAAATAATATAACAAAGTCCTAATTAATTTTCATAACATCCTGAAAGATTATTATTCCATAAAAAATATTTAATTTTAATAAATAATTATTTTTTATAAAATTTAATGATATATTATTTTGATAACTTATTTTAAAAAATAAATTTCATATTTGGACTCCATACATCATAATTATCGTTGGGATATTTTTTGCTAATTTTCATTAAAATTATATTATGTTTTGAAAAACTAAAATCTACCACTTAACAGGTGCCAGGATTTTTTCATAAAATTATGATTTTATAATGAGTAAAAAAATTATGAGACATTTTATTCAATAACATATACATTAAATAATTATTAAAATAAATTTTAAAATATTATTTCAAATTTTAAAAATTTTAATTTAGAACTAAAAATTTGAATTTTTAGATAAAAATCATTTCTGTATTATGTGCATTAAATGGTTCTTTTAAAATGTCCTTTTCAAAAATATATTTATGTTAATGCATCATAACCCTAATTCAATCATTATTAATACATAAAATTATACTCGATTTTTAAGTGAAAAAAATGGCGTATAAAGTAAAAAATATATATTTTAACCCTTAAAAGAACCCCTCCAAATGAATAAATAGCCACCCATTATCCCATTTCAATACACTCAAAACCCATTGATCATGAGGTTTATCTCCCAATATATATCTATCTTAAAATACCTAGATATTTTTTCCTTGGATTCTATTGTGTTTCTCTCAAAATTTATGAAACATCATTTGATGGTGAGCTTTCCCTTCCTCCACATTTTCATTTAATATACTTATTTTTAAGACCTTTGGATTCAAAATTTATTCTCATGATATGTAATTATATAAAATTACATTACATTTTATATAATTTATTCATAATTAGATACTTTTTAAACTCTCATTAAACACATTCTATGGTAACTTTATTATACAAGTTATGTTGCTGAAATATTACATTGATTTTATGTATTATATTATCACGTCATAACTACCCCCTACAATTCTTTAATTAATGTTTATTCATTTAGAGGTATCATTAACAATCATTCTGAGAAAATAAATGTAATAAATCCACATTCTTTAATTATGGGATTAAAATGACATCTTATGATATTTCATTAGTCTAGCACACATAATGTAAAAAATATGGAGGGTTCACTCTGATAGTCATCCAAAACATCAGGAAAATAATTAATCTATAGATATGAAATTTTCATGATATCATGGTATCATTACATAGTAAAACTTTATAATACCCTACTGAAAATACTTGTTAATATGTTTAATGACACATTAGTGATTATCATTGGTTATATCTTTAGAATTTTTTCATGTTTATTTTGAAGTAATCTTTTCTTGTTATGCCTCTTATTCTTATGTACTTTTACAAAACTTATACCTCAATTCATTATGTATATTTCATTATGTAATGAATCATGTTTCACTAATGATATTCTATTACATTTTTTAACCCCTAATAGGAATTTTCCCCCAAATGTAACTTTTTATTTCAAGGAAGTAAATACATAGAACAAAGAAACCAAGTATTCTACAACTCATGCAGGTAAAAATGGTGAATATTGAGTCCACCACCCCTTACAATGAAAATTAAATCATTGGAATAAGATCTAGACATGAGTATAACATGATTCCCTCTTCCATAATCCCTATTCTGGCTACAGGATCCAAACCAATGTTTCATTCACTATACATGTGTCTGACATGGATTCCCTAATTGATAATAAATCAGTAGTAGATCACAATATAGGAAATATACTAGGTTCTCTATACTGTATTTTAATAAAACATAAAGTAAAGTTCGAATCAGATTTAATTTCTATAATTTAGGTATTATGAGTTCTATATAATATTAAACTAGTCACCATGTCTCATTCCTTATCTCTGGATGAGTTTCTTGTTCCATATAAAGAGATAAATCCAATAATCATTGATCCCCTTCTATGTCTTTCCATTATACCTCCATTTATACTCTAAGAAATACATGATCCATCAACATATTTTATTCATGCATTTTATGGTTTCCATTTGATTCATTTAGCCTAATTTCTTCATCTACTTTCTGTATTGTTGCATGTTCCTTGATGAAGTCATTATAAGGTGACTGATGACACACCTACATGAAACATAATGATAAGGTGCACATCTATATCCTTGGATCACATATATAGGTGTTTATATGAGTACATTATTCCATATCTATCCTTATTACTATACTCCCATAAATACCAAAACATAATGGTAAATACCATTGACCGAACCATTATCTCCACTTCGGGGTGTCCTACTCCTTGAAACAAATTATCTAAAATATTTTAAATTAAATCCCTACATCCCAAAGGATCTAAAATCTTTCCCATATAACTTAAAATCTCCTTATTTAACTATCCAATTAATAAAACCTGACATGTTGATTCTTGATTCGTTGAAGTGAAACGTTGGCATTGAGAGTCTATGACCGATCATTTCAACTACTCATTTTTTATAGGAGTGGGTTATTACATATTATCCAGAAAAGGAAAATCATTTTACATGGAATCCAAATAAAAAAAATTGGATTCCTACATGTTATTCACACATTTAATAGGGATCATGTTCTTAAATTATTGACCACTGAAATTAACTAATGATGAACCATTGAAAACCCATCAATCTAGTTTATCAAAAAAACTATATACTCTTGTAAATTACCTTCTAGTAATTTTTAAGAATGACATAAATGAACCCAGGTACCTGTTCAATTCATTAAATGGTATATTAGTGGATAGACATACTTGGATGTGAATATTTTCACTATCACGGTTTTCTTTCCATAGGTTGATGTCCCTTGGACTCACGACCCATCAACCATTTTCCACCAGTTCCTCTAGAATTCCAATGATACATCATATAGTTTAGATAAACTTCCATAGTTTTCTGACTAGTTCCCATAGTTTTCTATGATCCTATCATTCATGAACTTTACCATAGAAAGTTACCTTCTATAAAATTTCATGATATTTAGGATAGAATAGTTTGTATGGATTTAAATATACTATGTAAATTAATACAAAATTCATCGATCATTCTCCTCAGTTAATTCTATACTACACAATGAAATCTTATGGTTTTATTTATAACCTAATGGAATGCATTCATAGTCTTATAAATCCTCTAGATCTTCCCCTTAATTTTCTAGATGATATAAAGAATGTTCATTGAATTATATATCAGCACATGGTTGATAAAAGTCATCCACTATCCAAAAAATGTAATCTTAGTTTTCTATATTCATCTTCTTCCTGTAATACAATTAATGAAGTTAATAAAGTGGATATTTTTATTTCTTCCACTTAATATAGGTGATCTGACGTTTACCATTACAAGATTCATATCACATCCTTCCCTTGGAAAACATTTTATTTTATTTTTTTCCTGGCTTTAGATATACTAGTAGAGGTTCAGTTTGAGCCCTAATTTAAATTTATTAGCTTTTATTGATAAATGAATGTTTTGGTCTTAGTAAGAAGGGGTGAATAGTTGGAACACAGTCAGGGGAAATCATACAGGTTCACCCAAGTAACTGTGAGGAATGTTTTAGTTTCTAGGGGTAAGGTGCACAGGTTGTGCATGGTTTGGTAAACCATGTAGAATATATGTGGTATGGATCTATAATGGTGCAACAACATTTTTTATGGTTGTCACACATCTTGGGAAACCATACGTCCAGCCCGTGTGAGGTGTACCTCTAATCTAGTATGGGGTGCATGGTAGGTGTACAATTTGGTAAACTGTGAGGCCAAACCTCACAAGTTTCTCATATCCTTAAATATATGAAATTACATGTTTTCCCATCTGATCATTTAACTCCATTTTGGGATTTACTTCCTTAGTTAAAACTTGGTGCACTAGGATGTCCTCCAAGTTACTCCTACTTTTCTTCCCATCCATTTTTTTGAATCCGCTTGAAGTTTACAAGGTAAGATTCCTTAGGTTGTTGGTTAATTTTCCACTCTAGTCTCTTCCCCCTCATTATTTCTTTGTCCTTCCATTGTGGGGGTTCATTTTGTCCAAGCCCTTTGGTTGAGGTTTGGTGTGTCAGTTGTTTTCATATATATTAGGGTATGTGGATTATCTATCAATATTTTCTCCTCTCAAATTATCATTGTGTTCACATTTCATTGAGGTAGGTGTTTATTTTAGATTCCTTTCTGGAAATTTTTTTTGATTTAGGTGCTTTCATTTATTGTTTTCAATATATCATAGTCGTACTTGTGATGTCATTTTTTGACATGTTTAGGTATTTTATAGATTTAAAATTGTTGAGAAATTGTTTTCAAAGTAATATTTTCACTATGTTTGTATTTATATTCACATAAGGTGTTTGTTAAATTTTTTATTGAGTTTTTATGTAGAAATTATTGTCTTTAGGTATTGTTTTCCCATAGTTATATTTTGTATATGTTTTTGTATTATCAGTATGGTTTTGTATTTGAAAATTGGTTTCTTTTATGTACTGTTTATTCTATATGGATTATGGTTTTATTTAAAAGAATTTTATTATTCTTTAAAAAGGTGTTTTCAAGGGGGTTTCTTGTGCTTCTAAAATGGATGGTTGTCTCCTAAAAGAAATGGATTGGATTAGACTATTAATTTTTTCATTTATAAATATTATTAATGGATTTTGTGAAATGTGATGAATATGTTTAAAAAGTTATTCAGTTTGAATATGAATTTGAAAGGGTATTTTCCCATGTTAATGGTTTGTTTTCATAATATGTTTTTCAAATTCCCTTGGTAATTTCTATGAATTTAAATGTTTTTTCAAATGTGTTTCTGAAATCTTGTCCCTTTTAGCATGTCGAGTAATGATTTTCTGAATATTTGGAATAAATGTATGTTTGGAAACTTATGTGTGGTGTATAATTTTGGATTGTTTTTTAAAAGGTGTTTTTAATGGAATTGTGTCTGTAAATGTGGGGATCTTTTTCCACTTGAGATGTATTTTTTGTTTTTTAACTCACATTATGTGAAAGTTGATTGGTATTTTAAAATGTTTGGGAATGTGTTTTTTAAACTCGAATGATGTGGAGGCCCAATCAACACTAGTGTATAGCATATCATGAGATAGTCAGACATATGGAGGATTTCCCCAATGTGGGTTATTGTGAGAGTCATGCTGGTGGTTGTGATAGTGAAGTGCATTGGAGGTAGGTTAGGTTATCCATGCTTGAAAGGGCCTCTCTTTCCACTATAAATCACTATTACTATCATGGGATTCTTGTGTCCCATTTAGAGGGTCGAGTGATGGTTGTTTTTCATCCTTGATTAGATGGGTTGGTACCCCCTTAGCATTATAGGGCTAGGTGGGACATGGAACTGGATTAAATAGATTATATTGGATAGTTGGTAATTTACTAGAGAGCCGAACAATAAAACAATAGGTGAGTATAAACCATGTAAGAATAGGTATCACTCTAGGTATGTTAAGGTAACACATATGAATCATTATCTATATGCTCTATTTATTTTTTCTTCTAGCTTATATTTTATCCCTACTAGTTTATACTCGTTGTCTCTTGTTTCTATCACTTTTTTCTTATACCATTTTGATTACTTGGAATGTATTTTTATATCAACATATGTTTTAAAAATAGTTGTTACAATTGAAACTTTTTTTATAAAGTTAATATGGTGTGTATGTTGTTTTAAAAATATGACATGTGATAGTATTTTATGTTTTAATTAATTATTAAAAATATATTTTATGGATATATTTTGAAACTAGTATTTTTGGAATATTTCGAGTAAGGAAATTCATGGATTATGTGGTGATTACCTACAAAGCTATTTGATCTCACACCCTACTTTTACAATTTGGTGTCGGTAGACCTGATATGTTTTATAGGTTCATGATTTTTATTCATGTTCATGACTTTGAATAAGTTTTGTCTTGAGGTTGGTGGTGACCAAGTGGTCATGTGGAGATCAGGTAGTGTGGTTCATTCTCAGATTTTAATTTATTTTTCTTTTTTTTTCTGTAGTTGTATTTGGATCAGTTTGTATTTTTATTGAGATTCAGTTATTTTTTTTCAACCTCATGTTTAGTTTTTTTTATCCTGGTTTATTTGAAAAAATAATCATTCCTATATAATTTACATTGATTCCCAACTCATGTTGTCAACCCGTCTAGATCGAGAATGCATCTAGGCCATGACTTAGATTTGGTCGAATGTTTGGGTGGATGGAATACCATATTTGTTCGTGAAACAATTTAATCAAAGGAGGCTCTTTTTATTTAGTGTGTCACATATATTGGATATTGTGGATGTTAGGACTTGGGAGGTAGGTATGAGAAGGATATCATGAACCCATGCTCGTTGTGACCCTTAAGTTTCTAGGGGTAGTTAAGGTTTAGAGTATTCATTTAGGTTTTTGATTTTTTTGGATAGGTAATGATAGTAAGTTGAACCGGTGTTGGGTCATGATCTCATATTTAGTAGTGTCCCTTGTGGAGTCAAAGTGCGTGGTTCATGTTCCTCTTAGTTGTTGATGCTTACTTGGGGCATGCACCACTAACCATGTCTCTCGGTTAGGCATGGACACTAGGTCCTCATTCGATTAGTTTATGTGACTTTTTTTTTGTTTTATTTTTTGTTGGTTTATGTGATATTTGAAAATAAAAAATGTATTTGAAATGGAAGTTATTTCTTTTATATTATTTTGGATTGAAATGAGAAATGTGTTTTTAAAATTTGAATTGATTCTAAATTTTGAATGGTTTGGGAAAATGTGGGGGGAAAGTGAACTAAAATATTCTAATAATTCTTTGGTTTGATGATAATGTGATTTATGTGGCCATTTTAATTCCCCATAAACGTTCACATATGTGTGGTTAAGTATTAATGATCATGTTGGAATGTGTGGATGGATGGTATAATCTATTGAGGGATAGAAACAAATGTGGCAGTTCATAAGACTCCATGGGTGGTTATTTGAGATCAAAAGTCTAACTTAGTTTTTTAAAAATGATTTTTGAAAGGTTTAAATAGTTTTGGGAATTCAATTTTCTTTAATAAGCGTGGTTTTCTAGTTAAAAATAGATTTTGGAATTGAAAGTAATTTTTAGAAAAAGATGCGTTCAAAATTTAAATGAGAATTGTGGTTTTTGAAAAGAGTTGTTGTGGTTATTCAAATATGTGATTTGTTTCTGAGACTCTTTTTTGGCTCAAGATAACTTTTTTTGGGATTGATTTTGATGTTTGTTTCATGTTCTATGTTTTTTTAATATTCCACTCAGAAAGTTCCCCAAATTTTCTAGTGAGTCTTGCCAAGTTTCAGGATCTTCTCAGTTGTTACCTGTATTTTGTGGTGATCATCATACATTAAAGATAGTGGAATGTATTGAGAATGTTGATCATGTGTTTTATTCATTGGGAAATCCCAAAGCTGTGAGAGTGTGTATTGTTATGGGTTCATTTGTGGGTCCAGATTTGGATAGTATAAGGTGATTAATCCTTCATCAGTTCATGATGGGATGACATGGGAAGTGTTTAAGGTCACATTTATTTGATGTTTTATGCCTGAGGAAGTAATGAAGAAAAACATGGAATAGATCTTGAGTTTCCAATAAGCCTACTGTTCTTTGAAGGCCTCTGTTGATCACATCTAAAAGTTGTCTCCCTTTTCTCCAGGGGTATAATCAAATGATCTATTTAAAGATTATTTTTGGGACATTTTCTAGAGATAATGGAAAAATCCCACAAATCCACGGATCATCATTTTGAGAAGTTAGTGGTTGAGGAGTTCATAGATGATTTCATTTTTAGAGCACATCTAGTGAGGAATCTGGAATATATGTCCACTCATGAATATTCCCCTTCAAGTGAGATGTGTGTTCTAGTTTTACTTATTTCTGAAAAGCCTCTTTTATTGGTTCTGGACTCTATTTCATTAGATCGTTCACTTTTGTACCCCCAGGGTGGTAGGTTTGGGCATTCGAATCAGTCTTGTTACAATCCTTTAAGGGTATTCTATCATTGTGGTTGTTTGGGTCATCTATAAATGTTTTTAGGAATCACTTCCCATAGAAGAAGTCTTGAGCAGTGGTTTTTTTGGCCACTAGTTTTAATAATCACAAATCATGCTTAACTATGAAAATGATGATTTATTAAGATAAATTGTTTTTAAATATGTTCCATTATAATGTTATCCTCATGTGATAATATTTACATTATAATACAATATTGTAGATTTTGGTTAAGTATGATCTGCCAATACTTTTCCAATCGATAGAAGAGTCATTAATACATGAGCTACCGATGATGTAAGCCACCGATAATCTGAGTCACCAACAGAGAGAATCAGAAATTTTGCTAAGTAGGAGTCATCGATAACTTTAAATACAGATACCTGACCTAGTGAAGTCCGACCTACCGATAAAGTGACAGACTGACACTCATAATTTTTCTAAATATGAGTTACCTAAATCCAAAATATTGACATATCACCTAATAATAGATGAGATACCAACACATCATCTATTGACACCTCGATTGATTGATGAATACTTTACCTACTGATAGAATTGATCTATTAATTGAATGAGATACCAATAAAATGATATACCAACAATATGATAATCTGGCATTCTGAGCTACTGATTGACTGAGTCGTTGATGATTTTTCTATTAAATCTGAACCTACCTCTAATGAAAATATTTTTAAAATTTTGTAGTGCTTATTATATTAATGAGATTGTATATCTTTTGTAGACAAAATTTAATGGTGTTAGAGACCGGTATGAGGTACGAAGTACCAGAGAACATGCAGCTTGTCTGTATAAAATGTATATTCGGATCAACAAGAAAGAAAGAAAGAAAGAAGAGACCAGTAAAAAATACACAGTGCTATTTGTTCACCTTATCTAAAAACAAAAGTTCTCCCTACTATATATACATGAAGATACTACTAAGAACCAAAAGAGAACAAATCTCTGAAGAATCAACTTAGATTAATAGAACACCATGAGGATTATTGGGAAAAGAAGACAAAGTCAAAAATTAATCTCTATTTTTCTATCTGTTTCTAGACAATGGCTCTAGCTTCACATCTATCATTCTTAAGGAGTCCTAAAGCATCATAAAAAATCACACAGAGAATTTTAAACCCTTCTGATCTTTTTTTCTCTACTTGTTCATTTTATTTACATTTCAAGACGTGTTTGTATGTCTGTTTTTAACACACATTGACTCATATGCTAAATTAGGAGATAGAAATATATATTCACCAACTCATATGTTTTAAAATTTATATTCCCATGGATAACAGTGGAATAGGTCCCTGTGTGGCAGTTCTATGTGTCTATTTTTTACTCCCATTTAAATTTCGTAAGAGGCTTAGTTGACTGGGACAAATTATATATTGTTTTATCCCCAATAAAATAAGTGGATCAAGTTTCTCTAATAAAAAATTCATGGTGGCAGGTGATCACCAAGTGGGGAGGCCTAGGTTTCTTCTTGAGACAAACCTTCTTGTTTACTTTTGATGTGTTCTTTTATGTTTTTTTCTCTGTTCTAATAAGTATTTTTGAAAATATAACTCTACTTTGATATTACATCTTAGATAGTGTTTATATTATAATTTTATTCAGTATATTGATTTAAATTTTTTGAATAATACCATATTTTTTTTATCAGAGAATTAATCAATATTTGAGAAATCTTTTGAACAAACAAATCGTTAATAAATATTCTACATTGGATAACAGGACATTATTTTTTTGAAATTTGGGTATTTTTAAATTTTTTCATAGAAATTTTTATAGTAACTCAATTCTCCCAGCGCTTGAGTGTCCTACTCTGACCAACATTTGGTATCAGAGGTTGTTTTTCAATATTTTCTTATAATGTTTTAATATTTTCAAATCTATTTTAACTGAGATTTTACTTTTGTTTTAAATAACTATAAAATAACATTACATCTAAATTTTTAGTTCTTTATAAATTTTTTCTACATTTTTAATATAGAAAATATACAGGAAGGTGCTGCTACCAATAGACCACTATACTTTAATGGGACTAATTAGGCATTGTGTAAAATTGAAATTAAAATGCATTTGAAAAAGTATGGGTTTTTAAGTATGGTCTTTAATTTTAGATGAATATAATATTTCTGTTACTACTAGGAACACTTGTGATGATGACACTAAGTTGTCCTACAATAATAACTGTAATATTATGAATTTATTATACTACTCCTTAGGGGATTAATAATTTAATTAGATTCTTCCATGTAAAACAACACAAAAAAATTGGGATACATTGACTTGTTCACATGAAGGATCCACTAGTGTTAACAAAATGAGAGTTAATATATATACTATTAAATGTGATAACTTTAAGATGAATCCCTATGATCCCATATATGACATGTATTTCATGTTAAATGAAATTTTAAATGTGGTATTCTCTCTGAATTAAAATCACATCCATGGAATTGGTAATTTGAATTTTCAGATATTTTCCAAAAGGATGGATAGGAACCTCAATATCAATATGGAAATCATGTGATATAAAAACTTTACCTATAGAAGAACTGATAAGTACACTAAATATGTATTAAGAAGAGATTAAGGTCAAAGGAAAA
This sequence comes from Viscum album, assembly GCA_963277665.1. NCBI lineage: Eukaryota > Viridiplantae > Streptophyta > Magnoliopsida > Santalales > Viscaceae > Viscum > Viscum album. The sequence goes on from OY728129.1 coordinate 942,284,439, forward strand.
GAATATGATTAACCTATAGGAACATTAGTTGCTTTCAAAAACACTACCTCCAAACAAAAAAGATAACATGCAAGTTTATGCTCAAAGTTCTAGAAATGAATAACCGTAAAATGAAATTGATGAGGCGATGGCTTAGTTGGACAAGGGATTTAAAACATTATATATGATGAATAATTTATTTAAGAATCCCAATTATAAATGGAAATAATATAACAACAGAAACTAGATAAAGGTTTGGAAAAGAAATGAAAAATAAAATGAAATATTCTAATATGAGTGTAATATAAGAGAACATTTAATGGTTGTCTGTTATAAATTAATGTTCAAGAGGAAATATAATGAAAAATATAGAATGTAAAAAAATGGAAATTAAGGAAACATGGAGTGCTAATGGAGAGAGCTTTAGTGAATCTGAATCTTCACGTGATGAAAATGATGAAAAATCAAAAATGATTTTTATTACAAACATATCTGAGGTAACTCTAGAATCTCTTTTATATAATTATTATTATTTTAGAGATGAATCTAATTCTGAAAATATGTAAAATAAATAAATGTTTGAATAATATAAAATGATTGAGGATACATGTATTTAATTGAAATATAAATATAAATCACTCGTGAAATGGCATCCTCTTAATGTTTCTATTGAATCTGAAAATACTATTGAAAAGGAAAATAATGCACGGTTTCTATATGAGAATAATGACCATAAATTGTTAATGAGAAATTATATAAGGACATAGACGTATTAAAAAATGTTAAATATCTCGTAGTATAAATTCATGGAAAACCAGTTTCTCCAAAGTAAACTACTAGTATTGGTTATTATTATGTAAAAGGAAATTTTGTTAAAAATAATCATGTTTCAAAATCTATAAAATTTGTTTTTTTTCTTAGATTTGAAAAAATATGCTGAAATATCTAGTACTAGAAAAACTTCTACTGATTCATGTTTTTCTAGGACCAAATGATGTTTATTTTTCTATGACTTTAAAACCCATTTATAGGAAACCCATGAAACAAATGTGGGTTCTCAAGGCCTTAAGTAACTAATATTACTGTGCAAAAAAAATTCAGGTAACAAAATAATTATAATTTTATTTATTTGTGTAGGAAAGATAGTGGAAAATCTCATTTAAGTGTTTATGGTACTTAGATAGAGGGTGACCAATACATATGAAAAGGGAAAATTCAAGCATCAAGAACCTTGTCAAGATTTATGGTGGGCATATCACCATTGGTGAAAATGCGAAAGTAAAAATAATTGGCATTGGAAAAATTGGTTATATTACTCCATTTTAATTTCTACAATTTTTTATGATCTTTTGTACAATATTTTTAGCATCTCAAAATTTTTTGATGATGGATTTTATGTAAAATTTCAAAATGAATATTGTAATATTTTTAATTCTAGAAATTAGATATTATTCACAACCTTTAGAACTAAAAATGATTATGCTATGAATTTAACATAATTAGTTTGTCAAAATGTTTCTTGATTGAGTTCTTTTTACAAAGAGTATTGGCTTTAGTATAGGATATTAGTAAACTTAAATATCCATTCCATTAGAAATATTATTATAAAAATACTTTTTGAGGATCTACCTAAACATGAGTTTCCAAATGATAAATTCTGGAATCATCGTCAAAATGGAAAACAACATAAAAATTATTTCAAACTAAAGAAAAAAGTTTCTATTTCTCAACATATTGAGTTGGTTCACATGGATTTGTTTGGAACATCTAGAGTTTCATGTTTAAATGGGAAGAATTATGTCTATGTTCTATTTGATGACTTCTCTAGGTATAATTGGACATTCTTTTTAGCTCACAAGAGTGAATATTTTTCATACATCACCAAGTATTCAAAAACTATAGAAAAATTAAGTGGTATTAGACTTAAACTATAAGAAGTGACCATGGAAATGAATTTCAAAACCATGAGTTTGAATCTTTTTTCTCAAAAATTGGATATATTAATAACTTATATTCTCCTAGGAAACCTCATCATAAACGAGTTTTAGAAAGAATTAATAGAAACTTACATGAAATTTCACAAACTATGCTCAATGTGTATGACTTAAATGTTTATTTTTGGGAAGAAGATATGAATACAGTATGATATATAATAAATGGATTTTAAATTAGACCTAATATTAGGAAAACTCCCTATGAGTTGTGGAACAATAAGAACCCTAAGTTAAATTACCTAAAAAAATTTGTTTCAAAGACTTTATCCAGAATAAAAAATATAATCTTAACATGTTTTCCTCCAAAAGTGATGATGGAGTTTTCCTTGGTTATTCAACCTCTGGAAATGCCTATTTGGTCTTCAATAATACAACCAAGTGTTTGGAGGAATCTATACATATAAAATTTGATGAAACATATCCACATGAACCTAATACATCCCTATATAATATTGTGGATGATTTGTCCAATCTGGACATAAATGTTAAACCGTCTTACTCTGCTATTAATCAAGCAGCAATATCCTCTAGTTTTGTAAAATATTTGAACTATGTTCATATTGTACCCAAACCTATAGATGAACCTATTGTAATTGGCCCTTCATTTTATATATCGTTTAAAATCTTTAAGAACCATTCATTATATGATGTAGTTGGAGACTTAGTTAAGTGGACATAAACTAGAGATTCTCTAAGGAACTAGTTTGATCATCAAGACTTATTTTCACAGTGAGATCCTAAGAACATCAATGATGAAATAAATAATGAATTATGGGTAATACCTATGCGATAAGAGTTGAATCAGTTTGAAAGAAAGCAATTCTGTAATCTAGTTGATAGATCCAACGACATCATGACTATGATAACTAAATGGGTGTTTAGAAATAAAGTACATAAATTTGGTATCATAGTGAGATATAAAGCCACACTATTTTCACTTCAATATAGTCATGAATAATGGATTAAATATGAGTAAAATTTTTCATTGGTTGATAGAATTTAATCCATTATAATTCAGGTAGCATATACAAAACATCTCAATTTCAAAAAATATCAGGTAAATGTTAAAAGTTAATTCCTAAATGAGTATATAGTTTGGGATGTTTTTGATGAACACCACCCCCCATTTTATAAACCCTATTTTTTAAAATCATTATTTTGAATTATCAAAAACATTGTATGGTTAAAAAAGGCTCTAGGAGCTTGTTATGTAAGGCTCAACACTTTTCTAATTTCTAATGATTTTTAAAAGGCATAACTGATTCTACTTTTTTTATAAAATGAATTTATAAAGATGTTTTAGTTTCCCAAATATATATTGATGAAATTATTTTTGGATCTTATAAAAATTACCTATGTATTATATTTTCAAAAATGATGAAAAAGTCAATTTGAAATGAGTATAATGGGTGAAGTCAAATTCATTATTGGATTTCAAATTTCTCAAAAATAAAGAAGTTTTTATTTTAAATCAATGTAAGTACACTAAATAACTTTTATAATGGATTGTATTTGACAATAGAAAAACTCATGATACTCCAATGAGTACCACCTACAAATTGGATCTTGATGAAAATGGAAAATCTATTGATCCAACCAATTACAGAGGGATTATTGGATGTCTACTCTACTTGACTTCTCTCCAGTCTGATATTGTATTTATTGTGTGTATGTGTGTATTTTTTCAAGAAAACACTAAATAATCTCATTTAAATGTTGTTAAATGAGATTTCAAATACCTCAAGTATAGTACCAACTTAGGATTATTCTATCCTAGAGGAAAATATTTTGATTTATTTAGTTATTTAGATGCTGAATTTTTTGGATGTAAGTTAGATAGATAAATTCACTATGGAACTTGTAATTTTTTAGGAATGTCTCTAGTATCATGGTTTAGTAAAAAGAAAAATTTTGGTTTCATTATCTACTATTTAAGATGAATTAATAGATGATGGTATCTATTGTGTTAGATTTTGTGGATGAAACAAACATTCCTAGATTATGGATATCAGTTTAGGAATGTCCCAATAAATTATGACAACACAAGTGCTATTATAATTTCTAAAAATATAGTTTTTCACCTTATAATAAAACATATTGATGTAAGACATCACTTTTTAAGGGATCATTATCAAAAAGGTTATATAAATCTTGTTTTAATTGGCCCAAAACATCAGATTACTAATATTTTTACTAAGCCTATATATTCTAAGAGGATTAGTTACATCAGACATGAGTTAGGGGTGATAAATTTATTATAAATCAACAATGATTTTTCATAGACATGACTCACCGATGATGTCCCACTGATAGGACCCATTAATTCAAACTTTCCAACAGCTCTCACCAATTTGTCTCACTGATCTATATTTAATCATTTCGCTATCTGGAATTTGGAACATTGCTATTTTATTTGTTTTATTTTTTTAACCCCTATTTATTTTTTTGTTTTTAAATCGTAATGGTTAACATTAAGAATTTATATAATACTTTTTACCCACACACTCTTACTCTTAGACTCTTACCCTTGAAACTTTCTCTCCCAATATACTACCTTTTTCTCTCGAACAGATCCCTTAAAACCTATCTCAATGGCTCATCTAAAGAGAACCCTTCATGGATCTACGGATGATTAGAATATCCCCTAGAATAAAAGAGGCGAATCTAGTTAGCCTAAGATAAAGCATACACTTTTTCATCCAGAACTCATGAACCATATCATAACCCCAGAGAAGGATGTTCATTCAGAATGGTTATTTCCTAGTAAGTCCCTTTTATTGAAAGTGTTGCAATCCAAGGGTGGTTGAAGTGGTTCTCCAACAATGTGGGGTCATATTATCCAAGGATGGTACATGAGTTTTACCAGTATTATGAGTTTATACTAGAAGTAACTGAGTTTTTTTGGTTATGGTCAATAGTGTATAGAAGGAGGGTGGAATTTTCATCTAAGAAACAAAAAAAAATTATTAAACATACCCCATGAGGGTGTTTTTGATGATCATTAAGGACGTGCTCCTCCAAATAGTGACATCTTCATTTATGAGGCAGCTCTAGTATATTTGATAGGTAATGGAGAGCATATAAATCCTATATCAATAGATATTTATGTTGAGTGCATGATTTTTCATAAAATCATCTCGTATTAGTTATGTCCTAGGAAAGGGGACTCTACTTCTCTTAAGTTTCCAGATGTTTACCTCCTATATCTGTTGAAGAAAGGATATAAGGTAAATATTTAAAAATATCTAATAGTTCATATCAGTTATACAATAGAACCCTATTTCAAGGAAAAAACCTTATTTTATCCTTGAAAATGTCTATAGGGTTGAAGGAAAAGGGTTTTATAAATTAAGGTGAAGAGACAGTCTATTCCTATGACGGTTTCTGTCTTAACAAATATATCTATGAGATGATGAAAATATATTGGAATTACTAAAAGAATATGTGGGTTGAGGATAATGATAATATGTATGATAAATTTTATCATGTTGAGAATCCCTCAAGGCTAAGGGACATGGCTGCTCCTAGTATAGGACCAGATGAAGCTGGTGAGGACTCTAATGAGGATGTGTGTAACGCCCCAAGACATTAAAAAAATTTCATTTCTGAATAAACTTAATTTAATTTCCTTCTTTAATTTACACAACGCCATGTGAATATTATTCTATTCACAACAATGATATAGTGACCATATCCTTTTACACGTAACATTACATTTTTTTAAGCATAATTATATATTAGAGTACATGCCAAGGATCGTAAAGTCTAGTATCTTTGAAGAATAGGTACATAAAACTAAAAACCTGGAACTAAATAAAAAATATCATTATTTTATATTCATAAGGAGATATTAACATCGGTTGATCCTGTAAATATTCATAGGGTACCCTAGTGATCACATGAATAAAGGTATGAGATAAAATCCTAGTAAATGAAAAACCATAAGAACAAAGAATTGGCACATAGAATAGAAGGCATGAAATGATGATATAAAAAGGCATGTACATATAGAATCATAACATATAAACAAGGAATCATATAAGAATTTTGTCATAATAATGTGGAAGAAATGGGATCCTTGACTTAATCACAATTCAATTCTAACTTACAAGACTGTTTCACATCATAGCACAAGCCAATACTAACTACCAAGACCGTGGCACATGATAGCACAAGATAATGCTAACCTCCAAGACCGTCACACATAACGTCTCCTGAGACTCAACATTACCCAATGAATTAGAGTTATATCTGGGTTCACCCATCTTAAATTTTTATGAATATTTTTTCCACATAAATAATCAAACATAATCAATCTTACATAAACATAAGGGTTACCCATGGAAAGAATTGGGTACCACAACCATGACAAAAGTATAAAAAATGGGCGTATTATAAAAGTGTCAATGAGAGAGTGGAATTAAAACATAAATGGATATTAACATGGTAATATAGGCATATATCTTGGTTAGTGATGTCAATTAGAAGTGGTAACATATAATAAGAGTATTTAGGAAATTCTTAGCGTAAAAACATTTTAGTGCAGTTTTAAAGAAAATACTAAAGAGAATTCAAAATTTAAAATGGAATTATCTTTTATATAAAACTAAAAGTGTAACAAGAATTTTTTCATAATAAAAATACTAATTTAATAAAAACAATCATGTCTGAAAACAAATGGTAGAGTGCACTAGAAATTGGGTAATGTTTTTTGGATTTCCCTTAAAACGGTTTTGCTTTTTGGGATGTATCAAGGAGGGAATCACATAAAAAATGTATATCACTGAAACAGAATAAGGTATGGATCATGAAACATGAATTTGGAGAATATAAAAAGAATTTATAAGTTTAAAAAAAAACATAATTTTGATAAAGAGAAATATAGGGAAACCTGAAGGAATATAGGAGGTTCGGGTAGAATCCCTTATGGAATATTGGTATGGTATCGGGTGTACTTAGGTCAGATTAATGTGATAGAAAAGGGATTAACTTATTTTATACATAATAAAATAATTATTGGGTATGTGCAAAATAATTCCCCATCATTAGTAGATACACTAAAAAGGGAATAACATAGTGGAGATTCATGAATAAAAGTGAAATAGAGAGGATCACTTTCCTTATGTCCGATGGTGTTCTCCACTTGATATTAATGACCTGAATAATAATATTAAGTTCATTAATTAATAATTAAATAACCTATTATATATTTAAAATAATTATTATACCATTTTTAAGTTCATTCATTACCTTATTGATGTTTTAAGTTGTTTAATTTCACTGTTTGGTTCTATTTGTTTCCTTGGTGTTTATGATTGGTTTACTTATTTTCATGAATGGAGAACCATGTAAAATGGGGATGGTTGTCCAGAATTGGAGTTATATTTTATTATTGAAAATATATAAAGTTACATGGTTGTAAATTTAATTTGGTTACTTAGAGTAATTTTGAATCATTATATAAAACATTAATGATAAATGATTGGATTGGTTTGGAGATTTTTCTCACAATTAACTTTTTTTGTAGTATTATATTACATTATGAGTTCATACGGATTACAGAACATTAAAAAAGATAAAATAAATTTATAATAGTATGTTTCAACCAAAAAAATGGGTTTATGACTAGAATTTAAGATGGTAATGCAAATTGAAAACCCATCGTCCTTGAATGTGATAAATCAACACATCTCAGATGGTGTTTTCATTTATAACATAAAAGGAGGGAGAATGAGAGATTATGATAAAATATTCCATTTGAATAATAAAATTCCATTATATGTATGTTACTCGAGTTATAATACCATTTGGGTTAAGGGTGGTGAGGAATGAATAAGAAAAGAAAAGAACATGAAAGATAATGAAAGAAAAGAAAAAAGAAATTTACCACATGAATTAATCTTCCTAGAGTTCCACTTAAGGGGAGAGGATTTGGAATTTTTTGGAGACCAAGGGATACTGGAAGAGGAGGAGGAGACTAGGGAGAGATATGGGCAGATTTTATGGAATGAACAAGGCTTTATATGAGTGAATAGATGAGGGGAGTGTGAGTGTTTTTTATAGTAGAGGGGAGGAGGGTTTTAATATTTTAATCATTAGTATATTATTTTTCAATAAGAAAAGAAATAATAATTTTTCTTGTGACAAAAAATAGTAATATGTGAATGTTAGTTTGAGAAAATGGTCAATTAAAACATCCATGACACAAGTATGATGCAGAAATTCAGGTTTTAGCATATATCGTGATTTCTCGTATTTTACTATTCATCAAAAAAATTCATGTATTTTAGAAAAATCCCAAAAATACTTCATAACGATTTTTTAATGTGTAGAATCCAAAAATGAACTCTTTTTTACAAAAACAATTTTTTTAATTGGATTAGTTTAATTTTTAATTGATATCAAAATTTATATGAAAAATATATATTTTAATAATATAACTGATTTTATAATGCTTTCAAAAATTATATAAGGTCTTATAAAATTCTCTTAAAACTAAAAGTCATAAAATTTTAAATTTATGAACCCATATTAGGAAAATAAATTTTATTTTAAATTAATTAGTAAATTTTTATTAATTATTTCTGACTTACAAAAATACCAATACTTTTACTATGTTCATTTTATCACTTATAAGATTCTTAATTGTTATTTATATATTCATGGATGATGTTACTATTATTTTGGATGATTTAAAATTAATAATGGTCATATTACTATTCATAAGAGTAGGTTACTATTCATAAGGGTAGGTTACTATTTAAAAAAAATTATGCTTGATCCATTAGACTCAAAACATCATACTAATCACAATAGTGTATGCCAGTTTTTCAAAATTTAAATCACAGAGTTAATAATATTATGGTAAATGTAACATATTACTTAGTAGTGCATTACATTTTAATTTCTTGTGATTATTATAAGAAGAAAAATTTTCATTTATAATGCATTGGGTCATTACATTATTCCCCCCATACAAAATTTCTCCCTTAAAATTTTGTTTTACACTCTATGCCATAAACAGGTGAAGATACATTTCCTTCATTGCCTCCTCCAGTTCCCATGTTTCCTATTCGTACTTATGGTTCCACAACATTACTTTGACCATGTGAGTAGTCTTGTTACATAGAAAATTATCTCTACAATACAATATCTACATTGTCTAATCCATATAAGAAATATCACTCTCTAGTTGTACCACATTTTAAGAGAGTACATGTGAAGGGTCAGGTATGTACTTCCTTAAGAGGGATACATGAAAGACATCATGTAATTTGGACATGGTAGGTGGAATTTACAATCGATAGGCCAAAGCTATTACTCTATCATGGATCTTGAAGGGTCTGATGTACCTGGTAATTAGATTTCCCTTCTTCCAAAATCTCATGACCTTCTTCAATGGAGATATGCAGAGAAATGTCATTTCTCCAACTCTGAACTGAAGGTCTTGTCGATAATTGCCTGCATAACTCTTTTGTCTACATTGGGATACCTTGATGTGATGTTGAATGGTTTTCACCTTCTCCACTAATTCTTAGTCTATTTCAGGTATTAGAAGCTTAAGCTCACCGACTTCATCCCAATAGTCCAGTGTTTTACACCTTTTCCCATAAAGGGCTTCGTATGGTTCTATTCAGATTCTAGAGTAGAAACTATTATTGTAGGATAATTAAACCAGAGGAAGATGTTTTTCCCATACACCTTTGAATTACATAGAAAATTCTACAAATATATCTTACAGTTTCTAAATATTCTACTCAGATTGTCCAACAGTTCTACGATGATAGGTCGTACTGAAGTTTTGTTTAGTGGATTGAACATGTTGGAGTCTTTTCCAGCACTTAGAGGTGAATCTCAAAATTTATATCAGATACAATAGGTAGTGGTACTCTATATAGATTACCACTTAATTTAAATATATCCATGAATGTTGATCCACTGTGAAGTCCTCTCAAATCATGATAAAGTGATCTTTCTTTGAAAGATGATACAAAATGACCAATATAGAATTGTTTCCTCTAGATATCCTTAGAAGTACAGTGACGAAGTTTATGGTGATGTTCTCCCACTTCCATGTTTGTATGGGTAGTGGTTTCATCATCCCCTTAGACTTCTATCTATCACCCTTCACTCTTTGACATAGCAGGCACTTTGATGTATACTCAGAAATCTCTTTCTTTATATTGTCCCACCAAAAGTTCTCTCATATATCGTGATACATCTTTGTGATCCATGGCTAGATAGATAATGTCGAGCTATGTGCATCATTTAGAAGCTCCTTATTTATCTCTATATTGGATGGAACACATAATCATGACTCAAATCATGAAAATCCTTCCTCATCAATCATGAACTCAGAGGATTTATTATATTTAATACCTTCCACCCTTTTTGGAATTTCCATATCTTTTCTTTGAGCATCCTTTATTTTATTTATAAGGGATGGTTGAGAAATCATTTGAAAAAGGATTGATGATATTCCTCCCTTAATGATCCCCATGTCTATCCTCTGAAAATCTAAGAAGATAGGAACATTTTCAGTTCTCATCATTGATAAAGTAGGGGATCTTTTCTACATAAATCATCTTCCACCTTGTTTGCCATGCTAGGATGGTAGTGGATGAAGCAGTCATAATCCTTGATGAGTTATATCCATCTTCTATGGAACATATTAATCTATGTTTGTGTTAATATATATTTGAGACTCTTGTGATCAGTATATATCTCACACTTCTCTCCATGGAGATAATTTTGCATGTTTTTTAATGTAAATATCAAATCTTCCAACTCTAGATCAAGCATAGGATAGTTTTGATCATGGAATTTCAGCTACCATGAAGAGTAGGATATAAATTTATCATTTTGAATCAGAAAAAACCTAAGACTTTATTTGAAGAATTAATATACAGAATAAAGAGTTCTCTATTTGTTGGGAGTGTGAGTACTGGTGTAGTGATTATCCTCTTTTTCGACTCCTTAAAACATTTTTCACACTCTTGAGTTGATAAACACTTCACTCCCTTCTGTGTAATCTTGTTCATTATGTTTGAAACTAATGAAATGTTCTTCACAAATCATCGGTAATACCCAGTTAATCCCAAAAACCTATGGATCTCTATTACACATGTTTCCCTGGTTCACTCTACAATTGCCTTTGTATTAGAAGGGTGTGTAGATATCCATTTACTGGTTATAAAATTCCATAAGAATGGTACTTACTCCATCCAAAACTCACATTTACTATACTTTTCATACATATTCTCCTATTAAAAATTCATTATCACAGTATTCAAATGCTCCTCATGTTTCTCCTTTGTCATGGATTATATTAGAATATAATCGATAAAGACATCCAAAAAAATATTGAGGTAATCTCAAAATACTATATTCATTAAATCCTTAAAAATTGATTGATCATTATTGATTCTGAAGGGAATCACTATGAACTCATATTTTCTATACCTCATTTGAAATGTTGTCTAAATAATATCTTCCTTCCTCACCATTAATTAGTGATATCCTGACTAAAGGTCCACCTTTGAGAAATAACTATCCCCATGAAGCTGATCGGACAATTCATCTATATGTGGTAGGTGATATAGGTTCTTCATTGTTATTTTTATTGAACTCACGATTACCAATAACAAGGTGAATTGATCCATTCATATTCTTGACAAAGAGTACTGGCACACCCCATTGTGAAGCACTCAGGTGTATAAAACCCTTATCCAGATTCTCATGTAGCTAATTTTCTAGCTCTTCCAGTTCTACAGTGGCCATTCTATAAGATTTATTTGACATAGAAAGATATCTAAGAATAAAATAAATTGAGAAATCAACCTATCTATTAGGAGAAATACCAATAAACTCTTCATGGAATACATCAGTCTAATCCCTCATAATGGGAGTGTCTTTAATCATCATTCTCTCCTTTGTCTCAATCATTTGAGAAAGAAATGTCTGCTCATAAGTAATTAATATCCACACGTGAGACACTAATTATAAAGGTGATTAATCTTTTTCCTTACACTTGTAATGAGTTAGAGAACTCTTCGGGGTGTGAAGAGTGATATAAATTTTCTGAGATTTGATGTTGGATTTGTATAAATATATCTAATCCATTCCTATGATAGCATCAAACTCCACCAAAGGAAGTATGATGAGATTTTCTAGTACATTCGGTCCACAAAAATTAAGTGGTAGGAATTATGAAGAATAAACAAAATAATTACCCTATTCTCAATTCTTGCAGATAACATATCATCTAAATTTTGAGGTGCTGCTTGAATAGTGCTACTAAACTTTCAAGATATGAAAGAATGTGTAGAACCAGAATCAAATATTATATTTGCTATTCTTAAATGAATATCTATTGTACCTATCACCACATCTTTGTCTAGATCCACCTCAAAAATAGTGATAGTATAAACACTTCCTTGTTGCATTGGAGAACATTGTTGATTGCCTCCGACAACCCTCACCATAAGAAAATTGATCTCATAATTCACATGATCCTTCAAGTTCTAACAATGCACTATAGGATTACTATTATCTTAACCTTCCATTATTGTTCTACATTAGTGTGATTCTTCATACCATGTCATTGTTTTTTATCCAGATGATCTATAATTCTACATTTGAAGCAATTTCTGGTTTCCTTTAGATAGTTCCCAAGATGCTTCTTCCAACATTTTTTACATGTGGTATCATTAGGATTCTTTCTTTAATGGAATTTATTTAATGAACCTCCGATATTAGATTCAATTTTTCTTTTCTTATCATCGTCCCTAAGATACAACTAAGAGTCTCTGATCTCCATTTCAACCTTGAGGGAACAACATATAATCTCCTCATAACATTCAAACTCTCAAATTGCCAATGGATTTCATAGACTCAACTTTATTTTTCTAAAGAATCAATCCACCCTTCTTTCAGTGTTCAACAAAAATCTATAGGCATACCTTAAAAGCCTTGTGAATTTTGATACATATTCCCTAATGGAATCATCATACTTATACTTGAGTTTTAGGAACTCCCTTTCTATCATTAGATAGAGGGTTCAGGGGAAATATTTATTGAAAAAACATTATCTTGAATTCCTTTCATACCATCGAATCAATTTCCTCATGGGGATTTATATTCTGGATTAGTGTCCACTACTGATCAGTTTTCCCATGAAAAAAATAGACCACCAACTGAACTTTCTATTATTCTAAGCACTAGAGGATAGATAATATCTTTTCAATGGAGTTAATCCATTTTTCTATGAGGAGTGGATCGAAAGATAAACTAAACATGGTAGGACTTTATCGCATGAAGGATTAAATAGAAACATGATTTTTTTCATATAGGAGGAGGGTGTTCTAAATGATTCAAGTTATTATACATAACCTGATATAGACAAGAAAGTATTTTCATGAAGTATTGACCACCCTTCCAATAATATCAGGCATATCATTAGGGAAATATTCACATTATCTATCACATTTATTTCTGGCATGTATTCTTCTATTTCCCACCATTAACTAAGAAAAATAATGTAAAATTAGAGGGCTTGATTACATAGCTATTGAGAATAAAAAGGAAACTTTGAACATAAAAGAATAAACTTATAAAGAAGTAATATATCTTAAATTATGATTCCTTATGTTTCAGATTAATGTTATCCATGATCTCTTTCATAACTTATATTCTTAAGGGTTTTTTTATTCCCTTAATAATTGTTTGTACCAAGATCATTAATTTACCAAAGAATATCCCCAAAGAGTGTCAAACCAATAGTGCAGTAAGGCCCATTATCATGCACCATTTCCTATTCGAGTATAGATCAATGTGGTGTTTTTAGTTTTTACCCCTATATACATCTATACCATATCCACCTATACCTATTTGTATCCGTCCAAGAATGTTTTTCTTGAAAAAACACTTACTCTATACTTACCATGATTTTGGTGTGTTTTCTTACAATTAGTCACATCATTAAAGTTCTTAATAAAGTGTTCCATTCCTAATATCCAAAAATAACTAGAACATCCTATGATACCAACTATAGTAACCCTTGAATTTGACACATGATATTACAGGGTTTTAAGTATTATTATACATCATAGTACAATCCAAAGATCATAAAGTATAGTGTCTTGGAATAATGGGTTCATAAAACTAAAAACATGGAACTAAATAAAACATTTCAATATTTAATCTTTTTAAAGATATCCTAACGTACTTTGATCCCTTACATCTATATAGGGTACCATGAGAATCACATAGAAAAAAGGGATGAGTTAAAAGCCCAGAAAGGGACTAACCATAAGAACAAAGCATTAGCACATGGAATAGAAGGCATGTCATAATGATATAAAAAGGCATGTACATATGGAATCATAACATATAAACACGGAATAATATAAAAATGGAGTCATAATAATTTTTAAGAAACATAAAAAAGACTTTATAATGAGTCAAGGCTAACAACCAATATTGTTGCACATGGTAGCACAAGTCAAGGCTAACCAACAAGACTGTTACACATGGTAGCACAAGCCAAGGATAACCACCAAGACCGTCACACATAATTTCTCATGAGGCTCAACATTACCAAATTAAATGGAGCGTTATCTAGGATAACCCATATTTACATTTCATGAATATTATTTCCACACAAAAACCATACAAAATAAATCTTAAAAAACATATGGGTTACCCATGGAATGAATTGGGTACCACAACCATGTCATAATGCAAAAAAAGTGGGCGTATCATAAAAGTGTCTATGAGAGAACATAATTAGAACATAAATGGAAATTAATAAGGTAAAATAGGTATATAGCATGGTATGTGATGTCAAATAGAATTGAAAACATGTAAGGAGAGTATTTAGGAAATTATTTGCAATAAAACATTCTAGTTTTGTTTTAAGGAAAATACTAAAGATCTTTCGAAATAAAAAAAGAATAATATTTTATCTAAAACCTGAAGTGAAACAATAATATTTTCATAATAAAAATGTTATTTTAATAAGAACAATGGTGTATTAAAAAATGGTATAGTGCACTTAAAATTGGGTAAAAAATTGGAAAGTTCCCTTAAAACAGGTTTTCTTATTGGGAAGTATCGAGGAGGGAACCACTTAAAAACCTATATATCCCCAAACAAGAATGAGGTATGGATATTGAAACATGATATTGGAGCATATATATAGTATGTAGAATATGTACACAAATGGAAAATACAACTTCATTTCGATAAAAATAAATATACAACAACCCGGTGGAATATAGGAGGATTGGGAATAATCCCTTACGGAATATCGGAATGGTATCGGGTGTACTTAAGAGGGGTTAATTTGAAATAAATGGGTTTATCATATTTTATAAATCATGAGATCAGTGTGGTGTAGGTTATAAATCATACCCCATCATTAGTAATTACACATAAAAGGGAATAACATAGAGGGGATTCTTGAAAAAATGTGAAATAGAGAGCATCCCTTACCTTATGTTCGATGGTGTTCTCCACTTGACATTAATGGCAGGAATAATAAAATTAGTTTCATTATTAATTAATTTTATAACCTCTTATATATTTATATGATTTATTATTCCCTTTTTATGCTCATTCATGACCTTTTTGATAGGTAAATTTATACAATTTCATTGTTTATATCCGTTTGTTTCCTTTGTTTTTACGATCAGTTTACTTATTTTCATGAATGGAGAATAACATAAAATGGGGATGGTTTTACAAAATTAGTGTTAAATTTTATTATTGGACATACATAAGGTTACATGGTTATATATTTAATTATATAAATTGTAGTTATGTTTAATCATTATATAAAAATTAATGAAAACGCTTGGATTAATTTGGTGATTTGATCACAATTAACTTGTTTTGTAGTATTGTTTTACCTAGATCTGATGCAGCATTGTTCTGCTCCCCCCTCTCAATCGGAGGGGGGAGTTGCGCGATCGTTTCTGCACGAGTAGGGTAGGCCTCTCTCGCCATGTTCTCGTTCTGGTGCGCATCTCCCTTTCCCAAGGATCCAGCTTGCCCCGAAGGTTCCAGATATTTTCCAAGAGGCATCGCAGCTCTCCCTTCTCTCGGCGGAGATTAATGGGGCTGCGGACCTATGCAAGCTTACCCTTGTCGCCCGTTTTCGTCCTCAGCACCCATCGGTTGATGAGTTCGAGCGATTTATCTCTCATTCTTGGGAGCTTCAGGATCATGCAGTTGTCGGTCTGCTTGATCGGCGACATATCATGATACGATTTGGGTCAGAGGAGGATTTGATTTGTGCCTGGTCCAGGGCCCCTCGAAGATGCAAGGGTTTCTCCTTCTACCTATTTCGTTGGAGCTTGGACTTCCATATGCGGCGGGATCCATCGACAATCACGATGTGGGTAAGTCTCCCTGGATTACCTCTGTCCTTCCAAAATCCATCTATTCTATGTGCAATTGGGAACATGATTGGATGCTATTTATGTTCTGACCGCCGAACTGAGTCTGTGTGTCACCCGATCTGTCCACGGATCTACGTGGAAGTTGATGTCGCAAGATCACCGGTGAACCATCTCTGGATCACAAACAACAAGGAATTCTGTTGGCATCAAGAAGTCCTCTTTGAGTCTTGGATGCAGTACTGTGTGCAATGCTGTAGACTTGGTCATTCTGATTTGGTTTGCCGCAGCGGAGGAAAGGATGGGTTCTCCCAGACGATGAAGGCGCGAGGAGTTCTTAGTGGGGATCCTTCTGGATTGACTCCCACTCATGCTACGGGTGTTCCGTTAGATCATTTGAGTGCGCGAGGGGGTGTGGCTGAGGATAGGGATGTGGAACGTGTTGGTGCTGGCAATATTGTTGATCGGGGTAATCACATGGGGAGTCCTTGCATTGATGCTGCACTAATTGTTGCAAACATGGAGAAGGGGGAATGGCAAGATACAGGCATCGAGGTGAATAAGCATGCTTGTGCCGTGAAGGAGGTCCGGGAGCCCTTAAATCCAACAGTGAAGCAGGTTTTTGACCGTCTCAAAAGTGAACTTGGTGCTGGAGGTCCACCTTTGATGGAGGTTGATGTTAATTCATGCAAAGTGCAGCCGATTTCTGACAATGTGAGGGAGGAAGGAGGTGTACTTGAAAAGGAAAATCTTACCCTAGCTGGTTGGGCCTCTTTTGGTAATAGATTTGCAGGGCTGGAGCAGGAGGAGCCACCCACTAGGATGGCTGATCGGCAGGATTTTGAGGTTCCTAATAATCCAGAACGTGGTGTTGTTGGTGAAATGAACCCTCATTGCCTTGTTGTTCTTGATCATAACAGGCTCTCTCAGACCGGAGGAGAGGCTCTTAAAACCTCAGATGATGCATTGGGAAAGAAAGATGTTGGCAGAAAGAGTTTGGTTTCTGTGAATATCACAGATAAATGGGGGAATATATCTGATAGTGAGAAAGAGAATGGTGGCAGAGTAGCCAGACCTTCATATAGTTATATTGTTCAAGGTGATCGAATGAAGATGTCTGAAAGTGAAGGTTTCATGACTACGCCACCAAAGGGAAGGCCAAGGAAGGGCTATACGGATCTACCCAAACCAATGGCGACAAGGTCTGCACACAAGATTGTAGGGTCACAAGAAAATGTCATTGCAAATGGGTACAGTGGCAAACGAAGAGGAGGGTCCCCGAAGAGGGGCAAAGGATTCAGTGGGAAACGGCCAATCAAAGAGAAATTCTCTGAGGAAATGCTTTGAAAAAAAAATATGTACCTTGAGATGATGCGCAAATATGAATCTTCTGAATGGGAGTCAGCTGATCCTGGTGATGAGTTATCTGATGATGGGGAGATGGATGCATATGGTTTTTACGTAATGTAGCGTTTTATTTTCTACTGACTTTTCTTGCACTTTTCCTTTAATAAATTTGCGGGACCAGGCTTACGCCTGGTTCAGACTTTCCTGGTATAATTAAATGTGGTAATGCAAATTTAAATCTATTTTTCCTTGAATGTGCTAAATCAACACATCTAAAATTGTGTTTTAATTTATAGTATAAAAGGAGGGGGTGAGAGATTATGATAAAATATCACATTAGAATAATATAATTCCATTACATGTTTTTTACTAGAGTTATCATACCATTTTGGTGAAGGGAGGTTTGGAATTAAAAATAAACTAAAATAACTTGAATGAAAATGAATGAAAAGAAAATAGGAATCTACCTCTTGATTTAATCATCCCTGAGAACCTATTAGGGGGAGAGGATTTGGAATTTTGAGGATACAAAGGGATGATGGAAGTTTAGGATTATATTGGGGAGATATGTGGGCAGAATTAAGGGATGGAACAAGGCTTGACATATGTGAAGAGAAGAGGGAAGTTTGGGTGGTTTTTATAGAGGAGGGGAGAGAGGTTTTCTTAATATTTTAATCCTTAGTTTAATATTTTTTGCTTAATACATAAAATAGTAATGATTAATTTGACAGAAAATAGTAATATATGCATTTGAGGTCAAACCAATAGCTATTTACATCATCCATGACTCAAAACTGATTTAAAAATTCAGGTTTTAGAATTTATCGTGAATTGTCTTATTTTATTATTCATAAAAAATTCAAGTATTTTTGAAAAAAAACATAAGATTTTTTTTACATATTGAATCCAAAAACAAACAAAATTTTTCAAAAACAATTTTCTAAATATTATTAATTTTTTTAATTAAAATCATAATTTAATTGAAAATATAGATTTTAATACTATAACTGGCTTTATAATGCTCTCAAAAATTACATAAGGTCTTATATAATTATCTTAAAACAAGAATACATAAAATTGATAATTT
This sequence comes from Viscum album, assembly GCA_963277665.1. NCBI lineage: Eukaryota > Viridiplantae > Streptophyta > Magnoliopsida > Santalales > Viscaceae > Viscum > Viscum album. Next base: position 942,303,245 of record OY728129.1, read on the forward strand.
ATAAAAACCTTTTAAGAAAATACATATTATTTTTAATTAATTAATTAATGGTAAATAATTATTTATGACTTACAAAAATACCAAAACTTTTACTATGGTCATATTATCACTTATAAGATGCCTAAATTTGATTTATAGATTCATGGATGATGTTTCTATTCATTTGTAAGATTTACTATTCATAAGGGTCATATTACTATTCATTATGGTAGGTTACTATTCATAGGGGTAGGTTACTATTCACCAAAAATTATTTTTGTTCCATAAGACTCCAAACATATTATTGATCACATTAGGGTATGTCAGATTTTCAAAATTCAAATCACAGTGGTGAAAATATTATGTTAATGGTCACATAGTATTTAGTAGTTCATTGCATTGTAATTTCATGTGATTATTAGAAGAATAAAATTTACATTGACAAAACATTGGGTCGTTACAAATGAGTTGTCTTGTATTAAACGCAATGCCCGGTTTTACAGAATTATAATATATTAACAAAATATATTTATTTAATATGAAATATAACCAAGCCATTAAATTAGAGGTTATGTGTAGTATTAAATATATTTTGGATTTTATAAATTCCATATAATTTTTACATTTATATTATTTGTTTATTCTATATAATATAAGAAAAAATTCAATTATTTTTGGATAACAAAAGTCTTTTTAAAAAAAATAACATTTTTGATCCTTTTGATGGAATATCCATTTTAAATCCAATATTAGATACTTTTATATATTCAATTTGACATAATAATATTCTTCCTTTGAATAGGGACATCAAAATTTATTTTTGATAAATTTTTGGTGTTTTTCTCATTACTTTTATATATTTATTAACAGTGAAAAATACTATATTTTAATTGAAAACAACTCTTTAATCGAAATAATTTAGAGTGTTAAATAATAAATTTGAATGGTTTTAAAGTTTAAGTATATTATATTTTTATCATTTAATATAATGTAAATAATTTTATTTATTTTCACATTAAAATTAGAACTAAACACATGTCAATTTTTTAATGGTTTTTAATTTTGAAAACCATGTTTTCTCATTTTGACCACAATTATTAATTTTAAATTATTTAAGGAAAATTTTTTGTTTAAAATTTTGAAAAAATTAACCCATATTTGGGATCAATGGTTTCAAATTATGTTAGTAGGATACTTTTATTTTTTGGCATTATGAATAGTAACTTTAGTAATTTTTTTATTACCGCGGTTAAAGGTAAATAAGGTAATTAAAGGTAAACTTAATATTATAAATTACCTTAAAACATATAAAAAGCTTATTTTATAACTAATAATGAACCTTTTATTCTATTTTTTAAAATTTAATCACTAAATGCCAGCATTCCCATTAATATGACATAAATATTATTAAAATCAATGAATGTCACAAAATGTCGCACTCTCATATTGTATAAGTATATTAATTTTAATATTGGGATAAAATGAATATAAAATCTCCTATAGTTAGTATCTCAAGAGATTATATTATTACTTATATCATAGGAATTTATCTATAATTTTTAGATATTGTAGAATTCACATTAATCATTACATAATAGTGTCACAAAAATTTATTTATTAATAGAATATCAAATAAATGACATAACAATATTAAGATAAATTTTATTTGGAATAATTTAGGTGATAAAAGAATTTTATAGTTTAATATTATATTTTATGGGTATTTTAAATTAATTGGTTCTAAGTTATCTTATTGTATGTATTTTATTAAATTCAATGTTATCAATAGTGTCAAAACAGACACTTATGATATTTTATGAAAATAATATTTCATTAAATTTTTTAGAAATCATAAAAATCTTAAATAAGGAAAAGTGGAATTTATATTGTCTATAATATCATAAATTCTCCATTTATGGTCCCATTTACAGTTTATAAGTAAAAAATTACATCCTCTTAGTAAAAATATTCATTACCATAGTTAAATTTGAAATTGGTTAATTAAGGGATAATCAAAATGATAAGGATTAAAATAACACAAAAACATATCTAAAATCTAATGGATTGTTTGTTAACAATATTATATCATAATATGTTTTAATACATTAAATTTTTGAGGTATTTTAATATATTTTTATATTATTATAAATTAATCCTTTGAGAAATCCCAAAAAGTGCCCCTTGCCTTCATTATAAAAGGACACCTACTCCCTCATTTCTTAACACCACATTGAGCCTTCAAGACCAACCAAAACCTTCCCAAGTAATCTCCAACTTACACACCCTCATCCTAGGATCCTATCTTAAGGGAAAAAAACCTCCCAAGTAAGCCTTTTGGAATAATCCAAAAGAAGTCACCTAATTAAGAGTTAACACATTCTCTCATGCTTTTTAGTTTCACTTACATTCTCCACTCCCTATAATATTCTTATACTATGATTACATAACACTTTTATACTCAATATAATATGATTTTTTTATTATATTGGTTCAACCTAAACTTACACATACCTCCATTTAGTGGGTAAAGAACATATTGTTTCAGTTTATGATAAACTACTGCATCACGAAACGATGATTGTTCAGTTTTACCCTACCGCCTCTCATGGTGGCCATTATGATAGAAACTCTATTTATATAAGATATATATGTTATTTATTATTTTTTATTATTTATATTTTTTAAAAAACATACCATTATTCTTTCCAAGTTGGGTAAATACGATAATTTCTTTTGTGGAATTGTAGTCTACCGCCCACTCAAAGCGATTTGACTCATTCACTCTATACATGGATTGTATAAAAGATTTTTTTATTAAACCTATGGGAAATATATAAAATTAATATAATACTGTAATTATAATGTATATTTATATAATTTATTCATATATGAAAAATAAATGAAAGTAGTATTCATGCGTATGTACGACCTACCATCTCCATGAACAATGCATTTCAGCTCTTATTTCCAAGTATTATGGATTCTTCTAAATACATATATACTGGATATAAATATACATATATAATTTTATATCATTTTATATATTCATTATATGATGAAACCATGATCTAATTAAGTAGAACAACAAATAACAAATCAAAACGTACTGGATAAACTAAGCGATTAACACTTTAAATAGTAAAAATAATGAAAGATTACTAACAAATGAGAAATAATATATTATAATATGATCATATATGATATCATAAATATGGATATGGTTCTGGTATAATTAAATAACATGATTTAACCATTATATTAGAGGTTAACTCACCCTCGACTAAATGAAAATAAAAGGTAAGGGTTAATTTCACAATCTCATTATTATCTGAGGTTGTTTATACATTATTATTTACTTGGAAATATTTATCAGTCATGACCATGTTTCTTAAAAATGTTTTCAAAATAATATTATTAAGGATTTATTTAATGGAATGTTTAACTTAAAACTTGCTTTAAATGTTTTAATGACTTATTCTTCTAAAATATTCCCATTAATGTCCATGTTTTCAAAATGGTTTTAAGAATGTATTTATATGGGAATGAATGTTTGAAAATGTTAATTAATTTAAGAAGCTTCAAAGTGGTATGGGACACATTGATTAAAATATATCTGAAAAATTTAATCTTTTATAATTTTTTTGACATTAAATTTTTTCAATGTAAAAAGGGATATCTCTCTCAAGGATTTTTAATGATTTTATTATATTATTTTCATCAATGTCAAAAATGTTGTTGGATTTTATGATTAATTGAGATTGATTTATTATGATAAATTATTCTGTGTTGTATTAAATGGATTATGATATGTTTGATATTGTATGTTCTATTTTAATACCATTAATTGTTTATGGGTAAAGTAATAAAACATCATATTCTAGTTCTAATATGAATTTTTATGTTATGTTTCACAGTTTCCATATGAGGAATGAATTGGACTTAGTAATTGATGGGCAGGGCCCACATTATCCCTTCTATGAATTGTTAGATCGCATGAGAAAAACTATATATGGACTTGACCAAGACCTTTCTCTTTTATTTTTAGATATGGATTTGGACGAGGCCTTAACCATTTATTTTTAGATGTCTTGGTCGAGGCCTTGATGATATGCTTCAGATATCCAACATTTTGAATTATTTCATTATGATATTAGTTATTGAATTTACATGTTATTACTTGACTAGTAATATATCCATGTTAGTGTTTCTATGTAATTATTTGATTACTTCATTCTATATTATAAATAATATTATTTTCGAAATTATTGTGTTTCAGTTTTATAGAAGCCTTAAATTTTATGGTTAATTATGATATCTTCTGCAAAAAAAAAATTAACCTTATTGATCATTTGAGGTCACCCATTTCATATTTATTATGTTACCAGGATTCTAAGAAATGTTTTATGATTGATATGAAGGGTGAATGTAGAAGAATAATTTCATTCACAAATAATAGACTAATTTTCATATTATGTTCTGAATTGTAATGAGTGGTTCATGTGTGAAATCTATTTTCCAATACTGCTAAACTGATCAGTCCTTTAAGACTTGATTCATTGTATCATTTCAATGTATTAAAATAATTCACCATCTCTAGGCTTTTGTGTCAAGGCATTACATTTGGTAATAGAGGAAGTTTAGCAACAACCTTGGAAATTATATTTTGAAAACATAGATCATAAAACATAACCCTATGAATAAAATTTTGGATAAATATAAGTATATGATATCATCCTTCAGATTTGGTAATGGATAACTTTGTTTAATCATGTGGACTTATGTATTGATAAGTATATAGAATCACATAGAGATCCTATGAATGATTATTTATGACTATATCACTATGATTAGTGTCTCTCACTTTGTGGTTTCTATTTTGGTTAATGGTTTGAATAATCAATGTTATAAAATTAAAGGTTATATTGTTGATAATGAAGAATCTACAAAAGAGAAATGATATGAAAGAGGTATTAGGAAATAATATTTTGAAGCCTATTTAATGGTTTAAGAGTATAGTGGAATGATTAAGGTTATTTTGTATTTGGATTCAAGAATTATTACAACAATGGTTCTATGGTTATAAGAATAATGTGACATATAAGGATTGTAGTACAATACTTTTTCTTTAAGGATTTGGAAGCATGAGTTGGTTATTTAGGTATTATTTTGTTATAAAGGTATTTTCCAATAATATATACATTAAATTATTTGAGTAATCTGATATTATGATTTATTTTAGAAATTTAGTGAAATTTTTACACTGTTAATTTGGAAAAAAGTAATTTATAAATGACATAAGGTTGAAATGGATTATATTGTACATTGGAAGGTATTTTTTAAGGTTAAAAATTTTCATAAGGTTATTTTAGAATTTTATAATGATATAGTCTTAGAAAAAGGATAACCCATAGGTCAGGAAACAACTCGTCGCATCTGGTAATCCCATGAGACTTGAACCCGTAATTGAAGGGCGACAAGGATGCATCAACTTCCACTAGCCTACGTGATGTACTGATTAGTATAGATTAGTTTTATTTATTTAAATTGTATTATGGATTAAGTATATATTTATTATTGTAACATTTTACATATAATATAAATAGAATATTTTGAAAAGTTATTATTGTTTGAAAAGAATGATGATTTTGTGGTAGAAATTAGTTAAATGATGGAAATCTACTTTTCAAGTAAGTTTTTTTCATTATATTCTTACTCAATGAAATTAATTCTTCAAATATATTTTATGTATTATTAAATAAAAAAGAATTTTTGGTACTTCCTTTTAAGACAAACCAAACGTCCCTTTGGGTTATATCAAACTTATAGTTTTTTGGTTGTAAACCTTTTTCCTAATAATATTTTCTAAGAATCTCCATCAGAACTTCTTGGTTACATTTTCCATCATTCAATATTTTTCTACACAGAACCTTAGTACGTGTTATATTTTCTAATCTTCATAATTCTATTCCTTTATTTTAAAATGGATTACTCATTAATCTATTTTCAAATATGCGATTTACCCAATGATATTTTTACATTACAATCCCGAGTTTTCAATCCCGAGTTTAAATTGCGAGCACACAATTTATTGAAGGAGGGGATAATATATCACCACAAGACATTACAATATTTTCATCTCTAAATAAACATAATTTTTTCTTTCTTTATTTTATGCAACACCATTTTAATCTTACACAACACACAATAATGTGTTTTCTTGCATTACATGCAAGGCCTGGTTTTACCGAACAACAATATGTTAATAAAATATTATTATTAAATATGATATATAACCTAAACGTTAAATTAAGGGTTATGAATAATATTAAAAACATTTTGAATTTTATATGTTCTATATAATTTTAACATTCTTCTTATGGGTTTCTCATACATAATATAAGAACATATTCAATTTTTTGGATAAAAGACGTATTTTTCAAAAAAATGCAGTTTTGTCACCTTTTGATGGCATAATTATTTTAAATAAAATATTTCCCACTTATATATATTAAATTTTACAAAATAAACTTCTTTATTTTATTATGGGAAGCCAAATTTATTTTCAATAAATTATTGTTGTTTTTCTGATAACATTCGAATTCTGATGAATAATGAAAAATAATAAATTTTAATTGAAAAAACAATTAATCAAAAATAAATTTATAGTTAAATTATAAATTTTAATAGTTCTAAATTATAAATATATTATATATTTATCATTTAATATAATTTATTTCATTCAAATTATTTTACATAAAATTTTTTTATAAATGCATGTCAATCTTTTGATGGTTTTTACTTTTGAAAAACTTGCATTCTCATTTTGACAACACGGATTATTTTAAATTAATTACTGAAACAACTATGAATAAAAATTTTAAAAATGAATTATAAATTTGTAATCAGTTATTCCAAACTATGTTAATAGGATACTTTTAATTTTGGGCATTATGAATAGTAAATTTAGTTATTTTTTATTACCACTATAAAGGGTAAATCAGGTAATGAAAGGTAAAATTGATTTTATAAATTACCATAGAACCTATAAAATTTCTATTGGATGCCTAAACTCTACCATTAAAATATATGGTTATAAATGGAATCAATTAATGGCCACTTTCCCATGACTATTACATTAATATTATTAAAATCAATGAATGTGACAAAATGTCACACTCCCATGTTATATAAGTATATTAATTTTAATATATGGGTAAACTATAGATAACAATTATAATAGGTATTATATAGAAATATAAATTAATTACCTACATCATATAAATTTATCTATAATATTTAGAGATTATATAATTACCACTAATCTTGATATAATTGTGACATAGAAATTCTTTTATTAATAAAATAAAAAATAAATGATTTAAAAATATTAAAATATATTTAATTTGACATAATTTAGGTGGTAAAATAATTATCTAGTTGAATATTACATTCTAGGTGTATTTTAAATGAATTTTTTTTTGTTTTATCTTGTTAAAAATATTATATTAATGTCTATGCTATCAATAGTGTCAAAATTGACACTTATGATATTTTATGAAAATAATATTGAATTAAATTGTTTAAAATCATTGAAATATTATATAAGGAAAAGGGTAATTGATATGGTCTAAAATATAATTAATTTTCTATTTATGGTCCACTTGACACTTGATAAGTACAAATTACATCCTCTTAGTAAAGAATAATTGCTTACCATAATTAAAATTAAAAAGGGCTAATTAAGGGTTAATAAAAATGATACATATTATAATAACACAAAAAATTATCTAAAATATATTGGTTATTCTATTTAAAAACATATATAATATTATTGTAGAATAAATTACCACTTGAAGGTATTTTAACATATGTTGAATTTATTAATAATTTATCCTTTTAGAAATCCCAAAAGTGCCTCTTACCTTCATTATAAAAGGACACCTCCTCCCTCATTTCCTCACACCATATTGAACCTTATAGCTCGACCAAAACCTACCCAAATCATCTCCAAACTTCCCTCCCAAAATACTAGAATCCTATATTATTTATTAAATCCACCAAAGGGATTATTTCTCTATAATCCAAAAGAAGTTACCCGATTAAGAGGTAACACCATCACTCATTCTTTTTAGTTTCATTTCCATTCTCCACTCCCTATAGTATTATAATTCTATGATTACATAACTACATCAGTATACCCAATATAATAGGTTGTTTTTATTATATGGTTTTAACCTACACTAACACACACCTCCACTTAATGGGTAACGAACATATTTTTTCTGTGTACCGTGAACTACTGACTCATGAAACGATGATTGATCAATTTTCCCCTACCACCTATAATGATCACCATTATGATAGAAACATTATTTATGAAATATATATATTTTATTTATGATGTCTTTATTCTTATATATTATTTATTTAAAATAACTTTATGCTTTCTATATTGGGTAAATATGATAATTTCATTTGAGGATGTGTGGACTACCACCCCCTCAAAGCGATATAACTCGTGCACGCTATAAATGTAACGTATAATGAATAATTTTATTAAACCTAGGATATATATATATGACATTAATATAATAATTTAATTTTAATATACATTTATATAATTTAATTCTTACATGAAAAATAAATGAAAATACCATTCATGCGTGCGTACGACTTACCGTCTCCATGAACGGTGCATTTCATTTATTATCTCCAAGTATTGTGGATATTAAAAATACATATATAATGCATATATATAATATTTAAATCATTCTTTGCATTATTTATATAATTAAAACATGATCTAATTAATGGAAACAACAAATAATAATTCAAAACTTACTCGAGAAACTAAGGGATTAACACCTGAAAGAGTGAAAATAATGTAATATTACTAACAAACGAGTAATATAATATTATAATAGGATCATATATGATATAATAAATATGGATATGGTTCTAGGATAATTTAATAATAAGCATTAACTATTATATGGGAGTTTAATGTACCCTTTACTAAAGGAAATACAAGGTAATAGTTAATTTCACAATCTCATTATTATCCGATGTTGTTTATACATAAGTATTAATTGGGACATATTTATCATTCCAATCCATATTTGTGAAAAAAAATTCAAAAGTAATATTTTAAGGTTTTATATAAGGTAAATTTTAACTAAAATATTGTTTTAAATGTTTTAATTATGTATTCTTCTAATCCTTTCTCATTAATTCCAATGTTTTCATTATAGTTTTAATAATTTATTTATATAGACATGAATGTTTTAAAATGTTAATTAATTTAAAAATATTAGAAGTTGTATGTGACACTTTGATTCAAAAATATACTTTAAATGTATTATTTTATAAATTTTTTGAATTTTAATGTTTTCAAAGTAAAAATGGATATCTCTATTTAAGTGTTTTAATGGTTTTATTATATTATTTTCATTAATGTCAACATCCTTATTGAGTTTTATGATTAATTGAGATTTATTTATTATGATAAAATATTCCATATTTTACTGAAGGGTTTATGATATGTTTTATTGTGGATGTAATTTTTTAATACCACTGATTATTTATGGTTAAAGTATTGAAATTTTGTATAATAGTTTTAATATGAATGTTTATTTTATATTTCACCCATTTCATGTGAGGAATGAATTAGACATAGTCAGTGATGGGAGAAGCTCACTATAGACCCTTGATGCATCAGTAGGTCTTAAGAGAAAATCTAGATATGAACTTGGTTGATGCCTTTCCCATTTGTTTTCATATATGGTTATGGCCATGGATTTAACCATTAATTTTTAGTTGTCTTGTTTAAGGCCTCGATGGTATGTTTCAGATATCTGCCATTATGAATTCCTTCATTATGACAGTATTTTTTTATATTAAATGTGATTTTTAGAACTGTATAAAAAAAATGTTAACATTTAAAATTCATTATTTTATTAATTATTTCCATATTATGTAGAAGATTATGTGTAATAGGATTTTGTTTCAGTTTCATACTTTCCTTAAATTTTATGGTTATTAATGATAGCTTCTGAAATATTGTTTAACCTTACTGAGAATTTTAGATCATCCCTTTCATATGTTTTATTCTCATAGGATTCCAAGAAGTGTTTTATGATTGATATGTTGGGTTAATGTAGAATAATAACGGTGTTCTCAGATAATTGAGTAAGTTTCATATTATGTATTGGATTGTAATAAGTGGTTAATGTATGAAATCTATTTTCAAAGACTGCTAAATTGATTGGACCTTTGAGACTTGATTCCTTTAATCACGACAATGAATTAAAATAATGCACACTCTTCATGCTTCTAGGGTTAGGGTGTTATAATGTGGCTAAAGAAGGTCAAGTAAATGAGTCTCTTATAGATGACAATAGTGATCCTGACATTTCTGACAGTCCAGTGAGGATGTAATATGGTCCTGTAAGTCCACCTATACCACTACCTTCTAAGGAACCACTCCTACCTATGAATGATAATGATGAGATAGAAGATTCAGAAAATTTTGAGTATGAGAGAAAATCTGGTAGTGAAGAAGAATATGGTGAATAATAAGGAAGTTGAAGTGAAGAATATGATGAAGATGAGGATGAAGATAGAGTTGTCGAAAATTATAGATAATCTAGAGAGGGTGATGTAGAAGATGGAAGTGAGAGGAAAGATTCATAATGTGATGATTGAGATAGTGAATCAGACAATCGTAATGATTACCAGGGTCCTGGTGGTGATATTATTGATCAAACACTAGATCCTATTGAACATGAGAATCATGTTGGTCTAGCCTCATTATAACATGACCCAATTGTGTAATCACATAAGGATTCTGAACAGATTGTGATTCAGGAAAGGGATTCTGATTCTCATGTTTAACCAGTTGTGGTTCAAGAGAGATCTCCTACTATCCATGTTTAGGAGGATGTACAATCTCTAAGGGATGTTTCTATAACTCTAGTGAGGGAGTTGGTTTATTCAATAAATAGTCCATGAACTGAGGGGGAGAGAAAATACAAAAAAGCAATGGTTTATATGCCTTATACCCTGGATGATATTGTTGTGCATATATGGTGGAAGGACCCAAGGTATGTGACTCTTGGATAAGATTATCCTAATGTAGATGAGAGGACTTATCCTACTCCTTTGGTTGGTTCAAAACCTATTGATTATATCACGAAATATAATTTTAATTCCTTCATATAAGAGATATTTTAAAATGTTAGATCAACCCCATCACATGAACCTTCCCCAATTTCTATAATTAGTGAACAAGATGCTAATTTGATTAGTTAGAGAATTGTATCTCAGGTTGATCCAAGGTTGATATCATTGTTGGAATCCATTATCACTAAAAATCATAAAATGAGAAATGAATTGGTTGTTATATTCAGGCCACCTGGCTCAAAGAAGAAGATTTTAACTCAGCCTACTTTCATGATTGTCTAAAGGAGAAGCAGCAACGGAGGGTTCCGAATATCCAGTGCATTGACGAATCCTTTACTAGAGACTTATATTTCATCGGTGGTATGGTTGACTCGTATTTTACCTCCTACTTGTGTAATCCTAACTCCCAATGGAAGAATGGGTATCCCCAGGATCAAATTGATCTTTTTAGCTCAGTCCCAAGAGTGTTATCCTCTCACACCAATGAGGCTCTCAAACATGTTCCAGATGAGAAGTAGGTGTGGGATTTAGTCACCTCACTAAATCAAGACAGTTCACATAGCCCAGATGGTTTCCTGTGTTTTTTATTTATTAGTTCTTGGAGTATCATCAAGGAGGATCTTATCAATGCTATTCGAGATTTATTCTATAGTGGTGGGTTTCCACAAGATTCCACTGCTACTACCCTAGTCCTTATCCCTAATGTTAGTGATCCTACTTCCATTGGACAGTATTGGACTATCATCATGCGAAACTTCACATATAAGGTGTTGGAAAACCTCATCAATAAAATACTTTCTCATTTTATTCACAGATGGGTTGAAAATGAACAACATGCCTTTATCTAGGGGAGGTCCATTCAGGGGTCAATGGAAATCGCCCAGGAAATCATTGGAAAGACTAAATGGAAGGTTAGAGGGTCCAACATTGCGATTCAGGTTGATATGGAAAAGGCATATGACATATTAGAATGGGGGTTTATCATCTATACCATGAGGATCATGGGGTTTTCCAAATGGGTTATTGGCCTATTATTTTGATGCTACAGCTCGCCATGGATCAACCTTCTTTTTATGGGGAGGAAATGAGGTTTCTTGAAACTGGTTAGAGGGCTCAAGAAAGGTGACCTTATTTTTCCTAGCATCTTCATCTTGGTGTAGGAAATCCTGAGCAAGTATGTGTCCTCCTCTTTGCAATGTGGTCATGTCCTTCCTTACCACTGCAGGGCTCATGTTCTGGGAGTGTCTCATATCCTCTTTGCGGATGATATAGTCTTCTTCATCAATGGGGGTAGTGCCTTAATTAGGATCATTATCTGAATCATGAATGAGTATTCTTTACGGAGTGGAAAAATGATGAACAGGGACAAGATCGGGGTCTACTTGCCCTCCTCCTGCCCGGATGGAAGAAAGGACAACATCATCTCCATCCTAGGAATTCAGAGAAAAATCTTTCCTATACTTTACCTTGGAGTTCTCATTTCCCCTGACATAATTCGGGCCCAATTCTTTGATGGTCTAGTCGGCAGAATTACCAATCACATCCTCAATTGGAAGAATATATTTCTATCCTTTGGAGAAAGGATCACCCTCATTAATTGTGTCCAATATTCTATCCCTATGCACATTATTTCCACCCTCAAGGCCCCCAAGTATATCATTATCCAGATTAATAAAATCTTGAATGGTTTTATTTGGGATATCCAAGGTGAGGGGAGATGCAGGTGGTCATCATGGAGTAAGCTTGCCCGACCAGTAGAGTTGGGAGGCATTGGGGTTAGAGACGTGGGACAGGCCATGTACTTTCTCTTGGGCAGGCTCGCATGGGAGGTTATTGAGGGCCACTCCTTGTAGAGAAAACTGATTTGAGGTAAGTACGGATTCAGACTCCGTGAAAATGGAAAATCGCTCTCAATCCTCTAAAGATATCTTCAAGATCACTTCCACGTGCTCCTGTGCCACTCATAGTGGGTCCTAGGCCGGGGGGATATCAGTTTCTGGAAATGCGACTAGGGAGCTAGCCTGCTGGACTTCACAAGATGCCCTGCACCTAGCATTTCCTTCCTGGAATCCAATGCTCACCCCCCTTTTATACAAGCGGTTCTGTCTCCCACACAAAAGGCCTCCTTTGATAGAATTAATTTAGATGGGTCCCCTAATAGCTACATATTCACCAACTCCCCTTTAAGGAAGTTCTCGACCAATTATTAACGCCAGTATATGCTTTCCCATCCTGAGAGCGATCAGTGGGGTAGATGCCTCTGGTGCAAGTCCACCCCAATCAAATTTTCCTTCCTACTTTGGAGAATCAGACATCAGGCTCTCCCCTCAGATCTGGATATTAAAAAGAAGGGGATCCAACTCGCCTCCAGATGTGTTTGTTGTTTGACACCCTCCAAGGAATCCACATTGCATTTATTCTTCTAAAGAAAGTGGGTTGTGCAGATCTGTGGTGCTCTCAGAGACTTCCCTCTACCTCCTAGCACTGCATCCTCCACTGAGGACTTTCTCTTGAGCTTGTTCAGTGGATTCCTAGAAAATGGCCATGAGATTTCAGCTAGGTTGACCCTTATGGAGGCAGGTTTCTGGTGCATCTGGCAGGTGCACAACTAGGCACACCATGGGTCTCACTGCTCCGCTATTGCATTGCAGGCCAGATTCAAGTGTCTCGCCTTGGAACTGGTCGATCTCCTCCCCCATCAAGATGTTGTGCCTTCCCTTAGTCGATTCCACTCCAGGTCTGCTCCTCTAGGTTGTACCAGCCCTAGGCAATGGGGGTGATGGGTTTTCTAGATACCCCCCAGTTTGGGCCTGAAACTCTATGTAGATGGAGCCTTCAGCTCCAGCATCATGAGCGATGGTGGTGTGGTCCATGACATGGCGGGCTTGGTGGTTTTTACATTTAGTGCCTTCTTCAGACCAGGGAATTCTCTTAAGGCAGAGGTGATGGAGTTGCTCAGCGCACTCTCCCATTTCCATTCCAAAAACATTACTCTATCCACTGTTGATACAGATTCTAGACTTGTGTGGATCTCTCTCACTGGTACCTCCTCCTCTTCATAGAAAATCACTTACTTGATTCGAAAGTGCAAGTGTCTCCTCTCTGGCAACATAGAGATCCTCCATACATGGAGCAAGGGAAATCGGGTGGCTGATTTCTTGACCTCCTTTGCTACCTCGAAATGCCCCTTTTAGAGTTTTGTTCCCTTGGATCCCTTCCCCCATTCGGGGCGGCCCATGTTATTAGTGATTCTCTCAGTCTTCATTTATTTAGGTCACCCTGATTTATACTTCTTTTTCTTTCCTTTTTGAAATAAAATAAATATTTATTGGTTGGAATACCATTTTTTATTTCATATACTTGTAATTTTTTATATTTCTTTTTCATTTAATATTTCTGTTTTTATAATCCCCAAAGGGGGGGAACTAATATGCCATCTCTATTAGGGTATGTTGATGATTAAGCATTAATAGTAAAATGGATCATATAAATTGAATAAATCTATTTAACAAGTAATATGTACTTAAGTTTATTTTAAAATTTTACCTCAATAACCTCTTTACTATGTTAAGAGGATTTTTTCCCTGATTATCATAAATCAATTCAATTATTATGGTATATAAATCCATGATTTTTTATCCTAAAAAAGGTGAATATTTTTTGCCTCTTCTTGTTTTAATGATCACAAATCATGCTTAACTATGCTAATTATGATTTATTAAGATAAATTGTGTTAAAAAATGTTCAAGAATAATTTTATCTTCTACCGTTAGTGTGTAAATCCTAATATAGAACTAATGATTTTGGTTATGTATGAACTACTGATACTTTTCCTATCGATATACCAGTCACTTATACATGAGCTACCAGTGAAATAAGCTGATGATAAGTTGAGTCACTGATAGAGGGACCTAGATATTTTTCTATGTATGAGTTATTGATAGCTTTACCTACCTATTCCAGACCTAAATACATCCTACCAACCGATAGAGTGACTTCCTGACACTCATAATTTTTCTAAATATGATCTAATAACATCTAATATATGGATGCATAAACTATCATAAGTCGAGATATCAGCACATCATATATCGATATCTTGATTTATTGTTGAATGTTTGACATACCAAAAGAGTTAATCTACTGATATAATGAGTTACTGATAGAATGATCTACCGATATCTTGATACACTGATAGTCTAAGCTACAGAAAGACTGATTCGTCGATGATCTTTCTATTTAATTTGAATATACCTATAATGGTCATATTTATGAAATTTATTACTTCATATTATATTAAGGAGATGTTCTGTATTTTTTGGAAAACATTTAATGGTTTTAGAGACCATTATGAGGTATGACGTACCAAAGAACATGCTTCTTGTCTGTATGAATGGAATATCTAGATCATTAAGAAAGAAAATGAGAAAAAAGCACCTTGAAATATATACACAGAGCTATTTTTACACCTTATAGGAAAGAATAAGATATCCCTAATGTCCATACATGAATATAATAATAAGATTCAAAATGAAAAAAAAACTCTACAACAAATTATAAGAAAATAACACATCTAGGCTCATTGTGAATAGGTGATAGAGGAAAAAATGACTCTTTGTTTTGCTATCTATTTTTGGAAGACAACTACAACTTCACTTATATCATTTTGAATTATTCTAGAAGCTTCATATAACCTCACATAGATAATTATAATCTATTTAATCTTTTTTTCACCACATGTGCATTTTATTTAATTTTTGAGTAGTGTGTATCTTTGTTTTTAAACACATGATGACTCATGTGATAAACTGGAAGATAAAAATATATATTCACCAAATCAAATTTTTGCACTTTACATTAACATGGATTACAGTTGAAGAGGTTCCTACATGTCCTATCAGTTTATTTGTTTTGTACTCCCACTTATACTATGGAAGAGGTCTTATTGACCTGGACAATTTATATATTGTTGTTACCCTAATCCATGGTGTGGGTAAAGGTTATTTAATAAAAAAATTCTTGTTAGCATGTGATCACCGTGCAGATAGGAATATGCCTCATCTTGAGACTAAACCTCTGGTTCACTTATGCTATAATCTTTCATGTTTTTTTTCTCTAATCTTAGAACACTTTCAAAAAAATTAACTCTACTTTTATAATTAATCAAAGATAGTTTTTTATTTTAATTTACTTTATGTGACTAATTTAAAAAGTTATAATAATGATGTATATTTTTTTAACTAGGAATCAATCATTATCTAAGAAATCATTGGAACAAATAACTTTTTATAAATCTTCTACTTTGGTTTACTATCCAGTATTTGTTTTTTAATTGGGGGATTTTTCAAAAAACATTTTTTGATAGAAATTTTTATTGGAACTCAATTCACCCCCATCATTAGTATCCTTCTCTCACCAACATGATAATAGCACTAGGCTGTGAGGTCTTTTATGCTTGAGACATCAGCACTCCAACCATAGGCCTTGGAGTGAAGCTCACATGTAGTCAAGAATTTTTAGAGGGTGTGGGGATCCTAGACTAGTTATTGTCTATAGTGTTATAGTGGAGGAAGTTTAAATTATAATTATAGTTTCATTCTTGTAATGAGTCTCTATTGTCCTTTTAAAATTCTCATTGATCATTTTTTCATGTCATCCATTTTTTCCCTTGAATGTTCATCTTTAATGGTTATCCCGTCATGAAAATTTTTCTTGTTTTATATTAATAATTTTTGGAGATATCTATTCTCATGGAAATGATTCCCCTTGTGCTTGATGGTTTTTGGCTTATGTTGGGAGTTATAATTTATCCTTAAGATTGGTTTTATGTGTCATTGTCTCCATGTTTATATTTTAATGTTGGTTGTTTTAGTTGAGTTTTTGTTGTGGGGAGAACCATATCTTGTTATCTAATTTCTTTATATTGTGGCTTCCTCTAGAACAGTCAGGTGTGACTTGTGAAGTGTAAGTTAACTCCAATGTTCATGGTTTTGTTCGGATATGTTTAGTTTTAGGATCATGTTTTGAATGTCTTTTGGCTGGGTGACATTCTAAGGGAAGAAGGAGTTCGTGTTGGGATAATTGTCACACCATAAAACTTGTAAATATTATTATTTAATTCTTTTCATGGATTTTTATTTTTTGGTGGAGGTTCGGGATTATCCCAGGTTTAATTTTTTGATTTTTTTTGAAAAATGAATGTTTTGGGTTTGGAAAAAATGGGTGTATGGTTAGCACATGGTTAGGGTATTCTGTGTAGATTCATCCATGAGATTATGCAACAAGTTTTGGAGTCCATGGGTATGGATTACAGGTTGCGCACGATTTAGTAAACTATGTAGAAATCAGGTGGTATGGATCTAGAATGGAGAATTAGTGTTTTTCAATTTTGGTGTGTGGTTGTGGAAAGTATCCATCCAGACCATGTGAGGTGTCCCTCTCATCTAGTAGGGGGCACACTATTGGCACACGGTTTGTTAAACCATACGGGAAAACCATGCAAGTTTTTTAGATCCTTAAAACCATAAGATCCAAAGACTTACCCTCTAATATTTTAACCTCATTTCATTATTTTTCTCCCTTATTTGATCTAAGTGAACCATAGGGTGCTCCAAGATCATCATCATTTGTTTCCATTACAATTTTTGAATCACATATTGATGGTTCCAAGGTATGAATCCTTATGTTTTTGGTTCACTTCTCTCTCTTCTCACATTCCCCTATTGGTTTATTGGTCCTTCCTAAGTTGTGATTCATTTTTTCCACCCCCTGTGGGAGAGGGTTGATGTGTGGGTTGTTTTTAAGGATGTTAGGGTGTTCATATTATAACTATAGATTGGTTCCTCCTCATACCGATGTCTCGTTGAGTTCTCTAGTCATTGAAGTAGGTGTTTCCTTCCATTTCAATTCCATCACATTCCATTTATTCTTGATAATTCATTTGTTTCATTCAAAATATCGTAGTCATACTTGTGATGCGATTGTGTGAATGGTTTTTTAATTTTTATGATGGAAAATTGGTGGGAAATAGTTTTCAAATGGCTCATTTGAATATGTCTGTATCTATATGCGCATAACGTGTTTGATAAAATGTTTATTGATTTTTTAAAGTGAAATTTAGTTCTTTGGTTAGTTTTTTCCCTTAGTCATAATTTTGTGAGGTTGTTAGATTATGATTTGGGTGTTGTATATAAAAATTGGTAACATTTGTGGCGTTTTCCTTATGTGTGGCTTGTTGATTGATTTAAAATAATGTAATGAATCCTTAAAATGGTGTTTTCAATGTGATTTGATGTGATTAGGAAATAGAAGGTGGTTTTCTATGTGAAATTAATTGTATTAAATTATTCCTTTTACAATTCCTTTATAAATATATTTAATGGATTGTGCGAAAGTTGGGGAATATATTTAAAAATGGATTTTTTGGGATTTTGAATTTTAAAGGGTATTTAGCCATTGGAATGGTTACTTTTCATAATGTGTTTTCCAAATGACACTAGTGATTTTTATGAATTTAATGGTGGTTTCAAATTTGTTTCTAAAAGATTACCCTGGTTAACACTTTGGGATATGATTTTGTGAGTATTTGGATTAAAGACCGATTTCGCAACTTATGGGCATTGTATGGTATTGTATTTGTTTTAAAATGGTGTTTGGAATTGAATTGGTTTTGTAAATGTGATGCTCGTTTGGAGTTGGAGATGTATTGGGAGTTTTGATTAAAAAATATTATGGTGTAAAAGAAGAGTTTCATTTTAAAATGATTGGTAAATCATTTTTTTATACTCATATGATGTGGAGACCTTATTGGGTTTTTTGTATTTATTATCATGATATGGGAACACCTGTGAAGGATTTCCTCGATATGGGTTATAGTGAGGGTGGTGTCAGCGGTTAGGGTAGGAAAGTGTTCTGGCAGTAGGTCAACTAAGACATGCATTCAAGGTCCTCCCTTTCAACTGTATATCATTATTACTATGATGGGATTCTTGGGAATCTTATACATGGTCGAGTGATGGTTTCTTGTCACACCTGATTAGATGGGTTGTTTCCCCCTTGACATCATAGGGCTAAGTATCATGTTTCACCAGATTGGTTAGTTTGGAGTGTCCAATTAGTTATTGACTATGAATATGTACTATACTTGGGTTGGTTATCCCAAACAAATTACATCCTGAGATCATTCTCAGGATGTTAATGATATGCTCATGAATCATTATCAATATGCCTTATTTGTTTTTGTTGATTGTTTAGATTTTATACCTACTTGTTTATGCCGGTTGGCTCTCATTTCTATCATAATCTTCTTATCCATTTTTGGTTACTTGGTATGGATTTTTAATTGGACCTTGGACTTAAAAAGGTTTATGAAAAGTAAATTTTTTTAAAAAGGTAAAGCATTGTGTGTTTTGTTTTAAAAAAGGGAACTTGTGAAATTTTTGTATGTTTTATTTAATGATTAAAATTCTATTTTATGAATATATTTTCAATGTAGTGTTTTTTCAACTATTTCAGGAATGAAATATCATGGATTATATGGTGATTATATACTAAGATGTTTGTGTTCATAGACTACTTGACCCATTTGGTGTTGGTGGACCTGAGTTGTTTTCTAGGACCAAGATTCTAGTTAATGTGCTCTCCATTTGAGTAGTTTAATCTTGGTGTTTATTGGTGACCAAGAGGTCATGTGGAGATCGTGTATCATGGTTTGGTATTAGTTTTTTATTTAGTTTATTTTTTGTGCAACAATTGTAGTCGGATAAGTTTGAATTTTTATTGAGATCCAGTTATTTTTCATTCTTCTTCTTGTAGAGTTTTTTATTTGGTCCAAGTTTATTTGGGAAAAAATTAGTCCCATAGTGTCTAAATTGATGAATGACACTAGTTTCCAACCCATGGGGATCTATAATGCCCTTCAGGCCATGTCTCGAATCATGTCAAAGGTCAAGTTGGATGGAATCCCAACTTGGTTCATGATATTTCCACATCTTCATGTCTAAGATCTCATGTATCTTGTGGCTACAAAATTTTGTCCATTCGCTACAAATAAATATGTTATCACTACTTTTATTAATACATTGTCACTACTAAAGATATTACCTTTTAGAGTGCACAAAATTGATTTTTACAATTCTTAAAATGTGCAGTTAATCACAGCACTAATAAGGGGGTCCCATTTATCAGTGTTAAAAAATGGAAGAAAAGTGGTTATTTTATCCATGCTTAAAAAGTTCTAATAAAGTCCCCCCTTATCAGAACATTAAATAGCACTGATAAAGGGGGACTTTATCATTTCTTGAAATAGTTCCAAAAGGAATATCTTACTGTAATGTGTTGTTAATATAAGAGTACTTCGAGCAAAAACCTGTAACCTGTCAATGAAAAATATATAAGTTAGTTGAAATAAATTTTACATCAGGAATAAAAAAAACTTCCCTATATATATTTAAAATAATTTTTTTATATAATCCTATTTAAAATTATCCTATAAAGGTATAAAAACATTAATATTTCATATTTTGATGCCTGTGATCCCTATCAAAAATGTTCTCCCTTTGTGTAATGGCCTAGGTTTTTGGGGTCCATTACTTTGTGAAAATATCAAGTTGGATTTTCTGGTCTGGGAATCTCGGTGAAGTTTGGTGTAACGGTAGGCCTACCGGTATCCTTAGCCTACCAGTATCAGGCCTACCGGTAGCTCGGTCTACCGATAGCCGCAGCCTACCGGTAGCTCTGTCTGCCTATAGCTCGATCTACCGGTGGCTGCAGCTATCGGTAGCTTGGTCTACCGGT
Source organism: Viscum album (assembly GCA_963277665.1). Lineage (NCBI taxonomy): Eukaryota > Viridiplantae > Streptophyta > Magnoliopsida > Santalales > Viscaceae > Viscum > Viscum album. The sequence continues at coordinate 942,324,200 of OY728129.1, forward strand.
AGCTGTGGCCTACCGGTAGCTTGGTCTATCGGTAGCTGCAGCCTACAGGTAGCTCGGTCTACTGGTAGCTGTCAGCCACCGGTAGCTCCCAGCTACCGGTGGATCTTGCCTACCCCCAAGGGGACTTTCCTGTAGCACCCCTTTTGTGCAAATTGGGTTTTAAACCCTGACCCCTTTAAAGCTTGTTTTAAAGCCTGATAATGCCCATAAATGTTTTAATTAAATATTTAATGATTTAACCTAGTGTGTGTTTAGGTTTAAACTGCCCGACCTTTAAATAACGTGTGGGGTCGTGTGGTCAACCCACAACCCCCGCTCCTTACACGGTTCCACATTGGTATCTCAACCGTTCCCAACCTTTATAAACAAAAAGGGTTCTCTTAGGTTTCTTTCTCGACCACCTTGTGCTAGGAACACCCTTCGTTCAGACGAGCAGCCTTTCGTTCGGACGAGCCGCTCTTGTGCACAAGTAGGGGGAACGTACTAGAGTCCCATTGTGTATCATGTGGGGTTGGAATGCTTTTGATTATGTGGAATTGGATGAACCAAACCTAAATATAGATAATGAATGGATTCTATAAAGAAAAAGGGGGGGTTGTGTTTGATGATGATTTTGATGATGCTCTGTTTTATGATCTTCTTTTCTGAATTGTTTGGGATTACGCCTACTGAAAATCATGGCCATTGGTTGTCTTTCTCTGTGCACTAATGAATCCCTAGTGATGTTTAAATGGTTTGTTTTGTAGTTGTGAACTCCTGCTGTGAAAAAGGAAATTGGTTAATCACGTATATCCGGCTAAATAAATTGAGGCACCAGGATCAATCCTTCTGTGATAACCCTGGTTAAAGCATACAAGAATCGAAATCATGGAGTGTGTTAAATCTTATAAATCTGAAAATACCCACATGGGTCTGCTTAGTGGTGGTGGGTTGGTTGTTTTTCCTTTACGGGTCATTTTCTGGGTGATGTGGGTGGGGATGGGATCCCCTGTTATTATACTCTCGGTGGTTCTGAAAGTGGGGATGGGATCCCCTGTGTTATGCTTTCGGTGGTTTTGAATTTTAAGACCGGGTGGTTACCTCATTTATATCACGAATTTGGGTGGGATCCTCTATTGTTGAGAAACGTTTTGGCTCCTAGTTATTGGACATGGGGTTGTACCTTGGGGTTTCCTTTGGTTGTTGTGGTTTTACGAGAGAACTGGGTGTGGATGTTGTGGTTGATGGTCGACTGTTTGCTTTCCCTTGACTTGTTCTTATGATTACTAGTTGCCCAAGTAGGTGTGTAAACGTATTTAAGCATTATTACTGAACATATAAACCAGGATGGGACAAATGGGTTTTGGTTTTATGTGGGTTATGACTTGGACGTAGTACTGTTTGTTTTTTTAGGCGGGCTGAAGAAAAACCTAAACATTAGATGAGTACTTGTTACCTGTACATATACTTGAAGTTTTGTGTTTCTTATTCACGCCCCACCCAAGTTGAGAACTTAGTGTCGAACACCCCCATTTCATGGGGGAGGGTGTTTTTTCCAACACTACTATTAGTGGCTGGTTATTAGCTCCTTTTCTACTCCCTTTCCTAGATAGCCCAAGTATATTTGGGCAGACTGTGATGGCTTGAAGTCCATTATTATCCCAAGAACCTTCGGTCAGGGTAGTGTGGTGGTTACGGCCCAGGTGTGTGCGGGCAAGTGGTTTTCCCAAGTATCTTTGGGATGAGGCCCATGTTTCTTCGGGCATGGCAGTGGATCTTCTAGCCCAGGTGTCTTCGGGTGTGGTGGTGGTTTTTCTAGCCTAGGTGTTTGCAGGCATGATTACGTGTGATAGTTGTGGCCCAGGTGTTTTCGGGCAGGATTCAACAGTGGGACTGCATGCGGTTATGGACTAGGTGTGTGCGGGCGGGGTGTGGCAGTGGGACTGCGGTGAGAATGGGGGGATTGGTTCGATGCATAGGATGTCTTCAATAACCAGTGGGAAAGTGGTGCAGGGTACCCAAACATTGATGTGATATTACTATACATTACTTGACTTGCGTTATTTGGAGAGTGTGCCTTGGTGAGGATTGGGTGGTTAGTTTACCTTGTTAGGTGTTTGGTTTACTCTTTTTCTCACAGGACTCTAGTATGTTCCCCCCACTTGTGTTATTTGGTTTACTCTTTTTCTTGGGGGTCATTATCTCCCCTTCAACTTAAAGAAGGAAGGTCCTGGAAATATGCTAACCCTTCCCTCCTTTTGGTGAAGGCGGGTCGTGACAGAATGGTATCAGAGGTATGGTTGAGAGATAGGATGGAGCCTGGAGTTAGGCATAGTGAGGATTGCATGGGATGGTAGGGAAACAATGTTGGGTGACCTTCGTGCGTGAATTAGGCCAGGGAAGACCAGCTAGGACATGGAATTTTAGGGGCCCCCATGATCCAATGCAAGGACTCTGGACCTACCGAACGACCAAGTGAGGACACGCTGATTGCAGGGTAGAGACCCTAGGAAAGGTACATGCATCATATGACTTGTGTTCTCATGTTTCTGGGGTGTCTTGGGAATTAAGAATAAATAAAAAATTTAAGAAGTTTTAAGAACAATATTCTGCACTACTTGGGATTAGGAATTCCTTGTTTACCATGCATCTATGGCACCTAGAAGGCGACCACATTTGGTGCGAGTGATCGAGGCCCTGGAGACTACCTTGGCCGATCGACAGAGTACTGATCAAGAGGAGGAGGACGATCAGTGGTAGAAGACACTCTGGGCCTTCTAGCAACAGACCCTCGAGAATTATGAGGCCAGCACCTCTGATATGAAGACAGAGGGTTGGCTAGAGGAGCTAGTGATAGCCTTCGGCTTGATCCGGGCTCCGACCGAGTACTGGGTTTCTCTGGCCTTCAGTCAGATGTGGGGAGTGGTGCGACAGTGGTGGACGCTTTACCTGGGGGAGAGGAGAGAGGCTGAGGTGGCATGGGCTGATTTCGAGAAGGAGTTTTGAGTGGAATTCCTCTCTTCGATGATGAAGGAAGAAAAGAGAAAGGAGCTACTATCCCTCCAGTAGGGGAGTATGTCAGTGAGGGAGCTAAGAATAAAGTTCAAGGACCTCCTACGTTTTGCTCCGGACCTCTTTCCCAACGAGGAGTCTCGGGAAAGACGTTTAAAGGAGGCACTCCGACCCTCCCTCTAGTATGTTATTACCCCTTTCACCCTGCTGATGTACTTGGAGGTCAAGAAGAAGGCCGAAGTGGTAGAGAGGATGAATGCTCTATGAGGTGTGTCACGAGAGGGGATACAGCTGGGACCATCGAAGGAGAAGGCCTTCATCACCAGGCCTCTAGTATCAGGACCCTCCATGTTCCGACCAGCTGGGAGCAGGCGGTGGTAGTTCTAGATCTGGTCCCCTAGTCCTCGCCCTTTTCCCTCGGGCCCAGGACTGCGGTGCTTCGTCTATGGGATCCATGGACATCTCCGGAGTCAGTGCCTCGACCAGGTACAGTACAACGGTGGTGGACATCCCCAGCACCCACCCCAGCAGCATCTTCCAGCTAGGCCTTTCCAGCAGCAGCAGCAAGGATAGCGATCTCCCGCTCCTCCGAGGGCAGACGTTGCAGGAGGAGTCCGACCTCAGGGAACTCCTCGGGGACCTCGACCGGGGCATGGTCAGGGAGGTGGCAGAAAGCAGAGGGGAAGAGGATCTGGGTGTGGATAGTTGCACACCGCAGAGGCAGCAGTTCTATTAGGGCTGGAGCTTGTTCAAGGTACGATCAGTTTGTTTAGCACCCTTGCTTATGCCTTCTTCAATACTGAAGCTTCGCACTCCTTTGTTGCACCCAGTCTATACCATGCCTTGGGTATAGATTTAGAGAGACTCCCTGTGCCCCTGGTACTGAGCACACCAGTCGGAGGTCAGAACGACTTGTTATTTGTTTGTCGAGGATGCTGACTGATGATAGGGCCACATCAGTCAGTTATGGATCTTCTTCTGCGGCAGATACAACCATATGATGTCATCCTAGTCATAGTCTCGCTATTCTCTGTGTTTTCCATCATCGACTGCTTCCGAGGAAGGGTTGTGTTCTCGGACTTGGGCGGTGGTGTGTTACCTTCACCGGCGAGCGGAGCAGTCAGAAGGGCAGCAGGTGAGGGGAAACCCTCCTATCCTTGTTAGTCGAGCTGTCAGTGGAATCAGTAGATGCTGAGATGGTGGAGGTTCCAGAGATCATCTGTGAGTTTATGGACGTCTTCCCTGAGGAGGTGACGACTCTACCCCCTCGATGTGATATCGAGTTTAGGATAGACCTGCAGCCCGGTGCTCATCCGATTTCGATGGCTCCTTACCGGATGGCACCTTCGGAGCTAGGGGAGTTGCAGATTCAGATTGACTATTTGATGAAGAGGGGTTATGTTCGACCGAGTGTGTCACCGTGGGGTGCTCCAGCCCTGTTCGGAAATAAGGCAGATGGTGGTCTTAGGTTGTTCATAGACTACAGGAGGCTGAATCAGGTAATAATCAAAAATCGCTACCCTCTTCCGAGGATAGACGATCTTTTCGACCAGCTAAAAGGGGTAGGGTTGTTCTCGAAGATCAACCTACGGTCTGGGTATCACCAGTTGAGAGTTAAGGAGGGTGACATCCCGATGAGAGCCTTCAGGTGCAGATATGGACACTTCAAGTTCATAGTCATGCCTTTCGGTGTTATAAATGCCCCAGCTGTGTTCATGGGTCTTATGAACTCCATCTTCTAGGAGTAACTGGATCGGTTCGTAGTCGTGTTCATCGACGATATCCTGATCTATTCAAGATCATAGGAGGATCACGCGAAGCACCTGAGGACAGTTTTGGAGGTCCTCTGACAGCACCATCTCTATGGTAATTTGTCAAAATGTAAATTCTGGACATGAGAAGTGCACTTCCTCAGGCACGTAGTGTCCGATCAGGGGGTAGCAGTGGACCCATCAAAGGCTGAGGCAGTTGTTTATTGGGCATCACCCAAGAATGTGGCAAAGGTCCGTAGTTTCCTCGGGCTGGCGGGTTACTATTGGAGGTTCGTACCCAACTTCTCACGAGTAGCAGCCCCTTTGACAGCCCTGATCAAGAAAGATCATGTTTTCATGTGGAGTGAGAAGTGCGAGGAATCCTTTAGCTATCTGAAGGAGAAGTTGGTTAGTTCCCCAGTGCTGAGGTTACCAGAAGAAGGGGCAGCCTATGAGGTGTTCTGCAATGCTTCAGGAAAGGTCCTGGGATGTGTGTTGATGAAGTGACAAGGGGTGATCTCTTATGGGTCTAGGCAGCTACGCCCTCATGAGCGTAATTATGCCACCCACGACTTGGAGCTTTCAGTGGTCGTTTTTTCACTAAAGTTATGGCGGCATTACCTCATCAGGGAACACTTTTTGGTCTTCACAGATCACAAAAGTTTGAGGTATATCATCTCCCAGTGGGACCTAAACTTGCGTCAGCGGAGGTAGATGGAGTTCCTCCAGGATTATGACTTCGAAATTTCCTACACTTTAGGGAAGGGGAATGTAGTGGCTGATGCCTTGAGCAGGAGTACGCAGAAGGATGTTATCCGAGAGTCGGCAGATGCCTGGAAGGCGATGGAGGAGTTGGCTGCCTTTCACCTGGATGCGAGGATGGACAGAGGTAGAGGTTTCCTGTATCAGATGACAGTGCAGTCATCTCTGTTTTAGCAAGTGGAGGAGTCTCAGTGGGGAGACCCAAAGTACGAAGTGATGCATGACTGAGTTGACCAGAGAAATGCTCCGGAAGGATGGATGGAGGATGGTCAACACCGGATGTTTTTTCAGGGGAAGCTGTTTTTTCAGAGGTGATGTGTAGAAAGGTTCTCATTGAGTTCCACAACTCACCCCTTTCAGTACACCCTGGAGTGTCCAAGATGTACCAGGGACTGAAGGGACAATTTTGGTGGCCCGGAGTGAAGCAATCAGTGGCAGAGTTTGTGGCCAAGTGCTTAGTGTGTCAGCAAGTAAAGGCTGAACACTGAGTTCCAGGAGGCCTACTGCAGTCTCTAAATGTCCCCGAGTGGAAGTGGTATGACATATCGATGGATTTCATCACGAGACTACCCAAGTTCCAAGGGTGACACGATGCCATCTGGGTGGTAGTGGATTGGTTGACGAAATCGACTCACTTTCTGGCGATTAAGTAGTCAAGTGTAGTGGATTATTTGGCACGAAAGTACGTGGATGAGGTGGTGCGGTTGCATGGAGTTCTGAGGTCCATAGTCTCGGATAGGGATACACGTTTTACCTCATGAGTCTGGAGGGGTTTGCAGCATGCTTTTGGCACCCAGCTATGCCTTAGCACTGCTTTCCACCCCCAGACAGATGGGCAGACAGAGCACACCATCCAGACATTGGAGGATATGTTGCGGGCATGTGTTCTAGACTCAGAAGGATCATGGGTGCGACACTTGCCTCTGGTAGAGTTCACCTACAATAATATCTATCACTCTACCATTGGTATGGCCCCATTTGAAGCCTTTTATGGGAGGCCATGCCGTTCACCTGTGTGTTGGACCGAAGTAGGAGAGGCAGGCATCCTTGGCCCAGAGGTGGTGCAGAGCACGATAGAGAAGGTTCAGCTCATACGGGAATGGATGAAGGCCGCCCAGGACTGACAGAAGTTGTATGCTGATACTAGGAGGAGGCCCTTGGAGTTTGAGGTTGGAGAACACGTGTTCTTGAAGGTCTCCCCTCAGCATGGAAAACGGAGGTTCGGTAAAGCGAGTAAGATTTCTCCGAGGTTCATCATGCCCTTTGAAGTGTTGCAGCGGGTGGGCGAAGTGGCTTATCAACTAGAATTACCACCTCCAGTACTGAGGATACATGATGTATTCCATGTGTCCCAGCTTCGTAGTTATCTGCACGACGATTCACACGTCCTCTTCCGGGGAGAGCTAGACATCGAGGATGATGTGACTTTTGTGGGGAGACCAGTGATGATCGAGGATTGCAAATAGAAGGTGCTTCATGGGAAAACCATTCCCTTGGTTCGTGTGTTATGGAGACATGGTGGGCTTGAGGAGAGTACATGGGAGAGGGAAGCACAGATGTGTGACCAGTACCCAGAGTTGTTTTGAGTTTTGTACTGTTTGGTTTATAACTATTTTGGTACAACGTTTTACCTTGTTGTCTATGAAATACTGGTTTTCTTTCCTCTGAATGTGTGTGCAAAGTCCTGGCTATGGGGAGGGGAGGACCCTACCCCTAATCAAGACGCATTAACGTGGATTCGATTAAACCTGTGCAGGCGAGTCAGTGCCGCCCAAAGCGGATAATGTCTTGACATGAGGGAAAGAGACTCCCCAACTCACATGGCTGGGCAGTTGGCATGGTATGTTGTTTGGTTCTTGACAAGAAGGTGTTCTTAGTTAACAACAGGGTACACTCCTAAAAGGTATCTTTCTAGGTGGTTGATCGGACCGCATCTTTACTTCTTGGTTGTTTTGATTCTCGAGGATGAGAATCGCTTAAGAGGTATCTAATGTAATGGACTGGGTTTTTGGGGTCCATTACTTTGTGAAAATCTCAAGTTGGGTTTTCTGGTGTGGGAATCTCGGTGATGTTTGGAGTAACGGTAGGCCAACCAGTAGACTTAGACTACTGATAGCAGGCCTACCGGTATCTCTTTATACTGGTAGCTCGGTCTACCGGTATCTGCAGCCTACCAGTAGCTCGGTCTACCAGTCGCTACAGCCTACCGGTAGCTCCCGGCTACTGGTGGCTCTCGCCTACCCCCACGGGGTTTTTCCTGTAGCGCTCCTTTTGCGCAAATTGGGTTTTAAAACCTGACCCCTTTAAAGCTTGTTTTAAATCCCGGTAATGCCCATAAATGTTTTAATTAAATATTTAATGATTTAACCTAGTGTGGGCATAGGTTTAAACCGCCCGACCATTAAATAACGTGTGGGGCCGCGTGGTCAACCCACGACCCCCGCTCCTTACGCGGTTCCATGTTGGTATCTCAACTGTTCCCAACCTTTATAAACAAAAAGGGTTCTCCTAGGTTTCTTTCTCAATCACCCTGTGCTAGGAACACCCTTCGTTCAGACGAGCAGCTTTTCGTTCGGACGAGCCGCATCGCTATCCGTGAAGTTCCGCACCCAGCCTTAGCATCGATCGTTTTCAACAAGTTGGGAATTTATCCTTCATCTCTCCCTTTTTTTATCATGCGGGGTGGGCATGCTTTTGATTCTATGGAATTGGATGAACCAAACCTAAATAAAGATAATGAACGGATTCTATAAAGAATGACGGGGGGCTGTGTTTGATGATGATTTTTATGCTGCTCTATTTTATGATCTTCTTTTCTGAATTATGCGGGCATACGCCTACTGAAAATCATGGCCATTGGTGGTCTTTATCTGTGCACTAATGAACCCCTGGTGATGTTTAAATGGCTTTTTTTGTAGTTGTGAACTCCTACTGTGAAAAATGAAATTGGTTAATCATGTATATCCAGCTAAATAAATTGAGGCACCAGGATCAATACTTCTGTGATAACCCTAGTTAAATCACACGGTAATCGAAATCATGGAGTGTGTTAAATCATATAAATCTGAAAATACCCGCATGGGCCTGCTTAGTGGTGGTGGGTTGGTTGTTTTTCCTTTACGGGCCGTTTGCTGGGTGATGTGGGTGGGGATGGGATCCCCTGTGTTATGCTTTTGGTGGTTGTGAATTTTAAGACCGGGTGGTTACCTCATTTATATCACGAAATGGGGTGGGATCCTTTGTTTTTGAGAAACCTTTTGGCTCCTAGGTATTAGACATGGGGATGTACCGTGGGGTTTCCTTTGGTTGATGTGGTTTTATGAGAGAACCGGGTGTGGATGTTGTGGTTGATGCTCGACTGTTTGCTTTCCCTTGACTTTTTCTTATGATTACTAGTTTCCCAAGTAGATGCAGAAATGTATTTAAGCATTATTACCGAACATATAAACTAGGATGGGACAAATGGGTTTTGGTTTGACGTGGGTTGTGACTTGGACGTAGTACTGTTTGTGTTCTTTAGGCGGGCTGAAGAAAAACCTAAACTTTGGGTGAGTTCTTGTTACCTATAAATATACTTGTAGTTTTGTGTTTCTTATTCGCACCCCACCCAAGTTGAGAACTTAGTACCGAACACCCCCATTTCATGGGGGAGGGTGTTTTTCCCAACACTACTATTAGTGGTTGGTTATTAGCTCCTTTTCTGCTCCCATTCCCGGATATCCCAAGTATCTTTGGACAGGCTGTGATGGCCTGAAGTCCATTATTAGCCCAAGAACCTTCGGGCGGGGTAGTGTGGTGGTTACGGCCCAGGTGTGTGCGGGCGAGTGGTTTTCCCAAGTATCTTCGGGATGCGGCCCAGGTGTCTTCAGGCGTGGCAGTGGATCTTTTATCCCAGGTGTCTTTGGGCATGGTGGTGGTTGTTCTGGCCTAGGGTTTTACAGGCATGGTTATGTTTGACAGTTGTGGCCCAGGTGTTTGCGGGCAGGATTCGGTAGTGGGAATGCAAGTGGTTATGGCCTAGGTGTGTGCGGGCGGGGTGTGGCAGTGGGACTGCGGTGAGAATGGCGGGATTGGTTCGATGTGTAGGTTGTCTTCAATAACTAGTGGGAAAGTGGCATGGGGTACCCAAACATCGATGTTCTATTACTATACTTTACTTGACTTGTGTTATTTGGAGAGTGTTCCTTGGTGAGTCTTGGGTTGTTAGTTTACCTTGTTAGGTGTTTGGTTTACTCTTTTTCTCACGGGACTCTAGTACGTTCCCCCCACTTGTGCATGAGAGCTTTAGGTTTTTCCCTACTAAGTATACTTGTATGCTCACCCTACGTATATAAAACTGTTTTCAGGTTTCCAGGGGGACTTTGGGGATCGTGCTAGACCGTACTAGCTCGGACCTTTGGGGCAGTTGCAATCACTATTTTTCTTTCTTTGGTACTTTACCCTTGTAGTCACTTGTACTTTCTGGATTTTTACTTTTGTAACATGCATTGGGAGTGATTCTATACCCTTAGTGCTAGTCGCCACTCCAGGACCTATTGAAGGCAGGTCTTGGGGGTCATTATCTCTCCTTCAACTTGAAGAAGGAAGGGCCTGGCAATCTGCTGACCTTTCCCTCCTTTTGGTGAAGGCGGGTCGTGACACTTTGGTATCAGTTTTCGAACAAATCATCTCAACATGAGCAACAGAATCCACCTATATAAAAAAAATTCAGTAATACTATAATGAAATAAATTATAAATTAATATGAAAGAATATATTAATAAAATATCACTTTTTAAGAAAAAAACACAATTGTTGTTATACTGGTCAAACCATGCATCGTATTATGGTGGGGATGATTCTTACACATCTTCAATTAGTTATGGATAATTTTCCTAAATTATAAAAATAATCTTAATGTTTTTTCTTTTTTCTTTGATTATACCACTTGTTCATTTACTAAAAGTAATGTCAATTTTATATAATGACACATTGGGAGTTATATTAGTCACATCGTGCATTGATTGGGGTGGGGCTGATTCCTAAATGCCACAAATTACTCATTGATAATTTTACAAAATATTAAAAACAATCTAAATGAGTTTCCCCAGTTTTCTGTATGTATGTTTTCTTATTTACTAAAATTTCATTTCAAACTGGAAACATGCATTTTGAGTGATATAGGATACCTTGTGTATTGGTATGATGTGATACTTCTTTATAAGCATCAAAAATGACTTATGAATCATGGCCATAAATCATCAAGACAATCAAAGTTCATTTTCATGGTTTTTATTTGAGCAACATGTTTTGAACTAAAATGAAAATTTCAAACTAATAACCGAAACATTTTATCATATCGACCACACATTGCATCTGATTGAGGTATGATTTTTTCTTACATATTATAAATGAATCATGGATAATTTTCTAAATTTATTAAAATAATTGATGTTGTTAATATTTTAATGTCTTATTATATACTCCCTTTACTTATTTTATATGAAATGTGCATAATTTGTGTGAAATATTAATGTTTTAATACTAAGTATAATTTTTAAGCATTTTTAGAAGTAGTCCAATTGGGTCAGTTTACTATTTTATTTATAACTCTCACCCTAATAATAAAAATTGTGTGTTTATTATTTTTTAGGATTCTTAATTCAATATAAAACATTTCATTATAAGGGACCATGGGCCCATTCTTCCATTTGACGGATCACATTTACCACACAAGATGACCTACAGAATATGTGAAGAAACTGGACTAGTCATGAAGATTGAATTACTGGGCTCAATCTAGAAGTTAAAATTCCTTCATTCTCCTCAAAGGTTCGTGGGACAATGTAAGGAGTCTTGTATAAAAATTTCAAGGCCCAAATCCAAAAACAAGGGGCCCAACATATGCTTTAAAGTTCAGCCCACCATTCTGGCCAAGAAATAAAATCAATACAGTATGCATGACATATCTCATGATGTAAGAATTCAATCAAGATGATATTTTTCAGTGTTAACTAGGAGATATAGTTGGCCGACATTGTTGAAGACATCATTCATTTTTTAAGGAATCTTCCTATTCAAAAATCCTTTGACATTTTGGACATCAAAAAGATTGGATTGAAATGAATAGATTAAATTTGTTTAATAACAGGACATAATGTTGGATAAATAGGTCCAAATGAGTCCAACGTTTGAGATAGGTTGGCCAAATTTATTATCTACAACTTTTAAGAAGGAGGTTTCTCGAGATTCAGCTGTCTGAATAGCCAACTTGGCGATGCAAATGGAGGGACAGATTGGGAATGCAAACAGTCCACTCCTTGGGATATAAATACTCTCCCCTTCTCTCCATGAGAGGGGTTGGCATTTCAGAAGAGATTAGATCATATTGGAACAACCAAAGCCTTTCCAAAGGCTTTTTATTATCTTCCATACTCAAGTTTTCACTTGAGAGACCTTTCCTCCTCTCTTTTTTCATTTACTTTTATGTTCTTCATTGTTGTAATTTTGTAATTCCTTTCCTTTGTAATTATGTTTTAATGAAAGTTTCTTCTTCAATATATCTTATTATAATCCACCTTATGTAGTTTAATATTAATGTTCTTAAAATATCCTAAATCAAGTTAAAATCCATTCTCTTATTTTTCTTCCTCATTCAATCGAAATTTTGTTCTTAATTCACTTCATCGTTTGTGTGTGTGTTCAGCGCACTACTCTTATCATTGTCCCTTTCTTTTTCTTCTCTTTATAATTCATCACCATAAACATATATTACCATATTAATAAAAATCTTAATGGATGAGTAAATATCTCATTGGGTTGAGTTTTAATTTAGGTATGTTAATCGATTGAGATCTTTTTCTCGATGAGTATTCGTTGAATTAACATTGTGTATGTTGGACTTAGCATGTCATGGATTAATGACTTGTTTTGTTCAACGTGTGGTTTCCATGGATTATTGGAACTATAAATAAACTACCATAAACAAGATATGATCAAGATTAGAACCCTAAGTTAAGGAAAGGCTTGGATTAAAGCCTTAACACTTGGGAATTCAAATCAACGTCAACTTGTGACATGGGTGTTAATTTAAATGCAATATAAAGCAAAGCTCAAGGATATCACAAGCTTAACTAACCTAATAATGAAATCACCCCAATCATTATAATTTTGTTAAATAAATCATAATCTATTATTCATTTCAATTAATCTCCACAAATAAACCCCCTAATCAAAATACAATCAACTAAAAATAATCGACTATTACAAAGTATCATCGTTGAGGATTCGACCCGAGTGCTGCTATACACATTAGCAGAGCACCGGAACCTTGGCCGGTCGATAGGAGACAATTGGCCATGCATTTAAAATGGCTCTGTTTCCGGGGGTGGTTCTTTAAGTATTCATTAGTTTCTGGTTATTATAATAAAAAACAAAAAAAAACAAAATTTAAAAAATTTGAAAAAAAACACAAAGAAAAATCCATCTTCTCATAAAAATCATAAATGGAAAAAATAAAAAGAAAAACTCATATTCCACTTTCTTTCAAAATCTCTCTGAATGCCCTGTAGCCTCCCAAAAAATCCCTCAGATTTGATTGACTCTGAAATTGAGCAAACACTTCACCAACTTAGGAGGAACATAAGAGATAATCAAATAATTCAAGAACCAGTCCTTGTCCAACAAATTGAATTAGATATGGCCAATCCTAGGGAACAAATACTTAAAGAACTTGCTACCCCTGATATGAATTACCAACCTCTTGGTATTCAATATCCAAACATAGAGGCTAAATTTGAACTGAAATCGGGTTTGATTCATCTTCTCCATCATTTCCATGGGCTAGCCGGTGAGGATCAACATATCCACCTTAAAGAGTTCCAAGTAGTGTGCTCTACCATTAAGCCTCAAGGGTTTTTTGAAGAACAAGTCAAACTCTGAGCATTCCCTTTCTCCCTAGCTAACACTGCCAAGTCATGTCTTTTCTACCTACCTCCTAGTTCCATAACCACATGGAATGACATGAAGCGACTTTTCTTAGAAAAATTATTTCCTGCTTCTCGTACTGCTTCTATCCAAAAGAAAATAAGTGGTATCCGTCAGTTCCTAAGTGAATCACTCCATGAATACTGGGAGAGGTTAAAAAATATTGTTACAACCTACCCACACCACCGAATCCATGACCAACTCTTGATCCAATACTTCTATGAGGGGTTATTGGAAATGGAGAGAACTCTCATTGATGTCGCAAGTGGCGGTGCTCTTGTTGATAAAACTCCTGCAACTGCAAGATATCTCATAAGTAACATGGCTACAAACACACAACAATTCCATACTCGAGCACATGCTCAAGTCAAGAAATCCCAATATAATCAATCAATTGATCCGAACAATATGACCGAGTGGATAAGTGAACTTACAGGTCTTGTACGACAACTAGTTGTGGCTACCAAATCCCCAGCCTCATCTTCTTCGCAATCAACGTTTCCTAGACCTGTCAAAAACTATGGAATCTGTAACTCTCTATCTCATCCAAATGACACATGTCCATAACTTCAAGAGGATCAATCCGATTCATCTGGACCAATGGAGGTCAATGCAGCATATGCTCAGAGGAACACCAACCCTCAACAATCAGGTCATTTCATTAGAAACTTCAACCAACCTCACTTTGATCCCTTCTCTTCTTCCTATAACCAAGGCCTTAGGTATGGTAATCCCATATATCATCCCCCCCCCCCAATTCCCTCCTCAAAACCCAAACCAGTTCCAATTTGGTCAAGGTGTTGGTAACTTCCAACAAACTTATCCTTTTGTCCCTCAACCTCGAAGGATCAATCCTCCTCTTCCTCCTCCTGGATTCCACTATCCCAATGAACCTTCCCAATTCCCAAACTAATACAATCGCTTTCCCAAAAATCAAAATCAAGGTAATCCCAATCCCGGACAAGACTCTTCTTCCAAGCAACCATGGGAAATTTCTGTAGAAGATCTTTCCTCCTTCACCTGTTCTAGTCTCAAGAACATTGAAACCCAAATTGGTCAACTTGCATCCCAACTTAGTCAGCAGCAACCATCTAATTCTTCCCAACTTCCAGCTCAACCATTACCCAACCCTAAGGGTAATGTAAGTACAATTGCACTTAGATCAGGAAAGAAAATTTCTATGCCTCAAGATAATTCCTCCAACCCTCCTTTGAATGTTGACCTAGAAAATGAAAATATAAAGAAACTTGAAAAGGAATATGAATCCATTCCTTCACCTCCTTCCATTCCACTTAGGAATCTAATTTCTTTTCCTCAAGCTGTTTCTAAACCAAGGAAGTCTTTTTAGCCTGATCCTGAAATTCTTGACATGTTTAGATGTGTTGAAGTCAACATTCCTCTCTTAGATGCCATAAAAAAAATTCCTAAGTATGCCAAGTTTCTCAAGGAGTTGTGTACCAACAAGAGAAAACTTAGGACCTTCAAAAATGTTTCAACCCAAGATTCCATACCCATTAATTACAAAGATCCAGGGACCTTTACGGTTCCATGCCAAATTGGAAGTTCCAACTTTGATGATGCACTCATAGACCTAGGAGCCTCAATTAATTTCATGGACAAATATATATTCTCCAAACTTGGTCTAGGTCCCTTACATCCAATGGGTGTTGTCATTCAGTTATCCAATAAAAGCACAGCCAGTCCTGAGGGAATAATTAAGGATGTCCTTGTCCGAGTCAATGATCTTATCTTCCCTACAGATTTCTATGTCCTTGACATGGAAGGTGAGATGAACTCTTCTCGATCTACCCAAATTCTAGGAAGACCATTCCTCATGACTGCGAGAACCAAGATTGATGTCCATTCATGCATCTTATCCATGGAATTCAGTGACCAACTGGTCAAGTTCAACATTTTCCAAGCCATGCGATACCCATCTGAGGATCACTCTGCATTCTCAATCCATTCTTCTAAGGATACTTTTGAGAGTCAATTGAACCCCATTCCATCATGTTCCTCATGTTCAAATGAAAAAGGATCTTGTGAAATTTGCACCATGATTAACCAAGTCATAAATGGTGAAGTTGATGTGGACCTCTCATTCATAGACTCCATCAATCTAGAGGAACTTGAAAACTCTCTTGAATCCCACATCAACTCTGATCTCTACTGATCCACCTTTGAAAGTATTAAGGAGAATGAATTTGAAGCAAATGAAGTCTCTTCCTCCATTCTTGAGTTTTCTAACCCACAAATAAAATATGATACTGATCTGAAACCTCTTCCTGAACACCTGAAATATGTATTCCTTTTCCATGATCACTCTTATCTTGTCATTATCTCTTCTTCACTTACTGAAACCGAGGAGTCCAAACTTGTTCAGGTGTTAGAGGAAAACAAAAAGGCCTTAGGGTGGACCCTATATGACATACGAGGAATCAACCCTACTCTTTTCATGCATCACATCCATCTTGAGGAATCATCTAAACCAATTAGACAACCTCAAAGAAGACTCAATCCACTCATCCTTGAGGTAGTTAGGGAAGAGACCACCAAGGTTCTTCAAGCTGGTATTATCTACCCAATTTCTGATAGTGAATGGGTTAGTCCAACTCAAGTTGTACCTAAGAAGGGTGGGATAACTGTTGTCACAAATGAACATGGAGAGGTAGTCACAACTCAAGTGAAGAACAAATGGCGCGTGTGCATTGACTATAGTAAATTGAATGTTGAAATAAGAAAAGATAACTACCCTCTTCCATTCCTTGAAAAAATGTCAGAACGATTAGCCGAGAAGTCACACTATTGCTTTCTTGATGGATACACTGGCTACTTCCAAATCCCAATCGCACCTCAGGACTAAGAAAAGACTACTTTCACATGCCCCTTTGGAACATATGCATATAGAAGAATGCCTTTTGGACTTTGCAATGCTCCTGCAACATTCCATAGGTGTATGATGAGTATCTTTTCCAAATTAATTGAACACTACATGGAAGTCTTCATGGATGACTTCACCATTTATGGTGAATCATTTGAATCTTGTTTTAATTCACTCTCTATAGTCCTCCAAAAGTGTGTCAAGTGCAACCCTGTGTTAAATTTTGAAAAATGTCACTTCATGGTTGCAAATGGGATTATTCTTGGGCACATATTTTCAAAATATGGTATTGAAGTCGATCCTGCCAAAATTGAAGTGATCCAATCACTTCCTCCACCCACTTCTGTTCGATACATCCATTCATTTCTCGGTCATGCCGGTTTCTATCGGATATTCATCCATAACTTCAGTAAAATTTCCCTCCCACTCACTCATTTTCTCCAAAATGATGTCACTTTCCATTTTGATGAGGTTTGCAAGATATCCTTCATTGAACTCAAAATTTATCTTACTTCAGCCCCAATAATCCAACCCCCAGATTGGTCCTTACCCTTTGAATTGATGTGTGATGATTTTGATAGAGCTGTTGGGGCAGTTCTTAGTCAAAGAAGAGAAAATATTCCTCATGTTATCTATTATGCCTCAAAAACATTGGATGAAACTCAATCTCACTACACTGTCACTGAAAATGAACTTTTATCAGTGGTTTTTTCCTTAGATAAATTTCGGCCCTATCTCTTAGGTGCCAAAATCTTCATCTTCACAGACCATTCTACTATAAAGTTCTTACTCAAGAAAAGTGATTCCAACCTGAGGCTAATAAGATGGATCCTAATGATCCAAGAGTTTGACCTTGAAATAAAAGATAGACCAGGAAAAGAAAACCATGTAGCTGATCACTTGAGTAGAATTTCTAATTCTTGTCTTTCGGAAATCATTGATCCTGAATTCCCCATTGAGTATCTTTCATCTCTCACTCCAAAGTTACCATGGTATACCCCAATTGTAAATTACTTGGTTTCTGGTGCTTTTCCTAAAAATATTTCAAAAGAACAGAAAATGAAGTTGAAAAGTGATTCAAAACACTATTTTTGGGAAGAAAATAAACTTTGGAAAACTGGGGAAGATATGGTAATTAGGAGATGTGTTGATAAAGATGAACATTCCTCTATCTTATAATTCTGTCACTCAATGCCTGGTGGTGGCCACTTTGGACCACAAAGGACATCTCGAATGGTCCTAGACTCTGGATTCTTCTATCCTTCACTCTTCAAGGACTCACATGAGTTCTGCTAATCATATCCCACTTGCGAAAAGTTTGGCACAATTTCAAAGAGAAATGAAATTCCCCAAAATCCTTTAATTTTCTATGAGGTCTTCGATATTTGGGGTATCGATTTCATGGGACCATTTCCCCCATCCAATGGATTTTCATACATTCTTCTTGCAATTGATTATATTTCTAGGTAGGCCGAGGCCAAACCCGCTAGAAAGGATGATTCATATATTGTTAGTGAGTTCCTGAAGACACACATCTTCCACCGATTTGGCACACCTCATGCCTTGATAAGTGACTTAGGAACCCATTTTTGTAATAAAACCATGGAATCTCTTTTGAAAAAAAATGGTTTTGTACATAAAACTTCAACTTCATATCATACCCAAACAAATGGCATGGCTGAACTTTCTAATAGAGAAGTGAAAAGAGTTCTAGAGAGAATTATGAAACTCACCAGAAAAGACTAGCCTGAAAGATTTGGTGAAGCACTTTGGGCTTATCGAACTGCCTATAAAACACCCATTGGGATGTCTCTTTTTAGGATAGTTTTTGGTAAATCATGTCATCTACCAGTTGAAATCCAACATAAGACTTTTTGGGAAGTGAAAACTTCTAACTTTGATCTTAAAAAATCCGGAGAAGAAAGATTGTTGCAGTTGGCTGAACTGGAGGAGCTTTGACTTGATTCTTATGAGAATTCTATTCTTTAAAAAGAAAAATCCAAGGCACTCCATGATAAACACATCTTGAGAAAGGTATTTCATGAAGCTGAAAAGGTAATGCTCTTCAATTATCGATTTCGGCTTCACCCAGGTAAGCTTAATTCTCATTAGGAAGGTCCTTTTGTTATTACTAATGTTTACCCATTCGGTGCAGTGAAAGTCCAAGACCCCTCTTCCAAAAGGACATTCACAGTTAATGGACATCGGTTAAAGAATCACCATGAGAGGACACACAATCCTGGATCATCATCGATTTCCACCGGATCCCCAAATTCTTTAGTCGACCAACCACTAGATGGAGATGGAAACCCGCCAAATCCAAACCAGGGGGCACCTCTTTCTATTTAACTCTCTCTCTCTTCCTCCCTCTACCTATTTCTTCTTCTTCCTCTCTCGTTCATTTTTTTACCACTTTCTTTATCAAAACCTTTATTTTTCACTTTCTCTTTTGTGTCGGTGTATCTTTATTAAAAACTAAAAAAAACCTAAACAAAAAAAAAACAAAAAAAAAGAATCATAACAAATATATATATATTCAAAAAAAATCAAGAGTCATGATTACTAACCTTCTAATATTGAAATTTTGTCCAACCATTTTGGGGAGTCAAAAGACATGTTTTCAACTCAAAAATTTTGTATTTTCATCATAACTTTGGATAAAGAATTTTGTGTCAAAATTAACAATTTTTGAATGCTCAATTTTTTATTTGGAAAATTATTTTCTCAAACCATGAGGAACAACATTTGATTTCATGCCAATCCCACCTATGTCCATATTTTCAAAATGTCTGTTTTCACCCCCATTTGTGAGTCCTGAGTTTTTTGACCTTCAAGCTGAATTACCTACCTTAGTGTGCATTAATATGATAGAGGCATTTTCTGAACCACATGAGAATCACAATAGCCAAATAGTCTCTCATTTCCCTTACATTAATCCTCCTTTGGAAATACCCTTCAATCCTATGAAAACCTTTTCTTTGATATCCACATTACAAGACCAATATGTTTTCCCACCCAATATCAACATGGATTTTAATTGCATAATTTTTTGAAATTTAAGTGTGGGGGGAATTGATTTCATTGTTTGGGTACCCTATTATTGATTTTCAATGAGTTATCATCTACTTTAGGGCAAGAATCAATTTTAGTGTGGGGGAGAGGTTGACATTCAGTGTGTTTTGGGGAATTTAATGCACTTCCATTTAGGAACTTTTGTAAATGTTATTTACAAGTGTTCAAAAAAATCAAAAATGATGAAAAAAATCAAAAAAAATTGAAAAAATGGGTTGTGTATTGGGTAGGTCAAAAATCACTCTACCTCAACCTTTTATCTTGTTACAACTATTACAATTAGTGTTGTGAGGAGATCAAACAAGGGTTGGGATATGAGTGTGAGATCTGTTTCAAGGTCAACTTTCAAAAAAAACAAAGAAAAAAAAGGAAAAGAAAAAAAATAACACTTGCATTATATTCTTATTGGGAGAAGTTTTGTGTTTTTTAAATATTCTATCTTCTCATTAACTTCATATTTTCTTCCTCTATTGTGTATTTCTTCACACAATCATTCCCTTTTAAATATGTGTTTTCATTTCCTTCCATGTTTTATTTCAAAAAAAATGTGCATTGACTTTTCTATGTTAGTGTTTTAACCCTATTCTTCTCTCTCTTGGACATTATATTCCTACCATACTATAGCTATAGAAAAACCCCTTAAAAAGACCTCTTTATTATTTTGCACTTTGGATAGGTACTGGAAACTGAGATCTCTTTCAAACTCTAAGATTTTTACTTTTGGTTGGTGAAAGAGTGAACCTCCACAAATGAATTTTATCATCTTGAGAGGTGTGAGTTTTGAGTGTCCAAATTTTCCATTTCTAAATTTGAGAATGAAAAAATGAATTAGTTTTGGAACATTTTTCCTGTAATAACTTGTGGTGGAATTCAAAATGGATGAGTAAAATAGTCTAAACCTCCCCTGATTGAAGAAAATAAAATTTAAATATTTGTTGGTGAGTGAAAATGATTTTGTTATGTTTTTATATTTGTTGAACATGAGTACATTCACAAGACTAAGTGTGGGGGAGTTGATGTTGTTAATATTTTAATGTCTTATTATATAATCCCTTCACTTATTTTATATGAAATGTTCATAATTTGTGTAAAATATTAATGTTTTAATACTAAGTATAATTTTTGAGCATTTTTAGAAGTAGTCTAATTGGGTATGTTTACTATTTTATTTACAAATCTCACCCTAATGATCCAAATTGTGTATTTATTGTTTTTTAGGATTCCTAATTCAATATAAAACATTTCATTATAATGGATCATGGGCCCATTTGAAGGATCACATATACCACACAAGATGACCTACAGAATATGTGAAGAAACTGGACCAGTCATGAAGATTTAATTACTGGGATCAATCTATAAGTTAAATATCTTTCATTCTCCTCAAAAGTTCGTGGGAAAATGTAAGGAGTATTGGATAAAAATTTCAAGGCCCAAATACAAAAACAATAGGCCCAAAATATGCTTTGAAGTCCATCCCACCATTTTGGCCTAGAAATAAAATCAGTACAGTATGCATGACATATCTCATGATGTAAGAATCAAATCAAGCTGATATTTTGCATTGTGAACAAGGAGATATAGGAGGCCGACTTTTTTGAAGACATAATTCGGTTTTGAAGGCATATTCCTATACAAAAACCCTTTCACATTTTGACATCAAAAATATTGGATTAAAATGGAAAGATTAAATTTGTTTAATAAACTGGTCATAACTTTGGCTACATAGGTCCAAATGACTCCAAATTTTGAGAGAGGTTGTCCAAATTTATTATCTAAAACTTGGAATAAGGATGAGTTTTGATATTCGGATTTTTGAATATCCAACTTGGCGATGAAAGTGGAGGGACAGATTGGGAATGCAAACAGTCCACTCCTTGGGCTATAAATACTCTCCCCTTCTCTCCTTGATAGGGATTGGCATTTCAGAAGAGATGAGATCATATTGGCATGACCAAAGCCTTGAAAAAGGCTTGGGAGGATCTTCCATACTCAATTTTATACTTGAGATACCTTTCCTCCTCTCTCTTTTTTCATTTACTTTTATGTTCTTCATTGTTGTAATTTTGTAAGTCCTTTCCTTTGTAATTCTGTTTTAATGCAAGTTTCTTCTTCAATATATCTTATTATCATCCACATTATGTAGTTTAATATTAATTTTCTTAAAATAGAATAAATCAAGTTAAAATACATTCTCTTATTTCTCTTCCTCATTCAATCGAAATTCTGTTCTTAATTCTCTTCATCGTTTGTGTGTGTGTTCGGCGCACTACTCTTATCATTGTCCCTTTCTTTTTCTTATCCTTATAATTCATCACCATAAAAATATATTACCATATTAATAATCATATTAATGGATGAGTAAATCTCTCATTGGGGTGAGTTTTAAGTTAGGTATGTTAAGTGATTGAGAGCTTTTGCTTGATGAGTATTCGTTGAATTAACATTGTGTTTGTTGAACTTAGCATGTCATGGATTAATGACTTGTTTTGTTTAACGTGTGGTTTACATGGATTATTGGAACCATAAATACACAACCATAAACAAGATATGATCAAGATTAGAACCCAAAGTTAAGTTAAGGCTTGGATTAAATACTTAACCATTGGGAATTCAAATCAACGTTAACTAGTAACATGGGTGTTAATTTAAATGCAATATAAAGAAAAGCTCAAGGATGTCACAAGATTAACTAACCTAATGATGAAATCCCCCCAATCATTATCAATTTGTTAAATAAATCATAATATATTATCCATTTCAATTAATCTCTGCAAACAAACCCCCTAATCAAAATACAATCAACTAAAAATAATCGACTATTACAAAGTATCATCGCCGAGGATTCGACCTGAGAGATTCTATACACATTAGCAGAGCACTGGAACCTTGACCGGTCTATAGGTGACAATCGGCCATGAATTTCAACAATACTAATTAATTTTCTCATTTTTCAGTATGTAACTTGTTCTTTTTTACTTATATTAATGTCAATTTAAAAAACACACACTTGGTGTCATAGTGGTCACACCATGTGTCAGATTTAGTTATGGTTGACTCTTACACTTCACAAATGAATCATTTATCATTTTACTAAATTATCAAAAGAATGTAAATATTTTTTGTTCGTTTTTATTATTACACTTGTTCTTTTTACTAAAATTAAGGTCATTGTTTTTAGAAAATAGACACATTGAGTTATACTATAAGAACTCGGTTCTTCTTTGTGGTATGGATATCTAGTATTCTGTGAATTCTCTGCCTAATTGATTAAATATGGCCTAATATGAATGCATTTTGAGGAAATTGATGGATTTGGGGTTTGTAAGGCTGACTTTGAGCCTACAACCAATGTTTTGGGTGTTTTTTTAGCCTAGTGCAAAATTAGCATAAACTTTATGGGGTAGGACGCATGATTTGTAAAAAGTGTGTGAGGATGGACAATGGAAGGCTATATTCCCCACAGTTTAAGGAACCCATGCGAGAGGGTTTACACAATCGTGCGGCTAGTTCTGTAATATTTTTAGAACATGATAGAGGCTCTTCACACAGTTTGTGTAGGGTTGGTAAACCGTGCAGTTAAACCATGTGTATACCCCTTGACCTATAGAATTGTGTGCATCATCAGTTCATGGTTTTCTAAACAATTAACTTAAAATGCAAGACCAAGTATTTTGGGTAAAATGACGATTTTTCCCTAAAATGTTTTATAACTTAAAACATTTTCTCCTTTCTTAATTGTACATAAAAGAGAAATTTTGGGACCAGTTCTTTGAAAATAAACATGGATTTTAGATCCCTTCTCCATCCAACCTCTAACTCAAACATGTTTTGACTCCTAGGATTTGTAATGGTAAGGCCTTATTGTTTTATACATTCTTGATTATTCTGGATATCAATTATTCTATTTGAATTTAGACTCATATGCCCTAATTTCTTATTCTTTATATTTTCTTCAAAATTATTCCAAACCAGAATAAATCAAAGCATAATACTTGAATAGATATCAAGATTGAGCCTAAAGTAGGCAGTCTATTTCCTTTCTCTTAGAGATGATATTTTTATATATGTTAAAGTGTCGCACACCCAATTTTTTGGAGTCTTTTAAATTGATATTAAATCCTAGAGTTGATAGGTTTGAACTAATCAGTTAAACAAGATAGTTGATGGATGATTATAAGTTTTACACCATGAATATGAACCACAACATGGGTGGGTTTTTGTTAAATTGACCTTTTGTGGCTCTTACCATTGGATACCTATTAAGAATTTCATTTACCCCATGTCATGGGTTGTCAAAATGTGAACTAGGTTATGAACTGAATTTCATTGTTATGAATTGTAAATTAAAATAATTAAGGGTAAGGGATGGACGAATTTCCCATTGATTTATATATTTATTTATTATTAACACATATTTTATTTTCCGTTATTATTAAAGAATAGTTTATGAGATGAATTGATAAAATTGGATTGAATTAATTAAAATTTTCATCTTCTAATGTCAGATATATGATATATATAAGTCATGTGATAGCTTGATAGATTTGTTAGGATTTTTATATTAAAATTTTACATGTTACTATTTGAATGGACCTTGAATTGATAAGACCATGTGAGCTAAAGGGAGTATATGCATTGTGATGGATTCGTTTTTCTTGGGATTCTTTGTATATGAAAATTCCAATGTCAGTAATGTTGACACAATGATATGTAATAAATTGGTGAATCATGGGAAGCTTGTTGTATTTTTATTCCCACGTGAGTAAATGAATGACCAATCCTTATATGGATGTCCAATGTTTGAGTTGCCCCTTGAGGTCAAATTGATATTAGATGCACTTGGATTTGACCTTGGCATGTTAAATGAAAATTTTAGGGATTGATTTATTTAAATAATAATAGACTTGGGTGGTACATTGATTGAAATTAGAATGCTATCTATAAACTCATGTGACTATTGTCCTTTATAACATGGGTTATACGTGGATCCACTTAGGATTCCATGGATGGGCACAATGGTGAATTGTTATTATGCCACAATTGTTACATGGATCCATTTATGGATAACACAAACAAAATCAATGAGGCTAGACATATATGTTAAGTGATGCATGGATTCATATGTGAACTCCATGGGAAAACTCTAAGGTCATTTGAATATTATTATTTGGGTTGTACTCGGTCTTCTGTGAGAAGCGTCTTGGATGGAATCAATTGGATGGTACATTTTACCCCACCTAGAGGGATACTGGGTTCTTGAGAGTTTCTCCAAGGATGGGAATGTTGGGTGTTTGATGATATTTCAACTGAAGTGATACTTAAATTCTAACTTAGAATTTTCAAGGTTAGGATTAGGTTCTGAATTGAATATAGAATTAAATGACTATTATGATTCATCTATAAGCCCAAAGAAGAAGGTTCGTGTCAGTATTGATTTGTATCATTTAGATATCATTCTAATCCATTTGTTGTGCTTCTAGATACACTGGGGATTCCATGCTTCATTTGGATCCCTAAAATTATAAAATCAATATAGTTTAATTTTTTAATTAATATACATTCTATGTATATGGAAAATAGTGCATGTGGGATGTTTACTTTTGAGTACTTCCTTTCTTACTTCTTTTCTTATTGATCATTTCCATTCACATATATTGATCGAGTGATTGGCATAGACCATTAGTGGTTTCCTACTAGGATTATTTCTCACACCATGTATGGGTCACCTTTTCAGACCCAAAAAAATATACGATTATAGGCAATGATAAGGGAAAACACCCTCTTATAGGTACTTGGTTTACTATGTAGGATAAGGAGAGCATGGGTCCATACTGAGGCATGATATGATACTGGGATTCCTTTTGTAATTTTTTTCATTTTTTTATATAGATTGTGAATATTTCTTGAATTTCTATTTTGGTAGACTTATTAGAGAAATAGGACATGTATAATCATTTTGTGTATGATACATATTCCTCTATTGTAATTTATCAGTCTTCAGATATTTGTTTCAGTTTTATGGTTTGTTGTTTCCTCTATATAATAATTATATTTTTCTGATATGTTACACTCTTCTAATGAGTTAATAGTATCCACAAAGACTCACTTAGGCCCTCATTGCTACTTCATAGCCTCTGTAATTTTGGGAGATGTGTTTGAGGCCATGTGACCGATTGGGTATGGAGCACCATTGAGTGGCATTCAAAACCAAGATGTTACAAAGTGATATCATATTAATTTTTTTCTGACTAACTTACTATTTAGTGATAATAGAAAGGGATGTGAAAGAATATGAATTTGGTAATGAGACATTCCCAGGAATAAATAACACACATACATTAAAAATCCAAATTGTCTCGAATTGTATTTCTATTTTCAAGAATTTGGATATTAAAGTTCAATTGATTCAACCATTGGGAGATACACATGATTTATGTTGTTATTGTTGATGTGATTTTGGGTTCTATTGTGTTGAAACCCAATGAGATGAGGTTATGAAATCTTCTATGTCATACAGGCACCAGATATATTTCAAATTCCATGAATTATTCCATACCATTTTGGATGTATTATTGATTCCATGATGTTGTGATAGATTCTTTTGTACAAATTCATGTTGTTGTGTTGGGTATATTATGATATATTATGGTGTCAAAAATATGGACACCAATTTTTGTTAAATGAGGTGTATGGGACTTATTGGCTAGAAATTTGGTGGATAATGATTCATCCTTAATGAGAATTGTTATATGATGTGCCATAAGTGTACACCTTTATTTGATTCTTGGGGAGTATAGGCCCCCACGGATCAGAATTCATTATGCCAGTAAATTTCCATTCTAAATGGAATGTGATAAACTTGAAATGATTATAAATTAAGAAAATGTTATTTTATTCTTAGTTTTAAATGAAATGAACATCAAGGAAAGTGAAATTAAAATGAATTATGATAGAATACATGGCTAGACCCGACCATAGTAGTAGGACTTTGGTAGTAACTCACATTTTTCGGACACCAAAACATGATACATGGGGAAGGTAAAGGATTGAGTTTATATAGAAGAAGGTTTTTACTAATCTTGTTTGAATATATATTATTTTGAGTTGCGAACTTTGATAATGATACAGATCTATGGTGTGAGTCTTCCATTATGGATACATTCCACCCTGATGAACTCAAGTTGTTTTCCATGAGGGTGGCGATGATCACACTACAGAGGTAGTAGGTCATGGGATACCAGTGGACCCTCTTGTTGTGACTACTGCGACACCAACTATTATGCTAGATATAGGTGTTGAGGAATAGTTATGTGAATGATTTATTTTGTTCATAAAAACCATTTAGGGAGTAGTGGAACCTTACCTGAAAATGGTATAGTTGATGTGTGAAGGTTCGGTTTCTTCATCCGACCATGTTTTCGAGGGAGGACAGAACACAGGTTCCACAGTCATGGCTCGAGGCCATATTGTCTATCATAGAGCACTTAGATACCCCTATTGATAGGATGGTTATGGTATCTTTGTACATGATACATTATTATTACAAGTTATGGTGGGATGTTATCACCTAAACTAATCTTTATCAGGAGATTTCATAGATGGAGTTTCATAAAACCTTATACAAGAAAATTCTTTCTTGAGAATCTAAGGGCTAATAGATCCCATGAGTTCTTACATCTATAGCATAACACACTATCATTCATGGACTATTCATCCCATTTTATTGAGCTCCATAATTTTTCACCAACTCTAATGGGTGATTGGTTATCAAAATCTAGTAGATTCAAGGATGGTCTCACTTTTGAAATTTGATCATAGGTAAATATATTTCAGTTGATTATTGTATCAAGGTTAGGGAATCAGGCACCGATCATAAAGAGTAATTTGAGGGAATATAGAGGTGCAATCTAGGGTGGTTCGACACCTTGTTCTAGTATTAAATTTACAGGTAGTAGGAAGATTCACCTGGTGATACCATGTGGTGATATTAATAGTCATAAAATCCCTTCATATAGCCAATTGAGGTGCCACCAGTGTCATCAGTTGAGGCATATAGGGACTAATTTTATGAAGGACCTAGTCGAGTGTTGATCTTGTGGAAATATGGGACACATCTAGAACTTATTTAGAATGTTTCCACTAGATTCCAATTAAAGAGTGACTATACCGTCACCATGGTCAAGAGTAGGATCAGTAACTTCTCACAAGACAGGGAGTTGGGGTACAGATGGCAGATCTGGTTGAGGTGGTTATCGTGGTCATGGTAGTTGGACCATAAACATACAACTACGGTAGGGTGCATCATCTCAGGGTAGCCAGGTAGTATTACAGGGTTGTAGTATAGGCCAGGAATATGCAGTTCAATAGAACTGTGAGGAGAAGGATCTTGGAACTTCTATTGTCAGAGGTAATATTCTTATAGCCTTTATATTATCTTATGAACTCTTTGAGATAATTGCTTCAAAGATGATTAAATATTTTCCCATTATTGATAGCCTTATGATTAGTGTTCATAATTCTGAAGACATCATGAATCTTGACACACCTTTGGGAATTATAAATGAGGGTGTACAACAGTTCAGGGATTCCCCTTTAATATAGGTGGGTGTCGCTTTGTATAAGACCTCTTAATCCTCAAGATTATAGGCTTGGGTATCATTCATGGGATGTACTAGTTGGTTATTTTTTATGATTTCATTAATTTCCATCTCCTCTAGGTGATATTTGAATCACTAGAGGGTATAGAGTTCATTCAAACGGGTGAATGTGATTTCCAGGCAAGCCGATATGGACCTGAGGATCATAGGTTAGGTGGTATGGAAACCCTAATAATGATTTTATATCTGGATGATCAGGTGAAACATGTGAATGATTTTCCTCTAGTGGTTTATCAATTTAGGGATAGATTACCATATGATTTCTCAATATTACCTTCAGTGAGATAGGTAGAGTTGTAGCACCCCTGGTTTGAGGTATGTGGCCTTTTTAGGCATTTTTATGTATTTAAAGTGCATGGAATGAGTTGGGAAGAGGTTGGGAGAGTTTGGAATGGTTTTGGGTGAGTTTGGAGGCTTTTAAAGGGGTGCACAATTTGAGCATGGTTAGTGTAAAATGTGCATATGATTCCGGAAACCGTGCAGGGGGAGACAGTAGGCTCCGCACGGCCTGCGCATGGTTTTCCAAACCATGTGAGGAAACCGTACGGACTCTGGCTCTCAAGGCAGTGGCGTGCGCACGGTTAGCGCATGGTTTTCCAAACTGTTCGGGCTAACCGTGCGGCCACTTAAAGTTAGGGTTATAAGTTCCGGGCTCACTTGGGATTGCCTCATTTCACTCCTCTCTTCCTCCCACTTGAGCCTCACTCGGGTTTTTGGGTTCTTAGGGGTTAGTGGTGCTCTCCCACTCATTTTGGAAGTGATTCGAAGGGGTTTCAAGGTTGTTTCTACCGGGTAAGTCTTTCCTCTTGCTTCTCTTGTGTTTTCCTCTAGATCTACTTCCCTCTCATTCATGGTTTTCTAGATCTACACTGGTTTTGTGTAGATATAGGGTTGGGGTTGCCTTGGATGTTAATATTAAGGCTTGTGGATGTTAGGGAAAGTGATCTAGAGAGGTTTCGGTGGTGCGTTTTCCAGATTTGAGGCACGGTTGTTTGAGGGTCGATTTCTTGAGAACCCTAAAGGTAGGTGGATTCTCTCCCGACTCCACTTGGGTATAACTAATAGTTACATGTTAAAATTAATTCGTTGTGATGGAAATTAATTGTTCTATGATGTTTGATTTTGGTTGGAAATCCATTTGGGGTTTTTTGGGGAAAAAGGGGGTTTCATGGTGAAATGTTTTTATTATTCATCTTAAAATAGAGATTTTAAAATGGGATTGATGAGATTGATTTGGGAAAATGGTTGATGAAAAATGGGTTTCAAGAAAGAGGTCATTTTATTGAAAAGGTGCTTTGGCATGGAAAATGATTTTTCAATAAATGGTTGATTTATTGAATGGGATTGATATGAAATGGAATTGGGTGATTACATGATGTTGTGATCTTGCTTTGGATTGTTTTAAATTTTGTGTGTAAGTGGTCGGGAAGTACCACTATAATGAAGGGGATGGATAGTGGATGGAAGGGTCACCATCAAAGTATAAGTGGGTGGGAAGTGCCACTAATTTTGAATGGGTGAATGGGTTGGACGGAAGTGCCACTGTTTGGTCATTTTGGTTGTTGTTGTGCATTGTTTTGCAAAAAGGAATTGTTGTGCTAATATGTGAGTAAGAGAATGGATTATGGCATTTTTTTGGATTTCCCTTGGTGGTTTGGTTAGGGTGGAATGGCTTGGTAAGGGTGTGGTTGGCTTATGGTAATGGTTTCACTTGTAATTATTTTATATAATTTGTTTTATATAAATGTGCTAACAGTTTTATCCGAGTGGCATGTGTAGGGAAGTCATTTGGGGAAATCCTTCTGAGATTTAGTACTCACCCCATGTTTTGGCACGTTGGTGTCTTTGCAGATGTTGTGTACCATGATGTGGGCAAAGGTAAGGTATCAACCTTTTTTAGTGGTGCGTTGTGATGTCTTGGTGGAACTTGGAGCTTGGAGCTTGGGGTGGATCTATGGTGGTGTCATGGCTCATGGTATTCTTTTTGAGTCTTCTACATTGTACTCTGATATTGTATTGGGTTGTGTTGACATGTGAGATTATGGATGACCTGGTTGTCTTTGGTAATGTATGAGGTTTGTTTCGTTGACATTCATCATTTAGTTGTGGTTGTTGGTTGGCTTTATCTCAAGGGAAAATCGTTCCCCAATTGTTCTTGGAGCCCTCAGCATTTATTTCCAGCCTTTAGTGCCTTGGGAACATCTCTTAAGGCCAAGTAACCCTCACCGCCTCCTCAAGACAATGAGGTGGGGGCGGGGTGTTACAAGTGGTATCAGTTTGTTTGGTCCTTTGGAGTTGATCCTCAGATTTGGTGTTGACATTCATTGTGGTACATTCCTTGAGTCAGGATGGTATCAAGGCATAGGAATGTCGTAACTTGGATTGTAAATAATAAAATGACATAGCTAACCCTTTTATGATGAAATTCAAGTTACCAGGGAGTTGGGTACATAAGTGTTTTGGAGACACTTATAGGCATTGGATATCTCATTGTCGTGGGTGTAGCCAATGATATGACCATGGCATGCATGGTAGAAATGAATTCCCTCTAGGATGCATATTTCATCGGGGTATAATGATTTATGATGTGATATGAATATGTGAAATTTTAATGTGAATAAATTGGTATTTTGAAAATGGTTTGATTTTCAAAATGGTAAAACATGGCACATGTTGAAAAATGTGAACTAGTGGAAATCCTTGTTGTGATAGTGTTGTGTAATCTGATTTGAAATGGGATTTAATGATGTCTACAGAAGTGAGACTCATGGTTGTTTGTTTTCAGTTGATAGAAATGTCACCGGGTAGGCGTCGTAGAGACCA
Organism: Viscum album; assembly: GCA_963277665.1. Taxonomy (NCBI): domain Eukaryota; kingdom Viridiplantae; phylum Streptophyta; class Magnoliopsida; order Santalales; family Viscaceae; genus Viscum; species Viscum album. The sequence continues at coordinate 942,355,105 of OY728129.1, forward strand.
ACCGAAGGAGGCTGCTGAGAATGTGGTAGCACCTAAGCCTCAGGTGAACCAATAGCTAGTGCAAAGCATAGTGTAAGCTTTCCAAGCTGTGGAAAGTGGAAATAGATTGGATTAACCAAGGAATGTGGATCATGCGGTTCAGTTTCAAAAGAAGAATCCACCCATATTCAGGGGTGATTCAGAGCAGGAGAGGGAAGAAGCTTTGTTGAATAGAATGAACAAGATCTTCGTGTTCTTGGGAACACCAGTAGCGTTAAAAGTGAAGTTGGCCATGTATATGTTGGAATATCTTTCCCTTCAGTGGTGGGAGTTGGTAGTCCAAGCTGGGACGGACCAGGGTATGACATGGTAAGGCTTTGAGGAATTGTTTAACAAAAAATTCTACCCACATACGTTTAGAATTCAGCGTACGAATGATTTCTTCAGTTTGAAGCAAGATCTGATGTTGGTGACGGAGTATGCAGCTAAGTTTAGGAACTTAGTGTGGTTTTCACCCAAGGTGGCGGGTAGCACATAATTTAAGGAAAGGATCTTTGAAACGGGGTTAAGGCAAGAAATTTTTTCAAAGATAGAGGTGTTGTGTATAGATGATTACATAGAGATAGTGAATAGAGCCTCGGTGGATGAGCGGGATCTGTTGGGAGCTCCGGGCGGGGGAAGCATGGTGGTACCCATGGGGAATAGTGGTAACTCTAATGTTGGGTTTAAGCGGAAGAGGGACACTTATTCCCAGGGTGGGAATATGGCATATAATCTGACGGCAGGATTGGTGAATCTTCTTCCGAAACCCCAGAGTAAGATGAGATGTTTTCAGTGTGGTTCTACAGGCCACATCAAGCGGGATTGTACAACACAACCTCGAGCATGTCATAATTGTAAGCATATGGTCCATCTGCAGCATTATTGTCAGAATGCTCCAAGGTCGGGTGCGCGTGACACACCTCAGGGATCGCAGACGTCGTATGCTTCGATGGGATAGGGACAACAGCATACCCCTCGACAACAGAGTAAAGTGGGTCATGGTGATTCTCGAAACACCATGACACCTTATCAGGGAAATAAAGAATAAAGTGTGGCAAGAAAACATGTGTCTGGAGTCAAGAAGGTTGTGGTGGATGATCATTTCTGACCATCCACGTTGCGTGGTACTATTATTTTAAATTCTACCTTGATGCAAGTGTTGTTTGATATGGGTGCTTCACACTCTTCTATTGCTGCACGTGTGGTTGATTTTTTGGGTTTAAGGGTAGAAATTATGCCCTCAGTTTTGAAACTTCAAACTCCTCTGGGTCTAAGAGAGTGTCTAGCTTTCTTGTGTAGAAAATTTTGTATCGTTGTGGGTGAGGTTGAGATAGTGTGGAACTTCTCAATGCTTGAGATTAATGGTTATGATGTAATCCTGGGAATGGATTGGCTGGTGGCTTTTCAAGCCCACATCGATTGTGATGTGCGAACAGTGGCTTTTATGACACACGATGGCATTATACATCTCTTTAGAGGAGAGAGGTGTGAAAGGCAGGGTTCAATGAGTTTTTTGGCACCAGCAGTGGGTACGTTATTATATCAGTTGGTGGTTTTGTCATTGGAATCAGTAGAGGGTGTTGAGAAGAGTGTTCCTCCAGTAGTGGTGGATCAGTTCATGGATGTTTGTCTTGATTAATTCTCTGGGTTACCTCTCGTAAGAGAATTGGAGTTTACAATTGATCTCTTTATGGGGACCAGTCCTATCTCACTTTCTTCTTATCGGATGGCACCAGATGAATTGCAGGAATTGAAAATCCAGTTGGAAGAGTTAGAAAACAAAGGGTTTATCCATCCTAGCACGTCTCTGTGGGTTAGCGCCGGTGTTTTTTGTGAAAAAGACGGATGGAACCTTGAGGTTATGTGTTTATTATCATATACTTAACCAAGTTATGATAATGAATAGATATCCACTTCCACGAATCAATGATTTTTTCGACCAGTTGAGGGGAGCCCAATGGTTCTCCAGGATCGACCTAAGCTCGGGATATCATCAATTGTGGGTGAGGAATGAGGATATTTATAAAAAAGCTTTCATAAGTAGATATGACCATTATTAATATGTGGTTATTCCCTTTGGTCTAACTAATGATCCAGTGGTGTTTATGGTATTGATGAATTGGATATTTCAGAGATATTTGGATTCATTTGTGGTGGTGTTTTTCGACGATATTATGGTGTATTCAAAGACAAGGGTGGAGCATGAGCAGCACTTGGCGACAGTGCTGGGGATCTTGAGGGATCATCGGTTGTATGAAAAGTTGTCAAAGTGTGACTTTTGGATACAGGAAGTTCGTTTTCTTGGCCATGTGATTTCTGAAAGGGTTGTTTCAGTGGATCTAGAAAAGATAGAGGATGTTGTCTCGTGGCAACCGCCAAAGAATGTGTTTGAGATAAGGAGTTTCCTTGTTATAGCTGGGTATTATCGGCATTTTGTTCGTGATTTTTCATGTTTGGCTTCATCAATGACAGCTTTTACAAGAAATAATGTTCCATTCTAGTGGAATGAACAGTGTCAACAGTGTTTCGAAGAGCTAAAGGGCCATCTTACATCAACACCAATCTTGGTTTTTCCAAAACTGGGAAAATGGTATGTGGTGTATTGCGATGCATCAATATCAGGGTTGGGGTGTGTTCTTATGTAAGGGAATCATGTGGTTGCGTATGGATCACGACAGTTGAGAGTGCATGAGAAGAACTACCCAACTCATGATTTGGAATTGGCAGCAGTGGTCCATGCTTTGAAAGTGTGGCATCATTGTCTCTTCGGTGAGAAATTCACGGTATATACAGATCATAAGATCTTGAAACACATTTTATCACAAAGGGATTTGAACTTGATGAAAATGAGATGGATGTAATATCTCCAGATGTTTGATTTTGACTTAATGTACACACCGGGTAAGGGAAATTCGCTGGAGGATGCATTAAGTAGAAAATCATATGCTCAGGTGGTGAAAAAAGAATCATACCAGTGGCAGTTGATGTCGGTTATAGCTGATATGAGGTTGGAATGTGAGGACCAGGGCGATAAAGTGGTCTTCTTTCTAGTTTTTTTGATTCCTAACTTGGTTGGCCTAGTTAGAGAGGCACAGATATCTGATTCTGAGTGTGTGACTGTGGGGTCAAGACTCAATGGTGGGGAGACCATTGAGGGTTGGAAACTGAATGGAGATTAAGTTTTGTGTTTTTGGAATCGGATGGTAGTACCAGTTTCTTGTTAGGAGGATCTTCTCATGGCGTATCATCAATCCAGGTGGGCTGTTCATCCTAGAATTTAGAAAATGTATAAAGCTCTGAAGGTGCAGTTCTGGTGGGCTAGTATGAAAAGAACCATGGTGGAGTTCGTTTTGATATGATTGACTTGTCAGCAGGTCAAGGCGGAGCATCAAAGGCTAGTGGGAATGTTGCAGTCTTTACCAATCCCTGTTTGGAAGTGGGAGCAAATAGCGATGGATTTTGTTACAGGTCTCCCAAGAACAGTCAAGAAGCACGATACCATTTGGGTGATAGTGGATCAGCTAACGAAGTTGACCCATTTCATCCCGATTCGTGAATCTGATACGGTGGAGGATCTGTCCAAAATCTATATCCAGGAGGTGTTAAAGAGGCATGGTGCTCCAATTTCGATTGTATCAGATAGATATCTGAGGTTTACATCTCATTTCTGGAAATCCTTACAGTAAGACCTTGGGACGTAGTTGACGATGAGCACGGCATATCACCCTCAGACGGATGGTCAATCCAAGAGGACAATACAAACCCTGGAGGATATGTTGTAGGCTTGTATCATGTATTTTGGTGGATCATGGGAGGAACACTTGTTGATGGTTGAGTTCTTGTACAATAATAGTTACCAGGAATCCATACAGATGCCTCATTTTGAAGCATTGTATGGGCAGTCGTGTCGTTCTCCACTATGTTGGGTGGAAGCGGGTGAGTCTTCGATGGTTGGACCAAATATTGTCCATGAGACTACAGAGAAGATCAAGTTGATCAGGAAGAGAATGGAGATAGCTCAGAGTCGTCCGAAATTGTATGTGGATCATCGTCGACGGTCGTTGTCGTTCGAGGTGAGTGATCATGTTTTCTTGAGGATCTCTCCTAGGTTGGGACATCATCTGTTTGAGAAGCAGGGAAATCTATCTCTGATGTATATTGGACCTTTTGAGGTTCCTGAGTGGGTTGGTGAGGTGGCTTGTCATTTGGCTTTTCCACCATAGTTTAATGCGGTGCACAATGTGTTTCATGTGTCGCAGTTGAAAAAGTATCTGCTGGATCGTGACCATGTGATTCGATGGGATCATGTTCAGATAGAACCGGATGATTCATTAGTGCACGTGCCAGTTCGGGTTGTGGATAGGCAAGATAAAGTATTGCATGGTAAAATCATCAGTTTAGTTCGTGTTTTGTGGCAACATGGTCAGGTTAAAGAGGAGACTTGGGAGCGGGAGAAAGAAATGGCCGAGCAGTGGCCCGAGCTCTTTCGGAAAACGGTGGGTTCACTAATTCTTGAGGACGGAAATTCCAATGGTGGGGAGAATGTAGCACCCCTGGTTTGAAGTATTTTGCCTTTTTTTATGCATTTTTATGTATTTAAATTGCATGGAATGAGTTGGGAAGAGGTTGGGAGAGTTTGGAATGGTTTTGGATGAGTTTGGAGGCTTTTAAAGGGGTGCACGGTTTGAGCACGGTTAGTGTAAACCATGGATATGCTTCAGGAGACCGTGCAGGTGGAGAAAGTAGGCTTCGCATAGCCTGTGCACGGTTTTCCAAACCATGCGAAGAAACCATGTAGACTCTGGCTCTTGAGGCAGTGGTGTGCGCACGGTTAGTGCATGGTTTTCCAAACCGTGCGAGCTAACCGTGCGGCCACTTAAAGTTAGGGTTATAAGTTATAGGCTCACTCGGGATTGCCTCATTTTACTCCTCTCTTCCTCCCACTCGAGCCTCACTCAGTTTTTTGGGTTTTAAGGGGTTAGGGGTGCTCTCCCACTCATTTTCGAAGCGATTCGAAGGGGTTTCAAGGTGGTTTCTCCCGGGTAAGTCTCTCCTCTTGCTTCTCTTGTGTTTTCCTCTAGATCTACTTCCCTCTCTTTCATGGTTTTCTAGATATACACTTTTTGTGTGTAGATATAGGGTTGGGTTTACCTTGGATTTTAATATTATGGCTTGTGGATGTTAGGGAAAGTGATCTAGAGAGGTGTCGGTCGTGCGTTTTCCGGATTTGAGGCATGGTTGTTCGTGGGTCGATTTCTCAAGAACCCTAAAGGTAGGTGGATTCTCTCCCGACTCCACTTGGGTTTAACTAATAGTTACATGTTAAAATTAATTTGTTGTGATGGAAATTAATTTTTCTATGATGTGTGATTTTGGTTGGAAATCCATTTGGGGGTTTTTGGGGAAAAAGGGGGTTTCATGGTGAAATGTTTTTATTGTGCATTTTAAAATAGAGATTTTAAAATGGGATTGATGAGATTGATTTGGGAAAATGGTTGATGAAAAATGGGTTTCAAGAAAGAGGTCATTTAATTGAAATGGGGTTTTGGAATGGAAAATGATTTTTCAATAAATGGTTGATTTATTGAATGGGATTGATATGGAATGGAATTGGGTGATTGTAAGATGTTGTGATCTTGGTATGTCTTGTTTGAAATGTTGTGTTGAAGTGGGCGGGAAGTACCACTATAATGAAGGGGATGGATAGTGGATGCAAGGGCCACCATCAAAGTATAAGTAGATGGGAAGTGCCACTAATTGTGAATGGGTGAACGGGTTGGACAGAAGCGCCACCATTTGGTCGTTTTGGTTGTTATTGTGCATTGTTTTGCAAGACGGAATTGTTTTTCTAATATTTGAGTATAAGAATAGCTTATAGCATGTTTGTTTGGCTTATCCTTGGTGGCTTGGTTTGGGTGGAATGGCTTGGTAAGGGTGTGGTTGGATTATGGTAATGGTTGCAGTTGTGATTATTTTATATAATTCGTTTTATGTAAATGTGCTAACAGTTTTATCCTAGTGGCGTGTGTAGGGAATTCATTTGGGGAAATACTACTAAGTTTTAGTACTCACCCTCTGCCTTGGAACGTTGGTGTATTTGTAGATGTTGTGTACCATGACGTGGGCAAAGGTAAGGTATCAACCTCCTTTAGTGGTGTGTTGTGATGTCTTGGTGGAACTTGGAGCTTGGAGCTTGGGGTGGAGCTATGGTGGTGTCATGGCTTATGGTATTCTTGTTGAGTCTTCCGCATTGTACTTTGATGTTGTATTGGGTTGTGTGGGCATGTGAGATTATGGATGATCTGGTTGTATTTGGTAATGTATGAGGTTGGTTTTGTTGACATGCATCATTTAGTTGTGGTTCTTGGATGGTTTTATCCCAAGGGAAAATCATTCCCCAATTGTTCTCGGAGACCTCAGAATTTATTTCCAGCCTTTATCACCTTGGGAATATCGCTTAAGGCCAAGTTAACCTCACCGACTCCTCAATCCAATGAGGAAGGGGTGGGGTGTTACAAGAGTTATCTATCGAGGTAGATCCAGGAGCTACACCAGTATGAATTACACCTTAAATGGTGGTACTGATGGAGTTGTAAGAGATCAATAGGCATCTTGAGGATTTAGAGGCAAATAGTTTAGTCTAACCTAGTACTTCACCTTGGTGTTTTCCTGTACTTTTAGTGAAAAATGTGGACGTTACCCTAAGTCTATGTGTGGATTATTGAATGGTGATCCATAAGATGGATAAGAACAAGTATCCAACTCCATAGACAGATGATATCCTCAACTATCTCTAAGGTGGCCAGGTCTTCTCAAATATTGATTTTAGATTTGGTTACCATCTGGTGCATGTTAGACCATCAAACATAAATCACACTACCTTATGAAGTTGTTATGGCCTTTATGAGTATTTTTTTATAATTTTCGGTCTCAAGAATGTGCCATTAGTCTTTGTGGAACATATGAAATGAGTTTTTCCCCCATTCCTATATTATTTTATTGTGGTTTTCTTGGATGATACCATGGTTTATTCTCACAATTGAAAAGACCCTAAAAACATATTGAGATCATTTTTAATACACTGAGAGAGAATCAGTTATAAGATAAACTCACAAGGTTCCTCTTCTAGATAGATCAGATTCCCTTCTTGGGTCACATTATCTTACAAATAGGTGTATCAGTGGACCCAAAAAAGGTGAGAGCAGTAGTTACCTTGGAGAATCCCATAAACATGTTTGATGTGCTGAGTTTCCTAGGGTTGGTTTGTTATTAGAGGCATTTCATACATTACATATCATTCTTAGAAGTGCTATTGAATAGTTTGACTAAGCACGGTGAGAAGTATGTTTGGTTAGATTCATGTGAGGTAGACTTTCAAGGGTTCAAAGGGAGATTGAATTTAATGTTGATATTTATTTTTCAAGAGTTGGGTTGGATTTTCACTATGTACTATGATGCATTAGGTATTGGACTATGATAAGTTCTTATGCAGTGGGATAGATTCATCACATATGGGTCTCAGAAGTTGACACCACACAAGTGGAATTACCCATCAAAAAATTTTGAGTTAGCTTTAGTGGTTCACGCATTTCACAGTTGGATTCATTACCTATTGGGAGAGAGTTTTTAGTATAAATGGACCATAATAGCCTCATGTATATATGTACACAGTGTGATATAAACCTAAGGTAGTGATAGTGGATCAAATACCTTCTGTCTTTCAACATCGAGCTAGCCTATATTCTTGGTAATGTCAATGTAGTGGTCGATACACAGAACATGAGGACATAGATACAGGTAGTGTAGTAGGTTAGTAGCTAGTGGTAGCTTATGGATTCTTTCTTCGAGATGAACTTGGAGGTGCACAAACATCATGGGAAGACTTTTATTTCATCTGTAGCTATGAAATTTGCATTACTGGATAAAGGATGGATAATGCAGCTATTAGATTACGAAGGCCTATTTATACGAGACTGTGTGGATAGTAAGGACCCTCCTCTTTGTTGGACCATTGGTGATGATGTGATCCTACACGTACATGGTTGTGTATGGGTCACTTTTGAGATGTGTGAGTATAGGATTCAATATTTTCATTCATTTGACTGGGAACTACACCTTGGTGTCACCAATATGTATCGATATTTACATTGTCAATAGTGGTGATCGAGCATGAAAAGAGATGTTTCGGGTTTTTTCATGAGGTGTCCCACCTTTTAATAGGTGTAGGTAGAACACCAGTGACCAGCCTAACTTTTTCAGTAGTTATCCATTCCCAAGAGGAATTAGAATGGTGTCCTGATGAATTTCATAACTAGTATATTGAGGTCAACTTGAGGTAATGATGTTGTATGGGTTATTGTTGATAGTCTCATGAATGGTGATCATTTCATACCAATCAAGTAAAACTATATTGTGGATGAGATTGGGTGGTTTTAAATCCATGAGATTCTAAGACTACACTTGGTTATAGATACTATCATTTCATATAAAGATTCCCATTTCACTTCTATATTCTTTAATGGGCTATAGAGGGTGTTGGGCACACATGCACTTCTAAGTACAACATACCACCCCTAGATAGATGGTCAGTCAGAGCACACGATTTAGGTGCATGAGGAAATGCTGCGAGCTTATTTCATGGATTTAAAGGACTCTTGGGATAGGCATAGAAAACTGGTTGTGTTCACCCACAATAATATCTTTCAAGACATAATTCAGATGCTACTATATGAGGCTATGTATGGTAATCCATGCCGATCACCCTTATGTTGGATGGATGAATGAGAGGAAGCTATACTAAAACATCATCTTTTCTAAGAGACCACTAAGAATTTCTAGTTGATTCAGAAGTGTATGGATACTATGAAGTCTCATTAGAAATCATATTTTGATCACCATAGACGACCTTAGGATTTTGAGGTCAGGGATCAGGTTTTCCTCTATTTTTCATTAAAGATAGGACATAAGGCAATCAAGATAAAGGTTAATCATTCATCGAGATACATCAGGACATTTGAGATTCTAGAGAGAGGCAATCTGATAGCCTATTAGTGTTAGTGACCTCAGAGGTATCAGGATATGCAAGATTTCTTCCATGTTTCTTAGCTTTGGAGATAATATTCATACTCGTCGCATGCTCTTTATCCTGAGGAGTTTTATTTGTAGGAGTGTTCATCCTTTGAGAAGAAACCTATACGTATTGTGGATCATAGCATGAAGGTTATTTGAGGTTATTTTTTTCCATTAGTATGGGTGTTATGGAAGCATGAATGAGTTTAGGATGAAACAACAGAGATGGAGGTCAATGTATGATCGTAGTTGTTGGAATTTTTCTTAAATCATGATTAACCGCCCTTGGAAGGGAAATTTGGAGACGAATTTCTTTAAGGTGGGATTTTTGTAAGAACCCTGCTCTTTATTGAGGAACGAATCTCTAGTTTTCCATCATTTCTCAAATTAATTGCATAAAGATTTACTAATTTGAATTCATATTGATGTAATAGAGATATCAGGGGTGTCTGGGGATGGTTCAGAACACAGAATCCATGTTTTGCAGTGTTTTAGGCATAGTTCATGATTATTATAAACCGTGTGGGTCAGGCTACATGGTTTTTATAAATCATACAAGGCTGGAGAATGGAGGCTTATATTCTACACGGTAAGAGGAAACTATGTGGATAGGGGTTTAATTTTTGTAAAACATAATAGAGTCTCTTCACATGGTTTTCACCTGTTTTTTAAACTTTGTGGGTAAACCATCTGAGTTACCCTTGAACCATAAAAACCTATCCATGATTGGAAAACTTTTTTTCCAAATGGTGTGCCTAAATTGTGTGGCCCATTATTTTGGGTAAAATGGTTATTTTTCCCACGAAATGTTTTAAAAATTAAAACTTTTTTCTCCTTTCTTAATTACACATATAAGAGATTTCATGGGATATTTTCATGGAGACTACCCTTGTATTTCATATCCCTTCACTATACGACCTCTGATTCGATAGTTTTTCAGCTCCTTGGATCTATAATAGTAATTCTTTAATTACTTTTTAGATGTTCTTGATTCTTTTGGATATCAATTTCTCTATTTTGATTACGTTCAAATGCCTTAATTTCCTATTATTCATCATTCATAATATTTCATCCAAAATAGGATGAATCGAAGCATGATAATGGACAATATATCACACATGAGCCTAAGGTAGGTGTTATTGTTCCCTTCTCATAGATTCAAGCTATTTATATATGTTGGATTGTCGCTTTGCAAATTTCTGAGTGTCACCTAAATTTAAATTAAATCAAGGAATTTATAGGTTTGAAATAATTAGATAAAGAGGATAGTTAATGGATGTTTATAGGTTTTACACTGTTAATATAAACCACCCCATGGGTGGTTTTTTGTTAAATGGACCATTACTGGATTTTAGCCTTGGATGCCTATGATGGATTCCCATTAACCCAGGTCACGGGATGTCAAAATATGAATTGTATTACGAAAAGAATTGAAATGGTATGAAATGTAATTTAAATCAATTAAGGTTATGGGATATATGGATTTCCCCTTGACCCATGTATGCCATTTTTTAATGCATGTTTTCCTTTTCCTTATGAGTAAAGTATAGGATATTCAATGAATTGATGCAATTTGTTTGAATTGTTTAGATTGTTGATCGTCCCATGTGATATATATGATAACTAAGCCATATGATAGCTTAATAGGATTGTTAGGATTATTAGGCTTGTTATATTAAAATTTTCCATGTGATTATTTGAATGGGCCTTGAATTTCAAAGTCCGTGTGAGCTGAAGGGAGTTTATGTCTTGTGATGGATACTTTAATAAATTGATGCCTTGTATATGAAAATTCCCATGTAAGTTATATTGAGACCATGCTATAAAATGAATTGATTAATCATTGGATGCTCATTATCTTGTTATTCCCACATGATTAAATGAAAGGTTAAGCCTTATGAGGTGGTCCAATCTTTGATTCATCCCTTGAGGTGAGTTTGATATTATATTCTCTTGGTTGTGAACTTGGAATGTTAAATAAAATGTTTACAAAGGATTGATTTGGTTAAATAATAATAGCCTTGGGTGATACTTGGGTTAAAATTAGTATTCCATAGATGGAATCATGTGTACATTGAGATTTATACCTTGGGTGATACATGGATCCACCATGGGATTCTATGGACTGACTCAATTGTTAAATTTGATTAAGCCATAGGTGATACATGGATCTATTGAGCGATACCATAGACAAACTCATTGAGGCTAGACATATGATGAGTGATGCATGGATTATTATGAGAATTCCATGGATAGACTCTAATGGAGTTTTAATATTATTCCAATGGTGACAATTAATCATTCATGAGAAGTTTCAAGGATAGACATGAATCTCTAGGACTTTATACCTCATCTAGAGCAATAACGGGTTCATGAGAGGTTCACCTAGGACTATCTTGTTGGGTGTTGGTTGATATTGCACCTGATGTGATACTTGAATTCCATATTATTAATTTCAAGTATGGGATAAGGATCTGAAGTTTAATTATGAATGAAATTACTATTATGAAGTGCCTTTTAAGTCAAAGCAAAATCTTTGGTTCGTTCTAGCCATGTATCATTTGGATGGCCTTCTAAGGAATCTGTTGTGCTTCCGGTTACATGGGGGATTCTGGGATTGAGTTGGATCTTAAAAATTATAAATTCAATATAATTTAATTTTTAAATGAATATGAATTGAATGTAAATGGAAACTAGTTCATGTAGGTTGTCTACTATTGAGTAATTCCTTGCTTAATGCTTTTCTTATTGAATATTTCTTGTCAAATATATTCAATAAGTGATTACAATAGACAATAGGTGGTTTCCTTCTAGGATTCTGTCTCTCACCCTGTTTCAATTAAATTTTTTGACCTAAATATATTATATGATTATAGTTAATGATAAGGTCAAACACCCTCCAACAGGCACTTGATTTCAGGCATAGGAGCATAAGAGCATGGGACCAAGATGAGGCTTGTGATGCTACAAGGATAACTTTTGGACCTTTTGTACTTTTGTAATATGGATTGTGAATCTTCATTTTATTCATATTTTTTCTTATTAGAGATATATTACTTATAGAATCATTATGTATATGATACGAATTCTACTATTGTCATTTATCTGTCTTCTACTATTTGTTTCTCTTTTTTTTAAAGGTTGGGGCTGAAGCCTCAATTTATTATTTAAATCAAAGACCTCTTTAGACTGGGTAGAGGGTGACCCATTACATAGTCTGAAGGACCAAGGCCAAGTGGCCTGATATAAGGCTTGAAAGCCCATTTTTTGTCACAAAGGACCCCTTGGTGAACAGTACTGCTACAGTAACCGAGCTGCTACAGTGCCACTGCTACTACAATACTTGCTATAGTCCCTCCTCCACTATAGTGTCGCCACTACTACAGTACTGCTACAGTGCCCTACTACAATACTACTACAGTACCCAAAAATTCTCTAATGCTCGGATTTGATCATGGGTCTTTTGGATGCGAAGTAGGAGTCTGTACCACTAGGGTACAGGCTCGTTGGCACTACTATTTGTTTCTCTTGAATGGTTTACTACTTCCACTATTTAACTACTATTGTTCTTCAACTATGTTAATCTCTACTAATGAGGGAATAGTATCCCCACTGACTCATATAATCCCTCACTACTAGTACAAATCTTAATAAATTCTTGGTGATGTGGTTGAGGCCATGTGGCTAACCTGGTACGAAGCACCTTTGAGTGGCATCTAGAACCAAGACGTTACATATACCGACTACAACATACATCATATTGAGTTTTGTTTCATTCTTACACATAAAAAATAACATGTAGATTTTCTTTCCTAATGTATCAACACAATACAAATGTGTTTTCTAATTTTTCATTATCCTACTAAAATGTCATTCCAAATTGGAAACATGAATTTTGAGTCATACTGTTTCATTGGGTGTCAGTTTGTTTTGAGACTACTTCATGCACGTCACCAATGATTTATTAATTTATTTCCTAAATTGTCAAGATATTCAAAGTTCCTTTCATGGTTTTTATGAAGTGACACATTTAGAACTAAAATGTAAATTTTAAACAGATAAAAGACACTTTTATTCATACCAATCCAATCGTGTGTCGTATTGGGGTATGGTTGATTCTATCTTGTAAAAAATGACTCATGTATCATTTTACTAATGTATAAAAATAATTCAAATGTTTTTTCTTGATTTTTAGTATGTCACTTGTTCTTTTTAGTTGAATTATTGTTGATTTAAAATATAAGTGACACACTTGGAGTTATAGTGATAATATAATTCATTATATTGAGGTATTATTGACTCATACTCATCACAAATTAACCATGGATTGTATTCCAAAATTAGCAAAACATTCCAAAAATTATTTATTGGTTTTCATTATGTCACTTGTTATTTTTAAAAAATTAATGATAATTTTAAATAAAAGGAGACACTTTCAGTTATACTGATCACACCATGAATCATATTGAGGTGTGGTTGACTTATACACATCCAAAATGACATATAGATCGTTTTCATAAAGTATCAAAACAATCTAAATGAGTTTTCACAATTTTTAGTATGTTTCGGGTTATTTTTACTAAAATTAATTTTAATTTTAAATAAAAGAAACTCTTAGAGTCTTATCATTCACATTGTGCGTCATATTGAGTAGATATTGATTCTTACTTGTCACAAATGAAGTGTGGATCATTTTCTTAATGTACAAAAACAATATGAATGTGTTTCCTTAGTTTTCAGTAGGTCACTTGTTCTTTTTAAAAATTATATATATATATATATACAGACTTGGAATTATAACATCTATACCATGATAAATATTGAGGTACAGTTTATTCGAATAATAAAACATGATTTATGTATCATTTTCTTAAATTATCAAAAAAATATAAATTTATTTACTGAATATTCAGTATGTCACAAGTTATTTTTACGAAAATTAATTTCAATTTTAAATAAAAAGAAACACTTAGAGTTAGAGTGGTCACATCGTGTGTCTTATTGATGCGAGGTTGATTCATACTTGTCATAAACAACTTATATTTAATTTTCTTAAAGTATAAAAACAATACAAATTTATTTTCCTAGTTTTTAGTATGTAACTTTTTCTTTTTACTAATATTAATGCCAATTTTAAATAAATAAACATGCATAAAATTATATCAGTCAGACCATGGATCATATAGAGGTTCAATTGATTCCTACGCATCATAAATTAGATATGGATCATTTTCCTAAAGTATCAAAAAATACAAATAAAATTTCTTCGTTTTTAGTATTTCACCAATTCTGTTTACTAAAATTAATGTCAATTTTAAATAAACAGAAATACATAAAGTTATAGAGGTTACGTCGTGCATATGATTATGGTTTGTGTAATTCCTAAATGTAAAAAATCACATATAGATAGTTTTAAAAATGTATCAAATAATCCTAATATGTTTTCTTGGTTTTCATTAGGTCACTTATTCTTATTAATAAAATTAATGCCAATTTTAAATAAATAGACACACTTTTTGTAATACCGTTCACATGGTAAATCATTTTGAGGTGTGGTTGACACCTACATGTCATAAATGGGTTATGTATCATTTTCCAAAAATATCAAAACAATCCGAATTTATTTTCTCAGTATTTAGTATGTCATTTTTTTCTTTTTTTACTTTAAGTAATTTCAATTTTAAATAAAAAGAGGCACATTGATTCATACCGAGAATATCATGTATCATATTGAGGTGCGTCTGATTTTTATATGTCACAAATTACTTATGGACCTTTTTTGCAATGTATTAAAGAAATATAAATAGTTTTCTTGATTTTGAATATGTCAGTTTCCTTTTTTACTAAAAGTTATGTCAATTTGAAATTGAAATATTCCCTTGGATTCATACTTATCCCATTTTGTGTAGAATTGAGGTGTTTTAATTCCTACCCATCCCAAAGTATCCAAAAAAACTTTATCTTCTAATTTTAATAGGATTTACATTGACTTTATTTTTCAAACTATTAACACTATATATTGACTAGATATTCATAGATAAAAAATATTTTTCATTGTTGAAGTCTAGGAGAGTTGAGGAAGATTTTTTTCCATTATATCTTGATAATTCACTGTAATGGGAATATGAGATCCCTCCACTCTTCTAGTTTTCAAGGAGAAATATTTTTCTCCTAAATAAAATCTACTCAATGCAGTGTCGAAAGATAGACAAAGACATGTAATGGAAAGTGTAAATATATGTGTAAAAAACAAATATAAATTAGATATAAATGATAAGGAAATTAACTTATAAATAGTAGTGAAAATGATGAAAATAGTAATTAAATAAGTTGTATTAATTCTCCTTTTCATGATGGTTGTATATATTCTTGACCTATTTCTTTGTTGTCATTATCTTAATTGTAGACTTGAGTCCCAATTTCTCACAACCATGAGAAGCATAGAACAAACCACCCTAACTTGGAAAAAATAATCTACATGTATAAGAAACAATTCTATTGGGATTAGTAAAAAAATAAAATAAATTATAAATAAATCTGTAAAAATCCATTTATTTTATAAAAGAAACATCATCATGAAATTTTAGTACATTTTGTCACCATGTGTGCTGCCCATTAATTTCTAAGAAAATATTTACCATATTTTGAATATAAATCTTTTCAACAATCACATTTGTACAATAAAAATTAAAATAAGCAAAGGATTAATAAATATTTTAAAATAAATATTATTTCTCTTAAAAAATACCTATTTGAGGATTCTATATTGTTCATAGAATATGATATCTCTCATAAATTTACAAACATATAACTACTATATTTTCTATTTTATTGTTTCAGATAGTATATAAACATTGAAAAAATTATTTCCCTTGTTTTGATATGTGTTTGGATAGAAAAATCCTATTATATATACCATGATACTTGTCTAGTCATAGAACTTGTCCTCAAGCTTCGGCACAGCCCCTAGCCTCATTCCTTGTTTTTCATGATATTTATGCACCTCCCTATCATAAAAAAAATATTAATTAGAAGATAATATAAATTAGGTAACATCAATTTTAGTTATAAAATGTTTGATTTAGTGTATTACATAATGAAAAATACCATCATATGTGGTTGGTTTGTTGGGTATTCATGCAGTGAATACAGGAAATAAATCTTTTTAGTATCAAAATTGACTGAAATGAACATCAAATGTTTCGTAAAACTCAATAATGAGTATGTAATGAAATAAATAAAAATAAATGTTATATAATTAAATTTTATAGTTTCATGTGCACATAATCTGTATTAATAAGTGTCTTTCATCTGAATGTTTTCTTTTAAACGATTTTACATGGTTAGAAACTATTACATCCTATTTTTTATTATATTTTTATTTTATCTATAGAGGTAGTGTGAGTAATAATGAGTAAAATTTTATTTAATGGGTAAATTCATTCAATTAGTATTGATATATATTCCTGTAAAAAATATGAATAGTATTTAGTCATGATTGAAATAATATATTAGCTTTTGGAAAACCAAATCAAGAAAATACACCTCTGGTGTACATTTACAACTAAGGCTCCTAGACATTCTTAGTTGAGGATTTCATTTAAATTATCAACAAAAATATTTTCTTTGTGTTCCACTATGTAAATATTTTATTCTAAATCAAATATGTGACTACTACCATTTTGTAACGTTGTATCCACAAAAACATTAAATGTTAGTAAGTAGAGATATAGAATGGACGGGGTAAATATGATTTTAGAATATCTTTTCAATAGGATTGTATATTATTTAGATGGGTTTGAGTTATTCGTTCATCCCCCCCTTTGTTTGTCTGTAATAACATTCATCAGTTCATACCTTTTTCCCTTAATATATAACATTTTATCTTAGAAAATAAACTATAAATGAAACACTCATTTTTGACATGTTTTTTACAAGATGTGGGGTCCATGTGAATAATTTTCCAACATCTTGATCGACCATATGAATATATTCATCATCAAGTATACAAGGTAGCTGGGTTCTCAACTCATGAGCTATGAAAATTGCACCTCACACATGACATGTAGGCGTGATGTAAAAGTCTAGTAGGTCACCAGAACCTCCCTAATATAAGATTTCACTTTAATATTACATCCTAAAAAATATAGTTTAAAATACATTAGAAAAAATAATTATATAATGTTATATGAAATAATTAGTAACATATAAAAGTTTTTTAAATACCTTTTTCTACTATTTTCACTATATGAAAATAATCAGTTTAAAAACATTTTTCCTCGGCCAACACCTCTAGGTCAAATCACCTTTTTATAATATGACTTTGAACTATTTCATCAACACCCATTTTTGAAATACAATTTTATAAATTCAAATTGGTTTCTAATTATCATATAGTTTTCTAAAACATGTTTGAAAACCATCCATTACCATAAAACCAGGAATGGTGGCCTAAAACCCAATTTTCAAAACATACACATTCTTGTAGTTTCAAAAACAAACCATTCTAAAATTTCTCATTTTAGAATAATTTTCAAACTCATTATTAAAATATTTACCAAATACTTCAAAATCAATATTTACTTTTTTTACTTATTTAAAAACATTTCACAATACCTTTTCAAGAAATATGAAAATAAAACCATACAATGAAGGAAGAAAGAACATGTTCAAGACCCACTATTTCATAATACACGTCATGGTTAAAAAAGATAATATGTTCCAAAAAATAATATAAATAACAGGGGATACAATATAAAAAGATATATAAATACCCTAAATGATGCAAAAAAGAATTCTAGTTTCATGGATATTGTCACTAGGTTATACTAATAAAAGGACTCAAACTTGAGATAAGGAAACTATGTTTTAACTAATAAACCTATCTATACACCCAGAAGTCCCATCAATATATGTCATCAATAATAAAAATCCCCACATGGGTTCACAAGCTTCAATTATCATACAATAATCATAGGGGAATAAGAGGGTATCATACCTTTCATGAAAATTCATTTTTTATAATAGTTAAAATGATCCTTATTTTTCAAGACGTTCTTAAAATTAAAATACAATTTATTATTTAAAAAAACCTTCCTAATATACTCTTTAGACCAATTTATCAAAACACCTTTGAAAATCATATATAAATTTTCATTACCCTTCAAATAACCATTAAAAACATTAAAAGGCACATTATGTTTCCAAATCCAATCCACATGGGAAAATACACCCTTTTTAAATAATCTATCTCAATTGTAAATCATAAAATATTTACACAACCCAAAATGTTGATGTAAAAATTAACAAAGTCTTAAAAGGTGGTTTCAAAAATAGATCACAAGGGTTAACTCACTACATTAAAAATAAAACAACATTTTTAACACTTTCAAATCACCCAAACTCTTGTCTTGAATTCCAATTTATAGAAGAATAATTTTTAAAACATCAAGTCGGTGATTAAAACTATTTTTTAAACAATAATAATCTTTTCAATAATCTATTTAGGCAACTTTCTAAAAAGTTTTCATTGAATATAATTTGATAAATAGGAATAAAAACACTTTGAAAAAACCATTTATTTATCATGGGAACTCATATAGGAATAATTATAACATATAAACACATTCAAAACAAAAGTCATTAAATGATAATTTATATATGAAAGAGAATGAAGAATAATGTGAACATGGTATATAAGAAATCTAGTAAAAATAAGATGACGTAGCAAGGACTGAGAAGGACACATCAAATCTATCCAATGTATATTAATAAATGGCACATAATTCCTTTATAAGGAGTATGATCCATGGAATGGATTTTGAATAATATAAAAATTTAATGTAAATTTTCAGGAAATAGTTCATCACCATCCCATTATCCATTTAAATCTCACAAATGTCGACATGTGGCAAGTTACATATAAAATTGATTTATAATAAAAATATATTAGAAGATAAAGGAGTGATATTTCTAAGAGATTATTTTGTAGTTATTGTTCAATGAAATCATTCATTAAAACATCAAGATCAATATAATTCTTCTATTCCCTAAAATATCAGTTCTTGAACATTATAGAATTCCCTTTTTGATTTATAGTGGGATATCTAGACTATAGTGCTAAATATTTTCAAGAAACATGTGAAATGTAATCCAAATTCAATATATGCCATTATTTAACTATAATATCAGTATATAGAATGCATCATTGTAATTTAGGATGATTTATTGGTCTATGTAGGGAAATTAATCATCCCCTTTGATATTATCATTCTATAAATTTTGGATGAATGATAACTACTAATAATCTTTGGGTAAAATTTCATATACATGGGGAATTTTATCATTAAATTTAACCTTCCATAGTTGATCTTATAAATTGTAGATGAGAAATTTTAATTTTACTTTATGAAAGAGGTGAATCAAGTTGATTAACAGAAATATTTTCATGTCTTCATCAATACTAGTAAAGATTATAGATAATTAAAAATAAAATTTGTTGAAGAAAAAGGTATTATATACTTGATGATTATAAAATAAAAATGCAATAGTTTGGAATGTAATGAGAATTTGGAAAAATAAGAATGATTCATTATAATATAACTAGTATTAAGGGATTCCTTTTCTAAATTACTTATCTAAATTTTGTTTCCAGCCATGTTTGAGCTACGTAAATTCTTGTCAAACTAGAGGTAATAATTCTTACGAATAGTATAAAAGACAATATATATCTATGAGTTGAATTTAATTTTATTGGGTTAATAGTAGAGTGTGGGTATGACTAATGGGGAGTAAAAAACAGTACAATTATGAGTTTTTTTGGGTTTGATAGGGTGTATGAGCTAATAAAGATATGTGTTTGAGTTTTATAGGGTATATATCCTGGTAGGGGTGTTATGGTTTTTTTTACTCAAAAGTAATATAACCCTATAATTCCCCCTAGATTTTGTTTTGAGGTGTATATAGTGTATTTATAAGGAACCATTGATAACTACTTCCATAAATAGATGACCATGTGGAAAAAAGGAAGTTGTGTAAGACAAGCATGATTGTAATGGATTCTGACATTAATATTGAGATATTTCATATGTGTAGGGTGTTAATGATGGATACTCATATCACAAATGTGATATGTATAGGGTTAAAACCATTGATGATCGACCACTTTGGGAAATGGGTTTCTACTTCACAGAAATGACACCACTACATGAGTGAGACACTGTAATGTGCACTTAGTGATGATTCACAAATGAATATTTTTTACTTTATATAAATTTATTTATATATCCATATCCATTGAACTTATAACCACATATTTTTAATTTTAATACCTTTTATTAGATTATATATTTTAAAATCTATGATGATTTTTGGGAATCAACATTTGACCCAACTCCAAATTAGGTTTAATTTTAATGAAGAGAATATCATTTTGAGGAATAATGGTGGCCCATAGATATCTATGTAGTTCATTAATAGATGGTACTCATATATAAAGGTGGAAATGGATATTTCATTTACTATTGAAGTCATATGAAATTAGTGATTATTTATTCTCACATTTTTTATCAATAATCATTTCTTCATGGCCTATATGTTTATAAAACATCCTACCCATCATATACTAGTATGTTTCACATTACATTGGCTCTTTTCATAGTGTGAGATGGATATCATTACTCCTATATGACCAGGTTAACTACTTTGTGAAAAAGAAAGAATTTTATATTTTTTTAGTTCCCTTCTTCCCATACTTAAATATTTTTATTTTTTATTAGAAAACATAACAACATAAACTATCACATTGGATACTAGAATAAGAAGTTTGTAGATTGTGGTAAGTGATGATATAACAAGTTTTCACACCATTCTACCAAAATACTATTATATTTCAGTTCTAATCGGGTTAATATTTCAATATTATTTAGTGTCAAATAGGATTTCTATATATGGATTCTGATTTTGGATAGACTAGCCCATTCTAGTACTATTCCTTAGGTGCCAAATCTATACGGGTAAGGAAAAGTTTCGGAGCATGATACCCATGATACAAATCCATAATAAAGAAATCCATAGTTAGCCATAATCTATTGTGTTCATTGAGTTGGGATATTTTCCACAATAAGGATAGTGGGTGATTAGATCTTAAAGGGGCTTACCATTCAAGAATCCGCAATGGTAGGGAGAGATAGTGGTAGAGAGAGACACAGGTAGGGATCAATTACGACAATGCAATGAGAGATGATGGTGGAATGTATATTGGCAGAGAAGGGAGTGATGATGGTGGGAGAGATGGCGAAGGTGATGGGGATGGCATGGAGAGAGGGCAGTGGGGTAGGGAGAGACTACAGTGGGGCAATAATATAATTTTGCGAAAGCTTTGATCTTATGTTGGAAGGATTATGTTAGGGTTATTTTTATAACATCAGGGAATAATTCTATCAACACTTTTAAAAATGCATTGATAAATATATGAGTTATCAATACTAAAATAGAATGCACCGATAAATGATATCTTTATCAGAGCTAAAATTATAGCTTTGATAAATACATACTTTATCTGTTCTTTTTTAGCTCTGATAATGGTGTATCTTTAACATCACTAAAAAAGTACTAATAAAGGTATAATGTTAATACTTTATTCATGTTATTATATATATTTATAAAATTATATATAAATTAAATATTTATTAATTTATTTTCAATTTTTACTGTAAATAAATAATTATATATATATATATATTTATATATTTAAATATATATATGTATATATATTTATAAAATTATTAATATTATAAATAAATATTTATTTATTTATAACTATAAAATTATAGTATTTATATTTATTAGATTTATAATTTTATATAATGAACATATATATTTATTACATTTATTATAAATAATTATAAATGTGAATATTTATTTATATTTATAACTATAAATTTATATTTATTTATTTAAATAATAATAAAATTATAATAATTGTATTTATTATATTTATAATTTTATTAATATATATAATAAATATATTTGTTATAATTTTATAAATATTTTAATATATCTATATTTATATACAATTATAATTCTAAATAATTAAAATTATTTTTTAATATTTACATATATTTGTAAATATATTTATTTAATTATATATATTTATAAGATTAGAAGTTTAATAAACATATTATTGACAATTTATAATTATTTAAATATATATATATATAATTATAAGTATAAATAATTAAATATTTATTTATAATTAAAAAGTTATAATAAATATACTTTTATTTATAGTTATCAATATATATATATATATATATATAATTATATAATTATGTAAATAATTATAACATCATAAAAAATATATTTATTATATTTACAGTTTCATTAATATATATAATTAATATCTTATAGTTGGGGGATTTCCTAAGTGGTAATGGCTCCAAATAATCCTGCATCAGACCCATGTTCAAATTTGTGTTGGGGAAAATTTCTTTTTGTTGGTGGTGATTCTGGCATGACGCAAGCAGATGGTGACTATAAGAAACTGGTTTCTCACTTGGGTATGGGTCCTTTAAATTTTAGTCTAAATATTTACTTTGGACCTAATATGGATGCCTTTTTAGTTAGTAATGGTCTCAAGGGTGTCTGGGGAATGTTCTGAGCCCGGAACCCAACATTTTGGGAAAAAAGGATAGGTCACATAGTTAGTGCACTATTGGCGTAGAGTTTTGTTTACTGTGCAAGTTGAGATTTTTTGATAGAACAACATCACATAGTTTTTGCACGGTCGTGCGGCCTAACCATGAAATTTGTCACTTTTACCTAGAAAATCATGCATGGTTTGCACACAAATTTTCAAATCATGCGGACAAACTATGCAGAAGCCATTTTTCTAGTTCATTTTACCAAATTTCCCTTAATGATCTATTAAGCTCCCTCCTTCTTCCCTAGCCCGTGATTATGTGGGATTTACCTCTATGGCTCTTATTTTGGAGATTTTTTAAGGACAGATAAATAGATTCAAATATCTCCTTCATTCGGGATCTGATTAATCTTTTTTTCATCACGTTGGATGCAAAACAGTACGTACTTGAGTTAGTTTAAGTTGTTCTCCTTCTCTTTTTCTCTCAAATGAGTTATTGGGGTATGAGTGTTTTCTCTTTTTCTTATATCAACTACATTCTGATCCAAATCAAGGGTCAATACCAGAGGAGGTTATCCATACATCCCTAAGGTTGGTGGTTTATAACTCATTACTAATGTTTGTTGATTTTAGATTTGTCATGTGGGCCCCTCCGATTTCATCGGGTACATTTTATGGAATTTATATTCCATGTTTATAATAATTAGAATTACATGGATATGCTCTTTCTATATATTTTATTAATTTTATGTGGTTATAAAAACAACTCCATCCCTTCCATGTCGAAGTTTATGCCATAATTGTTTTTAGTGTTTTGAAACGTTTGTGCCACCGTTTAGGTGTACCTTGGAATGACCTTTCTAAGGGTAAGGTTTTCTGTATTAAATGGATTGATGTACATTTTTAATTTCATAATTTAAAGTACCATGTATGAATACCAATTGACATGCCTATGGTACGTTCTTCAATTGATAATTAAATGTGAAATAGAAATTGGAAATTATATTGAGTATATAACTTGACCAGATTAAATATGAATGATTAATAGGTTGAATATCCATAGTTCCCATTACCACATTAATGGAAGTTATCATATTGAACCTAACTTATTGAATATACCTTAAATTTAATTAATAAAGGTTGCATTCTTCTTGTCCTTGTCATGCTAATGAAAGTAAATTCTTCAACCAAATTGACTTATTGATTAATTATGAATTTATTAAAAGGTTTAGGCAACTTGACCTTATATCACTAATGAAAGGAAATTCTTGAACCAATAGTTTCATGATACATGAACTTATCACACAAATTAAACAAAAGGATTTAACAAAATGAAACACTACATGACTTTATAATCAAATAGGAATGCCCTGAATTGAGCTCTCCTTAGATTCTGATTGGGGAATTCCATGAGAACACTGGAACACCGTTCTCATTCAAGGATGCAACTTTATTATATTGATAACAACCTAGATCACAATCCTTATCTGTTCTTGGATTCCTAGTATGAAATCGTAGGATCCCTCCATTTTATTATAGGATGACTTAGATACACTCATTGAATCCATCATTGACAAGTAGGTTCCATGTTTACAGCCCATAGGGCCCTGTCACTTTTTTCCCTCATCTTACCTTGGATGATCACCTTGGATTTGGTAGTAACCTTATTGTGGAATGCCTTGGAATATGCTCCTTTGATTCCACATTGTGTCCTCCAAGGCTAGGATGCCACTAAATGGTTCCATGATCCCAATGGTCCACATGGCCTCATGCACATCTCCCCAAATACCAGAGGCTGCTGACTAGCAGCGAGGGATTAGGGTGTGTCTGTGGGGTGACTATTCGCTCATAACCAAAGTGTAGCATAGTGGGTCGGTGTAAATATCGGTGAATAGTGGAATCAATTTATGTAAACATAAGGCATAGTGGATAATAGGGACAACAATGACAATAACTTAAATAATTGTAATAACATACAAGCATACAACAACATATGATGATATGTCATGTCACTAAAAAACTTGAAATCATGGATACAAGACAACATGTATAATATGTTCGACATGGTATAAAGGAATTAAAAGACTATCACAAGCATCCAAAGATCCATCTCGCTCATCTACTATAATGATCCATACTAAAAATATTGCAATGCCTAACCTGTACCTGATGATAAACCAATATCAGGTCTATCTTGGAGAAGACATGTGCTCCTTGGATATGGTCAAAGTGATCATCTATTCAATGAAGTGGATATTGGTTCTTGATCGTAAGCTGGTTAAACCTTATGTAATCCACACAAACATGTAAAGGTCGATCCACCTTCTTTGAAGAAAAGAATGGGAGAATCACAAGTGGATGTACAAGGCTGTATTAAAAAGGGTTTCATGTTCATATGGCCAGAAGCATGTGAGAAATCCATTCAATAGCTAAAAGGGAGGCTTGTATCGACACCTATTATGACTCTTCCAGAGCAAGGCATATGTTATACCATCTTTTTTGATGCATTAGGAATTTTCCTAGGAGGAGTGATGATGTAGTAAGACAAAGTCATTGCATTTGGATCTCGAAAATTTGAGGCCTCGTGAGGTAAACTACCCAATGCATGACCTTGGGTGAGTGATTTGTGGTGTACATGGACCACATGACCCTCAAATATATCTTTTCCCTATGTTACATGAACCTCAGACAGCGGAAATGGGTCCAATATCTATAATCCTTTGATTTTGAGCTTTCTTATATGCTTGGGAAGGGAAATGTGGTTGCAAATGCACTGAGTTATAAAACAAAAGCATGTTCCATACAGGAAGCCAATGATGAATGGAATTTAATGGACCTCTTTTCTGAGCTACATCTAGAGTTTCATGATATTCATGAGTAGTCTGACCTCTCTCCTTAATAGTTACTTCTTCACTACTTTAGAAGGTAAAGAGTGTACCATTTTCAAATCTTGTAGTCTTGGTTATCCATGATAGTATATCCGAAGATAAACTGGATCTAGATTGGTTTGTGGATAGATACGATGTCCTACGTCTACATAGACATATCTAGGTTCCTATTGTTATGAGAGATGTATTGATGAAATAGTCCCACCCTTCTTAGTGGTAAGTTCATCTAGGCATCACAAATATGTGTCGAGCTATGAAAATCTAGTATTGGTGGCATGTGATGAAACATCAGATAAAAGGTTTTATTACTAGTTGTTCCACCTGTCTGCAGGTGAAGGTGGTTCACCAGAGACCAATAGGCTTTCTATATCCTATTCCAGTCCTGGAATGGAAATGGGAAGATGTTTCACTGGATTTCATATTCGGCTTACCTAGGCCGTCAAGGGGTATGGATTCTATCTGGGATGTCATTGAACGACTAATGAAATCATCCCACTTCATTCCGGTTCGGGAGACTCTCAATTGATGATCTAGGAAGATTGTATGTCTGTGAGATTATAAGACTACACAGGGTTCTACATAATATCATTTTGGATATGGAAACTCATTTCACGTCATGGTTCGATAAGGTATTGAAAAAGGCTATGGGACCACAGGTTCTTTTAAGCACACCTTTTCTCCCATATACCGATGGATAATTAGAACAAATAATACAGGATCTAGAGGATATTCTCTGAGAATGTGTCCTTCATTTTAGAGGTTCTTAGGAGAATAATATCCCCTTATCGAGTCATCCTATAATAGTAGATTTTAGGAGACGATTAAGATGGCTCATTTTGATGCCTTATATGGTAGGCCATGCTGTTCATCTCTATGCTAGATAGAGGAAAATGAAGCATCCCTACTTGGTCATCATCTCGTTCTAAAGAATTTAGTGTAGGTTCAGATGATCTGAAAGCCTATGACTACTAATCAGTACAGATAGAAATATTTTTCCAATCGATGTTGATGACCTCTTGAGTTTGAGTTTGGGGATTGGGTTTTGATTCAAGTATCGCCTAGGCTAGGGAATATATGGTTACGAAATCAAGGAAAGTTGTTGCCTCTTTTTTTAGGGCCTTCTGAAATTATAGAGAGAGTCAGGCTAGTATTCTATCAGTTTCTAATACCTCAAAGGTATCATTCTATGAAAAATGTATTTCATGTTTCACAGTATCACCAGTATCATGCCGACCCATATCATATCTTATATCCCAAGTAATTTGAGTTAGATGTTGATGCAAACTTTGAATAGTATCCAGTAAGCATCGTCGACTGGAGTACGAAGGATCTCTGAGGTCGGTTTATCCCTCTGGAAGGGGTTTTATGCTAGCATATCCGAGTACAGGACATCAAATGGAGGGAGAATCCAACATTCATGCCTAATGGACAGAATTGTTCTTAGACAATTTTTTTACACCTTTTGAAGGTGAAATCAGGTATGAGTCCTTTCAAGGGGGTTGATTGTAAGAACCTAGTTATCCACCCAGGAATGGATCCTTTAAATATCAGTCTAAATAATTATTTTGGAACCAATATGGATGTATTTTAGTTAGTAATGGTCTCATAGGTTTTCAAGGAAATTTTAGAGCTCGGAACCCATCTTTTTGGGAAACTTGGAAAGGTTTCATGGTTAGCACACGGTTAGCCCACAGTTTGGATAATCGTGAAGAATAAAATTTTTGTATAGAATCACTTCTCACTATTTTTGACAGGACGTGTGTCCTAACTATGAAATATGACCCTTCTACCCCGAAAACCTAGCATGGTTTGCACACAGTTTTTCAAACCATGTGGAAAACCTTGCAGATTCCATTTTTCTAGGTAAATTTAAAAAATTGATTGTATCGATCTATTAAGATCCCACTTTCTTCCCTAATATGATATTATTCATGATTTACCTCCATGGCTATCATTATGGGACATTTGGAAGGAAAAATCTATGGATTCAAATATCTCCTTCATCCGAGATCTGGTTGAGCTTATGTTCATCACAATGGATGTGCAACTGTAAGAAATCAAGTCTGTTTAAGTAGTTTTACTTCTCTTTTTATCTCAATTGAGTTATTAGGGTTTGAGTTTTTTTATATTTTTATTATATCTACTCCAATATAAGTCAAATAAAGGGCCAATATTATAGGATGAGAGTTGTACAACCCTAAGGTGGGTGGTCCATAACTCTTTCATAATGTTCATTGATTTTGGATTTGTCTCATAGGGCCCACTGATTTCATTGGGTGCCATTTATGGAATTTATATTCCATGATTTAAATCATTAGAACCATATGGATATCCGATTTCTATATATGTGATTAATATTTATTGGATATGACCACAACTCCATCACTACCATGATGACGGTTATGCCAAAAATTTTGTTTAGTGTTTTGACATTTTTGTGCCACCATTCGGGTGTACATTGGCATGACCTTTCTAAGAGTAAAATTTTCACCATTAAATGGATTGATTTATATTTTTAATTGAATAATGGAAAGTACCATGTGTTTGTACCACTTCACCTACCTAAGTTATGTGCTTTAATTTATAATTAAATAAGAAATGGAAATGGGAATGTATATTGAGTATATGACTTGATCAGATTAACTATGAATGATTAATAGGTTGGATGTCCATGGAACCCCATACCACATTAATGGAAGGTATCAAAATGAATCTTAATTATTTAATATGCCTTAAATTTTATTTTTAATGGTTTCATGCTACTAGGATTTTTCCAACTAATGAATGGTAATGATTGAATCAAATGGAGTTATTGATTAATTTTTGAATTTATTAAAAGGTTATATGCTACTTGACCATATCACACTAATTAAAGGAATGGAATGAACCAATGTTTGAAGGATAATTGAACTTATCATGCTAATTAAAGAAAAGGTTTCATCCAAATGAAAAATTAAATTACTTCATAATCAAATAGGAATGGCCTTACTTGAGCTTGCCTTTGATTCCGATCAGGGAATGCCATGAACAATCGGGAAACCCATTTTAATTTAAGGATACGACTTACATAGGTTGTGAACCACCTAGATATCTATCCTTTTCTATTCTAGGACGCCTGGTATGACACTGTATAATCCCTCCATATTATTACTATATTCCTTATATACACTCCTTGGATCCATCATTGGAATATAGGTGCCAAAGTTATAGACCATAGGGCCCTGTCTCAACTTAATCCCATCTTACCTTAGACAATCACCATGGATTCAGTAGGAACTTTATTATGAAATTACTTGGAATATTCTCCTTGGATTACACTCTTATACTTAGCTAGCCTACAGTTACCACTTAGTTGGAAATCGTTGAGGTCTACATTTCCTAGTTTGATACCATTGATCTTTCACTATCTACACATCACGATACTATATCAGTGTTGGACATTCCTCACGTGACCTATTAATAGAAACCAGTAATTGATTAAATAAATGGGCTGGTTACATTAAGACAAAAATCAAGGTATGAAGCAAGTACATGGGTATTTATTTACATTGTACTACTTTACCATACACATTCATTCTTTCTCACTGTTACATTTACATTACACGGGATAGATGTTATAGAAATCATTGGTGGTGGCCCACTGAGATTTATCTCACACCCTCTTCGGGTGCTTTTTGGTACCTGGTGTAAATTTCATTGTCGCAGGTGTTGAAAAAGGGAAGCATATATCTTCGAACACTTGATTTATTTCTGTTTATTATGGATCTTTATTGCATATGACCAATCCAAATCTCATAATGATTGGGATAGTCTATTAATTCATTTATACTTTTTTGTACATATTATGCATACTGCCTTGTATCCCTATTTTCAAGTTTTCTAGTGACATGACATATCATCATTAGTTGGTGTATACTTGGATGTTATTCCAGTTATTTATGTTATTGTTACTGTTGTCCCTATTTTTTGTCATGCCTTATGTTTACATTTATTTCTTCTTCTATTTTCAGATATTTACATCCACCTAATGTACTACCCTTTGGAAATGAGGGCATAATCTCTCCATGGACACACCCTAATTCCTCCCTAATAGTTGGAAATATCTAGCCTTTGGGGAGATTCACTTGAGTCCATGTGACCCACCAAGTTCTTGGCACCATTAAATGGAATACGGGTCCAAGACATCATAATGATGCTGGTATGACAGAGGTAGGCGATGATGTAGACATGAGGAAGGCAGTCAGAGGCACATACATGATATAGGCACGATGTTTCACTGTGTCTTTGGGTCTGTTTATGGGACATTAGGCTATGTAATGGGATTCATGACACTGGGTCTTCCTCCCCTGTATGTATTACATTATTCTTGATGTGTGGACTATAAGAAACTAGTTTTTCACTCAAGTATGTATATTTTATTTTTTTCAAAATCTTTACTTGGGACATTATATGGATGCCTTATGAGTTAATAAAGGTTACTATGGTGTACATGGATAGTTTCGAGCCTGGAAACCATCATTTTGGATGAAATAGACTATTTTTATGGTTTACCTAACCATGCGGATCGAATTTTTCTGAACAGAGCCACCTCAAACAGTTGGCACACAGTCGTGCGGCCTAACCGTGCGAGCACCCCATTTTTCCCAGGTACATGTGCATGGGTTGCACACAATTTGAAAAACTATACAGACTAAACTATTTGGGTACAGCCATCCAGCATAGTTTGTTCACGGTTTGACAAACCGTGCAGACAAACTATGTGCATGGTAATTTTCTAGGTAAATATCCATTTTTTCTTAATGATTTAATTAAGCCACCCTTCTTCTATAATCCATGTTTATGCGGGATTGAGCTATTTCTCTCAAAATTTATAGATTTGTAAAGATCTAAACATGGAATAAAGATATCTCCATCATCCAAAATCTGATCGAGCTTCCGTTCATCAAGTTGGATGTGCAACGGTAAGTACTCGAGTCCTCTTTAGCTATCCTTATTCTCATTCACTCTCAATCTAGATATTTTCATGTGAGTTTTTTTTCACCTTTTCATGGATCTACTCCAATCCAAGGAAAATCAAGGGTCGATACTAGTGGAGGTGGATTGTAAAACCCTAATTTGGGTGGTTTATAATTCATCCCTTAAGTTCGTTGATTTTGGAATGTTCGTGTGGGGCTCACTGATTTCATCTGTGGTCATATCTTAAATTTAAATGCCATTATTATACATTTTATAATAATATGTTTATGCTCTTTCCAAATATGTGATTAGTTATTAGAGGTTACACCCATAACTCAATCTGCCTCATGTCGAAGGTTATGCCATATTTGGCTTTTTAGTGTTTTGACATGTTTGAGACACCGTTCAGATGTGCCTTTGCCTAAACTTTTTAAAGTTGAGTCTTTCCATAATAAATGACTTGTTATTGATGAGAATTTCATAATGGAATATACCATGTATTCTCACCACTTTACCCGACTAAGGTAAGTGCATCCAAGGGATTATTAAATGTGAAATGTGAGATGGAAAGTATACTATGTGTTTAACTTATCCATAAAAAATTAGATTGAATAATGTTTACATGTATATAGAACCCCTTTACATTTCAATGGAAGGTAGAAGAGTGAAACACTCTACTTTAATATGTATTAATTGTTAATTAATACCTAATTAAATGGTTTCAATGATTCTTAGCCTATCCAAAAT
Source organism: Viscum album (assembly GCA_963277665.1). Classification (NCBI taxonomy): domain Eukaryota; kingdom Viridiplantae; phylum Streptophyta; class Magnoliopsida; order Santalales; family Viscaceae; genus Viscum; species Viscum album. Next base: position 942,386,428 of record OY728129.1, read on the forward strand.
AATGGAAGACAAGGCTTGGACCAATAAATAAATGGTTTCAACTCTACTTTACCTATCCACTATAATGGTAGGAAAGAATTGAACCAAATTAATTATTACATGATTACAATATCAAAAAGGAATTGACTGACTCAAGATCACCTTGGATTCTAAGAGTGGAATGCCATGGGTTTCTGGAACCCCATTCCGATTCAAGGATGAAGTTTGCTTAGGTTGATACCCACCTAGACTTAAGTACTTCTATATTTCTCAAATTTCAGGAAAACTACCATAGGGTCTTTTATATTATTAGATGATACCTTAGATACAATCCTTAGGTCAAGCATTAGCTATTTGGTTCCATGGTGAAAGCCCATAGGACCCTATATTTTCTTAGCCCCATTTTAACTTGGTCGATCATAATGGACTCAGTGGGTGCCTTATTGTGGAATGACTTGGATTTTTCTCCTTATATTACACTCTTACCCATTATCTAGGCTCAAATACTACTGATTTAGTGTTCCATGAGATTTACATTACCTTGGTTATTACACCAGGACTCCCTCACTGGATATCATTTTCCGGTTTCCTTGTTATGTCTTTGTACTTTCACTACTTATAATATCACAAGGTGATGTTCATGTTGGATGTGAATCACGTGAACTATTAACCATTAATGGTGATTATATATAAAAATGAAATTGTTACATTTTCAAGCACCAGCTGAGGGCTAAAGTAGGTACTGGGTATTTAGGTATTGTATCGCTTGCTTTGTATTCCTATAAACTGTTATATTATATTACATAGACCATATATTATAGAAACCATTGTTGGGGGACCAATGAGATTCATCTCACACCCTCTCTAGGTACTTTTTGGTACTCGGAGTAGATTACATGGTTGTAGGTATAGAAAAAGGGAAGCATACAGCTTCCAACACTTGATTGTGTGATGATAGAATGGATCATTTTAGCAGATGAATGAGAAGGATCTTGGGATGCTTGGTGTAGCCTTTATTTTCTTTTACATTTTGGAACATGTTATGCCTCTTATATTATATCCAATATTTCTATTTTTCTAGTGACATGACATTACACCATCATTGTTTCAGTTGATACAGTTGTGGTTATTCTCTTTGTCTATTGCATCAGTTTGCTTCTGATGTTTACTTATATTATTTATATTTCTTCCATTGTTTACTATGACATTATATTCCTTCCATTGTGATACATGATTCCAATGATGTCATAATCTTGCAACAGACACACCCTATTCCCTCACCACTAGTCATTAGCCTCTGGAATTCTAAAAGATGCCCTTGAGGCCATGTGGCCCACCAGGCTCAGGGCACCCATTAAGTGGAATCCGGGTCTGGGATGTCACAAAGTTGTATCCTAGGTGGTTTATTTTATTGATTTAATATTTGGAGATAATATATTGGAGAATAAGAATTCTTGTTACTTGTTCATAATCCATTCTTGGGTGTCACGAACCCATGTTCAGAGTAAAATCCATGTTACCCAAAATTCATTTGTTGTTCTATTTTTCTTATTTTAGTTTATATTATTTCACCATTGGGTGATGCATATTTTTTGTGTTGTTGTTGATTATTACTATTTTTATAATTTATTTCATCCTCATCCAGATGATATAAGGGAAATGAGCATTGTATCATGCATAATTATAGGCACTTAGAGTTAAAATATTAGGCATATTGCCATGCAATATAAGAGTATTCCACTACTTTTCATTTCTTGGTGTACTTGTGATCGTTGAGTGGTTTTATGATATTTTACTTGTAATTTTATTACTTAGGCATCAATTTAGTGATTTCATGTCTCAATTCATGAGGTGTATGGGACCTCATGTGTTGGTATGAGTAATTTACCACATCGATCCATTATGCTATACTGAAATGGGTGTCATTTCCAGTGATAGGTGTATGGGAATTGATTCATTGGAAATTAATATTAATTATAAAGTGGAATACTGAAATATAAAAATGAATTGGCTTCACATCCTTATACATCGTTATCATATTTATGAAAGGTAAATGAGTAAACCTAGAAATTAACTACAAAATGACATGAAACTTATATTTGAGCAGATACCGATACATGACCATCTAAGTGGGTAGTTTAAGTAGTATGCCAGGGGTAGTGAGTTTTATTACATTTATATTCAATTAGTGATTCTATATCTTTGATTCTTTTCTTATTATGAGGCATGTGATTGGAATTTATAGACCAATTCCACCAAGATGTCCTCATATCGTTCTCCAGGAATGTGGTGAGGATCATGCTCCAGACATGGTGGGCCCAGATTTTCCAGTCTTACCTTCAAGAGTGCCACATAGGGAACCACCTGTTTTACTTGACCCAGGTACTAATCACCAAGTTCGTGATAGTTTCTTGTGTATGATGTAGTCCATGTTGGGTGCTCCATGGGTTGAACCTACGATGGCTGATCTTACCTGCAAGTTCCAGCAGCAGCAGCATCCTACCATTTTAGGGTATGGCAGTTCTCAGGCTACTAAGTCTTAGCTAGAGGCCATACTATCTATAATTGAGCATCAAGAAATGCCTCTAGATTTCACATTCAAGATTGATATAGACATTCTTTAGGATTCATCCAAGCGTTGGTGGGATGTGGTCACCCAGGTCGGTCGTCATTAAGGCATGTTATGGGATAATATCCATATTTCCTTTTATGATTAGTTCTTCCCTTAGGCACATGGATCCAATAGAGCTATAGAGTTCATGAATCTAGAGCAGGGTTCTATTTTAGTTATGGAGTATTCAGCATGTCTCACTGATTTATAGCGCTTTTTATTGCTTCTAGCCGGTGATGATCTTTTGCATGCTAGAAATTTTCAGGATGGGATTCAGTGTTACATCTGAACTTAGGTGAATGTATTTATCCTTTAAACCTTTTATGCAATAGTTTATCATGACCTTATCACTGAACGCAACCTATGGGATGGAACAAGTACCAGATTTAATGGATCAATTTTGTGTCAGACCAATAGTTCTTCCGAAGGCAGGAAACATTCCTTTGAGGTTTCTCCTCAGGGTAGTGGCAGCCAGAGTATCCATTTTGATGGCCTTATGGAGTGTCATAAGAGTGGAATACAGGGTAATTAGAATCCCTAATGTGACAGAGACCCTATGGAATGATGATATTTTAGCTGTATAGGTCATCTTCAGTGTTTTTTTAAGACCTTTCCACCAGTTTCAAGTGGAAAAAGATCAGAATCTACTCCACCTACTGGAGTGAGTTCTTTTTTGCCACATATGGAAGGGATTTAGAATAGAACTACCAGGTATAGCCAAGGAGGAGTTTGTATCCATGGTAGTTTATCCCCTGATCACCAGCAACACCAGCAGAGTATTCATGATCATAGTAGTCCATCTGTTGCACAGGGAAGTGGATCAGATCAGTTTCATGCTTTACAGCTGATACCCGAGGATTAGGTTGTGGGACCATCTACATTACGAGGTACTATTTTAGTATAATACACTATTGTCTCTACTTTGGTTGATACATCTTATTCAAACTCTTTTATTTCTGTATTTATCATGGAATCTCTCAGAGTAGAGATAAAATATCACTATGGTGTAATGACCCTCAATAAACCATTAGGTATACAGATAGAGGGAATATAGTAGTGCAGGGACTATCCCCTTGAGATAGGAAGCTACCATTTCTTATGGATTCTATTTTTTCTCAAGATGATGGGCTTCAATGTCATTCTTGGTATGGACTCTATAGTACACATTCTATCCTTTGTAGACTGCTATCACCATAGGGTTTCTTTTACATCACAAAAAGGAAGAATTTATCTTTTCAAAGGTGATTGTGATGTCTAGGTTGGGAGAGATAGACCAAAGCATCATGGTCTAGGTGGAGTGACCACCTAGATTTAAAATCATATCTTGGAGTATTAGGGTTTTCTTTAAACTAATTTCCCTACAATAGTTGATCATTTCAAGGATGTCATTTCAGATGAATTTTTTGGGATACCTCCAAAAATATTGGTAGGGTTTATAATTGATCTTTTTCTAGGAGCATCTCTATTTCCCATTCCTCCTGATAGGATCGCACCTACCAAGCTTCAGGAGCTTAAGTGGCAGATAGAGGACCTAGATTCCAAAAGATTAATATGTCCTAGAACATCCTCTTGGGGTTACCATGTGCCTTTCACCAAGAAGGAGGATGTAAATATTCATCTATGCATGTATTATAGACGATTTAATCATCTTACAGTCTAGAATCAATATCCACTTCCTTGAATAGATGATATCTTTGACCAACTCCAAGGAGAAAATGTGTTCTCTAAGATCGACATCAGATAAGGTTATCATCATGTTCGATTCAGACCATCAGACATACCTTTTATAGAATTCCTTAGCAAGTATGGTTTGTATGAGTATCTTGTTATGTCGTTCAGTATTATGAACATGAATTCCATTTTCATGGATTTGATGAATATAATTTTACTCCCTTATCTGGACTCCTTTGTTGTGGTCTTTGTGGACGACATTGTGGTGTATTTTCACACTCATAATGGCCTTTACAAACATCTTGAGATTGTTATGAGTACACTGAGAGAGCATAAACTTTATGTCATACCTGAAAATGAATCTTCTATATTGACCAAGTCTACTTCTTGGGTTTTTTTATCTCAGAATATAGAGTTTCTGTAGACCCTAAAAAGGTTAGTTCTCTATTTTCTTGGAAGAATCCCAAAACCTGTTCGATATCTAGAGTTTCTTAGAGATCTTTGGATATTATAGGCATTTAATACAGGACTTCAAACATCTTTTATCACATCTTACTAGACTTACAAAGAAGGGTGTTATGTTTCTATGGTCAGAAGCACGCAATAAATTATTTCTGGAACTGAAAGGTAGGATTCTCTTGACAACGATTATGATTCTTCCTGAACCTGGAAAAGGTTATATCTTCATTTGGAATGTACCAGGAATTGTCCTAGGAGAAGTGATGATGCAGAAAGACAATGTCATTGCATACATATCTCATCAGTTGAGGCCTCATGAGAGAAATTACTCGACGCACGACCTCGAGCTAGTAGTAGTTGTCCATGCCTTATGTTTATGGAGACACTATCTGTTTGGTGAGAAATTTGTGGTGTATACAGATCACAAGAGCCTCAAGTATATATTTTCTCACCATGAATTAAATCTCAGATATCAGAGATGGGTCAAATATCTACAATCCTTTGATTTTGAGCTTTCCTATATGCCTGGAAAGGGCAATGTGGTCACTGATGCACTGAGTTGGAAAACTCAAATGCAGGCCATACATGAAGACAATGATTAATGGAAGTTAATGGACCTATTTTCTGAACCTCCTATGAAGTATCATGACAATCACAAGTAGTCTTACCTCTCAGCCTTAAAATTTACCTCTTCCCACCTTGAGTTAGTGAAGAGTAGGGAGTTTTCAAATCCGAAAGGTTTTGTTCTCTATGAGAGAATATCAGGAGATAACCCACCTCTAGATTGGTCTAGGGATATAGATAATATCCTACATCTACGTGGATATATCTGGGTTCCGGTAGATATGAGAGAGGATTTGATGAAATAGTCCCATGCTTCTCAGTGGACAATTCATCCAGTCATCTTGAATATGTATCAAGATATGTGATTCCATTATTAGTAGCCTGGAATAAAACATCAAATTGTATGCTTCATCACTAGGTGTTCCACCTGTCAGTAGGTGAAGGCAAAGCACCAGATACCTATAGTCTTGTTACATTTGCTTCCAATCCTGAAATGAAAGTGGGAAGATGTTTCTATGGACTTCATAGTTGGATTGCCTAGGTCATCGAGGGATAGCGATGTTATATGGGTATTCATTGACCAACTAACAAATTCATCCCACTCTATTCCTTTATAAGATAAATTCTCAGTTGATTTACTAGGATGAATCTATGTCCATGAGATCATACGACAACATGGGGTTTTAGGTATTATCGTTTCATATAGGGATGCTCATTCCACTTCACGGTTCTATCAAGGCTTGAAGAAATCTATGGGGAATCAAGCTCTTCATAGAACATATTTTCACCCTCATAATGATGGAAAATAGGAATAGATAATAAAAGTTCTATAGGATATGTTCCAATCATGTTTCCTTGATTTCATAGGTTCTTGGGAGAATAATATCCCTCTGGTTGAGTTTTCCTATAATAAAAGTTTTCAGGTGATGATTCAGATGTCTCCTTCTAATGCCTTATATAGTAGCTCATGTCATTCACCATTCTGCTGGATAGAGGCAGGTGAGGCATCCCAAAAAGGTCATCATCTTGTTCAGTAGACTATAGAACAAGTCCAGGTGATCAGGAAGTGTATGACTACTGCTCAGTCTAGACATAAATCATATGTTGATCATCTTCTAAGACCTCTTGAGTTTGAGGTTGGGGATCATATTTTTCATCAGGTATCACCCAGGCTAGGGCATAGATGGTTAAGGAAGGAGTTAATGTTGTCGTCTCATTACGTTGGGCCGTTTGAAATTCTAGAGAGAGTCGGACCGGTAGTATATCTGTTACTACTACCTCAAAGGTACTATGTCATGCACAATGTCTTTAATGTCTCGTAGTTTCTCCAATATCATGCCAACCCATATTTTACCTTTGATCCTGGGGATGTTGAGTTATATTTCATTGATACCTTTGAGGAATATACAGTACACATTATTGACAAAAGCATGAAGGCTCTTCGAGGTATGTTTGTCCCTATCGAATGTGTGTTGTGGTAGGACAAACAAGTAAAGGACAAGACATGGTAGAGGGATGATAATGTATGTGCTCAGTGTCTATATTTGTTCTCAGACAATGTTTTTTTTACCCTAGGAAGGAGAACTCTGAGGTGAGTTCTTTAAGGGGGAAAGACTGTAAGAACCCAATTTTTTACTTAGGTATGGATCCTTTATGTTTTGATCTAAATATTTACATTGGACCTAATATGGATTCCTTATGAGTTAGTAAAGGTTATAAGGGTGTTCAGGGATTGATTAGAGCCCGAGGCCCATATTTTTTTAGAAAAAAGACTCTCTGCATGGTTTAGAGTAAATGGTGCGGAACATGTTTTTTCGGACCGAGCCACCTCACACAGTTGGAGAATGGTCGTGCAGCCTAACTGTGTGAGTGGCCCTTTTTTCTAGGTACTAGTGCATAGGATACACATGGTTTGACAAACCATGTAGACCAAACCATTTGGGAAGAGCCATCGAACAGGGTTTCTGCATGGTTTGGCAAACTCTGTGGACAACCGTGCATAGGGATTTTTTTTGGTAAATTTCCAGTTGTACCTTAATGATCTAATTAATCTACCCCTTACCCCCTAATCCAAGTTTATATAGGATTGACCTATTTTTCTCTCAATTTGGGGATTTTTGATGATCTAATCTTGGTATCAAGGGATCTACATCATCTGACATCTGATTGAGCTTCTGTTCATGACGTTGGACGCGCAACAGTATATACTCGAGTACTCTTTAACCATCTTTATTCTCGTTCTCTCTCACCCTAGATATTTCCATGTGAGAATTTTCATGATTTTCTTAGATCTAATCTGATATAAAGAAAATCAAGGGATGCTACCGAAGGATTAGGATCATACAATCCTAAGGTGGGTGGTTTATAACTCATCCCTTATGTTCGTTGATTTTGGAATGTTCGTGTGGGGTCCTCTAATTTCATCGTAGCCCATCTATTAAATTTAAATTAAATGATTATATATATTATAATCATATGGTTATTCTATTTCTAGATATGTGATTAGTTTTTAGCGGTTACACTCATAACTCAATCCACCCCATGTCGAAGGTTATTCCATAATTGGGTTTTTAGTGTTTTGGCATGTTTGAGCCACCGTTCGGGTGTTCCTTTGCTTAAACATTCTAACGTTTAGTCATTCCATAATAAATGACTTATTCTTGATGAAAATTGCATAATGGCATGTGCCATTTATGCTCACCACATAACCCACCAATGGTAAGTGCTTCCAAATGATTATTTAATGTGAAATGTGAAATGGAATGTATACTAAGAATATAACTTGGCCTTAACAAATAAGATTGAAAAAAGGTTACATGTCTATAGCACCCCTTTCCATGTTAATGGAATGCAATAGAGTGAACCTCACTAATTGAATATACCTTAATAGTCAATTTAGACTTGGTTAAATGGTTTCAACAATACTTGGCCTATGCACACTAATGTAAGACATGGCTTAGACCAAAAAATAAATGGTTGTGACTCTACTTGACCAATCCACATTAATGTAAGGGATGACTTGAACAAAATCAATTATTACAACATCAAAAAAGGAATGGACTGACTCGATATCACCTTGTATTCCGATAGGAGAATACCATGGGTATCGGGAACCCCATTCAGATTCAAGGATGCAGTTTGCTTAGGTTGATACCCACCTAGAATCCAGTTCTTTTCTATTACTCGGATGTAAGGTGTAATACCATAGGGTCCTTTACATTATTACAGGATACCTTAGATACACTCCTTAGATCTAGCATTGGATAGTAGGTTCCATGGTGAAAGCCCATAGGGCCTTCTCTTTTCTTAGCCCTATTTTACCTTTGTCAATCACGTTGGACTAGGTAGGCACCTTATTGTGGAATGAATTTGATTTCGCCCCTTGGATTACACTCTTACCCCTTAGCTAGACTCAGATACTATTGAGTTAGTGTTCCAGGATATTTATGTTGCCTATGTTATTACCCTGGAACTCCCTCAATGGATATCATTTTCAGGTTGCATTGTTATTTCTTGGGACCATCACTACATGTACTATCACGAGGTGATGTCAGTGTTAGCTATGCCTCACATGACCTATTAACATTTAATGGTAATTACTTAATAAAATGAACTGGTTACATGTTTAGTCACTTGCTAAGGACTGAAGTAGGTACTGGGTATTTAGAAATTGTACTGATTTCTTTACTTTATATATGCCTGCATGCACACTGGTATATTCCATTACAGAGGTCAGATGTTATAGACACCATTGGGGGTGGCCCGCTAAGATTTATCTCACACCCTCTCAGGGTGTCGTTTGGTACCCAGATTAGATTACATAGTTGTAGGTATTGACAAATGGAAGTATATAACTTCCAATACTTGATTGCATACTGATAGGATAGAGCTTGATATCAGATGACCGAGTATGATCTTAGGATGCTTATAGTAGCCTTTGTTTTATTTTACTTTATAGAATATGTTATGCCTACTGTCTTGTATCCATGATTTACAGTTTTCTAGTGACATGTCATTACATCATCATTCTTCCAGTTGATATAGTTATGGTTATTCTCATAATCTATTTCATCATTTTTCTTCCATTGTTTACTTATATTATTTATATTGATTATGTTGTTTGCTATTCCATTATATTCCTTTCGTTGTGTTACACTATGCTAATGAGGGCATAGTCTTCCCATGGACACACCCTAGGCCCTCGTTGTTAGTCGGCAGCCTCTGGAATTCGGGATGATGCGCTTGAGGCCATGTTGCCCACCGGGGTTGGGGAACCCGTTAAGTGACATCTGGGTCCAGGATTTCTCATGGACTATCTTATGGGGGGATATGTTATGCCTTTCTATCCTATGTGTGTGGTGTGTGTTTATTTATTATAATTCTACACCCAAACACCTAATATATATATATATATATATTATTTATTATAATTTTATTTTTATTTAAATATATCTATATTTATTTATAATTTTAATTATAAATATTTTATCTATTTACAATTATTTGTATATATTTACAAATATACTTATTTAATTATATATAGTTAAATAATTATATGTATAATAAATATATTTTTTATAAACTTATAATTATTTAAACATATATATATATAGTTATAGATATAAATAAATATTTATTTATTTGTAATTAAAAAATTATAATAAATATAAATCTATTTATAGTTATAATTGTAGATATATGTATATATAATTATTTAAATAATTATAAAATTTTAGAAAATATATTTATTATATTTATAATTTTATAAATATATATAATTAATATATATATATATAATAATTTTATAATTATTTAAATATATGTATTTTTATTTAGAATTTTAAATATAAATATTTTTATTTATTTATAAATAATTGTTTATATTTATCAATATATTTATTTAATTATATGTCTTTGTAAATTTATTTGCATAATAAATTTATTTATTATAATATTATAATTATTTACATGTATGTATATTTATTTATAATTTTAAAAAAAATATATATATATCTAAATACATATATATAATTATAAATATATTTATATATGTAAATATTAATAAAATTATAATAAATGTAACTATTAAAATTTTATAATTGTTTAAATATATATATTCATTTATAATTATAATTATAAATAAATATATTTAAACATTATTTATATAGAATTAAAAAATGATAATTATAAATATAATAAAAATATTTATTATTTAAATAAATTTATTATAATTTTATATTAATTTGTGAGAATATAATAGATTCATGGGTATAACATGAATGAATCATATACCTTGTAAGTTAAATATCATAAAAAACAATTCATCACACATATGGACAACATGACTAATATATATATATATATATATTGTTCATGGGGGTACAATTACATTAAACACACACACACACCACACACATATGATGTTAGAGAATTCTATTACTAAACCTACTCTTGAATGGAAATATATTCCCATTATTCAAACCCCACTTGATGTTCCATGACCTAACCTCTTGAGACAAAATGGATAACTTAGGGGGCATGGGATATCCTTTCTTACATCACGAGTTATTTTGAAGAACTGAAACCCCCTTCCCATTAAGGAGATTGAAATTAATAGAGAGTCATAACATCTTAAACATAAATCGCAAAACCATTCATGAAAACCAATCTTCCTCATCACCATAATAATAAAATTCCTTTCAATACTATTGTATTCCATCATCATATAGATTATTATGGTATCATTGGATCCAATTCTCTTTTTATATAAATCATCAACCACTTATATTATAATTTATATTTCCCCTTGGATGCACCTTCACTACACAAAGTCATGATGATCCTCTGAAATCTTTCATGGCATAAAAACACTAAACATACTATTAATTGGGCTATAACGGATCTTAAAAGAGATTTTTCAAAGATAGATTAACCTAAATTATTTTAGACTATAAGGGTCATTATCCATGGGTATATGGATTAGTGTGGATGCACGCATAACCCTGTGTAAAGCTCCTCCTTTGAAAAAATCATTCACCGCCTCTCAAACATGGTTTTTTGTCAGTATTCCATGTTCCTAAAAAAAAGGAACTCAGAAAACCATTAGGTCTAGAAGGATCTCTCATGCATCGTGCTAAAAACAGCTTCTTCAATCACATCTTCTCACTGGATATCAACTATCATACCACTATATTTTATTTTACCAGCCTTGGGAAGAATCTCTTGAAATGTTCATCTTGGATAGACCAACCATGTCCACCACTAATGTAACTGTTGGTCCATCCAGAAGACCCTCAAATTATTCCAAGGCTATTCTACCATCCACTTCCATGTCAGTTGTGAAGGAGACACATTCACATACTAGAATTAACCCCTTACAATGTTCCTATCCATCATTCATGATTAAAAAATGCAGTATTTTAGTCTCCCTCTCTGATCCATAGAGATCTATAATTTTTCCTCCATATCCTCTCAATATATAGGATTTTCTCAAGTAAGTGGCATTTCTTCTCTATCAATGAAAAAAATCTTCCATCATTCCAGCTAATTATATGTCCTTCCTCAAGTCATTTTTTGTCCTCATTAAACCCTTCTAGACTAAAATATTCATCAAAACTTTTGGATATCCAATCTAGATTTTCCCGTTCAATATGATGAATACATTGCATAGGTCCTATCCCTGATGAAGCATGATCTAGTTGATCCCCTGCTTCTCTAACCATTTGTAAAAAACCCTCCATTTTTGTAAAATTGGTAGTATAATGGAATCTTTTTAACCTCTAGTCCTAATTTAGCAGATAAACCATTATGGTGAGTAGTCCGAGAGAAATCTAGTTAGATGAGTGATTGTATCTCGTTCAAATGAATAAAACCCTTGGAGGATCGAAAGGTAACATTCAAGTATCCTCCAAATTTTGGCTTTCCTTTTCTGTTTTTCCACTATATAAAATTATTCTTGAAGAATCCCATTTCCATAAGGTTGTTATAAGCCATAAAATATTTGATGTATTTCATTTATTTTCTCGAGAAGGATGCTCATCACCCATAATCCATGAACTTGATTGCTATATTTAAGTCTTCCCCAATGAACCATGGTAATGTTCCTAGCTAAAACATAGGAAGATACTTCCTTAGATACATTATATCTAATGCATCATGTTTCATATAAACAAATTAGAAGAACACCTGATTACCTCCATCCATGAATTTGATCATCAAATATTGTGTCGAAGAATCAATATTCTGAAATGAAATACCTTCTTTCCAGAGGATCAGTGTTACTTGGATATCAATTCATGAAATTAATAAAACCCATACCCTTTGATAAAAAGAAAATTCAATCAACCCCTTGTATAGGTTTCTAAATAACCAATATGGAATCATGAAGATTCCTCAACTCAATATCTATTAAGTCTATGTTTGGATGATACACAATAACCCAAACATTAAATATATGAATATAGAAAATTTAAATATAATGAAGAATGACCTTTAATTCTAAGGATTATAACATTGATGCTAAATTGGGTGCATACATACATCTCACCATGGATCAGGTGATATTCCTTCCATCAACCAAGTAAACCTTTTGATCACTTCTATCATTCACTATCATCTCGTTTGAAAATACAAGACCCACAAAACCAGGGATGAGACTAGTAAAACACCCCTTGACACTAAGAAAACCCATCCCCTGCTATGATCAGAATACATGATGGATGCTTCAAAAGTAGATCCTCCTCTACCAGAATATTGGGGTATGATGTTGACTATAGTCTACTAGTTTCCATTTACAGACATAGAATACTTCCCATTGAATTTCAAATAGATTATTTTATGGTGAGGTTATAAAATTGGATATTATGGCTAGGAAGATGAAGCCACTCTATTGCCCTATTCAATTACTTCCCATAATAAACACCACAGGACCAGTGATATAGTAGTAACTACCCTGAAACACAATTTCAATCCTCTCTTATAACACCTTAAAAATAATTTATAAAATAGAAACAAATTTTTCTATTAATTAATGCATTAATTTTTAATTCTTTTAATACTTATGTATTTATGTATTTATTTATATTGTAAAATATACCATTCAATAATGAATAATTATTCTCTATAACATATGTATCTAACATTCACAACCCAATAAGTTTTATAAAATCATCCTTTAGGTTTTTTGAATTATCCTTTCATATATATATATTATTTTTCATTCCAAAAAATCAAGATTTCAGTGTTCCATATAGTATTCCTGAAGAAATATTTTTTAATAATTCAACTAAATTTTCTTCATTTGGTTTTACCTTTTACCCATTATAAATATTAATTAAATACTAATAAATAGAAGTCACAGTCATTATTGTTTTACCATAAAATAATTTAGGATTTATAGTAAACATTTCATTAATTCATTCATATTTTAAAAACCATTCCATATATGAAACATGATGGATATCATATTAGGAGAAATTCATTCAATTCTCCCTTAAATCATATTACTGAATTCAAAAATACATAATCTATAGGAATTAGAATACTCCCATATCATTTTATTCCAACAAAAATTCATTATGTTCTCTTCTTAGTAAAAAAATGAGGTCAAAATAGAAATCTAGACCATCCAATGTAAACTTAAGTTGGTTTGGTCTCATGAAAAATGGATTTTGGAATTTAATGGTGTCCTTTGAAAAGGTGGTTTTGAAATTGAAATGAAAATGGTGTTTTTCGAAAAGAGGTTTTTTGGTTATGTATATATATGTTTTGTTTGTTATCCTATTTTTTGTCTCAAGCTGATATTTTAGATTGTGTTTCAAGTTTATGTTGATTTTGATTTTATGTTCCTTATGTTGTTCAAAATATGCCTCCAAGAAAGATCCCTCAAATTTTTAGTGATTCTTGCCTAGTGTTTTCCATTCTCAGTTGTTTCCCATGTGTTGTGGTGATCGAGGTTTGTTAGAGCTAATGGACTAGCTTGAGGGTTTGATCCTATATTTTGATTGTTGGGAACTACTAATGTAGTGATAGTGCGTACTATTTTGGGTTTATTTGAGGGTCCATAATTTGATCAGTGTAAGGTGTTTGATCCTTCATTGATGCAATTGGGATGACTTGGGAAGTTTTTAAGGTCACTTTTTTAATATGTTTACTGCCTGGGGAAGTAAAGGAGAATAATTTGGAAGAGATATTGAGTATCCAGAAAGGCCTGCAGTCAGTGAAGGCCTACCATTATAACTTCATGGAGTTGGGTCTATTTTCTTTGTGGGTAGCATCATAGGATCTGTTGAATTTTTTTTTGTGTATTTTTCCATAGATCAAGGAGTAACCCATCTCCTCTAAGGATATTCAGTTTGAAAAGTTGGTGGATGAATATTTCTTAGCTGAGTTGGTTTTTGGAACAGATATAGTTGAAAATATGATATCTCTTTCTGCTAATTAAGGTTCCCCATCGGGTGAGAGGTGTGTGCCCGAGTAACCTATCAAAAAAACTTTTTCATTGATTTCTTCCTACAATTCATCAGATTGTTTTCTTGTTTTCCACCAGTTTGGATGGATTGGGTATTAAAATTCCTCTTGTCACAATCCTCCAATGGTGTTCCATTATTGTGTTCTTTGGGGTCATCTGAAAAAAAATTAAGAATAATTTATCAAGGATGAAGTCCTGATTCAAGGATATTAGCACATTTTTATGAGTCAGTGGATGCTTTAGTCATCATAACTCTATCCACATGCCTTAGACAAAAGACCTCATGTAGTTAGTAATTGTCATGTAGTCTGGGGACCCTTGGCCCTGTTCTTGTCTCCAGTGTTGAAGTGGAGATAGTTAAAATTTCTGTTTTAGTTTCTATGATGTAATGACTCTATTGTCTCCTTGTAAGAGGTTTTATGGTCATGTTTTTATATCATCTATTTTTTTCCATAAATGGGGATTTTTAATGGCTAGCACATTGTGAATTAGTTTTTTAATTTCTATTGCACTTATTTTGAGATATCATTTCTAATGGGAAGGATTCCACTTATTCTTGGGGGGTTTTGGATTAGATTTAGTGTTTTTGATTTTATTATGATGGGTTTTATTTGCCCATGTCTCTGTGCCTTGGTTTTAATATTGGTGGTTTTAGTTGAGTTTTTTTGGTGTGGATAACCCTCTATTGTTTTTTGGTTATTTTCTTGTTGAGGATTCATTTAGAATAGTCATTTGTTAATTGTGAAGTGGAAAGTAACCTCAAGGTTCAAGTTTTTTTTTTGACTCTTTTATGGTGTTGGGATCATGTTTTATTTTTCTATAGCCCAAGTGACATTATGGTGGAACAAAGTGTTTGTGGTGGGGATAATTATCACACTCTAAACTTGGAAATATTTTTTATTTTATTCTTTTCATAGAATTAAATATTTTGGTGGAGGTTTGGGTTGATCTCCAGTTTTAATTTTTTAGAATTTTTTTTTTGAAAATTGATGTTTTGGTATTGGTATTAAAGGGAACATGGTCATCACACTATTAGGGGAAACCATACATCTTCACCAAGGTAATCGTGCAATATATTTTGGGGTTTAGGGGTATTGTACATGGGTTTTGAATGGCTTTGAAAACTATGGGGTAACTATGCAGTATGGATCTGGAATAGAGAAGTAGAGTTTTATCATGGTCAGTGCATAGTTTGTGAAACTATCCATCTAGCCCATGTGAGGTGTCCCCCTTCTCTAGTAATGGGGAATGTTTAGGGTACGATTTGTAAATAGTGTGGGAAAACCGTTTGAGTTGGATCTATAATTAAAAACATGAATTTAAAATTTATCCCCTATTATGTTTTAAACTCGTTTTGGTATATCTCTCCCTTGTTTGACCTAGGTGCACCATTGGATCCTCCAAAATCCTCTTTATTTAATTCCATTCCATCTTTTTATCCCCATAAAAGTTCTAAGGTAATATTCCTTATGATTTTGGTATATTTTCCTCTCTTCTCTCTTTATACTCTTGGTTTCCTGCTCCTTTCATGGTGGGGTTTCATTTTGGATGATCCCTAACAGTGATGGTTGATGTAATGCTTTTTTGGATGTTAGGGTGTGTGTATTGTCTCTCGATCTTAGTTCTTCCTCCCCCTAAAGTCTCATTACATTCGTATATTTATCAGGTTGGGGTTTCCATCCACTTACTTTCCTACACATTTATTTGATGCTTTATCTTTAATTTATTTTTTTCAAAATATCTTTGTCATGATTGTGATTTGATTATGTGACTTTTTTTGGTATTTATATGATGATAAATGGGTTCCAAATGGTTTTCAAAGGTCTCTTTTGAATCTGTTTGTATTTATATGCACATAACATGATTGATAAAAAAAAATTTATGTTTTTAAATATAAATTTGGTGCTTTGGGTATTGTTTTCCTTTAGTTATATTTTAGTGATGTTGATGGATTATTATGTGGGTGTTGTATGTGAAAATGGATGGATTTTATTTTCTATTTCTTGTCTGTGGCTTGTTGTTTGATTTAAAAGATTGTAATTCTTCTTTAAAATGTTTTTTTCAATGTGATTTTATGTTCTTATAAAATATATGGTGGTTTCTAAAAGTAAATTGATTGTATTAAAGTTTTATTTCTTCTGTTCCTTTATATATATGTGTAATGGATTGTGTGAAAGGTGTGGAATATGCAGAAAAAGGGATTTACTGTGTGTACAAATTGGAATGGGGAATTACTCATGGAAATGGTTGATTTTCATAATGTTTTTTCCAAATGGCCTTGGTGATTTGTGTGAATTTAATGGTGGTATCAAATGTGTTTCTGAAATATTGGACTCTTTTGAACTTCAAGTTGTGCTCTAGTGAATATTTGTCTTGAAGGACCATTTGGAAACTTATGTGTGTTTTCTATTTAAGAATGGTTTTGAAAAGGTGTTGGGAATGGAATTGGTTTTGTAAATCTGAAACCCATTTTTCACTTGATATGTATTGAGTATTTTGTTTAAAAACTTATATGATGTAAAAGCTAAGTGGTATTTTAAGTTGTTTGGGAAAGTGGTTTTTGAAACACAATTTATGTGTAGGTCTTATTAGCACTTGGGTATGGATTATAATGATATGGGTACACTAGTGGATGATTTCCCCAATGTTGTTTATCATGTAGATGGTGTTAGTGGTTGGGGTAGGCGAGTACAAAGGAAAAAGGTTAGGTGATCCATAAATTCAAGGGCTTATCTTTCCACTATATATTATAATTACTATCATGGGTTTTTTGGGAATATTTAAATGGTTGAGTGATTGTTTCATGTCGACCTCGATTAGACGGGTTAACATCCCCCCACCCACCCTGTGAAATCATAGGGAAAGGTGGAGCGTTCAAATTTATTGGCTAGTTTAGGGTGGAAAATTGGTTATTGACTATAGAGATCCATCATACATACACATGTGATTCCAAACTAATAATGTATAGGGATCACTCTAGGAAAGATTAGGAAATTCTCAGGAATCATTATCTATATGCTCTATTTATTTCTATTGATTGTTTAGATTTTATAACTACTAGTTTATGCTAGTAGGTTATTCTTTATTTCAATTTATTCTTATCCATTTTTGGTTACTAGGTATGGATTTGTACTTAGACATTGGCTTTAAAAAGCATTGTGAAAAATGAAAAGGTTTTTAAAAAGGGAATACTATGTTTGTGTTGTTTTAAAAAGTAAAATTGTGAGAGTTGGGTTTGTTTTATTTAATGATTAAAAACCTATTTTATGAATGTATTTTGAAACTAGTGTTTTTGGACTATTTAATGAAAGGAAATGCTTGGATTCTATGGTGATTCCCTATTAATTTGTTTGAACTCACATGCTGGTTTCACCATTAGGTGTCAGTAGACTCAATTTATTTTTCAGGTTTAGGTTTCTGGTTCATGTACTCGCCTCTGGAGTAGTTTGGTCTTGAGGTTTGTGGTGACTAAGATGTCAACTGGATATCATGTATCATGGTTGGTCTTAGTTTTTTATTTAGTTTATTTGGTACATTATTTTTATTTGGATCAATTTTCCTTTTTATTGAGATTCAGTTATTGTTTGTTTATATTATTATAGAGCCTATTTATTTGTTCATAGTTTATTAGGGAAATTTTTTCCCCATATGGTTTACCTTGATGTATGGAACTAGTTTCCAGCCCGTGGGGATCGGTAACACCCTTCGATCCATGTCTCGGATTGGTCGGATGTCGGTTTGGATGGCATCCCTCTTGTTTTAGGACATTTTTCCTCTCCATGTTTAATCCCCCATTTATCTTCTTTATATAACATCTTGGTCAGTTTTTACAAAAAATATTCTAATCTTACATTCATTAATACACTAACACTACTATAGATATTCCCTTTTACAGTGCAAAAAAGGATTTTAATAGTGATAAAAAAGATCTGTTAATTATGGTGCTGATAAAGTCCCCCATTTATCAGCGCTATTTTTAGCACTAATAAAGGGATATCATTATCATAAATTTAAATAAAATAGATAAATGTTTTGGGGATTTAGTATCACTCGAAATAGTGCCGATAAAGGCTTAGCTTGCTTTAGTATGTTATTAATATAACACCACACCTAGAAAAACCCTGTAACCTTTTAATGAAAATTATATTATTTAATTGAAATATATTTTAGATCATGAATACAAAAAAACACTTCTATATAAATTTCAAACAATGTTTTATATAATTAAATTTACAATTAATCCACAAAAATTTAAAAATATTAATGTTTCATCTTTTGACACCCACAACCCCCTCTCAAAAATGTTCTCCCATGATATCAATTTCTAAAAAAATCATCTCAACACAATAAAAAAATAATACTATATAAGAAAAAATATTTTTTTAGTAATAATATAAGGAAATATATTATACATTAATATGAAATAATCTATAAAAAATCTTAGTTTTTTAATAAAAAAGACACATTTGGAGTTATATAAGTCACATTTTGAGTCGTATTGAGGTGTGATTGATTCCTACACATCACAAATGAGTTATCGCTCATTTTTGCTAAAATATCAACACAATCCAAAAAAAAATTCTCAGTTTTGAGTATATCACTTTTTGTTTGACAAAAAATAATATTAATTTAAAAAATAACACATTTGGAGTTATATTGGTCACAATGTGAATTGGAGTGAGCCTCTGTTGATCCATGGATGTCAAAAACTACTAATGGATCATTGTCTATAAATAAAAATAAAATTCGAGTGCATTTTTTTAGTTTTTAGTATTACAGTTTTGTTTTTTTACTAAATTGGCATATCAAACTAAAAACAAGTATTTTGAGTCATGCTGGTTGCATCATGTGTTGGTTTGATGTTATAATACTTCATACTTGTCACAAATGAATTATGAATCTTTTCCTCACTTTTCAATACAATTGGATCATGTTTTCTTGATTTTCAGTGAGTGGCATGTTTTGATTTAAAATGTCAATTTTAAACAAATAACATACACTTTTTGTAATATTGGTCACACCGTGTGTCAGATTGATGTGCAGTTGATTCCAAAACATCACAAATGAATAATTCATCATTTTCCTATATTATCAATAAAATATGAATGTTTTTTCTTGTTTTTTGTATGTCACTTGTTATTTTTTACTTAAATTAATATCAATTTTAAATAAAAGGACACATTTGGAGTCAGATTTGTCACAATGTAAATCATATTGAGGTGTGTTTGACTTATACACATAAAAAATGATGCATGAATCATGTTCCTATATTATCGAAACAATATGAATTCATTTTCATTTCATTTAGAATCTCACTTATTCATTTTACTAAAACAAATTTCAATTTTAACTAAGAAATACACTATGTTTTGTAATAGAGATATTGTGCATCATGTTTATGTGATGTTCATTCATAAAAATCACAAATGACTTATAGATAATTTTCTTAAAGTATTAGAAAATTATAAATGAATTTACTCAATTTTTATTTTGACAATTTTTATTTTACTAAAATGTTATTTCCAAATGGAAACATGCATTTTGAGACATATCAGTCGCATCGTGTGTCGGTTTTATGTGATAATTCTTCATACATGTCAGAATGGAATTATGAATAACTATCTTGAATTATAAAAGACAATCAGAGCGCATTTTATTTGTTTTTAGTGAGTGGAATGTTTTGAACTGAAATTCCAATTTTAAACTGATGACAAACACATCTAGTCATACTGATCAGACCATGCAATGGATTGTGGTAATGTTGATTCATATGCATCAAAAATAACTCGAGTCATTTTCCAAAATTATCAAAACAATAAAAATGTGTTTTTATTGTTTTTAGTATGTCACTTGTTATTTATACTTAAATTGACATCAATAATTAATAAAAAGAAACACTTAGAGTCATAGAAACCACGATGTTCATTGGATTGAGGTGAGGGTGACCCCTAAACATAAAAAATGACCCATATATCATTGCCACAAATTATTAAAACAATATGAAATCATTTACTTAGTTTTCAGTATGTCACTAGTTATTTTTTTCTAAAATTAATGAAAATTTTAAATAAAAAGTGACACATTGAGTTACACCGGTCACACCATGAATCATTTTGAGGTGTGTTATGTTCCTAAATATCAAAAATTACATATAGATGTTTTTCCAACAACATCAAAACAATATGAATGTGTTTTATTGGTTTTTAGTATGTTATTTTAAATTTTTATAAAAAAATAATGACCATTTAAAAAAATAACCACTTAGAGTTATATAGGTCACACCATGAATCATATTAAGGTTATAATGATTCCTTCATGTCAAAAAATGACTTATAGATCATTTCCATAAAGTATCAAAACAATCCAAATGTGTTTTCTCAATTTTTAGTATGTAAATTTCTATTTTTACAAATATTAATTTCAGTTTTAATTAAATAGAAACACGTGGAATTATATCGGTCATAATGTGCATCATATTGAGGTGTGGTTGATTATTACACATCACCAATGATATGTGGGTCATTTTCCTAAAGTGTCAAAACAATTTGAATGTATTTACTCGGAATTCAGAATGTCACTTGTTATTTCTAATAAAATTAATGTCAATTTAAAATAAAAAGACATACATAGAGTTATAGTGGTCACATCATGCATCCTATTGAGTTGTAGTTGATATTTACATGTCATAAATGATATATATATTGATTTCCTAATGTATAAAAACAATCATAATGAGTTTTCTCAATTTTTAGTATGTCAATTTTATTATTACTAAAATTAATGTAAATTTTAAATAAATAAACATAATTGGAATTATACCTATCATGCCATGCATAAAATTGAGTTTTGGTTGATTCCTACAAATTAAAAATGACTTATCAATCATTTTATTAAAGTATCAATGAATCTAACTGTGTGTTATCAGTTTTCATTATGTCACTTGTTCTTTTTACTAAAATCAATGTCAATTTTAATAAAATAGACACACTTAGAGACATAATGGTCACATTGTGTGCCTGATTGAGGACTTGTAAGATTCTTATATGTCACAAATGACATATGGATCATTTTAATAAACTATCAAAACAATCTGCATGTGTTGTAATGTCTTGGATTTTCCGTTTATTATTTTTAAATATTATATGGAATTATTACGAGACCAGGAGAAGAGACAAAACATTGTTTCAAGGCCTGGTGATCTCAGAATGGTATCTCAAAATTTTTTAAGTTAAGTGAGTTGTCACTTGGGTGGGGTTGCGGTAGTTTCCAAACGGATGTTCGAATAAAAAATCTAAGGGCTCTGTTGCGTCCAGGATGAAAAATTTACCTAAGAACAGGTTTAACCTTGACTGGCGTGGGTCGAGGAAAAAAGATATTTTTCAGACATTTTTAGTAAAATAAAATAAAATGAATTAGCCAAGTTTATTTTATTTTAATCGGAAACATCCGCTGTAGCGCAGCGATGGGGAAGTTGTTTCCTTATTTAATGTCATGTCATAATGACTCTAAAAACAACAATGCTAACTCATTAATGCTGAAACGTGACGGAATTTCCAAAAACACTTCCACTTTTTAATGGGTTAATCGAACGATGGTCATTTACAGAAAACTGAGTGAAAACTCTGTAGAAACCATGGAGCCTGGGAGAAAAATCTCGGTGATGAACGACGATGAATCAAAGTTGAAAATAGTTGTGCCAACAAGTTGAAGTATCTTGAAGATGATGGTAGCACGACCCCTTCGTCAGTGATCGATCCCTTTTGAGGTAGGGGTTATTATTTTGATTCTTCTTTCCCCATTTTTGAATTTAAATGACAAACATGGACCAACCATGAACATGTTGATCTGTGGATTCGTATGTTCTTGCGGGAGGGTTTTATTGGGATGTTTTGGGGGATTAATCCACAATTATTGTTTATTATTTTGATCCTACTCTATTTGATCCTACTAACGGGAGTGAATAAATGTCGTGACGAATGACGGCGAAGGTTCGTTCCTCAATTTCTTTTCTAGATTTCCTCCCCCTTTTCTTATCTCGTGCGTTCTTCATGTTCTTCGTGGGGCGATGAACAATGGATTTTTTTTTCATCCGTTTTGCAACGCAAAGATCCCAAATTGAAGATCTGATGTCACGATGGCCTATTGGAGGTGCGATGACGATAGAGAATGACTAGTTGGACTAGATCAGGAGAGATCGTTCTTCGATCGTTCTACATGAAGGTGGATCAAAACGTGTTTTCGAAGCTAATTGAAGGCCTGAAAATAATGGAGACAACCTCAAAACATCGGGGTGACCTGGATTCTGGGGTTTTGTGGCGAACGGATGGCCGAATCAACGAATGGGGAACCATTAAAGGCATGGTGGCGGAAGCTCGCAATTCTGGAAATTTCCAGAATACATGGCGTGTACTTTCGAAGAACACGCCATGTAGTACCAGTGGAGGTGGCTAGGGTTTCGGGGGTCAGAGAGGAATCAAAAGATGTGTGACCCTGGTCACACAGCGTGTTAGACTTTCCCTGAAGCTCGGTGTGTATTTTCGAAAGTACACGGGCATGGGATGGACTACATGGCTTAGGAACACGACATGTACTCTCTACGCAGCATGGCAGAGGTAGCTACACAGGACTCAGTGTGTATCCAGGGTATACACGGGCACGATATGGAGTACACGACCATGTACTCCATCACGCGGCTAGGTGAGGCCAGTAACACAGGGAACCCCATATACCCAATACACGGGTTGGAACACAAGAATCGAGGCCCTGTACAGGCACATGGATAGCGTACACGAAGCCGACCCCAGTCACTCGGACACGACATGTACACCATACTACACGCTGTGTACTCACTGTTTCTACGTGACCAGCCTTACGACACAAGATGTTGTACACAGGCAGTACCCGAGGTTGGATGACACGGTGTGTAACTTTTCTACACGCCGTATAATTTTTGGAAAATGGAATGGTCCTATTGTCCACCGTATCTTGGACATGTTTTGTTTTGGTTAGTGTCATTTATTCTCATTCCCCTAAAGGTCAGACATCTTTTCATTCTACAGGAGTATGATCCCTTCAGTGGGACTTTTTGTGATAGAGTCACCATACCTTCGAGAGTCCCAAAGCGAGATCCTCTATCCTTTCCTAACCCTAGGTAGAGTCAGGAATCGACATGACCAACTCTACCAGGCATTGATCATATACCTAGCTGGTGAATCCAAATGAGTTGCAGTATCTTCCATGGCCTTAGCAGTGATCCTCATCTATGTATCATGATCTTTCCCACTCAAGAGTGTGTCTCCCGTAATGAGTGCATCAATCTATCGTTATCTTCCCCACTCAGGAGATCATGATCTTCCCCACTCATGAGTGTGTTCTCCTGTAATGAGTGTATCTACTTATCGTGACATTTCTCAACAAACGGTACTTCTTTGACAGAAGTCATCATAACTACGAGACTCGTGGAGTGTGTTCTCCCATAACAAGTGCTTTGTGGAACCTTCAAATTTAATCCCTAGTGGGGGTATGTGGATGTGTGACTTGTTTCTAGACCTCAGGTATGAGTTTTGGGTATATCTGGATTGTTTTCCCCTATTATATGTTCAGTAGACATATACTGTGTAGAGCTAACTGTGCCTTTTCTTTGTGTATTGCTTTGTGTTTTTTGAGGTGCTCTACTGAGTATTGTTATACTCACCCCTGAATAGGCTCTACCCGTACGTGTTGTGTCTTGTGCACACGAGCATCCTTTTGACAGAGTCTAGGGTGTACCAAGACAAGACTGAGCTTTCTGAGTTCCCTACATACTGAGGCGTTCCTTTGGCTATGAGCAGTAGTCCCAGTACCTCAAGTTCTTATAGGTTGGACTTTGCAATTTTCAGACTCTTATTTTTGGTGGGCTTGTATTCTGGCCCAGTTTACTTTCAGTACTTTACTTTCCATCGTACTCTGTTGGTTGGGTTTAGTTGTATGCATTCATTTTTTTCCTTAGTGGTTTTTACATTTCAGTATTTGTGGGATTGAAGATGTGTGCATTTGTACAGGTTCATAGGCAATGCCTCCCATTTTAGCGATATTCATACTCGGTGCTAGTCACCAGCCCCTGGCCTATTGGGGTTGGGCTTGGGGAGTTACAGCGTGGGTCCCACTAGGATGAGTCGTGATAGAGTTGTATCAGAGGTGGTCAGTTTTACCCTAGGACCAAGAGTCTGTAAGATTGGTTTGGGGAAACAGTGTTAAGTGTTCTGATCTCAGCTTTCAGGACAGAGACTCCAATGTTGGTGCAGCGGCCGATGTATCCATACACCAGGACTTTGATAACCTAATTTTTGACTCGGTACATGAAAACATTGGTTGTAGTGGGAATGAAATAAAGGTACATGCATCATATAGGAATGGGTTTTGTTTTCCATATCCTCCGAGTCAGCTATACAGATTTACTCATCATACATCTTGTTTTTTATAGGATTCTTCCATGACGCATACCTACTAGGATTCAGTATCTCAATAGTGAGGATGACCCCCACTGTGATAAGGCTTCGATTCAGGGACTAGTTCCCCAAGTGTTTCCACCAGGTGGTGCACCTACTGTACCACCACTAGTGGAGAAGCCCGTCGTACGTGCAGTACTGACCGACTAGGATCACAATATTAGCGCGCTACATGAGTTCCAGAGATAGAGACCCATCAGGTTCCAAGGCGAGCCCAAACCTCAGGCGGCTGAGGACTGGCTTGAGGCGATGACCAGAGTTTTGCGTCTAGTGAGGACACCAGCAAACCAGATGGTGATCCTAGGAGAGAGCCTTCTTCAGAGTTTGGCGGGACGATGGTGGAGTCTGACCACACATACTCATGACGAGGAGACTCTTTCATGGACGGAGTTCGAGTGAATCTTCAGGGAGGAGTTCTCTCCGGTTATGCTGAGAGTTGTGCACATCCAGAAGCTTCTTCAGCTCCGGCATGGCAGTTTGATGGTAGCTGACTATTCATCGAGGTTCACCAACCTCCCGGTACTCGATGGATATGGTCAGGGATCAGTACTTTAGAGCTCATACCTTCGAGCGAGGTCTGCAACGAGACATACAAGCTATTATCATGCCTCTATTCATTTCGACTTATGTTAGAGTGCTCGAGTGGGACTTGGTGATCGAGAGGTTCTTGGCAGAGCAGAGACAGCTGATGACAGTCAGCAGTAGGAAGATAGGTCCAGAGACCTCGGTAGTAGGGAGCTGATGTCAGATGCAGGGATCAAGACGTGAGATATGTCATAAGAGGACCCAATACAAGGGATCGATAGTCCGGGTATCTCAGGTTGTATTCAGTCATCCTAGGGAGAAGCGGTGCTATGCGTGCGACGGTAGGGTACATATCACTAGATATTGTCCAACCCATCGAGCTGCTGATAGGGAAGCAGTGGATGGACCAGTGAGGTAGAGACAGAGAGTGGAGCAAACAAACCTTCCAGGTGGAGGATTTGGAAGAGGAGTAAGGAGAGCTGTAGGTGGTGGCAGACGCTTCAACTTACTTCCACCACCACCCCCAGGAGGTCTGCACCAGTCTTAGAATGGGCTAATGCGTAGAGGGGTTCATCCGATCACTCATGAGATGGCTAGCCCTACCCTTGGATCAGTAGATGTTGTGGGCTCTTAGTTCCCAACAGTAGTGGTGGAGTACGAGGATGACTTTCTGAAAGATGTTTCAGGATTACCTCCCTGCTGGGAAATCAACTTTTTCATCAACTTACACCCCGGGATGATACTGATTTCCTCACCAGCATATCGGATGTCTCCCACAGAGGGTCGTGAGATGAGGGTTCAGTTGGAGTATTTGTAGATCAAGGGTTTCGTGAGACCTAGCGTTTCACCCTAGGCATCCCCAGTCTTGTTTTCCAAGAAGGAAGACAAAAGTTTTAGGTTGTGCGTGGATTACCGATGCCTGAATTAGGTAATAGTGAAGAACAAGTATCCACTGCCAAGAATTGAAAACCTCTTCGATCAGCTAAGAGGGGCACAGTGGTTCTCAAAGGTTGACCTTCGATCAGGTTATCAAAAGTTATGAGTATGAGACAAGGATATACCGAAGACGGCCTTCAGATGCTGCTAAGGACACTATGAGTACTTGGTGATGCCTTTTGGCATGACAACCGCCCCCATAGTGTTCATGGGACTGATGAATCGGATCTTCTTGTTGTACCTGGACCGGTTCATAGTGGTCTTCGTCGATGACATCATTGTGTACTCGGCGTCAGAGGATGAGCATGCGAGACACCTACAAATAGTTCTAGATGTACTCCGAGAGAACCAGATTTATGGGAAGCTCTCTAAGTACCAGTTTTGGATTCAGGAGGTCCACTTTCTAAGACATGTCTTCTCAGTAGATGGAGTAGCTATGGACCCAACCAAGGTGCAGGTATTGTTAGCATGGGAAGCACCTCGGAGCGTGAAGAAGGTGCAAAGATTACTTGGGTTAACAGGATATTATCGGAGGTTCATTCCTGATTTCTCCCAAATATTAGCACCGATGACAGCCTTGACTAGGAAGGGAGAAACCCTTCATGTGGATAGAGAAGTTCCAATAGGCTTTCGAGTAGTTGAGACAGAGTTTGACTAGCGCCCCAATCTTGAGATTGCTGGAGGAGGGTGTCGAGTACATAGTTTTCTGCGACGCATCAGGGACCGGGATTGGTTGTGTCCTGATACAGAGGCAGGCAGTGATTTCTTATGGTTCATTCTAGATTAGGACACATGAGTAGAACTATGCGACCCATGATCTCAAGTTGGCTACAGTAGTCTTCGTATTGAAGATGTGGTGACACTACCTCAAGGGTGAGCGGTTCATCATCTACTATGACCACAAGAGCCTCAAGTACATCTTCTCACAGAAGGATATGAATATAAGGCAGAGTCATTGGCAAGAGTTCTTATAAGACTATGATTTCTAGATCATCTATAATATAGTGAAGGGGAACAAGGTGGAGGATGATCTTAGTAGAAGGTCAAGCTCACAGCTATTGAGTGAGGCGACAGAGCATTTAGTCGTGTTGCAGTTATCCTTCGTGGATGGGGAGGATGCATCTTACCTGCAGTCGATGACTATCACCCCTACACTCTTACAACGAGTTAGGGAATCACATCTTGGGGGTGTCGACTGTAAGTCTTTACATGCTCAGTTATCCACATGACATGCTCCTAATGAATATTCGCAAGGTGGGGAGCATGCACTTCTTTTCAGAGAACGCACTATTGTACCAGTAGAATTGTAGGAGGAGGTCCCGAGGGAGTTTCATACACCCCCCTTGGCGGTACATCTTGGAGTGGAAAAGATGTACCATGATCTCTGATGATAGTTCTGGTGGTCAGACATGAAGAAGGCAGTAGCAGAGTTCGTCTCTCGATGCCTCACATGCTTGCAGGTGATGGCTGAGCACCAGGTTCTAGTGGGATTAGCTCACCCCTGGAAGTTCCAGAGTGTAAGTGTGATGGAATATCAATGGAACTCATTATAGGCTTACCATGGACGTCCAAGGGGCATGATTCCATCAAGGTCATCATTGACTGACTCACCAAGTCGCCCAATTCCTAGCTATCAAGGAGCAGAGTTTCGTAGAGAGCATGGGATGCCACTACGTGCAGGAGATAGTTCTTCTTCATGGCGTCCCTTCGACAATAGTCTCAGACCCAGACACCTGCTTTACATCTCTATTGTGGAAGGGATTGCAGGAGGCCTTTGGGACTCAGCTACACTTGAGCACGGCGTTCCATCCCCAAACCAATGGTCGGACGGAGAGGACCGTTTAGGTTCTAGAGGATATGTTACGGTCCTGTATATTGTAATTTGGTCGCAGTTGGGAGTACCACCTAACACTGGTGGAGTTTGTGTACAATAAAATCTACCACTCCACCATTAGTATGGAACCTTTTGAGACTTTATATAGGAGACCCTGCCAGTCACCGCTTTGCTGGACCGACCCCGGAGAGTCAACACTCATGGGTCCAGAGTTGGTGTGAGCTACTACTGAGAAGGTGTAGATCATCTTGGAGTGAATGAAGACTACACAGAGCTGGAAGAAGTCTTATGACGACAGGAAATGAAGACCCTTGGAGTTTGAGGAGGGAGACCACGTCTTTCTTCGGGTCTCACCTCGATGAGGGTTACGGAGATTTGGACGAGGCACCAAGCTATCTCCAAGGTTCATCGAGACTTTTCAGATACTGTGTAGATTTGGAAAGGTGGCATACCAACTAGCTTTACCGCCACACTTGCATCGGGTACATGATGTCTTCCATGTGTGGCAGCTGAGGAGGTACGTGCATGACCCATTACACATCATCAACTTGGGTGAGATGGACATCGAGGATGGAGTGACCTTTGCTGAGTACCCGGTGGAGATCGAGGATCGGTAGGAGAGGATCCTCCATGGGTGATCGATTCCCTTGGTGCGCATTCGTTGGCAGCACGAGAATCTTCAGGAGATCACGTGGGAGTAGGAGGCTCAAATACATACCCAATACCCTCATCTTTTTTAGTAGTCTTGTTTTGTATTTTCAGGGACAAAAATACCCATGGTGGGGAGAATATAATGTCTTGGATTTTCTATGTATTATTTTTAAATATTATATGGAATTATTACGAGACCAGGGGCAGAGACAGCACATCATTCCGAGGCCCCGTGATCCCGAAATGGTGGTTCAAACTTTTTTTAAGTTAATTGAGTCGGCACTTGTGCGTGGTTGTGGAAGTTTCCAAACGGATGCCTGGATAAAAAATCTGAGAGCACCGTTGCGTCTAGGACGACAACTTTACCTATGAATGGGTTTAACCTCGATCGGCGTGGGTCAAGGGAAAAATTTATTTTTTAGATGTTTTTAGTAAAATAAAAGAAATTAAATTAGCCAAGTTTTTTTATTTTAATTGGAAACATCCACTACAGTGCAACGACGAGGCAGCTATTTCCTTATTTAATTTCATGTCTCAATGGCTCTAGAAACATCAATGCTGAATCATTAATGTCGCAACATGAAGTAATTTCCAAACACACTTCCCCTTTTTAATGGGTTAATCGAACGATGGTTGTTGATGGAAAACTGAGTGAAAACTCAGGAGAAACCATGGATCCTTGGAGAAAACTCTCAGTGATGAACAATGATGAATAAAAGCTGAAAATCGTTGTGCCAACAAGTTGAAGGATCTCGACGATGATGGAAGCACGACCCCTTCATCAGCGATCAATCCCTTTTGAGGTAGGGGTTATTATTTTGATTCTTCTTTTCCCTTTTTTGAATTTAAATAACAAAATTTGATCAACCACGAACATGTTGATCCGTGGATTCGTACATTCTTGCGGGAGGGTTTTATTGGGATGTTTTCGGCGATTAATACATGATTATTGTTTATTATTTTGTTCATGCTCTGTTTGATTCTACTAACAGGAGCGGATCAACACCGTGACGAATGACGGCGGAGGTTCGTTCCTCAATTTCTTTTCTGGATTTCCTCCCCCTTTTTCTTATCTCGCGCTTTCTTCGTGTTATTCGTTGGGTGATGAAAAATGGATCGTTGTGAATCCTTTTTGTGACGCAACGATCCAAAATTGAAGATCTGATTTCATGATAGCCTAGTGGATGTGCGACGATGATAGCGGATGATGAATCGGACCGGATCGGGAGAGATCGTTCTTCGATCGTTCTTCATGCGGGTGGATCAAAACGTGTTTTTAGAGCCGATCGGAGGCCTAAAAACAATGGAGACAACCTCAGGACATTGGGGTTACCTAGATTCCATAGTTTATTGGTGAACAGACGGTAAGATCGATGAATGGGGCACCACGAAAGGCACGACGGCGGAAGCCCGCGATTCTGGAAATTTCCAGAATACACAACATGTACTTCCGAAGAACACGTTGTGTAGTACCGATGGCGGTAGCTAGGGTTTTGGGGGTCATATAGGAATCACACGGTGTGTTGGACTTTCCCCGAAGCTCAACATGTATTTTAGAAAGTACACAGACATGGGATGGACTACACGGATTCAGAACATGGCGTGTACTCTCAACGCATCATGGTAGAGGCGGCTACGTAGGACTCGACATGTATCCAAGGGATACACAGACATGGGATGGAGTACACAAACATGTACTCCATCATGCAGCTAGGTGAGGCTAGTAACGTAGGTCACTTTGTGTACCCAATACATAGGTTGGCACACATGGGTTGAGGCTGTGTATGGGCACATGGCCAGCATACATAGAGCCGACCCCAGTCACTCGGACACAGCGTGTACACTATACTACATGTTGTATACTAACTATTTATATACAACTAGCCTTATGACATGGGCCTTTGTACATGGGTAGTACCTGGGGTCAGATGAAACGATGTGTAACTTTTCTACACGTCGTGTACTTTTTAGAAAATGGAATGGTCCTCTTTTCCACCGTATCTTGGACATGTTTCGTTTGGGTTAACACCCCTTCTTCTCATTCCCCTGAAGGTCAAGCATCATTTCCTTATACAGGATAACAATCCCTTTAGATGTACATTCTATTATAGAGTTGATATCCCTTTGAGAGGCTCGGAGCAAGATCCTCTATCCTTTCCTGACCCTAGGTAGAGTCAGACATCGACGTGACCAACTTTACCGATCATTGATCCTCTACCTTTCTAGTGAATCCAAATGATTCGTAGTATATTCCATGTCCCTAGCAGTGATCCCCATCTGTGTATTGTGATCTTTTCCCACTCAGGAGTGTGTCTCCCATAATTATTGCATCTATCTATCGTGATCTTCCCCACTCAGAAGTGTGTCTCCCATAATGATTGCATATATCTATCGTTATCTTCCCCACTCCAGAGTGTATTATCTCGTAATGAGTGTATCTACCTCTCGTGACATTTCTCGACAAATAGTACTTCTAAAACCGACGACATCAAAACTACCAGACTCATGGAGTGTGTTCTCCTGGAAAGAGTGCTTCGTGGAACCTTCGAACTGAATCCCTAGCGGGGGTATATGGATGTGTGACTTGTTTCTAGACCTCGGGTCTTATTTTTGGGTATATCTGGATTTTTTTATCATGTTATATGTTTAGTAGACATATACTATGTAGAGATGACTGTGCCTTTTCTTTGTTTATTGCTTGGTGTTTTTTGGGGTCCTCTACTGAGTATTGTTATACTCACCCCTACACGGGCTCTGCCTGCATGTGTCATTTCTTGTGCAGACGAGTAGCCTTTTGACAAAGTCCAAGGAGGACTAGGACAGGACCAAGATTTCTGAGTTCCCTACAGGACAAGGCATTCCTTTGGCTACGAGCAATATTCCAAGTACCTCTAGTTCTTACAGGTTGGACTTTGCAGTTTTCAGACTCTTGTTTTTTGTGGGCTTGTATTCTGGCCTAGTTTACTTTCAGTACTTTACATTTTTTCGTACTCTATTGGTTGGGTTTAGTTGTATTCATGCATTTTTTTCCTTAGTGGTTTTTACATTTTATCAATTGTAGGCTTGGAGATTTGTGTGTGTGTACAGGTTCTTAGGAAATGCCTCCCATTTTAGCGATATGTATACTCAGTGCTAGTCAACAGCCCCTAGCCTATTGGAGGTGGGCTTGGGGAGTCACGGTGTGGGCCCCACTGGGATGGTTCATGACATGTATTTTCTCATTTTTCAGTATTTCACTTGTTCTTTTTACAAAAATTAATGTCAATTTTCCAAAAATTGATGAACTTTTAGCCAAACAAGTCACACCACAAATCATATTGAGGTGTGCTTGACTCCGATATATCAAAAATTTCATATGGATCATTTTCCTAAAGTCTCAAAACAATCCTAATTTATTTACTCATTTTTAGTTGGTCACTTTTTCTTTTTACTAAAATAAATGTCAATTTAAAAAAAGGCACTTTGAGTTATACTGGTAAAATAATGTATTAGGTTGTGGGGAGGTTTATTCCTACATGTCAAAAATGACTTATGGATCGTTTTCTAAAATTATAAAAACAATATGAATATTTTTGTTTGGTTTTTAGTATGTCGGTTGTCTTTTTTACTAAAATTTATGTCAGTTTTAAATAGAAAGCACTTTGAGTCATACATGTCACATCATGTGTTAAATTGTGGTGAATCTGATACCTACTAATCGAAATGTATCAAAACAAACCTCAACTTCCAATTTTATCATTA
This sequence comes from Viscum album, assembly GCA_963277665.1. Classification (NCBI taxonomy): domain Eukaryota; kingdom Viridiplantae; phylum Streptophyta; class Magnoliopsida; order Santalales; family Viscaceae; genus Viscum; species Viscum album. The sequence goes on from OY728129.1 coordinate 942,419,355, forward strand.
TTTTTTTATTTATTTGTCAAACTATCAATATTGCATATTGAATCGATGTTCTTAGTGGAAAAAACATTCTCATTATTGAAAGCTAAGAGAGTGCAGGAAGCTCATGTGCCCAATATATCATGAGATGTAACAACAATGAGAACATGATCTTTAAACACTCCTCTAGATTTCAATGATAAGGTATTTTCTACTAAATAACATTGACTCTATGCATTGCTGGAATCTCGATAAAGAGATGCGATGGAAAGTGTAAAAATCAGTGAAAAAAATTAAATAAGTGTTATATAAAATTGATATGAAATTAACGTACAAATAATAAATAAAATAATAAAATAATTAATTAAATGATTATTTTGAATTCATATTTTCATGATGGTTATATACATTATTTCCCCATTTCATTGTTTTCATTATCTCAGTTGTAACCTTGATGTACAATCTATTATGAGCATGACCAGTTTTGAATTAACCACACCAACTCGAACAATGGAATCCACCTATATAAGAAAAAATTCTTATTTTAGTCATACTAAAAAACCATAAATTAAACATAAATATGAAATAATCAATTACTTATATAGAAGAAAAATCTTAATGTTATTTCTGTACATTCATTCATCAGGTATGATTCCTATTAATTTCTAAGAAAATATATATCATTTTTTAAATATTAGTATTTTTGACAGTCATAGTAGTACTGGAAAAACATAAATATATGAAGGATTATTAAATATGTTAAATTAAATAATAATTATCTTTGTAAATACATCTTCAAGTATGTTAGTTTTTTCATGGATTATGATCTCTCTCATAAATTTACAAGCATAATAAGCCCAATCTTTTCCATTTGTTTGTTTCAAACATTGCAGAAACATTGAGGAAAATAAGTAATTTTAATATATGTGTTTGGATAAGGAAATATTATTATATATACACTGATACTTGTCTAGTCATTGAACTTGTCTGTGTGATTTTTCTTAGCCTCGGGACTCATTCCTTGTTTTTCACAATATTGATTCACACCCCTATCATAAAATAATACTCATTAAAAGATAATATAAATTATTTAACCTGAATTTTAGCTATAAAATTTTGGATGTAGTGTATTACATATTGAAAAATTCCAACTTGTATGGTCAGTTTGTTGGGTATCCGTATAGTGAATCCAGGAAATAAATCATTAGTGTATCTAATTTGACTACAATGGGTATCCAATTATTCCTAAAACAAAAAAAAATTAATATGTAATTAAAGAAATGAAAATATATGTTTTATGATTAAATTTTAGAGTTTTATCCCTTCATCATTGGTATTATAAAGATTATTTCATTTGTCTATTAACAATAAAATGATTTGACCATGTTTTCCACTATTTCATCCATTTTTATGGACTATTTTTTTGTTTTATAGAGGTGTCTTGAGGACTAATGGGTCCAATTTTTTTTCATGGGAAAATCACTTCAATTGTTATTGATATATATTTCTACAAAAAATATGACATGTATTTATTCATAATATACAAAGTATATTAGCTTTAGGAAATTCTATTTATTAAAACATACCTCATGTATACATTTACAACTTAGGATCCTAGACATTCACATTTGAAAATTTCAATTACATTATCGAAATGAATTTTGTCTTCACATTCCACTCCATAAATATTTTATTCTAAATAAACTATGTGACTACTAAAATTTTGTAACTTTGTATCCACATGAACATTCATGTTCAGAAAATGCAGATATAGAACGAGTAGGGTAATAGTGGTTTTAGTAGATCTTTTCAATCAGTTGGTTTATCATTTAGATGGTTTTGAGTCAGTATTTCATTTCCTTCCTTACCTTTGTCTGTCTCAAATAACATTCATCGGTTTAGAACTTTTTTCATTAATTGTTAATGTTTTAGCTTGAAAAATAAATTTTAAATTACCACTTCCATGTCCACATGTTTTTTACAATATGTGATAGATATGCAACGAATATTCTAATAGCTCTGTCGACTTTATGAATATCTTCATCATCAAGTGGAGTATGAATCTTGGTGGGTGTCTCATGAGTTATTCTAATCGCCACTCTCACATGATCTATAGGTGTGATCTAAAAGTGTAGTTCTTCGTCACAACCTACCAAATCTAAGAGACAACTTTCTTATTACATCCTAAAAAATCTAGTTTGAAATGCATTATAAAAATAAACCTTTTCAATAATTTTTTTCCAAATAAGTTGTAACGCATAAAAGTGTGTTAACCCCTTTTTATATATTTTTCATTAAATTAAAACAATCATTTGGAAAAAAATCATTGGAAAATACCTATTGGGAAAATTAACTTTTTAAAACACAACTTTACACTATTTCATAAACTTCCATTTTTTAAATACACATCTTAGAACTCAAAGAGGTTTCCAACTATCATACAGTTTTCTAAACCATTTTTCAAAACCAACGATTTCCATAAAACTAGGCATAATGGTATAAAACAACATTTTTAAAACTCACACATTCTTGTAGTTTCAAATACAAACCATTATAAATTTTCTCATTTGAGAAAAAATTTCAAACTCATTATAAAAATAGTTTGAAAACAATTCAAAATATCTCATTCCTTTTTTCTTCTTCAAAACTATTTCATAATCCAAATCAAAAAATATAAAAATAAACCCATAAAATGAAGGAAGAAAGAACAGGGTCAGGAACCACTATGTCAAGTCACATTACAATGCAAAAACAACAAAAAAATGTTCCAAACAATAATATAAATATTATGAGATACAATAGAAGTAGAGGGATAAAACCCACAAATGATCCTAAAAAGTATTCTAGTTTCATGGACATCGTCATTTTGGTGTATTAATAAATGTACTTAAACTGGATATAAAGAAATAATGTCATCACTCTTAAACCTATCCAAACTCCCAGATGTCGCATCAAAGTAGGTCATCAATAATAAACATCCCATCATGGGATCAAATCTACAATGTTCATAAAAGAATCAAAGGGGATTAAGAGGGTATCACACATTTTTGGAAATGAAAATGGATTTTTGTTGATTGATTAGTGTTATTTATCATTAATTTACCTGATGGGGAAGTTTGTTAGTTATAAATTTATTCTCTTCCCTGATGAGTGTATTTGTCTAAGGTTTTATATGATATGTAATATATTTTTTAGGATGTATTTTAATGTAGTATTTGGAAGTGATCCTTTATGGGTCTAGGAATTTATATCCCCATAAGAATAACTATCACACCCATGATCTTGAGTTACTGAAAGTTATTTTTTTTCATAATTGGTGGAGGAATTACAACATCAATAAGAATTTATTTTTTCTCCTAGATCATAAGATTTATAAATATGGTTTCCTTTAGTTGAATGTGAGTTAATGCTAATGAAGGTGGATGAAGTTTCTTCATCATTTTGATTTTATGATCCGCTAAACCATGGAAATGGGAAATGTGGTTATCGATGTGTTGATTTGATTATTTGGAGAGAATTTGGTTCAAGATTATGTGGATGTTTAAAATGGGATGGATGAGATGATAGTGACACATCTTGATGTTACATATATAATAGGTCACGATTTTCTTTATCATATGATTGTGAATTCATTCTTGATATGGAAGGAGAATGATTATTAGTGGGGAGAGTTGAAGGAAGAGGTGATTCATGACTATATTGGACATGGTAATGCACATGAGGGATTGTAAGAGGATAGTCAAAATAGGGGGTTGTTCTAAGGGAGTTTGTTTTTCCATTGGTAGTTCATGTGAGAGTTTTTCTTGAGTTCTAAAGATAACCGTTAGAAGTATATCATGGAGTGAAAAAGGTGTATCATGGTTTGAGAAGACAGATTTTGTGTACATGGATGAAATGGTTGCTCGAAGAGTTTTTGAAAATATTTATATATTTTTAGCAGGTGAAAGTGGAACACCATGTCATGGGGGGGGGGGTACTGTTCTATATAGTCTTGAGTTTAAATGAGAAAATATGTTGATGGAATTGTTCATAGGGTACCCCAAGTTCACAGTGGTTGTGATGTAGACTGTGTTATGATGGACCAAGTGATTAACTTGACACATTTTCAAGTTATGTGTGTATTGATTACCATTACTATATTATCATGGAAATTTATATATGATGTAGTTTGGTATCATGAAGGATTGAAGACTATCATCCCTAATTAGGATCTTCATACCACCTCATTGATATATAAGGGATTGAAATATGATTTTTTATCTTGTTTTCACCTTGGAACTACCTTCCATAATCAGATAGATGGTTTTATAGTGGGAACCATCAATATATTGGATTCTATGATCCAAAATTATGTCTTGGACTTTGTAATATTGTGATTAAGGAATCTAACTTTGGAATATTTTTCATACAAAAAAACATATTACTCATAATTTCACATTGATCCCTTTATGGAATTATATGTGGATGTGACTTTCTCCATTCTTCTAGATGTATGCTGGGGAATCTATTTTTTTTTTGTTATGATGTATGGAATATAATAAAAAAGATGATACAGTTGGTTTGATATAGGATGAGAGTGGTGAAGGACCATCAGAAGGCCTATGCAGATCATAGGAGTAGGCCCTTTGAGTTAATGGTTGGAGACCATATGGTTTTGGGAGTCTCCCCTCAATGTTGGTAATGAAGGTTAGGAATGGTATTATGCTTTCTCCATTATTTTTCAGCCCCATTGAAGTGTTGGTGAAAGTTTTTGAGGTGGCATATTGGTTGTAGTTTACTACATGGTTAGAGGTGATCTATGAAATCATACATGTGTCACAAATTCATTGGTATCTTCATGATAACTCCCACAACATATAGTGGGATGTGTTGGATGTCGATGATGACATGATGTTCGTGGAGCGGTCGGTAGAGATCTAGGATCATCAAGAGAATGAAATTCATGGATGAGTGAATTCCTTGGTCCATATGTTTTGGAGGAATAGTGGCATAGATGAAAGTACTTATGAAATAGAGACACAGTTTTGTTCCCAATACCCTGGGTAGTTTTGAGATATTCTTTTTATATTTTTCCTTATTTATGTATCGTTTGGACCTTGTTGTTTTATGATATGTGATGTTTCCAATGATGTGTGATATGTGATACATGATATTTATTTTTTTCAAGTGGAAAGGAAAAAACCAGATTTCTAACTGAGATGCGTAACATAATGATTTGATTGAAATTGTATTGGAATATCAGTGCATACTAGATTAGAAAATATCTTGAAAAAGAATATAGTATTACCCTAATTTTTGAATTTGTGGTAGTCTTGTGCAATGGTTGTGATGGTTGTAGGTTTGGGTTGTGTGGAGGTTGAGACAGTTTTGTATATGGTTGTGATGGTAGAAGGTGGTTTGGACATATCATAAGATGAGTGATGTTGTGCCTAGTGAGAATTTGTGTTGTTTTTATGCAGTAATGTGGTTACGTGGGAAGTTTTGGTGGTTGTTTTGACCATCATGTTTGGTTGGTGATAACATCTTAGCTATGATAAGTTCCTTGAGAGGTATCTCATGGGGTGATTGTTCAATCTCCTTTATATTCTTCTAGGTTTGGATTTAATTTTCAAGGCTAAGAATCATTTTAGATGTATCTTATATAACCTTTTTTGCCTTCCAGATCATTACTTTTCTATTTTGGGCAATCAAAGCTATTTAGTGGAAGAATTAGGATGTTGGAGCTGCACTTGAAGTGAAACAAAAATTTTATGTCCTAAAAGTGGGGTCACAGTGTAATGGTGTGTTTTATAGTTATCATTGAAGGTGTATAATAGAATGTTCATTATACAAGGGTTTACAAGAATAAGGGTTTTACACTGTAACAGAAGGGTTTTCATTATAAATTACTTCTATTCTAAGGTGCCGTGAATTTTTTCAGATGATGAGTTTTTTAATTTTTAATGATTAAATGTGGTGTTTATGATGGAAATCCATAGACCTATGGGATTTTTAGCTTAAAATATTATTTTACCCCATAAGTCATGTGACTTATATCATGTTTATATATCTTCTTCATATGATCATAACATTATTTGGATGTCCCTTCTTCTCAATTTTGGTTTACTAATAGATAGGTTTTAGAGACATTCAATCCCATATCCTCTTTGTTCGATATGTGGGTTCAGTGATCAGGTTCTAGTGATATGTAGTAATTTTTTATCCCATTTCCATTTTTTCTCTTGTTTTATTATTCATAAAATTTTTATAGTGAGGTTTTTGGATCAGTTTATGTGTGTTGGTATATATTTTTTACAACCCATTGATGCAGATTAGGTTGATCTGCCCTTCCCTTGTGATGTTGTGGGTTATGAGCTATTTCTTCATTTATATGTGTTATACAGTGATATTTGAAATCCTCTTTACAGTAAGGATCCTAATTATCACCTTTATATACGATATGTTTAGGGATTTAAAGGTTTTTATTCCATTGGGTTGATAATAATGTTGGGTGCAATACGATAATATTTAAAATAATTGAAATTCATGGGTATTTGGGAGTAGTCACAATTTTATGTTGATTTGATGTTATTGTTGATATGTTTATTCAATGACGATTCCTTTATGAAAATAACTGCTATTGGAAGCACTTTTTTGTTTTGTATGATATGATGTGATGACCCATGTTGTGTTGTTATGTGGTCACACATAGAATAAAAGGATAAATAATGAAACTTTGTGTAATTAATTGGTTTCCAAAAGAATTAGGTTTATGAGATAATTCACATGATATATTTAGATGTAGCGTAATGAGGGACCTTGAATAATGTTTTTATGCATACCATGTTTTTGTTTTGAGTATTTTATTTATTGTGTAACACTGCGTTGTTTGGGTTGTTGTGAGGTGGTGGTGTTTACATGTAGGGTTTTTTGATGTGTGGGGGGTTTTATGTTGTGTCTTGATATCATGTATTCAATGTGGGTTATAATGTGATAGTGATGATGCATGATAGTTTTTTGTTATGTGGTGGCATTATGAGATAAGGTTATTTTGTGTAGTGGTTGTGGAACAGTGTGATGTGATTCTGTGGTGCTATTTTTTGGTACAAATTGGATGTTGTGTAGTGGTTATGATTGTGAATAATTGGTATGTGGTGGACGATATGGTTTTATTGGTGTGGCATGATAGTGATGATGGATGTGAGGTGTTGTGGTGATGGTTTTGTGAGATGTCATAGTTGTGGAATAGTGGGGTTGAGTTAGTCACCTTGTTGTTCATTGATTAACATATAATGTGGTAAATGGATTTAAAAATTTAATGAAAAATGAGTTGTCTAAATTTTAATGTTGTGTCTTAGTGAATAAATATTATTTAACTTATTATATCTTAAATATTGCGATATTTTAAAATAATGTGGGAAAATATGTGTAGTACTTGTATGGGGGTTGGTTGTTCTGATGCATGTACTGATGGAAGCGGTTGTAGTGGTAGATGTTTGGTGCTACAGAGTTCTGGTGGTGTGTGCTAGAGTACTTTTTGTAAATACAACGGATGGGTATCATGTTCTATCTATATATCATGTATTGTATTATATTTTTATACACACTTCACATGAGTTTTGAAACCATGAAATTCTCAGTAGTTTTGTGATTGAGGTGTTCTCCCCAACATCTGGGATACTAACGATAAATATGAAAAGATTCCTTCTCTTACACACTCATTCTTTAGAACTGATGGCCTATGTATCATTAGGATACATGTATATGGATGACCTTAGTTTTTTGGGTAAGATATGACAGGATATAAAGATAATGTGATGTAATAAATGGAAGGGGTTAAGCATGGTATGAGGAGGGAATGAGGTTTATGTCTGTTATGTTCATGAAACCCTACCACCTCAGCTATGTGTTTACCTGTGGTGTGATGGAATATTTGTCTTTAAGATAGATGAGATGTGGTTTTCTGGCCTAGGTTCCTTCAGTTGAGATGATATGTGGTGTGTTGGACCTAGTGTCCTTGGGCGAGATGTGATGTGGTGTGTTTGTGAAGTGATGTTTATGGAATGGTTGATAGAAAAGGACATTTGACTTTGGGGTGTGAGAATGGAAGATCACTGGGGAAGAATTAGTGAGGATCCTTGAAGTTTTTTTATCAAGTTCCTATATTTATATGTTGGATGTGTAGTTGTGTGAGAATTCCATGGTGATGATGGATGTTGTCAGTTGATCTGTATAGGTGCACGTTGGTTCTATTGATTGTTCATTAGAGTATTAGTATGCACTTCTCACATGTATAAATGAGACATTGGCTATTATCCTATTAAGTATACATATATCCTCACTCTATAAATATAAATTTTTTTAGGCTTTTGGAAGGACATTGGGGACCGAGCTGGATATTTCATGTTTAGGTTGGAGTTGATGTTGTATTGTTGCCATATCACTTGTCTTTTGTTACTTTTATTTGGATACTTTTGTTTTTTGGGTTTATATATTTCCATGCCTTGTGGGATAGATTTTTCATTATATTTATATAATATAAAAGAGTTTTTTTGGTTAACTATCATATCATTTGATCTTGATTTATTTTATAGGGTAATTTATCCCATTTATGAGATGTTTATACCCTCGATGTTATTCTATAACCTGAGGCCTTATGGAGATGGGAATTCAGAGGTCATTATCTCTCTTGCCACATTACATTATCTTTAGTGGGAGGGGTTGTGACAAATATCAATAAATATTCTTATATAAAAGAATATCCTCTTTGAAATTAGTATATCAAAATTATGTTCTGGATTTTTTTGATATTTTTCAAAAATGAATGAGTTTTCAATTAAGAGTGATAAAATACTAATATCTATTAAAAAATTCATTTTATATTAAATTATTTACTAAGTAAAATTATATTTTATTAATATTTAAATTTCATTATTTATTTTTTATTAAAAATGAAAGAATTATAGAATTTATAATGAAATTTAAAAATCAATTTGGTATAAAAATGTTTTCTATACATAAAAGGAATTTTTTAAAAAAAATCCCTTATGTTTTGTGTTTTATGGTTAATTTATTTTTTCAGCTTAAAAAATGAATATTTAATAATTGATTTAATATTTTGAATCAGAAGGTCCCAATTTGTTAAAAGGACTTATTTATTTGTATTCATTAAAAATAGTACCATAATAAATAATTGTCACCATGGTAAGGGTAAATCATGTAATTAAGGGTAAAGTTTTTTAAAAGAACTAAAAACAATGATAAAACATGCCTTTATAATATTTGATGATGGGTTTATTGGATATATACATCCATGTTTAGAAAATATGAATACTTGGGCCATACTTCTCTGATTTTTAATTTTATATAATATTTTTTATAGGAAAATCAAAAATTCCATTATCTTTGATTTATTAACTTTCAATTTTTGACATAAGGACAAACCAATTCATTCTTTAGTTATAAAAAAATTATTTTATTGATAAATGATATTTTTATCATGGAAATTTTATTTATATTTTTTAGTGATGAAATAATTACCTTAAATTATTATGCAACACCAACACATTATTTAATCAATAAATAGAATGATATTAAAAAAATAAAATACATAAAAAGTAATATAATATGAATGACTAATTCCATTCCACAATTTTTTAGACAAAAATAACATGTTAGTTATGTGATATTTTACATTAATTCTTTTTTCAAAAATCGAATTATATTAATAATTCTAAAAATGACATTAATGCTATTTTATAATAAATAATATTTTATTACCTAACTAATAATTCTTAAAAATATAATATTCTTCCAATTGATTGGAATATGGTTTAAAATATAATCCAATTAAATTTATGGGAAAATTTTCCTTTTATTATAACAATATAAACCCCATATGAGTAAAATACCATGTTATTGTGATGATTTTCAAAAGGTTTAATATAGGATAAAAAGGTTATAAATAAAATCTAAAAAATTCCAATTTTTTTGGATGATATTATTTCACCCGTTCCTCATATAATATACTTATTATATCATTTTTTATTCTTTTTTCAATAAAAAGTAATTTATATTAATTTAATATTTTATATAATTCAATGTGTTCCCCTCACCTCACTTATAAAAAGGAACCTCCTCTACCATTTTATTGACTGTAAAAAGATATTTTATTTCATTTAATACTTACCAAAATTCATTCTTAACATCTATTACCATGTTCTAGGGTTTATATTTATCTAAAAATACTAAAATTATAGGTTTTATTGGGTAATAATGAAAATTTTATCCAAATAATAGGTATCATTAATAAATGAGTGTTTCATTTTTATTTCTTTTTTATACCACCTTTATAACTTATTCAAAAATAGTAAAATAATAAATTCAGTATGTTAAATATAGTTAGGTATTTTTATTTTAACTTAATAACCTATATCCATATCATCTTCCACCAAATGGGAAATGAAACTATATTTTGTGTGTACAGTGGACTACCACCTCGCAATTTTATTTAAGGTATTTTCCATCACCACCTCTCAAAACTCATTATAATGTTATATTATAGTGTATATGTATGATATTAATGGAACATTTATAATTGTTAAATTATAATATGTATTCTACTTTATTACCTATAAATACAATAAAAATTGTAACGTTGTTCATGTGTATGTCTAAACTACCACCTCTACGATGCGATGTAATTAGTTTTCCATCACCACATCTCATAGAATATATAAATATATTTTAAAATAAATAATATGGTATTTATGATATAATTATCATTCTATAATGTTAATTTAATTCATACATTCATTCTAGTACGATCATTTAATAATGGAAACATTACTCATGCATACGTATGACATACAATCTCCATGATTTAAAATAGTAAATTATTCATAAACATCATCCATTGTTGGTTCTAATATTATAATTTATACATAAATATTATAATTATATTAATAATATTTTTTTGAGGAGATGATCTAAGAAGGACCACTTTTACCATTGTAAACCTATCCAATCCATTTGGGATATACTAGAAGTATATCATCAAAATAACTGATGTGAAATTAATTTATTAGGTGAAAAATTATAACATTATAATATATAAGATAAAAAAAATCAAAAAGGTTTTTATTCAAGTAAATAAATCACATGAGTTTATTATTAATTATGATAAAGAAATTACATGACATGCCAGACCTGAGGTAGGATATTTCATCTCAATTTCCTAACATTTTGGTATTTTTAAATGTTGTACACCTAATTATTCTATATGGTGTATAAAAATACATTTTAATGGATATATATTTACTACTTTAATCCTAATGGTATTTTATGTTTTGATTCAAATTATTTTATCTAAGGGGATATGACATAAAAATTTACATGTTGTAAAGGGTTCCTCAACTCAATTTTCAATCATTTCATTATACAAATATATCATTTAATATATTAAAATTATATGTGAAATGACCTATGATTTTATTTTATTTTATCTTCACATTAAATTTTAATTTATATTTTTTACACATAATAAATTCATTTATTAATTCTCATTTCAATCATACAATCTTCATAAGGGTTTCTTATCTCACATTTGTTTTATTGAAAAAATGTAATATTCATCACTTTTTCATTTATGTTTTGTAATACTACTTATTATATATTATATATAACTATTACATTTATATTTATTATATTTGAGGCTTATTTATAATTAAAATATTTCATGGTGGTTATGCTACAAAATTTAAAAAATTGTTAAGGTTTTATTTCATAATCTCATCATTATTTATTATTGTTTTTTTTTTGAGTTTCCCATGGTATAATTATATGATATTTCTATATGAAGCCATAATTATTTTATTTCCATTTAATTTTTTAAAATTAAATTTTTTCCATTTAGTTTCCTCTTTTAAGTACTCATTCGACAAAAATAATGTTTTTAAGGAAAAAATTTATTATTTTATATTTGGCCAGGAATCATTTTATTCAATTTCTATATTTTCATTAAAATTATTTATATATTTTTTATAATATTCTACTATGAAATTTTATTTTAATTTTACCCAATTTTTATATTCAATAAGATTATTTCAATGGAATATGATTGTCGTGTTTGAAATGACATAATTTTTAACATTTTACCAATAATTTCAAAGGAATGTTTACTTTAATTCAATTGAAATGAATAGATTATCAAACCATCATGAACACCAAATACTTTGAAAAATAATTTATAGGTTTAAAAAATTATTTTCATGGAAATTATTTTTGCTAATATTAAAGAACTTTTTTATTTTTAAATATGAATTTAAAATGGAAAAGGTTATTTACCTAAAGAGCAATTTTAATTATCTTTTTATTCTATTTAAATTAATTTATGTTTAAAACCATTTATTTTACATTTGGTCCACTGAGGAAATGTTGTAATTATACCATCCTTATTCTTTCTCTGGATGGTTTATGATCTGTATGATTTGGGAAAATATTTACATTTTGTATGCTAATTTTTCAGTAAGAATGTTTGCATTGATTATATTTCACCCCTTTCAAGTAATGACTTAATTATACTTAGTAAGTGACATATGTTCTTATAATAAACCCTTTATTCATCATTATTTCTAAGGAGATACTCTTATTCTGGTATTTGGCCATGGCCTTACCCATTTCTGTAACATGTCTTGGCACAATGCCTGGAATATAAGTTTATGATGTCAAGCCTTATGTATAATATCATTATTATATTATTAATTTATGTCCATGTAATTATTTGAATTTTTATAATATACATATATAAGTTTCAAAATCATGTGACTAGTTATATTGAATTATTTAATCACTATTTTTCTTACCATACTATTCTTTACGGTTAAGTTATTTATTAAATTAAATTTATTTTAAAATATGTTCCTTTACATAATGTTAATTACTTATTTATTTAATATATATTTGATTTCATGTAACCCTTACTGTAAATTTGATCTAACCCTATATGTGCTTCTATTCCCAATGAGAATAAGAATCAATCATTAAAATAATTCAATGATATATAACAATTACTCTCACTATGTTTTATATTCCATTTTACAATGTAAAATGGTAAGAATGTATGTGTATAGTATTATAAGAATACTTAACTATTCATTACATCAGTATGTGACTCCTTGTATCCAGTTTCAATATTATAATTTAACCATCAACCATGAGATACTGGGGTTGGGGTCTCTAAATATGATATTAGAGGAAGTTTAGTAGAAACCATGAAAACATGATTTTGGAACAAATATATTAGAGTAAATTACCATATGACTAACTATGAGTATGAGTTTATGAATAGGATAACATCCTAATGTTTTTAAGGTAGTGTTTTTGTGGGTTTCCATTAAATGTGACCATGTATAGATACTATAAGTGGAAATGGTTTTGGAATAGTTTTATATAAAGGAAATTAACCAAAAAAGTATTAGTTGAGTGCATCTCGACCATCATTCTGACTAATAGTGATTTTTCCCTTAATACAAACCTCGTTTGACACTCCTAGGAGATATGCAGGGGTTAATTTACACATTCTCTATGATAAAACATGATGTATTATAGAATATAACATATAGAAACCTATGGTATTCAATGGATATATGGGATCAACCTAACGTGTCTTGGGTTGATATGTTGAATGATGTTCCTAATTTTAAAGGCATAGATACCCAATTTTAGGTTTTTAGGGTAGTTGAATAGGATTATAGATATTTTAGAGACTTTTAAGGAATACAACCCCTCAGTTTAGTATGTATTATATGATTGATGTTTTGTGTGAAAAAATTATTTTATATTTTTTTCAATATGATTAAATTTTTTTGTATCCTTTATGGTTAATATGATCATTGATGTTAATGCAATAATAGTAAATCAAGATTAGTCAATTTTTTGGTAAATTAATATGTTTAAAAAATCAAAATGGCAAAAATGTGTTTGATGATTAAAGTTATTTTTAATTATTCACCATATTTTTGGGAATGTTATTGGAAATATATTTTTATAGTTTTATAAAAAGGAAAAACCACATGTTTGGGGGAAACTCATCACATTTTACAACACCATGGGGTAAGAACTCATAAGAGAACAAAAATAAGTGTGCACTACCTATTACATTAATTCTTGCTAAATCAATAGTGTTTTTGACACCTTATTTATTAACTAAATTGTGGATCTTAATTTTCACATGATCATTCATTTCATGTGATCAATTATACCTTTCACACTCTATAATTATTAGGACATTTGTTTTTCACATATATCTATATATTCCATTACCACTAATTTACTACTATTTGGATACTCAGTTATGTGTTATTCTAGTTGACACTAGTATTTCCCTTTCCCCTTTTAAGATAATGTTTTATTACTCCTTTTTATGATGTGGGATTTCAATGAAATTATTTAATATTTGAATCCCTCTATTATCAAGATCAATTGATAATATCAAAGAAAATATTTATTAATGGTTGGAGACTGTAACACTATGGTATTTTAAAAAGAAAACTATATTCGATAATGTATATGATATGCAGCACTATGCCTAGATAAATAAGGAAATATTATTATTTAAATATGACAATTATTATCTTGCTAATAAATTGGTAGGTATTAATTGCAATAAATAATTTAGGAAATATATAATGTTACTATTCAATATTGATATGTTATTAGTAAATAATCACTCTATTTTCAGTAAATTGGTTTTATTTTTCATAAAATTGTTTTCTTAAAAAATGGTTTATATTAATTTTTATAGAAAAATAATGTATTTAATTTTATGAAATTTCATATATTTTATTTGATAATTAGGAAATTAATTTTTTAATCATTATAAAAAATTTATCTAATGGTAGAATTTTGAAATTTTCTAAAAAAAATTATTTTTCAATCAAGAGTGAAAATACTGATTTATTTTAATAACTATATTTTATATTAAATATATTTAAATATAAAATAATATTATGGATTATTTTTGAAATTTAATTAGTTCCTTTTCATTTTATGTAATCAAATTATTGTCTTTGTAATATGTTTTATATAATAATTTTGTACAAAATATTTATACATAAAACACTTTTTTTCAAGAAACTTTTTTTCATTGTGTTTTGTGTTTTTTTCATTAAGTTATTTTTTTTAAATTCTAGAAATTCAATGTTGAAAAATTGATTCCATATTTATAATCATTAGAAAAAATGTTTTTATTTACATTCATTTTAGTTTTGATAATTTTGAATAGTAACCATTGTAAATAATTGTCACCTTGGTAAGGGTAAATCAGTTAATTAAGGAAAAAAATAATTTGATAAAGAGTAAATAATTAAATAAAAACCTACCTTTATCCTATTTTTTGAGCTTATTTCTACTACTTTCATAAATGTTTCTAAAATATAGAATATTTGTACCATATTTTATTTTATTTTTTCAATTAAATTATTTTATGTAATGAAAATTCAAAATGAAATTCTCTTTGTTTAATTAAATCTAAATTTTTCACATAGGTATAAATAGAGGATATAATTGAAGATAAAAGGTTAAATGGAATAATAAATAAGTTTTTTATGATGGTACATTATTTCTAAGTTTTAGATATATGATAATTAACTTAACAACTCACCCAACTTTGACACATTATTAATTAAATTAAAAGAAAAATGATCATAATAACATGTAATGTAATATAGTTTGAATGAATAATTCTGATCGATGAATTTTTAAAATAAAGAAATCATTATTGGATATTTTAAAGGATTATACAAAAATTCCAATACTGTCATGTTGATTTGATAGTCACATAAAATGAATAGCAAAAGAAATTACATTATTCATATTTTATATTAAATAATATTTTATTAAAAGATTTAAAATTTGAAAATATATTTTATTCAGAATAGTTATTGGTATATGGATTAAAATATTATTCAAGGTCCATTTACAGGAAAAATTATACCTTTATATTAAATATATTGACCCATAATTAATAAAAACATTATTGTTGCAGTAATTCTCAAAAAGGGTTAGCACAAATTAAAACAAATATATAATGGTAAAAAACCTCATCCAAAAGTTGTAAATAATTTGTTTTTTGAATTTAATTAAACCACTATTCATTATAACATGAAATTATATCAGTTTGGATCCATTTAAAATAATAATAACTTATATTAATGTAATATTTTAAGTAATTCCAATAGTACCCCTCCCCACACATATAAAATGGAATACCCTCTCCTCTTGTCTACACCTGTAAAAAACATTTTAGTTTGGATAGTAATAGATGAGCCCGTAAGGGGCATCTCTAAGATAGGGTTCCCCTATCGCTACATTCTCTCCTTTTCCTTGGGTTTGTTGCATCTCCTCCTCGGCACCTCTTCTCGGTGTGGCCATGGAAAGTGGTTCCTCATTCTACAGAAGCAATGTGATTCATGGGATCAACCGTCTAAAAAATCCTATTCATTTTTGACCTTTTTTCACCTCATCCACCATTGATCTGGATGGGGAATCATTGTTGGTGCAATAAAGGTCCAGCGATCGAGCTTCAACTATAGCCTAAGGGTTGGCACCTCATCCTTTGTCGGATATGATTTCATTGGGTGGGTCGTAGTGTTCTCTGTGGCAGTTTTGACCATGGCGATGATAAGAAGATCTGGTTTTCTATAGGGGCTTCTACTGGTGAGATATGGTGATCAGGAGGTATGAATTCGTGATGTTTTTTGTATTAGATAAGGTTTTGTTTGGACTTGTTGTCTTAGTTATTTGTCTCTAGAAGTGATCACATTGTTGCTTTGTCAACCAATATGGCATTAGTTTGGATTTGGATTTGATGTTTCTTTTTTGATTTGGATTTAGTGACTTTTTTTGTGACATTATATGAGTTATTGTGTGTGGCATTATTTATGCTAATGTGACTTTTCTTTTGGCTTATCTTGTCTACAGTTCAAGGGATTTTACAACCAGTCTACAAGAGGATGTTTCAGATAAGGTTTTGGGTAGAGTTTTCACTGCACCATTGCTATTGGGAATTGGATGATTGAGAAGGTATTTCTATTTTCCATCGGTTCGAGTACCGTTCCCTTTTTCACGAGACAACTAACTGAGCATCAATGGAAGGTGAAATGTATAATTAATGTATTTTATATTGGGAGGGAGTTTTTGTAACCTCCCAGGTAAATAAATAATATAACATTTTCATATTTATTAATATATAGGAATTAAATATTAATTTAAATTTAAATGGAATCCTATGTTCAATGGCGTACCTGATATGTAACAATGAGTGCCTTTGAAATCTTACGTGGCACACAACGTTAAGTTATTGCTGAAAAATAATATAATATTATTATTATTTTAAATGGTAGGTAACACATAACCATTATATTGGCTAGAATGAATAAAACTAACTAAAATATGATTATATATGTTTGTTAAATTTTTTTACATTTATCCAATAAAAGTTATAGGCTTAAAATGTGAATGAATCTAATTTTTAAACATAAATACTCTAATATTCATTAAAAGGTCTATTTACCACCTTTTGAGGGTGAACCCTCATTAAATATAGTTTTGGTCACTTTTATATGTTCTATTTGACAAAATAAAATTCTTCTTTAGAATCAGGACATCAAAATTTTCTTTGGGTAATTTTTTGGTATTTTTCTAATAAAATTCATTTTTAATGAATAGTAAAAATATTGTATTTTAGTTCAAAACTACCTTTTAATATAATATATTTATAAGGTTAGATTATCTTTTTAATTTGTTTTAAAGTGTAATTATATTATTTTTTTACCATTTAATATAATTTTGGTCATTGGATGTAATTTCACTTTGAAATTGGACATAAAAAAGTGTCGATCTTTTGATAGTTATTATTTATGAAAAACACGCTTTTTGTTTTGATAACGGTAATTAATTATAAATTAATTTTTTTCCACTTCTGTGTTTTAAATTTGGAAAAATAGATTCCATATTTGGAATCATGAGGTATAAATTGTGTAAATAAGTAACTTTTATTTATAGATATTATGAATATTTACTTTAGTAAATATTTCATTTACAATGGTTAAAGGGTAAATCGGTTAAATAAGGATAAAAAATAATATTATAATAACATTAAATTACCCTAACACGTGTACTAATCCTATTGGTTGATACATATCTTACCATGGTCATCCTTGAGTCAATTTTGGGACCCCATTGATCCACTTAAGAGTGATAATGACACTTTATATTAATTTATTTAAAAAAGGACAAAAAATTACATAAACATATATCTTTTAGTACATCAATTTTTTCATGGGGTTATATAATTTATCTCTTTGAACATAAATATTCATTAGAAATCTAAAAATATTTCCTATATCATTATATTTTTTTATAATTTTTATACAACAATAAATAAAATTATTCATGGCACAATAATGATGCAGTATTTACCTCATTAATGAATGATTTAAATAAATAAGATTATAAAGATTAAAATAAAATCCAAAACCTATCCAATTATTATTGGATGATTTTATTTCAAACACAATTCATCTTATCTTTGACTTTAATGAGTTTTTTACCTTTAGAAACTGAAAATAATTATATAATAAAATAATATTTTCAAACTTTCCTAAAGAGCCCCTCCTCCCCTTATAAAAAGCCATCACTTCTAACCCATTACTCACACTTCTCAAGACCCTTGTCTCATCCAAAATATTCCCAATTAATCTCCCTACATCCTTATCTTTCTCCTAGAATCCTTACCTTAGGAATAAAACAACTCAAGTAATCCTTTTGGTTCAAACCAAAGAGAGATACTCGATTTAAAGGTAACATCTTTCTTTAAGTTTTTTTGTTTTATTTTACTTCTCCTACCCCATAAAATATTTTTATTACTTTATTTTATAACAAAAAAAATATCCTAAATATAATAGGTTTTTTTATGAGTAGGATTTAAATGAAACTTACACACACCTCCATCTAATGGGTAAAGAACTTACTATTTCTGTGGATGGTGAACTAGTGGCTCACGAAACAATGATTGTTCAATATTCTCCTACCACCTCTCATGGTGGAAATTATGATGGAAATATATTTATATATGATATATATTATGTTTATGTTTTCTCTATAATTATGTAATTTTTATTTACAAACAAATCTTTATGCTTTCCAATATGTGTAAATATGATAATTTCATTTGAGGAAGTGCGGACTACTGCCCCCTCAAGGTGATATGATTTGTTAATGACATACATGGAATGTATAAAGGATGGAATTAATGAAATAGTGTAACATATATATAATATGATATTATAATGGAATTATAATATACCTATTTATCATTAATATTTCATTCCATTAAATATGAAATAGAAATAAAAGTAGCGTTCATGCGTACGTACGACTTACCGTCTCCATGAACGGTGCATTTCATTTCTTATCTACATATTTTATGTAATATTATAAATACCAAAATATAATGGATATATATGATATATATGATATCTAAATCATGAATATAATTTTGGAGATAATGGAATTCTGACCACATGAACAACTTGTAATTATAAGAAGTTCATTTTTTACTCAAATACCAAATATCGACAAAATGACCATTATTAACTTAAATGATTTCATAATGTTTATAACATGGTAATAAGTGATATATAAGGAATAATAAACTTGAAAAAATTTATTAATAAAGTAGAAATTAACTTTAGTTTATTATTCAGGAGATTAAAGAACGAACTGGTCAAGTCGGACACGAGGTAAGAGATTTTTATCTTACTTTTAATTCTATGAGATTTCCATTGTTCACCACTTATTTATTTCATGGGGTGTATTGTGAACTGAATTTTGATATATATTATCATGATTATATTTATATTCATGGTATTCTGTGATTAATTTGGTGGTTATTAATTTTTTTCATACGACTCGATTGATTATAATGTGGTAAGAGGTTCTCATCTCACTTTTTATTCCCGTGAGATTCATGCTATATTTGCCACTATTTCCTTTTGTGTGGTGTATATACTACCCATTATTGTATTAATTGTGTAATAAAATTTAATTTATGGGTATTTACATCTTCATTTTATGATCCTTCTTTCATGTGGTGAATTTTTTGTAAGTTACCAAATCGGTAAGGGAACATTTCACCCTCCGCTTTTTAAAAGACTTATTTTTATTACGTGTTTTAATTTACATATTATTATTTTGGGATATGTTCTTATATATCCTTATTGCTATAAATTTTATGTCCAAGTGATGAGATACCCTTTTATTTCTCATCAACTCATTTTCTGAATTTTAAAGTGATGTTGTTAGGCTGTCGAATTTCTGTAAGGGAACTTTTTATCCTAATTTAAATTATTTAGGTTAAAATTATACTTGTTGATTATGTCATGCTATAAATATTTGTTAATGAACTCTAATTTTTTTACACTAAATATAAAATCATATTTAGTGTATTTATATTTTTCACAAATAATTATATAATTGATTTATCCTTAATCAAAGGATATCGTCTTTATAAGGGATTTCATCTCAATTTACATTCCATTGAGACTTCGATGTTGTTATGAACCAATTAAATTTTATATGGTGTATATACTGTCCTTTGGAATATTATATAATGAATACCTTTATTCTCATGATATTATAAAGTTTTTATTAAATATTATTCCTTAATTATTTGAATTCATGCATCTCCCATTTGGTTAAAAACTCCTTAACTAAAATATTGTTTTAAAGATTTATTCCTATAAATATTTCTCTTTAATGTCCATGATTTAAAAATAGTTTTTGAGGATTTATTTATATGGACATTAATGTTTTAAAATGTTAATTCCTTTAAAAATTACAAATTGGTATGAGACACTTTGATTTAAAAATCAATTTATTAAATGTTTTAAATGGTTTTGAAAATGGTTTGATAAAGCATTGTTTATTTAAATATCTTGATATGATATATTGTGATTGGAATGTGGAAATGTTATATTTCATTTATGCTTGTGTTATTTGTTATTATTATTTTATAATTATTGTGAATTGTTTACGTATAGATGTGGTTCTATGATAAATCTAGGGCAGGTGAGCTCGAGATTGCTCTCCAATGCATTGGGTAACCTGACAGAGGTAAATGTTAATGGTTCTCCTAAGAGATTTATGGAATATACTATGATGGGTATTCCAACTTAACTCCCTACATAGCTGTGATAGCTACAATGTAAGTATGATATGTATTTTACAAGCTACGTTTATGATTTATGATTTCTATGTGTTATCCATAAATCTTATGATTTCATGAGGTATGTTATGATTGAAAAAAAATGGTTTCATTGATTTTTATTTATTGATGGGTTAATGTTTTCTTTCCTTATTTTATAACCCTTACTGAGATTTTTATGCTCATCCCATGTTTTTTCAATGTTTTACAAAGAAATTAAGGATGAATAGGGTCAAGGATGGGATCAAGGAAAAGTCATGTTGTCTAAAACTCGGCACTAGACATGTTTATTTTTAAGAGTTTTTATTTTATAAAAAAATAGATATAGAGTAGAAGTGTCTATATGTAATTTTCAAGTTGATATGTAATAGTTACAGACTAATTCTCTAGAAATCTAAACCTGAAATTATCCTCAAAGTGAATTCTTGACTTAACTCAAGATTATGCAATGTTTTAAGGTCGGGTCCTTATAGTTGGTAACAAAGGTCAGTTTAGACAACTTTAGGGATTGGGAGTTTTCGTTAAACACATGGTTAGTCCCTATGTCTATTATTTCAGTTAAATCCTTGTTCTATAACTTTCTCAGATCAAGGAAAGTCGGTTAAAAATGGAAGGAGGAGTATCTCAAACGACATTCCTATCTCTTCCTAATTATATGATTGAAATAATTATTACAAAGTCATATTCAGATGATTGTGAAAATATTTCTAGCATACAAATCACTTGAAATTAGTTATTTGAGATATCAAACACATCCACTATACCTCAATATCATCATGGATCAGGGTTTATATTTAATAAAATCCTATTTTCATAATATTCTCATATTTTCAATAAAGTAAAATATTATCAAGGCATTTTGAAATATTTTACCTTATAAAATATTTTGAAGCATATTGTGATTTTGAAAAAGGTGCTGAAGAAGGATACCCTTGCGCAACCTATTTATATTTTCATTTACAATATAGTCTCTCAACACATACTTATGGTATTTTAAAAAGACTATTGATTGAAAGTTTCAAATCAAACTCGGTAAGAATATTTTATAAAAATCATGTTTTATCAGATGTTTTCAAATTATATGTCATACATGATTATTTTCAAAAACTATTTTTCTACAAATACCCATATGACCCAAGTTGTACAAGGTGTATTTGGATGAAGGAATAAAATAATTTTTAAGGATCTCTAAATCATTATTTCAATGCATGGACTTTATATATACATGAACAAGATGATGATGAAACCATATGGACACCATGATCAAGGTATGATGTTCTTTCTATTGGGAATAGTTTTATTTTATCATATGAAGGTGAAAAGAAATGACAATATATAAGATGTTGAGGTATTAATGTATTGGGATGAAAATGAAAGGTATAAGAAAACCTTTAAGGTTAAAACATGTTAGGGATATTTTTTAGTTTTATAAAAAGGACAACCCATAAGATGGGTGATGACCAATTATGTTTGGCAAGGCCACAAGAATCGAACCCACAACTGAAGGCTGACAAGTGAGCACCGCCTACCACTTTCCTACGTGAAGTCCTTGGTTATTATGAATTATTATTTTAAGTTAAATGATTTTATGGATCAATAATAATTTGATTTTGGAAACTTTTGTTTTATCAAATGGATATCCTTAATATGGGAAAATGATTTTGTGATTAAGTGATAAAGGTTATTTTAGAAGATGTTTGCTCTTTTGGAAACACTATATTCTTAAGGAAAATAAAAAACTTCGGGATTAAATTTGTTGAGTAATGGTTGAAATTTTATTTTTGAAGAATATATGTTTTTGTGTGGACATATGATGATTTGGTTTATTTATGGAAATGATTAACCTATCATGGAGAATATGTGATTAGGTTAATTAATTTTCAGTATAATACTTTAAGAGTAATTAATGTTATTTGGAGATAAATGTTAAGATTTATCTTGGAAGACTATGTGATCAAATCCTTATGAGATTTGGGTTTCAATATTAGTTTGGATTAATTTGAGGAATTTTATTGAAGGTTGTTTATTGAATGGTCTTTGTTGAACTTTGGGTATTGTTTGACAAATATTAGAGATTAAGAGTTGTTTTTCTTTTTGTAAAAATTATTATTTTTGGGGATTATCTAATCTTGTACTAACCATTTTAGTTTTGTTTAATGTCTAAATACTTGGGAAAAATATAGTTCATCTTTTGTGGATTATGTGATTCTCTAGAAGTTGATTCTATCACTTCAGGTGGTACCAAGTAATCTTGAATGCTTACTGTTTGGAGAAAAGATGAGTTTGTGGTAGAATTTTATTAAAGTATGACACTCTACATGACAAGTAAGTATATTTCCTTACGATATTAGTCTAGTTATTAATAAAATTCTTCAACTCTATGAAAAGGATCTTGAAGAAAAAAAATTATAAGCTCTCTTTTATTATCAGACTTTTACCCAACCCCAAATTTATGGTATTTTGGTGGTTAAATTTCTGTGATCAAGTATTATATCACTCTCAATTAATCTATGAGAGTTAGTTTCTCTGACATATCCATGTTTTCATGGAATAATAGTATCTGTTGTCTTAGGTGACCTTTTTAATTCTCTTCATTTATTTTAAAGTGATATTTTTATTGAATTTTTTTTTCCAATTTGGGACTTTTAATGAAGTTTACCATCCAAATTTTAAAATTGCGAGGACGCAATTCCCAAAAGGAGGGAAGGATGTAACATCCCAGGTAAATAAATAATATATCATTTTCATATTTATTAATATTTATGAATTAAATATTATTTTTTTACTTTAAAGGGGATTCTATGTTTGATGGCGTACCCGATATGAAACAATGAGTTTCTTTGAAATCTTACGTGGCACACAACGTTCAGTTATACTGAAAAATAATATAATAATATTATAATTTTAAATGGTAGGTAACACATAACCATTATATTGGTGAGAATGAATAAAACTAACTAAAATATGATTATATATGTTTTTAAAATATTTTTACAATTATCCAATAAAATTTAGATGCTTAAAATGTGAATGAATCTAATTTTTAAGCATAAATACTCTAATATTCATTAAAAGGTCGATTTATAGCCTTTTGATGGAGAACCCTCTTTAAATATAGTTTTGGTCAATTTATATGTTCTATTTGACAAAATAAAATTCTTTTTTAGAATTAGGACACCAAAATTTACTTTGGGTAAATTTTTGGTATTTTTCTGATAAAATTCATTTTTTAATGAATGGTGAAAAATTATGTATTTTAATTCAAAACTACCTTTTAATATAATATATTTATAAGGTTATATTATATTTTTAATTGTTTTTAAAGTGTAATTATATTATGTTTTTACCATTAATCCAATGTTTTTCATTAGATGTAATTTCACTTTGAAATTGGACATAAACAAGTGTCAATCTTTTGATATTTATTATTTCTTAAAAACACGCTTTTTGTTTTGAAAACATGAATTAATTTTAAATTAATTTATGTCACTTATGTGTTTTGAATTTGGAAAAATTGATTCCATATTTGGAATAAGGAGGTACAAATTGTGTAAATAGGTAACTTTTATTTTTATACATTATGAATATTTACTTCAGTAAATATTTTATTTACCATGGTTAAAGGGTAAATCGGGTAAATAAGGGTAAAAAATAATATTATAATAATATGAAATTACAATAACATGTGTCATAATCATATTGGGTGATACATGTTCGGCCATGGGAATCCTTGAGCAGATTTTGGGACCCCATGGAGCCACTTAATAGTGATAATGACACTTTCATATTAATTAATTTAAAGTAAAGACAGGAAAGACATAAACATATATCTTTTAGTAAATCAATTTTTACACTGGGTTATATAAGTTATATATTAGACTATAAATATTTATTGTAAATATAAAAATATTTTCTACATCATGATATTTATTTAATAATTTTTAGTCATCAAATAAATAAAATTATTTATGGCACAATAATGATGTAGTATTTACCTCATTAATGAATGATTTAAATAAATAAGATTATAAATATTAAAATAATATAAAAAACCTGTAAAATTCTTATTGTATGATTTTATTTCTAACATGAGTTATATTATATTCTATCTTAATGAGTTTTGGACCTTTATAAAATAAATATCATTATATAATAAAATAATATTTTCAAACTTTTCTAAAGAGCCCCTCCGCCCTTATAAAAATCCCTCACTTCTAACCCATTCCTCACACTTATAAAGCCCATTGCCTCATCCAAAATCTGCCCAATTAAGCTCCCTACACACATCTATTCCTCTTAGAATCCTTCCCCTAGGCATAAGTAAACTCAAGTAAACCTTTTGGTTCAAACCAAAGGAAGATACCCGATTTAAAGCTAACAGTTTCTCTTAAGTTATTTTGTTTTATTTTACTTCTCCAACCCCCTAAACAATTTAATTCCTTTATTTTATAACAAAAAATTATCCTAAATATAATAGTCTATTTTTATGATAAGTATTCAAACTACACTTACACACACCTTCATCTAATGGGTAAAGAACATACTATTTCTATGGACGACGAACTACTGCCTCACGAAACGATGATTGTTCAATCTTCTCCTACCACCTATCATGGTGTCCATTATGATGGAACTATATTTATATATGATATATATTATTTTTATTTTTTCTATATTCTTCTGTAATTTTTATTTACAAACATACCTTTATGCTTTCCCATATGTGTAAATACGATAATTTCATTTGAGGAAGTGCAGACTACTGCCGCCTCAAGGTGATATAATTAGTTCATGACAAACATGGAATGTATAAAGGATGGAGTTAATGAAATATTGAAAAATATATATCATATGATATTATACTATAATTATCATATACCTATGTATCATTAAGATTTCATTCCATTAAATATGAAATAGAAATGAAAGTAGCGTTCATGCGTATGTACGACTTCCCGTCTCCTTGAAGGGTGCATTTCATTTCTTATCTCCAAATGTTATGTAATATTATAAATACATAAATATAATAGATATATATTATATATATGATATATAAATCATGAATATAATTTTGTATATAATGAAATTTTGACCACATGAACAACTTTTAATTATAAGAAGTTCATTTTTGACTCAAGTACCAAATATCGACAAAACGACCATTATTAACTTAAATGATTGAATAATTTTTATAACATGGTAATAAGTGATATAAAAGGAATAATAAACTTGAAAAATATTCTTAATGAAGTAGAAATTAACTTTAGTTTATTATTTAGGAGATTAAATAATGAATGAGTCAAGTTAGACACGAGGTAAGGGATTTCTTATCTCACTTTTAATTCTATGAGATCTCCATTGTTCACCACTTATTTATTACATGGGGTGTATTGTACACTAACATTTGATATATATTATCATTATTATATTTATATTCATTTTATTCTATGATTAATTTTGTTTTTATTAACTTTTGTTCATACGACTCGATTGATTACAATGTGGTAAGAAGTTTTCATCTCACTTTTTATTCCCATGAGATTCATGCTATATTTTCCACTATTTCCTTTTGTGTGGTGTATGTACTGCCCATAATTATATTTGTTTTGTAATACACTTTAATTTATGCATATTTACATCTTCTTTGTATGATCCTTCTTTCATGTTGTGTATGTTTTGTATGTTACCAAATCGGTAAGGGAACTTTTCACCCTCCTCTTTTTAAAAGACTCCTTTTTATTATGTATTTTAATTTACATATTATTATGTAGGGATATGTTCTTATATATCCTTATTGATGTAAATTTTATGTCCAAATGATGAGATACCCTTTTCTACCTCATCAACTCATTTTTTGAATTTTAAAGTGACGTCGTTAGGATCTCAAATTTCTGTAAAGGGACTTTTGAACCCAATTTCAATTCTTTGGGATAAACTTCTACTTGTTGATTATATAATTCTATGAATATTTTTGAATGAATTGTGATTGTTTTACACATAATATCAAATCATATTGAGTGTATTTATATTTTTCACACATAATTATATTATTTATTTATCCTTAATCTAAGGATACCATCTTTATAAGGGATTTTGTCTCAATTTACATTACATTGAGACTTTATTGTTGTTATGCACCAATTCAATTTTATATGGTGTATATACTATCATTTGGAATATTATATCATGAATAAATTTATTCTCATGATATAATAATTTTTTCATTAAATGTTATTCCTAAATTATCTGTATTCAAGCATATATTATTTGGTTAAGAACTCCTTAACTAAAATATTGTTGTAGAGATTTATTCTTATAAATCTTTATCATTAATGTCCATATTTTAAAAATCGTTTTAAGGATTTATTTATATAAACATTAATGTTTTAAAATGTTAATTCCTTTAAAAGTTTCAAAGTGGTCTGGGACACTTTGATTCAAAAATATCTTTATTAAATGTTTTAAATGATTTTGAAAATGGTTTAATAAAGAATTGTTTATTTCAATATCTTGATATGATATATTGTGATTGGAATGTGGAAATGTTATATTTCCTTTATGATTGTGTTATGTGTTATGATTATGTTATGGTTATTGGGCATTGTTTCCATATATGGCTGGTTCAGTGATAAACCTAGGGTGGGTGATCCCGAGATAGCTCTCCAATGCATTGGGTAACGTGATAGAGGTAAACGTTAATGTTTCTCCTAAGAGATTTAGAGAATATACTATGATAGGTATTCAAACGTAACTCCATATGTAGCTGTGATAGCTACAATGTAAGTATGCTATGGATGCCACAAGTTACCTTATGATTTATGATTTATATGTGTTATTCATAAATATTATGATTTCATGAGGTATGTCATGATTGAAAAGTATGATTTCATTGAATTTTATTTATTGATGGGTTAATGTTTCCTTTCCTTATTTTATAACCCTTACAGGGTTTTTTATGCTTATCCAAAGTTTTTGAAATATTTTCCACTGGACTTAGAGATGAATAGGGTCAAGGTTGGGATCCAGGAAAATTCATGTTGTCTAAAACTTGGAACAAGACATGTTTCATTTTAAGAATTTATATTTTATTAAAAAAATGGATACTGAGTAGTAGTGTCTACATGTAATTTTCAAGTTGATATGTAATAGTTATAGCCTAATTCTCTAAAAATCTAAACCTGAAAAGACCGTCAATGTGAATTATTCATTTAATTCAATATTATGTAATGTTTTAAGGCTAGGTCCTCATAATTTTCTATTTTAGTGTGGGTTTTTTCTATTCTTGGGAATTTAGATCACTAGAGAACGTTCTATGTTATGTCTTTGAAGTGCATTTGGCTTCCCCCTCTCCCATAAAAAGGTATTTATCATAATAAAAAATTAATTTTGAGTCATTTTTGACATGAACTACCTAAATCCCTTCCAGAAATCCATGCCCTTATTTTAGTGGTATTTTTGGGGAATAATAACAAAATTAGAGTGTTTAGGGTGTATTATAATGGATTTTTTTGGAACAAGAGATATAGTCTTCAGTTGAACGTTTTACTTTTATTTCATATTTTAACCCCTCAATATATACTAAAAACATGCTGAAATAATAATAACAATATCTTATAATTTATTGATATATTTTTATATTAATTTCTTAATACATCTCCATCACTAAATCCTCTAAATGGGAATCCAAACGATAGTTAATTTTTATGATGGACTATCACCTCTCGAAGCGATATAATCGGTTTTACATCACTACCTCTCATATATGATTATAATTATGGGTTAAATATTTATATATGTTACTCATGATATATTTAAAATTTTCAAAATATAACAAATCATCTAATTTATTACCATTACATGCATTGAAAAATCATAACATCATTTATGCATACATGTCCACTACCACATCCACGATGTGATGTAATTTGTTTTACATCATCCAATATCATGGTTGATATATAAAAATTAATTTTATGGAATAATTTATTCTTTATAATATAAATATATATATTAATGATAATATAATACTTACATTCTTTCCATCAGTATCATTGAAAAATGGAAACATAACTCATGCATACATACAACTTATAATATCAATAATTGAAATGTATTTAATTTTTCATTAATATATTTCATGGTAGGTTATAAAATTGTTGTGGATGTTTAATAATGATAATTATATCATTATTATTATTAAAGATATGATGGAATATTATCATTTTTGAAAAAATTCATCCTACCAAATCCATTTTGTTCTAGCGATCCAAATATCTTAAAAATATTTAATGTGAAATTAATTGATTATGTAAATAAACATCACATCATAATTATTAAAATAAAAGGTATAATTAAAGTCTTTTGGTTTCCCCCAATCACTCAGTGGATAATAATTAATATAGATGGTGAATCTAAAGGAAAACTAGGACCCTCGGGGTGTGGTTCTAACTTTCGATACCATGAGAAAAATGTCAAGGGATGTTTTTATGGCTCTTATACTGTGAATTATTCTCTTGAAGTGGAGATTATTTGAATCATTCATGCTATCTCGTTTTCAAAAATGAAAGGTTGGAATAAGGATTTGTTGGAAATTGACTCTTCTACTCTTGTGTGAGATATCATAAATGGTAAAGTACATATTTCTTGGAGACATATAGCTAAATTTATTTAATGCATGAGAACACTAATGAGTCTCAACTTAATTATGACAGAATTTTTCAAGAGTCCGATATAGTTGCGGAAGGGCTTGCTAACATGGGCGTTGGTATGACTCTCACTTGGTCAGACTCTCTCCCAGATGATTTTGTTTCTCTTTATGAAAATTATTGTAATAAACTTCTATGTTTTTGACTTTTATAGTTTCTATTCATAAATAAATACCTTAGCCTATTGATAAAGGGATTATTTATAAAAAAACATTCATGTTTAGTTGGACCAAAGGTAAGGGATTTCATCTTAATTTCCCTTATTTGAGGAATAATTTAATGGTAGATAAATAATTTCACTAATATGGTGTATAAAAATTCCTTTTCAATGTTATATAATAAATTCTTCATAGATAATTGTATTTAAAGTTTCAATTCAAATTATTTTATCAAAGGGAATTTTATTCATAAATTAACAAATGGTAAGGGGTTTTTGACCTAAATTTCTATTCATTATGTTCAACTTACAATCCACTGACTATGATAGGGTTATGTGTGAAATTAAATATGATTTTATTATATTTTATTTACACTTCATTATGTGGACTATTTGATACACATAATAACATTATTTATTAATTCTTATTATAATGATAAAATCATTATAATGGTTTCATATCTAACATTTTTACCATGATACATATTCTATATTCACAAGAAGTTTATTTTATATTTTGTCTATACTACCCCATTGATATGTTACTTCATAATTTCTAATATATATATTTATTTTTATTTTTATTTTATGTTAATTCGTTAATGGGGGTTAAGATTCAAAATATACCACATTGGCATGTGTTTATTTCACAATATCATCATTATTTTGGATTGTTAAATTTTATGATTCCATTGGGAGAATTATATGAAATTTATATATTTAACCCTAACTAATTTATTTATCCATTAGTTATTCTAATAATATATGTTTTCATTTAATATTTCTATTTTATGTATTCGATAGGCATAGAGAATGATTTTAAGGACACAAACATTATTTTCAATTTGTTCATGGATATTTTTTCCATCTACCTATTTTCAATAAAATGTTTCATGAAATGTTTAAATATACTAATAGTATTGATAAAGTAATTTTACACATATTTTAATATTATTTAATTATTTCAAAATAATATACTTCTCATTTTTCGAATGATGTACTCTTTTATTTTCTCCAGAAAAGATAAATGAATCTTTAATTTAACATATCTGGCACAAAAAAATTTCTTTTTGTCCTGACCACCGAGTACATAAAAGATTAATTTATATTTTCACATGATTATCCTTTGAAAAAGTGTAAAGATAATGGGGAAGGGGTTGAATTGAGTTTCAAATAAATTTTTATATTAATAAATTAATTTTAAAACTAACTCCCCAAATTTATAAAAATGCCCATCTAATAAAAATTGTATTAATATATAATTTGATATTTGGAAAAGGTTCCTAAAATATCGATTACTTTTATATTTAAAAAAAGATGGATACTATGTTAAAATTTACATATTTATACATGTATCAAACACTATATATAAAATATTATTTTATGTTAACTATTAGTGTTATGTTTCATTTAACTAAATATTGATGTAACGTCTTGGTTCCAGAATCCACCCAGAGGTGCCTCGTACCTGGTTGGTCACATGGCCTCAAGAACATTTCATCAAATGTTAGAGGTTGTCGACTAGTAGCGAGGGCCTTGGGTGTGATAGTGGAGATACTATGCCCTCATTGGTAGAGTAACACAATAGAAGTAAATAGATAGCAATAACAGAAGAAGTATAATAACATACAAAAGTAAACAATGGAAGACTGAGGTAATAAACAACTGGAGAATATATGTATAAATGATGCATGATACAATTTCTAGGAAAGCAGCCAAACAAGTCACAATGCTATAATACATAAATAAACAATGTAAAAAGAAACAGATAAACTCCAATAGAATCACAAGCCTCAGCTTGGTCCCATGCTCCTCAGCTCTACAACAGTCAAGTACCTGAAGTAGTAGGGCGCGTGACCTTATCTATACTTGAAGTAATATAATCTGTTTGGGCCCAAAAGCATGACCCAAACAGGGTGTGAGATTAAATACTAGTAGGAAACCACCCAAAGATCTGTGCCTAATAGTCAGTGAACATATATGATAGGCTATAATCAAAATGAAGCAATAAACAAGGAAGTACTCAAAAGTAAACAATCCTACAGTTTCAAATGCATTAAATTATATGATATCAAGTAAGAAGATAATCATAAGAAAGTAACCCTTTGGGAAGTATTCACTTCCTAACCCCTATGGTTCAACCAAATAAACACAAGAAACCCTCTGGGAAGTACACACAGTCTAACCCCTCTGGTTCATCTTTTTCACAAACTCTCTGAGGAAGCACTCATCATTAATTCCCAATATAGTCTTGTATTAATAATTAAAAGTCGCTCTGGGGGAGCTCTCAATGTCCAATTCCCCATGTGTCCCACATCAAGGAACTACAGACACTTCGAGGAAGCACTTACGTCCATTCCCCCTATGGTCTCGCATCATAACAGTAAACAGACACTCTGGAGAAGCCCTCAATGTCCATTCTCCCTATGGTTTACTACACCAGGTTCTCACAACCCTATGTAAGTTAATCGAGCATAGAGATATATAACTACCAAAGTATACCTCAAAAAATACTTGGCTAAATAGTCTACAACATAACAGCATGTTAGATAAATAATATTACTCCATCCTAGACCAAAAGGTCTTAAAAAATACAAGCATGGAAACACATCCACAGTATAGAAATTAACCCTATTCACATTAAATTGACCACTACTCAAGCATATAAATCATAGCAGGCAATAACAGGGTTAAAAACATAAACACACAATACCCCATTAAAGGGTATTAGGAACTTTTTCACATAAAACTCAAAGACTATCTACGTAAAGGAACAAACCACCTACCTTGGTGTTGTGAGATCGTTATACCCCAGTGTCGGCCCTTAGATAGACCTAGAATGTGGTAGATCTAAAAAAATGTCTAAAACATATAACCGAGGATAACTTGAGAAAGAGGAGAAATCAAGAGATGAAGTTCTAGAAGAAGGAAGTGCTTACCATGGCAATTCCAACACAATAAACGATGGTCGAATCGAATAACCGATGCTCGATCAGGGGCTGATGGAAAGATCAACGTCATATGGATGTTATTGGTCGAAGAAGGTGAATAAGAAGATACTTATTCCAATTAGACGTGACCCTGATCCATTTAATGAAAAAAAACAAAAGTACATGATGTGTACTTTAGAATTACAGGGCGTGTACTTGACCTTATCGGCCCCTGCATTAGTTGGTCTCTAGGTCACCACACACGGCTGTGTGCTCGGATGTTACATGTCCAACACATGGCTATGTTCGGAAAAAGATTACATGACATGTAAATATAAGTACCCAGTGTGTACTTCTAAAATTTCTAGAAACTCCCATTTTTCTCAAAATCACCATAAAAGAGAAAAACATACCTAAAAAGAAGATCCAGGTTCTTAAAAACTTCCCCACTTAGAGAAATTTGTCCCTAAATTTCCCTAGGATGGTAGCTTAGAAGAGGAATCCTCAAAAATCTCAGGTCACTATGATCGTACATTGGTCTCCCTCTCCCAAGTCTCATCCTGTACTTTCCCATGATGCCATAGCATTCGTACCGGAGGAACAGACCGACCATGGGGAACTTTTTCACTTCGACCAAAAATCCGGATAGGATGCTCCTCAAATGAGGTGTCCACCTCGAGCTCAATCTCCTTAGGTTAGAAAACATCAGATGGGTCTGAGAAGTAACGTCAAAGCTGATAAATGTGGAAGACGTCGTGAATATCCTTGTACCTTTGAGGTACTTCGACCGATAGGAAACTAACCCAACTCTCTCCAAAACCTCAAATGGCCCAACATACCTCAGTGAAAGATTACCCTATCTCCTAATACTTCTGTGTGCCAACCTTAGTGTGACACGCAGGAAAACTTGATCCCCGACATCGAACTCTAGAGGTCATCTCCGTCGATCAACATAATACTTCTGTCGAGACTGTGCAGTATCCATTCTCTTCTAAATCAAATCTATCTACTCTGTGGTCTCTTGGACAAATCGAGGTCCCATCATAGCATTCTCTTTTTCCTCTAGATAGCATAAGGGTGATCGACATGGATTACCGTACAAAGCCTCATAAGGTGCTATCTGAATAGTTACTTGAAAACTATTATTGTAGGAAAACTCCACAAGAGGTATGTTCTTCTCCCAAGAACCTCCAAAATATAGGATGCATGCTCAAAGAATATCCTCAAGCACTTGAACCGTACGCTCAGACTGACCATCTGTCTAGGGATGATAAGTTGTACTCAAAAGTAACTATATACCCAAGGCCTTCTGTATCCCCTACCAGACTCGAGAAGTAAAACGTGCATCCCTGTCTGAAACAATGGAGTGTGGAAACCCATGTAGACACACAATCTATCAGATGTACAACCTTCCTAGATCATCAAAACTGAAGGTATCCTTGATTAGAAAGAAGTGAGAAACCTTCATGAGTCTGTCAATGAAAACCCAAACAACATCATTCCCTCGAGGTGAACTTGGTAAACCTGTCATGAAATCCATCGCGACGTCATTCCACTTCCACTTGGGAATGGGTAACTACTGCAAAAGCTCTGCTGGTCACTGATGCTCTGCCTTCACCTTCTGGTAGGTGGAACATCTCATGACAAACCCGACGACATATCTCTTCATATCTGGCCACCAAAATTGACGGTGTATATCACGATACATCTTAGTGATGCCAGGATGGATTTCCCAAACTAAGTAATGAAAGTCTCGAATCATCTCCTCGTGTATGTCTGCTGGCACCCATATGCTGCCATGAAAATGCAAGATATCATCCTCGCCTACTGTCTATATAGGAATAGGTTCCTCTCCTACAACACTCTCTTATCAGACTAGGCCTTCAAAAACCGATATATGCCTCATTCGCACTCAATCAATCAGAGTATAGGTATGAGCTACAAAATATAGAAAAATCTACCCCTGTTTGACATGCACCTCCAAATGCATCTCAGATAATAAATTCATAACCTGACACTCACTATTGGCCTCCTGAACTGCTTGTACCTGAGTCCTTCTGCTCAATGCATTAGCCACAACATTTCCATTCCTAGGCATGTAGGCAAGCTCAAAGTAAACAGACTGAAGGTACTCAACCCAGCTTTGTTGTCTCAAATTTAGGTCATGTTGAGTGAAGATATACTTGAGACTCTTATGGTCGGTGAAAACCACAAAATTCTATCTCAGAAGATAATGTCTCCAATAGCTTAAGGCGTGAACAACTATAGCCAGTTCGAGATCGTGCATCAGGGAGTTCCTCTCATGTGGCCTCAACTACCAAGAACCGTACACAACGACTCCTTCTCCCTGCATAATCATATCTCCCAGCCCGATACCTGATGCATCACAGTATACAGTATAGCCTTTTACTGGCTCTGAAAATACTAGTATCGGTGCTGAAGTCAACCTCCCTTTCAGCTCCTGAAAGGATAACTCACAAGAATATGACCACAAGTACTTCACACCCTTATTAGTCAGGACCGTCAATGGTGATGATAATCATGAAAAGGACTGTATAAAATGTATGTAGTAACCATTCAACCGTAAAAAACTTCGTACCACAAATAAATTCTTTGGCTGCTCCTAGGAAACTACTGCTCTCACTTTCTCTGAGTCTACTGATAATCCTACCTTTGAGATAACATGACTCAAGAAGAGAATTTGGTTCATCCAAAAGTGGAATTTTGAGAGCTTTGCATATAACTGATTATCTATCAGTGTACTCAAAATGATCTCAAGATGTGTGACATGGTCATGTCGAGTGTGAGAGTACACCAAGATATCTTCCATAAAGACTACCATGAAAAAACCCAAGTATGGATGGAACACTCAGTTCATTAGTGCCATTAAAACTAATGGAATGTTTCTTAGACCAAATGGCATAAACACATACTCGAATAGATCATAAGTACTCAAAAATGTTGTAAGAGGTACATCTGATGGTCTAACGTGCAACTGATGATAACCGGATCTCAAGTCAATCTTCGAGAATACTCGGGCTCCTCGAAGTTGATCAAAGAGATCATCAATCCTCAGCAAGGGATATGGGTTCTTGAGCGTCAACTGGTTCAACTTCTGATAATCCACACAAAGTCTGAGGGTACCATCCACCTTCTTCTCAAATAGGACAGGAGAACCCCAAGGAGAAGTACTAGGTCAGATGAAACTCTTTTCTTGCAACTCCTCCAACTACTTATTGAGCTCTTGAAAATCTGGTGTAGCCATCATATAAGGAGTAATGGACACCAGTACCACTCCTGGTACAAGATCAATAGAAAATTCCACCTCTCGCTCTAGGGGAAAACCTAAAAAGTCATCTGGAAAGACATCCCTGAAACGATCCACCCCTGGAGGAAAGTCCATCTGTGAATTCCCCTGGTCATCCAGATATAGACTAGAAATATAGGTTGTAACTCCTCCCAAACCATGATTCTCAAGTCCTTCTATGCTCGATTGGACATCCCATTCGCCCTTATGAAGAAATTATTTTCCCTCCATGAAGTGAAACCCAAGCTACGGTGATAGAAATAAATAACTACCTGTAAGGGAACCAACCAGTCCATTCCAAGAATGACATCATAGCCTATAATCTCTAGGACATAAAGATCCCATAAGAAGTGACACCCACCAACCTCTAGAGGGCACTCCTTACACTATCTTACACTAGACGTTCTTGTCCCCAATGGTTTGTCTAGCATAAAGATATCAATAGAAGAAAAGATATAATTCCCAAGGCTCTCCAAAACATCAACAGATATAAAGATATGAAAAGCCCCACTATCAAAAAGAGCATAAGATAAAACTGAGGTAACCAGGATCATACCTCGAACTGTAGAGGGTCCGAGATCCTGGTCCTGCTGGCTCTACTCCACTATAAAAGTTTGACCTGCACTACGGCCCTGTGACCCTAGCAAACCACCCCGAGCGGATCCACCCTATTGTCATTGAAATCATGGTGACTGGCTACCATGACCATGACCTCCACCTTGGCCTGAATGGCTGGAAGAATTCCAGTTCCCTGACTGATGATAAATTGGTGGTGCTTCTCCTGAACGAGGAGTCATAGAAGAACCCCTGTCACCAGCTGCCAGTGAGAAAAACTGAAAAAAAACACTGAATATGGCCCATCTTACTACATGATTGACACTCTAATGGGTCTCTTGGGAATTGTGGCCTCGTATGCATTCTCTCCCCGCACTGGTAGCACATCACTTGGCTACCAGAAGAAGTGTCCCGCCTCCTAGGATCCCCAGGCGTAGACTCCCTACGGTGCTTCCTAATGTCAGTAGGAGGGATACCAGCTCCAGATGCCGAACTGACCTGACTCACCACTCCAGAATCCCTCAGGCTGCACTCCGTGATTAGTGCCTGGTTGACTATAGAAGTGATGGAAGTAAACCTAAAGATTTTCACCGATGATTGTAATTCATGCCTAAGACCATCCTCAAACTATCTTTCCAGAAATAACTCATCAGCTCCTAGAATAGGCGTGAAGCACTGTAGCTCTGTGAAGTGAGAAGAACACTCCATAACAGAAAGAGTACCCTCCTACAGACTCATGAACTCTCGGGCTCGATCATCCCTCAAAGAATATGGGTAGAAGTAGTCATAGAAGGCATGCTAGAACTCATCCCACACCATAATCTGCTGGTATCTTGCCTATGCGATCACATCCCACCATCTCTTCGTGGAGTCTCGAAGCATGTACATAGCGAGATTCACCCTTCTCTCAGGAGGCGTCTCCAGATGGTCGAAGATATATAGAATGAATTCTAACCATGACTCTACAGCTTGAGGTCTTCCTTCCCTTGTGAAGGTGGGAGGATGCTGCTACTGGAAAACCCACATCAACTCTACCATAGAAGGGGAAGGATGCGTTACTCCTCGAAAGGTCTGGATAAACCTCATAAAACCCTCTTGGAATAGTGTATTGGCACCTGTATCCTATATAACAGCTAGTGATAAGAATGGAACAATTGGAGGATCTACTGGTAGTCCCTCATCAGCCATATCTGGTGTCTGATCACTACCTTGTAACTGGCGGACAACCAGAGGATGTCTCAGTGGCATAAATCTACAAGGTCAAGAGCACACCTTAGATAAAGATTAATAAGGACTAAAACTAGAAGTGTAATAAGGGAACACAAGAAATAAATCATTCAAGATTTTTAAAACCTGGATACACGGTGTGTATAATTCCTACATGGCGTGCTCCCTTAACCCTTCACATGGGTATGTACTTTTGTCAGCCCATGTCGTGTAATACCCCACACACATGGCGTGTTTTCCTAACAAACAACATGTACTTGAATCATCTTCCCCTGCCCAAGTTCTGCTACACGGTTAATCCACACAGTTCTCCTAGAACTAGACTACATGGTGTGTTAGTGATAGACATGGCGTGTAATAGGCGAACACCACTGATCTGTGTTGTTAGTTACATGGACGGTTACACAACTCACTCTACATGACGTGTTCTTGGTGAACATGACATGTACTGCTTGGGTTTCAACTTCCTGTGTTGTCAGTCACATGGGTGGAAACACGGTTGACCCTACATAGCATATTAATCCCAGACACGACGTGTACAAGAATGTTTTCACCATCCTGTGTTGTTCATTACATGCTCATATACATAGTCTCTACAACATGGAATGTACAAATGGTACCCAGCGTGTCCGTCCAAAGATTTCCCAACCCCGTGTTTCTACCCACACAGTCAGTAACACGGTTAGAGATTACACGGTGTATACATACAGTACACGGCATGTACATAATAAAAATAGTTCCTTCCTGAACAAAAGGACACATGGTGTGTATTCATCATTACATGCCATGTATTCTGAGTTTTTCTAGATAGTAAGCCTCAGAAACTACTCCGGAATCCTAGAAAACACTGAAACAAACATTAAAGTGAACAATTCTGATCCGTGAGAGGCCATACTCCCCACAAATCAAATCTTGGAATCTTATACATGTCATATTCAAGGAAAACAATAAAATGATTCACCAAATTACAATCCATGAGGGATCATAACACCTCAAGAACCAAAGTTTTTAATTCATTCAAACAAACCTTACACGTTTCAATACCCTATAAAAAGAAGGTATTCTGTCAAGGCATCTATCACAACAACATGAATATCTAGCACAACATCTATCACAACAACATGCCAACAAAAATTCACCCTAAATTTCATGGAAAGAATGCATGAGATGTGATCTCATACAAGTGCCCATATGATTCATGAGATGGAATACCCTCATCTCCTCATGTTGCAACAAAAATAGAACCGTAATAATATCCACGATAATAGCACAAAACATGTGAATCATCCGACGGTGAAATCAGATCAATTATAAAATTGAAAAACCATAAAAATTACAATAATGAGGTAGATTGGCTTTTCCCTATACATAGGTTAGCTACTCCTGATGCCAGCTTATTACAAAGTACCTATTTTCTTCCTATCCCTGGCTATAGGCTCCAAATTGTATGTTAAGAAGAAAAGAATCCTCTGATACCACTTTGTAACATCCCGGTTCTGGAAGCCACCCAAAGGTTCCCCATACCCAGTTGGTCACATGGCCTCAAGCGCATTTCCCCGAACGCCAGAGGCTGCCAACTAACATCAAGGGCCTTGGGTGTGATAGTGGGGAAACTATTCCCTCATTGGCAGAGTAACACAACAGAATTAAACAGATAGAAATAGAGGGAGTAGTATAATACCATATAATAGTAAACAATGGAAGACTGAGGTAATCAAAAACTGGAGCACATATGTATAAATGATGCATGATACAATGTTTAGGAAAGCATCCAAACAATTCATAATGATGGAATACAAAAATAACCGAAGTAAAAAGAAACAGATAAACTCCAACAGCATTGAAAACCTTAGCTTGGTCCCATGCTCCCCAGCTCCGCAACAATCAAGTACCTGAAGTAGAAGGGTACTTTCCCTTATCTATACCTGCAACAATATAATCTGTTTGGTCCTAAAAGCATGACCCAAATAGGATGTGAGACTAAATATCAGTAGGAAACCACCCAAATATTTGTGCCTAATAATTAGTAAACATATATGGAAGGCTATAATCAAAATGAATTAGTAAACAAGGAAGAACTCAAAAGTAAACAATCTTACAGTTTCAAATGAATTCAATTATCAGATATCAAGTAAGTAACTAATCATAAGCAATTAACCCTCTGGAAAGTACTCACAACCTAACCCCTCTGGTTTAACTAAAAATACACAAGCAACCCTCTGGGAAGTATACATAGTCTAACCCCTCTAGTTCAGCTTTTTCACAGACTCTCTGAGGAAGCAATCACCGTTAATTCCCCCTATAGTCGCGTATCAGTAACTAAAAGGTGTTATGGGTAATAATTCAACGTCCAATTCCCCATGTGGCCTACATTGAAGAACTACAGACACTCTGAGGAAGCACTTATGTCCATTCCCCCTACGGTCTCACATCTTAACAATAAAAAGACACTCTAGAGAATCCCTCAACGTCTATTTTCCCTATGGTCTACTACACCCAGTTCTCACGGACCTATGTAAGTTAATCGAGCACAATGATATATAACGACCAATTTATACCTCAATAACCACTTGGATAAATAGTCTACAACATAACAACATGTTAGATAAATAATATTACTCCATCCTATTAGTACTAGGAATGAAAGGCAAGAATCCTAACATGCTAAGCAAGACCAAACAGTCTTAAACAATAAAATCATGGGAAACACATCCATAGCATATCAATTAACCCTATTCACATTCAATTGAACTCTAATCAAGCATATAAATCATAGCAGGTAATAATATGGTTAAAAATGTCAACACACAATACAACGTTCAAGGGTATTGGGAACTTTTGCACATAAAACCGAAAGACTATCTATAGAAAGGAAAAAACCACCTACCTCAGTGTCGTGAGATCGTTATACCCTAGAGTCGGCCTTTGTATCGCCCTAGAATATGGTATATCTACAAAAAAAATCTAAAACTTTCAACTGAGGATAACTTGAGAAAGAGTATAAATCAAGATATGAAGCTCTAGAAGAAGGGAGACCTTACAATAGAGATCCCAACGCTATTGACGATGGTTGAATCGGAGAACTGATTATCGATTAGGGGATCATGGAAAGATCGGCACTGTACGGATGCTCTTGGTCGAAGAAGGAAAAAAAGAAGATACTTTTTCCAATCAGACACGGCCCCAGTCCATTTAATGAAAAAAAATAAAGTACACAACATGTATTTTATAAGTACACAACATGCACTTTCCCTTACTGACCCTCGCATTAGGCAGTCTCTAGGTCACCACACATGGATATGTGCTCGGCCGTTACATGGCCAGCACACAGCTACGTGTGGCAAAAGAGTACACGTTGTGTACATATAAATACATGGCATGTACTTCAAAAATTTTCAGAAACTCATTTTTTTCTCAAAAACACCAGAAAAGAGAAAAACATACCTAAAAAGAAGATCCAGGTTCTTAAAAACATCCCCCTTAAAGAAATTCATACCTGAATTTCCCTAGAAAGGTGGCGTAGAAGAAGAATCCTCGAAAAGCTCTGGCCACTATGATCATACATCGGCCTCCCTCTCCCATGTCTCTTCCTATACTCACCCATGCTGCCATAACACTCGTACCAGAGGAATAGACTGGACATAGAGAACTTTCACACTTCGATCAATAATCCGGATATGATGCTCCTCAAACAAGGCTTCCACCTCGAGCTCAACCTCATCAGGTTGAAAAAGATGAGACGGGTCTGAGAAGTACATCGAAGCTGAGAAATGTGGAAGACGTCATGCATAGCCTGATACCTTTGAGGTAACTGCAACTGATAGGCAACCGGACCAACTCTCTCTAGAACCTCAAACGTCCTGACATACCTCGGTGAAAGATTAACCTATCTCCTAATAATTCTTTGTCCCAACCTTAGTGTGACACACAAGAAAACCTAATCCCCGACCTCAAACTCCAGAGGTCATCTCCGTCGATCAACATAAGACTTCTGTCGAGACTGTGCAGTAGCCATCCTCTTCCAAATCAACTCTATCGTATTTGTGGTATCCTAGACAAGTCATGGTCCCAGCATAGAAGCCTATTTTACCTCCAGCTAGCATAAGGGTGAACAACATGGCCTACCATACAAAGCCTCATAAGGTTCCATCTGAATAGTTTCTTGAAAACTATTATTTTAGGAAAAATCCACAAGGGGTATTTGATTCTCCCATAAACCTCCAAAATCCAGGATGCATGCTTAAAGCATGTCCTCAATAATGTGAACCGTACACTCAGACTGGCCATATTTCTGGGGATGGTAATCTATACTCAAAAATACCTTTGTACCCAAGGCCTTATGTAGCCCCTGCCAGACCCAAGAAGTAAAACATTCATCCCTACATGAAACAATGACTGTGGAACCCCGTGAGGATGCACAATCTCTCAGATGTACAACCTTCCCATGTCATCAACACTGAAGGTCTCCTTGATTGGAAAAAAGTGATAAACCTTTGTGAGTTTGTAAATGACAACCCAAACAACATCATTCCCTAAAGGAGACCTCGATAAAACTATCAATAAATCCATCACGACATCATTCCACTTCCACTCGGGAATGACTAACTGCTACAAAAGCCCTGCTGGTCGCTGATGCTCCGCCTTCACCTACTGGCATGTGGAACATCTCATGACAAACCCAGTAACATCTCTCTTCATACCTGGCCACCAATACTGACGGTGTAGATCATGATACGTCTTAGTGATTCCAATATGAACTACCCAAATAGAGAAATGAAAGTCTCACATCAGTTCCCTACATATTTCTGCTAGAGCCCAAACACACCAATGAAAATGAAAGATCTCATCCCAACCTACTTTCCATCCAGGAATAGGGTCCTCTCCTACAACACTCTCCCATAGGACTAGGACTTCAGAAAATTATATCTACCTCATTCACACTTGATCAATAAGAGTAGAGATAAAAACTATAGAAGATAGAAATGTCTACCCCTATCTGTCATACACCTCCAAATGCATTTTAGAGAATAGAGCCATAAGCTGCCACTCACTGCTGGCCTCCTGAACTGCTTGTACCTGAGTCCTCCCGATCAACACATTAGCCACAGTGTTTCCTTTCCCAGGTGTGTAGGAAATCTCAAATTTGAAGGACTGAAGGTACTCAACCCACCTTCAATCTCTCAAATTTAGGTCATTCTGAGTGAAGATATACTTGAGACTCTTATGGTCAGTGAAAACCACAAAATTATCTCCTAGAAGATAATGTCTCCAACAGCGTAAGGCAGGAAAAACTGCATCCAGTTCGAGATCATGTGTCGGGTAGTTCCTCTCATGTGGCCTCAACTACCAAGAACCGTATGCAACGACTTATTCTCTCTACATAAGCACAACTCCCAACCAGATACTTTATGCATCACATTATACAATATATATTTTTCTAAGCTCTAGAAATACTAGTATCGGTGTTGAAGTCAACCTCCCTTTCAGCCTCTGAAAGGCTGACTCACAAGAATCTGACCACATGTACTTCACACTATTCATAGTCAGGTCCGTCAATGGCACTGCTAAGTGTGAAAAGTCCTGTATAAAATATCTCTAGTAACCAGTCATCCCTATAAAACATCGTACCTCAAGGAAATTCTTCAGATGCTACCAGGGAACTACTGCTCTCACTTTCTCTAGGTCTACTGATACTCCTACCTCTAAGATAACATGACCCAAGAAGTAAATTTGGTTCATCCAAAAGTGGCATTTTGAGAGCTTATCATATAACTGATGCTCTCTTAGTGTACTCAAAACTATCTCAAGATGCATGGCATGGTCATGTCGAGTGTGAGAGTACACCAAGATATCATCCAAGAATACTACCATGAAAGAATCCAAGTATGGATGGAACACTCAGTTCATCAGTGCCATGAAAACTGCAGGCAC
This sequence comes from Viscum album, assembly GCA_963277665.1. NCBI lineage: Eukaryota > Viridiplantae > Streptophyta > Magnoliopsida > Santalales > Viscaceae > Viscum > Viscum album. The sequence goes on from OY728129.1 coordinate 942,463,387, forward strand.
GTTTGTGAAACCAAAGAGCATAACCACATACTCGTACAGACCATACCTACTCTAAAAGGCTATAAGAGGTACATCTGATGGTCTAATGTGCAATTGATGATAACTAGAAATAACTGATCACCTCTTAGAATAGGCGTGAAGTGCTGCAGATCTGTGAAGCAAGAAGAATACTCCATAACAGAAAGAGTACCCTACTCTAGACTCATGAACTCCCAGGTTTGATCGGACCTCAAAATATCTGAATAGAAGTAGTCATAGAAGGAATTATGGAACTCATCTCACACCATAACATGTTGGTGTCCCTCCTGTGAGATCTCATCCCACCATATCTTGGTGGAGTCCCAAAGCATGTACGTAGCGAGCTTCACCCTACTCTCTAGAGGCATCTCCTGATGGTCGAAGATAGATATCATGATTTCTAACCATGAATCTGTAGCCTAAGGTCCACTTTACACTATGAAGGGGGGAGGATTATACTACTTGGAAACCTACATTAACTCTTCCATATAAGGTTCATGATGTGATACTCTTCAGAAGGTCTACATAAACCTTATAAAACCCTCTCGTAATAGTATATCGGCACCTGTATCCAGGATAATGGCTAGTGCCAAGACTGGAACAACTAGAGGATCTGCTGGTAGTCCCTAATCAGCCATATATGGTGTCTGGTCACTATCCTATAACTGGAAGACAACCAGAGGACGCCTCAGTGGCATGAGTCTACAAGGTAAAGAACACACCTTAGATCAAGATTAACAAGGACTGAAACTAGAAGTGTAAGAAGGGAACATAAGAAAGAAAGCATTCAAGTTTTTAAAAACATGGATACACAGAGGGTCTAATGCCTAAACAGTGTTCTACCTTAAGCCTTCACATGGGCGTGTACTTCTACCAACCCAGGTCATGTAACGCCCTATACATACAGTGTGTTGTCCCAACACGGTGTGTACTTGAATCCTCTTTCCCTGCCCGAGTTCTTCTACACGGTTAAACCACACAGTTCTCTTAGAACTAGACTACACAACGTGTTAGTTCCAGACACCACGTGTACAAGAAGAACTTCACTGACCCATGTTGTTAGTTAGACGACCGGTTACATGGCTCACTCTACCCAGCGTGTTCCAAATGGACATGGTGTGTTCTGCTTGGGTTTCAACTGCCCCTATTGTTAGTCATATGGGTGGACAGATGATTGACCCTACACAACATGTTTATCCCAGAAATTGTGTGTATAAGAAGGCTTTCACTATCCTGTGTTGTTCATTACACGGTCAAATACATAGTCTATACAACATGGAGTGTACAACCGGTACACGGTGTGTCTATCCAAATATTTCCCAACCCCGTGTTTCTTCCCACACAGTCAGTAACATGATTAGAGACTACATGGTGTGTACATACAGTACACGATGTGTTCTTAAAAAAACAGTTCCTTCCCGAACAGAAGGACACATGGCATGCATTTATCATTACACACCATGTATTCTGGGTTTTTCCAGATAGTAAGCCTTAGAAACTACTCTGAAATCCCAAAAAACAATGAAATATACATTAAAGTTCCAAATTCTAATCCATGAGGGCCCATAATCCCTGAGAATTGAAGCTTGGAATCTTATACATGTCATATTAAAGGAAAAACAATACAATGATCCACCAAATTCTGATCCATGAGGGCCCATAACACCTCAAGAACAAAATTTTGGCATTCATTCAAACAAACCATACACAATTCAATACCCTATCAAAATCAGGTATTCTATCAAGGCATCTATCACAACAACATGCATATCTAGCACAACATATATCACAACATAAAATCACCAATTCGTCCTAAATGTATGACAAGAATGCATGACATGTGATCTCTAGTAAGTGCCTATATGATGCATGAGATGGCATACCCTCATTTCATCAGGTTGAAACATAAATAGAACCTTAATAATATCCATGAAAATAGAAAAAAACATGTGAATCACCCAATGGTGAAATCAAATCAACTGTAAAATTGAAAAACTAGAAAATTTGAAATAATGAGGTTGATTGGATTTTACCTATACACGTGTAAGATACACCCGGGAAAAACTTATTAACAAGTACCTATTTTCTTCCTATCCCTGGCTATAGGATCGAAACAGTAAGTCAAGAAGAAAAGAATCCTCTAATACCACTTTGTAATGTCCCAGTTCCGGAAGCCGCCCAGAGGTGCCCCATGCCTGGTTGGTCACATGGCCTCAAGAGCATTTCCATAAACACCAGAGGCTTCCGACTAGCAGTGAGGGCCTTGGGTGGGATAGTGGGGAAACTATTCCCTCATTGGTATAGTAACACAATGAAATTAAATAGATTGCAATAGCAGAAGCATTATCATACCATACAATAGTAAACATCAGAAGAATGGGGTAATAAGCAACTGAAGAACATATGTATAAACAATGCATGATACAATGTCTAGGAGATAATACAAACAAGTCAAAATGATAGAATAAATAAATAACCAATTTACAATGAAACAGATAAACTCCAACAGCATCGCAAGCCTCAACTTGGTCCCATGCTCCCTAGCTCCATAGAAATCAAGCACCTGAATTTGAAGGGCGCTTGCCCTTATCTATACCTGCAGTAATATAATCTGTTTGGGCCCAAAAGCATGACCCATACCAGGTGTGAGACTAAATACCAGTAGGAAACCACCCAAATATCTATGCCTAATATCCAGTGAACAAATGTGGTAGGCTGTAATCAAAATGAAGCAGTAAACAAGGAAGTACTCAAAAGTAAACAATCCTACAGTTTCAAATTAATTCAATTATAAAATATCAAGTAAGAAGCTAATCATATACAAGTAACCCTCTAGTAAGTACTCACATCCTAACCCCTATGTTTCATCCAAACAAAAAAATCAACATTATGAGAAGTACACATAGTCTAACCCCTCTGATTCATCTTTTGCACAGACCTTCCAAGGAAGCACTCACCATCAATTCCCCCCTATAGTCTTGTATCGATGACAAAAAGGTGCTTTGGGGAAGCACTCAACGTCCAATTCCCCCTGTGGCATGCATCGAGGAACTAAAGACACTTTGAGGAATCACTTACATCCATTCCCCCTATGGTCTCGCATCATAACAGTAAACATACACTCTAGAGAAGTCCTCAACGTCCATTTTCCCTGTGGTTTACTACACCAGGTTCTCATGGCCCTGTGTAATTAAATAGAGCACATCGATATATAACATCCAAAGTAAACTTCAAGAAATACTTTTCTAAATAGTCTACAACATAATAGCATGATAGATAAATAATATTACTCTATCCTATCAGCACTAATAATTGAAAGCAAGCCGCCTAACAGGATAAGTAAGACCAAACAGTATTAAACAATACAAGCATGGGAAACACATCTATAGCATAGAAATTAACTCTATTCATATTCAATTGACCTCTACTCAAGAATATAAATCATAGCAGGCAATAACAGGGTTAAAACCATAAACACACAATACCCTGTTCAAGGGTATTGGGAACGTTTGCACATAAAACTCAAAGACTATCTACGGAAAGGCACACACCACCTACCTCAGCGTCGTGAGATCATTATACCCTGACATCGACCCTTGGATTGACCTAGAACATGGTAGATCTACAAAAATTTCAAAAATGTTCAATTGAGGATAACTTGAGAAAGAGGGGAAATCAAGATACAAATCTCTAAAAGAAGGAAGAGCTTACTGTGGTGATCCCAACGCAATAGAATATAGTTGAATCGGAGAATCGATACTCGATCGGGGGCTCGGGGAAAGATCGGCGTTATACGAACGCTCTCGGTCAAAGAAGGCGAATAAGAAGATACTTCTACCAATTATATGTGACCGCAGTCCATTTAATGAAAAAAACAAAAGTATACGACATGTAATTTAGAAGTACATGATGTGTACTTTCCCTTACCGGCCCCCACATTAGGCGGTCTCTAGGTCACCACACACGGCTGTGTGCTTGTCCGTTACACAGCCAACACACGACTACGTGTGGAAAAAGAGTACACGACATGTACATATAAGTACACGGCATATACTTTGAAAATTTCTAGAAACTCATCTTTTTCTCAAAAAACACCAGAAAATAGAAAAACATACCTGAAAGTAATATATAGGTTCTTACAATAGAAAAAAATAATTTAATTTCAATATAATGAAGAAAAATTTATTAATTACACTATGGAAAATTAATAACGGGTTTGTCCTCAAGAAACGAATTTATTCTCATTATTTTGTAATCATTCATTTCCACGATATTTATAATTAAATAAATAGATCCACAGACTATATTTGTTATTACTAAAAGTAGACAAATTGTTTTCCCAGGCATAGAGCCACATCCATAGTTAATCATGTGATAAAACAATATAATCTGTCACACATGACCACTCCTATAGTTTTTTGTGGGAATACAAATGAATTATTGGAATGTGTTTTATACAATCCCTTGATTAGAAGTAGATATAATTTTTTCATATAAAAATTGTAAGAAAAAAACACATATGTAATGCATAAAAATAAAAAATTAAGAGAAATAAGACATGGAATATGATTCAGGTCAATCAGAATATCTTTCATTATCCATAATCCTTGAATTATTGTTTGGATGAAACTCAGATAAGTTTAACATCATGTTCCTAGTAATAGAGTGTTGTATAGTCTTCTTTGTAGCAATGGTGAACATGCATTATCCACTGTTATTCTTTGTTAAATCATGTATCCACCTAACATGTTCTAAAACACCCCTCACAATATCATTTTTTATTATTAAAATGATCCTCCCATAAGTGTAACCATTAGATAATAATCAATTCAATATTAAACACAAAAAAAATCATTTAATCTTTCAGAAACTAGATACTCATGATTTGAAATGCTTCACTTATATGATAGAGAATACAAGTTTTCATCACATAAAATTTAGCACCCTAAGATTTTATGAGAAATATTTTTTTATGTATTATGTTATATGAAACACCAAAGGAATCTTTCACTACACACAACACTGTCTTGGCTTATGTTACAGGCAAGAGCAACCTTCCTCGATAGCTTGCATTGTACGCAATACCGAGTTTCACTAAACAATGATATATTATTATAATATTATGAACTATATTTTATGATTAGTATGAACTGAATTTTGAATTTTATAAAATTATAATTCATTTTACACATTTTCTAGAATGAAAACAAAATCAATTTTTCAGATAAATGAAGTATTTTTCAAAAAATGCAGTTTTATCGCCTTTTGATGGAACATCCATTTTAAATCTAATTTTTGACAAGTTTATAAGTTAAATTTTACAAAATAAACTTCTTCCTTTTAATTAGGATATAAAAATTTACATTAGATAAATTTTTGATACTTTTCTGATAACTTTCATATTTTGATGAATAGTAAAAATATGCTAAAGTTTTTATAAAAAAAACTTTTTTCAGAAAGATAATTTATATGGTTAAATGATAAAATTTAATGGTTTTAAAGTATACATATAATATATTTTTACCATTTAATATAATTAATGTCATTACCATTAATTTTATATTGAATTCATAGGTAAAAACATTTCAATCTTTGACAATGTTTTAACTTTTAAAACCTATTTTCTTAACAATGGGATTAATTTTAAATTAATTTATAAAACTTATGTGTTATGAATTTTGAAAAATTGATTCCATATTTGGATTAAGTTGGTCCAAATTATTTTAATAGGTTACTTTTTTTTGATATTAGAAATAGTAACTACGGTAATTTTTTTATTTACTACAGTTAAAGGTAAATCGAGTAATTAAGGGTAAAAATAAGATTATAAAATTAGCCTAACACCTGCAAAAATTATATTGGATGAATAAAAGTATACCCATATAACCTAAGGGTTGTAATAGATTCAATTCATGGACTTTTGACTATGGAAATGATATAATTATTATTAAAACCAAAGAAAGTGACAACATGTCACTCTCTTATATCTTATAAGTGTAATAATTTTAATTTAGTGATAAAATTCATAAAACATATAATATAAATAGTCTCCAAAAATATAATAAAATTATCTACATCATGATAATTTATTTATAATTTTTAGGGATTAAATAATTATCATTAATGATGACACAATAGTGATGTAGAAATTATTTTATTGATTGAAATATCAAATAAATGATTTTATAAATATTAAAATAACTTTTATATTAACTAATTAATGTTCTCCAAAAAAATTATATATGAATATGATATGTTAGGAATCTATTAAATATTTTGGTTTGATTATATTCTCTCTTTATATTTTATTTAAATGCAAATAAATAAATAGTGTCGAAATTGACACTATTGTTATTTTATAAAAATAACATATTATAAAATTGTTTAAAAATTACAAAAATATTTAAAAATTATAAATTGAAATTTATATGGTCTAAAATTTCATAAATTATCCAATTATGGATAATTCACAACATATAAGTAATTATTTATAACAATTTAAAATTTAGAATATTATTACCACAAATAAAATTAAATAGATTAAATAAGGATAAATCGAGTTGATAAGGTTTAAAATAAATTCCCAATATGTATAAAATTTATTGGTTGATGAGATTACAACCCTATATTATCTAATCTTATAAGGTGATTCATTTTGGAAGTATTTATATAGGGTTTTAGTTTTTTATAAATTAATATTTTTTAGGTTTCCAAAGGTACCCCTATCCTTCCCTATAAAATGGCACCTCCTCCCTCTCCTCTTCACAACATTTTGAGCCTTAAATATCAGCCAAAAACTGTCCATTTATCTTCTCCATTTCCCTAGAAACATACTAGAGGTTCTGGTCTTCTTCAAAGACCAACTTTAGTGCTATAAGAGGAGGTTTAGAAGAGGCACATCGAAGAAGAAGTAATATCCTTTACTGATTATTTCAAATTTATTTTTCTTATAATTACTCTACTTTAATTGTTTCATTATAAAGTAATAACATAAGTGTCACTAATATACTGATTTGTTATAATAAATATTAAACAACCCTATTTTACCTTTTATCCATCCTACAGAAAACAAAACCACTGTGCGTACGTACGTACGAAATATAGTCTCCACGTCGTGGTGTAATCTGTTTTCCACCACCACCTTACTTGGATGGGTATAATGGTGTAAATAATAACTATATATGATTATTATACCATGATACTAATTCTGAGATATTATATCATCCACTCCAATACCATTCAAAAATTTTGGGAATGATATCGTCGCTCGTGCATACGTACGGCTTACCGTCTCCACAGTGCGATATGATTCATTCTATATGATCTTCATTAAACCAAGATTATGTAAATGAATTGAATGAATAAATCTTATATATATTATACTAATACCATTCTATAAATTATGTATGTATAACCTAAAAAAGAGGAATAATAATTTATTCAACAAAATACACATAAAAACATAAAGCAATAAACACTCGAATAACAAGTAGCAATGAAATATTACTAATAAGAAGATAAGAATATGACCATATATGATATAATAACAATTAATATGATTCTAGAATAATTCAATGACATTATTTAAATCATTATACATGAGTTTCAGATACGTACAAAGCATATCAGACCTAAGGTAAGGGAAAATATGACAATCTCATTTTTATCCGAGATTGTTTATACTTTAGAATTTACTGGGGCATATTTATCATCCACATCCAAGTTTCCTCAATATTTAATATTATTTCTATCCTCCTACATTTTTTTAAATCAAATTTTACTTATTGGTTAATTTTTAGTAAAAGATATGAAAGGAATCTTTTGTCATTTTCGGTACTAGATACTTATTGACTTTTCCAACAAAAGTATGAGAAGAATGTTTATTTTTAACTTATATGGCATGAATGGATTTTTATGATTTCATAGAAAATTATTTATATGAAGATTACTTTATAATTTTTCAATTTTATTTTTAATTATCTTCTTTTAGTTTAAAATTTTATGACATGGTGAGAAAGGAAAAATGTTTTTGAAGAAGAAAGGATATTTTCCTCAGGAATGGAGTTCAAGTGCTTTATCAAAATTATTTTCCATCTAAGATAATATAGGGTTCTGTTTATATCCTTATTATTACGTTGATTTGATTATGTTATGATGGAATTATTTTTATGAAGTCTTTTTATCTTATATGGATTATGTTATGATGGCATGATGTTTAAGAATCCCATTTTTATTACTTGGGTTATGCTATGATGTATGATTTATGATTTTGTGGCACACATAAGAATGGTTTCATTATGAGATGGGTGATACCTATATCTCCCTCCAATGCATTGGGTAAAGATTTATATCTCATGAGATAGACATGGCTGGAATGACAAGTTAATCCAGTTCAGTGATACAGGACTGGAATGAGGAGTAAACTCGGTTCAGTAATGGAATTTGTCTGATATGTTGGTATTGGAATTGAGTGTTGAATAATCTGAAATGATTTTATATTATTATGTGTGTATTACACAAAGTTTAATGTTTTAAGTTATGATTATTGGGATTACATTTCACTACTATGATTTATCCCATGTCATGATATTATGATCTCTTTTGCAGGTTAAGATTTTCAAAATGTTATGTTCTTATGAATATGATATGATTGATATTTCCTTTGTTTACCCTTAATGAGAATTCGATCTCACCCTTTTGTATGTTTTATTTTCCTCAGGTCAGGAAGAAGGGTATTATGTAAGATATGCCAAAATGGGACTCTAGATATGATGAAATAAACAGGAGACAATGTAGATGATTTATGAACCAGTTGTTTATGTTTCCCAGTTTCTAAAGAAACTATACCTATACGGTCCTATCATGTTTTTGTTATATGTTGTAATAAGTATGCTTCAATTCTGAATTAATAAAAATGTATGTAAAGTACGGGTTGTTATAGTTGGTATCGGAGGAAAAGTATAGTCAACCTTTAGAAACTATGATGTGAAAGCCTTAGTAAGAACCCTAAGGATATGTCAAAGCCTAGAACCCAATATTAGTGCTTTATAAATGACCATGAATAACCTATGAAAAGACGTAAAGTGTGAAATTTTATTACTTATTATGTGGTTATACTGTTGTAATTAGTATTTCTCACACTATACTTCTTGGTTTAAGTCAATTTCTGGAATCGGAAGTAACCATGTTAATGCTGAATGCGATGGGAAATGCAATGATTGTCCCCATGAGAAACCAAATGTTAAGGGAGATGGAATGAAAAATCTTGTATCCATGCTCACACAACTTTCTCAAGTTATGAATCATGCAGGCCTTCCAAACGAGCAAAGGAAGGAGAAACATTCACTTGAATCCTTCATGAGGCAGTGTCCATCTTCATTTAGTGGGTCTTCTGATCCATTAGTGGCTGAAAAATGGATCAATACCACTAAAAAGATATTTTGAGTCCTACAATGTTCTGAACATGATAATTTCATCTTAGCAGTACATCGTTTGGAAGGTGAAGCTGATCAATTGTGGAATCTTGTCAAGAATACAAGGAAAAGGGATGAAATTGATTCCATGGAATGAGAAGAGTTCAAGAACTTATTTTTCAATAAGTACTTACCTCATATTCTTTGAAAAAAGAAGGAGAAGGAGTTTCTTGAACTGAAGAAAAAGGATGATGAATCTATTGGTACCTACGAAGAAAATTTTACAAGGCTTTAAAGGTATGCTTCTGGGATTATTATCCAATCTGAGAGTAAGATAGATTGATTCTTTAGTGGCTTAAAACCAAGTCTCCAAAGGTAATTATCCATAAGGGACTTCAATAGCTACGAGGAAATTTTTCGATGTGCTCTCAAGGTTGAGATGGTGATTGGAGTAACCCATTAGTTATATGGGTTTGATAAGAAGTGGAAAATGGAATTCAAAGGAAAATATAAAGACCAAACTGAAAAGAAGATGAGTTTTCCCTTATTCTCAAATTGTGGAAAGAAAAAAGGATGAAATTTTCTTAAAGGGACAAGTAAATGTTTGAAGAGTGGAAAATAAGGTCATTGGGAAATTGAATGTCGCAGTAATTGGAAAAAGATGTCTAGTAATGTGAACAAAGAAAAGGCTACACAGAATGCACCTCCTACACTTCAATGTTACAAGTACAACAAAATGGGGAATTATACCAATCAATTCCCTAATCCAAGGGTTTTTTATGATGATCAACTTCAACAAACTCTTAAGGACAAAGGAAAATTAAAGTCACAAGAAATTTCTACCGGTGTTGGGGAGTACGATAATGAAGTGGTGAAAGGTACACATACCATCCACTCTAAAGTAGAAAATGTTTTATTTGATTCTAGATCCACCCACTATTTTATTTCTGAATAATTTTCTAATGGTATCACCATATTACCTTAGTAATTAGATATTGAGTTAGCTGTGAAAATCCCTAATGGCACAACAGCCACATCAAAAGTTTTTAATTCTTCTCCGATTGAAGTTTCTGGGAAAGTGCTTTCTAAAAATCTTGTGATCCTTCCTATAGGGGAATTTGATGTGATTCTTGGCATGTATTGGCTTTCTTTATATGTATCTCATATCAATTTTAAAAGAAGGGAAGTCATATTTTATATTCCAGATCAATCTACGATCATCTATCGATGCACGGATGGATATAACCTTCCAGTGTAAATTTCTTCCATCTTATGGGTCTTGATTCCATTAAATGATGGTTATTTATCTCAAATGGTGGGAGATAAACTCACAATTAAGAATATTCACATTGTATTGGAGTTTGATGATTTCTTTCCATAGGAATTTCTAGGTCTTCCAACAAATCGTGAAGTTGAGTTTTCAATAGAACTCATACCAGGTGCTATGCCTATTTCAAAGACACCATATAGAATGGCTCCAATTGAGTTGCAGGAATTGAAGAAGCAACTCCAATAGAATCTTGATAAAGTATTCATATGCCCTAGTGCTTCACCTTAGGGAGCACCAATTCTCTTTGTTTAGAAGATAGATGGATTAATGAGACTTTTCATTGATTATCGAGAACTTAACAAGATCACTATCAAGAAAAAATATCATCTACCATGCATTGATGACTTATTTGACCAACTACACGGAGCTCAATACTTTTCCCAAATTGATCTTTGTTCAGGGTATCATTAATTAATGGTCAAAAAGGAGGATATACCAAATAAGGATTTATGTACAAGTTATGGTCACTATGAATTTATAGTGATTCCATTTGGTCTTACTAATGCCCCTGCTATCTTCATGGATATAATAAATAGAGTCTTTAGAGACTATCTTAATTAGTTTTTGGTAGTCTTTAGAGACAATATTATTTTATATAAAAAGAGAAATGAAGAACATGAATATCACTTAAGAATTGTATTAAAAACCCTGAGAAAGGAGAGGCTTTATTCCAAATTTACCAAGTGTGAATTTTGGCTTCAAAAAGTTTCATCTTTGGGTCACATAATCTCAAGATAGGGGAAATCTATGGATCCCGCAAAAACAAAGGTTATCAAAAGATGGTCGAGACCGACAACAGTAACTAAGATCCGAAGTTTTCTTGGTTTGGCTGGATATTATCGACATTTTGTGAAATATTTTTCACGATTATCTAATCCAATAACTGGGTTGACTCGAAAAGGAGTTAAGTTAGTTTGGACGGAGGAGGATGAAGAGAATTTCAAGGAGTTAAAAATAAGGTTATTCAGTGCACATGTGCTCTCATTTCATTATAGTGTAGAAAGTTTTGTGATCTACATTGATGCATCCAAGAAGGTATTGAGGTGTGTTATAATGAAAAATGATATGGTGATATCTTATGCCTCACGATAGTTGAAAATCCATGAGAAAAATTACCCAACTCATGATTTGGAGTTAGCTGTGGTAATATTTTCATTAAAGATTTGGAGGCATTATCTTTATGGTGAAAGGTGTGATATTTATACTGATCATAAAAGTTTAAAGTATATTTTCACACAAAAGGAGTGTAATATGTTCCAAAGAAGATGGTTGGAGCAGATTAAGGATTACGACTTCTTAATTCATTACCACCCTGGGAAAGAAAACAAGGTGGCAGATACATTAAGTCAACGAGACCGTGCCAGCTTATCCATGATGAGGATCTCAAAAGATCCAATATTTATGAATTTACAAAGGATGGATCTTGGAATTATAATGTAAGGGTAAAAATATTATCTTTCTCAAATGAATTTTCAACCATCTATACATGTGAAGATTAAAGAGGCACAGAAAGAAGATGTAGAGTTACAAAATAAGGTGAGAAATGTTCCAAAATTCCACATTGATTGTAATGAAATAATAAGGTTCAGGAATCGGGTTTGTGTTCCTCCCATTACAGAATTAAATAAGGAAATATTTGATGAGGCTCATAGTTCTTCATTATCTATTCACCCTGGAAGCATGAAGATGTATAGGGACCTGAAAGAGTACTTCTGGTGGGATGGCATGAAAAGAGATGTTGCTGAATATATCTCTCGATGCTTGGTTTGTCAGCAATTTAAAGTTGAGAGATAGAAGTCTAAGGGTATGTTAGAACCATTAACCATACTAGAATGGAAATGGGAAAAAATCACTATGGACTTTGTCACTGGACTTCCTAAAACATCCGAAGGCAATAATGCTATATGGGTTATAGTTGATCATCTTAAAAAGTCAGCACACTTCATTTCTATTAGAGAAGATTTATCTCTTGATCAGATTGCCATGATATATGTAAATGAAGTGTTAAGATTGCCTGGAGTACCACTTTCCATTATATTTGATCAGGATCCGAGGTTTACCTCAAAGTTTTGGCGAAGTCTTCAGCATACTCTAGATACAGAGTTGAGTTTCAGCACTGTTTATCATCCTCAGACAGAAGATCAGTCTAAGAGGACAATTCAAACTCTAGATGACATTTTTAGAGCTTTATCTATGGATTTAAAAGGTGGTTGGGATCAACACCTACCTTTGGTGGAATTTTCTTATAATAATATCTTTCACTCCATTATTCAGATGGAGCCTTATGAAGCTCTCTATGGAAAGAAATGCAGAACTCCAACTTGCTGCGATGAAGTTGGAGAAAAAATTCTATTAGGACCTGATCTTGTTGATGAGATGGCAGAAAAGGTCAGATCTCTTCAATAACACATAAGAGCAGCTCAGAGTCGACAAAAAAGTTATGTCGACAACCGAAGAAAAGACCTAGAGTTTGAAGTGGGTGATAAAGTGTTCTTACAAATATCTCCTTGGAAGAGAGTATTGAGATTTGGAAAGAAGGGAAAGATGATCCCTAGGTATATCAGTCCTTTCAAAATAATGGATCATGTTGGGAAGGTAGCTTACAGATTGGAACATCAACCAAATCTCTCTCAAGTTCATGATGTGTTCCTTGTGTCTCTCTTGAGAAAGTACATACCCGATCCTCCACATATACTAAGTTCAAAAGTTGTATCGCTGGAGCAAGATCTCTCTTATGAAGAATATCCAATAGAGATTCTGGATCGTAGCAATAAAGTTCTATGAAACATGACCACTCATTTGGTTAAAGTTTTATAGAGGAACCACCAATTATAAGAATATACATGGGAACTTGAGGATATGATGAGGGAGAGGTATCCTCATCTGTTTGTTACGAAGTGACGAATTTCGAGGGTGAAATTCATTTTAAGGGGGGTATAATGTAGCACCCTGAGATTTTATGAGAAATATTTTTTTATGTCTTATGTTATATGCAACACCAATGGAATCTTTCACTATACACAATACTGGCTTGGCTTGCGTTACACGCAAGAGCAACCTTCCTCGATAGCTTGCATTGTACACAATACCGAGTTTCACTAAACAATGATATATTATTATAATATTATGAACTAGCCATTATGAATAGTATTAACTGAATTTTAAATTTTATAACATTATAATTCATCTTACACATTTTTTATAATGAAAACAAAATCAACTTTTCAGATAAAAGAAGTATTTTTCAAAAAATGTGTGTTACCGCCTTTTGATGGCACACCCATTTTAAATATAATTTTGAAAAGTTTATAAGTTCAATTTTATAAAATAATATTCTTCCTTTGAATCAAGATATAAAAATTTACATTGGATAAATTTTTGATATTTTTCTGATAACTTTCATATTTTGATAAATAGTAAAAATATGCTAAAGTTTTCTTAAAAACAACTTTTTTCATCAAGATAATTTATATGGTTAAATGATAAAATTTAATTGTTTTAAAGTATAAATAGAATATATTTTTACCATTTAATATAATGTATTTCATTAACATTAATTTTACATTGAATTCATATGTAAAAACATTTCAATCTTTGACAATGTTTTAACTTTTAAAACATGCTTTCTTAACAATGGGATTAATTTTAAATTAAATACTGCAAATTATGTGTTTTTAATTTTGAAAAAAGGATTCCATATTTGGATTCAGTGGGTTTAAATTATGTTAATAAGTTACTTTTATTTTTTTTTGATATTAGGAATAGTAACTATGGTAATTTTTTTATTTACTATAGTTAAAGGTAAATCAGGTAATTAAGGGTAAAAAAGATTATAAAATTACCCTAACACCTTCCAAAATTCAATTGGATGAATAAAGGTCGACCCATATCACCTAATGGTCAGAATAGATTCAATTCATGAACTTTTGACCATAAAAATGATATAATTATTATTAAAACCAAATAAAGTGACAACATGTCACTCTATTATATATTATAAGTGTAATAATTTTAATTTAGTGATAAAATTCATAAAAATTAGAATATAAATAGTCTCCAGAAATATAATAAAATTATTGACATCATGAAAATTTATTTATAATTTTTATGGATTAAATAATTATCATTAATGATGAAATAATAGTGATGAAGAAATTATTTTATTGATTGAAATATCAAATAAATGGTTTTAAAAATATTAAAATAAATATTATATGAACTAATTGATGTTCTCCAAAACTTTTCTAGAGGAATATGATATGTTATAAATCTATTAAATATTTTGGTTCGATTGTATTCTCTGTGTGGATTTTATTTAAATGCAAATAAATGAATAGTGTCAAAATTGACACTATTGTTATTTTATAAAAATAACATATTATAAAATTGTTTAAAAATCACAAAAATATTAAAAAATTATAAATTGAAATTTATATGGTCTAAAATGTCATAACATATCCAATTATAGGAAATTTGCAACACATATGTAATTATTTATAATAATATAAAATTTATAATATTATTACCACATATAAAATTAAATAGACTAAATAAGGATAAATCAAGTTGATAAGGTTTAAAATAAATTCCCAACAAGTATAAATTTAATTAGTTGATGAGATTACAACACTATCTTATATAATCTTAAAACTTGAGTAATTTTGGAAGTATTTAAGTGGGTTTTGAGTTTTTTATAAATTAATATTTTTGAGGTTTCCAAAGGTGCCCCTCTCCTCCCTTATAAAAGGGCACCTCCTCCCTCTCCTATTAAAAACATTATGAGGCATTGGGATTGTCCAAACCCTGTCCATTGCTCTTCTCCACTTCCCTATAAACATACTATAGGTCCTTTTCTTCTTCAAAGACCATCTTTAGTGCCCTAAGAGTAGGTTTAGAAGAGGCGCGTCGAAGAAGAGGTAATATCCTTTACCGATTCATTCAAATTTATTTCTTCTTCTACTTCCTCTTAATCAATTGTTTCATTATAAATTAGTAAAATAAGTATCAATAATATACTTATATGTTATTATAAATATGATAAAACCCTATTTCACCTTCAATCCATCCTACGGAAAACAAAATCACCACGCGTGCGTACGTACAGAATACCGTCTCCACGCCGTGGTGTAATCTGTTTTCCTCCACCACCTTACTTGGATGGGTATAATGGTGTAAATAATAACTAGATATGATTATTATAACATGATATTAATTCTGAGATATTTTATCATCCACTCCAATACCATTCAATAATTATGGGAACGATATCGTCGCTCGTGCGTACGTACGGCTTACCGTCTCCACGGTGTGATGTGATTCGTTCTACATGATATTCATTAAACCATGATTATAAATGAATTGAATGAATAAATCTGATATATATTATACTAATACCATTCTGTAAATGAAGTATCTATAACCTAAAAAATAGGAATAATAATTTATTCGACAAAACACACATAAGAATATAAAGAAATGAACACCCGAATAACAAGTAGCAATGAAATATTACTAATAAATAGATAATAATATGACCATATATGATATCATAACAATGAATATGATTCTAGAATAATTCAATGACATTATTTAAATAATTATACAGGAGGTTTAGATACGTACAAAGCATATCATACCTAAGGTAAGGTAAAATCTCACAATCTCATTTTTATCTGAGATTGTTTATACTTCAGAATTTACTAGTGCATATTTATCATCCACATCCATGTTTCCTCAATATGTAATATTATTTATATCCACCTAAATTTTATAAATGAAATTTTACTTATGGGTCATTTTTTAGTAAAATATATGAAATGAATCTTATTTCGTTTTTAGTACGAGATACTTATTGAATTTTCTGGAAAAAGTACGAGAAGAATGTTTATTTTTAACTTATATGACATGAATGGATTTTTATGATTTTATAGAAAATTATTTCCATGAACCTTTCTTTACAAGTTTTCATGTTTATTTTCAATTAAATTCTTTTAGTTTAAAATTTTATGACATGTTGAGAAATGAAAAAAGTTTTTGAAGAATAAAGGATATTTTGCTCAAGAATGGAGTTCAAGTGTTTTATCAAAATTATTTTCCATCTAAGATAATATACGGTTCTGTTTCTATCCCTATTATTACATTTATTTGATTATGTTATGCTGGAATTATTTTCATGAAGTCCTTTTATCTTATATAGATTATGTTATGATGGCATGATGTTCAAGAATCCCATTTTTATTAAATGGGTTATGCTATGATGTATGATTTATGATTTTGTGGAACACATAAGAATTGTTTCATTATGATATGGGTGGGACCTATATATCCCTCCAATGAATTGGGTAAATATTTATATCTCATGAGATAGACATGGCAGGAACGAAAAGTTAATCCGGTTCAGTGATACAGTACTGGAACGAGGAGTCAACTCGGTTCATTAATGGACTTTTTCCACTATGTTGGTATTGGAAATGAGTCTTGACTAATATGAAATGATTTTCTATGATTATGTGTGTATGCTACAAAGTTTCATGTTTTATGTTATGATTTTTGGTATTACATTTCACTACTATGATTTATCCCATGTCATGATATTTTGATCTCTTTTGCAGGTTAATATTTTCAAAATGTTATGTTCTTATGAATTTGATATGATTGATATTTTTTTGTTTACCCTTAATGATCATTTGACCTCACACTTTTGTATGTTTTCTTTTCCCTAGGTTAGGAAGAAGGGTATTAAGTAGGATATGACAAAAAGGTACTCTAGATATGATGAAATAAACGGGACACAATGTAGATGATTTATGAACGAGTTGTTTATATTTACCAGTTTCTAAAGACACTATAACTATACGGTCCAATCATGGTTTTGTTATATGTTGTAATAAGTATGATTATATTATGAAGTAATAACAATGTATGTAAAGTACGGGTCGTTATAGTTGGTATCCGATAAAAGGTATAGTCAACCTTTGTAAACTAGGATGTGAAATCCTTAGTAAGAACCCTAAGGATATGTCTAAGCATAGAACACAATATTAGTGCTTTAGAAATGGCCATGAATAACCTATGATAAGACCTAAAGTGTGAAATTTTATTGCTGATTATGTGGTTTTCCTTTTGTAATTAGTATTGCTCACACTATGATTCTTGGTTTTAGTCAATGGATGGAAACCGAAGGAACTATGTGAATGCTAAATGCGATGGGCAATATAATGATTATCCCCCTGAGCAACCAAACATTATGGTAGTTGGAATGAAAAATCTTGTAGCCATGCTCACACAAATTTCTCAAGATATGAATCATACAGGCCATCCAAACGAGCAAAGGAAGGAGCAACATTCTATTTAATCCTTCATGAGGTAGCATCCACCTTCATTCAGCGGGTCTTCTGATCCATTAGTGGCTGAAAAATGGATCAGTACCACTAAAAAGATATTTTCAGTCCTGCAATGTTCTGAATATGATAAAGTCATCTTAGCAGTATATCATTTGGAATGTGAAGCTGATAAATGGTGGAATCTTGTCAAGAATACAAGGAAAAGGGATGAAATTGAGTCCATGGAATGAGATGAGTTCAAGAACTTATTCTTCCATAAGTACTTCCCTCGTATTCTTCAAACAAATATGGAGAAAGAGTTTCTTGAACTGAAAAAAAGGATGATGAATATGTTGGTACCTACGAAGAAAATTTTACAAGGCTTTCAAGGTACGCTTTTGGGATCATTATCCAACCTGAGAGTAAGATCAATTGATTCTTTAGTAGCTTAAAACCAAGTCTCTGAAGGGCATTATCCGTAAGGGACTTAAATATCTATGAGGAAATTGTTCTATGTACTCTCAAGGTTGAGATGGAGATTGGAGTAACCTATCAGTTATATGGGTTTGATAAGAAGAGGAAAATGGAATTCAAAGTAAAATATAAAGACCACACTGAAAAGAAGATGAGTTTTCCTTTATGATAAAAGTGTGGAAAGAAACATGGATGGAATTGCCTTAAAGGGACAAGTAAATGTTTTAAGTGTGGAAAAGAAGGTTATCGGGCAATTGAATGCCGCAGAGATGGGAAAAAGATGTCTAGTGATTCGACCAAAGAAAAGGCAACATAGAATGAACCTCCTTCACTTCAATGTTACAAGTGCAAGGAGATGAGGCATTATCCCAGGAAATTCCCTAATCCAAGGGTTGTTGATGATGATCGACGTGAACAAACTCTTAAGGCCAAAGACAAAGGAAAGTCACATGCAATTTCTATCGGGGACGTGGAGTACGATAATGAAGTGGTGAAAGGTACACTTACCATCCACTCTAAAGTAGAAAATGTTTTATTTGATTCTGGATCCACCCAATCTTTTATTTCTGAAGAATTTTCTAAGGGCATCGTCATATTACCTCAGCAATTAGATATTGAGTTAGCTGTGACAACCCCTAATGGCACAACAGTCGCATCAAAAGTTTACAATTCTTCTCCGATTGAAGTTTGTGGGAAAGTGCTTCCTGTAAATCTTGTGATCCTTCATATAGTGGAATTTTATTTGATTCTTGGCATGTATTGGTTTTCTTTATATGGATATCATATCAATTTCTAAAGAATAGAAGTCACATTTTATTTTCTAGATCAATCTACGATCATCTATCAATGTAAGGATGAATATAACCATCCAATGGAAATTTATTCCATCTTATGGGTCTTGATTCCAATAAATGAAGGTTATTTATCACAAATGGTTGGAGAGAAACTCATGATTAATAATATTCCTATTGTACGGGAGTTTGATGATGTCTTTATAGAGGAATTGTCAGGTCTTCCACCAAATCGTGAAGTTGAGTTTTCAATAGAACTCATACCGGGTGCTATTACAATTTCAAAGACACCATATAGAATGGCCCCAATTGAGTTGTAGGAATTGAAGAATAAACTATAAGAGAATCTTGATAAAGGATTCATATGCCCTAGTGCATCACCTTGGGGAGAACCTATTCACTTTGTTAAGAAGAAAGATGGATCAATGAGACTTTGCATTGATTATTGAGAACTTAACAAGATCACTATCAAGAACAAATATCATCTCCCATGCATTGATGAGTTATTTGACCAACTACACAGAGCTCAATAATTTTCTAAGATTGATCTTCATTCAGGGTATCATCAATTAATGGTCAAAAAGAAGGATATACCAAAGACAACTTTCCATACAAGGTATGAACACTATGAATTTATAGTGATGCCATTTGGTCTTTCTAATTCTCCTACTATCTTCATGGATCTAATAAATAGAGTCTTTAAAGACTATCTTGATGAGTTTGTGGTAGTCTTTATAGATTATATTATTATATATTCAAAGAGAAAGGAAGAACATGAAGATCACTTAAGAATTGTATTGAAGACCTTGAGAAAGGAGATGCTTTATGCCAAATTTACCAAGTGTGAATTTTGGCTTCAAAAATTTTTATTCTTAGGTCACATAATCTCAAGAGAGGGGATATCTGTGGATCCTGCAAAAACAAAGGTTATCGAAAGACGGTTAAGACCAACAATAGTAACTGAGATCTGAAAATTTCTTGGTTTGGCTGGATATTATTGATATTTTCTGAAAAAAATTTCATGATTATCTAATCCACTCAACCGGTTGACTCGAAAAGGAGTTAAGTTCATTTGGATGGAGGAGTGTGAAGAGAATTTCAAGGAGTTAAAAAGAATGTTATCCAGTGCACCTGTGCTTGCACTGCCTTGTAGAGGAGAATGTTTTGTGATCTATAGTGATGAATCCAAGAAGGTATTGGGGTGTGTTCTCATGCAAAATGATATGGTGATAGATTATGCCTCACGACTGTTGATAATACATGAGAAAAATTACCCAAATCATGATTTAGAGTTAGCTACAGTAATATTTTCATTAAAGATTTGGAGACATTATATTTATGGTTAAAGGTCTGATATTTATACTGACCATAAAAGTTTAAAGTATATTTTCACACAAAAGGAGCTGAATATGTTCCAAAGAAGATGGTTGGAGCTGATTAAGGATTACGACTACTCAATTCATTACCACCCTGGGAAATCAAACAAGGTGGTAGACACATTAAGCCATAAAGACCATGCTAGCTTATCCATGATGAGGATCACATAAGATCCAATATTTATATATTTACAAAGGATAGATCTTGGAATTATAATGGAAGGGGAAAAATATTATCTTTCTCAAATGAATGTTCAACCATCTATACATGTGAAGATTAAGGAGGAACAAAAAGAAGATGTAGAGTTACAAAAGAAGGTGAGGAATGTTCTTGAATTCCACATTGATTGTGATGAAATAATATGGTTCAGGAATCGGGTTTGTGTTCCTCCCATTCCAAAATTAAAGAAGGAAATATTGGATGAGGCTCATAGTTCTTCATTCTCTGTTCACCCTGGAAGCATGAAGATGTATAGAGACCTAAAAGAGTACTTATGGTGGGATGGAATGAAAATAGATGTCGCTGAATATGTCTCTCGATGCTTGGTTTGTCAGTAAGTTAAAGCTGAGAGATAGAAGTCTAAGGGGATGTTACAACCATTACCCATACCAAAATGGAAATGGGGAAACATCACTATGGACTTTGTCATCGGACTTCCTAAAACATCCAAAGGCAATAATGCTATCTGGGTTATAGTTGTTCGTCTTACGAAGTCACCACACTTAATTTTTATTAGAGAATATTTTTCTCTTGATCAGCTTGCCAAGATATATGTAAAGGAAGTGGTAATATTGTATGGAGTACCACTTTACATTATATCTGATCGAGATATGAGGTTTACCTATAAGTTTTGGCAAATTCTTTAGCATACTTTAGATATAGAGTTGAGTTTCAGCACTACTTATCATCCTCAGACAGATGGTCAGTCTGAGAGAATAATTCAAACTCTTGAAGACATGTTGAGAGCTTGCTCTATGTATTTCAAAGGTGGTAGGGATAAACACCTACCTTTGGTTTAATTTTCTTATAATAATAGTTTTCAACCCAGTATTCAGATGGCTCCTTATGAATCTCTCTATCGAAATAAATGCAGAACTCCAACTTGCTGGGATGAAGTTGGAGAAAGAAATCTATTAGGGCCTGATCTAGTTGATGATATGGTAGAAAAGGTCAGATCTATTAAACAACACATAAGAGTAGCTCTGAGTTGACAAAAAAGTTACGCCGACAACCGAAGAAAAGACCTAGAGTTTGAAGTGGGTGATAAAGTGTTCTTATGAATATCTTCTTGGATGAGAGTAATGAGATTTGGAAAGAAGGTAAATCTAATCCCTAGGTATATCGGTCCTTTCAAAATACTGAATCATCTTGGGAAGGTAGCTTACTGATTGGAACTTCCACCAAATCTCTCTCAAGTTCATGATGTGTTCCATGTATCTCTTGTGAGAAAGTACATACCCGACCTTCACATGTACTAAGCTCAGAAGTTGTACCGCTGGAGCAAGATCTTTCTTATGAAGAACAGCCGATAGAGATTCTGGATCGTAGTGAAAAAGTTCTACGAAAAAAGACCACTCTCTTGGTTAAAGTTTTATGGAGGAACCACCAATTAGAAGAAGCTACATGGTAACTTGAGGATATAATGAGGGAGAGGTATCCTCATCTGTTTGTTACGAAGTGATGAATTTCAAGGGTGAAATTCATTTTAAGGGGGGTAGAATAAGCACCCTGAGATTTTATGAGAAATATTTTTTTATGTCTTATGTTATATGCAACACCAATGGAATCTTTCACTAGACACAACACTATCTTGGCTTGCGTTACATGCAAGAGTAACCTTCCTCGACAGCTTGCGTTGTACACAATACCGAGTTTCACTAAACAATGATATATTATTATAATATTATGAACTGGATGTTATGAATAGTATCAACAGAATTTAGAATTTTATAACATTATAATTCATTTTACAAATTTTCTAGAATGAAAACAAAATCAATTTTTCAGATAAAAGAAGTATTTTTCAAAAAATGCAGTTTTTCCACCTTTTGATGGTGCACCCATTTTAAATATAATTTTTGACAAGTTTATAAGTTAAATTTTACAAAATAAACTTCTAAATTTGAATCAAGATATAAAAATTTACATTGGATATTTTTTTTTACTTTTCTGATAACTTTCATATTTTGATGAATAGTAAAAATATGCTAAAGTTTTCTTAAATTTTTTTTTCATCAAGATAATTTATATGGTTAAATGATAAAATTTAATTTTTTTAAAGTATAAATATAATATATTTTTACCATTTAATATAATTTATGTCATTACCATTAATTTTATATTGAATTCATAGGTAAAAACATTTCAATCTTTGACAATGTTTTAACTTTTAAGACATGTTTTCTTAATAATGTGATTACTTTTAAATTAATTATTGCAACTTCTGTGTTTTTAATTTTGAAAAATGGATTCCATATTTGGATTAATTGGGCCCAAATTATGTTAATAGGTTACTTTTATTTTTTTGATATTATGAATAGTAACTACGATAATTTTTTTATTTACTAAAGTTAAAGGTAAATTGGGAAATTAAGGGTAAAAATAAGATTATAAAATTACCCTAACACCTGAAAAAATTCTATTGGATGAATAAAAGTTGACCCATATCACCTAAGTATAGGAATATATTAATTTTATGGACTTTTGACCATGAAAATGATATAATTATTATTAAAATGAAAGAAAGTGACAACATGTCACTCTCTTATAGCTTATAAGTGTAATAATTTTAATTTAGTGATAAACTTCATAAAACTTATAATATAAATATTATACAGAAATATAATAAAATTATATACATCATGATAATTTATTTATAATTTTAAGGATTAAATAATTATCATTAATGATGACACAATAGTGATGTAGAAATTATTTTATTGATTGAAATATCAAATAAATGGTTTTAAAAATATTAAAATAAATAATATATGAACTAATTAATGTTCTCCACCAATTTTATAGAGGAATATGACATGTTAGGAATCTATTAAATATTTTTGTTCGATTATATTCTCTGTGTGGATTTTATTTAAATGAAAATAAATGAATAGTGTCAAAATTGACACTATTGTTATTTTATAAAAATAAGATAATTCAAAATTGTTTAAAAATCACAAAAATATTTAAAAATTATAAATTGAAATTTAAATGGTCTAAAATTTCATAAAGTTTCCAATTATGTACAATTCACAACACATAAGTAATTATTTATTACAATTTAAAATTTATAATATTATTTCCACAAATAAAATCAAATAGATTAAATAAGGATAAATCAAGTTGATAAGGTTTAAAATAAATTCCCAACATGTCTAAATTTTATTGGTTGTTGATATTACAACCCTATCGCATCTAATATTCAATTTTTATTCATTTTGTAAGTATTTAAGTGGGGTATGAGGTTTTTATAAATTAATATTTTTGAGGTTTCCAAAGGTGCCCCTCTCCTCCCTTATAAAAGGGAACCTCCTCCCTCTCCTCTTCACAACGTTTTGAGCCTTAAAGATCGGCCAAAACCTGTCCATTTCTCTTATCCAATTCCTTATAAACATACTAGAGGTCATGGCCTTCTTCAAGTACCAACTTTAGTGCCCTAAGTGGAGGTTTAGAAGAGGCGCATCGAAGAAGAGGTAATATCCTTTACCGATTCTTTTAAATTTATTTCTTATTATACTTCCTCTTATTTAATTATTTAATTATAAAGTAATAAGATCAGTATAACTCATATAATTATATGTTATTATAAATATTAAACAACTCTATTTAACCTGCTATCGATCCTACGGAAAACGAAATCACCGCGCGTGCGTACGTACGGAATACCGTCTCCACGTTGTGGTGTAATCTTTTTTCCACCACCACCTTACTTGGATGAGTATAATGGTGTAAATAATAACTAGATATGATTATTATAACATGATAATACTTTTGAGATATTATATAATCCACTCCAATACCATTAAATAATTATGGGAATGATATCGTCGCTCATGCGTACGTACGGCTTACCGTCTCCACGGTGCGATGCGATTTGTTCCACATGATCTTCATTAAACCATGATTATATAAATTAATTGAATGAATAAATCTGATATATATTATACTAATACAATTGTGTAAATTATGTATATATAACCTAAAAAATAGGAATAATAATTTATTCAACAAAACACACATAAGAACATAAAGCAATGAACACCCGAATAACAAGTAGCAACTAAATATTACTAATAAGAAGATAAGAATATGAACATATATGATATAATAACAATGAATATGATTCTGGAATAAGTAAATGACATTATTTAAATCATTATACATGAGGTTCGGATACGTACAAAGCATATTGGACCTAAGGTAAGGGAAAATCTCCCAATCTCATTTTTATCCGAGATTGTTTATACTTCAGAATTTACTTGGGCATATTTATCATACACATCCATGTTTCCTAAATATGTATTATTATTTATATACTTATAATTTATTTTAAATAAATTTTTACTTATTGGTGAATTTTTAGTAAAAGATATGAAAGGAATCTTTTGTCGTTTTCAGTACGAGATACTTATTAACTTTTCCGACAAAAGTACTAGAAGAATTTTTATTTTTAACTTATACGACATGAATGGATTTTTATGATTTCATAGAACATTATTTAAATAAATATTCCTTTATAATTTATCAAGTTTATTTTAAATTAACTTCTTTTAGTTTAAAATTTTATGACATATTGAGAAAGGAAAAATGTTTTTGAAGAAGAAAGGATATTTTCCTCAGGAATATAGTTCAAGTGTTTTATCAAAATTATTTTTCATATAAGATAATATACGGTTGTTTTTATATCCCTATTATTACATTTATTTGATTATGTTATGATGGAATTATTTTTATTAAGTCCTTTTATGTTATATGGATTATGTTATGATGTCGTGATGTTTAAGAATCCCATTTTTATTACATGGGTTATTGTAACATCCCAGGTAAATAAAGAATAATACATTTTTATATTTATTAATATTTGTGAATTAAATATTAATTTTAATTTAATGGGGTTTCTATGTTCGATAGCGTACCTGATACGCAACAACTAGTTTCTTTGAAATCATACGTTGCACACTACTAATATAATAATATTATTTTAAATGGTAGTTAACACGTAGCCGTTGTATTGGAGGGAATGAATAGAAATAACTAAAATATTATTATATATGTTTGTTAAATGTTTTTTAAACTTATCCAATAAAATATAAAGGCTTAAAATAATAAAAGAATTCAATTTTAGGCATAAATACTCTAATATTCGCTAAAAGGTTGACTTATCACCTTTTGATGGCGAACCCTCTTTAAATATAGTTTTGGTCACTCTTATACATTCTCTTTGACCAAATAAAATTCTTCTTTAGAATCGGGACATCAAAATTAACTTTGTGTAATTTTTTGGTATTTTTCCGATAAAGTTCATTTTTTAATGAATAGTGAAAAATGTTGTATTTTAATTAAAAACCTATTTTTAATATAATTTATTTATATGATTATATTATCTTTGGAATTGTTTTTAAAGAGAAATTAGAATATATTTTTACCATTTAATCCAATGGTGGTCATTGGAATTAATTTCACTTTGAAATTGGACTTAAACTAGTGTCAATCTTTTGATATATATTGTTTCATAAAAACATGCTATTTGTTTTGACAACGAGAATTAATTATTAAATTAATTATTGAAAATTATATGTTTTTTATTTTTTAAAATAGACATCATTTTTGAATCCGGAATATCAAATATAGCTTAGGGTGAATTTTTGGTATTTTTATGAGAAACTACAATGTTTGATGAATAGTGAAACCGCTAAGTGGTAGTTAAAAAACTAATTTTTCATTTAAATGAAACTTTACCAATTTTGTAAATTGAATTTCAAAAATCTGTCATACATGGTTTTCATTAGGAAGTAAAATGTGGTTCAATGGTATTAAAATAATTTTTGGTGAATAGTAACTTTTAAGTTTTATTAATCGCGGTTAAAGGTAATTAGTGTAATTTAAGGTAAAAATAATGTTTTAATAATATGAAATTACCTTGAAACATGTCCTACTATTATTGTATGTGTCATGGACGACCAAAACAATCCATGGGTCAACTTGGGGATCCCATGGAGCCACTTGGGTAAGAAAATGACATTAATAACTTTTTATTTAAAGTTAAAGTAAAAATGTCACAAACATGTTTTGTTTTTCTAAAACAATTTTTACATGGGGTTATACAAGTAATATTTTTGACTATAAATATTAATTATAAATCTAAAACTATTTCCTACATAATGATATTTTTTTATAATTTTTAGACATTAAATAAATTAAATTATTTATGACACCATGATGATGCGACGATTACCTCATTATTTAACGATTTAAGTAAAATGAAAAGATAATGTAAAATCTAAGACCTAAAATTGTCAAAAACCTATTGGATGGGTTTATTTATAACTCTTATCACCTTATCCTATAAATATATAATTGTGTGACCTTTAAAATATGAAACTCATTATATAATAAAGTAATATTCCAAGAGTGCCCCTCCTCCCTCTTATAAAAGGCCCCCACCTCTACCACCTTACCCACACCTCTAAAGCCTTTGTCTCGACCACGATCTACTCATTTTATCTCTACACATACCTATAATCATCTTAGAAGCCTTACCTTAGGCAGAAAGCTCTTCAATAAACCCTTTTGGTTCAAACTAAGAGGAGTTACCCAATTTAAAGGTAATGTCTTCACTTGTGTTCTTTTGTTTTATTTTGCTTCTCCAACCCCCTAAAATATTTCTATTCCTTTATTTTGTAACAACAATAGTATATTAAATATACTAGGATTTTGTTATGATAAGGATTTGATCTACACTTACAAACACCTCTATCTAATGGTTAAAGAACATACTGTTTCTGTGGTTGGAAAATTTCTGCCTCACGAAACGATGATTGTTTAATCTTCTTTTAACACCTTTAATGGTGACCATTAAGATGTCACTCTATTTATATATGATATATATTATATTTATGTTTTACTTATGCTTCTGTATTTTTAATTTATGGTATACCTTTATGGTTTCCATTATGGGTAAATGTGATATCTTCATTTTAGGAAGTGCGGACTACCGCCCCCTCAAAGTGATTTGATTCATTAATGGCATATGTGGGATGTATAAAGGATGGAATTAATGATATTATATATGATATTATACTGGAATTATAATATACCTTTATATCATGATGATTTCACTCCATTAAATACGAAATAGAAATGAAAGTAGCGTTCATGCGTACGTACGACTTACCGTCTCCATGAACGGTGCATTTCATTTCCTAACTCTAAATGTTATGTACTATTATAAATACATGTATATTCTGGATATATATGATATATATGATATCCAAATCAGGAATATCACTCTGGATATAATGAACCTTTCACCACATGAACAACATGTAATTGTAAGAAGTCCATTTTTGACTTAAGTACCAAATATCAACAAAACGAATGTTATTAACTTAAATGATTACATAATGTTTATAACATGGAAATAAGTTATATAAAAGGAATAAAAAACTTAATAAAGGTTCTTAAGAAAGTAGAAATTAACTTTAGTTTATTATTTATATGATTAAAGAGCAATCGAGTCACGTCAGACACGAGGTAAGGGACTTCATCTCAATCTCATTTCATTGAGGAATATTTTGTTTTATACACAACTTTCTTTTATATGGTGTATAAACCCCTATGAATTTTACTTTTATTCAAAAGTAATATTTTTCTACGAATCGTTTTACTAAACGACAAAAAGGAATGTTTCTTTTAACGTACGTGGTGACAACGACCTTTTCCGCCACCGTGAGTATTATTTGGTCTTTGGCTTCCTCAACAAGATGTAATGTTTTTAAAATAAAATAAATACCATATTCTCTTTTATGTATTTTGGTATTGAAAATGGTTTTTATAATGGATTTGTTATGTCAATATATTTAGGTGATATATTTTGATTGAAATGTGGAAATGTTTTCTTTCCATTATATTTGTTTTATGACTTATGTTTTTATAATGGTACTTAGACATTTGACGGGTGGTTACATGATAAAACATATGAGGGTTGGTGCCTTGAATACCAATATGGGTGGTTACGTTATAACCTCCAATGCCTTGGGTATGGAAGTCGGCCGTATGGTTATTCCATTAAGTGATATGTGTGAAAGTCGACCGTATGGTTATTCCATTTATGTATGTTTATGTCCCAAATTACCTTTATATGGGTTTTATGGTAATATTTTGGTTAAAAAAGGGTAATTAATGATATTTTATTCAGTGAAGAGTATTTACTACTTCATAAAGGTGAAAAGTATTACTTTGTTAAAGTATTCATGGTTTACTTGTTGTTTTAAAAAACTAACAGCTTTCCTTCTTTTTGTATCCCTTACTGAGTTTTTTTTATGCTCACCCCAAGTTTTTTTGAAATGTTTTTCACAGGACATAATGTGGAATAGTGTCAAGGATGGGATCAAGGAAAAGTCATACTATCTTAAACATGGAATTAGACATGACTCCTTTTTTAAGAGTTCATGTTTTGTAAAAAAAAGAAACTTTGTAGAAGTGTCTACTGTGTAATCTTTTGAGATATAATAGTTATGATATAATTCTTTAAAACTCTAAACCTGAAAAGATCCTCAATGTGAATTATTCATTTAATTCAATATCACGTGAGGTTTAAGGTCGGGGTTTTATAGTTGGTATCAGAGGTCGGTTTAGACAACTTTAGGAGTTAGGAAGTTGTTAAATTTATAAATTAATTTATGGTATGATTGAAATGATGTAGCATTTAAATATTACCATGTTGCTTCGCCTAAGATATTTTTATGTTCAGAATGGTTTTCTGCAGAGGAAACAAGGCAGCTATGTTGGGACGACATCAGGAGGAAGACAACCTTCCAAATCAGTAACCTGAGATGGTTGGAATTGGAACTGAATAGTTTGTTGCTGTAATGGCACAATTGACTGAGGCTATAAATAGTGGTGGTATCCATGCATGAGATCAGCCAGATCAACCGCAGAGGAACATGTCAGTGGTGGAACATTTCATAAGGCAACATCCCCCATCATTCAGAGGATCATCTGACCCTGTGCTAGCAGAAGGGTGGATTAAAGAACTGGAGAAGATTTTTGATGTCATGGGGTATTCAGAACAATAAAAGGTTAGTCTTGTTGTTTACCGTTTTGAAGGTGAAACTGATCAATGTTGGTCGATGATGAAAAATATCAGGTATAGTGATGATATTGATGATCATCACTGAGACAAATTCAAAGGTATGTTTCTTTAGAAATATTTTCCTAAGGTGGTTCGTCTTAGGATGAAAAAACAATTCCTAGAATTGAGGTAGGAGGATGACTCAGTGGATGCTTATGAAGCAATGTTCACTCAACTGGTAAGGTATGCTCCAAATTTCATACGATATTTTGATAGTAAAACCAACTGTTTTTACTCAGGGTTAAAGCCAAGGTATCGAAGGTCTTTATCTTCTCGTGAGTTCAAAAGTTATGAAAAACTTGTTCAATGTGCAGAGAAGGTGGAAATGGAGTTTGTTGATGATCATGTGTTCTTAGAAAAACAACAGAATAAGAGGTCCAGTTGGTAGGAAAAGGGGAAGAATTCATCAAAGAATCAAGAAGGTAAGAAAACCTAATATCCATCCTGTGAGAAGTGTGGTAAAATGCATCCCGGAGAATGTTTATCCAAGTATGGAAAGTGCTTTTGGTGTGGTAAGTCTGGTCATATTGCTCGTAACTATTAGGAAGATGATCAAGAAGGCAATGAAAAGCCAGCGGTAAGATGTTTTAAGTGTAATGAAATGGGTCATTATGCAAATGAGTGTCTAACAAAGAACTCAAATGGGGAAAAGTAGACATAATACAATCAAAAAGGGGTGGTGAAATCTTTTGCAACTACTTCAGCAGATTTTGGACCATCGAATGAAGTAGTATCAGGTATACTGTTTGTTTTTTCAGATTATGCCAATGTGTTGTTTGATTCAGGGTCTACACATTCTTTCATTTCTGAGAATTTTTCTAGTAAATTGAGAATTTCATCTCAAGATATGAATCCTGAACTTATGGTAAAAACACTCGGAGGGAATGTTGAGACAAAAAGAAATTATAAGAACCTTCTTATCCTTGTGTGCGGAAAGAATCTACCTAAAAACCTTATTGTTTTTCCTCTAGTAGAGTTTGATGTTATTTTGGGAATGGATTAGCTTTCTGTTTATCATGCTAAGATTGACTGTAGAGCTAAAGATGTTTATTTTCAGAAAGATTTTCAGTTTTTGTACAAGAATGAACCCTTGATTTTGATAACATATCAGGAAGTTGAGAAACTAGTAAAAGATGGAAATGAATGTTACCTTGCACATATTTTTGAAAATAAAGGAACTGTTTAGATTAATGATGTGTCAGTGGTCAATGAGTATCTTGATGTTTTTCTTGATGAGTTTATTGGTATTATTCACGACTGGGAAGTTGAATTTACTGTTGACTTAGTTCCTAATTCTAATCCAATTTCAAAACCCCCTTGTCGAATGGCTCAAGTTGAACTTTTAGAGTTAAATAAGCAATTACAAGAGTTATTAGATAAAGGTTTCATTCGACCTAGCACATCACCATGGGGTGATCTTGTCTTGTTTGTTAAAAATAAAGATGGTTCAATGAGACTTTTCATCGATTATAGAGCCTTGAATAATATCACTGTTAAGAACATGTATCCTTTTCCTCATATCGATGATTTGTTTGATTAGCTCCAGGGAGCTCAGTATTTTTCGATGATTGACTTGAGGTCGGGGTACCATCAGTTGAAAGTAAAATAATCAGACTTTCTGAAGACTGCGTTTCTTACTAAATATGGCCATTATGAATTTTTAGTTATGCCTTTTGGGTTAACCAATGCACCTGTTGTATTCATGGACCTTATGAATAGAATTTTCCATGAGTTCTTGGATAGGTTTTTGGTTGTTTTCATTGATAATATTTTGGTGTTTTCTAAAAGTAAAAACGAGCATGAAAGTCATTTAAGGGTTATCTAGAAAACCTTAAAAGAAAAGAAACTGTATGGAAAATTCAGCAAGTGTGAGTTTTGGTTACAACAAATTTCTTTCCTTGGTAAAATTGTTTAAAAAAATGGCATAACTGTTGATCATGCTTAAACAAAAGTTGTTAAAGAATGGCCAAGACCCACAAATGTAACCGAGATCCATAGTTTTCTTGGTTTGGTAGGTTATTACTAGAGGTTTGTTGAAAATTTTTCATGGTTATCTAGTCCAATGACTATGATAACTCGGAAGGGTGTTAAGTTTATCTAGATAAAAGAATGTGATGATTGTTTTTAGGAGTTGAAAAGAAGATTGGTGAATGCTCCAGTTTTGGAACTTCCTTCCAGGAATGGTGAGATTGTTATCTATAGTGAAACTTAGTTGAAGGGACTTGGGTGTGTCCTTATGTAGAATTATCAGGTAATTTCTTATGCTTCACGCTAGTTGAAAATTCATGAGGTAAATTACCCTCAAATGATTTGGAAGTAGCTGCTGTTGTTTTTTCTCTAAAAATTTGGAGGCATCATTTGTATGGAGTAAAGTGTGAAATATATACTGATCACAAAAGTTTAAAGTATATATTCACTTAGAAAGAATTGAACATGAGACAGAGGAGATGGCTGGAATTAATCAAGGATTATGATTGTACAATTCATCACCATCCAGGAAAAACAAATAAAGTGGTTGATGCTTTGAGTCGAAAAGGTAATGCTTCATTAACAATGTTGCATTTGGAACGTGATCCTTTGGTTAAGGATTTGATGAAATTTGGCATAGAAGTTGTTGGTGCAGGATGTTCTTCTATTTTGTTTCAGGTGTCAGTGAGATCATCTCTATCAGACATAATTAAGCAAGCGCAGACAAAAGACAGTGTGTTGCAGAAAAAGGTAGAGCTGGTTCAGAAGGGTAAGTTGCCTGAATTTAACATTGATAATGATTATGTTTTGAGGTTTGGGAAGAGATTATGTGTGCCTTGTGATTCATAGTTGAAGAATGAGTTGTTATGTGAGGCTCATAGTTCCCCGTTTTCAGTTCATCCTGGTAGTACTAAGATGTACAGAGATCTGTGGGAGTATTACTGGTGGGGCGGAATGAAAAGAGATATTGTTGATTTTACTGTGAAGTGTTTGACTTGTCAGCAGGTTAAAACAGAATGACAGTTACCAAAAGTGATGCTTTAGTCATTACTGGTGCCATAGTGGAAATCGGAAAATTTATCCATGGACTTCATTGTGGGTTTACCAAAGACATCTCGAGGTAATAATGCAATATAGGTTATAGTTTATTGATTGACTAAATATGCTCATTTCCTTCCTATTAGAGATACTTTTTCTATATATCAACTTGCTCGGTTGTATGTTAAATAGATAGTGAGGTTGCATGGAGTTCCCCTCTCCATTGTATCTGATCGTGATCCCAGGTTCACTTCTAACTTTTGGAAAGGCCTTCAGAAGTCGTTGAGTACTGAATTAAATTTTAGTACAACTTTTCATCCTCAGTCAGATGGGCAGTCAGAACAAAAAATTCAGACCTTGGAGGATATGCTACGCACTTTCTCGATGCATTATCAGGAAAGTTGGGACCAACATATTTCTTTGGTTGAATTTTCATATAATAACAGTTTTCATTCCAGTATACAGATGGCTCCGTTTGAAGAATTATATGGGAAGCGGTGTCGAACCCCATCTTTTTGGGATGAAGTAGGTGAAAAGAAGTTTATGGGACCATAATTGGTAGAATAGTTGGCCGAAAAAGTTCAGCTGATTTAGAAGCACATTAGAATAGCTCAGAGCAGGAAGAAAAGTTATGCAGACAAAAGGAGGAAGGATATCTCTTTTGAGATAGGTGATCATGTCTTTCTCAAAGTTTCACCATGGAAAAGTGTGATGCGATTTGGTAAGAAAGGAAATCTGAGTCCAAGGTTTATTGGACCATATGAAATTCTGGAGAGAGTCGGATCAGTTTCTTACCAAGTGTCTTTACCTTTGAGTTTATCTCAGGTAGACATTGTTTTTCATGTTTCGATGTTGATAAAGTATATGCCAGATCCATCTCATGTTTTGAGGCCAGAAGTAGTTCAGTTGGAGGAGAATATTTCTTATGAAGAAAAACCAGTCCAGATTCTTGATAGTAGAGAGAAAGTGTTGCGGAATAAGGTAATTCACCAGGAAAAGGTTTTGTGGAAAAACCATATGGTTGAAGAGGCAACATGGGAATCTGAAAATACTATGTGGGATAAATACCCCCACTTATTTTGATAAATGAATAAAATTGCGAGGATGCAATTCCCAAAAGGGGGGAAGGATGTAACATCCCAGGTAAATAAAGAATAATACATTTTTATATTTATTAATATTTTCGAATTAAATATTAATTTTACTTTAAATGGGTTTCTATTTTCGATAGCGTACCTGATACGCAACAACTAGTTTCTTTGAAATCTTACGTTGCGCACTAGTAATATAATAATATTATTTTAAATGGTAGTTAACACGTAGCCATTGTATTGGAAATAATGAATATAAATAACTAAAATATGATTATATATGTTTGTTAAATGTTTTTTACATTTATCCAATAAAAAATAAAGGCTTAAAATAAGAAAAGAATTCAATTTTAGGCATAGATACTCTAATATTCGCTAAAAGATTGACTTATCGCCTTTTGATGGAGAACCCTCTTTAAATATAGTTTTGGTCACTCTTATAAATTTTATTGTAACAAATAAAATTCTTCTTTAGAATCGGGACATCAAAATTTACTTTGTGTAAATTTTTGGTATTTTTCCGATAAAGTTCATTTTTTAATGAATAGTGAAAAATGTTGTATTTTAATTCAAAACATCCTTTTAATCGAATTTATTTATATGATTAGATTATATTTTGAATTGTTTTTAAATTGAAATTATAATATATTTTTACCATTTAATCCAATGGTGGTCATTGGAATTAATTTCACTTTGAAATTGGACTTAAACTAGTGTCATTATTTTGATATATATTGTTTCATAAAAACACGCTATTTGTTTTGAAAATGGGAATTAATTATTAAATTAATTATTGAAACTTATATGTTTTGAATTTTTAAAAATGGATATCATTTTTGAATTCAGAATATCAAATATAGCTTATGGTGAATTTTTGGTATTTTTCTGGAAAACTACAATTTTTGATGAATAGTGAAACCACTAAGTGGTAGTTAAAAAACTAATTTTTCGTTTAAATGAAACATTACCACTTTTGTGAATTGAATTTCAAAAATCTGACATACATGGTTTTCATTAGGAAGTAAAATGTGGTTCAATGGTATTAAAATAATTTTTTGGTGAATAGTAACTTTTAAGTTTTATTAATCACGATTAAAGGTAATTAGTGTAATTTAAGGTAAAAATAATGTTTTAATAATATAAAATTACCTTGACACATGTCCTACCCTTATTGGATGTGTCATGGCTGACCAAAAAAATCCATGGGCCAACTTGGGGACCCCATGGAGCCACTTGGGTAAGAAAATGACATTAATAACTTTTTATTTAAAGTTAAAATAAAAATGTCACAAACATGTTTTGTTTTACTAAAATAATTTTTACATGGGGTTATACAAGTCATATTTTTGACTATAAATATTTATTATAAAGATAAATATATTTCCTACATCGTGATATTTTTTTATAATTTGTAGACATTAAATAAATTAAATTATTCATGACACCATGATGATGCAGTGATTACCTCATTATTTAACGATTTAAATAAAATGAAATGATAATGTAAAATATAAGACCTAAACTTGTCAAAAACCTATTGGATGTGTGGATTTCGAACTATTATCACCTTATCCTCGAAATATATAATTATGGGACCTTTAAAATCCGAAACTCATTATATAATAAAGTAACATTCCAAGAGTGCCCCTCCTCCCTCTTATAAAAGCCCCCCACCTCTACCACCTTACCCACACCTTTCAAGCCTTTGGATTGACCGAACTCTACTCATTTTATCTCTCCAAATACCTCTCCTCGTCCTAGAAGCCTTACCTTAGGCAGAAATCTCTTCAATAAACCCTTTCGGTTCAAACCAAGAGGAGTTACCCAATTTAAAGGTAATGTCTTCACTTGTGTTCTTTTGTTTTATTTTGCTTCTCCAACCCCTTAAACTATTTATATTACTTTATTTTGTAACAAAACAAGTATATTTAATATACTAGGATGTTTTTATGAGAATTATTTGAGCTACACTTACACACACCTCCGTCTAATGGTTAAAGAACATACTGTTTCTGTGGTTGGCGAATTTCTACCTCACGAAACGATTATTGTTCAATCTTATTTTAACACCTTTCATGGTGGCCATTAAGATGTCACTATATTTATATATGATATATAATATGTTTATTTTTTTCTTATTCTTCTTTATTTTTAATTTATGGCATACCTTTATGGTTTCCATTATGGGTAAATGTGATATCTTCATTTTAGGAAGTGCGGACTACCGCCCCCTCAAAGTGATTTGATTCATTAATGCCATATGTGGGATGTATAAAGGATGTATTTAATGATATTATATATTATATTATACTGGAATTATAATATACATTTATATCATGATGATTTTACTCCATTAAATACGAAATAGAAATGAAAGTAGCATTCATGCGTACGTACGACTTACCGTCTCCATGAACACTGCATTTCATTTCTTACCTCTAAATGTTATGTACTATTATAAATACACGTATATGATGGATATATATGATATATATGATATCAAAATCAGGAATATCACTCTAGATATAATGAACCTTTGAACACATGAACAACGTGTAATTGTAAGAAGTCCATTTTTGACTTAAGTACCAAATATCGACAAAACAAACGTTATTAACTTAAATGATTACATAATGTTTATAACATGGAAATAAGTTATATAAAAGGAATAATAAACTTGAAAAGGTTCTTAAGAAATTAGAAATTAACTTTAGTTTATTATTCAAGAGATTAAAGAGCAATCGAGTCACGTCGGACACGAGGTAAGGGACTTCGTCTCAATCTCCTTTCATTGAGGCATATTTTGTTTTATGCACAACTTTCTTTTATACGGTGTATAAACCCCTTTGACTTTTACTTTTATTCAAAAGGAATATTTTTCTATGAAGCATTTTACTAAACAAAAAAAGGAATGTTTCTTTTAACGTATGTGGTGACAATGACCTTTTCCACCGCCGTGAGTATTATTTGGTCTTTAGCTACCTCAACAAGTCGTAATGTTTTTAAAATGAAATAAATACCATATACTCTTTTATGTATTTTGGTATTGAAAATGGTTTTTATAATAGATTTGTTATATCAATATATTTAAGTGATATATTGTGATCGAAATGTGGAAATTTTTTCTTTCCATTATATTTGTTTTATGTCTTATGATTTTATAATGGTACTTGGACATTTGACAAGTGGTTACGTGATAAACCATATAACGGGTGGTGCTGTGAATACTAGGACGGGTGGTTACGTTATAACCTCCAATGCATTGTGTATGGAATTCAGCCATATGGCTATTCCATTAAGTGATATGTGTGGAAGTCGACCGTATGGTTATTACATTTATGTATGTTTATGTTCCAAGTTACCTTTATATGTTATGTGTTATTTATATGGGTTTTATGGTAATCTTTTGGTTACAAAAGGGTAAGTAATGATCTTTTATTCAGTGAAGAGTTTTTACTACTTCATAAAGGTGAAAAGTATTACTTTGATAAAGTATTCATGTTTTACTTGTTGTTTTGAAAAACTAACATTTTTCCTTCTTTGTGTATCCCTTACTGAGATTTTTTATGCCCACACCAAGTTTTTTTGAAATTTTTTTCACATGAAATAATGTGGAATAGGGTCAAGGATGGGATCAAGGAAAATTCATGTTGTCTTAAACATGGAACTAGACATGACTCTTTTTTTTAAGAGTTCATGTTTTGTAAAAAAAAGAAACTTTGTATAAGTATCTACTGTGTAATATTTTGAGATGTAATAGTTATGATCTAATTCTATAAAACTATAAACCTGAAAAGATCCTCAATGTGAATTATTCATTTAATTCAATATCAAGTGAGGTTTAAGGCTAGAGACTTATAGTTATGATATGATGTATGATTTATGATTCTGTGGCATACATAATAATGGTTTCATTATAAGATGGGTGGGACCTATATTTCCCCCCAATGCATTAGTTAATGATTTATATCTCATGAGATAGATATGGATGGAACGACAAGTTAACCCGGTTTAGTGATACAGGACTGGAACGAGGAGTGAACTCGGTTCAGTAATGGACTTTTTCCACTATGTTGGTCTTGGTAATGATTCTTGACTAATATGAAATGATTTTCTATGATTATGTGTGTTTGACACAAAGATTCTTGTTTTAAGTTATGATTATTGGGATTACATTTCACTACTATGATTTATCCCATGTCATGTTATTATGATCTCTTTTGTAGGTTAAGATTTTTAAAATGTTATGTTCTTATGAATATGATATGATTGATATCTCCTTTATTTACCCTTAATGAGCATTTGAACTCACCCTTTTGTTTGTTTTCTTTTCCCCATGTCAGTAAAAATAGTATTAAGTAAGATATGCAAAATAAGGACTCTAGATATGATGAAATAAATGGGAGACAATGTAGATGATTTATGAACTAGTTGTTTAAGTTTCCCAATTTTTAAAGACACTATACATATATGGTTCTATCATGGTTTTATTATATGTTGTAATAATTATGCTTCAATTATAAAGTAATAAAAATGTATGTTAAGTACAGGTAGTTATATAAAACAAGGTCAGTTGGAATGTAAAATTGACATGTTAATTTTTCATGATTATCTAATGCGAGAAGTTTTCATGGCGGGTTCAACACTTCTGCAGTATAGTTCGTTTTTTCATGTAGTAGGTTCATGACTTCATATAGTAAGATATTTATTTGTGAGGTCACTAGAATAATAAACATGGTCAAAAAATTAAATTATGAAATAATTCACATACCACGAAATGGAAACATTTTTTATTCATGATGTATATACATATCTATCTCATTGTAGATTGATTTTACATACAATGAAGTGATTTATGATGATTGGTATCTATAACTACAATGCACATTAAATTTATAGAAGATAATTTTTTATTATATGACCCATGTTAAGATATTTTTAGATATGATATGGTGAAATGAAATTTATTTTTAGGTTATATGGTTGATTAAAATTCAAAGTATGTTCATACTAATCATATGTTTAGAATTTTTCTCATTTAGTAAACATAGAACAGTTTGTTCTAGATATAACCATTTTTCAATGTTCTGGTGTGATAGTCATTAAAAAACAGAAAAAATAAAATTAATTAATGATAATATAAACATTATTTGAGACCATTAAAATAGAGAGTAATTTGTATAATAACAAAAATCTCTCTTTTTTTATGATAAAAAATCATGAAATTGAAATTGAAATTAATTTAATAAATATGAAAATGATTGAAATAAATATGTATCATGTTAATAGAATCATGAATTATTTTCAAATTATTTCATGTTATTTTAATAGATCAATAATTAAAATTATTTCTCCCCATTTTTGGAATATCTAAAAGTTAGGAATGGAAAAATAGGAGGATAATAAATAAGTTTACAAAAAAATGTGAATAATAAATAGTATTCCATTATTATATCAAAAGTTATTAAAAAAGGATTACAAAAATGGTACAAAAAGTCCTCATCATATAGATTAATCAAAATCAAAATGTGGGTAATATCTAACTTATGTAGGAAAGAGAGGGTCCATTCCATTAGATGTAGAGGCATGATCAAAGGTTTTCTATGGAGAATATTGGGATCAGGATTACCAATGAACACACATATAGAAATATGTGTGTGGTTTTTAAAGTATTGAATGGGAGTTAGTCTAAAAGGATTTATTTTATAGGAGGTAGTTTGTAGGGATAAAGGAATTATAGAAGGAGATAGAACAATTATCTTAGAAGTGCATATATAAGGTTTCATCAATTGGGTAAAATCACTAATGGCCTGGGAACAATGCTCCAAATATTAAAGGAAAACCTATCTATTCTACATGAATGATTCGAAAACACGATTCATTGCCCTAAGATTCTAAACATTGAAATTAAAATCTTAATTCATAACTAAGATCATAGTTTTCGAATAAAAAGTTATAAACAAACCTTTTAGATTTTACACTGTGAAGATCATTGTAATGTAGTAATCAATTAACCTCTTGATGATTTTCATGCCTTTACCAACTATCATGGAATCTTCTCTAACTACTTCTAAGGTATATGCCTCTTGGGTTTGAAACCCATCAAACACAGATTTTATTATCAATATAAACTCATCAATCAGAATCTTCCACTCAACTTGAATGAGTTTTCTAATATATTATTCATCAACAACTGACTATCATAGAGGAGTAAGATAAGTAAGAATATGATGTTGAAAAAAACATTCATAAACCATTAATTTATCTAAATCCTCATATCACATAGATTTACCTAGAGACCAATTACATGATATATCACTTATGAAATATCATTTTTCATCATCCCTATCTGGAACTAAGAGTGAGGATGAAGGTGATTGATCACCAATGTCACAATTTTAGAAATATCATCAATTCTAAATTGTTTCAAGGAGTTTTGAAAATTAAAAAATAACTACTTGAACATACCCATTTACTCTAACTTGAAAACTTCCAGGTAATTCTTATCGAAATATACATTAGATGGACTAAAGGGTATAAGAGAAAGGGATTATGGATCACTAGCTTGAATTATATCATATTTATCATGTAAATCCTCGATTTATCAGTCTATCATAAACTAATCCTAATATATATTAAAATCGTCAACTCCATCTCTCTAAAAATCATAATTTATATCCTTATTAACTACAAGATGTGATTTCTCACCATCTTTGGTGAGAGTTGGAAAAAATATTTCTTTAAATATTTTATCAATAGAAGGTCATGGAGGATAAATTCCAATACACTATTCATTATCATCCTCACAAATAAAATATCATTTTAAATGCCATTTTATAGAGAGAATAGAATCTGTACAATTTCCACATGGACTTACTCCATGATCATCATGATAAGAATCAGGATAATCTAATAACAAAAAGTGGTATATGGGTATTATTTCCCATATAAAGTTCACTTGGTATGTACTGTCTAACAGTACTAATAATTATAGGAGATAATTTTTAGTTATCCCTAACATTAGAAGATTCAATAGAATTATCCCATTTTTTCTCATCCTTATGAGATGATTTTTTTTATTCTTCATCAATGTTAACCTATTTTTTCTTATTCTTTTTCCTCTTCCTAAAAAGTTACATACTATTCTTAGTATTCAGAATAAGAAACATGATCATCTGAATATTGCATAACATAATCATTATCAAGACCTAGATCACTAGTTTTCTAGGTAAAATAGGGTATTCACTAGAATAAACATTTTATCTAATTTCTCTGAGTGATCGATCCATTAATTTTTCCATGGGTTCTAGTTTACTATAATTTTTTAAAAAATTTACAATTCAATAGAAAATCCATCAGGTGAAGTTATTATTTCCTCCCCCATAGGAACTAATTCCTTTTTCTCATGAAAGGTTAAAATGATAATTAGATAAAGTAATGAATTAGTCTTAAAAGTTAGATTACATAAATCAATCATATATCTCATGAAATTTTTAAAAATACTTATTTGAATATCATTCTATAGAAAAATAATAAAAATAGATCATGATGAATTAGGATACAAAAATACAATTTTTGGAAATATTAAATGTTGAATGAGATTGAAAAAAATCCTTAATTCTATAATATGATTGAAAACAATTGGTTTCCTTGGGGTTCCATTCTTAGTTAGTTTATCCAAATAATTATGAAATTATAAATTTTAATTATTAATAGGGTAAGATTATTGATAATTTTCATATTATCTATTTAGTGACAACAAAATAACGCTTCCCAACATTTTGATGAAAACTAAAAAACATCACCACTGACTATATAACTGATCATATGTCTTTTTAATTATGAAAAAACACTAGGTTTATATAAAACCCCTTGAAATGTTTTGGATAAAAAGTTATACCATTTTCGATAAACTAATACCCACATCCTTGATTTTGAATCTGATTCTAATCTAATGATATGCTTGATTTCAACAACTATGCATTGACAGTTTTTATATTATAACTTGATCATCCTTCAATTGCCGAATCTTTGGCTATATAGATTAAATGATCATCCATTTTGATTTCCTTTATTTATTAATAGGATATGGATAGACATAGGGAACAACATCAACATTTCTTTTCTTATTTAGTATTTTTCGGTTCTGTTTGATTTTATAAGGCTATGATATAGGAGAAAAAACATATAGGTTAATGTTAGAGAGAGTGATAGGTTTTAGATTAGAGAAATAAATTCACTCAAAATATCTCAAAAAGGAATGTGGAGATCTAAGGGAATATATAGCCATAGATTCAAATTATAATTTTAAATACAACTTAAATCATTTAGGGAAACAAAATAATAATAATAAGTAAAATCCCACTAAAATTATTTCACATAAAATTCAACGGAAATAGTCATGGTATGTCTGTTGAATATGGATATGTCATAATATAAGCATGGTAGGAATGCAAACTATATTAATATGACGTTCATCAACCTTGTTTATAAATACCCATTTAATACTAATATTTAAGTAGTGATTATTTACTTTAAATGGTTTTAATTATTTATTTCTATGAAACTGAATATGTTTTATTGAATTTCCATTATCTATAATTCATCATTAATTTCATCATTTATGTTTTTACATTGATGTTGTGATAATAAATCTTGATGTTCAAAATGGTTTATTTCAGAATATCAAGTATGGTTTATTTTCTTTTTGGTCACCTAGAATTTCATATATGGGATAATTTATAGGATTCATAATATATATAAGGTTAGAAGTGTTTGAAAACTTATATTCATCTACATGTTTTTGTTCTGGCTACATATAAGAACAAGAATAATTATATATATTAGTTCAGATTGAATTAATGTCTAGATTAAGAGAAATCACGTTATATGATTTTTTTAATTTGGTATTATGATCATTTGGAACTATTTCATCAACCATTACATGTATAGTTTCTTCCATAGTATTAGTAATTTTATAAAAAAACCCTATATGATGTATTGGTTCTAGAATATCCAAGATAAATTATTTCATCACTCTTTGGAATAAAATTTGTCTAAATTATATTTTGTGATGAGTATTAAGAAATTAAAACAAAAAATCTAAATTATTTAACCTTTGGATTTTAACTATTCCATAATATGTATGGGGTAAAATTTAAAATAGGTTTAATTAAAACTCTGTTAAATATATTACATGTTGTGTTTAATGATTCTTTCAAAAAATATATAGTGAAATTGTAACACACCAAAATTATTTGAAAATAATTTTTTTTGATATAATATAATACATGAAATATTGAAATTCAAAAACAAGAAATAAATTTCTCAAAAATTAATCTCTTTGATAGCTTGTGAACATGCAACCTCGAGTGAAAATGAACCATAATATACTATATAGTTATAATATAGCTACTATATTGGAAGGTATTAATAGTACTTACAAAATTATGAAAAGTATATGGATAAAACAAGTAAAAAAATTATTTTTTATCTATTTAATATAAAAATAATATTAATCATTTAAAAGAAAAAGAAATAGTTTTAAAAAACTATATTTTTTTTTCTAAAAGATGGTTTATTGATGCTTTGAATACATAATTTAAAATTTATTTTTAACACTTTTAAAAAATTATTTTATAAAATGAACATAATTTTTTAAATATTAGCATCAAAATTATCTTACTGTGATTTTGTTTTGAAATGTGCCATTTTTTCTATGAATAATGAAAAACATTGATTTTTGTTGAAAACAACCTTTTCATTTAAATAATTCACAATGATAAATTAAATTTTAAATTGGACTTCATGTAAAATTAGTTAAAAAATACATCTTTTTTCTAGTTTTAATTATTGGAATCATTTTCATATTGAATTTGGATATAAAATCTTTATAAACTTTTTTACATTTTTATAAAAAACATTATTTATCATGATGAATGCATGATTAATTTTTAATTAATTTTCCACTAATATGAATGGAATCTTTAAAATTTATATAATATTTGGAATCATAATAATTTATTTTATCTAAAATGGTCAACTTAATTTTTTACCACATTTACTTGTAAAAATAGTAAACATTATTTACTACAGTTATGGTAAAAATCGGTTTACCTGGGGTCAAACAAAGATGATAAGGGATAATATAACCAACCAATATTTAAAAATCATATTGTATGGACAAATTTCAATAATAAAAATCACAACTTTAAATTTATGGCAAATATTTAGTAAATTTCATCTTAATTACTTAATTATATTTTATTATTTAGGGGAATTTGTTAATAACTTCCAAGTGATATTCTTTTCCCCACATATAAAAGGGAACTCATTCCATTAACTTCTCTACACTTACAAAGACCATTGGCTTGAAAAAAACTATAAAAATATATCTAATACATCCTTAGTCACATTATAGAGCTACTTCTACTCCCAAAAGAACATCCCTAGGTTCTTTAAGATGAGATCCAAGGGAGGTTT
The DNA here is from genome assembly GCA_963277665.1 of Viscum album. Classification (NCBI taxonomy): domain Eukaryota; kingdom Viridiplantae; phylum Streptophyta; class Magnoliopsida; order Santalales; family Viscaceae; genus Viscum; species Viscum album. The sequence continues at coordinate 942,508,043 of OY728129.1, forward strand.
TCCTTAAAGAACATATTTTTTTTTTAAAAATCCCTTATATTTTCTTTATTTTATTCCACTATAAATTAAGTTTTAACACATAAAAAATAATAATATAAGTCCCTAACATATAATGATAGTTTTTAAATATAATTGAATAATATTTATTTGTATCCTCTTCTGTCAAATGAGAAATGAAACTGTCGATCGTGTGTAAGGAGGACTACCCCAACTCAAACTAATTTAATTCATTTTCCTTAAGTAACATTAAATAATGGAGAAAATGATGGGTTTAATAAATTAATATTATATTTATGATATTATTATTCTTATATTTTTTTAATATCATATATATTATCTTATGTTTTAATCTGTTTAAAATATGATAACGTTACTCATGTGTACGGCTGACTTCCACCTCAAAAAACAATGTGATTCTTTTTTTAACCTAAATATTATATGGAATTTAATAAGATAAATGAGTATGAATGATAAAAATGTCATTTAATTTTTTGATATAATTAATATATCATCTAATTCTTTACCATTTAAATAATTATGGAAATGATAATGTTGCTCGTACTGATGTACGACCTACCATCTCCAAAAAGTGATGTTATACCGTCTCAATGATCAAATTTAAGAAATGACTATAAATATATTTATAGTTATTAAATATTATAATTATAAAATCAATATAATTATATATATTATTTTTCTACATTCAGTAAAAACATATGCATCATTCCTGATAAAACACACATGAGAAAACAAGCCGATTAACACTCGAAACAATGAAATTAACGAAATATTACAAGAAAATGGATTGTAAAATTTTATAAGAGGATAATGTATGATAATATAAATATTAATATGGTTATTTATTAAATTAATAAAATGCTTACAACAATTATAAAATGAGTTTAAATAATGTTAAACAAAATGGAACTGTGATTTTTGGGATTTTATATCAATTACCCTTCATTATGAAATATTTTATTGTTGTGCACCTAATTTTTTTAATATGTTTTTCATTATATACCTTTGATATGTAATATCATAATTCAATAATAAATCATTTAATTTTATGTTTCAATTTGAATTATTTCATACATGAGGATTTGACTGAAAATTTAGCAATTGTTAAATAATTTCATAATAAAATTTATTTTTAGTGGGTTATATTACTTCATCATAATCTTTGGTGTTATAATATTATGTCTGTAATGAATTTTGATTATATTAAATTTTATTTCAAATATATACATCTATTTAATTTTGATTCACATAATCAATTCAATAATTAAAACTCACTTCAACGTTATGATCATTATATGGTTTCATTTCACAATATCATTCTAATAATGATTATTTATTCATGAATTGTAGTTAAAGGAAATTATTTTTCTGCTATATATTAAAAAAATCATTTTATTTTCATATAGTCATTTATGATATTTTTAGATAATTATACCATTTTTTAACAATTTTTTTTAAAATAATTTGGAAAATATTATTAATAAAACCAGACTTATTTTATCTCTTTGGTTATAAATATATTTTCTCCAAAAACCATGTTTTTTAAAAATGATTTTATAAAATTTTCTTTCATTTTAAATATAAGTTTTAAATAAATTTTAATCTATTTAAAATTTTTACAATTTTTTTGAAAGGAATATTCACTTAAATTTCAAAAACATCATTTAATTTATAAAAAAATGTAAATATAATATTTGTTTTAACTTACTTGGAATAAAAATAATTTCCTACCATCATGACTAATAAATGTACAAAAACGACTTTAATATATTTATATGGTTATTTTAAATGAATTTTGTTTTCATCTTTTTTTTGTGAATATTTTTTTTAAAATTATTTTCATATTTTAATGGTTTTTTCCTCAATAATGTTTTAATGAAACTTTTTATGAAAAATATATTCATAAGAGATTTAAAACAATTATTATACATATGACCCATTGGGGATATATTGTATTTATTCCCTCATCATTCTTTAATCGGATTGGTGATGGCCATTCTGACTAAAAAATTATTGACATTCATTTTCTTGATACATGTTTTGTAGTAATTAGCTTTCCTTCAAAACATTTAATTTCATTGGATCATTGTAAAATCCATTTAACTTAAATATCAATATTATTTGTACCATTGATATGATTATTTACTAAAGGATATATCATTTTTACATACAGTTTTTACACTGGATGTTATTTGATTAACGAGGAAATAATGATAAATATTATTTTGATAATTAATATAGATATTTATTGATAAAACATATTTATTAATGATTTAAGTTAGTTATTTGATATATTAGTAATTATTTGGACATTTTTTTATGGGTGGGACTAGAACTTCATATCCCCGTGATGAATTAGTAGTCTTATTAGCCGAATTAATGTGCTAACTTTAAATTGGGTTCTACAAGTAGTTTACACTTTATTATATGAGGTATTGATATTATATGTATCATTTTACTGAGAATACGACGTATAATAATTAAATATTTCCTTCTTCAAGAATTCATTTATTATTACCCTTTATATTTTAAAATGATATTATCTATGGTTCCATTTCATTCTCTTTTTTTGATTAAATGGAATGTTCTTTATCTTATTTACCATTCAATAATTACTATGAATTATCTAGTTATGATATTCATATTATTGACTAAAATTAATGTGTTTTCAGTTATTTAACTATTCATATTGATTATTCTAGTAAAATTATTTTAATTGAATGTGGGGTTAGTTTTTTACCTTTCCATGATAATGCTTAATGATTTATGATAGATTCCATTGTATATAACTCTTACTTATAATTTTTACTCACCCTTATTTTGATTCAATTTATTTGAATACATGAAGTTTATTATGACTGATATAAAAGTAAATTGTATATGGAAATTTATTATTCTAATAAAACTAAATTGTATTTTTTTCAAGTGTAACATGGGAATAATGTATGTCTTTAGTTTCTAAATACTACACACTTATTTAGTCCTTTGGGATTATATTCATAGTATCTTATTCCTATGTTATAAATTAACACATCATTTCTATGATACTGGGCTTGGGGTTCATAAATATTTTAACAGAGGATGTTTATAAGAAAGCATGCGAACTAGATTTTGGTAAACATAGGATAGGGAACATAAAAATATGATATTCTTTGAGGATAATCATAAATAAACATACTAAAGTTTTGTAAGAAATACATTACATGATTTATATTAGTAATAAATCCTTCTATAGATACTACAATATGATTTGGTTGTCGAATAGATGTATGCTGGGGTAATAAATCTGAAAAGGGTGTTTTAGGAATTACATGATTGACACCTGGTGCCTGAAAACAAGCCTTAATATTGACCTAGTTTAAAAAAACTATCAGATATTCCTGAGATAATTTATATTTTATTTGAAAACCATTAGAAAGGATATGATTTGATGATGATAGTGAATAACATGTGTTCAACCGAATGTGTCTTATATAGAAAATAAAGTATTATGATTTAGAATGATAATATGGATTTCCCACTATAATTATTGGTTTCTCACACTATTCTTTTTGGTTTAATTAAATGGACAGATCCCAAAAGAATCATGATAACATTTAATATAATGGATAATTTGGTGATTATTGGAAATCAAATGTGATGATGATAGGATTATAATATATCATGATAATGTGTAATAATTTATTCTTAAATATGATAAAAAAAATTACACCTTAAGCAACCCAAGACTCACCAATGAAAAGGCGTATTGAGTTTTCATAGAGATCAAGTGGTGGAGACAAATTGTGGATGAAGGATTGATTTACATCATATCATAACTGTGGAAATTCAAACAGAGGAAAGTGTCTTATAGGAATGGTAAAATGATTTAGTTGGGGGGAAAAGGAAATAAATAAATAAATTAACATGAAAAAATGAAGATTATGATATATAGAATAATATTTCACCCTAGGGATCCATTTATAGTTTGTTTTATAAAATGTGGGGAGCTAAAAAATTATCTTATATAATGTTCGATTCTAAAGGTGATCCCATAGAACAATGATTGACCGATTTTTAACTAAAATGGATGAATTATTTATTTATTATGAATTATAAATTCAACTGAATAAGTTTTTTTCTACCAATGGTATTTTGGATATAAGAATTATAAAACATATTTTGATGGTGTAAAATTTTAAGAATATATGTCTTTGCTAAATTTAGACTTATTGATTTAATATTGATCAAAAGTACAAATTATTTAACACGTAATTTGAAAATTTGGGTGGTATGAATATATCATGAATAAGTATATTATTAGAAACAAATTATTAGAATTTAACCCATTGGATTAGTATATGAAAATTATATTTGAGGAATAATTTAATTTTTTGACTTAATTTATATTTGATGTTGTATAAATTATAGGTCATAGAAATTTGGGAATGTGATGGGAAAGATATTAATATGGTTTTAGAACATTTACAACCCATATATCGGGTGACAACCCATTCCATCCACTAAAGGTCATGGGGATTGAACCCACAACTAAAGAATAATAAAGGTTTAATTCCTACCACTACCCTATTTTATGTTATGGTTAATATGACATTGTTTTTACATAAATAATTTGAAAAATAAATATGAATTATAAATTGATGATGTTACTATTAAGGTTTAGAAACTAATTTATTATATTGTATAATTTTTTCTAACCATATTGGGTATTTATGATATATATAGCATTAATAAAAGATTTGTCACTCTTTTATGGACATTATTCCCATTAAAAGTGAGTTTTAGTGATTATTGAATTAAAAATTTATTTTTAGATAATCATTTTTTTGAGTAATTGATGAATTAGTAATTGATTGAAGCACAACCAAAAGATGAAATTTTTATTAATAAATAAAAACAAATCAAGTAAGTTTATTTCCTTATATTCATAGATAGTAAAATAATTCCTCATATTTCAGAAAAGGATCTTGAAACAAAAATGTTATCATATTACCTATATAGTTGATGAATCAAATGGTCTTTCAAATCATCACAGATTTATGGTTTTTGTGTCCTTAATTTTTCATTGATCATTCTATTTTATGTGATCAGTAACCTTTATCACTCAATGTAATTATCTATACTTTTTTTCCATGTCCAAACAGTCACTTGACACTAATTCTATCCAATATAAGAACCTATTTATGTTTCATTCTGTATGACATTTTCACACCCATTTCTCTCTTATTAAGAGGATGTTTTATTAAACTATTTTATTATGTGTATATTCAATTAAGGAGGTTTGAAATATCAAAACCATGAATTCTGAGTGGAAGATATAATTATAATGATGTGATTTATTAAAATGGGGGAGAACATCATAACTTTAAATTCTAAAAGATGAATTTCATATTTGATGGAATATGAAAGATATAATACCAATCATAAACAACCCAAAATATTTGTTTTGTTAAATTTAATATCTTAGATATCTTTTGTAACATGCAACCCTGAGTCTAAATAAATAATAATAAAGTATACCATTATAATCAATCCATAAAATTTGAATGTATTAATAATTATGACTAAACTATGAAAATTATATGTTTTTCAACATTTAAAATAAAATTCATGATATATATATTTATTATAAAAAATAAGAATAATTTCAAAGAGAAAGAAAAGTTTTCTAAAAAAAATATTTTTTATAAAATAAAATATAGTCACGCTTTGATCAAATAATTTAATTTGCTTCCAATTTTAGATAATTTATTTGTTAAATTGAAAATAATGTTTAAAATCAATTTATAAAAATTATATTGGGGTTCTTTTATATGATTTTTATGAAATGTTTCCATTATCAATGAATGGTAAAAAATATATATTTTTATTTATGACTACATTTTACTTTAAAAAATTAATAGTGTTAAATAAAATTTTAAATTGGTTTTCATTTAAATGTAATTAAAATATATAAATATTAATCCAAAATTGTTCCTTGGTTTCATTTTCATCTTGAATTTTTATATAAAAACGTTTTAAACCTTTGAACATTTTCTATTTGAAAACATATCTTCTCATCACATCTGTGAGATTAATTTTAAATTAAAATCACTGACTTATATTAATTGAATTTTGAAAAATTGATTCCATATTTGGAATCATAGTAATATATATTATATTTTTAATAAAAATTATCTTCTAACCATAATAAATAGTATAAATAATAAAAAAAATTATTTAATATGGTTAATGTAAAAAATGGGTTTACTGGGGGTTAAACTAAGAAAAATAGAGTCAAAATAAACTAAAAAATACTCAAAATCAAATTTTTTGGTCATATATAGACATATACATTCCCAATAAGAATACAAGTTCATTTGGAATCATTTTTTGAGTGAATGAATTTATCATATTGGATTTATTTGGGATATTTACATGTAATTTATTATAGGATTTCCTTTCCCCACATATAATATGGACCTCAGGACCTTCAATTATGCACACCTACCAAGCCCTTATGTTTGACTAAAACCTACAAAAATATTAATAATCCATATTCTCATTTTAATTCTTTTAGTCTTACGAAAATACCATCCCTATGGCCCTTAAGAGGATATAAAAAGTATGGTTCTTTTAGAGAATGTTTTAACAAAGATCATTAATTTAATTTTTTCAACTTTTAATTATTTATTAACACTTACAATATAATAACACCAGAATCCCCCATATGCTAAGATGTTTTTATGTTTATGGAATTTTATTTTTTCATATCCTATTCAATCACATGGGAAATGAAAAATTCTATCTTGTGTACAATGGAATACCACTCGTAAACTGATTTAATTTGTTTTATATCACCACCGTTCATGGATGGATATTTTTTACACTATGAAATATGATCTATGAATTTTACTATAGAAGACATGATATTGTCCTCACATAGAGACCGAAAGTCATGTTTGAGTAGAAATATGCCTTAATGTTGGAAGGAGGAGAGCATCCCTATGATAGTAGGCCATGGTTTGGTAATGAATTATGTGGTTGTATGTTTCAATTCCCAAAGTTTTTTAAACTAAACCAAAAACATAAGGATGAGATTCTTTATTTTACATGGGTCCATAATGTTAGAGAATTGATCAACCTAAATTAATAATACCGCAACCTGTTACAAATGTTGAGTAGGGGTGAGAGGAAAAGAACACCTTGTTATAGAGAAGCATGTTTGGCCAGGTGGTCCTGCATGCACCAAACATGCATTCTAATATAATTGAGTAAGCCTTACATTTGTAGCCCAGAAGGTATAATCAACCCTACGTGAGGCACCTACGCACACAGACACTGCACAACAAAAGGCCCACACATCCCCCTGTGTGGCATTGAAGGACCAACCACCCATACATAGGATACAAATGCTAGGTACCCAGGATATGTACCTACACAGATACCATCCTTTAACATAGGTCGCCTTTTCTTTTATAAAATAGACCCTCATGGTCCTCATTTTCACAACTAGAAAATCAGAAGAATTCCTGAACCTTTGGGCACGCAACACATTCTCTCAGGTCATACAAAATCTCTCAGGTATATCTCCAAAACCTGATATAAGATAAAATTAAGGGGATAGTGATATAAATGGTCCTCCTTGATCTGAAACACAAGACAACTATATGAGGACCCCTGTCTATTGAGCTAAAAACCAATAGTTCAAAGGTCCATTCCCTAATCGGGGACCTATTTGAGACCCTTATAGGGACACCTGAGGAGACCCATAGAGCCTAGGATATGGAAATACCGATGTTATGTTCCCTAGGTGTTCCCTTACCCTAGGAATTTCCATCTCTCAGAGGACAACCCCCTATGTTACGCACATCCATATCCTCCTAGGTCCTGTGAGAAAAATCTTTGTTCACCAACATGGGACTTGTGTGATCCTCTTTTTTAAAGTTGTTAAAAGACACCAATGGTATAATTCATCTTCTTTTTTTAACCCTCATATAAGGTCTGGGGAATTTAAACCTCCACCAATGTATTTGGACCTGAAAACCCAATTTAAGAGAAACCCCAACGTGTCTCCCCTTTTGGAAATCCATTTCTTCAGTCAGAGGTGTCATGTAACTGCCACGTTTGATGGGTAGGGTTCTTTGGGAGAAAGTAGATATCAATTCCCACATCCATGCGTCCTCTAAGTGTAGGAGGAGTTCTTCCCTCCGTCCTTCCCACCGCGCTCCTTTGAGGAGGCCTGTTCAGTTTGAAAAAAGAGCCTCTTCCTCTGCGGTGGTCTCTCCTCATTCGCCTGCCCCTCTAGTGGCCCCTCTTCCTTTTTTTCCTCCACCCCTGGTCCCTGGAACTTCCTCCCTTTCCCCTCCTCCTTCCTCTCCATCCATCCCCACTCCTCCTTTACCGCTTTCCCCCCCTCTCCCACCCCCATGCATGGCCTTGGTTCTTGTTTTGCCTCCCTTGTCCTTATCCTTCTCTATGCGACCTGGCATGACTCCCTTGTCCTCCCTTGGACATTTTCTTACCTCATCCTCTCTCCCGCCGTTGCTTTTCTTGGATTTGGTTTCTCTTTTGCCTTCCCCCCCCCCCGGCCTGGATATTTTTTCACTTGCCTCGGTTAGGACAAGCCAACCTACCCTGGCGATGTCCCCACTTCCCACAACCAATTCTTTTGAGGCGCTGTCCCTGGTGGAGGATTTTGCTTCCCCTAGACAATCGATCAAAATAAGAGGTCGCCCCGCCCACCTGGCCTCAAAAGGTATTCCCAGTTTTTCCTCTCCTCACAGGTCTTCTTCTAGAAAGATGATTACCAGATTGAAAGCGAGAACCCTTCTTGCCACTTTATTGGAGCTCAACCAGAATCCTTCGTCGCCAGGGGCCAGTGCCAGGTGTTCTCTATTTTAATGATCTCTATTATTATTTGGAACGCCCGTGGGCTAGGTGACAGGGTCAAGATGGATTTTCTCTCCTCAGAGGTGGATAAACATAAAGTTTCAGTCGTTGTGGTCTTGGAACCCAAGAAGTGTGCCTCCAAAATCGGTGTATTTTACAAAATAATCGGCTTAAGTTACTTCATGCATGGTGAGCCTATCAACCACCATGTCTAGTTATTTTGGCATTCTAGTGTGAAGATAGACTTGCTGGCTTCATCTGACCAACATATTTCTATCAAGGTGACAGTTGGGACCCAGTTCTGCTTCTGTTCTTTTGTTTATGCTAAGTGTGATGCTAGCCTGCGGGTTAATCTCTAGACAGATCTGAGTTCTTTCAACCCGGGAGAGGAACCCTGGATTGTGGGTGGTGATTTCAACACTATCATGCACTCTTCTGAAAAGAAAGGTAGTTCTTCTCTTCCTAGTAACAATAGAATTTCTTTTTCCTCCTTCACAGCACAGGAAGGGCTTCTTGATCTTGGCTTCACCGGCGACAGTTTCACGTGGTGCAACACCCAGCGGGGAAACAGGAGAACCTGGTGTAGGCTCGATCGCTTCCTGGGGAATCTCCATGCAATCACGTCCTTTCAGAATCTTGAGGTTTCTCATTTGGTCCGGGCTTTGTCTGATCACTCCCCACTCTTAATTCATCTGAGTCTGGGCTCCTTGGGTTCGAGTCATTTCTTCTTCTCCAAGCTATGGACGCACGATCCTGGGTTTCTGGAGACTGTGGAAATCTACTGGATCCTACCCTGTCAGCAGAGGAGTTGGGTTGGGCTCAATGATAAGCTTAGGTGCTTAAAACAGGCTCTTCAAGTCTAGTCCTATTCTAAACCTGTCGATAACCAGGCCATGGGTGACCTTATGAAGGAGGTTGAGCGTACTGAAGTTAGTTTGGAAGATCGGTGGGATAACAAGATTTTCACAACCTTGTGTATGAAGAAGCAACGATTGAATGAGGTCCTTCTTGAACAGGAGTGGCGCCTCTGGGAACACGCCCGCGCTTCTTGGCTGAAAGAGGGGGACCGTAACACCACCTTTTTCCACGCCTGCCTGAAGGAGAAACAGTAGGTGTGGGTCCCCAACATTAGGCTTACGGATGGGTCTTTCTCTAATGATTTGGAACTGATTGGCAGTATGGTTAGCACCCACTTTAAATCTTTTTTTTGCGAACCTAATCCTTTCTTCCAAGATGGCTACCCCTCTGGCCAGGCGGATCTTTTTAACTCGATCCCATGTAGCGTTACCGCCCATGTTAATGAACTCCTCTATTATGTTCCTAATGAGAAGGAAATCTGGGAGGCAGTGCATAATCTCAACCCGGACAGCGCGCCTGGTCCGAACGGGTTCCCGGGCTCTTTCTTCATCGCTGCTTGGAATATTATCAAGTCGGATCTTTGTGAATATATCCAGGATTTCTTCCAAGGCAACTCTCTCCATTGCATGGCTAGTGCAACTACCATGGTCTTCATTCCAAAGGTCAGTTCCCCCTCTGTGATCTCTCACTATCATCCCATTAGCCTATGTAATTTCACATACAAAGTGCTGGCTACCATTATCAATAGTAGTCTTGCTAGATTCACCCACCAGTGGATTTCAAATGAGCAGCACGCTTTTATCTGCGGTCGATCCATCCAAGGGACCATTGGGGTGGCTCAAGAGATGGTCTTGGACATTGACAGGAAAGTAGTGGGCTCGAACGTGGTGGTCAAACTGGACATGGATAAGGATTATGATCGCCTTGAGTGGAACTTCATCATTCGCACCATTAGATGTATGGGTTTCTCTGAGGCTGCCATTGACATTTTCTTTCTCTGCTACAGCTCTTTGTGGTTCAATATCATGTTGGCGGGAAAGTAGTGTGGCTTCATCAAGTCTGTCCAAGGCTTACGGCAAGGGGACCCCCTATCCCCAAACCTTTTTATCCTGGCCCAGGACACCCTTAGAAGATACTTTTCTTTAGCCATGAAACGTGGTACAGTTCGACCCTTCCATTGCGGCTCCCAGATCCCCATTATCTCCCACCTCCTGTTTGCGGATGACTTATTATTTTTCCTCAATGTATGAAGCCCCTTCATCAGAAGTTTTGTTTTGATAATGGATGAGTATACTTAATGGAGTGGTCAAGTGATTAACCGAGAGAAGAGAGACATCTTTTTTCCTTCGAGATGTCCAAGACACCGTAGAGTTTCCATTGAAAAAATTATCGGTATTCATGAAAAGATATTTCCTATGACCTATCTTGGGGATCCTATCTCTCCTGGGAGGATTCGGGTGCAATATTTTGAGGATCTGTCCAATAGGGTCACGAACTGTATTAATAACTGGAAAAACAAATTCCTATCTTTCGTAGGGAGGATCACCCTCATTAATAGCGTGTTGTCTTCTATTCCTATGCATATTCTCTCTGTCCTGAAGGTTCCCAAGTCTGTCATCATTCAACTGGAATCTGTTTTGAACAGTTTCTTATGGGATGCCCATGGTGAGGGGAGGTATAGATGGGACTCTTGGGGAAAACTGGTGATGCCTTTGGAGCTTGGTGGTATTAACCTGCGAAGCCTGAGGGAGTCTATGATTGTCTTGCAACATAAGTTGGCTTGGGAAGTTATCGAGGGCTGGACTTTTTGGAGCCATTTTATCAGAGGTAAATACGGGTTTGGTTTAAGGCAGAATGGCAGGAAACCCTCTCCTCTATGGAGCTCTCTTCGCAGCCAGGTTTCCTCCCTTCGACAGCACTCTCTTTGGATCATCGGGTAGGGGGAGGCTAGCTTTTGGAAATGCGACTAGGGCAGTGGGATTTTGGGATTCCTAGGCTGCCCAACACTGGACCTCTCAGTCAGAGAAGCTTCCCTTCTCCACTCCTTCCTCAAGGTCATCCTCAACCCATTCGAGGAGGCTGTTTTCGATGAGATCAGATTTGATAGATCCATGGACAGGTGTGTGTTCTGTGCCTCCCCTTCAGGCAGATTCTCGACAAAGGACTATAGGAAAACTAGGCCTAGGCAGCCGGCCAACGACCCCTAGGGTAGCATCCTCTGGTGTAAGTACATCCCCTTCAAATTTAGTTTCCTTATATGGAGAGCCCGCTTCAGTGTCATTCCAACAGAGATGGCCATTAAATCAGAAGGTATTCCCCTGGCCTTGAAATTTTTCTGCTACGCCACCCCTAAAGAGGAGTCTTCCTTCCACCTCTTCTTCCAAAGTGACTGGGTGGGCTATCTGTGGAACGGGCTTGTGGAATTTATGGATGCTTTGGGGATGGTCGCTTCACCAGAGGAGTTATTTCAGCGTTGGTTCCATGGGGCCTCCACCAAGTATGAGGAAGTTGGTAGGGCAATCCTCCTTGCTGTGGGTGTCTAAAGTCACTGGAAGGCGCATAACCAGGCATGTCACCTTGGGTCTCACTTCTCCCACCATGGTTTGCTTCTCCAGAATATATCCCTCATCGCTGAATTGACCCCCCCTTCATAAGCACCATGAGGCCTCGCCCTCTCTCCATCGCTACATTAACAGAGCGGGCCTTCCAGCCTTTTCTACTCCTCCTAAGCATGGCGCCTGGGTGAGATGGCACCCCCCCCTATTATCGGCTCAAACTTAACACTGATGGGGCCTATGGACAGGGGGAAATGAAGGGAGGTGGGGCTGTTCGGTACCCCTCAGGATCAGTCATTCTGGCGTTCAATGCTTTCTACGGAGAAGGAGACTCCCTGGTGGCAGAAGCCAAGGTGATGCAAAGTGGCCTTGAAATTTGTCTTTCAAAAGCTCTTCCCTTGTCTTCAGTGGAAACAAACTCTAAAATAATTTGGGATTCCCTCAAGGGTGATATCCCCCCCCCCCCCCGTGGCAGATCACCTACATAATTCGCAAATGCAGAGCGTTGCTTTCTAGTGACACTGATGTCCTTCACACGTGGCGGGAGGGTAACTGGTTGGCTGACGCTTTGGTCGTTATGGCATTCCACAAACACCATATTTTGGTGTTCAACTCTCTTGGGTCTCTTCCTCTGACCGGTGTGGATGTCAATATTAAGGATGCTCTTGGGCTTCACTTCTTCATCCCCCCTTGACCTTTTTTGTTTTTTTGACTCAGTTGGCTCTATTGGCCTTGTTGCTTATAGGGCCTATGGGTTTCGTCTTATCACTGTCCTTGTTCATGTCTTTGAATTTAAGAAATAAAAATAATTATTATTATCACTAAGACTAGGTAGCTCGAGTTCTAGTGGAAAGGCAGAGGATCATGGTTATCTTTCTCATAGGGGATTTGTGTGTATCCTCTTATCTTACCCATGAACTAATTTTAAGACATCCATCCATGAGTAATCCACCATACTTTCCTACCGGACCTCTCCTATATAATTCCTTCCTCCTTTTTCATTCCCCTAGGTTGTATCCATTTGATTAGTTAGACATGATATCATAGATACAACGATGGAAGGGAATAGGCACATCATATCCCTTCCTCCCTCTTCCTTCACTACGACCAATTCCACCAATGGGAGAAGGGTTGTCGTGTTTGTCCAATATCATACATACCATTAATTCTCACATTCAATCATGACTCATGTGTGATTAGAGGATAACTATAATCATGAAATTGAAATGGTAAGATCACTTTTTTAGAATAAAATATTTTTCTGCATCTCCCATACTCCTACCATCAATGGACATCCATAGACATGGGTGCTCAAATCCATGTATCTAACCACAAGGGTATCCCTCATGGAGTATGTTTCTTATCTTTCATGTGTGAGGTGGAACTTTTTATCCTATTCTCATTATAGGGTTATATCCAAGAGTTCGTTTAACTATCCCTATCACCAAAATAATAAAGGGGACTCTCACATTCAAATCCCTTTCTCTTTTCCTTTGGGATCCACCAGCCGTCCATTTAAGACAATGAAGATTGGTTGGATTCCTAGATCTTCTTTTTTTTTTGTTTCTCACACCGAACATTAATCACACGGTCTTAGATAATGTCCATTCTCATGGCATCACCTTAATATTATACTTATGGGCATCATTTCATGTGTAAGCCTCAACAAACTAAGGACCACCTATCTAGTATAATCCCCAACTATGTTATCTCCATATCGAAGGATCATATAGCCTATGATAAAAACCCTTGAGGGAGTCTATGGGAATGGGTATTCAAAACCATTCATCCATCTCAAATTTCCCTCATTTCCTCTAAGAAAAACCATCCATGGTCCTCCATAGGTGTGGGTACTCACAACTGAAATATGTTGTCTTCGATTCCCATCCAAATGTGATACATAAGAACCCTCCCTATGGTCCAAATCAAACACCATAGATCAATCCTAATTCTCTAAGAAACATATTCCTAATAGATTATTAACTAACCTGGAAGCCTATACCCCTTCAGTGTTCTCTAGGATGTTTCAGCATAACTGCCACACCAAACTATGACAATGCAACTTTAGCCTAGACATCCTCCTGCAAGACACTAAACTACACGGTTTGGTCCATAACAAATGACCATAAATGGTATTATGGGTCCCAATAAGTAGAACCTAAATACACGGGTTCTGATTCTTTGCATTATGATATGTAAGAAGCATATCTTTTGGTATTTATCATGACATTACAAAAACTTACATCTCCTAGGATAATGAAACATTAAATATCACCCCACTGTGTGTCTCAAAACCAACTTCATAATAACAAAGGTCAAAATAATATATAATCAGTATATAAATGGGTTCAATAAATAGAGAACCTCAAAGACATACAGATATATCCATCGATGATGAAACTCAGATACATATAAATGATTCGTAATTCTGTGCATGCTAATGATTAATTATTAATTCAAGGGTGACAGTTTTCATACATGGTAATTAATGAAGGATTAACGAACATATCAAAAATATTTAAAAGAGTCATATAGTTGGAAAATTTTCTAAAAAAAGAATTTGATGAGACTGAACTCAGATCCTATCGACTAATGTGAGTTCCTTAGTACCATTGGCCAAGATACCTATCAAGCACATGCATTTATAAAGTTGTTCCATGGTTCGTTATGGATATGAGAAACATTTTGTGATTATAGGTCCATGAAAAAAAACATATTTTAGACTGTTGTAATGTATTGAACCCAATGTGATTTATTTTACAAAACTCAACCCCTTGTAATCAAACATCAAGAAACCTATTTGTATAATAAAATGATGATTCAGATGTGAATCCATAACCAATAAGTTGGTTTCACCCACCTATCATTCCCCTAGCATTACCAATATGAAATAGGATTGGTCAGATAATCAATCATGCATTGGTTCATTTAATGAGATGCTGATTAGATGGGGTTTTCATGTTAGTTTTTTTCCAAAACAATTTGTCCCTTTTAATAAGGATCTCACTTAAATCCAAATGGATTCATAAATACTATCACTTATGTATGTCCCAACTATAATTCATACTGGGTCCTCATCCAATAATATTATTTGGTCACATAATACACATATTAAATGTTAGGTCTCCAATGAATGGGTCCAAGAGTATCACTAGAATGGTACTATCCTTACTATCGAGACTTCCTGACAATCCCTATAGCTTGTAAAACCCATCTGATCATCCACCCACTGACAATTTCTAGCCCAGAAGCTAACTAAACCAATTTCCATCCCAAACCATCTCAGGACCTTATCACTGAGAAACAATAACCAGTTCCTCCATTCTCTTATAAAGGTATAACAATAGGCCACATACGACCTCATCCATAATACACATGGGTCCTTACAAAGGGATGTTACTAATAGATGACGCCCACAACGTTATGAATAATTGAATCCTCAACATGATGAGGGTGATATAATTAGTAGTTTGGACCCAATCATCCAGATTTGGGCATGTAATACATCCCATAGGGGGAATAAATTATCCAATAGAGAGTAGGTCCACACATCTACCACCTACAGAAAATCCTACTAATAACATTGGGTAGAAAATAATTAGAATGAACACACACCTTTCCACACTAACCAAGCCTACCACCAAACTAATCTGAAAGCATCCAAATAAGTCCACCAATAAAATAAAATGGAAAACAGAGAGTAGTCACAGACACCTAACAATGCTAAGAAAGTCACTGAGAAATATTCAGCAACAACCTATGAGTAGAGAAAAACAATTTATCACATTAATCAAACCAACCAACTACCTTGTCTTGTAGAGTAAAAATAATCCCATCAATCAAATTAAGCCTCAAACTGTGAGTAAGTGCACATACCTAAAAAAAATTATAAATCCTTCTAATAGTTTCATCTGGATGCATATAGAGATGTCAGTGGGAATTTACCAGTGAAAAACATGGGGTATACCCAAATCTCTTTCCCTACACCTGAGTACTATTAGTATCCACTAAAACAAAATGGAGGATAGGATAAGGTGCATAACCCTACTCAAGGAATTGAATTGGCATATATATGCATTCTAATCATTGAATTTACCATGAATATCCTAACAATGGTTAAGAGGAAGATAAAAATCCATGTCCACATCTGAAAGACCTGCCACGATATCATAACAGAGATAACAATAGTGGCAGAGGGTAGGACAAACTAATCATTCCCCATAAATGGGGTGGCTCATCGGCATGTCACCCTAGAGATGATGCATCTATCCCCTCCCATCCAATAAGGTCATGAGGGAAAAACCCTTAGTATATGGTAAATTGGATTGGGAATAAACACCTATTCCAATAGAATATAATCAAGCTATTCCAATGGAAACACCAAGGAAAGAACAAAACCCTATCAAAATTTGAAAATCCAACCATCAAAATATTGTGGCAACATGGGAGCTAGTCAAGAAATATGCCAAACGTTAAACCACTTTCCCTAGAAAGTAGTCTTAGTCTCTCATAATACTGATTCCAAGAAGAATCCACACTATAGAAAACTTGGAAACTAAGATTTGATCTATGAACCCCCCTCTACATAATTTAGGAGTTCTTGAAGAACATAAAATATTCTTTATGGTGTCTCAAGAACCTAATTTTCCATTAAAAAATTTAGAGTGTCATTTCACTAACTCTAAATGTCCTCCCCATATTCTTCACCATGATGTCTTGATTCATGACCATAATATAATTGAGCTTGAGAGCCTATCTCCCATTGAGACTCATGAAATCCTTCCATGTGGCTAAAAGATCAAAGAGAAATAGAGTCCTCCTTTCGTTGTAATACACCATGGTATTCCCCCTAGTGGTAGTTACAAATAATTTTTTCTCAATTGTAGTGTTTCAATTCATCAAAAGGGTCCTCTACTTGGTTATTTAATGATGAGAAATCCCTCCAACCATGAGGCATTGGGGTGATATAGGGCCATTCATTTCTATTTCATTTCCATTCACATCATAGATACTTTCTATGGAAGAATACAACCCAATGTGACATTAATTTTTCAATCCATCTAAGGATCACCTGCCATACACTATGATCGAGGAATCCCCTACCAATCTTGTTGTTTATAATAAAGTAGGTGAGAAGAATTTTTTTGGTTATACTGAGTTGAGGAACCTCAAGAAAAAGATGAATATGAATTTTTGAACATGTTGAAATAACTGGCTAAAGATGGCATACCCATCATATTTTGGTCATTTTTTACTCCCCAAAATGGTATTCCTGAGGCATTTATGGAAGATTGGGCAAATAGAATTAACTGGAACATATGAAACACTATCTATCACTTAAGAGAAATGGTTTTAACCTATTATAAGTACCAAAGTCATGTCAAGGTAATAAAATAGATAGAAAGACAAATTGAATTTGATATATTTCTAGGATGCACATCATCCTAAATTGGGGGATCATAATAGATCCCTTCATTGAACATTTGGTGAAACATTAAAAAATTGCATTAGTTTATCATATAAACCCCATATTATGTTTATATTAGAGTCTGAGGGTGAACATGGAGTGTTTAATTTCACCACACTACCCAATAATAAAATACCACCAAATATTGAATTATGTAATCTCATATCCTGATGATATCTTCAAAAAACAAACTCAATTCACGATCAATGATATACACAACAAAAATAGGCACTGAAAAACTCCCACCAGTGTCAGTCTAGAAGAGAGAAGGAAATTGAAAGGCTTTTTCATTAGGAAATATATCATATTCATATGGCCTCCTACCCAAGGGAAGATATTCATAAGATAACGAAAATGTCACATATAGGACAATAGTATTATAAAGTGGGAGATTTAGGTATAAACCACATGATACAACCATCCCATGTTAGAACAAAACACCATAAAATTTGGAATGCGACTACAACCCTAGCATCCACAATAATCTGAGAGCAACCCCCAAAACAAAGGGTTGGGTGTTTTTTACCAAAATATTCGATGCTAGAAAACCAAAATTGAAGGTTTGTGGAAGTGGAATTGGAACATCCCTACCCCCCTATGATGAGGTATTTTTCACCTCAACATCATCCCCTTCACTCTATGTCATTCTTATCCTTATTTGGGTGAATTTTCTTGAGAAAATCCTCCTAGTTTTTTATATACCATGATCTAGTATCATCATGACGAATAATAAAAATGAACTACCCAAATGTTCCATTTGGATTACCATTTGTGAAATGCCTTTAAGATAATCAAAATAGGGTAGGAGAAGGCTCTGTAAAGGACACAAAAGAGGTGGTCCCATAAAGAGACTGATGAAGCTCCTATGATTAATTATGCCTTAGTTAATTTTGTTAACATTTCCTCAATAGATTATATAGAACATAAGGATAGTACAAAGGATTATTTAGAAGATGATGTTTCAGTTCAAAATATAGTACAAACCTAAACAATTGAAGGATTCTTTTGTACTCGGAACCATAGGCTATCTAGAAATTTGGGGATTTGTCTAACTTCAAATTTATTACCTTTTCAAAGTGAAACGAACAAATAAGAGTTTAAAGGTATATTTGCGCCTCACCTACCTTATGAAGTGGTTAAACACCTTATATTTGATGAAATATTTTATTAGAAATAGGAAGAGATGAATGAATTTTGGAGACTCAGCACATAACTAATCTAAAGAGGAATTAGTGCCTAATATGTTATATAAGCATACCCTTAATACATAGTCATAGCTAGCACACCAAAAAAATGTGTATTAGATGCATCAATCGAAAGGGATAAAAAAATATACTAAATTATGTATAATAATAATCATTATACTTTGATCCCATTACAATTTACAACAATTGGGTACACCTCTAGAGTGGGGTCAGTCAAATATTTATAGGCCATCACCATATTCTACCAATGGATGATACCAGTAATACCTCCATAGTTGGACCTACTTGCTACCACTTTTATTAAAGCTCCAACTCATCCAAACATTCTGTAAGGTATTATAAATAATATGATGTTTCTAATAAATTGATTGTAAATTATGGATGTGATGCATGCAATGATATAGCTAGAGGTGAAACCTTACCCCAAATAGGTTTATCCGACTCTTCCCCCACCAAATTTTGTAAAACCTACAATTCCAATTTTCATTTCTATGGAAAACTAGAGAATCATTTGACACATTTTGTGTCAGACTATGATCCCATGATGGGGACCCTAAATAGTTAGAAATAGTGAAACACAGGTGCTTCATGAAATCACTAAAGGGGCCGGGTTTAGTCTGGTACACTAGTTTGTTGGATCAGTCGATTAAATGGTGGGAATATATTAACCGATTTTCTTATTAAAACATTTATCAATGATACATGTATTATATTCATGGAAATATCATATTTAAAACAATGGGAGAATGTGAGGGTCTCATATTTCATCACTCGATGGAAAGGGTTGACATACACCCTAGACATAAATCATCCCTAAGTGGATTTTCTATACATATGTATATGGAATATTCGTGATGCATTATGCAAACCACTCCTCCCTATGAAATCTATAATAGGGTTTTGGGACCATGAAATGATTTCCCAATGAGTTTAATATTCCATCACGTAGACCATATCTATGTCCTGAGTAATTCTTTCATTTTACGAAAATAGAACAGGGAAGAAAGGGGTTTCTAATTTTAAACTAATGAAGGCCAATGCACCGGTTCAAAATTAAAAAACATACAAATTTTCCTCCTTCTAGAGAATCATCAATAATGTATTCCTTCTCTAGATGAGCAATGGGATCCAAGACAAAAATGATTTGAGGATATGAAGAAAAAAGATTACTATTTTTGAAGATGCCATACCCTTGGCTACGTCATCATAGCATTGAAGAATACATTGATCAAGTTAAAAAATCCAAAGAATCCTAGAAAGTATTTTGATGAATATATTTTGATAATATTTTTCCTTCTATTGAGTATTGGGTCCCAACATTGAGGAATTATTTATTTTCAATTAAAACATGTAGAAGATGGTGGACTCTGGACAAGTGAAGTTGGGAAGGCCACATGGGAAAGTAGAATGGGTTTATAAAATTGATCTAGATGAGGGGAATTAATGGGATGGTTTTAATAACAAGGGTATTCATATGTTCTATTACTGGATGGTCATATAGACAATCAATCAACCTACTATTATCCTACAAGTGCAGCTGAAATTATCAAATATCCTCGCAGTTGCATCTGTTGTGTCACTGTAAACTTCCTCGGAATCTCAACCCTCCAAAATCCAATATTCGAAGAAGTGACATGGATTATAGATGAATAGGAATTTATAAAAATATGATTATGTTAGAAGGAAAAAGTTTTCTTTAACATTAGTGGACTTCATTATAATAATTTCAACAGCACAAGCATTTCCCCACCAAATAGTTTAACAATATTCGACCCACCATATGAAATAATAATTTTATGAGGAATAGGCCTTTTAAAACATTAATATTATTCAATTAACGGATCAATTAATTGACGGCGAGGGAAAATATGACCTTGAATCCCATACACATGATTTTCTAATTGTGGGAAGAGGATATCAGTAATGAGGACACATGGGAAGATGTGGTCGTTCCAGGAGCCACTATTAGAAATGTGTCCTTTATCGAATTGTCGATGTGGATAAAACTCATGGGATATCAATTAAAAAATAATAGAAGTATAATTTGTTTACTATGAACATTATAGGGTTTTACCTGAAAAAATATTCCTCAAATATCGACTAGGGGGACACCCTCTCATAATCAGCATCGACGTGAAGGTAGACCAAGTCTTCACAATTCACTAAGGAAAGAAGCACCTTAAGCTCTTGTTACAAGGGATGATCCATCCAAATAATGTAATTTAGTTTCAAATGTGCTTTAAAAATATAAAACTTAGGTATATAAGTGAATGACTTTTGACCAGAAGATTGATATATTGAAACAATTATCCCTGGTTCTGGCCAAGTTGTTAATTATGGATGCATTCAGTCTATCCAAATACCACCACAAATTACTCATATGAGTCATTCTGATGTACAAGTATATCAAGAAGAGAATGAACATGTGAAATTCCACAAAATCATATCTTTCATAGACTAGGACCAATATTCCATCATATCATCACACTATAAAATATTTTATATATATAAAATGATAAATGACATTAATATCCAAGGAGCCTTCATTGACCATGGCTTAGGATTCAAACTAATTCAAATATGAACACTATATCAGTTGGGCTACAATGAGTCCCATTTACCCACTATACTCTAATGATATAGGGTTTTGAAAAGAACTATAAAAATTATCTAGGAGAAATAATACTTTGGTTATAGTTTGGGGATATCAAATATGACTTGGAATTCATGTTTTTTAGCGTGATACAACCTTCAATGTTCTGATGGGAAGGCCATGGTTTCATTAGAAATAATTTATTCCCTTATAATATCACCAATTCCTTAAATATTGAATCATTGGTAAAATTGGGACACTTAATGGTGAAAAAGACCATTTTAAATCCTTTGAATATTAATACACTAATGTATGATTCTACCAATGTGATGGGAAATAGGTCAGGATTGACAATGTTTCATGAATCGATGCACTAAATGTTCTTCAAATGATCCTGGAAAATGCTTTCAATAGTTTTAGCAGAGAGTATGTGCTACCTATCAGTCAAATAGATGAGATGAGTCTCAATTTAGTCACACATTCAATGAATTCCATGACATCATTTTTGAAAACAAAACCCAAAAATGACAAAGTAGTCATCGACTCTATAGATGGTGACAAATGTATAGGATAAAGTGACTTAATACCATCTCCCCTAAAAAAACAATTATATTCCTTAATAGTTTGGTTAGAAGTGTTTGATTCACCTTATGAATGTTGAAATATTGACTCATCTCCTAACTCTAGAAGTGAATAGGTGGAAGAGGAAAAGTAGGAGTAAGAGAATGAAGATCATAAGGATCCCCCTCTATCATTTGAGGAAGGTGTTTCTACTATCATAAATTTGAATAAATATAAATATGAGTATATAAGAATATCCATGACCCACTATGATCAATGAGTTCATGATTTCCAAAGAACAATAGGTATAAACCACCTTCCTAATAAAACACTAACACATGATCATCAGTAATTACATAGAGATTCTAGGACTCGATGCGGAGGATGCTACTCACCACATGGGATTTCTAGAAGACCACTGGAAAGAAAAAAATGAGGCAAGAAGGACACACCAAAACATACATTTGAAAAATTGATAATGAAGTGGAAATTCTCATTAAGGGTGACTTTATATAGGAATTATAGTATCAAAAATAGATACGCTACATCATCCTAATAAGGAAGAAGATTAGGAAATTCAGATTATATATCAAGTTCCGATTTATAAACCATAAATCTCTAAAAGATGGATTCATGTTTCCAATCACAGTGTTACTGATTAATGAAATGGACAAATATAAGTCCCCCTAATTCATGTATGGATATTCAGGGTACAATAATATATAAATGTACCCATAATATTAACAATCCAACGCCTTTAGGGAAACCCATGGAGTATTTTGTTACTGAGTATTTCTATGTGGTTTGATGAATATCTAAGACACATATCAACATGCCTTGAACCACATATTGAAACACTTCTCGATAAATTTCATTTAATGTTACATCGATGATCTAGTGGTTATGACCTGACAGGAAAATTAACCACATCGATGACCTATAAATTATCTAAAACAATCATTAGCCACACAACCTGAAGGTAAACCCCTTTAAATTCGATTTTGGGGTAACCTTGGGAAAATTTTCAGGCTTCATCAAACACTGTTTCGACATCAAATTCGACCGTTAAAAGAAAAATAATATCATTATCATGTCACCACCTCAAATCCTTAGGAGTGTAGATGACTTCAAGGAAAATTTATCAACATCCAATGATTCTTATCCAATATTGCATGCAATTTTATTCCATTTATGATGTTGGTGAATAAGGGATTCACATATCAGCAGACCAATAACTACTAGGAATCATTAAAAATCATAATTAAATATCATCTATGTCAACCATTGAAATTTTTTAATTTTTCTGGAATCCACTAATTCTATATGTAACTACCCTGGAGTGGTAACTAGGAACATTACTCACAAAAATTAATGACACTGGAAACCAAAATATCCTTTATAATATCATCCAAACCATAATTGATACTTAAGCACACTATTTGAAAATCAAAAAGAGGTGCCACACATAAATATTCATGGTCCAAAAACTGAGGCACTAATTACAACACCGCAATATTTATTTGGTCTCCTGTACAAACCTACTAAAATATGTCTTAAGTCTTCCTGTGTTGACTGGATGTTTGGCATGGTGGGTGGTTATCCTCCAATAATTTATTATATAGTTTATGACTCGGAAATAGTAAAAGGCAAGGCATTGGTAGATGTTTTTACAGAATACCTATATATAGAAACAAAATCATTAAATACTAAATTTCCAGATGAATATATCTTTTCAATTCAAGAAAGACCCCAAATGTAGGAAATTTATTTGGATGGTGCCACAAGGATCCTGATAGGGAAGTGAATAGAAGACCCTAAGCTCAATAAGGATTGGTTACAGATCATGCCCATTTCCCAAGTGAAGGTTGTGTTACATTAAACCATCCTATTGTTAGAAGGATGTACAATAAGTGTGGTGGAATATCCATCCCTCATTGCTGGACTAGAAATAGTGCTCCAAACATCATTGATCCACATAAATTTAATAGGTGATTCAGTGTTGGCAATCAAATAGATCAATGGGGGTTATGTTATCATAAAAGAAGAGATAAAACCTTTCTTGACTATGTTCAGTGGGTAATGAAAGATTTCCCATGAGATAAAACATTTAAATACATACTACGATCACTGAATCCCTTATAAGATGCATCATAGAATGCAGCTAAATCTTTAGTAGATCCAAAATAGAAAGAAACAGTCATCAGAATTGGGAATCACTAAATGAAGTCTCCTTTTGATCATGTCATAATAGATGAGATCAATTAAATGTTCCATACACCTTAACATTATGGTTCTACAAATGTCTGGGTGATTCTAATCGTGGACTACTTCCATGATGGACTACTTCTATTGGATAGAGTTGAGAAAGAGAGAATCTGACAATAAGAAAATAACATCACTTTGTATGATGGAAAAAAATCACCAGATAATACTCTATAAATGAGTATTTTATAGATTCCTTCTAAGATTTATTGACTATGTAGATATAGATGATGTATTGAAATAAGTATATGTAGGACATTGTTCCACCCACCAGTCAGTGTACATACATTCCGAACAATTCCAAATGCATGGATACATCTGGCCTTGGATTATGGAGGATTACACCGAATTCACCATGATGTATCATTCTGTCAAATTTTCTTCTAACATTATCCACTATGTACTAGAGATGATACATATGGGAAAATAATCCATGTCATTTTCCATATCAATGATGTATGTTGTGGGGACATACCCTCCAGCTACAACAAATTTGTTCAAATATACCATATCTGCTAGTGATTTCTTATATATATGTGATGAGGCAATACCCCTCAAATAAGTATATGCAAAAATATTCTTCAACTTCATGAATCTAAAATCATTACCATATTTTATGTCCCTCAGATAATAATAATAGATAATGGAACAAATTTCAATTCTGTAGAGTTGGAGAAGCTATATTAGGAATCTAACATCAAAACCAACCATTCATCTCACTATCATGCAGCAGTCAGTTTAAATATAGAGTCTTTTAAGAATAACCTATCAAGAATAATCTAGAAGATAGTGGTAAAAGATATAAATACTTATCCTAAAAAGATCTTGTATTCCTTATGGGATTAATAGTATACAATCAATACTACCACACAGGAAACCCCTTATACACAAGTATACGAGATAGAAAGATTACTTCACATCAAGTTCCAATTACCATCTCCATATATTTACATATATTACCATATATCCATTTATTATAATTCCTTTAAACAAATGGATTAATTAGACTATATGGATGAGAGAACATTTCACACAATTTATCTCATTGAGGTCCATCAAAATTAGATATTGCATGATTTCAAAATGAAATTACACCTCCATTTGTTCCTCCATGTAGAATTGGTACTAGTAATTAGGACTCCAATTTTAACTGGAAAGAATCATCCAATTCTTTAACGAATGTGAGTGGGACCTTAATTAATAAACAAGATCCACCTTAAAATAGCTTATTCATTGATCTCAATGGATGGAGAGCTCATTATTTCCCCAACCAATAAAAGGATACTAAATAAATAATTCATGTAATCCCATGATACATGTCCTATGGGAATTACATTAAACTACACAATGTTATATATTCCATGTTGTAAGTCATTAAAATATATAGCATGTCAACCTATCCATATGATAATAAACTGCATGGTATATGTCTCAACTACACAATGGTATCCTATGCAGTCATCCTTTGTTGGACGACCATAAAAATCATGTCATATCACCCATGTCTCAAGATGATAAACCACATGACACCAAATTCAATGTCACATGACCTTAAAATATGAGAAAAACTCATTTCCGCACGATTTAAAACTGTATGATTCACATCCATGCTACATAATGTAAAAGCATGTATAATTTGGATCCCTAATTGAGTGGGTCATGGTTATTGGTGTTTTTTTCCACACATTAATTCCATATCTAGGTATGTTTATATTTTTATACCAATGAGACATGTAGGGACACCTAGAAATCACCTATTTGGATCAACATCATTTAAGAGAATATCAAGGTTCTCTATACCTACATCAAAATCTGATTGATTTATGGAACTCTATTAAAGAACTATAAGTGGATTAATTCGTTCCATTTCATGATATATAGTCACTCATGGACCTCTAATATTGGTACCATCATTAATACTACATCTTTTCCATGTTGGAAAACCATCTTCATTAACACTATATGTTAAACAACATGGCTAACATACTTGTCATGTGACAATAAACAACCCAGTATTTTAAACAACTATGGGTGGATTGATTATCATTCCAATTATATATGTATTGATGTATAAATTTTCAATCCTTTTTCCATCTGCAATGAAAATAAAAAATGTTCGTACACCTAGTGTATGGGCCTGACCGGCTCATGGATCCTTTCAATAACTATGTATGGCTTGATTCTCATTCAAATGAGACATGCAACGATGCTTAGATATTACATATTGGTCTAAAAAGTATACTATAAATAACACTATTCTTATATTTATGAATTAGATATACATAAAAGGATCAAATACGGGTTCTCATCCTATCTATGAGCCAGTGTTCAATAATAACCCCTTTCAAAAAACATGAATTTAGTTATTATGGAGAATCGTTTCTTCTAGAAATACATGTGGGATAATTATTTCTACAAAATATACATAATGATATTTATTTATTATACCATGGGTTGAGCCACAATATTAAATTTTCACATCGAGTCTCCAACATCCTTACCGCAAGATGTTAAATTGAATGGATGATTTCCTCACCGCCTGAATTTATACTGTATGGTTCCCTGAGAACTATGTGTTTCTATATTATCATTCAAATGAGATATGTAGTGACTCCTAGACCCTATAACCTTTTCATGGACACATGTTAAATAAAAAAATCCCCCTCTCTTGAATACATACAATGATCTATAGAGGAAAACTTAATTTGGGTCCCCTAATTTAGGGGTTCACAAAAGAAACAATGATTCCCCCTTCCTACACATTAGTCAGATCCAGGTAAAGGGAATTTTAAATTTAGTGACAATTTTAGTTAAAAGGATTCCTTTGAGCTTTGAAATATCCCTTCAATTCATTATACTCTTAATATTGGAAGCATTCCGATATTAATAATCTCTCTCCATCTACTAGTGATAAAATGTATGATACCTGATGGGTCCCTTTTAAGACTATATTGTAACATTCCCTAGTAGGATTTGAATAAATCACCCATATAAATGGCATGTTATCCAAAATATGCCACTATTTGACTATTTATTCATATGCCCTAATTGTATTTGGATAAATACTACAAAAAAATTGATTTGTAAAAAAAAGTGACACAATTATTCCTTGAGAGAAGCCTCTAATATATCTGTAATACTAGACGAAATTATGCTAGGAACCATGATTCGAATGTGATCAGCATTTTTCCATTACATATTTGTTTCATATCATTTTTCCTAATGCAATAATTCCCTAGGAAGGGGTTTATAATGTCCCAATCATGTTAGAAGTGACCTGGAAGAACTGTAGTCTATCTAGGCCACATACTACTCATTATTTTCAATAAACTATGATCCTTATCATGTGATACAAAACAAAATGAAACCATGTTGTCCTTAATACATGACATTAAACTGAATATTTCTTCTTTAATGAAAGTTGTTAAACCATATAGTTGACATCCCTCGTATCTGATGCTAAAATGTCCCTCATCCTTGTTTCATGACGTTAAACAATGTAACCTCCAAAAAACAATGCACATATTTATTTTCATACTAATTAGATACATATAGATGACCAAATCTTACATATTTGGCCCAATCATAAGAAAAAAAGCCACCATATTCTAGTGTTTTAGTTGCACCAGCGTAGGATACCATTTCACCTATTCTTGTGTAATTTTGAATTTAAATACTACTTCTATTTTCAAGAACATACCATCCAAAAACGATGCTCCATGTTTGGGGAAAAATAAATCTTCATAAACATTCATTTTTCATTATAAATATAATAACCAATACCCAAGGACACCTTTATCTTGACTATGTTGTAACATGCCCTATATTGATTTTCATGAATCCCGAAAGGGCCAATAAACCAAAGTATTCTATTGTTTGTCAATGTTGGAACATTACTTAGTTGGATATTCATAAAGTCATCAACAAAAAGGTTTTTTCAAGTAGTGGTGAATTTTTCTTTAGGGGAATCTTCTTATAAATATGTAAAAACCAAAGACATCGTTCTTTTTTTCATACTTGTATCAACTGAAATCTTAGATTTAGAAGCTCCAAGATTAAAGCTTATGAATATTCCCATATCATGTCGGATAATAGACAAACGTTACCAATATTATCACCATGTAATGGTCAAATATTAAACTTTTGGTCAAAGATATGTGAGCTTAAATATAATCCCCAGTGTCCATGATGTATGACATGAAATCATATGGAATAACATCCTCACCATAAGATGCTAAAATAGATAGGCCATATCCTATCACATGGCATTGAACTGTATGATGCTTTAAACCTTTCCAGAGAGGGGAGTCCCCCCATGACATTAGTATTTTAAAATATTTTACCCACTGTCAAATTGGAAAAATTAGTTTAGGTACAGTATAAAAATTGTGGATAATGAAAAATCAGATACTCTCTTCATTACCACAGACCTTTCCTCAGAAAAACACCCTTTATGGTCTTGAAAAATTTATAGCTTCAAAAATTTATAAGATATTAACAAAGGAATATTGGAATTCTTGAGGATAATAGTACTCTGACTGTGTTGAATATTTATTATTAGGATATACCTCCTCTATTACCATGATAATCAATAATGATTCTTTGAAAAATCCTTTCAATCATGGTATGTGACCATTCCTTAAATACATGTTTCATATCATGTTTTATATTGTTAAATCAAAAATTTTTGATTTCACATTATAATTGGTGTAAGTGAAGGATTTCATAAAATTATTTAGTACCAAGACTTTCTTGGGTCATCATTCTAAAACTTATCAACAAAGATGTTCAGCCTAAAATATTAGACTTATTAGTCTAGCTTGAAAATTTTTAAACTAACCACAAATATATAGAAATTAATCACCTATATTGAATCCCTTAAAGGGAACTCAAGATAAAATTTTAGTCTCAAATCACTAGACCTATACTATTCATGGTTTTAGAAAGAATGTAGTAGTTAAAAGATAAAAGTCACAAAACATGTTAGACTGAAAACTGTAAAGGTTAGCCTAAGAAAAATCCAAGTCAGTCCTAATAATTCTTCATCATTATACATAGGAAAAAATTAGGTCAATGAAATAAAATATACAATTTTTTTAGTGTTGTCCGTATGAACCTAGAAATAGTATAACTACACTATAGAGCCCCAATAGTTTAGGAAAAATCTATAGAATTATTCCATAGTTGAGATAGATACCAATCCAACCAAATGATGTTTGAATGCTTCAATGTAACATATTTTTCCATTATACTCAAATTTATTTCATTCTGAATGAATTTAATTATAGGGGCAGTTATTGACAATATGAAATGTGTTCCATGCACTTTTCTACAAAATTAATTGTGTGATCCTCACTTAGACACCAAAATTCAGGTTTCGGTATAAATATGGATTAATGTAGGAAGATGGACCTGGACCTCCCTTTCAGAATTGGTTATGGTTTTGTAATGAATGATGAGGTTTTAGGCGTCATGTCCAAGAACATCCTTGACCAGGACCGAATTTTTCTTAGCATTACTCTCTATTTTTTATGGTGGTCAGTGACATTAGTAAGGGGACTAGGATGATGGGATAGGACCACATGCCATCAATGATCTCATGTATGGGTGAGGGAGTGCCTACCCCATTGTATAGAGAGAAGGTCCGCCTATGTGGTCGTGCATGCACCAACCCCATGTGCTAAGATGTTGGCCCATGCATTTCCTATAAAACCCAGAAGGTGAAACCTTCCCTTCGAGTGTAACATGAGTGCACCAATCATATTCACTAGAAGCCCCGTGAATCCCCCTATACAGAACTGAGGGACTACCCACCCTTGTGTGGGGTAGCTATGGTGGTACCTATTACATATACCTATGCAGAAAAACTCCTTTAAACATGGTTCCATAATTTTTGATAAATTGGACACTATGGATCTACAATTTTACAATTTAGTAATTGGAATAAGACCTAAAGCTCCGGTCATGAAGCCCCTTTGACCAGGTCCTCCAAAATCTCACAGGTATCTCTCCAAAAATGAAGATAATTGAGAATTAAGGTGGATAGTGAGATCAAAGTCCCTATATGGTCTGAAGAAAAAGGCACATGTGTATAACCATCTACCCCTTAGTTTACATCCACTAATAAGAAGGACCCTTACCTAATAAAGGATCTACCAGAGTCCCACATAGGGAAACTTGAAGAGACCCAGAGTGCCAACACTATGGCCTCTCTATATGGTTTTTCACATGTTATCCATTTTCCAAGGAATTTATATCTCACATTGGTCTTCCCCATACATGAAGCACCTCTACATCATCCTAGGACATACACAAAACACCATCACCCACCCAGACATAACCGACATGATCCTACATTTAATCCCTCTTCCTATACACCAATGCTAGTACTCCTCTTCCTATGGATCCCATGTGCAAGGTGAACTAAATTTAAACCTCCACCAAAGCCCTCAGACATGAAAACCCATTGAAAGAGGAACACCATAATGTATCCAAATTTGATATGCATTCCTTTGGTTAAAGTTGTCCCACACATTCCATATTTAATGTGTATAATCCTTGGGGTATATGTGGATATTAATTCCCATAGTCATGAGGACACAAACCCTATGGGTGGTTCAAGGGGTTTTGGGTCTTAGGTATGAGGGAAAATTCCATTTTTTTAACTCTTAATACATAATACCATGTACCACTAGTTCTAGTGGGTATGGAGAGTATAACACGTTTCTTTCTCTTTGAGGATTAGTGTCTTGTTATCATTTCATTCCCATTATGAAATATTAGGGGAACCCTCCTCGTGTAATCCCCAAGAATTTCTTATAGGAACACTCCTGCTTCATTTTTTCCTCCTTCTACATTCCCATGGGGTGTATTTATATAGGTATTCAGACATGAATATCCTGGATACAATGATGAGAAGGAATACGAACATAAAAGTCCTTCTTCCTCTCTTGTTGCCCCAATATTTTCTTCCAGTGGTGGATGGATTTTGTGGTTAGTTAGATCTTTTAATTATTATTATTTTTCAAATTTTATCATGGATCATGTAGGTTTAGATGTTAAATATGATTTTGAAATTCAAATGTTCCGATGCATTTATAGGAAGATAATATTTTTTTCGGATCTCTCTCTTCCCGTCCTTTAGAGGACCTCCGTAGTCAAGGGTTCCCAAAGCCATGTATCTGACCATAAGGTATTCCTTCATAGAGTAATCCCCCAGACATTGTTGTAGTAGCTGAAATGTTTTCTCTAATTCTCATTCCTTGGTCATAGATAGGTGTCAGTTTAACTATATATGATACCAAAATAAAAAAAATTGATTGGAACATTCGAAACCCCTTCACTTTCCCTTTCAGTTCCACCATCCATCCACCAGTGTACAAATAATATTTTTTGGTTTCCTAAAAAATATTCTTTACTATTGTTTCTTACAATGAGAATGAATCATGGGAGATTAGAGTTTAGTAGTGGTCATGAAATTCACACAATACCATACATATGGTAATCATTTCAAGTGTTTTACCCAACCAACTAAGGTCCTCATATCTAGGATAATCCCTAACCATTTATTATCATATTAATGGGACATGTCTCATGTGAGAAAAACAATTAAGGACCTCTATAACCATGCATACTAAAAACCATTCATCCATACCAATGGGGACTCATTCCCTTTGATACAAACATTCAGTGGTCCTCTATAGGAATGGGTCCTCATGACTGAACTATTTGGGTTTGATTCTCCTTCAAATGTGATGCATACGAATCCTCTCTGAGGTCCAAGAGAAACACATAAAATCAATAATAATTCACTCTAGATCATATTCATAGTAGATTATTTTCCAACCTGGATGTACATATCCTTTCAAGGATCCCTAAATTTCTTCCTTATAATTCTAGTACCGAATTTCACTAGGAACCATTTGCCTAGAAGTTCTTGTCATATGATGCTAAACTGCATGGTTTTGTCCTTATCACCTGACCTTAAAAGGTATGAATCCTAGTAAGTGGAATAAAAACTACATGGGTTTTGATTCTATTCATGAGGATGTTTAAGAATACCATCTAATGGGTCCAATCATTATATTAAAACTATTCTCATATCCCTAGATGATGAAACAATCTAAAGCACCCCGCTATGTGGCTGAAAACATGACTTATAATAATAAATGAAAAAATTATATCAAATTTGTACATAATAGGGATCCATTAATGGAGAACCTATCCTTTAATGAAGAACCTCAGATACATTTTATTTATTTGAAATTACATGTATGCTAATGATTGATTACTAATTAGAGGGTGACTAATGTCATAAATGGTAATTAATGAAGGATTTTCAAATAGATATTAAATATTTATGAGTCCCATAGTATGAAAAAATTCCCCCATAATAGTGATATGAGTTGGACCTCCCATCCACTTGACTAATGTGAGTTCTTAGTAATTGTTTTCCAAGTAACCCAACAAGAACATACCTTTTGAATGTAGTTACATGAGTCATTAGGGACACATAAACCATTAGATGTTTCCATCTCCACAAATAAAACCCATTAGATACCATTAGGAATTAGTGATTCTGATGTAAATAATTATACAAAAGGCAACCCTCTGAAATCAAATATCGGGTGACTGATTTTCATCGAAAATAGATATAATGATGGATTTTAAAAATTTATATGATATATATGATATTTTTTATACTTATGGAAATTTAATATCACAAATTCTTTATTCTGATCCATTCCATTTTAAATATGATATTGTTTCTCATGTGTACAGTTGACTATTTCCTCACAAAGTGATGTTATTCTATTTTAACTAAATTTATATATGGAAGTTAATGATGATATATGAATATATGTGATATAAATGACATGATATTGATTCAGTAAAATTAATATATCACCCAATTCATTACTCTTCCACCCAATAATGAAATTATAACAACGCTCATGATTGTATACAACCTACTGTCTCCAGAAAGGGTTGTCATTCATCCTACATGATCACATTTAAAGAAGGATTCTAAAAATATAAACAATATGTAAATAAGAAATTGAACAAATTAATATAATTTTGTAGATGATTGATCTATATCCTATAAAAAACAATTTTAAAATTCAATGAAAAACATTAATGAGAACATATGAAAATTAACACAAAAAAACAAAGAAATATTATTATAAAATGGGTGGTAAAATGATATAATAGGATCATATATGATATTATAAATATAAATATGGTTCTGGAATAAATAAATAAAATCATAAAAACTAGTATATAGTATTTTAATTCCTATTCTTATAATAGTAATTATGTGGTAAGGGAATTCATCTAAATTTTCCCTATTTGAGTAACTTTTTATTGTTATGCACATAATTAATTTTACATATTGTGCATACTTCCCCTTTGAAGAGTAATATCATGATTACTTAATAATTCATTGTATTTAATGTTTTGATATGAATTATTTTTTTCAAATGTATTTTTATTTAATGTTACCAAGTGTTAATGAATTTTATAATTCAATTCATTTTATTAGGTTATATTACATCATTGAAATATTTTATATTCAACGATTATGTGTGTAAGAAATATTTAATTTCATATTATTTTATTTATAGTTTTATTATTTTATTTTATTTTTATAAACATAATGGGATCATTGAGTAATTATAATTTCAATGTAATTATCATTGAAAGGGTTTTTTTCAAATTCTCATTCTAATATAAATGGTTTATTCTTGAATTTCAATTGAAATAAGTTATTTGATAATATCCAAATAAAACCATTTATATTTATTATCATATATTTATTGATGATATTTTTAGGTACTACTACCATTTTAACTATTTTTTAGTTAAAATAATTGATAAAATGTTCTTAAGAAATTTTTACTAGATTTCTCTCTTCAGTCAGAAGTCTTCTTCAACCAAAACCATATTTTCAAAAAATGTTTTTAAATATATTTTTAGCCTACCCAAAATGATTTATTAATCAAATTTTTAACCATTTTTAAATTATATAATATTTTTTTGAATGTAATCTTCCCGTCATTTTCAAAATTTGGTCAGTTTAGATTTTGGTGAAAATGTGAATGGAATCTTTGTTTTAACATACTTCGCATTTATTAAAATTCCTAACCTCATTAAAACTAATGGTTTTTAAAATATTAAATATAAGTTTCAATTTTTATTCTCAATGAAATTTGTTTTAATTTTTTTTGTGAACTTTTATTTTTCAAATGATTTTCGAAATAAAAAAGTTATTTTCCTCAATAATGTTTTTAATTAAATTTTTATTATATATATATATTCACCAATGAAATCAACACTTCACTTTACATATGATTCACTTGGGATATGATTTTTTGATATCATATGTTTTATTTGTTTGTTGTTTATGATCATTTTGACCATAAATCGTATTCACATTCACATCCCTGATTCATTTTTATAGACATAAACTTTTCTTTGAGACATTTATTCTCTTTTGATCATTTTTCAATTAATTTATCTTAAATATACATAGAATTTTTGTCACATATATGAAAATTTCATAGACTATATATGAATTTTACATATGGTGTTTACATTGAATGGTAATTGATTATCTAAGAAATAATGATAGATACACGTTATTTACTCAACATAGATATTTATTGATAAGAAATATTGATTCTAGAATTAAATTAAGTATTTGGTATATGGAGAATGATTTAGAAATATAGTGACAAGTGGGACCCATAATTATATATCCCCTTACTACATCTATAGTCCTATGAGGAAAATCAGTAAGCTAAATTTAAATGGGTTTCTACCAATAGTTTAAATTGCCTTGTCATTGTTCTTGAATATAGAGGTATCATATGCCTGAGAACATGATGTCTAATAATTATGTATTAAATTCATCAAGAATTTATATATTATTAAAAAAGATAAAATTTCAATAAAATTATCTTTGGATTCTTTCAATCTCATTTTATTTATTAAATGGAATGAATGTTTTTGGTTATTTAACTATCCATATTGATTATTACTTATCCATTTATGATAACCATGTCATCGATTAAATGGAATATCTTTTATTTCATTTACCATATGATATTTGATATGTTGTTTAAATAATTTAATAGAATATTGTGCTCAATTATTTACCTATCCATGATTATTCTTATTGACTCATGATGGAATCCATTATATATAACCTTTACTGATCATTTTTGGTAACCCTTATTTTATTTCCTTTATAAGGAATACATGAATTTTAATATGACTTATATGTAAGTATAATCTTGGGGGAATAATGTTATTCATGAAAAAAATTATATTGTAATTTTTATTTTCAAATTTATTATGGGAATCATGTATGTATAAATTTTACCAAAACTACTTATCAATTTGGTCATTTGGGGGGAGATTCCATGTTTCTCATTCCAATGTAATAAAGTTAAAATCTAACTCTGGGATACTATGGTTAGGTTCATTACATAAATTATAATCATTTACCATGGTCCCTGGAATTTTCATAAGGGTTATATTTCTTCTCTTAAAAATTACATTCAGTTGTGGGGTAATATGAAAATAAAGGACGCGACTACACCCATTTTGTTTGTGTAGTCATTCAAATTATTGAATTTCAAACATATTTACCTGATCAATTTTTATAGTCTTAATTATATTTCCACTGATATTCTCTACAGATCTAGCATACTTAGAAATATATGATAGAGCTTCACTTTTATGAGCATTTAAAAAACCTATGAATATCATTAATAATAATTAACTATATCATAGGCATAATGTTTTCTTACATAACAATAAACTATATAGGGTCCAAAAAATCCATGTCTTTCAAGAATACTATTTTTTATATTGATATATATTTCTTTTATTTGAATGGTATTTGATGATTCATTCCCTTTTGAAAAGGACTGTATACATTTTCTATGGGGAATTCTATCTTGGGTAGATCATGGACTAAACTGCTCCTAGATATATTTACACATGGGTGAATATTGACATGTCCTGGTCTCATATTCCAAATCCATGATTCCTTGAGAATTTCTCTTAATGAATAAACAATTTTAGAAAAAAAAGGAATATAAATCTACATCACCAACATTTTCTTTTCACATATAAATAAAAACAAATGAATGATTAGAATCAAAAAATTAAAAGATTTGACTTCAATAATTACATGAAAACCATCATTACACAATATTGAAATTCTAATATGATTATATTTTCATCTATATACAAATAAAACATTATAAATTAAAATTGTACAAGAGTTATTGATTTGGACATGTCCAATTATCTTCCCATTGGTATTGTCACTATAAGTGGCTTGTACACCATCCAAATTGATTTGGTTATGGAAACAAGATCAATCCTATGTTATATGAATAGAATATACACTATACATATAACATATGTTCACGATGGAACTCTTCAAATAGGTCACATACAAAGGATATTTAATCCCAAAATAATATTTATACCAATATTTTATTGAATCCAGATATTTTTCAATAAGTTCATTAAAAATATAAATTGGATTTCTTCTTTCCTATCAAGAAGACACAGAAATTTAATAAAGACATGTTATTTGGTCTGGAAAAATAATAACAGTTATTGGAACTAGTAGAACTAGAACTGGGAAAAATTTATTTTTATTGATCTATTTTTTTCCATATTAATATCATATTCTAGTTTTGTATTTAAGAGTATCTTTTTAAACAAGAAGTTTGTTAATGTATTTTATTGTATCTTATAATATCACTAGATATTTCATTAATTGTTAATTAGATTATATTCTATAATTATTTTCCTTAATAAATATATCATTATATCTGTTTTCTATTTTAAGACCTATTTTAAATTAAGAAGATAAATCATGATGCTTCATTATACTTTGTTATTTTTCATTCAATTCAATAATTATATCTATCATCATGTTACGATATTCAAATAATTAATCATTAGACATATTATCATCATTTTTCCTAGTCTAAGATTAATTTAAAAATGAGAAGGGTTTAGGAAAAAATCTAATTCCATATATGTGCTTTTCATGAAACACATATTAGCTTTGTTATTTTTGTCTTCTTTTTTAGAGCCTGAGTCACTCAAATTATCCTCAGCGGCACTTCAAGTGGATTTTATGTCATTTAAAAAAAATATCTCTAATACTCATATTTCTTCTTACACTTCCACTTGGGACTTACTTCATGGATGTGTCCTTTCCTTTTACATTTATAGAATTTTATTTCAATGGAAGAGTCATTATTTTTTCATTATTTTCAAAAATACCCCTTTTCACAATTTCATCTCTAACTGCATTAATTTACAAACATTTTATTTCTTAAAAAATTGTAAAATTTCTGAAAATGTTTTCCAAATATTCTTCACTATCATATGGAGATTCTTCTTAACTTTAGATTTTAGCATTGATTTTTTTGTTAATAGTTAGATGTATTAAAGGAAACTAAATTATTATTTAGATTACCCAATTCCATTTAATTAGCATGAAATTCATCTTCATAAATCATAATATTTATGATTATTCTTTTTAAAGTTATTTATAATGTTACAAGACCCTATTATGGACATAGAGGTTCCTCTTGTTCTTTCTAGTAGGCATTTGAGAAATTGTATTCCTTAATCCCTATTAGTAATCATCTTTTTTATTGCGTGTATTATTTCAACAATGTCATTGATCCTCATATGCATGATAGTGAAAGAATAATCATACTATATCTTTAAACTATCATATTAAATAGTATAAGTTCTTCAACACGTATCCTTGTTATTTGAAGTT
The DNA here is from genome assembly GCA_963277665.1 of Viscum album. Taxonomy (NCBI): domain Eukaryota; kingdom Viridiplantae; phylum Streptophyta; class Magnoliopsida; order Santalales; family Viscaceae; genus Viscum; species Viscum album. The sequence continues at coordinate 942,546,258 of OY728129.1, forward strand.
TCTTCATCAGATTTAGAAAAGTTATCTAATAATTCATAGGTAGTATCATAGGAATATATTAAGTTAAATTCATCTTTAATAAATGCACAATATGAAGCATTCATAAATTTATAGTTATAATCATATTCTTCATTAGGGGTATCACTCTATAAAGATCTAGTAGATTGAGTTTTTTCTTACTTATATACAATTACTGTATTGATATCAATCCCCACACATTCTATGTGAAATTCTATTTTGATTTTCCATTGAGAATGTTTATTTCCATTAAATTAAGGAGGATGAGTAGTGATAGTTATATATTGTCTATTGTAATACATAATGAATTAAATATAGATAAAATTGAAACTTTATATTCATAATTAATAAGAGATCAAATAAAAAATGGTATTTTGATAGCTTTTGATACCAAATGTTTGTTAGAGTGAAAAACTAATGGGGGGGGTTGATTGATACTGAAAATATATTGTCTTCTTAAAATTAATTTAAAATTTGAATTCCAAAATTGATAGAAATTACCAATTAAAAAAAGTAGAAATATATAATATGATATTTTTTAAATGCTCTCAAAATATATATCCCTACTCTGTTAAAAATAATATTCTATAATTTATATTTTGGAATAACTATATTCATTTAAAACGAAGTATATAAAACTATTGTTTAATTTAACTATCAAAGTTATGTTTTGATTAATAAATATATACAAAAAATAAATTAATTTTAATATTATGAAATAAAATAGATAGAAACAAAACAAAATATTAATAATGGGTTCATTCTAAATCTGATATTTAGTCCACACTACCTTGAAATCACCTCCTACCAAGAAAATTATCAATAAATAAACTCATCCAAAAACTTGATCGAGTTTTGTATACAACATCTCACAAGTATATCTAGTCACAGAGCCAATTATTTAGCTCTTTAAGAGACAAAAAAAGATTATATTTCAACCATGACCTATTCTAAAGTTGTTCATGAAGATAATGATAAAATATTTAAGAGAGTATCATGTACTCTCTATTTCATCATGTGAGACTGTGTTTCAAGAAATATAAAATGTTAGAAAAAAAACATAAGTTAAATTTAAATTATAAAAATAATGTGAAGTAGATATAATATATAAAACTTCATGCAACTTGATCTGAATAAATTTGGTTGTTTGATATCAAAGAATTTTTTTTTTTGAATAAGATCTGAAAAATTTCAGGGTATGTTAACGAATGAAATTTATTTTGGATTCTTATCTATACCACAGGTTAATAGGATGTATCCTCTCTTATTCTCTATAAAGGAACGTATCTAACACATATTTTCTATAAAAACCATCACAAGATATGTTTTTCTTTATAAAATTATCTGCATCCAAAATTACCCTTTGAAGAATAATCAATGCAATATTAAATTCCCTGACACTTAATTTAACATTTATACTGTTGTCTATTGAAGATTTATAATAATTCACTACTAGTTTATACATGATAATATGTATTAACATAAAACATGATTAATTTTCCCAAAAAATGACACTATAAGTTGGAATGATATGTTGATGCCGAAAGGTTTCATGGTTAGTTCATCAAATCACACAGTCAATTCGTTTTCTCATATAGTAGGTTCATGACTTCATAAAGTAATTTGTTTCTTCCAATGGGCAATACAATGATATACATGGTCATTATATTACGTAATGAAAAAGTATACATAACATGTAATGATATTTTGATTTTACATGTGGTAGGTATATATCTATCTCATGGTAGGTTTATTGTAGATGTGGTGTATAGATTCTTATTATATAGTATATTCAACTTGAATGTATGGTTAGTTCATGATAGAAAACTTTTGGTGATTTGAATCATGGTAATAAGTTAAAACATATGTTTGGTTTAAATATAATGCGTGGGTAGGTGTCATGATTACATGAACATGATAGTATGTTCAAAATCCTCATATGTTAAGTATACCACTCATGCGGTATGCTTGGCACAATCAGTTCTAGACTTATCCATTTCTACATGATTAGTCAAGAATGTTATTCACTAAAATAAAATATTATATTCATTAATAAGTGTAAGAACCCAATTTTAGCTTTGAAAGACTTTGAGATATTTCTTGATGTCTTTCCAGAGCAGCACCTTCAGACGGTGTGCGATTCTGAGCCCTGGAGTGGCCAGAATTAAATTTTCAGTGCATTCACACTGGAAACACCAAATAAATGGGATAACTCCTAAACGGTGCACCGGATTAGGAATCTGAGTGTATGTATGGGTCAGGAATGGGTTGTTTACCCTAGGAACGACATAAAGTTTGTCGGCGCGGGAAATTTGGACCCCTCGCTCGCTCTCGGAACGTTAAATGGATAAATTAATTAATTTATTTATCCATTTAATGGTGAAACTAGATTATATATTAAACAGTGGCTCAGATTGGAAAACCGAGGGCACCGTTGAATTCGGAGTGTGTCGTTTACCCTAGGAGGGGTATAAGTTTTGTGGGCGCGGCCCGTCTGTGAAAAATGGCCCTAGTGGTGTTTTCGTAATTTAGCGGCTTCGAACGTTAAATTTTATAACTTTTGAACAGGGTCTCGAATTAAAATTCCGAGACCTCCGTTGTGCTTGGGAGGTGGTGTTTACCCTAGGGGAGGCTTAACCTTGACCCTGCTGAGGGTTCGGGTTCGGACCGACGGGTGGGTGGTTAAGCGTTTCTATTTAAACGCTTAACTCACACCCCTCCCTCTTCCTCTTCCTCACCTGGACAGCAACATGGAGGAAATCCTCCCTCTCCTCCTCCAACTCTGGTGAAGCATCTCCGGCAAGGCGCGGCGCGGCGCCGGACTCCCCGTGAAGCTCCGGGCATCGCCCAAGAGGTAGGAGGTCTTGGTGTGTGTTTTAATTTCCGAACCTCCTTTCATGCTCAATTATATATGTCAATTTGTTGTTTTATCTTCAAACAAGTCCCATATTTGCGTAGTATAAATTGTGAGCTTCCCATTTCACTTTTCGGTTTCAGAATCGGAGTTCGGAGTCGACCGCCATCGTCCGCCGAAGTTTGCGGGTTTTGAAGGGGTTTCCGGCCGGTTTGGGTGCTCCGGCGGTCCGAGGCGCGGTGGCACAGGCGAAGGGAAGCGGCGGTTCCCTTAGCGGCGGCGGCTTCTCCTCGGCAGGCGGCGGCCTCCTCGGTGTCGGCCGGGGCTCGCGGATGGAGAGCGGCGCCCGGCGGAGGCTCCAGGCGGAGGCGCTCCGCGGCGGAGCGAAGGCCGGGGTCGCGCTGTGCGACCCCGCGACTGGACAGAGACTCGCGTGACGCGGGTATTCGCGTGGAAGGCTGATCGGCCGTGTCGGCCGGTCGGTGGAGGAAACGCCCGCACGGCGCGGGGGCGAGCACCCCGTGGGAGGCGGCTGGGCCGCGGTCCCAGCGGGCCTGCCGGAGCGGGCCAGCTCGAGCGGGGCGGACCGGCCGGACCGGGCCGGTCCGACCCAAGGGAGTTCCCCCTTTAAATTTCAGACGCCCGTAGCATTCGCTACGGGCGTGCCGTCAGCGGCAGCGCGGACCTTGTGTCGAGGGGAACGTTTTGAGATGGTTTCGGGAATTTTTAATTCCTGAAACGAGGGGCTGTGGAGGCGCGACGTGTCTTTAAGTGGACGAGCATTTTTCCGAGATTTTTGTTTTGGACGACGCGGACACATCCGATGTCTGAATTGGGCGTTGTCCGTGGGGATGCGACCCTGGTGTCGAGGTGGAGGTTTCCAGGGAGTTTTCGGGCGCCGAAACTGGAGTTGAGGCATGGACCCCATGGCCCGTCTTTCGAGATGCGAGCAGCGTTGTACCGCTTTCTCACCGGGCGTCCGTTTGGGGCGTGCGAGCAGTCGATTCTGGATGTTTTTCTGAGGGGATTGCAATGGTGCAATCCGACCGCTCTAATTCGGCACGATGGTGCGGGGCCCACAAGGGTCGTTTGGGCGTCGACAGTGATTTTCCATATTTATCATCGGGCGACCGTTTTGGACAATTGAATAGTCCATCTTGTGTGCTTTTTCGAGAGGATCGCAACGGTGTGATCCGTTCGTTGAGTTTCAGGACCAGGATGCGGGTCCCATGTGGCACCGCTCGTGTGCGGTGCGCCGGAATGCATCTTTTTCTTTGGATACCCGTTCCACTCAAGTGAGTAGTGCTTTTGACGTGCTTTTTCGAGAGCATTGCGATGGTGCAGTTCGCCCGGCCTTTTTCGGAGACGTGGTGTGGGTCCCACCCGACCCGGCTATGGTGAATAGTACCCTTTTTATTGGGTGTCCGTTTTGTGCGATTGAGTACTCAATCCCATGTGTTTTTTCGAGGGGATCGCAGTGGCATGGTCCGTTTGTTTAGTTTTCGGGATCTTGGGGCGGGCCCCACACGGGTTTGGTTACGGTGAATAGTATATTTTTCACCGGTTGACCGTTTCGGGTGAGTAAGTAGTCTATCTCGCGTGTTTTTTCGCAAGGATTACAATGTTGTGATCCATTTGGTTGGTCGTGCCTGGGCCTTTGAGGTGTAGTTGTTACGTCACGCCTTCGCGTTGATGCTGGGTGTCGTGTGCACGATAGCCTTTGGGCTGGAACATGGTATACTCTGGGAGTATACGGGAACCCTTGGAGGTACATATGGTTGTTTGTACCTGAGGACGTTTGTACGCTTGGTTGGGGTTGAGATGGGGCCACACATTGTGTGGGCCCCACGTGTGTGTCGGGCTCTGCTTTATGTACTTTGACCTCTCGCGGCTTAGAGGGTTCCTCTGTGCTCGTTTGTTTGACCAGCAGGGTGGAGTTTTTCCCCTGGCTCGGTGCTCATTGGTTTGACCAGTAGGGTTGAGTGGTATCACCTTGGTTTCGTTCTCGATGGATCGGCTGGTAGCGGTGCTAGTGACACCCAGTGACGGAGCAGGCACTGAACTTCTTTTGGATGAGTTGTTCTGGAGTTGGGTGGTTGCACGATACCCACTTCATGTTTGGTTGGCCAGTGTTGTACCCTCCAGTGGATATGGCTTGAGCAGTTCTGAGTTTTACCCTCCAGTAGGGCTGGGCAGTGGGTTACTCATCGGCTTCTAGGGTCTACCCTCCAGTAGAGACTGGGCAGTGGGTCACCCGACACTCTTAGGGTCTACCCTCCAGCAGAGACTGGGCAGTGGTTCACCCGACGCACTTAGGGTCTACCCTCCAGCAGAGACTAGGCAGTGGGTCACCCGACGACCTCTTAGGGTCTACCCTCCAGCAGGGATGGGCAGTGGGTTGCCCGTCGTCTAGTTCCAGTTCTACCCACCAGTAAGACTTGGCAGTGGGTCGCATGTCGACTTATTCCAGATCTACCATCCAGCGGGGCTGGGCAGTGGGTCGCCTGATGATGTATTAAGGTCTACCCTCCAACGGGGCTGGGCAGTGGGTCTCCTGATGATGTATTATGGTTTACCCTCCAGCGGGGCTGGGTAGTGGGTCGCCTGATGATGTATTAAGTTTTACCCTCTAGCAGGGCTGGGCAGTGGGTCACCCGATATCTGGTTATGATTTACCCTCCAGCAAGGCTGGGCAGTGGGACACCTGTTGGCATTCCAGGCTCAGTTCTTTCTACTAGGATAGCCTGTGGCTTTCCACTGTGATTACCAGATTAGGACCCTTGGTTGTATAGGTCGGTGATGGAACAACTTTTACTTTGAGGATAACTCTCGACTGCAGGGCGGTGACGAGGTGTGGTTTGACTTTCCCTAGAACTCTCAAGTACAAGGGGCACATTCCCCACGGAGACTCATTCTTTTTACGCGATCTAAAACCATGTGGGCGAGTCAGCGCCACCCAAAGCGGATAGTGTTGAGGTTCGGTGATTGAGCCCCTTGGCTTGCGGTTCGGGGCAGACGTGCGGGATGCTGGGCATCGATGGAGTTTACTTCTGGGACCGTTGGCTACTCTTTCTTGGGTTGAGCTATGGGATGGAGATACCCTTACGATCTTGTTTGGGCTTCTTTCTTGAGCATATGGATGTATATACCTTGTTCTAGAACCCACTTCTTGGGTTTGGTTACACTCCTTCCAGGAGAGGAAAAGACGCGCGGGGTATTCCACGTGTTTTCTGTGTCTAGCTTCTTGTGGTTGGACGAGTCTACTCTCCTGCTATAGATAGCGAAGACTCGACGGGAAGTTCATATTCTCACTGTTTCCAGCTCCTTGTGTCTGGACGATTCTACCTTCTTTCCTCTTGTTGGGTTGAGATGGACTCTTTACTGCACTCTCTGTTGTACTCATGTTCTACTCCCTGTTCTATCTAATTATCACCCTTTTCTACTTCCTTTGTTGCTCCCTCAAGCCTTCGGGGTATCCTACTGAGTATTTTTGTACTCACCCCTGCTTGGGCTTTGCCCGCACTTGGTGTGCCCGTGCAGACGACGGACAGGTGGAGCGTGACTTCAGTGGAGCGTAGGATCTTGGGAGCTTGGACCACGTGCGGTGGTCGTGGACGGATTTCAAGTGGGAGACCCCTCAGCTGTTTATTTTTCTTTACTTGTTGCCGGGTTGTGGCACCTTTTCTAGTTGGGTGCGTGTTTTGCCCCTTTTTCCTTTTCCGCATTTTACTTGTACTGTTTAGAGGTCGATGCACATTTGTGGTATATATATTGTAGATTCCATTTTCTTTACTTGTCTTTTATTTTACTCTACACTGTTGCATTGAGTGTGTTGCGTGTGTGTGTGTACAGGTACTTAGGCAAAGGCCTCCCCGAGTTGTTGTGCCTTCGGCGCTGGTCGCCAGCCCCTGGCCTATGGAGGCGGGCTTGGGGTAGTTGCGGCTCGAGCCCGGGTAGGGTCGGGTTGTGACAAAGTGGTATCAAAGGTGGTCCGTTCCTTGGGATGTTGTGTGGACATCCCTAAAAGAGGAATTGGTTGGGATTTAGGGAAACAGTGTTAACGTGTCTCGAGAGCGGCTCGCAGGCCAGGGAGTCCGGTGATGGTGCGGCGGCCGACGTATCCATTCACTAGGAACTTGATAACCCGCTTGTCGACTCGGCATGTTGAGACACTTGTTGTAGGGAAAATTTGGTTTGTGCATCACATAAGATTGAGTCTTTGACTGTCCTTATTGAGTCAGCTCCCCATCGATGTTGTTTTTGGTATATACATATATGCTCATCTGACCGTGGCACTCCTTGATAATATTCAGGATGTTTCCGTGAAGATAGCCAGCCAGGATACCAGCTTTGGTTCGTGACGACGACCCTGTGAGCTACGAGGCCACAGTCCAGGACCCATCATGCGAGCCCCTTTCTCCGGGTGGGCCGGTAGCAGCACCCCCACCTGTTGAGCAGCAGACAGCTTCAGCAGAGCAGGCAGAGTTTGAGCGCAGGTTGAGCGCGCTCCGTGAGTTCTAGTGGCAGAGACCGCTAAGGTTCAGTGGTAAGACAGACCCTCAGGCCGCAGAAGTTTGGCTCGAGGTAGTGGTTCGCCTTTTCAGGTTTGTGCAGACGCCGACAGATCAGAGAGTGACTTTGGCAGCCACCCTTTTTCATGGAGCATCTTGGCTTTAGTGGAGTCTGGTGACTCAGTTTCTTGACGAGTCGTCACTTTCGTGGGGCGACTTTTAGTTGTTGTTCCGTGATGAGTTTTTCCCCTCCTGCTTGTGCTCCATTCGGATTTAGGAGCTCCTGCAGTTTCAGCAGGGAGGGATGACGGTGGCTGAGTACGCGGCTAGTTTTGCAGACTGTGCACACTTTTACTCGGACTTGGTCCATGACGACAACATCCGAGCGCAGAAGTTTGAGCAGGGTCTCCGCCGAGAGATTTGTGCTATCATAGTACCCTTGGGAATTTCCACATATTCCGGGGTGCTAGAGAAGACACTGGTGACAGAGGGCTTCCTATCATGTTCTAGTGTTGGTGTTGGCAGTAGGCACGTTGGAGCCGAGACGTCTGCCGCAGCTAGCGGACGTCGGCAAGAAGAACCTCAACGCAGGTAGCTTTCTGACAACCGGACTCAGGTGCGTGGTCATACACCATAGTGGCACTGGAGGGCACCAGTGCAGCCCAGAGAGGTTCGGTGCTATGCTTGCGATGGGCGAGGTCACCTAGTGCGATACTGCCCGACCTGAGTTGTTGAGAGCTTCGGGCAGGCAGCAGGTGCACCACCACGACAGAGGCAGCACCATGATCGGAGAAGTGCCCAGAAAGGTGGTGCTGGAAGAGGAGAGAGAGGAACTGGAGGTGGGGGATGACGTTACGAGGTCTTCCCATCACCACTAGGTGGTCCAAGATAGGCTCTGGGAGCTGACAGTTGTGACCGAGGACAGCCGCGAGCTTCGTATGTCTACTATCCTGCAGAGCATGAGGTGATAAGAGGTATGCTCTACAGCTCTTCTACCTTCTTGCAGTAGAATTTTTAGACTCTGTGTGTGAACTTATTTCCTCCCTGCTCCTTGCTTGAGTTGATACCAGGGTGACGCAGGGTGTCGGGTCTAACCCAGTGTGGGTAAGGTAAAAAGCATGTGACCTTTTTCTCTAGTTGATGGTGTCAACTCCTACGCCTTTCGAGCATGTAAGAGAGCCTCGGTGGTGGAATCTAGTGTGACTAGATATCCTAGGGTGTTTCACCATATGGATATTCTGAAAGAGGGAATCACCGGGCCTTGTTCCAGGTGCAGGCGGTGATTCCAGTTGCGGCGTGCGACGTAGAGGTTTGACCGGGGAGGTGAGATACCCCCGAGGGCCTTCGGTCCGTTTGGGACCGTGCAAAGGGATGGTGAGGTACCCTACCGCCTTTCCTTAACCCCAATGTCTAAAGTGGGTGCACGACATCGGCAAGGTCCGATCTCGCGTAAACGGATCAATCCTTTGGTCTGTGTGTGGTGACGCAGAGCTGTGCGTGGGTTCTTCTGGGTATGGGAATGCCAGGTGTGGGCTTAGTACCCTGTGTTTCTCCCTAGTTTTGCTTTTCGGGGATGAAAATATTGAAGGAGGGAATGATGTTAGAACTCCGTTTTAGCTGTGAAAAACTTTGGGATATTTTTTGATGTCTTTCCAGAGCAGTACCTTTAGACGGCGTGCGATTCCGAGCCCCGGAGTGGCTGGAATTAAATTTCCAGTGCATTCACATTGAAAACGCCAAATAAATGGGATAACTCCTAAACGGTGCACCGGATCAGGGATCTGAGTATACGGATGGGTCTGGAATGGAGTGTTTACCCTTGGAACGACATAAAGTATGTCGGCGCGGGACGTTTAGACCCCTCGCTCGCTCTCGGAACGTTAAACGGATATATTAATTAATTAATTAATTCGTTTAATGGTGAAACTCGAGTATCTCTTAAACGGTGGCTCAGATTGGAAAACCGATGGCACCGTTGAGTTCGGAGCGTGTCGTTTACCCTATTAGGGGTATAAGTTTTGCGGGCGCGGCCCGTCTGTGAAAAATGGCCCCAGGGGCGTTTTCGTAATTTAGCGGCTTCAGACGTTAAATTTTATAACTTTTGAATGGGGTATCGGATTAAAATTTCGAGACTGCCGTTATGCTCGGGAGGTTGTGTTTACCCTAGGGGAGGCTTAACCTTGACCCTGTTGAGGGTTCGAGTTCAGACCGATGGGCGGGTGGTTAAGCGTTTCTATTTAAACGCTTAACTCACCCCCTCCCTCTTCCTCTTCCTCACCTGGACAGAAGCAAGGAGGAACTTCTCCCTCTCCTCCTCAAGCTCTGGAAAAGCAGCTCTGGCAAGGCGCGGCGCGGTGGCGGACTCCCCGTGAAGCTCCGGGCATCACCCAAGAGGTAGGAGGTCTTGGTGTGCGTTTTAATTTCTGAACCTCCTTTCAAGCTCAATTATATATGTCAATTTGTTGTTTGATCTTCGAAAAAATCCCATATTTGCGTAGTATAAATTGTGAGCTTTCCATCACACTTTATGGTTTCGGAATCGGATTTCGGAGTCGACCGCCATCGTCCGCCGAAGTTTACAGGTTTTGAAGGGATTTCCGACCGATTTGGGTGCTCCGGTGGTCCGAGGCGCGGCGGCTTCTCCTCGGCAGGTGGCGGGCTCCTCGGTGTCGGTCGCGGCTCGCAGATGGCGAGCGGCGCCCGGCGGAGGTGCTAGGCGGAGGCGATCCGCGGCGGAGCGATGGCCGGGGTCGCGTTGTGCGACCCCGCAGCTGGACAGAGACCCGCGTGACGCGGGTCTCCGCGTGGAAGGCCGACCGGCCGTGTCGGCCGGTCGGTGAAGGAAACACCCGAGCGGCGCGCGGGCGAGCGCCCCGTGGGAGGCGGCTGGGCCGCGGTCCCAGTGGGCCGGCCGGAGCGGGCCGACTCGAGCGGGGTGGACCAGCCGGATCGGGCCGGTCCGGCCCAAGGGAGTTCCCCCTTAAAATTTCCGACGCCCGTAGCTTTCGCTACGGGCGTCCGTTTTGCGTGTCGTCAGCGGCAGCGCGGACCTTGCGTCGAGGGGAATGTTTTGAGATGGTTTTGATAATTTTTAATTCCCAAAACGAGGGGCCGTAGAGGCGCGACGTGTCTTTAAGTGGACGAGCGTTTTTCTGAGATTCTTGTTTTGGACAGCGCGGACACATCTGATGTCCGAATTGGGCGCCGTTAGTGGGGATGCGACCCTGGTGTCGAGGCGGAGGTTTTCAGGGAGTTTTTGGGCGCCGAAACTAGAGTTGAGGCGTGGACCCCATAGCCCGTCTTTCGAGCTGCGAGTAGCGTTTTACGCCTTTCTCACCGGGCGTCCGTTCGGGGCGTGCGAGCAGTCGATTCTGGATGTTTTTCCGAGGGGATTGCAATGGTGCAATCCGCCTGCTCTAATTCGGCACGATGGTGCGGGGCCCACGAGGGCCATTTGGGCGTCGACGGTGATTTTCCATCTTTATCACCGGATGACCGTTTTGGACAAGTGAATAGTCCACCTTATGTGCTTTTTCGAGAGGATCGCAACGGTGTGATCCATTCGTTGAGTTTCGGGACCGGGATGCAGGTCCCACGTGGCACCGCTCGTGTACGGTTCGCCGGAATGCATCTTTTTCTCCGGATACCTGTTCCACTCAAGTGAGTAGTGCTTTTGACGTGCTTTTTCGAGAGCATTGGGATGGTGCAGTTCGCCCGACCATTTTCGGAGACGTGGTGTGGGTCCCACCCGACCCGACTACAGTGAATAGTACCCTTTTCACCGGGTGTTCGTTTTGGGCGATTGAGTACTCAATCCCGTGTGTTTTTCCGAGGGGATCGTAGTGGCGTGATCCATTTGTTCAGTTTTTGGGATCTTGGGGTGGCCCCCACACGGGTTTGGTTACGGTGAATAGTATCTTTTTCAACGGTTGACCGTTTCGGGCGAGTAAGTAGTCTATCTCGCGTGTTTTTTCGCAAGGATTACAACGGTGTGATCTGTTTGGTTGGTCGTGCATGTGCCTTTGAGGTGGAGTTGTTACTTCACGCCTTCGCGTTGACGTTGGGTGCCGTGTGCGTGATAGCCTTTGGGCTGGAACGTGGTATACTCTGGGAGTATACGGGAACCCTTGGAGGTACATATGGTTGTTTGTACCTGAGGGAATTTTTACGCTTCGTTGGGGTTGAGATGGGGCCACACGTTGTGTAGGCCCCACGTGCGTGTCGGGCTCTTCTTTACGTACTTTGACCTCTCGCGACGTAGAGGGTTCCTCTGTGCTCATTTGTTTGACCAGCAGGTTGGAGTTTTTCCCCTGGCTCGGTGCTCGTTGGTTTGACCAGTAGGGTTGAGTGGTCTCTCCCTGGTTTCGTTCTTGATGGATCGGCTGGTAACGGTGCTAGTGACACCCAGTGATGGAGCAGGCACTGAACTTCTTTTGGATGAGTTGTTCTGGAGTTGGGTGGTTGCGCGATACCCACTTCATGTTTGGTTGGCCAGTGTTGTACCCTCCAGTGGATATGGCCAGAGTAGTTCTGAGTTTTATCCTCCAGCGGGGCTGGGCAGTGGGTTACTCATCGGCTTCTAGGGTCTACCCTCCAGCAGAGACTGGGTAGTGGGTCACCCGACACTCTTAGGGTTTACCCTCCACCAGAGACTGGCCAGTGGGTCACCCGACACACTTAGGGTCTACCCTCCAGCAGAGACTGGGCAGTGGGTCACCCGACAACCTCTTAGGGTCTACCCTCCAGCAGGGCTGGGCAGTGGGTCTCCCGTCGTCTAGTTCCAGGTCTACCCTCCAGCAAGGCTGGGCAGTGGGTCGCCTGTCGAATTATTCAAGTTCTACCCTCCAGCAGGGCTGGGCAGTGGGTCACCTAATGATGTATTAAGGTATACCCTCCAGCGGGGCTGGGCAGTGGGTCGCCTGATGATGTATTATGGTTTACCCTCCAGCGGGGTTGGGCTGTGGGTCGCATGATGATGTATTAGGGTTTACCCTTCAGCAGGGTTGTGCAGTAGGTCACCCGATATCTGGTTATGATTTACCCTCCAGCAGGGCTGGGTAGTGGGACACCTATTGGCATTCCAGGCTCAGTCCTTTCTACTAGGCTAGCCTGTGGCTTTCCACCGTGATGACCAGATTAGGACCCTTGGTTGTACGGGTCAGTGATGGAAAAACTTTTAATTTGAGGAGACCTCTCTACTGTAGGGTGGTGACGAGGTGTGGTTTGACTTTCCCTAGAACTCTCAAGAACAAGGGGAACATTCCCCACCGAGACGCGTTCTTGTGACGCGATCTAAAACCATGCGGGTGAGTCAGTGTCGCCCAAAGCGGATAGTGTTGAGATGCGATGATTGATCCCCTTGGCTTGCGGTTTGGGATAGACATGCGGGATGCTGGGCATCGATGGAGTTTACTTCTGGGACTGTTGGCTACTCTTTCTTAGGCTGAGCTACGGGATGGAGATCCCCTTACGATCTTGTTTGGGCTTCTGGTTTGAGCATATGGATGTATATACCTTGTTCTAGAACCCACTTCTTGGGTTTGGTTACTCTCCTTCCAGGAGAGGCGAAGATGCGGGGGGTATGCCATGTGCTTTCCGTGTCTAGCTTCTCGTGGTTGGACGAGTCTACTCTCCTGCTATAGGTAGCGTAGACTCGACAGGAAGTTTGTCTTCTCATCGTTTCCAGATCCTTGTGTCTGGATGAGTCTACCTTCTTTCCTCTTATTGGGTTGATTTGGACTCTTTATTTCACTCTCTGTTGTACTTCTGTTCTAATCCCTGTTCGATCTACTGCTCACCCTTCGGTACCTCCTTTGTTTCTCCCTCGAGCCTTCGGGGTATCCTACTGAGTATTTTTGTACTCACCCCTGCTTGGGCTTTGCCCGCACTTGGTGTGCCCTTGCAGACGACGGACAGGTGGAGCGTGACTTCAGTGGAGTGTAGGAGCTTGGGAGCTTGGACCGCGTGCAGTGGTTGTGGCCGGGTTTTAGGTGGGAGACCCCTCAGCTGTTTCTTTTTGTTTACCTGTTGCCGGGTTGTGACATATTTTCTAGTTGGGCGCATGTTTTGCCCCTTTTTCCATTTCAGCACTTTACTTGTACTGTTTAGAGGTCAATGCACATTTGTGGTATATATATTGAAGTTGACCTTTTCTTTACTTGTCTTTTCTTTTAATATGCACTGTTGCATTGAGTGTGCTGCGTGTGTGTGTGTACAGGTACTTAGGCAAAGGCCTCCCCGAGTTGTTGTGCCTTCGGCGCTGGTCGCCAGCCCCTGGCCTATAGAGGCGGGCTTGGGGTAGTCGTGGCTCGAGCCCGGGTAGGGTCGGGTCGTGACAATAAGTATCTATACATGATTTAAAATTAATATAACAAGGTGGTGATGGTTGAAGACAGAAATTTATTTCAAAAACATATTTTTTTCTAATATTTGGGAAATTTTTAGTTTTTTAAATAGAATAACAAAGTAAAAAAATGTGAATTATCTTCAAGAATTTTTTTAATTATATTTTATGGTATTTCTATTCAGTAATGAAAATAAACTATTTTTCATATTCCTCACTAAGGATATGTTATTATTAACACATCCTTATTATTACTTATTTTGGTTTATGATCAGTTTGATTTGGGAAAATATTAACACTTGATATGATATATTTTAAATAGGAATTTTTATGTTTATTATGTTTCACCTCATTCATATGATGAATGAATTTAACTTTTTATGTGATTATAGGGCCCCCTGAGATCCCCTCGATGAATTGGTAGATATCAAGAGACAAACTAGTTTGTTTTTTGGATGATTCCTTAAACATTTCTTTATTATGTCTTCACATGATTCCATAATGGTATGTTTATGATGTATTACATTATTAATTTGATCTTTATGATATTTGTTATTAATTACCTTTTGATTATTTTAATTTCAATTATATCCATTATTATGTTTTGAGCTAATAGGATTAGTAAAATAGAATTATATGTTCATCATTTATTCACTCAATATTATTCTTTATTATGTTTTTATTAATTAAATGAAATTTATTTTAGTTATTTACCATATCATATTGGTTATTATCTATTTATTAACTATATATAAACTCTATGTAAGACTTATTGTTCATTTTAGATCACTCTTTATTTATTTTCTTTCCCAATTATATGAATAATGAATGTTTGAACGAGTTCATGTTTTTTGAATAATTACACACACACAAACACACTATGTTTTATGTTTCATTTTCCAATGTTAAATGTGAAGATTTTATGTATCTAGTTTACTAATTCTAATAATCAATTTTTTCCTTTGGGATGTGATTCCATGTATCTAATTGAAATACAATAAAGTAACTATCTCTTATGGGATACAAGGGTTTGGGGATTTATAGATATGAACTTCAAATATTATTAGTGTCATCCAATGTTGTCGATGGGAATTATGACAATTAGTTAATAAGAAAAGTGGTCATTATTATTATTGGTTATGTAAATGTAATGATGTGAACATTGGAATTTTTGATCATATATATAGAAGAAAATAATTTTGTAAGCTGAAAATATTTCTAAACTATATTAATAATATATTTTATAATAAATTTTTATTTTATAAATAAAGGTTATTTTATTTAAATATTCTTATAAAATAATTTTAAATTATAATATAATTTAACAAATTCTAAATTCATTTTAATAATGGTAATAATGGTTATTATTCAAAAAATCTATTAATTTTTAAAAATAATTTTTTTATTTAAAATATAAAATTATAATATTTAGAAAATTGTTTTATTAAAATAAATATCTTATTGGGACTCAAAACATTATAATTATCTTAGAAATGGTTTTTGTGAATTTTTTATCAACATTTATTATTGGAGAAAAAGTGAAACATATCATTTTACAAGTATAATGATTTTATGACATCATTATGATATTATAATGAATAAAATAATTTAAAAACATATTATTCATTAAAAAAATTATTTTATAGTTTTTAAAATTATTTTAAAAATATTATTTTTAATATATAAATACTTTGATCTGTCTTTTGGATTGAAAAATGTATTTTTTATATATATTTTTTTATTATGTGAATTAAATAGGTTATATAGAATGATAATTTCAACTTGGGATTTATATTAACAGAAAATGACTCCCATTATCTTATTAATAATCCTTAAAACAGGTTATAATTTATTTCAACCGCACTTGGTTGTCTTTTGTAAGAAAACAACCAATATTATAACCTTTAATGTTATCCCTTCAAAATTATAAATAGTCACCCTTCGTCTCATTCCTCTACACTAAAAACCAACTAATAAATATTTTTCTCTTCCAAGACCTCTATAAATCCCTCCCAAGGTTCTCTTTGTCTTCAAAGGTGTATCCCTCTATCCCTAAAAAGAATCAACTTTATAAAAGGGTTCTCTTCCTCTTATTTTTCAATTCGCATACTTATTTTGTATAATCCTTTGGATTCCCAATTTATTATGATACTATGTACTAATTGACATCGATATAACATTACATGAGACTTATTGATAATGAGAGTCTTCATATCCATCTCATTATTATCATTACATTATCCTTTTTTATAACTGTTATGTTTCTAAAATCATCCCTTGATTTTATATGACATATTTTCATGTCTTGAATACTGAAAACTATTTTAATTTGAAGGATATTATTTATATTTATCTTTAATATATTTAATGGATACATTCATACATGAAATCTATATTTCCCAAATCATGGATTTCATATGAGATGTACTTATTGTCTTTGAAATATGTGGTACACATATTGTTAGTTATATTATGTGTGGTAATTCGTAGCAGTAAAATACATTGTGTAAGATGTTAATTTATATATATGACAAGTTCATGATAACGTGGAATCATCCCTTGGTAATATTTTTTAAAATATCGGTCAAAATACTTAGTAATTTTTTTAAGAATCCATTGTGATATATTTTAGTGATATATTCAAGAATTTCTAATGTAAATGTTGTATCCAAATTTTCATTTTATCCATCGTGTTATTATGCTATTATTCTTATGCTATAAATCAAGTAATTATGTTCATGTTCTTATTTTATGATTTATATTTTAACTATCACGTTATCTTATATTTTTAATCTCTTACTAGACTTTAGAATCACCCTTTTCCTTGATAAATGTCCCCAAGAAATCTTATGATGTTAGGTGATCAATGATGGGATAACAAAGTTTCATTTCAAGTGATTTTAAAATTAGTTTAATATGTCTCTTCTATATAATGTATGCATTATATTATATACCTATCATCAAGGATAATAATACTATAATTGTTATTCAAAGTTTTTTATGTAATATGTTTGAAAGGTATTTTGTTAAAAACATATATCAAATGGTGTGTCAATATACCTAGTGTTTGGATCATTTTCTTTTAAAATAATAATATTAAAATCTAACACTAATATGAGGTAGAAAAATATTCACATATGTTTTTTTAAACATCTAGATAAAAATATTACCCTTAATAAAACATTTTTATTTATATGTTATACTCAAAACTTATTATATAATCCTAATCTAAAACAAACTATGTGTATAAATTAATCATACAATGTTGTTCAAATAAAATATTTTTCCAATAACACATATAGTTGTCTTCTAAGAGAAATTAGGTGAGGAAATACACATTTTTTGATTTATATGCACTTTATAAATAGTTTTACAATGAATAATTTCATATAGAAAAATTTTTTCTTTAATATTTGAAAGAAAAAATCCAATTATATCAATTATTCTATTGATTTTTACCTCTTCTATATTAAAAAAATTATAAAATATATATACGACATCACATACCATTCAAAAGTGCTGAATTAATTTCTAAAGCATCCATACTTTACATGGAAAATCTATAAAGTTTCCTAATCCTTGTTTGGTATTTTGGTAGCATCATATAATATAGAAATATAATTACATAATCCTATAAAATATATGTCAATTAAATTGATTTTATACTTAAATAAACATTTTTGAACACTTCAAATAACATTTCTTCACCCGGTGTGACCTTTTACCCTTCAACACTATCTATTTTATGCTAAAACCTAAGAGTCACATGCCTAGTTAACTTGTCCTCAACAATTATAGAATATAAGGTAATCATTTTCTGAATTCAATCATAATTTGAAAACCCTTCCATAAATTACAATATGCTGAATACTATATCTAGATATTTTCATTTTCTGTCTCCCATAAAGAATATAACATATTTGAAAAAACATAAACTATATGTATATGAAATATCCCACCTCATTTTATTTTATAATCAACTCTTTACATTATATTTTCAAGAAAAAAATGCGAAATAAGTAATTCAAATAATAGTATAAGTTCATCTAAGGTTGAAGAATTCAATTTATCATTGTAGAAACACCTTAGATTGATTTAATTGAAACATTATAGGATTATTTTGAGATGGCCCCAAAATTTAGTAAATAAATATTAAATTTTAATACATTAATATTCATTAAATGTTTATATTATTTAAGTAATAAAAAATATTATTGCCTTTGGGAAAAATGGATTCATAAAATATTGTACATAAAATATATATACATATAATCTTCCACTAATTTCTTCACTATTATAAACCTTCTTAAATATAACATACATAAATCCTTTCTTCATATCCTAGGAAAAAGAAAACATAAAAGGGAGATTTTAGACACATAGTAATGCTAAAAAGGGAGATAATAATGATAATTTTAGTATGTAATGATCATAATTGTGTGATAAAATTATCATAACATTAAAAAACAACACCCAATAATTCAAATACCATAATCATGATTCTTGTTATAAATCGTGGTAGTTAATTGTGTGATAAAATTATCATAACATTAAAAAACAACAACCAATAATTCAAATACCATAATCATGAATCTTGGTATAAATCGTGGTAGTTCATAAGGCATTAGTCTTAAACAAATCAAAGAACATGATCTATAAGAGAAAAATTACCATAAAAACATGTCATAAAAGAATGGAATTAAGTGATACATATTCATATACATATAAATCATATGTCAATGATTCCCATTAGGACATTTATAACATGTTAGGATTGATCAGACCAACCATGTACCTGTATTAGGATTGGGATAACCACACATATATAATCTTTTTATGCACGGGATACCCTTTAGTTCACCCTTTGAGCTCCTAAATAATTTTTTCATTACCAAATTAATTATATGGATATAAAATAACCCCTATATAATTATCATAATCCATAAAAATGTATTAGATAAGACCATGATCTTTTTTTATTTCATTATTCCTTAACACATGGAAATGAAAATGGTTTTCAACAATATTTCTTCATTAAAGTCACTATCCATGTTGAGAGAGAATAAAGATGATATCATAGAATTATATATATATTGAATAATAAGTAACATCAATCGATCATATCATAGATGAATAATGTCAAAAAAAATATCAATAGAATATTCCATGAAGAAAATACCCATTTCATTTTAAAATCACTTATCTAAATTCTAAAATTTTCCAAATAAAATTAATGAAATAATTTTATTAAAAAATTTAGATGGAAAAATATCACGAATCATCAATTAATATAGTTGAAATGTAAGTGAGGAATTAATTTCATTTATTCTACATCAAACTAATGATTTCTTTAATATTTTCAGTAAAGAGTAAAAAGTATCTCATTTTATAAATCATAATAATAATCTTTATAAATATTTTATTGTAAAAATAAAATCATTAAAATGAATTTATCCCATAATTATGTAATTGTAAAAACATTATTTAAAACATTTTAAATAAAATATTGATATTTAACACAAATATTCTTGACCGAATAAGAAAACAATGCCATTTTTCTTTAAAAACATCCATTCTTACTTTTGATTAAATAGAGTGGAAAATGAAAGGTAGTCAGAAATAAATAGAAATTACCATATAATAATAAATGAAATAAAATTTTGGATATATTGATCATATAATTTCATCATTAGTATATTATTAAAAAAAATTCTCATAAACATGATATTATAAGATAAAACTATTTCCACATTGATAACTTTTGAAACATAACCACAATAAAATAAACAATTTTAAATGAATTATTAAATACCATCATTATAAATATATTAATGATATAAAAAATAAATGTGGTCATATATACCCCACATAAATGAAATAAGTTCTGAATATTATGTAAGTCTTAGAGAAAAAAAACTGATAATAGAAACCCTTAACTTATGTCAGACATGATTTTTATAATTCCTAGAATCCTATATATTAAAAATTGTTTTATAGTAATTATATTTCATAAAAATTTAATCACTTATAATATCATATATTATCTAAAAAAATCATTTCAACACCAATTTATAATCCTCATTTACCGGTGTAAACTCTTTCTATTTTTATGTTTGTTTTGGTTCAATAGTTGTGGTCCATTCATATTGATCAAGGATACATCATATACATAATATTAATCATTTCATAAATCTAATATTTAATCATTATGTACATTTTTATTCCAATCATATAATGTGGTTATGAATAATAAATTACATCACTTAGTGGATATTGAAGTCTTTATGTACGCATGAGTGGCGACTCGACTATTCCATCTAAACTCATTTTTTTTGGTATTTTTAGAAAAAGACACTTTTATGGAGACTCGACTATTCAACTGATGGAATAAAAGAAGAGTAAATAATAAATAACATTTAAAATATAATTATTATACAATATATGTAATATATATTCATTTTTTTAATCATTATTTCCATCCATATTAAATAGAAATTAAAATCGAATAACATTGCTTTATGGATATGGTAGTCCACATATGAACATGATAGACATTTGGATTTTCCAACATATGGGATGATAAGAAGGTGGATAAGATATTATAATTATACAATCATAATTGTGTAATAAATATCATATATAAACATTAAATACATCATACTAACCATACATTAATGTTGGTTATACAAAATGAATAATATCACTATGTGGATGTGGTAGTCCTCATATACACACGGGCGAGACGTTTAGTTATCATTTGTTGGATATGTGGTGGTGTTCCAATATCATAATAAAATCATAGTATTTTTAAGATACTATAAATCATGTTATTATTGATAAAATAGGTTTATTAAATGTTTAAGAAGAAATAATATTGAATGATCTTGTTAAATATTAATACCACTTATTTAAATAAACTATTATAGCTTACACCTTATTCCATGAAATAAATGTCTTCGAAAAAAATAGTCTCTATAATGAAGGTAAGGAAAATGGGAAGGCTTTGTAGAGTTATTGGCTAATATATATGGCACATAATTCATGAATAATGGTGTTGATATGGTTCACTTTTATAAGTGATGGAGACGAAACACCTAGAAGTACATGAATGATTTTGATACAATTAATTTCCTTTTCAAGTATAGTTATTACAAATGGCACATGATTTGATTTTAATATAATGTAGGGTTTTAATTTATTTTAAAAAAATAATTATAATATTTTAGGTGGAAACATTATCCTTATGTCTATGCATAACCTCTTAGATATCCCCTTTTAAACTCAATAGTGGTAAAAAATTATTATTATTTTTATTATTCATTATTGCTAAAAATAAAAGATTCATAGTTACCAAATTTAGAATTTATAATTCCAAATATTCATTCCATTTTCTCTAAACCAATTTTTATAAGTGTTATAATTTAATATTTAAAAAAGCATGAAAAAATCAACGAACCTATATTTAGAAATACATCATTTTTAAATAGAAAAATGAATTTATTTTTATTTATGTCTTATTAAACCTTATAATATTAATTATAATTAATTTTATTAAATATTAAATCTTTATATTTTATTTAATGTAATAATATATGGTTATATATTAAATTTTTTAAAATAGAAACACATTGAACACATAAAAACTAATATTAGATAAATGTGTTTTTAAGTTGTAACATGAACTTATAGGAAATTCAAGAACAATGTTGATTACTATGTGACTAATTATATTAATTATATTAAATGAATATTTATTTTAAATAAATATAAAATAAAAAAACGTAATGATACATTTATATTATGTTATATAGTTAAAAGATCTGATAGTTGAAAAAAAACTAGTATTTTTCCTTTATCACCTGAAAAATAAAAATTTTAGAAAAATACAAACAATTGACCACTATATAATATATAAATCATATACATCAAAGTAATATTTATTACCTCAAACAATTATATAAACGTATTAGAAATTAATTTTAATTTCAATGCAAAAATATGATATAATTCTATTTTTTATGAAAAAATATTTTTGAAGCATGAAATGACTTTACTAAAAATTGGGTACATTTTTCTTATAAATCAATAAAAACATTTGAATTTTACCAAACCTTTATACATATTAATCATAAATTTGTTTTTTATTTCTAAATTTCAAATTTAAAAATTATGTTATAATTTTCATATTTAAATAATATTATTTTATTCCAATGTATTTCCATTAAAAATCAGTGTTATGTTTCAAGAATGTTATAAAAAAATAGTTAATTATTAAACTAAATTTTCATTTTGATAATTTTTCCATATCAAATAAATTGCATCCTATCAATTTTTTTCTCATTATTAATTTCTTTAATCTTTTAAAATAAATTTTCTTAAAAAAATATTCTTATAAAGGGATAATAAAAAATCAATTTAAAATGAGAAGTTGAAAACATAATGTTTACATGAAATATTAGAAATTATGTTTCCTAAATTATGAGAGAATTTTTAATAGTTGAAAATATATACCTGGAGGATAAGTATAATGTCTAAATAATAATATATATTGACAGAGAAATTTTTTATTAAAAGAATAATAATAATATAACCATAAATCATTGAGTGGTGAAAAAGGCCATAAATTCTTTTGAAATAACTATAAATAAGAAAAAAACCACATTTTAATGTTTATTTTCCATAGTTTTGGGAAATTATTTTACAATCAAGATAGAGAACATGAGAAAATATTATTAGTTGGTTTTGTTCCATTTCATAATCCCAAATTCAACCTTTGGTTGTGCATTAATCAATTTTAACTTTTATAACTTCACAGACTCTACAAAAATAATATTCATGATTAATTATTCATTAATGAATCACTTAAATGAACATTTAATGAATCATTAGATACCTAAAAGAATAAAGATTTATTCATCTTGACATTATATATCTACCAAATACAAAATGGTTACCACAAGTTATCCAATATGGATAAATCTTCATATGTTGAGAAAAATATTAATATATAAAACCTCTAAAACAATACCCAAATATCATTATTAAACATTCCATAAATAGATATCTTTAAGGCCCCTCCAAATAATTTCTAAATAAATTCAAAACCCTGTTTTTTTTAAATGTAAATATATTCCAAAATCAAATTATCTCATATCCATAAATAATATAATGTATCCCTTAATATAATATAACATTATTGTGAATAAATTTATCATATAATGTTAAAAATCATTCCAATAACATGAATTAGTATAAAAACTATATTAAAACATAAATGTATCCAAAATATTACCCTATCTTTACTCCATGAATAAAATCCCAAAACATAAAATATGTCACATAAATCAAAAAAATTATTAATCATAATCATAGATAACATAAAAAACTTTCCCATAAAGTCAATAAACAATGTAATGTCCATGAGTACTATCACATTTACATTATCAATATCAACCATCTCTTAATCACATTTAAACATTCTAATCCCAATATCAGTCACATATTAAGGGTTATATTTCCCTCAATCATGTGTCTTCCAAAAAAATCACCATACCAAAAAAATACATTTATCGGTTATTAGTAATTTTTTTATAAAATATGAAATCCTTAATGAAAAATTACCATCAATTTATCCTCATTTTTTTCAGGAATCATATAATCAGAATATCATTGACAAAACACTTATACAATACAATTCTGACATCCCAATATATAAACACCTAAATCATTACACTTCAATGATTAGCATAACATAGGCTCTGTTGGATCTGAATCTACGGATTACACACAAGAGGGGGGGTGAATTGTGTCTTTTCAAAATTATTATAATCTCTTCAATTTAGACAAATTCTGTCCACTATGCTTTTGCTCGATTAAATATGCAGCGGAAAAAGTAAAAGCATGAACACACGGATGTATAGTGGTTCGGGGAACAGAAGGCCCCTAGTCCACTCCACCAACGCTCAAATCCACGAGCTTGGCGATTTTCACTATCTGGTCCTCGTTTCCACAGACCTGTTCACAACTGAGTACAGGCAGTTGACACCTTTACAAGTTTCAGGCAAACACAGCCTTCCTGGTTCAAACACGAACCCACACAGCTTAGAACGAGAAGCTGATCACTCAAAAATAAAAAGGGTTTCGATAAAGAAAACACTTCTCCAGTTGTTCTTCACAATTGCAACAGAAAGCAATTGACAGTAGATAGATCGTTGTCTTCAGAAAATAAAGATCTGTAATCAAAACAGTTCTGAGTCGATCCAGTTGCAATAGATATTACCAGAAACTTCACAACTTCAGCAGCAGTAGATTCACAACAGATAGTCGATGTAGAACACGTGAATCTGCTATCAAGATCTTCCTTCGGTAATAAAGGTTTTACACTTCTTCTCGATCACCAGAAAAGAACACCTTTACACAGTCTCTGTTTCTTGCTCGTTAAAAGATCAATCTATATCTTTCACACACTTTTTCTGTGTATATATATAAAATCCGAAGTTTCCAAGATAGAACATATATTCAAATCTGAGAAATTCTTCCGCATAAATAGATCCATAAAAATCTCCTTTAGATTTGCGATATTAAATGAAATAACAGAGCCGTTGTAACTCCCCTGAAGAATCGGCACAAAAAGCTCCGTTTAAATCAATCATTAATCCGTTGTAAATCGTCTTTGATTCAGTCAAAGTCGTACTTAAGAATCGGCTCGAAATCCGCCTAATAATCCGCTTGTTTGACCAATGCAAAAGGAAACATCGTCTGTCAAAAATATCCCGACACCAAACGTAGGGTTGATGACGTGGCTCCAAACGTAGGGTTCACAAACGTAAGGTTCACAAACGTAAGGTTCACAAACGTAAGGTTGAACATACATACTTTCTCTTCAGCATTCAAACGTAGGGTTTATCATCCATACTTTGTCTTGCTTCAACTCTCCAAAGAACGTACGGTTGATTATAAAAGTAAGGTTGATGATCCATACTTTTGAGAAACAAACTCAACACTGAAAACTAACGTACGGTTTCTCTTCCATACTTGTCCAACAACGAAAATGTAAGGTTCCTTCCAAACGTAATGTTCTTCTTCAATACTTTTCAACAACGTAAGGTTCATTAACCATACGTTTCAAAATAACATAAAAGGTAAACTTTTCATCCATACGTTACGTTCATCAACGTAGGGTATGAATAGTGATTCCAGTACGCGCTAAAATTGATCTCGCGCTACAGTGATTCCAGAACACGCTAAAATTGATCTTGCGCTACAGTGATTCCAGAACACGCTAAAATTGATCTCGGAATAAATGAAGTATGAAATCTCGTTGTATGAAATAAATAAATAAAATAAATTCCTGTAAAATACTCAACGAAATAATTAGTAAATAATTAAGGGTATTTGTGAGCATCAAAATCATCATAAAGAGACAGAGTATTATTTAAAATAATCTCCCCCTTTAAAAAACATTATTTTGAATTGTTTGAAAACAATACATTGCTCAACAATCTCCCCCTTTTTGATGATCACAAAACCCATAAAATAATAGAACTAATTTAATTGCAATCTTTAAAATTTTAGAATTCTGAAAGGATTAAAACAATATTTAACTATAATAAAATTTCTCCCCCATAAAAATAAATTTTCAGCTAAAAAATAGATAAAAGATAAATGTCGTATATATCCAAATTCCTTCATAGGAAATAAATGAATTTAAATGTTGTGTTTATCCAAATTCTCCCCCCTTTTGTGATATCAAAAAGAATGAAAAATTACGGATTTGAACACATTTAATATTGCACTGAACTATAAGTAAATGCTATAATTAACTGTGTATGAATAAGTGAATTTGTTATACTGGCTAACTTAGTCATAAATCAATAAACAACAAAACAAAAAAGACAAGAAAAGAATTTTCATTCACAAGCTGTTATATATATAAACGATTGTGATATACAGAGGAATCAAGGTTCATGGATAAGACAGGGAAAAAAAAGGTGTCTATCTCCTTTGAATCACGGTCTTGATCTCTGTAAACTGTTCTCTGAGCCTCTTCATCATCCCATCTCCTAACTTGATGATAAGATCTTTGTTCTCTTGAGTCATATGAATATCTTCAATCAAATTAACTCTGAAAAACTCATGCATTCTTTCTTCTTTTTCAACAAAAAGAGCCAGCTTTTCTGATAACTGATTCAAAAGAATCCTAATCGGTTGCTCTCCAGATGTCAACTGATCCACTAAAAATTTCTGATTATCTAGAAAAACTGACAAAGGGGCACTATTACACTGAAGATCGTGTAATCTGTCACTCATATTGCTTAGTGCTCCTGTAATTGCTTGAAATCTCCGAATCAAATCAGGTGAAGAGCCTGATCCACTCACAGCACTGTTTGCAACAGACTCAAATTTATTCTCCATGTAAATCTTCAACTCAGACATATCATCTTTCTTTACCATCTCTGATTTTAACTGATCAACAGCATGCAACATATCAGTCTTAAACAAATCTACTTCCTGTCTTGAAACAGCACATTCTTTCAGCTTCTGAAACTTCAACTGCTCTAAGTTCAGAGAATTTCTGAGACTAACATTCTCAGATTCTAACTGAGAGATACGCTTGTACAGCTCAACAACTTCTTCTTTTCTCGAATCAGTGGCACCCTGTGCTCTATTCTCATGTCCAGAAATAGGTTGATGAGGCAGGGCAAGTGGTAAAGAATCTGCATCTGACTGTTCTTTGTCCTTGTCCTGACAAGGTTGATCCACTGAACTAGCTTTTGAAGCCTGAAACTCTTCCACTGAAAAATCTTGTTGAAGTACTTCTGTATTATCTTCAGAAGTATGTTCATCACGAATAGTAGTCTCTCTGACTTCTACTGATTGGTCAAGAACAATATTTTCATGTAAATCTTGAGGTCGGGCCACTTCTTCCCCAGGCACTGCCTCCATAGGTTGTTCTTGTTGTATTACATTTTCAACAGCCACAGCAGCAGATTGAGGTTCTTTTTGAATTTCCGGTTGAGCTGTTGGTTCCTCTATCGGTGCAGTCTGCTCCACAACAGCTTCTCTCACAAATGAATAAGAAATTACCGGTTCAGAGGATTTCAAGGCAGGAGAGATAATTTCTTCATCAATTGACCTCTTCCTTTTAGATTGAAGTCCTTCTTGACTTCTCTCTTCCTCAACTTCCTCCATCTCAAAACGAATTCTCCTTGCCACTGTACTAACCCTTGATTCTGCTTGTCCCTCCTTGGACTTAGCCGGTTGAGCCTGAGCACTCTCCGAGTCTTCCTCAGCTCCAAAAGGTAAGAGTTTTCCTTTAATTGTGCTCCAGAAGTATCCTACTTTCCTCAAAGTTCCAGCATTAAAAACATTACTGTGGTGACATTTCACCCCAGCATCTACCAATCTGATCATTCCTCTTTTAAACAAAAACAAAGAAATGAACCTTCCATAAGGGAAAAAGGTCATTCTTGCTTCACTCTGACAGCAGTAATTCAAATATCTTATCATAAACCGAGGAAAATTAAACTTAATATCACACATCAGAAGATACATTATGTACATGTCAGGGTATAGGATTTTCTCCATCTCAGCCATCCTTGGTGCTAAACCAGTCTGAACAAATTTTACCAAGATTTTCTGATCGGGCTCCAAATCTTTAATAAACATTTTCTTTATCACTCTGGTTCCAAATAGAAAAGACATAATGTCTTCAGACTTATGTACAGAATCTCTAATATTCCGTAAATCGAAATGAAAAACTCCTTCATGAGGGCAGTTAAGAATTTGACTTATCTCTACAGATGATATGGAAAAGTCCTTATCCTCTATTTGAGCCAATAAACTATCCTCCGTATCTCCAAGGCTAAACTGAACAGTTCTAAAGAAATGTCTCAATTCTGCCTCATATAGAAACTCAGAATTTTCACTATTAAAAGCTTGCTCAAGGCTTTGAAACGACAACGCTTGCTTCAACAGTAAATTAGTTTCAAACAGCCATTCTAAATCGATGACTTTACCTTGCAGTATTTTCCGACCAACTACTTTAGGTTTCTTTGCAGCACTGCTCTCAGCTTCATCTGGACGCTTAGTCTTTGCCATTTCAACAACGATTTCTGAAGGTTCGTAAGTTTAGGGTTTGAAGATTCAGAAAAGGGTTTTGGAGCAGATGTGCGGTTCTAGGTTTTCGAAAGGGTTTCCGAAAAAGGTGAAACAGTTTAGAAGGTGAAACGGTTCTGACAGCCTTGATTCCCGTGTAATCACTAATCATTACTTTTATTTAAAACAAAATAAAATTACTTATAGCGGGAAACAAAAATTAAGCAGAATTCGAAAACAGAATAAGATTTAAAAAAAAATATTTAAAATTAAATAAACCTAACTCCCCCTTAATAAATTCAAACCTTGCCGTGGGAAGTGGTTTAGTAAAAATATCTGCTAATTGATTTTCTGTATTTACAAATTCTAAAAATATATCCTTTTTAAACACATGATCTCTTAAAAAGTGATGTCTTATATCAATGTGCTTAGTTCTAGAATTACTAATAGGATTTTTTGAAATATTAATTGCACTAGTATTATCACATAAAATAGGTGTATTATTGAAATTTAATCCAAAGTCCATAAGAGTGTTTTTCATCCACAACACCTATGCACAGCAACTACCTGCAGACACATATTCTGCCTCGGCTGTTGACAGGGCAACTGAGTGTTGTTTCTTACTAGACCATGATACTAAAGACTTTCCTAAAAAGTGACATGTTCCTGAAGTACTCTTCCTATCTAATCTACAGCTTCCAAAGTCAGCATCTGAATATGAAATTAAATTAAAATCAGAGGTTTTTGGATAAAGCAGAGATTGATAAATAGTACCTTTTAAATATCTAAAAATTCTTTTAACAGCAGCTAAATGGGATTCTTTGGGATTTGATTGAAATCGAGCACAAAGACATACTGAATACATTATATCTGGTCTACTAGCAGTAAGATATAACAAACTACCAATCATACCTCTATATAACTTGTTGTCCGCTGATTTTCCAGTTTCATCCAAATCAAGTTTTATATTAGTACACATATGAGTTGTAAATGTCTTGCTGTTTTCAAGTCCGAATTTCTTAAGTAAATCAGTAATGTATTTGCATTGATTTAAAATATTTCCAAAATCTTTTTGAAATATTTGAAGACCCAAAAAGAAATTTAATTCTCCCATCATACTCATTTCAAATTCTTTTTGCATTAATTCTGAAAATTCATGACAAAGAATTTTATTGGTCGATCCAAAAATTACATCATCAACATAAATTTGAACCAACAAAACATTATTTTTCACAGTTTTCTTAAAGAGTGTTGGATCTGCTAGTCCAACAGTAAAATCATTTTTCAAAAGAAAAGAACTTAGTCTTTCATACCAAGCTCTAGGTGCTTGTTTAAGGCCATAAAGAGCTTTAGTAAGTTTGAAAACAGAATCTGGTTTTTGAGAATTTTCAAAACCAGGAGGTTGCTCAACATAAACTTCCTCCATTAAATAACCATTTAAAAAGGCAGATTTAACATCCATCTGAAATAATTTAAAATTCATATAAGATGAATAGGCTAAAAGAATTCTAATGGCTTATAACCTGGCTACAGGTGCAAAGGTCTCATCATAATCTATTCCTTCTTCTTGATTATATCCTTTAGCTACTAATCTTGCTTTATTTCTAGTTATTATCCCTTGATCATCCTGTTTATTCCTAAAGACCCATTTAGTTCCTATTACTGGATAATCATGTGGTCTTTCAACTAATTCCCAAACCTTATTTCTCTTGAACTGGTTCAATTCATCCTGCATTGCTATTACCCAGCTCTCATCATCTAAGGCTTCTTCTATGGTCTTAGGTTCTTGTTGGGATAGGAAAGCAGAGAATTCAACTATGTTTCCAAAGTTTCTTCTTGTTTGAATACCAGTCTCTAAGTCACCTATCACAGATTCTAAAGGGTTATTCTTTAAGGTTCTAGACTGTCTAGGCATTACATTCAAAGGTTCTTCAGTATCATGTTCTTCTGAACTGGACTGAATTTCTTTTATATCATTTTCAAAATCATTCTTTAAATTCTCAGGTCTCATGTTTTCATTAGAATCAGGTTCATCTATTTGTTCTATCCTTTTCTCAAAAGGATCAGATTCATCAAATTTCACATGAACTGATTCTTCAACAATCCTTGACTTTTTATTATAGACTCTATAAGCTTTGGAGGTTGCAGAATATCCTAAGAAAATACCTTTATCAGATTTTGGATCAAATTTACCAAGATTATCTTTGGTATTCAAGATGTAAACCTTGCATCCAAAAACTTTAAAGTAATTTACTTTAGGTTTTCTGTTATTCCATAGTTCATAGGGTGTCTTTTTCAAAATAGGTCTTATTAAAATTCTATTCATTATATAACAAGCTGTATTAACAGCTTCTGCCCAGAAATATATAGGTAGGCTATATTCATTTAACATAGTTCTAGCCATTTCTTGAATAGTTCTATTTCTTCTTTCTACAATCCCATTTTGTTTAGGTGTTCTTGGAGCAGAGAAGGTGTGTTTAATACCCATGTTTGAGCAAAAGGAATTAAATTCCTGGTTCTCAAATTCTCCACCATGATCACTTCTCAATGAGATTATATTAAAACCTTTTTCATTTTGAATAGATTTACAAAAACCTTCAAATAAACTAAAAGCTTCACTTTTATATTTCAAAAAGAAAATCCATGTAAATCTAGAATAATCATCAACTAATACATAAACATATAATTTACCAGCTAAACTTGCTACTCTTGAAGGTCCAAACAAATCCATATGGATAAGTTCTAGAGGCTTAGTTGTAGCAACTTTATTAACAGATTTGAATGATGATTTGTGTTGCTTGCCAAGCTGACATGCATCACAGAATCTGTCATTTTCAAATTTGAGACTAGGCAAATCAGAAACTATATGTTTCTTAGATAATTTATGTAAAGCATATATATTGCAATGACCAAGTCTTCTATGCCAGATCCAGGATTCACTTATATTAGCAGTTAAGCAGTTTACTTGTTGTTTACACAAGGAATACAAATCCAAAGTACAAACATTATCAGTTCTGGGTGCTCTAAACTTAAACAGTTTATCTTTAGAAACAGTACAACTATTGTTAGTAAAATCAACAGTGTATCCATCATCACAGAGTTGAGAGATACTTATCAGATTGTGTTTTAACCCTTGTACATAAAGTACTTTGTTGATTGAGACTGTCTCTGGATCTCCAACTATTCCAATACCAATAATCTTTCCTTTGGCATTGTCACCAAAGGTGACAAGTCCTCCTTCCTTTCAAGTAAGAGAAGAGAAATTAGCTGAAGTTCCACTCATGTGTCTTGAGCAGCCACTGTCCATATACCATATTTCTTTCTTTCTTTGGTGACCTGCTACCTGCAAAGACATTTAAACAAATTGCTTTGGTACCCATATTTTGTTGGGTCTAGGAGTGTTAGCAAGCAGTGATCTGGGTATCCATATTTGCTTTGTTTTCTTAAAATTGATTGAATCATATAGATCATTGGAAATATAAGCTTTCTTAATTCCACATATTTGAGGTTTTCTTAGAAAACAGGTTTTAGCTATATGACCTTTTGTTCCACAGTAGTTACAAATAACCTGTTTAGTGCTAGGAACAAAATAACTTTTGTATAACTTAGGTTTTTCTCCTTTACTTCCAATTCCAAACCTTTCCTTTTTAATTACAGTTTTTCCAAGTATCTCATTTAAGACGTTTTCTCCTTTCGTAAAAACTAAAGCAGCCTTTTTATAAGATTCTACTTCATCCTGTAGAGTTTTTATTTTTGATTCAAAATTAATTTTATTTGAGTCAGCAGAGTAGTATTTGTCAATTAATTCCTTATGTTGTTTTAGCAAAGTATTTCTCTCATCTGAAATAACTTTATGAAAGTTCTTTATAGATTTATATTTTTTAAATAATGAGTCATACCTTTCTTCAAGCATATTGCAGTAAGCTGCAAGTTTTTTATTTGAGAAGCTTGTTTCAGAGTTTGATTCATTATTTGAGTCAGAGGAGTAGTATGAGTGTACCTCATCAGTTTCAGCCATGAAACACATATTTGCTTTTAAATTGGCTTCCTCCTTCTCTGAGCTTGATTCAGAATAATTACTTGAGTCTTCAGAAACACTCCAAGTAGCTTTCATAGCTTTCTTGTCTTTCTGCTCATAATCATCTCTTTTGAAGAATTTCTTCTTCTTTGCATCTTTCAATTTTGGGCAATCCGGTCTGATATGTCCCATCTTTTTGCATTCATAACATCTCACTTCCTTGCTATCCTTTTTGAAGGATTTCTTGAAGTCTTTCTTCTTACTATAGAACTTTCTGAATTTTTTGGCTAGCTGAGCCAGTTCTTCATCCGAATTTGAAGAATCAGAGCTTTCTGGTTTAGCACTTACTTCTCTGTTCTTCATCTTTCTATCCTTTTGTTGAGAAGTCACTTTCAAAGCAGTATTTTCCCTTTTTATGTAGACTTTATGCTCATTTACCTCATCTTGCATTTCAGCTTCGTACATCATCAATGTACCAATCAGTTCTCTCATAGTTAGATCTTTAACAGAAGTTGATTGTCTGATTGCTGCAGAGATTCCATTCCATCGAGTAGGAAGTACTCTCAGTACCTTCAACGCTTGATCAGCCTGCTTGATTGGTTCTCCTAGAGCTGTTATATTATTAACAATTTCTGTCAATCTTCCATTCATCTGAGTGATGCTCTCTCCTTCAATCATTCTGAAAGTATCGAATTTTAACTTAGCAGTTGCATATCTCATCTGTCTTACATTATCTTTTCCTTCATAAGCAACAGCTATTGTTTGCCACATTTCATATGCAGTCGGGCATTGAGATACTCTGTTAAATTCATCTGGTCCTAGACCACAGATGATTGCATTCATAGCTTTTGAATTTATGTCATACTCAGCCTCTGTAGCTGCACTCCATGTATCGGGATTTTCAGGAATTTCATAGGGAGTCAGAATCTTTGAATAGACTTTGTAACCAAGATTTTTCAGATAAATAATCATACGTGATTTCCAGCAGCCATAATTATCTCCATTAAAGTAAGGTGCTCTGACCATTGACATTCCCTCTCTCATATCAGCCATGATACACTATGTATAATCTTTAAATACTTCTAGCTTGATAAGACTTTAAAAATAAGAAGCTCCTCCTCTGATACCAATTGTTGGATCTGAATCTACGGATTACACACAAGAGGGGGGGTGAATTGTGTCTTTTCAAAATTATTATAATCTCTTCAATTTAGACAAATTATGTCCACTATGCTTTTGCTCGATTAAATATGCAGCGGAAAAAGTAAAAGCATGAACACACGGATGTATAGTGGTTCGGGGAACAGAAGGCCCCTAGTCCACTCCACCAACGCTCAAATCCACGAGCTTGGTGATTTTCACTATCTGGTCCTCGTTTCCACAGACCTGTTCACAACTGAGTACAGGCAGTTGACACCTTTACAAGTTTCAGGCAAACACAGCCTTCCTGGTTCAAACACGAACCCACACAGCTTAGAACGAGAAGCTGATCACTCAAAAATAAAAAGGGTTTCGATAAAGAAAACACTTCTCCAGTTGTTCTTCACAATTGCAACAGAAAGCAATTGACAGTAGATAGATCGTTGTCTTCAGAAAATAAAGATCTGTAATCAAAACAGTTCTGAGTCGATCCAGTTGCAATAGATATTACCAGAAACTTCACAACTTCAGCAGCAGTAGATTCACAACAGATAGTCGATGTAGAACACGTGAATATGCTATCAAGAACTTCCTTCGGTAATAAAGGTTTTACACTTCTTCTCGATCACCAGAAAAGAACGCCTTTACACAGTCTCTGTTTCTTGCTTGTTAAAAGATCAATCTATATCTTTCACACACTTTTCTGTGTATATATATAAAATCCGAAGTTTCCAAGATAGAACATATATTCAAATCTGAGAAATTCTTCCGCATAAATAGATCCATAAAAATCTCCTTTAGATTTGCAATATTAAATGAAATAACAGAGCCGTTGTAACTCCCCTGAAGAATCGGCACAAAAAGCTCCGTTTAAATCAATCATTAATCCGTTGTAAATCGTCTTTGATTCAGTCAAAGTCGTACTTAAGAATCGGCTCGAAATCCGCCTAATAATCCGCTTGTTTGACCAATGCAAAAGGAAACATCGTCTGTCAAAAATATCCCGACGCCAAACGTAGGGTTGATGACGTGGCTCCAAACGTAGGGTTCACAAACGTAAGGTTCACAAACGTAAGGTTCACAAACGTAAGGTTGAACATACATACTTTCTCTTCAGCATTCAAACGTAGGGTTGATCATCCATACTTTGTCTTGCTTCAACTCTCCAAAGAACGTACGGTTGATTATAAAAGTAAGGTTGATGATCCATACTTTTGAGAAACAAACCCAACACTGAAAACTAACGTACGGTTTCTCTTCCATACTTGTCCAACAACGAAAACGTAAGGTTCCTTCCAAACGTAATGTTCTTCTTCAATACTTTTCAACAACGTAAGGTTCATTAACCATACGTTTCAAAATAACATAAAAGGTAAACTTTTCATCCATACGTTACGTTCATCAACGTAGGGTATGAACAGTGATTCCAGTACGCGCTAAAATTGATCTCGCGCTACAGTGATTCCAGAACACGCTAAAATTGATCTTGCGCTACAGTGATTCCAGAACACGCTAAAATTGATCTCGGAATAAATGAAGTATGAAATCTCGTTGTATGAAATAAATAAATAAAATAAATTCCTGCAAAATACTCAACGAAATAATTAGTAAATAATTAAGGGTATTTGTGAGCATCAAAATCATCATAAAGAGACAGAGTATTATTTAAAATAATCTCCCCCTTTAAAAAACATTATTTTGAATTGTTTGAAAACAATACATTGCTCAACAGGATCTTCCTTAGTCAAGGATATATTCCTTAGATGAGATAATTGGCTCAAATGATTCCCTTGTTCCACACACTTATGACCTTCAAATATAAATAGTACCTAAGGATAAACATTATAGAAATTGATTTAAATCTTATTGTTCACCATCAATTAAATCCCCTTTTCCCATATTTTGTACACCCAAACCATATTCTCATTCCATTCAGTTATTCCTTTGGGTGATTATTCTCATATTCTATACGTATAGAAAGATGAATCATTTTTCTTCCCTGGTATTTATGAATATTTATTTATGTATTATTTAGTTCATTCGGAAACTCAAATTTTCTTGTTTGTTAATAATATATGGTGACATCTGTTTAGGAACAAGCATATGATTTTTCATTCAATCTTCTATTTTACTTGGTTTCTCATGAGTAAAATCATTACATCACCTATAACATTAAATTCAAACATGAATCATAATATATCCATTTATTAAAAAAAATTAATCAAGTTTTCATCAATAATAATCATAGTTATTAAAAATATAATTCCAAGAAATCATTAATAGGATTACTAAATCATGAAAACTAATTTTCAATATATGAAACCTTATATTTAACATAGGCTATCCATATCCATCATATATGAATATCCTTCATGATAATTAATAATTATATTTTTAATTAACCCAATAATATCCCTTAGGAGTATATATCCATGCATGCAGTCTTTGGAATACACATTGTTCCATGGGGATTATCACGTTAATAACTCGTCTTTTCCATATTGGGTTATTAGGTCTCGCTACATCTGTTCCACAACCAAATCCACTAACTTATATCCATAAAAAGATTTAACTCCTAGGAAAACTATACACATTTATTTAAATTAAAAAAGTTTTTTCTCTTATACATAGTCTAATCCTATGGGTTCTCACTATAGTTTTCTAATCCTAGATTCTGAAGAAAAACAAAACCTTGATCTAATTCCAAATGAGGTATCCCAAACATTTCATACATAAAAAATAAATCTTAATAGATGAATGTTTGTTAAAAAACATTATTACCAATTCCATAATTATAATGGTTTTTTGTATTTAGAAACATGTATACATAAAAACCTGTTGAATATACATTTTACAACATCTTCTACTATGTTATTAACGACAAGAATCATTTTCAGAGATAAGATACTTAAAACCATTCTTCATATCTTAGGGAAAATTAAACATAATAAATGGTGGGATAAAATTCTCAGTAAGGGTAAACAAAGGAGATATATATGATATTTAATCATAACATGAGCATATGTGTATGAGAAAATTATCTTAACATATGAAAACTATACCAAAAAATTCATAGATCATAATCATTAGTCCTAGAATAAATCACTTCATTTAATAAGACATGAATCATAATGGAATAAAAGTAAAATATCCATGAGATCATAACAGTATCATAATATCATGTAATAAAAGTGTTCCATAATGTGTGAAAAATTTATAATCATAAATATCTTATGTCAATACTTACCACCATATAATTCATCACAAGTTAGTTTTGGGATAATCACCAATGTACCTACTTTGTTCTTTGGTTAACCTCCCATGTACCCTTTTTTGGGATTGGGATAACCTCTGTTATAATATTTTATCTCATAAAACATTAATATTTACCCAATTAATTTGAGGGAATTAATGGACCCAAATATCACAGAATCATAATAAATCCATTTGTGTACTACAAGATGATGAAAAAATTTATCATTTCATCATAGATTAACCAATGGAATAGAAAATTGTTTTCATAAAAATTTCATTATAATAATCAGAGGCCATTAATAGAAAGTATAAGGTTTTAATCATTGGACCATACATGTGACAAATCATATGTATTATCAACAAATGTCATCATAGTTTAAGAATTCCATTAAAATATCACTAAATCATTTTTTTGTGGAATATACACTTTAAAATTTTCATTCACTTATTTTATATCTTTTAATTATAAATAAATTAAAGAAAATAATTTATTTTAAATTGTTTATTTAAACATCTAAGGGAATCCTCAAATAAATTATTATAAAATATGTCTATAAATTATCTTCATATAATATATGTAATAATAAAGATTTCATTCATAGATTTTGTAAAAATAAAAAATTATATTGTATACAATACCATAAGATGAGTAATTTTAAACATTTTCATAGAATTTTAAAACTGGTTAAAATGATTTTATAGCATCATTTACGAATGGTAAATTAATTCTCAAAAAAATTTAAATAAAATAATTATATATAATTAATAGACTCTAAACTGAATGGAATAACATGGTTATTTTTCAATATAAAAATTATTTCAATATATTTAGTACATAGGATAATTAAAATGAAATGAAAAATGAAATATATGGAATTAAAAATATATAAAAAATAAATAATATTTTTTACAGATAATCCATGTAATTTCATCATCATAAATTTAAGTAAAAAACAATCCTGGTAAAATTGAAATTTTTACATAAAACCATTACCATTATAGTAAATTTTAAGAAATAACCCCCATTAAATAAATAAAAAATATAAAAAATTAAATTCTATAAATATATTCATCAAAGAAAAATAAAATTTAAAATATACACACCACATAAAAGAAACAAGCAGTGAATATGGTATAATTCTCATAAAATGTGAGATGTGAAAGTCTTGACATATGGTTGAAAATATTTATATTCACTATAACCTCTTATATAATAAATTTATATTTTTTAAAAATATATAAAATAACATTTTAAAAAATTGTAAAAAAATATTGTATCCACTTGTAACATTTCATCAAAAAATAATAATAATTTATTAAATACACTATTTAAGGGTGTTGAAGATTTCCTTTTCCATGTACATTTTTAATAAGTAGTTATGTTCTTTGGATTTTTTTCATGGTTAAATCATATCTATAATCTTAATAATTTAAATATTATCATATTTTTTCATTATCTCTACAAATTGGTGAAAAAAATGTAATTACATAACTTTGTAGAAACGATATTCTATACATATGCAGGAGTTGGGTTTCCACATTTTGATGGATTGAATCAATTAAAGGTAAATAATAATTATCCTTTATTGATTCATTATTATATAATTAATATAATGTATATTTATTAATTATATCATTATTAACATATATATAATGTTGAAATGAAAAACTAATTATATTGCTTCGTGGTGGTGGTTTTCCACACGTACACACATGTGAAGTAAAAAATTTCTAAAAATGTGATGGTAATAAAGTAAATAAGTTCGTATTAATAGATTTGAATTATAGTGTAATAAATATCACATATGAACATTAAATCTACAATACTAACCAAACATGATTGATGATTACATAAAATGAATCATATCACTACATGGCGAGGGTAGTCCACACGTACCCATGAGAGATAATTCTATTTTATATTTGACGAAGAAGAGGTATAAAATTGATGATCTATTATAAAATATCATTTAAATATATTTATGATACTATATTTTTTCATTTTATTATGGATACAATATACTTATTTTATGTTTAATAATAAATAAAATTGAAAGATCGTGTTTAATATCTTTACATCTTCATTCATAGATCTCCATTGGCTTACACCTTAATCCATAAAATGTGACTATTATGAGAATATGAGGGGATCTGAGATTAATGGAAGGAAGATATGAATATTTTTGTGGTTTTATTTCCCAATACATAATTATAACAATTTTTTAATATGGGTGGACAGGAGGTTCTATTTTATAAGTTTGGTAGATGACACACTATGAATTAATTATGTGATTTAAAATTAATTAATGGATTTCTCAAGTATAATGCATTAAAATTTCAA
Organism: Viscum album; assembly: GCA_963277665.1. Lineage (NCBI taxonomy): Eukaryota > Viridiplantae > Streptophyta > Magnoliopsida > Santalales > Viscaceae > Viscum > Viscum album. Next base: position 942,584,835 of record OY728129.1, read on the forward strand.
TATATTATATCTTATGATAATATATGGTTGACATAAATTCATCAAAAAAGAGTTATTCATATTTATGCTACAGTATTACCCCAACATATTATTTTAACACCCCTAGTAAACCCATTTTAACCTCAACTGTAGTAACATATGTTTATATTTATTCCTATTCATTATAAAAAAATGAATGTGTAATAATTAAAAATATTGGATATTATGATTCAAAATAAAGAATAGATTTTATAAAATTCAATTTCTATAATTTATTGAATTTAATTATAATATCAAGGGAATGAAATATATTTTAGAAAAATACATTTCAAAGAATAAAAATAAATTTATTCTTATTCTATGCCTAGAAAAAACCATAAAATTATTGTTTTAAAATTTTATTGAATATAACATATATATATATATATATTTAACATAGTTAATAAATTTTTATATATTTAAATAGTTAATATAAAAACACATTGTGCACATAAAAATATGATTTAGAAAAATGTTTTTTAATCCTAAAATTGAATTTATAAACATATCTAGTATAATGATGATTATAACATAGTTAAGGATAATATTTATAAATAAATCAGAATTATTTTACTATAATATAATATTCAATGGGTAATGGGAAATTTAAATTAATTAATTGAATGAAAAGAAATGAAATTTTTACAAAATTACTATTTCTTCCTTATTGATAAAAAATAAATAATTTTAGACAAAACCGACAGATTCATCCTATGATAATATTGAAATTATTAATGGAAAATTATATTCATTCCATAAAAAATAATTTATAAAATTTGAATAAATTAATATTTATAAATGTGAAATAATTCTATAAATACAAATTTTGAAGAGAATATATTTTTGAAGCATAAAATAGATTTACCAAAAATTAAGTATATAATTATTATGAATTAATAAATAAATTTGTGTTTTATAACACATTTATAAAATTATTTCATTATTTGGTTGTATATATTCATACCACCAATTTAATGTCCTAGTTATAACAGTCAAATTTTAATAATATATTTTTAATATATCTCAGTTAGGTTAAAGCTCAATGTTACATATAAAAAAAAATCAATCATATTAAACATTATAACTACATTTTTTTGGGAGTTACATTAATGTTCAATCATACTTCATCATTTTTATATCATGTATATCTACAACTATTTATAACATACATTTTATATTATAAATATTTTAAAAGAAAATGATTGAATTCCATAACATTTATGGATGATTTGGATACTAAAAATGTATTATTATATAATTTTAGGTCATCCAAACAATTTCACTTATGTGGCTAGTTTTTCACACAATTGAAAAATTTTCCTTATTTTTTTCTTCTTCTTAATTGGCGGTGTTTTCTCTCCAGGACTTATTTTTTTCCCCTTTTAACCAAAACATATATATAATATATATATATATATATCTTTTTATGAAATAATCAATGAACTTAATCCAATACTATTATTGAGACTATAAAACACACATTATGGAAGACATAGAGGATCAACTAAACCGTATAAGAAAAATTCAAGCATGTACTACCACAAAAACCACATAAGTGTCAGGATTCATGATGGTATCTTACTTCAAGAAACACCTAATATTCATGAATAAGTATCAAAGCACCACAAATAGTAATATTGGATGAAGAAAAAATTCCTTCATGAAATTTATTTCTAAACCTCTAGGGTTAATTTTAATATTCCCCTTAATGTTTTAATTTGTTGTGGATCTGGCCATTGGAAATTCAGATGAAGCTCTCAATTTATAAAACTATAACCTTCACACAAAAAATACTAGATGGGTTTCCATAGTTAGTGATCCATCATTAAATACTTCCCTTTGATTATGAAAAAAAAAGACTCATGGTAGAGATAAATTTTAAGAAATACCACACCCCTTTTTAAATAAGAACAAGATTTTTAGCCCACATAATCTTAGGTGGCCTATATCGTTCACAAAAACTCTTCCATGGGAACTAAGACACCCCCATTGTGTGGGTAATCCATGTTCTACGAATGAAACAGATCACCACCCCATGATATTCACGAAATACACAATGTAGTCAAATACACGATTCATCCTTTCAGAAGGTATAGAATTGAAAAATTCAAGTGCTTTTGTTCCTTGAAACAAACCTAGATGGGTTTAAAAGGTCCTCAATTATCCATATAACTAGTATCATGGAATATCATGACTAAAATTTTTTCTCCAATCATGGCCTAGTAACATACCTTTTTCTTTTGGTCTAAAAAATATATATCCCATATTTTGGACCCTATCATACTCCATCAATAGAGTATTGTCTATTCCATTACTATCCTAAAATACTTTTATTATGGGTATGTAAACCATAGTTGTGGCATCATCAATGGAAATTGATCACCCTTCCATTTGAGGAACTCATGTGGGATCTCTATATACATTCCTCCCCCCTTAACTTTGTTAAGGGTTCTTAATGCATAATACGAAAACCAAAATTTGAATTATATGACCTTAAACTATGTAGTGATAATATCCTAGTCATATGAAGATTAAAATCAATACAATGTACTCATCCCACAATGTTAAAATATTTTATTACCCATTTTGATAATCATAGTATTCCTCATGTGAGAAGAATGATTTATCCCAATGCTAATGTAGACCATATTCACAATACCCATAAAATCACTTTTTTTACAACATTCATGACATAACCATCCTTATCATGAGATATAAAACTGCATAGACTGAACTTGATTGTTCACCATAATCAATATAGACAAATAAATTAGGGTTTTATCCCAATATCCTGACAAGCTATGTTGGATTTCTCCATGAGGATCAATACATATATCCCAACATCACCATTTATTTACTTTCTCACAATAGGTATTCTCTCATACCATTCCAGTATTTTTCCAAACCTATCACCATCCAAATCTGACGCCCCCACTAGACTTCAGAGTCAGTATGCGATGCTAACCTATATCATGCCAAGTACATGAAAATAGTGTGTGGAATGCATCCATACTTGGGAAAAACATTTTAAAACCCCATATATGATGAGTTTATATCATATAGTCTTCATTAGACACTAATTATTTGAAATCTCCTCACTTTTCATTTAAACTATGACCCCTCCTAATGCATTAGAAACTCTACATCATGTGAAAAGTCATGTATTCCTTGGTTGAAAATCTAATGAATACTTTTTTATCATATTATTCCTAGAATGATGATTACTTTATGCCTCAAATAATGAACTTCAGTTTCCCTATGTGAAACAATATTCCTAGGATGACAACCCTTGGATACCTTACACATTGAATGTTCATTACCTTGTGGAGATCTTGGGATGCCTAAAGTTTTTGTATATTTGAATCCTTATGTCATGAGCATGAAATTACCTATATGGAAAAAGGGGGATGACTTCATTTGATTCATAACATACTCATCATATTTTCACTATAATATTGGTAACCACTCTCCCATGGAATAAAGTAGTATAATTAAACCACTAGAAGATGGATCCAATAAAAAGATTCAAAATGTCATATATCCCTTAAGGATGCACGGACTAGTTGAAAAACTTTATTAAATAATCTATGGAATAAATTTTTCCCATACCATAAACCATTTCCAATCATGAAGACAAAAAAAATCAATGATAGTGGTGATGGTCACCAACCATTAGAATGTGGGAATACAAGGAACCTAAGAGGGTTCATGGCCAGTCTATGGTTGTAGACAACTATAGAAAGAGGACCATGAAATGATGCCTATATGAATCCTCCAAAACAACTTCCCATGTACTATTTTTTCAATCCTCAACATATTGATGAGGTCCATTAATGGTTTACTAAGATCATTCATATTATAATTAACAAAAAAATATCAAAACCATTATGAGAGTGATGGTGTAATAAAATAATTAACAACTTCAAAGTCAAAAGGTTACCTTATCCTCTCCATATATTTGATAGACCTAGTTATATTGAGATCATGAGTGTATATTTAGGTTACTTCAATTATCCTATACATAATAAGATATATATAACCATTATATAATTTTTATATATCCTACTCTAGATATATCCTTTTAATATTATGAATCAATTTATAAGAATCCATTGTATCATGTTTTGTTTTAAAACATTGACTCCTGCATAACAAGAATTTTTGTAGAGATACATCAATATTTTCTTAGGTCATCATGTAGTAACTAGTCCACCACGACACTCATAGAGGTACACATACACATGAAGTCATTGGGTGATAACCATGCAACCCCAATTATAATAATACATTCTTCAATTAAATGAATGAAAATAATTTCTAACTCAAGAAACTATACAAATTTCTATACCACACCAATTGAAGTAAGGGTATCATCCAAAATTTTGACATATTACCCAGGGGAAATGGTAATGGACATATGCTTATAAGCCACATCTTATCCCATCTCACTTGAGGGTGATACATCAGTCTTTTCATAGGACCCCCATGACCTATTCCCTATGGTAATCCTCAAACCGAGTCTAATCAATGAAATGTCTATTTCATGAACACCTATCCAATCCATGTTTATAATGGTTATCGAATCAATATATGAATCTTCATAGAAAATTAATTCCAATGACATATCCCTATAGAATTGGGGGGGTGACATCACACTGAACCACCCCTAATAGACTCTAAAGAGGCCATTTCATGTAAATAAAATACAAAAAGGTCCTCCAGACCATCACAAATACTGCCAATGATACCATGGTTCTAGTAACTCGATAACTAGACCCTTATCATGACTTTTCTAGACTCACTCATCCAGGGGTCCATTGGTTTATTGAGAAACATCAATGTCTAAACTAGTTGAGACCAACCCAATTCCATCATCAACTAGTGATGTGGTCTCTCAAAGGTTCCTCTAACCAAAGCCTCAAGGTTCGGTCCATATGCCTACATCTCCCATCATAACTCCTGGTGCTTCTACCTATGGGTCATCCAAAGCTATGATTCTTACCAGACTAAAAAATTAATAGGAACAATCTAATACTGAAACAAAAAACTTCTTATAATCCCACAGAAAAGTATCAAATGACTCATATGAGTCCCATAACACATCAAAAATCACCTCTATTCATATGGGTAATTTAATATAACTTGTAAGAAATATATCTATGTATCTAAACATCACTCATCCTCAAGCATATCATAATATCCCATCATCTATATGAACCCAAACTATACCATATTTCCTCTGATATCACATCCTAGTACCCCCAAGATCTCTATTCATCACAACCAACCCTCATGCCCTTTGTAAACATAGTCAATGGGAGATCCCGATTCACATAAATCCCACAAATCACCTATCAAAATAATATCATTAAAATAGATAATTTTACTCATTGCCTAGGGAATCACTAGTCCCAAAACCCCTTGCTGAGACCTCATGCATTATACAAGCATTCAAACTCATGCATAAAAAAACATATGCAATTATATTATTTGGGCCACTTATCAAGATACTGAAGTTAACCACTTAGAGCTCTCCCAAGAGAATTTTCAAAGATGACTGTGTGTCATCCACACTACCATGAACCTATCACATGCCATGTGAGATCCACAATTAATTTAAAAAGAATTTTAATTAAATATAATATTGATTTTATATAGTAATAATTACCAAAAATCCCACTTGGAACATGTTTCTCTCAAAAACCATGATTTATTTCATCTAGATAATTCGTAGCGTACCATAGGAATCATCCTAATATAAATCCATATAAAAATAAACTAATTAATCCCCAAAAAATTTAATTTAAATAAAATCAAATAAATAATCCATACTATTTACCTTAAAAAATGACATGTGTTGGCAGGAAAATGACATCTTGGGACGTCCTCTATAGTAACTGGGAAAATTTACCTTATAAATTGGATTATTCCACAATACATTAGTGGAATCTAAACTAAATTAGTAAATAAAATCACATGAAATTTTCAATGATAGAGGGAATACAATAATTGGAAGGGGGACTATTTAAATTCCTATAAACACCATCGATTAAAACTCATGATCATTTTAAACAGTGAGGAATCAAAGGAAAATAGTAGATCCAACCATCGACTATACCGTGCTCACTCATCCAAGAAAAAAATGTAGCTGATCCCTATGTTAAATAATTCCTAAAAACCATTCATAGAATGATCCTTATAGGCATGATGATCAACCAACTAACATGATAACTCACATCACGAAGCCTGACTTTATGATGTGAATGACCTATAACATGCCACTACGATATCCTGGCTTATTCTTTCCTCCTCATAAATTCCATCGAACCTATGGGCCATCGATTGAACTTTAAATCCCATCCAAACAAAAATATTTGTAAATTATCTAATTATATGTAACCAATTCTGAGTCCCATTACTAAAAAATATATACTTAATGAAATTATAATATTCCCTCTGGAATCTCCAACTGTAAATGATGTTGGTATTTAGATACTCTCCATCAAAATGCATCTCAATCTCAAGATTATATGGTCAACCCTAAAACAATATTTATTGAACATACAAGGTCATATATTTAGTATCTACTGACCATAGTCCATCTATATTCTCTGACCACGTTTCTACTATGAAACTATGAACACTATTCCCAAATTCATTAGATTTTATAAAAACATCCTCATTAAATACTTGGACCAGCTAAACCATATCACATAGGACTCTTCTGAAACATTACCTAACTCAACAAGTAAGAAATCATAGAATATCACCAGATATAATTCCACTAGATAACACTTTTTGAGCACATAATCATTACTTCCAATGCTTCCTCAAAGTAAACCTATCACCAACTCTCATTTTCCACTAACAACCCCTATTATTGGGGTCTATCACATTCCCCAAGCCAAAAAACTGATATTCCTTCATTACAATTTATATCCCAACATCAAACATTGGGATATTTTTTAACATTATTATCTCCTTGAATCATGTGAAAAATTGACTTGACCCCCTAAAATATGTCACAAATCACTAGTTCACACACTAAACCACATGAATAATCTTGTTCACCCCTTGAACAAAGAAACGTTACATTGTTTCACCACCTGGAACATCATATGAAATTTTATTCACTCCTTAAAAAATGTAATGAATTTTGGATCCCCTACCAAATTACCATTTTATCACACTAAAATAACCATGAGACCGATGTCAAGGCACTGAATCTATCCAACACATTATTTGAATTTTAAATATGGTATTACCCAAGGAACTATATATCGGTTGATATTACCACACACTGATACATTACTATAACCACCACCATCAACTAACTAGCCTCACCATGACTATGACCATTCCATCATTTGGTTCCTTAAACCATGATATATACAATTACCCCCACCATCAAATTATCATTATCATTTCATGTTGAACCAAAAAACCAATCCTCCACATCTCACACTTTATCCATTTACACACACAATATATGGATGTGATCATATTGGTCATATCTAATGACTAAAACCAAACACTAATTACCACGTTCTGTTGTTGACTAACAATGACATAATTTTTCCTACATTTAATAGTGTACTCCTTACCATATGTCTTACCTTACTCTGTTCCTTGATCAATGAACCAAATGGATCCCAAAACCACAATTTAGTCATTCCAAAAAATCTATGGTCTCTCTTTTCGTCCTCAGACAACATGCCTCCTCCAAATTCAATGTTATGAAATCTTCTTGGGTTAATTGTACTATGGTATCCTAATCTATTACCTATTTCACCTCCCAATTATGAGGGATATCTCCCATCACACCATGATCAAAGATTCTATGATTATGAGTGACTCACCCCCATTCCATAATTATAGCATTATTCAGATTATTTTATGAAAAGTACAATTCTCAATGGAACAACACATGTCCCATTCACTAATTCACTTAAAAACATGAAATCCATGTAATGAGCACAAAAATACCCAATCACACTAAGTGTTTTTCTCAAAAACAATTTCTATCATATCTCTTAGTGTTATGTACATTTACCCACTGAGAATCTTGTCATAGTTTCTCACTCACTATCTACCCTGATCACAATTGAACCTAATGGAAAAGAACTCTAGTAAAACTTAATCACATAACTAGAATCACATTCCCCTAAGTCACATCCTTTTTATCCTATGTTCAAGCTACTAACCAATATAACACACACTCACTTACATGTCTCTAACACATATAATCCTATGTAATATCACAATTCATATCTTATAACACATTATCCTTCCAAATGGAAATTTTATCAAGAATCATGAGTGTCCTCTAACACCCCCACCATGGAAGTACAAAGCTCATCCAAAACATATTTAACCTAAAAATAAAATAGTTCATTCCATCGAAACTAGATTCTATACACATATAACTCAAAGTGTTGTATGTTCCAAATCAAAAAGAATTACCAAGTTTTTGCTCAACGTTTTTGTTTGGTATTGTATACTTATATAAAAGATTTAATCTTGAAAAATAAATATTTGTTGTTCACACTTTAAATAAGAAAAATCTTAACCCAATATCTTGCAATGTTTTGACATCCTTAAAGAAATTGATTCCAATCCATGAATTGCCTCTCAAACATACCATTCCATCATCGATCCATTATCAAGGAATTAAATGTTCGTACCAACCCTCTAAGTGCCTCTATATATCCCTTTTCTATGGGAAATTATTTACATTATTGGGGAACCTAATATTTTAAAATGATCATGAAATGAAATTAATAGGAAATACCTACAATCAAGTTAAGTAAAATTTCACAAACAATTTATATTGAAAGATACATTATAAGGTGTAGCACCCCAATTTTATGAAATTAAAAATAATTCCATATGATACTGATATGTAGAATCCCATCGAAATTTAATATGTGGAAAACCATATAAGTCATATCATAATCATTATTAAATTTATTCAAAAGAACCAAGTACAAAGCAAGGGGAAAGGAGGCGAGGAGGCAAGGACCCCCCTATGGGGGCCTAAAATAGTGAAGGCCAAGAGCATCAAATTGGATCAAATTTACACCTTCTGGTTTAAGAGAGGTAATGTTAGGGAGACATCTGATGCTGGAGCCATGCTCTGCAATCTTAGCCAAGTGATCCGCGACCTTGTTACCCTCCTGCCATGTATGGGTAACCTGGATATTATGGTTGAGAAACACTTTGTATCTTCTAATGGTACACTCAACGGACCAAGGGATGGATCTAGTGCCATTAAGGGAGTCATGTAGAATCATCGAGTCTGTTTCCACCTGCATGAGCACCAGGTTTCCTTGTTTACACAAGGTTAGGCCGGTAAGAACTGCATTCTCCTCTGCCTGTATTGGGGTTCCACTACCATAATGTGCAGTGAAAGCAAGGAATACACTTCCCCCTACGTCTCGAACCACTCCTCCTCCCCGTCTGTCACCCAAGATACAGGACCGATCATTGTTTAATTTGAGGCCATTGACGGGGGGAGGGGGAACCAACTGATCCATCTTCCCCAATCAAGCGGTCCCAAAGCACCAGAATGGAGAAACCTCGGGGACGGGGCTTCCTTCCAGTTTCTTAAGAATGTGACCAAGTCCACGAGGAGACTCTTCGTCCTCATAATGAGGCCCTGTCAGTGGATAGAATCTCCTCATACCTAGCCTAGTTCCTGGCCAGTCATAAACACCAACAGCCGGCATTAAGGATCACAGCCCAAGCCGACCGCTCCAGTCCCGGGTTCGTCACCCCTGAAACCAATTGTCCAGGAATGAAGCCTTACTCGTTCCCGTAAAAGGGATGGCGGTAAGAGAGCCAAATAACTTCCACACGCTCTGAGCCCATTCAACTTCAAAAAAAGTGTGTTTCACGCTCTCTTCATGTTTTCCCTTGCAGTAATGACACCAGGAGGCCAGGTTGTTCCCCACTTTCTTGATGTTGTCTTCAGTAGGAAGCGCTCTGTTCCGGAGCCTCCAAACGAGGAAGTCGTACTTCCCAGAGATCCCCTTAACCCATGTGATCACGTTCCATTTTTCATTGGACTCCGAACTGGGGGAGAGATTTCAAAAGTCCTTGAGCGTGAAGTTCCCCGACCTCGACTAGGTGAACACACATCTGTCAGGCTCTGTGTTTTGGGTGATCGCCTCAATGATAGCATGTTGATCCATATCCATCACTTCCTTAGTGAAAGGTTGATGCAGACTCGCCTCATGAAAGGAGATAAGAGGGGCAAGGCACCCTGGATATCCGATCACTGAGCCAGCCCAATTATGGGACCAAAAAAGGATATTCTCCTCCCCCACCATCCTACGAGCATGCTGATGAAGCTTCTGGATGAGAGGGAAAATCCTTGCTCAAAATGGAGATCTCTGGATGATAGTTCCATCCATATTACTGCTGTAGTTTCGAGCCATAGTGCTACCCCACAAGGTACGTTCCTCAATGACTTCCCATGCGAGTTTCGCATTCATACAGGTGACCATGCCACCCATGCTTTGCACATTGATCCCCCCATCATGGAAAGGACGGGCCATCCTCTCCTAAGAAACCCAATGCCTCTTGCTTTCAGACAGGGCATCCCAAATGAAACCAGCCAGCACCTTGTCAATAGTTTTGATCACTCCTTTCGGCATGGAGGTGGCAGTCAGAGCGTGCACCGGGACAGCAGATAGGACACTGTTAACCAAGGCGATGCGCCCCCCAAATGACAAGAGGTGGTTCTTCCGGTTGAGAACTCATCCCATGACATGCAACACCGTGCCTAAATGATCTATGAAATATTAATTTTTAAATACGAATCTTATAAAAAAACAATTGAATTGGTTTGTATGAATAGTATTAATATTTATGAAATATATATAAAGGACCTACATAATAAAAATTCCTTGATTAATTATATGTATATAATTACTAAATCTTTAGTAAAGTTATTTTATTCTTTAGAATAAATTTTTCATAAAAAATATTTTTATTTCATTTTTTGAGAAAATATTATAATTATTTTAGAGAAATTATATAAATATTATTTCAAACAAATAATATTATTTTTGAAATAAATATATCAAAATTATATTATTGGTAAATTTTTATATTTTTTTGAATAGTTTTATTTTTCAATTAATATTAATTTTTTTATTAAAAATGGGATTTTTGTTTTAAGAATATACGATGTTGATTTTTATTATAAAATAGTTTATATTTAAAATTATATATATTATAATATTAATAATTAAATATATTTCATTATAATCAATTTTATGACTTAACTTGATGAAAAAATATTATTATACATAAAAGGCATTTTTCTGATAAAATATTTTTCATTGTATTTCTTATTTTAATTTCAAATTGAAATATTACACTTATATGTAGTGAATTTAATAAAATTTATTCTATTTATGGAATTATGATATTCAAATTTTCTAATTATACTCATTTAATTTTTTTTAATATGAATAGTAACCTTGGTAATATTAATCATCATGGAAAAAAGTAAATATAGTTAATCTATGTTGAAACTAACTGATAAGGTCATTACATTTTTCTTAATTCATATTAAATAAAATTAGTTTTACCCATATCACTTTAGGCTCTAAATTGATATTTTTAATGGATATTATTCCATGAAAATGAACATTATAATATGTAAATAAAAGATAGTTACAAAATTTCACTCTCTTCATTTTAGATATCTATTTTGTGTCCACACAGGTCCAAAAGAACGTTTTGAAAGAATAAAAATACATATTTTGTGAATAATTAAATCATTTTCATCATTATAATTTATTTATAATTTTTATTGATTAAAAAATTACCTTAAATTATTCTGTAATTATAACAAAATATTTATTCATTTAATAGAAAAATAAAATAAATGATATTAAAAATATTTAAAGTGATATAATCTGAGTGATTGATAGTGTTAAAAAGTATATTGATAAATATAGCATATTATTATTTTTAGTTGAATTATATTTTAAATAAAACATTGTATTGAAGTATTTGAATTCAAATTGAATTAATTGTGTTTAAATTTCTATTAGTGATAATTTATCATAAACATATTTTCATAAATTAAATCATACAAATATTGAATATGGAAAGGTGGAGAATATATGGTATAAAATATCATCTATAGCCAAATTATTTTTCAATAGTGACCATATATGTAAAATTAAAAACTTTTATGAGTGAATTTTTTTTATGGTGGTTAATGTTAAAATAAGTTAATTAAGGGGTTAATCAAAAAGTTATGGTTTAAATGTAACATCCGGATGATTTTATGAAATATTTTATTTAAATAATTTTTATTCTTCAATAGATTTTATTTTCACGTAATTGTGAGTTTTAATGAACCATGAGACGCCCTTATTATAAAATTACCATTATAGCCTAGCTGTTAGGTTAGGGGGAATACTTATATCTAACTTTTGAAAATGTGTTGTGAATTCATTAGCTATCAATTATTTATGAAAAATATAAATCAATTAGATATTTCTATTTTTTATTGAATTAAATTTGGTAATCAAATTTATGAGATATATATGTGTTATGTACTTAATAAAAATATTTTTGATATTCATTCAATAGATATTTTCGTCATAGGGTGTGAATAAAACCCTATTTGATGTATAAAAACCTATTTTTAAAATGTTAATTTTACTCCCTTGATTGGATAACACCTTTTAAATTAATATTTTGACACATTAATATTTTTTATATAAAAACATAAACATTTTATTTTGAATTGGGGTATATAAATTTACTTTGGATAAATTTTTGATATTTTTTGAAAACATTCATGATTTGATAAATAGTAAAAATACGCTAATTTTTAATTGAAAATAATTTTTTTAATTTTAATAATTTATATAGTTAAATAATATTATTTAATGGTTTAAAAGTATAAATAGAATACATTTTCACCATTGAATACAATTTAGGTCATTGGAATTAATTTTACATTAAATTAAAATATAAAAACATTTCAATCTTTTGCAATATTTTAACTTTAAAATCCCATTTTCTCATTTCAACAATGAGATTAATTTTAAATTAATTAATAAAGCTTATATGTTTTTAATTTTAAAAATGGATTCCATATTTGTAATCAGTAGGTCTAAATTCTTTAAGTAGTTTTTGTTTGGGCAATATGAATAATTACTTCAGTAAATTTTATTAACATGGTATAATGGTAAATCAGGTAATGAAGGGTAAAAATAATATTATAAAATTACCATAACACTTGTATTAATATTATTGGATGATTATAAGTTTCCATAAAACATAATTGGGTGTAAATGGTATCCATTGGAACCCACTTGGATAAGATTAGGGCATTTATTTTATTTTATTTAATGAAAAGTGAAATATGTATCTCTCAAACATTAAAAATTAAATTAGTTTTAATATAAGGTTATACAGAAGAAATATTTGATTATTAATACTCAATTTAAATTTAAAATTCTTTTCTTTATAATGAAAATTTATTTTTATTTTTTAGGAAATATATAATTACCTTAAAAATGTATACTTGGATGATAAAAAAATTATTAATTGATGAAAAATCAATAATTTTTTTATTAAAATATTAAAAACCATAAAAGTCCCAAAAACTTAACCAAACATTTTTGGTTTAGTATATATCTACCATAACCATCCAAGTAACAACAATTGGACCATTATGAGGTTTATAGAAGAGATTATAAAACTTATACTATTTTATTTAGAGTGAAGATAAATTTTCCACATTCATGTTTTAAAAGTGTATATCATTTTTAATGATGGGTTTTTCATATGAAAAATTTGACAAAAAGTATTATTATGAAATAAAATATAATTATTTTCATCATATTATTTTATTTTTAATTTTTATTAAACAAATATGTATATTAAATAATTACAAAAAATTGAGGTAGTAATTATTTTATTAATAAATAGATCAAATAAATGTCATTAAAAATATCTTAATAAATATAATCTGGGATAATTATTTTGTGAAATGAATTTTCTAGAATACCTTGACCCCTTATAGATATAATAAAAAATTTAATTTGAGGTTCACTTCTTATTTTTATATTTAAAAAATCAATGAAAAAAAGTGTCAAAATTGACACAATCGATATTGTGTCAAAATAAGGTTTTAATAATTTATTTAAAAATAATATTTTTTATAGATATAGAATAATTATTATATGGTATGAAATATTCTAAATTATTAATTTATGGTCTAAATGACTTCAAATAAGTAAACACTTCACCCTTTTAATATTGAAATATTTGTTACCCTAGTTAAAATTTAAATAGAATAACTAAGTGTTAATTAAAATTATAATGCTCAAATTGGAATATAAACATATCAAATATTTATTGGTTGATTATATTTATACCCTATATCATCTCATATTCAAAATTGGGACATTTGTTTGGTTTTTATGTGGGGTTTTATATTATTATAAATGAATATTTTGAGGTTTCCAAAACTGCCCCTCACCTCAATTATAAAATGGATATTCCTCCCCAAAAAATTAAAATAATTTTCAGCCTTCATGAAAGACCATACCTTTCTCATATTACTTATATACTTTCCTGGAAACATTCTAGAGGTCCCTGTCTTCTTCAAATACCATCTATAGTGCTCTAAATAGAGATTTAGAGGAGGCTCGTCGAAGAATAGCTAATATCATTTACTAATTTTTTCAAACTTCTTTTTTTCTTCTTGAAACTCATGAGTTGTTTCATTATAAATTAATAACTCCATTAGTACTTATATACTAAAAGTTTATTATTATTATGAACCATATATAGTCCAACTTCTACCCATCCTATGAAAAATGAAATCACCATGCGTGCGTACGTTTGGCTTACCGTCTCCACGTCGTGGTGTAATACATTTTTCACCACCACCATACACAGATGGGTATAATGAAGCAATTAATAAATATAAAAATTATTATTATAAAATTATATTTATTCCGAGAGAACATACACCACACACTTAAATAACATTCACCAATTATGGGAATGGTATCATCGCTCGTGCGTACGTACAACTTACCATCTCCACGTTTTGATGTGATTCGTTATACACAATCTTCATTAAATCATGATTATATAAATGAGTTGAATGAAAAAATATGATATATATTATAATAATACCATTCATTAAATGATATAACTATGACCAAAAAATAGGAATAAGAACATATTTGACAAAACATGCACAATAACATAAAGCAATTAATACCTGAATAATGAGTAACATCGAAATGTTACTAACAAACAGATGAAAATAATATCATAAATGTTATCATAAAATAGATTATGATTCTGGAATAAATCATTAACACTATTTAAATCATGATATAGGAGGTTTCGATACATACATAGCATATTGAATCTAAGGTAAGGGGTAACATTTCAAATCTCATTTTTATCCAAGATTGTTTATTCGTAAGTATTTACTAGGGTATATTTATCATCTACATATAGCATTTAAAAATATTCTTTATATCCTTATATAATTGTTTTATGTCAATTTTCCCCATTTTTTAATTTTTACTAATTGGATTTAATAGAATCTTTTGTCCTTTTTGGAATGATATACTTTTTGACTTTTCAGGAAAAGTATGAGAAGAATGTTTTTTTAACTTGATAGTTTAATAATTATTTATTTTATTGATGCATACCCTACAAGAATAAAAGATTATTTTCATATGAAATTATTTTTTCAAAAATTGTGTAGAATTTTGAGGAGGTAAAATGTTTTTTAAGAAGAAAGGATATTTTCCAAAAGAATTAATTTCAAGTGTTTTCTCAAAATTATTTTCCATCTATGATGAAACTATTTAAATAGGGTTATATTTCTATTACTTTTATTACAATGATTTTATTGTGTTTATGATGTAATGCTATTTAGTGGATCCATTTGTTTTATATAAATTATGGTGGAATGATGCTTAAGAAAGACATGTTATTTCATGGGTTATGCTATGGTGAATGTTTGTATGTTTCTATGGCACGTGTAAGGATGGTTTAATTATGATATGAGTGGGACCTATATCTCCCTCAAGTGAATTGGGTAATGATTTATATCTCATGATATAGACATGATTTGAATGGAAATTAAATTAGGTTCAGTAATACATGGCTGGAATATGGAGTGAAATCAGTTCTGTAATGGAATTTATCCACTATGATATTCTTGGAAATGAGCCTTGTCTAATTTGAAATGATTTTCTATACTTATGTGTGTATATTAAAAAATTTCATGTCCTTTGTTATGACTACTGGGATTACATTTCACATTTATTATTTATCTGGTGGCATGATATTATGATATTTTATATACAT
This sequence comes from Viscum album, assembly GCA_963277665.1. Classification (NCBI taxonomy): domain Eukaryota; kingdom Viridiplantae; phylum Streptophyta; class Magnoliopsida; order Santalales; family Viscaceae; genus Viscum; species Viscum album. The sequence goes on from OY728129.1 coordinate 942,601,230, forward strand.
GATATGATTTTAAAATGTTTTTTTTCATATGATTATGATATGATTGATATTTTTCTTGTTTAGCCTTATTAAAAATTTGCGATCACACATTCATAAGTATCTTTTCCCTAGGACATAAATAAGGGTATTAAGTAAGATATATCCAAAAGAAGTCCAGTTATGATGAAATAAGTGGGGGATAATTTAGATTTTTTATCAACCAACTATTTATGTATCCTGGTTTCTAAATACACTAAACCTATAAGGGAATGGTGTGGATTTTGTTATGTTATGTAATAAATATTCTTCAATGTTTAAGAAAATATATGTATAATGTATGGTTCATTATAGTTGGTATCATAGAAGAGGTATTATTAACCTTTGGAAACTAGAATGAGGGATCCTTATTAAGAACCCTAAGGATATGTCTAAGTATAGGTTACAAACTATTCCAAGTGTTTTAAAGATGTTCATGAATAACCTAGGATAAAATACAATGTGTCCTAAATTAAAATTTTATTCTTGAATTATGTGTTTTTTTCAATTATAAATAATGTTTCTCACACTATGCTTATTAGGTTTAGTCATTTGATGGAACCCGAAGGAAACATGTTAATGTTGAAAGATACATGAACTGAAATGATTTCCCCCCTAAGAAACCAAATGTTATAGGATTTGGAATTCAAAATCTTGTATCCATTCTCAAACAACTTTTTCAAGCTATGAATCATTTAGTAATTCCAAACGAGCAAAGGATGGAGCAATATTCTACTGAATCCTTCATGAGGAACCGTCAACCATCATTCAATGGGTATTATGATCCATTAGTGACTAAATAATGGATCATTTCCATTGAAAATATATTTTCAGTTCTACAATGTTCTAAACATGATAAATTAATCTTCTCAGTATATCATTTGGATGGGGAAGCTAATAAATGTTGTAATCTTATGAAGAATATGATTCAAGGAGATGAAATTGATTCCATAAAATTGGGTGAGTTCAATAACTTATATTTCTATAAGAACATTCCTCGTATTCTTTGAATAAGGATGGATAAGTAGTTCCTTGAACTTAAGAACAAGTATTATGAATTCATTGGTACCTACAAAGTAAACTTCACAAGACATACAAGGTACACTTATGAAATTATTTTCTTACCTGAGAGTAAAATTTATTGATTATTTAGTGGCATAAGACCAATTTTTTGAAGGTATTTATCCATAAGGGACTTCAATAGCTACGAAGAAATTTTTCAATGTGATCTCAAGTTTGATATGGAGATTGGAGTATCCCGTCATTCATATTAGTTTGATAAAAAGACAAATATGAAATTCAAAGGAAAATCTAAAGGCCACACAGAAAAGAAGATGTGTTTTCCCTTATGATCAAGGTGTAAAATTTGTTTTAGGGAATTTTATTAAAGGTAATATTAAATGTTTTATGTGTGTAAAATAAGGTAATTGTGTAGTTGAATGCTGAAGTTATGGGAAAAATATGTCTAATGATGTGAACAAAGAAAAGGCTACACAGAATACCCCATCTACAATGTAATTCTACAAGTGTAATTAAATTGGGGCATTATGCCAATAAATTCCTAATACAAGTGTTATTGATGATGATAAACGTCAACAATCTCTTAAGGAAAAAGGCTCTAGAATGTCTCATGCAATCACTATCGACATTGTGGAGTATGATAATGAAGTTGTGAAAGGTACACATACCATCCACTCTAAAGTATAAAATGTTTTATTTGATTATGTATTAACCCACTCATTTATTTCTAAATAATATTCTAAGGGTATCATCATATTATAACAAAAATTAGATGTTGACTTAGATGGGAAAACTCTTAATGGCGCAACAGTCGCATCAAAAGTTTATAATTCTTCTCCAGTTTATGTTTGTTGAAATGTGCTTCCTGAAAATCTTGTGATCCTTCCAATAATATAATTTGATATGAATCATGGCATGGATTAAAATTCTCAACATGTATCTCATTTCAATTGAAAATTATGGGAAGTCATATTTCATATTCTATATCAATCTACGAGCATCCATTGATGAAATGATGAATCTAACCTTATAGTATAAATTTCATACATCTTATGGGTCTTGATTCATATAAATGTTGGTAATTTGTCTCAAATGTCTGGGGAGAAACTCATGATTAAGAATACACCCATTGCATGAGAATTTGATGATGTCTTTCCAAATGAATTTCCATTTCTTCCACTAAATCTTGAAGTTGAGTTTTCAATAGAACTCGTACTAGGTGCTATGAATATTTTAAAAACAACTTATAAAATGGACCCAATTGACTTGAAGGAATTAAATAAGAAACTCCATGAGAATATTGATAATGGATTTATATTCCCTAGTGCATCGCCTTGGGGAGAACATGTTCTATTTGTTAAGAAGAAATATGGATCAATCAGACTCTACATTGATTATCAAGAACATACAAGATCACTATCAAGAACAAATATCCTCTTCACCGTGTTGAAGGCTTATTTGAAAAACAACATAGATCCCAATACTTTTCCAAGATTTTTCTTCATTCAGGATATCATTAATTAAGGGTTAAAAAGGAGGATACCACAAAGACAACATTACGTACAAGGTATGGACACTATGTGTTTTTAGTGATTCCTTTTGGTATTTATAATTCCACCACTATCTTCATCGATCTAATGAATAGAGTCTACAGAGACTATCTTGATAAATTTTTGGTAGTCTTTATTGATGATATTATTGTCTATTGGAAGAGTATGGAAGAACATGATGAACAACTGGGAATTGTACTGAATACCCTTAGAAAGGAGAACCATTATGAGAAATTCACCAAGTCGAAATCTTGGCTTAAGAATTTACTTGGGCATATTAATCACACACATCCATGTTTCCTAAATATGTATTATTATTTCTATCCTTATATTTTTTTTAAATAAATTTTTACTTATTGGTGAATTTTTAGTAAAAGATATGAAAGTAATCTTTTGTCATTTTCAGTACGAGATACTTATTAACTTTTCCAGCAAAAGTACTAGAAGAATGTTTATTTTTAACTTATACGACATGAATGGATTTTTATGATTTCATAGAACATTATTTAAATAAATCTTCCTTTATAATTTATCAAGTTTATTTTCAATTAAATTCTTTTAGTTTAAAATTTTATGACATATTGAGAAAGGAAAAATGTTTTTAAAGAAGAAAGGATATTTTCCTCGGGAATAGATTTCAAGTGTTTTATCAAAAATTATTTTCCATATAAGATAATATACGGTTGTTTTTATATCCCTATTATTACATTTATTTGATTATTTTATGATGGAATTATTTTTATTAAGTCCTTTTATGTTATATGGATAATGTTATGATGGCATCATGTTTAAGAATCCCATTTTTATTACATGGGTTATTGTAACATCCCAGGTAAATAAAGAATAATACATTTTCATATTTATTAATATTTTTGAATTAAATATTAATTTTACTTTAAAGGGGTTTCTATGTTCAATAGAATACCTGATACACAACAACTAGTTTCTTTGAAATCTTACGTTGCACACTAGTAATATAATAATATTATTTTAAATAGTAGTTAACACGTAGCCGTTGTATTGGTGGGAATGAATATAAATAACTAAAATATGATTATATATGTTTGTTAAATGTTTTTTACATTTATCCAATAAAAGATAAAGGCTTAAAATAAGAAAAGAATTCAATTTTAGGCATAGATACTCTAATATTCGCTAAAAGGTTGACTTATCGCCTTTTGATGGCGAAACCTCTTTAAATATAGTTTTGGTCACTCTTATACATTCTATTAGACCAAATAAAATTCTTCTTTAGAATCGGGACATCAAAATTAACTTTGTGTAATTTTTTGGTATTTTTCCGATAAAGTTCATTTTTATAGAATAGTGAAAAATGTTGTATTTTAATTCAAAACCTCTTTTTAATATAATTTATTTATATGATTAGATTATCTTTGGAATTGTTTTTAAAGAGAAATTAGAATATAGTTTTACCATTTAATCCAATGGTGGTCATTGGAATTAATTTCACTTTGAAATTGGAACTAGTGTCAATCTTTTGATATATATTGTTTCATAAAAACACACTATTTGTTTTGACAACGAGAATTAATTATTAAATTAATTATTGAAACTTATATGTTTTGAATTTTTTAAAATAGACATAATTTTTGAATTCGGAATATCAAATATAGCTTAGGGTGAATTTTTGGTATTTTTCTGAGAAACTACAATTTTTGATGAATAGTGAAACCACTAAGTGGTAGTTAAAAAACTAATTTTTCGTTTAAATGAAACTTTACCTTTTTTGTAAATTGAATTTAAAAAATCCGTGATACATGGTTTTCATTAGGAAGTAAAATGTGGTTCAATGGGATTAAAATAATTTTTGGTGAATAGTAACTTTTAAGTTTTATTAATCGCGATTAAAGGTAATTAGTGTAATTTAAGGTAAAAATAATGTTTTAATAATATGAAATTACCTTGAAACATGTCCTACCCTTATTTTATGTTTCATGGACGACCAAAACAATCCATGGGTCAAATTGGGGACCCCATGGAGCCACTTGGGTAAGAAAATGACATTAATAACTTTTTATTTAAAGTTAAACTAAAAATGTCACAAACATGTTTTGTTTTACTAAAACAATTTTTACATGGGGTAATATAAGTAATATTTTTTACTATAAATATTAATTATAAATCTAAAACTATTTCCTACATCATGATATTTTTTTATAATTTTTAGACATTAAATAAATTAAATTATTTATGACACCATGATGACGCAACGATTACCTCATTATTTAACAATTTATGTAAAATGTAAAGATAATGTAAAATCTAAGACCTAAACTTGTAAAAAACCTATTGGATGGGTGGATTTATAACTCTTATCACCTTATCCTCGAAATATATAATTGTGTGACCTTTAAAATCCGAAACTCATTATATAATAAAGTAACATTCCAATAGTGCCCCTCCTCCCTCTTATAAAAGGCCCCCACCTCTACCACCTTACCCACACATCTAAAGCCTTTGTCTCGATCAAGATCTACTCATTTTATCTCTACACATACCTATAATCATCTTAGAAGCCTTACCTTAGGCAGAAAGCTCTTCAAGAAACCCTTTTGGTACAAACCAAGAGGAGTTACCCGATTTAAAGGTAATGTCTTCACTTGTGTTCTTTTGTTTTATTTTGCTTCTCCAACCCCCTAAAATATTTCTATTCCTTTATTTTGTAAAAACAAAATTATATTAAATATACTAGTATTTTTTTATGAGAAGGATTTGATCTACACTTACAAACACCTCCGTCTAATGGTTAAAGAACATACTGTTTCTGTGGTTGGAAAATTTCTGCCTCACAAAATAATGATTGTTCAATATTATTTTAACACCTTTAATGGTGACCATTAAGATGTCACTATATTTATATATGATATATATTATGTTTATGTTTTTCTTATGTTTCTGTATTTTTAATTTATGGCATACCTTTATGGTTTCCATTATGGGTAAATGTGATATCTTCATTTTAGGAAGTGCGGACTACCGCCCCCTCAAAGTGATTTGATTCGTTAATGGAATATGTGGGACGTATAAAGGATGGAGTTAATGATATTATATATGATATTATACTAGAATTATAATATACCTTTATATCATGATGATTTCACTCCATTAAATACGAAATAGAAATGAAAGTAGCGTTCATGCGTACGTACGACTTACCGTCTCCATGAACGGTGCATTTCATTTCCTAACTCTAAATATTATGTACTATTATAAATAAATGTATATTATGGATATATATGATATATATGATATCCAAATCATGAATATCACTCTGGATATAATGAACCTTTGACCACATGAACAACATGTAATTGTAAGAAGTCCATTTTTTACTTAAGTACCAAATATCGACAAAACGAACGTTATTAACTTAAATGATTACATAATATTTATAACATGGAAATAAGTTATATAAAAGGAATAATAAACTTAAAAATGTTCTTAAGAAAGTATAAATTAACTTTAGTTTATTATTTAGGTAATTAAATAGCAATCGAGTCACGTCGGACACGAGGTAAGGGACTTCGTCTCAATCTCCTTTCATTGAGGAATATTTTGTTTTATACACAACTTTCTTTTATACGGTGTATAAACCCCTCTAACTTTTACTTTTATTCAAAATGAATCTTTTTCTACAAAGCGTTTTACTAAACGACAAAAAGGAATGTTTCTTTTAACGTATGCGGTGACAACGACATTTTCTGCTGCTGCGAGTATTATTTGGTCTTTGGCTTCCTCAACAAGCTGTAATGTTTTTAAAATAAAATAAATATCATATACTCTTTTATGTATTTTGGTATTGAAAATGTTTTTTATAATGGATTTGTTATGTCAATATATTTAGGTGATATATTGTGATTGAAATGTGGAAATTTTTTCTTCCCATTATATTTGTTTTATGTATTATGATTTTATAATGGTACTTGGATATTTGACGGGTGGTTAAGTGATAAGACATACGATGGGTGGTGCCGTGAATACCAAGATGGGTGGTTATTTTATAACCTCTAATTCATTGGGTATGGAAGTCGGCCGTATGGCTATTCCATTAAGTGATATGTATGGAAGTCGACCGTATGGTTATTCCATTTATGTATGTTTATATCCCAAATTACCTTTATATGGGTTTTATGGTAATATTTTGGTTACAAAAGGGTAAGTAATGATCTTTTATTTAGTGAAGAGTATTTACTACTTCATAAAGGTAAAAAGTATTACTTTGTTAAAGTATTCATGGTTTACTTGTTGTTTTGAAAAACTAACAGTTTTCCTTCTTTGTGTATCCCTTACTGAGTTTTTTTATGCTCACCCCAAGTTTTTTTGAAATGCTTTTCATAGGAAATAATGTGGAATAGTGTCAAAGATGGGATCAAGTAAAAGTCATATTGTCTTAAACATGGAACTAGACATGACTCCTTTTTTTAAGAGTTCATGTTTTGTAAAAAAAAGAAACTTTGTAGAAGTGTCTACTGTGTAGTCTTTTTAGATATAATAGTTATGATCTAATTCTTTAAAACTCTAAACCTGAAAAGATCCTCAACGTGAATTATTCATTTAATTCAATATCACATGAGGTTTAAGGTCGGGGCTTTATAGTTGGTATCAGAGGTCGGTTTAGACAACTTTAGGAGTTAGGAATTTGTTAAATTTATAAATTAATTTATGGTATGATTGAAATGATATAGCATTTAAAGATTACCATGTTGCTTCGCCTAAGATATTTTTGTGTTCAGAATGGTTTTCCGCAGAGGAAACAAGGAAGCTATGTTGGGACGACATCAGGTGGAAGACAACCTTCCAAATCAGCAACCTGAGATGGTCGGAATTGGAACTGAATAGTTTGTTGCTGTAATGGCACAATTGACTTAGGCTATAAATGGTGGTGGTATCCATGCATGAGATCATCCAGATCAACCGCAGAGGAACATGTCAGTGGTGGAACATTTCATGAGGCAACATCCCCCATCATTCAGAGGATCATCTGACCATGTGCTAGCAGAAGGGTGAATTAAAGAACTGGAGAATATTTTTGATGTCATGGGGTATTCAGAACAATAAAAGGTTAGTCTTGCTGTTTACCATTTTGAAGGTGAAACTGATCAGTGTTGGTCGATGATGAAAAATATCAGGGATAGTGATGATATTGATGATCTTCACTAAGACGAATTCAAAGGTATGTTTCTTGAGAAATATTTTCCTAAGGTGGTTCGTCTTAGGATGAAAAAACATTTCCTATAATTGAGGCAGGAGGATGACTCAGTGGCTGCTTATGAAGCAATGTTCACTCGACTGGTAAGGTATGCTCCAAATTTCATACGATATCTTGATAGTAAAATCAACCGTTTTTACTCAGGGTTAAATCCAAGGTATCGAAGGGCTTTAGCTTCTCGTGAGTTCAAAAGTTATGAAAAACTTGTTCAATGTGCGAAGAAGGTGGAAATGGAGTTTGCTGATGATCATGTGTTCTTTGAAAAACAACAGAATAAGAGGTCCAGTTGGTAGGCAAAGGGGAAGAATTCATCAAAGAAGCAAGGAGGTAAGAAAAACTAATATCCATCCTGTGAGAAGTGTGGTAAAATGCATCCCGGAGAATGTTTATCCAAGTCTGGAAAGTGCTTTTGGTGTGGTAAGTCTGGTCATATTGCTCATAACTATTAGGAAGATGATCAAGCAGGCAATGAAAAGCCAGTGGTAAGATGTTTTAAGTGTAATGAAATGGGTCATTATGAAAATGAGTGTCTAACAAAGAACTCAACTGGGGAAAAGCAGCTAGAATACAAGCAGAAAGGGGTGGTGAAATCCTTTCCAACTACTTTAGCAGATGTTGGACCATCGAATGAAGTAGTATCAAGTATACTATTTTTTTTTCAGATTATGCCAATGTGTTTTTTGATTCAGGGTCTACACATTCTTTCATTTCTGAGAAGTTTTCTAGTAAATTGGGAATTCCATCTCAAGATATGAATCCTGAACTTATGGTAAAAACACCCGGAGGGAATGTTGAGATAAAAAGAAATTATAATAACCTTCCTATCCTTGTGTGCGGAAATAATCTACCTAAAAACCTTATTGTTTTTCCTCTAGTAGAGTTTGATGTTATTTTGGGAATGGATTAGCTTTCTGTTTATCATGCTAAGATTGACTGTATAGCTAAAGAGGTTTGTTTTCAGGAAGATTTTCAGTTTGTGTACAAGAATGAACCCTTGATTTTGATAACATATCAAGAAGTTGAGAAACTATTAAAAGATGGAAATGAATGTTACCTTGCACATATTTTTGAAAATAAATTAACTGTTCAGATTAATGATGTGTCAGTGTTCAATGAGTATCTTGATGTTTTTCTTGATGAGTTGATTGGTATTATTCATGACTGGGAAGTTGAATTTACTGTTGACTTAGTTTCTGATTCTAATCCAATTTCAAAACCCCCTTATCGAATGGCTCAAGTAGAACTTTTAGAGTTAAATAATAAATTACAAGAGTTATTAGATAAAGGTTTCATTCGACCTAGCACATCACCATGGGGTGATCTTGTCTTGTTTGTTAAAAATAAAGATGGTTCAATGAGACTTTTCATCGATTATAGAGCCTTGAATAATATCACTGTTAAGAACAAGTATCCATTTCCTCATATCGATGATTTGTTTGATTAGCTCTAGGGAGCTCAGTATTTTTCAATGATTGACTTGAGGTCGGGGTACCATCAGTTGAAAGTAAAATAAGCAGACTTTCTAAAGACTGTGTTTCATAATAGATATGGCCATTATGAATTTGTAGTTATGCCTTTTGGGTTAACCAATTCACCTGTTGTATTCATGGACCTTGTGAATAGAATTTTCCATGAGTTCTTGGATAAGTTTGTGGTTGTTTCCATTGATGATATTTTGGTGTTTTCTAAAATTAAAGAAGTGCATGAAATTCATTTAAGGGTTATCTGGAAAACATTAAAAGAAAAGAAACTTTATGGAAAATTCAGCATGTGTGAGTTTTTGTTACAAAAAATTTCTTTCCTTGGTCACATTGTTTCAAAAAATGGCATAACTGTTGATCCTGCTAAAACAAAAGTTGTTAAAGAATGGCCAAGACCCACAAATTTAACTGAGATCCATAGTTTTCTTGGTTTGGAAGGTTATTACTGGAGGTTTGTTGAAACTTTTTCATGGTTATCTAGTCCAATGACTATGCTAACTCGGAAGGGTGTTAAGTTTATCAAGATAAAAGAATGTGATGATTGTTTTCAGGAGTTGAAAAGAAGATTGTTGAATGCTCAAGTTTTGAAACTTCCTTCCAGAAATGGTGAGTTTGTTATCTACAGTGACGCTTAGTTGAAGGGACTTGGTTGTGTCCTTATGTAGAATGATTAGGTAATTTCTTATGCTTCATGCCAGTTGAAAATTCATGAGGTAAATTACCCTACAAATGATTTGGAAGTAGCTGCTGTTGTTTTTTCTCTAAAAATTTGTAGGCATCATTTGTATGGAGTAAAGTGTGAAATATATACTGATCACAAAAGTTTAAAGTATATATTCACTCAGAAATAATTGAACATGAGATAGAGGAGATGCCTGGAATTAATCAAGGATTATGATTGTACAATTCATCACCATCCAGGAAAAAAAAATAAAGTGGATGATGCTTTGAGTCGAAAAAGTAATGCTTCATTAACAATTTTGCCTTTGGAACGTGATCCTTTGGTTAAGGATTTGATGAACATTGGTATAGAAGTTGTTGGTGCATGATGTTCTTCTATTTTCTTTCAGGTGTCAGTGAGATCATCTCTATCAGACAGAATTAAGAAAGCGCAGACAAAAGACAGTGGGTTGCAGAAAAAGGTAGAGCTGGTTCAGAAGGGTAAGTTGCCTGAATTTAACATTGATAATGATTATGTTTTGAGGTTTGGGAAGATATTATGTGTGCCTTGTGATTCACAGTTGAATAATGAGTTGTTATGTGAGGCTTATAGTTCCCCGTTTTCAGTTCATCTTGGTAGTACTAAGATGTACAGAGATATGTGGGAGTATTACTGGTGAGGCGGAATGAAAAGAGATATTGCTGATTTTACTGTGAAGTGTTTGACTTTTCAGCAGGTTAAAGCAGAACGACAGTTACCAAAAGGGATGCTTTATTCATTACCGGTGCCAGAGTGGAAATGAGAAAATTTATCCATGGACTTCGTTGTGGGTTTACCAAAGACATCTCGAGGTAATAATGCAATATAGGTTATAGTTGATTGATTGACTAAATCTGCTCATTTATTTCCTATTTGAGATAATTTTTCTATAGATCAACTTGCTCGGTTGTATGTTAAATATATAGTCATGTTTCATGGAGTTCCCCTTTCCATTGTATCTGATCGTGATCCCAGGTTCACTTCTAACTTTTGGAAAGGCCTTCAGAAGTCATTGAGTACTGAATTAAATTTTAGTACAACTTTTCATCCTCAGTCAGATGGGCAGTCAGAATGAAAAATTCAGACCTTGGAGGATATGCTACGTGCTTGCTCGATGCATTATCAGGAAATTTGGGACCAACATCTTTCTTTGGTTGAATTTTTATATAATAACAGTTTTCATTCCAGTATACAGATGGCTCCTTTTGAATCATTATATGGGAAGCGGTGTTGAACCCCAGCTTTTTGGGATGAAGTAGGTGAAAGGAAATTGATGGGACCATAATTGGTAGAAGAGTTGGTCGAAAAAGTTCAGCTGATTCAGAAGCACATGAGAATAGCTCAGAGCAGGAAGAAAAGTTATGCAGACAAAAGGAGGAAGGATCTCTCTTTTGAGGTAGGTGATCATGTCTTTCTCAAAGTTTCACCATGGAAAAGTGTGATGTGATTTGATAAGAAAGGAAAGATGAGTCCAAGGTTCATTGGACCATATGATATTCTGGAGAGAGTCGGATCAGTTTCTTACCGAGTGGCTTTACCTTTGAGTTTATCTCAGGTAGACATTGTTTTTCATGTTTCGATGTTGAGAAAGTATATGCCAGATCCATCTCATGTTTTGAGCCTAGAAGTAGTTCAGTTGGAGGAGAATCTTTCTTATGAAGAGAAACCAGCTCAGATTCTTAACTGTAGAGAGAAAGTGTTGCGGAATAAGGTAATTCACCAGGTAAAGGTTTTGTGAAAAAACCATATGGTTGAAGAGGTAACATGGGAATCTGAAAATACTATGAGGGATAAATACCCCCACTTATTTTGATAAATGAATAAAATTGCGAGGACGCAATTCCCAAAAGGGGGGAAGGATGTAACATCCCAGTTAAATAAAGAATAATAAATTTTCATATTTATTAATATTTGTGAATTAAATATTAATTTTACTTTAAAGGGGTTTCTATATTCGATAGCGTACCCGATACACAACAACTAGTTTCTTTGAAATCTTACGTTGCACACTAGTAATATAATAATATTATTTTAAATGGTAGTTAACACGTAGTTGTTGTATTGGCGGGAATGAATATACATAACTAAAATATGATTATATATGTCTGTTAAATGTTTTTTACATTTATCCAATAAAAAATAAAGGCTTAAAATAAGAAAAGAATTCAATTTTAGGCATAGATACTCTAATATTTACTAAAAGGTTGACTTATCGCCTTTTGATGGATAACCCTCTTTAAATATAGTTTGGTCACACTTGTAAATTATATTGTAACAAATAAAATTCTTCTTTAGAATCGGGACATCAAAATTTACTTTGTGTAAATTTTTGGTATTTTTCCGATAAAGTTCATTTTTTAATGAATAGTGAAAAATGTTGTATTTTAATTCAAAACCACTTTTTAATATAATTTATTTATATGATTATATTATCTTTTAAATTGGTTTTAAATTGAAATTATAATATATTTTCACCATTTAATCCAATGGTGGTCATTGGAATTAATTTCACTTTGAAATTAGACTTAAACTAGTGTTAATCTTTTGATATATATTGTTTCATAAAAACACGCTATTTGTTTTGACAATGAGAATTAATTATTGAAACTTATATGTTTTGAATTTTTTAAAATGGAAATCATTTTTGAATTTGGAATATCAAATATAGCTTAGGGTGAATTTTTGGTATTTTTCTGGAAAACTACAATTTTTTATGAATAGTGAAACCACTAAGTGGTAGTTAAAAAACTAATTTTTCGTTTAAATGAAAATTTTCCACTTTTATGAATCGAATTTCAAAAATCTGACATACATGGTTGCCATTAGGAAGTAAAATGTGGTTCAATGGGATTAAAATAATTTTTTTGGTGAATAGAAACTTTTAAGTTTTATTAATCGCGATTAAAGGTAATTAGTGTAATTTAAGGTAAAAATAATGTTTTAATAATATGAAATTACCTTGACACATGTTCTACACTTATTGGATGTGTCATGGCCGACCAAAAAAATCCATGGGTCAACTTGGGGACCTCATGGAGCCACTTGGGTAAGAAAATGACATTAATAACTTTTTATTTAAAGTTAAAATAAAAATGTCACAAACATGTTTTGTTTTACTAAAATAATTTTTACATGGGGTTATACAAGTCATATTTTTGAATATAAATATTTATTAGAAATCTAAAAATATTTCCTACATCATGATATTTTTTTATAATTTTTAGACATTAAATAAATTAAATTATTTATGACACCATGATGATGCAGCGATTACCTCATTATTTAACGATTTAAATAAAATGAAACGATAATGTAAAATATAAGACCTATACTTGTCAAAAACCTATTGGATGTGTGGATTTCCAAATCTTATCACCTTATACTCGAAATATATAATTGTGGGACCTTTAAAATCCGAAACTCATTATATAAAAAAGTAACATTCCAAGAGTGCCCCTCCTCCCTCTTATAAAAGGCCCCCCACCTCTACCACCTTACCCACACATCTCAAGCCTTTGGATCGACCGAGATCTACTCATTTTATCTCTCCATATACCTCTTCTCATCCTAGAAGCCTTACCTTAGGTAGAAATATCTTCAATAAACTCTTTCGGTTCAAACCAAGAGGAGTTACCCAATTTAAAGGTAATGTCTTCACTTGTGTTCTTTTGTTTTATTTTGCTTCTCCAAACCCCTAAACTATTTCTATTCCTTTATTTTGTAACAACACCAGTATATTTAATATACTAGGATGTTTTTATGAGAAGTATTCTAGCTACACTTACACACACCTCCGTCTAATGGTTAAAGAACATACTGTTTCTGTGGTTGGTGAATTTCTGCCTCACGAAACGATTATTGTTCAATATTATTTTAACACCTTTCATGGTGGCCATTAATATGTCAATATATTTATATATGATATATATTATGTTTATGTTTTTCTTATTCTTCTGTATTTTTAATTTATGGAATACCTTTATGGTTTCCATTATGGGTAAACGCGATATCTTCATTTTAGGAAGTGTAGACTATCGCCCCCTCAAAGTGATTTGATTTGTTAATGCCATATGTGGGATGTATAAAGGATGGAGTTAATGATATTATACTGGAATTATAATATACATTTATATCATTATGATTTTACTCCATTAAATACGAAATATAAATGAAAGTAGCATTCATGCGTACGTACGGCTTACCGTCTCTATGAACGGTGCATTTCATTTCTTACCTCTAAATGTTATGTACTATTATAAATACATGTATATTCTGGATATATATGATATATATGATATCCAAATAAATAATATCACTCTGGATATAATGAACCTTTGAACACATGAATGACATGTAATTGTAATAAGTCCATTTTTAACTTAAGTACCAAATATCGACAAAACAAACGTTATTAACTTAAATGATTACATAATGTTTATAACATGGAAATAAGTTATATAAAAGGAATAATAAACTTGAAAAATGTTCTTAATAAAGTAGAAATTAAATTTAGTTTATTATTCAAGAGATTAAAGAGCAATCGAGTCACGTCGGACACGAGGTAAGGGACTTCATCTCAATCTCCTTTTATTGAGGCATATTTTGTTTTATGCACAACTTTCTTTTATACGGTGTATAAACTCCTTTGACTTTGACTTTTATTCAAAAGGAATAATTTTCTATGAAGTGTTTTACTAAATGAAAAAAAGGAATGTTTCTTTTAACGTACGTGGTGACAACGACCTTTTCCACCGCCATGAGTATTATTTGGTCTTTGGCTACCTCAACAAGCCGTAATGTTTTTAAAATGAAATAAATACCATATAATATTTTATGTATTTTGGTATTGAAAATGGTTTTTATAATAGATTTGTTATATCAATATATTTAAGTGATATATTGTGATCGAAATGTGGAAATGTTTTCTTTCCATTATATTTGTTTTATGTCTTATGATTTTATAATGGTACTTGGACATTTGACAAGTGGTTACGTGATAAACCATATGACGGGTGGTGCTATGAATACCAAGACGGGTGGTTATGTTATAACCTCCAAAGCATTGTGTACGGAAGTCAGCCGTATGGCTATTCCATTAAGTGATATGTGTGGAATTCGACCGTATGGTTATTCCATTTATGTATGTTTATGTCCCAAGTTACCTTTATATGTTATGTGTTCTTTATATGGGTTTTATGGTAATATTTTGGTTACAAAAGGGTAAGTAATGATCTTTTATTCAGTGAAGAGTTTTTACTACTTCATAAAGGTGAAAAGTATTACTTTGATAAAGTATTCATGGTTTACTTGTTGTTTTGAAAAACTAACATTTTTCCTTCTTTGTGTATCCCTTACTGAGATTTTTTATGCCCAACCCAAGTTTTTTTGAAATGATTTTCATAGGACATAATGTGGAATAGGGTCAAGGATGGGATCAAGGAAAAGTCATACTGTCTTAAACATGGAACTAGACATGACTCTTTTTTTAAGAGTTCATGTTTTGTAAAAAAAGAAACTTTGTAGAAGTATCTACTGTGTAATATTTTGAGATGTAATAGTTATGATCTAATTCTCTAAAACTCTAAACCTGAAAAGATCCTCAATGTGAATTATTCATTTCATTCAATATCAAGTGAGGTTTAAGGCTAGGGCCTTATAGTTATGATATGAGGTATGATTTATGATTTTGTGGCTTACATAATAATGGTTTCATTATAAGATGGGTGGGACCTATATTTCAACCCAATGCATTAGTTAATGATTTATATCTCATGAGATAGATATGGATGGAACGACATGTTAACCCGGTTTAGTGATACAGGACTGGAATGAGGAGTGAACTCGGTTCAGTAATGGACTTTATCCATTATGTTGGTCTTGGTAATGAGTCTTGACTAATACGAAATGATTTTCTATGATTATGTGTGTATGACACAAAGATTCATGTTTTAAGTTATGATTATTGGGATTACATTTCACTACTATAATTTATCCCATGTCATGATATTATGATCTCTTTTGTAGGTTAAGATTTTTAAAATGTTATGTTCTTATGAATATGATATGATTGATATTTCCTTTATTTACCCTTACTGGGCATTTGAACTCACCCTTTTTTTTCTTTTCCCCAGGTCAGGAAAAAGAGTATTAAGTAAGATATGCCAAATAAGGACTCTAGATATGATGAAATAAATGGGAGACAATGTAGATGATTTATGAACCAGTTGTTTAAGTTTCCCAGTTTTTAAAGACACTATACATATGTGGTTCTATCATGGTTTTGTTATATGTTGTAATAAGTATGCTTCAATTATAATGTAATAAAAATGTATGTTAAGTACAGGTAGTTATATAAAACATGGTCAGTTGGAATGTAAAATTGACATGTTAATTTTTCATGATTATCTAATGCGAGAAGTTTTCATGGCGGGTTCAATGCTTCTAGAGTATAGTTCATTTTTTCATGTAGTAGGTTCATGACTTCATATAGTAAGATATTTCATTGTGAGGTCACTAGAATAATAAACATGGTCAAAAAATTAAATTATGAAATAATTCACATACCACGAAATGGAAACATTTTTTATTCATGATGTATATACATATCTATCTCATTGTAGGTTGATTTTACATAAAATAAAGTGATTTATGATGATTGGTATTTATAACTATAATGCACATTAAATTTATGGAAGATAATTTTTTATTATATGACCCATGTTAAGATATTTTTAGATATGATATGGTGAAATGGAATTTATTTTTAGGTTATATGGTTGCTTAAAATTCAAAGTATGTTCATACTCATCATATGTTTAGAATTTTTCTCATTTAGTAAAGATAGAACAGTTAGTTCTAGATATAACCATTTTTGAATGTTCTGGTGTGATAGTCATTAAAAAATAGAAAAAATAAAATTAATTAATGATAATATAAACATCATTTGAGACCATTAAAATAGAGAGTAATTTGTATAATAACAAAAATCTCTCCTTTTTTATGACAAAAAATCATGAAATTTAAATTGAAATTAATTTAATAAATAAAAATTATATATGAAAATGATTGAAATAACTATGTATCATGTTAATAGAATCATGAATTATTTTAAAATTATTTCATTTTATTTTAACAGATTAATAATAAAAATTATTTCTCCCCATTTTTGGAATATATAAAAGTTAGGGATGGAAAAATAGGAGGATAATAAATAATTTTACAAAAAAATGAGAATAATAAATAGGATTCCATTATTATATAAAAAGGTATTAAAAAAGGATTACAAAAATGGTACAAAAAGTCCACATCATATAGATTAATCAAAATCAAAATGTGGGTAATATCTAACTTCTGTAGGAAAGAGAGGGTCCATTCGATTAGATGTAGAGGCATGATCAAAGGTTTTCTAGGGAGCAGATTGGGATCAGGATTACCAATGGCCACACATATAGAAATAAGTGTGTGGTTTTTAAAGGATTTATTGGGAGTTAGTCTAAAAGGATTTATTTTATAGGAGGTAGTTTGTAGGGATAAAGGAATGATAGAAGGGGATAGAACAATTATCTGAGAAGTGCATATATAAGGTTTCATCAATTGGGTAAAATCACTAATGGCCTGAGAACAATGCTCCAAATCCTAAAGGAAAACCTATCTATTCTACATGAATGATTCCAAAACACGATTCATTGCCCTAAGATTCTAAACATTGAAATTAAAATCTTAATTCATAACTGAGATATCATAGTTGTCGAATAAAAAGTTATAAACAAACCTTTTAGATTTTATATTGTGAAGATCATTCTAATGTAGTAATCAATTGACCTCTTGATGATTTTCATGCCTTTACCAACTATCATGGAATCTTCTCTAACTACTTCCAAGGTATATGCCTCCTGGGTTTGAAACCCATCAAACACAGATTTTATTATCAATATAAACTCATCAATCAGAATCTTCCACTCAACTTGAATGAGTTTTCTAATATATTATTCATCAAAAACTGACTATCATAGAGGAGTAAGATAAGTAAGAATATGATGTTGAAAAAAACATTCATAAACCATTAATTTATCTAAATCCTCATATCACATAGATTTACCTAGAGACCAATTACATGATATATCACTTATGAAATCTCATTTTTCATCATCCCTATCTGGAACTAAGAGTGAGGATGAAGGTGATTGATCACCAATGTCACAATTTTAGAAATATCATCAATTCTAAATTGTTTCAAGGAGTTTTGAAAATTAAAAAATAACTACTTGAACATACCCATTTACTCTAACTTGAAAACTTCCAGGTAATTCTTATCGACATATACATTAGATGGACTAGAGGGTATAAGAGAAAGGGATTATGGATCACTAGCTTGAAGTATATCATATTTCTCATGTAAATCCTCCATTTATCAGTCTATCATAAACTAATCCTAATATATATTAAAATCTTCAACTCCATCTCTCTAAAAATGATAATTTATATCCTCATTAACTACAAGATGTGATTTCTCACCATCTTTGGTGAGAGTTGGAAAAAATATTTCTTTAAATATTTTATCAATAGAAGGTCATGGAGGATAAATTCCAATACACTCTTCATTATCATCCTCACAAATAAAATATCATTTTAAATACCATTTTATAGAGAGAATGGAATCTGTACAATTTCCACATGGACTTACTCCATGATCATCATGATAAGAATCAGGATAATCTAATAACAAAAAGAGGTATATGGGTATTATTCCCCATAGAAAGTTTACTTGGTATGTACTTTCTAACAGTACTAATAATTATAGGAGATAATTTTGAGTTATCTCTAACATTAGAAGATTCAATAGAATTATCCCATTTTTTCTCATCCTTATGAGATGATTTTTCTTATTCTTAATCAATGTTAACCTATTTTTTCTTATTCTTTTTCCTCTTCCTAAAAAGTTACATATTATTCTTAGTATTGAGAATAAGAAACATCATCATCTGAATATTGCACAACATAATCATCATCAAGACCCAGATCACTAGTTTTCTAGGTAAAATAGGGTATTCACTAGAATAAACATTTTATCTAATTTCTCTGAGTGATCGATCCATTAATTTTTCCATGGGTTCTAGTTTACTATATTTTTTTTACCAATTTACAATTCAATAGAAAATCCATCAGGTGAAGTTATTCTTTCCTCCCCCATAGGAACTAATTCCTTTTTCTCATGAAAGGTTAAAATGATAATTGGATAAAGTAATGAATTAGTCTTAAAAGTTAGATTACACAAATCAATCATATATCTCATGAAATTTTTAAAAATACTTATTTGAATATCATTCTATAGAAAAATAATAAAAATAGATCATGATGAATTAGGATACAAAAATACAATTTTTGGAAATATTAAATGTTGAATGAGATTGAAAAAAAGCCTTAATTCTCTAATATGATTGAAAACAATTGGTTTCCTTGGGGTTCCATTCTTAGTTAGTTTATCCAAATAATTATGAAATTATAAATTTTAATTATTAATAGGGTAAGATCATTGATAATTTTCATATTATCTATTTAGTGACAACACAAGAACGCTTCCCAACATTTTGATGAAAACTAAAAAACATCACCACTGACTATATATCTGATCATATGTCTTTTTCATTATGAAAAAACACTAGGTTTATATAAAACCCCTTGACATGTTTTGGATAAAAAGGTATACCATTTTCGATAAACTAATACCCACATCCTTGATTTTGAATCTGATTCTAATCTAATGATATGCTTGATTTCAACAACTATGCATTGACATTTTTTATATTATAACTTGATCATCCTTCAATTGCAGATTCTTTGGCTATATAGATTAAATGATAATCCATTTTGATTTCCTTTATTTATTAATAGGATATGGATAGACATAGGGAACAACATCAACATTTCTTTTCTTAGTTAGTATTTTTCGGTTCTGTTCGATTTTATAAGGCTATGATACAGGAGACAAAACATATAGGTTCATGTTAGAGAGAGTGATAGGTTTTAGATTAGAGAAAGAAATTCACTCAAAATATCTCAAAAAAGTAATGTGGAGATCTAAGGGAATATATGGCCATTGATTCAGATTCTAATTTGAAATACAACTTAAATCATTTAGGGAACCAAAATAATAATAAGAAGTAAAATCCCACTAAAATTATTTCACATAAAATCCAACGAAAATAGTCATGGTATGTCTGTTGACTATGGATATGTCATAATATAAGCATGGTAGGCATGCAAACTATATTAATATGACGTTCACCCTATTTAAGTATTGATCATGTGAAAAAATATTCATTGTTAGAATAGTAACTAAGTGAGTCAATACTCATGATAAGTACAATGACGTCATGAGTAAGTGTTCATTGTATATATAATAACCACATGAACAAAAAGTCATGGACATTATACTGATCATGTAGATTTCAATTCATACCTACTTCATGATAATCTAAAAAATTCGAGGTTGAAAAGAACATAAATAACTTCAAATGGGAAAATTTAATTAAAATAATTCAGAATAATTTATCATACCCAATTGATGTTTGATATAATTGATTCTCTCAACATTAAAGAATTTTATAATTATATAAGAAAGATAGTGTTCAGTGCTGACTAAGTGTGGATGAGCCCGTAAGGGGCACCGACGGGGTAGGGTTTCCCCTGTCGCCGCCGAGCTCTGCTCTGCTTCGGATTGCTTGGGATCGCCTCCCTTTCCTCGCGGTTCTCTTGTGACGACGGATTCCGTTCCAGGGGCGGGTTCTTTGTGGGCACGACTGGCATGGACTTCTCGTTTGCTGGCCTCTCCATGCTCTACCCCCTCTTCACCGGGTAGGGTTCCATCTGGCGGCGCGGTGAAGCATATGGTCGGTGTTCCATCTCCTCCTGATGTGGGTCGGCGTGCGGTTCTGTGGCTGCTGGGAGTGTGTGTGGCGGTTCGAGGCGGTCTCCGGGTGAGCATGTGAAGGCGGCGACGGGATCTTGCCTGGTTTGCGTCAAGCCGAGCGGCTAACTTCCAGATTTGCGGAAGCCTTTGTGGTTGTTCTGTTTGGGTGCGGTGGAATCATCGGTATTGCGGCAGCAGAGTGGAGGACATTGGTTTTGAATGCGGTTTTCTGTGTTGATGTTTCGTGGCTTGCGAGTTTGGTTGGGTTGTTCTGTGGTGCTGTGCATTGTAGATGTGAATGATTCTTTGTGGGCACGACTGGCATGGACTTTGGATCTGGTTTGGTTTTTTCAGATTTCTGTCATCTTTGAAAGGTTTTGGTTTGTGTTTTTTGCGTTTGATGTGCTTCAACGGCCTCTGTCGACTGGTGTTTGGACGGCGGCGACGACAGTGTTGATGGGCGGCGTTGTTTTCAGTGGTGATTTTTGCAGTTTTTCATCTAGGATTGAATGGTTCACTGGTTTCATTTGCTCCGGTCACGGGCTCCGGCGGTGATGGATGGTGTTGAGACGACGGAGGTTCAATGATGGCGGATTGCAGGCGATGATGGCGGATGCAGGTGACAAGACTCCGGCTGTTGCGGGTGGCCCTTGGCTCGAGGCGGGTGTCCTTTTTGAATTTCAAATTTGGTATGAACTTGTCGTTCGATACCCCGCGTGAAGTCGGTGGTTACCGCTTTTCCTCAAAGCGGCTCTTTTGAAAATAAAAAATAGAATTTTCAGTCAGTTCAGTGCTTATGTATTCAAGAGATGTATCAACCTTTTGAAAGTGATCGATCTAAAAGGGATGTATTATATGAATGTTATTTTTTCTATAATATGATATAGTTTTATTAAAAATATGTATCACACTTATACTATCAAATCATATAGGGACATGTAGAAGTTAATATCAATAGTCTATTAATGTATGTTTCATATATCAATTTTTTTTTTCAAAATAATTACCTGTAAATATTTACTCATTTTTAGTAGTGGATAATGCAATATAATTCTTTTCTTACTACACCATGATTCTGAAAACTTGAAAAAAGAGAGATTTTGTTTCATAATTTTATTCCTATCTAACTTATATTAAAAAAATAAAAACCTAAATAACAAAATAAATCAAATTGTTTTACTCTTGAGTAAAACAATCCTATATTTGTTTTACATTTGAGATATTTGAATATTATTTTAACTAAAGGAAAATAATGATCATTCCGGTTTTATTAAGAATGAGCACACACACTAAACATTATATCTTGTCAGATATTAGTTAATTACAATAAAACTCAAATTAAAGATATGTTATTTTTTTGATTAACTGGTTTCCTAGATTCATCAAGATCTAGCTTATAACTAATACTCATGGGAGTAACACTAATTTTCAAGAAACCCATATTAAATCATTTTAAATGTAATTTATTATACTTTGATTTAAAATAATTCCATATTTATTTTATAAACATAAAAATAAATAAATAATTTATTTTCACCCATGAAACTCACATCAAATTCACATTTCATAATTTTTAAAAATGAAGTCCATAATTAATTTCTTGAAGAACCAAAAATAATAACATCAATAGATATTTTTACTAATAAAACATAATTTTAAATTATTTTAAAAATAATATAGTATTTTCTATTAATTTAGTAAAATATTTTGGAATGAGAAAAGAGATAATACAATCATACCAATATCTATGGACTTTATTAAAACAATATAATTCTTTTGTAAATTTAAATTCATGATTTGGAATGTAAGGGTTTTTAACTCCATGGGACTTTTCAGCAAAAGAATCCTCACCTATATTTTAATTTATGAATTCATTATTGACATCAATTTGATATAGTTAAGAAATTCCAATGTGTTGTATTTGAATGAAAAATTATTAGGGATTAAATTCTAGCTACATGAGGAAAGGTTTGATTATAGACAATACCTTCTTCCTAACTATATTTGTGTGCAACCAGTCTATATTTTTTTTCAACTATTTTTCCAGATTCATCAACCTTCTTTATAAATACCCATTTAATACTAATATTTAAGTAGTGATTATTTACTTTAAATGGTTTTAATTATTTATTTCTATGAAACTGAATATGTTTTATTGAATTTCCATTATCTAGAATTCATCATTAATTTCATCATTTATGTTTTTACATTGATGTTGTGACAAGAAATCTTGATGTTCAAAATGGTTTCTTTCAGAATATCAAGTATGATTTATTTCCTTTTGGTCACCTAGAATTTAATATATGGGATAATTTATAGGATTCATAATATATATAAGGTTAGAAGTGTTTGACAACTTATATTCATCTACATGTTTTTGTTCTGGCTACATATAAGAACAAGAATAATTATATATATTAGTTCTGATTGAATTAATGTCTAGATTAGAAAAATCATGTTATATGATTTTTTAATTTGGTATTATGATCATGTGGAACTATTTCATCAACCATTACATGATTGACACCTGGTGCCTGAAAACAAGCCTTAATGTTGACCTACTTTAAAAAAACTATGAGATATTCCTGAGATAATTTATATTTTATTTTAAAACCATTAGAAAGGATATGATTTGATGATGATAGTGAATAACATGTGTTCAACCTAATGTGTCTTATATAGAAAATAAATTATTATGATTTAGAATGATAATATGGATTTCCCACTATAATTATTGGTTTCTCACACTATTCTTTTTGGTTTAATTAAATGGACGGATCCCAAAAGAATCATGATAACATCTAATATAAAGGATAATTTGGTGACTATTGGAAATCAAATGTGATGATGATAGGATTATAATATATCATGATAATGTGTAATAATTTATTCTTAAATATGATAAAAAAATTACACCTTAAGCAACCCAAGACTCACCAATGAAAAGGCGTATTGAGTTTTCTTAGAGATCAAGTGGTGGAGACAAATTGTGGATAAAGGATTGATTTACATCATATCAGAACTATGGAAAGTCAAAAATAGGAAAGTGTCTTATAGGAATGGTAAAATGATTTAGTTGGGGGGAAAAGGAAATAAATAAATAAATTAACATGAAAAAATGAAGATTATGATAGATAAAATAAGATTTCACCCTAGGGATCCATTTATAGTTTGTTTTATAAAATGTTGGGAGCTATAGAATTATCTTATATAATGTTCACTTCTAAAGGTTATCCCATAGAACAATGATTGACCGATTTTTAAATAAAATGGATGAATTATTTATTTATTATGAATTATAAATTCAACTGAATAAGTTTTTTTCTACCAATGGTATTTTGGATATAAGAATTATAAAACATATTTTGATGGTGTAAAATTTTAAGAATATATGTCTTTGCTAAATTAAGAGTTATTGATTTAATGTTGATCAAAAGTACAAATTATTTAACACGTAATTTGAAAATGTTGGTGGTATGAATATATCATGAATAAGTATATTATTAGAAACAAATTATTAGAATTTAACCCATTGGATTAGTATATGAAAATTATATTTGAGGAATAATTCAATTTTTTGACTTAATTTATATTTGATGTTGTATAAATTATAGGTCATAGAAATTTGGGAATATTATGGGAAAGATATTAATATGGTTTTAGAACATTTACAACCCATATATCGGGTGACAACCCATTCCATCCACTGAAGGTCATGGGAATTGAACCCACAACTAAAGAATAATAAAGGTTTAATTCCTACCACTTGCATATATTATGTTATGGTTAATATGACATTGTTTTTACATAAATAATTTGAAAAATAAATATGAATGATAAACCGATGATGTTACTATTAAGGTTTAGAAACTAATTTATTATATTGTATAATTTTTTCTAACCATATTGGGTATTTATGATATATATAGCATTAATGAAAGATGTGTCACTCTTTTATGGACCTTATTCCCATTAAAAGTGAGTTTTAGTGATTCTTGAATTAAAAATTTATTTTTAGATAATCATTTTTTGAGTAATTGATGAATTAGTAATTGATTGAAGCACAAACAAAAGATGAAATTTTTATTAAGAAATAAAAACATATCAAGTAAGTATATTTCCTTATATTCATAGATAGTAAAATAATTCCTCATATTTCAGAAAAGGATCTTGAAACAAAAATGTTATCATATTACCTATATAGTTGATGAATCAAATGGTCTTTCAAATCATCACAGATTTATGGTTTTTGTGTCCTTAATTTTTCATGAATCATTCTCTTTTATGTGATCAGTAACCTATATTACTCAATATAATTATCTATACTATTTTTCCATGTCCAAAAAGTCACTTGACACTAATTCTATCCAATATAAGAACCTATTTATGTTTCATTCTGTATGACATTTTCACACCCATTTCTCTCTTATTAAGAGGATGTTTTATTAAACTATTTTATGATGTGGATATTCAATTAAGGAGGTTTGAAATATCAAAACCATGAATTCTGAGTGGAAGGTATAATTGTAATGAGGTGATTTATTAAAATGGGGGAGAACGTCATAACTTTAAATTCTAAAAGATGAATTTCATATTTGATGGCATATGAAAGAAATAATACCAATCATAAACAACCCAAAATATTTGTTTTGTTAAATTTAATTTCTTAGATTTCTTTTGTAACATGCAACCCTGAGTCTAAATAAATAATAATAAAATATACCATTATAACCAATCCATAAAATTTGAAGGTATGAATAATTATGAATAAACTATGAAAATTATATATTTTTCAACATTTAAAATAAAATTCATGATATATATATTTATTATAAAAAATAAGAATAATTTCAAATAGATAGAAAAGTTTTCTAAAAAAAATATTTTTTATAAAATAAAATAAAGTCACGCTTTGATCAAATAATTTAATTTGCTTCCAATTTTAGATAATTTATTTGTTAAATTGAAAATAATGTTTAAAATAAATTTATAAAAATTATATTAGGGTTCTTTTCTATGATTTTTATGAAATGTTTCCATTATCAATGAATAGTAAAAAATATATATTTTTATTTATGACTACATTTTACTTTAAAAAATTAACAGTGTTAAATAAAATTTTAAATTGGTTTTCATTTAAATATAATTAAAATATATAACTATTAATCCAAAATTGTTCCTTGGTGTCATTTTCATCTTGAATTTTTATATAAAAACGTTTTAAACCTTTGACCATTTTCTATTTGAAAACATATCTTCTCATCACATTTGTGAGATTAATTTTAAATTAAAATCACTGACTTATATTAATTGAATTTTTAAAAATTGATTCCATATTTGGAATCATAGTAATATATATTATATTTTAAATAAAAATTATCTTCTAACCATAATAAATAGTATAAATAATAAAAAAATTATTTACTATGGTTAATGTAAAAAATGGGTTTACTGGGGATTAAACTAAGAAAAATAGAGTCAAAATAAACTAAAAAATACTAAAAATCAAATTTTTTGGTCATATATAGACATATACATTCCAAATAAGAATACAAGTTCATTTGGAATCATTTTTCGGGTGAATGAATTTATCATATTGGATTTATTTGGGATATTTATATGTAATTTATTATAGGATTTCCTTTCCCCACATATAATATGGACCTCAGGACCTTCAATTATGCACACCTACCAAGCCCTTAGGTTTGACCAAAACCTACAGAAATCTTACCCCATAATCCATATTTTCATTTTAATTCTTTTAGTCTTACGAAAATACCATCCCTATGGCCCTTAAGAGGATATACAAAGTATGGTTCTTTTAGAGAACGTTTTAACAAAGATAATTAATTTAATTTTTTCAACCTTTAATTATTTATTAACACTTACAATATAATAACACCAAAATCCCCCATATGCTAAGATGTTTTTATGTTTATGGAATTTTATTTTTTCATCTCCTATTCAATCACATGGGAAATGAAAAAGTCTATCTTGTGTACAATGGAATACCACTCGTAAACTGATTTAATTTGTTTTATATCACCACTGTTCATGGATGGATATTTTTTATACTATGAAATATGATCTGTGAATTTTACTATAGAATACATGATATTGTCCTCACATAGAGACCGAAAGTCATTTTTGAGTAGAAATATGCCTTAATGTTGGAAGGAGGAGAACATCCCTATGATAGTAGGCCATGGTTTGGTAATGAATTATGTGGTTGTATGTTTCAATTCCCAAAGTTTTTGAAACTAAACCAAAAACATAAGGATGAGATTCTTTATTTTACATGGGTCAATAATGTTAGAGAATTGATCAACCTAAATTAATAATACCGCAGCCTGTTACAAATGTTGAGTAGGGGTGAGAGGAAAGGAACACCTTTTTATAGAGAAGCATGTTTGGACAGGTGGTCCTATATGCACCAAACATGCATGCTAATATACTTGAGTAAGCCTTAAATTTGTAGCCCAGAAGGTATAGTCAACCCTACGTGAGGCACCTACGCACACAGACACTGCACAACAAAAGGCCCACACATCCCCCTGTGTGGCATTGGAGGACCAACCACCCCTACATAGGATACAAATGCTAGGTACCCAGGTTGTGTACCTACACAGATACCATCCTTTAACACAGGTCAACTTTTCTCCTATAAAATAGACCCTCATGGTCCTCATTTTCAAAACTAGAAAATCAGAAGAATTCCTGAACCTTTGGGCACGCCACACATTCTCTCAGGTTATAAAAAATCTCTCAGGTATATCTCCAAAACCTGATATAAGATAAAATTAAGGGGATAGTGATATAAATGGTCCTCCATGATCTGAAACACAAGACAACTATATGAGGACCCCTCTCTATTAAGCTAAAAACCAATAGTTCAAAGGTCCTTTCCCTAATCGGGGACCTATTTGAGACCCTTATAGGGACACCTGAGGAGACCCATAGAGCCTAGGATATGGAAATACCGATGTTGTGTTCCCTAGGTGTTCCCTTACCCAAGGAATTTCCATCTCTCAGAGGACAACCCCCCTATGTTACACACCTCCATATCCTCCTAGGTCCTGTGAGAAAAATCTTTGTTCACCAACATGGGACTTGTGTGATCCTCCTTTTTAAAGTTGTTCCAAGACACCAATGGTAGAATTCATCTTCTTTTTTTTACCCCTCATATGAGGTCTGGGGAATTTAAATCTCCACCAATGAATTTGGACATGAAAACCCAATTTAAGAGCAACCCCAACGTGTCTCCCCTTTTGGAAATCCATTTCTTCAGTCAGAAGTGTCATGTAACTGCCGTGTTTGATGGGTAGGGTTCTTTGGGGGAAAGTAGATATCAATTCCCACATCCATGCGTCCTCTGAGTGTAGGAGGAGTTATTCCCTCCATCCTTCCCACCGCGCTCCTTTGAGGAGGCCTGTTCAGTTTGAAAAAGGAGCCCCTTCCTCTGCGGTGGTCTCTCCTCATTTTCCTGCCCCTCTAGTGGCCCCTCTTCCTTTCTGTCCTCCGCCCCTGGTCCCTGGCCCTTCCTCCCTATCCCCTACTCCTTCCTCTCTCTCCATCCCCACTCCTCCTTTACCGCTTTCCCCCCTCCCACCCCCATGCATGGCCTTGGTTCCTGTTTTGCCTCCCTTTTCCTTGTCCTGCTCTATGCGACCTGGCACGACTCCCTTGTCCACCCTTGGACATTTTCTTACCTCCTGCTCTCTCCTGCCATCCCTTTTCTTGGATTTGGTTTCTCTTCTTCCTGCTCCTGGCCTGGATATTTTTCCGCTTGCCTCGGTCAGGACAAGCCAACCTGCCCTGGCGCTGTCCCCGCTTCCCACAACCAATTCTTTTGAGGCGCTGTCCCTGGTGGAGGATTTCTCTTCCCCTAGCCAATCGATCAGAAGAAGAGGTCACCCCACCCGCCTGGCCTCAAAAGGTATTCCCAAATTTTCCTCTCCTCACAAGTCTTCTTCTAGAAAGATGATTACCAGATTGAAAGCGAGAACCCTTCTTGCCTCTTTATTGGAGCTCAACCAGAAGCCTTCGTCGCCAGGGGCCAGTGCCAGGCGTTCTCTATTTTAATGATCTCGATTATTATTTGAAATGCCCGTGGGCTAGGTGACAGATTCAAGACGGATTTTCTCTCCTCAGAGGTGGCTAAACATAAAGTTTCGGTCGTTGTGGTCTTGGAACCCAAGAAGTGTGCCTCCAAAATCGGTGTATTTTACAAAAGAATCGGCTTAAGTTACTTCATGCATGGTGAGCCTATCAACCACCATGTCTGGTTATTTTGGCATTATAGTGTGAATATTGACTTGCTGGATTCATCTGACCAACATATTTCTGTCAAGGTGACAGTTGGGACCCAGTTCTGCTTCTGTTCTTTTGTTTATGCTAAGTGTGATGCTAGCCTGCGGGATAATATCTGGACGGATCTGAGTTCTTTCAACCCGGGAGAGGAACCCTGGATTGTGGGTGGTGATTTCAACACTATCATGCACTCTTCTGAAAAGAAAGGTGGTGATTCTATTCCTAGGAATGATAGAATTGCTTTTTCCTCCTTCGCAGCACAGGAAGGGCTTCTTGATCTTGGCTTCACCGGCGACAGTTTCACGTGGTGTAACACCCAGCGGGGAAACAGGAGAACCTGGTGTAGGCTCGATCGCTTCCTGGGGAATCTCCATGAAATCATGTCCTTTCAGAATCTTGAGGTTTCTCATTTGGTCCGGTATTTGTCTGATCAATCCCCACTCTTAATTCATCTGAGTCTGGGCTCCTTGGGTTCGGGTTGTTTCTTCTTATCCAAGCTATGGACGCACGATCCTGGGTTTCTGGAGACTGTGGAAAGCTCCTGGATCCTACCTTATCAGCAGAGGAGTTGGTTTGGGCTCCATGCTAAGATTAAGCACTTAAAACAGGCTCTTCAAGTTTGGTCTTATTCTAAACCTATCGATAACCAGGCCATGGGAGACCTTATTAATGAGGTTGAGCGTACTGAAGTTAGTTTGGAAGAGCGGTGGGATGACGATATTTTCACAACCTTGTGTATGAAGAAGCAATGACTGAATGAGGTCCTTCTTGAACAGGAGTGGCACCTCTGGGAACACGCCCGCGCTTCTTGGCTGAAAGAGGGGGACCGTAACACCGCCTTTTTCCACGCCTTCCTGAAGGAGAAATAGCAGGTGTGGGTCCCCAACATTAGGCTTGCGTATGGGTCTTTCTATAATGATTTGGAACTGATTGGTAGTATGGTTAGCACCCACTTTAAAGATTTGTTGTGCGACCCTAATCTTTTATTCCAAGATGGCTACCCCTATGGCTAGGAGGATCTTTTTAACTCGATCCCATGCAACGTTCCCACCCATGTTAATGAACTCCTCTGTTATGTTTTTAATGAGAAGGAAATCTTGGAGGTAGTGCATAATCTCAACCCAGACAGCGCGCCTGGCCTGGACGGGTTCCCGGGCTCTTTCTTCATCGCTGCTTAGAATATTATCAAGTCGGATCTTTGTGAAGCTATCCAGGATTTCTTCCAAGGCAGCTCTCTCCATCGCATGGCTAATGCAACTACCATGGTCTTGATTCCAAAGGTCAGTTCCCCCTCCGCGATCTCTCACTATCGTCCCATTAGACTATGTAATTTCACATACAAAGTGCTGGCTACCATTATCAATAGTAGGCTTGCTAGATTCACCCACCAAAGGATTTCAGATGAGCAGCACGCTTTTATCTGCGGTCGCTCCATCCAAGGGACCGTTGGGGTGGCTCAAGAGATGGTCTTGGACATTAACAGGAAAGTAGTGGGCTCGAATGTGGTGGTCAAACTAGACATGGATAAGGATTATGATCGCCTTGAGTGGAACTTCATCATTCTCCCCATGAGATGCATGGGTTTCTCTGAGGCTTCCATTGAAATTTTCTTTCGCTGCTACAGCTCTTTGTGGTTCAATATCATGTTGGTGGGAAAGTAGTGTGGCTTCATCAAGTCTGTCCGAGGCTTACGGCAAGGGGACCCCTATCCCCAAACCTTTTTATCCTGGACCAGGACACCCTTATCATATAATTTTCTTTAGCCATGCAACGTGGTACAGTTCGGCCCTTCCATTGCAGCTCCCAGGTCCCCATTATCTCCCACCTCCTGTTTGCGGATGACTTATTATTTTTCCTCAATGGACAAAGCCCCTTCATCAGAAGTTTTGTTTCGATAATGGATGAGTATACTAAATGGAGTGGTCAAGTGATTAACCGGGTGAAGATTGATGTCTTTTTTCCTTCGAGATGTCCAAGACGCCGCAGAGTTTCCATTGAAACAATTATCGGTATTCATGAGAAGATGTTTCCTATGACCTATCTTGGGGATCCTATCTCTCCTGGGAGGATTCGGGTGCAATATTTTGAGGATCTCTCCAATAGGGTCACAAACCGTATTAATAACTGGAAAAAACAATTCCTATCTTTTGGAGGGAGGATCACCCTCATTAATAGCATGTTGTCTTCTATTCCTATGCATATTCTATCCATCCTGAAGGTTTCGAAGTCTGTCATCATTCAACTGGAATCTGTTTTGAACAGTTTCTTATGGGATGCCCATGGTGAGGGGAGGTACAGATGGGCCTCTTAGGGAAAACTGGTGAGGCCTTTGGAGCTTGGTGGTATTAACCTACGAAGCCTGAGGGAGTCTATGATTGTCTTTCAAGGTAAGTTGGCTTGGGAAGTTATCGAGGGCTGGACTTTGTGGAGCCATTTTATCAAAGGTAAATATGGGTTTGGTTTAAGGAAGAATGGCAGGAAACCCTCTCCTCTATGGAGCTCTCTTCGCAGCCAGGTTTCCTCCCTTCGACAACACTCTCTTTGGATCATCGGGTAGGGGGAGGCTAGCTTTTGGAAATGCGACTAGGGCAGTGGGATTTTGGGATTCCTAGGCTGCCCGACACTGGACCTCTCAGTCAGAGAAGCTTCCCTTCTCCACTCCTTCCTAAAGTCCGTCCTCAACCCATCCCAAGAGGCTGTTTTCCATGAGATCAGATTTGATGGATCCATGGACAGGTGTGTGTTCCATGCCTCCCCTTCAGGAAGATTCTCGACAAAGGACTATAGGAAAACCAGGCCTGGGTAGCCGGCCAACGACCCCTAGGGTAGCATCCTCTAGTGCAAGTACATCCCATCCAAATTTAGTTTCCTTATATGGAGAGCCCACTCCAGTTCCATTCCAACAGAGATGGCCATTAAATCCAAAGGTATTCCCCTGGCCTCGAAATGTTTCTGCTATGCCAACCCTAAAGAGGAGTCTTCCTTCCACCTCTTCTTCCAAAGTGACTGGGTGGGCTATCTGTGGAACGGGCTTGGGGAATTTATGGATGCTTTGAGGATGGTCACTTCGCCAGAGGAGTTATTTCAGTGCTGGTTCCATGGGGCCTCCACCAAGTATGAGGAAGTTGGTAGTGCAATCCTCCTTGTCACGGGTGTCTAGAGTCACTGGCAGGCGCGCAACTAGGCATGTCACCTTGGGTCTCACCGCTCCCACCATGGTTTGCTTCTCCAGACTAGATTCCTCATCGCTGAACTAGACCCCCTTCATAAGCACCATGAAGCCTCACCCTCTCTCCATCGCTACATTAACAGAGCAGGCCTTCCAGCCTTTTCTACTCCTCCGTAGCGTGTCGCCTGGGTGAGATGGAACCCCCCTATTATGGGATCAAACTTAACACTGATGGGGACTATGGATAGGGGTAAATGAAGGGAGGAGGGGCTGTTTGGGACCCCTCAGGATCAGTCATTCTGGCGTTCAATGCTTTCTACGGAGAAGAAGACTCCCTGGTGGCAGAAGCCAAGGCGATGCACAGTGGCCTTGAAATTTGTCTTTCAAAAGCTCTTCCCTTGTCTTCAGTGGAAACAGACTCTAAAATAATTTGGGATTCCCTCAAGGGTGATATTCCCCCCCCCCCTGTGGTAGCTCACCTACATCATTCGCAAATGCAGAGCATTGCTTTCTAGTGACACTGATGTCCTTCACACGTGGCAGGAGGGTAACCGGTTGGCTGACGCTTTGGCCGCTATGGCATGCCACGAACACCCTCTTTTGGTGTTCAACTCCCTTGGGTCTCTTCCTCTGACTGGTGTGGACGTCGCTATTAAGGATGCTCTTGGGCTTCACTTCTTCAGGCCCCCTTGACCTTTTTTGTTTTTTTGACTCAGTTGGCCTTATTGGCCTTGTTGCTTATAGGGCCTGTGGGTTTCGTCTCCCCACTTTCCTTGTTCATGTCTTTGAATTTAAGAAATAAAAATAATAATTATTATCACTAAGAATAGGTAGCTCGAGTTCTAGTGGAAAGGTAGAGGATCATGCTTATCTTTCTCATTAGTGGATTTGTGTGTATCCTCTTATATTACCCATGAACTAATTTTAAGACATCCATCCATGAGTAATCCACCATACTTTCCTACAGGACCTCTATTATATAATTCCTTCCTCCTTTTTCATTCACCTAGGGTGTATCCATTTGATTATTTAGACATGATATCATAGATACAACGATGTAAGGGAATATGCACATCATATCCCTTCCTCCCTCTTCCTTCACTACGACCAATTCCACCAATGGGAGAAGGGTTGTCGAGTTTGTCCAATATTATACATACTATTGATTCTCACATTTAATCATGACTCATGTGTGATTAGAGGATAACTATAATCATGAAATTGAAATGGTAAGATCACTGTTTTGGAATAAAATATTTTTCTGCATCTCCCACACTCCTACCATCAATGGACATCCATAGGCATGGGTGCTCAAATCCATGTATCTAACCACAAGGGTATCCCTCATGGAGTATGTTGCTTATCTTTCATGCGTGAGGTGGAAATTTTTACCCTATTCTCATTATAGGGTTATATCCAAGAATTCATTTAACTATCCCTATCACCAAAATAATAAAGGGGACTCCCACATTCAAATCCCTTTCTCTTTTCCTTTGGGCTCCACCAGCCGTCCACTTAAGACAATGAAGATTGGTTGGTTTCCTAGATCTTCTAACTTTTTTTGTTTCTCACACTGAACATTAATCACATGGTCTTAGATAATTTCCATTCTCATGGCATCACCTTAATATTATACTTATGGGCATCATTTCATGTGTAAGCCCCAACAAACTAAGGACCACCTATCTAGTATAATCCCCAACTATGTTATCTCCATATCGAATGATCATATCGCCTATGATAAAAACCCTTGAGGGAGTCTATGGGAATGGGTATTCAAAACCATTCATCCATCTCAAATTTCCCTCATTTCCTCTAAGAAAAACCATCCATGGTCCTCCATAGGTGTGGGTACTCACAACTGAAATATGTTGTCTTCGATTCCCATCCAAATGGGATACATAAGAACCCTCCCTATGGTCCAAATCAAACACCATAGATCAATCCTAATTCTCTAAGAAACATATTCCTAATAGATTATTAACTAACCTGGAAGCCTATACCCCTTCAGTGTTCTCTAGGATGTTTCGACATAACTCCCACACCAAACTATGACAATGAACCTTTAGCCTAGACATCCTCCTGTAAGACACTAAACTGCATGGTTTGGTCCTTAACAGATGACCATAAATGGTATTATGGGTCCCAATAAGTAGAACCTAAATACACGGGTTCTGATTCTTTGCATTAGGATATGTAAGAAGCATATCTTTTGGTATTTATCATGACATTACAAAAACTTACATCTCCCAGGATAATGAAACATTCAATATCACCACAC
The DNA here is from genome assembly GCA_963277665.1 of Viscum album. NCBI lineage: Eukaryota > Viridiplantae > Streptophyta > Magnoliopsida > Santalales > Viscaceae > Viscum > Viscum album. Next base: position 942,635,895 of record OY728129.1, read on the forward strand.
TGTGTGTCTCAAAACCAATTTCATAATAACAAAGGTCAAAATAATATATAATCAGTATATAAATGGGTTCAATAAATGGAGAACCTCAAAGACATACAGATATATCCATCGATGATGAAACTCAGATACATATAAATGATTCGTAATTCTGTGCATGCTAATGATTAATTATTAATTCAAGGGTGACGGTTTTCATACATGGTAATTAATGAAGGATTAACGAACATATCAAAAATATTTAAAAGAGTCATATAGTTGGAAAATTTTCTAAAAAAAGAATTTGATGAGCCTAAACTCAGATCCTATCGACTAATGTGAGTTCCTTAGTACCATTTTCCAAGATACCTATCAAGCACATGCCTTTATAAAGTTGTTCCATGGTTTGTTATGGATATGAGAAACATTTAGTGATTCTAGGTCCATGAAAAAAACCAATTTGAGACTGTTGTAATGTAGTGAACCCAATGTGATTTATTTTACAAAACTCAACCCCCTGTAATCAAACATCAAGAACCCTGTTTGCATAATAAAATGATGATTCAGATGTGAATCCATAACCAAGAAGTTGGTTTCACCCACCTATCATTCCCCTAGAATTCCCAATATGAAATAGGATTGGTCAGATAATCAATCATGAATTGGTTCATTTAATGAGATTCTGATTAGATGGGGTTTTCATGTTAGTTTTTTTCCACAACAATTTGTCCCTTTCAATAAGGATCTCACTTAAATCCAAATGGATTCATAAAAACTATCACTTATGTATGTCCCAACTATCATTCATACTGGGTCCTCATCCAATAAGATTATTTGGTCATATACTAAACATATTAAATGTTAGGTCTCCAATGAAGGGGTCTAAGAGTATCACTAGAATGGTACCATCCTTACTATGGAGACTTCCCGAAAATCCTTATAGCTTGTAGAACCCAGCTGATCATCCACCCACTGAGAATTTCTAGCCCAGAAGCTAACTAAACCAATTTCCATCCCAAACCATCTCAAGACCTTATCATTGAGAAACAATAACCAATTCCTCCATTCTCTTATAAAGGTATAACAATAGGCCACATACGACCTCATCCATAATACACATGGGTCCTTACAAAGGGATGTTACTAATAGATGACTCCCAAAACGTTATGAATAATTGAATCCTCAACATTATGAGGGTGATATAATTAGTAGTTTGGCCCCAATCATCCAGATTTGGGCATGCAAGACATCCCATAGAGGGAATAAATTATCCAATAGAGAGTAGGGCCACACATCTACCATCTACAAAAAATCCTACTAATAACATTGGGTGGAAAATAATGAGATCGAACACACACCTTTCCACACTAACCAAGCCTACCACCAGAATAATCTGAAAGCATCCAAATAAGGACACCAACCAAATAATACGGAAAATAGAGAGTAGTCACAGACACCTAACAATGCTAAGAAAGTCACTGAGAAATATTCAGCAACAACCTATGAGTAGAGAAAAACAATTTATCACATTAATCAAACCAACCAAATACCTTGTCTGGTAGAGTAAAAAGAATCCCATCAATCAAATTAAGCCTCAAACTGTGAGTAAGTGCACATACCTAAAAAAATTTATAATTCCTTCCAATAGTCTCATCTAGATGCATATAGAGACTTCAGTGGGAATTTACCAGTGAAAACCATGGGGTATACCCAAATATCTTCCCCTACACCTGAGTACTATTAGTATCCACTAAAACAAAATAGAGGATAGGAGAAGGTGCATAACCCTACTCAAGGCATTGAATTATAATATATATGCATTCCAATCATTGAATTTACCATGAATATCCTAACAATGGTTAAGAGGAAGATAAAAATCCATGTCCACATCTGAAAGACCTGCCACGATATCATAACAGAGATAACAATAGTAGAAGAGGGTAGGACACACTAATAATTCCCCACAAATGGGGTGGCTCATCGGCATGTCAACCTATAGATGATGCATCTATTCCCTCCCATCCAAGAAGGTCATGAGGGAAAAACCCCTTAGTATATGGTAAATTGGATTGGGAACAAACACCCATTCCAACAGAATGTAATCAAGCTATTCCAATGGAAACACCAAGGAAAGAACAAAAACCTATCAAAATTTGAAAATCCAACCATCAAAATATTGTGGCAACATGGGAGCTAGTCAAGAAAGATGCCAAACATTAAACCACTTTCCCTATAAAGTAGTCTTAGTCTCTCATAATACTGATTCCAAGAATAATCCACACTATAGAAAACTTGGAAACTAAGATTTGATCTATGAACCCCCACTACATAATTCAGGAGTTCTTGAAGAACATAAAATATTCTTTATAGTGTCTCAAGAACCTAATTTTCCATTAAAAAGGTTAGAGTGTCATTTCACTAACTCTAAATGTCCTCCCCATATTCTTCACCATGATGTCTTGATTCATGACCATAATCTAATTGAGCTCGAGAGCCTATCTCCCATTGAGACTCATGAAATCCTTCCATGTGGCTAGAAGATCAAAGAGAAATGGAGTCCTTATTTCGTTGCAATACACCATGGTATTCCCCCTAGTGGTAGTTGCAAATAATTTTTTCTCAATTGTAGTGTTTCATTTCATCAAAAGGGTCCTCTAATTGGTTATTTAATGATGAGAAATCCCTCCAACCATGAGGCATTGGGGGAATATAGGGCCATTCATTTCTATTTCATTTCCATTCACATCATAGATACTTTCTATGGAAGAATACAACCCAATGTGACATTCATTTTTCAATCCATCCAAGGATCACCTGCCATACACTATGATCGAGGAATCCCCTACCAATCATGTTGTTTATAATAAAGTAGTTGAGAAGATTTTTTTGGTTATACTGGGTTGAGGAACCTCAAGAAAATGATGAATATGAATTTTTGAACATGTTGAAATAACTGGCTAAAGATGGCATACCCATCCTATTTTGGCCATTGTCCACTCCCCAAAATGGTATTCCTGAGGCATTTCTGGAAGATTGTGCAAATGGAATTCGCTTGAACATATGGAACACTATCTATCACTTAAGAGAAATGGTTTGAACCTATTATAAGTACCAAAGTCATGTCAAGGTAATAAAATAGATAGAAAGACAAATTTAATTTTACAGCTTTCTAGGATGCACATCATCCTAAATTGGGGGATCATAATGGATCCCTTCATAGAACATTTGGTGAAACATTAAAAAAATTTCATTAGTTTATCATATAAACACCATATTATGTTCATATTAGAGTCTGAGGGTGACATGGAGTGTTTAATTTAACCACACTCCCCAATAAGAAAATACCACCAAATATTGAATTATGCAATCTCATATCCTCATGATATCTTCAAAAAACAAACTCAATTCACGATCAATGATATACACAACAAAAATAGGCACTGAAAAACTCTCACCAGTGTCAGTCTAGAAGAGAGAAGGAAATTGAAAGGCTTTTTCATTAGGAAATAGATCATATTCAGATGGACTCCTACCCAAGGGAAGATATTCATAAGATAACGAAAATGTCACATATAGGAAAATAGTATTATAAAGTGGGAGATTCAGGTATAAACCACATGATGCAACCATCCCATGTTAGAACAAAAAACCATAAAATATGGAATGCGACCACAACCCTAGCAGCCACAATAATCTGAGAGAAACCCCCAGAACAAAGGGTTGGGTGTTTTTTACCAAAATATTTGATGCTAGACAACCAAAATTGAAGGGTTGTGGAAGTGGAATGGGAACATCCAGACCCCCCTATGATGAGGTATTTTTCACCTCAACATCATCTCCTTCACTCTATTTAATTCTTATCCTTATTTGGGTGAATTTTCTTGAGAAAATCCTCCTAGTTTTTTATATACCATGATCTAGTATGTAACACCCCAAGATTTTATAGTGTGTTATTTCTTCAAAATAATTCAATAACTTTCACTACATGCAACACCAAGTTCAATCGCACCATGACTTACCAAACAAGCTGTTCAAAAGAGGTTATGAATAGTGTTAACTAAATTTTAAACTTTATATAATCCTTATAATTTTAGAATCCATATTATGAGTTTCTTAGACATAATGTAAGAACAAATTCATTTTCAGTATTTGACTTTTACCAAATTTTAATAGTGAACCCTTTTTAGATACTATATTTTAAACTTTTTGACTAAATGGGGACATCAAAAATTTAAAATGAAACACCCCATGCTTCCACGGTACGCTAGCGTGTGTTGTACGCAACACCGAGTTCTAACACACCGTAACCAATCAAACTAGCCGTTATGAATAGTAATACCTACTTTTTGAAATTATATATATTTTATATTTTAAAATGGACTTCATTTTTGGATTCGGAATATCGAATTTAGCCTAAGGTGAAATTTTGGTACATTTCGGATAACTTTCATATTTTGATGAATAGTGAAAATTACTAAATTTTAATTAAAAACAACTTTTTTAATCAAAATAATTAATAGTGATAAATTGTGAATTTGAGTGGTTTTAAAGTATATTTAGAATATATTTTTACCATTTAATATAATGTTGGTCATTGGACATAATTTTACAATTAAACCGAACATAAACAAGTGTCAATCTTTTTATAGTTATTATCTCTTAAAAACACGCTTTTTGTTTTGACAGCGGGAATTAATTTTAAATTAATTTCTGCCACTTATGTGTTTTGAATTTAGGAAAATGGATTCCATATTTGGAATCAGTATTTTCAAATTGTGTAAATAGGTAACTTTTATTTTTAGACATTTTGAATAGTTACTGTGGTAAATATTTTATTTACCATGGTTAAAGGGTAAATCCGGTAAATAAGGGTTAAAAAATAATATTATAATAATACAAAATTACCCTAAAACGTGTCCTAACCTTATTGGTGGACACATACCCGACCATGGGCATCCTTGGGTCAATTTGGGGACCCCTTGGAGCCACTTGTATGTGGTAGGGACACATTATATTAATAAAGTTAAAATAAAAATAAAAATGGCATAAGCTTACATCTTTTAGAAGAACAATTTTTACATAGGGTTATACATGTTGGATTTTCGATTATAAATATTCATTAGAAAGCTAAAAAGATTTCCTACATAATTATGTTTTATTTATAATTTTTAGACATTAAATAATTTATTTTATTTATGACACAATGATGATGCAGTAATTACTAAAATAGTAAAAAATTAACATAATTGATATTATAAATACCCAAATAAATATAATATGAAACTTTTAATGAATTACACTAATTTTCTAGGATAATATGATATATTAGGATTGATTTAATTGACTTTTTTCGAAGTAATCAATCTGTTATGAGTTTCACAAAAATCAACTATGAATAGTGTCAAAATTGACATAAAAGAGTTCTTAAAACAAATATTATATTATTAATTGATATTAAATTCCTAAAAATATAAGGTTCGGCCAAGAGACTTATATTATGATAGGTTAATCATTAATGGACCACTTGGGGGTCGCTTGGATGTATATAGTAAGTTTATTAACCATATTATATAAAAATACAAAGAGACATTGTAAAAGTGAAACTAATTAACTTAGAGTTAATACTTAAAGATAAGGTTAATATAAGTACCCAAACCTGTCTAAATTCTATTGGATGAGTTGTTTTCGACCTATACCCACCTCATCCTTTGAATAGTCAACTTTTGAGCCTTTGGAAACCGAATATGAATTTATTATAAATTAATATTTCTAGCTTTTCCAAAAGTGCCCCTCACCCCTCTTATAAAAGGGCACTCCTCCTTCTCTTTTCCTCACACCTCTCAAGCCACTTGGCTCGTCCAAACTCTGCCCAAATAAGCTCCCCAAATCCCTCTCCTCCTCCTTGAAGCTTCCCCTTAGGCATAAAGCATTTCAAGAAGTCCTTTGGTTCCAACCAAAGTGAGTTACCTAGATTAAAGGTAACGATTTCTCTTAAATTATTTTCATTTATTTTGCTTCTCCAACCCCCAAACTCTTTTTATTTCCTTTCTTTTGTAACAACACCAGTATCCACAATATACTAGGATGTTGTTATAATAAGGATTCAAACTACACATACACACAACTCCATCTAATGGATGATGAACATAATGTTTCTGTGGATGGAAAACTAACGCCTCACGAAACGATGATTGTTCAAATACATATTACCGCCTCTCATGGTGGCCATTATGATGGCACTGTAATTAAATATGAGATTAATGATATATATTTTATATATAAGCTTCTGTAATTCCATTTTATTTCATACCATTATTCGTTTCATGTTGTATATACATACGATAATTTCATTTGAGGAAGTGCGGACTACCGCCCCCTTAAAATGATATGACTCGTTCATACCACACATGGAACGTATAAAGGATGGTGTTAATGAACTTAAGTAACATATATAAAATATTATATTATACTGGAATAGTAATATACCTATGTATCATTTTGATTCAATTCTTTTAAAATAAAAATTAAATGGAAGTAGCGTTCGTGCGTACGTACGAACTACCGTCTCCACAAACGCGATGAGATCCATCCTCCATCGTATCCATTCAAGTATAATTATCATTTAATGATTTAAAAATGATGTTTAAAGACTTGATATCATTCTGGATATGAATAAGATACAACAAACATGACTTATGTAACAAAACATATAAAGAAAATGAGTAAGTTAACACCCGAAGCGGCGATAATACTAAGATATTATTATCAAATCAATATTAAAAGATCATATATGATATCATATTAATGTATATGATTCTTGTATAATTTAGTAACAATTATTTCACTATTATACAGGAGGTTAACCTACCCCAACCAAGGAAAAGTACAAGGTAAGGGTTATTTCACAATCTCTTCATTATTCGAGGTTGTTTATACGTAATAATCTGCTGGGATCTCTTTATCATCCACATCCATGTTTCTTAAAAATGTATTTCAAAACATTTTTACTATTTACAAGAATATGGGTTAAAGTCATTTATACCCTTGTTTGACTTTTTATAAGAGGTTTATAAAGGAATCTTTCCGTCGTTTTCAAAACAAGGTCCTTTTTAACCTTTTCGACAGAATTGAGGTAAGAATGTTTTTTTAACTTATACGGCGGGTGCGGTTATTTTCTGCCGTTATAAAATCGTCGAAGCTTTCCTTACAAGCTTATAAGAATATTTTCAAAGAAAATGTTTTATTTTATATGGATCTTAAATGATTTCAAAATAAAAGGAGATACTTCTTTAAAAAGAATTTTGATTTCATCTATGTCAACATCCTTTGATGGATTTTAAGATTATTTGAAGTTGATTTATTATGATACAAAACTTCTATATTGAATTGATGGTTTTGTGATATGTTTGACTAAGGATGTTCTATATTTATACCATTCATAGTTTATGGTGAAATTATTGACATTTCGTATGCTAGTTTTAATACGAATGTTTATGTTATGTTTAAACCTTTTCATATGGGAATGCATTGGACTTAATAAGTGACGGGTGGAGCCCGCTATAGCTCCTCGATGCATCGGTAGGTCTCATGAGACAAACTAGTGTCTTGGCACAAGGCCTTGACAAAATCTTATTTGTAGTCTTGGCACGAGGCCTTGGCTATGTGGTTATGATAGTCTGGCATTATGCATTCCAACATTATGAAAGTGGTTATTGATATTGCATGTGATTATTCGATTAGTAGAATATCCATGTGAATAAGTAAATGGCATTATTTCATTTTACTTTTGCCATACTATGTTGAAGTTCAATTTTAAAAGGCTTTTGTTTTAGTAATTCATTGCCTTAAATGTTTATGATTATTTTGAATGTTCCGCTATATTGTTATCCTTACTGGGCATTTGAGCTCACCCCTTTTCTATGTTTTATTTTTCCCAGGTAGTGAAGAAGTAAATTATGAATGACTTGCAGGGATATTATGAGGGGTTAATAGTGTGGATATGAAGACTTTGTTGTTGTAGTAGTTTTTCACTTTGAAATGTAATGTAAAACTTTATGATTATATCTAGTGTTTCCAAGGCTACTAAACCAATCGGTCTTTCGAGATTTGATCTTTCTTGTGATCATGCCAATGTTATGTAATTAACGCACCGACTTTGGGTAGCTGGGGTCGGGGCGTTACAGTTGGTATCAGAGGAAGTTTAGTACAAACCTTGGAAGCTAGATTTAGATAAACTCTGATTAGAGCACGTAGACCTAAGATGAACTTTGAGGATTAGTATAGAAGAATTTCCTAGAATTTTGGTATTGTAGAGATTTTGTGAGTTTTCCGAGCAATACATCCCTGTCTGGATACGAGCAGGTAGAGGCGGCTCTGGCACAGATGTACCTAGGGGTAAAACCCGAAAACACCGCTTTGAGCTAGACTCGAACGGGAACTGGTGCACGACAACGGGCCTTGCTGCACTCTTGGTTACGACACTCCCGGGGGATATGCTTAGGATAATTCTCATTTTCTTTACAAACCATTATGAAGGGTTTATGAGTATATACTTCCTCAAAGAAAACATTTTTATGATTATGGATTATATCCATAAATAGTTCAATTTATGTTAAGTGTTTTATAAGTATGGGATTATGTATTTTGACTCATAAACTAATCTAGTTTATGCCATTGTTTAGAAATGGCGCCCAGTAGAAGGAATGATAACTCCAGAAATGCACATGATTCAAAGAGAAGGAAGGATCATATCTCTCATGGTCTTAAGCTAGAATTTATAAGAGAAATAGTCTCCCATGTATTATCATCATATGAAGAAATAATATCATGTGTTGATAAGATAAGTAAAGAGTTTACTGAGTCCTATGGCTTTGAAGGGAAGCAAGAGAAGAAAAGGATGGAAGAGAGAAAGATGGATAAAGGGAAGAGGGAAAAGAAGAATTTTCCCATATGTGGTAACTGTGGAAAGAATCACCCTGGAACTTTCCTGAAAGGAATGGGAGTTTGTTATAAGTGTGGAGGAAAAGGGCACAAAGTACGTGACTGCAAGGGTAAGAAAATGGTTTCAAATGTACAATGCTTCATTTGCAAGGAGTTTGGACACTACGCGAACCTATGTCCTAGTCATCAGACTATGCCGCAAATGATGCTATTGGATAATAATCAAGTTATGATACTACCACAGATGAAGAGGAATGATTAGAGTTCTTATGTTGATTATGTCAATTGAGTGTTGTATCAACAATGTACTTGTTACAATAATCATGGAGTATATAAGGATTGTACTGCAGTACTATTTCATTAAGGACTTGAGATTGTGTGGAACAAAGAAAAGTGACTCAATAGCAGGATAAATTTTTGGAAAATATATGGTTGAGAGAATGATAAATCATAATATAGTTCTGATACTGAGGTAGTGATTTAGGAATAATATGTGATTTTTTTGGATAAATTATATTGGATATTCTTGACTACCTTGGAACTGATTAATGATTTGTATATTCCATCATTGTTGGGGTTTAAACCATTTTTGGATTAATGAAGTATATCCAACATTCTATATGGAATAAGGGAGAATGAATGTAATCAATAAGGAATATGGTAATACATGATGAAGGTATTCATATGCTATTACGGGGTAAAAAGGATCTATATTATGTTTACCTTCCTTATAAATGTTGGACTGTGAGTTTGGACAGAAGTATTTTGGATAGTTCTAGTTTGGATTATTTTGGATTTCCATAAAAGGACAACCCGGAGGTCGGGCGGCAACCCGTCGCAAGGCTGCGAGACTTGAACCCGCAACCGAAGGGCGACAAGGGTGTATCACCTACCACTGGCCCAAGAGATGTCCTGGATTAAATAATGTAGTTTTTATTAAAAGATCTTTTAGATGAATTATAAATTCGTTTATTTTGGAACCCTATACGAATAGTGTAAATAGAATTTTTTTTACATTCTATTATCTTTTAGAGTGAAAGATGAGTATGTGGTAGAAATTTATTAATGGATAAAACTCTAATTATAATGTAAGTATATCTCCTTATGATCTTAGACAATCTCATAAATAAATTCCTCAATATTAAGAAAAGCAACTTAGAACAAAAATGTTGTCCTAGATGGTACCTTAAATCATCACTAATTTATGGCTTTGGGATTGTTGGCCTTTTCATAGCCATGTTCTCTACCACTCTCCATCAGATAATTGATGGTTAGATTTTTCTTCCATATCCATATTTTACTACATGGAACCCTAGTATGTGTTATTTTCGGTAATCTTCATACTTTCGACTCTTTATTTTAAATAGAGGCCTCATTAATTCATTTTTCGATGTGGGATTTCAACTAAGATATTTTGAAACATCAAAAATGTGTTATCCTAATACCCTATGTTTTGTTGAACCGATGGTATTTCAAATCATCATAGATTGATGAATTTAAGGACCTCAATTTTACACTTGTTTGTGATTGACGACCTCAATCACCACCTATAAATATTTACGTTTTTCCTCCAATTAAATGTCTCTAATTGCCACCAATGTTCTCCTAATCGAGATCATAATTTGGTGGTGACCCTTTGATTTCTCTTTTCCTCATATTAAGACTAAATTTTAGTAACCCAATTTCCGATGTGGGTTTTACCACAAATATATTTTCTATTTTCAACCTTTTATTTTTGAAGAACAATTTCAAATTGCGAGGACGCAATTTATTGAAGGAGGGGAGAATGTAACACCCCAAGATTTTATAGTGTGTTATTTCTTCAAAATAATTCAATAACTTTCACTACATGCAACACCAAGTTCAATCGCACCATGACTTACCAAACAAGCTGTTCAAAAGAGGTTATGAATAGTGTTAACTAAATTTTAAACTTTATATAATCCTTATAATTTTAGAATCCATATTATGAGTTTCTTAGACATAATGTAAGAACAAATTCATTTTCAGTATTTGACTTTTACCAAATTTTAATAGTGAACCCTTTTTAGATACTATATTTTAAACTTTTTGACTAAATGGGGACATCAAAAATTTAAAATGAAACACCCCAAGCTTCCACGGTACGCTAGCGTGTGTTGTACGCAACACCGAGTTCTAACACACCGTAACCAATCAAACTAGCCGTTATGAATAATAATACCTACTTTTTGAAATTATATATATTTTATATTTTAAAATGGACTTCATTTTTGGATTCGGAATATCGAATTTAGCCTAAGGTGAAATTTTGGTACATTTCGGATAACTTTCATATTTTGATGAATAGTGAAAATTACTAAATTTTAATTAAAAACAACTTTTTTAATCAAAATAATTAATAGTGATAAATTGTGAATTTGAGTGGTTTTAAAGTATATTTAGAATATATTTTTACCATTTAATATAATGTTGGTCATTGGACATAATTTTACAATTAAACCGAACATAAACAAGTGTCAATCTTTTTATAGTTATTATCTCTTAAAAACACGCTTTTTGTTTTGACAGCGGGAATTAATTTTAAATTAATTTCTGCCACTTATGTGTTTTGAATTTAGGAAAATGGATTCCATATTTGGAATCAGTATTTTCAAATTGTGTAAATAGGTAACTTTTATTTTTAGACATTTTGAATAGTTACTGTGGTAAATATTTTATTTACCATGGTTAAAGGGTAAATCCGGTAAATAAGGGTTAAAAAATAATATTATAATAATACAAAATTACCCTAAAACGTGTCCTAACCTTATTGGTGGACACATACCCGACCATGGGCATCCTTGGGTCAATTTGGGGACCCCTTGGAGCCACTTGTATGTGGTAGGGACACATTATATTAATAAAGTTAAAATAAAAATAAAAATGGCATAAGCTTACATCTTTTAGAAGAACAATTTTTACATAGGGTTATACATGTTGGATTTTCGATTATAAATATTCATTAGAAAGATAAAAAGATTTCCTACATAATTATGTTTTATTTATAATTTTTAGACATTAAATAATTTATTTTATTTATGACACAATGATGATGCAGTAATTACTAAAATAGTAAAAAATTAACATAATTGATATTATAAATACCCAAATAAATATAATATGAAACTTTTAATGAATTACACTAATTTTCTAGGATAATATGATATATTAGGATTGATTTAATTGACTTTGTTCGAAGTAATCAATCTGTTATGAGTTTCACAAAAATCAACTATGAATAGTGTCAAAATTGACATAAAAGAGTTCTTAAAACAAATATTATATTATTAATTGATATTAAATTCCTAAAAATATAAGGTTCGGCCAAGAGACTTATATTATGATAGGTTAATCATTAATGGACCACTTGGGGGTCGCTTGGATGTATATAGTAAGTTTATTAACCATATTATATAAAAATACAAAGAGACATTGTAAAAGTGAAACTAATTAACTTAGAGTTAATACTTAAAGATAAGGTTAATATAAGTACCCAAACCTGTCTAAATTCTATTGGATGAGTTGTTTTCGACCTATACCCACCTCATCCTTTGAATAGTCAACTTTTGAGCCTTTGGAAACCGAATATGAATTTATTATAAATTAATATTTCTAGCTTTTCCAAAAGTGCCCCTCACCCCTCTTATAAAAGGGCACTCCTCCTTCTCTTTTCCTCACACCTCTCAAGCCACTTGGCTCGTCCAAACTCTGCCCAAATAAGCTCCCCAAATCCCTCTCCTCCTCCTTGAAGCTTCCCCTTAGGCATAAAGCATTTCAAGAAGTCCTTTGGTTCCAACCAAAGTGAGTTACCTAGATTAAAGGTAACGATTTCTCTTAAATTATTTTCATTTATTTTGCTTCTCCAACCCCCAAACTCTTTTTATTTCCTTTCTTTTGTAACAACACCAGTATCCACAATATACTAGGATGTTGTTATAATAAGGATTCAAACTACACATACACACAACTCCATCTAATGGATGATGAACATAATGTTTCTGTGGATGGCAAACTAACGCCTCACGAAACGATGATTGTTCAAATACATATTACCGCCTCTCATGGTGGCCATTATGATGGCACTGTAATTAAATATGAGATTAATGATATATATTTTATATATAAGCTTCTGTAATTCCATTTTATTTCATACCATTATTCGTTTCATGTTGTATATACATACGATAATTTTATTTGAGGAAGTGCGGACTACCGCCCCCTTAAAATGATATGACTCGTTCATACCACACATGGAACGTATAAAGGATGGTGTTAATGAACTTAAGTAACATATATAAAATATTATATTATACTGGAATAGTAATATACCTATGTATCATTTTGATTCAATTCTTTTAAAATAAAAATTAAATGGAAGTAGCGTTCGTGCGTACGTACAAACTACCGTCTCCACAAACGCGATGAGATCCATCCTCCATCGTATCCATTCAAGTATAATTATCATTTAATGATTTAAAAATGATGTTTAAAGACTTGATATCATTCTGGATATGAATAAGATACAACAAACATGACTTATGTAACAAAACATATAAAGAAAATGAGTAAGTTAACACCCGAAGCGGCGATAATACTAAGATATTATTATCAAATCAATATTAAAAGATCATATATGATATCATATTAATGTATATGATTCTTGTATAATTTAGTAACAATTATTTCACTATTATACAGGAGGTTAACCTACCCCAACCAAGGAAAAGTACAAGGTAAGGGTTATTTCACAATCTCTTCATTATTCGAGGTTGTTTATACGTAATAATCTGCTGGGATCTCTTTATCATCCACATCCATGTTTCTTAAAAATGTATTTCAAAACATTTTTACTATTTACAAGAATATGGGTTAAAGTCATTTATACCCTTGTTTGACTTTTTATAAGAGGTTTATAAAGGAATCTTTCCGTCGTTTTCAAAACAAGGTCCTTTTTAACCTTTTCGACAGAATTGAGGTAAGAATGTTTTTTTAACTTATACGGCGGGTGCGGTTATTTTCTGCCGTTATAAAATCGTCGAAGCTTTCCTTACAAGCTTATAAGAATATTTTCAAAGAAAATGTTTTATTTTATATGGATCTTAAATGATTTCAAAATAAAAGGAGATACTTCTTTAAAAATAATTTTGATTTCATCTATGTCAACATCCTTTGATGGATTTTAAGATTATTTGAAGTTGATTTATTATGATACAAAACTTCTATATTGAATTGATGGTTTTGTGATATGTTTGACTAAGGATGTTCTATATTTATACCATTCATAGTTTATGGTGAAATTATTGACATTTCGTATGCTAGTTTTAATACGAATGTTTATGTTATGTTTAAACCTTTTCATATGGTAATGCATTGGACTTAATAAGTGACGGGTGGAGCCCGCTATAGCTCCTCGATGCATCGGTAGGTCTCATGAGACAAACTAGTGTCTTGGCACAAGGCCTTGACAAAATCTTATTTGTAGTCTTGGCACGAGGCCTTGGCTATGTGGTTATGATAGTCTGGCATTATGCATTCCAACATTATGAAAGTGGTTATTGATATTGCATGTGATTATTCGATTAGTAGAATATCCATGTGAATAAGTAAATGGCATTATTTCATTTTACTTTTGCCATACTATGTTGAAGTTCAATTTTAAAAGGCTTTTGTTTTAGTAATTCATTGCCTTAAATGTTTATGATTATTTTGAATGTTCCGCTATATTGTTATCCTTACTGGGCATTTGAGCTCACCCCTTTTCTATGTTTTATTTTTCCCAGGTAGTGAAGAAGTAAATTATGAATGACTTGCAGGGATATTATGAGGGGTTAATAGTGTGGATATGAAGACTTTGTTGTTGTAGTAGTTTTTCACTTTGAAATGTAATGTAAAACTTTATGATTATATCTAGTGTTTCCAAGGCTACTAAACCAATCGGTCTTTCGAGATTTGATCTTTCTTGTGATCATGCCAATGTTATGTAATTAACGCACCGACTTTGGGTAGCTGGGGTCGGGGCGTTACATAGTATCATCATGACGAATAATAAAAATGATCTACCCAAATGTTCCATTTGGATCACCATTTGTGAAATTCCTTCAAGAGAATAAAAATAGGGTAGGAGAAGACCCTGTAGAGGACACAAATAGAGGTGGTCCCATAAAGAGACTGATGAAGCTCCTATGATTAATTATTCCTTAGTTAATTTTGTTAACATTTCCTCAATAGATTCTGTAGAACATAAGGATAGTACAAAGGATTATTTAGAAGATGATGTTTCGGTTCAAAATATAGTACAAACCTAAACAATTGAAGGATTCTTTTGTAATCAGAACCATAGGCTATCTAGAAATTTGGGGATTTGTCTAACTTCAAATTTATTACCTTTTCAAAGAGAAACCAACAAATAAGAGTTTAAAGGTATAGTTGCGCCTCACCTACCTTATGAAGTGGTTGAACACCTTATATTTGATGAAATATTTTATCAGAAATAGGAAGAGATGAATGAATTTTGGAGACTCAGCACATAACTAATCTAAAGAGGAATTAGTGCCTAATATGTTCTATAAGCAGAGCCTTAATACATAATCATAGCTAGCACACCAAAAAAATGTGTATTAGATGCATCAATCGAAAGGGATAAAAAAATCCACTAAATAATTTATAATAATAATCATTATACTTGGATCCCATAACAATTTACAATAATTGGGTACACCTCTAGAGTGGGGTCAGTCACATATTTATAGGCCATCACCATATTCTACCAATGGATGATACCAGTAGTACCTCCATAGTTGGACCTACTTGCTACCACTTTTATTAAAGCTCCAACTCATCCAAAAATTCTGTAAGGTATCATAAATAATATGATGTTTCTAATGACTTGATTGGATATTATGG
Source organism: Viscum album (assembly GCA_963277665.1). Taxonomy (NCBI): domain Eukaryota; kingdom Viridiplantae; phylum Streptophyta; class Magnoliopsida; order Santalales; family Viscaceae; genus Viscum; species Viscum album. The sequence continues at coordinate 942,651,735 of OY728129.1, forward strand.
ATGTGATTCATGCAACGATATAGCTAGAGGTGAAACCTTACCCCAAATAGGTTTATCCGACTCTTCCCCCACCAAATTTTGTAAAACCTACAATTCCAATTTTCATTTCTATGGAAAACTAGAGAATCATTTGACACATTTTGTGTCATACTATGATCCCATGATGGGGAACCTAAATAGTTAGAAATAGTGAAACACAGGTGCTTCATGAAATCACTAAAGGGACCGGGTTTAGTCTGGTACATTAGTTTGTTGGATCAGTCGATTAAATGGTGGGAATATATTAACCGATTTTTTTATTAAAACCTTTATCAATGATACATGTATTATAGTCATGGACATATCCTGTTTAAAACAATTAGAGAATGTGAGGGTCTCAGATTTCATCACTCGATGGAAAGGGTTGACATACACCCTAGACATAAATCATCCCTAAGTGGATTTTCTATACATATGTATATGGAATATTTGTGCTGCATTATGCACACCACTCCTCCCTATGAAATCTATAGTAGGGTTTTGGGACCATGAAATGATTTCCCAATGAGTTTAACATTCCATCACATATACCATATCTATGTCCTGAGTAATTCCTTCATTTTATGAAAATAGAACAGGGAAGAAAGGGGTTTCTAATTTTAAACTAATGAAGGCCAATGCACCAGTTAAAAATTAAAAAACATACAAATTTTTCTCCTTATAGAGAATCATAAATGACGTATTCCTTCTCTAGATGAGCAATGGGATCCAAGACAAAAATGATTTGAGGATATGAAGAAAAAGGATTACTATTTTTGAAGAGGCCATACTCCTAGCTACGTCATCATAGCATTAAAGAATACATTGATCAAGTTAAAAAATCCAAAGAATCCTAGAAAGTATTTTGATTAAGATATTTTGATAATATTTTCCCTTCCATCGAGTATTGGGTCCCAACATCGAGGAATTATTTATTTTCAATGAAAACATGTAGAAGATGGTGGACTCTGGACAAGTGAAGTTGGGAAGGCCACATGGGAAAGTAGAATGGGTTTATAAAATTGATCTAGATGAGTGGAATTAATGGGATGAATTTAATAACAAGGGTATTCATATGTTCTGTGACTGGATGGTCATATAGACAATCAATCGACCTACTATTATCCTACAAGTGCAGCTGAAATTATCAAATATCCCCACAGTTGCATCTGCTGTGTCAGAGTAAACTTCCTCGGAATCTCAACCCTCCAAAATCCAGTTTTCGAAGAAGTGACATGGATTCTAGATGAATAAGAATTTATAGAAAGATGATCATATTCCAAGGAAAAAGTTTTCTTTAACATTAGTGGACTTCATTACAATAATTTCAATAGCACAAGCATTTCCCCACCAAATAGTTTAACAATATTCAACCCACCATATGAAATAATAATTTTATGAGGAATTGGCCTTTTAATACATTAATATTATTCAATTAATGGATCATTTAATTGAAGACAAGGGAAAATATGACCTTGAATCCCATACACATGATTTTCTAAATGTGGGAAGAGGATATAAGTAATGAGGACACATGGGAAGATGTGGTCGTTCCAGGAGCCACTATTAGAAATGTGTCCTTTATCGAATTGTCGATGTGGATAAAACTCATGGGATATCAATTAAAAAATACTAGAAGTATAATTTTTTTACTATGAACATTATAGGGTTTTACCTGAAAAAATATTCCTCAAATATCGACTAGGGGGACACCCTCTCATAATCAGCATCGACATAAAGGTAGACCTAGTCTTCACAATTCACTAAGGAAAGAAGCACCTTAAGCTCTTGTTACAAGGGGTGATCCATCCAAATAATGTAATTTAGTTTCAAATGTGCTTTAAAAATATAAAAATTAGGTATATAAGTGAATGACTTTTGACCAGAAGATTGATATATTGAAACAATTAGCCCTGGTTCTGGCCAAGTTGTTAATTATGGATGCATTCAGTCTATCCAAATACCACCACAAATTACTCATATGAGTCATTCTGATGTACAAGTATACCAAGAAGAGAATGAACATGTGAAATTCCACAAAATCATATCTTTCATAGACTAGGACCAAGATTCCATCATATCAGCACACTATAAAAAAATTATATATATATATAAAATGATAAATGACATTAATATCCAAGGAGCCTTCATTGACAATGGCTTAGGATTCAAACTAATTCAAATCTGAACACTATATCAGTTGGTCTACAATGAGTCCCATTTCCCCACTATACTCTAATGATATAGGGTTTTGAAAAGAACTATAAAAATTATCTTGGAGAAATAATACTTTGGTCAGAGTTTGGGGATATCAAATATGACTTGGAATTCATGTTTTTTAGCATTATACAACCTTCAATGTTCTGATGGTAAGGCCATGGTTTCATTAGAAATAATTTATTCCCTCATCATACCACCAATTCCTTAAATATTGAATCATTGGTAAAATTGGGACACTTAATGGTGAAAAAGACCATTTTAAATCCTTTGAATATTAATACACTAATGTATGATTCTACCAATGTGATGGGAAATAGGTCAGGATTGACAGTGTTTCATGAATCGATGCACTAAATGTTCTTCAAATGGTCCTGAAAAATGCTTTCAATAATTTTAGCATAGAGTATGTGCTACCTATCAGTCAAATAGATGAGATGAGTCTCAATTTAGTCACACATTCAATGAATTCCATGACATCATTTTTGACAACAAAACCCAAAAATGACAAAGTAGTCATCGACTTTGTAGATGGTGACAAATGTCTAGGAGAAGGTGACTTAATACCATATCCCCTAAAAAAACAAGTCTATTCCTTAATATTTTGGTTAGAAGTGTTTGATTCACCTTATGAATGTTGAAATATTGACTCATCTCCTAACTCTAGAAGTGAATAGGTGGAAGAGGAAAAGTAGGAGTAAGAGAATGAAGATCATAAGGATTCCCCTCTGTAATTTGAGGAAGGTGTTTCTACTATCATAAATTTGAATAAATAAATAAATATGAGTATAAAAGAATATCCATGACCCACTATGATCAATGAGTTCATGATTTCCGAAGAACAATAGGTATAAACCACCTTCCTAATAAAACACTAACACATGATCATCAGTAATTACACAGAGATTCTAGGACTCGATGCTGAGGATGCTACTCACCACATGGGATTTCTAGAAGACCACTGGAAAGAAAAACATGAGGCAAGAAGGACACACCAAAACATACATTTGAAAAATTGATAATGAAGTGGAAATTATCATTAATGATGACTTTATATAGGAATTATAGTATCAAAAATAGATACAATAAATCATCCTAATAAGGAAGAAGATTAGGAAATTCAGATTATATATCGACTTCTGATTTATAAACCATTTATCTCTAAAAGATTGATTCATGTTTCCAATCACAGAGTTACTGATTAATGAAATGGCCAAATATAAGGCCCCCTAATTCATGTATATATATTCAAGGTACAATAATATATAAATGTACCCATAAGATTAATAATCCAACACCTTTAGGGAAACCCATGGAGTATTTTGTTACTGAGTATTTCTATGTGGTTTTATGAATATCTAAGACACATATCAACATGACTTGAACCACATATTGAAACACTTCTCGATAAATTTCATTGAATGTTACATCGATGATTTGGTGGTTATGACCTGACAGGAAAATTAACCACATCGATGACCTATAAATTATCTAAAACAATCATTAGCCACACAACCTGAAGGTAAACCCATTTAAATTCGATTTTGGGGCAACCTTGGGAAAATTTTCAGGCTTCATCAAACACTGTTTCGACATCAAATTTGACTATTAAAAGAAAAATAATATCATTATCATGTCACCACCTCAAATCCTTAGAAGTGTAGATGACTTCAAGGAAAATTTATCAACATCCAATGATTCTTATCCAATATTTCATGCAGTTTTATTCCATTTATGATGTTGGTGAATAAGGGGTTCACATATCAGCAGACCAATAACTACTAGGAATCATTAAAAATCATCATAAAATATCATCTCTGTCAACCATTGAATTTTTTTACTTTTTCTAGAATCCACTAATTCTATATGTAACTACCCAGGAGTGGTAACTAGGAACATTACTCACAAAAATTAATGACACTGGAAACCAAAATATCCTTTATAATATCATCCAAACCATAATTGATACTTAGACACACTATTTGAAAATCAAAAACAGGTGCCTCACATTAATCTTCATGGTCCAAAAATTGAGGCACTAATTACAACACCGTAATATTTATTTGGTCTCCTGTACAAACCTACTAAAATATATCTTAAGTCTTCCTGTGTTGACTGGATTTTTGGTATGGTGGGTGGTTATCCTCCAATAATTTATTATATAGTTTATGACTCAGAAATAGTAAAAGTCAAGGCATTGGTAGATGTTTTTACAGAATACCAATATATCGAAACAAAATCATTAAATACTAAATTTCCAGATGAATATAACTTTTTAATTCAATAAATACCCCAAATGTAGGAAATTTATTTGGATGGTGCCACAGGGAGCCCGATAGGGAAGTGAATAGAAGACCCTAAGCTCAATAAGGATTGGTTACAGATCATGATCATTTCCCAAGTGAAGGTTGTGTTACATTACACCATCCTATTGTTAGAAGGATGTACAATAAGTGTGGTGGAATATCCATCCCTCATTTCTGGACAAGAAATAGTTCTCCAAACATCAGCGATCCACATAAATTTAATAGGTGATTCAGTGTTGGAAATCAAATAGATCAAAGGGGGTTATGCTATCATAAAAGAAGAGATAAACCCTTTATTGACTATGTTCAGTGGGTAATGAAAGATTTCCCTTGAGATAAAACATTTAAATACATCCTAAGATCACTTAATGCCTTATAATATGCATCATAGAATGCAGCTACAGCTTTAGTAGATCCAAAATAGAAATAAACAGTCATCAGAATTGGGAATCACTAAATGAAGTCTCCTTTTGATCATGTCATAATAGATGAGATCAATTAAATGTTCCATGCACCTTAACATTATGGTCCTACAAATGTGTGGGTGATTATAATCGTGAACTACTTCCAAGATGGACTACTTCTATTGGATAGAGCTGAGAAAGAGAGAATCTGATAATAAGAAAATAACATCACTTTGTATGATGGAAAAAAATCACCAGATAATACTCTATAAATGATTATTTTATAGAGTCCTTCTAATATGTATTGACTATGTAGATATAGATGATGTATTGAAATAAGTATATGTAGGACCTTTTCCACCCACCAGTCAGTGTACATGCATTCCAAACAATTCCAAATGCATGGATACATCTGGCCTTGGATTATGGAGGATTACACCAAATTCACCATGATGTATCATTCTGTCAAATTGTCTTCCAACATTATCCACTATGTACTAGAGATGATACATATGGGAAAATAATCCATGTCATTTTCCATATCAATGATGGATGTTGTGGGGACATACCCTCCACTATAACAAATTTGTTCAAATATACCATATCTGCTAGTGATTTCTTATATACATGTGATGAGGCAATACCCCTCAAATAAGTATATTCAAAAAGATTCTTCAACTTCATGAATCTGAAATCATTACCATATTTTATGTCCCTCAGACAATAATAATAGATAATGGAACAAATTTCAAATCTGTAGAGTTGGAGAAGCTATATTAGGAATCTAACATCAAAACCAACCATTCATCTCACTATCATGCAGCGGTCAATTTAAATATAGAGTCTTTTAATAATAAACTATCAAGAATAATCTAGAAGATAGTGGGAAAAGATAAAAATACTTATCCTAAAAAGATCTTGTATTCCTTATGGGATTAATAGTATACAATCAATACTACCGCACATGAAACCCCTTATACACAAGTTTACGAGATAGAAAGATTACTTCACATCAAGTTCCAATTACCATCTCTATATATTTACATATATTACCATATATCCATTTATTATAATTCCTTGAAACAAATGGATTAATTAGAGTATATGGATGAGAGAACATTTCACACATTTTATCTCATTGAGGTCCATCAAAATTAGATATTGCATGATTTCAAAATGAAATTACACCTCCATTTGTTCCTCCATGTAGAATTGGTACTAGTAATTAGGACTCCAATTTTAACTGGAAAGAATTATCCAATTCTTTAACTAATGTGAGTGGGGCCTTAATTAATAAACAAGATCTACCTGGAAATAGCTTATTCATTGATCTCAATGGATGGAGAACTCATTATTTCCCCAACCAATGAAAGGATACTAAATAAATAATTCATGTAATCCCATGATACATTTCCTATGGGAATTACATTAAACTACACAATGTTATATATTCCATGTTGTAATTCATTAAACTATATAGCATGTCAACCTATCCATATGATAATAAACTGCATGGTATATGTCTCAACTACACAATGGTATCCTATGCAGTCATCCTTTGTTGGATAACCATAAAAATCATGTCATATCACCCGTGTCTCAAGATGATAAACTACATGACACCAAATTCAATGTCACATGACCTTAAACTATGAGAAAAACTCATTTCCACACGATTTAAAACTTTATGATTCACATCCATGCTACATAATGTAAAAGCATGTATAATTTGGATCCCTAATTGAGTGGGTCATGGTTATTGGTGTTTTTTTCTACACATTAATTCCATGTCTAGGTATGTTTATATTTTTATACCAATGAGACATGTAGGGACACCTAGAAATCACGTATTTGGATCAACATCATTCAAGAGAATATCAAGGTTCTCTATACCTACATCAAAACCTGATTGATTTATGGAACTGTATTAAAGAACTATAAGTGGCTTAATTTGATCCATTTCATGATATATAGTCACTCATGGAACACTAATATTGGGACCATCATTAATACTACATCTTTTCCATGTTGGGAAACCATCTTCATTAACACTATATGTTAAACAACATGGCTAACATACTTGTCATGTGACAATAAACATCCCAGTATTTTAAAAAACTATGGGTGGATTTATTCTCATTCCAATTAGATATGTATTGATGTAGAAATTTTCAATCCTTTTTCCATCTGTAATGAAAACAAAAAATGTTCCTCCACCCAGTGTATGGGCCTGACCGGCTCATGGAGCCTTTTAATAACTATGTATGGCTTGATTCTCATTCAAATGAGACATGAAACGATGCTTAGATCTTACATATTGGTCTAAAAAGTATACTATAAATAACACTATTCTTATATTTATGAATTAGATATACATAAAAGGATCGAATACGGGTTCTCACCCTATCTATGAGCCAGTGTTCAATAATAACCCCTTTCAAAAAACATGAATTTAGTTATTATGGGGAACCGTTTCTTCTAGAAATAAATGTGGGATAATTATTTCTAAAAAAATATACATAATGATATTTATTTATTATACCATGGTTTGAGCCACAATATTAAATTTTCACATCGAGTCTCCAACATCCTTACCACAAGATGTTAAATTGAATGGATGATTTCCTCACCGCCTGGATTTATAATGTATGGTTCCTTGAGAACTATGTGTTTCTATATTATCATTCAAATGAGATATATAGTGACTCCTAGACCCTATAACCTTTTCATGGCCACATGTTAAATAAAAAAATCACCCTCTCTTGAATACATACAATGATTTATGGAGGAATACTTAATTTGGGTCCCCTAATTTAGGGGTTCACCAAAGAAACAATGATTCCCCCTTCCTACACATTAGTCAGATCTATGTAAAGGGAATTTTAAATTTAGTGAAAATTTTAGTTCAAAGGATTCCTTTTAGCTATGGAATATCCCTTCAACACATTATACTCCTAATATTGGAAGCATTCCGATATTAATAATCTCTCTCCATCTACTAGTGATAAAATGTATGATACCTGATGGGTCCCTTTTAAGACTATATTGTAACATTCCCTAGTAGGATTTGAATAAATCACTCATATAAATGGCATGTTAGCCAAAATATTCCACTATTTGACTATGTAGTCATATGCCCTGATTGTATTTGGATAAAGACTACAAAAAAATTGATTTGTAAAAAAAGTGACACAATTATTCCTTGGGATAAGCCTCTAATATATCTATAATACTAGACGAAATTATGCTAGGAACCATGATTCAAATGTGATCAGCATTTTTCCATTACATATTTGTTTCATATCAATTTTCCTAATGCAATAATTCCCTAGGAAGGGGTTTATAATGTCCCAATCATGTTAGAAGTGACCTGGAAGAACTGTAGTCTATCTAGGCCACATACTACTCATTATTTTCAATAAACTATGATCCTTATCATGTGATACAAAACAAAAGGACACCATGTTGTCCTTAATACATGACATTAAACTGGATATTTTTTCTTTAATGAAAGTTTTTAAACCATATAGTTGAAATCCCTATTATCTGATGCTAAAATGTCCCTCATCCTTGTTTCATGATTCTAAACAATGTAACCTCCAAAAAACAATGCACATATTTATTTTCATACTAATTAGATACATATAGATGACCAAATATTATATATTAGGCCCAATGATAAGAAAAAAAGCCACCATATTCTAGTGTTTTAGTTGAACCAGCGTAGGATACCATTTCACCTATTCTTGTGTAATTTTGAATTTAAATACTACTTCTATTTTCAGGAACATACCATCCACAAATGATGCTCCATGTTTGGGGAAAAATAAATCTTCATAAACATTCATTTTTCATTAGTAATATAATAACCAATACCCAAGGACACCTTTATCTTGACTATGCTATAACACGCCCTATATTGATTTTCATGAATCCCGAAAGGGCCAATAAACCAAAGTATTCTATTGTTTGTCAATGTTGTAACATTCCTTAGTTGTATATTCAAAAATTCATAAAAAAAGGTTTTTTCAAGTAGTGGTGAATTTTTCTTTAGGGGAATCTTATTATAAATATGTAAAAACCAAAGACATCGTTCTTATTTTCATAATTGTCTCAACTGAAATCTTAGATTCAGAAGCTCCAAGATTAAAGCTTATAAATATTCCCCTATCATGTCGGATAATAGACAAACGTTCCCAATATTATCACCATGTAATGGTCAAATATTAAACTTTTGGTCAAAGATATGTGAGCTTAAATATAATCCCCAGTGTCCATGATGTATGACATGAAATCATATGGCATAACATCCTCACCATAAGATTCTAAAATAGATAGGCCATATCCTATCACATGGAATTGAACTGTATGATGCTTTAAACCTTTCCAGAGAGGGGAGTCCCCCCATGACATTAGTATTTTAAAATAATTTACCCACCGTCAAATTGGAAAAATTAGTTTAGGTACAGTATCAAAATTGTGGATAATGAAAATTCAGATACTCTCTTCATTACCACATACCTTTCCTCAGAAAAACACCCTTTATGGTCTTGAAAAATTTATAGCTTCAAAAATTTATAAGATATTAACAAAGGAATATTGGAATTCTTGAGGATAATAGTACTCTGATTGTGTTGAATATTTATTATTATGATATACCTCATCTATTACCATAATATTCAATAATGATTCTTTGAAAAATTCCTTTCAATCATGGTATGGGACCATTCCTTAAATACATGTTTCATATCATGTTTTATATTGTTAAATCACGAAGTTTTGATTTCAAATTATAATTGGTGTAAGTGAAGGATTTCATAAAATTATTTAGTACCAAGACTTTCTCGGGTCATCATTCTAAAACTTATCGTCAAAGATGTTCAGTCTAAAATATTAGACTTATTAGTCTAGCTTGAAAAATTTTAAACTAACCACAAATAGATAGAAAGTAATCACCTATATTAAATCCCTTAAAGGGAACCCAAGATAAAATTTTAGTCTCAAATCAATAGACCTAAGCTATTCATGGTTTTAGAAAGAATTTAGTAGTTAAAAGATAAAAGTCACAAAACATGTTAGACTGAAAACTGTAAAGGTTAGCCTAAGAAAAATCCAAGTCAGTCCTAATAATTCTTCATCATTATACATAGGAAAAAATTAGGTCAATGAAATAAAATATACAATGTTTTTAGTGTTATCCGTATGAACCTAGAAATAGTATAACTACACTATAGAGCCCCAATAGTTTAGGAAAAATCTATAGAATTATTCCACAGTTGAGATAGATACCAATCCAACCAAATGATGTTTGAATGCTTCAATGTAACATATTGTTCCTTTATACTCAAATTCATTTCATTCTGAATGAATTTAATTATAGGGGAAATTATTGACAATATGAAATGTGTTCCATGCACCTTTCTACAGAATTAATTGTGTGATCCTCACTTAGACACCAAAATTATGGTTTCAGTATAAATATGGCTTAATGTAGGAAGATGGACCTGGACCTCCCTTTGAGAATTGGTTATGGTTTTGTAATGAATGATGAGGTTTTAAGCGTCATGTCCAAGAACATCCTTGACCAGGACCAAATTTTTCTTAGCATTACTCTCCATTTTTTATGGTGTTCAGTGACATTAGTGAGGGGACTAGGATGATGGGATAGGACCACATGCCATCAATGATCTCATGTATGGGTGAGGGAGTGCCTCCCCCATTGTATAGAGAGAAGGTTCGCCTATGTGGTCATGCATGCACCAACCCCATGTGCTAAGATGTTGGCCCATGCATTTCCTATAAAACCTAGAAGGTGAAACCTTCCCTTCGAGTGTAACATGAGTACACCAACAATATGCACTAGAAGCCCTGTAAAGCCCCCTATACAGAACTAAGGGACTACCCACCCTTGTGTGGGGTAGCTATGGTGGTACCTATTACATATACCTATGTAGAAAAAATCCTTTAAACATGGTTCCCTAATTGTTGATAAATTGGACACTGTGGATCTACAATTTTACAATTTAGTAATTGGAAGAAGACCTAAATCTCCGGTCATGAAGCCCCATTGACCAGGTCCTCTAAAATCTCACAGGTATCTCTCCAAAAATGAAGATAATTGAGAATTAAGGTGGATAGTGAGATCAAAGTCCCTATATGGTATGAAGAAAAAGACACATGTGGATAACCATCTACCCCTTAGTTTACATCCACTAATAAGAAGGACCCTTACCTAATAAAGGATCTACCAGAGTCCCACATAGGGAAACCTGAAGAGACCCATAGTGCCAAAACTATGGCCTCTCTATATGGGGTTTCACATGTTATCCATTTTCCAAGGAATTTATATCTCACATTGGGCTTCCCCATACATGAAGCACCTCCACATCATCCTAGGACATACACAAAACACCATCACCCACCCAGACATGACCGACATGATCCTACATTTAAGCCCTCTTCCTAGACACCAATGTTAGTAATCCTCTTCCTATGGATCCCATGTGCAAGGGGAACTAAATTTAAACCCCCACCAAAGCCATCAGACATGAAAACCCATTGAAAGAGGAACACCATAATGTATCCAAATTTGATATGCATTCCTTTGGTTAGATGTGTCCCACACATTCCATATTTAATGTGTAGAATCCTTGGGGTATATGTGGATATTAATTCCCATAGTCATGAGGACCCAAACCCTATGGGTGGTCCAAGGGGTTTTGGGTCTTAGGTATGAGGGAAAATTCCATTTTTTTAACTCTTAATACATAAGACCATATACCACTAGTTGTATTGGGTATGGAGAGTATAACACATTCCTTTCTCTTTGAGGATTAGTGCCTTATTATCATTTCATTCCCAGTATGAAATATTAGGGGAACCCTCCTCGTGGAATCCCCAAGCATTTCATATAGGAACACTCCTGCTTCATTTCTTCCCCCTTCTAAATTCCCATGGGGTGTATTCATATAGGTATTCAGACATGAATATCCTGGATACAATGATGAGAGGGAATACGAACATAAAATTCCTTCTTCCTCTCTTGTTGCCCCAATATTTTCTTCCAGTGGTGGAAGAATTTTGTGGTTATTTAGATCTTTTAATTATTATTATTTCTCAAATTTTATCATGGATCATGTAGGTTTAGATGTTAAATATGATTTTGAAATTCAAATGTTCAGATGCATTTATAAGAAGATAATATTTTTTTCGGATCTCTCTCTTCCCTTCCTTTAGAGGACCTCCGTAGTCAAGGGTTCCCAAAGCCATGTATCTGACCATAAGGTATTCCTTCATAGAGTAATCCCCTAGACATTGTTGTGGTAGCTGAAATTTTTTCTCTAATTATCATTCCTTGGTCATAGATAGGTGTCATTTTAACTATATATGATACCAAAATAAAAAAATTTGATTGGAACATTCGAAACCCCTTCACTTTCCCTTTCAGTTCCACCATCCATCCACCAGTGTACAAATAATATTTTTTGGTTTCCCAAATAATATTCTTTACTATTGTTTCTTACAATGAGAATGAATCATGGGGGATTAGAGTTTAGTAGTGGTCATGAAATTCACACAATACCATACATATGGTAATCATTTCAAGTGTTTTACCCAACCAACTAAGGTCCTCATATCTAGGATAATCCCTAACCATTTATTATCACATTAATGGGACATGTCTCATGTGAGAATAACAATTAAGGACCTCTATAACCATGCATAATAAAAACCATTCATCCATCCTAATGGGGACTCATTCCCTTTGATACAAACATTCAGTGGTCCTCTATAGGAATGGGTCCTCACGACTGAACTATTTGGGTTTGATTCTCCTTCAAATGTGATGCATATGAATCATCTCTGAGGTACAAGAGAAACACATAAAATCAATAATAATTTACTCCAGATCATATTCATAGTAGATTATTTTCCAACCTGGAAGTACATATCCTTTAAAGGATCCCTAAATTGCTTCCTTATAATTATAGTACCGAATTTCACTAGGAACCATTTTCCTAGATTTTCTTGTCATATGATGCTAAACTGAATGGTTTGGTCCTTATCACCTAACCTTAAAATGTATGAATCCTAGTAAGTGGAATAAAAACTACATGGGTTTTGATTCCATTCATGAGAATGTTTAAGAATACCATCTAATGGGTCCAATCATTATATTAAAAATATTCCCATCTCCCTAGATGAAGAAACAATCCAGAGAACCCCGCTATGTGGCTGAAAACATGACTTATAATAATAAATGAAAAAATTATATCAAATTTGTACATAAGAGGGATCCATTAATAGAGAACCTAGAATACATATAAATATCTCCGTTGATGAAGAAACTCAGATACATTTTATTTATTTGAAATTACATGTATGCTAATGATTGATTACTAATTAGAGGGTGACTAATGTCATAAATGGTAATTAATGAAGGATTTTCAAATAGATATTAAATATTTACGAGTCCCATAGTATGAAAAAATTCCACCATAATAGTGATATGAGTTGGACCTCCCATCCACTTGACTAATGTGAGTTCTTAGTAATTGTTGGCCAAGTAAACCAACAAGAACCTACCTTTTGAATGTAGTTACATGAGTCATTAGGGACACATAAACCATTATATTTTTCCATCTCCACAAATAAAACCCATTAGATACCATTAGGAATTAGTGATTCTGATGTAAATAATTATACAAAAGTCAACCCTCTGAAATCAAATATCGGGCGACTGATTTTCATCGAAAATAGATATAATGATGGATTTTAAAAATTTATATGATATATATGATATTTTTTATACTTATGGAAATTTAATATCACAAATTCTTTATTATGATCCATTCCATTTTAAATATGATATTGTTTCTCATGTGTACAATTGACTATTTCCTCACAAAGTGATGTTATTCGATTTTCACTATATTTTTATATGGAAGTTAATGATGATATATGAATATATGTGATATAAATGACCTGATATTGATTCAGTGAAATTAATATATCACCCAATTCATTACTCTTCCACCCAATAATGAAATTATAACAACGCTCATGATTGTATACAACCTACCGTCTCCAAAAAGGGTTGTCATTCATCCTACATGATCACATTTAAAGAAGGATTCTAAAAATATAAACAATATGTAAATAAGAAATTGAACAAATTAATATAATTTTGTAGATGATTGATCTATATCCTATAAAAAACAATTTTAAAATTCAATGAAAAACATTAATGATAACATATGAAAATTAACACAAAAAAAAAATATTATTATAAAATGGGTGGTAAAATGATATAATAGGATCATATATGATATTATAAATATAAATATGGTTCTAGAATAAATAATTAAAATCATAAAAACTAGTATATAGTATTTTAATTTCCATTCTTATAATAGGAATTTTGTGGTAAGGGAATTCATCTAAATTTTCCCTATTTGAGTAACTTTTTATTGTTATGCACATAATTAATTTTACATATTGCGCATACTTCCCCTTTGAAGAGTAATATCATGATTCCTTAATAATTCATTGTATTTAATGTTTTAATATGAATTATTTTTTTCAAATATATTTTTATTTAATGTTACCAAGTGTTAATGAATTTTATAATTCAATTCATTTTATTAGGTTATATTACATCATTGTAATCTTTTATATTCAATGATTATGTGTGTAATAAATATTTAATTTCATATTATTTTATTTATAGTTTTATTATTTTATTTTATTTTTATAAATATAATGGGATCATTGATTAATTATAATTTCAATGTTATTATCATTGAAAGGGTTTATTTAAAATTCTCATTCTAATATAAATGGTTTATTCTTGAATTTCAATTGAAAGAAGTTATTTGATAATATCCAAATAAAAACATTTATATTTATTATCATATATTTATTGATGATATTTTTAGGTACTACTACCATTTTAACTATTTTTCAATTAAAATAATTGATAAAATGCTCTTAAGGAATTTTTACTAGATTTCTCTCTTCAGTCAGAAGTCTTCTTCAACCAAAACCATATTTTCAAAAATTGTTTTCAAATATATTTTTAGCCTACCCAAAATGATTTATTAATCACATTTTTAACCATTTTTAAATTATATAATATTTTTTTGAATGTAATCTTCCCATCATTTTCAAAATTTGGTCAGTTTAGATTTTGGTGAAAATGTGAATGGAATCTTTGTTTTAATATACTTTGAATTTATAAAAATTCCTAGCCTCATTAAAAACTATTGGTTTTTAAAATATTAAATATAAGTTTCAATTTTTATTCTCAATGAAATTTGTTTTAATTTTTTTTGTGAACTTTTATTTTTCAAATGATTTTCGAAATAAAAAAGTTATTTTCCTCAATAATGTTTTTAATGAAATTTTTATTACATATATATATATATATATATATATATATTCACCAATGAAATCAACACTTCACTTTACATATGATTCACTTGGGACATGATTTTTTGATATCATATGTTTTATTTTTTTGTTGTTTATGATCATTTTGACCATAAATCGTATTCACATTCACATCCATGATTCATTTTTTATAGACATAAACTTTTCATTGAGACATTTATTCTCTTTTGATCATTTTTCAATTCATTTATCTTAAATATACATAGAATTTGTGTCATATATATGAAAATTTCATAGACTATATATGAATTTTGCATATGGTGTTTACATTGAATGGTAATTGATTATCTAGGAAATAATTATAGATACACGTTATTTACTCAACATAGATATTTATTGATAAGAAATATTGATTCTATAATTAAATTAAGTATTTGGTATATGGCAAATGATTTAGAAATATAGTGACAAGTGGGACCCATAATTATATATCCCCTTACTACATCTATAGTCCTATGAGGAAAATCAGTAAGCTAAAATTAAATGGGTTAGAGTTATCATATGCCTGAGAACATGATGTCTAATAATTATGTATTAAATTCATCAAGAATTTATATATTATTATAAAAGATAAAATTTCAATAAAATTATCTTTGGATTCTTTCAATCTCATTTTATTGATTAAATGGAATGAATGTTTTTGGTTATTTAACTATCCATATTGATTATTACTTATCCATTTATGATAACCATGTCATCGATTAAATGGAATATCTTTTATTTTATTTACCATATGATATTTGATATGTTGTTTAAATAATTTAATAGAATATTATGCTCAATTATTTACCTATCCATGATTATTCTTATTAACTCATGATGGAATCCATTATATATAACCCTTACTGATCATTTTTGGTAACCCTTATTTTATTTCCTTTATAAGGAATACATGAATTTTAATATGACTTATATGTAAGTATAATCTTGGGGGAATAATTTTATTCATGAAAAAAATTATATTGTAATTTTTATTTTCAAATTTATTATGGGAATCATGAATGTATAAATTTTACCAAGACTACTTATCAATTTGGTCATTTGGGAGGAGATTCCATGTTTCTCATTCCAATGTAATAAAGTTAAAATCTAAATCTGGGATACTATGGTTAGGTTCATTACATAAATTATAATCATTTACCATGGTCCGTGGAATTTTCAGAAGGGTTATATTTCTTCTCTTAAAAATTACATTCAGTCGTGGGGTCTTAAGAAAAGAAAGGACGCGACTACACCCATTTTGTTTTTGTAGTCATTCAAATTATTGAATTTCAAACATATTTACCTGAGCAATTTTTATAGTCTTAATTATATTTACACTAATATTCTCTATAGATCTAGCATACTTAGAAATATATGATAGAGCTTCACTTTTATGAGCATTTAAAAAACCTATGAATATCATTAATAATAATTAACTATATCATAGGCATAATGTTTTCTTATATAACAATAAACTCTATAGGGTCCAAAAAATCCATGTCTTTCAAGAATACTATTTTTTATATTGATATATTTTATTTTATTTGAATGGTATTTGATGATTCATTCCCTTTTGACAAGGATTGTATACATTTTCTATGGGGAATTCCATCTTGGGTAGATCATGGACTAAACTGCTCCTAGATATATTTACACATGGGTGAATATTGAAATGTCCTAGTCTCATATTCCAAATACATGATTCCTTGAGAATTTCTCTTAATGAATAAACAATTTGAGAAAAAATGGAATATAAATCTATATCACCAACATTTTCTTTTCACATATAAATAAAAACAAATGAATGATTAGAATCAAAAAATTAAAATATTTGACTTCAATAATTACATGAAAACCATCATTACACAATATTGAAATTCTAATATGATTATATTTTCATCTATATACAAATAAAACATTATAAATTAAAATTTTACAAGAGTTATTGATTTGGACATGTCCAATTATCTTCCCATTGGTATTGTCACTAGAAGTGGCCTGTACACTATCCAAATTGATTAGGTTATGGAAACAAGATCAATCCTATGTTATATGAATAGAATATACACTATACATATAACATATGTTCATGATGGAACTCTTCAAATAGGTCACATACAAAAGATATTTAATCCCAAAATAATATTTATACCAATATTTTATTGAATCCAGATATTTTTCAATAAGTTCATTAAAAATATAAATTGGATTTCTGCTTTCCTATCAAGAAGACACAGAAATTTAATAAAGACATGTTATTTGGTCTGGAAAAATAATAAAAGTTATTGGAACTAGCAGAACTAGAACTGGGAAAAATTTATTTTTATTGATCTCTTTTTTTCCATATTAATATCATATTCTAGTTTTGTATTTTAGAGTATCTTTTTAAACAAGAAGCATGTTAATGTATTTTATTGTATCTTATAATATCACTAGATATTTCATTAATTTTTCATTAGATTATATTCTATAATTATTTTCCTTAATAAATATTTCATTATATCCGTTTTATATTTTAAGACCTATTTTAAATTAAGACAATAAATCATGACGCTTCATTATACTTTTTTATTTGTCATTCAATTCAATAATTATATCTATCATCATGTTACACTATTCAAATAATTCATCATTAGACATATTATAATCATTTTTCCTAGTCTAAGATTAATTTAAAAAATGATAAGGTGTTTAGGAAAAAATCTAATTCCATATATGTGCTTTTCATGAAACACATATTAGCTTTGTTATTTTTGTCTTATTTTTTAGAGCCTGAATCACTCAAATTATCCTCAGAACCAATTCAAGTGGATTTTATGTCAATTTAAAAAAAATATCTCTAATACTCATATTTCTTCTTACAATTCCACTTGGGACTTACTTCATGGATGTGTCCTTTCCTTTTACATTCATAATGTTTTATTTCAATGGAAGAGTCATTATTTTTCCATTATTTTCAAAAATACCCCTTTTCACAATTTCATCTCTAACTGCATTAATTTACAAACATTTTATTTCATAAAAAATTTTAAAATTTCTAAAAATGTTTTCCAAATATTCTTCACTATCATATGACGATTCTTCCTGACTTTAGATTTTATCATTGATTTTTTTGTTAATAGTTAGATGTATTAAAGTAAACTAAATTCTTATTTAGATTACCCAATTCCACTTCATTAGCATGAAATTCATCTTCATAAATCATAATATTTATGTTTATTCTTTTTAAAGTTATTTATAATGTTACAAGACCCTATTATGGACATAGAGGTTCCTCTTGTTCTTTCTAGTAGGCATTTGAGAAGTTATATTCCTTAATTCCTATTAGTAATCATCTTTTTGATTGCGTGCATTGTTTCAACAATGTCATTGATCCTTATATGCATGATAGTGAAAGAATAATCATAATATATATTTAAACTATCATATTAATTAGTTTAAGTTCTTCAACACATATCCTTGTTATTTGAAGTTTCTTCATCAGATTTAGAAAAGTTATCTAAGAATTCATAGGTAGTATCATAGGAATATATTATGTTAAATTCATCTTCAATAAATTCACAATATAAAGCATTCATAAATTTATAGTTATAATAATATTCTTCATTAGGGGTATCACTCTATAATGATCTAGTAGATTGAGTTTTTCTTACTTATATACAATTACAGTATTGATATCAATCCCCACACATTTTATGTGAAATTTATTTTGATTTTCCATTGAGAATTTTTATTTCCATTAAATTAAGGAGGATGAGTAGTGATAGTTATGTCTTGTCTATTGTAATACATAATGAATTAAATATAGAAAAATTGAAACTTTATATTAATAATTAATACTAGATCAAATTAAAAATGGTATTTTGATAGCTTTTGATACCTAATGTTTGTTAGAGTGAAAAACTAATGGGGGGGGGGGGTTGATTGATACTGAAAATATATTGTCTTCTTAAAATTAATTTTAAAATTGAATTCCAAAATTTATAGAAATTACCAATTAAAAAAAGTAGAAATATATAATATGATCTTTTTTAAATGCTCTCAAAATATATATCCCTACTCTGTTAAAAATAATATTCTATAATTTATATATTGTAATAACTATATTAATTTAAAACGAAGTATATAAAACTACAGTTTAATTTAACTATCAAAGTTATGTTTTGATTAATATATATATACAAAAAATAAATTAATTTTAATATTATGAAATAAAATAAATAGAAACAAAACAAAATATTAATAATGGGTTCATTATCAATCTAATATTTAGTCCACACTACCTTGAAATCACCTCCTACCAAGAAAATTATCAATAAATAAACTCATCCAAAAACTTGATCGAGTTTTGTATACAACATCTCACAAGTATATCTAGTCACAGAGCCAATTATTTAGATCTTCACAAGACAAAAAAAGATTATATTTCACACATGACCTATTCTGAAGTTGTTCATGGAGATAATGATAAAATATTTAAGAGAGTATCATGTACTCTCTATTTCATCATGTGAGACTGTATTTGAAGAAATATAAAATGTTAGAAAAAACATAGGTTAAATGTAAATTATAAAAATAATGTGAAGTAGATATAATATATAAAACTTTATGCAACTCGATCTGAATAAATTTGGTTGTTTAATATCAAATAATTTGTTTTTTGAATAAGATCTGAAAAATTTCAGGGTATGTTAACGAATGAAATTTATTTTGGATTCTTATCTATACCACAGGTTAATAGGATGTATCCTCTATTATTCTCTATAAAGGAACGTATCTAACACATATTTTCTATAAAAACCATCACAAGATATGTTTTTCTTTATAAAAGTATCTTCATCCAAAATTACCCTTTGAAGAATAATCAATGCAATATTAAATTCCCTGACACTTACTTTAACATTTATACTGTTGTCTATTGAATATTTATAATAATTCACTACTAGTTTATAGATGATAATATGTATTCACATAAAACATGATTAATTTTCCCAAAAAATGACACTATAAGTTGGAATGGTATGTTGATGCCGAAAGGTTTCATGGTTAGTTCATCACATCACACAGTCAACTCGTTTTCTCATACAGTAGGTTCATGGATTCATAAAGTAATTTGTTTCTTCCAATGGGAAATACAATGATATACATGGTCATTATATTACGTAATGAAAAAGTATACATAACATGTAATGGTATCTTGATTTTACATGTGGTAGGTATATATCTATATCATGGTAGGTTTATTGTAGATGTGGTGTATGGATTCTTATTATATAGTATATCCAACTTGAATGTATGGTTAGTTCATGATAGAAAACTTTTGGTGATTTGAATCATGGTAATAAGTTAAAACATATGTTTGGGTTAAATATAATGTGTGGGTAGGTGTCATGATTACATGAAAAGGATAGTATGTTCAAAATCCTCATATGTTAAGTATAACACCCATGCGGTATGCTTGGAACAATCAGTTCTAGACTTATCCTTTTCTACATGATTAGCCAAGAAAGTTATTCAATAAAATAAAATATGATATTCATTAATAAGAGCAAGAACCTGATTTTAGCTGTGAAAGACTTTGGGATATTTCTTGATGTCTTTCCAGAGTAGCGCCTTCAGACGGCGTGCGATTCTGAGCCTCGGAGTGGCTAGAATTAAATTTTCAGTGCATTCACACTGGAAACGCCAAATAAATGGGATAACTCCTACACGGTGCACCGGATCAGGAATCCGAGTGTACTTATGGGTCTGGAATGGGTTTTTTACCCTAGGAACAACATAAAGTATGTCAGCACGGGAAATTTGGACCCCTCGCTCGCTCTCGGAACGTTAAACGGATAAATTAATTAATTAATTTATTCGTTTAAGGGTGAAACTCAAGTATCTCTTAAACAGTGGCTCAGATTGGAAAACTAAGGGCACCGTTGAGTTCAGAGCTTGCCATTTACCCTAGGAGGGGTATAAGTTTTGCGGGCGCGGCCCGTCTGTGAAAAATGGCCCCAGGGGCGTTTTCGTAATTTAGCGGCTTCGAACGTTAAATTTTATAACTTTTGAACGGGGTCTCAGATTAAAATTCTGAGACCTCCGTTGTGCTCGAGAGGTGGTGTTTACCCTAGGGGAGGCTTAACCTTGACCCTGCTGAGGGTTTGGGTTCGGACCGACGGGCGGGTGGTTAAGCATTTCTATTTAAATGCTTAACTCACCCCCTACCTCTTCCTCTTCCTCACCTGGACAACAGCATGGAGGAAATCCTCCCTCTCCTCCTCCAGCTCCGGCGAAGCAGCTCCGGCAAGGCGCGGCGCGACGCCGGACTCCCCGTGAAGCTCCGGGCATCGCCCAAGAGGTAGGAGGTCTTGGTGTGCATTTTAATTTACGAACCTCCTTTCAAGCTCAATTATATATTTCAAGTTGTTGTTTGATCTTCGAACAAATCCCATATTTGTGTAGTATAAATTTTGATCTTCCCATCGCACTTTTTGGTTTCAGAATCAGAGTTCGGAGTCGACTGCCATCGTCCGCCGAAGTTTGTGGGTTTTGAAGGGGTTTCCGGCCGGTTTGGGTGCTCCGGCGGTTCGAGGCGCGGTGACGCAGGTGAAGGGCGGCGACGGCTTCTCCTCAGCAGGCGGCGGGCTCCTCGGTGTCAGCCGAGGCTCGCGAATGGCGAGCGGCACCCGGCAAAGGCGCCAGGCGGAGGCGCTCCGCGGCGGAGCGAAGGCCGGGGTCGCGCTATGCGACCCCGCGACTGGACAGAGACCCGCGTGCGGCGTGACGTGTCTTTAAGTGGCCGCGGTCCCAGCGGGCTTGCCGGAGCGGGCCGGCCGGAGCGGGCCAGCTCGAGCGGGGCGGACCGGCCAGACCAGGCCGGTCTGACCCAAGGGAGTTCCCCCTTTAAATTTCCGACGCCCGTAGCATTCGCTACGAGTGTCCGTTTTGCGTACCGTCAGCGGCAGCGCAGCCCTTGCGTCGAGGGAAACGTTTTGAGAAGGTTTTGGGAATTTTTAATTCCCGATACGAGGGGCCACAGAGGTGCGACATATCTTTAAGTGGACGAGCGTTTTTCCGAGATTCTTGTTTCGGACGACGCAGACAAATCCAATGTCCGAATTGGGCGCCGTCAGTGGGGATGCGACCCCGGTGTTGAGGTAGATGTTTCCAGGGAGTTTTCGGGCGCTGAAACTGGAGTTGAGGCATGGACCCCATGACTCGTCTTTCGAGTTGCGAGCAGCGTTTTACATATTTCTCACCGGGTGTCCGTTCGGGGTGTGCGAGCAGTCAATTCTGGATGTTTTTCCGAGGGGATTGCAATTGTGAAATCCGCCCGCTCTAATTTGGCACGATGGTGCGGGGCCCACGAGGGTCGTTTGGGCGTCGACGATGATTTTCCATATATATCACCGGGTGACCGTTTTGGACAAGTGAATAGTCCATCTTGTGTGAATTTTCGAGAGGATCGCAACGGTGCGATCCATTCGTTGAGTTTTGGGACCAGGATGCAGGTCCCACGTGGCACCGCTCATGTACGGTGAGCCGGAATGCATCTTTTTCTCCGGATACCCGTTCCACTCAAGTGAGTAGTGCTTTTGACGTGCTTTTTCGAGAGCATTGTGATGGTGCAATTTGACCGACCTTTTTCAGAGACGTGGTGTGGGTCCCACCCGACCCGGCTACGGTGAATAGTACCCTTGTCACCGGGTGTCCGTTTTGGGCGATTGAGTACTCAATACCATGTTTTTTTCCGAGGGGATCACAGTGGCGTGATCCGTTTGTTCAGTTTTTGTGATCTTGGGGTGGGCCCCACACGGGTTTGGTTACGGTGAATAGTATCTTTTTCACCGGTTGACTGTTTCGGGCGAGTAAGTAGTCTATATCACGTGTTTTTACGCAAGGATTAAAACGGTGTGATCCGTTTGGTTGATCGTGCCTGGGCCTTTGAGGTGGAGTTGTT
Source organism: Viscum album (assembly GCA_963277665.1). Taxonomy (NCBI): domain Eukaryota; kingdom Viridiplantae; phylum Streptophyta; class Magnoliopsida; order Santalales; family Viscaceae; genus Viscum; species Viscum album. The sequence continues at coordinate 942,675,059 of OY728129.1, forward strand.
ACGTCACGCCTTCGCGTTGACGCTGGGTGTCGTGTGCATGATAGCCTTTGGGCTGGAACGTGGTATACTCTGGGAGTATACGAGAACCCTTGGAGGTACATATGGTTGTTTGTACCTGAGGACGTTTGTACGCTTTGTTGGGGTTGAGATGGGGCCACACGTTGTGTGGGCCCCACGTGTGTGCCGGGCTCTGCTTTACGTACTTTGACCTCTCGTGACGTAGAGGGTTCCTCTGTGCTCGTTTGTTTGACCAGTAGGGTGGAGTTTTTCCCCTGGCTCGGTGCTCGTTAGTTTGACCAGTAGGGTTGAGTGGTCTCCCCTTGGTTTCATTCTCGATGGATCGGCCGGTAGCGGTGCTAGTGACACCCAGTGACAGAGCAGGCACTGAACTTCTTTTGGATGAGTTGTTCTGGAGTTGGGTGGTTTCGCGATACCCACTTCATGTTTGGTTGGCCATTGTTGTACCCTCCAGTGGATATGGCCAGAGCAGTTCTGAGTTTTACCCTCCAGCGGGGCTGGGCAGTGGGTTACTCATCGGCTTCTAGGGTCTACCCTCCAGCAGAGACTGGGCAGTGGGTCACCCGACACTCTTAGGGTCTACCCTCCAACAGAGACTGGGCAGTGGGTCACCCGACGAACTTAGGATCTACCCTCCAGCAGAGACTGGGCAGTGGGTCCCCCGACGACCTCTTAGGGTCTACCCTCCAGCAGGGCTGGGCAGTGGGTCGCCCGTCGTCTAGTTCCAGGTCTACCCTCCAGCAAGGCTGGGCAGTGGGTCACCTGTCAACTTATTCTAGGCCTACCCTCCAGCGGGGCTGGGCAATGGGTCGCCTGATGATGTATTAAGGTCTACCCTCCAGCGGGGCTAGGTAGTGGGTCGCTTGATGATGTATTATGGTTTACCCTCCAGCGGGGCTGGGCAGTGGGTCACCTGATGATGTCTTTGGGTTTACCCTCTAGCAAGGCTGGGCAGTGGGTCACCTGATATCTGGTTATGATTTACCCGCCAGTAGGGCTGGGCAGTGGGACACCTATTGGCATTCCAGGCTCAGTCCTTTCTACTAGGCTAGCCTGTGTCTTTCCACCGTGATTACCGGATTAGGACCCTTGGTTGTACAGGTCGGTGATGGAACAACTTTGACTTTGAGGAGACCTCTCGATTGCAGGGCAATGACGAGGTGTGGTTTGACTTTCCCTAGAACTATCAAGTACAAGGGGCACATTCCCCCCCGAGATGCGTTCTTTTGACGCGATCTAAAACCGTGCGGGCGAGTCAGTGCCGCCCAAATCGGATAGTTTTGAGGTGCGGTGATTGAACCCCTTGTCTTGTGGTTCGGGGCAGACGTGCGGGATGCTGGACATTGATGGAGTTTACTTCTGGGACTGTTGGCTACTCTTTCTTGGGCTGAGCTATGGGACGGAGATCCCCTTACGATCTTGTTTGGGCTTCTTGTTTGAGCATATGGATGTATATACCTTGTTCCAGAACCCACTTCTTGGGTTTCATTACTCTCCTTCCAGGAGAGGCAAAGACACGCGTGGTATTCCACGTGCTTTCCGTGTCTAGCTTCTCGTGGTTGGACGAGTCTACTCTCCTACTATAGATAGCGAAGACTCGACGGGAAGTTCATCTTCTCACCGTTTCCATCTCCTTGTGTCTGGATGAGTCTACCTTCTTTCCTCTTGTTGGGTTGAGCTGGACTCTTTACTGCACTCTCTGTTGTACTTCTGTTCTACTCCCTGTTCGATCTACTGCTCACCCTTTGGTACCTTCTTTGTTGCTCCCTCGAGCCTTCGGGGTATCCTACTGAGTATTTTTGTACTCACCCCTGCCTGGGCTTTGCCTGCACTTGGTGTGCCCTTGCAGATGACGGACAGGTTGAGCATGACTTCAGTGGAGCGTAGGAGCTTGGGATCTTGGACCGCGTGCGGTGGTCGTGACCGGGTTTCAGGTGGGAGACCCTTCAGCTATTTCTTTTTGTTTACCTGTTGCCGGGTTGTGGCACCTTTTCTGGTTGGGCGCGTGTTTTGCCCCTTTTTTCTTTTTCAGCACTTGTACAGTTTTGAGGTCGATGCACATTTGTGGTATATATATTGCAGTTGCCATTTTCTTTACTTGTCTTTTCTTTTACTCTGCACTGTTGCATTGAGCGTGCTACATGTGTGTGTGTACAAGTACTTAGGCAAAGGCCTCCCCGAGTTGTTTTGCCTTCGGCGCTGGTCGCCAGCCCCTGGCCTATGGAGGCGGGCTTGGGGTAGTTGCGGCTCGAGCCCGGGTAGGGTCGGGTCGTGACAAAGTGGTATCAAAGGTGGTTCGTTCCTTGGGACGTTGTGCAGACATCCCTAAAAGTAGAATTGGTTGGGATTTAGGGAAACAATGTTAACGTGTCTCGAGAGCGTCTCTCAGGCCAGGGAGTCCAGTGATGGTGCGGCGACCGACATATCCATTCACCAGGGCCTTGATAACCCGCTTGTCGACTCGGAATGAAGAGACACTTGTTGCAGGGAAAATTTGGTTTGTGCATCACATAAGATTGGGTCTTTTACTGTCCTTCTTGAGTCAACTCCCCATCATTGTTGTTATTGGTATATACATATATGCTCATTTGACCGCAACACTCCTTGATAGTATTCAGGATGTTTCCGCGATGATAGCCAGCTAGGATACCAACTTTGGTTCGTGACGATGAACTTGTGAGCTACGAGGCCACAGTCCAGGACCCATCATGCGATCCCCTTTCTCCGGGTGGGCCGGTAGCAGCACCCCCACCTGTTGAGCAGCAGACAGCTTCAGCAGAGCAGACTGAGTTTGAGCGCAGGTTGAGCGCGCTCCGTGAGTTCCAGTGGCAGAGACCGCTAAGGTTTAGTGGTGAGACAGACCCTCAGGTAGCAGATGTTTTGCTCGAGGTAGTGGTTCGCCTTTTCAGGTTTGTGCAGACGCCGAAAGATCAAAGATTGGCTTTGGCAGCCACCCTTTTTCGCGGAGCAGCTCGGCTTTAGTAGAGTCTGGTGACTCAGTTTCTTGACGAGTCGTCGCTTCCGTGGGGCGACTTTCAGTTGTTGTTCCATGAGGAGTTTTTCCCCTCCTTCTTGTGCTCCGTTCGGATTTAGGAGCTCCTGCAGTTTCAGCAGGGAGGGCTGACGGTGGCCGAGTACGTGACTAGTTTTGCAGACCATGCACGCTTTTACCCGGACTTGGTCCATGATGACAACATCCGAGCGCGGAAGTTTGATCAGGGTCTCCGTCGAGAGATTCGTGCTGTCATAGTACCCTTGGGCATTTCCACATATGTCGGGGTGATAGAGAAGGCACTGGTGATAAAGGGCTTCCTATCATGTTCTAGTGTTGGTGGTGGCAGCAGGCACGTTGGAGCTGAGACGTCTGCCGCAACTAGCGGGTGTCGGCAAGCAGAACCTCGACGCAGGTATCTTTCTAACAACCGAACTCAGGTGCGTGGTCGTACACCATAGTGGTGCTGGAGGGCACTAGTGCAGCCCAGAGAGGGTCGGTGTTATGCTTGCGATGGGCGAGGTCACCTAGCGCGAGACTGCCCGACCCGAGTTGCTGAGAGCTTCGGGCAGGCAGCAGGTGCACCACCACAACAGAGGCAGCGCCGTGATCGGAGTAGTGCCCATAAAGGTGGTGATAGAAGAGGAGAGAGAGGAACTGGAGGTGGGGTATGACGTTACGAGGTCTTCCCATCACTACTAGGTTGTCCACGACAGGATCCGAGAGCTGATAGTTGTGACTGAGGACAGCCGCGAGCTTTGTATGTCTACTATCCTGCAGAGCATGAGGTGATAAGAGGTACGCTCTACAGCTCTTCTACCTTCTTGTAGTAGAACTGTTAGACTCTGTGTGTGAACTTATTTCCTCCCTTCTCCTTGCTTGAGTTGATACCAGGGTGACGTAGGGTGTTGGGTGTAACCCAGTGTGGGAAAGGTAAAAAGCATGTGACCTTTTTCTCTAGTCGATGGTGTCAACTCCTACGCCTTTAGAGCATGTAAGAGAGCCTCGGTTGTGGAATCTAGTGTGACTAGATATCCTAGGGTGTTTCACCATATGGATATTCAGAAAGAGGGAATCACCGGGCCTTGTTCCAGGTGCGGTTGGTGATTGCAGTCACGGCGTGCGACGTAGAGGTTTGACCGGGAAGGTGAGATACCCCCGAGGGCCTTCGGTCCGTTTGGGACCGTGCAAAGGGATGGCGAGGTACCCTACCGCCTTGCCTTAACCCCAAAGTCCGGAGTGGGTGCACGACATCGGCAAGGGATGATATCGCGTGAACGGATCAATCCTTTGGTCTGTGTGCGATGACGCAGAGCTGTGCGTGGGTTCTTCTGGGTATGGGAATTCCAGGGGTGGGCTTAGTACCCTGTGTTGCTCCCTAGTTTTGCTTTTCGGGGACGAAAATCTTGAAGGAGGGAATGTTGTAAAAACTCAGTTTTAGCTGTGAAAGACTTTGGTATATTTTTTGATGTCTTTCTAGAGCAGCGCCTTCATACGGCGTGCGATTCCGAGCCCCGGAGTGGCCAGAATTAAATTTTCAGTGCATTCACACTGGAAATGCCAAATAAATGGGATAACTCCTAAACAGTGCACCGCATCAGGGATCTGAGTGGCCGGATGGGTCCGAAATTGGGTGTTTACCCTAGGAACGACATAAAGTATGTCGGCGTGGGACGTTTGGACCCCTCGCTCGCTCTCGGAACGTTAAACGGATAAATTAATTAATTAATTTATTCGTTTAATGGTGAAACTCAAGTATCTCTTAAACGGTGGATCGGATTGGAAAACCAAGGTCACCTTTGAGTTCGGAGCCTGCCGTTTACCCTAATAGGGGTATAAGTTTTACGGGCGCGGCCCGTCTGTGAAAAATGGCCCCAGGGGCGTTTTCGTAATTTAGCGGCTTCAGACGTTAAATTTTATAACTTTTGAACGGGGCCTCGGATTAAAATTCCGAGACAGCTGTTGTGCTCGGGAGTTGGTGTTTACTCTAGGGGAGGCTTAACCTCGACCCTGCTAAGGGTTCAGGTTCAGACCGATGGGCGGGTGGTTAAGCATTTCTATTTAAATGCTTAACTCACCCCTCCCTCTTCCTCTTCCTCACCTAGACAGAAGCAAGGAGGAACTCCTCCCTCTCCTCCTCCAGCTCTGGCAAAGCAGCTCTGGCAAGGCGCGGCGTGGCGGCGGACTCCCCGTGAAGCTCCGGGCATCGCCCAAGAGGTAGGAGGTCTTGGTGTGCATTTTAATTTCCGAACCTCCTTTCAAGCTCAATTATATATGTCAAGTTGTTGTTTGATCTTAAAACAAATCCCATATTTACGTAGTATAAATTGTGATCTTCCCATCGCACTTTTCAGTTTCGGAATCGGAGTTCGGAGTCGACCGCCATCGTCCGCCGAAGTTTGCGGGTTTTGAAGGGGTTTCCGGCTGGTTTGGGTGCTCCGGCGGTCCGAGGCGCGGCGGCGCGGGCGAAGGTTCCCTTGGCGGCGACGACTTCTCCTCGGCAGGCGGCGGGCTCCTCGGTGTCGGCCGGGGCTCGCGGATGGCGAGTGGCGCCCGACGGAGGTTCTAGGCGGAGGCGCTCCGCGGCGGAGCGATGGCCGGGGTCGCACTGTGCGACCCTGTGGATGGACAGAGACCCGCATGACGCGGGTCTCCGCGTGGAAGGCCGACCGGCCATGTCGGCCGGTCGGTGGAGGAAACGCCCGAGCGGCGCGTGGGCGAGCGCCCCGTGGGAGGCGGCTGGGCCGCGGTCCCAGCGGGCCGGCTCGTGCAGGGCGGACTGGTCGGACCGGGCCGGTCCGGCCCAAGGGAGGCCCCCCTTTAAATTTCCGACGCCCGTAGCTTTCGCTACGGGCGTCCGTTTTGTGTGCCGTCAGCGGCAGCGCGGACCTTGCGTCGAGGGGAACGTTTTGAGATGGTTTTGGGATTTTTTAATTCAAAAAACGAGGGGCCGTGGAGGCGCGACATGTCTTTAAGTGGACGAGCGTTTTCCGAGAATCTTGTTTTGGACGGCGCGGACACATCCGATGTCCGAATTGGGCGCCGTCAGTGGGGATGCGACCCTGGTGTCGAGGCGGAGGTTTTCAGGGAGTTTTCGGGCGCCGAAACCAGAGTTGAGGCGTGGACCCCATGGCCCGTCTTTCGAGCTGCGAGCAGCGTTTTACGCCTTTCTCACCGAGCGTCCGTTCAGGGCGTGCGAGCAGTCGATTCTGGATGTTTTTCCAAGGGGATTGCAATGGTGCAATCCGCCTGCTCTAATTCGACATGATGGGGTGGGGCCCACGAGGGCCGTTTGGGCGTCGACGATGATTTTCTATCTTTTTCACCGGGCGACCATTTTGGACAAGTGAATAGTCCACCTTGTGTGCTTTTTTGAGAGGATCGCAACGGTGTGATCCATCCGTTGAGTTTCGGGACTGGGATGTGGGTCCCACGTGGCACCACTCGTGTGAGGTTCGCCGAAATGCATCTTTTTCTCCAGATACATGTTCCACTCAAGTGAGTAGTGCTTTTGACGTGATTTTTCGAGAGCATTGCGATGGTGCAGTTCGCCCGACCTTTTTCGGAGACGTGGTGTGGGTCCCACCCGACCCGACTACGGTGAATAGTACCTTTTTCACCGGGTGTCCATTTTGGGCGATTGAGTACTCAATCCCGTGTGTTTTTCCGAGGGGATCGCAGTGGCATGATCCTTTTGTTCAGTTTTCGGGATCTTGGGGTAGCCCCCACATGGGTTTGGTTACGGTGAATAGTATCTTTTTCAACGGTTGACCGTTTCGGGCGAGTAATTATTCTATCTCGCGTGTTTTTCCACAAGGATTACAACGGTGTGATCTATTTGGTTGGCCGTGCCTGGGCCTTTGAGGTGCAGTTGTTACGTCACGCCTTCACGTTGACGCTGGGTGCCGTGTGCACGATAGCCTTTGGGCTGGAACGTGGTATACTTTGGGAGTATATGGGAACCCTTGGAGGTACATATGGTTGTTTGTACCTGAGGACGTTTGTACGATTGGTTGGGGTTGAGATGGGGCCACACGTTGTGTGGGACCCACGTGCGTGCCGAGCTCTGCTTTACGTACTTTGACCTCTCGCGACGTAGAGGGTTCCTCTGTGCTCGTTTGTTTGACCAGCAGGTTGGAGTTTTTCCCCTGGCTCGATGATCGTTGGTTTGACCAGAAGGGTTGAGTGGTCTCCCCCTGGTTTCTTTCTCGATGGATCGGCTGGTAGCGGTGCTAGTGACACCCAGTGATGGAGCAGGTGCTGAACTTCTTTTGGAAGAGTTGTTCTGGAGTTGGGTGGTTGCGCGATACCCACTTCGTGTTTTATTGGCCAGTGTTGTACCCTCCAGTGGATATGGCCAGAGTAGTTCTGAGTTTTACCCTCCAGCAGGGCTGGGCAGTGGGTTACTCATTGGCTTCTAGGGTCTGCCCTCCAACAGAGACTGGGTAGTGGGTCACCCGACACTCTTAGGGTCTACCCTCCAGCAGAGACTACGTAGTGGGTCACCCAACGCACTTAGGGTCTACCCTCCAGCAGAGACTTGGCAGTGGGTCACCCGACGACCTCTTAGGGTCTACCCTCCAGCAGGGCTGAGCAGTGGGTCGCCCGTCGTCTAGTTCCAGGTCTACCCTCTAGCAAGGCTGGGCAGTGGGTCGCCTGTTGACTTATTCAAGGTCTACCCTCCAGCGGGGCTGGGCAGTGGGTCGCCTGATGATGTATTAAGGTCTACCCTCCAGCGGGGCTGGGCAGTGGGTCTCCTGATTATGTATTATGATTTACCCTCTAGCAGGGTTGGGCAGTGGGTCGCCTGATGATGTATTAGGGTTTACCCTCCAGCAGGGTTGGGCAGTGGGACACCTATTGGCATTCCAGGCTCAGTCCTTTCTACTAGGCTAGCCTGTGGCTTTCCACCGTGATTACCAGATTAGGACCCTTGGTTGTACGGGTTGGTTATGGAACAACTTTGACTTTGAGGAGACCTCTCGACTGTAGGGCGGTGAAGAGGTGTGGTTTGACTTTCCCTAGAACTCTCAAGAACAAGGAGAACATTCCCCACCGAGACGCGTTCTTGTGACGCGATCTAAAACCATGCGGGCGATTCAGTGGCACCCAAAGCGGATAGTGTCGAGGTGCGATGATTGAGCCCCTTGGATTGCGGTTCAGGGCAGACATGCTGGATGCTGGGCATCGATGGAGTTTACTTCTGGGACTGTTGGCTACTCTTTCTTGGGCTGAGCTACAGGATGGAGATCCCCTTACGATCTTGTTTGGGATTCTGGTTTGAGCATATAGATGTATATACCTTGTTCCAGAACCCACTTCTTGGGTTTGGTTACTCTCCTTCCAGGAGAGGCGAAGACGCGCGGGGTATGCCACGTGCTTTCCGTGTCTAGCTTCTCATGGTTGGACGAGTCTACTCTCCTGCTATAGGTAGCGAAGACTCGATGGGAAGTTCGTCTTCTCACCGTTTCTAGCTCCTTGTGTCTGGATTAGTCTACCTTCTTTCCTCTTGTTGGGTTGAGCTGGACTCTTTACTGCACTCTCTGTTGTACTTCTATTATACTCCCTATTCGATCTACTGCTCACCCTTCGGTACCTCCTTTGTTGCTCCCTCGAGCCTTCGGGGTATCCTACTGAGTATTTTCGTACTCACCCCTACATGGGCTTTGCCCGCACTTGGTGTGCCCTTGAAGACGACAGACAGGTGGAGTGTGACTTCAGTGGAGCATAGGAGCTTGGGATCTTGGACCGCGTGCAGTGGTCGTGGCCGGGTTTCAAGTGGGAGACCCCTCAACTGTTTCTTTTTGTTTACCTGTTGCCGGGTTGTGACACATTTTCTATTTGGGTGCGTGTTTTTCCCCTTTTTCCTTTTCATCACTTTACTTGTACTGTTTAGAGGTCGATGCACATTTGTGGTATATATATTGTAGTTTCCCTTTTCTTTACTTGTCTTTTATTTTACTCTGCACTGTTGCATTGAGTGTGCTGCGTGTGTGTGTGTACAGGTACTTAGACAAAGGCCTCCTCGAGTTGTTGTGCCTTCGGCGCTGGTCACTAGCCCCTGGCCTATAGAGGCGGGCTTGGGGTAGTTGTGGCTCGAGCCCGGGTAGGGTCGGGTCATGACAATAAGGATCTATACATGATTTAAAATTAATATAACAAGGTGGTGATGGTTAAAGACAAAAATTTATTTCAAAAACATATTTTTTTCTAATATTTGGGAAATTTTTAATTTTTTAAATAGAATAACAAAGTAAAAAAATGTGAATTTTCCTCAATAATTTTTTTAATTATATTTTATGGTATTTCTATTCAGTAATGAAAATAAACTATTTTTCACATTCCTCACTAAGGATATGTTATAATTAACACATCCTTATTATTACTTATTTTGGTTTACGATCAGTTTGATTTGGGAAAATATTAACACTTGATATGATATATTTTAAATATGAATTTTTATGTTTATTATGTTTCACCTCATTCATATGATGAATGAATTTAACTTTTTATGTGATTATAGGGCCCCTTGAGAGCCCCTCGATGAATTGGTAGATATCACGAGACAAACTAGTTTGTTTTTTGGCTGATTCCTTAAACATTTCTTTATTATGTCTTCACATGAGTCCATAATGGTATGTTTATGATGTATGACATTATTAATTTGATCTTTATGATATTTGTTATTAATTACCTTGTGATTATTTTAATTTAAATTATATCCATTATTATGTTTTGTGCTAATAGGATTAGTAAAATAGAATTATATATTCATCATTTATTCACTCAATATTATTCTTTATTATGTTTTTATTAATTAAATGAAATTTATTTTAGTTATTTACCATATCATATTGGTTATTATCTATTTATTAACTATATATAAACTCTATGTAAGACTTATTGTTCATTTTAGCTCACTCTTTATTTATTTTCTTTCCCAATTATATGAATAATGAATGTTTGAACGAGTTCATGTTTTTTGAATAATTACACATAGAAAAACACACTATGTTTTATGTTTCATTTTCCAATGTTAAATGGGAAGATTTTATGTATCTAGTTTACTAATTCTAATAATCAATTTTTTCCTTTGGGATGTGATTTCATGTATCTAATTGCAATACAATAAAGTAACTATCTCTTATGGGATACAAGGGTTTGGGGCTTTATAGATATGAACTTCAAATATTATTGGTGTCATCCAATGTTGTCGATGGGAATTATGATAATTAGTTAATAAGAAATGTGGTCATTATTATGATTTGTTATGTAAATGTAATGATGTGAACATTGGAATTTTTGATCATATGTATAGAAGAAAATAATTTTGTAAGCTGAAAATATTTCTAAACTATATTAATAATATATTTTATAATAATTTTTTATTTTATAAATAAAGGTTATTTTCCTTAAATATTCTTATAAAATAATTTTAAATTGTAATATAATTTAACAAATTCTGAATTCATTTTAATAATGGTGATAATGGTTATTATTCAAAAAATATATTAATTTTTAAAAATAATGTTTTTATTTAAAATATAAAATTATAATATTTAGAAATTTTTTTTATTAAAATAAATTTCTTATTGGGAATCAAAACATTATAATTATCTTAGGGATGGGTTTTGTGAATTTTTTATCAACATTTATTATTGGAGAAAAAGTGAAACATATCATTTTACAAGTATAATGATTTTATGAAATCATTGTGATCTTATAATGAATAAAAAATTTTATAAACATATTATTCATTAAAAAAATTATTTTATAGTTTTTTAAATTATTTTAAAAATATAATTTTTAATATATAAATACTTTGATTTGTCTTTTGGATTGAAAAATGTATTTTTTATATATTTTGTTTTATTATGTGAATTAAATGGGTTGTATAGAATGATAATTTCAACTTGGGATTTATATTAACAGTAAATGACTCCCATTATCTCATTAATAATCCTTAAAACAGGTTATAATTTATTTCAACCGCACTTGGTTGTCTTTTGTAACAAAACAACCAATATTATAACATTTAATGTTATCCCTTCAAAATTATAAATAGTCACCCTTAGTCTCATTCCTCTACACTAAAAACCAACTAATAAATATTTTTCTCTTCCAAGATATCTATAAATCCCTCCCAAGGTTCTCTTAGTCTTCAAAGGTGTATCCCTCTATCCCTAAAAAGAATCAACTTTATAAAAGGGTTCTCTTCCTCTTATTTTTCAATTCGCATACTTATTTTTTATAATCCTTTGGATTACCAATTTATTATGAAACTATGTACTAATTTACACCACTATAACATTAAATGAGACTTATTTATAATGAGAGTCTTCATATCCATCTCATTATTATCATTGCATTATCCTTTTTTATAACTGTTATGTTTCTAAAATCATCCCTTGATTTTCTATGACATATTTTCATGTCTTGAATACTGAAAACTATTTTAATTTGAAGGATATTATTTATATTTATCTTTAATATATTTAATGGATACATTCATACATGAAATCTATATTTCCCAAATCACGGATTTCATATGAGATGTACTTATTGTCTTTGAAATATGTGGTACACATATTGTTAGTTATATTATGTGCGGTAATTGGTAGCACTAAAATACATTGTGGAAGGTGTTAATTTATATATATGACAAGTTCATGATAACGTCAAATCATCCCTTTGTAATATTTTTTAAAATATCAGTCAAAATACTTAGTAATTTTTTTTAAGTATCCATTGTGATATATTTTAGTGATATATTCAAGAATGTCTAATGTAAATGTTGTATCCAAATTTTCATTCTATCCATTGTGTTATTATGATATTATTCTTATGTTATGAATCAAGTAATTATGTTCATGTTCTTATTTTATGATTTATATTTTAACTATCACGTTTTCTTATATTTTTAATCTCTTATTAGACTTTAGAATCACCCTTTTCCTTGATAAATGTCCCCAGGAAATCTTATGCTGTTAGGTGATCCATGATGGGATAACAAAGTTTCGTTTCAAGTGATTTTAAAATTAGTTTAATATGTCTTTTCTATATAATGTATGCATTATATTATATACTTATCATCAAGGATAATAATGCTATAATTGTTTTTCAAAGTTGTTTATGTAATATGTTTGAAAGGTATTTTTTTAAAAACATATATCAAATGGTGTGTCAATATACCTAGTGTTTGGATCATTTTCTTTTAAAATAATACTATTAAAATATAACACTAATATGGGGTAGAAAAATATTCACATATGTTTTTTTAAACATCTAGATAAAAATATTACCCTTAATAAAACATTTTTATTTATATGTTATACTCAAAACTTATTATATAATCCTAATATAAAACAAACTATGTGTATAAATTAATCATACAATGTTGTTCAAATAAACTATTTTTCCAATAACACATATAGTTGTCCTCTAAGAGAAATTAGGTGAGGAAATACACATTTTTTGATTTATATGCACTTTATAAATAGTTTTAAGATGAATAATTTCTTATAGAATTTCTTTTTTCAATATTTGAAAGAAAAATTCCAATTATATCAATTATGCTATTGATTTTTACCTCTTCTATATTAAAAAAATTATAAAATATATATACGACATCACATACCATTCAAAAGTGATGAATTAATTTCTAAAACATCCGTACTTTACATGGACAATCTATAAAGTTTCCTAATCCTTGTTTGGTATTTTGGTAGCATCATATCATAGAGAAATATAATTACATAATACTATAAAAGATATGTCAATTAAATTGATTTTATACTTAAAGAAACATTTTTGAACACTTCAAATAACATTTCTTCACCTGGTGTGACCTTTTACCCTTAAACACTATCTATTTTATGCTAAAACCTAAGAGTCACATGCCTAGTTAATTTGTCCTCAATAATTATAGAATATAAGGTAATAATTTTCTTAATTCAATCATAATTTGAAAGCCCTTCCATAAATTACAATATGATGAATACTATATCTAGATATTTTCATTTTCTGTCTCCCATAAAGAATATAACATATTTGAAAAAACATAAACTATATGTATATGAAATATCCCACCTCATTTTATTTTATAATCAACTCTTTACATTATATTTTCAAGAAAAAAATGCGAAATAAGTAATTCAAATAATAGTATAAGTTCATATAAGGTTGAAGAATTCAATTTATCTTTGCAGAAACACCTTAGATTGATTTAATTGAAACATTATAGGATTATTTTGAGATGGCCCCAAAATTTAGTAAATAAATATTAAATTTTAATACATTAATATTCATTAAATGTTTATATTATTTAAGTAATAAAAAATATTATTGCCTTTGGGAAAAATGGATTCCTAAAATATGGTACATAAAATATATATACATATCATATTCCACTAATTTCTTCACTATTATAAACCTTCTTACATATAATATACATAAATCCTTTATACATATCCTAGGAAAAAGAAAACATAAAAGGGAGATTTTAGACACGTAGTAATGCTAAAAAGGGAGATAATAATGATAATTTTAGTATGTAATGATCATAATTGTGTGATAGAATTATCATAACATTAAAAAACAACACCCAATAATTCAAATACCATAATCACGATTATTGGTATAAATTGTGGTAGTTAATTGTGTGATAAAGTTATCATAACATTAAAAAACAACACCCAATAATTCAAATACCATAATCATGAATCTTGGTATAAATCGTGGTAGTTCATAAGGAATTAGTCTCAAACAAATCAAAGAACATGATCCATAAGAGAGAAATTACCATAAAAACATGTTCAAAAAGAATGAAATTAAGTGATACATATTCATATACATATAAATAATTTGTCAATTATTCCCATTAGGACATTTATAACATGTTAGTATTGATCAGACCAACCATGTACCTGTATTAGGATTGGGATAACCACACATATATAATCTTTTTATGCATGGGATACCCTTTAGTGCACCCTTTGAGCTCCTAAATAATTTTTTCATTACCAAATTAATTATATGGATATAAAAGACCCCCTATCACATTATCATAATCCATACAAATTTATTCGATAAGACCATGATCTTTTTTTATTTCATTATTCCTTAACACATGGAAATGAAAATGGTTTTCAACAATATTTCTTCATTAAAGTCACTATCCATGTTGAGAGAGAATAAAGATGATATCATAGAATTATATATATATTGAATAATAAGTAACATCAATCAATCACATCATAGATGAATAATGTCAAAAAAATATCACTAGAATATTCCATGAGAAAAATACCCATTTCATTTTGAAATCACTTATCTAAATTCTAAAATTTTCCAAAAAAAAGTAATGAAATAATTTTATTAAAAAATTTAGATGGAAAAATATCAAGAATAATCAATTAATATAGTTGAAATGGAAGTGGGGAATTAATTTCATTTCTTCTACATCAAACTAATGATTTCTTTAATATTTTCAGTAAAGAGTAAAACGTATCTCATTTTATAAATCATAATAATAATCTTTATAAATATTTTATTTTAAAAATAAAATCATTAAAATGAATTTATCCCATAATTATGTAATTGTAAAAACATTATTTAAAACATTTTAAATAAAATATTGATATTGAACACAAATATTCTTGACCGAATAAGACAACAATGCCATTTTTCTTTAAAAACATCCATTCTTGCTTTTAATTAAATAGAGAGTGGAAAATGAAAGGTAGTCAAAAATCAATATAAATTACCATATAATAATAAATGAAATAAAATTTTGGATATATTGATCATATAATTTCATCATTAGTATTTTATTAAAAAAATTTCTCATAAACATGATATTATTAGATAAAACTATTTCCACATTGATAACTTTTTAAACATAACCACAATAAAATAAACAACTTTAAATGAAACATTAAATACCATCATTATAAATATATTAATGATATAAAAAATAAATGTGGTTATATATACCCCACATAAATGAAATAAGTTCTGAATATTATTTAATTCTTATAGAAACAAAACTGATAATAGAAACCCTTAACTTATGTCAGACATGATTTTTATAATTTCTAGAATCCTATATATTAAATTTTTTTTATAGTAATTATATTTCATAAAAATTTAATCACTTATAATATCATATATTATCTACAAAAATAATTTCAACACCAATTTATAATCCTCATTTATCGGTGTAAACTCTTTCTATTTTTATGTTTGTTTTGGTTCAATAATTATGGTCCATTCATATTGATCAAGGATACATCATATACATAATATTAATCATTTCATAAATCTAATATTTAATCATTATGTACATTTTTATTCCAATCATATAATGTGGTTATGAATAATAAATTACATCACTTAGTGGATATTGAAGTCTTTATGTACGCATGAGTGGCGACTTGACTATTCCATCCAAACTCATTTTTTTGGTATTTTCAGAAAAAGACACTTTTATGGCGACTCGACTATTCAAATGATGGAATGTAAGAAGAGTAAATAATATATAACATTTAAAATATAATTATTATACAATATATGTAATATATATTCATTTTTTTAATCATTATTTCCATCCATATTAAATAGAAATTAAAATCGAATAACATTGCTTCATGGATATAGTAGTCCATATATGAACATGATAGACATTTGGATTTTCCAACAGATGGGATGATAAGAAGGTGGATAAGATATTATAATTATACAATCATAATTGTGTAATAAATATCATATATAAAAATTAAATACATCATACTAACCATACATTAATGTTAGTTATGAAAAATGAATAATATCACTATGTGGATGTGGTAGTCCTCATATACACACGGGCGAGACGTTTAGTTATCATTTGGTGGATATGTGGTGGTGTTCCAATATCATAATAAAATAATAGTATTTTTAAGATACTATAAATCATGTTATTATTGATAAAATAGGTTTATTAAATGTTTAAGAATAAATAATATTGAAAGATCTTGTTAAATATTAATACCACTTATTTAAATAAACTATTATAGCTTACACCTTATTCCATGAAATAAATGTCTTTGAAAAAGAACATAGTCTCTATAATGAAGGTAAGGAAAATGGGAAGGCTTGGTAGAGTTATTGGCTAATATATATGGCACATAATTCATGAATAATGGTGGTGATATGGTTCACTTTTATAAGTGATGGAGATGAAACACTTGGAATTACATGAATGATTTTGATACAATTAATTTCCTTTTCAAGTATAGTTATTACAAATGGAACATGATTTGATTTTAATATAATGTAGGGTTTTAATTTATTTTAAAAAAATAATTATAATATTTTAGGTGGAAACATTATCCTTATGTCTATGCATAACCTCCTAGATGTCCCCTTTTAAGCTCAATAGTGATAAAAAATTATTATTATTTTTATTATTCATTATTACTAAAAATAAAAGATTCATAGTTACCAAATTTAGAATTTATAATTCCAAATATTCATTCCATTTTCTCTAAACCAATTTTTATAAGTGTTATAAGTTAATATTTAAAAAAGCATGAAAAAATCAACGAACCCATATTTAGAAATACATCATTTTTAAATAGAAAAATGAATTTATTTTTATTTATGTCTTATTAAACCTTATAATATTAATTATAATGAATTTTATTAAATATTAAATATTTATATTTTATTTAATGTAATAATATATGGTTATATATTAAATTTGTTAAAATAGAAACACATTGTACACATAAAAACTAATATTAGATAAATGTGTTTTTAAGTCGTAACATGAACTTATAGGAAATTCAAGAACAATGATGATTACTATGTGACTAATTATATTAATTATATTAAAAGAAGATTTATTTTAAATAAATATAAAATAAAAAAAATAATGATACATTTATATTATGTGATATAGTTAAAAGATCTGATAGTTCAAAAAAACTAGTATTTTTCCTTTATCACCTGAAAAATAAAATTTTTAGAAAAATACAAAAAATTAACCACTATATAATATATAAATTATATACATGAAAGTAATATTTATTACCTAAAACAATTATATAAACGTATTAGAATTTATTTTTAATTTCAATGCAAAAATATGATATAATTCTATTTTTTATGAAAAAATATTTTTGAAGCATGAAATGAATTTACTAAAAATTGGGTACATTTTTCTTATAAATAAATAAAAACATTAGAATTTTACCAAACCTTTATACATATTAATCATAAATTTATTTTTTATTTCTAAATTTCTAATTTAAAAATTATGTTATAATTGTCACATTTAAATAATATTATTTTAGTCCAATGTATTTCCATTAAAGATCAGTGTTATGTTTCAAGAATGTTATAAAAAATAGTTAATTATTAAAATAAATTTTCATTTTGAGAATTTTTCCATATCAAATAAATTGCATCCTATCAATTGTTTTCTCATTATTAATTTCTTTAATCTTTTAAAATAATTTTTCTTAAAAAAATATTCTTATAAAGGGATAATAAAAAATCAATTTAAAATAAGAAGTTGAAAACATAATGTTTACATGAAATATTAGAAATTATGTTTCCTAAATTATGAGAGAAATTTTAATAATTGAAAATATATACCTGGAGGATAAGTATAATGTCTAAATAATAATATATATTGACAGAGAAATTTTTTATTAAACGAATAATAATAATATAACCATAAATCATTGAGTGGTGACAAAGGCCATAAATTCTATTGAAATAACTATAAATAAGAAAAAAACCACATTTTAATGTTTATTTTCCATAGTTTTGGGAAATTTTTTTACAATCAAGATAGAGAACATGAGAAAATATTATTAGTTGGTTTTGTTCCATTTCTTAAGCCCAAATTCAACCTTTGGTTGTGCATTAATCAATTTTAACTTTTATAACTTCACATACTCTAAAAAAATAATATTCATGATTAATTATTCATTAATGAATCACTTAAATGAACATTTAATGAATCATTAGATACCTAAAAGAATAAAAATTTATTCATCTTGACATTATATATTTACCAAATACAAAATGGTTACCGCAAGTCATCCAATATGGATAAATCTTCATATGTTGAGAAAAATATTAATATAAAAAACCTCTAAAACAATACCCAAATATCATTATTAAACATTCCATAAATAGATATCTTTAAGGACCCTCCAAACAATTTCTAAATAAATTCAAAAACCTGTTTTTTTAAAATGTAAATATATTCCAAAATCAAATTATCTCATATCCATAAATAATATAATGTATCCCTTAATATCATATAACATTTTTGTGAATAACTTTATCATATAATGTTAAAAATCATTCCAATAACATGAATTAGTATAAAAACTCTATTAAAACATAAATGTATCCAAAATATTACCCTATCTTTACTCCATGAATAAAATCCCAAAACATAAAATATGTAACATAAATCAAAAAAATTATTAATCATAATCATAGATAACATAAATAACATTCCCATAAAGTCAATAAACAATGTAATGTCCATGAGTACTATCATATTTACATTATCAATATCAACCATCTCTTAATCACATTTAAACATTCTAATCCCAATATCAGTCACATATTAAGGGTTATATTTCCCTCAATCATGTGTCTTCCAAAAAAATCACCATACCAAAAAAATACATTTATCGGTTTTTAGTAATTTTTTTTATAAAATATGAAATCCTTAATGAAAAATTACCATCAATCTATCCTCATTTTTTTTCATGAATCATATAATCAGAATATCATTGACAAAACACTTATACAATACAATTCTGACATCCCAATATATAAACACCTAAATCATTACACTTCAATGTTTAGCATAACATAGGCTCTTCCTTAGTCAAGGATATATTCCTTAGATGAGATAATTGGCTCAAATGATTCCCTTGTTCCACACACTTATGACATTGAAATATAAATAGTACCTAAGGATAAACATTATAGAAATTGATTTAAATCTTATTGTTCACCATCAATTACATCCCCTTTTCCCATATTTTGTACACCCAAACCATATTCTCATTCCATTCAGTTATTCCTTTGGGTGATTATTCCCATATTCTATACGTATAGAAAGATGAATCATTTTTCTTCCCTGGTATTTATGAATATTTATTTATGTATTATTTAGTTCATTCGGAAACTCAAATTTTCTTGTTTGTTAATAATATACAGTGACATCTGTTTAGGAACAATCATATGATTTTTCATTCAATCTTCTATTTTACTTGGTTTCTCATGAGTAAAATCATTACATCACCTATCACATTAAATTCAAACATGAATAATAATATATCCATTTATTAAAAAAAAATTAATCAAGTTTTCATCAATAATAATCATAGTTATTAAAAATATAATTCCAAGAAATCATTAATAGGATTAATAAATCATGAAAACTAATTTTCAATATATGAAACCTTATATTTAATATAGGCTATCCATATCCATAATATATAAATATCCTTCATGATAATTACTAATTATATTTTTAATTAACCCAATAATATCCCTTAGGAGTATATATCCATGCATGCAGTCTTTGGAATACACATTGTTCCATGGGGATTATCACGTTAATAACTCATCTTTTCCATATTGGGTTATTAGGTCTCGCTACATCTGTTCCAAAACTAAATCCACTAACTTATATCCATAAAAAGATTTAAATTCTAGGAAAACTATACCCATTTATTTAAATTAAAAAGGTTTTTCTCTTATACATAGTATAATCCTATGGGTTCTCACTATAGTTTTCTAATCCTAGATTCTGAAGAAAAACAAAACCTTGATCTAATTCCAAATGAGGTTTCCCTAACATTTCATACATAAAAAAGAAATCTTATTAGATGAATGTTTGTTAAAAATATTATTACCAATTCCATAATTATAATGGTTTTTTGTATTTAGAAACATGTATACATAAAAACCTGTTGAATATACATTTTACAACATCTTCTACTATGTTATTAATGACAAGAATCATTTTCAGAGATAAGATACTTAAAACCATTCTTCATATCTTAGGGAAAATTAAACATAATAAATGGTGGGATAAAATTCTCAGTAAGGGAAAACAAAGGAGATATATATGATATCTAATCATAACATGAGCATATGTTTATGAGAAAATTATCTTAACATATGAAAACAGTACCAAAAAATTCATAGATCATAATCATTAGTCCTAGAATAAATCACTTCATTTTATAAGATATGAGTCATAATGGAATAAAAGTAAAATATCCATGAGATCATAACAATATCATAATATCATGTAATAAAAGTGTTCCATAATGTGTGAAAAATTTATAATCATAAATATCTTATGTCAATACTTACCACCATATAATTAATCACACGTTAGTTTTGGGATAATCACCAATGTACCTACTTTGTTCTTTGGTTAACCTCCCATGTACCCTTTTTTGGGATTCGGATAACCTCTATTATAAGATTTTATCGCATAAAACATTAATATTTACCCAATTAATTTGAGGGAAATAGTGGACCCAAATATCACATAATCATAATAAATCCATTTGTGTGCTACAAGATGATGAAAAAATTTATCATTTCATCATAGATTAACCAATGGAAGAGAAAATTGTTTTCCTGAAAATTTCATTATAATAATAAGAGGCCATTAATAGAAAGTATAAGGTTTTATTCATTGGACCATACATGTGACAAATCATATGTATTATCAAGAAATGTTATCATAGTTTAAGAATGCCATTAAAATATCACTAAATCATTTTTTTTGTGGAATATACCATTTAAAATTTTCATTCACTTATTTTATATCTTTTAATTATAAATAAATTAAAGAAAATAATTTATTTTAATTTTTTTATTTAAACATCTATGGGAATCCTCAAATAAATTATTATAAAATATGACTATAAATTATCTTCATATCATATATGTAATAATAAAGATTCCATTCATAGATTTTGTAAAAATAAAAAATTATATTGTATACAATACCATAAGATGAGTAATTTTAAACATTTACATAGAATTTTAAAACTGGTTAAAATGATTTTATAGAATCATTTACGAATGGTAAATTAATTCTCAAAAAAAATTTAAATAAAATAATTATATATAATTAATAGACTCTAAACTGAATGGAATAACATGGTTATTTTACAATATAAAAATTATTTCAATATTTTTAGTACATAGGATAATTAAAATGAAATGAAAAATGAAATATATGGAATTAAAAATATATAAAAAATAAATAATATTTTTTAGAGATAATACATGTAATTTCATCATCATAAATTTAAGTAAAAAAAAATCCTGGTAAAATTGAAATTTTTACATAAAACCATTACCATTATAGTAAATTTTAAAAAATAACCCCCATTAAATAATTAAAAAATATAAAAAATTAAATTTTATAAATATATTAATCAACGAAAAATAAAATTTGAAATATACACACCACATGAAAGAAACAAGCAGTGAATATGGTATAATTCTCATAAAAATGTGAGATGTGAAAGTCTTGCCATATGCTTGAAAATATTTATATTCACTATAACCTCTTATATAATAAATTTATATTTTTTAAAAATATATAAAATAAAATTTTAAAAAATTGTAAAAAAATATTTGATCCACTTGTAACATTTCATCAAAAAAATATAATAACAATTTATTAAATACACTATTTAAGGGTGTTGAAGATTTCCTTTTCCATGTACATTTTTAATAAGTAGTTATGTTATTTGTATTTTTTTTCATGGTTAAATCATATCTATAATCTTAATAATTTAAATATTATCATATTTTTTCATTATCTCTATAAATTGGTGAATAAAATTTAATTATATAACTTTGTAGAAACGATATTCTATACATATGTAGGAGTTGGGTTTCCAAATTTTGATGGATTGAATCAATTAAAGGTAAATAATAATTATCCTTTATTGATTCATTATTATATAATTAATATAATGTATATTTATTAATTATATCATTATTAACATATATATAATGTTGAAATGAAAAACTAATTACATTGCTTTGTGGTGGTGGTTGTCCACACATACACACATGTGAAGTAAAATTTTTCTAAAAATGTGATGGTAATAAAGTAAATAAGTTCATATTAATAGATTTGAATTATAGTGTAATAAATATCACATATGAACATTAAATCTACAATAGTAACCAAACATGATTGATGATGACATAAAATGAATCATATCACTACATGGAGAGGGTAGTCCACACGTACCCATGAGAGATATTTCTATTTTATATTTGATGAATAAGAGGTATAAAATTGATGATCCATTATAAAATATCATTTAAATATATTTATGATACTATATTTTTTCATTTTATTATGGATATAATATACTTATTTAATGTTTAATAATAAATAAAATTGAAAGATCATGTTTAATATCTTTACATCTTCATTCATAGATATCCATTGGCTTACACCTTAATCCATAAAATATGACTATTATGAGAATATGAGGGGATATGAGATTAATGGAAGGAAGATATGAAGATTTTTGTGGTTGTATTTCCCAATACATAATTCTAAATTTCTTTTAATATGGGTGGAGAGGAGGTTCTATTTTATAAGTTTGGTAGATGACACACTATGAATTAATTATTTGATTTAAAATTAATTAATGGATTTCTCAAGTATAATGCATTGAAATTTCAATATATTATATCTTATGATAATATATGGTTGACAAAAATTCATCAAAAAAGAGTTATTCATATTTATGCTACAGTATTACCCCAACATATTATTTTAACACCCCTAGTAAACCCATTTTAACCTCAACCGTAGTAACATATGTTTATAGTTATTACTATTCATTATAAAAAAATGAATGTGTAATAATTAAAAATATTGGATATTATGATTCAAAATAAAGAATAGATTTTATAAAATTCAATTTCTATAATTTATTGAATTTAATTATAATATCAATGGAATGAAATATATTTTATAAAAATACATTTTAAAGAATAAAAATAAATTTATTCTTATTCTATGCCTAGAAAAAACCATAAAATTATTGTGTTAAAATTTTATTGAATATAACATATATATATATACATATATTTAACATAGTTAATAAATTTTTATATATTTAAATAGTTAATATAAAAACACATTGTGCACATAAAAACATGATTTAGAAAAATGTTTTTTAATCCTAAAATTGAATTTATAAACATATCTAGTATAATGATGATTATAACATAGTTAAGGATAATATTTATAAATAAATTAGAATTATTTTACTATAATATAATATTCAACGGGCAATGGGAAATTTAAATTAATTAATTGAATGAAAAGAAATGAAATTTTTACAAAATTACTATTTCTTCCTTATTGCTAAAAAATAAATAATTTTAGACAAAACCGATAGATTCATCCTATAATAGTATTGAAATTATTAATGGGAAATTATATTCATTCCATAAAAAATAATTTATAAAATTTGAATAAATTAATATTTATAAATGTAAAATAATTCTATAAATACAAATTTTTAAGAGAATATATTTTTGAATCATAAAATAGATTTACCAAAAATTAAGTATATAATTATTATGAATTAATAAATACATTTGTGTTTTATAACAAATTTATAAAATTATTTCATTATTTGGTTGTATATATTCATACCACCAATTTAATGGACTAGTTATAACAGTCAAATTTCAATAATATATTTTTAATATATCTTAGTTAGGTTAAAGCTCAATGTTACATATTAATAAAGTTTTCAATCATATTAAACATTATAACTACATTTTTTGGGGAGTTACATTAATGTTCAATCATACTTCATCATTTTTATATCATGTATATCTACAACTATTTATAACATACATTTTATATTATAAATATTTTAAAAGAAAATGATTGAATTCCATAACATTTATGGATGATTTGGATACTCCAAATGTATTATTATGTAATTTTAGGTCATCCAAACAATTTCAATTATGTGTCTAGTTTTTCACACAATGGAAAAATTTTCCTTATTTTTTTCTTCTTCTTAATTGGCGGTGTTTTCTCTCCAGGACTTATTTTGTTCCCCTTTTAACCAAAACACACACACACACACACACACATATATATATATATATATATTTTTATGAAATAATCAATGAACTTAATCCAAGATTATTATTGAGACTATAAAACACACATTATTCAAGACATAGAGGATCACTTAAACCGTATAAGAAAAATTCAAGCATGTACTACCGCAAAAACCACATAAGTGTCAGGATTCATGATGGTCTCTTACTTCAAGAAACACCTAATATTCATGAATAAGTATCAAAGCACCACAAATCATAATATTGGATGAAGATAAAATTCCTTCATGAAATTTATTTCTAAACCTCTAGGGTTAATTTTAATATTCCCCTTAATGTTTTAATTTGTTATAGATCTGGCCATTGGAAATTCAGATGAAGCTCTCAATTTATAAAACTATAACCTTCACACAAAAAATACTAGATGTGTTCCCATAGTTAGTGATCCATCATTAAATACCTCCCTTTGATTATGAAAATAAAAGACTCATGGTAGAGATAAATTTTAAGAAATACTACACCCCTTTTTAAATAAGAACAAGATTTTTAGCCCACATAATCTTAGGTGGCCTATATCATTCACAAAAACTCTTCCATGGGAACTAAGACACCCCCATTGTGTGGGTAATCTATGTTCTATGAATTAAACAGATCACCAACCCATGATATTCACGAAATACACAATGTAGTCAAATACACTATTCATCCTTTCAGAAGGGATAGAATTGAAAAATTCAAGTGCTTGTGTTCCTTGAAACGAACCTAGCTGGGTTTAAAAGGTCCTCAATTATCCACATAACTAGTATCATGGAATATCATGACTAAATTTTTTTCTCCAATCATGTCCTAGTAACATACCTTTTTCTTTTGGTCTAAAAAATATATATCCCATATTTTGGACCCTGTCATACTCCATAAATGGAGTATTGTCTATGCCATTACTATCCAAAACTACTTTTATTATGGGTATTTAAACCATAGTTGTGGCATCATCAATGGAAAATGATCACCCTTACATTTGAGGAACTCATGTGGGATCTCTATATACATTCCTCCCCCCTTAACTTTGGTAAGGGTTCTTAATGCATAATATGAAAACCAAAATTTGAATTATATGACCTTAAACTACGTAGTGATAATATCCTAGTCATATGAAGATTAAAATCAAGATAATGTACTCATCCCACAATGTTAAAATATTTCATTACCCATTTTTATAATCATAGTATTCCTCATGTGAGAAGAATGATTTATCCCAACACTAATGTAGACCATATTCATAATACCCATAAAATCACTTTTTTTCACAACATTCATGACATAACCATCCTTATCATGAGACATAAAACTGCATAGACTGAACTTGACTGTTCACCATAATCAATATAGACAAATAAATTAGGGTTTTATCCCAATATCCTGACAAGCTATGTTGGATTACTCCATTAGGATCAATACATATATCCCAACATCACCATTTATTTACTTTCTCACAATAGGTATTCTCTCATACCATTTCAGTAGTTTTCCAAACCTATCACCATCCAAATCTGAGGCCCCCACTAGACTTCAGAGTCAATATGCGATGCTAACCTATATCATGCCAAGTACATGAAAATAGTATGTGGGATGCATCCATACTTAGTAAAAACATTTTAAAACCCCATATATGATGAGTTTATATCAGATAGTCTTCATTAGACACTAATTATTTGAAATCTCCTCACATTTCATTTAAAATATGACCCCTCCTAATGCATTAGAAACTCTACATCATGTGAAAAGTCATGTATTCCTTGGTTGAAAATCTAATGAATACTTTTTTAACATATTATTCCTAGAATGATGATTACTTTATGCCTCAAATAATGAACTTCAGTTTCCCTATGTGAAAAAAGATTACTAGGATGACAACCCTTGGATACCTTACACATTGAATGTTAATTACCTTGTGGAGATCTTGGGATGCCTAAAGTTTTTGTATATTTGAATCCTTATGTCATCAGTATGAAATTACCTATATGGAAAAAGGGGGATGGATTCATTAGATTCATAACATACTCATCATATTTATCACCATACAATTGGTAACCACTCTCCCATGGAATAAAGTAGTATAATTAAACCACTAGAAGATGGATCCAATAAAAAGATTCAAAATGTCATATATCCCTTAAGGATGCATGGACTAGTTGAAAAACTTCATTAAATAATCTATGGAATAAATTTTTACCATACCATAAACCATTTCCAATCATGAAGGAAAAAAATATCAATTATAGTGGTGATGGTCACCAACCATTAGAATGTGGGAATAAAAGGAACCTAAGAGGGGTCATGGCCAGTCTATGGTTGTAGACAACTATAGAAAGAGGACCATGAAATGATGCCTATATGAATCCTCCAAATCAACTTCCCATGTACTATTTTTTCAATCCTCAACATATTGAGGAGGTACATTAATGGTTTACTAAGATCATTCATATTATAATTAACAAAAAAATATCAAAACCATTATGAGAGTGATGGTGTAATAAAATAATTAAAAACTTCAAAGTCAAAAGGTTACCTTATCCTCTCCATATATTTGATGTACCGAGTTATATTAAGATCATGAGTGTAGATTTAGGTTACTTCCATTATCCTATACATAATAAGATATATATAACCTTTATATAATTTTTATATATCCTACTCTAGATATATCCTTTTAATATTATGAATCAATTTATAAGAATCCATTGTATCATGTTTTGTTTTAAAACATTGACTCCTGGGTAACAAGAATTTGTGTAGAGATACATCAATATTTTCTTAGGTCATCATGTAGTAACTAGTCCACCACGACACTCATAGAGGTACACATACACATGAAGTCATTGGGTGATAACCATGAAACCCCAATTATAACAAAACATTATTCAATGAAATGAATGAAAATAATTTCTAACTCAAGAAACTATACAAATTTCTATACCACACCAATTGAAGTAAGGGTATCATCCAAAATTTTGACATATTACCCAGGGGAAATGGTCATGGCCATATGCTTATAAGCCACATCTTATCCCATCTCACTTGAGGGTGATACATGAGTCTTTTCATAGGACCCCCATGACCTATTCCCTATGGTAATCCTCAAACCGAGTCTAATCAATGAAATGTCTATTTCATGAACACCTATCCAATCCATGTTTATAACGGTTCTCGAATCAATACATGACTCTTCATAGAAAATTAATTCCAATGACATATCCCTATAGAATTGGGGGGGGGGGGTGACATCACACTGAACCACCCCTAATAGACTCTAAAGAGGCCATTTCATGTAAATAAAATACAAAAAGGTTCTCCAGACCATCACAAATACTGCCAACTGATACCATGGTTCTAGTAACTCGATAACTAGACCCTTATCCTGACTTGTCTAGACTCACTCATCCAGGGGTCCATTGGTTCATTGAGAAACATCAATGTCTAAACTAGTTGAGACCAACCCAATTCCATCATCAACTAGTGATGTGGTCTCTCAAAGGTTCCTCTAACCAAAGCCTCAAGGTTCGGTCCACATGCCTACATCTCCCATCATAACTCCTGGTGCTTCTACCTATGGGTCATCCAAAGATATGATTCTTACCAGACTAAAAAATTAATAGGAACAATCTAATACTGAAACAAAAAACTTCTTATAATCCCACAGAAAAGTATCAAATGACTCATATGAGTCCCATAACACATCAAAAATCACCTCTATTCATATGGATAATTTAATATAACTTGTAAGAAATATATCTATGTATCTAAAAATCACACATCCTCAAGCATATCATAATATCCCATCATCTCTATGAACCCAAACTATGCCATATTTCCTCTGATATCACATCCTAGTACCCCCAAGATCTCTATTCATCACAACCAACCCTCATGCCCTTTGTAAACATAGTCAATGGGAGATCCCGATTCACATAAATCCCACAAATCACCTATCAAAATAATATCATAAAAATAGATAATTTTACTCATTGCCTAGGGAACCACTAGTCCCAAAACCCCTTGCTGAGACCTCATGCATTATACAAGCATTCCAACTCATGCATAAAAAAACATATGCAATTATATTATTTGGGCCACTTATCTAGATACTGAAGTTAACCACTTAGAGCTCTCCCAAGAGCATTTTCAAAGATGACTGTGTGTCATCCACATTACCATGAACCTATCACATGCCATGTGAGATCCAAAATTAATTTAAAAAGAATTTTAATTAAATATAATATTGATTTTATATAGTAATAATTACCAAAAATCCCACTTAGAACATGTTTCTCTCAAAAACCATGATTTATTTCACCTAGATAATTCGTAGCGTACTATAGGAATCATCCTAATATAAATCCATATAAAAATAAACTAATTAATCCCCAAAAATTTAATTTAAATAAAATCAAATAAATAATCCATACTATTTACCTTAAAAAATGACATGTGATGGCAGGAAAATGACATCTTGGGACGTCCTCTATAGTAACTGGTAAAATTTACCTTATAAATTGGATTATTCCACAATAAATTAGTGGAATCTAAACTAAATTAGTAAATAAAATCACATGAAATTTTCAATGATAGAGGGAATACAATAATTGGAAGGGGGACTATTTAAATTCCTATAAACACCATCGATTAAAACTCATGATCATTTTAAACAGTGAGGAATCAAAGGAAAATAGTAGATCCAACCATCGACTATACCGTGCTCACTCATCCAAGAAAAAAATGTAGCTGCTCCCTATGTTAAATAAGTCCTAAAAACCATTCATAGAATGATCCTTATAGGCATGATGATCAACCAACTAACATGATAACTCACATCACGAAGCCTGACTTCATGATGTGAATGACCTATAACATGCCACTACGATATCCTGGCTTCTTCTTTCCTCCTTATAAATTAAATCAAACCTATGGGCCATCGATTGAACTTTAAATCCCATCCAAACAAAAATATTTCTAAATTATCTAATTATATGTAACCAATTCTGAGTCCCATTACTCAAAAAAAATATACTTAATGAAATTATAATATTCCCTCTGGAATCTCCAACTGTAAATGATGTTGGTATTTAGATACTCTCCATCAAAATGCATCTCAATATCAAGATTATATGGTCAACCCTAAAACAATATTTATTGAACATACAAGGTCATATATTTAGTATCTACTGACCATAGTCCATCTATATTCTCTGACCGTGTTTCTACTATGAAACTATGAACACTATTCCCAAATTCATTAGATTTTATAAGAACATCCTCATTCAATACTTGGACCAGCTAAACCATATCACATAGGACTCTTCTGAAACATTACCTAACTCAACAGGTAAGAAATCATAGAAGATCACCATATATAATTCCACTAGATAACACTTTTTGAGCACATAATCATTACTTCCAATGCTTCCTCAAAGTAAACCTATCACCAACTCTCATTTTCCACTAACAACCCCTATAATTGGGGTCTATCACATTCCCCGAGCCAAAAAACTGATATTCCTTCATTACAATTTATATCCCAACATCAAACATTGGGATATTTTTTAACATTATTATCTCCTTGAATCATGTGAAAAATTGACTTGACCCCCTAAAATATGTCACAAATCACTAGTTCACACACTAAACCACATGAATAATCTTGTTAACCCCTTGAACAAAGAAACGTTACATTGTTTCACCACCTGGAACATCATATGAAATTTTATTCACTCCTTAAAAAATGTAATGAATTTTGGATCCCCTACCAAATTACCATTTTATCACACTAAAATAACCATGATACCGATGTCAAGGCACTGAATCTATCCAACACATTATTTGAATTTTAAATATGGTATCACCCAAGGAACTATATATCGGTTGATATTACCACACACTGATATATTACTATAACCACCACCATCAACTGACTAGCCTCACCATGACTATGACCATTCCATCATTTGGTTCCTTAAACCATGATATATACAATTACCCCCACCATCAAATTATCATTATCATTTCATGTTGAACCAAAAAACCAATCATCCACATCTCACACTTTATCCATTTACACACACAATATATGGATGTGATCATATTGGTCATATCTAATGACTAAAACCAAACACTAATTACCACGTTCTGTTGTTGAATAAAAATGACATAATTTTTCCTACATTTAATAGTGTAATCCTTACCATATGTCTTACCTTACTCTGTTCCTTGATCAATGAACCAAATGGATCCCAAAACCACAATTTAGTCATTCCAAAAAATCTATGGTCTCTCTTTTCATCCTCAGACAACATGCCTCCTCCAAATTCAATGTTATGAAATCTTCTTGGGTTAATTTTACTATGGTATCCTAATCTATTACCTATTTCACCTACCAATTATGAGGGATATCTCCCATCACACCATGATCAAAGATTCTATGATTATGAGTGCCTCACCCCCATTCCATAATTATAGCATCATTCAGATTATTTTATGAAAAGTACAATTCTCAATGGAACAACACATGTCCCATTCACTAATTCATATAAAAACATGAAATCCATGTAATGAGCACAAAACTACCCAATCACATTAAGTGTTTTTAAAAAAAACACTTTCTATGATATCTCTTAGTGTTATGTACATTTACCCACTGAGAATCCTGTCATAGTTTCTCACTCACTATCTACCCTGATCACAATTGAACCTAATGGCAAAAAACTCTAGTAAAACTTGATCACATAACTAGAATCACATTACCCTAAGTCACATCCTTTTTATCCTATGTTCAAGCTACTAACCAATATAAAACACACTCACTTACATGTCTCTAACACATATAATCCTATGTAATATCACAATTCATATCTTAGAACACATTATCCTTCCAAATGGAAATTTTATCAAGAATCATGAGTGTCCTCTAACACCCCCACCATGGAAGTACAAAGCTCATCCAAAACATATTTAACCTAAAAATAAAATAGGTCATTCCATCGAAACTAGATTCTATACCCATATAACTCAAAGTGTTGTATGTTCCAAATCAAAAAGAATTCCCAAGTCTTTGCTCAAAGTTTTTGTTTGGTATTGTATACTTATATAAAAGATTTAATCTTGAAAAATAAATATTTGTTGTTCACACTTTAAATAAGAAAAATCTTAACCCAATAGCTTGAAATGTTTTGACATCCTTAAAGAAATTGATTCCAATCCATGAATTGCCTCTCAAACATACCATTCCATCATCGATCCATTATTAAGGAATTAAATGTTTGTACCAACCCTATAAGTGCCTCTATATATCCCTTTTCTGTGGGAAATTATTTACATTATTGGGGAACCTAATATTTTAAAATGATCATGAAATGAAATTAATAGGAAATACCTACAATTAAGTTAAGTAAAATTCCACCAACAATTTATATTGAAAGATACATTATAAGGTGTAGCACCCCAATTTTATGAAATTAAAAATAATTCCATATGATACCGATATGTAGAATCCCATCGAAATTTAATATGTGGAAAACCATATAAGTCATATCATCATCATTATTAAATTTATTCAAAAGAACCAAGTACAAAGTGAGGGGCAAAGAGGCGAGGAGGCAAGGCCCCCCTTATGGGGGCCTAAAATAGTGAAGGCCAAGAGCATCAAATAGGATCAAATTGACACATTCTGGTTTAAGAGAGGTAATGTTAGGGGGACATCTGACGCTGGAGCCGTGCTCTGCAATAGTAGCCAAGTGATCCGTGACTTTGTTACCCTCCCGCCATGTATGGGTAATCTGGATGTTATGGTTGAGAAACACTTTGTATCTTCTGATGGTATACTCAATGGACCAAGGTATGGATCTAGTGACATGAAGGGAGTCATGTAGAATCATCGAGTCTGTTTCCACCTGCATGAGCACCAGGTTTCTCTATTTACACTGGGTTAGGCCGGTAAGAACTACATTCGCCTCTGCCTTTATTGGGGTGCCACTACCATAATGTGTAGTGAAAGCAAGGAATACACTTCCCCCTGCGTCCCGAACCACTCCTCCTCCCCGCGTGTCCCCCAAGATACAGGACCCATCATTGTTCAATTTGAGGCCATTGACAGGGGGGAGGGGGGCGCCAACTGATCCATCTTCCCCAATCAAGCGGTCCCAAAGCACCAGAATGGAGAAGCCTCCGGGACGGGGCTTCCCTCCAGTTTCTTAAGAATGTGACCAAGTCCACGAAGAGACTATTCGTCCTCATAATGAGGCCCTGTCAGTGGATGGAATCCCCTCATACCTATCCTAGTTCCTGGCCGGCCATAAACACCAACAGCCGGCATTAAGGATCACCGCCCAAGCCGACCGCTCCAGTCCCGGGTTCGTCACCCCTGATACCAATTGTACAGGAATGAAGCCTTACTCATGCCCGCGAAAGGGATGGCAGTAAGAGAGCCAAAGAACTTCCACACGCTCTGAGACCATTCAACTTCAAAAAAAGCGTGTGTTGCTCTCTCTTCATGTTTTCCCTTGCAGTAATGACACCAGGAGGCCAGGTTGTTCCCCACTTTCTTGATGTTGTCATCAGTAGGAAGCGCTCTATTCCGGAGCCTCCAAATGAGGAAGTCGTACTTCCCGGAGATCCCCTTAACCCATGTGATCACGTTCCATTTTTCATTGGACTCCAAACTAGGGGAGAGATTTCAAAAGTCCTTGAGTGTGAAGTTCCTCAACCTCGACGGGGTGAACACACATCTGTCAGGTTCTGTGTTTTGGGTGATCACCTCAAAGATAGCATGTTGATCCATATCCAGCACTGCCTTAGTGAAAGGTTGATGCAGACTCGCCTCATGAAAGGAGATAAGAGGGGCTGGGCACCCCGGATATCCAATCACCGAGCCAACCTAATTATGGGACCAAAAAAGGATATTACCCTCCCCCACCATCCTACGAGCATGATGATGAAGCTTCTGGATGAGAGGGAAAATTCTTGCTCAAAATGGAGATCTCTGGATGATAGTTCCATCCATATTACCGTTGTAGTTTTGAGCCATAGTGCTACCCCACAAGGTACGTTCCTCAATGACTTCCCATGCGAGTTTCGCATTCATACAGGTGACCATTCCACCCATGCTTTTCACATTGATCCCCCCATTATGGAAAGGGAGAGCCATCCTCTCCTAAGAAACCCAATGCCTCTTGCTTTCAGACAGGGAATCCCAAATGAAACCAGCCAGCACCTTGTCAATAGTTTTGATCACTCCTTTCGGCATGGAGGTGGCATCCAGAGCGTGCACTGGGACAGAAGACAGGACACTGTTAACCAAGGCTATGTGCCCCCCAAATGACAAGAGGTGGTTCTTCCAGTTGAGAACTCATCCCGTGACATGCAACACCATGCCTAAATGATCTATGAAATATTAATTTTTAAATACAAATCTTATAAAAAAACAATTGAATTGGTTGGTATGAATAGTATTAATATTTATGAAATACATATAAAGGACCTACATAATAAAAATTCCTTGATTAATTATATGTATATAATTACTAAATCTTTAGTAAAGTTATTTTATTCTTTAAAATAAATTTTTCATAAAAAAATTTTTATTTATTTTTTTGATAAAATAATATAATTACTTTAGAGAAATTATATAAATATTATTTCAAACAAATAATATTATTTTTGAAATCAATATATCCAAATGATATTATTAGTAAATTTTTATATTTTTTTGAATAGTTTGATTTTTCAATTAATATTAATTTTTTTATTAAAAATGGAATTTTTTTTTTAAGAATATACAATGTTTATTTTTATTATAAAATAGTTTATATTTAAAATTATATGTATTATAATATTAATAATTCAATAAATTTCATTATAATCAATTTTATGACTTAACTTGATGAAAAAATATTATTACACATAAAAGGCATTTTTCTGAAAAAATATTTTTCATTGTATTTCTTATTTTAATTTCAAATTGAAATATTCCACTTATATGTATTGAATTTAATAAAATTTATTCCATTTATGGAATCATGATATTCAAATTTTCTAATTATCCTCGTTTAATTTTTTGTTAATATGAATAGTAACCTTGGTAATATTTATCATCACGGAAAAAAGTAAATATAGTTAATCTATGTTGAAACTAACTGATAAGGTCATTACATTTTTCTTAATTAATATTAAATAAAATTAGTTTTACCCATATCAATTTAGGCTCTAAATTGATATTTTTAATGGATATTATTCCATGAAAATGAACATTATAATATGTAAATAAAAGATAGTTACAAAATTTCACTCACTTTATTTTAGATATCTATTTTGTGTCCACACAGGTAAAAAAGAACGTTTTGAAAGAATAAAAATACATATTTTGTGAATAATTAAATCATTTTCATCATTTTAATTTATTTATAATTTTTATTGGTTATAAAATTACCTTAAATTATTCTGTAATTATAACAAAATATTTATTCATTTAATAGAAAAATAAAATAAATGATATTAAAAATATTTAAAGTGATATAATCTGAGTGATTGATAGTGTTAAAAAAATATATTGATAAATATAGCATATTATTATTTTTAGTTGAATTATATTTTAAATAAAACATTGTATTGAAGTATTTGAATTCAAATTGAATTAATTGTGTTTAAATTAATATTAGTGATAATTTATCATTAAAATATTTTCATAAATTAAATCATAAAAATATTGAATATGGAAAGGTAGAGAATATATGGTATAAAATATCATCTATAGCCAAATTATTTTTCAATAGTGACCATATATGTAAAATTAAAAACTTTTATGAGTGAATTTTTTATGGTGGTTAATGTTAAAATAAGTTAATTAAGGGGTTAATCAAAAAGTTATGGTTTAAATGTAACATTCGGATGATTTTATGAAATATTTTATTTAAATAATTTTTATTCTTCAATAGATTTTATTTTCACGTAATTGTGAGTTTAAATGAACCATGAAACACCCTTATTATAAAATTACCATTATAGCCTAGCTGTTAGGTTAGGGGTAATACTTATATCTAACTTTTGAAAATGTGTTGTGAATTCATTAGCTATCAATTATTTATGAAAAATATAATTCAATTAGATATTTATATTTTTTATTGAATTAAATTTGGTAATCAAATTTATGAGATATATATGTGTTATGTACTTAATAAAAATATTTTTGATATTCATTCAATAGATATTTTCGTCATAGGGTGTGAATAAAACCATATTTGATGTATAAAAACCTATTTTTTAAATGTTAATTTTACTCCCTTGATTGGATAACACCTTTTAAATTAATATTTTGAAAAATTAATATTTTTTATATAAAAACATAAACATTTTATTTTGAATTTGGGTATATAAATTTACTTTGGATAAATTTTTGATATTTTTTTGATAACATTCATGATTTGATAAATAGTAAGAATATGCTAATTTTTAATTGAAAATAATTTTTTTAATTTTAATAATTTATATAGTTAAATAATATTATTTAATGGTTTAAAAGTATAAATAGAATATATTTTCACCATTGAATACAATTTAGGTCATTGGAATTAATTTTACATTAAATTAAAATATAAAAACATTTCAATCTTTTGCAATATTTTAACTTTAAAATCCCATTTTCTAATTTCAATAATGAGATTAATTTTAAACTAATTAATGAAGTTTATATGTTTTTAATTTTAAAAATTGATTCCATATTTGTAATCAGTAGGTCTAAATTTTGTAAGTATCTTTTTTTTGGGCAATATGAATAATAACTTCGGTAAATTTTATTAACATGGTATAATGGTAAATCAGGTAATGAAGGGTAAAAATAATATTATAAAATTACTATAACACTTGTATTAATATTATTGGATGATTATAAGTTTCCCTAAAACATAATTGGGTCTAAATGGTATCCATTGGAACCCACTTGGATGAGATTAGGGAATTTATTTTATTTAATTTAATGAAAAGTGAAATATGTCTCTCTCAAACATTAAAAATTAAATTAGTTTTAATATAAGGTTATACAGAAGAAATATTTGATTATTAATACTCACTTTAAATTTAAAATTCTTTTCTTTATAATGAAAATTTATTTTTAATTTTTAGGAAATATATAATTACCTTAAAAATGTATACTTGGATGATAAAAAAATTATTAATTGATGAAAAATAAATAATTTTTTTATTAAAATATTAAAAACCATAAAAGACCCAAAAACTTGACCAAACATTTTTGGTTTAGTATATATCTACCATAACTATCCAAGTAAAAACTATTGGACCATTATGAGGTTTATAGAAGAGATTATAAAACTTATACTATTTTATTTAGAGTGAAGATAAATTTGCCACATTCATGTTTTAAAAGTGTATATCATTTTTAATTATGGGTTTTTCATATGAAAAATTTGACTAAAAGTATTATTATGAAATAAAATATAATTATTTTCATCATATTATTTTATTTTTAATTTTTATTAAACAAATATGTATATTAAATAATTACACAAAATTGAGGTAGTAATTATTTTATTAATAAACAGATCAAATAAATGTAATTAAAAATATCTTAATAAATATAATTTGGGATAATTATTTTTTGAAATGAATTTTCTAGAATACCTTTACCCCTTATAGATATAATAAAAAATTTAATTTGAG
Source organism: Viscum album (assembly GCA_963277665.1). Taxonomy (NCBI): domain Eukaryota; kingdom Viridiplantae; phylum Streptophyta; class Magnoliopsida; order Santalales; family Viscaceae; genus Viscum; species Viscum album. The sequence continues at coordinate 942,711,951 of OY728129.1, forward strand.
GTTCACTTCTTATTTTTATATTTAAAAAATCAATGAAAAAAAGTGTCAAAATTGACACAATCGATATTGTGTCAAAATAAGGTTTTAATAATTTATTTAAAAATAATATTTTTTATAGATATAGAATAATTATTATATGGTACGAAATGTTATAAATTATTAATTTATGGTCTAAATGACTTCAAATTAGTAAACACTTCACCCTTTTAATATTGAAATATTTGTTACCCTAGTTAAAAATTAAATAGAATAACTAAGTGTTAATTAAAATTATAATGCTCAAATTGGAATATAAACATATCAAATATTTATTGGTTGATGATATTTATACCCTGTATCATCTCATATTCAAAATTGGGACATTTTTTTGGTTTTTATGTGGGGTTTTATATTATTATAAATGAATATTTTGAGGTTTCCAAAACTGCCCCTCAACTCAATTATAAAATGGATATTCCTCCGCAAAAAATTAAAATAATTTTAATCCTTCGTGAAAGACCATACCTTTCTCATATTACTTATATACTTCCCTAGAAACATTATAGAGGTCCCTGTCTTCTTTAAATACCATCTATAGTGCTCTAAATAGAGATTTAGAGGAGGCTCGTCGAAGAATAACTAATATCATTTACTGATTTTTTCAAACTTCTTTTTTTCTTCTTGAACCTCAAGAGTTGTTTAATTATAAATTAATAACTCCATTATTACTTATATACTAAAAGGTTATTATTATGAACCATATATAGTCCAACTTCTACCCATCCTATGAAAAATGAAATCACTATGCGTGCGTACGTTTGGCTTACCATCTCCACATCGTGGTGTAATATGTTTTTCACCACCACCATACACAGATGAGTATAATGAAGGAATTAATAAATATATATATATTATTATTATAAAATTATATTTATTCTGAGATAACATACACCACACACTTAAATAACATTCACAAATTTTGGGAATGGTATCATCGCTCGTGCGTACGTACAACTTACCATCTCCACGTTTTGATGTGATTCATTATACATAATCTTCATTAAATCATGATTATATAAATGAGTTGAATGAAAAAATATGATATATATTATAATAATACCATTCATTAAATGATATAACTATGACAAAAAAATAGGAATAAGAACATATTTGACAAAACATTCACAATAACATAATACAATTAATACCTGAATAATGAGTAACATCGAAATGTTACTAACAAACAGATGAAAATAATATCATAAATGTGATCATAAAATTGATTATGATTCTGGAATAAATCATTAACACTATTTAAATCATGATATTGGAGGTTTCGATACATATATAGCATATTAAATCTAAGGTAAGGGGTAACATTTCAAATCTCATTTTTATCCGAGATTGTTTATTCGTAAGTATTTACTAGGGTATATTTATCATCTACATACAGAATTTAAAAATATTCTTTATATCCTTATATAATTGTTTTATGTAAATTTTCCCCATTTTTTAATTTTTACTAATTGTATTGAATGGAATCTTTTGTCCTTTTTGGAATGATATACTTTTTGACTTTTCAGGAAAAGTATGAGAAGAATATTTTTTAACTTGATAGTTTAATAATTCTTTATTTTATTGATTCATAACCTACAAGAATAAAATATTATTTTCATATGAAATTATTTTTTCAAAAATTGTGTAGAATTTTTAGGAAGTAAAACGTTTTTTAAGAAGAAAGGATATTTTACAAAATAATTAATTTCAAGTGTTTTCTCAAAATTATTTTCCATCTACGATGAAACTATTTAAATAGGGTTATATTTCTATCACTTTTATTACTGTAATTTTATTGTGTTTATGATGTAAAGCTATTTAGGGGATCCATTTGTTTTATATCAATTATTATGGAATGATGCTTAAGAAAGACATGTTATTTCATGGGTTATGCTATGGTGAATGTTTGTATGTTTTTATGGCACATGTAAGGATGGTTTAATTATGATATGAGTGGGGACCTATATCTCCCTCAAGTGAATTGGGTAATGATTTATATCTCATGATATAGACATGATTTGAATGGAAAGTAAATTAGGTTCAGTAATACATGGCTGGAATATGGAGTGAAATCAGTTCTGTAATGGACTTTATCCACTATGATATTCTTGGAAATGAGCCTTGTCTAATTTGAAATGATTTTCTATACTTATGTGTGTATATTAAAAAATTTCATGTCCTTTGTTATGACTACTGGTATTACATTTCACATTTATTATTTATCTGGTGGCATGATATTATGATATTTTATATACATGATATGATTTTAAAATGTTTTTTTTCATATGATTATGATATGATTGATATTTTTCTTTTTTAGCCTTATTAAAAATTTGCGATCACACATTCATAAGTATCTTTTCCCTAGGACATAAAGAAGGGTATTAAGTAATATATATCCAAAAGATGTCCAGTTATGATGAAATAAGTGGGGGATAATGTAGATTTTTTATGAACCAATTGTCTATGTATCCTGGTTTCTAAATACACTAAACCTATAAGGGAATGGTGTGGATTTTATTATGTTATGTAATAAATATTCTTCAATGTTTAAGAAAATCTATATATAATGTATGGGTCATTATAGTTGGTATCATAGAAGAGGTATTATTAACATTTGGAAACTAGAATGAGGGATCCTTATTAATAACCCTAAGGATATGTCTAAGTATAGGTTACAATCTATTCCAAGTGTTTTAAAGATGTTCACGAATAACCTAGGATAAAATAAAATGTGTCCTAAATTAAAATTTTATTCTTGAATTATGTGTTTTTTTCAATTATAAATAGTGTTTCTCACACTATGCTTATTAGGTTTAGTCATTTGCTGGAACCAGAAGGAAACATGTTAATGTTGAAAGATACATGAACTGAAATGATTTCCCCCATAAGAAACCAAATGTTATAGGATTTGGAATTCAAAATCTTGTATCCATGCTCAAACAACTTTTGCAAGCTATGAATGATGTAGTAATTCCAAACGAGCAAAGCATGGAGCAATATTCTACTGAATCCTTCATGAGGAACCGTCAACCATCATTCAATGGGTATTATGATCCATTAGTGACTAAATAATGGATCATTTTTATTGAAAATATATTTTCAGTTCTACAATGTTCTAAAAATGAAAAATTCATCTTCTCAGTATATCATTTGGATGGGGAAGCTAATCAATGTTGTAATCTTATGAAGAATATGATTCAAAGAGATGAAATTTATTCCATAAAATTGGATGAGTTCAATAACTTATATTTCTATAAGCACATTCCTCGTATTCTATGAATAAGGATGGATAAGTAGTTCCTTGAACTTAAGAACAAGGATTATGAATTCATTGGTACCTACAAAGTAAACTTCACAAGACATACAAGGTACACTTATGAAATTATTTTCTTACCTGAGATTAAAATTTATTGATTATTTAGTGGCATAAGACCAATTTTTTGAAGGTATTCATCCATAAGGGACTTTAATAGCTACGAAGAAATTTTTCAATGTGCTCTCAAGTTTGAGATGGAGATTGGAGTATCCTGTCATTCATATTGGTTTGATAAAAAAAGAAATATGAAATTCAAAGGAAAATCTAAAGGCCACACAGAAAAGAAGATGTGTTTTCCCTTATGATCAAGGTGTGAAATTTTTTTTAGGGAATTTTATTCAAGGTAATATTAAATGTTTTATGTGTGTAAAATAAGGTCACTGTGTAGTTGAATGCTGAAGTTATGGGAAAAAGATGTCTAATGATGTGAATAAAGAAAAGGCTACACATAATGCCCCATCTACAATGTAATGCTCCAAGTGTAATGAAATGGGGTCATTATGCCAATAAATTCCTAATCCAAGTGTTATTGATGATTATCAACATCAAAAAACTCTTAAGGAAAAAGGCTCTAGAATGTCTCATGCAATCACTATCGACGATGTGGAGTATGATAATGAATTTGTAAAAGGTACACATACCATCCACTCTAAAGTAGAAAATGTTTTATTTGATTATGTATTAACCCACTCATTTATTTCTAAATAATATTCTAAGGGAATCATCGTATTATAACAAAAATTAGATGTTGACTTAGATGGGAAAACTATTAATGGCACAACAGTCACATTAAAAGTTTATAATTCTTCTCCGGTTTATGTTTGTTGAAATATGCTTCTTGAAAATCTTGTGATCCTTCCTATAATATAATTTGATATGAATCATGGTATCGATTAAAATTCTCTACTTATATCTCATTTCAATTGAAAATGATGGGAAGTCACATTTCATATTCTAGATCAATCTACGAGCATCTATTGATGAAATGATGAATCTAACCTTACAGTAGAAATTTCATACATCTTATGGGTCTTGATTCATATAAATTTTGGTCATTTGTCTCAAATGTCTGGGGAGAAACTAGTGATTAAGAATACACCTATTGCATGAGAATTTGATGATGTATTTCCAAATCAATTTCCATTTCTTCCACTAAATCTTGAAGTTTAGTTTTCAATAGAACTCGTACTAGGTGCTATGAATATTTCAAAAACACCTTATAAAATGGACCCAATTGACTTGAAGGAATTAAATAAGAAACTCCATGAGAATCTTGATAATGGATTTATATTCCCTAGTGCATCGCCTTGGGGAGAACATGTTCTATTTGTTAAGAAGAAATATGGATCAATCAGACTCTACATTGATTATCAAGAACATACAAGATCACTATCAAGAACAAATATCCTCTTCACCGCGTTGAAGGCTTATTTGACAAACAACATAGATCCCAATACTTTTCCAAGATTTTTCTTCATTCATGATATCATTAATTAAGGGTTAAAAAGGAGGATACCCCAAAGACAATATTACGTACAAGGTATGGACACTATGTGTTTTTAGTGATTCCTTTTGGTATTTATAATTCCACCACTATTTTCATCGATCTAATGAATAGAGTCTACAGAGACTATCTTGATCAATTTTTGGTAGTCTTTATTGATGATATTATTGTCTATTAGAAGAGTATGGAAGAACATGTTGAACAACTGGGAATTGTACTGAATACCCTTAGAAAGGAGAACCATTATGAGAAATTCACCAAGTAGAAATCTTGGCTTCAGAAAGTTTAATTTTTGGGTTACATAATCTCAAGAGAAGGGATATATATAGATCCATCAAAAATAGAAGATTTTGAAAGTTAGTCTAGACAAAAAAAAGTAACTCAGATCTGATGATTTCTTGGTTTGGATGGATATTATCAACATTTTGTGAAACATTTTTCACAATTATCTAATCCACTCACCATGCTGACATGAAAAATAGTTCTTTTTGTTTGGGAAGAGGAATGTGAAGATAATTTCAAAGTGAAAAAAGAAGGTTATCCAGTGAATCTATTCTCACACTAGATTGAAGTGGTGAAAGGGTTGTGATCTAAAATAGTGCATCGAAGAAGGGTTTGGTATGATTTCTCATGAAATAATGATTTGGTTATATCTTTTTCCTCATGAAAGTAGAAATTCCATGAGAAAAATTACCCAACTCATGATTTGGAGTTACCTGTGATAATCATTATATTATAGATAAGGATGCATTATCTTTATGGTGATGTGTGTGATATTTATACTGAACACAAAAGTTTAAAGAATATTTTCACACAAAATGAGATGAATATACACCAAAGAAGATGGTTGGAGTTGAATAACTATTATTAATGAATAATACATTACCACCCTGGGAAAGAGAACAAGGGGGAAGATTCCTTGAGTCTACAAGACCATGCTATCCTATCCATGATGAGGATAAAAAATGGTCCAATATTTATGGATTTTCAAAGGATGGATCTTGAAATTTTAAAGGGGATAAATCTTATATTTCTTAAATGAATTCTAAAACATATATACAAGTGAAGATTAAGAAGGTTTAGAAGAAAGATTTAATACAAAATAAGCTGAGAAATGTTTATAAATTCAACTATGACTGTGATGAAATAATAAGATTCGGTAACATGGTTTGTATTATTCCCATACAATAATTAAAGAAGTAGCTATTATATGAGGCTCATAGTTCTTCATTCTATATTCACCATGTAAGAACAAAGATTTAAAGGGACCTGAAAGAGTATTTATCATGGGATTTCATGAAAAGAGATGTCTCTAATTTTGTCTCTCAATGCTTGGTTTGTCAGCAAGTTAAAGCTGAGAGACAACAGTCTAAGGAGATGTTACAACCATTACCCATACCAAAATAGAATTGGGAATAAATAAAAAATGACTTTATTATCATACATCCCAAAACATCTAAAGGCCATAATGCTATATGTTTTATATTTGGTCGCCTTACGAAGTCATCACACTTCATTTCTATTAGTGAGGATTTCACTCTTGATCAGCTTTCCCGAATATATTTAAAGAAAGTTGTAAAATTGAATGGAGTACCACTTTAAATTATATATAATCATGATCTGAGGTTTACCTAGATATTATAGAGGTGTATTCAGTATGCTCTAGATACCGAGGCAAGTTTCAGTACTGCTAATCATCCTCAGATAGACGTTCAGTCTAAGAGGACAATTCTAACTATAGAGGACATGTTGATAGCTTTCTATTTGAATTTCAAAGGTGTTTGTTATCAACACCTAATTTTGGTGGAATTTTCTTACAAAAATAGTTTTCACTATAGTATTCACATGTCTCATTATGAATCCCTCTATGAAATGAATTATAGAACTCCAACTTTCTGGGATGAAGTTGGGGAATGGAAGCTATTAGGACCTAATATTGATGATGAAATGGCAGAAAAGGTAAGATCTATTTAACAAACCACAAGAGAAGCTCAAAGTTGAAAAAAACGTTATGCTGACAACTGAGAAAAATACTTAGAGTTTTATGTGGTTAATAAGGTCTTTCTATGAATATATCCATGTTAGAGAGTAATGATATTTGTAAAGAAGGGTAAGCTGAGCCCTAGGTATATTGGTCCTTTTGAAATTATGGATCGTGTTGGGAAGGTAGCTTTCCAATTGGAACTTCCACCAAATATATATCTAGTTTATGATGTGTTCCATGTATATCTCCTAATAAAGTAAATACCCAATCCTTCACATGTACTATGCTCAGAAGTGATACTGATGGTGAAAAATCATTCTTATGAAGAACAACCGATAAAGATTCTTGATCGTAGTGAAAAATTTCTACGTAACAAGACCACTCACATGAAAAAGTTTTATGGATAAACCAAAAATTTCTATAAGGTACATGGGAACTTGATGATATGATTAGGTAGAGGTATCCTCATCTATTTGTTTCCATGTCACGAATTTCGATGAAAAAATTCAGTTTAAGGGCTGTAGAATGCAACACCCAGATGTTTTTATGAAATATATTCTTTAAATAATATTTATTCTTCAGTAGATTGATTTTCATGTAATCCTGAGTTTAAAATAACTATGAGAAAAACTTATGATAAAATTACTGTTATATCCCATCTGTTAGGTTAGAGGTAATAATTATAACTAACTTATGGAAATGCATTGTGAATTTATTACCTATCAATTCTTTATATAAAATATAAATCAATTAGATATTTGTATTCTTGAGTGAATTGCTTTTGGTAGTGAAATTAATGAGATATATATGTGTTATATACTTAATAAAAATATTTTTTATATTCATGAAATAGATATTTTAGTCATAAGGTATGAATAAAACCCTATTTGATTAATAAAAACCTATTTTCATTTAAAAAAGGTTAATTTTACATCTTTAAATGGAGATCTCCTTTTAAATTAAGGTTTTGACACATTAATAATTTCTATATGTCAAAATAAAAATGTTATTTTGAAGAAGGATATAAAAATTTACATTGCATGAATTTCTGATAGTTTTCTGATAACATTCATGTTTTGATGAATGGTAAAAAAAGCTAAATTTTAATTGAAAATAGATTTTATCATTGAAATAAATTATGGTTAAATTATATTAATTAATGGTTTAATAGATGAAATAGAATATATTTCTACCAATTAATATAACTTAGGTCATTGAAATTAATTTTACATTAAATTCATATGTACAAACATTTCAATCTTTTACAATATTTTAGCCTTTAAAACCCGTTTTCTCATTTCAACAATGAGATTAATTTTAAAGTTATTACTAAAACTTTTTTGTTTTGAATTTTAAAAACTAGATTCGATATTTGGAATCATTAGGTCAAAATTATATAAATATATTTATTTTATTTTTGGGCAATATGAATTGTAACGTTGGTAAATTTATTAACACGTTAAAAGGGTAAATCGAGTAATTATGGTAAATATGATATTATAAAATTACCATAACACTTATATAAATATAATTGGATGATAATAATTTTCCATAAAACATAATTGGGTTAATATGGTATCAATTGGAACCCAATTGGATACGATTAAGAAAATTAATTTATTTTATTTAAAGAAAAATGAAATATGTGTCACTCAATCTTAAATAATTAATTTTTTTAATATAAGGTAGTATAGAAGATAAATTCGATTATAAATACACATTTAAAATGTTATTTTTTTTCTTTATTATGAAAATTTCTTTAAAATTTTTAGAAAATAAATAATTACCTTAACGTCTTATACTTGGATGATTCAAGAATTAATCTATTGATTAGAAATCAATAAAAAAATTATTATTAAAATATTAATAACCATAAAAAGTCCAAAAAACATGAAAAAAATTTATTGGTCGAGTATATATCAACCATAAGAATTCAAGGGTCGACGTATTGACCATTTGGATCCTTATAGATAATATTATGACAAAAATATTATTTTATTAAAAGTGAAGATAAATTTGTCACAATCATATTTTAAAAGAGTATAACATTTTTAATGTTTGTTTTTTTTAGAAGAATAATTCGACTAAAAGTATTATTCTGAAATATAATGGGTATGTATTTGTCATATTATATTATTTTAAATTTATATTCAACAAATAATTATATTAAATAATTACACAAAATTGCGGTAGTAATTATTTTATTAATGAAGAGATCAAATAAATGTTCTTAAAAATATCTTAATAAATACAATTTGGGATAATTATTATGGAAAATGAATTTTTTAGATAACCATAACCCCTTAGGGATATAATAATGTTTTTATCGAGGTTCACTTATTATTTTTATATTTCTAAAAATCTATATATTAAATAGTTTCAAAATTGAAACTATTGATATTTCTTAAAAATAAGGATTTCTTAAATTGTATAAAAATCCTAAAATATTTTTATAAATATAGGATAATTATTATATGGTATATGTTGTTCTAAAGGATGCATTTATGGTCTAATATAATTCAAATAATTAAATATTTTACCCATTTATTATTGAATTTTTTAGCCTAGTTTGAAATTAAATAGAATAACCAAGTGTCAATTAAAATGATAATGCTTAAACTGACATAAAAACTTTTATAAAATTTATTGGTAGATTATATTAAAAAAATATCTCATACAATATATTAATTGGATACATTTTGGATGTTTTATGTAGGTTTTGATTTTAATATAAATTTATATTTTTGAGGTTTCCAAAAGTGCCCCACACCTTATTTATAAAAGGGAACTTCCTTCCTCAACCATTCACTTCATCATGAGCCTTCATGATCGACCATAACCTACCCATTTTACTTATAAATATAACTAGAATCAATATTAATGTCCTGGTATTATTGAAATACTATCTATATTGGTCTAAGTGGAGATTTAGAGGAGGCACATCGAAGAAGAGGTAATATCATTGACCAATTCTTTCAAACTTCTTTCTTCTTCTTCCACCTCATTAGTTGATTCATTATAATGTAATAAATCTAGTTGTACTTATATAAATAAGGGATATTATGAATATGAAACAACCATAGTCTAGCTTCTACCAATCATATGAAATATAAAATCACCATGCATGCGTACATACAACTTACCGTCTCCACACCGTGGTGTAATCCGTTTTCACCACCACCTCACATAGATGGGTATAATGATGGAATTAATATATATATATATATATGAATTATATAAAATTATATTTTTTATGAGATACAATACACCATCCACTTGAATACCATTCATCAATTATGGGAATGATATCATCGCTCGTGCATACGTACAACTTACTATCTCCACAGTGCGATGTGATTCGTTCTACATAATATTCATTATAACATGATTATATAAAATAATTGAATGAATAAATATGATATATATTATACTAATAACATTAATTAAATTATATAACTATAAACTAAAAATAAAATTATGAATTTATCTGAAAAAAATACATAAGAACAGAAAGCAGTTAATACCCGAAAAACGAGTAACAATGAAATGTTACAAACAAATGGATTAAAATATGATCATAATGTTATCACAAAAATTATTATGATTCTAGAATAAAGCTATAACATTATTTAAATCATGAATATAGAGGTTCATATACATAAAAATCATATTGTATCTAAGGTAAAGGATAATTTTGGAAATCTCATTTTTATCCAAGATTGACTATTCATAAGTATTTACTTGGTTATATTTATCTTCCACATAAATGTTTCCTAAATATATATTTATAAATATTCTTTATATCCTTATATAATTGTTTAATGTCAATTTTACCCAATGGTTTATTTTTACTAAATGGTATTAATGTATTCTTTTCTCATTTTTGGTATGAGGTACTCTTTGACTTTTGAATCAAAAGTACGAGAAGAATATATTTTTTAACTTGAATGGTAGGAATGGATTTGTACACTTTCATAATTCCTTAATTCCTTGAATAATACCCTAAAATAATATATGTTTATTTTCACATAAAAATTTTTCTTCTAAAATTGGGTGTTATATTGGGGAAGGAAAACATTTTTCAAGAAGAACGAATATTTTCCTCAAGAAGTAATTTCAAGTGATTTATCAAAATTATTTTCCATCTAGGATGAAACTATTTAAATAGGGTTATATTTCTATCCCTATTGTTATTATTTTTTTTATTGTGTTTTTTATGTAATTATATTTAGTATATACATTTTTTAAATCAATTATGATAGAATGATGTTTAAGAAACCCATATTATTTCATGGGTTATTTTATGGTGAATGTTTTTAGGTTTTTGTGGCATAAGTAAGAATGGTTTCATTATAGGATGGGTGGGACATATATCTCCCTCAAATTTATTGGGTAAAGATTTATATCTCATGATATAGAAATTAATAGAATGGAATGTAAATCTGGTTCAGTAATATGTGGTTGGAACAAGGAGTGAAGTCAGTTCATTAATGGACTCTATTAGATATGATGGTCTTAGAAATAATCCTTGAATAATATTAACTGATTTTATATTCTTATGTGTGTATGTAAAAACATTTAATGTCTTATGTTATGACTTTTAGGAGTATATTTAACTTTTATGATTTATCCCATGACATGATATTATGATCTTTTATATGTAGGATAATATTCTCAAATGTTATTTTCTTATGATTATGATATGATGGATATTTATTTTACCCATACAAAGAAATTGAGCTCACCCTTTAATTTTTTAATTTTCCCCAGGTCATGAAGAAGGGTATTAAGCAAGATATGTAAAAAAGGAGTCTATTTTTTAAGAAATAAACAGGAGACAATGTATATATTTTATGAACCCGTTTATGTTTTCCAATTTCTAAAGACACTAAACCAATACGGTCTTTTCATGGTTGTTGTTATGTTATGTAATAAATATTCTTCAATGTTGAAGTAAAATCTATATGTAATGTATGGGTCTTTATATTAAAATCCCTATTAACCTATCCAAATATTGTTTATTGATTATATTAGAAACACATCCTATCAAATTATCTAATAACATTCAATTTGGATATATGTTTCTAGAGAATGAATTTATTATATTTTTATAATTTAATGAATTCCAAAATTTACCCACCTCAATTATAAAAGAAAACATCTTCCTTTACTTATTTACACTACCTTGATCCATCTAGATTTTAAAAAAACTATCCATTACTATTATAAAAATATGTTTCATTGTTATTATTATATTTTTCCCCAAAACCCTAACCAATGTCACTTAAGAAGAGATTTAACGGACTTCTATGGAAGAATATGTTATCAGTTTTTCAAAACCCTTCCTGTTTATTTATTTTTCTAATTCATCTTAAAATGTGGTTAACATCATAATATAATAAATATAATATAATAAATATATTATTATTATTATTATTATGGGATAACCATATTCCATATATCTTCCATCCTATGAAAATAAAATCCATCACTTGTGATTTCAAATGGCTTAGAATCTCTATGTTACTGTGTAAATAATTGTTGATCTCTATTTCACATGGATTGTTGTCAATAACTAAGTAATGAATATATATTTTATATTTATGAAATACAAATTGATTTTAAATTATCATATAACATATAACTTCTTTATTTCATATCCATTAAAAAATAATAATGTTTCTTCTCGTTACGATTGAAAAACAACCTCTGTGAAGGGATGTGATAAGTTTTTTATTCACTCTTTAAATATATGGTAACATGGATTGGTTTAATTAATATGGATGATATATATGTTAAAATAATAAATCTATAAATGTTAATTATTATTTATCATTCTATGTTTCCATCCTTCAAAATGTGAAAATGGTGTTCCTACGCACGTACGACAAACCATCTTCATGAAAGGGGTAATTCATTTTTCCATCTCTACCTTTTATGGATTACTATAAATGCATATATAATGAATATATATGTTAATAATATCATAATTATAGACTTGGAGATTCTATAACCATGATAAAAAGAAATTTACTGAATCTAAAAATCCAAGACATACATGAAAAATGAATCATTTATTACCCAAAACAGTATTTTTGACAAAAAAATGTTAATTAATGGTTGATAAATGATTATAATTAAATCATATTTGATATGGTATATGTGATAATGGTCATATAATAAATTAATAACAAGTATATATTTACTATATATGAGTTTTGAACACATATAAAGGACGCTAGACATGAGTTAATGTTTTAAGTCATAATCTCATCATTATTATAGATTGTATATGTTTACGTATTACATAGGGGAAATATTGAATTTTTAAATATTTAAACCAATAAGTTTTATTATAATTTTATTATTGAAGAATATTTTATATAATAGTACCATTTTCCTTTATTTTAATGTAAAATTATGGAGAAATTGTTTTTTTGAAAGGATTCGTTTATTTATCTCTTCTGTTGAATATCCTTTTTCTTATATATCCATGTTTTGTAAAATTATCTTTGATAATTTATTCAAAAATTTAAAATGGATTTTTAAATACATTTTGACCTATGTTTTACCATTAATAGGTTTAAAGATAAATATTCTTATCAATTTCCAAATGCGGTACTATTTTTGTTTTACTAAAAATGTTAAATGAACTACTATTTTATTATATATGACATAAATATAATTTATTATCACCGTGTCCATTACATTATTTCAATATTACTCCCAAAATTGTCAAAACATTTGTAAATTAAATGTTCCACCTAATATAAATTTATAGATTTTAACAGTTATTTTCATATTGAAAATGGTATTGTAATAAAAAAATTTAATGAACTTTTTATGGTATTTTTATTCATAAAAAACAATAACACTTATTTTAATTTTTATTCACTAGGGATTTGTTGTAATGAAAGAATGCATATTATTTTTTATTGATGTTTTATGAAAAATTTAAATTATCATGTACTACATTTATATCATTCTCCATATTACACAGTATGGTTTTTAGTTAAGGGAAAATAATAACATTTAGTAAGATAAGTTTTTCAATATTAAGGTTTATGTTGAATATGTTTAACCCCTTTCTTACAAAGAATTCATTGGTATTAGTAAGTGGTGGTAAGAGCCAGCTATAGTCCCTTGATGAATTAGTAGGTTTCATGAGACATATTATATTGGGTTGGCTATAGACTTACCCATTGATGTATATATCGTGGAAAAAGTCCTTGATGATATTTTTAGATGTCCTAGATGAGGCTATGATGATATTTTTCATATTTCCACCATTATTCATTTATCATTATGAAACCAGTCATCAATTTCCATGTGGATTTTTGATTTGTTATATTGTCTATGACTATGTTTCTAGATAATGGTATTATTTATATGGAATTATTTTTCATCATTTATTCATACCATATTACTATTAATTCCCATGTTATGAATTATTTTGAATTTATTTTTAGTTATTTACCTTTCCATATTGATTATTCCATATATATTAATGTTACATTTTATTAGATTCTTACCCTAACTGTACATCTCATCTAGGAATAGTTATATACTTCCGTTACCAAGGGAAATATGAAGGCTATTATGATTGATATTAAGCTCTATTTTAAATAAATTTATGGTGTAATAAATGAAAATAGTTTATTTTATTTTAATTATTTTATTTTTTTTGTGAATTTAAACTATACATCTAGTTTTATAAGATTGCTAAACTATTGGTTATCCAGGATATTACTCCTTCTAGATAGTTCCAATTCAATAATGTATCCAGGGAATATATAATTATAGGGTTTAGTTTTTTAAATATTTTTTTGACACTGTAAATAATTATTCCTCTTTTAATTAAAAAATAAAATGAATTCACATGTATGTTATGGAAATCACATGTGCCTACCATTATGAATGAACACAACCTCATGCCAAAGGTTAAATAACCAAACACCGGCCTCTTTCCAATGGGTCAATGTCCAAAACCACGCAAATAATAAATCTGAAAACTCCATGTGGGTCAATAATCGTGAAATCAAATAACAGTAACATTCAAAACTAATAATGGGAATTCCATGCCCCTAGTAACCAGGATTTCCTACTTGAAATGGTATCCTCAATACACCAATCCTATAACACCATGAGAGTTTATAAGTGGATAATCATATTTTTTTATAGTATATAGCATGCATCGAAATTCATATAAGATAATGTAACACACTTTTACATTAAAAATATTTTTCTTTTCAGATAAATCCTCTATATTTGATAGGAATCACTAAAGGAAACACTGGGTTTGAACAAAACAGGATACTCAAAAAAATTATTATTATCTAAACAAGACTATTATAAAATACCCATTCATGTGATGGGTATGATTAGAAACTACTGAACAATAAATAATTATTTAGTTTATACATTTGTAAAATAAATTCAATTTTTAACTAAGGATTATAAATAAAATAATAACTATTTGAAAGGGATACAAATGTTTTCAGAAAAGACATATTTTTCTAAAAGGTGGTTTATTCGATCATTGTGCATTAAATTTAAAATTATTTTTCCAACTTTAGATAATTTATTTTATGAAATAAACATATTTATTGAAATCTTCATGTCATCATTATGTGTTTTTTTATTTGTTTTTATTTTTATAAAAATATTCATTTTATGATGAATAGTCAAACATGTTTGTTTTCATTGAAAACTGTATTTTCATTTAAATTATTTAAAAAGATAAACTATAAATTAAATTAGGTTTAGTGTAAAATTTTAATATTATAAAAAATTATAACAAAATTATATCATAGATTTCAATTTCATATTGAATTTTCATAAAAAAGTATTCTATACTTATGAGAATTTTCTTTTTGAAAACCCACTATAAAATCACGTATGTAGTTTTATTTTAAAAATTAACACACCAAATATATAAATTAGAATTATAAAAATTGATTAAATATTATTAATAAAAATATTTTATATTATATATTTATGTGAAATTAACTTTCACCATAATTAATTGTGAAAATAGTTTAAATTAATTACTGTGGTTATGCTAAAAATAGGTTTACTATGGGGTTAATCTAAGAATATTAGGGTAAACAATGAATTAAAAAACATCTAAAACACATATTATGAACATATAAGGACCCTATAATCTCTATTTCAATATAAATAACCATTTTAGAGGCTTTTGGTGGGGGATAAATGTGGGTATCACTTTATATTTTCCAAAATTCCATGTTTATCCTATCCCATGGTTATAAAAGGCCACCACTCTTATACCATATTCACTATTATAATACATTTTTGTTACTAAACTACATACCAAAAAACCTTCCTTACATACCTAAACACATCCTATATTGCTTATTTTTATTAAAAATTCCACATTATAAGGCTTCATTTATAAACCAAATGTGGCTCTCCGAAGAAGAAGTAAATGTTTTAAACATTTGTATTTTTTAATTTCTTATAACACCTCCTTAAAAACATATTTATGAATGATAATATAATAACAATATTATATATTATATATAGAAATATTATTATGTTAAATTCATTACTCATAATCATCTCCACTTCCATCAAATATAAAAAAAAATGTTGATAGTGTACAATGGACTACCACTTCGCAAAATGATGTAATTCAATTTCCATCACTAACATTCATGGTTTTATATAATTATTTGTTTAAAAAATATATATGATATTAATGAAATTATTATACTTATGAAATTTGGATATCATATATACATTCTTACATTTCATTCCATGTGGGATTCAATGACGCCTCTCTTGTGTATGGAGGACTAATGCCTCACAAAGATATATTATTCATTTATTCCATACACATTTAATGGAAGGTATTAAGGATAAATTTAATGATCATATGTGATATTTTTGAACTATAAATACTTATTTAAACATAATATTACATCTATCTTATTACAATTTAATCTGTTGGAAAACATTAATGCCACTCGTGCGTATGTGTGGTCTACCGCATCAACGTAGTGATATGAAATGTTATTCTACTTATTTTTACATAGAATTTTATAAAAATGTATTTGATTAATATATATCTTATATATTAAATAGTAATTATTCTTTAAATATCAGTTTATATTTATTTTCCTTTGTTTGGATCCACTGATAAAAAATGAAATAACTTTCATGAATACATACGGTTTACCATCACCAAGAATGGTGTAATCCATTTTCTACCTATAACATTAATAGATTACAATAAATACATACATAAATATATATATATAATATGATATTTATATCAATTTTAAAATACTTGAGATTTTTTAAACATGATAACATTAAAAACAACACAATTACTGAACTAAAAAATACTTGGAAAATAATGAAAGTATCACCCAAAACATTTATCTCTACAAATAATTATAAATAAAAATTAGATAAATAAATATAATTAAATAATTTATAGAATGTTATAGAAGAGTTTTAATGATTATTATATTTATAAAAAACCTATATTTATTACGTTAGATATTTAGACACACAAGAATGAAGTCAAACATGAGGTAATGGTTTCTCTTCGATCTTTTACATCCATGTGACATACACCATATTCACCTATTATGAATTTATGTGGTGTATATAATTACCAATTTTATATTTTATATCATTTTTTTATTTCATGGCTTTTAAAATTTAATTAGATTTTATTTCTTTCATGGGGATTATTTTTTAAAATTTACCAATGTGGTAAGGGTTTATTTCACAACATCATCATTATTCATGATTTTTTTGTTTACATATCCAGTAGGTGAATTATTTGACATTTCTATCTAAAAATATATAAATTTTATTATATTAATTTTATTTTTAATATTTTTCATGTAATCGTATTATTTTTGGACACTTTGAAACATAAAATTATTAACAAAACAATTTTAATAAATTTTGAATTTCTTTATCTAATCAGTCGAAAATTCTGTTTCATCAAAATCCATGATTTCTAAAAATGTTCTCAAATTTTATTAGATTTTAATAAAATTATCTAATATATTTCCCCCATTATTAATTTTTACAAAATGATTTGGAAGGAATATTTATGTTGTTATCAAAACAAGGTCTTTTAGAATTTTACAAAAAATGTAAAACAAAAATTTGTTCTAACATGTACAACATGAAAAAAAGTATCTTTCGTCCTGACCACTGAATGTTTTAATTAATAATTTTCATGTTTGAAATGGTATTTTCAAATAAAAAAATTTTAAAAATATTTTGTGAACTTTTTTTACAAATATTTTTAAAGTGATTATGTTATTTATTATGAAAACTGTAGTTAATGAAATTTTTATGGTATTTATATTCATCAATGACACAAACCCTCAAGTGTACAAATGATACCCTAAGAATATGTTTTATTGAAATTATGTGTACTATTTATTTCATTGGTTTATAAATAGTTTGAATATAAATTTATAATCTTATTAATATTCACATTATTTCTCAGGATGGTTTCTGATTAGGATTTTTTGATTGGGGTATGTATTAAAATTTCATTTTTTATTTTTTAACATGAATGTTTATGTTGATAACGTTTACCATATTTAATATTATGAATACATTGAAATTAGTATCTTTTGGGGGGAATTATTATAGATATCCCCTCGATAAATCAAGTGGTCTCCCGAGAAAAATTAGTTTTCCTACTTAGATGTGTTTCTATCCATAGATTTAACTATCCTATGAAATCCCTTGATAGTTTCAAATGTTTTGTATTAGGATTTTCCTCATTGTGAGGAAATTTATATCTATGTGATTATTTGACTAGTTAGAATATCCATGTATATTTTTCAATATTATTTTAATCTTTATATATCTTTATTTGATGATCATTTGTATATTCCATATTATACTCAATTTTTTTATTAAATGGAATGTGTTTTAGTTATTTAACATGTAAAATTTATTATTCTTATTAACTCATGATAAATTCTATTGTATCCATAATCTTATTGAGCATCTGATCTCACCAATTTCATATGTTTTATTTTTCATTGGATTCTAGGAAATGTTTCATAGTTTTTATGCAGAGATACACTAGAAGAAAATGGAGTCCTCAAAGAAAAATAAATTTTGTATTTTATGTTGGAAAATGTAATGTGAATTTATTATATGTATTTAGTTTAATAAGACTAGTAAACTATATGTTCATTTGGTAATTGATACCATTTATCTTGTTATAATGTAATAATTTAGACACTAGCTCTGAGTTGTATGAATCAAGGATGTTACAATTTGTATCTATTTGTTTAGTACAATCCATGAAAACTACCATTATAAAAAACATAGAATAGAGAACATAACCCTATGATATATAATGAGGATAAATATAGAAGATATTATTAATGTTTTGGTCAGATAGATATTATGTGATTTTTATTGAAATTCATCCCTATGTGGATACTACAAGTGGACGTGGTTTTGGCACAAATGTAACTAGGGGTAACAACTCCCAAAAAGTTTTGTCAGACCTGACTCATGAATTACCTGGTATACGACAATGAGACTTACCATACACCATATTTGAAACTCCTTGAGGATTTTTTTAGGATAATTCGCATTCACATTACAAAACTATATGATTGATTTGAAAATATTTTTATGATTTGGAAACTTTCTCAATGAAAAAGGTTTTTGTTTATGAGATTAGCCAAGCATAATATTTTCAAATTACATTATGTGTTTCAATAGTTTTAATATTATAAATTACAATACATAATGATATAATATAATCTATAGTATGTAATTTAACTGAAAAGTAGCATATTAGAAGGAATGGAAATAGTATCAATACAGATAATCTAAAGAATAATAATGGTTGTATCTTTGTTTGAATTTATCTAATCATTTAAAGGTAAATACTATACAAAAATTTCTCATCATAAGAGGAAATAATTTCATGTAATATCATAATATATAAAAAATGAATTTTGAATTATGGAAGATAAGGAAATAAATATATGTAGAGTATGATAGAGAAACAAATGGATAAGGAATGGATGAGAAAGAAGGGATTTCCCACAAGTGATAAATTTGCAAAGAAACAAACTTGTACATGATTGAAGGGAAAACATATTTTCTACATTTTTATAGTGAAATTACACCATTCTTATAATTTGAAGTGTGAAAAATGAAATAGACAATGTTAAATTCTTCAACTGTAAGGAGATAAGGAACTATGAAAATTGAATTCCTCAAGAGTCAAGGGAATATACCTCAAAATATGGTAAAGGATCATAGTCAAGCTTATGATATTTCCATAGATGAAGTGGAATGGTTAATTTTATTGTGTTTGAATTAATTTATTATGTAATAGTGTTATTTTAACAATGATATTATGGCTATAATAATAATGAAATGTATAATGATTATACTATAGTACTATTTCATAATACACCTGAGAGAATATGTTGAATGGTACTATCACGAAACCCTCCCTCAAAATATACCTCTCCTTGGGTGAAAATGAATAAAGGGAGATAATGACCCCTAATTCCTACCTCCAGTAGGCCCATAGGTGTTGAATAGTAACAAGGGTATACAAATCTCACAAAATAGGAGGCATTACCCATTTATAGTAAACATGGTTGGGAGATAAGATTTATCAACCCAAAATAAACTCCAATACATATATAAATGAAAACGCAAATCCATCCCACATGAATGTTTAATATAAAATAATTACAAATAAATATAAACTCTAAGGTATTTACCAAAAGTAAAGCTAAGTAGAGACACAAAAACTATCCCAAAGTCCATGCTAGTAACGCCCATCACAGTCCCCATAGTCCTCTTGGAAACTTGAATGTAGTTTTATAATGTATGGTGAGAATAAAAGTATTCTCGGTTGGAAACCAAAGTCTCTCATTAACAAGTGATAGAATAATACTAATTATCTTATGAGAAAATAGAATAACCAACAAAACCTAACACGACATATTAACCATCCCCACCTCACCAAGGAACACTACAAAAAATAATGCATATCAAGTAAAAAAATATAGTATCCACATCGACAATATGGTACCCCGCACCACTTTCCCATTGAATAGAAACTCTCATACCCTAATGAAAAACATCCCAGAACTCCCACCTCTTCTGAACACACCACATCACAACCCACCTGCATACACTCGGGCCTCACAACCACATCTCACCCATAGAAAACTCGGCATCATACCACAATATATCCCACACGCACACACCTAGAACCCATAAATAAATCTCCACCACAGACACCTGGCCCACATTACACATCAAATACCAAAGGCACATGGGAAAAATACACATCTCATCCTCAATAAAATTGGGAAACAAAACACATCTCATCCTAAAGACACATAGGAAACACAACTCAACTGCATACACCTAGGCCTCATGAATCACAAATTTCCTGATGAATCATGGTCTTTCACTACCTAGAAGAGGGAGAAGGGAAGAGCGGGTGGCCATCCATCTATTCTCCCACCAGGATGTTGGGAGGGACATCGTCCCCCATGAATATGGGGGGTGTCTGTAACATTGTGATCAACTAGAGTGGGGTTCATATAGAAGTCAAAAAGAAAAATAGATGATTATTTACATAATACCAAACAATAAGTCCCAACCTATGGTTTTCAACCAATAGTCAACTAATGGTACCACCTATGCGGCTTCCTCCAAATGCATTTATTATTATCAACAATAGTCACTTCGAAGGATGATAAATTAAAGAGGCTTCAAAAAGATCATTTTCTTAAAAACCCTTCTTATCATCATTTATCTTTGACCTAGTTCACATTATTTTTTAACAATTCATTTATTCATTCCAATAGTACCCGAGAATCTTCTAAACACAAGCCATATTAAAAAACATAAAAAAAAAGTCATCTAAGAAGGAAAATATCCATACAAAAAAAGTAGCTTCACATTACTCTTCATTTAACACCAATCTATACTATAACAATTACCAATCCTGAACCACAAGGTTGAAATTTCTTCATTATTATCATGGAGAAAGTCTTTGTGAAAATTTCCACACCAACCACTACCAATATCATTCTTCAATGTAATTTTACCCAATCCATCCTCTCACCATTGAAAAACCCCATGTCAAAGCTGCACCCAAAAAATATCTCACCACAACCATCTCTACATCCCTTCTGCATAACCACACCACAACCATCACATCCATAAACATAAACATAACACAACCTAATTGAATTCCCACTAAAAAACAACTCTCACCTATTCTACAATAAATAAATCTCTCAACCTCTGATTCCATTACACCGCCTAAACCACCCCACATCACCCAACCATTCCCACAACTATACCACCATAAGAAAAATAAAAAAAACATATTAATATTTAATAAGAATATATTATTTAATTCCCTTTATTATATTTCGAGGTTATCATAGAAAGTATGATCTAAGGAAATCCATTTATTAATCGGGTGTACGTGGTTAACAGTTTTTTCATAATATTTATTTGACAAGGAACAAAAAATTAAAATTCCTATTATATAATCAGTGAACAAGAAAAGGCCCCACTGACAATGATTTTGAATAGACATATAGACCATATATTTCACATAAAAAACCACAATAAATAATCGAATATTATACATCACTTTTCCCCAGCCCCTGCATATTGATTTTAAACAGTTTAATTATCCTAGTTAATCTGAATTCAATCATATCCTCAACATTTATTCACCCTCCCACATGATAAATATATAAAAGTATGATGAATGGAAACCTACTTAGAAGATGAACCGATCCAAACATCCTTAATGGACCAAAGAATAGGGTGCACATGTAGTAGGAAACCACTATAGGAAAAATGAAATCAAAACTACACAACACCAAGACATAGATATTTGGGGAATAAGGGTTTGGAGAACACCAAGAGAAATAAAAAACACATACAAAAAAAAATATATTGGATTTATAAAGGCCAGTTCCTAAATCAATGGAAGAAACCATTTTTAAAATCCATTAATGGAGGATCTTGACCAATACCATGTAGTTTTTAAGGTCAAAGGAAGCTTCAAGCTTTTAGAAGATAAATATAATTCTAAATAGATACAAAAACAATTAAATTGGTTTTTAAAATCATTTTACGTAAAATAATATGTTATAATGGGTGAGACTAGAAAATTTAAAAAATCTAGAAAAATAACAAACTTCTGGAAATCAATCACTGTTAGGTGAGTAACCGGTGTGATTCACTTTTGTGAGTCACCAAAATGGGATACTAGTGTGAGTCACCAGTGGAAGTCACCATTCTAACTCATTTTTCCCAACTCACTATTGGATGAGCTACCGGTAGATGATTTACCATTAGATGGATCACTATTGGATGGGTCACCATTAGTTGAGACATCATTAGATGAATCATAGTTGGATGAGATACTAATGGACGAGTCACTGTTGGGTGACTCACCGTTGGGTGACTCATCATTTGATGACTCGCCATTGTAAGAATCACCATTGGTCGAGCCACTATCAGATGACTCATCATTGGGTCAATCATTGTCGTACAACTCACCATTGGTGGCCTACCATCATTACCTACTATCACAACCTACTGTCAGTTAATCACCTTTTTGAGTCACCGATGTGAGTCACCATTCTAACTCACCAGTCCTAAGTCACCATTTCAAGTCACTATTGCAACCTACCATCACCAACAACCATTGGAAAAACTGAAAAAATACAATGTTTTTGATAAGGTTTCCTTGACCTCACATAACACCTCAAACATCAAATTTTCACAATGTAATGGACCGTTGAGGTCTGAGCCATTACATCAAATACCTATCAAACTATTCTCATCCTCAATAATCCAAAACCTACCCATGGAGATGAATAGAGGTTTAACAACCACCCCATGATACACCTATTATAACGACCCATACTTTACATACATTGTTAATACTTCAAAATTGAAGCACACTTATTACAACATATGACAAAACCACAAAGGACTGTATAGGTATAGTGTCTTTAGAAACTGGGAAACATAAACAACTGGTTCATAAATCTTCTACAGTGTCTCCCATTTATTTCATCATATCTAGGGTCCCTTTAGCATATTCTACTTAATATCCATCTTCCTGACCTGGGGAAAAGAAAACATAAAAGTGTGAACTCAAATGCTCAGCAAGGGAAAATAAAAGAAATAAAAATCATATCATATCTTTTTGAAAATCATAACCTGCAAAAGAGATCATAATATCTTAACATGGAATAAATCATAGAAGTGAAAATGATATCCCCATAATCATAACATGAAACTTTAAACTTTGTGGCATGCACACATAATCATGGAAAATCATTTCTTGTTAGTCATGACTCATTGCCAAGACTATCTTAGTGGACAAAGTCCCTTTTCTGAACCGAGTCACCCTCGTTCCAGTCCTGTTTTACGGAACCGGTATAACCTACCGTTCCAGCCATGTCTATCTCATAAGATATAAAATCTTTACCCAATTCATTGGAGGGAGATATAGGTCCCACCCATCTTATAATGAATCCTTTCTTATGTGTTCCACATAATCATAAATCATACATCATCGCATAACCCATGTAATAAATATGGGATTCTTAAACAACATGACATCATAAAACAATTCATATAAGATAGAGGAATTCATAAAAATGTTTCCATCACAACATAATGAAATCCATGTAATAATAGGGATAAAAACAGAACCCTTTTATTATCTTAGATGGAAAATAATTTTGATAAAATACCTGAACTTCATTCTTGAGGAAAATATCCTTTCTACTTCAAAAACACTTTTCCTTTCTTAACATGTCATACAATTTTGAAATAAAAGAAGTTGATTAAAAATAAACTTGAATACTTGTAAAGGAAGCTTCTTGGAAATAATTTTTTAGAAATTCATTCATGCCGTATAAGTTAAAAAAAACATTCTTTGTACTTTTGTCGGAAAAGTCAAAAAGTACCTCGTACGAAAAACAACAAAAGATTCCTTTCATACATATTACTAAAAACTCACCGAAGGGTAAAAATGGATTTAAACAATTGTAGGTGGATGGAAATAATATTACATATTGAGGAAACATGGATGTGGATGATAAAATACACCCCAGTAAATACTAATGTATAAACAATCTCAGATAAAAATGAGATTGTGATATTTCCCTTACCTTAGGTCCGATTTTCTTTGTACGTGTCCGAAGCTCCTGTATAATGGTTTAAATAATGTTATTGACTTATTCCAGAATCATACATATTGATATGATATCATATATGGTCATATTCTTAGCTTCTTGTTAGTAATATTTCATTGTTACTTGTTACTCGGGTCTTTATTGCCTTTTGTTCTTATGCGTGTTTTGCCGAATACATTCTTATTCTTCTTTTAAGGTTATAGATACCTTATATCCATAATGGTATTAGTGTAACATATATAATATTTATTAATTCAATTCATTTATATAATTACTATGTAATGATGATCATGTAGAACGAGTCGCATCACATCGTGGAGACGGTATTCCGTACGTACGCACGAGTGATGATATCGTTCCTATGATCGTGGAACTGTATTGGAGTATATATATATTATTTCAGTATCAATATTACTTTATAATAATCATAAATAGTTACTCATTACACCATTATACCCATCCTTGTAAAGTGATGGTGGAAAATAGATTACACCACGGCGTGGAGACGGTATTCCGTACGTACGCACGCGCGGTGATTTCATTTTTCCGTAGGATGGATAGAAGGTGAATTAGGGTTGTTTCATATTTATAATAACATATCAGTATGTAAGTAATAATGATATTATTACTTTATCATGAAACAACTAAAGAAGAAGAAGTTGAAGAAGAAAGAAATTGAAAAGATCGGTAATGGATATTACCTCTTCTTTGGAACGCTTCTTTGAATCCTCCACTTAGGGAACTAAGATTGGTATTTGAAGAATACCAGGATCTCTAGGATTATTCTAGGGAAGTGGAGAGGAGAAAATGGTAGGGGTTGGCCGAGCTTGAGTTCTCAAATTTGTGTGAGGAGGAGGGGGAGGAGGTGCCCTTTTATAAGGGAGGAGAGGGGCACCTTAGGAATACCTCAAAATATTATTTTATATTAATGTCAAAATCGGTTTATAATGGTTCCAAAGGGTCTTATTTAGAAGCTAAAGTGGGGATGGGTCGAAATCATATCAACCAATAGGATTTAGACAAGTTTAGGGTATTATTTTAACCTTATCAATTAGATTTAACTCTAAGTTAAATAATTTAACTTTTACCGTGTCTTTTTGTTTTCTTTCACTATATGGTTAATACACTTACTATAACATGCCAAAAGAACCCCAAATTGTTTATTATTAATATATATATCCTTATCTAAGTCATTTAGCCGAACCTTAGATTTTTAGGAATAAAATAACAATTAATAATATAATATTTTATTTAAAAACTATTTTGTGTCAATTTTGACACTATTTGATATATGATTTTTTTGAAAGTCATAAAAGAATTATATATTCGAATCAAGTTGATTAAATCAACACTAATATATCATAGTAACCTAGAAAATTTGTTTAATTCATAAAAAGTCTCAAATTACATTTATTATGGTGTTTATAACATCAATTATGTCAATATTTCATAAATAAGATAATTACTGCATCATTGTTGTGTCATAATTAAATTAAATTATTTAATGTCTAAAAATTATAAATAAAATACCATTATGTAGGAAATCTTTTTAGATTTCTAATGAATATTTATTGTTGAATTTATCTTATGT
This sequence comes from Viscum album, assembly GCA_963277665.1. NCBI lineage: Eukaryota > Viridiplantae > Streptophyta > Magnoliopsida > Santalales > Viscaceae > Viscum > Viscum album. The sequence continues at coordinate 942,738,624 of OY728129.1, forward strand.
ATAACCCCATATTAAAAATGATTTACTTATTAAACTTTGATTTTAACTATTTTAACCCTTCTTTAAATAAATTAATAATAAATGTCCTAATCTAACCCAAGTGGGCCTAAATGGTCATATTTTATTCATAAGGTTGTTTTTGGTCGAATTACACTTATCCAATAGAATTAGGACATGTGTTAGGGTAATAGTAATATCATATTTACCCTTAGTTACCCCATTTACTATTAACCGCGGTAAAAAAAGTAAAAAGTTACTATTCACCAAAAAATTATTTTTATCTCATTGAACCACATTTTACTTACTGATATCAACCGTGTCTGTCGGATTTTCGAAATTCTATTCACAAAAGCGGTAAAATTATGTTTTATGCAAAAATTCAGTTTTTAACCTACCACTTAGTGGTTTCACTATTCATCAAAAATTGAAAGTTTTCAGAAAAATACCAAAATTTCACCCTAGGATAATTTCGGTATTCTGAATCCAAAAATGAAGTCCATTTTGAAAAATAAAATTTATAAAATTTCAAAAAGTGGTTATTACTATTCATAACGGCTAGTTTTAATAATATTTTAATAGCATATCGTTGTTTGGTGAAACTCGGTATTGCGTACGACGCAAGCTATTGAGGAAGGTCGTGATTGCATGTAAAGTAAGCCAAGCAAGTGTGTAGTGAAAGATTCCTTTGAACAAAATATTACTCATAAAAATCTCGGGTGTTACACCTATCAAGGATCTTGCTACACATGAAACACTACTAACAACAAAACACATCAATTTTCAATGAAAAACCACCCTATGTGGTTCGAAAGTAAGAGTGGGAACCTCCTTTTCCACGATAACCTCCTCTAGCTTCTGATAATGCAACTGACTAGAAGACACACCATAGAAGCACACAAACCACATTTTCTAAACCCATAAACTAGTGAATTCCATCATCAATGTCAAGATAATATCTACTCCGAGATGCACTAACTTACCCACATGGGTTTAATCACATTGAAATTAATTCATCTCAATTAAGAATTGATTCCTCCCCTCTTCATGTGTTAGGACTTTATCACAAATTGAGGAATAAAGAAATAACCCATATCATAAAAAAGGATCCAATATCACATCACAATTAAAATAAGAATAAGGAAAAACTCAAAACAACTCTAGGTACTATGCATTCATCTTCACTTTCCACTCCCAGCTACCCTCCTTTAGGCTACCATGCCTCCATAACACACGAAGAAAGGGAATGAACCTCCCATATAGAACCTTCTTCCAATGATCCTGGATATCTACAGGTTGATGTACATACATCACATCATATTCAATATATAACTATACCGAATTGATGATAGAGGATTCATTGTGAAGATAATAGTAAATCTAAGAGGTGTGAAATAAGTTTTGGATCCTCTCCAACTGCGGTGGAAACACCAATTGGTATTCCTTCTCAGCAACTTTTCCCAACACCTTGAAGGGTCTGATTAATCTGGGAGAAATATTTCTCCCTCTTCCAAACCTCTACTTCCCACATCGAGGACAAACCTTCATGAATACGTAGTACCCAACCTCAAATTCCAAGGGCGTCCTCATGTGATCAGTGTATGAATTATTTCTATCATATTTTGCTTTCATCCTCTCACGAAAAAGCTGAACATCCACTATCGTGCCCTGTATTACCTTAGTGCCCCAAATATTTGTCTCCCCAACCTCTACCAAAAACAAAGGGGAATGAAATGATATTCTATTAAAAGATTACAATGGATCATTGAAAATGGAAGAGTGATAGCTATTATTATAAGAAATCTCCACCAATGGTAATTGTCGCACCCAAGATTTGTTAAAGTCCAAGATGCATGCTTGCAGCATATCCTCTAGCATCTAGATACTCCATTCTATCTACCCATTTGTCTAAGGGTTGGAGGTAGTGTTGAGGCGTAGTTGAGTTCCAAAATCATTCATCAATCCCTTCTAGACTCGTGAGGTAAATCGTGTATCCTAATCTAAGACAATGGATCTCCAAACTATATGAAGACGCACCACCTCATCCACATACCTCTTTGATAAGGAATCCACTAAACCCATCTCCTTGATCACGTAAATGTTAGAGGATTTTTTTATTTAATCAACTACCATCTAGATATCATCATAGCCTCCCGACACACTAGGTAACCCTATGAAAAAATCCATTGAGATCTCATCCAACTTCCTCTTAGGAACATCCAAGGGTTTCAACAAAGCACATGGAACATGGTGATTGATATTCACTTCCTAGAAGAACAAGAACTTCTCCACAAACACATCCACCTATCATTTCATCCCACACCACCAATAATTAATCCTCAATCCACAGTATATATTGTAAAATCATTGATGTAATGGTAATGTAATTTTATGAAACTCACAAAGTACTCCCTTTCACATAGATATCGAAAAAAATAACCTCCCATAGAATAGAAACTGATTCTTTCCATCTTCTCACCATCCCTCCAGAGAATCACCATAGCCAACACGACCATTTAACAACTATTTATCTAAGTATCATTACGAGACTCCTCTAACTGCCACATTAGAGAATATTGGACCATTATCTGAATCAATAATCCCATGTTGTTGTCCAACCATGTATAAAAGTTCATGGATACCAAATCCTTTATAAACTTATAAGAATCCGTAGATTCCTAAACTACATCCTTTAATGAATTTTTCATCAAGGAATAACCTATAAAATTCCCATTTCCCGAGCTATAGGAGAACATGAAATAATTTTCCTAATGAAACTCTATTTACCTTTATTGGCTCTTGTTCAGATATCACTGGGAAAATATATACCTCAAGATATTATTAATTGTGAAGACCATAATTTACCCACCAATGGGATAATGCCTCCATAACATCACTGCAAACACAACCATTTCTAGCTCCAAATAATTTGTGGAATAGTTAAATTTGTGGGAATATAACTCTCTAGTCCCATGAGAGATAACTCCCCACTTCCAGATCCGCACAAATCCCATGACCATATATGAAGCATCACCAAACAACTCAAAATGACACCCTCTTATGGAAACCAGAGCCCTGGATCACTGAAAAACTTCCCCTTTTGATATTCAAATGATTCTTGTCACTGCCCTCCCTACACAAAAGACTTGTCCTTTCTGGTTAGAGCTCTCAGTGGAGATGTAACTTGAGAGAAATCAGGTAAAAATATCTGGTAATCTCTTACCATATTGAGAAAACTCTTAACCTTTGCATCAATCTATGGTGATGCCCAAGAACCAAATGCCTCGACCTTCGATGGGTCCACTACTACACCCTATTGTGACACCATATGTCTAAGGAACTGCACCTATCTTGTACAAAAAATGCATTTGGAACTATTTTAGTATAGATGGTGGTGTCAAAGGATCTGCAAGATAGTTCTAAGACGCTCTGTATGCTCCTCTTCTGAAATCGAGTAGATCAAAATGTCATTAATGAATTTTATGATGAACTGGTCTGTGTTCTCATGGAATATAGAGTTCATAAGCCCCAATAACACAACTGATACATTTTTAACACAAAATGACATGACTATGAACTCAATGTTCTTATACCAGCATCTCAAAGTATTTTTGAGGATATTTACATCCTTCAACCTCAACTGGTCATATGAATACCATAGATCGGTCATGAAAACCCATCTTACTCCCCTTATCTGGTCAAAAAGATCATATATCATTGATATTGGGAAATAGTTTTTCACTTTAACATAATATAAACTCTGGTAGTCTATGCACAACCTAAGACCACGATCTTCCTTTTTTTAAAACAACACTGAATCACCACATGATGATAAAATGGGCCGGATAAATCCCTTCATCATCTAGTCATCAATATGTATCCTCATATTTCACATCTCAGAAGGTGTCATCAGGTCAGGAGCCATTGGAATTGGAGAAGCATCGGTCTGTAGTTCTTTCCCAAACACAATGTCATAACGAGATGGTAGAGTCGCAACCCCATTAGAAAAAACATTCAATAACTCCCCAACAACCCTAGGTACTTCATTTCCCACTACTTCCACTTAAATTTCATCCAACAAGGAAAGAAGAGTGTCACACACTAACTTCCAACCTGACAACTCCGATCACTAAAAAAATCCATACACTGATCGTCCATGTATGAAAGCACAACTATTATCCATAAGAATCTAATAACAACATGCATGGAAGAAAAACAATCAATTCCAAGAATGAAATCCTTTGATTTCATCTGTATAAAGAAGATTACTCCTTGGGATTGATGCGGTCCCATCATCCATCTACATCCATGGAACACATCAAACAAGATGGTCTGACCATTGATTGGTGTACATAACACCAGGGTAATAGTAATCCTCTCTATATCTAGTCATATAGAATGGCATAGATTGGGTGTATCAAAGGAGTGTGAAGCTCCTGAATCAAACAAAGCACAAACAATGATATTAAACAAGCTGATCGTACCTCAAACGATCTATGGAACTATTAGAAATGCTATCTCTACTGCATGTAACTGACCATGACCAGATCCTACACCCCTATACTACTGACCACCTCTACGACCACACCTAGGCTGAGGTCCCTGAGGAACAACATGAGTTCAGCCTCAAGCTTATCTATCTCCCCTCAGTGGAGCATGATCATACTATCCCTACTGCTGAATGTACCAAGCCGATAGCTGTTGGTGAGGCTAGAATGAAACCTATCCACCTCCACCATACTAATATCAAATGGCCACTAGGCACTGGTTCTGAAGATGTTCATGGAATCCACATAAGAAAAATGTCTTCCCAATCCTACAGGAAGGACATGATAACTTGAAGGCAGAAATAGAAACATATGAGGTCATCTCCCCACTAGTCGAAACCTAGAAGGCCCGAGAGCCTGAGACTGGATGCTGGTAACCCTACCTTGTGAAGATCCTTACTATCAACCCTCTCATGGTAGGCCTCATTATGATCGAATCCTCTTAATCAGTTCTTCCATATTCTGAACCTCCATGTACAACAAAAAATTAAAGGGTAAAAACCACATTCTTGATAGAAGGATGAGGTGCCACCTCTAGGATTCATTCATGTGTATTCTCATTCGAAAAGAGATTTGGGAAAAAATAAAGGAGATACTTGAACTTGATTCGTAGATCCCAAACTAAAATACTCCCCTATTGAAGGGATAGTTACTCCTACCTCTTCTTAGCCTTCATTTCCAATTAAAGGAATTATGCTCAGAATTCCTTATAAAAATAAACCAACAAAATGTTAGCCTCCTTCCTCTCCCCTAGGTACATCATCCACCACTGATGCACATCTCCCTGCAACTGGCTCCCTACCAAAAAAACCCCATACTATATGAGAGCCTATATAAACTAAAGGTTTTCTCAAGATCCAAAATCTAGCTCTCTACCTCCATGTCCAAAACACCACCCTCAAAAATTTCCATGTCCTGTCGCTATATATAATGTAATGTTCTACACCACTAGTTATCTTCCTCCACTAGATCAACCCTCCTCCGGTCAACCTGATCGACCTGTTAAGCCTCAAATGCCCGAGCCACATGCAGATGACAACCAGGTTCCATATTTGAAAAAGAAAACAACTAATTCTTAAGACTAATTAGTATTTAATTTTTATTTAAAACTCATTTTAACACATTTAACTCATTGCTTTACCCATTTCGATTTTCCCAAAACAACCCAACTCACAAAGGAATAAAATCCATTATGATTCACATACCTTCTCTTTGGTCTCTACCCTAAAAATGATATAGCCTCACTTGGTCCTTCAGCAGGCACATAGTCCTTGCATTGGATCATGGGGTACCTAAAATACCATGTACTAGATAGTCTTCCTTGTCCTATTTCACACACCAAGATCACATAACACTATTTACCTACCAACCCTTGGAATATTCAATGTTCTTAACTCCAACCCCACATCCTATCTCTCAATCATAATCTCTAATAGAATTCAATCGTGACCCCTCCCTCCCATGATACCCCACAAGGGAAGGAAATGAAGAAAGGGTGATAATGACCCCTGAGTCCTGCCTCCTATAGGCCCCAGGGTGGCGATCAGAACCAAGGGTATAAAAATCTCATAAAATGGGAGGCATTGACATTTTCTAATAAAAAAGATCAATATATAAAATGTATCAACCAAAAAATTAATACCATAAATATATAAAATAAAATAAAAATCCAACCCACATACATGTTAATAGTAAAACTGTAACAAATACAAATAAACTCCAAGGCAACTACCAAAATTAAAGTTAAGATGCAACATAGTAATTTTCCCAAAGTTCAAGCTAGTAACAACTAAAATGGCCCCTCTTGTACTCATGGAGACCTGAAAGTAGTTTTATAACATATGGTGGGAATGAAAATATACTTAGTAAGAACGCAAAGTCTCTCATACACACCAGACAGAAGTATACTAATTATCCTGTGTGAAAATAGTAGAACTAGTATCACCTAACAAGGCATAATCACTATCCCCACCTCACTAAGGAATTATCATCAAAATAATACAATTAAAATAATGTAATATAGTAAGAACATAGATAATAAGGTACCCCACACCACATTCCCAATAATTATCCATTGTAAAACCCTTATAGAAAACATCCTCGCAATCCCATATCTTCCGAACACACCAAATTACAACCCACCCATAAGTACATGGGCCTTAAAATGGAATCTTTTTCATAGACACCTGGTCCACATACCACATCGTATCCCTCCTACACACAAATGGGTCTCACGACCACATATATCCCAATTACACATGAGACACATGCCACATCACATCTCAAATACACCTAGGTACACAACACATCTCATCCCAATGAAACTAGGGAAACATAACAAATATCATCCCAAAGACACCTAGGAAACACAACACTGCCGCACACACTTGGGCCTCAAAAATCCCCACCTGCCTGTTGAATCTTGGGATATCACCACCCAGAAGAGGGAGCATGGAAGATCAAGTGGAAATCCATCCATCATATCACTTGGATGTTTGGAAAGACACCCTCCCCTATGAAAATGGGTGTGTGTGGCACACAGTGCTCAATTTGGGAGGGGTGTGTATAGAAATCAAAAAGAAAAATACATGTATATATTTAATACCAAAACTTCAAGCCCAACCTATGAGTCTTTAACTAAAAACTAACACATGATAAAACCTTTGCTGCTATAACTAAATGTTTTTTTTAGTATCAGAAACATTCACATTATATGTTAATAAATTAATACGGCTTCAAAAATTTCATTCTCCTAACACCCATTCTTTTCATAATTTACATTCGACCAAATTATGATTCTCCATTAAAAATTCATTTATTCATTTCATCACTACCTCAGGAACTTCTAAACACCAGACACAATAGGAAACATAGCCAAAGTCTCCCCAGAAGTCGAAGAGCCATTTATACTAAAGTAGCTTCACATTCCTCTTCATTTAACACCCATTCATACTATAATGTATACTAATTCCGAACCATGAGGTGAAGCTTTTTCATGCTAAAAATGGAGAATCTCATGTCAAAATTTCCAATACCAAACACTATTATCATCATTCTTCATTATCATTCCACCCAATCCATCCTCTAACCAAAGAAAACCTCACATCTCATAGCCATAGCGAGCAACCCATATCACCACAACTATCTTGGTAGACATGCTGCATAACCACACCACACCCATCACATCTAGAAATAAAAACATAGAACAATATAATGGTATACCTACTGCACCACACTATCCACCCATTATACAATCATAAAATCTCTCAACCTCAGATTCCATTACACCACCCAAACCACCCCACATCACCCAGCCATGCCCACAACCGTACCACCACAAAAACTCATCAAAACATATTCATATATACAAAGGATCATTTTTTTAATTCCACTTTTTAACTATTAGGGTTATCATAGAAATTATGATCCATGGGAATCCATTTATTAGTTGGGTGTACGTGGTTAACAGGTTTTTCATAACAATTGTTTGAAAGGAAATGAAACATCATGTAATATAGAATCTAATCAATGGAAAAGAAAAGACCGCCAACTGGAACAATATTCAGTAGGCATATAGCCCATAAAATTCACAACAACAAAAATAAAAAAAATAACAAGAATATTACACATCACTCTTCCCTAGCCCGTGAATATTGATTTTAGTCAGTTTAATTATATTTTTTAATCTGAATTCAATCATCTTTTCAAGAAACATTGATATAAAAACCCAACATGATGCCATAAAAATGAGAGATGAACAGAAACCTACATAGAAGAAGAACCGATCATTGTGTATTTATTGTACCAAAGGAGGGGGTCCACACATAGCAGGAAAAGACTATAAGAAAAATATGATCCAATTTCTACATCACAAACACATGGATCCTTAAGGAAGAATGGTTCAGGGTGCACCCAGAGAAAGAGAATATGCATAAGTAACCTAAGATATTGTCTTTAGAAAATATGGAACCCAAATCAATGGGATAAACCCTTTTTAAAGCTATTAACGGAGAATCATTACCATGACCACATGGATTGGATGGTCAAAGGTATCTTTGGGGTTTTAGAAGATCAATATGATTATAAACGGCTCAAAAAACCATTAAATAAGGTTTTAAAACCATTTTAACATCAATGAAAACATTAAATTGGTGAAACTAAGAAAATGGAGAAATCTTGAAAAATGAAAAACTATTAGAAATTACTCATCATTAGGTGAATCACCGATGTGAGTCACCAGTGCAAGCTACCAGTGCGAGTCACCATTCTGACTTACCGGTCCTAACACACCATTAGACGAGATAGCAGTTGATGAGTCATTATTGGCCAATCCACTATTGGAAGTCTCACTATTGGATGAGATACTGGTGTATGAGTCACCGTTGGGTGACTCACCAGTAGACAAGTCACCATTGGTCGATCCACCATCTGACAAGTCACCACTGGCCGATTCACCATCGAATGACTCACCACTAGCGACCTACCATCGGGATATACCATTGTGACCTACCACCAGTGAATCATTGTTGGGATTCACTGGTGCAAGTCACCATTCTGACTCATCAGTCTTGACTTACTATCATGTTTCACCATTGTGAACTACCATCGCCACCTATCGTTGGAAAACCTATAAAAAAAATGAAAAGTGATGGATTAATTCTACTTGATCTAACAAACACCTAAAACACCATATTTTCACAATATAATGGACCGGGGAGCTCTGGGCCATTACATGTACTGCTGAATAAGACAAGTGATTTGGTGAAAAGATGAACCTATTTTTAAATACATGATTTTGGTAATATAACCCTTAACATGATACAAGTTTTGAGATAAAAATTACAGGGATATGTTGATGGTATTGTATTGGTGATGATGAAATTGGTTAGTTTTTTGAGTGTTTATATTATCTTTACAATATTTTCCAGGATGTTTGGATTTATAAAATATATTTTAAGGATGATTTTTTTGAATCATGTATGTTTTCATTTTTGTGTTCTGGTGATAAAAATATCCATATATTTGTAATGATTTATTAATATACATTATATAATGTATTGAGAATATAATTTGGATTTAGTAAACATTTTTCCAAATTTGGTTGAAAATATTTTGGATAATGTTTATGGTTAAATTTTTATTGAATGGATTAATTTTAACATTGGATGTTCTTGATTTTTTTTATAACTTTTGTTTTAGTAATGAAAAGAGGAATAAACTGTTACTATTTTATGGATCATAGATTCAATTAAATTATAATTTTAGTACATCATACATGAAAAATTCATTTTTAGATATACATTTCATGGTGTAAGAGATGAAGTGGATATTCAGAAAAGAACAATCATCAAATGAAATATTCATTATGAAATTTAATGATTCTATGTATGTATATTTCCTTATATTCATATAGAGTAAAATATTACCTCAACACTATGGAAAAGATCCTGAAAAAAATATTATCGTAATAAAATAATTTCTGATGAACCAATGGCCTTTTCTCCCTTTAAATATTTATGGTTTTGTGTTATTTCACCTTCTCCATATCAGCCAAATTCTTGTGGTCATTGATCAATATAACTCTATATAATTATTTATGATTTTCTTCTATATCCATGTCATCACATACCAGTTATGTTCTTCGACATGGAAAACTAGTTATGCGATTATTTGAGATGAACATTGTACTCCCATTTATCTCTTATTAAGGAGATAGTTTTTAACCCTTCTCACAATGTGGGATTTGAACAAGGGTATCATACAATTTCAAACCCCTGATTATTTAGATCAATTTTCAATTGAAGGGATGTAATTTATTTAATGGGGTAGAATGCAACACCCTGATATTTCAAGAGGAAAATAATATTTGATAGAATATATGATATGAAAAACCAAGAATATAAAAGAATGAAACCCTCATTGAATTTAAAATATATTTCATTTTAAATAAATTCAATGAATTTGATATCTTGAAATTCACGCAACACCGGGTTTGAACGAAACAAGATACTCTATAAAAATATTATTATTCAAACATGAATATTATATCCTACCCGTTCCGATGGTGGGTAAAAATAATAATAAATAAATCATAAAAGTATTATGTTTAATGATTTTATAAAATTAATTAAATTGTTATTTTTTGATTATAAATTAATTTATAACCATTTGAAGGAGAATAAAATGTATTCTGAAAAGTAATATTTTTCTAGAAGGTGTTTTCTTTGAGCTTTACTCAAATAATTTAAATTTATTTTTTCTAAATTTTGAAATATTATTTGAAAAAATTAAACATAATTTTATAATATAAATTTGAAAGTTATTTTTCAATGATTATTTTGGATTTTTTTAAAATATTAATTTTTTGATGATTTGTAAAAAATAATTTTTTTATTTAAATAATTTTTTTATTTTAATTTTTAACAAAGATAAATTATATTTAAAATTTAATTTGAATTAAAATTAATTAAATTATATCTAAATTTATCTAATTTGTAGAATTTTTATCGATTTAAACGGTAATATTAATATTAAAACATTCTATACGTATGTAAATTTTCTATTTGGAAAATCTCTATGTCATCACATCTTCGATTTAATTTAAAATTGAGTTCTTCCAATTCTATGAATTGAATTTTTAAAAAATAATTCTATAATAATAATAATAATAATTTATATTATCTAATATGTTCGAATTAATTATTTAATAGAATAATTAGTGAAATTTGTTACAATTATTTACCATAGTTAAGGTAAAAATAGGGTTATCAGGGGTTGAACTAAGATGATTAGGGTAAAAAATAAGCTAAAACATTTCCAATACAACTGGGTGATGATATTTAGAAATTATAATATATATATATTTTGATAAATAATTATTTTTAGTATTGTTTAATGATAAAAAAGTGGGTTTCATTTTATCATTTATAAAATTCCATTTTTGTCTGTTCCCTTATAAAATGCCACCCATATCCACCCCTATTCACACTTCCCAAACCATTTTTTTCAAAGTACATAACAAATTAAATAATTAAAACCATCCAAAAATTATATTTCCCTTATTGTGATTATAAATCCCTCATATTAATGACTAGTTATAATCTTAATGAGGATCTCTAAAGACGAGGTGAAATTATTAAATGTGTGTATTTGTTTTATTTCTCCTTCAAACTCCTTTAAACATTCTTCAAAAAGGGTAATATAGTAATACCAGAGTATACTATATAATTATATTTTAATATTTTAATTTCATAGTCTATATATATTTACACATTAATGAATTGGGAAATGAAACTGTCGATTATGTGTATGACATACTACAACTCCACAAACTAAGGCAATTCATTTTTCATCCCTAACTTTCAAGGATAGATATAATGATAGATTTAATATATATATATATATATTATATTTTTTTAATTATAATAATTCTAGAATTATTATTTCACATATACTTTCTTACTTTCAATTCTGTGGGGTATATGATAACGTCGCTCATGTGTACGGAAGACTAACACCTCACTGAACGATGTGATTTTTTTCCACTTATGATTTACATGAAAGGTAGTTTTGTTAATTTTAATTAATATATGGGATATTTATGATATAAACATAAATATAATAAAATAATATCTTATATAACTTCATTCGTTCTAATCTATTGGAAACAATAACTTCATTGATGCATATGTATGGACGATGTGAAATGTTTTTCATTATATATTTACATGGATATTGATAAATTTGTATTTGAAAATTATATATTATATATATAAAATAATATTTATTTTTTAAATATTAATTAAAATTATTTTGACTTAGTAATATCCAACAAGAAAAATGGAATCATCGTTCATGAATAAGTATGACCAACCATCTCCTTGAAAGATATAATCCATTTTCCAACTCTAACATCATTAGATTAAAATAAAGACACATATAAAAAATATATATATTATATTTATATCATTTTTAACCATATTGATATTATTTAACCATGATAAAATTAATTTGACCAAAATTACCAAACTAAAATATACATGAAAAATGATGCAATTATCACCCAAAATAGTGATTATGAACAATGAATAGTTAATAATCTAGTGATAAAATTATACATTTAAACCATATAAGGTATTATATATATGATTATTTTTATTTAATATATGTATAATATACCTATATTTATTATATAAGTGGTTTGAATGAATTCCAATGAAGTCAAACTTGAGGTAATGGTTTCTCATCTCACTTTTTCTTTCGTTATACATTTACCAAATTCAACACTAATTCCATTGTGTAGTGTATATAATTACCCTTATTATGTTTTTTATCATGAGTCTATTTCTATTCATTGTATCTAATGTTTCATTTAAATTTTTTTATTTCATGGGTATTATGATTCAATAGTTACTGAATATATCATGGTTTACTTCATAATCTAATCATTAGTTTTTATTATTTATTATGTAAGTTTCCCTTGGGGAAATTATATGATATTTATATCTATATATCAATATACTTTGTTATAATATAGTTATTAATGATATTATACATGTAAAAGTACTATTTCCCACTCTTTTTAACATAGAATTATATTTAAACTATTTCTAAAAAAAATCCAAATTTATTTCTCTCTTCGGCCAAAAAACTTTTCACTCAAAATCAGTGTTTTTAAAAAATGTTTTCAATTTTTTTACCTTTTAATTTTTTTATTAAATAAATTTTTTCCCATTTTTTATTTTTTCAAAAGTTTTTGAACCTAATATTAATGTTTTAAAAAAAATAATCATTTGGATTTTATAACAAATGTGGAAGGAATAATTGTTTTAATGTGTATGACATGAAAAGAATTTTCCTCCATCATGAAAACAAAATTTTTTCTAGATTACATGACGTGTTTTATAAAGTTATCTATATTGTAATGTATTTTCAGAATATTTTTTTGACTTTGTTAAAAATATTTCCACATTGAAAAGGTTATTTTCCTCAATTTTTTAATTATATTTTTTATTGTATTTAAATTCACTATTAAAATATATCCTTTATTATATGTATGATCCACAAGGGATTTGTTGTATTGAAATAATCTAAAATATTTATTTAGATGGTTTATGATCAATTTCACTATGGATGTACAAGATTATCACAATTAAACATATTATTTGGGATTTTTTATGATTATGTTTATTTCAATAGGGTAAGAATTATTATTTTTATTCTATTTTGTATTATGAATATTTATATAGGTTATTTTTCAGAAATTTAATATGTAGAATTCGTTGTACTTAGTAAGTAATGGGTTGGACCAATTATATATATTCCATTGATGTATCAATATGTATCATGAGAAATATTTTATGCCAAATTTGATGGGTTTCTACTAATATATTTAAATTATTTTTTGAAAGGTCTTGATAGTTTTAGATGCATGAAATTATTAATTCCCCCATTAAGAAATCAGTTATTTCCATGTGTTTCTTCAATTAGTTAGAATATCCATTGATTATTTTTTGAGGATAATTTAGAATATTCATGGATAGGTTTCAAGAGTATGAATTTATGTATATTCCTTTATTTGATCATCATTTTTTCATCCATATTATGATTTGTCTATAGATTAAAAGGAATTTGTTCAGTTTTTTTACATTTCCATACTAATTATGCATATTTATTCATGATAGCTTCTTCTATATTTTTACCCTAAATAATCATCTAGTCTCATCCCTTTCTAATGTTTAATTTTCCCAAGGATAATAGGATAATTTTTAATATTTATGTGTTAGGATATCATAAGGGGGATAATGAAATTATCAAATAAAAATACATTGTGTATTTTATGTTTTAATTTTTATTGTGAATTTCATGTATGGATCTATTTTACAAAGACTACTAAAATATTCATTACTTTAGTATGATACACATTTTATCTAGTTTCATTTTCAGAAAGTAGAAACTAGATCTGAGTCACTAGTTTTGGGGTTGTTATAATTCCATTATCTATCATAAGATCTAACACATTCCTAGAAAACTTGTCTAATATTTTCTGAAATCAAAAAAAAAAAAATCAATTCCAAAATTTAACATCCCAACCTAAGACCCTTCTGCGTTAGAGACACATGTTTCCTCAGGAACACATCCCCCCATTCTCTAGGATTTTGACAAATAGTGATGTCCTAAAACTTTCATTAGTGATACTATTCCCTATAAATAATAGCAATTAATAATAGTAAATAACCAAAATAATCCACATGAAAATACACTAAATAAATAAAAATTTAACCACATATTTGATGTTTTCATATATAACATAAAAGCGATCTCCCGTAATGAAAATTCAGAATTTAAATAAAAAAATACAACACACACACATTATCCATACTTCCATCCCCAGGTATCATCCTATTCTAATAATAACCTCAAGCTACCTTAAACAGTCTATTATACATCATGTTCTTTAATATAAAAAATATAAATAATTTCAACATACACTAAATGTTACTCATGTATGATGTGAGAATATAACCTAGAAAGGTATCATAAAATTTCCTTAATATACATTTTGATGTGGGTTTTTTTCATTAAGAAAAAAAATACAATAATCATGATCACCACATCATCTTGTACTAAACGTGCTTCCATTAGGCCCGATATGGTAGTCACTCCCATATGATCATTATGTTCTAACCCGAGCACTATGACCATGACCATCCTGAGTTTGATGTCAGGACAACATCCACTTATTTTCTTATTTAACCGTACTAATTCACATCCCATACCTAAATAATCAAGGTAGGGAATCTGCTAAAAGATTAACCCAATACCCATATACAAAAGGAATTTATATATTCTATAAGATCCAACCCATACCTTCTCACTCGATAGAGGTCTATCGGTCTCATATCACTTAACCCAATGAATTATACCTTATATAGTTCTTCAATCAAATCCTACTCATGGAATGGGTTATTTTGTTCACACCAACCCAATACACAAATAGAAATGTCTATGATCCAATACCATATGTATCAATGAATGGTTATCACACTAACCCATCCCCTTAGAATCTATGGAGGTCAAATCACACCAACACATACTATACCAACTCCAGGGGCATAACAAAATGTACATGAAAAAATACTTCCTTTAGTCTAGAAGAAAACTTTCTGGTTGATCCTAGGGATCCAGTAAATTATTAAATTTTCCATATTTTTGATATATCTCAACTCACTTGTTGGGTCTACCACTGGGTACTCCAAGACCATCATGGTATCTTATAATTAATACCATTTGAATCCCATAACCCAACGGTGACGTTTCTTATAGAAGGATCCTACAACATATACCTCAATGTCCAATCAATTTCCCTAAAAATACCATCATTACTCCTGATCCCACAATCGAGGGGAAGTCCCATGATACAACACATACTAGACACTAGCCTCAATATACAAGGAATAATTACTAACTAAAACCCCCTGGGTATCTAAATTAAAATTCTTAATGTACTATTCTATAAATAAATTCATACCAAGACTCATCTCCAATATCATGGCATAGATCCCCATCACTCACAAGATACACCTTTGTCTTTCCCATCGTCACTTGACCCCTAACCTCTATGAAAATCCCATGAGTATAAAGAACCCAAACTAGGATACTAAACATATATTCCCACATACATTGAACTCTTATAGATCCATCTCCATCTCAACCAAACTCCATTATCCTTGAATACGTGTTTATTGGGTGATACTGAGTCACAATAGTGTTGTAAATCACTTATACAAAGAATAGTATGGCTAATTACATCTTATTCCATCTACCCAGGGAACCAATGGTATTATAACCCATTAATAATACCATTTTTTATGTAGGAATACATTCTCATTAATAAAAAACATAAGCATATTAGAGTTATTTTAACTCGATACTAAAGTTAACCCCTAACCAATCTACACCTTGCCTCCTCTATGGCAACTGAACATTATCTAAACTCTTGATAACCAATCTAATTCTAATATAAATCCACCCCTAATTATAAAAAAATTCATTTATTAATTAATTTAATTTATATATTCATAATTACCGAAAAACACACATGAAACTCTTTATGTGCTAAAACTATGACTAACTGCACTTGAAAGGTCCATAAAAAATCCTTTATATCATTCTAGTCAAAACAAATTTCAATAATTTCCATGATAATCACTAATAATTTAATATAAGAAAATAAATATAATAAATCTACAAGATGGAATACCATCACCAAAATGAATTTCACATGTTGGATGATAGCTTCTTAGGACATCCTCTATCCAAGCCGAGAAAAACTTTCTTTTAAATCTACTGATTCTTCCATTATATGATTTATTTATAACTGATATCCTAAAAATGTTACATGCAATGGAAGGAAAACTAAATTAGAGTATGGGAGAAAATAACCTACAAAGAAACATGAATTAATCATACATTATAATTCTCAAAACTATTGAGGATTAAAGGAGTGGGGAATAGTCAATTGTTAGATAACCCATGTGCACTCCTCAGAGATGAAAAATGGGTAAAAAAATATTTAAAAATACCAGAAAAAACATTCGTGGAATGTACCAGAGTTTCAAAACATGATCCTATTATGTAAGTGGCATAAACCCTTTTTTGAGAAACACACATTATGATTCCCTACTTCATGACTTGAACAACAATACGTTGACCCCTATAGTGCCCTAGTCACACTATTCATCCTAAAAAATTCATAAAAACCCCTAGGAAAACCACTAAACCAAATACACCATCCAAAAAATTATGGTATGATCATTCAAAATATCGAATAACATGTCAAGTGTTTCTTCTCAAAATAAACCACCCACTAGATTAAAAGTTCAAATTTACTAGAAAACCTCTATGTAACGCCCCGACCCCAGTTACCCAGAGTCGGTGCATTATTACATAACATTGGCATGATCACAAGAAAGATCAAATCTCGAAAGACCGATTGGTTTAGTAGCCTTGGAAACACTAGATATATTCATAAGTTTTACATTACATCATAAAATGAAAAACTACTACAACAACATAATGTTTCCACAGTCCACACTATAATCCCCTCATAATATCCCTAAAGGTCATTCATAACTTACATCTTCACATCCTGGGAAAAATAAAACATAGAAAAGGGGTGAGCTCAAATGCCCAGTAAGGATAACAATATAGAGGAAACTTTCATAAATAAGAATAAACATTTTAAGGCAATGTATAACTAAAACAAAATCCTTTTAAACTTGAACATTTAATATAGTATGACATAAATAAAATGAAATAATGCCATTTACTTATTCACATGGTTATTCTACTAATCGAATAATCACATGCAAAATCAATAACCACTTTCATAATGATGGAATGCATAATGCCAGACTATCATAACCACATAGCCAAGGCCTCGTGCCAAGACTACAAATAAGATTTTGTCAAGGCCTTGTGCCAAGACACTAGTTTGTCTCATGAGACCTACCGATGCATCGAGGAGCTATAGCGGGCTCCACCCGTCACATATTAAGTCCAATGCATTCCCATATGAAAAGGTTTAAACATAACATAAACATTCGTATTAAAACTAGCATACGAAATGTCAATAATTTCATCATAAAATATGAATGGTATAAAAATAGCACATCCACAGTCAAAACATATCACAAAACCTTTAATACAATATAGAAGTTTTTTATCACAATAAATCAACTTCAAATAAGCGTAAAATCCATCAAAGGATGTTGACATAGATGAAATCAAAATTCTTTTTAAAGAAATATATCTTTTTATTTTGAAATCATTTAAGATCCATATAAAATAAAACATTTTCTTTGAAAATATTCTCATAAGCTTGTAAGGGAAGCTTTGAAGATTTTATAACGGTGGAAAATAGCCGCACCCGCCGTATAAGTTAAAAAAACATTCTTACCTTAATTCGGTCGAAAAGGTTAAAAAGGACCTTGTTTTGAAAACGACGGAAAGATTCCTTTATAAACCACTTATAAAAGTCAAAAAGGGTATAAATGACTTTAACTCATACTCTAGTAAATAGTAAAAATGTTTTGAAATACATTTCAAAGAAACATGGATGTGGATGATAAAGAAATCCTAGTAGATTATTACGTATAAACAACCTCAGATAATGAAGAGATTGTGAAATAACCCTTACCATGTACTTTTATTTGGTTGGGGTAGGTTAACCTCCTGTATAATGGTGAAATAATTGTTATTAAATTATACAACAATCATATATATTAATATGATATCATATATGATCTTTTAACATTGATTTGTTAATAATATCTTAGAATTATCGTCGTTTCGGGTGTTAACTTACTCATTTTCTTTTATATGTTTTGTTACATGAGCCATGTTTGTTGTATCTTATTCATATCTAGAATGATATCAAGTCCTTAAACATCATTTTTAAATCATCAAATGATAATTATACTTTAATGGATGCGATGGAGAATGAATCTCATCGCGTTCGTGGAGACGGTAGTCCGTACGTACGCACGAGCGACAATATCATTCTTTTGATATTAAAATAATATATAAATGGATTGTATATAATATATACAGAATAATTAACATGTTATATTTATTATTTACATGAGTTACACATCATTATTATACCCATCCAAATAATATTATATTGAATAACAATTACACCACGACGTGGAGACGGTAAGCCGTACGTACGCACGTATGGTGACATGTTATTCAAAGGGTGGATAGAATACTGAATATAGTTGTACCATATTTATAATAACATCACATTATATATATGATACTAGATTTATTATTTTATAATGGTAACAACAAAGGAAGAAGAAGTGGAAGAAGAAATGAACTTAGAAAAGGGTGGTGAAATCATTACCTCTTCTTCTAGTTCTTCCTTTTGATTTGATCAAAAAGGATCCTTAGGATGGCTTTCTGATCAAACTAAGGCCCCTAGGTTGTAGTGAGGGAAGTTGGGAGAGTATTTGGGCAGAGTTTGGCCGAACCAAAAGCCTTTTAAGGTGTGAAGAAATGATAAGGAGGAGTGCCCTTTTATAAGAGGGGTGAGGGGCACCTTTGGAAAAGCTAGAAATATTAATTTATAATAAATTCATATTCGGTTTCTAATGGCTCCAAAGTTGATTATTTAAATGTTAAGGTGGGGATGGGTCGAAAACAACTCAACCAATAGAATTTAGACAGGTTTGGGTACTTATATTAACCTTATCTTTAAGTATTAACTTTAAGTTAATTAGTTTCACTTTTACAATGTCTCTTTGTATTTTTATATAATATGGTTAATAAACTTACTATATACATCCAAGCGACTCTCAAGTGGTCCATTAATTATTAACCTATCATGATATAAGTCTCTTTGCCGAACCTTAGATTTTTAGGAATCTAATATCAATTAATAATATAATATTTGTTTTAAGAACTCTTTTATGTCAATTTTGACACTATTCAATAGTTGATTTTTGTGAAACTCATAACAGATTGATTACTTCGAAAAAAGTCCATTAAAGCAATCCTAATATATCATATTATCCTATAAAATTATTTTAATTCATTAAAAGTTTCATATTATATTTATTTGGGTATTTATAATATCAATTATTTTAATTTTTCACTATTATAGTAATTACTGCATCATCATTGTGTCATAAATAAAATAAATTATTTAATGTCTAAAAATTATAAATAAAATATAATTATGTAGGAAATCTTTTTATCTTTCTAATGAATATTTATAATCTAAAATACAATATATATAACCTTATGTAACAATTGTTTTGATAAAAGATATATGCTTGTGTCATTTTTGTATTCATTTTAACTTAATTAAAATAAAGTGTCATTATCACTTAGAAGTGGATCCATGAGGTCCCAAAATCGACCCAAAGATTCCCATGGTCGACCATGTATCAACCAATAGTGTTAAGACACGTTTTAGGGTAATTTAGTATTATTATAATATTATTTTTTAACCCTTATTTACCGGATTTACCCTTAACCATGGTAAATAAAATATTTACCGCAGTAATTATTCAAAATGTCTAAAAATAAAAGTTACCTATTTACAAAATTTGAGCATATTGATTCCAAATATGGAATCCATTTTCCTAAATTCAAAACACTGAAGTGGCAGAAATTAATTTAAAATTAATTCCCACTGTCAAAACAAAAAGCGTGTTTTTAAGAGATAATAACTATCAAAAGATTGACACTTGTTTATGTTCGGTTTAATTGTAAAATTATGTCCAATGACCAACATTATATTAAATGGTAAAAATATATTCTAAATATACTTTAAAACTACTAAAATTCATAATTTATCACTATTAATTATTTTGATTAAAAAAGTTGTTTTTAATTAAAATTTAGTAATTTTCACTATTCATCAAAATATGAAAGTTATCCGAAAAGTACCAAAATTTCACCCTAGGCTAATTTCAATATTCCGAATCCAAAAATGAATTCCATTTTGAAATATAAAATATATATGATTTCAAAAATTAGGTATTACTATTCACAACGGCTAGTTTAATTAGTTGTGGTGTGTGTTAGAACTCGAGGTTGCGTACAACACACGCTATCACATTATTCGAAGGGAAACGTACCGTGGAAGCTTGGGGTGTTACATTCTCCCCTCCTTAAAATAATTGTGTCCTCGAAATTTCTAGGGTATTACTGCATAAAAAGACTCGGGTGGTTCTTCATCATAAGTTCCTCGGGTTCCCATGTTGCCTCTTCCATCTTATGGTTTCTCCATAGAACTTTTACCAGACGCGTCGTCCGGTTTCTCAGCACTTGTTCTCTCGTATCAAGAATCTTGACGGGCTCTTCGCAATAAGACAGATCGGGTTCCAGTTCTAATTCTTCATAGGTGAGTACATGCGTTGGGTCAGGCATGTATTTCCTCAACAGAGATATGTGGAACACATCATGAACTTTAGAGAGACTTGGCGGCATTGCCAATCGGTAAGCTACAACCCCAATTCGTTCAAGAATTTCGAAAGGTCCGATGTACCTGGGACTCAATTTACCTTTCTTACCAAAACGTATGACTCCCTTCCATGGAGATACCTTCAGGAAAACATGATCACCGACTTGAAATTCCAAATCCTTCCTTCGATTATCGGCATAGCTCTTCTGCCTACTTTGAGCTGCTTTGATGTGATTTTGGATTACTTTCACCTTTTCCACCGTTTCCTCCACCAGTTCTGGGCCTACAAGTTTTCTTTCACCAATGTCATCCCAACAGGTTGGTGTATGACATCTCTTTCCGTATAACGCTTCATATGGTGCCATCTGAATACTCGAATGGAAGCTATTGTTATAGGAAAATTCTACCAGAGGTAAATATTGATCCCACATACCCTGAAAGTCAAGTGAGCAAGATCTCAACATGTCTTCTAAGGTCTGAATAGTCCGTTCTGATTGTCCATCTGTCTGAGGGTGGTAAGCAGTGCTCAAATGAAGTTCAGTATCCAGGGATTTATGAAGACTTTTCCAAAATATTGAAGTAAAATGGGGATCACGATCAGAAACAATCGATAAGGGTACTCCATGAAGTCTCACAACTTCATTAATATATAGTCTTGCTAGACGTTCCAGGGGTAGATCTTCTCTTATAGCAAGAAAATGTGCTGACTTGGTAAGACGATCAACAATAACCCATATTGCATCGTTCCTTCTAGGAGTCTTTGGTAGCCCCATGACAAAGTCCATCGTAATATTGTCCCATTTACACTCCGGTATGGGAAGAGGTTGCATGACTCCTCCAGGCTGTTGCCTTCCAGCTTTCACTTGTTGACAAACCATACATCTTGACACAAAATCAGCAATCTCTCTCTTCATGTTGTCCCACCAAAAATGTTCCTTCAAATCTCTATACATTTTGGTGCTCCCAGGGTGTATAGAGAAATTGGAACTATGAGCATCATCCAGCAATTCCCTTTTTAGATCAGGTAAATCGGGAACACAAAGTCTCTTCCCGAATTTCAAAATTCCATCTTCATACACAAAGTATCTCAATCTCCCATCATTCACAGCTTTAATCTTCTTCTGAAATTCTTCATCATCGGTCTGAGAACTCTTAATCCTTTCTAGTAAAGATGGTTTGGCAACCATTTGAAAAAGCATTGATGTTTCACCTTCCCTGGTTATTCCCATGTCCATCTTCACTAGATCCATGAAAATTGGATCCCTTTCAATTCTCATCATGTTCAAAACACCATGGTCTTTTCTGCTCAAAGCATCTTCCACCTTGTTTGCTTTCCCCGGGTGGTAGTGTATCGTGCAATCATAATCCTTGAGTAATTCAAGCCATCTCCTTTGCCTCATGTTGAGTTATTTTTGTGAGAAAATATACTTCAAACTCTTGTGATCAGTATAAATCTCACATTTTTCACCATAGAGGTAGTGCCTCCATATCTTCAAAGCAAAGATCACAGCTGCTAACTCAAGATCATGAGTAGGATAGTTTTGTTCATGAATTTTCAACTGTCGTGATGCATAGGCAATAACTCTATCATTCTGCATAAGGACACAACCAAGTCCTTTCTTTGATGCATCACTATAAATGACGAACCCATCATTCCCCGATGGTAGAGTCAATATAGGAGCATTGACTAATCTTCTCTTAAGTTCTTCGAAACATTCTTCACAATCTTTTGTCCAAACAAATTTAACCCCTTTACGTGTGAGCTTCGTTAATGGGTTAGCCAATCGGGCAAAATTCTGGACGAAACGTCGATAATAACCTGCCAAACCAATAAAACTACGTACCTCAGTTATACTCGTAGTTTCTGGCCATTCTTGGATTGCCTTGGTCTTAGAAGGATCAATAGAGATTCCATCTTTAGAGACAATATGGCCAAGAAAAGAAATCTCCTGAAGCCAGAATTCACACTTGCTAAACTTCCCATATAATTCATGCCTCCTCAGAGTCTTCAAGATAATGCGCAAGTGATTTTCATCATCTTCGTAGGTTTTGGAGTATACCAAGATATAATCAATAAATACCACCACAAATTCATCGAGATACTCCTTGAAAACTCTATTCATCAGATCCATGAATACAGAGGGTGCATTAGTCAATCCAAACGGCATTACGGTAAACTCGTAATGCCCGTACCTGGTTCGAAATGCTGTATTCGGAATGTCTTCCTTCTTCACACACAACTGATGGTATCCAGATCGAAGGTAAATCTTTGAAAAGTATTGAGCTCCATGAAGTTGGTCAAATAAATCATCAATACGAGGTAGGGGATACTTGTTCTTTATCGTTATAGCATTGATCTCCCTGTAGTCGATACATAACCTCATAGATCCATCTTTCTTTTTAACAAAAAGAACAGGGGCTCCCCATGGAGAAACACTAGGGAGAATAAATCCCTTATTACTCAATTCCTCTAGTTGTTTCTTTAGTTCGACCAATTCTACAGTGGCCATTCTATAAGGGGTCTTCGATATAGGCCTGGATCCAGGAATCAAATCAATGGAAAACTCAACTTCTCGTTCTGGAGGATGTCCAGGTAAATCTTCCGGAAATACATCTACAAATTCTTTCACAATAGGTACATCCTCTATTTGAACATTCCTTTCCTCACCGACAGTTATTTCATTCTCTTCCTCCCCAATAATTGAATTAAGTTGAGCTACTGGGGGTGGATCTAAATAAGAATTAGGTGGTGACGATTCTGCTCTAAAGATAAGGTGTTCCTTATCATTATCATCAAGAATCGTAACCTCTTTCTTCTTACAATAAATCTTCGCATCATAGTCCGAAAGCCAGTCCATACCGAGGATTATATCAAACTCAATCATAGGTATGACGATGAGATCAGCAGATAACGAACATTTATGTGCTCTAATGGGGACTGATTCACAAAATTTTGTTGCAATGATACTTCCCTTAGGAGTTTTAACTGACAACTCCCTTATTAAATCAAATTGGAAATATCTAATTTTCTTAGCAAACTGGGAAGATATGAAACAATGCGACGATCCAGAGTCAAATAATGCATTTGTTAAACTTGAGGAAACCATTAAATTACCTGCCACCACATCTTTCGGAGCTTCTACCTCTGCAGTAGTGATAGCATAAGCCTGGCCTTGATCCCTTGGCCTTTTCTGAGGTAAGTTCTTCTGACGCTTAGAACATGCATTTGCATAATGCCCCATCTCCCTGCAATTGTAGCACTGAACGTTGGTAGCTTCCTTCTTCCCCTTGCAATCATGAGCTTGGTGGCCTTTTTCACCACACTTGTAACAGACTCCCATTCCCTTCAAGAAAGTACCAGGATGTTTCTTCCCGCATTTACCACAAGATGGATATTCGACCTTTCCCTTCTTCCCCTTATTTCCATTCCCAGATTGATCAGCAGGTCTCTTCTTCTCTTGCTTTGCTTTAAAGTCATAAGACTTAGAGAATTCCTTTTCGGTCTTGATAGCACATGAGACAATGTCTTCGTATGATGAAAAGGATTGTGAGACTAATGATCGACGAAGAAATGGTTTTAACCCATCAAAGAAACGATCAACCTTACTTCTTGGGTTGCGAATATAATCTCCAGCATACCTCGCTAACCTTGTAAAGTTAGCCTCATACTTTTTGGCATTCTCATCCTCCTTTTGTCTTAGACTCAGAAATTGCCTTTCCATATCTGCTCGATGGTCGCGAGGAAAGTATTTTTCTAAAAACAGATCTTTGAACTCCCTCCATTCCATATTTGATACTTCATCATCTTCCTTCGTATTTTGAATCAATGACCACCATTGATCAGCATCTCCAGTGAGGCGGTAAACTGCCATGATAACTTTTTCCCTTTCACTGCTCCCCAAAGCCTGAAATATTTTCTCTAGGGAAAATATCCATTGCTCAGCTACTAAGGGATTTGTACTCCCATTGAACGTTGGTGGTTGTTGCCTCATGAATCGATCTAACATTGACCCTCCACGCTACGGATCAGGGTGCTCCATACGGGTAAGGTTATTATTCATAACCTGAGTAAGTTTTCCCAGTATGGTGATTAGCTGATCGGCACCAGTTGCATCACCATCCCCACTATAATTATCTTGAGCAGGAGGGAAATCCCTACATGGAGTGCGTGCATTGATACGATTTCCATTTCTTCCACTAGGCGCCATTTCTAAACAATGGCATAAACTAGATCAGTTTATGAATCAAAATACATAATCCCATACTTATAAGACTCTTAACATAAATTGAACTATTTATGGATATAATCCATAATCATAAAAATGTTTTCTTTGAGGAAGTATATACTCATAAACCCTTCATAATGATTTGTAAAGAAAATGAGAGTTATCCTAAGCATATCCCCCGGGAGTGTCGTAACCAAGAGTGCAGCAAGGCCCGTTGTCGTGCACCAGTTCCCGTTCGAGTCTAGCTCAAAGCGGTGTTTTCGGGTTTTACCCCTAGGTACATATGTGCCAGAGCCGCCTCTACCTTCTCGTATCCAGACAGGGATGTATTGCTCGGAAAACTCACAAAATCTCTAAAATAACAAAATTCTAGGAAGTTATTTTATACTAATCCTCAAAGTTCATCTTAGGATTACGTGCTATAATAAGAGTTTATCTAAATCTAACTTCCAAGGTTTGTACTAAAATTACTTTGATACCAACTGTAACGCCCCAACCCCAGTTACCCAGAGTCGGTGCATTATTACATAACATTGGCATGATCACAAGAAAGATCAAATCTCGAAATACCGATTGGTTTGGTAGCCTTGGAAACACTAGATATATTCATAAGTTTTACATTACATCATAAAATGAAAAACTACTACAACAACATAATGTTTCCACAGTCCACACTATAATCCCCTCATAATATCCCTGAAGGTCATTCATAACTTACATCTTCACATCCTGGGAAAAATAAAACATAGAAAAGGGGTGAGCTCAAATGCCCAGTAAGGATAACAATATAGCGGAAACTTTCATAAATAAGAATAAACATTTTAAGGCAATGTATAACTAAAACAAAAGCCTTTTAAACTTGAACATTTAATATAGTATGGTATAAATAAAATGAAATAATTCCATTTACTTATTCACATGGTTATTCTACTAATCGAATAATCACATGCAAAATCAATAACCACTTTCATAATGATGGAATGCATAATGCCAGACTATCATAACCACATAGCCAAGGCCTCGTGCCAAGACTACAAATAATATTTTGTCAAGGCCTTGTGCCAAGACACTAGTTTGTCTCATGAGACCTACCGATGCATCGAGGAGCTATAGCGGGCTCCACCCGTCACATATTAAGTCCAATGCATTCCCATATGAAAAGGTTTAAACATAACATAAACATTCGTATTAAAACTAGCATACGAAATGTCAATAATTTCATCATAAACTATGAATGGTATAAAAATAGCACATCCACATTCAAACATATCACAAAACCTTTAATACAATATAGAAGTTTTGTATCACAATAAATCAACTTCAAATAAGCGTAAAATCCATCAAAGGATGTTGACATAGATGAAATCAAAATTCTTTTTAAAGAAATATCTCTTTTTATTTTGAAATAATTTAAGATCCATATAAAATAAAACATTTTCTTTGAAAATATTCTCATAGGCTTGTAAGGGAAGCTTTGAAGATTTTATAACGGCGGAAAATAGCCGCACCCGCCGTATAAGTTAAAAAAACATTCTTACCTTAATTCGGTCGAAAAGGTTAAAAAGGACCTTGTTTTGAAAATGACGGAAAGATTCTTTTATAAACCACTTATAAAAGTCAAAAAGGGTATAAATGACTTTAACTCATACTCTATTAAATAGTAAAAATGTTTTGAAATACATTTCGAAGAAACATGGATGTGGATGATAAAGAAATCCCAGTAGATTATTACGTATAAACAACCTCGGATAATGAAGAGATTGTGAAATAACCCTTACCATGTACTTTTCTTTGGTTGGGGTAGGTTAACCTCCTGTATAATGGTTAAATAATTGTTATTAAATTATACAAGAATCATATATATTAATATGATATCATATATGATCTTTTAACATTGATTTGTTAATAATATCTTAGAATTATCGTCGTTTCGGGTGTTAACTTACTCATTTTCTTTTATATGTTTTGTTACATAAGCCATGTTTGTTGTATCTTATTCATATCCAGAATGATATCAAGTCCTTAAACATCGTTTTTAAATAATCAAATGATAATTATACTTGAATGGATGCGATGGAGAATGAATCTCATCGCGTTCGTGGAGACGGTAGTCCATACGTACGCACGAGCGACAATATCATTCTTTTGATATTAAAATAATATATAAATGGATTGTATATAATATATAAAGAATAATTAAAATGTTATATTTATTATTTACATGAGTTACACATCATTATTATACCCATCCAAATAATATTATATTGAATAACAATTACACCACGACGTGGAGACGGTAAGCCGTACGTACGCACGTATGGTGACATGTTATTCAAAGGGTGGATATAATACTGAATATAGTTGTACCATATTTATAATAAAATCACAGTATATATATGATACTGGATTTATTATTTTAGAATGGTAACAACAAAGGAAGAAGAAGTGGAAGAAGAAATGAACTTAGAAAAGGGTGGTGAAATCATTTCCTCTTCTTCGGGTTGTTCCTTTTGATTTTATCAAAAGGGATCCTTAGGTTGGCTTTCTGATCAAACTAAGGCCCCTAGGTTGTAGTGAGAGAAGTTGGGAGAGTATTTGGGCAGAGTTTGGCCGAACCAAAAGGCTTTGAAGGTGTGAAGAAATGAGAAGGAGGAGTGCCCTTTTATAAGAGGGGTGAGGGGCACCTTTGGAAAAGCTAGAAATATTAATTTATAATAAATTCATATTCGGTTTCTAATGGCTCCAAAGTTGATTATTTAAATGTTAAGGTGGGGATGGGTCGAAAACAACTCCACCAATAGAATTTAGACATGTTTGGGTACTTATATTAACCTTATCTTTAAGTATTAACTTTAAGTTAATTAGTTTCACTTTTACAATGTCTCTTTGTATTTTTATATAATCTGGTTAATAAACTTACTATATACATCCAATCGACTCTCAAGTGGTCCATTAATGATTAACCTATCATGATATAAGTCTCTTGGCCAAACCTTAGATTTTTAGGAATTTAATATCAATTAATAATATAATATTTGTTTTAAGAACTCTTTTATGTCAATTTTGACACTATTCAATAGTTGATTTTTGTGAAACTCATAACAGATTGATTACTTCGAAAAAAGTCAATTAAATCAATCCTAATATATCATATTATCCTAGAAAATTAGTTTAATTCATTAAAAGTTTCATATTATATTTATTTGGGTATTTATAATATCAATTATTTTAATTTTTCACTATTATAGTAATTACTGCATCATCATTGTTTCATAAATAAAATAAATTATTTAATGTCTAAAAATTATAAATAAAATATCATTATGTAGGAAATATTTTTATCTTTCTAATGAATATTTATAATCTAAAATCCAACATACATAACCCTATGTAACAATTGTTTTTCTAAAAGATATATGCTTGTGTCATTTTTGTATTCATTTTAACTTAATTAAAATAAAGTGTCATTATCACTTACAAGTGGATCCATGGGGTCCCAAAATCGACCCAAAGATGTCCATGGTCGACCATGTATCAACCAATAGGTTTAAGACACGTTTTAGGGTTATTTAGTATTATTATAATATTATTTTTTAACCCTTATTTACCGGATTTACCCTTAACCATGGTAAATAAAATATTTACCGCAGTAATTATTCAAAATGTCTAAAAATAAAAGTTACCTATTTACACAATTTGAACATTCTGATTCCAAATATGGAATCCATTTTCCTAAATTCAAAATACAGAAGTGGCAGAAATTAATTTAAAATTAATTCCCGCTGTCAAAACAAAAAGCGTGTTTTTAAGAGATAATAACTATCAAAAGATTGACACTTGTTTATGTTCGGTTTAATTGTAAAATTATGTCCAATGACCAACATTATATTAAATGGTAAAAATATATTCTAAATATACTTTAAAACTACTAAAATTCATAATTTATCACTATTAATTATTTTGATTAAAAAAGTTGTTTTTAATTAAAATTTAGTAATTTTCACTATTCATCAAAATATGAAAGTTATCCGAAAAGTACCAAAATTTCACCCTAGGCTAATTTCAATATTCCGAATCCAAAAATGAAGTCCATTTTGAAATATAAAATATATATGATTTAAAAAAGTAGGTATTACTATTCACAACGGCTAGTTTAATTAGTTGTGGTGTGTGTTAGAACTCGAGGTTGCGTACAACACACGCTATCGCATTATTCGAAGGGAAACGTACCGTGGAAGCTTGGGGTGTTACACTCTAACCCATAACGACATGGGTAATTAATAAATTGATAGAATATTTATAATAATTTTGAAGTATATATATTCACAAGGGGTGTTGAAATTTTTGTGTTATAGTGGTATATTTATATACATGGACTATTTATAGGATCAAAATGAAAATGTATTTTGAATTTGAACATATTCTATAATATCTCATTGAAAAGGAACATTTTAGTGACACAAAATGTATAATAATGTGAAATCTAAAGTAATAAATTATATGGTCACCGCATAAGTGAGATAATATTCATTAAAATAATTGAATATTTATCCTATAAGAAATAAATGATGTAAAATAAATTTAAATTTTTATGAGGAATTGAACTCAAAAATAAATTCAATATACCACAATCATGTTTTTATTTTGTTACTATCTAAAGTAAATGAATTACACACTATATCTAAAGGGGTATTAAAGGGATATATTTTCATTTATGTTAAGTTTAATTCCTAAATTAAATATTGTTTTTTAATGTTTTAAGAATGTTTAATGTATTAATAATGTAAAAATATTTTCTGCAATAGAGATTCTAAAATCCATTGGAATTCATATTTACATAACATATATAGTATGAATATTATATTTTTATGTAGAATATAAAAAATAGAAACCTCATAGAAATATCTTATAAATATAATCATAAAGGGTTATGACATAAATTTTTTAATTATAATATGCATGTTTTAAGGATACAATATTTTATTAATACATATTGTAAATCATAGGAGGATAATATTTTCAAGGGTCTATTAGAGGTTTTTGGGAGTATCATAGTTTTTCAAATGAAATATTTTGATAATATATGAATATTTATAATATAATAGTTACTAGAACTAGTTTGGAAAGTATTTCATCCATGATTTACATAGCGTAGCTACCAATGTTCTTGGGAACGTGATCCATAAAGAGTTATATATGGCCATTATTAACCAATTAAAATTTTATATTTTGGAAGGGTATGGAAAAATATATTTGAAAAAACTAAATATTTGATTTTCACTTATGTAACATGGAATAAAACCTCTATATGAATATATTTATATCATAAGGGATGTTATTAAGATTATTTCTAGAAATATATATACTTATGTGATGGATCATCATATATTTCATTATATATACTAGATTTAAAATTTTTAATACAGTAATTTTTATATAAACATTAAAAATAAAACAATTATAATATAATGGGTATTAGTCATAACTATGTAGTAATACATGATAAAAATAACAAGATAAATGCATTGTATATATAGAATATGGAACACTATTTAATATACGGGTACTAAAAAATAGTCTTGTTATATATATATATATTATCTTTATCAAACATGGGATATGGTAAAGTGTAATATGATTTAATTCAGGTAATTAGTAAACTTATTTAAAAATATTGAGTATATTATGACACATAATTTAGATAATGAAGTTATTATAACACACAATATTTTGTTCCAATTCAAATAATTGCCTCAATAAGTAAAATATTTTCCAAATATACATTGTTATAATATTGAAATGGTATTATTAGACATGATTCATGGTTATATATAGGATTAAAGGTATATTATATTTGAAAAAAAAATCCTGAGGGATAACATTAAAGGAAGAAAAGACAGATATACAAGAGTAGATATGAAGAAAAACATGGAATTCCCAATAACTAAAACTATAAATCAATAGATTCATGACATATCATTTAAGAGCTAATAAGTTGAAGTCAGCATGTCATCTTAAGTAGAAATGGGAGTTTTTTGTTCGTGGGTTCCCTAAAACCAACAAAAGTAGTAGTTTAAAAATACCAAATCATTTATAAAAGGATTTATTGATGATGCATTATTATTATATATATTATGGTTTAGATACATTATGCTGTTGAGAAAAAAATGTTGTGTATCTATTAGGTATAGGGATCATAGAATTGATATTTCATTTTATATTGTTTTTATTTAGTGATATTTATTAGAGGAGATAATATGGAATGAACCACCAAAAAATAATGTCACATGTTCAGAGTTTAATTGGATGTTTGATAGGCTTAGATAGCATCATAATTTCCCTATAGGTCTATGAAAATTAAAAATTTATAAAAATCAAACTATGATACTTAATTAATTAAAATGAGTATAGAAGAAGGTCAAGATGGATCCATGTAATTGGTGAAATTAGTTTATTTAGGTTTTAAAAAAATTTAATTTTATTAATTTGGAAAATGTGGTGAGATATGATTGGTTTGATTTGATATTGTAAAAACTAGTGATGAAAGATAATAAAAATATATTGGTTTGGTTGGAAAATAGTGTTTCAAAAGTCTGCATGTGTTTTATAATTTCTGGGTTCAGGTGCAATTGGATTTAATTAAATAAGTTAATTAATTAATTATTGGTTTTGGTGTAGATAAAAGGAAGATACAATGGTCAAGGTATCCCCTCCGAAATAGAGCAATGCTCTATTTCCATTGTTCTAGTAATTTTGGGTTGTTCCAAATTACGTTTGTCTCGATATGATATTTAATCCTTATTTTTCCTAAATTTTACAATGGATATGATTTTTTTGGATTTATTGTTGTGTAATTTTAAATTTACATTTTGATTCAAATATCAATGGTCATGAAAAAATATGAATAAAGGGAATATAAGTTGATTTAACAATTTCATCAAACCAAATACATGAATAAATAAGTCTAAATAAATCTAACACACCTTCACCTATCTATTTACATAACTCAATAATAAGGAGGGTTTAGCCCTCCTCATATTAGTGATAATTGTATTATATGTAAGGATAACCCAAAATGATTTCAAAATGAAAAGGGATATGAACTCTAAGAGGACCCAACACAATGCAGCTTCTCAATACTATATTTTTTTATTCTGGATCTCTCCAATAGCATCAGGACATACCTCCATTTATATGCTACATATGAGTTCTATTTTTTTTAAAAGATTGGGGCAGAAGCCTCATTTATTATTAAATCAAAGAAAATCCCTCGTTAACTGGGTATAGGGAGACCCATTACATAGCTCGAAGGCCCAGTGGGAAATTAGCCCATTACATGGCTTGTAGGCCCATTTTTTTGTCACATAAATAATGTTCCAAATTTTTTCAATATGTGTAAATTATTACACCACGTTTAAATTATTACACCACATTAAAATTATAATTATGATTTTATTCACATTATGTAGTGTCCTTATTTTCATGTCTTGCATTGGTACATAATGTGCAATATAATTTTTATGTTCTGTAAGTGTAACATCCCAAACTTTTAGTAATGAAAATTCCACTTCAACAGATTAATTATATTATTATGTAAAATTGTTATATAAAACATATCCACTTCTTTGGATTTATGTTTTTGGATTTTAAAATACCATTAATAATTGTTACCATTTCTAATATATCCGTTGACCAATGATCACATGATTAGTATAAATATAAGGTTTTAACAAGTCTAATTTACTCAAACAAAGGAAGTGATAACCTCATCCAGTATAAATGATCCATAAGAATCCCATTTTTTAGTGCTCGGAAAAGATATTGTTTCACTAGGCTTCGATCTTGACCAAGTCCATGCTGATCTTCAACACATTAAGCTTGAACGAAACCGCCTATAGGAGAGGTATAAGTAAATAGAGATTACCACCGGAGGGATGTTATCTGAGCCACCCCAAGAGTCATTCACCATTGCACACCTTTCCCTTACACCTTATACGGGTGTTATATGGGGTTATGCATCAATACCCTAGCACAATTATTAATTGAAATATTTTTTTATAGAAAAATGAATAAACATTCATTTTATTATTATTAATTTAAAAATAGTTTTAAAAGAAAAAATTGTATTTTTTGTTAGTATTAAATTAAGAAATCTATATTGATAAATTAATGTATTTATAAATCAAATAATATTTTAATAAAATATTATTACTTAATTACTTTTTATTGAATATAAATTTTTGTATAATTTTTATGAATACAATGGTAATTTTTATTAAGGTCTGAAAGCTCTTTTTGTCAAAACCAATGAATTTTCAATAAATGTTAGTTTTTATTTTAAAAGTAAAAAATAACATAATTGGAAAATTATTTGGATAAAATTAATATTAATTTTTGGAACCAGGATGTCAAAATTATCCAACAATGAATTTTTCATAATTTTCTGATACAATCAATTTTTTCGGTGAAAATTAAATACCGTTGAAATATATATTGTGCTTTAAGATATCATAATGACCCAATAGTGATTTAATACAATTAAATAAATGTTTTTTTTGGAAAATATATGTTTTTTCATTTATAATAATTTGATTTTAGGTCTGTTTGATTTCTTTTACAAATCCTTAGTGGACCCTCCAAGACTTATAAAACATTTTAACATTTTGAAATGATTTCATTGAAAGTGTGCCTCACCTCCATGTAAGAAAGACTAATATTTAAATATATTCTTCAATTAGAGTTATAAAATAATTTCTCTCACTCCAATTGGGTTAAAACCATGGAAAAAAACAATGGTATTATTTTTGGTTTTGATATGTTTAATGTGGTGTCCAAAACCTAAATAATAAAGAATTCCCTCTCTATTTATATATAAAACCACTCAATCTCTCATTCCTATTCACTCAAATCTTTTATAGCTCGACCAAAATCTTACATACGCTCAATATAATCCTTCCAAGTCACCCTGAGCTCCCAATAATCCCATCTCAAGATTCTCCGAATCCTTTGGGATCACACTTCTAAGTAAGTGATTTCTTCCTTTCTCATTTTTATCCAAATTTCATTATATTTTTATACCCTTTTATTACCAATTAAAATTGTTGGGGTTTGAATTTTAACCTCCCCCAAACTACCCTCATTATGTTTTAATGATGGGATACCTATTTCTCTCTCATTAATGCCTTCCAATGTACACCTGTTACCATGACAAAATTCCATAAGTAATTTCTCACTTCTCATTTACATTCAAGAAATTATTTAATATTGTCAATATAAATTCTATTACACATGTTTTGATATTATTCTCCATGACCCTATTATAGTTAATTTAATTTATAACTGATGAATGACCCCTTTATCTCTCATGAACCCATTTTATGATTTCTATTTTACGTTGTTCTGCTGGCGAAGTTACACCAAAATTTCCCATGCCAAAATCCTCATGTAAGCGATGACCATACCCATTTATCTATCAATGATATTCACCTCTATGAACATGTACATGTTTATTGGAGACTTCCATTTATGTATTATACATATCTTATTTGTGTAATCAATTATGATGGTTAATTATTCCATGTTGTATTATCCATGTGGCACACTTATGCCTAAAATGAAATGTTTATAAAGGGTGTTCCCTGATAACAATCTAATGCATTGGGTAATGATTAGTATCATGGTACGTAAAGTTTAATAAGGGTTTATTAATTATAATTCAAGGTAAATGAGTTTTTACTTAGGATAATTGATGTGAAATTAGGGTTTACTCATGATCCATGTGTAATGTGCCTCGACTTAAGCTAATATCATGTTAATTGTTATTGCCACATTTCCATGTTATGATAACCATGCTATATCATGCCTTTATGTTCTTATTTCTCTAGTGTTCTATTGATATGCCTTTTTTTAACATGTACTATATTCTTCATGTTATGAATTTTTTACTCCCATACTAGGCATTATAGCTCACACTTTTCTTATGCATGTCCTCAGGTTATCCCATGTAATGCTAGTTACGAAGGAATTTTGTGGTTATGTAAAAGAAGTTTTAAATAATGATGTTGTATTTTATGTTCCTAGTTATTATATAATGTTCCTAATTTTACAATACACTAGATCTCTCAATCCACAGAGTTGTATTAAGTACATATTTATGTAATAAATCATGTTTATGTTTTTAATAAAGTGCAGGGTTGTTATAGTTGGTATCACATGATATGTTTAGTTATTTATGGGATTAGGATTACAAAACCCTAGTTAAATCCTTAGGTATAAGACTAAGCCTAATAAAAACATCCTGAAATTTTGGTGAGTATAAATTATGTGGTTTATCAAGAAAATACATCCCTGTATGGATATGAACAAGTAGAGGTGGCTCTGGTACATATGTATCAAGGGGTAAAACCAAAAAACACCACATTGATATGGACTTGAATGGGAACTAGTTCAAGATAACGAGCCTTGATGCACTATTGGTTATGACACTCTTGGGGGATATTCTTTGGTAAATATATAAGCTTAGTATCAACCATTATTAAAGGAATTAGAAATAATTCCCCTAAGAATATATGTCAGGAAGTAGATCATGGATATCATACATAAGTCAAGGAAATAAATGTAATTTATAAGTTATCCATTTTTTAATTGGATTAACCTTTTAATGTTACCACTTACTTTCCTTTTATTCCATCTAATTTCCAGTAATAGGAGGACTCTTCCTAACAACTAATGAGAAGATCAATGTGAAGACTATTCAAATGAGATGACCAATCTGATAGGAGTGGGAATCACAACCTTTCTCATGATACTCTCTCAGTTTACATATGTTTTGAATAGAAACATGGGTCAAGAATAACTTTAAACCACCCATACAAAAAAAATACAATCCTCAATCAGTTACTTTATAAGACCAAGGCATCCTACATTTAATGGATCATTTGATCCCTCAATCACCGAACAATGGATCAACTCTATTGAGAAGATCTTATCCATCATTCGATGTTATGAACAAGAGAAGGTACTTATAGATGCTTATTATATAGAGGGTGATGCTAATAAATGGTGGAAATTGATTAAAAATTTGAAGCGTGAGGAGAATATTGAGGCGTTCTAATGGAAGGATTTCAAAAAAAAAAAAAAATTTAATAAATATTTTCCTCACATCATCTAACTTAATATGGAAAGGGACATACTTGACCTCAAGAAAAATGATGATAAATACATTAGTGAGTATGATGAAAACTTCACAAGGATTGCATGATATTCCTCTAGCTTTGTCGTTACCCCCCAATTCATGTTTGAACACTTATTTGTTGGTCTAAGACCTAGACTACGAAAATACCTAGCGATTCATGACTTCAAGAGATATGAGAAAATTTTCCAATGTTCCCTCAAAGTTGAAATGGCGATATGAGAATATAATGTGTATCACAGGGACAAGAAGAATAAGGTTGAATTTAATGCTGGCAGTATGATAGTTAAATCCAACAGTGCAAAGAAATTCCAGCAGCCCAATTGCCAAAGGTGTGGAAAGAAGCACCCCGAAAATTGCCTGAAGAGGATGAGGAAATGCTTTAGGTGTTGAAGAAAAGGGCACTTGGATATTAACTACCGAAAAGAAAAACCTGATGCTGCGATAGAGGAGAAGAAAGATCTGTTTGACCCTCGACACATTTTTTATTACTTCAACTTCAAAGAACCGAGGAACATTGCAAACTAGTGCCTTAAGATAAGGGTTTTTAGAGGCAACCAACAAACTCCGAGACAACAAAGGAAATATTTTTCCATCACAACCATCGAAGAAAACCCTAACAGTGAAGTGGTGATAGGTATGCTAGTTATTCATTCAATAATAGAAAACATACTTTTTTTATTCTAGTTCTACCCATTATTTTATATCCCTAATGTTTAGTATAACAATCCCAAAACCAACACAAATCATGGATGTAAATATGTTAGTGAGAATAGAAAGTGGGGAAGTCATTTCATCCCATGAATATAACTCCTCCCCTGTCCCAATTTGTTGTTTGAACTTCCCATATAACCACATCATACTCCCTCTAGTGTAATTTGATGCAATTCTTGGCATGAATTGGCTTTGCCTATATAGATCCAACATAAATTGTTGTGAGAGGGAAATCACTCTTTATATGGTGAATCGATCCCCGATTATGTACAAGTGCAAGGATGAGGATGAATATTTTTTAGAACCATCATCTCAAGTGTTGATATTACCTCCTTATGACCACATGTATCTTTCTTAGATGGTTGAGTATAAAGAAGAAATCATCCTTGATTACATGCTTATTTTGAGGGTATTCACTAAAGTGTTTTAGGAGGAATTGTATGTTCTTCCTCCTAGAAGAGATGTGGTATTCTAAATTTATCTTATACCTGGGGAATTGCCAATATCCAAGAATAAATATAGAATGACTATTTTGGATCTTGAGGAGATGAATAAACAACTATAGGAGAATCTGGATAAAGGGTTTATATGTCCAAGTACTTTACCATGGGGTTCACTAGTACTCTTTGTCAATAAGATGGACGGGTCAATGTTCCTTTGATTTTATAATTATGAGCTCAAAAATATCATTATAATGAACAAGTATCCACTATCCCAAATTAAGGACTTGTTCGATCTACTATGTGGAGCACAATACATATCCAAGGTGGATATGTGGACGCGATATTACCATATAAGGGTGATAAAAGAGGATATCACCAAGACTGCCTTTTGTAAATGGTATGGGCAATATGAATTCATAGTAATAAATTTTGGACTCACTAATACTCCAGAGATCATCATGTACTTGATGAATAGACTCTTTATAGATTACCTCAACAAATTTTTGGTAGTCTTTATTGATAATATTCTAATATGCACCAAAACCAAGGGGGTGAATGAGTAGAATCTATGCACTACACAAGAGACATTGAAAAATGAGAAGCTCTATGGAAGGTACAAAAAGTGTGAGTTCTTGTTGAATGAAGTTTCATTATTGGGTCATTTCATCCTAAGAAATGAAATATTTATATATCCCTCCAAGATAGTTACAATTGTGAGACAGATGAGGCCAACATCAGTTATGGATAGCCGTAGCTTCCTGGGGTTAGCTAGATATTATTCCAAATTTTTGAGAAATATCTCATTATTGATTACCAAGATAACTTGAAAGGGAGTCATGTTTTCTTGGAGTGATGAATGTGAAGAGAGCTTCAAGGAGTTGAAAAGTAGGCTTATCACTACACCCATGCTCACACTACCCACATGTGGAGAAAATTTCATGGTATTTAGTGATTCTTCGAAGAAGGGAATGTGCTGTGTGTTGATGAAAAATGACAAAGTCATTACTTATGCTTCAAGGAAACTAAAAGTTCAAGAGAAAAACTATCCAAAAAATGACCTAGAATTTGGTTCTGTAATCTTCACTTTGAAAATTTTGTGGCATTACATCTTTGGGGAGAAGTGTGAAATATATATGGATCAAAAAATCCTTAGGTATATATTCACATAGAATGAGTTGAACATGCACCAATGAATATGGTTAGATCTGATCAAATACTATGAATGCTCAATCCATTACGACCCTGGGAAAGAAAACAAGGTGGAAGATGCTCTATGAAGAAAGGACCCAATGATTCCTTTATTGATAAGATTCGAAAAGGATATAATCTTCTTATGTTTGATGAATATGGACATGGGAATTATAAATAAGGGAACATCATCAATCCTTTCACAAATTATTTCTCAACTGTCTTTTTTGGAAAGGTTAAAGGATTCTCAAAAGGAAGATATGAGAATTTATAAAAAAAGTGGAAACTATCAGAAGAGGGAAATCCTAAAATTTCAATGTTAATGAAGATGGATTTGTGAGATTTGGGTCACGACTATGTGTTCTATCAAATCTGGAGTTAAATAATGAACCTTTGGATGATTCACATTGTTCGAATTTATCCATTCACCCGAGAATCACAAATATGTATCGTGATATCCATGAGCATTATTGTTTGGATAACCTAAAGAAGGATATCACTGAGTATACATCAAAGTGCCTGATACGTCAATAGGTGAATGCTGAGAGGCTATAGTCTAAGGGGATGATTCAACTATTACCTATACCAACATGGAAATGGGAGAACATCACTATGGACTTTGTCATTGGACATCCGAGGACATCCAAAGGATACAATGCTATCTGGGTTTTTTTGGATCATCTTACAAAGACTGCACACTTCATTTCCATTTGATATGATTTCTCATTGGATCAATTGGAATGTATATATATCAGATAAGTGGTAAGGATACATGGAGTTCTACTATCTATTGAATCAGATATAGATTCACATATAAGTTATGGAAGAGTCTCCAACATGCTATTAATACAAAGATGAGCTTTAGTATGTATTATCATCCTCAAACTAATGGCCAATCCGAGTGAACTATCCAAACACATGAGGACATGTTAAAAGCGTGCTCAATGGACTTCAAAGGATGATGGGATCAACATCTTGCCCTGGTTGAGTTCTCCTACAACAACAGTTTCCACTCAAGAATCCAAATGGATCCTTATGAAGACCTTTTTGGGAGTAGGTGAAGAACACCGACATGTTGGAATGAAGTTGGGGAGAATGAACTTCTTGGTCCAGAAATGGTTAAAGAAATGGTGGATAAGGTTAATTCCATCTAACACCACATTAAAGATACTTATATTTGACAAAATAACTATGATGATAATTATCAAAATGACCTAAAGTTTGATGCTGGAGACATGGTATTATTCCTCATATCACCGTGGAAGAGAGTTATGAGATTTGGGAATAAGGTAAAGCTTAGTCCAAGGTACATCAACCCTTTTGAGACCCTTGAATGCATTGGAGCAATGTTCTATCAACTTAAACTCCCACCGAACATATCTCAAGTTCATGATGTATTCCATGTATCAATCTGGAGGAAGTACATACCTTCCCCATCACATGTACTCAATCCAGAGGTGGTACCACTAGATAATGACCTCTTCTATGAAGAGAATACAGTGAAGATCTTAGATCGTAGAGAAAAGATTATACGAAATAAGACAGTTCTCATCTTCATGGTGTTTTAGTGAAAACACATATTTGAATAAGCAATATGGGAATTAGAGGAAGTGATGAAGCAGAGTTACCCTCATCTATTTTAGTGTGGAAGAAGAAAATTTTTGAGTGCTAAATTTTTTAAGGGGGGAAGATTGTAATGACCCAAACTTTTATTAATGAAAATTACTCCTGATCTGATTAAATGTGTTATTATTAAAATGGTTATATAAAACATATGAACTTTTTTGCATTTATGTTTTTGGATTTTAAAATACCGTTAATAATTGTTACCATTTATAATATATCCATTGAGTAGTGATCACATTATTATTATAAATATAGGGTTTTATCAAATCCAATTTACTCAGACAAACAAAGCGATTACCTCATCCAGTAGAATTGATCCGTACGAAGCCAATTTTTCAGAGCTCATAAAG
Organism: Viscum album; assembly: GCA_963277665.1. NCBI lineage: Eukaryota > Viridiplantae > Streptophyta > Magnoliopsida > Santalales > Viscaceae > Viscum > Viscum album. The sequence goes on from OY728129.1 coordinate 942,779,884, forward strand.
GATGTGGTGTCTCCGAGATTCTCTCTTGACCAAACCCAAGTCGAGCTTTAACATGTTAATCTTGAATGGAACTTTCTGTGGGAGAAGTGCAAGTTAATATAGATTACCACCTGAGCGATGTTTTTCGAGCCACCTCGAGAGTCTGTCACCATCACACACCTTACCTGCATGTCTTATATGGGTGTTATAAGGGGTTCTATAACAAGACCCAATCACTATGATTATGTGAATTATATTTGTATAGAATAATGAATATACATTCATTTTATTATTTTTACTTTGAAAAAAAATTTAATGCAAAAAATAGTATTTTTTTAGTTAATGTTCAATTAAGAAATCTATTTCGATGAATTCATGGTTTTTTCAATTAAATAAAATTTTAATAAAATATTACTACTAAATTACTTGTTATTAAATATAAATGATCATATAGTTTTTAATAAAACAATTGTAAATTTTAAAAATCTTTGAAAGCTGTTTTTGTCAAAACCAATGAATTTTCGATAAATGTAGGTTTTTATATTATAAGTAAAAATTCAAATATTTATAAATTTATTTAGATAAAATGAACATTATTTTTGGAATCAGGACATAGATATTATCCAATGGATAATTTTTCATAATTCTCTAAGACAATAGATTTTTTAGGTAAAAATTAAACACCGTTTAAATAGATAATATGTTTTATGAAATCATAATGACCCAATAGTGATGTAAAAAATAATACTATAAATGGTATGTTAGGAAAATATATGTTTTAAATATATAATAATGTTATTATTGGTTTGTTTGATTTATTTTACAATGTCTTAGTAGACCATCCAAGACTTATAAAATATTTTAACATTTTAAAATTATTTCCTTGGGAGTGTGACTCACCTCCACAAAATCAAGATGAATATTTTAATATGTTCCGCCATTGGAATTAGAAAATATTTTTTTCTAATACTCTTTGGGATAAACCATGGGAAAAAACATTGGTATGTTTTTTGGTTTTGGTTAATTTAATTTGTGGTGTCCAAAACCTATATAATAAAGAATTCCCTCTCTTTTCCTATATAAACCCACTCATTCTACCCTTCCGCTTCACTAAAACCAATTTGAGCTCAAACAAACCCTAAGCTACTCTCCATATAATCCTCCCAAGGAGCCCTAAGCACCCAATAATACCTTCTAAAGCCTCTCCAAATCCTTTGGGATCAAACTTTCATTTAAGGGATTTATTCAATTCTCATTTTTTCCACATTTAATTAAGTTGTTACACCCTTTTATTTTCAATTAAAAATGTTGGGTTATGATTATGCACCTCCCCCATACTTCCCTAATTATTTAATGAATGGAGACCACTTTATCTCTCATTAATTCCTCCAATGTACACTCATTAACATGCTGAAATTCTGTAAGATATTTCTCTCTTTTCATTTACATTCAAGAAATTCATTAATATTATACATCTAAATTCCATTACATATGCTGGGATTGTAACACCCCGAGATTTTATGAGAAATATTATTTTTAATTTATTTGATGTCTTGTGTTGTACTCTACACTAAAATTAGCTTGTGATATATGCAACACTGTGTTATCTTGTATTATACACAAACATTATTCCGGGCTTGTGTTGCACATAAGAGCAACATTCCTCAATAGCGTGTGTTGTACGCAATACCGAGTTTCACTAAACAACGATATATTGTTATAATATTATTATGAACTACTCGTTATGAATATTATGAACCAAAATTTGAATTTTATAACATTATCATTCATCTTACACATTATCTAGAGCATGGTATGAAAACAAAATAAAATTTTCAGGTAAAATATGTATTTTGAAAAAAATGCGGTTTTTCCGCCTTTTGATGGTGCACCCACTTTAAATCTAGTTTTTTACACTTTTATGAGTTAAATTTGACAAAATAAACATATTAATTTCAATAAGTATATAAAAATCTACTTTGGATAAATTTTTAATATTTTTTTTGTTAACTTTCATATTTTGATGAATAGTAAAAATACACTAAATTTTAATTAAAAAAACTTTTTTCACCAAGATAATTTATATGGTTAAATTATAATATTGAATGGTTTTAAAGTATAAATTGAATATATTTTTCCCATTTAATATAATTTAAGTCATTATCATTAATTTTACATTGAATTCATAGGTAAAAACATTTCAATCTTTTGCAATATTTTAACTTTTAAAACCCATTGTCTCAACAGTGGGATTAATTTTAAATTAAATACTGAAACTTATGTGATTTTAATTTGGAAAAATGGATTCCATATTTGTAATCAGTAGACCAAAATTATTTTAATAGGCCACTTTTTATTTTTAGAGATTATGAATAGTAACTATGGTAAATTTTATTTACTACAGTTAAAGGTTAATCAGGTAATTAAGGGTAAAAATAAGATTATAACACTGCCCTAACACCTGAAAAAATTATATTGGATGAATAAAAGTCGACCCATATCACTTAATGGTCGGAATAGATTCATTTCATGGACTTTTGACAATGAAAATGATCTAATTATTATTAAAACCAAGGAAAGTGACAACATGTCACTCTCTTATATCTTATAAGTGTAATAATTTTAATTTTGTGATAAACTTCATAAAACTTCAAACATAAATAGTGAAAAAATATAATAAAATTATCTACATAATTTGAATTTATTTATAATTTTTAGGGATTAGATAATTATCATTAATGGTGACACAATTGTGATATAGAAATTATTTTATTGATTGAAATATCAAATAAATGGTTTTAAAAATATTAAAATAAATATAATATGAACTAATTAATGTGATCCAATAATTTTATATATAAATATGACATGTGATAAATCTATTAAATATTTTGTTTTGAACATATCTTCTTCTGTGGAGTTTATTTAATTTCAAATAAATGAATAGTGTCAAAATTGACACTATTGATATTTTATAAAGATAACATATTATTAAAATTTTTAAAAATCAAAAAAATATTTAAAAATTACAAATTGAAAATTATATACTAGAAAATTTCATAATTATGTACAATTCAGAAAACATTAGTAAGTGTTTATAACAATTTAAAATTTAGAATATTATTACCACTAATAAAATTAAATAGATTAAATAAGGATAAATCACATTGATAAGGTTTAAAATAAATTCCCAACATGTATATTTTTTTTGTATGATAAGATTAAAAAAATTTCCCATATAATATTTTAATTTGAGTCATTTTGGAGGTTTTTAGGTGGGGTTTGAGTTTATTATAAAATAATATTTTAGAGGCTTCCAAAAGTGCCCCTCTCCTCTCTTAGAAAAGGGAACCTCCTCCATATCCTCCTCACACCATTTTGAGCCTTAAATATCGGTCAAACCCTAAAAATTTCCTTTATAAACTTTCCTAGAAACATAATAGAGGTCCTGGTCTTCTCAAAATACCAACTTTAGTGCTCTAAGAGGAGGTTTAGAAGAGGCGCGTCGAAAAAGAGGTAATATCCTTTACCGATTCATTCAAATTTATTTATTCTTCTACTTCCTCTTATTTAGTTGTTTCATTATAAAGTAATAACATAAATATAAATAATATACAGATATGTTATTATAAATATCAAACAACCCTATTTCACCTTCTACCCATCCTATGAAAAATGAAATCACCGCGTGTGCGTATGTACGGAATACCGTCTCCACGTCGTGGTGTAATCTGCATTCTACCCCCACCTTACATGGATGGGTATAATGGTGTAAATAATAAATATATATGATTATTATGACATGATAATAATTATGAGATATTATATCATCCACTACAACACTATTCAATAATTATGGGAACGATACCATCGCTCGTGCGTACGTACAGATTACTGTCTCCACGACGCGATGAGATTCATTATCCATGTTAACCATTCAAGAATGATTATAAAGTATATATAATGAATAATACTGAGATATATCACATAGTAATACTAATATATTTATATATATATATATATATGTCACCCAATTACTTTCATTCAAGTCAATAAGGAAAGGAAAACAACGTTCATGCGTACGTACGCCCTACCGTCTCCATGAACAATGTATTTCATTTCATTTATCTCTCTAATATATATATATATATACTGAATATATATATGATATATAAATCTTGTTTTATATTCTTTAAGTAAGTACATCATGATATAAGTAATAATATCAAGAACAACAAGTCCAAACATCTACGATAAATGAAATAATTATTACAAAAAACGTTGCATCAACATGGAATTGACAAATGAATGGGTAATATAAAGTCATAAGTGAACCATATATGATATCATAAAAATAAATATTATTATGGAATAAGTCAATGAAATTATTTAAATCATTATACAGGAGGATCAGATACGTACAAAGCAATCAGATCTAATGTAAGAGATAATTATTCCAATCTTGTTCTTATCTGAGATTGTTTATTCGTAAGTATTTCGGGGGTTATATTTATCATCCATGTCCATGTTATATACAAAAATGTTTTCATAAAGTTTTTAATATTAATCCATGTATGTTTAAAGTCGTGTTCACCTCATTTTTACTTTTACTATGTGGTATGGAACAAATCTTTCTTTTGTTTACCATACGTGGTACTTTTTAAATTTTCTGGCAAATGTACAAGGAGAATGTTTTTTTAAATTATATGGAATGAATATATTTTTTTATGGTTTCATAAATCCTTATTTCTTTGAAGCTTAATCTATAATATTTCATGATTATTTTCAACAAAATCAATTTCTTATAAAATTTCATGGAATTTTGTGAAAAGAAAATGATTCAGAAGAAGAAAGGATATTTTCCTCAAGAATTCATTTCAAGTCTTTTATCAAAACTATTTTCCATTTAAGATGACATTATTTATTATGTTTATGTTTGAAGTATAATGTATCTATTATTTACATGGTTTGATTTTTCTTATGATGAAATGATATCCATTTGTTTTATATGGATTATGTTATGATGGGATGATGTTTATGAAACCCATTTTATTATTTGGGTTATAATGAATGATTTATGTTTATTTTGTGGCACATGTAAGAATTATTTCAATATGAGATGGGTGGGACCTATATATCACTCTAATGCATTGGGTAAATATTTATATCTCATGATATAGTCATGGATGGAACAATAAGTAAATCCGGTTCAGTAATACAGGGCTGGAACAACAAGTAAACCTGGTTCAGTAATGGACTCCCTCCACTATGATGGTCTTGGCAGTAATGCCTTGGCTACTATGGAAATAATATCTTGTGATTAATGTTTTTACACAATTAAATGTTTTATTTCCATTATATTTTATCATGATTAATGTTCCTTTGTGATCTATGCCTTATGTACTTCCAATATTTATGTCATTACACATGTTTTATGTTCATGTTTTTACGTTCAAATTTTTATGGATTGTTTTATGTTCTCCATTTTTACCCTTACTGAGTATTTGAGCTCACTATTTTTATGTTTTCATTTACCCAGGATATAAAAAAAGGATTTAGATAAAAAAGGGGAAGAAATTTATGGGAGATGTTGAAGATCTTTCACCATGATTAGAAGATTTTTTTTTCGAGTTTCCAAAGACACTAAACTATTACGGTCTTTGGGTGTTTGTTTTTGTTATGTTTTAAATATTTCGCAAAAGTAATTTAACATCCATGTCTATCAAGATTTGGGTCTCTATAGTTGGTATCAGAGGAATGTTTTTGTTAACCTTTGGAAACTAGGATGTGAAAACATTAGTGAGATCCCTAGAGATATTTCCAATGTATCTCTAGGGATGTACCTAAGGTTAAGTATAAGTATAGGCTACAGTCCTAGAATTATGTTAACAATCATGAATAACCTAGGGTGAACCAAAGCTGTCCTAGATTAAATAAGGTGTCATAAGTTATACATCCTATAAGTGACTTTTCATGATTATGTGATTCCTCATTATTTTAACTATTTCTTACACAATGGTTTCTAGTTTTAGTTAATGGAGGGAACTAGAAGGAATTGGGTTAAAATTGAATCTGGTGGAAAAACTGGTGACTATGAGCAGAAAAATTGCGAAATGCCTAGAGAAAATGATATTGTGATTATGCCGAATTAGTCATCACGATATATGATTAACAAGGTGAACTTTAGTGGTATTCCAAAGTCATCAAATAAAAGGAAGATGGACTTTTATGCATGTTCTCAGGGAGAGGAACATATAGGAAGGAAGATGAAGCTTTCTATATATCAAGAAGAAGGGAATAAGAACCTTGATCAATACCTTAAATGGAGGGGAATATGTTATCCTTTTGGGGAAAAGGGTTATAGAGTGACAGATTGTTATTGAGTTCAATGTCTAATCTGTGGAGAACATGGGAATTACCCAACTTAATGCCCTAAACTAAGAGGTTACTTTTAAATTGAGGAAGGACCTATTCCATGCCAATCATTGAAGAGGATGGATTTAAGGGCTTATGTATTGGAATTCAAAAATAATGTTGTTGAGTTACTTTTATGGTATATTTAAATATCTGTGTATTGGTCCATTGTGGTTTTCTATAAGAATATGGTACTGGTAACCATGAAAAGTGATTGAAATATTTTTGGAAAGTAGATGATATGCGCAAAATGAAGGGATAAGAAAAAATAATATGTTTTTTAGTATTAAGGAGATCATTGCTGATATAAGGACAAAGTGATATCATGGTTTGAGTATATATAATTATTGGGATTTTAGTATGTGGAAAGTGTTAACTTTTGACAACATTCATGTTTTCACTATGGTTCTGTTGTAATTCATGTTTCAAGAGAATACATGATTAAGGTATTTAAATGTTTGTAATGTGACCAATAAGATATATCTTATGATATATGTGGGATAAATGATGGTATTTACATGCTTGGTAGATGAACTCTCTAGTAATATTTTTCCTAATACTATGAGATTGGACAAAAGTATTTTAGATAAGATTAAATAATGGAATGGATTAAGCTAGACATTAGATAGTATTTTTTAAGGATAAAACTTTTTTTCTAGAATGTTATAATAGCATAGTTTTAGAAAAAGGACAACTCGTAGGATGGGAAGCAACCCATCACATCAGAAAAGGATGCGGGAATCGAACCCACAACCAAAATGCGACATGCCTTTATCACCTACCACTGGCCTACAGGAAGTCCCTGGTTAGTAGATATTAGTTTTATTTTATTAAGTAATATGATTTATAAAGTATAAGTCCATTTTTGAAGCCATATACGATTAGTGTCACCATATGTGGACTTATGTATATTTAATAACTTTTTCTAACCTTTTGTTTGCGATAGATAGAATGAACCATCATTCTATCACATGATCTGCTAACACTTCACGAATGACAAATTAGACTTAATTTATTCAAGATATGAAGTGTAAATTGTTCAAGAAACGACCAACGGTGAGATTATACCAAAATAAAGTAAGTATTTCTTCTAATTCAAATTATTCAACTTTTGGGAAATGATCTTGAAAACCAAAATTTATTTCCTAGTGTCCTCATATCCGATGAATCATATGGTACCTTAGATCATCACAAATTTATGGTCTTGTGATTGTTTGATTTTTCATAGCCATGTTCTCTACCACTCTCCATTAGAACTTGATGGTTATATTTCTCTTCCATATCAATATTTTCACCTATGTTCTCTTATGAAGAATCCCAATGATGAGTTAATTTGGGTAACCGTTACGTTTCATAATTTTTTTTTTAAAATTAAGTTTTAGTATTCCTTTTTACGACATGGGTATCTATGAAATAAAATTTCAAGTAGTAAACCATTTATAACACCGACAAATTTTGAGGGCGAAATTCATTTTAAGGGGGGTAGAATGTAACACCCCGAGATTTTATGAGAAATATTATTTTTAATTTAATTGATGTCTTGTGTTGTACGCTACACCAAAATTAGATTGATCTATACACAACACCATATTAGCTTTTATTATATTCAAACACTATTCTTGGCTTGTGTTGCATGCAAGAGCGACCTTCCTCAATAGCTTATGTTGTACGCAATACTGTGTTTCACTAAACAATGATATATTGTTATAATATTATTATTAACTAGACGTTATGAATAGTATTAAACAAAATTTGAATTTTATAACATTATCATTCATCTTACACATTATCTAGAACATGGTATGAGAACATAATAATCTTTTTGGGTAAAAAAAGTATTTTTCAAAAAATGAAGTTTTGCCACTTTTTGATGGAGCAGCCACATTAAATCTAGTTTTTTACATATTTATGAGTTAAATTAGACAAAATAAACTTATTAATTTCAATAAGTATATAAAAATTTACTTTGGATAATTTTTTAATATTTTTATGTTAACTTTCATATTTTAATGAATTGTAAAAATTCGCTAAATTTTAATTAAAAAAACTTTTTTCATAAAGATAATTTATATGGTTAAATTATAATATTGAATGGTTATAAAGTATAAATATAATATATATTTACCATTTAATATAATTTAAGTAATTATCATTAATTTTAAATTGAATTCATAGGTAAAAACATTTCAATCTTTTGCAATATTTTAACTTTCAAAACCAGTTTTCTCAACAGTGGGATAAATTTTAAATTAAATGATGAAAATTTGTGTTTTGAATATGGAAAAATGGATTCCATATTTAGAATCAGTAGTTAAAAATTATGTTAATAGGATACTTTTTTATTTTTAGACATTATGAATAGTAACTACGGTAAATTTTATTTACTAGAGTTAAAGGTAAATCGGGTAATTAAGGATAAAAATAAGATTATAAAATTACCCTAACACCTTCCAAAATTATATTTTATGAATACAAGTAGACCCATATAACATAAGGGTTTGAATAGATTCATTTCATGGACCTTTTACAATGAAAATGATGTAATTCTTATGAAAACCAAAGAAAGTGACAACATGTCACTCTCTTATATCTTATAAGTGTAATAATTTTAATTTAGTGATAAAATATATAAAACATAGAACATAAATAGTCACATGAAATATAATGAAATTATCTACATCATGTGAATTTATTTATAATTTTTATGGATTAAATAATTATCATTAATGGTGACACAATAGTGATGTAGAAATTATTTTATTGATTGAAATATCAAATAAATGGTTTTAAAAATATTAAAATAAATATAATATGAACTAATTAATGTGATCCACTAATTTTATAGATAAGTATGACAAGTTAGGAATCTATTAAATATTTTGGTTCGAACATATCTTTTGTGTGGAGTTTATTTAATTTCAAATAAATGAATAGTGTCAAAATTGACAATATTAATATTTTATAAAAATAACATATTATTAGATTGTTTAAAAACCAAAAAAATATTAAAAAAGTAAAAATTGAAAATTATATAGTCTACAATGTCATAATTATGTACCATTAACAACATATAATTAAGTATTTATAACAATTCAAAATTTAGAATATTATTACCACAAATAAAATTAAATATATTAAATAAGGATAAATCATGTTGATAAGGTTTAAAATAAATTATCAACATGTCTAAATTTTATTAGATGATGATATTAAAACTCTATCACATCTCATATTCTAATTTTAGTCATTTTTGAGGTTTTTAGGTGGGGTTTGAGTTTATTATAAATTAATATTTTAGAGGTTTCCAAAAGTTCCCCTATTCTCTCTTATAAAAGGGCACCTCCTCCCTCTCCTACTCACACCATTTTGAGCATTCAAGATTGACCAAACCCAGACCATTTCCCTTCTCCAATTACCTTGAAACAAAATAGAGATCCTTATTTTCTCAAAACACCAACTTTAGTTCCCTAAGAGGAGGTTTAGAAGAGCCGCGTTGAAGAAGAGGTAATATCCTTTACCGATTCTTTCAAAATTATTTTTTGTTATAATTCCTATTCTTTATTTGTTTCATTATAAAATAATAACATCAGTATAAATAATATAATTATATTTTATTATAAATATTAAACATACCTTTTTCAACTTCTACCCATCCTACAAAAAACAAAATCACCGTGCGTGCGTACGTACGAAATACCGTATCCACGCCGTGGTGTAATCTGTTTTCGACCACCACCTTACTTGGATGGGTATAATGGTGTAAAGAATAACTACATGTGATTATTATAACATGAAACTAATTCTGAGATATTCTATCATCCACTCCAATACCATTCAATAATTGTGGGAATGATATCATCGCTTGTGTGTACGTACGGATTACCGTCTCCACGACGCGATGTGATTCATTCTCCATGTTAACCATTCAATAATGATTATAAAGTATATATAATGAATAATATTGAGATACATGACATAATAATAATACTGGATTTATGTATATATATATATATGTCATCTAATTAATTTCATTCAAGTCAATAAGGAAAGGAAAACATCGTTCATGCGTACGTACGACCTATCGTCTCCATGAACGATGTATTTAATTTCATTTATCTCTATAATATATATATATATATATATAAATTGAATATATATATTCTATATAAATATTTTTTTACATTCTGAAAGTTAGTAAATCATGATATAAGTAATAATATCCAGAACAACAAGTCCAAACATGTACGATAAATGAAACAATTATTACCAAAAACGTTGCATCAACATGGGATTGCCAAATGAAAGGGTAATATAAAGTCATAAGGGAACCATATATGATATCATAAAAATAAATATGATTCTGGAATAAGTCAATGAAATTATTTAAATCATTATATAGGAGGTTCAGATAGGTATAAAGCAATCAGACCTAAGGTAAGAGATAATTATTCCAATCTCGTTCTTATCCGAGATTGTTTATTCGTAAGTATTTCTAGGGTTATATTTATCATCCATGTCCATGTTTTATAAAAAAATTTATTCAAAAAGTTTTTACAATTCTTCCATGTATTTTTCAAGTCACGTTCACCTCATTTTGACTTTTACTATGTGGTATGGAACGAATCTTCCTTTTGTTTACCATACGAGGAACTTTTTAACTTTTCTGACAAATGTATGAGGAGAATGTTTTTTTAACTTATAAGGCATGAACAAATTTTTTACAGTTTTATAATTACTTATTTCCATGAAGATTACTCTATAAGATTTCATGATTATTTTAAACAAAATCATTTTCTTTTAAAATTACATGGCATTTTGTGAAAAGAAAATGATTTTGAAGAAGAAAGGATATTTTCCTCAAGAATTCATTTCAAGTGTTTTATCAAAACTATTTTCCATCTAAGATGAAATTATTTAGTATGTTTATGTTTCAAGTATAATGTATCTATTATTTACATGGTTTTATTTTTCTTATGATTAAATGATATCTATTTGTTTTATATGGATTATGTTATGATGGGATGTTATTTATGAAACCCATTTTATTCTTTTGGTAATGATGAATGTTTTATGTTTATTTTGTGGTACATGTAAGAATGATTTCAATATGGGATGGGTGGGAAATATATATCCCTCCAATGTATTGGGTAAATATTTATATCTCATCAGATAGACATGGCTGGAACAACAAGTAAATCTGATTCAGTAATATAGGGCTAGAACAACAAGTAAACCCAGTTCAGTAATGGACTATGTCCACTATGATTGTCATGGAAGCAATGCCTTGGATACTATGGAAATCATATCTTTTGATTAATGGTTTTCCACAATTACCTGTTTTATTCCCATGATATTTTATTATGATTAATGTTCCATTGTGATCTATGCCTTATGTATTTCCAAGATTTATGTCATTACTCAGGTTTTATGTTCATGTTTTTATGTTCAAATGTTTATGGATGGTTTAATGTTCTCCATGTTTACCCTTACTGAGCATTTGAGCTCACCATTTTTATGTTTTATTTTTCCCAGGATATAAATAAAGGTTTTAGGTAAAAATATGGGAAGACCGTTATGGGAGATGTTGAAGATATTTCACCATGATTAGAAGATTTTGTTCTGAGTTTCCAAAGACACTAAACAATTATGGCCCTTGGCTATCGGTTTTTTTATATTAAGTATTCTACAAAAGTAATGTAATGTCCATGTATGTCAAGATTTGTGTCTCTATAGAGATATTATGTTCCATGACTCCCTTTATATACATTTCAAGTATAAATGATGAGATACACATTCCCTCTCATCAACCAAATTTTCAACTTCTATATGACGTCGTTATTCTACCAAAGTTACACACAAACTTTCAATGCCAAAATCATTGTGTAAGTGAATACCATAACCCTTTGTCTATCAAGGGTATTCACCTTTATAAACATGTACATGTTAATTGAGGACTTCCATTTATGTATTCCACATCTACTATTTTTGGAATAAATTATGATTTTTAATGAATCCATGTTGTATGATCTATGTGTCACACTTATTCATGAAAGTAAATTTTTATACAGGGTGATCCCTTATAGTGATCTAAGGCTTTGGGTAAAGAGTAGTATTATGATAAGTCTAGTGAAATGAGAGTTTAATCATTATAATTCAAGTGAAATGAGGGTTTAATCATTCTAAAGAAAGTGCAATGAGGGTTTACTGATGATCTATGTTCAATGAGCCTTGACTCATGCAAATATATTGTCAAATATTATTTCCACATTTCCATGTTATGATAATCATGCTATCTCATTCCTTTAAGTTCATGTTTCTACTATTATACATTGATATGACTATTTCCTAACATCTACTATATTATTCATGTTATTCCTTATTTAATACAATACTGGGATTTATAGCTCACCTTTTTTATGCATGTCCTCAGGTTATCCTAGGAAATGCTAGTTATGAAGGAATGTCGTGGTAATTTAAAATAAGTTTTCAATAATTATGTTGTGTTTTATGTTCTATATTGTTATGTAATGATCATAATTTCCTAAGATAATAGACCTATCGATCCTCAGAGTTGGCTTAAGTGCATGTTTTTGAAATAAATCATGTTTATGCCTATAATAAAGAGAAGATTTGTTATATTAAGCATTGTTTTCCCTTAGGTCTTTAGATATGTACCTTATTAGTGATCCATAACCATCCTCCAATATCATGTGTCACACAGTGAGATTTTCTCATGGTTGAATGTGTCATCTTGGTACTTTTTTAATTGTAGAATGTATCCTAACCTTAAACAAAAAATATGATAAAAAATTTAAATATGGTAAATAAAAATCAACTAAATACATAAATTAGGGTATTAAAATGCCATAATAAATATAAGCTTGAAATAAAAATATAAACGTTCTTATCTATAAGTATGTATATTATTCACTCTATTAGATATCAGTATAAATGTGTATCATATGATAAGGTACCTTAATAAATTAGAAAACTATGGTAATTTATTATTATGATGAGGTGGAATGTGTTTGGTGATTCATTGGTGGTATAAAATTTATTTATTGATCAAGAAAAATGTGTCACTAATGATAGGAAGAAGATATTGTTGAAAAAATAAATGGGATGTAATTTCATAACAAAATCAATGAATATGATAGACGATGAAAGGACAATATAATATGGATAACTGAATATAAACTAATAATTAAATTATAGTGGCCCAAAGTATTCATCTATATTAATATGAAATCATAATGTTAAGAGGTCATATTACATAGTGATTTTTTGTAAGAGTATGTCAGATCTATGATTTATCAACATCACTTTAGGGTCCATGATATATTTTTAGATACCAATTGTAGATTATGAATATGATTAACTGAAATTGAGATAACAACCTAGAGTATAACACCCAATATGTATCTTCATGTACCATTATTTTGGATATATTGTGGATGAATTAGAGGACACTACAAATTCATTCAACTAATGAGTGTGATTTATCATAATAAAATCCAGTAATAAATTACTTTACATTATTTAACTCTTAATAATATAAAATGAATTTATACTTCAAGGTATTCATAAGATATATATGTTAAAAAATTTGAATATGAGATAATTTCTTTCCAAATTAATATTATTCATGAATGTATTATTAAAATTTATGAGAGTAACATGTCAATAAAATAGACTGTACTTGATCACAACACTTTTTAATGTTTTTTGAGATGGTGTTAAAATATTTATGTCATTTAAAACAAATATAATGTTTTTGGTGATTCTTTTGTGTCTATTTAAAAGGATAAATTCAACAAGGATCTAAAGGAATGCTATGAAAGATTTAACATAATATTTAAATAATTTTAGACCCAAAACTCATTGTAGAAATATTATATACTCGTATCCCTATTCTATAACTTCTATTTTGTTTTAAATAGAGAATCCCCTTTAATTATGGCGATTGTATCGATTTAGTCTTTTATGAGTTACATAATGTTCTTATTGTGATCATTGGAATTTTTTGAATTATGTGATCATTTAATTCTAGAACAATTACATCATTGAAAAACATTACATGAGTTCTGGTTCACATGTGGATGATATAGAGTGTTCACTATTAGGTATCATTGAGCTACATTAATCAAGGGATGTGTTGAGAAAACTAGGATAACATCATCCACCAAGGAACCATTTACATTTATCACTTTTGTAACTTAATGAATATTTATGTTTTACAAGATCTGCAATGGGGATATGGATACTAGTAGGATATATATAATGTATTTACAAATGTATAGTCTAATTTTTTTAAATGATCGGCACATAAAAAAATCCAACAGTACCTAATTATTATCATGAATTACCTGATCACTTCCTTTAACCCTGGATGTTGAGACCAACCATCCAGTAATTCTTTATCATCATGTAATTTCCCAAAAAATGATAGGAGGAAAATAATTTTGGGTTACCCTAACACATTTGTCTCATGTGACTAATATTCCATGTGAGGAAGAAGGATATTGGATGAACCTCCCATATACAAATTCATATAAATTTCTTTATTGGGTGACCAACAAATTTTCATCTATTGACACATAATCATCAAAGCGTTAATGAATATGGAATTCTATCCCACAATTCCCCCAAAAATATCAAAGGCTCTGTATTCATCTAAATAATTTTTATAAATTTAATGAAACATTCATTTATTAAACAAAACATAACAACTAAATCCCATACAATTACCCATGTCATCCTAGATGGTAATCAACTTCTATCCCCAATCATTGGGAGGATGCGATCCATTACATAAAATAGTATTTTCTTTTGATGATTATCTTTCGATTTGAATGGTCCATTAAGAATAACCTTTTATTAAATAGCAGGGGTTTTATATAGTGTAATTACTTACTATAAATTTCATTGAGAGTTGTAGAGTTAAATAATGGTCTGTGCCTGGTGATACTTTTAACTTAGGAATCATTCCCTCAAAGATTGTACATGTATCTAAGTTAGAAATACATGAACACAAATGATCTCTATAGGATAATAAATATCTTACTAATTGATATATGGATCATTTTGATATTATTATAATGGTATAATGGTTTGTTGATAAGAAATCAATTGATTAACCTCAAAATGTGATATTTCCAAGTCACCATCACTCATAAATAAAAATATGACCACTATTTATATCATAAGAGGGGTAACCATCCCTTGATAATTCAACCTTTAATCACTAATATTAGGAAAAATTTTGAGTTAGTAATTATAGTCCCTTGGCTCAAAATTATAACTTATTAAAACATCCCTCAATCATCCTTGTTTGATATTCAATATTGTTTTCCTTTTATCTCTGCATGCTACTTGAGGATTACCTAATCAAATAAATGTCAAGCCCTTAGGAATTGAAAAATATTATTTTTTGAGTTAATGAATACTATATAGATAATATTTCCATTAAGTGTCATAATTAGTTTTGGACACTAAAAAACTATAATGCCCCAACCCCATAATCTTAGAGCTGGTGAATTATTTTATTACACTAGCATGATTACAAGGTATCAAGTCCAGACGGTCTGATCAGTTTATTAATCTTGATGTACATATTACATATATGATTCTAAAAAGACTTTTGGAAATATATAATTCACTAATGATAGATAATAAAATTAAATAAATTTCATCCTTGAACGCTTATTCAAAGATTTTTTCTTCATAATCAGGGGAAAGAAACAGTGAGATCAAATGATCAATAAGGGAATGTAATGTGGAAGAAATAATGAACCCCTGAGAATAAATCATCATGGAAAGTTAAATAACCTCTAAAAAAATTTATTATAATAACAAGATAAGGAAAATTCAATATAAAAAGGTTATAAACTAAACCACATTCCATTTAATCAATGAGCAGAAAGTTATATGTACACATATATATATTTAAAGAAAATATCATAGATGAATATTAAATAAAAATATGTGATTAAAATACTTAATTATTGGATTATATGTTTCCTAGGTATATGGAACCAGTGTAGTCAAGACATTTCAGTTGACGGTTTAGTTATCAGGTAAAAATCCATATATTTTGGAAAACTATTTCATTGTATGAATGTTTCGATGAATAGAGGGGATATCAATAATCAGGTCCCACCCTTTTCATTCCTTTAAAAATAATTCCTCATATATAATCATAAAAATAAATCATAGGAATTATCAAATAACAATATTGAATAGGAAATATAGATTTATCAATAATTCCTCATTTTTTCAAATAATAGTTGAAGTGGACACCGTATGAAAAAAGATATTGGATTTGTGAACTTATAATATACATTGTGTGAAAATATTTATATTAAAGGTAATTTAAAATAAAAAATTATTTCAATAATGTTTTTGTTTTAATATAAAGTAAAAAATCACAAAAATAAGTGAGATTTCAAGGATAACCCTTAAGAACATTTTTTAGGAAAATAGTCTTTAAACATCACAAAGTGTCTTATTCCCCATGAAACATTTAAATCATAATTCATATAAAGTAATGTTTTTTCATACCATGAATAAAAATTATTCATGATATAATCTATCAAAATGTGTTGTATATATACAACACAAAATAAGTAAGTGGTGTATATGGTGTATGCCTTGAAGAAATAAATATAAGACAAGATTCCCTTAACTTTACCCTTATTTTTGTTCAATGGTAGTTATACTTCTATATAATGGTTCAAAATTTATTTATAACTTATACTAGACCCATAATAATGTTAATAATATCATATATTAACTCCTTATAATATTTTATTACATGTTTGTTAACACTCTTTCATTATTTTCACTACTTTGGGTTTTAATTGACTAGTTTCTTCAAGTATGTTTTGACTTGTAGTTTCTTATTACTATTAATTAGATAATCATTTAATCACCTAAATAATTTAAAAATTTACTTAATTACCAAATATTCTCATTACATTTAATTAATAATAATATATATTTTTTTGGATATAAGAAATAGAATGCACCATTCATGGAGACAGTAGAACGTATGTACGAATAAACACTACATTAATTTTTTTTTCATATTAAAACAACGAAAATTAATGGATTAATATGTTTATTATAGATATATTATCATATATATGATATATAGGATACATATTTTTATTAAAATAATCCTTAATACATTACATGTGTAGCGTGAATGAGTCACATCGCTTTATGGAGGTGGTAGTTAACAATTCCACAAATGATGTTATCTTATTTATTCATAATGTAAAGTATAAGGTTACGTGTTTTAAAATAATTACATAACTATAAATATGTAATTAATATCATATATAAAATATATAAATATATTTTCCATCATAATGGTCACCATGAGAGGTGGTAATGGACAAATGAACAATCATCATTTCATACTGCTGTAGTTCTCTGTACACAAAAATAGTATGTTCATTATCCAATAGATGAATGTGTGTGTAATTTTAGTTCTAAACCATATCATACCCACATAATATTATATGTTGGATCCTGGTTTTGTTATAAAATCATTAAATAATAAATGTTTATGGATTTTATAATGGAAATAACATTAAAATCTTGAGGAAGTTTGTTGCCTCTAAACTAGGTACCTCCATTTTTCATGCACCAAAGGGATTCATTGAATTTATTTCCAAAAAATGGTTTTATTATATGATATAGGGAGGGATTTTGGGGAGATATTTGGGTAGAACATGGTGGATAAAAAGTTTATTGAGAGGTGTGAGTAAGGGGTAGAGTGTTGGCCTTTTTATAGGTGAGGAGAAGTGTCACTGTTTTAAATAAAAAAAGGTATTCATTAATGGGATTTCTACCATACCTAAACTGCATCCAAAATGGAAAAATAATGTATTAAAGAGGAATAAGGGTCTATTATAACCTCCTACAGAAAAAATTTATTTTTATGTTAATAATTTGGTTCCTCAACTTCTATGATTCCATAATTCTACCATTTTGGTTTTTATTAAAGCATCATGTTTTCCAACCTAAGTAATATGACCATTAAGAATAAAAGAAAATGAGATTTATTAGAAAATATATATCAATTGAATTATTAATATTATCTTTAGTTTATAAGATAATAATCCCATGTGTTTTTGAAATTAATTTTAATACATGCGCATGTGATACGCTAAAACACTGTTTAAATTCAGATCGTGTAAACAACATTTTTACAATATATATATCAACATGTTAATAATTAAAAATTAATTGGTCCATTAGTATATAATATTTAATATTTATTATAAAATATATAACACTTGGAAGAATACAATTATTATTATTATTTTTAAATCGTTTAATAAAATATCATTTATTATAAAATAACAATAATGTCAATTTTGACATTTTTTATATAACTTTACTTCAAAAATATAAAGACAATATTATATTTAAAATAAATTAATTTTAGATTTTTTAAACATGATATTTTCATCTATAGATAAATAAATAAATGTAAAAACTCAATCAATTCAGTAAACTTTTAATATTTATTATACCATTTATTTTAGATAGTTATTATCTAAATAATCACTACGTTCATGTTTTATAAGCATTTGAAGCAACCAAACCATATCTAAAAATTAGTGATAAATTATTAGAATAAAAAACAAATTTATCTTAAAAATTATATTTATTAACAAATAATGATGTTTTGTACTTATATCAATGTTTTCTTAATATTAAATGTAAATAAAGTTCACTTTTTTTTACTTTTTCCTTACTTAACCTTTTATATAGGGAACTTCTATTTAATAATATCACAATAAACCATAAATTTAGAAACAAGTGGGGATCTAGTATAATTATTGGTACATAATGGATTTTTTAAAATATTATAAATCATTTTTGACTTAATGGTTAAGGTTTAGCCCCTTATTAAGCTTTATCTTACCTTAATAACCGTAATTAATTTTAATCACTTTCACCAATTGTTTTTGTCAAAATGAAGTTGATATTATTACATAAAAATTTGCACTGATTAAAATATTATGTTTCCATTTTTTTAAATTCGAATTAAAAAAGTTAGAAAATTAAGATTAATGCTAATCTCACAGATGTGGTGGGAAAGTGTGGTTTTAATGTAGAAAATTTAAAAATTTTAATATGATTTTATGTCCAATTATAATATAAAAATGGATAAAAAACATAAATTGAGTTAATATAGTATAATCCATATATCATTTCTTTAAAACTGATTTCAAATATAATTTAACATTATAAATTA
Source organism: Viscum album (assembly GCA_963277665.1). Classification (NCBI taxonomy): domain Eukaryota; kingdom Viridiplantae; phylum Streptophyta; class Magnoliopsida; order Santalales; family Viscaceae; genus Viscum; species Viscum album. The sequence continues at coordinate 942,799,550 of OY728129.1, forward strand.
TTTAAACTAATATGGGGTTTTTAACTAAAATGCATATTTTTCACTATTTATCAAAAAATGAAACTTCTATGGAAAATACCAAAAATTAATTCTAAAAAAATATTGACATTCTAAATTCAAAAATGAAGTTTATATTGAAATATAAATTTTAAAAATTTCCAAAATAAGTTTTAAAATAAGTGTTCTATTAAAATATTGTAAAACCCAGTCTTGCGTGTAACGCAAGCTAACTCATTGTTGTGTGTAGCATAAACACAACATGGTGTTGGGTATAAAGAGAGAGAAGATAAATTTTATTCAAATTTGAAAATATTTTAATGTATTAGGGTGTTTCATTCTCCCTACCTTAATTAAATTGTGTCCTCATAATTTAAACTGGATATTAGTAATCAAGTAATTAATATTTTTAAATACTATTGTTGAAAAACTCACATTGTGAATAGGGTTAATAACACATATTTTTAATAAAAGATAAAGTAAAGAAAAATGGTCATGTAACATGGATTCCTTGTAGGATAACATAGATGGGAAATGGAGACATTGATACAGAGGGAAAATCTACAATCAATTTCTGATGAAGATTGTCAGAGAATATGGTTAGGAGAATCTTAACAATAAGAAGCCCTAAATACGAGATAATCTAAGGGGGAATTAGATTAATCAGAAATGAAGGTACAAAGATTTTTTTGGTTTCTTCATCTTTTTTCCTAGTTTTGTGGAATTCTTTCACTCTCTATGAATATGGGTTGATATACTTAATTGGTACGTTTCTATAAGCACAATCTTTTATGTTAGTTATGCGTTGAACTATTTCTATATCATAACATAAAACAAGATTCTTCATATAGTGATATCACATTTAAATCATTAATATAGACCCAATGGAAAACTTAAAACATTTCATAAATGGTTAATATTTCAAAATTATTTTGATCAAATAGTTTGCAATGAAGGTCAATGAATTTCGAAAAAGAACATATTATTAATCCAACTAACCTCAAGTAGCTCTAAATTTTCACATTCTAGCCATGTGAATAACATCCTCATTTCAATTATTTAAATATTATAATAATTCAAATCAATGTAAAAACTAATATGAAACTTTAATTCATCTTTATTCCTTAAGTAAGACACTTGTTATTGGATATATTAATTAAATCCAAAAGTATTTTTAACTCCATCAATGATAGCATATAACACTTTTCGATAAGTCATTAATCAGTTACATGGTATTAAATACTTATCCAAATAAATCATTTCATTATCATCATCAAGAACATATTAAGGTTTCCATTCCATCAATCATGTGTTTCCAAAAAAGTTTATCTTTCAATTGAATATTATTTGTTTGTACCGTTCTACATATGATTCAAAAATCTGTAATGAAAATGTACTTGTGTACAATCCTTGCATTTTTCATAAATCATATAATGAGAAAAAACTAATGAAATTAAATTTACAACATATTTTATATATCTTAAAACATATGTATAATAATCATTCCATTTTGGTTGTGTCAATAATATATAATTGACCTTGATCCCTTATATTTTTAGAAGGTATATTCTCTTGATGATTAGGGATTTCGCTTGCATAATGATGAAGGTTCTGGGCGTAGCGGAAGCGCATGGGTGGATATGCCCACTTGGCTTTTTTTTCATTAGAGATGATCAATCCGGGATCAATAAGACGATAAATTCCAGTCTCCACGGATCAAATCATATAAAAAGACAAAGAAGATGGTTTGTCCCGGAACCACAAAAAAGGATCGTTACAGGTTGATTATAATTAATTTAATTAATTATACAAAAATACCTTTTGGGTGTTCTTTCTTCGTTGATGTTCTCGATCACGTTGTCGATTTGATCCGTCGTTTCATCGCAGAAGCCAAGTGTAGACTCCCTCTAGCGGTGATCCACAAGTGTAACTCGTATCTCTGGCCGTCACCAAAGGATTCTCCGGGTGCTAGCGTGGAGAAGACTTTTCTTGCAATGTCCGCCTTAGATCATCTTGATCCGATGGAAGAGGATCTCTCTCAGTCTTGAGAGCATTCTTGGAGGAAGAGGTTCTTTCGGCCTTGAAGGAATTCTCCAGAGATGTTGTGCACAACGATTCTCTTGTGTGTCAGAAAAGAGTTGGGGTTGTGAGGATATTTATAATCAGGTTTGAGGTTGAAGAGTTATGAAAATAAATAAATGCGTTATGCATTTTATTTATTTCATTAAATCTCATTTAAAACTCCATGTCAAATAATTAATTCCTTGACATGAGCCCACACTAATTATAATAAATATCATTTAAAACAATATTATATCCTCAAAATCCCGACTGAAAAAACTACACGGTGTGTATTAATAAATACCCGGCGTGTACTTGTTTTTCATTAAAAACTACCCGACATGTATATTCGATGTGCACGGCATGTATATCTTGTTTTCATTTATTTATTTCCTTTCCATAAAGAAAACTACATGGCGTGTATTTATTAATACACAGCGTGTACTTGTTTTCCATGAAAAACTACACTGCATGTAATATTTAATACACATTGTGTATATCTTGTATTTCATTTCCTTCTTCCTCCATCATTAAAATGATTTAGGCTTCCTTGAATAATTATTAAACCATGTACGGGAATAATATTTATTCTACTTGAGATACCTGAATACACATAGTGTGTGACCCTCCAGGCCTCTTTCTCGTTGGCATTAGGCGGGCTTGCCTAAAGTCCAAGATTACTGTCTAACAACGGGTCAAGGAACCCAAGAGAAAGAAGTTGATACCTCATTGACATATCACCTCATACGAACACTTATTGTGTAATTTAATCCCTTTGTCTCAATATCTCATCAAGAAGGTTTCATGGAAGTGTCATAAACCTATATGCTTGATCTGTCGTTCTTTGACTTCCTGAAATAAACTCGTCGTTTACACCATGGACATGGAATTTAATGCGATAGTTCTATTTAAATCAAAGGGCTGAGATATCAACTTCCATAAATGGAAGGGACAAATCCTTCCTCGACTTATCCATTAACAACATGTCACTCGTGATGCACCCAACGTACCCTACTTCCCACCAACTGTTTTCATGATAGTTTTCGTCAGTAAATCTAAGTCCGCGAGTCATGACATGAGTTAATGATAATCTTCCAGTCTAAGGACCATTACACACGCTCGTAGATAGCAATATTCGATGACACCAGGACATGCAGAATTGCTACTGGCAGGTCTGTTCTCATAATCTCCCATCTTGGAGATTACCAAGTGTGAACTCCATGAGAGAGAGTCTTGTCTTCTTACGAGTACTCGCACATGACAGTTTGTATACGATGTGTCCTATCATAGTATGTCATCCAACCGTAGAACTTTATTTAAGAATATTGTTATAGAATTTCAAGGTTCTCATCATAGTGGGGATCTGCCATGACCTTATTAATGCAACAAATATTCCAGGACATTATTATATTATATTCATGCAGAACAATGAACAATATATAATAAGGGAACATTAATGTAATCAAAGTACAAATAAGTTGGTTCTCCGGACACCAACCCTTAAAAATTCACACTTGGACTAAAGCCAACTGCCTATGACTTTTAGTCCACTAGACCTCACATGATGATCATGTTTCTGCTGAGTCAAGGCTTTTGTCAATGGGTCCGCCACATTGTCTTTTGTGGAAATACTACTCACTGCAACTTCACCTCTCTGAGAAAAATCCCTCAAGAGATGATACTTTTGAAGTATGTGCTTTGTCTGCTGATGTGACCTTGGCACTTTTGCAAGTGCCACCGCTGTAGTATTATCACAATAGAGTGTGATAGGATCTTTACTACTTGATACTACATCAAACTCTTGGACGAAGCTTCGCATCCATACTGCTTCCTTAGCTGCCTCATAAACTGCGATATACTCGGACTCTACTGTAGAATCTGCCACCATACTTTGTTTTGAGCTCTTCCAGCTCACTGCACCTCCATTCAAACTAAAGATGTATACAGTCTGCGACTTCATGTCATCTTGATCAGTCTGGAAACTAGCATCTACATGTCTTCTGATGACTAGTTCCTCATCTCCTCCATAAACCAGGAACATATCCTTAGTATGCCTCAGATAATTAAGGATAGTCTTGACTGCCATCCAATGGCGGTCTCCTGGATCAACTTGATATCTGCCTACCACACTTAATGCGTAAGCAACATCTAGCCTCATACATAGCATATCATACATGACTGACCCAATCGCGGATGCGTAAGGGATCCTTTCCATCCTCTTTCTTTCCTCATGTGTCTGAGGACACATTTTCTTGGAAAGTTTAATGCCATGTGACACTGGCAACAATCCCCTCTTGGACTGTTCCATACTGAATCTCTTCAGTATCTTGTCAATGTATATACTTTGACTCAGGCCCAGCATTCTCTTGGATATATCACGATGGATATTGATCCCAAGAATATATGCCGCCTCGCCCAAGTCTTTCATGGAGAAGAATTTATGCAACCATGCCTTAACTGACTGTAAGACAGGTACGTCATTTCCAATTAGCAATATGTCATCAACATATACTATTAGGAAAATGACTGCACTTCCACTAAACCTTTTGTAGACACAAGGCTAACATTCATTCTTAACAAAGCCAAATTCTGTAACAGCTTCATCAAAATGAATGTTCCATGACCTTGATGCTTTCTTTAATCCATAAATGGGTTTTTGCAACTTTCATACCTTGTTGGAATCCTTTGGAGTCACAAACCCTTCAGGTTGTGTCATGTAGACATCTTCCTGGAGGTTCCCATTAAGGAAAGCTGTTTTGACATCCATTTTCCAAATTTCATAGTAATGGTATGTAGCAATGGCCAATAGGATTCTGATGGATTTCAGCATCGCAACCGGTGAAAAGGTTTCATCATAGTCAATTCCTTGATGTTGTCTAAAACCTTTTGCAACCTGTTGTGCCTTATAAGTGCTGACTTTCCCCTCCATGTCCAGTTTCTTCTTGAATACCCATTTATTACCAATAGGCTTTACATCAACCAGAGGATCTACCAAAATCCAGACTTCGTTTTGGTACATGGAATCCATTTCAGAATTCATGGCTTCTTGACACTTGGCAACGTCTATGCCTTCAACTATTTCCTTGTAGGTAAAAGGATCATCATTGTCAACCAATAATGAGTCACCATCCTCGGTGACAAGAAAACCATATCATTCTGGTTCTCTCACCTATCTCATTCTCCTACGCAGTTCTTGTGTCTCTGGAACGGATTGTTCTTCCACAGGGCTTTGTGGAATCTGTTCTTGTACCAACTCACGTGTATCTGGATCCTCGACTTCATCGAAGTCTATCTCACTCCCACTATCTCTTTTGGAGATGTGCTCCCTCTCAAGGAATATGGCGTGTCTTTCCACTGTAACCTTTTTGTTTGAGGGGTTGTATAGGTAATATCCCCTTTTTTCCTTGGGGTATCCTATAAAGATACACTTTGTGCCTTGGGGTGCAAGTTTGCTACCTGAAGAGTCCTTAACAAATGCTTCACTACCCCACACACGTAAATTCGATAATATGGCTTTGCGTCCACTCCATAACTCGTATGGAATACCATTTATCGATTTAGTTGGTACTTGGTTTAGTATGTGCACTGCTGTTTGTAATGCATATCCCCAAAAGGATAATGGAAGACTCGCATGACTCATCATTGATCTCACCATGTCCAACAGGGTGCGGTTCCTCCTTTCACTTACACCATTCCACTGCGGTGTTTAAGGAGGAATGAGTTTGAGATAGAATCCCAAACTCCCGTGAGAAATCAATGAAGTCCTGATCAAGATATTCTCCTTCTCTGTCTAAGTAGAGTTTCTTAATCTTCTTACCAAGATATTTCTCAACTTCATTATTGTATTCTTTGAACTGATCAAAAGAATCTGACTTATACCTCATGAAATAGATATATCCATATCTACTAAAATCATCAGTAAAATTTATGAAGTATGAGAACCCACCCCTTTCTTCAACTGGAAATAGTCCACACACATCTGTGTGAACTAATTCTAGAATCTCTTTAGCTCTTTCAAATTTACCACTAAATGGGGCTTTGGTCATTTTTCCTTGTAGACACGCATGACATACACCAAGTGGTTTTAGTTCGAAAGAATCTAAATACCCATCTTGATGTAATTTTGTCAAACGTTTCTCATTGACATGACCTAGCCGGTGATGCCAAATTTGGGTGTGGTATGAGTCATGTGAATTAACTTTGTTATCGATTTCCATTACTTGGTTTGTGTAGTCTAACACATAAAGACCGTTATATAAATGTTCCCTACCAAAACAAATGCTATCTTTATAAAAGTAGCAACATTCATTTCCAAACTTGAATATGAATCCATCAGTATCTAATCTGGATACTGAAATAATGTTTTTAGTACCATAAGTCACATAATAACAACCTTTCAAAACCAAGACCATCCTGGTAGGCAATGTGAGTTGGTAGTCTCCGACAGCTATAGCAGTGAGTCTGGCTCTGTTGGCTGCTTGTAGATCTTCCTCCCCTTGATCAATCTTCCTGAATCTACTTGGTTCCTGTATTTGGATACAGATGTGAGAACCATAAGAAGTATCTAATACCCTATTATTAGAAATAGATAGATTTCATTCAATAACAAACGCACCTAAAGCTTCCCCTTACTTACTTGGATGGGTGCAGTTTTTCTTCTAGTGGCCCTTCTTGCCACATGCAAAACAAACATCATCATGTTCCTTTGCCTCCCCTTTGATCTTCCTTTTCTTGGAAGGCCTTGAAGAATCATTGGGCTTAAATCTCTTCGCCTCCCCTTTCCTATTATTCACCATGAGGACAGAAGGCTTTTCACGCTTCATGTCATTTTCCACTTGGCGAATAAGGATAAGAAGATCAGACAGAGACTTCTCAATGTTGTTCATGTTGAAGTTCACAACAAAGTTTGAGAAGCTCTGGGGGAGTGATGCAAGAATGAGATCGGTGCCCAGTTCTTCGGGGAGTTTAAACCCTAGAACTTCCAAGCGCTCAATGTATCCAATGATCTTGACTACATGATCCCCAGTTGGGGAACCCTCTCCAAGCTTGCTCTGAAATAGAGCCTTAGAGATCTCAAACCTCTCCTGTCTTACTCTGTCCTGGTATAGACCACGGAGGTGCTCGAGCATGATGTAGGCATCCATGTCTTCATGAGACTTCATGAGCTCACTAGACATAGATGACATCATCAAACATTTAACGTCAAGAGCATTGTTCAAATGTTGATCATAGAACATGAAATCTTCATCACTCGCCCCTGGGGCAGGAGAATCAGGAAGTGAGGAATCCAGTACGTAAAACTTCCGTTCATGCCATAGGATAACCTGAAGGATCCTAAACCATTCCTGAAAGTTACTGCCGGTGAGGATGTTGTCTTTATCCAGAATTGATCACAGAGAAAATGTGGTTGATGTGTTTGTCATTTTGATTCTACAAATTAAAAGAGCAGATTTATCAGTACTTTCTTGATTACATTTTATGAGATATAATAAATTTTATTAAGTCTCGCACTATTTTATCAAGTCTCAATGGCCCTCACAGTTGAACTCAGAATGCCCAGTTTCTTTGACATTCTAGTGGAAAGGATCCATATTCCCCTTCGCATAACACCAACAAGGGTTGGTCAAGCTATTTGAAGGTATTTAGGTAGGTAGGTCTTTGCCAACTGTGAGCTTATAGTTCCTTGATCTGTTGAGTGGACTCCCCAATCCTGAAATCCTAACTTGGATTTCCTCAACTCTTGCCTCCAATATTACACCAAGTCTAGCAAGGGCTACTTCTCTTGATGTAATATGGTTAAGTCAACCCGAAACCTTTCATAAGGGCTTCCTTTATAAAAGTAAGTGTCCCAACAAGGGTTGGTCAAACACATAGTTTTATCGAGTCTTGCCCTTAATCAGGTAACAAAAGGATTGGTCTAACTTAATATGGTATTGAGGGATTTTAGTCCTTTATGCATATTTTTTGCATTATCACATGCTTGTTAATATTAAGTGATGATTGCTTAAGTGATTAACCATGCTCTGATAATGTTTACGCATAGTCTGTTTTTTATTTTATTCCATCTTTGCATGCTTGTTCATTTTATTAATTATGTGATCACGACAACACATACATAATAAATAAACCATGCAATCAGACATGAATAAAATAATATGGCATGATCATGAGCTTCTATTTGGTTAGCTTATCTAGCGGTTGATAAGCTAACCCCGACCTAGGGAAAAACACCTTGAACCGATGGTTTGTGTTTTGAAGCTCCCACCTGTCCATCATTGTATCTTCTTGGGTTGGTTTCACCTCAGATTTTGGTTTTTAACCATCTCCTCTGGCTTGGGAGATCCTCCATTACATGGGTTTACATTAAAGAAACCATGGGCACGCAGACCCTACATTTTATTGGAAGAAGGCTCGCAGGCCAACAAATTTAAATTAAACAAATTTAAATGAAGCCATACACACATAAAAATGGTCTTTGGTCTAGCTCATGATCATCCATAGCATGAAATGAAATTTACACATATTTAGAATTCATATTCTTTTAATCGTTCTTTCATTTAAGATAAGTCGCGCTTGAATTCAATTAATTATGATCTTATAATTAATCAATTCTTTATCTTAAATTCCTTTATGAATTTCCTTGACATTATTCCCATCCATATTCCTTGTACGGGTCTTTGTACATTGGAGTAAACCTGGTGAAATTCCATTTCTAGAAAGTACATTGTGTGTAGTTTATAACTACACGGCGTGTATTTTTTTCACCCTTTATCCAAAGAACACACTGGGGGCTTTGGAGTGTTTTCTTTACTTTGGAAATTTTGGAGTACACGACGTGTAGATGAATCATACACGGCGTGTACTTCCTTGTTACGTGGTAACCAGCTTGGTAATCTTGTGTACGCGGTACGCGGCTTATCCTTGTACACGGTTTTACCTAGGCCAGAACGGACTACACGACGTGTTGCTCCAAGATACACGCCGTGTATTCCGGTTCCACACACCGTTCAATTCTGGTCAACACGACATGATTAATACTTAGGTATATTCAATTTACATGGCGTGGGTTGGTGGACCAGTACCGGTTTATTGAACCTAAGTACACGACATGTAGTTTTAAATACATGCCGTGTAATCCCGTGTTTTACAGACAGAAAGAGAAGCTCCTCCGGATGAGTACCTCGTTTTTATTTTAATCAAAAAATTAAAATTAAAAGGTCATTTCTATGATATGAATCATGAAACTAATGAGGAAGAATAGATCTCGTTTATTCATATTAATAGAATGATGTATTTCGAATTGAATCAAATATAAATGCGTAAATTATCAATGAAAATTAAATAACTATAATCAACATTGTAACCTCGCTCTGAAACCATTTGAAGGTTTCAGGCGCAACGGAAGCGCGTGGGTGGATGTGCCCACTTGGCTTTTTGTCATTAGAAATGATCAATCTAGGATCAATACGATGATAAACGCTAGTCTCCACAGATCGAATCACAGAAAAAGACAAAGAAGATAGTTTGTCCCGGAACCACAAATAAGGATCGTTACAGGTTGATTATAATTAATTTAATTAATTATAAATAAATACCTTTTTGGTTTTCTTTCTTCATTGATGTTCTCAATCACGTTGTCGATGTGATCCGTCGTTGCGTCGTAGAAGCCAAGTGTAGACTCCCTCTAGAGGTGATCCACACGTGTACCTCGTATCTCTGGACGTCGCTAAAGGATTCTCCGGGTGCTAGCATGGAGAATCCTTTTCTTGCGTTGTCCGCCTTAGATCATCTTGATCCGATGGAAGAGGATCTCTCTCGGTCTTGAGAGCGTTCTTGGAGGAAGAGGTTCTTTCGGCCTTGAAAGAATTATCCAGAGATGTTGTGCACAACGATTCTCTTGTGTGTTAGAAAAGAGTTGGGGTTGTAAGGATATTTATAATCATGTTTGAGGTTGAAGAGTTATGACAATAAATAAACGCGTTACGTGTTTTATTTATTTCATTGACTCTCATTTAAAACCCCATGTCTAATAATTAATTCCATGACATGTGCCCACAATGATTATAATAAATATCATTTAAAACAATATTATATCTTCAAAATCCCGACTGGAAAAACTACACGGTGTGTATTAATAAATACACGACGTGTACTTGTTTTTCATTAAAAACTACACGGCGTGTACATTCGATGTACACGGCGTGTATATCTTGTTTTCATTTATTTATTTCCTTCCCATAAAGAAAACTACATGGCATGTATTTATTAATACACGACGTGTACTTGTTTTCCATGAAAAACGACACTGCGTGTAATCTTTAATACACGACGTGTATATCTTGTTTTTAATTTACTTATTCCTCCATCATTAAAATGATTTAGGATTCCTTGAATAATTATTAAACCACGTACGAGAATAATCTTTATTCTAATCGAGATACTTGAATACACTTAGTGTGTGACCCTCTAGGCCTCTTTCTCATTGGCATTAGGCGGGTTTGCCTAAAGTCCAAGATTACTGTCTAGCAACGGGTCAAGGCACCCAAGAGAAAGAAGTTGACGCCGCATTGACGTATCACCTCATATGAATGCTTACTGTGTAATTTAATCCCTTTATCTCGATATCTCATCAAGAAGGTTTCATGGAAGTTTCATAAACCTATATGATTGATCTGTCGTTCTCTGACTTCCTGAAATAAACTCTTCGTTTACACCATGGCCATGGAATTTAATGCGACAATTCTATTTCAATCAAAGGGCCGAGATATCAGCTTCCATAAATGGAAGGGACAAATCCTTCCTCGACTTATCCATTAACAACATGTCACTCGTGACGCACCCAACGTACCCTACTTCCCTCCAACTGTCTGCGTGATGGTTTTCGTCAGTAAATCTAAGTGCGCAAGTCATGAGATGATTTAATGATAATATTCTAGTCTAAGGACCATTACACACGCTTGTAGATAGCAATGTCTGATGACACCAAGACATGCTGAATTTCTACGGGCGGGTCTGTTCTCATAGTCTCCCATCTTGGAGATTACCATGTGCGAACTCCATGAGAGAGAGTCTTGTCTTCTTACGAGTACTCCCACATGACGGTCTGTATACTATATGTCCTATCATAGTATGTCATCCAACCGTAGAACTTTATTTAAGAATATTGTTATATCATTTCAAGGTTCTCATCATAGCGGGGATATTCCATGACCATATTAATGAAATAAATATTCCAGGACATTATTATATTATAGTCATACAGAACAATGAACAATATATAATAAGTGAAAATTTATGTAATCAAAGTACAAATCAGTTGGTTCTCAGGACACCAACCCTTACAAATGACCCATCTCCATGATATTGTAATAGTAAATATCAATCTTTTTATTCAAATATTTTCATTATTTTTCTGGGTTACCCTTTTCTTCATACATATAATAGACTCACATTCCTTTCAAGAATTTCCTAGGTTGATTATTTACACAGTTCTCACATAGTAGAAAATGATCAAAATTATTCTTTATAATTGATGTGTTTCCTTTTTCATGGTCTTTAGAAGACCTATTATTATCTTGGTATCCTTTTAATTCATATGATATTTATAATTCATTCTATGTCTTGATGGAATAGAAAACAATTTCTTTAGATGATGAAAAATTATGAGAAACAAATTCCTTTATAATATTTGGCTTATGAATTTAAAATAAGTGGTTGATCTTACACTCAGTATTGCGTATATAATAGGTAGAATACCTGGATATCCATGTAAATGTATCTTCATAATTTTCAACACCCTCTTATTTATTTTTCATTAATCTATTAAACTTTTTATTCACTATAATCATTGTATCATAAATGAATTATTTATCCAAAAATGTATCCTTTAATTCTCTCCATTCAATGGTTTAATTTCTTCTTCCTCTGTAGTATTCTGGATCAAGAACCCCCATTGATCCCCATCACCTTGGAGACAATAGACCTCAATTGTAACCATTTTTCTCACTGCATTCCAAGGCTATAAAAATATTCTCAAGTGACTTAATCCATTTCTCATCATTAGTTAGATAAATAGTCCCACTAAATGATGGGGGATTCTACAACATAAAGTGAAACACTATAGGAGTTTCTCCTCATGGATGATTTTTTTTCCATTAGGTAAAGGTTATTTGTCATTAAATGACTATGATACCTTAATAAAACAATATATTTCTCAGTTATAATACCAAATACATTGACTTTGTCATCAGGGAAACATCTACATTGGCCACGAGTGTTGATACCATTCTTCCTTGAAGATGCTATATATATAATGTCATATATTGTATTAAATCCTAAAATTATAAACTCTTTATAACTCTAAATATTTAATAGAACATAACATAAATTTATGCATCATAAATCCTAGAATTATTAACTTTGGTTAAATTTAAAAAATCATTACTTTCAAATCCATCATAATGGTAGATAACGAAAATGTGAACTATCATTAGAATATTCCCTAGTAGTGTCAAACCAGGTGCACACTAAGGACCAATTTTATGTAATTGGTTACCCTGAGTTAGGGATAAGAGACCTTTTTAGGGTTTTTACCACTAGGTACATCTTTTCTAGAACCACGCCCACTTATAGTATCCACACATGGTTGTATTGGGATGAATACACACATAATCACTACCATAACAAAATTTTAGGATGTTCTTGTATACTTATTATCAATATCTATCCCTGGGATATTATATATAACCTATGTTTTATAAATCTTGTTTCCAAGCATGAAGCTAAACTTCCTCTGAAAAAAATTATAACAATCCAATCCAAGAAACAGGAAGCTGACACATTATTTTATTACATTAGCATGATTACAAGGAATCAAGTCCCAAAATAATGATTTTTTTAGAATTCATGTAAAGATATATTACATACATGATACTAATAATATATTGGGAAATATAAAATAAAAACATGATATACAATAAAATGTAATAAACTGCATCCTTGAACACTTATTGCAATATTTTTTCTTCATAACCTGGGGAAATGAAACATAAAAAGGGTGAGATCAAATGATCAATAAGGGCATGTAAAGAAAAAGTTATAATGTATAAATGAGAATAAATCAACATGTTAAGGTGAATAACTAATACCAAAATCTATTCAAATAACCAGATAAAAAAACATTTATATGGAAATATTATAAACTGAAACACATGTCATTTAATAAATAACCCAAAAATTAAATTTATCCATATATATGTTGAATAATAATATCATAGATGACTAATAAATTAATCTAAATGAGGAAAACTATTAATTTTTGGATTCTAGGATTCCTTGGTACTTGGAACCAGTACCTTCAATACCTTTTACAAGAAGGTTTAGCTATCAGGTAAACCCATCTATTTTGGGTAACTATTTTGTCCCATTAGAATATCGATGCATCGAGGGGATATATATAACTAGGACCACTAGTGTACTACTATTACAATGAAATCCTAAAATCTAATAATGAAGATAACTACTATTTCTTATCAAATAACAGTATGAAATTAGAAATACATATTTATAAATAATTCCCTATTTAATCAACTAACATTAAAAGTGAATACCATATAAAAAATGATATACAATATAGGAAATAATAATATAAATTTATTGAGAATATGGAAATTTATTGTAATTTCAATTGATAATTTTTTCAATAAAGTGATTATTTCAAAAGTGAGTAAACAATCACTAAAGGAAGTTATATTTAAATGATATCCATTAGGAACATTTTTGAGGAAAATGATCTTTAAACATCCCAACGGGTCTCATAACACTTGAAACATTTAAATAATAATTAATATAAAGTAATTTGTTTCATACCATGATGAAAAATGACTCATGATATAATTTATCAAATGTTTTAGTAGATATACTACAAAAAATAAGTAAGTGGTGTCTATGGAATATTCCTCAAGTATATTAAAGTAAGAAAGAAATCCATTAACTTAACATTAATTTTTGTTATATGGAATTTATACTCTTATATAGTGAACTAAAAAATGTTACTAACTTCTAATATAACCATAATAATGTTTATAATATCATATATTAACTTTTTATAATATTTTATTACCAGTTTGTTGACACTCATTCATTATTTTCACTATATTGGGTGTTAATTTCCTAGTTTTCTCAAGTATGTTTCCAGTTGTAATTTTTTGTTTCTATTTATTATATAATTTTTTATAATATAAAGAATTTAAACCATTACTTAGTTATCATATATATTTAGTACAAATGTATTTATAATAATAAATAATTTTTGGAGATAAAAAATGAAATTTTCCATTCATGGAGATGATAGGTCGTACATACACATTAGCACTGCATTCAATTATTTTTTTATATTAAAATTATTGATGGTAAATGATAAATATTAATATTATAATTAAAATATCATATCTATTTTATATATTTTACTTATATTTATTAATATAAACATTAATAATTTCTATATACAGTTTTAATGAGTCACATCGCTTTGAGGAGGCGGTAGTCCGCACTTCCACAAATGATGTTATAGTATTTAAGATAAAATTGAATGTATAAGTTTATGTGTTATAAAATAAATAAAAAATAAAAAATAAAAAATAAATAACATTTATAAAATATATAAATATACTTAAAATAATAATGGCCACCATGAGATGTGGTAATGGATAAATGAATAATCATCATTTCATGATGCAGTAGTTCGTCATACACAGAAACAATATGTTAATTACCAATATGATGAATGTTTGTGTATGTGTAGCAATAAAAAAATTTAATAATAAAATAATAGTATATTTAGGGTATTTTTTTGTTATAAAATAATGAAATAATAATATTTTAGGGATTGGAGAATGGAAGTAATTCAAAAAATCTTGAAGAGTTTGTTACCTCTTAATGGGGTAACTCTTTTTGGTTTGCCCCAAAGGCCTTCCTTGTATTGATTTCTAACAAATACTAGGCTTCAAGTATGTGGTTAGTGATGTTGGGGAGATATTTGGGGAGATATTTGTTGATCCAATGTTTCTTTAGTGGTGTGAGTAATGGGTAGAGGACTTGCATTTTTATAGTGGAGGAGGAGGGGAACTCTTTTAAATACCAAAATATATTCATTAATGGGAGGTCTAACTTACCTAAAATTCCAAAAAACGGAAAAATAATATAGTAAAGTGGAATCATGTTCAATTAAAACCTCAACCATACAAAAATATGTGCACTTTAATAATTTGGTTCCTTAACTTCTATGATTCTCCAATTTTATCATTCTGGTTTTTATTTAAGCATCTACTTTTCCAACATAATTAATTTAAGAACTACGACTAAAATAAAGTGATATTTATCATTAAATATATAGGAAACGAGTTATTAATATTATATATAATTTATAAAATAAGAAAATAATTTTTATGGAAACTAATTTTGAAACAGGTGCATGAGATGCGCTAAAACACTACTTAAACCTGGACCGTGTTGTCAACATTTTTACAATATATGGGTAAATTTGTTAATTATAAATGGAAAATTTGTTCATTAATAGAAAATATTTAATAATTTTTAATAATTTAATTTCACTTGTCCACATATAGGAATTTATTTAAATTTAAATCATTCAATAAAATATAATTTATTGTAAAATAATAATAATTCTAATTCAGAAATTATTTACTTAACATATATTTTAAAATACAAAAACAATATTAGAATTCAAATATATTCATTTTAATGATTTATAACATGATATATTCATATAAAAATATAAATAAAGATATGAATTCAATCAATTCACTTCACTTTTAATATTTGTAGTATCATTTATATTAGTTATTTATTAATTAAATAATCACTACATAGGCGTTTCCTAAGAATTTATGAAACTAAAGAATATTTAAAAAATAATGAAAAATAATTAGGATTAAAATAATAAATTTATATTTCAAAATAATAGTTTTAATTGAAAAAATGATTTTTTACATATCTGAATGTTTTATAAATGGTAAAGGTAACGAAATTTCCCTTTTTTGTCTTTCTCTTTAAATAAAATTTTATATAAGGAAATTCCATGTTGTAATATCCGAATAACCAATAAATTTTATACCAAGTAGGGTTATGGTATAATTATTGGTGGAAAATGAAATGTTTAATAATATCCATGTCATTTTATCCTTGAGGTTTTTGTTTAGACACTTATTATGCTTAATCTTACAAAAATCACTGTAATTAATTTTAATCACTTTCACATATCTTTTTGGTAAAAAATTAAGTTTATCTTTTTAGGAATTTATTTTTTATTGAATACTTACATGTATATCTATTTTTTAATTCAAATCAAAATTGGAAAATTTAAAATTAATGCTATTCTCAAATATGTGGGGAGAAAGAGGGTATTTAAAATAAAAACATTAAAAAGTTCAATACATTTTTATATCAAATTATAACATAAAAATGATTCCAATGACCCATATTGTGTTAATATATCTATAATTGATAAATTAAAACATCAAAAAAATTTAAAATCTAAATTAACATAATGAATTATTTAAATGAAAAGGCACTTTTAACTAAAATACAGTATTTTTCATTATTCATTACAAAATTAATCTTTTCAGAAAAATACAAAAAATTCTCTCAAATATATTTTTGACATTCTAAATTCAAAAATGAAGTTTATTTGAAAAAATAAATTTTAATAAATTTAAAATTATTTTTTAAAATAGGTGTGACATCAAAGGGTCTTAAAACACAGTCAAACATGTAATGAAACCTAGCTCAATGTGGTGTGTAACATATGTATAACATGGTGTTGTGTATAAATATATGAAAATAATATTTATTATAACATGAAAATATTGACATATCTTGGTGTCTTACAAAATATCAATAAATATATTATAAAATGGAATATCGTAACCTTATATTTTTATAGAAATATTGATAATTTTTAAATTCACCAATCCTTAGTTCAAAAAAATGTTCGAAAAAAGATAATTACATTGAAAAAACTCAATGTTTTAAGATATATTGAATCTTAAATTTCTCAATATAACTAAAAAATTCAAGTGTATTATAAGAATAATAAAAACCTCTACGAATGATCAAGATGAGAAAAGAATTTTTGGAACACATTTCTCTCTAAGAATTCACGATGTTCTGATAATACATGGATTTAAATTATTTACTATTAAGGAAATCAATACATATTAATAAACAAATTCACTCTTTATGTAGTCAATTCGTTAAATATTTCATTCATATGTTGGTTGAGGCACTATACTATGATAGATTCACTCTTCAATTATGAATTTCTTAAAAAATCAACGTAGATAACTACAAAAGGAATGAGAAATGACCATTATTGAATGATATTAAAAAAAATTGCATCAAATATCCTATATTTTTCTTTCTTTAATCCATAGAGTAGGCTCAGTAAATATTTTATTTGGAAATAAATTATATGGATACAATTCTCCATAAATGGGAAGATATCAAGTTTGGTTAACCATTGAAATAGACCCCCAATCACATTCCTTTCCTACGATGTTTAGTCATATTTTTCCAATGATATACCATCGTCTATATGGAATAAACTCCCATGATGAACATACATAACAATGTTACTCTTTTTTATATCTACTTGAATATGGGTTTTACGTAATTTTGGTGGATTCAAAAAAATATTTCTGACTCTATAGATATGAATCCTTGAATAAGAACATGAGTTTCAACCACCCACACCTCAACTCATAAGGATTCAGATGCATCGAAAAATCCCCAAACCCAAAAAATGGTTGAAATCTCAATGGACATGGGGACACTATTGTATTGACTTCTAAAACTCAATGGGGATAGTCTATCACCCACCATAGAAAATAAGGAAGTTTAAGATAAAAAGGTTGCTCATATGCTATATGAGGATGATGTAATGACATCCATAATTGATCTATAATATATGAATTTGGGAAATGAAGTGAATGTATGACAAAAAATAATTAGATTTACCATGTAAGGACCCGAATTTTTGATGTAATTTTTTAATTATATGGTAATATTAAGAGTTTGTGAAAATTGACGGCGCGTGATTCCGAGGCCCGGTGTGTCCGGAATGAATTTCTGCACTTTTTTAGTATATTCAGAAAACATGCGAGTGAGTTTTTTTAACTTTTGAACTGGTGATAAGAATTGAAATCTGAGGGAATTTTTGAACTTGTAGCACTGATATTCTCTTAAGGGGACTATCACCTCGACTGCAGTAGGTCAAGGGTGGAAGTTAGTTTTTGAGTTTTTTATGGAAGAAGAAAAATAAAATAATTAAAATTTTATTTTTCTTCTGAAACCTCTCTTTCTGAATTCATGGTGGTGGGGACCACCCAAACCCCTCTTAATGTGGGAAAACCTTTCAACTCTCCATGATTAATTGTGCCAACTTCAATTTATTAATTGTGCCAACTTTAATTAAAGGATATAGTTATTTTTAATAGGTTTTTTACCCATTTCCTGGTTGGAAATAGTTGGTAAAGGAGAGAGTTGGGAGAAATTTGGAGAAACATTTCCTCCAAACTAAGAATTCCATCTCCAACGAAGAACATACTTCAGAATCAAGACCGAGGACAACACACGAGCCCGACTTTAGAAGTGTGTTATGGAAGATACAATCATTGGAACCCTCATCCACTTCACTGAATTCATCTCGTGATACTTCCAACAACCAATCGAGGTAGGGATTGTTGTTTTGAATACCCCTTACCCCGTTCTCGGCATTCTTCTTGAGTCATGAACAATTATGCCGCTTACTACCATTCTAACACGGAGGGTGCGGGCCAACTGAGCATGGCCCAACCCCTCCACTAAATTTGTGGATTTTGGTGGTCTTGAATCGATGGAGACATACCGAGATGAGTGTGGGAGTCTACAGAATGAAGAACGGGCCACCGGGGCGCGCCTGGTGACCCAAGGAACATCACCAGCGACCGTGTCGTTGACCATGCCGGCGACCGACACTGATTTGAATCAGGAGTGGAGGCCGACAATCCAGCTGGACACGATGAAAGCAGAGGTGAAACCACACCACTGGAGAAGGGTTGTGGCCTGTTGGCCGTGGCAGAGCAAGGTAGGTAGTCGGCGCACGAACGACTACGTAAAGGGGGCGACAACACACGTCCGCATTATCGGGTGTACAGGAGCCACGACATGAGGCTGCGACAGTGAAGGGAGGGCGGCCGAATCACTGCCAGCCATTGGTGGTGGCACAGCACGAAACCACACCGTGGAGGAGAGCTGTCCGTCTGTCCATCCGGGGAGTTGAGCGGGACCCCGGGTCCCGCATGCCAGCTGCCAATTCCATGTGGCACCGACCGGTCAGCCACCCAATCTGAATGGATGGGCCATTCGGGGTACCCAGGGGGTGGATCTCCCTTGGTTGGCAGCTAGGGTAGACCTGACCATGGGGACTCCCTGCCGCGGGCTAGTGGTCCACCCAGCGCGGGATACACCGGACCCAGTGGGCCTGGTCGGGTAGGGTCGGTCTGACCGAGTCAGACCAGACCTGGACCAGCTTCGACCCCTTTTTACTCTTTTGAATATATCTTTAGCTATGAGTGTCCGTTTGATGAACCATCTATGGTGCCAAAAACCTTGGATCGAGATGGTATTTTTGGTATACCCCACTTAAGTTTTGAATAAAGTTGGGGTATAACCGGGTTGGATTGAACAGAAATCGAACCAGGACCTTGGGACTAAAAGGCCAATAACATACAAACCGGGCATCTGATTGACGCACCGTTTGTTGAATTGGGTCCCTTTTGACGTGAAAAACCTTTGGGATACTTCTGAGTAGCACTTCATGGAAGTTGGAATATCAACCTATGGATTGAGATGCGAACCCTCCTGTAATCAAGCGAGCTTAGAGTGTGAACCTTATGGCTGGCTGTAATATGAGAAAGGGATCCTACCTGGGTCTGTGCTTTGGGATCCTATGTGGGTCTGTGTTCCAGGGTACCACAAGGATCCTCTCTATGAATCCATGTAGGACTACTCTAGGATCCTACATGTGTGTGCTGTACTAGGATCCTACGTGGGTCTGATGATTTAGTATCCTACGTGGGTCTGCCTCTTAACAGAGTAATATGATTTACTAGTTACATCTAATCATCTTTACTACCACACCAAAGTTATACCTGGTGTGAGATAAGTCCATACCTTTTTGATATTCTTCTATGTGGAGTTACCACTGTGGTACTTACATTTGTGGTGATACCTTTGTGGTATTCTTCTGTGTGGTGATACCTTTGTGGTACATACATTGTGGTGATACATTTGTGGTATTCTTTTGTGTGGAAATAACTTTTTGGTACTTACCTTCATGGTGATACCTTTGAAGTATACTTCTGTGTGGATTTACCTTTGTGGTACATATCTTTGGGGTGTTATCTTCGTGTTAATCTTTCCCTCCGTGGAACAGTGGAGCTTTGGTATTTTGATTTGGGCCTTGTGTTTCCTCATGAATGTGATGGGTATAATTGATAACTTAGGTATATGTATGGGAATATACCTAAGTAGGGTTTACTGTTGTTTCCATGCTTTGTGGTCTATCCTTTGTGGATTTTGTGAGACTTTTGAGGGTCTCAAGGTCCCTACTTAGTATCGTTAAACTCACCCCTGCACAGGCTATGCCCACACCTTGTTGTGTTCGGTGTAGACAGAAGACATCATTGACTGAGGGTGAGGGTACCAAGACTGAAGGTAGCACAAAGGTGAAAATTTATGAGGTGTACCACAGAGATGATCATTCGATAGTTATACCTACCCTTCATGTAGGAACCTTGGCGGGTGTTCACATGAGATGTTTTTAGTTTTTACATGTACTTTTCTGTTTACTTGTACTTTTCTGTTGGGTTTATATTTTGGCCCCGTTTTCCTTCTGTACACACCCTGTTTACTATATAGTTTTACTTTGTTCTTGTATCTTACTTTGTGCTTAGTTGTGTGAGTTACAGGTTATAAAGGCAATGCCTTCCTAGTTTTATGGAATATGCCTTTCGGTGCTAGTCTCCATCCCCTGGCCTATGGAAGGCGGGCTTGGGGAAGTCATGACATGGGCCCCGGGAGACGGGTCATGACAAATTGGTATCAGAGGAGTTGGTTATACCGTATAACATTGGACTCTGATATTTTTTTATTACCAATAGTGTTATGTTTAGTGTGTGTGGTTATCAATTAAGGGAATCCAGTGTTGGTGCGATGATCGATGTATCCATACACCAGTACCCTGACATCTGATTTCTGACTCAGTGCACAAAAACACTAATTGTGTGTGTGTTTTAAAATTTTTTCTTTCTTATCTTTTTGTGTCAGCTCACCAGGTATAAATTAATGTCCATGGAACACCTTTTTCTTCTCAAGATGTCTCCACGTAGACAACCAGCCAGCGTTCCAGGTATAGTAGGCGATGATAGCCCACCGAGTGATGAGGCCTTGGTGCAGGGCCCTCTTTCAATAGAGGCACTAGCAGAGGCACCATCAGTACCATTATCCACTGGGCCACTAATGCCACCAGCCCTAGTAGTAGAGAGTGCATGATTCTTGAGCTCATTGGATGAGTTTCATCTAAAGATTCCACCCAGGATCAGGGGTGAGAAGGACCCACAAGCGGTTGAGGATTGGCTGGAGGCCATAGTGAGAGTCTTCAGACTTGTAGGGACACCAACTGATCTCATGGCGATCCTTCCCGCCAGTCTTCTAAATTCAGCATCAGGAAGATGTTGGAGCATTTTTCTCCATGTTCACGATGAGGTGGCACTTCTCTGGGCAGACTTTGAGAGCCTGTTTAGGGAAGAGTTTGTACCAGCGACCCCTTGCGCAGTGCACATACAAGAGTTTCTTAATCTACAGCAGGGAAGCATGACTGTGGCTCAGTACTCAGCGAGGTTCACCAATCTATCATGCAGCTCCACTGATATGGTGTGGGACCCATTTCTCAGGGCCCGAACCTTCGAGCAGGGACTCAAGTGGGAGATCATAGCTTCAATGATTCCTATCAGTATCCCGATGTAGGTTGGGGTGTTAGAGAGATCCCTCTTGGTGGAGAGTTTTCATGTTGAGCAGTCACTAGCAGTGATACCCACCACCAGGCATCACATAGAAGAGTCTTCCATATATGGAAATAGACATATGTCACATAGGTCCCAGAGGACCATACCTACAGCTGTACGACTGTAGGATTCAGGGTTGGTAGTGCGGGGCACCCAAGACAGAGCCCGTCATGTAAGGAGCAGGGAGTGTTACGCATGCGGCGGGCATGGTCACATGGCTCTCGACTACTAGACCCACTGTATGGTGATCAACAGACAGTCGAAGGATGGCCTAATCAGAGATAGAGGTTCGACCAAGGAGGTCCATAAGGAGCAGGCAGACATGGTAGAGGAGCTGGATGTGTAGCTGACAGTGGGTGACGATTCGAGGTGTTACCGCCACCACAACCAGGTGGTCCACCCTGACTACAGAGAGAAGGTGGACATGGGAGAGCTCAGCTCCAGGCAGCTCAGGCCTATGAACACGACGCTCCAGAGATGATACGAGGTGCGATTTTCATCTACTCCACCTTATCTGCGATACTTATAGACACATGTTCCAATCATTATTTAATTGCCACAACTATCGTTTAGAGATCATAGATTCTAGTGGAGTCGTTGGATCGATCCTTATAGATAGAGACTCATATGGGGGAGGATTCGATGATTACACACTGGTGACAGTAGTGTGAGTTTACTCTAGGAGGTGAGAGATTTGGCTGGGATCTCCAAGTAGCGGTGTTGAGGCATTACGATGTCATCTTGGGTATGGACTGATTATCTACAGTCCATGCTCAGATTGATTGAATTAGGCACAATGTGTGGTGTGTACGCACGGATGGGACTAGGTTTACCTTCACTGGCGAGAAGAAAGACTTTACAACATAGGATGGACTTACTCAGAAGATATTGCATCCAATCACTCATCTGTTGGATAGGCTTACCCTCAGAGCGGTTGATATGAAGAGTCTGAGCTATCCTGTAGTGGTGGACTAGTACGCAGATGTCTTCCCTGATGATGTTCCGGGTGTACCTCCTCACAGAGAGGTAGACTTTTACATTGACTTGTACCCTGGGATGACACCAATATCTACACCAATATATCGGATGGCTCTCGCGGTGCTTCGTGAGCTGTGATTATAGTTGGAGGACTTATAGGGGAAGGGGTTCATCCGGCACAGTGTTTCTCCTTGGGGAGCCCGGATTTTTTTCACCAAGAAGGAATACAGGAGCTTTATAATTTGTGTTTACTATCGGCGCCTGAACCAGGTGACCGTGATAAACAAGTACCCACTCCTGAGGATTAAAAAACTATTTGATCAGCTAAAGGGAGAACAGTGGTTCTCGAAGATAGACTTTAGATTAGGCTATCACCAGCTCAGAGTACGAGATGAGGATGTGTAAAAGACTACTTTCAGATGTCGGTATGACCATTATGAGTTATTGGTTATGCCATTCGGCGTGACCAATGATCTATCTATATTCATGGGACTCATGAACATGATATTTCAGCCATAACTTGATCTCTTTGTAGTAGTCTTCATCGATGACATTCTGATCTACTCAGCTTATGAGGAGGAGCGTACCTGTCATTTTCAGGTAGTATTGGACACACTCTGAGAGCACCATCTTTATGGTAATCTCTCTAAGTGCGAGTTCTGGATCTGAGAGGTTCATTTTCTGGGACATGTCATCTTAGAGGATGGAGTTACAGTGGATCTAGTGAAGATGCAATACTTTCTTTGGATCCACCCAGGAGTGTGATGGAGATACAGAGATTCCTGGGTTTTTCCGGATACTATTAAAGATTTGTGATAGTTTTCTCAAGGGTTTCATCACTTTCATCATCATTGAAAATTAAGTGGAAACCCATGATGTGGTCAGATAGATTCTAGTGGAGTTTTCTAAAGCTGAGGTGGAGGCTGACTAGTGCCCCAAACTAGAGGCTTCTAGAGGTGGGCATTGGGTACGTATTCTACTGTGACACATCAGGGATCAGGATATGATGTGTCCTGATGCAGGAGCGAGAAATTATCTCATATGGTTCTTGAAAACTGAGACAACATGAGTAGAAATATGCTACCCATGACCTTGAGTTAGTTGCAATGGTCTTCTCTTTGAAGATATGGAAACACTATCTGATGGGTGATCAATTTACAGTATACTATGATCCCAAGATTCATAAGTATATTTCTCTAAAAAGGACCTGAACTCGAGTTAGCGGCATTGGCTTGAGTTCCTCCAGGACTCTGACTTCGAGACAGTCTATTCTCCTAGAAAGGGAAACATTATAGAAAATTCACTCTGTAGGAGATCTGGTATACAACTTCTAGGTGAGGTGACAGATCAGCTGGCTACTTTGTAGATATCCTTTGTGGATCGAGATTGAGCAACTTTTCTTTAGTATCTTATAGTCACTATCCCACTTCTTCAGCGAGTTAGGGAGGCACAGAGGGGGGACACAGACTGTGAGGCTCAATTTGTATAGATATCCACAGGACATGCACCTGATGGATTTTCTGAAGGTGGGGAGTACATCATCCTTTTCAGAGGATGTACCATGGTACCTGTGTCACTTCGGGAGGAAGTGTTGAGGGAGTTCCATGTACCCCCCCTAGCGGTACATCTAAAAGTGGCGAAGATGTACCAGGATCTCTAACGACAACTCTAGTGGCCGGGAATGAAGAAATAAGTATCAGAGTTTGTCTCATGGTGCCTCACTTTTCAGCAAGTGAAGGTAGAGCATCTGGTACCAACATGCTTAGTTTAGCATTTAGAGGTCCCAAAGTGGAAGTGGGACAATATATCCATGAAATTTTTGACTATAATTTCATGTACATTCCAGGGTCATGATTCAATATGGGTGGTCTTCAACCAACTCACCATGTTTTCCCACTTCCTACCAATCAGAGAACATGGTTTAGTAGAGAGCTTGGGACACCTCTATGTGCAGAATATTTTGTGGCTATATGGAGTAACCTTGAAGATTGTCTCCAATCGTGATGCACGTTTCACTTCCTGGATATGGAAGAGGTTGAAGGAGGCTTTTAGGATGTTACTTCATTTGAGAACCGCCTTACATCCTCAGATGGATGGCCAGGCTAAGCGGGCCATTCAGACCCTCGAGGACATGCTGCGTACTGGCTTCCTAGACTTCAGTCATAACTAGGATGATCACTTGCCCTTAGTGGAGTTTTCATAAAACAATATCTATCACTCCACCATTGGAATGGAACCTTTCAAGTCTATGTACGACTGACCTTACAGATCACCTTTGGGCTAGACTGACCTAGGGGATTCAACACTCATGGGACCAGATATGGTATGGGCTACCACGAAAAAGGTGCATATTATCCCAGAGCAGATGAAGACTGCACATAGTAGGAAAAAGTCTTATGCCGACAGGATATGTAGACCTCTGGAGCTTGAGGATGGTGACGAATTATTTCTCTGGGTCTCACCCTGATGAGGTTTGTGGATATTTAGCGGGGGTGGAAAGTTATCTTTGAGGTTCATCGGATTCTTCCAGGTCCTTAGTAGAGTTAGCGAGGTGGCTTACTGCCTAGAATTTCTCCCTCAGTTGCACTGGGTGCATGACATTTTCCACGTATCCCAGTTGAGGAGATACGTGAACAACCCATCTCACCTCATTGACCACGACGAGTTGTACATCGATGATGGAGAGATGTTTACGGAGGTTCCAGTGGAGATTGAGGATCGATAGGAAAGAGTCCTTAATAGGTGATCGGAACCTTTAGTGAGTGTACGTTGGAAACACGAGAACCTTTAGGAGAGAACATGGGAGTGGGAGGATCAGATTCGTGCTCAGTACCCCCACTCTATTTCCTAGTTTTTGTGATGTGGATTTTGGGATCCAAAGCCCTGAGGTGGGAAGAATGTAAAGACCCATATTTTCCATGTAATATTTCTTAATTATATGTAAATATTACGAGTCCGTGAAAATTGACGGTGCATGATTCCGAGGCCTAGTGTGCTCGAAATTAATTTATGAACATTTTTTAGTATGTTCAGTAAATGTGCAAGTGGGTTTTTGTAGCTTTTGAACCAGTGATAGGAATTGAAATCTAAGGGAACCATTGAACTCGCAGCACCGATATTCGCTTAAAGAGACCTTCACCTCAACTGCAGTAGGTCAGGGGTGGAAGTTAGTTTTTCAGTGTTTTGGGGAAGAAGAAAAATAAAACAATTAACATTTTATTTTTCTTTTGATACCTCTTTTTTTGAATTCATGGTGGTGGGGACCACCCGAACCCCTATTAATGTGGGAAAACCTTTCAACTCTCCATGATTAATTGTGCCAAATTCAATTTATTAATTATACCAAATTTAATTAAATGATAATTTTTTTAATAGGTTGGATCCCCATTTCCTGGTTGGAAATAATTGGAAAATGAGAGAGTTGGGATAACTTTAGAGAAACATTTTCTCCAAATGAAGAACACCCTCTCCAACGAAGAACATACTTCCAAATCAAGACCAAGGATAACACATGAGCCCAACTTCAGAAGCGTGTTGCAGAAGTGACAATTGTTGGAACCCTCATCCCCTTCACCAAATTCATCTCGCGACACTTCAAACAAGAAATCAAGGTAGGGATTGTTGTTTTGAATATCACTTACCCCATTCTTGGTGATCTTCTTAAGTCATGAACAATTATTCCGCATGCTACCGTTTTAACAAGGAGGGTGTGGGACAAATGAACCTGGCCCAACCCCTTCACATCCTTTGTGGATTTTGGTGGTCTTGAATCGATGGTGATTTCCCAAGATGAGTGCAGGAGTCTACAGAATGATGAACGGGCCATCGGGGTGCACCTAGTGACCAGAATAATGTTGCCATTGACCGACACCGGTGGGAATCGGGAACAATGGTTGGCACTCTGGCGTAACCACGCTGCTGGAGAAGGGCCGCGGTGGAGCAAAGTCGGCTTCCAGTGCATGGTCGGCCACGCGAAGGGGGCAGCGGCGCGCGTCCGCGCTGCCGGTCGTGCAGGAGCCACGACATGAGGCCGCAACGACGAAGGGAGGGTGGTCGGCTCACTACCGGCTTCTAGTGGTGGATCGGCGTGCGACCGCTCCATAGAAGAGGGTTGGCCGTTCAGCTTGTCGGGGAGCCGAGTGGGACCCCAGGTCCCATGTGCCTGCTGTTGGCACCACGTGACGCTGACCGGTCGGCCAACCAACCTGAACGGCTGGGCCGTTTGGGGTACCCGGTGGGAACCTCCCCCTTGGGTGGCGGCTAGGGAGGACCCCACCATGGGGACTCCTAGCCATGGGCTGCACATCGGGCTATGCCGGTGGGTTGGGCCGGACCTAGGGGGCCTGGTCAGATCTCGTGGGCTGGGTCAGACCCAGGTTCGGACCCGGACCATCTTCAGCCCCTTTTCGCTCTTTCGACTATATCTTGAGCTACATGAATCCATTTGAAGAACCGTCTATGTTTCCAGAAAACTTGGATTGAGATGGTCCTTTTGGTACAACCCACATAATGTTTGGATAAATTTAGTGTATGGTCGGGTTGGATCGAACACGAATCAAACTGGGACCTCGCGACTAAAAGGCCAATAACTTGCAGACCAGGCATCCGATTAACACAACGTCTATTGAATTGGGTCCCTTTTGACATGATATATATTTGGGATACTTCTTCATGGTACTTCGTGTCAATTGGAGTATCGAATTATAGCTTGTTGTGCGGACACTCCCGGAATTAAGTGAGCTTAGTGAAGGAACCCTATTGTTGGATGTAATATGAGAAAGGTATCCTAAGTGGGTCTGCGCTTTGGGATCCTACATGGGTCTGTGTTCTATGGTCCCACATAGATCCACTCTAGGAATCCATGTGGGAGTACTCTAGGATCCTACGTGGGTTTGATGATTTAGGATCTTACGTGGGTCTGCCTCTTAACAGAGTAAGATGATTCCATAGTTACATCTAATCATCTTTACTACCGTACCAAAGTTATACCTAGTGTAAGTTAAGTCCTTACCTTTGTGGTATTCTTCTGTGCGGCATTAACTTTGTGTTAATTACCTTTGTTGTGATACCTTTTTGGTATTCTTCTATGTGGTGATACCTTTGTGGTACTTACCTTGTGTTGATAACTTGGTGGTAATCTTCTATGTGGAGATACCTTTGTGGTATACTTCTGTATGGATTTACCTTTATGGTACTTATCTTTGGGGTTCTATCTTTGTGGTAATCTATCCCTCCGTGGAATAGTTGAGCTTTGTGCTTTTGAGTTGGGCCTTGTGTTTCCTCATGAATGTGATGGGTATACTTGATAACTTAGGTATATGTATGGGAATATACCTAAGTAGGGTTGATTGTTGTTTCCATGCTTTTTGGTTTATCCTTTGTGCATTTTTTGAGACCTTGGAAGGTTCTGGGTCCCTACTAAGTATCGTTATACTCACCCCTACACAGGCTATACCCGCACCTTGTTGTGTTTGGTACAGATGACGGACAATGCTGACTGAGGGTTAGGGTACTAGGACTGGGGTAGCATAGAGGTGGACATTGATGAGGAGTACCATAGAGATGATTGTTCGAGATCTGTACCTACCCTTCAGGTAGGAACCTTGGTGGGTTTTCACATGAGTTGTTTTTAGTTTTACATGTACTTTTTAGTTTACTTGTATTTTTCAGTTGGGCTTGTATTATGGCACCTTTTTCTTTCTGTACACACCCGATTTACTATATAGTTTTACTTTGTGCTTGTAACCTTCTTTGTTCTTAGTTGTGTGAGTTAGAGTTTATAAAGGTAATGCCTTCCTAGTTTTAGGGAATATGCCTTTCTGTGCTAGTCGCCAGCCCCCAGCCTATGGAAGGCGGGATTGGGGTAGTCACGGCACGAGCCCCAGGGGACGGGTCATGACATACCATGCATTCCAGAGAGAATGAATTATATATATATTTATTTAACCAATATTAGTATGTGTTTTTGTGGTTATACATCCTGATTCCTATTGGTTGGAGATAATGATAGAGTTGAAAAAATGGGGGGGGGGGTTGAATTGCATCCCTTTAAAAAACATGAAAAACTCATATCCTACATCTAATAAATTTTTAAAGTGGGATGGGGAAACAAAATCCCATAGTCTACTCTAAAAATAATTCATCAACAAGAATGGTGATTTTTAATTTTATATCCTTTTTAAATGGTTCTATATATTTGAGTGAATGAATCTATGACTTTATAAAATATCCTCAAAATAGACTTTATGCATGACTAATAATTGTATACAAAAATAAATACATAAGTGTTTAAAAACAATGAATAGATTGATATTTGTTGTAGAAACTATTAATTGAAGCATTTAGATAGGGAGAGAAGATATGGAATAAGATCAGATCATTAATGGATAATGTATGCCTCCAAAGTGTAATCCTCTTGAAGAAACTATGAATATCTATTGAAAATATTAAAATAAATATTCATAATCTATGCGTACATTTTTTTATCCATAGAATGAATAAAAAATTATAGTAGATAGAAAACATATTTCTCAAAAGTTTAGTATTATAATCTTTATCAAAAAATACCAAATGTATAATAGTAGCATACAACAATATGTTTTTTTCTTCAAATATTAAAACTTTCAAACGAAATTCTTTCGACAAACACACAATGTTAGTAGATAACAATTCTCTAGTGAGATCATGAAAGTCTTGAAGATATTTTTCAGAGAAATACAATCTAAAATCATATAATTTCATCATACATATATATATCATTTAAAATATAAAAATTTAAAAATAAATTGATATCAGGAAATATATTTGAATAAGTCTCCAAAAAAATTTATACATCAAAATTCTTGGTGTATTTTAGATTTTAAATTTGAAATATGGGAAAATTAATAATATATATTAGAGAATGAAATGAATTAATTTATTTTTTAGATTCTTGGAAATAAATTTTGAATTATTGTTAAGATAGATTTACTCTAACTAAATCATAGTACACATATCAAAATAATTCAAATTTTAAATCCCAAAGTTAACTGGATCAATGTGGGGATCAATCTGCATGAGGATGATTCCAAAATTATGGTTTCCAACGTATGAATGATTCCAAACATATAATTCCATAATGTGAAGTTCAATACAAATTTTTGTTTATTATAATTACACATGTCACTAACAAGTGATTACTAATGTTAGGTATAATAAAATGTGACGTACCTTAAAATGAGTTCCCCTATAAAAGTGGGGTTCCAAAACATAACATTCAACAAAAATGTGGGGTTCCAAATATGTTGTTGGATACACAAATTAGGTTCAAATACTCCTTCTAAATAGTGATTTCATACTTATTTCTAATGATTTTATGAATTCAAGAAATATTTTTACACCTCATAAAAATAATGAAACTAACCAAAATTCATCAATAATTATACTAATAATATAGTTTAATCAATTAAATCTACGACACTGAAATTCAATCCAATTAAAAATATTGTAAAATATATATTAATTTTTCTGAGAATAAAAATTATAAAATAATTTCATGGATCAATTTTTTTTTGCAATAAAATCTCTCCATTTTTAAAGATTAGGATACTAATAAACAAAAAATAACTAAAATTTGGAAATATTAAAAAAGAAATCATTTTAATTAACTAAAATAAAAAAATAGCTTATTTCATTTTGATATTTTATTTCATTCCAGGATATATC
The DNA here is from genome assembly GCA_963277665.1 of Viscum album. Classification (NCBI taxonomy): domain Eukaryota; kingdom Viridiplantae; phylum Streptophyta; class Magnoliopsida; order Santalales; family Viscaceae; genus Viscum; species Viscum album. The sequence goes on from OY728129.1 coordinate 942,830,413, forward strand.
CCTTTTTGGAGTTAAGAAATAAACTGTTACATGGAATAAAACAATATTAATATTGAAAAAAATATAATTTAGGATTATTCAAGCTAATAATAAGTAAAATATAAAATGTATAGGCTTAAATTAAATAATTAATTGATAAAATTATGCATAATTATTTTTGAGGTTATAATAAATCATTTTTATAAATAATTTTTGATAATAGTAATAATTCCTCTCAAGAAGAAGGTCATGGCTAAGAAAGGGTTAGAGTGAAGGATTGGAAGGCTTAGACACCTCTAAAGTTGAGATAGAAGTTATAGAATCATGAAAGGTTTTATGAACTTCCCAAACCTCCTACATCAAATCTTTGAAATTCTAATTTAACGGTGAAGTACACTGCATGGTCAAATGTTTAGAGTTATAACTGACTATTAAATTCTCACTTAAATTCAATTTCAATAATTTTTTAAGTGACTTAGAAGTGTTAATAAATCTATCCATCATGTACCAATACTGTTGAATATATATCTCACATTTAGTTCAATATAAGCTATGTTATCAATTAACCCTTTTTATTGTCCATAATAATGTTCGGGGGAACACTTTCACACTATAGAGAATGAATTTTTTAATCCAGTTTATATATATTAGAAAATTAAATATCTATATATTTTAATTTGTAACGTGAAACTGCTATAGATGAATTGTCCCATCCTTCTCTTGGGTTGGTGGAATGATTAGAGACAAACTAATATACTAAAAACATAATTACATCACCAATATATTATTTTTAAAAGAGATCACCATTCATATACAAAAAATAATTTATAATTTTCCTATTCATGTAATATAAATCAATTCTTGAAGTTTAGGTTTCTTTTATACATTGAAATGAGTTTAAATAGAATCATAAAAATTTCATGAAATTGAAATAACACTTAATACATAAAGATATTTTTTTTGAACTCATATGTTCTAACATTATCATAGTAACTTCATTCATCAACAAATTGATTTATGAAAACTTACTAAAGGAAAATGATTGAGTGTGTTCTGTAAAAATAGATTTTTATTATCTATAATTTTAGGGTTTCTATCACATGTATTGCTAAGGGTTCCACCTCTTCAAACAATTAAAGTGATTGAATATTTAATCCTTCACCTAATGGAGTAAACAATCCACCAATGAAATCATTACATTTAGAAACATGTTCATCATCATCCTCTACAGATTTATTGACTATGGAACCTGATTTATGTTGATAAATTTTTATGAATTTGATAAATAATACTATATTCTATTATCTTACCCTCAAAATAATGATATATAGGTTCTGATGGTTTCTCCTCCACATGTGTGTTGTGTTAAACCTATGTTTCAATAGTGTTAACTACTTTATCAACTATAACTAGCTGATCTATCCTTTGAGTTCTATTCACTAACAAAGCACCACCATATATTATTGCAAGGACCATTTATTCATTTTTCTTAAATTATGTGTCAATTTTTAATTTGGGACTTTTAATTTAGTTGTGATTCCTAGATAATTTTTATGTATTCATCTATGGCCATTGGATTTTTGGCACACACAATTCTCCTTGAAAAACATATACAGTTGTTCTACTAGTCTTTAATGATTGATGACATGTGATGAGTAATTTTAAAACTGTTTACAAGAAGTGAAGACCCTTGAAATATTTATTTTGTGGTGATTTGAGTAATTCCATTTAAAATAAATTTATTTCATGAATAAAGTAGAGGAAGGATGGATTGGAATATTAATTGTGGAAGGTGGTATTAGATCTGATACATAAATTTTTCTGTGTAATCTTTAATGTTTCCATATATAAAAAATAATGGACTAACCCATGTTAACCACCAAAGATATCTCGCATCCATCCTTTAGGACCCAAGGGGTTAACCCCATGGGAGGTACTATCAAAGTAATCCCACAGGAGGCATAGGTGGGAACATAAGCCTGAATTAGCCTGTGTATAAGGCCATAGATCACATGCCCGAAGGTGTGAGTAGGTTGGGCTAAAGGCCAATGGGATGAATCCCTTGTATTGTGTGTAGTCTAGTGCATGTGTTGATCCCCCAAGGCTAGATTGAATGAATTTGTACTTTCACTGTACAATAAAGTAGAGTGAATAAGTAAGTTAGCTTCTATGTGTGACAATAGAAGAATCGTGAATTATTCACCCATTAAATGAGTTACGCATATAATCACGATCATCAAATCTGGATGATCTGGGCTATTCATTCAAAATCTGTGAACATCATCATCCTCTATCTTCCATGAGGTATTACTATTCAATAGAGATATGTTCATATGTCATTTGATCAAATAAAGGTCACCAGGGTTATTCAGAAGTCAAGATTATGATTCCGTGAAGCTTTGAAGCACCATTCTTTCATGATGCACATTTTATTCACGTGATAACTCAAAAAACAATTAATTTACGAGATTTAAAATTTTAGTTGTAGGACATTTAGATAATGTAATAGTTTTATCTTTATAAATTAAGTGTTGTAATTCACATGAGGACATCATTGGGTGTAGAATTGTGAAGGTGCTATGTTTTTTGTTCACAAATAAGTAAACCCTAAATTATTCAGGTGTTTCAAAAATGATGTTTTAATGCATTGTTCTTGGAGCATTAAAGGAGTAAACTACATGGCTCAAAATGTGGATCTTTTGTGGTGGGTAATAGTATATAAATAATGATTCATTAATGAGGAGATTTTATACAATTATTTTTGAGATATAACTCACTTTGTTGATGAATCTTGATTCATGAAGAAGAAATCCCTTTAGCATAGATTTTCTATTAATGAAGGAGAAGAATCCTACTACCCACATGATATGAGATCCATGCACTCATGTGTCCTATGAAGAATATATGGTTTTGAAAAACCACTCTAGATTTTTTAATCCCCCAACTCATATATCTACTATATTGTATGAAAATCATTGATAACAACAAGATAGTTAAGAATAAAATATATCCCAAGAATGAAAAGGAATGTTTTTTGAAAGGAGACTCCCTCACACATAATTTTTGTGAAGGATTATTTGTGAAAATAAACAAGGATACACATGTGAAATGGTGTTAAAATACTATTTATGAATGAGGATAGTGTAGTATTATAGAAGATGACAATGTGTGTGTGCACAAAGGAAGGTTGGGAGGACTGTGTACTTATGTGAAGCATAATGTGAATAGTTTTTCCATCCATATGTAAATGTCATTTCATGATAATTAAATAACCACGAGTCATTGGATATACACATACAATGTGTGTTTTACAAGAAAACATTAAGTATGAAGAGTTCATACATAATAAAGGAGTACATGCATGTGATCATATTACATTCAAAATCATTGAGATGTTCAAAATAATATATTCATGATTCCATGAAATTTATGTGTGACGTAAAATTTCATTTTTCTTTTAAGAAGAACATGAATTAATTTTTAAAAGTTAATCTATTATAAATTATTTTTTATGATTTTTTGTGAATAATAATAATATATTAGGTGAGTATGGGACATTAGTCAGAAAGAGAATTCAGGACATTCCATTTATTTACTAAGAAAATTGGACAGTACATGTGATTAGAATTAATTGTACAAAACCAACGAAAATTTTATTGTTTATTGAATATAAATGAATATTACACAAGAAAGAAAAATCATAAAAGGCCATGGAGGAAGAACAAAGATCAACCTATAACATATCAATCCTTTATTAATGGTAAAGTATTCCAGTTGGTACATGTTGAAGTTGAAGTCTTTTAGTTGGATCCTGGATAAAAAGGATTCTCACAGATGGAACTGGAGAAAAATTCTTTCAATCTGATATGAAAGAATAGGAATTATTTCATTATGATCTGGAAGAATACCGAGTCTATCATTTGGTGCCAAATAATTGTAATCACTATATTTATAGTGAAGAATCCATGTTGAGGGGACCAATATGGGAAAGAGTAGGTATTTTCACCAAACCTAGTAAATACACTTTTCTCCTATCTATATTACTCTAAAAACAAGGGAAGTGATATTGAGAGATACTATTGAGTGTATCTAGAAACACAAAAGGCTATAGAGGAAGAATTTTAAATAAAATAAATTTGTAAAAATAAAATGCAGATTCACCCCTTCTCTCTCAGTGGTCAATCTAGCCTTGGGTACTACAAGTTGTATCAAAGAATTTGGTACCCTATAACAATAATAAAAGAATTATGAAAGACATAGTATCTTAATCCTATCAATATATATGGTGTTCTAATTTTTTTGGGAATTATTATCATAGTTACAAGACTAGGTTTCGACTCAATCTCTACCCACTTATCTTAGTTATGAGAGATGTTAAAATAGTGGGGTTTCCACTCGTTGCTGATGATTATTCAATGATAGATTATGATAAGAGAAATATAGAGTCTAATGGAATGGCCAAAAATTATATCATGATATGTCTAAAAAACCATTTACACAAAGGTCATTGGACTCAAGATATCTAAGGATATTTGGAAAAAACACATAAGCATCTATAATGAATAATTCAATGTTAATGTAGCCAAACTACCTATTAGAAAGAGAGTGTTTGAATACATTAAATTTAATGATTATTAATCTATTAATTACTATTTTAAAATATTTAATGAGATATTAATCATTATTTTAGGATTATGGAAAAAGTTGTATGACACTATCATTATTAAAAAAATTGATGACAGATTTTCTAGATCATTTGGATTCAAAATTTTCAGCCCTAGAAGAAAGTGATGAATTATATCTTGATGAAATAAATACCATTCCCATAGATTATGATATGAGGAAAATTATATATTTTAAGAAGGAATAAAAGCCATACATTTTCATTGAATCTATAATAAATTGATGTGTTAGAGAATAATAGGATGGAGAATATGGAGATTCAGACACTAATGAGGATGATGATGACTTAAATTACAGAGTTTCCCTTATATAAAAAGAGTTTAGGAGGGTAATATGGAATGTAAAGAATAATAAAAAACCTAAATTGTAAGGAAATAGACTTAAAACATTGCATAATCCTGAATTAAATGAATAATTCACATTGAGGATATTTTCAGGTTTATAGTTTTAGAGAATCAAGACATAACCATTACATGTCAAAGATTACATAGTAGACACATATACTCAGTTTCCATTTTTTTCAAAAAATATAAACTCTTGAACAAAAGAGTCATGTCGAGCTCCATGTTTTAGACATCATGAAATTTCGTTGATCCCATCCTTGACCGTATTACACTTTAAGTCATGTGGAAAACATTTCAAAAACTTGGGATGAGCATAAAATGCTCAGTAAGGGATATAAAAATACGGAATGAAAACCATAGTCCATGTATACATAAGAATAAATGAAATCATACTTTACCCATAAAATATAAGCACTTCAACATACCTCATGAAATCATAATATTTATGAATAACTCATAGAAATCATAAGACATAATGGTAACTTGAGGCATTCATAACATTCTTATATAGGGAGTAACCCCCATGGTTACATTTGGAATACCCATCACAGTATATTCCCTGCATATCTTTGGATAAAACTTAGTTTTTAACTCCTTCACATTACCCAATTCATTGGAGAGATATCACGGGCTCACCTGCCCTTAGTTTATCACGGAACCACCCGTCTTCATAAACAATTCCCAAGAACTATAACATAATTGTATCACATAAAACATGCATAAAGGAAACATAACATTTCCACATTTCAACCACAAGATATCAAAAACACATTGATATAATCAAAACATTATCAAAACAATTTTCAATACCAAAATAAATGAAAATTAAAACATGGTATTTATTTTTCATTAAAAAAATTTTATGGCTTGTAGAGGAAGCTGAAACTAAAATAATGGTCACAGTGGTGGAGAAGTCATTGTCGCCACATACGTAAGAAAAAACATTCCTTTTGTCATTTAGTAAAATACTTAATACGAAAAGATTCATTTTGAATAAAAGTAAAAGTCGAAGGGGTTTACACACCATATTAAAGAAAGACGTGTATAAAACAAAAAATGCCTCAATGAAAGGAGATTGAGACGAAGTCCCTTATAAAGATGATATCCTTAGATTAAGGATAAATCAATTACATAATTATGTGTGACAAATCTAAATACACCCAATATAAGTGTATATTAAGTGTAAATCAATCATAGGTCATACACACACATTAATATCATGACATAATCAATAATTAGAAGTTTAAACCAAAGAATCGAAATTGGGTTAAGAAGTTCCCTTGCAAAAATTTGAAAGCCTAACAACGTCGCATCAAATTTTAGAAAAAGAGTTGATGAGAGAGAAAATGGTAACTCATCACTTTGACATAAAATTTACATCAATAAGTATATAGACAAACATGTCCCAGTATAATAAGATGTAAATTAAAAGACATAACAAAAAGAAGTCTTTTAAAAAGAGGAGGGTGAAAGGTACCCTTACCGATTTGGGTAACATTCGAAACGTACACCCCATGAAATAAGGAGCATACAATGTTGATGTAAAAACCCATAAATGAAAGTATTTTACACAAAGAGTAGAATAATGGGAAGTACATACACCACTCAAAGGAGATAGTGACAAATATAGCATGAATCTCTCTGGAATAAAAGTGAGATAAAAAATCCCTTACGAAACCTCGACAGCCTAACTGCGCCACTTAAAACATCCAAAAATGGATTTATAAGATAAAATAGGGTCTATAATAATATAAAAATAAAATTACATAATGAGGAATGTAAAATAACATCCCCAAACATAAGAAATATGAGCTTAAAAGAAATGACATAAAAGAGAGTACTTAAAAAGAAAGGGAGAGGTAGGATCCCTTACCTCATGTTCGACTTGACTTGATCATTCTTTAATATCCTGAATAATAAACTAGAGTTAATTTATACTTGCTTAAGAACATTTTTAAAGTTCATTATTCCATTTATATCACTTATTACCATGTTATGAACATTATGTAATTAATTATGTTAATAATGGTCATTTTTTCGATCATTGGTACTTGAGTCAAAAATAAACTTCTTATAATTACAAGTTGTTCATGTGGTAAAATACCCATTATATCTAGAATTATATTCATGATTTAGATATCATATATTTCACATATATCCAGTATATACATGCATTTATAATATTACATAACATTTAGAGGTAATAAATGAAATGCACCGTTCATGGAGACGGTAAGCTGTACGTACGCATGAACGCTACTTTCATTTCTATTTCATATTTAATGGAATGAAATAATAATTATATAAAGGTATATTATAATTCAAGTATAATATCATATATAATATCATTAACTCCATCCTTTATACATCCCACATATGGCATTAATGAATCAAATCACTTTGAGGGGGCGGTAGTCCGCACTTCCTAAAATGAAGATATCACGTTTACCCATAATGGAAACCATAAAGGTATGCCATAAATGAAAAATACAGAAGAATATGGAAATAATAAACATAATATATATCATATATAAATATAGTGACATCTTAATGGACACCATGAAAGGTGTTATAAGAATATTGAACAATCATCATTTCATGAGGTAGAAATTCTCCATCCACATAAACAATATGTTCTTTAACCATTAGACGGAGGTGTGTGTTAGTTTAGCTCGAATAATTCTCATAAAAACATCCTAGTATCTTTAAGATACTTTTATTGTCACAAAAGAAAGGAATAAAAAGAGTTTAGGGGGTTGGAGAAGAAAAATAAAACAAAAGAACACAAGAGATAACATCACCTTTAAATCGGGTAAGTCCTCTTGGTTTGAACCAAAAGGGTTTCTTGAAGATCTTTCTGCCTAAGGTAAGGCTTCTATGATGAATAGAGAGATGTGGAGAGATTAAATGAGCCTATTTTGGCTGAGCCAATGGCTTGAGAGGTTTGATTAAGGTGGTATAGGTGGGGGCCTTTTATAAGAGGGAGGAGGGGCACTCTTGGAAAGTCTAGAAATGTTTATTTTAAAATGAGTTTCGGATTTAAAAGGTCCCACAAAGATATATTTCGAGGATAAGGTGATAAGGGTTAGTAATACACCCATAAAAAAGATTTTTGACAAGTTTAAGTCTTAGATTTTACATTATCTTTTCATTTTATTTAAATCGTTCATGAATGAGATAATCACTGCATCAACATGGTGTCATAAATAAATTAGTTTATTTAATGTCTAAAAATTATAAAAGAAATAATATGATGTATGAGATATTTTTATATTTAGAATTGATAATTATAGTCTAAGATATTGTTTACACTGAAAAAAATAAAATTGTTTTACTTGGCTGATACAAACTTTTGTTATATTTTCCTTTCTTTTAAAATTAAATGATAAAATGCCACTATCACACAAAAGTGATTCCATGGGGTTCCAAAGATTGGCACAAGACATCCCATGGTCAGACATGATAGAACCAATAGAATTAGGACACATGTTGGGGTTATTTTATATTATTATGATATTATTATAGTACCCTTAACTACCCGATTTCTAATTAAACACGATAATTAATGATAATTACTGTTGTTACTATTCATAATATCCAAAAACAAAAGAGTATTAATTACATAATTTGGACCTTCTGATTCCAAATATGGAATCCATTTTATCAAATTTAGAACACAGAAATTACAGAAATTAATTTAAAATAATTCACGTTGTCAAAACCAAATATTGGTTTTTAAGAAGTAAAATATATCAAAAGATTGAATTGTTTTTATATCCAATTTAAAAGTGAAATTACATCCAATGACCAAAATTGTATTAAATGATGAAAAAAAATTAAATTAATCCTTAAAACCAATTAAAATTACAATCTTACTATATAAATATATTAGATGAAAAAATAGTTTTGTAGTAAAATGCAGTATTTTTCACTATTCATTAAAAATGGACATTTGTTAGAAAAATACCAAAAATTAATTCTAAGCTATATTTGATATTCCAAATTCAGAAATGATTTCAAGTTTACCAAATTAAAAACATATAATTTGAATTAATTAATTTTATAATTAATTCCTGCTGTCAAAACAAATAGCATGTTTTTTAGTAACAATATCTATCAAAAGTTTGACACTTGTTTATGTCCAATTTCAAATGACCACCATTGGATTAAATGGTAAAAATATATTTTAATTTCACTTTAAAACCAATTAGAAAGATAATCTAACAATATAAATAAATTAGATTAAAAAGAGGTATTGAATTAAAATCTAACATTTTTCACTAAAAATGATCTTTATAGAAAAATAACAAAAATTTAGAAAAAGTTAATTTTGATGTCTTGATTATAAATAAGGATTTTATTTTGTCAAATGTAACATATAAAAGTGAAAAAAAGTATATTTAAAAAGGGTTCTCCATCAAAAGGCGGTTAATCGGCTTTTTAAAGAATATTAGAATATTTATTCTTAAAATTGGATTCATTTTCATTTTAAGCCTCTAACATTTATTGAATAAATGTAAAAATATTTGACAAGAATATATAATCATTTTGTAGTTAGATCTATTCATTCCCTCCATTACGGTGTCTAGTAATTAACTACCCGAATATTTTTACATTATTAGCGTGCAACGTAAGATTTCAAAGAAACTCGTTGTTGCGTATTGGGTACGCCATTGAACATAGCATTCCCTTTTAAGTAATATTAATATTTTATTTGATAATATTAATATATATGAACATTTCATATTCATTATTTACCAGGGATGTTACATTCTTCCCCCCTTTTGGGAATTGCATCCTCTCAATTTTAAAATTGGTCTTGGAAACTTTATTGAAAGCCCCACATCGGAAACGGAGTCAATTAAACTGTCACTTTAAAAGAAAGAAAGGGAAGTACAAAGGTCACCCAAGTTAAACCATACTAGTATTCCATGTAAGAAAACATGGACTTGGAAGATAAAACAAAGGGTCATGTTCTGGTGGAGAGTGATAGAAAATAAGATTAAGAGAAAGTTAACCCCAAGAAAATTACAAACTTGTGATGGGTCAAATATTATTTGATTCCCCAGTAGGAAAAGTTAATAGAAAAAATTTTAGTTTTAAGTTAATTTTAATTGAGGAATTTATTTGAGCTTAACTAAATGACATGGAAACATACTTACTTGTCGTGTGGACTTTCATCTCTTACTAGATTTCTTACACAAACTCATTTTTTTCTCTAAAAGACGAGTATTTAGGATGAATTGTTCACATTAAGAGACATATAATCAACTTCTAGAGAATAACCTAATCCAAAAAATAGAACTATATATTTCCCATGTCATTAGACCAAAACCAAAACAAAAAATTATTAGTACGAGATCAGATAATACCCAAAAAGGATAATCCTTTATAAAAAAAATCTATTCTTAATCTCTAAAATTTGTCCAAAAAAAACCAAAGTTAAACAAATACCATTCAATAAAAAATTGTCCATAAAATTATTCAATGTAAAGAAAACTAAGATTGAAACCTAAATCTTTGAATGATTTAATCACATAGTCTTCCAATGTAAATATTAACATTTATCTCCAAATAAAATCAGTTTCTATTAAAGTCTCATATTGAAAAGTATTTAACCTAATCTCATATCATCCATGGTAGGTTAATCATTTTCATAGATAACCCCAAATCATATAAGTCCATAAAAAAACATAAATTCTTCCAAAATAAAATTCCACTGTTTCTCCTAATTTGAAATCCCAAAGTATTCTATTTTCTATAAGCATATGTTGTGTCCACGAAAGAGAGAACATATTCCAAAATAACCTTTATTACTATGTCACGAAATCATTTTCCTAGAATAAGGATATCCATTTAATAAAACATAATTTCCCAAAATCAACTTATTCTTGATAAAAAAAGAATAAGTCATACTAACCAGGGACTTCACGTAGGCTAGTGGTAGGCCATGCACCCTTGTCGCCCTTCGGTTGTGGGTTCCATTCATGTGGCCTTGCCGGACGCGACAGGTTGTCACCCATATTACGAGTTGTCTTTTTTTTATAAATATCTAAAATAACCCTAACATGTTTTAACCTCAATGGTTTCTTTATACCTCTCATTTTTATCCAAATTCATTATGATCCCAATATCTTAATTCTTGAAGTCTTATTTCACCATCATAGGATAAAATAAAACGATACCCAAAATGAAGAACATCATACCTTGATCATGGTGTCCAATTGGTTTCATAATCATTTTGTTCACGTAGGTAGAAGGTCCATGCATTGAAACAATGATTTAGAGATCTTTCAAAATCATTTGTTTCCTCCATCCAAATACACATTGTACAACATGGGTCATATGGGTGTTCACAAAAAAATAGTTTTGGAAGATAATCATTCATGAAATATAATTTCAAAACATCTGATAATACATTATTTCTATAAAATATTCTGACTGAATTTGAGTTGAAACTTTCAAATAACGATACTCTTAAAATACCATAGGTATGTGCTGAGAGACTATATTTTAAAATCAAATATAAATAGGTTGCACACGGGTCTCCTTCTTCAGCACCTTCTTTAAAATCATAATATTCTTCAAAATAATGTGATAAGGTAAAATATTTGAAAATTCCTTGATAATATTTACCTTTCTTGAAAATATAAGAATATTGTGAAAATAGGATTTGTCTAAATACAACCCATGATCCACGATGATAACAAGGTATAGTGGAGGTGTTTGATATCTCAAACAACTGCTTTCATGTGAGTTGTATGCTAGAAAAAGTTTCACAATCATCCGAACATGACTTTGTAATAATTAGTGCAAGCAAGTCATTAGGAATAGATAAGAATGTCGTTTGAGATCCTCCTCCTTCCATTTGTAACATAATTTCCTTGATCTGAAAAATTTATAAAACAAAGATTTAACTAAAATAATAAACATAGGGACTAATCACGTGTTTAAAAAAAACTACTAATCCTTAAAGTTGTCTAAACCGAACAATGATACCAACTGTAAGTACCTGGACTTAAAAAATTACATAATCTTGAATTAAATGAATAATTCACATTGAAGATCTTTTCAGGTTCAGAGTTTTAGAGAATGAGGACATAACCATTACATCTCAAAGATTACACAGTAGACACATCTACTCAGTTTCCATTTTTTTCTCAAAAAATAAACTCTTGAACAAAAGAGTCATGTATAGTTCCATGTTTTAGACATCATGACATTTCCTTGATACCATCCTTGATCGTATTCCACTTTAAGTCCTTTGGAAAACATTTCAAAAACATGGGATGAGCATAAAAAGCTCATTAAGGGATATAAAAATACGGAATGGAAACATTAGTCCATGTATATATAAGAATCAATGAAATCATACCTTACTCATAAAATGTAAGCACTTCAACATACCTCATGAAATCATAAGATTTATGAATAACTCATAGATTTCATAAGACATAAAGGTAACTTGAGGCATTCATAACATTCTTACGAAGGGAGTAACCCTCATGGTTACGTTTAGAATACCCATCATAGTATATTCCCTGAATCTCTTTGCAGAAACCTTAGTGTTTAACTCCTTCACATTACCCAATGCATTGGAGAGCTATCATGGGCTCACCCTCCCATAGTTTATCAAGGAACCACCCGTCTTCATAAACAATGCCCAAGAAACATAACATAATAGTATCACATAAAACATGCAAAAAGGAAACAGAACATTTCCACATTTCAATCACAAGATATCAAAAACAAATTGATATAATCTAAACATTATAAAAACAATTTTCAATACCAAAATAAAAGAAAATTAAAACATGGTATTTATTTTTCATTTAAAAAAAAGTTATGGCTTGTAGAGGAAGCCAAAACTCAAATAATGGTCATAGTGGCGGGGATGTCGTTATCACCGCATACATAAGACAAAATATTCCTTTTATCATTTAGTAAAACGCTTCGTACAAAAATATTCCTTTTGAATAAAAGTAAAATTAAAAGGGGTTTATACACTGTATAAAATAAAGATGTTTATAATACAAAATATGCCTCAATGAAAGGATATTGAGAGGAAGTCCCTTACAAAGATGATATCCTTAGATTAAGGATAAATCAATTACATAATTATGTGTGACAAATATAAATACACCCAATATAAGTGGATATTAAGTGTAAATAAATCATAGGTCATCCACACACATTCATAGAATGATATAATCAATAATTAGAAGTTTAACCCAAAGAATCGAAATTGGGTTAAGATGTTCCCTTGCAATAATTCGATAGCCTAACGGCATCGCAAAAAATTTTAGAGAAAGAGTTGACGGGATAGAAAATGGTAACTCATAACTTGGACATAAAATTTACATCAATAAGGATATAGATGAATATATCCCAGTATAATAAGATGAAAATAAAAAGACATAACAAAAAGAAGTTTAGGGGGTTGGAGAAGTAAAATACAACAAAAGAACACAAGGGAAAACATTACCTTTAAGTCGGGTAACTCCTCTTGGTTTGAACCAAAATGGTTTATTGAAGAGATTTATACCAAATTTAAGGCTTCTATGATGAAGAGATAGATGTGGAGAGATGAAATGAGAAGAGTTTGGCCTAGCCAATGGCTTGAGATGTGTGATTAAGGTGGTAGAGGTGGGGACTTTTATAAGAGGGAGGAGTGAAACTCTTGGAAAGTCAAGAAATATTGCTTTATTTTAAAATGAGTTTCGGATTTAAAAGGTCACAAAAAGATATATTTCTAGTATAAGGTGATAAGGGTTCGAAATCCACCCATACAATGGTTTATGACAAGTGTAAGTTGTATATTTTACATTATCTTTTCATTTTATTTAAATCATTCATTAATGAGATAATTGTTGCATCATCATGGTGTCATAAATAAATTAATTTAGTTAATGTCTAAAAATAATAATAAAAATAATATGATGTAGGAAATTTTTTTAGATTTAAAATGGATATTTATAGTCTAAGAGATTGTTTACATAGAAAAAACTAAAATTGTTTTACTTGGCTGATACATACTTTTGTTATATTTTCCTTTCTTTAAAAATAAAATGATAGAATGTCACTATCACACAGAAGTTATTCAATGGAGTTCCACATTTTGGAAAAATACATACCATGGTCGTCCATGACACAACCAGTAGAATTAGGACACATGTTTGGGTCATTTTATATTATTATGATATTATTTTAGTACCCTTAACTATCTGATTACTAATTAAACACGATAATTAAAGATAATTACCATCGTTACTATTCATATGTCAAAAAACAAAAGAGTCTTAATTAAATAATTTTTACCTTATGATTAAAAATATGGAATCCATTTTATAAAATTCTGAACACAGAAATTGCAGTAATTAATTTAAAATAATTCTCGTTGTCAAAACCAAAGATGGGTTTTTAAGAAGTAAAATCTATCAAAATATTGATTTGTTTTTATATCCCATTTAAAAGTGAAATTACATACAATGACCAAAATTGTATTAAATGATGAAAAAATAATTAAATTACTTCTTAAAACCAATTAAAATGACAATATAACTATATAAATAAATTAGATGAAAAAACAGTTTTGTAGCAAAATGCGGTATTTTTCACTAATCATTAAAAATGGACATTTTTCAAAAAAATACCAAAAATTCACCCTAATATATATTTCATATTCCAAATTCAAAAATTATTTTCATTTTACCAAATTCAAAAAATTGAAGTTTCATTAATTAATTTTATAATTAATTCCTGCTGTCAAAACAAATAACGTGTTTTTTAGAAACAATATCTATCAAAAGTTTGGCACTTGTTTATGTCCAATTTCAAAGTGAAATTAATTAAAATGAACACTGTTGGATTAAATTGTAAAAATATATTTTTATTAAACTTTAAAACCAATTAAAAAGATAATCTAACTATAAAAATATATTATATTAAAAGGAAGTTTTGAATTAAAATACAACATTTTCACTAAAAATGATCTTTATCGGAAAATAACAAAAATATACGCAAAGTAAATTTTGATTTCTTGATTATAAATAAAGAATTTATTTTGTCAAATATAACATATAAAAGTGACAAAAATTATATTTAAAAAGGGTTCTCCATCAAAAGGAGGTTAATCGGCCTTTTAATGAATATTAGAATATTTATTCTTAAAATTTGATTCATTTGCATTTTAAGACTCTAACATTTATTGAATAAATGTAAAAATATTTGACAAGAATATATAATCATTTTTTAGTTAGCTCTGTTTATTCCCGCCATTACAATGGCTAGGATTTAACTACCATAATATTATTATATTATTTGTGTGTAACGTAGGAAATCAAAGAAACTCATTGTTGCGTATTGGGTACGCCATCGAACATAGCATCCCATTTTAAGTAATATAAATATTTTATTTGGTAATATTAATATATATGAACATTTAATATTCATTATTTACCTGGGATGTTACATAAATGCTTCAACTATGGTAGAACTAGTCATTTTTACAAGAATCTTAAATAGAATAAGGTTGATGAATCAGAATCAAAATCAGAATACAATGCTAGAAAATCCAATAAACACAAATGGGATAAAAATAATAAGAAAAAATGTAGGAAAAGAATATAAATCTTATGTGAAATCATAATAAATATTCACTATCTAGTTTTCCTTTATATAATTAGGTTGGTTTATTTACCTAGGAAAATATAAGAAATAATTCATCAAGTATTAGTGATAATGAAGTGGAATGAAAAGAAGTTCAGTTGATGCTAAAATAAAATAAGGCATTATTCATAAAATAAACAAAATATCTCACAAATGAAATGATGAATTTTTATAAAAAACAAGAAACTAAAGTCTTAGGAGAATATGGATGAAATAGTTCATTTTTATGAATAAAATAAAGAACTGATCAAGAAATAATTACCTTCTTTCAGCGAGATGAATGTGCACAAATAAAAAAATTTATGAACAAGATAAGATGATATGTGATACTGTGGGGGATTTGATTGGAATAGAGGAATATTTTTTTTAATAAAAAATCCATATAGGTCAAAGGTCATCAAAATATGGTTATATATAAGGAATATTTCAATAATTCATTGATATAAAAGGAGAAACTTCTCACACAGGGGATACAATCATTAAAAAAGAAAATAATCAATATGATGGATAACAGATTTCTTATATTGTATGTTTGAAATATAATGCTAAGAATATGAGGGAAATGGATAAATAGAGGAAATAATTAGCAGCCTCGGAAGAGATAATTTCTCTAAGATTCTCACAACCCCCATGAAAAGAGAACAACAACATAGCTAAGGATACCTATAGAAAAATATATGAGATAATAATGATTCAAGGATATTGTTGTTTTTTTGTATGCATGGTCACAATGTCAACTCTTATTAATTAAATATGTAATTACCATGAATGAGGAATGTGTAAAGGGGTGTTTCAATTAGCCTCAAAGTACAAATTATCATAGAAAAAAACACTTAAACATATAATCACAACAATTATCTATAAAACATTCATAATCTAGAATAATATTGTTGTAGATATAGTTTGGAAGGTCACAAGTCTATGGAAAGCAAAAAATTCTTGGAAGGATACATTACCTATGACGTCAAAGGTAATATGTTCTAAAATAAAAAAAATTAAAATTCATGTAAATATTTTTAAAAGATAGAGAATGTCAAGAAAGAATTCATAGTTGTCTGGTGAAATTAGTTGAAAATCGATAAACATTTACAGGATCCTTAGAAACATGTTTAATATTATGGAAATAATGTGGTCTCATAAACTATTTAGATAGATGCCGAGAATCTTTACACAATCAGAAACATAGAGATATATAGGACTCTTGTGGAAATATCTATTTCACACAATAATGATGTTACAGGGATGAAAAAGATGGTCAAAAAAATGAGACACAAATAAAAAATAAGATTCCAAATAAATATTCTCATGTTAAAGTTGGTTGAAATATAATGGCCCAGATTGAGTAAAAAATGTCAATCTAGTTGTTGTTTCTCAAAAAAGAATTGTTCCTTCCATATTCACTGGAATTTATTTAACTAAAAACCTTGGGAACTGATGGATATTTTTATTTCTCTCTATTGTAGATATAAGTAAGTTATTTTACATTAGGGATTATTTTGGCTTCCATGATATGTAAGAAAATCGTTCATCCCACAAGGGGGGGGGGATAATGAGAATTAATATAAAAACCATTGGACATATACAAAATTAATGGTCAAGCTATTCCAATCACAATTTCATACATCATTATTAATTTTATTATCATATAAATTATTGGGGAGTTCTTAGTTGATGAAAATTTATAAAATAGTTGGAGATTTATCATTCCACTTGATATTTCTGATGGGTTTTTTGATATATGTACAGGATCTACCAACATCGTAGATAAATTTGATTATTTTCAACTCCTTGACAGAGAATTGAGATATTCTAATCATGATTTCAAAAACATGCTATGTTGTAGGCATCTTAGAAATACATGATTGTATTTACCTTATTTTCTATATATTTTTAGACTACATATACATAGATTTGATTAATAAAATGATATTTTCTAAGAGAAAAACGTGATACCAATCATATCTTAGGAATAATCATTAAATTTTATTATATCAGAGATGATAATGTTACTATAAGGATGTTGAACTTAGAGTACCCCACTTATCCTTTGATTTTGATTATAAAAGGGGAAGAACTTTTTTATCACACATATTGAATTTTGAATATGTGAAAATAATATTTGAAACAAAATACAATTGGGGAGATTGTTGGGCCCAATTTTTAATTTGTTTTAAATGATGCTTCAATATAGGCTTGGTGAGTTTAGATGATGTTATGAATCCAAGATATTTGTTATTGATTCATTTATTTTCCAAGGATGTTACTATTGAAAATTTATTCTCGAATAACTATGATGATTTTTGAAAATCTCTTTAATGTATGAAATCTTATGATCATAAGACTACACATTTTTTTACAAAAAGAGAATACCATGAAATTTTTTATTTGAATGATGATGTGAAGAATTCCATCAAAAGAAAATATTTTTTATAAAGAATGAGAATGAAGGTTATTTTGGAATTTTAATTGGGGAAGGTGTTATTACATTTGATACTTAGAGTTTCTTAAGTAATTTATAAGGTTTCCTTACTAAGAAAATATTTCAATAACCCATGAGAACCACCAAGGCTAGCCCTCAACCACTCATAGGGAACCGAAGGGGTCATCCCCGTGGGTGGGCCTGCTATAGGGTGACTTTATGAGTAAGGGTATGGAAAATAAGACTGCATAGGCTCTTGTATATGGAATTTATAGATTATTACCTAAGGCTTTCATAGTTTTGGCTCGAAACCCATAGGCCGATATCCATGTCACTTTTGTAGTGGGGTGAAGTTTTTATTCGCCCAAATCTATATCAAATGGCTTGTGACACTATTTGGATAATAAAGAGGATCCAAAAATAGGATGACTTCGATGAGGGATATCAGAAGTTCTAGGTACTGTTCACAAGTTAAAATGATTACACATATAATGATGATGGCATGATCTGACTATTCTGAGCTATTTGATCAAATTTGGTCACTGTGTTCAACCTCCACATTTTCGAGGAATTCCATTTAACCATAAAAGATAGTAATATGTCCTATAAGAAACCATGGTATGCATGTTTCTTCTTACATTGAGATTAGAAGTCGGGGAGGATTTGAATCATAATTCCTAAATTTTGTGCATTGCATTCAGGTGATAACGTGAAGAAAGAGTAGCTGCTGATGATGATTTTTTTGTTTTAGTACATTCAAAGGGTGAAGAAGTTAGAGAATTATTGATGAAGTTCATATTATTATCATGCAATTCTCATGAGGATTTCATATCTTAGAGAAACATGAATGCTCCATGTTAGTATATTAATGCTTGTGTAATTCTCGTATGAATTATGTATTTGATGAAGAGTTGAGATATGAAATTATTCTTGGAGCATTGAAGGATTCATCAATATTGCTAAAAAATTAGATCTATGGTGATGGAGAAATACAAATTAATACTTCTCGTAATTTATGTAATTACATTGAGAGAGAAATAATATTTCTATAAAATAATACAACATCAGGAACAGTTCGTAGTTCCCAAAGAAAGAATACCTTCAGCACATTATTTTCTTCTGTGAAGGAGAAGAATATTGAATCTCTATTGACATGTGAACCATTCACTAAAGAGTCCCATGATGAAATCAGAGTTTCACGAGGCCATTATATAGTGTGTAATACCACTATGTGTACATCTACTGATTTATATGAATGTATTTGATAATCAAAAGACATTTTATTGTACACTAGGTTTCCAAAATAGAATGATAATTTTCTTGAACGATAATCCTAGACACATGTTTTGAGTGAAAAATATTTAAATGAAGAACAAGGACATACACACATGAAATAGTGTTTGAATACTATGAGAAAAGGAATATATCTCATGAGAATAAAAAATACAATGTTTGTATGTAAAGTAAGGTTGATAAGGATGTATACATACACGAAGCAAAAAGTGAAGTGTGTGTGCATGCATATGTATTCCCATGAACACATGATTCCATAAGAATTAGAGACAAATGTTTCATTACAACTAATCATAAAATGTGTTTGTGTGTGTAAAAGGAAACAACATTTTATGATTATTTCATGAATAATAAATAACTACATGCTTGTGACCATATTACATGAATAAACACTAAGATACCCTATAAAATATATTCGAATTCCATAAGATCCATGCATGACGTGTAACTTACTTTAGATTCAAAGATGAAAATGATTTAATTTTTGAATTTAATTCATGAATAAAATATTATTAGAGAATTTGTGTTCACCATTTTCACACATCATGTTAGGTTGGTAAATCAATTAAAATAAATAATTCAAGCCGGATATTTTTTCTTCAAATATTAAATTTTACATTATTGTTGATCATAATTAACTGTACATTACCAATAGATTTTCAAATACTATTGAAGATACATGAAGTGTACATGAGAAACTACGACCCTAAAAGATTTTGGAGGGAGATAAAAGACCATCCTGAAGTGGATCAAGTCTTCATTAAAGGTGAAGCCTTCTGGTTTGTTCCAATAGTAGGTGAAGATTTCTTGTTAGTGTCAAGATCCAAAGGAGTCTTTGAGTTAGATTTGGAGTAGAAGCCATTAAATTATATATGAATGTAATGGAAGTATTTATGGTTGATATTGAAGAACAAGGAGTCTCTATATTTGTGTTAGAGAATTGTAATCACATGTTTGATAGAGAAGAATCTATGTTGTGGAACTAACATGGCATGGATTATGTCTTTTTCATGAACCTTGTATGTATTGTATGATAATATTTATGTTATTATAATTGCACATAAAGTGATACTAAGAGATAATTTTGAGTTAATCGAGAACACCAACAATTTTAAGTGGTTGGATTTGAATAAAATTCAATTTTTAAAAACAAACACATGATTCACCCCTCCCCTCTCAATGGAGAATCTGAATGAGGGAACTACAATTGAAATAGATGGTTCCTGATAAAATCAATAAAAATGAATATTTCATTATACTATATAAGCTATATTTTAAAATAAATCATTTTTTTCCTTGTACATGAAGGTAAATATTTACCACTAATAACATAATAATCCAAAATAACTGCTTTAACATCAGATCTGATAACTCATTATGCTAGATCGAAAACTACAGTATCAGAAATATTAATTCATTTCAACTTGAGCCTTATTTGATCCCCCTCTACAACAACATTATAGGGGTCTTCTATTTCATGACTATGTATCATGATCTTTATTTTTGATATGGTCAATAAAATAATATCTCATTGGTTATAGGTGAAAATTAGTATCTATGATGGAATCTTATCCCTGTTACTATACCTAAAATTACTCCACTCTTTTAGAGAAAAATATCTATTATACTCCCATATGGATGTAAGGCCATCCCTGAGTCCTTCTGACAGTAATTCCATAAGTATATCAACATATACATAGATATATTTGACATTATATTTCTCAACATAATAAATACAAGTTACATATCTTGATAAAGTCTGTTTTTTGATTTTACAATCATTGGGACTTAACTGTCTTGAATAAATTTAATAAGAAATTTCATATCCGCCCCATGTTGATTCACCATCATATTCTTTATTTGAGTGGCTATAAAAAAGAATGTCATGATTGATTACTATTATCTAATAAAACACTATTTGAGGTTAAAATTAAATTTAAATACCCTTCAAGAGGAAAATAGAATATATAATCTATTTCCAAAGATGACATTATAAATTCAGTATTAGATCCCTTTAAAGAAACCACATCTTCACATTCGTTAAAACTAAACAAAATAATTTCACAAAACTACTTAACATATATTTTGAAATAATACTCAATACTACCCTGATCAATGAAAAATTCCAAATCATGATTGCTTGATGCCTTCTTCAATAGTTGATTATATTCAAACAATAATTTAAAATCTATAACTTTTCCCGAAAACACAAAATTCTCAAAACTCTGGACATTCTACCACTATCTACTACATGGATGATCTATATTAGTTCTATTCACCTTTAATATTCTGAACAGTAATTGATTGTTTAGTATTTGAAGAGTTTTTATTTGAAAAATAAATATATTGAAATAATGGGGACATAAAAATTAGTGCAGATAAAAAAAATTAAGTTGATTTTGGGTGATTTCTGGGGTTCTTGGTCAGAATTCATAGTGTAATTATTATAAAATTGAAACAGTAACAGATAGAATAAAAATTTAATTTATTAAAAATGAGAAATTAATTAAGATAAACAAACACCAATATGATAAATTTTAAAAAAAATGAATTTAATGTAAATAAAGTAAAACAAAACATTATTTGTTATTTATAACTAGACACAAAGACAAGAAAATTATAAAAGATCGATTAAAAAATTAGAAAAAACCACCCCCATTTATAAACAAATTGTCCATAGGAATGATGTTTAATAAACAGATCAACAATATGATATTCGTTATTAAACAATTCTAAATAAATATCAACATTTTTAACATTATCCCATTAAAATAATGTCAGTGATCTACAAGAATATAGATTGAATGAATTACCAAATTTATAGAAATATTTATGGAACATTTATTATCATATGAAATTGGAACATAATCTAAATAACTCAAATTTCAAGATGATTTTGTTTTATCTGAAACACATGTTCATTGAAACTTCTAGTAGATATATATTTTGAATTACTAGTGGATGATGCAACTGGATGTTATATCATACATGTCCTTGAAAGTATAAATTCTCCTAAAATGTGATAGATTATTGTACTTTCTTTTCTATCCAATATAAATCCTCAAAAATAAAAATCTAAATATAAAACTAAATAAAAAAAATAATTTTTTGATGTAGTGAAACAAATAGTTCATTATAATTAAATTTGAATCCTTTTTCCATTATTGTAATGAGTTTCCTTTTCATTGTACTGAAACCATACACCTAAAAAATAGAAACAATAATTTTCAGGCTAGTATTAGTGTGATATAAAAAAATAAAAATAATAAATTTATACAATTTGTTTATCATATACTGTCCCAGATTCTTCCAAATAAATTTTTACATTTATACAAATATGATTTCTATATAAATTATTGTTTTCAAGTCCAATAATTTTGAATAAATCATCAATTTTATTAAATTACTTTAGAAAATTTTATTTTTAATAATATATTTTAAATCATATAAGTTAATTTACTTCTCCCAATATAATTATTTGAAATTATGTTTCCATAAGTTTTGAAAAACCATTATAATTTATTGAATAGTAAAAGAAAAAAACATATTATGTGTAGATTTATAGAAATAAAATACCAAAAGATGAGGTTTTCATGAATGGATTAGTATCATGCATACCTAAATACACATTTAACAAAAAAATGAACTCAATACCCTAATAAAAATACATTGGTTCATGTTAAGGACCATAAATATTTGTAATAATTAAAAAAAGAATTTATAAAATGGGGATTATTATATCATGAGGGTTATTCTACATAAGATTCCTCCATTAAGTATAAATTTAAAAATAATATTTTTAATCCATATGTAATAATTGATAAAATATATACGATGCATTTCATAAAATGATCTTAATTAATTCAAGCCTAGAAATAGGGAAGAAGGTATCCTCATAGTCTATACCTTTCTCATGATTGTAAACATTAGCAATAAGGAAAGATTTATTGGTGGTAATTACTACAAGAACCTAGGTAATTATAGAATACTTTTTTTCATATATATTAGTACTTATGAATTATACATTATTTCAAAGATACACAATGTTCAATAGAGTATATAATAAATCTAGTTTTAGGATTAAAAACACCATTTATCCAAAAAATGGCTTTATTTCCTTTTGATGACATACTTATTCCAAATCTAGTTTTGGAAGCTTATATAAATTTCACTAGATAAATTAAACTTCTTATTTTAAACCACAATATAAAAATTTATCTTGTCTAATATTTTGTTATTTTTCTATTATGATTAATTTTTTGATTAATAGTGAAAACAATTCTTCATTTTAATTGAAATCATATTTTTCATCTAAATAATTAATAAAGATAAATTATATTTTGAATTAGTTTTATAGAATATATATATTTTATATCAATTAATCCAGTTTAGTTAACTATAATCCATTTGAAATTGAATTTAGATATAAGAACATCTCAATCATTTGAATTTTTTCACTTTAATAAACTTCTTTTACACCCCGTCAACATGATTTATTTTAAATTAATTTTAAATTAATTTTAACCAATTATAGGTTTTCAATTTTGAAAAAAGGATTCCATATTTTTAATTAGAATGACCAAATTTAGTAAAATGACCCCTTTTATTTTTGGATAATATGTATAATAACTTTTATAAATTCTATACAATGGTTAAGGGTAAATATGTTAATTAAGGGTAAAAACAATATTGTAAATATTATAAAATTACTCTATCACTAGTCATAATTTCATTTAATGGGTGATTTTAAGACAACAAATGATATAAAAAATAAAAAAATAAATATAATTTGAGATTATTAATGTTATAAATATATTTATTGATAAATTTCACATGTTTCTTATATTTTGTAAGAATTATTTAGAATTTATCTTATTATTATGATATTTTTAAAAAGTGATGTTATTAATAGTTTTAAAATTGATATTAATCATACATAAAATAATTAATATTTTATTAAATGACATAAATTTTGTAAATTTTACAATTTTGGACATTTTATTTGGATAAGGTTGAAGATGTCATCAATGATCTATTTTTGGTTTGATTGTAATTTTATGGTAATTATATTAACTCTTAATATATAAATTTCATGAGATCAAGGTAAGAATTAAAGGGACTATATAAGGGTGAAATCAAAAGATAAGGATTAATAAATATTAAAAATATGTATAATTTACATTGGATTAATTTATTTCTAACCATAAAGATCCTAGATTCTAAAAAACTTATATTGGATCAATTTGGAATATAAAACCAATTTACATTAATTTAATATTTTGTAGAATTCAAGGAGTGGCCCTCCCCACTATTATAAAAGGGAACATATTCTTATCTTTTCTTAAGATATAAAAACCTATTTTTCATCCAATTTGTAACAAAATTGCTTCTTATACTCCTTATCCACATTCTAGAGCTCTTAGTTTAGGTATATTACCACCCTTATTGGTCATAAGGTATTAATAGAAGGAGATCGTATGAAGAAGAGGTATTGTTTTAATCAAGTAATTTTGTTTTATTTATTCTTCCACTTCCTTAAAATCATCTTCATCCATGATGAAATAATAACGCTAGTATACTAAATATACTGATATTTTATTATGTTAATATAGTCACTAATATCGATATCCACATTCTTTTAATGAGAATATAATTAACTATTCATGTGTACGACAAACTACCACCTTGAGAACTGATATAGTCCATTATACATCACCTTATCTCATGTATGGTTATAAATATTGAACTAATATATATATATATATATATGTATGATATTAAGTACTTATTTATAATTATTAAAGAATAATTTTTCATTTATTTTCATACCTTTTCATGTACATAAAAATGAAAATTTTGTTCGTGCATATGTGCGAACTATCACCTCCACAAAGTAATGTGAGTCAGTTTTCATCACAAAATCTCATTAATAATATATATAAGTATATTTAAAATTTTAATATGTTATTTATTTTACAATTATCATTTCAAAAAGTTAAAATAATAATTACCTTCTTTTTATAATGTTCTTGGAAAAATTGAAAGGATACCCATTTTTAGGAATGACCTTCCACATCTAGTATTATAACGTAGTTCATATTACATAACAATACATAATGATTTGATTTAGAAGAATAATTGATAAATAAATTTGATAACTATGTCCTGAATTTTATTATGGATAAGATGGAATCAGGACAATTTTGAGTATAGGCATCATATCAATGTCAATTTTGACTAAAGTACTGAATATCCCAAAATGTTCAACATGAACATAAATAATAAATTAATTATTATAAATAGGTAATAAGTGACATAATGGTAATAGTATATATTAAATTTTTTCCAATAAATTTAATATTAAACTTACATATGTTATTTAGGAAGATAATTATTACACTTGATGAGAAATACTCTAGATAAGGGGTATTTGTTTAAAAACAACTTTTAAAGATACTATTTCAAATATTTTTTACAAAATGATAATGGAATGTAATTATCACATAATAAATAAAAATAAATTAGAAATTTCATTTGATTTTAATGTTTTTATTATTCCTCTAAAAGTATAAAAATCTTATTTTCAAATAAATTTATTTCATTAATGATTGTGTGGATTTGTAAAAATAAAAAAGTGAATTTACAATGGAATGATGTTTTTATTTTATGCATGATTTATGTGTTATGATTATGTTATGGTTCTTTCGAATTTTTTATGAGTACAGGTGGTTCTATCAAAAACCAATAGTGAGGGATCCCATTATATATCATCAATGCATTAGGTAATGTGATGGAGTTAATTGATAGGGTTTATCATAAGAGATTAAGTGAATATACTATGGGGGTTATTACAAATGTAACAATGATGGTTAATTCCTAGATATCCATGAGTGATATAGTAAATGTAAGAGTTATATGAAAATGATGCCACACATTAATTACATTATTTATGTTTTCTATGAAGTTTTACTGGAAACATAAAATTATATAAGTTAATCTAAAAATCTTCATTTTATAGGTAAAAATTATAACTCTGTGAAAATGTTTTCATTAGATTATAAGTATTTATGGACTATTGATTTCATTCATTATAATTATGTCCCCTTCTATGATATTTTATCTCATCCCATGTTTTAAAAAAACACAAGGTATAAGGATGTGTAAGAGAAAGGAGGTATTCTTTTTGATTGTTATAATGAATTTTAATGAAACAATATTCATGTTTATGTTTAAAAATTTTATATATGGGTTGAAAAAGATACTGTTTTAGTACTATCAACTTTTTATGGATTTAGGATTTTATGTATTAATTAAGACATATTTCCCTAAAAAGATAATCTTTTAAATATCCCTAATGTCAAAGAAGGTAAATACTTTATTAACTTCAATATTATGTAATGTCTTATGTCGGGTCCTTATAGTTAGTATCAGAGGTCGATTTTGATAACTTTAGGGGTCAGGAAACTTTTAACAGAATATTAATAAATTTTATTAACTTTATAGCTAAGATTTAATGATATGTAATTTGAAGATTAAGATGTTACGTAGACTACGATATCTCTATTCAGAATGGTTTTACACAAAAGAGACACGATATATATGGTAGGAAGGCATCAACAAGAAAAATGACCTTCCTAATATGTAGCCTAAGATGGTTAAAATTGGAAATGAATAGTTTGTTTCTTTGATATATCTATTAACGAAGAATATAATGATGGTTTCCATGCATGAGATCATGCAGATCATCTATAGTGGATTCTGTTAGTAGTGGAACATTTTATGAGGAAATATCCTACAGATTTTAGTGGGTCTTCTGACATAGTAGATTTTAAAGGGTGCATTAAAGACCTAGAAATGATTTTATATATAATGGGGTTTTTATACACTGATAGGTTAATATTTATATTTAATGATCTGAATGTGAAGCCGACCAAAGGTGGTCGATGTATAAGAATAAATGGTAAAATGTGAATATTTACTCTTTTTAATGGTATGAATTAAAATATATCTTTCTTGAGAAATAGTTTCCTATTTAAATTTGACTTCTGATGGAAAAACAATTCTTGGAAATGAGGGGGCACAAAGAATCAGAGGCTATATATGAATAAAAATTCAATGGATTGGAATGATACGATATATATTTTAATGTAGATAATTATATTAAAAACATTTATTTTTACTCAGGATTATTGTCAAAATATTTATTGTCTTTGGAATATCTTGAATTTAAATGTTATGCAAAACATTTTTGATGTGCGAAGAAGGTGGAAATATAGATTTTCAAATGAGCATGTTTTCTGTGAAAGATAAGAGATAAAGTGGTCGAGGTGGGAGGAAAAAGTTATTAATCCATATAAAATGATTGATCGTAATAAAATTAGGTTTATAGTTTTTTTTGAATTGTGGTAAAAATAAACTGGGGAATGCCTTTTGAATTATGGAAAGTTCTTACAATTTTGTAAGATTATACAAAAGGTTTGTAACTGTAATGAATAATATCATGGTGGTGATAATAAAAATTATAACATATAATAAATAAAATATTTTAAATGTAATGAGATGAGTCCTTATTTAAATGAGTGTCTGAAGAGTATATTCAGTGATGGGAAGCAACCCAACAACAAGAATAAATATGTGGTGAAATACTTTAAGACTACTTCCCCAGATGTGGGGTAATCAAAAAAATTGATATCAAGTACATTCTTTGTTTTCCCAGATTATTCCAATGTGTTTTTTTGATTTAGGGTCTACATATTCTTTCATTTCTATTAAATTTTATGGTAAATTAGAAATTCCACCTCAATAAATTATGCCTGAACTTATGGAAAAAACAAATATCAGAAAAGTTAAAGGAAAAAGAAATTATAATAATATTTTTGTTAATTTACATTGAAATAATTTACCATATACATTTTTGTCTTCACTCTATTAGAGTTTTATGTTATTATGGGTATGGGTTGGATTTCTATTTACACTATTAAAAAATACTTTAGATCTAAAAAAGTTTATTTTCAAAAACAATTTCAGTTTATATATAAGAGCGAACATGTACCATTGATAAAATATCAGAAAATTGAGAATCATTAAAAATATGGAAATGATTGTTATCATTTTCATATTAATAAAAACATTGAAATTGTTCAAATTATTTATTGTTTTGTGGTAAATGTGTATCTGGATGTTTTTTATAATGAGTTTCTTGGTATTATTCTAGATCAGGATATTTAATTTAATATGGACAAAAATCATGATGTTAAGCCAACTTGAAAACCCACTTATATAATGACCCAAGTAGAACTTATAGAATTGAAAAGGCATTTAAATGAGTTTCTAGATAAATGATTCATCTAAACTATCACATTGCCAAGGGGTGATCCCATCTTATCTATTAAAAAGAAATATGGTTCAATGATACTTTTAACTGATTATAGAGTCTTGAATTGCATCCTTATTAATAACATGTATCATTTTCTTTGTTTAATCAGCTCCTAAGATTACATGTTTTTATTAATGGTTAAACTGAGTTCGAGGTTACATTAGTTTAATATAAAGTAATAAATCATTCCAAATACAATGTTTTAGAACATATATAGGAATAATGAATTAGTTGTTATACTGTTTCAGTTAAATAATGAACCTGATATATTTATAAATCATATGAATAGAATACTTGATGATTTCTTGGATAAGTTTTTGGTTGTGTTTATTGATTAAATTTTGTTATATTCTAAATATAAATAATATAATGAAAGACATATATGGGTTTTTATAAAGCCTTAAATGAAAAGAAACTATATGAAAAATTTATAAAGTGTAAAATCTGGTTGAACAAATTTTTTATTCCTTGGTCACGTCATTACTAAACATGACATAACCTTTAATCCTGTTACAATGAAAATTGTTATTGAATGTCCACATACCAAAAATATAATTGAGATTCATAGTTTTCTTGGTTTAAAAGGATATTACTGGAGGTCTATTGAAAACATTTCATGGATATCAATCCCATTTACTACGTTAACTCCAAAAAGATTCATGTTTATTTAGACAAATTAATGTGATGATTATTTTTAGGAATTGAACATAGGATTTCAGAATGTTCTAGTTCTAGTGGTGCCTTCCAGAAATGGTGAATTTTTCATCTATAGTGATGCTTTATTAAAGGGTCTTGGTTGTTTCCAAATATAAAATGATGAGTTGGATCAAAATGATTTAATTCAATCTGTAAAAAAGAATGTGATGATTTTTTCTAGTAATTGAAAAGAATATTTTTGAATTCCCCAGTTATGGCCCCACATTACAGAAATGGTGAATTTTTCATCTATAATGAGTCTAAATTTTGGGGAATTGGTTGTATCCTAATACAGAATGATCAGGTAATTTCTTATGCTTTATGTTATATAGAACCTCATGATTTAAATTACTGTACACATGATTTGGTATTAGATGCTGTTTTTTACATTAAAAAATTTTAGGAATCATTTTTATGTTTTAAAATATAAAATATATAAAGTCAATAAATGTTTTAAGTATATATTCACATAAAAATAATTGAACATGTGACACAGAATATGGATCTACCTAATCATGGATTTTGATTTAAGGATTCATTACCATCCTAGAAAAGAAAGAAAAATGGATGGTGCATTGATTCCGAATAGTAAGGAAACATTAACCATGATAGGTTTTGAACATGAACCTTTGGTTAATGATTTGATGAATATTGTCTTGGAAGGTGTTGTTGTAGAAAATTCCTCTATATTGTTTCAGGTGTCAGTGAAATCTTATATATCAGATTGAATTAATAAGTCATATAAGGAATAATATGAGTTGCATAAAAAGGTAAAATTTGTTAAAAAGGGTAAATTTACTGATGTTAACATCAATAAATATTATGATTAGTGATTTGGGAAGATATTATGTTTGAATTTTGAATAACATTTGAAGAAATAGATAATATTTGATGATCATAATTCTTTATTTTCAATTCATTTGGGAAACACTCATATTTAAAGAGACATTTGGGAGAATTTTTTGTGGGATTGAATGAATAGAGATATTTCCCATTTTACCATCAAATCATTGAATTGTCAGTAGGTTAAATAATAATAATTGATTCCAAAGTTGATTTATCATCATTTTCAAGCGATGGAGTGGAAATTGGATAATATTTACATGGATTTTATAGTGGAATTACCTAATACATATCTATATAAATAAATACGATTTTGGATATAAATGATTGACAGACTAAACATGTACATTTCATTCCTATTTGAGAAAATAAGTCTCTAGGTCAAATTTATCGATTATATATTAAAGATTTAGTCAATTTAAATGTAGTTCCTATCTCTATTGTACCTAACTATGATCCCAAATTCACTTCTACCTTTTGGAAATGACTTCAAAAGTAATTGGGAACTAAATTAAATTTTAGAAAATCTATTAATCCTTAGTCTAATGGACTATATAAATGAACAATTATGACATTGGAGGATATGATACTTTCTTGTTTAATGGATTTAATGTGATGTATTAATCATTATACTTCTATAGTTGAGTTTTTTATAATAATATATTTCATACTAGTACATATATGGAACCTTTTAAAGAATTATATGGAAAGTGGTGTCGAACTCCAACATTTTGGGATGAAGTCGGTAAAAGGATGTTTAGGGGACCAAAATTGGTAAAGGAAATTGAAAATAATGTTCAGTTTATTCAAAAACACATGAGGACATCACATAGTATGTATAACAGTTATGTGGATAATTGGAGGAATAATCTTTCATTCTAGGAAGGAAATCATGTCTTTCATAATGTTTCTCTAGGGAAAAGTGTGTTGTGTTTTTGTAAGAAGGGGATGTTGAGTTCACGGTTTATTGTACCCTAGGAAATCTTAGAGAAGGTTGGTTTAGTTTCATATCAATTATATTTCCCTTATATTTTATCATAAGTACACAAGTTATTTGTTGTTTCAATGTTAAGTAAATATGTCCCAGATTCATCTCATGTTTTAACCCCTAAAGTAGTTGAGTTCGAATAACATCTTTCTTATGAGGAAAAATCAATTGAAGTTCATTACCATAGAGAGAAAGTGGTGTAGAATAAGTTGATTCATTATTTTATGATTTTATTGGAATACCATATGGTTGAATAGATAAAATGATAATCTAAAAATATTATGAGGGAAAGGTATCACCAATTATTTAATAAGTGAATAAAATTACAAGGATGCAATTTCTAAATGGGGGGAAGAATGTAACAACCAATGTAATTATAAAATAAATATTTTTTCATATTTATTAATATTTATTAATTACATTTTAATTAATATATACTTTATGATCAATAGTGTATACAATAAATCTAGTTATATTGTTAAAAAATGTATTCTTCAAAAACGTAGTTTTATCCCTTTTGTTGAAGGAATTGTTTTAAATCTAGTTTCAGAAACTTTTTTAAATTCTATTTTACAGAATAAACCATTTTGTTGAAATTATAATATCAAAATTTACTTTCTTTTATTTTTTGGTATTTTTAGGATAAGTTTCATTTTATGATGAATAGTGAAAACCCACAACATTTTAATTGAAAATAGCATTTTGGTCTAAATAAATAAAAGTGTGAAATTATATTTTTTATTGGTTTTAAAGTATAATCAATTAAATTTAATATCATTTTACCCCATTTAAGTAATTTCAATGAATACCACATTAATTTTTCATATACAAATATTTCAATCTTTTGAATGTTTTCACATTAATAAACTAATTTTACACCCCATCAACATGAATAATTATAAATTAATTTTATCCATTCTAGATTCTGGAATTTTTAAAAATGAATTCCATATTTTAAATAAAACTTTCAAAATTTAGTAAATATGGCACTTTTATTTTTGGACAATATAAAAATTAACTTTACTCTTTTTTTAATAACATGGTTATGGGTAGATCGATTAGTTAAGGTTAAAAATAATATTATAAATATTAGAAACATTACCCTCAAACTTTTACTAGGTTTATGTGATGAGTTATTTTAGAAAAAAACTTCCTTGGGATGATTTTATGACCACTTGGTGTCACTTGGATGAATTTAACATTTTTTAGAATATTATTTTAATGAAAAGTAAAATATGTAACAAAAATGTTTTAATAATTATAAAATTTTTAATAAAGGGTTATTTAGAGGTTATATTCAACTATAAGATTACTTTGGAAAGATAAATGTTTATATTATTAGTGGAAATTTATTTTAATTTTTAGTAAATAAATAATTACCTTGAATTATTACACAATTATGTTGAATTAATTGTTTAAATAATAAAAATAATAAATAAATGATAATTGAAATATTAAATTAAATATAATTTGAGATAATTAATTTCAAACAAGAATTTTATTAATTATATTTATATGTTAGTTAAGCTCTGGACTAATGGTTTTGAATTTATTTTTTTATGATTTTTTTGTAAAAGGTCAAGTAATGAATAATGTTAAAATTGGCATTAATGATATTTTCAAATAAATAAAATTTTATTGAATGATATAACATTTTTAAAAATCTCAATATCAACTGAATTATTGGTATATGGATGAAAATTTCATCAGTTATCCATTTTTGTTTTTTCATTTTATGGTAATTATATTAACCTTCAATGTGTAAATTACATGATATCACAGTAAGAGTTAAAAAGCTTAATTAAGGGTTAAAAAAATTACAAGGATTAAAAAATATTGAAAACATATATAATTTTAATTGAAATAATTTATTTCAACCCATACCCATCCTAAATTCAATATAATTCACTTTGGATCAATTTTTAATAGAAATAATAATTTAAATTATTTTAATATTTAGAAAAATTTGAAGAGTTCCCCTCACCTCACTTATAAAAGGTACCACTTATTTTCTTTTATTCACACCTAAAACCTTATTTGGTTCATCCATTCTCTATACAAAAACAATCATATAATCATTCCCCACCTTCTAGAGCTCCTAGTTTTGGCATATCCCAAATTTTAGCGGTCTTATTGTGTTAAAAAAGGAATTTTCCCAAGAAGAGAGATTGTTTTAATAATGAATTTATATTTTATTTATTCTAGAACATAAAATAAAATATTCTTCAAACATGAATGAATAATAAATATAGTATCTTAAATATATTTATATGTTAATATGTTAAAATCATTGCCAAAATTCTTCCCTAATTCTATCAAATGAGAAATGAACTAATCCTTCGTGCATACGACACACTACCACCTCACAAATAGATATAATTTGTTTTCCATCACTATATCTAAAGACTATTATAATGATGTAATATATATATATATATATTATATTCATGAAATATTTATCATTATTAAAAAATATTATACCATTTATTTTCAGAACATTCCATGCACATAAAAATGATAACATCGTTTGTGCATTTGTGTGAACTATCGCCAATACAAAGAGATTTTATTCATTTTTCATCATAAAACCATATAAATGATATATATAAGTATATTTAAATATTTAATATGATATTTATGGTATTATTATCATTCTATGAAGAGAAAATAATTACCTTCTTTCCATAACGATCATTGAAATAGATAAAGTTTACTCATACGTATGTACGACCTAACATCTATATGATTATAACATAGTTAATATTTCATATCCATAAATAATGTATTTATTTAAAATTATAATTTATGTATATTATAATTTGTGTTTTCATGAATATTATTCTAGAGAAGATGGACCCATATCTATTTTGACTAAACACATCATATCGATGTCATTTTGGACTCATGTACTGAATATCATCAAAACATCCAACATGAACTTAAAAAATTAAATATTTTTTTATAAAATTTTAATAAATGATATATAAGGAATAATTTAATTTAATAATATTCTAAAAAAATTAAAAATTAATCTAATTTTATTATTAATGATGCTAAATACTTTATGTGATGAGTCTGACTCAAGGTAATATACTTTATTTTAAAAACCAATTTTAATGTTACTTATTAAAATAATATTTTAAAAATTCTAAAGAAATGTTCTCTATTAGATAATTCGTAAAAATAAATTAAAAATTTCATATAAATTTAATTTTTTCATTCTTTCTTTACTAGATAACAATTTTATTTTGGAATAAAATGTTTTCATTTTTGAGTCCATGGCATTGTAAAAATGAAAATTGATTTCAAAGTAGAAATGTTATTTAACTTTTATGCATGATTTATGTGTTTTTATTATGCTATGTTTCATAGAATTTTTTTATGACTATTAGTGGTTCAATGGAAAACTGCGAGTGGGTGAGGCCGTTATAGTTTTCAAATTCATTTAGTAGTGGGACAAAGTTAACCTATCAGGTTCTCTTAAGAGATTAAGGGAATATATTGCATTAGTTATTCAAAATTTTACCATGAAGGTTACTTGTTGTAACACCCCAAGCTTCCACGGTACGTTTCCTTTCGAATAATGCGATAGCGTGTGTTGTACGCAACCTCGAGTTCTAACACACACCACAACTAATTAAACTAGCCGTTGTGAATAGTAATACCTACTTTTTGAAATCATATATATTTTATATTTCAAAATGGACTTCATTTTTGGATTCGGAATATTGAAATTAGCCTAGGGTGAAATTTTGGTACTTTTTGGATAACTTTCATATTTTGATGAATAGTGAAAATTACTAAATTTTAATTAAAAACAACTTTTTTAATCAAAATAATTAATAGTGATAAATTATGAATTTTAGTAGTTTTAAAGTATATTTAGAATAAATTTTTACCATTTAATATAATGTTGGTCATTGGACATAATTTTACAATTAAACCGAACATAAACAAGTGTCAATCTTTTGATAGTTATTATCTCTTAAAAACACGCTTTTTGTTTTGACAGCGGGAATTAATTTTAAATTAATTTCTGCCACTTCTGTGTTTTGAATTTAGGAAAATGGATTCCATATTTGGAATCAGGATGTTCAAATTGTGTTAATAGGTAACTTTTATTTGTAGACATTTTGAATAATTACTGCGGTAAATATTTTATTTACCATGGTTAAGGGTAAATCCGGT
This sequence comes from Viscum album, assembly GCA_963277665.1. Taxonomy (NCBI): domain Eukaryota; kingdom Viridiplantae; phylum Streptophyta; class Magnoliopsida; order Santalales; family Viscaceae; genus Viscum; species Viscum album. The sequence goes on from OY728129.1 coordinate 942,865,890, forward strand.
AAATAAGGGTTAAAAAATAATATTATAATAATACTAAATTACCCTAAAACGTGTCTTAACCCTATTGGTTGATACATGGTCGACCATGGGCATCTTTGGGTCGATTTTGGGACCCCATGGATCCACTTGTAAGTGATAATGACACTTTATTTTAATTAAGTTAAAATGAATACAAAAATGACACAAGCATATATCTTTTAGAAAAACAATTGTTACATAGGGTTATATATGTTGTATTTTAGATTATAAATATTCATTAGAAAGATAAAAAGATTTCCTACATAAGGATATTTTATTTATAATTTTTAGACATTAAATAATTTATTTTATTTATGACACAATGATGATGCAGTAATTACTATAATAGTAAAAAATTAAAATAATTGATATTATAAATACCCAAATAAATATAATATAAAACTTTTAATGAATTAAACTAATTTTATAGGATAATATGATATATTAGGATTTATTTAATTGACTTTGTTCTAAGTAATCAATCTGTTATGAGTTTCAAAAAAATCAACTATTGAATAGTGTCAAAATTGACATAAAAGAGTTCTTAAAACAAATATTATATTATTAATTGATATTAAATTCCTACAAATCTAAGGTTCGGCCAAGAGACTTATATCATGATATTTTAATCATTAATGGACCACTTGAGAGTCGCTTGGATGTATATAGTAAGTTTATTAACCATATTATATAAACATACAAAGAGACATTGTAAAAGTGAAACTAATTAACTTAGAGTTAATACTTAAAGATAAGGTTAATATAAGTACCCAAACCTGTCTAAATTCTATTGGTTGAGTTGTTTTCGACCCATCCCCACCTTAACATTTAAATAATCAACTTTTGAGCCATTAGAAACCGAATATGAATTTATTATAAATTAATATTTCTAGCTTTTCCAAAGGTGCCCCTCACCCCTCTTATAAAAGGGCACTCCTCCTTCTCATTTCTTCACACCTTCCAAGACTTTTGGTTCGGCCAAACTCTGCCCAAATACTCTCCCAACATCCTTCAATACAACCTAGGGGCCTTAGTTTGATCATAAAGCCAACCTAAGGAGCCCTTTTGATCAAATCAAAAGGAAGAACCCGAAGAAGAGGTAATGATTTCACCACCCTTTTCTAAGTTCATTTCTTCTTCCACTTCTTCTTCCTTTGTTGTTACCATTCTAAAATAATAAATCCAGTATCATATATATAATGTGATGTTATTATAAATATGGTACAACTATATTCAGTATTCTATCCACCCTTTTAATAACATGTCACCATACGTGCGTACGTACGGCTTACCGTCTCCACGTCATGGTGTAATTGTTATTCAATATAATATTATTTGGATGGGTATAATAATGATGTGTAACTCATGTAAATAATAAATATAACATGTTAATTATTCTGTATATATTATATACAATCCATTTATATATTATTTTAATATCAAAAGAATGATATTGTCGCTCGTGCGTACGTACGGACTACCGTCTCCACGAACGCGATGAGATTCATTCTCCATCGCATCCATTCAAGTATAATTATAATTTGATGATTTAAAAATGATGTTTAAGGACTTGATATCATTCTGGATATGAATAAGATACAACAAACATGGCTTACGTAACAAAACATATAAAAGAAAATGAGTAAGTTAACACACGAAACGACGATAATTATAAGATATTATTAACAAATCAATGTTAAAAGATCATATATGATATCATATTAACATATATGATTATTGTATAATTTAATAACAATTATTTCACCATTATACAGGAGGTTAACCTACCCCAACCAAAGAAAAGTACATGGTAAGGGTTATTTCACAATCTCTTCATTATCCGAGGTTGTTTATACGTAATAATCTACTGGGATTTCTTTATCATCCACATCCATGTTTCTTAGAAATGTAATTAAAAACATTTTTACTATTTACTAGAGTATGAGTTAAAGTCATTTATACCCTTTTTGACTTTTATAAGTGGTTTATAAAGGAATCTTTCCGTCGTTTTCAAAACAAGGTCCTTTTTAATCTTTTCGACCGAATTAAGGTAAGAATGTTTTTTTAACTTATACGGCGGGTGCGGCTATTTTCCGCCGTTATAAAATCTTCAAAGCTTCCCTTACAAGATTATGAGAATATTTTCAAAGAAAATGTTTTATTTTATATGGATCTTAAATGATTTCAAAATAAAAAGAGATATTTCTTTAAAAAGAATTTTTATTTCATCTATGTCAACATCCTTTGATGGATTTTACGCTTATTTGAAGTTGATTTATTGTGATACAAAACTTCTATATTGTATTAAAGGTTTTGTGATATGTTTGACTGTGGATGTGCTATTTTTATACCATTCATAGTTTATGATGAAATTATTGACATTTCGTATGCTAGTTTTAATACGAATGTTTATGTTATGTTTAAACCTTTTCATATGGGAATGCATTGGACTTAATATGTGACAGGTGGAGCCCGCTATAGCTCCTCGATGCATCGGTAGGTCTCATGAGACAAACTAGTGTCTTGGCACAAGGCCTTGACAAAATCTTATTTGTAGTCTTGGCACGAGGCCTTGGCTGTGTGGTTATGATAGTCTGGCATTATGCATTCCATCATTATGAAAGTGGTTATTGATTTTGCATGTGATTAGTCGATTAGTAGAATAACCATGTGAATAAGTAAATGGCATTATTTAATTTTATTTATGCCATACTATATTAAATGTTCAAGTTTAAAAGGCTTTTGTTTTAGTTATACATTGCATTAAAATGTTTATTCTTATTTATGAAAGTTTCCGCTATATTGTTATCCTTACTGGGCATTTGAGCTCACCCCTTTTCTATGTTTTATTTTTCCCAGGATGTGAAGATGTAAGTTATGAATGACCTGCAGGGTTATTATGAGGGGATTATAGTGTGGACTGTGGAAACATTATGTTGTTGTAGTAGTTTTTCATTTTATGATGTAATGTAAAACTTATGAATATATCTAGTGTTTCCAAGGCTACTAAACCATTCAGTCTTTTGAGATTTGATCTTTCTTGTGATCATGCCAATGTTATGTAATAATGCACCGACTCTGGGTAACTGGGGTCGGGGCGTTACACTTATGATATTTTTATGAGTGATACATAAATTATAAGAGTGTTATGTAAATTATTCCACAGTTACATTTATGATTTTTTCTTACTATGTAGTTTTATAGGATACTCATGATTTGATAAGGTAAGATAAAGGGATTATATTTTAAGTATGAAAAGAATAAATATATGAAATGTTTTCATTGGTTTATAAGTATTAATTGATTGAAGTTTTATTTCTATCTTTCTATATCCCTTACCGAGTTTTTTTGGTCATCCCAAATTTAATTTTTATGGTATACTGATGGGAAAGATAAACGAGGAAGCTAGGTTAAAATTTATGAAGCCTTTTCAGGAAAACAAATCATGTTTTATTTTAAGTATATTTTATTATAAAAGAAATGAATTTTTTGTCTATAGTATCAAATTGTTATGAATTTTTGATTTTATGTATCATTTATGGACAAATTCTTGAATACTCTAAACCTAAAAAGATCATCAATGTAAAAGAAATTAAATTATTGACTAAAATCCAAGATTCTTTAAGATTTATGGTGGGATCCTTATATTTGTTTCATTATTATCATTCTTAATTTTAAAATAAAGTTAGTTTATATTATCCGATTTTATATGGACCAGTCATCAAGAAACAAAGAAATATTAATTTTAAAATTATTTAGCACTTATTTTATATCCAATACCCAAGTCTCACCATTGAAGAATACTTATATAGAAGTAGGTTGTAACTGGGATAGAAAATATGATAACTGAACAAAATTTCAATATTCATCGCAAATTTTAAAGCTTCATATAGGTCTTTTATAACAGTATATAATGGGTAATTCTTAAAGGACCTAGGTTATCGAGGTAGGAAACATTCTAGATTCTCAGTTTCATTCTCTTCAAAAATATAATAATTATGTTCATACATTAATTTACATTCAATCTAATCAGTAAATATCATGTTAATTAAATAACACATAGCTTTATCTATTTTTGATCTATTATGATCTATGGGATCATACTCATAAAACATCACCTAAAATGATTCTTCAAATTTTAATTAACTTTCATGACACACTATATATGACTTAGTTATATAATAATACCCATGAATGATTACTTCATTAAATTTTGGATCAAAATTTTCATGGTTTTCCATAATATTCAGTTATACACTTTCCTTTTGAAAATGTTCAAGTACATATCTTTTGGTTTTCTATTATTAAATAACTCATAGGGTGTATTATTGAAAAGTTTCATAATTTAAATCCAATTAATAATATTTTATGATGAATTAACATTTTCATCCCAAAAATAAGTGGGTTATCTAATTTTAGTAATTATAGATCTATACATTTAATATATTTTTATATATTTTTCAAATTTAAAATATCAAATTTTTGAGGCATATATAGAGAAGAAAAAAACTTTTTATAATCATAATTGAACAAATAGTATAATATTATTGACTCTCGAATTCTCCTCCATCAGAAATTCTCCAAAACATTTATTTTTGAATATTTTTTATTTTTAATCTATATGATAAACTAATAAATTCCATATATTCTATACATTTAAATTTTAAAACTAAGCCCATGTAATTATCAGAAAATCAATAACTAACAACAAAAAAATATTTTAGACAAGATTTATACTATATATGGTATAAAAAATCAAGGTGAATAATTTATAATGGTTTATATATAGAAACCTTTTTCATCGACATGATTGATTATTTGTTATTATTTCCCATTTAAAATTCATCAAAAGGCTTCTCTGGGACAACCCATCCTAGAGGGGCCCATGCCACTCCACAACTGGATTCCTTGGCTTGAAATGAAAATTCCAAATACTCAACATTGTTGCCCCAAAAACATCCTTATAGACTCCCATCCCATAAGTATAACTGACCCCTCAAATACAATTTTTTCCGGACCCATCCTAGAGGGGCCTGTTCTATGACTATTCCAACCAACCTCCAATAGGATAGTGGTTGCCGACTATTGCTGAGTTGGAATAACCCAAAAATGTGAGGCATTTTCCTAAGTACCTATACACACGGACACATCTCCAGGATGAAAATCCTAAAATTTAAAAACACTATGTAAATAAAATTAATTTATACAACTATATCCCAACCAATACAGTATTATATGAAATTAACTTGTAGTAATGTACAACTAAACCAGAATAAAATCCCATCAAAAAGTGTTTTCAAACCATATAGTTCAACATAGATACAAATGTATTGGGACTGTTGTCTATAGTCAAAGGAGAACACACTGGTATTTTTGAACTCTCAATGCACCGTCTGATACTGGTCGACCATGAACTCCATAACATGGTTCAACATCTACAAAAGACATGGTAGGTGTTGGAAAATCCCATTCAAGGGTGAGTAAATCAATACTCAGTAGGACACCCCAAAAACGAAAATGAATACCACATATGAAGAACCACGAAAAAGATACAACAGAAAAATACCACAAAGGTAAAAATAAATCAGTCTGATCATATAGTCAAATCAACATAGGTATATGTCTGTAGCACATACAACAATAATATTTATATATACTAATAAAGTATTCTATGCCTCAAAGTCTAATCCACTTCCAGCTACACGGTTCTGCTCATAGCAAGCTAATATCAGGAGATCTCACTCCTCGAGCCATCTGATAGAAGAATTAAGAACAGGTCTACCAGAAGTACCCAAGAGAACACTAGGGTCTCGAAAAGTTACATAGTTTCCCTGAGACATCCAGTCTTTCTATTACAAAGAGTTTTGATAACACATAGTGTGTCTCTAACACACACAGTGTCGATAACACAATCAATGTTAGAAACACATGTAGTGTGTGTAAGTCATGCATCCCCCAAGTCAAGTAGTCACCGATTCACAGCCAAACATAATCCATGAAAAACATTGTGAAGAACACATATCTGGTCTAGTCCCATATAATGGATTGAGTCTGATCTCGATACACAGATATGTGGTCAATTCCCAGGGCCCACTAGGGGGACACCTAGCCTTATTGGAAGCATCATCCTAGATCAAGGATAGGTTCCCAATTAAATATTGGTCACACCATCTCCATAAACCATATCTAAGGTACCAAAAATGTAATTGAGGACTGACCAAGCTTCTTGGTGTGATACATGCTCCAACATGATGAGTCAATGGTCAAAGTCAGGATGAGACAACACTCTTCAGAATATGATTCATCCTCTATAATGGGAAAGGGATCCTTCCTTAAACCCTCATAGGAAAAAAACCAAGTGTACTCTATCAACCTCTTTTGATACAACTAAAATATGACCAATACATATGAAAAAAACCGCCCCATTGTAGGGTTCCCGGTGCTATAGATTTCTCATTAATCAGATTCTTGATTTGAATTAAATTTTAGAGAAATGGCATGATCTAGTTCCTACCTATCCCGATATGACACAAACTGTCCTGGCCTACTGGGTCCAGGATATTAGACTACTGGAGTATATTGGATCATCTAGTCCAGGCCACATTCCTCCACTTTGTAAATGCATATGGCCACCCCATCCCAACTCCCATGCAGCATACTACTTCTGTGGGCTCCCAATGCAAACCAGCCACATATGCCATTCAATTCATTGCATCCTTGGTCACTGCTTGTAGAACTACTCCAACCATGGGCTCCTATGAGGCCCCACTGAGATGCATTCCTCCTACACCAGCCACTAGTGGAATCCCTCTGTCATCCTCTATATACACACATGGACTCCACCAATTGCCACTACTAGTGCTGGTGGCCACTTCCAAGGGCCACCACTCACCTATGGTGCTTTTTTTCCAAAAAAGAAGCACACTTACGATCTATGGGTCAAATTATTCATCATCCTGGACTCAGATCAATGTTTCTATTCATCCTAAAAAATGACACAGATGAAAATATCTCCCAACTTGCTTTAATCTGTCTGTCATCGTCATCATCATCATCACACCTCTATTATGCCATGTCGATCCAAGATCTGCGATATCATACTGTTTCCCAAAGGATCGAGTGTGAACTAATCATTCGACTGCAACATGTCGAGTCGTGGGCCAAATAAATAATTCCCATGATGAAATAAGAATGAGGGGAGAAAAGCATAAATCACCAAAGAGGAATGGACCTGGTTTGATGTTCATGTTGATCCTGGTTCTTTTCCATTAGAATGAAAATCGAAATCCCAAAAATGAACACAAGATCAATCTCCCATCAAAATCCTGAAAAGGTAAATCCCATCCCATAACAACTATTGAACTATGAGAAATTTTTTTTATTGATTGGTTCACGTTTCTCATGGAACTCATGGATGAGGAAATTAAATAAAATCACAAATGTAGTACCTCAATACGGTTTGATCACTGATGAATAACGGTTATTACATCATTGCTATTGGTGATGATCCTTCAAATATGAGGATCTTCATTTATCATTGATCCACAATACAAAATTATCTTTAAAGACAACTCTATGTCCTTGCCACATATTAATTCTAAGTTTATGGTGGTAACATTTAAATCATTGAACAACTCATATAAAAAAAAAGCATCGTGACATCAATAATAATTGTTTTAAATTACTGTAATAAATTTTCTCTCTAAAAATTATCTTTCATAGTTGGCCCACACCGCATTATGTTAGGCCTAGCCAAAGAAAAACACACCCTCAAAAACTCAATGATTGTCTTGGATTTCCATACATATTACCATTAATGAGTTATTATAATTTTACAATAAAATAATTTTATGTAATTATTTTATTTATGGTTATGTCTTTAGTTTCTTTTTATAAAGGTGACTCGCACCGATCAAGGTTTTATTGTGCCTACGGTAAAACCACTATTATGTGTTCAATGGAACCCTCATATTTTTGATACGGGAAACCAATTAAATGTTATTTCACTTTTTTAAAAAGTCACACACACATTCTTTTAAGAAAACATTTTTCAATGATTTTTTCTGGGAACATCAAGCCTCAGAAATAACACGCTATCTCAGTGCATATTCATTGAATTTTCCCAATTAATTTCTAAAAATAAATTAGAGAAAAATAAAAGTCATTAAATTCTCCCCACCTTAGGGATTTATGTCCCTGAAATATAGAAAAATTTGATACTAATAGAATTGAGGGTACTTAGCAAGAATATGAGTCCCACATTCCCATGTGCTCTTGTGGAGATTCTCGTGCTACCATCAAATGTTCAACTAAGAAATCTTCTACTAATGAAGGATCTTTTCCTATCGACACTTGATCTCTATATGGTACTCTACGAAATTTGTTCCATCCTTGATGTCCAGCTCACCCCTGTTGAAGATATGTGATGGGTCATACACATGCCTCCTCAACTGCAATACGTAGAAAACATCATGTAGCATATGAAACTATGAGGGTATATATTGGGGGAACTCAACCTCTCCTACACATCCTAGTATTTGAAAAGGGACAATGAACCTCAAAGATATCATGCCACCCCATCCAAATATTTTAACCCACATTGAGGGGAGACTCCTAGGAACACACGGTCACCCTCCTCAAACTCCAAATGACTTAGTCGCCATTAAGAATAAGATTTTGGATGGCTCTATGTAGACTTCATCTTCTCATGGATGATCTTCACCTTCTCTGTAGTCACATGCACCAACTCTAGGCCCATGAGCACCAATTCCATTGGGTCATTGCAAAAAATTGGTGACCTATAGGATTTCTCATAAAAGATTAAAATAGAGCTATACCAATCATTGTGGGGTATGTGTTTTTGTATATAATCTCAACTGAATGTAGGAAATCCACCCAACTATGGCCAAAATATTACATGCAATACGAAAGCTTGTTCTCTCAAACCTGAATAGGCGTCTCCATCTAGCCATCCATATGGGGATGAAATATCATTCTCAAGCTTAACCAAGTTCCAAAATACTCCTCCAATCCCATCCATAATCAACAAGTCAATGATCTAAAACAATCATAAATGGAACATCATGAAGTTGAACTATCTCCTTCACATAGAGGCATCTCGATTTATCTACTGAACCCTACTCCTAGAGATCTAGGAAGTGGGATAACTTGGTGAGTCTGTCAACAATAATCTAGATTGTATCATTCCCCTTAGACGTATGTGGTAAACCCAACAAAAATTCTATTGTTATCTTATCAAACATCCATTTCGGCACCTCAAGGTTTTGAGTCAAACCCGCTGAAACCAGATGCTCAACCTTCATTTGTCAACAAGTGAGGTATCGAGACCGAAACTCTGAAACTTACATCTTCATCCCTGGACACCAAAACTAATATCAGAGGGCCTCTTACATCATTTCCACACCTAGATTTAATCCTAAAGGGTATGCATCTATCTCCCTCAGAACCTCCTCTCACAACACCACTGGTATCATCGTTGTAATGACCCAATGTTTTTCAAGGGAAATTCCCTTCTTATAAATATTTCATAAAATCACATGAAAACACAACATACTGAACTACTAAGTGCCATGTGACTTTTTAAAATAAGTTTATCACTTATGTTTTTCAAATTTTGAAAATCTGACATACAAGGTTGTGATCAGTAAGTTGTTTGGAGGCCAATAAGAAAAACATAATTTTTGGTGAATAGTAACATACCCTTATGAATAGTAACATACCCTTATTAATAGTTATATGTCCTAATGAATAGAAACATTTCCTATGATAATATATAAATAATATTTAAGTGAAATTATGATGTACCTATATTTTAGAATAAGTAAATGAATATTTTAAAACTGGTTTTTGATAATAAATTATGATTTTAATTAAATATTAAAAGAAAATTTTTTAGAAAATTATTCTTTTTAAAATGGACTTAATTTTTTGGATTATACCCATCAAAAAATGTTTGGGGTTATTTTATGGGATTTTTCTAAAATACTTGATTTTTTGTTGAATAGTGAAATACCATAATTTACAAAATAAGCTAATTATAGAGTCATGCATGATGTTCTACTGATGTAAGCCCAATTGGTTCGAGATAACATGATAAAATTACTATTAATTGTCAAGGAATACACACTATTACTTGTCTTGTGGGAAAATAATAAACTAATGGATTTTATATTGAAAAAACCCCTCCCCCTTCTACTATAAAAACCACCCTTCACACCCTCATTCCCTCACACAGATCAAGCTTCAAGCCATGTCTAAACTCGGTCCAAGCATCTTCCCTAGCCCATTTACCATGTCTAAGAGCTTCTGGTCTCATAAAAAAACCAAGCCTAGGTCCCTTAATGAGGATCTCAAAATGAGGATTGAAGAGGTAATCCCCTTCCTCTTTCCTTTAATTTCCATTCAATTTCAAGTTCTTTTCTTATTATATCTCCACCTATCTTTATCCACATGGTATTTTAACACCAATATAATACATATAATGTAATGTTATGATAATAATGGGATGTTATACCATCCAACCCCTTTCGCCCCTTCCTCTTATTTTATAAAAGAAAACATTGTTCATGAGATGTTAATCTATCACCGTCAAGAACGACATGTTTTCTTCTTTCCATTTTTGCTTTCAGATAGGATAATGAAACCATTTTTATGGTTGAAACAGAATATTTTATATGTATTATGACATTTTTAAAGTTTTGGAACTATCTTATGTACATATTACTAAATTTTTAATCAAAACAATTTCGTTGTGGTCGAAAAACTACAAAAATTAACCCAAACAATCATCATTTAATTATTTTTAATTATTTATCCACATGGTATATAATATAATTCATTATAATATTATTAAAACTGCTAGAATATCATTAATAACATGAGATATCATTTCTATATGTTTATCCATGTTCTAAACGAACATTCATTTTACAATACAAGTGAACCACTCAAGAAAACCATAAAAACAAACATTCCTGATCAATGTTTTTAAACACTATAACTCATAAAAAGGCCCATAAAATAACATAATGAAACCAAAATTAACCCAATTAATGTATAAAATATTATATAATTTCTAATTAATGAATATAATGCCATTATATAGGACATTATAGAGAAGGAAGCATTTAGATACAATGTAAGGGGACATTCTTGAACTCAATTTCATCCTTCGGGTTCTCCATCTTTCACTCCATTTTTGAGATGGTTATTCCTTAAAAATCATTTTACAATCGTCTTATTTTATTTTTTGGGATATAAATGTTTACCACTTGTGTTTATTTCATATAAAATTTTTCCCAAAAGAACTCGTCTTTTACGAACTCACCTTTTACTTCTCACTCAAGGTTAACGGTTCTTGTAACATGTATGTTATTCCATCCTTTTAGGAACCCAATGTTTCTGAATGTGTTCTTATGAGATGAAACCCATTGATTTCCATGGTTTAGTTATGTTCATTTTTGATATATTTACATTGTGGAATTCATGATAAATGATAACATTATGATGTGACGAGTGCGCCCTGAATTAAATAGTGCAATATGAATGTTTGAATGTGAAAGGTGCACCTGGAATTGTACAACACTCCAATGCATTGGTTAAAGTGATGAATCTCATGAGATAAGTTTAAATGATGTATGAACAAGATTATAGATTCTTTCACAAGTATGTTTGGTAGTTAACCACTTAGACATGATGTTTCATTTTTATGCATTGCCACATTTTAAGTGTTTATTTATGCTTCCTCTCATGTTCATAATTCTTTCCAATGATATGATTATGATGAACCCCTGCCATATTTTTCTTATATATCCTCTTACTAGGATTTTAGCTCACCCCTTTTGACGTATATCCTCAGGTGGCTACATGTACTTTGGAGAGGTCAAGTGCCAACAAGAATCTAGAGAATAAGAAATTAAATAAATGTTAATTCTTGATGTAGTAATTGTTATGTATGGTCCTAGTTTTTCCCAAGACACTAACCCTTTGGATCCTTTATGTGTAATACTATCATTTTGTTTATCTTTGAAAAGATTTAATAGTAATGTAAGAAATTTTTGGGTCACTATAGTTGGTTTCAGAGGAAAAGATTAGTTAATTTGGGAATTCGGATTAGTGAACCCTAGAGAAAACCTCTAGTACGAGACTAAGTAAAAATATTCATATAATAATATTCACATAGGGATACCATATGTTATTATTTTAGTATAAATCGTACAAATGAATAAGTTATTCATGACTCATTTACTTATGTTTTGTTCTAACATTTCCTATTTTAGAAAATGGTGGGAACCAGTAGAAACCAGGCCAACAACTCTTGCGAGGGCCAATGAAATGATTTCCCAAATGACATCCCCAATTATTTTGGAGGTGGAGTTCAGAAATTCATGGTGATGCTTATCCAACTATCTCTTGTTATGAACAATAACCATAATAATGGGGAACTTCCTCCTTCACCAAAGATGGAGCAACTGGCTATCGAATTTTTTATGAGGCAATGATCAATGACATTTAGTGGATCTTTCGATCCACTAGTTGTGGATAAGTGGGTCAAATCCATGGAGAATATCATTTCTGTGACTCACTGTTCTGAGAAGGAGAAGGTGACTCTATCCGTTTATCATCTAGATGGAGAGGCTGATCAATGATGGGATTTGATTAAGAACACAAAATCAAGGGAGGTAATTGAAGAGATGGAATGGGAAGACTTTAAGATAATTTTAATTAGCAATTATTTCCCTAGAACACTTCACACGAATAAAGAGAGAGAATTCATAGAGTTGAAGAAAAAAGAAGAATAATCTTCCACAACATATTAAGATAATTTCACAAGGCTCTCAAGGTATTCTTCTGGATTTTTTTATCAATAATGATAGAAAAATTGATAGATTCCTTAGTGGATTAAAACCAAACCTTTGAAAGGCTCTTGAAATTTTAGATTTTTGGAGTTATGAATAATTTTTTCACTGTGATATCAAGGTTGATATGGAGTTCAGAGAATGGTACCATGGTTATTGTGAAAAAAAATGAATGATGGTGTTTCAAGCTGGAGGATATAATGAAAAAGATGGGAAGAAACCTCAATGACCCACATTACAAAAATGTGGGAAGTTTCACCATTGAAACTGCCTCAAAGGGATGGGGAAGTGCTTCAAGTGTGGGAAAGAAGGACACCATTCTCAAGAGTGTCAAAAATACATGAAAAGGAAAGAGAATGTAGCCGAAGGAAGGAGAGAACCACCCATGGTTCAATGCTACAACTATAGGGAGATAGGGCACTATGAAAGCCATTGCACTAATCCTCAAGTTCATGAGGGTAATCGATGTTTTCAGCCACCAAAGACAAAGGAACAAGGGAAGTATTATGTCATCACTACTATAGAAGTGGATGAAAATAATGAAGTCATACAAGGTATGCTTCCTATTCACTCAATAATGGAAAAGGTTTTATTTGATTCTGGTTATAAGAATTCCTTTATATCTTACAATATTGCAAGAACTATATAATCAAAGCCCCGAAACCTTGAAGTAGAGAAATCCATAAAAACACCAAGTGGTGCAATAATTACAACCCAAGTGTTTGACTCTTCTCCAATTGATGTATGTGGGAAGATTATTATATAGAATCTAGTAATGCTTCCCTTGGTGGAATTTGATGATATAATGGTAATGGAATGGCTCTCATTATATAGAGAACATATCAAATGTTAGGAAAAGGAAACATCTTTTCATAATCTGAACCATCCCATGATTCTCTAAAAATGCAAGAAATATCATGAATCTCATTTGGAAAATCCTTCAACTTTGTGGGTGTTGATTCCCTATGAACAAGCATACCTCTCCCAAATGGTTGGGTTATACGAAAGTGCCAACCATGTAGAAATGCCCATCATGGGAGAATACGATGATGTATTTCCTGAAGAGTTACTGAGACTTCCCCCTGATTGTGAGGTAAATTTCTTAATATAACTCATTCCCAGAGTTAATACTATCTCAATGTGTCCCTCTAGTATGGCTTCTATAAAATTGGAGGATTTAAAGAAGCATCTACAAGAGCATCTGGACAAAGGGTTCATACTCCCTAGTACATCACCTTGGGGTGCGACAGTGCTCTTTTTGAAGAAGAAGGATGGAACAATGTAGCTGTGTATCGATTATAGAGAACTCAATAAGATCACAATAAAGAACTCGTATTCACTTACAAGGATTGATGACTTGTTTGATCAGTTAACAGGAGATAAATACTTCTCAAAGGTGGATCTTCGTTCTGAATATTATTAGCTAAATGTGAAGAAAGAAGGTATTCAGAAGGCTGCCTTCTATAAAATGTATGAGCACTATGAGTTTCGGGTGCGGCCCTTTAGACTTAATAATGACCTTGAAATCTTCATGTATTTTATTAATAGAGTCTTTAGACATTACCTAGACAACGTTTTGGTAGTGTGCACTAATGATATTCTCACCTACTCTAAGGGCAAGGAAGAACATGAAGAACATCTAAGACATGTGTTGGCGACATTGAAAAAGAAGAAGTTGTACGCCAAGTTCATAAAGTGTGACTTTTGGATGAAGAAAGTCACTTTCTTTAGACATGTGATCACAAGTGAGGGAATTTTTGTAGACCCTTAAAAAACAATGGTGATTGAGTAATGGAATAGAACCTCTAGTATCATAAAAATATGTAGTTTTCTTGGATTAGCTAGGTACTACTGACATTTTTTTGTGAAATTTCTCACAATGGTCTAGCCCACTAACTATGTTAATAAAGAAAGGGGTAAAGTATGTCTGGATAGAAGAATGTGAGGAAATCTTCAATGAGATAAATAGAAGGCTGATAAGAACACCTATACTCACACTATTGAAAAGTGGAGAAAGTTTTGTGATATAAAGTGATGCTTTAAAGAAAGAATAGGGTTTCATACTCATGAAAAATGATAATGTGATAGCCTATGCCTCACAGCAGTTGAATATCCATGAGCATAACTACCCGACACATGATCTAGATCTAGAAGCCATGATATTTGTGCTGAAAATCTGGAGGCACTACCTTTATGGCGATAAGTGTGACATATACACCGACCATAAGAGCCTAAAGTATATATTCACACAAAATTAGCTCAACATGTGTCAAAGACGATGGTTAGAGCTAATCAAGGATTACAATTCCTCTATTCACTATCATCCTGGAAAGGCGAACAAGGTATATGATGCTCTAAGAAGAAAAGAACCTGCTACTCTATCCATGTTATGGATTGAAAAAGACCCTATCTTCTAGTATATGAAAAGGATGGATTTAGAAATCATAAGGGTAGGGGATAAATCATACCTTTCCCAAATTATTATGCAACCATACATCCAAGAGAAGATTAAATAAACACAAAGGGATTAGGTGGAGATACAAAAGATGGTGAATGCAGTAAAAGAAGGGAAGCTGCAGGAGTTCCATATCCAAAATGATAGCATGATTTAGTTTGGAACACGACTTTGTGTGGCTTCATCACCTGGGATAAAGAAGGAGCTATTGGAGAATATACATATCTCAACATTCTCTATCCGCCATGGGAGTACCAAGATGTACTGTGATCTCTAAGAAAACTTCCGGTGGGATATCATAAAGAAAGATATTTAAGAATATATATCATGGTGCTTGGTATGTCAGCAAGTTAAAGCAGAGAAAAAAACGTCCAAAGGGATGATACAACCATTGCCTATACCCATGTTGAAATGGGAGAATGTCACTATGGACTTTGTTAGAGGTCTCCCGAGGACGTCGAAGGGAAATGATGCGATATGGGTTGTGGTTGACTGACTCACCAAGACTGCCCATTTTATCTCTATTCAAGGGGACCTCTCGCTTGGAAAACATGTCGAGATATATGTGAAGGAAGTGGTGAGACTGCATGGTGTTACACTCTCGATTGTCTCTGACTTTGATCCAAGATTCTCATCTAAATTACAGAGGAGTCTCCAACATGCATTGAGTAATGAATTAATTATCATCATGACCTATCACCCTCAAACTAATGGCTAATCTGAAAGGACTATTCAGACTCTTGAAGATATTCTAAGAGCATGAACTCTAGAATTCAAAGGTGGATGGGATCACCATATCCCATTGGTTGAGTTCTCATGAAACAATAACTTCCCCACGAATATTCAGACGGCTCCATATGAAGCTCTGTATGGAAAGCGATGTAGAACTCCAACATGTTGGGATGAAGTTGGAGAACGAAAGCTACTTGCACCTAATCTTGTGTAAGAGATGATATAGATGGTTCAAGTTATCCAAAAACACATCAAATCTAGTTAGAGTCTGCAAAAGAGCTACGTTGACAACTATCAAAGTGACTTGGAGTTCGATGTTTGAGATGAAGCCTTACTTCAAATATCACCATGGAAGAGAGTCTTGCATTTTGGAAAGAAAGGGAAGATAAGCCCAAGGTACATTGTCCCCTTTGATATCCTTGACCGCATAAGAGCCGTGGCCTATCGGGTTTCCCTTCCACTGAATATGGCTCAAGTTCATGATGTGTTTCACATATCACTCCTGAGGAAGTACATACCCGACCCCTCATATATGAGGATATCAGAGGCGATACGGCTGGATGATGATATCTCCTATGAGGAGTAGCCAGTAGAGATTCTGGACCAGGGAGATAAGGTTATATTCAACAATAAAACCCACCTTGTCAAAATTGTTGAGGAGGAATTGGAATTTTGAAGAAGTAAATTGGGAACTGGAGGTGGCGATGAAGAAGAAGTTCCCTCACCTGTTTGTGTAAAGTGAAATTTTGAGTGTGAAATTTCATATGGGGGGAACAATGTAACGAACCAATGTTTTTAATGGAAATTACCTTCTTATAAATATGTCATAAAATCACATTAAAACAAAACATACTGAACTACTATGTGAATGTTTCCTTTCAACATATGTTTGTCACTTATGTGTTTGTAATCCTGAAAATATTACATAAACAATTGTGATCAGTAAGTTGTTTGGAGTCCAATAAGAAAAACATAATTTTTGGTGAATAGTAACATACCCTTATGAATAGTAACATACCCTTATGAATAGTGATAGACCCTAATGAATATGAACCATACCTATGATAATATATAAATAATATTCAAGTGAAATAACGATGTACCTATATTTAAGAATAAGTAAATGAATGTTTTAAAACTGGTTTTTGATAATAAATTATGATATTAATTAAATATTAAAATAATAATATTTAGAAAATTATTTTTAAAAAATGGACTTCTTTTTTCGGATTCTACATGTCGAAAAATGCATTGGGTGGTTTTTTTGTATTTTTCTGAAATACTTGATTTCTTGATGAATAGTGAAATACCATAATTTACAAAATAAGCTAAATAAGCTAATTATAGAGCCTTGCATGTTGTTCTGCTGATGTAAGCCCAAATTAGTTCTGGATCACATGATAAAATTGCTATTCTTGGTAATTGAATACTCACTATTCCTTGTCTTGTGGTGAAATAATAAACTAATGAATTTTATATTGAGAAAACCCCTCTCCCCTCCACTATAAAAACCACCCTTCACACCCTCATTTCCTCACACATATTAAGCTTCAAGCCTTTTATAAACACTACCCAAGAATCTTCCTTAGCCCCATCTCCACTTCCAAGAGATTTTGGTCTCATCAAAAGACCTAGCCTAGGTCCCTTAAGGAAGATCTCAAGAGGAGGATTCAAGAGGTAATTTCCCTTTTGTCTTTCCTTTAATTTCCATTCAATTTCAAGTTCTTTTCTTATTCTCTACCAACCTATCTTCATCCACATGGTATTATAAGTTCCATATCATATATATACTAGGATTTTATTATACTAATGAGATATTATACCATCCAACCCCCTTCTCCTCTTCCTTTTATTATATAAAAGAAAACATTGTTCGTGAGGTGTTAATCTATCACCTTCAAGAACGACATGTTTTATTTTTCCATTTTTGATTTCATATCTTGTCATGAAACCATTTTTATGGTTAAAACCTAATATTTTATATGTATTATTTACTATTAAAAGTTTTGGGACTATCTTCGGTACATATTACAAAATGATTAATCAAAAAAATTTCGTTGTGGTTGAAAAATCACCCAAATTAAACCAAACAATAATCATTTCATTCTTATCTAATGATTCATACACATGGTATATAATATAATTCATTATAAGATCATTTAATCTTCTGTAATATCATTAATAACATTAAATTTAATTTCTTGATGTTTATCCATGTTCTACATGAACTTTCATTTTAGAATACAAGTGAACCACTCAAGAAAACCATAAAAATGAACTTTCACAAACAATGTTTTTGAACCCTATAACTCATCAAAAGGCCTATAAAATAACATAATAAAGCCAAAATTAACCCTATTCATTTATAAAAAGGTCATTAATTTCTAATTAATGAATATAATGTCATTATACAGGACATTAAGGAGAAGGAAGCGTTAAGATACAAGGTAAGGGGAAATTCTCAAACCCAATTTCATCCATCGTGTTCTCCCTATTTCACCCCATTTTTGATATAGTTATTACATAAAAATAATTTGTTACCCATTTTATTTCCTTTTCTTGGATATAAATGTTTCCCAATGGTGTTTATTTCATGAAAAATGTTTTCTAAAAGAAATATTCTTTTAAGAACTCACCTTTTACTTCTCACTCAAGGTTGACGGTTCTTATAACATGTATGTTATTCCATAATTCTTTTGAAAATACAGTGTTTATGAATATGTTCTTATTATATGAACCAAATTACTTTCCATGGGTTATTTATGTTCATTTTCTATATATATTAATTGTGGCATGCATGATAAATTATAATGTTATGATGTGACTGGTGTGTCTGGAATTATACAACGCTCCAATGCATTGGGTAAAGTGATGAATCTCATGAGTTAATGTTAAATGATGTGTGAAAAAGATTCTAGATTTTTTCACAAGTATGTGTGGTAGTTAACCATTAAGGCATTATGTTTTATTTTTATGCATTTTCACATTTTAAGTCTTTTATTTATTCTTCCTCTCATGTTCAAGATTCTTGACTATGATATGATTATGGTCACCCCATATCATATAGTTCTTATATATCCTCTTGCTGGGATTTTACCTCACCCATTTTGATGTATATCCTCATGTTTCTACATGAACATAGGATAGTTTAAGAGCAAACAAGAATCTAGAAAAAAATAAATTAAATAAATGTTTATGCTTGATGTAGTAATTGTTATGTATGGTCCTAGTTTTCCTATGACACTAAACCTTTGGATCCTCTATGTGTAATGCTATTATGTTGTTTATGTTTAAAATTATGTAATAGTAATGTAAGGAATTTTTGGGTTGCTATAATCGTGCATCATGTGAAAATAATATCACGCTTCCCACCTTTTGAATATCAATTAGGGGCATGCCCTGTGGAAATTTGTGCATTTAGTGCCTCACGGTCGATTTTCCAATGTTGTTTCTCCATAACATTACAAAAGAGTAAAGAGGTAAAAAAAATTTATTAGAGATAAGATATTACAAGTCTATCCACAATGGATATTTGAAATAAGGATAACTTCTCTAATTCCTCATTTAGAAATAGCATGGAAGATCTCTTGCTGAGAGTATCTCCTGCCATGTTCCACTTCCCAAGAGTATAGGCATTCTCAATGACATAGTAATTAAAGAACTATATCCATAACCTCTTTATCAATTTCTAATCCTTCTGAGAAATGATATAGATGATACTCTTGTTGTCAGAGTAGATGATAAACTGCTTTCCCTTTAGGTAGTGTCTCCCCGTCATCAATTCGAAGACTACCATTGCTAGCTCAAGATCATGGGATACATTGTTATACTCATGTGATTTAAACTATCATGAACCATAGGAAATCACTTATTTACTCTATATAAAGACAAAAAAAATCATGGTTCCTGCTACGCCGCAACACACCATCTACTCAACACCTCCCTTATGAAACCTCAGGATGGGAGTGATCATCAAACTTTGCATCCAATTTTTTTGGATCCATGAATATCTAGTCTATGAGATGATATTAATGAGATCAATGAAGAACACCTAGGAATACCCAAGGTGAAATTCTAGGTCTCATTATATCCTTCCTCTATTAGTCCTCCAACTACACTATCATCTCACGATCCTATGTGGGAGGCATCCGATATGATTTTGTAGATATAAATATCATCCTGGGGTGTAGATCAATGAAAAAGTATAACTCTTGATGGGAAAGTAAACCTAGAACATATTTAGGGAAAAATTATTTATACTCCATCACCATTATAGAAAAATGAGGACTAAAAACATCCACAACACCGAGGCTTAGGCTATCCAACTAAAGAGTAAACGTCTGTGACCTCCTATGTGTGAGTCTGTCCTAAGCTAGAAGGGTTTACCTTTAACTGATAAAAAGGGAAATATGGTTCTATTATCACAGATGTACCACACCCTTGTCCTAAAACAATAAATATGAGAATGAACTATGGATACTAGTCTATATAAATAATTACATCGTAAGGCCTCGACATTACTACTAAGAGATCCTAGCTGAAAATCTCAACCTTAAGAGTCAAGTTACACTATTGGAACCTGTGTGTGATCATTGGGTCTCCACCAGTAAGAGTCTGTAAATGTGAGGGTTATGTCAATGTTTTAACATAAATATCTAATTATCAAACAATAGAAGTGGAAGGAATGTAAATCACTAGAAGAATCATCTATCAATTCAACAACTAAAGTAGAAAGGCCCAAAACATACCTTGAACCAATCTTGGTGTCCTAGGGTTATAAGACTTAACTGCCTAAAGTTTTCTCCATCCCTATCCTCCATCTCCAAATGTCTAGTATAGACCAATTGGGGGGTGGTGGTGGAAAAATGTCAAAACATTAGCCACCTCCTACTACTTCCTCAGTTCCACTGCCATGTCTACCATCCAACAGACCTGTTTAATCCTACGACTACCACTTCCTTGGAAGTTCATCACCCAAATCTATGAATTTAGCCTGAAAAGTGGGAAAATTTTGTGTGAGATCCCCCTCCTACAAAAAGCATAGAAAAATATCTTCCCCAGGGTACTATCACACCCCTAGAATATCCTATGAAACCAATTTTTATGCAGCTTACATTGTACAACTGTTATCGAGAGGTCTTGCTGACCTTCCATACTAGGTGATCATTTCCTTGGAAACCAATGATATATATTCGAACCCTATGTATCATCATCCATCCCAAAAATATCTATCCATGAATCAGTTTGGAATGGTTCATCAACTTGAACCACTATAGGTTGGTCTACGAACTAATCAATAGGAGAAATCAACACTTTCTTTCCATACTGAAGAAAAACTGCTCTGTGATTGGATCCCTTTAAGGAGGCCATGTCAAGCATTGGGAAGGCCTCCTAATACTGCTGCAAAAACCGTTCTAGCTGGCATTGTGAATACATCCTATTAAAAAAAATATGTATCATGGTTAAATACGTATACAAAGTGATTTGACTCAAAAAGGTCATGGAAAACAAAACACATTCCTATATGATGAATATAGATTTATTTTTCTTTAAAACTACTCTATTCATTTATTTAGTTTAAAAGAAGTTGTTCTTAGGCCTGGTGTATGGATACGTAGATAGCTGCACCAACATTGGATTCCCTGTCCTGAAATCCAAACTCGAAACACTCGACACTCTTTACCCAAACCAACCTCATAGACTCCCAGTCCTTAAGTAGAACTGACCACTTTAATACTAGTTTGTCAGGCCCTATCCCAGAGGGGAATGTGTCATCACTATTTCAATCCCTCCTCCAATAGGCTAGGGGTTGGAAACTAGCACTATGTTGGCATATCCCACGAATGGGAGGAATTTTCCTAAGTACCTATACACACATTGACACACAAACCTACATGCCCAAAATGATTAAATGTAAAAACACTATGTAAACAAATTAATTCACACCACTTTATCCAATCTAACAGAGTATGCTGGGAAATTAAAGTGCATTAATGTACAATTAGGCTAGAATACAAGCCCCCTAAAAAGAGTCTTCAAACCACAAAGTACAAACAACAAATAAAGTTACGAGAACTGCTACCTATAGTCATAGGCTCACACTCCGATCAGTCTAAAATCACAAATCCTTGTCTAGTCCTGGTCCATCTAGAACACCATAACAAGGATGAACATCCATAGAAGACATGACACATGTGTGAAAATCCCTTTAATGGATGAGTAAAATAATACGCAGTAGAAGACTCCTAAAACAAAAAGTAATACCACATATGAAACACCATGAAGAAGATAACACATAGAAACACCACAAAGAAAAATCATCAATAAGAGGGTATAGTCAGCTAAACATAGGCATATTTCTATAGAACATTTAAAAAGAACATCAAAGTATACTCATAAAGGATTCTGTGAATTGAAGTCTCATCCACTTCCATCTACATGGTTACACATGTAGCATGCTCATATCAGAAGATCTCACTCCTAGAGAAATATGATAGAAGAACATAGAATGGGTCTACAAAAAGTACCTAAGAGAAAACTAGGGTCTCAATATGTTACATAGTTTCCCTGAGTCATTGTGTCTTGCTAAGACATAGAGTTTCGATAAAAAATAGAGTGTCGCTAACACACTGAGTGTCTCTAACACATGAAGTGTTGGTAACTCAAAAAGTTTCGGTAACACATGGAATATCAGTAATTCATTCATCCCCCAGGATAGGTAGTCAATAAGTCACAATAAAACATAAACAACTGAAAACTTATTGAAGAACACTCATCAGGTCTAGTCATGTAGAACCAAAATAATCTAGTCTCGATACACATATAGGGGGCCAATTCCTAGGACTCACTGGGGGATAACTGGACCAATTGGAAACATCATTTTACAAAGGGGATATGTTACCATGGAAATATTTGTCACACCTTCTCCAAAAAACCTATCTATGGTACCCTGATCAGAAGTGATTAAAGAATGGGCCTCTCATTATGATACATGTTCTATCCCACAAATTCAACTATTGAAGTCAGGCTGTGACAACTCAACCCAGAATACCTGTCATCCTCTAGGATGTGAATGGGATCCTACATCAATCCCTCATATAAAATTTACAAGGTTACTATATAAACCACTGGTGGCCCAACTAAAACTGACCACAATTTATCAAAAGAATAACAAAATTGTAAGATTCCCAATGCCAAAAATGACTCATCAATCAGATAATTTATTTTAATGATATGGTCATTTTATTGAAAAGGCCTCATCCAGGTCTTGTCTAGTTCTGACCCAACCCACCGGACCCGACCCGGTCTAGCTCGAACTAGCCTAGCCGACTAGGCCTTCTGGACCGCGATCCTTTGGGATACTATGTATAGCCCACTAAGCCATTGGAGCATCCTAGATAACCTAGTCCATCTCGTGTTGCGGGATGTTTTGGTTGCAATAAACACAGTCTGCCGGACCACATGTGTTTTCGTAGTCAACGATGCACTACCACATTCAACGCAGATGAACACCACATCCCAGGTCGCACACGGCCTGATACTTCTGTGAGCTCCCAATGGACACCATGTTCTTATGGGACTTCCTCAAAGTGTCCCCGATCACCGGACGTGGCGCTCCTCTGGATAGGGGTTCCGATGTGGCCCCTCCGATCTGTGTTCATCCTCTTCCATCCACTTTCAATGTCCCTACAAGTTCTGCAACATCCACATGTAGTCGCCACCAATGTTGGACACAACTGTTGTCATCCTCCACCATTGTCGGCCACCGCCACTGATGATTCCCTGCACTGGCGCACTAGTGGACCCTTCTGATGGCCCCTAGTTTTCTTACTATTATATATTTTTCAGAACAGAAGAACACTTGTGATCATTGGTTCATATTATTCGCCATGCTAGAATAAGATCAACAGTACCATCCACCTTGATGAAAAACCAATTGAATAGAAATATCTCCCAACTTTCTTCAATCCATCCATCGTTGTCATCGTCTCACCTCTATCATGCCATGTCGATCACATATCTACAATATTATATCATCACACCATTGACTGTGTGCCCAATTTTTGATCTATTGTAAGATACTGGGTCATTTAGAAAATAAAGAATTTCCATGATGAATGAAGAATTGTGTGAAAAAATAATAAATCAACCAAGTGGAATAGACCTTTATTAATGTTTATGTGATCATGGTTCATTCCCATTAGATTGAAAATAGAAATCCAAAAAATAATCACATTACCATTCTCCTATCAAAAACCTACAAAATTAAATCCCATCCCATTACAATGATCGATATATAGGATAATCTATATTCTAATTGGTCTACACTCATCTTGGAATTCATGAAGTGGAAAAAAATCAAATCACAAATTACCTACCCTGGTTCTATTTGATTATTGATGAAGAATGGTCCCCAAATTATTACATTGGGTGAAGATCCTTCTAATATAAGGTTCTTCATTGATCGTCAATCCATGATCCCCCATCATTCCATGATAGAGCTCTGTCTCCTTCCCTCTGATTAATTCCAGGGTTGTGGTGATAACTCATAATTCTTTGACAAACTCATATTAAAAGAAAATGTTTCGATGCGTCAAGAATAATTTTTATTGAATTTTTTAATAACATTTACATCCAAAAACTATCATTCATAGATGGCCCACCCCGAATGATGTTAGGCCTTACCTACGGAAACCACCCCTTACAAACTCATCGATGGTCATGGATTTCCTATCCAAGTTACCATTTATGAGTTATTAGGTTTCTAATTTAACATAATTTTATTTAATTATTTTATTTACTATTATGTCCCTAATGTATTTTACTACGGATGACCAGCGCTGATAAAGGATATGTTACGCCTAGTGTGAAGACACTATTTTGATTTCAACAGTGCTCTCATATTTCTGACCCAGACAACTACAACAGAGTTATATCAAATTTTATGAAAAGTTGTGTGTGGGTGATATTAAAAGCATAACCATCTTCAGAAAATTGTTTTAGGCACACCAAGCACCAAAATCATACTTCATCTCAGAACTAGGTCTCATAATTTCCCCAAATTATTTCTAAAAGTGAATTCAAGAATATCAGATTCATTACATTCACTCATGAAATTTAATACAAGGAAGATAAAAACTACATTCTTCGTTGATATCAGAGGTATGTAAAATATATTACACTAACCAATCGTTATATTCCAAATCTAACTTTCAAAAACATAAATATTTAAACATTTCACAATGTTTATATGAGGAACTGTGAAAAAACGTATAAGTATTTTTTTTTCAGTTTTTCAAAAAATAAATAGTTTATTCTTAAACAAATTGAATGTATTATTTAAATAATGTACTATAATACCATTAACCCAGAGTGGAGAATAAATTCATATATTATTGTTCTTCCCTTGATTATGGAGAACTCTTTTGATCATAATAGAATTCATATTATCTACTGACCCAACACTAATGATCATCAATTTAGTTTTATCATCATAGGTAACCAAGAAACCATCAATTTAATTATTTCTATAGATTTTATTTAAATATTAAAAACCTCTAGAAAACATACTAGAATATTTTTTATTCTATATCTCCAAGAAACTCTTTAATTTTAATATCATTATCAATTCATCTTGAAGAGATTGTATTTAGTTTTTATTTGAATTATAATATATTTTTTCAATTGGCATTATGTCACATTATAATAATTATGAAATGTTTTGAGAGACTAATTGTTTATACTAATTATTTAATATTTCTCATTAAAAATATAATATTATTCAATCATATTAATTTATCATTAGTTTTTAGATATAAAATTATGAATAAGGGAATAATATATTTTTTCTCCTTTGTCAGATCTAAAAAACATATTTGTTTTCTTATTTGATAGTCCCCACATAGATTAAAACTAGAGGAAGTACATGAATAATTAGAAACACAAAAAATTACCTTCACAGTCTTCTTTTATTAAAATTGATTACTATCTTTCATCAAAATATTCTTCTCCTTCTAATAAAATTTTCTTTTTTTCCATATTCTATGAAAAATCAGGTTTGAGATGTCTAAGTTGTATTCATTGATTTTATAAAATTTCTACGAGTAAACAATTACCATTATTGTAGTCATTTAATGGTTTCTTGAAACATTTTTTTCCCTTATAATTCTTATTGAATATTCTATCCAACTAATAAAAATCATATCACATATTTTGAAAACTTGGCCCATTATATATGAATATAAAATCATACATTGAACTAATTTATCCTAAATGAATTATGACCTCAAGAGAATTATTTTCATTCATGATCATTTTATATTCCTCAACTTCTTCTTGCATATAATATTCATATATAATTATGGTTCCAATTAATTTATTCATATTAAAATAATTAATGGATATATACTAACATATTACAGTAAATATTCCATTCCATATATCAGAATGAACTCATAGAAAGTTTAACCCAGAATCAAGTTTAGGTATAAGTTTTATAATAATATCAACATAACTACAAATAGATTCTAATATTTTATTCATTTTACGATAATTTCAATAGATAAATTCATTTAGAAACAAATTTAAAATTAGAAATTTGGTATATTAATTTTGTCACATTGTCTATTGGATCCTATGAAACTGTTATTTCCTACCACATTTCAGGTGCATTGCCGCACAGAAGGATATTATTGAACACATTTAGTCCATGTCCACAAACAATTTCTTTCATAGACATTGCATTCCAAACGTACTATTATTATTTAGTAGCATCCCATTTATCTTGTATATTATTAAGGATTTTAAAAGGGTTTATATATTTTAAATAATCCTTCAATATAATATTTTTTATGTATATATCTTTGAGAACCTTCCAACTTCTATAATTATATCCATAAAA
The DNA here is from genome assembly GCA_963277665.1 of Viscum album. Taxonomy (NCBI): domain Eukaryota; kingdom Viridiplantae; phylum Streptophyta; class Magnoliopsida; order Santalales; family Viscaceae; genus Viscum; species Viscum album. The sequence goes on from OY728129.1 coordinate 942,892,873, forward strand.
ATATGAATCCCAAATCATAAGCATCCCTTATTTATGATAATCCATTGACATAAATTCTCACCTAGATATTTAGATCATGCTTTTCAAGGATGAAAAGATAAACCAGTGATGAGTTATACTCTGATACTAATTGTTCACAGAAATAATAATAATGAAAATAGAAGAGGGGGTGGGGATGAATTGTTTCTTAAAAAAACTCAAATATACATTTTGAAAATTGGAGTGGAATATTACAAATTATCATTAAATAGTATATGAATTACAAAAAAAGAAAGAAAAAAAGTGTAGTTGTTCATGGAAAAAATATCTCACAACAAAATCAACAAACACTCCCTTGAGTATTTTAGAGATTTCCACTAGAAAATAAATTTATTAGGATATAAATAAATTATTAAATGATATTTTAACATGATAGACCAACTTTCCGAAGGAATTTAAATAGTAATAAAAATTTTGTTAAAAAACTTCAACACTCGATTCATTAGAAATAAATAAAGATATTAATTAATATCCAAGATATTATCTATTGAAGTATTTGGATTAAAATATTGAATCTAATAGTTGAAGAGATCTGTATGAGGAAAATAAATTTATAAAATGTTTATTCAACTAGAAGAAAATCTAAATATATATATAATATATTCTTATAATGTATCAGTTGCAAAATTTAATTTTTCAGCTATAAGATTAACATAAAAAAGTCTATGTTAGAACATGAATGTTTTAATATTTTAGTTTTATAAACACAAAAAACCTATACCTGATATATCATAGAATTGTAAAATATTGATTTTTTCTTCTGTGAATAAATTTTTTAACTAAAAATATTGAATGAATTCATAGTTGTAGTAGATAAATAATATCATTAAATTTACAAAAATTTATTACTAACTTTATCATTGTATGGTTGTCAAATGATAAACCATAGGGTAATGTAAACAAATATTTTATGAAATATTAAAACCAGAATATAAAATTAAAATAAAAAATATAAACAAAAAGTTTCCTAAAAAAATCATGACATCAAAACACTCAGTAAATTTGAAATTTAAAATTTTAAATCAATGTAAATTTATAACAATCATTTGAAGTATAAATGAATAAATCATCTAATTTAGATATTTTAAAAAATTCATTGAAAAATATTACTATAACACTTACTCTATAAAAATATTATCACAAATTTAGGAATAATTATAATTTTATATCTCACATGTGAAATGATCAATGTGGGGAACACTCTGTGTGGGGATGATTCAAAATGTATAGTTTTTTATATAATGTTAATTAAAAACAAAGAGTTCCATAATGTGATGTTCATTGCCAATATCGAGCTCATAACATCAAGTATATCACCATCATGAGGTTAGATTAATTAGGTATAAAATCATAAGGTACCTATAAATGAGATTACTTATAAAAGTGATGTTATAAATCATAACATTAAACAAAAATTTGGGGTTGAAAATGTTGGGAAGGATTACAAAATTAGGTTCAATTACAGTTTCTCAATATTTATTCTAGACATCTACAAATTGAATAAAAAACTAAAAAAATATTATTTTACCCAATAAATTGATCAAAATAGTATAATCAACATCCATAATTATATGAATAAAATTACTCATTATAATTAATTTATGACATGATAATTCAATTAGAGTGAAATTTTTAGTAAAAAAATGAGGGGTTTTGTGAGTATCAAAATTAATGTAAAAAATATTTGATCAAAAATATTATTCCCAAAAAACTCACCTTTATTAGTGATATTAAAACCATTAAAAACAAATATACATACCAATTTTTAATTTTCAATCAATGATAAAATTAATTAGTTTATGGAAAAATATATATAATTTCATGCTTGAGTTTTTGAGTTCTATGTTTTCTATATTTATAAGCATTTTTTGAGATAAAAAATGTATCAAATGGAATAAAGAATTGATATTTTGGAATATTAATACATGATAATTTTATTTAATATAAGTAAATGTGAAATCTAAAATAGATAGAATTAATAAAATGTAACAAAACAATCATAATACCAAGTATTTATAATATCAAAAGAAACAAAAATTATAAATAAATTTTTAGTACATTAATAATTCATATCATGGAGAAGGTTTAAGAAAATAATGGGTTAGATTCATGGATTGGAAGTAGTCTTAGAATCCTCTAAATATGGGCTAGATGTTAGATAATCATGAAGGCCCTTTTTACCTACCTAAAAATCCTACACCAAATCCTTTAAGTTATAATTTAAAGTTGCTTCCCACTTTGTGAATAATTTTGATATTCCTTACATAACATTAATGTATCAAAGAAAACACTTTCAAAAATATCTAAACAAATTTAAAATAATAAATATTTTTTTTCATTATTCTTTTAATCCTATGGACCATAACTCACACACTTTGCTCTGCAGAAGCTAGTTTAAAGATTATCTCTTTTTGATTATCTTAAAGAATGTGTAGGTTAAATATTTCACACATTAAATCATATAATTTCCAATCAAAGTTAATAATATTGGGAAATACAGGATATATAATTTTTAAAACGTTTAGATAAACTTCTCTAGATGAAGAAACTTCTCTTTATCCTAAACTGTTGTCTTTAATAGACTCAAATTATGATACAAAAAAAATCGTCCTATAACATAAATAAAATTTCAAAGCCCTATCACTATTATAACTCAAAAACTGATATCTATTTGTCCCCAATGATGGAATCATGTGACCTACTGGAATTTTTAATTTTACATTAAAATTTGAGATTGGGTATGATGTGAATTTAAATATATTCTTAAATTAGAACTTACCCAAAATTATTCATGAGATTTCTTATAACTATAATTTTTTGAGTGTAGATTATGAAATTAATTATATAACTAATAAAACTATTAAAATTAACAGAAGGAATTTTTTTATCATAGACCTAAAAAAATATTTCACTTTTCCTAGAATTTGAGTGTTCCACCTCTTGTCTAACTAATAGTACAACCACTTCCATCAACTGATGTGATTGAATATTCACACCATCACGTGATATAGTACACTACTCTCTAATGACATATGTACACTTTATAATGTTTTTATCATTATCTGGTAGATATTTATAAACTAACTAAACTAATTGATTCTAAATCATTTAATTATATTCTCCAACTTTAATATTTTTTTAAAATTGAATGAATTTCTTTTAAACTCGATTAATCAGTTGAATGAGAAGCTAGTTCCAAAAATTGATCCCCAAAATGATCATTATTTTTAAAATATATTTCAATAGTCTATAATAAATTGTTATATATTCTAGTTTTAACTATACCTTGAGATCTATTAACTAACAAACCTCCACCTTCTATCACAATATATGGTTCTTGATAAACACGTGAAAACTAAATATCTCCTTCCATATTGGTAGTTATATATTCATCTATAACTTTTCTTTATGTCTGAAGAAGTATTTCCATTCACAAAAAGTATTTTCTTCTATACAAGTATCTTGAATATCTGATCCAACCACTCACAAACTAGGACAAAAAACTAGAGTAACACCATCATCAATTCAATATTCACTGAATTCATTTGTAGAAGCTCTAGTATATTTAGTAGAAATGATTGATTTTTCTCCCCTTAAACAACAACAATATTGGTCTCATCCCCTTTAATGTGAACTGGAATGATCAAACCATTGGATATGATATAGAGAAAAAAATATTTTCTTAATATTATGTCCGATAATATATTATTATGATGAAATCTTTTCCTTACATTTATTTCTGAAATTACTCCTCTCTTATAGAGAATAAGAGAAATCATTCTACCATGCGGATAGAAGTTCATACTATATTCCTTCCTATAATTCTTCATTTATCTCAATATATACCTATATAGATTCAAATTTATATCACCCTTCACTGAAAACCTAATATATATATCTAAAAATTGAATCTTCTTTTATTCAGCGATACTAATTACTAGATATGTTATAATAAACCTTTCAAGAACCGTTCGATCAACCTCAAAATCCTTCACTATAATCATCATTATTTTAGAGGTTACGAAAATAAAATAAAATATATCTTCATATTTGAGAAAAACTCAACAATTTATATTAAATTAAAATTGAAATACCCTTCAAGAGAGAACTAGAATATCTAAACCATTTGCATAGATGATATTAAAAATTCATTATTTCCTACCATTAATGAATATACGTATTCACTTTCACAAAAAATTAATGTTTTTAAATAAATATTTAACTTCAATTTATAAACATACTCGGTTTTACTTATATCAAAGATAAATTCCAAAACAAGATAGCCAAAACAATTCTTTTGTAGGTGACTAGTTTTGGATTACAATTCAAAATCTACAACTTTTCCCTAGAGCACATGAAGTTAAAAATTAAAAATTTCTTCTTTATTCCAACATATAGAATTGAATTATTATATCTCTTAATTATTTACATTTCAAAAAATTATTGATGGTTTATAATTTTAAGATTTAGGGTTTTAGGAACTATGACATTGAAGGATCCTGGATTCTAGAATTAAGGAAGAGAAAATAAATTTCGGATTGTTTTAGGTGCTATTTGGATTTAACACAATGAATTCAAAAGGAAAGGATTTGGGATTTGAAATGTTAAAATATATCATAAAATTAAAATTATTACATGACTAAATATTAATAAGAAAATTAAAATATGAATAAAAAGGAGATAAATAAATAATTTATATTAAATAAAGTACAATAAACTATTTTCTGTTGACTAAAAAAATAATGATAGTTCCCAAAAATAAATTTTCTTCCTTCATATTCAAACATAACTAACTCCCATTAATAAAATAAAATGAATCAGTTAAACATTTTTTAGTCAAAATATCAACAAACTGATATTTAGTAATAAAATATTCTACATTAATATCATATATTTAATCATGATCTCTTAGAAAATAAAATCATATGTCAATATATAGAGTTTTAGAACTACTTACTTGATTCTTATAAATATATATAGCACCAGTACATGACATAGAATATAAACATAATCAATTATATGTCTATATTTATATTAAGATATATAACATATATCATGAGTACACATAGCTAAAAGTAAATATATATATTTCCTCAATAGTTTAAAATGAAACTAAATTCTAATTTTAAAATGAAATAAAACATGAATTCTACAAAAAAGTGTGAAAAGATCCTATGTTACTCATTCTATATAATATAAGACCTCTAAATTCATCATATGAAAATGAAATTATTTCAAAAGATATCATTTTTTAATATATTCCAGAAAACGTAGTTCCATTTAAATACCACAAATTTATTTTTAGATATTTCTAATTAGATTCATTAGGATTTGATAGAAATATTTCACAAAAATAAACTGAAAACATATGGTATGGAATACTAGGGTTAAGGTATAATAGTCATTAAATGATACCTTTATTAAACATCTTTTCAGATAGTTTACCACTATTTTCCAAATGATGTTTTATATTCTCACACAAATTAGTTGTATATATATTACTATTTTCAAGTGAAAAGTTTTTAACTAAATCAATAATATATATACTTTTATTCAAAAAATTTATAAAACCTATTTTAACTATTTGAAATCTAAGAATTTATTTTTTTATCCCATCATAGTAATTTAATTTTTTTTACATTAATTTTTAAAAATCAATAAAATGTGTTCGATTAGTACAACAAAAAAATAGAATAACCAGTATCAAATTTTACTGTGAAAATAATTTAAATTTGGTTTTCTTAAAAACATTTAGTTTATCCAAACCAATAGAAAATCGCTTTTTCTTTAAAAATATAAATCTATCACACGAAGACTATGGATCTTATTTATGACCATAAACTGATTTAGTGATTTTTAAAATTAGAATTTAGAAAAAGATAATTTTTAAAAATAGGGTTTTTTCAACCTAAACATCCTACATTAAATATTGATTTAAAAAAATCATATTTGACATCCATATGGTATAATTTCAAATTCATATAACATGTCTAATAAAAAATGATCTTAATTAATTTAATCCTAGAAATAATTTAAAAGGTCTCCCCATATTCTAAAACATCCTCCAACTTATAATATTTATTAAATTAGTCATATTTACTTAGAGTAATTTTACATTGATCAAATCTGTTATTTCTAAAGACCCACATAGTTCCAATTGCTGGATTGTTTGATAAAAAACCATCAATAACTCTAAATTTATTCCTTTTAATTTATTAAGCTCTTATTTCAAAGAAATTACCCAACACTCATCATTAATTGATTCTACTATAGTCTTAGGTATTAATTAGGAAAAAATGGTAGAGAAATCAACTAAATTAACAACAGCCTTCCTAATGTTTCCACCTTTTATAAGGTATCGTATAATAATATAAAAAAGATGGTTATTTAAGGTCCTAGTTTGTTAATATAATTGACTTTTAAGATCTATAGTTTCATTCTCATTGAATATTTATAGATCACAATAATTATATAATATACTCTCACTCTTAAAATTGAGAGAGTCAATTATCATGTTATTTCATGAATTTATAGCCACATATGTTTGTATTCTATTATGATAAATGGGATAACTGTAATCAAATATCTCATTAACCATTTCATAAAATATTATTGATTTTTTATTAAACACTCTATATTCTTTATAAGTATAATAATACCCATAAAATATTCCCTCATTATATTTTAGAACAAACTTACCAAAGTTATTAGTCAATATTCCCAATATAAATCATGTTTCTTAAATAATTGAAGTACCAACAATAGGTTTCCAATTATTCAAAATATTATAAGGTACCATCCTAATAGATGGTCTAATTAAACATAGTTAAAAATTTGTCTTGTTTTATTGACATAATATATCCAAACATATTTATAAAAGTAAACTCATTTATCATATTCCTATAAAATTTGTACACACCTCAATTTATTCTTATGAAAATTCTATTTTTTAGATTTCCTTGGATAAAAAATGATATGTTTAATATCATTATTTGATCAAGAAGAATTAATTTAAATATTATAAAATTATTTGCAAAGATATATTATTAATGAAATTACTTTGGAATCATCTTAATTTTTAACAAACATAAAAAAACTCATAAAAACCATAATATACTCAGATTTAAATTTCAAGAATTAAACAAATGTAAATCTTAAAAAATCATCTAATAGAATAAAAAAAATCAATCTAATACTCATTCACTACTGGAAATTAGATCTTTCCCAACGCTTCTGTACCAACAGTTTGCAAAAACCATTGGTATAGGTCCCCTTTCCCAACGGTTTGGACAAACCATTGGGAAAGGCCCCCAAATTGGCTACTTTTCCCAACGGTTTGGCCAAACCGTTGGGAAAGGTAGACCTATCCCAACAATTTTCCCAACGGTTTGGAAAAACCATTGGGAAAGGTCCCCAAGTGCCACTTTTCCCAACGGTTTGGCCAAACTGTTGGGAAATGTCCCCAAATATGCCACTTTTCCCAACGGTTTGGCCAAACCGTTGGGATAGGTCTACCTTTCCCAACGGTTTGCCCAAACCCTTGGGAAAACTCGGCCAAATTCAACATGCTCCACAGAATGAAAATCACAACCAAATACCTATACCAACGGTTGTTAAAACCGTTGGTATAGGTCTATACCAATGGTTTTAACAACCGTTGGTATAAGTACTTTCATTTTTTATCGGACCTTCACACCGAGAACATTATATAAATCAAAATTTAAAATATTTCTGAAAATACATATATATATTTATGTAATTATGATCACAAAAGTCATGTTAGGTTAGTGTTTGAGTTGTTCAATGATAAACAAGGGGTCCTGGGATTAAATCCCAGCGGACGTTTTATTTTTGGAATTTATATACCAACGGTTCCATTACCGTTGGTATAGATTTCATTTTAACTATACCAACGATTTCCAAAAACATTGTTATAGGTCTATACCAACGGTTTTTGGAAAACTGTTGGTATAGACCTATCCCAATGGCTTACTTGGCTACGGTTCTCCAAACCGTTGGTATAGGCTATACCAATGGTTTGGAGGCCTATACCAACGGTTCCAAACTGTTGGTAAAGGTTAGTTTTCCAGTAGTGATTATTAATAATATATTGTGGATAAAAATTTATTTGGATAAGTTATTAGGGGTTTGATGTAGAAACTTTTTTGACCAATTTGAAATATGTCTTATGCTGCTTGCCCATTTGAATTGAATCAAATTTTAATTTCTTATCAAATTTCAGACAAAAAATGATAAAAAAGACTTCTTATTAGATAAAATAGATAAATTAAATAAATAATTGGGACTTATCATTCTCTTCGATATCATTTATTAATTAACATCATTATTTCAAAAGTTTTCTTTTTTAGTCATGGAATTAAGGCTCAAAGAATAAAAAAGTTATATTCTAGATACTCATAACATATGTAATTAATTCTTAAAAATAAAAAATTCATTAAATAAAAAATACACAATAAAACCATTATTACAGTGTTCAAAAATGATTTTCATATTATCCATAAACCCTTAAACAATAATATAATATCTGACATGAATACAATTCAACTCTCCAACTAAATCACCACCAATGATTTTTTATTTATGTTATCATTAAAGGTGACCAAGACTCCATTAATTACAGATAGTTCATAAATGTTTAATATGTATCCTATCATGTGTATTTAATATCTGCCTCCCATATGAAATATTGAATTTCTATCCTTATGGATTTTTTATAATCAAATAATATAATGTAATTTTTTTGTGGTACCTAAATACTTTTGGGTCCCATAAGGATAAAAAGAATGGGTATAATCCCCACAATCATCTCAAATCTACCATAAACACCAGTATATAAACCTATTTGTATCCAGGAATATACTTTTTATTAACACAACTAATTCATGGATTCTATATAATGATATAATTATCATATGGAACTTTAATTCCATTATAAAAATAATAAAATTTCGACATACTATGATTTGTTGAGTTGATAAAAAATAATTTCTGTACAATTTATATTTATATCCATTATTTCCAATTACATATTATTCCATAATCTGTTAATTATTCATAGATACTTGATATAAACAATCCTCCCCTTTGTTAACATTAACGTAGCTCATTTAATGGATTATAATTTAGTATGTAAATATTTAATTTTGGAATCATTTTCTTTATAACATGAAACTAATTTATTTAGTTTCTCTTTCAATTATAAAAGCTATTCTAGTGTGGTAATAATTTCTTGTATGAGAGAAATATTAATATATTATAGTGTTTTATGATTTTCTTTATGTTTTCATATTTCTCTTCAAGCATTGAATAATATTCAAATCACTTATCATATGGGTGTTTCTCATATTCAGTATAATAAAAAGGGAATATTAGGATTATACATTGTTTTTATGAGATATAAATAACGTTTTCTTACTTTTTATATAGATTCTTGTGATTATAATATATTTATATTTCATAGTTTAATGTAAATATTCCTCACATTACAAAAACACCTTCCTATGGGATGTAATAGATTAGTGTATATGGAATCATGGATCACATTCATCTTGTTTAGTAAAATACCTTCATCATCTCCTATAATGAACTTCCCCATTAGTGATCCCAACAAAAACCATTCTACATAACATAGGGAAAGGGAAAAAAATAAAGGGATGATCTGGAATGATCACTAAGGGTAAATAAAGGGAATACATAATCATAACATGAATATAAGGGTATTAGAACATGAGACTAACATTTTGATATCATACACTCCCTAAATTGATCAAAATCATTATACATAGAATAAAGATTATTAGTTTATAAGATATGAATTATATAATAATCACGAACATGAACCATGTTGGAATATCAAAGGAATAACATAATGAATTTGTTATAGTTATATAAACATGTAAAATCATTCTCTATAAGTGAAGGCTCATTTTCAGAAACATATCATGACACTTCATGGGGACCACACCTTCTAGGTGGGACATACCACCATCCTTAGTCATTGTCCATTCCCTATAAGGGATAAGGTTTCCACATCTTCCCATTTTGGATCAAGTTTTACAATATCCACATAGAGGATCAGGTATCACCATCTTCTCATAGTGGACTAGGATGCACATGTTCCCCATTTTGGATGAAGATCATTGACCGTTTTCCCATTATTATCTTGTGATATAGTAATAATTACCTAATGCATTAAAGAGTAATATATGTCCCATCCATACAATAATAAAATCATAAATACATGTTCCACAAGAAAATAAAAATTACATAATATCATGATCCATAATAAGAGATGGGTTTTCTAAACATAAAATTATAACCTATGAAATTAAATAGATGTCATATAAATTTCTTGATATCATCACCTATGGAAATGATATAGGTCTAATAATAAATTTTTCAAAGAATAACTCATGAAAAGAAGCGGGATTCCAGAGAATAAATCATGTAGAAGAAAAAATATTTTCATAAATATAATTCCATAAAAAATAAGCCATTTAAGAAAAAATATTAATTTTATTCATAGACTATATCCATAATAAAGCATAACTACAAAAAATCATGTCATCATAGATGGAGAAATTTTTTGAATGATCAGAAAAAATATTTCTTAAGGAAAATATCCTTTCTTTCCAATTCGTTTTTTTAAAAGAATCAAAATATATTTTTTATAAACAGTTTTATACAATTTAATTTAAAATATTTCCAATAGGAGATATCTTTACCGCTTTGGAAAACTCTTTTTAAAACATAAATCAATTTGAAAATAGTTTTTTATAAAATAACTTAAAAAAATAAAGGAAATGTAAAAATATTTTTGAAAACCTTTTTATAAAAATATAATTTGAAGACATATAAGATAATATTTGAGATCATTGAAATACATTTCCTTGAAAAGAACATTTTGAAAACATATAAATGTATCTTTGAAAATAATTTATTCACTTTATAAACTAAAAAAACTTTTTGAAAACACCTTTCATTGAAACCCATTTTAAAATAAAAAAATTAATATAATATTATTAAGAATGTTTTATTAAAAAAATAAAATTTTAAAGTAAAAAATTTAGCTCAAGAGAATGATGGTCATGAAAGTAGGTAGGTCTGTACATACCGAACATTCCTTTTTCACATTGAATGTATACAAAATTTGCATGATTATAAAATTTAAAAATTTTCTTTTTAAAACTGTTTTAAAGAAAATACATGGGTAAAATGTGATTTAATCATAATAAGAACATATTAAAACATTTTTTCAAATTATTCTTTTGAGACAAGGTTTTGAAAGAACACATATCTCATACTGAAAGGATAAGTAAAGTACTATTTTCCTAAAAGTAATTTAAAAGTTTTCGTAACTAAAAATGAGTGGAAAATGGTAGCATTTATTTTATATAACATAAATAAATATAGTTTTATTAAATTAATTACAATTCATGGTATATGGATCATAATATTTTTTCAATGGATTCATAATCATAAATAATCTCAATATATGATGATATTGTAGCAATATACCGTTATAACATTGGTAAAACTTAATAATAATACTATGTAAATATTAACATTACATTAAGGTGAAAATATCATTAATAGAATAATATTTATTATATAACATATCACGATTTTATATTCACGTCATATATATATATATGTTCATAACATGACATGTCTCTCAAAGAAGAAAATTGATAATAAATTACACTACCGATTTGGTAACTTTTGAAATATAATCCTCATGAAAGAAAGGTCATAAAAAGGATATGAAAATTCCCCAAAAATTAAGTATAATAGTTATATAATACATCCATTTTTATTTTACAAAACACGTATTGTGAATATGAGGTGAACATGGATTTTGTCTCATAGAAAATGAAAGTGAGATGAGAAAACTCTTAATACATGAGGAAATTTTAAATCATAACACCCATGAACAAATAACATCAAATTAAACATATAATATCGTTAAATAAATTAAATTAATTGTATAACATGTCATAGGGTAGTAAATACAGAACCCAATAGAATCAAGTGGTGAATATGGCATGTATCTCACACAAATAAAAAGAGAGATGAAATTCCATTACCTTAAGTCTTCAATTTCATCGTACACGTTCAAAAATACTATAAAATAAATATATGATTATTATTAATCTACCATAGAACCATATTAATAGATATTACACTATAAATTATTTTTAAATGTCTTTATGTTACCTTTTTTTTACAACTCCTTGTTAAATTTATGTTTTAGTTAATATATGCTTTGTGTGTCATTCTTGATAATGTTACATAGATCATGATTTATATTTTTAATTAACGTAAATAATGGTATAAATATTATATATGATCATTATATATTTATTTATAACAATATATCAAGTATCTAATTGTGAAATGGAATACACCTTTCATGGAGACGATAGGTCATACATACACAAGAACGTTGTTTCTGTTTTTTTTTCATATTTAAAGAAAGAATGTAAATGAAAAATATGATTATGTATATATAATATATCATTAAAATATCATTAATATTTGATATGTATCATATTAAATCACTTAACACATCCCCAATACATTCCACATGGAGTGTGAGAAAAACACATCACTTGGAGGAGGCGGTAGACCCCACTTCCCTAAATGATATTATCTTATTTTCACAAAATTAAAAGAATGATATTATGTGTTATATAATTAATATAAAAGCATACATATATTATAATTAAAATATATATCATATAAAAATAAACTTTTCATCATAATTCTAAACCCTTATCAGTGGAAATGGAAAAATGAACAATATTGTTTCATGAGATGGTAGTTCCCCATGCATAATAACTGTAAGTTTGTTACCCATTAGATAGATGTGTGTGTATGTATCGGTATAAAAACCTATAATATAAAATATATCAATATATTTATGATATTTATGTTAATATATAATTATGTAATATTAATATTTTAGGGGTTGGAGAATGAAAATTAGATAAAAAATCTTAAGGAATGATGCTATCCCTTCTTTTAGTAACACTTATTGTTTTCACCAAATGGATTCCTTGGATAGATTTCATAAAAATGAGATGATTCTAGGATAAAGTTATGGATTTTTTGGGATCATGTTAGTAGATGTTTGGAGATAAAAATGTGTTTATTGTTGTGAATAAGTGGGAGTGGTGAGTGCCTTTTTATAGTACAAAAAGACTGATATTCTTGTAAATTTATGAAATAGGAATTCCAAACACATTTTCCCTATGAAATGTTGCTCCACTAATGAAATATATTCTATAAAAGGGAGTATAGGGTATAAATATAAAGATAAAATGGACTTATGATAAGTTTCTAGGTCATTTTGGCCCATAAGTGTAACATTTATTCCTTGTTAAGATAATTATCATCTTAATCCTTGTAATTAGTTTTAATTAATTCTAGAAATATTTTCTGTCAAAATATAGGATAAAGTTATTTGAAATTATACATTATTATAATTCTAAATATTAAATCCATTCTTCCAAATACTAATCACATAAGTGGAATAAATAAATTCAAATTTAATCCTGCAGATGGGGTGACCCAGCAAGGATTTAATGTAAAAATGTTCAAAAGGTTGGTATTTTTTTATATCAAATTTAAAAGTGAGTTTACATTCAAATGAAAAAAAATGTTATAAATAAATTATACTGGATATATTTTAAAATATAAACAGAAAAATTTATAATTTCACATAAAAAATAAATTAGAAAAAAAGAAGTTTTGAACAAAAATTCAGTATTATTCATTGTTAATCAAAAAATAAAAATTCATAGAAAAATACAAAAAAATCACCCTAATAAAATTTTTATCTTCCAATTTCCAAAAAAAAAAATAAATTGGTCAGATAAAAATTATAATTCTATAAATTTTTTGATTTAAATTGGTTTCTCTATTAAAATAAGTAAAAATTAACTTTTAGAAGAATACATCTTTTTATTAATAAAATTGGAATTATTTCTATCTTAAATCTATAAAATATATTTTATGAGAATAAAAAATATTTTTTGAATATATAATATATTATTTTTATTAAAAAACAAATCAAAAGTGGATTTTTTAATTTTTGGAGATAAAATTGTGTTTGTACATAGAAAAATAGTGTTCTTAGAAAAGTAATTTCTTTATTATAAATTAATTCTTACATTACTATATGGTAATTGATAAACAAAAGATTCATTTTATATACATTTTTAAATAATATTCTCAGAGTTTAGTTATTCTTATTTATAACATCCATTCCATTGGACAGGTGGTAACTAAAATAATATTTTAATAAAATTATAAATAGTATATTGTAGTTAGGTAAAAATAGGTCTTTCATGTAATGAAAGATATCAATGAGACTTTGTATTGTGTGTAATAATAGAGAAACATAGTGTTATGTGTACCACAATGTAATCTATTTACTGTGTGTAGAGAAATATTTACCTGGTGTTGTGTATAAAACAAGACACACTTTTTTATTTCATGTAAAATAATCTATATTTAGTGTTGTATCCAATGAAAAAATAAAAAAATTAAATTAATACAAAAAAGTGTATGAAATCATGGGGAGATACATTATACCTTCCATAAAATTAATTTCACCAAAACATTATACTGGGTTATTAAAATCTTGATAATTGAATGTTCCTTTCATATAAACTCACATCATAACAATTAATACTAAGACATCCTATAAAAGGGAATGTTAAAAGCATAACTGTTTACCAAAGTATCACATTAATAGGTTTTCACATAGGATAAAATTGGTGGGAAGGTAATATTGGACATTGATGAAAATATTAAATAATTATAGAGATTGATAATTATCACCGATCATAATAAACATGGAGATCCAAATAATGTTAACAAAAAAAACCATAAAATGAAGAACCATGAAAGAGGTCATTGATATCATCGAGAATGATGATAACAAGAAAATATTTTAATTCATCATCCTTTTCTTAATGTTGAATAATATTTTTTACAATATGATATATTTAAATTATTTCATTCCCTTTCATAAGTAAAATCTCAACCTTCAGTCAGGTATTTAGCAATTTTGACTTCTTCTATTTCTCTAAAAAAGGAAGGTGATTTTTTCATTCCTTAAGCCCTAAAAGATCGAGAGATCAATGATAATTCATCCCATATGTATTCATTTACGATAAAAAAGAGAGAGGATATAGTAGTTTATCCAATATTCATAAATCCACATGTAGTAATATATTACTTTAATCTCGCAAACATCATCAAAAGATTAAACTAAAAATTCAGTAAAAGGATATCCTCATAAACATTACGATATAATCAAATACCAAACATTATAAATAAGTCCATGAAATCATAATAACATTAATACCCCATATATCAAAAACTATCTCTTGGTTGTCACATTCCAAACATGTGAATACCCTCACCATACATTCTTGTGAAACATGGTAATAAGCTAAATATCCCTAAATCCTTTGAGAAAACTAGTGTACCTCCTTATTATAATGATTACATGATATATTATAAAAAGACAAGAAGTTTAAAACTTCATCTTTAATTACATAGATTTTTTTAATGAAATCAATAATTTCATCCAGTGTAATCTGTACTATCCAACTTACAATACCTATATTAATCATCCCTCTATCCAAGCTTAACCCAATTTTCTAAACCTATTGAACACATTTAGGGTTACCTTTTTTATTTAAAAATATAAACATTCCATTAAATAAACATTCAATATATCCTTTCAATTATTATTAAAATACTTATACTGAAAATTATTATATATGTCATGATTCATATAACATAATCATTGAAATCCAAAAAATATTCAATTTAATCATCAAAATTTATTGATAAACCATTACTTGAAATTTTTTATATTATAAATTAATAAACATTATCCTATAATATGAAATCTTAATCTTTAATGAAGGTTCCATAACCTAAATATAATCATTCAGATTTTATTTAATGTAAAAAATACAGTTATAACTCCCCATACCTTACACATGTAATTTTCAATATCGTCTTCTTCTGCCTTATAACCAATACTTGTAACCTTCTTGATTCTCTACATGGGATTTCAGAAAATCAATTTGTATAATTACCATACTTTACACATATGAAACATTAAATGTTAATTTATTTTCTTCTAGTTCCAACTATTTTTTACAACATAAATCATAGTCCGAGCAACACTTATCATAATAGGAAACCACGTAATCCTGCTAAAATATTACTTATGGGATGTATAAATCACGATACTTAATTAATTAATATATAACATTGGATATTTATCCTAGTTTTTTCATAGTAATATTAGGTTTAAATCATTTATAATGGTTCATAAAGTGTCTGTAAATTCCCAATGCATATCCCCCAGGAGTTTCAAACCAGGTGTTTAGCAACACCCGATGTTGTTCAGAAGTTCCCAATCTAGTCCAGCACAATATGGTGTTTTTGTGGCTATTTCCCCTATGTACATCTATTCCAGAGCCAAATAAACCTGTAGTATCCATAATGGTATGTATTTATAGGAAACTAATCACTATATCTTTTACAAAATTATAGGAAATTTTCGAATACTTTATCTTATCCATAAACTTATATATAGAGACATTCGTAGAAAAATCATTAGAAATATTTCTAGGGATGTTACTATAGTTTTGTCATCCTTGTTTTTAAAGGATGACTAAAACTTTAATTTGATACCAAATATAACAATCGTGTCTTGACATGCATGGGTATTAAATCATTTTAGAACAATATTTAAAACATTAAAAAAACGCATTCTTGAGGACTGTAATAGTTTAGTGTATTTGGAAACATTGAACACATTCTTCTAGTTTGAGGAAATATCCATGAAATCTACCTCAAATATCATCCCAATTATTACACCTATAACAAACCATTATCCATAACCTCGGGAGAGGAAACATAATAAAGTGTTGAGTTAAAAGGCTTAGTAAGGGCATATAATAGAAATACATATCCATAAAATGATCATAAGTGAATAATAACATAAGCATAACGTTTGAAGATAGAAACATACATAAAAATATCACAATCAAGAGAAATGACATAAAGTTTCATAGTTTATAAGATATAAATCCAAAGATAATCACGAACATGAACTATTTTTGTAAATTAAAGGAATAAGACATAAAATTTCTGGCATAAACATAAACATATTACATCATTCTTTATAAGTAAATGCTCCTTGCCAAAAACATATCAAGGCACTTCATGGGGACTACAATTACATGGCGGGAAACACCACCATACCCAGTCACATTATATTCCAAATAAGGTATTAGGTTTACCCATCTTCCCATAGTGGATTGGGTTTCCCTATCTTCTCATAGTGGATCACGTTTATCAATCATCTCATAGTTGATCAAGACACACCTATTTTCAATTTTGGATCAGGACGCACCTGGTTCCCATTTTGAACCAAACATGTCAACTGGTTTCTGATCTTTGTCTCATGAGGTATAAATCATTACCCATTATGTTTGGGGGAAATATATATCCCACAAATCACATAACAAAATCATCCACACACGTGCCACAAGATACTAAATCATGGATTATTTCATGAACTATAATAAGATACAGGTTTCATAAAAATCATATCATATCCCATGAAATGGAATGGGTACCATAAAATTTTTCTCCTATAATAAATTATGGAAAAAATATAGGTATTATAATCTTTCTATCAAAGAATATCTCGTTAAGAGATGTGGGATTCAAGAGCATATAACTTGTGGAAGAGAAATGAGTTTCATAAACAACATTCCTTAAAAATATAAACTGTAAAATAAATAATATTGATTGTATTAATAGTTTAATGACCCTACTGTTTCATAAATTAATATTACATAATTTTAACAATGAGAAAAATAATAGAATAACAAATAGAGGATCCAAAGGTGTAGTTTCTGGCTAAAACTAGGATCATACATGACATTTACAACATAAAACGTAAACATTTATTTAATCCATTCTTCTCCAGCTTCTTATTGTCCCTTGAAAACTCTTTTGTACACATAATCACCTAAGGATATACATTAAAAGGGGGTGAGATAAAATCATAGTAATAGGATAGATAATAAAAATATAGAATGTGGTGATCATAATCATTACATCATCTTCAAAATCACATGAGGAATCATTAGAAGAAGTCATGGAATGTGGCAATGCATAAAAATGAAAACATCATTTCTGTGTGGTTAACTACCACACATAGTTGTGAATAATAATATAATCATGTTCATTCATCATTTACATTTAATTAAAGAGATTAATCACTTTACTCATTGCATTGGATCTCTTTATAATTTCGTGTACACCGGTCACATCATAATAATCATATCGCGCTATAAAACTTTGGATGCAACTGTCAAATCGTAATAATTACATTATCACCCATGCCACATAGAACATATGTAAAAAAAAAATATAAAATAATGTGTTTCATAAAATAAATAAAACATTCATAAACATTTTTCTCCCATAATATAGAGGGTATAACATTCTTTACATGGAACAATCAATGATGAGTGAAGTTGAAACAATCTTTGAGAAGTAAAATAATGGTGTCTATCTGTAAGAAGAGTTATTTTGGAAGAACATTAGGTTTGTCATTAATTGAATTAGAAAAAATATATATCCCATAAAATTTAATAGTAGGATGAAGAAATGATTATCAAGTCATATCCAAATTGAAAATGTGTTGAAATAGGGAAAACCCAAAGTATTAGAGTTGGGTTCGAGAATATCCTTATAACTTGTATCTTAATGCTTTCATCACATTAATGTCACATATAACCACAATAGATTCATTAATTAACATTTATATAAATTTTAATACATTAATAATATTTATTAGGGTTTTATTAAGTTCATTTATGGGATTTTGGGTGAGTTATAGAGTTTAAATTCATTGTTTGGTTTTATAGTTTTCTTCAACAGTTTACATGTATTCATGAATAGAAGTTCATTTAAAACATGGATAAACATACATAATTGTAATCATATTTTATTTATGATGTTAAAAAACATAAAATTATGTTAAAAATAATTTTTTTATATACCATTAGATTTAATCATTAGATGTGAATTTAAGGATAGTCATTTGGGATAATTTGGGTGGTTTTTTCAAAGACAACAAACTTGTTTTGTTTAATCCTTGAGTAATATGTACATAATTTTGTTCTATAAAATTATATATGATATAATAAATATATAATAATTGGGTTCAACCATAACGATGGTTTCATGACCAGATCCGAATACAGTAAAAGAAGAAAGAAAAGATGTCATCCTTGAAGGTGATAAATTAACATATCATGCACAATGTTTTCCATTATAAAATAAAAAAGAAGAGTAGAAGGGGTTGGGTGATATATTATCTCATTAGTATCATAAAATTATATTATATGTAATATATTGGAGTTACCGTATCATGTGGATCATGATAGGTGGGAGAGATTAAGAAAAGAACTTGAAATTGAAAGAAAATAAAAGGAAAAGAGAGAGAGGGGAATTACCTCTTGATTCATTCTTAAGGAACCTTGGATTGGTCTTTTAATGAGAAAAAAATCTCGTAGACATGGGGGAGGGTCTAGGGAAGATGTTTGGCCAGATTTTATACATGTTTTGAAGCTTGAGAGGTGGGAGAAAATGAGGGTGTAAAGGGTGGTATTTATGGTGGAGGGGAGATGGGTTTTCTCAATCTTATATTCATTAATTTATTATTTCTCACAAATAAATTAATAGCGATGAATACATGAAAAAAATAGTAATATGTGAATATGATTTTAGTAAAATTACAATTTAAATAATCCATGACTCACAAATAGTGCATTAATTCCTTTATTTAGCATATTTTGTAAATTATTGAATTTCACTTTTCACCTAAAATTCACGTATTTCAGAAAAATCAAAAACTTTCACCGTAACAATTTTTTTATTTGTATAATAAAAATATTAAATCTATTATTCAAAAATAATTTTCTAAATATTATTATTTTAATTTTTAATAAAAATCATAATTTACTAAAAAAATACTGTTTTTAAAACATTTATTTACTTATTCAAAAACATAGGTCCATCCTACTTTTACTTAAATCCTATATATATATACTACCATAGCTGATATTACTATTAATAAGGGTATGTCAATTTTCATAAGTGTGATGTTAATAATGATAAGGTTATGTTAAAATTTAAATTTTTTCTATTGGACTGCAAAAATGGCCTTGAACACAACCGTGTATGTCAGATTTTTGAATTTACAAAAAAAGAGTTGGAAAAATTATTTTTAATGGACACATAGTTTTTATAATCATGATATGTCAATATTATTCCCATTTTTATTATAGTATAATGCATAATTATAAGAAATAAATTCAATTGAAAAAACGTTGGGTTGTTACATTCTCCCCCCTTATAAAATTTCACCCTCGAAATCTTATTTTACATAAACAGTTGAGGGTACTTCTCCTAAATCTCCTACTATTTTTCCCAAGTGTATTCTTCAAACTTATGATTCCTCCAAAATACATTGAAAAGGTGGTTTTTTGTTGTTGCGTATTACCTTATCACTCTGGTCCAAAATCTTCACTGGTTGCTCCATATAAGACTTTTCATCCCCCAGCTGTACCACCTATGAGTTAAGTACATGTGAGAGATATGGTATGTACTTACATAGTATTGATACATGAAACACATCATGAACATGGGAAATATTTTTTTGAATTTCAAGATAATAGTTCACGACTCTTATGCAGTCAAGGATCTCAAAGGGGCCAATGTACCTTTCACTAAACCACTATTTATTTCCAAACCATACAACTCTCTTCCACGGTGATATTAGAAAGATGTATTTATCTCCAACGTCAAACTCAAAGTACCTTTGATAGTTGTTAGCATAACTCTTTTTCTATCTCTGAGCACCTTTGATAGGATTTTTTATGACTTGAAACTTCTCTGTCATCTCTTTCACAAGATCAAATTCATGTAGCATTATCTCTCCAACTTCATCCCAATAGGTTGGAGTTCTGCCACAATTTCCATACAGAGCATCATATGGAGCCATCTGAATACTCGAGTGGAAGATATTGTTTAATGAAAACTCAACCAATTCAAGATTCTGATCCCATCCACCTTTGAATTATAAAGAGCAGTATCTTTGCATATCTTCAAGAATCTGAATAGTCCTTTCCGATTGGCCATCAGTTTGGGGGTGATAGGCAGTACTGAAATTCAAGTCAGTACTTAAGGTATGTTTAAGACTCCTCTAGAATTTAGATGTGAACTTGGGATCATGATTAGAGAAAATATATAGTATAACACCATGTAGTCTCACCACATCTTTCACATATATCTTTTCTTGTTTTTTAAGCTCGAGATCAACCTGTATAGAGATAAAATGAGCAGTCTTTGTGAGTTGGTCAACCCCAAACCATATATCTTTATTTCCCTTGGACATATTTGGGATATCTGTGACAAAGTCCACAATTACAATCTCCCATTTCCATATGGATATAGAAAATGGTTACATCAGGCCTTTCGAACTTTTGTCATTATTCTTTAACTTGCTGACATACCGAGAACCTTGATATATATTCTGCAGTCTCCTTCTTCATATTATCCCACCAAAAGTGTTCTCAGAGATCTAGGTACATCTTAGTGCCACCAGGATGGATTGATAATGTTTATCTATGTGCATTTTCCAATATATCCTACTTTATACTTTGTGATTAAGGCACATAAAGGTGAATTTGAAAACGAATCACACCATCATAGTTGAATTGAAACTCATGAAATGTACCTTCCTTTACTGTATTCACCTTATTTTGTAACTCTATATCATCTCTTTCTATCTCCTTAATCATCTATGGGACTGATGGTTTTACATTCATTTAGGAATGGTAGGATATATCATCTACACTTATGATTTCCAAATCCATACTTTGAATATCCATGAATATATGGTCTTTCCCAATCTATAACATGGATAGAGTAGTAGGTTATTTTCTTCTTAGAGCATCAGCTACCTTGTTCACCTTTCCGATATGATAGTGAATAGAGAAATCCTAGTCCTTGATTAGAACTAACCATCTCCTTTGATGCATGATGATCTCCTTTTATGTGAATATATACTTTAGGTTCTTGTGGTCAGTTTATATGTCAGAATTCTCAGCATAAAGGTATTGCCACTATATTTTCAAGGCCAAAATCACGGCTTCCAGCTCTAGATCATGTTTTTGGTAGTTTTTCTACTGTATTTTCAACTACCATGAGGTGTAGGATATCACATTATAATTTTTTATGATAACACAACCCAAAAAATTCTTTAAATCAGTAGTGTATATCACAAAACATTCTACACATTTCGGTAATGTGAGTACAAGTGCAGTGATAAACCTTCCCTTTATCTTCTTCATATTTACCTCACATTATTCCATCTAGAAATAATTTACCCCTTTCCTTGAAAACTTAGTTAGTGGGTTTGAAAAGATTGAGAAATTTATCACAAAACATCAGTAGTACCCATATAGTCTAAGAAAAATACATATTTCTCTTACACTAGAGGTTCTATGCCATTCCTCCATCGCCTTCATTTTTTAAGGGTCCATAAAAATTCCATCACATGGGATCATGTTCCTCAATAAAATGACTTTCTTCATTAAAAATTCACAATTTATGAACATGGAAAACAACATCTCCTTTATCAATGTCTCTAATACAAGTCTTAGATGTTCTTCATGTTCCTCCTTGCTCTTAGTGTATATGAGAATTTCATCGATTAAAATTACCAATTTTTTTTTGAGGTAATGTAAAAATACTATATTTATCAAATAAATGAATATTATAAGGGAATTAGTAAGTATGAATGAAATTACAAGAAACACATGGTGTTTATACATAGTACAAAAGGCAGTCTTCTGAATATCTTACTTCTTCACCTTTTGATGATGATTTACAGAATGAAGATAAACCTTTGAGAAGTATTGGGATCTTATTAACTAATCAAATAATTCATCAATCCTTGGAAGAGGATACTTGTAATTGTTGGTGATATTGTTCAGTTCTCAATAATCGATACACAACAGCATTGTTCCATCCTTATTCTTCTTAAAGAGAATTGGCGCACCCCATGGTGATACAATAGGGTGTATGAACCCTTTGTTCAAATTCTCTTGAAGCTGCTTCTTTAACTCCACCGTTTCGACATGATCCATCCTATAGAGACACTTTTAGATATGAGTAGCTCTAGGTATGAGTTATATAGATAAATCTACCTCATAATCTGGTGGATGTTTGAGTAATTATTCAGGAAACACATCAATGTATTCCCTCAGAAGTGGAATTTCCAGAAGGTTGTCACTTTTTTTTGACTCAACCATTTGGGTGAGGTATGCTTCTTCATTGGGAATCAATACCCAAACCATCAAATGATTTTGTCGAATGAGATTCATTATCTTCCTTGAATTTTTATAGGATTATGGGATTGTTTGGAATATGAAATGATATTTCCTTTTCCCAAAAATTGATATGTACTCTATACAATGAGATCCAATCAATTCCCATTATAGAATCAAATTCCATAGAGGGACGTATCAGGAGATTCACCTGAAGAATATTCCCACATACGCCAAAAGGAGAAGATTCAAACACTTGGGTTGAAACTATTTCACCACTTTGTGTTTCTATATATATATCTACTTCAATGTTTCAGGACATCAATTATATAGTTTTATAAATCATTCAAGATATAATGGGATGCGTAGAACCAGAATCAAATAAGACCTTTTACATTCTTGAGTGGATAGTAAGTTTTCCTTGTATGACATCAATATCTTGCTCTACTTCTATAGTAGTGATGGTATAACCATTCTCTTATTCCATTGGAATTGGTCTTTACTAATGTGGATTACCCTTCAGAACATGAGGTTATATACACTGGCCTTCATTGTGCCCTTTCTCCCTAAAATTATAGCATCAGACCATGGGTGGTTCTCTCATTTCTTCCACTACATGCTCTTTACTTTTGATTGAGATTTATGAATTCTCTCTCTATCTTCATATAAAGAGTTCATGGGAAATACATATTAAGAAACATGATCTTAATGTCTTCTCATTCCACCTCTTCAATTTCATCCCATAGCTTGGTGTTCTTAATCAAATGCCACAATTGTTCGACCTCTCCATCTTGATGATAAAATCCCAAAGACACATTCTATGTCTCAGAATAGTGAAGCAAAAAAAAATATCTTATCCATTGAGCTAACACACTATTCCACAACTAGCTGATCAGAAGATCCACTAAATGTTTGTGGTCGTTGCCTCATAAAACACTCGATAGAAAGCTGCTCCATCTTAGGTGGAGGAGGAAATTCCCCATTTTTAGGTTATAATTCATAACCATAGACATATGTATAAGTATCTCAATGATGTTAGGAACTCAACCTCCAAATGCATTAGGGATGATATTTGGGAAATCGCTACATTGTCCCTCGCACAGGTTGTTGTTTTGGTTTCTCTTGGTTCCCATAATTTTTAAAAATAGAAAAGGACAGAACCAAAAAAAATTCAAAAAAGTAACGATTAACTTAATAATTTGGTAAATTTAAAATAAAATCATATATAATGGGATTTATATGTTTAACAATGTTTCTTTTGTTCTTATTGTACTTAGTGTCATACTAGTGGTTTTCCCTATGGTTTACAAATCATAATTCCCAAACTAACTAAACCTTTTCCACTGATACAAACTATAGTGACCCCTCATTTTCTTACATTAATATCACATCATTATACCAAAAAAATTTATTTTATTACACCGTGAGGATCCAACAGTTTAGTGTCTTGGTAAATCTAGGACCATACATGACATTTACAACATAAAATTGAAACAAATATTTAACCCATTCACCTCCATCTTCTTATTATCCCTTAAAAAATCTTTAGTACACATAATAACCTAAGGATATACATTCAAAAGGGGTTAAATAAAATCCCAGTAATAGTATATATAATAATTTTTTAGAATGGTGTGAGCATAATTATAACAACATCATTGAAATCATGATAATAATCATTATATAAAGACATAAAATGTTGAAATTCAGAAAAATGAAAACATCATTTCATAGTTGTTAACTACCACACACTATTGTGAACAATGATAGAATCATGTTCACACATAATTTCACTATATATCGTTATATTCATAAATTTAACCAATGAATTAGTGAGTTGTATAATCCCAGGTTCACCCCTCACATCATAACATTCATATTGTGCCATATAATTCCAGGCACACCGGTCACATTATAACATTTACATTATCACGCATGCAACATATAACATATGTCAAAAATAAAAATAAATTAACCCATTTAAAGGAATGGGTTTTATAGAATAAATAATACATTAATAAAAATTTGGATACCATAACAAATAGTTTATAAAAATCAGTACATAGAACAATCAATGATGGGTGAAGATTAAACAATCTTTGAGAAGTAAAAAGAGGGTGTTTATTTGTAAGAATTGTTCTTTTGGAATAACATTGGGTTTTTTTCTAAACCTAATTAGAAAACTATTATATACCAAAATAAGTAAAATTAGGATGAATAAATGATTATTAATGAATATCCATACTGAAAATGGGGTGAATATGGGAAAAATCCAAAGTATGAGAGTTGGGTTCTAGAATTTTTTTTTACCTTGTATCCAAACGATTTATTCACTTTATTGTCTGGTATGACCACATTAGATTCATTAATTAAAAAATATATAACATTTTATACATTAATTTAATTAATTAAGGTTTAATTATATTCACTTATGGTCATTGGAATGAGTTATAGGGTTTAAATTCCTAGTTTGGGAATGTCAATTTTTATAGTTTTCTTTAGCGGTTCACTTGTATTCATGAATGGAAGTTCATTTAAATGTGAAAAAACATCAAAAAACTGTAATTTTAAGTCATTTATGATGTTAAATAACTTGAAATTATCTTATAAAAAAAATTATATACCATGAGAATGAATAATTATATTCAAATTTGTTGATGATTGTTTGGGTTAATTTGGATGGTATTTCGACCACAACAAACTTGTTTTGTTTAATAATTTTCTAATATGTAAAAAAGTTATATCCAGTACATTAAATAGGATATAATAAATATAACATAATATATTTCAACCATAACAATGGTTTCATGACCAGATATTAAGGTGGTAAAGGAAAAAAGAAAACAAGATGTTCTTGAAGGTGGTAAATTAACACCTCACAAACAACGTTTTCCTTTCTAAAATAAAAAGAAGAGCAGAAGGGGGTTGGATGATATATTATCCCATTAAAACATAATAATACATAATATGTAATATAATAGAGTTACCATACTATGTTTATTAGGATAGGTGGAGATAGATTACGAAAAGAACATGAAATTGAAAGGAAATTAAATAAAAAGATAGTGAGGGGACGTACATCTTGAATCCTCTTTAAGGAACCCTGGATTGATCTTTTGATGAGACCAGAAGATATTGGAAGTGGGGAAGGGGCTATGATAGATGTTTAGATAGTGTTTAGAAAAGTCTTGAAGTTTGAGATGTGTGTGGAAATGATGGTGTGAAGGGTTGTATTTATAGTGGAGGGGAGAGGGGTTTTCTCAATATTATATTCATCAATTTATTATTTCCTCACAAGAAAAGTAATAGTGAAGATTCCATGACGAATAATAGTAATAAGTGCATGTTATTTTGAACTAGTGTCCATTTATATCATCCATGAATTAAGCATGATGTAGAAATTCATTTATTTACTATATTTTGTAAATTATTGAATTTCACTATTCACCTACTATTCATGTATTTCAGAAAAATATCAAAAATTCACCGTTACCATTTTTTAACAAGTAGAACCCAAAAATTAACTCTATTTTTCAAAAATATTTTTTTAAATGTGATTATTTTAATTTTTAAGAAAAATAATATTTTACATTAAAAATACAGTTTTAAAACATTAATTTACTTATTCTAAAACATAGGCACACCATTCTTTAACAAAAATCACATATATATATATACTATCATAGTTGAGGTTAGAATTTATAAGGGTATGTTACAATTGATAAGGGTGAGGTTACTATTCATTAGGTTATGTTACTATTCACCAAAAATTATGTTTGTTATATTAGACTCCAAAAATCACACTAAACACAAAAATGCATGTCATATTTTTGGAATTCAAAATGCTAATGTGTCAAAATTATGTTTAATGGTAACATAGTATTTAGTATCATGTTATTTAATTGTTATTCCCAATTTTATTTTACTATAAGTAATAATTATAATAAGGGAATTCCACTGACAAAACATTGGCTTGTTACACCTTGATCATATCTCAAGAAAAGCATAAGTATATGTATTTAATCTAATATAGAAATGGTTTTTAATAGTTCACCTGAATAATTTCTTAAAGAAAACAACATTTCGTTGAAAATTATTATTATAAAAAAATATAAAAATCATTTTCTTATAATAAAATCATTAAAACTTCATGTAAAACATTTTGTAGGGAAGATATATATTTTTTCTATAAAACTTTATTTTTAAAAAATAAATCATTTCAAAAGCCATTATCTTTTAAAATTACATTGAGGAAGCTATAAATTAATCACCATAATATTTTGAAAAAAAATTCATAAAAATTAAAATGAAAACATATTAATTAATCTTTGCAAACATTTAATTCATTTTCTATGAAAACTAAATTTTGAAAAAAATATAATGAAATACTTGAAAATCATTTAAATCAATTTTGAAATGTACATTTTTAAAAACCATTTTATTTGAAAACCATTTTAAAAACAAAAAAACCCAGATTATTAGGAAAAATATTTTCTTTAAAAAATAACCCTCTATTCTTATAAAGCACGAATCAATGAAATGAATGTCTGGAGGATGGGTAAATCTGTAGTTGTTGAACATTCCTTTTTTCTCATTAAATATTTTGAAAAGTACATTGAATAGAAAATAAATATAATATTACTTTTAGACCTATTTTATAAAAAGTTAATACATGGGTAAAAATGTATCTAAATATCATATGATAATATTAAAACATTTTTGAAAACATTTTTAGTTAATATAGTCTTGAAAGAATGCAAATTTCCGACTGAAAAGAAAAATAATGTCATATTTTCATGAAAATGTTTTCAGAATTGCCTTAATTACCAAAGAGATGAAAAATTTAAACATTACATTGATATTACATAAATAACCATATATTAATAAAATCATGAGATTTCATGAGATACAGATCATAATATTTCATCAATGTAAGAATAATTCAAATCTATCTTGATAAAGGATGAGATTGTAGCAACACACTATTACCACTTTGGCAACATTGAATCATAATACAACAGAATGAATAAATATTAATAAGTGTTAAAATATCATAAAAATAATTATATAACATGTAAAAGGTAGTATATATAGCTCATAAATAAATTAAGGTCCATAACATTGCACGTGTCTCAAATACCAAAAATTAAGACAAAATTAAATTACTCATTTTGTAACTTTTGAGATATAAATCCCATTAAAGAAAGGTCATAAAATGGGTATGTAAACACCAATAAATATATGTATAATAATCATAGAATACATCCATGGGAATTATACACACCACATTTAGGAAATTTTATGTGAACATGGCTTGTGTTTTAGAGAAAATAAAACCGAGTTGATATAACCCTTACTACTTGAGTAACTTATGATTAAAAATCATAGTTAAAGAATAAAATAAATTGAGTCATATAACATAATTAAATAATTGAAATTATTGATATTAAATGTCATATGGTATTAGATTAACCACAAAATATAAGCGAGTGGTGAATATGGAAAGTATCTCATGGAAATAAAAAGTGAGACGAGATTGTAGCAACAAACTGTTACCACTTTGGAAACATTGAATCATAATAAAACAGAATGAATAAAGGCAAATAAAGATTAAAATATCATAAAAATAATTAATATCATTATATAACATGTAAAAGGTAGTATATATAGCTCATAGATAAATTAAGGTGCATAACATTGAATGTGTCAGAAATACCGAAAATTAAGACAAAATTACTTTACTCATGTAAAGACCCCAATCCCTTGGTGCCTATGAGACATGATGTACCAAAAATACATTACAAACATTTAAAAATAATACAACAAGTCCCAATATTACAAAGGACCATGAGGTTCAGGTTCTGGGAAAACCAGCTGCATTCTGAAACTTTATTAAAGTAATGACTAATACCTAAAAACTTTTCATTTAAAATGTAGGATGAGCATTGAAATACTCAGTAAGGGGTTTGAAAAATACTTAATAAATTTTTTGAAAACATACTTAGAAAATACTTTCACATACATCAAAATTATTCTTTTGAAGAAAACATAATGAAATTTCAAAGGTTGTTATAAAACAATTAAAGTATTTCAAACACAAGTATTTGAACTTTTAACTGATAGCTATTAGGCATGTTTGTACAAAAGTGTAAGAATTATATCATGTAAATTAAGCATAACATGAAAGGTATGCAAGAATTACTAAGAATGAACATTATCAGAGTTGCGCATAAACAATTTCACTACAAATTATAAAAATTTACATTATAACATGATTAATGTAATGCTAACATTTGCATTAAAATTCTTGAAAGGTAAACTAATCATGCATCATCACCGTCTCATCATATGCCAGGTGTACTTTAATCTCATACTCATAAGTAATGGTTCTATAACCAAGAAGATTTCTCTAGTTGAAATAATCACTTGGTTTTTCATATACTGAAACATAGTGAGAAAATGTATAATACCAGACTCATGTCTGAATGTCAAGACCTCATGCCATGACCTAAGGGTAAAAACACAATCTGACTATCTCGAGAACTATTGATGCATCGAGGAGCTTACTTTTACCTGTCTCTAACCCGGAGGGCTTATATTAACCAGTCCCCAACCTGGAGGGATTTCTTTTAACCAGAACCCTACCCAGAAGTCCAATACATTCCTCATATGTCAATAAGGTCTGATATTCAAGGTGACCCATACCACTTTGAATATTTAATTTTCAATTGATATTAACAAAAAATACTCCAGTGTTTTTCTAAAAACATTAGGTAAGCTTCTGAAAAAAATAACTAATTCTGAGACTGCTCGACTAATGACTTGCCATGATGGATCCACGCCCAATCCCTTCCTGTCTACCACACTGGAGAGTCAGTTTTTCTGAAATTGTTTTTAAGCTTGCATTAAATATGTATACCTTTGCACTGAGTTTTCATAAGTAATGCATATACGTATTTGCATGTATATATATACTTTCATAATAATTTATCTTCTTGTTCTGATTTAGTCGATTTACACATCAATAAAACATTGAATATATGGCAATAAATAATCAAATGCATACATAGTGTGGTGAACATTCTTTTCACATAAGATAACACATAAAATGACGGGTGATTAGGGTTTTCCACATGAAATGATAGCTTATTAATTAAAGAAAATTATCCATGGAAATTAATTCTTACTAAAAATACACGTCATTCATTATGATGATAAAAGTCTCAATGAACATGAAATTAAATTCAACCATAACTTGATTTATCAACAACATTCACTGCTTCTGGTAAAGGACCATATGAACATGTTACTTTAAAACATTTTTAACCTAATCTCATGAATTCAAAACATATGAAGTTAATATAATTAAAACTTTTTAAATTAATGTATGTTTGACACATAAATTTTAATTTTGAAAACACCAAAATTAACATTTATTAGATACCCTTTAAATAATAATTGCATTGAAAACACCAATAATATTTTTATGATCATCATATTGAAATTAGGGTTTTGGAATTATACAAATATTTATATATATACATATATCTGAATATGCGCAAGGTGTATACTTTTATAACAAAATAATTTCTTATGTGTAATAAATACTTAACAACATAATTAATCATTAATACTTCTTGATTGAAACCCAAACCATGTAAAATATATAACTTGTGTGACCGAATGTATATTCACCTGTAAAAATTAGTGTTTTACATACTTAATATAAATCCGATTGAATTCAAAATATATTTCGCATCCAACCCATTATGTAAAGATTAGTATTCACCCTTTTAAAAATAATAAACATATTTTTAATTAATTACCCATGTATATCTGTATATAAGTGTATACGCATATATATAAATTGAGGTCTTGTATAATAATTATAAATCCAATCGAACACATAACATTATTAGCATCAAAGCCATTATTTGAGGGTTGAAACTTATCTTTTAAAATTTATAAAATGGATTTAGAATGAATCATATTTGTACTTGTACATACCCGATTACACATACTATATATATATATATATATGTAAACCATATATACATATAGATATATAAAATGGGTTTTGTAAACTAAAAAGATAACATGATAATCTCTTTCAAAAATTACCAAAACATAAATGATCCTATCAGAAGATTTAAAACAGGAGAGAGTGAGTATATAAATATATATAATATCATATATAATATATATATATTTATATATATATTAGGGTTTTGTAAATTAGAAACTAATGAAAACTTAAGCCCTTACTTGTGAACCCTTAATTAAAACTGTGAAACACACTTTTTTTTGAAAGGCTTGAAAACAAGAAGGGGTTGATATATCTATATATATACATATACAATATAAAATATACCCATTTATAAACAAAGCATGGGTAATCGGTTTCCATAACAAAAATAGGTAGAATAGTCCCTTACTGAAATAAAGGAGGAGGGTTTGGACTGGTAGAGAGGGGAAGCTTGCTGGAGATACTGAGGAGCTCTGGATAGGTGTACAGTAGAAAGAGATGGACCCGTAGGGTTCAGTTGTAGGAGTGGGGAGTTAAAAGGAAGCAGAAGTCTTGGTTCAAGCAGAGTAAAGGGCCGTACACTTGACTACCGAAGGAGAGGCCAATGCTTTGAGTTGGAGATACATCAACGATACAATAAAGCAAGGTTATATATATATATATATAGTTTATGTTATCTTACCTGAGGGGCTTAGATTGGGTGGATAATTTAGGTGGTAGTGGAGGTTAGGCTCATGGAAGGAGAGGCCAAAGAGGACTTACGAGGGTCACATGCCATTGAGGAGTAGTGGAGAAGGGAGGTGGTGATCGCGATGGCCACTGGTTGTGACTACGACGAACTCCCCAGCTTAACACCGACTGTGTGAGGCCTCAATCCCGGTTCCTTCCATCCAAAATAGAGCACCCGGTTACACGACGTGGGGTCTTCGACCAACCCCTCTTTGTAAAGACGAACGCCGTCGGCCCTGCTTGAGGCCCTTCACACGACCCGACCATCCTCTTCACTGCTACAAACATGTAGACATCTATCTGCGGCCTGCACCTAGAGTGAGACGCGACACCCCCCCCATACCGAGCTGGTTCTTACGGGAAAACATAAATCCCTTTATGGGATTTCTTTTGTCTGGTTATCTCTTTTTTTTTTATTTTTTTTTTTATATATTTATATATTTTTGTTTTGTCCGTTTGCCTCCTAACCCTAACCGGGTTTCCATTTTTTTCTTCCTTCAATCAACCCATTATATTATAATAATATTGTTAATATTATTTATACTATATCTTTATTCTATTATTTAATGTTAATCATTAATATATCCTACTATTAAGTCAATGTTATAATAAAATAACAATACTTTAAAAAGTAAAGTTTTATTACTTTAATTATTAAACTCATTTATACATCATAATATAATTGTTAAAAAAAATTATAATTAAACCAATTTGAAATAAATAAAATGTATTTATTATTATTTATTAAACATTTACATATTATTATTTAAAAGGATTATAAATTATAAAAAATTTATCTATTGTGTATTTATGTACCTTATCATTAAATTTTATAAAACATAATATTAATAAATTTTTACACAAATGACACTAATCATATATATATAAATATATACATATTCATTTATAAATAAAATAAAATTATAATTATGAAAATATATTTATTCAATTATTATTATAAAACAAATATATATTTATATCATATTACATATTTAAAATTTTGTAAACTAAATTAATAATTTGAAAATATACCAAAATAACAATTATCCTAATTGGTACAAAATATGAATGATTTTCAAATATTAAAATTAATAATGTTAGTAATATATATAATTCAATGTAGCAACAATTCTTTATACTTATAAATAATTATAAATACATGCAATAACATTTGGTTTAAAAAAATATTAATATATTACTCATAAAAATATTATTTAACAATAAATTTAATTTACACTAAAAAGTGTCATGTTTTTGAAAACTAATAAAAATAAGAACATCAAATTTTCATTTTTTATAAATGACATCTTAGGAAACTTTAAATTATCATTTGTTTAATTATGTAAATATAATTTTATTAAACAAAATTCATATTATTAACAATTGTATAACAAATTAATCTAATCAAAATTTATAATTTTGTAATAGTAATAATTCAAAACTAATATTTTAATTAATAATATTATCAACCTAATTAGAATAAATTGATATTTTTATAAATCAATTACATATATAAATAAAATGCATCACTTATTATTATTACTAAATATATTTAAGTAATTTTAACTCGTCGTTGAGTACTTAAATCATGACATTTTATAAATCAAAGTATACCTTAAATCCCTATTTTGAAAATACAAAGTAATGTACAAAATTATAAAATATAACATTATCCATTTAAATTCGAGTTCATAAAACTCGGGGTGTTACATTATTCCCCATACAAAGAATTGCATCCTCACAATTCTATTAGCGTACTTGCACTAACTCATGCAACTGGCTTCCCTAACACCCTTGGTGATGTCCCTCTACCTCCACCGCCTAAGGAAGAAGTTAGTATTCAACTCTACTCCAAAGGAAGAACAAAGCTCATGGGTCTCATCTTCCCAGATACACTCTCGGCAATTTAGATCGTGGTTAAAACCAAGATCTCATTTGATACAGGTGGTTTTCTAGAGATAGGCACGAGTGACATCAAGTTCCTTGAAATCCACTTGGATTTGGTTCCTAAAGATATCTAGAACCATGTCATATTTGTAGTATTCGATGAAAGATTCAAAATTATAGAGATCCCCAAGCATTCTGAAACACAAGATTTGGTACATAAAGACTGCATGGAAGTCCAGCTCCTTTGCAGCTTCTTCAAAAGCCGTGAAGGCCAACCATTTCTTATTTAGGTTGAAACTAAAGAAGATTACCTCGTAGAACTTCCATTTCTTTTTATAATTCTCAAACAGTTCTTTGGCCATTTGGTTATACATAACTTTTGATCCCCAAAACATTTGAAGGACATTCGATCTTTTCAATATTTCATAGAGGGCTTTACATGTGAGTCGTAAGTTAACAAAAGGTTGGTAACTTGTTGAGCAGGATTCAGCTATAATAGTCTCTATGATCCTCATAGGGAGAGTCAAGAGTCTGGGTGTGTTTCTCTGGCTTTCCATCTGATAATTTGTAGAACAAACCCTACTTAGTAAAACATTATTAGTGTTTTAGTGTTGTCCTAATTTTCCAGGGTAGCCTATACCATTCCTCTGATACCAACTGTAAGGACCCGGCCCTCGAGTGCCCGGAGCCGGTGCCCATGAGACCCAATCCCTGGGTGCCTATGAGACATGATGTACCAAAAATACATTACAAAAATTTACAAAAAATAAATAATGTCCCAATATTATAGTGGATCATGAAGTTCGGATTTCGAGAAAACCAGCTGCATTCTGAAACTTTATTGAAGACATGATTGATACCTGAAAACTTTTCATTTAAAACGTAGGGTGAGAATTGAAATACTCAGTAAGGGGTTTGAAAAATAGTTAATAAAACTTTTGAAAACATCCTTAGAAAATAATTTCACATACATCAAAATTATTCCTTTGAAGAAAAAATCATGACATTTCAAAGGTTGTTATAAAATAATTAAAGCATTTCATACACAAGTATTTGAACTTTTAACTGAATGCTACTAAGCATGTTTTTACAAAAGTTTATGAATTATACCATGTAAATTAATCATAACATGAAAGGTATGCGAGAACTACTAAGCATGAACATTATTAGAGTTGCACATAAAATATTTCCCTAAGACTTATAAAAATGAAAATTATGACATGATTAATGTAATGCTAACATTTGCATTAAAATTTTGAAAAGGTAAACTAATCATGCATCATCACTGTCTCATCATATTCCATGCGCACTTTAATATCATACTCATAAGTAATAGTTCTATAACGAAGGATATTTCTCTAGTTGAAATAATCACCTAGTTGGTCATATACTGAAACATAGTGAGAAAACGTATAATTCTGGGCTCATGTCTGAATGTCAAGGCCTCATGCCATGACCTAAGGGTAAAAACCCAATCTGACTGTCTCGACAACTATCGATGCATCGAGGAGATTACTTTTACCGGTCTCCAACATGGAGGGCTTACTTTAACCATTCCCCAACATAGAGGGCTTTCTTTTAACTAGACCACAACCCAGCAGTCCAATACATTCCTCATATGTCAATAAGGTCTGATACTCAAGGTGTCCTATACCACTTTGAATATTCAAATTTCAATTGATATTACCCAAAAATACTTCAGTTTTTTTATGAAAACATTAGAAAAGCTTCTAAAAACAAAATAACTAATTCTAAGACTGCTCGACTAATGATAGGTCATGATGGATCCATGCCCAATCCCTTCCTGTCTACCACACTCAAGAGTCAGGTTTTTTAAAATCATATTTAAGCATGCATTAAATATGTATACATTTTCACTGGGTTCTCATAAGTAATTCATATACTTACTCGCACATATATATATATATATATACATTCATAAGAATTTATCCTCTTGTTCTGAAGTAGTCTATTTACACATAGACATAACATTGAAGAAATGACAATAAGAAATCAAAGTCATACACAGTATGGTAAACATTCTTTGCACATAAGATAACACATAAAATGACGGGTGATTAGGGTTTGCCACATGAAATGATAGCTTCTTAATTAAAAAACCTTATCCATGGAAATGAATCCTTACTAAAAATACATGTCATTCATTATGATGATAAAAGTGTCAATGAACAATAAATTAGATTCAAACATAACT
Source organism: Viscum album (assembly GCA_963277665.1). Classification (NCBI taxonomy): domain Eukaryota; kingdom Viridiplantae; phylum Streptophyta; class Magnoliopsida; order Santalales; family Viscaceae; genus Viscum; species Viscum album. Next base: position 942,929,237 of record OY728129.1, read on the forward strand.
TGGTTTATCAACAACATTCACTGCTTCTGGTAAAGGACCATATGAACATGTTACTTTAAATCATTTTGAACCAAATCTCACGAATTAAAAACATATTAAGTTAATACAATTAAACCTTTTTAAATTAATGTATGTTTGACACATACATTTTAATTTAGAAAACACCAAAATTAACATTTATTAAATACCCTTTAAATACTAATTGCATTTAAAACACCAATTATATTTTGATGATCATCATATTAAAATTAGGGTTTGGGAATCATACAAATATTTATATATTTACATATATCTGAATATGTGAAAGGTGTATACTTTTATAAAAAAATAATTTCTTATGTGTAATAAACATTTCAAAACATCATTAATCATTAATACTTCTTGATTGAAACCCATACCACGTAAGATATATCACTTGTGTGACTGAATGTATATTCATATGTAAAAATTAGGGTTTCTCATACTAAATATAAATCTGATTGAATTCAAAATATATTTCACATCCAACCCATTATGTAAAGATTGGTATTCACCCTTTTAATAATAATAATTTTTTTTTAATTAATTACCCATGTATATCCGTATATAAGTGTATACATATATATAAAAATTGAGGTCTTGTAAAATAATTATAAATATAATCAAACACCAAAAATAATTTGTATCAAAGCCATTATTTAAGGGTTGGAAATTATCTTTTAAAATTTATAAAATGGATATAGATTTAATTGTATGTTTACTTGTACATACCCGATTACACATACTATATATATATATATATATATATATTTATATATGTAAACCATATATACATATAGCTATATAAAATGGGTTTTGTAAACTAAAAACATAACATGATAATCCCTTTCACAAATTTCCAAAACATCAAAGATCATATCAGAAGCTTTAAAACAGGAGAGAGTGAGTATATACATATATATAAAATTTTATATACAGAATATATATATATACCAGGGTTTTTTAAATTAGAAAATAATGAAAACTTAAGCCCTTATTGCGAACCCTTAATTAAAACTGTGAAACACACTTTTTTTTGGAAAGGCTTGAAAACAAGAAGGAGTTGATATATACATATACATATACAATATACAATATACCCATTTATAAACAAATCATGGGTAATTAGTTTCCATAACAAAAAAGGTTGAATAGTCCCTTACTGAATTAAAGAGCAGGGTTCGGACTGGTAGAGAGGGGAAGCTTGCAGGAGATCCTGAGGAGCTCGGGAGAGGTGGAGAGGAGAAAGAGATGGACCCGTAGGGTTTGGTTGCATGAGAGGGGAGTTATAAGAAAGCACAAGTCTTGGTTTAAACAGAGAAAATGGCCCTACACTTGACTACCGAAGGAGAGCCAACGCTTTGAGTTGGAGATACATCAACGATACAATAAAGCATGGTTATATATATATATATATATATAGTTTCTATTATCTTAACTGAGGGGCTTAGATTTGGCGGATAAGTTAGGTGGTAGTGGAGGGTAGGCTCATGGAAGGAGAGTCCAAAGAGGACCTCCGAGGGTCACGGGCCATCGAGGAGCAGTGGAGAAGGGAGGTGGTGACCGCGATGGCCACTGGTTGTGACTGCGACGGACTCCCCAACTTGGCACCGACTGTGTGAGGCCTCAATCCCAGTTCCTTCGGCCCAAAATGGAGCACCAGACCACACGACGCGGGGTCTTCGACCAACCCCTCTCCGTGAAGAAGAATGCCTCCAGCCCTGCTCAAGACCCTTCGCACGACCCGACCATCCTCTTCACTGCTACACACATGCGGACATCTGTCCGTGGCCTGCACCTGGAGTGCGACGCGACACACCCCTTTACTGAACCGGTTCTTACGGAAAAAACACAAATCCCTTTATGGGATTTATTTTGTCTGATTATCTCTTTCTTTATTATTTTTTATATATTTCTTATTTTTGTTTTGTCCATTTGGCTCCTAACCCTAACTGGATTTCCGTTTCTTTTTCTTCCTTCAATCAACCCATTATATTATTATAATATTGTTAATATTATTTATACTTTATCTTTATTCTGTTATTTAATGTTAATCATTAATATATCCTATTAATAAGTCGAAGTTATAATAAAATAACAATACATTAAAAAGGAAAGTTTTTTACTTTAATTATTAAACTCATTTATATATCATAATATAATTATTAAAAAACATCTAATTAAACCAATTTGAAATAAATAAAATGAATTTATTATTATTTATAAAAAATTTACATATTTTTTTAAAAGGATTATTAATTATAAAAAATTTATCTGTTGTGTATTTATGTACCATATCATTAAATTTCATAAAAAATAATATTAATAATTTTTTACACAAATGAAACTAATCATATATATATATATAAATATAAACATATTCATTTATAAATCAAATTAAATTCTAATTAAGAAAATATATTTATTCAATTATTATTATAAAACAAATATATATTTATATCATTTTACATATTAAAATGTTATAAATTAAATTAATAATTTAAAAATATACGAAAATAACAATTATCATAATTGGTACAAAATATGTATAATTTTGAAATATTAAAATTAATAATGTTATTAATATATATAATTCAATGCAGAAACAGGTCGTTATTCTTATAAATAATTACAAATACATGCAATAAAATTTTGTTTGAATTTTTTTTAATATATTACACATAAAAATATTATTTTACAATAAATTTTAGTTACACTAAAAAGTGTAATTTTTTTTAAAAATGAATACAAATACGAACATCAAATTTTCATTTTTCTTAAATGACATCTTATGAAAATTTGAATTATAATTCGTTTAATTATTTAACTATAATTTTATTAAACAAAATTCATATCATTAACAATTTTATAACAAATTAATCTAATCAAAATTTATAATTTTGTAGTAGTAATAATTCAAAACTAATATTTTGATTAATATTATTATCAACCTAATTAGAATAAATTTATATTTTAATAAAGCAATTATATATAGAAATAAGATAAATCTCTTATTATTATTAATAAATATATTTAAGTAATTTTAACTCGTCGTTGAGTACTTAAATCATGAAATTTTATAAATCAAAGTATACATTAAATTACCATTTTGAAAATACAAAGTAAGGTACAAAATTATAAAATATAACATTATCCATTTAAATTCGATTTCATAAAACTCGGGGTGTTACAACTCATTTCATAACTTTTGAGACATAAATACCATGAAAGAAAGGTCATAAAATGGATATGTAAATACCAATAAATATAAGTATAATAATCATAGAATACATCCATGGTAATTATACACCACACATTTAGGAAATTTTATGTGAACATGGCTCGTGTCTTAAAGAAAATAAAACTGAGTTGATACAACCCTTAGTACTTGTGTAACTTTTGAATCAAAATACCAATTAAAGAATAAAATAAATTGAATCATATAACATAATTAAATAATTTAAATTAATGATATTATCTGTCATAGTGTAGTATATTATCCACATAATATAAGCGGGCGGTGAATATAGAAAGTATCTCGTGGAAATAAAAAGTGAGATGACGTTCCCTTACCACAAGTCATAACTTTCTTCATACACGTTAAAAACTATATAGAATAAATATATGGTTTTTTTAAATCTTCCTGTTAATCATATTATTATATATAATACCATATATAAATTTTTTATGACTTTGTATTACCTATTTATTTACAACTCTATGTTAATGTCATGTTCTAGGTAATATCTTCTTTGTTTTGTGTATATGTTTTGGATTGTTAATCTTGATAATATTACTTAGGTCAAGTTATAATTATATAAATATTATATATAATTATATAAATATTATATATATTCATTATATATGTATTAACAATAATCTGTGGAATATTGAAATATGAAATTGAATACACCGTTCATGGAGACGTAGTCCATACTAATGCATGAACGTTGTTACCACTTTATATTCATATTTAAATAATGATATTAAATGAAAAACATATATATAGTATAATTTTTGTAGAATTATATTTCATATATTTCATATAATTTCACTATACTTGTCCTTAATACATTCAATGTAGATTGTGAATGAAACACATCACATTGAGGAGGCGGTTGTCCACACTTCCCCGAACGAAATTCCCGTATTTACAAAATGGAAATAATGATGGTATGTGTTATATAATAAATCCAAAAGAAAAAATATATCATAAATATCATATATATCATAATTAAATAGATTTTCTATCATGATTCCCAACCATGAGAGGTGATTATGAAAAAATCAACAACGTTGTTATGTTAGGCGATAGTTCACCATACACAAGAACGATATGTTTGTTTTACATTCGATGGATGTAGTGTAATTGTATTGATAAAACATAGAATAAAAAAATATCAGTATATTTATGATACTTAAGATTTATGTAATCATGGAATATGAAGATATTAGGTGGTGGATAATGAAAATAATACAAAAGATCATGAGGAAGGATGTTACCTCTTCTTTTGTAAACTCCATTTGGTTTACACCAAAGGGCTTCCTTTTATATATTTTTCCAAATTTTATCCATAAAGGATGAAGGGGGGTGTTTTGAGTTTATTTGTGAAGATTTATAATCATTTAAAGGGCTTGGTATGTATGAATATACAGGATATGTGAGTGCTGTTTATATTGGAGAAGGAGTGGAATTCATGTAATTTTTTGAAATGGGAATTCCACTCAAGTATTTACTATGAAAATTGTCTTCATTAATGTACCCAATTCGATACAAGGGAGAGTAGGGTAAAAATATGTCCTAAAAATGGATTTTGGACAAGTTTATTTGTAATTTTGTACCTCAACAGTAGGGTTTAATCCCAGGTTATGCTAATTTCTCTCATATTCATTGTAATTAATATTAATTACATACAATAAACATTTTTTTTGTAAAAAAGTAATTTTACCATAATTTAAATTATATATTATTATAATTCCAAATATGGAATCCATTTCTCAAAATTTCAATTATAGAATTTGTATAAATTTATTGAAATTTAATCCCATAGATGGGACGACAAAGTACATATCTGAAGTAAAATGAACAAAATTTAGTATGATTTTATAAACAATTTAAACGTGAGACTTATTATATTGACCTAATATGCATAATTAATTTATTATTGATATAATTTTATTTTAAAAACAATTTAAAACCTAATATAACCATATAAATAAATTACATGATAAAGTAGTTTTGAATTAAAATTTTGTATTTTTCAATATTCATAAAAAAATATTACTTCCCCAAAAAATACCAAAATTTCATCCTTATATAATATTTATCTTCCATTTAAAAACACGAAGTATATTTTTTCAAATAAAAATTATAAAATCTTAAAAAATTATATTTCAAATGGGTTCACCATTGAATGAGGGTGAAATTAACTTTTAAAGGAATACATATTTTCATTCATAAAATTGGATTTATTCTTAAATTATAACTATCAATTCTATTTTATGTGTATCAAAAATATTTAATGAATATATAATATATAAATTTTATCAATAAATTTAATCAAAAGTGGTTTAATTTATTGAGATTATATTGTCTTTCTACATAGAAAATTTTTTTCATAGAAAAGTAATTTCATTATATTTAAATAATTTTTAATAGGAAAGTTCAGGACTCGGGCGAACTCGGTCCTAAAAATTTATTTAAGAAAATAAAAGTACAGAAGAACACACCAAACACATAGCACAAAATCACTGCCAATCAAGTAGACATGCACATAGTGAAACCCTAACAAACCAAAAGCCTAAAGACTCCCGCACAACCAGACCAATCAAGCCCCAAGAAACAAACACCACACCATAAATCACAAGACAACTCACGCCGCCTCCCTGTAAGGATGTCCCCATCTGTCATCGTGGCCCTACCTCAGAAGAAAAATATTCCTCATAGCCTGTATCAAATTTCCAGCAAACACGGCTCGAGGTCAAATGATCCCCGTGCCCCAAGGTCTCCGCCTGCTCCCTGTCATCTTCCACAATGAGAAAAATCCTCACAGGCATCTCACGCGCTGCCAGCTGCGACATCCAATTCCTGACAGAATCCCGCATCACGCACTTGTCATCAAAAAACACGAGGTAATTTCACCCACCATCACATTTACACGAAAACCATAAAGTCAAAACAGCTGGCTTTAATTGTCTTATTGAATTTAAAATTACATTCTATCTAGATGGAAAAACTCTATGAATAATATATCATGATCAGTTTTGGGTATAACTATTCCTAGTGTATAAACACAATTAAATATCAATAAAAATATTCTATTTACCAAAGTGATGTTTTTACCATGAATCATTTGAATGTTGTAAAATTTATATATAGAATTTTTTTTAATTGCCCAAAAAATTTAATTCCTTCATCCACTGCAGGGATTTCTATCACATTTTAAAAGTAGTAGAGCATTGTGGGACATTATTGAACTCAATTGGTCCATTTCTAGAATTAATTACTTTCATGGATTTTGAATTTATAATGCACACTGATTTTTCAGGTGAGTACAATTTCATTGGCTTGTATTTTGGGATTTTATACTGCCTGGTAACATTAAAATAAACATTTTATCCATGATTTCTCAATTACATAATCATGCCAGATTTCCAACATAAATAATTCCCTCCATCAAAATATAGATAACTATTTATAAATGTCCATTCCTTAAGATAATTCATCAACATAAATCTATATCTATATATTTATCTCTCTCTTGTAAAGGATAGAAACATAAAAATTGTAATAGTTTCCCTCTAATACTAATATTTCTTCAAAGATAGTGAATTAAAAAATGTAGTGGGAGTTAATTTCTTCCTTCTAAAAAACATGATAGACTCAAATCATCCCTTGAAACAGTCACGGTGAATCTTTTAACTTTTATTTAAATGGATTATGAAATGGAAGAATAAAATACTTCACAAAATTTTACATTGTTTTAGGGAATTATGATTCCATATACCTCTCCCAAAATACATTGTCTAATTGCTTAGGGATTCTCACTACCATATTATTTTAAATTTTATCTTGAAAGTTGAGTATAAAAAAATATAATTTGTATCAATATATTTTATATAGAACTATTCTGGATCCTTAAAACACTGAAAATCTATGTGTTCATGAACAATGAATATATTGGAGTAGTTTAGATATATTATCTATTGAATTATTCAGATATGAATTTCAAAACTAATAGTTGAATATATATTCATAGGAACATGTACGCATCCAATGAATATTCCATAAGAATATAATTTTAATAGCTCTAGAAAATAGTCTGAATAAGTAGAAGTAGCTAAATACAGTTTTTTATATTAGTTGGAAAATCACTCGACAAAAACAAATAGAATATGTATATCTACAATGTGTAGTCTTTTAAACTCTAAAAACATATGAATGATATTTTATAATAGTCTATGAAAGCTAATTTGGTTCTTTCAAATACAATGTTTATACCTACTATCATTGGATAATCACATAACATCAAAAAATAAAAAATATCTTTTATTATCTAGAATGCTATGGGGAATTTTTGATAGTAAGATAATATGAATTTAGAGCTCCTGTAGGTGAAAACACATGTCATATAAATAGTTGTCATAAGAAAATAAATATACTCTTTAAAACTGATCTAAAAATTAATCAGAACAAATGTGACATAAAAAATCATAATATTTGAAATTTTAAATTTAAAATCAATTTAAATTTAAAAAATAACATAGAAATAAAAAGTAATCAATTTTTTTGTACATACATTAAAATTTTCATTGAAATATTTTTATGAGAGATTTATTCAATTGAAAACATTTTAGAAATATCAAAATAATTCTTGTTTTAAATCACAAGGGTTGTTTTTTAAATGTAGGGATTATTCTGAGTAAGGGTGATTCCAAAAGCATGGTTTCTTGTATATAGAAGGATCCAAACACAGAGTACTTGAATGTTACGTTATGTACTATCATTCATTTATTAAAGTGAGTTACATCAATAATGTTTTGTTTCATTAGTTATATATAAAAAATTTGAAGTACCTTATTTTGAGGTCCCATGCAAAAGTGTGGTTCCAAAATATAATTTTTAAAAAAATTGTTGGATTTAATACATTTGGATGAATAACAACATTTTTCATAACTAATCCTTTTAAATATTTATTCTAGAAATCAATATAATTACATGAATACCTAGAGAAAATTTCTTACTCCTAAAAAAATATTGAAACATAAAAAATGAATTCAAAAATTGTTGGAATAAAATAATTTATTTAAATAAAATTAGAATCCCAAAATTCACTAAATTAAAAATTTTATAATCAAATGAGGATATTGTAAGAAAGAAATAATGAAAAAATTATTATATTAAAATCCAAAATCCAAATTATTCCTTTATTAAATCCCTATGTAGTTACCCATCACAGAGGGTTACCAAACAACCAAAAAAATTACTCACACCATTCAAGGATAATACAACTAACTAATTTTAGCAAGGTGGAAGAAAAATTCTATATATTTTTATAAAAATAATTTATTCAAGTGGTATAACACACTAATTTGTTCGAAATGTTTTTCTAATGAAGATAAATAATTTGTAATTTTGACACTTCATTGACTTTATTTATTTAATCATCCACTATTCAAGGGAAACTTTTTAAATCTCGATAACTATTTTTATGAAAAAAACATGAATGTTAGATAGGACAATCAATTTTAGGGGGTAAAATTGTGTGGAATAAATCACATGAGGCTCACTATTTTTTAATGGTTTTAAATTAGTTTCATTTTGTAACAAGAAACATCTAATAGTTTTATAACCATGAGGGACATTCTTTCCAAAAGTTGGTGCTTGTTGGGATTATTTTTACAATGGTTCTTAAGGACTCACATTGGTCAAGAGGATAAGAGTATGGGATCATCACTCCCTTTTGGGAGGTATTTAGTGCCTAATCTAAGAATCCCTTATATATTTAAGATATATTTTTGAATCCCTCATTAATTCCCATGTATGAGTGTTCCGCCCTTGAATTTACAATTATTCATCCACTTATATGGAATTTCTAATCATATAAATTTATCTGAGTTTAATCATTAATGGAGACATATGTACGTATCTAAGTTCCTCCATCAATTTTATCCTCTTATATACTGATTAGAGTTCATTTGGTTGTTATTTTGAAGATGTTTATTTTCATCCACACATGGGAGCACTCTGGAGTGTACCATTATCCATTGATATGGGTGTTGTTTTTATGTTGGGATGAGACCTATGGATTGGATTCTTACATATCCCTGTGAAAATAATTAGAACCCACATAGTTCGGTGCATCTTAACAGGACAAAACAAATCATGTAAGGTCATTCAATAAAGAAAACTACGTAGTTTAACATCATGCTACATAGTCTTCTAGTTAGAAGGATCCTAGTAAATTTTTTCTGTTAGACATATATAGAAGTTTCCCAGGGAACCTAGAATGGATATGAATTACTAGGCTAAATAAGACTAAACTGGGAACATGGAACATAGAGAGTAATGTTGATTTGGGGGGGTTGGTTTTGGAAATTTTAGAGGATTCATACGTATCCCATATTCTTGGGAATCAAAGACCACATAGTTCAGTTGAGAGGACCCACACCTATGGAGTCCTTCTAATTGATTGTATTATAGTGTAGTTTGAACCTTTTAGATGATTAATTTGGGGCTTACTCTTAAAGAGGATTCCCTGATTAATGAGTTAGGTTCATCATAAGTGACTTCACTCATAGAGATTTGGTGGTTTTTTTTGTGATACCATTAGGGATTATACCTGAATAGAAGTCCCAAAAGGTTAGTATTTCATGTATTATTCTTGATGAGGATTCCTTGATGAATGGTTCTTTGGTTGGGGCTTATTCCTAAGGATTATTCCCCTATTTGGTGATATTATTGGGGTTTATACAATTAAGGAGGACTATGGATGGATTTGGTTGTGGGTTACTCATAAGGAAGATGCCTATGGTTACGTATTGTAGGGGTGTTTGGAACGTATAGAGGATTTTGATCAGAGATTACTCTTGAAGAGGATTAAAATTGATTAGTTGGGGCTTAAACATTGAATGAGGTGCAATATGTTTTCTATCATATGGATGTCATGACCACTCTCAACCTATTATCCCACGTGATTAATTATTGGTGTCAGAAACAAGAGGAAACATAAGATCTGGGAAACCACAAGAGTTAATTTTCTCTAAGGATGGGTACATGACATTTAGGACCCACACACAAGGAAGCACTCTGATAAAAGGTGATTTGAAGATCTAAAATTATATTATCTAAAAATAAATACATCAAACTATATGGATTTTGTTATCATGGATATCCTCTAATCCCACATGAGTCATGATGAGTAATGTTTAAGTGTGAGAAACAATATGAATCATGTGATCTCGAAAACCAAATATTCCCCTTCTATTGGAGGAAGAGGTTAGGGAAACAACACTTCCCACTTTACATTGTACCCTAGATCAAGAGGGAGATAAAATGGTATTGAAGTGTCCATGTCACCACTAATTTTGATAAACTAGATAGATGGAGGATTTTACATTGTATTAGGGGTCCCACATGAAATTCTAGAAGATTACTCCAAGAGGTATTCCCTAAAATTGGATTCAGAAGAGGATATGAGGATCCCTTTCCCTATTAGAATGGAAGATGAAAGAGTGATCCTGACCTTCCTCACCTTGAATCCGAGGATCTAGGACATAGAGATGACAAGGTAAGGACATGGTTGAAAACCTGATGACTAAGATTTATAACTCCCTGACATTGTCATGAGTTTTAGGGTCATTGTAACAACATGAATCCACAATCATATACACCTTGAGGAACCTACCCATCAAGTATTAAAAGTGCAAGAAATCCCTAATCGTATAATTCACAGCCAAATGTGAAACACACTGGTGTCACTCATTCTAAGAGATTTCAAGTATGATGGAATTAGTAGTGGTTTCAAATTATCCCCCTTGGTTGAGGGACCTACTCGATGATGGGTCCTTTTATTGGTGGTTTGGAAGATTACTCGATGGGGGCTCATTAAGGTCCTAGATTAGAAAGAAGAGGTATCGTATGCTGGGTCTTGAAGAAACTAGAGGCTAGTTGTAAATGGGATTATAGGCATGTGTGAGCATCATATTCCATGGTAAAAAGAACATATGGGAAACCAAAAATGGTAAATGATTTAGTCTGGCCACCATGGGTTTCATTAGGCATCCCAAGATGAGTATGGCACTAGTCTCTAATTTGGGAAGTGACCTCACATATGTGATTTTCCACTTGGAGAGACGATTTAATAATGATTGTGTCTTCTATTATGGACAGTGAAGGTACTGTGATCTCACTTATCTCACTTAATTATCTCTTCACATGGTTTTTCGAAAGCTTCCTAAGGAATTTTTAGATACGTGGGAAAAGGGGCTTCACAACTAGAGTTTTTGGGGTCTTTTGATTTTCATGTTTTGAAAATTTGGAGCCCAAGGGTCCTATTTATAGGAAAATATAGAAATATTGTTAAATTAGGTTTCCCATGTAGTTCCCTAATGTTGGTGCATGGTGTAGGTGTATCGCATTGGGTGACCAACATTTTACTTCAACACAGGAGGGCTACTCATGGATTCTACTACACAAGGGTGTGTTCATAGGCTTATTTGGGAAGGGATTTTTTTTTATTTTTTGTTATCATAAATGTTTTAAAATTATTATGGTTCTAATAGTAATATTTTAATCCCACAAAATATAATTAAGTTTAGAAAATCCCCCCATCTAAGGATTATATTCGATTTAAAGAAGAGGATCTAGTCACGAGGTAGAACAAGGAAAAGATTATGAAGGTGGTGCTGGTATGTTATGTATTATATCTACATTGTTTAATGGAATAGTCTTAGTGCACATGTTTGGGGTGCAGGTAAATAGTGATTCTCCCTGGTGTACGTTTGGTGGGTAGGCCATTAGTGTTTATAAATACTGTTGGCCCATTTTCCATTTTTTTTTCAAATGAAATGTTTGTAATTTTTTCCATCATCATAAAGGTTTTCCAACCAATCATGCAACATTTTTATATTCCCAAAGGACTCATGGAGGATATCCTATAAAAAACCCTGGGGTGATGATGATTGATGAGTTCACCTTGATGATGATCCTATTTGAGGCATCAGGTCAGGGGTGTAACATGTGGAACCTAGTCGAATGGCCTATGTGAGTCCTTTATTTTCCAATTTTTTTATTCCTATGAGTAAAAAAATAAAACATTTTATGTTATTATTTAAAATAAATTGTACAACATGATTCCTTATTGTATGTTTTCACTGAAATCCTTAATGACTTCTATTAAACAAGATGATGCTTGTTCTTATGAGACAATGAAAGATATTAGTAAAGATTATTATAACATGGTTGATCCTACAGTGCCAGATCAAGATATGTATTTAGCACCATAAAAATGAAATTACCCATGTAGAGATTACAGTCCTTTGTATGACTAAGAAATTTTGATGGATGCCTTCATCATTGTGTTTCATAGATACATTTTGAAGTCATGGTTTTTGAATCGCACAAACATCCCTTATATCAAAATTTATAATAAGGGTTCTTCTATTATATAGGGAACAATTAAAACTAGATTTATCATCCACCATTGTAGGTATTCTTGATCTGAATATGCATATCCCTGATTCAAAGCCTCATTTTTATGGTTCAAAATTTTTTTCTTTACAAACATATTATACAGATGGATGGAAGGGGGACTATGTATTTTGTTCTAGAGTGGGATTTAGGCCTGAGTGGATATTGATATACTGGGTGCATCAGACTAGAGAATAATTAAAAAATTAACTACAAGACATCCAAATCTATATGGATTTTTGGGAAGGGAAAATGTACGATTATAATAACCCAAAGTTCATTCCTGAGCAACTGAGCTGATGGAGTCCACAGAATAAATCATTCTATTTGACACAATGTGATGTTGGTATTATCATGTGGGACATCTAAAAATTCTCCATACCCCCATTCATGGTGATTTGTATGATGAGTTTATCCCAATAAATAAAACATTGGATGATATTGATAGGTATACACCTTTGGCCCTCAATCATTTTATGGTGGACAAGAAATTTATGAAGAAATATTATCTCCCCAAGTTTGAATCCATACATAAAAATGGTCGAAAGATTTTTTTGATCTAGCAGGAGAAAATCCTACTTTTAGGTGCCCTAAAGGATAGCCTAGTTCAGATAATTGGTGTTCTCATAACACATTCTGGCATACATTAGCGAGGGTATATTATACTCGTTGGGTTTATAAATTCAATCACATCATTGATGTTAAGACACTTTGAGATGTATTCCATGCAATGTGGATAAGTGTTTGTCTGCTATTGGTCTATATATCCAATGGTAGTGTGAGGTCAGAGACTTTTGTTATAGTAGTCAAAATAGAAATGTTGAGGTACATGAGGTTGTCTTCAAAATTCATCTTGAGAATCTACCTGTTCAAACTGAAAAAATTTAATGGGAAGGAATTTTTTGAATCACATGGAAACTTAACGTGCTGTGAGGGTGGATTGAAGCACATTTTAGTTCATATGTATTGTTGTGCAAAATTGTTGTTCCTTTTATATGATTCCCAACATTTTTCAGTTTCTTTTTGTATTACAACCTCTGAACTAGGACTATGATTATTTTCTGAGGAAGCTAAATGTTTTTGGATAATTTAATTTCTTTTGTAATGGTAACCCACTGATAGGGGCATTTATTAAGGTTGAAATGAAAATGAATTATGATCTGAGGTTTTACATAATAACATTAAAAGACTGTGTGATGTAGGCTTGTATTGAATGTGAGATCTTATGAAACTCTTATAAACCATATTAATTTTTTCACTACAATAAATGTATCTAACAAATAATAATTATTCGCATTGAGAATGATAGGCTCAAGAAACATCCAATGGTAGCTCGATAGTTTGGTATACCGATGGTCAGGGAGATATCCAAATTGTCAATCATACTGCCTCCATTAGATGCATTAATTAGTATGAAGTCTGGGTATGTCAAGGCATGAATCATTTCATACCCTGATGGGGTATTATTAGAAGGTAGTTACTGGGTTGTATCTTAGATAACCACTATTTGTGGTATGCATGGTAGAATGGATCAAACTCAGGGAGACGATTCTAAAAATCAATATCCTTTAATGTGATATCGATCAAAGACCACTGAGCAAGCTAGGGTTGATAATACCACAGCTCATGTCACATGTTGATTTGCTCATCCCCATCAATAGAGAATTCTGTTCCATCCTCACACTCTTATATGAAATAAAATATTCATATAGAGGATTCTATGATGAATGGAATTAGGTCTTCCTTACAGTAAGGCACATTATATCCAAATTATATGTGACCCCTGGGGATCTGATTGTCGTAGAGCATAAATCATAATGTTAAGGCCACATGGGTGGTTTTCTAGGCTGGTATTCCCATCCCATATTTTGGAGATATCAGATAAGCCTCTTATTTACACCCTAATAGTTATTTGGATAAGGTGGGGGAGGTATATTCAAGAAATGAAGGCTCTTATATATGAAGCAAATGATCATATCTAGGTCATATTGAGAGTGTATGTCATACTAGACTAAGAATTTCATGAGGATGTTTGTAGTCATACTGATGAGGAATGGAAAATCCACCTTAACCCTGTTTATGTATTTCTCCTTTCTTACCTCCCATTTATTTTATTTCATCTACTTTTATTAATCTTGAGGGAATTTATTTTCCATATAAATAGAGAATAATAATAATAATAATAATAAGAAGAATAAGAAGAATCTCTTAGAAGTATGGTCCTATAAGAACCCCCATTTGTGAAATGGAAGAGGCCCTTCGGACCCCATAACTATCCCTGGGTCAGAGGACCACAATGTACAAGATGACAGTGAGAATTCCTCAACTATCACCTCAAGTATTCAATTCCAAGAGGAGTGACATTGTCCATTCACTATCTCAATAGTTGAATTGAAGAGTGAAATATATTTGTCCAGGAACATGTCCTGTAGAATGTATTTCTATTTTCATTTGATATCATATATTGTTGGACATACACTTTCTGATCATACATGCCTTTTGCAGAATCTACATTGCTTTCCTCCCTTGAGGGATGTGACCTTTTTCCTTCATGGATTGAGGAGGATACCACAATAAATGTGTAGACACATGAAAAGGAATAAATTATTTTTATTGATGAAGAATCAAGAGATACATCTATAGATTCCCTAATTATTGAACAGAGGGGAGGGGTCCATGGAAATGTAAAATGACTCCCTTATGCGTCTTGTGATGTTTCTAACTTTCCTCTCTTCTTGATATTCTAGATTTCATTCTGATACTAGAGGACCCTATAGTAGTTAATATCAATCAAATTTTCACTCAAGAAGGGGATGATTGTTATCTTAGGTGGTCTGATGAGGGTGTTGATGTTAACCTTGACTATTTAGGTCCTGATGAAGTGGTGCATGATGAGAAGTTGGTAAAGTGGAACAACAACAGAGCCAATTTGGGTCATGGGAAATGCATCACAGATACCCCTATTATTGTGGATGCTGATATACATAACGTCATATATCATAAAATGATGGATCTAATTCATATAGAAATTGATATTCAATGTCCCCTCATGAATTTTGAGGATTTTTGTAGGGAGTTAGAAGGACAACAGTTTTAACATTCATTCTTTTTATAAAAAAAATTGATTTTTATTTCACCCAATGATTCAAATAAAAGATTAACTTGTGCATATTTTATATAGAGACTGTTTCCATAGACTTTCACATACATGGAATCCAAGTTCACTCTACTCATATTAATGAGGGAGTGATTACTAATAATCCTGAAGAGGGAGATTTTCAAGAGGCACTGATACGAGTTACTGTGAAAACTCAATAGGATTATTCTGTTAAGGAGATTCTTGATCTGAGATTTGAGGAAGGGTAATTGGAGAGGTATTAATTCCAATAGTCTACAAACAAATTGGTGAGTGTTATCAACTAATTTGGCCTCCTAATTTATTATCATATTTGGTTTCCTCCTCATGACGATGAAAATTTTCTCATGGTATTTAGTTCCATAAGCTTTGGTATCTCAGTCTGAGAGAGGGGCTTTCATGCCATTTCCAACAATATTGGCAGGTGAATATGAGACTGCTCTAGATGGTGTGGGATAGATCATAACTTTGAGTGAATTAATATCAGACTATTTCTCTCCCTATAAGGTAATATTTGAGTCTGATCTAGATATGCATGGGTATTTTCTAACTATATGACTTTTGGTCTGTTAGGATATCTCGACGATAATCAAGGATATTTCTTTTGAATTCATGTCATCCAGACTTTTATAACTTCCATTCAAGATTTCCTTGCTGGTATATGAATTATTTAATTATTGAAATATCCATGATGTGGTGAAGTCAATCATCCACCAATGAAAGGAGGAGTGAATATAGCATCCAGATAAATGAAGATCATGGGTCATTTTGAGTAACTCAGAGCTACTATAATCTAAGCTCATTTCATCCACTCCATGAAGGTAGAGGAGTAAAAAGATCTCCTTGATTAGAAGTATGTCTCAAATAAATTCCATGAATAATAATTAAAATTTTAAAATTAATTGGTTTTCTAACACCATTGATCATTGGAAGGGGCTTTTCCATAAAGAACAGACACCATTTTTTCAGAGTAGGAGAAGCTCTATTAAGCTGAGGAGGCTGTTGCTACATAAAAGACCCAATTTCAACTAGCTATGGAAGCTCCTTGAGTTATATTTCAACATCTAAGAGACTATGTTGAGGGGAAACTATAAAATTTCATAGATATCCTGTAATAAGTTGATGTTCCCCTACACTTAGGAATATACACATAAAGGTTTTTTTTGTTCCCAATCAAGTGTTCTTGCATTTCTATCCTTACTATAATTGTAACACACCACGAAAAAAATGATATATTTTATTTAATAAAATCATGTTTTAATTTCAATGACCATGAAGAAAGGGTTCCTCAATTATTTCTTAATCCATGTGTCCTATTGAGCGTAGTTTGAGTTTTTCTAAAGTTATATGAAAAACATTACAAAAATTGTGTCTTTTTATGTCATCAACCTGATTTCTCCTATTTTTGACATGAAGAGGACTCATTGAGTAAGAATTGTATTTTTATTAGGCCACCCTTTCTGGGTTTCCAGTGTAAATGATTATTCATACGTCTATTTTTATTGTTCAATTTTTTTTCAAAACCATACAGAGTGTAGGTATAGTGATATAAGGATCTAATTTTGTCCATATTTCAGTATTGTGAGAACTGTATATATTTTTTTGGGAACACAAATATCCTTAATTATGGACTAATGTGGTTTGTATTTTATGTTGAACAACACTAAATACATGTTTTGAATTGATGACCCGAATAAGTCTTGTTAGAAAAAAATGTTCTGAAATTATTTTGGATACCTGAAGGGGGGTTTATAGATATAATTTTTGGTTTCTAAATCTAAAACATGACATTATAGAATATAGTAGGTCCCTTATGAGGATAAAGTAACCACTAGTTGACAAACCTGTGTTTTGTGATACTTTATGTGGAGCCAAATTGCATGTGTTACTGCATAGTTAAATTATTGATTCCTTTGGATGACAGGCCTTTTTATGGTTGACTTTTGCAAATCCAACTACGGTGTATTACAATATAAAAATGTTGAGGAGTTCCTAGGAATTATGAAATTCTATTACAAACTACTTAAAAATGTTTTTGGAGATTCTGATTTCTCAAGACATAGATGGGTGGTTTTTTTGGGGGGGGGGGGTCTTTGGGATTGAAGGTAACATTTTTATTGGAATTTTCTATGAAGTAGAATCCTCTCTGACATGAATTTGGTTTTCATGATTGCGGGTACATTTTTTTTAGAATGATCGATGTCAGGGGGATGACCCCTTTCAGTCAAGGGATGAGGTATCATGTAGTTTAATGTCGTGCGTCCAAGACATTGACTGTTAGTTTAAAATCTCATGGTGTGGATATTGTTCTATGGATTAATATCTCAGGACTAGGATTTTATGGTGTGTATTTTAATGTCATACAATAAGGACTTCATCCTATGTAGTTTAATTTCATAGAGAAAGGAAATTAGGGGTGATATAATTTCTGGTCTTCATCTATGACTGAAAGGGTAATATTCTCCCTCATCAAGGTAATACGTTTAGTACTACACCATCACTTTAAGGTATGTGTAGGAAAATTTTCTAATATGTAATATGGGGATTCTCAAATCCAATTATTTATATGGATAAAAGGGAATATGGAAATATATGAGGTATCGTTTGAGGATAAAGTTACCGTTGGTTGAAAAAATCAGTTTTGTAGGATACTTAATGCAAATCCAAGTTGTGTGTGTTACAACATAGTTAGCTAGATGAATCCTGTTGGTGATATTCCTTTTACATGGGAAAATTATGCAATGAAAACTAGGGTACATCATATCCTAGTCAGATAGGGGATTTCTCATGAATTATGACATACAATTTCTCATGGCCAATGGATTTTTTTGGATAATTATATTTCCCAAGAGACAATGTAACATCCCAGGTGAATAAAGAATATGAAATTTTCATATTTATTTATATTTTTGAATTAAATATTAATTTTACTTAAAATGGGATTCTATTTTTGATGGTGTTTCCGACATGAAATAACGGGTTTCTTTGTAATTTTATGTCGCACACAACATTGGGTCATACTGAAAAATAATAATATAATATTATTTAAAATGGTAGTTAACACCTTGCCATTGTATTGGTGGGAATGAATATAACTAACCATATTATGATTAAACATGTTTCTTAAATGTTTTTATATTTATCCAATAAATTTTAGAGACTTAAAATGTGAATGAATCTAATTTTAAGAATAAATACTCTAATATTCTTTAAAAGGTAGATTTACCGCCTTTTGATGGAAAACCATTTTTAAATATAGTTTTTATAACATTAATATTTTATATTTGAAAAAATAAAATTATTCTTTAGAATCAGAATGTCAAAATTTACTTTTGGTAAATTTTTGGTATTTTTCTGATAAAATTCATTTTTAATGAATAGTGAAAAATACTGTATTTTAATTCAAAACTGCCTTTTAATCAAATTTATTTATATGGTTAGATTATATTTTTAAATAGTTACTAAGTGTAATTAGATTATATTTTTTCCATTTAATCTAATTGTAGTCATTACAAATAATTTCACATTGAAATTGGACATAAACAAGTGTCTATCTTTTGATAGTTATTATTTATTAAAAGACAAGTTTTTTATTTTGACAACAGGGATTGATTTTAGATTAATTAAATCAAATTATATGATTTTAATTTGGTAAAATATTAATCATTTATTAATTCGCAATATCAAATATAGATTAGGATAAATTTTGGGTATTTTTATGAAAAACTTCAATTTTTGATGAATAGTGAAAACACTAAGTAGTAATTAAAAAACCAAAATTTTCATTTAAATGAGATTTTATTACTTCTGTGAAATTAAATTCGAAAATATAACAAACATGGTTGTTATTAGTAAGTAAAATTTGGTTTAATAAGATGAAAATTATTTTTGGTGAATAGTATCTTTTGACTTTTATTTACCGCAGTTAAAGGTAAATAGGGTAATTTAAGGTAAACATAATATTATAATAATATTAAATTATCCTAACATGTATCATAATCTTATTGGATGATAAATTTCAGACCAAAGGCATCCTTGGGTTTATTTTCGGACCCCATGGACCAATATATGAGTGATAATGACACTTTATATTAATAAATTTAAAGTAATGACAAAAAAGACAAAAAACATATATCATTTAGTAAATAAATTGTTACATGGGGTTATAAAAGTTATATATTGGACTATAAATATTCATTTGAATGAAAAAATTATTCCCTACTTCACTATATTTTTTTTTTAAATTTTTAGACATCATGTAAATAATATTATTTATGACACAATAATGTTGTAGTGTTTACTGAATTAATGAATGATTTAAATAAATAAGATTATAAAGATTAAAACATTACTGAAAACCTATAAAATTCTTATTGGATGATTTTTTCTCAAACTTGAGTCATCTTATCTTCATCTTTAATGTGTTTTGGGCCTTTAGAAACTGAAAAATCATTATATAATAAAATAATATTTTCAAACTTTCCTAAAGAACCCCTCCTCCCCCTTATAAAAATCCATTGACTATAATCAACTACTCCCACCTCTGAATCCACTCATCTCGTCCGAAATCTGCCCAAATAAGATTTCAAGACCCCTATCTTCCATGTAGAAGCCTTACATTATGTAAGAGGCACTTCAAGAAATCCTCTGGGTTCAAACCAAAGGGAGTTACCCGATTTAAAGGTAACATCTTATCTTAAGTTCTTTTCTCTTATTTTACATCTCCACCTCTAAAATATTTTTATTACTTTATTTTATAAAAAAACTAGTATCCTCAATATACTAGGTTTTTTTATGATATGTATTTGAATTACACTTATACACACCTCCGTCTAATGGGAAAAGAACATACTGTTTCTATGGATGGCAAACTACTACCTCACGAAACGATGATTGTTCAATGTTCTTCTACCACCTCTTATGGTAACCATTATGATGGAACTATATTTCTATGTGATATATATTATATTTATATTTTCTATATAATTCTGTATTTTTCATTTATATCATACCCTTATGTTTTCCATAATGGGTAAAGGCGATAATTTCATTTGAGGAAGTGCAGACTATTGCCCCATCAAAGTGATATGACCCGTTCATGTCATATGTTGAATGTATAAAGGATAGAGTTAATAAAATTATATATGATATTATAAAAGAATTATATTATACCTATTCATCATTAAGTTTTCATTCCATTAAAAATTAAATAGAAATGAAAGTAGCGTTCATGCGTATGTATGGCTTACTGTCTCCATGAACGATGCATTTCATTTCTTATCTTCAAATGTTATGTAATATTATAAATAAATATATATACTTTATATATATGATATATATTATATTTAAATAAGGAATATCATTCTGGATATAATGCAATTCTGACCACATGGAAAATTCGTAATTATAACAAGTTCATTTTTGAAAAAAGTTCCAAACATCAACAAAAATGTTCGATGTGAACTCAAATAATTAATTAATTGTTATAAAATGGTAATAAGTGATATAAAAAGAAACAGAAACTTTAAAAACTTTCTTAATGAAGTAAAAATTAACTTATGTTTATTATTTAGGAAGAACATCGAACATACGAGTCAAGTTAGACACGAGGTAAGGGGCTTCTTATCTCACTTTTAATTTTGTGAGATTTCCATTATTCACCACTTATTTATTGTATATGGTGTATTTATAATTTTTTGGTTCATCTTGTGGTTATTAAATTTAGTTTTCATGACACGATTGATTACAACATGGTTAAGGGTTTTCATCTTACTTTTTATTCCCGTGAGATTCAGGCTATATTTGACACTATTTCCTTTTGTGTGGTGTATGTACTGACCATGATTGTATTATTTGTGTAATATACTTTAATTTATGGATATTTAAATATTCATTGTTTTATCCTTCATTCATGTGTTTTATGTTTCATAAGATACCAAATTGGCGAGGGATCATTTTAACCCAATTTCCATTCATTGGGATAATATTCTAATTCTTAATTATGTCATGCTATGATTATGTGTGGAATCACTGTTTATTTATTTATGTTGTAATTTTCAATCCCCTTTTTATGGATATAATTTTGATTCACATAATCAAAACTTTGATAAATTCTAATGTCATTTATATAAACATGATAAGGGTAGTCTTAACTCAATTCCCATTCATTGAGTTAAACATCCAAGTAATTAGTTTTGTTTCAAAAAGAACATGTGTGAATGTCCTCGGACTAATTCACATAGAATATCCAATCATATTTTATTTATTTATATTTGTCACACATTATTTGGTAATTTATTTATCCTTTAAATAAGGATACTATTTTTATAAGGGATTTCGCCTCAATTTAAATTCCATTGAGAATTCATTGTTGTTATGCACCAATTCACTTTTATATAGTGTTAATACTTTAATTTGGCATATTATATCATGAATCCATTTATTTTAATGATATTCTATTGTTTTTATTAATTTTATTCCCCAATTATTTTTATTCATGCGTCTGTCATTTATTTATAATCTCTTTATCTAAAATATTGTTTTAAATGATTTAAAGATTTATTCCTCTAAATATTTCTGATTAATGTCTACATTTTCAAATTTGTTTTTTGGATTTATAGATATGGACATTAATTTTTTAAAATGATAATTTATTTTAATGATTTAAATTGGTATGAGGCACTTTGATTCAACAATATCTTTATTAAAAGGTTTTGAAAATCAGTTGATAAAGCATTGATTGTGTCAATATCATGAAATGATATATTGTGATTTCAATGTGGAAATTTTATCTTTCCTTTATGCTAGTTTTATACATCGTGAATATTTTATGGTTATTGGGAATTTTTCAAGTATACGAGTGGTTCCTTGATAAACCTAGGATGGGTGAGCCTGAGATAGCTCTTCAATGCATTGGGTAACACGATAGAGGTAAATGATAATGTTTCTTTTGAGAGATCTAGGGAATATACTCTGATAGGTATTCCAAATGTAACGCCCTACGTATCTATGAATGCTACAATATAATTATGTTATGTATTACAAAAGTAACCTTTGTGATTTATGATTTCTATGTGTTATTCATCAATATTATGATTTCCTAAGGTATGTTAAAGAGCTTATGTTTTGTATGTATCAATTAAATAATGTTTTATTTCTTTATTTTATAACCCTTATTAATCTTTTTATGCTCATCCCATATTTTTAAATGTTTTCGTAGGGTATAAGGAAGGGTAAGAGAAAAGAATAACTGAAGAAGATTTATATTAAGAATAGTATTATTGTTTTCTTTTAATAATTTTTATTTTATGAAAAAAGGATACTGAGTAGTAGTGTCTACTTTGTAATTTTGGAGATGCAATGTAATATTTAGGGCCTAATTATCTAAAACACTAAACATAAAAAGATCCTCAATGTTAATTATTAGCTTAATTCTATATTATATAATGTTTAAGGCTAGGTCCTTATAGTTTGTATCAGAGGTCTGTTTAGATAACTTTAGAGGATAGGGTGTTATTTAAACATAATTGAGATAACCATAATGGTTAGCATATTCTAAAAAGTCATAGTTTTTTTGCTAAATTTAATGAGATTAAGATAACCCGAATAAGTATATCTTAGTATTTACCCTCCTCATAAGATATTATATGATGATTTTACTGAAATACTTACAATAACCTTTTTAGTTTTAGTAAATTGATGGATCTAGCAGGAACCAAAGTAACAGTTGATGTGAAGAAAACTGTGATGGTTTTCTAATAGAACAACTGAATAAAATGGGAGCTAGAATGGGAACTCTTGTGGTTATTCTCAACAAGCTATATGGAGTCATGAATAACCACATGAACCTTGGTGATTTTTATAAGGTATCGTATATGAAATAAACAAATCCCTACAGATTTTCAGGTAATAATCATAAAGGTAATTATATTTAAAAACCAATGTGTCAAGGATTTGGAAATAAACACCTAGGAAAATTATTTAAAGGGAGGGGAAGATGAAATAGATGTGGAAATGAAGGTCATAAAGAAAAAACCTACCATAGAAAAAGTAAGAACCCAGTTGACTCTAGGAAGGGGAATGAAGTTCATTCCGAGGGATCAATTGAATGTTTTAAATGTGATGTGCTTAGTCATTATACAAAAAGATGTACTATGCAGAAGGTTCAGTAATGGGATCACCAAGATCATAAAAATATATGTTTACCAATACCTAATGTCATTCCAATTGTTGATGAGGAAACTAACAATGACCAATGAAAGATGTGGATTATTCCTTAACTGATGTTTTGATTTTATTGAATCTTTGGATATGATTCATGATTTTCTTTGTAGAAAAAATTATTTAAGAATATGTTTAAAAATAATGGTTAATGAATCATGAATAAAATTTAATGAGTAAACACATAAGGGTTTCAAGAGTTATGGTATATTTTAGGATGATGAAATTCTTCAATGTATTAAGGCTCTTTTGATGATGAGATTATTTTGGAAGAATTTTTCTAGTATGCGTATCCCTGATGTTTGATATATGAAAATGTTATTGAAGGAATAATTATCTTTTCTTTTGTGGATATAGTTATAAATATCATTTGGATTTATATGATCCTTGAATTTGAGGAAAATACAGGTTATTTCTTTTGAGATGAAAATGATTGGTATGAGATAAAATTTGGGGTTAAAATATGTTATGGTTAATTTTGAGATATTTATCTCATTTTTGGGAATTCTATAAAAATATTTAATTTTTGAAAAAAGGGAAAACACAAAGACCATGTGACAACCTATCTTGTCGAAAAAATCTACGGGAATCGAACCCACAACCAAAGTGGTATTGAGATTTATTGCCTACCACTAGAGTGCATGAAGTCCCTGATTAGTATGAATTGTTATTTTAGTTAAATAATTTTATTGATAAAGAATAATATAATTTGAGATATTATGTTTAATCAAATGGATATCATTTTTATAGGAAAATGATTTGGGGATTAAGTGATAAAGGTTATTTTGGAATACTTTTTCTCTTTTTGGGAAACTATATGCCTAAGGAAAATAGAATACTTAGTGATTTCAATTGATGAGTAATGGTGGAATTTTATTTTGGAAGAATTTATGTTATTATTATGGACATATGTCAAATTAGGTTATTTATGGAAATGATTTACCTATCATAGAGAATATGTGATTTGGTTAATTACACTTCAGTATGAGACTTTAAGAGTAGTATATGATATTTGGAGATAAATGTTAAGATTTAATATGGAAGACTATGTGATCAAATAATTATGAATTTTGGGTTTCAGATATAGTTTGGATTATTTTAATGAATTTTATGGAAATTTTTGTATTGAATGGTCTTTGTTGGTATTTGGGTATTGTTTATTCAATTTTTTAGATTAAGAGTAGTATTTTTTTTTAAAGATTATTCTTTTTGTGGATTATCTGATCTTGTTCTAACCATTTTGGTATTTGATAATGTCTAAATATGGGAAATATATGGTTCCTTTTTTGTAGAAAATTTGATTCTATAGAAGTTCATTCTAGCATTTTAGGTGTGACCATGTCATCTTGAATACTCATCATTTGGAGAAAAGATGAGTTTTTGGTAGAAACTTACTAAAGGATAAAACTATACTTTAAAAGTAAGTATATTTCCTTATGCCCTTAGTCAATATCATAAATATATTCTACCAATTAATGAAATGGAATATTAAACAAAAACATTTTCCATTAAATTTTCCTACTGGGGAATCAAAGACCATTTATCCAATCACAAGTTTGTCATTTTCTGGTGGTTAACTTTCTCCAAATCATGTTTTCTATCACTCTCAATCAGAACATGACATTTATTTTCTCCTTAATATCTAGTTTTTCTTACATGGAATCCTAGTATGGGTTATATCAGGTGACCTTTATACATATCTTTCTTTCTTTTAAAGTGACAGTTTTACTTAATCTTTTTCCGATGTGGGACTTTTAATGGAGTTAACAAGACCAATTTTAAAATTGCGAAGATGCAATTCCCAAAAGGGGAAAGGATGTAACATCCCAGGTGAGTAATGAATATGAAATTTTTATATTTATTAATATTTTTGAATTAAATATTAAATTTACATTAAAGGGGATTCAATGTTTGACGGTATATCCGACACACAAGAACATGTTTCTTTGAAATCTAACAACGCACACTACGTTGGGTCTTACGAAAAAATAATAATGTAATATTATTTTAAATGGTAGTTAACACCTATCCATTTTATTAAAGGGAATGAACAAAACTTACTATATTATGATTAAACATGTTTCTTAAATGTTTTTACATTTATCCAATAAATGTTAGAGGCGTAAAATGTGAATGAATCTAATTTTAAGCATAAATACTATAATATTCTTTAAAAGATCCATTTAACGCCTTTTAATGGAGAACCATTTTTAAATCTAGTTTTTGTGACTTTTATATGTTATATGGGACAAAATAAAATTATACTTTAGAATCGGGACATCAAAATTTACTTTGGGTAATGTTTTGGTATTTTTCTAATAAAATTATTTTTTTAATGAATAGTGAAAAATTATGTATTTTAATTCAAAACTTCCTTTTATTATAATTTATTTATATGGTTAAATTAAATTTTCAATTGGTTTTAATGTGTAATTAGATTATATTTTTTTCCATTTAATCCAATGTTGGTCATTGGATGAAATTAATCTTTGAAATTCGACATCAATAAGTGTCAATCTTTTGATAATTATTATTTTTAAAAGACACCTTTTTTGTTTTGAAAATTAATATTAATTTTAAATTAGTTAATGAAACTTATATGTATTAAATTTGGTAAAATATATATAATTTTTGAATTCAGAATATCAAATATAACTTAGGCATAATTTTTTTTTATTTTTCTGAAAAACATCAATTTTTGATGAATAGTGAAAACATTGAGTAGTAGTTAAAAACTGACTTTTTCATTTAATTGAAAATTTACCACTTATGTGAATTGAATTTAAAAAATCTAACATACATTGTTGATATTAGTAAGTAAAATTTGGTTCAATAAGATGAAAATAATTTTTGGTAAATAGTAACTTTTGACTTTTATTTACCGTGGTTAAAGGTAAATATGGTAATTCAAGGTAAAAATTATATTATAATAATATTAAATTACCCTAACATGTTTATTAATATTATTGGTTGATACATTTACAACTATTTCCATCCTTGGGTCGATTTTGGGACCCCATGGAGCCACTTAAGATTGATAATGACACTTTATATTAATTAATTTAAAGTAATGACAAAAATGACATAAACATATATTATTTAGTAAATCAATTATTATATGGGGTTATATAAGTTATATATTCGACCATAAATATTAATTTTAAATCTGAAACTATTTCCTATATCATGGTATTTATTTTAATTTTGAGACATCATATAAATTAAAATATTTAGGACACAATAACGATGTAGTGTTTATCTCATTAATGAATGATTTAAATAAATAAGATTATAAAGATTAAAACAATATCCAAAACCTATCCAATTCTTATTGGATGATTTTATTTCTAACAATAGTCATCTTAGATTCTACTTTAATGAGATTTGGACCTTTACAAACCGATAAATCATTATATAATAAAATAATATTTTCAAACATTCCTAAAGTACCCCTCCTCACACTCATAAAAAGCCCTCACCTCTAACCAGTTAATCACACCTCTAAAGCCTCTTGGATCATCCAACCACAGCCCCAAAAATCTCTAAATATTCCAATCTACCACCTAGAAGCCTTACCATAGGCATAATGCATTTCAAGACATCCTTTTGGTTCAAAGCAAAGGGAGTTACCCAATTTAAAGGGAACATCTTTTCTTAAGTTATTTTATTTTATTTTACTTATTCAATCCCATAAAATCTTTTTATTACTTTATTTTATAACAACACCAGTATAAAAAATATACTGGGTTTTTTTATGATAATTATTAGATCTACACTTACACACACCACTGTCTAATGGGTAAAGAACATACTGTTTCTATGGACAACGAACTACTGCCTCACGAAACGATGATTGTTCAATCTTCTTCTACCACCTCTTATGGTGGCCATTATGAGGGAACTATATTTATATGTGATATATATTATATTTATATTTTCTATATACTTCTGTATTTTTCATTTATAGAATACCTTTATGGTCTCCATAATGGGTAAACACGATAATTTCATTTGAGGAAGTGTGGACTACCGCCCCCTCAAAGTGATATGAATCTTTCATGCCATATGTGGAATGTATAAAGGATGGAGTTAATAAAATTATATATGATATTATACTGGAATTATAATATAACTATTTATAATTATCATTTCATTCCATTAAATACAAAATAGAAATGAAAGCAGCTTTCATCCATACGTACGACTTACCATCTCCATGAACGGTGCATTTCATTTCATATCTCAAAATGTTATGTAATATTATAAATACATATATATAAATGATATATATGATATATATGATATATAAATCATGTATATAATTATGGATATAATGTACTTTTTACCACAAGGACAATTTGTAATTATAACAAGTTCCTTTTTGACAAATGTTCCGAACATCGACAAAATGTGAGATATGAACTCAAATAATTAAATAATTGTTATAGAAAGGTAATAAGTTATATAAAATGAATAATAAACTTGAAAAATTTTCTTAATGAAGTATAAATTAACTTAATTTTGTTATTTTGAAATAACATGTAACATACATGTCAAGTCGGACATGAGGTAAGGAGTTTCTTATCACATTTTTAATTCTGTGAGATTTCCAATGTTCATCAATTATTTATTTCATGTGGTGTATTTTGTATAGAAATTTAATATATATTATCATGATTCTATTTATATTCATGGTATTTTGCGATTCATTTGGTTCTTATTAACATTTTTTCTTACGACTCGATTGATTACAACGTGGTAAGGGGTTTTCATCTCACTTTTTATTCCCATGAGATTCATACTATATTTGCCACTATTTCCTTTTGTGTGGTGTATGTACTACACATGATTGTATTTTTTTGTAATATAATTTAATTTTTTTGTATTTACATCTTAATTATATGATCCTTCTTTCATGTGGTGCATGTTTCGTAAGTTACCAAATCGGTAAGGGAAATTATTAACCCAATTTCCATTCCTTGGGCTAATCTTCTAATTCTTAATTATGTCATGCTATGATTAGGTCTAGAATTATTGTTTATTTATTTATGTTTTAATTCTAACTCCCCTTTTTTGATATACTTTTGATTCCAATTATAAATCCATTGATAAATTCTCATGTCATTGATATGAACATGATAAGGGTAATCTTAACTCAATTTCCATTCATTGAGTTAAACATCCAAGTCATTAGTTTTTTTAAAAAGAACATGTGTAAATTTAATTTGATTTATTCACACAGAATATCCAATCATATTGAGTTTATTTATATTTTTCCACATTATTATGTAATTTATTTATCCTTAATCTAAGGATACAATTTTTATAAGGGATTTCCCCTCAACATACATTCCATTGAGAATTCATTGTTGTTATACACCAATTCACTTCTTTATTTTGTCTATACTGTCCTTTGGAATATTATATAATGAATCCATTTATTTTCATGATATTATAATGTTTTGATTGATTTTATTCCTCAATTATTTTTATTCAAGCATCTCTTATTTGGTTAATAACTCTTTAACTAAAATATCATTTTAAATGTTTTAAAGATTGATTATTTTAAATATTTCTCATTAATGTCCATGTTTTCAAAATGGTTTTTAGGATTTATTGATATGGACATTAATTTTTTAAAATGATAATTCCTTTAAAAGTTTCAAAGTGGTATGGGACACTTTGATTCAAAAATATCTTTTTTAAATGTTTTTGAAAATGGTTTTATAAAGCTTTGATTATGTCAATATCTTGAAATGATATATTGTGGTTGCAATGTGGAAATGTTATATTTCCTTTAGGCTTGTTTTATGTTTTATTACTATGTTATGGTTATTGGGAATTTTTCACGTATATGGGTGGTTCCATGATAAAACATTGGAGAGTGAGCCCGAGATAGCTCTCCAATGCATTGGGTAATGTGATAGAGGTAAATGATAATGTTTCTCCTAAGAGATTTATGGAATATACTGTGATGGGTATTCCTAATGTAACTCCCTATGTAGCTGTGAAAACATCAATGTAAGTATGTTATGTATGGCATAATTTACCTTTATGATATATGATTTATATCTGTTATTGATAAATCTTATTATTTATGGGGTATATCAAAGAGCTTTTGTTTTGTATTTGTTGATGAACTAATGTTTTCTATCTTTATTTTATAACCCTTACTGATCTTTCTATGCTCATCCCAAGTTTTTTAAATGTTTTCACAGGTTATAAGGCATGGTAAGAGAAATTAAGAAGTTGAGGATATTTATATAAAGGAAATACATATTGTTTTCTTTTAAGAATATTTATTTTATGAAAAAATGGATACTGAGTAGAATTGTCGACATTATAATTTTTGATATGTAATGTAGTAATTGTGGCAAAATTCTCTAAAAATATAAACATGAAATAATCCTCAATTTCAATTACTATCTTAATTCAATAATATGTAATGTTTAAGGATAGGGCCTTATAGATAATGTATGTTTTCATTGAAGGAATGAACCTAAACATGGGATGAGAATCTCTATTAAATATTACCAATCAACTGGAGGAAATATGTGCTCTATATAGGAGTAAACCAAGCATGGGAAATATGGAATTTTTTGTTTTAGGTCAAACATATAACACCTTATTATTATGTAAATGATATGTGAGATGGGGAATAATAGATCAAAGTCTTTCCTACATACATCAGACTTGAATGAAGAAATTGTAAACCATGGTGTTGGGAGTGCTCAAATCAGGATACAGTATGCGGGAAAAATATGGAAGGGATGACTATAGAATAAAGTTTAATTTTTTTCCCAACATAATCACATCAAATATTAGAAGGAAATAATAGGCTTCTCTTGAGGGAAAAGTTACCATTGTTTGACAAACCCATTTTTTGTATGTTTTATGAAATTCTAACTAGGTAATATTACAGCACAGTCAAACAATGGAATCCATTAGCAGAAAATTCTATTTTTTGAGCTACTTAATTCAAAGAAAACTGGTGTGTGTTACTGTATAGTTAAGAAATTGAGTCACCAGGTATCAGAAAATATATTATCATGAGTTGTAGAAATATTATGAAGATTCTAAAGTGTCCAATATTTTGTGAATGATGTATTTATGTTATATGTTCAAGCACAAATGAAGCATTTTTACCAATATTAGACATCATGTGTATAATAACATTCATTGATCTGACTCATATGTATATGTGGGGGTATCACTATTTCCTTGGGGGGCCCCCTCTTGAGGGGACCCAAATCATAAGCTCTTGCATAGATCATTATATTATGGAATGAGAGGAGAAATATTATCTGTACCAAATGGATGGGACTAGGGCATGAGGCCTTGGTGTCACTATATATCTTAATATAATGAGAATGAAGCCACACATGGTTATTATAGTACCATCCAGTTTAATGTCATGTGGTGAGGACATCATCTGTGCAGATTAATTTCATGCAGTAAAGATGTATGTGACTCAACATGAAAAAGGAATATTATGGATGGACTAGGGTATAGGTCATGGGTCTCATTATGTATCTTAAAAAGGATGGAATCAATCCACATATAGTTCTAAAAGTAATGATCCCACACATTGATCATATTAATGTGTGGAGGATAAAGGGGGTTATTTTTGAAAATATAAGCTCATACATATGGTGAGAACCCATATTTGATCTTGTCATGTAGATCTAACTCATACATGGGTGGGGGTATTTACAATATTTTTTTTGTGGACAGGTCCATGATTGGATATCTGGATATCTATATGCACTCTATTATAATAAAAATAAATCAACATGCAGTTATTGAGGAAATCATGTTGTTTATTGTAATTTGGTGATTACATATGGTGTTCCATTTAATAACATTCAATAAAAACCATACAAACATGTTGTATATTGATATTCCTTACATGTGTGGGAATTTTTTTTCCTAAAATCCTAAGACCACGTGAGATCTAATCAGTGAGAGAAACAATGAGTGGTAAACACTTCTTTCATGTCAAAAAAGGAAACACAAGTGAAGGGAAGGGGAATTTAAATTTCTATAGTGAGGAAAAAGATGAACCTGTGTTATATTGGGTAAATATAGAGTGTTGGACAAAGTATTACATTTTTTCCATCACTACGTACCTCACTAGAATTAAAATCAAACCACATGTAGTTCTTGAAGAACCGTGTAGTTTATGGTCATGGGACATTAAGGGAGGATTGACATAGTGTGAAGGGGTATTGTGGCTAGATCATTGGATAGGACATGGTAATCACTATATATCTTCTTCAAGCGTGAATCAAGACACACATAGTTCTTCAAAAGGGTCTCTATCTAGTATTGACACATACACAATGAGAGGGGTATTCTTTATGGATGGGACTGATAATAGATATTTCAGCGTCACTACATATCCCATAGGAAGGAGAATCAATCCATACATAGTTCTAGAATGATTGTGTCATTTATCATCATGTAACATGGAAGTTGACTGTATAGTTAATCACCTTATAATAAAAACATGGGATACCTGAAGTGAATGAAATATTATTGATGGATCGAGATATATGATTTGGATATCACTATATATCTTACTGTAGTAAGAATTAAGTCACATATAGTTGATGAATATTTTTCCACACATGAATCATACATTGATGTGGGTAAACAGGCATTAATGAATTCCAGAACTATTATTGGGACCAATAAACATGTCACTATATATCTCGTTTTAATGAAAATAATGAAATATATTAGGGAAACATCCATATTTAGATCTAGTTTTACATCAGAAAAAGGTGATTTTTCTTTTACTTTATCATGATTGGAACTAGGATGGGAGGTAAGAGTGTCGCTACATATACTATTAGAATGAGAATCCAACCACACTTAGTTCTTGAAGATATTTTTTATTTTTTCACAATGAAACGAGTACATACACCATGATTTTTAATGTGACGTAGTGAGGACATGATAATTTTGGGTCTTATAATTAATAAGGAGGCCCATGTTCCACTATGGATGATAAATTATGTGAGAAAGTTTTGCACATGGTAGATTCCTATAGTTTCATCCTCATGTTTGGAAAGAGGGAATCTCGACCAGCTGATTGGTTAAAGAGTTGTGATATGGATGTACACCTGAGATAGAGGTTCATATTTATGAGTCTGTGAGAAGTGTCTCAACTCATGATATTTCAAATATTCATAATGTCATGTGAGAGGGACATTAACCATGGAGTTTAATGTAATGAAATGTGGAATAATAGTGCAATGTAGTTTCATGATTGGAGACTAGAACCATATTTCAGGTAGTTTATCATCATGTGATAGAGAAGAGTATTCTTTGAAGTTTAACATATTACAATTGAGGTGATGTTCATGCATTTTAAGGACATGTGATAGGGAAAAACTATGTAGTCTAATGAATTGTAGATGACATGTCTTTTGTGTTCTTAGAGGAAATATTTATTCAAGAACCATGCATTGGTTGGGTTCATAGTAATCTATCCATCTATATAAATTATGTAATAAGCTCCATCATAGTGGAAACTGTATATGTAGTAACATACTTCGAACATTACATCATGATTTGGTGGATTCATTACTGGTATCATTAGTGTTTTTAGGACCAATTCTAGTTCTCATTAGAGGAATGAGTGGAGGTAGACCTTCTTGTTCAAGGTTTATACTATCTGGTTGGGATATAATATCAGGTGATGCAAGGTGTGAAATCATTTTTTCATCCATTCCATCCATTTTATGCTTCCATTTCTAGGATATCTTATTTTTGTAGATATGGTCACATATAGAAATATGGAGTGAGGTTTATTAAAAATCAATGGGAAATAGTATATCCATTTTGTATACCAGTGTGTATGTTTCTCCCAGGTAGCAGTTTGAGTTGAGGACTAGTAATCCTATAAGGATTGAAACATCTTTTCAGGATAAGATTTTTTATCTTTATACACTATCTTCTATATTATTTTTGGACGGGCCCTATTGAATGCCTCTATCTATCCATTATCCACTACATGATATCAAGATTAGTGGTTAGATTTGATATGGTACACATGATACTGATTTCTACCTTATCAAAACAATCATTATTTTCATTTACTATATGTATTGTGCGAGGGACACTAAATCTGGTAATTATGTTGTATTTTATGAAGATTACAATTCTTTTGGACCGACTTCTTTTAAGGGAATATCATCGTCCCATTTGGTGAAAAAAATCTATAAAAGGTAAGAAATATTTGAACTTACTGGTAATAGATTTCGAGTATGGCCCAACAACATCGTTTCCCCGTATCAAAAATGGCCAAGAGAATTTGATTCTATATAGAAACTCTAAGGGTGGATGGATAAAGATCACATGGACCTTGAAAGAATGAAATTTATTGTTGAATTATTGGTAATATTGTTTCATCGAAGGCCCAAATTATCGAATCCATCATAGTTAATCAGAAATCTTATACCCAAACTAGTGGTATCAATAGGATTAAATATTTTATACTTCAATAACAACCTTAGTATTTTCTCGGTTGATATAACTTATAAATACTACATAAAAGCCTCATTTATAGAGGATATTCTATTAATTTACTCCATCACAAAGAGTTATTTTTGGCTTCCCTATACTTCATTTTCTCCCTCCCAGAACTATCTAGTGGGAGTACTCCATTTTGAAGGTATTCAAATATATGTATCATCCACCCAGTTGCTAGACCATGTGGATTAGGGATAGGGTTTACTTAACTGATATCTTAGGTTCCAATTTGAATGAATTGTAAATCCATTTGGTGATAGCCAATACTGATGACTATTTTTTCCTTTTTTAGTCCAACAATGATATATCTACCTTTAACAATGCATATTTATGAGTATTCTAGGATCATGGGACCTGATTTAATGTTGGATAAAAGGGTAACTCTGCCATTAAAATTCATATGTAGCCAAGAAGGGTGATGAGATCTTATTTTGAAATTTCATAATCCCTGTTGATATGTTTGATTATCATATATAAGCCTCCTTTCACCTCAAAGTTCTCGACTGGTATTTGGATTACCAATTCTTTGAATGTAACGAGGTCCTAATATTACACTTATTTATTGGTACATATGTCTACTAATAGGAAGCTGTAAGGAAAGTTTTCCTTTTTAGGTTAATGTAAGATAATCCCTAACCCCAATGTTTTGATCTTATGATCTTTAATTATCTTCCCTATTTTTCTCCTTTATGAACCATAAAAATAAATATCCCACATTTGGGGTCTTTACTGAATCGAAAATATATATTTATCTGGAAAATCAGTGTTGAATTACATTGTTTCCTTAGATGGGTGTCTGGAACTGAAATTGGTAATGACCTATCCTTTCACTAATTAACTATTAATGATTTATATATCAGATGGATGTTGGATAACCACTTACTATGAGAAAATTCTTGCCAATATGATTACTTAAGATATATTTGAGAAAGTTATTGATAGAGACCAATTGGACTTGGTGGTGCTGAATGTAGTGCCTCCGTTTTGGAATTGAAAATACATTTTATATGAATATCTTCTCAATATCTGAATAATGAGTCTCATCATTGAGTATTGTATGAGTGATATAATAAAGGGTTTTTCAATTCCCACAATAATTAGTTTTATCAATTAATGTTCTTTGTGATCGATCAAGAACCATTTTATATATAATGATTGGATTTCCCTAAACAAGTGGCACTACTACTGGTGGTCTCGAAAATTATATCTTAAGATATTAAAATGCTTCCTAACTATTATTTTTTCATGATTTTGACCCCATTATTAATTAGTTTGGTGAAGTGAAAACAATTTCCTTTAATTTTTACTACGAAGCGATGTATATAGGAAAAGTTTGGTTGAATTCCTCTCAACTCATTAAGGTTGTGGGGAGGTTTTAGGATAAGAAATTATTTTTTTCACAAGATCAAATTTTTGGTTGGGACTAAATATCAAAAAGGAGAGAAATTATCCTGATTTTACCCCAAGAGAACATTTTATGGGGTTCATCATCAGGATTTATTATTTCAGTGTATTGATGAGGGTCTCCCAGTCATCCCGGTGATCATAACATTGTCAATACATAACCACTATATCACCGATGAAACACTTGACAAACATCCCAAGGAAGGGTTTGAAGATATGATACATAGTAAGTTAGTATTTGGTACCAATGTTTTTTAATCCAAATTGAATTAATCGATATAAAAATACTCCCAAAGGGGATCTAAAAGTCTTGACCTGTTCTACATCTCGGGCCATTAGAATTTGGTTTAACGATGAAAAGTCATCCATGAAAGAAAGGGATTGATAATCCTTTCTAACATAAATCAGGAGTTTTATGATTGGAACCATGAATTCATCTTCCAGACAGTTTAGGTTGAGATTTTTAATGTCGAAGAAAGCACCAATTTTCCCATGCTTCTTCTTCACCATGAAAATATTGACAATATAATTTTGATATTGTTCCTGTCAGATGATATAGAGATTGATGATCTTTCTCATATTAGAGTCAATTTTAGAGGGCTGAGTTTGATATGTCTTTCGGGCCACTTTTTTTGTTTCCATAATGGTCTTCTAGAAAACCCATGTGATGGGTTGGAAACTCAGGATAAAGGCCTCACATCTCTATTTAAATAAAAAAAATATATCATGATGTATGTTTTTTAAGAATATACGTCATGTTCCTCAAAACTAATCGTAGTTACTTAACTACTCTAATCCCAGAGCTGATGTGTACTACCATTACATTAACCATATTACAAATAATCAAATCCCTAAGGAAAAAATAGTATATTTGTATTGGGAAACTAGATAATGCATGATTATTTTATTACAAATGAATAAAATATTTTTAACATAATTCCTTTCGATAATAAGTTTATTCCCAAATAGAATATCCATACATATCTTTCTTAGTACATGTATTGGATTATTGGGTAAAGGAAAAAAAATAAATGTGATTTAATATAGTTGGTAAGGGTTAAGTAAAATAGAAAAAATAATGAATAAATGAGAAAAATAAATATGGAATTGTAAATAACATAATATACATTCCATGTAATCAATAAAACGAGAGGGAGTGCATAAACAAGACGTAAAGGTAAATAACTGAACAAACATGCAATTTAAAATAATATGATATGTAAAGGTAAATAACATAAATCCATTCCATTTAATCAATATATTGTGAATTAAATGGATACATATATTTTTTTCATAGTGAAAATATCAATGAAAATATTAACTCAATCAATATGATGTCAATGGTGAATTATTGTATGCCATGTTTCTTAGGTATATGCTAAATTTACCATCACGAGCATTCAAAAGTTGGTTTATAACATAATGAGTGAAAACCCCACTAAAGATAAATAATTTATTTATTATATGAGACTACTAATCCATCGAGGGGATAACTGTAACACTTCCCCATCCGTGTCATACCTATCCAAATAATTTCTCATATATTGAATAATTTATTTTATTCAGCATAAATGTGTATTATCAAATTTCTACATTGAGTAAAACCTGAGGATTTATCAATATTTATCGATATATCAAATCAATATCAATTTAACCACCATATGTAAAAATTATATACAGTTTATGAATTGAACTTATCCTTTATAAAATATATGGATAATTAAGGGGAATTTAATGATCACAGTTCACTGGAAGATGAAAATTTCAAGGGAAGTTTAAAAATGATTCAAGGAGTGGAATATAAATACTATACATGGGTAAATAAATCATGATTAATCCAACATAATAATAAGTATCATATCAATACAATATATCCCATGTGGATGAAAGTGAATATTTTTTATTGTTAATGATTCAAAATACTATAAAACGATCTTTTTAAATCATTCTTCAAGAAAATTTCCTTTTAATATTTGAAAAAATATTAAAATCCCTTTTCAATGAAAAAAAAAATTTGTTAAAATTTATCCTTCTAAAATAATAAAATAATCTTCAATGAAATGACTATTAGTAAATCTATATGTTCTGTTCAAGGTAAAAATAACATTCCTTTTCTGGGAAAACTGTTTAGAAAAGTGTCTTATTTGTAAAGATATAAGAATATTCCATATAAAAATTTGGTAAAATAAAAAAGGGTAAAATTTTCATAAATAAAATCCTTTGGAATGATGATATAATTATGGAAAACCTTTTTATAATAAATTCTTTTTAAGAGAAAATATGTAATCTGAATAAAGAGAGAAATGAAGTCAGGTTTTTATAAAAATATTTTATGAATCATTTTGATTACCAAATATTAGAATATCTTTTACTATTATAAGAAAAATTTAATGAATAACCATAGGAGAATAACATTAAAGGTTTTATCAATAAATTTCCATATAAATCCCATTAATTTAATTTTATATATAAGCAATCTTGATTAGAATGAGATTGTGAAATAAACCATGAAAATGATCATAACATTTTAATGAGAATTGATATGTTAATTTATTATGTGTATGAACTATAAATACACATATAATAATTGGAAACAGATAAGTGGATATTAAATGTCACTATACACATTATCATATAATATTAATGACAATGAAGATGTAATATAACCTAATGAAAAGGTAATTGGTATATGAAATTTCATTACAACTTATTAATTTTAAGATCCAATCCTCTTAGATGAAATAATTCAAACTTAAACTAACAACAACATTAATAATTAAGTGTTTATGATAATAAAATTTTAAAAGGGAAGTATATGCATCGTATTAAATAAACATGGAGCATAACACTACCTTATGTCTTAATGCAAGGAAATGCATACGAAATATCTTACCTCGAGTTTCCTTTGAGGTGATGGTGCTTTATACTTATATATTGTTTTAAACATGTCACAAAATAATAAAATAACAATAATCATATTTATAATAATATATATGATATTATTATAATATTTTGTTACACATTTTTTCATAATCTTTCATTATATTTATTATGTTGGGTGTTAATTGCCTAGTTATTTGTAGTATGTCTTGACTCATTATTTTTTAATCCAATTACATAGATAATGATTTTTTCATATAAATAATTTAAAAAATTATTTAATTATCTTATAAATTTATTAAATATTTTTTTATAAAAATACATAATATCAGGATATAGGAATTGAAATTAATAATTCATGGATATGGTAGGTCATACATACACATGAACACTACTTCCATTTCTTTTTCATATTTAAAATAATGAAAAAAATTGATATATATGTAGATAATAATTATAGTATCATATTTATTTCATATATTTAAGGTATTGTTTTTTAAATTCATTATTAAAATATTCCATTTAAATTGTGAATGAATCACATCACATTGAGGAGGCGGTAGTCCACATGTCCACAGACGACATTATCTTATTCCCACGAAATATAAGGCATTAATTAATGGTTAAATAAAAATATATAAAAGCATAAAAAAATTAAAAATATTATATATATCATATAGAAACATAAATACATCTTTTTCCTCACCATTAATCGTGGTAAATGGAATAATGAACAATATCTGTTCGGGAGGCGGTACTCCTCCGTACACTGAAACGATGATGGAAAATCCAATTTTATGGATGTTTGTGTATGTATAGGTATAAATATTTTTAAAGACCCGAAAATTTCATGGAAATGTTTTTATTAATTTCTTTGTAATTTTATGAGTGTGCAGTTTCAGACGGAACATGATTCCGAGGCCCGGTGTGCCCAGAATAATTTTCTGAAGTCTTGCTAAGATTAAATTAACGCTCATAAGCAGTTTTACTGAAAAAGTGTAATAACTCTTAAATGGTTACTCAAATCATAAATCTGAGGGCACCGTTGCGCTCAGGATGGCATGTTTACCCTAGGCGCGACTTACGTTTAGTCGGCGCGGCCCTCCTATGAGAAATCCCAAAAATGACTTAAACGTAAATAAAATAATTTAATAAATTATTTTATTTTTCAAATGCTTATAACTCACAAACGGTAGCTCCGATTAAAAATCTGAGACAACTGCTGAACTCGTGAGGGCATGGTTTATTTAAGCGGATACTAACTTTGGCCGGCACGGGCCACCAGAAAAAGTTAGTTTTTGGCCGCAAATAAAATAATTAAATGAAAATTATTTTATTGTAAAATTTGTATCTTTTAAACGGTAACTCGGATTGAAAATATGAGAGTACCGTTTGATTCGTTGGGGCGTGTTTCACTTAGTTAGAGCCTGACCTTGACCGGCACGTGTCGAGGGTGACTGATAATAATTTTCCAAACTTTTTTTCTGGTACATTCCGTAAACGTACGAGCGGGTTTTTCTAACTTTTGAACCGGTGCTCGGAATTGAATTCCGAGGGCACCGATGGATTCACAGCACCGTTAATTGCTTAAGAAGATCTTTTTCGAAGTTGCTTTTTCACAGGAGGAGTTGTTAAAAAATTTGTGGAAGATAAAATAAAAATTTAGTTACATTTTTTATTTCTTTAAAAGTGGTTATATCCTTTGAGTGGAAGTTAGGGAACTACCCATGAGAGGTTAAGAGGGTGGTGGGGCCCACATGAGACCCTAACCCCCCTTGATCTTCCCATAACCCCCTTGACCTCCCATAACTCACCTCCCACTTTAATATTGTAACTCCACTTTAACTTGAGTGACTCCTCTCCTCCTCACCACCCACATTAATTCATTCCACCTAAACATTAATTAATTTGACAACTCAAGATCAATTAATTAAGTGTGTTGGCTTTGAATTTTGTAATTTTGAATGCATGGCATGGGTAAATAAAATAAGGTGGAGCCTTATTTTATTTTGGTTAGAATTGTTGTGTTAAGAGGAAGGGAAGAGAGCATTTGAGTTTTGAAGAACTTCCTCCTCTGAAGAAGAACGCTTCATCTCCTTTGTTGAAGAACGTAAAGAACACCGAAGCTTCGACGAAGAACATCGTCTCGTCTTGCACCTTCTCTCCACATCGAAGGAAGCGAGACACCACATTCTTCATCGAGCGATCACCGACGATGTGCCTTCTCCTCTTCTTCCTCCGCATCAAGAGAGGAGACACCACCGTGGGGAACGTCGCCATTGACGACGATTCACCCTCCGACGTCAACGGAATCAGCACCGATCTTCCGCGACATCCGATCATCGTGACGCTTTCCTCTTCCGCGGCTCGACGACGTGTGACGTCTTTGCAAGGTAGGGGTTTGGTTTTCATGTCATGAATAATTTTATACGTTCTTTGATATCAACGGCCAACTGTTATCAAAATAACGGAGGAGGTCAGTCCGCACAAACACGGCCGAACCTCCTCTCCTTTTAATTTGTTGGTTATCTATGTTGCTTGAAATGGAAGCGACACAGTGTCATCGCACCATGCTGGAATTTAGAGAATCACGACGAAGAAGCGCGACGCCGTCGCGCTGCGCCTTCGAGGTCGAACGAATCCGCGATCGAAGTCAGGCTATGGCGAAGGGGCATGGTGCCGTCGCGCCTTGCCGGAAAAGCACGAAGATGGCGCGTTTTTAACGTTGAGTGCGGATCGACGAGCGATGACAAATGGGGCCGAAATGTCGTTTGAATTCCTTCGCAGTAAAGATCGGGTCTCGGGAGGACTGTTGGTGAAGGCGGTTGGCGAAACGGACCACCGAGCACGTCTGATGGTCCACAGAAGGTGGCAGCGGCGCGCCGATAGAGCAAACCGTCGCGGCTATGCCGCGGTGGTGGGACTTGAACCGGAATGGTCGGGCCGTTCCGGGTTTGAGGCGGCGTGACTTTAAGCCGCGCCAGGTTGACAACTGGGGGGGGGGGGGGTTTGTAACCCCCCGCACCCGTCGCGCCGCGCCAGTGCGAGGCTAGCTGGCTGCCCAGGCCGGGCCGGGCCGTACCCAGTTGGGCCGAACCCGGACCCAGTTTGGGTCGACCCAGTTCGGCCGACCCAGGGGGGTTGGGCCGGGCCGGGCCGGGCCCAGACCCCCGTTTTCAGACCTCTTCGGTCTTTCGCCTATAACATGGGCTACAGACCTCCGACCGATGCACCGTCAGTTGAGATGTGATCCTTGGATCGAGACGGTCATTTTGGTATACTACACTTAAGGTTTCGGAGAACTTTGGGTTTGGCCGCGTTGGTTCGGATACGAAACCAACCGGGCCCTTGGAGTGGAAACGCTTATATCTTGAGTTCCGGACGTCCGATTGACGTGCCGTAGACTTCGTTGGATTCCTCTTGATGATACGGAACTTTTGGAATACTTCTCATGAGTTTTTATTGCTGTTGGATAGTGGCCGGGTTGGATTGTACCTGAAATCCAACCGGGCCCCTGGAACAGAAAAATTGATATCTTTCAGACCGGATGTCCGTTTGACGAACCATCAGCAGCGTTGGTGATCACGTTGAGAAATGGTCCCTATGAGTGTACCCTATGAGAGTTCGGGGTACATTTGAGATATGGCCAGGTTAGTTCGTATACGAAACCAACCGGACCCCTGAGACGAAAAGGCTAATAACTCACAGATCGGGCGTCCGATTGACTCGCCGTCTGTTGCGTTGAGACCCTTATGAAGAGGCGTTCCTTTGAGATACTTCTTAGTGGGAATTTTGATACTTGGAGTATCAACCTGTAGCTCATGGAGCGGACCCTACCGGAGACGAGCATACAGAGTACGGAGACGGTGTAGCTGGCTGTGACCGATGACTGCTTGTCCGATTCGATTCGGAGTGACTAGAATAGCCCAGTGGGGAGCACTACTTTGTGAGGTGGCAGACCCATGGAGGAGGAGCACTACTTTGTGAGGTGGCAGACTCACAGTACTCGACAGGAGGAGTACCTATGTAGGCTATGAGGGGGAGCACTACTGTGTGAGGTGGCAGACCCATGGTGGAGGAGCACTACTGTGTGAGGTGGCAGACCCGCGGTACTCGAGAGGAGGAGTACCTCAGCAGTCTTAGGTTAGTGATCAGTACCTCGGAGTTGTAACAGGACACTGTACACTCTAGAGACGGGCTCATCAGCAGTTATGGTTTTGATAATGAAGATCCTGGATTGAGCTGAGTCTATGACCTTTATGTTTACCTCATGATTGAGATGGGTCACTAGATAACTTAGGTATATGTATGGGCATATACCTGGGTAGTGGTTATCCATTGATTTCATAATCTTTGTGTTTTCTCATGATTGAGATGGGATACTTGATAACTTGGGTATATGTATGGGCATATACCTAGGTAGAGGTTATCTATTGAGATCTTCTTTGTGGTTATCCTTGTTGGATTTAATGAGAACTTGAGGGTCTCGGGGTCCCTACTGAGTATCGTTATACTCACCCCTGCACGAGCTATGCCCGCACCTCGTTGTGTTGGTTGCAGAAAACGAGCAACGCAGACAGAGGCCGAGTGTTCGAGGACTGGATGGTACC
Organism: Viscum album; assembly: GCA_963277665.1. Lineage (NCBI taxonomy): Eukaryota > Viridiplantae > Streptophyta > Magnoliopsida > Santalales > Viscaceae > Viscum > Viscum album. The sequence goes on from OY728129.1 coordinate 942,972,735, forward strand.
CTAAGGTGGACCTCACGATGAGACAATATCTGGTGGTGGATTTCACGACGAGACGACACTCGGAGGAGGTTGACGGGCGAGAGCGTTGTGGAGGCTATCTGTACCTACCCTTCAGGCAGGATCTGTGGTGGACGATCCAGGAGCTGCGCTATCTGCACCTACCCTTCAGGTAGGATCCTTGGTGGATGATCCAGGATCTGCTTGTCACCTTTCAACTGTTTTATCTTTTTCCTTGTACTTTATAGTTGGGCTTGTATTTCCGACCCCTTTACTTTCTGCACAGCTTGTTTCAGTTTTACTTAGTGTTTTACTTCCGCCTATACACTGTGGTGTTTTGTTTACTTTTATAAAAGCAATGCCTTCCCAGTTATCGGGATTTACGCCTTTGGTGCTAGTCGCTAGCCCCTGGCCTATGGAAGCCGGGCTTGGGGTAGTCACGGCACGGGCCCCGAGGACAGGTTGTGACAATATTATAATATATACATATAATTATATTGAATATACTAATTTTTTATATAATATTGATATAAAAATAATTTAAGGGGCATAGAGTTATATGAAACAAAAGTGATCATTGAAGAGAGTTACCTCTTATTCGGGTAACTCCTTTTGGTTTGTACAAAAATAATTTCTTCTTTTGATTTATGATGAAATATAAGATTATATGATAGGTTTATGGATTTTTATCAAATTTGGGAAGGTTTTGTATTATCTAATGGCCATGAGAGGTGTCAATAAGTTGTAGGAGTGAGTTCCCTTTTATATTGGAGGAGGAGGGGCATTTATGTAAATATTTGAAAGAGGTAATTCCACCCACATTTTCTGATGCCACGTGGATCCAATAATGGTAATAAATTTATCAAATTGATTATATGATCTATATATGGACATGAAATGGATTTTTAAACGTTTTTATGTCATTTTGGTACTTTAATTTATGGTTTAGTCCATTGTTAAGCGTAATTTTACATTAATTGCTGAAATTAATTTTAATTACATTCACTACGTTTTTTGAAAAAAAAACCATGTTTAACATATTGGAAATTATAAATTATTATTATTCGAAATATATAATAAATTATTCCAAATTCCAATGAGATAGCTAGATGAAATAAATTTTATGTCTATCCTATAGATGGGATTACAAAGCGGGTTTTAAAATTCAAATGTTCAAAACATTGAAATGTATTTATATATAATTTTAATTTTACATTTATAAAAATTACATAAATTGGATTACTTAATATATAATTGATCTAATTTCACATTAAATCCAATTTTAAATATTATTTTAGAATATAAATAAATCATACAAAAAAAAATTTCAATTAAAATTCAATATTTTTCACAATTCATAAAAAAATTAAAATTTCAGTAAAAATACCAGAAATTCATTATAAGATAATTTTAATGTTATAATTTTAAAAATAAATTTTATTTTGACATAAAATTTATAAAATTTCAAATAATTCATTTTAAAATAGGTTCACCCTTAAAAGTCGATAAAAATGCTATTAGAAAAATATAGGTTCTAATGCAAAAAATTGTGTTTGTTCTAATCCTATTCCTATCAAATATGTTATATTAACATCCAAAATAAATTATTCAATATAAATTTTTTATATATAATTAATATAATTCACTAAAATTAATTTAATTAATTTATTATGATAAAACAAATTTGTGAGCACAAAATAATTTCCTTTATATTCAATTGGTTTTTATATCCATTTATAGTTAATTCGTAACCAATGAATCCATGTTATGTTTTTTTAAACCATAATTATTTGTAAATTTTATATCTTATAATAATAATATTTTTTTAATATATTGTTGTCTCTTAAACACACCCTTGCATTCAATGCAAGCTATCTAAGAGACTCATTGTTCTATACAATTTAAGCTAACTCATTATTGTATGAATTGAACTCTATATAATATATTATTTTTTACAATACTAAATATACCATAATGTATCTAGAGTTTATATTCCATTCTATGGTTGGATTCACATGTCATAGACACTATCGATTAAAAGTGTCTCCTTTTGAATTTTTGGGCATTAAATGATCCACACATTAAATAAATTACATACTCATAATATAAACATGATATTGGAAATATAGGAGTTGACATTTAAAAATTACAATTTTGAAATCTCACATATTTAGAAGAGTTAACAAAATATACTTTTAATATTTGAGTATTGGGAAGTAAAAAATCTTGAATGGAATAATATATAACTAGGTTTTTTGCGTAGGGGTTCATTCATTGAAAGTGAAAATATGGACCTACATGAAAAGTATAAATATTTATATGGTTTTCTTGACTTCATCTATCAAAAATAAGTTAATGATAAATGTAAATTTAAGGTCCTCAAATCCATAAATATTTGATGATTTAAAATATCATTCTTTCAAAAAAATTAAGTTATTTGGGTAATATTATATATTTAATAATTTTACTAGTGTTGGGTAATTATTTTACCACATATAAATGTAATGATATTTACATACTTGACATGTTTTAGTAAAAATAATTTTCATCATTTTTTGTGATTTGATCATAATCTAATTCATCCCTTACTCCATAGAATGGATATCCTAAAATGAACTTTATTAAATTTTTGAATGACTAAAATTTACATCATAAAGATCATCAGATTAATAAAATAAGTCATTTTATTTCTCAATAACTATATTCAAAAACTAATATTGTTAATAAATTAATTTCTTAACCTGAAAATTGATTAAACTGGTTCATCTTTTACATGTTTTCATAAAATTTGTTAACTAAAGAACATAAACATTTCACTAGGACATCGTATAGTCCCACGGTAGGTGAAAAAACATTATCATTCTTTGGTCATGTGTCAAATCCCCACTCCCATGCAGATTTTTATACGTTTTCCCATGTAATAAATTTTTTTACTTTATCTAAGACCATAAAGAAATATAATTTTCCAAATATGATAGAAGTCTTTGAAATTTAAATAGTAAATAGCTTTTTTTACTATGGTTTTCAATACAACCACAGTACATAAACACTTCATCCATTTATTTCAACATAGGTCATTCCATGACAATGATTTTATCCCTTAGTAGATGTAATTGAATCAAATAATTACCTAGTTCCCTAAAATTAATTCAGTAGACTGTAAATGCATACTCATGAAGATATTTATTTCCTTCCATTATAATCTTCATTTTTTCTAGGCAATTATTTTCTTTATTTTATTATTTCCAAATCATTAATAATTTCAACATTATATTGAGACACATTCTTTGGTGTCCCTTTACACATTTATTGAATGAAATAAATCCTTCTATTTTACTCCTTGATCTCCACCAGTTGAGATATTAGAAAAATACATCCTTGTTATCTTTGTTGAGTTATATAATTTGTTAATGTATATGTTGTCAATCATATTTTGGGAAAATTGATTAGGAATGAATGTGATATCTTTCAGATAAATAAATATAACATTTTGTTTCCCATTATAACCACCATGTTACTCATATTCAATGTTAACATGACTCCTTCGGGTTCCATCAATTGACTAAAACTATAATGAATAGTGTCTGTAACAATATTTTTAGTGAGAAAAATGAATAATCATTTATAGGATATCTAAATCATGAAACATTATTTTCAATCTAATACACCTTATATTTAAACTAGGTTATTTACTTTCATTATATATTCAATTACTTTATGATTATTTTTAAATGAAATGTGAAATATCTTAAGTATACCCCATGGGAGTCTCAAACCATGAATGTAGTGAGGGCAATTTTTATGTACAAGGATATGCTTGACTTAGGCATGGTGTAGCTTTTCAGATTTGTTACTCCATGGTATATCTATGCCAGAACCATGTCCAATTATAGTATCTATACAAATATGTATTTCAAGGAAGACCCATCGAATCTATATATTACCAAAATTCTATGATGTTCTTCAAACTTGTAATCAAATACAACCACATGATTATGTTATCTAATATATGTTTTCCTAAATCTAGTTTTCTAGTATGCTACTAAACTTCCACTAATACCAACTGTAGTTTCCTAACCCCAGTATGATCAGAGATACTTTCTACTACCATTACATTTTCTTAGTCACAAGGGACAAAAACTAGACGGACCAACGATTTTTAAGGTCTTGGTAAAAATAAATACATACATGATTCTTGTATAAGAAATTACTATAGTACATACAACTTATTTTTCTTATAATAAATTTATTCCCATATAGTATATCCATGTATATGTTTCATTATAATATTATATGATTATTGGGTAATGGAAACAAATTAAGGGTGCTCTCAGATGCTTAGTAAGGGTTATGTACAGAAGATAAAATAATGAACCAATGAGAATAATCAATATAGAAAGGTAAATAACTAATAACAAATTCCATGTAATCAATAATTTAAAAATTATTGTGTAAAAAATATAGCAAGATAATTATTTAACACACATTACATTTAAAATAATTGGACAAGGAATAATTAATATAGAATGCTATATAACTTAAAACTGTGACATTTAATCAATAAACTAAGAATTAAATGCTCATATATATATCACATAGTGAAAATATAATGAACTGTAATAACTAAATCAAAATGAAGGGAATGCTCAATTTTTGGATTTCATGTTTCTTTGGTACATGGATCCTTCATTACCGAGTCCTCTCAAGAGAGAGTTTATAACATACTAGGTGAAAACCCAACTAAGTCATTACAAGTGATTAATCCCCTATGACTATTGATACATCGAGTGACTGTATATCAATGTGCTTAACCCATGTCATACTTTTCCAAATCATTCCTCATATATCAAATAATATATTTAAATTATGAATAATGTTCTGTATGTAATATCCTCATTGAGAAAAATATGTTTTCATCAATATTTACCCAGATATGTAATAAATATCAATTTAATTTCCATATCTAACAATGTTACACAATTTAGGAAATCAACATATCCCTAGAAAATGACATGGATAATGAGGGGAAATTCAATGTTCAATGGTCACTAAAAATTGAATATTTCAAGTAGACAATAAAAATTTATCAAGAAAGTGAACTTAAATAATATCCTTTTCCCAATCAATCAGAACCATCAGAATAAATAATAATAATGGTATCAACACAACATATCCTATATTATGTAAAATGAAGGGTCATTGTCGTTGATTAATAAAAATAATATAAAAGACCAATTAGTCACATTATTTAGAGAAATATAATTTTCAATTTGGAAACCATTTAGAAAATAATTTCCATTGAAAATAAATTCTAAAATTATTTTTCCTTAAAAATTAAGATTTTAAACTTGAAAAATAACTTTTAATGAAATGATGGTGGGTAAACCTGTACAAGTTTCACAAGGTAATAAGAACATTATTTTTTTGGGAATATGTTATAAAGGTTCATTTTTTGAGAGAGACGTGAAGATTCCATTTAAAAATTTTGTAAAAGAAAAAGGGTAAAATGTGTTTAACAAAACATTTTTAAGATTAAAACAATTTTAAAATCCTTTTAGAAAACAAGTTTTCTAGAATAAAATAGGTTCTCATTCTAATGTGATAAATGAATTTATGGTTTCTTAAAAAAAATTCTAAAACATTTTAGGTACACAAGATTGTAAAAAAATAGACATTTATTTGAAAATTCTCATGAATAAGAATATGATAATTAATTGAATGATTTTTTTGAGCAATGACTATATAAATTAATTTAATTTAATTTCAATAATATGAAATCATGATTAGAATGAGATTGTGAAATAATCCCTTAAAATGATCATAATGATGAAGTGATAATTGATCAATGATTTATTATGTTTTCAATGGTAAATTCAAATATAAGAAGTGTAAAACATCAATACATATTAAATATCATTATCCACATAATCCTATATTACTAGCGATAACGATCAGGTAATATAACCAAACTAAAAAGAAACTAATATACAAAATATCTTTACCATATGGTAATTTTATGTTCACATACAAATATATGAGATTATTCAAATTGATAGTTAAAATACCATTAATAGTTAATTTTTCATGATATTAAATGTAAAAAGGTATTTATATTCACTATTTTATAAAAACTAGGTGCACAAAAATACCATATTCCACAATGGAATGAAATTGAGAAAAAATATATTACATTGTGTTTCCTTTTGGGTGAACCGTTAACCTCCAATATAAGGATTTTAAACATTTATATAAATTATACCATAAAAATAATGGTACTTATAATATAATATATTATCTTATTATAATATATTATTACTGATCAATTAATAATCATTCTTTATTTTCACTATTTTGGGTTTTGATTTCTTATTTTGTCGAGTATGTTTTGACTTGTTCATTTTTGTTTCTATTACATATATCCTGATTTAATCATATGAAAATTGTACAAAATTAGGTAGTTAGAATATACATTCAGTATATATGTTTTTATAATAGTCCATAATATTTGGTGATATTAAATGAAATGAACTGTTCATTGTGATCAAAGTTCATACACATGGATTAATGCTACATCCATTTCCTTATCATATTTAAAAGAATGAAAACTAAATTATATATATGTTTACTAAAATTAATGTTTTATTTTTATTTATATATGTAACATATATTTATTAAAAAAATCAAAATACATTCAATGAAAAGTGTGAGCGAATCTCATTGCTTTAAGGAAGCGGTAGTCCACGCATCTACAACTGATGTTATCATATTACAAAAAACATAATGAATGAAGGTATGGTAATATAAAAAGTTAGGAAATAATAATGAAATTATAAATATCCTATATATATATATTATATAAACTATAAATAATCATTATTTCAATCTTTAAAGTCATTATATAGAAGTATGAATGACATCGGTTTGCAAGGTAGTAGCCCGCCGTACACAAGAATGATTATTGTATATCCCATTTGATGGATGTATGTGAATGTTTAGGTCAAAATGTTATAATAAAAATATATACGCATATTTAATATAATTAGGTTGTTATATAATCATGATTTAAATGTAATTTAAAGGGTGGATAAGTAAACGAAACAAAAGTTATCGTTGAAGAGAGTTTCCTCTAAATCAGGTAACTCTTTTTAGTTTATAACAGAATTATTTCTTGATATCCTTTTTGAGAAAATATATGATTCTAGGTTTATGGGATGTAATTATGGATCTTATTTGGGTAGTTTTTATTTGAAACATAGTTCTTGAGTAGTGTTAATAAGTGGGAGGGTTGAGCACCTTTTTATAGTGGATGAGGAGTGGCATTCTTGTAAAATTTTTAATCATGGAATTATAAACACGTTTTCCCCTTGTAAGGATCCTCCAATAATGGTACAAATTCAATAAAAAGGATTATATGGTCTAAAAATGGATATATAAGTAATTTTGGACATGTTTTTATTTCATTTTAGCCCTTATTTTTAAGGTTTAGTCTCTTTTTAAGCATAATTTTACCTTAACTACTGTATTTAATTTTTATTACTTTCACTAAAATATTTGGTCAATAAATAATTTTACCACATATGAAATTATAAATTTTTATTATTCTAAATATGGAATCAATTTTTTCCAAATTATAATGACATAAGTGGAATAAATTAATTTATATTTTATCCCTCAAACGGGATGACATAACGAGTTTTTAATGTAAAATGCTCAAAAGTATGAAATGTTTTTATATATAATTTCAAATTAAAATTGATTCCAATTACATTAATTGGAATAATATATTTATAATTGATAAAATTTTAATTTAAAGTAAATTTAAAATATAATATATGTATATAAATAAATTAGATGAAAAAGTGTTTTTCAACTAAAATACAATATTTTTCACTATTCATAAAAAATGATTCTTATCATAAAAATACAAAAAAAACTCAAGAAAAGATAATTTTTCTCTATTATTTCAAAAATTAACAATATATATATATATAATTTATTAATTTTTTAAAAAATTGATTTAAAATAATTTCTTTATTAAAAGCAGTAAACTGAATTTAGAAAAATACAGGGCATTAATGTAAAATTGGGTTTGTTCATATATTATGAATATAAAATACATTTGATGAATGTTAAAAAATTATTGAATATGTAATATATATATTTCAACAATACTATTCACTAATATTAATTCATTTTATTTATTATGATAAAAACCCCTATGACCATAAAAACATTTCCGTTGAAAATAATTTGTTTTTGTATTCATTTCAATTTAATTAGTATACAATTAATTCATATTATATTTATTAAAACTTATAATTTTATAATTTAGTGAATACTACTCATAAATTCTTATTTAATGGTTAATTTATATCTTATTATAAAAATATTTTAATAACATGTTTCTGTTTAGCAAAACTCGATCATGCATGCATTACAAGCTATCAAAGAAACACATTGTTCTATACGACACAAGATAACTAAATATTTTGTGAATATGAATCTATAAAATATATAAAAATAATTTAAAATATTAAATAAAAAAAAATGTATTAATAGGTTATAATCCTTTCTGTGTTAGTTGTCACATGTCATACACACTATGGAATAAAAGTTACTCTTTAAAAATTGTTGTGGTGCTGTTGTCATGGTTGTACTGGTCAATTTTGGTCATGGATCTTCATCTATAACCATATTTATACCTATTATTTCATCAATATTGGTGGATATAACTTCACCAAATGTTATAGTGGGATCCCTTATTTCTTCCTCCACTACTTATTCTTCATTATTTACCACTTATACCTCTTCATTGGAAGTATGTGATAAAGCTGATTTAACATAGATAGGGGAGAAGTTGGAATTCTAGACATTTATAAGATGAATAAAATATTTTTGGATTGATTTTTAGTGCGAGTCCTCTTTGGGGATCTGAATGTGAATCAAGGGAAAGGCATGAGAATGTTTGTTTTCTCCCATTTTCACGAATCATTCTTCTTTTCAAGTTCTTGGACATAGACGTATAGAATCTATGGGTATAATGTGAATAAATTTTCATCTAGTATTTCAATAATTCTTATAGAGGTAACAACTTCTCTAGTGATTTTGGGATTTGATATGACAATTCACATCATAGAACTCACTCAACATGTGCTTGAATTTAACCCACATATTCAATTTGGTTGATGGGGAACATGTACTATTGACCAAGATGTTAGAAAGGGTTAGAAAAAATAATCTTAGACTATTTCAGATCATTGATATGAGAAAAATAATGATCCATGGATTGTTTTTATTCCTTATGATAGAATATTATGCCAAGTAATGTGACTCATGATATTTGAATAGGGATTTTCCAGCATAAAATGCATCAATTTAACCATTGATACTATATTTGAGGCACTGGTGGTATGATGTGTGGATACATACAAGCTGATGTAGATAAGGAATTTTTAGAAGCAAATTGATGGTCATAACCTCCCTAAAAAGCTTGAATTTTTATTTAGACATGAGATCCATAAACTGAGTCATGAGTTTGATTTCTCCAAGAAGATTTTGTTCATTCTTATCAAAATTGTGTAACACTAAAGTTGAGATAGACAAGTTTGATTTTTTGAAACCCAATTGATGAAGTGTAGAATGTAATGAGGTTGAATCTTATTCCATTGTTAATAAATTATCTTTCGATATCAATGTCATTTACCTCTCCAGATATATACAATGATCTGATGTGTCCATGTATGATGGTGTCATCAACCTGGTCTTTGAAAGAGTTTCCCTTATGGAATTATAAAGTATACTTATATAATTTATGAACTTTTTTAGAAGAAACATCAACTTTATATTCTCAAGGGGTCAAAAATCCTTTTTGAGTGATTCATGGTGGTCTTTTGATAGACTCAGAACATCTAGGATTGAAAAGTTGGCTTACTCTAGGGATATTTTTTTTTTCAAAACATCAAACTTTTGGTCGAAATTTCCACATTTCCCATCATGGAGATGATAATATTTAGGTGATATAGTAGATTAAGTTTCAGATGTGGATATATTATCCATTAGGGGAGGAACTATAAGTTCTTCTACTATTTCTATATTAGGTCAACTAGCTATGCTTTCATGCCAAGGCTGTATAGGGGATCATTAATCCTCTAAACGATCTTCTAAGATGACCACGTTAGCGTAGACTCTAGCATGTTTGTGGAACCTTATTTCATCTTATGAATTATCTATAGAGTTCTCACTCAAGTTTCAGCCATGAAAATGGTTCATGCAGGGAAGAATTTAGGGAAGTGACTCCTAACACGATGATATCTTCCCTTATATCATCGACTCTGACAACCTATTTACCCAACATCCTCAATTGACTATGCATAATCATGTTTCAAAATCACATTAATCATAAAATAATATATCTATTAAGTGAATTACATTAATGGAATTTAATATGAACTCCTCATCTAATGGTGAAATGTTCTAGCAGTTTGACTCCTATTATAATATTTCAAAGGGCAGTGCCTGTACTTTTGGGGTTGTTGGAATGTATTAAACTATATCCAAAGACAAATTTAGATTTTGAATATACTAATGTAACTTTGTTTTATTATTATTATTCTATCCATTTCACTTTTTGGAAGAATTTATTTCATTTGATTGAACCTTTGGTGAAGTTGGTTGTGTTGCAATGGATGTAGTTGGAGGCAGAATTGGTTGTTTCAACTGTGTACTAGGAATAACATGAGTACAATTGATCGTATTTCTGACCATATAGTTTCTAAACATCATCATCATCTTGTATTCAAATTTATATCATTCATTATATTCTTCCAATTCTAAGTCAAATAATCATTCTACAGGGATAGGTGGCCAACATATCAACCCTTTCCTAGAGTCCACATTTTTTTCAGGATGTCTTTGAAAACAAAACAATCCTTCATCATGTACCCCAATAAATTATGGAATAGAAAATATTTTGGGAGATCCTCATCAACATCATTTATGGGATTCTTGGACATTGTAATCTTAAACAAGTTGTTCTCTAGTGTTGAGATAATGTTTCCAAGGACATGGTCATTTTAGAATGAATAGATTTTTATTTCATCTCCTAAAACTATTTTCCCTCTCCTCTCCTTGGTCATCCTAATGAGGCATGAGTTGTTGTTGACACTAAATAAGTTGAACTAGATGAAATGGTATAGGATTTGGAGTGGGTATAGGGGATTATTATGTATTACAATGGAAGAAAATTCCTTCCTCATTCTTCTCTCATGATCTAACAAAATTACTCAGGACATAGCTTTGTTCTTTATTATGGAATATCTTACACTTTGACATATTATAGATAGGTCCCAAACCCCTCCCATATAGTATATAGGGATAATAAGCATGCACAGCTCATCAAAAATATTCACTATAAATATGGGAAAAAATTATTCTTGATGTAATAATAGGTTCAAGCCCATCAACTAAGAAATAAAATCAAATAGTCATTCAATCTCCCACTACTTACAGTTTGAGACATCAAATATTTTCATCTTCTGTAGTGTCAAGATAGTTTGAAATAGAAACTAATGATATATTTATTCCCATGCCTTAATTGACTTGGGAAATATGATAGTGTATAATAAAAGTTTAGTCCATGTATTCATTTCATGATGTTCCATATTTTCACTAGATTCTCTTTTTTAGAGGACCCTATTGTGGGATCATAGTGATAGATGAAATGTGCCAGATACTGCTCTTGGTCTCTCGATAAATTCAAAATTTGGAATATAGGATTCCCAAATATTTAAGGGGGGATTTAGAACAACCAACCTGGGGTAATATTTTTTTTTTCTAGTTTTATCTACACACTCCACTCATCCATGGATTCTGGTTCAGCAATGAGTAAGTCTATAACATTTTTGATCCCCCAAGGGATATCTAGATGTGTCAAAACTTGAACAAGTGCAGTGGTCAGTAGGTAAATTGATTTCGGCCCTGTTGCAATCTAAAGGGGGTATCCCATAGGGTCATGACTATAAGTATGTTCTTGGCTATGTTCTAGATTTGCACATAATAGAGGTAATTCCCAAACATCTGCTATGAGATCCAAGTTTATTGTTTCTTTGTATCCCATGTTGAGCAGGTGCTCTATGTCTACATCCACCATTATGATATACCCTTTTTGTTGAGGAATGTTGGTAAAGAGTATGAGTTGAATATCTTCTTTTAGATTATATATATCATGAAAGAATCCTTTTAGTAGTTCTACATTGAATCTCCTCAAATATCTCATCTCTTAATCCTTATGGGAAAGTGTTTCCTCTGATGAATGAGACTTTACCTCTCTAGCTGGTAGGTGAGGAAAATATTAACCCTTACCATTTTTTATGTTGATTTATTTTTTAGGAGGTAATGTACGATTGACTAAGGGGATTACAAGATTTATATAAAGCCTTTAGTTTTGGGAACTCACCCCTCCATCAATTCTTTTGGTGTGGTCTATATTATGAACTGAAAATTCATCCCCCAATTCTTCATATGAATTTACCTCATACTTTTTAGTGTATACAAGGGTGGTATTAATGATACTCATCAAAATGTAATGAAATATAGAAAACTTTTCAGTGTCCTTAAAATAAATAATTTTCATATTCCATCCAAGTGTTTACATCCTCTACATTCCTAGTTCCCTAAGAGCTATTTAGAAAATAGTAATCTTAAGGGAATCTCTAGATAATCCAATCTAGTACATTAAAAATGAGGATATCAGATCATGGGATAGAATATACTGGGAGGATCCTCTTTTTGGTGTATCCCTTAACTGGTATAAATCCAATATCTATAGAGGAGGATGTTTCTGAGGTAAAAAACCCCCCATCCTTGAGGGTTGGGGTTGTTCCCATTCAAATTTCACACTCATTCAGTTCTAGTTTTCTGACCTCAATGGTTGGGTTAAAAATCCCCCATCCTTTTGGTATAAGGTCGGTCCTAAATTTTCCTTCCTCTTTTACTTCTGTTAATGGACTTCTAAATTTTAAAATCTTCATTTGATCATGGGATGCATGCATCAGCTTGTATGCACTGGAATCAACCCATTTCAAGGGCCGTTATACTATTTCCATAATTTACTCTATCAGACTGTTGAATTAACCTAAGAAGGAGTAATTATCAATATTTTCAGTTTATTTATTCAAGTGTCTTTGAATATAATTCTCCCTTCTTAATCAAATTTTTCAGGAGTCAGTCGGGACCTGTTTTCTTTGAGTACACAATTAGTTGTGGACATAATCCATTCGTTGAAGATGGAATGATGCTACAAATTTTCATGATACCACATTCGGCTAGCATTTTTGAATGAACAGAAAAGTGAAACATAATGCTTGGTTCACCCCATCCTTTATTGGGAAGAAGGGATGGGGCATCAACGATGAAATTATGCATGATTTTTAACATGAAGATGCATGTGTGTTAAAGGGATCCCTACTATTTCACTAGATACCATACAGTTAGGAGATCTTCCTTATATAATTTTAATTTAATAACTTATATTACCATTACATGACATCAATAATTTTCATATGGTAATACTATTTTCTTCATGTGAAAATTAGTTTTCAAAATAATATTACGGATTTCATGCACAGAAGCTTCCAAAAATGTCTATGGAATGCAAAATTGAAGGGTGGGAAATATCCAAAACATGATAGGTATGTTGGCTTTATCTAACTATTTCCTCATGTTTATCATGTCATATTCATCTTTTTCTAGAGGCTCCTCCTCCCAGTATGACCATAGTGAATGATTTTCTACCAATTTAATATATGTAGTGAGATATTTAGGAACATACTCTGTCATACTAGAAAAAATATGGACTATGGGTGATTCATTTAATGATCATTTCTTTGGGATACCTTCCAACTAATAAATAATTTCATATCTAAATGGAGAATCATTGGACATTACTAAACTTGTTTTCCAATGTTTCTTGTGATAGGGGGACTTTATCATCACTACATCACCAAAGGAAGGACCCTTTGGATGACATGGAAAACTAATATAGAGAAACATTTCATAGAGAACACCATAATTGAGAGTAATACCATGGTGGATTAAAATAAGGGGAAGAACCAATTTCTACTTAACCTTCTATCCATTCAGAGGGATATCATGAATCTAATAAGGAGATGAGATCTAGGGATCAGTTAGATTTTGGTTAGGAAGTAAGACTTAATTATTAATTGTCTACAGAGGACACTCAAAATTAATTATATTAATCCTTTAGTTTGGAAATTGTTGAATTGGATCATGAATTTCCATAGATAAGTTTCTAATGGATTCATGAACTCTATCATTACATAGACAAGGATCGTAGGTCGACTATTAATTTCATATTTGTATGTGGTAAGACTTATTTTTTGATGAATTCTTTCAAGTTAATGGGGAATCATGATGGTCAAGTTGTTTTCAAGATAGGATTTTGTTCCTGACTTAGAGTGCCTATTAGGATAGGTTGACTACCTCAGATTGGAATTGGTGTATCTTCTTGATCTGGTCGTCTGTATATCATAAGTTATTTGTAGCATGACCCACCTATACAAGAGAAGATGTTTGTGTCTTCTCAGGGGTATCAAGTTAATTATCCACTCTATTTTAGGGGATGGAATTGTGTATCCATCCCTATAGAACTACCATTTCCAAAGATATGATATCCTGGACGTTCTATTAGATATGGGATGAAATTTGTGTATTTCTATTCACCATTTTCAAGTAATTTTTGTTGACTTGAGCAACTAGAATCGGGATATATATCCATTATGTATCTGGAGTTATTGTATTCTCATGATCTTGTTCTGCCATTCATACTAGAGGATAATGTTAGTACTCATATGTGAGGGTAGAGAAATGGGTCTATACAAATTTTTCATTAGGACATTCTAGCCGACGTCTCACGGTGCTACCTGATAGAACTAATAGAAGAATTGATAAATTCATGAATATGTGTGATCCTACTTGATTTATACTACCAAAATTGGTTGATAGGTATCCAGGAGTTCTTCCACATGATTCTTCATGGAGTATTGATGAATTAAGGCATATGTGTGTGCATGTTTTTGGGTTTCCACCAAACATGGTTTGTGGGATTCATTGAGTTATTACAGATGAGTCTCCTGGTATGTTTGATTAGTACATGTGAGTGCGTGTTTCTAATCATTATTTGAAGCCTCATCTGAATATATAATTTTCTTGGATTCGTCTTGAAGAGTTTGATGGATAACTAAATTAGGGTGGGTAGGTGCATGTTCTTGCTCATAGTTGGACACTAAATTTGAATGGTCAACTTCTCCAAAGGGCGAAGTGGTGTAGTCATGATCCCTTCCAACTGATTTCATACCTTTAGTTGGCCATCTTGCATGCCATAGTATTGATGACCTAAAACCTACATCTAAGGAACAAATGTCATCTTGTTGAGGGTTCATGAACATGCGATGTTGGTGGAGAATACTACTTGTATTATACCATACTAAGGACCCCGATGACTTCTTAATGAGGCTATATGTGGTATCTAGATCCACCTCCCTATGAAAATAGAGGTACTGGTTATTGAAACTTGAGATTAAAATCTTGAAATATATGAAGATTATAGTTTGTGTCATCTAGTTATGGGCGAGAAAGAATCCTTGATTGCGTGATATTTTGGTCTTGGTATGCTGGAGGGACTATAGGGAAGCCTCCAAGGTTGGTATTGTATAGTTATAGTGCTACTAAAGAACCAACACGTTCAAGACTCAACATTGAAGACATTGGGTAGGTGAGGAAATCCTATTCTTGGATGAATACCTGACATTAACTATAGCTGAAGACAGCATCGATGAGTGTTATATAAATCCATTGGATTGAAGGGAGTTATGAGAGAATGTGCCTAAAAATATATTAAAAACACCAAAAAGAATACCCAGTTAAAGAAGAATATCATTTAAATATAGACATGCATGATTGAAAATATTGTCTTTCCCTATTTTCGTTTTGAGAGTAAATGGGGCCTAAAAGGTAGGTGATACTCTCATCTAGGTTCTGGATTCATGTATGGTTCAAAAAAATTTCTGATGGAAACAATAATTGTCTTGCACTCGATGATTTATTGCAGGGGGTTCAATTGTGTGCAATCATTCATATAATGTTCATTAAATTTTAACGGTTTCAAATGAGTTTATTTGTGGAATCAGAAATGCCAAATGATTCTACATCTAGGAGGGACATTCCTTCCAATGTTAGAATCTTATTAGGGAGTTTAGAAAACAATGCATATGAACTTACATTGGTCTATGGAATTGACATTCGGGCTCAACACTCCCTTTTTGGGGGAATTGTTTCTTAATTTGGGGATCTATTTTAAATACAAGATATGTTTACCAATCCTTCAATAAATCACAAGTATTATATTGATCGACCATGAATTAACATGTATTCATCAGCCTATGGGGAATTTAGAATCATCAATACATATACAATATCATTCACAAATTGATACATCTATATGTATCCAAGGTCCTCCATCAATTTTTCCTTTTATATTCTGATTAGATACCCTTTGGTAATTATTATGGTGATCCTGGATTTCAACAACACAGTGGGGTGATATGGAGTGTATTGTCATCCAGGGAGGAGGGTGTTGTTTTGATGTTGGGATTGGGCCCATGTATGGGAAACTAGGTATCATTTTGAAAGGAATCAGAACCCATGCAGTTCTTTTCCGTTTAATGAGACACATCATTTCTTATATGTTCATGTGATAAGGACATAAATGTTTAGTTTAGAATCATGAAATAAGAATGTCTTAGAAGATGGTTTCTAGTCAATGTTTTGTGTTGGACAAATGACAAAGTGTCCCAAGGATCCTAGAAGGGATATGAATTCACAAGTTGAATAATACTCTTCTATGAATGGCGACCAGATTGATTAGAGTTATTTTTTGGGTGTGGGTTTTGGACCTCAAGGAGGATCCCTATGCAACCCAATTTGATGGAAATCAAATCCCACATTTTTTGGTTGTGTGGACTTCTTCCTATAGAGGCCATCTTGAGGTTTGTCATGCATGGGAGTATGGACCTTTGAGAGTATTATTGTTGGAGATTAATCTTAAGTAGGATACCCTGATGAATGTGTTTGGGGCCATGAGAAGTTACTTGAGTAATGCACATTTAGGGGTATGGTTTGATGATATGATTTGGGATTCTACCTGTAGAGGAGCCCCAAAAGAATTTTATTTCTAGGCTTCTTCCTCATGATTATGCCTTAATGACTGGGGGTTTTGTTGGGGATTATTATTGAGGAGGGTTCCCAGGTTTGGTGATATGATTAAGGATTATACATTCAATGAGTCCCATGGATTATTTTGTTTGGGGACTACTCATGAGGAGGAATCTGATGGTTATATCATATAGGGGGTATGGCTCATTAAACAAATTTTTATTGTGTCTTACTCTTAAATATTATTCCTTGGAGTAGTTTGGGATTACACATTGAATGTCATAAAAACGTTTTGGGATCCTATGGAATTCAAGACAACTATAAACCTCTAAGCCCACGTGAGTCATGATCTATTTGAAAAATATAAGGGAAAAAAGATCTGGGACCACATGATCCACTATTCATTAATATTGGAAACATGACCATGAGGACCCACTCCAATGGAGGCACTCTGAAGGAAGGTGAGAGAATGATCTGAAAGAAGATTCTCTTCCCAAAAAATCATCTAACAATGTGGATTCCATTATTAGGGATATCATCTGATCCCAAATGAGTCATGATGAGTCATGCTTGAATTTAAGAGACAACAAGAAATAAAATATATAGAAACAACCTACTCCCCCTTATATTGGTGAAAGAGGTAAGAGTGATGAATCTTCCCTCCCATCAATGTACCATAGTCTGTTAGGGAGAGATTAGAGGACTCGAAGTGTCCATGTATCCTCTTATTTTGTAATCAGGATTGATGGATGATGTAATAGTGAAGTATAGGTCCTCTAAGAAATAATAGGTGATTACTATTGGAGGGATGCCCTAAAATTGGTTCCATATAGGTAGAGCAGTAACACATTGCCTATTGAATGGAAAGGAAAGCTTTCTCCTTACCATCCCTTCCTAGAAATAGAGAATCATGTTCTTAAATATGACTAGGGTAGGATGCAGTATTATCTATATTAAGCAGTACCAAGATCTCTATAAAACCATCCCCAGGTTTAGGTTCATCATGACTATAAGAATTCGTACACACATCCTCCATGAGAACCCTACAGTCTATGTTTCAAAAGACTGAGAAACCTCTGCTCATAGGAATGAATAAAAAATGGGAGACACATTGGTTTCCATTTTTCCATGGTTTCTGATGTCGGGAGGCTTCCGTGTAGGTTTTATATTCCTACCCCTTGGTTGAGGGATCCAAAGGAATATGATCCAAATAAGTGGTGGATTGGAAGAGGAATCAAAGGAGGATCTTGAGGGTATTGTCTTGGATAACAAAGGTGCCTCACATAGTGTATGGTAGGAACTATAGGTGCATCATGTATGGAGTATAGTATTGATCATGCTAAATATTCCTTAGGCAATGGAACATAGTGGAATCAATACTTAGGTGAGGATTTAGCCTAGGCACCATGTTTCTCATCAATCATCCCTGGATGGGTCTCACACATGTCCCCATGTTTGGAAGAGACCTCACATAGGTGGTTGTCCACTAATAGAGTGGGGGTCCTTCTTCACATGTCCTCTGTTTTAGATTTAGAAGGAACTTTGATATCAATTATCCCCATAATTATATATTCCCTTAGGTTCTAGAGAGCTACATAAGAATTTTCTAGAGACTTAGGTGAAGGGTATGTGTGACAAGAGTTGGGATTCTTATTCTGATTTTCCATTCATGAAAATTAGGATCTCAAGCATCATATTTATTAGAAATAGGGGACCCTATTTGAAGCAAGTTTCCCTCATAGGTCCTTAGAGTAGGTTCTTAGTTCAAGTGTATCATTCAGGGGTGACCCACCTTTTATTATTTCATTGGAAGGCTATGCAGGACTTGTAATGCGTCGAGGTTTGTGAGTAAGACAATTTGGGGAGACCTTTTCATTCTACTTGGGGATATTCACTAAATCAATAGGATTGAGGTTCTCTTCATAATACTCTAGATACCCTTGTATAAATAATGCTTAAAAAATCAATAAAGTATGAATTCATGTAACATTTGATTTTTATTTCCTCTCATTTATAGATTTGTATTTTAGTAACAACAAGATCCATATTTCTCCAAAAGATAATGAATCCACCACATTTATGGAACCACATGGTGTATATTTAAATTGGTTAGTTACCTTTGTATTATAGAGTTTTGGGTCTTTATTTAAGAATTCCATGAACTATATCTTCTATATGTTTCAAGAGAATATAGAGGAATATATCGGGATAATATGGGGCTAAATCACACTAATGGACTAATTGAAATTCGAAACATGTGAAATTTCTGAACATGTTATGACAACATAGAATAAAAATGAATATATTAAAAAATAAAGGGGTGAACTTAGGGATGTTTTATGGAATTATAGTAAAAATTCATGAATGTGATTTCAAAAACAGGAAAACTAGGGTATATATTAAAATTCCCCTTTTAAAAATGAAGATATTTGGGGAATTTAGTTGACTATTACATATATCGGGATCTTCTTTACAAAAATAATTATTAAATACTAACTGTTCATGGGGTTAATGATGACATGGGTAATTAATTATTGGGATGAATGTTAAATAAATAAGTTTATTGACCCAAATAAATGTCATTTTTACCCTCTAATGTTAATGATTCCAGTAAAATTTATAGATCTCATCCATTACATGGAAAATATTGAACAATAATTTGATTCCCACCTACATAAATAGAATGATATATGGAAGAATAATAATATTTAAAACCTTATAAAAAATGATAGACTATGAAAGATGATACAAAAACACTGAGAATATATTTATTGTGTTTATATTGGTTAGTCAAAAGCATCTTAATTATTTATATAATTATGAGGTCCACCTGATTCACCATATTGATCCACTCAAATAAATCATCAATCAACCTATTTTAATGGGAATATTTGTTCAATTAATTCTTATCCTATAATAGTTTTACTTTCGATTTTATTGTAAAATTCTATCTTGGGAAAAGTGATAGCATATTTTCATACAATATACCCTTCACTAGAGGATGTATAACTAGAATTAAATATCCTTGATGAAGATGTTTTCTATATTAATTATAATTCAAAAAAATGGTAAATTTATGTTGATGGTGCCTTCCAAAATGAAACTATGAGAATGATGGTGAATCTAAGACTATATTAGACCAGGTTATAGGTTGGGTTCATCTTCCTAAAAAATGATGTTCTTACACATTAATTCATCATATTAGAAGGGAATACTAAAAACAATGAATAATTTGAAGTTATTATCAATGAAATGGAAGCGGATTCATAGATACCAATGTCATGAATAATCGTTAAGGGTGATTAAAATAATGTTATTGTGTAATTAAAGGGAAACTACTCAATAAAAAAATATGATTTGATACCCAGCCTTGAAAATATATGGAATTTCATGTCATAGTTTCCACTATATTTTTTTTTTCATATTACACAATATTCAAATAAGAAATATACTAAATTATAAAATAAAACTATCTCCTTGCATGACCCAAATTATGATGAAAATGTTTTTCAAATTATACATTAAAGTATGGTATCTTCATTTATCATAGTGATATAAATAATTAAATCACGATACTTTAATCACCAATAATATTGAACCGTTACCATAATTATGTAAGTAAAACTAGTTAGTTTAATTTTTCCCATGGTGCAATATCTTCAAAATGAGATCCTCATATAATAAATACTAGTTAGAGAATAAATATACTGGTGGATAATGAATTTTGTTCCTTTATAACATCCCTAATTCTAAAAAAAATTATATAAATGAGGCTTCAAGAGGGTCATAAATTTTTGCATTGAGGGAGATGAGACCATCAGAGGTATGTATAAAATATGTATTAGAGACTATGTTTAACATCAGTCCATGGATAAACTCTTTATTATGTAAAGAAAAATGGATATTTCTAACCATTAATGATGTATGATTTTTGGTAAATTAGTAGTTATTTCCATCCATGTAATCTATGTGTGGCCTTTATTTATCATCACTAGAGTTACTACACACTAACAACAATTGAAATAGTTTTTATTTATAAAACAGATATAAAGTAACTATCAATGCTATCTATAGTTAAAATGATCAATTTCATCATCAATTCTAATGAATAGTTGTCCAAATAAGTTTAATCAATACACCATGAGATTAGGAAAAATTATAATATCAAAAACCTTAAATATAATATACTTTCCAAATTTGGAGACCCTAGTACAATTAAAATTAAAAAGGGGAATTTTTTTCTTCATATATGATTTAGATGTACCAGGAATATATCACTTATCATAAGCACTCAACACATTATCACTATATTGTGAATGGGTACATATATCCACTTTAAATTAATGTATCCAACATTCTCTAAACTATGGTAGATAAGAAAAAAAGTATTCATATATAAAACCCAACATTTTTTGTGGTAATGTCAATCATCTACCTCTATTTCTACACAATGTACCCCATAATTTCTATCTTAGATGATTGAATAAAAATTTCCTATCAAAGTTCAACAAACCTCACTTGGTATTTATATTTTAGATTATCTATCTAAATATGAATAGTTTTTTTCTATCATGATGAGTTAAATAAAAACGTTTATAAAATACTATGCACAGTATAAAAACTACTGATCATTATAATTAGGTCATGTGAGAATTAAATAAAATTGGTTTCCTCAAATCACTCAACATAATAAAATTAGTATTTCACATGAGAACACTGATGATTTATAAAGTGAACCTTTTTATATAAGATCTAAAAAGGGATGTACCTTACATTATACATGATTTCTAATCCAAAAATCTTATTCCATGAACAAAATTAATGGAAGATTAACATTAATTAAATAAATTAAAGGGTTCTCAACATATTATTTTCATAAATTCAGGTTGGGGTCACTAAATTCAATTTCTTATGAGTTTAAACTACATTAAAATTCTATTAATAATGTATCCTTTAACAAAAATACAGAATTATGCCTTTTTTATAGACATAATCCATCTAGTAATGATGTACTTAGTATGTGAATTTAAATAAAATAACCTATTGTCCCCATTTCATGATTATAATAGTGTATGGTACCAGGTCAATCTCGTATGAACCTAAAATTTCATGGAGTGGTTGTTTCACATAATTTGATTTCCCTACATGAGTTTTTATCCATTGTAGAGTCTCCCTATATTTTTTTCCCATACATAATATTTATAAAAGCTCAAATATCCTTCATTTCAAATGACTATTTTTGTCTATACCAGGTTTGATTCAATGTGATGCAAAAGTTTACAACCATGAGCATGACAGAAAATATTCTTCTCCAAATTATTTATTTCTATATTAATTTTTGTTCACCCATATTCATGTCATGTTTTTATTAATATCCCCACATTAAAATATAAACAATTCCCCATATTTACTAGACATATCTATATAGATCTAGTTATCAATGAACATGCTATAACATAATTCCAATTATTGTAGTTTATTTAGTAAAATTCAAATACTTTTCCTTAGAATAAGAAATTAAATTCCATAACCATTTACAGTTTCTAATTTCATAGTATGTATCCTCAATTCATTTTATTTATTCTTACATTAACTATATAACGGTATAAAAAATTATATAATAACTATGGGTGGTTTGATTCATAGTAGTCTATGATAAGTAGTGACAACCAAAATCACCTATCATGGATCAATCAAGTAACTTCATCTTCTTCAATTCAATATCCCATACTAGTGTGTGATACCTTGTAAATTAAAGTCATATATCATTAAATTTCATATCCCAAGGATGAAATAATTCCATATTACCTTCATATGAGTCATATTTTCATTGATACATAATCTATAAGATATGTGTGGCTTGATTTTTTTGTAATTCCATGATAGGTAGTGTCATCCAGGACATCAATGTTAGGTCCAAAATAGTGGTGGAATATTATCTATAGGGGGTATAACAAACCAATTTAAAAAGTTTAATGAATATAATTAAATCTAATAGTAAATTGTTAGAGTTAATTATCATGCACAAGAAATGGAAAAAAAGTAGTGGAAAATAATTTGATAGTGTGATTTGTTTTTATAGAAGTCTAGATTAGTGAGATCCTACATATAATCTTACACCTCTCTATAATTTATGGGATTCATTATTTACTACCTAATTGTTTTCTGGGAATCATATACCTATAAAATAAATCCTTTCAAGAAGATGTATAACCAATACAGGAACATCACCTTTTTATGTCGAGTACCAACCTATTACAAAACTTATTTATTAAGGAACATATAACGTATCCAGAATTTCTATTTCTAAAGTCACATATATAAGTAACTAATACTTGAATCCATGATTCAAAATCGAATTAATGAAATATTTATTTTGTAATAGTATAAAAGAAAAGATATTACCACATGTGGGAGAGAAATAATAAATTTATACCCACTAAGGCTAAACTAAGAAGATGAAGCTGATGAAGTGATAGGATGAATAGCCTCAGGGTTGTTAGTAACAGATTAATAGGTTCATCTCTATAGTATAAGTTGTCATAGAATATTATGTCCCCCAAGAGAGTTTGTTCAGAAAATCAAAACATGTTGGTATAGGATCACAATAAAATTTTAGTACCCCACACAACATTGAAAGTATGAATTTTCATACAGAGTTAATGCCATATCAATCTATTATTATCTCATGCATCATATATAATAAGTCTTGATAACCTTTATATAAGACTAAAATAAAAACATAACATCAAAAAATAAATTAGTTAATCAGTTCAAAATTACCAGATATATATATAGTTAAATAATTATTGTTCATTATTTTTACTAACATCTCATTCAATTAAATTGATGTTCAACATTACAAAATTCGAAATATGTCTATAATAATCATTTAAAATAAATCAAATAATTATAACATTGTTACCTTCTGTAATTTAAAATTACAAATATACAATGAATATGCTTGTGGATATGTAAAAAATTATAAATTATATAATAATACAAAAAATAACAAAAAATACAAAATATAGTCATTATTAATAATAATTTATTTAGAAAAATAAAAAAATAAATAAATTCAAAATAAATAAATTCAAATTTCTAAATGATAATATTTTAAGTTCAATCATGAATATATAGTATCATAGATATTCATTTAAATATATCTAAAAAATTATAAAAGTGTAGTTTCTATTTCAAATTTTTATATGTGATAAAATGAAATAAAAAAGAACATATTCTTTTATGACGTAGTTAATTATAATGAAAAGAAAATCATATAATAGAGAAAGGTAGAATTTACATAATAATTTAAATTTAATTTTTTTGTTTCACAATGTATAAATTATTACCCCATAAATGTAGAGATAGGATACCGATGTATTGGTCATATTCAAGAGGTTCTGAATATGTTATATAAATTATACACTAGTTTTTTAATGAAAAAATAGGCTCTAAAAAATGTTATGAATTATTAGCTGTGTAAATGCAATACTCAGCATATATGTATAGGAATACTAAAACATACTGTTGTGTAATTTAAAATAGAAATATAGAATTTCTAAAAGTAAAACTAAAATTCATGTAATTGTAAAATAAATAAATACATATATATATATATTAATGTTTCGTAAGATTATAAAAAATATAATATAAGGGTAGGCATTGGATTGCATTAACAAAAATGATATATTTTCATATAGACAATCGATACCAAGAGGAAAACAATTAATCATGATTTATTGACTATATGTAGAAATAATAAACTATGAGGTTCAACAAGAAACATTTAAAGTAAAATATCAACTATGAAAAATGATAATTTTCTAGTTAATCTACCATGAGATATGAATGTTTTGTAGGTTATGTGATTGTATTAATAATAAGTGATGATGTGATCTGACAAGTGATCATGTGATAATGAAGATAATGTTACAGTAAAGAGTAGTTCAACCATAATCCATCTAAATATAATAATTTACAGAACAAAATGTAAGCTCATTATCATTATAGAAAATATAATACATAAATTCCTTAAATTTCATATTGTTTATAAACAAATTGTAAAAATAATTTAAAAATTAATATGGGAAATTAAAAATACCAATTTTAAATGGAAAGTATTTATATATTTTTTAAATTAATTACCAATAAATATTAAAAAGAAAATATAGATATCTTAAAAACGTGAAGAACTATTAAACTCAAACATTTTGAAAATTAAAAAATTGAAAATTTATTTTACAAAAATACCCCTTTTTATATTTATCAATATTTTATTAATATTATTTACAACACAAGAAGACCTAAAAAATATTATGTTTAAACATCTAAATAACCTTATCCCACTTAATGTATTGATATTTAAACTAAATTTAATCTTTTGGAAAATTTTATTTCAAACTACATATCCATCATACCATAGTAAAATTTAGTTTTCATTGACATTTCAGCATCAATAGGTTTAATAAATTTATCCAATGTTTATTTTCACTAGAAATAAAATTCTAAAACAATATAACCTTTTTTAAAATAATCTCAAATTAATTCAAATTTCTTATCAATTTGTATTATTATATAATACTATAAATTATATTTTTATTTTAAAATAATGGAAGGATTATTGCAAAAATTAATATATTTTTTAAATTAAAACCAGAATCAAATAATGTTTTTGTAGTCCAAGGTGATGGAAAATTATACTATATAGAAGAAACATATTCACTTTTAGTAGTAAATAATTAAACTGAATTTCATGTATCTGAACTCCAAGATAATATAAATTTACTAAAAAATGAATAATACCTGATTTACTTTTTCTTTCATATTTAAATCTTCTAAATTCATTATCAAAATAATTACTCAAATCTAAATAGAACATTCTATAATAAAATAGTCCAGTTTTTTTTAACATATTATATTATTTGTTTAATTTATTTTAAGTGAAATTCCATTGGATAAAGTTTAAATATTTAATATAAATAAATAATAAATATTACAACATATCTCAAATAGGTCATAAATCAGTCATTTCTCACATTTTTTTAATCTATTGTTTTTTTTTATTTCTCCAAATTAGACATAAAAAGAATACTCATATTTATAAAAAAATACTATAAAAAATTAAATTCACCCATTACATTAATTTTTATAATATTTATATTGTTTCAAAAATATTCAGTTATTTTTTAAAGAAATATAATTCCCCAAAAGAATATAATTTCTCCAGTTAAACAAATATAATATTTATTTTTTATCATATGAGAAATTTCATTAAAATTTAATTCACTATAAAATAATAGAAATTCCATTAACCTAAATTTGAACAACTAAAATATCATTATAAATTATTTTAATAAACAAAGTAAGTTCAAATTTTAGTTTACTAAAAGTAGTATTTATCAAAAACCAAATACTTATATTATACCAAAAATGATGAACTTTAGGGAAACTATATATACCATTAGATAACCTAGATAAGGATTTGTAAATTTTTATTTTCAAAACCATGATGTGGAGAAAATTAAATATTTTCAGAAATAAAAAAATTTAAAAATGTGTTTTAACAATAATTTAAAATAATTTAAAAACCCAAAGAGTTATAATTTATATAGAAATTATAACAAAATCCATCCAAAAAAGTGATTAAAATAGTAATTGAAATCTATATCTTCTTCTTGATAAAACTTTGAGGAAAAATTCATGATTTAATTTTAATAATTTGACTAGATTCATCAATTTTATTTTTAAGAACCCATTTAATAAAAAAACTTGTTTATCAATATGGGGGTATTTATTAATTTTACAAGATTTATTACCAAAATTATAAGGGGTCGGACCCACTTCAACAATTATATTATTATATTGTGGTATATCTTAAATAAAATTAATGTAAATATATATATATTTTTTAAAATATTAATGTTAATTATTTTTCTAATTATTTTCATCAAACATATATTTATTATATTCACCTACTACAATTTTTCTATTATTAAAAGCTCTATATGATTTACTTTTTTAAAATATCCCAAAAAAGCTTTCATCACTATTATAATAAGACCTATCTAGGATATCAATTGTATTTAAAATAACAAAATTACACCCTAAAACATTGAAATTGGTATTTACATATAAAAAATTCATAAGAAATTTTATCATAATAATTTTGAACTAAGAAAACTTTCAAAATATTACATGTTATATTAATAAATTTATCACAAAAAATAATTAGGTAAATTATATTAATTTAATATAGTTCTAGACATTTTTATAACATTTTTTTATTTTATTCTAGAGCTACCATTATTTTGGTGCTATAGGAGCATAAATATTATTAAAATAATCCTTTTATTCAAAAAAACATTTGCATACAAATATTAACATATTAAAATGAAATATCTATTTTTATAGAAATAACTAAATATCCTCATTGTCATTGATGAAATATCTAAAAAATAATAATTTTTTAAATTCCACATTTATAATAAATAAAATAAATATTTTTTAGTCAATTAAAATCATCAAAATTCACTGAAAATATATTTATTTACACATAAACTAGATATATTTTTCCAAAAAATTAAATATAAATTAAGATGTTTTATTAGTCTAGAAATTATAACATCATGAAGAGATATAAATCTTATTCTATGTTTTTTAAATTTTAAACAATAATCTTAAATAAAATTCATTCTAATTTTAAAATTATGATTCTTCTTTTCAAACCATTTAATTTATAGTTTCTCTAATAATTTAATGTTCCTGTGTCTAATTCTTTCATTAAAAAATATATCAACTATTAATATTTACTTAAAACACTTAACATTATATTTAGGTTACTTAAAAAAATCAATAGTGTATAAATTATCTTTCCTATTAGCATAAAATAAATTAGATTACTTTTTTTACAAATAATTATTTATTATCATGATATATAAAACATTCTACCATCACTTAATTATAAAATACTAATTATGTTGCGTTTTAAACCTTAAATTTGTTATAAATTATAAATTAACCCACTTATATATATACATACATCACTTAATCTATTAACTATTGTATTTGAGTTTTCTCTACTTTTCATAGAGATACCATCACATTTATAATAATATAAAAACTAAGATGGATCTCTAGTAATGAATTTTTTGAAACTAATATCCATGTACCATGAATAATTAAAATTTATAAATAATTTTAACAATAGTGGTTATTTATGGTGAAAATAATTTTCATACCCCTGTTATTTTTGTTCTAATCGAGTTAGTATAAAAATTCGTGGAAACAAAAACACAATTCAAACAACTAATAATGGGTAATATATAGAATGAATTCATAGAAATAAAAGTTTTAATATTCCAAAAATAGTAAATAAATGTGGCAATCCAATAATTTCAAAATTAATCTAATGGGTTGGAAAATAATTACATATCATTATGTACCATGGTAGAACTACCAAGGCATAGTGAATTTTGAAACATTAAAAATTAAAAAAGTAGTACATATAATCTCTAAATCATATACCATTTTGTTCTTAACAACTACCAACCTTCCTTGATATACACTAATTGAAACCTTTCATCATATCCTATTTTAAAGAAACAATATAAAGGGCCAGCATAGATTCTCAGTATTGGCAAAGAAGGGACACATCAATGATCATTTAATTATAATGTGAGAATAATGGTAGGAGAACATAAATGTAACATTTGAAAACCGTAAACATTCTTGAATATATCATAGTGATGAGTCATGGAATAAATCATGGAAGAAAAAATGACAAAGATCATAAAGGAATCAAAGAGCATGAATCATGAGAGAATAAAATTGGTATAAGATCATGTCATAAAATTGTGGAAAATAGTGTGGAATAAATGTAGTCCTAGTAATCAATTGATAAGGAAACCAATTAATACATTCATGAAAAGTTAATCTAGGGAAAACCACTCATGTACCTAATTTGGAATTGAGAGAACTCCTATGAATTTTATTCTAGTCTTGGGATAACATCTTGTGTAACTTTTGATGTCATAAAAGACGTATTTACCCAATTCATATGATTAAGATAATATTACATCCAAAAACATGTTCAAAATCTACTAATAAATATGAAACAAGGGTTTTGTGACATTTTTCATTTCATCATAGCTTAACTAGTGGAGAAAAAATCAAGTTTTAATAATATTTCACTACCATAATTCTAAATCATATAGAGTAAAAATATAAATACCATCATCAGATTATATCCCTATTGAATCATAATTGACATCAAAGGATGATATCATAGTTGAATGGTTCCATTAAAATATCAACATAATATTTCATAAATAAATTACAGATTTATTTATAAATTATTTTTTATAAATACAAAAATTTCTAATGCATTAGAAAAGATACTATGAAGATAAATATGAAAACATTTGTACTATTCTTGAAATAAATTATTATCCATGATGGAATGAAATTTCATTTATATAGTGTGTGTGAGAATAAACATTCCTTTCCATTTTAAAAAATTTCAAATGTATATCATTCAAAAAATGACAAGTAGTTTGCTTTTTAAAAAAATAATTGAAATTAAAAAATGGGTAAAAATGATTTTACCCAATCACTATATAATGGTAAAAATACTTTTCAAATCATATCATATGAAATAGGGATATGGATGAAAGGTATTCCTAACTCAAGAGATAAATAAAAAATTTTTTCCATAAAAAATATTCTTTTGGTCAATTGAGTACATAGAGAGGTGAATTTTAAAGTAAAACATTTAATCACTGCAAATAAAATATATAAGATAAAATGAAAAGATATTTCAGAGATATACTTCATATAACTTCATTACTATAAATTTAACCGTAAACAATCATTGTAAAATGTGAGAATCTAATGTAAAACCCTTACCAAAAGATTGACTTGATTTGTCATTACTCTAAAATATTATATAATATATTTTAATTTATTGTAATTTTATATTATATTAATATTAAAACTTGTAATTACTTATATAATAAAATTAAAAAAATTGAACACTTGTTTATTATTAATTCTGAAAAAAAATCATCATTTACTAGTAATAACTATTTTATCAATAACATAGATTTAAGTTCAACATGTATAATCTATTCTAATATCACTGGATAGGGAGATACTAAATAAGTTCCCCATGCTGGATCTCTATCTGACCTGAACCACACCTCTCTATACGCTAGAGGTTTTGGACTAGAAACAATGGTCTAAAAGATCACATGGGGAGACTATACCCTCTTTAATAGTATATGTCACAAAAAAAAAATGAATAAAATAGTTGAAAAAGAAGATAATAATCAATGAAGATGCATAAACAAACATCCCCTAAAGATGAGTTCAAATTTGTGCCAATAGAAAATATGTCATGTCATGATAAATAGTTCTAAATGAATAAAACTGAATATAAAGGTAAATAGCGGAATCCCCACAATGGTCCTGCCTCCATGTCCACAACATCAACCATGTATGTCCCATGAATGACTCAACTCCCAACCATATAGCATTTTCCATATCCTGACCTGTAAGCAGGATGTTTTCTCGGGTACCCAATAGCAGCCGAAGAAGTGTGGGAGTACATATTTGTAGTCCACAACCAATTATGTCTTCAAAATATCAAGTCAATAGATAGTGCATGCAAGTAATAAATAAGGGACAATTAAATAAAACACAGTTCATGTGCCATTAGGTAACAAGATTCAGTTATGTTATTCCTAGAATTATTTCAAATTTCAACCATAATACCATCTTCATAACTTAATTTACATTAATCACGTGTTTAATGGATTATGCATATTAATCAATGAAAATGCATAAGGGGAATAAGCCAAGTTCTCTATCTCACTAGGGACAAAAAAATTATAACAAATACAAGAAAATCACCATGACGACTTAGTCTAGGTGGTCTCATATATTAAAACCATTAAGGGAATCAAACTTCATCCCCTTACCTACCCATTAATTTTGGGGTGGAGGATAGATCCTTAGTCTAACTCAATATGTTTTCATAGAACCTCATTTCAATACCACACAACACCAATCCATGTACAACTGATTATTTATCCAGTCACCACACATAGAATTTATCATAACCAAACAATATTTTTTAAAAGGTTGGAGTTGAAGCCTCATTTATTATTAAATCAAAGAAAAGACATATTTTAACTGGGTAGTGGGAGACCCATTACATAGCCCGAAGTCCCAGTGGGAATTTAGCCCATTACATGGACCGTAGGCCCACTTTTCATATTCTTAACTCTCTTATAATATTCACTAGTCCCCATAAATTTACCCATTTAACATATTCAATCATTACCAAATGTTAGCTCACATAACCTATTTATCATTTCATATGTATTAACCCACTTTTATATTTCATTTACCAACCAGAATTTATCATGCACAATTGTATTAATCCCATTTAGCCCATTTTTCATGCAAATCCACACAATCCAATTTACATTATCTTCATGTAGAAGAAAATACCCACATTCCATCGTTAATCATCACATATAAAATTTTCATGTTCCTCACGGGATCTACTTAAGCACAAGTAAATTTCACACTTAACATTTATTTTATCCTGGTTCAGGACAACCAGTGCATCCCATTGGTTGACCTAAATCAGTCAAGTAATCCTTGATGCATCTCATAGGGGTCATTCACTACTACAAATATGGCTTTTATCAGCGCTAAAAATGGCCTTTATCAACGCTAGAAAAAGTTCTATAAATGTTGGCGAAGATAATGGGGGGGGGGGGGGTCCCCTTTATCAGTGCTTAAAAAAGCACTGACAAAGAACCCTTTTATCTAGGTTGAAAAAAAGCGCAGATAAAAGGGGTCTTTTATCAGCGCTAAAATCAAGCACTGATAAAAGGGTCTTTTATCAGTGCTTTTTTTATCACTGATAAAACACACCTTTTATCAGAACTTTTTTTGGTGCTGATAAAAATAAATAAATAAAAAATTACTACCAATCTACGGGGATTTTTACAACGCTTGATCCCCCATTTATCAGCGCTTTCCCACACCCTCCAGCTCCCGCACGCACTGCTTACACCATTTATTAGTGATAGGCCCTCTAAATCACCCTTGCGCGCATGCCCCTGCCTCCACCCAGATTTGATCTCGAGACCTCCCCACTGCGCACCTAAAGACTTTACCACTCCCTTATATTCATTTGTTCTTTTATTTATGATATATCTATTTATTTATATATATATTTAGTTATATTTATTCATATAGTAATATATATTTATATTAATATATATAGTTATATTAATATATATATAGTTATATTAATATATATATATATTGTTATATTAATATATATAGTTATATTAATATATAGTAATATAAATATTCATATATTGGTATTTTAAATAAAATTGATATTAGTTATTATTTAGATAAAGATAATATATTTTATATGTAAATATGTTTTATTATTTATTTAAAAAAAATTTAATTTTTAGGTGTGAATATATAAAAAATATGTACATATAGTTATATATTTGATTATAAATAGCAGTGAGTTATAAAAAACTATAAACTTTCACAGACATAATATCAATATGAATGTAATACCTTGGAATAAATTCATTCCCCACCAAAAAATCCAATAACACCCCCTTAAACAAGGCTGAAAATCCACAAAATGATTAAAAATCGGGGTCCCCGACTAAAAACTCAGTTTTGGAGGCCTTTTGAGACTCTTTTGGCCTCGAAAATACCTTTCCTGGGGTCCCTTTACTCACAATGACGTAGATCTCATCTCGGGCTTTGATTTGATATGTGGTAGAACTCAAACGGACAAACAGATCAAAAGTTAAGGCCGTTTGAAGTTTGAGTTGAGTTTTCAACATATTTTGGATCTTTCTTCAAATTATTATTAAATGACTATTAGTCCATAATAATTAGCAAATTATTATTTTTTATTTTTTTATAGTCCATTTTCACTAAATATCTTATATATTAAGCATAATAAGTGTAAATGTATATTTATACTTATCTAAAATATATTTAAAAATTATATATTATATTTATATCAATATAAAAATATTGTTATAATTATATATTAATGTATTATTTTTAATTATTTTTTTGGAAGTCGAACCCTTTATCAGCACTACTAAAAAAAGCACTGATAAAGGGGCCCCCATTATCAGCGATAAAAAAAGCACTGAAAAAGGGGAGCCTTTATCAGCACTGATGAAGGGGTGCTTTTATCAGCATGTTTTTTAGCACTGATAAAGGGACCCTTTATCAGTGCCTTTTTTAACGTTGATAAATCCCCCCCCCCCTTTATCAGTGATTTTTCGTTAGCGCTGATAAAGGGGTGGCGTTGGCCTTGCCCAGTTTTGTGGTAGTGATTAGGGGTTCAATTCACAACATAGAAACCCATTATACCAATACTCACTTATGGAACCAAGTACACTTCAAATGAAGAGGAAACAGAAGATTATAAGCACAAAATGTTATAAAAACAATGGAATATGACATGTAGACCAACTACCTGTAATCCAATAATGAACACACTCTTAATCGAAACCTTAGATCATTATACAAACACCCATTTTAAGACTCAACCTAGAAACCACATGGGAAAATGGGTTTTAGGGATTTAGAATAATATTGACCATGATACAAGACCACATTTGAAAAAGAGAAGAAATAAGTGTTTAGATTTACTCGAATTTAGATTCCCATCCAATAGTGCTCTAAATAGACATGAAAAGAGGGTGATTCATCTATGGAATCTATTGAAGGTTATTATTTTTGACAAGGGTTGCAATGGAGGAAATGGTTGAGGAAATTGGTTGATGATTTAAAATCAAATGATGGAAAAAATATTAATTTTCCAACAGTTAATGGGGCACGTATTTTACCCATACAGTTTAAAAAACACTATGAAAAACATGCGCAAGACAATGTCCATGGGTAGTTGGGTCACATGGTTACCAGGTTAGGCTATAATATTTTCCAAACTGTGCACCAACCATCCAATTTTTCACCATCCAAGGTCACACAATTTTCCTAGGATGGTTGCATTATTTACTTTACCGTGTGAAATCCATGCACCTTACATAGGTTAGCAGGTTTTTCATTCCATTCGTGACCTGAACCCCTGGAACACCCTTTCGGCCCCACATACTCCCAACAAACACTACATTAACAAATGATAAGAGATGCAAACTAGAATTTAAAAATGTACATACATATACTAATTCAAGTATCTTACGACCTCACCACCTTATAGAATCTCATCCATGAGATGTGATCCCAATAGTCATTTAGTTTCTGAAGAAATAAGATTGGGCCTCTCGACCCATATTTCCTACTCCCTATCCCACATTTCCTCCAAAACATTCCCATATTTCGATAACACTTTAACAAAGGGAACAATCCTATATCACAATAATTTCTCACAACAATCCATGATATGAACTGTATTTTCATCAAAGATCACATCAGTATGAATATCTACATCCTCATCCTTAACCATAAGAGATTGATCAAATTTATTCTACCAAAGATGTGAATCTTTAGAAACATCTTAAATTCCCCTAAAAATTTGAATAATGTCCAATCAGTTAGCAATTAGTCCATTCCATTCCACAATATAAAATGGACCCACACACCATGGCACTAACTAAACCTATTTTTGAATTTGATGGTGACCCAACGTTGGGGACACCAGAAGAAACACTCTATCACCAACAATAAACTGAGGGGGTCCACAATGTTGATCTACATACAACTTCTACCTACTCTAAGATACAACCATGAATTTCCAAAACAATTTTCCATTTTCTATGGTCTATCGCATGAGACTTGGTCCCAAAAACTCATAATCTTCAGCTTCTAACTAACACAAAAAATATCTACATGGCCTCCCATAGTGTTTTTTCAAACAGTGTCATCTGAATAGTAGAATATAAACTATTGTTTTAAGAAAACTAAACCAGTATCAACTGTTTTTCCAATAAAACACCAAAATATAGAGAAAACGCCATCAACATGTCTTCCACCACTTGAATTACACAATATTTATTCCCATCTACATGTGGGTGAAAGGGAATACTAAAAATTAGATCACTACTAAGAACCTTCTGAAATCCCTACCAGAAGAACGATGTGATACCCAGATCCTGATCTGATATGAAAGTGCTTTGTTCTCTATGAAACCAAACTGTCTCTCAAACAAATAAATCACCCAAATGATAAATAGTGAATGACTTTAAGATCATAATGAAATGTTCCACGTTATTCAAATTGTCCAAAAATACCAAATAACTATATTCTTTTGAGGTGTCCTCAGAAGGCCCACTACAAAATCAATTGTCACATTATCCCACTTCCTTTCTGAATGTGAAATGCCTATAACAAACCCCAAAAACACTGATGATCAACCATCACTTGCTTACAGGTAAGACATCATACCATAAAACATGAAACCTCATTCTTTATTCTTGGCCACCAATACTACATATGAAGATCACGAAACATATTAGTCCAACCAGAATACACTTCCCACTTTTAAGCATGGAACTCTGAGATTAACTCCATCCACATAAACACCGACACAACCAAATGACCATAAACACTAGAAATCCAATCATTACTAGCATCCTATATAGATGTTTTATCCACTACTTTTCAAAATTACTTCATATCCTAAGACTATGGGTCCCAATGATGTCTATCCATGACCCAGATCAATAGTTAAGACTCATCTATTATGGATGAATGGGTAATCTTCATTGTCCAATCACTATCTACAAATGCATCTCATCTAACAAGGCAATCACCAAACAATCAGAGTTGGATTCCTACACCACATAATTCAATGTCTTCTGACTCAAGGAACCCTTAACACTATTCCCTTTGTCCATCATGTAAATGAACTCAAAGTAAAAATACTACATGTAATAAACCATTATTCACTATGAAGGATTCAAATAAAACTAATAAAAGATGTACATAAGGTTTGTATTGTTGGTAAATACAATGAACCAATCTCCCAACATATAATTCCAGCAAAATATTAATGAATGAACCATGAATGAGAACTCAAAACCATGAGTAGGCTAATTTATTTCTTGAGGCCTCAATAATAATGACTAATAAACTACAAATCTATCATCCCACATCAATAAAGTTCCATGTCCAACACTTGATGCAATATATATCATGATGTATCCCTTACATGGATTGGGTAAGATCATGATTAATGTGGTCATTTACCACTTATTAGACTCGTAAAATGAATTCTTTCATTCCTTAGAAAATTCAAACAAATATTTCTTTTTCACTAATAATCAAAGTGGAATTGTAAAATGGTATAAATCAGTAATGAATCTTCTATAATAATCATACAATACTAGAAAACTATGAACATATGAAACATTATTTGTATTTTCTCAAGATACCACAACCTGTAATTTCTCTAGAACCACCAAAACCACTAACTAAGATATGATGTGACCTAAGAAATTCACATTATCAATCCAAAAATGACATTTTTATAGATTGGATTATAGCCTCTTCTCTCTTAGTGTAATCTAGATGACTTCATGATATTTGGCATGATTGTGATGATTTTCATAGTACATCAAGTTGTAATCAATGAATAAAACTATAAAATGACATAGAAATGGGCGAAATATTTGATTCATTAAATCCATAAACACAAACTGTGCATTTTTTCAACCCGAATGACATCGCCATAAAATCATATAACCCTTACCATCTCTTAAATGTATTCCATTGTAATTCAAAAGGTATCACCCTTAACTGAAGATACACTGACCTCAAATCAATCTTAGAAAACACTAATGGATCCCTCATATGGTAAAAGAGATCATCGATTTATGAGAGAGGGAATTAGTTATTGAAGTTGATCTAATTTAGCTTCTTATAATCAATATAACTTTAACAATCCATTTTTCTCTTGGGAAACAATACATGGGGTCTCTAAGGTTACATACTAGGACAGATGAATCCATTTATTCTCTAGTCCCTATATTTGAGACTTAATCCCCCGATGTCTTGCTGGTTCCATTCTATATGGAAGAATGGAAAATGTATCCACTCCCAACAGAAACTCTATTTTGGACTCCACATCCCCCTTTGGTGGATTCCCCAAGAAATACATTATAGACAAATAATAAAACTGATCCACCCTAGGAAAAATATAATATTATGTACTTCCAAATAATCATGCATAATAAAAGGCACATGGGCTATGATTTCACCCAACTGCTGACAAAATGGCCTCGTACGGCTAGCCCGAACATCCCATTCATCATGCAATAAATAGGTGTCTCCCTATAGGGAAATTAATATTACATTACCACAATAATAATCACTATGGGACTTGTAAAAAACTCACCAATACATACTTAATATCGATCAAAACTTAAAATATATTGGATGAACAAGTACCCTAAAAACTAGTACCCACCAACCCCAAGAGAACAACCTTGACATTTCCTGATACCGTCAGATCACACCCGTAATGGGGTATCAATTGACAAAACCCCCACACACATTACTTTAGTAGTCCCAAAAAAATTACTAAATGTGCATAGATAAAATAATGTGTAGCATATGTGTCAATTAACCCACTAGGAAGCGAGGAAGCTACAAGAATCATACATCAAACTGTAGATGGTCCAACCACACCTCATCAAGGAATATAATGAACTAAATGAAGCTGAATTGACACTCCTCTACAGGTTATTGTATGAGTACCCTTTAGTAAACTACCCTACTGGTATTGACTCTCTCTCCTTGGAGTGGAATGCCCACTAACCCTACTAGTATGGCCTGTGTAACTCTTACTACATCACTGTTACGGGGTAACTTACCCCTTATTTCACTTAGAAACTGCCTCTGATCTCTATCTATGAACATCTATCGATGGTTCCTATAGAACCTCTTTATGTTCCCCATACTTTCATAGGAACAATAATCAATAGGTGGTTGGGGACACTGACTACGCATGTGTCCCAACATACCACACTGGTAACAGAACACTTGATATCTACCCAAATAGGATGACCCAATATTTTGACTGCTCTACTTAATTCCAAACTTCTGGAAACTCTTGAAACAAATTCTCTTCCATCCATAGTCTTCACCACTCATAGGTCCAACTAGTACCACAATCCCACTACCCGGAGCCATCTTCTTGGTCCATTTTGAGATAAGTGCATGATCCACTACCTTTTAAATCCTTTTTAAATGGATGATGTTCACCTAAGACATTATCTTCTGTCTAATATCCTCCGTGAATTTTTTTCTATAGTTACCCCTCATCCATCAAATGCTGGAACAACACATTGAAAATCAGTGAAATAACTAGAATAATCCATCAATGACATAACACATTTGGTCAGACTCATAAATTCTATAACCTTCTCATACCTCAAGGCCTTTGGATATAAACAATCCATAAATCATTCCATGAAATATTTCTATAAAATTCCTTCAACTTGTTGGGTCTACATCATGATGTCCCATAAATATGTTCCCTAACCTCTCAACATATAAGTCGCAACATGACTCACTTTTTTGGAAGGAGTACCCAAATGTCCAAGAATAATATAGATGAAATATATCTATAACTCATCACCCTTCGGTACACCCTCTTCAGTAATGGTTGGAGGGTTCTTTAGCCAAAATTCCTTGGTCAGGTTAAACATACTCGGTGCAACCCACCCTGGG
Organism: Viscum album; assembly: GCA_963277665.1. NCBI lineage: Eukaryota > Viridiplantae > Streptophyta > Magnoliopsida > Santalales > Viscaceae > Viscum > Viscum album. The sequence goes on from OY728129.1 coordinate 943,011,720, forward strand.
TCCCCTTCCATCATTTTCATAAATCAAGCAAGGTTCTCACGGAACATATCTTATCTATTAACATATATAACCATATTCTCATTCTCCATTACTAGATTAGTGTTTCTGTAAAATGCTCTGGTCTCCCAACAAACATATGTCTCTATGGAAACATATCTCTATAGTGCCAAACATGGTCTTTTGAACACATAACATAAATATCTCACAGTTTTAGAAAATAAGGATCTATTCTAGCCATAAATAACTTATTCACATACACAATACCAAATGTAATCAAACACATCCAAAACAACACCCTCAACCATCCCCATCATGGGAATTGGTTAACCTAGGGTAACTAACCAGCATGGTCACATGCCTTACCTTAGACAACAATTTTAAACTTTTTACACACTTAAAACATAAAACTTCCCTGGGAGGTACATTTATAATTTCATGAATTTCTACATTCAATAATTTTAACAAACATTCCACTATTCATTTAACCCAATTCATTAAACACTATTTCATTTCATTTTCCATTTTACCCATTATCTTCATTTTTTGACTTCATTTTCATCATGTTTCAAAGGTAGTAAAATTAGTTATACCTTTTATACCCACACACCCATATTATATGTTCCCACATGATACATGAATCTTATATACATAGGTTAATATAAGGAAGCATGAGTGAAAAAAACATGACATTAAATCCATGAGAAAAATATCATAAAAAGACCAAATTATACAACATGCTCATCCCCCAATGGCGAAATATCATCAAATTTAACAATGAACAATAACAAAAACAATTCCCACCATTGGTGAATTGTGTTTTCCCTCGTACATGGGTTAGCTACTCCAATGATCAAGATCTTTAACATGAACCAACACTTTAGTAAACCATATTATTCCATCACAAAATAGTAAGCGAAAGAAAAGACCTACTCTGATACAACATTGTAACATCCCTGACCTGGGAGCCAATAAATGGGGCCCTGATATCGGTCAAAACATGACAACAAGCATGCATACCTATATGGTTGAAGTTAATGACTAGTAGAGAGAGTATGAAAGGACAAGTGGTGAGACTATACACCAATTATTATAGTACAGAACAATAGTATTTAAATAAAAAAGTGGAAATAATGTATAATAAAAAATTTACGCGCATTAAAAAATATCTCGAAGCTAGGTATAAAACATATCTAATAGTAAATGTTTCATTCCATGCTAAACAGTGCCAAGTGAAAAAAATAATAAAGGAAAATAGTGGAATCCCCAAAATGGTCATGAATCTATGTTTAGAACCTCTTCAATGTATGTCCAAAGCATAACTCAACTCCCAATAATGGGGCATTTGCACTTATCATGAACTTCATGTACGAGGACTCATCAGGTACCCAATGGAGGCCTGAGCAGGGTGCGTGTAAAACTCAGTAGGACACCACCAATGGTGTATACATAATATCCAATTAATAGATAGTTTATGAAAGTACTAAATAATGTAAAATTAAATAAAATAAATTTTAGGTTTCATTAGTTAAGAAGAGTCACCTAAGTCATTCCAAGCCTAATTTCCAATTTCAATATCTAAACCATCTTCATTATGTTATTTTCCTTTATCACATGTTTAATTGATTAGGAGTATTAATCATTCTAAATTCATAAGGGGAATAAACCAAGTTCCATATATCACTAAGGATAATAACATCAGCACAAATACAACACACGCAACTTAAATCCTCAGTATTGGTGGTCTCATTAAATGCATCCATTAGGGGAATATAACTCTCTCCCCTCCCATAACCTTTGCATTGGGGGGGGGGAGTTTAGAGACTCAGTCTAACTCGACCCATGGGCATAAGATCTTATTTCTATACCCCATTGTACAATTCGAGGTGCAAATGGTTATTTATCATTTCACCACCCATATACCATATCACAACAAACAGAATCTTTACCAATATAAATCAATAACCATCATAATAAACATGGGAATTAATAGTATGAATAAACCATTTAATAAATTTACCTTTTACATTACATAGTCATTTATCCAAATTCCCATTTATTATTCCCAACTCTTTAATAATATTCACTAGTCCCAATAAATTCACCAATTTAACATATTCAACTAGTACCATATATTAACTCACATAACATGTTCATCAATTCCCATAGATTTACCCAGTTTTTCATTTCATGTATCAACCAAAATTCATTTGGTGGAATCCCATGAATCCCATTTAACCCATTTTTCATTCTAATATAAAAAATCCCTTATACATTATCCACATCTAGAAAAAAGTATCCATATTACTTTTTTAATCATCACATTGTCCAATTTTAATGTTCTTTATGGGATACACTTAAACGCAATTCAATTTCAGACTTAACATTCTTGTTAACAATGTTCGGGTAGGATGGTAAACTCTATGGGTGGCCCTAAATTGGTCAAGTAAAACATGATGCATCCCACAGGGATCATGAGAGGTTAAATTGGCCACTTAGACTCCCATTTTTCAATGAATCACTAATATTACCAACGAAATAATTAATGAAATAATGAACACAAGCTGACATTAAAAAAAAATATAAAAACTATAGGATACGACATGTAGACCACATACCATGAATCCAATGTTGAAAATAATCTTAATATAAGACTTGGATCCAAATCCAAACACCCATTTAATCATCAACTTAGAAAGCACCCAAGAAAAAGGGTTTTGTGGCTTTAGAAGAATATTCCCCAAGAAACAAGCCCTAATCCAAAAAAGATAATAAAGGAGGGGTTAAAATGAACCCAAAGCTTTGATTCATAACCAAAAGCACACCAAATTACCATGAAATGAGTGATATATATTCTTTTAATCTCTTTAAGGTTATAGTTCATCAATAGGGTTGTCAGAGAGGAAATTGGGGAGGAAGTTGGGTGGGGCTTTAAAATCACATAATAGAAAAACTAAAAATTTTCTAACTCTTAATTGAAGGCACAGTTTACCTACACGATTTAAAAAACTCTATGAAAACTATGACGAGCCACTATACATGGGGAGTTGGGTCACATAGTTACTAGGGAAGGCCATATGGTTTTTCATACTATGCGCCAACCATGCAATATGCCACTGTCAAAGGTTGCAAAATTTACTTAACTTTGCGTAAACTGTGCGCCTTCAACTTGTTGGCCCGATTTTACTTCCTTTCTTGACCCCAACCCTTAGAACAACCTTGAATCCCCCAATACTCCCCCAAAACAATTAATTATAAAAAAAGAGATTAAAACAAAAAATTAAACATGTACATACCACTATGATGTCCAGGATCTTACATCCGTATTCATTGAACAATGCTCTATCATCTAAATAATTTAAATCATTATATTAATTTATCATATATTAATTATATATATTTATAACAACACATATATTAATGAGATTACAATATGAATTACACCATTCATGGTGATGGTAGTTCTTATGTACACATGTGTGTTATTTTCATTTTCTTATGAAATAGAGGAATGAAAGATAAATAAATTTCATCAATAAAATACATAATTATATAAAAAATATCATATATATTTAAAAAATCAGTCATTGTAACTAAGAATGAGAGTTAGTGAGGGAAATAAATAATTTCTCTATGTGAAGGTGTTAGTCCACACATATAAACATGAAATACATTCATTAACCATTTAATGTAAAAGTAGTGGATAAATATTTTGTTATCAATATAATTGAAATTAAATATTTTCATTATATTATCATCATAATTTCATGATGGTTAAAAAATTATTAGATAATTCTATATAATAAATCAAATTGATAGTTATTGATTAATATTTTTACAACTTATTTGATATACCCCCTTGGGAATACAAATTATTCCCTATATGATTTTCTATAAGAGAAAACCAATGGATCTAGGAAAATGGGTAAGAAGATAGATTAGTTTTGGATGGGGATATTATTATGTATTTGGTTCAAAATTCATGAATAAGGGTGTATAGGGTGTTCTATTTTTATAAAAGGGGGAGATGGAACACTTGGAATTTTTTAAATGTTGTAAATATAATTAATGTCTTTCTCAATTATAATGATTCTTAACTGAGATGGATTTAGAGGTAGGATAATATAGGGTCTAAATCACTCCACAGAGGATGAATTATGAATTTTATGTGAAAATATTACAATTATATATTTGTTTAACACCCCCATTCCTGAGTAAATACATTTTATCCTTAACCATGTTAAAAACATTTACTCTTTAGATTATTAATTATTCCCAAACATTAATCTTTTTACATTCAGAAATTTATAATTTATGATAAAAAAAGAGTGATAATTTTATCATATTAAATTAATATAAATATTATAAATTAGTTTTATGTTATGTGGGTGAAATATATTAAATATATACATTTAGATGAATGAATTTTTAAGCATAAAAATGAATATACAATCATTGTAGGAATAATAAAATTAATAAAATTAATTTTTCAATATTTTTTTGTATTTATAATATATAAATATCATTAAAATAATTAATAAATAATTATTTATTTAATTTATTAGGATAGAAACACATTTCATAGATACAAAATATTTTTATGGAAAATAAATCCCTTTTAAATTTAAATGATTTTATCATCATTACAAAACATTAGAAAAATAATATACAAATATTTATTCTTAAAATACCCAAACATTTTTTTTGTAATCATTTTTCAATAGTATTTAATATTTAATAGATAATAATGAATGACATGTACATAAATGAATTTCTTCTAAAATTAGTTCATTTAATCATTAAATGATTTTATTAAACAATTACTAATTTGTTTCATTTTCATTAAACATGACATTTAAATTTTGGACAACAAATTATATATATAATTATAAAATTTGTTAACCTTATCAATACCCACCAATCCAACAACTATGTTATAATTTTATAATATATCAATGGTTCATTTAGTCTTCAGGTTGCATATAATGAAAAATATTAAATAAATCAAATTTATTTCAATGAAAATACATGTAAAATATAATGGGGTTATATTATACCCTCATTAAAATGAATTTTCCACATGATTTAATCAATATAATACAGAAAAAAGAGGATATATCTTCTTCATCATATCCTCATATTCTTATATGGATTCCATGAAGTTTGATTTCTACAGAGAACATTATGTAGGTGAGTAATATTGTTTAGTTAAAATTTACCTATATGATATAGGATTTATTTTAAATTTTCATCATAGGAGAGATTATTTTTTGGTACTAAAACTAACGATTTAAAAAAATGCGAAAGATCCAGAATTTACTTCCTCAAAAAAGATACATAGATCACATCGTGATCTTCAGAGAGGTTCAGTAGAAGTACTAAGATATATGATACAATCCCAACTCCCTCTAAATAATTTTAAGGGACCAATATAAATTTTACAACCAATACATACATTCTGAATCTCAAAACCTTATTCTATGGAAAAATTTATATGAATTCCTCTCACCAAAATTGAATTAAATATCACACTGACAAATTTCTGCAAAACTATTCTTTCAACTCAAAGCTACCTTAATATGCATATGAATAGTTTTATGCATCATTTAATTTTCTTCATATTTAAAGGATCATAATATATTCTGATTTATAATAAAATCCTAGTAATTTTTTTCTTAATTTATAGGGGCTTCATAATGATCTATTTAAATAATCATTTGAAAGTTATTGTCATAATAAAATTAAAAAAGAAGCCATTGTTGATCCCAACCAACATTGAAATAAAAAGAAAATCATCCCAAAATATCTTATACTTTTTTAGTGTCCTTTTTTAATTAACAATATAGATATGGATGGAAGGTAGTACTAAAACATAACATCATATCCATATAATACAGAAAAGTTCTCTAGAATATTGACATAAACTGCAGATATTGATCAAATGTAATAGAAACTGGAAATCAATGAAATATTTCCATTTCATTAATATATATTCTAAAATTCTAATCAATATTGAAATATTCTCTACTACCAATGTAATTTTATTAATTCATAAGGTGATAAACTAAAACCCATCTAGAATTATGGCCTTTAGATGTTTTTGGGAGTCCGATGATGAAATCCATAATGATAGTTTCAAATTTACATTATGAAAAAATTAATAGTTGTAACATTTTCATAGGCTTCTATATCACATATTAATCATGTTATTATACCATGCATAATGATACAGACTCAATAATTTCTTTCTTTAAGTTCTCCCAAAAAAATTCTTTTTTGGATCTCTATTCATCTTTATACTTCCCAGGTGAAAAAATAATGATGACTAACGAGCTTCTTATAGAATCTAATTATTTAAATATATTATTAAAGGGAATAATACAAGGTTCTAAAAACTTATCATTCCATAAAAATAAAGGAAAAACTTTGGAAATTCCATAACATCTATTATCTATTTACATCATCCTCTTTGATAACATTAAACATCATATTGATAGATTGTTGGAAATTCATGTATGCAATATATGATATCTTCCCAATATTCATGATTTCATGGTCTGTAATTTTAAAATCCCTTAATATTTTGTATTTTGTGATCCTCAACATAAATAACATTACATGATTCTTTAGGATAAAATATTTTTGCACCTTCAAAATTTAATAGGTTAGTAATTTCTTGAGAAATCATATTTATAAGTAAACTCTATAAATACTATATAGAATATATTCTAAATATTCTTAATAAATTCATACAATAAAATTTTCTAATAATTATATATGTCAAACATTTATTCATAAATTTAGTACATCTATATAATTAATGGAAAAATTACCATAGATAACACCATATCATGAATAATGGTTTTTTTAATTCACCCTCAATTTGTGATTGGAATAAGTCATCACCACATCATTATAGAAAAGAACACATCTCATTTCCATCATTGATACGTTACAATAAATCACAATCCCTTCTCCATTATTGGGTTGTGTGGGAATAAGTTCATTGAAAACCCATAAATTTATTTCCTTGAAGGTATGTTGAAATTAATAAACCCAAAAAGCATTGTAAGGTCATTTATTTTTTTAGGTATGTACTCATTTGAGTATTTCATTAAAGGTTAATATTTGGGGTTTCCATTGTCTTGAAACCCTCCTGGATGATTCTTGTTTGGAGATAGAGAGACATTGTTAATAAAAATTAATAAATGTTCAGGGATGTATTTTTTTTGGGAATTAATGGAGTCTTGGTATAAATAGGTTAAACGAGATTAATAGAACATCCAGTGAGTTATGAAGGCATCAGTGATGGCTCGGGTTCTTTGATTGATGTCTGGTAGAAAAAGATCACTGAACAATTATTTTTCGTGTATAGGTTACATGACTTGTAACTACCTCCATACACATTTCATGAATAACTTCCTTACGTGAATAGTTTAAAAATCATGAATCTAATCAAATAGTGTAAATAAAAATCAGTATAATTATTAACCTATAGTGATGGGTATTTTTGTGTAACTAAAAAATGAGGAGATACATGAAAGGAAAGGTTTACACACCTTGTATTCCTCAAAATCATCAATTTTATACATGCAAGTTTGTATGGTTTATATAATTATTCTGGTCTATTATCTCTCTTTCTCTCTCTCTTGGACCTAGGAAAATCTATAAATTATTTTAGAGTCCCTTCCTCCCATCATGACATCTTGTTTTCACATTCAATACCTAGTGAGTTTTTTATTTGGTTTCCCTCTCTTCTTCTATTTCTCTCCATCGCTATAGTATAAATCTTTTGGATTTTTTTGGATTTTTATCTTGATCTGTTGTGATCTATGTTTTTTAATGTAATATTCCTCACCATTATTCTTATTTTCTACTATAGTTGGAAGGTTATCCATGTCACCAAATAAAGGTAGTGAGTTTAAACCAAACCTTGTGGTCAGTTTAATTGTTGATTATTTGAAATACTAATATTGTGCCACCATAATGGGCTCTTTGAATAATTAAACAATTAATGATGATGAATTAAGGATTATACTATTCTTAAGATCCCACTGGTTTTAATTGATGTTTCCACCTAGTTTTGGGTACTGTTTTAGTGAGAGAACCCATGAATAATATTGAATTAGTTAATGGATAAATGTGTGTTTAGAATGGAATGACATTTCATGTTATTTCATGAAATATAATTATATTGAAAATAGATTATTTTATATTGATATGGCTATTGACAAATTGATATACCAATGAATGTGTAATGAAAAGGAAAATCTAATTTTAATATCTAACCATTTAGTCTTGTGAAGTGATACTGTGATATATTTACTATTTTGATTGGTTGAGTTGATGTTGAAATGGATATATATATATATGTCCTTTCCAGGAGGATACAAATAATATATATAAGGCTTTTCCCTATGATACAAGATGAAATTATTGTATATATGTAATTTCATGTATGCTAAAATACTTATATAGAAGGCTTTTCCATGTGATACATTATGAAATTGTTATATAGAGGGCTTAGAACAGGGAAACATGTCAAAATAATTATATATAGGGATATTCCTCCATGATTACATTATTATAAATAAAACTCATACCATATCTTGTTTACCCCTTGGTATATCAATATGGTTGGAATCATTATGTTACATTCTTAGAGACAATCTTGTATGGTGTCAAAGTAAGATTATTAATGTATTGAATTAATTTATTAATTAATATGTATATTATCACATTATTTCATGAACTTATTTAAAGTCTATATTTTAGAAAGGATGATGTTAACCTACAATGTTTTACTAATACCCTATTTATGATAGCATTTGTTAACCAAGGAGATTACATGGATGCAAGTTTAGACGAGGGTATCAGACTTTATTGTTGATTGTTGATTTTCATGACGGGCTTGTGTTCAATGTTTGGAATGACCTATGGTTCAGTACCAGGGTTATTCGAGATAATATTGTGTCATATGATTCTTTTATTATTATTATTTTTAGTTTTACATATATATATCTTAGCTTCTCATTACATGATTCATCATTATTATATTATTGGGTTTCCTTTATTTATAATTGTGTCATTAATAGTTTCCACTATTATTATTTTCTCTAAGGTTTATTAATTAATATTTATATCTAATAATTTTTTTATTGTACTATGAGTTATAGTCTCCCCACTATACATATCACCCCTTGTTACTATTCGGTAGCCTCTGTTGTGTAGGGAGGCATGCTTGAAGTCTTGAAAGCAACACATTTCATCCATGTGAGAGCGTGTCATATCGTGGTATATTACAAAGTGGTATCATATGGTACAACAATTTATTTTCTATTACATTACTATTTTGGAATGGTCGAAAGGAGACTAGCGCGTGTCAAGACTTTTTAGTTATCTTGTGTATTGGAGTAGATTACCCATGATTGGGGGAAATCTCAAGTGCCTTGGGAAATGTTAGATGTTCATGATGTTCACTTGTTATATCTTGATGTTATTTTACCTAGGATGAATTACATTTTTTGTGATGTTATTGTTTCATGGTGGTATTATTCTTTAGAATTATACTCATGGCCTAGTATTCTACAAGATGAGTATGCATTAATCATGTTAGGAACATTGGGATATATCATGAAATTTATTTTTTATGATTAGTAAATATTTATTTCATGATATATATACATACCTATATAAACTGTTATACCTAATACCTATTATATATGATCAATTTAATGAAATAAAGTATTTTTTAAGATAATTTATATTTAAACCATGTTTAGAGAGACAAATAATTAGTGTTTTTTTATTTTTTTTACAGTTTTTGAGGTTTACGATGTTGTTATAGTCAGTTTTATTTGGGGTTATTTTAAATTTTATAGAAAATTAATCAGTACCATCTTCATGATGAGAATAAGGATAGAGTAAATAAAAAATATCTTAATGAAATAGATACATAAATACATGTTTACATGGAGGATAATATTCTTATTTGGCTTCAATAAAACATATTGAGGGTCATGAAAACCATGGAAATACAGAGTGCTCAAAATGTTCCTTTGATGTATTAGTGCATGAGGGTGTTTTAGGTGTAAAGTATGCCAATGTTCACCAGTTAGGGACTCAACTATGTAGTCGAGGTCTATATTGAGTTAGTCCAAATTATTTTTTAGAACCTTAAGACACCCACAAATAGGAGGATGAATCTTTCAATGTATATTCTCCAGGGACACTATAATTGTTATTAGGATATTATAAAGTAGGATGTGAAGTAAGAGGATTTATCATTAAATTAATTTGACATTAAGGTCATGACCCACTTATATCCAGAGATGTTGATGGATGAGAGGAATTTCATGTTCATGCACCTAACAGAGGAGTGAATTTTTTGAGAAACTACATTGAACGTTTCACTAACTAGTATTTAATTTCACCATAAATAGTAGATAATTAGATCTCTAGTGGGAGGCTATTTCATGAGGGGAATATCTACCAGATAATGTAACTATTGAACATTTTTCTCCTAAAAATATTATTATATGTGTTGAATCAAGAAATCACTATGGAAGGGAATATGAGAGGGAGTGAGCTATGGCTAGGCAGTTTCATTAGGGTAAATAGTTAATTATTCTTCTAGTGGTATTAATCGCCACTACAAAATTTATTACCATGACCATAAAATATAGGGTAGTCAGTGGATAGGGATTACATATAAATACTATGTTCCATTGTAGTTCTACCAATGTTGTAATATATTTTTATACTTTAGTATTGGTCATATACTATATCATTCTATAGTGTTTCATGCTGGTGGTCATCTTGGGCATCATCAAAATCTTTTTCAGGAATTATCATAGTAGAGTAATGGAATGGGATTTGAACCAATACTATAGTATAAAAATATCTTACATATTTTTTTGTAGATAACTAGCTATAGTTCCACTAAACATTAAGTACAATACAAGGGATGTTGTACCCTAGTATTGGAATTTCAATGTTAGGAAGAGGTGATAGCTTAGGGGATTCATGCTAGTGGGTAAGGAAGATTGGAAAGTACACTTCACATTACAAAGACTACTCCAACTATTGTGGATACATAAACTTCAACCATATTATGTGTTATTCATGTATTATATACCTGTTATTTTATATTTTTTGATAAAATAGAATCAAATACATTTTTATTTACTCTTTTTTCAAATGGTTTGGTCTTGGTTGTGAAATTATTAGATGGTTATTGGACGGTCGATACACTATTGGGTGTGTGGCTTGAGAATATAAAATGTTTCAAGGCATTTTAACATGGTATTATTGATTAACATTTATTATGGGATGCATTTGTGATGGAAATGCAAGATTTAAATGTGATTATTGATATGGATTATAATTCTCTGTAACAGTATCATATTGACTTTTAATGGATGATTGTTTTGCTTCTATCTCCAAAAGGAAGAAGAAATTGTCACTAAGGTGATTGGGATATTCCGACTGGTCATGTAGGACCAATTTACTGTATAATTTATTCTCTCTTGTCCATGATAGCAAGTATAGTTCTTTATTGTAGTGAAATAAAGTAGTATTCATTTCATCTAGTGGTAGACCATTTTCATGATGTCTTTCTTGATGATTTCTATGTCTTACCCACCGACTGAGAGATCGAGTTCCCAATCAAAATGGTTCCCAGAGTAGTGCCAATTTATGTACTGCCATATAGGATAGGACCATGTAATTTTCTGGAGTTTAATATTTAGATGTAAGATCTATAATCTAAAGGTTTTATATAACCTAGTACGTCTCCAAGGGGTTCTCCAGTTTATTTCAATAATAAGCAAGATTGGATATTGTGATTATGTATTGATTATTATATATCAATGTGGACGCTGGTCAAGAACTACCATTCCTTCTTTCATATTGATGATCTCTTTTATCTGTTTATAGGTTCAAATTTCTTCTCCAAGATCTATTTGAGATCTGGATACCACAAGTGGAGGGTGTAACCATTAGACATACCTAAGACTTCTTTTAGGAATAGGTATGGATTTTATGAGTTTATATTGTCGTTGAATGGTTTTATTAATTCACTTGTTATATTCATGGGATTATCAAATAAAATATACAATCCTATTATAGACTTGTATTTGGTGTTTTTTTCAACAACATCATTGTGTACTTATAATTAGGATAAGATCATCCAAAAATCTTCACATCATCCAGAGCACATTGATTGAGAATTGAATTTAAACCAAGCTAACCAATTGTATTTCCTGTATTGATGAAGTACACTTATTAGGAAATTCCATGTTAAAGGAAGGAGTTTTAGTGGACACAGAGAATATTTCAATTAGGATATCTTGAAAGCGTATTGAGAATGTATTTGAAATTTTGATATTTCTTGGTTTTGAAGGTTATTACTAGTGTTTTATCTAAGAATTATCCCACATGGAGTCATCTATGTTTGGGATAACCAAGAAGGGATTGATGTTTTTTGGGTCAAATTATTATGAGGGGTATTTGTAAGAGATGGGATGTAGCTTGTACTCAACACATATCCTCAGTTTAGTAATGTCAGGTAAAGCCTATACCATGTACTGTGATTCATAAAGAGTTAGAATCAAATAAGATCTAATGTAGGATGATTGAGTATCCACTTATGGATCTATAAATTTGACTCCACATGATAGGAATTATCTTTCTCATGATATGGAGTTAGATTTAGTCTTATATTCTCTAATATGGTGATGATTTTATCTTAATGGAATGCGTTTTGTGGTATTCACAGACCACACGATCCTCAAGTATATATTTTCTCAGCAGGACATGATCATTCAACATAAGCAGTGGTTCAAGTATCTGATGTCATCTCACACCAAGTATTATTATACACAAGGAAATTTCATTATAATTTTTTAGTCTTTGAGCTATAATATGTGGAAATATGTAGTTCGAGTGCCTTGAGAAGATTAGATGATGATGGAACTCTTTGTAGATATGATTCATGGGGTCAAGATTCCTAAGGATGAGTAGTATTGACTTCGAAAACTATTATACACATACATCTAGACCAGATAAAGAGTGATAAGTTATCTAATCTAGAGGGATGAGTTCTGAGATATAACGTTTTTTGAAGGGAGACACAATTAGTGTGGTGACTTTAAATTGTCAATTCTCTTTTTTTCTATAGCCGAGTACGTGTTCTTATGGGTTTGTGTGATGAGACGATGAGACTGTTTCGTGCTTCTTGATGGCCCATACATCATCATATAACTAAGATGCATCATGTTATCTATATAAATTGTCGGTGGTTAGGAATGAATAAGGTGGGTGTGGGATTTTTGGGAAAATGTGTCACTTTTCAACAAGGGAAAGCTACGCATCAGAATCCAGCTGAGCTTTTACACTGTCTTACTATTATTGAGTAGTAATGGGATGACTTCACTATAGATTCTATGATGGTATTTCCTAGGAAAACCCATAATAATGATGCGGTATTGGAGATCATGGATCAACATATGAAGATATCCCTTCATTTTCCTATCATAGAGACCTTTTATATGAATCTTATAGGTAATATCTTCCAAATAGATATTGTTCGGTTTCATGGTATTTCTAGGAGTATCATTTATGAAATAGATAATTTTTTCACATAACATTTCTAGTAGGGAATTTTGAATGTTCTTGGATCAAAGGTTCCCTTGAGCATAAACTACCATCTGCAGACTGAGGATAAATCTTAGTGGACTTTTCATGTTCTATATAATATGTTTTGTACCAGTGTTATGGAGTTTGGTGGTTTATGGAAGAAACATATTGAGCTACTGGAGTTTTCGTTTAATAAAATATTCTATGCATCAGTCGAGATGGATCATTTCTATGCATTGTTTGGATGTTTTAGTCATTAAACTATTTATTCGGTGGAGGTTGGTGAGTTAGCACATGTTGGATATAGATTCATTAATAAGATATATGAGATGTTTCAATTGATCAGGAGGAAGTAAGTTGTCGTATTAATCTAGAAGAATTTATACATAAATAGTAAGAGATGACTTTTGTAGTTTAATGTTGGTAAACTTGTTTTCTATTGGGTTTCACCTATGTTGGGGAAAGTCCATATCCGGAAAAAACGATAGTTTGAACCAACGTATTTATGGAAATTTTAGATATTGAATAAATTTCATCTATGGGAATACCGATCATCACTTTCAAAGTAATACAGATCCTTGAATGAAGTGTTTCATGTGTCATATATTCAAAAATAGTATCTTGACACATCCAATGTGTTGATGTTGGGGACACTGAGAATTGTGTTGATGTTTCCTCTTATAATAATTCAATATAGATTATAGACCATTACGAGATGTATCTCATGGGTAGGACCATACCACTGGTTTGAATACAGTGGATACATAGGAATGATCAAGAGGAGACCAATGAGAGGGATTATTAAAAGTGAGTATAATTTTGAGGATTGTTCATTAAGACCCCACACTAATGCCTAAAGATACTTTAGGATTGAATATTATATGGTGTATATGTGTAATATCACATCATTTTATAGGTATATACCTTTTTGAGTTTTTTACTTGTTTTTTTTTATTTTCCTTTGTCTTTAAACCATGGTGGTTTCGTCTTTTTCTAAGATAGGGATAAATTATTGGGAAAATTTCAATATTTTTCAGGGATATATGTTTGTTTCAATTAATGGATTATAGGTATAAATGTGTTAAATAGGATTATTAGGGTTCTATATGAGCTTAGAAGTCTTCAAATGTGATTTGAAATCTTTTAAAAAAGATAGGATGAAAACTATTTGTTGGAAAATTACAAAATGTGTATATGTTAAATGATATGTGACTTCTTCTAGACACATTTTTTGAACAAATTCATGAAATGAAGTGGTTAAATGTCCTGAAACAAATTCACTTTGAGTAAATTTCAATTAGGATAAATATTAACTTGATGAAAAATGTTTTTCACTATAACTCTAAAATGAGGAAAAACTTAAAGTGAAAATTTTTAAACACAATATATTCCTTTGGATCATTGGTTTAAATACTTCAATGCATATGATTTATTTAATTCCTCCATTTAAATGTCTATCTCATTCCTAGGATTATTTTCAGGTGATTTTGGAGTTTCTTCTTCCCTTATAGATTTCATTTTTTCACATACAATCCCTCATAATTTTTCCCTTAGTTTTCCATCTCTTCCCCTATTTCCATGCTCCCTTGCAATATAAATTAGATTAGATTTTTTGTGTGGTTTTAATCAATATATAGTATGATATAGTTTCGTTCTAGTGATATTACTCACATCCATTACTATTGGTGATTCTGGATGGAATCATTGTATAATCATTGGATAATTGTAGGGAGTCAAAAAATAACCCTATCGTCTATTTAATTATTGAGTATGTGGAATAAAATGATTTCAACTCCATGGTGGGCACTTTTATTAATTAAATAATTAAAAATTTTGTAATATGGGATGTATTTTTCATTGTATACCTTTGGATTCAATTATTGATTCAACCAAGCTTTTGGCTACCCATTCAGTGATAGAAACCCTTTATAACATTTAATTAATTAATGGATTAATGAATTTTTAGAATGAAAATACATTCTAGGTGATTGTTTTATATAGAATCACATTGGTAATAGATTATGGGAACTTGATATTGTTATTGATAAATTGATGTATAAATGAAAGTGTAATTGAAAGAAAAATGGTAATTTTTATAATTAACCATTTAGGATTATGATGTGATATTGGGATATACATACTATTATAACTTTTTAGTTGATACAAAAAATGCTTATATATAAAGGAATTTTCCTGGAGGATGAAAATCATATATATTGGGATTGGAAAAAAGATACATGCTAAGATTAATATATTTATATATGATTTTTTTCCAATGCCTTTAATTCATACATAATGGGATTTCATTTTTACTATATTCTGAAATACAAATATAGAGGGCTCAACCGAGTAAATTCTTTTGAAAAGCTAAAATATAAGTCTATGTACGGGTACATAAATTTTTATTCAATGAGATCTTCCTGATTATTATTTATGCCTTAGTATATGAATATGGTTTTCATTGTTTTGATACATTATCAGAGATATTACAACATGGTTCTAAAGAAGGTTGATTGATTTATTATGTTAATTGATAAATTAATACACATGTTATCACTTTATTACATGAACTTGTATTAAAAAGGTTTTTTTATTCATAGTGGAATCAACCAACTGATCATTACACACAGACTATTGAGGAATCCATTTCATACCCATGTAGATTACTTGGATGTGGTTTTGGATAAGAGAAATAGATCTTGATTCTGATTATTGATTTCCTGTATTGGCTAGAGTTTGGAGATGAGACTGACTTAGGGTTCATGAATTGAGATTTTTTGGAGTATATAGTGACAAATGATTCCTTCATTTTCACCATATAGATACATTTAAATATGTCATTACATGATTCAAATTTATTAACTTATTGGTTTCTCCAGTATTTTCAAATTTTATGATTTATGGTTTCAGATGTTCTTCTTTATTGTGATGTTTATTGGTACCTATTTAGTTATATTTCATTGTACATTATACAATGGGGTATAGTGTTTCAACTATACATATAAAACCATTACTTCTATTAGGAAGACCATAGAATATGGGGAGGAATACATGAGGTATTATAACCCAAAAATTCTTGTGATGTGAATGATTGATGGGTTGCAGGAAATAACAAAATTGAATGCCTTATAAGTTTACTTGTTGATTGTATTAGATATTTATGAAAATTAATTTAATTTTTTTCAATTATATCATATAAATCCATGAAATATTTTGATGTTAGTCAATATGGTTGTCCTAGGTCAATGATCAATAACTAGTGTCTTTGATAGATGCATCAATATAAGATTTATTGAGATTCTTTGGCCCAAATACAAACAATTTTGTACCCAAAATTCACACATGTTAATTTTTTTTATAATCCATCCAATTCCTTATATCCTAGTAAAATTATCATGTGACATAATTACACTTCCTATGACATGTAATATATATGTTTTTTTATAATAAAAACCTCCAATTGATCAATGAAATCTTAACAGAATCTACTCATTCATAAAGACAACAAGACAATTAATAAGAAAAAATCATAGAATTATAGATTCATATTGTCAATACATCTTTTAAAATTATTCCTTATGTTAGTATTTAATTTTTTCACTCAATATATAGTATCTTTACTGATGATCATTTTTGAAAAAATTATATCCATGTAATTTATCAAAACAATTATCAATATAGAGAAAATAATACTTATTCG
This sequence comes from Viscum album, assembly GCA_963277665.1. Taxonomy (NCBI): domain Eukaryota; kingdom Viridiplantae; phylum Streptophyta; class Magnoliopsida; order Santalales; family Viscaceae; genus Viscum; species Viscum album. The sequence goes on from OY728129.1 coordinate 943,029,055, forward strand.
TGATTAAAATCTTTTCATGTTATTTATAATCAATATTGAATCTCATGGATTTGCATTTCTTCTTAACAAATAGAATATTTTCACCCATGGGGAGGCACATAGCTAAAAGAATCCATAATCAATAATCCATTAGAATTTCTTCTTTAATTCTATAATATAAATTGGGAGAATTCTATATGGATTCATTGAAATAGTTGCAAAACCATTTATGATAAATATTGAAAACTAAGCTTAACAGTTCCAAGAAAGACAATGAAACTAATTTATAATGAAATAAATAACTTACATAAAATATTAATATCATCAATGTTGTGTTTCTCAATACCCATTTGAGATAAATACCACCTTTTAGTAGGAACCAAGACTCATACAATGGATTTTATTTCATTAGATGTTTATATTTATGCACTCATTAATAGATTATCATAGGTTGGTTCAAAATATCAAATATTTCTTTCCTTAATTTTCATTTTATATGGGATTTATATAAATAAATTCAATCCATTCCCAAAATAACATCAAATTTAACTACAGGGATAATAACATAATTTTTAGGAAAAACACTCACTCAAACATCAATCAAAGAATATATGTAGTCTTGATATATATTTATTACAAAATAAGAGGTATAAATAATAATGAAAAATACAATTTTTCAGTTATAATGTGGTAACCACAGAAAATATTTCAAATATACAATATTTAATAGATATAGAATAAAATTATATCTTATGCATTCTAGATTGAATAGTATGTGTAGCTTTCAAAACATCATTATTTTACCCCACATCAATGGTAGAGATCACAAGATATTTCACTTTTTATCATTTACTAAGAGGTTCTTAACATCGACTTTCATCAGCAACCCTATAATTCAAGCGTTGGATATTATAACATACATAATACATTCATTTAAATCCCTAAAGTATTGTTGGTGCATTTTATTAATATTTCCCTACACTTGAATCATTAGAATACTTCTTTGAATCACTTCAGCATTCTATTTCCCAATTACCTCCCTATAGACATAAAAAGAATTTACTATCCACCTTATGATAATTTTTATTGAACATATGTTGATTAAAAAAATTTGTTAATTTATTTTTGGTTTTGATGCTCACAAATTCCCACATTTAGTTTACTAATTAATTTCCTTTTAAGTGAATTTATGGAAGATAATATTTGGAAGAATATTTTATCATGAAATATATTGAAGTCATTGATCCATGGAGATTTTTTTTGAAGTATTATATGTGTTATTTTAATTTTTTTGGAAAACATTCCATAACCTACCATCATTTGTAAGATCAATGTATGGTTCAGAAACCCTACATTTGAAACAAAATGTATGGATCATCCAACCAATGTTGTTGGGAAATTATTGTTAAGAAACCCTACATTTTGAGGAGCCCTAGGATTGATGAATCAAATGTATGGTACATCAAATATACTTTTATGATAAACTACATATTGTCAACCCTGTGTATGGAGTTTTTTACGACACATGAATGAACCCTACTTTTGACTATTCAATGATGATGTTTTAGATCTACAATATTTTTTATGTTTTACGCAACTATTTTTATGTAAGTAAATATACATTCAATGATATATTATGATTTTTTCAAAGGCTCTTAATTATTTTTAAAGGTTTTTATTCAAGGGAGTATATTTTTTTTATTCTTATGGGATGTTATGAATCACTTGAATGATTTAAATTACAAATATTAATGATTTATTATGAAATTTTTCTAGAGCTATATTGACATTGATCTGTTTGAATAGTAGTAAAAACATCGAGACGTACTCTATCAAAAAATATAATGGATATATAGAAGGGATATCTATGTTGGAAATACAAGAACTATGTCATTTAATTTGGAGATAGACTTTGGATAAATTAATATTTTGGTCTATTTAATCAACTGAATACTATATATATCATTGCTTGTGTATTTTATTTTTATATGTCTTATGTATGATATATGAAGAATAGATTGGAGATACACATTGGAAACAAACATGTCTATTCATAAATATCATGTTTTCTTTGTCACCGTTTGAAAAATTCTTATGCAACATTGATGATTTATTTTTTACTATATACAATTGAATATTTGAATACATCTATCAACTAATAATACAACTATGAGGACTAACCTATATTCTAAATCAAATAAAAATATTTTGATTTATTTGAGTTTCGATTGCTCGAACTTAGTCATTGTAAAGTTCTAGCTTCTTACACTAATTTGTATATATATGGTTTCTTGTAAAAGATCTAGAAAGAACTATAAAAGTGTTTTATATTTTATACTACCAAAACTCAGTTTCAGATAGGTCTCTAGATATGAGGCCCTACTAGTTAAAATCACCCAACTCAATGAGTTAATCATTGGAGGAATTTACTAGGGGATCTTTTAGCCCCGAAGCATTATACCTCAATGTTTTGATTTTTTTATTTATATTGATGTCCTGTCTTTAGAAGATATTGAAATGTGCAATGCATAATGAAATATGTGTTCAAAATTAGTAAAATGTTTTTAAGTACTCTATTCACCACCTTTGGTGTATTTTTTTTCTCATCACCATTCTGACCAAACAATTGGTATTAAAGTAAGGGGTCTAATTGTATATTTTCTTCTTCATAATTTTTTTTATCTTTATCCAATTAATACAAGTGATATTTGATGTATCAATAATAAAAATTAATTGTTGTTCTCCTATGTATAATCAAGTATGCCTATTGGATCTAACAATCATATGTTAATGATAAAGATGAAGACATCTTCAAATGGATGATTTTGGAGATGGTATGTTGATGATACATTATCATACATTTATTACTGATAATTATGGATTCTGGAAAACACTTATAGTTATTTATTTGAAATAACATCTAATGGTGGTTTATTTAATGTTTTTATTCCTTATAATATTAATTAGGATGTTTTGGAAGATTTTATTAATGGTCAAAAAAGATAATGTGATATCAAATAAAAATAAATCACTGCTATTGTGTGTGGTTTAGAAAATGATGAGTTCTATTGAGTATCTCATTTTCCTACTTCATAGGATATGTGGTAGACAATTAGTGTTTCATATAAAGGGACTGGATATATTAGACAACTAATCAATACCACTGTAAAACTAATGTCTGATACATTAAAATTTGTTAATACAGTAACATCACTAAAATTAATAGAAGAATGATAGATATTTTCAATAATGTTACTCCTTTTGGAGATCCAATTACATAATTATATCAAGAATTTCAGTACTTAGGGTAATACCTTATAAGTGAAATGAAATATCTACTGCTATACAAAAATCTGAACCAATAAACAAATTATCTATGAATAAATTTACTGGAACATTAATGATATATGAAGATTAGATGCATGATGATGCTGAAAATCATATGAAACATAAATAATATTCTGTCAAAACATTTATGTATAAATCATCTAGTTCAAGTCGTCCGAATTTAGATAATGAATTATCATATATTGATTAATTATTTTAAAAACTGAAAAAAATGAAAAAGAAAGTGATTGAAGAAAATAGATCTTTTAAATGAAAGGAAAAAGCTCATACAATGAATAATATTTATTTAATCAAATATTAATATAAATAATATTATAATATAAAATTTAAGAAAATGTTGAAGGCTACATTGATGAATTCGTTTAGATCACATAATGAAAATTCTAAAATTTTTGAGACTGATGATAAAAGAAAAATGGTATTTATTATGGATCACAATGATGAGGTACAATATACTTACTCCCAAAACAATAGTTGTGAAAAAATTATTATAATAAATTAAATATAGTTTTCTTTATTCTAAAATATTAATATTAATCCTTAAATAATGGTCAAGAAAATCTATAAAATCATATGATATAGTTCTATTAGATAATGAGAATGTTCCAAAATGGAATTTATATTTTAACACTAATACATCTAATTGTTCTTGTGATCTACATGAATATTTTCTTTAAGATTTATTAACTGAATAGAATAATTTAAAACATGCTTCAATAATAGGATAAAAATATTTAACTCAAATAGGTGGTAAGTAAAAATCAAAATGAAAAACATGGAATAAAAAGTAATGGTCAATGACCAAAATTATATAAAAATATTTTTGTTCATGGTTTTAATTGTAAAAATATATCAACTATTAAAATTTTTTATTATGGTATTAAAGAATATATGAGAATTATTGAAGTTTCAAAAAACTGAAAATTTCCAGTGTTAAAAATTTTTATCGTTCAAAATAATATTTTATTTTGAATAGGAGAAACACTGCAAAAAATAAAATGTTTGGTTGAATAAAAATATAATTTATAACAATTATAGACCCAAAATAACATGGTTAAAAAACATAACTTGCATTTGATGATTTTTATGAATACACCACAGAGCTACATTATTAAATCAATAAGCAGTTGTCAATATAAATGTCAACCTTAAAGGAGTGATCAACTATGATGTAGTTCATTATCACAAAAAAATTAATACAAATATATCTAATTCAAGAAGTATTTCATTTCTATATAAATCTTGAGAAATATTTTTTTAAAAAAAATAGAGAGAAATATATTTTTATTTACTCATTAAATCATATATTAGTCTATTTTTGGATTATTGAATTCATAAAGACTTCAAATATCTCTTATCATTTTTTTAATCATTAAATTCGACTTAGTAAATTTATGACAAGATTATATTTTACATATTTAATACGATTGAAATATTTATAGTTTGATAATTTCAAACTATATTTTCTAATGGAAATAGAAAAATTTTCTTACATAATATGTCTTATCAGAAATTAAAATCTATAATAATAATTCCCTACTTTTCAAACACAAGAATGTTAGGAGTTGTCTACATTATGTAATAAACAATCAATTGTCTTCTATTTACAACCCTTGATCATTATTCCTAAAACATTTTAAATTGTATGTCAATATTCCTTGAAATATCTTGTTCAAAGTCTATATAGAATGATCTACAACAAGATTAATCAGTTAAATTATTCAGGTTTAGAAGAAAATATTTCTCAAAAAAGAACAAAAGGTAATCGTTCTATTATATTAAAGGAATAATCCATTTTGTATGATGAATATTCGTTTGAAAATACTTATGAAATAAAATTGTATGTTCATTTTGATGAATAATTGATATTCTATATGTCCCAAATGTCTTATGGAAAACATCCCGTTAATGTTAGCACCTTGAATAATGAAAAAGTGAATTTTGAAGTTAAAATGGATGCATCTAGAATGTAAAATGAAGTACTACCAAAAGAATCTATATTGAAAATGGTTTCTTATTTTTTTAGAAGGTAATTACATAATATAAATGATTTTTCTATCTTTAAATAAGACATTGAATATTTTATAGAAAAATTGATAAGTTATATGGTGTTAATTAAATGATAACCTGTTACTATGTTGGATCTTAATATGATGAATCTTTCCTTTGTAGTAAAAATATCTTCTTCCTCAAATCAAAGAACATAAGATGTTTAAAATGAATTTTAAGAACTTTCAAGAGTTTTATAAGCCTTAATTAGGAAATTTTAATATTTGGAAAGATCCGATAAACCGTCTATTCCTTCCTAACCCTCTGATTTTACATTCTATAGACTATTTTAATTCAAAATAATATATAGTATTCAATATTTATCATAGTAAAAACATGTTCTATAAAATGTTTTGAAATTTATTTTTAAAACTTCTTCCATGTTATATTAAATAAGCTTGAACTTAATATTTAGTTATCTCATTCTATAAATAAGATTATTGTTTTATGTAAAAGATTTAAATAATACTTATATAAAAATTAGTTATTTTTTTAATTTATATAATTTTTATTAATTCATTTAATATATTATATGTTAGGACATAAGTGGGATTTTTGTAAAATGATAATTTATTTAATTAAATAATATTTAATACTCCCTTATTTCAAGTCTATATTTTTTGGAGGAAGCATTAATTTAGAGGGTGTTTATTTTAATGACTTTTTAAACTCTTATTTGTTTGGATGTCAGAAAATGGGAGAGAAGTTTATAGGTTTAGTTTACATGTTTATCATCTTTTAAGAGAAATTGGGGATGTCTATATCCTTAATGTCGTTGACATAGATAGATGTTTTCATCATTATAGTGTGGATATATATCCATTATGTATCTGGAGTAATGGTATGTTCATGATCTTGTTAACCCATTCCTAATATAGGATAATGTCAGTACTCGTATGTGGGGGTAGAGAGCTTGGTCTGCCCCTATTTTTCATTAGGACTTTCCAGAAATATTCTTAGGGTGCTTCATGACAGAACTACTGGAAGAATTGATAAATTCATGAAGATGTGTGATCTTACTTTATGGATGCTACAAAACTAGGTTGGTAGGAATCTATGAGTCCTTCCACATGAGTCTTCCTGAAGTATTGATGAATGAAGGCATATGTGTGTGCATGTTTTTGGGTTTCCACCAAACATAGTTAGTGAGATTATTTTAGTGCTTATAGAAGAGTCTCCTAGTATGTTTGATTAGTACAAGTGAGTGCATGTTCCTAATCATTATTTGCCACCTGATTTGAATAGATAATTTTCTTGGATTCATTTTGAAGAGTTTGTTGGCTTGCTAAATTAGGGTCCATAGGTGCATATTCTCACTCATAGTTGGCCACAAAATTTGAATGGTCAACTTCTTCAAAGGGTGAATAGGTGTAGTCTTACTCCCTCTCGACTAATTTCCACCCTTGATGGGATATCCGACATGCCTTAGTATTGATGAACTAGAACAGACATCCATAGAAAAACTGTCATCTTGTTGAGGGTTCATTAACATGCGATGTTGGTGGGGATTACTACTTGTAGGATCACATAATAAGTACACCCATGTCTTCTTAAGGAGGTCTTATGTGGTTTCTAGGTCCACCTCCCAATGAAAATGGAGGTACTGGTTATTGCAATCTGGTGAAAAAATACTGTAATAGATGAATATTTTAGTTTGTTTCATCTAGTTATGGGAAATCAAGCCTCATTTATTGCATCATCGTTGGGTCTTGGTAAGATTGAGGGACTATCAGGAAGCCTCAAGGGTCAGGATTGTATAGTTCTAGTGGTACTCACAGACCAACACATTCAAGACCCAACATTGAAGACATTGGGTTGGTGATGAAATCCTCTTCTTGGACGAAAGCCTGATATTAACTACAGATAATGAATGAATCGATGAGTGATTTCTATGAAGCCATTGGATTGAAGGGAGTTCATTAAGAATGTGCCTACTACTCAATGTAACTTTTTTATTTTAAAATCACTTTTAAGGGGAAAGTTAGAACCCTAAAATCTTACCAGTTTAAACACCAAAAGATACTATAGATTTGATGAAGAGCAGTTTTAGCCGATTGGAATCAATCTCCCTAAAAAATATCTAGGGAATATAATTTATTTGAGAGTCAGGGTATCCCTTTAAGTTTCCTTCATAAAAATGTTCCAAGTTTTCCCAAATTGCATGTATTCCTCCATGTTAATCTTCCCTCTGTTGAAGCCCCTATGAAAAATGTGGGCTTGCTTATCAATCCACTCATCTTTCTCCTTCGTAGTGGTCACACAAAGAAATCTTCTCATCTTCTTCAATGCTTTCATATCCAGAAATTTTTCTACCATTTCTATATTTGAGTTCATAAGTAGATCCATGTGTTCCAACATCGAGGCCATCTGTCGATGGGGGTCTTTTGTGGAGATTGTCTCACACTAATGTCCAAGATCCATCATCTCCATACCACTCAAGGGAGTGGAAGGGTCAGAATCCCCGCATCTTGTATACACTAGTTCATTGGAGGTGTTGGCTAGTACATGCTTTTCAGAACCTTCTCACCTGTCATTGGTTATGGATTCACATTTGGTTCACATTTGTTTCCAATGGAAATAGCATTTTTCTTCCACTTGATGATTGATTGGGGGGTTTAGTTGGGTGCAATCATTCATGTTGTGCTAATTACTTTTTACAAGTTTTAAGCTAGTTTATTTGTGGAATCAAAAATTCCAAATGATTTTACATCTAGGAGATACCTTTTTTCCAAAGGTAGGATCTCATTAGGAAGTTTGGAAAACAATGCACAAGAACATTCATTGTTTAACGGAATTGACGTTCTGGATCAATATACCCTTTTTGGGTGAATTATTTCTTAATTTGGGGATCTATTTTATATACAAGAAATGTTTACAAAACCTTCAATAATTCCTATTTATTATGTTGATCAACCATGAATTAATAAGTAGTCATCAGCCTGTGGGGAATTTATAATCATCTATATTTATATAAGGCTATTCATAAATGGAGACATCTATATGTATCCAAGGTCCTCCATCAATTTTATCCTCTTATATAGTGATCAGATTCCATTTGGTAGTTATTATGGTGATCCTAGTATTCCGCAACACAGTGGGGTGCTAAGGAGTGTATTGTTTTCCAGGGAGAAGGGTGTTTTTTTGATGTTGGTATTGGGCCCATGGATGGGATTCCTAAGTATCCTTTTTAAATGAATTATAACCCATTAAGTTCTGTTCCATTTAATGAGACACATCATTTCTTTTATGGTTCTGTGATAAGGACAGAAATGTTCAGTTTATAATGATGCGATGAGGATATATTAGTAGATGGTTCCTATACAATTTTAGGTGTTTTACTAATGAAAAAGTGTCACAATGATCTTGGAATGGGATATGAAATCATAGGTTGAATGATACTCTACAGTGAATGGGTCCCGGAGAGAGTAGGTTTATTTTTTTTGGTGTGGGTGTTAGACCTCAAGGAGGCTCCCTAACTAACCCAATATGATATAAATAAAATCCCACATTGTTTGGTTGTGTGGACCTATTCTTATAGAGGCCCTCTTGAGGTTTTTCCTGCATGGGAGTATGGCCTTTTTAGAGTATTACTTTGTAGATTAAACCTAAGAAGGATGCCCTTATGAATAATATTGGGGACATGGGATGTTTTATGAATAATGGGCATTCCGGGGGTTGGTTTGGTGATACGATTTGGGATTATACCTATAGAGGAGTCCCAAAAGGATTGGATTTCTAAGCTTCTTACTTAAGATTATTCTTTATTAATTTAGTGTTTTGTTGGGGCTTATTATTGAAGAGGATTCCCAGGTTTAGTGATATGATTAGGGATTATACATTCAATGAGTCCCATGGGATATTTTGGTTAGGGATTACTCATGGGGAGGAATCCCAATGTTATATCACATAGTGGGTATTTCCCATTGAGGAGATTTGGATTGGGGATTACCCTTAATGATGATTACCATGGAATATTTTGGGATTGCACTTTAAATGTGGTGAAAAGTTTTTTGGATCATGTGAATTTCATGACCTTTGTTAACCTCTAAGATCATGTGAGTCATTATCTATGTGAAAAATAGAAGGTAAAAATATATGGGAAACCACATGATCTGATATTCCTTAATATTGGATACATGACCATGAGGATCCACTCCAATGGAAGAACTCTGAAGGGAGGTAAGAGGAAGGTCTGAAAGTATACTCTCTTCCCAAACAATAATCTAAAATATAGATTCCATTATTAGGGATATCAACTTAGCCCAAATGAGTCATGATGAGTCATGGTTTAATTTGAGAAACAACAAGAAATAAAATATACGGAAACAACAAACTCCCCTTTCTACTGGTGAAAGATGTCAGGGTGATGAAACATCCCTCCCATCTATGTACCAATGTCTAAAAGGGAGAGATAAGGGGATTATAAGTGTCCATGTATCAACTTATTTTGGTAATAAGGATAGATGGATGATTTAATAGTGTAACAGAGGTCCTTCAAGAAATAATCGGTGATTACTCTTGAAGGGATTCCCAAAAATTTGTTCCATAGAGGGAGACAAGTAACTCATTCCAAATTTAATGGAAAGTAGCGATTTATCCTTACCCTCCTTAAATTCAACTAGAGAATCATGGTATTATAAATGACTATGGTAGGACATGGTATTATCAATATTAACCAGTACTAAGAGATCCATAAAAACATCCCCTGGTTTATGTTCATCATAAATTTAGAAATTCATACTCACATTTTCCATGAGAGCCCAATAGGTAATGTTGCAAAAGATTGGGAAACCTATTATTGTAGGGGGACACATAGGTGTCCATATTTCCATGGTTTTCGGTTTCTAGAGGATTTGAAGTAGGTTTCAGATTCCACCCCCTTGGTTGAGGGATCCAAAAAAAGATGATCCCAATCAGTTGTGGATTCGAAGAGGACTCAAAGGGGTTCTTGAAGGTATTGAAATAGAGAACTAAGGTGCCTCACATAGGATATGGGAGGAACTATAGGTGCATCACGCATGGCAGTATAGGTATAATCAAGCTATATATGCCTTAGGAAATGGACCATAAGGGAAACAACACTTGGGTAATGATTTATCCTAGGCACCATGGGTCTCCTTAAGCCTCCCTAGATGGGTCTCACGCATGACCCCATGTTTGGAAGAGACCTCACATAGGTGAATGTCCACTAAGAGAGAGTAGGTCCTTCTTCACTTGTATTGTGTTTCATATATCTATGGAACTTTGATATCAATTATCCCAATAATTACATCTTCTCTTGGGTTTTAGAGATCTACATAACTATTTTCTAGAGACATGGGTGAAGGGTATTTGTGACAAGATCTTGAGGTCTTCTTCTGATTTCCAATTCATGAAAATGACGATCCCAAGCATCATATTTATTAGCAATAAGGGACCCTATTGGAAGAAAGTTTCCCTCATAAGTCCCTCACACAGGTACTTAGTTCAAGTGTATCATGTAGGGTTGACCCGCCTTTTATTTTTGCACAGGAGGGCTATGAAGCACTTATAATGCATTGAGGTTTGTGCATAAGACAATTTGGGGATCTCCCTATCATTATACATGGGGATCTTTCCTAGATCAATAGGATTAAGGTTCTATTCATAATACTCTAAATACCCTTGAATAACAAATCTTACAAAATATGAATATTATAAATTAATGTAACATTTAGTTTTTATTTCCTCTCATTTATGGATGGTTTTTTTAGTAACAAATAGTTCCAAATAGATCCAAAATATAATGAATCAACCACACTTATGAAACCCCATGGTGTATATTTAAATTGGTTAATTATCTTTGGATTGTAGAGTATTGGGTCTACATTAAAGAATTACATGAACTAAATATTCAATTTTCTTCTATGGAAAATAGAGGAATAATATAGGGATAACATGGGGCCAAATACCACCATTACAGTAATTAACATTCAAAACATATGAATTTTCTGAACATGTTATTGCAACATAGAATAAAAATGAATCTATTAAAATACATAGTGTTGAACACAGGGATGTTGCATGGAATTATGGTAGACAATCATGACCGTGAATTCGAAAACAAGAAAACTAGGGTATACATTATAATTTCCCTCCTAAAAATGAAGTCATTTTGAGAATTTAGTTGACTATTACATATATCAAGATCTTTTTTAAAAATATCAAGGTTAAATACTAACTATTGATGGTGTTAATAATGATAGGGGTAATTAATTATTAGGATGAATATTAAATAAATAAGTTCATTGAACCAACCAACTATCATGTGAACCCTCCAATGTTAATGATTCTTGTAAAATGAATAGATCTCATCCACTATATGGAAAATATTGAACAATCATTATATTCCCACCTACTTAAATAGAATGATATAGGGAAGCATAATAATCTTTAAAACCCTATCAAAAAATTATAGTCAATGAAATATGATACAGAAATACTAAGAATATATTTATTTTGTTGATATTGGTTATTCGAAAGCATTAGAATTATTTATATAATACTGAGGTCCACCTGATTCACCATATAGATCCACTCAAATAAATCATCAATCACCCTATTTTAATGGGAATACTAGCACTATGTATTCTTATCCAATAATAGTATGACATCATGTTGTATTCTAAAATGCTATCTTGGGGAAAGTGATATAAAATTTTCCTAAAATATACCCATCACTAGAGGATATATTACTATAAATGGACCTCTATGATGACAATTTTTTCTCTATTAATTAGAATTCAAAAAATGGGAAATGTATATTGATGGTTCATGTTAAAATGAAACTATGAGAAGGACAGTGGCTCCAAGATTAAATTAGATCAGGTTATAGGTTGGGTTTATCTTCCTAATAAATTATGTTCTTCCATATTAATTCATCATATTACAAGGGAATACTAAAAACAATTCATAATATGATGTTATTATCAATGGAATGGATGTGAATTTATAGATTCCAATGTCATGGTTAATCATCAATGGTGATTAAAATTAGGTTATTATGTAATTAAAGGGATAATAGTCAATAAATAAAGATGATTTGATACCCATCCTTGAAAATATATGGGATTTTTTGTCATAGTTTCCATTATATATTATTTTTTTCGATATTACCCATTCTTCATATAAAAAATATTCTAAATTATAAAATAAAACTATCTCCTTGGAAGTCCCAGATTATCATGAAAACATTTTTCAAATTATACATCATAGGATGGTATCTCCATTTATCATAGTGATATAATGAATGTAAATCATGGTACATTAATCATTAATCATATTGAGTCATTACCATATAAATGGAAGTAATAATAGTTAGTTTAATGTTTCCCTTGATACAGTATATTGAAAATCAGATCCTCATATAATAAATACTAGTTAGGGAATAAATATACTGGTGGATAACTACTTTTTTCTTTTTTAACATCCCTAATTATCAAAAATAGTTCTATAAATGCGGCTTCAAGAGGGACCTCAATTTGTGCATTAACGGTGATGAGACCATCATAGTTATCTAGAAAGTCTATATTAGAGCCTATATTTCACATCAATCCTTGGATAAAATTTCCATTATGTAAAGAGAAATGGATATTTCAATCCATTAATAATCTATGATTTCATAGAAATCAGTAGTAATTTCCATCCATGTAATCCATTTGCGGCCTTTATTTATTATCACTATAGTTACTACACACTAATAACAATTAAAACAATTTTTTGTTTAGAAAATAGATATCAGGTAACTATCAATGCTATCTATAGCCAATAGAATCAAGCTTATCATTAATTCTATTGAATTATTTTCCAAATAGGCTGAATCAATACACCTAAATGATATTAAGAAGAATTATAATATAAAAAACAATAAATATAATATACATTCCAAATATGGAGACCTTAGTACAATTAAAATTAAAAAGGGGAATTATTTTTTTCCTCAGATATGATGTAGATGTACCAGGAATATAGCATTTAGCATAATCAGTCATTACATTATCACTATACTGTGAATGGGAACATATATCCACTTGAAATTACGTTATCCAATATTAGTTAAACAATGGTAGATAAAGAAAAAAGTCTTCCTATATAAAACACAACATTTTTTGTGGGAATTTCAAGATTCTACCTCTATTTCCACACAACATATTCCTTATTTTCTAGCTAACATGATAGAATAAAAATTTCCTATCAAAGTTCCACATACCTCACTTGGTATTTCTATTTCATATTATCTATCCAAATATAAATAGTCTTGTTCTTAGCATGATGAGTTTAATAAAAGAGTTTATAAAATAATATGCACAATATATAAATTAATGTTCATTATAATTAGGTAATGTGAGAATTAAATAAAATTGGTTTCCTCTACTCATTCAACCTATGAAAATTATTATTTCACATGAAAATACTAATGATGCGTAAATTGAAACTTTTTATATAATATCTAAAAAGGGATAGAACTTACATTATAAATGATGTCTAATCCAAAAAATACCATTCCTTGAAAAAATTAATGGAAGAGTAACTTTCATTAAATAAATGAAATTTCTCTCAAGATATAATTTTCATAAATTCAGGTTGGGGTCACTAAAGTCCATTTCTAATGAGTTTAAGATACTTTAAAATTATTTTAGTAATATATCCTTAAAATAAAATAATAAATTATTCATTTTTTATGAACCCAATCCAGTTAGTAACCATGTACTCACAATGTGAATTCAAAAAGAATAACCTATTTTCCTCATTGCATTATTTTAATGGTGTATGGAACCAGGTCAATCTTGTATGAACTTGAAATTTCTTGGAGTGGTCTGTTTCGCATAATTTGATTTCCCTACATGAGTGTTTATCCATTATAGAGACTGACTGTATTGTTCCACCATTCATAATATTTATAAAAGATAAAATATCCTCCATTTCTAATAACTATGAGAGTCTACACTAGGTAGGATTCAACGTGATGCAAAATTTTACCACTATGAGCTTGACTGAAAATATCCTTCTGCAAAATATTTCTCTCTATATAAATTTTCTTTCACCCATATTAATGTAATGTTTTTTCTAATATCCCCACATTAAAATAGAACCATTTTCCCTCATTTATTATGAATATCTATATAGATCTCGTTATCAAGGAACATGTTAGAACAGAATTCCAATTATTGTAGTTTACATAGTAAAATTCAGATACTTTTCCTTAGAATAAGAAATTAAATTCCATAACCATTTATTATGTCCACTATCCTAGTATGTGACCTTAATTCATGTTAATTATTATAAAATTAACCATATAATAGTATTTAAAATTTATATAATAACTATGTGTGGTTTGATTCATTTTTGTCCGTGATATGCAGTGATAACCAAAATCACATATCAAGGACCAATCTACTAACATAATCCTATTTAATTCCATATCCCATCTTGGTGTGTCAGAACTTGTCAATTCATGTCATATATCATTAAATTCCATAACCCAAGGATGAAATAATTCTATATTCATTTCATACGAGTCATATTTTCATAGAGACCTAATATATGAAATACGTGTGGATGGATTTTTTTGTAATTCCATGACAGGTACTATCATCTTAGACATCAATATTAGGTCCAAAATAGTGGTGTATTATGATTTATAGGGGATCTAACAAACCAATTTTAATTTTTTTGATTAATATATTAAAATCTAATAGTAAATTGTTAGATTTAATTATCATTTACAAGAAATGTAAATAATTAGTGGAAAAAAATTTGAGAGGGTGATTTGTTTTTATAGCTGCCCGATTGAAAGAGAACCTACATATAATCTTACACCTCTCTATAACTTATGGGAATCATTATTTTCTACCTAATATTTTATGGTGAATCATATCCCTATAAAACTTATCTTTTCAAGTAGATGTATAACCAATATAGATGCATCACTTTTGTATGGGGAGTTACAACGTATTAGAAATCATATTTTTTAAGGAACATATAACGTATCCTGAATTTATATTTGTAAAGTCACAACCAGAAGAAACTAATACTAGAATCCATAATTCAAAATCCAATGAGAGAAATATTTATTTTTTAATAGTATAAAAGAAAAAATATTACCACATGTGAAAGAGATATAATAAATTCATACCAACTAAGGCCCAACTATAAAGATGAAGATGATGAAGTGATATGAAGAATAGCTGCATGGTTGTGAGTAACAGATCAAAAGGTCTTATTTATATAGTATAACATTTCATAGAATATTTTTCCCCCTAAAAGTTTGTGTATAAAATCCAAACATGTTGGTATAGGATCACTTGAAAATTTATAATACCCCACACATTATTGGAAGTATAAATTTTCATACCATGGTAATTCCATATTAGTCTATTATTATATCACACATCCTATATAATGAGTCTTTATCAACTTCATATAATACTAAAATAAAAAACATAAAATCAAATAATAAATTAGTTAGTAGATTCAAAATTACCAGATATATATATATATCATTAATTAATTATTGTTAATTATTTAAACTAGCATCTCATTCAATGAAATCAATGTTTAACATTATAAAATTCAAAATATGTCCATAATAATAATTTAAAGTAAATAAAATAATTATTACATTATTACCTTATGTAATTTCAAATTAAAAATATTAAATAAATATTCTGTTGGATATGTAAAACCTTAAAAAAAATTTAATAATAAAATATATAACATAAAATACACAATATAATCATTATTAATAATCATTTATTTAGAAACATTAAAAACAAACAAATAATTTAAAATAAATAAATTCAAATTTCTAAAAGATAACATTTTGAGTTAATGCATGAATATATAGTATCATAAATATTCATTTAAATATATCTAAAAAATTACTAAAAAGAATAGCTTCTATTTTCTTTTTTCAATTTGTGATAAAATTAAATAAAAAAGTACATATTATTTAATAACATAGTTAATGAGAATGAAAAGAAAATCATTTAATAGAGAAACCAAGAATTTATATAATCATTTAAATGTAATTTTCATGTTTCATAAGATATAAATTATGACTCCATAAATGTAGAGATACGATAATGATGTAATGGTCAGATTAAAAATTCTATGTATATGTTATATGAATTATATAGTAGTTGTGTATAGAAAAAATAGGCTCTCCAAAATGTTATGAATTATTAATTATGTTAATTTAATACTCAACATATATGTATAAGAATACCAAAATATAATGTTGTGTAACTAAAAATAAAAATATGTGAATTATAAATGTTAAACTAAAAATCATGTATTGGTCAAACAAATATATATAAATACATTAATGTTTCATAAGAGTATAAAAAAATTATATAATGTTAGGTAGTGGACTACATTAACAAAAATGACATATTTTAAGATGGGCAATCGATCCAAGGGGGAAAACAATTGATAATTATGTATTGAGTATATGTACAAATAATCAACTATGAGGTTCCACAAGAAACATTTCAAGTAAAATATCAACTTTGAAAACTTATTATTTTATAGTCAATATACTATGAGATATGAATGTGCGGTAGGTGATGTGACTGTATGAAGAACAAGTGATGATGTGGTTCGAAAAGTGATCATGTGATTGTGAAGAGAAAGTGACAGTGAAGAGTAGATCATGTAACGCCCCGACCCTAGTTGCCCAGAGTCGGTGCATTATTGCATAACATTTTCCTGATCACAAAAGATCAAGTCTCAAAAGACCGATTACTTTAGTAGCCTTGGAAACACTAGATACATTCATAAATGTTACATTAAATCATAATGTGAAAACTACAATAACATAGTATCCATTTTCCACACTCATATCCCCTTCAAACTATCCTTGCAGGTCATTCTTAAAATACTTCTTCACATCCTGGAAAAATTAAAACATTGAAAGGGGTGAGCTCAGATGCTCAGTAAGGATAAAAATATAGCGGAAGATTTCATAAATAAACATAAACATTTAAGGAAATTTATAACTAAAACAAAAGCCGTTTAATATTGATCTTCAACATAACATGGAAAAAGTACAATGAGATAATTCCATTTACTTATTCACATGGATATTCTACTGGTCGAATAATCACATGCAATATCAATAACCACTTTCATAATGATGGAATGCATAATGCCAGACTATCATAACCACATAGCCAAGGCCTCGTGCCAATACCACAAATAAGATTTTGTCAAGGCCTCGTTCCAAG
The DNA here is from genome assembly GCA_963277665.1 of Viscum album. Classification (NCBI taxonomy): domain Eukaryota; kingdom Viridiplantae; phylum Streptophyta; class Magnoliopsida; order Santalales; family Viscaceae; genus Viscum; species Viscum album. Next base: position 943,046,676 of record OY728129.1, read on the forward strand.
ACACTAGTTTGTCTCATGAGACCTACCGATGCATCGTGGAGCTATAGCGGGCTCCACCCGTCACTTATTAAGTCCAATGCGTTCCTCATATGAATAGTTTTAAACATATCATAAAACATAACATAATTGTATCACATAAAACATGCATAAAGGAAACCTAATATTTCCACACTTCAATCACAAGATATCAATACAACACATTGATATAATAAAAACTTTATCAAAACCATTTTCAATACCAAAATAAAATAAAAGTAAAACATGGTATTTATTTTTCTCTTAAAAAAAGTTATGGCTTATAGAGGAAGCCGAAACACAGATAATAGTCACGGTGGCGGAGAAGTCGTTGTTGCCGCACACGTAGGAAAAAGCATTCCTTTTGTTATTTAGTAAAAACACTTCGTATAAAAAGATTCCTTTTGAATAAAAGTAAAAGTCAAAGGGGTTTATACACCGTATAAATGAAAGTTGTGTATAAAACGAAATATGCCTCAATGAAAGGAGATTGAGACGAAGTCCTTACAAAGATCATTTTTAAAATAAAACAGATCTATTAAGTGTATTAACTATAAGTACACATAAACAAAGTACAAATACAAGATAGGACATAATAATATCATGACATAATTTGAAAGTAGGAGATTAACCCAAAGAATGGAATTTGGGTTAAGAAGTTCCCTCACCTCGTGTCCGACTTGACTCGATCGTTCTTTAATCTCCTGAATAATAAACTAGAGTTAATTTATATTTGCTTAAGAACCTTTTTCATGTTCATTATTCCTTTTATATCACTTATTACCATGTTATGAACATTATGTAATTATTTATGTTAATAACAGTCACTTTGTCGATCTTTGGTACTTGAGTCAAAAATATACTTCTTATAATTACAAGTTGTTCATGTGGTGAAATATCCATTATATCCAGAATTATATTAATGATTTAGATATCATATATAACATATATATCCAGTATATACATGCATTTATAATATTACATAACATTTAGAGGTAAAAATGAAATGCACCGTTCATGGAGACGGTAAGCCGTACGTACGCATGAAGGCTACTTTCATTTCTATTTCATATTTTAATGGAATGAAACATAATGATATAAAGGTATAATATAATTCCAGTATAATATAATGTATAATACCATTTACTCCATCCTTTATACATCCCACATATGACATTAACGATTGAAATCACTTTGAGGGGGCGGTAGTCCGCACTTCCTAGAATGAAATTATCGCGTTTACCCATAATGGAAATCAAAAATTATGCCACAAAAGAGAAATAAATAAGAATAAGAAAAACATAAACATAATATATATATCATATATGAAAATATTATCATCAAAATGGCCACCATTAGAGGTGTTAAAAGAATATTGAACAATCATCGTTTCGTGAGGCAGTATTTCACCACCCACAGAAACAATATGTTCTTTAACCATTAGACGAAGGTGTGTGTAAGTGTAAACCAAATAATTATCATAAAAACATCCTATTATATTTTAGATACTGGTGTTGTTACAAAAGAAAGGAATAAAAAGAGTTTAAGGGGTTGGAGAAGAAAAATAAAATAAAACAACATTAGAGAAGACATTACCTTAAAATCGGGTAACTCTTTTTGATTTGAGCCAAAGGCTTCCTTGGGAAGACTTATTCAAAAATTTAGGCTTCTAGGAGTAAGGTAGGGAAGTTAATAGAGTATTTGGGCATAGGTTGGACGATCCAAAAGGCTTTGAAGGTGTGAGTAAGGTGGTAGTGGTGGGGGCCTTTTATAAGAGGAGAGAAGGGGCACTCTTGGAAAGATTGAAATGTTAGTTTATTATGAAATTCTTTTTCGGATTCTAAAGGTCCCAAACTTATATATTTAGAGGATAAGGTGATAAGGGTTATAAATCTACTCATCCAATAGGTTTTTGACATGTTTAAGTCTTAGATTTTACATTATCGTTTCATTTTATTTAAATCGTTAATAAATGAGGTAATCACTCCATCATCATGGTGTCATAAATAATTTACTTTATTTATTGTCTAAAAATTATAAAAAAAATATCATGATGTAGGAAATCTTTTTATCTTTCTAATAAATATTTATAGTCAAAAATATGACTTGTATAACCCCATTAAAAAAAGTTTTTTAGTAAAACAACTCTTGTTTGTGTCATTTTTATTTTAACATTAAATAAAAAGTTTTTAATGTCATTTTCCTACCAAAGTGGCTCCATGGGGTCCCCAAGTTGACCCATGGATTTTCTTGGTCGGCCATGACTCATCCAATAGGGGTAGGACAAGTGAAAAGGTATTTTCATATTTTTATAATATCATTTTTACCTTAAATTTCACTAATTACCTTTAATCACGATTAATTAAACTTAAAAGTTACTATTCACCAAAAAATTATTTTAATCCCATTGAACCACATTTTACTTCCTAATGAAAACCACGTATGTCTGATTTTTGAAAATAAAAACACAGAAGTGGTAATGTTTCATTTAAACGAAAAATCAGTTTTTTAACTACCACTTAGTGGTTTCACTATTCATCAAAAATTGAAGTTTTTCAGAACAATGCCAAAATTTCACCCTAAGCTATAGTTGATATTCCGAATTAAAAAATGATGTCTATTTTAAAAAATTCCAAACATATAAGTTTCATTAATTAATTTCATAATTAATTCCCACTGTCACAACAAATATCGTGTTTTTTAGAAACAATATATATCAAAAGATTGACAATTGTTTATGTCCAATTTCAAAGTGAAATTAATTCTAATGACCACCATTGGATAAAATGGTAAAAATATATTATAATTATACTTTAAAACCACTCAATATTATAATTTATCACTATAAATTATTTTGATTAAAAAGGTTGTTTTTAAGTATTTTTCACTATTCATAAAAAATTGGAAGTTCTCAGAAAAATACAAAAAATTCAACATAGGATAATTTAGATATTATGAATCCATAAATGAAGTCCATTTTGAAATATAAAATATATATAATTTCAAACAATGGGTATTACTATTCAAAACTGCTACTTTCATTGGTCACGGTGTGTTAGAATCTCAAACTTGCGTACAATGCAAGCTATTGCATTATTGAAAGAGAGGTGTATCGTGGAAGCTCGGGGTGTTACATTCTACCCTCCTTCAATAAATTGTGTCCTCGCAATTTGAAATTTTTCTTTGAAAATAAAATGTTGAAAATAGAAAATACCTTTGTAGAAAACCCACATCAGAAATAAGGTTAATAAAAATACAACTTTAAAAGAAAGAAATATAAGTACAAAGGTCACCGAGATATCCCATACTAGGATTTTATGAAAAATGGATATGGAAGAAAAAAAACCATCATGGTTTGATGGAGAGTTGTAGAAAACTAGATTAGGAGAAAGTTAACCATAAGAAAATCACAAACTTGTGATTGGTTAAACAGTCATTGAATCCCCAATTGGAAAAGTTAACCAGCAACGTTTTTGTTTTAAGTTACCTTTTATAAAGTTGAGGAATTTATTTAGGAGATTTCCTATGAACGTAAGGGAATATACATACTGGTCATGTAGACTTTCATTCATTAATAAATATTTACCACAAACCCATCATTCACTCTAAAAGGTAATAGAACTCAAAAATATTCTATTTATCATAATTGTATAAGGTTCCAAATATTAACACATACCATTTAGATTAGGAAAATTTTTTGTAATAACCAGAGACTACCTGTAGGCTAGTGGTAGGTAGTAAAGGCCTATCGCACTATGGTTGTGGGTTCGATTCCTGCAGCTTTGTCCGACGCGACGGGTTATGACCCACCCTGCAGGTTGTCCTTTTCCTAAAAATATAGTATTATAATATTCCAAAAATAATCTTCATAAATGTTTTAACCATAAACAATACTATCCCAAGTTCAACTTAATCCATTCCAACCTTCATAGTTATCCAAAATACCTCCATCCAGACTTTCTCTAAAGGGTCCTTAAATTCCAAAATCAATTGTAATATTAGATTCCCCAAACAAAGTAAAGTTTCTCTTATTGTCACATACTAAAAATATGATTTCCTTCATCATATTAAAACCTTAATGTTAACAACAAGTACAACAGTACAATCCTTATATATATCACATTATTTTTATAACCAGAATATAATCCTTGAGTCCAAAAGCACCAATACATTAATTATTCCGCTTCAACTGTAGTAACAGCATAAGATTGTGCTTGATCCCTTGGCCTTTTCTTAGGTAAGTTTCCCTGTCTCTTAGGACATTCATTTGCATAATGCCCCATTTCCCTACAATTTTAGCATTCAACATTGATAGACTCTTTCTTTCCCTTTCAATCACTAGCCTGGTGACCTTTTTCTCCACATTTATAACAAACTACCATTTCTTTTAGGCAAGTACCGGGGTGGTTCTTCCCACAATTATCGCATAATGGAAAATCCTTCTTTCCCCTTTTCCCTTTATCTGTCTCTTGTTCCACCGTTCTCTTCTTCTCTTGCTTTACTTTGTTGTCATAAGACTTAGAGAATTCCTTGTCTGTCTTGATAGCACATGAGATAATATTTTCGTACGATGAGAAGGATTGTGATACTAATGCTCGATGGAGAAATGGTTTTAACCCATCATAGAAACGATCAATCTTAATTCTTGGGTTACATATATAATCTGCAGCATGCCTTTCTAACCTTGTAAAGTAAGCCTTATACTTTGCGACATTCTCATCCACCTTTTTCCTCAGACTCATAAATTTCCTTTCCATATCTGCTCGATGGTCATGTGGAAAGTATTTTTCTAAGAAAATTTATTTAAACTCACTCCATTCCATACATGATACTTCTTCATCTTCCTTTGTGTTTTGAATCAGCAACCACCATTGATCGACATCTCTAGTGAGGCGGTAGACTGCCATGACAACCTTCTTTCTTTCGCTACTCCCCAAGGCATGGAATATTTTCTCTAAGGAGTTTATCCATTGCTCAGCTACTAATGGATTTGTACCCCCATTAAATTTTGGCGGTTGTTTCCTCATGAAGCGGTCTAACATTGATCCTCCACGTTGTGGATCAGGGTGCTTCATACGAGTAAGGTTATTATTCATAACCTGAGTGAGTTGTCCCAGTATGGTAATAAGTTGATCAGCACCAGTTGTATCTCCAGCTCCACAATAATTATCTTTAGCAGGAGGGAAATCCCTACATGGAGTGCGTGTATTGATACGATTTCCATTCCTTCCACTAGGTGCCATTTCTAAACAATGGAATAAACTAGATTAGTTTATTAATCAAAATACATAATTCCATACTTGTACAATACTAAACATAAATTGAACTATTTATGGATATAATCCATAATCATAAAAAGAAATGTTTTCTTTGAGGAGTATATACTCATAAAACCTTCATAATGGTTTGTAAAGAAAATGAGAATTATCCTAAGCATATCCCCCGGGAGTGTCGAAACCAAGAGTGCAGCAAGGCCCGTTGTTGTGCACCAGTTGCTGTTCGAGTCTAGCTCAAAGCGGTGTTTTCGGGTTTTACCCCTAGGTACATCTGTTCCATAGCTGCCTCTACCTGCTTGTATCCAGACATGGATTTATTGTTCGGAAAACTCACAACATCTCTATAATACCAAAATTCTAGGAAGTTATTCTATACAAATCCTCAAAGTCTATCTTTGGGCTATGTTCTCTAATCAGAGTTTATCTAAATCTAGCTTCCAAGGTTAGTACTAAACTGCCTCTGATACCAACTGTAACGCCCTAACCCCAATTTCCCAGAGTCGGTGCATTATTGCGTAACATTGGCATGATCCCAAAAGATCAAGTCTCGAAAGATCGATTAGTTTAGTAGCCTTGGAAACACTAGATACATTCATAAATGTTACATTACATCATAAAGTGAAAAACTACAATAACATAGTATCCATTTTCCACACTCATATCCCCTTCAGACTATCCCTGCAGGTCATTCCAAAAATACTTCTTCACATCCTGGAAAAATTAAAACATTGAAAGGGGTGAGCTCAGATGCTCAGTAAGGATAACAATATAGCGGAATCTTTCATAAATAAACATAAACATTTAAGGCAATGTATAACTAAAACAAAAGCCTTTTAAACTTGATCTTCAACATAATATGGAAAAAGTAAAATGAGATAATTCCATTTACTTATTCACATGGATATTCTACTGGTTGAATAATCACATGCAATACCAATAACCACTTTCATAATGATGGAATGCATAATGCTAGACTATCATAACCACGTAGCCAAGGCCTCGTGCCAAGACCACAAATAAGATTTTGTCAAGGCCTCGTTCCAAGACACTAGTTTGTTTCATGAGACCTACCGATGCATCGAGGAGCTATAGCGGGATCCACCCGTCACTTATTAAGTCCAATGCATTCCTCATATGAACAGTTTTAAACATATCATAAACCATAACGTAATTGTATCACATAAAACATTAATAAAGGAAACATAATATTTCCACACTTCAATCACAAGATATAAATACAACACATTGATATAATAAAAACTTTATCAAAACCATTATCAATACCAAAATAAAAGAAAAGTAAAACATGGTATTTATTTTTCTTTTAAAAAAAGTTATGGCTTATAGAGGAAGCCGAAACACAAATAATAGTCACGGCGGTGGAGAAGTCATTGTCTCCGCATACGTAAGAAAAAGTATTCCTTTTGTCATTTAGTAAAAACGCTTCGTATAAAAAGATTCCTTTTGAATAAAAGTAAAAGTCAAAGGGGCTTATACACCGTATAAATGAAAGTTGTGTATAAAACCAAATATGCCTCAATGAAAGGAGATTGAGATGAAGTCCTTACAAAGATAATTTTTAAAATAAAATAGATCTATTATGTGTATTCACTATAGGTACACATAAAGAAAGTACAAATACAAGATAGGACATAATAATATAATTACATAATTTGAAAGTAGGAGATTAACCCAAAGAATGGAAATTGGGTTAAGAAGATCCCTTACCTCGTGTTCGACTTGACTTGATAGTTCTTTAATCTCCTGAATAATAAACTAGAGTTAATTTCAATTTGCTTAAGAACCCTTTTCATGTTCATTATACCTTTTATATCACTTATTACCATGTTATGAACATTATGTAATTATTTATGTTAATAACAGTCGTTTTGTCGATCTTTGATACTTGAGTCAAAAATATACTTCTTATAATTACAAGTTGTTCATGTGGTGAATTATCCATTATATCCAGAATTATATTCATGATATAGATATCATATATAACATATATATCCAGTATATACATGCATTTATAATATTACATAACATTTATAGGTAAGAAATGAAATGCACCGTTCATGGAGACGGTAAGCTGTACGTACGCATGAATGCTACTTTCATTTCTATTTCATATTTTAATGGAATGAAACATAATGATATAAAGTTATAATATAATTCCAGTATAATATAATGTATAATACCATTTAATATATCCTTTATACATCCAACATATGGCATTAACGATTCAAATCACTTTGAGGGGGCGGTAGTCCGCACTTCCTAAAATGAAATTATCGCATTTACCCATAATGGAAATCATAAAGTATGCCAAAAATGAGAAATACAGAAGCATAAGGAAAACATAAACATAATATATATATCATATATGAAAATAGTGTCATTAAAATGGCCACCATTAGAGGTGTTAAAATAATATTGAACAATCATCGTTTCGGGAGGCAGTATTTCGCCACCCATAGAAACAGTATGTTATTTAACCATTAGATGAATGTGTGTGTAAGTGTAAACCAAATAATTATCATAAAAATATCATAGTATATTTTATATACTGGTTTTGTTACAAAATAAAGGAATAAAAAGAGTTTAAGGGGTTGGAGAAGCAAAATAAAACAAAACAACATTAGAGAAGACATTACCTAAAAATCGGGTAACTCTTTTTGATTTGATCCAAAGGCTTCCTTGGGAAGACTTATGACAAAAGTGAGGCTTCTAGTAGTAAGGGAGGGAAGTTTAGAGAGTAGTTGGGAAGAGTTTGGCCGAGACAAAAGGCTTTGAAGGTGTGAGTAAAGTGGTAGTGGTGGGGGCCTTTTATAAGAGGAGAGAAGGGGCACTCTTGGAAAGATTGAAATGTTACTTTATTATGAAATGATTTTTCGGATTCAAAAGGTCCAAAACTTATATATTTAGAGTATAAGGTGATAAGGGTTCGAAATATACTCATCCAATAGGTTTGTGACAAGTTTAAGTCTTAGATGTTACATTATCTTTTCATTTTATTTAAATCGTTAATTAATGAGGTAATCGCTACATCATCATGGTGTCATAAATAATTTACTTTATTTAACGTCTAAAAATTATAAAACAAATATCATGATGTAGGAAATACTTTTATCTTTTTAATGAATATTTATATTCAAAAATAGGACTTGTATAACCCCATTTAAAAATTGTTTTCGTAAAACAACTATTGTTTGTGACATTTTTATTTTAACATTAAATAAAACGTTTTTTAATGTCATTTTCCTACCAAAGTGGCTCCATGGGGTCCCCAAGTTGACCCATGGATTTTCTTGGTCGGCCATGACTCATAAAATAGGTTTAGTACAAGTGTAAATGTATTTTCATATTTTTATAATATCATTTTTACCTTAAATTTCACTAATTACCTTTAATCACGATTAATTAAACTTAAAACTTACTATTCACCAAAAAATTATTTTAATCCCATTGAACCACATTTTAATTCCTAATGACAACCATGTATATCAGATTTTTTAAAATCAAAACATAGAAGTGGTAATGTTTCATTTAAACGAAAAATCAGTTTTTTATCAACCACTTAGTGGTTTCACTATTCATCAAAAATTGAAGTTTTTCAGAACAATGCCAAAATTTCACCCGAAGCTATAACTGATATTAAAAATTGAAAAATGACTTATATTTTAAAAAATTCCATAAATATATGTTTCATTAATTAATTTCATAATTAATTCCCACTGTCACAACAAATAGCTTGTTTTTTAGAAACAATATATTTCAAAAGATTGACAATTGTTTATGTCCAATTTCAAAGTGAAATTAATTCTAATGACCACCAATGGATAAAATGGTAAAAAATATATTCTAATTATACTTTAAAACCACTCAATAGTATAATTTATCACTATAAATTATTTTTATTAAAAAGGTTGTTTTTAAGTATTTTTCACTATTCATAAAAAATTGGAAGTTCTCAGAAAAATACCAAAAATTCAACATAGGCTAATTTCGATATTCTGAATCCATAAATGAAGTCCATTTTGAAATATAATATATATATAATTTCAAAAATTGGGTATTACTATTCATAACTACTGCTTTGATTGGTCGCGGTGTGTTAGAATCTCGAACTTGCGTACAATGCAAGCTATTGCATTATTGAAAGAGAGGCGTATCGTGGAAGCTCGGGGTGTTACAGATCAACCATAATCCATCTAAATATAATAATTTGTAGAAAAAAATGTAAACCTATTATCATTATAAAAACTTCAATACATAAATTCCATAAATTTCATATTGTTTATATAAAAATCGTAAAAACTATTTAAAAATTATTATGGGAAATTAAAAATACCAAATTAAAATAGAAAATATTTATAAAATTTTTACATTAATAAATAATAAATATAAAAAACAAAATCTAGATTTCACAAAAAAAATGAATAAATATTGAACACCAACTTTTTGAAAATTAAAAAACCAAAACATGATTTTACAAAAATATCCCTTTTTTAAATTTATCAACAAGTTATTAATATTATTTACAACACAAGATGAGGTAAAAATTATTATGTTAAAACATTTAAATAACCCTATCCCACTTAATATATTGATATTATAAATATATTTAATCATGAGGAAAATTTAATTTCAAACTACCTCTTCATAATACAATTGTAATAATTAGTTATCATATACATTTCAATATCAACAGGTTTAGTAAATATATACACATGTTTATTTTCACTAGAAAAATTTCTAAAATAATATAACCTTTTTTAAAATAATCTCAAATTAATTTAAATTTCTTATAAATTTGTATTATTAATGAATAATATTAGCTATATTTTTATATTAAAATAATGGAAGGATTGTTATGATAAATAGGTTTTTTTAAGTATAAACCATAATAAAATAATGTTTTTGTAGTCTAAAGTGATTGAAAATGTAACTATGTAGAAGAAAAATATTCAATTTTAGTAGTAAATAATGAAACTGAATTTCATATATTTGAACTCAAAGATAATATACATTTACTAAAAATTAATAATACCTGATTTAATTTTTCATTCAAATTTAAATCATCTAAAATCATAATCAAACTATTTAGTCAACTTTACATACATAATTATAAAATAAAATAGTCCAGTTCTGTTTTAATTAACAAATTATATAATTCATTTAATATATTTTATGTGAAATTCCATAGTATTAGGTTTAATACATTAACATAAATAAAAAATAAACATTATAACATATCACTAATAAGTCATAAATCAATCATTTATCTAGTTTTTTTTGAATTTATATTATTTTTTATTTATATAAATTGAATTTAAAAATAATAATTATATTATCAAACAAATATATTGAAAAAAAATAAAATTCACTCATTACATTAATGTTTATAATAATTATATTGTTAAATAATATTCCATGAATTTTTAAAGAAACTGAATACCACAAGAAAATGTAATTTTCCCCATTGAACTCATATAATATTCATTTTTTTATCATGTTAAAGAATTCATTAAAATTAAATTAACTATAAAACAATTTCATTAACCTAAATAAGAGCAGTTAAAATATCATTGGAAATTCATTTAATAAACAATGTAGGATCAAATTTTACTTTACTAAAAATAGTATTTATAAAAAAACATATTTATATTATACCACGAATGGAGAACTTTCTTAAAACAATATATAAAATTATATAACATAGAAAATTATTTGTAAATGTTTTATTTTTAAAACCATGGTGTTTAGAAAATTAAATATTTTTAGAAATAAAAACATTTAAAAATGTGTTTTGAACATCAATTTAAAATAAATTTAAAACCTAAAGGGTCACAATATCTATGGAAATTCTAACAGAATCCATCCAAAAGTGATCAAAATAGTCATTTAAATCTATACATTCTTCTTGATAATAACCTTAAGGAAACATTAATGTTTTATTCTTAATAATTTGACTGGATTCATCAATTTTATTTTTAAGAACCCATTTAATACAAAAAAATGTTTATCAATGGGGGGTTCATCTAATGACTAAACATTATTTCTCTTGAAAGTATTATATTCATTGTGAATTGAAATTATCAATTTATCATTAGTCAATTTATCAAAAATATTAATGGTAACATATTAGAAAATCATAAGTTTCATAAATAAATGAATATAAAATTTAATTTTTTAATTATAGAATATAATTCAGATATTATATTATTAATATGGGGGTATTTATCAATTTTACTATATTTATTATCAGAATTATAAGGGGTGGGACCGACTTCAACAATTATATTATTATATTGAGGCATATCTTCAACATATTTTAAGTAAGTAATTTATTTTTTAAAAATATATTAATGTTAATTATTTTTTAAATTATCTTCACCAAACATAAGTTGACCATATCCATCTACAAGAATAGTTCTATTATTAAAAACTCAATATAATTTAATTTTTTAAAATATCCCAAAAAAATCATTCATTACTATTAAAATAAATCCAATCTAGGTTATTAATTGTATTTAAAATAAAACATTACACCAAAAAACATTGAAAATGGTTTTTACATATAAAAACATCATAAAAACATCATAAAGACTTTTCTCATGGTAATTTTCAAACTAAAAAAACAATCAAAATATAAAATGTTTTATTAATAAATTTATCACAAAAAATAATTATTTAAATTATATTAATTTAATATAGTTATAGAAATTTCTATAATAGTTCTATTATTTTATTATAGAACTACCATTATTTTGGTGCTATAGGAGCATAAATATTATGAAAATAAACTTTTTAATCACAAAACATCTAAATATAAATATTAACATATTAAAATAAAATTTCAATTTTTATATAAATAACTAAATAATGTCATTGACATTAATTAAATATATAAAAATAAATAAATTTTGAAATTCCACATTTATAATAAATAGAATAAATCATTTTTAAATAATTAAAATCAACAACATTGACAAAAAATATATTTATTTACAGAAAAAATAAATATATATTTCTAAAAAATTAAATAAAAATTAAGGTGTTTGATTGGTCTAGAAATTTTAACATCATGAAGAGATATAAATTTCATTCTTGGTTTTTAAAATTTTAAAAGTAGTCTTAAATAAAATTCATTCTAATTTTGAAATTATGATTATTCGTTTCAAACTATTCAATTTATAGTTTCTATAATAGTTTAATGTTCACGTGTATAATCCAAGGATTACAAAATATATAATCTATTCATATTTCAGTAAAACACTTAAAATTATATTTAGGTAACTTAGAAAAATCAATTGAGTGTAAATTATCATTCCTATTAGTATAAAATAAATTAGATTACTTTTTTACAACTAATTATTTATTATCATGAAATATAAAACATTCTACCATCACTTAATTGTGAAATACAAATTATGATATGTTTAAAACTTTAAATTTATTATAAATTATAAATTAAAACAATTTTAGATATACGTACATCACCTAATCCATTAACCATTCAATTTGAGTTTTCACTGCATTTTATATAGATACCATCCCATGAATAATAATATACCACTGTGATGGATCTCTAGTAATGTGTTTTTTGAAACTAATGTCCATGCACCATGAATAAATAACATTTATAAGAAAATTTTACAATGGTGGTTATTTATGGTGAACATAACTTAAAAACCCATGTTATATTGGTTATGATCGAGTTAGTATATAAATTTGTATGAAACCAAACACAATTCAAACAACTACTAATGGGTAATATATAAGACGAATTATTGGAAATAAAAGTTTTAGTATTCCAAAAATAATAACTAAATGTAGAAATATAATAATTTAATAATAAATCTAATGGGTTGTAAAATAATTATGTATCATTATGATCCATGATAGAACTATCAAGTCTTAGTGAATTTAGAAACATTAATAGTTAAAAAAATGGTACATATAATCTCTAAATCATATGACATTATGTTCTTCACAACTACCACCCTTAATTGATATATCCTAATTCAAACCTTTCATCATATCCCAGTTCAATGAAACAATATAAAAGGCCAGTATAGATTTTCATTATAGGTAAAGAAGCGACACATCAATGATTAGTTAATCGTAATGTGAGAATAATGGAATGAGAACATAATTGTAACATTAGAAAACCATAAAAATTCATACATAAATAGTAGTTATGAGTCATGGAATAAATCTTAGAAGAGAAAATGACAAGAATCATAAAGGAATAAAAGAACATGAACCATGAGAGAATAAAATTGTTATAAGATAATGTCATCTAATTGTGGCATAAAGTGTGGAATAAACGTAATAATAGTAAACTATAGACATGGAATCCCATTAATACATTCATGAAATGTTAATCTAGGTAAAACCACTCATGTACCTAATTTGGTATTGGGATAACTCCCTTGTACACTATTCTGGGTTTGGGATAACTTCTTGTTTAAATTTTGAGGTCATAAGAAAAATTATTTACCAAATTCATAAGATTAATGTAATAGTCCCTCCAATAACATGTTCAAAATCTATTAATAAGTCTGAAACATGGTTTTTGTTACATTTTTAATTTCAGCATAGCTTAACCAATGGATAAAAAATCTGATTTTTATAATATTTTACCACCATAATTCTAAACCCTCTAGAGTAAGAATATAGATAACATCATCAGATTATATCCCTATTGAAGCATAAGTGACATCAAAGGATTTGATCATAGATTAATGATTCCATTAGAATACCAACGTAATATTTCATAAAAAATTAAACAATTAGTAATAAATTAGTTTTTATAAATAAAAAAATTTCTAATATATTAAAAAAGATTCTATGAAGATAACTATGAAAACATTAATATGATTCTTGAAATAAATTATTATCTATGATGGAATGAAAATTCATTTATATAGTGTGTGTGAGAACAAACATTCTATTCACATTTTGTCAAAAAGTTCAAATGTATATCATTCAAAAAATGACAAGAAGTTTCTTTTTAAAAAAAATAATTGAATGTAAATAATGGGTAAAATTGATTTTACCCAATCACTATGTAATAGTAAAATACTTTTCATATCATTTCATATGAAATAGGGATATAAATAAAAGGGATTCCTAACTGAAGAGATAAATAAAATTGTTTTTCCATAAAAATGTTCTTTCAGCCTATTGAGTACATAGAGAAATAAATATTAAAGTAGAACATTTAATCCCCACAAATGAAAATATGAGATAAAATGAAATAATATTTTAGAGAGATACTTCATATATCATCTTTACTGTAAATTTAACAAAAACAATCATTGTAAACTGTGAGAATTTAATGTAAAACCCTTACCTAAAGTTTTACATTATTTTTAAGAACCCTAACCTATTATATAATACATCTTAATTTCTTATAATTATATATTATATTAATATTAAAACATTTAATTACTTATAGAATCCAATTAAAAAATTTTAACACTTGTTTATTAGTAATTCTATAATGAAATCATCATTTACCAGTAATAACTATTTCATCAGTCATATAAGTTTTAGATTGACATGTATGATAAATTATAATATCACTGGATAAGGATCCACTAAATCAGTTCCCCAAGCTGGATCTCCATATGACCTGAACCACGCCTCTCCATACACTAGAGGTTTTGGACTAGTAGCGATGGGAAAAAATATCACACGGGGAGACTATACCCTCTTTAATATTTTTTTCCACAATAGAAAATAAATAAAGTTGATGAAACAATATATAATAATCCGTAAAGATTCATAAAAAAATATCCCCTGATGCTGGGTACAAATTAGTTCCAATAGAAATTATGTCATGTCATGCTTAACAGTTCCAAATGAATAAAACTAAATATAAAGGTAAATAGTGGAATCCCCAAAATGGTCCTGAATCTAATTCCATAACATCACCCATATATTTCCCATGAATGATTCATCTCCCAAGCATATATCATTTTCCCATATCTTGACCCGCAAGTAGTAAGTTTTCTTAGGTACCCAATGGCGGTCGAAGAAGGGTGTGTGTACATCTTTGTAGTCCACAACCAATTTTGTCTACAAAATATCTAGTCAATAGATAGTGCATGCAAGTACTAAAAAGGAAAAAGTAAATAAACACAGTTCAAGTTCCATTAGGTAACAAGATTCAATTATGTTATTCCAAGCATTATATCAAATTTAAACCCTTATAACATCTTCATTACTTAATTTACTTCCATCTTATGTTTAATGGATTATGCATATTCATTAATGAAAATGCATAGGGGGAATAAGTCAAGTTCTCTATCTCAATAGGGACAAAAAAATCACCACAAATACAATACAATCACCTTGATTCCATAGTTTAGGTGGTCTCATATATTAAAACCATTAAGGTAATCAAAATTCATCCCCTTCCCTAAACCATTCATTTCGGGGTGAAGGTTAGAGACTTAGTCCAACTCGACATGTGGTAATAGAACCTCATTTCAATACCACACTATTCCAATCCATGTACACATGATCATTTATCCACTCAACACACATAAACCTTATCATAATAAAACATAACCTATACCAATATAAAACATAATCCATTAAAATTAACATGGGTATTAACATTATTCCATAACACAATAACACATTTACCCTTTACATTACATAGTCATTTATCCTAATTCACTTTCATTATTCTTAACTCTCTAATAATATTCACTATTCCCCATAAATTTACCCATTTAACATATTCAATCATTACCATATGTTAACTCACATAACCTATTTATCATTTCCCTATGTATAAACCCACTTTTGTATTTCATGTACCAACCATAATTCATGAGGCAAAATTGTATTAATCCCATTTAGCCCATTTTTATGCCAATACACATAATCTAATTTTCAGTATCTTTATCTAGAAGAAACTATCCACATTATTTATTAATCATCACATTAATAATTATCATGTTCGTCATGGGATCTACTTAAGCAGAAGTCAATTTCACACTTAACATTTATTTTATCTAGGATCAGGATGGTTAGTGCATCCCAAGGGTGGACCTAAATTAGTCATGTCATCCATGATGCATCCCTCAGGGATTATTAAGGGTTAAATTCAATACATAGAAACCTATTATACCAATAATCACTAATGTCGCCAAGGAAACTTCAGTGGAAAGAGAGAACTGAAGCTTATAAGCACAAAATGTTATAAAAACGTTGGGATGCAACATGTAGAATAAATATCTCTAATATAATAATGAACACACTCTTAATCGAAATCATAGATCCTGATACAAACTCCTGTTTTAAGACTCAACCTAGAAACCACATGAGAAAAAGGATTTTAGGTATTTAGAAGAGTGTTGACCATGATTCAGGCCCAAATCCGGAAAAGATAAAAAAGATGTGTTTAGACTTCCTCAAAGCTTAGATTTACAGCCAATGGTGCTCTAAATGGACATGAAAAGAGGGAGATTAATCCATGGAATATATTGATGGTTACTATTTTTCACAAGGGTTGTAATGGGAGAAATGGTGGAGGAAATTGGGTGATGATTTAAAATCCAATAATGGTAAATCTATTAATTTTCTATCTATTAAAGGGGCACATAGTTTACCCATACGGTTTAAAAAACACTATACAAACCATGTGAAAGCCACTATCCATGGGTTGTTGTGTCACATGGTTACCTGGGAAGGCTATAAGGTTTTCCAACCTATGCACCAAACGTGGAATGTTCCACCGTCACAAGGTTTTTCTAGGATGGTCGCCTGGTTTACTTTACTGTGTAAAAACCGTGCACCTTACATAGGTTAGAAAGTTTTCCATTCTATTCATGACCTAAACCCCAGGAACACCCATCTGACCCCACATACTCCCAATAAACACTTCATTAACAAATATTAAGAGTTTTAGACTAGAATTTAAATAAGTACATACATATATGAATTCTAGTATCTTATGACCTCACCACTTTATGAAATCCAATCCATGAGATGTGCTCCAAATAGTCATTTAGTTTATGAAGAAATAAGATCAGGCTGCTCATCCCATATTTCCATCTCCCTTTCCCACATTTCATCTAGAACATTCCCATGTTTCAATAAATAATTAACTAAGGGAACAATCCTACACCAGAATACATTCTCACTATGTTCCATGAGACGAACCAGATTCTCCTCAAAGGTCACATCAGTATTAATATCTATATCATCCACATTAACCACAAGAGATTGATCAAGGTGATTCTTCCAAAGATGTGAAACATTATAAATATCTTAAATTTCCATAAATAATTTGTAGAATATCCAATCGGTTAACCATTAGTCAATTACTTTCCACAATATCAAATGGCCCCACATACCTTGGCACCAACTTCACCTGTTTCAGAATTTGAAGGTGACCCGACCTTGGAGACTCTTAAAGAAAGATACTATCACCCACAATAAACTAAATGGTTCCACAATGTTGATCTACATACAACTTATTCCTACTCCAAGACACTCCCATGCATTTCCAAACCGATTTATCTTTTTCTATTGTCTATATCATGAGATTTGGTCCAAAAAACATAGAATCTCTAGCTTTTATCCAACACAACAGAGATATACACGGTTTCCCATAGAGTTTCTCAAACAACGTCATCTGAATAGTCACATAAAAAATACTATTTTAAGAAAACTAAACCAGTGACAATTTTTTTTAAAATAAACCACCAAAATATGGGTAACACACCATCCACATGTATTCCATCATCTGAATTATGAAATCTTTATTCCCATCAATATGTGGGTGAAAGGGCACACTCAAAATTAGCTGACTACTAAGTGACTTTTGAATCCCCTATGAGAAGTGTGTTGTGAAACCTAAATCCCAATCTAAAATGATAGTGATTTTTTCTCCATGAAACCACACTATCTCTCAAATAAATAAATCTCCCAACTATCCAATAGTGAATGTCTCTGGGATCAGAAAGAAATGGGCCACCTTATTCCAATTTTCCACAAATACCCAATCACAACATTCTTCTAAGGTGTCCTCAAAAGACCCACTACAAAATCTATTTTTACATTATCCCACTTCCTTTTTGAAATGGGAAACGACTATAACAACCCACCAAAACAATGATGCCCAACTTTCACCTTCTTATAGGTAAGATATCATAACAAAAAACACGAAACCCCCTTCTTCATTCTTGGCCACCAATACTAACTACGAAGATCATGATACATCTTATTCAATCTAGGAAACAATCCCTATGATTATGAATAGAACTATGAGACCAAATACTTCCACATAAATACTGGCACAACCAAATGTACACAAAAAATAACAATCCAATCATTACTATCATCCTGTATAGAAGTTTAATCCACTACCTTACGATTTTCCTTAATTTCCTATGACTCTGGGTCCTAATGATGTCTATCCATGACCTGGATCAATAGTGCATACTCAACTATTATGGACGAAAAGGAAATCTTCATGTTCCCATCCTTGACCACCAAATGCCTCTCAGCAAACAAGGCAATCAACCATCCATCAAAGTTGGATTTCTACACCACCTAATTCAATGTTTTCTGACTCAAGGCACCCTTAACCCAATTCCCTTTTCCCATCATGTAAACCAAATCGAAGTAAAAATACAACATATATTCAACCCATCTTCTCTAAGAAAGATTCAAATCACATAGAGAAAAGATATAAATAAGGCTATTATTGTTGGAAAATATCATGAACTATCCCCCCAACATGTAGTTCCTTCAAAAATATAAGGAATTAACCACAAATGAGAACTCAAGATCATGAGTAGGGTAATATCTCTTTTAGGCCTCAAAAATCATGAATAATATGATACAACTCGATCATCCCACATCAACATAACTCCATGTCCAACAATGGATGCAATATAGATCAAGGTGTATCCCTTACTTGGATTGGGTAAGATCATGATCAGTGTGGTCATTTAATGCTTCTTCAACTCATAAAATGAATTCTCACATGCCTTAAAAAATTCAAACAAAAATTTATTTTTCACTAAGTCTGAGAGTTGCACTACCAAATAGTAGATGTAATTTAGGAATCTTCTATAATAATCATAAAATCCTAGAAAACTATGAACATCTGAAACATTATTTATCTTTAATCAAGATACTACATCCTGTACTTTCTCTGAAAAAACCAAAAAATCTAACTAAGATATGTTGTGACCTAAGAAATTTACATTATAAGTACAAAAATGACATTTTTATAGATTGGATTATAGTCTCTTCTCTCTTAGTGTAATCTAGATGATTTCATGATATTTGGCTTGATTGTGATGAGTTTCAGAGTACATCAAGTTGTAATCAATGATGAAAACTATAGAATGATCTAAAAATGGGTGAAATATTTGAATCATTAATGACAAAAAGCCAAATGGAGAATTTTGAAACATGAATGAAATCACTATAAAATCATTTAACCCTTAACTTCTCTTGAAAGTAGTCCACTGTACTGTAAAATGTCTGACCCACAACTAAAGACACCCTAACCTCAAATCAATATTAGACAACACTGATGGACCCCTGATATGGTAAAATAGATCATCAATTTGTGAGAGAGGGTATTGGTTATTAACCTTCATATAATTTATCTTCCTATAATCAATAAAAGTGTAATAATCCATAATCTTTCTTGAAAAAAATACATGGGGTCTCCAAGGTTACATACTAGGATAGATGAATACTTTTATTCTCTAGTCCCTTTATCTAAGACTTAATCCCCTGATGTCATGTTGTTTCCATTCTATATAGTGGAATAAAAATTGGCTCTAATCTTGGAAAAAAACTCTATTTTGAACTCAAAATACCTCTTTGGTGGATTCCAATAGAAATCTTTAGGAAGCACATATTGAAATAGATCCACCATAGGAAAGAGACAATATTCTTTACTTCCAAATCACCTTGCATAATAAAAGACACATGGGATACGATTTCACCCAACTACTGAAAAACTGGCCCCACACAGCTAGCCCAAACATCCCATTCATCACACTATAAATAGGTGTCTCCATATAGAGAAATCAACATTACATTATGACGATAATAATATCTATTTTACTTGTACAAAACTAACCAATACATACTTAATATCGATCAAAACCTAAAATATATAGGATGAATAGATCCCCTAGAAACTAGTACCCACCAACCCCTAGAGAACAACCTTGACATTGCCTGATATTCTCATATCACACCCCAAATGTGGTATCATTAGACATAACCCCCCCCCCCCCCCCCCACACATTCCTTTAGTAGGCCCAAAAAATACTAACTATGGATAGATAAAATAATGTGTAGAATATGTGTCAATTAACCCACTAGGAAGCACGGAAGATATAATAATCGTACATCAAATTGCAGACAGTCCAACCACACCACATCAAAGAATAGAATGAACTACATGAAGCTAAATTTCTGCTATTCTCTAGCTTATAGTCTAAGTAAACATCAGTAAACTACCCTACTGGTATTGAATATCTCTCCTAGTAGTGACATTCCCACCAACCCTACTAGTATGGCCTGTGTAACTCTAACTATATCCCTGTTACGGGGTTACTTACCTCTTATTTTATTCAAAAACTACCTATAAACTATATTTATGAACATCTATCGATGGTTACTATAGAACCTCTTTATGATCCCCATACTTCCATACGACCTGCAGCTAATAGGTTGTTGGGGACACTGACGACGCATGTGGCCCAACATACCACACTAGTAACGGAACACTTAGTCTCCACCCAAATAAGATGACCCTATATTTTGACTTCTTAGTATACTTACAACCTGGTGGAAACTCTTGAAACGAAAGCTCCTACCTTCATAGTCCACATCACTCATCCGTCTAGCTAGTACAACAATTCCACTACCTGGAGCCATTTTATGGTTCTATTTTGAGATAAGTGCATGATCCACTACCTTTAAAATCTTTTTCAAATAGATGATGTTCACCTAAGATATTATCTTCTGCCTAATCTCTTCCTTGAATTTTTTCATTATAGCTACCCCACATCCATCAAATTCTAGAACAACACATCAAAAATCCTCAAAATAACTAGAATAATCCATCACTGACATAACAAATTGGGTCAGACGCATAAATTCCATAAACTTCTCCTACCTCAAGTCCTTTGGAAATAAGATATCCATAAATCATTCCATGAAATCTTTTTATAACATTCTTTCAGCATGTTTGGCCTACACCATGATGTCCCATCAAGGCTTTTGCTAACCTATCAACATATAGGTCGCAAAAATGACTTGCTTCTCAGAAGGAGTACCCAAATGTCCAAGAATAATATAGATGGAATATATCTATAACTCATCACCCTTCGGTCCACCAATTTTAGTAATGTTTGTAGGGTTCGGTAGCTGAATGTCCTTGGTAAGGTCAAACATACTCGGTGCAATGAACCCTATGTTCCCATCCATCATTTTCATAAATCGAGCAAGGTTCTCACAGAACATTTCTTAACTATTATACTAGATCACAACATTCTATTTATCCACTACTGAAGTAGTGTTTTTTTAACATTATTTGGTCTCCCAACCAATATAGGCCTCCATTGTGGCATTTCTCTATAGTGCCAAACATGGTCTTTAGAACAAAAAACATAAATCTCTCACAATTTTAGAAATTAAGGATCTCTTTTATCCATATATAACTTATTCACATACACAATCCCAAATGTAATCAAATGCATCCTAAAAAACACCCTCAACCATCCCCATTATGGGCCTTGGTTAACCTATGGTAACTAACCCTCTTTGTCAAAAGCCTTACCTTGGACACCATTTTTTAAACTATATACACACATAAAACATAAAAATTCCCTTTTAGGTACATTTATAATTTCATTAATTGTTATATTCAACAATTTTAACACACTTTCCACCCTTCATTAGACCAATTTATTTAAACACTATTTAATTTCATTTCCCACTTTACCAATTTTCTACATTTTTTATTCCATTTTCATCATGTTTCAAAGGAAGTAAAATGAATTCTACCTTCCATACATACACAACCATATTATATGTTCCTAACATGATACATGCCACATATATACATAGGTTCCTATAAGGATTCATCAGTGAAAAAAACCTGACATTAAGGACATGAGAAAAATTTCATAAAAATACCACATCCTATATCCCGCTCATCACCGAATGGTGAAATATAATCAAATGTAACAAAGTACAAAAAAAAATTGTTCCCACCATTGGTGACTTGTGTTTTACCTCGTACATGGGTTAGCTACTTCAATGATAAAGATATTTACCATGGACCAACAATTTCGTAACCCCTGGTCTTCCATCCTCAAATAGTAAGCAATATAAAAGACCTACACTAATACAACTTTATTACATACCCTACCTGGGAGCCATTAAAAAAGTGCCCCGGTATGGGTCACAACATGACCTCAAGCGTGCCTCCCCATAGGCTAGAAGTTGATGACTAGTAGAGAGAGACTGAAAGGACATGTGGTGAGACTATACACTCTTTATTAGAGTACACAAAAATAGAATTGAAATAAAAAAGTAAAAATAATATATAATAAACAATAAAAATTCATAAATAATCACCTAAAGCTAGGTAGAAAACATAGCTAATTGTAAAATTGTCATTCCATGCTAAATAGTGCCAAGTGAAAAAAATAATGACAAACAGTGGAATACACAAAATGGCCATGACTCCTTGTCAAGAACCACTTCCATATATAACCAAAGCAAAACTCAACTCCCAATTATGGGGCCTTTTCCCTTATCATGAACTTAATGTATGAAGACTCCTCAAGTTAACAATGGAGGCCCAAGAAGGGCGTGAGTAGAACTCATTAGGACACCACCAGTGGTGTATACATAAAATCCAGTCAATAGATAGTTCATGAAATTACTAAATAATGGAAAAGTAAATAAAATAATGTTTAGGTTCAATTTTTTAAGAAGAGTCCAACAAGTCATTCCGATCATAATTTCTAATTTGAATCTTTATAACATCTTTATTATGTTATTTTCCTTCATCACATGTTTAATGGATTAGGAATATTCATCAATCTAAATTCATAAGGGGAATAAACCAAGTTTCCTATATAACTAAGGATAATAACATCATCCCAAATACAACACACTCACCTTGACGCCTTGGTCCATGTGGTCTCATTAAATAGATCTATAAGGGGAATAAAACTATGTCACCTTCCATAAATATTGCATTTGTGTGGGGGGGGAGAGTTTAGATACTCTTTCTAACTTGACCCATGGGCATAGAATCTTATATCTATACCCCATTTTAAAATTCCATGTACACATGGTTAATTATAAATTCACCACTCATATATCATATCACAACAATACATAATCAATACCAATATAAATAAATAACCATAACAATCAACATGAGAATTAACATTATGAAATAACCCATTAACACATTTATTATTTACATTATGTAGTCTTTTATAAAAATTCCCATTTATTATTCCTAACTCTCTAATAATATTCCCTAGTCCACAAAAATTCACCCATTTAACATATTCAACTAGTACTATATATTATCTCACATAACATGTTCATCATTTTCTATAGATTTACCCAATTTTTCATTTCAGTATCAACCAAAATTCATATGTAAGAATCTCATTTATCCCATTTTCATTCCAATTTAAACAATACCTTATCCATTATCCAAATCTAGACACATCTATCCATATTACAGTTTTAATCATCCCATTTTCCAATTTGAATGTTTTGTATGGGATCTACTTAAACACAATTCAATTTCAAACATAACATTCCTATTAACAATGTTCGGGTAGGTTGGTGAACTCGATGGGTGGACCTAAATCAGTCATGTCAACCCCTATGCATCCCATGGGGATCATGGGAGGTTGAATTGGCCACTTATAGTCCCATTTTACCAAGAATCACTAAAAATACCAAGGAAACAACAAACAAAAGAATGAACACAAGACCATATTAAAAAAATATTATAAAAACTACTGGGCATGACATGTAGACCACATTCCATGAATCCAACATTGAAAAAAATCTTAATCAAAGCCATATATCAAAATACAAACTCCCAATTAATCCCCAACTTAGAAATCACCTGAGAAAAATTGTTTAGGTCTTTAGAAGCTTATTTCCAAAGATACAAGCCCTTATATATAAAAGATTATAAAGGAGGGGTTAAAATGAACCCAAAACATTAATCCATAACAAAAACACTCCAAATAACCATGAAAAGAGTGAAATTGATCCTTTGAATCTCTATATGTTTCTAGTTCATCAATAGGGTTGTAAGGAAGGAAATTGGGGAAGAAGTTGGGTGAGGCCTTAAAATCCCATAATGGAAAAACTAAAAAATTTCTAACTCTTAGTTGGGGTCACTATTTACCTACAAATTTTTAAAAACTATATGAAAACTATGAACAAGACACTATCCATGGAGAGTTGGTTCCCACAGTTACCTGGGAAGGCCATATGGTTTTCCATACAATGTGCCAACCGTGTTATATGCCACTGTCAAAGGTTGCATAGTTTACTTAATTGTGCATAAAATGGGTGCCTTTGAGTAGTTGGCCCGATTTTCCTTCCTTTCATGACCGCAACCCTTAGGACACCCTTGAATCCCCTAATAGTCCCAGGAAATAATTAATTATAAAAAAAGAGATTAAAACAAAAAATTTAAACAAGTACATACCTATATGGTGTTTGAAATATTACATCCTTGTACATTGAACAATGTTATATCATTTAAATAATCTAAATCCTGATTTTAATTTATCATACATTAATTATATATACTTATTACCATCCATAAAATTATGAGATTACAATATGAATTACACCATTCATGAAGATGGTAGATCTTATGTACAAAAGGATGTTATTTTAATTTCCTAATGAAATGGAGGAAAGAAAGATACATAAAATTTCATCATTAAAAATTATAATTATATCACAAATACCATATATATTTAAAAAATCAGTCATTATAACTAGTAATTAGATATGGTGAGGCAAAATGAATCATATCACTATGTGGAGGTGTTAGTCCACATGTTTGAATGATAAATACATTCATTTACCATTTAATTTAATAGTAGTGGATAAATATTCTGTTATCATTATAATTACCCACAATCCATTTTTTATATTATTTAAGAACCACTTTTAAGGGTAAGTGGGAACCAATATAAACATTATCAAGCACAACCCTGCAAAACATGCATTACAAAATCCAAATTCCAAAAAACCATTCACCCCCAAAACCGTAGCATGCAACCTTTTTCAAAATTCAAAATAAATAGAACCACTGAAAATCCTGTGGGTTGACCAAAGATCACCCGCTTCAATGAGTGCTGCCATCATACACATCACCTTGCTGTCGTCTCGACACCAGCGTCCCCCACCCCAAGATGCATCAAACACAAAAAAAAGCATCATTCAATCTAACATCATCATTATGGATGACAAAAAACCACCACATCATGAAGCCAGAGACAATAAAAAGCCAACAACCATAATTACCGCTATGAGAAACCAAAACAAAACACCATATGAACAAAAAAATAAAAATAAAGCCACAAATCCCAACTGTGGTAGAACCTTTAATCCCTTTTAACCTTGGACCACAATCCCAAAACCTTGTAGTTACCATTGTGCGAGATCCAACTCAGAGAGGCATGCACAAACTTGGGGTAAGAACAGGTTGCACATACAAGGAGCTCTTCAAAACATAACCGTCATCGGGTCCAAGAAGCCATCTAGAGAGTAGTACAAAACCTTCACCAACCTCAAAATCTTCACCAAGAATGAGACCCGCAGCACATTGACCAAAACAAAAAAACATACCGCAACTGCAACCCTCCAAACTGGAACATAGAAGGCAAATTTGGTTCGAAGGGTTTTTTTTATTTAAATGGGTCTAGGTTTAATATATTTCGGATTATGGGTTTGTTGAGCACCACTTCAAGTGGCGCTCAACAATTCGGGTGGCTAGCGCCACTTCAAGTGGCGCTTTGCCACCTTTTTTTTATTTTTTATTTTTTATGGTTTTGTTTTCTTTTTTTGTTGTTTTCATTTTTTTCAACCTCATCTTTTTTTAATAAATAATTTCAAAATAAATAAATAAAATTTGAAAAATAATCTTATAAATATGTATTTAAAAATGATAAATTAATTATTATTATATTTATAATTATATAATAATGAAATTATATTTAGGTATATATATAATTATATGTGTGTGTATAAATATAATTACGTACATATATAATTAAAAATAAATATTTATAAATATAAATCTATTTATATATATTTTTTAAATAAAAAATATATTTGTAATTATATAATTATAAACTAATCTTTATATATAAATATTTATAATTATATGAATATGAATATATTTAAAATATATAATTATGAAAATATTGTTACATATATATTTAAAATTTATTTATAAATATATTTAATATTCATATATAAATATATATATATATATATATATATGTAAGTATGTGTGTGTGTGGAGAATTACATTTATAATTATAATTAGAATTATATTGTAATTATAGTTATACTTGTATATTTATAATTATATATTTGTACATATATATATTTACGTAGTTATAAGTAATTATTTATAAAAAAATTGAAATATTGTTAAACATATAGTCTTTCAATACCACCTACATGAAACTTAAAAATGTTTCAAGTATGTGACTTTGAAAGCCTATAAAATATAATCTAAATGACCAATATGAATGAAACTTAAAACATGTTTTAAAAATATACTAAATAGATGAAAATAAAAAAATTACGTAAAAAATGTCGATAGAAAATATTTGATAGGCTTTCAAAACCACCTAGTTGTAACTTAATGATGTTTCCACTATGTGACTTTGAATGCTATAAAAGATAATCTATATGACCAATATGAATGAAACATAAAACATTGATTAAAAATATATAAATAGATGGGAAAAAAACATAAAAAATGTCAACAGAAAATATTTAATAGGCTTTCAAAACCACCTAGTTGAAACTTAAAAATGTTTCAACTATGTGACTTTGAACATTTATAAAACATAATCCATATGACCAGTATGAATGAAACTTAAAACATGGATTAAACATATACTAAATAGATGAAAATAAAAAAATTACGTAAAAAATGTCGACAAAAAATATTTTATAAGCTTTCAAAACCACCTATTTGTAACTTAAAAATGTTTCAACTATGTGACTTTGAACGTCTATAAAACATAATCCATATGACCAGTATGAATGAAACTTAAAACATGGATTAAACATATACTAAATAGATGAAAATTGAAAAAATAAGTAAAAAATGTCGACAGAAAATATTTTATAGGCTTTCAAAACCACCTAGTTGAAACTTAAAAATGATTCAACTATGTGACTTTGAACGTCTATAAAACATAATCCATATGACCAGTATGAATGAAACTTAAAACATGGATTAAACTTATACTAAATAGATGAAAATAAAAAAAATAAGTAAAAAATGTTGACATAAAATATTTTATAGGTTTTCAAAACCACCTAGTTGAAACTTAAAAATGTTTCAACTATGTGACTTTGAACGTCTATAAAACATTATTATTTTATATAAAATAATTAATTAGTTAGTAATATAATTATTAATTATTATTTTTCATTATAATTATTAATTATTAATGGTTAAGTCGCTGTGACAAATTTTTTTTATATTGTACCTGTACTTTATAATTTAATAGTTAATTGAAATAAGTTTGTATTTAATATATTTTTGATTTTCTTGTTATTCGACTTAAGCAACAATTACTTATCATAGTGAATAAGTTTTTTAACATATACAACATTACATCCAAAAAAATCAACGATGATGCCCCCCGGTACCACAACGCGGTGTCTGAATGTCACGTCATCTCCGCGTCCGACATCCGTGTCGCTCTGGTGTCCTCTCTGCAGGTTCCTCCTCTTCCGGTGCTTCTGGTGCCTCCCCATGATGCTGTGTAGAGGACTGACCAAAATCATGTGAGGATGCCCCAAAATCATGTGAGGATGCCCCAAAATCATATGGGGTGACATATGGCTCTGAAGCTCCTATAAATGGTAGAAATGGGGTACTGAAGAAGGTCTCGTCGGGAGGAGAGGGGGCCGCCATAAGCTGTGTGACTGCACCCAGATCGAAGTCCATAGTATTCTGCGGAGACTCTATATGCGGTATATAAGCATCTCCCTGCTGTGCAAAATCATCAGTCAGCTGGGCGGGATCGTCTCTCTGTGGTGCGACGACATCTGCAGGAGCCGCTCTCGGATGTCGATGTCGTCGCCTCTGCCCCTCTGGATGTGCTCGTCTCTGTTGTCCAGCTGGCAGAGGCGGTGGTGGTGCATCCTCCTCGGCAGGCATAGCAGGGACATCGTCATCCTCAGGTGCTTCTGCCTGAAGATATGGATCAGGATATATCTGTGGCTCCTCATCAAAAAAACTGTTACGTATCAACCGGAGATGATCCAATAGAGCCACCACATCCCGATGAACTACCTCCCGTAGAATATATGCATGCTCCTGAGGCTGTGTGGAATGTGCAAGCTGACCAATGGTGTCTGTCTGCAAATGAAATAACAATCAAATTAATATCAAAAATGAGTTAAACAAAATTAATAAATCTTAGTAAACATACCAATCGCTGAATGCCAATCCCCTGACGTGTAAGGTGCATGATGGTGTGACGTTGATACCAGTGTGCATAATCCCCCTGATCAGATAAATGAGAGTGTTATGTGATATATCCCTGTGGAAAGATACTGAATCGGGCACGCCTGTCCCAAAGCTGGATATAAGATGCATGATGTCACCGCCAGTCTGTCGTCTGTCTACCTATAAGCACAATCGAATGTAACTCGGTAGACTGTCGTGGTGCCAAGGGGATATGCTGTATAAAACCGAACTGGCGCATGACCTGGTCTGGCTGGTGCCACTCAACGATGTGGAAGTGAATGAGTGGCACCACTGCAGCACGATCTCCAGCCAAAGATGTGCAGTATAGTGGAAGTGATGCGTAGACATAACCTGTATAAGGAGTCCATGAAACCTGAAATGTAAACTCAAAAAATAAGTCATATAGTAGCATGATAATTTTACTGAGATTATATTGAAATAACTTAAAATAGTGATAACGAAACAAATTTTCCTACAAAAAAGTATTGTTTAACTTACATCAGCCGGCACTATAGCATCGAATATATGTCTGAAGCTGTGCACACTATGTCTCGGAGTATGTGCAAACATCTGAGACTGACTCCACCAGGTGAAAAAAGAGTAACCTACGGTAAGTTTATAAAAATCAATAACAAAAGTACTAAATAACCGAAAGTAATGACGTAGACATACCATCGTCCCCAAGGACAGTTCTGAAGTAGCTCCGGTGCAAGCGGTGCGACAACTCGAGGAGCGATGCGTGGAAAATGCTCCTAGGCCCACATCTGTACTAACACCATTCAACCTGAAATATGATGTGAATCGGCCTGACAACTGGTGCAGAGAGATCTATACAGATGTGCTAATACAGCGGATCCCCAACTGTATGTAGCAGTCTGATCCAGATCCTCAAGTAATGGGAGGTACATCATGTGTACCAAAGTGGTGGAGTAGTCGACGCACAACATGCCTCCGAGCAGCTGTAAAATGTATGCATGTGTGTGCTGAAGAAGCGTCTCCTCGTCTGCATCATCTAGAATGACGTCGAAATGCTGATCGAGCCACCTCATTCGCAAGCGCGAACCCTGGAGGACACCCCGTGCGCCGATGACGTCAATGCCTAGCAGCCTCTGTATGACTGCAACCCAATCGCCAGTACTGGCCCCCGTAACTGCATCTCCATGGATAGGTAACCCCAGTATGTAGGCGACGCCCTCTAATGTAATAGTCATCTCCCCCTATGGGAGATGAAATGTGTGTGTCTCTGGCCGCCATCTCTCAACCAACGCAGCTATCAAATGATGGTCGATGGTCTTGAAGTCACACATAGAGACTCCATAAAATCCTGAACATCTAAGGTATGGAAAAATAGCTGTCGGCGGTGCCTCATGATGGAAATGGTGCGCTCTCCGAACATGAAGATGTCTAACAGGTCGTCGCGCCAACGCATCGCGCGACACGTGCGTCTCCTGGCAAGATAAAAGTGGCTGCTCCATCTGAATGTGCAAACAATAAAACATTAATTTCATGTAAGTTATGAATTTTGTCATGTAAGATATGTAATTTATCATATAATTTTGAAAGAATCATAAACACATTGGGTTAGTTGTTGTCTCCCGTGTTGGGGTGTTGAGGTGAAGACGTTCAGAGTTTCCTCGTTTTTGTTTTGTAGTCACTGTAAGTTCATCTTTCATTATAAAAAACTGATGACATTTTCATTTAATAGTTCAAATGGTTTTGGTTTCTTATACAGGTACATTCCTTTTTTTGAGTTGGTGTTGTTTGTCTAAAGCTACTCATGTAATGTTGATCGTTCGACAAAAAATGTCACGTGAAATCGTGGTACATTTTCCAAAAATTACCCTATTTACAAGTACAACAAATATGATTAAAAATGGTGAAATGATAAAAATAATTACATGTACAATGTTTTACAGTAACTGATAGAGTACGTGATTCATTTTAACCATTAGATTATTGCCCTATGTGTCTAGGGCAACGTGTCTTCATATGACCTTCCTGGCGGTATATGCTGCACCGCCGTCCAGTTGGATGTTCACTAGGCCAATCCATCTCATTCCGAATACGAGTCGACTTTGGACTCCCATTAGGTCGAAGTCTATTGTTGTTCGGTAGAAGCGTCGGTGTGTCATCAGGCAGCCGAAAATTCTGATATTCCCCGATTGGCATCCACGGAGTACTGTAGCAGGAGTTGATGCTCTCGAGTCGATAATCCGGATCAACGAACTGCTCCCAAGATACGTGTACGTAAGCACATGCAGCAATCACATGGCCGCATGGATATCTCAGTGCCTGAAAGTTGCCACAATCACAGTAACGATTCTCCAATAAAACAACTCGCACACGACCATTACTACATGCCACAGCATCACCAGGCTCAGCGACCTCAAATCTTTGCTCTGGACGATTAAATGCAGTTACACGGTAAGGTGCGGCCTCCTGAAGAACTGTATCTAGCTCACGTTGGAAATGGTGTCCATAGCGCATTCCTCTGTTCAAGCCCTCTTCAGCTTGCTTTCCTCGTTCCAGAAAGTACTTTACACTATGATAGAATGTCTCTTGTACCAACCCTGAAATTTAGATTTACGACATCATACAAATATTATATTATAATAGTATCTCTTCTGAGTAACATATATTAAAATATTCATATTTACCTGTGATAGGAAGTTTTCTAACTCCCTTGAAAACTCCATTTATACATTCTACGATGTTGTTCGTGATATGACCATATCTCCTCCCATCATCATATGCCAACGACCATTTTTGCTTTGGAATTTGCATCATGTAATCATATACTTCTGGATTCACTCTGTGGATATCTTGAAGACGCCCCTCCATCCTTTGCTGTTGAGGCTCATATGCTATCATACAAGCAGTCATCTGAATAGTTATGAAAATAACTATGACAAAAACATTTTAACAGAAAAGGATATTCATACCAATTTTTAAGATTGCCTTTTTCATCGATTCATTCTTGAACTTCTTTCTCAAATTTCTGGCAATGTGTCGAATACAGTATCGATGATGGGCATAGGGTGGTCTCCACAAAATACCCTCAGACTGTATCGCCTCCTTGATTGCACGGTGGTGATCAGAAATAAGACAAATCCCTTCTGCATCCGTAACAAACTCTCGGAGACATTCCAGAAACCAGCTCCATGATGAGAAGTTCTCTTTCTCCACAATTGCAAATGCTATAGGCAGAGGGGCTCGATTTCCATCTTGTGTGGCGGCAATCAATAATGTTCCTGTATAATTTCCATACAGAAATGTACCATAAATTTGTATGAACTGCTTTCAATGTCTAAAAGCCGCCACACATGGTAAAAATGTCCAAAATAATCTATCAAACACAACCATTGAGCGGTCAAGTTGGTTCTGTTGGTTAACATATTCAACAGTATGTAACCGATAGACTATTTGATTATTGTGGCGTAGAAGCTCCAACAGTTGTGGTAAAACTCGATATGAGTCATCCCAATCACCATACACTTTCACAATAGCTTTTTGTCGTGCTGCCCATGCCTTCCAGTAAGATATTTGATACCCAAAAAGCTGTTTGATTCGCTCAATGACCAGAACCACAGGGACGTCTTGACATGCTCTAATCATTTCAACAATAATAGTTGAAACAAACTCAACATCTAATGAAGAGTGTTCCTGTGCCAATATTGGGTTCACACAAGTGTGTGGAGTAAATCTAGTGATGCGCCAGCTGTGAAAAGTGTTATCAATAATAGCTCGCAGACGCATTTGACAGTTCGATTCATATTTGTCACAACAGATCAAATAGTAAGATCTCTTTGACTCTTCTACAACATATGAGTAATGTCTTTCAATGTGATATTGTTTTATCACATTTTCCATTGCTTCTTTGCTCTCAAACTCTCTGCCAATATACAAAACACCGTTATCTGACACTCGATTTGTGCCACCAATGATTCCTGGAAATTCTGAACTGGGAGTAATAACTGAATAATCAAATTCCGGCAAGCGATTCATGCCTTCAATCGACCATGAAGCCAATAGTGGAGGATGGTTCAATGGTCGGTTGAACCTCACATGAGTTGGTACAGACTGATCTTCCGCATGCTCTTCTTCTTCTTCAACTTCCTCTTCATCTTGTTCAAAATTGTCATCATCCTCAAATTCATCAACCAATGCATCTAAAGTATGTGGAGGACTATCCATTGAAACTGTGGATGGTGGAAATGTTGGAACAACTACCGATGCTGATGGAACGTCCTAATGTGAAGGAGCATATGACATAGTCTCATGACTTTGAGATGGGTCAACTTGCAATGCTGATGGAACCTCCATTGTAGCTATAGTGACATACAACTCCATCATTTGATTCTCAGGTATATACTTAACCAATGAATGTATATATTCCCAATCATCATCATCATTTACCGGATAGGGAACATGACAAAACCTATCTATAAATTGGAGATGTCTGAATGTGATGGACTCTATCACTTGATTCCTCGCCAGTTTTAACCTCCGATGAATTTTTCTTTGCACAACTTCCAAAGTAGTACATCCTCCAAGCATCGCAACAGCTTCTGGATGTATACTATAACTACATCCTTGTTCTGTCTCAATTATTTGACCGTTGCAATAAATATAAGCGGCGACCATATTTTTTATCTAAAAGAAACCACTTTTATTAATTAAATCTGATTAAAGAATCAATTTATGTATGCATGCTTCTAGTAATTTAGGTTGGAATCCTAATCCCTCCACCAAATCAATATGTTCAAACCATATTGATGTGTAACTATTTACACAACCCATAAGTTTGTGTTACTTACCCAAAAATAGAAGTCAAATATATTTATACATATCCACATGCATTATATGCATGAGGTACACGAACACGTCATGTAAAAAGCATAGAGTTATATGAAATTGAAAGTCTCCACATGAGTAAGCCCGGAGCGACAGATAGCCAACCCCATTCACTTTCCGAGACAAGGCAAGCCTCCAGGAAGGTAGGTGGTCCGACCCAAAGCCCCTCTACCCGGGGATACTTTACTCAAGAGAGCAATCATTTCATGATAACTCTAACAATTAATATGCAAAAAATATATTGAACTACTAAATTCAAGTTCATAACTTCAATTACAAACCGAGGTCAAGGTAGATTGGAAACTAAATTCATTATCATACCTAGAATGTAATGCAAAGGTATATTCCATAAGCAATTTACTACTACTTGGCTAATTAATATAACTACTTCGCTAATTAATATAACTACTTCGCTAATTAATATAACTAATTCGCTGAATAATATAACTACTTCGCTAATAACCTAATTATGATTAATTAATTAACTAATTATAATTAAGTAAATACACAATGATGATTAACTAATTACCTAATTATGGTTAACTAGTTACCTAATTATGGTTAACTAATTACCTAATTATGGTTAACTAATTACCTAATTATGGTTAACTAATTACCTAATTATGGTCAACTAATTACCTAATTATGGTTAACTAATTACCTAATTATGATTAACTAATTACCTAATTATGATTAACTAATTACCTAATTATGATTAACTAATTACCTAATTATGATTAACTAATTAGATTAACTAATTACCTAATTATGTTTAACTAATTACCTAATTATGATTAAATAAGTAGGTAATTATGATTAATTAAGTAGCTAATTATGATTAATTAAGTAGCTAATATTGATTAATTAATAACCTAATTATGATTAACTAATTACCTAATTATGATAAACTAATTAACTAATTATGATTAATTAATTAATTAACTAATTATGATTAATTAAGTACCTAATTATGATTAATTAAGTACCTAATTATGATTAATTAAGTACCTAATTATGATTAAATAAGTAGCTAATTATGATTAAATAAGTAGCTAATTATGATTAACTAATTACCTAATTATGATTAACTAATTACCTAATTATGATTAACTAATTAACTAATTATGATTAATTAATTACATAATTATGATTAATTAAGTACCTAATTATGATTAATTAAGTAGCTAATTATGATTAAATAAGTAGCTAATTATGATTAAATAAGTAGCTAATTATGATTAAATAAGTAGCTAATTATGATTAACTAATTACCTAATTATGATTAACTAATTAACTAATTATGATTAATTAATTACATAATTATGATTAATTAAGTACCTAATTATGATTAATTAAGTACCTAATTATGATTAAATAAGTAGCTAATTATGATTAAATAAGTAGCTAATTATGATTACTTACGTAGCTAATATTGAATAATTAATAACCTAATTATGATTAAATAAGTAGCTAATTATGATTAAATAAGTAGCTAATTATGATTAACTAATTACCTAATTATGATTAACTAATTAACTAATTATGATTAATTAATTACATAATTATGATTAATTAAGTACCTAATTATGATTAAATAAGTAGCTAATTATGATTAAATAAGTACCTAATTATGATTAAATAAGTAGCTAATTATGATTAATTAAGTAGCTAATTACGATTAATTAAGTAGCTAATTATGATTAACTAATTACCTAATTATGATTAACTAATTACCTAATTATGATTAACTATATACCTAATTATGATTAACTATTTACCTAATTATGATTAACTATTTACCTAATTATGATTAACTAATTAACTAATTATGGTTAATTAAGTACCTAATTATGATTAATTAAGTAGCTAATTATGATTAATTAAGTACCTAATTATAATTAAATAAGTAGCTAATTATGATTAAATAAGTAGCTAATTATGATTAATTAAGTAGCTAATATTGATTAATTAATAACCTAATTATGATTAACTAATTACCTAATTATGATTAAGAAATTACCTAATTATGATTAAGTAATTAACTAATTATGATTAATTAATTACATAATTATGATTAATTAAGTACCTAATTATGATTAATTAATTACCTAATTATGATTAATTACTTACCTAATTAGGATTAATTAATTACCTAATTAGGATTAATTAATAACCTAATTATGATTAATTAATTACCTAATTATGATTAATTAATTACCTAATTAGGATTAATTAATTACCTAATTAGGATTAATAACCTAATTATGATTAATTAATTACCTAATTATGATTACCTAATTAACTAATTATGAATCATTAATTAACTAATTATGATTAATTAATTAACTAATTATGATTAATTAATTAACTAATTATGATTCATTAATTAACTAATTATGATTATTTAATTAACTAATTATGATTATTTATTACCTAATTACCATTAATTAATAACCTAATTATAATGAATTAATTAACTAATTATGATTCATTAATTAAGTAATTATGATTAATTAATTAGCTAATTATGATTAATTAATTAGCTAATAATGATTAATTAATAACCTAATTACAATTAATTAATTACCTAATTATGATTAATTAATAACTTAATTATCATTGATTAGTCAACTAATTATGATTAATTAATTAACTAACTAATCATTTCATTATCTAATTACTTTTAAAAAAACCATACTATTTATAAAATACAAATATTATATACTTATTCTATAAATTAAACAACTAAATTATTAAATCAAAATATTAAATAAATTTAAAGAAAGATTTACCTCAAATTTGTGATGACGTAGGTACACAGGCAGAGCAACCGAAGAAGCAAGGCTACGCAGATAGAGCAACCGAAGAACGCAGAGCAACAAAAAATATTTTTAGAGAGAAGTTTGAGAGAGAGAGAGAGAGGAAGGGGTAGGAAGTGAGGAATGTGGGTGGGGCGAGGGTCCTATTTATAGGATTGGGGGTGTTTCAACGCCACTTGAAGTGGTGCTTCACGGTTTTTATAGCTTCTTTCAGCGCCACTTGAAGTGGTGCTGAAAGAAGTTTCCGCCAAATTGGTGGAGCGCCACTTCAAGTGGCGCTCAAGAGACCAATTTAACTAATTATTAAACCCTTTAACCCATTAAAAAAAATAAACCTGTACACCAAATTAGCCAACATAGAATATACCATCCGAAGGAGGAACCAACCAGAAGATCGGGAAAATCACCACAAAGAACCCGAGAAAGGTGAAAAAAGGGATTCAACCCTAAAAGGAACAAATGTGAAGGGAAAGAGTCAAAGCCGATGAAAGAGGAACATGGGGCTAAAACCCAAATAAGACTGCCAAACCAAAATAAACAAAACAACAGATCAAATCCACCAAACAGAAAGTCTTGTGTTGCCTTTACTCCCACCGCCACATTACCAAACCCACTTTGGGAAAGAATCAGAAGAAGCTGGAGTAGGAAGAGAGATCCAATTCTTTTTGAAATCTCTCAAACCCAAGGCGAGTTCAATGCTGGGAGCGAAGCCAGGAGCGATGGTCAGGCGAATGGGGTTCCATCTTGTTATCATTATAATTGAAATTAAATATTTTCT
This sequence comes from Viscum album, assembly GCA_963277665.1. Classification (NCBI taxonomy): domain Eukaryota; kingdom Viridiplantae; phylum Streptophyta; class Magnoliopsida; order Santalales; family Viscaceae; genus Viscum; species Viscum album. The sequence continues at coordinate 943,084,215 of OY728129.1, forward strand.
TTATATTATCATCATAATTTTATGATAGATAAAAAATTATTAAATAACACTCTATAATAAATCAAATTGACAGTGGTTGATTAATATTTATACAACTTCTTTGATAGACCTCCTTGGGAATACAACTTATTCCCTGAATGATGTGTCATAAAAGAAAACCTATAAATCTAGGAAAATGGTTTGGAAAATAGATTAGTTTGGGATGGGGATATTATTATGTATTATGTTCAAAATTTTCCAATAAGGTGGATATGGGGTTCTCCTTTTTAAAATGGGAGAGATGACACAATTGGAATTACTTAAAAGTTGAAAATATAATTAAGGTATTTCTCAATTACAATGATTCTAAATTGAGATGGATTTAGAGGTAGGATAATATAGGGTCTAAATCACTCCACTGAGGATGAATTATAAATTTTTATGTGAAAATATTACAATTATATATTTGTTTAACACACCCATGCCTGAGTAAATCAGTTTTAACCTTAACCATGGATTTATTTACTCTTTAGACTATTCAGTATTTCCAAACATTAATCATTTCACATTTAAAAATTTATAATTTATGATAAAAAATAGAGTGAAATGTTATCATATTAAATTATTATAAATATTATAAAATAAATTTATGTTTAGTGGGTGGAATATATTAAAAGCATACATTTAGATGATTGCATTTTTAAGCATAAAAATTAATATATATTCACTCTAGGACTAATAAAAATAATAAAATTAATTAGCCAATATTTTTTCAAATTTATAATATATAAATATCATTAAAATAATTTATAAATAAATAATTATTTAATTTATTATGATAGAAACACATTTCGCACATAAATATATTTTTATGGAAAATAACTCCCTTTTAAATTTAAATGATTTTATCATCATTACAAAACATTAGATAACTAATATAAATATATATATTCCTAAACCCCCAAACATTTTATTGTAATAATTTTTCAATATTATTAAATATTTATGAGATGATAATGAATGACATGTACAGAAATGCATTTCTTCTAAAATTAGTTCATTTAATCATTAAATGATTTTATTAAACAATTACTTATTTTTTCATTTTTATTAAACATGACATTTAAATTGTTGACAATAAATTATATATATAATTATAATTTTTTTAAACCTTATCTATACCCACCAATCGAACAACTAGGTCATAATTTTATACTATATCAATGTTCATTTAGTCTCGAGGTTTCATATCATGAAAACTATTGAATAAATCAAATTTATTTCAATGAAAATACATGTAAAATATAATGGTGCTATATTATACCCTAATTAAAATGAATTTTACAAATGATTTAATCAATCTAATATAGAAAAATGTGGATATATCTTCTTCATCATATCCTCATTTTCTTATATGGATTAAATGAATTTTGATTCCTATAGTGAACATTATGTAGGCAATTTATCTTTTTTAGTTTAAATTTATCTCTGTGATATAGGATTTATATGAATTTTTCATAATAAGAGAGATTATTATTGGGTACTAAAACATATGATTTTAGAAAATATGAAGGATCTAGAATTTACTTCCTCAAGAAAGATACATAGATCACATCATGAACTTTATAGAGGTTAAGTAGAAGTAATAAAAGATAAGATACAGTCCCCACACCATCAAAAAATGTTTAAGGGACCAATATAAATTGTTAAAACCAAGACCTATATTTTTAATATCAAAAACCTATTCTATGGAAAAATATATATGAATTCCTCTCACCAAAATTAAATTAAATATCACACCAACAAATTTCAGACAAACTATTCTTTCAACACTGATCTACCTTGATGTGCATCTGAATAGTTTTATGCATCATTTAATTTTCCTCATGTTTAAAAAATAATAATATATATTCTTTTCAGTGAAGAAATCCTAAAACAAATTTTTTTCTTCCTTTATTCGGGATTTATAAGGATCCATTTAAAATATCTAGTGAAATTTATTCTCATAATAGAATTTGAAAAGATGACGTTGTTGATCCCAACCACTATTGAAATAAAAAGAACATGATCTCAAAATATCATATACTTTCGTAATGTCTTTATTTGAATATCCATATAGATATTGAGGTAAGTTAGTACTAAAACACAACATCATATCAAAATAATACTGAAAAGTTCTTTAGATCATTGATATAAACTGCAGATATAGATCAAATATAATTGAAAGTGGTAATCAATGATTCATTTCCATTTCATTATTTTATATCCTAAAATTATGATAAATATTGAAATATTCTCAACTCTCAATGAAATTTTATTAATTCATTAGGTGATCAACTACAACCCAACTAGAATTATGGCCTTTAGATGTTTTTGGGAGTGTGATGATGAAATACAAAGTGATATTTTCTCATTTCCATTATGACATAATAAATAGTTATAACATTCTCTTAGTCTTCTATATCTCATCCTTAACATGTTGATATACTGTTAATAATGATACAGACTCAATAACATCTATCTTAAGGTTCTCCCAACATAAATACTTTTTCAAATCCATATTCATCTTCATAATTCATGGGTGAAAAAATAATGACGACCAATGAGCTTATTCCAGTAGCTTCTTATTCAGATATATTATTAAAGGGACTAATACATGATTACCAAAACATATCATTCCATAAAAATCAAGGAAAAACATAGGAAAATTTCTTACCATCTATTATATATTTACATCTTCCTCTTTTATTACATTAAACATCTTATTGATAGATTCATGGAATTTCATTTATGCAAGATATGATTTCTCCCTTATATTCATGATTTCATGGTTTTTCATTTTAAAATACCTAAATATTAGACCTTTTGTGATCCTTAACATAGATAATATTTCATGATCCTTTAGGATAAAATATTTATGCACCTTGAAAATTTTATAGGGCATGAATGCCTTGAGAAATTATATTTATAAATACACTCTTTAAATATTCTCTGGTATATATTCAAATGATTCTTACTAAATTTAAACTATAAAATTTTCTAATAATTTTCTATGCCAAATATTTCTTCATAAATTTAGTCTATCCATATCATTAATTGAGAAATTACCATATCTAACACCATATCATGAGTAAGGATCTTTTTACTTAACCCCCAATTTATTATTGGAATAATTCATCACCATTTCATTATACAAAAGAACACGTATCAATCCCATCATTGATACATTTCAATAAATAAAAATCCCTTATCCACTATAGGGTTGTGTGAGAGTATGTTCATTGAAAAACATTCCATTTATTTATTTTAAAGTATATTGACATTAATAAAACTAGAAAACAATGTAAGGTCATTTATTTTTATAGGTGTCTCATGGTTTGAGTATTTCATTTGAAGTTATTATTTGGGGTTTCATTGTCTTGAAACCCTCTGGGATGAGTCTTGTTTGGAGGTAGAGAGGAATTGTTAGGAAAAATAAGAAACATCATGGATATATTTTTGTAAGAATTAATAGAGTATAGGTATAAACAAGATAAATGGGACTACTAGAGCATCTGATGAATTTTTAAGGCTTTAGTGGTGGCTCAGATTCTTTGACAGATGTTGGGTAGAAAACTGATCACTGAACAATTACATGTCGTGTAGGCATTACATGACTTTTAACTACCTCCATACACATTTCATGAATAACTTCCTTACATGAATAGTTTACAAATTGTGAATGTAATCAAATAGTGTAAATATAAATCAGGATAAATATTATCCTAGGGTGAGGGTTTTTTTACGTAACTCGAAAAGGAGGAAATAAATGACATGGAAGGTTTACACACCCTATATTCTTTATAATCATCAATTTTATACATGAAAGTGTGAATATTTTATACCATTCTTCTAGTTTATTTTCTATCTTTATCTTTCTCTTGGACCCAGGACAATCTATAAACTATTTTAGATCCTCTTCCTCCCATCAAGACATCCTATTTTCATATTCAATACTAAGTGAGTTTTTTATTAGGTTACCCTCTCCTCTTCTATTTCGCTACATAATTTTATTATAAATCATTAGGAATTTATTTTGGTTTTGATCTTGACCTTTTGTGGTTTATTTTTTTTCTTGTAATCTTCCTCGACATGATTACAATTTTCGACTATAGTTGGAAGTGTATCTAAGTAACTTGATAAAGGTAGTGATTTTAAACCAAACCCTATGGTTTGTTTAATTGTTGATTATTTGAAATACTTATATTGTTCCATGATAATAGGTTCATTGAATAATTAGAAAATTAATGATGATAAATTAATGATTATACTATTCATTAGATCCCACTAGTTTCAATTGATGTTTCCACCTAGTTTGTGGCTACTAATTAGGAGAGGGAACCCATGAATTAGATAATCGATAAATGTGTGTTTAGAATGGCATGATATTTCATGTGATTTCATGACATTGAATTACATTGAAAATAGATTATTTTCATCGATATAGCTATTGATAAATTGATATACAAATGAATGTGTAATAAAAAGGAAAATCTAATTGTAATAATTAACTATTAAGTCTTGTGAAGTGATATTGTGATACATTTACTATTTTGATTTGTTGAGTTGATGTTGAAATGGATATATATATATGGCTTTTCCAAGAGGATTGAATGAATAAATAGAAGGCTTGGCGCAATGATACATGATGAAATTATTGAATATGTGGATTTTCATATAGGCTAAAATGCTTATATAGAAGTCTTGTCCAATTGATAAATTATGAAATTATTATATAGGTGGATCAGACCAATGAAACTTGTCGAAATAATTATATGTAGGGATATTATGGTATGATGAAATGATTATAAATAGTACTCATACCATTTTTTGTTTACCCAATGGTATATCAATATGGTTGGAGGGGTTATGTTACATTCTTAGAGACATTATCATAAGGTATCAAAGTTTGAAGATTGACTTATTGTATTAATTTATTAATTAATTCACATAGTATCAAATTATTTCATGAACTTATTATAAGACTATTTTTTATAAAGGATGGTGTTAACCTACTATGTTTTACCGATACCCTATTTATGAAAGCATTTGGTACCCAAGAAGATTACATGGATGCAGGTTTAGACAAGTTTATCAGAACTTGTTTCTGATTGTTGATTTTCATGATGGGCTATTGTTCAAAGTTTGGAATGACCTAGGGTTTAGGACAAGGGGTCATTTGAGATAATATTTTGTCATATGATTATTTTATTATTATTGTTTTCTGTTTGATATATAGATATATCTTATCTTTTCATTACATGATTCATCATTATTATATTATTGGGTTTTCCTTTATTTATATTTGTGTCATTTATGGTTTCCACTATTTTTAATTCCTATAAGGTTTAATAATTCATATTTATATCCAATAAATTTTTTTTATACCATGAGGTATAGTATCCCCACTATAAATATCACCCCTTGTTACTAGTCGGTAGCCTCTGTCATGTAGGGAGGCATGCTTGATGTCCTATAACCAACACATTTTGTCCATGTGAGAGAGTGTCATATTGGGGTACATTACATAGTGGTATTAGAGGGTACATGTATTATTTTTCTATTACATTACTATTTTGAAATGGTCGAAAGGATACCAATGTGTGTCGGGACTTTTTAATGATCTTGTGCATTGGAGTATATTTCCCATGCATGGGGGAAAGTCTAAGTGCCTTAGGACTTTTTAGATGTTCATGATGTTCACTTGTTACATATTAATGTTATTTTACTTCTGATGAATTACATTTTTTTGTAATGTTATTTTTTCATGATGGTATTATTCTTGAGACTTATACTTGTGGCCTAGTATTCCACAAGATGAGTATTCATTAATCATCATAAAAACATTTGCATATATCATGAAATTTATTTTTTGTGTTTAGTAAATATTTATTTCATGATATATATACACACCTATATAAAATTTTATACATTATTCCAATTATTTATGATAAATTTAATGAAATAAACTATTTTTTATGTAAAAATATTTTTAAATCATGTTTATAGAAACCATGAATTAGAGTTTCTATGTTTTTTTTACAGTTTTTAGGTTTACCTTGTTGTTATTGTCAATGTTATTTGGGGTTCTTTTATCATTTATATAAAATTCATCAGTGTCATGATTGAGTTGAGAATATGGAGAGTCGAAATCAAAATGATCTTAAGGAAATAGATATAGAAATATATGTAGATCTAGAGGATCATATTCCTATTCAGAATCAAAAAACATATTGAGGGTCATAAAAACCATGGAAATAGGGACTGATCAAAATGTTCTGTTGATGGATTAGAGAATCAAGGCCTTTTATGCATAAAATATGCCAATGTTCACTGGTGAGGGACTCAACTATGTAGCTGAGGTCTATATTGAGTTAGTACAAATGATCTTTACGAACCTTGAGATACCCACTAATAGGAAGATGAATATTTCCATGTATATTCTCTACTGACCCTATAATACTTAGTAGGATATTATAAAGTAGTATTTCAACAACTAGTATTTCTTTTCAACATCATTATCAGATAATGAGATCTCTAGTGAGAGACTGTTTCATGAGGGGAATCACTGCCAGATTATGTAACTGTTAATCATTTTTCTCTTGAAAAGATTCTTATATGTGTTTAATCAATAAATAATTGTGGAAGAGAATATGGGAGGGAATGAGATATGGCTAGGATATTTTAGTTAGGTAAATAAGTAGTTCTTCTTCTGGTGGAATGAATCACCACTACAGAAGTTATTACTGTGCCATTAGCATAGAGGGCAGTCACAGACGAGGGAAGTCATATCAATAATGTGTTCCATTTTAGTTCTACCAAGGTTATAATATATTTTTATAATATAGTATTGGTCTCATATTTTATCATTCTTTATATTTTCATGCTGGTGGTCAGCTAGGTCATCATCAAAATCTTTTCAAGAAATTATCATAGCAGAGTAGTGGAAGGGGATCTGGGCCAATACTATAGTATAAAAATAGATTACAAACTCTTTAGTTGTTATGTATGATATGCCCATTATTTCTTTTGATAAAATAGAATCAAATACATTTTTATTTACTCTTTTTTCAAATGGTTTGGTCTTGGTTATGGAATTATTATACGGTTATTAGACCATCAATACACTATTGGGAGTGTGGATGGATAATATAAAAAGTTTCCAGGTATTTTAACATGATAGTAGTGATTACTATTTAATATGGGAAGCATTTGGGATGAAATGGAATATTTCGATATGATTATTGATATGGATTAGAATGTTCAGTAACAGACTCATATTGACTTTTAATGGATTATTTTTTGGTTTCTATCTCCAAAAGGAAGAATTAATTATCACTAAGGTGATTTGGATATTCAGGATGGTCATGCAGGAAAAATTTAGTGTATATTGTATTGTCTCTTAGCCAAGATAGCTTGTCTAGTTGTTTATTATATTGAAATACAATAGTATCCATTTCATTCAGTGGTAGACCTTTTTCAGGATGTCTTTCTTTATGATTCTAATGCCTTACCCACTTAGTGAGAGAATGAGTTCCCAGTCGAAATGGTTCCCATAGTGGTGCCAATTTATATACTATCATATAAGAAGGGACCAATGAATATTAAAAAGTTTAATGTTTATATGTATGATTTATAATCTAAAGGTTTTAAATGGCCTAGTACGTCTCCAAGGGGTTCTCTAGTTCTTTTCACCAATAAGAATGATCGAACATTATGATTATGTGTAGATTATTATATGTCAATTATGATGGTGTTCAAGAACTACCATCCCATTATTCATATCTATGATCTATTTTATCAGTTTATAGGTTAAAAGTTCTTCTCCATGATCCATTTGAGATCTTGATACCACAAGTGAAGGGTGATACCACTAGACATAACTAAGACTTTTTTAGGAGAAGTTATGGATTTAATGAGTTTATAGTGTCATTGAATGGTTTTATGAATTCACTGGTAATATTTATGGCCTTATTAAATTAAATATCTCGTCCTATTATAGACTAGTTTTTAGTGTTTTTTTAGACAACATCATTGTCTACTTCTTATCAGGAGATGATCATCCAAAAATATTCACATAATCTGGAGTACATTGGATAAGCATTGAATTTAGGCCAATCTAACAAAATGTATTTAATGGATTGATGAATTCCACTTATTAGGACATTCAATGTCAAAGGAAGGAGTTTAGATGGACACAAAGAATGTTTCAGTCATGATATCATGAAAGCATCCCAAGAATGTATTTGATATTTGGATATTTCTTGGTTTAGAAGATTATTACTAGGGTTTTATCTAGGATTTATCCCACATAGAGTCATCGATATTAGGGATAACCAAAAATGGAGTGATTAATTTTTTGGTAAAATTTTTGTGAGGGATATTTTTATGAGATGTTATGAAGCTTGGACTCAACACATATCCTAATCATGTAAAGCATATACCATGTACTGTGATTCATTAGGAGTTAGAATCATAGTAGATATAATGTAATAGGATTGATTGGCTACATATTGATCTATAAATTTGAGTCCATGTGATAAGAATTATCTTACTCATGATATAGAGTTAGTTGTGGTGGTATATTCCCTAAGATGGTGATGATATTATCTTATTGGAATGAGGTTTTTGGTAAACCTAAACCAAAAAAACCTCTGGTATATGTTTTCTCAGTAGGACATGATCCTTTAACACATGTGCTGGGTCAAGAATCTTATGTCATCTAACACCAATTATTCTTATAAACCAAGAAAGTGTATTATAATTTTTTAGTCCTTGAGCTTGAATATGTTGACATATATAGTTCCAGAGCCTTGAGAAGAGTGGAAGATGATGGAACTCTTTGAAGATATGATTCTTGGGGTTCAGGATTCCTAAGGATGAGTATCATTGACTTTGAAAACTATTGTATACATACATTTGGACCAGATGAAGAGTGATAAGTTATCTAATCTAGATGGATCCATTATGAGATATAACATATTTGGTAGGGAGACACAATCATTATGGTCACTTGAAAATGAAAATTCCCATATTTTCTAAGGTTGAGTATGTGTTATTATGGGTTTGCGTGATGAGATGGTGAGACTGTTTCATGATTCTATATGTCCCACACATCTTCATATAACTAAGATGCATCATGATATCTATATAAATTTCCAATGGTTAGGAATTAATAAGAAGGTTGTGGGATTTTTGGGAAAATGTATCACTTTTCAAAAAGGGAAAGCTATGCATCAGAATCCAAATAGTTTGTTACGGTGTCTTCCTATTATTGAGTGGGAATGAGATGGCGTCACTATAGATTTTGTGATAGGATTACCTAGGACAACCCATAATAATGATTCTGTATGTGTGATAATGGATCGATATATGAAGATATCCCACATATTTCATATTAGAGAGACAATTTCAATTAATCATATGGATCGTATCTTCCAATTAAATATAGTTTGGTTTCATGTTTTGTTGAGTAGTATCATTTATGAAATTGATCATTGTTTCACATCACAGTTCTGGTAGGGAATTCGGAAGGTTCTTAGATCACAGATTATTTTGAGAATAGCCTACCGTTACAAGATGAAGATAAATCTGAGTATACATTTCATGTTCTAAATAATATTTTATTTGATTTTGTTATGGATTTTAGTGGTTTATGGAAGAAACATTTTGAACCACTAGATTTTTCATAAAATAAAATCTTCTATGCATCAATCCAGATGGAACATTTATATGGCTTGTTTGGATGTTTGAGTCATTAGCCTATTTATTAGTTGGAGGTAGGTGAGTTAGCATTTGTTGGATACAACCTCATTCATGAGACGTATGAGATGGTTCAATTGATTAGGAGGTGGTTAGTGGTCATATTGATCTAGAAGAATTTATACATTAACTATTAGATACGACTTCTGTAGTTTGATGCTGGTTATCATGTTTTCTTTTGGGTGTAACCTATGTTGGGAAAATTCCAAATTAAGAAAAAAAAAAGGTAGCTGAATCCAATTTTTGAATATAAATTTCATATAGTGATTAGATTTGATCTAGTGGAATACTGATCATCGCTTTCCTAATGATACAGATCCAAGCATGATGTGTTTCATGTGTCACAGATTCAATGATATTATCTTCAAACTTCCAATGTGTTGATGTTGAGGATACTGAGAAATGTGTTGATGTTTCCATTTAGGATAATCCAATATATTTTATGGACCATTGTGAGATATATCTCATGGGTAGGACCAAACCACTAGTTTGAATGTAGTGGATGCATGGGAATGATTAAGAGGAGACCAATGATAGGGGGTTTAATAAGTGAGAATAATTTCAATGATTGTTCATTGTGACCCCACAATAATTCCAAGAGATACTTTAGGATTGAATATTATATGGTGGATAGGTGTAAGATCACATCATTTTCTAGGTATATCCATTTTTGAGTTTTTTACTTGTTTTGTTGGATTTTCTTTAGTCTTTTAACTATGGGGGTTGTGTCCTGTTCTAAGATATAGATACATTATTGGGATAATTTTAATTTTTTTCATGGATATATGTTCGTTTTAATTAATGGATTATAGGTATAAATGTGTTAAATGGATTATTAGGGTTCTCCATGAGTTAAGAAGGCTTCAAATGTGGTTTGTATTCTTTTACAAAATATAGGATGAAAAATATTTGCTGGAAAATTAAAAATCGTGTGTATCTTATGTGACATATGACTGCTTTTAGACACATTTTTTGAACACGTTAAAAAAACGAGGTAGTTTGATGTCCTAAAAATAATTCACAATGACTAAATTTCAATTACGATAAATATAAATTTGAGGCATCATATTTTTTACTATAACTCTAAAATGAGGAAACACTTGATGTGAAAATTTAAAACACTATGTATTCCTTGGGCTCATTAGTTTAAATACTTCAATGCATATGATTTATTTCATTCCACTATTTAAATGTCCCTCTCATACCTAGGATTATGTTTAAGAGATTTTGGAGTCTATTATTACTTTATAGTTGTTTTATTTTCACATATGATCCCTCATAAGTTTTTCCCCTTAGTTTTCCCTCTCTTCCCCCATTTCCCTCCGTCCTTGAAATATAAATCTGTTGATCAATTTTTTTCGGTTTTGATCTATATATGGTATGATATAGTTTCCTTCTAGGTACATTACTCACATCCATTATTATTAATGATTCCAGATAGAACCATTATTTAATCATTGGATAATTATAGGGAGTAAAAACCTAACCCTAAGGTCTATTTAATCATTGAGTATGTGAAATAAAATGATTTCAACTCCATGATGGGTAATTATATTAATTAAATAATTAATGATTTTCAATTATGGGTTGGATATTTCTTTGTATCCATTTGGGTTAAATTAATGATTCAACCTACCTTGTGGCGGCCCATTAGGTGATAGAAACCCATTATAACAATGAATTAATTAATGGATTAATGTTTTTTAGCATGAGATTATATTCTAGGTGATTGCTTGGTATAGAGTCACTATGGCAATAGAATTTGGGTTCATGATATTTCTGGTGTTAAATTGATGTATAAATGAAAGTGTAATTCAAAGATAAATGGTAATTTTTACAAATAAAAATTTAGGATTATGATGTGATATTGTGATATCCTTACTATTATGACTTGTTGAGTTGATACAAAAATGCTTATATATATATGGATTTTCTTGGAGGATGAAATTCTTATATAGTGGGACTGGACCAAAGATACATGCTATGATTCGTATATATATATATGAATGTTCCTAATGTCTTCATTTCTTACATAATGGGATTTTTCTTGTGTTATATACTGAAATACATATATAGAGGGCTCAACCCAGTAAAAAATATTGAAAAGATAAAATATAAGTCTATGCACAGGGGAAAGTTTTTTTAGTCAACGAGATCTTCATGATTATTTTTTATGATTTGGTATATGAATATGGTTATCTTGGTTTTGTTACATGCTCAGAGATATTTTAGAATGGTTCTAAAGTTAGTTGATTGATTTATTGTGTTAATTGATAAATTAATAAACATGTAATCACTTTATTACATGCACTTGTTATAAAAATGGTTTTTTTCTATTCATAGTGGAATCGACCAACTGATCATTACATATAGACCTTTGAGGACTCCATTTCATTCCAAAGTAGATTACTTGGACGTGGGTTTTTACAAGATAAATGGATCTTGATTCTGATTATTGATTTCTGGTATTGGCTAGAGTTTGGAGTTGGGACTGATCTATGGTTCGGGAATAGTTTCTTTCTTGAGTATATACTGACAATTGATTCCTTCATTTTTTCCATATATATACATTTCAATATGTCTTTAAATTATTAATTTTTTTAGATTATTATTTTCTCCATTATTTTCAAATTGTATGATTTATGGTTTCATATGTTCTTCTTTATTTTGATGTTTGTTGGTACCTATTTATATATATTGCATTGTACATAATAGAAGGGGGTATATTCACTCAACTATACATATCGAACACTTTCTTTTATTCGGTATGCCCTAGCATATGCAGAGGAATATGTAAGGTCTTATTACCAATCCATTCTAGAAATGTGAATGAGTGATGGGTTGGAGGACATTAAAAAATTTAATACCTTCTAAGTTTACTTGTTTATTGGATTAGGTAGTTATGAATATTACGTTAAATTTTTTTAATTATATATAATAATTCCCTGGAATATTTAGATGTTAGTCAATATGGTTGGCCTAGGTCAGTGATCAATAACTAGTGTCTTTGATGGATCTAAAAATACTATATTATTGAGACTCTATGGCCCAAATATGAAACATTTTGTACCCAAAATTCACAAATTCTAAATTTTTTTTATTCCTTCCAATTCCTTATATCATTTAGTAAAATTATCATTTGGTATCCATACTCTTCCTTTGAGCGTTGTTCTGTAGTGGCTTCAGCACTTCGAAGGTTTGAATGGGTCTTCTTCGGCTGTTTTGTTTGTGGCGATGGGATCTAGTGTTGGGTTGGTTCGATTTGGGCCGTCCTTCTATTGTTACTGGCTTTATGGAGGACGATCTTGTGGGTGATCCTCTCCAGGAGGCTCTTCTTTGCGGTTCGGTTGACCGGCGTCTACGGGTGCTGGTGGTGGACGATGGTGATTTTGACGGCGATGAGCTGCTTCTACCAACGTCAACGATGTTGGATCGAGAAGACTATAGTGATTTTGACGGTGATGATCTGCTCCAGGAGGATATTTAGGTGTTACTTGCTTTCATGACGTTTTTGTGGGTGATTCGGTGGTTACGAAGGGTGTTTTCTGGCGACTGGTGTGATGTTTGAATGGTGACGATGATAGAGCTAGATGGCATCGATGGTTTCTTCTCCGATGGTGAGGAATGCATTCCTGATGACTTTGACAATGGCAGTGATGTGACCTCTCGTGGTTCGAGGTCGTGATGATTTGTGGATCGGCTCGTGGATCGAGGTGTATATGGCAGTAGTTTTGAATTTTGGACTTTGAATTTAGAATGTAGAATTTTTGAATTTTGAATGTGGGGTGTGGTTTAAGAGGACGTGGGTGGATCTCTATGTATGTTTCTAACTTTCCCAAAAGTGACCTTTTTATATAATGAAAAAAAATGGAATGAGGCATGAATATAATAAGGGAATTAAAAAGAAAAAAAGCACATCATTATAGATTCATATTGCCAACACATCATTTGAAATGATTACTTGTGTTAGTATTTAATTTTTTTCACTCAATTGATAGTATCTTGACTAATGGTCATTATTGAAAAAAGAGATCCATATAATTTATCATAAAAATCATCAATATAGATAAGAGGATACTTAAACATGATTGGAATCTTATCATGTTATTTATAATCAGTGTTGAAACTCATGGATCCCCATTTCGTCACAACAAAAATAATATTTGCACCCCATGGTGATAAACAGGGATGAGTGAATCCATAATCAATATTCCATTGGAATTTATTCTTATATTCTGGAATATAAATTTGTTGAATTATTTATAGACTCATAGAAATAGTTGCAAAACCATTTATGATAAATATTAAAAACACAGGTTAACAATTCTAAGGAAGACTATGAAACTCATTTAAAATGAAATAAAAAACTCACATAAAATATTAATATCATCAATGTTGAGTTTCTCCATACCCATTTGAGATAAATACCCCCATTGAGTTGGAACCAAGACTCATATAGTGGATTTAATTTCCATTAGACGTTTATATTTATACACTCATTAATATATTATCATAGGTTGGTTAAAATATCAAAGATTTCATTACTTCCTTTTTATTTTATATGGGATTTATATAAATAAATGAAATAAATTCTCAAAATAACATAAAATTTAACTACATGGATAATAAAATATTTTTTAAGATAAAAACTCCCACAAACATCAATCAAAGAATAACTATACTCTTGATATGTATTTATTACACAATTAGGAGGTGTAACTAATAATTAAACAGATAATTTTTTAGGTTATAATGTGATAATAATAAAAAATCTTTCAGATATTAAATATTTAATAGATATAAAATAAAATTATACCTTATACGTTCAATATTTAATAGTATTTTTATCTTTCAACACTACATTATTGCACCCCACATCAATGGTAGCGATCACAAGAGATTTACCTTTGTATTGTTGACTAAGAGGTTCCTAAATGCGATTATCATTAGCTAACCTATAACTCAAGTGTTGGATATTATAATGTACATAATCCACTAATTTGAAGCCCTAGAGTATTTTTGGTGCATTTTTGTAACACCCCAAGATTTCATAGTATGTTATTTTTTTAAAGTAATTCAATAGCATGTGTTACACGCAACACCGAGTTCTAGTGCACCATGACTTACCAAACTAGTCGTTACGAATAGTAATACCCATTTTTTGAAATTTTATAAATTTTATTTTTCTAAATTTACTTCATTTTTTAATTCAGTATATCCAAATTCACTTAGGGTGAATATTAGGTAATTTTTTTTGAAAATATTCAATTTTTGATGAATAGTGAAAAACACTGCGTTATTGTTTAAAACTGCCATTTTTTAAAATAATTAATTATTTTTGGTAAAAATAGATTCATAATACCAATATATTTTTAATTTAATTAATTGGATTGTTTTTATAATAATATTATATATATAAAAGTTTATTGAACTTTTTACCGTCTTTTACCCACCTTCATGGAGCATTTGAAAATTTTCTTAAAAAATAATTTTACCGCTTCTATGAATTGAATTTAAAAAACCCAAGAGACATGGTAGTTATCAATAAGTAAAATTTGGTTCAATAAGATGAAAATAATTTTTGGTGAATAGTAACTTTTATCTTGTATTTACCACAGTTAAGAGTAAATAAGGTAATTAAAGGTAAACATGATATTATTATTATCCTAAAACATTTAATAATTCTATTGGATAAGTTTATTTGGAGCAAAATAAATATTAGGAATAAAATATGATCCTTTTGGTCCACTTAGATTATATAAGGACATTTATTATTATTTTATTTAAAGAAGAGTTAAAAGTGTTAAATTCAAAGTCTAACAAATAAATAATTTTTAATATAAGATTACACATAAGATAAATTCGACTATAAATATTCAATAGAAATATAAAAATATTTCCCATAT
Source organism: Viscum album (assembly GCA_963277665.1). Classification (NCBI taxonomy): domain Eukaryota; kingdom Viridiplantae; phylum Streptophyta; class Magnoliopsida; order Santalales; family Viscaceae; genus Viscum; species Viscum album. The sequence continues at coordinate 943,099,901 of OY728129.1, forward strand.
AATGGTATTTTATTTATAATTTTTAGACATTATATATTTTAATTTATTTATGACACAATGATGATGTAGTAATTACCTTATTAATGAATGATTAAAATAATTGATATTAAAAATATCCAACTAAATGTAATTTGAGACTTTTTAATGAATATCACTAATTTAATAGGTTAATATGACATGTTAGGGTTGATTCAATTAATTTTTTTCCATGTAATCAGGCTGTTATGAATTTAACAAAAACAAAATACTAAATAGTTTCAAAATTGACATAAATGAGTTTTTAAAACAAATAATTAATTATTAAATGATATAATAGTCCTAAAAATATAAGTTTCATCCAAAGGACTTATATATTAATATAAATATAATTAATTAAAATCTTTTTGTTCATAAGGAATTTTATAGTAAGATTATGAACCATATAATATAATAATACAAGAATACATGGTAAAAGATAAACTATTTAACTAAGAGTTAAATCTAAAAGATAATGTTAATATGATGACCTAAACCTTTCTAAAACCTATTGGATGAGCTTTATTCTACCCATAACTACATTATACTTGAAATAAATCATTTTGAAGGCATTAGAAACTTAAAATGAGTTTATTATAAAATAATATTTCAAGGTTTTCCTAAAGTGACCCTCACCTCTCTTATGAAATGGTACTTCCCATTCTCTCAAGATAACACCTCAAAGGCCATTTGGTTTGGAAAAACCCTGCCCATATATCCTCCCAAATATACACACTTCTATCTAGAGGCCTTACTTTGATCATAATGCAAACCTATGGATCCCTTTTGATCAACTCCAAAGAAAACACCCGAAGAAGAGGTAATAATTTCACCCCCTCTTTCAGGTTCTTTTCCTCTTCCACTTCATCTTTCTTTATTGATTCCATAACAAAATAATAACTCATGTACCTTCTACATACTATGATCTTATTATAAATATGATACAACCATATTTGTTATTCTATCCATACTATAAATGACGAAGTTACCATATGTGTGTGCGTGCGACTTACAGTCTCCATGTCGTGGTGTAGTTTGTTATTCAAAAACAAAATTTTTTGGATGGGTATAATAATGACTATAACTGATGTAAATATTAAATATAACATGATAATTATTTTGTATATGTTATATACCATCCAATTACATACGATATCACCATCAATATAATGATATTGTCGCTCCTGCGTACGTACGGATTACAATCTCCACGAATGTGATGATATTGATTCCCCCTCACAATCATTAAAGAATAATTTTAATTTTATGATTAAAAAAATGTATAAGTCCTTAATATAATTTTGGACATGAATCAAATACAGCCTATACATAACAAAAATGACTTACGTAACATAACATATGAGGGAAAACGAACTAGATAACAACCCAAAAAATGAAACTACTGAAATATCATTAACAAATCAATATTAGAAGATCATATATGTTATCATATTTGTGTATTTGGTTCTTGTATAATTGAATAAGAATTATTTCACTATTATACTGAAGGTTAACCTATCCTATACTAAGTAAAAGTACAAGGTAATGGGTTTTCATCTCGCTTTTATTCTCGTGAGAAACATGCTATATTTTCCACTATTAACTTTTTTGTGGTGTATGTACTACCCATGATTGTATTTTTAGCATAATATACTTTAATTTATGGGTATTTACATCATAATTATAGGATACTTCTTTCATGGGGTGTATTTTTTGTATGTTACCAAATCAGTAAGGGAATTTCAAATTTCAATTTCCACTCATTAGGTTTTACGCAAACTTCATTGATTACTTTATTCCAAGATTATGGGTGAAATTACTATTTATTTACTTATGTAGTAATTTCCACTCCCATTTATGTGGATATAATATTTATACACATAGTCACTCCATTTATAAATTCTCTATTCATTGATATGAACTTGATAAGAGAAATTTTAACTCAATTTCTATTCATTGAGTTAAACATCAAAGTCATTTTTGTTGTTTTTACAAGAATACGTTTGAATGTACTCTGATGGATTTACATTGAATATACAATAATATTGAGTTTATTTATATTTTTCACCATAATTATGTCATTGATTTATCCTTAATCTAAGGATACAATTCTTATAAGGGAATTCATCTCAACTTACATTCCATTTTGACTTATTATTTGTTATGCACCAATTCATATTTATTTGTAGTATATACTATATTTTGACATAGTATATAATGAATCCCTTTATTATCATGATATTATAAAGTTTTTATTACCTCAATTAGTATTATTCAAGCATTTCTCATTTGTTTAGGAAATCTAACTTAAATGTCATTTTAAATGTTTTAAAAATTTATTTTCTAAATCTTTCTCATTAATGTCCATGTTTTAAAAATGGTTTTAAGGATTTATTTATATGGACATGAATGTTTAAAAATTAAAATTCCTTTTAAAAGTTCCAAACTGGTAAGATACACTTTGATTCAAAAATCTATTTTAAATGGCTTCTTGATAAATAGTGATACTTTTATATGATTTCATGAAAAAGTGGATATTTCCCTCAAAGGGTTTTAATGATTATTTTCATCTATTATGTCAACATCCATCATTGTATTTTACATTTTTATAATGTTGATTCATTATGATACAATATACCAAATGGTATTGAAGGTTTTGTGATATGTTTGACTATGGATGTGTTATTTTAATACCATTCATGGTTTATGGTTAAAGTATTAACATTTCATATTCTAGTTTTAATATTAATGTTTATGTTATGTTTCAGCCTTTTAATATGAAGAATGCATTGGACTTAATAAGTGACGGGTGTAGCCCACTATAGCTCCTCGATGTATCGGTAGGTCTCAAGAGACAAACTAGTGTCTTAGAACAAGGCCATGAACAAATCTTAATTGTAGTCTTGGAACGAGGCCTTGACTATGCGGTTATGATATCCAGCATTATGTGTTCCATCATTATGAAATTGGATATTGATATTACATGTGATTATTAGACTAGTAGAACATCCATGTGAATAATTAAATGGCATTATATAATTAATCTTTGCTATATTATACTGAAGTTTATCTTTAAAAGACTTGTGTTCTAGTCTTATACATTGCCTAAATTTTTATTATTAATTATGATATTTTCTGCTATATTGTTATCCTTACTAAGAATTTGAGATCACCACTTTCATATGTTTTAATTTTCCCAGGATGAAAAGATTTATATTACGATTAACCTGCGGTAATAGGATAAGAGATTTAAGAGTTTTCAAAGGAAACACAATATTGTTTTTTTATTTCATGATATAATGTAAAACTTATGTATATATCTAGTACTTCCAAGGATACTAAACTGGTCGGTCTTTCAGGACATGATTCCTTGTATCATGCCAATGTTATGTAATAATGCACTGATTCTAGGTAACTGGGGTTTGGGAGTTACAGTTGGTATCAGAGGAAGTGTAATACAAACCATAGAAGCTAGATTTAGAAAAACCTTGATTAGAAAACACTTCCCTAAGATATAAATTGAGGATTAGTATTGAATAACATCAAAAAAATGGTAATGATAATATTATGTTGTTTTTCCAAGTAATACATCCCTGTCTGGATACGAGTAGGTAGATGCGGCTCGGGCACAGATGTACATAGGATTTAAAACTCTGACAAGGAGTTTCGGGCATGACCCGGGGTATCCTGGTACATGACAATGGGCCTTGTTGCACTCTTGGTTACGACACTCCCAGGGGATATGCTTAGGATAATTCACATTTTCATTACAAACCAATTTGATGGATTTTTAATATAACATGAGAATAAATAACCTTGGTTAATCCTAAGGTGTTTTAGATTGAAAACAAGGTTTCATGATATTCTCTAAATGATTTTATGACTCAAACAATGCTTTCTTGTGTAAGTCAATGTATGGATTCCAAGGATGTCATAATAACATTGAACATGATGTACAAGGTGGGAACAATGGTGGAAATGGGCGACGAAATAGAATGTTGATAGGTGTAAAAGATATTGTGTTCATACCGAATGAATTTTCAAAAAATATGATCAACAAAATATATATTAACCAACTCCCAGACCCAACAAAGAAGAGAAAGGAGTTGAATCATAAGAGCTCCAAAAATGGAAACTGTGTAGAAAATAAAGCTCAATTTACATCATGTGAGAAATTTGGAAGGTGACACCCAAGTAAGTTTCTCAATTGAACAAAAAAATTCTTTATGTGTGGGAAAAAGGACATAATGTAACGAATTGTCGAGGAAAGAAGAAGAGTACTATGGAAGAAAATAAAAATGTTCCTAAGAATCCAATTACAGTCATTTTCCATAAATGGAAGGGACCTTGGCATTACACGAGTCAGTGCCCTATTCTATATGATAACCTCTAAGTCAAGGAAGAATCTATGTGGAAATAAATGGATGGAGAAATGTTTAAAAGTATGGGATTTATTTGGAAGACTATTATCTTATAAGCATAACCATGTAGTTTGTTATATGAAAATTCTATCTGGGGAATAATTATCTTTTATTTTGTAGATATAGTTATAAAGAACAATTTGGGTATACAAGATCCTTGAATTTGAGGAAATTATAGGTTATTAATTTTTGGGATGAAAATATGAGGTTTGAGATATCATTTGTGGTTAAATTATGTTATGGTTATTTTGAGGAATTTATCTAATTTTAGGAATGTTATAAAATATAGTTTCTGAGAAAGGACAACACGCAGACCATGTGATAACTCGTCATGCCGTACAAAGCTGCGGGAATCGAACCCACAACCAGAGGACGATTGAGATTTATCATCTACCACTAGACTACGTGATGTCCCTGGTTAGTATGACTAATTATTTTTAGTTAAATGATTTTATTGATAAATAATAAGTTGATTTGGTATCTTATGTCTTATCAAATTGATATACTTATTATAGGAAAATGATTTTGTGATTAAGTGATCAATGTTATTTTGGAAGACGTTTACTCTGTTGGGAACACTATATGCCTAAGGAAAATAGAATACTATGAGATTTCATTTGAGTAGTAATGCTGTATTTTCAACTTTGTTTTTATAGAGGATTTATATAGATTTAGGTTATTTATGAAAATGATTAACCTATCATAGAGAATATATGATTTTGTTAATTACTTTTATGTATGTGACTTTAATAGTAGTCGATGTTATTTGGAGATACAATTTAACATGGAAGACTGCGTAATCAAATTCTTCTAAGTTTTGGGTTTCTATATTATTCTGGATTATAAGGAAGGATTTTAAGAACAATTGTTTATTGAATGATAATTATTGAACTTTGGGTATGTCGGTTTAATTTTAGAAATTAATATTTTTATTTCTTTCTCAAAAGGATAATCTTTTTCGGGATCATCTGATCTTGTACTAACCATTTTGGTTAATCTCTAAATGCAAGAAAAATATATAGTTTATCCTTTGTGGACCATCTAATTATATAGAATTTGATTCTAGCACTTCAGGTGTGATCAAGTCATCTTGAAAACTCATTGTTTGGAAAAACTGATGAGTTAGTGGTAGAAATTTATTAAAGGATTAAACTATACTTAAAAAGTAAGTATATCTCTCTATATTCTTATTCAATATCATAAATAAATTACTCAACTTTATGAAATGGAACTTAAAAAAAATGTTGTCCGTTTACATTTCCTCATTTGAAACTGATAACCGTTTATCCAATCAGAAGTTTGTGATTTTCTTGTTGTTAACTTTATCATGATTATGTTTTCTATCACTCTCCATTAGAACTTGACACTTACTTTATCTTCTATGTCCGTGTTTTCCTACATGAAATCCTAGTATGAGTTATCTCGGGTGACCTTTGAACTTCTCTTTATTTCTTTTAAAGTTATAGTTTTATTGACTCTTTTTATGATGTGAGACTTTCAACGACGTTCCCAAGACCAATTTTAAAATTGTGAGGATCCAATTTCCAAAATTGGGGAAGAATGTAACACCATAAGATTTCATAGTAAGTTATTATCTTTAAAGTAATTCAATAGCTTGTGCTAGACACAAAACTGAGTTTGAGAGCACCACGACTTAGAAAACTAGCCGTTATGAATATTAATACACAATTTTTGAAATTTTATAAATTTTATTTATCAAAATGAACTTCATTTTTGAAATCATAATATTCAAATTAGCTTAGGGTGAATTTTCGGTATTTTTTTTAAATATTCAATTTTTTGATGAATAGTGAAAACACTACGTTATTATTTAAAACCAAATTTTTATTTAAGTAATTGATTTTTTTATTTAAATTTAATTCAGGTAAAAATAGATTCATAATTTCTATATATGTTCAAATTAATTCACTGGGGTAATTTTATAATAATATTAGATATATAAAATTTTATTGAACTTTTTACCGTCTTTTGGCCACCTTCTAGGAGCATTTGCAAATTTACATAAAACATAACTTTACATTTTCTGTGAATTTAATTTCAAAAATATGAGAGACACGGTTTATATTAATTAGTAAAATTTGGTTCAATAAGATGAAAATAATTTTTGGTGAATAGTAACTTTTAACTTTTATTTACCATCGTTAAAAGTAAATAATGTAATTAAAGGTAAAAATGATATTATTATTACCCTAAAACATGTCAAAATTCTATTGGATAAGTGTATTTTGACCAAATTCATCCTTATGAATTTAATATGTTCCTTTTGGTCCACATGGACTAGACTAGGACATTTATTATTATTTTATTTAAAGAAGAGTTAAAAATGCTAAATTCTATGTTTAATAAATAAATAATTTTTAATATCGGGATACACATAAGATAAATTTGAATATAAATATTCATTAGAAATATAATAAAATTTACTACATAATTTTATTTTATTTTTATTTTTTACACATTATATTATGTAATTTATTTATGACACAATGATGATGCAGTAATTATCTTATTAATGAAATATTAAAATAAATCATATTATAAATATCCAAATAAATGTAATTTGAGACATCTGATGAATTTAAGATATTTTATAGGTTAATATGACATGTTAGGGTTGAGTAAATGAATTTATTTCGAAGTAATCATGTTGTTATGACTTAATGAGAAACAATATACTAAATAGTGTCAAAATTGACATAAATGAGTTTTTAAATCAAAAACTATATTATTAAATGATATAATAGTATAAAAATATAAGGTTCATAAAAAAGACTTATATAATAATATATATATCATTAATTAACCACTTTTTATTATCTTGGAATTTTATAGTAAGATTATTAACCATATAATATAATAATACAAGAATACATTGTAAATGATAAACTATTTAACTGAGAGTTATATCTAATATATAAGGTTAATATGGTGACATAAACCAGTCTAAAACCTATTGGATGAGAGGTTTTAGACCCATACCTACCTTATCCTCGAAATAAATTATCATGAAGCCACTACAAACCGAAAATGAATTTATTATAAAATAATATTTCAGGGTTTTCCTAAAGCGAGCCTCACCTCTCATATAAATGGGTACTTACCTTGTCTCAAAATCACACCTCCAAATATATTTGGCTAGGCTAAAATGTACCCAAATATCCTCCCAAATATCCTCAATTTTACTTATAGGCCTTAATTTGATCAGAAATCCAACCTAAGGAGCCCTTTTGATCAACTCAAAAGGAGACACCTAAAGAAGAGGTAATAATTTCACCAACCTCTTCCAAGTACTTTTCTTCTTCCACTTCCTATTTATTTGTTTTTTCCATACCAAAATAATAAATATATTTCCATATACATAATGTGATGTTATTATAAATATGGTACAACCATATTCATTATTCTATCTATCCTACAAGTGATGAAGTCACCATACTTGCGTATGTACAGATTACCCTCTCCACGTCACGATGTAGTTTTTTATTCAAACACTTCATTATTTGGATGGGTATAATCGTGAGTATAACTAATGTAAATAATAAATATAACATGCTAATGATTATTTATAAATGATATACCATCCAACTAAATATGATTTCACCATTAATATAATGATATTGTCTCTCGTACGTATATACGGATTACTGTCTCCACGAACTTAGTGAGATTCATTTCCCATCATAATAATTCAAGAATAATTTTCATTTTATGATTATAAATAATGGTTAAGAACTTAATATCATTCTATATATGAATAAAATACAAACTATAAATAACAAACATGACTTACGTAACAAAACATATAAAGGAAAACGAATCTGTTAACAACCAAATCAATGATACTACTAAAATATCATTAATAATGAAATATTATAAGATCATATATGATATCATGTTTATTTATTTTGTTCTTTTATAATTTAATAACAATTATTTCACCATTATAAAAGAGGTTAACCTACCCTATACTAATGAAAAGTACAAGGTAAGGTGTTTTCATCTCACTTTTATTCCCGTGAGATTCATTTTATATTTTCCACTATTACATTTTGTGTGGTGAATGTACTACCCATTATTTTATTATTTTCATAATATAATATAATTTATATTTATTTACATCATAATTGGATGATACTTCTTTCATGGGGTGTAAGTTTTGTATGTTACCAAATCGTTAAGGGAATTTAAAATTTCAATTTCCACACATTAGATTTTACGCAAACTTCATTGATTACTTTACTCCATGATTATGTGTGAAATTATTATTTATTTAATTATGTTGTAATTTCCGCTCCCATTTGTGTGTAAATACTTTTTATACACATAATCACTCCATTGATAAATTCTCAAGTCATCGATATAAACTTGATAAGACTAATTTGTTCTCAATTTCTATTCATTGAGTTAAATATCCAAGTCATTGGTGTTGTTTTTTACAAGAATACGCGTGAATGTCATCTAATTTATTTACACTAAATATCCAATTATATTTAGTATATTAGTATTTTTCAAACATAATTATGTCATTGATTTATCCTTAACTAAAGGATAAAGTCTTTATAATGGAATTCACCTCAACTTACATCCCATTGAGACTTCTTTGTTGTTATTCACCAATTCACATGTATTTGGTGTATATAAAATACTTTTACATAGTATATCATGAATCCCTTTATTATCATGATAGTATAATATTTTTCTTACCTAAATTATTTGTATTCATGAGTCTCTCATTTGGTTAAGACTCTAACTAAAATATCATTTCAAATGTTTTAAAAATTTATTCGTCTAAATCTTTCCCATTAATGTCCATGTTTTAAAAATGGTTTTAAGGATTTATTTATATGGAAATGAATGTTTAAAAAATAAAATTACTTTTAAATGTTTCAAAGTGGCATTGAGAACTTTGATTGAAAAATTTATTTTAAACAGCTTCTTAACAATAGTGAGACTTTTAAATGTTTTCAAGGAAAAGAAGATATTTCTCTCAAATGGTTTTAATGATTATATTCATCTATGTCAACATCCTTTATTGTATTTTAAATTTGTTTAAAGTTGATTCATTATGATACAATCTTCCATATGGTATTTAAGGTTGTGTGATATGTTTGACTGTGAATGTGTTATTTTTATACCATTCATGGTTTATGGATAAAGTATTAACATTTCTCATTCTAGTTTTAATACGAATGTTTATGTTATGTTTGAACATTTTTATATGGAAAATAAATTGGACTTAGTAAGTGACGGGTGGAGCCCACTGTAGCTTCTTGAGAAATCTGTAGGTCTCATGAGACAAACTAGTGTCTTGGCACAAGGCCTTGAAAAAATCTTATTTCTAGTCCTGGAACAAGGACTTGCCTATGTGGTTATGATGTCCAGAATTATGCATTCCATCATTATGAAATTGGACATTGATATTACTTGTGATTGTTCGACTAGTAGAATATCCATGTGAATAAGTAAAATGGAATTATTTGATTTATAATTTCCATATTATGCTGATGTTTAAGATTAAAAGGCTTGTGTTCTAGTCTTATACATTTTCTTAAATGTTATTTATTATTTATGATAGTTTCCTCTATATTGTTATCCTTACTAATCATCTGAGATCACCCCTTTGTTATGATTTATTTTTCAAAGAATTAAAAGAAGTGTATTATGATTAACCTGTAAGAATAGGATAATGTATATAAGTGTGTTCAAAGGGTGCATAATATTTTTTTTATTTGATGATGTAATGTAAAACTTATGTATGTATCTAGTACTTCCAAGGCTACTAAACTGATCGGTCATTTGGGACATGATTCCTTGTATCATGCCAATGTTATGAAATAATGCACCGATTCAGGGTACACTACTCAAAATCTTACTTTTCCCTACACCTTTATACCAAGGATTCAAAAGAACCATTGGTATAGGTGATCTTTACCAACGGTTTGCATAAACAGTTGGTAAAGATGGGTTTCAAGGGTGTTTTACCAATGGTTTTCGTAAACTGTTGGTAAAGATGGATTTTGAGTGAGTTTTCCCAAAAGTTTCATTAAACCATTGGGAAAAAATGATTTCCCAATGGTTTTTAATAACCATTGGAAAAAGATGCTCCAAAATCGTCAAACACAGGCCACCACCTAGATTCTAGAAGCATTACACGGCTCTCATAGAAGCCATTCCCGACTCCTAGATTCCCTTGAGAAGCCCCAGCACAGGTGCACCTATACCATCGTATCATCTGCCAGGTTAGACTCCTTCCACCTCATCTCAAGGATATCCTTCCACCTATTCTCAAGGATATCCTTCTATTCTCAAGGATATCATTATTCCCTATTTCTAGGGTTTTTGGAAAATTTATGATTCACTACTCCTCAAATTGTGTACTCAAATCACTAAATCCATGAATTGAGTACTCAAATCAGTACATAGGTCTACATATTGTCCAATAATTGTTTTTATTACACATATACATTTATAAGGGCATGGTTTTTCTTTACTGTGTTCTAATTTTAATGATTCATAGTTTTTTTTAATCTCAATGCTTCAAATATTACAACTTCATGTATATGAACTCATAATTAATTGTTTGTAATATTTATTCAAATTATTTCATGAAAATCACTCCTTTCATTAAGATCATGTCGAACATGAAGATATTATTCATCTTAATGTTTGTACAATATGTGTATTACATAATATGTATGTATCATGTTTTTACCAAAATATATATATATATAAAATGACACACTGTTCACTTATCGTTTTCACAATAGAACATATGGAGTATCTTCTTGAATTTTAAAAAATAGTATATGGTCTCTAATTATTCTTCACAGAAGAAATAATAAATACTTAACCGTACAATCTAATGTTCTTTATGAATAAAATATTTGCAAAGGGAACTCTCGGTGGGACCTCTCCTTTTCCCAGGTATCACTTCTTCCTTCTTCATGAAACTAATTCACAGAATTTCAAATTCTTAATATTAATAAATATTAGTTTTTCTAATATAACCAATATTTATTCTTCCTTCAACATCATACATGAGTTATTCAATCACCTTTTTAAAACACAATGACCATTTTCACTGATTTAGGGTTTCTCAAAATGCTTGGGAAAATCAGAAAAACACATTTATTGAATCGTGATTCTCATATGGTTTCATGGATACAAGTTCATCTCGAAAATCATGACTACGTGGTTCAAATATCAAGAGGACTATGTGATTATTATTCTTCACACAAATGAAGTTTTTTTCTATAACTATGTGTTTTTTTTTCACTTTTGATTTGGCTGAAAGGGGAACTTTGTGGTCATTAATCATTGTTGTGGGTGGTTATTTAGGATGTAAGATAGTATGAATTCATTTTACTTGATATATCCAATATTATTATTGATTTATGTTCAATTTGATTATATTTGACAAGTGATTTTGTTTAATAATTTGTTATTAATGGTTGCAATAATGACGATATGGTAAAAGCATTCACATGGTGTGTATAACGGTTGACATGGTGTCTACAATAATATAGTGTCACGGGAATTTACATGGGAATTTACACATAGTACATGACTTGGTTATCCATGTAAATATACATGGCCAATCCCTTATGGTGAAAAGTATGTTGGGACAAATGGGGTGCTGAAAACGTCCCATTTACACATGGATTTGTTTCATGGGTATTCCCACATGATGAGTTAGCCATACTATAGAGTAGGTAGTAATTAGCTCAGTAAAAACAAACTCATCCCTAAAATTATAGAATACATTGTTAAATGGAAGAACCCATATTTTGTATTTTGGGTTACATATTAGTTATCTGTTTCTAATTACTTCCATATGTGTTTTCATTGCATGAAATGACACCCATTGAAGAGTGGAAGTGGAAAAAGATGATAGAAAATAATCGTCGCATGACACAGATGGGAATTTCTCCACTCATCCCTATTGTGAGTATTTTATTTCAAATATATATATTTCAATAACTTATAATATCATGTGTTTACTTTTGTGTTAAACTTTTTTTCAGGATCCACCCTCTAGAAGAGAGGTATCCGATGAGGAGTCTGATATTGCTCCCTGTACAGAGGCTGGTGGTATGAGGGGGGGGGGGTGTCAGAGTCAGACGACCATCTGGTGGTCCCGGTACTGAGGCCAGTGGTACGAGGGCTCATGGTGAGAGAGTTAGACGGTCCACTGGTCATACCTGATTGGATTATGATCCTACCACAAACATATATTATACGCCCCATTTTTATCCTGGTGTGTCTTTAGGGACACACGAGATATTTAGGCCTCCTATGTTTACAGTACCAGTTGACCAGACATCTGTGCCATCATCTTTTTCTTCTGGTTCATTATCTCCGGGCTATTATATTCCACTTTCGTCGACTCCTTCTCTGACACAATATGTGGCTGAGGAGCATACACTGAGGGACACTCCGCCTGTACAGGATATTCCTTCAGCTTTGGTGCATCCAGTGACGCCCATTGATCCGACTACCAGAAACAATTGATGGTAGAATATAATGATGATGGATAGATGATTGATAAATTTGGGTAGGAATGTTGGGGGTTTTGGCGACGCTAGCCAAATATGCTGTCATCATTCCGGTCAGCCCTCTCTCTTAGAGTAATCTGCCACACGAAGTCAAGGATAATGTGTGGGCACAAATATGGGTAAAAAATCTATTGGATTTAATGTAGTAGTTTTTTTTGTATTTATATGAATTAATCTATTGGGTGTTAGCTTCGGTATAACTTCCCTAATGACGAAGGTGCACGACCTGCACATTGAAAGGAGCTAGGAGAGATTTGGAGAGATTATAAGAATGAGTTGTATATTGGCTGGTGTTATAGAGTGCGCACAAAGTTGGAGACATAACATATAATGGATGATTGCCCGATAAAGCAATATCTCCAAATGATTACCCATTGGGTGACTACCAAATTTAAGGTATTAATCCCATTTGAGGTATTTAAATGACAGTTTTCATATTTTTCATTAATATTATATAATTTATTATTAAAAATTATTTAGTAAGCTTCTGAAAAAAAACAAAAAAACATTGATTCAAATAAATAACTCCACACTTTGGAGCGCACGACTATGTTAGATCATGAGAGGCAGCTGGTACGATATAGTTGCTTATAATTTTTCTTTAGGACTGGCCCTTTTTATTCTTTCCAATGTAAATTATGTGATTTATTGAATATGGAATATATGATTATACTTGCACTTTATTTTGTTTCAATTTCATTAAATAATAACAAATTGAATATTGAAGGACGTATCCCTCGAGCAAAATTGTTTTTCTCGAGTAGAAGGAAGAATATGAAACTGCGGTTAATGAACCGACACAAGAAATGATTGTAAGTTTTAATTTTTTTATTTAAAAGTTTAATATCAATTTTGAAATTTAATAATCTATTAATATTTTTAATAGGATTTTTAGAGGCCCTTGATTCCAAGGAGCCAGAAAAATTTAGGGCCACATGACCATTTGTATCAGGTTTTGGGAGATGAGCACACTGGTCGAGTATGCTGCTGACCTGGCAAAAAAATAGTCCCGAAAAGGTATTGGTCCTCTCTAGGTATCCATTTTAGTACCACCGAGTTAGAATAGGTCAGGGAGCATGCAAGAAAGTCTGATAAAAGTGTCACAGAGTTGGAAGTACAAGTTCAAACGAGGTACAAATAATTTATGAAACTGATGAAAGCTTTATCTTCATCACTTCCACTAGGTCAGACATTTATGTCGTCGATGGGTGCATTATCCAATTCCCCAGGCGGAAGTTCTAGTGGCAGTTGAGATGATGATGTTCATAGTGATAATGAGGATGCTGAAGAGGACGAAGGCGAGGATGAGGATGAGGATGAGGGCGAGGATGGGGCCGAGGGCGAGGATGGGGATGAGGGAGAGAATGGGGCTGACGATGAGCATGGGGATGATGACGAGGACAATGATGAGGATAGATATGGAGTCGAGGATGAGGGTGATGATGACAATGGTGATGGTGATGGTGATCAGGGGAAGATTGATCCATTTCATTTTTGAGTTCTGTATAACTCTTTATTTTTAACCTGGTTTTTCACTCAGGTTTGGATATTTTTGAATTCAGTATAACTCTTTATTTTCAACCATATATTGAAGCGTAATAATGTTATAATGGTTTGGAGGTGAGTGATTATATATGATATTTTATGTGTTATTGTGAGGAGTTTCTTTCCATTTAATTTATTGGTTCATAAAACATAAGTTGGGGAAACATATATTATGTAATTGGAATTGGTAATGTAAAATGTTGGAAAAATCACAGTGATAGTTTAGGGTGTGATAACTTGACTAGAAATCAGTAATTTCAACTACCTAGTACCCCTTTTGAAAACAAAAAATATAAAATACATATCTTTATCATACCACAATCCCGAATCAAGATTCTATTTTTTATAACATAATATCTGTTTCTATAATCTAAAGGACAACTACATAGGATTTATTTGGAATCCTGGATGGAAGATGCTTCCCCGTGGATGTCACTGGACCGGGCCAACACACCGCGTTCACGCTGCTTTCATACCGCGGTCACAAAATAGTCACACCACATTCACACTGCGATAATGGCGTGATTTGGCCTGACTTCAGGATGACACTCCGCAGTGGTTCATAGTCTTGTCAGAATTCAATGTATGATAACTAGAAAGAGTTTTCGATACATTACCCACCCTCCTCCCTAAACCCCGGACAACCCCCCATCCTCCTCCCTGGACCCCAAACATCCCCCGGACAGCCCCCACCATCCTCCCTGGACCTCGGACAGCCCCTCGGACAGCCCCCAACCCTCCTTCCTTGACCCTGGATCCCAATCTAAGCTCTCTTAAAGATTCACCCTAAATCCCAATGGAAAAGAGGGTTTTAGATATTCGGAAAAATATGAGAGAAGAGTGAAAACCCTAATCGAAAAGAGGAATCAAAGAGAGGATTAGACTCACCCGGATCTTCAATACACACTTTACAACACTCAAATTGTCCAAGTGATGTGTACGAGGATCCATGTGTCATTTTTGACGTGTACGAGTCAACCTCGCCTCAATCTGAGGAATGGTGTGGCCGATACGACTCAAAGTTTCTTTCTTTTGTTTAAAATGGATACACTTTTAAGTAAAAACCGCAGGCATACAGAAAACCGACCAAACGACCTTAAAATGCCATGAAATCAGACGAAGACAAAGAGTTGGTAAATTTTTAAATGGTCGGCTAAACGACACGTCAATCGGAGGTGTCGTTTTATCGTGGTGGCTGAAAACACACTCTGCGTGTTGTAAATGGACAAAACATGCATTTAACGGTCAAATACATACCCATCAACATCATAATGACTTGAAATCACACTAAAACACCCTAATTATTATTCATGAGGTGTACGAGGAGACGACATTTCATTCGGATGCGCGGTTTGTACGACATGACTGAATATGTTTTTTAGGGGTTTGGCACGCATGAAAAGTGTGTGTGGGGTGGTCAAAACCGGTCAAACGTCCTCGAAATTCCATGAAATCAGATGAAAACATAGTGTGAGTGAAATTTGAAATGGTCGGCTAGACGACACGTCCATCAGAGGTGTCGTGTGATCACGCTGGCCAAAAACGCACTCTGCGTGTCGTAAATGGACAAAACATGCGTTTAATGGTCAAATGCATGAAGAATGATATAAGAATGACTTGAAATCACATGAAGACACCCTAATTATTATTCATTAGGTGTACGAGGAGACGACACATCATTCGGATGTGCGGTTTTCACGGCACGACTGAATATGTGTTTTTAGGTGTTTGGTGCGCTTGAAAAGCATGCATGGGGTGGTCTAAACAAGTCGAATGACCTCAAGATCCCATAAAATCAAACAAAAAGAAAGGGTGGGTAAATTTTGAAATGGCCGGTCAGACAACACATCAATCAGAGGTGTCATGTGACCGCGCTGGACGAAAACGCACTCTGCATGTCGTAAATGGCCAAAACATGCGTTTAACAGTCAAATACATGACGAACAACATAAAAATGACGTGAAATCACACGAAAACACCCTAATTATTATTCTTTAGGTGTATGAGGAGATGGAATGTCATTTGGATGTGTGGTTTGCACGGCATGGCTGAATATTTGTTTTTTAGGTGTTTGGCGAGCTTGAAAAGTGTGCGTGGGTAGGTCGAAATAGGCCGAACGACCTCGAAATGACATGATGTCAGATGAAAAAAAATGGTGAGTGAATTGTAAAATGTTCAGCTAGATGACACATCAATCGGAGGTGTCGTGTGACCATGCCGGCCAAAAACGCACTCCGCGTGTCTTAAATGGACAAAACATGGGATTAATGGTCTAATGCATGCCGAATGACATCATATTGACTTGAAATCACAAGAAGACACCCTAATTATTATTTATGAGATGTACGAGGAGACAGAACGTCATTCAAACACGCGGTTTTCCTGAAATGACTGAATATGTGTTTTTAGGTGTTTGGCGCGCTTGAAAAGTGTGCATGGGGTGGTCGAAACTGGATGAACGGACATAGAATGCCATGAAATTAGACGACAACAAAGAGTGGGTGAATTGTGAATTGTTCAGCTAGATAGCACGTCAATCGGAGGTGTCGTGTGACCGAGGTGGCCGAAAACGCACTCTGCCTGTCGTAAATGGCCAAAACATGCATTTAACGGTCAAATGCATTCCGAACGACATCATAATGACATCAAATCACATGAAAACATCCTAATTATTATTCATGAGTTGTATGGGGAGACATCACGTCATTCGGACGTGCGGTTTGCATGGCATGGCTGAATATATATTTTTAGGTGTTTGGCGCGCTTGAAAAGCATGCGTGGGGGTCGTCGAAACTGTCCGAACAACCTCGGAATGCCATGAAATCAAACAACAGCATAGGGTGGGTGAATTGTGAAATGGTCGCCAGACGACACATCAATCGGAGGTGTCTTGTGACCGCGTTGGCCGAAAATGCACTCGGCGTGTCGTAAATGGCCAAAACATGCGTTTAATAGTCAAATGCATGCCGAAAGACATCAGAATGAATTTAAATCACACTAAACACCCTAATTATTATTCGTGAGGTGTACAAGGAGACGAAACGTCATTTGGACAGGCGGTTTTCATGACACGACTGAATATGTGTTTTTTAAGTGTTTGGCGCGCTTGAAAAGCATTCGCGGGGTGGTCTAAACCAGACAAACGACCACGGGATGCCATGAAATCAGATGACAACAAAGGCTGGGTGAATTGTGTAATGGTCGGCTAGACAACATTTCAACCGGAGGTTTTGTGTGACCGCGTTGGCCAAAATTTCACTCCGCGTGTCGTAAATGGCGAAAACATGCGTTTAATGGTAAACTGCATGCCGAACGACATCAGAATGACTTCAAATCATACGAAAACACCCTAATTATCATTAGTGAGGTGTACGAGGAGACTAAATGTCATTTGGAACTGTGGTTTGCGTGACACAGTAGAATATGTGTTTTTTAGGTGTTTTGCGCGCTTGATAAGCGTGCGTGGGGTGGTCAAAAAAGGCCCAACGACCTCAGAATTCCATGAAATAGGACGACAACAAAGGGTGGGGGAATTGTGAAATGGTCATCCAGATGGCACATCAATCGGAAGTTTCGGGTGACCGCACTGACCAAAAACGTACTCCACGTGTCGTAAATGGTCAAAACATGCGTTTAATGGTCAAATGTATGTCGAACGACATCAAAATGACTTGAAATCACACAAAGACACCCTAATTATTATTCTTGAGGTGTGCGAGGAGACGACACATCATGAAGACACGCGGTTTGCGCATCACGGCTATATATGTGTTTTTAGGTGTTTGACGCGCTTGAAAAACATGCGTGGGGTGGTCAAAACCAGTCGAATGACCTCAGAATGCCATGAAATTAGACGAAAACAAATGGTTGGGGAATTGTGAAATGGTCGGCCAGACGGAACATCAATCGGATGTGTCGTGTTGTTGAGTCAATAAGGTTTTCCTTATGAATTTTCCATTCCTTCTTGTTTTGAAAATCACAAACACCTTATCTTTAAGAAAATTGATTTCTTAAGGAAAATCGCTTTTATAAGGAAAATTGCTTTCTTAAGGAAAATCGTTTTTATAAGGAAAATTGTTTTCTTAAGGAAATTCGCTTTTATAAGAAAAATTATCTTTATCATATTTTCATCCATATTTTTCTTAAGTATGAGTTTCAGATTAATTTTCTCGGAATCATTGAAACTTTCATATAAAGAATTCTGTTTTAGGATTGGGATTCTGGATAAGAACTATAAGGAAGTCTCATTCCGAATTCTGGATATGAACTCTGACTAAGTTCTATTCCAGATTCAGGATACGAATTCTAATGAAGAAATCTCATTCCGAATTCTCATTACGAATTCTGATGAAGAATTCCCATTACAAATTCTGATGAAGAATTCTAATTACGAATTCTGATGACAAATTCTCATTACGAATTCCAATGAATAATTCCCATTACGAATTCTGATGAAGAATTCTCATTACGATTTCTGATGACGAATTCCTATTCCGAATTCTCATTCCAAATTCACCTATTAAACAGAATTTGAGTGTCTTTGTTTTATACACTCTGAATTAATTTAGACTCCGAAAAATATCTTTGTTTGACTCCGAACTTTTATATTGCTTACACTTCTAAAATTTTTCTACTCTTTACTATTGTTCTTTACACTCCGAATATTCACTCCGAAGTTTTCATTCCGAACTTTTATGTTAGAGTTTAAAACGATGTCGTACATTCTGTTACACTTGTTTTGTTATAAAACGATGTCGTCTGTTTTGTTATAAACTAACCGTTGTCTAAGTGACACGTGTACAGGTCCCTCCGATCTTTAAGGAAAATATGACCGTTGGAGAAGGAGCTGACCTTACCTATAAATAGGAGCTCATTTGAAAGAGCTCGGAACTAATGACAGAGAAACAACTTGTTTTTGTGCATACATGCTGTTGAAGTGAATTCTAGAGAGAGAGGCTCTTATTAACTCTCAAAGATTTGTGCGACTCCGAATGTTGGTGATTACATTTGAGGGCTTCCGGGGATAGGAAGACAGAGGTGCCGACTACCTTAAAGTTTGAGGGATTTCTTGCTGAGGAAGACAGAGGTTTCCAACTACCTTGAAGTTGAGGGCTTGCGGGGATAGCAAGACAGAGACTCCAATCTTCGTATCGAGGGCTTACCCTGGTGTGGGTAAGACAGACTTACTTGAAAGTATAAATCAAGGGACCTT
This sequence comes from Viscum album, assembly GCA_963277665.1. NCBI lineage: Eukaryota > Viridiplantae > Streptophyta > Magnoliopsida > Santalales > Viscaceae > Viscum > Viscum album. The sequence goes on from OY728129.1 coordinate 943,119,670, forward strand.
TATCCAAGGTTGTTGGATACCCTTCTCTTTGGGTTAAAAGACTTATATCTTATTACTAGTAGTTTTACTACTTGTTTTTATTCCGCTGCATTTTGTATTATAAGGAAAGTATAAATTTCTTATACTTCCTTACTTGTACTCTGATTAGTTTAGATTCTATACTCTTTAAGGTAGAATCTCATATTGTAATCTTTTGTTAAGATTCAACTTCCGGAACCATATATCCGGAACCTATGTTCGGAATCTATTTCCAAGTTTGATTTTGGAATTAGAGGTGTTGTGAATCTACTAAGTTTAACTTTGTTAAACTTAGCCCTTTCCTTTGCTTAAGGAAAACATAGTTATTCTTAACTAACTTTAAAGGTTCCAAGGGAATTTTTAAAGTATAAAATTCACCCCCCCTCTTGTATATTGAGCATCTCATACTATATTTCGATCCTACAATTGGTATCAGAGGTTGGAAACCTCTTACTCTATACCAATCTTACATTTGGTATCAGAGCAGGTCTCTGAAATACTTGTACTCACATACAAGTTTTTCTTGCTCACTTTATCCTTCCGAACTTTTTCATTCCGTATTTGTCCATTCCGAACTTTCTCATTCCGAACTTTTTGATTACGAATCTTTGCTACTAACAAGTTTGTGTGCAAAGTTATTTCTAGTATGGCAGGAATTAATGTTGGATCTATTGACAATCTAAATCCGACAAGACCTCCTATCTTTGATGGTAATGACTATGAATACTGGAGAGATCGTATGAAGACTTTTGTTATTAATACTGGAGTAGACAACTTTTTTATGCTTACTGGTGATTATAAAATTCCTGACAAGGAAGTCAGAACTTTTTCTAACCAGGAAAATCAAGAATATCAACTCAACTATAAGGTACGCAACACTTTACTATGTTCAATGACTTGAAATATATATAGCCAAATTTCTTCTTGTGAAGCAGCTAATTGTATATGGAAGAAGTTATAGGTCACACACTTTGGGACTTCTAAAGTGATTGAGACTAGAAGAGCTATGCTTAGAGCTGAATATCATGGCTTCAATTTTCCTTATGGAGAACCTATCTGTAAAGTTCAACAAAGATTTATGACTATTGTCAACAGTCTACAATCTATAGGAGAGAAAGGTTTAGATGATGAAGCTCTTGTGGACAAGATAATTGACATTATGCCCAATGAGTGAGAATCCAAGAGAACAGCTATAGATGAGAACAGGAAGGTTACTCAAATTACTCTTGATGAATTATACGGAACTCTTCTACAACATGAAACTAGAATGAAGAGATATGCTGACAACATCAAGAAGAAGAATGGAAATGGTACTGTTGCTTTTACTACAACTTCAAATCAGAGGAAAGCTAAGACTCCTGAGAGAGTTACCAGATCCAAGTCTAAGAAAGTCATCTTCCAATCCGAATCTAGTGAGAGTGAAGTCTCAGAAAATGAATTAGCCAATCTTGCTCGAAGGATGAACAAGATAGCTGGAGAGAGAAACTTTCAATCTAAGTATAAGAAGGACAGGGAAGATAAGAAATATGGAGAAGTTACTTGTTATGAATGTAAAAGAGCTGGACATATTAGACCAGATTGCCCTATGCTCAAAAAGAAAGAAAGAAAGGAAAGACATTCAGACAGGAACATAAAGAATTATTATAAAGATAAATCTAAGAAAGTTCTGAAAGCTAATGACACATGGAGTGCCAGTGGTGGTGACTCTTCAGATGAATCTTCTGATTATGAATCTTCAGGACAGAAGAATCTTGGTCCTATAGCCAGATTACCTATTGATAATCATTGTCTTATGGCTAAGGTACGAAATGCTGAATCATTGACCAATGTTTCTTTAAATTCTAATGGTAGTAAGTATTATAACTCTTCCGATGAAGAATCATCTTCTGATGAGGAAAATACTTTACCTACTTATGAAGAAGTCTCTAGGTTTGCTGAACTTCTTGAGATTGAGAATTCCAAACTCAATAAGAAACTTGATAAGGAAATTCTAGGAATTCTATTCTTACAAAAGAGATATCAGATCTTTCTAAAGATCTTGATAAGAAAAATGCTGATTTTGAAAGTATTTCAAAAAATCTTGAGGAAGTAAGTTCTAAGAAGAATAAACTTTCTAAAGAGTTAGAAAAAGTAATTTCTAAGAAAAATGTTTTCGAGCCTAACTCTAGTTCTAAAACTAATGATTTTGTGGATAAAAACTTGGTTGTAAAACTCAAGTCCGAAATTTTTTCCTTAAAGAAGTGTTTATCAAACTTTACCAATGGTAAAGAAAATTTTGATAAGATGTATTCTCAAATACTACCTTTAAGAAATAAATCCGGATTTGGTTATACCAATGAAAAACCTATTTTTAGTAACAATTATTTTGTTCCTCAAAGTGACCCATTTTGTACCAAGTGTCAATGTGGTGGTCACTGGGCAAAGAATTTTTCCTTAAATAAAACCCAATCTCTAGGATTTCACAAAGCCTACTTTTCTAAGAAAATGTGGGTTCCTAAAATTTTATTGTCTGGAAATCTCGGATCCAAACAAGTTTGGATTCCGAAAGTCTAATTTTCTTCTTGATTTCAGGATAACAAAGAAAGTACCAGCAACAATACATGGTACATGGATAGTGGATGTTCCCGGCACATGACTGGTAACAAAAGTTTTTTTTGAAAAGGTTATCAAAATGAAAGGAGGAAAGGTAACTTTTGGAGACAATGCTAAGGGAGAGATTTTTGGTATTGGTAATATTGTTCTTTTAGGTAAAACCTTGATTTCAAATGTTCTTTTTGTTAAAGGTCTTAAGCATAACCTCATTATCATAAGTCAGTTATGTGATGAAGGTTACCTTGTGAATTTTAGGAATGATAAATGCTTAGTTCACAATTCCAAGGAAGAATTTATTCTCTCAGCCAACAGGCAAGAGAATGTTTACACCTTAAACTTAGAAGACCTCAGGAGCCAAGATTTACCTTGCTTATGTGCAATGGAATATCATTCTTGGTTATGGCATAGAAGACTAGATCACTGTAATCTTAGGAACCTATGTAAACTCTCTAAGAAGAAACTAGTTAAGGATCTACCGGAGCTTAGATTTGATTCTTCTAAAGTTTGTGATCCTTGTCAATATGGAAAGCAACATAAATCTTGTTTTAAGTCTATCGGTGAAGTCTCAACAACTGATGCATTACAGTTAGTGTACATGGATCTTTTTGGTCCAACACAAACTGGAAGTATTGGAGGCAAATACTTTGTGTTTGTTCTAGTTGATGATTACACTAGATTTACTTGGGTCTATTTTCTAACAAAGAAATCTGAAGATTTTTCTTATTTCAAAAGTTTTAGAGCTCAAGTTAAAAATGAGAAAAACCTTCCATTGAAGACTATTCATAGTGATCATGGAGGAGAATTTCAAAATTCAGATTTTGAAACTTTTTGTAGTAAGAAAGGTATTACTCACAATTTTTCAGCACCTAGAACTCCTCAACAGAATGGTGTAGTTGAAATAAGAAATAGAATTCTTCAAGAGATAACAAGAACCATGTTGAGTGAATATTCTATTGCTAGACATTTCTGGGCTGAAGCTGTAAGTACTGCTTGTTATACTATAAATCGAGTTTTGATTAGACCTTTTCTTAATAAAACTCCTTATGAGTTATGGAATGGTAGAAAACCAAGACTTTCCTACCTCAAGGTTTTTGGTTGCAAAGTATTCATTTTGAATACTAAAGATAACTTACATAAATTCGCACCAAAGTCTGATGAAGGAATTTTCTTAGGATATTCCACAACCTCTAAGGCTTAAAGAGTTTTTAATAAAAATACTTGTACTGTTGAAGAAACAGTACATGTGAAATTTGATGAGTCAGATCCTTTTGTTTTTAAACCATCTCAACTTACATCTTCAGATGTGTTTTCAAAAACTGATTGTCAACCTTTGATAGAAGAACCTTCTGATAAGGAAATTGTTCTAGAAGATACTTCTGAAACATTTACCCCAGAAGACTTTCTACCTTATGTTGATGAACAGGTTTTAAAAAACCCAAATCAGGTGTTTCTTAAGAATCATCCCAGTGATAGTATCATTGGTGATGTAAACCAACCTGTAAGGACTAGAAGTTCCTTAAGAAATGAAGTAGAACATATGGCATTTCTTTCCCAATTAGAACCTAAAAGCACTGACGAAGCTTTAGGTGATGATAATTGGATTAAAGCCATGCAAGATGAACTAAATGAATTCGAAAGGAATAAAGTCTGGACCTTGGTTGAAAGACCTAAGGAAACTTCTGTTATTGGAGTAAAATGGGTTTTCAGAAATAAATGTGAAGAAAATGGAGTCATTGTTAGAAATAAAGCTAGACTTGTTGCTAAAGTCTATAATCAGCAAGAACGAATAGACTATGAAGAAACCTATGCTCCAGTAGCTAGACTTGAATCTATCCGTATTCTACTTGCCTTTGCAGCATTCTTTAATTTCAAACTATTTCAAATGGATGTGAAATGTGCTTTTCTTAATGGTTATGTTCAAGAGGAAGTTTTTGTTGAACAACCTCCTGGATTTGAAGACACAAAACATCCGGATCATGTTTTTAGACTTACCAAAGCTTTGTATGGCCTTAAACAAGCCCCACGAGCATGGTATGATAGACTCACCAGATTTTTTCTTCAAAATAACTATGTTAAGGGAAATGCAGATCCAACCCTTTTTATAAAGAAAGATAAGAAAAATGTTTTGATTGTTCAAATTTATGTTGATGACATTATATTTGGTTCAACTCAGCAATCTTTGACTGACTCTTTTGCTAGTCTAATGAAATCTGAGTTTGAAATGAGTATGATGGGTGAGTTAACATTTTTCCTTGGTTTTCAAATTTCTCAAAAACCAGAAGGAACCTACATATCTCAACATAAGTATATTAAATATCTTCTTAAAATGTATGGTTATGACAACACTAAGAGTATAAGTACTCCCATTGGTACCTCAAACTCTTTAGATCTTGACGAAGCTGGGAAACCGGTAGATCAAACATCTTTTAGAGGTATGATAGGAAGTCTACTTTACTTAACAGCTAGTCGACCAGACATAATGTTTTCAGTATGCTTATGTGCAAGATATCAATCCAATCCTAAGGAATCTCACTTAAAGGCAGTAAAAAGAATTTTTCTCTACCTTAAGGGAACCATGGATCTAGGATTATTTTATACTTCTGGAAATGATTTCGTTCTAAAAAGATTTTCTGATGCTGACTTTGGTGGATGTAGAATGGATAGAAAAAGTACATCCGGAACTTGTCATTTCTTAGGAAATTCTTTAGTTTCTTGGTCCTGCAAGAAGCAACATTCTGTAGCACTATCCACTGCTGAAGCTGAATATGTAGCAGCTGGAAGTTGTTGTGCACAAGTGTTGTGGATGCAACACACACTCACAGACTATGGCCTGAGTTTTACTAAAACTCAAATTTTGTGTGATAACACATGTTCCATTGCCCTCAGTAAAAACCCTGCACATCACTCCCGTGCAAAACACATAGATATTAGGCATCACTTTCTTAGAGATCACACACTTAAAGGAGATATTATTCTTCAGTTTATCGGAACGCAAGATCAACTTGCTGATATTTTCACAAAATCTTTGCCTTATGATAGATTTGAATATATTAAACAGAAGTTAGGAATGATAACCGTAAGGTAATTTTTCTTAATTAACTTTCTGTTGAAAAAATCTCCTTACAGTAATAAACTCCTTTTCATAGGGGGAGCACATTTGATTGTTTTCCTAACAAAGTTTTTTCAAAAAAAAATTTCAAACTTTTCGGAACGAAGATTTCCGGAATGAAACTTCCGGAACGAAAGTTTTCCAGAATGGATATTTCTGTACAGAATACTTCTGGAATGGAAGTATTCATATAGAAAACATCCAGAATGAAAGATTTTGTACTGGTACTTTCATAACCAGATTTTCGTACCGAACCTTCATAGTTTTTCGTACTAAGTTTTTCGTACTAAGTTTTTCGTAGTGAGTTTTTCGTAGTAAGTTTGTTTTCTGTAGTATATTTTTTTTTCGTAGTCATCTTTATATACCCATTACGAATAATCCTCCTCAACTAATCCAAAAGGTATGATTTCCTTACTCAAGTTTTCGTAGTCATATTTTACTTGCTGGCAGTTTCCTATGTTTTGATTTCGGATTATAGTTTTCTTAATTATTTACTTTAATAAAAACCTCAAAAAGATTGGATTCAAGTTATCAACCGTCAAATTTGATCTCAGTTCATTCTAAACCGTTAGATCAACCATGGAAGGTGAACCGTCATCTCGTAGCCTATATAAAGGGGACCCAAATTCTCGTCCCACATCGGTTTCAAGCTCTTGCGTCCTGAAGCTCTGCCCCTCTGTTTTAAGGCCATTCCGAACAACAGTTGTCTCCGTTCCGAACTTCTCAGAGGATTACAGATCCGAATGTCTGCGGAGCCAGCGTCTCAAGAAATGTCTTCAACCAAGCCTATTTCTCAGTGGTTAGTTTACAGAGAAAGGTTACTCCATCCGGATTTCTTCAACAACTATGATTCCCTTATCTCAAAGAACATCAAGCTGAATGGCTGGGAAGATGTTGCGGTATCAAAAACCGGGAATCAAGTTGAAGTTTACTCAGATTTACTTGTCGAGTTTTATGAATCAGTTTCCTTCTTTAAGGAAGATGATAGGGAGAAGTTTTCTTTCAAGTCGTATGGCAAGACCTACAAACTTTCTTACACCAAGGCTGCAAGATTGGTAGGATTATCTTATGAAGGAGAAGAAGAATTTATTTCCCATGTTTTACCGGACTCTAAGGGTAGCTTCAACAAGGAAAAAGCCTTAGAAACTCTCGGACTGGCTGATGACAAGGCTCCGAAGATTGCAAGTCTATCCACAAACTTCCGGATTCTAGAGTTGTGGGTGCAAGGACTTATCGTACTGAGGAAAGGTGATAAAGACAGCTTGAAGAAGAGTGAGATCTATATCCTAGATTTCCTGATAAATCTAAGGAAGTTCAATTTCATGAGGCATATTCTTATAACAATTGAGAATCTTAAGAAAGGAAATCTCAGAGCACAGATCGTAATGTACCCAGCAATATTATCAAAGTTGATAGTTCGGTGCCTTGAATCTTTCAAGGAGGCTTGCAGATCTAAGCCGAAAGTATGCAAAATTTTGTTGGTGAGTGATGACACTCTTAAAAGAATGGATGTAGCTTTTGACAAGAAGTCTGGAAAGTTTATTGATCTACCTGCTCAAGAAGAAACCGTTATGAAAGCTGCTGATCCGGAATCCTCTAAGTCGGTAAGGAAGAGAAAGCTGAAAGAAGTGGTAGTAGAAGCCGAGAATCCCAAGTCTAAGGAAGTCCACTCCACACCTCCAAAGCCAAAGAAGAAGAAATCTTATCCAGATGAGGTTGTCATGAAGTGGAGAGCTGATAAAGAGAAAAGGAAAGAAGGGGATCCGCAGTTCGGATTGGACCCTGCGGAAGCTAAGGCATTAAAGGAAAGAACTGCTGATGAGCTTGAAAAACAAGAAAAGTAAAAGAAGCTCAAGAAAAAGATGTCTGAGGCTGAGGTAGCTCAGGTCTTGTTAAAATTCAATGAAATGGTTTCAGAAACTATTCCAGTTCCGAGATCTTTCTCCCTGGAATCTCTACCTGAGACTCCAGGAAGGAATTTCGCTGCTCCGGAAGAGGCTGTTGCTAAGAATTCTGAGGAAGCTGAGCAAGTGGAACAAGTAGAATAGGATGATGAAGGAAGTGGTGAAACCAGAGATGCGCTGAAACAAGTAGATGATTACAAGGGAACACCTTCGGAACGCTTATCACTCCGAACTTCTGAAGCTGAATCTTCGAAGCTAGTTACTCCAGCGATGGAAGAAGAGAAAGGGGAAGAAGAAGTTTCTTATCATGGAGATGAAGAACATCCTTTACTTGATGTTACTCAGAAGGAAATCGTAGGGGTTCAGGAAGTTGCTGATGAAGATAATGTTGTTCAAGTTTCTGATACTGAGAAGATAACTACGGAACATGATTCAATTCCGAAAAAAGATAAGGGGAAGAAAATTCTCGCTGATACTCTGAGCTCAGAAGAAAGGAAGAGAAAGGAAGCTGGTAGTTCTTCAAAGAGAAAGTTGGAGCTTATTGAGGAAGAAAACTCTCCAAGCAAGATTTCAGATTCGGAGTCATCCTCGTTGGGGCATGACTTTGTTGTTCAGTCTTTGAAGAAGTTGGTGGGAACCATTCCGACCTTCTGTAGTATCGACTCAAGATGTCAGATTCTCCAACATGCGTTGAATCAGAAAACAGACTCCGTATCCATGGTGATGGATAAGTGCGTTGATATTGAAGCTCAGTTCAAAACCTTCTTTGTTGGTTACGAAGCTCATAAGAGGTCTTGCAAGAGGATGACAAGTTGGTCAAAGAAGATTGTGGAAGAAATGAGGTTGTTCGATGAGTTTCAAGAAAATGTAAAATATTTTTTTGAGACCGAGGACAAGAAAATAAACGAGCTGACTTCCTCCTTTGAAGAAAAGTTAACAGAAGAGAAGAACTTCCAGATTCAAGAAGTCAGGGATCTGAATGGGAAGTTAAATTCTATTTCTCAGAATTCGAAATTTGAAAGGGATCATCGGATCGATTTTGAAGAAAGGATGAAGGCTCAGGAAGAGAAGATCAAAGCTCAGGAAGAAAAGTTGAAGGTTCAGGAAGAAATAATTGAAGCTCAATCCGAAAGAATAGTTGCCTTAGAGAAGCAAGCTGAAGAAGATCATAAAGACCTGAAGAAGATCAAGGCTATTCTAAAGAGCCTCATGTCAAAGGAAAAAGATCCGAAATAATCAAATCCGATCTTTTTGTTGTAATTTTTTTCTTTGTTGTCGAGATTTCAAATTTAATGAAAGTTGTGCTTCTTGTTTCGTTTGTTGTCATTACTAATATCTCAGGTACTTTGTTATTTTTTTCCATTACCTCCAATTCTTTTTGAAAATCACAAAGGGGGAGAAGGAAAAGATCCTTAAGAAAAATAAGAACTCTAATAAGAGTTTATCAAAGGGGTAGAAGAAAAAGTTCTTTAAGAAAAAGAAAGACTCTAATAAGAGTTTGTTTAAGGGGGAGCTTTTTCATTAAAGAAGACATTCTTATTTTTCACTCCGGAAATCTGAATACGATCCTTAGATTTTCAAAGCCTAAGGGGGAGTTAGTCGTATTCATCAATATCCTTAAAGCAAAGGGAGATAAGTCTTAATGTTTTTTTCTTAGAATAGCTTTTTCATAAGGATGTTTGTGCTTTCCAAAAAGGGGGAGATTGTTGAGTCAATAAGGTTTTCCTTATGACTTTTCCATTCCTGCTTGTTTTGGAAATCACAAACACCTTATCTTTAAGAAAATTGATTTCTTAAGGAAAATTGCTTTTATAAGGAAAATTGCTTTCTTAAGGAAAATCGTTTTTATAAGGAAAATTGTTTTCTTAAGGAAATTCTCTTTTATAAGAAAAATTATCTTTATCATATTTTCATCCATATTTTTCTTAAGTATGAGTTTTGGATTCATTTTCTCGGAATCATTGAAACTTTGATATAAAGCATTCTGTTTTAGGATTCGGATTCTAGATAAGAACTATAAGGAAGTCTCATTCCGAATTCCAGATATGAACTCTGACTAAGTTCTATTCCAGATTCAGGATACGAATTCTAATGAAGAAATCTCATTCCGAATTCTCATTACGAATTCTGATGGATAATTCCCATTACAAATTCTGATGAAGAATTCTCATTACGAATTCTGATGACAAATTCTCATTATGAATTCCAATGAAGAATTCCCATTACGAATTCTGATGAAGAATTCTCATTACGATTTATGATGATGAATTCCTATTCCGAATTCTCATTCCGAATTCACCTATTAAACAGAATTTGAGTGTCTTTGTTTTATACACTCTGAATTAATTTAGACTCTGAAAAATATCTTTGTTTGACTCCAAACTTTTATATTGCTTACACTTCTAAAATTTTTCTACTCTTTACTATTGTTCGTTACACTCTGAATCTTCACTCCGAAGTTTTCATTCCGAACTTTTATGTTAGATTTTAAAACGATGTCGTACATTCTGTTACACTTGTTTTGTTATAAAACGATGTCGTCTGTTTTGTTATAAACTAACCGTTGTCTAAGTGACACGTGTATAGGTCCCTCCGATCTTTAAGGAAAATATGACCATTGGAGAAGGAGCCGACCATACCTATAAATAGGAGCTCATTTGAAAGAGCTCGGAACTGATGATAGAGAAACAACTTGTTTTTGTGCATACATGCTGTTGAAGTGAATTCTAGAGAGAGAGAGAGGCTCTTATTAACTCTCAAATCTTTGTGCGACTCCGAATGTTGGTGATTACATTCGAGGGCTTCCGGGGATAGGAAGACAGAGGTGCCGACTACCTTAAAGTTCGAGGGATTTCTTGCTGAGGAAGACAGAGGTTTCCAACTACCTTGAAGTTGAGGGCTTGCGGGGATAGCAAGACAGAGACTCTGATCTTCGTATCGATGGCTTACCCTGCTGTGGGTAAGACAGACTTACTTAAAAGTATAAATCAAGGGACCTTTATCCAAGGTTGTTGGATACCCTTCTCTTTGGGTTAAAAGACTTATATCTTGTTACTAGTAGTTTTACTAATTGTTTTTATTCCGCTGCATTTTGTATTATAAGGAAAGTATAACTTTCTTATACTTCCTTACTTGTACTCTGATTAGTTTAGATTCTATATGCTTTAAGGTAGAATCTCATATTGTAATCTTTTGTTAAGATTCAACTTCTGGAACCATATATCCGGAACCTATGTTCGGAATCTATTTCCAAGTTTGCTTTTGGAATTAGAGGTGTTGTGAATCTACTAAGTTTAACTTTGTTAAACTTAGCCCTTTCCTTTTCTTAAGGAAATCATAGTTATTCTTAACTAACTTTAAAGGTTCCAAGGGAATTTTTAAAGTATACAATTCACCCCCCTCTTGTATATTGAGCATCTCATACTATATTTCAATCCTACAATTGGTATCAGAGGTTGGAAACCTCTTACTCTATACCAATCTTACACGTGTGACCTCGCTGGCCGAAAACGCACTCCGCGTGTCGTAAATGGAAAAAACATGCGTTTAACGGTCAAATGCATGCCGAATGACATCATAATGACATGTAATCACACAAAACACCCTAATTTTTATTCTTGATGTGTATGAGGAGACGACACGTCATTCAGACATGCAGTTTGTGCGGCACGATTGAATATGTGTTTTTTAGGTGTTTGGCGTGCTTAAAAAGCATGCGTCAGGTGGTCTTATCCAGCCGAACGACCTCGGAATGCCATGAAATCAGATGAAAACAAAGGGTTGGTGAATTTTGAAATTTTCAGCTAGAAAAAAGATCAATCAGAGGTGTCGTGTGACCGCGCTGGCCGAAAACACACTCCACGTGTCATAAATGGCCAAAACAAGCGTTTAACGGTCAAATGCATGCCGAACGACATCAGAATGATTTGATATCACATGAAAACACACTAATTAATATTCATGAGGTGTAATAAGAGACTACACATCATTCAGACGCACGATTTGTGCAGCACGGCTGAATATGTGTTTTTTAGGTGTTTGGCGTGCTTGAAAAGTGTGTGTGGGGTGGTCGAAATAGGCCGAATGACCTTAGAATGCCATGAAATCGGACGACAACAAAGGGTGGGCGAATTTTGAAATGGTCAGCCAGACGGTAGGTAAATCGGAGGTGTTGTGTGACTGTGTTGGCCGAAAATACACTCCGCATGTCGTAAATGGCAAAAACATGCGTTTAACAGTCATATTCATTCCGAACGACATCAGAATGACTTGAAATCACATGAATACACAATAATTATTATTCGTGAAGTGTAAAAGGTGACGAAACGTCATTCAGACGTGTAGTTTGCGCGGAACGTCTGAATATGTGTTTTTAGGTGTTTGGCATGCTTGAAAAGTGTGCGTGGGGTGGTCTAAACTAGCCGAACGACCTCCGAATGTCATGAAATCAGACGAAAACATATGGTGGGTAAATTGTGAAATGGACTTCTAGAAGACACGTCAATTGGAGGTGTTGTGTAACCGCGCTGGCCGAAAACGCACTCTGTGTGTCGTAAATGGCCAAATCATGCGTTTAACAGTTAAATGCATGCCAAACGACATCATAATGACTTGAAATCACACAAAAACACCAAAATTATTATTCGTTAGGTGTACGAGGAGACGAAACATCATTCGGATGCGCGGTATGCATGGTACGACTGAATATGTGTTTTTTAGGTGTTTGGAGTGCTTGAAAAGCATGCATGGGGTGGTCGACACCAGCTAAACGACCTCGGAATGTCATGAAATAGGACAACAACAAAGGGGGGGGGGTGAATTGTGAAATGGATGGATAGAAGGAAAGTCAATCAGAGGTGTAGTGTGACCGCACTGGCCAAAAACGCACTCCGCGTGTTGTAAATGGCCAAAACTTGCGTTTAATGGTCAATTGCATTCCGAAAAACATATGAATGACTTGAAATCACACAAACACTCCCTAATTATTATTCCTGAGGTGTACAAGGAGACAACACGTCATTCAGACGCGCGGATTGTGCCGCATGACTGAATATGTGTTTTTAGGTGTTTTGCGAGTTTGAAAAGCGTGCGTGGGGAGGTATAAACTAGCCGAACGACCTCAGAATTCCATGAAATCAGATGAAAACAAATTTTGGGTGAATTTCTAAATGGTAAGATAGACGACACGTCAATCGGAGGTGTCGTGTGACCGCACTGGCCGAAAACGCACTCCGTGTGTTGAAAATGGCCAAAACACGCGTTTAACGGTTAAATGCATGCCAAAAAACATCATAATGACTTGAAATCATACGAAGACGCCCTAATTACTATTAGTGAAGTGTACGAGGAGACGACACGTCATTTGGACGCGTGGTTTGCGCGACACGACTGAATATGTGTTTTTTAGGTGTTTGGCGCTCTTGAAAAGCATGCGTGGGGTGGTCTAAACCAGCCGAATGACCTCAGAATGTCATGAAATCAGAATAAAATAAAGGGTGGGTGAATTGTGAAATGTTCGGCCAGATGGAACGTGAATCAGAGGTTTTGTGTGACCGCGCTGGCCAAAAATGGATTCCGCATGTCGTAAATGGCCAAAACATGCGTTTAACGGTCAAATGCAAGTCGAAAGACATCGAAATTACTTGAAATCATAGAAAAACACCCTAATTATTATTCTTGAGGTGTATGAGACTACGACACATCATTTTGATGCGTGGTTTGCACGACACTACTGAATATGTGTTTTTTAGGTGTTTGGCGCGCTTGAAAAGCATGCTTGGGGTGGTCGAAACCATCCGAACAACCTTGGAATGCCATGAAATCGGACGAAAAAAAGGGGTTAGTGAATTGTCAAATGGCCGGCTAGACAACACATCAATCGGAGGTGTCGTGTGACCACGATGGCCGAAAACGCACTCCGCGTGTCGTAAATGGCCAAAACATGCGTTTAACGGTCTAATGCATGCCGAACGACATCAGAATGACTTGAAATTACACGAAAACACCCTAATTATTATTTGTGAGGTTTACGGGGAGATGAAACAACATTCGGATGTACAGTTTGTGCGAAAATGCTGAATATGTGTTTTTTAGGTGTATAACGTGCTTGAAAAGCGTGCATGGGGTGGTCGAAACATGCTGAACGACCTCAGAACGCCATGAAATCGGAAGACAACAAAGTGTGATTGAATTGTGAAATGGTTGTCTAGAAAACACATCAATCGGAGGTGTCGTGTGACCGCGCTGGCCAAAAACGCACTTCGCCTGTCGTAAAATGGATAAAACATGCTTTTAATGGCCAAATGAATGCCGAACGACATTGGAATGACTTGAAATCACAGGAAGACACCCTAATTATCATTCGTGAGGTGTGAGAGGAGACGACATGTCATTTGGATGCGTAGTTTGCGCGACACGGCTGAATATGTATTTTTTAGTTGTTTGGCGTGCTTGGAAATCATGCGTGGGGTGGTCTAAACTGGACGAACCACATCAGAATGCTAGGAAATCGAATGACAACAAAGGGTGGGTGAATTGTAAAATGTTAACCCAGACGGAAATTCAATCGGAGGTGTCATGTGACCGCGCTAGCCGAAAATGCACTCCGCGTGTCGTAAATGACCAAAACATGTGTTTAATGGTCAAATGCATTCCAAATGACATTGGAATGACTTGAAATCACACAAAAACACCCTAATTATTATTCTTGAGGTGTAAGAGGAGAAAACACATCATTCAGAAGCGCGGTTTGCGTGTCATGACTGAATATGTGTTTTTTAGGTGTTTGGCGCACTTGAAAAGCGTGTGTGGGGTGGTCGAAACCGGCCGAACGACCTCAGAATGCCATTAAATCAGAATAAAACAAAGGGTGAGTGAATTGTGAAACGTTCAGCCATACGACACATCAATCGGAGGTGTCGTGTGACCGAGGTGGCCGAAAAAGCACTCCGCTTGTCGTAAATGGCCAAAACATGCGTTTAACAGTCAAATGCTTGCCGAAAGACATCAGAATGACTTGAAATCACACAAAAAGACCCTAATTATTATTCGTGAGGTGTACGGGGAGATGGAACGCCATTCAGATGCGTGGTTTGCATAGAACGGCTGAATATGTGTTTTTTAGGTGTTTGGCGCGCTTGAAAAGCGTGCGTGGTGTGGTCGAAACCAGACGAACGACCTCTAAATGCCATGAAATCAGATGACAACAAAATGTGGGTGAATTGTGAAATGGTCATCCAGACAGCATGTCAATCAGAGGTGTCGTGTGACCGCGCTGTCCGAAAACGCACTCTGCATGTCGTAAATGGCGAAACATGTGTTTAACTGTCAAATGCATGCTGAACGACATCAAAATGACTTGAAATCACACGAAAACCCCATAATTATTATTCTTGAGGTGTAAGATGTGACGGAACGTCATTAGGACACACGGTTTGCACAACACGGCTGAATATGTGTTTTTTAGGTGTTCGACGCACTTGAAAATCGTGCGTGGGGCGGTCGAAACCAGCTGAACGACCTCAGAATTCCATGAAATCGGACGAAAAAAAGGATGGGTGAATTGTAAAATGGCCGGCCAGACGACACATCAATCTGAGGTGTCGTGTGACTGCGAGGGCCGAAAACGCACTCTGCATGTCGTAAATGGCCAAAACATGCGTTTAACGGTCAAATTCATGCCGAATGACATCAGAATGACTTGAAATCACAAGAAAACACCCTAATTATTATTCGTGAGTTCTATGAGGATACGACACATCATTCGGACATGCGGTTTGCGCAGCATGGCTGAATATGTGTTTTTTAGGTGTTTGGTGTGCTCAAAAAGCATGCGTGGGGTGGTCGAAACTGGCAGAACGACATCAGAATGACATGAAATCATAAGAGAACGAAGGGTAGGTGAATTGTGAAATGGTCGGCCCGACATCACATCAATAAGAGGTTTCATGTGACCACACATGCCGAAAATGCACTCTGCGTGTCGTAAATGGCCAAAACATGTGTTTAACGGCCAAATGAATGTTGAATGATCCATGGATCATTTGTGATGGGTATGAGTCAACCCCACCTCAATCTGAGGTACAGTGTCACTTGTATTACTCAAAGTGTCTCACTTTTTATTGAAATGGACAACATTTTAAGTGAAAACAACAACTGACATACGTCAAATCTTCACAAGGCTACACATAGGTTCTTGAAATTAAGGGATAAAAAATAAAATATGGTCTATTGGTCATACGTTATTAGAAGAAAATATTCACAAGGAATATATTGAAACACAATAGGTCATAGAATATATAGAAAAACATGAATTATATTAGGAATGAGTCTCAACATCCCATCATGAACATGCACGAACACTCATGTTCTAATTCTCAATCATAGGTCATTCATTCTATAAAATAACATACACCAAATAAATATCATATAGTGATTTCATATGAAACCTATGAACACTCAAGCATACTATATACCAAATTGGTCAACAAGGCTACACATAGATTCAAGAAAAATAAGTTTCAAAGTCTCATAAAAATACCCCAATGGTGAGGAATACATATGGTGACACCATAGCCCCATGGATCACCTCAATCCCATCCTCAAACAGTGGGTTCTAGGACCAAACCATAGTCCCTTTGGGAACCCAATACCAAAGACTTGATTGAATATTCATACCCACTACCCAAGATGTGGATTCATCTCACATCACACCCAGGAGAGAAAATTACAGTTAGCCACATACCCTTTTATTCTAATTGAAAAATCTATAAAAAAAACATGTAGGCTATTCCGGTAACCCATCTCATATGTTGAGATTGGTCAATGTTTCCCACTAACACATTAGGAACCATTTATACATGGATACAAAATCATTAGAGGAATATAAACATCCCATGTGCTTCCTAAAACTAATACTAGGTCAAAGCACCGGAGCACAACCATTGTCTATCTTATGGGTATCATAATCCTTTCCACTCTACCCAAGTTTTTCTATTGGTTTTAAGATACTCAACCCAAGACCATGACAAAACATCCCATGTTCTTCCTATAACATGTATGTTTTTCTCTCACACCTGGACAACCCCACCCCCCGGGACACCCCCAACCCCTTGTATGTCATATTTTATATGTGTTATATATAATTCATAATTTTGTATGAAACATAATTGATTTTGTTTGTGTTATTGATTCATAATTCAGAATTCATTACATAATTCATTCTCCATGAATTAAATTGAGAATTCAATTATGAATTCTGTATTACATAGGGTAATTGGGTTCATATACATGATTACAATTGTGGTACATTCCATGGTTATAGTAGTATCAGGTTTTTATGTGCATTTGTGTGCTATATCAGGTGTTTTTGTTGCTGTTAAGAGTGTATGCAGGTGTGTAGTTGAGTGTGTAGTGGAGGATTTTAGGTGATATAAAATTCTGGTAATACACTATACCAACAGTTTGTTAAACCATTGGTATAGTGTTGTACATATTTTTACCAACGGTTTTAGTAAACCGTTGCTAAAACATTGAAATACTCCAGTAATGCCAACGGTTTGTAAAACCATTGGCAATACTCTTTAAAAACCACCATTCCCAACGATTTTAGTAAACCATTGGGATAGTGTTGTATTCCTCCACCAATGCCAACAGTTTATAAAACCATTGGCAATGCTCCTTATAAACAACCTTTCCCAACGGTTCTACAAAAATAGTTGGTAATGGGATACTGCCATGCCTTACTTGCCAACGGTTTTCCAAACCATTGGTATATAGTATACCAACAGTTTTTCAGCCTCTACCAATAGTTTGAAACCATTGGTAAAGGCTTAATTTCCAATAGTGGTAACTGGTGTCGGGGTTTAAAATTCTATTTATATTTCCCTCAACATGAATTATTAGTGTACTTCTTCGAATCACTTAGTCATTCGATTTCACGATTACCTCCCTATATATTTAGAAATCATTAACTATTCCCCTTATCATAATTTTTTACTAAGAATATTTTGGTTAAACAATTTTGTCAATTTATTTTTGGTTTTGATGCTCGCAGATTCCCACATTTAGTTTACTAATTAATTTTCCATTATGTGAATTTCAGGAAGCCAATATTTTTAAGAATATTTATTCATGAAACATATTGAAGTCATTGATCCATGGGGAATTTTTTTTGATGTATTTTAGATTTTATTTTAATTTTTTTGGAAAATTTCTCATAACGTACGATCGTTTGTAAACATAAAGTATGGTTCAAAAACCCTACATTTGAAACAAAACGTATAGATCATCTGACCTATGTTGTTTGGAAATTGTTGTTAAGAAACCCTACATTTTGAGGATCCCTAGGATTGAGGAATCAAATGTCTGGTACATCAAAGCAACTTTTATGATCAACTATACATTGTCAACCCTATGTATGTAGTTTTTTTTGACACATGAACAAACCCTATATTGGACTATTCAATGATGATGTTTTAAATCTACGATATTATCTATGATTTATGCAACAAATTTGATGGATGTAGATATACATTAAATGATATTTTATGTTTTTTTTTAAAGTCACTTAATAATTTTTTAAGGGCTTGTATTCAAGGGAGTATATTGTTTCTATTCTTAAGGAATGTTATGACTCGCATGAATTATTTGTATTAAAAATATTCACAATTTATTATACAATGTTTCTAGAGTTTTATTGACATAGATCTGTTTGAAAAATAGTATTAACGTCAAGGTGCACACTATTAGAAAATATAGAGGATATATATAAGGGATATTTGTGTTTGAAATAAAAGAATTATTCCATTTCCTACAGAGGTATACTTTGGATCCATACATATTTTGATCTATTTAATTGACTAAATACTATTTAAATCACCACTTTTGGATTTCATTGTCATATGTCTTATGTAATATCAATGAAGAATTGGTTGGAGATACACATTATTGACATACATGTCTATTCATCGATATCATGTTTTCTTTGTCACTATTTGATAAATTATTATGCAACAATGATGATGTATTTATTACTATGTATAATTGAATATTTTAATACATATATAAGCTACTACAACAACTATGAGGTCAAAACTATGTTCTAGGTCAAATAAAACTCTTTTGATTTATTTGAGTTTTGACTGCATGAACTTAGTCATGATAAAATTCCATCTTCTTACACTATGCTGCATATATATTTTTTCTTGTAAAAGAACTAGAAGTCCCTATAAAAGTCTTTTATATTTTTAACTACCTGCACTCAGTTTCATAGAGGTCACTGGATAAGAGTTCCAACTTGTTAAAATCACCCATCTCAATGAGTTGAGCATTGGAAGAGTGTACTAGGGGATATTTTAGCCCCGAACCATTATTCATCAATTTTTTGATTAGTTTTTTACTTCCACTTATCACCTATATTTAGGAGATATGGAATTGTGCACTACATAATGAGAGATGTTTTCATAATCATTAAAATATTTTTAATAACTCTATTCACCACCTTTTGTGCCTTTTTATTTTTCATCACCATTTCGACCTAAAAATTGTTACTAAAGGGAGGGGCCTAATCATATATTTTCTTCTTCATAAAAACTTTTATCTTTATTCAATTAATACAAGTGATATTAAATGTATCAATAATAAAAATTAATGGCTATGCTATTATGCATAATCAAGTATATTGAATGAATCTAACAATCCTATGATAATGATTCAGATGAAGACATCTTCAAATAGATGATTCTGGAGATGGTATGTAGATGATCCATGCTCATACATTTATTAGTGATAAATATAGATTCTAGAAATCCCTTAGGTTTATTTATTTTTAAGAACTTGGAATGATGATTTATTTAATGTTTTTATTACTTATAAGATTTATAAGGATGTTTTCAAAGATTATATTGATGGTCAAGAATGATAATATGATATCAAATAAAAATAAATGAAAGTTATTGTGTGTGTTTTAGGAACTGATGAGTTCTATTGAGTATCTCATTGTCCTACTGTATATGATTTGTTGTATACAATTTAAGTGTTATATAAAGGGACTGAATATATCATACAACTAATCAATACTACTGTAAAACTAATGTTTGATACATTCAAATGTGTGAATACAGTAATATCACTATAATTAATGGAAGAATGATATATAATTTCCAAAATGTTACTCCTTTGGGAGATCCAATTAAATAATTATATCAATAATTATAGTACTCATGGTACTACACTATAAGTGAAATGAAATATCTACTCCAATACAAAAATATACACCATTACAAAAATTATCTATGAATGAATTGATTGGTACATTAATGATGTATGAAGTTCAGATGCATGATGAAACTAAAAATCATATGAACCATAATGAATCTTCTCTAAAGACTACTATGGATGAATGATCTGGTTAAAGTCATCCATATTTAGATAATGAATTATCATATCTTTCTTAAATATTTTAAAAACTGTAAACAAAAAGAAAAATAAAGTGACTTAAGAAAATAGATCTTGTGAATGAAAGAAAAAATATCATACAGTGAATAAAATTAATTTTATCAAAGATTAATATAAAGAATATTATAATATAAAATTTAAGAAAATTATGAAGGATACATAGTTGAATTATTTTAGATTACATAATAAAAATTCGTCAAATTTTGAGACTCATCATAAAAATGGTATGTATTATGGATCACAATGATGAGGTACAATATTTTTACTCCCAAAACTATAGTTGGGAAAAATTATTATAATGAACTAAATGAATTTTTATTTATGATACAAGATTAATACTAATCTTTAAAAAATGGTAATAAAAATCTATAAAATCCTATGATATAGTTCTATTAGATAATAAAAATTTTCCAAAACTGAATTTAGATTTTAAAACTAATACATCTAAGTGTTCTTGTGATGTACATGATACTTTGTTTTAGGATTTAGTAACTGATAAGGATAATTTAAAACATGATTCTAGAATGATGATAAGGGGATAAAAATATTTTACTCAAATAAGTGCTAAATAAAAATCAGAATAAAAAATTGGGAATTAAAAAGTAATGGTGAAAGACCAAAATAATATAAGAATATTTTTGTTTATTGTTTTAATAGTAAAAATATAACTACTATTAATTTTTTTTATTATGTTAATAACTAAATATATGAGAACTATTTATTATTTATAAAACCCAAAATTTTTAGTGGTAAAAATTTTTATCATTCAAAATAATATTTCTTCTTGAATAGGAGAAACACAATAAAAATAAAAAGTTTGGATAAATAAAAAAATAATTTCTAAAAATTATGGACCCAAAATAATATGGTTACCAAAAATCACTTGCATTTTATGATTTTAAAGAATACACCATAGAGAAATGTTGTTAAAACAAGAATCCGTTTTCTGTTTAAATGTAAACCATAAAGGAGTGATCAACTATGAAGTAGTTCATTATCACAAAATACTCAATACTAACATATCTGATTTATGAAGTATTTAATTTATATATTCATATTCAGAATTAATATTTTTTTAAATAGAGAGAAATATATTTTTATTTACTCATTAAATCAAATATTAGTCTACTTTTGTATTATTGATTTTTAAAGACTTTAAATATCTCTGTGCTTTTTTCATTCATTGAATATGACATAGTAAATTTATAACAAGTTTATGTTTTCCATATTTAATCCAGTTGAAATATTTATAGTGTATATATTGAAAACAATATTTTCTTATGGAAGTATAAAAATTTTACTACATAATAGGTCTTATCAAAAATTAAAATCTATAATAATAATTCCCCACTTTTCAAACTCGAAAATGTTAGGTATTGTCTATATTTTGTCATAAAAAATAAAGTGTCTTCTATTTACAAACCTAGATCATTATTCTTATAACCTTTAAAATTTTGAGTCCACATTGCTTGAAACATCTTGTTCAAAGGCTATATAGAACTAGCTATAACAAGATTAGTCACTCAAATAAATTAGGTTCAGAGGAAAATATTTCACAAAAAAGAACAAAAGGCAATGCTTCCAATCAATTAACAGAATAATCAGTTTTGTATGACGAATAATTGTCTAAAAATACTTCTGAAATAAATAAGGATGTTCATTGTCATGAATAATTAAAATTCTATATGTCCCAAATGTATTATGAAATGATTCCCTTCAATGTCAGTACCTTGAATGATGAAAAAGTGAAGTTTCAAGTTAAAATGGATGCATCTAGAAAGTAAAATGATGTACTAACGAAAGCATCTATATTGAAAATGTTTTTTTATTTTCTACAAAGGGAATACCATAATATAAAATATTTTTTTATCTTAAAATAAGACATTTAATATTTTAAAGAAACAATCATAAGTTAGATTGTGTTAATTAAAAGATAAGTTGTTGGTAAGTTTGATTTTGATAAGATGAGTCATTCCTAGGTTGAAAAATGTTATTCTTCTTCAAATCAAAGAACAACAGATGTTGAAAATGAATTACAAGAATGGTCATGTTTTTTAGGGGCCATAATTAAAAAGTTTAAATGATTGGAAAGTTCAGATGAACCATCTTTTCATACCTAACCCTCTTATTTTATTTATGTAGACTATTTTATGTCAAAATAATAAATTGTTTTTAAAAAATTTCTTAGTGAAAACATTTTCTATAAACGCTTCTGAAATTTATTTTTAAAACATTTTCCATATTATATTATAAAACGTTGAACATAATATTTGGTTATGTCATTATATAAATAAGTTTACTATTTTAAGTAAAAAAAATGTAATCAATACTTATACAAAAATTAGTTAAAATTATTTTACGTATTCAAATTTTTTTAATTCATTAAATATATTATATGTTAGAAAATAAGGGGTATTTTTGTAAAATTGAATTTTTTTTAATTAATTAATGTTTAATACTCCCCAATTACAAGTCTATATGTTTATTATGAATCATTAAATTATAGGGTTTTTATTTTAATTATTTTTTAATCTCTAATATTTTGGATATCACCAAATGGGAGATAAGTTTATAGGTTTAGTTTACATGTTTATCATATTTTTAGAGAAATAGGGGAAGTTTATATCCTTAATGTTTTTGACACAGGGAGAAGTTTTTATCCTTATAATAGGGGAGAAGTTTTCTGCAATATAAATTATATAAATGCACAATGATGTGAAAATTTATATCGAAATTTCAAAATTTCAATTTCAGCAAAAACTATTTTTAGAATATTTTTATGTATTTTTTGTAAGGTTTTTTGATCATAAAAAGTATCATATTGTAATGATTTTGTTTATTAAAAATATGTTAATTAATTTTTGGTTTTGATGCTCACAAACACGAAAATTTCTGTTTTTAATTAATTTTATTTTAAGTGAATTTCAGGTAGATAATATTTTTAATATTTTTTATTCTTGGAATATATTCAGATACTTGATTTATATGAAATATTTTTGGAAGTATTTTGGACCATTTTTAAAATTATTATGGAAACATTGTTCATACCATATGTTTATTTGTAAGCATAATGTATGGTTACGCAGCCTTATGTTTGAAGCTACACATATGGATAATGTACCCTACAATGTTGGGAATTTATGGTTTAGAAAAACCTACATTTTCAAGGAACCATATGTTTTAGGAAAACATATATGGTACATCAAGACTACTATTGTGATAATCTATAAATTGCCAACCCTATGTATTGAGTTTTCACTACAAGAAGGAAACCTATGTTTGACAAGTCAATGATGGATTTTTAAATCAACAATGTTACATGAGATTTATAAAATGGTTTTAGTGGAAGTAAAGATCCATTCAAAGATATTTTATGGCTGATTCAAGGGCTTATCATGATTTTTTGATGGCTCATACTCAATAGTTTTAATCATTTCTATTCTTACGGGTAGCTAAAATTCACTTAAATGATTTGGAATTCAAATATTCTAAATTTATTATGAATTATTTTTAGAGATTATTTGACTTGGAGCTATTTGACATATATTATAAATATATATTTTTTATTAATTGAAAATATAGTGGATATATATAGAATGGACATCTTTTTTGTGAATACAACATGTGTTTTTCTGACTTCAGATATACACATTGGAGACATTGATGTTTGGATATATATGATCTACTCACTAATATTACTATCATTTCTTCTGAAATATATTGTCACGTATGCTTTTGAAAGACTGATAAAGCATTGCTTGGAGATAAAATTTGGAGACATACATGTGGAAACATCTATTTAGTGTTTTATTTGTCACATTTTGAAGAAATAATGTCCAACATTGGGGATCTATTTTTATTTGTGAATTATTAATTATCTGAATACACTTATCAGTTGATTCTACAAACTTTTAGTATAAACTGTGTTACCAATAAAATCAAACTCTTTTGGTTTATTAGATTTTTTAATACTTATAATCATATGTTTTAATGTGTGAAATTTTTGGACAAAGATACGGATTTAGGGTTTTCTAAAAAATAACCAAAAGGCCCCATAAAAACCTTGTATAGTGTCAAATCCTTTGTCTTAATTGTTTATAGGTCTCCAGTTAACTGAACCTACTAGTGAAAATCACCAAATTTGTGGAGTTTATTGTTTTTGGAGTAGAATATTTGATCATTGTTCCTTGAACCACTATACATATTTCTATTTTTTCCTTTATTTATTTCTTATGCTCTCATGTATTTAGGAGATATGGAAAAGTTTGATGCATAACAAGATTTGATTTATGAATCTATCAAAATAATTTGAATTATTTAATTCACCCCCTCTTGTGTATTTTCCTTTTTCATAATCATTCTTACCTAAATATTTCCACAATGTATCATTCAAAACATCTAGTATTTAAATTAGTAGTAAAATTATTCATTATATGGGGTTTTAATTAAATTCCCGATGAATTCAATATAATGCTTCTTATCAAACCCATGTGATTGGTGGGTGAATTTAATCATTGTTTCAACCTTGAGGGAACATCTTATTAATTTTTTATATCCACTAATGTCTCTTATGGATAACTTACTAATGTTTATAAGTTTTAAACTACTTAATAAAGAATAGATCATTCATTTATTTGGTATATAAGATAATACCCAATTTTTACCAATAATGTCATATAAATTATTCCACATAAGCTCAAATGGATTCATCACCCTTCTAATTTATCTTAGGGAACTCCTTCCCCAGTTTCATACAAATAGTATAAGGAATGAAATTATTTAAAAATAACCGTATAAATTGACCCCACTCCATATGTTCAATTTCTTCATATTGTATCATGTCATTGATAGGATTCCACCATTAATAAGTTTCAACTTACAAATGATACACGGCTAGAGTAAAAATTTCATTATATAATAACTAGAGCATAAAAAATATCTTCTCAGTTATACAAATTAATTTCTCAATATTTAATAAACCAATAGACAAATAAGGAGAATGGGGATGATACCTCATAAAGGACTGAAAATAATGTTGTTCCATCCTTTTCTCATTTGTATGCTCTGCATGATTCTTTTCCTTATAATTTTATATAATCCTAGGAGAATTCATTTTTATTACATATCCAATATCATTATGTTTTTGGGGTACAATCATTTTATTTTATATCAAATTTAGTGTTAAAAAATACTTTTTCTTCCACCCAATCACTAAAAAAAATAATAGTATGTGAAACAATAATCATATTGTGATGTCATATAATCATGAAAATAATTAATATTTTGTCTAAATCCAAACACATTCATTTAAATATATGACACATTTGGTTTAATCTAGTCCATACCATGTCAACATCTACTAAAAGATATAATAATAATTCAAAAATTAAATCTAAATTATACCAATAATATCCTGTATGATTGCTTAAAAAGTAAAATAGTCTTAATCTAAAACATAAAACACTTGTGATGATAAAGTTAATATTCAATAGTCCCCATTAAATGTTGTTACCCATTGGCGCATAGGTTCCACAACCTCATTTACATGTAAGTACCCAGACATAAACATATTTTCTGGCACAACCAAACTCCTCTCATTTTACTAAAATAAGATTTTAAACTATACATGTTATTATACTAAGGGTTATCACTAAATATTTCTCATCCGTACTTCCAAAAAATAACTCAACATATCCCTAACAAAAATTAATGAGAGACATGCATTATGTATATAAATATATCTTATTATTATAGGAATATCCCTTAAAATTATTTATCATCCACAATAGAGCTAAAAATATATAATGTATTTTGAATCTTGGATCTATAAACAAATTATAAATAAAATATATGTACCATATCCCATTAATTTACCCACATCAAGAACCAATATTAGACATATCATACATAAAATAATTCTTCATATCATGGGGAGAATAATCTTAATAAAGGGTGATATCAGATGATCTGTATTGGTAAAAAATATGGTTATTATATATAATTTATGTAAAACATAGTTGTAGGATTATGATGATTGGTATTAATATTTTTAAACTAGACACAAAAATTCCTATATCACAATTATGGGTCCTGGAATATATTTTTTATTTTATAAAACATGAATCAAAACATAATGAAGGACCATGGGCCATGATATAGTAAAATTGGCATAAAATCATCTCAAAAAATAGTTTCATAACCTGAGGCATAATCATAATCATCGAAAACAAATGTACATACAATCCACCGAATCATTCATCACATATTAGGATTTAAATAACCACCTATCAACCTTCTTTGGGCTTGGTAAAACCCCTCAATCACCCACTTTTTAAATTTTGACAACATATCATATACCCTTTGAGCTTATAAATCATTAATCACTACCTAATTAATTGGAGGGATATAATAAACCCCCCATAAAATTTCCAAAACATATTCAAATAAATTCCAAAATATCAATATAGAATTTATCATTTCATAAAATATTTACCAAAGTAAAATAAAGTTTATTTTATCAATATTTCAAACTATTTTTTATAAATAATATTTATAAGTAAATAGGATCATTTCACTAATGAATCAAAAGTTACGTGAAAGTGTATTATCATTGATTAAAAATTCCATTCCAATATCCCAAGAAAATTCCATGAGGAAAAGATACTTATATTTTTTATATCTAATATTTAACCTATAACATTATCCAAAATATTAAAAAAATAATTTTATTTGAAAATAAATGTCGAAAATGTAATGGATTCATCAAAACAAAGACTAGTTATGATGGTAGGAGAAGCTATTCATAAGGTGTAAGTTAAATCAAAGACTCATTTCATATTCTAAAGAAAAATTAAAGAGTATTTCTATCAACAAAATGGAAAGAAGATTCATTTTATAAATTTTTATGTAATTCCAATAATGGATAAAATTTAATTTATTAAATGATTTTTGAATATTATAATCATCTTTAAAAAATTAAATAAATAAAGGATATGGATGAAAATTATTATTGGCCCGTGAGGGAAATACATTCGGGTTTCCTTAAGAAAATTCAATCAGTTTGTTGAGTAATTGAAGATAAAAAATGAAATGAAAACATTTATTTTAAGACTATAACATGAGTATATGATAATAAATAATATTTTGGAGTGGTTTAACATAATATTACATCTAATATATTAATGGATACAAAATACTGACTAGAAGTGAGACTGTCACTTAAATTCCTTACATCAAGTTTAACATGCTTCATAAGTTATATAATATTCATAAAAAATATTTAAACTTTTATAATCATATTAAATAAAAATATTAATACAAATATTTCTATATTTTCTCAATTTATTACATTTCAACAATCCTTTATGAGTAATTAATTGTTAAAATCAGAATTTTTGATGTTAACAATTTCATTTTTCCGATAACATTAGGTTCAACAGATTCAATCATTTCACATTTATCATAGGTCCTTAATCTATTGAATTATCATGATGCTAAAAATACCCTATATATATATTATATATATTACAATACATAATATGATGATATAGAGAAATGAATTACTATATTCATTGAGACAGTATTCCATACTTATGAATGAATATTGATTTCTTTTTCTAACAAAAAGTGGTAATGAAAGAAAAATAAAATTGTATCATTCCCAATTAAAAATAATATATTATATATAATATATATTTATTAAATATATGATTCTAAATAGAAATTATAGATGATGATGGATAATGGGTCATCTCACAATGTGGAGGCAATGTTTAACATATACAGACAAGAAATACTTAAATTTCTTATTTGTCAAAAAAAGTTAGAAAAGGATTTTCCATCCTCATAATAAAATATAAGTAAATATATGACACTAGAATCATAATTTTATTTTGGATAAAATAATTTTATATAAATTTTAATAAGAAATATAATTGAAATTGCTCGATTAATATTTACACCTATTCTTTGAGAGACCTCTTATAAAATAATCTTTAACCCATGACATATTGGTCATAGAAGAAGAAAATAGTATCTAAGATGAAAGGGAGGAATCTAGGAATGTTTCTGTTTTAGGATTTTATTAGATAAAAGTCTACAAATTCATTAATAATAGAGGATAATGGGTTCTCTATTATAAGTGAGGTGGAGGAAACAACAATATAACTTAAATAAATTATATATAATTAACGTATTTCCAAGAATAATTCATAAAATATGAAAATGATTTTTAAGTTAAAATAATATATGATTTAATAATCTTCAAATAATAATATTTATTCATTTTTTTGAAATAGTACTATTATTTCTTTGTTTACCCCCTCATGATAAACCCTTTTCAACCTGTAATGAAAGAACATATTTTTTTATTTATAATATGTCCTATGAAAAAAATTTAAGGAGTTTTGTTAGAAGATTTTTAAATGATGATTTTGTATATGGAAACCATTATATCAAATATAATACCTATAAATAACATAAACTATTTTCAATATAAAAACTTGAAACACAATGATTTTTTTTTGGAAAAGACCATTTAACGCAAAAAAGTGAATTTATATTCATCACTTACCTAGTAAAATAAGTAAAATAATTTTTCATATATTTCGTTGAATAAATAATATATTTATTTACGTATATTTTTAATAATTAATTAATTATTAAATTTTAATTTTATAGAAACACATTTCTAGTAAAAACATTTTTTATGAAAAATAACTACCTTTTAATTGAAATGAATTTATCACCATTCTTAAACATTAGATAAAATATTTTTGGGTGTTAATTTATTCATTACTAATAAAGTTTATCACAATATATTTTTAATTTTTATCAATATAAAATTTTAAGATAATAATATATAACATTTATAAAAATTCAATTCTTTGAAGAATACATATTTTAATCACAAAATTATCTTAATGAAAATTTAATCACTATTTCATAGAAATTGTTCAATAAATGTTAATTTCATAAAACATTTATATATATATATATATATATTTCATTATTTTTTAAATACCACTCATACCCATCAATATAATGATGAGGTTAGGAAGATATACTATCACGTGGATTCACATAGACTCAAGGATGCATTTAAGAAAATATATCGAATATATCAAGGTAATTTTGATGAAAATAAAGATGAAATCATAAGCTACTATTTGGAATCTAAATAAATATTTGAAATCATAGTTCTCATTTAATATACATCTAAATAATATATCCTTACATTATAAAACATTATATAACTTATCTCAAAAGGTTTTATATAAAAACGATACTTGTTTATTATGACTAAAACAACTTCTGTTATTATTTAGTTCCATCATTGACATCATATTATCAAAAAAAATTTTACCTAGTACAAATATAGGTAAAATATATATTGAAAATACATTTGTCAACTTAAAATTTTTATTCTATTACTGTAAACAGTCAAATTCATTTAACAAAAGTTTCATTTGAATAAGAAGTAGTATTTTTAAACACTTAATTTTTATCATTCAATTTCTTATTTTCTTAATAAGATCATAATTTTATGATATTAATTTTCTATGCAATTAATGATTTATAATTTTTTTTTTGATTTTTTATGTTTATAATCAGTTATTCCATATTAGGTTTTTGAAAATCAAAATAATATGAACTACATTCTGAATGAAAACCAACTTCATTCATAATAGTTTCTATTGAATAAGGGTTATATATTATTTCACATCTAGTTTAATCACTTGAATCAGATTAATCAGTACAGTAATATCTACTAAAAATTTCTTACTTCCTATTTTCATTAAAATTATTATATTTTATTTATTTATTCATTTTCATATAGTTATTATTTTTATATCACTTATTTAAATACTCATAACATGTTTGTTTAGTAATTTAATCATAATTAGGTTTATATTTATTTTCATGACCATCCTTATAGTTATCCATTCTAAATTATTCCTTGAATCCTACAATTAATTTAAGCGTTTCATAAATACCATTTTTAACGTTATCTATTTCTTTATTGATTTCATGTCCTTTATTATCGGAGGTGTTAGTGGAAACATTTATAATTTATTTAAATGGAACAATATTCATCATTAAAGTATCCTCTTCCTCTATATTCTTCAACTCTAATTCCTGTTTATGTAGCGGGATATTGAGTTTATCCATAACATATTCCACAATTTTTTTAATCTCGTCATTTGTAACCATATTCTCCAACCATTTCATGGGTACACGCCTCAAGACTCATTCAACAAGAACATGAATATAAAAATCATTAATGCGGGAATTCATTTGATACAAGATGCTTGTGAATAAATGGAAAAATGGCTAAAAATTATATATTTACCCATAAAAATATCTTAGTACTCAACCCATATAATTTTTATTGTTGTTTTTATTAGATTATCTGAGAAAATGATAGTAACTAAAATAATTTTAAAAATTCTGTTAGGTTTCTTACTTAATGATAAACAACTAATCTTTTTAATTACATAATTTTAAAAAATCATAATTTTATAATTAGAATATTATTTACAAAAATAATTTCATATATGTTTAATGTGGTTAGAATTAGAAGTCATATATTGTTTTACTAATATTGTAAATTTATAAATAATGAGTTTCTTGTCTAATTCTTCAAGTCATTATTTATAATAATGATAGTTATTTCCATCAAAATGCATTGGATTTTAATGAATCCAACCATTATTTATATTCATTTCTACTATATTAAATTGATCTTATTCCTTAAATATTTATGTAAAGTCCCGAAAATTTCATGGATTTTTTTTAAAAAATACTTTGGAATTTTTCGAGTTTGTGTCTTCTAACGGCACTTGATTCCGAGGCCTAGTGTACCCAGAATCAACTTTCGAAGTTTAGCTCAGGTACATTCAGTGAACGAACGAGTGGGTTTTTCTATCTTTTGAAATGGTGCTCGAAATTAAAATCTGAGGGCACTGATGAACTCGCAGTGCCGGTAATTGCTTAAGGGGACACTTACCATAGTTGTGTTCGCAAAAGAGGAGAAGTTAATTTTTGGGGGTTTGTTTAAGAAATAAATAAAAATTGTCAGAATAATTTTTATTGATAAATGAGGTTACTCCTTCCCATGGGTAGTTAAGGGTGGGGCCCGCAGCCACTCAATTACCCAAGTGAGGAGGTTAGAGAGGTGGGGCCTACACAAGCTCCACCATTTAATTTCATATGACCTCATTTATTCCCATACTGTATCCTTGACTTTTCCTCCATTAATATCCCTTGATTTAATTATTGGGTAACTCCTCATTTTGATTAAAGAGGAACCTTCCTTTTCCCCTTTTTAATTTAAAATGCCAACACTTTTAATTATGGGGAACCTTCTCTCACCCTTCTTTTGTCAACACATTTTAATTAGTGTGGTGAATTAATTATGGGAGAGTTTCTTTGCAAACGAAATTAAATAATAGGAGGAACCTATAATTTAATTTGGGGAGAGCCTCGTTAGTAAAGGAAAGAATGTGGGAGAGCTATTGAGCTTTGGAAGAACGTCGGTCTCTGACGATGAACACCGGCCTCCGACGAAGAATGACGAAGAACGCCAGTTCCTCAGACATTGAAGATGCGCCACTAATCATCTTCTCTGAAAAAAGAGAGGAGATGCCGCCTCCTCCTCGGTGTTTTCCATCGACACCTACAAACCCCTTTTTCTGTGACGCCGTCTACCGCGACGCCGTCTACCGCGACGCCGTCTACCGCGACACCGACGAATGCCTTTTTTGTTGAGGTATGGGTTTTTGGTATAAATTTCTTCATGTGTTACATCTATACCCTAGGCATGGAATATTTTTTATGGTGTTTCTTAAAAACACGAACGTGGTGGGTGTGGGATAACGAACAAGCCCGAACCCACCGCTGTTTTTTTCCTGGTGTGCGGATTATTTAGAGATGACGAAACGGGTCCGATTTGGCGATTAGAGGTCGTGGCACTAAATTACGGGTTCTGAGATGACTACAGGCGCAAACGGAAGCAAGAATGGACCACCGAAATGACTTCGGTGGCCCGCGGAAATCACTGGCGGCGTGGGTCGCCGACGGACTGCCTACAGTAGGAGCCGCCGCGGCTGATGCCGTGGCGGCGGGAGGAAGAATCCCGCGGCCACGCGGGATCCGGGGGAGACGTGGCGCCAAGCACTGCGTCCGCGGGACAAAGGGGGGACCGTGTCTCCCCTGCTCGGACGTAGGCTGAGCCAGTGCACCCCCTTGGCCAGGCCACGCCCTGCCAGGCTAGACCCGGACCTGGGTCGGGTCGACCTGGTTCGGACCGACCCAGGGGGGGTTGGGCTGGGCCCAGACCCCCCACTTCGGACCGCTTTCGGTCTTTTGCCCATAACTTGTGCTATATATATCTGATCGACACACCGTCAGTTGCATATGGATATTTGGATTGATTCGGCCGTTTTGGTATATTACACTTGAGGTTTAGGCAGTGTTTGGGTATGACCGGGTTGGTTCAAACTCGAAACCAACTGCGCCCTTGGAGCGGAAACGCTTATATCTAAAGGACCGGACATCCGATTGACGTGCCGTCAATTGAGTTGGGATCATTTTGCTGAGACAAACCTTTTGGATTACTCTTCTTGAGTTTTGGACATAGCTGGAGTACATTCGGGTTGGTTTTATTTTAAAAACCAACTAAGCCCCTCGAACGGAAAAGCCAATAACTCTCAGACCGGGAGTCCGATTGATGCACCGTCTGTCGTGTTGGGTTTCTTTTGATGAGACAAAGATTTTGGATACATCAACTCTGGACTTTGTGATAGTTGATGTATCGACTCTCTTTTACTCGAGGATTAGACCCTCCCGGAATCGAGCATGCTTTGTGTGGGAACCCTAGAGCTGGCTGCGACTACGACGAGAACGACTGTACTTGGATCCTCCAAGGGTTCGACAATGATGATGAATATAATTGGATCCTCCATGTGTTCGGAAGAAACGAAGACTATATAGGAATCCTCCGTGGGTTCGACGACGATGACTACTGTTCTTTTATCCTGTGTGGGTCCGGCAGTATTGACCTATGTACTTATATCCTGTGTGGGTCTGGCAGTATTGACCTATGTACTTGTATCCTGTGTTGGTCCGGTAGAGTAGCTGGTCTTGTATCATGTGTGGGTCTGACAGCTTAGCTGGTCTTGTATCCTGTGTGGGTCTGACAACTTAGATGAATTAGTGGCCACATCTGATCATCTCTATCGCCTTACGAAGTGTATACCTGTGTGAGCTGAGTCATGAATCTCAATCATTATCATTGATGTGGTTGACTTGCTTTCTTGTGTGGACTGGGTTGTGCTTGGGCTCAGGATCTGGAGCCAAACTTTAACTGATGACTTAGGTATTTGTATGGACATATACCTATGAAGTGTTATTGATACTTCGTGATTGTATCTTAATATTGTGGTTTATCCTTTGTGGATTCTGAGAGACCTTTGAGGGTCTCGGGGTCCCTACTAAGTATCTTATACTCACCCCTGCACGAGCTATACCCACACTACATTGTGTTGGATGCAGACAATGGACAACACAGATCGAGGTGGAGGCCTTTAGAGCTGGACGGTACCCGGTGGTCGACCACTTGGCAGGACGTACACGGAGTGGACGGTTAGACCGAGGAGTTGAGAAGACTATCTGTACCCACCCTTCTGGTGGGATTTCCGGAGGATGAATCAGTTTTTCTGTTTTACTTTCTGCTGCTGTACTTTCTTTCAGTTGTACTGTACTTTCAGTTGGGTTTTTTTACTGGCCCATTTACTTTTTCAGCACTTACCTTGTACTCAGTTTTTCTTAGTGTTTACTTCGCTTGCGTACTCTGTTGTGTATGTTACTTTATAAAGGCAATTCCTTCCCTTATTTTGGGATTTATGTCTTTGGTGCTAGTCACCAAACCCTGGCCTATAGAAGGCGGTCTTGGGGTAGTCAGAGCACGGGCCCCGAGGATGGGTCGTGACAAATTGGTATTAGAGGAGTCGGTTCTACCGCAGAACTGAGGACTCTGAAAATTTC
Source organism: Viscum album (assembly GCA_963277665.1). Taxonomy (NCBI): domain Eukaryota; kingdom Viridiplantae; phylum Streptophyta; class Magnoliopsida; order Santalales; family Viscaceae; genus Viscum; species Viscum album. The sequence goes on from OY728129.1 coordinate 943,153,795, forward strand.
TTCTCTGTGAAGAAATAATGTTTCGAGTAATGAGTGTGGTTATCAGTCCAGGGAGTCTAGTGTTGGTGCAGTGCCCGACGTATCCATACACAAGACCCTGACTTATGATTTCCGACTCAGTGCAAGAAAACATTGATTGCGTATGTGTTTCAAAAGTTTTCTTTGTGATTACTTTGTGTCAGCTCACCAGGTATACGGTATTAACCATGACACACCTGTTTCTTTTCAGGATGGCCCCATGATGGCAGCCAGCTAGGGTTCTAAGCTTTGTGTGAGACGGAAGCCTACCGAGCGATGAAGATTCGGTGTAGGGCCCCATTATAGTGGAGGCAGCGGTGGTACCTTTACCTGCTGAGCCACTGATGCTACTAGCCCCAGCGGTGGAGAGTGCACGCCGCCTGAGCACGTTTTACGAGTTTTAGAGATAGAGGCCGCCCAGTTTCCATGGAAGGATGGATCCTCAGGCAGCCGAGGATTGGCTGGAGGCTTTCGTCAGAGTCTTCAGATTGGTAGGGACACCTGCAGACCTCATGGTGATCCTTGCCATGAGTCTCCTGAATGCAGCAGCAGGTAGATGGTGGATCCTGATGCTCCAGGTGCATGATGAGGCATCTCTGCTTTGGATGGACTTCCAGAGCCTCTTCCACTCAGAGTTCTACCATCCATCCTCTATGTGGTGCGCATCCAGAAGTTACTACAGCTGCGGCAGGGAAGCATATCAGTACCTCAGTACTCGGCGAGATTTACCGACCTCTCGCGCTACACCACAGACATGGTATGAGACCTATTCTTCCGATTCCAAACCTTTGAGCAGGGGTTGAGGCATGATATCAGAGCTTCTACAATTCCCCTAAGCATTCCGACGTAGGCGGGAGTGCTGAAGTAGGCCATGTTAGTGGAGAGATTTCTCGACGAGCATCCATCAGTGGCCAGACCCACCGCAGGATGGCACGGAGCAGAGTCTTCCTCATCTGGAAATCAACAGACAACGCAAGGGTCCAATAAGACCAGGCCGACAGGTGGGAGACCTCAAGACATGGGTTCGACTGTGCGGGAAACACGGCACAGAGCCAACCTTACGAGGAGTAGACAGTGTTATGCATGCGGCGGGCAAGGCCACATGGCTCGTGACTACCCGAACCACCATGCATACGAGCAGTAGACAGTGGAGGGACCTCCCAAGAAGAAGGAGAGGTTCGACCATGGCGGTCCACAGGGAGCAGGCGGAAGAGGCAGAGGAGCTGGCCGAGCAGCAGGTGGTGGACGATGCTTTGAGGCTCTACCACCACCACCCCCAAGAGCTCCACCCCGACCATAGGGAGTTGGCGGTCAGAGGAAGGCTCAGATCCAGGCAGTAGAGGCTTACAGCCACGATGCACCCGAGATGATTCGAGGTAATATCTATGTCTACTCCACCCTTTCTTTAGTTTTTTAGACACATGTGCGAGGCATTCTTTTATAGCCACTACCTCTGTTCGGAGCTCAGAGATTCCGACGAAGCTGTTGGCTCAATCCTTGCGGCTATAGACTCCTATGGGAGAAGACTCGATGATTACGCACTGGTGACATTAGTGTGAGTTTACTCTAGGAGGAGAGAGATTTTGCTGGGATCTTCTTGTAGCAGCGTCGAGGCCTTACGACGTCATCTTAGGTATGGACTGGTTATCTACAGTCCATGCTCAGATTGACTGTATTAGGCGCAAGGTACGGTTTATCCACACGGATGAGACCAGGTTCACCTTCACCGGCGAGAAGGGAACCTTTGCAGCACAGGATGGACTCACGTAGAGGAGAGGGCAGCCGATCACACATTATTTGGCTAGTCTCATCCTTGGAGCAGTTGACGAGCGGAGTCTGAGTTTTCATATAGTGGTGGATCAGTATGCGGATTTTTTTTCTGACAATGTTCCAAGACTACCTCCTTGCAAGGAGGTATATTTCTATATAGACCTGTACCCCGGTACATCACCGGTATCCACTCCAGCATATCGGATGGCTCCCGCCGAGCTTCGTGAGCTGCGGGTATAACTGGAGGACTTACAGGAGAAAGGTTTCATCCGACCTAGTGTTTTACCCTGGGATTCTCCGGTCCTATTCACCAAGTAGGCGGATGGGGGCTTGTGACTGTGTTTCGATTAACATTGCTTGAACTAGGTGACCATGAGGAACAAGTATCTGCTTCTGAGGGTTGAAAAACTCTTTGATCATATCAAGGGAGCACATTGGTTCTCGAAGATAGACCTCAGGTCAGGCTGTCATCAGCTTCAAGTTCGGGACGAGAATGTGCAGAAGACAACCTTTAGGTGTTGGTACGACCACTATGAGTTCTTTTTCATTCCCTCCGGTGTGACCAATGCTCTAGCAGTGTTCATCAGTCTCATGAAAAGGATCTTCTAGCCCTACCTCGATCAGTTTGTCGTAGTCTTCATTGACGAAATACTGATTTACTCGATGACCGAGGAGGAGCACGCCTACCACCTACAGATTGTACTGGATACACTCCAAGAGCACCAGATTTTTGGTAAGCTATTGAAGTTCCAATTCTGGATTTGAGAGGTTCACTTCTTGGTGCACGTCAACTCAGAGGTGGGAGTTGCAGTGGATCCCGCAAAGGTCGAGGCGGTACTTTCTTGGGAGCCACCTAGGTGCGTGACAGAGGTGCAGAGTTTATAGGTATGGATGGGTACTATCGGAGATTTGTGCCAGAAATCTCTAGGGTTGCAGCACCGCTTACAGCTCTGAAAAAGAATGGGAAACCCTTTGTGTGGTCAGACATATGTCAGCAGAGATTCCAGGAGCTGAGGCGAAGTTTGACCAGCATGCCCATCTTGAGGCTACCGGAGGAGGGCGTAGGGTATGTAGTTTACTACGACGCATCAGGGATCAGACTCGGGTGTGTCCTGATGCAGGGGAGAGCAGTGATCACTTATGGTTCACGACAGTTAAGGCCGCACGAGCAGAACTATGCCACCCATGAACTGAAGTTAGCAGCAGTGGTCTTCACCCTGAAGATATTGTGATACTATCTGATGGGAGAGCGCTTCACAATCTACTCTGACCACAAGAGTCTCAGGTACATTTTCTCACAGAAGGACCTGAACCTAAGACAGTGGCGATGGCTCGTGATCCTCCGGGATAATGACTTTCAGATTGTCTATAATCCTAGGAAGGGGAACATTGTGGCTGATGCTCTCAGTAGGAGATCGGGCATTCAGCTACTTGGAGATATGACGAAGCAGTTAGCTGCTTTGAAGATATCCTTCGTGGATAGTGATGGGGAAACCTATCTTTAGTCCGTCACAGTCACTACTACACTACTTCAGTAGGTCATAGAGGTGCAGCAAGGAGACTTTGACTGTGAGGCACGACGTGCTCAAATATCCTCAAGGCTAGCACCCGATGGATTTTCTGAAGGAGGGGAGCATGCCATCCTATTCCAGGGACGTACCATGGTACCAGTTTCACTACAGAAGGAGGTGATGAAGGAGTTACACACGTCCCATCTAGAGGTACATCCCGGGGTAGTGAAGATGTACCAGGACCTCAGACAACAGTACTCGTGGCCGGGTATAAAGAAGGTTGTGGCAGGATTTGTTTCTCGATGCCTCACTTGTCTGCAAGTGAAGGCAGAGCACCGGGTACCTGCAGGCTTGGTAGAACCCTAAGAGGTCCCGGAGTGGAAGTGGGATGGGATATACATGGATTTTGAGACGGGGCTTCCACGTACTTCAAGAGGACACAACGCCATCTCGGTGATCGTCGACCGACTTACCACGTCGGCCCACTTCCAACTGATCAGAGAGAAAGGCTCAGTAGAGAGCTTAGGATGCCTCTATGTTCAGAAGATCGTACAACTTAATGGTGTGCCATCATCTATCATCTCCGATCAAGACACACTCTTTACTTCCCGACTTTGGACGGGGTTGCAGGAGGCCATTGGGGTGTAGCTATGCCTGAGCACTGCCTTTCATCCTCAAACGGATGGCCAGACAGAGAGAACCATACAGACACTCGAGGACATGCTCCATGCTTGTTTCCTTGACTTTGGTCATAGCTGGGAGGATCAGCTACCCTTGGTGGAGTTTGTGTACAACAACAACTACCACTCCACCATTGGGATGGAACTTTACGAGGCACTGTATGAATGACCTTGCAGATCACCTCTGTGTTGGACTAACCTAGGGGAGTCAGCACTCGAAGAACCAGATATGGTTCGGGCTACGATGGAGAAGGTGCAGATCATCCAGGAGCTGATGAGGACTGCACAGAGCAGACAGAAGTGTTATGCTGATAGGAGGTGGATACCATTGGAGTTCGAGGATGGCGACCACGTTTTCCTACGGGTCTCACCTCGATGTGGGTTGCAGAGATTTGGCTGGGGCGGCAAGTTATCTCTGCGCCTCATCGGACCTTTCTAGGTCCTCAGCAGGGTAGGTGAAGTGGCCTACCACCTGGCCCTTCCACCTCAGTTGCACTGGGTGCATGACGTCTTCCACGTATCTCAGTTGAGGAGATACATGCACGACTCGACACATATCATCGACCACGGGGAGCTGGACATCGATGACGGGGTGACTTTTGCGGAGGTCCCGGTGGAGATCGAGGATCGACAGGAGCGGGTCTTATGTGGACGGTCGATACCTCTGGTTTATATTCGTTGGCAACACAGGAACCTCCAAGAGAGCATATGGGAGCGGGAGGCTCAGATGTGTGCTCAGTACCCCCATTTGTTTCCCTAGTTTATGTTGTAGCTTTACAAGGACGTAAATCCATGAGGTGGGAGTAATGTAAAGACCCAGAAATTTCAAGGGATTTTTTTTAAATACATTGGAATTTTACGAGTCTGTGGCTTCTCACGGTGCTTGATTCCGAGGCCTGGTGTGCCTGAAATCAATTTTCTATGTTTATCTCGGGTACATTCAGTGAACGAATGAGATGGTTTTTCTAACTTTTGAACCGGTGCTCGTAATTAAAATATGAGGGCACCGATGAACTTGCAACACTGGTAATTGCTTAAGGGGTTACTTACCATTGTTGCGTTCGCAAAAGAGGAGATGTTAATTTTTGGGTGTTTGTTTAAGAAATAAATAAAAATTGTCGGAACAATTTTTATTGCTAAAAGAGGTTACTCCCTCCCATGGGTAGTTAAGGGTGGGGCCCGTAGCCACTCAACTACACAAGTGTGGAGGTTAGAGATTTGGGGCCCACATGAGCCCCACCATTTAATTTCCTCTGACCTCATTCATTCCCCTACTATTTCCTTGTCTTTTCCTCCATTAATATCCCTTGATTTAATTATTGGGTAACTCCTCGTTTTGATTAAAGAGGAACCTTCCTTTCCCCCTTTTTAATTTAAACTGCCAACGCGTTTAATTAAGGGGAACCTTCTCTCTCCCTTATTTTGTCAACACATTTTAATTAGTGTGGAGAATTAATTACGGGAGAGTTTCTTTGCATGTGAAATTAAATAATAGGAGGAACCTATTATTTAATTTGGGGAGAGCATCACTGGCGAAGGAAAGAACGTGGGAGAGCTCTTGAGCTTTGGAAGAACACCAATATCCGACGAAGAACACCGACCTCCAACGAAGAATAACAAAGAATGACAGTTCCTCAAAGATTGAAGACACGCCACTAATCTTCTTCTATGCGATAAGAGAGGAGATTCCGCTTCCTCCTTGGTGTTTTCCATTGAAGCCTACAAACCACTTTTTCCGCGACACCATCTACCGCGACACCATCTACCGCGATTCCATATACCGCGATGTATACGAACACCTTATTTATTGATGTAGGGGTTTTGGTATAAATTTCTTCATGTGCTACTTCTAAACCCTCGTCATGGCGTGTTTCTTTATGGTGTTTGTTAAAATCACTAACGCGGTGGGTGTGGGCTGACGAACAATCTCGAACCCACCGATGTTTTGTTCCTCGTGCGTGGATTATTTAACGATGATGAAATGGGCCTGATTTGGTGATTAGAGGACGTCACAGTAAAGTACGGGTTCCGAGACGACCACAAGCGCATACAGAAGCAAGAACGGACCACCGGAATGACTCTGGTGGCCCGCAGAAAGCATCGGCGGCCGGAGATGGCGGCGCGCCGGGAGATGGCGGCGCCCCGGCGCGCCGCCAATAGGAGCCACCGCAACTAAATCCATGTTGGCAGGAGGATGGATCCCACGGCCTCTTGGGATACATGGGAGATGCGGCATCAAGCACCACATCTACGAGACAAAGGGGGGGACCGCGTCCCCCCTGCTCGGCCGCTGGCTGAGCCAGTGCACCCCGCCCGGCCGGGCCGGGGCGGGTTGCGCGGACCGGGGCGGGCCGAACCCAACTGGTCCGGGCCACGCCCAGTCATGTTGGGACGCACCCCACCGGTCTGGAATAGGTCTCGGGTCGGATCGACCTAGTTTGGGCCAACCCGGGGGGGGGGGCAAACTCCCCACTTCGGACCGCTTTCGGTCTTTTTCCAATAACATGTGCTACGGACCTCCGATCAATGCAACGTCAGTTTCATATAGATCCTTGGATTGAGGAGGTCGTTTATATCTATTTCAATTGAGGTTTCGGTCATGTTTGGTTATGGCCGGGTTGGTTCAAACTCGAAACCAACCGGGCCCTTGGAGCGGAAACGCTTATATCTCAAGGACCGGACATCTGATTGACGTGTCGTCAATTGTGTTGGGATTCTTTTGTTGAGATGGTATTTTTTCCTTACTCTTCTTGAGGTTTGGATGCAACTGATGTGCGTTTGGGTTGGTTTTAGCTTAAAAACCAACTGGGCCCCTGGAAAGGAAAAGCCAATAACTCTCAGACCGGGCGTCTGATTGACGCACAGTCTGTCGCGTTGGATTTATTTTGATGATACGAAGCTTTGGGATACATAAACTCTAGACTTAGTGATAGTTGATGTATCAAATCTCTTTTTCTCGAGGAGTGGACCCCCCCCCCCCCGGAATCGAGCATGCTGTTTGCGGGAACCCTAGAGCTGGCTGTGACTGTGACAATGACAAATGTACTTGGATCTTCCATGGGTTCAGCAGCGACGACGACGGTACTTGGATCCTCCATGGGTTCGATAGCGATGATGACTGTACTGGAATCCTCCGTGGGTTCGATGGTGATGGATAATGTTCTTGTATCCTGTGTGGGTCTGGCAGTATTGACCTCTGTACTTGTATCCTATTTGGGTCCAGCTGAGTAGCTGGTCTTGTATCCTGTGTGGGTCCGACAACTTAGTTGGTCTTGTATCCTGTGTGGGTCTGACAGCTTAGATGAATCAGTGACTACATTTGATCATCTCTAATTCCTTACAAAGTGTATACCTATGTGATTTGAGACTTGATTCTCAATCATTATCATTGATGTGGTTGACTTTCTTTCCTGTGTGGACTGGGTTGTGCTTGGGCTTGGGAGCTGGAGCCAGACTATAACTGATGACTTAGGTATATGTAAGGGTATATACCTAAGTAGTGTTATTGATAATTTTTGATTGTATATTTCCTTTTTTGTTTATCCTTTGTGGATTCTAAGAGACCTTTGGGGGTCTTGAGGTCCCTACTAAGTATCGTATACTCACCCCTGCACGGGCTATGCCCACACTACGTTGTGATGGATGCAGACGACGGACAACACTGATAAAGGTGGAGGCTTGTGGAGCTGGACGGTACCTGGAGGTGGACCACTTGGCAGGACGTACATGGAGTGGACGGCCGGACCGATGAGCTAAGGAGACTATCTGTACCCACCCTTTAGGTGGGATTTCCGGAGGATGACTCAGTGTTGCTGTTTTACTTTCTGCTGCTGTACTTTCCTTTCAGTTGTACTGTACTTTCAGTTGGGTTTGTATACTGGCCCATTTTACTTTCTCAACACTTACCTTGTACTCAGTTTTTCTTAGTGTTTACTTCGCTTGCGTACTCTGTTGTGTATGTTACTTCATAAAGGCAATGCCTTCCCTTCTTTTGGGATTTACACCTTTGGTGCTAGTCGCCCGCCCCTGGCCTATGGAAGGTGGGATTGGGGTAGTCAAGGAACGGGCCCCGAGGATGGGTCGTGACAAGTTAGGTTTGTGATATTAATTTAATAACAAAAATAAAAACTAACCACTCTTATATCCAAAATGGATATGCTTTGGTATGAAGAGTTAGGTTCAAAATAGTGATGGAAGGTGGTCTAGAGGGAAGTCAATAAACAATATTATAAATAATAAGAAATTAATTTAAATCATTAAAATAATTATCAATTTTATTTTTTATGCTTATACAATAATAATATTTAGAATAAAATAAAAATAATTGAAAATTTAAATACTAGTTCATTTCAAAATGATTATTTTTTCATATCATACACCTATCCACTGCTTGAGAAATGAATTATATAACACGTTGTTTTTTAATTGTGATAATAACAAGATAACAACTTTATTTTCTAGTAGTGTTTTAACCAAGATAGGTGACTTGGTTTTTATTGGGGACCTCAAGGTAAAATTTTACAGTTTTATAGATGATATAATATTTCTATAATTTAAAATTTGTGAGTCACAACCTCAAGGTTTTTTATTTAAAATCTTATTTTCATGATTCTAAGAGAGAATAAATTTTTTGTAAATGAAAATAAAAGACAATGTAACCTCATGTTATTGAGTTAGAATGAATTAATAAAGAATTACATTGAATGAGACCAAAGAGGTAGATAAAGAGAGTGAAAAAACAACCAAGGTTCTTGAATATTGTACAGATAAATCTCATCAAGGTAGTAGAACATGTCATAGATGATTATATCCACTTTAAGATTTTTTCTTGATAATGAGAACCTATTTTCACAGGATGACATGAAAATTTTTACTATCACTTGGATCATTAAAAGATAGAAATCTCACATTGAATTAAGGTCATATTAGTCCAGTAGTATCTCCCAATTCCCAATTAATGAGTCCCAATCCCCTTAAATTAAGACTAAAATAACAACTACAAAACATATATGAAATTAGTTTACCAACTCATATTTTTATGATATATATATATATCATTCAATATTAAAAAAATTAATAATTAAAACAAATTTTATTTTAAAATTAATTATTTCTAAATATCACAATAATAGTTGATTAAAATAAGTCCCATAAATATCAGATCATTTAGTTTTGTAAAATTCATTTATTAATTTTTTTAAAGAATACGCATTTTGATATAAAAAAATTTAAAAAATAATAAAACTATAATAAATATAATAAAATTAATTTAATATGATTTTTATTATTAGATATGAATTTTTAAGTATTAAAAAAATAAATGACACAAAATAGATAAATTCAAATTTATGAAATTTCAGGTAGTTTGTTCATGTGAGAATGCAAAAGAACTTCTATCTTCATTTAGATATTAATAATACATTCCAAAAAATCAAATAGTTTCTATTTAATTTATATATATTTATGAAATAACTAAATAAATAATAACACCTTTTATAAGTGTGTAGATAATAGGAATATTATGAAAATTATAAAACAAATGAAATCTAGAAATTCCAATTCTGCATAGAGGTCATTTCCATGCTGTGTTAAAGTGTAAATTATAACTTTGTAAAGGTGGAGAGATAATTATCTTGGTAGCGAAAGAAAAAAAGGTTTTTTGGTAATAAACACAATTTATAAGTGCTTTATTTAAAGGTAAAGGGATAATCACTATTAAAAAGTAATAAATTATAAACTGTGTAATGAATTAACATTTCATATAGTTAAAGGTAATTAAAAAAATTAAATGTTTCATAAACATGAAATAAAATATGTGTTTTGTAAATGTGACTTAAATGATTATTTAAAAATAAATGATATATATTGAATCTATGTAAAATTCAAATAAAACTCAAATAATAGTTGTCAACTGACCACATAAAAAAATGATAGATTGTGAGATAGATAAGTGACTATAAGAAAGAAAAAACTGACAATGTGGTATTGACCTTTTATAAAAATAATAGTCAATGAGGAGTGTTAATTGACCACATGGGTAGATTATGAACCATGTGATAGTGCATAAACCATTAGGTATGAATTTTCATTATGCTAAGTGACCATAAATAGAAGAAGTAATCATGTTTTAAGTTGTGTTAACATGTGAAAGGTAAAAGAAAGTGATTATGAGGGGAATATCAACCATATTCCGTTTATGAAAAATCATTTTTTAAAAATACATATTATTTTTCACCTATATAAAAAAAACAAGCATTAAAACATAAATTACATAAACAATTGATGTTTTATAAAATCCTTAGAAATGATACAAAAAAATAAATGTGGTAAACTATAATTATTCAATTAAAATAAAAAACAGTTGCGATTTTTAAAAATTCAATAGAAGAAAATATAAAAAAACATTACTATAAATAATAAATTATAAAAGGTGTTAACATTTATTTTTGGACCAACATGTAAATTGAATTTGAATCTAATTTATTCCCACTAACCTAATATCAATATTTATCAATCCAAGTATACTTTTACCAAAATAAACCTGAATCGTGATAATATTTTTTTACCTTTTTATGAAAGATGTGTTTCTTCGTCCATATTACTATATGATATATAGTAATGAAAAAACCACTCATATTAGTCCCAATCAAATATTTCATCCCCATTACCCCCATTCCAATGCATGGAATCCTAATTCAAACATGTTATTTCATTCATTTTATAGTATGATGTGAAAATATATTTTCTTCCTAGAATAGTGGATCACTTGATTCCAATTATTACATGATATGTATCAATTTCTGAATTATCTTTCCCAATCCTAACCACATAACAACATTTATTTTCAGGCTGTTGTAACATTTTCTTATGGAAAAATCATGTATATTTTTTTGAACAAAAGTATTCTTTATCCTTTTGATCATACCTTTCTTATATTCTGTAATTTTTACATTCAGTATCTTAATCTCCAAAAATATTCTATGGCTACATGTAACATGTACGTTAAATAATAAATCAGTTACGTAATATGTGCCATGTATCCATCCCACCTATAAAAAATAGTAATGTCGTGGATTTTGGAATAATATCAAATAGTTCATATTATAAAAATTTCATTTTAGTGTAATATGTCATTTGAATTGGTCAATATAAATCCTTATTATTTTCTCTAATGGTATGATAAAAAGACCATAATTAAAATATAGTCTGTGGTTATGCCATCATAACTATTGTAATTATACATGTTACCTATTTGAAAAACTCATGTTATTATTTACACAAATCTGTTTCACATTTCCGTATTCTTTAAAATCATATGGGATTAAAAACACCCATTTGGAATTCCTTCATCCCATAATTTTTCTAATAATTACGACCTCAAACTATGTAAACACTTCCACATTTCCATATGTATTAGTATGAGTACCTACATTATTAATAGTTTACATCACTTAAATTTAAGCATAAAGCACATAATACTCTATTCATGTTATATGACCATAAAATTTTTCGTTATTTTAGTAAAAACTAATAAAGATTCAACATCTGATCCTTATTTGGTGCATGTTATGAGACCTCAAACTAACAATGCAAAAAGTCATGTTACTCACTCAGATGAGTACCTGAAAAGGGTATCCAATGAAAAATTATATACTCATCACTCTTAATTGAATTGATAATAAATGTATCCTTGGTATAATTGTAAGCACCACTCATTGGGATTGTACCCTTAATAGCAAAGGAAATTTAAAAAATATAAAAAAACTTATAATTTATGCTGGGTTGCAATCCCAATGAGGGAATCATGAAATGACGTATAATGTTTCTACCCAATATGAAATCCCATTTTTTATATTAGGTAAAATATAAGGATAAAAAATAAATAAAATAAAATGAGAATAACAATTTAAATATAGATAAATTCAATCAATACTTTTTCAATCTACCAACTTAGAATAATCTCGAGTACATTTTTGTTACCTCATATTTTTCTTGATTATTTGTGAAAATATAGAAAATAATTTTTTTGTATATAGGACCTCATTCGAATTGGTTTATACTTTATTAAACTATATCATAATTTCAATTATGGTAAGTGATTAAATTCCTCATAAATAAATGTATTAAACCTAGTTTATTGTGAATATAAATGTGTGTCATACCCAGCGAACCTATATCCATCTTTGATAATATGTCCAAGTGGAAACAATACCCTATAATATTTTACATCATTAATTAAATACTACTTATAGTAATTGAAATTACTCTATATATCCATCTATCCTATATTAATAAATGAATACATTCCTTAAATATGATCAATTAGATTGAATTTACAATAACTCCCTAAAGCATTTTAAGATAAAATACTGCCTTAATAATTTCTATCCGTAGTTCATATAGATTCATCTATTTTCATATTTATTCATTATTTTATTTGATAATATTGTAAATTTTTTTTTACTGATATAAATTTTAGAATTGAATAGCATGTTTTCTCAGTGAATAAAGAAAATTTTAATGAAATAAATATCATAGAGTTTATCCAATTATTCAACAAAAAATGACAGTTCAATTACAAGGTTGTCACAATGTCATTTCCCTTGACACTCATATTTATATCATTGTCCACTCTAACTCAATAATATTTAAATCAAATTCATCCATCCACATTGCATTTATTTCCTCATCAGTAAAAAACTTTTTATTTGTAGTAGTTTCCCCATTGTCTACTCAGTTAACCTCTTAAACATGAATCAGATGCGACATCATTTTCTCATCAACCTCAAATTGCTCTAAATGTAGACGGATTGTCATTTTCAAATCATCATCTTCTATTTTCCTCTATACAACCACTGTTGAATCAATTTGTATTGATCTCAAAATTATATAGTTGTTAGATATATAGGATGAACTAAAACTATAATCCTTGAATTTTCAAGTTGAATAATATATTCCACCTCTTATGGATTAACTATTATCATTGGTGGAATGAATTTTATGGTAACCAATCTGAACATATCCCGATGTGAAAATTGTGTGATGAATCATTAAATTCTTATGATGCATTCTCATGTATGTCCCTCATAGTCAACCATCAAGATATACTACCACATTATTTTACCATATTTCATTGGAATATAAGATATAAAGGATCTAAATTGAAATTAACTAGAGTTACTAAGGAATATTCTTTCTTGTATATAGTTGGATTGAAAACGAGTTTGAATTTTTTGATTCTATTGAACATCTCTTTAGATAAATCACTATGGTTCTATATTTAAATGTATATCACTTGACAACTTTTGGAAGAATCATTAAAATTCAAACCAATAATATATATTTAGGAATTAGTCATAAAACATGATTGATGGAGATGATAATAGATATTTTTTTTCTATCTTCATGCATTTCAACGACTATCATTAACATCACTCCATTAAATGATTCAATTAGATAATCCTTACTTATTATCACCACTTATCCCACTGACTCATCAGGACTTATATTGGGATGATATATTTCACTTCTATTAAATCATCATTATGAATTTAAATAGATTAGAACCTAATGATTGACCATTCATCGTCATAAATTAGTGCACCATGAATGTCTGGTTAGTCTACTCATTACCTCGAGTCATGTGAACCAAACAAGTTAGATAAAAAGGGTGTGAGATTAATATGAACTAATTTAAATATCTATAAATGGATATATTATATGGATAGAGCTATATATTAACAAAATTAAAGGCATCATCAATGTAAAACATGTTAGGGAATAAACATTGAATGATATACTTATGTTCCAACAATTCAACATTAAACTCACCAAATTGTTATTGAGATATCAAATGATATTGTGTAGTCAAACCTAGGATTTATATCACTTAATCTTCATATTTTTAAAATATAAAAAATAATTAAGTACATGTAATTAGAACATTGATAACATCATCAAATATTTTTATAATGGTTTCAATGAATGGAAATTGAGATTTGACTCTCAATTGTTGGAAGTGTCATGTAGATCCACTGTTGATTTTCTAAAAACACCAAACACAATAACCCATAGAGAAGATTTAATTTTTAAATTAGTAAATTAAACATAATATACCATATGAATGTATGTAACTATTTTTATGTATTGGAAGAAGACGTACATACATTTTTTTCTATATTACATTGGAAACATAATAAATCACATATAAATATCTTGAACACCCTCTAAATACATTAAGTGAGTCCACGATATATTTCAAATATAACATTTCAAGACCATATGGAAGGAAAATAAATAAAAGTATGTTCTTATAAACCTAGTAAGGGGTTACATAAAATGGAATATATCAATGATATATAACAAATTAAAAATTTATATACGTTATTAGTCAATAAAAATTCCATAAATTAAGTAACATTACATGAAATATATTAATGGATAAAACAACACATGGGAAACTATAAATAAATTAAAAATATTGAAATTTATGATACCTCACTTATTAATACTCTAGAAATGACATCATGGTCTTACTATTAATGCCTCATTCTAAGGAAGCATGATCTTACCATAATTTCCTCATTCCAATTCAACTTAAATAACATCGAGGAATCTTTATTTGAAATTATGTTCATCTGGGATTCAATAAACTAGTATTCCCATCCTAGATTGTATCATGATTCCTACTTAATTTATATAATGGATATAAATTACCCACCAATCAAATAAAAGATTTTAATGCATTCCTCTTGTTTTGTAAAAAATACAACAATTTATCTTTAATATGGCGTAACAATATATAAATAACCATATAGAGTCAAGTATATAGAATGTAAATTTTTCCCTATTTATGGGAATAATTTATAGAGTTATATTACCTCTAATAAAATCATATATAATAATAATTATATGGTTTAATAAACATTAAAATTTTGTTAAACATAACCAATGTATTAAATAATATGCACAAATATTAGAAAATGATGTTAGAAGAATAAAAAAGGGTGTTAGATAACATATAATAAATCCCTTTTCATAATATGATAAATAAACCATAAATTTGTGTTACGTCCTAGACTTGAATTCCACTTAATGGGTTCTATACTCTCGGTGGGGCACATAACCTTAAGTGCATCTCCCCAAATTCAAGAGGCAGTCGACTAGTAGCTAGGGCCTCAGGTGTGCCCATGGGGAGACTATATCCTATTTACCAAAGTGTAGTGTTGTAGATAAATATAATAAAATGACAATAGAAGAAGAAAAATAAGTAAACATAATGCATATCAGAAAAAAGATCCAACTATAATTCCCAGACACCAGTAGCCCAGAGACGATCCATTATTTTAATACATTTCATGATTAGAAGGAATCAAATCCCTAAGGACAGATTAGTTAAGTATTCTTGAGAAAGAGAATAAAAACATAAACGTTGAATTATAGTTTATAAAATAAAACACATCATTGATAATACTTTAATCATGACATTATTCCCTTTTCTTAACCCTATATATCAATCATAAAACACTTCTTGACATTCGAGAAAAATAAAACATAAGAAAGGGGTGAGATCAGATGCTCAGTAAGGATAAAAAATATAGAAGAAGATATCAAAAATAGGAATAAACTTATAAGGAAAGGTAAAAAAACAAAAGAACAAGACTTTTAAAACATTATCTCCAGAATAATATGGAAATAATAAATCAAATAATTCCATTTAAACATACACATGGTTATTCTACCAATCATATTATAAGGACCCAGTCTTATTAAATTACATAACCTTGAATTTAGTCAATAACTCACTTACATTCACAATGAGGATCTTTTCATGTTTATAGATTTATATAATTTCTACATAATACATTCATAACATTTCACATTAATACAGGGTTGATACCAGAAAACAGTATTCATTTATTCCAAAATATAAATCATTCAAATAAAACCATATTTCTTTGAAAAATATTCATAACATTTAATGTGGAATCATTATTTCTCCAACAAATCCTTATAACCATTAAAAAAATTTAAAAACATGTAATGAGATAAAAAATCAATGTAAGGGATATAAAAAGAAGAAAAGAACACATTAGTCCATGAATACTTGTAACATAATAAATCATTTTCAAAAATAAATCCATGTCAACCATATAAAAATTCTTTGTAAAACATGATATTTCTTTATTATTTAAACCAAAATTATAGAACATCAATAAAACCATAATTTTATCTTGGTCATTTACGTATATAATTTTGTAACCCTCTTGGCTACCTTATAATTTATAACCCTCAATGCTACCTTACAATTTCTATGATCATTGAAGTTACAATAGTTGTTACTATATGGCTGACCACCAACTTACATATATTCAATGCATTATCAATAGATATAGGTCCCAAACTTACTTATTAAAATTCCCATTAAGTATAACACAATCATACAACAAGAATAATTTAATAAAATCTTTTCTTTTGAATTTCATAAAACAAAATTTTAAAACAGATTCTTAAAAGAAAAGTCCCATATACGTAACATATAACTATAGTGAGGATATATAGAGTGGATGGAATATGTATATAAACTATAAATAGACATAATTAAAAAACGTATATAAAAAATTAATCACAAAAAAATTTAATACCACATAAATAATGAAGTAGTCTGTTAACCCAAATAATAGAAGTCGGGTTAAGAATTCCCTTACCTCGGGTTTGTCTTACTTAAAACATGTTTAAACCTCATGTATAATGGATAAAAGAGTTTCATTAATATCTTTAATAAAATTATTCATGTTTATAATTCCCTATATTATCATTTCATTACATAAATTTTTCCATTAATTGATAGTATTTCATCCCTTCTACTATTTTGGGTGCGTTCTTTGCATGATTTACATGATCCGTTCATGATTGAGATTCTAGTTGATTGGAAGTGAAACTTATGAATAGGAATTGAATTTTATAAATATATTTCCATAAATATAAATTATAATATTTACCATTTTTAATTCTAAAATAAGGATGATTCATAAGTTAAAAAATTATTGATATTTTTTATGTCATTTTGGCGATTCTTCGATCGTAATGAAATCATTTTGTTTCATAAATTGATAACATGTATACAAAATGATTACCGGACCATATATAAGATATAATACATATATAATAATACATTTTAACCATAAAAAGGTTTTCAGCACCAATATTGAAATAAGTAATATAAATTGAAATCACATCATCTGTGATGTTGTTAAATTGGCACATCACGAACGATATTTTAATTTCTTGAATAAGTTGGAGAGGAGAAGAAGTATAATGGGGAATCATATATAAACATGATGAAATCTAAAATATGTAATATAATAGATCATTCATTCATCTCATATAAGTTTAGGTTAAAATAGTGTAATAAAATAATGGAATTTAAAAGGAAACACATGAAAATGAAAGAAGATTCTTACCTCTTGATATCTTCTTCTTGAGATCCTCCTTAAAGCCTTTGGTTTTGACCTTTTGGTGAGACCAATAGTTCTTAGAAATGGGGAAGTGTCTTGGAAGGATTATTTGGTAGAACATAGGTAGGGATAAAGGCTCCATAGGTGTGGGAGGAAGAGGGGAATGATGGTGGTATTTATAGCAGATAAGAGAAGAGATTTTACATTATTTAAATCATTATTATAATAGTTTTGCTCAAGACTATGAATAGTGTTGATTCATGTGACCCCAAATAGTAATAATTACATCTGAGTTAAAAAAATGGGTTTTTATCACTTATGATGTCTTAAATATTGAATTTAATTGATAATATGAATATACGGTAATTTACCATATTTAACTATTCATCAATAATTCGTGAATTTCATAAAAATCCCAAAAACTCACCCTAACCATTTATCGATGTATATAATTCAAAAATGAACTCCATTTTTTTAAAATATTTTTCTAAATATTTTAAATTAAAATTTTAAATTAAATCATAATCTACTAAAAAATAAATATTTTAAATCTATAACTCATTTTTTGACACCTTGAAAATTTAATCAACATTTCATTATCATATAACATTAAGAATATAAAATAATAATACAATTTAATATTCATTAGGGTTATATTACTATTCATATTACTATTTATAAATCTATGTTACTGTTCTCCAAAAATGAAGTCGGTTCCATCAGACTACAAATAACATTTTGATCATAGTTGTAAATGACCAGTTTTCAAAATTCAAAGAATAGAAAAAAATATATGTTTAAAGGATTGTCAAAAATATCTAGATAAAATAGAGTTTCATTAATTTAAATTTATTTTTAAAAACAAGGGGTGTTACATTATCCCCACCTTTCAAAAATTGTGTCCTCGCAATTTTATATAATTGTTAAACAAGTGAGGGTACCATCCCCTCATAACATTTGTAGATTCCCATGTTTCTTCTTAAACCATGTGGTTTATCCACAAAACCATTACCTTTTGTATTAACTTTTTTCGAAATACTTCTTCTCTTTTATCAAGCATCTGAACAGGTTGTTTTCATAAGAAAGTTTCTCTTCCAGCTGAACTACTTCTGGGTTCAAAACATGAGATGACTCTGGCATATACTTTGACAACATCGAAACAAGAGAAATATTGTGTACCTGAGACAAAATCACGTGCAAAGGAACTTTTTTAGTGACTGGTATTACAATTTCTAGGATTTCATAAGGTCCAATAAACCATTGAATTTTCTTTCCTTTCTTACTAAAATGTGTAACACTCTTCCATGGTGAGATTATAATAAAAAATTATCACCAACATATAAAGAAAAGTCTTTCCTCAGGATTTATGCATAACGTTTCTTCCTACTGTGAGCTATCCTCATTTGTTGCTAGATCATCTTCACTTTCTCAACCACTTCCTCTACAAATTTTGGTCCAATTAACTTCATTCCCCCAAACATCATCCCAAAACGATGGAGTTCGACACCACTTCCCATACAATGCCTCAAAATGCTCCACCTGTATACTGGATTGAAAACTATTATTATAAGAAATCTCAACTAAAGAAATATGTTGATCCCAACGTCCCTTTTAGGCCATTGAAAATTCTTAAAGAGTATCCTCTAATGTCGAAATCATTCATTCTGATTTCCCATCTAACCGAAGATGAAATTCTGTGTTGAAATTTAATTTTGTTCCCAACTACTTCTAAATGACCTTCCAAAAGTTATAAGTGATCCTTTGATCCAGGTCAGATACAATGGAAATTGGAACTCTATATAACCTTATAATCACTTTGAGGTACAATCAAGAAATCTGATCAAACAACATTATATCTTGAATAGAATGAAAATGTACAGATATAGTCAGTCGATCAATAAAAACACCAATTTCATTATTACCCCGAGAAGTATTAGGTAGTCCCATAATGAGGTCTGTGGATATATTCTCCCACTTCCACTTGGAAAATGGTAAATGATTAAGCATACCCTTCGGTAACTATCGTAATAATTTTACCAATTGACATGTCAGGCATTTAATGGTAAAATAAGCAACATCCCATTTCATTCCATCCCACTAGTAATACTCCCAATAGTCTCTATACATCTTAGTACTACATGGATGAACTAAAAATGGAGCTCTATAAGCTTCACACAACAATTCATTCTTCAACTAGGAATCATAAGGCACACAGAACCTTTTAAAAAATCTTAAAACTCAATATTTATCGAGGTAAAATTCAGGAAACATAACCATTTTTCCAATTATAACTTTTTCTATAGCTCACGGTCTTCTTTCTATGTTTTCTTAATTCTATCAAATAACGATGTCTGCACAAAACCAAGAAACAAAATAGATGTATTTCGCGCACTAATAACTTCTAAGCCAAAATTTATCAAATTATTAATCAGGGGATCATGTTCAAAACGTAAAATTATTAATAATGCATGATGTTGTTGACTCAAGGCATCTTCCACATTGTTTTCTTTTTTCCATATAGTAATTTATTGTGCAATCATAGTACTTTATCAATTAAATACATTTCTTTGCCTCATGTTTAATTCCTTATGAGTGAATATATACTTCAAACATTTATATTCAGTATATATTTAACATTTGGATGTGTATAAATGATGCCTTGATGTTATCATAGAAAAATATTATAGCTACAAATTCCCAATCATGTGTGGGATAATTTCACTAATGAGGTTTTAGTTTTAAAAAATAATATGCAATTACATGACCATTCTACATCAGAACACAAAAAATACCCTTCAATAAAGTATCATTGTAGATGAAAAACTCCCCAATTTATGAAGGCAAGGCCAAAACTAGAGAATTCATCAATGTCTTATTTAGTTTCAGAAAGTAAACATCACATTATTCCATATGAATAAATTTAACCCCTTTTTTTCATTAACATAGTTAGTGGGATAGATAACCATGCTTTTTTAACAAACCATCAGTAATAACCGTCTAATCCAATAAAACTTGAATATCTATAACATTTTTAGCTCTTGGCCATTCATTAAACACTTTTGTTTTGCTAGGATCAACAATTATTCCATCCTTATATATAATGTGCCCAATAAAATAAATTTATTTCAAAAAAATCACACTTACTAAATTTCATTTATAGTTTCATTTCCATTATGGTTTTCAAAACAACCCTTAGATGTTTTTCATGTTCCTCTTTACTCATATAAAATTTAGGAATTATCATCAATGAAAACAACCAAAAACATATCCAACAAGTCAAGAAATATTCTATTCATAAGATCCATGAATAAATCGGCTGTATTAGTAGACCGAAATTACATAACAAAAAATTCATAATGCCCATATGTAGTACAAAAAGTTGTTTTCTTAATGTTTTCCTTCTTTAACTTCCTATGATTGAATCCAGATCTCATCCCAATCTTGGAAAAGTACTGAGCTCTTGGGTGCTGATCAAACATGTCATCAATATGAGAAAAAGGATAATTATTTTTAACAGTAATGTTATTCAAGGCTATATAATCATTGAAAAGTCTCATGGATCCATCTCCCTTTTCAATGAACAAAAACAGGGCACCCCATTGTGAAGTGATAGGATTAATTAAGGCTTTACCAAGAAACTCCTGAAACTAAATTTTCAATTCAATAAGTTCTTTTTTCACCAATCGATATGGGGGTTTTGAAATTGTCTTAGCATCAGGAACTAATTCAATTGTGAATTTTAATTTTCTATTAGGTATAACACCATGTATCTAATCAAAAAATCATCATGATATTCATCTACCACTATAACATAATTAATCTGATATGTTCCCTTATTTTCAAAAATATTATCAAGATAACTTTCATTTCCCTATTTCAATAGTTTTATTGCTTCTGGATATGTTATAAATTGTATGGGTCTATTGTTTTATAAAAACTGAAATACTTTCTGAAAAAAACTTCTTTTTCTCCATAGTCAACCTTAGTATGATAAAAAAAAGTCCAATCTATTACAAGAATGACAACAAACTGTACTAAGGGAAAACAACATGGTTTGCAGGTAATGTATTTCCAAATACCATCATAGAAAGATTCTTATAGTTCGACTTTTCTATAATATTTCCCCTAGTGTTTTAAAAATTTGTTCTGATCTTATTTATTGAGGTGATATTTAAAATTTTCCCTAAAATTCATCAGATTTAATGGAATGTGAAGACCTCATATTGAACAAAACATTAGAAAAATATGAGTAAAAAAACAAGGTACATGATACAACTTCATTGGATGGCCTGATTTTTGATCATGTAGTCACACAGGATCTCACTACCCCATTCTTCATATAGTCTAGCTTCTTTACATCATTCATATCTCTCATAGGACAAGCATTTTCATAATGACCCATCTCACCACATTTAATGCACCTTATAGTTTTGTTATCCGGATTAGTTTTATGATCATTTTCATTTCAATCTTTGGCCATGTGTCCAAAATTACCACATCCAAAACACTTCCCAGTTTTGGTAAGGAATTATCTAGGGTCATTTTTACCACAATTTTCAGAAACTGTGAATTGTAATTTCATACAATCATATTTCATTTGTTGATTCTTACCCATTTCATTCAATCTAGACCTATTTTTCTCATTGTTTTCTAAATATACGTGATCAACAGCTGACTCTATCTCTAACTTCTCAGCACATTGAACAAGTTTCTCATAACATTTGAATTTTCAGGTGGCCAATTACCTTTAATAACATTGATTTAATAATTAGTAAACGTGGTTCATTTTTTCTATAAAGTTACAATTTAAGATTTGGACCATACCTCACAAGTCGAGTGAAGTTTTCTTCATACCCCACCACTAAATATTTTTTATTTTTCTTCAATTAAAGTAATTTCCCCCCCATCATATGATGCACCACCTTAGGAAAATATATTTCAACGAAATGGATTTTAAATCCTTCCCATGATAAGAAATCAATATCCTCTCTATCCCTGAAATTTTTGACCATTAACCACCACAGACCATCTTCACATTCAAAACAATACATGGAAAGACTTACCTTTTGATAATATAAATACCCCATAACATCAAATATCTTTTTAGGGTCCTTAATTCATCATTTCGCTGCTACTGGATCAGAAAATCCATTGAATGTAGTAGGGTGTAGTCTTGTAAAATGTTACATTATCATCATGTTCCATTGTGGTAACTATGGTTGTTCTATTGAATGGATTATACAATCATTTATTGCATGCATTAGAAGATACATTACTATGAAAAACTAATCTATTAAAGTCCCTACCATTTTGGGTTGTTGATTTGGAAGGATATTGTTCTGTCAGTGCCTCTCCAATTCAGGTTCCATGATTCTTTTACAGAGAACCATTCTGAACAAACATATCTTAGTTGAAACTAAATTGTAATATTTAA
Organism: Viscum album; assembly: GCA_963277665.1. Lineage (NCBI taxonomy): Eukaryota > Viridiplantae > Streptophyta > Magnoliopsida > Santalales > Viscaceae > Viscum > Viscum album. The sequence continues at coordinate 943,176,665 of OY728129.1, forward strand.
ATTATACAACATTATAAATTTATCATTGAGTAAAAATAATTTATGGTATCATGTTAACATCATCATATCCCCTAATGTAATCTAAACCATCCTCTGCCACCAACTATAAGGAATCATCCATATTACATTATATAATATTGAATTATGTAAAGAAATCACTTCCATTAAAATTTAGGATCATTTCAAGTTTATGTCTTTGAATAATTGGGACATAATACATTCATAACATTAAACATTAATACAGTGTGGATTGCATAAAACAATATTCATTTCTTCCAAAATATGAAACATTTCAAATAAAACCTGATATCCTTGAAAAATATTCATAACATTTAACATGGAATCAATATTTATCATAAACATCATTATAAACTATGATAATATTTTAAAAACTTGGAATGAGCACAAAAATACCAATAAAGGATTTTTAAACTAGGAATGAACACATTATTCCACGAGTAATTGTAATGTTTGAAATCATTTTCAAAAAGACATATTTTTCACCTATATAAACTTACTTTGTGAAACTTTATATTCCCAAGACATTTCCACCAAACATATAGAACATAAATAGAACCATAAAGGTATCTTGGGGATTTAGTTACATAATCTTGTAACCCTCTCGGTTACCATATAATTTGTACCCTAACGACGACCTTACAATTTGTGTGAACATCGTTGTTACACTTGGAGTAACCATACAGATGTCCTCCAACGTACACATACCCAATGTATTGGAGGGAGATATAGGTCCCACTATTCTTCCTAAAAAATTAAAATAACTACAACACAATCTAACAATATGAATAATTTCAAAAGAAACATTCTTTTCAATTTTGTAAAATAGAAGTTTAAAAGAGGTTTTTAAAAGATAAGTGCCTTATATATATAATATAATATAAGTGAGACATAATAGGGTGGATGAAATAATTATATACATTGTAAATACAAATAATGAAAAAAATATATTCAAAATTCATCACACAAAAAATTTTATACCACATAAACAATGATGTAGAATGTTAACCCAAAGAATTGAAATTGGTTTAAGAATTCCATTACCTTGGGTTTGTCTCACTTAAAACTTGTTTAAACCTCCTATATAATAGTAAAAATAGTGTTATTAATATATTAAAGAAACATATTCATGTTTATAATAACTTATATGTTCATTTCATAAAATCATTTATCCGTTTAATTGTTAGTATTTTGTTCCTTCTATTGTTTTGGGTGCCTTCTTTACAAGATTTCCATGATCGGTTAATGATGGATATTCTTGTCGATTGGAAATGAAAAACTAGAATTAGAATGGAATGGTATGTAAATTTATAAATAACCATAAATTATACAATTTATCATTTTAATTTTCATAAGAGGATGATTCATATGTAAAATATTTTTTGTATTGTTCAGGTTATTTTGGCTATTCTTCGATTGTAATGATCTCATTTTGTTTCCTGAATTAATAAATCTGGTAAAAAATGTGTACATAACATTATAGAAGATATAATACAAATATTATAATCTGCTTCAACCATAAATTTTTTTAATGAACATTCATGAATCAAGTAAAATAAATTTCAATCACATCATCCACGATGTCAGAAAATTGACATGTCACAGAAAGTGTTATAATTTCTTTAATAAGTGGGAGAGGAGAAGAAGTATAATGGTTAATATTCCATAAAAATAATGATATCCGGAATATGTAAGATATTTTATCATTCAATACTCTTTGATAAGGGTAGGGGAATATAGTATATGAAATGAAATTAATTGAAAAGGGAACACATGAAAATGAATAAAGATTCTTACATATTGATCAATTCTCCCTGAAATCCTCCTTAAGGACTTTGGTTTGTTTCATTTGGTGAGACCACCAGGTCATGGATGAGAGAAATGGTCTTTTGAGGAGTATTGGGAAGAATGTAGGTTGGGCTCAAGGATTAAGAGGTGTGGTATGAAGAGGAATGAGGGTGGTAATTATAGTGGAGGAGAGGAGGGATTTTAAATTATATTAATCATTATTATAATATCATTGCTCAATACTATGAATAGTATTGATTCATGTGACCCCAATTAGTAATAATGTCATGTGACTATGAATCAAGGGGGATTAAATCACTTATGATTTCATAAATAGTGTATTTAATTTTTAATTTGAATATAAGGTATTTTACCGTATTTAACTATTCATAAAAAATGAAATAATTTCAGAAAAAAAATCCAAAAACTCATCCTAACCAATTTTAAACCTGTGGAATTCAAAAAATAACTCCATTTTTTGAAAATAATTTTTTAAATATTATTAATTTAACTTTTAATTAAAATCATAATTTATTCAAATAAAATAATTATAAATCTATAAATCATTTTTATCACCTATAAAAATTATCAAAAATCTCATGATCTTGTAAGATTATGAAAATAAAATAATAATAAAATTTACTATCCATTAGGTTCACATTACAATTAATATGACTATTAATAAGGGTTTGTTACTATTCACCAAAAATCAAGTTGTTTTCATTAGACTTTATATAACATACTGATCATAATATTAGATGACCATTTTTCAAAATTAATAGAATAAAAGTAGAAAATTTATGTTTACAGGATAGTTATAAATATCTACACAAAATAAAGATTCATGCATTAGAATTTATTTTAAAAAATTTAGGGTTTTACATAAATAATCACACGTAAAATCAATAAAGAATCTCACAATGAGGGAATTCATAAAGTGGAACTTCTTAAATATACCATCAAGGATTCAGACAAGATACCATACCTAATTGGGTAAGACAATAGCCAAAACTCAAACATAATTCTCCCAGGAGACTACCAATACATCGTGGAGAGATAGAGGTCCCTGGTCGACACATGTAAATTCCAATGCATTCCTATTATGAAAGTGTTAAATCATAACCGCCATAAGCATTTGTATTAAAACTAGAAAAATGAAATATCACTACTTTAACCATAAACCATGAATGGTATAAAAATAGAACATCCAAATTCAAGCAAGCAGTAAGCCTTCAATACAATATGGAATATTTCATAATAATATATCACCCTTAATTAATCAAAAGATCCAAAAAAGGATGTTGACATAGATGAAATTGATCTAACAAAATCATTAAAACTCTTTTAGAAATATACCTTTTTACATTGAAATCATTTGAAATCCTGTGTAATTATAAATGAAAAATTATCATTTTAAAATTACCTAGTAATATTGTAAGTTAATCTTAAAAATGACGATACATGAAAACCACATAAAATAATCACTTTCTCTGTATAAATTAAAAAAATTCATTCATTAATTTTTTGAAAATGTCTTATAGTACAACATTAAGAAAATATAAGAATGATTCCTTTCAAAATGTTTTATAAAAACTAAATCATGGGTATAAATGGATTCAACAATATTCTACAAATATAAACATTATTTTCAAATTCATGTATAAGAAACATATATGTGGATGAAAAATATGTCCTAGTAGATAGTTAGGTATAAAAAATCATGGTTATTAATGACATTGTGAAATTAAACCCTCCCTTATACTTTCCTTTAGTTGAGGTCATTTTATTAACAAGTATAATGGTTAAAAAATATCATTAAATCATACTAGTACCATATCCATATTTATGATGTCATATATTATTCCTTTATGACATTATATTACACGTTTATTAATAATTTCCATGTTGAAGCAACGTTTCGGGTAATAATTGCATTCTTTATCATACATGTTTTAACATGTCATTTTTTATCGTATTACATAGACAATAATTTACATAATTATAGAATCTCAAAGATGAAATATATATCATATATAATATTTATATCAATATATATAATATATACATAAATAAAATGGAACACACCATTCATGGAGAAGCTAGGTCGTACGTACGCATGAACATTGTTAACTTTTTCTTATCATATTAAATTGAAATGAATAACACACACACACACACACACATATATATATATATCATACTAATAGAATTATTTTATCGTATATTTCATGCTTATTAAAAATATTAATTCTTATAATAATTCTTGGATGTTGAACATGGATGATGAGTCACATCGTGTCAATGAGACGGTAAGTCGTATGTACGTACGTGCAACTATATCACTTTGTTAATGGTTAAATGGTATGTAATGGGATGGAATATGAATTTTAAATAAACATTATAATGTTATATTTATTATTTACATCCATTATAATCTTTTTTATACCCATATAAATAAAGTGTACTTGAAAAACAATTTGCACCAAGACGTGTAGACAATAAGACTTACGTAAGCACACATGGTGATATTGTTTTTATATAGGATGGGTAAAAGGAGGAATATGGATTTTCCATAATTAAAATAAAATATAATCATATATAATGTACTAAAGTTATTATTTTAGTTTAGAAAAAATTGGCAAATATGAATAAGAAGTACGAATGAACTTTGAAAGAAGTGATAAAACAATTACCTATTTTCAGGTGTCTAATTTTAATTTTCACCAAAGGACTCCATAGGATGGCCTTCAGCCCAAAGGTTCTCCTCAAGGATGAATTTATGGATTTTTAGAGAGGAAATTGGTAGGTGATGTATGATAAAAAGGGCTTTGGATGTGTGAATTAAAGGGAAGGAGAAGTTCCCTTTTATAAGAGTGGTGAGGGGCATTTTAAGAAAATCTTGAAATATAAATTTATTATAAAATGATTTTCAAATTATAATAGATCCAAGTTGGTTCAATTTGTCGATGAGATTAGGATGGGTCGAAATAATCACAACCAGTATGTTTTAGACATGTTTTGGTTAGAAATATAACCTTTTTTTTGGATTTATCATATTGTCAAATAAGTTTACTCTTACCACGTCTTCCTGTTTTTTATATTATATGGTTAATATTGTTACTATAAAATTTCAAGAGAATATCAAGTAGATCATTACTGATATTTTACATATTATATATGTCATTTGAATGAATCTTATATTTTTATGACTATTATATCATTTAATAAATTATTGTTTGTTTTAAAAAATTATTTATGTCAATTTTGAAACTATTTAGTAAATATTATTTTTGAAAACGTCAGAAACAAATTACTCCTTATGTGAAAAAGAATAAACTCATACATAACATGTCAATGATTTCCAAAAAATTCTTTGATGCCCTTAAAAAGACCAAATTAAATTTATTTTATTATTTATTATATCATTTATTTGAATCATTCATTAATAAGGTAATCAATGCATCATCGTTGTGTCATAAATAAATTTATTTATATAATGTATAAAAATTATAAATAAAATACCATGATGTATGAAATAATTTTATATTTCTAATCACTATTTATTGTCAAAGTTATCAATTATATAACCCCACCATCAATTTTGTTTTGTAAAATTATACATGTTTATGTTACATTTCCCTTTACATTAAATTAATTATTATAAGTGCTCATTTTCACAGAAAATTGGCCCCCAAATGCTAAATATTCGGCCTAAGGATTTTTTGGTCTCCCATTATTCAAAATTTAATATTATGACACATGTTATGGTAGTTTTATATTATTATAATATTTTTTCACCTTTATTTAAATGAATTTACCCTTTAACCATGGTAAATAAAAATAATTACCGAAGTTACTATTCATAATGTCCAAATATAAAATGTACCTATTTACAGTATTTGTATATTCTGATTAAAAATATTAAATAAATTTTTCTATATTCAAAACACAGAAGTTTCAGTAGTTAATTTAATATTATTCCCCATTGTCAAAATGAGAAAACACGTTTTTTGAAAATAAAAAACCATCAAAATAATGACATGTGTTTATATCTAATTTTAAGGTGAAAATATATCCAATGACATAAAATATATTAAATGATAAAAATATAATCAAATTGTACTTTAAAACCATTCATGTCATGCCCCTATCCCCACAAAGTGTACCCCTCATGGGTCCGCAATGTAAAAAGGGAGATAATTACCCCCGAGTCCCGCCTTCAGTAGGCCCCGGGTTGGCGACATGCACCGAGGGTATAATAAACACACAACTGAGAGGCATTACCCTATAATAGAACACATGTAGATCATAGAGATAAGATAGACACCAATCAACTCCAACTCAGACTGAAATATAAACGATAACCCAAGTACACATATGAAATGCCATGAAAAAGTACTACAACTTAAAGGGGCAAACTGCAAGTAACCAGATGAAAGTAAAAACAGCAGCAACCAAAATCCCGAACAGCTCCTGCAACCCCAAGCTAGTAGAAACCAGCTTGATCTCCAACCTTCTCCAAGTGACCTAAAAATAGTTCATATATACATAGGGTGAGAATAACATTATACTCAATAGGATCCTCCCTGAAGCCTCTCGTGCAAAAGTATAGAAAGCATGCTAAAGCACATCTAACAACAAGTGAAACTAACTCGTCAACTAAATAGGTATTCTTAGTTCCCAACCTCACCATCGATACTCTCACCAAGTAATGCATATAAGAATATATCATATAATAAAGAATATAAAGGGCACCCTGCTACTACTTCCCCACTGGTTGGCCGCTATTCCCCAACGTCGCACGTCCTGAGCATCTCTCTCCAAAAGGATTTCCTGCAGACACCCAGGAGAATCACCACAATATGAATCCTGTGCAACAAAACCACCATGTCCACACACCAAAGTAACCAGGTAGTTTCTGGGAGCCACCACAGCTCGCATAACTGTATCATACGTTAGGTATTATACCTCAATTCGTTATAGCCCATTCCCTGAGTAAGGATCCCCAAGCCATCACACCCTATACACAATACACCAATAGTAGTACATAGAAAACTATATCCAGAATATATGTGTGTGAATAACTACAAGCCATTACATCTCTCTACACACATATACAGGTAAAACTAACCAATGTTCCTGCCAGCACCAGTAACTCCCAAGTGAAGAGAGCGAGGCCAAAGGGGGTAGTCAGCCATCCATCCTACCACTGGAATGTTGGGGAAAACACCCCCCAAGGCTCAGAATCCGCATGGTGTCAGTTTCCCCTACTAACAGAGTGGAGTAGCGTATAGAAACAAAAAAAGTACCGTATATATTATATCTCACAACTACACTATGGGGATTACCTAGTCTTAGACACAGCTGCAGCTAACCTCTCTCAGACTTCGGGCTGCTACTTCTAAGTCTAGGCATCCTATAAGCACACTACCATTTAAAGATCTTTATTAGATTACTTCATTCCCTTTTTATCAGTTCTAGTGCATGTTAAATAATTCTTTAAACATTAATTAACCACGAACAATTCCACATTAAATTTCATTAGCATCACACCCAAAGTCAATTGTTCCTTCAAAAATTACAACCTCATCATTATTCCAGCAACTGTATCCCCATGGTTTAACACCATTTATTCAATTGTTCATTATAGAAATACTTTCCCACCTTCCCAAGAATTATAAAATAACATTATATGCTACTAAACACAGGGGGATCAACATGGTAAGTAGATGTACTACACATCGAGTCTTTTCCGGTTATAGTAAGATCATATACCCATCCTTCCTTGAGAAGCTAAACATGGAAAGCACGATGCATACCTTGAATGTATTCACCTCTTTTGGAAGAAGGGTATGTAATACCAGCTACCTTGAGCAGTGGGGAAAAGAGAATCAGATAAACAACCAATCAAAATTACCAAGCATCAAACAATCACATCCACTCCATTCCACCATCCTTGGTTTCCTCCCTGACACCCACATGCATAAACCGATGCATCTCGCCACTCTAGGTGTAATCTGCTGCCACAACCAAAATCCTCCGTGCCCCTACATGTCACAACAGCCATCCAGAATCACATCACAACACAAACAGAAGGAAAACAAACACCACATTTAATTAGGCTCTTTCCCCTTTAAAAAACAAGAGGGTAACTCAGAATCCTTTAAGGAATTATCAAACAATCAGTTCTTTAATCCATCTTGAATTAATAAATTTATTATTCATAGGTTCCAAATTCGGTAAACCTAATCAGTAAGCTATCAAAAATAATTAATCATGCTTACTGTACCAATTTGATTAACATCCAATTACAACTAGAACCATATTAGTTTACATGTCTCTTTATCATTAGCCAAATAATTATCAATTAATCCCAATTTATGTTCTTTACTGATTTCCATCAAGAACTAACAACTAATCAAAGAAATCATAGATATTACACTATCTAGAAAAACATGAGGTAATAACATACGATCAATATCAATTTATTTATCTGGTTAAAAATAATTACTATGTCAATTCCATTTTCATCCAGTGGAATTAAACATGATAATAGTATAGTTACATGTAAAAGAAAATAGAAGCAATGAATCCCCTACCTCAGAGAGTTCTTGACGTTCTTTATCCACACAACGTGTCACAATCCCCCTCTTGCGCCAACTGCATCCACCCGAGGATGCCACGATACGACCGCACTAGCCAAACCCCAAGAAAAACCCCATTAGAATCATGGAGATTACTTGATATAATATGGAAGGGAGAAATATGAGAAGATGGTCCCAAAGTAATGATGATAAAATATAACTTATATCAAGGATTGATCAATACAGCTGGGTTACATCCAAATAGAGTGAAACCGATCCAAGGAGTAAAGTTTGATTGTGCAACTCCTACAAAAAGGATTGAAAGTTTCTATCATCTCATACCCGAGAACAAAGAGGAAGAACAAGGGAGGATGATATATTGTCTCTTTTGAAGATTTAATGGGGTGACAGTTTATGATACACTTAATTCCCCATTAAAAGAGGATCGCATTAACCAATGTGGTTTGACTGAGTCAAAACATCCCGAGCCATAGGAATAATTAATATAGGATTTATGGTCTTTTAATTATCCATCTTAATTTTAGGGTTGCAATGTCACAGACGGTTCACCATTCCAACACCATATGAGAGAGATATGTTGGATGTAAGATCCCGTATTATTATTATTATTATTATTATTATTATTATTATTATTATTATTCTTATTGGGTGTTTTTTGGACCCGAGACACGAAGCATAATTTAATATACCACATTAGAATTGAATCGATCTTATTAATGACAGGATCACATCGCCACTGGTGAGAAGTCAATCGGACATCGCACACGGGAGTTATGGTGGGTCGAAGATTTAATAATAATATTAAATCTATTAATTCATCAGCATTTTAGGTACTCAATCCAAAAACCAGAAAAAGACATCCAATATTGGAATCATAAATTCTGTCTCAAAGTCTGGGTCACACTGCTGCTAACGGTTTGTGAAATCGAGGTCGCATGAGGAAGATACCGTCAAAATTCAGTTTTCCCAATGAAAATAATATTTACATTATTTTTAATTTAAATTAATTCAATTCCTTAAATTCTCACATTCAAAATCCACGCACAAAATCTCTCAAATTTTGTTTGCATCACTCCATTCCACATTGATTGATTTCCTTTTTTTTAACATATTTATTTTATAGCTTTAAATTTTATATCTTTATTTTCTTTAAACTCTTTGTCTCTCCAATCTCTTTCTCTCTTCCACAATTCCCTCACGATCCAACAAAAGTGGTACCTCCCCTTGATTGACTTATTCATTTTATTTTAAAAATATTGGCATTATGTAACACCCTAAGAATTTACAAATATATTTATTATAGAATTCCTAAATCACTAAGTCTCTACTAACACCACTTTGTTTCAACCTACCCATGTAAACATAATTTTTTCACTTCAATGATGAGAATTTCGAAAATCTGACATACACGGATGTGTTCAAGATGATATTTAGAGTCTGATAGAATTAACTTAATTTTCAGTGAATAATAATCTACCCTTATGAATATTAACCTACCCTTATGAGTAGTAACTTGCCCTTACGAATAGTAATATGACTCTTATGAATGGTATCCATACCCTTGAGTGTATAAATGAATTTAGACACCCTAAAGATGAAGATAAATATTCTAAGTGTTTATATATTTCAATTAAATAATGATTTAATTAAATATTTAATTAATACTATTTAAAAAATTATTTTTGAAAAATGGACTTCATTTTTGGATTCTACATATCGAAAAATGGTCAGGGTGAATTTTTTGGATTTTTCTGAAATACTTAAATTTTTTATGAATTGTAAAATCCGATAATTCACAATAAATGCTAAATAATGGATTAATTGAGTCATTGATGATGATCTGCTGATGTAAGCCCAATTGGTTCGAATTCACATGCATATATTACTATTATTGGTCATGTAATACTCACTATTGGTTTTCTTGAGAGGAAATAATAAATTAATGAGTTTTATATTAAGAAATCCCCTCTCTCCTCCACTATAAAAACCCCCTGTCACCCCCCTTCCATTCACTCCTCTCAAGCCTTGTGCCTTCTCCAAATTCTGTCCAAATACCTCCCCAACCACCTCCCCCACGTCCAGAAAGCTTTGGTCTATTAAAAATACCATATCCTTTCCACTTAAGAGGTTCTCAAAGGAGGAAGTCTCAAGAGGTAAATTCCTCTTTCAAATCCCATCTTTTCTTTCAAGTTCTTTTATTTTTTGTTTCTTTTCTCACCTCCATTCACCAAAAATAGTATGATAAATCCAATAAAATAAATGTACTAGAATTTTTTCATACTAATGGTATATATTCCATTATCTTCTCCTCTTTCCCCACTTTTATTTGAATGAAACGAAAGCACCATTTGAGATGTGCTAATTTAGCACATTCAAGGACAACAGTTTATCAATTTCTATTATAATCTTTAATTATGGTCAAAAGATCATTTTTTTTATGATTGAAATAGATTATATATGTAATATATCTTATTTTTAGTTTTGTAATCCTTTTTTTCAAATGGTATTAAGTTATAAAGCAAAACATGTTCATTGTAATCAAACCCACCATTTAACCAAAACAGTTATCACTAAAAATATATATATATATATAAATTTGACTTCAATATAAGTAACCCAAATTAAATTTAAAACCATGTAATCTCCAGGATGTTCACTAATAGTGTATAAATTCATTTTGGGACAACCAACTCCATCTTATATATTTATCCGAACTTGAATATAAGTGAATCGATCATTTAAAACCAAGTAAGAAAATGATTCCAAAACAATAAAATTAAATCTCTTAAAACCGTAAAAAAGAACATTAATGAACTTAATAAGGTTATAACATATCAATTAAATGTTTATTTGGTTTAGGAATTATTAATTAATGAAGCTAAATTTGATTATTATGGTCGTTAAGAACAAACAAGAACACCTTTGAGCGTAAGGTAAGGGATTGATTAACTCAATTTTCATTCTTTGAGTTAATCATCTATTTAATTGGTTACATTGTTCCATGAATTTGTGTGAATGTCATATGATTGTTTTATTATGTATATCCACTTTTATTTTACTTGTTTATGTTTGTCACACATAATTATGTCATTGATTTTTTCCTCAATCTAATGATATGTTTTTGGTAACGGATCATTTTTCTCACTTTTATTCAAGAATCCACCCTATCTTGTGTGATTTTGTTTTTAATTTTACAATGATGGGGTATGTTATCTCACCTCACCCATAATTCCCTTTTGAAATATAAATAATGATACCTCTTTAACTCTCATTAAGACCTTGCAAAAACACTTGTTACCGTACCAAACTGTTTGTAAGATGTTTTCTCATCTCACCTTCAATTCTGTGGGATTTTCATTGTTTGCCTATTATTTCGTATATGTGGTATAGGTGTACTGATATTTGAAATATGTTATCATGGTTATAATTATATTCATTGTATTCTGTTACTCTTTCAGTGGTTATTAACTCTTTGTCATATGACTCAATTGAATACAACACGGTAACGATCTTTGTCTTAATATTCACTTTATTGTGACTTGATTAGTAATTGGGCACCTAATCTTTCGCAAGTTGTGTACCTACTGCCCATTTGATATCACTTTTAAATTGAAATTATATTCCATTTAAATATCCATATTCTCATAACTTGGATATTATTATTGTCTAATAAGTATACCATTTTACATAGGGTATTTATTTTGAATGTTGTTTTGACTGGGGAAATGGTGATGAATCAGTATCCTCTATTCTATACGGATAATTTAAATACATATTTCTCTTGTATTGAATCTGTTTATAAAGAATTATTTGGATGTAGAGGTGTCTGGGGACCACTACAACTCCTCGATGCTTCGGTATGTCTCATGATACAAAACAGTTTAGCGACAGACCCTTCGAGTTTTTTTCCAAAAATCAGACGGGTTTCTACCCATAGAACTAAAACATTTTTACGGTATTATGGTTCATGTGCCAGATACATTAAATCCAATTAATAATCATTCTCTTATTAATTATCAGTTATTATTATTATCCATGAGGTTTTCACTATGACACAATCTATGGATGCAGTTTCATTCTCAGTTTATTAATGGCATTAGTAGTTCATTTTCTTCACTATTAAAATTTAATTATATCATATTGATTATGATTCATTTTTTATTATACACATGTTTCAGCTATTTTTAACCCTTACTTAGTGTTTGAGCTCACCCCTTACATTGTTTACCTTCAACATGTCATGAAGAGGAAGTCATTTATTGAGTGCTTGTGGATGCATTTTTTGTTTTTCATTATGTATTGTATCATGTAACCATATCCAATGTAATTTGTTTTAAATATATGTATCTAATTTCTTCAAGATTACGAAACTGATCATTCCTTCAGGATTTTCATTCCTTATAACCATGACAATATCACATGTAATGAATCGGCTCCATCCTAGTGGGGTCGGGGTGTTACAGTTCATATCAGAGGAAGTTTAGTTGGAAACTTGGAAACTATAGTAGGAAATATATAGTAGGGAACAAATCCCTAAGGTATTATTTGAGGATAAATATACAAGAATGATCTAGTATTTTGGTAAAGAATAGATTATATGGATCTTTCAAGCAATACGCCCCTATCTGGATATGAGCAGGTAGAGGCGGCTCTGGCATAAATGTATCTAGGGGTAAAACCCAAAAACACCGCTTTGAGCTAGACTCGAACGAGAACTGGTACATGACAATAGGCCTTGTTTCACTCTTGGTTATGACACTCCCAAGGGATATGCTGAGGATAATTCAAATTTTCTTTACAAGACATTATGAAGGATTGAAATGTAATTATTTTTCAAAGAAACCATTTTTTTGATTATGGGATTAGACATGCGTAGGATCTTTAACTGTGATAAGTATTTTGTTAAGTTAAGATTATACATTATGATTCATACCCTAATCTAGTGTGTGCCATTATTTAGAAATGGTGCATTTAGGGATTATGAGTTTTCATTAAACATTTGGTTAGTGTCTATGTCTATCCTTTATGTTAAATCCTTGTTTTTATAACTTTTTAGATCAAGAAATGTTAGTTAAAAATGGAAGGAGGAGGATCTCAAATGACATTTCTATCCCTTCTCGATGACTTGATTGCAATAATTATTGCAAAGTCATGCCTTGAACATTCTGAATCATTTTCTATCATATAATTCACTTGCAAGAAATAGTTTGAGATATCAAACACCTCCAATATACCTCGATACCATCGTGGACCATGGGTTGTATTTAATCAAATCCTATATTCTCAATATTCTCATATTTCCAAGAAAGGTAAATATTATCAATGCATTTTCAAATATTTTACCTTATCACAAGATTTTGAAGCATATTATGATTTTGAAAAAGGTGTGGAATAAGGAGACCATTGTGCCACTTATCTATATTTGATTTTGGAATATAACCCTTCATCACATACTTCTGGAATTTTAAAGGGTCCATTGATTGAAAGTATCCAAAAAAATTAGGTCCGACTATTTTATAAAAATCAAGTTTTATCAGATGTTTTGAAATTATATGTCATACAAGATTACATTCTAAAAATATTTTTCTGTGAATACCCATATGACCCAAGTTGTACAAGGTGTATTTGGATAAAGGAAGCAAATGATTTTGAAGGATCTCTAAATCATTGTTGCAATGTGTGGACCTTCTATTTACATGAGCAGGATGATGATGAAACCATATGGACACCATGATCAAGGTACCCACTCATTTTTTAATAAGTAAATAAAATTTCGAGGACAAAATTTCCGAAGGTGGGAATAATGTAACACCCCATGAATTTACAAATATATTTATTATAGAATGCATAAATCTCTATGTCTCTACTAACACCACTTTGTTACAACCTACCCGTGTAAACATAATTTTGTCTCTTCAATAATGAGAATTTTGAATATCTGACATACACGGTTGTGTCTATGATGATATTTAGAGTCTGATAGAACTAACTTAATTTTCAGTGAATAGTAACCTACCCTTATGAATAGTAACCTACCCTTAGTAATAGTAACTTACCCTTATGAATTGTAATGTGACTCTTATGAATGTTATCCATAACCTTGAGTGTATAAATTAATTTAGACACCCTAAAGATGAAGATGAATATTCTAAGTGTTTATATATTTCAATTAAATAATAATTTAATTAAATATTTAATTAATCATATTTAGAAAATTAATTTTGAAGAATGGACTTCATTTTCGGATTCCACACATCAAAAAATGGTTAGGGTGATTGTTTTTGGATTTTTCTAAAATAAATAAATTTTGGATGAATAGTAAAATCCGACAATTCACAATAAATGCTAAATAATGGATTAATTGAGTCATTTATGATGATCTGCTGATGTAAGCCCAATTGGTTCGAATTCACATGAATATATTACTATTCTTGGTCCTGGAATACTCACTATTTGTTGTCTTGAGAGGAAATAAAAAATTAATTATTTTTATATTAATAAATCTCCTCTCTCCTCCACTATAAAAACCCCTTCTCACCCCCTTCCATTCACTCCTATAAAGCCTTTTTCCTTCTCCAAATTCTGTCCAAATACCTCCCCAACCTCCTCTCCCATTTCCAGTGATCTTTGGTCTCATAAAAAGTCCCAAACCTCTCCCCTTAAGAGGTTATCAAAGGAGGAAGTCTCAAGAGGTAAATTCCTCTTTCAAATCCCATCTTTTCTTTTAAGTTCTTTTATTTTTTGTTTCTTTTCTCACCTCCCATCACCAAAATACTATGATAAATCTAGTAACATACATGTACTGTAATGTTTTTATTCTAATGGTATATATTCTATTATCTTCTCCCCTTTCCCCACTTTTATTTGAAAGAAAGAAAAGCACCATTTGAGATGTTCTAATTTAGCACATTCAAGGACAACAATTTATCGATTTCTATTATAATCTTTAATTATGGTCAGGAAAACATTTGTGTTATGGTTTAACCAGATTATATATGAAATATTTTATATTTTTAGTCTTTAATCCTTTTGTACAAATGGTATTAAGTTATAAATAAAAACTTATTCATTGTAATCGAACCCACCATTTAACCAAAACAGTTATCACTGAGATTATATATATATATATATATATAAATTTTACTTCAATATAAGTAACCCAAATTAAATTTAAAACCTTGTAATCTCCTTTATGTTCACTAATAGTGTATAACTTCATTTCAGGACAACCACATCCATCTTATAGTTTTATCCAAACTTGAATATAAGTGAACCAACCATTTAAAACCAAGTAAGAAAATGCTTCCAAAACAATAAAATTAAATCCATTAAACCCATAAAAAAGGCCACTAATAAACTTAATAAGGTTATACTATATCAGTTACATGTTTATGAGGTTCTGGAATTATTAATTAATGAAGCTAAATTTGATTATTCAAATCGTTAAGAACAAAAAATAACACCTTCGAGAGAAAGGTAAGGGATTGCTTAACTCAATTTTCACTCTTTGAGTTAAACATCTATTTCATTGGTTACATTGTTCCAAGAATACGTGTGAATGTACTATTATTGTTTTATTCTCTAAATCCACTTTTATTTTGTGGGTTTATTTTTTTCACACAAAATTATGTCATTGATTTTTTTCTCAATCTAATGATACGTTTTTTTTGTTAGGGATCCTTTCTCTCACTTTTATTCATGAATCCACCCTATCTTGTGTGCTTTTTTTTAAATTTTATAATGATAGGGTATGTTATACAACCTACCCCATAATTCCCTTTTGACATATAAAGAATGATACCACTTTACCTCTCATTAAGACCTTGCAATAACACTCGTTACCGTGCCAAAATGTTTGTAAGAGGTTTTATCATCTCACCTTCAATTCTATGGGATTTTCATTGTTCAACTATTATTTCTTATATGTGGTATAGGTGTACTGCTATTTGATATATTTTATCATGGTTCTCATTATAATGATTGTATTCTGTGTCTGTTTTGGTGGTTATTAACTCTTTTTCATGAAACTCAATTGAATACAACATGTTAACGAGACTTGACTCAATTTTCACTTCGTTGTGACTTGCTTAGTAATTGTGCACCTACTCTTTCTTATGTAGTGTACCTACTCCCATTTGATATCACTTTTCAATTGAAATTATATTCCATTTAAATATCCATATTCTCATATCATGGATATTATTATTGTCTAAGTCGTATACCATTTTACATACGGTATTTATTTTGAATGTTGTTTTGACTGTGGAAATGTTGATGAATCTGTACCCTCTATTCTATACAGATAATGTAAATACATATTGCTATTGTATTGAATATATTTATAAAAAATGATTTGGATGTAGAGGTGGGTGGGCCCCACTACATCCCCTTGATACATCGGTAGGTCTCATGAGACAAAACAGTTTGGCGACAGACCCTTCGAGTTTGTTTTCAAAAATCAGATGGGATTCTACCCATAGAACTAAACTATTTTTACGGTATTATAGTTCATGTGCTAGATACATGACGTCCAATTAATAAAAATTCTCTTATTCCTTATCAATTATTATTAGTATCCATGAGCTTTTCACTATTACATAATCTATCGATGCAGTTTCATTCTCAGTTTATTAATGGCATTAGTTGTTAATTTTTTTCGCTATGCCATTTTGATTATGTGAGATTGATTATGATTCATTTATTATTGTACTCATGCTTCTGCTATTTTTAACCCTTACTGAGCATTTGAGCTCACCCCTTTCATTGTTTACCTTCAACAGGTCATGAAGAGGAAGTCATTTATTGAGTGCTTGTGGATGCCGTTTTTGTTTTTCATTATGTATTGTATCATGTAACCATATCCAATGTAATTTGTTTAAATCTATGTATCTAGTTTCTTCAAGACTACTAAACTGATCGTTCCTTCAGGATTTTTATTCATTCTAACCTTTCCAATATCACAAGTAATGCACCAGCTCCATCCTAGTGGGGTCGAGGTGTTAAACATTAATATCATAATGATTATTAAATGTGAATAAATGTTCAATCACTCATAAAAAACTTCATTTCCACACTTCCTCCTTCCCCCCATGCACTACTTGTGTGTGGAACCCAACTCCACTCTCACTTCAATGTTATTATTAATAAAATTAATAATAATAACACTCATCATTAATGTTATAATTTAATCCCATTAAATTATTTTACCATGGTTATTCTCATATTAAATTAAAACAATTACATTTAATTAATCACACACTAAAATCCACCATTACCAATATTATTTAATATAATTGTAATAAATCCTATTTCAATTTCATCAATAGGTCACCATCATTATCATTAATAATTATTATTAATATTGACTCCCATTATTATCTTATAATTACTCCCTATCTCCCATCAGTTAAATCCTTATCCCACAAAACTCACGCGACCTCTTCTTAACCCTAATTTTCACAAAGTAATGGACCAGAGAGGTCCGGGCCATTACATCAGATACCACTCAAAACATTGTTATCCCCAAGAATTCAAAACCTACCTAAAGAGACAAAAATAAGAAATGGGGTCCGAAAAACCACCCATCGAGATACCTATCAAAAGAGAGCAATCCACAAAAGTAACCAAAGAAATTCATAAATAAAACATGAAAGGTCTAACCACAAAGGGAATATCATTACATGTAAAGTGTTAAGCATCAAACAACTCTAGGTACTGAGCACGTATCTGTGACTCACATTCCTAGGTACTCTCCTCCATGCCACCGTGTCACCACAAGACACGAACTAAGGGTATTGAACTCCTGTGCAACACCTTCTCCTTGCGGTCTTGGATCTCTATAGGCCGCTTCTCAAAGGTTGCATCTTCATCAACATCGATCTCTCCCCAATCGATAATGCGGGAGTCATCATGAAGATAACAACAGAGATGTGATACATGGAAAACATCATGTATCTGACTCATCTATGGGGGAAGTGCTACTCGATACACCACAGCTCCAACATGAGCCAACACCTCGAAAGGCCCAACAAACCAGGGATAAAGCTTAATTCCACGACCAAAACTTCGTTGCCCATGACGGGGAGTCACCTTCAGAAACACATGATCCCCAACATTAAACTCTAAGGGCCTCCTTCTTTGATCATCATATGATTTCTAATGCTCTCGCGCTGTCTTCATCCTCTCACGAATCACTTGAACCATCTCTGTTGTATTCTACACAAGTTCCGGTCCAAGAATTGCTGACTCTCTGACTCCAGTCCAGCACAACGGAGAATGGAAAGGCCTGTCATACAAGGCTTCGAATGACGCCATACCAATGGTTGAGTGAAAACTATTATTGTAAGCAGACTCCACCAAGGGTAAGTGCCTTATCAATAAACCTTCAAAATCAAGAACAGAAGAGAATAACATGTCTTCAAGAGTCTAGATAGTTCCCTCTATCTGACCATCCGTTTAAGGGTGAAAAGAATTTCGAAGGCATAGTTGAGAACCAAAATGAATATTGGAGACCTCTCCACACCCTGGAGAAAAAATGAGGATCTCGATCAGAAATGATCTTCCTAGGGAATCCATGAAGTCTCACCACCTCCTACAGATACTTACTTGACAAAACTTCCACTAAGCTCGACTCCTTGATCGCTATGAAATGGGATGATTTTGTTAAACGATCCAATACCAACCAAATAGCATCATGTCCTCTTAGAGCTCGAGGTAAACCTGTAACAAAGTTCATTGAGATGTCCTCCCACTTCCACTGAGTAATCTCTAATTGCTGGAGAAGACCACCAGGAAGATGATGTTCGGCCTTCACCTTCTAGAAGACTAAACATTGAGACACAAACTCTACAACTGCACGCTTCATCCCAGGCCACCAAAACTAACTCCTCAAGGATCGGTACATCTTTTTCATGCCAGGATGTACTGCTATGGGTTAACTATGGAACTCTTAGAGAACTGTCTTGTGCATCGTCATGGGAAAAAAATCCTTCCATAATACAACACTCGGTGTTGTTCATCCTCTGACCAACCATCAGGGGCCTCACCACAAACAACTCGGTCTCTCCAAACCTCCACCTCTAGATCTCCCAACTGGGACTCTTACACCTTCTACAACAGGGATGAATGTAACATCATCTAGAATAGACAACCTCTACCCCCATCTTCTTTAATATTAAGATGAAATACTGACAGTTCTTCCATTACTCTCCCGGAATCACCCGATTCACGCACAACATCACTACCTGACTTTCGGCTCAACTCATCAGCTACAACATTACCTTTTACAGGTGTATATGATATTTTGAAGTTATATTATTATAATAAATCCATCCACCAATGCTTTCGTAAGTTCAAGTCACGCTGAGAAAAAACATACCTCAACCTATTATGATCAGTGAAAACCACAAAGCGCTCAACAATGATGTAATGTCTCCAAAACGTCAGAGCAAACACCACGACTGCCAACTCAAGATCATGGGTGGCATAGTTTTATACATGGGGATGAAACTGCTGAGACCCATAAGAAAAAAATGACCTATAATTCATGAGATCACAACCTAACTCCTGATGTGAAGCATCGTAAAGAATATAAAACTGGACTCCCTTACCTGGAAGTCAAAGGAATTGAGCACTTAATAAATTCTCCTTTAGATACTAGAATGCTTCCTGAAAATAATTAGTCCATATGAATGGATGATCCTTCTTGGTCAAAGATGTCAGAGGAGTCACAACTTGTGAGAAATTGCCTAAGAACCTCCTATAGTAGCCTGCGGGAACAAGGAAACTTCACACCTATGACACTGTCTTGGGGGCTGCCCAAGACACAACTGCTTATACCTTCGATGGATCCATAAAAACTCCCTGTTGGGACACAACATGACCCTAGAAATGAACTTCTCGAGCCCAAAACTCACACGTCGACAACTTCTCGTACAACTGATTTTGGATAAGAACTCCCAAAATGGCTCGTAGATGCTCTGCATGCTCCTCTTCAGATATGGATTACACAAGAATGTCATCGATGGAAACTACCATGAATTTGTCCAGGAACTCATGGAACACAACATTCATCAATCCCATGAATAAATCTAGATCATTTTTCCTGCCAAATGGTGTTACAAAGAACTCATAATGCCCATGAAGACCACAGAAAGCAGTCTTCATAATATCCATATCCTTCACACGCATCTGATGATATCTTGACTGCAAGTCGATCTTCGAGAACCAACTTGCACCCTTTAGTTGATTGAATAAATCATCAATTCATAGAATAGGATAGTGATTCTTTATTGTCACTTTGTTAAAGTGATGATAATCGACACACAACCACAAACTCTCATTGGCCTTCTTCACACACAAAACTGGTGCACCCCATGGTGTCACACTTGGCCGAACAAAACCGCACTGCAACAGACCATCAAGCTGTATACATAGCTCTTGTAACTCAGAAGTGGATATCCTATATGGATACATAGAGACAAGAGATACTCCTAGTAGTAGCTCGATCCCGAACTCGATCTCTCATCGAGGGGGTAATGCTACAACCTCTTCTGGAAAGACATTAGGGTACTCCTCTACGACCCTAGGAAACTCCAACTTATGAACCTCTGAAGAACTCAGCATCTACTCAACAATCATGGATGATAAGGATGGAATGTGCTTATGACCCATCTAAGGGTCTCTCTCACCAACAAACACCACTTGCTCTCCATCCACACCAATGAAGATGACCTTTTTTCTAAAGCAATCCACGATATCCTGCACCGAATACAACCAATCCATGTCGAGGATGAAATCATATGGTTGTATTTGTAATTATAAGAAATCTCCCCAAGAGAGGTATTTCCCCAACACTAGCTCACAGTATCTACATACTTCAAACAAGTCAGATCGACCTCCAACTGGCGTAGTCAACCCCAAGGGCACTAGAAGCCTCTCTACCTCAAGTCCCAAAGCATGGACAAGGGTAGGTGATATGAAGGAGTGTGTTTCTCATGAATCAATCAAGGCATACAATAAGGTAGAAAACAAGTAAAGGGTACCTCGAACGACTTCTGGATCACTTGGAGATGGCAATGCTAGAGCATGAAGCTGACCACAACCTCTCTGACCCTGATGATTTCCACCACCATAGCCGCACTCTGCTCTCTGAGGATGAGGAACGTCATGGGGATGTCTTCTACCTACCCCATATACCCTCTTATGATCTAAAACTAGTTCAACTGGCTGCTTCTACCTTGGCTGGAACTGCCTCAACGGAGGTACCTGGAGTATAACACCCGGTGCACGATGACCGCTCTGAAAGTTCAGGCACTCCCGCTGCTGATGGCCATGACCACCACAAGAAAAACAAGCACTTGACTCCTTGGCATAGGCATAAGAGTTTCTGCCTCTAGAGAAACAAGATGTGATGAGATGTGACCTACCCCCGGTTGAACGGAAACTCTTCTGCCCTGAAAACTGGGAACCCCAGACCACAACTCTACTTCATGAGGAATCGTGCCGATTCCCCTCTCGTGATAATCTGGTCCTGTCCAAAGTCTTCTTGACAACCTCTGTGCTCACCAGTAACTCAAGATATGTCTTCAGTATAATTGGGGTGACCTGGTGCTGGATCTCTGGATGCACAGCCTCTTCAAAATGCCTCGCCCTATCTTCCTTATCTGGTAAAAGGTCCAAAGCATATCATAAAAGGTTCCTGAAACAGATTCCAAAATCTCAAACACTGGAGCTCCCCTGTCGAAGGGTAACAAGCTCCTGACGACTGGACACCTTCGCAGTCGAAGAAAGAAACTCGACTCTAAACTTGTCTCGGAACTCCTCCCATGAGATCGCTGACTCCTCACAATCCCCAAGGAACAAGAACCATCACTACCTCGCTGGTCCACGTAGCATTGTCACAACCAAGGACACCCAGTGCTCTTTCTGATCACAAGTTGAACTGAAGACGATCTCAACCTCCTATAACCTGTCTTCCGTGACTGCATCTGAAACAGAACCCTCATACTTTTGCAGAATCTAGCGCTGAAACTCTCAGAGCGTCTTCCTCCAATTGTTGTCGTCGTCAACCTATACCCTATGACGATCTGCTAGAATAGCCTACAAGACATTTTCTGTGAAAACCTGACGAGGACATCGACCTGAAGCCATACATATAAAATAAAAACGGTTAGAGTTCCTAGACCTGGAATATGGAATACTCAACATTAATTAATTAATTATTTTCTCTTATTCATTTTAGGTAAACCTATCCCAAGGTCTACCCATTCAAACACATGCACAAGGAAGAATAATGCATGATCCTTTCCTAGGTCTCTACCTACAACTAGTATCACCTAGTCTAGTAGCCATTGTAAAATTAATGTTCCGTACATCAGATCATAGGGGGGCCTAAATTCCTATGTCTCATCCAGTCTCCAATTTTTACCTCACTTTCTAAACATGAATAAAACTGTTTCCCTACCAAACCATGAAACCTCACCTATGCCTATCTCCAAACTTCATCCTATCCCTCAACCATACCTCTGATACCACTCTGTCACGACCCCCTACCCACAAAGTGTACCCCTCCTAGGTCAGCAATGTGAAAAGGGAGATAATGACCCCCGAGTCCCGACTCCGGTAGGCCCTGGGTTGGCGACTAGCACCAAGGGTATAATAAACACACAAATGGGAGGTATTACCCTCTAAGAGAACACATGCGGAAGAAAGAGATAAGATAAAGACCAATAAACTCCAACTCAGACTGAAATATAAACAAAAAACTAAGTAGACATATGAAATTCCATGCAAAAGTACTACAACTGAAAGGGAAAAATAGCAAGTACCCAAAAGAAAGTAAAAAATAACAGCAACCACAATCCTGAACAGCTCCTGCAACCCCAAGCTAGTAGAAACCAGCTTGATCTCTAACCTACTCCAAGTGACCTGAAAAACAGTTTATATATACAGAGTGTGAGTATAAAAGTATACTCAGTAGGTTCCTACCCAAATAATCTTGTGGAAAAGTATAGAAATCATGCTAAAGCACAACGAACAACAAGTGAAAATAACTCATCACCTAAACAGGTATTCTTAGTTCACAACCTCACCATGGATACTCTCACCAAGTAATGCATAAAGGAATATATCATATAATAAAGAATATCAAGGGAACCCCACTACTAATTCCCTACTAGTTTGCCAGTTTTCCCCAACGTCGCATGTCCTGAGCATCTCTTTCAAAAAAGGCTTACCCGCAGACACCTGGGTGAAGCACCGCAATATGAAACCCATGCAACAAAACCACCACGTCCACACACCAAAGTAACTAGGTAGTTTTTGGGATCCACAATAGCTCGCATAACATGTATCATATGTCGGGAATTATACCTCAAGCCATTACAACCCATACACCGAGTAAGGATCCTCAAGCCAGCACAACATATACACGTTACACCTATAGTAGTACATAGAAATCTATATCCAGAATATATGTGTGTGGATAACCACAAGACATTATATCACTTTACACACATATATGGGGAAAACTAACCAATGTGCCTGCCAGCACCGGTAACTACCAAGAGAAGAGATCGGGGCCAATGGGGGTAGTCATCCATCCATCCTCCCACCAGAATGTTGGGGAAAACAACCCCTAGGGATCAGAATCCCTAGGGTGTCATTTTCCCTTACTGATAGGGTGGATTAGCATATATAAACACAAAAATTAAAGGATATATTATATCTCACAACCACACTATGGGAATTACCTTGTCTTACACACAACTGCAGCTAACATCTCTCAGACTCTGGGCTGCTAGTTCTAAGACTAGGTATCCTATAAACACACAACAATTTAAAGAGATTTATTAGATTACTTCAGTCCCTTTTTATTAGTTCCAATGTATGTTAATTAATTCTTTAAACATTAATTAACCATTAAAAATTCCTGATTAAATATCATTTTCATCACACCCAAAGTCAATTGTTCCTTCAAAAATTACAACCTTGTCATTATATTACAGCAACTCCATCCCCAGGGTTTAACACCATTTATTCAATTATTCATTATAGAAATACTTTCCCACAATCCCAGTCATTCTAGAAAAACAATATATGCTACTAAACACAAGGGGGATCAACACAGCGATTAGATGTACTATCCGTAGAGTCTTTTCCACTTATAGAAAAAGAATATACCCATCATTCCTTAAGAAGCAAAACATGGAAAGCACTTGGCATACCCCGCGTGTCTTCACCTCTTTCGGAAGAAGGGTAAGTAAGACCAGATACATTGAGCAGTGGGAAAAAGTAAAGCAGATAAACAACCAATCAAAATTACTAAGCATCCAATAATCACATCCATTCCATTCCATCATCCCTAGTGTCCTCCCAGACACCCACATGCATAAAACGATGCATCTCGCCACTCTAGGCATCATCTGCAGCCACAACCAAAAGCCTCCATGCCCCCACATATCATAGCAGTCATCTAGGATTACATCACAACACAAACAACAGGAAAACAAAAACCAAATTTAATTGGGCTCTTGGCCCTTTAACAATCAAGAGGGAAACTCAGAATCCTTTAAGGAATTATCAAACAATCAGTTCTTTAATCCATATTGAATTAACAGATTTATTATTCATAGGTTCCAAATTCAGGAAACCTAATCAGTAAGCTATCACAAATAATTGAAAATGCTTACTAAGCCAATTTGATTAACATCAAATTACAACTATAACCAGATTCATTTACGTGACTCTTTATCTTTAGCCAAACAATTATCAATTAATCACAATTTACGTTATTTACCGATTTCCATCAAGAACGAAAAACTAATCAAAGAAAGCCTAGATATCACACTATCTAATAAAACATGAGGCAATAACAAACGACCAATATCAATTTATTTATACGGTTAAAAATATTTATTATGTCAATTCCATTGTCATCCAGTGGGATTGAACATGATAATAATATAGTTGCATGTAAAAGAAAAGAGAAGCAATGAATCCCCTACCTCAGAGAGTTCATGACGTTCTTTATCCACACAACGGGTCACGATCATCCACTCGTGCCAACAGCATCCACCCGAGGATGCCACGGTACGACCGCACCAACCAAACCCCCAGAAAAGCCCCATTAGAAGAATAGAGATTACGTGATATAATATGGAAGGGAGAAATAGGAGAAGATGATCCCAAAGGAATGACGATAAAACATACCATATATCAAGGATTGATCGATACAACTTGGTTGCATCAAAATAGATCAAAACTGATCTGAGGAGTAAAGTCTGATTGTGAAACTCCTACAGGAAGGATTGAAAGGTTATAGCGTCTCATCGATGAGAACAAAGAGGAAGAACAAGGGAGGATTCTATCTTGTCCCTTTTTACAATTTAAGGGGGTGATGGTTTGTGATACGCTTAATTCCCCATTAAAAGAGGATTGCATTAACCCACACAGTTTGACCGAGTAAACACATCCCAAGCTATATGAATAATTAATATAGGATTTATTATCTTTGAATTATCCATATTAATTTCAGGGTTGCAACATCACAGACGGTTCGCCATTCCAACACCGTATGAGGGAGATATGTTGGATGCAAGGTCCCATAATAATAATAAAAATATTATTATTGGTTGTTTCGTGGACCCGAGCCACAAACCATAATTTAATATCCCACATTATACTTGAATCAATCATATTAATGATAGTATCACAATGCCACAGATGAGAGGTCAATCAGACATCGCACGAGGGAGTTATGGCGGGTCGAAAATTTAATAATAATATTAAATATATTAATTCACGAGCGTTCCGGGTACCCAATCCGAAAATCTAAAAAAGACATCCAATATTGGACTCATAAATTCTTGTCACGAAGTCTGGGTCACACTGCCGTTAATGGTTCGTGAAACCGAGGTCGCTCGAGGAAGATGCTGTCAAAATTCAGTTTTCCCAACGAAAATAATAAATACATTATTATATTATTATTTTTAATTTAATTTAATTTAATTCTTTAAATTCTCACATTCAAAATCCACTCACCAAATCTCTCCGATTTGGTGCGCATCACCCCATTCCACCTTGATTGATTTCCTTTTTTTAACTTATTTATTTTATTGCATTAAATTTTAAATCATTATTTCCTTTAAACTCTTTTTCTCTCCAATCTCTTTCTCTCTTCCACAATTCCCTCACGCTCCCAAAAAAGTGGCTCCTCCCCTTGATTGACTTGTTTATTTTATTTTAACATTATTGGAATTAATATCATAATGATTATTAAAAGTGAATAATTGTCCAATCACTCACACACAACAATATTTCCACACCTCCTCCTTCCCCCCATGCACTACTTGTGTGCGGCGCCCAACTCCACTATCACTTCAATGTCATTGTTAATAAAATTACTAATAATAAAACCCATCATTAATTTTCTAATTGAATCCCATTAAATTAGTTTACCATGGGTATCCTCATATTAAATTAAAACCCTTCCGTTAAATTAATCACACACTAAAATCCACCATTACTATTATTATTTAATATAATAATAATAATAAATCCTCCTTCAATTTCATCAACAGGATTCCATCATTATTATTAATTATTATTATTATTATTGATTCCCATTCTTATCTTATAATTACTCCCTCTATCCCATCAATTAAATACTTCTCCCATGAAACTCACGCGGCATCTTCCTAACCTTAATTTTTACAAAGTAATGGACTGGAGAGGTCCAACCCATTACAATTCAAATGTATAAGTTAACACTATAAATTATTTCAATTAAAAAAATGTTTTTTTCAATTTAAATTTAGTATTTTCACTATTCATTAAAATATGAAAGTTATTAGAAAAGTATGAGAAATTCACCCCATGATTATTTTGATATTAATAATTCAAAAAGAAAGTATATTCTTAAAAATATGATTTATAAAATTTCTTAATGTGGATAATACTATTCATAACATCCTTTTGAAGGGCTATCTTGATAGTTCATGGTGTTCTCGAACATGGTATTGTGTACATTGCAAGCTATTGAATTATTTAAAAATAAGTGTACCTTTGAAGAATGGGGTGTTACATTCTCCACACCATAGATAAATTGATTCCTAAAAATTTATACTCAGAAACAAAATATATGGGTTGTACTTTTTAAAATATTATTATTAAAATCCCCCATTGAAAAATGGATTACTAACACCACTATTTTAAAATAATGAAAGGGATGTACAAAGGTCACCAAATAAAAAACATACATAGGGGTCCATGCAGGAAAACATGTATATGAATGAACATTTAACTATAATATTGTTATAGATAGTGATAGAGAACCCAATTTGGAGAAAGTTAACAATCTGAAAGCTAAAAATCTACGATTATCCTATGAACCATTTGATTCATTACAAATTAAAGTACAATGATTTTTTTCGGTTTTAACATCCTTTCCCTATAGTTTTTTAATTAATTTATGTAATTGAATAAGATAAAAAAAATTATACTTACTTGACTAGTAGTGTTCATTCCTTTTACTAATTTTTACCACAGACTCATCTTTCTCTATAAAAGATAATAAAATTCAAAACATATTCTATTTATCATAATCATATAGGATTATAGAAATGAATTTATACTTCATATTTCATAGCATTTAAATAAAACACTACATTATACTAAATAGGACATCATGTAGGTCAGTGGTATGTGAAAACGTGATGTCACACTTCGGTTGTAGGTTCAATTCCTGGAGCCTTTTCCAACGAGATGGGTTGTCACCTGACCAACGGGTTGTCCTTTTCTTAAAACTATATTTTTATAACACACCAAAAATAATTTTATGAAATGTTTTATCCTTAAAAAATATTATCCAATGTCTAACATAATCCATTCCATCCATTGTACATATCCAAATATCTTTTGTCCAAACTCACTGCCCAGAAACATATAAGGAATGACGCATAACAAAATGTAGATTTTTTTGTTACATAACAAGAATGTGAATAACATAATAATGTATTCTAAAAAACATATTAATACCCAAAATTACACTAAAAATACTATTTTAATACAACTCTTCTTCATTATTCCATATGTAAAACATAGAATGTGGGATATACTCCTTAAATCCAAAAGTGCTATAAACTCCAACAATGATGTAATAAATAGACCACTAATCAGTTCCAAGATAGTCAATAATATCCAATATAAATTATTCAAATAAATAATATCTTTATTCCAAAATCATTTTCTCAGACATATTAAGGGTTATCAATCCCCCAACCATATATTTTTTCAAAAAATATAACATGCATTTTTGTCACTTTACTTGGTACCGTACGATCTCAAATCCTTATTGAATTAGTAATACAGTACAATACTTACTTATTTTCATAATTAATTTAACTAGAACATCATTGATACAATACACAATTTAGAAAATTCTTCAATATTAATATAATCACTTTAATCATTCCTCTTCATCAGTGGTAGTATCATAACATGATTATTATCCAATAGCGTTATCTAGGATATACACTGACGATTAAGACATTGATTCACATAGTGTAGAATCTCCTTATAGTTAAAGCCTTGTACATTAGAATCATTTTCTTACCCTTCCAATCATGCACTTGGTTTCCTTTTTCTCCATACATATAACAAAATCCTATTCCCTTCACACATTTACTTGGGTTAATCTTTCCACTATTATCACATGTGGGGAACTATTTCTTTCCCTTATTCCAAGTATCCATATTTTGTCTGACATTATCTTCTTCTCTTTCCTCCCTTAAAATCCTTAGGACTCAGATAATTATTTTCTTATCTTATTAACACATTATACTATTTACTCATATGATGAGAATACATGAGAGACTATTTCACTTCGAAATATTCTCTTAAGACCATGAAAGATAGGATCCTTTATACTTATTGGAACTTGTGCATTGGAAGAGTTTTCATTCCTTTAACTAGGTTCCATTTCTAAATAACGACATTCGCTAGGTTAGATCATATCGTAATGTATAATAAAAAACTAAAAAAATGAATAACTTAATGGTGTACACATATCTAATCTCATAATCATAAATATGATTTTTTCAGGGACATATTTACTCATGTATCATTCATAATGGTTTGTAAAAAAATGTAAATTATCCTAGGAATATCCCCCTGGAGTGTCAAACCATGTGTGTAGTATAACATCAGAATGTATCCTCACACTCCATATAAGTTAAAAAAATTCTTTCCTTAATTTTTCAAAAATTTCCTAGAGTAGCTCGTTTGGAAAACAAAAGAAAGATCCTTTCAAAAAAATTTATAAAAAAGTTATAGATGGGTATAAATGAAATTAAATACTAGTATAAGAATATATATATTATTTTGAAATACTTTTATAAGAATTATGTATGTGGATGATAAATATTTCCTATTAGATACTTAAGTATAAACAATATTGGTTAACAATGAGATTGCAAAATTAACTCTTACATTACACATTCTTTTAGTCGATGGTGCATTGTCCTCCTATATTAATGGTAACAAAATATTATTAAATTATACCAAAAACATGACCATATTTATGATATAATATACGAATCCTTTATGACTTTATATTACACTTTTATTAACAATTTCCGAGTTAAATCAATGTTTCATCTAATAATCACTTTCAATATAATACATGTTTTGACATGTTATTTTTGAAAGTATTAAATAGATCGTAATTCACATACATTATGAATTGAAAAAATGATTTATATATCATATATATATATATTATATTAATATATATATATATATATATAATATAGATAAATAAAATGGAACACACTGTTCAAGGTAACGGTAGGTCCTACGTAAGCATGAATGTTGTTTCTATTTTCATTTCACATTCAATGTAAGTAAGTGAATAAAATCTATGTATATATATATATCACCCCAGTAGCATTATTATGTAATATATTTCATTATTATTATTAATATTTATTATTATGATCATTCTTGGATGGTGAACGTGGAAGATGAGTCCCATCGCGTCGTGGAGACATTAAGACGTACGTACGCATAAGTGAAAATATCATTCCTTCATGGTTAAATGGTATCGAATTTGATGAAATATTAATTGGAAATAAATAATATCATGTTATATTAACTTTTTACGTCCATTATATTCATCGGTATACCCATATAAATATAGTGTACCAAAAAACAATTTACACCACATCATGGAGACAATAAGTTGTACGTACCCATGCATGGTGATATTATTTTTCATAGGATGGGTAAAAGGGGGAATATGTGTTTTTCATAATTATAATAACATATCATCATATATATAGTACTAGATTTATTATTTTAGTATGGAAAAAATAGATAAATATGAAGTAGAAGAAGAAAATATCATTGAAAGAGGTGATAAAACCATTACCTATTTTTGGGTGTCTCCTTTTCATTTGCACAAAAGGGCTTTGTAAGATGGATTTATACTCAAAGGGTGTCCTCTAGAATTATTTTTTTTGATGTTGGGAGAGTAAATGGGGAGGTTTTTGTCGAGATAAAGTGCTTTGGTATTGTGAATTAAATAGAAGGAGATGTTCTCTTTTATAAGAAAGGTGATGGGCACTTTAGGAAAATATTGAAATCACTAATGGAAAAATTACCTATACCAACGGTTTGGAACTGTTGGTATACGCTCCCAAACCATTGGTATAGCCTATAATAATGGTTTGGGGAGCCGTTGGGTGATTTGGCATGGGGAAAGACCTTTCCCAACGGTTTGGAGAAAACCCTTGGGAAAGGCCTATCCCAATGGTTATCAAACCGTTGGTATAGGTCTTTCCAAAAAGTTTTCCAAACTGTTGGGAAAGGACTTTCCCAACGGTTTGAGGAAACCGTTCATATAGGTAAATATATAAAAAAGAGTTCCAATGGAGGTTTGAACCCAGAACCTCCAAGTTATATTTCAATGACTTTACCACTATCCTAGAGTATACTTTGAGAATATATTTGGATATATATATATATATATAATTTATATATTGATTTATTTGACGATATTCAATAAATGTACTCATAAAAAATAAGGGCACCTATCCCAATAGTTCTCAAAACCATTGGGTAAGGCCTTCCCCAATAGTTTTGAGAACTGATGGGATAGGTACCCACCCTTTCCCAATGGTTTGGCCAAACCATAGGGAAAAGTGGCAACAAAGTGGACTTTTCCCAATAGTTTGGCCAAAATGTTGGGAAATCCATACCCTTTCCCAACGGTTTGGCCAAACCGTAGGGAAAAGTGGCCTCAAAGTGGAATTTTCCCAATGGTTTGGCCAAAACGTTGGGAAATCCATACCCTTTCCCAATGGTTTTGACAAACCATTGGAAAAAGTGACCTCAAAGTGGGATTTTCCCAATGGTTTGGCTAAGACGTTGGGAAAGGGGACCTATACCAACAGTTTTTAGAAACCGTTGGTATAGATGCATTGGTATAGGTCAGATTTCCAATAGTGAATATTAATTTATTATAAAATTATTTTTTATTTATAATAGAACATAATTGATTTAATTCTATCATAAGATGAAAATGGGTCGATATCCACTCAACCTACAGGTTTTAGACATGTTTAGGTCCAAATTTTAACCTTATCTTTTGGCATCAATCCTTTGTTAAATGACATAACTCTTACAATGTATTCTTGTATTTTTATATTATATGGTTAATATACATACTATAAAATTCCAAGATAACCTCAAGTCGATCATTAATGACATTTTTAACACTATATGGTCCATTTGGATGAATCATTGATTTTTATGACTATTATATCCTTTAATAAAATATTGATTGTTTTAGAAATTCATTTTTCTCAATTTTGACACTATTTAGTAATTGTTTCTTAAGTCATTAAAACACGATTCCTTCGAAAAAAAGAATTAAGTAATCCCAAAAATGTCAATGATATTGAAAAAAATAGTGGATGGAATAAAAAAGTTCCAATTATAATTATTTTAATATTTTTAAAATCATTTATTTGAATCGTTCATTAATAAGATAATCAATGCATCATAATTATGTAATAAATAATATTAATAATTTAATATATAAAAATTATAAATAAAATACCATGATTTAGGAAATATTTTTATCCTTATAATGGCTATTTATAATCAAAGATATCAATTATATAACCCCACCTTAATTGTTTTTGTAAAATGACACATGTTTATGTTATATTTCCCTTAACATTAACTTAACTAGTATAACATATCATTTTCACTCCCAAGTGGCTCCCAAATTCCAATTGATCTTCCAAATTAATGTTTTGGTCACCCGTGACTCATACAATAATATTGGGACATATGTTAGTGTAGTTTGATATTATTATAATATTATTTTTACATTTATTCACTAAATTTACCCTTTAACTCTTGTATATAAAAATAATTACTAATGTTATTATTCATAATTTCAAAAAATAAAAGTTACATATTTACACAATTTGGACCTTATGATTCAAAATATGGAATAAATTTTTAAAATTTCAAAAACATTGAATTAAGAGTAATTAATTTAAAAGTAATCCCCATTTTCAAAATATGAAAACATGTTTTTTCAAAAGTAAAAACCATCAAAAGATTAACACATGTTTATATCAAATTTTAATGTGAAAATAATTATAATGAACAAAATAATATTAAATTATAAAATAACAATCGAATTATACATTAAAACAATTATAATTTTTAATTTAACACTATAAATTATTTTGAATAAAAAATCTATTTTCAATTAAAATGTAGTATTTTTCAGTATTCTGCAAAATATGAGAGTTTTTAGAAAAGAACCAAATATTCACCATAAGCTAATTTTGATTTTAAGAATTTAAAAATGAATTCAATTTTAACTTTTTTTTATAAAATTTCAAAATGATTTTAATGTTATTCATAACCGCTTTTCGAATAACTAGTTGGATAGGTCATGGTATGCTCGAACATAGTGTTGTGTACATCACACTCTATTGAATTATTTAAAAGGAAGTGTATTTTGGAATCTAGGGTTATTACATGAAATTATAAATAACTAAAAAATTGGAATAACATACCAAAACTGATGATGATATTCCATATATCTAGAAAATTTTAAAACATGTATACAATATAGTAGGCATAACATGTTTCAAAAAACCTAAAAGAAATAAAAAGACTATCCATAGAATCCTCATTTATGAATTGGTCACATTATATTAACCTCCATACTAAAATGAAATAAATCGATAGTTTGATGTTTTTTACATCCTGTTTTTAAAAAATTCAACCTTGTAATCTTCTATAGGTACCAAACGATGATCGAAGAGCATGTGAGATAAATCCCAGTGTCCACCACCATTGATGTGTATAAAATCCATCCCATGTAAATGAAATGTAAAAGTGTGCATGAATGCATACAAAAAGTAAGGAATTTCAATGTAACTAAATACCCATGTACCTATTTCATTCCTCATCAGGTGTCTGACCATGTAAACAATTCATTGTTTGATTATTAATGGTTTATAAATAAGTTGAAAATTAGAAATTAAAAAGGTTTCAAGTTGTAATAAGGAGACCTATAATGATATTTAATTGTGAAATCCCATAGTAATAACCAAGGTGATGCATACCTAAAGGGTCGCCAACTCAGTAATAACTATATCCTATCAAGGGTTAAGAGTCCAATCCAAGGAGCATAGTCCAAGGCATTCCACAATGAAATGCCAATAGAGTCCAAGGAGTTCATCCTGGGTAAAACAAGGCTAATCAATGACTACGCCCAATAGGCTTTAACAATGGCACCATCTTGTCAATGCTGGATCTAAGGTGTGTATCCAAGTCATACTCTTATAACATTCAAGGTATCATATTCTTTCATACTAAACATCCCAATAATAGACATGGTTCAAGATATACGTCGGTCCAAACCTAAGAAATCTATATCCTTGAATCATAATTGGGTTCTTGAGTGCTCATGGAATTCCATGACAAGAATCCCTGGTGAGCTCGCATCAGGTGACTCCTGTTTGACAATGATGTCATGTAAAATATAATTTTGGTCAAGCCTTTCCTTTCATTATCATTATAAAGCCATATAATACACAACCTTTACTAATTCCATTTAAATAAAATTAAAAAATTAAGGTTACTTCTACTAATATCCACTAATTTTGTAATGTTTGTTACAGACATGCAACCTGTTAATCATTCACAATTAATATGGTCATGTCATTTACATGGTATACACTCAAATTTCTATTTCACATTTAATTATGAATTGAATCACATACCTTAGGCGGTCTAAGTGATGTGAATACATGGTACTTGACATTATTAAATTCACAATATAAGTTATGAAATTTAATATATAAAATATAAACCTTAGAAGTGTCATGAAAATTCACACTCAAATGGTGGTTCAAACATGTCAAATACTAGAAAATGAATTATGGCATAAAACCCTAAATGATATGTATAACACCCCAAAACTTTTATGGCATGCTTCTCTTAAATACATTATATTCAGAGCCTATATTTCATAAAGCACAATGTTCCTTTGAAACAACACATGGTTTTTTAAGAGATAGTCAAAACATTGCCTTTAAACATAAATTTTCCACTTCTATGTTTTGAATTTTGAAAAACGGTCATCTAGAGTTGTGACTGGTAAGTCATTTAGAGTCGGATAGAACCAACATGATTTTTTGATATATAGTAACATACCCCTATGAATAGTAATATGAAAAGTAATATGACCCATATAAATAGTAAATAATGATAATATTTTATTTTCTTAAAGTAATAAGATAATTAGATCCTAATTAAATTTTCAATGTGATATAGAAATAATTATATCTTTACAATTATTATTTTTAGTATTAACTATGATTTTATTTAAAAAATAAATTAAAAATACATAAAAAATTATTTTAAAAAAATGGAGTTCATTTTATAATTCTACACATCAAAAAATGGTTAGGGATAATTTTTTGGATTTTTTAAAATACTTGATTTTTTCATGAATAGTAAAAATACAATTTTGAGTTTTCGGTAGTTTAATGACAACATTGTGATGTAATAATTAAATTTAAAAGTTTGGTAGAATTTTTTATACTAAATTATGACATGAGGTATCCCAAGTGGCAATAACCATGGGCAAATACCATGGGAAAGCCCATGGTTTTGAAAAACCCACAAATGAGGTGTCCCTTTTAATTAATAAAAACTCCCTCTTAATTACTATAAATACCCACTCACACCCTTCATTTTATTTCATTAAAAAATAATCATCATAGAAGCTATTGTGGAATTACTTCCCTTGGAGTCCTCCATAGGTATCCTCAAATTCCCAAGGTCCCAGTATTCATGTTTTGGGAGTTACTCTACAAGGTAAGAGAATCAACCACCCTTCTTTTTTCTTAAAGATTTAATTTTATGTTTTCTCTTTTATTTTCAACTGGATTATGTGGGGATATTTCATTAAATATTCCCCTTACTTCCCATATTATTTAAGATTTATTAGATACTCCCTCTCTTTCATCAAACTATATTATTAAATTTTATGTGACGTCGTTGGGCTGCCGAATTTTTGTACGTGATTTCTCAAAAAATTTCTCTTATTTTGAGGTACCTTATTTTATACTTCTTTCCTCATATCCCCTCATCCAAATTATATGATAATTACATTATCTTAAATGAACTACAATTATATTATGCTAATGGAATATTTCATCATCGTCTCTCTTCCCCCTTCCTCTAATACTAAAAAAAACATTGTCCGAGATGATTTAATTTATCACATTCAAGGACGAAGAGTTCTCAATTTTCGTTACCATATTTAATTCTGGTAATGAAACGTTTTTTATGGTTGAAACAGATCAGAATATATTAATTTCATCTCATTAATTATCTGGAATCCCTACACATTCATAATTTGGAATAATAATACAAAACAAGTTCATTGTACACAAAACTACCAAGAAAAATCCCAGTGTTTATCAATAACTTTCAACTAATGATTCATCCTCAAGTATATTACCTAGAATCATTGAAAGATCATTTATATATATTTAATTTCACTAATAATATATATTAACAATTATGTATGTTTAACCACATTTCAAATGAACTTCCATTCATGAATGCAAGTAAACGAATCATGAAAACCAAGGAAGAAAATACTTCCATAACAATAAAATTGAACCCATTAAACCAATAAAAAGGGCCCTAAATAAACATAATAAGGTTATAGTAAACCAATTACATGTATATGAGGTTCATTAATTATTAATTAATGAAGCTAAATTTTATTATTCAGGTCATTAAAACAAATTAAGAACACACTCGAGCATAAGGTAAGGGGTTTCTCATCTAACCATTAATTATGTGATATTTCCATTGTTCACCACTTATTTATTCCATGTGGTATATGTGTACTTACATTTGATATATAATATCATGATTCTATATATTTTCCGGGTATTGAATTATTCATTCAAAAATTATTAATTCTTGGTCACACAGAACGATTGATTACAATGTTGTAATGGGCTTTGTTTCAATTTTCCATTTCATTGTGACTTACTTTGTTTTGTGCAGCAAATAATTCTGATGTGGTGTACCTACTTCCCATTTGATATCACTTTTCATTTAAAATTATATTTATATTAAATATACAGAATCTCATATCATGGATATGTTTATTGTCTAAACCGTATAACATTTAACATACGATGTATAAATAGAATGTTATTTTAACTATAGAAATATTGAAGAATCTGTATTGTCTACTCTATATGAATATTGAAAAGGAATATTACTGTTGTATTAAGTCAATGTATAAAGAATTATTTTGGATTTAAGTGGTAGTTGGGGGCCACTATATCCCCTCGATGCATCGATAGGTCTCATGAGACAAATCAGTTGGTGGCAAACCCTTCGAGTTGGTTTCCAAAAATCAGACGGGTTTCTACCCACAAAACTAAACAGTTTTAACAGTATTATGGTATCATGTTCTAGATAAATTATGTTAAATTAGAAATAATTCTCTTTATTCATTAATAGTTATTACTATACATGAGATATTCACTATGAAAAAATATATGGATGTCGTTTCATTCTCAGTTTTTTAGTGGCATGAGTTTTCATTTATTCACCTTGCAATATTGATATATCAAATTGTTTGTGATTAAATTATTATTGATTCATGATTATGATATTTTTAACCATTAATGAGTGTTTTATATCACCCCTTTCAATTTATTTCCTTCAACAGGTGATGAAGAGGAGATCATTTATTGATTTCCTGTGGATGCAGATTTTAGTTTTTGCTAAGTTTTGTATTTTGTAACCTTTTCCAATGTAATTGGAGTTACATCTGTGTATTTAGTTTCTACAATACTACTACACTAATCATTCCATCATGATATTTATTCCTTCAAAACATGCCAATATAACATGTAATGCAATGACTATGGTCATGAGGGTTCAGGGTGTTACATTTGGTATCAAATGATGTTTTGTAGAAAACTGGGAAACTCGAGTTGGAAATGTATAGTTGGGAAAAAATCCCTAAGGTAGTATTTGAGGATAAATTTACAAGAATATCCTGGTATTTTGGTAAGGAAAATATTATGTGAATCCTTCCCTCCAATACATCTCTGTCTCGATACAAGCAGGTAGAGGTGGCTCTGGCATAGATGTACCTAGGGGTGAAAGCTCTGATAAGAAGTTTCGGGCTTGACCTGAGGTATCCTTGTACATGACCATAATCCTTGCTGCACTATTGGTTACAAAACAAATGGGGGATATGCTTAGGATAATTCATATTTTCTATACAAGACATTATGAAGGATTTAAATGTAAATTATTCCTCAGAGAAACCATTTTTCTGATTAAGGGATTAGTCAAGCGTAGGATCTCAACTTATGCTTAGTATTTTGTTAAGTTAAGATTATACATTATGATTAATACCCTAATATATTATGTTCCATCATTTATAAATGGAATATAATGGAAGAAGGGGAATCAATACTTGTGGGAAATGTAAGTATATCTCAACTTAGAAAGTCAACATTATCAATGTTGGAGCATATCAGATCCTGACCATATTGGGACAACATACTCATGTCGTAACGAATAACCATTCCAGACCTATATTGGATATTTTCATTTATCAGAAGCCCCCATCATTCAGCATGACTACTAATCCAGTGGTTGTTGAAAAATGGATCAAGAACCTTGAAAAGATATTCATATCATTGAAATGCAATAGAAATGAAAAGGTAGTAATGGCAGTATATTATCTCAAGGGAAATGCTGATCAATGGCGGTCCTTGATTCAAAATACCATAGAGGAAGAAGAAATATAATATATGGAATTTAAGAACAATAAGGAAATATTATTTGAAAAATAATTCCCTCATTATCAATGAACTGAAATAAAGAGGAAATTCCATGGTGTAAAACAAAGGGAAGAAGACAGTGTTGTAGAGTACGAGGATACCTTCACAAGTCTACCCAGTTATGTCGTATATTATGTAGGTGACTCAGATAACAAGATTGATCAATTATTTGATGAGATTAAGCCAAATCTTTGAAGGGCTCTAGCTTCACAAACATTTTCATTATATGATGAAATTATCTCAAGTGCCATCAAAACAGAGAAATAATTTTCTAGATCATATTTGTTCAAGGGAAAACAAGATAAAAAGTGGTACTCTGATAACCAAGGGAAAGGTTAAGTGCCAAAGAAGAACAAGGGAATAAAGAAATTCCTATTATGTGAGAACAGTGGAAAGAATCATCTCAAGAAATGCTTGAAAGGCATGAAAGTCTTCTATAAGTGTGGATAAAAGGGTCATCTATCTCATGAATATAAGGGGAGGAAACAATTTGATGATGTTCAATGCTAAAATTGTAGAGATACTAGACACTATGAAAATGGGTGACCTTTGCTCCAAGGAAACATGCCTTAGAAAAATCCAAGAGAGCAAGGGAGGGATTATAAGATTACAACCATAGAAGTTGAAGTTCCTAATAATATGATGGAATTTACTTTAATTGTTTCCTCAAACTTATCCCATATTTTATTTTATTCTAGATCATCACATTAATTTATGTATTCCTAGTTTTTAAAGAAATTAAACATGTCTAATTTGATTTAATAAAGGAGTTATTAGTCAAAAATCTTCAGGGATGCATCTTGCAACAAAGTCTTGTCAACTAGTCCCCCTCGTGACACATAAATGTGGTTTAGTTGCTAACCTTGTGATCATACCAATGAATGACTTTGATATAATTCTTTGTATTAATTAGCTGTCAAACTAAGATGAAAAGATTTATTGAAAGAAAAAAAAAGATAAATTTTTTTAAAATGGTTTAGAATCTCTTATTTTTAGAGAAGAGACCTTGCTATCTGATTTATATCTAGAGCGACCCTCAGTAGAACTATTTAATGAAATTTTTGGAGAGGAAGAGAACCAAATATCTATGGGTAAGGAAATAAATACTCAAATTGAATATGTTTATATTCAGCCAGAATACATTGATGTGTCCCCAGAGGATTTACCTGGACATAATCCAGAGAGGAAAATTGAGTTTTCCATTGACATAATTCCTGGTGCAAGACCTATTTCAAAGACCCCCTATAGAATGGCCACTGTGGAGTTAATGGATCAAAATTAATAAACAATAGGAGTTGAGTGACAAGGGATTTATTCAACCCAGTGTTTCTCCAAGGGGATCCTCGGTCTTGTTGGTCAAAAATAAATATGGATCCATGAGGCTATGCATTGATTACCATGAAATCAATGCTATTACAATAATGAATAAGTATCCTTTGCCTTAGATTTATGATTTATTTTATCAACTTAATAGAGCTCAATAATTTTTGAATATTTACCTTAGATCTGGATATCATCGTCTGCATATGGGGAAGGAAGATATTCCTAAGATAACATTTCAATCCAGGTATGGGAATTATGGGTTTAAATTAATGCATTTTGGACTGACTAAAACACCCTTTGTTTTCATTGATTTAATGAATAGAGTTTTCAAGGAATATCTTGATAAATTTGTTTTTATATACATCAATGATATCCTGGTACACCTGAAAATCTATGAAGATCATGAGTCTCACATGTGGATTACTCTGAAAACTCTTAGAAGATATGAATTATATGTGATGTTTAGAAAGTGAAAATTCTGGATTCAATAAATTACTTTTCTAGGCCATATTGTCTCTAAGGATATAATCTTACTTGATTTTGTGAAGACAATGGCAATCTAAGATTGGCCCATGCCAACAAACATAACTGAGGTACATAGTTTTATTGGCATTGCAGGTTACTATCGGCGTTTCGTTAAGAATTTTACCTGACTGGATAACCTGCTAACCAAGTTCACATATAAAGGAATTATGTTTTTGTGGGAAAATGAATGTACAAAATGCTTTGAGTAATTGAAAAGAACATTGATTAATTCTCTAGTTTTGACTCTTCGATCTTGAAGGTATGGATTTGTAATATATAGTGATGCATCAAAGACTGGGATGTGTTGAATCCTTATGAAAAATGGTAAAGTTATTGCTTATGCATCAAGGCAGTTGAAGAATCATGAGCATAATTACCCAACACATGATCTTGAGATAGCAGCTATAATCTTTTCTTTGAAGATATGGAGACATTATCTTTCTGATGGAAAATGTGAGATATAAACCAATCACAAGAGTTTAAAATACATTTTCACACAAAAATTACTCAACATGAGGAAAAAGAGATGGCTCGAGTTACTCAAATATTATGATTGTTCAATACACTACCACCAAAGAAAAGGAAAATAAGGTGGAAGATGCATTAAGTTGGAAAGATCATAGAATTTTGACTCAAATGAGGACTGAGAGAGATCCTATATTCATGGATCTACTAAATATGGATATAGGAAATGTTAAGAAAGGGGAAACATCTTTCCTCTTTCATATTATTTCTAAATCATCTTTACTAGAGAAGATAAAAATCTCTCAATATGTTGATCAAAATATAAATAATAAAATTATTGTTGTTAAGGATGATAGATTGGAAGACATCGTATATGAGGAAGGAGATATGAATTTTGGGAAAGGGTTATGTGTTACATTAGTACCTGAGCTAAAAAGGAAACTATTAGACTATGATCATAGATTAAATTTCACTATACACCCGGGTATCACAAAGATATATAGAGATCTAATGGAATATTTTTTGTAGGATAATATGAAGCGAGAATTGCAGACTATGTGTCAAGGTGTCTAGTTTGTCAACAAGTAAAGGTAGAGAGACAACATCCTATAGGATTGATGTAACCTATACCTATTCCAATGTGTAATTTGGATAACATTACGATGGATTTTGTCACCGGACTACTGAGGAAACCCAGAAAAATGATGTTATATGTGTAATTGTTGATCGTCTCACAAAATCAGCACATTTCCTTCCAATAAGAGAGGATTTACCACTTGAGTTCCTAGAAAGACATTATATTAATGAAGTTTAAAGACTTTATGTTTAACCTCTATCGATTATATCCGATTGAGATCCCCGATTTACATCAAAATTCTTAAAAATTATCTAGAAGGTTTTGAATAATGAGCTTCGTATGAGTACTACTTATCACCCCAAAACTGACGGATAGTCTGAAAGGAATATTCAAACACTAGAAGACAAGATAAGGTCTTTCTCTCTTTAATTCCAAGGTATGTTGGATCAATAGTTTCCTTTGGTGGAATTTGAATACAACATTAGTTTCCATTATAGTATTTAAATGGATACATATAAAGCATTATATGGAAAGATATGTCGAACTCCAAATTATTTAGACAAAGTTGGTGAGAGGAAACTTATAGGCCCAGAACATATTGAAGAGTCCACAACCTAGGTGAAGACAATCCAAGCCCTTATTAAAGTATCCCAATGTAGGCGGAAGAGATATGCTGACCAACGGAGAAATGATTAGTAATTCCAAGTGAGAGATCATGTCTTTCTAAAATTATATCCATGGATGGGTGTCTTAAGGTTTGGTAAAAATGAAAACGGAGCCCTAGGTACATCAGACCATTTGAAATTCAAGAATGAATCAGATCTGTATCTTACCATTTAGCAATGCCTTCAATTCTCTCCAAAGTCCATGATGTATTCCATGTGTCATTGTTGAATAAATACATCCCATACCCAATTCATGTACTCGCCTGTGAAGAAATAGAACTGAAACCTGATTTGTCATACTGTGAAGAGCCTATCAGGATCCTTGACACAAGAAAGTATGTATTGAGAAACAGAATGAATAATCTAGTAAAGGTTCTTTGGAGAATCCAAATTATAGAAGATGCAACATGGGAACCTGAGGATGTTATGAAGAAGAACCAACCACATCTTTTTGGTGGGATTTATACATAAAATTTGAAGGATGAAATTTCTGAAGGAGGGAATAATATAACACCCCAAAAATTTTATGGTATGATTCGATTAAATAAATTCTATTCACACCCTATATTTTATAAAGCACTGTGTTTCTTTGAAACAACACTTTCTTTTTTGAGTGATAGTCAACACATATCCATTTAACATAAATTTTCCAGTTCTATGTTTTGAATTTCAAAAAACTATCATCTAGAGTTGTGACCAGTAAGTCATTTAGAGTCTGATAGAACCAACTTGATTTTTTTATGAATAGTAACATACCCCTAGAAATAGTAATATGATCCTTATAAATAGTAAATAATGATAATATTTTATTTTATTAAGGTAATAAGATAATGAGACCTTAATTAATTTTTCAGTCTGATATAGAACTAATTATATCCTTAAAATGGTCATTTTTTGAATTAACTACGATTTTATTTAAAAATTAAATTAAAAATAAATAAAACATTATCTTCAAAATATGGATTTCATTTT
This sequence comes from Viscum album, assembly GCA_963277665.1. Classification (NCBI taxonomy): domain Eukaryota; kingdom Viridiplantae; phylum Streptophyta; class Magnoliopsida; order Santalales; family Viscaceae; genus Viscum; species Viscum album. Next base: position 943,220,031 of record OY728129.1, read on the forward strand.
AAAATTCTAGATGTCGAAAATTGGTTTGGGTGAAGTTTTTAGATTTTTCTAAAATACATGAACTTTTCTTGAATAGTAAAAATACAGTTTCGAGTTTTTGGTAGTTTAATGACATAATTATGATGTAATAATTAAATATTAAAGTTTTATCGACCTGTGTATGGTAAATTATGACATGATGTATCCCAAGTGGTAATAACCATAGAAAAATACCATGAGAAAGCCCATGGTTTTGAAAAACCCACTAATGAGGTGTCCCTTTTAATTAATAAAAACTCCATCTTAATTACTATAAATACCCACTCACCCCATTCGTTTTATTTCATTACAAAACCCATTATCCTAGATTTTGTAGTGTAATTATCTCCCTATGAGTCCTCCTAAGGTGTCCTCAAACCCCCAAGGTCCCAACATTCATGTTTTGGGAGTTACTCTACAAGGTAAGAGAATCAACCACCCTTCTTTTTTCCTGAAAGATTTCATTTTATGTTTTCTCTTTTATTTTCAATTGTATTATGTGGGGATATTTCATTAAATATTTTCCTTACTTCCAATATTATGTATGAGTGATCTAATACCCCTTTCTCTCATCAAACAATTTTGTTAAATTTTATGTGATGTCGTTAAGTTGCCGAATTTTTGTAAGAGATTGCTCAATTTTTCTCTTATTTTAAGTTCATTTTTTATACTTCTTTAATCATCTACCCTCATCCAAATTCTTTTATAATTAAATTACATTAAATTAAATGAAATAATATTTTCCTAATGGAATATTTCATCATCATCTCTCTTTCCCCCTCCTCTTATACTAAAAATAAAAACACCGCCCGAGATGTGTTAATTTATCACATTCAAGGACGACGAGTCCTCAATTTTCATTGCCATATTTAATTCTGGTCATGAAACCATTTTTATGGATGAACCAGATCAAAATATATGTATTTTATTTCATTAATTTTCTTGAATCCCTACACACTCATAATATGGAATAATAATACAAAACAGGTTCATTGTACACAAAACTGTCAAGCTAAATCAAAGTGTTTATCAATAACGTTCAACCAATGATTCATCCTCATGTATATTACCCAAAATCATTATAAGATCATTTATATCTCTTTAATTTCACTAATAATATATATTCACAATTCTGTATGTTTAACCACATTTCAAAAAAACCTCCATTCATGAATGCAAGTAAACAAATCATAAAAACCAAGGAAGAAAACACTTCCAAAACAATAAAATAAAACCCATTAAACCCATAAAAAGGTCTATGAATGAACCTAATAAGGCTATAGTAAACCAATTACATGTATAGGAGGTTATATAATTATTAATAAATTAAGATAAATTTTATTATTCATTTCATTAAAATAAACGAAAAAACACACTTGAGCATAAGGTAAGGGGTTTCTAATCTCACTCTTAATTCTGTGTGATTTCCATTGTTCACCACTTATTTCTTGCATGTGGTATATGTGTACTTCAATTTGATATCACTACTGGAATGTGGGTTTTTCCCCACAGTTACATACCAACGGTTTCATAGAACCGTTGGTAAAGGAGGTTTTTCCCAACGGTTCTAATGAACCGTTGGCATAGATGTTCCCTGGGAGGTTTTTTCCCAACGGTTCATGAGAACTGTTGGGATAGATGTCTTTTTCCAGGTTTTTGCCTACGGTTCTTTAGAACCGTTGGGATAGATAGCTTTTCCAAACGGTTCATGAGAACCGTTGGGATAGAGGTATGCCAACGGTTTTAAAAAACCGTTGGCAAAGGTTCTCCCCAAATTCCCAGCCACCTGTTCTCTCCCCCATTCGCGATACACAACCCTAAAACGGGAGCAGCAACTGATTTAGGCGATTTTGGAGGTACTGACAGCCAGACCTTGAATCTTCCAGCTCTTCTTCAGGTTATTCTTCTTCTTTATCTGAAAACGTATTCGAATTTTTGGATAGTATTTAAATATATTTTCATTTTCCCCATCAGTTTAGGCGATTTTGGAGCTACTGCCGGCCGGACCTGCCTAAGGGTGAGTTTTCTTGAAAATTACTTTTTGGATTTTACCCCTTGAACATGGGATGTCATTTGTGAAAGGTTATATAAATCGAATTTATTGTTCGATTTCTGAATTTAATTGTAAATTAAATTAATTAAGGGTATTTTATGGTTTGCATTCCCCTTTTAACACATGAATTCCAATTATTTTTTAACACATGTTTTAATTGTATTGCCTTGCCAATGTGAGTAAAGTAGAGACTATGATATGAATATATGAAATTGGATTGAATTTATCTTATATTTTATGTTACCATGTTAGATATATTATAACTAATGCATGTGATATCTTTATAGTCTTGTTAGGAGTGTTCTATTAAAAATTCCCATGTGAGTGCTTGAATTTTCATTGAATTGCTAGCCATTATGAGTTATGTTGAGACCATGATATGGAATTGATTTATTAAGCAAGGGAATCTCATTATCTTGTCATTACAACATGAGTAAATGAAGCTTCATTATTTTCAGGTTATTATTTGATTGAGTCGCCATTTTGAGGTGAGTTGTATTAAATACCTTTGATTTTGACCTTGGTATGTTTAATGAATTGTTTAAATGAAATGTAATTCATTAAATGATTAATAGTAAATAGTGATACATGGATTCTATTAGGATTCCAGGTATATAATCTTGTTTCTATTAACTTATACGCTTTATGTGATAAATGGATTCACAGTGGAATTCCACGGATAGACTCATTTCTTTTAATATTGATTAAGCCATGGGTGATACATGGATCCAAGGGAGGGATTCCATAGATAGACTTATTGAATGTAGAATTATATTCCAATTGATACATGGATTCTTATGATAATTCCATAGATAGACTTATTGAATGTAGAATTATATTCCAATGCTATGCGTCTTGTGTGGTGGTGGTGTGGTTTATGTGTTTTATGGTAGTAGTGAAGTGTGTGATTATGTAGTTAATGTGAACCCATAGGTTGAGTATTTTGTGCTATCTATATATCATGTATTTTTATGTTATTTCTACACATTCCCAACCAGAGTTGGATAAACTTACCAACGATCAGAGGTTTTGAGTTATGAGTATTTTTTCTAATATCTAGGATGGTGGTTATATGTTTGGATAGCTACCATGTCTTCCCTACTCTTCCTTCAAAAGTGATTGACCATGTGTTTTTAGGCAAGATGTGATGTGATTGTCCATGTGTCTTCAGGTGAGATGTACTATGATTTCCCTAGTGTTTTTCGGTGAGGTGTGATGTGATAAGACTATAATAAGATGTGGCATGTGGTTGGGGTCATGTAGGGTAGGAGGATGGCACAAGGTTGATGTTATTCATGTTCATGATACCCTACTAATATGGTTATGGGATGAGTCATGCTGTTATGTGATATAACACATTAAGTTCTTGTTGGTTTTACATTTTTTCAATAACACATTTGTATGTTTTTTTGACATGTGTAGTTGATACCTTGATTATTTTCTTCCTTTATCGTTTACTTAAATGTATTTTCTATTATAGTTAATGCCTATTGAATTGTTTATGACAAAATGACTTATATAAATTCTATTTACAGAATGGACAGAAGTTGGATGTATGAAACCGATCGGATCTCAGACGATTTTCAAAACAATTTGGAGAGCTTTATAGATTTTGCATTTCACAATGCTTCAGATAGTGGTCACATACACTTCCCATGTTCCAATTGTGTTGGTAGACCTTGGTTGAGCCGTGAAGAAGTCAGCTACCACATAACCAAAAATGGGTTTCAAGCAAACTACTTTCTGTGGTATCACAATGGGGAGAAAACGAAATCTCAAATTGGTGATGATCGAAATGAAAAGACTGGAATGGAGAATTTGTTAGATGATCGGTTTCCGTTTATTCTTCATCATGAAAAAGAAAGGATTTCGACTCAAGAAGACTTCGATATGAGGACAGCTGATGCATCTAGTGAAAATGATGATATTGATAGGGTGAAAAAATTGAATGATGCTGCCACGACTCCAGTATATCGACAATGCGATAAAATGAAAAAGCTGGAATTTTTAATCCGATTATTTCATGGGAAAACTATGTATGGGATTTCTAATACAGCAATCGATTACATTCTTACCCTCTTGAAGGATTTATTTCCAGATGATGCAGATATTCCCTCAAACCACTATATGGCATGGAAGTTAGTTGAGGAACTTGGATTTTCAAGAAACAAAATTCATGCTTGCCCGAAAGATTGCAGTTTATTCTGGGAGGAAACCGCTGAACAAAATGAATGTATAAAATGTGGCATATCCCGCTGGAAGTCAAAATCTGATGGAACACCATCTCGCATTCCACAGAAAGTAATGTGGCACTTTCCATTGATCCCCAGACTCCAGAATCGTTTTTTGTCTGATGACATATCAAAAAAAATGAGATGGCATGATACCGAGAGAAAGAAGACTGATGATGAGTTGGTTCATCCTGTAGATGGATTTTCATGGAAGAGATTTGATGCTCGACATCCTGATTTTGCAGCTGACGTGCGTAATGTGAGGCTGGGTCTTTCATGCGACGGTTTTAATCTGTTTGGGCAGATGCTTACTTCGCACAGCACATGGCCAGTTTTTATACACATTTATAATCTTCCCCCATGGTTGTGTATGAAAAAATCTTTCACTTTCATGAGTATACTCATATCTGGTCCTTCTGATCCCAGCATTGATATTGATGTATACATGCAACCTTTAATAAAAGAGTTGAATCTTCTTTGAGATGTGGGTGTGCGCACATACGATGCATGTTTGAAAGACATATTTCAAATGCGCGCTGCGCTTATGTGGACAATCAATGATTTTCCGGCTTATGCAATGATGTCTGGATGGAGAACGAAGGGAAAACTGTCATGTCCAGTTTGTATGAAGAATACACGATCCAGAAGACTGAAACATCATTGTAGTTTCAGTTTTATGGGACATCGACGATTTTTTCCAAAGGATCATCCATATAGAATGAATCGTCGAAGATTTGATAATACTATAGAGACCGATGATCCACCTCAGCGTATGTCTGGAACTGATGTGCTTAATGAATTAAAAGATTTCAGTTTTTCGTTCGGGAAGGGTCAAATGAAATCTGGAAAGAGAAAGAATGTTTCCACAGAAACCTGTTACAATTGGAGGAAGAGGAATATCTTTTTTGATTTGCCTTATTGGTCAACCAATTTGCTACGTCATTGCTTAGACGTAATGAATATTGAAAATAATATTTGTGAAATGTTGCTTTCAGTTCTTCTAAATGTCAAGGGGAAGACAAAAGATGATTTACGATCTCGACGTGACTTGGTGGATTAGGGCATCAGACCAGAATTGCATCTTGTGCGTATCAGTGAAAATAAATGGCAACTTCCATGTGCTTCTTATGTGATGACACCTACTGAAAAAAAAAAATTTTGGAAGTATTAGAGACTATTAGAGTTCCTGATGGCTATTCAAGCAACATATCTAAACGGGTCAACAGAAGAGAGTTGAAGCTAAAATCTTTGAAGACTCATGATTATCACGTTCTACTGCATGAGTTGCTTCCAATAGCAATCCGTCATCTTTTGTCCAATAATGTAAGGGTGGGTGTTATTCGGTTGTGCCATTTTTTTAGAGATCTTTGTTTTAAGAAGTTGTCCAAGTCTTTCTTGCAAAAAATGTTGACAGATGCCCCATTAATTTTGTGTGAGTTGGAGAAAATATTTCCCCCATCATTTTTCACATGCAGCTGCATCTGACTGTCCATATTCCAACTGAAATATTTCTCGGAGGACCTGTTTCTTTTCGTTGGATGTATCCAACTGAAAGAAATATGTTCACATTAAAGTCTTATGTTCGAAACAAGAATCATCCCGAAGGTTCTATCGTGAACGGTTACTTAGCTCAAGAATGTATGGATTTCTGTTCAATGTATTTGTCTGATCTTACTACAAGAATGAACAGACCAATGAGAAATGAAGAAGAACAATATGAGCAAATTGAACCCAGTTTTCCATCACTTCCTCAAACAGGAATAATTCCTGGATCATATACATTGAAGACATTAAGCCATAAAGAGCGGGAGATGGCACATCGCACAGTTTTGTTCAACTGTGATTTGTTCGATGACTATATCAGGTAACAAAATTGAATATGTATATCTTACATATATATCTGTTAAACTATTCATATTTTTTTATCTACAGGGAACATAAAACAATGATAAATAGGAAGCATCGTTCTTTATCTTTGAGAAGGAGAGAGACTTTGCATAGCAAAGAGTTTTATGCTTGGTTAAAATTGAAGGTAAAAATATTACTGTTTAAATTAATTATTTCAATATTTACTTAAGTTTAACTGTCATTTTTATTGCAGGTATTGAGTTTGTCTGCTGACTCTGTCTCTGAGGAAATAAGAGCTTTGGCTTTTGGTCCTAATACCGTGGTTCGTGAATGTAAATCAATTGTTATCAATGGGTACAGATTTATTGTCACTGAACGAGCCAAAAACATGAGAACACAACATGATGGTATTATGGTTACTGCCACAACAGATTGTTATGCCAGTGCATCAGATAGTAGATCGAGACTTGAAAATGTGGGTTATTATGGAGTCATTGAGAAAATAATAATATTGGATTATTACTCTCATGGACGAGTCACAATGATGAAATGTCATTGGTTTGATTCGATGACGAGACATGGAACATTTATTGATGATTGTGGATTTTGAGTAATTAATATGACCCGCACTCTTGCAACCGAAGAACCATATGTGTTGGCATCAATGGCTAAACAAGTTTTTTATGTCAAAGATCAACTTCAACCTGAATTTGGTGTCATAGTTGAAGTAATTCCAAGACATATTTTTGATGATGCTGATGATGGAATTGACACTGTCCCTATTGCCATTGGAACCAATCCATTTATATCTTTTGATGACTCCAATAGCTCAATTGTCAGAGTTGATTGTGAACCTGAAGTTGTGGTTGGAAATATATAGAATCATTCATCCATGTTCTCAATTCTTTTGGTTTACCTCGAGTTGGGTTGTTAAGGTTGGTAATATTCATATTTATTTAGTATTGGTCAAAAATATGTTTTAGCTGACTTGACCGTTATGTGAATTTTCAATGTTTATTGGTTGCTGTTTTATTTGAATTGCATTTTCAAATTTGGAATTGAACTGTATTCAAACCAAATCAAACAATATTTCTAACTTGGTTAACATTACAACTTGTATGTTTTATTAAATTCATTCAAGATCTTCAAAAAGAATTGATAGCTAAATTACCAATGAATCCCCTCATTCCCTCATATATTTAGTTTTTTGGTTTACACATTAATTTTATTTTTCTAATTAATTACATATTTGTTTTCCAATGCAGGAAATGAAGCCAATTGAAGAGAGACGAAGAAAAAAAAATGGCAGAGAACAATCGTCGGATGGAGGAGATGGGCATTCCACCATTAGTGCATACAGTGAGTACTTTATTTCAAATATATATATATATATATTTAAAGAATATATAATGTCATGTGAATAATTTTTTTTGTAAACTTTTTTGTAGGATCCACCATTACGTCGACAGTTATTCGACGAGGAGCCTAGTACTGGTCCTAGTACTCAGGCCGGTGGTACGAGGAGGGTTCGTACCAGAGGTGGACGTAGAGCTGCGCATGCCCGACTAGACCCTGCCCCTCCCACTGACATTTCAGCCTTCCCACATTCTGATCCCGGTTTGTCGTTAGGGACACACGGGATATTTAGACCTCCCATGTTTTCGCTACCTTCTGCATCTTCTGCCCCATCATTTTCTCATCCCATGATGATTCCAACTCCCCAGTCAGTATCAGGTCATACAGCTGTTCCATCTTCTTTTCCTTCTACTTCTGTCTCTCCGAGCTTTTATATTCCATCGTCTTCGACTCCTGTTCCACCAGAGGGTGTTCCATCAGGTTCTGTGGATCCGGCGCCACTCATTGATCAGACTAGCGCAGGTATATTTATAAAACCCTAACAAATTTTTATAGCAATATTTATTTTCATTATAACATTTTTTGATAAAATATTTGTTTTTCTTTCATGACAGATACATCTACTGACAGGAGGTGGGAGAGGGGCCGTACACGCATGCGTTCGGTGTGGAACCGTCGCACATAGGTTATGGTGGAATATAATGAAGACAATCAGATGGTTGAGGAAACAGAGCAGCAATGTCGGAGTTTTATGGCGACGCTTGCCAAATACTCCGACATCATTCCCGTCAGCCCGCTGTCGTGGAGACATTTGCCACATGAGGTCAAAGATAGAGCTTGGGCAGAGATATGGGTAAAAAAATATGTTGTATTAATGCCATGAATTATTTCTGTATTTATATGAATTAATATTTTGATTTCATCTTCGATTTAATTTTCCTGATGGTGAGGGTGCACGACTGGCACGTCTAAAGGATTTAGGCGAGCTTTGGAGAGCCTACAAGCATGAGCTGTATATTGGTTGACGTGCTAGAGTTGGCACTGAGTTAGAGGCAGTACCAATCGTGGATGATTGTCCTATAGAGCAGTATCGTCAGATGATTACTCATTGGACGAGTACCCAGTTTAAGGTATGAATTACATTTGAGGTATTTAAATAATAAATTTCAAATTTTTCATTAATATTATCCTTTGCATTATCAAATTTTATTTAGGAATCATCTAGAAAAAATAAAAAAAACATTGATGGAAAAAAATACCTCCATACACTAGGACGCACGACGATGTCGGATCATGAGAGGCAGCAGGTATGACAATTGTTTATAAGTTTTCTTTACGACTTACATTTTCTTTTGTTTCCTCAATTATTTAATCATTTGATAAAATTTTTATATAACTTTTGTTTTCAATGTCATTGTAGATGCAAGTACAAAATATTGAAGGACGTGTGCCTCGAGCAAAACTGTTTTGCTCGAGTAGACGAAAAAAGGATGGAAGTGCTATCAATGAAGCGACTCAGCAGCAGATTGTAAGTTTTAATCTGTTGATTTTATATTTTAATATCTATTTCGTAACTTAATAATATATTTATATTTGTAACAGGATGCTTTAGAGGCCCTCGATGCCCAAGAAGCAAACAATTTTGGGCCATCTGATCACTTACATCAGGTGTTGGGAGATGATCATTCTGGCAGAGTACGCTGCCGACCTAGGATAGCCCCGACGAGGTATTGGCCTGCCTCAGGTACGAGTTATAGTGCCACCGAGCTGCAGAAAGTTAGGGCACAGGCAGAACAGGCTGAGAAAAGGGCCACAGAGATGGCAGAACAGTCTGCTAGGGCAAACAGTGCATTTATGAAATTTGTTGAAGTTCTACGTCCAACACTTCCAGCAGAGGCCAGTCCAGTGATTTATGAATACATGTCGTCGATACATTCTATATATGGTGCACCAGGTGGCAATTCCAGTAGTGGCCAGGCCGATGTCCAGCTTGAAGATGATGACGGCGAGGAGTCTAATGCAGAAGAGGAGGGAGATGAGGAGGGCGAGGAGGAGGGCGAAGGCGAGGAGGAAGGCGCTGTGGAGGGTGAGGACGATGAGGAGGATGATGACGAGGGTGATGATGATGATGACGATGATGGTGATGGTGATGCTGATGTGGGACATATTGATCTGTTACATTTTTGACTTATATTACTGAGATTTGATGTTTAATCTATTCTAGTTGTTGGTTTTATCTAGACTCGTATTATAGTATTGGAGTTGAGTTATTTTTATATATTGTCTGTTTTTATGGATGTTGTTTTCTTTTAGTGGTTGTGTGTTTGAGAACTCCCTGGACAACCCCCCTCATTCTTGGACCCTGGACAACCCCCTCCCCCTTGGACACCGAACATCCCCCAAACACCCCCCGGACAGCCCCGCGGACAGCCCCCTGGACAGCCCCCCGTACAGCCCCCAACCCTCCACCCTGGACCCCGGATAGCCCCCGGACAGCCCCCCGGACAACCCCCCCACCCTCCCCCTTGGACCCCGGACAACCCCCCAAACACCCCCCGGACAACCCCCTGAACAACCGTGGACAACCCCCTGAACAACCCCTGAACAACCCCTGAACGACCCCTGAACAACCCCCTGAACAACCACCGGACATCCCCCTAAACAACCCCGGACAACCCCCTGAACAACCCTCAAACACCCCCGGACAGACCCCGCACAGCCCCCCCACCCTCCTCCTTGGTCCCCGGAAAGCCCCCCGGACACCCACCAGACAGCCCCCGCGGACAGCCCCCGCGGACAGCCCCCTAGACACCCCCCCGTACAGCCCCCCGTACAGCCCCCCGTACAGCCCCCACCGGACAGCCCCCGCGGACAGCCCCCTGGACAGCCCCCCGGACAACCCCCCCCCCCCCCCCACCCCCCTTGGACCCCAGACAACCCCCCAAACACCCCCCGGACAGCCCCCTGAACACCCCCGGACAACCCCCTGAACAACCCCCTGAACAACCCCCAGACAGCCCCCTGAACAACCCTGGACAACCCCCTGAACAACCCCCAAACACCCCCGGACAGACCCCGCACAGCCCCCCCACCCTCCTCCTTGGTCCCCGGACAGCCCCCCAGACACCCACCGGACAGCCCCCCTGGACAGCCCCTCCACCTTCCTTAATTTCATTAGCTCTGAAATGTTTCATAGCACGATCAACTAAATTCTAATCCATACTAAATATGATATAAAAATATTCTATATGAATTTCCATAAGATTTTAAGTGAAAACAAAAAGTGACATACGAAAAACTGACCAAACGCATTCGAAATGTGTTGATGCTTTAGGACAACGATCCATGGGTCATATGTGACGTGTATGAATCAACCCCGCCTCAATCCGAGTCGCGGTGTGGCCGGGATCAGTCTAAGTGGATCTCTTTTGATTAAAATGAACATCATTTTAAGTACATACGGAAAACCGACCAAACGCATTCGGTTTCCATTGAGAACGATCCATGTGTCATATGTGAGGTGTACGAATCATCCCCGCCTCAATCCGAGGCGCGGTGTGGCCAACACTACTCTAACTGTGTCTGTTTTGTTTAAAATGGGTAGGATTATAAGTGAAAAGAACTGGCATACGCAAAACCGACCAAACGCATTCGGTTTCCATTGAAACTTTAGGAGAACGATCCATGGGTCATATGTAAGGTGTACCAATCAACCCCACCTCAATCCGAGGTGCGGTGTGGTCGGAACAACTCAAACTGTATGTCTTTTGTTTCAAAAGGACATCATTTTAAGTGAAAAACATCAACTGGCATACGGAAAACCAGACAAACACATTCGGATTGTGTTGATACTTTAAGACAACAATCCATGGGTCATTTGAGACGTGTACGAGTCAACCCCGCCTCAATCCGATGTCGTCCGCTATAAATTTGACCGTTTGACGCCCGTTTTGGCCGTTTATGACACCAGAACTGCGTTGTCGGTCACCGCGTGCACACGGCACGTCCGATTGATGTGCCGTATGCTCGAACACTTCAGAAATCACTGTCCCGTATTTTTCGTCTGATTTCAGGCCATTCCGACTTCGTTCGGCCCGTTTGGACCCCCCTCACGCGCGTTTACGAAGCGCGCATCTTAAAACACGAATATTGAGCCGTACCACGCAAACCGCACGTCCGATTGACGTTCCGTATGCGCGTACACATCACGAATAATAATTCTAATGTTTCTCGGTGGTTTCATCTCAATCCGAGGTCGTCCTCTATGAATTTGACCGTTGGACGCCCGTTTTGGCCGTTTATGACACCAGAACTGCGTTGTCGATCACCGCGGGCACATGTCACGTCCGATTGACGTGCCGTCTGCTCGACCACTTCAGAAATCACTCACCCGTATTTTTCGTCTGATTTCATGTCATTCCGACTTCGTTCATCCCGTTTGGACCCACCTCACGCGCGTTTACGAAGCGCGCGCATCACTTAAAATACGAATATTGAGCCGTACCGCTCAAACCGCACGTCCGATTGACGTGCCGTATGCGCGTACACGTCACGAATAATAATTAGAATGTTGCACGGTGGTTTCATCTCAATCCGGAGATGCGGTGTGGCCGGAACCACTCAAAGTGTCCGTCTTTTGTTTCAAAAGGACGTCATTTTAAGAGAAAAGCATCAACTGGCATACGGAAAACCGACCAAACGCATTCCGAATCTGTTGATAATTTATCCCAATAATCCATGGGTCATATGTGACGTGTACGAGCCAACCCGGGATGAATCCGAGTCACGGTATGGTCGAGATAAGTCTAAGTGGCTCTCTTTTGTTTAAAATGAACACCATTTTAAGTACATACGGAAAAACGACCAAACGGATTCGGTTTCCGTTGAAACATTAGGAGAACGATCCATGGGTCATATGTGATGTGTACGAATCAACCCCGCCACAATCGAAGACGCGGTGTGGCCGAAACCACTCAAAGTGTCGGTCTTTTGTTTCAAAAAGACGTCATTTTAAGTGAAAATCATCAAGTGACATATGAAAAACCGACCAAAGGCATTCGGACTGTGTCGATACATTATCACAAGGATCCATGGGTTGTATGTGACGTGTACGAGTCAATCCCGCCTCAATCCAAGGAGCGGTGTGGCCGACACCATTCTAACTGTGTATCTTTTGTTTAAAATGGACAGGATTATAAGTGAAAAGAACAACTGGCATACGCAAAACCGACCAAACGCATTCCGAATCTGTTGATAATTTATCACAACAATCCATCAGTCGTATGTGACATGTACGAGCCCACTCAGGCTCAATCCGAGTCGCGGTGTGGCCGGGATCAGTCTAAGTGACTCTCTTTTGATTAAAATGGACATCATTTTAAGTACATACGGAAAACCGACCAAACGCATACGGTTTCCGTTGAAACTTTAGGATAATGATCCATGAGTCATATGTGAGGTGTACGAATCATCCCCGCCTCAATCCGAGGTGCGGTGTGGCCAACACCGCTCTAACTGTGTCTGTTTTGTTTAAAATGGGTAGGATTATAAGTGAAAAGAACTGGCATACGTAAAACCGACCAAACGCATTCGGTTTCCATTGAAACTTTAGGAGAACGATCCATGGTTCATATGTGACGTGTACCAACCATCCCCGCCTCAATCCGAGGCGCGGTGTGGTCGGAACAACTCAAAGTGTATGTCTTTTGTTTCAAAAGGACATCATTTTAAGTGTAAAACATCAACTGGCATACGGAAAACCGGCCAAACGCATTCGGATTGTGTTGATACTTTAAGACAACAATTCATGGGTCATTTGAGACGTGTACGAGTCAACCCCGCCTCAATCCGAGGTCGTCCGCTATGAATTTGACCATTTGACGCCCGTTTTGGCAGTTTATGACACCAGAACTGCGTTGTCGGTCACCGCGCGCACACGGCACGTCCGATTGACGTGCCGTCTGCTCGAACACTTCATAAATCACTCACATGTATTTTTCGTCTGATTTAAGGCCATTCTAAAATCGTTCGGCCCGTTTGGACCCCCCTCACGCGCATTTACGAAGCGCGCGCATCACTTAAAACACGAATATTGAGCCGTACCGCGCAATCCGCACGTCATATTGATGTACCGTCTGCGCGTACATGTCACGAATAATAATTAGAATGTTTCCCAGTGGTTTCAGGTCAATCCGAGGTCGGCCACTATGAATTTGACCGTTGGACGCCCGTTTTGGCCGTTTATGACACCAGAACTGCGTTGTCGGTCACCGCGTGCACACGGCACGTCCGATTGACATGCCGTCTGCTCGAACACTTCAGAAATCACTATCCCGTATTTTTCGTCTGATTTCAGGCCATTCCGACTTCGTTCGGCCCGTTTGGACTCCCCTCACACGCGTTTACGAAGCGCGCGCATCACTTAAAACACGAATATTGAGCCGTACCGCGCAAACCGCACGTCCGATTGACGTGCCGTCTACGCGTACACATCACGAATAATAATTAGAATGTTTCTCGGTGGTTTCAGCTCAATTCGAGGTCTTCCTCTATGAATTTGACCGTTGGACGCCCGTTTTGGCCGTTTATGACACCAGAACTGCGTTGTCGGTCACCGCGGGCACACGGCACGTCCGATTGACGTGCCGTCTGCTCAACCACTTCAGAAATCACTCACCCGTATTTTTCGTCTGATTTCATGTCATTCCTACTTCGTTCATCCCGTTTGGACCCACCTCACGCGCGTTTACGAAGCGCACACATCACTTAAAACACGAATATTGAGCCGTACCGCTCAAACCGCACGTCCGATTGACGTGCCGTATGCGTGTACACGTCACGAATAATAATTAGAATGTTGAACGGTGGTTTCATCTCAATCCGGAGACGCGGTGTGGCCGACACCACTCAAAGTGTCCGTCTTTTGTTTCAAAAGGACGTCATTTTAAGTGAAAATCATCAACTGGCATACGGAAAACCGACCAAATGCATTTAAAATCTGTTGATAATTTATCCCAACAATCCATGGGTCATATGTGACGTGTACGAGCCAACCCGGGATGAATCTGAGTCGCGGTATGGCCGGGATAAGTCTAAGTGGCTCTATTTTGTTTAAAATGAACACCATTTTAAGTACATACGGAAAAACGACCAAACGGATTCGGTTTCCGTTGAAACTTTAGGAGAACGATCCATGGGTCATATGTGACGTGTAAGAATCAACCCCACCACAATCGGAGACGTGGTGTGGCTGACACCACTCAAAGTGTCGGTCTTTTGTTTCAAAAAGACGTCATTTTAAGTGAAAATCATCAAGTGACATACGAAAAACCGACCAAAGGCATTCGGACTGTGTCGATACTTTAGCACAAGGATCCATGGGTCGTATGTGACGTGTACGAGTCAATCCCGCCTCAATCCGAGGAGCGGTGTGGCCGACACCATTCTAACTGTGTATCTTTTGTTTAAAATGGACATGATTATAAGTGAAAAGAACAACTAACATACACAAAACCGACCAAACGCATTCCGAATCTGTTGATAATTTATCACAACGATCCATCAGTCATATGTGACATGTACGAGCCCACTCGGGCTCAATCCGAGTCGCGGTGTGGCCGGGATCAGTCTAAGTGGCTCTCTTTTGATTAAAATGGACATCATTTTATGTACATACGGAAAACTGACCAAACGCATTCGGTTTCCATTGAAACTTTAGGATAACGATCCATGGGTCATATGTGAGGTGTACGAATCATCCCCGCCTCAATCCGAGGAGCGGTGTGGCCAACACCACTCTAACTGTGTCTGTTTTGTTTAAAATGGGTAGGATTATAAGTGAAAAGAACTGGCATACGCAAAACCGACCAAACGCATTCCGTTTCCATTGAAACTTTAGGAGAACGATCCATGGGTCATATGTGACGTGTACCAATCATCCCCGCCTCAATCGGATTCCACATATAATTGTCATGTAAATTTTAAATTGAATTATGTATGAATTATGTATGTTTATGAATTGTAATTTAATTATGGATGTGTATAGTTTCAGGATCCATTATATGTTAAATGTGTATGAATTTGTTCGTAATTGTATATGTATGTTTTATATTATTACAGGTACAATAGTTGGATCGAAAATGAGGTGAAAATGAGGCCTGATGAGATGAGAGGTGCCTGATGTACATGGGAGAGGGTATGTGCAAATTGCAGGCTGCTGCAATTTGCAGCATAGGGTATGCCAACGGTTTTAAACCGTTGGCATATAATCCTAAATAACTTTTTACCAACGGTTCAATGAACCGTTGGTAAATATCTCTTTTCCCAACGGTTTAGAACCGTTGGGAAAGAGTTCACCCATGGAAAACTATCCCAACAGTTTTGAAGAACCGTTGGGATAGTTAAGGTATATTTGGTTTTCCCAACGGTTTGGGAGAAACCGTTGGGAAAAACAATCCCAACGGTTCACCAAACCGTTGGGATAGAGTGCCTTCTGTCAGCCTACCCCAACGGTTTCCAATAAACCGTTGGGAAAGGTTTTCCCCACGGCTTGCTTCCCTACGGTTGGGAGAACCGTTGGTATATCATATACCAATGGTTTGAGGGGCTTTCCCAACGGTTGTGAACCGTTGGGAAATAGTGTATTTCCAGTAGTGTATATAATATCATGATTCCTTATATTTTCATGGTATTAAATTATTCATTTGATAATTATTAATTATTGGTCACATGAAACGATTGATTACAATTTGGTAAGGGGATTTGTGTCAATCTTCTATCTCGTTATGACTTACTTTGTTTTTTGCATCTAAGAATACTTATGTGGTGTACCAACATCCCATTTTATATCACTTATCATTTCAAATTATAATTCTATAAAATATAAATAATCTCATATGATGGATATTTTTATTTTCTAAACCGTATACCATTTTACATATGGTGTATATTTGGAAAGTTATTTTATCTATGGAAATATTAATGAATATGTATTCTCTAATATCTAATGATATTGAAAAGGCATATTGATATTCTATTAAATCAATTTATAAATAATTATTTGGACTTGCAGTGGTGTGTGGGGCCTGATATAGACCATTAATGAGTCGACCAGTCTCATGAGAAAAATCAGTTGGCGACAAACCCTTTGAGTTGGTTTCCAAAAATCAAATAGGCTTCTACCCACAGAACTAAACTGTTTTAATGGTATCATGGTATCATGTTCCAGTTACATGATGTCTAATTAGCAAGTATTCTCTTTATTCATTATTATTTATTACTATCCATGAGATATTCATTATGACAAAATTTATGGATTCAGTTTCATTCTTAGTTTATTAATGGTGTGAGTTTTCATTTATTCACCATGCCATATTTATATGTAAAATTTTTTATGATTCAGTTATTATTGATTCATGATTCCGATATTTTTTACCCTTACTGAACATTTGAGATCACCCCATTCAATTGTTTACCTTCAATAGGTGATGAATACGAGATCATTTATTGAGTTTCTTTAGATGTTGTTTTTATTTTTTGTTATGTTTTGTGTTTTGTAACCTTTTACAATGTAATTTGAATTACATATATGTATCTAGATTATTGGAGACTAATAAACTGATCGTTCCTTCATGATTTTCATTCCTTATATCCATGAAAATATAACAAGTAACGCACCAAATCTGGTCCAGAGGGGTAGAGGTGTTACAATATGGATAGATTTTTGGGCTTAACCACCAAAAATTATTTATATATATTCAAAGATCATATCCATAGAGTTCTGATAATTTTAAGAATAAAATACAAATTATATAAATGACACCTAATCAAATCTATGGTCCCCACATGATAATTTCAAACTCAACGAACATCAGGGAAGACATATAGAACACCAACCATATGCATGTATGACTCCTATCCTCTGGTACTGCCCCATGATTTGGATTAGAATAGATTATATCTGAGAAAAAAGTAAAAACACTCAGACCTCGATAACTAGGTTGAGAGTAAAAAAGGATAATAAATTCCTAAATGGACTTGACTACTTACCGTTGTGCATCCAACATGATGAATGGAAGCTCGATGGGATCTCAGATGAAGGATAACATCCAATCCAAAGATTTGGCATTCAAAATCCTCCAAAATGAGATCCCTGGAGATCAATATTGCTAGAAAAAATATCATGGAAGAATACGTGGATTAATAAATCATTAATGAATAAGGGTAAATTATATAGAAAAATAGCATGTTCATGGTTTGTCTGTACAGTTTGAAAAACCATGCACAAACCATGGATAGTTACCTAAGAAGAAGGGTAAAATTCATGGTTAGGCTACACAACAGTTCATAATCTATGAGATTTGGTAATGTCAGGAAATTTCGATCGACACTGTTATCCAAATAATGCGCCAACCTTGAAACATGGCTAGTTTTCCCAAAAAATATGGGTTTCTGAGCTCTAATCTTTCCATGTAAACCCCTTAAGAATTTTCTAACTCACTAGGGATCCATTTTAGTTTCAAAGTAATAAATTAGAATAAAATTGAAATGATCCATACCTAAGTGAAAAAAATGTTCTTACAGTCTTACCCCATTAAAAGAACTCATTCCCAAGTTCACCTTCCAATCATGGTGAAACACTATTTGAGAAAAAGTCTATCTATTGGGAAAGTACATCATCTTACATATCCAAAGTATCATCATGTACCAGGCTGTGCTACCATAGCACCCTTACCAGAGGGACAAACTGACTTCTGAGAATCTTCATGCTATTGTCAATGATACATATTAGATACTCCTTAATGGAATCATAGATATATAACCCAACTTTCTAGGGATGAAAATTTTGATACAGGATGACCTGATATTATATAACATACGAAACATGAAAGAGATCATGTGTGGAATAGTACGTTTTACGTAATAACAACCAATAGGCTACTGGCTAGACTATCTATAGAATCTCAAGCATCTCTACGTAATGAGGAGAAATATTTTCCTTTTTTCACAACCATCAATGCCCTAGCTAGGGAGATGCCCAAAGATAAAAATGATCCCTGACCTCTAACTGAAGATGATGTTAATGACTATAAACATAATATTTTTATATATAATGAGCAGTATTCATACACTTTCTAATTATCTAAACTTTCTTTGATGTATCCTAAACAATATGAAGATCTAGTAGGGATGCCTCACCTTCTTCTAGATCAAACAAGGGTGAATGACATGGCCTACTGTATAATCCCTGAAATGCAGCTATCAGAATTTTCACCTAAAAGATGTTATTAGAGGAGAACGCAAAGAGAGGGGGTATGATTTTCCCATGATCTTCCAAAATCAAGGACACATGCTCAAAGCATATCCTCTAGAACCTATATTTTCCATTATCATTTTCCATCAATATAAGGGTCAAAAGATATGGTTATAAGCACCTGTGTTCCCATATCCTTCAACAATCTCTAATATAACCAGGATGTGGAATGAGAATCCATATCGAAATCAACAATAAGGGGGAAATCATGGAGTTGTATAATCTCACAAACATACAGTCTTCCCAACTCATCAATTGAGAAAGTCTCCCGAATATATATGAAGTGATCCTCTTTCATCATTCTGTCAATAAAAACCCATATAAAGTCTATACCCATTAGAGACCTAGGAAAACTAACAACAAATTCCATAAAGACATCTTCCCATTTTCATTCCATGACCAGAAGGGGAAGTAACAAGCCTATAGGTCACTAGTGATATTACATCACCTTCTCACTGGTTGAAAAACTATTAATAAAGCCTTATATCTAATTTTTCCCCCATACCAGCAATAATGGCATCAAAAATCTATATAAACCTTAGAGATTCCTAGATTAACTACCCACTGAGAGGTGTGTTACTCATTCATAAACTCCTCCCTCATATCTCTAGGTACCCAGACACATCAATGAATACACATGATGTCATATCTGTCCAAATACCAATCCGTAAGCTGGTTATCTTTTGATATACTCTCAGATTGTACCTGGCCTTCAGGATTTGAAAACATTCTACCCTTCAACTTCTCAAGGAGGTAAGAGCTAAATTCCAAAGATGATAGGTAATACTTCTTATGACTATCATGAATCTCTATATGTAGCTTAAGAAAATAGTTACATTAACTTCTATTCATCACTAGACTCTCGTACTTCTTGTGCTTGAGTTTTCTAACATTGTACATATGCAACTACATTTCCATTCCCAATCATATATGCAAGATCAAAATGAAAGCATTGCAGATACTCAAACCATATCCATTTTCTATGGTTAAAGTCATGCTATAAAATTATATATTTTAGTCACTGGTGGTCTGTGTACAACACAATGTTCTCACCCAACGGTTAATTCTTCTAGAAATGTAAGGAGTAGAAATATATTGATTGCTCCAGGTCAAGCGTTAGGTAATTTATATCATGTGGATTCAACATATAAGTTCCATAAGCAATAACATCATCATTATATATCATCAATTCTCCTCAGCAGATTCTTAGTACATCATAGAAGATGGTATAACCTATGCCAGGCTCTAGAGGAGTAAAAATTGGTGTCGATACAAGCCCCCTTTCAGCTCCTGAAAGAGTTTCTCAAATACTTCTAATCGTATAAACATGAAACCCTTCTTTGTAAGACCCGTAATAGGTGAACCAAGGTGGGAATATTCTTGTATGAATTACTTGTAATATACAGAAATCCCCAACAAACTCTGTATTTCAATCACATTCTTGGGCTTCCCTTAGGAAACTATAGCATTAAAAATTTCTGGGTTAATAAATACTCTCAATTCTGATATAATATTAACCATGAGGTGTACTTTTTCGACCATTATGTGGAACTTATCATTATTGGTTTAATTTTTATTCCCTCTCAATTGACACAGAATGATATCAAGATGTTTGGCATGGTCACTATGAGTGTGAGAATACACCAAGATGTCATCCACAAAGACTATGAAAAAAGATTCCAAATTGGGGTGGATAAAACATTTCATCAAAGACATAAAAATAGAGGGTGAATCACGAATACAGAATGACATAACAAGGTTCTCTTACAGGCCATACATGGTACAGAAAGAGGTACAAGGTATGTCTGATGGAGTTAATTATACCAGATGATAACCCGATCATAGGTCGATCCTGGAGAAGACCACTGTTTCTTAGAGCTGGTGAAAGAGATCATCTATTATAGGAAGTCGATAACAATTCTTGATTGTAATATGGTTCAACCATATGTCATCGACACAAAGACATAAAGTTCCATCTGCCCTCTTGGTGAAAAGCATGGGTGAACCCCCAAGAGAATGTACTAGGTCATATAAAGTTTTTTGGCTATAAATACCATAACATCCACTTGATATCTTGAAGCATTGTTGGTTCCATCCTATAAAGATCAATGTACATAGGTGATGCTCCTAGAACAAAATCAATTTTAAACTCTACTTCTCTCTGAGGAGTTAGGAAAAAAATCTTCAAAAAAGACAAACCTGAAATGATCCACTACTGGAGGGACGTCATCTTGTCATAAAACATGATACTATAGTAAGATATTTTCAGTATAGTCAATCAACATAACTGTCCCTTGGTTCTCTAATATCGCTCGACCTGCACAGACATCCCACTCACCCTTATGTAGATAATTATTTCACTTTGCTGATATAAATGATACCTTGCAGTGATAACAGTCTATAAATAGTATGATATTCAACCAACCAGTCAATCCCAAGAGTGAAATCAATTCTCTTCATCTCAAGAATAAAGAGGTTCCATAAGAATGGGTAACTACCTACCTAATGGGGATAGTGTGTACACTGGTGTATACCCTATGTTCGTACCCCTAATGGCGTATCTGGGGTCATTACACTATAGAAAAAATTTATCTCATGTCCAAGACTTTGCATGATAGATACAGTGATAAAAGATTTTGATGGACCTGTATCAAATAAAGAATCTACTATTTTAGATTCAACATGAATAATACATCACACTGTATATGGTCCCACTACCCGATCCTTGGTTATTAGTTGTAGTGCATGAAATTGACCTAATCCATGAATAATTGAAAAAGATGGACTACCACATTCATAAGTAGTCTATTTGGGCTATAGGTGATCAATGGTATAGCTTTCATGGCCACAAACTCCTCCTCACCAAAAACTACCGTTTTGTTTCAAACTCCCCACAAGATACAATAAAAAATAGATCACTCATGATGGGGGATCTGTTGAGGATACTTTTCAACTCGATGCTGGTGGAATGTTCCTAAAAAATGTGGAAGGTTCCCCATAAAACAACAAGCATTAAAATTCAATGGGTCTCTATCATAGTGTGTCATTGAATTCCCACATCATTCACACCAAAGACAAACATTAGAGTTATCAAAATGGGAACTCTACTTTTCACTTCCTAAAAAGAATCCTCGAGTGACCGTTTCATTCCAACTGAAGAATTATTGTCCTTTCGTGGAACTAATACTCTATACGAGATACTATTTTCATCCCTCAGGTTGCACTCAGATATAAAAACTTTATTTTCTATCTCAGAGAAAGTATCTAGGTGAAATGCATTCACCTACATACAGATGGAGTACAAGATCCCATCCTCATATTGTCTAGCATATGAAAGCTCATCACCCGCAAGAAGTGGTAAAATGTGATTTAACTCCATGGAATGATCTCAATATTCCATCACTAAGATAAATTCCATCATGATATTTATGAAATTCATAGCTTTGTGAGCTCTCAACATTTGAGTAAAGAACATTTTAGAAAAAGAAATCTCAAAATCAACCCATAACATTCTATAATTACAGCCGACCAGGGAAGTCACATCCCACCAATACTTGTCTGAATCCAAAAGAATATATATGAAATTATTTTCACTCTTCTCTAGAGGAATTTATTGACGCTCAAAGATATATATGGTGGATTTTTTCCATGACTCTGCAACCTGAAGACTGTCATCCCTAGAAAAATAAGGAGTATCGTACTATTGGAATTTAGGAGTCGTATAATCTATTGTAGGTGCAAGATGTGGATCACCATCCATGGACTTCATAAGATGTAGGAAACTATCATGTATTATGGAATCAGTTCCCAGATCAGGTATAGTAGGCGGTGAATCATGTGGAACTCCTAGTAGTAAGAGTGGTGGCTCAGGGCCCACCACGTCTGGAGCATGGTCATTTCCACCCTCCTGGAATATGATACGTGGATGTCGGGGTAGAATTGGGTTTCAAATGCCAAGGTAAAGACTCTAAACAAACATAATTACAAGGATATCATCACTGGAGGAATTCATGTGTAATAAAACTCAATACACATGGAATTCTACCCAAACTACCATCATTGATGGCCATGTATCGGTATTTTCTGAAGTATAATATTCATTTTATATTTCATTTAATTATCAGATTCACTTTTTTACCTTTCATGAACATAAAAAGGATATATAAGGATGTGAAAAAAATTCATTTTAGATGTTATGATTCAATTTATAATGGATATTTATTTCTGGTGCATATGTTCCCATACACCTTATCACTAGAAATGATACCCATTTATTTATATCATAATGGCTCAACTCGGTAAACAACTCATACCATCACATGAGTGCCCACACACATCATGAATTGATGTAAGAAATTACTCAAACACTTCCATGAGTAATGCAATCATAAGTTCACTAACACAGTATCACTCAACAATCACAGGCATAACAAGGAATGGAAAGCTATGAAATTCAATTGTATGACATCGAAATATGCATGAAATGAAAATTCTTGGTTCCTACGATGATGCATGTAATAATCATCCTTTACCTAATATCATCAAGAAAAGTTTGAATGAAATCCACAATCATAATAATAATCCCCAATTACACACAACATGTGCATCACCCAATGGTTAAATAATGTCAACTGTAATAGGAAAAACATAACAACAATTATATTTTGGGTAACAAGGTTTTTTCTCAGATCCTTTGTTCATGGTTCCCAAACATGTCTTATAAAAATGTTATTGGAATTTTTTATCTCCAATCTATTGTCTCCAAATATTAAATCAAAAAATGGAAACCAAATATGATTCCACTTATGAAATTCTTGAACTATATGCCAGAAAATGGTTTCCCCGAGCCCGGGGGGGGGGGGGGGGGATGGCCTCAAGCGCATCTCCCCAAATGCTAGAGGCTTCTAACTAGTAGATAGGGACAAACATGTGTCTATTGGAAGACTATTACCTTATTAACAAATTGTAGCATTGTAGATTAATATTAATAGAGGAAAAAATTTGAATCAATATAATTAAAAAAGAGGAACATTAGAAAATAGATACAATAGTAACAATAACATGCATTACTGGAGTAACATACAACGCCTGATGGTGATATGCCTTATATATAGAAAACTTGAAACCAGAGATAAATGATAGCAGAAATACCATATTCCACAAAAACATAAATGAAATCAAACGAAAATCCCCATCATCATGAGTTAGGACTCAGTCGTCTGCTATCAATATCCATGCTAAACAACAAGCAATCAAGAGTTAAAAGTCGTATTCTTCCCAATTTCAACACCTTCATCCATGGAATCGACTCTGGGTACCCAACTGTGCTTGGAGAGGGTGTGAGTTAAATATCAATGGGCCACCACCAATGGGTTATATAACATCTTACTCATGTAAATGAAATGTAAAAGAGTGAAAAGCATGCGTATGTGAAGTAAAGTAGTGTAATGTTTCTAAATAGACATGTGCATGCTTTAGCCCTTGACCGATGTTTATTGAATATCATTACATTTTTTTAATACAATATGGAACTTATGTAATTGATGACATGTGAATTTCTTATAAACTGATAACAATAAAATATCAAAGGTGGTGTAGACCTCAAGGGTCTCCAACTTAGTTATAACAATAGCCTCGATAGGGATAAGAGTGTAATATAAGAAACATAGTCCAATGCATTCCACAATGAGACACCTATAGAGTCCAATGAGTTCAACCAATGTAAAATGGGGCTATGAAATGAAAATTACTGATGTGATTTAACCATGGAACATACTTTTCATTACTCAATCCAATGAGTGTATCCAAGGAATACTATAATAATATTGAAGGGGTCCTACGATATCATAACAGGAATCCAAAGAATATACAAGGATAAAAATATAGGTGGGTCTCAACCTAAGAAAGTTGTATCGTTAAATCATAATGGGGTTCCCAAGTTCCCATAATATTCCTCAATAATAATCCAAGTTGATGTTCATTTGTGCCACTCCTATTTAATTATGAAGCCATGTAATATTTCATTTTGTTCAATCCTTTCGATTAAATAATGTGACAAGGCCACACAGCATGCAACATTTGTTAATTACATTTAAATAATATTCAATAATTAAGGTTCATTCATCTATCTTCAATTAATTTGTGGAGGGATTCAATGGATAGGAAACATATTAATCATTCACAATTAATCTAGTGAAGTCTTATAATGGGTATACATTCCAATTTAAGTTTCACATTTTATTATTAACAAAAGCACTTACCTTAGGTAGGTTAATTGGTGTGCATACATGGTACTTTCCAATATGAAATTCACATTATAAATCAATCCATTTAATATCACAAGGCTTACCTATATAAGCATCAAGAAAAGTCACACACGAACGGTGGATCAAACATGTCAAATACTTAAAACCCAATTATGGCATAGCATCCTACATGGGATGGATAGAGTTTTGGGCATAACCACTAACAATTAATCACATATATAGAGAAATAATATCCATTCACTTCAAATTATTATAAGCATGGAATATAAATTAGATAAATGGCACCCGCTGAAATTGCTGGGCCCTACACGACAATTCAAAAATCAATTAACTTAAGGGATGATTTATAGACCACCCACCTTAGGCTTGTACGTCTCTCATCCTCTAGTATATACCCTTGATTCGGATTATCATGGACTAGGTCTATGAAAAAGGAAATAAATTCCCACACCTTGATAACTAGGTCGAGGGAAAGAGAGGAGAAGAAAGGATTAAATGGACTCAATTACATACTTTTGTGTATCCAACATGATGAACGAAAGTGAAATAAGATCGTGGATAAAGGAGATAATCCAATCTCTAGATTTGGACTTCAAATACATCTAAAATGATATCCATGGAGGTAAATACAGCTAGGAAATATATTAGGGAAGAATATGTATCTTAACAGATTATTAAGGGAAAAAAAGTATAATTACCCTGAAAAATCGCCTTTGCACAGTTTGTCCACATGGTTACCTAGGAAGAAGAGGCACTCACATATTTAGGCTATATAGATGTGAATAAACCATGTGATTTGGTTATGTATGGAAATTTCCATATGCATGGCAAGGTTATATGGTTGTGCGTAAACTATGTGATTTGGTTCTATCTAGAAATTTCATTCTACACGTTTATCCAAACCATTTTCCAACCAAGCTAACCATGTGACATGGCCATTTTCCAAGAATATATGGGTTTCTAGGCCGCAAACATTCCCTGGACACCCCATACCACTTTTTAACTCATTATGAATCCATATTAGGTCATTAGTAAAATTTAGACTGAAATTTAAAGGATCCCTACCTCAATAAAAAACTGGGATCTTACAGTTGGGTTTTAATGATTATAGAAAATATATTAAATTCAAAATATTTTTTGTTTTATTTTTATGTACATTTTATAATTATATAGGAATGTGAGGAAAATTATTTTAATAGAATATTCATATAAAATTTGTAACATATTTATTAAAAGGAAGTTAAAATTATCATCTAAAAATATTCTCATGATGTCTAAAAAAGCATTTTAAATAATTAATTTAAAAATAGTTTATAATAATGGAATATTGAAAATATACTATGGTTCAATAATAAAATTTGGGGTGGAATATTAAAACATTCATTTATTAATTTAAATACCTTTTAAAAAATTTAATTAAATAATATAATTTTCATTCATTGAAAAAAATTTACATAGAATAATGAAAAATGTTTTATCTTTTAAAATTATAGAAAAAATAAAAGTAATCATCATGATGAATATCATTTATGATGGTAAAAAAATTTCAAGTATTAAATATGAAAAGGTATTATTTTCTTATATTTTTACTGGGGGTCCAAAGTTAACTAGATTAAAACATTAAAAATAATTATAATAAAATACCACTAAAAAATATTATGGTATTTGAAAAGGGTTTGAAAATGATTTCAATAAAAATTTATAAAAGGGAAATAAAACCTAAAAACCCAAAAAATAATTATAAGGGAAAAATATATGTGGTTTAATAGTTAATTATCATATAATTCCTTAAATTTAAATATAAACATTAGTACTCAATAATAATAGAGAGATTGAAATATAAACCATTACATTATATTTGCGGTTGGTCTGATGGAATCCAACCGCATTTATAATAATAATAAAATTTATGTTTATATTTATTATCTAAATATTTATGTCTATCTTTATGGTTATTATTTATTGATAACTTTTTTTAAAATTTAGTCATTATTTATTAAAATCAATTAATAGGTTTAAAATTTTCAATTTTTATTCATGTTTTGATTTGGATGTTCTGATAATTACACCTTTTTATGTTTTAAATACCTAAAAATATAAATAATCTCATATATATATAGTCTATAAATTAAATAAACTTTTAGATCCAACCATGTAATTAATATCGGAGAAATTAAATTTTTTACATCATAGATGTGGTAGTCTGCTGGAATACATTGGAAAAGTTTTTATTTTTCAATGGATGGAACTAAAGAAAGTTATATAATAATTTATATTTAAATTTATTTATTTATTTCCTAAATATAAGATCAATTAATTAAATTAATATATATAAACATCCATTTTAGGTAGTGATGAGAAAGGAAATATGTCGCTTCATGCAAGTCGTAGTCGACATGTAAGCACGAGACACAATTTCATATCCCATTGGATGGGAAATATATATATACAATGGTTGTACCATCAACATAAAGACAATTATTTATATTAAATATAATTATTTCATTATTTTAGTATTGTTACAGTAGATCTAATGGTGGTGAAAAATTAAACAAACATAAATGAACTCGGTTAAGTCTTTTACATCTTCCTTAGATATATACCATTTCCTTAAACCTTATTCCCAGTTAGTTTGGTACATTTATATGACAATGACCTACCAGACATGGTTTGGATAGTTGGTATATTATTTATGAAGAATAAGGTAATTCAAATGTGCTCAAATTTATTCAATAATTTAGGCTAGAGGAAGTCTATTTATAAGTGAGAGGAGAAATACATTTGTAAATACTATAAAATTTAAAACAATATAAATTCATTAACATGGGAAATTAGAGACAAATAAACAAAACAACCAGTGATATGATTATTTAGGATCTATATAAACTCATTTAATCATATTTAAATTATTTTTACTGATATTTTAGGTCTTTCCTCATAGTTTACACCTTATTTACACATTTAAACCCTTACAGTGGTAAAAAACACTAACTATGGTAATTGTTTCATGTGAATAAACATTAAAAAGAACATATTTCGTAATATAAATATGATGAATTAAAATATTGAATCCATTTTACATGATTCAGTTTCTATATGTGGTAACAATTCATTTCTATATGACTATAAAAAATTAATTGAATAGTAGTTTTTAGAAAATATGACTTTTAAGAACAAAAATTTATTTAAACTAGAATCATGTATAGAAATGAATATGTTCAAATTAATTGGATTATTATTATAATAAATGATATTTTTATGACATCAAAACTAATTCAAAACTAAATTTACCTTTGATGTTCCTAAATAAATGACTGGATAAAAAATATACTTTATTTGAAAAAAACATCACATAGGTTTAGAAACAACAACCACGGGCTTATGAAAAAATATTTATATATAATTTATTTAACTCTATCAATACATAGTAAATATATAATAATGATTAATGAAAATTTAATTTATTATTTCTCATGATACTATATTAAAAGTTACTGTATTTCTAAAATTGTTATTTTTTCACTATCCACATAAAATTCAACCATTTAAAAAAATCCAAAATTTCCATCTAATGTAAAATTGGTAGGATAAATTTAAAAATGATGTCCATTTCATCATAATAAAATTATAAAATAAAAATATTTATTTTTAAATTCAGAATATATTTACTTAAAAAAAGACTCTATAAATATTTTTGCATTCACAATTGTTAGTCGGAGTAGATTACACAAGATGGGAGGGGTTAATTGAGTAACTATAAATAATTTCTATTTAAAAAGGTGTTCTTAAAAATATTTCCCCTTCAAGTTAAATATAGGCCATTTAATTAAAGTAATATAGTTATAATGATTTGATTGTTTAAATAACTTCTTAGAAGATTGGATATTTCTCAGTAATAATAATAGTTATTAATATAACTTTTGAATCTATTTCACTAAGACAAAGAAATTATATCTTCTTTCTAATATTAACTATCAAAGTATGTTTAGTGATTTATGAATTATAAAATTGAGTTGTAAAACATAGAAGACTAAATTATGAAGTACAACAGATATGAATCTAGTGGTTCGGTCTCAAGCTGAGACCTAATCCACTCCACTTAGTTTGATACAGGAGACATAGTGTGTTATTATACAGAAACACACACATCTTGAAAGTTAAAAAAAGACACATAATAGAGAAGAATGATTTGAGATTGGTTTAGAAGTGCTCTGAGTGTTAGTCTTTGTAGCTATGGACTTCTGAGATGCAACAGATGAAGAACTCGGGTCCTCATCTGGAAAACAGAGTATCATAAGTTAGACAGATCCGTTTAGTGTTCTTCATGATGTTTGATAGTGTGAAGACGTTCTTGGTATTCTAGTATGATTCGTGTGTTCTTGAGGATAATAGAGTTGCACGAGCCAATTATCCAAATTTATATTGTTCTCATGTTCACGCCCACCAGCTTGTTCTTTGTGTCATGCTACTTTGTTCTTTTTCTGGGCCGCATTACTCTTTTATATTAGAGTTCATGTGTTGGGGCCAACAGGTCGCATGTATTCTACACCTCGTACCTCGTACTGTCTGATGATATGTCTACGAAGAAACATTAATTTTTTCAGTGCATTAAAATCATCAAATATGAACATTAGAGATTAAATTGAAAGATGACAAAAAATATTAGGAAACAATGTCACAATATATCATGAAAACGATGTCTCATTCACAGGGTGTCTAGGTTTGTCACGGTGTCTCATAGTCACGATGTCTCATAGTCACGGTGTCTCAGGGTCACTGTGTCTCATAGTCACGATGTCTCATGTTCACAGTATCTCTTGTTCATGGTGTCTTGTTCATGGTATCTCATAGTCATGGTGTCTGGATGTCATGGTGTCTGGTTATTCACAGTGTTTTCTTGTGCACGATTTCTACTTGTTCACGATGTCTGCTTCACGATGTCTCTTTCACGGTGTCTGCTTCACGGTGTCTCAGACTTATGTAGTGCTACTTATGAAAAGAATTAAACTTAATCATTTGTCTGATAAAGGTATTACAAAAGTAAATCAACTATAGTATAAATTAATTAAACTGAATGTAGAGAAATTAAGATCTTGAATGGATCTTCTTAAATCATGAGAATACTTAAACCATAATACACATGATTTGATATGATTTACTGGATTTAACCAGGTTTAATAGGATTTGTGATCATTAAAACATGATTAGTACATGAGGAGTAAAACAAATATTATCTCACATTAATTTATAATATATTTAGTGTTAATTTATTAGTTCATATATTGTTGTCCTAAAAAATTGGATGAATTTATAATGAAAAAAATAAAAAAAAATTATTTGAGTTATACCCCTTCCTTAACACTGAATTATTTTTTTCATATCTCATTAATTATTTATTTTATAATCATTAAAATTATTAAATTTAAATCTAATTCAATATTGTTCAAACTTTTATTTTTTATTCAAATAATAAGAGTAATCCAAGAGAAATTCAAGGCATTATAAAATGATGAAGCCCTAACAAATTAATTAATTATTTTAATATTTCACAAATCATTTTAGTTTGGTGTTGTATATGTTATATAATATTCAACCTATTAATTATTTAAAAGAAATCATTTATGAAAGTCATGGTCTGTTGTCGATGTCTTTTATATCATAACATTGGGACAATTAGTCTTCATCCATATGAGGTTTATGACCTAAGAAAAAATAATGAAAATATTAGTTATTTATTTGATTTAATAAATTTGTCCATAATTATAGACCACTTATCCCAAGTCAATATCAATGCCAATGTGAACGAACCTTTTCAATAGGTATTCACAAGAAACTAGGTCATGAGGATATTCCAAACAAGATATCCTTCAACATACCTGCATTCTATTCTTAAAGAAATAATTTGGTTCCCTCTACACAAATATCCTATCTAGGACCACACACAACCCCAATAGTTCTCACAATAGGGATCCCAAATATCCAATAATTGTTTCATGCCCAACTATAATAATTGGGGGCTCATTTATTAATTTCTCATAACTGGTTTCCCAGTTAACATATTCACTATATTAGGTGCCAAATTTCCAAGTATTTACATAGTGGGTCACACCAGGATTCCAATAATCATCCAGATTATAATATATTTTGACACCTCATCAATCAATAAAATTTAAAGGGTAAAATTAATATTCCCAAAATAGTTTTTCAACAATAATTTTCTACGTACAAACATTTAATGAACCTCTCCAGCCAATGTCACCTCCTAGAACTCATAAAAAACATAACTAGTTTTTGAAAGCCATCATTCTCCATTTCTATAATGTATTTATAGGATAATGGATCCCATGCACTATTTAATATGTGTCATGAACCAACCTGGGTCAACCCTGAACCGGTCACCTGAGCCAGGCTGCGACATGGCCTAAGAGGCGTTCCCGATCCCCACAAGATTTCAACTAGTACCAGGCATCAAAATTTAATAGCTGGGAACAATTTGGAACATAATGAAAAATAAATAAAATTGGAATAAACAGAATATGAAAACTAAACTTGAGAACCAGAAAAAAAAACGTTAGAAGAACAGCTCAAGGAACCTCTACATGACCTTTCAGGTCACCTCCAAACCAAAGGCCGACCTTGTTCAAAAAATTGGAAACTCAACCAAGATAACATGAGCAAAGGAAACCTACAACTGAAATGATAAATATGGGCATGAGAATTAAAAATGATCAGTAGGTTTTCCAAGATAAACCACAGAATCCAACCTCTCATTTCCCCCAACAATCAACTAACTCAAGTTTGAAATATAATTATAAAAGTATGGTTTTCACATTTTAAAATAAGCAACATGATTTTCCCTCATTTAAAAATCCAACACACATGACATGCCATTTCTAGAATCTTTTTTCACTTTGTAAACTAAACCCAAAACAATATATACCAATGTCGAGATAATGTAGAATAGGTAAACAATGCCACGCAGAAAAATAAACTGGTATAATGAAAAGTAAACAAACAATAAAAATAATTCACTAACCATGGGTGATCTTAAACACCCCCAAAAGACCACTAGACGTAGTCTATTTTGGAAAAACCTTCCGGCATATACTGATGTTCCTAAGTCTATAACCAACTGGCCTCCCAATAACTGACCAATACAGTGGAAAATCCCACCTGGCCTAACAGCCAATCTAGGGGTACCAACCTGTCTAATCGAGATTGATCAGAAAACATCACCAGATCATCTAAAAGATGCCCAAAAATACTTGATAGTTATAATAATACTTTATAAGTAGGAAGACCCTCGCACATGTGACACATCTCACCACACTTTCCTTCCCCAAACAAGGTCTCTTCCTGTGCATTCACCCATAAAGGGTTACCCTCGACATGAGCACCCCCAAATGTGCATTTAACCATTTCACATTAACAAAGGGCCTACCAGGCCGTCACCCCATTTAAAATTTTAACCATTTCTTAAAGCACTCAAAGTTACTAAACATACATACACCTTTTCCAAAACACAATCTCTTTTAATAGTTATTACAAACATTACCCTACGGGCGAGGGCCACTAGCTTGGTCGGAGGCGTGAGGGAGGAGGTGGATGGCAAGGATGGCTGGGAAAGAGGCAAGGCCAGAAGGGGGTAAGCATGAGGTGGTGAGGTAGAAGTGCCGCACCGCTGTGTGAAGAGATTGGTGGCTAGAGCAGCGGGTAATGAGGAGAGGAGCACATAGGTAGTGGAGTGACTATAGGAGCGAGAGACGGAGGGTCGGAGGCAGAGCCGTGAGCGCAGGGTGAGGGGTGAGGGCAGTGGCCACACGAGGGGAAAGGAAGAGAAGGTGGTTGGATATGGAAAGAGGTGGATGGCGGTGGAGGTTGAGGGCGGAGGGGAAACACGATGTCGGTGAGGCGGAACACGCAGGGGTAAGCCATGGAAAAAAGGGAGGGTGGTTATGCCGTTTTCTGGGTAAGGGGGATAGGCTTTGTTGATTTTTTTTCATTCTATTAATAATTATAATAGTATCATTACAATAATAATAATAATATTATTAATATTTATAAATCAAAAAATTATAATAATAGAAAAAATAATTATAAATATACTAATAATAATAATAATAATTATAATAATAATAATAATTAATAATAATAAAAATAATTTCAATAATAACACCTTACTAATATTAATTATATTAATTAAATAATAACATTATTATTAATAAAGTTTAAACATTTAACCAATTTTATTTACATAAAAATAAATTTTTTTAATCGTTAGACATTTTCACGGGCACGCGGGCTAGCGACCGGGCTACCATCCACTGTGTGGTGACGGCGCACGGGTCCAAAACCCACTAAAAATATTAAATGATAGAAATTTTAAGCTGAGACCCATTTGAGACCTTGGAGTGAGAACCCAGATCCATGAATTAATAAAATCAAAATTCATTTCCAAAGTTGGGTGTAACAATTCTCCCCACCATGGACCCCTTCTGACCAAAAAAGTCACCCAGCCGAACAATAGACAAACAAGATTCCATACGTTATTGAAATTGAAATAAACTATACCACAAAAGAGTGGGAGAGACCACGAGAGGGTTCTACCCACATCAAGAACTCAACAAGTGCGAAAATTGAACACCTAAACATATCACCCTAAAAGGAGGAAAACGTGGGAGCTCCCAACCAAATCAAACTATCCTCTATAGCACGAGCCCACAACGCATCTGCTGAAACTCGAAACTCTTGACCCAATTGAAAAACTCCCAAAATTATAGAGAAACCTTCAAAAATAATGTAATCCCATTAGTAAACCCAAGAATTACTTCAAGCCTTTACTCTTTCACAGACACATTCATCTCCAAACGAACACCACTAAACCAGGATCAACATATACTGGGGACAAACACACTTTTAAGAAAAGGTAATGATTCATAAAGCCATGATCAGACAAACAAAACTATTTGGATTATCATAAAACATGTTCTTTATAACTCTATGATGAAACAATAATCTTAAAATGACTTCAAAACATTAATAGTAGAAAACAAGAATGAAAAGACTATAAATGTTATACCGCCAACATAGAACACAAAACCCAAACTGTGGCTTCAAACCCTTGAAAAATCAGTACTGTGTGTGAGCTTCAACCCAAGACCTGTGGTTGGAGCTCTTATGGATGATGCATTCCCTGCCTCATAGTCAGGTACTATAATTCATCTAGTGATAGTGTCTTCTTTAGGAGATGCTTCATGCAAAACATTTCCAACATACCCAGATAGTCATAACGATGACACGTCTTCGGAGGAATGCGATATGACGACTTCACATGCCCAAACCAGCCACACTAGTGGAACACCACTAATGTAGAGACCCTAAGCTTAATGTACATTGACATTACATTATATTTTCGAAATACTTAGTACATAAGAAAACACACACACAAGGATCGTAATAGTTTAGTGTCTTTGGAAACTCGGAATATAATCTTCTTATCGTGGTGAAAGATCTTCAACATCTCCCATAAAGATCTTCCTTTTTTTTACCTAAAACATTTATTTATATCATGGGGAAAATAAAACATAAAAGGGTGAGCTCAAATGCTCAGTAAGGGTAAACAAAAGAAATATCAATCACATCATATTCATAAGAACATAACATTTTGGAAATCTTAACCTGCAAAAGAGATCATAATTTCATAACATGGGGTAAATCATGGAAGTGAAATGTAATCACAATAATCATAACTTAAAACATGAAAATTTGTGGCATTCACACATAATCATAGAGAATCATTTCTTGTTAGTCAAGACTCATTGCCAAGACTATCTTAGTGGACAAAGTCCCTTTCTGAATTGAGTAACCCTCGTTTCAGTCCTGTTTCACTGAACCGGTATAACCTACCATTTCAGCCATGTCTATCTCATGAGATATAAAATCTTTACCCAATGCATTGGAGGGAGATATAGGTCCCACCTATCTTATAATGAATCATTTCTTATGTGTGCCACATAATCATAAACCATACATCATAGCGTAACCCATGTAATAAAAATGGAATTCTTAAACAACATGACATCATAAAAAAATTCATATAAGATAAAGGAATTCATAAAAATATTTCCATCACAACATAATCAAATCCATGTAATAATAGGTATAAAAACAGAACCCTTTTATTATCTTAGATGGAAAATAATTTTGATAAAATACTTGAACTTCATTCTTGAGGAAAATATCCTTTCTACTTCAAAAACACTTTTCCTTTCTTAACATGTCATACAATTTTAAACTAAAAGAAGTTGATTAAAAATAAACTTGAATACTTGTAAAGGAATATTCTTGGAAATAATGTTTTATAAATCCATTCATGCTGTATAAGTTATAAAAAAAACATTCTTCGTACTTTTGTCGGAAAAGTCAAAAAGCACCTCGTATGAAAAACGTCAAAAGATTCATATTTTTTTACTAAAAACTCACCGAAGGGTAAAATTGGATTTAAACAATTTTAGTTGGATGGAAATAATATTACATATTGAGGAAACTTGGATGTGGATGATAAAATACACCCCAGTAATTACCAAAGTAAAAACAATCTCAGATAAAAGTGAGATTGTGATATTTCCCTTACCTTAGGTCCGATTTTCTTCGTATGTGTCCGAACCTCCTGTATAATGATTTAAATAATGTCATTGAATTATTAAAGAATCATATTCATTGTTATGATATCATATATGGTTCACTTATGACATTATATTACCCGTTCTTTTGTAAATTCCATGTTAAAGAAGCGTTTTGGGTAAAATCGTTTCATTTATCGTAGGTGTTTTGACTTGTTGTTCTTGACATTATTATTACTTATATCATGATTTACTTACTTCCAGAATATAAAATATGATTTATATATCATATATATTCAGTATATATATATATATATAATAGATAGATAAATGAAATGAAAAACACCGTTCATGGAGACGGTAGTCCGTACGTACGCATGAACGCTGTTTTCCTTTCCTTATTGTCTTGAATGGAAGTAAGTAGATGACATACATATATATATATATATATACATAAATCCAGTAGCTTTATAATGTCATATATTTAATTATTATTTCTTATATATACTTTATAGTAATTCTTAAATGGTTAACATGGAGAATGAATCTCATCGCGTCGTGGAGACGGTAGTCCGTACGTACGCACGAGCGATGATATCATTTCCATAAATATTGAATTGAATTGGAGTGGATTATACAATATATCATAATAAATATGATGTTGTAATAAATATGTATAGTTATTCTTTACACAATTATACCCATCCATGTAAGGTGGTGGTGGAAAATAGATTACACCACGGCGTGGAGACGGTATTCCGTACGTACGCACGCACGGTGATTTCTTTTTCCGTAGGATGGATAGATGGTGAAATAGGGTTGTTTCATACTTATAATAACATATCAGTATATGAGTGATACTGATGTTATTACTTCATAATGAAACAACCTAAGAAGAAGAAGTGGAAGAAGAAATAAAGATGAAATAATTGGTAACGGTAATTACCTCTTCTTTGAAGCGCCTCTTTGAGACCTCCTCTTAGGGAACTAAAATTGGTCTTTGAGGAAGACCAGAACCTCTAGGATGTTTCTAGGGAAGTGGAGAAGAGATTTTTTTAGGGGTTGGCCGAGCATGAGTGCTCAAATTGGTGTGGGGAGGAGGGGGAGGAGGTGTCCTTTTATAAGGGAGGAGAGGGGCACCTTAGGAATACCTCAAAATATTATTTTATATTAAAGTCAAAATCGGTTTATAATGGTTCCAAAGGGTCTTATTTCGGAGCTAAAGTGGGTATGGGTCGAAATCCTATCAACCAATAAGATTTAGACAAGTTTAGGGTATTATTGTAACCTTATCAATTAGATTTAACTCTAAGTTAAATAATTTAACTTTTACCGTGTCTTTTTTTTTCTTTCACTATATGGTTAATACACTTACTATAACATGCCAAACGAACCCCAAATTGTTTATTATTAATACATATATCCTTATCTAAGTCATTTGTCTGAACCTTAGATTTTTAGGAATAAAATAACAATTAATAATATAATATTTGATTTAAAAACTATTTTGTGTCAATTTTGACACTATTTGATATATGATTTTTGTGAAAGTCATAACAGAATTATATGTTCGAAAAAAGTTGATTAAATCAACACTAATATATCATAGTAACCTATAAAATTAGTTTAATTCATAAAAAGTCTCAAATTACATTAATTTGAGCATTTATAACATCAATTATGTTAATATTTCCTTAAAAGGGTAATTACTGCATCATCGTTGTGTCATAAATAAATTAATTTATTTAAAGTCTAAAAATTATAAATAAAATATCATTATGTATGAAATATTTTTAGCTTTCTAATGAATATTTATAGTCGAATTTATCTTATGTATAACCCCATATTAAAAATGTTTTAGTTTTTAAACTTTGATTTTAACTATTTTAACTATTTATTAAATAAAATAATATTAAATGTCATAATCTAATACAAGTGGACATAAATGGTCATATTATATTCATAAAGTTGTTTTTGGTCGAATTAAACTTATCCAATAGAATTAGGACATGTGTTAGGGTAATAGTAATATCATATTTACCCTTAGTTACCCTATTTACTATTAACCGTGGTAAAAAAAGTAAAAAGTTACTATTCATCAAAAATTATTTTCATCTCATTGAACCACATTTTAGTCCTTGATATTAACCGTGTCGGTCGGATTTTCGAAATTCTATTCACAGAAGCGGTAAAATTAAGTTTTATGCAAAATTCAGTTTTTAACCTACCACTTAGTGGTTTCACTATTCATCAAAAATTGAAAGTTTTCAGAAAAAATGCCAAAATTTCATCCTAAGCTATATTTCATATTCCGAATTCAAAAATGAAGTCTATTTTACCAAATTCATAACATAGAAATTTCATTAATTAATTTTATAATTAAATAGCGTGTTTTTAAGAAACAATATCTATCAAAAGATTGACACTTGATTATGTGTGGTTTATATGTGAAATTACATCCAATGACCAACATTGTATTAAATTGTAAAAATATATTCTAAATATACTTTAAAACCACTCAAATTAATGATTTATCACTATTAATTATTTCTATTAAAAAAGTTGTTTTTAATTATAATTTAGTAATTTTCACTATTCATCAGAATATGAAAGTTATCCGAAAAGTACCAAAATTTCACCTTAGGCTAAATTTGATACTCCGAATCCAAAAATGAAGTCCATTTTGAGATCTAAAATTTTTAAAATATTAAAATGTGGTTATTACTATTCATAACGGCTAGTTATAATAATATCTTAATAGCATATCGTTGTTTAGCGAAACTCGGTGTTGCGTACAACACACGCTATCATGGAAGGTCGCGATTGCGTATAATTCAAGCCAGGTCAGAGATGTGTATTGTGAAAGCTCATTTTGGTGTAGAGTATAACACAAGACATTAATAAAATTAAAAAGAATATTTTTCATAAAATCTAGGGCTGTTACATTCTACCCCCTTAAAATGAATTTCGCCCTCGAAATTCGTCGGGGTTATAAATGGTTTACTATTCAAAAGTTTCTTTAATAGAAACCCACATCGTAAAAAGGAATACCAAAACTTGGATTTAAAAACTAAAGTATGAAATGTAACGATTACCCAAATAAACTAATCACTGGGTTTCCACATAGGTGAAAATATGGATATGGAAGAGAAATCTAACCATCATGTTCTGATGGGGAGTGGTAAAGAACATGGCTATGGAAAATCCAGTAATCACAAATACATAAATTTGTGACGATCTAAGGTACCATCTGATTCATCAGGTATAAGATCACTAGGACAACATTTTTGGTTTTCAAGATCATTTCCCTAAAGTTGAAAATTTGAATTAGAATAAATACTTTCTTTATTTTGGTACAATCTCACTGTTGTTCATGCCTTGAACAATTTCCACTTCATCTCTTAAATAAATGAAGTTGAATTTGTTATTCGTGAAGTGTTAGCAGATCATGTGATAGAATGACGGGTCATTCCATCTGTCTCAAACAAAAGGTTAGCAAAAAATTATATACATAAGTCGATCTATAGTGAGATTAATCATATATGGTTCCTAAAATGGAATTATACTTCATATATCATACTGCTTAATATAATAAAACTAGTTTCTACTAAACAGGGACTTCCTGTAGTCCAGTGGTAGGCGATAAAGGCCAGTCGCACTTCGGTTGTGGGTTCGATTCCTACAGCCTTGTCCGACGCGATGGGCTGTCGCCCGTCCTGCAGGTTGTCCTTTTTCTAAAACTACATTACTATAACATCCCATCAATAATATCGAATAAAAAAAACTTCTATCCTTAAACAATACTCACTTATGTCCAACATAATCCATTTCAATCTTTAGGCTTATCCATAATACTGCAGTCTACTCTCATAACATAGTGAAAACGACTACCAGAGATTTAATACCATCGTTGATCCCCATATATCATAAGATATGTTTTGTTGGTCACATTCCAAACATTCAAAGTCCTTAATCATGTATTCTCTTGAATACGTTAGGGAAAACATGAATGCAGTTTAAAGTTAACACTTTCCACATACCAAAATCCTCAAAATTCTATATACTCAAACCATGATATCACTTAGTCCTTATATCAATCATGAGCTCATGAATACTATTAAACATTTCATTTTCTCGTTTTCCCTTCATTATGCGCATATCATCTTATTTCCAAAAAATATCTCAATCACTTTGAATACCACATCAATAAATATTGCAATACTCAATGATACCACATTATTTTGGAATCCCATTACATAAACACTTAATCATTCCACCACATCATTGTCATATTCAACATTGCCAATAGTGATCGCATGTGACATCCCTTTGTCCTTTGCCTTCAGTGGTTTCTCATGTTGATCATCACTAACCCATGGATTAGGGCATTTATTAGCATAATGCCCCATTTCCTTGCACTTGAAGCATTGAAGTGTTGGTGGTGCGTTCTCTGCAGTGTTTGCTTTATTCACATCATTAGAAACCCTTTTTCCATTTCTTCGACACTCAGATGCTCGATGACCTTCTTTTCCACACTTAAAACATTTTCTAGTCCCTTTAAGACAATCTCCACCATGCTTCTTTCCACACTTTGTGCATAAGGAAACATTCATCTTCTTTTCACCATTATTCTGAGATTTCTCCTTGAACTCCATCTTTCATTTCTTGTCAAAACCATGAGATGGATATGTAACACCAACTTCCATTTCTACCTTGATAGCACAACGCACAATTTCTTCATAGCTACTGAAGTCTCTTATAGCTAATGCCCTTAGAAGACTTGGTTTTAAGCCACTGAAAAATCGATCAACTTTACTTTCAGGTTGGATGATAATGCCAGATGCATACCTTGTAAGTCTTGTAAAATTCGATTCGTATATACCAACAGATTCATCATCCTTTTTCTTTAGTTCAAGAAACTCCTTCTCCATCTTTGTTCGAAGAATATGGGGGAAGTACTTACTGAAAAATAAGTTCTTGAACTCGTCCCATTCCATGGACTCAATTTCATCTCTTTGCCTTGTATTCTTGATAAGATTCCACCATTGATCAGCTTCACCTTCCAAACGATATACTGCTAAGATGACTTTATCATGTTCAGAACATTGAAGAACTGAAAATATCTTTTCAGTGGTACTGATCCATTGTTCAGCAACATGTGGATCAGAAGACCCACTGAAAGAAGGTGGACGTTGCCTCATGAAGGACTCAATAGAATATTGTTCCCTTCTTTGCTCATTTGGAAGTCCAGAATGATTCATAGCTTGTGTAAGTATAGCAATAAGATTTTTCACTCCATCTCCCATAACATTTTTTTGTTCAGGAGGACAATCATTGCATTGTCCATTTCATTGATCAACACGGTTCCTTCGGGTTCCAGCCATCGTCTAAAACCGAAAAAGAATAGTGTGAGAGGAAAAAATCATGCTAGGGAAAACAACATAATAAAGGGGGAGTACCTTCAATATCTAACATCTTAGGTTTAATTCTATGATCGTTAGCGTAGTTCTAGTACTATAACCTATACGTATACTTAACCTTAGGGACATCCCTAGACATACCGTAGAAATATCTCTAGGGATCTCACTAACATTTTCGCATCCTAGTTTCCAAAGGTTGACTAAACCTTTCCTCTGATACCAACTGTAGCGGTCTGGAATTACTTCCAGTGGACTATAATTGATACCTATCAGGGCACTCCATGGGCGGCTACACCCCCTAGGCGGGACACACCACCATCCCCAGTGGCAACCATTTCCTCATGAAGCCCTTGGGTGGAGAGCCATGCTTCGTCCAACACTCACATGTGAGAGTTCCCAAGGATCAGATACATTCCTACCTCCTTTGCCTCTGATACCAACTGTAGAGACCTGAAACTTGACGTACATTGACATTACATTACATTTGCGGAATACTTAGTACATAACAAAACACACACACAAGGATCGTAATAGTTTAGTGTCTTTGGAAACTCGGAATATAATCTTCTAATCGTGGTGAAATATCTTCAACATCTCCCATAAAGATCTTCCTTTTTTTACCTAAAACCATTCTTTATATCCTGGGGAAAATAAAACATAAAAGGGTGAGCTCAAATGCTCAGTAAGGGTAAACAAAAGAAATATCAATCACATCATATTCATAAGAACATAACATTTTGGAAATCTTAACCTGCAAAAGAGATCATAATTTCATAACGTGGGGTAAATCATGGAAGTGAAATGTAATCACAATAATCATAACATAAAACATGAAACTTTGTGGCATTCACACATAATCATAGAGAATCATTTCTTGTTAGTCAAGACTCATTGCCAAGACTATCTTAGTGGACAAAGTCCCTTTCTGAATCAAGTAACCCTCGTTTCAGTCCTGTTTCACTGAACCGGTATAACCTACCATTTCAGCCATGTCTATCTCATGAGATATAAAATCTTTAACCAATGAATTGGAGGGAGATATAGGTCCCACCCATCTTATAATGAATCCTTTCTTATATGTGCCACATAATCATAAACCATACATCATAGCGTAACCCATGTAATAAAAATGGAATTCTTAAACAACATGACATCATAAAACAATTCATATAAGATAAAGGAATTCATAAAAATATTTCCATCACAACATAATCATATCCATGTAATAATAGGGATAAAAGCATAACCCTTTTATTATCTTAGATGGAAAATAATTTTGATAAAATACTTGAACTTCATTCTTGAGGAAAATATCCTTTCTACTTCAAAAACACTTTTCCTTTCTTAACATGTAATACAATTTTAAACTAAAAGAAGTTGATTAAAAATAAAATTGAATACTTGTAAAGTAAGCTTCTTGGAAATAATGTTTTATAAATCCATTCATGTCGTATAAGTTATAAAAAAAACATTCTTCGTACTTTTGTCGGAAAAGTCAAAAAGCACCTCGTATGAAAAACGTCAAAAGATTCCTTTCATATTTTTTACTAAAAACTCACCGAAGGGTAAAATTGGATTTAAACAATTTTAGTTGGATGGAAATAATATTAAATATTGAGGAAACTTGGATTTTGATGATAAAATACACCCCAGTAATTACCAAAGTAAAAACAATCTCAGATAAAAGTGAGATTGTGATATTTCCCTTACCTTAGGTCAGATTTGCTTCGTATGTGTCCGAACCTCCTGTATAATGATTTAAATAATGTCATTGACTTATTACAGAATCATATTCATTGTTATGATATCATATATGGTTCACTTATGACATTATATTACCCGTTCTTTTGTAAATTCCATGTTAAAGAAGCGTTTTGGGTAAAATCGTTTCATTTAATGTAGGTGTTTTGACTTGTTGTTCTTGACATTATTATTACTTATATCATGATTTACTTACTTCCAGAATATAAAATATGATTTATATATCATATATATTCAGTATATATATATATATAATAGATAGATAAATGAAATGAAAAACACCGTTCAGGGAGACGGTAGTCCGTACGTACGCATGAACGCTGTTTTCCTTTCATTATTGTCTTGAATGGAAGTAAGTAGATGACATACATATATATATATATATACATAAATCCAGTATCTTTATAATGTCATATATTTCATTATTATTTCTTATATATACTTTATAATCATTCTTAAATGGTTAACATGGAGAATGAATCTCATCGCGTCGTGGAGACGGTAGTCCGTACGTACGCACGAGCGATGATATCATTTCCATAAATATTGAATTGAATTGGAGTGGATTATACAATATATCATAATAAATATTATGTATTAATAACTATGTATAGTTATTCTTTACACCATTATAACCATCCATGTAAGGTGGTGGTGGAAAATAGATTACACCACGTCGTGGAGACAGTATTCCGTACGTACGCACGCGCGGTGATTTCTTTTTCCGTAGGATGGATAGATGGTGAAATAGGGTTGTTTAATACTTATAATAACATATCAGTATATGAGTGATACTGATGTTATTACTTCATAATGAAACAACCTAATAAGAAGAAGTGGAAGAAGAGATAAAGATGAAAGAATTGGTAACGGTAATTACCTCTTCTTTGAAGCGCCTCTTTGAGACATCCTCTTAGGGCACTAAAATTGGTCTTTGAGGAAGACCAGAACCTCTAGGATGTTGCTAGGGAAGTGTAGAAGAGATTTTGGCAGGTGTTGGCCGAGTTTGAGTGCTCAAATTGGTGTGAGGAGGAGGGGGAGGAGGTGTCCTTTTATAAGGGAGGAGAGGGGCACCTTAGGAATACCTCAAAATATTATTTTATATTAAAGTCAAAATCAGTTTATAATGGTTCCAAAGGGTCTTATTTCGGAGCTAAAGTGGGGATGTGTCGAAATCATATCAAATAATAAGATTTAGACAAGTTTAGGGTATTATTTTAACCTTATCAATTAGATTTAACTCTAAGTTAAATAATTTAACTTTTACCGTGTCTTTTTGTTTTCTTTCACTATATGGTTAATACACTTACTATAACATGCCAAACGAACCCCAAATTGTTTATTATTAATACATATATCCTTATCTAAGTCATTTGGCCGAACCTTAGATTTTTATGAATAAAATAACAATTAATAATATAATATTTGATTTAAAAACTATTTTGTGTCAATTTTGACACTATTTGATATATGATTTTTGTGAAAGTCATAACATAATTATATGTTCGAAGCAAGTTGATTAAATCAACACTAATATATCATAGTAACCTATAAAATTAGTGTAATTCATAAAAAGTCTCAAATTACATTCATTTGAGCATTTATAACATCCATTATGTTAATATTTCCTTAAAAGGGTAATTACTGCATCATTGTTGTGTCATAAATAAATTAATTTATTTAAAGTCTAAAAATTATAAATAAAATATCATTATGTAGGAAATCGTTTTATCTTTCTAATGAATATTTATAGTCGAATTTATCTTATGTATAACCCCATATTAAAAATGTTTTAGTTATTAAACTTTGATTTTAACTATTTTAACTATTCATTAAATAAAATAATATTAAATGTCATAATCTAATCCAAGTGGACCTAAATGGTCATATTATATTCATAAGGATGTTTTTGGTCGAATTACACTTATAAAATAGAATTAGGACATGTGTTAGGGTAATAGTAATATCATATTTACCCTTAGTTACCCTA
Source organism: Viscum album (assembly GCA_963277665.1). Classification (NCBI taxonomy): domain Eukaryota; kingdom Viridiplantae; phylum Streptophyta; class Magnoliopsida; order Santalales; family Viscaceae; genus Viscum; species Viscum album. The sequence continues at coordinate 943,264,907 of OY728129.1, forward strand.
TTTACTATTAACCGTGGTAAAAAAAGTAAAAAGTTACTATTCACCAAAAATTATTTTCATCTCACTGAACCACATTTTAGTCCTTGATATTAACCGTGTCTGTCAGATTTTCGAAATTCTATTCACAGAAGCGGTAAAATTAAGTTTTATGCAAAATTCAGTTTTTAACCTACCACTTAGTGGTTTCACTATTCATCAAAAATTGAAAGTTTTCAGAAAATATGCCAAAATTTCATCCTAAGCTATATTTCATATTCCGAATTCAAAAATGTAGTCTATTTTACCAAATTCATAACATAGAAATTGCATTAATTAATTTTATAATTAAATAGCGTGTTTTTAAGAAACAATATCTATTAAAAGATTGACACTTGATTATGTCTGGTTTAGATGTGAAATTACATCCAATGACCAACATTGTATTAAATTGTAAAAATATATTCTAAATATACTTTAAAACCACTCAAATTAATGATTTATCACTCTTAATTATTTTGATTAAAAAAGTTGTTTTGAATTATAATTTAGTAATTTTCACTATTCATCAGAATATGAAAGTTATCCGAAAAGTACCAAAATTTCACCTTAGGCTAAATTTGATACTACGAATCCAAAAATGAAGTCCATTTTGAGAGCTAAAATTTCTAAAATTTTAAAAGGTGGTTATTACTATTCATAACGGCTAGTTATAATAATATCTTAATAGCATATCGTTGTTTAGCGAAACTCGGTGTTGCGTACAACACACGCTATCGTGGAAGGTCGCGATTGCGTATAATTCAAGCCAGGTCAGAGATGTGTATTGTGAAATCTCATTTTGGTGCAGTGTATAACACAAGACATTAATAAAATTAAAAAGAATATTTTTCATAAAATCTCGGGTTGTTTCAACTAAACGGTCTAAAGAAGTTGAAGATAGAACAACTGTAGATGACTCTTTAGAAACATTTCCCTCTCACACATCGTGCTCACCATATGGGGAACCTTCACGTGCAACTGGTTTTACTTGATTTAAAGTCACCTGCACTCCAGAGACCAACTCAGCATGGAACGCCTCATGCAATAACTTGTCAAAATGATGGTCTTTAGAAAAGAGAACAAAATTCTTGGTTTTTGGACGAAGACCCCCAATGAAGAAAGAAGTCTTCATCAAATCCAATGACGCTACCTCCGGAGAAAATGACACTAACTCCGTGAAATGGTCAACGTATGCCTTAACCGTCCACTGGCCTTGTTGAATACACATGAGCTCTTCCCCTTTCTTCTCTTTTAACTCTTCTATTATAAAACATAAGTCGAAGAATGATTTAAACACATACCACATCATCCCAACTTGAACTGATGGTGGGGATAACAACTCCCATTCATCCAAATCCAAACCCTCAAACATACCCAAAACAACACACACTATAAAAGATTTCGTAGTTCCCAATATTCTGAAGAAACGTTCGACCACATCATGCAACTATGATGCTTCTAATGGACCCCGATCACCATTAAGGATATGCAATGTTTGAGAAGGACCAAAAATTGGACATGAATTATTAGAAACCCTAGGGACCTTTCCAGGTGGAATTTTCTGAGCAACATATAAAACATAGAGCAAAACCAATATCAAGTTGAAACAGTACCATTGAAAGCACTTTCATCCAAAAAATCTGCTCAAAAACCAAACAAAAGAAATCAACAAAAAATCACCTTTTTTTATTTTTGATTTCAACACCACCTTCTTTCTTGGACACTTTCCTAATACCAAACCCCCTTTTCAAACAAAATTAAATTTTCAAAATTCATTCCCTTTTTTTAAATAAATTTATAAAAACTTGGTCAAGCCTTTAATTCCAAGTACCCACCCTAGTAATCCCATAAACCATTACACATGTCATTATCCTCTTTCATTCATACCCACCAACACACACTTCCCATGAATTCATGCGCTTTTGAGAACGTTTATAAAGAGCACTTGGGGTTTCACCCAAACCATACCCTTTCCTGTTCCAAGAAAACACCATAATTTTACACCACGAGCTTTCACTTTAAAAAAACTTCACGAATTTAATTCAATTTAAAATAAATAATTCTTATTTTAAACCCCCTTTTTCAATTTTAAAAGTACAATTACACCAACGAAATCCAAGAAGAAACTTAACTTACATCAAACTACCAGAGTGAGGGACCAATAGTCATGCTTATCCTGACGACACAGAAGAGGGACATGAACCAAGTAAGCGTCAACACCTAAGAGGAAGTTAAATAGTGTACTCAGACTCAATAAGTGTCACTACTCCATGAGAAATCATGATGTAACATTGGATTGCCTATACTGTCATCCCTTAATCTAAAACAAACTAGAACGAGACAAGAACTAAATTCATGGACTTCCCCTGGTGACTCAAGGTTTGGAATGGGTGAGGGTTCATGATGCGATTCTCGAACTTACCTCTCAAGTCCCGATAGTCATATTCTCCAACTACCAGACACCCCAAATTACAAGGGCCTCCATTTATACCATTGTTTCATAAACCAACCTGGGTCAACCCTGAACCGAACACCCGAGCTAGGTTGCGATATGGACTGAGGATAATTCCCAATCCCCACGGGCTACCAACTAGTGTAGGGCATCAACTTTTAATCACTAGGAAAGATTTGGACCACAAATACAAATAAAAAAATAGGAATACACCAAATTGTAAAAAATAACCCAAGTAGAAGAAAAAAATGTATGCGGAACAGCTAAACGTACCTCCATATGACCATCCATGTCACCTCCCAACCAAAGGCCGACCTTGCTCCAATAACCAACAAATCATCCATGAAAACCTGAAAAAATAAAACCTACAACTAAAATGATAAAGATAGGTTTGAGTATTAAAAATGCTCAGTTGGGTAGCCAAGATAAACCACAGAATCCAATGTCTCCTGTCTCGAAACAATCCACTAACACAAGATTGAAATAAAAATATAAAAGTAAGGTTTTCACATTTTAAAATAAGGAACATGATTTTATCTCATTTAAAAACACAACACACATGACTTACCATTTCCAAAATCGTTTTTCAATTTATAAACTAAACCCAAAGAAATGTAGACAAAATCCAGGAAAAAGTAGAATAGTTAAACAATGCAAGCTGGAAAAATAAACTAGTATAACGAAAATTAAATAAGAAATTAAAATAATTCAGTAACCATGGGTTATCCTAAATATCTCCATAAGACCCATGGATGTACTCATTTTCAGAACCACTTGTCGGTGTATGGTGAAACTTTTAAGTCTATAAACAACTGGCCGCCTAGTAACTGACCAATCCAGTGGAAAAGCCCACATGGTCTAAAAACCAATCTAGGGGGTACCTACCCATCTAACTAGGGTTGATCATTAACCATCACTCAATCATATAAATGATTCCCAGGAAACCATAGAGGTCATAATTATACTATGTAAGTAGGAAGTCCCTCGAACATATGACCTATCTCACCACACTTTCCTTCCCCAAATAGGGATGCTTCTTGTGCATTCACCCATAAAGGTTTACCCTAGACATGAGCACCCCAAAATTCACATTTAACCATTTCACATAAACAAAGTTCCAACTGGGCCATAAAACTATTTAACATTTAATCCATTTCATAAAACACTCAATGTTTCCAAATGGGCATAAAGTTTCACCAAAATGAAATCTCCTTCGAAATTTTGTACAAACATTACCCTTGGGTTAAAAGTGCCAAACGATCCTTCACATCACATCATGTCGAAACTATTTTTTTCTAAAAAAAATTTAAATCTCCTACCAGACACATACAACTTTCTAAGACACATTATTTAATATGATCATAGTCAACAATCTCCCTTTTTTATGATCAAAGCACCAAACATGGCCTTATCCTTTCTAGACACACACCAAAGAATTTTCCGAGGCCCGATGGGCGAAATCCATAAAGAGATATTTATAATCATTTAAGGGAAGCACAAAAAAGACTAAACATCATTTATGAAAACAATAATTATTTTGAAAACCAATGATTTAAAGAAACACCACTCCAAAGGTTCCATTATCATTTGTGGGCACATTCACATGTGCCCCACAAGCACCCATGGATGGGCCTACATCCAATGGCATAATAAAATTAAAAGAGAACATTTGAAAACCAAACCCAATGCACAATGAAACACCATGAACCCATGATATGTATTTGAGAAATTATTCACTAAATCATTTACTAATTTAAGAAAACATTTTCAAAAGAACACTACGAAGGCTTACATCCTGATTCTATCAAATTCACATAAAAATTCTATTAAAACACCCGATGCATTTCAAAACCTTCCAAAAACTACTTTCTCACCTTTCAAAACATGACTCGAACCACCTGCACAACCAAAATAACTACTTCCACACTTTATAAAAACTATCACATAGGTCGAAACTGGTTTTTTCCCAAACACACTTCATGCCATACAAATATACTATCAAAAATTAAAACTAACACAAGTTTTATCTTCTTAAAAACTGTGTTTTCACCAACCAATTTAATTACAAAACCTTATATGTTAATTAGACAAGAAAAATAATTTATCAAGTTATTATTTTCACAAAACCACTCAAAAAGAATCATATAATTCATTAAGAAACTATTTTCAACAATTTTAACTAACCCAAAAATACTTTAATAAATTATTTATAATATCAACGATGGTGAGAACAATATATAATATTAATTCAAACCATGCATGTTTTTATGGGTTATGCGAGATACAAAACAGTAAGAAACACCTACCTCAAACCAAGAGCAGATGCTACAAAACTCTGAAGGAAGGTTGAAGAATCTCTTGCGGACTAACTGCGCACATTGAAAAACAAGAAAAACACAGGAACTAAAACCCACGATCATATTAGGTTTTATCCAAATTAAATAAAAACACCAAAGATATAATGAAGGGAAACTTGAATAAATTAAGAAATGGATATTTAAATAAATGATAAAATAAATGAATAAATAAATAAAGGAATGAATAAATAAATGAATGAATAAATGAATGAATAAATAAATAAATATACCGAAGGAGGACGTAGTCAGTCAGAGAGGGAGAGGATGTTGGGCTGGTCAAATTACGAAGAGAATGTCGGGTTGGATGGAGAGCATAGAGCAGGCGGGTGCGGATTCCGTGTTCCAGTGCACTATAGGTCGAAAACTAGGGCTAGAAAAAGGTAGAGGGTCGGTTCATGGAGGGCAGCGAAGCCGGCGTAGGGAGGTTAGGTGTGGAGAGGAAGGATGGAGACAGAGCGAGGGTGAGGCTGTAGGGGGCGAGGGAAGATCCATTGGGCTGTCGAAGTTGGAGGGAGGTCGAGGGCATTGGGATGTAGACATTGGGGGGAAGTCGAGGGCGGCACGACGCGAGGTCCTGTGGGCGAGGGTGGGTGGCTTGGTCGGATGCGTGAGAAAGGGGGAGGATGATGAGGCCAGCTGGGTAAAAGGCAATGCAAGAGGGTGTGGGGGGGGGGGGGGGGGGGAGTGTGAGGTGGCGGGGTTGAAGCGTAGTGCCGCTGCTCGGGGAGTTCAGCAGTTGGAGAAACGAGTAAGGAGGATAGGATCATGAAGGTTGTGGAGTGGCTGCAGGAGTGAGAGACGATGGGTCGGAGGTAGAGCGACGAGTGTATGGTGAAGGGTGAGGGCAGGGACCGCGCTAGTGGGAAAGCAGGGAAGGCGGGTGAAATTGCAAGAGTTGGATGGCACTGGAGGTTGAAAGAGGATGTGAAACGCAGCGCAGGTGAGGCGACTTGCACAGTGGAAAGCCAGGGAAAGGGGGGGGGGGGGGTAGCTGCACTGCGAGCTGGGTAAGGGGGCTAGGGTTTGTTGATTTTTGTCATTATATTAATAAAAAATAGTATTTTTATGATAATAATAATAATAATAATACTTATATTATTAATAAAAATAATTACAATAATAACATATTAGTAATATTAATAATATTAATTAATAACGACCTTATTATTAATACAATTTAAACATTTAACCCATTTTATTTTCATAAAAATTTATTTATTTTCATTGTTAGACATTTGTGCGGGCACCCAAGCTAATGACGTGGCTACCTACCAATGTGCGGTGACTATGCTAGGGTCTGTAACCCACTAAAAACATTAAACAACAAAACATTTAATCCGTGACCCGGCTCGGACCATGGCGTAAGAACCCGGAGCCAGGAATTAATAAAATATAAATTAATTTAAAAATTGAGGTGCGACAATATATCTACCATTCATTTTACCCCAAAATTTGTATGGTCCTGAGGATATTGTTAGTCATTTATTCAGTTAGTGGTGGGGACTCTCTCTTTTATAGTATTGGTAGATTATTCTCCATCCCATCCCTCTCATCTCACTTGACTGGGATCATTTGAACCAATAATATATCCACTAGTATCATGATTAATCTATTAATTAAGAACCCTATTGTAATCAATAATCTGTGAACATATATGGGATTTAAATTTATAGTAAATCTCATAAAACCTTTATCAATCTCATTTGTTAGGCCAAACCCGAAAAGGTTTTCTTATTCATATGTCCCACATAAACTATTAATATGTCCCCTAAACCATGAAGTATGTTCATTTTTTTGTTAAACATATTTGAATAAGTCATAATTATATGACTATAAATGAAATACATATTGGTTATTAGTGAATGTCTCTAAAATGAACATGATTAATGTTAGATGCATAGCCTTAAATGGAGCATCATTAGCCCTATCAACCTGTTCGTAAAATGTTATGATGATAGAACCTATCACATTATCAAAAAAATTGTTGAAATAACTTATAAAATAGGACTATACTTCATGGGTTTTTATTTCCTTACCTTGTATACATAGGTTCCTCATATAATGGTTGAAATTCCAATATATTGACACCTATTAGCTCCTTGAACATTAAAAAATTCAACAATTCCATGATATGTGTATTTAAACTAGAGCATAAAAAACTAATATTAGGGAAATTTGGAAAACATATTATACAAGAAAATAAAATGCCTATGATACATACTAGTATTCACAAAGATTCATGGGATGAATCGATCACATTAATGAAATAATATCTAGTACTATTAGTGAGATGGATTTCACAATCATATAAAAAATTATTAAGTGATCGTTACACCAGAAAAAAGTTATTTCAGTGGATGATACAACCTCCAATTCTTTTATTATTGACATGTAATGAAAAATTTTGTTAGCACATCCTAATAACCACAAGACATTATAAAGTATAAATGTTAGGATATAAAATACAGATGAAAATGCACCAAATAATAAATTTAAAAATGGAAAACAAGGATGATATTAAGGATTGGTGGAATTACTACAGGGGATGATATTTGATGTTTTATTTTAGGTGGTGTGTTGATTATCCAACATGAGATAAATGAGTTTTTAAGATTTAATTTGTATTGATTTTTTATTGAATCGTTATATGTTTTCCAATTACCAATGTATTATTATGCTTCTTCAAATGGACACATGATTGTTTTCGAGAATAGCCTATTGAGTATATTTATAATTCCCATCATAATTTCTATATATATATATACAGACACACACACACACATATATATATATATATTAAATTATATTTATTGTGTTTGGGGTTGTGTAGATTACCCATTTGTCTTGAAATGTGAGACTTGTTGGAGAAGTTATTTTTTGAGATACTTTGCTAATTACATAGAAGGGATGCTTGGTTTTGTGGGATTATTAAAACTTATTATTAAAGTTTCTTGAAAATACATTAATATTTTGTACATTATTCATGTATTATAGATTAGAATTTGAAATATAATTTTTGGTGTGATATGGTTTATTCCTTAAAGAAATTTAAGATATTTTATTAATGAATAATGATATACCCTTACTTATTATGTCCAATTCAGTTCCTAATGATAGAATGATATATCTAGCCCACTATATTCCAATTTAAGTCATGAGGAGACTCAAGATGGTTGGGCTGTGATATAATGTTATCTTATTGAGTGTTTTTAACACTATGTTTTGGATTTGAAACCTGTAAGTATTGAATGGATGGTATGAATAATGTATTAAATAGACCCAATATTTGTAATTAATCAAATAAACTTGTATAAGGTATATGATTCATAGTGATCCAAGAAATGAATTTTAAATCTATAGATAAATTGTTTACCAATAATGTGATACATTCTGGGTTATAATTTAAGTAAGAATTCATGCATCATGTATGTATGACCCATGGATTTAGTCATCAATGGATCTAGATTCATATTAACAATTCAAATGTTTGGTAAATGGGTGAGTTGGAATTTTTTATTTAGATCAAAGGGAGGAGCCTTATATAATCATCAGTATCCTTTAATGTGTTATTTTGGTAGATTATTATATCTAAAGAGACATTGTTGGTTCCTTACTTTAAAACAGAATGGGTGGTTGGTGTAATGTGTCCTTGGGGGCTCGATCCAAGACAACAATGCACCTAATAGATCCAATTCTGGGGTAAACATGTTGTTTGGCCCCTAGGTTTTTAGTAACCCATCATCAGGTACCCGATGAGGCACCAAGAACCCAATAGAGGCTATTCAATAAATAATATTTCCCATATCTTTTTTGTGTGATATTTGGGACTTTTATTAGTTTTCCAAATTAGATACCCCCTTCGAGATTATTGGGATTTGGAAAATCATAAGGGTAGAGATACACCCTTCCTATATATCTCTTCTCCCTCCGTATTCACCTTTAAATCATTATTATTCAAAACTGATACATCACATGGATTCGAGGTAAGCGTACCACTATGTGTTATCTTGATCTCATTCCATTTTATTCTAATTTTTTTGGTAATCCTATGTATTGGTTTTATAATTTTATATTACAATGGTGGAATCCAAACAAGATCATGGGGCTTATGTGTGTGATTCATAGAGGGGGCTCATAATGATTTTTTTTCACATTGGTGTGTGGCATTCATCATAAAAAATTTGACCATGATGTGTTATTTAGAGTTTTATTAGAAATTAGATGGAAGTGGATATCAATTAGGATTTAATTATTTTTCCATATCATATCCCAAACTACTATCATGATTATAAAACACCTTGTTTGTAACAATATTGATTCTGTAGAGCTTATTGGTGAGTTTGGAATCAAATATCATATTATTTGTTTTGTTGTTTAAACTTTTTTACTATTATTTTATGATTTATGATGGATGTGATAGGTTATTATGAGTTATTTTGGTGGTTATTATTGTTTAGAGATTGATTTTATATAATTGATTGATCATAGTTTCATTTTCATGATTTATAATCTTGGTTGGATGGTTATATTATGAAAGTGGAATTTTTTAAAATCATATTTCTCATGAATATTGATTTTTTTGAATTAAATACTAAAATTTTAATGGGTAACATTATAATAAATATATAGAATGATTTTATAGAATATCAAATAGTTCATTGGTGATGTACTGTTCAAATGATTCATAGTTCTACAAAATAATGATTGTTTTCTGGAGTGAGTTGAATTTTGAAATATAAATGTTTAATTCAGTTTTTTAAATATGTTTCTAAATGTTTTGATCATTTAAATTGTAATATTAATGTTAATGGTTTTATGATATAATGATAAATGAGGAAATATTTTTAATTTGATGGTTTGAAAAATATTTCAATTAATAGAATAAGATTAAAATAGAATTTTCATGGGTTTTGGAATTGTTCCTAGGGTGAGTAATAAAATATATAGTGCCTTTTGATTATGAATGAAAGGGTATTTAAATTAGTTTTAAAAATATAAAAGAGTCCTTTTTTTAAAATGATTTATTTTCTTTGTCCTTATCAGTGATACTCTGTTTTTTTTCAAATCCAATATTATTAAAAATATACCTTTTAATGATGGTTTCATATAATTTTATTTTTTATTTCATGATTATTCATTATATAATTTGATCCATGGGAGGACCAATAATTTATTTTATGGTCTAGTTGTATTATACTAAAGAAATATTTATGTTCCATTTTTTAATATGTCTATAGGAACCATGGAACAATTTATAGAGGGGTGTGAGTCATTATTATTGACTATGTGAAATGTGAATTATTAATACTTTTACCTTAATTACTTATTTAAATTATTATAATTTCTTTCAAGCCTCTTTTTATAGGAGATCCTCAAGTTTTAACTCAATAGAAAATGTGTGAGTTAGTCCTATTATTCTACAGTTGATATCCTTGGATACATTCCTATGTAATGGGTATTGTGAAATAATGAGCCATGGTATGGATATAATAATGGGATAAGACATGTGAGGATCATATTTGTGTTTTTTGAGAGTCAGGTAGTGGGTGTGCATATAACCGATGTTGGATAATGATAGTTGTGTTGAAGTGAATTGGACATTTGTCTTATAGGTTGTTAAAATTATGTAAGAAAAGAATTTATTTTTTTTAATACATAATTGATATAACCTATAGGATTGTATCAAGGTTTTAGGATTAACTCAAGAGTATATTTACTTTTACTTATGTGGTCACATGTAATGTCTATTCACCCTATTAAGACATAACTCACTCTAGGTGTTCAGTTTCTTATGAGAATAAAGAAATACTGAGATAGTTGATGTGGCTCAAGATAAGATGGTGGATGATCCTTGAGAGGCAATAGAGGACTATATTAAATTGATATAACTTTCCTCCTTCCAATGACCATCCTAATATAATACAGTGACCATTGAACATGTTTTTTAGTAATTGATGGTTATAATAACAATTTATGTTTTGTGGTATCAGTGTGTAATCATAGTTTTGTACTACCATATTTTGGGAAATAGGCAATACGATGGTTCCAATGGTTCTTAGTGGGTTTCATCAAAGAAATATACAACAAATAATAGTGATGGGATATGGGGTAGGTCATAAATTCTATGATTATAACTTTATAGGTCTTTTTACCATTAATTATTATATCCATTGTTGCTTGGTACCACATTGATTACATGATCGTGATATTTTCTTGTTATTATTTCCAATGATACCTCAAAAAATTAATTTATTACAAGTAGTGATTATGATTGTGGGATAGTTAGGACAATATTGGGTGATTAATAATTCATAAGGCAAGGGGATGGTCATTTTTTATTAGATGATAGTATTGAGGTGTAAATCATTTCATTGTGAGGTTATGCGAGTCATCGATTGATGGAAGGTGAGACCATGTCGTTAGGGTAAAATCAGTTAACTCTAATTTTTTTTTGAATCTTCAATAAATATGGGATCATGTGTTCTCTGTATATAAATTTATGAGTTATTTTAATGTGTGGCTGAGTAGCACATGTAAATGGCTTGTAACCTCAACAAACAATGTTTTAAACACTCACTTGATAAATTAAAATTAGTTTGTTATGGTGAAAAACGAAATCCTTTTGGTCCATTTAACTCATCCCCTCCATTTGTTCCCAACATAGCTTTCAATTTAAATGGGAACACCTTATTATTTCTTAAATGTGTTGGTATAAATTCTAAGCTATACACATATCTTAACATGAAAATGATATTGGATACTGATAGTTTGGTAGATCAGTTATAATAATTTTTACAAGAATCAATTGTATATTTACAATCTAGTTATATAATTTAACATGTTTTAACCTATGACCTTTTATATTGTATTATGAATTTTATCCATTTGATGTATATCTGAAGTCTTAGTGATCCTCTATTTTTTCTAATATATCATGTGAACTGTTTACTACTTTTATATTCTAGACTACGAGATTTCTACTTAGTTAATTATTTATATCTATTGGTTTTAGATATTAATGACACATGGGTTGGTCATCATAAATTAATATTATATTGAATTAGGGTCCAAAAAAATTTTATTCATGGGAATAATATCCCAATTAGAATCCCAATAAGGTTTTGTATGTCATAATTCTCTATCATTTAGGTTGTAATGCCTATGGTCATTCAGGTCCAGCAACGTAGTTATTGATCCTTTGATCTTGGTTGAGGGAAAAAATGTATCATAGTGTATATTTGGTGGGGTAATATATAGTAAGTATATTTTATTTGATGTTTAGACATGGAAGGTAGAATATGATCATGATTTGGAAAAATGTGTTAACTTAAAACCCCAGTAACCAATGAATGTATGGGGTTTTAGATTATAAATAATAGGGTGAGAGATGTGATGGGTCAAGAATAAAAATGTGGTATGGAAATGAATTTGGATGAGTCATAATGAATAGTCATAAACTATGGTGTTTTTTTATGTATCATTATAATAACATTCGTTTGGAATGATAGATGCACCTAATGTTATTTTTTGGAATATTATCTCTCAGACAAAATAATGAAACAAAAAGTCTAATGTAAATTTTCCTAAATATAATATAATGGGTTATTATATTAATATAGAATATAATGTAATTGTTTTTTACTATTAATTGATTGGTTTTTCATGTTTTTGAATTTTAGGGAAATTGATTTTTGGGTTTTCTGTTAATTTTAAAAAAATACATATTGTTGAAAAATTTATTTTTTTGTGGCATGAGGATTCAATAAAATATTTTATAATGAATTAGTTTCAATAAGTGTGTCTCATTTAATTACTTGTATAGTGAATGTATAGGGATTTTATGGTTTTGGGAAAAATAAGGAAAATTGATTTTTAATTTGAATTCTTATTGTATTATTAAACAAGACTAGTATTTTAGAAAAATAAATGAATATATTTATATTTTGGAACTCAGTGAAAATATTTGGTTGCTAAGAGGTATTTTAAAAACTCATAGTATATTTAGCATATTTGAAGTTATTTTTTTCAGGTTTTCAAAAATTGAAAATTTACCTGTATAAAATGAATTTTACAGAGTTTTAGTTTTCAAACCAAGAGTAACCTAAAATTTTGTTTGTGTGTATTGAAAATTATATTTTAGTTTTATTGAAATTTACATTGAGTTATGCTTGTTTAAAATGTTTAGGATGCTAGGACTTGTTAAATAGTTGATGGACCAATTGATTAAAATTTTGGATTGGTTAGTTTAAATTTTGGTGAGGGATTCATATAGTGGGGTGTTTCATATGATCATGATAAATTTATATTGAGTATCATTGATCGGGTGGATAATATTTTAATTGATTGTTTTTTGGGTTGTCATAGTCAAGTATTTGATAAATTATAAGTCCATACACATAGATTTTGGTGTTTTAGTGTTGAATTCAATATCAATGTTGATAAAGCATTATGTTTTAATAATAATTCGGGCATGAAACACCCAATCTTGACACCTAGAGTTGGTCCTCATAGAAACAAATATTACATACTTTCTTTGACACTTGTTATTAATGCCTAGATATAAAAGTCAATAAATTAAAAATTAAAAATATTAATTGATCTCTTATATCTGAATTATATTCTCTAGTTTATATATATTTTGACAAATAGTAAAAAAAATAAATAGATGTATACCATTTACATTGTATCAAATGGACTATTTTCCTATTATATAAGAAACTAATTAATCACTAAAAGTTTTAAATATCTCCCAAAAAATAGTTATCATGTGTTATCCTTATAAAAATGGAATGTCAACTGATTTGATTCATAACCTTAAACTACTAAAAAACTATCTCCATATAGTGCTATGGATTTAACAATGCTATCAAAAAATGTTGTATTATACCCCTTTTTTGAGTGCTTAAAAAGCGCTATTAAAGGTGGTTTTCAACATCGCTAAAATACACTATTAAAGGGGGTCCTCTATTAATGATTTTAACAAGAACTGATAAAATAATACTTATCGGAAACATTATATTTCATTAAAAATAACTTATTAACATATAAATATAAATATATTTATATTGATATAAATATAATTTAAAAATTTAAAACTATTTTCTAGATAAGGTAAATATGCATTTACACATAATAAATATGGTATTTAGTGAAAATCACTTAAAAAACTCAAAATATTCATAATTGATAAATTAAAAATTAATTCCAAGTAATAGACATTTAATATCAATTTGAAGGTAAAAAATAAAAAAATTATAAAATATCTAAAATAAGTTAAAAAAGTGACTTGAATTTAAAACAACAATAAATTTTGATCAGGGTATCCTTTTGGGGTCTACCACATATTAAATTAAATCATGTGATGAGTTATACGCCCTAATGGACACATGTAAAACTCTATCACATTTTATAGGTCAAAAAGGCCTAGAAAACCTCCAATGTATTGTTTTTTGTGAGGGTACCCTGATGTTTTAACATTCGATGATTTTTTAGCATCATATAAGGTGTTATTTGTTTCCTTATCAGTGGGGAATGAATTTATTACATGGTTTTACATTCATATTGATAATATTGTTTTTTCATTTTTCCATTTATCACAATTTAATTTTAGTTATTATTAAATATATACATGTTTTTTATATTTACTTATAATAAATCACATATATAAATGTGTATATCAATGTATTTATGTAAAAATATATATTCTAATATATGAAAATTAATACATATTTTAAAATGTACTTAAAACAATATCTAACCATTTTTTACATTATACAAATATATTTATAATGTTTATATAGGAATTTGTGTGTGTATTAATAAATAGATATATATTTATATTACGTTAAAGTATATTTAAATAAATATAATATATAATATATATACATAAATATAAGTATATATATTACACAAACATATATTTTATAAATGTATTTAAAAATACTTATATTAATATATGTACAAATATATGTAAATATATATATAGATAAACTGAAATATCATTAAATCGACAACAAGAAAATTAGGTGTAGTTGTAATGGAATTCCATATTCTATGGAGTGGTATAGGGTTCAGATCCAGGAAGGTGCTTATGAGGCGGGAAATTCAAAAAGCACTGATAAAATAGTTGGTGGAGTGAAAAGTGCTGATAAGGGGGGGGGGGGGGTGTTGTTAAAGGGGATGGGGAAGATATGATAATTTTTTTAGGCTTCTGAGAATTTGAATTTTTTTAAACCCTTTAACTGCGCAGCTTTTATCAGCACCAAAAAATTGATTTTTAATGGTTCTTTTAACATAGATAAAAAATCAGTATTAAAGGTCCCTTTGAAGAGTGATTTTTTAGCCCTATTAAAGGTGGCCTTTAACAACATTTATAAGGAAAATTAATTGTTTGGGGATTTTAACAGTGCTTCTTTTATCAGTGTTTTTTAGTGCTAATAAAGGCCTATTCTAGCATTATTAAAAGACTTTTTTGTTTTTGTGTGGGGAAATATAAATTTAATAATGGATGAATCTGATGCTTGGTAAGGGACTCATATGAACATGTTAATAAATTCATAATTACCAGATAAATATTATGGAAGGAATGAATAAACATCATTAATCCATGATACACTTAATATTATGCATGATATATCCAAGATAATAAAATAAATCATGGATATGTATATTATTGATCATATACTGATTGAATGCATATTTTAAAACATTAAATACCAACTCTCTTGGAAATATTCCATGAAACATAACTTGTCATCAAGATGAAAATCAAGTCTTCATACTGTCAACGAATTATTTGTGAAACCATTTTATTATCAGAAAAATCATTCACTAAATCCCAACCTATTTATTCTCATGAGACCTATCAATGTATCGAGGGACTATATAGTGTTCGGACTCACCCATAAATAGTTAACCAAACTTTTATAAACCTTCAATAAGTATCTTATTACTAAATACACTTTTATTTATCTATATGATGAAGAATGCATAATATCAATGCATGGTTAACTTGCATTACTATAGTAAATAATCATAAAAAAATATCAACATTTTTCCACATGTTAATTAATTGTATAACACAAGTATAAAACTTTTTAATAAAGGAGGTGGATGGTTAAATAATACTTAGTTATATTCCCGATAATTATCCACATTGGAATACTAACATATTGTAGTTTGAAAACTATCACCATGAAAATATAATAAATGTTTTTCTATTTTAATATAATCCAAAATAAATTATTAAAAAAGCTGCCCATATACAGAGATGCTTATACCTATAATTAAACATTGTTATAACATTATTATAAGAAATTCAAAGAAAGAGGTTTAATGGTTTCGAAAGAACATAACCCCTGAAGTGAAGAATATTCAACAAAGTGTTTATGTGGTAAGAACGTATATCCATATAAAATAATGAGATAATAAATTGAAATTAAATCAAAGGGAATAGTATAGAAAACATATAAAAAATTATTTCCCATAATTATTATAATTTAGTTGAGGAAAATTGAGTCTCCAAAATGCTTATGGATTGGGTAACACTTGAGTCAACGGATTTTTGAAAACAATAAATTGATTAGTATTAGTTTATCCCATGAATGTATATGAAATATGGTATAGATTTTTCATGGGATATAAATTCATTATATCACCATACAAGGGTATCATTGTGAAAAAAGGTATTATATCACATGGAATCGAAATTAATACTATGAAAACCCTTGATGCAACACCCTAAAATTGTAATGCACAACATTTTATTTGATAGTGTTCAATATTTTAATCACCAAGTGTGTAGGGGAATATAATATAACAAGACTCTAATTTATATTTAATATTTTAAATATATTTAATACAAGATATATCTTATAAAGAATGAAACACCAATTTAGCTTACATTTCCTGTAAGGGAGAACTTCATAAATAGCTTATGTTACACGAAAAATTGAGTTTCACCAAATAAATATGTCTTATTAAAACATTATTACTTAATAGATTATGATATCTCATAGTCATTATGATAAAATTTATGGATATTGTTAACTGAATTATTAAAATATATTGTATATGTAAATATAAAATGAATTCATTGGTTACTAACTAATGATAAATGAAAATAAGAACCAATTGGATATTAAAAAGAAATATTATTATTTATATGCTTCTAAAGGAGTTTTGTCTTAATAAACAAAGTTAATTATAATTAGTGAAGTATTTTAATGAAATATATATGTTACATATTCATTAAAATATTTTTTATATTAATATATTATGATTGATATGCATAAGATAATATAAAAAAATTTACACATAAAAACCTATATTTTTATAATGGAAAATTTAACACCTTTTAATAGATAACCTAAATTAAATATTAATTTTGACACAATAATTAATATAATATGCCAATATAAACTTTATATTTGACAGAGAAACATATGAATTATGTTATGGTGATGTTTTCATATTTTTCGGAAATATATCATTTTTTATGATTAGTTAAAAATACTACATTTTAGTTCAAAAATGATTTTTCATCTGCTTTATTTATAAGATTAAATTGTTTTTTATATTGGCTATAAAGTTTAATTAACTAATATTTTTATCAATAAAACTAATTTTGGTTATTTTAATCAATTCCTTTTTTAATTGACTTTAAAAATATAACAAACTTGTGGATGTATTTACTTTAAAAACTAGCATTGTTGTCCCTCTTAAGGGATTAATTTGAAATTAATTTCCTTAACTTCATTGATTGGAATTTTGAAAAATTGGAGTCCATATTTTTAATCACCATCATTTACAATTTCTAATATGTTCAACGTAGTTTTTGACCAAAATTATTAGTAAATGTAATTAAAATTATTATGGAAAATATAAGCTTAATAAATAAATATACCATTAATTTAATATCCCAAATGATAATGGTAATAATCCACCTAATTAATAACCTTAAAAACCATGTGAACCATTATAGTATTAAATAAAATAAACATTAAAATCACATACGAAAACATAAATTTTACACCCATGCAGACTTAGTTTGTACCCCATGCATAGGCCTGTAGACACCAAAACCTGATCTATGTACTATGTTCAAATAACAACAGAGTCTTCAGTCTACCATATCCCAAATATAATGTCCATAATAGAAAAAACAATCTACATAATTTGAATCCCACTGAACAGTAATTCCATTTAATAGAAAAGTCTTATTATGATGCCAGACAACAACAACAAGAACCTTCTGTGATGCCAGTAGTTGCACCTCAACCTAGGAGCCACATAAAAACCATGCTCTGGGATAGAGTACCACTAGGCCTTAGGCATAAAATCCCATATTCTAAAGGATTCTAACTATCATTGAGAGAGTAAAGAGAATATGTTCCAGATACTATACCCTCAGGTGATGATACTATTAATGGTCTCTATATTAATAGAATTTTATTTTAAAAAAATAAGAAAAAAAATAATACAATAGAATCATAAATAAACATTATTAGAGAAGATATACAAATTTTACAAAATAAAATACCTAAAAAGTAATATATAGTAATAAAAAAACAAGAAAACTCATGTCTGACCATCAGTATATACATATATAAATCATAGGGAACAAAATGAAACTACAAATAATGTAGAATGAACCATGGTTCCTTTTCATAAATCCCTTTCTAGGAATTAAAATATGATCAAAAGGTTCTAGCTCTTGAGCCTAATCCATTACATGATCTCTGAGATAAAAAGTCTACACGCATCTAAAGGGGTCTGTGTAGGGTGTGAGAGTAAATATTAGTAGTCCACAACCAATTTGTGGATATATTAAAATCATAATTGTTCATTTTTTAGGACAATAATAAATAATGTAGTAAATATCATACATTTATTAACAACCGACTCCAATCATACTCAACAACCATATGTGAGTTCTCAGCCTTCTTGGTCCATATTTTATATAAGTCTTAATGTAGGCACCAAATTATATATAGGGAATACCTCATATATTTCCATATATATAATTATAGTGGTGAAGATCAATGGGATAAGCCCAAGGTATCCCGTGATGAACAATAACCTAGAAAAACCCTTAGGTTTTACCAATAATCATATCATTTACACCATGTTCCACCAATAATGTTACTGGAACCCAAAGGAATTACAAAAAAGAACATGATACCTTGGATCAGAACTCATAAAATCACAATAGACTCATAGAACATCATCCTAAGGCCAAAAAATATCTCTTAAAAAAGGATCACTGTCATTTAAATAATGGACATCTTGAGGCATAGTGATATCCATCCTTGCAATATCCTAGCCCAATGGACTCAAATATCATTACAATACTCAACCCCTATCAATGATCACATCACTATCAATTGATGGTCTATCACTATCCGGGTTTATTTCTATGGTGAGAACCCCCAAACATGACTGATGGTCAACACATTCACCTAAAATACATTTTTTATAAGGGATTCCAGCTACATGCATGTTCAAAACCTCCTTAATATGAGTCCTATCAATTTGAAAATGACTAAAATAGTGCATCATTCACCATATTTTGAGTTTATATTAGAAAAATTAACTTAGCCAAATAACCATGAAATTCATGCCCCTTAAACCATGTTAGTAAATCTCAATGGCCAATACTACCTCATGTGACATGGGATACACCATAACCCTGATGACCCATTCACCTCAATCCGATGAAAAAGTCACCTCATCTTGGTGATCATCATTTGTACATGTATCACGGTCCAATCCCAACCTGAAACACCACATCACCTTTGTCTATATGATCAACATCCCCTTATTCCTCAAGCCACACCCATCATTTTCCCATTAAATAAAGACCTTCCATATAAACAATTCAATTAAATTCATTTTACATATCAAGGATACTTTTACCAAATGGTTTCAAGCCACATACATATCATATTAGGAATATATCAACTAGGGAATACCCATTAACATCCCATAATATAAATTAATTGATTTTAAAGAATTAGTTAAATTAAACAACTGTCACTCTTTTAAGGAACATGTAGTTTATAGAATTCTCCCACAAACCAATAAAAAATAAATGGAGAAATATATGTACCACCAACCATAACTAGTAAGAAATCACTATGTTGATATCTTCCTCTATCTCGAGATGAATAAAAAATGGAATTTTAAAAGAAGAAAAAAATATGGTGAAAAAGTTATTATATGGATTTAGCATTCCAAGAGGTTATATAAACAAAAAAATAAATTAGCGGATTATAGGTCTTAACAAGTTGATTCTTTAGCCACAAATAGATCAAAACTCATTTCCCCAATGATGGAGTATCATCAATTCCAAATGGTGGCGAATAATGGGAGGAACAAAAATACTATTCTATAGAAGTGAGAGGAAAGGTAAGAGTAAACAAGATAATGTAAGAAGGAATTTTTTTTTAAACTCAGCCAAATAAATGATCGACAAGATTTAGCCACACAATTTGGTTAACCGTGTGCCTATTGTGAGATAAAAATTGTCCAGTTACCACACAGTGCACAATTAGGCATACTGTTTTCTAAACCATGTAAAGAATGTGAGAAACCAATATATAAAAATATATAGAGGTTTCATGATTCTATGAACCACACATAGAAAATTTGACAAACAATTTCTGTGATAGTTGTAGGATTCTGGATTTCTCCTAGGATGCCTTATAGTTTTACCAAACCGTGTGTCCTTTTCTGTGATTTTCCGGAACTAGGATTGAAATGCTCGACACTCCCAAAACCCATATTAAACCCCACTTCAAATTTTAATACTTTAAACATGTCTAAATTAAAGACATTTGCACAATTCAAATCTTGGAATTATGTTATGAAACTCAAAAAGTAATGTTTCCCAACTCACTAATCTCAAAAAAGGCCAAATTTACCAAGTAAAATATCCCATTCAAATACAATGGATGTTACAGATGACTAAACCATAATGGAATAAATGTATGTGTATTTTTTAATTACTTAAAATATGGTTGGAATAATTTTTTTTTCATTATTTTTACATAGTAATGATTTCTGGTATCTCTCATATGTAGTTTTCATTTTACAATTTCTTGTTTCATGTTTTTTATTAGACAAGTATCTAAATTATGACTGTATATTAATTCATTACAAGAAAGTATTCATGCCTAAAGTTTATGTATTGTGAAAAATAATAGCCTATCACACAATTATAAATATATTGTAGAATTATATTAGCATTACTTTATTATTTTACCAATGTTTTATGTCACTTTTTTATTTTTTATAATCTAATTAATTAATAATTTTTCTGATGAATTCATTTATTGAAATAATAACACTATAAAAAATTATTTCAAATTTAAATATATCAATCACATATTTAGAAATTTTGGATATGTTTAGTTAACTTCAGGATTTAATTAAGGGATTAAATGATTCATTTTTTTTGATTGGATACTCACATAAATTTATACCAAAAATATTGATTGCTACAATAAAATCTATATCACTCTATAAAAATGTTGTGTTTTTTCATTCAAAATGTATGATAAATTATTAGTTTTTGTATAAAGATATATATATAATAATTTTATATATTTTGGATATGTCTCAATGAGAATAAAAAAGGTTTATAATTGATTGAACCATGGAGACACTTGATGATAATTTCATTAGATTCATCTATATTATTGAAACATTTTTTTATCATTATTATATTGGTTTTATGGACCATATTATACCCTCATAAATTATCTTTCCTTTTTATGTAATTATTTATGTATTTGAAGTGGGTTTATAAACACTAATCACTATCAATATAGGCACTCACAAAAAAAATTCAATCAATGTAAAAATATATTTTCTTACGTGTCTCTCTTTTACAATATACAACCCATATCATCTTTTATTTTTGGTTTCATTCATGGGTCTAACACTTTAAATAAGATTATATTTTTTTGGGAAAAATATTCTTTACAGACCTTTTATTTTCCAGTAGTGGTTGAGTATCTTTTACTTAGGCCTGATAATTGGTATCTATGTGGAGGATTCATTTTCATATCAGTAATTCTAGTTGAAATATAGTTACAAAATTAGATATTCAAATGGATATTTAGTTATCACAAAGAAAATATGTCATTTATATGAATGATTTATATGTATATAATTAAATCTATCAATTTAAATTATGTTCGTTTTTTAGAAATTATTTTCATATGTCGAAAGAGGGGATGATTAAATATCTTCATTATCTTGTCTTTAACATTAATGAAATCAATGAGAATTTTATAAAAATACATAAAAGTGTTTACAACCAAATAGAATTCATAAAATAAAAAATAGGTTCATTAATCTTAGAAAACATAAAATAACCTCTAATTAAGATAGAGAAATTGGTTTTCCAAAAATAAAATAGATAATATGAAATAGAAAAATAATATTTAAAAAAGGAAAATGAATCTTTTATGAATTTAGTTGATATATCAAATTACCAACAAAATTTTCAAGAAGGAAGTTGGATATCTGGGTATTAAATTTGATTTCAATTATATTACAAAATCAAGAGACTTTATTTTTCAAATTAAAGAATTATATTTTAATACTAATGGTGAGGGGGTGAAATCTCATAAATACATGTTACCTGATTATGATAATTCCTAGAAAAATAATAGTTATGGGTAAAAATATGTTAAACATGTTTTATAATCACAAAATATAGTGAATATTGTTTTTATATCCAAATAATCAATTGTTTATTTTCTGAAAAAGTAGTGAACAATTTTCTAGGGTACCATATAATTCCCAAAAATAAACATATTCATTGAAAATAAAGAAATAAAGGTAATAGTTTCACATAAAAATGTGACCATTCATTTTTTCATCAAGTCTACCTATTAAACATCCAAACAAAAAATGGTTTATATAAATGATATATATTGAGGTTAAATATTTGGAAGGATTATTTATGAAATATTATACTTATATTCATAAATATATTGAATAAAATTCTTATATCACTCATTAAAAGAAAAATAAACATGTAAACTTTGAGAAGAAGAATTTCTAATTAAGGAGATAATTTTTATTTGAAGCATGTTTTTAGTGTTTCATAGTGTAGATACATAAGGTTTATGTATGTTGGTCTAATATTTCATTCTCTACATTAAATATAATATAGGATTGATAAAGTTAATGTATTAGTTTCAATAATTTTAATGAGTTGTATTAGAGAATAAATGTCAATTTTTGTAAAAATCCATGGCAAATATTTCCTTGTATGAAGCTATTATAAATACATCAATTTTCAATTAAGAAACTAGAAAGTCATTGCTATGTATTAGAAAGGAATAAAGTTGAAGAATTTTAAAATGTTGGTATAGATCCAAATGATGATTTTATATGAATTTATTCATTTGATTATATAGGTATTTATGATCCAAATGTTTAAAATTACATTATCACTTCTTCTTTTTATTTTAATAATATGACTTTTATTTATTTTAATTCATTTAATTCATTTTATCTTGAGAAGTTTGTAAATTTTTTGATCTATAATTAAGAAAAAAGGATTCCCTACCAAAAGAATTTATTCAAAAAATTTATATATAAAACATTGAATGATCACTTTATACCCATGGATTATGTGAACAATAAAAAATAGTATAACAACCATAAAAAAATGAAGTAATGATTATTAATAACCCAATTATTAAGTGGTTCCCCATGTTATAAAATTATAATGCTCAGAATTTCATTTGGATAAAAGATATGATAGAATAAATATATATTATTAATGGATGGTTAGTGTGACAAATTTTTTGTAGAAAACTATATGAGAAATGGATTTGGGAGAATCTCAACCTAAATATAATTAGTGTTTTTAGCATCCTTTGTTACATCAGAATTAACCGTATATATTTGGGAAAATATAATAATAGATTAAAATATATGATATTTAATGGATATTCACTCAATAAAATAATTTACCTAAAATATAATAAGAATTTAATGAATATTATTTAAAATTAGGATGTTATGGTAATCTATGATTGGGTTACATAAAAAATATAATTTCTGATTGATTATGATGTTAAAGAATCCCAAGGTTAAATTATTCGATTATATGGATGGAAAAAGTATACAAGTTGGTAATTAGACTTACTATATTGATTCATAAATTTCATGTTATTACTCTGTTTTAAATCTTGGAGGATATGTGTTCTCCATATGTAAGATAATGTTTAATATGAAAACAAATTTGGACTTGGAATAAGGGTTTTCTGAACATAATAAAGTGTGATAAATTCCTATCATAATCATTTTTATTCATAGGATTAACCAAATAATACTAAATAATATTGAGAATAATATTATTTCATTTAAGATTTAAAATAAGAGTAAGATTAGTTTTGGAAGAATGACACTATGATGTTATTTTCACATCTCAAATATTATAATGTGATTTTGAAAATTGGGTTTCTTGAAATAATTTCATCTAGAAGGAATATATATAAAGTAAAAAAGTTTATCATGTTCCCCAGTATTTATCTCAAATTGAAGGAAATCATACTAATGAATCTTTTTTTTTGTCTCAAGGATTATAACACATCAAATTTTTCTTTTTATATGTGATAAAAAAACAATATATTCTAAATGGATGTGGTATTAATATTATAGAATATGGAAATTGAGGATGATGTTATTATTAATTAATTTAAAGAATTTATTATTAATAGTGAGGTTACATATGTATGTAAATGAAATAATTTAGTCAACAACATAGAATAGATAACATAAACATATGTATTCAAAATTTGATTGCATATTGAAGAATAATAATATTACAAATGGTAGAAAACAATCCTTATATAAAATGGGATGATAAAAAATATTTCATTCTCATTCCCTATATTAATGACATAGTGTTATCTTAGAAATAAGTAATGCTTTGTGAGTGAATTTCACCAAAATTAATTTTGATTGGGAAATTAAAATGTTTAATTGAATGATATACTTTTGGGGTAGGAAAATTATAATAGATGTTCGTAATGTATTTGGATATTAAGAAAAGTATGGAAAATAAAAATTTAAGTGTTTTGGAATATAAATATCATAGGATATTTAAACTAATATAAAACTGGGAAAATGTTTTAAATGGATGAATTAGAAAAATATATAGATTAATATGAGTTTATAATTATAATAAAAATTCAACATTACAAGACATAATATGTACAAGATTTATTTATTATAAATTAAATTTGTGAATAAGTATACAACAAACAGAATAAGTCTACATTTATATAACTAAAATAGATCATTAATTATGTCAAATTTACTCTTAAATATTTATTGAGGTATGAAAATATATTTATTTAAATTATTATATATTTTCCTATGATGATTAGGCAAGAAACACTAGTGATTGATAATATAAATTTAGATGTATACACTTTATTTAATGAAGGTGTGTTTTTTAGAAATTAATAAATGAAACATTTATTCATAATTACCATAGTTTAGGCTGAGTACATTTTAAAACATCATGAAGAAACTAAAATGATATTGATGAATTCATTATATGATGAAATTAGGGTGGCAGTAACATATTATTATTTTTGGTTGAGGGACTATAATGGAAGAAAATATGATGCGTAATTCAAGGTTAAAGAATATTGATATCAAGAAACAATATATCACGGATAACATGGAATTTTGTTTGTTAAATTTAATTTTTATTTCAATAATAGGGAAATTAGGTGACATTTTAACTAATACCTTAATGAAGGATACATTATATTAGTTGAGGGTTTTATTTTGATTTTAAACTCTATAGAATCATCTATATATTCATAACTTAATTTTCCAATATTTATTTCATTGAATACTATAAAAAGGTAGAGAATATAGTATAGTTTTTAAGGAAAAAGTAATGTATTAATCATCACAAAAATTAATGAATTACAAAAGATTTTTTTGCGGGAATTTATTTTCAATAGAGACATCAGGTGTTTTTGGAAGCTGCTATCAATAGAGATCAAAATGATCTCATAATGTTTCAAACAAAAAAAATTGGATGATTGAATAGACCTTTGAATACTGAATGAATATAATAAAATGAATTTAACTGGGTATATAGGTCCCAAATTGATACCTTTTCTATAATTTACTAATCACCAAGAGATAGATAAATCTTGAAAAGAATTTTTTATCCAATGGTTTAGTATTGAGATAACACTTATATTGGGATCATGGAATAATTATATTATAGATATTATTCATTCATGAGTTATAAATTTATATTATTGTTGCATAGATTATCAATAAATATATTCATGAGAAGGAAATCAGTTATAGTTGAGTTTTTTGAGACCACTTTTCAGGTGTTTTATTCTTCATCAATAGTTTTACTAATCATGATGTTTCTATGATGTTTTCTATCAATGTATTATTAAATTAGATAGAGTAATAAAGAATATTGTTTATATATAATTGATCTCATGTATTATTTAATCATATATGAATAAAATTGTATAGGAAAGAACATATTCTATTTTTTTGATATCTAATGTGCTAGATTTATATTAAAAGAATATTTAATTAAAACCATTAGGTTTAACATAGTTTTTTTGATAATAAATTTTATATATCTATGATAACAGTTCTTTTTTACTTCTATAAAAATGTTTAAATATACGAAATAAAAAATTATATTAGATGAGGTGGTGAAATCTATGAGTTGATAGGAAGAAATGTTGATGTATTGAAGGTTGTAATAATCAGAAAATGGTTGTGAAAATGAGATCATATAATCGATTTTTGAAGTGGTAATTGTTAATAATATTGAATGTTTTGAAAGGATGAATTATTATTATAATGTGGATGACCACATAAAAAATAAATATCTTCCAACTCAAGTACATCCTAAAAAAAGAGTATTTATCCTATCCTAAATTGACTGTTTGTCCAAGATTAAATATATTCCAACAAGCTAGGAGGGGAAGGGTGTAGGAAAATCTCCAACATGGAGCATGGTAGAGACATGAGGACGAAACATGTATGGGGTACGGCGGTGACCCTCAATGCTAAGTGTACCTCTAATGTAATTGTTCATGACCTTTTGGGAGTGTTTTAATTTATTTAGAAGTTTCATTCCCCCTTGACCATTTTATGGGGGGATCAGAAAACACATGCACAATTCATCATTAAAAATACATGGGATATCAATATAAAAATGATGTTTTATATGTTTTGATTGATGATAATACAAAGATAGACTATAATTCACATGTTTTATTTACCATTAAATAGGGTTTCAACTCGAATTGATACACCAATATTCATGTGGGAATTCATTGATAACCACTTGATCTCCATACATGCTTTAAGGATAATCTAAAATAAATAATGGCAGAAGGATGAATAGAATATGGACAAAGTATTAAATCATAAAAATATATACAATTTAGTATGATGAATTTCTAATTATATAAAAAAATGTTAGGTTCTTTAGTATTAACAAGATATTGACCATGGTAATGTTACGTGAAGATTCATTATAAGATGTTTACAGAACCTAGTAGATGTTATTTAAAAATTGATACAGTGGATTCAACCTCATCATAATATAATTGGATGCTTTGAAAACTGTAAGTACACATTATTCATATTTTTTTTAAATTATAACATCCTTAATAATATATAAAAGATAAAAATGATATTCTTCCTCAAAATTAAATGTGTACATGGGATGATACATATGTAGCTCAGAAGGATAATGGGGAAAAATATAAGCGGTAGAGGAAACCACAAATGTGTCTTGTAAAAAGAATTTCTATAAGTTTGTGTATGAAACCTGTGAATATAACATATGAGTGACTCAATAGTACATAAAATTTATTTCCTTTTATTGCATAAGATTTATTAGATATTATGTAAGACATACCTAGGTGTAACATATGAGTCATTCAACTCCCCATGTATGACTGATCTAGCTAGATCTAATCATTCTTCTGAAACTAATTCAATGATTTTAGTGAATCGATTGATTATAAGAAATGTATTCAAATTAATTTTATCACACGGTTTTATAAATTATTCATGATTCAAAAAATAAATTAATATCTATGAATATTTAATTCATTGAAAATCAAGTATAATTATAACTGTATATGAATACATCAAGAATTCATGGAATAATTTTAGGAATAATATTAATTAGAAGTATATAAGCGGAATAACCTTTCTTGTTTAGAGAATTTTAAATAGTAAGATCTGGGAATTATAATTTAATGATTCATAGAGTTTTAAGAAATAATATAATATAAAACTAAAGACACTTCAATCTATAATAATATACTCTTACAAGATAATGGTTTGTGATTAATTAACTAATACAATATGCATTTGATAAATCTGTGAGCATTAAAATGAATAGAAATTATTGGTGATGTTCATAAGAACTAATGAAGAAGAAGATGTGTGAAAAAACTAGTGTAGTAAAAAATTCATTATAGAGAGAGAGAGAAAAAATGGAATAAGAATAATGGATTGATTTTTAATTTTGTTCCTATAGGAGTAATGCGTTTCATCCACTTTTTTTATATTGGAGATAATATGAAATATTAGTTTCATCATTGTTTAGTAGTGGGAAGTGGAACAAGTGGTATTTTATTCTTATATATATATAAAAGTTATAAGTTATCATTTTTTAGTATAATAATAATATATATTTAATAAAATAGTGTAAAAAAGTATACCAAATCCATGCTGTAATCTATATTGCAGATTGTTCTTCTTATTTTCACCAAACCCTTGTTGTGAAAATGGATAAAGGAATTTCTAGGAAAAATATGTATTTTGATTCAAAATCAACATAGTGTATTTCTATACACTTTCAATTATATTAGCATTAATTTTTATATCCCAAGTTTATTACTAGTTTATCATGTAATCAGGAGTTTTTCTCATTCGCCTCATAGATTAAAAATGCTTATTCAGTGGTGAAACTTTTAAATCAATATCCACATTTTGTTTTTTTGTTTTTATGTACTTCATGAACAAATACTATTAATAAGGGATATGAACAGATCCATTTCAAGTAACTATGACATAGGAAAAATAAAAAGGGGATAAAAAGTTAAATTTACATAAAACACCCCAAACTTTTTCAACCTCTCCCACCACTTAGTGTTTAAAATATCCCAATATGATCTTCTAGAGTCTTAAGTAATTAATTGGTGATTAATTGTTATTTGAGAAATCTTGATATGATGGGGTTTCGATTTTATTATAATGTCCAAATGGTATGTGTAGATTTTAACATATCATAAATAATTCCGTAATATATATTAGTTTAGGATTGATTACATAAAATTGTTTTTTAGAATAACTCATACATAGGTGCAACACAAAAATATTGGGTTTTGTGTTTTTAAATTTTAAATATCTATGAATGAGTGCGTGTTTTAATTATAATTTTGGTGTCACATAACAGTAACATGAGTTATGGAATAACATAACCCCACAATAATAACTCATAATTTTCGATGGGAAATCATATATTACAATATATACATATCTCATATATAAGGATATATTTTAATATAAATCATTTAAAATGTATAATAAAAATGAAAACCACTATATTTCAATATTATAGAAAATTACTTGTTGATAACAGATAAAATACAAAAAAAACTGGAAACAGATAAAAATAAAAAATAAAAAATATTAATTTTCTCTATATTTAGGGTGTTAAATTCCATGAAATATCACTCCAATAAATAAAATCATAAATATAAAAAAATTATATATATTTTTATAATTTTATAAAAGGACTACCTAAAAACATTAGATAAATCTAGTGAAATAATGAAAAATTAACTCAGAGGGTTTTTTTGATGTATAAAAGCAATAAAACCAATAAAATAATCATATACATTATGGAGTAGTAAGATGGTTGTTATAATAGTAACATAGCCCTTCGATTTATTAACTGGCTATTAGAATTGTAAAATATTTTATAAATAACATTTAATGTGTAAAATAATTAAAAATTAATACTGTAATTTGATAATATAAATAATCAAAAATAGAAAATCAATGGAAGTAAATGTGAATGTTTTTAGTAAAGTGTACTTTTACTTTGTAAAAAAAATTTATTTTATGTTAATAATTAAATATTAAAATTTTTGATGTTAAAAAATTACAAAATTGGTTTTATTTTTCCCCTCATCATGTAAAACTCAAATGAGGCTATTTTTTTAATTTTAAAAAAAATTGTATATTTAAGTGAATTGTAAAAATATAGTTTTTGACAACTGCATGTTTTATGAAATACTTTTTATCTAATAACAAAATCATAAATTATTAATAAAAGTAAATGAAAGAAATTATTTTAAAAATCTAAATTATTTATTCTAAAACAATAAATTGAATTTCAAAATATAAAATGTAATATATGAGTATGAAAATACAAAGTCTTCCATTAAAACCCTATTTTTATATTTATATATATAATAAATAACAAAATTAAATTATAGAAGGGTTTCCAAGTCGTGAAAATATATATTTTCAATTAAATAATCTTCATGCCAATAAATAATATAATTACTATATGTCTTAATCTTGGGAAAATATTTTATTAACTATTTTTTTTCAAACTACCAATTCCCTTAAAATAAAAATACCTTATCTTCTCCCATGGAAAATAAATTAAAAAATGTAGTATGATACAAAATATAGTTATAATTCCCTTTTCCTAAGCATACATAGATCCTTAGTGTAATTTTGGTCTCTTCCTAACCAATGAATTTAAGGAAATGAGATCTTAGTATAAAAGAAACTTCATGGATGATGTCACCATTATCCCTTTTTGTATCATTTTTCATTCACCTATACATATATTCCCATTCCAACTAATAATATAATCATTAGTTTTTTTATTATTACATAAAAATAATATTAATGAAATTAATATATTATGAAATCTTTACTTTCAATGCTTTTAAATATACTATATATATATATATCTCCCTCTTGTCAACAAATCCAAATTGATAAATTCTCTATCCACCTATGAGGACAATTTAAATTCATTTTCTATCACAAAAATTATGGATGGTTGGTGTATATTATATATTTTTAAATATATTTTAAGTTTTACTACATAGTTATTATTAACTATTTATACCATACAAGTATTATATCTCTTTATCTTCTTTGGAAAAGACTCATTAATTGTGAATTAACCTCCTAGAATAGAATTCTAAAATTATTTCTTTTCACCATATTTATATTTTGTAAACATAACATATGTATAATATATAAAAATATATTTTAATTTATTTTTATACATTTATGAGAAATTTATCTAATATATAAATTAAAATTATTCAACACTATTAAATATAAACATATATGAAATAATTAAAATAGACAAACCAGAAAACCATTTTTTGTTTAATAAAATGTTAATTAATAGAAAATAATTTTAATATTTAAAAATACATAACATAAATTAATGTAATATACAATAGGATTAGTTTTTTAATATTCAAAAAATATTTACATAGTAGGATTAAATGCGGTTAAACTAATCAAAATCTATATTAAGTGGAGTCTCAAACTAATACATATTATTTTGTATATATCAACTATCTCTATTTTATTATAATGTTTGTATCCTAAAATCCATTTTAATTAACATTATTAATCATTAATTTTCTAATCCATGTATTCTTATATCGTCTTTTCCCTTTAATAAACTCTTATCCACCTCCACAGGTTTTAATAATTCATTTATTTTAAAAATATCTAATTGATTCTTCTAATGTTGATTTCTCACTATATATGAATTAAAATCTTATTTTTGATACTAACAACAAATTTATAAGATTAAAATTTTCCTCCTTACTTTGGGAAAAAATAATATTATGGATCATCTTTGGATTTATGACATTATTATAAAACTAATTTCATTATTATGAGTTTATTTTATATTTATTCTTGTGGTGTTTTTATTTTATATGTGGTATGCATGATTCTAAGTATATTATGATGTTATTGGTTGGATAAAAATTATAAATCCCTCTAAAAAATTGTTTAATGTATTATATCTTGTATATAATTATCTATATAAATGATCTAGTTTTCATTTTCAACAATGGTATGAATTTACATAATGTTGTTATCATTTTACATGATGTTATATTGTCTTTGTAGAAATTATGACACTATATATTTCATTTTAATTCACCTGAAACATTCTATACCTTCATAATTTGACCTTAATGATTACTATCATATTAATATGATATAATGGAGATGATTATACTCACCGATGAAATCGTGTTAATTTTTGTCTCATGTTCCTCCCTATTATTTCCCCCCTCACTCAAATTTTAGCTCACTATTTTTTTAATGTATATCACCATGAGATAATATTTATTAAAATATTTATTTAATTTTAGAAAATAAATATTCTTAGGGATATAAATAATATTCACATTTTAATGTTTTTGTTTTTTAAGGACATAATATTTCTGATAAAATGAACCTAATGGTTTTGGGAGTTGTAATATTGTGTACACATGTCTTTAAGATAATGCAATAATCATAAATGTTAGGTATGTGTCACATTAAATTGTATCATATAATGTTATGGCTAATTAGGGTATTATGTTTATAATGGAAAATATATGATTAATGTTAGGATTAAAAAATTTATTAACAATACATTTATTTACTCATATAAATATGTTTTTTACCTAAAAATTATATATTTATATTTTAATATAACATTTTTATTTTATA
Organism: Viscum album; assembly: GCA_963277665.1. Classification (NCBI taxonomy): domain Eukaryota; kingdom Viridiplantae; phylum Streptophyta; class Magnoliopsida; order Santalales; family Viscaceae; genus Viscum; species Viscum album. Next base: position 943,297,559 of record OY728129.1, read on the forward strand.
AAATTATTGAAATCTTAATAAATAATGGAAATAACCAATGGTATGAGAAACTTAACTACTTCTTATAGAGCATTACTAATGTAATATTATATTGAAGTAAGAACAATATGGATGCACATAACATTTTTTGTAGGTTTTAAACACTAAATTAAACCTTTAGTAATGTGCACATTCACCATATATGTAGTATTTATTAATTAATTCCTTCATGTTATAGTCACCACAAAAAATTAGTGAATATTTTGATCCTCTTATTATTTAAAATATTAAAAATGGTAAGTTTATCATTGTTGGACATTGATCAACAATACAAAATAAATGGATGGAGTAAAATCATTCGTTCAAGAAAAAATTATGAAAATATTTCTTTAAAAGTACTCCCTATAAACTTTTATAAATAAATTGAGGGATAAAATTTGTTTCTTAACAAAATAGATACTAAATCTATTATAATATATTATGTAAATTTATCACGTCTTATAAACGTTAACTTAAATTTATAATACATCATGATAAAAAATTGATATATAATCATGTATTAATTTTGGAATTTTGAATATATAGTGGATATACACTCAAATTATTGTTGGAGTTTAGAGAGTCTTTTCAAGGTCGTTGAAAACAGAATGAAAATTTTGAGTTTCATATTGGATTATCAAATGATAAAGGATATTTATGTTAGAAAATACAGTCACCTAGTTCCTAATATGTTGATATAATTACTGTGGAAACTTCCTCAAATGAATTATTAAATTTTTTTTTTAACATTTGTTTATCAAGCTTCACAATGTTGAAGTGATATAGAAGAAGAAAACAAATTTGGTGAAGCAAGGATATAATCTCATAAAATATCCATTGATAATTCAATGCTCCAACTGTAAGGAAATCTATCACTATATAAGATAGCATAATAAAATAAGGGTCATTGATTGTAATAAACATTATAAACTAGTTAATATATTTAGATATGGAGAAAATCCAACCATTACAACTACCAAGGTGAAAAAATAATATGATGTGTGGAAAATTAAAATGACTATTTACTAAATAATGGTGACAGTATTACTTTAGTTTGTCTCAATGAATTCCATTATTTTATACATGTTTTCTTGAGATATTGAATCATCTTCATAATACAATGAAGTATAAATTACTATATACCCACATAGTAGATAAAACATTAGAAACCATGTGATGAAATCTTCACTAATTATAATTCATGGGATAATTATTCCAATAAATATAATAATTGCATCTTCAGAGTAATTTTATCCAACAATAGGTATAGATTGGATATAATTATATTGAGCTTATATCAAGTTTCATGATATCAAAATCTTTTTCCACACCCAAAACTATCATATTCCCTTTAAAAATATAGAAGTGATTTTGATTCTCCTTTAATAAATTATATAATGGTATATATATTTTTGTAAAATGAAAATCAGTATACATCATACATGGTTATGAAAAAGGAAAATAGTAATGTAAGATACATTCCCCATTAGGGGAATATAATGGTGGTCTGTATGGTAGTTTACATAACAGAACATACACCTACTGGGATGCATATATTAAGGAGGACATATATAATTGACCTTGTATTACTAAATTAGTTAAATAATCATGTATAAGTGAATTTGAATATAGGTCTTATATTCCCTAATGAATCACCTTGGGGTAACTCGGTCCTATTTATCAACAACATTGTGGGTAAATGTGTCTTTATATTGGTTACTATGAGATTAACATGAACTTCATAATGACTGAGTATCATCTTCAATGGATTTATCAATTTTTTTTCAACATTATTGAGATCAATACTTATCAAAAGTGGATAATTATTCTAGTTATCAATAACTAAAGGTAATTCTAGTGAATATTAGAAATACAACCTTCTATACATTCTTGGAGAATTATGAGTTCATAGTGATACATTTTGGACTCAAAACCCCGTGAAATCATATTAGACTTATTGAATAGAGATAACAGATACTACCATGATAAATTTTAGATTTTTTATTGATGATATTTTCATTTAAATAAACATAAAATAATATCATTATTAACATCTAAGTATTACTAGAATGACATTAAATAATGAGAGGTCACATGAAAGTTTTAGCATGAGTTACATTTGTATGTAGAAAAGATTCATTATAAAAGAATTTCCCATACATAGAGAATGCAATCAAAAGTGATAGAATTTCCATATATTATTCTAATATAAAATAAATTAAAGAATGTTCTATAAAATTTAGTTTCATAAATAGTTATATTTATCTTATATTTTTTGGGTATTACTAATGCAATGTGAGAAATGTCAATCACTTTTCATGGAAACTATCAACATTATTAGGGAATGGAGTAATTTATTTGAAATTATGGGAATGTAAATAGATCTTTATAGAGTCAATGGAGAGGTAAGTAACTACGTATGAAATAAAAATATCATTATGATAAGAGGAAATTGTGATATATAATGTTTCATTAAAGAAAGGTTGTGTTTTTTATTAACTATAGATGATAAATTTGATATCCTATGATTAATTACAATTGAAGATGAATGAATGAATATACCTAAAATATGTTTGGTAGTTTTTAGTTGTGAAAATTACATTGGATATTTGGATTAATTATCACTATTTAGAGAAGTGTAAAATATATACTGTTCATGAGAGTTTAATGTATATACTCACATATAATGTGTATAGAATTAATCAACAAAGTTGTCTTATGTTAATAATCAACTATTACTCCTTTAAAATAGTACCATACCTAAAGTGAAAAAATGGTAGTTGATTCTTTTATTCAAAAGGAATGAATTACCATATCCATAATAAGGATTAATAAAGACCCAATTATTATGGACATTGTATGTATGGGTCAATAAATCAGAATGGGAGGACTTCACACCTTCCCCATATATTTTACAAAATTTTTACCCATAATAAAATAAAATAGGTGTAGGGCGATGATTTAGAACTTTAAAAAATTGAAGAGAAACTAAGAAAGGGAAGATTTATAAAATCAACATCGATAAAGATAAAATCATTTTATTTAGAATAATATTATATGTGACATCGACAAAATATATAAATAGTATATATTGGATGATTCATGTAACACCCTGAGATTTCAGGAGATATATTGTTTTTAATTTCATTGATTTCTTCTATTATACACTACACCAATATTAGCTTGTACTATAAACAACACTTTATTATCTTGAAGTATACACAACACTATTCTTGGCTCGTGTTACACACAATTTCAAGTTTGTTTTTTGGAAATTATTTTACGCAACATTAAGTATAGATTTTCTTTAATGTATAAATGAAATAAGTTTTGATTATGTTATATGAAACACCAAACAGATATTTCACTACACGCAGCCCTGACATGGCATGCATTACATGCAATCAAGACCTTCTTCAGTACCGTGTGTAGTACGCAATACCAAGTTTCATTAAACGAGATATTATTATAATATTATTATGAACTAGCCATTATGAAAAGTAATACCCACTTTTTGAAATTATATAAATTTTATCTTTCAAAATGGACTTCATTTTGGGATTCGGAATATCGAAATTAGCCTAGGGTAAATTTTCGGTATTTTTTTGAAAACTTTCAAATTTTGTTGAATAGTGAAAACACTTGGTTACTATTTAAAAACCCACTTTTTTATTTAAATAATTATCTATTTTATTTAAATTTATCATAGGTCAAAATTGATACATAATACCTATATAAGTTCTATGTAATTCATTTGTGTCATTTTATAATAATTTTAGATATATAAAATATTTATTGAACTTTTCACCGTTTTAACCCACCTCATAGGAGAATTTGAAAATCAACATAACACATAATTTTACCGCTTTTGGGAGTGTAATTTCAAAAATATGAGAGACATGGTGAATATGAAGGAGTAAAATGTGGTTCAATAAGATAAAAATAATTTTTGGTGAATAGTAACTTTTTACTTTTATTTACCACGGTTAAAACTAAATAGGGTAATTAAGGGTAAAAATGATATAATTATTACCCTAACACAAGTACTAATTCTATTGGATAAGTTTAATTCGACCAAAAACAACCTTAGGAATAAAATATTACCCTTTACGTCCACTTGGTTTAGATTAGGACAATTATTATTATTTTATTTAAAGAAAAGTTAAAATAGTTAAAATCAAAGTTTAATAACTAAAACATTTTTAATATAGGCTTATACATAAGATACATTAAACTAAAAATATTCATTAGAAATATAAATAGATTTCCTACATAATTGTATTTTATTTATAATTTTTAAACATTAAATACGTTATTTTATTTATGACACAATGATAATGCGTTAATTACCTTATTAATGAAATATTAACATAATTGATGTTATAAATACCCAAATAAATGTAATTTGAGAATTTTTATGAATTTAAATAATTTTATAATTTAATATTACATGATAGTATTGATTAAATCAACCTTTTTCGAACTAATAATGTTGTTATGATTTTCACAAAAAATAAATTACCAAATAGTGTCAAAATTGACATCAAATAGTTCTTAAAACAAATATTATATTATTAATTGTGATTATATTCTTAAAAATATATGTATTGGCCAAATAACTTATATAAGGTTATATATATTAATAATGAACCACTTTTGGTTCGTTTTTCTTGTTATACTAAGTTTATTAACCATATAGTGTAAGAAAACAAGAAGACACGGTAAAAGATAAATTATTTAACTTAGAGTTAAATCTAAATGATAAGGTTAAAATACTAACCTAAACTTGTATAAAACCTATTTGATGAGATTATTTTGACCCATCCCCACTTTAGATTCTATATAAATCAATTTGGAGCTATTATAAACCCAATATGACTTTATTATAAAATAATACTTTAAGTTTTTCCAAAGGTGCCCCTCTCCTCCCTTATAAAAACGACACCCCTTCCCTCTTCTCTTCACACCCTTTTGAGCCGTGAAAGATTGTAAAAACCCTAAAACTTTCTATTCTAAAACTCTCTAGTTATATTATATAGGTTTTGGTCTTCTCAAAAGACCAACTCTAGTGCCCTAATAAGAATTTTAAAGGAGGTTCGTCGAGGAAGAGGTAATCTCTTTAACCGACTCTTTCAAGTTTCTTTCGTCTTTTACTTCTTCTTATTTAGTTGTTTCATTATAAAGTAATAACATAAGTATTATTTATTTACTTATATGTTATTATAAATATTAAACAACACTATTTAACCTTCTATTCATCCTATAGAAAATGAAATCACCGCGCTTGCATACGTACGGAATACCGTCTCCACGCCGTGGTGTAATCAATTTTTCCACCACCACCTTACTTGGATGAGTATAATGGTGTAAATAATAACTATATCTGATTATTATAACATCATAATTATTCTACTATATTATATCGTCCACTCCAATTCCATTCAACAAATATGGGAATGACATCATCGCTCGTGTGTACGTACAGATTACCGTCTCCATGACACGATGAGATTCATTTTACATGTTAACAATTCAAGAATGATTATAAAGTATATATAATAAGTAATCATGAAATATATTAAATAATAATGCTGCTTTATATATATATATATATGTATTTCATCTACTTAATTCCAGTCAATTCAATAAGAAAATGAAAAACAAAGTTCATGCATATGTTTGGCATACCGTCTCTATGAATAGTGTATTTATTTCCATTTATTGACTTATTATATATATGTATATTCTGAATATATATTATATATAAATCATGTTTTATATTCTGGAATTAATTTATCCTCATCTATGTAATCATATTAATAATTACAAGTCAAAACACGACAGATAAATGAAACGATTTTACCCAAAACACTGCTTTAACATGGAATTGACAAATGAACAGATAATATAAAGTCATAAGTGAATCATATATGATATCATAAATATTATTATGGTTCTGTTACAAGTTAATAATATGTTTAAACCCTCTATACAGGAGTCTCAGACACATACATAAGAAATTGGGCATAGGGTAAGGGATAATTATTCCAATCTCATTCTTATCCGAGATTGTTTATTCGTAAGTATTTACTGGGGTTATGTTTATTATTCATGTCCATATGTTCTAAAAATGTTTTCATAAAATGTATAATTTTTATCCATGTATGTTTAAAGTAGTTTTTACCCTTTTTACTTTTACCTCATCATATGGATGGAATCTTTCTTTTGTTTACCATACGAGGTACTTTTTGACTTTTCCAACAAAAGTACAAGGAGAATGTTTTTTTAACTTATACGGCATGAACAGATTCTTACAGTTTCATAACGACTTATTTCCATGAAAATTCCCGTACAAGATTTCATGATTATCTTCAAAAAAATACTTTATTTTAAAATTTCATGTCATTTTGTGAAAAGAAAATTATTTTGAAGAAGAAAGGATATTTTCCTCAAGAATTCATTTCAAGTGTTTTGTCAAAAATATTTTACATATAAGAAGAAATTATTTTCATATGTTTATAATGTCTCTATGATTTACATGGTTTAACTTTTCTTATGATGAAATTATATTCATTTGTTTTATATGGACTATGTTATGATGGGATGATGTTTATGAAACCCATTTTATTCTTTGGGTTATGATTAATGATTTATGTTTATTTTGTGGAACAAGTAAGAATGATTTCATTATGAGATGGGTGGGACCTATATCTCCCTCAAATGCATTGGGTAAATATTTATATCTAATGATATAAACATGGCTGGGACAACAAGTTAATTTGGTTCAGTGATACAGGACTGGAAAGAGGTTTGAACTCGGTTCAGTAAGGGACTTTGTCAACTAAGATGGTCTTGGCAGAAACGCCTTGGATGGAAATTATATCATGTGATTGATTTTTTTCCACAATTACATGTTTAATTTCCAAGATATTTTATCATGATTGATGTTCCATTATGATATATGCCTTACATACTAACATGTTTTATGTCATTGCTCAAAATTTTGATGTTTAAACATTATGTTCATGAATTTATGTTCAAATGTATATGGATTGTTTTATTTTCTCCATGCTTACCTTTAATGAGAATTTGAGCTCACCCTTTATATGTTTTCTTTTTCCCAAGATATAAAGCAAGGTTTTAGGTAAGAAAACAAAAGGGGAAGATCTTTATGGGAGATGTTGTAGATCTTTCACCACGATTAGAAGATTATATTCTGAGTTTTCAAAGACACTAAACTATTACGGTCCTTGTGTGTTTGTTTTTTATATGTATTAATTATTCCGCAAAAGTAATGTAATGTCCATGTACGTCATGTTTGGGGTCTCTATAGTTGGTATCAGATGAAAGATTTAGATAACCTTTGGAAACTAGGATGCAAAAACTTTAGTGAGATCCTAAGAGATATTTCTAAGGTATGTCTAAGGATGTCCCTAAGGTTAAGTATAAGTATAGATTATAGTTCTATAATTACATTACAAATCTTAGAATTAAACCTAACATGTTAGATATTGAAGTTACTTCCCCTTTATTATGTTGTTTTCCCTAGAATGATTTTTTCCTCTCACACTATTCTTTTTGGGTTTTAGACGATGGCTGGAACCCGAAAGAACAATGTTGATCAATGTAATGGACAATGAAATGATTGTCCTCGTAAAAAAACCTATGTCATGGGATATGGAGTGAAAAATCTTATTGCTATACTTACACAAGCTATTAATCATTCTGGACTTCCAAATGAGCAAAGAAGGGAACAATATTCTATTGAGTCCGTCATGAGGCAACGTCCAACTTCTTTCAGTGGGTCTTCTGATCCACTTGTTGCTGAACAATGGATCAGTACCATTGAAAAGATATTTTCCATACTTCGCTGTTTAGAGCATGAAAAAGTCATTTTGGCTGTTTACCAGTTAGAAGGTGAAGCAGACCAGTGGTGGACTCTAGTTGAAAACACAACGCCCCAAGATGAAATTGAATCCATGGAATGGAACGTGTTCAAGAACTTGTTTTTCAATAAGTACATCCCTCATATTCTTCAAAAAAAGGTAGAGAAGGAGTTCCTTGAGTTTAAGAAAAAGGATGATAAATCTGTTGGTATATACGAAGAAACTTTTACAAGGCTTTCAAGGTAAGTATCTGGATTTATCATCCAACCTGAAAGTAAATTTGATCGATTCTTTAGTGGCTTAAAACCAAGTCTTCGAAGGGAATTAGTGATAAGAGACTTCAGTAGCTAGGAAGAAATTTTTTGTTGTGATATCAAGGTAGAACTGGAATTTGGTGTTACATATCCATCTCATGGTTTTGACAATAAATGAAAGATGGAGTTAAAGGAGAAATCTCAGAACAATGGTGAAAAGAATATGAAAGTTTCTTTATGCTCAATGTGTGGAAATAAAAATGGTGGTGATTGTCTAAAAGGTACTAGAAAATGTTTTAAGTGTGGAAAATAAGTTCATAGAGAAACTGAGTGTCAAAGTAAAGGAGAAAGGATTTCTAGTGATGTGAATAAAGAAAAGAATGCAGAGAACGCACCACCAACACTTCAATGCTTCAAGTGCAAGGAAATGGGGAACTATGCTAATCAATTCCCTAATCCAAGGGTTAATGATGATCAAATTGAGAAACCTTTTAATGAAAAGGATAATGGAAAGTCACATGATATCACTATTTGGTATGTTGAGTATGACAATGATGTTGTGTAATGATTAAGTGTTTATATAATGGGATTTAAAAATAGTATCATGGAATCTCATTTATGGTATCGTGGAATTTTGGAATATCTATGTATTTATTTATTATGGTTTCCAATATTTATTTGGTACTGGTAACCATGAAAAGTGATTCAAATATTTTGGAAAGCAAATGATATGCACATAATGAATGGATATGGAGAAAATAATATATTCGATAGTATTCATGAGCTCATGATTGATATAAGGACAAAGTGATATCATGGTTTGAGTATATAGAATTTTTGGGATTTTGGTATGTGGAAAGTGTTAACTTTTAACTGCATTCAAGTTTTCACTAAGGTTCAATGGGTATTCATTTTTCAATAGAATACGTGATTAAGGCATTCGAATGTTTTTAATGTGACCAACAAGACATATCTAATGATATATGGGCATAAATGACAGTATTTACATGTTTGGCAGATGACCTCTCTATCAATATTTTTCCTTATACAATGAGTTTGGGTAAGCCTAAAGATGAGAATAGATTAAGTTAGACATAAGATAGTATTGTTTAAGGCTAGAACTTTTTGATATTATTTATGAAATTTTATAATAGTATAGTTTTTGAAAAAGGAAAACCCATAGGATGGGCAACAACCCGTCACGTCGGACAAGGCTGTGGTAATAGAACCCACTAATGAAGTGTGACAGGCCTTCATCACCTACCACTGTCCTACAGGAAATCCCTAGTTAGTAGAAACTAGTTTTATTTTATTAATTGGTATGATAGATGAAGTATAAGTCCATTTTAGGAACCATATACGATTAATCTCACCATATATGGATTATGTATATAACTTTTGATAACCTTATGTTTGAGACAGATGGAATGACCTATCATTCTATCGCATGATCTGCTAACACTTCACAGAAGACAAATTAAACTTCATTTCTTTAAGATATGAAGTGGAAATTGTTCAAGGCACAAACAACAGTGAGATTGTACCAAAAGCAAGTAAGTATTTCTTCTATTTCAAAATTTTCAACTTTAGGGAAATGGTATTGAAAACAAAAAATGTTGTCCTATTGTATTTATATCTGATGAATCAGATGGTAACTTAGATCATCACAAATTTTTGGCTTTGTGATTGATGGATTTTTCATAGCCATGTTCTCTACCACTCTCCATCAGAACTTGATGGTTAGACTTCTCTTCCATATCCATATTTTCACTTATGTTGTCCTATATGGAAACCCAGTGCTGAGTTACTTGGGGTGAATGTTATGATTATAACTTCCCATTTTAAAATGAAGTTTTAGTATTCCTTTTTATGATGTGGGTTTATATGAACAAAACTTTCAAGTAGTAAACCATTTATAACCCCGACGAATTTCGAGGGCGAAATTCATTTTATGGGGGTAGAATTTAACACCCCGAGATTTTATGAGATATATTATTTTTAATTTATTTGATGTATTCTATTATACACTACACTAGGATTAGATTTTACTATACACCACACCATATTAGTTTGTAGTATACGCAACACTATTCGTGGCTTGTGTTACACACAATTTCATGTTCGTTTTGTGGAAATTATTTTACGAAACATTAAGTATAAATTTTGTTTAATGTACAAATGAAATAAGATTTGATTATGTTTTATGCAACACCAAATGGATCTTTCACTACACACAGCCCTGACTTGGCTTGCATTACATGCAATCATGACCTTTTTCGATACCATGTGTAATACGCAATACCAAGTTTCACTAAACGAGATATTATTATAATATTATTATGAACTAGCCGTTATGAATAGTAATACCCACTTTTTGAAATTTTATAAATTTTATCTTTCAAAATGGACTTCATTTTTGGGTTCAGAATATCAAAATTAGCCTAGGGTGAATTTTTGGTATTTTTCTAAAAACTTTCAATTTTTGATGAATAGGGAAAACACTGAGTTACTATTTCAAAACTAAATTTTTATTTAAATAATTATTTATTTTATTTAAATTTATTTGAGGTCAAAATTGATACATAATACGTATATAAGTTCAATGTAATTCATTTGATTCGTTTTATAATAATTTCAGATATATAAAAAATTTATTGAACTTTTCACTGTCTTTTACCCAACTCCTAGAAGAATTTGAAAATAAACATAAAAATTAATTTTACCGCTTCTATGAGTGGAATTTTGAAAATACGAGAGACATAGTTAATATCAAGGAGAAAAATTTGGTTCAATAAGATAAAAATAATTTTTGTTAAATAGTAACTTTTTACTTTTATTTACCATGGTTAAAAGAAAATAGGGTAATTAAGGGTAAAAATGGTATTATTATTACACTAAAACATGTACTAATTCAATGGGATAAGTGTAATTAGACCAAAAACAACCTTAGGAATAAAATACTACCCTTTAGGTCCACTTGGATTAGATTGGAGCACTTATTATTATTTAATTTAAAGAAGAGTTAAAATAGTTAAAATTAAAGGTTAATAACTAATTTTTTTTAATATAGGGTTATACATAAGATAAATTAGACTATAAAAATTAATTAGAAGGATAAAAAGATTTCCTACATAATGGTATTTTATTTATAATTTTTAGACATTATATAATTTAAATTATTTATGACACAATGATGATTTAGTAATTACCTTATTAATAAAATATTAACATAATTGATGTTATAAATACCCAAATAAATGTAATTTGAGACTTTTTATGAATTCCAATAATTTCATAGGTTAATATGACATATTTTTGTTGATTAAATTAACCTTTTTAGAACTAATAATGTTGTTATGAATTTCAAAAAAATCAATTACCAAATAGTGTCAAAATTGACATAAAATAGTTTTTAAAACAAATATTATATTATTAATTTTTATTATATTACTAAAAATTTAATGTTCAGCCAAATTACTTATATAAAGTTATATATATTAATAATAAACCACTTATGGTTTGTTTGGATTTTTATAGTAAGTTTCCTAACCATATAGTGTACGAAAACAAGAAGACACAGTAAAAGTTAAATTATTTAACTTAGAGTTAAATCTAAATGATAAGGACAAAATAGTAACCTAAACTTTTCTAAAACCTATTGGTTGAGAGGGTTTCTACCCATCCCAACTTTAGCTTATAAATAAATAAATTTTGAGCTATTATAATCCCAATATGACTTTATGATAAAATAATATTTTAAATTTTTCCAAAGGTTCCCCTCTACTCCCTTATAAAAAGGGCACCCCTTCCCTCTTCTCTTCACTCCTGTTTGAGCCTTTAAGCTCAGAAAAACCATGCCAATTCCTCTTATCAACCTCTCTAGTGATATCATATAGGTTCTGGTCTTCTCAAAAGATGAACTCTAGTACCCTAAGAAGAATTTTAAAAGAGCTGCGTCGATGAAGAGGTGATCTCTTCTACCGACTCTTTCAAGTTTTATTCTTCTTCTACTTCTTATTACTTAGTTGATTCATTATAAAGTAATAAAATAAGTATTATTTATATACTTATTTGTTATTATAAATAGTAAAAAACCCTATTTCAGCTTTTATCCATCCCACGGAAAGCGAAATCACCGTGCGTACGTATGTACGGAATACCGTTTGCACGCCATGGTGTAATCTGTTTTTCCACCACCACCTTACTTGGATGGGTATAATGGTGTAAATAATAACTATATATGATTATGATAACATAATAAGGATTATATGATATTATATCATCCACTCCAATTCCATTAAACAAATATTGGAATGATATCATCGCTCGTGCGTACGTACAGATTACCGTCTCCACGACGCGATGAGATTCATTTTCCATGTTAACAATTCAAGAATGATTATAAAGTATATATAATAAGTAATAATTAAATATATGAAATAATAATTATACTTGATATATATATATGTATTCCATCTACTTAATTCCATTCAATTCAATAAGAAAACGAAAAACAACGTTCATGCGTACGTACGACGTACCGTCTCCATGAATGGTGTATTTTTTTCCATTTATAGATCTATTATATATAAGTATATTTTGAATATATATTATATATAAATCATGTTTTATAATATGGAATTAATTAATCATGATCTAAGTAATCATATTAATAATTACATGTCAAAACACAGACGATAAATGAAATGATTTTACCCAAAATGCTGCTTTAACATGGAATTGACAAATGAACGAATAATATAAAGTCGTAAGTGAATCATATATGATGTCATAAATATTATTATGGTTCTGTTACAAGTTAATAATATGTTTAAACCCACTCTACTTGAGTCTCAAACACATACGGAAGAAATTGGACATAAGGTAATGGATGATTATTCCAATCTCATTCTTATTGGAGATTGTTTATTCATAAGTATTTACTGGAGTTATGTTTATTATCAATGTCTATATATTCTCAAAATGTTTTCATAAAATGTTTAATTTTCTTCCATGTATGTTTAAATTAATTTTTACCCTTTTTAATTTTACCACATCATATGTAAGGAATCTTTCTTTTGTTTACCATACGAGGTAATTTTTGACTTTTCCGACAAAAGTACGAGAAGAATGTTTTTTTTAAATTATACGACATGAATGGATTCTTACTGTTTCATAACGAATTATTTCCATGAATATTCTTGTACAATATTTCATGATTATTTTCAAGAAAATAATTTCTTTTAAAATTTCATGTCATTTTTTGAAAAGAATACGATTTTGAATAAAAAAGGATATTTTACTCAAGAATTCATTTCAAGTGTTTTGTCAAAACTATTTTACAGCTAAGATGAAATTATTTTCCTATGTGTATAATGTCTCTATGATTTACATGGTTTCACATTTCTTATAATGAAATGATATTCATTTGTTTTATATGGATTATGTTATAATGAGATGATGTTTATGAAACCCATTTTATTCTTTGGGTTATGATTAATGATTTATGTTTATTTTGTGGCACAAGTAAGAATGATTTCATTATGAGAAGAGTGGGACCTATATCTCCATCTAATGCATTGGGTAAAGATTTATATCTCATGAGATAGACATGGCTGGAATGACAAGTTAATCTGGTTTAGTGATACATGACTGGAACGAGGAGTGAACTCAGTTCAGTAAGGGACTTTGTCCACTAAGATAGTCTTGGCAGCAATGCCTTGGCTACTTTGGAAATTATATCACGTGCTTAATGTTTTTCCAAAATTACAAGTTTTATTTCCAAGATATTTTATCATGATTTATGTTCCATTATGATCTATGCCTTACGTACTGCCATGTTATATGTCATTGCTCAATATTTTTATGTTTACACACTATGTTCATGATTTTATGTTAAAATGTATATGGTTTGTTTTATTTTCTCCATGCTTACCCTTACTGAGCAATTGAGCTCACCCGTTATATGTTTTATTTTCCCCAAGATATAAATAAAGGGTTTAGGTAAGAAAACAGAAGGAGAAGAACTTAATGGGAGATGTTGTAGATATTTCACCACGATTTGAAGATTATGTTCTGAGTTTCCAAAGACGCTAAACTATTACGATCCTTGTGTGTTTGTTTTTGTTATGTATTAAGTATTCCAAAAAATTAATGTAATGTCCATGTACTTGAAGTTTGGGGACTCTAAAATTCAAATAGTTAATCAATCTCTATACAACCATGAAGTAATTATATGTAATGAGACATTCGAGATCACTTCTATGGGGAAAATATGATGGAATAAGAGGTTAATTACTCCTCAATGTGATTAATATACTATAAAGTTATGGAAGGGAATCAGAATTAAAACAAATATAAAACCATTATCAAAACCAATATAGTAATGGATGTTAATCTCCATGGATGTTTTCATAGGTCTTATAAAGAAATTTAAAGGAAAAAATTGGTTCTATGTTTTAATGGGACAATATTCTAAGACTTCTCACATCTCGACCATGAAGGAGACTTCTCACATGATTAACTTATTATGATATATAATCACTAATGGGTGAGGTTTCGTGGGGAATGGAGTTTGATTATATATATTTGATACCTCAGGGTGATGATTTAGTATTAGAGAAGTATTCACCATTCCATTATACTAAGAGGAACACCATTTTTATATATCACCCCAAAATTGATTGTTAATGTGAAAATGATATCTAAAAAATTGATACTATGTAGAGATATTTTCCAATGGACTTCAAAGGAGGCTAGAATAAATATAATTTATCTATTGAGTTGTCATGTGACAGAAAGTTTCATTCATGAATTAAGATTTCCCAGTATGTTTCATTATATGTGATGAGATTTAAACTCAAATAAACATTTATAATGTTATTATAAGGATTATTATGTGACACAATAATGATCCAGAAATAATAGGTATTATTTATAAAATATAAAAATGTATCAAAAAACAAAATTATATAGAAGATATAATTCAATAATCATTGAAGGGACCTAAAATTTGAGGTTGGAAAAACATTATCCATTCCATATCAACCCTGATGTGATTCATGGGGTTTTGAATGGGGCTTAAGCTCAAAAGTAAGTACATTGGTCCTTTAAAGACCCTAGACCATGTAGTTTTTTTTGAGTGTTTACTAGAAATTCCAAATAACATTGATCATGTTCTTCATGTATCTTCTGTATTTATGATGAGTAATTACATACCAGATACATAACATTTAATTAATGTACTTGTGGTAAAACTAAATATTGAACACTCTTATGAGGATTAGTTAGCTTGTATTATAGATCATAGAGAGAAATATCATTGTAATAATATGACTCACCATGTCAATGTAATTTTCCAAAACCACATGTATAATGATGAAGCATTTGGACTAAATGATGCAATTAAAAAAGTAACCCTATCAATTATTGTACAGTGATACAGGTTACAATTTAACGAATAACCCTTATAATTGGAGGTGTAATTTAATTTCATGTACATTTCAATAAAAACATTCCAACATATTATATGTGTGTGTCATATTTATGTATACATTATAATATAAATCATATACTCTACATAATAAAAACCAACAATTCATTATTTTATGAGTATATAACATTGAATATGAAGAAAAAAATATGTTTTTAAATTTTATAAAAATATTTCTAGAAACAAATATAAGTAGAAAGCCAAAATTTATTGGGTATTGGTCCCCTAAAAGAAAAACACTCATAAAAAACACCCAAAAAACATTAGAAATAAGAATGGAATTTTTTAAAAGAAAAATTCTTCAAGATATTTTGACCACTTAATTGGGAGGGGGAATCAATTCTCATATTAAACATTTTGAAAATCGTTCCATTTTTAATTCATTCTCAATGATCACTCACAATCTCAATCTAGTAAATTTTGAGTATCACATCCTCACTTGAATAATGAAATAAATAAATACACAATGGAACTATGTTTTATAAACTTTAATTTAAGGACCTTATGCATTAATTGATTGGTTATTATCCCCAATCAAGGATTTACCACTACAATCCAATGATAATTAATATAGAGATGATTTCCACCCCAAAATAGTATCTCACTATGTATAAAACTAAGAGATTCTTATAGGATATCCACAGATAGATTCACAAAATAATCACCACATCACAATATATAATCCCATCTAACACTGAGCCACATATATACCATGTATTTCCACTATGATTATACAAATATTAATTAGATTTCTCAAATTTATCTATAATAACAGATCAATTATCGGTGCTTAAATATAACAAAATTTTATCTCCCTCTACTAGACAATAGTGTATTTTACTACCTATTAGTATTTAATAATGAATGAATATAATTTAGACAATTTTCTATACTATGTTACATATCTCAAATAAATCATTTTTAGTGTCTCAACTCACTAAGATCATGTGATCATATTTGAATCTATATTACCCTCAACATTTTATTTACTTAACACTAGTAAAAAATAACATGCATATTAGGGCAATTCATCCTCGGGATATTCACACTTCTTCATCTAAATGTTTCAATACAATGGTTTTCATAAGAACCTCTTATTTCATTAGATTCAATAAATAAATGATATTCACATGAGAAAATGTTTTATGTTATCTTCTTTCTATCTTCTCATTATTTATCTTTAATAGTTCATTAGCTCTTCATCTCAACATTATCTCTTGACACCCAAAAAACCTCCATTCATGTCCTTTTTTATTTTATATTTAGGTCAAATGAAAATTGATTTTCTTCTTTGGAATATATAAAATACGAAATCTATATGATGTAATGACCTTATTTTCATTTTTGTCAAATTTTATCTATATGGGTGAGATCTGTGATATAATATTGAATTTATCTAAATATATTCATCCCAGATACATTTATATGGGTTTAATTTCATTCTTAATTTCATACCTTTAACTTCTATTTCCATTATAGATACTACATACTTTCCTAGTTCTATTCCTAATCCTATTCTCAACAAAGTCATCAGAGAAATTTATAGTTCAACATTCATCTTAGCTATGTGATAAATCATATTGAAATTAAATTATATGTTGGATCCTTATTCTTCTACCCACTAATGTTGGTCAAAATAATATTCTTGATTTATTAGAATCACACATCTATACACCACACTCAACATAGGTTATTGAATATACGAATACTCAATAAAAAACAATATCCTACTAACTTGTCTGCAGAATAAATCAGAATTCAATTTTTTATATTTATAAAAAATATGCATATCACTTCCAATTAATAATGTTATCATTTATTTTGAACACTAGATTAGTTTTTAAAAAAATTATCATTTTAATATCATGTATATTCCTCCAAATAATTTTTTTATTTTAATAAAACCAACTATTAAGGGTATATTTGTAACCCTCACAATGTTAAGATTCAACATTCTAGTAAGCCAAATGATCAATAATTTTAGTTTCCAAAAGGGAAATCCAAACCACACATTTCTGTGGAAAAAACGATCACTGATTAAAATTTTAAAAACATAAAAAAGACAACCATCCCATGGAGGCCTCAAACCATGATCCATCCAAGATATCCAGAGACAAATTATCTACTATCCTCTATCATCAACATGGCACACCACCAACATCGACCTCAACATCTATCCCAGACAGATCATATGACTAGAGAAATGAAAACAAGAAGATCCCTTCGATCTCATAAACTCATCATTGAAATTCACCATTATTGTTAAAGATGACATAGTAGAACCCCTTCATTTTCATCATAAATGTATCCTAATGGAACTCACAGACATCAAAACCATCTTTAATGAATGAAAATCAAAATCTAGTTTCCCTCTCTAATTCCATATGTTTCTCAACAACACCTCATAGAACTTCCATCAAGACCATTCTACTAGTCCGACATAGAAGGGTGAAATCGAATGAGATGTTAGACTTAGTTTTACCAGAGGAGGCCTTGACTAGTGACTAAGAACGAGGACACATATTCATCATCAGGGGAGGTAAACCCCAAAACCGCATCAAAAAATAAATCCAAAAAAGACAATCTTAGAGGTCCAACACCACAGAACTTTCTCCAAGAGTATGAGTGAGCCTGAAAAAATCTCACAAGTCAAGACCACATTCAGAAGCTCAATACAACCAAAATCCAAAGGGACCAAAAAAAAATTAAAAATTGTAACAATCACCATAAATCAAACACATAAGAGAGAGAAGTATCCAATAAGAGGAGATTAAAAGGCCAATACTAATGAAGAATATGAACTATGACTAATACTGACCCCTCCAACATCTTCCCATGTAAACCCAGATCCTGAATCAATTTCAAAAAAAATGGAGTAGAAAATTATGGTTTGGCTCAAAAGGTAGTGGATAATTAAGATGCCTAAAACCCACACTAGTTCCAACACAAACCATTTTAATCTTTTTCACAAAGACCTATAGTGGAGGTTTGATGCACATGGTTAGATCAAAAGAGGGGTGGTGAGAGGCATGTGTTGTCCACACCATAAATCTGCATTAATTGAGAAGGGGTAGGAGAATGTGAGAGAGTTAAGAGAATAATGAAGTAGGTGATTTTTGTAGCACCATCACTATCAATCTAACATGAAAACCCCTAAGAGAAATGAAATAATTGGCTTCAAGTGCACTGATTTCCAGGTGAGTGCGGAGATATCATGATAGCTCAGAGTTTAATCAAATATATGACATCAAATATGATGTATCCATAGAGCAGTTACAATCTTATCTAAACATATTGAACCCATTTTTGGTTCACAAGGTTATGTGATATTTAAAACTACGAAGATTAGTACATAAAAATTTGTATTTTCTTCCTTTCTCGATTTAATTATTCTAGAATATCTGCTCTCAAAATGATATTATCAAATATGTTCTTCACCTAAACAATTAATATCATTCCATTAATTTTATTCAATTTATATGATTTTTAATTTGACATTATTTTATATTTGAGAACTAGTCTTATAGTCATAAAATGGTTTTATTATTTAATTATCATGTCTTGAATTTTATTTTTTAGAAGTCCATAATTTCTCTAAATATAAATATTTATGAAGAATAGTCCCCTATAATGTTGAATCACATGCATATTCAAATATATATTCTATATATAGAAGATGATGTTTCAACAAACCATTACATTATTATATTATTCTTATATAGAGGATGATCATGGCTTCACAAATAATTATACAATTGATAATTCTTAACAAGATAATATATTATGTTTACATAAAGGATAGAGTGATGATTATTAAAATGGTAGATGATGTTTAATCACAACTCTTTATTTCATAGATGTGTTTTATGAAGAGTTAATTATCAAAAAAATTCTTTCTTATTGTTATCCTATGATGCTTACAAAACACAATATAATTTAAACTAAAGTTATTTTCAACCAAAATGATTATTAATTGGGATTATATACATGTATTTATTTCCCCACTAAACTCTAAAATCTTTAATTAGTCTAATTAATATTTGAGATACATCAGATAAAAATAGACCGTTTTCAACCACTTGAAAAAAATCTTTAGTAATTTATAAGACATTATCATGCTATTTATATCCATTACAAAAGACTCTTAAATTATAAAAAATCAATAATTAGTGTTTAAAATGAAATCAATGATATAATATATTAGAGATACACCATAACATATATCTTATCCTCTTTGTGTTGTATAAAAATGAGTTAGAAATTTAATAGAAATAGTACACTAGATTGGAATCATCTACAAATTATCTATCTTTTAACACCATCAACAACATATTTCATATTTTTACATGGAATCCTTGGATTCTCACATCCAATATATAGAAGATAATAAATATGTTTCTTATCAGAGACATATATTTTCATTTTATGATGTTCAGGATTTTTTCCTAGAACCTAACCAGTAGGATGTTAATTGGAAATATCACATCTATACCTCACACCTCAAGTATTAGCTTATCTCACATGATTCATTATGTGAAAAATTATAATCTTTACCCTTTCTTCCATGTTTATACATTTACATGATTAATTGATAAAAAATACGATTGGCAAAAAAGATAGTCACACACTAAAATAAAATACAATCTCCCCAGTTTGATTTGTTTTCATTAGATTTAAAATCTAGATATAATAAAAATATTATTATCATTCCATTATAAGACAAATTTTCATATCTCCCTTAAAAAATAATTTGAATGGATAAAAATGGTTTTCTCTAAAAATAAAAATTACCCATTATATAAAATCTAATTGGTGGTTTTCTAAGGGAATATTATCATGCACTATACTATTCTAAATGAAATGAACTTCTGCACCCTGTTTTAATTCCACTTCAATTATTAAGATAATAATAGGACCATTGAATTACTTGAAAATACCCTTAGGTATCATTATGTCTATGTGGGTTAGCTCGATGTCGAAAACATGATATAATTTACAAAATAATAAATAATGTACATATACATTTACAATGTCACAATAAATATGAATTCACTTCTATGGGTATATAAAAAATGAATTCTAATATCTAATATGACCCTAGAATAAAAGAAACAAACATGATAGATTATTTTAGTGTATATTACTCATATTCCCTATAATGTAATAAAATCACTCCCCTTTTTAGAATTATTATAGATAATATTTGAAAATGGTAGTATAGTGAACATTATATATAAAACATAATCATTTGTTGGGTTTGGATATATTTATAATTTTAAAAAATTAATTTATTCTCTAGAAATTTTTTATTATTCACTAGCTCCCCCTATAGAGAAGCACTCCATATTTACACATTGTGGTTGTATTATTCATGATTTTAGCTCCATTTATTCTTGAAAAATGTATTTGTCTTCAATTTATGATTTAAATAATAACCTATAATCCCCTCTTTCATAATACATGGTTGAAAATTATGTAATATGGTGGTATTCTCTAGATTATCAATAGTTATAGATGAGATGGGAACTATTTTCTTCAATGATACTACATCGTTTTGATATTATATAATATATAAATTCTTTATTCATAGTCCTATCATTTGGATTCTGGATCTATTAATATTTGGTATGTAATGACTCATAATCATTGTCATATTTCATCTTAGCTAGAAATATTTTATTAATTTGAGAAACTAGAGAACTCTTATTATTTTCATATTTCTCCTAATTTAGTCTTTTCTAACTTGTAAATACATAATATCTAATATGCATTATTAACATTATAATCCTGTATTTCAATTGTGAATATATAAATTTTAGTAATGTTTTGAGAACATGACACCCCCAATGCTTTCCTATTGTCACATTTCATCTCATTCTATATGGGAATCCATGTTTTGAAATTTTTCCTATGTGAACTATGCATTTTCATCTTTCACAAATATAATTATTAAATATTGATCTTTCGTTCACAATAATCCACTTAATATCAAGATACATTATGTATCCCTTAATTATAATCTCCTTGTGTCTTTCCTTGATTGACCTCATATTGGTTTCTTGATTTATCCCATAATCATTATGAATCACAATATAATTTTTTCAATACTACATTAGGTGATTTGTTTCCTCAAAACTAAAATAGTTAACTCTTATTTATTTTAATATTTTTTTAAATCATCATATCTTTTTAATAATAATAGTTTTTATATCATTTTTTCAAAATTATTTTCTTTCTAATGATTTATTGTTTCTATTTCCCCTACTATTTCATATAATATTGTAAAAACTTTTCATATATGTATAAATTTTTGACTCTTTGCAACATAGAATAATTATTCATTTATAACGACATGTATATAATAATATTCCTATATTTTCTCATGTGAATCAAATATAGTTTGAGAAGAATATTTTTTCTGGTTCTTTAATATCTACATCAAACCAATAGGTCCATTGTTATCTTTTCCAATACAGTCCATATATTGTGACCTTATACCACTTTTATGAGTTAACATGTTATTCTAAGAATCAATGTTTGTTGGTGATAAATTCCAAAAAATGGCATATATTGATAAATATCATTTTCTTAGAGTTTAATGTAGATTATCTAGATTTAACACATTGTAGTATTTATGGGGACTTAGTATCCTTTTGGGAAATGATAGGGTAAATAATCATTATAAATCCTTCCATATCAATAAATGATATATTTTGTGGGTTTCAAACAATATTTAAACACCCATATATATATAAAAATTTCTCCATATACAACACAAATAGATATAACAGATTTACAGGTTTAAATAATTTCAAGGTATGGGGATTCCTTATTCCAATAGGATGAGGTGGAGGCTAGTGTACATGTTCTTAGGCTATCATTTCAGCCATTTTGTGTCATTATTTATGTCATAAAATTTCCATAGGTTCTTAATGTAGCATTTATTTTCACATTAGTTTGGGATTTTTTAGGTTGAACCAATTTTAGATTCATTAAATTAACTTATATCATTATGAACATCATGATGAGGGAATATTTATCTATCTTAACATATTTTATCATACCCTCATAATCTCTTTAAAAATTATAAAATGATTCATAATTATTATTTTTACTTTCTAGTAGTGAGTTTTCAATCCATATCACTATTATTTATTTCACGTGTTATGTTGAATTCATGAAATTCAAAGTGAGTTTATGTATCATTTTTCATGAATAGAATACTTTAGAAACAACTAACATAAACACATACTTCTAAAATATTGTTTATTCAAACATCTCATTAATTAAATACACATTATCAATGTAAATTGTGACTATTTATACCTTGGATTTCACCAGTTTTAAGATGGTATGGAGTCATTTAACTTATTTATCCAATGTATAATCAATCCAATTAGACTCTCCCTCATTATATGACCTTAAATCAAATATTTCCATGATAAAACCTAGTGTATATGGTACAACATCAAATGTAACATTATTCAAATGATCATTAACATGATATATAAGTCTGAAACTATTTTGATTTCAGAATAATTATCTCATTTTGTAATTGATTTATTAAAAGAGTAATTATAAACCAATTCTAAATATGTTTACATAACACATTGAAAAGATTTTTGTAGTGGGTTTTCCATATCCTTATTTATAATTTATAATTACATATTTTCTATTAATATATTCATTTAAGATCCAATAGAAAGAGGGAAATAATTTTTAATCTAACCATCTTCAATAATCTCAAATATACACATCATTTTGAGGTAACTAGTATCTTTTTAAAGGGAACTACTTTTTTCACTGATAATAGGTGAAATGTTCAAAGTATCTATGTACCACTGAGAGGTGAGGGGTGAATCAATTGTCACTGATTTTTTGGACTTATTCAATTATTTATTGTACTTTATAAATGGATATTAGTATCATCCACTAAATATTTAATCACAAATCCTCAAAATATAATGTAATAAGTAATGGAATAAAGAAACAAAATTTAAGAGGATTTGTAAATAGAACTACTCTTAATATTGACTGGTTATTATCCCAAATTAATAATTATCTTCTATAATCAAATTTTGATTTGAATATTTGACTATTATCACACTAAAAAAATATCTCACCATGAATATAGAGACCTTTTTCTAATATGGAATATAATGATTGATTTATATTGTATGTAGAACTACACACTACGTTTTCATTTTGGGGAGTGATTATCACATATTTCACACATACACACTATTTGTATATATGTGTTACTTATATGAATTTTATTGAATTAAATAAACACATTATCTATCGATGATTCGTACTCACCAAATTTGATATCCTTCCAAAACAAATTGATGTCTTTGAGCTCCTATTGACCCTCAATAAAATAATTATTAAACATGATCTCTATTTTCTAATATTCTCGATATCAATAATCGAATTGGTTTATATCTTCTAAACTCTGTGGGGTCCTTTTATCATCTTCTAATCATGTAGGTCATTGATTTATGAAATACTCAATAGTAATGACAATACATTAAAATAAGGTTGTAATATCCCCAACATATTATACCTCATTATTCTCTAGAATTTAAAATAATGGTAGACAAAAGATACTCCTCTTTCTTCAATATTGATACCCAGATAACCTTCAATTCACAACAGGATAAAAATTATCCCAATAATATTTCCCTTCAAGAGTTATATAGTTAATTGGATCAATATAATATTTTAGATATTTAATAATTTAATCCATAATCTCTCCATGAATTTTTCATTTTAGAGTCATGTTATAGGAATTTTTTCCCATTTTGGAATATATAAAATCTAAAATGAATTAAATAAACATAGATACTTCATTTTTTATAAAATATTTATTATTTTGGTGTTATACATGATCCCATATTCTATTATTCTATTATCCACTATATACTAAATGTCTATAGTAATATACTATATTTTTCAATTCAATTCGTTCATTTTAATTTTTCTTTAAAATACTACATATCAGAGAAAATCTTTACATCATTGACATCAAAAAATAACTCAACTAAAATATATAACTCAAAATTATCTATTTATAATTTATAATTCATGTAATATCTCATATTTGATCTTGAATATATCATATTAAACTCACTAAATCATATTGAAATCATATTATTAATTTATTAAAATAACATAACATAAATTAACATTTAATATAGTAGTATGAATAACCAATAAATCATGAACACATATTTTTCTCATTAAACGATGTCAAAACATTAATTAAATATAATTTTTTAATATTTAGTATAATGAAACCAAACTAGTTTATCTTCTGAATTTATGTTTCATTTTTGGAAATCAGATGAATATTTTTAAAAATAATCATTTGAAAAATTAGGTATCAATAGACCTATGATCATGTTAATAAAAAATCCCCGAAAAAATCATAGATCAAATGGTATTTTATTTTTCAAATATCTAAATATTAGTTTATTCACCATATTTTTATCTTTATTTCCAAATTTATAAAATTTCTAAAATGATTTCTAAAAAACATCTAAACTATGATATTATTTACTTTCCATATAGGTAACCTCTTAAATTTAATTTATTTTTTTATTACAATTAATTTTCAATTTTTTGATCACTGAAAACTAATTTATTCATAATTAAAATATATGTCTTCATTATATTTATAACAAAAAAAGTATTTTTAATTTATAGGTACATCAATTAAACTATGCACATTTTTTATATGTATTTTAGTCCCATGTGTATTTGATTCTTACATGTTGTCACAAATGATTCTTATATAGGGATAGTTGATATTTAAATTTATGAATAATCTATTTGTTATTTCATATTTATAGGAAATTCATGGTTACACAGACCATACTACAGTAGATAATATTATGTAGATTGTGTACCATGATTACAAAGAGGAGAAAATTATGTTTAACCACTTCTCAGATTATATTTATTCACAAATATTCTGGGCTTAGATGATATTTATAGAGAATCCATGTTCCATGAAAATAATCCTTACTATGATAATATAATGTTTACATGACCCAATATCATCCTTAGAGAGATCCATTTCCACTGAGATTATGGTTATGCAGATGATTTCATATGGAAAAAATCATACTTTGATAATCCAAAATGTAGAATTCTTCCAACATTGATCAAAGACGCATTGTATCAAGTCAAAATATCATCAATCACAAAAAACATCCGTTTGAAATATATATAAACATTAATAAGTTTTTATATCCACTCCAAATTATTCTTGAAACATACAAAATCAATAATGAGTGTTTAAAAGGTATTTCATTCTTTAAAATATCATCTTTATTTCATTCATTTTAATTCATCAACCACTTATGTTATAAAAAAGATTCCATTGGTTAGAAGTAATCATACACTATAATGGAATATCTAAAATATCATCAAACATTTAAACACATCAATAAAACATTTAAATTATTACACAATAGTTATCACTTCTCACTTAAAAACTACAGAAGACCACATTTTACTTTTCAATAAGGAAAACATATATCAATCATCTTATGTTCTAGCAATTATTCATATACTATTACAATTATTTGTTCATTGGGACTCAATAACCATTTCGTTTACCCTACATGTATGGGTAGATCTAAATTAATTATTTAGGTGGATTATAAAATACATCACCCATTTCATCATTAATATATATTGACATGTTTTATTGACAAAAAATATTAATAAAAAATTAAAAAAGTTAAAGGAACATCAAAATGGTGTATCTAACTTTTTATCAAACTAAATAAATAACGATTTAATAAATTAAATTTATTTATCTGAAGTATAAAAGTAATATGATAATTTGAACATCAATAGAACCATTTAAATAGTATCTCAGCCATTAAAAAAACACATCCCTTAGAATAGTGACTTGTCCAATAGAATTTTAATGACACAATGTATTATAAATATAATGTATATTCTTATAATTATTTTATTTGGTTTCATAAAATGAAATCACATAGATAAAACAATAAAAACATTACAAATAATGACTGAATGAAATAAGAAATATTTATAGATGTAAAGAAACCCATAATGAAAAAATAGTAACTTGAACATAGAATTTTTAATATGATCTTTATGAATAGTTTACTGGAAAATGGAACAGTAACCTCACCTAATAAAGTATAAAAAAATTAGTCATCATATAAATAATAATATGATATAATTATATCATAATTTAAGAAAATAACTGTTTTAACAATTATCAATTAAGTGTTGCGATATTTATATCTCATAAAAATTTTAATTAAAAATTTATTGTTAATTTTAATAATTTAATCGAAAATATATATTAATAAAATGCATTAATAAATTAATATTTTTATTCTTATAATTTTAAGATAATTTTATGAGACATAAATTAATTTTTTAAACTGTTAAAAATGAATTTATAAATTGAAAATATGAATTTTCGAAATATATGTTGATTTAAATTAAAATTAAAGCATCACATATTTAGAAAATTATTTCCATAAAATTGAGAAAATTGTATAATTCTAAAGATAAAAAATATTTTTGTTGAATTTTTTGATATTTTTCTAAAATGGAAGAATACTTAGTGAATATTAAAATATAGAAATTTAGGATAAATGATAAATGCATGAATTATTGAGTCATAGATTATGTATGGATGAAGTAAGAAAAAAATATAGAACCATCCATCATTTTTTTATATTCTATAAAAATTATCAAATTATTCATATTCTTGACCCAAATAATAAACTAATAAACAAAATAATGAGAAAACAACCCCTCCTTAAGTATAAATACCATCCTTCACCACCTCTTCTCCTAAAACCGTTAAATCCTTGGGCCTTGTCCATATTATTTCCAATACTCATACCAAACCTCTCCCCCAAATCTAGGATCTTTTGGTCTTAACAAAACACCCACAAAAATCCCATGAGGATGTTTCCAATATGAAGGAATTAAGAGGTAAAACCCTCTTCCTTTTCTTTTAATTTATTTTCATTTTCCTTTCTTTTATTTTTCTATCCTCACATACAAACATAAAAATGGTATGATAATTATAGTACCTTAAATATACTGAAATTTAATATTATAATGTAATAATTCATCAGAATATTTCTTTTCCAATCCTTTTATACTAAAAATTAAAACATCGGATGAGACGTGTTGGTTTATCACATTCAAGGACGATAAAGTTTTAAATTTCCATTACAATCTTCATGGATGGTCATGAAACCATTTTTTGTTTGAAATATATTATAATACAATATCTAATTTTCTATAACAATCATACACACACACACACATAGTATTAAATAATAGAACAAAACTAGTTCATTTTTATCAAAAAAACCAGTAAAATTAATCTAAATCATTATCATTAATATGATATCTAATGATTCATGCTCACCAAAAATAACCAATTTAATTATATGATAATTTAAACATGTTTTATGTTCATTAGTAACTTATAACTTTAATCTAGAAAACCATTCTCATCCAACATGATTATCCATACAAGTATATAATTAAAAAATTCATGAAAACCAAGGAAACTAATTCTCCCGAATGATGAAATTGAATCCCATAACCCATCAAAAGTGCATAAATAAACATAATAAAACAATAATAAATAAAATAAATGTTTAAAAGGCTCCTAATAAATTAATTAATGTTTTTTATTTGATTATTTATAATATTAAGATCATGTGAAAAATACTTTTAGACATAAGGTAATGGATTATACCCAAACATCCATTATTCCTTTGAGTTACTCATAATCAATTTTTACCAAAATTATTTTCTATTTTATTTTAATATGAATATTCTAAATTCCTTTTATATGTTTCAATATCATTTATCTAGATCCATTCATCCTTATTTTTCATTGGAATGTATGTTTTTAATGTTTCCCTACCCAATTCTCCCCGATATGCAAGCCCTATTTTAGGGAACATCTCCAATTCTTACCCAATTTCAAGGGAAAAATATAAACTATTATCATCCAAAATTATTTTTCTAAAATAATTAATTTTATTATGAAAAATATATTTTTTCACTTATTGTTTTTAAAAAAATATTATTTCTTTTTCTTCTTTAAATTCTCTTTAATATTTTCTGTAAACCGCAAAAAAATGTTTTAATTCTAAACAATATTAAATAATCATTTTACATGTTATCTATTTATATTTAAATCACATATCATGATCTATTCATATTTTCATTTATTAATTTCCAAGTACTATTTAATTACATTATTTCACAGAAACTTTTATGAAACACCCATTTAATATGCTTCAAGACATTTTTATGATACCAATTTCCTTCTATGAATAATCCTTATGATTATTTTATATGTGGCCCACATGATCATGGACATGTTATGATAGTTTCACCCATATAACGATCTATTTCATTGGGTAATATGTAGTCTCATAAGACATAAAGTGCAATAGTCTTGGTGGTTATCCTTGACTCATGCTCCATGTACAATGGTCTTGATGGTCTTCCTTGACTCGTGCTCCTCCACGTGCAATGAGCCCTGAATCATGCTAAATTCATGTCTCATGTTGTTGTAAAATTTCTAATAATCACTTATTATATGATCCCATGTTTAATATGATATTGCTACATAGGTTTAACCATGTTCCATTCCTTTTGTATCGTTATGTTATGCATTATAAGCCATGTACTAGGCATTATTTTAATTTTAATTACCTTTTTTAGGATTTTTAGATCATCCCTTGGTTCATGTATTTTTCCCCCAGGTTATCCTAGGCATATGTAATGAATCCAAGGAAGTTAGGATCTACTTATGAACATTAAAAAAAGTATGTTCTTTTTTTATTGGAATCATGAGGTTTATTTATGTACCTAATCCTTAAGACATTAGATTTATGATCCTTGGAACTTTATTTGAGGTAAATTTTTCTTGAAATAATGTAATTATATGTTAAAAATTATACGTTCTATATAGTTTTCATAAAAGTTCACTATAGTTATTTTTGGATATTAGCAAATTGAGAAATTGAGTATGTGCCCCAGGGATAAGAAAATGTATGAGAAAAAATCAATAAATATTGGTAAGTATAGGGAATGTTTTTTATTTGTAAAATAAATCATTCTATGGATAAAAAATGGATATGGTTATGGAATTGACGTACCTTAGAGTAACCACTCTGAAATAGTGTATTGTGCCTAAATCACAGTAACATGGTACATGACAACAGCCTTACCAAGCACCTAGTTTGACATTCTTGTGGGATATGCTTTGGTAAATTCATAATCTTATTACAAACCATTAATAAGGGAAAAAATTCCCATAAGAATATATGTTATGAAATTGATAATGGATAACCTAGACTGAAACCTTAGGAATCAATAGAGAGGATATATTTTGTCTTTACATTTTTATCCATTTATGTTCAATTATTCCTTTTATTATGATTATAAGATAATTATTCAAGATCCCTAATTGAAATTTCTTTTTTTTGAGTTAATGGATGTGAATATAAGATCTCATTCAAAAAATCAATGTGACCTGAAATGTGATGATTTCTATAATGATATTCCAAATACGATGGGAATGAATGCTAAAAACATCCTTGTAGTACTTACTCATCGTTCTCATGTTATAAATAATAACTAAAATCACAAAGAACGACATCATTCTCCTAAGAGAGAGTATGTTGTGGTATCATATAGTATGTGGAAATGACTTCCCTTATTTTTTTGGATCTTATAATCCCCTCCTTTTATAATAGTGAATTAAGTCAACTGAAAATATATTAGTTATCCTCTATTTTTTATAATATGAGAATTTTGTGTTGGTGGTCTATCATTTCTATGGGGAAGATTGTCAGTGGTGGACACTGATAAAAAATATGAAGTACAAAGAGGAAATTGATTCCATTGAATGGTTGGAATAAATGAAAATCTTTTTCAATAAATATTTTCCCTTAACCCTAAATCTCCAAATGAAAATAGATTTCATCAGACATAAGAATAGGGAAAATGAGTCTATTAGAGCATATGAATCAAAATTTACAAGGCTTGAATGATACCCCAATTTATTTTTCATGAAAACCAAAACAAAGGGCGATCTATTCAGTATAATACAAAAGTCGTGTCTACAAAAATTGTTGGAGATTCGAGACATTGAAGGTAATGAAGAGATTGTTGTTCCCTAATGGTTGAAATGAAGATCAGAGATTCTTAGTGGTATTGAGGTCATGGTGAAAAAATGTGTAAAATTGATACTAATAAGGATGGATTAGAAAATAAATCCCAAAATTGAAATAATATTGAATATCACATATGCCAAAATTTTGAGAATGAGCTTCCTAGGAACTATCGAAAGGGAACCAGTAAATGCTTAAAATGTGGAAGATTGGGGAATCATTCTATGAACTGCTGAAGGGATACAAATAATTACACTAATCTATAATAATGGAGGATGATTCATATCAACACATAGTCTATAGTTACAGGTTTCAACTGTAAGAAACATGGGATTTTGAAAAACAATGCCCTAAACCCGGGGTTGTCGAAGGAAAGAAACATCTAAATTAAAAGTAATATGGAATGGAATATGCTTTTACTATCGATGTGGAGGAGGTTGAAAATGAGTTAGTGATATGTACACAAGTTATTCATCCAATAATAGAGAATGTGCAATTTTATTCTAGTTCTATGCATTCTTTCATATCTTTCATGTTTTGTAGAACCATTAAAACACCAGAAAAAATATAGTTGTTGAGATATTTGTTAGAATAACTAGTAGAAATGTTATTGCATCCAATGTACTTAACTCCTCCTTGATTACTTTTTACGGACTGAACGTCCTATAAAATATTATATTATTTCCTTCAGTAGATTTTGATTCTATTTTGGGAATGTATTGTTTATATTTATTCAAATTGGATAAAAACTATTGGTAATGGGTGATCACTCTTCAAATCTAGAAGCATCCTACAATTACTTACAATTTTAATGAGGAAGATGAATCTCCTTTAGAATCATCATCTCAATTGTGGATATTAGTTCCTTATGAACAATCATATCTAATTAAATTGGCTGATACAAAGGATATTATCATGCTCAAGAACTCACCCATCGCGAGAAATTAAACAAATATATTCCCTAAAATGTTTTTTGGTCTTGAGCCAAATTGAGAGGTTGAGTTCTTAATTGATCTTATTCCTATAACTCTACCTATATCATGGAATCCTTATATAATTGAAACCATTAACCCACATGAACTATATAAGCAGTTATAAGAGAATCTAGGAAATGGTTTTATACGCCCAAGTGATTCACCATGGGGTGAACCAATCCTATTTTTCAAGAAGAAGGATTAATTAATGCACCTTTTCATCGACTATTTCGAACTTAATAAAATCACGATAAACAAAAATTATTTTTTAATATGGATAGATGAATTTTTTGATCAGCTACGTGTGTATAGTTATTTCTCAAATATAGGCATTCATACAGGATATCATTAACTAAAGGTGAGGAAGGAAGATATTCTGAATATTACCTTCTAAACGAGGTATGGATAGTATGAGTTTATAGTGATTCCACTCGAACTAACTAGTTATCTAATAATATCCCAAGGCATAATGAATATAGTCTTTAGATATTAACTCAAAAAATATGTGGTAGAATTTATTGATGGTATAATAATATATTCAAATATGAAGTAGGAACTTGAGGATCATTTTAATACTATGATAAAGATTATGCGAAGGGAAATACTATATGCAATGTATAGTAAATGTTATTTCATGACGGAGGAAGTATCATTCTTGTGGAATTTTATCACTATAAAAAGAATAACATTGGACCATTCCAAGGTAAAGGAAATTGAGGAGTGTACCATGCCAATATCTATAATGTATAAAAATATATTTCATGGTATAATTGGGTATTACAGTAAATTTTTGAATAACTTATCACTATTGTCAAACCTAATAATGAAGCTGAAAAAAATGTGATTGAAGAGTTTCTGGACTCGAGAATGTGAGGAAATCATTAAGGAGCTCAAAAAGTGTCTTATCACCTTGAAAATACTCACACTCCCGAAAATTGGAGATGTCTTTGTAGTGTACAACAATGCTTAAAAAAGTTATTAGGTAGTTTAATGATGCATATTGATAAACTGATAGCCTAAACCGCATTGTAGTTTAAAATAGATGAGAAAAACAATCTCACGTGTGATCTGAAGTTGGCAGTTGAGATCTTTGTATTAAAAATCTGCCAAGATTATCTCTATGGGGAGAAGTGGGAGATATATACTAATCACAATAGTATCAACTATATTTTCACATAGAAATAGATTAATAATAACTGGTTAAGAGAGGTAGATCTCATCAAGGATTATGACTGCTAAATCCAATAGCACCCTGGTAAATAAAATAAGGTAGTACATTTTCAAAGTATAATTAATCCTAAATATTTATTAATGATGAGAATTGATATGGATAAAATATTATTAGACCTATAATGGATGGATACATTAATCATTAATAAAGGATCATCATCAATCATTTCTCAAATGATTTATCCAACGTCCCTTATGATGAAAATATAGGATTAGCAAAGAAATGATATTTAAATTACAAAAATGGTGGAAGCTATTAGAAATGGTAAATCCTCAGAGTTACAATGGATGATGAAGAAGTTATGTCATTTGTTTCAGGATTATCTATTCCATCCAATATATAGTTAAAGGAAAATCTTCTATGTGACGCACATAGATCATCTATATCTTTTACTTGAGGTAGAACATTGATATATTGGGATCTCCATGATTAATATTGGTGGGAGAATATTAAAAATATTATCACTAAATACACTTCAATGTTCCTAGTATGTCATAAAGTAAAGGATCAAATACAATAGTATAAGGGGTGACACAACCACTACCCATACCAATATGAATGTGGGAGAAAATTACCATGTTCATTGTCCCTGGACATCCAAATGCATCCATATGGGAAAATGATATATGGTTCATTTTCAATCATCTTAAAAAGACATATCAAATTATCAAAATTCGAGAATATTTCTTAGTAGATCAAATTTCAGAGAAATACATCAACTAAGTGGTATGTTAACATGGAGTACCATTGTCAATTGGGTCTGATCAAGATCTTATATTCACCACCATGTTTTGGAAATGTCTCTAACACATTCTAAACACTGAGTTGACATTCAAAATAACCTATAATCCTCAAACTGATGTACATTCTAAGTGGACTATTCAAACACTAGAGGAAATATTGAGGGCATGACATATGGGCTTGAGGTGACGATGGGACCAACATTTTCCACTTATTGAGTTCTCAAACAAAAAAATCTTCACTCTAGCATCTAAATTCCTCCATATGGATCCCTACATGGGAAAATGTTCAAAACACCATCATACTAAGAAGATACTAGTGAGCATATGTTTTTAGGACCTGCAATGGTAGAGGAAATGGAGAAAAGGTTAAAACCATTCACCATCACATCATGGAAGCCCATAATTGAAAGAATAGTTTTGTAGATAGTCGTCAACATGACCTTGAGTTTAAGGTCATAGAAATGTTATATCTCTCAATATCTCCATGAACGTAGATCTTGATATTTGGGAAGAAATGAAAAGTTAGGTACTAGGTATATCAACAACATTGAGATCCTTGATTTTGTTGCAGTTATGGCCTATCTAGTAGAAATTCCACCAACCATGTCTCATGTACATGATGTATTTCACATATCCCTATTGAGGATATATATACCTGGTCTCTCATATGTACTGAATTCAGTGGTGGCACATTTGGATAATGAAATCTCTTACAAGGAGAAGCCAGTGAATATCCTGGATCGTAGAGATATTGTTTAACGAAAAAATACCCCTAGCCTGGTCAAAGTAAATTGGAAAAACCACAAGTATGAAAAGAAAAAATGGGAACTAGATCAAGTGATGAAGGATATGTACCCTCAAATGTTTTCATCTTAGTTTGTATAATTAAATTTGAATGAGAAATTAAAATGGGGTGAAGAATTTAATGACGTAATGATTTACCATAAGAAATTCCCTTATAATTATTTCATATGGTTTAATCACAAAAAATCTCATAGATAATACAATTTAAACTTTATGAACACTGAATTAATAAAAGAAGATACATTTCTAGTAGTTAATGAAATTATAACGATTAAATAGAAACATAACCTTAGGAATAGTAATATGACCCTTATGAATAGTAAACTAGACAATGGAATAAAAAACTTACCTATTAATGTATAAATAAAATTTAATCATATTATAAATCGTAAAATGATTTAATTATATCACTGTATAAGTAAATTAATATTTTAAAAATTATTAATTAAGTGTTAGTATTTTTATAGGTCATTCAAATTTCAATAATTTTGTTTTTAATTTAGTTATTTAATAGAAAATTATTTATATAAATTTATTCCTAATTTAATAATTTCTTCTTATGATTCTATGATAATTTATGAGACCTTAATAAAATTTTCAGAATGTTATAAAAGTAGTTATAATTTTAAAATCTGTATTTTCGAAGCTAAGGATTATTTAAATTAACATTAAAATTTCATAAATTTATGAAATTATATTCATAAAATTAATTTAATTTTAAAATATAAACCTCAAAAAAAATTTACATTCAATTTTTCATATTTTTCTAAAAAACTCTAATTTTTGTTAAATAGTAAAATACAACAATTAACAATAATTTCTAAAGACATGAAACAAGGAGTCATACATGGTGTATGGAATATCAACAACCAAAATCTCAAACCATAATTCATTATTTTATTATATTTGGTGATAATTCCTAAACTATTCATAGTGTTGAGCCAAATAATAAACTAACAATTAAAATATTGAGAAAACCCCCTCCTCGACTATAAATACCACCACTTCTCCTCACACATCTCAAGACTTGATCCTTTTCCAAATTATTCCCAATACATTTCCCAAAACTCTAACTCACATATAAAATCTTCTGGACTTATATAATACCATAATCAATCCTATATGGAGGTTCTCAAAAATAAGGAATCATGAGGTAAATCCCTCTTCCGTTTCTTTTAATTTATTTTCAAGTACATTTTTTCATTTTATCTCCTAAAATCCCCTAATAAAAATGGTATGGTAACTCTGACACCTTAAATATACCTTAATTTTATTATTATAATATAATAATTAATTATCATCTATCTTTCACATTCATTTGTACTAAAAATGAAAACATTGTCCTTAATGTGTTAATTTATCACATTTAAGATGATGATGCTTTGAATTTCCTTTACCATATTCAAGGGTGGTAATGAAACCATTTTAATGGTGGAAATAAGTGATAATATTTTTATTATTGTTTATTTAATGTTTTTGATCCATCATACATATATTATGTTAAAATACAGAACAAAACAAGTTTTTTTGATCGAAAAGTTCTAAAATTAATCTAAATGATTATCACTTACAAGTTATAAAATGATCTATCATTTCACAAAATAAAGAAAAAACTTCTATGATCATTTAATATTCAGTATGATTATTAATAACTTAAAACATCAATTATAGAAAATAGTTCACATCTTACATTGGTTATTTGTACATGTATATATATACCTTGTTCATGAAAACCATGGACTCTAACACTCTTGAATGATGAAATTGAATCTCATAACCTATATAAAGTGATATAAATGAACATTATAAGATTATAATAAATAAAATACATGTGTAAAATGTTATTAATTAATTATTTAATGGATTTAATTTGATTATTCAGGACATTATGATCAAGTGTAGAAATGTTTCAAGCATATGGTAAGGGATTCTACCTGAACCTCCATTATTCATTCAGGTTACTCTTCCTCCTTTTTTACCTAAATTAAATTCTATTTTACATTTATTTGAATATACTAAATTCTATTTATCTGTTCCAAACTCATCTATCTGGATCCATTCATCCTTTCTTTGGGGATATACATGTTTTGAAATTGTTCCCTACTCAATTATTCTTGAAAAGTAAGCCCAATTTATGGGAATTTCCCAAATATTACCATATTTTATGTGCACTATATAATCATTTTTAAGCCATAATTATTTTTGAA
Organism: Viscum album; assembly: GCA_963277665.1. Classification (NCBI taxonomy): domain Eukaryota; kingdom Viridiplantae; phylum Streptophyta; class Magnoliopsida; order Santalales; family Viscaceae; genus Viscum; species Viscum album. The sequence continues at coordinate 943,334,377 of OY728129.1, forward strand.
TATCACTCATTTTATTCTGAAGACATTATTTTTAAAATTTTGGATTTCTATAATTTTTTTTCAATTTTTTTATTTAAATAATCTTTAATATTTCCCTTAACCCATACTAAATTGTTTAATTCTAAAGTTTCTTAAATACTATATTTATATGTTATTACATCAGTTTAAAAAAACATATCATGATATATTCATATTTTACTTTTTCAGTGTTAGTGTATTATTTAATTCCATTCGTTCACCAATAATATTATGATATGCCAATTATTAATGCTCTATGACATGATTATGATACCCATTTTTTCATGGATAAATTTTATTTTTATTTTTCATGTGGAGAAAATAAAGATAAAAATTGTATGATGGTTGAATCCAGATAGTGATCTAATGGATTGGGTAATTTTTAGGCTCATATGAAATCATCTAGGACAGTTTGGGTGCTTAGCCTTGACTCATGCTCTATATGCAATGGTCATTGTGGTTAGACTTGAATAGTGATCCTTCACTGAAAATGTGCCTTGAATAATGCTAACGTCATGTTATATATTTCTGAAACATTACTATGATTTTATGATTATATGATCCCTTGTTATATATTTTATGTTTATATATGTTTAATCATGTTCCATTCCTTTTTTAATCCTTATTTTATTCTTTATAACTAACATTCTATGCTTTATTTTTATGTTTACATCCTTATAGGGCTTTTTAGATAATCCGTTTTTTTCATGTATTTTCCCCTAGGATATCTTTTGGAAATGTAAGGGCTAAAATCATTCTAGGATCTCTATATGAATTTTCAGTAAAAGATATTCTTATTTTTGGATCATGATGTTTAATTATTTATCTAATCTTCAAGACCATAGACTTTATGATCCTTGCCTCATAATTTGATGTTTGATAATTCATAAATTCATGTTATGGTATCTGTAAAATTCTAGGGTTTCTATAATAATATTAATATAACAAATAAATTATTTTTTTGTATGATTAAAATAATAAAATAGAAATAGTATAACTCCATAAGATGACTATTCAAACTTGGAATCTAAGATGCAGTATAAATGAATGTTTTTTAAAAAGTGCATCATGTGTTATTTTTGATAAACAATATCTTTTATGCTATAAATTAGATATTATAATTACCTAAGTAAAAAATATTACAATAATATTAATTTAATTATAAAATTATTATATACCAACTACCTATGAGTTATTTTATTTTTGAAAAACATGAATTTTTTAGTGAATAGTTAAAAACATATTTATTCAATTAATGCATATTTTATGAAATGAAATTGATACAATAATAAATTGAAAAAAAATAAATTGTTTTTTCATCGAAAAATATAGTTATTAATAAAAAAATTAATTTACGTTATTAAAATCAATATAAAAACATAAAATTTATTTATCACTATGTAAAATAGATAAATTAAACTGTTAAAAAAATATAATTTTCTTTTTTTATTCATACGTTTGGTATAAAAACCTAAATATTCTGGTGGAAGTGTTTCAAATTCATAAAAACATTTACATTAAATTATAAACTCTTTATTGTCCTAAAAAAGACCATCATTGAAATTCTTAGTCTTAGAATATTATTTTATTTGTAATTTTATCCTAAACCATCCAACGGCCCAAAGCCCTTCAAATATTTATATTTATTGATAAATACCCCTTTTAAGGGAAGAAGGGGGATATCCCAAAGGACTTCATAGATGTAGGAAACTCAAACCTAGAGGAAAAAGAGTAAAACCAAATTGAAAAATCAGAGCAGCCAATTCCCAGTCTAAAAAGATTTTGAAGCACTCCAATATTGTGATGCAATCAGCAAGCAAGTGCCCTGTGTTAAAGAACAAGCCTGATCTGATGGCTGACGCCATACCCTCTCAAACAACCAAATCCGAAAAGCACTAAAATGATGAAATGACATCTCTGAATCATCATCTTGTCCTGTTCCAAATGATCGAGTCCAGCTGCACTAGATTTCCACCTCTAAGTCTAAACAAAAATCTTCCACTAAACACATAAATCAAAGAGGCCATCAATGATGAGATCCAGAAATCACCCAAATCTAAATCACTAGAAGAAACCAGAAGAAAAGACAAATGGTAGGGGAATGTTGAGCTCTCCCTCATCAATCACCACTGAAACTGTAACAAGAAGAACCTCATCTCGACCGCAAGGTTCCCTTCGAAAACATCTGCACCACCCAAAAATGAGGAAAAACCAAATAGATGAAGCCAAATATTCATTACCCAGGACTAGAAGATCCAGAAACACATCAATGGACTGTCACCGAGCTGGTCTGATCAGACAACCCCACTATGGGCTAGAGTCAAACAAAACCATAATGAGGAGAAACCCCCACCGACTTCCCAAACGGTCAAGACACAATATCTAGAATGGATCAATGAGGGACATAGGGGCCCTTCGATGATGCCACCACCGCAAGAATACTACCAGTGCATCAAAATCAAATCAAATGAAGCTACACCATACCCCCCTCTGAATCTCATCGGAGCAGTAGCGGAGCTGCACCAGAACACACCTGGAGTCGAAGGTCAGCTGAGACCAGATCCGGAGTCCAGAATCCATATCTAAGCCATGCCACTTCGCACCAAATCCAAGCCATACCCCAAATATAGAATTATCTATACGCGACACTGAGCCATAATCGATGGAAACCAAGGCTGAGCTCCAAACCGTGAGAGGCCGCCGCATCTAGATCCAGACCATGCCGATGCCAAACCACGAACCTATCTATATACCACTTTGACGCCCAACAGAAATCATGAGCGATGAATCCAAGCTTACCGAATCATCTAGAGGCAGAAGGGGAGGAGAAATAGTAGAAACCTTAGATGCATAGGAGGATGGGGGAGACTCCGATCAGAGGCCCTTATTTTATCCCAAGTATCCATCCACTTTAATTATTAATACCCATATGAAATATTACTTCTCAAATCCATTCAATTAGTTAAAAATAATTCTATTACAATATATTAATCCACCTTACAGATGTATATATGAATTCATTTCTCTCCCCACTAAAAGATATCAATGAATTATGGGTTATGGAATATGTATAATATCATGGATGAGGTAACATTTCTTTTCCTTTTCCTTGTATTTTTTTATTCTGTTATTATATTTTTCCCACTTATAAACTAATCCATTAAAAAAATTTATTGGCATAATAACATAATATTAATGTATTTAATCTAAAAGGAATAATATATTTATAGTATATGTATACATAATATCTCTATCTACCTTTTTTTGACTGTCTCATTCGTGGTAATTTTAAATGGAAATGAGGAGGATATGATTTTTTTGAATCACTAACATTAAGGATGTTTAGTATAGAATATATATATATATATATATGTGTGTGTGTGTGTGTGTGAGTGTGTGTATTAATATATAATCATTGTTAACTGTTTAAATTCTTTTCATACCATATGTATCTTCCTATTCTGAAAAAAATTCTATTAATGGTTGATTTAAACCAATATTAATGTTTCCAAATCATAGTGTAGAATCATATTCAACAATTTTTGGTCCCAATGGAGTACTCAAGATGTGGTGAAAAGGGAATCCAAAAGATTTTATTTAAAAATATTAATTTTATAATATAAAATCCCAAATTTAGAAAAGTTCCAAATAATAATATATATTTATATAATTTGATTCATTATATTATTTTCATAAAGGTTAGATCATTTCCTCGAGAAAGAAGTTTCAATTTAATTGAAAATAAAAAAAATATTTAACTCAAACCAATAAATATCAATTAAATGTGTTATAAATCATAACTATGTATCAAATTGTGTTTGAAAATACATAGATTATATAATTTTAAATAGAAAAAGGCTTTGAGAAAATCCAAATTAATAGTAAAATTAAATAATGTAGAGAAAACAATGAACTTATAAAATTAATATAATCAATTTCAAGATAGAACGTAGTATTATCCACTATATAATGAACCTAATATTAGTCATGTATATTAAAAACAAAAATTTGTTCCATAATATGGATCATGTATATAAACATTGAACTAGCTAAAAGTAAGTTCCTGCTACAACCAATCCTCTTACATGTTAGTCATAAGAATAAAAACTTAATGAGAGAAAATGTTGAGTGTATTTCAGATGTCTTATTTATTATGTATGAGTATTATTAATATATATAACAATTAATAATTATATAACTCAAATATAATGGAAAAAATAAAGACAATGAATAGTGAAATGTAACATAGATATTTCAATGATTGAATTCAAATTATCCATAAGGTTCTATTCTCAAGAATTTAATTTTCAAAACCATTATAATGAGAATATGGAATGTGTTTTGAGGATTCCTCTTAGATCTTGTATTGTTTCTTAAGAACATAGTTTCATAGTAGAAGTAAAATAGTTATGATCAATGTTTCTAGTGATTTTATATATCACAACCTCTTCACCTATAATGATTCATATTATTTAAATAATTTTCTTATATAATTATTCATTCGATGATAATCATAACCAAATACCATGATTAAAGAGGAAATCCAAAAAACCTTAATCACTATGATTAATTGTTAAAAAATTTAAAATATAATCATCTCAGTATTCTAATAAATATTAATGGAATTTAGAAATGATTGTTCTAAACTCAATATGTCACATAGACTGCGTCAGTTTATCCTTATATTGGATCTGCGACATTTCATGTAGTAAGTAGAATTCCCTATTTTGTTTTATGGGACCAATAAAAAACTATTAATTGATAATTATTGTGGTCTCTTGTCTATAACGTGTTGTACTTGGAATATACTAAAATATTATTTGTCTAATATCTTTTAACATAGTTTTCTCAAAATAATCATATAGCTGATCTATCTAATAGTGACGTTAGTTGAACACAAAGAATTGCCAACCCATTATTCTTATGGTTAGTACTATGAATGTATGTTCGATTCATATAGGTTGATTTTGATTATCCATATAATGTGTTCTCACTTCCATAGAAATAATTATTTTATATATTTATTATAGGTATATAATAAAATAAAAAATATAATATTTTGTAAAAAAAATGAATTGAGGTCATTAATATCATGGAATTTTTACTCCAAGTCAACAATATACCAATTTTTGTAAAAAATCATAATATGATGATTTATAGATTGAATTAGAATGAAAATAATGATTTTTTTAGAATTTTTTAGTATCATAAAACATATTTACTACCGTATCATTTTTCATTCATTTTGGGATTATCAAAAAAATAAATAAATTAAAAACATTTGAAAAATGATATTGAATAATGAAATATAATCAATATTAGAATGAATATAATTCATTTAAGTTATGTTTAATAAATATATATGGTTTCTATATTAAATAGCCTAGTCAGAATCAGAATCAGAATATATATTTTTAATGGTGTTTGGATCATTAGGTTCCATTATTATTTTGTTGAACACATGATTATGTTTTGGAAAATGAGAAAGTGTGTCACGAAAAACAATTCCCTTAATAAGAATCTTAGGATGTTGAAAATACGTAATTGGTTTAATGGAAATATTTTGTATGGAAGGATAAGAGGATGATGTAATTTTATAGGTGATTATAGGGGAAACTGTGTGTATAACAAAAGCTAAAGGAACAACTAAGGTAGTGTAAGCACTTTAGCAATATAGTTCTAAGTGCATATTGAAATCCTTTGATGCGCTAGATAAATTATCCGTAATTTATTAAATTTTATCCTTGTTATATATAAATTAGTCTGAGGTAGGTTTTAATACTTTTAACATATCCACCTATGAATTAAAATCCTACGTTACTCTATGAATTTTTAACTCACTGACAATTACTGAAATAGGTTCTTCATATCAGTTTTGGTGATGATACTAATCAGGTAATACGTTATGAAAATTTTAAGGATGTCATTATCTTTATAAGACATATGGTATTCCAGAAACATGATATCGTTCATCATTCATCCATTAGATAAAATATCCAATAGAATTAAATTCATGGTTTCTAAAAACCGTCTATAAGATTATTCAATTTCACTTAGATGGTCTTTTTGATCAAAATATTATCAATATAAAAAATAATAGGAGAATATTGTACACTATAAGAAGAATATGGTAGCATGGAATTAAATTATTTATTGTTAATAATTATAACAATGTCGTGAATTTCATCATGTATGCTCCTACATGACCTTTTAAACTATAAATTTATATTTTCACACAGTTAAGAGTGAGAAATAATATATGTCTTATATAGAGAAAAATAAGATAAAAATCATGCATATTTCTTCTTCTATACCATGTTTTTATATATATCATAATACTATAATAAACTCCAAAACAATAGTCATTATATTACCTTAAAAATTATTTAGTCATTGTAAGAGGATAGGGTGACAACTATGTTATAGGAAATACCCTAACTTCTTCTTCAATTTCATCTGTATAAAATTATTTTTCAATTCACAAATCTTATAACTAATTAGTTTTAGTCAGTTATGTATCACTATGTCCCATTAGACTTGATTCACCACTATTATTAGTTTTTTCAAAATTATTTTGTGGAGTTGGACTTAAAAAATTATCCATAAAGTGGTTTTATTTATATGAGTCTCACTTATAAGAAAAAAATCATGGAGAACGGAGAAACCTTATTTCATGAAGGTCAATATAACCAAAATTAGATCACTTAATGTTAAGGGATAAAACTAAGATGGATGTTCCGCCCTATTTAGGTGGACCTTCTCTGTCATTCCCATCACTACAATATAATTATATTTCTACCCATATAGAGATCATTCATCATATTTTTTATTAAGGGTACTCCAAATTTCATGAATAAAATAAGATAAATATTTAGCTACCCCTAAAAAATTATCAATATAATTAGGTAAATATTACTTAGTCTTCACATAATTAAGATCAACCCTATCAAACAGAAGAGACTAAATAGTATAAAATGGACCATAATATATTTTTTGTGGGTCTATCCCTATACGACATCTAGATTATTTATTTAAATTTGTTTTTTATTCTTCTCATTAAATGTCCATATCATCTTCATTTTCATAAGAATAATATTCAATAACATTATTATGTTAACAACCTAGATCTATTTTATAAATTGGCATTATAAAGCTATTCGTTGGATTATATTTTTTTTTGTAAAATTTCACACATCTTCAACACATTTGTTCCTCAAAGGTTTACAGGTTACATTTAATTTATAAAAATTATTTGATTAAAACAACCACATATGTTCTCGAATTGTCCAACCTCTAGAGAAAAAAATACCTTGATGTTTAAATAAGAAAAAAATATTACTAGGATATGGAAATTAAAAAACCATATAAGTGGTATTACCAAACTATGTGGTATTCATAATGAGATATCTTGGAAGAGTGACCTATGTATCATGATTTTTTAGGTATATAAAATATCTCGTTGTGGTTGGAAAATCTAAATTACCATTTTTATGGTAACCAAAATATTGAATAAATTTTGTCAACATTACAAAATAAATCTTTATATAAAGAGAATTTGTATTTTGAGTACTTATATGTCTATCAAGATCTCCTATACACATTTTACTCCAAAATGTGAATTGTTAATATGTTAATAACATTGAAAATCATCATTCTATCTTATTTGTGGAATCTCAAAATCATTGTGGATAATTTTTAGTAAATTTATAGTCTATTTCCCACTAACATTCATTTGGATGAAATCCCTATATTAACTAGTTTTAAATTTTTTATTTAAGTAAGAAATTTATCATTAATAGTACATAGAATGTTATGATGTCCTTACATAACAACTAAATCTATACGTAAAGTTATAAACATATCCATACTAAAAAATTACTAAATTTTAACCATTAAATATATATGAATTTTCATGAAAAATCATAAAAATTTATAGATGTGTATTTATAGTTGTTTGATATACATCAAATTAGGTTTTGGTTAAATTTGATGGAGGTGAGGCCTCCATGTTTGAATACTCAAGATCATTTTTCAAATTAACCTTATTTTAGCAGGATTAGAAGTTCAAGAGTCTATGGTTTTATTTAAGAAAGAAGGCCCATAAACAAGGACATAATATTGAGATGGTTTATGGTTTTATGGGAGAGAGGTAGTGATTTGAATTTTTATTTTGGTTTATTTGAAATCATTTTTGAATTTCAAATTACAAATGAATGGGGCCAAGAGTAATCAACTAACCAAATTAGATATGATTAGTTAATTAACCATAAACCATACAGTGACTTGATATAACATGGTAGAATGACCTACCACATGAACTTTATAGCACAAAAATTCCTTCATTGTCAAATTTATGAGTTGACGATTTCTAGGAGCTTCAAGATAGCATGATTTAACATATAGTATAATTATTATACTCATTTAATAGTATCCCGACATACCTCTTGAGAAATATTCATTATAGATTAAGACTTCAGGTTTCTTTAAAACATATAGTAATTTATGAATTTTATAACCAATATACCAAAATTTAATTCTTAATGGATAGATTGTGATAAATAAATATGATAAATAGAATAAAAAATTATGAAGATTAACTAAATAAGACATATAAATCATATAATTACAAGTATAAATAGATAATACAGTGTATAATTAATGTAGTAAATTATTATTCATAATTTGACATTCCAAATTAATTTCCAATATAATTCAATAATTCAATATTCAAAGGATTTTTAATAATTTCATCAAGATTATTTTCATTGCCAATGAACTCTTGAGTGATAAATCCTTTTTGAAAATAGTCTCTTAGAATGTGACATCATATATCAATATTTTTACTCCTAAAATGTGATTCAGGATTCATAAAAATATTGATTTCGCTGGAATTATCAAAATTTATAGGGACATGTATACATCTATAGCTATAGTATATTAAAATATATTTCTTCCACAAAAGTTTTGAACAATAACCACCAAAACAAATTCACTTAGCTTCTACTATATAAATGAGAAAAATTAATATTTTTTACTATAATAAGATAACATCCCTTAAAAGTGACATGTTCTAGGTGTGAGTTTTCTATCTACCTTATAACCACAAAAATCAGTATCAATATAACAAACTATTTCCAAATATTATCCTGTAGAGTGAAATAATCCATGATTAATTGTATTTATGTAGTATTTAAAATGCATTTAAATATAAATATGTGATTCCTAGGGTTTTTCTTCAAAATGAAAATACTAAAAAACAATATATATAGTATCATTACACATATTCATTATGCATATATACCCCATGAAATCCTCTATAGATAGTTTTGAGAACTTTTTTCCCAGTTTCATCCAAATCCAATTTATAGTTTGTACTCATAGGATTATCAAAACCATTAGATTTTTCCATTCCAAAAATAATATCATCAAAATATATTTGAAATTTTTTTATATTATTTTAATAAATTTCAGGATATCAGTTAATCTATCTTATAATTTATTTCTAATTAATTAAAAGATAATCCAATGATAATAATATCTAGGAGCCTTCTTGAAACTATAATGTGATTTTTTGTTAAAAATGTTACATGGTAAATGAGTGTATTAGAAATTTAGGGTTTTTTGAGAAAATAAACCTCAATAATCAAACCAAATAAGAATCAAATTTTATCATACATTTCATAATTATTGAAATTAAGAAGAGTTTTATATTCCTGTATAATTGTAATGGATTCATGTATGGATATTGGTGAATTTTGTTTGTCATATTAAACACCTTCATATTGACTATTACCCCATGCAACAAAATCTAGCTTTATTTGTTACTATATTACCATATTCATAAACCATGTTTATATAAACCCAACTATTTTTAATAGTGAGGTTGTTATTAAGGCTTCCAACTAGGTCTCATAATTAATTTCATTCAATATAATTATATTAATCATTCATAATCAATACCCAATGTTCATTATTGAGTTTTTAATTAACGTCACTATTATCTATTGGATATGATAAGCCTTAATATTCGTAGATTTTTTAAATAGAGTATCATATTTGAGATACTCAATTACAATTACCAACTAAAACATAAAATGAATGGTATTTTTGTGTTTTAATGGCTCTAAGAATCAAAGAACATGGTTCTTAAAAGTAATATAAAATTTCAAGATGGACCTCGTGATAAAATAAATTTAGTTTATCATGAAAATTAATATCATGTTCTATGAGAATAGGGATATTATTTATATTCTTATTATCCATAACATTATCAAGTTAACATATAACAGTTTTAGGTTCATGTGGTTATGTCTCATAAAAAATGACATGAATAGATTCTTAATCAATATTTCATTATTTATTGAAGACTCTAAATTATTTAATAGTTTGAAAATATCCTAAAAATCAATTATATATTTTTTCTTGCAATTATATGTAGAATAAATTTTTCTAGAGTGTTTATTTTACATTTTAAAAGAATAATGAAATTTATGTTAGGTTTTGTACCATTCCATAACATCTAAAGATTATTCTCTAAAATTGTTTTGGTTGATTCTGTATTGATTACATAAAAATATTTATTAATAAATTATTACTTAAATAAGGAGGTAAATAATATTAACTAAGCTAAGTTCATGAAATCTATTGTATAATAATATTTTTCCTTTCGACAACCTCATTATGTGGATGTATTCTAGGAGAAAGTAAGTTATGACAACATATTGGGAAAAAATTATAAAATTATTGATTATCAAAATCAATGCCATGATTAAATCATTGTGTTTTTATGGTAATAAAAATATGGTTCTATAAAAAAATTTCATGTTTAAAATAACCATCAATTTTTTGGGATAAGAAAAATAACCATATGAATCCTGAATAGTCATAAAAATAATATAATCATAATGTTACCACCAAGACAATAAATATTATATGTTAAAAAAATCAATGTGTACCAATTCTAGTTAAGGATATACAGACATGTCTTTCTTGAGATAGAATGGTATTTTTTGTTTCATTCTATTTTGATTAATATATCATGAGTTATAATTTTGGGATTCTATTTTTTGTAGATCCTTGAATAATTAATTTTTAATAGAATTCACAATGATTATACATTATAGAGGCTTATTCTCCCATTCCATAAGAAATATTAATTATTGAAGGAACTCAATGAAATTAAAAAAATGATAAACTAGGAAATTTAAATAAAAAACAAAAACCTCACCCATTCGTAAAGCAATGAAAAAATCACAATTAAATCAGAAATCTTATAAGAATAATTACAGAATTTAACATGAAACCCATCATAAAAAATTGGTCTATGGAAATAATATTATACTTAGAATCATAAATATATATATTTATAAATTAAGAATAACTGTAGTGTTATATATTATTCTATGACCAATTATTTTTTTCTTTATAATTCTCTCCAAAATTAAAATCTCCATGATCCACTTTCATGATGTTCATGAAACATGGGAGACTAAAATTATATGTCTTTAATGTATACCATTTATATACTATATAATCATATTTCAACTCTTCAAATACATTATGTACAAAATTATATTATGAATGGCTTTGGTACACAAATGATCATTGGTATATAATTCTTATAAATTAATTATTTTGGAATCCAAGCCCATATTAGTGGTTTTTTGATATATATATTATCAAAATTCAATTAAAATAAAATTTTATTTTTTCCCAAAATAGGTTTTCTCATATCTATATGTTCTCAATGTAGTACACATTAACAATTTATTAAATTAATATGAAATCATGGAAAAATATGTTTTTCTAGATTACTTTTCTACCCTAGTTAATATCCCAATCCATTTTCTGAATTTTGTACTACAATACTACCAAAAATAATATATATAGATTATGTTCTATGAGTAAATTATTTAATATGAATTTTAATTTCCATATTTAAATATTTAAACACATTATTCTGTTTCAGTGTGTTTTTCTTTTTTTATTTTTCAATAGTAATATAACATTTCTCATTTCATGATAAAGAATGTAACTTTTTAATATAGATATATATAAGTTTAAGTTATTTCCTGGTATCTTTAATAATATAATAGTACTCAAATAAATCATCATTAGATATTCTATAGTCATTTGAACAAATTTTTTTCTCTAAATTGAGGAAATTTTATAACCTTAGATGTAGTTTCCATAAAATAAAAATTAGATTCTTCACATGAATTATCCTTATAATATTAAAATTCATTTAAGCTATCATCTGATGAAGTCTAGGCCATATTAATTTATTTTTATGGTTTATGACCCCTTTTATCATAATAATTTTGTAATAAAACTTTTGAAAATCAAACATTTCACATACATTTCTTATACATACATATAATTTCATCTCTCTCGGTGAGTTTTCTATCTTGTTGTTTTCCTTACTTACATGCATTATTTATAATTTTACTTCATGAAGAAGTGTTTTTTTATAATTTATTGACTCTTATTCCCATGTGATTCATCTTCTCATCATTTTAATTTTCTAATTCACTAATAATTTAATAATATTTTAATATATTTCTTTTTATATATTCACATTGAATTATATATATTTAATTTTGGGTTATATATCTATATTATTAGGTTTGAGTTCCTATGCACTCATAATCAATTATTCAATTAATAACATAAATAAAATATTAGTTAGAACTCTAAATTATTGAATAAATGTTGTTTTTAATCTCTTTAGGTTTGGAAGAAATTCCAAAATATTCATCACTTGCATTATATCATTCATCGGTTGTACAACTCAAATCATGGTATTTTTTATTTTATTATTACGGACATAAATTTTAGTAATAAATTCAATAGGATTGATTTTGAATGTATTATAATTAATTTCATATTTATTTAACTAAATATCAATGACAAAAAATTTTCCTTCATGTTAAATTCTAAGAGTGTCATCAATTTCAAAAGTACTAACACATTATGATATTTTATTTAATTCATCTTAACCTAAGTCATAATAAAAATTCTTCATAAACATAAGATTTCTATAATAAACAACCTTAGAGTAATCAACCCATTCCATTAATTTAGTTTTTGGGTTCTTAAATTCTTATTCTATAGTGGTAAAAAAATAAACCCCATACCCTTAAAATGTATTTCATCTTTATTTTCTATTTAGCATATTTTTGACTACTAAAAATGGGTGGCCTATTATTAGTAGTTACTTAATAAAAATAATAATCCATAAATAAAATATAATAATATAAATACATAAATGTATTGTTCAAATTACTTGATCATGGTATATCGTAAATTATAAAAATAATCATGTAAAACATATAAATTATAAAAAAATTATTTGATACAAAATATTTTTCCTTGTGGAGTGCTCAAGATTAGGTGAATTGAGAATCCAAACATTTTTATTTGAAAATAACTAATTATAAAATAGAAATACACCAATTTAATGTGTTATAGTAATAGAAATAGTATATATAAGTTTTTTAATAAAACAATTTCTAGATGTCTTGATAAAAACCCTTGTTAAAATAATTTAGGGAACCTTGAATTTTGAAATTATTAAACTTACAGAAGAAAATATATTTATCACTAATAGGTTTTAAAAATCAGTGTTTCATTTAAAATAAAATTAAAAAAATTATTAGCAGAAAACATTGAAAATAGAAAATATTTGGAGGAAAAAAATTAAAAATGAGTAAGAAAACAATTTTTAAAAAGATAGAGAAATTTATAAAATAAGATATAAGTTAAATGATTGAACATAGTGTTATCCACTATAAAATATAGTTTATTTCATGAAATTTTATTGAAAAAAAAATTGAATCAACAACCATGATTGGGTATAAATATAATCAACTACACACAAGGTAGTCTAGGATAATATCAACACTCATCAATTTGTAGTTGAGGTAGTATAATTGAGATTAGAGAAAAGATTGTTTGTATCTATGTACTCTTATTCGTAGTGTAGGAGTGTTCTTAACAAATATATATTTATATTAATACAATAAAAACTCAAATGAAATTGTAAACATATGAAAATAACGTGTATTTAAGTGTAATACATATTTATCACTGGTAAAATTTAGTTTTTCATGAAGCTTCTCATCCATTTAATATACCATTTAATTAATTTCTAAGGGCAGATGGAATGGTTTATGAAGATTCTTACCAGATTCAAAAATGTATTGTACAAAACACAGTGTAACAAAGAAAGATAAAAAACAATAATCATTGACTCTAAGAAACTTCATTGACATTCTATCTTCAGATGATACTCTTACTCTTATGAAAATAAGTTCCTTCTCTTAATATTCAATGGATGATAATATAAAAAAATATCAACAATATGAGGAAATTTATAAATCCTAAATAAATATGATTTTACATTATATATTCGAAAATATATTTAATGGATTATCTTAGTCGTTTTTTAATTTATTCAGGGTATATATAACATATAAAAGTAACATATACATGATCACTTGATCCATGTGGTCTATGGGATACTAATTATGTTTTTTGTCTCATTTCATCATGCATCCGATTAGACACATAGAATATTTCTTGATTTATATTTTTTCTATGCCTATAATGTCTTGTCTCTTTAATAAATTTAAATATTAACTTCATGGTATGACCAAATCATATGGTAGGAATGTTATATTTATGAAGTTTATCTATCTTATTTTGTGGTAAATTGAAAATTCCATGCATTTTGTCCTTTGTACTTGAAATTAGTTCCATGAACGTATTGTATCATCATATAATATAAATTCTATTGAACATATTATTTTATGTATTTTCATGTTCTGAAATTTTTTATATTTTTTATAGTATCATATTTTATTAACCAATAATACCAAATATATTAATAAAAATATGATTTAATATCACTATATTATGGTAATTTTTAGACATATAAATTTTTTTATGTTACTACCATATTGAAAAATATATATGTATTTATTTTTATATGTTTTCATTCTCATTGAGGTAATTTTAATAACAGATATAAAAGAAATATTCCAAATTATAAAGTAAAATGAAAATAGACTAATTCAAAAGAAATTTACATGGAACCATTTTATCTAAAATGAAAAGTTAATGAATAAATAATAATGATCATAATTGGTCAATTACAACATTAAAGAAAATAAAACACTATAGGACTACAATTTTTATTATCTTATCATTATTATAATGAGGGGTAAATGTGATGAAAAATATAACATAAGGTGTGGGGACTCTCAAATTCAATGAGATTGCTTCTAGTTTCCCCCCACTTTATAAATCATTCACTGAAATTCTTATAAAAAATTATCATTTTATCATATTTAAAATTTTCATTATTAATTTTATAGACATGAATCTCATTATTAAACATGAATAAATGATATTAAATTTCTATTGATTTTTATCACTCCATTATTTTTAAAACACCTTATTAATTCTTATTATATTGTATCTTATTATCATCATAAATTTTTTTTATAATTCCATTGAGTGTCCAAAATAATAGTTTCCCTACATTTGGAAACCTATATTATTCTTTATTGACTTATGATTTATGTTCTTAATTTTAAACCCATTATTTTCACATGGTTTTAATTTAGGTTCATGCATGATGTGAAATTGATTTATATGTAGATTACATGATTATTAACTTATTGTCATGTGATTTATGGGACCATTATTATACTTCTCGTAAATTAATTGGGTAAAATATTATATCTAATGTGATAATTATATATAAGTGTTTTGTATTTATATTTCTATACATTGTTGTGTGTGAACATGATATTGTATACTTTGACTATATTATTATGATGTCTTGGTAATTAGTGTCATCTTATAATGTTTCATTTTTTTCATTTTCCATATTTCATTCCATATTAACATAATTTGTATAATTATGATCCTAATCTTATGATATGATAATGAAAATTACACTCACTGATGTACTTATATTGAATTGTCACATCTTCCCATTTATTATTCCTCCCATTATATGGATTTTAGGACATAATTTATTTTATTTCACTCCCTATGTCATTACATTAATTCATATTATTATAAAAGCCTCTAGGAGTACAATATAGAATGATTTTTGAAGTGAACATTGATTTGAAGAAGTTGAAGTTGTGTTTTTTTGAAAATTTGAAGTAATTAAAAAATTTTTAAACAATGATGAATTAGAATACATTGTAATTATAATGGTGAACTTATATTATTTTTACAATTTAAGTGAATATTATTTCCATGAAACTTGGGTAGTTATGTTGGAAGAGTTGGATTCCATGTATAGATACGACAATATCATATGATTAGAGTTCCAATAGTTAGGAAAATTCAAGTGATAAGTATATGGAAGTGATATATAAAATAAATAAAACGTTTTTTATATGTTTATTGTGTGAATAAATTATATATATATTATAAATTTGTATAAAACATTGAATTAAGTAGATATTAAATTTAAGGATTTGTGATAGGAACATATAGGGAGTAAAAAAGTTGAATTATTCTCACTATTGTGATTCCAAACTCATGTAAGATTTTTTAGGAAGTTTCATTGAATCATTTTAATACATTCTAAATTAATTTTATTATTTATTTATTTTGGAGTTAATGTTTAAATTTAACTAGTTATGGAAATCATAAAACATCAGGGGAATGCAGCTTAAATCTGGAAATGTCATATATATTTATTATTAATTTGAACTTTTCATAATAATTATAAAAATTTCTATTAAAGATTTAAATTTACATAGACATGATAAGAATAATTTAAGAGATTAACTATTTTATAAGACTTCAGAGGACATCATTTTCTGCATTGAATGTCCCAGCATATAACATTAGATTATTTCATATGAGTTCAATATTGTTACAAAATACCTTGTAAACCCAAATTTTTAAGTATAATAAAAATTAAATATATAAAATGATTCCCCAATGAATATTATTAAATAGTAAGAATTCAAAATTCTTGTAAAATGAGTTATGTAGTACTCTTTATAACTTTACCACTTTTGAAATTTTGATATTGTGGTAGTATGAACAATCCGAGTTTTCCGAATTTTATATGAAAATGTGAAATTCAATTTTTATAGTTCAAATGATTTTATTAAGAAAACTCAAAGGATTTTTTATTCAATCTTGAAATATTGAGAAAGTATTTTTAAATCCTTAGTAGAGAAGGTTAAAGAAATAAGTAATTTAGAATAATTAATAATGTTTAAAATAATGAGATTATAGAATTAATAATTCTAAAAAAATTACCAATGAAGATACTAAATCATATATTAATGTTCAAATAATCCTGATACTTTGTATTTAGTTATTCAAGACTATTTTATGAAAGATAATGTGAAAAATAATGTTGAATGACAATATAGTTTTAAATAATAATGTTCATAATGAATTTTTTAATATAAAGATATTCTTTAAAGTGTAAATCATTGTGAGCTGAATTATTTGAGTGATAATAAATAAGAGTTGATATTCACGGGTGATAAGTTTTCTTATACCGAAATGAATTTTATTATATATATATATATATTAATTCATAAAATATTAAAAAACAAGAAGATTCATGTGTTGTGTTATTAGATGATGGAATCTTAAAAAATCATTATGATTTATGAATAGTTGTTTTAGGAATGAAACAAAGGGTTGGTCTATATTTATTTTGTACTTATTGAACATGAATATGTATATGTTTCTTTATGCAGAAATCAAACAGAATAAAAGACTATAAACGTTTTATCCTACTTTATTATATATATATTTAATTAAATATGAAAAATTATGCTATTGATATTTTATTTTTGAGGAATATAATGTTGAGGCTAGTTGATATAAAGGATGATATATATTTAGTTGAGTTTTAAAAAATTAGATGAAAAATAAAATTAATAGAAATACTATTATTTACTAGGGGAAGAATTTTGAAAAGGAAAATTTATTAATATAAAATTTAGGTCATTGATAATTTAAGATGTGGGAAATCATAGTGTAGATTGTGTATATCAAAAAAATTATTAAACCAACTATATTTTTGTTTTTGGAATTCAAATGAATACCTCGTAAAAAGTGATTTATGAATATGTCGAATAATAGATATCCTATTAAGCTATATCAATAATGATATATTTTTTATTTTAGAGGTGCTAGGTTGGCTATGATAAAAATGAACCACCCTTTTAAGGGGAAAAATTAAATGGGATCATTCTACATTGTCATGAAGAAGAAGCATAAGAAAAATAGAATCAGCATTGTGTCATACAGAGATAGAATTTTTGTGCGTTATTGAAAAATAAGAAGTAGAGATGATGAAGATGAAATTTTCTACTAGATTTCTATAGATGATGAAAATGAATTTAAGAAATTTAATATTAATCCTAGATCCATTTTATAGTTGTAAAAACTATGTTCTCAAGTTTCCTGTTTTTATAAGACTATATTTATGTAATGCATTAAAATATTTCAATAATGACTAGGAAACTCTATGAAAATACAAGAGTACCTGTTTTAATAGTTCCATCCCAATTATATATAGTTTTTTAAAGACTATGAGGTGATTAAGTATATTAATTATTTAGATTTACTAAAATAAAATGCATCATAACACACCATCTTCAAGAGTATGTATATTTTCAAAGAACCTCAGAGGTTCAAGAATAAAGGTTTAATGAGATACATAATTTGGATTTCATGTGTAATAATAAAAAACTACTAGTATAATATTAATGAACCAAATTTTAGTAATCCTAAGCCAGACATTATAATTGATAAAAATAATATAGTGGGGAGTACATTCCTTATAAAATTTAGGATATGGAGGGGATTGGGTTACCCAAATTGGGGTGAAATTTCAAAATATTTTATGTACTTATTTATTTATTTAATTCTAATATTTAAGTGGTTGTTTATATCTATGTAAAATATAAAAAGATAAATTTTATTCATAAATTAATAAATAGGTCAAAAATGCCAATGTGATGGAATGATTTAGATAGATATGTTTTCATGAAAGTTTAATTTTACAACACCTGATTCCCCCATCCCTCTTAGGTGTTTCTATATGATCACTTTTACTCCCAATTGGTATCAAATAATAAGTTCCATTTTATTTGATGTGTTTGTATATTACAAATAAAATCAGTGCACGAGGTTCAATCTCTAATTAGATATAAATATAGCTTATATAGTGTTTTTACAGGATAACCATGTAGTGATTTTATTTGAAATATACGAAATGAAAAATTTGGATTCCACCCCAATTGAAATAAATCATGAGATTTAAAATTAGACCATTAATACAGGAAGAAAAATGATTCTAAAAAAATGGAAGTTTTATTAATAATGTGAAATGGCCATTAGTTTATTTTTTTTAAATAGGGACATTTGTTTTAGATATATTGATTATTATAACTATGGATAATCATGTATTTGAAGTTGTAAAGGATATTATTTGGATGATTCACTTAGTGAATGTTAATTCATAAAATTAAAATCACATATAAAATTTATCAATGGATGTTTTAACATACAAATTTAAATATATTATTAGTATACAAGATGAGAGGTCACAAATAGAAGAAAAAATAATTCTAATATAAAATCATTAGAAAAAAATTATTTTCTAGAACACTCTTACCATTCATTTAAGAATTAATCAAGAAATTTTCTCACATTTTAAAAAAATAATTTTATTGGTTGATGTGGAAATAAAAAAATATTTGTTAAGAAATAATTTTTTTAATTGGTCGTTAAATATTCATTCTTAGAATTGTAAAAACTATATAATGTCTAAATTGATGTCATGTTTAAACAATTATATTTAATATAAAAAAATAAATTTTATTTTAATTTCTCTATATGAGACATGGAAAATGAATAAGGATAAAGATGAAAATATTAATGTTATATAGGAAGAAATATTTTAATTCTTTATAGATTAATAGAACACTATAATAATGATATTTCTTGAATTTTATGTAAAATTATGAAGTTTAAATTCTGTAATGGGTGAGTCATTCCAAATAGTTAAAAAAATAATTCCTTTCATCAAAATTAGGTTAACATTTAACATTAATAATGAAATTATATGTTATCAAGTGTACATTGGGATATTATCAAATAAATCCAAATATTATCACATACAAAGAGGTAAACCACTTTAGAGTAAAATTATTTAATACAAAATCAAGATTTTCGAATGTAGAAGACATGTTTTAAAAACTACACAAATGTGGAAGATAAAATATGATGAGACATAAACCACATCATTGATAGTGTAGAAGAGCATGTTCTAGACATGTTTTCCCCAAAATGGATTCCAAAAAATATTCATTCTATCATAATGATATCAATGGTGTCATATAAACAAACTCCAACTAATGTAAATTTATTGATATAAATTATACGTTTTTTGTGTTTTTGAGGGTTTATTATAATTATATTGAATGATTATATAACATTAAAATATGTAAATGTTTAAAATTCTTTGAATCAAGTGGGAGAATAGATTTATTTCAATATGAAATAACATCATTGAATATAATTATAAGTAAAATATATTAATCTATCATTGATAAATATTATTAAATATTTGGTATCAATTCATTCATAACATATTTGGAAATTTTATAATGAATTTTCAAATTTTTCAGTTCTACATAATACATAGTTTGAAGAGAGGATAAGTTCAAAATATCAGGTTAATAAACAAAGGTAAGCATTTCTACATTGGAAAATAACCAAAAAATATATTTTATGAGTTGTGTACCCAATAAATAGTGAATAAAGGTAATAAGGATGTTAATAGAACATCATAGATATTCTTTTTTATGGATTTAATGGCCAATGTTAGACCATTTTATAATTTAGATTAATGTTATATAAAATGGGAAAATATATAATATAAATGATAATACATACAATAGTGGAACATTTCAAATTATTTAGTGATTGAAACTCTAGGTGAATAATTTTAGTAGATTCCAAACAATAAAAATTTAAATATTTTGGACGGTTTGTATTAAAGGTTAATTATGGTAATTCACATCTCTAATAATTGTATTACATGGATTAAACAATAATATGAATTTTACAAATGTAATTATAAATAACATGTGATAACATGTTCTTAAATAGTTACTACAAATTAAGATTTGTCACACACAAAAAAGACTGTTCATGTTAGTAATAAATATTTGAAAATATGTAAAACCAATTTGAAGGGGCTCACAATGGGGAAGATAATAAATATGAGTGGGCCTTTCTAGCTCTGGAAGAGTAATAAATTCTTTTCAATGAGGATGATTTAATAGAAAATACATTATTCATAGTGATTTTGGGATTTCGAATGTTAGAGAAAGTGTAGTCATAAAGAGTTCTAGACAATTTAGAACACCAAGTAATGAAGACTCTAGTTTGAGAAACAAGTATCACACCTAAATTTTTCATTGAGGATTATATAAAATTCCACTCTATTCCCATATTAACATATATGTACAATCTATAATTACTAGAATAAGTAATTCAATTCGAGGGTTTAATGGGATAGATATGGTGAAAGTTGTAATATCGTGGACATATTGAATGATCCTCCATCATGGAATATCCCAATTATAACTCAATAGTTTTTTGGTATCAAATATAGAAAATTATACCACAAATTCTTGGATAATAACTTGATGATTAAAGGACAACATCCCTTATGGGGGGATATCAAATTATACGAGGCTACAAGATAATTATAATTTTTTTTACAATTTCATAATTCTAAATAAACCCAAAAAAAATCACAAGAAGTGGTATGATTTTAATCATCCCATTTTTTCACTCATGTCGATAATTATTATTAATGTGAAGTAATTATCTAACCAAATTGGGAATAAAATATTTGAAAATTAAATTATTTTATGTTTTTCAATGTAAATTGAAAATTTAAATATTTCATGAAAAAAACATTGTTAGTAGTTCCAAAAAGATGAATTTTTAATTGTAACAAAATTTGAGAGAGTATATATCAATTAATTTGTCTAAATATATCACCCTTTTTCTATTTTTATCTCACATAAACATATATTTTATTATTTTATGGATCATTACTAAGAGAACATGTGGTTGTATCTTTCCCTAAAATAGAAGTTGAATAAATCCCTCAAAGGGAGAGAAGAAAATAATTTGGGTAAGAAGAATTGTATAATAATACATGAGTTTCTTATGAAATATACCTCCATATTTTTTCAATAAGGGGGATAATAGTTTTACCTCAACAAAACACTTTATCAATAATGGGGATATAGAAATGAGATTAAGTTGTGATGTAAATGGTATTAATAATAAATCCAAAGAGATATACTGATGTATCCATGGAGTCGAGGAAACATGAGTTATATTTTTTTATAAATTTCAGTTAAGTAAATGTGAATTAAAGAATAGATTATTTGTTTATATTGTATCTTTAAATGTTATTTATATCATATTAAAAAAAGGAAGTGAAGACAATTCCCATGGAATGTGGGTAAGTAATTTTGATGTCTTGGATTTTATGTGTGTAGCCCAAAATATATAATCATTGGAGAGATGATTCTTATGGAAATAAAAAGTAACAAGTATGTTTTAGTGACATCTATAACATTTATACATGTTTTGATAAGATAGATAATTTGTTTTATCTTTTAGGGTGATTCTGAAATGAGACAAAATCTAGATTAAATGTGAAATTGAAGTGCATGTTATTTTAACAAATTATCATAGGGGTAATTAATTTTAAAACTATAGAATATTGAGTTGAATAACCATTGGATAATTTTTTAGGAGTTTTATAGAGTTCATGGATCCCAAAGAACTCATACTTAAGTTTTTTGATTAATTATTGATGTTGGTGTTCATGTTGACATTCCAGTATGTCGAGAAATCATATATCATTGGTGGTTTCGAACCGAAATTTCGTAAAGTATTAGATATTTTGTTTAATTTCCAAATTTATTATGAATTATTATTTATTTCATATTACATTGAAAAAATATAAAGATATCAAAAGAATCTTGTTTATATTTAGATATTTTATACAACTTCATAGGTAATCGCATATGACTTTGGATGTTCCATTTTATGACTTTAGGGAATTATGTACGACTTTTTTAGTATAATAAAATATTAGATTTCTAAAATATATAATAAATTAAAAAATCATATGACCTCTCAATACATAAAAAATTGTTTCTATAATTTTCTATTTCACTAAAAAAATTACTATATTTTGAGTGTGTTTTGATATGACAAATGTATTTTTTCCATATTGAATATCTAAAAAATATATTCAATTTGGATGACTCCAATGCTATTCTTATTTTTTATAAACAACATTTAAATAGAAATTGGTATATAATTCAAGGATAATATTTCAAGAATCTAGTAATCAAGTAGTAGAGGAGAAGATTAATGAATGATGTAATTAGACAGATTTTTAATTTCGAAATATATGAGTTTCCAAAATTTATAGTGATGATGAAAGGTAAATATGAATATTTTTATGGTAAGATTAATGTTTAAATAATAATAATTATTTATATAACATGATTCAATATAGTTTTGAGTACAATATAGTGGATGAATATCTTATGAAATAGTATGAGTTTTTATGAATAATAAATATAACAATGTATTGAGTCAAAATAAATTATGTAATTATTAAATCATCCCGATCTGACCAATTATATTAATAAATAATGGGAATGTTTTCCTCCTGAAATGGTAGGACTTTCATATTTCAAAAATCTATAAATAAAAAATGGTATATGAAGATTCATGTGTTCTTCTTTCCAGAGAATAAATATAAAGAAATCAGTGTGATTCATGATTAGTTTTATAATTAGTAAAAGGATGTGTTGGGAAAATATTATTTCATATATATTCAACCATAATACATATATGAATATTCTTTAACTACTGAAGATGAGTGAAACATGCTTTACATGGTATGTTTTTATACATTTTTTATGAAAACAATAAATTTTTCTAATTTTCAGTTGAGTTTTGTTAATAATGATATAGATTCTACTATAGATGAAATAGAAGATATAATCATTATTGGTAGATATAATATATGGAAAATTAAATGAAGGGAAATTTCACCATTTTCTATGGAAATACATCTAGGAAATAAACATTCAATTTATCCCATGGGTGCTATAAAAAATGAATTCTCAAATCATGAGAGATATTGTGTGTATTAATTGAGTAATTAATGTTCATGTTTTTCAATTTTTATTAATAATAAAACGAACTGAAAAAAATTACATTAAGGTTGAAACAAAAAAATATTGTTCCATAGGAAATAAAATAGATTCAAATTTACAATACTAATGTTAGAGGAGAAAACATTGTTGAGATGAATAAGAATCTACCTTTTTATGTAAAAAAATAGACTATTTTATAATTTAAAAACTAATAGGAGTAATCAAAAGTGAATTGATCTTTTATTTCAATAAGATAATATTTTGGGATTAAAATATCTAAATGAAGAAGAAGCATTGATTAAACTAACTTATTATTCCATCTTGAACATTCATGTAATGATAAATGAAGAAGATCTATCTGAAGCCATTCTAATCTCATTATAATAATTATTATGTACATGATATTACTTGTAGATGAGATTTAGTTTGAGTAATTTTGAAATTCATTTCATGTATAATAGGTAAGTGGTGTATTCAATTCAATATATTAATTGTTTCATAGTTCTTTTGGAATAGGTGTTCTGGTTATGAATAAGTGATTCCAGGCCGTTTCCATTGGATTTATTTATAGAACCGAAAACATCCAATAGTTATTTATCCAAAAGGGGCCTTCTTTCCAAAGGTAGGCATTTGTTGAGTTTGAAAATACAATACTTAAGAACATGAATTAGAGGATGGGAGGTCATACTCATCACACCCTTTTAGGGGTAATTATTGTCTACTCTAGGACTCTCTTATAAATGTGAGATATTTTTATGAATCCTTATTAATACACCTTCTATAACATAGTTTTCTATTGTAAAATTCAATCAATTATTACCATGGTTGAAATTTAAAATCATCTTTATGTATTCGAGGTTATTCATTAATGGAGACATCTGTATGTATTTGAGGTTCTCCATCAATGGTATACTCTCATATACTATTTAGATATTCTTTTAACCATTGTTATGATGATATTGGTTTTTATGCCACTCAATGGGGCACTCTATAATTTATCGACATCCCAGAAGATGAATGTTTTTTTTGATGTTGGGATCATACAAATAAATTGGCTAGCTATATATCCTTGTAAAAGAAATTAGAACCCTCATAGTTTGGTGCCGCTTAATGGAGCACATCATACCATTTTATGTCATGTTATTATGACCTAACTTTAAAATTTAATGTTATCTGGTAAGGAAATCTTAGGGAAAGGTTCTTAGTCATGGTTCGGTGTTAGAGTTATGCCTAAATAGCCCATAGACGTTTGAATGAATTTCGGTATCTATGTAATATTTGACTTTTTGGGAATATGGACCAAAAAGAAGAGGGTTGATTTGAAGTGTTGTGTTTGAACATAAGATAGGCTTCCTACGTATCCAATTTGATGGGTATAGAAGACCACATAGTTTAATGGGTCTAATAAGAGATTATATTCCTTTGAGTTAAATGAGTTTTGGCTTACTTCCTGAGAAGGATGACTTGGTTATTTAGTGGTTTTAATTTGGGGATTACTCCTAAGGAGGATTCCCATTTAGGGAAGAATTAACATGGATCTTGGTCCTTAGGAAGGCATCATAAATATCCCAATAACGGTGGGAATCAGATTTCTCATAGATCAAGATGGGAGATTATAAAAAAACTATGATCATCAAAAATTTCTAAGCCCATGTGAGTAATGCTCGATGTGAGAAAATAGAGGATGTGAAAGATTCAACAAATGTACCAACACTTTTCCTCCTCCACTGGTGGAAGAGGACATCCCTACGGTGGCAATGGTGGAAGATGCCGAGATAATCATGGAAGAGGATGAGGTGACGAGACTTCCCTCTATTCACTTTACATTAGACAAGGGTCTATTGTAAGGAAGGTGTGAAGGTGAAGGAAATAGATAGGAGTAATAATGCAACCTCTTGAATGAAAGGTTAGGGGAATACACCAGGATACCTTCCCTATGATTGGTCTTAGTAGGGGAGGAAGACATTTCATTTGAATGAATTGAAAATTAGGTGTGATCTGTACTATTCCAACCATTGAGCTGAGGTTCCTAGTTTTAAAGATGAAAAGGGGAGGACATAACCCAAACCCTAATCCTAAAAAAATAACTTCCTAACAATATTTTTTATAGAATGGTCCGCGTGACTACGAATATAAAAGCCCATAGACACTCTATGAATCCTAAACCCATTGCGAAACAAATGTAGAAAACCTCTAACTACGGATATACAATCCCAAATTGGAGACATGATGACGTGCCTTTCAAAAAGGTTTTATAAGTCAGGAGATTTTGGTGGAGGTATCAACAAAATACTTTTTAGTCAAGGGATCCAATGGAGAATAAGATTTTACACGAATGGATTCAAAGATGGCTTGATGGCTTGTAGACTGAAGGTAGTAAGTGAATCAAAAAAGGGCACCCAAGTAAGTATCTAGAGAACATGTATGGGCATGCAATTAGGATTGGGAAACCTGATGTTCACTTAAGTGAAAAACATCTGAGATGTTATTTTTAACACCCCATGAATTTAAAAATAGATTTAATATAGAAATCATGAATGTTGATTCTCTACAAAAAAGACATTATTATAACCTAACTAATAAAAATAATTTTTTCACTTCTGTAATTTGAATATCGAAAAAGAGACATACATGGTTGCGTTCAGTAAGATATTTATACTCTTATAAGACAAACATATTTTTCTATGAATAGTAACATACCCTTATGAATGGTAACATACCCTTATGAATAGTAATGAATAATATTGAATTGTAAATTTTCCAAATAATACAAAGAGTGCCCATAAGTGTATAAGTACAATTTAGATATCTTATAATTGAAAAAATGATCATAGTATATGTCTTAGAATTTTTGCATGTGGTAAATATTTTAATTACAATTTTATAATTAATTTAATAATTTAAAATGGATATATATATTTTCATAAAATGTAATCATAAATTGTCACTTTATTTTCTTATGGTTATAATATAATTTTATAGGATCTTGATCAATTACTGAAGGTATTATAAAACAAGTTATAATTTTAATGTTATTTTTTTAATAAATTATCAATTTATTTAAAAATGAAACAAAAAATATTTAGATGATTATTTTCTAAAAAATTGATTTCATTTTTGAATTCTTCATTTTGAAAAATGGTTAGGGTGAATTTTTTGGATTTTTCTAAAATACCTGAATTTTTCATGAATTGTAACAATACAGTTTGGAGTTTCAGTATGTTTAATGACACTATTGTGATGTAATAATTAATATAAAGTGTTGTTGGACTTTTTTTTAGTAAAATATGATAGGATTTGTTCCTTTAAATTAATAAAAAAATCCCTCTCATTTACTATGAATACACACACATTCATTCATTTTCTTTCATTCCAAACTTATCATCCTCAACTTTTTCTAGTTTTACCTCCCTATTAGTCCTCCCATGTTTTATTCAATCCCCCAAGTTCCAAACCTTCAAGTCTTAGTAGTTACACTATAAGGTAAATGAATTCTCAACTTCTCTTTTCCCTTCGATGTTCTCTTTTATATGGTATGTATTTCATGTTTTCCTAACATGTTCTTATTTCTATATTATTATGTCCCACTAGTCTTTTATGATACTTTTATGATTTGGTAACCCTTTTCCCACTCATTTTAATGTTTTCAAAGACCACGTTTCATAGCCATTATACTACAAATTTTCGTCTCAAAATCTCTCTCTTTTTTCAAACAATCTTATTATGTTATTAACATTTAATTTAAATTTTTTTATGATGAGATATGTCATTACATATCCCCATTACTGTCTATATTAAATATTAATTAGGTTATATCCTTTTTCTTCTATCAAAATATTTTATGAAATATTTTGTGAACCGTTAGTCTGCCAAATTTTCACGAGGGATTTCTCAACTTTTCATTCATATCGACTTCCTTAATTTTCTTTTTGCATGTACCATTATCTAAATGATATGATAATTCTAGTACCTTATATAAACTGTAATTTTATTATCCTAATGTAATATTTCTTCATCATATCTCTTTTCCCCTCTTATACTAAAAAGGAAAACATCGCCCGAGATGTGTTTATTTATTACATTCAAGGACAACGATTTTTTAATTTTTATTACCATCTTCAATTATGGTCATGAATCATTTTTTTGTTGCACCAGGTCAGAATATATGTATTTTATCTTGTGTAATGTCCTCAAACCCTTACACCCTCATAATATAATATAATAATTAAAAACAAATTCATTATGCACAAAACCACCAAGTTAATCCAAGAGTTTATAATTATCATTTATCAAACAAGTATTCCTAATGGTATATAAAAAAATTAATTATAAAATCATTTGCATCACTATAATTTCACTAATAATATATATAAACAATTATAGATTTTTGACCGCAATTACAATGAACATCCACTCATTAATACAAGTAAACTGATCATGAAAAGAAAGGATTAAAATACTTCCAAAGCAATATTATAAAACTTCTTAAACCTGAAAAAAAGGAATTGAATTAACCTAAAATTGTTATAATAAATAAATTAATTTCAAAATAGTGTCTGGAAGTATAAATCAATGAATTTAATTTGGTTATCTAGGACACTATGATCATGTGAAGAACACCATCAGACTTAAGGTTAGGGGTTTCTTCATCTCACTTCTATTTTTGTGAGATATTCTGTATTCACTAATACTAATTGTGTATTGTGTATGTATACTTCCCATTGATGTCTCAAATCAGGAATCTTTTTATTTTCATGATATTAAATGTATCATTAAATTATTACTAATTTTGGGGAATAAGATCTAATATATTATAAGGTTGAATGTATTTTCTACCCGAGCCTCTATTTTCATTCTGATTGCTCTTATTCTCTACTCACCACAATTTAATTACTATATATTATTATTTACTACTCATAAAATCTATGTGAATTTTATATATGTTTTTACCAATCATAATCTTTCTTTTTTTAGTGGGTTTTTATGGGTTTTAAAAGAATATTTCAAAATTTCATCCTAAAATGCATGCCTGAATCAAAGAATTTCTTGAATTCTTACATGTTCTGACGTTCGCTCTATAATATGTCTTATTACATATTCATCTTTAAAAAACCACACATTTTAATGTGACAAAAATATTTTGGTTCATTACTTGTTTTATGAAATAAACCATTCCTTTGCACTTTATATTATCTTTAAAGAATTCCTTAAACCACACTAAAGTGTGCTATTTCAGATGCTTCTTTAAAAACACTTTTTAAATGATATCACATCAATAAGATTTTATTTAATCCTCAATTATAATATTAATGACCATACCTTTTATTTTCTGGGATGTAAATGTTTAAAATCTGATTTCATAAAAATTACAAATGATTTTCAAAAAAAACTCTTCTTTGCAAAGTAAAAAAGGATTTTATCATCTCAGATTAACTTTTATGAGATATATTCCTTGTTTACAACATACTTCTTACATGTGGTGTAAATAATAACCTTTATTATATCATTATAAGAGACTCATTATTCCCATGATATTTTAAGGGATTATTATTTGAATGTTTTAAGGTGTTATGAAAAAAATTTGGAATCTTTAATTATTATTTCAGAAGTTTTTTTTCTATGGTCTCATTTAAAAGTATCTTTATTTATGTCAACATCCTTTGAAAAATATGTATCCTCTAATCAAAATTGATATTGGGAGGGCATATTGTACTTGTATTATATATATGTATAACTAATGTTTTTGGACTGTCTGCAATAGGTGGGTCCTGAGATATCCATTTGATGCATCGATAGGTCTCATGAGACCAATCACTTAGCAATAACCCATTTGAGTTTGTTTCCAAGAAATCAGACAGTATTCTACCCATATAATTAAACTTTTTTGATCGTATAGTGGTATCATGTTCCAGATACATGACATCAAATTAATAAGAAATCTATTTATTCATTTTCAGTTATTACAATCCATGAGGTGTTCACTATAATGAAGTCTATGGATACAGTTTCAGTCTCAGTTTATTAATGGCTTGGGTTTTTTATTTATTCACCATTCCATATTGACTATTTAAATATGTTTATGATTTAAGTTATTTTTGATTCATGCTTATGCTATTTATAACCGTTATTGAGCATTTTATATCACCCCTTTCATTTGTTTACTATCAACAAGTTATGAGGAGGAGACCATTTATTGAGTTCTTAGGGATGTAGTTTATTAGTTTTTTTTAAATATAATGATTTTTATTTTCCCAATGTAAAATAGATTCCATTTATGTATCTAGTTTATTCAATACTCTAAAACTGATCGGTCCTTTAGGATTTTATTCCTTGTAATCGTGCCAATGTATTAAAATAATGCACCAGCTCCGGGCATCTGGGGTCTGGGCGTTACAGTAATTATCAATGTAATTTTAGTAGAAAATAAGAAAACTTGATTTATAAAATGTAGATTCGTGAACAAAACCCTAATATAGTCTATGAGGATAAACATACCATAATATCCTATTATTTTGAAAAGGAATAGATTATGTAGATATTTCTAGAAAATACATCCATTTTTGGATAATAAAAGTGGATGTGGTTCTGGTAAATATGTAAATAATATTGAAAACTTCAACATGGAGTTTCGGTCTTGACTTGTGGTATCCTGGTACACGACAATGGGCCTTACTGTGAAACTTGTTTGAGACTCACAGGGGATATTATTATGATAATTGATATCTTATTTACCCACCATTATAAAGGATTTATTCCCCAAAAGTAACCAACAAATATGGTTCTAAGATTTACGATGCATAAAATGCATGGTATGTGTTACAACATGTTTATATTTATAGATAGTTCATAATTTTATGAGTTAATATATAATATGGAATTGATTAAAAATGGTACCTAGTAGAAGTAATGATAACTTCACTAATGAATGTTATGTGAATAGTAATAATAATCATATATATAAGGCACATAATCCATATTTTCAAATTAATATTTTCCCCCAAGTATCCTCATAATGGAGAAAATTGTAAATGTGTTAAAAAATAATGTAAATAATTCTATGAGTCCCATTGATTTGAAGGGAAGAAAAAAAACTAGGATGGAAGAGAAATACAAGGATAAATGGAAGTTGTTAAATAAGGGTTTTCCCACATGTGATAAATATAGAAAGAATCATCTGGGTAAATTCATAAAGTGAATGTGGTTTTGTTATAAGAGTGGACAAAAATGGAACCAATTTTGTGATTTCAAGGGCATGAAAATGGTTTCTGATGTATAATGCTTCAACTGTAAGGAGATGAGACTTAATACGAATCAATGTCTCAAGCATTAAAGGAATATGCACCAAATGATGATACTAGATAAGGATCATGTTATGGTACTTTGGTAGATGAAGTGGAAGGTTTTATATGCCTCATTAAGAATCACTTCATTTGAATATTTTATCAGTAATGTATTAGATAAAAGAATTTTTGAATATATGAGTATTGAAATGCAATACTATTTCATTATTATTTTGAGGACGTATGATGAATTATACCAAGGATAAGTAACTTTGTAGAAAGTTAGTATCTTGGGGAAGTATATGGTTGGGGGAAAGACAACCCTTTATATATATATCTGATGTTGACATAATGATGAAGAAGTGATTGATTCAGATAAGTACTAACTACATTGGCACTAATTTTTTAATTGTCGAGAAGTGTTCCATGATGTCATCAAAGATGTTTACAACAATTTTAGATTTTAATATTATAACCAATAACATGTATCTTACTTAATAGATATATAAGAATGCATGGTTTTTATTGTAATTCAAGTTTTCACCGTATTTGAAGAGGATACATGGTGAAGTTATACACAGGTTTGGAATGTGAAAATTTTTACCTGCTTTATATTGATTAAGGGTTAATGATATGTTCAAATTGGATATTCATAGACCATAATTCAAAATTGTTGAATCATTATATTTTGGAATTTATACCCATATATGAAATGTATTAAGTTGAAATTTGTATGAGATTTTATAGGTTAATGTATTACTTCACCATATGTCGTAACTTGTGCTAAGTGATGTTGTATAGATAGTTCAAGGTGCAATCAAAGAACAGGTTTGTAAATAGAAACATATGGTTATATGCTTATAGAGTGGAATAATTCTTCAAATCAAGGAAAATAGTCTTTAATAAAAAAATTCATATTATCATAATCTTTGATAATATCAATGTATTTTTTATACAGTTGTTTTTAGTTTTTTAGTAGTCAAACTTTAATATGAACATGTTCTCTATCACATTCTATCAGAACTTCAAACGTTATATTTTTATTCCATGTCCAGGTATCTACTCCCAACTAATATCACCTCATTCAAAATTATATGTTTTTGGGTTGACCACCTCTTTTCCCTAAACCCTTTTTAGGGGGATGTTTTATTCACAATATTTCCAATGTGGGATTCCGCAATGAAATTTTCAACCATAATCCTTTAACATTCAATGTGTCGTTTCGAATTGTGAGGAATCAATTCTGTTTGTGAGGGAATAATGTTACACCCCAAGAATATACATATAGATTTAATATAGAAACATTAAACCCTAATTCTCTACAAACAATAATTTATTATAACCCAATTTTTCAACTTATATAATTTGAATTTTGAAAAAATGACTTACACGGTTGTTTTCAGTAAGATATTTGGACATTGATAAGACAAACATAATATTCTATGAATAGTAACATGCCCTTATGAATATTAACATACCCTTATGAATAGTAATGAATAGTAAATTTCCAAAAAAGTAGAAACTTCCCCCATGAGTGTATAAATACGATTTATACATCTGATAAGTGAAAAAATGATCATATTATAAATATTGGTATTTTTGTATGTTTTAAGTATTTTAATTACAATTTTATGATTAATTTAAGGATTTAATATGGAAATATAATTTCATAAAATGTAAACAAAATATGTCACATTGTTGTCTTATGGTTATAAAATAATTTTATGGGACCTTGATTAATTTCACATTGTGTTATAAAATGACTTACAGTTTTAATGTTTTTTTGGAATAAATTTTTATTTCATTTAAAAATTAAATTAAAATTATTTAGAAAATAATTTCAAAAAAATGGATTTCACTTTTGAATAATAAAAATCGAAAAATGTTTTGGGAGAATATTAAATTTTTTTCGAAAATAATTGAATTTTTCTTGAATAGTAAAAATATAATTATGATTGTTTGTTTGTTTAATGACATCATAATGATGTTATAATTAATATAAAGTGACAGCTGACTTTTCTATAAGAAAATATGATATGAGGTAACCCTTTAAATTAATAAAAAACTTGCTCTAATTTACTTTAAATTCTCACTTATTCCCTTATTTTCATTCATTCTAAAAATCACCATCCTCAATGCTCTGGTATTTTTACCTCCCAATCAGTACTCCCAAGGTCTCTTCAATCCCTCATGGTCCCAACTATCATGTCTTAGGAGTTACTCAATAAGGTAAGAGAATTCTCAACCTCTCTTTTCTCATCCAAGTTCTCTTTTATGTGGTATGTATTTCATGTTTTTATAACATGTTCTTATTTCCATATTATATAATCCCTATACTTTTTATGAGACTTTTATGAATGGGTGACCCATGTCCCCCTCTTTTTAATGTTTTCTAAAACCATGTTGCATAACAGTTATGCAGAAAATTTTTTATCTCAAAATTTCTCTCTTTTTCAAACACTCAAATTATTTTATTATCTTTAAAATTAAATTGGTTTATTATGGGACATGTCATTCTATATCCCCCTTAACTTCCATATAATGTATGAATGATTTGATACCCTTTTGTCTCATAAAAATATTTAATGAAATAATATGCGATGTCTTTAAGATTCTGAATTTTCGTGAGGGATTTCAGAACTTTTCATTTATTAAGAAGTCCTTTATTTTAATTTTTTATCTCCCCTATTAAAAATAATAAATTAAACCAGGTACCATACATGAACTTTAATTGTATTATTATAAAGGATTATTTCATCATCATTTATATTTACCCTCTTATACTAAAAATGAAACCACTGTCCATGATGTGTTAATTTATCACATTCAAGGATAACAGGTTCTTAATTACTATTACCATATTCAGTTATTGTCATGAAACCATATTTTTGGTTTAAATAGATCAGAATATATGTATTTCATCTTATGTAATGTTCTGAAACCCTTACACCTTCAAATATAAAAAAAATAATTCAAAACAAATTCATTATGCACAATACCGCCATGTTAATCCAGTGTTTATCATTATATTTTATCAAACAATTAATCCTCATAGTTTATAAACAAATTAATAATAAAATCATTTTCACCCCTATAATGTTAGTATTAATATATATTAGCAATTTTGGATATTTGAACACATTTCAAACAAACTTTCATTATTGAATACAAGTAAACCAATCTTGAAAACTGAGGGAGAAAATTCTTTCAAAACAATAAAATTTAACCTCTTAAACTAATCAATAAAAAAATGAATGAACCCAATAACGTTATAATAAATAATTTACATAAATAAGAGGTTATGGAAATATTATTTAATGAATTTAATTTGGTCATCCAAGACACAAAGATCATGTGAAGAACACCATCAAACTTTAGGTAAGGGGTATTTCATCTCACTTCCATTTTTGTGAGATATTAAGTATTCAATAAGACTTATTGTGTATGGTTTAGGTATACTTACCAATTATGTTTCAAATAAATAATATTTTATTTTTATGATATTAAATGTATTATTTAGTGACTATTAAATTTGGGTCATACACTTCAATTGATTATAATGTTGTAAGTATTTTCTACATGAACCTCTATTTTAATTTGTGTTGTTCTTATTCTCTACACACCCAATTGATATTATTATTTATTCTAATATACAAATAATAAATTCATTTTCAATGTATTTTATATATTTACCAATATGAATCCTTCTTTATTTTCTGAAAAGTTATGTATTTTAAAAAATCTTTCAAAAAATTATCCAAAATCCACCCTCGATACTAGGAACTACTTGAATTCTTACCTATTTTCATGTTCACTATATATTCTACTCTAAGACATATTTATCTTTCAAAATTATGATATTTTAATTTGAAAATTTTATTTTGGTTCATTTCTTGTTTTTTAAGGAAAACCTTCCTTTCCACTTTAAAATATCTTTAATGAATTCCTTAAACCACAATAAATTTTTCTATTCCAAATGTTTCATTAATATTTTTTTTCTATTGATTTCACCTAAATAATATTTTATTTAAACCTTAAAAATAATTTCGATTACCTTCCCTTTTATTTTATGGTATATACATGTTTACAATCTGATTTCATGAAATTTAGAAATGATTCTCCAAAATAACTCTTCTTTGCAATGAAAAAAATGATTTTCTCATATCACTTTATCTTTTATGAGATATATTTCATGATCATAACATACATATTAATTGTAGTTCATTTAATACCATTTATTATATCATAAAAAGAGTCTCCATATTCTCATGATAATCTAATTTATTATGATTTTAATGTTTCAAGGTGGTATAGGACACTTTTGAAGGATAGTGATTTATTTCCTCAAAATTTTTCAATGGTATAATTTCAAAGTATCTTTATTTATGTCAAAATCCTTTGATGAGTCTGTATCCTCTAATCTATATAGGTTTTGAGAAGGAATATTGTACTTGTGTTATATCTTTTTATAAATAATTTTTTGGACTTTCATCTATGGGTGGGGAATGATATATCCCCTTCATGCATCGATTTATCTCATGAGAAAAATAAGTTGGAGACCAACCCTTCGAGTTTGTTTCCAAAAAATAAGACAGGTTTCTACCCACAGACATAAACCATTTCAACGATATAGTGGTATCATAAACCAGATACATGAATTACAATTAATAATCAATATATTTATTCATATTCAGTTATTACTATCCATGAGTTTTTCACTATGAACAATCTATGGATATAGTTTTAGTCTCAGTTTATTTGTGGAATGTGTTTTTTGTTTTATTCACCATGCCATGTTGACTATTCCATTTTTTTGTGATTTCAATTATTTTTGATTCTTGATTCTTCTATTTATAACCCTTACTAAGAATTTTAGCTCACCCTTTTCATTTTTTCTCTTCAACATTTTATGAGGAGGAGACCATTTATTGAGTTCACATGGATTCAGTTCATTAGTTTTTTTTCTGTATAATGTTTTGTTTTTTTTCCAATGTAAAATGTGTTCTATGTATGTACCTAGCTTCTCCAAGACTACCAAACTGATCGGTCTGTCAGGATTTGATTTCTTGTAATCATGAAAATGTATTAAAATAATGCACAATCTCTGGGCTTTTGGGGTCGTAGAATTTTATTAATACTTGGACGAGACTTGACTCAATCCTTAAAGATTATTCCCAGGTATTCCCAGAAGTGGGGTGCTCATGTTTCATTGAGATTAATGGGTGGAACCCATGTGTTTTTTATTCAGGAAGGTTATCTATTTTTGGCTCACAATTGTTTTGTATTTCAAACACTAAATGGACTTAATTAATATTACCAACCTTCAATTACTCCATTCTAGGTATTAATGAACTATCATGAAGGTTTTGGAAGACTTGGGTGAACCACAAGGGTGACCAGATTAGCAATTATGCTTCAGAGAAATCCTTCGACAATAATTAAGACCCCAAAGTGTTTATTTAAAGAAGAATAAGTGACATTTGGTGAAATGGTGGTGGGTCACGCAAGTGGGTTGAGTGTCAGAACTGGGCGCACAAGTACCCTACGCGCCGACAGATCCTTGGCCTGACAATGGAAAACCAATTTTCTAGTATTTTAAAATATTGATATTCTACATGTATTTCTCCTTATATTTCTATGTAATTTCCCTTTTTCACTTTTTAGAATCTGTGATAGAACATAGTGTCATCAAAATACATCCTCATAATTGGATCTATAATTAAAAGAGGATCATATCTTGAGGTAATGTTATAAAAAAGGAATAAATAAGTTGATGTGGCATGCAACATGTAGCTTATGAAGAAATGGTGTGCAAGGTGTTAGTGTGTAGGGTGATTTTAATCAATAATATATATAGTGGCTTCACTTCGGTGAAATTTTCAAATAATTCTAGAAATCTATCTCTCAGCATGCATGTATTTTTGCTCAGATGGTCCTATCGATCACGCTTCTTCTGTATGTTTTTGATTTGCATGCCAAAACAAGGGCACTATACCTGAACGCTAGATTTATACATCCGCGCCAATATCAGACATGAGGGAATTAATTCCTTTGTCAATTTTTCATAATTTCATTCTAAAAAACATCTAAAATGCGATTACTTTAAAGAATAATTTTGACCTCTTGTTCTGGTTCAATGTCTCCCAAAAGAATCAGAACCACTAATGAATTGGCCAGTAAGAGATTTCATGTTATGAAGAAGTTTTTTGGACAGGATTACATTGACTTCGATGGCACCACACTCCTATACTTGGAAAATTATCCGATGAAATATCACTTCAATTTTCCCAGCAGTACTTATTTTCCATTATATATTAATGGTCATATAAAGGATGTAAAAAAACCGGACCCGCAGAATTATATTCCACTTTCCGGGTTTCAAGAATAGACCAATTTCTTGTCTACCAATATTTCTTTTGTGGGCACATACATCCACGATGGGACAACATATAAGGGCCATTTCATATATCACATCCCGTGTGGTCCCAATTTGAATGAAGAGACCCTTGAGCTATATACACACTACTATTCATCCAACTTTCGAGATTCTCAAACATATCAATCCAAAGGATGGAAGAAATGTTTAGATTTCGACCCAAGAGGGGATGTTAAACCCACATGGATTTGGGCATGTTGGGTATGAAATATTTATACCGACTTTATGGATGACATAAAAGGTTTTGGGATTAAGGTGGATATATGGGTCAGGCAAACCTATGTTTATCATAATGGAAATGTTGTGCTAAAGTTACTAAGAAGATGGATTCCATAAACTAACACCTTACATTTAACATGTAGAGAAGTCGACATCCATTTGTGGTATGACTACATGATCTCTAGAGCTCCAATACATGAAGATATGTACGATGAGTTTATTCCTCCCATGGTGACATTGAATGAATAAGAAAAGACACCATCCTTGGTTTTTGAGATGATGAATATATTTTATAAACTCAATAATATTAACACAACGAAGTCCCACACAAGAAGGGATATTCATCCAGAGGAGTGGATTTAAATATTGTTTGTCATGAAAGAGTGGAAGGTTCCCACTTTCACTCATCCAAAAAGTATTCCAAAGGCAGAAAAGATAGGTACACCCATCACATTCTAGCCAACATTAGGGAAAGGATAGTTTTAGAAGTTGGGGTATGAATTCAATTCCAAAATTCATATGAAGACACATCTTTTAGGTTTCCTGGCCTTGTAGATCAGTGTGTATCTCTTATCGGATCAAGATTACAAGGGATTAGTAAGTCTAGTAACTTTTATTATTGTGACCAAGCTAACATAGAAGAGGATGGTAGGGTTGGAGGCCTTTAATTTGGAAAAGATTCAGAGGAGCTAACTACATATTTACAGATAGATGTCTCATTTCAGAATAGTGGGACCATTCCTAGTCTTATGGGGTGTATTGCCACTCATTTTAGAACATATCTTGTTAAAATTAGGGTACAGGTCTTTGGATGTTCATTCCAACCATTTTTTCAGGCTTTTTTGGCATTTCACTGATGTCTCTGACTGCTTATGATAGAGTGAGTGTGTTCAAGTAATTTCAAAATTTTCCCATATAGGAATCCACCAACATGACGATTTTCTGATGATGATATGGAGAGATTACAGAAAAGGGAATATATTCTATCTTGCAGGGTTGGCGTATTAGCCACTCAGACTTACGGGGAAATCATATGCAAG
Source organism: Viscum album (assembly GCA_963277665.1). Classification (NCBI taxonomy): domain Eukaryota; kingdom Viridiplantae; phylum Streptophyta; class Magnoliopsida; order Santalales; family Viscaceae; genus Viscum; species Viscum album. Next base: position 943,373,642 of record OY728129.1, read on the forward strand.
GCCTATGCTCCTTATATATTCACACGTCAAGTGAATTGTCTGTAGTAAATTACCATATCTCTTCATATACATGTCCTATTAGAGAAACATCTGATTATATCATGAAAAATATGGTTGATAAAAACTATGGAGAAAACTAGAGCAATATTTAATTTAACTGCCACCAATGAGATAAACATATTGACCATCTGGTACACTAATAACTAAGCTGTATCATACCCAGAAGGGGGGTTAAACCATGTTGTCCCTTGAGTGGGGCTAAAGAGAGGTATAGATAAGGAATGATTTTGTTTGGATGATAATTATTTATCATGAGGGGATGATTCATTTGATTCATAGGGTGGAGGTGACGACACTCCAAGATCACCAAAGAGACCTCCTGAAAAATATAATCCACATGTCAAAGTAAAGAGAGAAACACAATGATTCTCTACTAAAGATGTAACAAGCTGTACTATTCACCATCACTGAGAAGAGAAATGAGTCCCATTTTCTCACCCCCATCTATGAATCAAGGAATTAGGAAGAAAATGAATTCCAAAACACGGGGATCCTATTCTCAAACCTCTAGAATGTACTTCAATTATACATGACCAGAGGATGTTCAAACATGGAAAAACATTCATTGTGATTTTGAAACCATGTGTATTGATTTGTGAGAAGGGTTTCATATTCCAGGCACAGGGGATCTATGCGAATCTTATGATATTATTTTAAGAACATCCTTGATGAAGTGATAATATACATATGAGAACTGCAAATGATCATACATGCAACCAACAAATCATTACCACCACAAAGCAGGTGAATGAAATGTTAGATCGTGGTTCCACTAAATGGATTAAAATTTCATTAGAAAAAGAATGGAATGTTTTTGTGGATCTGGAAGATGTATGTTACCTTTTTCTCACATAATTTTTTAATTTTCAATTTGAATTTACTCAATGAATTGTTATAAAGGGGAAATATTATTTTAACTTGTAACCATATAAATAAAAATTGACTAAAGCTCCATCACCACAATATTTCTTTGGTGGTAATGCTCATAGAGATATTAGATCACCCCATGAAAAGGGAGAGATATCTCCAGGCCAATATTCCATGGACGATGAGACAAAAGGAGCTACAAGCCTCCAATAACTGTTTTTAGAGATGATGATGCAAGTCCTCCAATGAAGGCAAAGTAACAAAATCATCAAATAAAGGAGACAAAATTTAAGAATATTTTGACTAGTGGTAAGGATTGCTGAAAACATGAATTTTATCCTTATTCATATAATGTGTTTAAACTACATAGAATTGTAGTAGATTATTTTTTTCACTCTTAATTAAATCACTGATAATCTTTAAGAAACTATGGTGGGTGATTCTAAACATGAAAAAAAATACTTCTAACTTGGTGGTTCCTGAATAGGAATTTAGGAAAAAGGATACAACATATACTCCTTACATTGCTTCTATTCTTGCTATCAGAATTAAGGAAGGATATTGTAAATCAGAAGTGCTTCATGTGATAATAAATTTAACAACATCTGACTTCTATCATGATATAATTTAGGTTCATCGCATGTACCAACATATAATGTGACACATGATGCTGACCCCACAACTATTGCTGAGGAAACTATTCTGGGTCAAAATATGTTAGAGGAAGATTATGAAACAACCACTACGAGTGCTCCCACTAGTGATACTAACATGGGATCTCAGATATCATTGGATGCTATGATGAATATTAGTATGTATTTTGAAGAATTATTTGAAAAAGTAAATATTCCAAATGATTTCTGAAGATTTCGATGTTCCTTGTATAGAACCAACTGGATTAAAGTTTTCATTTTTTGTCATATTAATCTTATTATACATAATTTTCTAACCATGATTTGTTAAAATATGTAGTTGCATCTAATGAAACAGCTGTAGCGACGATTCCTAAAGGAAGCGTCAACATCTCTGTCAATCCTACCATTATAGATACATTGGATCTGGTGAATGTTGAGACAAAAAAATCTTCATTAGATTTATTTAGAGGATTATAAGAAAAATAATGAAATAATTCCCCACTAAGAGACATCAACCAAAACTGTTGAAACAAAGAATATTTGTGAGGAGTCTTCTTAAGCTGCCTAACTATTCTTAGGTAAGGGATACTGAAATTATGATTGTGCTCACTCTTGTCATCCCTTGAAACTAACTAAATCATAATTTTTAATTCACCATATAGGATTATCATCTTCAATGGCTAGATCTGGAGGTAAAGCCTCTATATCATCTCAAAAAAGTATTAGTAAGTGAAGAAACAACTGTGAAGGAAGGATAAGAACTAAGAACTTATTTAGGTTCATTAATCCAAAAATATGTTCCTCCTTATGATAGTGATTCTGAATCAAACTCGAAATATCAAAATTCTCTTAGTCTTTCATGTCTCAAGGCATGAAAAAAATATATGGAAGATAATTACTGAAATTCCCCTGGAGGGATTACCCCCCTAATTCCACTAATCTCATCTCTGTTCATTAAGAAGGGATTTGGAAATTTTGAATATCATGACATTCATACTATAGTCAAAGAGATTATCCGAAAAAGGGAGAAAGTGTAGAGGATTTAGAAATATCTAATAAAAACTAGAATATTGGTCAACATTGATGAATTCCAGGTACTGTTATCCCAAGATGAGTCCAACCATACTACAATGTTGAAAGAACTAAAGATTTTTTTAAAGAAAAGGATCTTCCACAGTAGCATCTTCTATTAGAGTTAAACATTATCATAGGGGAGCATGACCAGCTTCATGACCCAACAAGAGAATTTCATAAGGATGGTGCAAAAACAAATACAAATGCTAAGGAAGCACTTCATGATGCTAAAGAAAATGAAACTGGTCGGCTAACTGAACATGACAAGAATCTGATGGGGTTCAAGATTCCATTATTCAAATTAGTTGTTATGTAGAAAACCTCTAGTGATTTATGACAGAGAGAATCTAGTTTGTGGATGTTCCACTATGGATTTGTTTTATGCACAAATAAAAATATTTTTGTCTTTAATCATCTATGTCTTCATCCTTGCTATTTTTTAACTATTCCAATGCACCTATTAAGCATATTTTTATTTTTACTACGGTTATACAGAAATACCTAGAGCCTTTGAAACTTTTTGATTTTTTATTTCTCAATATTTTCTAAACCATACCAAAAAATTTAAGTCTAGGGACCTGAGACTCCACTTTTTTCAAGAGTTTGCATTGCCAGTTTTCAATATGGTGAGTAGTATGTCTCTTTATAATTGGTAGTTTGGAGTCCTGCATGTTAGACTAAAAAGGATTGTTTTTATATTTGAATAGTTCTGGCCGTAAATTTCGAAATTAGATCCCAAACAAGGTTCAGTGACTAGGAATTGCTCTAATATTATTTAAATTATTATAAATGGAATCATTAGTCATGATTTTTATGGTCCCAAACTCTAAATAATTTATAATCATAAAGGGGGTATCTTCCAATAATGAAGTTACAATTATTTGAAAACCCATTATAGGGGTTTCATTATGCAGGTCCATCTAGGGCATATGTTGTATAACCAAATAGTGGTATCCTTTAACTGTCATGCCCATTATGTAGGAAACGTATTCAAGGCCACCTAGGGAAACACACTGCATAGTCTCAAAAAAGAGATATTTTGAATTTAACATTTTATTGTTCATAAAAAATGGAAATTAATATTTTGGTGACTCAAGAACAGAGTGGGTGGTTTTTCCAAGGAAATGTACTTTAAAAATAAAGGGTTATCTATGATGAAATATTTTATGAATGGAGAAACCACTTCTATAAAATTTGGTGTATGAGGAATGGTAACAATTTTTTAGAATGGGGATTTCTGTTACCATGCTATGTAGTTCCAAACTCATGTAGTGAGGACATTGTAATGTTCATTTTTAAGTAATGTAGGGTGGATGTTGGACTGTGTAGTTTTGAGTAACATAGTGAGGACATTGTACTCTCCAGTTTTAAGCCTTGCGGTGAAGACATTGTATTGTGCATTATTATGTCATGTAGTGAGGATGCTGGGTGGATTTAATTTATGGTCATTATCCTTGACCAAAGGATTGAGACTCTCCAATTTCTTGATAATATTTTTGGAAACATATTACCTTGTTCAATTATGTAAGGGAAGAATTGTAACCTGTGATTTGGGAATTTATGGGTTTAAAGATTGATATGGGAAAAGAGATAAAAGAAATTAGAAAAATTAATTCCGTAGAAGGATGTTACCCTTATTTAGAGAACCTGTTATGGGGGTTGTATTATGTAGGGTCATCTAGGGAATATGATTTATATCCAAATAGTGGATTTTTTTACTAACCGACCCATTATATATGTAACTTATGCAAGGACACATAGGGGCACATAATGCATAATTAGGAAAAATATCTTTCAAAATCTTGAAATTCTATTGCTAAAATATGGATAAAGGTTAGGGATACTCATATCATTTACAACACATAGTTTGGTTTATAGATTAAGGTACTTGAATATGGAGAGAGTATTTCTAATCATGATTTCCAAAGAATCGGAGGAACGTGTTTTCTACGAAGGACTGGCCTAAACGTAAGAAGTATGGAATTTGAAGTTTTAGATCAGATGACTAGGAAAAAAATGAAAATAATAGATGATATGTGGTCTAATTATCCAAGGTTATTTCATATTTCATTGAACACATGGAGAGGAAAATATGTGAACTTGGGTCTTGAGGACTTTCAGATCAAGAGAAAGGAATTGGAGAAAATATACATTGATGAATACATTTAAATAAATATTCTTGTATATTTTCATAATATATTGAAGGGGAAAAGATAATTTAACCATGAACTAAGTTACCATCATTGGAAAAACCCATTATGTGGGTTGTATTATGCAGGGTCAACTATGTCATGTCCTACATAAGAAAATAGTGGAATCTTTTGACTGACATGCCCATTATGTAGGGAACTTAATCAAGGACACCTAGGGGTACATTCATTATTGATAGGTAAAAGAGTTCTCAGATATCAAAAAATCGGCCACCAAAATCCATACGAACGATTATGAAGTAGTGAAAATATTCAGGATTAAGAGTGTGAAATACAAAAGGGGGTAATGTTCAATGCACAAAAGATATATTTGAATCATCATTTTCCACGAGTTTGGAGTACCCTAAAAAAGATCTAATTAATATGTAAAATGGGGACATTATTATTTTCTTATTGGGATCTCTATATAGAGAACACAAAATGAAGACTCCCATGTAGATTTTTCATTATATGTGGAAAAGAGATAGAAAATTATCCCATGGCTAGGACTAGGAGTTGATGACTAGCTTTCAATATGTATATCAATTGGATGAGAATCAATACATACAGAGTTATTTGGATGCTTTTATTTTTAATTTTGTTCATCAAGAAAATTATGTTGTGCAGTTTTGAGTCACGCAGTAATAACGTTATGTGATTCCGACATAAAAATGGAATATTTCAGCTGTACCAGGGAATTAATTCCAGCTCTTACTACATATCTCATATGTTTTAGAATCAATACATACATAGTTCTTTGAACATTAACTATATAGTTTTGATTCATACATAGAGGAATAAAGTGTTTTTAGCATGACTGGGCCCAAGATTGGATATTTAGTCATCTCTGTGCATCCCATTAAAATTAGAATCAAGCCAAACATATTCTTTGAAACAATCATTTCTCACACTATTTGACATTCAATTGGGAGATGGGGGATTTTAACACATTTTGGAAGAATGATTAAATTAAAGACATAAAGTGGTATGAAGATCAAACAATGTATCTTAAAAGGGAACTCTGTATAGATCCCGTTCATATAAAGAAGGTAAAAAAGGACATAAATTGTTTTTGTGGTTACCGATGGGCCCACTATTGGAGATCCAAGCATCTCTACATATCTCATTGAAAATGAGAATCCAAACATGCATAGTTCTTGAAATGAGGACCCTATGCAGATTTGATTTATATATGGGTAAAAATGGAACTCATGTGCCACTAAGGAGTAGTAATGATTTCAATGATGCTTTCATATGGAATCTCTTAAAGTCAAATAGAGAATATGTTAACCGTAAAATTTAATTATTTGTAAGGAGGAAAAATGATGTCATGACATTTAACATCATGTGACAAGGAAAAAGATGTTACACATTTTATATTCATGTAAAATGGATGTTTATGGTTGTTATGCAGTTTAATGTCTTGCAACAAGGACTTTGGTCAGTGCAGTTTAGAGTCATACATCAAGGACATTATGTTATGTGCGATTGAACAATGTACATCTTCATGAATCTCGCATTGGTTGGTGTTGTAATATGATATCCATCTATTGAGTTTAGAGAATAATGTCCATTCGAGTCGACCTTATGTATGGAATAAGTTCATTACTATTTTGGATCAATATTTTTGGGTTTCATTCCAGGTACCCTTAGAGTCTTGGGGACTAATACCAATTCTACTTGAAGAAATGTGTGGGGGAAAAAATTCTTGTTGAATGATTGTTCTATTCTATTATCGCAGACTTCTTAATGATGGAATGTATGAAATATCTATTGTTCTAATCATTCTAGTTCATAAAATCATTCATGAGACCTTCCATATGTGGATAACTGATCACAGATTCAAATGTAGAGGGGAGGCAATTGAAGTTTAATTGAAAAACTACTTTTGTTCTCTAAACCAATGAATATGGGGTTTCATGAGTGGCAATAGAAGTTGTTGTCCGATAAGCCCATGAAGAATGAAAAAGTTTATCAGTCCATTATTTCTTATCTTTATCCACCATTTTTAGGATTATATTTGATAGGGACTTATTAAAAGCCTCTATCTATCAATTATCCACTGCATGATAGTGAGATGAATGGTTGGTTTTGATATTGTTCTCATGATATAAATTCTTTACCTCAAAAGAACAATAAGTGTTGTTTTTCCATGTTAATATAGTACAATGGACACCAAGTCTGTTGATGATGTTATCATTGACAAAGCTAATATAAATTTGTCTCTGACTTCATTGAGAGGTATAGCCTCATTCTATTTGGAGAAGAAATCAACACCAGTATTTATATACTTGAATTGGTTAGCCAAAGCTAGAGGATAAGTTTATACTACATCCATTCCCTAATGTGAAAAATGGCATGGAGTATTAAGCGGTATGTAAGAAATCTGGGGGTGGGGTTGATGAATGAAGTTGTTATGCACTTGGTAGGGATGACATTTCTTGGTGAAATCTGTGCAATCATATATCATTGATGGCCAGAAATATCTAAGACTTTGGATTTGATAAGAAAACCTATACCCAAACTGGTGAGCACCACAAGCTCCGGCATGTACATCTTTAATGATAGTTACTATTTCTTCTTCATCAATACACCAGAAAAGTATTCAATCAAAGTCACATTTTTAGAGGATCTTCTGGTGATCTAGACCCTCATAAAGAGTGAAATTGGCCACTCGTCAATGGATCTTTTCTTTTTCAGCTCTATTTGGTGGAAGTACTCCTTTTTGACGGTATTCTATTATGGGTATCATACATCCTATGGTATGACCATATAGCTCCTAAATAGGGATAATTTCATTAAATACCTATGTTATATTAATATAGAAAGGTTAAACAACATGACAATGGGAACTAATGATGATTCTCCTGTCCCAGTTTGGATCTTCCAGGGATTTGGATGCATTGTCCTATGCATCAACTTGGGAATTTCGTGATCGTGGGACATAATACAGTGATGGATCTAAGGGAAATTCATCCATGAACCCTTTGAAATAATCATAAAAAGTGATAAACTATTTTTTTCTGATTTCATAATCCCCATTGACTTGTTTGATTACCAATAGTGAATCGGCATTCACATTTAGGTGGTTCAATTGTACCCGGAGTGTCGATTCAAGGCCTACAATGAGAGAATGATATTCTAACTCATTGTTAGTATTGCCTTCTAATAACATAAATGAATATGGAAACAATTTATTTTCTAGGGAGATAAGAACAATTTCTAACCCAATATTATTGATTTTAGGGTTTTCTATTCTCTTCCCCATTGGACTTTAGAAGCACCATCAATGTGCATTTCCCATGTTTGGGGATTATCATGAATATAGAAGACCTATTTATCTAAATGTTTATTATTCAATGATGTATCTTCTATATATGTGTGTTTGTTAAGGAAATCTGGTAAGGCTTGTCCTTTTATTGCTTTTTTGATGCACAAAATGGATATCAAACTATCGAAAAATAATTTCCCATCATGAAAAAAGTCATGTAATCATAGTATGACTAGGGATAAATTTTAGGTGGTTGTTGTGTGATAACAATTAGACAATGAGTTGTTTCATGTAGTGAATCATGTTCTCTACTGACAATATTAATGCCAGTAAACACTTCTCGATACATGAATATTGAGTCTCTATGTCAGGAATAGTTCGACTGAGATAGTAAATTCTATTTTCATTCCCAGAATCATTCTTTTGGGAAAGGAAGGAACCCATTGACCAATCTAAAGAATTAAAATAGAAAATAAGTGGCTTTCCATAAACAGGTAGCATTAATACTGGTGGACACAAGAAATATTCGTTGAGGTTATCAAATTCCACTTAGCAGTCTTCAGGCCACTGAAAGGTGACTCGCTTCTTCATTAATCTGGTGAAGTGTAAACACTTGCCTTCTAAATTGGTGATAAAGCACTAAATATTTGTCAATTTTCCTTGAATTCCTCCTAATTATATCAAATTTCTAGGTGGTGACATTATAGATATTTCTTTTGTCTTCTGATGATAAAATTTTATGCCATGATGGAATACAATGATGCCGAGTTGTTTTCCAAAATTTACCCACCAAAAAACATTTCAATAGATTCATATTCAAATTATTTTGCCAATGTTTATTGAATATGAAATCCAAATCAGTCATGTGATTGGAACATTTTCTATATTTAACTACCATATCCTCCATGTAACATTCGACTGACTTTCCTAAAAAGGGTTTAAAAATATGGTTCACAGCACGTTGATATGTTGCACATACATTCTTTAATTCAATGGGAATTACTCGATAGAAAAACCCACCACGAGGGGCTTGAAAGGTTGTATATTCTTCATCTTATGGGTCCATTTAAATTTTATTGTACTTGGAGTATCCATCCATGATGTAATGAGATTCATAGACACCATTAGAATCAATTAATAGTTATTTAATCAGAATTGGAAAGTCATCATTGGGAAAATATCAGTTAAGATCAGTAAAATAAAAAAAAACATGGATTTTCCCTTTCTTATATTTCACTTGTACAATGTTGGACATCCATTTAGGATATTGGACCTCACTGAAGAAGTTATCCTTAATAATCTTGTGAACATCAGCTTCAATTTTAGTGGCATGAGTTGGGTGTATTCTTCTTATTACATGCTTCAATCCTCAATGATCTTTTAGAAACCCCATGTGATGATTTACTATATCAGGATTATGCCCCTAGATTTTTGAATAATTCCTTCAAAATATATCTTAATGTTTCATTAAAAATGATTTATACATCTCTTTCTTTTAATAAGTCATGGAAGCACAAATTAGAGTGGAGCATGGATCTTTTTCTCTTCCCAGATTTATTTCTTTGAGCTCATCCACAGTGGTAGAGACACCTTCCTAAAATGATGGAGGAGAATCCTTGATATATTCTTATTATTCTTCCCTACATTTAACTTCTTCAATTTCTTCTTTCATAGTAGGTGATAAAGCTAAAATTTTATTGATAGGGGAGTAGTCAGTAGTTGAACATCCTGAAGAAGAGGCCTCTATTTCTGTCCCTACTGATGATGAAGGGTCTTCCTGGAGTATTGAAGAAGAATTTATGGGTTGGGAATCAATATCCTTTTCTTCCATTATCATTGTTACAACTTCTTCTATCCTGATTGTTTAAGAAAATACTTTCTTCTATTCAGTGGATGAAACGAAGTCGTCTCTATTTAAGCTATCACTACTGCTTGATAAATTAACAATCTCTCCCATGCCGTGAGGCTCGATTTTCATAATTGACTTTTTGGAAGTCACTGGGAGAGTAATCAGATTTTGGTCTATCCTTTCAATTTTATTAATATGAAACACATATTCTATAATCAAATGTTTTAATCGGTTAGATGGGATATTTTATAGTCCATTCATAGCATTGATTCTAGTTACCTCTTTTTTCATGGACATCGTTCCATTTCTGTGATAGAATTATTCCACAATATACTAAGATTCACATGTTTTGAATAGATTCTTATCACTATACTATTTCCCAATTTGAACATTGATGGAGTACTAGATACATTTGAGATATGATGTAGGGATGGATACATTTTGATGTAGCCAAGGCCTTCCAATAATAATGTTAAAGGTTGTGTCTTTACGGAGAATCAATTAATATTAATCAAACACATGATCTCCAAACTGAGTTCTGAGAGTAATTCCATCTATATTTTCTTTTGTCATTCTATTTATAAACTTGAAACATTAATGTGGAAGGAGGTTGGTCATAATAGGTAAGGCCCAATCGACAAAGTGTGTGGATGGGAATGAGGTTGACTCTTGAGCCATCATCAATGAAGGATCGTTATAAGTATGTATCATTAACTCTACTAGATAGATACAAGGGAATAATATGTCCATGTATATAATTATCTTTATCTTCATTCATAAATGTTATAACTGCATGAAATTCTAGAGGATCACTCCCTATACGGTAAACCATATCAGTAGAAACCTTGGTTTCAAAATCTTGAGGGCATGACAACGATTCAATAAGTGCTTCTTGAAGATCTATTGATAGGTTCAACACATCAAAGATTGACGACTTGGAAAATACATAGGATAACTATTTCAAAAATTTGTACTTTTTTTCTAGAGGTATTTATTTTCCAACATGGAGATGCAGTTTTATAGGTGCCTTGGAAGTTGATGCTCCTGATGTAGATGTACCCTGAATTGGGTAAGAAGTAATATATACCTCTATATTTAGTAAATTATACTTATTACATCTATATAATTTATTACAGAATGATAGTGTAACCTCTAATCAGTCCACCAATATAATCATGTAAGGATTGATCCTGTCATGTGTGGGTGAACTTCTCTGTTCTTGTTGACCCTGCTAAAGGTCTCTTCCACAAGTTTCCACAACATATACAGTTTGAGTAGGGGTAGATTTAAAATAGTGATTTTTATTATATCCACATCTTCCCTTGTTTTAGTGACCTTATATTCTTCCTCTAGTTCCCCAGTTAGGTATATGGAATTTAAGGTCTTCATAATAATAATTTTCATTATCATATGGACATGTTATGTGGATAAAGATAACAGAACCAAAGACCAAATATTCATTTGATGAAGATTCTTCTTGACAAGAATATGGGTCCCTTATAGGATGGTATAATCAAGGAGGCATGCTTGACGATGTTCTCCACTTTTGGTTTCTGAAGTCCAACGGTTAGGGTCCTGAGAGGAAAGGTCGGGTTGTTATCCACATGGTGGGATGTTGGACCATATGGAAGGCTCAGAATGATGCTCTACATAATATTTTTAAAGGCTCTCATATTATAATCACCTTCAAAATGTGAAATACATTGTTGGACATGGTCTGTTTGTGCACCGATTTCCAGGATGCTCTGTCTATTAGGGCAACTCTCCTGAATTATTCTATTAATAATCATTCCAAATGGAAGGGGCATGGGCATTGGGTTTTTTGGCGTCGTCCTAGTTTTGGGCTCAAACTGAACTCAAACTAGTCTCTTCTCAGGCAAGAGATGCATGGGGGTGGTGTTTTTAGGGACAGAGAGGGGTCAGTCTTAGCTGGCTTCTCAGCCTAGTATGGTAGAGGCAGTGTAGTGTGGGCAGAGGATCTGGTAACAGATTTATTGTCATCCTCATCTCCCTCAAACCAATGTATATCCCACTTCCTTAACTTGGGTTTATTTACCACTAAGGGAATCAAATTTATTGTTACTTATGATTTGGGACTTGACTACTTTAGACCCCGCATGAGACATCTTTTTGCAGCCTGTATTTGACCAAATCAATAAAATTTTTAGTATTCAGTCAGATGGAATGGAATTTACCAAAGTCAAGAACAAATTTTTCCTTGATATGAGAAAATCCTCTTCTAACTACTATTTGTTATTTTGATCATTTTTCTTCATTGAGTATTGACCTTTAGAGGACATGTATTTTGACGACGATGGTTTTACTATAGCAGATGTGGTGTAATACAAAATGATTTATTTCAATGGTGTTCATATAATAGAATGAATTTGATTTATCATTTTGAATGATCATCCAATCATCATACTTCTATGAATATTTTCATTTGACATTATTCCACTTTCCTTCTTTATCTGTATTATTAGCAGCAACACATGCTATTTGGGATGATGAACATTTCAGTTTCACTTTTTCAGATACTTCCATTTTGTTTTGGAAGTTTTTTAAAACAAAATACTCTTGAATGGTATGTACCAAAATTTTGTGAAATGGAAAATAATGAAAAAGATATTCATACCCTTATTTTTTTTGGTTTCATTGGACTTGTAAATTGAACCAAATAGTTCTCCAATACTTAAATAAAGTAATTAGAAACCAAATCATTCCTAAAATAATATACTTTTTTATTTAACTCCTCAAAATTTCTCTTCCATTGAGCTTTTTGATCATCTTGATGAGGTGGCCATTGATGCTGACCCTTGGGAGGTGGAACCCTTCAGTATGATGAGGGTTTTGAAATAGAAAAAGGTACAAGTGATGGTTTTAGTGTGACTGTGACATCCTCTACTTTCCCACTTCTCATTCCCAAATCTGATGGAATTATATGATATTTTTTGTAAGTTTACACAATAGAATCCTCCACTAGTTGGGTTATTAAAGTGCGGTCTCGAAACCCTCATGTGTATTTCACTAGGATCAATGGCGTGTGTAAATAATCACTCGAAGTTTCCACAAAAATTGGAATAAACTCTTATTGAGGGAGTTCCACATTTAAGTAATATGTTAATCCTATCAATCGACCAATAAAATATGAAACATTTTCATTTTCTCTTTTTTTAAAATTTTATGATCAATAACTATTGTCCTATATAGAATTGATCTGAATTGGAGAATGAATTTCTGATCGAGGTCCTCCCATCGAGTATTTTATTGAGATTGAACACTTGTATATTGGAAAAAAGATGACCCCTATAATGATTTCACAATGCATCTGAGCATTACTTCTTCATGTTTTTGAGTGGTCCCCATAATGAGATCAAAATGATAAATAAAATTGTTTATTTGTTTCTCTAGATCTCCTGAACCATTAATGATTGGGAATTTATTACTCACAATGATTGGTGGGGGGGGGATCAGAGCCACCCATTTTGGATAAATTTTCTTTTCTGGATGCACTGGAACACACCCTTCTTCCATGGCTTCCAATAGAGTTGTTAGTGCCTCAATTTTGTTGATATGATTTTGGGGAATATTTGGATGACTTTGGACCTGTAAAGGTACAAAAACTGGATCTTGAACTAGTTTATTGATCAAAAAACCACAGGTGGTTGTGATGATGGTATTTTTCTTGGATAACCCATGGGGACATGAATATAAAGATATGTTTGACCCTAACCTCACTATATACCTAATAGAGGTAATTCATTATCTGTACCTATAGCTTCAACAAACTATCTTCATTGAGGAGTTCCTACAAGATTTTAATGTTGTGGTTCTACCTAGGGATCTTTCCTTATAGAAATGCCTCTTCGAAGTAACTCTATATTGAGTCTTTTAAAATCTTTCATCTCCAACTGTTGTTGGGAAAATATTTCTTTGTGCGAAAGAGATTGAATTTATCTATAGGAAAATTGAGATGGGATCTTACTTTTACCTTTCCCCTTGTTAGATTCATTTCGAAGGGGTTGGAGTTGGTTACTTGAGGGCATACATAGATTTTGGAAAACCATTTATTTTGGTTATGAACACCTCCTTTATTTTCTTCAGTTTGTACCATGTTATGGATATGAACTTAATCTTCTAACTCCCCTGAACCGGAATCATTCTTTAAAGGAAATTCTGTAATGTAATTATTGACATTCACTAACACATAATGCATTGATGTGATTCTATAAGTATATTTCTATGATTTTCACCGTATGAATCTTCCTTGATACTCTATTTTCTTATATGCTGAATTCTTGGGAACTATTTGATAGACTATAACCTGAACAGACTCCTTGGATAGTTTATCTTTTTATTCTCTTTGTGGATTCTTCCCTAATCAGGTAATAATTGAGAATTCTTTGAGGGGATTGTAGATGGGAAAAATACCCTAGCCCTACAAGTAGGGTATTTTCCCATTCTTCTTCTTCAAACCATCAAACATTGTTTATTGAAATCAAAGGTTAAATTAAAGAATCCCCTATCCATGCAGGTTGGGGTGGCTCTTGAACCACTTTAGTTTTGATTCACGCAATTTCTATTATGATTTTTTGAATTTTTGTCCAAACCTTGGCTGGATTCATTATTTAACAACCACTTAAAACACCTATTTTGGAAGACAGTTGTGTTATTTCATAAATTTATTCCATCTAATGGCTGAAATACTTTAAACAGAAGGCATGCTTAATATTTTTTGATTCTTGATGTAAATGTATCTCAATAGCTTTCTCTCCTGGGGCCTAACTCCAATAAGATCCATTTGAGGAATGTTCTACAGTGTATACTTTATTACACTCAAAATCTGTTGATTGATGCTGGACATGGGAAATAACATCGAATGATATCTTTTTTTATAGGATTTTCTAATTTTGGAATGTAGGGAAATTCAATGTTCAATGTTCACCCCATCCTCAAATCAGAAATACAGAGGGGGTATCAGAAATAATTAGTGTAGCCTTTATAGTGCATAAAGGAACACACTTTGAAGGGTTCTCTACTACCTTTCAACCATTAGATATTGAGGAACTGAGAGAGATGTGATGTTGAATTGGAATTTAAACCCTTATATTACCTTTACATGATATTGATAATCATCATACGGTAATAAATTTTCATTAAAATTAATAATAGTTATCAATAAGTTGAGGTGGATATCATGAACGCAATATTCTACCCTCAAGTCTAGAATTTTGTGTTTAGTATTTGCCGAATGCCAGAACATGACTGGAATTTAACATTTTTCCAATTTTTTTCACATATTTAACATATATTTATCATCGTTTCCTATAGGTTTATCCACTTGGACCAGAAAATGTGGACTCTTCTGGATTGTTGTATAAGAAACATTATAATCAATTGTTTTTCCCCTACTATACTACAAGGAAAATGACCAAAATGAGGATCAAATAATGACATTCACATTAGAATGTATTCAGATTGAGAAATTATTTCACTTGTTAATGAAAAGGTATCATACATGATAGACCTTATGTTGGATGTTTCGTTGAGATAAGATGGATTTCTTGTCACTACATTGTCTATTAGGGAATTATTTTGACAATGAGAAACACTACTATCGAGATAACATTCACAGTGAATGCCATTATGGGTGGAACACCAGAGTTGATTATAGTAACGGATAAATCCAATTTCTCCTCAGTCTTCTGGCCACATAAAAGGGTATCGTGGCTCTCATCTATAGACAGACTCTCTAAATTGACCACATTTTAATGAAGAAAACCATCATAATGAAGTATCTGATTGTGAGCTTTATTATTACTACTAATACTCCCATAATATAGTAATGGGGTGGGGGGGTGGGGTAGGACCATTAGATACAATAGAAAAATGTTTGAGGGCTTAAGAAACTACAACATTAAGTGGAGCCAGATCGTAACCTGGCTCTTAATTTTCCAGCTGTGTTTGGAGAGACACCTTCTTTGAGGATATTTTACATGTAGTTAGATCCTATTGCTGGGAGAAGATGTTATATTGGGCAGGTGTATGTGCCTACCTTGGAGTGGTCATTAGAATGGGCTAATTATCTCCAATTGAAAAGGGTGTTTGTTCCTGATATTGTTGTCCATATGATATAGGAGAGTATTCCCCATAACCCTCTTGGACTGAAACATGGGTGTGTAGCTACTCTGGGATTGCATGATGATGTGTCATCCTAGGTGTGGGGATAAATTTACGTGTCTCTTCTTCTGGTAGTACTGATGTTGTTATGATAATTTGGCATGCTTCTAGAATATGAGAAGGAATTTTTATATGCCCTTTCACCATTGATAAGTTGTGTTTAATCAATTCAATTGTCAGAATGGGAGTACATGATAATTCCATATCTACAGTATGTGTATGTGCATGCTCTTGTCATTCATATCCTATCAGTGGATACCGAGAGTACTCATGTACATAGGAAGTGAGTCATGTCAATCCCATATTTGTCATTGGATATTTCTTTTTGAATTCTCTAGGTTCTTCCAAATGACATTGTTGGTAGGATTGATGAATGATGACATGTGTATGTTCCTGCTGGCTGTTTTACATCAAGAATGCGTGATGAAATTATTTCATTGCTGAAAAACATGACTGCTGGTAGAATTGGAAAGTGTAAGATGGTGTATGTGTCTTCTTACTAGTTTCCAACACATTTTTTTGGCGGGCTACCTAGAATGCAGTCAGACGAGCCGAGTAATTGGCTGATAGTTTGTAAACCAGTGTAAGTGCTGGTTCATGATACTCCACTAGATTTAACTAGAGGTATTGGTGGGTTTCTGCCAGATGATTCGGCTAGCTAGTAGAATTAGGATGGAAAATTTTATATGATCATTCGTTGGTTGACATCAAGATAGGATGATAAACTTCTCTGGAGGAGGAAAATGTAAGAACCTTCTCTATTTTGGACATACATTGTCCTTAAAAGTTTTTCTTGTGCACCCATTATTAATGTACCTGCTCCAAACACCCGAAGGCAACACCCCGTTATGTTTGGGGTTCACTGTCATGTGATTCTACTAACAAATATTGTTAGTGGGAGTCCTTAGGATGAACCTCTTCATCATAGAGTTGGGGTCATTAGTGACCTCTTGATACACCTCCCTATAGTATATGAGGGATATTTTGTTGCATTCTAGTGATAAGGACATGAAGCGGTTGAATACGGTGGTTGGAACTATCTTCTTCTTGATTATCAGTCATCACTGACCAAACGATCGAGGGTTGTTGTTCACTTTGAGAGCATGTTGGGAAGCCTCCAAGGATAGGATAGTACCGTGTTGATGGTATTACCTTACCAATACATTGGAGACCCAACACTTAAGATTCTAAGTTGGTGATAACGTCCTTCCAGCAAATGAGGATCCAACATGAGCAGCAGCTGAGACATTCATTGGTGAAAATATGACGAAATCCATTTGAACTGATGGAAGTTGTGATAAAACATTAGAAAAACAATAAACTCCATTATATAAACATATTTTAGATGAATACATGAATTATTGATTCCTTTTTATGGCCTTCCATTATATATTTATAGGGGCCTGACAGGTGGGTAGCACTATTAACATTGGTCCGGATTCACATCGAGTTCACCATTTTTGTTTCTTAGTGCATTTGGAACATATGTTCTGGTTAAGAATCACCGATTCCAGTTAGTTTTTATTGGATTTAATCATGGAATCAGAAACATCCAATAGTTTATTATCCAAAAGTGAACTGCTTTATAATGGTTGGAATTCATTGGGTTTGAACATACGATACTTGAGACCAAACATTGGCTATGGGGATGGGTGGTCAGACTCATCACACCCTTTTGGCAGAATTATTTTCTTCTGTCGGACTCTCTTATGAATTTGGGATATTTTTGAGAATCCATATTATTTCAATATGTAAAAATTCGGTTTTCCATATAATTTTCAATCAATTATTACCATGTGTGAAATTTAGAATCATCCGTATGTATTCAAGTTTATTCACTAATGGAGACATCCTTATGTAACGACTCAAACTTTTATCAATGAAAATTTATCTTGATCTAATTAAATGTCATAATTTGTAAAATGGTTATATAATAAAAATTAACTTCATTGGTTTTATGTTTTTGGATTTTAAAATACTGTTAATAATTGGTATCTTTTCTAATATAGTCGTTGAACAGTGGTCACATGATTAGTATAAATATAGGACTTTAACAAATTAAATTTACTCAGATAAATAAAGTGATGCCATCATCTTGTAGAATTTTCTTTAAGAATCCCGTTTTCTAGAGCTTGGAATTGAGGTGGCATCACGAGGCTTGTCACTTGACTAATCACAAGCCTAACTTCACACATTTAGCTTGAACATAACCTCTTATGGATGAAGTAGAAGTTAATAGTGATTTCCACCTGAACGATGTTATCTGAGCCACCCAAGAGTCTGTCACAATCATACACCATACCCTTAGTTCTTATGTGGGTGTTATAAGGGGATATTTAACAATTCCCTAGTACTATGATTTTATGGATTATTTTTGTATATAATAAAGAATATACATTAATTATTTTATTGTTACTCTATAAATAGTTTTTAAAGATCACATTGTATTTTTCATTAAAATTCAATTAATAAATCTGTTTTGATGAATTAATGGATTTTTGAATGAAATAATATTTTAATAATATATTATTCCTAAATTAATTTTTATTAAATATAAATTAGCTTAATATTTTTATAAATATAATTGTAATTTTTTACGGTTTGAAAGCTATTTGGTCTAAACACATAAATTTTCAATAAATGTTAGTTTTTATATTAAAAGTAAAAATTCAAATATTTAAAAATTATTTAGATAAAATAAATATTATTTTTGGAATCAGGACATTGAAATTATTCAATGGTGAATTTTTCGAGACTTTCGAATTTTGGGGTAAAAATTAAATACTATTTAAATATATAAAGCGATTTATGACATCAAAATTGGCCAATAGTGATGTAATAAAAAAATATAAATGGGATGTTCGACCAATATTTTTTTTTACCATTATAATATTTTAATTTTTGGTTTTTCTTATTTATTTTACAAAGCCTTAGGGGACCCTACAAGACTTATAACAGATTTTAACAATTCAAAATGATTTCCTTGAGAGTGTGACTCACTTCCACATAAAAATACTAATATTTTAATAAGTTTGTAAATTGGACATTTAAAATAATATTTTCCACCAGCCTTTGGAAAAACCATGGTAAAAAACCATGGGATGGTTTTTGGTTTTGATTAGTTTAATATTTAGTGTCAAAAACATAAATAATAATGAATTCCCTACCCTTTCCTATATAAACCCACTCAATATCCCATTCCCCTTCACTCAAAACCTTTGGATCTCAACTAACCTCTATTTTACTCTCTCTAGAATCCTCTCTAGGATCCCTAATCTCCCATGAATCCTCTCTCAAGCCTCTCTCAAGCCTTTTGGATCACACATCTATGTAGGGCATCCTCACTTTCCGTCCTTCCTAATGTATGTACAAGTTTCATTATATTGTTATACACTTTTATTGTCAATTATAATTGATGCTACCTAATATAAAACCTCCCTTATAATACCCTCATTATTTTTGAATGATGATAGACCCCTTTCTCTCTGATTAACGCCTCCCATGTACACCTGTTACCCTGCCAAAATTCTGTATGGGATTTCATCCATTCTCATTTTTGTTAAAAATTATTTATGTTGTTATGACCTTATATTTTTAATTAAAAATGTTGGTGTATGATCTCAAACATCCCCTATACTTATCTCCTTATTTATGAATGATGAGAGACCCCTTTTTCACTCATTAATTCATCCCAAGTACACCTTTTTCCATGCCGAAATTCTGTAAGGGATTTCCCTCTCCTCATTTACATTCAAGAAATTATATTATCTTATAAATCTAAATTTAATTACATATGATGGGAAATGTATCCATATGACCATAATACTGTCCATTTCATGTAAATATTGTGATATTCCCTTTTCTCTATCATCAATGATTTTTTGAATTCTTATTTGATGTCATTATGCTGCTGAAATTGAACCATAATTTTCTTATCCAAAGTCATGGTGTAGTGAATTCCATGCCCTTTTCACAATCAAGGTTATTCAACTTTACAAAAACTTACATATTTATTATGTATTTTAATTTATTTATTCATCATTACTTAATTGTGAAATAAATTCTGATTTTTTAATGATTCCGTGTTTTATGATCCATGTGGAAAACTTATGCATGAAATGAAATGATTAAGAAGGGTGTGCCCTGATGGCTCACCAATGCATTTGGTAAAGAATATTATCATGATACACCTTTTTCAATGAGGGTTCACTAATTTTGACTCAAGTTAAATAAGGGTTTACTCATGTTCTATGTCTAATGAGCATTGGATCATGTTAATATGATGTTAAATGTTGTTTCCACATTTACGAGTTATGATATTCAAGCAATATCATGATTTTATATTCAATTTTCTCCTCATATCCTTGATATTCCTATTTCCTAATATGTATTAAATTCTTCATGTTATGCCTTGATTACTCCCTTACTAGGTTTTATAGCTCACCCTTTTCTTATACATGTCCTCAGGTTATCCCATGCAATGTTAATACGAAAGAATGTTGTGGTCATGAAAAAGAGGTTTTCAATAATGATTTTTTGTTTTAGGTTCTAAGTTGTTATTTAATGTTCCTAATTTCCTAATAAATTATCCAATCGATGGTAATAGTAGGAATCATACTAACAAATGATACTAATATCAATTTGATGACTACTATAAATAAATGACCAATCTGAAGGGAGATGGAATCCCAATCATTATCAAGATACTCTCTCAGTTAACTCATGTTATGAACAGAAACATGGGTCAAGAGGAACATTAAACCCCCACCTCCCAAGAATGAACAAACCACAATTGATATCTTCATAAGACAAAGGCCACCTAATTTTAATGGGTCATCTGATCGCTCAATCGACAAAATAATAGATCAACTCCATTGTGATGATCTTCTCAATTCTTCAATGTTATGAAGAAGGGAAGGTACTTCTGGATACTTATTGGGTGGAGGGTGAATCTGATCAATGGTGGTCCTTGATCAATAATAAAAACCCTAAGGATGAAGTCAAGGAATTTGAATGTACGAATTTATATATAGTGTTTTTTGATAAATATTTTCCTCGCATCCTCTGAATTGTGATGGAAAGTGACTTCCTTGACCTCACACAAAAATAAAACAAATCCATGGGAGTGTACGAGGAAAAGATCACAATCCTAGCATGATATGCCATCATCTTCTTCATTTCACCCGAATTCAATGTTGACCACTTCTTTTTTGGGAAAAACCTAGCCTACAGAAATCCTAACTGATCAGTGACTTCAAGAGGATTGGGGAAATTGTCTAATGTGCCCTCAAAGTTGAAATAGGGATTGGAAAATCTCAGGGGTATCATGGGGATAAGAAGCCTAAGGTGGACATTAATTTTTCTGGTCTGTAGGGTAAATCCAACGGTGATTAGAAATTCTAGCACCCACATTCCAAAGGTGCCAAAAGAAGCTTCCAAAAAATTGGCTGAAGGGGACGAATTAATGATTTAGCACCCCACATTCCACCATTGATCAGCTTCACCTTCCAAACGATATACTAATAAGATGAAATTATCATGTTCAGAACATTGAAGAACTGAAAATATCTTTTCAGTGGTACTGATCCATTGTTCAGCAACACGTGGATCAGATGACCCACTAAAAGAAGGTGGACGTTGCCTCATGAAGGCCTCAATAGAATTTTGTTCCCTTCTCTGCTCATTTGGAAGTCCAGAATGATTCATATCTTGTGTAAGTATGACAATAAGATTTTTCACTCCACCTCCCATAACATTTGTTTGTTCAGGAGGAAAATCATTGCATTGTCCATTACATTGATCAACATGGTTCCTTCGGGTTCCATCCATCGTCTAAAACCCAAAAAGAATAGTGTGAGAGGCAAAAATCATGCTAGGGAAAACAACATAATAAATGGGTAGTACCTTCAATATCTAACATCTTAGGTTTAATTCTATGATTGTTAGAATAATTCTAGTATTATAACCTATACGTATACTTACCCTTAGGGACATCCCTAGACATACCTTAGAAATATCTCTAGGGATCTCACTAAAGTTCTCGCATCCTAGTTTCCAAAGGTTAACTAAACCTTTCCTATGATACCAACTATAGAGACCTGAACCATAACGTACATAGACATTACATTAATTTTGCGGAATACTTAGTACATAACAAAAACACACACACAAGGACCGTAATAGTTTAGTGTCTTTGGAAACTCGGAATAAAATCTTCTAATCATGGTGAAAGATCTTCAACATCTCCCAATAAAGATCTTCCCTTTTTATTTTTCTTACCTAAAACATTTCTTTACATCTTGGGGAAAATAAAACATAAAAGGGGTGAGCTCAAATGCCCAGTAAGGGTAAACATAGAGAACATAAAACAATCCATAAACATTTGAATGCAAAAACATGAACATAAAATCTAAACATCAAAATCTTGAGCACAGGTATAAATCATGGAAGTACATAAAGAATAGTTCATAACAGAACATTAATCATGATAAAATAGCTTGGAAGTAAAACTTGTAATTATGCCAACCATTCATCACATGTCATTATTTCCATAGTAGCCAAGGCATTGCTGCCAAGAGCATCTTAGTGGACAAAGTCCCATTCTGAATCGAGTTCACTCCTCATTTCAGTCCTGTTTCACTGAACCGGTATAACCTACCATTCCAGCCATGTCTATCTCATGAGATATAAGTCATTACCCAATGAATTGGAGGGAGGTATAGGTCCCACCCATCTCATAATGAAATCATTCTCTCGTGTGCCAAAAAATCATAAATCATACATCATAGCATAACCCATATAATAAAATGGGATTCTTAAACATCATGCCATCATAACATAATCCATAAACAATTGATATCATTTAATCATAAGAAAATTGAAACCATTTAAATCATAGATACATCTTACTTGAAACATACACATATGAAATAATGTCATCTTAGATGGAAAATAGTTTTGACAAAACACTTGAAATGAATTCTTGAGGAAAATATCCTTTCTTCTTTAAAATCATTTTCTTTTCACAAAATTTCATGCAATTTTAAAAGATATGGGTTTTGTTGAAAATAATCATTCAATCATGTATAGGAAGCTTCTTGAAAATGAGGCGTTATGAAACCACAAAAATCTGTTCATGCCGTATAAGTTAAAAATAACATTCTCCTCATACTTTTGTCAAAAAAGTCAAAAAGTACCTTATATGGTAACTAAAGGAATGATTCCATTCATAAAATGTGGTAAAAAGTATATAATGGGTAAAAATGACTTTAAACATTCATGGAAGAATGGTAAACCCTTTTATGAAAACATTTTTATAAAACATGGTCGTGGATGATAAACGTAACCCCAGTAAATACTTACGTATAAACAATCTCGGATAAAAATGAGATTGAAAATTTATCCCTTACCTTAGGTCCGATATGCTTCGTACGTATCCGAACTGCCTGTATAATGATTTAAATAATGTCATTGACTAATTACAGAATCATATTCATTGTTATTATATCATATATGGTT
This sequence comes from Viscum album, assembly GCA_963277665.1. Lineage (NCBI taxonomy): Eukaryota > Viridiplantae > Streptophyta > Magnoliopsida > Santalales > Viscaceae > Viscum > Viscum album. The sequence goes on from OY728129.1 coordinate 943,397,285, forward strand.
CACTTATGACTTTATATGACCCATTCTTTTGTAAATTAATGTAAAAGTAACGTTTTGGGTAAAATCGTTTCATTTGTCGTTTGTGTTTTAACTTGTAATTATTCATATGATTACTTAGATAATAGTTACTTAAATCCAGAATGTAAAACATGATTTATATATAATATATATTCAGAATATATATATATATATATATATAATAGATTGATAAATGGAAAGAAATACACCGTTCATGGAGACGGTAGGCCGTACGTACGCATGAACGCTGTTTTCAGTTCCTTATTGAATTGAATGGAATTAAGTAGATGACATAAATTTATATATACATAAATCCAGTAGCTTTATAATGTCATATATTTCATTATTATTACTTATATCTACTTTATAATCATTCTTTAATGGTTAACATGGAGAAAGAATCTCATCGCGTCGTGGAGACGGTAGTCCGTACGTACGCACGAGTGATGATATCATTCCCATGATCGTGGAATTGTATTAAAGTGTATGTATAATATTTCAGAATAAATATCACTTTAAAATAATCATATATAGTAATTATTTACACCATTGTACCCATCCAAGTAAGGTGGTGGTGGAAAATAGATTACACCACGGCGTGGAGACGGTATTCCGTACGTACGCACGCGCGGTGATTTCGTTTTCCATAGGAGAAATAGATGGTGAAATAGGGTTGTTTCATAATTATAATAACATATCCGTATATGAGTTATACTGATGTTATTACTTCAAAATGAAACCACTAATGAAGAATAATCGTAAGAAGAAATAAACATGAAAGAATCGGTAACGGAAATTACCTCTTCTTTGAAGCGCCTCTTTGAGACCTCCACTTAGGGCACTAAAATTGGTCTTTGAGGAAGACCATAACCTCTAGGATGTTTCTAGGGAAGTGGAGAAGATAATTTGTCAGAGGTTGTCCGAGTTTGAAGGCTCAAAGTGTTGTGAGGAAGAGAGGGAGGGGGTGCCCTTTTATAAGGGAGGAGAGGGGCACATTTGGAATAACTAAAAATACTATTTTATTATAAAGCCAAATTCGGTTTTAAATAGATCCAAATTGATTTATTTTTAAGATAAGGTGGGGATGGGTCGAAATAATCTCATACAATAGAATTCATACAAGTTTAGGTTCCTATTTTAACCTTAACATTTATATTTAACTTTAAGTTAGATAATTTTACTTTTACCGTGTCTTTTTGTTTTCTTACACTATAAGGTTAATGAACTTACTATATCAAGCCAAACGAACCCCAAGTTGTTTATTATTAATATATATAACCTTATATAAGTCATTTGGAAGAAACTTAGATTTATAGGAATAATATAACAATTAATAGTATAATATTTGTTTTAAAAACTATTTTATGTCAATTTTGACACTATTTAGTAATTGATTTTTGTGAAACTCATAACAGAATGATTAGTTCTAATAAAGTTAATTAAATCAATAATAACATGTCATATTAACCTATAAAATTAGTTTAATTCATAAAAAGTCTTAAATTACATTTATTTGGGTATTTATAACATCAATTATGTCAATATTTCATTAATATGACAATTACTGCATCATCTTTGTGTCATAATAAATGAAAATTATTTAATCCCTAAAAATTATAAATAAATTACTATGATGTAGATAATTGTATTAAACTTCTGGAGACTATTCAAGTTCAATGTTTCATGAAGTTTATCACTAAATTAAAATTATTATACTTATAAGATTTAAGAAAGTGACATGTTGTCACATTATTTGGTTTTAATAATAATTAAATTATTTTCATGGCCAAAAGTCCATTAAATGAATCTAATACAACCCTTAGGTGATATGGGTCTGGTTTCAGTCATCCAATAGGATTTTTACATGTGTCAGGGTAATTTTATAATATGATATTTACCCTTAATTACCCGATTTACCTTTAACTATGGTAAATAAAATTTACCATAGTTACTATTCATAATTCCCAAAAATAGAGAAACTAGCTTATTAACATAATTTGGATCCACTGATTCCAAATATGGAATCCATTTTTCCAAATTCAATACACAAAAGTTTCAGAAATTAAATTTAAATTAATCCCGTTGTCGAAAGAAAATGGGTTTTTCTTTAAAACATTGCAAAAGATTGAATTGATTTATCCTACGAATTCAAGGTAGAATCAATGCTAATGACATACATTATATTAAATGGTAAAAATATTTTCTATTTATACTTTAAAACCATTCAATTTTATAATTTAACCATATAAATTATTGTGATGAAAAAAGTTGTTTTTAATTAAAATATAGCGTGTTTTTACTATTAATCAAAATATGAAAGTTACCAGAATGATAGGGAAATTTATCCAAAGTAAATTTTTATTTCATGATTCCAAAGAAGAATTTTATTTTGTCAAATTGAACTTATAAACATGTCAAAAACTATATTTAAAGTGGGTGCGCCATCAAAAGGCCGCAAAACTGCATTTTTTGAAAAATACTTATTTTACCCGAAAAACTATTTTTTTCTTATACCATGTTTTAGAAAATGTGTAAGATGAATAATAATGTTATAAGTTTCAAAATTTAGTTAATACTATTCATAACAGCTAGTTCATAATAATATTATAATAATATATCGTTGTTTAGGAAAACCTGGTATTGCATACAACACACGCTATCGAGAAAGGTCGCGATTGCATGTAATGCAAGCCAAGTTAGGGTTGCGTGCTGTGAAAGAATCCTTCATTGTTTCGTATAACATAATAGAAACATATTTCATTTAGACATTGAATATATATATATACTCACGGTTGCGTAGAATCACTATTATCAAAATTTTGTGTAACACGATCCAAGAATAGTGTTGCGTATACTACAAGATAATACGGTGTTGCGTATAGCGCAAGGTAATCATGGTGTAGCATACAACACAAGACATTAATGAAATTAAAAGAATATTTTTCATAAAATCTCGGGGTGTTACAAGAAAACCCCTCTAGTCAACCCTAAAATCATTTCTTATTGCCTCAACTGTAATGAATCATGGAACTTTTAATACTATTACTCTAAGCCAAGTGTTTTCAAAGGCTACCAACAACCTCCAAGGCAGCAAGGGTGATCTTTTTCCATCACTGCCACCGACGCGAACCCCGATAACGAAGTAGTGATAGGTATGGTAGTTAGTCATTAAATAATAGAGAACTTACTTTTTGATTATGGTTCAATGCATTCTTTTATATACCAAATATTTATTAGAAAAATAATAACACCACCCCAAATAATGGATGAAAAGATATCCGTGAGAATGAAAATTGGTGAAATCATTGCATCCCATTAATATAACTCCTCCCTTATCAAAATTTTTGGATTGAACATCCTGGAGAACCTCGTCATAATCCCTCAAGTTGAATTTTATGCAATTCATGATATGGATTAGATTTACCTATATAGAGCCAACATAAATTGCTGTGATTGGGAAATCTCTCTCTATTTGATGAATCAACCCCCGATTCTATACAAGTGCAAGGAGGAGTATGAATCTTTTTTAGCACCATCACCATAATCGTGGATATTACTATCCTATTAGCATGCATATCTTTCTCAGATAATTGAGTATAAGGAAGCAACCATCCTTTAATACATGCCTATTTTGAGGGAATTCGCTGAACTGTTTCCTGAGGAATTGATTAGTCATCCTCTTAGAAGAGATGTTAAATTATTAATTGATCATATAGCTGGGTTTTTGGAAATATACAAGAAACCATATATAATTTCTGTTTTAGATATTGATGAGATGAAGAATCAAATATAGTAGAATCTGGATAAAGGGTTTATACGCCCAAGTGCTTCACCAGGGGGTGCACCAGTCCACTTCATCAAGAAGAAGGATAGGTCAATGCATCTTTTCATTTATTATCATGAGCTTAACAAAATCACAATAAAGAAAAAGTTTCCCCTGACCTGAAGTGATGACTTGTTCGATCATCTATGTGGAGAAAAATACTAATACATGGTGGATTTTCAGTTTGGATATTACCAAGTAATGGTTAAGAAGGAGGATATCCCCATGACTGCTTCTCATAAAAGGCACAGTTACTATGAAATCATAGTAATGTCTTTCAGACTCACTAATGCTCCAAAAAACATCATGAACATGATGTATAGAGTCTTCTGAGATTACCATGACAAATTTGTGGTAGTATTTATATATGATAATCTAATATACTCCAAAACCAAGGTAGAAAATTATGATCATCTACGCACTGTACAAGATCCCTTCTGAAAGGAGACGCTCTATTCAAAGTACAGAAAGTGTATTTTTTGGTTAAAGGAGGTCTCATTCTAGGGTCATATCATCCCATGAAATGGTATATATGTGGATCCCTCCAAGACACATGACATATAGGGATGTCTGAGGCCAACATTTATGATAGATATCCATAGATTCTTGGGGTTAGCTGGATATTATTATCGATTTGTGAAACATTTCTCACAATTATCAAACCCTATGACCAAGAAAACTCATAAGGGAGTCAAGTTTTCTTGGAGTGAAGACTACAAAGAGAGATTCAAGTAGTTGAAAAGAAATATAATCACTGTACCCATGCTCAGACTACCAAGAAGTGGATACCCTTTTGAGGTATTTTGTGATGCTTTGAAGAAGGGAATGAGTCGTGTGTTGATGAAAAATGACAACGTAATTTCCTATGTTTCAAGGCAATTTAAAGTTCACGAGAAAAAATATCCAACACATGATCTGGTGTTGGCTGCAGAAATCATCACTTTGAAAATTTTGCGACATTACCTCTTGGGGGAGAAGTGGGAAATATACACAGATCAAAAAATCATCATGTATATATTAACATTGAAAGAGTTGAACATGTTCCCACAAAGATGGTTAGAGATGATCAAAGACTATGACTTCTCAATACATATCCACCCTAGGAAAGCTAATAGTGTGGAGGATGCTCTATGTAGAATGTAACCAGCGATTCAATCATTGATAAGAATTAAAAAGGATCTAATCATCATTGATTTGATAAATATGGACATGGGAATCATAAAAAAGGGAACAAAATAAATCATTTCAAAAATTATTCCTCAACCATATATTTTGGAATGGTTATAATATTCTTAAAGTGATGGTGTAAGAATTTAGAAGAAAGTTAAGACTATATGAAAAATAAAATCCATATATTTTAATGTTAATGAAGAAATAATTGTTATATTAGGGTCACAGGTATGAGTTCCATCAAATCTGGAGTTAAATAAAGAACATTTGGATGATGCACATAGTTCTAATTTCACCATTCCCCAAGGAAAAAAATATGTATTGAGATCACTGAGAGAATTATTTGTTGGGTAATATGAAGAAGGATATCACTGAGTACACAACCAGGTTCCTTGTATCTCAGTAGGTGAAGGATGAGAGGTTTAAGTCTAAGTGGATGATGAAACCATTACCCATAACAATATAAAAATGGGAGAACATCACCATAGACTTTTTCAGCGGACATGAAAATACATCCAATGTAAAATATACTATACAGGTTTTTGTGGATAATCTTATAAATAATACACACTTCATTGCAATTAGAGAGTATTTATCATTGGATCAAATAGCACGTATATATATATATATATCATATAAGTGGAGAAGATGCACAGAGTACCACTATCGATTGTATAAAATCGATATCCAAGATTCAACTCTATGATATAAAAGAGCCTTCAAAATTATCCAAATACGGAGATGAAATTTATTATGGATTATCATCCTCAAACTAATGGTCAATATGATTAGACTATCCAGACACTTGAGCATGTGTTTATAGATGCTCAATGGACTTAAAAGGAGGATGGGATCAACATATTCTTCTATTTGTGTTATCATACAATAAAAGTTTCTACTCAAGAATCCCAATGGATCCTTATGATGTCTTTTATTTGAAATGGTGTAAAACACCAGCATGTTGGGATGATGTTGGGGAGAGAAAACTCTGGGGTCCAGAAATGGTCGAAGAAATGGTGGAGATGGTTAAGACCATCAAGAAACAGATTAATGTTGCTTAGTATTGACAAAAGAGCTATGGTAATAATCCCCAAGAAGACCTATAGTTTGACGTTGGAGACATGGTATCCCTCTGCATATCACATTAGAATAGAGTTATGAGATTTGGGAAGAAGGTAACACTTTGTCCAATGTACATCAAACCTTTTGAGATCCTTGATTGAATTGGAGCAATGTCCTATTGACTAGAACTCCCACCGAACCTATCTCAAGTACATGATGTATTCCATGTATCATTATTGAGGAAGTAGATACCTAAACGATCACATTTTATCAATATAGAGGTTGTACCATTAGAGAATGACCTCTCTTATGAGGATAATCCAATGAATATCATATATCATAGGAAATGACTTCTAGGAAATAAGACATTTCCCCTCGTCAAGGTGTTGTGGTGAAACCACCAGTTTGAAGATGCAATGTGGGAATCATAGGAAGTGATGTAGCAGAGTTAACATAATTTATTTTAGTGTGGGAAATAGAAATTTTTATGGAAAAATTTCTTGGGGGGGGGGGGGGGAGATTGTAAGGCCCCAAAATTTTATTAGTGAAAATTCTTCATGATCCAATTAAATGCTTTAATATGTAAAATGGTTATATAAAACATATGCACTTATTTGGTTTTATGTTTTTGGATATTAAAATACTATTAAGAATTGTTATAGTTTCTAATACTTTTTTTGAACATTGATCACATGATTAATATAAATATAAGGCTTTAACAAAACCCATTTACTCAGAAAAAGGATGTGATTACCTCATCCAGTAGATTCCATAGGTATGAGACCCATTTTTTAGAGCTCTAAAAAGAGGTGGTGTCACTGATAATCTCTCTTGAACATGCCGAAGACAAGATTCAACATGTAAATCTAGAACAGAACCAACTAGAAGAAAAGTGGACGTTATTTGAGATTACCGCCCATGCTATGTTATCTAAGCCACCCCAAGAGTCTATCACCATCACACACCATACCCTTATGTATTATTCTAGTGTTATAATGGGTTATGTAACAACACCCTAGAACTATGACTTATGAATTATTTTTGTGTAGAATAATGAATATTCATTCATTTTATTTTTTTAAAAAATTTTAAATTGTTTTTAATTAAATAATACTATTTTTAGTTAATATTCAATTATGAAATACATTTTGATGAAATAGTGAATTTTTATATTAAATAATATTTTAATAAAATATTATCAGTAAATTAAATTTTATTAAATATAAATGGTAATGACCTGAACCTAGTTACCAAGAGAAAGTGAATTATTTTAATACATTTACATGATTACAAGGAATTAATTCCCAATGGAAAAATTAGTTTAGTAGTCTTGGAAAATAGATTACATACTTGAACGTCACCTAAGCCATTCTAACATAAAACAAGTAATAAATAATCATTTTAGAATGCCATTATTCCCCTAGAATAACCCTACATATCAATCATAATACTTTTCTTGGCATCCATGGAAAGTAAAACAAAAGAAAGGGATGAACTCAGATGCTCGGTTAGGGTAAATAATTCAGTAGAAGCTAAAAAAATTAAAGGAGAGATGTATAAAAAAATATAATCCTTTTAAACATAAAATTGGACATAATATGAAAAAAAATAAATCAAAAATTTCTATATAAACATGCACATGGATATTAAATTAGTCGAATAATCATATTTAATAACTAATTTCGTAAGGAGGGAAAGCATAATGATATACATAATAACTAATATGTCAATGTCATGTGCTAATAGAATTCACAAATATCCTATCAAGGGCTTGATCCAAGATAGTTGTTTGTCTCATGAGACCTACCGATCCATTTAGGGGATATAGCAGGCCACGCCAGTCACTTACTAAGTCCAATTCATTCCTCATATGAAAAGGGTGAAACATAACAAAAACATTTGTATTAAAACTAACATATTATATCTTAATACTTTAAATGTAAACCATGGATGGTATTAAAATAGCACACCCACATTTAAACATATCAAAACTCATTCAATACAATATGGAATAATTTATTATAAAATGTCAACATCAATAAAAATAACATCTAGTAAAGGATGTTGACATAGTTGAAAATGACCAGTAAAACTCTTTCAGAGAAATATCCCTTTGCCTGAAATAATTTAAGTCACAAAATTTATAAATATATTCATTTAGAATATATTTCTGAATCAATGTGTCCCATTCCACTTTAAACTTTTTGAATGGAATTATAATTTTAAATCAATCATGTCCATATAAATAAATCCTTAAAATTAATTTGAAAACATAGAAATTAATTAGACTTATAAAAATTAATATTTAAAATAATTAAAATGATAATCTAGTTAAAGAGACCCTTCCATAAAATCATAAAAGGTTCCTTTCAATTTTTTTTATTAAACATCGATATGGATGATAAATATTTCCCAATAAGAAATTACACATAAAAAATCTCAGATAATAATTCATTGAGGAATAAAACATTAACTTATAATTTACCATAGTAAAGGGTACATTTAACCTCATGTATAGTGACCATAGTGTGAAATTTTATTATACCAAAATAATTTTCATATTTATGATATCATATATTATTAATTTACATACTTATAGAATATATAACATGATTTATATATCATATATATTCAGAATATAAATATTTATAATATGTAGATATATGAAAGTGATACACCGTTCATGGAGATGATAGTCCATACGTACGCATGAACATTGTTTCTGTTTTATTTTTGTATGGTGTGGCAGTAAGTAAACAACATATATTTATCAATAGAAATATATATTATTACAGAGGAAATATTATTTCATATATCTCATAAATATGTATATTTTTATAAATAATCTTTAATGGTGACCATTGAATATTAATCTAATCTCATTGTGGAGGAGGTTAGTCATACGTAAGCACGAGCGACAACATCATTCTATTGATGGTGAAACAGTATTAAACTGGATGATATATTATAAATAAAAAATAATTACAATGTTATATTCCTTATTTTCTTTAATTTTACTCATTATTATACCCATCCAAATAATTTAGTGTGGAATAACAAACTACACCACAACATTGAGACAGTAATATGTACGTATGCATGCATGGTGAATTTGTCATTCATAGGATGGATAGAAATGAATATTGTTGTACCATATTTATAATAAAAATATGATAATTTAGATGGTTATGTAGTTATAATTTTAGTATGGTAACAAAAAATAAATAGGAATTAGAAGGAGAATATAACTTTAAAGAGTTTGTAAAATAAATGCATCTTCTTCAGGTGTTTGATTTTGATTTGAATAAAAGGGATCATTAGGATGGATTTATGATCACTGTAAGACATATAGGTTGAATTTAAGGTATTTTTTAAGATATTTTTATAGGGTATGGCCGTGAAAAATGGATTTGGATGTGTGAATTAAAAATAAAGTGCGGATCTCTTTTATAAAAGAGGTGAGGGCCACATTAGGAAAAGATTAAAATATTAATTTATTATAAAATTATTTTCAGATTCTAATAGCTCTAAATTGATTTATTTCAAGGATAAGATGAGGATGGGATGAAATACTATCATCCAATAGGTTTTATACATGCTTAGTTCATAAAAGTACCCTTTTCTTTCGGATTTAACCCTTTTTAAAATAAGTTAACTCTAAGCATTTCATCTGGTATTTTGATAATACAAGGTTAATACCATAAATATGGAATTTAAAGAGAACCAAAAGTTGATCGTTTATGAAATTTGTATCACTATCCATGTTATTTGGCCGAACTATATATTTTTTGGATTTTTATATCATTTTATAAAATAGTAGTTGTTTTAAACATACATTTATGTCAATTTTGACACTATTTTGTAATTGATTTTTGTTAAAGTCATAACTACTTGATTCCTTCGAACCAAATGAATTAACTCATACTAAATATGTCAATGCCGTCTATAAAATTTGTTAATGTCATCAAAAAATTAAAATTATATTTATTTTAATATTTATAATATAGTTTATAGGATTGTTTTCATTAATAAGGAAAATACTGCATCATTGTTGTGTCATAAATAAATTTATTTTTTCAATATCTAAAAATTAAAAATAAAAATAACATGATGTATAAAGTCATTTTATCATCATAATTAATATTTATAGTCATTTTTATCTTATGTATAACTCTATATTAAAAATGGTTTAGTTATCAATATTTGAATTTAACACTTTTAACACTTCTTTAAATAAAATATTAGAAATGTACTAATTTAATTCCAGTGAATCCCAGAAGTACATATTTTTGTTTTATATTTGATTTTGGTCGAAAAAACACTTTTCTAATAGAATTAGGACAGGTTTTGGGGTAATTGTAAATTATTTTTACCTTTAATTACACTATTTACTTTTAACCGTGGTAAATAAAAGTCAAAAGTTACTATTCGCTGAAAGTTATTTTAATCTTATTAAACCACATTTTACTTACTGATGACATCCATGTCTATTATAATTTTGAAATTCAATGCATAGAAGTTGTAAAATTTGGTTTTATGCAAAATTGAAAATGTTCTTAGAAGGGGGATAAATGATGTTAAAAAGTTATATAAACTTTTATATATCTAATCATATTATAAAATGAATCCAATTAATTAAATTATATTAATATATTTATTATGTATCTATTTTTAATTTAAGAAAAATTTTTAATAGAAAATAATTATTTAAATGAAAACGTCGATTTTTATGTATTATGCAGTATTTTTCACTATTCACTAAAAATTGAATTTTCTCAGAAAAATACCGAAAATTAACTCTATTATAATGTTGATATTAAAAATTCAAAAATGAAATCTATTTTACCAAATTAAATTTTTATGAGTGTATATTATTAATTTTATTTTTTTCACAAAAATACATAAAAAGTAGTTCTTTTAAGAAAATAGTTTTTCAGAATATATATCTATTTTAACAAAACTTATGCATTTCATTGAAAATATATTTTATTTATCTGAAAACATTATAGATAAAATTTTAAATTTATTTATTATGATTTATATTAAAATATTAAATTTATAAATAAATATATCATTTAAATAATTAAAATACTAATTTATTATTTCGTAGAATCTCAATCATGCGTATAATTCAAGCCAAGTCAGTGATCTATTTAATATAAGATATTAAATTAAATTAAATAGATAACATACTATGAATTATTGTAGTGTTGCATTTTACCCTCCTTCAAAAAATTTTGTCCTTTCAGTTTAAAATTGTTTTTCGAAAATAAAAGGTTGAATACAGAAAATACCTTTGTAGAAAACCCACATCGATGATAGGGTTAATAAAATTTATCCTTAGTAAGAGGGAAATGAAAAATGAAAAGTCACCACAAAATTAGAATTTCATATAAGAGAACATTGGTGGAAATCAGAGACATAGAATTAGAGGGAAAATGTAAATATTTATAGGTAGTGAAAAGGTCATCAATAAAAAACAAGTGAAAAATAAATGGAAAATTGAGGGCCTCATAGCCATAAATCTATGATGATTTAAGATATCATCAGATCATAAAAACACAATGTATTAGGATAAAACAATTTTTAGGTCCTATTTTTTTGGAGAAGAGGTATTAATTTTCTATCAATATAAGAACCCTAAAAAATAATTTTTTTTATTACCTTTCATAATCATAATCTCATAATTTGGTTGTTCTTAGATCTATTTTCACTTCATCCCGTACACTAAAAAATGAATGTTCAAAATGAATTTTTTTAATGCCAAAAGCACATTTTATAAATCATAAGGCCCTTAATTATTTCTTTAATTCTCTATATGTTTACTAAAATACAAAATGTTTCATCAAAGTATCAAATAAATTATACATTAACCTCAAACAAGATATCAAGTGTTCAACTTACTCCATCTCAACCTTTAGACTTATCCAAAATATTTGTGTCCCAACTCACCATCCAAAAATTTATATGGGATGTAAACATAATGAAGATATCTATTTCCACAAAATAACATGTGAATACCTTCATCATGTATTATATTAAAACATGGTAACACCTTGAATTACCATAAACCTTATTTAATATATTAATGCTCTTGTATTCCTTATAGATTACAAAATAAACTCCTTAAATCCAAAAATGTTGTAATCTACAATAGTGATGGAATTAACAATCAATTAATTAGTTCTAAGGTTTTCAAGAATATCCAATATAATATATCAAAATCAATGATCTCTTATTCCAAAATCACCACCTCGCTATCAGGACTATATTATGATTTATCCTTCCTTGAACCATGTGTTGTCCCAAAACGTTTACTTTTTATTGATTCACTTTTCATAGAACCATAGAATCTCAAATACTCTATGAAATAGTATTGTAGTACAATCCTTATTTATTTCCGTATTTCATATACCCTATCCATCATTCACAAAACACTTAAATGACATAATTCTTCAATACAGAAACACTAATACCTTAATTATTCCACATCTACTGTAGTAACAACTTACGTTTGACCTTAATCTCAATGATTCTTCTAAGCTATATTTTCTGGACACTTAAGACATTTATTTTCATAATTCCCCATTTTTGTATTATAGACTCACTAAATATTAGTCTTTTCCTTCCTCCCTTTGAAATCTGTTTCTTGATGACCCTTTTTACCAAACTTATAAAAAACAATCAGTCCTTTCATGCACTTCCTTGGGTGAATATTTCCACATTTATTGTATATGGGAAAATAATTCATTCCCTTTTCCCTTATACCTAATTATATCTTCTATAATCTTCTTATCTGGTATATCTTCAATGATAAGGGACTCACATTATTCTATATCTTCACATAATGATAATACATGGGAATATCTTTCCCTTTGAAATGATGGCTTAAAACCACGAAATATTGGACCCTTATTATTATATAAATAATAATCAATGTTGGTGTAGACATTAGTTCCACTAGGAACCATTTCTAATTTTTTTGATACACTAGATTAGGAAATGAATCATAATTACTGATTCTAAACTAGTAAAATACCTAACATAAATTAAAAAAATTATGAACATATAATCTCGTAATCATAAATATGGTTCTTATGAGGACATATTTAATTATCAATTCTTTAGAATGGTTTGTAATGATAATGCGATTTATTCTAATTATATCCTCTTGGAGTATCTAACCTGGTGCGCAGTAAGGTCTGTTGTCATGTACTAGGTTACCACGAGTTAGGTTCAGAACACCTTATCAGAGTTTTTAATTATAGGTACATCTGTTCGAAAACCACATCCACTTGTAGTATCTAGACATGGATGTATTTCTTAGAAAAATTTAAAAAATCTACACATTACATAAATTCTAGGAAGTTCTTCTATACTAATTTGCAAGGTCTATCATAGGGAAATGTTCCCTAATAATATTTTATCTAAATCTAGTTTCCAATGTTATTTATAAACATCATCTAATACCAATTGCAATGCCCCAACCACAATTACCCAAAGCCGGGGCATTATTTTAATACATTGGCATTACTAAAAAGAATCAGGTCCCAAAGGACCGACCATTTTAGCAGTCATAGATAATAGATTACATATTTGAACGTTCAATAACATGTTCTAACATAAAACACATCACAAATAATCCTTTGATAACACCATTATTTACCCAACTTAACCCAATATATCAATTATAATACATTTCCTGGAATCCAGTGAAATGATAACCTTAGAAAGTTGTGATATCAGATGAAAAATTAGGGTAAATAATTCAGATAAAGCTATAAAATTTTAAGGAAACATGTATAATAAAAACAACAACGTTTTGAACATAAAAATTAATAGAATATGGAAAAAATAAATCAAACACTACCATAAAAACATTCACATGGATATACCACTAGTCGAATAATAACTTGTAATAACTAATTTCATAATGAGGGAATGGATAATGCCTGACATAATAACTACTATTTCAAAGAATTATGCCAAGACAATTCAGAAAGCTGGATCTGGTTCGGAATACCCGATCTGGTCAGGATCAATCTCATTCAGCTAGGGTTTTTCATACAGTTCCTTCGACAAGGTCAGATTGCTCAGCTTCTCTTGGCAGAGAGGGGACAGATCTGGATGTGCGGCGGCGTGGGTCCGATCCATCTTCGAGCAGGATCTTTGCGGCAACGGCGTTGGAGATCCATCTTTGCAGGCGGATTTCAGCTTCAATCAGGGCGGTGTCGGTCTGATCTTTCAGCATCAAGCCGTGTTGTTGATCCTCTTTGCGGCTTGGGTTCTGGGGGGTCGTGGTTTCGGTCGTGGCTCCCTTCCTCGAGCGCTCTACGGGCTCCGGTGTACGACGGTACCAGGATTGGAGACAACACCTGGTGGCGGACCGAATACTTGGACTTTGCAACTTGGGCCTAATTGGTCCCATGATGGACCTTGGGTTGTGAAATGGTTGTTTGTACCATTGGGCCTCTGGGGTATTACTTTTTGGTCTTTGACTTCATGTCATGTGGTTGTTGTTTGGTTTGGCACTCTATGCCATGTAATGGGTTCCCTACCATTCAAAAGTGGCTTTTCTTTTTTCTTTTTAATAAATTGGGCTCTGCCCTAAACTTTTCGCTATTTTATTATAGTAAATCAACCTTAATAAAAAATAATATCTTGTAAAGGATGTTAACATAATTAAAAATGATTAGTAAAACTCATTAAGAGAAATATCTATTTTTCCATGAAATTATTTGAAAGACACAAAACTTATAAAGGAAATAATTTAAAAGAGATTTTTGAATCAAATTATCCCATACCTCTTTTTAACTTTTGAAAGTAATTATCATTTTAAAACAATCATGTCCATCTAAATAAATCCTTAAAATCATTTTGAAAACATGGGCATTAATTAGACTTAAAAAAATAGATCTTTAAAATAGTTAAAATAATGATATAGTTAAATATACCCTTCCATAAAACCGTAAAAGGATCATTTTTAATTGTTTTATGAAACACAGATATGGATGATAAATATTTCCCAATAAATACTTATACATAAACAATCTCAGTTAATAATGAGATTGAAGAATTAAACCCTAACTTTACTTTCTTTTAGTTGAGGGTATGTTTAACCTACTATGCAATGGAAATAATATGTTATTAAATTCCAACCAATTTTTTTTTCATATTTTCGATATCATATATGATTCATTTATGACTTTATACTCCCCATTTAATAATAATTTCTATGTTTGAGTAGCATTATTTAAAATAATTTCATTCTTTATCATACGTGTTTAACTTTTTATTCTTGATAATATTACTACTATCATGATTTAAACACTTCCATAATAAAAAACATGATTTATATATCTTATATATTCAGAATATAAATATGTGTAATAGATTGATATACGAATTAGAAACAAAGTTCATAGAGACAGTAGTCCATATATACGCATGAATGTTGTTTCTGTTTTCTTATCATACAGTTTGAAAATAAATAAACAAAATATATTTATCTATATAAATATATATTATTTGAAAATAAATATTATTTCACATATCTCGTCAATAAATATATTTTTATAAATATGATTTAATGGTTTCATTGAAGAAGAATCTCATCGCATCGGGGAAACGGTAAGTCGTACGTACACACAAGCGACAATTTCATTCTATTAATGGTGAAACAGTATTTAATTGGATGGTATATTATATATACATAATAATTACCATGTTATAGTCATCATTTACACTAATTATACTCATTATTATTCTCATATAAATAATGTAGTGTTGAATGACAAACTACACCATGACATAGAGATGGTAATCCGTACATATGTACGCATGGTGACTTTGTCATTAATCGGATGGATAGAATAAATAATATAGTTGTACCATTTTTATAATGACTTATCAACTTGTATAAGGTTCTGGAGATATTATTTTAGAATTGTAACAACCAAGAAAGATGAAGTAGAAGAAGAAAAGAACTTTGAAAGATGTGGTAAAATAATTACCTCTTTTCATGTGTTTTATTTTTATTTGAACAAAATGGATCCTTAGGATGGATTTCGGCTCAAAGTATGGCCTTTAAGATGAATTTAGGGTAGTTGGGAGGATATTTGGATAGGGGTTGGTCAAGCAAAATGGCATTGGATGTGTGAATTAAAAATAATGTGATGTGCACTTTTATACGAGAGGTGAGAGTCACTTTAGGAAATGCTTGAAATAATAATTTATTATAAAATGATTTTCGGACCCTAATAGCTCCAAATTGGTTTATATCAAGGATAAGATAAGGATGGGTTGAAATCCTCTCAACCAATCAGTTTTAGACATGTTTAGGTCATAAAATTAACCCTACCTTTTATATTTAACCCTTTGTAAAATATGTTAACTCTTACCATGTCCTCTTGTATTTTTATATTACATGGTTACTACCATTACTATAAAATAAAATGATAACCAAAAGTGGTTCATTTATGTAATTTCTATCACTATCCACGTTATTTGGACAAACTATATATTTTTTGGATTTTTATGTAATTTAATAAAATAGTATTTGTTTTAAAAACGCATTTATGTCAATTTTGACATTATTTAATAATTGATTTCTATTAAAGTCATAAATAATTGATTCATTTGGAAAAAGAATTAACGCATAATAGATAATTCAACTGAATCCTAAAAATTTGTGGATGGAATAAAATCTTGTAAACTATATTTATTTTAATATTTATTATATCATTTATTTTATTCTTTCATTAATAATGAAAATACTACATCATATTGTGTCATAAAAAAATTAAAAATTTTAGTGTATAAAAATTAAAAATAAAATACCACTATGTAGGAATTTTATATAGATTTTTAATTAATATTTTTTGTCAAATTTATCTTATGCATAACCCTATATGAAAAATGGGTTAGTTATTAAAATTGAAATTTACGTCTTTTAACTATTCTTTAAATAAAAAATAATAAATATCTAAATCTAATCCAAGTGGATCAAAAAGGATCATGTTTTTTCCTAAGGTAGATTTTTGTCGAAAGAACACTTATCCAATATAATATGGACATATGGTTGGGTAATTTCATATTATTTTTTACCTTTAATTACCCTATTTTCTTTTAACCGTGGTAAATAAAATTTATAAGTTACTATTCACCAAAAATTAATTTCATCCAATTAAACCAAATTTTACATAATGATGAGAACTGTATATATATACTTTTAGAAATTCAATTCACCAATTTCATACAATTACATTTTCGGCAAATTTGAAAATGTGCGTAGAAGGTGGGTAAAAGACGTTAAAAAGTTCAATAAAATTGTATAGATCTAATATTATTATAACAAGACATAAATTTATTATATTTGATTAATATATTTATTATGTATCTATTTTTACATTAAGATAAATTTTCATTAAAAATAAATTTTTAAAAGAAAAGGTCGGTTTTTATGTAATACACAATATTTTTCAATGTTCATTGAAAAATTTAATGTTTTCAGAAAAAATACCAAAAAGTCACACTAAGATAATTTTGATAATCATAATTAAAAATTAATTCTATTTTGAAAAATTAAATATTTATTACTATCAAAAATAAATTTTATTATTATTTATGAAAGGACATAATAAGTTGTTCTTTTAAGAAAATAGTTTTACAAAATAGATTTATATATTAACAAAACATATGAATTTCATTATAAATATATTTTATTTCTGTTAAAAATTCATATATAACATTTAAAATTTATATTTTTCTATACATATTATAATATTTAATTGATAAACAAATATATCAATTAAATAATTATAATACTAATGTATTCTTTCACTGCATCTCAATCTTGCATATAATGCAAGCCAAGTCTATGTTTCATGCAATATATAATATTAAATAAATTTAAAAATATGAAATACTATGAAATATTGAGGTGTTAAATAAATGGTCATATAGTTTGTATGAATACAAGTGTAATTTTTATTAAGTTCCAGAAGCTGTTTTTGTCAAAACCAATAAATTTTTGATAAATGTTGTTTTTTATTTTTAATGTAAAATTTTACATCTTAAAAATATTATTTAGATAAAATGAATATTATTTTTGGAATCATGATGTTGAAATTATCCAACAGTGAAATTTTCATACCTTTCTGAGACACTTGAATTTTTGGGTAAAACTTAAATGTCATTTAAATATATAATGTGTTTTATGACATCATAATTACCCAATAGTGATGTAATAAAATAATATAAATTTAATTTTCTTCCAATATATGTTCCACTATTATAATAATGTGATTTTTGTATTTTTGGATTTATTTTACAAATCCTTAGTGGACCCTCCAAGATTTATAAAACATTTTAACATTTTAAAATGATTTCCTTGATAATGTGACTGAACTCCACATAAGGAAGCCTAATATTTTAATATATTATTCCAATGGACTTTTAAAATAATATTTTTCACTCACCTTTGGAAAAAACCTTGGGAAAAATCATGGTTTGGTTTGTGGTTTGGATTAGTTTAATATGTAGTGTCCAAAACATAAATAGTAATGAATTCCCTCTTCTTTCCTATATAATTCCACTCAATATCCAACTTCTATTTTTTAAAAACCTTTGTATCTCGACCAAAAACTTCCATAATCTCTCTAGAATCCTCAAAAGGAGCCTCAAGCCCCCACGAGGGTTCTCCCAAGTCTCTATGATGCCTTTAGGATCACATTACCAACTAAGGGATCCACACTTACCTTCCTTCCTTATTTATGTCCATGTTTCCTTATATTGGTCATCCATTTTATATTCAATTAATAATGTTTGGATATGATTTTAAACCTACCCTATACTTCACTCCTTCTATTTTAAAGATAAGATACCCCTTTATCTCTCATTAATTCCTCCCATGTACCACTGTTACCATGCCGAAATTCCATAAGGTATTTCTTCCTTTATCATTTTTTCCAAATTTTATTATGTTGTTATGCCCATTTTTTCAAATTAGAAATAGATGGTATGATTTTACACCTCCTCTATAATTCCATACATATGTATTAATTATGAGATACCCCTTTCACCCTCATTAATATTTCCCACATACACCCATTACCATGTTGAAATTCCATAAGGGATTTATCTTACCTCATTTATATTCAAGAAATTATTTTATTTTAAGAATATAAATTTCATTACATATGTTGGGACATGTATCTATATGAACCCCTTAAATTCAATTTAATGTTAACATGATTATATACCCATTATTCTCTCATCAATAATTTTTAATAATTCTTATGTCACACTGTTTTGCTATCGAAATTTCACCGTTATTTTCCAAGACAAAGTCATTGTGTAGTGAACTCTATGCCCATTTCTCTATAAAGGGTATTAAACTTTACAAACATTAACATATTTATTATATAGTATCATGCACGTATCCCAAATTCCTTTATCATAGAATAAATGATTATTTTGGTTGATTCCATTTTGTAAGATCCATGTGGCACATGTATACATGAAAATGAAATGACTAAGAAGGGTGCACCCTGCTAGTTCACCAATAAAGATTAGTATCATGATACTCCATGTGAAATGAGATTTTACACATAATAACTCAAGGGAAATTAGGTTTTAATCATGATCCATGTGCAAGAGGCCTTGTCTCATGCTAGTATAATGTTAGATGTTGTTGCCATATTTCCTTGTTTTGATAGTCATTCTAATCATGCCTTTAGGTTAATTTTTCTCTTGTGCTCCTTGATATTCCTATTACCTAACAAGTACTATATTTATCATTTTATTCCATTTTTACTTCTTTAATGGGCTTTATAGATGACCCCTTTCTTATGCATTTCCTGAGGTTATCCCATCAAGTTCTATGTATGAAGGAATGTTGTGGTCATTTAAAATATGTTTTTAATAAAGATGTTTTCTTTAATGTTCTATGTTTTACGTAATGTTCCTAATTTCCTATGAAACTGGAGCTCTCGATCGTCAAAGTTTTCTTATGTACCTATTTTTGTATGAAATAAATTTTGTGTGAGTAATAAAGATCATGGTTTTTATATCGTATGTATTCAAGGTTATCCATTAATGGTATCCTCTCATATATTATTTAGATATTATTTTAAACATCATTATGATGATAGTGGTTTTTAAGACACAAATTTGGGCACTCTAAAATTTATCATCTTCTAAGGATATGGGTTTTTTTGATATTGGGATCATACCCATAAATGGGATACCTACATATCCTTGTTAAAGGAATCAAAACCCTCATAGTTTGGTTCCACTTAATGGGACACATAATACCTTTTAAGTTCAGGTGATAAGGACCAAAACATATAGTTTATTGTCATGTTGTAAGGACATATAAGAAGAATGTTCTTTGTTAAGGTTTGGTGTGGGACTTATGCCTAAAGATCCCATGGAACATGGAATGAATATGGGTTTTCAAGTAATATTAGACCCTATTTGGAATATAACCAAGAAAAAATCATATTGATTTGAAGATTTAGGTTTACAGCTCACAGAGGATTTCTATATATCCCATTATTATAGGAATCAATACCCATGTAGTTTGATGAGTATCAAAAGAGATTATAGTCCTTCGATAGAAATGATTTTTGGCTTACATAATAAATGGGATTCCTTGGTGATTAGGTTGTTTTAACATGGGGATTAATCCTAATGAGGATGGACATTTATGGATGAAATCAGATAGAGCCCGGGCCTTAGGAAGACTTCATACACATCCCAATTATTGTAAGGATTAGAGTTATTATTGTCCAAGATGACAAGTATTATTGACATTGTGATCATCACAAATCTCTAAGCCCATGTGGTTCATTCTCTATGTGAGAAATTTGGGGATGTGAAAGATTGAAAAAACACAACCACACATTTCATCCTCCCCTGGAGAAAGTGGAAATCCCTATGGTGGAATTGGTGGGAGAGGCATAGGCGACCAGGGAAGAGGGTGAGGCAATGATCCTTCCCTATTTTCACTTTACATTAGACAAGGGCCCAATGTAATAAAGGAGTGAAGGTGAAGGAAGTGGAGAGGAGAAAGACTACAACCTCCTAGTTGAATGGACAACGGCTTACAATAAGATGGCTTCCATAATATTGAACCTAGTTAGGGAGGAAGAATTATCATATTCATGAATGTAATAGAAAGTTTGAACCATACCTTACCTTTTAGAGACCAGAGGTTTAATGTTTTAGAGTTGAAAAGGAGAGGATAAAACCAAAACCAGAATCCTCCAAACCAGGAACATCCCAACATTGTTCTTGGGAGAAAGGTACATGCGACTACGGATATACAAACCCACAGACACTCTATAAATCGTAACCCCATTGTAAAATAAATATTGGAAACCTTTGAGCACATATATACAAACCGAAATATGAGACACACTGATGGGACTTTCCCATTGGTTTTATAAGTCAAGAGGTTTTGGTGGAGGCTTCAACATAATCCCTTTCAGACAAGGGATCCAATGAAAAGAAGCATTTCCATGCTTGGAATTGAAGAAGGATTTATGGCTTCTAGACTGAATGGAGTTTGTGAATCAAATAAAGGAACCCATGTAAGTATCTGGTGTGTAAGTATGGGCACACAAGTAGGCTTGGGTAACCTGATGATCAAAAATGTGACAAAAAACCTAGATGTTAATACTTGGGTGAGATATGATCAATCATTAATAAGAATTCATTGGTGTTTCCAAAAGTGGGGCACTCATGTTCCTTTGAGAGGAATAGTTGGCACACAAGTGTTTCCAATTTAGCGATATTGGGAATTTGAGGCACGTTAGTGCAATGGATTTCAAACTACGAAGGGATGTAATTCTTATGATCCTCCTTAAATTCCTCTATTATAGGTGTTAAAAAACTACATTAAAGGTTTCAGAAGACTTGGAAAATGCACTAGGTAAACTGGAGTACCAATTAGTATTCAGGGAAATGTATTCGTACAAATGAAGGCCCTAGGGTTATATTTACAGGCAAATAAGTGACCTTGGGGGAAATGGTGGTGTGTTGTGCAAGTGGGTTTCAAGCCAGAACTTTGAGCACACGTATCTTACGCACCGACTGATCATTGGCCTAACTATGGTGTTCAATTTTTATGTCCTATCAAATATGGATTTCATCATGTTTTTTCTCCAATTTTATTGATTCATTTCCATTTTTCACATTTTATACTCTATGATGGATCATAGTGTCTAAATATAGTAATATTTTCTTATTACTAAAGAGATATATGTATTCAAATAATCATAGGTGATGAATCTGTTATACAACATGTATGTAGTCACATACTATGAATTCATTATGAATAAATTTATGATGGAGGATTTTTTATAAGATTTGGCATGATGGAAATATAACTGTTCTGTGGGATGAAATAATTTTTTGTCATCTATAATATTATAAACCTACCAAATTAATTTAGAAAAATGAATATCAAAATGATCACTGACCAACCACTATAATCAATAAAAATATTTAGTTTATAATATTTCTATCTAATATAGTTTACAAAATAAGTAAGTGGTTTCCCACATTAATGATAAACCTTATAAAAATATTTTATGCTAATTTTCATTTATATTCTATACATCATGTCGTTTTGGAATTTTAAGTAAATGTTTGAAAGATATATTTTTCTCTTAAATAACCCAAAAGGTCTAAAAGGATAAAATAGAGGAATTTTTAAATGAAATAATCTTATTTTAGAATAGTAATTTGGAAATACTAGATTAACCATCATCTCTATTGTTCCATAAATATTGACATGGAATCTCAGTTTAAATAGTGTTTAATGTGTAATATATGACTATAGTATAAAAACATAATTTTACTAAGAACCTATAACATTTTTTAATTTAAATATTATGTTTTTTTATCTTTAAAGTAATATTTTAAAAATATAAATTTCACTAAAATATCATTTTATGGTGAAAAATCATGGAGCATCTGTAAAATGTATTAAGATTATATAGTAAAATCCACTAAGGTACTTATATCTTCTATATTTAAATAGTTTTTTATTTATAGTGTTTACATATCTACAAAGGTAATAAATAGGGAAATCAAATGTGTCAAAAGAAGTAAATATGTTATCCTTGAAAACCATGCAAGTCTAAACTCACCAGTTACCTGGTACATGTTCATAGTCCAGCTGGTGGAGGTGAAAAAATATCTTGTATGTTTAACAGGCCCATTGATTTATTAGTGGAGTGAAATTAATAGCTTGTGTGATTTTGATGTAACTGTTATCCCTTAAGTGTCTTTCCAGTTAGCCTGTGGGATCATCTGGATTGCCAGTGAATTTTATCAAAAATATTCACGATTCATTAACTGGAGGCCTAAAATCATTTTACATGACTCATTAAATCCTTCGATGAAACCTATAAAACCCTTGTAACACTTAGAGAATTTACGAAACTATTTTTTAAAATAAATTAAAACTTTCCTTTTTATCTTTCAGTGCATGAATTAAAATATTACTTTCTCACACTACACAGACTCTAAGTATGAATCATGCAACAAATACTTGTCACATTATGCACGCAACACTGAGTTGGCATATGATACACTCGACATTGAGTTTCTATAAAAAATCTATTTTATTATTTTAATTATTGAAATTAGATAATTATAACCTAGCAGTTAAACATATTTATATTAATATTAATAAATTCTTTTCAAATATTTTTTCATAATTTATTTTAAATAAATAAAACATTTTGATAATTAAAAAATATGATTTTTTGTATAGTCCTTCTATGATTGAAAATATCATTTTCTTGAATGAACTACTTATAACTATGTAAGTAATTTTAGAAACCTTTATAAATTTAATTTGATAAAATAAACATTAACTTTTGAAACATAACTCCTCAATTAGCTTTGATGAATAGTTAAAATACTAATTTTTTGTTACGAACTACCTGATAAATATCATTTTTTATAAAATAAACTTTAATTTTTCTGTGAAACATCATTTTTTGATGAATAGTGAGAATACAACTTTTTTGTTAAGAACTAATTTTTTGTCTAAAACATTATTAATGATAACTAATATTATAAGTTACATTTAAGTTCAAATTCGGTAAATATTACACCTTATAAAACAATTATATTCATTTGAATCATTTTTTTTACTTTGAAACTTAATATAAAATCTCAAAAATCTTTTAATCCTTTTCCTACTTTAAAACCCTGTTATTTCGTCTCGTTTGCAGGATTAACACTAATCTTAGTTTTTCCTCATTTGTGAAATGAATTTTAAAAATTTGACATACCCCATTTTATTTTTCTAATATTTTTATTATTATAATTCTATATCAATTTTTGACCAAAATGATTAGTAAAATTTATTATAATTAATCATAGCAGTTATGACCAACTTAAGCTTAAAAAGGAACTCAACCATAAAATTGAGGGCCCAAATTACTAGGAAACGTGTCTAACACACATATTCAGTCTTTAGTTCATCCATACACAAACCAATTTTGGTTTTTTTTTTGTTTTTAATGACTTATTTTGGGTAACAACATCTACACACCTAACTTGTTTCTAGAAATTCCAAATGAGTATTTTTCATTCCATATAAAAGGATAAAACATATACCCATTCCACACATCTTTCAATCCTTTTATGTTTGTCCAATATCTATCCATGTATCCTCCTAAAATTAATAAAATATAACTTTAAGCCTCCATTTTGGAAAAAATATTGTTAGATAATCAATTTTTCACTAACAAAAAGGAATTACTTTATTAAGAGGTAACGTCTTCTCCCAAAATCCTTTCCTTTATTTTCTTTCTTAATGCCATCCACTCTCTCTATTCAATTCTGGTGTGACAACACCATTATCATCCATAAAAAAGTATGTTGTTATGAAATAATTTTACCCTACACTTACACACACCTCCATCTAATGGATGTTGAACATACTATTTATGTGTACGGTGAACTACTGCATCATGAAATAATGATTTTTAATTTCTTCGTTACTACAAATCATAGTGGCCATTATGATATAAAATCTACTTATATGTGTCACATATTATATATACTATGTATTAATAATTTTTATTCCTTTTTACAACACTCATCTCTTTAATTTCCATTTGGCGTTAATACAATAACCTCAATTGATGAAGTGCGGACTACTAGCCTCTCAAAGGGATATGATTCGATCACACACCACATTGAATGTATTATGGATGATTTTAATTAAAATATATGTAACATATATTATATTAATCCGAATATAATAATTTTATATGTATATATATGTTTATATATATATATACTTATGTCATTTACATACTTTGTTTTCAATACGATGATAAAAACAAAAAACATCATTCATGAGTATGTACGACTTACCTTCTCAATGAACAGTTTATTCCATTTTGTAATCTTATATGCTATAGATTGTTATAATCCTAATATAATGGAAATACCTGATATTTTTATCTTTTTTTTAGATTCTATAATCATGACATAAGTATAAAGATCAATGTTATAACAAATTAAGACACCTGTGAAGAACAATGCGAATATTACCCGAAGTGAAACCTTAACATAGGATCATTAACATGCTAGTAATATTAGGTATTAATCAAAGAATATATGGTAATTGAAATAAGAATATCATTTTTTAAAATATTTATAATAAACATATATATATATTATTCAAGAAGCTTGTATGAGTACGTTGAGTGTCAAAACACAAGGTAATGGGATTTTCATCTCACTTTTAATTACTTTGAGATACAAGCTATGTTTTCCCCTCTTTCCATTTGTGTTGTGTATGTTCGGCCCCTGATATAATTATATATATATATTATACATAAATTTATGGTTAAAACTTATCCCATATTTGATACTTCTTTCATTGGTTTTAACATTCAAAATATACAAAATCGGTAAAATAGTTTTGTTTCAATTTAGCTTCTTTGAGACTCGTGTTTTGTTATGCACCTAAAATCTTTTTTAAAGGTTTATATTATTCCATTTTACATGTTATATCCTGAATCTAATTCATTTCATCGGTTATGATATGTAAATTTATGATCTTATGGAACATGTTTGTATCACTTCATTATGTGACGGGTTGTGCCTATATCGCCCTCTAATGCAATGGGTAATGATCTAATTCTCATGCGATATATAGGACTGGAATGAATTTTTAATTAGTTTGTTAATACACGACTATAATTATTGTTTTCTTGTTTTAGAAATATAGGGAAAGAATGTGGGTTTACATGGATCAGTAATATAGGGCAGTGATGAGGGTTCACCTGATTCAGTAATAGAATTTTTCTAATAAGATGGTATTGGAATGAATTATTTAGATACTATGGAAATCATTATATGATTGTGTGTTTCCATAATTCTATGTCTTACTCATATGTTATGCTTTCCGGGCTTTGTCCCTTTAATTTCTTTTGATTCTTGTCTTATGAACATCTAGGCTCTATGCTATGATTCAGGTATAAGATCTTTGATATACAATGTATGATCTTCTATTTTCATTATAAGAATCTCATACCCTTATACTAATGTTAATGATTACATGTATCCCTTGTTTAACCTTACTGAGAATTTGATCTCATACCTTTTTTCCTTTCCTAGGTTGTGAAAATATGTATTATGTTTGAGGTTTCTAAGAAAGTTTCTCATCAAGAAGAACCAAGTGGGAGATAATGTAGCTCATTTAGGTACTATTGTTCATGTTTTAATTTCTTCAATGGAACTAGACAACTATAGAATTCTAGGGTCTATTTATATAATGTTGAAGTATTCCGAAAAAAGTTATGTAATATGAATGTTTGTAATGCAGAGGTCTCTATTGATGATTTCAGAGAAAAAAATTAGTTAACCTTTAGAAAATTGGATTAGAAAACCTTGATGAGACCCCTAAGATCATTTCTATGTATATGAATTGAGATGTGTCAAAGAATATGAAAATTTACTAGAATTTTGGTGAAGAATAAAGAGAGTGATTTCATAGCAATACATCCCTATCTGGATACTATAAGTGGATGTGGATCTGGAACAAATGCACCTGGGGGTAACAACTCTAAGAAGATATCTCAGGATTAACTCAGGGTAAAATGGTGCATGACAATAATCAATGCTACAATCCTAATATGAAAATTCCGAATATATGCTTTGGGAACTCACTAACTCTTAAAGAACCATTATAAAAGATTTAAATATTATTTTTCTATGAAAAAACAATGATAAACCTAAGGTGTCATAAATTAAAAAAGGTTTCATAATATAGAAATAAAAATAGTTATTTTCATGACTATGATGTTCCTTCTTATAAAAATTATTTCTTACTCTATGATTTTGTTTTTAGATAATGGATGGAACTTTGAGGAACCGTGTTAGTGGAGATTGCGAAGGACAATGAAATGATTTTTCTCCTGATCAGCTGAATGCTATGGGAGCTGGAATGCAAATCCTCAAAGATGTTATAAAACATATTTATCATGCTATAAATCATGATGGAATTCAAAATTGGAAAAATAGGTAACAACATTATGTTGAGTCTTCCATGAGGAAACACCCACCTTTTTTTAATGGGTCATATAATCCACTTGTTGCTAAACAATAGATTAGTACCACTAAAAAATATTCTTCGTCCTTAAATGCATAGAGGATGAAAATATCATTTTGGCTCTTTATCAGTTAGTAAGATAATAATATTATTGGTGACTCTAAACAAGAATAAAATGAAGCATGACAAAATTAAATCCCTCATTTGGGACTAGATTAAGAACTGAATTGTTAATAAGTGCTTTCCTCGAATTCATCAGAAAATGACAAAAAAAGTGTTACATGTGTTAAAGTAAAGGGAAGATTAATCTAACATTTCCTATGAGGTTACTTTGATGGGAAAAGTGAGTTATGCTTCAAGAATTATCATCTAATTTGAATGTAAAGATGATTGGTTCATTAGTGGATTAAATCCATGTCTTAGAAGAGTTTTTTCCATGAGATACTTTAGTAGCTATGAAAATATTGTTCATTGTGAAACCAATATTGAAATGGATGCTGGAGTCACTTATTAATCTCAAACACAAGATGTAGTTTAAATGAAACTATATGATACATGGAGAAAATAAGATTAACTTTTATTTGTGATCAATGTATGGGAAAAATAATGGTGGAAATTTTTCTATGTGGTTTAATATATGTTATATGTGCAAAAACGATGGTCACAGAGAAATTGATTGCTAATGTGATTAGAAGAAGTTAGCTCAAAATTCCAATGGAGAAAAAGCTGGATAGAATAAACTTTCCATTATTTAGTGCTTCATGTGTAAGGATAATGGGATTTTGCTAACTATTTCCCATACCAAAGGGCTGGTGATGATGATCGATGTTAGTAGAGAAACGAGAAATCTAATATAGTCACTATTTCTGATGAGGGTGTGATAATGATGTGATGAAAATAACACATACCATCCAATATAAAATTGCTAATGTCATTTTTGATTCTGGATCTACCCTCTACTTCATATCTAATGATATTTTTAAGAGGTTTAAAATTCCACCATAATAATTAGATGTGGAATTAGAAGTGAAAACCCTTAGTGGTATGATGATTGCATCTGATGTCTATGATTATGCTCTAGTTGAAATTTGTGGGAATTTACTTCCTATAAATCATTTCATTCTTCATTTGGACATATTTATTGTCTTCTCAGGAATGTATTGTCTTCCTCTACATAAATCCCATATCAATTTTCATGGAAAGGAAGTTATGTTTTATATTTCAAACCCTCATGTGAACATCCATCAATGTGATGAAAATTTTGAACTTTATGTGGATATTTAATCAACTTTAGGGGTCATAATACCCATTCAAAATAATTTTTTATCTCGAATGGTTGGAGAGAAAATCGACATCAATATTTTTCCTGTTGTTCGGAATATTTTGAGGAGCCTCTGAGCGTCGTCTTTGATCTCCTACTGAGGTGACTAGGGTTTATCCCTATATCCCACATTCCTTCCCTCTCCAGCCGCCGGGTCTTGAGTCTCCTTCAACTGGGTCGTCTCGGTGGCGGGGCGATGGGGTTGTGTGGCTGGTCTCAACGCGTCAGTGTCCCTTTGAAGGATGATGACAGAGCTGGTCTTAACCGGGGAGGGGTGGTCTTTTTTTCCCTTATATTTATGATGTTTTTTTGGTTAGAAGGTTTTTCACATGGATGGTTCTAGTTGAGTTCTTGATGGGATGGTTGCGCTAGGGTTTATCCCATCGCTGCCTACCTCCGGTGGTGTATTTTCGTCAGATTCTTCTTTGCTCTATACGATGGTTTGTGGATTCCTCTCTTGCTATGGAGATGCTCTATGGGCTTCTATGGCCCTGCTGTTTCAGATCTGCGGTCGTATGACCGGATGTCGGCATACTCTTCGGAGCGTTCATAGTTTTGATCTTGGCCGCTCGTTGTTGTCATTTGGTGGCCTCTCAGTGTTTGAAGGTTGCCACCCATGTGGTTGAGTGCTTTGAGGGTCTGTTGAGGTCTTCATCTGCGGTTAGGGTGGGGGATTTGGAAATTTTTCTTGGTTGCATGCATGTTGGATTTGCGATTGCGTTCGAGTTTGTTTCGGGTTTTTGGGATCTGTCTACGGTGATGTGATAAGACGGCCGAAATGTTGTTTAGGGTGGTGGTGAGGACCTACGCGATGAGCGATTTGGACAACAGCTTTCCCAGCAACGACGTGTGTCCTTGGCTGAGCATCGGTGTCTGGTTACATTATTGATGGTTGTGTTTCGATCTGAGGAGGATGATCAGGGTGAGTAACGATGGGTTGATGATGGGCCGATGAAGATTTTTTTCGATGGATGGTGTCGCTGGCAACCTGTTATGATGTGATGATGGAGGCGCTTGATGTTAGGGTTCCTGGCTCAAGGTTGTTGTGCATCCTGAGGGGTCACGTGGGGTGCAACATTACGTGGACCGAGGCGTGGAAAAGACTTTGCTTGATATTTGTGATTTGAAAAACCTGAGAATTTGATTAGACCATTCGGCTACCACGATGCGATGTGTGATTTTTGTGTTCTCCTACCTGCTTTTTCGGTTACCGATAGGCCTTAAACCAACTTTTTAGAAAATGAAAAAAATGGCTTTGAGACTTTGTTTTTTGGGATTTTGTGGATGTCTTTCTAGAAGAGTTTCTTCAACTTCCCCCAAAACGTGTAGTTGAGTTCTCAGTTGAACTAGTACTTATTTCCACACCAATTTCAAATACATATTATAGAATTTCCCTAATTTAGTAGTAGTAATTAAATATGAAACTCCACGAAAACCTTTATAAGAGAATCATTTGGCCATGTTTTTCACCATAGGGTGCACCTATTCTTTCTATGATAAAGAATGATGGATCAATGTGACTATACATTGATTTTTGGGGGTGGAACAAGATCAAAATCATGAACATGTATCATTTTCTCTATATTTATTACTAGTTTTCTCAACCACTTGGAGCTCAACACTTTTCCAATATTGACATTGATTCTAGATAACATTAATTGAGGGTCATGAATGGGGATGAACACCCAATGGAATTATGTACAAGGTATGGTAACTATTAATATATATTCACTACTGGAAGTTGAGGTATTTGCGATGGTCTAATTTCAATGGGATCCCATCGCAAATAAGCTTTAGCAACGGGTCCCCGTTGTAAATAACCCGTTTCCAAAAACGGCATCGCAAATACTATTTTTTTTTCAACGGGACCATCGTAAAAAATAGTATTTTTGATGGGGAACTTCACTATCGCAAAGAAGTTTCTTATTAAATACATTATTAACAAATAAAGATTTTGTGACGGACTCATCACATTTTTTTTAAAATATATATTTAAAGTATTTGTGATGGGCTCCCGTCGCAACAGGTCCCGTTGTAAATGCTAAAAAAAATAAAAAAAAATATATTCAATAAAATTATAATTAATTAAAAAATAATACTAATATTATTCAAAAATAAAAAAATAAAAAATATTAAAATTCTAAATATTCTCAAAAAATATAAACAAATCATCAATTATTATTATAATAATTAGTATTATTAAAACAAACAAACAATAAGAAAAATAATACTAAAAAAATATTTAATAAAATTATGATTAATGAAAAAATAAAATTAATATTATCAAAATTATAAAAGAGTTAAAAAATATTAAAATTTTCTATATTCATAAAAAAGATAAAAAAATCATGAAATAATAATAATATTATTATTATGAGTAAAATAAAAAAATTAAAAAATATAATAATAATAATAAATAATAAATTTTTAAAAATAAAAAAAATTATATTATGAAAAATTCACACCAATATAAATGACAGAAACTGTAAATAGTTCATATTACAAAAAATCTTGAATTCAAATGTTTTTAACATAATAAAATCACTGGGTTCATCTTCTGGAGGAGGTTGAGGAGATGGTGGAGATGGTGGAGGAAAATCCATCCCTAAATTATGGGTCATAAGGTGCATGTGCTCTATTTGATCGTGATGCTACTGCAGCCATCGACACGTCTCCTCCTCGTGCTGCTATTGTTGATGCAACACTTCATGCTGCTTCTTCAAACTCTATATAAGCTCAGTCTGAGTGCACAACTTTTCCTGATACTATGAGGAAAAAGATGATTCCCCTCCATGATATCCTCTCGAGTAGGAAGCCAACATCGTAGTAGTACCATAATAAGTACATGAATTCAAATTAGAGTCGATACCAACTACATGGCCCTTTAGAAATCCATACTG
Source organism: Viscum album (assembly GCA_963277665.1). Classification (NCBI taxonomy): domain Eukaryota; kingdom Viridiplantae; phylum Streptophyta; class Magnoliopsida; order Santalales; family Viscaceae; genus Viscum; species Viscum album. The sequence goes on from OY728129.1 coordinate 943,429,171, forward strand.
ATTCGCCTACATCCATGCTGCCTTATCGAAATGGTGGGAACTAGTCTAATCAGTCATCTCTTCCTGACTCTCAACCTGTGTCCGAGAGGTTATATCCTTATATGACTCCTTCAATTCCAATTTGAAATTAAAATTGTAAAAATATTATATGCAGTTAATTTTCAAACAGAAAAAAATAATACTGACCACAATTTGATGTTGGTGATCACCTCTAATCTCTCCAGTGGCTGGATCACTGTATATCCTCCGATAAACATCGTACTCCATAATTTCTGGATGCTCAACTACCTATAGAAATATAAAATAAAATTTTTATATTTAATGCAATATAAAATATTTAGAAAAGATACTTACCAGATGCTCTCTACATGTACTGAATGTACGACTACCATCTCGATGCATCCCCTCATTCTCCCACAATTCTAGTAACCCACTGAATCTCTCCTTTGAAATCCACCACTCAACCAGTTTAAACATAATCCATCCCAAATATGAGAAGAAATGTACTATGGTTGGTGTGCTCTACATGACTCATCAAATTTTGTCACTCCTGCTTTCTTAATGGTCGTGCTTCTCAAATTGTGCAAAAACTGATGAAAACAGCCATGAATAGAAGCCTGCCATGCCCTGTGGATAGCGTCAATCATGCTGTCATCAATGAGATACCATAAAACCTAACAATTATTTATAATATCAAGTTATTAATAAAATAAATTTCAAAATAAATTGTATTTATTTACGTACTAGCCAATGATTGAACATGCTGAGCTGCATATCAACGAGAAATTATTCCCATGTGATCTGTGGCTGAGAATAATAGTTTCACAAGATAGTAATCTCCTGTACAACAGCTACATGCACAAAGCTATGTAAAAGTAATAAATAATCATACATTTTTTATAGATATAAATTTATTAATTAAAGCTAACTAAAATATATAGGTTACCATACCTCATTGTGTGTATATCGAAACCATGACGTAGACGTCGCTTAGGGATAGGGTCATGAATCATTAATCATGGATGATCGTGCCTCCACTACATACCCCCTAAACCTCCAGTAGGACGATGGTCCGGTGATCTCAAATCCCCCTCATCTAAAGGTAGATTAGCCCCCTCCAACTCATGAAATAGATCATGGTCCATCTGAAATACAAAATGATTCTTGTTAGAAGATAGTTAAAAATAAATATTATATATAGATTTATATTAGTTATTATTGTAACCATCAATTTACAATGTCAACGTTCACCTTCATCATTATCTTCATATATGACGCTGTTATTGTCTTCATATTCCACCTCGGCATCATCAATATCCATATGAGATTCAGTTTGATCATCTCTTGTCATTTCAAATTCATTTATAACATAATTAACATCTTCATCACCATCGACCCATATTGTGGGGTGTCATCATCGATATTCACGTCTCCTTGTGAAAAAGAAGGATTTGGAGTACTCTATTGAAAAATTTCAATTCTGTTTACTTTAGTGGAATAAAATTCAGTTTGAGTAAACTGATTTTCCTGAGATTTCATTTTTATTATGCTCCACCAATCATTCTGGTCTATTGAAGTAGCACAATACATTGTGTAATAAATATGATGTGCCTATTCAGCTAGTAAAAATGGTTCATTTACTACAAGAGGACCTTTATATTTAATACCGAGTATTCCATTATTTGGATGAACACCCAACCATCTCTCAGCTTCGAACCACCAATATTTAAACATCATTATGTTATTCAATCCTAGATACCACAACTCAAATATTTCATCCAAAATGTCGTAAATGTCAACTTTAGTTTCTCTAAGATGAGATCCTCTCATGAGAACTCCATTGTTCATTGTTTTTTGATTCCCCATATGCACATATATGAAATCGTAAACCATTCATGACATATGTATTATATGATTTAGCCATTTTGGATGGTGGGTTACTCAATATACACAATCTATTATCAAATTTATCAGCACATTAAGACACTTGAAATTTTTTAAAACAATTATCAATATAATAAATATTTAACTAAATTGATATTAAACCCTAAATAATTTATGTTACCAGTTTTTGAAACCATTGAGAATTTTTTTGTTTGAGTTATTCAAGAGAAGCTACTGTAATTTGTGGAAGTTATTTCTTGATTTGATTTTCATATAACCTACAAATAAAATAATTTTACACAATATAACACATATTATAGAATTATTGATAGAATCCCTCATAGTACAAATGATGGCATTTTTTCACAGTTGATCAAAACACATGTATTAGCTCTATGATGTTCATCATCTGAAATCCAATGTTCATGAACTCCACTGAAGCCAAAATTTGGCTGATTAAAAACTGATAATTTATTGTCCATTTTTATTAACATTACCCTCATTATTTTCCATGTGGTTTTGTTTTTAGGGATTTTTAGATTCAAAATAATGAGAGAAAAAAAAGACATTTCCTCTTAGAAATATGCTTCAGAAATTGAGCCTTCAACTGATGCTTTGTTAAGTACTTTTTTCTTCAATTTCTGCATGCATTTCTAAAATGGTTACATCCAAGGAAACAATACTGGACCTCCACATTTATCATCATGTGAAAAATGTAATATTAGAAGTTCCATTGAGTCAAATAAATCTAATGGAATGATTTTTTCCAGTTTACATATAATTACAGCACAATCTTATTCCATTTTTCATAGTGCATCGTAGTCTGTTGTCATAGCACAAAGGTCTCGAAAAAATATGACATGTCTATTATCGAATCCTAAATCACAGAATCCAACCAACCTCTAAATGAAATCTGCATAAGTCATTCCATTATAACACGACAATCATGACTTTTTAATCCAGTAATATGACCATTCTTAACGTATCTTACCAAATTGGAAGCATTTCCATCTGGAAGAGTCAAATCTGCAATACACTGACAAAATAATAAGAGACTCTCTTTGGGAAGTGTATAATCTTATTTTAGATTCATTAACCTCTGTGATATGACATTTTAAAATAGTTCAAGTTCAGGTCTCCTGTAAATTTGGGTAAGATCTAATCGCGCTTCTATAATATCTTTGGTCTTTCATGGTGTACCCAAAACTGTATGAAATAAATTATCAAAATAGTTCTTCTCAGTATGCATGACATCAAACATGTTTATGACCAACAAATAAGACCAATATGGATGATCCCAAAAGATATCTATTTTATACAATTATGTTCTTTCCCAAAGCCATGAATTTTTTATTGGTTTACTATTGGCCCAAATGTGATGAAAGGTAATGAAAATACAACTAATTTTTACTCCATACCAGAGATCATTTTTGGAGGATCATCCCATTCAATTTTTCTTTTTCTGAAATGAGATTTGTTCCTCCAAAAAAGATGATCAGTTGGATGAAATATGTGATGATAGTGAAAATGGAAATGTTTTTTTTCCAATTACGATCATAAAGGACTTGTTGTCGTTCATATAGTAAGGAAATTATTTCTGACCGTGTGTACTCCAGCCAGATAACATGTCGTATGCCAGAAATTCACTAATCATCCACATCAAAGCAGATTTTAATATGAAATTTTATTTCGAAGCAACATCATATGTACTAAATTCTTTACTCCACAATTCTTTTAACCCATAAATCAATGGATTCAAATAAACATAAATATTATATTTCAGATGTCTTAGGATTAATAAGGTCAAAAATATATCGATCTCCTTCATCAACATCTGTGGAGGTAAATTTTACAGAGTTATAAATACAGGCCAACATGAAAACTAACTATCAAAAGAACCAAACAGACAAAAACGGTTAGTATAAAGACCCAATCGCATGTTTTAGGCTTCTAAAATAAAATACGGATATAGACGGTCACAATTTTTCCTTGAATCACCATCATATTGATGATTCAAGATTTTATCAGTTGAAATCTTAGTTTTGTTCCATAACATCATTGACACTGTGTTCTAAGACATAATTAAATGATGCAACCTCAGTGTAAGGGGAAAATATATCAACTGTTTTACTAGAATCGATATAGACGTCCCTGGTCGAGCTACTTTACACCTCGATTGTCCACATGTGGGACAACTATCCAATGACCTATTTTCACCAGAATAAAAGATGTAATCATTTTCACATTCATGAATCTTTTGATAACTAAGGCCCAGATTACGAACCAATCTCTTTCTCTCAAAGTAATTTTCTAGAAACATATTTCTTTTAGGTAATAATGTTTTAACCAAAGAAAATATCTAATCAAAATAGTTTTTTACATTTTATTATCTGATTTAATATCCATAAATTTTGAAATAGCTTCTGATTTTCTTTTCTTGCAACCACCATATAAGGCATCCTCAGCAGACGTCAACAACTCATACACTTCAAAAGGCTCCAACTAAGGAGTTAAATAAATATCATCTTGAGTTAGCTTGTTGAACAGATGGACCTGCAACCTCATTTACTATATTTTTCAACTGTTATGGATCTGGAATCAAGTATTTTTATCTTCTATAGAATTTTTCCCACCGTGTTGATACTAAAAAACTTAATTTTAATGAAAACCAAACCATAAGAGATGTTCCCAACCTTGTAAAATGTTTCACCTTTTCTCAGAGCACATTTTTTAGAAGGACACTTAATTGTGCCTTCTGAAATATATTCTGGTTTTAATGATGCAAATGATAAGAAAGCATCAACACCTTCAATACATACATGATTTAAACTAGAACTGTTTGAATTTTGAAAATGATTTATCCAAGCACGATTATCTAATAATGACTATTATTGACTTACTTGTTCCATAATTTTCTACAAAATATAAAATCATTACTATTGGTTACTATTTATTACTATTTTTAGTAATTATTACAATTTATTACTAATTATTACTAATTATTACTATTTATTACTATTTATTACCAATTATTACTAATTATTACTATTTATTGCTATTAATTACTATTTATTACAAGTTATTACTAATTATTAAAAATTACTACTAATTAATAATAATTATTACTAATTATTACTATTTATAACGAATTATTTCTCATTATTAATAATTATTTATAATTATTACTAATTATTCCTAATTATTCCTAATTATTACTAACTATTTCTAATTATTCCTAATTATTTGTAATTATTACGAATTATGACTAATTATTACTAATTATTCCTAATAATTCCTAATTATTAATAATTATTAATAATTATTACTAATTATTATTAATTATTACTAATTATTCTTATTATTACTAATTATTCCTAGTCATTACACATTATTACAAATTATTACAAATTAGTACTAATTATTAGTATTTATTAGTATTTATAAGTATTTATTACTATTTATTAGTAATTATTAGTAATTATTACTATTTCTTACTATTATTACTATTTGTTACTAATTATTACTAATTATTACTAATTATTACTAATTACAACTAATTACTACTATGTACTACTAATCAATACTATTTACTATTAATTTTTATTAATTATTACAATTTATTTCTAATTATTTCAAATTATTACTAATTATTACTAATTATAACTAATTATTAGTAATTATTACTAATTATTAGTAATTATTACTAATTATTATTAATTATTACAAATTATTACTAAGTATTGATTATTACTAATTTTTCCTCATTATTACTAATTTTTCCTGATTATTTCTAATTATTTCTAATTATTACTTATTATTATTAATTATTACTAATTATTAATTATTATTATTAATTATTATTAATTATTCCTAATTATTACTAATTATTCATAATTATTCTTAATTATTCATATTTATTACTAATTATTCCTAATTATTAATTTTATTTATATTTATTACTATTAATTACTATTTATTACTTTTTATTATTATTTATTTTTATTTGTTACTAATTAGTCTTATTCGTTCCTATTTAATCATATTTAATCATATTTATTTTTATTTATTCCTATTTATTACTATTTATTCCTATTTATTCCTATTTAGTATTATTTATTACTATTTATTCCTATTTATTCTTATTTATTACTATTTATTACTAATTATTACTAATTATTACTAATTATTCCTATTTATCTGTAATTATTCAAATTTATTCCTATTTTTTACTATTTATTCATATTTATTATAATTTATTCCTATTTATTCCTATATATTACTATTATTTAATATTTATTCCTATTTATTACGAACTATTATTATTTATTCCTATTTATTACAATTTATTACTAATTATTTCTATTTACTGCTAATTATTACTAATTAGCCCTAATTATTACTAATTACCCCTAATGATTACTAATTACCCGTAATTATTACTAATTACCCCTATGTATTTCTAATTACTACTAATTATTACTAATTAGCATTAATTACTATTAATAACTACAAATTAGTACTACTAATTACTAATTACCGCAAATTATTTATATGCAATAATAATTATCATTAATAATTATTAATAATTATTAACTATTAAGAATTTGTAATAATAATTTCAATTTAGTATTAAAAATTAATACTGATAATAAAAAAATTTCAATCTAATTTAATTACAACTAATCCACAATAATTAAAATTATCATAAAAATTGAAATAAATACTAAATTAAATAAAATGTAAATACCTTTAAACTTGATCTACTATTGATGTAGACGACATCACAACTTCTTCGTAAAAAAATTAACTCTGAGAAATGTTCACTCTAAAAATAGTGTTTAGAGAGAGAGAGAGAGGGGAAGTGAGAAAAGAGACGAGTAGGAAAAACAGATGGTGGGATATATATATATATATATGTTAGATTAGTTGCGACGGTACTATTTGTGACGGGATACCCATCACAAATACATTTACCCGCATTAATTACAGTCAGTGGTTAAAAGGGTATCTGGGAGGGGTCCCGTTGCAAATAGTAGCCTACGGACACACTTTTTGCGATGGGACAACATCTGGTTGCAAATACCTATTTACTGCCGCTGGTATTTGCGATGGGTCCCATCACAAATACCCTCCAAACGACGAACTATTTGTGAAGGGGGAATCCCCCCGTCACAAATAACCTTCATGTGGCTTGACGCGCAACCCGTGCCAAATGACACCTTACTTTTTTCAACAGGACCCCAAATCCCTCCGCAAATAACCAATTATTTTGCGACGGGTCGAACCCATATCACAAATAACCTCTAGGATGGACTATTTGTGACAAGAAATAATCCCATCGCAAATAGACCATTGCAAAAACTATTTTTCCCGTAGTGAGTGATTCATTTTTGTCTTACTATTTCCACTACTATTTTCATGGATTTAATAAATATAGTCTTTAGAGATTACCTTGACTAGTTTGTGGTTGTCTTATAGATGATATTTTTATCTATTCAAAGAACAAGGAATACCATGAAGATCACATATGAATTGTAGTGAAGACCATATGCGAGGAGATGTTATATGTGAAATTTTCAAAGGGTGATTTTTGGCTGAAAATGATTCATTTTCGAGTCACATAATCTCAATAAATGGTTAAAGATTATATTTGTCAATGATGGTGGCTATTGAAAGCTTCCCTAGACAAACCACAATGACTAAGATATGTAGCTTTCATGGTTTATGATGGTATTATCGACGTTTTGTGGAGAGTTTCTCATGACTATTTATTCTTCTAACCATGTTAACATTAAAGGTTGTTGTGCTTCTCTAGATATATGAATATGATGAAAATTTCCTGGAAATGATAAAAAGGTTTGTCAGTGCACATATACTTACATTATCCTGTAGTTGAGAATGATTTGTAATATTTATATATATATATATATGTGCATCCAATAAGTGATTGGGATGTATTTTTATGAAAAATAACAGGCTTATAGCCTATGACTCATGACATTAGAAGATTCATGATAAAAATTACCAAACTCTAGATTTGGATTCTGTAGTGGTAATCGTTGAATTAATGATATAGAGGCATTATATTTTTGGGGGAATAGTGTGATGTATACACCAATCATAAATGTATAAATAATATATTCACACAGAAATAATTGAAAATGAACTAGGGAAGATGGTTAGATTTGATAAAGGATTATGATTGCTCAATACATTACCACCTTGGGAAAGTGAACAAGATGGCCGATTGTTTGAGTCAAAAAGATCATTCTTGCTTATCTATGATGAGGATCGCAGAGGATCCAATATTTATAGAATTTCAATGGATGGATCTAGAAATCCTAAAAGAATGCGAAAAATCTTATCTTTCTCAAATGAATGATCGACTCACTAACCATGTGAAGATCAATGATGAACATAAGGAATATGAAAATCTGTAAAAGATGTTTAGAAATTTTTCTGAGTTCAACATTTATTATAATGTAATGATAAGGTTTAGGAACTGTGTATGTGTTCATTCCATTACAGATTTGATGTAGGAGCCATTAGAGGAAGCTTATAATTCTTCATTCACTGCTCCTCTTAGAATAATGGTGATGTATTAAGACTTGAAATAATACTTCTGGATGGATGGAAAAAATAAATATATTGTGGACTTTTTATCTCATTGTTTGTTATGCTAGAATATTAAGGATGAAATATAAAATTCTAAAGGGATGTTTCATCTATTAGACACCCCAAACTGAAAATAGAAGAACAGTACTATATATTTTATCACTTGACTACACAAAACCTCTGAAGGGTTTAATGCTATGTGGGTGGTAGTTTACTTCATTATGAAGTCAGTGCACTTCATTTCTATCGGGAAATATTTCTATCTTGATCAAATTTCTAGAATATACATTATAGATGTGGTAATAATTAATGGAGCACCCCATTCCATTTGTTCAGATCGGGATTCGAGGTTTACCTCAATGTTCTAAAGAATCCATTTGGAAGTGCTAGATACACAAGTGAGTTTTAGTTCATCTTATCATCCCGAAATAGATGGTTAGTCTAAAAGAACAATTTATACATTAGAGGATATATTGAGATCGTGTTCTCTAGATATCAACGGTTTTTTGATCAACATCTTCCTCTAGTTGAATTTTCATTGAACAATAGCTTTCAATCTAAAATTCAGATGTCCCTCTATGAAGCCCTTTATTGGAAGAAATGTATCGCTCGAACATGTTGGCATGAGGTTTGAGAAAGAATGATATTGGGACCTGAGAACACTAAAGTATTGGTCGAGAAGGTTAGAACCATTCAGTACTATATCAAGGTAGATCCAAGTCAGAAGAAAAGTTATACTGATAACCTTCGACGTGATCTAGGGATTGATGTTGGTGAAAAGGTGTTTCTATGAATCTCACCATGGAAGAATGTTATGTGATTCTGGAAGAAAGGGAAACTAATTCCTATGTATATCAACCCCATTGAAATTTTTGATCATATCAGGTTGATAGCCTATTGCATGGAACTTCATCCAAATCCCTCTCAAGACCAGGATGTGTTCCCTGTATCGCTCCTGAGAAAGTACATACTTAACCCTTCACATGTACTAAACTCAGTAATTATACCATTAGAGAACGATCTTTCTTACAAGGAACAACCTTTTGGAATAATGGACCCATTATAGAATGTTCTACAAAACTAGGTCACTCGACTGGTTAATTTTTTTTGGGGAAAATTTTCCAATTAAAAGAATCTATATGAAAACATGATGATATGATGCTTCATAATTATCTTACATTATTTTTACCTGAGTGATGAATTTCGATGGTCAAATTCATTTTATGGGGGTAAAATGTAACACCCTGATATTTTATTGACATGTTTGTTTGCATAAATTTACATTCTCATTTATATCCTAAAAATACTATGAAAAATATTCCATTCACACCCAACACTGATATGAAGTATGTTTCACCCAACACTGACTTTGCATACGTGGCACACAACATTGACTTGGTGTAAAATGCATGGAACACTCAGTGTCTAAGAAACATCTCTTTTATTTTATTATTTAATGAAATAATATAATTATAACCTAGACATTAAAAATAGTAATATTAATTGTAATAAGTAATTTTAAAATATTGTTTATAAATTATTTATATAAACAATACATATTAATAATAAAAAGATATGATTCTTAGTAAAGTCCTTCTATGTTTAAAAACATCATTTTCTCGAATAAACTAAATATAATAATTAATTTAATTTTAGAAACATTTAGAAATTTTATTTTATAAAATATAATTAATTTTTTTATAGAGAATTTCCAAATTAGCTTTGGCTGAATTTTTGGTATTCCTATGAGAAACTTTATTTTAGGGTGAATAGTGAAAAAATACTTCTTTTTTGTTACAATCTGCCTTTTTTCTAGTTAATTATTAATGATAAATGATAGAATAAATTATTTTTAAGGTGAAATTAGATAAATATAAAATATTCTCATATAATTAAATTCATTATAATCAATTTTTCTTTGAAACTGATTATAAAATCATAACTAACTTTTGAACAATTTTCTCCATTAAAACATCATTATTTAGTCCCATTTGTGGGATTAACACTAATCCTAATTTTTATGCTTCTATGATTTGAATTTAAAGAAGTATACACAAACAATTTTATTCTATCTAATATTTACCTTCTAATATACCGTCTTAATTTGTTTCTAGAACGATTAGTAAAAGTGATAGAAATTAATCACAATAGTTAATGCTAAATTAAGCCTAATTAGATATGAAAACATAATATCCCAGGATAGAATGACCTATAAAAATGACCAAAAGGAATTTTATATCCATATTTAGGCGATAAAATTTCCATTCATGAGTTTTTTGGTTTGTTATAACCTTTTTAGGTAATAACATGTAGACACAAAACTTGTTTCTAGAAATCCCAAATATGCCTTTTTCCCTTCTCTATGAAAGGCTACCACCTATACCCATTCCTTGAAACTATGAAGCCATTTTAGTGCTTCCAAGATCTTACCAACTATCCTCCTAACAATACTTTATTCTACCATGAATCATACCTTCAGGAATAATTCTTCTCAAATAATACATTTGGCACAAACTAAAAAAAGTTTCCCAATTAAGAGGTGACATCTTCTCTAAGGATCCTTCCATTTATTTTCTTTCTCCACCCCTCCACAAAATTTATTCCATTATTTTGTGACTTCACTAGTATACCACATATATGATGATGGTTTTATGCTATGTTTCTAACATTCACATACACACAACACTATTTAATGGATGTTGAACATACTGTTTCGGGGTACGACAAACTAGTTCTTCATGAAAGAATGAATGTTCATTTCATTTTTACCACCACTCATGGATTCCATTATGAATGACATTGTATTTATATATTTCATATATTATATTTATTATGTACTTAATAGACTCTAGTACTTTATAAACACACATATTTTAAATTTCCAATTAGTGTTAGTACGATAATCTCATTTGAGAAGTGTGGATTACCGCCCCCTCAAAGCGATGTGATTCGTTTACACACCACATTGAATGTATTAAGGATGGTTTTAAAGAAATTATATGTTAGATATAATATATTCATGATACAAGAACAATAATATATATTCATATATATATATATATATATCATGTACATACTCTCTCTCAGTACGAAAATAAAAACGGAAAACAATGGTCATCCATACGTACGACTTATCGTCTCCCAGAACGATGTATTACACTTTGTACTCCTACATGATATTGATTATTATAATATAAATATACTGGATATATTTATATTTATATCATGTTATAATTTCTGGAATCATGATATAATTATAAGGATCAATGATATAACAAATTAAGACACATGTGAAGAAAAAAGTGAATATTACCCAAAGTGAAACCTATGCATATGATTGTTAACAAGTGAGTAATATAATAAAATAATAAAAGAAAATAAGTTAATAGGTATAAGAATATTATTATGTAAAATATTTATAATAAACATATAGTTATTATAATGTATGCTTGTAAGATTATAGAGAGGATCAAGACACAAGGTAAGGGGATTTTCATTTCACTTTTAATTTATGTGAGATTCAAGAAATGATCACCACTAATTATATTTGTGTAGTGTATTTTCTGAACAATATTTAATTCTATGTATATTATACGTAGATTTATGGGTATTCATATAAACATACTATGATCCCTCTTCATGGGGTCTATCTATCAACAGTTACCAAATCAACCAAACAATTTTGTTTAAATTTTTCTTCTTTGAGAATCATGTATTTTTATACACCAAAAATCCATTCTAAATGGGTAAATAGAAACATTTTACTTGTTATATCATGAATTTAATACTTTAAATGATATCATATTCTTCATGTAGTTTCTTTTTTACATGGATAGTATTCTCAAAAGTCACTAAGCAATAAGAGTTTATTGATAAAATCTATTCATTTTTTTAGAGATTGTTTATATTTATGATTATTCTGAAGAAATATTAAGATAAATAATTCAAGAATGTTCATGAGTTTCTATATATTCAATTTAGTTTATATATACTCATTTTTAGTACATTATTCTCACTCATTGGTACTTAAGATAATGTTTTTAGTAAAAACTAACCATCTATCTTTTCAGTCATAAATCTGTTTGATTAAAAAACCATGTTTTCAAAAATGTTTTCAAAAAAACTTTTAAGATAATAATGAAGGTAAAACTGATTTAAAAAAATATTTTTTTAAAATCTTCCTTCATATGGATTCAAATATATTTAAAAAAAAATTTATATAATAAAATTCATTTTCCTAAAGGGAAAGGCTATTTTCCTCAAGAAGTGTTTTTAAAAGATGTTTCAAAATTATTTACCATCTATGATAACAACCATTGGTGTTATTCATGAATTTATGTGTAATTATTCAATTTCTAAATTCATATTTTTTCTCTAAATGGATTATGTTTTGATAGCATAATGTTATGAAACTGGTTTCTCTTACACGGGTTATGTGCTTTTGAAATATGCTTCATTTCATGGGTTATATTTATGATGAAATAATTATGAAGCTATCTCTTTCTATAGGTTATAATCTATTTAAATGTTTATGATACAAATTTCATTAATTTGTTATGATATTTTCATTTATATTCTTTTGAAACATGTATGTATGACTTCATTTTAAGATGTGTAGGACTTATATCTCCTTCCAATGAATTTGTTAAAGTTTTATATCTAGTTAGATAAACTATGATGGTATGGGGAGTGAAATCATGCTATTAAGATGATATTGGGAGTGAACATTGACTACTAAGTTGGCCACGAGAATAAACCGTGACTATTTTGATGGTATTAGGAGTGAACTCAATAAACTATTATGACAATATATATGAACCCTGACTACTAATATGGTCTTCACAGTGATTCCTTGACAACTATAGAAATAATAAAATTCTTATGTGTTTCCAAAATTCAATGTCTAACTCCTATGTTATTCTTTCCTGACATATGTCTTTTACATCATTTTTATTCTTGTCATTTGAACATCCAAACTTTTTTCCATGATTCATGTTTTTGGGTTTTTGATATATAAGGTATGATCTTCTGTTTTCATGGTCACATTCTCATACCCTTATGATCTTGTTTATTCTTACCTGTCTCCATTAATTATCAATACTGGGCATTTGATGAATCACCATTTTATTAGTCTTTACCGAGGGTATGAAGTTATGTATTATGTTTGAGGTCTCTAAGAAGGGTTCTAGTTAAGAAGAACGTAATGGGAGATAATGTATATCATTTATGTTTCCATTTTATGTTTCCATGTTTCCAAATTCACTAGACTTCTATGGTATTATGGGGTCCATTTGTATAATGTTTAGGAATTCTTCAGAAGTTATGTGATGTTAATGTTTGTAAAGAACATGTCTCTATACACCCAAATCCTACAAAGCCTATAAGTTGGGACCAAATGATACATGGATTGAAATAATATACATAGCTAACAACTCTTTATAATAAATGATTCCTTGATTTATCCACTATGAGATTTTTCATGTGTTCAATAAGATTCTTATAAATATCAAAAGGCCAAATTGGTAATTCTTTCATTAAATCCATTTTTACTTAACCGCTTTTTTTTTGAGACACATACTTCATTGATTTAATTTTCTAGTGGCTCTTCCTCTTCAATATTACCACATTAAATATCTCTTTCATATACTTATATATCCTATAGAGAGAATATTGAGTATTTTTTAAGGGTTTGTAAAAATAATCAAATATAATCATATTATTCTTCTTTAGGTTATCACCACCATTAATGAGAGGGATATTGGTTCTTAGTTTCCATTAAAACCAAGGACATCTTCTTTTATTTGATCCAATAAAAATAAGAGATTCATTCCATATTAATTCATTTTATTTCCCTTTAAAACCAAATAACCAATACTACCCTCCCAATCATTCTTGAGGGGAAGATATATAAAAGCTCATTATTAAACTATATTTATACTTCACTATATTACTATTCCATTATAACTTCTAAAACATATTTCCCTATATGATTAATGTTTTAATTTTTAAAAAACATTGTTTTCATTTATTATTCTATTCATTATTTATATTCCATATTGATAAGTTAATTTTATTTTATAGTATCATTTTTATATTGTTTTTAAAATTAAATTCACTTCAATTTTAACTCTGGAATATACATGGTATCAAAGGATATCATATTGTTTTATGAAATTTAACTTGATTTCAAAACTTAGATTTAATTTTTATAAATTATAACCAATATTAATGATTTATTTTAATAAAATGGATACTTTCAAAAAAATCCTTTGTGGCCCCAAAGGACACTATATGTGTTAATATCCATTTTATAATGATTAAAAAAATATCAACAGGAAAATTATAATACCCACTATTTATAATAGAATAAGATATCATTTTATAAAAAAATATTTGATGTGTTTTTTTACTTTCTAAAATTTCAGACAACAAATAGATTCCTGATAAAGTAGCCGATTTTGAGCATAATAACAAATATATAAAAACATTATATTTGGTTTTGATCATCATGTATTTAATCACATTAATTCTTTAAATAAATCTAATGAATTATATAAATTTCAAGAAGTATCTCTTGATGGAAAAATGTTGTTAATATTATGCATTACTTGTTCAAGAAAAGTTTTTAATGCATTAGTATGCATCTAATTGAATCTATATCTTACATAATTATTCAGATGACTGAGATATTCAATGGAATAAAATCCCATGGTGATGATTTTTTTATATAAACAATATAAAGTAAATTCCATTGGGTTTTTCATATATCATGGGATGAAAAAGTGATAGATTTGAAATTTGAATAAATCCCCACAAACATGACAATAAATTAGCACATATGATCTACAATAACCAAGGGAATAACATTCAAATGGCGTGTCGATAAGAAATCCAAATAAGTTCAGGGAAAAAATGAAAATAACCTTCTAAATGAATAATGATTACTCTATCGATGGTGTTTTAATGGATCATATAGGCAATAAAATTAACCGATTCATAAAAATAATTAAATACTACCAACATTCCCAAACTGAAGATGGTCAAATTTAAAAATAATTAGTTGGAATAAATTGTAAATAAAACTGGACACAGAAGTTCAAAATCCCCCATTATAAAATATAAGAATAAGATAAACATGATATGCCTCAAATATTCAACCTAGTGTGCAGTATATGGTTATCTATCCTTAAATGATTCAAGAGGAAATAAATACATGTGTATCATGGCCTATTTCAATGTTTCTAACTTTTTAATCTGAGCCTAATATTATCCTCTATATAAAATTCCACTTATTCATCATATTTCTATTTTTGATCGAATCAAATATTCTAAAAATATTTAAAATATTCTCATGATCAACATGGAGATATATTTTAAAAATAAATTCAATGTAATATGGTATTTATAATAATTATTATCATTTATTTAATGAAAATGATTGATTTGTAATTTAGAATGACAAATTATCATCCAACTTTAATGATCACATGAATGTGCATAATTAACAAAATATTATTAGTGATCCCAAAAAATATTCCTATAAATTTACCAATGGTGAAGAAACCTTAAAATAGTTGTCCATTTTCAATGACCCATAAAATTTATAATGATTTTGGGTCATTGAAAAATCCCATGTCTTATTGTCACGACCCCCTCCCCAAAAAGTGCACCCCTCCTAGGTTGGCAATGAGAGAAGGGAGATAATGACGTCTGAGTCCCTCCTCCAATAGGCAAGATGTTGGAAACAGCACCGAGGGTGTAGTAAACACTCATATTGGAGGCATTACACTCTAAGAGAACACATGAAAAAGTGAGAGATAAGACATACACCAACCAACACCAATTCAGACTGCAATATAATGGAAATTCCATGTACACATATGTAATTTCATATAAAAGTAATACAACTAAAAAGGGAAAACTGTAAATACCAAAGGAAAGTAAAAATAGTAGCAATCACAAGCTCGTATAACTCCTGTAACCCCAAGCTAATAGAAACCAGCTTGATATCCAACCTACTCCAAGTGACCTAAAAAACAGTTTATATATACATATAGTGAGTATAATTGTATAATCAGTAGGATCCTCCCCGAAGACGCTCATGTAAAAGTAAAGAAAGCTTGCTAAAGCACAGTGAACAACATGTGAAACAGACTCATCACCTAAATAGGTATACTATGTTCCCAGCCTCACCAAGCCTACTCTAACCAAGAATCACATACATTATTATATTATATAATAAATAATATCAACGGTACCCTACAACTACATCCCCACTATTTTTCCACTTTTCCCCAACATCGCACGTCCTAAGCATCTCAATCCAAAATGGCTAGCCCATAGATGTAACGCCCCGACCCCAGTTACCCATAGTTGGTGCATTATTTAATAACATTGGAATGATACCAGGAATAATTTCATGAAATAATGATCAGTTTAGTAGCCTTGGATGTAATAGATACATACAAAAGTTTTACATTACATTATGAAATAAAAAACAACATTATGTCACCTTTGAACAGTCTTATATCCCTTTTCCTATTCCTGCAGGTTAATCGTAATAAATTTCCTTGCATCCTGGAAAAAATAATATGTCAGAAATAGGTGAGTTTAGTTGCTCAGTATAGATAACAATATAGCAGAAACTATCATAAATATTATTAAACATTTAAGGCAATGTATTAGACTAAAATACAAGCCTTTTAATCATCAACTTCAACATAATATGGTAAAGATAAATCAAATATTTCCATATACTTATTCACGTGGATATTCTACTAGTCTAATAATTACATGTAATATCATAATCCAATTTCATAATGATGGAGTTCATAATGCTGGACATCATAACCGCATTGTCAAGGAATCGTACCAAGACTATAAATATGTCAAGGCCTTGTACCAAGACACTAGTTTGTCTCATGAGACCTACTGATGCATCGAGGAGTTATTATAGGCCCCAAATACCACTTACTAAGTCCAATGCATTTCTTATATGAAAAAGGTCAAAATATAATAATAAAACATTTGTATTAAAACTAGCATACAAAATGTAAATATTTTAACCAAAAACTATGAATGGTATAAAAATGGCATATCCATTGTCAGATAGAACTCATTAAATACAATATAGAAGATTTCATTATATAAAATCAACCTCAATCAATAATAATGATGGATATTGATATAGATAAAAATTATCAGTAATATTATTTGAGAGAAATATCCACTTTATCTTGAAAACAATTAGAAGTATCACTATTTATCAGGAAGAAATTATAAATATATTTTTGAATAAAATTGTCTCATACAACATTGAAACATTCAAAATTAATTTTAAATCTAAAACATTCATGTCCATATAAATAAATACTTAAAAATATTTTCAAAACATAGGCATTAATGAGAATGATTTTGAAGAATAAATCTTTAAAATGATATTTTAGTCGAAGAAGTCCTAACCAAATAAGAGACACATGAATAAAAATATTTGAGGAAAAACCTTAATAAAAACTTTATAATATCATGAGAATAATTTTATTCATGAAATAATATGTCAAAGTACAATATACACACCATATAAAAGTGAATTGGCACATAACAACCAAGAATTATCAATGGAATGTAAATTGAGAGGAAATCCATTATAGAGACCGTATCCTTAGATTAAGAATAAATCAATGACATATTTTTTTGTTACAATTATAAATACTATCAATATGAGTGGATATTAAGTGTAAATCAATCAAAGTACATTCACACATATTCATGTAAAAACAAAACCAATGACTTGTCTGTTTAACTCAATGAATGGATATTGAGTTAAGATTACCCTTATCACGTTCATATCAATGACTTGAGAATTTATCCACGAAGGTATTATGTGTATATAAATTATATCCACAAAAATTGGAGTGGAAATTACCACTTTAATAAATAAATAGTTATTTCACACATAATCATTGAGTAAAATAATCAATGAAGAGTATGTAAAACCCAATGGATTGAAATTGATATTAGAAGTTCCCTTACCAATTTGGTAAATTACTAAACAGAAACTCCATGAAAGAAGGATAATACAAATAATATGAAAATACACATAAATTAAGTTCTATTACACAATGAATTCAACCATGGGAAGTACATATACCACACAAAAAGAAAATGTGGAAAATATAACATGAATCTCACAGGAATAAAAGTGAGATGAAAACCCCTTACCTTTAATGTTTACATAGTTGAGGTTAAGTTAACCTATTTTATAATAGTTAAATAATTTTTATTATCTTATAAAAGAACCAGATACATAAATATGATATCATATATAATGTTTTAATATTTCTTTGTTAATAATATTTTAGTAGTATCATTGTTTCAGGTGTTAACTAATTCATTTTCCTTCATATGTTTTGTTACGTAAGTCATGTTTGTTATGGATAGGATGTAATCTATTTATATAATGAATTATATTATATTATTAAAAATTATTTATAATAATAAAATAAAAATTATTCATGAATTGTTATGATGGGGAATGAATCTCATCGCGTTCGTGGAGACAGTAATCCGTATATACTCACGAGAAAAAATATCATTCAATTAAAGGTGAAATAGTATATAATTGGATGTTATATAATATATAAAATATCATTAAAATATTATATTTATTATTTACATCAATTATACATCATTATTATACCCATCCAAATAATTAAGTGTTGAATAAAAACTACACCACGACATGGAGACGGTAAGCCGTACGTAAAGACATATGGTGACTTTGTCATTCATAGGATTGATAGAATACTGAATACGGTTGTACCATATCTATAATAACATCATATTATGTATAAGGTAATGGAGTTATTATTTTGGTATTAAAAAATGATTATATAGGATGTGGAAGAAGATGATAACTTTGAAAGAGGTAATGAAACTATTATCTCATCTTCGGGTGCTTCCTTTTGATTTGATCAAAAGCGATCTTTATGATGGATTTATAATCAATGTAAAGCCTCTTGGATTAATTGATAGTAGTTGGGAGGATATTTGGGCTATGTTTGGCCGAGCCAAATAGCTTTGTAGGTGTGAAATTAAGAGAAGGGGAAGTGCCATTTTATAAGAGAGGTGATGGTCACTTTAGGAAAACCATGAAATATTATTTTATTATAAATTCATTTTATGTTTTAAATTTCTCCAAATGGAAATATTTCTAGTATATGGTTAGTATGGGTAGAAAACCTTTCAAAAAATTGTTTTTGGATAGTTTTATGTCACCATATTAGCCTTATCTTTTAGATTCAACTCTTAGTTAAATAGTTTAACATTTACTATGTCTCATTGTATTTTTTTTATTATATGGTTAATAAACTTTATATAAACTACCAACATAAACCCAAGTTAGAAATTAATAACATATATATAATTATATAATTCCTTTGTACAATCCTTATATAAATAGGACTATTATATAATTTAATATAATAATATTAGTTTTAAAAACTCAATTATATCAATTTTGATAGTATTTAGTATTTGTTTTTTATAGTCATATTAACATGATTATTTCTAAAAAAATCATTAAATCAAACCTAAAATGTCATATTAACCTAAATAATTATTATAATTCATTAAAAGTCTCAAATTAAATTTATTTTAATAATTATAATATCAATTATTTTAATCATTCATTAATTAGGTAATTATAACATCCCCGTTGTGGCATAAACAAATTTGATTATTTAATGTCTATAAATTATAATTAAAATAACATGATGTATGAAATATTTTTATCTTACTAGTTAATTTTTATAGTCTAATTTATTTTATGTATAACCCTATATTAAAAATGGTTTAGTTATTAAACTTTCAATTTTACACTTTTAACACTTATTTAAATAAAATAATAATAAATGTCCTAATATTATTCATGTGAATCAAAAGGATCATATTTTATTCCTAAGGTTTATCTTGGTCAAAATACACTTATACAACAAAATTAAGACGTGTTTTAGGGTAATTATGATATGAATTTTAACATTAATTACCTGATATACATTTAACTATGGTAAATAAAATAAAAAATTTATTGTTCACAAAAAATTATTTTCATATTATTGAACCACATTTTACTTACTCATATCAACTGTGTTTCTTGTATTTTTGAAATTCAATCAATAGAAGTGGTAAAATAATGTTTTATGAAAATTTGCAAATGTGCCTAGAATGTGGGTAAAAGACGACAAAATGTTCAATAACATATTATACATCTAATCTTATTATTAAATGACTCCAATGAGTTTCATTGAATTTATATAGGTATTATGTATCTATTTTGAATTAAACTTTTTAAAATAAAATAAATAATTATTTAAATAAAATTTTGGTTTAAAAAAATAACGTTGTGTTTTTCATTATTCATCAAAAATTGAATGTTTTTAGAAAAATACCAAAAAATCACTCTAAGATAATTTTGATCTTTAAAATTAAAAAATCATGTATATTTCAAAAAATTAAAAACATAGATGTTGTGTTAATTAATTTTAAAAAAATATTTTTGTTGTCAAAACTAGAAATTGGGTTTTGAGAAGTAAAAACTATAAAATGATTGATATGTATTTATATCTAATTTAAATGTAAAATTACATCGAATGACCAATATTTGAATAAAGGATAATAATACAATCAAATTATACCTCAAAAATATTCAAATGCATAATTTTTCATTATAAATTACTTTGATTAAAATAGTTGTTTTTTAATTAAAATTTAGTATTTTTCACTATGCATTAAAATGTGAATGTTATCAGAAAAGCACCAAAAATTTACCCAAAATAAATTTTTATGTACCTCTTTTAAAGAGATATTTATTTAGTCAAATTAAATATATAAAAGTGTCAAATATTGGATCAAAAAATGGTTCTTCGTTAAAAGGCGGTAAAATTGCATTTTTTAAAAAATACATTTTTTATTTGAAAAAATGAATTTGTTATTATATTGTGTCTAAGAAACTGATAATATGGTTTTCATATTATATCAAGTATATAAAATTTAAAATTCAATTAATACTATTCATAACCGTGTTTTCAATGGCTGGTTTGGTAAGTTGTAGTGCGCTAGACCTCGGTGTTGCGTGTAGCCCAAGCTATTGAATTACTTTAAAGAAAATAACTTACCATGAAATGTTGTGGTGTTACATTCTTCCCCCATTTTGGAAATTGTTTCCTTGAAATTTCAATATTGGGCTTCGAAACATCATTGAAAGTCCCACATTATAAAAAGAGTCAATAAAACTATCACTTTAAAAGAAAGAAAGAGAAGTACAATGGTCCCCAGAGACAAACCATACTAGGATTACACATAGAAAAACATGGATATGGAAGATAAAATAATTGTCAAGTTCTTATGGAGAGTGATGGAAAATATAATCATGAAAAAATTTAACAATAAGAAATCCACAAACTTGTGATGGGATAAACCGTTATTAGTTTCCCAGTAGGAAAAGTAAACGAATTTTTTTTTGTTTTATAATCCATTTCTTAAATTTGGGGAATTTATTTATGATATTGACTAAGAACATAAACATATTTACTTAATTTTTTAGTAAAGTTTCATAATTTAATAAATTTCTACCATTAACTCATCTTTTCTCAAAACGATGAGTATTTTAGATGACCTGGCCACACCTGAAATGCTAGAATCAACTTCTAGAGAATTAAATAATCCATGAAGGATGAACTATGTATTTACCTTGTCATTATAGATTAACCAAAACCAAATGGTTTGTACAAGATCAGATGATCCCCAAAATAGAAAATCCTTTATAGAAAGAAATACTAATATTAATTTCTAGAATTGAACAAACAATATCCAAAGTTCAATAAAGACCATTCAATAAACAACTATCCTTGAAATCCTTCAATATAATACAAACTAAGGTTGAAATCTAAACCTCATAATAATTTAATCGCATAGTATTTTATAGAAAAATTTACATTTATCCCCAAATAACATCAACTACACTTAAAGTCTCATACATAAGTGTAATTAACCAAATCACATATTCTTTATGATAGGTTAATCATTTCCATTAGTAACGTGAATCTCCATAAAAAAAATAAATTCTTCCAAAATAATAAAATCATCAATACTCCTCAAATGAAATTCCATAGTATTCAATTTGGATTGGGCATATAGTGTTCCAAACAGAGCTTACATCTTCCAAAATAATATTTATCACTTAATCACCAAATCATTTTTCTATATGTAGGATATCCATTTGATCAAACATAATATCTTAAATCAACTTATTATTGATAAATAAAATAATTTAACTAAAAATAATTAGTCAGAATAACCAAGGACTTCACATAGTCCACTAGTTGGTGATGAATCCCAATCTCACTCTGGTTGTGGTTTCGATTCCCAAAGATTTGTCTGATGCGATGGGTTGTCACATGGTTAGTGTGTATTTATTTTTCAAAAACCATATAACAGTTCCAAAATTTTTATTAATTACTCAAAATAACAATAACATAATTTAATTACAAATTTTATCTCATACCTCTCATTTCCTTCCCAAAAATTAAGAACATTTAATTCCCTCAAATTCAAGGGTCATATAAATCCAAATGTTTCTTTATAACTATATCCATAAAAGAAAATATAATTCTTCATCAAATAGAATTTTCATATAACAACATGCATGGTTACACATACAAGGGAATATTCTTCCAATGTAATCCCATAAACAAAGATCATTAATAATTTAAAAAATTTTGCAATCCATTTTTTTCCACGTAGGTTATTCCCTGACCTAGAGGTTATCCTATAGAATATAGAATTTACTCAGGTAATTCCATGGTCCTTTACATTTACAACAAATGACTATAATTCGATTCATTAGATCATTTTTATTTTTTTCTATAGTACTCTTTATTTTTCCTCGGCAATTCATTACATTATATCCTTCTTTCCCACACATAAATTATTACTTTATTCCACTGAGTCACATTCTTGGGTTTCTCCTTTCACATTTCTTCCATGATGGAAATTGATCATTTTTTCTTTAGAGTTTCCACAACTAGATATCTTATCATTCTCTGCCTTTCTTTTATTTATTGAGTTTGGGAGTTAGATAATGTATACATTGTTGATCATATTTTTGGAAACCATATTCAGCATGAACATGATATCTTTTACACCTATCAACATTTCATTTAGTTTATCATTTTCATAATTGTTCCCAACTTGTACATCATGTTCAATGTTACTATAACATTTTTGTAATCCAGCCATTGAATAACACAAGAAATCATATTCTGAGTCATAAAATCATTTAGAGACTATCATGACACCTTATTTTCAATCTAAAAAACCTTAGTATTAATAATTTTTATTTATTCTCATCATATATTAAAATTCTTCCAATCCGTTTGTAAAGAAAATGTGAATTATGCTAAGCATATCTCCCAAGAGTGCGGTAATCAAGAGTTAAGAAAGAACTATTGTCGTGTACCAGGATACCCCGGGTGAAGCCTGAAACTCTTTGTCGGAGTTTTCACTCCTTGACATATCTTTTTCAGAGATGCCTCTACTTGCTCGTATCTAGAAATGGATGTATTTTAGAGACAACCCACATAATATTTACATTACCAAATGTTTCTTATGTTTTTATATAATAATCCTTAATTTCTATCTTAGGATAGTGTTTTTAATAATATTTTTTTTCTAAATCTAGCCTCCAAGGTTTGTACTAAACTTCCTTTGTTACCAACTGTAATGCTCCGACCCTAGTTACCTGGAGTCAGTGCATTATTACATAACATTGTATTGATACAAGGAATCATGTCCTGAGTGACCGATCGGTTTTGTAGCCTTGGAAGTAATAGATACATAAATTAGTTTCACAATATGCAATGAAATAAAAAAACATTGTGTCCCCTTTGAACACTCTTGTATCCCTTAGCATATTCCATGAGGTTAATCACAATAAATTTCTTTGCATCATAGTGAAAATAAAACATAAGAAAGGGGTGATCTCAGATGCTCGATATGGAAAAAATATAGTCGAAACTATCATAAATAAGAATAAACATTTAAGGCAATTTATAAGACTAAAATACAAGCCTTTTAAACTTAATCTTAAGAATAATATGGAAAAGGTAAATCAAATAATTCCATTTACTTATTCATAGGGATATATTACTAGTCGAATAATCACATGTAATATCAATAGCCAATTTCATAATGTTGTAATTCATATTGTCGGACATCATACCCACATAGTTAGGGCCTCGTGCCAAGATTACTAATAAATTTTTTTCAAGCCCCTATGGAATGAAACTAGTTTGTCTCAGGATACCTACCGATGTATCGAGGAGCTATAGTGGGATCCACCCATCACTTACTAAGTCCAATGCATTCTTCATATGAAATGGTTGAAATATAATCTACACATTTGTATTAAAACTAGCATATGGAATGTCATTATTTTAACCACAACCCATGAATGGTATAAAAATAGAACATACATAGTCAAACTGAACTCATTAAATACAATTTGCAATATTTTATTATAATAAATCAACCTCAATCAATAGTAATAATGGATATTGGCATAGATGAAAATAATCGGTAAAAATATTTGAGAGAAATATCTACTTTTTCTTGAAAACATTTAAAACTATCAATTTTTATCAAGACGTTGTAAAAAATAGATTTTTTAATAAAAGTTTTCCATACAACTTTGAAACATTCAAAATGAATTTAAATTTTAAAACATTCATGTATTTATAAATTAATCGTTAAAACCATTTTTATACATTGAAGTGCCCAGATCAGTGTGAATCACTGAGAGGGGGAGGGGGTGAATCAGTGATCCTTTAAAACTTTTTACTAATTGATTCTTAATCAATTAAACCTCTATGGCTTGTTAAGGCCTCGATCCACTCTTCTTGTATCTCTCAACCTTTCCCAGATAATGCAGTAATGAAAAGGCACAGGACACAAGGATTTACAAGGTTCGGCACCAAAGGCCTACATCCTTGCCATGCTCTCCCAGCATGGATTCTCCCATTATAACTTGTTAGAATTACAATGGTCGATACAGCTTCCCACCGTATCTCTCCTGAGTCCCACAGGAGGGTCTTTATACTGCGTCCCACAGTGTTACCAGAGTCCCACTGGCCTGCTCCAGAATCCCACTGAAGACTTCTTCTCCCTGAGTCCCACAGGGTCTTCTCTTGGCTCCTCGAGTCACACGAGTAGCTCTTCTTCACTTTAAGCTTCTTCAAGTATCCTCAGCAGTCTGGGATAAAGACTGCTGGCCTTGCTCTGTACCTCTGATCACTTGAGTTGATCAGGTCTTCTCGTCTTGCTCAGGCTTTATCACCTTCTTCTAAGGATGACCTGGCCTTCTCTCTAATTACTGAATACTCAGACAAATGATGTCTTTAACTTCAGTCTGGTCCAGTCTCAACTTCACTTCAACTTCATGCACTGAATGCATGGCATCACAATATCTTCAAGATCTCCTGGTATTGGACTTCTCAAATGCACACAAGCTGATTCAGACTTGTTCACGTGTGCACGTGCATGCATGCATGCATGCACTCTCCTTTTCTTCCTCTTGGTGCAGTAGACCCACAAAGGGTGTAGTCACTTTAAGCACACACCTTCTCACTAAACTTCACACACTTTATTCTCTTTTGATTACACACATAAATGTGTGTTATACACTAGTGTGGATGTCCTCCCTTTTCTTCTTCTAAGTGTTTACACACTTCTTGGTGCACACACCTAGGTTCGGCCTTCTTGTCTCTTTGCCCACAAAACTTCTTCACTTTGGCACACACTTGAGCTTGGCCTTCACACTTGTTAAGCACACACAAGTTCTTCACTTTGCACACACACTTGAATGAGTTCTTCTTTGTTGTGGCCTACACTTCATTTCTTGCACACACCCAAGGCTACGACCTCTTTGTTAATTTTGCACACACTTGAGCTTGGCCTTCACACTTCTTGTTTCATGCCCTTAAATGCCCGTAGGGTGTTCCTCTTCAATTTGCACACACACACACACTCAAATGAGGTGTGGTCTTCACTTCACCCACACAAGGCTACGGCCTTTCACTTCCTTTGCACACACACAAAATATTCTTTGTTCTTCAAATGTGCACAACCAAGGTATGCAAGTCTCGGGTTCTCTTCTCCACTTTGCACACACACGAGGCAAGGCCTCGGCCTTCTTTGGCACACACACAAAGTATGGTCTTCCACATCACTTGGCACACAAGCACAAGGCTCGGCCTTCTCAAAGTTCACCCACGAGGCACTGCCTCGGCCTTCCACTTCTTGTGCACACACTGCCTGAACTCCAACAAGGCGTGCAAGGGAGTGGCCTCTACTGTCTTCAAATGCCGCGCAAGATGCTGCAGCCCCGGACCGCGCAAGCCTCAACCAACCTTGAGCGCAAAAAAGATGCGGCTCGGGTTGTGCAAGCCTCAAGAGTGCAAGAGCACCTTGGGTGCAAGGAACCTCAACCACGGGGCGCGCAAGAGCTACTGCCCCGGGTTTTTCCTGCCGCGCAAAGGGATAGCGCGCAGGGGACTCCTTCCCTTCACCTCTTTCGCGCAAGGGGTGCGCGAAAGGAACTCCTTCGGGCCTCGGGTGGCACCGAGAACAACAGCCGCGCAAGTGGGGTGCGCTGGGCTTCAAACCTTCGCAAAGCACAGGGTGCTCGCGGGACTTCTGCCGCGCAAATATATTGCACGGGGCTTCTTTCTTCGCGAGGCACAAAGGCTTCTCACGGGTCTTCAAAACTTCAGCGCATCAGCAAGCTTCTCCAGCGCCTCGTGTCTTCTTTTTATAGGCGAGGAGAGCCTTGGTCCATCCGCGTGTGATATCTTCAAATTCCCGAAGATTTCGGATCTTTAAGATTTTCTCCAAATCTTGTTTTCTCTTTTTATTTCACGCGGGTTCCTTCACCTTCGGCCTTCTCCACGTACATGAGTTTTAGAACGCATGCATGGCTCTGTTTAAGCCCATCTCATGCAAAACATCAACCCGGTGCCTCGGCAACTTCGTTTGCCTCGGCCTCGACCGAAATTCTCCATACATTACATGCAAGCCCATTTTAAAGCATGATCGTGTTCGTAGAGGCCAGGCGATCACAATGGAGGCTTCGGGTCGATCAGCGGTGGCCGGGAACTCAAATTCTGTCGTCGGGAGGCTCCTGGTTCAGCGGCGGCTCGCGGGTGGCACGGGGTGTCCTCGGCTCGAGCTCGAGGTGGAAGACGGACGGGGAGCCGTTCGATCGGGCGAATGAAGGACATCGGACGGCCTAGATTTGAACCGGAGCGGCGCGATTAGATGAGCGGCTCAGATCTGGCGCGCGATCAATCGTGCGGCCAGGATCACTCCCGCGGAGAAAATCCGCGTCCCACATCGAAACGCCGGCCATTTTTCACGCGGTTTATTACCCAGCCGCTCCCACAACTCGGCAATTGAACTTCCTCCCTCCCGGTGCCGCCCCGCACCGGGTTCTCTCTGCGGGCGCGCTCTGCGCCCACCTTGCTCCCTGCGGGCGCGCTTCTGGCGCCCACTATGCTCTCCTGGTGCGCGGGTTTCACCACCGCATGCCCTCGGGGCTTATACACGGCCCCGACCTCTCTTGGCCTGGCCCCATGGGATCCCCTTGGGCGTGGTGACCTGGTCCCACATGTGCCTTGGGTTGAACCCTTAAGGCTGGCCCTTGAGGTTGGCATATTTTTTGGCAAAGTAACAAATAGGACTTTGTCAAAAACAAAGTCCTCCATGAAAAATACCAATTCTAAATGCCAAATGCCTCCTGCTCTTCTTCTAAGCCATTCTTCCTCTTCTTTTCTTCTCATCTTCTTCTTAAGAATTCCTCCATTCCTCTTAAACATTTAATCTTCACTTAGGAGTGAAATTCCTAAAGTGTCTTCCTTCAACCGATGCTCCTGAATCAAATAAACTTCTTCAATGTCTTTGTTGATCTAATCAGAGATCAAATTGGGACTTCTTCAGATTCACATGCACTAAGAGATAGTGCATGGACTTCTTCAGCTCACTTCATCCACTTAGGACTTGTGGATGGATCTTCTTCAACTCCTCATGCATTGTCACTACAATTCATGGTCTTCAATCATTGTTGTGACTTTGTATCATCAGGATACAAGTTCTATGAACTTAAAGAGCAGCTCAGCAATCGTCAGATGTAATAGAGAATGTTTCAACCACATCTCCTATGTCACATAGTGAATCTCCTAAGTGACATGCATCTTAGTACTATGGCCATTCTCTCTTCATCACCAACACCAACACAACCTTTGGCATTCACATCTTGACAATTCTTGACATCCATTCATTCTAAGACAACAACATGTCTCATTGACAACAAATGCAACACAGTGCACTTCAATCTCCCCCTTTGTATTTTTTGTCAATACACTCCTTCAGCACATATGAATGGGTCAATATGTGTGCCAATATTTTCTCCCCCTTATTGGCAATCAAATGCAAAGGTGTGGTGTGGTTCACTTTCAAAAATATCTTCCTCCCTTTGAATAGCATCTTCTTGAAAATCACTAAGAGAGGGATGATGCCACATGTTCTTCTTTAGCAAAGAACCTTTAGTAAATCAACTCTAAGTCTACTTGGGCTAACCCGGTGTAGAAAACAAGAGTGATGTAACCAAGGTACTCAATGCTGTCCAACATTCACAATACATGTGAGATCATGCTTAGGGGTTGAATTTTTTCAGATATTCAATGAATTGCTGAATCCTGCACATACTTCACAAAACTCATTAGAAAGTTCAGTGCAAAGATAAAGCTCCCCCATTCATTCATTTTCTTAAGATGATATTAATCTCAGAACATCATCTTCTTCAGATTTGCTCCCCCTCAAGGGGTGCACAAGATTCTTTCCAAACCATCCTCCAGTTGAGAATGATCATCATCTTCAATTCCCTGCATTGTTAGCACATGTAAATACCAATGTATAAGGGAATAAGATGGAACCTTCTTGGTTCATCAATGTGAACAACAAGGTTGAGAAGATTCTCTCAACCGAGATGTCCCATTTTCACCAGTCTTCACACTTGCACATTTGATCTTCAGTGATGATTGTGCTGGTGTGGATCTCAACCCATCTTCATGTGAAATCTTTTTCTTCCCTTTTGCTTTATCAAATGTCAGAGCTTCATCTTCAGCTCTTTGTAGTTCTCTGGCAAGTTGCAACTGATGTGGCCATATGACAAGTATATCATTTGGAAGAGTGGCCCCAGTTCTGGATGTTTCACATGGTTCCTTAGATGCTGTCAAGCTACCTTTCTTAGGCAACTTGTTTTCAATCAATCCCTTCTGCTTCTTCTGGATTGATTGTCTGTTTGAGTCCAGTTGGCTTCTATTGATTTCCATGGCTTGTTTGCAAAGATCCATGGTATGACCTTTCTTTCCACAGTAGAATCACTTCTTGGTGGTCCTTCCGGATGCATCACCCTTCTTGGACTCAGACTCCAAGGACTTCTCTTCATTTCTCAAACACTTCTTGGGAGCATTTTCTACTTTCTTCTTGCTTCCCAAGGAATCTTTTTGAGCCAGGTTCTGTGATCTTTTCTTCTTTTGAGCTCTGGATACAGTTGGAGACTGACATGTATCTTTTTGACCACTTTTGCAATCATCCCAGATGTTGTCAAGTAATCCAAATCTATTTGCAGTAAACAGATGTCTCTGGACCTGTGGATGCTGCTTCTTTTCCTCTGGCTTGCTCACCCTTGGCATGGGCTTCCTTTGTGCTTTGACATTCAGTGGATTGTACCAACAATCCTTTGCACAGTGCCCATACTTATTACAACACCAACATTGACCCACAAATCTTGACCTCTTGAGTCCTTCTGATTGTAGGGTACTTTTCTTGACTTGTTGTGCTGTTTCAGGAGAGCTCTCTTTCTTTACTGTCTTCATCCATATTTGTTTGGAATTATTCTTCCATCCTGCACTTTTTGTGGAAACACAATTAGAAGCATCAGTACAAGATGGTATGGATGGTACCTTCTTTCTAGAAGATGTTGCACATTTATTAGAGGATGTCTTTCTCTTAGAATCATCCTGCTCAAAGCATACTTGAGTAGCAACATGTCTTCTTCCAGCTGACTGGGAGGATTCAGCTTTGGGTGATTGCAGATTTTTCAATATCACCTCCAGTTCAAAGCATTTCATGTTGAGGGAGTTCTTCTCATCCTCAACCATTCTTAGCTTTCCTTCCCAATTCTCCACCAGTTGTTTCATCTGGTCTTCATGCACCTTCTTCATTTCTTGTAATGAATTGTCAAGCTCCTTCACCCTGTTTACTTTGTCTTCAAGTTGAGCATCTCTGACATTCATTGAAACTTTGTGCCTCTTTTCCAGTGCATGGACAACATCTTTGACTATTATCATAAAGAATTCTTTCTCAGAAAGGCTTCTTTGCAATTCTTCAGCAGTGTCTTCATATCTTTCATTGCAAAGAGATACTATTTCATCTTTGGCATTTACCAGCTTTCTGAGAGTGTTGGTTATGCCAACCCTTTTAGCCAGCTGATCTTCCATAGCATTGGCTTCTTCTTCTAACTGTGATTTTTCTTCATGAAGATCATGGATGCCTGTAGCTATACAATTTTCCACTTCCATGGGAACTGTCTTCTGAAGATATTTGAGTGCACTCTGAAGATCATTCATTGTTTCAACTTCATCACAGCTAGGACAGGCTTTCTTCATCCTCTTGGCCTGTTTATTCTTTCTATTTTTCTGAGTCTTGGCAGATATCTCCATTTGAGGCTGGTCACTCATTTCCTCAAATCTGCACTTCATAAAGACTCCCTTGGATCTTTTAGAGGTAACCTCGCTCTGATACCAATTGAAGTGCCCAGATCAGTGTGAATCACTGAGAGGGGGAGGGGGTGAATCAGTGATCCTTTAAAACTTTTTACTAATTGATTCTTAATCAATTAAACCTCTATGGCTTGTTAAGGCCTCGATCCACTCTTCTTGTATCTCTCAACCTTTCCCGGATAATGCAGTAATGAAAAGGCACAGGACACAAGGATTTACAAGGTTCGGCACCAAAGGCCTACATCCTTTCCATGCTCTCCCAGCATGGATTCTCCCATTATAACTTGTTAGAATTACAATGGTCGATACAGCTTCCCACCTTATCTCTCCTGAGTCCCACAGGAGGGTCTTTATACTGCATCCCACAGTGTTACCAGAGTCCCACTGGCCTGCTCCAGAATCCCACTGAAGACTTCTTCTCCCTGAGTCCCACAGGGTCTTCTCTTGGCTCCTCGAGTCACACGAGTAGCTCTTCTTCACTTTAAGCTTCTTCAAGTATCCTCAGTAGTCTGGGATAAAGACTGTTGGCCTTGCTCTGTACCTCTGATCACTTGAGTTGATCAGGTCTTCTCGTCTTGCTCAGGCTTTATCACCTTCTTCTAAGGATGACCTGGCCTTCTCTCTAATTACTGAATACTCAGACAAATGATGTCTTTAACTTCAGTCTGGTCCAGTCTCAACTTCACTTCAACTTCATGCACTAAATGCATGGCATCACAATATCTTCAAGATCTCCTGGTCTTGGACTTCTCAAATGCACACAAGCTGATTCAGACTTGTTCACGTGTGCACGTGCATGCATGCATGCATGCACTCTCCTTTTCTTCCTCTTGGTGCAGTATACCCACAAAGGGTGTAGTCACTTTAAGCACACACCTTCTCACTAAACTTCACACACTTTATTCTCTTTTGATTACACACATAAATGTGTGTTATACACTAGTGTGGATGTCCTCCCTTTTCTTCTTCTAATTGTTTACACACTTCTTGGTGCACACACCTAGGTTCGGCCTTCTTGTCTCTTTGCCCACAAAACTTCTTCACTTTGGCACACACTTGAGCTTGACCTTCACACTTGTTAAGCACACACAAGTTCTTCACTTTGCACACACACTTGAATGAGTTCTTCTTTGTTGTGGCCTAAACTTCATTTCTTGCACACACCCAAGGCTACGACCTCTTTGTTAATTTTGCACACACTTGAGCTTGGCCTTCACACTTCTTGTTGCATGCCCTTAAATGGCCGTAGGGTGTTCCTCTTCAATTTGCACACACACACACTCAAATGAGGTGTGGTCTTCACTTCACCCACACAAGTCTACGGCCTTTCACTTCCTTTGCACACACACAAAATATTCTTTGTTCTTCAAATGTGCACAACCAAGGTATGCAAGTCTCGGGTTCTCTTCTCCACTTTGCACACACACGAGGCAAGGCCTCGGCCTTCTTTGGCACACACACAAAGTATGGTCTTCCACTTCACTTGGCACACAAGCACAAGGCTCGGCCTTCTCAAAGTTCACCCACGAGGCATTGCCTCGGCCTTCCACTTCTTGTGCACACACTGCCCGAACTCCAACAAGGCGTGCAAGGGAGTGGCCTATACTGTCTTCAAATGCCGCGCAAGATGCTGCAGCCCCGGACCGCGCAAGCCTCAACCAACCTTGAGCGCACAAAAGATGCGGCTCGGGTTGTGAAAGCCTCAAGAGTGCAAGAGCACCTTGGGTGCAAGGCACCTCAACCACGGGGCGCGCAAGAGCTACTGCCCCGGGTTCTTCCTGCCGCGCAAAGGGATAGCGCGCAGGGGACTCCTTCCCTTCACCTCTTTCGCGCAAGGGGTGCGTGAAATGTACTCCTTCGGGCCTCGGGTGGCACCGAGAACAACAGCCGCGCAAGTGGGGTGCGCTGGGCTTCAAACCTTCGCAAAGCACAGGGTGCTCGTGGGACTTCAGCCACGCAAATATATTGCACGGGGCTTCTTTCTTCGCGAGGCACAAAGGCTTCTCACGGGTCTTCAAAACTTCAGCGCATCAGCAAGCTTCTCCAGCGCCTCGGGTCTTCTTTTTATAGGCGAGGAGAGCCTTGGTCCATCCGCGTGTGATATCTTCAAATTCCCGAAGATTTCGGATCGTTATGATTTTCTCCAAATCTTGTTTTCTCTTTTTATTTCACGCGGGTTCCTTCACCTTCGGCCTTCTCCACATACATGAGTTTTAGAACGCATGCATGGCTCTGTTTAAGCCCATCTCATGCAAAACATCAACCCGGTGCCTCGGCAACTCGTTTGCCTCGGCCTCGACCGAAATTCTCCATACATTACATGCAAGCCCATTTTAAAGCATGATCGTGTTCGTAGAGGCCAGACGATCACAATGGAGGCTTCGGCTCGATCAGCGGTGGCCAGGAACTCAAATTCTGTCGTCGGGAGGCTCCTGGTTCAGCGGCGGCTCGCGGGTGGCACGAGGTGTCCTCGGCTCGAGCTCGAGGTGGAAGACGGACCGGGAGCCGTTCGATCGGGCGAATGAAGGACATCAGACGGCCTGGATTTGAACCGGAGCGGTGCGATTAGATGAGCGGCTCAGATCTGGCGTGCGATCAATCGTGCGGCCAGGATCACTCCCGCGGAGAAAATCCGCGTCCCACATTGAAACGCCGGCCATTTTTCACGCGGTTTATTACCCAGCCGCTCCCACAACTCGGCAATTGAACTTCCTCCCTCCCGGTGCCGCCCCGCACTGGGTTCTCTCTGCGGGGGCGCTCTGCGCCCACCTTGCTCCCTGCGGGCGCGCTTCTGGCGCCCACTATGCTCTCCTGGTGCGCGGGTTTCACCACCGCATGCCCTCGGGGCTTATACACGGCCCCGGCCTCTCTTGGGCTGGCCCCATGGGATCCCCTTGGGCGTGGTGACCTGGTCCCACATGTGCCTTGGGTTGAACCCTTAAGGCTGGCCCTTGAGGTTGGCATATTTGTTTGGCAAAGTAACAAATATGACTTTGTCAAAAACAAAGTCCTCCATGAAAAATACCAATTCTAAATGCCAAATGCCTCCTGCTCTTCTTCTAAGCCATTCTTCCTCTTCTTTTCTTCTCATCTTCTTATTAAGAATTCCTCCATTCCTCTTAAACATTTAATATTCACTTAGGAGTGAAATTCCTAAAGGGTCTTCCTTCAACCGATGCTCTTGAATCAAATAAACTTCTTCAATGTCTTTGTTGATCTAATCAGAGATCAAATTGGGACTTCTTCAGATTCACATGCACTAAGAGATAGTGCATGGACTTCTTCAGCTCACTTCATCCACTTAGGACTTGTGGATGGATCTTATTCAACTCCTCATGCATTGTCACTACAATGCATGGTCTTCAATCATTGTTGTGACTTTGTATCATCAGGATACAAGTTCTATGAACTTAAAGAGCAGCTCAGCAATCGTCAGATGTAATAGAGAATGTTTCAACCACATCTCCTATGTCACTTAGTGAATCTCCTATGTGACATGCATCTTAGTACTATGGCCATTCTCTCTTCATCACCAACACCAACACAACCTTTGGCATTCACATCTTGACAATTCTTGACATCCATTCATTCTAAGACAACAACATGTCTCATTGACAACAAATGCAACACAGTGCACTTCATACAAGGGTTTTAATGAGAATGATTTATAAGAATAAATAATTTAAATGATATTTTAGTTAAAGAGTTCCTAAAAAAATGAGAGACACTTGAATAAAAATAATTGTGGAATATAATTTATCAAAACGTTATAATATCATGAGAAAGAATAGATTCATGATATAATATGTTAAAGGATAGTATACACACCACATAAATGTGAATTTGGACATAACAACAAATAATTCTCATTGAAATGTAAATTGAGACGAAATACCTAATAAAGACCATATCCTTAGATTAATAATAAATAAATTACATAATTATGTGTGACAGTTATAAATACAGTAAATATGATTGGATATTTAATGTAAATCAATCAGAGTATATTAACATACATTCGGGTAAAAACAAAAAGAATGACTTGGATGTTCAAAATCAATGAATGGATATTGAGTTAAGATTACCCATATCAAGTTTATATCAATGACTTGATAATTTATAAATTGAGTGATTATGTTTATAAAAAGTATATCCACACAAATGGGAGTGAAAATTACAACATAAATAAATAAATTGTGATTTCACACATAATCATAGAGTAAATTAATCAATGAAGAGTGTGTAAAACCCAATGAGTTGAAATTGGAATTAGAAGTCCCCTTACTGATTTGGAAACTTATGAAACATACACTCTATGAAAGAAGGATCATACAATGAAGATGTAAATTCCCATGAATTAAGGTATAATACACAAAGAATACAACCATAGGCAGTCTATACACCACACAAAAATAAATAATGAAAAATATAACATGAATCTCAGGGGAATAAATGTGAGATGAAAACCCCTTACATTGTACTTTTCCTTAGTCTAGGGTACATTAATATCCTGTATAATAGATAATTAATGGTTATTAAACTATAAAATAACCACATACATAAATATGATATCATAAATTATCTTCTAATAATTCTTTGTTAATAATATTTTTGTAGTATCATTTTTTTGGGTGTTAACTTGTTTGTTTTCCATTGCATATTTTTTTATGCAAGTTATTCTTGTTCTGGATTGAATGTATTTTATTCATATCCAAAATTATATTAAGTTTTTAAAAATTATTTTAAGCATAAAATTAATATTATTCATGAATGGTTACGATGGGGAATGAATCTCATCGCGTTCATTGAGACTGTATTCCGTACGTATGCACGAGTGACAATATCATTCATTTGAAGGTGAAATAGTATATAATTGGATGTTATATCTTATATATAGTATCATTAATGTGTTATATTTATTATTTAAATCAATTATACATCATTATTATACCCATACAAATGATGTAGTGTTGAATAACTACTATACCACAACGTGGAGATAGTAATCTGTACGTACGCACGTATGGTGACTTTTTCATTCATTGGATTGATAAAATATTGAATATGGTTGTAAAATATTTATAATAACATCATATTATGTATTATTTACTGGAGTTTTTTTATTTTTTTATGGAAAAAAGGAAATATAAAGTGGGAGAAGAAGATAACTTTGAAAGAGGGGATGAAATTATTACCTCTTCTTTGAGTGCTTCCTTTTGATTTGATCAAAAGGGATCCATAGGTTGGATTTATGAAAAAATAATGTAATATATGATGAAGTGATAGTATTTGGGAGGATATTTGGGTAGGTTTTCACCAAGCCAAATGTCTTTGGAGGAGTGAAATGAAGAGAAGGTGAAGTTCCCTTTTATAAAAGAGGTAACAGTCACTTTAGGAAAATCTAAAAATATTTTTTTATAAATTAATTTTAGGTTTTTAATGGCTCTAAATGGATTTAGTTTGAGTATAATGTGGGTATGCATCTCAAAACTCTTAACCAATAGGATTTACATAGGTTTAGTTCACCATATTAACCTTTTCTTTTAGATTGAACTCCTAGTTAAATAGTTTGACTTTTACCATGTATCCTTGAATTTTTAAATTATATGGTTAATAAAATTATTATAAACAGAAAAGAGCTTCCAAGTGGTTAATTAATAACATATATATCATTATATTAGTCCTATGTCAAATACTTATATTTTTATGACTATTATATAATTTAATAAAATAATATTTATTTTAAAAACTCAATTATGTCAATTTTGACACTATTTATTATTTGGTTTTTGTAAAGTCATATTAGCTTGATTACTTCTAAAATAATTCATTAAATCAACCTTAACATATCATATTATCATATAGAATTCTTTTAATTCATCAATTGTCTCAATTTACATTTATTTTAATATTTATAATATCAATTGTTTTAATCATTCATTAATTAGGTAATTACTACATCATCATTATGGAATTAATAAATTCAATTATTTAATATCTAAAATTTATAAATAAAATATCATGATGTATTAAATCTTTCTATCTTTCTAATTAATATTTATATTTGAATTTATCTTATGTATAACCCTATATTAAAAATAGTTTTGTTATTAAAATTTTAATTTTAAACTTTTAATTGTTCTTTAAATATAATAATAATAAATGTCATAATGAAATCCAAGTGTATAAAAAGGATCATATTTTATTCTTAAGGTTGATTTTGGTCTAAATACACATATCCAATAGAATTAGGACATGTTTTAGAGAAATTATAATATCATTTTTATCATTAATTACACTATTTAATTTTAACTGTGGTAAATAGAATTCAAAAGTTACTATTCACAAAAAATTATTTTAATCTTGTTTAAGCACCTTTTAATTACTGATGTCAATAGTTTCTCTTAGATTTTTGAAATTCAATCAATAGAAGTGGTAAAATTACGTTTTATGAAAATTTTCTAATGTGCATAGAAAGTAGGTAAATGACGGTAAAATGTTCCATAAAATTTTATACATCAAATCATATTATAAAATTAATCAAATGAATTAAATTGAATTTATATAGGTATTATGTATATATTTTGACACAAAATAAATTTAAATTAAATAAATAATTATTTAAATAAAAATTTAGTTTTAAACAATAACACAGTGTTTTTCACTATTCATCAAAAATCAAAAGTTTTCAAAAAAAACCAAATAATCCCTCTATGATAATTTTGATATTTCAAATTAGGAAATATTGTATATTTCAAAAAATTAAAAACATAGAAGTTTTATTAATTAATTTAGAAATATATTCTCATTGTCAAAACCAAAAAGAAGGTTTTTGAGAAGTAAAAATTATTAAAAGATTGATATGTTTTTATATCCAATTTAAATGTAAAATTACATCAAATGAACAAAATTTGGTTAAATGAAAAAATATATAATATTATTCTACCTAAAAACCATTCAAATATATAATCTAACACTATGAAATATTTTGATTAAAATTTTTTTTTTTAATTAAAATTTATTATTTTTCATTATTAATCAAAAAATGAAAGTTATCAAAAAAGCACCGAAAATTTATCCTAACTAAATTATTATGTCTATATTATAATTTATATGTTTATTTCATCAATTTTAATATATAAAAGTGTCAAATATTTGATTTAAAAATGGTTGTACATTAAAAGGAAGTAAATTTTTTTTTTGAAAAACACATCTTCTATCTGAAAAATTGAATTTTTTCTTATATTATTTCAAAGAAACACATAATACAGTTTTTAAAATTATATGGAGTATATAAAATTCAAGATTCACTTAATACCATTCATAACCTCTTTTTGAACGGGTAGTTTGGTAAGCTATGGTGCACCTGAACTCGTTGTTGTGTGTATTGCAAGCTACTTAATTACTTTTAAAAAATTAACATACTATAAAATCTTAGGGTTTTAAAACCGATGTAACAACCCAAACATTCATTAATAGAAATCCATATTGATTTAATTAAATGTCTCATTATGTAAATTATCTTCTGACCATATTTTGGGTTTATGTTTTTTAATTTTAAAATATAGTTATGAATTGTGACTATTACTATTATAGTCATTGAATAGTGATCACATGATTAGTATAAATATAGGGCTTTAACAAATCCTATTTACACAGATAAAGGAAGCGATGGGCTCATCTAGTAGACTTTTCCCAAAATGAATCCCATTTGTTAGAGCTCAGATAGGAGGTGGCGTGATTGGGATTCGCTCTTGACCAAGCCCGAGTTGAGCATGAACACATCAAGCTTGAACAGAATTCACTACAAAAAAAGTGACTTATACAAACAAAAAAATTTCGACAGATAGTATATATGTTGGTAAAAATAAGCAACTCCAATAGATATTAAATTTTGGTAATATTTAACTTTAGTACCAACAATTATTTTACCAACATATATATCTACTACAATTAATGTTTAATACGAACAAATATTTTTACCATCAATTTTATTTGTTACTTTATATTACTGATACCGACAATTTTTTCACCAACAAATCAATATTTTATTATTATTCATTATTATCAATAATTTTTTCCCATATTATAATGTTGTTACTATTATTTATTCAATACAAAAAAATAATTTAAGAATAAAAATTGGTGTTATAATTAGTAAATTTTTTCATAAAAAATATATTTCTATTAACCAAAATAAAAAATATTATAACTCAAATTTCTATGTTGATATAGAAAAATTATGATGTTATTAACAATAAAATATCAAAAATATCTAGAAAAAATTGAATTTTTTTCTAGTATATTTTATTTTTGAAATATAATTAAAATTATATTTTACTAAATTTTATCAGAATTGAATTTTTAGAAAAAAATAAAAGCAATATAATGAAAAAACATATAAAAACCTTAAATAAATGAAAAATATATTAATGAAAAACATATCCCCTAATCCTTGGGGTCATCCCCGTGCTGTCGTTACCCCAATGTCTTTGTCACCTGCTGCCTCCACACAGATGATCTCGGCCTACACTCACAACCCCAATTCCTTACCATTATCCCCTTGTTTGGCTCTCTCTCCTGTGGATTTTTACTTCTTGCTCGGTGCTATCTTCACCAGCATTTATTAACGCACTCTTCTTCTTGCAAGTGATGTTGTGTGGGGTCGGTCTCCTGTGGTGATTTTGGCGTTTTTCATGTTTCATTTTTTGTTTTCAATTTAGGGTTTCTTCACTATCATTTCAGCTCGACCCTCACCGATATTTGATCTTCCATTTCTCTGTTTCCCTTCGGGGTATGTCAATTATGGCTTCAATCAGCTTCGATATATATCATCTTCGGTTTTCCAGCTAGGGTATGAATAAAACCCTCCCATCCCAGGGTGGTGTCGGGTTTTCCATCTTAATCCAACGGGCACGAGAATTTTCTTCATGCCCATGCTCGCTATCAACGAAGGGTGGTCAGGTCAGTTCCTACTTTATGGTTTCTATTCATCTGTTCGTGTAATATACTTGGTGAGGGGATGTGATATAGATGGTATTTTTTGTAGGCTATTCTTTTTTTTTCTGAAATAGCTATTGAACTAGCTGATTTAGATAGATTTTATGATGGCGTACATGTTCAATATTTTCCTAGACTGGTTTTTATTAGTATTGAAATCCAAGGTTTTCAATTTTTCTTTTTGGATAGAATGCCTTATGCTGTGTGGCCATTATTTTCTTTTATCTGGTTCTCATGATTTTGATTCAAAAATAATACACTGAAAAATGAAGATGGATATGATTCTGGGATAGATTTGTCTTCTATGGCATGCTAGTGAATGGGGAAGAGCATGTGTTCATCATGTTATTTATGTAAAAGAAGGGGGATCTCCTATATTTGTTATTAAAAATGGAAATATTAAGAGTGATTCAAATTTTTATGTTTGTCACTGTTTATTTCATTCTAGTTTCTTTTTGGGTTATCAAGGTTTCATCCATGTTCATTCCTTTATTTATGGTTTTTTATGATTTCTCATGCTTGTTAATTATGGTACATTGTGGTTGGCACTGGGGCGAATGATATCTTGTGCTCTGTAGATGTATGATGAGTTAAGAGGATGGGAATACATTTTTAATTGGTTCTACTTTATTTGTTTTAGTTATTTATTTTTTGGAGATTTTTATCTCATTTTCATGTGTGCTTTTAAGAATTAGGAGTTGTATTCATAGTTCATCAGAGGCGGTCATTTAAGATATGTAGATACTATAAGAGAGTTAGTTTGATGTACTTTTGATGACAGGAATGCAAGGATGATGCATGATGTTCTATATGATGTTCATCATGGTGTTTCTTTGATGATTCTATCTTAGTGTTATGGTTTCCTAGGATTGGAATATTTAAGGCTCCTATTCACTACACTTTCCCTGTAAGAAAATAATTATTCGATTCTGGCATTTAATTGTTATTTTCCATATGGGTTTTAACAGATTTTTCCCTGAAATAATTCTATATCTTTTGCACCTTCAGGTTATAAGAGTCCAATATCTTGTGTTCTTTCATGTCAACAATTACACTCATACTCCCATCCTTTCTAAACCATGAATTTGTAATTTTTTTGTGCTTTACATATAGGGAATTAAAAGTTCTAATCACATTAACACCATTTTTTTCTAGGGTTCTGGGTAATTCCTTAAAAGAAATAACATCAGCTCTGTAAGGTTTCTTATCAATCCCTTCATTAAACGAGCTATTCTACTTCAAAATGGAAGACATGGTAATCCCAGTAGCACTACCACTGGGTATCATCTTTGTATTACTCATAGTGTTTCATCCTAGGGAATAAAAACATGAAAATTCGTTTACACTTTATTTAGAAGATCCTTTCTAGCACCCCTTGAAAGAACAGTGAAATATTTTGTCTCCGAACACTCTATGATAAAGGATAAAAGATGGTCACTTATCCTCTTGACCTAAAAAATCCCATCTTTTTTCCCACATAGGATTCCTAATGTTCATTGGGTCTATTTAAAAAAATAGTTCCATAAACCTGCACTGCCTTGTCAAATTTGTTTCTCAATCATATAACGACATTGACTCTATATTTTCTTAAGTAATGTCATACCAAATCACTCATCCCTCTCTCAGTTATAACCAAATTAGGTTTGAAATTTTTTATCCGTATGTAATGAATCTCAATGTACCTTTTAATTTTTTATACACCCCAATCACTTCTCTTACAAACTCTACATTTTTTTTGGATTTCCAAATTCTTATAATCTAGAGGAGAATCATGAAGAATGATGTAGGGGTTCACAAACCTTTTCTCATTATTCCAATGGAAACAAAGTGTTTTTCTAACATTACACTTTTAAGAACCTTGGGATCCTCTATTTGGAAGCCAAATATTTTTTTTACCTTTATATACATAATGTCAAGATCTTCCAAACATTGGCCAAGGTCCACACCAACTTTTTTCATAGGATCGAGTCCTAAATATGATTGATAT
Organism: Viscum album; assembly: GCA_963277665.1. NCBI lineage: Eukaryota > Viridiplantae > Streptophyta > Magnoliopsida > Santalales > Viscaceae > Viscum > Viscum album. The sequence goes on from OY728129.1 coordinate 943,471,552, forward strand.
TATATCCCAGAATGATTATAGACCCCTATTAGTTATAATTATGTTAGCTATGACATTTGATTATTGGATATTATTAACTTCCTCCTTATTTTTGGATTCACGCGTCGAAGAGTCCTTGAGGACAGGTACTGGTGTGTTTTGATTGGAGAAGTAGTGCTCAAACCCTATGGATGCTGCAACAGATTGTTTCAGATTGGGTTTTTCATGTTGGGATGTTTCTTTATCATTTATTATATTTTTTATACCTCATATAACATTATATTATCCAATATATAAATGGAAAATTTTATTATGGGCATATATTATGGGGATTCAGTAATATTAGCAACATATGATCACTTTGAGATGGCTTTCTAGAGTGTTTTTTCAGCTAAGAGTAGGGAGAATGGTGTTGTTGTGGATAATTGGAGTCTTGGAGTCTTGTATTATAACTGTCTTTGTAGGGTTCTCTTTATTATGGTGAAGGAATATTTAATCATGTAAATATGGTATGGTGGCCATGAACTGTCCGAGTTTGAAAAAGAATGATGTCTTGATTTGATAATTTTTCTTCTGTATGCAATGGTTTTATTTATAATTCCATCTCATTCAAGTTCCAATTTTTTAATTTTTTATATGTTGGGGGTTTAAATCTTTGGATCATGGAATCACATCAATGTTCTCCTAAAGCCAGAATTTTTTTTCTATTGTTAGGGATAGTTTTACTCAGGTGAACCCTTCATCATTCTAATTTTATACAAGAGCCATTTTTCCATTACCATTATTTGAATTTTGTAACTTTATATTTTTTTGTGATGGGTTGTTTCAAGTATATTTCCATTATATACTACATGAAATTGTGGCTATGTCATGTTTGTGTAGGTGAACTGCATGCATATTCCCCACCATGGTAGTGACAGTTGACGTGTGAGAGAAATAGTTGAATGAAGGTATGTTTTAATCTTTTCTTCCACCATGACAATGACAACCAATTCATCCGAGAACTACAAGCACTAAATTGGCTAGCATGATATGAACAATTGATAGAGATTTGGGTGAGTGAAGTGTTACACATTTCTAGATTTTGTACTATAAGGTTGTTTATTATTGTTTATCTTTATCTTGTTTTAATTAATATTTGTGTCACTTGGAGGCTCTTATTTTATAAAACCATTTGGTCCGAAGACATAAAATTACTGATTCGGGTGAAGAAAATCTTATACTGCAGGTTCAAATGTTCCCATGTTAGCAATAGTACATGGAGAATGGATTTTTCGTTTGGGACATCATTGAGGTGGTAGTTTGTGGGCTTCATTGAGCTTCTGGAATGTTTTAAAGCATGAGAAAAAGATGTCACTGTGGATACTCATGGGTGGTGAACTTATATTAGGATTTTGGTAAGCACTTTTCTTCCCTAAATCAGAACAATTTATTGTTTTTAGTTTTCTAGAATGATTTTTTGAGACTACCAGTCCTGAATTATATCTTTCCATAATCTTCTTAATTAATAATTCCAATGAATTGTTTGCATCAAATTTTCTAGAAATAAATGAGTCCACATTCTCTTCCATGAGTTTTACATGCTGTTGTTGTTTAGATAATGACGCTACTATGATCTTGTGCATGTCTTTTATGCTTTGATCAATCTGGGAGAAAAAGGTCAGAACTAGTTCATGATTTCAAGATTCCATCTTATATTTTTCAATATTTTTTTGAAGATCGATGAAATATCACCTCATTCATCTTTCAAATTAACATGCAACTCCTTTTCACATTAAATTAGTGACCCATTTCCCAAATCACACCTTACAAACTCATAAAAAATCACACATACCCAACAATTTCGGTTTCAAGCTATAACTCCAAAACTCGGTATCTGTAAAAGGTGTTTGACAAGGCAATGATGAAAAATTTTCAACATAAAAATCATTTTTATTCTTTAATTTATTTATACTTTGGTTTCAATTAACGTATATATTTTGCACTGATTTTTCAGTATTCTTTTTGGTTGATTGTGATGTAGATATTGGAGCTGAAGGGTTTGAAATTGATGTGACATGAGGTTTCTTTCTAGTATTGAAGCTGACTCATTTTTTTTATGCTCTTTGGTTGTATGTGGTGGTGATCTTGGAGCTGAAGGTTGTGGTAGATTAACTAAACAAGGTTTCTCATTGGGTTTGAAGCTGGGTCGCTGGTTCTGGGGCATGGATAGGTCTTGGGCTTGGATGGGGTACTTTGGGTGGATTGGGGTGTGATAGATCATGGTGGGGGATGAATATTGCAATTTTTATTGATCTATTTTGTATGAAATTTCATTATAAATAAAATTATTTTTTTCCAAGTTTGAATGTTATGTAAATTATCTTTTATTTAATAATTAAAACAAATGAGTCATATATTCTAAATTAATAAATATAATATGAAATTTTACTAGCCATAAAAATTTATAATTTTTTTTAAAATGTAATTTATAAATAGAAACTATATATTTGTAATAATATTACTAACAGAAAAATTTATTATAAGAATCTGTTCATAAACACTTTAACCAACATATATATTATCTATTGGAATTATTATAATTCTAACAGAACTGTTTTATCTATCGAAAAAACATTTAGCGACGGAGTTTTTACCAAAACTTTAGTGATAGGGGAATATTTGTTGGTAAAACCTTTTACCAACAGAAAATTCACTTTTACCAACAGATATGCCCCCATTGGAAAAAGTGAAATATTTTGTAGTGATTGACAACGGGAGAAGTGTAATTTAATAGGGATTACTACCAGAGCGATGGTATCTTATCCACCCCAAGATTCTGTCACCTTCACACACCTTACCCTTCTATCTTATGCAGGTTTTATAAGGGGTTATATAACAAGACCCTAGAACTATAACTATTTACATTATTTTTGTATAAAGAATGTGCATTAATTTTATTATTGTTACTTTGTAAATAGTTTTTAAAGAACAAATAGTATTTCAGTTAATATTCAACTACGAAATTTACTTTGATAAATTAATGGATTTTTGAATTAAATAAAATTTAAAAAAAATATTTTTATTATTATTAAATTAATTATTATTAAATATAAATTATCATATAATTTTATTACTGTAATTGTAATTTTTATTAAGTTTTGAAAGTTGTTTATGTTGAAACCCATGAATTTTGGATAAATGTAAGTTATTATTTTAAAATAAAAAATTCACATATTTAGAAAATTATTTAGATAAAATGAATATTATTTTTGGAATCAGGATGTCGAAATTGTCCAACTATGAATTTTTCATAATTTTCCGAGACAATTGAATTTTTGGTTAAAAATTTAATTCCGTTTAAATATATAATTGGTTTCATGGCATCATATTGACCCAATAGTGATGCAATAAAATACTATAAACTGTACATTCCAATATATGTTTTACCATTAAAATAATGTTATTTTGGGTCTTTTTGATTTATTTTACAAAGCTTTAGTGGACCCTTCAAGGATTATAAACAATTTTTCTATTTAAATTGTTATCCTTGAGTGTGTGAGTCACCTCCACTTTAAAAATCCAATTATTTTATGAATTTTGACTATTGGACTTATAGAATATTTTTTTTCTACTCCCCTTTGTCAAAAACCATGGGAAAAAACCATGGGAAAAACCATGTGATGGTTTGTGGTTTTGATTAGTTTAATATGAGGTGTCCCAAAGCTAAATAATAATGAATTTCCTCTGCTTTCCTATATAAACCCACCCAAACACCCACTTCCTATTTAATCAAGTCCTTTTGAGATTAAAAAACCCCTTACCTCTTCTCTCTTGAAGCCTCCCAAGGTGCCTTAATCTCCTAATAAGCCTCTCTCAGGCCTCTCCCAAGCCATTGGAATCACACTACCAAGTAAGGGATTTATTCCTTTCTCATTTTTGTCCAATTTTCTTTAAGTTTTTATGCCCCTTTGTTTTCAGTTATAAATATTTAGGTATGATTTCGAAACGCTCCCATACTATCATTTTTATGTTTTGATGATTGGAGACCCCTTTCTCTCTCATTAATCCCTCTCATGTACACCTATTACCATGATGAAATTCCTTGAGGTATTTCTCTCTCCCATATTACATCCAAGTAATTCATTTGTATTATGCATCTAAATTAGATTATGCTTTTTGGTACATGTATCTATATTACCAACTTACTATCCATTTCATATATATATGATGACACACTTTTTTCTCTTTCTTCAACAATTTTCATGAATCCTTATGTCACACTGTTTTGCTTCCAAAATTGCACCGCGTTTTTCCAATCCAAGATCACTGTGTATTGAATACCATAACCATGTCTCTATCAAGGGTATTCACCTTTATACACATACACATATTGGTTGGTAATTTCAGGTATTTTTTCCACATTAGTTAATCGTGGAATAAATTATGATGTTGATTGATTCAATGATCTATTTGGCACACTTATGCATGAAATGAAATTTTTAAGAAGGGTGCTCTCTGATAGCACTCCAATGCATTGGGTAAAGTACAATATCATGACACATCATGCGCAATGGGTGTTAAATCATGCTAATTCAAGTGAAAAGAGGTTTTACTTGTTCTTCATGTGCAATAAGGGTTTAATCATGCTCAATGTGCAATGAGACTTGGCTCATGCTAATTTCATATTAAGTGTTGTTGCCACATTTCCATGTTCTGAATATAATTCTTTATCATGCCTTTATGTTCATGTTTATCTTTTCCTCCATTGATATGTCCATGGTCTAATATTTATTGTATTACTCAAGTTATACCTTGTTTATCCCCTTACTGGGCTTTATAGCTCGCCATTTTCTTATGAATGTCCTCAGGTTATCCCATGTAATGCTAAGTACAAAGGAATGTAGTGGTCTGGTAAAAGAAGTTTTCAATAAAGATGTTGTGTGTTTTATGTTCTATGCTATTGTGTAATGTTCCTAAGCCCCAAAGACACTATACCTCTCGAAATTATATATTGTATCAAGTGAAGTGTTTATATAATAAATCATGTCTATGTTTATAATAAAAGTAGGGATGTTATAGTTGGTATCAGATGATTGGTTGAGTTATTTTTGTGATTAGGATTAGAGAACCCCTGTGAAGACTTAGAGACAACAATATGTATATTAAAAACATCACTATGTATTGTTGAGTATTGAGTAATTCATTTATCAATAAAATACACCCCTTTCTAGATACGAGCAGGTAGAGGCTGCTCTAGAATAGATGTATCCAAGGGGTAAAACCCGAAAACCCCACTTTGAGCTATATTCGAACAGGAACCAGTGCACGACAATGAGCCTTGATGTACTCTTGGGTACGACGCTCTTGGGGGATATTCATTATTAAATTCACAAGCCTAGTATGAAACCTTATTAAGGGAATGAAAAAATTCCCCTATGAAAAAATGTTAGAATGCAGATCATGAATAACATAGATTGAAGCCTATGGGTTCATAAGTTAAGGGAATACAAGTTATTTATAAGTCATCAGTTTATTCCTTTGATAACCCTTTATGTGATAACCCTAAATTTCCATTTATTCCAGCCAATAGTCAGAAATAAGAGGACATAGGCTAACAACCGATGTGAACATCAATGTGATGACTGCGCTAATGAGATGCCCAGTCCCATGGGAGCGGGAATCGCGAACTTTGTCACACTTCTCTCTTAGTTAAATAGAGATTTGAATAGAACCATGGGTCAAGAGTAACATTTACCCCCAAAGAACAAGTCACTATCGAGGTCTTCATGAGACAAAGGCCCCCTACTTTTAATGGATCATATAATCCCTTAATCGCCGAAAAATGAATCAACTCAATTGAAAAGATCTTATCAATCCTTTAATGTTATGAACAATTGAAGGTTCTCCTAGATGCTTATCATATGGAGGGTGAATCTGATCAATGGTGTACGTTGATCAAAAATATGTAGCCTGTGGAGGAGATTGAGGCATTATAATGGAAGGATTTTTGGAAGATGTTTATTAATAAATATTTTTCATGCACCCTTCGATATAAGATGGAAAGAGAATTACTTTCCCTCATGTAAAAAGATGACAAATATGTCGGTGCGTATGAGGAAAAAATCACAAGGATTGCACAACATGCCTCTGTCTTTGTTGTTACCCCCGAATGCAAGGTAGATCGCTTCTTTTGTGGGATGAAACCTGGCCTATGAAAATAGACAACGATCTGTGACTTCAACAGCTATGAGGAAATTTTACGATTTTCCCTCAAGGATGAAATGGAGAGCAGAGAATCTCAGAGGTATCCAGAGGATAAGAATCATAAGGTGTACGTCTATGTTGTTAGTCCAATGGATAAATCAAATGGTGCTAAGAATATCCAACACCAAATTTGCCAATGGTACAGAAAGAAGCACCCTAGAAATTTCTTGAAGGTGATGAGGAAATGCTTTACCTGTGGAAGAAAACAGTACCTAGATATTAACTGCTAACAAGAAAATCCTATGGCTGCAATAGAGGAGAGGAATTCCCCACGAGACCCAAAACGCATTTTTCATTGCTTCAACGGAAAATAACTAAGGCACTTTGAAAATTAGTTCCCTAAGCCAAGATTTTTCAGAGCCAACCCACAACCTCCAAGGTAGTAAGGGTGAGATTTTTCAAACACTGCCGCCGAAGTGAACCCCGACAATGAAGTGGTGACAAGTACGATAGTTATTAATTCAATAATAGTGAGCAGACTTTTTTATTCTAGTTATACACATTCTTTTATATCCCGAAAGTTTAGTAGAACAATCCCAACGCCACCAAAAATCATGGAAGTAAAGATGTCGATGAGTATGACAAATGGGGATATCATTGTTTCTCATTAATATAACTCATACTCTGTCATTATTTTTGGACTGAAATTTCCGACGTATCTCATCATACTCCCTTGGGTGGAATTTGATGCAATTCTCGGCATGGATTGGCTTTCCATATATAGAGCCAAGTTAAATTTCCATGAGAGGGAAATCACTCTCCATATGGATAATTGTCCTCCAATTCTATGCAAGTGCAAGGTGGAGGATGAATCATTTTTAGATTCATTATCTCAATTGTGGATATTATATCCTTATGAGCATGCACATCTGGCTCAGATGATTGATTCTAAGGAGGCATCCATCCATGAAGACAAGCCTATTGTGGGGGAATTAATTGATGTGTTTCCCAAGCAATTTACTAGTCTTCCCCCTATAAGATATGTTGAATTCTCAATTGATCTTATACCTAGGATTTTTCTAATATCCATGACTCTATATAGAATGGCTTTTGTGGAGATTGAAGAGCTGAAGAAACAAAAACTTGACAATCTGGATAAAGGGTTTATATGCCCAAGTGCTTCACCTTGGGGTGCACCAGCCCTCTTCGTCAAAAAGAAGGACGGGTCAATGCACCTTTGCATCAATTATCATGAGCTTAACAAAGTCATGATAAAGAAAAAGTATCCTCTCCCACGAATTGATGACTTTTTTGATTAGCAATGTGGAACAAAACACTTATCCAAGGTGGATTTACAGTCGAGATATTATCATGTAAGGGTGAAGAAGAAAGTTATCCCCCAGACTGCTTTTCATACAAGATACAAGCATTATGAGTTCATAGTAATTCCTTTTCGACTCACTAATGCTCTATAAATCTTTAAGGACTTGATGAATATAGTCTTTAGAGATTACCTCGACAAATATGTGTGAATCTTTATAGATGATATTCTAATATAATCAAAAACCAAAGAGGATCACGAGGAGCATCTTAGAACATTACCAGAGACCTTATAGAAGGAGAAGATCTATGGAAAGTATAGAAAGTGTGAGTTATGGTTAAAGGAGGTCTCAATATTGGTCCATATCATCAAAATAAATGAGATATCTGTGGATCCCTCTAAAACAGATGCAATTAAGGGTTGGTCGAGGCCAACATCAATAATAGATATCCATAGCTTCTTGGGGTTAGCTAGATATTATCAACGATTTGTGGGAATTTTCTCATAATTGTCCAACCATGTTACCAAAATCACTGAGATGGGAGTAAAGTTTTCTTGGAGTTTTGAATGTGGAGAAAGCATCAATGTGTGAAAAAGGAGGCTTGTCACTACGCCCGTTCTCACTTTACCCACAAGTGGAGAACTTTTTGTGGTATTCAGTGATTCTTCGAAGAAGGGTCTGGGCTGTGTGTTGATGCAAAATGACAAAGTCATTGCCTATGCTTCAAGGCAATTTAATGTTCATGAGAATAATTATCCAACATATGATTTCGAGTTGGCTGGGGTGATTGTCGATTTAAAAATTCTGAGGAAATATCTCTTTGGGGATAAGTGTGAAATATATACAGTCCACAAAAGCGTCAAATATATATTCAAATAAAAGATTTGAACATGCGCCAATGAAGATTGTCAGAGATAATCCGAGAATATGACTTCTCAATCCATTACCACCTAGGTAAAGTGACCAGGGTGGAAGATGATATAAGTAGAAAGGACTCAGTGATTCTATCACTGATGAGAATTGAGAAGGATCCAATATTTTTAGGTTTGATGAAGATGGAAATGGGAATCATAAAGAAGGGAGCATCATCAATCCTTTCACAAATGATTGAAAAACCGTCTCTTTTAGAAAAGTTAAAAGAATCTCCAAAGGATGATGTGGGAATTTAATAGAATGTGGAAGCTATCCGAAAAGGAAAATCATTAGAGTTCCATGTTAATGAAGAAGGATTTGTAAGATTTGGGAAAAGACTACGTGTTCCATCAATTCAAGAGATGAAGAAGTAACTTTTGGATGATGCACATAGTTCAAATTTCTCTATTAACCCAGGAAACATAAATGTATCAAGATCTCTGAGAGCATTATTGGTGGGATAATATGATGAAGGAGATCATTGAGTATACATCAATGTGTCTGGTGTGTCATCAAGTGAAGGAAGAGAGACAGAAGTCTAATGGTATGATGTAACCATTGTCTATCCGATTATGGAAATGGGAGAACATCACCATGGAATTTGTCACCAGACTTCCAAAGACATCCGAAGTAAAAAATGCAATCTAGTTTTTTATGGATCATCTTAAAAAGTCTTCACACTTTATTGCAATTCCGTAGGATTTCTCATTGGATCAACTGGCACAGATATATATCAGGGAAGTGGCAAGGCTTCATGGAATACCACTATCTATTGTATCTGATCGAGATCTAAGATTCACCTCTATGTTTTGGAAGTGTCTTCAACATTCTCAGGATACTGAACCTAATTCTAGTATGGCCTATCAGCTTCAAAATACTGGCCAATCTGAGAAAACTATTCAGACACTGGAGGATATGTGAAGATCATGTTCTATGGACATAAAAGGATGATTGAACCAACATCTTGCTCTAGTTGAATTCTCCAACAATAACAGTTTCCACTCAAGCATCTTAATGTCACCTTATGAAGCCTTGTATGGGAAGAGGTGTATAACAAAGGCATGATGGGATGAAGTCAGTAAATGTAAGCTGTTAGGACCAGAAATGGTCACAGAAATGGTGGAGAAGGTGAAAACCATTCATCAACATATCAATGTAGCCCAGTGTCAACAAGGGAGTTATGTAGATAACTGTCGATGGGACCTTGAGTTCAATGTTTTATACATGTTATTTTTACATTTATCTCTATGGAATAAATTCATGAGGTTTGGACGGAAAGGGATGTTAAGTCCTAGGTACATCGTCCCCTTCGAGATTCTTGATCATGTTGGAGGTGTGGACTATCTACTTTCACATCCACCTACCATGGCCAAAGTACATGATTTCTTACATGTATCCCTTTAAAATAAGTACATACTAGACCCTTCACATGTAATCTTTTTAGAGGTATTACAACTAGAGGTTGATCTTTATTATGAGGAGAAACCAGTGAAGAAAATAGATCATAGAGAAAAAGTTCTACGAAATAAGACAACTACCCTCATCAAGCTGTTATGGAGAAACCACAAGTTTGTAGAACTGATGTGGGAATTGGAGGAAATGATGAAGTAGAGTTACCCACATCTGTTTTAGTGTGGGAAAAGGAAATTTTGATAGTGAAATTTCTTAAGGGGGGAATATTGTAATGACCCAAACATTCATTAATGGAAATCCCTCTTGATCTAATTAAATGTCTCATTATATTAAATGTTTTGTAAACTTATTTGGTTTTATGTTTTGGATTTTTAAAATACCATTATGAATTTTCACCATTGCTAATATAGACATTTAATAGTGATCACATGATTAGTATAAATATAGGGCTTTAACAAATCTAATTTACTCAGAGAAAGGAAGCGATGACCTCATCCAATAGACTTGCCTCGTACGAAGCCCATTGGTCAGAGCTTGAGAAGGAGGCAACATAATTGGGATTTTCTCTTGACCAAGACCAAGCTGAGCTTGAACATGTTATTCTTGAGCAGAACTGACTACGAGAGAATTGAATATTAATAGAGATTACAACCCGAGCGATGTTATCTGAGCCACCCAAGAGTTTTTCACCCTTGCACACCTTTCCCTTTGGTCTTATGCATGGTTTATAAGGTTTTATGCCACAATACCCAAGCTTTATGACTATGTACATTATTTTTTTATTAATAATGTGCATTCATTTTATTATTGTTACTTTGTAAATAGTTTTTAAAGCAGAAATAGTTTTTTAGTTAATATTCAACTAAGAAATATATTTTGATGAATTAATTGATTTTTTCTTTAAATAATATTTTAATAAAATATTATTATTACTATTATATTAATTTTTATTAAATATCAGTTATCATATAATTTTTATGAATGGAATTGTAATTTTTATTAAGGTTTGAAAGTTTTTTTTTCAAACCCATGAATTTTGGATAAATGTTAGTTTTTATTTTAAAATTAAAAATTCAAATAATTAGAAAATTATTTTGATAAAATTAATATTCTTTTTTGAATCAGGATATAGAAATTATCCAATGGTGAATGTTTCATAATTTTCTATGACAGTCAAATTTTTGGTAAAAATTAAATACCCATTAAATATATAAAGTGTTTTATGACATCATAACGAACCAATAGTGATGTAATAAAATACTATAAACATAATTTTCGGCCAATATATATTTTAACATTAATATAATGAGATTTTTGGTTTGTTTGATTTATTTTACAAAGATTTAATGGACCCTTCAATGTTTATAAAACATTTTGTCTTTTTAAATTGTTTTGATTGAGAGTGTGACTCACCTCCACCTAAGCAATCCTATTATTTTAAGAATTTCGGATGTTGGCCTTAAAAATATTGTTTTCTACTCCACTTTGGAAGAAAACATGGGCCGGTTTGTGGTTTTTATTAGTTTAATGTGAGGTTTCCGAAACCAAAATAATAAAGAATTCCATCTCATTTCCAAAATAAACCCGCCCAAGCTCCCACTTCCTCTACACTCATAGCCTTTGTAGTTTGACCAACCCATGACCTCCTCTATCTATAATCATACCAAGGTTCGCCAAGCTCTCAACAAGCATATCTCAAGCCTTTAACTTGCTTTTTTGATCACACTTCCAAGTAAGGGATTTCTTCATTTCTAATTATTGTTCAATTTTCATTATGTTTTTATGTCCTTTTGTTTTAAAATAAAAATTTTAGGGTATGATTTAGAACCCCCATACATTCCTATTTATGTTTTGATGATTATAGACCCATTATCCTGTCATTAATTCCTAACTTGTACACCTATTACCATGCCGAAATTCTTTGAGTGATTTCTCTTTCATCTTTTACATCCAAGTAATTATTTTGTATTATGCATCTAAATTCCATTATGTTTATTGGGACATGTATCTATATGAGCCCTTACAGCCAATTTCATATATATATGATGACACACCATTTTCTCTCTCATTAACCATTTTAATTAATCCTTAGGTCATGCCGTTATGCTATCGAAATTGCACCGGCTTTTTCCAAGCCAAGATCATTGTGTAGTGAATACCATACCCATGTCTCTATCAAGGGCATTCACCTTCATACACATATACTTACTTATTGGTACATTTAGTTATTTATTCCAAATTACTTAATCATCTATGAACTTATGTTTTTGGTTGATTCCATGATCCATGTTGCACACTTATGCCTGAAATGAAATGTTTAAGATGGGTGCACCCTAATTGCAATCCAATGCATTTGGAAAAGTATAGTATCATTATACATCATGCACAATGGGTTTTGACTCATTATAATTCATGTTCAGTGATTTTATTCTCCTAATTCATGGGAAATGAGGGTTTACTCATGATCCATGTGCAACGAGCCTTAGCTCATACAAGTTCTGTGTAAAGTGTTGTTACCACATTTCCATGTTATGATTATCATGCTTTATCATGCCTTTATGTTCATGTTTCTCTGTTCTTGATTGATATGCCAATTTTCTAGCATATATGGTATTCCTCATGTTCTTCTATGTTTATTCCCTTACTTGTATTTATAGCTCACCCTTTTCATATGCATATCCTCGGGTAATCCCATGTAATTCTAAGTACGAGGGAATGTAGTGGTCATGTAAAGGATGTTTTCAATGAAGATTTTGTGTGTTTTATGTTCTATGATATTATGTAATGTTATGAAGCCCCAAATACACTAGAACTCTTGATCTTATATGTTGTATCAAGTGAAGAGTTTATGTAATAAATCATGTTTAAGTATGTAATAATTGTATGGTTGTTATAGCAGACACCTGGGGGAACCACCACAACATGCACGTCATGAAACAAAACCACCATGTCCTTGTATGAAAAGTAACTAGATATTTTCTAAGTGTCCCCATAGCTCGCATAACATGTATCATACATCGGGTATTATATATCTGGCCATTACATCCCATACACCGAGTATGGATACTCAAGCTATTATAGCCTATACACATTACACCTATAGTAGTCCATTGAACACTATATCCAGAATATATGTGTGTGAATAACCGCAGTCCATTACATCCCTTTGCACACATAAATGGGGAAAATAAACTATTTTTCCTACTAGCACAAGTAATTACCAAGAGAAGACAATGGGTACAAAGGGGGTAGTCATCCATCCACCCTCCCACCAGAATGTTGGGGAAAACACCCCCCTAGGGATCAGAATCCCCAGGGTGTCATTTGACCTAACTGACGGGGTGGAGTAGCGTATAGAAACACAAAAAGTATAGAATATACTATATATCACAACCACACTATGGGAATAACCTAGTCATTGACTCAACAGCAGCTAACATGTCTCAGACTCCCAACTGCAAATTCTAAGACTTGTTATCTTAAAGCACACAAAAATTTAAAGATAATTATTACATTACTTCATTCCCTTTTTATCAGTTCCAATATACGTTAATTAATTATTTAAACAATAATTAACCATTAACAGTTTACACATTATATTTCATTATCCTCACACCCAATGTTCACTATTCCTTTATATTAAAACCTTATTATTGTGACCCAGTAAACTCCAACCCCATTGGTTAACATCATTTATTCTATTATTGATTTACAACATTACTTTCCCATATTCCCAGGCATTGTAGGAAAACTTCTACCCTACTAAACACAAGGGGGCCTAACACAGTGAGTAAATAAACTACCCATTGAGTCTTTTCCACCTATAGAAATAGCGGTAACCCATCCTCCATTGAGAATATAAACATGGAAAGCATGTGGCATACCCCACATGTCTTTTCCCCTTTCGGAATAATTGTAAGAAATACAAGATTACTTGAGAAGTGGAGAATGTAAGGTAGATAAACAACCGATACAAATTAGCAAGAGTCCAAACATTCACATCCCACCGATTTCATCATTCCTGGGGTCCTTCCGAACACCCACAAGTATAAACTGATGAATATCGCCACTCTAGGCATTAACTGATGCCTCAAATAGTAGGCCTCCCTGCCCCCACAAATCACAACAGCCTTCTAGGATAACATCACAACACAAGGAACATAAAAAACCATCATATCAATTGGGCTCTTGGACCTTAATCAAGAAAGAGGGTAACTCATAACCCTACAAGGAATTATATTTTTTCAAACGACTAGTTTTTTAATCCATCTTGAATTTTCAGAATTATTATTCACAGGTTCCAACTATGGGAAATCTAAACAGTAAGCTATCACAAATTGATTAAACTTTCATACTTCATGAATTTGATTAGCATCAAACTACAACAACAACAATTGGATTCATTCATATGCCTCTTTATATTTATCCAAACAATTATCAATTAATTTCGGCTATACATTCTTAACCAATTTACATTAAGAACGAAAAGATAAAAAAAGAAAGCATAGATATCACACTATATAAAAAAAGAATAGGGAATAACAAATGATCAATATCAATTTATTTATCTGGTTTAAATATTTATTATGTCAATTCCATTGTGATTCGTTGGGATAAAGCATGCTAACTATACAGTTTCACGTAAAAGAAAAGAGAAGCAATGAATCCCCAACATCAAATTTTTATTAACGTTCTGTATACTATAATGAGCCACACAAAAGTTTACGACCTCTTATCCCTGTGACAACTATATCCACTCGAGGATGTAGAGACACCACCACACCAGTCAACTGTAACAGACTAAGATTTCATAATGTGTTATTTCTTCAAAATAATTCAATAACTTGCACTACACACAACACCGAGTTCAAGTGCACCATGAGTCACCAAACATGCCATTCAAAAGAGGTTATGAATAGTATTAACTAAATTTTAAACTTTATATAATCCTTATAATTTTAGAATCCATATTATGAGTTTTTAGACATAATGTAAGAACAAATTCATTTTCAGTATTGCACTTTTACCAACTTTTAATATTGAACCATTTTTAAATAAAATATTTTAAACTTTTTGACTAAATGGGGACATCAAAAATTTAAAATGAAACATCCCAAGCTTCCACGGTACGCTTTCCATTGAATAATACAGTAGCGTGTGTTGTACGCAACTTCGAGTTCTAACACACACCACAACCAATCAAACTTGATGTTATGAATAGTAATACCTACTTTTTGAAATTTTATAAATTATATATCTCAAAATGGAATTCATTTTTGGATTTGGAATATCGAAATTAGACTAGGGTGAAATTTTGGTACTTTTCGGATAACTTTCATATTTTGATGAATAGTGAAAATTACTAAATTTTAATTAAAAACAACTTTTTTAATCGAAATAATTAATTTGATAAATTATTAATTTGAGTGGTTTTAAAGTATATTTAGAATAAATTTTTACCATTTAATACAATGTTGGTCATTGTACATAATTTTACAATTAAACCGGACATAAACAAGTGTCAATCTTTTGATAATTATTATCTCTTAAACACACGCTTTATGTTTTAACAATGGGAATTAATTTTAAATTAATTTATGCCACTTCTGTGTTTTGAATTTTGAAAAATGGATTCCATATTTGTAATCAGGTTTTTCAAATTGTGTAAATAGGTAACTTTTAGTTTTAGACATTTTGAATAATTACTTCGGTAAATATTTTATTTACCATGGTTAAATGGTAAATCCTGTAAATAAGGGTTAAAAAAAATATTATAATAATAAAAAATTACCCTAAAACGTGTCCTAACCATATTTTTTGATACATGTACGACCATGGGCATCTTTGGGTCGATTTTGGGACCCCATGGAGCCACTTGTAAGTGATAGGGGCACTTTATTTTAATTAAGTTAAAATGAATACAAAAATGACACAAGAATATATCTTTTAGAAAAACAATTGTTACATAGGGTTATATATGTTTTTGATTAAAATATAAATATTAATTAGAAAAATAAAAATATTTTTTACATAATTATATTTTATTTATAATTTTTATACATTAAATAATTTAATTTATTTATGACACAATGATGATGTAGTAATTACCTAATTAGTGAAAAATTAGAATAATTGATATTATAATTACCCAAATAAATATAATTGGAGACTTTTATTGAATTAAACTAATTTTACAGGTTAATATGATATATTTGGATTGATTTAATTAATTTTTTTCGAAGTAATAATTCTGTTATGAGTTTTACAAAAATCAATTATTGAATAGTGTCAAAATTGAAATAAAGAGTTTTTAAAAAAACTATTATATTATTAATTGATATTAAATTCCTAAAAATATAAGGTTCATCCAATAGACTTATATCATGATAGGTGTATCATTAATGGACCACATGGGGGTCTCTTGTATGTATATAGTAAGTTTATTAACCATATAATATAAAAATACAAAGAGACATTATAAAAGTGAAACTAATTAACTAAGAGTTAATACTTAAAGATAAGGTTAATTTTGTAACCCAAACCTATCTAAATTCTATTGGTTTAGTGGTCTTCGACCCATCCCCACATTAAAATTTAAATAATCCACTTTGGAGCCAATAAAAACCGAATATGAATTTATTATAAAATAATATTTCTAGCTTTTCCAAAGGTGCCCCTCACCCCTCTTATAAAAGGGCACTCCCCCATTCTCATTAACTCACACCTTCAAAGCCTTTTGGTTCGGAAACACTCTTCCAAAATACTCTCTAAACATCCCTCACTTAATCCTAGAGGCATTAATTTAGTTAGAAAGCCATCCTAGGAGCCCTTTTGAGAAAATCAAAAGGAAGAAACCGAACAAGAGGTAATGATTTCACCACCCATTTTCAAGTTCTTTTCTTCTTCCACTTATTATTTACTTGTTATTACCATTCTAAAATAATAACTCCAGTATATTATATATACGTTTATGTTATTATAAACATGGTACAACCATATTTCAGTGTTCTATCCATCCTTTTAATGACATGTCACCATACGCGCGTACATAAGGCTTACCGTCTCCACGTCACGGTGTAATTGTTATTCAAAACATTATTATTTGGATGGGTATAATAATGATGTGTAATTAATGTAAATAATAAATATAACTAGATAATGATTCTTTATATATGATATACCATCCAATTATATATTATTTTAATATCAAAAGAATGATATTTTCGCTCGTGCGTACGAACGGACTACCGTCCCCACGAACGCGATGAGATTCATTCTCCATCGTATCCATTCAAGTATAAATCTCATTTGATGATTTATAATAGTATCTAAGGACTTGATATAATTCTGTATATTTATAAGATACAACTTATCCATGAAAAACATGGATTATGTAACAAAACATATAAAATAAAACGAGTAAGTTGACACCCAAAACAACGATAATACTAAGATAATATTTACAAATAAATGATAAAAGATCATATATGATATCATATTGATGTATATGATTATTTTATAATTTTATAACAATTATTTAACCATTATACAGGAGGTTAACCTAACCCAAACCAAGGAAATGTACAATGTAAGGGTTTATTTCACAATCTCTTCATTATCCGAGGTTGTTTATACGTAATAATCTACTGGGATTTCTTTATCATCGACATCTATGTTTCTTCGAAATGTATTTCAAATTTTTTTTAATATTTACAAAGAATATGGGTTAAAGTCATTTATACCCTTATGTGTTTTTAAATTAATCTTTCTGTCACTTTCCAAACAAGGCGCTTTTAACCTTTCGATAAATTTAAGGTAAGAATGTTTTTTAACTTATACGGAGGGTGCGTCTATTTACCGCCGTTATAAAATCGTCAAAGCTTCCCTTACAAGCTTATAAGAATATTTTCAAAGTAAATGTTTTATTATATAATTATGTGACTTTTAAATTATTTAAAAATAAATATTTTAAGAATTTTTGAAAGGTACTCTTTATCAAGATTATAATTTTAAATGTTTTAAAGATTTATCTTTCAAAATATTTTTAATTAATGTCCATGTTTTCAAAATGATTTTAAGGATTTATTTATATGGACATGAAGGTTTTGAAATGATATTTATTTCAAAAGTTTCAAATTGGTATGGGACACTTTGATTCAAAAATCTCTTTTAAATTACTTCCTTTATAAATGTGTGACTTTTCAATGATTTTGAGAAAAGAGATATTTCTCCCAAATAGTCTTTATTTCATCTATGTCAACATCCTTTGATGGATTTTAAGATTATTTGAAGTTGATTTATTATGATACAAAACTTTTGTATTGTATTGAAGGTTTTGTGATATGTTTTACTATGGATGTGTTATTTTTATACTATTCATGGTTTATGCAGAAAGTATTGACATTGAATATGCTAGTTTTAATACGAATGTTTATGTTATGTTTAAACCTTTTCATATGGGAATGTATTGGACTTAATAAGTGACGGGTGGAGCCCGCTATAGCTCCTCGATGCATCGGTAGGTCTCATGAGAAAACTAGTGTCTTGGCACAAGGCCTTGACAAAATCTCATTTGTAGTCTTGGAACGAGACCTTGGCTATGTGGTTATGATAGTCTGGAATTATGAATTCCATCATTATGAAAGTGGTTATTGATATTTCATGTGATTATTCGACTAGTATAATATCCATATAATTAAGTAAATGGCATAATTTCATTTTATATTTTCCATTTTATGTTGAAGTTCAAGATTAAAAGGCTTTTGTTTTAGTTATAAATTTTCTTAAGTGTTTATGCTTATCCATGAAAGCTTCTGCTATATTGTTATCCTTACTGAGCATCTGAGCTCACCCCTTTCAATGTTTTTTCCCAGGATTGTGAAGAAGTAAATTATGAATGACCTGCAGGAATAGTATGAGTGTGGAATATGGATACTATGTTGTTGTTGATGTTTTTATGATGTAATTTAAAACTTTATGATTGTATCTAGTGTTTCCAATGCTACTAAACTAATCGGTATTTCGAGACATGATATTTCTTGTGATCATGTCAATCTTACGTAATAATGCACCGACTCTAGGTAACTGGGGTTGGGGCGTTACAGTTGGTATTAGAGGAAGTTTAGTACAAACCTTGGGAGCTAGATTTAGATAAACTCTGATTAGAGCATGTAGACCTAAGATGAACTTTGAGGATTATTATATAATAACTTCCTATAATTTTGGTATTGTAGAGATTTTTTGTGTTTTCCGAGCAATACACCCCTGTCTGGATACGAGCTGGTAGAGGCGGCTCTGGAACAAATGTACCTAGGGGTAAAACTCGAAAACACCGCTTTGAGCTGGACTCGAACGAGAACTGGTGCACTACAATGGGCCTTGCTGCACTCTTGTTTACGACACTCCCGGGGGATATGCTTAGGATAATTCTCATTTTCTTTACAAACCATTATGAAGGGTTTATGAGTATATAATTCTTCAAAGGAGACATTTTTTTATGACTATGGATTATATCCATAAAATATTTAATTTTTGTTATATGTTTTACAAGTTTGGGATTAGGTATTGTTATTCATAAACTAATCTAGTGTATTCCATTGTTTAGAAATGTCACCCAGTAGAAGGAATGAGAACTCCAGCAATGCACATGATGCAAAGAGAAAAAAGGATCATATCTTTCATGGTCTTAAGCCAGAATTTATAAGAGAAATAGTCTCCCATGTATTATCATCATATGAAGAAATAATATCATGTGTTGATAAGATAACTAACGAGTTTACTGAGTCCTATGGCTTTGAAGTGGAGCAAGAGAAAAAAAGTATGGAAGTGAGAAATATGGATAAAGGGAAGAGGGAAAAGAATAATTTTCCCATATGTGATAACTGTGGGAAGAAACACCCTGGAACTTGCCTGAAAGGTATGGGAGTTTGTTATAAGTGTGGAGGAAAAGGGCACAAAGTATGTGACTGCAAGGGAAGGAAAATGGTTTCAAATATACAATGATTCATTTTCAAGTAGTTTGGACACTGCGCAAACCTATTTCCCAGTTGTCAGACTATGCCGCAAATGATGCTATTGGATAATAATCAAGTTATGATACTACCACATATGAAGAGGAAATATTAGAGTTCTTATGTTGATATGTAATTTGAGTGTTGTATCAACAATGTAATTCTTATAATAATTATGGAGTATATAGGGATTGTACTGCAGTACTATTTCATTAAGGACTTGAGATTGTGTGGAACAAAGAAAAGTGACTTAATAGCAGGTTAATTTTTTGGAAAATATATGGTTGAGAGAAAGATAAACCATAATATGGTTCTGATACTGAGGTAGTGATTTTAGAATAATACATGATTGATTTGGATAAATTATATTGGATATTCTTGACTACCTTGAAACTGATTAATGATTAGTATATTCCATCATTGTTGGGGTTTAAAACATTTTTGGATTGAAGGAGTACATGTATTATTCATTAAGGAATAAGGGATCATGAATGTAATAAATAAGGTTTTATGGTAATTCAGGATGTTGCGGTGTCTTAAAAGAATACATGATGAAGGTGTTCACATGTTATTATGCGGAAAAAAGGATCTTTATTGTGTTTACCTTCCTTATAAATTTTGGAATGAAGTATTTTTGATAGTTCTAGTTTGGATTATTTTGGATTGCCATAAAAGGAAAACACGGAGGTCGGGCGGCAACCCATCGAGTCCGGCAAGGCCGCGAGACTTGAACCCACAACCGAAGGGCGACAGGGTTGTATCACCTACCACTGACCCACATGATGTCCTGGATTGAATAATGTCATTTTTAATGGTTCTGCTAGATGAATTATAAATTTATTTTTTTAACCCTATACGAATAGGATAAATAGAATATTATTTTTAAGTTCTATTATCTCTTAGAGTGAACGATGAGTTTGTGATAGAACATAGTTAAAGGATGAGACTCTACTTGTCAAGTATATATTTTTCTTCTTCTATTATTAAATGAAGAAATTAATTCTTATACTTTAGTGAAGGGATCTTAAAACAAAAAAATTTGTTATCCTAATACCATTTGTTTTGCTGAACCGATGGTATTTTAAATCATCATAGATTGATGAATTTAAGGCCCTCAATTTTAAACATGTTTTTGATTGATGACCTCAATCACTACCTATAAATATATACATTTTTCCTCCAATTATATGTCTCTAATTTCCACCAATGTTCTCTGAATAGAGATCATAATTTGGTGGTGACCCTTTCATTTCTCTTTTCCTCATATTAAGACTAAATTTCAGTAACCCAATTTCCGATGTGGGTTTTCCCACAAATATATTTTCTATTTTCAACCGTTTATTTTCGAAGAACAATTTCAAATTGCGAGTATGCAATTTATTGAAGGAGGGGATAATGTAACACCCCAAGATTTCATAATGTGTTATTTTATCAAAATAATTCAATAAATTGCACTACACGCAACACCGAGTTCAAGTGCACCATGACTTACCAAAAAAGCCGTTCAAAAGAGTTTATGAATAGTATTAACTAAATTTTATACTTTATATAATCCTTACAATTTTTGAATCCATATTATGAGTTTCTTAGACATAATGTAAGAACAAATTCATTTTCAGTATTGAACTTTTACCAACTTTTAATAGTGAACCCTTTTTAAATACAATATTTTAAACTTTTTGAATAAATGGGGACATCAAAATATTAAAATGAAACATCCCATGCTTCCACGATATGCTTTACCTTGAATAATACAGTAGCGTCTGTTGTACGCAACTTCGAGTTCTAACACACACCACAACCAATCAAACTAGCTGTTATGAATAGTAATACCTACTTTTTGAAATTTTATAAATTCTATATATCAAAATGGAATTCATTTTTGGATTCGGAATATCGAAATTAGACTAGGGTGAAATTTTGGTACTTTTCAGATAACTTTCATATTTTGATGAATAGTGAAAATTACTAAATTTTAATTAAAAACAACTTTTTTAATCAAAATAATTAATATTGATAAATTATGAATTTGAGTGGTTTCAAATTATATTTAGAATAAATTTTTACCATTTAATACAATTTTGGTCATTGAACATAATTTTACAATTAAACCGTACATAAACAAGTGTCAATCTTTTGATAGTTATTATCTCTTAAAAACACGCTTTTGTTTTAACAATGGGAATTAATTTTAAATTAATTTATGCCACTTCTGTGTTTTGAATTTTGAAAAATTGATTCCATATTTGGAATCAGTATGTTCAAATTGTGTAAATATGTATCTTTTAGTTTTAGTCATTTTGAATAATTACTTCAGTAAATATTTTATTTACCATGGTTAAAGGGTAAATCCTGTAAATAAGGGTTAAAAAATTATATTATAATAATAAAAAATTACCCTAAAACATGTCCAAACCTTATTCGTTGATACATGTAGGACCATGGGCATCTTTGGGTCGATTTTGGGACCCCATGGAGCCACTTGTAAGTGATAGGGACACTTTATTTTAATTAAGTTAAAATGAATATAAAAATGACACAAGCATATATCTTTTAGAAAAACAATTGTTACATAGGGTAATATATGTTTTTGTTTCAACTATAAATATTAATTAGAAATATAGAAAAATTTCCTACATAATTATATTTTATTTATAATTTTTAGACATTAAATAATCTAATTTATTCATGACACAATGATGATGTAGTAATTACATAATTAATAAAAAATTAGAATAATTGATATTATAATTACCCAAATAAATATAATTTGAGACTTTTATTAAATTAAAATAATTTTAAAGGTTAATATGACATATTAGGATAGATTTAATTAACGTTTTTTGAAGTAATAATTCTGTTATGAGTTTTACAAAAATCAATTATTGAATAGTGTCAAAATTGAAATAAAAGAGTTTTTAAAACAAATATTATATTATTAATTGATATTAAATTCCTAAAAATACATGTTTCCCCCAAGAGACTTATATCCTGATAGTTTTATCATTAATGGACCACTTGGGGGTCGCTTGTATGTATATAGTATGTTTATTAACCATATAATATAAAAAATACAAAGAGACATTGTAAAAGTGAAACTAATTAACTAAGAGTTAATAATTAAAGATAAGGTTAATATAGTAACCCAAACCTATCTAAATTCTATTGGTTGAGTGGTTTTAGACCCATACCCACCTTAAACTTTAAATAATCCACTTAGGAGCCATTAGAAACTGAATATGAATTTATTATAAAATAATATTTCTTGCTTTTCCAAAGGTGCCCCTCACCCCTCTTATAAAAGGGCACCCACTCTTCTCATTAACTCACACCTTCAAAGCCTTTCGGTTCGGACAAACTCTGACCAAATACTCTTTCAAATTCCCTCACTTCATTTTAGAGGCCTTACTTTAGTTAGAAATCCAACCTAAGAGCCCTTTTGATCAAATCAAAAGGAAGAACCTGAAGAAGAGGTAATGATTTCACCACCCATTTTCAAGTTCTTTTCTTCTTCCACTTATTTTTTCATTGTTATTACCATTATAAAATAATAACTCCAGTATATTATATATACTTTGATGTTATTATAAAAATTGAACAACCATATTTCAGTATTCTATCCATCCTTTTAATGACATTTCACCATACGTGCGTACGTACGGCTTACCTTCTCCACGTCGTGGTGTAATTGTTATTCAAAACATTATTTTTAGGATGGGTATAATAATGATGTGTAATTCATGTAAATAATAAATATTAAATTACAATTATTCTTTATATATGATATACCATCGAATTATATATTATTTTAACATCAAAAGAATGATATTGTTGCTCGTGCGCACGTATGGACTACCGTCTCCACGAACACAATGAGATTCATTCTCCATCATATCCATTAAAGTCCTAATCTCATTTGATGATTTATAATAGTATCTAAGGACTTGATATCATTATGGATATGAATAAGATACAACCTATCCATGAAAAACATGGATTACGTAACAAAACATATAAAAGAAAACGAGTAAGTTAACACCCGAAACAACGATAATACTAAGATAATATTGACAAATAAATGTTAAAAGATCATATATGATATCATATTGATGTATATTATTCTTGTATAATTTTATAACAATTATTTAACCATTATAAAAGAGGTTAACCTACCCCCAAGCAAGGAAAAGTACAAGGAAAGGGTTTATTTCGCAATCTCTTCATTATCCGAGGTTGTTTATACGTAATAATATATTGGGATTTCTTTATCATCCACATCCATGTTTCTTCAAAATGTATTTCAATTTTTTTTTCTATTTACAAAGAATATGGGCTAAAGTCATTTATACCCTTATGTGTTTTTAAAGGAATCTTTCCATCATTTTCCAAACAAGGCACTTTTAACCTTTCGACAAATTTAAGGTAAGAATGTTTTTTTAACTTATACGGTGGGTGCGGCTATTTACCGCCGTTATAAAATCGTCAATGATTCCCTTATAATCTTATAAGAATATTTTCAAAGTAAATGTTTTATTTTATAATTATGTGACTTTTAAATGATTTCAAAATGAATATTTTAAGAATTTTTGAAAGGTACTCTTTATCAAGATCATAATTTTAAATGTTTTAAATATTTATCTTTCTAAATATTTTTAATTAATGTCCATGTTTCAAAATGATTTTAAGGATTTATTTATATGGACATGAAGGTTTTGAAATGATATTTCTTTTCAAATGTTTCAAAGTGGTATGTGACACTTTTATTCAAAAATATCTTTTAAATTACTTCTTTATAAATGAGTGACTTTTCAATGATTTCGAGAAAAGAGATATTTCTCTCAAATAGTTTTGATTTCATCTATGTCAACATCCTTTTATGGATTTTAAGCTTATTCGAAGTTGATTTATTATGATACAAAACTTTTGTATTTTATTGAAGGTTTTGTGATATGTTTTACTGTGGATGTGTTATTTTTATACCATTCATGGTTTATGGAGAAAGTATTGACATTTCATATGATAGTTTTAATACGAATGTTTATGTTATGTTTAAAACTTTTCATATGGGAATGCATTGGACTTAGTAAGTGACAGGTGGAGCCTGCTATAACTCCTCGATGCATCGGTAGGTCTCATGAGACAAAATAGTGTCCTGGAACATGACCTTGACAAAAATCTTATTTGTAGTCTTGGCACGAGGCCTTGGATATGTGGTTATGATAGTCTGGAATTATGCATTCCATCATTATGAAAGTGGTTATTGATATTTCATGTGATTATTCAACTAGTAGAATATCCATGTAATTAAGTAAATGACATAATTTCATTTTATCTTTTCCATTTTATGTTCAAGTTCAAGTTTAAAAGGCTTTTGTTTTAGATATAAATTTCCTTAAGTGTTTATTCTTATCTATGAAAGATTCTACTATATTGTTATCTTTACTGAGCATCTGAGCTCACCCCTTTCAATGTTTTATTTTTCCCAGGATTTTGAAGAAGTAAATTATGAATGACCTACAGGGATAGTATGAGTGTGGACTATGGATACTATATTGTTGTTGTTTTTTATGATGTAATGTTAAAGTTTATGACTGTATCTAGTGTTTCCAAGGTTACTAAACTAATCGGTCTTCTGAGACTTGATCTTTCTTGTGATCATGCCAATGTTATGTAATAATGCACCGACTATGGGCAACTGGGGTCGGGGCGTTACATCAACACCCAAGAAAATCCAATTAAGAACATAGAGATAGCATTCCAAAAAAGGAGATGGAGAAACAGAAGGAGATGAACCCAAAGGAAAGACGATAGATCATAGCTTATATCTATGATTGATTGATACTGCTTGGTTTCATCAAAAATCAATGGGAACCAATACAAGGAGAAATGTTTGATCACAAAACTCCTATGGGAAGGAATGGAATGTTCAAGCGTCTCACACATGAGAACATGGAAGAAGAATTAGGGAGGAAGACGTCTCGTCCTTTTATAAATTTTAACGGAGAAGCGTTTTATGTTATGCTAGATTTTACATTAAAAGAATATCACATTAAACCATGCTGTTTAACCATGTAAAAGCATCCTGATATCTAGGAAAAATTAATATAGGAGTTATGGCCTTTGAATTGGCCATTGAGTCCTCAAAAAGAGGCTTTAAATGCATTTTACATCAAAGGAAACTTCAAAGGGGCAAACTGTTGAAAGTTGGAAACACTGTTCATGAACAAAAAAATTTGGAAAGGAAATAGGTTACTGTTGGAACCTCAACTTTCCCGAAACACTCTTCATGAACTCAAAATTTGGCAAACAAAAAAGAGGCTAACATTGGAACGGTTCAAATAAAACTTTTAATGGAACTGTTTACTTTGACCTCACCGATGAACTGTTCAAATCGATCTCACCTATTGAACTGTTCACATCATCCTCACTATGAGAATTGTTCACATCTATCTCATCGATGGAACTGTTCACCTCGACCTCACCAATGGAACTGTTTACATCAACCTCACTAATGGAACTGTTCACATAGAACTCACCTATGGAACTATTCACCTCCACCTTACCGATGGAACAGTTCACATCGACCTCACCGATTGAACTGTTCACCTCAACCTCACTGATGGAACTGTTCACATTGAACTCACTGATGGAACTGTTCAAATCGACCTCATAGATGGAAATGTTCACCTCAACCTCACCGAGGGAATTGTTCACATTGACCTCACTCTTGGAACTCTTCACATCGACCTCACCAATGGAATTGTTTCCATTGATCTCACCGATGGGACTGCTCACATCAACCTCAGTGATGGAACAGTTCACAACCACCTCACCGATGGATATGTTCACATCGACCTCACTGATGGAATTGTCCACCTCCACCATACTGATGGATCT
This sequence comes from Viscum album, assembly GCA_963277665.1. NCBI lineage: Eukaryota > Viridiplantae > Streptophyta > Magnoliopsida > Santalales > Viscaceae > Viscum > Viscum album. The sequence goes on from OY728129.1 coordinate 943,498,271, forward strand.
ATTGATATCAACCACAGTAATGGAACTGTTCACATCAATGTCACCAATGGATCTGTTTACATCGACCTCACCGATGGAACTATTCACCTCGACCTCACCGATGGAACTGTTCACATCGACCTCACTGATGGAATTTTTCACATCGACCTCCTAGATGGAACTGTTCACATCAACCTCCCTGATGTAACTGTTCACATCAACCTCACTAATGGAAGTGTTCACCTCAATCTCACCGTTCTGGAAACACTGTTCAAAGAACATGAAATTGGGAAATGTATTGGGGATAAGTCACCTTGGCCTCCCAGAACACCTCAGACACCATATTTCAGCTAAAGAATGGGCCTGAGAGGTCTGGACCATTACAACAGATACATCTCAAAACATTCTCATCCTCGAGAATTCAAAACCGACTGAAAAGGGAACAAAAAAGATGTCTGAACAACCACCCATCGAGATACCTCTCAAAAAATAGCAAGCCACAAGAAGTAACCATAGAAATCCATCTCATAAACATGAAATTTCTATAACCACAAAGCGGACATCATTACATGAAAAGAGTTAAACATCAAACAAATTTGGGTACTGATCAAGTATCTGTGACTCTAGTTCCCACCTACTCTCCTCCATGCCAACGTGTCACCATAAGACACAAACCAAGGGGATAGAATGCCCGCCCAACACCTTCTCTTTGTGGTCCTGGATCTGCATAGGTCACTCCTCAAAGGTCACATTATCATCATCATTGACCTCTCCCCAATCGATGATGTGATATTAATCATGAGGATAACAACAGAGATATGACACATGAAAAGCATCCTATATCCGACTCATCTTTGGAGGATGTGCTAAAAAATACGCCACAGATCCAACATGAGCTAACACCTTGAAAGGACCAATAAACTCGGGAGAAAGATTACTCCCATGATCAATCCTTCGCTGCCATGGATAGGGAGTCATCTTTAGAAACATGTGATCCGCAATAGGAAAATCTAAATGTCTCTTCTATTGAACTTCATATGATTTTTGACAATCCTGCATTGTTTTCATCCTCTCACTAATCACTTAATCCATCTCTCTTGTATTCTGAACTAGTTCCAGTCATATAATTGCTGACTCTCTGACCCCAGTCCAGAAAAATGGAGATCTAAATGGTTGTTCATACAATGTTTCAAACGGTGCAATACCATTAGTGGAGTGAAAAATATTTTTGTAAGCGATCTCCCCCAAGGTAAAGTCCCTCATCCATGAACCACCAAAATCTAGGACACAAGAGCATAACATGTATTGAATTTTCAAGATGGCCCACCTTGTCTGAACGTTCGTCTGAGGATGAAAATTAGTTCTATGGAATATCTGACAAATAAAAGAATCCTAGAGACCTCTCTACAACCTATATGTAAAATGAGGATCTCAATTGAAAATGATCGTTTTTGGGACTCTTTGAAGTCTCACTACCTCTTTCAGATGCTGGCTCGACAAAACATCCACTGAGCTTGACTCCATGATTTATGTGAAGTGGGATGATTTGGTTCAATGATCCACTACCACCTCAATAACATCATGTTCTCATTGAGCATGAGGTGATATTGTAACAAAGTCTATTGAGATGTCCTCCCACTTCCTCTGAGGAACATCTAACGGATGGAGCAGAACACCAGGAACATAGAGTTTAGCCTTCAACTTCTGGAATACCAAACATCAAGACACAAACTCAACAATAATACACTTCATCACAGGCCACCATAAATAGATCCTCTTGGATTGGTACATGATTTTCCAGCTTGGATGAACCACTAAATAGGAACTATGGAACTCTCTAAGAACCATCTCACACATCGTCAAAGGAAGAAATATCCTTCCATGATACAACAATTGGTGTTGTTCATCCTCAGATCAACCATCAGGGGCCTCACCACAAACAACTCGGTCTCTCCATACCTCCACCTCCAGATCCCCCAACTAGGACTCTTCCACCATCTTCACCAAAGATAACTGCACTGTCTCTGAAAAAGACATCCTCTGCAGCCAAATTGTCCCATATTAAGATTTTATACGGGAAGTTCTTCTATTACTCTATAGGAGTCACCAGATTCAGGCACTACATCACTACGTGACTTTTGAATCAGCACATCAGCTGTAACATTCCCCTTTCTAGGTGTAAACAATATTTCAATGTCATATTACTATAAGAACTCCATTCACCGACTCTATCATAAGTTCATGTCACGTTGGGAGAAAACATACCTCAAACTCTTATGATCGGTGAAAACCACAAAGAGATCACCAATGAGGTAATGTCTCCATAACAACATAGAAGAAACCACGACTCCCAAATAAAGATCATGGGTGGCATAGTTACATTAATGGGGACTCAAGTACAGATAACCATAAGAAACAACTGAGCTGTGCTGCAACAGAACACTGCCTAACCCCTGATGCAAAGTATCACGAAAAAGAACAAACATAACTCCCTCATTTGGAAGACCAAGAACTAGAGCACTTACTAACTTCTACTTTAGATACTCAAAATATTCCTAACACTGATCAGACCATATGAATGCCTGATCTATCCTAGTAAATGGTATGAGAGGATTAGAAACTTGAGAGAAATTGGCTATGAAACTACTATAGTAGCCTGCGATACCTAGGAATCTTCTAACCTCTGACACTATCTTTGGGGATTCCCAAGAAACAAATTCTTATATCTTCAATGGATCCACAACTACTCCTTGATGGGACACAACATGCCCTAAGAAATATACTTCTCGAGCCCAATACTCACACTTCGAAAACATCCCAAATAGATGATGTTTACAAAGAACTCGCAAACTGGAATGTAGATGTTCTTCATGATCTTCCTCAGAAATGGATTTCACGTGGATGTCATTGATGAAAACCACCACAAACTTGTATAGGAACTCACAGAACACCATGTTCATCAATCCGATTAACACATCTGGAGAATTTTTCACACTGAACAGAATTACAACAAAATCATAATTCTCATGATAACAACAGAAAGCTTCCCTCGAGATATCCTCATCCTTCACACACATCTAGCGATACCTCGACCACAAGTTAATATTTGAGAACCAACTTTCATCCTTCAGTTGATCGAATATATCATTTATACGTGGAAGAGGATAGCGATTACTCATTGTCACTTTGTTTAAGAAACACTAATCAACACACAACCGCAAACTGCGGTCTGCCTTCTTCATGAACAAAACTGGGGCACCCCACAGTGAAACACTAGGTTGAACAAAACCGCACTATAACAGACCATCAAGCTATATACGTAACTATCATAACTCAGTAGGGGACTTCCTATACAAAGACATAGAGATAGGAGATGCATTTGGATGTATCTTGATACCAAACTCAATCACTCATCAAGGGGGTAATGCTACGACCTCTTCTTGAAAGACATTAGGGTACTCTTCTATGACCCTAGGAAACACCAACTTCTGATCCCTTGATGAACTAAACATCAGCTCAGCCATCATGGATGATAAGGACGGGACATGAATCTATCCCATCTAAGGGTATCCCTTGCCAACAAACACCATTGGATCTCCATCCGCATCGAGGAACACAACATGCCTCCGGAAGCAATCCAAGATAGACTACACTAAATACAACCAATCCATTCCACGGATGAGATAATATGGTTGTATTCGTAAACATAGTAAATCTCCCCAAGAGCGGTGCTAACCCAACACTATCTCAATGTCTCTACATACGTCAAACATGTCAGCTCAGCCTCCATATGGCATAGTCAACGCCAAGGGCACATAAATCCTCTCTACATCATATCCCAAAGCATGGAAAAGGGTAGGTGATATGAAGGAGTGAGTTTCTCATGTATAAAAAAAGGCATATACCAATGCAGAAAATATGAAAAGGGTACCTCGAACAGCGTTTGGCTCTCCTGGAGTAGGTAACGCTAAAGCATGAAGCTGGCCATGACCTCAAACACGACCTTTATAACCCTGATGAAGACCACCACCACAATTGCGCTCTGATCTCTGGGGATGGGGAGTGTCACGAGGCTGTCCTCAGGCTACCCCATCTACACTCTGCTGATCTAAAGCTGGTACAACCTACTGCTATTTCCTCGGCTGGAACTGCCTCAATAGAGGAACCTGGATCAGAACACCTGGTGTACGATGACTTCTCAGAAAGTTAGGACACTCTCATTGCTAATGACCTTGACCACGATAAGAAAAAAAATATTTTGACCCCATGACATAGTCTTTAGATCCTCTAACCCTAGAGAAACAAGATGCCGAGGACTGTGAGCTACCTCTAGCCATACTAAAACTCTTTTGCCCTAAAAATAGCGAATCTCGGACAACAGCTCTGCTTCATGAGGAATCATGATGACTCCCCTCTCATGATAATCCTATTCTGGATGATGTAATCTCAATGAACTCTTCCATCGATAGCAACTCAAGATATGTATTTAGCATAAATTGGGTGACCGGGCGCTAGATCCCTTGACTCAAAGCCTCATCAAAATGCCTCTCCTTTTCCTCCTCATCTGGAAACATGTATGAAGCATATTGTAAAAAGTTCCTCAAACAGATTCCAAACTCTCACACAGTGGAGCTCCCCTGTCAGTGGGTAAGAAGCTCCTGGTGACAGGATTCCTTCACAGTCTAGGAAAGAAACATGACTACAAACTTTTCTCAGAACTCCTCCCAGGAGATCTCCAACTCCTCGTGATCCCGAAGGAATAAGAACAACCATTGTCTCATTGTTCCACACAACATTTTCACAACCATGGACTCCCAGTGCTCTTTTCGAGCATGGATCAAACTAAATCCTATCTCAAACTCCTCCAACCAGTCTTCTGTGAATGCATCTGAAATGGAGACCCCATACTTCTGCATACTCTGGCACTAAAACTCAAGGAGTCTCCTCATCCAAGTGTCTTCAGCATCAACCTCTACCCAGAAGCGATCTGCTGGCACAACCTACTGGACATATTCTATGTGATCCTAATGAGGACATTGACCTCGAGCCATACTTATAGAAAAAATAGTTAGAGCTCCTAAACATTGAATACAGAAGGCTCATAAATAATTAATTATTTGATTTCTTTTATTCATTTTAGGTTTACCTATCCCATGGTCTACCCATTCGAATGCAGGTACAAAAAAGAATGATTCATGATACTTCCCAAGGTTTGCACCATGAAACTAGTATCACCTTGTTTAGTAGCCATTATAAACGTAAAGGTCCACGCATCAGATCATAGGGGGCTCTAAACACCAATGTTCCATCTGGTCTCCAGTGTTTACATCACTTGATAAATATGAATGACACTATTTTCCTACCAACCCATGAAACCTCTCTTGTACCTAACCCCAAACTCATTCCTATACATAAACCTACATTTGATACCACTCTATCACATCCTCCTCCCGACAATATGTACCCCTCCTGGGCCACCAATGTGAAAAGGGAGATAATGACCCAAGAGTCCCGCCCCAGTAGGCCCCGGGATGGCACCTAGAACTAAGGGTATAGTAAACCTTTAGATGGGAGGAATTAACCTCTATAAGAACTCATGAAAAAAAGAAAAATAAGACATACACCAACCAAATCCATGTCAGACTGTAATATAAAAGAAATTCCAAGAACACATCTGTAATGTCATTCAAAACTACTACCACTAAAATGGACAAACTGAAAATACTAAAGGAAAGTAAAAACAGTAGCGACCCAAAGCCGGAAAAATTCCTGTAACCTCAAGCTAGTTGAATCTAGCTTGATCTCCAACCTGATCCAAGTGACCTAAAAAAAATTTATATATACATAGGGTGAGTTCAACAGTATACTCAGTAGGATCCTCCCCGAAGCCTCTTGTGAAAAATTATAAGAAGGATGCTAAAGCACAGTGAACATCAAGTGAAACTAAATCGTCAACTAAATAGGTACACTATGTTCCCAACCTCACCATATCTACTCTCACCAAGTATCTCATAAAATAGTATATAATATAATAAAGAATATCAAGGGTACCAAACTACTACTTCCCCACTAGTTTTCCGATTTTCCCCAATGTCGCATATCCTAAGAATCTCTCTCCAAAAAGACATGCCTGCAGATACCTAGGCGAAGCACCACAACATTAACCTCATTCAACAAAACCACCACGTCCACATATGAAAAGTAACCAGGTAGTTTCTAGGAGCCACCATAACTCACATAACGTGTATCATACGTCGGGTATTATACCTCAAGCCATTACAGGCCATACACCGAGTAATGATCCTCAATCCATCATAGTCTATTCACGTTACACATATAGTAGTCTATAGAAATCTATAACCAAAATATATGTGTGTGAATAACCACAATCTATTTCAACCCTATACACACAAATATGGGGAAATCTAACCGTTGTGCCTACCAGCCCATGTAACTACCAAGAGAAGCGAGTATGGCCAAAGGTGGTAGTAAGCCATCCATCCTCCCACCATAATTTTGGGGGAAACACCACTACACCCAGGGCTCATAATCCCTAGGGTGTCATCTTCCCTAACTGATGGGGTGGAGTAGCGTATATAAACACAAAACGTACAAAATATACTATATATCACAACCACACTACGGGCATAACTATTCTTAGTCTCAACTGCAGTTAACATCTCTTGGAATCTCAGTTTCCACTTATATGACTAGGTATAATATACAAACACAACCATTTAATGAGCTTTATTACATTACTTCATTCCCGTTTTATTAGTTTTACTTTATGTTAACTAATTCTATAAATAGTAATTAACCATTATCAATTTACACATTATATTTTACTAGAATCACACCCAAAGTTCAATGTTCCTATAAATTAGTACCTCAGCATTGTGCCCCAAAAAACTCCATCCCCACAGGTTGAAATCATTTATTCAATTATTTATTTACAACATTACTTTCCCCTATTCCAAGGCATTCTAGAAAAACATTCTATGCTACTAAACATAAGGGGGATCAACACAGTGAGTAGATGAACTACCAATACAATATTTTCCAACTATACAAAGAGCGTAGACCCATCCTACCTTGAGAAGATAAACATAGAAAGCCTATGTCATAACTCATACGTCTTCGCCTCTTTTGGAATAAGGGTATATAAGAACAACCGCCTTGAGTAGTGGGGAATATAATGAATATAAACAACCAATAAGAATTAACAATAGTCCAAAAATTCACTTCCAACCAATTTCATCATACCTAGTGTCCTCACCGACACCCACATGTATAAATCGATGCATCTCTCCACTATAGGCATCAACTGATACCCCAACCAATAGGCCTCCTTTACCCCACATATCACAATATCCTTCTAGGATCACATCACAACAAAAGAAATAGGAAAACAACCATCATATCAATTGGGATCTTGGCCCTTAAACAAGAAATATAGTAACTCAGAACCCTACAAGGAATTACATTTTATCAAACAACTAGTTCTTTAACCAATCTTGAGTTAACCAATTTGTTATTCGCAGGTTCCAACTACGGGAAACCTAAAAAAATCAATCACAAATTGATTAAAAATTATTATTGCATAAATTTTATTAGAATCAAATTACAAAAACAATAATCAGATTTATTCACATGCCTCTTTATTTTTCTCAAAACAATTATCAATTAATTCTGACTTTATATTATTTACCAATTTACATCATGAACTAAAAGATAAACAAAGCAAGAATGAATATCACACTATCAAGTGAAACCAGAGGCAATGAAATACGATCGATATCAATTTATTTGTCCGGATAAAATATTTATTTTGTCAATTATGTTGTGAATTGGTGGGATAAAATATTCTAACTATACAGTTTCACATAAAATAAAAGAGAAGTAATGAATCCCATACTTCCAATAGTTCTTGACGTTCTTTATACGAGAGTGAGCCGGACAACGGGTTCTGATATCCTCCCCCCATGACAACTGTATCCACCCGAGGATGCGAAAACCCCACCACACCGGTCAACAACCAAGAAAATCCCATTAGGAACATGGAGATAGCATTCCAAAAAAGGGCAAGAAGAAACATAAGGAGATGAACCCAAAACAATGATGATAGATCATACCTTATATCAAAGATTGATCAATACTACTTGGTTGCATCAAAACATGAGGTTATCCAATCCCAGGAGTAAATTTTGATCGCACAAATCCTTTAGGAAGGAATGGAAGGTTCGAGAATCTCACACAAGAGAACAAGGAGGAAGAATTAGGGGGGAGATATCTTATCCCATTAGAATATTTAATGGAGTAGTAGTTTAAGATACGCTAGATTTTCCATTAAAACCGGATCACATTAAACCACTCGGTTTGACTACATAAAATCATCACAAGTCTTAGAAAAAATTAATATAGTAGTTATGGCCATTGAATCGGCCTTAGAGTCTTTAAAATGAAGATTTAAATGCATTTTACATCAAAGGAAACATCAAAGGGGTGAAACTGTAGGAAGCTGGAAACACTATTCATGATCACAATATTTTGTAAAGGATAGAGGCTACCATTGGAACCTCACCATTCTAGAAACTCTTTTCATGAACTCAAAATTTGGAAAAGGAATCAGGCTACCGTTGGAACCTCACTGTTCTGAAAAAACATTTCATGAACTCAAAATTTTGCAAAGGGAAGAGGCTACAGTTGGAACAGTTCACATAACAATACCAATGGAACTGTTTACTTTGTCCTTACTGATAAAATGATCACCATGACCTAATTAATGGAACTATTCACATCGACCTCACTGATGGAATTGTTCACATTGACCTCACTAATGGGACTATTCAATTCAACCTCACTGATGGAACTCTTGACACCATCTTCACCGATGGAACTGTTCACATCGACCTCACCTATGGAATTGCTCACCTCTACCTCACTGATGGACCTCTTCACATCGACCTATCCAATTGAACTGTTCATCTCAACCACACTAATGGAACTAGTCACATCGACCGCGTCGATGGAACTGTTCACATCGACCTCATCGATGGAACTGTTCACATCAACCACACCGATGGAATTGTTCACCTCAACTTCACCTATGGAATTTTTCATATCGACCTCACCAATAGAATAGTTCACATCGACCTCAGTGATGGAAATGGTCACATCGACCTCACTGATGGAACAGTTCCCATCGACCTCAATGATGGAACTGTTCACAACCCCCTCACAGATAGAACTATTCACATCGACCTCACCGATGAAGTTTTTCCCCTCAACCTCACCAATGGAACTCTTGACATCGACCTCACCAATGGAACTATTTATAGTGACCTCACCGATGAAACTATTCACACCTACCTCACCGATGGAACTGTTCACCTCAACCTCAAAATTCTGGAAACACTGTTCATAGAACTGTAAATTTGGCAAGTGTTGGGGATAAGTCACCTTGACCTCCTGGAACACCTCAGACACCGAATTTCAGCAATAGAATGAACCTAAGAGGTTGAGGCCATTACACTTATAATAAAATGGATTTTCTAAAAGGAATTCCTCAAAAAAGTTATATAAAATTTTTCATCAAAACAAGACACAAAAATAATGAATGAAATTGTTAAAACACCTGATTTGGAAGGTCAAATGGCTTCCATCATTAATCCCATATTTTAGGTCATAAAAGGTTTTTAAAAAACGTTTTATCACCAAAACACCTAGTATCTATCATATTTTGAAAAAAAATTATGTTATCAAAGTGAATAATTTAATAAATTTAAAAGTAATGTTTCTAATGTGTAAATCCCACAAATAAACATGATATATAAAAAATGGATGCGATCAACCCTTTTTCTGAAATACCTTATCATTTTAATTAATTGAATACATGATGGGACATATGTGATAATTGATTACAATTCAATAAGTGAAATAACTTGTATAATCATTTTTATACTCACAATGGTGGAGACTATATCAAATATTATAGTGGAGTAATGATTGATTATTTTTGATGATAAAGGTGTTTACATAGACAAAAATAACAAAATAGGGGATGAACTCACCTTGTTTTCAATAGAGAGAGATTATCTTATTTCAAGCGGGAGGCATAAACTTTTAAAAAATGTTATTTCTAAATATTTTTATTCTCTCTTCCCATTTTCTCATTCTTCCTCACCATGTTATTATCATTTATTCTTATTTATTTAATTTTAATTGTCTATAAAATGTTTTCATTATAAAGGGGATATTGTTGAACTTCTAGTATGTTTTCCTAATCACACTCAATAATTGTTATTCTAACTTTGAGTTTTGATTGTTTCTAGTATATAGTGTTCATATTTCATCATGATCAATAACCATACAAGAAAATGTCTTAATGATATTGTTGAAGGGATACTGTTAAGCCCTTTTTTGTCTGAACTAACTAATTATCATTTATACGTATGCCTACCAGCTGGTAGAAATGATGGAACCTCCTTCAAGTCCTTGAAAACAACTAGCTAGTTAGTGGAGCTCATTGACTAACCAGTGGGATCTAGAATGAATATTAATCATATATTTGTATCACCAACTAGGTAGTAGTACTACTTGGGTAGTTATTGGATTTTATCTAGAGTATCCATGACACCATAATTGTAGGAAAACAACCATTAGCATGGCCCATTAAAGCACTGAAAAATCTATAGCGACCCCCTATCCCATGAACGATGTAAGTAGAGAATATTTATGGATTGAATCCCAAAAATGACACATATTATGACAATTTTGAATAAATTATTCCTAGATCCATCCACAATGTGAATATTCATGTTTTCATAAAGAATCTCCCAAATCATAAAATGCATCCATGACTTCAATGACAATGATTCATTTTTTATTGGTCTATTTTATTTTCATCCAATTTCTATATTGTTTTAATTTCATAAAGTATGTTAATAATTTACCTGTTATAGTTATCTCCATATTTTATGTTCTTATATATCTTATTGAGAGATAATTGAGTGAGTTGTTATGGTTATGTTTAAAAAAATTCTATAATCATATCTACTTTAGCTTCTCACCACCATTAATGTAAACTATTGTAGTTATTTATTTTCATCAAAACATATTTTTTTGTTTATTTATCTCCATTAAAACTATGTTATTCATTCATTATTCCTTAGTTTTTTCATTTCCCTTAATAAAAAATTATAAATATAACCCTCACATTAAATCTTGAGGTTAGGAAACATAGGTAATCATTCTTAAAGCCATTTTGTAACTCCTTTGTCAATGGTTTTGTTTTTAATTAGTTTAAATTTTTTTCCTCCACGATTAGTGTTTCAATTTATAATATTATCTATATTTTTACAATGTGGGATTCGTTAGATTTTTTCAAGATGAAAATATGTTTTATAGAAAATGTTGATAGAATTTATTGTTTCAGTTGTGTGGGTAATATTTATTATAGAGGTTTAGTAATATTCCTTATGATTCTTAAAAAATTCCTTCTATACAGTAATATAGTTTCCATACCATGTTACGCAATTGTGGGCTAATATTTATGTTCCAAAGGTCACTACGTAATCCTGGTCGAAGCCTTTTTTTTCTAATATTAAAAAAATGATATAATTATAAAGGGTTAGAATTATAATGTGATAGAAGTTCAAGGAAAAGTGGTATTACCATGTTCAAGATCTAATTATATGAATAACTACTTGTTTGACATTCAACAATGTGATGAGATAGAAAAAACAATGTAACCAGATTGACCAGAAACATTTTATCAGATGGAATAATGATTTTCAATTAATAATCTGTGGCTTTATAAATATTTTTTATAATTTTTTTGGCCTTAAAAATTTAGTGAAAAGTTATCATTCATAATTATCAATCATATTTGTTAGGTATGTAATAATTAGTTAATGGATTGTCATTAAATTTCATCTAAAAAAGAATAATATATCCCCATAGTCACTAAATAGAGGATAGAATGTATATTTTAATTTCCTGAGGAAACCCTTATAGATATCATAATAGATATATCAATAATGTTTACACAGACGAAGTTTCATTGGATAAGCACATTAATGATCTAAACAATGGGGATTTATGATTTCATCAAATGATGAAATTTGAAGGGGATCCAGGACGAGCGGGCAATCCAAATTTTGAGATAAAAATGAGTGGAATTAGATATAGGTACATCAGATTAGAACAAATTATTATATCAAAAGGAAGATCAGTAGTTATTATTTTCATATAAAGAGAACCATTTAAATAGAAGAATGAAGATTCATCAAATAATGATTTTAGATGTCATCATATATTGATTTTCGGAGCATATTAAATGGGGGTTTCCTAAAAAATTGGTATCCAAATCAGGGTATGTTAGATGAAGATGCATTTTGATTCCATTAAATGATATTCGATAGAGTTTCTTAATAAAATTGAATATTTCAAAAGAGAGTTACAATAATTATGTAATGTTGTTTTCTGTTACGATTCTCAGAATGAAATTTAGTGTATTATATATTTTTGAGGTTAAAAATGTTTGTATAAGCATATTAACAATGATTTTAACTATATTTAATGAAATGTGATGATTTTAAGAAACCCAATGTGTATTATGAATGTTCGAGAAGAGTTGTTAACCTCACTGTGAAATTATCATAAGCATAAAGCTTAAAAATATAATGTTTTCGTGGGTGGGAAAATAATTTTGGGTTCCCACGCAAACATCTGGAACTAAACATATATAAAGGTGTTAAAAAATATGATGATTTAAATTTGTAGAAAACAATTCATGTACAGAGGAATGGAATTACAAATGGATTTATTCCATGATCCATAAATGATTTTAAATGGAAGAAGGAGAAGTATCGGACTAAGGAGATTCAAACAGAATATCATGAGACTATGTTCTTTAAGATCAATAACTTGGAAATTTATTTTAGTTTTTACAAAGTTGAAGAAGTTGAATAAGGATGGGTAAAAGTGGCTAAAAATGAATTAAAATTGTACTGAACTTTCATTATTTTATAGGAAATAAAAAACAGAGAAAATTAGACTATGGTTGATAAAATAGATCATGTGTGATTGAATTATATTAAGAAATAACCATCAAATGGTGACCTATTAGATTGAAAACCATTAATTAGAGGGAATTATGGATGGCCTTGGTATGATATACAATGAAAAGAATGATTTCTAGGAATCATTTGAATATTTTATATTGTTCTTATTCAAATATTTTGAATATCTAGAGGAAGGATCAAGGCCAACAGTCTCTGAGGAGAGTAGTTTATGTTCATCATTATTTTACATAGGTTAATGTTATCATACATGGTTGTGGAGAGAAGAAATATCTTTCTATAGTGGATAATATAATAATAAATAATTTTAAAATATATTTAGTTTATAAATAACTATTGAAATGGACTGTATTTGCGAGGTATAACCAATAAGGAAGAATATAAATATAATTAGAAAATTTGAGGGAATAAATAACTAGGGGAGATGATATGATTATTGGGTGTAGAACAAGGGTTATCTTGAGGAATTATTGTTGGGGTGTATGCCCAGTTTTTACATGTTCATTTTTAATCATGAATTATGTAAATAAATGAAAATATGTCGGGGGTAAACAATATGGTAAGAATAATTTATTTGTACCGAACCATATTAATATTCTATTCTTGTATCTATATTTATATTCCAATATACAAAGTGATGTTGTGATATTTCCAATGAGTATATAATAACTATTAATATAATCATATGTATAGGATATTTACATAAAAATTCAATAAACTTTTCATGAAAAAATATTGACCACTAATCCCCCCAATAATCCTATGTGATTGAAGAACATCGAATAATATTAATTCAATTTCAATATGAATAATATAACTACTAATGATAGATAAATTTAAATTAGTAAAAAAAAATGGGAGTTTTAGTTTTAGATAGAAGAAACAATAAGAGTTGGACCACTAGGTTATTACCTTGTCTTCTATATCTTTCCTTGAAAATAGATATTCTGTATCCATGGAATTTCATCCCACTAATGAATTCTATATAATGTTTGATGATATGATAAAATTGGTAGGTGATAAAAAAATTAGAAATTCTATTTTTAGGTCTTTCATTTATAATAGTAATTAAAATATTATAGTGTTTTCAATAGCTAAGAAATATGGGATAATTTGAGATGTATTTGGGAAAGAAATGAGAATTTTTATGAAGATAAGCTACAAATCTAGAGAAGCTGATTCTAATAATATAATACGGGTTATGAATAATGTATCGATGGATAAATTTCAAGATTCAATAAGATTTTCAAAAACATTAGAGGTTTCTAGGAGGAGTTGGATGATTCTTCTATCACTACTAGAATAGGGGTTTTACCCAACACTTATATACCAACGGTTTTCTTAAAATGTTTGTAAAAAGGAGTTTTACCAATGGTTAGCTTAAACAATTGGTAAAAATGGGTTCATGGCACCCTTTAACAATGGTTCTAGTGAACCGTTGCTAAATGGGTCTAAATTTCCCCCCCTTTACCAACAGATTTTAAAAACCGTTGGCGAAGGTTTAACAAAATAACAACGCACAACCCTTATCCTTTCCCCCATTTGGACAGAACCCTAATATGAAAGTTTCCACTGTGATCAGAGCACCTCTCCCCCATTCGGACATCACCTCCCTTAGGTTCATCTGATTTCTTCCATCTGAACGGTTTGAATCTCGGCTTCCCCCATCCAAGCTGGTGAATCTTCATCCGAACCATCCCAAATTAGGAATTTTCTTAAATGGTACCTTATTTTTATTGTTATCTATCTAATATTTTAGTTTTATGTTTTGATTTTGAGGTGTATCTGTTTTTTGAAGGTCTAATTTAACCTAGAAAAACCTTTTATATTTTTTCTCCCGAACCATAGAAAACCCTTTCATATTTTTTAGTGGTCACATTAATTTATCATATCATTATACTAAAATGTCAAATAAATATAATGGATAGTTCTAGACCTCTTAGTGGTCACCTACATGAATTTTATCTCACACATTATTCAAGATTCCTTTGGGCACCCAGATAAACTACATGATTATATGATTAGATAATGGGAATCACCATTTTACAGATGTGTGACTACTCACAGGACATAAGATAGAGCACGTAGCAGATGATTAGGTTATATCTCAAGAAGCTAGGTTGCATTTTAGAATTTATTGAGCCTCTTGTATAGTACTACTTCCTACTAGTTGTAACTATTCTTTTCTTCTTGATACATGACATACATTACCACCATTCGGTTTATGATTTTATTATTAGTTGGTATTACTGATTTGGTTATTTTTATCCATTTCCAATATTTTACCATTATTATCTTTCTTCCATTTTTTAACAGATAATATTAAAATTGTGAAACTTAGGTAATGAGGGAATAGTCTCCCCCATACACACCAAAGGCTCTCACTATTATTTAATAACATTTCGAATTTTGGTATATGTTTTTGAGGCCATGTGGCCATCTGGGATCGATTCACTAATGAGTGGCATCCTGGTTTGGGACGTCACAATTCCTTGATTTCATTTTTATAGGTGTTTCTAGTCAAATCCATACCTATAACTATTGAAGGTCCCTCTCCAAAATCAATTGGGACATGATTCAATGAATACACCCTACCAACCAATGATCTATGAACCCAAACCTAGAATCCTTTAATCCATTTTAGGGTGAAACTTGATGAGGCCATAACTACTTTTGATGTGATTTCCATCCTACATCTCATCCTGATCTCCTTGAAGAAGTTAAAGTATAAAACTCATGTACTCCCAACAAGACCCTTAAGGATTTTGTATTTCTTGATCCACTTCCAATAACTTACTGGGAAATCCTTGAATATATGCATTATAAATTTTGTATCTTATTTTCTTATATACACTATATTTTGTTGTTTTTCTTATTATGATTCTCATATAGAGTAATGTGTCTTTTATGATTTTATATAAAGTAAAAATGTTCATTTCCTGAAATATTATTTTGATTGAACTTCAATTTAATGTACAAAAATGATCGGATTTCAACTGATTTTCAAAATAATTTGAACTGCTTTTTAGACTTTTCATTTGACAAGGCATCAGATAGGGTTCGCATACACATCCCATGTTCTAATTGTGTTGGAAGACCTTGTTTGAGTTGTGAAGAATTTATCTATCATATAACCAAATATGGTTTCCAAACAAACTATTATGTGTGGTATCACAATGGGGAGAAAATTGAATCTTAAAATGTTGACGATACAAATGATAGGACTGAATTAGAGAGTTTGATATATGATCAGCTTCCATTTATTCAGTATCATGAGAATGAAATGATGTCCAGGAAACAAGATTTCGACATAATCACACATGATGCGTCCAGTGAAAATGATGATGTTGATAGGTGGAAAAAATTGAATGATGCTACGACGAATCCAGTATATTGGCAATGTGGTAAAATGAAAAAGATGGAATTTTTAATTCGATTTTTTCATGGGAAAACTATGTATGTGATTTCAAATACCTTGATCAATTACATTCTTACCTTCTTGAAGGACTTACTTCTATATGATGTAGATATTCCCTCAAACCACTATATGACATGAAAGTTAGTTGATGAAATTGGATTTTCCAAAAAAAATCATGCTTGCCCTAATGATTGCAGCTTATTTTGGGATGAAACTGCTGAAGGAAATTGTTGTATCAAATGTGGAACCTCCCAATGTAATCCAAAAGATGATGGAATAGCATCTCGTGTGCCAAAAGAAGTAATGTGGCACTTTCCATTGATCCCCAAATTACAGAACCTTTTCATGTCTGATGAAATATCCGTAAAAACGCGATGTCCTAATTCCAAGAGAAAAAATAACAATGAAGAGTTGGTTCACCCTGCTAATGGATTTGCATGGTAGAGATTTGATGCTGAATATCCTGAATTTTAAAGCCGATGTGCATAATGTGAGACTGGTTCTCTCAAGTGACGGTTTTCATCCATTTGGGCAGATGCTTACTTTGCAAAACACATGGCCATTTTTCATACACATTTATAACCTTCCCCCTTTGTTGTGTATGACAAATCCTTACACTTTCTTGAGAATACTGATATCTGGCCCTTCTGATCCTGGAAATGATATAGATGTATACATGCAAACTTTAGTAAAATAGTTGAAGCTTCGATGGGATGTGGGTGTGCCCACGTACTATGCATGGTTGAAATACATATTTCATATGCACTATGCACTTATTTGGATGATTTATTATTTTTGATGCTTATGCAATGATGTATAGATAGAGCACAAAAGAAAAATTGTCATGTCTTATTTGTCTGAATAATACTCAATCGAGAAGACTGAAATATCATCATAGTTTTAGTTTTATGGGACATCGAAAATTCTTTCCAATGAACCATCCATATAGAAATAATCGTCCAACATTTCAAAATACCATGGAGACTGATGATACACATAAACATATGTCTGTAACCGATGTGATTAATGAATTGAAAGATTTCCGTTATTCATTTGGGATGGGTGTAAAGTCATCTAGAAAGAGGAAATTTTTTTCCAATGATACCTGTTACAATTGGAAGGAGATGAGTATATTATTTGAGTTGTCATATTGTCCAACCAACTTGTTATGTCATTGCTTAGATGTAATTCAAATTGAAAAGAATATATATGAAATGTTACTTTTGATTATTCTAAATTTCATGGGGAAGACAGAAGTTGATTTATGATCTTGACATGACTTGGTATATTGGTGGATCATACCAGAATTGCATCATATCTGTATTAGTGAAAATAAATGGCATGTTACATGTGCTTCTTATGTGATGACACTTGTCAAAGAAAAAATATCTTGAAGTGCTAGAGACTATTAAAGTTCCTGATGGCTATTCAAGAAATATATCAAAACGGGTCTACAGAAAAGAGATTAAGTTGAAATCATTGAAGGCTCATGATTATCATGTCCTTTTGCATGAGTTGATTCCAAAAGAATTATGTCATCTCTTGTCCAATAATGTAAGCATCTCAGTTATTCGGTTGTCCTATTTGTTTAGAGATATTTGTGCTAAGAAGTTCTCTAAATCCTTCTTGAAAAACTGTTGACAGAGACACCATTAATTTAGTGTGAGTTAGAGAAAATATTCCCTCCATCATTTTTTACATGCATGTTGGATCTGACTGTCCATATTCCGACTGAAATACTTCTTTGAAGACCCTTTGTTTTCCATTGGATGTATCCAACTGAAATAAATATGTACACATTGAAATCATATGCTCAGAATAGGAATTATCCCGAAGGTTCTATTGTGAATGGTTACATAGATCAAGAATGTATGGATTTTTTCTCAATGTATTTGTTTGATCATAATACGAGAATAAACAGTCCAATGAGAAATGAAGAAGAACAGTATATGAAAATTAAACCTAGTTTTCCATCACTTCTTCAGACAGGAGGAATTATGCGATCATATACATTGATGACATTAAGCCTTGAAGGGTAAGAGATGGTACATTTCACATTGTTTTCCAATTGTGATTTGTTCGATGAGTATATCATGTATGTGAATTGTACATGTATCTCTTATCTTATCTCTTGTAATTTTAAATATTTTTTAAACTATTATTTTTTCTATCTACGTGGAACATAAATAATAGTTATATTGAAAGAATCGTTCTTTATCTTTGAGAAGGAAAGAGACTTTTCATAGAAAAGGGTTTTCTGCTTTGTTGAAATTGAAGGTAAAAATAATTCTGTAATAACAAAATAAAAATAATATTTAATTAAGTTTACTATTTTTTTATATTTCAGGTATCGATTTTTCCTGCACACATTTTTTCCGAGGAAATAAGAGCTTTGGATTTTGGACCTAATACCATGGTTCATGTTTGTAAATCACTTGTGATCAATGCATACAAATTTATTATCACTGAACGAGCAACGAACATGAGAACACAACATGATGGTGTTATGCTAACTACCACAACATAATGTTATGATAATGTCATCTCATGGTCGAGTCACGATGACAAAATGTCAATAGTTTGATTCAATGATGAGGCAAGACACCTTTATTGATGATTTTGGATTTTGATTTATTGACATGACTCACACTCTTGCCACTGATGGACCATATCTATTGGCATCAATGTAGAAACAAGTTTTTTATATCAAAGATCATCATTATACTAAATTTGGTGTAATTATTAATGTAAATCCTAAACATTTTTTATGATGGTAATTATGAAGTTGACACTATCCCTACTGCAATTAGAAGAAATCCATTTATTACATATGATGACTCCAATAGCTCAATTTTCAAAGTAGATTGTGAACCCGAAGTTGTGGTGGGAAATACATAGAATCATACAGTCGTGTTCTCACCTACATGCTTCACCTATATCATTCAGAGTTTGTATCCTAGTACTTACCTATAATCCACCATAAATCTTCTATTTCTTTAACTTTTTTATTAGAATTGTTTTTCTATATTTTGTTTTTTGGGATAATCATTAGTTATCTATTTTTAATTACTTCCATATTTGTTTTCATTGTAAGAAATAAAACCCACCAAAGAGATGTGGTGGAAAAAGATGACAGAAACTAATCGTCAGATGACACAGAAGATAATTCCTCTACTCATCCCTATTGTGAGTATTTTATTTCAAATAAATATATTTCAATAACTTACATTATCATGTGGCTACTTTTTTGTTAAACTTTTTTTTCAAGATCCACCCCTTGATGAGAGATATCTGATTAGGAGCCTTATATTGCTCCCAGTACAGAGTCTAGTTTTAAGGGGGGGGGTGCTAGAGTTTGATGATCATCTATTGGACCCAATACTGAGGCTGGTGGTACGAGGGATCGTGGTGAAAGAGTTAGAAGATCCACTAGTTATACCCGATTGGACTATGCCCCTACCACATACATATATTCTACACCACATTTTGATCCTGGTGTGTCTTTAGGGACACACATGATATTTATGCCTCCGATGTTTACACTAATATTTGCCCAGAAATATGTGCCATCATTGTTTGCTTCTGGTTTATTATCTCTGAGCTATTATATTCAACCTTCTTCAACTCCTGCTCCAACACAGTATGTGGCTGAGGAGCGTACACTGAGAGACACTCCACGTATATAGGATAATACTTCATATTCTGAATATCCAGTGACACCCATTGATCCAATTACCCTATGTATATTTATATAACTCTAACAAATTTTTATACCAAAACTTATTTTTATTATAACTTGTACTGATATTTTTTTCCATTAATAACAGTTTCATCTACTAATAAAAGGTGTGGGGGGGGGGATACTCTCTTGCGTGTGGTATGGAATGGCCATACACAGTTGATGGTTGAATACAATTATGATGGAATTATTATTGATAAACCTGGGTAGCAATGTAGGGGATTTTTTGGGAATGATAGAGAAATACTCTGACATCATTCCGGTCAACCCTGTCTCTTGGAGACATCTGCCACACGACGTCAAGGATAATGCGTGGGCACAAATATGGGTAAAAAATCTATTTGATTTAATGTAGTATTTTTTTATTTAAAGGAATTAATCCATTGGGTTTCATCTACAGTTTAACTTCCCTAATGGTGAGGGTGTACGACCAGCACGTTTAATGGAGCTAGGAGATCATTGGAGAGCTTATAAGCATGAGTTGTATGTTGGATGGTGTAACACCCCAGGATTTCATAGTGTGTTATTTCTTAAAAATAATTCAATAACTTGCACTACACGCAACACCGAGTTCAATCACACCATGACGTACAAAAAAAAAGCCATTAAAAGAGGTCATGAATAGTATTAACAACATTTTGAACTTTATATAATCCTTATAATTTTAGAATCCCTATTATGAGTTTCTTAGTCATAATGCAAGAACAGATTCATTTTCAGTATTGCACTTTTATCAACTTTAATAGTGAAACCTTTTTAAATAAAATATTTTAAACAATCTGAATAAATTGGGACATCAAAAAAAAATTTAAAATGAAACATCCCAAGCTTCTACGGTACGCTTTCCTTTGAATAAAATAGTAGCGTGTGTTGTACGCAACCATGAGTTTTAACACACGCCACAACCAATCAAACTAGCCGTTATGAATAGTAATACCTAAATTTTGAAATTATATATATTTTATATTTTAAAATGGACTTCATTTTTGGATTCGGAATATCGAATTTAGCCTAAGGTGAAATTTTGGTACTTTTCGGATAACTTTCATATTTTGATGAATAGTGAAAATTACTAAATTTTAATTAAAAACAACTTTTTTAATCAAAATAATTAATAGTGATAAATTATGAATTTTAGTAGTTTTAAAGTATATTTAGAATATATTTTTACCATTTAATATAATGTTGGTCATTGTACATAATTTTACAATTAAACTAAACATAAACAAGTGTCAATCTTTTGATAGTTATTACCTCTTAAAAACACGCTTTTTGTTTTGACAGCGGGAATTAATTTTAAATTAATTTCTGCCACTTCTGTGTTTTGAATTTAGAAAAATGGATTCCATATTTTGAATCAGGATGTCCAAATTGTGTAAATAGGTAACTTTTATTTTTAGACATTTTGCATAATTACTGTGGTAAATATTTTATTTACCATGGTTAAGGGTAAATCCGGTAAATAAGGGTTAAAAAATAATATTATAATAATACAAAATTAACCTAAAACGTGTCCTAACCTTATTGGTGGACACATACCCGACCATTAGCATCCTTGGGTCAATTTGGGGACCCCTTGGATCCACTTGTATGTGGTAGGGACACTTTATATTAATAAAGTTAAAATAAAAATAAAAATGGCATAAGCTTACATCTTTTAGAAGAACAATTTTTACATAGGGTTATACATGTTGGATTTTCGATTATAAATATTCATTAGAACGCTAAAAAGATTTCCTACATAATGATATTTTATTTATAATTTTTAGACATCAAATAATTTAAATTATTAATGACACAATAATGATGCAATGTTTACCTCATTAATAAATCATTTAAATAAATAAGATTATAATGATTAAAATATTATCTAAAACCTGTCCAATTATTATTGGTTGATGTTATTTAGAATATTAGTAATCTTATCTTCGACCTCAATGATTTTTGGACCATTATAAACCGAATATAATTATATTATAAAGTAATACTTTCACTCTTTCCTAAAGAGCCCCTCTTCTCCCTTATAAAAGGAGACCACTTCTACTCATTCCTCACACCTCTCAAGACACTTGGCTCGTCCAAACTCTACCCAACTAAGCTCCCCACATCCCTCTCCTTTTCCTTGAAGCTTCCCCTTAGGCATAAAGCATTTCAAGAAGTCCTTTGGTTCCAACCAAAGTGAGTTACCTAAATTAAAGGTAACGATTTCTCTTAAATTATTTTCATTTATTTTGCTTCTCCAACCCCCAAAATCTTTTTATTTCCTTTCTTTTGTAACAACACCAGTATCCTCAATATACTAGGATTTTGTTATAAGAAGGATTCAAACTACACATACACACAACTCCATCTAATGGATGATGAACATAATGTTTTTGTGGATGGCAAACTAACGCCTCACGAAATGATGATTGTTCAAATACATCTTACCGCCTCTCATGGTGGCCATTATGATGGAACTATAATTAAATATGATATTAATGATATATATTTTATATATAAGCTTCTGTAATTCCATTTTATTTCATACCATTATTCGTTTCATGTTGTATATACATACGATAATTTCATTTGAGGAAGTGCGGACTACCGCCCCCTTAAAATGATATGACTCGTTCATACCACACATGGAACGTATAAAGGATGGTGTTAATGAACTTAAGTAACATATATAAAATATTATATTATACTGGAATAGTAATATACCTATGTATCATTTGGATTCAATTCTTTTAAAATAAAAATTAAATGGAAGTAGCGTTCGTGCGTACGTATGGACTACCGTCTCCACGAACGCGGTGAGATCCATCCTCCATCGTATCCATTCAAGTCTTATTATCATTTTAGGGTTAAAAATAATGTTAATATCATTCTGATTATGAATAAGATATAATCTATCCATTACAAACATGTCTTACGTAACCAAACATTTAAGAAGAACGAATCGATTATCACCCGAAACGACGATAATACTAAGATATTATTAATAAAGCAATGTTAAAAGAACATATATGATATCATATTAATGTATATGATTCTTGTATAATTTAATAACAATTATTTCACCATTATATAGGAGGTTAACCTACCCCAGCCAAGGAAAAGTACAAGGTAAGGGATTTTTCTTATCTCACATTCAATTCCGTGAGATTTCCATTATTCCCCACTAAATTATTGAAAGTGGTGTATTGTGTACTGGAATTTGATATATATTATCATATTCATGTTATTCTGTAAATAATTTGGTGGTTATTAACTTTTGGCCATACGACTCAGTTGATTAACGTGGTAAGGGGTTTTCATCTCACTCCTTATTCCCGTGAGATTCATGCCATATTGCCACCATTACCTTTTGTGTGGTGTATGTACTTCCCATTATTATATTCTTTGTGTAATACACTCTAATTTATGTGTACTTACATATTCATTGTATGATACCTCTTTCATGGGTTGTATGTTTCATAAGTTACCAAACTGGTAAGGGTTATTTCACAATCTCTTCATTATCCGAGGTTGTTTATACGTAATAATCTACTGAGATCTCGTTATCATCCACATCCATGTTTCTTCAAAATGTATTTCAAAACATTTTTAATATTTAAAAGAATATGGGTTAAAGTCATTTATACCCTTGTTTGACTTTTTATAAGAGGTTTATAAGGGAATCTTTCCGTCGTTTTCCAAACAAGGTGCTTTTTAACCTTTTCGACAGAATTAAGATAAGAATGTTTTTTTTAACTTATACGGCGGGTGCGGTTATTTTCCGCCGTTATAAAATAGTCAAAGCTTCCCTTAAAAGCTTATAAGATTATTTTCAAATAAAATGTTTGATTTTATATGGATCTTAAATGATTTCAAAATAAAAGGAGATATTTCTTTAAAAAGAATTTTGATTTCATCTATGTCAACATCCTTTGATGGGTTTTAAGATTATTTGAAGTTGATTTATTATGATAAAAAACTTCTATATTGTTTTGAAGGTTTTGTGATATGTTTGACTGTGGATGTGCTATTTTTATACCATTCATAGTTTATGGTGAAAGTATTGACATTTCGTATGCTAGTTCCAATAAGAATGTTTATGTTATATTTCAATCTTTACTTCATATGAATGTGTTGGACAAGTATGTTCCAGGTTGGGGACTGGATAAAGTAAGCCCTCCAGGTTGGGGACTGGTAAAAGTAAGCCCTCCAGGTTAGGGACTGGTAAAAGTAAGCCCTCCGGGTTGGTGTCCGGTTATTAGAGGCACTCCGGGTTGGTGTCCGGTTATTAGAGGCACTCCGGGTTGGTGTCCGGTTATTAGAGGCACTCCGAGTTGGTGTCCGGTTATTAGAGGCACTCCGGGTTGGTGTCCGGTTATTAGAGGCACTCCGGGTTGGGTTCCGGTTACAGTTAGCCCCAAGGTCTTGGGACGAGGCCTTGAAAAGTAATTAAAGTTTAGCATTATGCATTCCAACATATTGAAAGTGGTTATTGATTTTGCATGTGATTATTCGATTAGTAGAATATCCATGTGAATAAGTAAATGGCATTATCTAATTTTATTTATGCCATACTATGTTAAAAGTTCAAGTTTAAAAGGCTTTTGTTTTAGTTATACATTGCCTTAAATGTTAATTCTTATTTATGAAAGTTTCCGCTATATTGTTATCCTTACTGGGCATTTGAGCTCACCCCTTTTCTATATTTTATTTTTCCCAGGAAGTGAAGAAGTAAATTATGAATGACCTGCAGGGATATTATGAGGGGATTATAGTGTGGACTGTGGAAACATTATGTTGTTGTAGTAGTTTTTCATTTTATGGTGTAATGTAAAACTTATGAATATATCTAGTGTTTCCAAGGCTACTAAACCAATCGGTCTTTCGAGATTTGATCTTTCCTGTGATCATGCCAATGTTATGTAATAATGCACTGACTCTAGGCAACTAGGGTCGGGGCGTTACAGTTGGTATCAGAGGAAGTTTAGTACAAACCTTGGAAGCTAGATTTAGATAAACTCTGATTAGAGCACGTAGACCTAAGATGAACTTTGAGGATTAGTATAGAAGAACTTCCTAGAATTTTGGTATTGTAGAGATTTTGTGAGTTTTCCAAGAAATACATCCCTATCTGGATACGAGCAGGTAGAGGCGGCTCTGGCACAGATGTACCTAGGGGTAAAACCCGAAAACACCGCTTTGAGCTAGACTCGAACGGGAACTGGTGCACGACAACGGGCCTTGCTGCACTCTTGGTTACGACACTCCCGGGGGATATGCTTAGGATAACTCTCATTTTCTTTACAAATCATTATGAAGGGTTTATGAGTATATACTTCCTCAAAGAAAACATTTTTATGATTATGGATTATATCCATAAATAGTTCAATTTATGTTAAGTGTTTTATAAGTATGGGATTATGTATTTTGATTCATAAACCGATCTAGTTTATGCCATTGTTTAGAAATGGCGCCCAGTAGAAGGAATGAGAACTCCAGAAATACACATGATTCAAAGAGAAGGAAGGATCATATCTTTCATGGTCTTAAGCTAGAATTTATAAGAGAAATAGTCTCCCATGTATTATCATCATATGAAGAAATAATATCATGTGTTGATAAGATAAGTAAAGAGTTTACTGAGTCCTATGGCTTTGAAGGGAATCAAGAGATGAAAAGGATGGAAGAGAGAAAGATGGATAAAGGGAAAAGGGAAAAGAAGAATTTTCCCATATGTGGTAACTGTGGAAAGAAACACCCTGGAACTTGCCTGAAGGAATGGGAGTTTGTTATAAGTGTGGAGGAAAAGGGCACAAAGTACGTGACTGCAAGGGTATGAAAATGGTTTTAAATGTACAATGCTTCATTTGCAAGGAGTTTGGACACTACGCGAACCTATGTCCCAGTCATCAGACTATGCCGCAAATGATGTTATTGGATAATAATCAAGTTATGATACTACCACAGATGAAGAGGAATGATTAGAGTTCTTATGTTGATTATGTCAATTGAGTGTTGTATCAACAATGTACTTGTTACAATAATCATGGAGTATATAAGGATTGTACTGCAGTACTATTTCATTAAGGACTTGAGATTGTGTGGAACAAAGAAAAGTGACTCAATAGCAGGATAAATTTTTGGAAAATATATGGTTGAGAGAATGATAAATCATAATATAGTTCTGATACTGAGGTAGTGATTTTGGAATAATATGTGATTGTTTTGGATAAATTATATTGGATATTCTTGACTACCCTGGAACTGATTAATGATTTGTATATTCCATCATTGTTGGGGTTTAAAACATTTTTGGATTAATGAAGTATATCCAGCTTTCTATATGGAATAAGGGAGCGTGAATGTAATCAATAAGGAATATGGTAATTCAGGATGTTTCGGTGTATTAAAAGAATACATGATGAAGGTATTCATATGCTATTACAGGGTAAAAAGGTTCTACATTATGTTTACCTTACTTATAAATGTTGGACTGTGAGTTTGGATAGAAGTATTTTGGATAGTTCTAGTTTGGATTATTTTGTATTTCCATAAAAGGACAACCCGGAGGTCGGACGGCAACCTGTCGCGTCCGGCAAGGCTGTGAGACTTGAACCCGCAACCGAAGGGCGACAAGGGTGTATCACCTACCACTGGCCCACGAGGTGTCCTGGATTAAATAATGTAGTTTTTATTAAAAGATCTTGTAGATGAATTATAAATTCGGTATTTTGGAACCCTATACGAATAGTGTAAATAGAATTTTTTTTTACATTCTATTATCTTTTAGAATGAAAGATGAGTTTGTGGTAGAAACTTATTAATGGATAAAACTCTAATTATAAAGTAAGTATATCTCCTTATGATCTTAGCCAATCTCATAAATAAATTCCTTAATATTAAGAAAAGCAACTTAGAACAAAAATGTTTTCCTAGATGGTACCTTAAATCGTCACTAATTTATGGCTTTGGGATTGTTGGCCTTTTTATAGCCATGTTCTCTACCACTCTCCATCAGATAATTGATGGTTAGATTTTTCTTCCATATCCATATTTTCCTACATGGAACCCTAGTATGTGTTATTTTCGGTAATCTTCATACTTTCGACTCTTTATTTTAAATAGAGGCCTCATTAATTCATTTTTCGATGTGGGATTTCAACTAAGATATTTTGAAATGTCAAAAATGTGTTATCCTAATACCCTATGTTTTGTTGAACCAATGGTATTTCAAATCATCATAGATTGATGAATTTAAGGACCTCAATTTTATACTTGTTTGTGATTGATGACCTCAATCACTACCTATAAATATTTACGTTTTTCCTCCAATTATATGTCTTTAAATCCCACCAATGTTCTCCTAATCGAGATCATAATTTGGTGGTGACTCTTTCATTTCTCTTTTCCTCATATTAAGACTAAATTTTAGTAACCTAATTTCCGATGTGGGTTTTCCCACAAAGATATTTTCTATTTTCAACCTTTTATTTTCGAAGAACAATTTCAAATTGCGAGGACGCAATTTATTGAAGGAGGGGAAAATGTAACACCCCAGGATTTCATAGTGTGTTATTTCTTAAAAATAATTCAATAACTTGCACTACATGCAACACCGAGTTCAATCACACCATGAAGTACAAAAAAAAGCCATTAAAAGAGGTCATGAATAGTATTAACAACATTTTGAACTTTATATAATCCTTATAATTTTAGAATCCCTATTATGAGTTTCTTAGTCATAATGCAAGAACAGATTCATTTTCAGTATTGCACTTTTATCAACTTTAATAGTGAAACCTTTTTAAATAAAATATTTTAAACTATCTGAATAAATTGGGACATCAAAAAAAAATTTAAAATGAAACATCCCAAGCTTCTACGGTACGCTTTCCTTTGAATAAAATAGTAGCGTGTGTTGTACGCAACCTTGAGTTTTAACACACGCCACAACCAATCAAACTAGCCGTTATGAATAGTAATACCTAAATTTTGAAATTATATATATTTTATATTTTAAAATGGACTTCATTTTTGGATTCGGAATATCGAATTTAGCCTAAGGTGATATTTTGGTACTTTTCGGATAACTTTCATATTTTGATGAATAGTGAAAATTACTAAATTTTAATTAAAAACAACTTTTTTAATCAAAATAATTAATAGTGATAAATTATGAATTTTAGTAGTTTTAAAGTATATTTAGAATATATTTTTACCATTTAATATAATGTTGGTCATTGTACATAATTTTACAATTAAACCAAACATAAACAAGTGTCAATCTTTTGATAGTTATTACCTCTTAAAAACACGCTTTTTGTTTTGACAGCGGGAATTAATTTTAAATTAATTTCTGCCACTTCTGTGTTTTGAATTTAGAAAAATGGATTCCATATTTGGAATCAGGATGTCCAAATTGTGTAAATAGGTATCTTTTATTTTTAGACATTTTGAATAATTACTGTGGTAAATATTTTATTTACCATGGTTAAGGGTAAATCCGGTAAATAAGGGTTAAAAAATAATATTATAATAATACAAAATTAACCTAAAACGTTTCCTAACCTTATTGGTGGACGCATACCCGACCATGAGAATCCTTGGGTCAATTTGGGGACCCCTTGGATCCACTTGTATGTGGTAGGGACACTTTATATTAATAAAGTTAAAATAAAAATAAAAATGGCATAAGCTTACATCTTTTAGAAGAACAATTTTTACATAGGGTTATACATGTTGGATTTTCGATTATAAATATTCATTAGAAAGCGAAAAAGATTTCATACATAATGATATTTTATTTATAATTTTTAGACATCAAATAATTTAAATTATTAATGACACAATAATGATGCAATGTTTACCTCATTAATAAATCATTTAAATAAATAAGATTATAATGATTAAAATATTATCTAAAACCTGTCCAATTCTTATTGGTTGATGTTATTTAGAATATGAGTCATCTTATCATCGACCTCAATGATTTTTGGACCATTATAAACCGAATATAATTATATTATAAAGTAATACTTTCACTCTTTCCTAAAGAGCCCCTCTTCTCCCTTATAAAAGGAGACCACTTCTACTCATTCCTCACACCTCTCAAGCCACTTGGCTCGTCCAAACTCTGCCCAAATAAGCTCCCCACATCCCTCTCCTCCTCCTTGAAGCTTCCCCTTAGGCATAAAGCATTCCAAGAAGTCCTTTGGTTCCAACCAAAGTGAGTTACCTAAATTAAAGGTAACGATTTCTCTTAAATTATTTTCATTTATTTTGCTTCTCCAACCCCCAAACTCTTTTTATTTCCTTTCTTTTGTAACAATAAAAGTATCCTCAATATACTAGGATTTTGTTATAAGAAGGATTCAAACTACACATACACACAACTCCATCTAATGGATGATGAACATAATGTTTCTGTGGATGGAAAACTAACGCCTCACGAAACGATGATTTTTCAAATACATCTTACCGCCTCTCATGGTGGCCATTATGATGGAACTATAATTAAATATGATATTAATGATATATATTTTATATATAAGCTTCTGTAATTCCATTTTATTTCATACCATTATTCGTTTCATGTTGTATATACATACGATAATTTCATTTGAGGAAGTGCGGACTACCGCCCCCTTAAAATGATATGACTCGTTCATACCACACATGGAACGTATAAAGGATGGTGTTAATGAACTTAAGTAACATATATAAAATATTATATTATACTGGAATAGTAATATACCTATGTAACATTTGGATTCAATTCTTTTAAAATAAAAATTAAATGGAAGTAGCGTTCGTGCGTACGTATGGACTACCGTCTCCACGAACGCGGTGAGATCCATCCTCCATCGTATCCATTCAAGTCTTATTCTCATTTTAGGGTTAAAAATAATGTTAATATCATTCTGATTATGAATAATATATAATCTATCCATTACAAACATGTCTTACGTAACCAAACATTTAATAAGAACGAATCGATTATCACCCGAAACGACGATAATACTAAGATATTATTAATAAAGCAATGTTAAAAGAACATATATGATATAATATTAATGTATATGATTCTTGTATAATTTAATAACAATTATTTCACCATTATACAGGAGGTTAACCTACCCCAGCCAAGGAAAAGTACAAGGTAAGGGATTTTTCTTATCTCACATTCAATTCCGTGAGATTTCCATTATTCGCCACTAAATTATTGAAAGTGGTGTATTGTGTACTGGCATTTGATATATATTATCATATTCATGTTATTCTGTAAATAATTTGGTGGTTATTAACTTTTGGCCATACGACTCAGTTGATTAACGTGGTAAGGGGTTTCATCTCACTCCTTATTCCCGTGAGATTCATGCCATATTGCCACCATTACCTTTTGTGTGGTGTATGTACTTCCCATAATTATATTCTTTGTGTAATACACTCTAATTTATGTGTACTTACATATTCATTGTATGATACCTCTTTCATGGGTTGTATGTTTCATAAGTTACCAAACTGGTAAGGGTTATTTCACAATCTCTTCATTATCCGAGGTTGTTTATACGTAATAATCTACTGAGATCTCGTTATCATCCATATCCATGTTTCTTCAAAATGTATTTCAAAACATTTTTAATATTTAAAATAATATGGGTTAAAGTCATTTATACCCTTGTTTGACTTTTTATAAGAGGTTTATAAGGGAATCTTTCCTTCGTTTTCCAAACAAGGTGCTTTTTAACCTTTTCGACAGAATTAAGATAAGAATGTTTTTTTTAACTTATACGGCGGGTGCGGTTATTTTCCGCCATTATAAAATCGTCAAAGCTTCCCTTAAAAGCTTATAAGATTATTTTCAAAGAAAATGTTTGATTTTATATGGATCTTAAATGATTTCAAAATAAAAGGAGATATTTCTTTAAAAAGAATTTTGATTTCATCTATGTCAACATCCTTTGATGGGTTTTAAGATTATTTGAAGTTGATTTATTATGATAAAAAACTTCTATATTGTTTTGGAGGTTTTGTGATATGTTTGACTGTGGATGTGCTATTTTTATACCATTCATAGTTTATGGTGAAAGTATTGACATTTCGTATGCTAGTTCCAATAAGAATGTTTATGTTATATTTCAATCTTTACTTCATATGAATGTGTTGGACAAGTATGTTCCAGGTTGGGGACTGGTTAAAGTAAGCCCTCCAGGTTGGGGACTGGTAAAAGTAAGCCCTCCAGGTTAGGGACAGGTAAAAGTAAGCCCTCCGGGTTAGTGTCCGGTTATTAGAGGCACTCCGGGTTGGTGTCCGGTTATTAGAGGCACTCCGGGTTGGTGTCCGGTTATTAGAGGCACTCCGGGTTTGTGTCCGGTTATTAGAGGCACTCCGGGTTGGTGTCCGGTTATTAGAGGCACTCCGGGTTGGGTTCCGGTTACAGTTAGCCCCAAGGTCTTGGGACGAGGCCTTGAAAAGTAATTAAAGTTTAGCATTATGCATTCCAACATTATGAAAGTTGTTATTGATTTTGCATGTGATTATTCGATTAGTAGAATATCCATGTGAATAAGTAAATGGCATTATCTAATTTTATTTATGCCATACTATGTTAAAAGTTCAAGTTTAAAAGGCTTTTGTTTTAGTTATACATTGCCTTAAATGTTTATTCTTATTTATGAAAGTTTCCGCTATATTGTTATCCTTACTGGGCATTTGAGCTCACCCCATTTCTATGTTTTATTTTTCCCAGGAAGTGAAGAAGTAAATTATGAATGACCTGCAGGGATATTATGAGGGGATTATAGTGTGGACTGTGGAAACATTATGTTGTTGTAGTAGTTTTTCATTTTATGATGTAATGTAAAACTTATGAATATATCTAGTGTTTCCAAGGCTACTAAACCAATCGGTCTTTCGAGATTTGATCTTTCTTGTGATCATGCCAATGTTATGTAACAATGCACCGACTCTAGGCAACTAGGGTCGGGGCGTTACAGATGGTGTGATAGAGTGGGCACAGAGTTGGAGACAATACCTATTGTGGATGAATTCACGATAGATCAATATTTCCAAATGATTACCCAATGGATGTCTGCCCAATTTAACATATTAATCCCATTTGAGGTATTTAAATGACAGTTTTCAAATTTTACATTAATATTATCTTATTTATTATGAAAACGTATTTAGTAATCTTCAGAAAAAACAAAAAAAATTGATTTAGAGCAATACTTCTACACTTTGGGGCGCACTACTTTGTCAGAACATGAGAGGCAGCTGGTACGATATAGTTGTTTATAATTTTTCTTTAGGACTTGTAATTTTTATTGATTCCTACTTAAATTATGTGATTTATTGAATATTTTATATGTGATTATACTTTAAATTTGTATTGTTTCAATGTCATTACAGACGTACAAATTGAATATTGAAGGACGTCTCCCTCAAGCCAATTTTTTTTGCTCGAGTAGAAGGAAAAAATATGGAATTGCGGTTAATGAAACGACACAAGAAAATAATGTAAGTTTTAATTTCATTATTTAAAACTTTAATATCTATTCTGAAACTTAATAATCTATTAATATTTTTAATAGGTTTTTTAATGGCCCTTGATTCCCAAGATCCTGAAACATTTGGGCCACATGATCATTTATATCAGGTTTTGGGATATGAGAACTCTGGTTGAGTACCCTACCAACCTGGTAAGAATATAGTCCCGACGAGGTATTGGTCCTCTCTAGGTATCTATTATAGTACCACTGAGTTGGAACAGGTCAAGGAGCATGCACGACAATTAGATAAAAGGGTCACATAGTTGGAAGAACAGGTTCAAACAAGGGAGAAAGAATTTATGAAAATGATCAAAGCTATATCTTTAGAACTTCCACCAGAGGCCAGTGAAAATTTTCAGACATATTTTTCATCGATGGGTGCATTATCCAATGAACATGACAATAGTTCTAGTGGTGGTCGAGTTGATGACGTTTCTGTTGATGACAAGGATGCTGAAGTTGGAGATGTTTGTGATGATGATGATTCCAAGGTCGAGGGAGAGGAAGAAGGTGAGGGCAAGGGCGAGGATGAGGATGAGGATGAGGGAGAGGATGTAGCTGAGGATGAGCATGGGGATGATGATGAGGATGACTATGAGGACAGATATGGCAGTGAGGATGAGGCTGATGATGATACTGGTGATGGTGATTGCGATCAGGGGAAGATTGATCCATTAAATTTTTGACTGATATTTATGAGATTTGATTTTTGATTTAATATGGATGAATCGTTCTACTACAAAGATTATCACACATTGCGCAAACCCATCACAACCCCCACCCTCCTCCCTGGACCCCAGAAAGCCCCCCAGACAGCCCCCTGGACGGCCCCCTGGAGAGCTCCCCGGACCGCACCCCCACCCTCCGCCTAGGACCACAGATAGCCCCCCAGAGAGCCCCGCTGATAACCCCCCACCCTCATCCCTAGACCCCAGACAACCCCCACCCTCCGCCCTGGATCCCGGACAGCCCCCCAAACAGAGCCCTGGATAGCCCCCCGGACAACCCCCCGCCCTCTGCCTTGGACCCCGGATAGTCCCCAGACAGCCCCCACCCTCCTCCCTGGACCCCGGAAAGCCCCACAGACAGCCCCATCGACCCTCCTCCCTGGACCTCGGACATCCCCTAGATATCCCCTAGGAAAGCCCCTCAGATATCCCCCCCAACAGCCCCCCCTGGACCACAGGCAACCCCCCTGACAGAATTGTTCTCAAATAAATGTTTTCCACCCATTGATGGGGAACTTCAGGATGAGTTCCTTTAAATGGGAAGACTATAAGAAACTAGTTTTTCACTCTGGTATGGATATTTTTGAATTATGTATAACTATTTATTTTTGACCAAATATGGAATCTTAATTATGTTATAATGGTTTATGGGGCTTATGGGGCTTTTTTGGATCTCAGAACCCCGGTCGGCGTAGAAAAACACTACGCCTCACGGTTGGTAAAAAATTTAAGTCCATTCCACAAGGTATCTAACAACTACATAAGGATATATATTAGAAGCAATGTGCATGATTTTCCCAAACCATGCACCAGGGGATGCACATCATGCACAATTTCTATAATTTTAGTATTAGATATTATCACATTTGTTGCATGATTTGACAAACTGGCATACGGAAAACCAACCAAACACATTCGGATTATGATGATACTTTATGAAAATGCTTCATGAGTCATATTGGACGTATACGATTCAACTCTGCCTCAATATGATGCACGGTGTGGCCGGTATCACTCAAAGTGTCTCTCTATTGTTTAAAATGGACACCCATTTATGTAAAAACAACTGGCATACAAAAAACTGACAAAACATATTTGCATTTTTTAGATACAATAGTAAAATGATCAATGGGTCATATTTAATGTGTACGACTCAACCCCTCCTCAATACGAGGCACGGTGTTGCAGGTACCACTCAAAGTGTCTCACTTTTATTTAAAATGGACTACATTTTAAGTGAAAACAACAATTGACATACATAAATCAAGCCAAATGTATTCGGATTCTGTTGATACATTAGCACAATGATCCATGGGACATTTGTTATGTGTAGGAGTCAACCCTGCATCAATTCGAGGAATGGTGTGGCCGGTACCACTCAAAGTGTCTCACCTATATATGAAATGATCAACATTTTAAGTGAAAAAAACTACTGGCATATGGAAAACCAACCAAACACATTCGTATTATGTTGATACTTTTGGAAAACGATCCATGGAACATTTTTGACGTGTATGAGTCAATTCCGCATCAATATAAGGCATGGTGTGGCTGGTACCATCTAAATGTCTCTTTTTTTGTTTAAAATGGTCATCATTTTAATCGAAAACAACAACTAGGATATGGAAAATTGACCAAATATATTAGAATTCTATTGATACTTTAGGAAGACGTTCGATGAGTCATTTTTGATGTGTACAAGTCAACCCTACCTCAATCCAAGGTGCGGTGTGGCTGGTACCACTAAAAGTGTCTCACCTTTATTTGAAATGATCAACATATTAAATGAAAACAACAATTGGCATATGGAAAACTGAACAAACACATACAGATTGTGTTGATACATCAGGAAAACAATCCATTTGTCCTTTGTGATGTGTATGAGTAAAACCTGCTTTAATCCAAGGCACAATGTGCCTGGTAGCACTCTAAGTGTCCCACTTTTGTTTAAAACAGATGTTGTTTTATGTAAAACAAACTAACATACAGAAATCTAACCAAACATATTTTTATTGTGTTGATACTTTTTAACAACAATCCATGGGTAATTTAGGACGTGTACAACTCAAATGAGCCTCAATCTGAGGCCCAGTGTGGCCGGTACCACTAACATTATCTCACTTTTATTTGAAAGGGACATCATATTAAGTGAAAACAACAACTGGCATATGGAAAACAAACCAAACACATTCAGATTGTATTGGTACTTTAGGAAAACGATCCATGGGTCATATGTGACATGTATGAGTCAACCCCACATCAATTTGAGGCACAGTGTGGCCAGTACCACTCTAAATGTTTCTCTTTTGTTTTAAAATGGACATCATTTTAAGTGAAAACAATAACTGGCATATGGAAAATAGGCCAAATGTATTTTGATTCTATTGAAACTATAGGACAATGATCCCTGAGTCATTTTTGATTCGTACGAGTCAACTGTGCCTCATTCCAAGGCAAGGTGTGGCCGGTACAACTCAATGTGTCTCACCTTTATTTGGAATGATCAACATTTTAAATGAAAACAACAATTGGTATATAGAAAACCGACCATACACATTCAGATTATGTCGATACATTAAGAAAATGATACATTGGTCATTTTAGATGTGTATGAGGCAACCCCACCTCAATATGAGGCACATTGTGGCCGATGGCACTCTAAGTGTCTCTCTTTTGTTTAAAATGGACACTGTTTTAAGTAAAAACAACTGACATAAGTAAAACCAACTGACATAAGTAAAACCGAAAAGACATATTTTTATTGGGTTTATACATTAGAAAAACAATCCATGGTTCATTTCTGATGTGTATGAGTCAACAAAGCCAAAATTCAATTCCGGGTATGGTTGGTACCACTCAATGTGTATCACTTTTATTTGAAATGGACAACATTTTAAGTGAAAACAGCAACTGGCATATGGAAAACCAACAAAACACATTACTATTGTATTGATACACTAGTAAAATTATCCATGGGTTATATTTGGCGTGTATGAGTCAACCTCACCTCAATATGAGGCACAGTGTAGCCGGTACCACTCTAAATGTCTCTCTTTTGTTTAAAAAGGAGATCATTTTAAGTGAAAACAACAACTGGCATAAAGAAAAGGAACCAAACATATTTGGATTATGTTGATACTTTAGGAAAATGATCCATGATTCATTTTTGATGTGTACGAGTCCATCCCGCCTCAATATGAGGTGCGGTGTGGACGGTTCCACTCAAAGTGTCTCACATTAATTCGAAATGATCAACATTTTAATTGAAAACAAAAACTAACATATAAAAAAACCTACCAAACACATTCATATTGTGTTGATACATTAGGACAATGAACCATTGGTCATTTTTGGACATGTACGAGTCAACCTCATCTAAATCCAAGGCACGGTGTGGCCAGTAGCACTCTAAGTGTCTCTCTTTTGTTTAAAATGGACACTGTTTTAAGTAAAAATAACTAACATACGGAAAACCAACCAAGCGTATTCATATTGTGTTGATACATTAGCACAACAATCCATGTGACATTTATGACATGTACAAGTAATCCGAGCCTTAATTCGATGCCCGGTGTGGCCGGTACCACTCAAAGTGTCTCACTTTTATTTGAAATGGACAACATTTTCAGAGAAAAGAACAACTAGCATATGGAAAACCAACCAAAAACATTAAAATTGAATAGAAACATTAGGAAAACTATCCAGGGGTCATATGTGATGTGTACGAGTCAACCCCGCCTAAATCCGAGGCACGTTGTGGCTGGTATCACTCTAACTATATCTCTTTTATTTAAAATGAACATCATTTTAAGTAAAAACCACTGGCATAGGGAAACCTGACCAAACATATTCAGATTTTGTTGATACTTTTGCAAAATGAACCATGGTATAGCCTCACACAATCCACTTCTCATGCGAGGAACTCCTACACCTATTCTAAAACACCTGAAATTTAATACGCCAAGGATAACTATGTTCCCTAAGTCACACAAGCTCATTGATACACAACCATTATCATCATCATTATGTTCAAAGACACCTGCCCCAAACCCTGAGACATTATATTCGTGTTTGGTTGAATTCATTTATTCATTTTCTTATTTTGGGTTATTAGCTTCTAATTTCGGAATTCATTCATGTGTGGGTTATAAAAAATGCAATTTTGTATGTATTCTTAATTCTTTATCACATATAATTAAAAATTTATTTTTTAATGTATTGTATTCATAATTTATTATTAAACTATGTATCCTTCTAATTATTATTTTTTAATTATGTATCCTTATTATGTATTGTATTGTATTCTACATTTACTACTGTACAATTCACAAAACAGCACACAGAGAAGGCTGTTGTGTGAATTGTACAATAAAGCCTATACCAACAGTTTTAAACCATTGGTATAGGTTCTTGTATGTATTTTTTTACCAACGGTTTAAACCGTAGTTATAGGGGTGAATGGTGGTTCCTATAGAACCATTGGGAAGAACTCAATACCATCTTTTTACATAAAATCGTTGATATAGAGTATATTTCTTCACATATACCAACACTTTATCTCAAACTGTTGGTATATGTCTATTGTTAAGGCTTACTTTTCTATGGTTTCTAAAACCATTGTTATAATTTATAACAATGTTTCTCCACCCTATACCAATGGTTTTCAACCATTGGTATACCTTTCAATTTTAGTAGTGTATCAGTCGGAAAAACAATCAGTGGTTAGTATTGGAGTGGTAGAGTTTCTTATCGTAGATCATATTCATGTTGTTACAAATGTCATTAGGAATCACGGGAGAGATATAATTATTAAACAAGAAAAACATTATAATAATTTATGATGATGAATAAATTAATGTGTAGTCGTAGAATAGCTTTAAAGCTACAAGATAGAAAAAAACTGACTCTCAAGATAGATGAAAAAATTAATTAATTTATTAATGTTTTATAGGGTGGGAATATTGGAAATGGTAAGAAAAATTTCATAGTTATTTGATAATAAAAATTTTCCATTTATAGATATATAGAGGAAGAAATTACAATTTAATAAAGAATGAATGAAACACGATTCCTAAAATCATAGCTAAGATGGTAAAAATTTATCTATAAATATAAATTTAATTATTTTGAAGAAACATAAGTGATGTGAGAAAGATGTGAAAGTTACAAAAAATAAGACTATATTACTTGAGAAATATGGATGCCCAAAAAGGATGTCACAAACTCAATGTAACATATAAGTTATGAAAGATGAAGAGAGTGATACAACATTATCTGAAGGTTCTACAAATGAACTGAAATCCACTAAAAATATATGAATGTTGATCATAAGGAATAATTTATATCCAATGATATATGTTATAAAAATTAGAATAATTTGATACATATAGAAGATTCACAGTTTGATCATTAATTCCATGAAACACTAATTTTTCTCCACACTCTGAATATTATTTCCAGTTTTTAATAACTTATTGAGAATTAATGTACAGGATGTAATAAATTTTCCAAAAATTATAGTAATCTTACAATAATAATTCAATCATGGAATATTTATAATCCCCATGATATGGAATGGAGTGTTTCCTTTCATGTAGAAAAAAGATAAAGATAAGGTATAAGTGCCACACATTTTTTTAAAATAATGTTATAATGAGAAGAAGGAAGTGATATTAGTTGATTGCTTTTCATACCATTGAACTATCTTGATTTTTTCTTTAATAAGGGTATAAATTTTTTCAATGAAAACATACTTAGATTGCACATGATATAATATTATTGGAATAAGATCAAGGTATGTATTTCATCAAAAAAATGTTATTTAAAATATTTCTCACCTTCGTTATACACACTTTTCTAAACATTATTTTCTCCTATATAGATAAAGAGTTATTTATCTAATTATCATTTTATTAAATCTGTGATAAAATAGTTCTCTTGAGAAATGTTTTTAAGAATCAAATATAAATGAAGAAGAGATAATATTATCCTTATATTACTATTATCATTTTATTATCAGTAGGGTTGGGGTGAAATAAGATAAGAGGAGAAATAAAATTAAAACATCATATATGATATGCATTGATAAAATATATTTACTTCAATTTTGTTTGAGCATTATATGGATAATGAAAAAAATCGAAAGGGGGGATTATTGAGCTAGTGAATGTTTGGTTTTATTTGATTCAAATATACCAATATGAATTTATAAATAATTTTGTGAAATTATTTTGGAATTTATGTTTAGAAAAAATGTCGAGGCTGGTTAAAGAAGTTTCCTTATAAGGGTTATGAAACATTAGTTATATAGTACAATTTTTTTCCACAACTATATTAAATGATGTTTTTTCCTTCATCATTTTCATAAAAACATGTTGGTAGTCATGATCCAAATCATGGTTGTAAGAATGTTTAAATAGTTATATTATAAAAAGGGGGGATGTAACAAGTTAGATAAGTCCATGGTCAAGTGGTTGTAAACATTTAATTTTAGACATACCAAACATACCAATTGAAAAAATATAAATTATGTGATCTGATAGCGTGGAAAATTTGATCAAATGGAGTAGAATGATGTTATTAGATGGATGTATGAGTTATAATGGGTGAGTTGTAGTAGTATAAATATTTATATATTATGTTTTACACATTAATATGTCGAGTATAACATTATGTTGTAGAATTATTAGATAAATAATTCAGATAACATCTAAATAGAAAAAAGAAATTTTATGAAATTTAATTAGATGAATAATTAGAGAATACAACTTTCAATTGATATAGGATAGTTTCTATTTCTTATCATCAGTAGTAAAAAAATTTAGAGAACCAAATTTTGTTGTTTTTTTAATCGATGATGTTCTATTGGATAAACACATTGAATATTCAATGGATCGAGATTTTTGATCAAATTAGATGGAGAAATGTGAATGTACTCTAAAATGAGAAGGGAATTCACTGTTGGAGATAATGACAAGTGGAATTAGATGGAAAAATATTTTACTAATTTAAAAAATGATATAGAATGGATAATCATCGATAAAATGATTCATATAAAGATCACTAGTTTATGTGTGGTCTGAAGAATCATCAATTATAGATTTTAGATATCATTTCACAGTGATTTGTTGAACTTATTGGAAAATGGTTTCTAAAAAACATGAATCTAAGAGATTTTTTATCACATGATGAAGGATTCTATGTATATCAAATGGATGAACCTAATTTTTTTTAGATAGGATATTTGTATGGATAATTTAATAAACTATGTAACTTTATTAAATGTGATGATTCTATATTAGACTTATAATGTTTTATATATTTAGATAGTGTATGATTTTTAAATAAATGGGAGTCTTTCATGAAACATAATGTGCGTTAAATAATATTCCAAAAGAGTTTCAAACATCATAGAAAAAACGAATTATATGGGATGTTTTGAAATAATTTGTTTCATTGGGAAAGGAAATACATTTTAACTCCTTCCATAACTTTTGTATGTGAACCAATGTAATATAGGGAAACATTATGTTGATTTATAAGTGTATAAAATTTGTAACTATAAGAGGATCAAAATTACTAAATGTTTTGTTCTATCAGAATCCAACAATGATTCTGCATTGTTGAAGTGGAGGCATGAGACGAAGGACCTTTGAGAATAATATCATCGGACCATGATTCATTGATGAAACTGTGAGTGAAACCGACTTAGTTCATACCTATTGGAATAAGGTTCATCTAGATTTGTATTAGTCGATATAGAACGTGGTTTATCCAAACAAACATTATTCATCAGATTGTGAATAATTTTCTTTAAGACATTATACAAAGGTGCATTGAAAATTTCCATGCAGACTGTAGTGTAGTGTGATAAAAGCATCAGACAAAGACCTATCAGATAAAGAAAAATAATATAGTGGGAATACCAGATTGAGTCGATTAGATAAAAAATATATATATGTTTTTTAAAGTAATGTTCATGAAATTATTAGATTGACATTATTCTAGTACTCCTATAATTATGTGGAAGTTTCAATGTCAAAAAACTGTTAAAAGATGTTTTTATGATCCTAAATATTGTTCATATGTGATTACGATATGACTTTATTATAGATAAAGAAAATATATTTCTATAGTATATTTTAAAAGGATAAATAAATATCCTTTCTATAAGGGTATAACCATTTATTAAAAATTATTTTAGCTAGGGGTTAATAACCAACTCCAATGAAAGGGTATGGCTATGCCATCGGTACAAGCATGTGCTTGCACAAGAAGCCTAGCCAGACTATCATGCAAAGGTGGAGAGCTACTATCATGATGCAGATGCTGGGGAGGTGTAGATCCTTGTAGATAGTCTGGTTGAATTCCCTAAGACCTTCGGGTCATGTAATCTCCTATGCCTATAGGCCATGTAATATCTAAACCTATGGGCCTTGTAAGGGTTCACCCTCATCACTTGAAAGGGGGGTCATCAAAAATCAATAAAAATGAAGGCCTTCGG
Organism: Viscum album; assembly: GCA_963277665.1. Classification (NCBI taxonomy): domain Eukaryota; kingdom Viridiplantae; phylum Streptophyta; class Magnoliopsida; order Santalales; family Viscaceae; genus Viscum; species Viscum album. Next base: position 943,540,253 of record OY728129.1, read on the forward strand.
GCCATTAAGGTAGATGTAATTTAGATAGTTAAGGGGAATAGCCAACTATGGATGAAAATACAATTTCTAAGAGTAAAAACCTGGATTGCTGGATGAATTATTGCATTGGTGTAGAACTAGTTTCATCATATAAATTTTTTGTCCTAAATGTATTTAGTAAAAAATTGATGTAGTGGGGGATAAACAAGATGGAAACGGGTATGCATTTTGTAACATACATTGTAATTTTTTATTACCAACAATTATATTACAACATATGAATTGGTGTTGAGAGATTTAATAATATTGGATCATATATCAAACATGATTTAGAGGTAGGGAGTGTTTTCATACTTTTTAAAGAAAATTTATTACATAAGAGAAAGTGATCAATGATTCACCTCTTCCAAATCTATATGATCTTGGATGATATGATAACTTCATTTCTGTCAGTTTGATTATTTTATTTCTACTATTCAATATTTCATAATAAATTCTTCTATTATACAGAATTATTTTGATATTTCTTAAATTAAATTAACACTGGATCTCTTCATTTTATCTCTTCCCTATAGAATTATGACATTTATTCTCGGTTTCATAGTAAAATTTTCACACTTGTATATTTTTCATTAATTTCAGAATTATTTGCTGACATAATTAAATAATTTTAAGACTAATATAATTAAATCATAAATAATCTTATCAATCATAAATATTCTCATCATATGTGTGGATGTACTCTATATGGTTAAGTATATTAAACTAATTATTATGGATTTAATTATCATAATATTTTTATTTATGGTTGACCAAGAATTTTAAAGAACATTACTATGACTCCATTATTTGTATTAATCTATAAATCATATTGATCTATTTTGGTTATGTTATTAATGAAACATAGATAAGAAATTATATAACATGGTATCTCCAAAAAGATAAAGAATTATATTTTCTAACATTCCACATAACTAATGGTATAATAATTATAAATCATTCTAGATTATCATTATGGAATTCATATATTAAATGGTAAATAAAATATCTCCAAAAATTATTGATGTATATCACTCATATTGTACAACTTAAATCACTTTCACACCAACAATATGTTCTAGTTATTATGGTGTAACTTCACATCACTATAGAGTTATTTTAAGGCGAGGGTGGAAAAACATTTATAGAGGGATTGTTTCATGTAATGTGGAGTATATAGTAATTTTGGGGATTTTTTACCCTATAACTGGAGGACCCTCACCCCATCACTATGTGGGGTCACCAACTCAACTATGCGTATAAAGGATCCATCTGATGAAACTATTTATACTAAGATGGTTATAAGTATGTATTTTCTCAAACTGACACAACCCCATTATCATTAATTTTACATATGAATCCATTGAACTGTATTATAAAAAACTCCATCATAAAAACCTCACATGAACAAGACACAAATAAATTCATGTTTTTATTATAAAATGCTCAATAAAGGAAACTGATATGCCCAAATCAGATTTACGTTCTAGTTGTTATAAAAATCATTAACAAAGGGAAAACACTACATATATACTAGTATATACACAATGTGTGGGCCTCTACTGACTACATAGAAATTAAAAATAAGGTGGATCTAATTTGATATATTTTATCCACATTTATTTGTATATATAGTAGTGATTTTATATGAAAATATTCTAATAAAAAAAAATTGGTGACCTTTGGTTAATTGGGGATGAAACTATTATATTTTGAATATCCTACTAATATGTTTTGTTTGTAATTCAAAAATCAATAAAATTATACGTGGGTAAATTTTACCTTAAAGCTAAGGTCATACATATTTTATGGATTTGGTCGAATAATCATTGTAATACGATTTTTAATAAAATAACGAATTTGGAGTTTGAAATTAATATGTTCTTGGTTCCATGTTTATATCTTAAATATATGTTTTGGATGAAAACCTTCTTTATGGTATTGATATTTCATGGAAAAATTGGAATATACCATTATTTTTATAAATTTTACAATTATTTTTGGCTTATTTTTATATGAATTTTCAATTCATGTTATAATTTTTCTTGAAAAATTGTTTATTTTTATTTTCATATAACATAGGATATATTTAATATAAATTTACATATTTTATAATACATGATCACTTTTTTAACATTTTGAAATCCATCTCATGTGACTTGTAATATTTTCATGTCTTAACTCCATTTTTAAATGACTTATCTTATTGAGGGTGGGTTTACCACACCGAATAAAGGACAAACTATGGTAAAACATGCACTTTAAAGACAAAAAGGGTAATAATGTGGTGCTCAATCCGTGGATGAGGTTATAATCAATTGATATAAGCCTACTTAAAGGTAGTTCATGAACTCAATAAATTGGAAAAAGGAACAATGTGTTGATATATACACATTTTAATGAGTTTCTAGAGCATAAAAACAAGTGTTGAAAGTTTGTCTCAAGGTTTTTTGTGTGAATAAGAGTACACATAAGGGTGTAAGGAACCCATGTAAAGTTATCTCAATTTAGATATGATATTTTGTAATGGTGGTAGAGCTCATATATATCTGAAACACACTCTCATAGGGGTTATATATAAATTCACAAGGGTATCAGGCCACATTCAATACTTCTATGTCAACATAATAGTAATGCATTATTTTCTTAAATAGATATGACATATTTTTAGATGAATATTAAATTAATTTCATAAACACGCAACTAAAGAGTGTGATAGTTTATTTCAGTTTGATATTAGAAGAAAAATATTCTTCTTTTAGGAAATATATTTATTGTATTCTAAGAAATTATTCTCCCATTGTACTAATCATAGGAATGGCCTACGTAAATTGTTCTTCATATCCTAGGGAAGGAACCAAAAAATGGATCTATCTCAGATTATTAGAAAGGGTAAATATAGTACACTTAAAAAATTATCATATAAAAGAATAAGATAACTATATGGGTTTGTGTTCATGAATATAATATAAAAATATCATACCCATCATTTCATAGATCATAAACAGGATTCATAAAATAAAAATTATGATTTTTGAAAACATGGTACATAAGTGTGAGAAATCACCATAATGTAATCAGTTACTATATTTTCAATAAATAACAGTTTTTCAAAATACTAAATAAATAAATAAAATATATGTTAAGGTCATATAACAAGAAAATCAGTATAGTGGATTAGGAATCCTCCCATATTTTTCATTGTGGATTAAGATGAACCTGTTTCCCATTGTGGATTGTGACTCAACTATTTCCCATTTAAAATCAAGCTCATTCACTTGATTCCCATCATTATCTCTTGAGATATAAAGTTATAACCATTTAATTTGAATGATATATATGTGATACCTATCTTATAATGAAAATCACACTTATTTGTGACACAATATAATAAAACATTAATCATATCATTACATCATAACTCATATAAACAAAATGGGTCTCATAAACATTTCGTCAAATCTATGTCACAAATCCAATGAGTAAAAAATAGGTTTCTTAAAAATTAAATCTATATAAACATTAACCATGTAGATAAGTAATATGTATTGCATCATTCAATCTTCCCCCCATTAAATCATAAGTAACCTAAAATGATATCATCTTAGAAGAAAATATATTTTTGAGAGACCACATGGAACATTTATAGAAGGATATATCTTATTAAAATTTAGAAAAACAGTTTTGTAAACCTAAATATTTTAAAACTAAATTTTTAAAATAATGATTGTAAACATATAAGGAGAGATATATAAATCATTGAAATCAATTGATGAGGAAAATATTCATTCCACCTAGAAAATCACATTTTATAACAAATATTTCATACAATATTTGGAAATTAATTTCTTATGAAAAAACAAAGAAAATTGTAATGAAATATTTAAATCATTCAATGGTCATGACGGTGGAATATTATGTTCATCCCATAAAAGTAAAAACAATGTTTCTATTAAAATTTTTGGTAACATGAAAGCTGGTGTTGTCTTGATAAAACATTATGATTCCATTTAAAAAAAATTATTAAGTAATAAAAGGGTATTAATTAGTTTAAAAATTCCCAAGTAATATTAAATCAATTTTTTAAATTTTTTTAAGACATTGATAAGGTATAAGAAAGGGATTTTCTCCAAATATAGAATTCAAGATGATTTTCTTTAAAAACAAATTCTTTTGGAATAAAGAGTACATAAAGTTATTAAAAAAAGAAACACATGTATTGTCATTATATAACTACATGAAAACAATGTTAATGAGTTTCTTGTGGGATATATCATAATAGTTCTGCATTAAAAGCCCAATAATAAATAATCTAGATAAATAGTGAAATTGTAACATCAAACCTATACCACATTGGTATATTTTTAATTGTATGCCCCATTATGTAACAATATAAAATGGTAAATTTAATATCATAAAATGCATTATATTCATATTATAACATGTCAAAGGTTATTTATATACTCTTCATAGTTGATATAGGCACATAACATAACATATGTCTCAAAGAAAGAAATTTAGGACAAAATGCCTTATTCATTTGGTAACTTTTAAACCCTAAATCCCATGAAAGTGAGTTCCTAAAATAGATTTTTAAATAAAAATAAATATAATTATAATGAACATAAAATAAATTTGTGGGATGTATTTTTACCACATAAAATAAATATTATGGGAATATGACATGCATCTCGTTAATGTAATAATTGAGTTGAAAATCATTTAACTTGATTATAAATATCTTTAGTACAAATTTGAACATTATTTATATTAAATATAATTTTATTATAAATATATTACCTTATTTTACTAATATATTTTTCTATATGTTATTATCTTTTGACAATTTATTACCCATTTATTATCAATTTTATGTTAAAATCATATTTTCGGTAATAACAACAGTGTTTTTATTGTATGTTTTGATTTTTTTCATTCTTATTAAATTGATAATTATTATATAATATATAGAATTTTATTTTTTTATAAATTTAATACATATTTATCATACATGTATGTATATTAACATATAATATTTATAGAGTGAAAATGAAATGCACCGTTTATGCAGACAGTTGGCCATACGTACACATGAATTTTGTATCAATTTTCTCGAAAGATTAAATTAAAAAAGGAATATAATATATTAAATTTCCAGATTAATTTTTATTTCATAAATATATATATCAAATATGTTTTTTGAACATATTCTTATTAACTTCCATGTATAATGTAAGTGAAGAATGAATCACATCGGGTAACAAGACGATAATCCTCTGTACACATAAGGGAAGCTGTCATTTTACCATTTAATTTAAGGTAATAATGTATATTTTATTTCATAATTATTTAATAAAAAATATGTTTAAAATATCACAAATATTCATTTTATCTTTTATTTTTACCATCCAAGTAATATGGACATGAAAAACACCTCAATTCGGTTCATGAGGTTATAGTACCTTGTACACATGCATGATGTTGTTGATTTACAATTGGTTTGTAGTTCAGAATATATAAATATTATCATAATTTTTGAGGTATTATAATATAATAAATATCATATTTAAACACTAAAACCATCATTATAACCTTCCATGAGAGGTGGTGATAAAAAACTAATAACATAAGTTCGTGAGGTGGTAGTCCTCCAAACAAACGAATGCATGTTCTGTATACCATTTGATGGACGATAAGATGAATATTAGTAAGTAAATTAACATAATAAAATATTTTTATATGATATATATATTTTTATAATTTTTTAAATTTTATGTATATGTTAAGGAGTTATACGAAGAAGTAAAACAAAAATTCCTAGTTAAAAATATTCCATCTTGTTCGGAAAACCTTTTTTAGGTTTAACATAAATCATTACTAGATTGGATTTATTACATAAAATGGTAACATAGGATGTGGTTATGGATTTAAGGATGATATTTGGCAGTTATGGGCTGATCTAAATGGTCTGTGATGTGTGAATAGGATATGACTTTGGGTGGACTTTTATAAATGAGTTGAGTGACACTCTTGTATTTTCACAAATGAATAATATGTAAATAGTTATTTTAAATTAAAAAATAATAAAAAATATTACATTAAAAAATATTAGACGTTATATGTTATAATTATTATAATATAATGTATTTTTTTAAAACATTCTAGGTCATTTTAGTCTTTATTTTTTAGTTTAACCATTAGTAAATGTGTGTTAACCTTAAATGAGTTTTTTATTATTTTTTGTTTGTACGATTAATTATGGATAGGAATTAAAAATCTATTTTAATATATCATAATTTATTATGATTTTAAATGTGGAGTAAAATTTTCAATATTCCATCTATTAAAGTGTAATTTGTTTTTAATATATATACGTCATGAAAAACTAATTTTACAAAGAGAAAAGTTTTAAAATATTAAAATGATTATATATAGAAATTCAATACTAAATTGATTATAATGACCCAATATTTTCAAATAAATTTATTAATGAACTATTTTATCATTTAAAATAACTTAGACACAAATTTTATATTCTTAAATACTTTAATATAAAATATAGTTAAAAAAACTAGTATTTTTTTTATGCATCAAAAAGATCATCCTTTTATACAATTCTCTAGAATTAAAAAATATTTATTTTATAAAAAATGTTATAAATAATTGAGTTTTTTAAAATAAAAATTATATCATTGTAAAATTTTAGTTTAAAATTATGTTGTCAAAACGTGACAAGACAACTTTTTAGAAAAATACAGTTCTTATGCGTAAAATTTGATTTATTCTTTTCCATTATTAAGAAAACACATAAAATGTATATTAATCATTTCATTGAATGTAATATATATATATATATAAATATATATTAAATTAAATTAAATAAATAAATATTTTTTATTTATTCAGGTAAAATACATTTCTCCACTTAAAAATAATTTTCAAAAACATCATTTCATTATTTTCAAAATATTATTATTTTCATTTCTAATTAATTTATCAACCATAATTAATTTTATATACATTTTTAACCATATATTTACATAATTTATGTAATATTATTCAAACCTTCCATTCCTATATCTAGGAAATAACAATCATATTAAATAATTATATTTTGTTAATATGTCATGTTTCATTTAAATATGGTGTGGTGTGTACCAAAACCAAATCCCGAGGTTGTTTCTAAAGAAAACAATTAAAAAAAATTAGAACACATTCATAAAATATAAGGGTTTTACATTCAAACCCATTAAAATGAATTTCTCCCTCAAAATCTATCACTTTGGTAAAAACATATGAGGTTACTTCATCATAATTGTATCCAAATGTTCCCAAATCGCTACATGAATATGGTGTGTCCTCCCAAAAACATTGATCATGCAAGTGGTCTTGTTTTGTAGAACATTATTTATATAAAATAGAACATCACGATTAATCCTCATAAAAAAGATCATGTTTTATCTAGTAACTAATGAGTTCAGTACATGTGATGGATTTGGTGTGTACATCTTCAAGGTAGTTTTATTAAAAACTGCATAGGCTTGATTAAGGATCGGTAGAAGCATCAATCGATGTGATACCATCCCGATATGATCAAGAATTTCAAACGGACTGATATAACTATGGCTATCATTTCTTTTTTTTTTACAATCACTAATTCATCACATGGTTATTCTTTGATCAATTTTCACTTTATCTATTACTATATGAAATGAATGTGAATTTGTTATCCTTGTAGAACTAACAGATCACAAGATCTGCAATAGAAGGATAAGGATCATAAAAAATAAAATGGTTAGAATTAGTTATCCAATCGACATAACCATTTATATCCCAATTTAATCCATTAAATTATAAAACCAAATTATAATTTTAACTTAAACAATTTAAAAAATGGTTAATGATATGACCAATAAAAATTAAAAATTTATAAATAATGTCACCAATTTTACCAAACTCAAATTAACATTAAATCCCCAAATTTCATAAGGAAGATTTTAACCATCACATTCCAAAGATGTGAATATCTTATCCATATATATTCTTGAAACAATTTTATAACTAGAATTACCATATAAAAATAATGAAAATATAATTATAACCTCACTCCTTCAATTAAACCTTATAATGTTTTATATATTACATAAATCAAATAATTCAATAAAATACATCAATTATTTCATAAAACACATTATCCAAAAATCATAAAACAGTTCTATGGTCACCAATTCTATACAATTAAATTAATTCATATCCATCATCTCTTATCCCAACATCATTATCCTAACATAAGGAGCATATTAATGGTTATCTTACCTTAATAATGGATTTTCTATAAAACATAACTTTTGTATTTAATCACATTTTTAGTTAATCAGTACCTTTTAACGTATCCATGAAAAAATCTAGAAAAATATATTCGGAGTAGTCCTTTAATATTTCACATTTATTTATTTTCAATACATAAAAACATCAAAAAATGTACATTACTCTTAAACCATTAACAATCTTTCATTATCATTTTTTTAAATAAATCGTTGCAACAATAATAATTTTGAATCATATGTTAATATTCCTCAACCCAAATTTAATCATGATTCTTATAGTTAACATAAAAATACAGTTATAACAACCCATTAATTTTATATATTGTTTGTGGAATCTTTATCATAAATTGTATAACCATTAAGTAATGACCTGGACCCAAACAACCACCAGAACAGTGCAAAACGGGTCGGGTGTTACTACCTTAGGCGCACCTCCCAGAATGCCAAAGGTTACCGACTAGTATTGAGGGTCTTATAGGTATAGTTGGGAGGCTATACCCTCTATAAGGATAATAATGGTACTGGTGTGAGTATAAAAATAAAGATGCAGTGGAATAAACGACTCAACATACTCAAACCTGACCCACAGAGTGGAATCACATTCAATATCAATAAATAGTGGAAGAAATAAATATAAAAAACAGTAGTGGAAAGTAAGAACAACAACATTCTGAAAACTTGTAACTACTACTAAACAACAAACATACATCCAACGAAGTTCATACATATCCATATGTAAAGGCTCCAATGGATAAACAACGGTAGCTACAAAACAAGTAAGCATACTAATACAGGAAAGAAATAAAAAAATTTAAACTCTATAAAGGCATGACCTCAAGCTCCCTACCATCTCCAAGAAAAATATATTTCTGTCCAACTCCTGAAGCTGACCTCTTTCTTGCACATAAATCTATATAGTCTACATGCGTCCTAAAGGACCCATGCAGGTGTGAGATGAATATCATTAGGATACCACCCAATGGTTTGTACCTATTATAAGTGTGTAATCATGTAACACCCCAAGATTCTACAGTACATTTCCCTTTGAATAATGCAGTAGCTTGCATTGTATGAAACATGGCGTTTAACACACCGAGCACAATGAAACTAGTTGATATGAATAGTAAAACAGTTTTTTTTCAAATTTTATCAATTTTAATTTTCAAAGTGGACTTAATTTTTGGATAAAAAATATCAAAATTATCTTAGGGTGAAATTTTGGTACTTTTCTGAGAACCTTCAATTTTTGATGAATAGTTAGAAATATTGCGTTATTCTTTAATACTAAATTTTGATTTAAATAATTATTTACATTTTTAAAATATATTTTTTTGTCAAAAAGGTACATATTACCTATATATGTTCTATGTAATTAATTGTAGTCATTTTATAATATTTTTAGATATATTAAATTTTATTGAACTTTTTACCGTCTTTTAGACCCCTTCTAGGAGTATATACAAATTTTCATAAAACAAAATTTTACCACTTCTGTGAGTTGAATTTTAAAATTTTGAGTGAAATGGGTGACATCAGTAAGAAAAATTTGGTTCAATAAGATGAAAATATTTTTTTTGTGAACAATATCTTTTCACTTTTATTTACCAAGGTTATTTATAAATAGGTTAATTAAGGATAAAAATGATATTATAATTACCCTAACACATAAACTAATTCTATTGGATATGTTTAATTATACCAAAAAAAATTAGGAATAATGTATGATCTTTTTGGTTCACTTGGATTAGATTAGGGAATTGTTTATTATTTTATTTATAGAAGAGTAAAAAGTGTTAAATTCATTGTTTAATAACTGACCCATTTTTAATATAGGGTTACACACAATATAAATTCGACAATAAATATTCATTAGAAAAATAATAATATTTCCTACATAATCGTATTTTATTTATAATTTTTAGACATTAATTAATTTAATTTATTTATGACACAATGATAATGTAGTAATTACATTATTATGGAAATATTAAAATAATTGATATTATAAATATCCAAATAAATGTAAACATAGACTTATGATGAATTAAAATAATTTTATAGGTTACTGTGAAATTTTAGGTTTGATTAAATGAAATTTATTCGATGTGATAATGTTTTTATGGCTTTCAAAAAAATCAAATACTAAATAGTGTCAAAATTGACATAATTGAGTTTTTAAAAACAAATACTATATTATTAATTGATATAAAATTTATAAAATTCTAAGGTTTGGATAGAGGAATTAGATAAGGTTATATATATTAATATTTAACCACTTTGGGTTGTATTTTCTTGTTATAGTAAGTCTATTAACCATATAATATAAATATACAACGAGACATGGTAAATGTCAAACTATTTAACTAAGTGTTAGATTTAAAAGATAAGGCTAATATGCTGACCTAAACATGTCTAAAACCTATTGGTTGAGGGGTCTTCAACCCATACCCACAATATAATATAACTAAATCATTTTGGATACATTATAAACCAAAAATTATTTTACAATAATAAAATATTTCAAGATTTTCCTAAAGTGACCCTCACCTCTCTTTTAAAAGAGTACTTCCCCTTATCTTATTTTCATACCTCCAAATCCATTTGTCTCAGCCAAACCATGCCCAAATATCGAACCAACATCCATAACGTCAATATAGAGTCCTTAAATTTAATATAAAGACAACCTATGGAACCCTTTTGATCAAATCAAAAGGAAACACCAGAAAAAGAGGTAATAATTTCACCACCCTCTTTCAAGTTCTTTTCTTCTCCACTTCCTATTTATTTTTTGTTTCCATACCAAAATAAAAAATCCAGAATCTTCTACATACTATGATTTTATTATAAATATGGTACAAACATATTCGTTATTCTATCCATCCTATAAATGATAATGTCACTATACATGCTTATATACGACTTACCGTCTCCCCGTCATGGTGTAGATTGTTATTCAAACACTTCAATATTTGGATGGGCATAATAATGGGAATAAATGATTTAGATAATAAATATAACATGTTAATGATTCTGTATATATGATATACCATCCAATTACAACCTATTTTATCATAAATACATTGATTTTTTCGCTCATGTGTACGTACAGATTACCGTCTCCACGAACGCAATGAGATTCATTCCCCATTGAAATAATTTAAGAAATATTTTTATTTTATGATTAAAAATAATATTTATGAAAAACTAAAATTCTATATATAAATCAATTACATCCTATCCATAACAAACATGTCTTACGTAACCAATCATACAAAGTAAAATATATCAGTTATCACCCGAAATGATGATACTACTAAAATATTATTAACAAATAAATATTAAAGGATCATATATAATATCATATTTATTTATATAGTTCTTGTATAATTTAATAACAATATTTTAAATATTATACAGTAGGTTAACATACCATCAACTAAAGAAAAGTACAAGGTAAGGGTTAATTCTACAATATCTTGACTTATCTGAGGCCGTTAATACATATCTACTGAGACCTCTTTATCATCCACATCCATGTCTTCTTAAAAATGAAATTCAAAAAATATTTAAAATTAAATATACTATTAGTTAAATTAATTTATTCACTTATTTTACACTATATTTTTTGAAAGGAATTTTTCTGTCATTGTTCTAACATGGTACTTTATGACCTTTACGAAAAAAATTAAGGTAATAATGTCTTTATTAACTTATACGGAGGGTGTGGCTATTTTCTTCCTTTATCTCATCGTCGAAGCATCTCTTACAAGATTGTTAAAATATTTTCCAAATAAATGTTTTCTTTTATAATTATGTGACATTTAAATGGTTTCAAAATAGAAATAGGTATTTACTTAGAATTGTTTTAATTTCATCTATATCAACATCCTTTGATAGATTTTAAACTTATTTCATGTCAATTTATTATTATACAAATCTTATATATTATATTGATGTTTTTGGGATATATTTGACTGGGGATGTGTTATTTTTACACCATTCATGGTTTATGTATAAATTTTTGACATTTCGTAATCTAGTTTTAATAGTGATGTTTATGTTATGTATAAACCTTTTCCTATGAGGTATTAATTGGACATAGTAAGTGATAGGTGGAGCCCGCTATAGATCATTGATGCATCGGTAGTTCTCATGAGACAGACAAGTGTCTTGGCAGAAGGCCTTGAAAAAATCTTATTTGTAGTCTTCGCACAAGGCCTTGACTATGTGGTTATGAAGTCTAGAATTATGCATTCCATCATTATGAAAGTGTCTATTGATATTTAATGTCATTATTCGACTAGTATAATATCCATGTAAATAAGTAAATAGAATTATATTATTTTTTATTTTCCATATTATGCTGATGTTTATGTTTAATATTCGTTTGTTTCAGTCTTATACATTTCCATAAATGTTTATTCTTATTTATGAGAATTTCCACTATATTGTTATCCTTACTGAGCATCTGAGCTTAGCCCTTTCTATGTTTTATTTTTCCAAGGCTGTGAAAAATTATTTTATGGTTGACCTACAGGGATAGGCTAAAGATAAAAGTGTGTTCAAATGGGAAAAAATGTTTTTGATGTTTTTATTTCATGATGTAATGTAAAACTTATGAATGTATCTAGTACCTCCAAGGCTACAAAATTGATTGGTCATTCAAGACATGATTCCTCGTATCATGCAAATTTTGTGTAATAATACACTGACTCTAGGTAACTGGGGTCAGGTTGTTACAAAACATGCATGAATTTATAAAGAAAACTGTAAATAGTATGATTACCACAAACAAACACACACTCTACTGGTGCTCAGCATCCACTATGGAGTGTCACCTACTTCATCCAATTCTAGAATCTCTGACATGTAATCCATCACCATATTCCCCCTAACACTGCATGTCTCAAGTACTATTTTCTTGAAGGAAAACCCAAAAAATAGAAGCTTGGAGGAAAAACGATGCTTTTCCTCACAAAGTAACAGGAGGGACACCAATATCAACCCTCTAATGAAGTAACCATAGGGATAGCGATGTCTTCCCTCAAATAGTATAATAGGAGGGACTACGATGTATGCCCTCAAATAACAGAGACCCTATGACCCCAACCCGATAGCCTCAATGCTATCCACTGAATGTTCCTCACCATCCACATGGCATCCTATAGAAATCACCCCCAAACCAAAAGTACATAATCTGCAACTACTAGGGGCCTATAGCAACATGAGTGGTCAAAACCATCTCATCACGGAGTCTCTCTGTGTGCACACTACTCAAAGTTCCATGTGAGAGGTAATCACCAAAATAGTACCCAAGCCACAACACCTTTGACACCTTATATCCCTAGGACCATGCTTCTAGAGTCTGACGGTCTCTCCATCCATGTAAATCTGGCCATGCCCAAACAAACAGTCACCCTTCCTCAAGATGACAACCATGATGCCCAATCCCATGGTAAAAACCACCCAATGTAACCCAATCCAATCCCAACCTATGATCTATATCACCCAAGAATATTCGGGCCACACCCAACATAACCACAAGGGTTCCAATGTATGAAATTTATAATTTACATATATAATTAAAAGAATCACTTCTAAATAGGAAAAACAAACTAAAAAATTGAAATGAACTAACCATGTGTTGTACCATACCATCATTGAGGTCTTTAAAGACTCCAAAAATTAATATCAAGGTTCTATAAACTAAAATCAATAGTTTCATAAAATAAAATTTAATTATAACCATTATGAAACTCCCTAGATAAAACTACCCATTGAGAAACAGCCCATCACCCGACTTCGCTCATGAAAAATAGGTAACAAGCATACCCAAATACATCCCATAGGTCAAATAAATAATTAAACAAACTATAGATGGTAAAACATTGTCATGATCAAAATACAGGATAATGTTACAAAGGTAATACCACCAAAAAGTCTGGGAAAACACAAAAAAAGGTATGCACCACCTACCCTAGACCCATAGACAAAGGAATGTCCGATATCGATCTCCAATTCGAAGCCGATCTTCATAGATCTATTTTTGGTCAAATTATGGAAATTCCACTTGGATGGAAACTATGACGTGTGAGGCAAGGGATCAATAATGGAACATGGTGCATGGGTTGAGCCTCACTGTTGCAATCCCATAGCCACCAACAGATTGAAGAACAAACTCTGGATGACGATTCTATGGCTAGGTTTGTTCTTCGGGTTTTTTTTGAATGAAGTTGTTCTGATGTCGGGGAAGAAGAATATATTTTTTCTTAATAAGATGCAACACACTTTCATTTAAGTGAATAAAAATAAAGTTACATTGTGTGTATTTAAGGAAAACACACTATGTAGTTGCCTTGTCCATACACTGACTTATGCTGGGTAGCTACACATGTTGGACGTGTCACACGGTTTGACACATGGCTTGGACACAACTGGTACACAGAAAAGAGGATACACAGCGTATCAAGAAACACTACACGCCGAGTTGTAGGAAATTCATACAAGATCGTCACACGACATGTTCTCAGAGGGCACACAACCAATACTCGCCTTAACCATACATGGCGTGTACTTTAGAGGGCATGACGTGTAGTATAGAAAATTTCTAGAACATCCCAGATTTTCCCAGTTTTCTTAGAAATAAGTAAAAAATTAAAATAGGGTTGGGATTTTGACCCATTCTAAAAACCCAGTTTCTTACAACCTCCCCACCTTAACATACCTTGTCCCCGAGCTATCAAATAGAACTTAGAGATAACACCGAACAAACCATCCTGATGAAATTAACCCAAACTCTCCTGGTCTTAAGGTTCTTGATAAATTTATCAAGGGCTCCTGAAATTAGATATTGGCTAACTCTGTCCCCACCCTGCAAAAATCAACAAATAAAGGGTTCACTAACATGTTTCTAGACACATGGTTTCCTCGTGATGTATCGTCACCCCTACACCTCATTTACACTCTTGTGTCATTTCTGACACCCAAATGTATTCTACACCGCATTAGTGTCTGCCTCCAAGAGGTCCAGCATCCCATGGATTCTCAAAACCAACCTGGTGCCTAGTACCTCCAGTATTCTGCATCCTCAATGCCACGATGCCACGACATCTCATGTAACCAGCTTCCTTGATGCCCCGATGCCCATGTAACCTCATGTAACCCGCATCTTCGATTCCCCAATGATACACATCTGATATATATATATATATATATATCATGCACCTGATATGGCGCCAATCCCACTATCCATCATCTAGTCAGTCCACATAAATCCTTGTTACCTTGTGAACTCAAAATAGAAATTCCTTAACAAGGCATGCCAAAAGAAAATTAGAATGTCATGACCATACTCATGGTTTACCTCTAACCGTCTTCGGCTCACCAGCATGCTCACCCTCTGGAATCTCCATGGCGTGCACTTGGACTTAAGTACTGCTGCCTGATTGCTGACCTCCCCATGTTACTACTCCAGTCAACGGCCATTGACCACTCAGCTGGGTCCCACTATTTCTGTCACATCCTCAAAATTTAATTGAATCTTGGCTACCCTCTCCTGGTACTGAACCTAAAGCAACTCCAAATGCCACTGTCTATCCTTGTCCCTGCATGCTTGCTATCTGAGAAGGCTTCCTGCAAAAACCTCTCAAGATGGACAACCTGTCCACATGCCCATCACTCCTTTGGAGGCATATCACTCTGAGTTTGAACAAGTCCTAGGTATCAACACTGAAATAAAATCACTGAAGAACTGCTACATGGTGGTTTAGCTGAGTCCTTGTCCTGACTGCCCTTCTGGAACTCTTCTCGTCCTCACTTCCAACTGTCTAAACCATCACCTGTAGCTATTGTCCAGCCATCCTAGGGTTTATCCCTCTTGTTACCCTCTGATATAAGCACCTAATTCACCACCTCTAAGAATGAACCCAGCCTAAATATATTTACCTGGATCTGAATGGCATGTCATAATCCATCCTCAAATCACCTCACCCTTTCCACGTCATCGCTTACCATACCAAGTGCAAAGAAAGATAGATCAGTGAAAGTATATTCATAGTCCATGATGGACATGTCTACCTGGGGAAGGCTCAATAATTCCCAATCTCATTCAGACCTCATTGTCTTTGAGTAAAAGTGCTCAAAGAACCTATCATCAATGTCCTACCATGCCATCCCTTCTTGACTACGAACTTGAACCTGCACATCCCACCTAAACTTTTCCTATCCTCACAACATGTACACCGCCATCTTGACCCTCCACCCTGGAGGAACCTCAAGCTGCTCAAAAATCATCTGCATGCTCTCTATCATGTTCATAGCCATCTGTGGACCACCCTCACCTTGAAAAAGTGGCAGGTGCTGCAACTGGAACTCCCATGTTAGATATATCTTAGATATATTTATACCGTGTACACAACTATGACTCCCCTGCAAGACACATACCTGGCTAGCTTAGGGCTGCTCATCGATCCATGTTCTGAATGCTGCCAAACCCTGATATTGTCCTGCCTTCACTGGATCCTAGACCTGATCATGTCTCGGAGCCTGTAACTGCGGACCATGCAATGCCTTTACCAGATCCTGAACATGTTCATGCTCCTACGACACTATACCATCTCTTGCCTGATGCTCCGTCTGAGTCAACTAAAAGGAACCCTCTAAATACCATAAATGGTCAGATAACCATTATATATACCAATATATATTAAATGCAGATAAGGGAAGTAGTAAAGTGGCAACATAAAATAGATACACTTAATCTCCCCTATCAAAACCATTCCCATGTCATCCCGACCTCAAGGCCTCCTTACCCACCCTCCACAGAGCCAAGTATTAAAAGTACCTTGGGGCATGCCCATCTTGACAACCAAAACTGCCTCAATCTAACGACCGAGTCACCATATCATGGTGGTCAAAATCACCTCAACCATAGTATTATCCTGGTCGTACAAGAGCCATAACCAAATACACCGCTACATGCAATTATACTAATATATAAAACATGACATAACACATTGCAATCAATAAAAAATTATATAAGGAATTTCACTTATTCACATTTTGAAAGAATATAAGGCATGGAAATTGATATTATTCACATGGAATAATCACTTCACAAAGCATCAATGTAGTTTTGAAATAGAAATACCATAAATATGTGCCTATCAAATGAAAAAAACAATCCTTACCATACCGAGCCAATGTCCAATTCTCCTTTACTGCACAAGGTCAAGGTTTACATATCAGAATCATTAACATCACACACAAAGTGAACCAACGAGGTAGAAATCATATAAAATGTAATCTAAGAAAATGAAAAAAACAACTCCCACCCCTAGAGACTTGGTCGATCCCTCGTACATGGGGCTGCAGGCACCCAAACACAAGCTAGAAACATAGTTTGAGTCACAAACTATCTCTAGTCTACCATACCCCAAATAGTAAAACCAGCATAAATAAATTAAAAGGCTCAATCTCATTAGTATCCAGAAAAATTATGCTACTAAATCCTTGTGAAGAACTCCTTTCATACCACTTTGTAATGACCCAGACCTGAACAACCACCCGAACAATGCTAAACAAGTTGGGTGTTACTACCTTAGGCGCACCTCCTCAAACTCCAAATGTTGTCGACCAGTAGTGAAGGTCTTATTGGTATAGTGGGGAGACAATACCCTCTCAGAGGATAATAATGGTAATTGTACATGTATAAAAATAAAGATATAGTGGAATAAATGACTTAACAAACTCGAACTAGACCCGCAGAGCGGAAGCACCTTAAATATCGATAAACAACATAAGCAATAAATATAAACAACAACAGCGAAAAGTAAACACAATAGAATGTTGATAACATGTAATTACTATTGAAAAACAAAAAATACATCCAAAGAACTTCATAAAGATCCATATGTAAAGGCCCCAATGGCTAACCAATGGTAGCTACAAAACAACTAAACATGCTGATACAATAATGGAATCAAAATAATATAAACTCAATCTAGGAAAGACCTCAAGGTCCCTACCATTTCCATGTAATAGCTAATGCAGTCTAGAAATATCTCTTAAGTGCATGATGAATTCCATGTATCACTCTTGAGTAATTACATACCTAGCCCTTCACAAGTATTGAATGCAGAGGTCATACCCCTGGAGAAGGATCTTTCTTATGTGGAGCATTCTGTTGAAATTCTGGACTGATTAGATAATGTTTTTATTAAAATACAACTTTCCTAGTTAGAGTTTTTTTGGAGAATGAAATAGTTAGATGAATCTACATTTGAACTTTGGGATATGATGATGAGGAAGTATCATCAACTGGTTTTTTACCTGAGTGACAAAATTTTAGGGGGAAATTCATTTTAAGGGGTGTAGAATGTTACACCCAAAGTTTATATGGATGTTTTTTAAATAAAATTTAAATTTTCATTTATATGTTATAATGAAATAATTGAATTATTATTTTTAAATGGAACTAACATTTCATAAATTCCTCACAATACAGACATGGCATATACTACACGCTAGACTGACTTGGCATACGATACATGCAACACTGAGTTTCTATGAAATATTTCTTTAGTTTTAATTATTTAAATAATAAAATTATAACATTGAGGTTAAAATTAATAATATAAAAAGTAATAATGACTTTTCAAATATTTTTTATATGGTTTATATAAAAATAAAACATAAGAGTTTTGGTAATGTCCTTTTTATGGTTAAAATCACCATTTTCAATAATGAACTACAACTAACAATGAAATTAATTTTAGAAACATTTAGAAGTTTAATTATATGAAATAAACTTTGTTTTTGATTTTAGAATGTCTAAATTATCTCAGGGTTAATTCATGAGAATTTCCTAAGAAACTTCATATTTTTGATGAGTTGTGAAAATGCTTCTTTTTTGTCAAAAATTTCCTTTTGTGTAATTAATTAATAATTATAAATGATATTTTAAATATGATTTTTTGTCACATTATATGAATATTAAATCCGTTAATACAATTTAATTCATTATGATCAATTTCATTATGAAAGTGAATATAAAATATTAATAAACTTTTGAACATTTTCATACTTTAAAACCCCGTTATTTCAACCTATCAGTAGGATTAGAACTAATATTAATTTTACAACATATGTGATTTGAATTTTTAAAATATGACATATACCATTTTATTCTATTTATTATTTAGAGTCTAATATTACTATGTTAATTTTTGACAAAAA
This sequence comes from Viscum album, assembly GCA_963277665.1. Lineage (NCBI taxonomy): Eukaryota > Viridiplantae > Streptophyta > Magnoliopsida > Santalales > Viscaceae > Viscum > Viscum album. The sequence goes on from OY728129.1 coordinate 943,559,833, forward strand.
TTATAAGTAAATGTAATTAAAATTAATCACAACAATTAAGACCAAATTAAGTTTTATTAGGTAATAAACCATATAATTAAGGGACCAAATAACTTATTTACTTTTCCAAAACACATTTTGTATACATATATAGTCCATAAAACTTCCAGTATGTAGATTTATTGGTTTCATTGGAAATTTTGTAGGAAAGAACTAGTGCACAACTAATTTGATTCTAAAAATTCTATGATATTACTTTTCCTTCCCAAAAATTTCACACCACCTCTAAACATTAATTGAACCACTAAATCATCTTATGTTCTTCCAATATCTTCCAAAGTATCCTCTTACTATCCTCCCTTTTAAATTTGTATCCTCCCTTTCGTCAAAAACCTCTTCAAGGAATCCTTTGGCACAAACAAAAAGTAGTTACCCAATTTATAGGTAACATCTTCTTTGAAGCTCTTTTCCTTCATTTTCCCTCTCCACCCCATACACTATCATTATTTTCCTACAGTGTGAAAAAACCAGTATATTAAATATACTATGATGTTTTTATTCAAATTTTGTAACCTACACATGCACACACCTTCATCTAATGGACGTTGAACATATTATTTCCGTGTACGGTTAACTGTTTACTCAAGTAACAATGATCGTTAATTTCTCCATTACAACCAATCATGATGTCCATTATGAGGGAAAATATATTTTTATATGTAAAATATTTTATATTTTAGTTACTTAAGATTCTATATTCCATTTACAACACTCGACATTTAAAACTTCACTTTTGGGTTAATATGATAATATTGTTTGAGGAAGTGTGGACTACAACCCCTCAAAAGGATGTATTTCATTTACACACCACATAGAATGTATTAAATATGGGTTTAATGGAATTATATTATATATATTATATATTAAGGATACAATAATTAATATATATATATATACATATATATATATATATACATTTTTTTGTTCTTTCAATATGACAATTAAAAACAGAAACAACATTCATGCATACATACGAGCCAACGAGCCTGTACCCAAGTGGTATATGGTTTTGCTTGGCATCCAAAATACCCATGATTAAATCTGGGTAGGGAAAGAATTCTGGGGTACTGTATCAGTACTGTAGTAGGGCAATATAGCAGTGTTGTAGCAGCGACAACACTATAGCAGCCGAGGCACTGTAGTAGATACTATAGCGGTGGCAGTACTGTAGCAGGTACTAGAGCAGTGTGGTACTATAGTAGTAATGTTCACTGAGGGGTCCATTAGGAAAAAAATATACTTTCAAGAATTTTATTTAGGCCACATGGCCTTGGTCCTTCAGGCTATGTAATGGGTCTCCCTCTACCCACTCTAAAGAGGTCGTTACTTTAAATAATAAATTGTTGTTTCATGCCAAACCTTTTAAACAATGCGTATGTATGGAATACCGTCTCCATGAAAAGTTTATTCTATTTCATAAATATTTATGCTATTAATTTTTATAATATAAATATAATGTATATAAATTATATTTATATAATTATCTACATTCTTTAATAATCATATAATTATAAGGACCAATGATATAACAAATTAAGACACATGCGAATGACAAAGATAATATTACACGAATTAAAAATATAACATAGGATTGTTTACAAGCATGTAATATAAGGTCATAATACAAAAATTATAGTATTATTTATATGGATATTCTTATTTAAATGATATATAAAAAACATATATTTATGATATAGGAATCTTGTATGAGTATAGAGAGACCCAAGACATAAGGTAAGGGGAATTTCATATCACTTTAAATTTCTGTGAGACTCATGTTATGATCATAACAAATTTTTTGTGTGTGTCGTATGTTCAATACATGATTGAATATTATATATATTATACCTAAATTTATGGGTATTCACATTTCTATTCCATGATCATTTTTATGGGGTTTAACATTCAAAAGATTCTAAATCGGTAAAACAGTTTTGTCTCAATTTACCTTATCTAAGACTCATCTTTTTCCATGAACCTAAACACTGTTTATGAGGTATATAGGCTTCCATTGTACATGTTATATCATAAATCTCCATAAATTAATGATATCTTAAGCTTAATGTAATTTCTTTTTCATTCATAGAGAGTATGATCCCAAGTAACTAAGTTATATGATTTTAGTGAAACAATATTATCATTTTTTGAGATTCATTATGTTTATGCCCCCTTTGATGAAATCTCTCAATATTATTCATGAGTTCCCTTTCCCTATATTTATTCAATATATCATCATTTTAGTACAATTTTTTATCACTTTTCTACTTCTGATAATGCTTTTAGTAAAATCTGACCATCTGTCTCTTTGGTAGAAAATATATTGTATTCAAAAACCATGTTTTCAAAAAATATTATCAAAAGATCGTTGAATATAATTTTCAATAAAAAAAGTTATAAAAAAGTTTTCAAATCATCCACTATATGTTTTCATTTCTAGTTTTTATGAAAATTGTTTTCAAAAGGTTTTATGTTATAAAAATGATTTTCAAAGAAGAAAAGATATTTTACTATTGAATTGTTTTTTAAAAGAAAATTCAAAATTATTTCCCATCTAAGATAAAATCCATTGGTGTTTATCATTCCTTTATGGGGAAATTGTTCCATGTTTCCATTAATATTATTTATCACAATGGATTATGTTTTGATGGAATTAGGTTTATGAATCTCATTTCTATTTCACGGGTTATATTTTTTGGAATCCTGATTCATTTCATGGGTTATGTTTATGATGAAATGAATTTGAAACTTGTCTTTTTTCCATAGGTTTCCATACATTTACATGTTTATGATAAAAATATAATTTAATGTCTTATGATATGGTCATTTATGATCTTGTGGAATATGAAATTTAATTTCATTATTGGATGGGTGGGACCAATATCTCCCTCCAATTCATTTGGTAATGATTTATATCTCATTAGATAGAGAGGGATAGAATGAGGGCTTACTCAGTTTAGTAATACATGGTTAGAATGGGGGTTTATGTAGTTCATTAAAGCCAAGCTGGAATAAGGGTTTACTCAGTTAAGTAATACAGGGAAGGAATGCGGGTTCACCTAGTTTAGTAAAGGAATTTTTTCACATAGATTGTATTTATTTGATTCCTTGAATACTATGAAAATCAGTGTAGTCTTATGTGTTTCCACAATTCCCTATCTTACTCTTACATTATGCTTTGATGGATTATGTCATTTACTTTATTTTCATTCATGAGAATTAAATTACCTTGATTTATGCCAATATTTTTTATATAATATTTGATATTTAGGGTATGATCTTTTATTTTCATGATCATGTTATCATACCCTTTTGCTCATGTTACGATTACATGTCTCCCTTATTTACCCTTACTGAGAATTTGAGCTCACTCATTTTTCTGTTTCCTTCCCTAGGTTATAACGATATGTCCTATATTTTATTTGTCAAAGAAGGGTTCTAGTCATGAATGACATAATATGGGATAATATATCTCACTTATGTAACAATGATTTTGTTTCAATATTTCCAATGGAACTTTACCAACTATGGTATTTTGGGCGTTTTTTGTATAATTATTAAGCATTCTAAAAATGTTATGTAATGTTATGTTTTGAAAAGTGAGTGTTTATAAAATTTCCATTATATTTTTATGATATTTGAAAAAAAATATTTGAAATAACATGCATCATTTCTAAAATACACAAGTCAATATTATCTTTGGGAAATTTTAGATAATTCTTTACGAAGATAATCTTTTATATTAATATTTAAAATTTTCAGTTTTTATTAATAATTTTCATTTCATTTAAGGCAATTACTAAATTAAAAATTTGTTTAATAATTATTTTTGGAAGTCATAGTAGTTAAATTCTATATCTATGATTTTTTTTCATTTTTATCAATTACATATTAAATTTTTATAGAGATAGTTTCTAAACTTTTGAACATTTTCTATTTACAAACCCACATTATCATCGCATATATAGTAAATATTCTATAATAAAATACTAAATTATATTAATTTAATATGAAAAATTTATTCCATATTTGTAATAATAGTAATTTATATTATATAATATTGAAAAAATTATGTTTTGTACATAATGAAAAGTAAAAAAGTAGAAATTATTTACCACAATTAAGATAATAATTGTTTTTCTTGGGGTTAAACTAAAAATAACATGGTTTAAAATTACACATAACTAATAAAAGCCACATTTAATGACCATATATAGACATTAAACTTATTAGTTCCATAAGGTAACATTTTTGAGTGTTTTGGAATGCACGCAATGTGGGTACACCTTTTTCATTTCAAAATTTACAAGTGTACAAGTCACATAACTTATAAAATGAATCCTACTATAATCACCTATTAACACTTCCAAAATAAAATAATTTAACAACATGACACTAATATATTTATTTATTGTGAAATCTAATCCTTTTATCATTATTTTGGATAAAATTACATCCTAATATGCCTTACATTTAAAACCAACATAGGTTGTCAAAATAAATTGTAGCATCCCTAACCGAGAATTTTATTTTATTTCGACCTACACCTTGTTAAATTACTATTAAAATAGTATGATATTTAATCCTTAGTATATTATGTAAACTTATATATTTTTATGGTATGGTAATTAACTATTTTCATATCGTCTAATATAAAATTGTTTATGATATCATCATATATGTGTACGATGAAACTACTACCTCGCGAACTGGTATCAATTGTTTTCCACAACCACCTTTCTAGGATGGATGTAATTATTTATATAAAATAATTTCAATTATCATATCACATTTACCATCTTAATTTGTATACACTGAGGTATACTATAATGTCGCTCGTGCGTGTGGCAGACCGCCTCCTCATGAAACAATGTGAATAATTTTTCCTCGAAGATTTAAAAGTAATGAAGTAATGAGAAACATTAATCAATATATGTGATATATATAATAATATGATACTTATTAATATATAATACTGTATTATCGTCTTACCTTCCAATCCATTGGAAAAAAATTAGGTCACTCGTGTGTGTGTGTGCATAACTGCTTCCACTAGAAATGTGAAATGTTTTAAATATTATTTTTATATAGATGGTAATAAATATGGATAATATTAATATAAATGATATAAATATAATAATAATAATTATTTAATGGTCATTTAATGTGTATTTTTATTCTTTCATGTCCATAAAATATAATGAAAACAACATTCGTGCGTACATACGACCTACAGTCTCTAGGAACGAGGTAATCCATTTTATATCACTAATATTTAGATATAAATATAAATAAATATATAAAAAATATATATGATATTTATATCATGTTTCACATTATAGATATTATGTAAAAATGATCAAATTAAAAGGACCAAAGTTAAAAAACAAAGACAAAAATGAAAACAAATTAATTCTTACATGAAATAATTATTTTAAAATAGAATTTCAAATACAATAGTGGTAAAACACTATAAGAAAATAATATATTGTATTATATATATGACTAATTTTATTTAATGGATTTTCAATAAACAAATACTTGTTATATAGTAGTCTTGGACACATATGAAGGTTGTTAAAGAGGTAGTAAGGGTTTCTCATCTCACAAGTACATTCATGATACTTTTTCCATATTCACCTTTATTTCCATAATGTGGTGTATATACTTCCCATTGAACATATTATATCATGATTCGAATTTTATACAATGAATTTAGTATTATTGATTTAAATTATTATATGGGGTATGTGTTTTAGGAGTTACCAAAGTGGTAATTGTTTATTTCACAATCTCATTATTTATTGGGATTGTTTATGGTTACATATCCCTTGGTAAAACCGTTTCATATTTATATTGAAGTAAAACTTTTCCTTTAACTGTGGTTAATAATGATATTTTTAATTTAATATTACCAATTTTCTCCCATTCATACATAAAATGATTGATATTGTTTCTAAGAAAACCTTATATTATTTTTGTTTTTGGTCAGAAATACATTTTTCATGAAAAACATTTTTTTCAAATATCATATAAAAATGTTTTTAAAATTTTAGAAATTACTTTATAATGGCTTTTTGAAAAAAAAAATCTTTTTTTAAAAATATATTAGAGGAATATTCATTTGATTTTCAAAACAAATACCATTTTCCTTTTACCAAAACTATGAATGGAATATATATTTTAACTTATACATCATCAACAAAATTTTCCTCCTTCATGAACACTCAATGTTTTAATGCTTATTTTACTTGTTTTAGATTTTAATTTTAATTATATTTATTTTAAAATTGTTTTTAAATTTTTTAGAAGGTTATTTAAAAAATTGAAGTTTATTATTCTGTAAATTTTTAAGGATATTTTCATGGAATTTATATTATTTAGTGAAATCAAGCCTATATTTTACGTGTGATACATTAATGATATGTTCTATTTATGTCATACTTATTATTTATCATATTTTTATGATTAGTTTCACATGGGACGTATAATTTTATTACCATTCACCATTTTAATATAGTTGGTTTATGATTATATTTATTGTCTGGGGTATGTATTATCAATTCATATGTTATGTTTTCAATATCAATGTTAATACTTATTATTTTTTTACCCCTACATATGATGAATGAATTTTACATAGTTTGTGATCGGTGGGGACTGTAATATGACATAGATGCATCGGTAGGTCTAATGAGTCAAACTATTTTGGGTTGTGGATGAGGCCTTAACCATTTATATAGATGTCTTGGACCAAGGCCTCAATGATATGTTTTAGGCGTCCCATATAATACAATCTATCATTATGAATTTAATTATTGATATTCCAAGTGATTATTTAATTAATTATAATATCCATGGTTATTTTTCAAGGCTCACAAGATTATATATATTAAATAATTTTATCACCATTCATCCTTACCTTATTATGATTATGTAAATTATTAAATGTAATGTGTATGAGTTATTTACCTTTATATATTGATTATATATTGTTTACTCAATGATTTTATTACATTATTAACTTTTGTGATCATCTAAGGTCACCCATTTCCTGTGTTTTATGGTCTCAAGTATACCATGATGTGTTTTGTGATATATATATAGGCATACACATTGAAGAATAATTGTGTTATCAATGAAAATACATGGTGAATTTTATTTTATCAATTGTAATAATAATTTAATGTATGTATCTATTTTTCCAAAACTAATAAACATAAATTTTTTTCAGGATGTGATTCTATGAATATTATTTTAATGTAATAAATGATCAATTATCTCTGGGATACTGGGGTCGGGGTTTCAATAGTTAGAACGAGATACAGTTTACTAGCTATATTAGGAACAATATTTATGAAATCATAAATTATTGAACAGAATCCAATGATATTCATTTAGGATAAGTATTGAAGAACATCATAATATTTTGGTAAAGAATAGAATATGATGTTTTTACTAGAATTAAATCCTTGTGTAGAAAATATATAGGGATGTGGTTTTGGAATATATGTACCATGGGGTAATAATAATGAAAATTGAACATTGGTCTTGACCCAATCATCAACTGGTTGACAAAAATGGGCCTTACTATAATCCAATTTTGGCACTCCTGAGCTATATTTTTGGATAATAAAAATTTTCATTACATACCATTATGATGGATTTAAAAATAACTATATCCCTATAAAAACCATGTTAATAATTATGATATATGTTATGTATAAATTTTCACTTTATGGGAATTGGTTCACTTATTTTGGGATAATATATTATATTTCTTAATGTTATGATATAATCTTGTGTATTCAAGTTTTACCAATGGTACCTAATGGGAGGAATGGGAAAATGTTAATTCAATTACCCCATATAGGGATTTTACTTGGGGAATGATAATGAATATGTAGCTAGAGATGGTGCTAAAAATGATCAAATTATATCCATATTTAAGAATATGACTTAGGTTATTACAAGAAACACATATAATTTGTATAAACCTATTGATTCACTACATGGTGTAATAATGTTTTACAACTTTATGTGTTAGAACTCTCCATCATTTAATGGGAATATAAATCTATTTTATCAATGTAATAGACATGTTCTTTAGAGGTGATATTTCTCACATTTGGAAGTAGTGAGTTGTTTAATGTTGTTTTGGATGTTTATTATCCCTTATGATGTGAAGATAAATGTTGGAAATTGATTCAAACCAATATAGATGAAGAATAAATACATAACGTGGAATAGAAATATTTTTTGGTTTACTTTATTGAAAAAAAAATTCTTCAAGAGAAACAAGAAGATACATAAATAAATATATATATTGAGAATAAGATAGAATTAAGAGGAACATATTTCCAAGTTTGAATCCAAATTTTCAAGCTTACCAATTACTATTGCAGAATACATAGGTTATCCAAAGAGAAAGAATTATTGCTCCTTTTATGGGATTAACCCAATCCACTAAAGGGAACTAGTCTTCCAAAAATTTTCATCATACAAGGATATAGTATCCCATTATATTAAGATAGAGAAAGATTTATCAAATTAATATGTATTTAAGAGAAGCCATCGAATATTAGGATTTAAGAGAACAAAATAGATAAATTGAATTAGTGGAAGACTGATTTTTCCAATATGTGATTATTTTTGAAAGAATCACCTTTGTACATGCATAAATGAAAAATGATTTTACATAAAGTGTGAAAAAAATTCCAATGTTCTCATTAATTCAAGGGTTGTGAGGAATTCCTCAATGTGAAGTTAATTAAATGTTAGGATATAGAAAAAAATGAAAATGAATTCCCCAATCATTAGAGAAATATACCAAAAAATAATTAAATGGATCAAGGTCAGGAATCTTATACTACAACAAATGATGCATATTGAATGATTTTATTGTGTTTGGAATCAATAATTATGTTATAAGAGAATTTCTATTCAATGATATCCTAGTTATAAAAATTATGAACGGTAAAATGATTTTATTAAAACAATATTTCATTATGGATTTCATAGCGTATGTTTAATGGTTCTAATGAATAAGAAATTTGATTTATTAGAAATATGAAATTCATTGAAAACAAATTATTGAGGGAAGATAACTATTAATATATATTCTATGTTATGAAATCAATGATAATATATGTTATGGGATAGTATTAGTGGCCATAAATTGTTTTATTTAGATACATGTTTATGTATTCTTTACTAGAGTTTACTTGAAGTATTGATTTATGGAATATATTTGATAACATAATATTGTTTTAGAAGAATGAATTTTTTCAATGATTTATAATTCTAATAAATTTTTTCACATATTTGGATTGTAATGTCAATAACCACTTTACGTTTTTGGGGAATATAATATTAATTTAGTGAAAATAATTATACAATTGTTCATGCATGTTTTCGATGAGCCTTATGGTCATCTTTTTATAAAATAGATTTTGTTTTGCACTATGTTCTATTAGATAAATTATTCCAAGCACATTTGTTTTAATTAATAATTGAGTGATATGTTGTTACACATTTATCAATATTACAAACTGTTAAAAGTTAGTTTTAGTGATAAAAATATAAAATAAATATTACTGTGTTTATTTCATCAAGTAATATATGAAGTGGAAATTTATAGAACCCAAAAAAATTGATTTAATTAGGATTATGGAATATAAAGATGTCATATAAGTATTTTTTTATATTATATGATTGTAAAATAAGTCCTCAACCCTGTCAAAATTATATTAAAGGAAAATAATTTGTCTATTAAATATATATATGGTGATCCATTGGTATTTTAAACAATCCCATATTTATTTTTTTAGGTCCTTAAATTTCAATTTATCTTTCACTTTATTTTGATAAAAAACCTCAAACACTCTCTATAATTATTTATTCATTTCTTCCTTGAACATATATCCACTGGCCAGCAATATCCTCTTCTATAGAAACCTCGTTATTTGTTATTCCATATGACCTATATACTTCTTATTCCCTATTATTGATAGGACTTTTAATACACATTTATGAATTTGGGTTTTTACAGATTTTATTTTCGAAATTTGAAACCCTTCATTATCTTTATAAAGAGTAATGTGAGAGGGAAATATTTATTAATTGGGACGAATATAACACCATGATATTTTTAATGTGGAATATCACATTCGATAGAATATATGACAAGAAACACAAAAACTAGAAAATAATGTAAAAACACAATAATAAATGATTTTTTTTTATTTTTTAATAAATTTGAGCTCTTTAATTTATAATGAGTCACACAACTCCAAGTTGAAATGAAATAAATCACTATATTAAAAAATTATTATTTAAACGTGACCATTATAACTAATCCATTTTGTTTGAAGGTATGAATATTACTAATTACATTTTCAGAATTTTATTGTTTACCCATGTATACAATAAATTCAAGGGTTATCTATTTATTATAAATTAAAGAATACCCATATGAATGTAAAAGTGATTTTTTTAAAACTCTATTGTTCTAAAATGAGTTTTAGGGGAGATTTTCACTGTAATTTTATAATTGAATTTTTGAATGTTTTGAATGATTCTGAAAAAATATTATTTTTTTAATCTAAATGTAAAAATATATATTTGGTAATTTTGTTTTGTGAATTTTCTAAAAATATAAATATTTCATTGAATAATGATAAGTATTGGATTTCTAAAGAATTTTGATTTCATATAAAACAATTAAAAATTTAATTTTTTAATATTTTATTAAAAGTTAAATTATTTAAATAAGAAATCTATAAATACAATTTAGTTTATTTGAATAAAACTAATATTGAATTTAGATATAAAAACATTATAATCTTCTAAATATTCACTCTTTGAAAACTAGATTTCTCACCCCATTTATGGAAATAATATTATATAACATTTATCCATATATATGAATGAAATGTGGAAAAATGGATTCCATATATGGAATAAAAATAATTTATATTATAAAATAAGGTAAAATTAATTTTTATTTTAAAATATATTAAACCCAGCAAAAAATATTTACTACGGTTATGGTATAAATGTGTTTAACTGTGTGAAAAACTAAAAATGATAATGCTTAAAAATGAATCGAAACCTATCCAACACCCATTGGATAATCATATTGTGACTTAATATCTTAAAGGTTCTATTATGGTCTATTTTGGATGCTTTAATCTTGTGAAAAATGTGGTTAAACCTTTTCCTTTTTAAAAAATACAAGTGTGCCACTCACCTCATTTATAAAACACCACCCCCACTCATCACCTTTTCACACTTTGACAAAACTTTTATTCAACCAAGAACATACCAAATAAATTCTTTAATTACATAATTGAATCCTAGAATCAATATAGTTTATATAAATATAACCTAATAAGCATCTTGGGGCTAAAAAAGAAGTTTTCTGAGAAAATGAAACGTCACAACCTGAATGTTTTTTTTCACACACCAACAGAATCAATTATTAAGACACTATAATATAATACCCTCCATATATTACATATATTCAGATTTTTTTATGTAAATTAATGTCCTCTATCACTATTTTCTAAATCAAATGGGTTTCAGAATCATTATTTTTGTGTATGGGGGACTACCACCTTATGATGTGATGTAATTCACTTTCCATCACTACATTTAAAGGATGGATGTAAATATGTATAAAAAAAATAATTTCATGATATATGGGATATTATTATACTTTTGGAATTATCATATCATAAATAAAAACTTATTTTAATTTTGTGGGTGACAGAATAACATCACTCATATATACGACACACAACCACTTCGAAAAATGCTACGAATAATTTTTTCACATATTCTCTACATGGAAAATTATATGGATTAAATATTTATTAATATATATTTTTTGACATTAGTGATATAAAAATAATTCTATAAATATAATTTAAAATATATATTATTATCTTCTAATCCATTTTTAGTCAATAACATTATTTGTGTGTATGTGTGGACTACCACCTCAAAATATCATTGGGGAATATTTTTCATCTTACTTTTACAAGGACGTTACTAACGATTTATTTTTTAATATAAACTATATATATTACATAATAATGATTTTGGAAAGGTGAGTTAATATTTAATTTCCTTTAGTTCCATTCATCGAGAAAAATGGAAGAAGAGTTCAAGTTTACGTATGATAAACTGTCTCGAGGAATGGTGTGATATATTTTCATCATCTAGAAGTTATATTTTAATAAAAATAAATATATAAAGAATATGTATGATATTTATATCATGTTTAAATTATGTAAGGATTTCTCCATAGTCAAATTAAATGGAAAAAAATTACTGAACCAAAACGTTAGAGAAAAATAAAGAAACTATCACATGCACCATTATTTTAACAAATAATTACTAATAAATGTTTTATACAATATTATAATTAAATAACATATAGTATGAGATATATTATTATTATTTTGTATGTTTTTAATAAATATTTATTTTGTATACATGAGTTTCAGAGACATTCAAAGGATTTCGTACAAGTAGTAGGGCTTTGTCATCTCACTTTTACTTCTCTGAGTCATCTGTCATATTCATTACTAACTTCTATTGTGTGGAATAGAAAATATTCCTTGAATTTTATATCATGAAATGTGGTATGGGTTTAATTTTATTTATGGGTATTACGATTCATATTTTATCAAAGTTTAATGGTTTATTTCACAACCTCATCATTATTCATGCTTTTTTGTGTTTACATCTCCCGTAGTGAAATAATCTTATATGTTTTTATAAAAATAATTAAATTTTTCCCTATTTTTTTAATTAATTTTGTTGTATTATAGAACAAGTTTTCAAAATATGTTACAAAAATTAATTTGAAAATGTTTTCATAAAATTCTGGCTTTATCTCTTACTTCGGTCGCAAAATATTTTTCATTAAAACCCATGTTTTCAACAAATATTTTCAATTTTTTTATCATTTTATGAATGATGTATTAAATACCTTTTACTATTTCAAAATATAATATATATTTTTAAAGTCCTCTTTATTTAATTTTTTAAAAATGCATGTTTTTATTTTAGAGAAAATGTGAATGAAATATTTATTTTAACCTCTATGGAATGACTAGAATATCCCACTATCATGAAAAATAATTGTTTTAATTATTTTTATTATATTTTTAAATGTTTTTTAATTAAATTTATCAAAATTGTATTTGGATTTTTCAAAATAGGATTTCATAAGGGAAATTAAAATTTTATCCAATATGTTTTGTTAGATATTATCATGATATTTTTATTCATAAATGACATAAACCCTCCATATTGCATATAATTATCTATGGATATGTTGTTTTAATTTCATCCTTATTATTTCTAAAAATGTTTTATGATTGGTTTCACAAGAGATGTACAATTTTATTACAATACTCTATTTTAATACAGATTATTTAGGATTATTAATGTTGGTTGGGGTAACTTTTAGAATTTCATATAAAAGAATTTAACTATGAATTTTAATAAGAACTTCATTTCGACCCCTTCATAATGAAAATTAATTTGACTTATTATGTGATGGGAAGGGCATGTTATATCACCTCGATTCATCACTAAGACCCATGATATGATTTAGTTTTTGATGAGGGAATACCAATTTATTTTGATGTATTGGCAAAATGAATCGGGGATATGTTCTAGATATCCAAAATTATTCATTACGTAATTATTAATTCATTTATTTATATTATATGTTATTATTCAATTGGTTAGAATATCCATGGTGATTGTTTTAAGCTCATGTGATTATTTATATAGAATAATTTGATCATTATTTATTCATACTATACTATGATAATGTTATTAAATAAATGGATGATTTTACATTTATTCACCTTTACATATTGGTTAATCATTATATAGTAATATATATCATTATACGCCTACCCTTACTGTAACACCCCAACCCCAGTTACAAAGAGTTGGTGCGTTATTACATAACATTGGCATGATCACAAGAGATCATGTCTTGAAAGAATGATTAGTTTAGTATATTTTGAAGTACTAGATACGTACATAAGTTTTACATTACATCATGAAATAAAAACAACCATAACATTTTATCCCCTTTGAACACACTTATATCCCTTATTCTATCCCTGTAAGTCAACTATGAAATACTTCATCACATCGTGGGAAAAATAAAACATAGAAATATGTGAGATTAGATGCTCAGTTAGGATAACAATATAGTGAAAGCATTCATAAATTAGTTTAAACATTTAAGGAAATGTATAAGACTAAAACATAAGCCTTTTAAACTTAATATTCAAGATAATATGGAAAATATACATCAAATAATGTAATTTACTAATTCACATGGATATTCTACTTGTTAAATAATCACATGTAATATTAATATCCAATTTCATAATGATGTAATGTAGAAGGCCGAACATCATAACCACAAAGTCAAGGCCTTGTGCTAAGGCTACAAATAATATTTTTTCAAGGCCTAGTGCCAAGACACTATTTTGTATCAAGATACCTGCCAATGTATCGAGGAGATGTTTCAGGCTCCATCCATCACTTACTATGTCCAATTAATTCCTCACATGAAAAGGTTACAACATAACATAAACATTCATATTAAAATTAGCATAAGAAATGTCAATATTCATTCCATAAACCGTGAATTGTATAAAAATAACACATCCATTGTCAAACATATCACAAAACCTTCAATAAAATATTTAAGATTTGTATCAGATTAAATCAACTTCAAACAAGTGTAAAATCCATCAAAGGATGTTGACATAGATGAAATCAAAACTATTTGAGAGAAATATCATTTTTTATTTTCAAATAATTTAAAAGTTACATAATTATGAAAGAAAAAATTTATTTTTAATATATTATTATATTCTATTAAGAGAATCTTTGAAGATCTTATAATTACTTGAAATTCGCCACACTCTCCATATATGTTAAAAAACATTCTTTCCAGAATTTTGTTAAAAGGTTGTAAAGGAACTTATTTGGAAAACAACAGAAATATTCCTTTATAGAATTTTTATAAAAAGTAAAACAGGGGTATAAATTAATTTAACACATAGTCTGGAAAATAGTAAAAATGTTTTGAAATATGTTTTTAAGAAACATGGATGTGGATGATAAAGTGGTCCCAGCAGATACTCACATATAATCAGCCTTAGATAATGAAGAGATTGCAGAAATAACCCTTACCTTGTAGTTTTCATTGATCAAGGGTATGTTAACCTCCTATATAATTGTTAAATAATTGTTATTAAATTATTCAAGAACCTCTTAAATAAATATTATTTCATATATGATCTTCTATTATTATTTTTAATAATATTTCAATAGTATTATTGTTTCAGGTGATAAATGATTCGTTTTCCTTTATATGCTTTGTTACATAAGCCATTTTTGTAATGGATAGGATATATTTGATTCATATAAAAAATGATATTATGATATTTATCATTATTTTTAATCATAAAATGAAAATTATTCTTGAATGGTTATGATGGGGAATGAATTTAATCGCGTTTGGGAAGACGGAAATCCGTATGTACGTACAAACGACAATATCATTCTATTGATGGTGAAATCGTATGAAATTGGATGGTATATCAAATATAAATAATATTTAAGATTTTATTTTTATTATTTACATCAGTTATACTAATTATTATACCCATCGAAATAATGAAGTGTTTGAATAACAAACAATACCATGATGTGGAGACGGTAAGCCGTACGTACACACATATGGTGAATTTTCATTCATAGGATGGACAGAATAAGGAATATAGTTGTACCATGTTTATAATAATATAATAGTATGTATAAAGTACTAATTATATTATTTTGGAATGGAAATAACAAAAAAAGAGGAAGTGGAAGAAGAAAAGAACTTTGAAAGAGATGGTGAAATTATTACATATTCTTCATATGATTCCTTTTTAGTTGATGAAAAGGGATCCTTAGGTTGGATTTCATGGTAGGATATTTTATAAGGGGTTGGTCGAGCCAAATGGCTTTGGAGGTGTGATTTTGAGAGAGGGGAGAACCCTTTTTTAAGAGAGGTGAGGGTCACTTTAGGAAATGGTTGAAATATTATTTTATTATACAATCTTATTAGATTTATAATGGCTCAAAAATGATTTATTTAGAGGCTAAGGTGGGTGTGGGTCGAAAAACGCTCAACCAATATGTTTTAGGCAGGTTTAGGTCACCATATTAACCTTAGATTTTAGATTTAACACTTATTTAAATAGTTTATCTTTTTACATGTATTCTTGTATTATTATAATAAATAGTTAATACACTTACTATAAAATTAAAATAGAACCCCAAGAGGTTCATTAATGAAATATATATTAGTATATAAGTCCTTTGGCTGAACATTAATTTTTTTTGACGAAAATGTCATTTTATAATATAGTATTTATTTTAAAAACTTGTTTATGTCAATTTAGTCAAAATATAGCATTTTATTGTTTTTTAAAGTCCTAAAAACTTGATTACATCCAAAAAAATCATTTAATAAACCCTAACATGTCATATTAAGCTATAAAATTTATAGAATTCTTCAAAAGTCTAAATTTACATTAATCTGGAAATTTATAATATCAATTATTTTAATCATTCATTAATAAGGTAATTACTAAATCATTATTGTGTCATAATTAAATTTCATTATTTATTGTCTAAAAATTTTACATAAAATTCCATTATGTAAGAATGATTTTTAGATTTATAATAAATATTTATAGTCTAATTTATCTCATGTTTAACCCTATATTAAAAATGTTTTAGTTATGAAAATTTGAATTTAACACTTTTAACTCTCCTTTAAATAAAATAATAAGAAATGTCCTAATCTAATCCAATTAAACCAAAAGGATCAAATTTTATTCCTAAGTTTCATTTTTGTTGAAATACACTTATCGAATAGAATTATGACATGTTTTAGGGTAAAAATAATATCATTTTTACTTTTAATTACCCTATATACTTTTAACCATGGTAAATAAATGTCAAAAGTTACTATTTACAAAAAAAAATTATTTTCATCTTATTGAAACACATTTTTTATACTATTATCATCTATGTCTCTTATATTTTGGAAATCCAATTCACAGAAGCAATAAAATTACATTTTATGCAAAAATTTTAACATGCTTAGAATGTGGGAAAAAGATGATAAAAAAATCAATAAAATATTATATATCAAATTTTATTATAAAATGACTCCAATGAATTGAATTCAAATAATATAGTAATTATGTATATATATTGATTTGAAATAAATTTATATAAAATAAATAATTATTTAAATAAAAACTTCGTTTTAAACAATGATGCAGTGTTTTTCACTATTCATCAAAAATTGAATGTTTTCAAAAAAACATACAAAAAATTATACCTAATCTAATTGAGATATTAAAAATCCCAAAATAATGAAATTTTTGAAAAATAAACATTATTAAATTTCAAAAAGTGGGTATTTCTATTCCTAACGGCATGTTTGATTGGTCAGGGTGTGCTAAAACTCAATGTTGCGTACAACACAATTTATTGTATTATTCAAAGAGAAATGTATCGTGGAAGCTTGGGATGTTACATTCTTCCTCTTTCAAATAATAAAGTCCTCCAAATTTCTAAAATAGAACTGTATAGAAAATATTTGGGAGGTTCTTTATTATAGGATCTTTGGTATCCCACGTTGCATCTTCTATCTTATGGTTTCTCCATAGAACTTTTACCAGATGAGCTGTCCGGTTTCTCAGCACTTGTTCTCTGGTATCAAGAATCTCATCTGGCTCTTCACAATATGGCAGATTGGGTTCCAATTTTATTTCTTCATAGGTGTGTACGTGAATTGGGTTAGGCATGTTTTTTCCTCAATAGTGATACGAGGAACGCATCATGATATTTGGAGAGACTTGGTGGAATTTCCAAACAGTAAGTTACAACTCCAATTTTTTTAGAAGTTGGAAAGGGCCGATATAACTGGGACTTAATTTAACCTTCTTACCCAATCATATAACATCGTTCCACGGATATACCATCAAGAAAACATGATCACATACTGGAAATTCCAAATCCTTTATTTGGATATCGACATAGCTCTTTTTCCTACATTGAAATACTTTGATGTTGGTTGGGATAATCATTACCTTTTCCATTGTTTCCTCAACATGTTCTGTCCTAACATGTTTTCTTTCACCCACATCATCCCAAAAAGTTGTTGTGCGAAATCTCTTTTAGTATAATAATTCATATGGTTCCATCTAAATAATGGAATGGAAACTATTGTTGTAGGAAAAATCTACCACAGGTAAATACTAATCCCACATACCATGAAAGTAAAGTGAGAAAAATCTCAACATGACTTATATGGTTTTAATAGTTCATTCTTATTTTCCATCAGTCTGAGGGTGGTAGGTTGTTTTCAAACTATGATCAGTATTCAAGGCATTCTGAAGACTATTCTATAATCTTGATGTAAAATGGGGATCACGATTAGAAACAATTTATAGGGGTACTGAATTAAGTCATACAACTTCTTTAATATAGTCTTTCTAACCATTTATGTGGAAAATCTTCTCGTATAGTAATAAAATATGATGACTTGGTAAGATGATAAAAAATGGCCCATATTGCATCGTTCCTTTTAGGAGTCTTTGGTATCCCCGTGATAAAGTGCATTGTAATATCATCCTGTTTCCACTCAGGTATGGCAAGAGGTTTCATGAATCCTCTAGGATGTTGTCTTTTTGCCTTCACATATTGACAAACCATACATCTAGACACATAATTAGAAATCCCTCTCTTCATATTGTGCCACAAAAAATGTTCCTTCAAATCACTATAAATCATTGTGCTGCCAAGGGGTATAGAGAAATTGGAGCTATGGGCATCAACCAACAATTCCATTTTTAGATCAAGTATGTCAGGAACACAATGTCACTTCCCAAATTTCAAAATTCCATCTTCATATACGATGTCCATAAATCTCCCATCATTCACACCATTAATTTTCTTTGGAAACACATCATTAGTCTGAGACCTTTTTATCTTTTCTAGTAAAGTTTGATTTCAAACCTTTTGAAAAAGTATCAATTTTTCACCTATCATGATTATTCCCATATCCATTTTTATTGGATCCATTTACATAGGATCCCTTTAGACTCTCATATTATTGATAACTCCATGATCCTTTCTTCTAACAACATCTTCCACCTTATATTTCTTCCTCGGTTGCTTGTGTATAGTGAAATCATAATCTTTGAGTTTTTCAGGCCATCATCTTAGCCTCGTGTTGAATTATTTCAATGAGAAAATATACTTCAAACTCTTGTGGTCGATATATTACTCACATTTTCACCATAGATATTATGTCTCCAAATCAAGAACGTAAGGATTATAGAAACTAACGTAAGATCACGAGTGGGATAGTTTTGATCATTAATTTTTAGCTATTGTGATGCATAGGCAATAACTCTACCATTCGGCATAATGACACTATCATGTCCTTTATTTGAAGCATCATTATAAATAATAGACCCATCATTCCCCAAAGGTAGAGTCTATATAAGAGCATCGACTAATATTATATTTAGTTATTCAAAACATTCCTGACACACTTTCTTCCAAAAAAATTAATCCACTTTACGTGTGAGCTTGCTTAATGGGTTTTCCAATAGATAAATATTCTAGACACAACGTCAATAATGACCTGCTAAACTAATAAAACTTCATACCTCATTTATACCCATCAGTTCTGGCCATTATTTAATTGCACTTTTCTTAGAAGGATTAACAAAGATTCTATCCTTAGATACAATATGACCAATAAAAGAAATATCATTAATCCATAATTCACATTTTCTAAACATCTCATATAATTCATTTCTTCAGAGGGTTTTAAAAATAGTGCGCAAGTGGTTTTCATTATCATCATAGATTTTTTTGTATACCAAGATATCATAAATAATTACTATTACAAAGTCATCAATATATTCCTTATATGCTCTATTCATTAGATCCATGAAAAAAGTGGGTTAATTAGTTAGTCCAAAAGGCATTACTATAAACACGAAATTCCCATAACTGGTACGAAATGTGGTATTAAAATGTCTTCTTTATTCACACACAACTGATGATATCCAGATCTAAGGCCAATTCTTTAAATATTTTGAGCTCCATGAAGTTGATCAAATAAATCATCAATGCGAGGTAGGGGATACTTTTTCATTATTGTTATAGCATTGATCTCCCTATCATCAATGCATAACCTCATAGATCCATATTTTTCTTAACAAAAAGAATAGGGGATCCCCATGAGAAAACACTAGGGAGAATATATCCTTCATTACTCAATTCATTTCATTGTTTCATTAGTTATAATAATTATAAAATGTCCATTCTATATGGGTTCATCGATATAGGCCTTGAACCAGAAGTTATATCAATGGAAAACTCAATTTTTCATTTTGGAGGTTGTCTAGGTAAATCCTATGGAAACACATCAAAATATTCTTGTACTGTAGGTACATCCTCTATTAGAACATTCTTCTCCTCACCTATATTTATTTCATTATATTCCTCCCCAATCATTTAATTAAGTAGGGATACTGAGGGTGGATCTAGATAAAAATCAGATAGTGACGTTTCTTCTTTAAAGAAAAGGTATTCCTCGTCATCATCAAAAATTGCAACCTCGTTCTTCTTACAAAAAATGTTTTCATCATGTTCTGAAATCCAATCCATAGTGAAGATTATAAATAATTAAATCATGGGTATGATGATGAGATTAGTAGATAAATAACATTTATATGCCGAAATGGGAACTGATTAATATAACATTATTGCAATGACACTTCCCTTAGGATTTTTGACTGACAACTCCATTGGAAAACCAAGTTGAAAATATCTATTTTTATTAGAAAAATTGGAAGATATGAAACAATGTGATGATCTAGAATCAAATAAAACACTGGCTAAACTTGAAAAAACCTTTAAAATACTAGCCACTATGTTTTTCGAAGCATCAACCACAACAGTAGTGATTGCATAATCTTGGCATTTCTCCCTTGGACTTTTCTGAGGTATGTTTCCTTGGTGCGTGGGATAATCATTTGCATAATGCCCGATTTCTCTACAATTTTAGCATTCTACATCGACAACCTCTTTCTTTCCCTTTCAATCACAAGCATGGTGGCCTTTTTCAACACACTTGTAATTGTCTCCCATTCTCATCAGACATGTACCGAGGTGTTTCTTCCAATATTTATCATATAATGGAAATAAAAATTTTCCATTCTTCCCCATAATTCCATTTTTAGAGTGTTCAATAGATCCCTTATTCTCTTGATTTACTTTAAAGCTGTATGAAATAGAGAATTCCTTTTTTGACTTGATATCACATGAGACAATATCTTCGTATGATGAGAAGGATTGTGAGATTAAAGCTCGAAGGAGAAATAGTATTAACCCATCAATTAATAAATCAATTTTACTCTTTGGGATATGTATATAATCTGAAGCATGACTTTTTAACCTTGTAATGTTAGCCTTGTATTTTGCGACATTCTCATACTTCTTTTTCCTCAGACCCATAATTTTCCTTTCCATATCTGCTTGATGGTCATGAGGAAAGTATTTTTCTAATAAAAGCTCTTTAAACTCTTCCATTATATATTTGATACTTCTTCATCTTCTTTTTCACTCTGAATTAATGACCACCATTGGTCTGTATCTCCTGTGAGGTGATAAAATGCCATGAAAACTTTTTCCCTTTCGCTACTCCCAAAATCATGAAATATTTTCTCTAAGAAACTTATCCACAACACAGCTACAAATGGATTTATAGTCCCATTTAATGTTGGTGGTTGTTTCCTCATGAATCCGTCTAACATAGATCCTCCGTGTTGTGGATTAGGGTTCACTATACGGGTAAGGTTATTATTTATAACCCGATTGGGTTTTCCCAGTATGGTGATATGTTGATCAGAACCAGTTGCATCACCATCTCCACTATAATTATCTTGAGTAGGAGGGACATATCTACCTGAATTATTTGTGTTGATACTGTTTCGATTCCTTCCACAAAGCACTATTTCTAAACAATGGCAAGCACTTGATTATTTTATGAATCACAATACATAATTCTAAAGTTGTAAATGACATAAATTAAATCGAAAAGTTTAAGGATATAATCCATAATCATAAAAAAATTTCCTTTAGGAGCTATATACTCCTAAATCCTTTATAATGGTTTGTAAATAAAATGTGAATTATCCTAAGTATATCCCTAGGGAGTTTCATAACCAAGAGTGTAGCAAGGCATATTGTGGTGTACCAGGATGCCTCGAGTCAAGCCCGAAACTCCTTGTTGGTGTTTTAAATCATAGGTACATATGTTCTAGAGCCACCTCTTCCTTCTCCTATCCAGAAAGGGATGTATTTCTTGGAAAATAAACAAAATCACCACATCAACAAAATTCTTGGAAGTCTTCAAAACTAATACTCAATGTCTTTATTAGGGTTATGTTCTCTAATCAGAGTTTTTCTAAATATAGATTCTATGGTTTCTACTAAACTTCCTCTGATACCAACTGTAACAACCAATCCCCAGTTTTGCAGATTTAGTGCATTATTACACAACATTGGAATTATCACAAGAGATCAAGTCTCGAAAGAGCGATTGGTTTAGTATCCTTGGAATTACTAGGTAAACACATAAGATTTATATTAGAACATGTAATAAATACGATAACAAAATTTTATACCCTTTAAAAACACTTATAACCCATATCCTATCCCTGCAGGTCAACCATTAAATACTTTTTCACATATTGAGAAAAATAAAACATATAAAAGGAGGTTCTCAGATGCACAATAAGGATAACAATATAGAAAAAACATTCATAAATTAGCTTAAAAATTAATGTAAATGTATAAGACCAAAACATAATCCTTTTAAACTTAAACTCCTATATAATATGGAAAATATAAATCAAATAATTCAATTTACCTATTCACATGGATATTCTACTAGTCACATAATCATATGCATTATCAATAGACAATTTCATAATGATGGAATGCATAATGCCGAACATCATAACCCCTTAGTCAAGGCCTTGTGCCAAGACTACAAATAATATTTTGTCAAGGCCTTGTGAAAAGACACTAGTTTGTCTCATGAGATATACCGATGCCTCGAGGAGCTATAGCGAGCTCCACCTGTAACTTACTATTTCCAATTAATTCCTCATATTAAAAGGTTGAAACATAACATAAACTTTCGTATTAAAACTAGCATACAAAATGTCAATACTTTATCCATAAATGATTAATGGTATAAAAATAAATCATAAATAGTCAAACAACTCAATAATCCTTCAATACTATATAGAAGATTTGTATCATAAAAAATAAACTTCAAATAATTGTAAAATCCATCAAAGGATGTTGATATAGATGAAATCAAATCTATTTGAGAGAAATATCACTCTATATTTTGAAATCATTTAAAAGTAACATAATTATAAATGAAAACAATTATTTTAAAAATATTATTATTATCTTGTAAGGTTATTTTTTAAGTTGTTGTAATGGTGGAAAATAGACTTACTCTCTCTATAAGTTAAAATAAACATCCCTTCCTTAATATTGTTGAAAAGGTTATAAAGGACCTTGTTTGGAAAACAATAGAAAGATTCCTTTATAAAAATTTTATAAATAGTAAAACAAGCTTATAAATAACTTTAACCCATATTATAGTAAATAGTAAAAATGTTTTTAAATACATTATTATGAAACATAGACATTGATTATGAAGAGGTCCCACTAGATACTCACGTTTAAACAACCTCAGATAATGAAGAGATTGTTGAATTATCTCTTACCATGTAATTTTCCAAGATTGAGGGTATATTAACCTCCGGTATAATAGTTAAGTCACTGTTAATAAATTATACAAGAAACACATACATAAATATGATATCTTACATTATCTTAAAATATTTCTTTGTTAATAATATTTCAATTGTATCATTGTTTCGGGAGTTAACTGATTCATTTTACTATATATCCATGGTTACATAAGCCATGTTTTTTATGGATGGGATTAATTTGATTCATATAATGAATTATATTAAGTTTCTAAAAGTTATTTTTAATCATAAAATGAAAATTTTTCTTCACTGGTTATGATGGAGAATGAATTTCATCGTGTTCGTGGAGATGGTAATTCATACATATGCATGAGCGACAATATCATTCTATTGATGGTGAAATTGTATGTAATCGAATGATATATCATATATAAAGAATACATAACATGTTATATTTAATATTTAAATCAATTATACTCGGTATTATACCCATCCAAATAATGATGTTTTTGAATAAAAAACTACACTATGACGTAGAGACAGTAAGCCGTACATACACATATATGGTGACTTGTCATAAATAGATGGATTAAATAATGAATATTGTTGTACCATATTTAAAATAATATCACTGTATAAGGTATGATATTTATTATTTTGGTGTGGAAACAACATAGAAAGGGGATGTGGAAGAAGAAAATAACTTTGAATGAGGTGGTGAAATTATTACCTCTTCTTCGGATGTTTCCATTTGAGTTGATAAAAATGGATCCTTAGGTTAGCTTTAGGATTAAAGTAAGGACTCTAGGTCAATTTGAGGGTAGTTGGGAGGATATTGGATCTGGGGTTGTCCATGAAAAAGGTCTTTGGAGGTGTGATTTTTATATAAGGGGAAGTACCGTTTTATAAGATATGTGAGGGTCACTTTAGGAAATGATAGAAATATTATTTTATTATACAATAATATTCATTTTATAATGGATCCAAAATGATTTATATCAAGGATAAGGTATTTAGTGGTAGAAACCATCTCAACCTATAGGTTTTAGATAGATTTAGGTCACTATATTAACCTTATCTTATAGATTTAACTATTAGTTAAATAGTTTAACTTTTACCTTGTATTCTTGTTTTTTTATAATAACTGGTTAATAAAGACAGTATAAAATTTCTAGCGAACACAAAGTGTATTATTAATGACATATATATTATTATATATGTATTTTTTCTGATCCTTATATTTTTTGGACTATTATATAATTTAATAATATAATATTTATTTAAAAACTCATTTATGTCAATTTTGACACTATTTAGTATATGATTTCTGTTAAAGTCCTTAATACTTGATTACTTTAGAAAAATTCATTTATCCAACCAAAACATATCATATTTACCTATAAAATTTGTGGAATTAATCAAAAGTCTCAATTTACATTTATTTCGATATTTTTAATACAAATTGTCTAATCTTTCCTAAATAATGTAATTACTACATCAACATTGTGTCATAAATAATTTTAAATATTTAATGGAAAAAGATTATAAATAAAATACCATTATGTAGGATATCTTTTTATATTTATAATAAATATTTGTTGTATAATTTATCTTATATGTAACCCAATATTAAAAATGTTTTAGTTATGAAAATTTAAATTTATAACTTATAAATCTTCTTTAAATAAAATAATAATAAATGTCCTAATATAATCCAAGTGGACCAAAAGAATCATATATTATTCATAAGGATGATTTTGATCGAAATAAACTAATCCAGTAGAATTAGGACCTGTGTTAGGGTAAACATAATATCATTTTTACCTTTAATTACCCTATTTAATTTTAACCATTGTACCAAAAATTATTTTCATCTTATTAAAGAAAATTGTACATACTGATATCAATCATGTCTCTCATATTTCTTAAATTAAATTCATTGAAGTGGTAATGTTACTTTTTTTGAATATTTTTTAATGTTTCTAGAAGGTGGGTAAAAATGTTAAAAAAATCAATAAAATTTTATATATAAACTTTTATTAAAAAATGACTCCAATGAATTGCATTGAACTAATATAGGTATTAATGTATCTATTTTGAATAAAAATTAATTTAAATAAAATAAATAATTATTTAAATAAAAATTCAGTTTTAAACAATAACATATTTTTTCACTATTTATCAAAAAATTTATTTTTTCAGAAAAATACCAAAAATTAACCATAAGCTAATTTTGATATGTTATTTCCAATAATGAAGTCCATTTTAATAAATAAACTTCATAAAATTTGAAAAAGTTGGTATTACTATTCATAAAGCATAATTGGATTGGTCGTGGTGTGCTAGTACTCAATGTTGCATATAACACAAGTTATTGTATTATTCAAAGAGAGACATAACATGGAAGATTGAGGTGTTATACTTACCGAGCATTTGAGTGCTCCAATTTTTTATGTTTTATTTTACACAGCATACCAGTATGTGTTTTGTGGTTGATATTTAGGGATATTCTTTGAGTAATAATGTAATTCTCCATGTAAATAATTTTGGAATTTTATGATCTCAATTATCAAAATAATTTCATGTATGCATATATTTGAATAAGGGTAAAAAGATATATGTCCTCTTAGATGTGATTCCATGTATATTATACCAATGTAATAAAGAAACCATCAGCTCTAGAAAACTAGTGTCGGGAACACTACCAATTCTAATCTCCCAGGGTATCTGTTATGTGGGTAGGGATGGTATGAATATATTTTTTGGTGTCATGATAGAACCATAGAGTTATTCATTTTTCATGAGGATATGAGAGGGGTTGGCCTTTCATATGTTATTTTAGTAGTACACATGTATATTTTGAAAATAATATAGTGTACCCAAATTTTATACACACCAAAAGGGACCAAAATATGCCATTATATAAATTTATTGATTATTAGGTAGAAATATAACCATAAAATAGTTTATGGGAAAATTTATAATTCATTTTTACCAACATCCTTTCCATTCAACCCCCCTGAAATCTTACATT
Source organism: Viscum album (assembly GCA_963277665.1). Taxonomy (NCBI): domain Eukaryota; kingdom Viridiplantae; phylum Streptophyta; class Magnoliopsida; order Santalales; family Viscaceae; genus Viscum; species Viscum album. The sequence continues at coordinate 943,586,833 of OY728129.1, forward strand.
AACATTATCCTCAAGAATTAATATAGACTATTTTTTTAATTTTTATTATGGTAAAATTTAAATTTAAATTTTTTGATAATCTAAATTATTATTATTAATTACTATTTGAAATAAATTTTTTAAAATTCCATTTATAATGTAGAAAGTTTAAATTGAAAAAAATCACCTAAACGCGATGAAAAGGTGGTTTTCCAAGGAAAATAGTTTCAAATGTTTAAAAAACTATATAATAAAAAACATTAAATTGATTATAATAACCTAAATTAGAATAATAAATATTATATTTCAGTAATTTTACTTTTAATACCACATTAAAAATGTTATTTTGTTTTTAAATGCATAAAAATAATGGAAATTTTATAATAATAATGTGCATTGTCACCATTCTTTGAAAAAATGTCTTTTTAGAAAATTCTAAATAATTCACTACTATATAATTTTTAAATGTTGATTCAAAAAATAATGATTATTGACTGAAATAAATTTTCAAAAATTATAAATAATTATTTTTTAAATTAGCATTAAAAAGAGGAAAATGTATTTTTTTGGAAAAATAATGTTTTCAAGAATAAAATTGGATTTATTCTTATATCTTGTATTGAAAACAAATAAGTTGAATATTAAAAAATTTATTGAATATATAATATAAGTGTTTTTATAAAATAAATCCCTAAATGTAATTATTTTATATTTTAAGAAACATTTTTTGGGCCAAGAAATACAGTTCTTTAGAAAAATATTTTCTCTATTTTAAAATGGTTCTCATTTTCATTTCTATGAAATTTGTCACCAAATAATTCATTTAGTATAACTGTGTAAATAATATATTTTAATATTTTAGATTATCGTATTCATACCCTCTATTCCTACAGTTTGTAGATAAATATCATTTTAAATAATTATATTTGAAATATATGTCCTGTTTCATTTAATCTTGTTGTTGCATGTAACAGAATCTAAAATCGATATCTCACTTGGTATAACATATCGAAAAATTAAAAAATTATCTCATTAAATAATGTGTTGTTACTGGTATCACCACAAACTTTCCATCATTCTTCATCGTACACAAATAATAGTGAAATGGCCATCACATCATGATAGATTGAATGTTTATGATTATACATAATGGTCAATGGTTTCTCACATAAGGTCATAAATAAGTTATTATCTATGTAAATGTGTTGAAAAGGGAATTGAGAAAACACATATCCTTAAAATATCAACTAATGTATGATTATATCTCAATCAAATGATTATTTCTATATGGGTCTCTTAACTAGATCATCATTTGAGTTATTATGGAAAAATGAATATTCTTGGTAGGAGTGATCATAAATGAATTTTTTCAAAGAACTAATTTTGTTATATCCCAAAATATCATATTAGAGAGGATACCTTTTATAAAAAGATATTTAAATTGATACATATTAATTAGATAACAATTTGTGCCCAACATCCACATAGAGCTGGGGGATGTGAGATATGAAAATATGACTAGGATCTCAGACTGAGAGTTGGTGTGTGAATTAGTGGTTTATTATATTTGAAGCTTCATTCTATGGGATATATAGACATTGAGACATTAAAAAGGCATGAGACAATTGGGTAAAAGAAACATCCCCTGAGGTAGTGGCCCGAGGAACTAGATCGAGAGAAGGGATGATCTCGAAAGAGAAATTTCTTCCACTCTTTTTATTCTTCAAGTTATTGTAATTTCATGATGAATGTACTAAATATATAAATTTTTATGATATTCATAATTTTTAATTGTTTCAAGGGTATGGAATGTATTAAATAAAATCTCATTACCTATTATAGATTTATTTTAAATCATAGAATAATGTTTTTTCTTCCATGATTGATTTCATGCAGTAATTTATCCCAAATAAAATGGATATTTGGAAAATGAATTTATAGTTATTAAGGTTTATGATGTTAAGAAATAACTCAGAATTCACTAATATTGATATAATTTCTATGTTTTTTTGTAAGTTCACATTGTATCATTTTTTCTAGTGTTCACATTTTCCATTTATCATGAGATTCATTTATACCCTACTACATGTACTGATATGATGAGAGCTGGGGATCACCAAGATTTTTACCATAAACCAATGCAATTTAATTATAAAATACTCATGTTCTATTTCCTCCTTTATGAATCATGTATTCTCATGTTTTGATAAATATATTATTCTAGAAGAGAGATTATTGGGAATGTTTCACCACTAAATTGTAATTAGGTGTCTCAGATCTATTTGTACATAGTATTATAAAACATTTATAGTTAATAATAATGTGATAAAAGAGATTCATTCTCAATTTAGCTCAATTATGTTTTCCCTAAATCCATACTTTTTTCATTCCATTCATTTTATACTATTTTCACTCTATTCTACAACACATTCACCAAGTCTTTATCACTTTTTATCTGTTTTTTTCATCATCCTTCGATTGTTTTCCCATTTGTAGGTTTTTATTGTTTTTTGGATTATCAGAATTGATTCCTTCCTTGTGGGTTTTAACATACTCATCATAATATAGTGTTATTATATATTATAAATTTTACTATTATTATTGTTCATCGAAACAAGAATGATAATTGGCATCATTGGAAGGGTATGAATGTGTGTCAATAAAATTATAAAATATAAATATATAATTATATTAAAAAAAACTGAAACCATGTATTTCTCTTATGTTGTGTTCTTATCATGGTATTATATCACTATAACATACATGGACAGAATAGAATTATCTAAATCATATCTTAGAAATTCTATTCATAATAGTTTATATCATTTTACTAACCTAAGAATAAAAAATAAAGATAATATTGAAAAAAAATAAATTCATTGGGATACAAATATTTATCTAAATCATAATCCACTACATCCTATATATCATGTCACTAAAATACATAAACATAGTGGGTTTCAATTACCAATCATATCAACAAAACCACTACGTATTAGTATTGTGGCAAGGACTAGGAATTATGAAATAACATTATATTGCCTCTCTATGATACCCTCTATTAGTGGTAACTATATTTAAGAATCTCATGATTTTATGAAAAAAATCTACAATAATGTATAGAAATTATAATTATATTGAATTATTAATGTGTATATTAGGTTGTGGGTGTTCCTATTTTTTTGAGAAAAAGGTCTATAAGCTAGTTCCAAAACAAAGATTAATATAATTTTATCAATTGATTCCAAGTATTCAACGTATTTTTCATGAATTGTTTTTCATAATGTATATACATTTTGGTGAGGAAACAATTATAGATTTTTCAATGAGAAGGTTGAGTATTTTCAAATATAATGGGAATGATATCAATGGATTACTATGTATATTTTCCAGAATCATCTTTCTCCACAACTCTTAATTGAAATATTTTATAATGGTAATACCCCATACACCCAAAACCTAGTAGACTAGTGCTTTGGTTGTAATATACCCCACATGATAGTTGAGTAGGTCAAGAACATTATGAAAAATCATGACCTGAATTCTAAAAATATAATTTTTAGGAGGATAATTATTCATATGGGTGAGTATTTTGTGTAGGTTTATTTAATTTTAATTAATAATTCAGATAGATAACAATGAAACCACTATTAAATGTTTCGTCTTATAGATATATGTTGTGCCAATTTAGATCTACCCAATCGAAAAGTCCACATTTTCTAAATTTGAAGACATTATAAAAAAAATCAGGATAAAAATTACCCATTCTCAAATAAAAATAAAGTTTGTCACTAAAATATCTCTAATATATATTATATTGACACATCGGTGTTGAAATAACCCTCTACCCCAAAGTAGTCAAATCATTATATTAATTAATTTCGAAAACATTCTTAGATGTTAAAATTATAACACTGATTTGGAAGGTCTAGTTAGGATACAGATCAATATGGTAGACTCTAAAAAAACTATCATTCATAATTTTGAATCTCTAAGAGGATGAATATTGAGGTTTCAGAGAAAATAAAAACTCTTAAAGAAACACATAAATGACCCCTGGGGAAAAGGAGATGGATTTATTCATAAGGTCGGGTTTGAAAACACAATAACATGTTACTATACAACCTTTCTAATATGACATATATGATCCATGTGATTCTATAAATAAAAATATAGAAAAGTTCATTTCTGAGAATGTTTTTTAGTAATTTATAATTTAAACTAAATTACGAATTATTGATTGAAAGATATAAAAATTTTAATATGAAATTTAAAATTAGTACAAAATATCGAAATAAATTTAGTTTTACGGATATGGAGGAAAAATAACATTTTATAGTCATTATTCCCCTCTCATTCAAATCCTTCAGAGTAAAAAAGAAGAATTATCTGACATTCTTTGAGATGCTCAAACTGATTACCCTGATATGAAATTTTTTAAAAAACATAGATAAATTAACTACACATTAAAAATTTATTAAGAGGTTTCTGTACAAAAAATTTATGTAGAGTAGATTTAAACTATCATCTTATTATGAGGACCAGTTTTTCATATGACTTGTACTGAGATACAGGGGGTGAATTAGTGTTGGGGACTATTTAAACCAATATTAACTTTTAATCCATATACCTCCCAGATATATTTGGATCGTCGTTCTTATATTATCTTTTCCATATCATATGCAATAATATTAAAGATGTAAAGACAATATAATAATGTTATAATAAGAATCACTACTCAATAAGAGTATCTGTGTAACACCCCAAGATTTCATAGAATGTTATCTCTTAAAAAATAATTAAATTACTTGCACAATACGCAACACCAAGTTCAAGCACACCACGACTTACAAAACTAGCTGTTCAAAAAGTGGTTATGAATAGTATTAACAAAAATTTGAATTTTATATACTCCATATAATTTTATAATCCATATTATTTGTTTCTAAGAAATAATATAAGAACAAATTTGTTTTTTTCTGATAAAAGATATAATTTTCAAAAAATGAAATTTTACCACCTTTTAATAGAGAACATTTTTTAAAACCAATATTTTTAACTTTTATATATTCAATTTAATTAAATTTAACTCTGCATTTGAAGCGGTGCATAAAAATTTAGTTTGAATTAATTTTTGGTACTTTTTTGATAACTTTTTTATTTTGATTAATAGTGAAAAATACTAAATTTTAATTGAAAAAATCTTTTTGAATCAAAATAATTTATAATGTTAAAGTTTGAATATGAATGGTTTGAATGTATAATTAGATAATTTTTTTATCATTTAATATAATTGATGTCATTATACGTAATTTCACATTTAAATTTGACATAATCACAACTCAATATTTTGAATGTTTTTACTTTTTAAAATACCTGCCTTTTGGTTTTGACAACGAGAATTAATTTTAAATTAATTAATGAAACATCTATGTTTCAAATTTGGAAAATATAATTCATTTTTTAATTTTTAATATAAAAAATTTATTAGGGTGTTTTTCTGGTATTTTTCTAAAAACATTCCATTTTTGATGAATAGTGAAAAACACTACGTTATTGTTTTAAACCGACTTTTTATTTAAATAATTTTTTATTTTATCTAAATTTATTTTAAATAAATAAATATATATATATTTATATAATACCAATATATTTTCAATCAAATTCATTGGAGTCATTTTATAATAAAATTATATGTATAGAATTTTATTGAACTTTTTCACGCCTTTTACCCACTTTCTAGGCACTTTCCAACATTGCATAAAACGTAATTTTACTACTTCTATGAATTGAATTTCAAATATTCAAAAGACATGGTTTTCATCATTAATAAAAATTTGATTCAATAAGATGAATATAATTTTTGTTGAATAGTGACCTTTTGACATTTATTTTCCACAGTTAAAAGTAAATAGAGTAATTAAATGTAAAAATGATATTATAATTTACCTAACACATGTCCTAATTATATTGGATAAGTTTATTTCAACTAAAACCAAACTTAAGAATAAAATATGATCCTTTTTTCTGAATTGCATTAGATTAGAACATTTATTATTATTTTACTTAAAGAATATTTTTAATTGTTAAATTCAATGTTTAATAACTATTCCATTTTTAATAGAGCATTATACATGATAGAAAATTGACTAAAAATATTCATTAGAAATATATATATATATTTCCTATATAATTGTATTTTATTTATAATTTTTAGAGATTAAATAGTTAAATTTATTTTTGACTCAATGATGATGCAGTAATTTCATTATCATTGATTGATTAAAATGATTGATATTATGAATATAAAGATAAATGTAAATTGAGTATTTTGATGAAATACAAGAATTAAATAGGTTAATATGACTTGATAGGTTTGATTAAATAAATTTTTTAAGGGATAATGTTGTTATGATATTAACAAAAACAAAATACCGAATAGTGTCAAAATTGACATAAATGTGTTTTTAAAACAAATACTATATTATTAGATTGTATAAGATTTCTAAAAATACAAATTTTGGCCAAAGGACCTAGATGAGGTTAGATATTTCAATAAGTTTACACTTGGGGTTTTCTTGGATTTTTATAGTAGGTTTATTAACCATTTATTACAATAAAACAAAAGGACCTGGTAAACGTTAAAATATTTAACTAAGAGTTAAATCTAAAGGATTGGGTTAATATAGTGACCTTAACTTGTCGACAACCTATTGGTTAAAAGGATTTCAACCTATACACACCATAAATTCAAAAATAAATCAATTTTAATCCATTATAAATTTAAAATTATTTTATAATAAAATAATAATTCAAACACTTCCTAAAGTGACCCTCACCTCTCTTATAAAAGAGTACTTCCCTGTTTTCAAAATCACAACTCCAAAGACATTTGGATCAGCCAAACCATGCCCATATATTCTCCCAACATCCCTCACTTCAACCTAGAGGCCTTCAAATCATCATAAAGCTATCTTATGGAGCCCTTTTGTTCAAATAAAAATGAAACACCCAAATAAGATGTAACTATTTTGTCACATCTCTCAAAGTTCTTTTCTTCTTCCACATTCTCTTTATTTGTTATTCCCATAAAAAAATAATAAATCCAGTACCATATAAATACTATTATGTTATTATAAATATGGTACTACCATAATCATTAATCTATCCATCCTATGAATGACAATGTCAGCATGCGTGTGTGCATACGACTTACCATCTCCACGTCGTGGAGTAATTTTTTATTGAACACTATTTTATTTGGATGGATATAATGAGGATTAATATATATATATATATAAATGAAAATAAAATGCTAATTTCTTTTTAAAATTAATATACCATCCAATTCCAAACATTTTAATCATTAGGGAAATGATATTGCTGCTTGTGTGTAGATACGGCTACCGTCTCCATGACACGGTGAGATTCATTTCCAGGTTCATCATTCAATGATGATTAAAAAAAATATATTATTAATAAGTATGTAATATATGAAATAATACTGCTACATGATATATATATATATCTATATATTTATTTACTTACATATATCTTATTCACTAACTTCCATTCAACGCGATATGAAAACGAAACAACGTTCAAGTGTACAGACGACCTACCGTCTCCATAAATGGTTTTTTCCATTTAATATATCTATCTATTATACCTATTTATATTATAAATATATATTATATATAAATCATGTTTTATATTATGGATTATTTAAATCCTGATTTAAATGATACGATCAAGAATAAAAAGTTAAAACACATACGATAAAGAAAACTATTATTATTCGAAATGTTAATTTAACATGGATATCATTATTAAATGGGTTGTATAAAGTCATAAATTAATCATGTATGATATAAAAAATATTAATATGGTTCTGGTATAATTTAATAACAAACTATAGTGATTATACATTATGTTAGACGTACCCTTGACCAATGGAAGGTGCAATGAAAGGGTTAATTTCTGAATCTCTTTATTATCTGAGATTGTTTATGTATAAGTGTTTTCAAGGAGATATTTATTATCCACATAAATGTTTTATAAAAGACATTTTAAAATGATTCTTGCATGGTACTCTTTAACTAAAACATCAATTTAAATGTTTTAAATATTTATTCTTCAAAATCATTCTCATTAATGTCAATGTTTTCAAAATGGTGTTAAAAATTTATTTATACAGACATGATTGATTTAAAATGATAATTCCATTCAAATCTTTCAATTTGGTATGGGAAAATTTTATTCAAAAATCTTTTTTAAATTACTTTCTTTATAAATGTGGGAGTTTAAAATGGTTTCACCAGAGGGATATTTCTCTCAAAACGTTTTACTGAACGTTTTATTCAATGCCAACATTCTTTACTGGATATTATTCTTGATTAAGGATGATTTATTATAATAAAATCTTATATATTTAATTGAATTAGTTATGATATGTTTGACTGTGGATTTTCTATTTTTATACCCTTCATGGTTTTATGGTTGATGTATTGACATTTTAATATGCATGTTTTAATACAAATATTTATGTTATGTTTCAATATATTTTATATGAGGAATTAAGTGGACATAGTAAGTAACGTGTGGGGACCGCTATAACCCCTCGATGCTTTGATAAGTCTTATGAAGAAAACTAGTGTCTCAGGTGATGGCCTTGAAAAAAATTTAAATTTTAGTCTTGGTATGTGGCCTTAACTATGTGGTAATGATGTCTGGTATTAGGCATTCCCTAATAATGGAATTAATTATTAGCTGTGATTATTCCAAGTGCATGTTTATATGGTAATATCTGATTTATTTTTTTGTATATTATGTTCATGATTATGTTTAAGAGTCTGTTGTTTTATTACATATCTTACCTTAAAAGTTTATAGCTTCCAATAAATTATTTAACCTTACTGAGCATATGAGCTCACTCCTTTCTAATTTTTTGTTTTCATAGGATTCCATGAAATGTATTCTATTTGATTCGCATGGTTAAGCTAAGGTAATATTGGAGTTCTGAATAGATTATTTATTTTGTGTTTTATATTTAAATGTGTAATGTAAAATTCATGTATGTAATATATTTTCCAAGACAACACAAATGATTGATCCTTGGAGACATGATTCATTGTAATCATGCCAATGTAAAAAAATAATGCACCGGATCCATGCTTCTGGGGTCAGGGTATTACAATTGGTATTAGAGGAAGCTTATTATATCCATTGGAATCTAGGTTTATAAAAACTCTAATTAGAGAACATTACCCTAATAATGACTTTGGGGATTAGTATATATGAACTTCTTAGAAATTTGGTAATGTATATATTTGGTGTACTGTCCATGATATACATCCCTAATTGGATAAGAGCTTGTAGAGGTGGCTCTAGAACAGATATACTTAGCAGCAAAAACTCTATCAAGGAGATTTAGGTCTGACCAAGGGTATCCTGGTACATGACAACGAGCCTTGCTGTAATCTCGGTTATGACACTCCTGGGGGATTTTCTTAGGATAATTCAAATTTTCATTACGAGCCTTTATGAAGGATTTAGGAGTAAATTCTTCTTCAATGATTTTTTTATGATTATAAATTTTATGCATAATCTTTTCAATTTACATTATGTATTTTACAATTTCATAATTATGCATTGCGATTCATAAACTAATCTAGTGTATTCCATTTTATAGAAATGGCGCCCAATAGAAGTAATGAGAACTCCAAAAATACACATGATCCAAAGAGTAAGAATGATCATATCTTTTAAATTATCAAGACAACATTAAAAGGGAAATAGTCTCCCACATATTCTCATCATATTAATAAATAATATAATGTGTTAATACGATAAGTAATTAATTCTCTACGTCCTATGTCTTTGAAGGGATGAAAGAGAAGAAAATGAGGGTAGAGAGAAAGATGGATAAAGGGAAGAGGGGAAAGAATGATTCTCTAATATGTGATAACTATAGAAAGAGTCACCTTGGTAAATGATTGAAGGGAATGAAAGTTTATTATAAATTTAGAGAAAAAGGACACGAATAATGTGATTTCAAGGGTAAGAAAAAGGTTTCAAATGTACAAGGATTCATCTACAAGGCATTGGGACACTACAAGAATCAATGTCCAAATCATCAGATTTTTCCCCAAATGAGGCAGTTGGATTATAATCATGTTACGATAATACCTTAGATGAAGAGGAATGACTTGTTTTCCTATGTTGTTATTAAAGAATGTTTTAATTTGAGTGTTGTATCAATGGTGTAATAGTTATATGAATAATGGAAATAAAAAAGGATTGTAATTTAGTACTATTTCATCGAGGATTTCAGATTATGTGGTTATAAGAAAAGATGCTCAATAAAAAGATAAATTTTTTAGAAAGTACATAGTTGAAGTAATGATAAACCTTAATATGGTATTGATACTGAGGTAGTGATTTAGGAATAAGATATTATTTATTTGGATAAATTATATTCGATATTCTTGACTACTTTGAAACTAATTAATTATTTGTTTATTCCATTACTTTTGGAGTTTACATCATTTTGGGATATAATGAGTATAACTAGTACTCTATAAGGAATAGGGAAACATGAATTTAATAAATAAGATTTTATTGTAATTCTGGGTGTTATTTTGTTTTAAATGAATACATGATGATGTTATTGACATGTTATTACATGGGAAAAAAATATCTTCATTGTGTTTACCATCATTATAGATTTTGGAATGTGAGTTTGGACATAGGTATTTGGGTAAGTATAAAGGTTTTATGGGATTAAGTTTGATGTTGGATTATATTTTTAAGGTTAAAGAATTTATGATGTTTTTTTGTATTGATATAAAAAAGGGAAACCTTGAGGTTGGGCGCCAACCATCCACGTATGGAAAGGTCGCGAGACTTTAACCACAACTGAAGAGCGACAAAGGTGAATCACCTACCACTGACCTACATAATGTCATGGTTTTTATAATTTAGTTTTTTTAAATAGGATAACAAAGGAATTATAAATTCATTATTTTTGGAACCCTATTCGATTTGTATAAATAGAATATTTTTGAATTCAATTATCTTTTGAAGTGAACTATGAGTTTGTAGAAAGAATTAGATGAAGGATGAAACTCTATTTTTCATGTATATTTTACCCCTTATTCTATGAATATATTAATTCGTAAAATTTATGGAAGGGATCTTAAAAACCAATATGTGTTTTTCTAATACCTTATGTTTTGTTGAACAAATGATATTTAAAATCATCATAGATTGATGGCTTTGGGCCCTCGATTTTACATTTTTTTGTGATTGATGACCTCAATCACTCCATAAATATATTTACATTTTCCCTATAATTATGTGTCTCTAATTTACATAAATGTTATACTAATCAGAATCTAAATTTGTTGGTGATTGTTTTAATTTCCCTTTCTCTCTTATTAAGACTAAATATTGTTAACCCAATATCCGATGTGGGTTTTCCACAAAGTTATTTTTCTATTTTTATCCTTTTATTCTTTACGAATAATTTCTAATTACGAGGATTAAATTTATTGAGGGAGGGGAGAATGTAACACCCCATGATTTCACAGTACGTTAACTCTTCAAGGTAATTCAATAACTTGTTCTAAACGTAACACCGAGTTCGAGCACCCCATAACTTACCAAACTAGCCATTCAAAAAGAAGTTATGAATAGTATTAACTGTATTTTTAATTTTATATACTCAATATAATTTTAGAATCCATATTATGTGTTTCTTAGACATAATATAGGAACAAATTCATTTTTTAGATAAAAGAAGTATTTTTCAAAAAATACAATTTTACTACCTTTTAATAGAGATCCCTTTTCAAAACCAATATTTGAAACTTTTATATATTCTATTTAATGAAACTAAAATTGTCTTTTAAAGAGGTACATAAAATATTTATATTTGGAAAATATTTGGTACTTTTCTGATTACTAAAATATTTTGATGAATACTGAAAAATAATAAATTTTAATTGAAAACAACTTTTTTGATCGAAATCATTTGTGGTGGTAAATTATTAATATGAATGGTTCGGAAGTATAATTAGATCATATTTTTATGATTTAATAAAATTTAGTTCATTATAAGTAACGTTACATTTAAATTTGACATATTCACATGCCAATCTTTTGATAGTTTTAACATTTAAAAAACATGCTTTTTGGTTTTGACAACGAGAATTAATTTTAATTTAATTATTTCATCTTCTATGTTTTGAATTTGGTAAAATGTAATTAATTTTTGAATTATTAATATCAAAATTATCATAGGGTTATTTTTTTGTATTTTTCTGAAAACTTATGGTTTTTGATGAATAGTGAAAAACCCAATGTTATTGTTTTAAATAGATATTTTATTTATATAATTATTTATTTTATTTAAAATTATATTAAGTAAACATAGATATATAATACCTATATATGTTAAAATTAATTCAATGGAGTCATTTTATAATAAAATTAGATGTATAAAATTTTATTTAACGTTTTAATGTCTTTTACCCACTTTCTAGGCGCATTTGCAAATTTGCATAAAACGTAATTTTACCGCATATGGGAATTAAATTTCAATATTATGAGAGATATATTTGAAATTATTAAGTAAAATGTGGTTCAAGAAGATGAAAATAATTTTTGGTGAATAGTAACTTTTGACTTTTATTTACTGTCGTTAAAAGTAAAGAGGGTAATTAAAGGTAAAAATGATAATATAATTATCATAACACATGACATAATTCTATTTAATAAGTGTATTTCAACCCAAAAAGTCCTTAGTAATATAATATGATCCTTTCGGCCCACTAGGATTAGATTAGGACATTTATTATTATTTTACTTAACGAAGAGTTAAAAGTGTTAAATTCAAATTTTAATAACTAAACCATTTTTAATATAGGAAAATAAATAAAATAAATTATACTATAAATATTAATTAGAAATAAAAAAATATTTCCTACATAATATTATTTTATTTATAATTTTTTGATATTAAATAATTAAATTTATTTTATGACACAATGATGGTTCAATAATTACATTCTCTATGAATGATTAAAATAATTGATATTATAAATATATGAATAGATGTAAATTGAGGCCTTTGATTCCATACACGAATTCTATAGGTTAATATGACATGTTATGGTATATTAAATAATTTTTTTATGTGAAAATGTTTTTAAGACATTAACAAAAACACAATACCAAATAGTGTCAAAATTAACATAAATGAGTTTTTAAAAAAATACTATATTATTAGTTAATATAATATTTAGAAAAATATATATTTTCCGCCAAAATAAATAAATAAGGTTATATATATCAATAATTAAACTCTCTGGGTTTTATCGGATTTTATAGTAAGTTAATTAACCATTTATTATAATAATACAAAAGGACATGGAAAAAGTTTAACTATTTAACTAAGAGTTAACTTTAAAATATTGGGTTAATATGGTGACCTAATGTTATCTGAAACCTATTGTTTTAAAGGATTTAGTCCCATCCCCGCTTTATCTTTGAAATAAATCAATTTTGATCCATTAGTAACTGAATATTATTTTATAATAAAATAATATTTAAAACGTTTCCAAAAGTGACCCTCACCTCTCTTATAAAAGGGTACTTCACATTTTGTCAAAACCACACCTCCATAGCCATTTGGTTAGGCAAAAACCTGCCCAAATATCCTCCCAACTCCCCTAATTTTATCCAAGATTCCATCCCTTGAGAAAAAACCCAACCAAAGGATCCATTTTGTTCAAATCAAAAGAAAATAACCTAATAAAAGGTAATTATTTTATCACCTCTATCAAAGTTCTTTTCCTCTTTTAGTTTCTCTTTCTTATTTATTTCCAAACCAAAATAATAACTTCAATTCCATATACATTTTAATATGTTATTATAAATATGGTAAAACCATAATAAATTTTCTATCCATCCTATGAATGATAATGTCACCATGTGTGCGTACATACGACTTACTGTCTCCACGCTGTGGTGTAATTTTTTATTCAACACTATGTTATTTAGATGGATATAATAATGATTAATATGTGTAAAAAATAAATATTTCCCTTTACAATTAATATACCATCCAATTACACACATATTAATCATTACGGAAATGATATCGTCACTCTTGTGTACGTACAAGTTACACTCTCGAGGACACAACAAGATATATTTTCAGGTTTTCCATTCTATGATGATTATTAAAATATTTATTATTTATAAGTATGTAATATATGTCATAATAATTCTACTGGAGATATATGCATGTAAATATGTATGTACTTACATATATCTTATTCACTTACAGTCATTCAATATGATATTTAAATAGAAACAACATTTATGCGTACGTACGGAATACCGTCTCCATAAATGGTGTTTTCCATTTGATATATGTGTCTATTATACATATTTATATTCTAAATATATATTATATATAAATAATGTTTTATATTCTGGATGTGTTTAAATCATGATCTAAATGATACGATTAAGAATGACAAGTTAAAACACGTACGATAAAGAAACCGATTATTACCCAAAATGTCAATTTAACATGGAAATTATTATTAAATTGGAAGTATAAATTCATAAAGAAATAATTTATGATATAATAAATATTAATTTGGTTCTTTTATAATTTAATAACATACTACGTCCATTATAAAAGAGGTTAAACGTACCCTCGACCAACGGAATGTGCAGGGTAAGTGTTAATTCCTCAATCTCATTATTATCATTGATTTTTTATGTGTATGTATTTTCTAGGACATATTTATTATCCATGTCCATGTTTCATAAAAGTTCCTTCAAAATGATTCTTTTATGGTACTATTTAACTAAAAATTCATTTTAAATTATTTAAATATTTATTCTTCTAAATCATTCTCATTAATGTCCATGTTTTTATAATGGTTTTAATGATTTAATTATATAGATATGATTGTTTAAAAATGTTAGTTCCTTTAAAAAGTTTAAAGTTGTTTGGGAATCTTTGATTTAAAATATCTTTTAAATTAAGTTCTTTATAAATGCGTGACATTTAAATTATTTCCCAATTAGTCATATTTCTCTGAAAAAGTTTTACTGATCATTTTCAACTATGTCAACATTATTTACTAGATATTATTCTTGATTAAGGATGAATTATTATAATACAATATTTCATATTTTATCGAAGGATTTATGATATTTTTGACTATGGGTGTTCCATTTTTATTCCCTTCATCGTTAATAGATGATGTTTTGAAAATTTTTATGCAAGTTTTAATATGATGTTTTATGTTATGCTTCTACATTTTCATATGAATAATGTAGTGGACTTAGTAAGAGAAGGTTGTGGCCTACTATAGCCCCTCGATGCAACGGTAGGTATCATTAGACAAACTTGTATCTTGGCATATGGCCTTGAAAAAAGTGTTATTTTTAGTCTTAGTGCAAGTCCGTGACTATGTGGTAATGATGTCTAGATTTAGAAACTCACTCATTATGAAATTAATTATTACATGTGATTATTCGACTATTAGAATATCCATGTTCATGTTTATATGGTAATTCTTGATTTATTTATCCATATTAATTTCAATTATAGGTTTAAAAGGTTGTTTTATTTATTACACATCTTTCCATAAATGTTTATCGCTTCCAATAAATTATTTACCGTTATTGATCATCTGAGATCCCTCCTTTATTATGTTTTGTTTTCCCAGGATTCCAAGAAATGTTTTATGTTTGATATGCAGGGATAATCTTGGGGAATATTGTCATTCTCAACGGATTATTTATGATGTGTTCTATGTTTAATTGTTTAATGTAACATTCATGTATTTAATATATTTTACAGGACTACTAAACTGATTGGTCCTTTGAGACTTGATTCATTATAATCATGCTAATGTATTGAAATAATACACCATCTCAAGGGTTTTTTGGGTCGGGACATTACAATATAGTCCTTTCAATTGTTATAAATAAAATAACCAAAAAATAAATTAGAAAATAAACATTTTTTGTTGATTATAATGAGAAGGATACATCCTTACACTCATGTAGTTCAATGTAAACAATCCAATAGTGTGTGTTTTACAAAAGACAGATGGATCTTTATACTGCCTCCTGCTATAGTATTCTCCTAGTCAAAAAGGGTTTGCAACACTATGAAAGTCCTCCACCTATTGAGTCAATTTTTATGTCATAAATATTCTTTGTTCATTGAAAACATTCTTTCCAATACTTTCATCTCATGTATCATTATGCAAGAAACACTTCTTACATTTTCCCATTAGAAAACCAAATATTGCACAATCTTATTCTTTTATGGGTCATGATTATATGACTATGTTGTGGATTGATGGACCTTGAATTTTCATGGTTTCAAATTATAATTATATGATATCATTTTGTTGACTGAATGTTTTTCTCATCGTCATACAGTTTTCATTAGTAAAAAACCAAATACACTGACATCTCTTATTATTAATTTTCTTACTAGAATCACAAAATTACTTTTTGATTATTAAATAAAGTAAGATCATCTCATCTTAGGATCATCACATTCGATACGGCCTTGATGAATCAATATAGATTGGTCACAATCAAATTCTTCATGGAAAAATAATAATATATAATAATGAATATGCGTCTTCTTCTCATCCTTAAATACTCAATACCAACACATAAGTGTATCGGTATACTTTATAAACTCTTCTTACATGGCATAGATACGAGTTTAGCTGCACATCTAGTACTTCTCCAAAAAATCAAACTATGAGTGTTTTATCATCTATTTACAATTTGTATCAACTAGGTACGCACACAGTCCGACTTCTTGAAACACAGCGGGGGTATTATAACTAACCACTTGTTCACTAAAAAATGATATTCAAATCTTTTGTATGCAAAGCTCCCTGGAAAAGATCACAACCTTCCCAAGAAAAAAAATCCATTAAGAAACAAAATAAATATGAGAAGCTCCCAGAGTTAACACGAAATATCTCATAATAACAAAGAAACCATTAATAAGAAGCATTGGCATCAGTCAAGTCTTTTTTATTATTTTTTCGATACTCAATATCGCATGGAAATCCAACTTCATAGAGCTCGCCTTCTTCCATGAAATCAGATAATTTCTGGAGTTTCTCAATTATTTTAATCCCAAATAAAGCTAGGGTCTCTGTATATTTATAGTTTCACCCATATACAATTCTCCAACACCTCCTGGGTATATCTAATATCACTGAAAAATATCTATGTGATTATCCCCAATTCACGATGTTGTTTTCATGTTTATTGTTATCATGGAGACCACTATCAAATAATTGCTTGTGCATGATTCTCCTATTCCCATAATGAAATATATGACCATCACCATTCACAATGAGGTATATTATTACAGAACTCCTACATTCACGTAGATCCACATTTCGTAAATGTGGGTAATTTGGTCAAAATAATCACTCCTTAATGAACCATCCTATACAATATCCAATCTTCCTAAAACTAATTCATTTTCCATATTTTCATAAGACCAGAATTTAAATCCATATTTCATGATTCCTTTACTCCAATCAATTATAAACCTAATTCTTCTTTTCAAGCATTAGGAAATGATATCACCTTAAAAATATACTTTTTTAACACCAACTATATTAAAAAAATTAACATCATTGCAAAAAAACATGATTACTTTATTTATGAAAATCATATTGCATTATATTTAACCTTTTATTGGTCACCTTTTTCATCATCCAGTTTACTGAGGAATGTATTATATCTTTTATGGATTCAATCAAAATCATTATTTATAATAAAAATTGAACATGATTGGGAATATATTTTATAAACATTTCCTTTATATGTATTGCATTCGAAGTTCTCTTAAAAACATATTATATTTGTGAAAAGAAAATAAAGAAAGCATCATAATAATTACATAGATAAATAACCAACCATGAAATGAAATGTGATCAAATGAATCCATAAAAACTCTATAGAAATCACCATGAAACTGAATCTCTTCTAAATATTCACATGTTTCATGGAATATGAAGACATGAGAACATTATAAAATATCCATTGAAGTTAGTGTTGAATAATCACATTTACTACAATGATATATTATTATCTCATTGAAATCCAATTGAAAATTAGTTGAAAAAATGCAATCCATAAACAATGTCGTCTCTTTAATATCCACAATTTTATTTGTTGGAAATACTTAAAAAGTAATTTATAATGAATGTATCAATATGTGGAACTATTATCTACTCTCCCCCTTTTATTTTTCAAACATTCATTTCATATTATATCATTTTTATTGATAGTAATTACGAACTTCATGGAAAAAAGGGTAACAGTTCATACAAAAGATATGTTCTATACATCATTTCACAGTAAGTCTACTTGAGATGCGCATAGTGTAGAAAACTCGATGATTTTTGTTGATAATAAAAATTCCATTAAAAATGATCATGATTACCTAAGAAATGATAACTCATATACATGTCTTCAAGGGTTATTAAATTTCATTCTAAAATGAAATTACTAATTTTGAGATGAATATTGTTGTGAAAAATAAAATTGAAACTCATGCACTCACTTCAAAAAATGGATTAGAAATATTCAAGTGCAACAGACCTAATTAATTTCTTTTGTAAAATTCCATTCTTCTAATTTCACTGAATAATTAAATTTCACTACCATTGTAAGAAGTTAGTTATTTTTATTGATAAAGGATAGTAGTTTGAGATAAATTTTTTATCCCCTGACATGATCTTCTAGAAATTACCAGAATAATAATATTTGTTACTAATTGAAATAATAATTCATGATGCTTCTTAATTTTTCTCCCCCTCTTGGAAAAAAATCTCAACATTTTTATAATGGTTGATCTCATCTGGAATGTATTTAATGAAATTTCAGTAGGTAGAATTAACAAGAATGGTTCTTGAATATTATGATAGTTCATATTAGACAACATTCAAAACACCACCAATGTTGATCTTCTAGATCATTTATTCTTCAAAATATCATTAAATAAGATTAAAAATGCAATATTCTTTCTCCCAACTATTTCGAATAAAAAATCACATTATTAAAAATAATCCTGGATTTTCCTCCATTGTATTTGAATTTAAATATGATTTGAGTAATCATTAATGGACGGTATCATCTTCATCTTTGTTATCAAGAATTGATATCAGTTATTACATCTTGGGTTATCCCAATGATAACTTGATTCACCATAAATTCCATGAATTCTAAGATCAAATACATTTCACAGTGATTTAAATTAATAAGATGGATCTTATATGCTTCATTAATATGAATATCAGGGTTGATATAATTTTCTAAACCATGTTTCTCCATTTTCACCATTATTAATGCATGGAAATATTACCATAAATTTTAATTTATGTCTTGGAAGCATAGATCACATCACATCCTATTCTTCATTGCGATGATTTTTTTTCTTAACATCCTTCATGAATGATACATTAATACTCCTTTTAGGCCTACTTATTTATCTAGTAGTAAGGTTAAAAAACCTTTTACAATGTGTTTATATTTCTTGTATCTCTCAAATAGAACTACTTTATCAAAATATATTCCATTTCATGACAACCCCTCATGAATGTTTTCTTCATCAGGTGGAATCTTCTCCTCCCCCTTTTCAATAGAGTCGTTTTTCCTATTACATTTTTCATGTTCTTCCCAAATAATTTGGCTAGATAACTAACTTATCATTAGGAACTGCGGCAGCATGTTTAGATCTTTCAAATGGTTTTGTTTTAGAGAATTCTATCTTATTAGTTCTTTTGGATGAACTACACTTCAAATTAATGGATTCAAAATCCATTTATTTCTCACAATTATTTATTGGAACATTCATGGGATGATTTTTTTTCACAAAAAAATTATTATATCTTCCAAATATTTGACTTAAATTAAATGTAATATTTTGTGTTCTTCTCTTATTATCATCATTACATACATGTTGAGATTATCATTTACCAAAAATATGACCACAATTCTTTTATACATCATATATGTAATCAGGAATTCCAAATATGTTTGTAGTATACCAATGATTCTAGAACTATTGATGTTTTTCTTCATTTATAGATTTCTCCCCCTTATAGAGGTTTCCTTTGTCTGTACACATTTTGGTGGTTATAGTAGATATTCAATCCATTGTGACCAAACCTATTTCAACACCAACAATAACCCAAAAATAGTGATTTATGGATATTTTCTATATCATATTGTTGGGTCTTTCTCATTGTTTGTTATTATTTATATGGGGAATAAATTTCCGCATTCATTTTCATATCCACTGTTATCATGATGGAATGATTATTCTCACCTTTCATCATCCATAGTTGTTCATATTTGGTTTTACAACATGAAAAGTTCATGATAATAGTTTTAGAAACATTCATAAAAATGGGTTTTATGGAAGTAGATTCTTTTCAAAATCTTTTAATAGATCATGGAGTGATGTCATGATATTTTTATCACATACTATAGGTATTTTAGCCATAGAATCCTCCATTGAACAGTTTGTACTAGTAGAAACGTTTTCTTTCATTTATGAAGACTCAATATGTGTCTTATCAAGATTATCCAAAAAACATTCAAATTCATGTATGTTCACATTAATGACTTTTTTCTATTTTTAAATCATAATCATATTATATTAATAGAACTTCTTCATTATTTAAATATCATATTCATGCAACTTAAATTTTTTCTTAATAAAAGATTCATGTTCCTTTATCTTATTTTATATTTTTTAAAATTGTAATACCGTGAAATTAGTTCTGTTACTAATGTTATCTTTTCATGGATGGATATTTTATTATAGATGCTTTCAGACTCATTGATTCTAATTTTATAAAAATTTTGGAGACCTTTAGAAACATGAAAATATTTTTTTTTCACGATCTTCTCCTAAATAATATCTAATTCTTACCGCTGGGTGATCTCCACTGGTATAGATTGAAAAACTCCACAAAAAATAGATTCAAATTCTTTATGAATAACATATAGAATAAAACTTAATCAATCAACTGATAATTATTGAGAATTTGTTGATTGATCATCATTACCACTTATGATAGAACATTCATCTTGTGGATTGTTTTCAAATATAATAACGCATACTAGATGATCACTAAAGATAGGAAGGTTATTCATTTTCTTGTTTGATGAATTAACGACATCCTCCTTACAATCCATGTCTAATAATCGTCTGTAGTTTTCAAGGTATGGAGAAACTGATACATACTATTCTTTGAATGAGAAGTGATTATTCTTCATATTTTTATTCTATTTATTTTTCATGTTCCACTAGGTCTTGGTAGATATATACTTCTACTCAGTGGGAACAAAATCCTCACCAAAATTGCACTTTATTATTGTCTCAGGAAAGAAAATAATTATTTCAGAAGAGAATATCTTCACTATATAGAATTTAATAGAGGTCAACCTATCTCTAATACCAATGTTATGAACTAGTTTATGATATGATTAACACCGAGAGTGGGGTGAATTAGTGTTTGGGTCATTTTTTACTAATCACAATGTTTTAGCTATGTACCTCTTTGACCTATTAATATCTTGAATCTCTTATTATCATTTTACTTTCATATGTATAAATATTAATGTAGTAAATAATATAAAATGATGTTTTACTCGGTTCACCACTCAATATGAGTAGCTCATCCTTGGTATGGTTGAAAAAATTCATGATCGCATAGTCCACTAGAAAACAATCCTTTTGTGTGGATTATAATGAGTCAGATATGTCTTTAAACATGTGTAAGGGTATGTAAACAATCCTTAGGGTGTGTTTTATAGTACTTTGTTGGATATATATACTACCTCCCATGAATTATTCAACTTGTTGATAATGGTTTGTAAGACATTGAAATTAATTCACCTATTGAGTCATGTTTGATGCCACAGTTCTATATAGTTCTTCTACAACTTTCTTCCAATCTTGATGACTTGCATGACAGTATTCTAGAAATTACAATTTCCTAGAAGAAAATTGACTATAAAAAAATTTCTTCTTCTTTATGTCATGATAATATGAATGCGCTGTGGACTAATGAATAATGAATTTTCTCTAACAACAATTATAATAAAATTATATTAAATTGGTAAGAAAATATTCTTCTCTTATTCTAAATTACTTCTTCCATGAAAAACCAAATGCACTGATATCTCTTCTTGTACTTCTTTCTAGAATCTCAAAATTCCATTGTGATAGTCAAATAATTGATAACCATCTCATCTCAGCAACATCACATTTGATATATCCTTGATGTATGAATAAATATTGGACACTCTCTTCTTATTCATTGACACATAATAAAATTAAATAATGTAGTAGTGTTTTATTATACTCATTTAATACTCAATATCAACACATGTGTGTATTTGTGTACCTTATACATTCTTCTTATTTATTGTAGATATGAATTTTGATGCATGTATGGTTATTAATTGGGAAAAAACATTGTTTTTTTCTCTTCTATGCTTATTGTGTACTAACCGAGTACACACATATTCTCACCTCTTAAAACACAATGGGGGTATTATACTAAACCAATAGTTCACGTAAACAAGATATTCAAAACTGATGTTTGTGATGATCCATTGTGAAACTGGTAGCCTTAACTGAACCAATTGCATTTATAAAACTCACTAACACAAAATGTAATATCCCATAATTTCAAAGCACCAATTAATTTGCATCATTAGAATCAGTCGAGATATTAGTAGTCTTTTCACGATGCCCTAGCTCGCATAGAAATCCATCTTCACACAGATTTTCTACCTTCATGAAATCAGATCATTTTTTATTTTCTCAATTATTTCCATCCCAAATGATGTGTCGATGCCATATATTTTTTAAATCATCCATTTGATATGATTCTCCTCCTCCAGTTAGTTTTTTGAATCACCCAAAAATATCATTACAGTTCTCCTACATCCCTAATGATCTATTCGTATTTTCTTTTGTCACAGATATCACTATCAAACCATCACATACTCCATATGTTCAACATATTATAATTCTATATATTATCACTACCTTCCATGATTGTACATATTTTTGGGGTTCTTATCCATTCCCAATGCAGAACATATCATTGTCACGATGATTTCCATGAAAACCATTGTTCCATCATAAAACCCAATCTTTTTGAAACTATGGTCTTTTCCAAATTTTTATAAGACCTTCAAGGAAATAGATCCTTCATGATTCTATTCCTCCTTTGAATTTTGGACCTCATAATTTTGAAAAACACTAGGAAATGATCCCACTTTTGTTTACCTTATCCATATTCTACCTGCATTCACATTATTCCAAAACCACTCGACTGCATTCATCATGAACTGATGATGTCGTGATATTTAACCATTGATCGATAACCTATAGAATAGTTTCATTTACAAAGGAATGTATAGTAAATTCACTATCTTCCAGCCACATCTTTCTTTCCAATCAAAGATTAATAAGATTGGAAACATCTTTTCTCCACATTTCATTCATAAGGATTTCATTAATATTTCCCCCAAAAACCTTATTTTTTTTGGAAATAAAAGCAACAAAGAGTCATCATATTTACTAGAGGATTTATAAAACCATGATGTCCAATGTCAAAAAATTAATCAATAATAATTCACCAGGAATAACCATGAAACTGAAAGACTACAAACCATTCACTTTTTTCTTGGAATATCTAGAATTGAGAACATTATCAAATATAAATTAACACTGGAACTACTTAATCATATTGAATGCAATGATATCTTGTTATCCCATTAAGAATTATTGAAAAACAGTAACAATTTTTTGAAAATAAAAACAATATATACACAAAGTGGGATCTTTACATATCTCAAGAAAGTATATGTTTCCACACACAAAAAATGATTCCAAAATTTATATACAGTTGAGACTTTCTTACATTATAATTTATAGGATAAAATGAAAAGAATAATGTTATGTGTGAATTATGTGATAGTATCTACATTATTTCTTACACATTATTTCAAGAGTCCGGTCTTGGGGACCCAAAATAAATATATATCTATTCAGTTGAATTATAGGTTAATAAATAATCCCATTTGATTGGTAGATAAACTATAATTAAATTTAGTAGATCTATATTTTACTTTTTATTTGATGGATATAGAAATATAGTGTGACAAAAAGGTTCCAATCATTTTGGTAGTCTATTCCTAGCTACAGTTTGGGTTGTTGTGGATAATTCAAAGGGAAAGGTAACTATCCATGCTGATAAGGACTACAATGAGTTCCATGAATTAATGAAATCCTAACACTATGATAGATATAAATTGATATATATTTATATAGAATTTTTTAGAGTTTATATTAAGATATATATATTTAGTACCCATTTTATAATATAATTTATGATATAGTATATGATCATTTGAAGGTAAATCTTATTTAATCTTCACACATAAAATAACATTAAAGAATAAAGATACATGATTGAAGTATTAGGTAAATTATTATTATGATCAAAAGGTTTTCATATTTAATGAACCCTATACATTGAAATTATCATTAGCGCATTTAGTAGCATTTGCATCCCCCTATTTGTGATATAACCCACTCTCTAGCATACAACTAGATTCAGTTGCCTTCACCATTCATATTTAGGGATATAAATACGTTTCATTATTCTTATCATATAATGATGAGGATTTAGAGGATGAGAAAAAGACTAAGTTTCGTTTTTACAATATTCAATTTGAGATGTTGTTTCCCATACTTATTGAAAGTGATTAAAATGAGGCTTTGGATTATTCTCAAAAAAATGTATTAGAGGGCATTCCCATTTATGAAGAGTGATTTGAATGATAAATTTTCTTTCTCAATGCTTAATGAATTTGTAGTATAGCTTGGAAATTATTTCACTTATTAAAATAGGAACTTTTACTTTTAGAGTTATTCATGAGATGATTCAGTGAAATTAACAAAAGTATTTTCACATGAATAAGAGTACATGGTTACATTATGTGTGAAGGAACCTTGGGATAATGTTATTATCCATTGTGAGGCTTTTTAGACAGTTGTCTTTAATTTATTGTAATATATGTGATTTTTGGATCTATAAGAGAAATTTCAAAGCAATATATATCACTTAGACAATGAGAAATTCATGATAATTATCATATATATATGTGTTCCTTAAATACGTAGACAAAATTATGAAATTAATCAATAAAAATTTATGGAAAACCATTAATAGATCACTCCCACTTACTTCCCCTGGATGAAAAATTAATTAAAATTTTGGATGAATACTCTAAAAATATAACTATAAGTGAGGCAGCCCATGGTTACTGTATTTTTTTCCCTTTTATTTAATTTTAATAAAATTTTATCACAATTATAATATTGAAGCATCCCCACTATTATCAAAATAAACTTATTCTTCTGTACATTATTATTATAGAAATTTTTCCACAAAAATAAAAACATTTTCTTTCAAACTCCTAGAGATTAATGACCACACTATAACATTTTTTATTGATTCATATATATATTTTTAATCATTATAATATCATGGATTAATTATTTTATTCTTTTAAGTGATTTAATTGGATAATCCAAGTGTAGTTTGTAGTGTTATGGATGAGTGGTTTTTTCCATAGAATAATGATCTAAAAAATGTCAATGGATATTTTTTTAATTAATGTGTCCTTATTTGAATTTTAAAATCTTTTATGATTGTGTAATAACTTTCTAATGTTAATATTATATCTATTTTTTATATTTTAATGTATGATTAAATCACATGGAAAACAATTATACTAATTTCATCCACGTAAATGTTTCTATTAGTCCTTTTAATTAGGTTTTCAATGTCCAACATAAATTCATTTATTAAATTATTTTAATTCATGAATTCTTATTATATAAATGTGTTTGAAATAAATTAGTTGATTAATTATTTGTTTTTGTCACCATAATATTTAATATTAATGATAATGATTAAATTTTAGTGTGGGTGGGGTATATAAATGTTTTAATATGTTTTATCACGGATACAACAAAATAAAAATATATATTTAAAATTTTACTACTTTTATTATTCATTTTAAAAATTTATTTAATTTTTAATTATTCATGAAATTATGGACAATTCCCTCTAATATTGATTTTTTGTTTTTGATAATAAAATAGATCAATAGAAAAATATGATTTATATTTTCCTGTTATATTTTTTAATTATTGTTACAAATTTAATGTCAGAGTTACTATCTAAATTGTGATTGAACATTATTACTGGATATCAAACTCATATGTATTGAATTATAATTATATAAAAAATGAACACAAAATCCTTGTGAACTATTTAAAAATTAGGACAAAACATAATTTTTTTATTATTCATCATTTTAATTATTAAATTCAATCGTTTAATTAGTTTTTCCTAATTATTATTTTATAATTATGGGAGTATGTTAACGTAGAGAAGAATATATGTTTGTAAAAACATATAAAATCAATTGGAATAGTTTTTTAATATTTTTTAAAAAACCAGTACCATTAATTTTTTAAAAATTGTAATCAATACATGGACAAAGAAAAATCTTTTGTGTTGAGTAATCATACTATTATACATTAGAGATTTAATTGGGGGAGTCTTCAAATGTAACTTTTTATCTTTCATGATATTATTTTCATTTTATGATAAATTACTGTCACTGAAAATGATTGATTGATTTTTTATTAATGAAAATAAAGGAGTTCTTTGTGAGGTAATTTAATGTGTACTAAATTTGAAGCATGTTTTTCACATCCATTTTTGAGAATTAGTAGATTTATTATAAAAAAAGAAGCTACTAATTAAAAATTATTTAATCTTGGTCATTGCATGATGAATTTTCTATTCCATTAATATGTTAATAATATTCTTAGTTCTAGATCATAAATTTATCACATCATTTTGGGGATAATATTTTATCCTATTATGATCAAATTTTTGTGTGTGTTCTAATCAAGGAAAAATAATTTTCAAATAATTTTTAGGTAATTGTTTATTGAAATTTAAATTTATGGAGTTATATGGTTGTATATTTACTATAGTTTGTAGTATATAACAATAATTAATTATTTGATACTTCCTGAAAAAAATAGAAATATCTTATATTTTTATGATTTTTTCAAATTTCCTATATTTTTCCATTTCATATGAATTTTTGATTTTCATGTGACATTGGACTTAAAAATGGATATGACCCATTTTCATATGACTTAAAATTTATTTCACATGAATTTTCATATTTTTTATGACTTTGTTAATTATTCTATATATTTAAAGCCATTTTTTAGAATTGTAGTAATTTCAAATGGCTTCAGTTATTTTTCATATGACTTACACAAATGTGGATAGATTAACTGCACAGTATAATGGTTATTATGTATTGAACCATTCTACATACAACCTATATATGGTTAATCTCATAGTTTAAATTACACATATACGGGATAATCGAGACTGTGAAACCTATGTTATATAATTTGATGAATTTTATAATACTTCAAGATGTACTATGTAAGGGTAGTTCTATATTCAAAATAAATAAATATGGATAATCTTAACTATAGAAGGGATGCATAAATGTAACGTCTTATAACCATGAACTTTCATAAGGTTAACACCACACCTATATAAAGGTATTATTCATGTAATTTTTGGACAATATTTGATTTTTTTAACTCGCTATAGGTCACACTTCTGTTTAAATCATAGAACAAGTTTTATTGATTTTTTCAAAGCATACAATTCTCTAAAATTTAATGAATAATTGAAATATTCTATTGTATTTGAATATATTTTGGTCGTTGGAAATCATTTCCGTCATAATTTACAATTATTTGATATTTGAGGTTTCTATCAATGTTCACAAGGTGTAATTGACATCCAGGGTTCTCATTTTCCTTTCCCCATGAGTATTATTTCTTCCCTATTTCCTATACTAATTAATAATGAGAATTATATCTCATTCCTTTATAAATCAAAATAAATCAAATAAATTTGAAATGGTTGATGTTCAATTTAATACATGGAAACCATCCACATCTTGAGTTTTAATACATATATTAGTCTTTAGGAGTGTTCAATATGAAATGATTTCTAAAAAAAATAGTCTAGTTCTTCAAATCACTTTTAGAAAATTTTTAGAACTTATATGTTTTACCAATCATTATTACATCATTTAATGGCCATAATTTCCCTTTTTAACTATTATTAATAATTTTTTTAAAAAATCACCAATATTTCATCAGTTTTCATCATTAAATTTCACCATTTATCAATTCAGAAAAGAATTAAAAAATATAATTCAATGTATAACCTTTTATATTCAGTGACCAACTATAAATGAACCATCAAATAAAAACATATTAGTCCATATTAAATAATGTAATTAATATTTCAATCATACATATATATTCAAAAACACATCATACACATCAAGGGGATTGAAAATAATACTAATGAGACAACACATTGATGTCCCTTGGTAGAACCAACTATCTTCTAATGTTTGTTTCATATGATCAAACCACCAAATGTGTTCTCTATAGCCTTATTAGGGGGAGTCCCATTAGCCAGGGTGGAGTATATATCATGGCGATGCAATCCAATTCTAAATATTAACAAGGATATCACCCATATCTACATTTATAATTTACATGAATATGGTTCACTATGAAATTAGTTGTGGAGGTGGGAAAATTATCAATCATTATTCATAGAATATTATCATATTATAGGAAAAAATATAAATATCAAGTTTCATCCAACATCCATAATCCCATTTATAAATACACCCTTCTTATACTCAATTTTTTGACAAATAATCCAATAATCAAATAGGCCCGCGAGGGCTGGGTGAGTTGGTTCAAGGCGGTGGCGTCCCGTCGCTGAGGTTCCGGGTTCGAGTCCTCACAAAGACAACGCGCACCATATGCTAGCGATCCTCTCGTCCCCTCGACCCCGTGTGGAACTGGCCCAAGGGCAAGGGTTGGACACCTTGGGCCTAGCTGGGGACGTGCGGCGCGCAGGTGTGCAGGCCAGCTCGATACCTCATTACCCAACAACACGTTTTTGGAGGATGAGCCCGTAAGGGGCGCCACTGCGTTAGGTTTTCCTCTCCCGTTGCCGCCTCCCTCTCTCATCCCAGCCAGGCTCCGTTCTTCATCCTTCTGCACGCCATTCGTGATGGAAGATCCCTTGGTTTGGTCACTTCGGTAGCACGCTTGATTTTCCATCTCC
This sequence comes from Viscum album, assembly GCA_963277665.1. NCBI lineage: Eukaryota > Viridiplantae > Streptophyta > Magnoliopsida > Santalales > Viscaceae > Viscum > Viscum album. Next base: position 943,616,193 of record OY728129.1, read on the forward strand.
ATGCTGGATTCCACGTTATGGATAGGGTTCCACAGCAGCGCAGTTGTCCAAAGATTGAATCCCAGATTCCGCGGGATGAGGGAGCTGCTTCGTCCTCGAATACGTGCAAAGGATAGTAGGGCGTGATCTCTACGGGCGTTTGGGATGGTGGCGAGGGGAAGTGGATTTGACTTTGAAACTCGGTCATCCTTGGTTTTCTGGGTTGTGTTCTTCTGTTTCTTGTTTCATGATGCTTTTGTGCTGTTTTGGTGTTTCAGTATTGGCTTTTATTAGGGGAATGTTTCTTTCTTATGATTGGTGTTTGGTTTTGTTTTTGTTTTCCATCTGTGGTTTTGGATCTGGACCGCTAATGATGAAGGGACGATGGGCGACGGTGGAACTCAACGGCGTGCTAGTTGACGTGGATGAGGTCATTTGATTCGCGGCTGATTGTGGTTTGACGTCACAGATCGGGCGTTTTGGTGGATTGTGGTGCTTGATGTCGACTGTGGTTGTTTTATGATTTGATTTTGTTTTTATGGTCGGATGTGATGAAGGTGGCGGTCTGTCGTTGTCCCGGCGTGTCTCGTCGGTGATGTTCGTAAGGAGGGGAGTATCTTGGATTCACAGTGATTCCAGAGGGGGTCTCGCCGATGATGAACAGTCTGGTTGGTGACAGTGAAGCTGATGGGTTTTATGGCTAGGTGAGTTTTGAGATGTGAGCGGCCCGAGGAGGCATGGAAAGGTGTGCGGTGATGGCATACTGATCGAGGATAGCTGGATGGTTTTTTGAGTTTGAAATTTGAAAGTTGTTTTGAAATGTATGGCACAGGGATGTTTTGTAATGTGTACCGGCAACCCTTAAACCGGTTTTCTTTCTCTTTTTAATAAATGGTCAGTGTTTTATCCTCTGACGGCTTTTCTGGTAATCCAATAATCAAATATTACACACAAATATAAACCATAGATAACCATGAACCTCAACAATGGTGTGGCTTATTGACTTTTAAATCCTTTTTCATAAGGTTCTAAAAAATCCAATCGTTTTGAACAAGTAATTAAACCTCTTAAATTATTTTTCCAAACAACATTTAAAGAAATTTAAAATCTAATTGATATATAAAAAAATAAAATCATAATCACAATAAAAAAATAAATCCAATAATACATTTACATAATACAAGAACAACCTTTTTAGGTTAAGGAAATTGATAAACTATAAAGAACCAAAATTTATAAATAAAATTTTATTTTAAAAATGAGATGATTTTCATTGCATTTAGACAAGAACAATCAATAGAATTTATTTAATCATGTGTTATGCGTAAAAATACATTTGAAATTTAAATCAACATAGTTATAAATTCAATCTATTTTTTAAAAGAAAAAATTTGAATTTATGTTATTTCATGAAATAAAAAATTATAATTATTTTCTCATAATCTTTTATATTTAATAAATAGTTTTTTAAAAATCCAATAATTAAAGGAACTCCAAACTAAAAAAATTGTATCAAAACACCAACACCCTTCAATATAATCACATCCCATTCATTGTATAATAGAGAAATAGGCTATGAGAGGGACATTACAATCCTATAAAGACTAAAAACCCACTTTTGATTAGAATATACATGAAAATTGTCAACCATGTCCAACATGATTACAGAAATAGTGATAACTATGTATGAAATAAAATTATATGAAATGATGACAAGGAATATATCCCTACCTTTTTATTTCATTATTAATCCTGCAATAATTCATTATGAATCTACCATATAAGGAATGGATATGAAGACAATTGTTTAGGTAGGCTCTTTATGATGTATCATTCAATGTGAAAAAATAAATTGATGGATACTAAATCAATAACTAGAAAAAAAATAACTATTTTATTAAAAAATTCTGATTTTGGTAACAAGGTTTACCAAAATATATGAAAACTTTGTCAGTCCCATTGAATTAGAACTACAATGGGAATCATACATTAGATACATGGTTTATATAATCATGTTCTAGCCATATGGTCTAGGTATGTTGGAAATGTTTCTCATTACTATAACAAAAACACAATATATTAACATGAAAATTATTATAATCAATATACACACATAATTTTGACATTATGTTATCATGATTCTTGTACAACCTTTTACATCTATCCCCTAGAAATCCTTCAAAAATTAGAGTGTAAGAAAATGAAAAATATATTTTTCTCAAAAAAATATTTTTGAAAGTGTATTATTAACAAAATACGCAGGGAAATCCTAGATTCAACAATCCATGATATAAGGAAAATGGTATGTTTTATCCTTCCAATATACATTGAATTTGGAAATACTTGGGTATCATAACTCGTGGTAACCTTCCATACATTAAAATAGACACTATTTTTAGAACAAATTAAGATCATCCAAAAAATATGAGGATAGAAATAATAAAAAATAGTAGCCTAATTAAATTATAACACATCCAAAATAATAAATCTACTAGAATGATAATTCCACATAGTTAATTCATTTATCGAGAACTGAAATATAATATTGGTCTCCCCACCATTTATAATTCTACTAAATCGATTGAAATGGAACACAAATATTCTTATATAGTTAAATAAAAATCTAATACAACTCATACACAATATAAAGTAGAAAAAATAACAAATAAATTAGCTAGATTTAATGAAATCAAAATATCAAAATATAATTTATCCCAAATAAATATGGCTTTGTATAAACATCTAAAAATGTTAGGGACCCAAAATTGTTAACTCATTTATAAATTATATTCAAGAGGAATGTGGTACAAATATTTTGCATGGTATGACCCAATAGGGCTTCCCCAACCTATAATGATTTTCCTCCCAAAATATCAGTAATATACACTACCATATATGACTATCTAGGTTTTTTTTGGGTCTATAGAATATTAAATTACCAATTATTCATATTACAAAACCTATAGCGCTGACACATAGAAGGAAGGAAATCAAGGTGTTAGACATAGGGGATTTGAGTTATCTAATCTTCCACATTTGAATTATATTAATGGATTTATTTTTTACTAATGAAGTGATAATTAGTTTAGGAGGATGTTCTACATAATTAGTTCCTTCTTGATTATTCTCATGCATATCATAATTCATAAGGGTTTGATCTCCCCTAAAGAAACCATATAGGTTTGAAGAATTTCGTATCCTTGATAATCCCCAAAAATCCACCCCAGCAATGATATACTTATTGACTAGTACCACAAATATAGATATTCCAAATATGAACACCATTAAACTAAATACTTGATAAAGGCATATTTAAATGAATAAATCATTCTTCAAATCAGTAGTATCCATACATGGGTAGATAGGTAGTATACTATTAAATTGTTAAATATATTTTTTTACTAACTAATATCCTTGATGAAAAATAATAAATTAAAATTATTTCATCACCTTCACATCTTTAAGATAATTCCAGTATATAAATAATCAAAAAAATATTCTTACAACATGCCATCAAGAAATTGGAAATGGATATTTGTCTTCCACTATTCTAGTCCCGACACATCTAATATCACAGTAAATAATTTCATCCTAGATGTTTTTGGAGTCCCCAAAATATTGAAAACCTATTCAACCATACATATCCAATCTATCTCCTAATAAGTGTATTTAATTCAATAAAATATATGTCGATACTGATTTTTAAACATTGAAACGTGGACCATTGTTGGAAATATTATTGGATCTTCCTCTCATTCTAGAGGCTAGATGAGGTTCCTAATTGGTAATATATCTGTGGGGTCATTATAATTTCACCCTTTAAGTTTATATATGAGGGATTCCATCCTTGATTACTAAATTCCATTATGGGAGTCAAGTTTAGAGAATAAAAAAATACAATATTTAGTAACAGAATATATAAAATATGGATTCATAGAAATTAAATCATCATCTAAATAATTAAAAATAAATTGGATTTCATTATATAATTTATTTATAATGTTTGAAAACAAATCATTGTACATACCTAAAATCATGTATATTTAAATGAAATTCATTGAAATCAATTCTATATTGTAGTTATATAATAATTTAATAAACATCACCAAAGGTATCCATTTCTGTCAAAATTCCAAATGAGCTTAGAGAAAATAGATTTAAAAATTAGAAAGTTACTAAAATGATACATTTCATATTTATATAATTTTAAATATACATTGAAATCACCACATATTATACTTGAAAATACATAAAACACATTTCAATTAAAATCATCATAACTTATATTATTTATTTCTTACAAATCATTTGTAATAAATTTCAAAAAATATTCTAAAAAATATTACTTAACACCAAATAAAAGTTTTTTTCTAAAAATGTCAAAACCTAAGTATAATGTATCACCCTAAAGATATGAAAATAATATACACAACCCATTAAACCTTCTCAATTACTCACTAATAAGAGTAAAATATAAGGAAAACTATTTTAAATTAAATATAGTATAAAAATAAGTATTTCAATTTTCTAACATTATTAATATTTTAAACATGTGGTTTTCTAGACCATGATAAAACAATATGAGTGACAGTTGTAGTTATACATAAAGGGATGCACAAATTGTTCAGAGTGATAGAGACTATTCACATTTACTATTTACCTTAGAATTTCTTCCAATTTTGTAAAACTAAAATGAATTTTCTAAAATTACACATGGGTTATCCAAAAAACAGATATCATTAAAAAACTTATATTAAACACTGAATGTTCTCTCTATTATAAATCCAAAAATTCTAAAACAAAATATCTAAAAGACCATGGTAACTCATGTATCTCCATAAATAAAAGTTTTCTACACACTTCACCACACCTTAAACTTATTCTTTGATAGTTATATGTCTAGTCAACCTATAATATTCTAAAAAACCAGTGACTCTTGTATTATTTTTTAATGAGCTACCCTGGGTCTACCTAACCCATCACCAAGATCATTTTTCTATAAATCCCAAATCAAATTCTTTATCACCAATGTCTAATGAAAGGTTATATGGTTATAAAATATAGACATTTAGTGTGAGATAACCTTGTTAAAAAATAAACCACATTATAATTTCCACTTTGGAATCAAAAATTATATGTCCATAACATGGATATATATTCACAATATTAAGTAGATACTAAAAATAGAATCCAACCAATCTAAAGATAATAGAAGTATTAAATTATTTGAAACCTAAATTAATACAACCAATAGGAATGTGATACAAATTATAACATAAATATATGTGTGAATCAAAAATAGTGATACATATTGTGAGGTGGATAAAAAAATATCCAAAATAATAATCAAAATATCTCATGGGTGTAATTGTTATATAATTGTATGACTTCATGTCACCCATAATAATCAATATCCACTAACATTCCATTGTTGAATGTGGATTTTAAAACCTATATAAAATTATAAAAAATGATTATTATATACCCCTAAAAGTGAGTATGTTTGGGGACATCCAATACCCAATAGGATTACACCATGAATCCATACCATTCATTTTATAAGAGATTATAATAAAACTAGTTTCAGAATACAATTTAGAAAAAAGGATTCTTAACATTTCATGAGAATAAAATGAATAAAACTTCAACTATTATGTTATGAAAAAATAATCATATATGAAACCCAACTCATGTTTATATATTTCATTTATAAATACCCCTTTTAAATATTCTTCTCAAATAGTTCAAGTATTGAATTCAATAATGTTTCACCAAAAATATCGAGTTTTTAAAAAATACACCCATTTTGTTTGAAAAAATTACAACTTATGTTGTTTTATAAATTTCAAAGATCAATGCTAAAAAAGTACCATCTTATTGAATTGATAAATTAATGATAATAAATGGTGTTGATTGTAAAATTTTATAATGAAATCCTACCCTTAACAAGAATATTAAATTAATTATATGAAATGATAAGAAACTAAAATAGTCCATATGATAACATTTAATATTAAACACATATCACATAACACTGATCATTGAGTATTCCCTTGGGATGTATGTGATAATATTTCCTAATTCACAAGTGAATCTGAATTCTGAACTATATTTTTTTTCTAAGTAAAAAACAACCCAACGTGGTCTCTCTATCCACATTAGGGGAACCCCCTATATAGTGAGAAATACATAACCAGCGAATAATGAAATATCTATAATATTATATAACACATCACCCATCTCGAGATATCAGAAATATGTACCTAGTCCCCACCCTTGACATTAATTATAGAGGATTGCAATCATTTATCATTCATCCGTTACATAATGATATTATAACATAAGGAAATGTATCTCAATATATATATTTCCTTCCACGTACAATAGTCCATTAGTATATAAACTCTTCCTATATACGTAAACATCAATAAAAATACCATCATCTAACAAGACAAATTAAAATGAACCATAATAAAAAAAGGGGGTCTCACCAATGGTGTGACTTATTTCCAACAGAATCATTTTTCATAATGATAAAAAAAGTCTAGTTATACTGCACTAATAATAATACAACTAAAATCCATTTTTCAAGCCACTGTGAAATTAATGTCAAATATAAATAATACAAATTAAATATCACATCCTAATAATAATCAATATAAAAATTAAATTTTACATTTACATAATCCATGGTAACCTCTTTCTAATAATGAAAATATATAAAATATGTAACACCCAATAATATAAATGATGTTTAGTTAAAAAAATCTTAGGAAATTAATTTTATTAGAAACAAAATCAAGATAATTCATCATGAAAATTATATTAATAAAAAAACAAAAAATCTAATGTCTTTATATTATAAATTACTTTTTTTCAACTTTAGAAAAACATGGGAAACAAGTGTTTTTCCTTGATAAAAAATTAGAAGTATATACTTTTAATGTTTTATAGTTAGTAAAACCATTTTTCACACTCTAGTAAATAAATTAATTCCCATTTAAAACTATGTCCATGGAGTCACCAAACACATTAAATAGATTCAAATCACCTTAAATGAATAATAGAATTTTTTTCATGGGAGGGACTTCAAAATACTCAGAAGATAAAAGCTCCTATTTTTGATATCCCTAGACATAATACTCAGACACCATGAATGATAGGGTTAGAATAATTGGGGAGACCCGTGTAATAATTTTTGGACTAAGAAAGGAAAAGAGTTATGAGTGCCTCACCATATGATTTGTATCTGAAACCACAAGGAAATCACTATAATTCCACTGTGGAGGGATATCATAGGGAGAGAGTTTGATGGGGGTGTCTCTTGGATGAATTGTTCAAAAATGAGAAATACATCGATGAATTCATAACTAAAACTATTAAAAAAGAAATATAATTAAATTTTCTAGTAACATTCTTAACTTGGTCGCATAGTTTACCAAACACTATATAAACCATCTGAATTCCATAGAATTTGGACTCTAGAGAGCTATATATGTTTGCTTTAAATTTCAAAAAACCATTTCATAACCATATATTATGGATTTTTTTTATTATTTTCATATTTTTAATTCCAAAAAAAACATCATTCTAAATGTAATTAGTAATATAATAAATATATAAGCATCAATGATATATTGGGGTACCACAAAAATAATTCATATACTCCTCCAATAGTATAGGTGACAAGTCCCACTATTTATCTTTGGAAAACAAAGTCAATCTATCAAATTAGTGGGTATTCATATATAATATCTTATGAGTTATCCATACATGTCATAGATAATTGTCCCACCCACCATTGAAGGAAAATCTATACATCTTTTTTTATGGAATGTCACACAAAATTTATAGTAATTTACCATATCTTAGAAAAAGTATGGCTAATCCTTTAAAATGTTTAAATTTTTAGGCCTTATCTTTGTCCTGATGAAATATAAAGAAAAAAATCTATATAAAATCCATTTCTATACACATGGTATATGTATAAGATAAATTATGATTTCCTCCAATATAATTCTCAATATAAAGTGGTTACACTAATGGATCTACTAGAATCTAGAACTTAAAAAACTCATGCAACCAGAAATGAATGGATCACATCAATTTTATTGAGTTTGAGTACTACTGTTTTTAAGATGCCAATTTTACCTCACACTATATAATTCACTTGTTGATAGAAAGCCAATATTTCTTATTTATGACATATTCCATAGGCATCTTTACATAAATCTTCTCATGTAATACCACAAGGTAATGTTTATAAAATTCTATCAAAATGGAATTAATCCTTTATTAAACCTATACTACTAGACCCATTTCAGTATCTACATATATGATATCCACAAAATCCACTCATGAAGGTCTATAATGTCTAAAATTTTTATTCTAGGGAGATACATTCGCTATATCTACATGGAAATCATATGGGTCTCTCAATGTGAGAAATAGTTAAGTTAGTTATACACTACGTCCGTAAGAATAAGTAAATAAATCCATGTCTAGGTGGAATAAATTTGGTAACCATTTTCCTAATACCTAAAGGGTATAGATATTGAAAGTTCTAAAATTTTATACTAGCATACTACCATCAATCACTTGTTAGCTGAATATGAATCTTCTGCATTGGGAAATCGTAAAACAAATCCAATTTCTGGCTATGAATCTTATAAACAACTCTTTAACATTATAGTTTTCTCAAGGTCTCTAATATATGAATTATTCTATAAGGATAGATTCCCAACATGAATTAACCTTTGATGGCCATGTACAAAACTCTAACCCAATTGATATCTATACCAGATCATATATTATGAGTTTTTATTGAATTCTATTAACCATGTAGAATACTGATAGACCATCATAATTAAATACTAGAGACGCATCATCTTCTATAATCAGACTATCCTTGGTGTCACTAGAATGTATCCTTCTTGAAAAAGTGATCGAACACAACCTAAGGAAAAATATCTTTATTATTAGTCTAATAACCACTATCCACAAATGGAAAACTAACAAATCAATAATAATAATAGATATAACCACTATATAGTTGGTATTATTTAAACTAGGAAAATAAATACAAGAAACCAATATCATATAGTCTTCTATTTTCTGTGTATTTAAGACATCATGAATTCATAGACATCACTATCTCTAGAATTTGTGATTTACAATCAACCTAGTGGCTTTCAAATTCTTCTCATTAAGGACTAATATATTTATAATGGCTGATGATTCTGTATAAATAACTAATGGAGGATCAACCCCCAATCCACCAATGGGGTATCTCAACATTATTTTTTCCTCATACTAAGGTCTCATCAACAAACAAGTCAATATATAGAGTTTTAATCACTCTAATGTGGCCATCTAGACAATTATAAAGAATCTAACTTGGTTATATATGTACTTTCATCATGCATTTGAAACGATGAACCCATGTTTGTTTAATAATTTCATGAATATATAATGAATGAAATATGTGGATGTACACACAACTGATGTGATACGAATTTTCAATCCCATTAAAACATAAAACTGATGACTTGAAGTTCTGATTTGAGTAAGATATTATATTAACCTTAGTTAATGATTACATTAGTATCCCACACCAAAAAAACTTAGTCTTCTTTTTTGTTAAATGAACGTAAGAACCAACAACACTAGTTCACTAACTATCTAAAACAAATTCTCACATGAATACTAACTACTTAATATATCCATGTGGTTAAAACTACTCTTATATTATTCTTGAATGACCTAACCCACTAATACCCAACTTGGGATATTAGTACACCAAGTTAACCGACCAAATATTACTATATATTGGATAAGGTTTAGTGAATATCACCATTATGTTATAACTCACAGAAATGATTTAATATTTAAATTTTTTTTAAAGAAATATAATTAAATATTCAATAGTATATAATAATAAGAAACATGTAAATAATAAATGTTAATGTAACATCCTTGTGATACATTAAATATCATAATTATTCAAAAAATAAATAATATCAATCATGTGTAAAATAAATAGACTAATATATTATGGTAAATACCAACCTCAAATAACTAAGAATTATTTACTCCACATCATTCCAAAACTAGAATAATGTTACATACATGTGGTTATATGTTGGATATTTTTAAAATTACTAGTAATAGGTTCCCATATGTCTATGACAAATACAAAATGTGATGAGTTGGTAATCCTTGTTTTATATTGATAAACATTTTGTGTTACTAAAATATTTTTATTTGTTGAAACTAATTGATATTTGATATTAGAGAATATATATGAAATTTATTATATTTTATTTAGAGTAGAGGTTCTCATAGAATGAAATTAAATTGGTAGACTATTGAAAATGACTAAATATAGAAACATAAAAGATAACTATTTGAATAAAAAATCTATTATTTGAGAACAAAGGTATATTTGGATTGTAGAGACTATAAATAAAATAGAGATGTATGCTTATTCATGATAAATTTTAGGGTAAAAATATTTAAGGAATTTATCATAATCATGCCTAATTGAAGACTAATTATGCAATAGTGAATTTGAATGATCTGAAATAGATGAGGATGATCATTAATGAAGTGTACCAAGAATTATAGAATGTATAGATCATGCCACAAAACAATAGTAAATTTCACACTTCTAGTTTCTTAGATTCATCTAGTATGTTCATAAGGTTCCTTCCATTTCCATATCTATGATTTTTTATTGAATTTATTCATTTCTAAAGACACATAACCATGTTTTTGTGGTGTAAGTTGTTTTATAATAAGAAAATAGGGCCATCCATTATTTCACAGTAGAATTAAAGTATTATTTAGAGGTTGTAATAAGCCCAGCTATAGTACCAATCAGGTTGATATGGGAGAAATGATCCCAGTGTATTAAATTATTGGATGGAAATATTATATGAATCTTGGGGAAGTTATCAATAATGACAATGAAAAAAGGTGGACGTTGAGAAAATAATAATAGTGAAATGAATCACAACAGTAATTTATATAACATAGATGGAGCACTTATGTTAATAATTGAGGGGAATCCAAAATTTTTATTCATTGGGGGATTTTCCTTAATTGTTATAAAATAAGAACTATGTGACAATTCATTTAAATAAAATGGTTATAATTCATATAAAGAATAATTTATTTTATGTCGCTACATTGGAGATCACTATAGAGAATTGATCATGCATTTTTCATTGTTGGTATAGAATTAGTCATATTAACTCCATGGAGAAGATCAAAAACCATAAAAAGAATCAGTTTCGTTGAAATGAAAACTATATAATGATATTTTTTCAGAGATATTTTACATTTGGTATATCGAGAGAAATGTTTCTTCAAAACATATTCGACATTTCACCATGAAGAAAACTACTTTGACTAGATTTTTTTAGGATGATGAAGTGCCATTTTAGAACACATGTTTTCTATCATGGAGAGTTTTTTTAGAAAACTGAATGAACATTAAATATTATAAATATAAGATAATAAATAATGAAATACAATTCCATGTTGAAACCTTTATATTATTTTAAACCAGTTATGATATTTAATTACTCATCACACCACAAAAGAATACGTTGGGGCCTGTTATATGGATTATGTACGATCTGATTATGAAAGATGTCGTGTATTCCTATGATAAGTTTGGAGGTTATTTAAAGATAATAAACCAAGATATTTTAATTCATTTTTGTAGATATATATAGTTTTATTAAGGTCTGTAATTATTGTGGGGGAAATTTTAATTTTCTTTCACATTAGAATTTCAACATTGAAATAAAAATAATTCATGGTTAAAACATTATATATAATACCAAATTGAGATATAGAGAAGATATAGGGGATGAAGAGAGTATATAGAAGTTGTATTGTGTGTTCCAAAAAGAATAGTAAAATTAACATGGGATTATATTGAATATATATATATATATATCAGAATGTATGTTCTTTAAAATTTAGTTTTAAAAGAGGATGTCGATGTGAAAATATAAGAATATTGGATTATTGGATCCCTAAATATACAACTAGATAAATATGGAATGTTGAAATAGTACAATGAAGGATAATTCCATTTATTGAATTATTATAACGCATTATTTTTTATATGTTGATTCATTATTAAAGTTCAATGTCACAACTCTTCTTATATAGCGATTTTCATATATATAATTATATTTGAAAAAATCACATAGTATTTATCGAATATTTAATATTTATGATAAATATGAAATGAATATAAGTTCCTTACAGTGATCTTGAATTTGAAATCATCCAAATAAAATAGGAAATGACCTATATGTCTTAAATATAAATTTATATCCCTCTTGTAATAATGAATAAAACATCCTGAATATGTTATTTAAATTATTAGAAAAGTTATCTCTTCATAGATTTGCAGCCTTATACATGTATGGAATTAGTTAATCTATAATATCAAAACATCATTGATATGTTCCCATTTTAGTGTATTTTTTCAGGTATCCCAAAAAAATATTAGTTTCTATATATTATTTACATTCATCGTTTGTGTTTGATGTGTGATGATGATTCGTATTTGGGAAATAAATTTTGAATAATGTTCCTTCTAATATGGGAATATGACCCCAAATAAAATAGAAAATTGAGAAATTTTGGATTACTTATATATTCTGATTCACCCCTCCCCCTAGAGTCTCTAAATATCCAATAAGTTCTCTTAGAGTGATGTATTATTTAAAATTCAACATGAAACTTTTAGATAAAAAAGAGTTTTTACCAAAGATGATTTTTTATATGGAAATAAAATCATTATGATATGTCATTAGTTTTTTAGTGATCATATTTATCCATTACATAATGAACCAAATATATTTTTTGATTATTATGTATATATTTAGTGAGATAATGATGATTTAGATATTCAAAACATGAAAAACTAGATGATTGGATGTCTATTGAAATATTTGTATTCAAATATAGAACAACATAAGGTTGAACATATTAATATTTAATATTTTATTAAAGACTATAATGAAACATATTAAATATTAAATACGTAGATTAATCTGGTTGGATAATATGATTATGAGAATACTATTTTGAGTATTTATATTGAGTAATTAGATGATGGAATTGTGTCACTTGCAGAAGAAATTTTTTTGATTAAGAGGGTGTCTTATGAGGATCCAACAAATGATAATTTTTTTGATTTTCAAAAATTTTGGAGTCTTTATATGTTAAGATGATTATATTTTATGATTATTTACATGAGAATTATAAATGTACTAATAAAGAAGATATGTTTAATTTTTTAATTAAGGGATGTTTGCATGGGATAAATAATAATATTTAATATCTTGAGGAAATGTAGGATGAATCTAATGATATGATTTTAGGACATTTTATGTATCTCTTGTAGAAATTCTTTTTTGGAATATATATCCATGATCTATCTTAGGGAGATAATAAATTATTCAAATATTAATGTATAATCATTATTATTTTTGAAAAATTAAAATTGGTAGACTCAATATTTAAATGTTTAATGGATTTCAAAAATCCATAGTAAGTGTTAAATGTAAAAAAGGATAAATAATATTGAAAATTTATTCATGGGATTGTAAAAATAAAATGAATTTCATGTTAAAATTCAAAAAACAAAATATGTAGACAATGGAAAATAATTTTCTATATTGATGTGGTCAAATAAAATTTATGTTCATTGGTATGGAAGTAATATTGATAAATGTTGACGACTCTATAGAATTATATATAAAGAACCATTGCATATTTTTTTTCATCAAGAAATGTTTAAAAACACGATTAATTTAAAATTCCAATGGTTGCCATAAAAATGTTTAAGGGGTGATACATTTTCATGTAATTAATCAAAACAATATTAAAAGAATTACAATAAAGATAAAAAAATATTTTATGAAAATAATTCAAGGAAAAAATATCAGTGTCGGAAAATATAGATCAAATAAAAAAACAAGATTTAATGTGAGAAATATGATCATATGGGTTTTTATTATGGAACTTAAGTTTATAATATAATATATTGGGAAGAATATAAGGGATTATTTTATATATTAAAAGGAATAAAAGATTAAAATGATTTCATACCATGATAAAGGAGATAAAATCTATATTATTATTATTTAATTTTTATTAATCATGGTGTTGGTAGTTTGAAAAGAATTAAAATTAGTAAAAGAATTTTATAAACAAATAAATTTATATTATAATTGTTAAGAATTTTTTTATTTTTTATTTCTTTGATAAATTATGGGTAAATGTATAATTCATTTTGTGGGACGCAATACATGAATAAAAAATAATTTGTGATAATTGAAAGAGATGATGTTAGGAATGTGGTTACAAATTTCATATTGAAATCTATTATTATGTGAGAAGAAAATAAGTGTTCATGAGGACGGATACTACTCAGAGGTCCATTTGAGATGAATATAGTTTTTTTATCGAATCTATTACATTAATGAAATTATTCATGTTTTTTGGGAAATATGATACAATATCTCAAAAGGATACAAGTCAAAAATCAAGGGATTTTATAAAATAGTAGTATTTATGGGTGTAAAATAAAAAATCATGTAATGAAAATAAAAAATTGGGTTATATCATTATAGAGGGAAAAGAAGATGTGAAGATAAATTAATTTATCTGGAATAATGAAAAAATGAACGTAATGAAACCTATATCAGGTAGTAGAGGTTTTCCTATTATGAAATGTAATGAATATTATAGAATTATTATCACTAAAAGGATATCCACACAAGAAATTTACCTAATTTTAAGGATATGTGAGAAAGAACATGCCTGTAATGACCCGCCAATTCTCATTGCCTTGAGAGCTCAACGAGTCATTACTAGGCCTTAAGCGACATACCCAAGGCTGGAAATAAATTCCGAAGGGTTTCAAAATACATGGTGGATGATTTACCCTTTAACTAAAAAACCAACAAACAGAGAAAACTAGATAAATATCTCCAATCAACCACTATATGATGCATGATTTAAAACCAAAACAACTCAACCATTATTTTCATAAAAACCCAACTAAGTGCAAGAATGGAGTATAAAACCAAAAGAGAGTAAAAAGTGGAAAGACTACTAAACGACTTCAAGAAGACAACCCAAATCCATGCTCTACAAGTTCCATTCCCCAACATTACGAACCAGCACAAGAGTCATGAAGTATTTCTATAAACGTGTGACACATTACCTTTTCCAACATCCCGGTATTTGACATCTTCAAAAGCACTAATGTGCCAAAGTAGGGAGTGAGTAATGAAACTCAACAGGTTTTCCCCAATGACTTCCCAACCCATGCCTCTTCGATAAAACACGTTATCACATTTACATAAAAAAATTTATAGAAAACAATTCCAAACTAGTTCACAATATAGAAAATTCCATGTCAAAGCCATTTTTCCAACAAAAACCATTTTCCAACAATGAAACCAAGCAATGTTTCACAATGAAATTCACATTTCCATTTCACAAATCCACACAACAAACCATTTCCCAACCCGTGAAATCCATTATGCATACATCGTTATGAAAATTCCGTACTCATGAGAGGTCTCTATTCGATCTACCAGGTCATCACAAGGTAATTATTCCCCATGTGTCATTACACATTTGGAACCAAGCACAAGGTCATATTTCAACCAAGCCTCATAAATGCAATATGAACACACACACCAAGTATGCCCAAACAACACACCATTTCAACCATGCCAAAACCATTTCAATAAAACACCCTTTTGTTGAAATCCTTTTTCCCACAAACCTTTTTCCAAATCTTGCAAATCCATAATTTAAACTCTCTATTTTAAAATCAAGAAACCAAAACACTTTTCACAAACCATTCTTTCAATTTCCACAATTTCCTCAAAACCCATAAATCATCACTAAAGAAGATTTATAACATAATTTTCACCACAATTTCACAATCAAAACCAAGTGATTAAATAAATTTGAACTCAGCCTTCATGTTCAAAGAAAGGTGAATCGAGAGTGAAGCCACCTACCTCAACAAAATGGGCCAAACCAAGCCACGGAAAAAGAACACTCAAGAACACCTGGTCAAAAATCCAAAACCCTCCTTATATCACTTCTCCAAACACAACCAAGACCAAATCTTGTCATATATGTCATCCACACCCTTATATATACCCATAACAGGCCTAGATCTAAGAAAACGGAAGAAGAGGAGAAGTAGATCTATGTAGATCTATGAAACCGATCAAGAATGATCACATACCTTAAGAATCCAGCTTTTATTCGCCAAGAGAAGCCTTCAGATCGCCTCTAGAATGCTTGGGAGAAGTCTTAACACAATCAAGGGAGAGTAATCCTGCGTTAGGGACACATAAGAGGTTTAAACAAGACAATTAAAGAAAAATGAGTTATATCCACAATTTCTGGATCTAAATTTAAGTGACCACACGGTTAGTCCGCACGGTTTGGTAAACTGTGCGCTAACCGTGTGTTAGCTTTTCCTTGACCATCCTTTATGCATGGCCTCATCGCACGGTTTCCTTTAACTGTGTCCCGACCGTGCGAAATCCACTTCCTCCTCAGTCAGACATGCACGGTTAGGCCGCATGGTTTGACAAACCATGCCCCACCCATGCACCTTCCCCATTACTTCAAACCTCACTACAGGATCTTCTAATTCTCCCATATGTCACCCATAATATTTAATGCCATGAAAATCATCATGTAAGGGTTACCTACCAAAAACTGGGGGTACTGAATTCTCCGCACCATTGGCATTTCCATCCATAGAAAGTAGAAAACCATTACTTAACTGAAAGAGTTCTGGCCACTGCTCCTTCATTTCTTTTTTGCGTTCCCAAGTCCCTTCCTGAATCTGACCATGTTGCCACAAAACCTACACTAGGACGATGCTTTTTCCACACAATACTTTATCCTGCCTATCCACAATCCGCACCAGGATATGTATCAATGAAGCATCTGGCTCTAGGTCAATGTGATCCCATCTAATCACATGGCCAGGATCGGGCTGATACTTATTCAATTGAGATACATAGAACACATTATGCACTGCACTGAACCATGGTGGTAATGCCAACCAATATTCCACCTTGACAACCCGTTCTAGTATCTCAAAAGGGCCTATATATCGAGGAGATAACTTTCCCTTCATCACAAAATGACGTTGTCCAAGCCTAAGAGGGATTCTCAAAAAGACATCATCACTCACTACAAACGACAACGGTCTTCGGTGATGATCCGTATAAAATTTATGAGGACCTTGAGCTGTCTCCATCCTCTTCCTAATCAACAGAAGCTTCTCCGTTGTTTCATGGAAAATGCTCGGCCCGACTAGTGATGTTTCACCAATTTCCAATGAGAATAGTGGAGAACGACAAGGACACCCATACAATGCTTCAAATGGAGCCATGCATATCGAGTCTTGAAAGATGTTATTATATGAGAACTCCACGAAGGGTATATGATCCTCCCATGTGCCATTAAAATCCCTTACACAAGCCCGCAACATGTCTTCCAATGTCTGTATCATCCTCTCGGATTCCACATCCACTTGAGGATGATACACCATGCTCATAGTCAACTAAGTCCCAAGGGCTTATTGTATGGATTTCCAAAAACGAGATGTGAACCTCAAGTCTCTATATGAGATGATAGACACTAGTACACCATGTCTCTTTACCACTTTTCGGATATAGATTTTTGAACGATCTTCCACCGTATGGGTTTCATGAATTGGGATAAAATGGGATGACTTGGTTAGACAATCCACTATCACCCAAATGGGATCGTGTTTCTAGACCATTCTTGGATGACCTGTTATAAAATCCATTGCTTTCTACTCCCATTTACAAATGGAGATAGGTAAAGAATGTAACATAACAGCTGGTCCTTGATGCTCAGCTTTAACCTGCTGACAAGTTAAGAATCGCGATACGAATTCGGCCACCTTCCTTTTCATGCTGCTCCACCAAAACTACGCCTTTAGTGACTTATACAACTTCAATGTACTCGGATGTACAACCCATCTTGATTAGTGGTAAACATTAATGAGTTGTTCCTAACAAACTATAGGTACAACCATACAATCTCTAAAACACAAAACTGAATCCGCTTCCAGTTTCCAGCTATCAATGGTCTCCCCACCATTGAGTTTTGAACTCATTAGCAGACATTCCACATCAGATGTTTGTACCCCTTTGACCACTTTTAACAGTTCAGGAACAGGCGTAGATGAAAATAAACCCACAACATCACCTTGGTTTTCACATTCCACATGCATTTCGGCTAATACCGACATCAACTGCCATTCATCTGATGCTTCTTTCACCAACTAAGCATACAACATTCTTATTAATGCATCGGCCACCGAATTGCCTTTACCCGGTGTATGCATCAAGTCAAAGTCAAACATTTGAAGGTACTCCATCCATCTACTTTACCTCAGATTCGAATCTCATTGTGAGAAAATGTGTTTCAGGCTTTTGTGATCTGTAAACACAGTGAACTTCTCACCAAAGATATAATGACTCCATGTCTTCAAGGCATGGACAACTACAGCTAACTCCTAATCGTGTGTTGGGTAATTCTTCTCATTCACCCTCAAATGACTTGAACCATAAGATACAACACGGTCTCCTTGCATGAGAACACAACCCAACCCTATTCCCAAAGCAACACAATACACCACACACCCCTGTCATGATTCCGACAAAATCAAGATGCGTGCTGATGTAAGGTTAACTTTCAACTCTTGAAACGATCTCACACATTCCTTAGTCTATTTGAATGCGATTTTTTTCTTCTTCAATGCTGTATAGGTGAAGCTAGTCATGATAAGTAATGCACAAAGCATCGGTAATAACCAACTAGACCAAGAAAACTTCGTATTTTAAATACATTTTTCAGTGGTTACCATGAAATAACAGCTTCTATATTTTCTGGATCCACCGAAACACATTTCTCAGAAATTAAATGGCCTAGAAAACATACTTATTATATCCAGAAATCGCACTTTGACAATTTGGAAAACAACTAATGGTCCCTCAAGATTTCCAATTCTATCACCAACTGTTGCTCATGGTCAGCCCCTGTTCTTGAATACACTAATATGTCATCCACAAATACCACAATAAAAGAATCCAGATATGGCTGAAATATCTGATTCATCAAAGTCACGAAGACCTCTAGTGCATTCGTAAGACCAAAAGGAAGGATTACATATTCATAGTGGCCATATCTGCTTCTGAAGGATATCTTTGGAATATCGTCCTTCTAAACTTGCAACTGGTGATATACTGACCGTAAGTCAGTTTTGGAGAACCACTGAGCTCCCCTAAATTGATCAAACAGGTCATCAATTCATGGATGTGGACATCTATTCTTTATCGTAACTTGGTTATGTTTATGATAATCCACCCATAGCCTCAAATTTCCATCTGCTTTCTTTACAAACAAAACAGGTGCTTCCCACAGAGACATGCTTGGCTGAATAATACCTTTTCTTTTTAGCTCCTCTGATAGCACCTTCAATTCCCTTAACTCTGGTGCTTCCATCCTATAAGATGGAAGTGAGATAGGACTGGTCCCCGGAAGGAGATCAATCGTAAACTCCACTTCTCTTACTGGTGCTAACCCTGAGAAATATTCAGGAAAATCATCAGGAAATTGATCCACCATAGCTGTAAAATTATTTCTTGAAATCTCTTCCAATAACGCCAAAGTTAACACTGCTAATTCGTAAGAGATCATTCCCACCATTGGTGTGAACAAGCTCTTTGCACCTTTCTTTACCATCCTCTCTCCTCTGAAGAGATGGTCGATTCCATCCTTTGTCATGAAACTAACTGTTCTCCGATAACATTCGATGTGAGCCTTAAATGTTGTCAACCAATCCATACCCAGGATTATATCATAGAAATACATCTCCAACATGGAGAAGTCCCATTTCATCTCATCTCCATAAAAAATTATAGCACATTCTCTATACAAAAAGTCTTGACATTGACTTTCACCAAGAGAAGTTTGCAGTTTTAACACAGAAGGCATCATTTCAAGTTTTAAGTTCATAAAATCAACAATATGAGAAGCAAGAAAAGAATGGGATGCACAAGTATCGAAAAACACTTGCATGATGGTAGAATTAAAAAAAAATCATACCTCTCACCATAGATGGTCCAGACTGGTCATACACAATCACACGTTTTGCTCCACATAATTGCTTTCTTGCTGCTCTTTGCTCCTTATTGACTTGTTGAGAGTGCCCTACCTGAGGTGTCATGGTATTCTTGGAATCAGCATAACTAGATCTGTTCTGCTGGAAAGACTGATTTTTCTGTCCTAGCCCTGTCGAAACATAAGATGATTGAGACGCCTAGGAAGTGTCACGTGCACCCGACCTAGGATCACTGCGACAATATCACTGAAGATGCCCCATCTTGTTGCAATTGTGACATGATTTTGGTGTTGCTGCACATTATCATTTCATGTGGTCAATCACACCACATTTAAAACACCCAGCTTTCATCATGGGTCATGGAGGAAGATTCAGCAATCTAGCCATCTGATTCTGATTTGCACTCCCACCTTAGAAGTATGTGTCCCTCTTCCTCTTATTCCCTGCATTAGAGTTCCCACCCGTTCATGTGGGTATCGTCATAATTCGTCCTCCCATAACTCTTGATATGTCTCTTTCTTCCATTGTTCCTCTGTTTACCATCTCTATATAATCTGTAATACAGATCACATCTATCTTCGAACGAATATCCTGTCACAACCCTGATTCAAAGATGCATGCCTTCAGTGACGCACTTCCAGCAACTCCCAGTGCAAAGCACACTAAATTCATGAATTTATCCACATATTCTGTGATAGAGAGATTCTCCTACTTCAGGATGAAAAAGACCGTCGTCCTATGGATCTTGAATGTGTGTGGATAGAATTGTTTATTGAACAACTCCTCAAATTCCTCCCAGCCCAGCCCTAGATCCACCTTAGCCTGCGCCACTAGATCCCACCACTGTCGTGCAATATCCTCCAGCATGTACATCACAAACATTACTTTTAGTTCTACTGGTGTTCTGATGAAATTGAAGATACGATCCATCCTACTCAACCACAGATCCTCCCTATCTGGTTCATAATCACCCCAAATGATGGGTGGATTCTGCTTCTGGAACTAGAAAGAATGATCTACATTCCTTGACTCATCCCTCTGATTCCCCGTGTCCATCGCCTGAAATGCTTGAACGATAATTTGAACTAGCTATTGGTTCACACATGGTTCAGGTGCAACCACATTCTCCGTAGCTTCTTCCATTTGGTTTCTCTAGCATCTAATGGGTGCCATTTTCTATACAAACAACGCACGCCGTTACTCTCACTTCCTACCAACTGAAGGCTTAACATTTCAATCTCTATTACACCACTATCACAACATCTATTTCCAACCATTTATAAAACAAATCTTTTCATTCTTTTGAAAATCAATCTATTTTCAAAATACACCAACAATTATCTTTTAAAAATCATTAATTTGAAAACATGCTAAATTTTTTCAGAAATCACACTTTTGCTTCAAGCCATATTCCATTTCTCAAAATGGTTTATGAAATCCTAGTGGGAAGTCATTCCTCTATAATTCATGTCAGGATCATCTCATTTTCTAAACCCATGAAAATAAGATTTACAACATTCTAGAAGTGTATCCAAAAAACTTATGTACCCAACACCCTCGTAACTTGAGGTTCAGCATAAATGGGTTAGCTACATCATTTTATGCTATTCATTTCACGTTCCGAGAATCCTACTCTTGTCTAAGATGACCACAAAAGGAATAGACAAAAAGGAATTTCAACTCCAAGACCAATAACATCGATGACTACTTGTTAGGCAAGGACCGAACAAACTGATACCATTTGTAATGATCCACCAATTCTCATTGTCCTGAGAGCTCTACGAGTCATTACTAGTCCGTAAGCGATGTCCCCAAGGCGCCAAAGGCTGACAATAAATGCCAAAGGGTTTCAAAATACATAGGGGACGATTTACAATTCAAATGAAAACAACCAAAAAACAAAGATAACTAGATAAACATCTCCAAGAAACCACTATATGATGCATGATTTCAAACCAAAACAACTCAACCATTATTTTCCTAAAAACCCAACTAAGTGAAAAAACGGAGCACAAAACCAAAACAGAGTAATCAACGGAAATACTACTACAAGACTTCAAGATGACAACCCAACTCCATGCTTCACAATTTCCAAGCTCCAACATCACAAACCAGCCCAAGAGTCATGAAGTAGTGCTATAAACATGTGAAACTTTACCTCTTCCAACATCCCGATATATGACATCTGCAGAAGCGCCGACATGCCAAAGTAGGGGGTGAGTAATGAAACTCAGTAGGTTTTCTCTGATGACTTCCCAACCCATTCCTCTAGGATAAAACCTGTTAGCACATTTATATAAAACAATTTATATAAAACAATTCTGAAATAGTTCAAAATATAGAAAATTCCATGTCAAAGACATATTTCAAACGAAAAATACTTTCCAAAAAAGAAACCAAGCAATGTTTTCCAATAAAATTCACATTTCCATTTCACAAATCCACACAACCAACCATTTAACAACTTGTAAAATCCACTATGCATGCATCATTATGACTGTTCCGTACTCATGAGAGGTCTCTCATAAATCTACCAAGTCGTCACAAGGTAATTATTCCCCATGTGCTTTTACACTTTTGGTACCGAGCACAATGTCATATATCAACCAAGCCTTGTAAATTCAATATGAACACACATACCAAGTATAACCAAAAACCACACCATTACAACCATGACAAAACCATTTTAATAAAACATCATTTTATTGAAAAACCTTTCCCCACAAACCATTTTCCAAATCCAAAAAATCCATATTTTAAAATCACTATTTTAAATTCAATAAACCAAAACACTTTTCACAAACCATTCTTTCAATTTCCACAATTTCATAAAAACCCATAAATCATCACTAAAGAAGATTAATAACATGTTGTGCACCACAATTTCACAATCAAAACCAAGTGATTAAATAAATTTGAACTAATCCATCATGTTCAAAGAAAGAGGAATTGAGAGTGAATCCACCTACCTTAACAAAATGGGAAAAACCAAGACACAGACAAAGAATGCTCAAGAACACCAGGTCAAAACTCCAAAAACCTTCCTTAGATCTCTTCTCCTAACACAACCAAGATCAAATCCTGTCATATTTGACATCCACACCATTAGATCTACCCATAATGGGCGTAGATATAAGAAAACAAGAGAAGAAGAGAATTAGATCTAAGTAGATCTAAGAAACCGATCAATAACGATCACATACCATAAGAATCTGTCTTCGATTCGCCAAGAGAAGCCTTCAGATCAACTCTGGCACACTTGGGATAAGTCATCCCACCTTCATGGGAGATTAATTCCGAGTTAGGGCCACTTAAGGTGTTTAAACAAGTCAATTAAAGGAAAAACGAGTTAGATCCACAATTTTAGGATCTAACTTTATGTGACCACACGATTAGTCTGCACGATTTGAAAAACTGTTCGCTAACCAGGTGTTAGATTCTACCTCGGCCATCCTTCACACACATCCTCATCACACGGTTTCCCTTAACCGTGCACCGACCGTGTGGAATCCACTGCCTCCTCAGTCATACACGTACAGTTTGGCCACACGGTTTGAAAAACCGTGTGCTGACCGTGCACCTTCCCCTTTGCTTCAAACTTCACTCTAGGATCTTCTGATTCTCTGATACGTCATCCATAACTTTTAAAACCAAAAAAAGAATCAAGTAAGGGTTACATACAAGAAACCTAGGGTACAACAATACCAAAATTAAAATTTTCATTAACTATATTAGTGAAATAAATATCACTATCATGGTTGCTAAGAAAGGAAGAAGTAAAATTAGTTGTTTAAAAAAAGAGTAAATATGTATATACGTGGTTGGTAACATTTTACAATGGTAACACATTTTATAAAAATAAGAATCATTTAGTGTAAAATTATAATAATTCTGTGCATATGACTGGGTACAATAAAAAGTTAATTGTTATGAATCCATAATGAAAAAAAGAATTAAAAAGGTTGTATTGTTTGGTTGTACCGCTCTCCTTGGGATATGTAATGTTTGATGTGTTATTAATGAGGAGATATAATCTATGGGGAACATTCAAATTTTGTTCAGTAATGAAAGATGAATATATGTTTTCTATTAACTAAAAGAAGCTAAAAACCTTTAGAATAGATAAATGATTTCTAATTGGTAGTGGTTGTAATTGAATAAATTTATTTCTATAAGTGATATGAATAGTGTGATGATGAAATCCAATGTTTGACTAGATCAAACATGATCTACATGATTTATTATTTGTGAAATAATATAAATACAATGGAGATTCAGAAATGAATATGGTTTTACATGCTATAAAGATGAATAATGTTTAGAAAAAGGCCTTGTTTTAAAAGAAATAGGTGTTAATGCAGTTTGTAAAAGGTTACAATGTAATAATTTTAAATCAATTATAGCTGATATAAAATGTTTAATTTCAGGATTAAAAGAAGTTGTTGAATGGTATACCATGAATACTAAGTAGTTACCTCAATTCATAATATTTTTTTCTATAATTGGTATAAAAAAAGATGAATAAAATTAAGTGAGTTTTTATGGGAATATTAATTATATTTAGCACTATCTAAGAAATAAAGAACATGATGTTATTTTTATTTTTTATATCAACTTGTACCATCTGTTTACCTCATGAATTTGGTTTTATGTTATTCAACATATAGTATTTGTCATATAAATGTTCTAAAATAGTAAGGAAATAATTCTGTTGGTTGTGATATACTTTAAAAGATGTTTTTATTAAAGGATTTAAATCTTTAATTTCATATGTTCCTGTATATGATTTTTTTGGTGATACAAACAAAATTAAATTTGTTTATTGACTCCTTCTCCTATAATGTTTTTTTGTAGGCTTCAAATACATTTCTAATGCTTTCAAGAAATAGATAAAACAATTGAAAATTATTTTTTGATAAGAATGATTCTATTAGTGATGGTTTTTTTGTCACAACCAGCCTTCACCAAGATGAGGGAAGGGACATCAGATTTCCAGACCCTTCCATCTTCGAGTTGAAGGATAGATAATGTCCCCCCGAGACCTGCCTTCAATAGGTCATCGAGTGGAGACTAGCACCAAGGTTATGGAATTACATGAAAAATGGAAGTCATTACCCTTTATATTTATTAGGATCAGGAGATAAGATAGTAAGTCCCAAAAAACAAAAAAATGGATGTAAATGTCAAGCCCAAACAATCCATTCCAAATTCATGTTTAAATAATACATGATACAAATAAAAAAACTCCAAAGGTAAATACCAAAGAAAGGAAAAACTACAACAACAATTTTCCCAATGTTCGAACTAGTACAATCCCGCACGTTCCTCGAAATCCTCCTAGAAAACTGAAAGCAGTTTTATATACGTAGTGTTAGTATACTTGTATATGCATTAAGTAAAACCAAAAGCTCTCATGGGCAAGCAGGGAGGAATTATAATGCCCTTTGAGAAAAAGGAGATAACTGATGCACCTAGCAAGGAAATAATCCACCCAACCTCACCCAGTCACACTCCCCAAAAAGTCATGTAAAGTAATAGTAATAGAACATTGATATTTCGGTTCACCACTTTCCAACTATTTATTTATGTCATCCTATGTGTCAAACCTCTCCCACTATTCTCACTGTAGTCCCACTACCATACCCCTCATGCACACACCTAGGCTATCATAGCCACACATCCCGCCCACAAACACCTGGGCCTCAACCACCACATGTAACCACTCCAGTAGAAACCTAGACCAGAACTACTACCATCACACCCAAAGACACCTAGCCCCGAACAACTATAGCCATGCCCGAAGACACCAGGTCCTCATCCTGAAGAATCTTTGGAAACAACCTACCTGCACACAAAGCCGGGGCAACCACCACAACTACCCTGCCAGAAGAATGATGGGATATAATAGACTTCAGTCCATCACATCCTGCCTGAAGAGTCTTGGGCTACTCGAGAAAGGGGGAATAAAATGAGTTAATAACCAGCGACTCATAAGAGTATTGGAAAAACACCCCCCCCATTGAAATGGGGGTGTTCATCATGAAGTGATCAAATTTCATGGTACACAAATAAGAATCACAATAAAAAAATTATACATATAGCTAAATGGGCACTCATCCCAACCTAGGGTTTACAAAACTATTCTATACACAAAAACCCTAGTTACTATTAATTCTTAAAAAGCATGCCACCCACAACCAAGTCATAAATCATTCATAGAAAATAATTCCCCATTGAACCCATTCTTGTTATCACATTCGAGTTGTTCTCTTTTAAATAATTCTTCACTAATGGGAAACTAACAGACATAGCCACAATCCAAGGAAGGAAAAACAACCAAGCAGCAGATTAAGCATTCACCCATGGTTCTCTTATAATGTCACAACAACAAATGGGATCTTTGAGATCCCTCTAAGTACTGAAACCAAACCAAACCCCACCATATGGACACACACAACCTTTGAACCAAAAACCAACAACTCCACCACAACAGGGGATCCCATCCTCATCCATGTCACCCCACAAGAATGAATCTGAACAACCACACAAATTACCAAGATAGAGACACTGAGTTTCTAGGTTCTATCACAACATTAATTGATTTTATTCTTTTCGTTTGATTTATTGGGGTGTTCAAACAAGGATTCTTGTGCAGTAGACATTAATTTAATCAAACCAGTTTACGTGATTAACCAATTTCCATGTTACAAGCATTCAATAGTCACAGAAGATGGGTCCATTAGTGCATAAGAAAATACCACCAATGACAATGATTTTTAGTTGACAGAAGCCCTTACAGTCCACAAAATATAAAAAATGGTAAAAGAGTACAACAACATCCTCAAACACAACCATTCATTCGTTAAATTTCCATTGATTATCTTCAAAAATGTTTTGTTTCATCCATCCCCATAGAGACAATAGCATACATGCCCCACATGATACAAAGTAATGATAGAAGAAGGAATAATCCTACTTATATGATCAATGATCGAAGTTTCTCTATATGTACCTTGAATTGGGGATGCGTAACATGTAGGGGAGGAACTTCAAGGACTCCAAGAGTGATCGGAAATGCTCTAGCACAGGTGAAACACTTGGAGAATGAAGAGGGACTCTAAATGCTTCTAGAAAAGTAAATGATACCAGCCATGAAAATGAAGAAAATGAAATTCCCATGTGATAAAAAGTTTATATCAGGGAGTTATGGGATATGAATTTTGAATGACATAATAGGGGGATCATGATTTCACCACATGGTTGGGAGGTTACACGCGATGGAATAAATTTTCATTTAATAATTCTCATCAGAGAGGTGTCTATAAGAATTGTGTGTTTAACAATTTCCTTTAATCTGAGGAAAATTCATAATAGGGGTGGAACTGGAAACTACAGGAAAAGGTGTGACACCGAGGAAAATAAACACATTTTGGTAAGTCAAGGGTCTCCTGGATATTGGGGGATTATAGAAATAATTTATGTGATTTAAATGGATTTGAAATGGGTATTAAAATACTCTTATGTATAAAGATACGTTGTAGGAGTGGAAATGGAAAAATAAACAATAGTGCCACACCGTTTGGTGAGACATCATAAGTGGTTCCATAGTCATGCTGCCACCCTCACGGTGCCATCGTCTCGATTCCACCACTTCGGTGTGTGACTGTTATGGTGCAACCATTATGGTACCACCATCGTGGTGCCACGGTCAGGGTGCCACTAACACGGTGCCACCATTTCAATGTGAGACCGTGACAGGCGCCAATAATTTGATGGAACTGTTTGATGGAACTGAGTTTGTTTTTGGAAAACTCCTTAATGGGTAATTTTCTGAGCCATTATATCAGATACCTCTGAAACTATTCTTGTGCCCAAAAATCAAAACTAGACCTAAAGAAAAGAGAGGGGTTTGAAAAACCACCTAAAAAGATACATCGTTGTAGAAAACCTCCTCGGCATCTAGAAACACATATCCCTCATGTGGCCACACAACATATAAAGGTGTGACTATCTAGACTTATGGATTAGGGTGTCTTTTCCCCCATTTCATGATATTATCCTATTTTGGCGACACTGACTCACCCGCATGGGTTTAATTGGATCCACCTTAATGCGTCGCGATTAGGGATTAGGTCCTCAATTCTCCACTATCAGAACTCTTTACATACATTCAAAGAATAAGGAAAACAACACATTTCATAGTTACCATGGTTATGAACTAAATCACAAACAAGTATAAAAAAAAGATTGAACAAAACTCAAAACAACTCTCGGTACATGGCACGCATTTGTGCCTCCTTTTCCTAGGTTCTCTCTCTGATGCCACCATGTATCCATAACAGATGAACCAAGGGAATGATTCATCAATGGAGAACCTTCTCCTCACTACCATTGATCATCACTGGTTGCTCTACAAACATGATTTCATCCAAGATATACAACTTTCCTCAGTCGAGGATGTGTGATTCATCCTGTAGATACCTATAGAGAAGAGACATTTGGAAGACGTCGTGGTCTCTCAGTAGCGATGATCGTAGCGCTAGCTGATAAGTCACCTCGTCAACCCACCGCCACACCTCAAAGGGCCCAAATAACCTAGGAGAAAGCTTACTCCCACTGTCAAACGTTCGTTGTCCATGCCATGGAGATACCATCATTAACAAGTGGTCCGTAAACTCAAACTCCATGGTTCTAGTCCTATTATCAGCATACGAATTCTGCCAGTCCTAGGCCACCTTAATATTCTCTCGTATAAGCTGAACCTTCTCCGCCGTGCTTCGCACCGTTTCAGAGCCAAGAACAATTTCTTCCCTGACCTATGGCCATCACATGGGTGAGTGACACAGACTTTCAAAAAAATCATTGAAAAGTGCCATGCCAAAGGTATATTGATAGCTATTACTGTAGGAAAACTCTACCAGAGGCTAGTGTTGTTCCCACAATCACCCAAAGACAAAACACATGCCTGTTTCATATCCTCCAATGTCCTGATGGTGCGCTCTATATACCCATATGTTTGGGGGTGGAAGGTAGTATTGAGGCATAACTGGGTACCAAAAGAATGTTTCATTCCTTTATAGACCAGTGAGATAAACCAGGTATCCCGATCGGAGATTATGGACCTCAAAACTCCATGAAACTACACAACATTGTCCATGTTCCACTATTCTAGGGCATCCACCACACTCGACACCTTGATTGCTAGGAAGTGATCTAATTTCGTCAGCTAGTCCACCACTACCCAGATGGTATCACAGCCCCCTTGATCTTCGTGTAGTATTATGATTAAATCCCCGAGATATCATCCCACTTACACTCGAGGACATCTAAAGGTTATAACAGACCCCCTAGGACGTGGTGTTTATCCTTCACCGGCTAATATAAGAGTTACTTCTCCACAAACTCTGCCACTGTCTGCTTCACTCTGGGCCACCAAAACTGACCAATCAAGCCCCAATACATTTTGGAAACATCTGGGTGCACCACTAGGGATGATTTGTAAAACACACCAAGAACGCTCTTGTGCATTTCCATCAGGATGAAAAAATTCACAGGAAACATCATCTTATTCTTCCCATCTTTCGACCAGCCTCCCGGAGCATCACCCAGGCTAACACGATCACGCATCACTTAAGACAATAATTCCCCCCCACTAAAACTCATCCACTTGTTGCAATAGAGGACTGCACTGTCATCTAGAATAGAAAGCCTGTTCCTTCCGCCACCCTTGCTTCCAGGTGTAGGATGACCAATACTTATATCACCTTCCAAGATTATACCAACTCTTGAACCACATACTTCAATGACTTAGTGCACAAGTAATCATCCACCACATTACCATTATCTTCATTGTAAGTTATTTTTAAGCCATAGTTATGAAGAAACCCATTCCACCTCTGCTTCCGCAAGTTCAGGTCCAACTGGGAAAAGATATACCTCATGCTCTTGTGATCCATGAAGACCATGAACCTCATGCTCTTGTGATCCATGAAGACCATGAAGCACTCCCCAATGGGTTAATTCCACAAAAACATTAGTGTGAACACAACCGCTAAAAGCTCCATAACATGGGTGGAGTAGTTATGCTCATGGGGACATAACTTCCTAGAACCATAAGAGATCACCCCTAGTATTTCATCAGCACACACCCCAAGCCGTGGCTCGAAGCATCCCAGAATACCTAAAAAATCTCTCTGTTTTTTTGGAAACCTTAGAACTGGGGCACTAACCAACATCCCCTTCCGATAACTGAAGTCTGCCTTACACATCCCATTCGACATGAAATTCAAGTACTTCTTGGTCAATGCTGTCAAAGGTGCCTCAACTCAGGGGATGCTGGGCACGAATCTCTATTAGTAACCTACTAGGCCCAAGAATCTATGAACATCTGTCACATTCTTGGGTTCCTCCCAAGAAACAATAGCTTCGACATTTGACAAGTCAACTACTATTCCGAACCTGGACACTACGTGTCCATGGAAGTGTATTTCTCGCATCCAAAATTTACACTTGGATGATTTCCCATAGAGCTTGTGCTGTCGGAGGACCTCTAAAACCATTGCTAGATGTTCAGTGTGATCCTCCTTTGATGATGAGTATATCAAGATCTTGTTAATAAACACAACTATGAACCGGTCCAGATATTCCCAGAAGACAGACTTCATGAGCCCCTTGAACATTACTTGGGAATTATTAATGCCGAAAGACATGCCTATGTACTCAAAGTTCCCATATCTACACTTGAAAAAAGTATTCAAGATGTCACCCTCAATCACCCTCAACACGTGACATCCTGACCACATGTCTATCTCAGAGAACCATCCACCCCCTTCAATTGCTCAATGTGGTCATCTATCCTCAGGAGAGGGTAATAGTTCTTGACCATTACCTGATTCAGTCTCCGGTAGTCTATGCATAGACTAGGGCCACCATATTCCTTCTTCGCGTATAAGACTGGAGCACCCCATGGTGACACGCTTTGTTGAAAAAAACCCTTCTTCATCAAATCAACAATTTGAATCTGTAACTCCTGTAGCTCAGAAGGTTCTATCTGATACAGGGACATCAAAATTGGACCGACACCCAATTGCATGTCTATCCTGAAATCAACGTCGCATCGAGGGGGTAGAGTCACTACCTCCTCAGAGAAGACTTCCATAAACTCAATGAAAATCCTTGAGACATCCACTATCTCTGTATCTGCTAACCCTTATGACATGTCGGCTAATAAAGAAAAAAAGGGATCCACTCACCGACTGCCCTCCCCACAACCTCGCTCACCGACGAATGTCTCACATTGTCCACCCACATCTGAAATCATGATCCTTATACGTAAGCATTCGATAATAGCACATACAGATAACATCATGTCAATGCCTAGAATGGTATCATTCGGATACATCTGCAGCAATAGCAGGTCCGCAATTGGTTGATGTGGTCCCAACATCAGTCTACATTCTCGGCAAACACGAGACACGATGGTCTGACATCCAACTGGAATACTCAAATCTAGGGGTACGGAAAGTGTCTCTATGTCTAGAGCTAAAGCATGGGCTAGACAGTGTGTAACAAAGTAGTGTGATGCTCCTGAATCCAACAAGGAACATGAAATATTACTAAAAAAGCTGATCGTACCTTGGAAGACTTCAGGCCCTGCTTGAACGGTTGCCTCTATGGCATGCAACTGCCCACGCCCAGCTCCCACACCATTAGGTTGTCAGCCACCTCCCCAACAACTCCCTGGCCAAGGTACCTAATGAGCTCCCTGAGGTCGGCCTCCTCCTGCAACATTTTCTCTTGGAGGAGTGAAAGAACACTGTCCCCACTACGGCTGCTGAAAGTGACTAGCTAGAAACTACTATAGCTGAGGTGGGCACTAAACTAGCCGACCCCCACTGCAGTGCACTCGGTCTGGGTGCTGATTTAAAAGGTTCCCACAACCAACAGAGATTAAGAATCTTGGTCTTGGTCCCGAACGAAAAGGGTGAGGACCGGGAGATCAAAACTGGAACTACTAGGGACTCCTCCCCACTAGTCGAAACCTAGAAGTCCATGTTGTCTAAGGCCTACGACAGAAGTAATTCACCTTTGACAATCCCAACTAGCTCCACTCTCATGTCACACCACCCAGTGAGTTCATCCTCTCTACCACTTCAGCCTTCTTCTGGACTTTCAAGTATGTCAGTAGAATGAAGGGAGTAACAACATACTGGAGAGAAGGTTAGAGTGCCTCCTCTAAATTTCTCACTCGAGACTCCTCATCCAAAAAGAGGTCTGGAGCAAAGTGAAGGAGATCCTTGAACTTGATCCCCAACTCCTTCACTAACATAACCCCATACTAATGTGAGAGTATATACTAACTCTTCTCATCCATCATCATAGAAGTAAGGAATTCCGCATGGAACTCTCTCTCGATTTCAGCCTACGTAACCTCAACCACCCTCTTCTCCCAATGATAGAGAGTCTACCACTGACGTTATACTCCCCTCCTCTTGCATACATCTAGATGAACTAAGTACTCTGTCAGAGCCCAAATCAAGCTGAAATATATCACCAAATCCTCGATCCATGTCTCTGTCTCTATATCTGAGACGTTTCCCTCGTACATACCAAGGGTCTTATACTAAAA
This sequence comes from Viscum album, assembly GCA_963277665.1. Classification (NCBI taxonomy): domain Eukaryota; kingdom Viridiplantae; phylum Streptophyta; class Magnoliopsida; order Santalales; family Viscaceae; genus Viscum; species Viscum album. Next base: position 943,649,033 of record OY728129.1, read on the forward strand.
GGCAGTAAGAGTACTCTACCACTTATCATCCCCCTCCTCTCAGTCAGCCCTCCGATGATCATCTAGATCGGCCTCCTTGGCCTCAATCGCTCACACTACTTTTGGTTATCATCAAGGTTCAATACCTCCAAGGTAAAAAAATAATTACAAAGCCCAAGTAGTGTAAAAGATTTATTTTATTTATTAATAGACATCTTATACATTTTATAACCCCATAATACCCAAAAAAGAAAAAGAACACAAGTCATTATGATGCATTTACCTTTCATAGGGTCTTTACCCTGTAATTATTGTAGCCTCACTAGGTCATTCAATAGGTCTATAGTCCTTGAAATAGAGCACAAGGGGCCCTAAAATCATGTGTCATAGCCTCTCTTCCTTGGAATATTTCACACACCATGCTTTCCTAACTCTATTTTCCTATCATCGCATGCAATTCTCAATATGCCTAACCCGAAGCTCCATTATATCTCTCAACCTCCCCCTTTGATACGATTTGTCATGACCCACCTTCACCAAGATGAGAGAAGGGATGAATTATTTCTAGAACCTTCCTTCTTCAAGTTGAAGGAGGGATAATGATCTCCCAGACCCACCTTCAATAGGTCTTGGAGTGGTAAGTAACATCAAAGTTATAGAATTACACACCAAATGGAAGGAATTAAACTTTTTATTTAGTAGGATTGGAAGACAAGATATTATGTCATAAACAACACAAAAAATATAAGTAAAAGGAAATCCCCAACAATCCATTCTCATATACATGATTCAATAATCAGTGCTACAAAATAAGAAAACTCCAAAGGTAAATACCAATGAAAAGAAAAAAAGCAACATCAATTGTACCAACGATGAAAATAGTACCATCCCACACGGTCCTTGAAGTCCTCCTAGAAAACTGAATGTAATTTTATTTACGTAGGGTGAGTATACAGGTATAATCAGTAAGGAAAACCAAAATCTCTTGTGCAAAAGTGGGGAGGCATTCTAATGCCATGTGAAAAAAAGGAGATAACCGAAGCACCTAGCAAGAGAACTATCCACCCAACCTCACTAAGTAACACTCCCAAAATAACACAAGTCAAGTAAAGTAATAGTAATAACACATTGATATTTGGGTACCCTACACCACTTTCCTATTAGTTATTGAAGTCATCTTATATGTCTGGCCTCTCCCTTCATTCTCACTGTTGTCCCACTGCCATACACTTCCCACGCACACCCAAGCTACCATAACCACTCATCCTACCCACAGACACCAGGTCCAAAACCACAACATGTAACCACACCTTTAGATACCTACTCCAGAACAACTACCAACACACCCAAAGACACCTTGACCTGAACATGTACTACCACGCCTGAAGACACTTGTGCCTCATCTTGAAGACACTTGGGAAACAACCTACCCACATAAACCCTTGGTCTAAACACCACAACTTCCCTTCATGAAGAATCACTGGCTATAATTGTCCTCAGGCTGTCCCAGCCCGCCCAAAAATTCATGGGCTACTCGGGAATGGGAGCAAAAAAGGAGCTAATAACCACCCACTCATAGGAGTGTTGGAAAATAAACCCCCCCCCAATTGAAATGGGGGTGTTCAGAACAATGTGCTCAACTTGAGTGGGGCCCTAATAAGAAACATAAGAACTAAATTATACCTATTGGCAAACAAGAACTCATCCCAACCTAGGGGTTCCAAAACCAGCCTATACAAAAACACCCTTTTTACTATTCATTCACAAAAAGCACACAACCCACGACCAAGTCACAACTCATTCTCAGAAAACAATTCCCCATTTAACACATTCTTGTTATCACATTCGAGTGGTTATATTTTAAATAATTATTCACTATTGGCCAACTAACAGGCATAGCCACATGAAAAGTAAGGGCAAACCACCAAGCAACATCTTTAGCATTCACACCCAGTTATTTTGTAAGGTCACCACAACAAAAGGGATCTCTGATGTACCTCAAAGTACATGATCCAATCCAAACCCCATATTACAGTCCCAAAAAACCATAGATCCACAAAACAAAACCTACACCATAAGAGGGGATCCCATCCCCATCCATGTCACCCCACAAGAATCATGCAAAACATCCACACATATTACTAAGACAGAGCAAGGGAGTTTCTACATTCTATCACACTACTCATCGAGTTTCTTATTTCGTTTGGTTAACTGGGGTGTTCACACAAGGATCATTTTTCAATGGACATTCATTTAATCAACTGAGTTTACATGATTAACAAATTTCCATGTTTCATCCATTCACCCATCATAGAAGACAGGTCCATTAGTGTGCAAGTAATGAATTCAAAGCTCCCATATTTTTAGTGGAAACAAGCCCATACAGTTCACAACATATAAAAAATGGTAAAATAGTACAACTACATCGTCAAAAAAACCCTTACTTCTTTAAATGACCTTTTATTATCTTCATTAAGAACCAGTTTCATCCATCCCCATAGAAACAAAATCATACCCACCCTAAATGATACACAGTACAGAGAGATGAAGGAATAAAAATACATGGATGATCAGCGATTGAAGTTTCTCTCCATGTGCCAAGAGTTAGAGACCCACGACTTGTAGGGCAGGATCCTTGAGGACTCCATGAGTGAGAAGAAAGGATCCAGTATTGGTGCACCATTTTCATTGAGGAGGGGGACTCCAAATTCACCCAAGAAGGGACAAGAGACCAGCCAAGAATAATAATAACAATAATAAATTTACATTTGATAAGAAGGTGATATCATGGAGTTACGGGATATGAGTTTGGAATGACATAAAGGGCGTATTGTGGTTTCACCATGCGTTTGGGCTGTTACACACAAAAAAAGTAATTATCAATTAATAATTCTCATTATAGAGGTGGAAATAACAGTTGTGCCTTAAAAAAATTCCTTTAATCGGAGGAAAACATGTAATTGGTGCAGAACTAGAATGTATGGAAAAATGTGTAACATTGAGGAAAAGGCAAACGTTTTGGTAAGTAAAGGGTCACATGACTCTTAGAGAATTTAATATATCATTTATGGGCTTCAAATGTCTTTGAAAGGGGTATTAAAATTCTCTTATGTCAAAAGATTTGTTGTGAGAGGTGAACTGGAAAATGAACCTATGGTGGGGACATTGTTTTGTGAGACACCATAAGAAGTGCCACGGTCACGGTGCCATCATCACAGTTCCACCCTCACAGTTCCACCCTCACAGTACCACCCTCATAGTGCCACCCTCAGGGTGCCACAGTAAGCGGTGCCACCATTTCGGTGGGAGACTGTTACGGTGTGACTGTTACGGTGCGACTGTCACAGTGCCACCCTCATGGTGCCACTGTCATGGTGCCACCATCAGTGGTGCCACTACTTTGGTCTGTGACCGTGACAGTGAGACCATTACAGTGGCACCATTACTGTTCCACCATTTTGGTGTGGGACTATGACTGGTGCCAACGTTTTGGTGGAATAGTTTGGTGGAACCACGTTCTTTTGGAAAACATCACAATGAGTCATTGTCCAGACCATTATAGTTTTGGATATTGAAGTAAGTATATATTTGAAGAGTTCAATATTTCAGAAAATGTATTTGAAAGTGAAATTATAATATATAATTAATTTCCCCAAATGGAATTTAGAGATGATATGAGGGATATAATGTGAGGATAAAACATGTAATACCATTAAAGAATAATCAATAGAGGGATGAATATATGCTACTAAAATCTTTATGTTTTGAGGATGTTAAATTATGAATGAAAGCGAGAGAGGATACTTATATCATTTATGGTTGTTGGATTTTAGGGAAGTATTTTAAAAAAATATATAATGAGGGATATTTTTACATCCACGAGGTTTTAAATATAGCTTATTAATAATAATTAAAAGGGATCTATCATATTTAGATAAAAAAAATTATTTATGATTATTCAATAATAATAGTTAATTATGGATAAATTATGTATTTTACTGAATATTTTAGTTTTTAATATCATTGAAATTGGATATATGAAGAAATATATAATATTATTTATGGAATATTATAAAAATGGGTGGTTATGGAATGAAATGTTGTTGAAAAAGGATTAAGTTGGATTATAGGATGCTAAATGATGAAGAAGGGTTTTAAAAAGAGATTACATTTTAGAGAATGAGTGTTTATCATTCATTGAGATATTATAAAAAAATTAATTTTTATGAGTGTGTTGAATACTTTTTGGTATGTAATTTTATATTTTTTTCTTCATTGTTCAATGTACAATAATTGTTAATGTATTGTGAATTTGGATGAGTTTTGATTGAAAATAAGTATCATTGAAGATCTATTCTATGAATTATAAAATATATAAGAAACAGTACATAACCAATGAACATGTAGTAAAAATAGTTTCATAAGGTTAGTGTTGTCAATTATTATGTTTAATTACATTAATATATCTTCATATTATTGAGTCTTTAGATTTACTCCATCAAATCACCAACCAAGTCGTGGTATTTTATTTGAGTCTTACAAGAAAAAAATTGCCAACCCTCGCATAAACATATGAGAAAGGCACAATTTCATGGCAAAAACAAGATAAAATATAGTAACAAGTTTATAAGAAGATAAGTATATATCCTAGTGCGGGTTTGAACTACGTTTAGTGTAGTATAGAATGTGTGGGGTATTTCATAGAGAGAAAAATGGTGGAGGGATACAACATAGCTAAGTGGTAATAGTATGGGGTGTAACCATGAGATTTTTTATACCATTGGTAGAGTACTAAGTTTAATAAAATATATGTATCATGAATGAATGTATAATTACGGATTTATAGAAAATTGGATATGTTGAGATCCATGTGACAACATTATATTGTACGATGTAAATTATCTTTATAAAAATGATTTTGTCCCCACAACAACATCAAATATACCATCAAAAAAGTTATCAGTAGAATTTTTCTATCACTTCAGAAGTAATTATTATTAATCCATGAAATATAATGACTAATGATGTATAATTACAAATGAAATAGGTTGTTCCTTTTTAGGTTAATAATAATGAATTTTTATCTTATAAGGCCTAGTAGTGTTGACAAACGTTCCATATTCTAATTTTTTAATGTTGAAAAAGGAAAATACTACAACAAATGTTTTAAAAAATGGATGGGTTTTTTTAGAAGATGGAATGAATTTCAGAGAATCGATTTATAGGATACAAACCATCAAGGTTTATTCCATGTCATAGACTTTATAGTAGTTCAAATTGGCTACTTTAAAAACTAGATCATTATTCTGTAAAGTGTTATGTTGTGTTGTAATATATGATATTCATTGGATCATAACTATATTGATTATGTCTATTTACATTAATGTTATTGTAGAAGGTTAAATAAATTAGTCCTATAAATTAAAATTTATCGGTGCATATATATCCATTTATAAATCCAAGGAATGAAATTAAAGTGATTGAAATTTAATGTCAATTAACCGTTTGAATTTAAAATTTCAAATTCAAACCATTCCATGATATATGAATATGTTCTACATATAATTGAGGAAACATAATGACATTTAAGAATAATGGAATATAATGTTGTCACATGGGAATTTATTGAATATATATTTTGGGAAGATAGATTTAATGTTTAATAGAATTATTTTCTAAGATATATCATTGAAGTGGGAGTTTTTGTGAAAATTTGGTATGATGATATCAGTAGATTTCTAAAGATACATCTGGTTTTGGATGTTATGTAAGAAATGTATGTGGAAGGATAATTCTAATTCAAGAATTATTAGATCCAGATTGTTTTTTATGTGACGTTTTCATTGAATATCTTTCTTAAAACGTTTCTTACACGGAGTTGGATATATCTTGTGTTAGATTTAAAATTAGAACTATGAACATATCATAGAATCTCTTAGTTAGATGATGACGTTTGCAATATCATTTCCATATATTTTTCGTGATGTTACATTAATTTATGTAAACTATAAAGGGAATTATAAATATTAAAATTACATTTTATCCCTATTGGAATTTTTGAGTGATTGGAAGAGGTCATGGACCTTGGTTGTGAAATGATATATTTCTATAGTTGTAACCATATAGTAGTATGTTATTAATAAATAAGGTATATGAATAAATTTTAAATATGTTCTCCTTGAAGTATCTTTTATACATGAAGCAATAAAAATGATGCTTTTTCTAACATGATTTACATTAGTTATTTGTGTTTGATGTGTGATGTGAATCAACTTAATGAAAATACTGATTGATTATTGTACATTAGGACAAGGTAAAAAGTTTAAGAGTAAGATGGAGGAAACAATAAAGGATTAATTTTACCTAAAACACGATTCAACCTCCACACTCTGAGGGCTTCCTCGATTCCTACACTTGAGTGCCACTATTAATAAACACCACTAGTATTCATTATACGTTGGAACCATTATCACAACATCCATTAATTCCCCATTTAAACAATTAATTACCTAAATATAACAAATTGTGTGGGAAAGAGTCCCATGTTGGGGTAAACTTACCTTGTAGGGTACCCAAAATATAAGACCGAAGATCATCAAAAATATGATAAACTTAAGTATAAATTTTGATTTAAGATAAGAAATTATTGAATAAGTATACATATTTCCATACCATATTCATAAAAGTCATTCATTAAATGAAACGTAGAATATTACAAGAATTACCATTCTTATACTACCTAAATTATTCATAATTGTTCCCTTGAATACTACCCATATATTTTAATTGTAGGAACCTTCACCATGATGAATAATTAAAATCAAACAAAGGGTTTTTGATACCTATCAAGGGCTCATGTGTTTCCATGTGAAGTATGCATTGATCAACTATATTACCAATTCCATAACTATATTACTCATTCCCTATCATTAAGGGTGTTTACATACTCTACTATGTGTATTAAAGTCCAAAAAACATGAAATTAATGTTGTTAGGTGGTTTACAAACCCTTTTCTAATCCATCCAACTATCCCACACTCCTTCTATCATACAAATAAATATAAAGATCACGAGTTTTCCATTTTTTCATTATAATAAACCTTATATGATCCAGAAACATGTAATACATATTTTTGTTTAAAAAATTCTCATGATGAACATCTCATATAGATAAATCTTATATCAATGATATGATTTAATAAGACTATAATTATAGAATAGTACAAAATAATTACTCATATACACCTGGAATGTGTTCCTTGGATTGTATTTTACAATGTACAATCACAACCCAATTCAAATATATTAAATCTATAAGGCATGTCAAGTATTGGATAAGATATGTGAGACTTATAGACCATCCATATCTGTATTTTTGGTGGCCCATATCATATATCTAAAGTATATGGTATGTACTATATAAACATATCATATAGACCCTAAAGGTAACCCAAATATTTATTGAGTGAGAAGAACCTGTGTGGTCACTATTTTACATGTAATATTCATAAGCCAAAATAGCATGTGGGGCCAAGCATTAGCCTGTAATTTACTTGGTTGCATTCGTAGGAATACTATTTTAAAATACAAGTCTTGTGACTGATGTACACAACCTGTTTGATTTGTATTACACTAAAATCCCATTAACCAAATCAAGAATTAAACATGATATTTCATGTAGAGGGATATAAACTATGTAATTTGTAATTATATATCATGTTTTCATAGTCTTCAAAATTGTATATCGCAACCATTATTATATACTCCACCTCTCATCTCACCTCTACTACCAGTTGAGCCTAACACCCCTCAAGATCCTCACCACACCCCTTGAATTTATATCTTTATCAATCTTCATCTTCATATATATTATCAATAATTTCACAAGTTTTTAAAATTCATGGCCAAACATCATCAGAATATTCATTTCATGCTTACTAACTTTTGTTAACATATTCCAAACACTGTCCTTCTATATTGTACTAGTTATCCAAAATAGCACATTAGTGAAAAGGAAGAGGTAGAATGAATCCTATAATAGTGGTTGTCTAAAAGTTTGACCACATAAAAATGAAATTCATTAATGATACTCTAATACCATATAAAATGATAATAGGATCAATACATTGATCGATGATTGATTATTTTGGAGGATGTTTATGAGACTTATATTATAGATACCAATAATAGTTTTATCATACATAATTAATCAAAACAAATCAAGAATCATGTTATTAAAAATAAATAAAGAGACATTTCATCTCCATTAAATATAAAAAAGGTTTAAAAATATTAAGATCTGTGTTATAAAGAATTCAATAAATTAAAAATTATGATGTTTTCATTTCATGTTAATCCAATATTAAAAATTATTTATCAAATAATCCAAGTAACAAGATCATAAATAATTAAAGTATGAATTTTAACTAATAACATGACATGAAATTAATAATCATTAAAAAATATTTAAATATATAGACTCACAAGATTATTGAACTCGCAAATAAGGGTGAATGAATGATTTGTCATGTTCATTTTCCCTACATAAAAAACCTCCATAACTTGTTATTGTGAAATTAGTTGATGTATAGACACACACAATCAAAAATACAAAAGAAGAAAATTTAATAGCTTGGTTCATTTTTAATTGGAGTGGCTAGTCCTTTTTTGATTTTGTGGATCCAAGGATCATATGATACAATTGAATAATCATGTGAACCAATATGATTAATGAATGTTCTTATAAATCACTTTACATGTCTATAATTTATTTGTTTTTGTCTTTAACAATCAGAGCATCATATAATAATACAATAATATTACTTTTGCAGTCAACTATAGTGTCGTTCATTAATTACTGTTATAATTTTTTTAAGGATGATATCTTATTTATATTATATTTTTTCATATAGGATTTAATTATCAATACTTTTCATGCACAAAACATTAGGAAATAAAATTACCTAATAATTTTCTTACCATAATTAAATTTTTTCAATGGAATATTAAAATTATAGTAGTTATTTTTCTTCTTCCATTCTCTCAATTGTAAATTTCAAGGAAAACTAGACTTGTTGGTTTCTTTAGAAATTATTTATTATTTGTATTATTATTCATGAAATTAATATATATTCATGAGACATGACATGAAAAATAATCTATATAATCTAAAATCTAATTTGGTATCCCTCCAGTATTAATACAATAATATATTTTTAAATTTGAATTTTCTTCAATAAATGTATCATTGAATTCAAAAACTCATGATTCCCCACTACGTATGATGTATATTAACTTTATGTAAAAACTTATACATAATATTTTTACTCATCCTTAAAAATTAATAGATATTTTAATTCCTCTAAGATTCATTCATTTGAATTCATTTATGCATGCATGAGACACCTGCTACATTTTTGAAACCATTATTTTTGAAAAAAAACAACTTAAAAGGTTGTTTTAATTTTATTAATAATTAATACCTAAATAATCTTTAGTGTAATATTTAACTTTCCTTGAATATAACAATAGAACATGAATACTAAACTAATTTTCCACTCATCAGAATATATAACTTTTACAAACATGGATTTGATATATTTATTTGGTCTACCATTTCCCAAGATATTGATCAACAACAAATAATTCAAATCTTATATAACACTAATTTTGTGATGTTTTTATCAATGAAATACTTATTATAGTAACTGAATTTCACTAGTTAGATTAAAATATTGCAATATATATTTTTAAAATAGATTTCTATATGAAATTATCTATTTAAAGATTGACCACAATGAGTTACCACCATTTGGTCACTTGCATGAAGAATTTAAGTGATTGGATTATGATTTTATCTTATGAAAAACTATGTAATAGTAAGGATTCACCATGTTAGAAAGAATACCATATCAATTGGATGAATGAAAAATTAAATAACGATGATGATCAACTATGTGAAGGAATAGTAGGTATATCAACTAAAATGATATGTGTTTATATTATTCTATAGAATGTTGATCAACCATCTGTTTATCTCAATATTAAAACCACAAAAGTAAATTATCTCAAAATAGATCCCCCATAGGACCAGCTTAATTCTTCAAAAAAAACATTAAACATTTTTCTAAATATTATTGAAGGGTCTCCACATCCACATATACTTGGTATTTATTTCCATTAAGAAAATAAGGGTAATCAATATATTTAGTATGATTCGAGCGTTTTCAAAAAAACAAACAAGGAATGTCCATTACATCATCACTTCATAGAATTTTCGAGAATGTCATAAAAAACTCCCCATTTAGATTTTATTTCAATCCATGGAATATAAATCAAAATCAAACTCAATATTATTAATAATGGATAAATATTAAACATTTCATTTCCTATATAAGAAAAATATATGTTTTAAATTAGATGGTTGAATATTTATAACATATTTTCCATAAAAAATACAATTATTTATATTCACCTTCATTGTAAAAGATCAAAAATTATTTAAAAAACAATACATCATCACATAATTAAAACATATATATGTGTGTTATTAGATAATATATTGAAACTTTTGAAAAGTATGTCCATTTTAAAACATAAAAAACCAAATAAAATTTTTCACAAATAAATAAATAAAAATGTTCCCATTTTTAAAAATATCTCAAAATTTATGCTTCCACTTAATAAAAGTAAATATTAATATATAATAATGCTATAAATATTTTCCACTATTAAATAACATAATAGAGTTAAATATAATGAATGATTTACATTTTGATAAATTTTTCACACCCTTTGAATAAAATTTAAATAGATGACAAGAGATAGGGGATGTAATATTATACCTTGTCCAAGAGAGGGGTCAAGTTGAACACTTAACATCATCATTAGATTAAAAAATGACCCTTTATATGATTTCTTTCTCAAAACCTCACATGGATCCTCTGTTAATGGTATATAATCCATTTTCAATTCATTTCCTTTTATAAGATCATTTATAAAGGGATATTGTATATCAATGTTCTTTCTTCTTGAATGTTTAACCAAATAATTAGAAAATAATATCTCACTTTTTTTGTCACAGAAAAGAATATTTCAAATAATCACAACAAAATATCAATATTATGAATTATTATTCTTCCCCATTAACTAAGTTAGTGTATCATTTATTCGAAATATTATTCCTTAAAAGTATGTAATGTCAATGAACTATACTACTTAGTGTTGCAATAGGCATATCTATAAACATGGAATAGAAATACACCTAATGTGGACCTATGTTCATTAAAATATCTATAAAAATATTTATCTACATGACTAAGTAGATCTAATAATCAGTTAGAATCATAGTTCACCACATAATATTGTCAACCATTTTTACTTCTGATAATTATATTTCATAAAAACAATATTATTATTTAAGGTAACACTGATAACTTTCCCAAAGACTAATTATATACATTATATCCTTCTATAATTTTATGTGGTATAACATGATTCCAATTAACATTCTATAATATCTATGATGAATATCTATTCCATTGTCAACATTGAAAAACATTATTCCCACTAAAATGGGTGTGAAAATAGGATTTCATGATATATTTCCAATCTTTTTCAAGTGTTCCTAGCATACTTCTCCTAACAATGATAAATATGATATCTTTCTTAAGAGATTTATTATCCATGAAAATACTATATTTCTCCATGCATGGATATTATAAATAATTTAGTCATCTCAATTTTAATACCTTTACGCATTTCCTCAATATTTAATGAAAATATGATTTCATTTACCTGAATATTAACAATAAGATATACATATTGTTAATAAATTATATAGAGATTGTGGTCCACTGAACACTTTAAAAAATCGCACCTCTTCAATTGGGTGTACAAAATAGAATAAAAATACATTAGTTATTGTTTAAATCAATGTAAATACTTCTTTAACCGGTGGACATAATTATCATATTCTCAAAAAATAAGGCCTCATGGTTTATCAATTTAAGCCACCTATTCAAAATAACCATTAATGAAAGAAGAATTTCCATTAATTTAAAATATAATGCCTTTTTGTGTTACAATATAATGAAAATGGTTCCATGAATTATAAATGGTGGAAATTTCTCATCATTGTATACTCCCCCATAATGTGAACAACCTTTACCCACTAATAATTCCCTATTTATGACTACATATAACTTTTCATTCAACTTGTTACCGAATAAAAACATAGTTCAAATAAAAATGATATAGTTAGGATTGGGAACCAATACCCATTTAAAATTCACCTATATTTGTTTTAAGTAATCATTTATATCATTAACCCACACTTGATTATGTAATCCTTCTTCAACATCATTATGTTAAAATTGAAATAATAATTATGTGATGTTGGCATAAGAGTTCTACTAGTTTGTACCTACTAATTTTTATTTTTAATTATATTTTAGACCGATACATGCCATATAATTCTTGGAACAGTTGAATTTGAATATTACTCATCACATAAAATAAGTAAAAAATTTTATATAACATTTAAACCACAATAGTTTCATTTCTATCTTGAATATCAGCGTTTTTTCAACAAAAACAAAAGAAAAGAATCTTTTAGAAATTATTTAATTATATGTAGCAATATAATTGTATGTTATATTATATTCACATATAAAATATCATATATTCTACAAGAATATTTTTTAAAATAGTTACATCCACTTCCATCCAGTGGATAACTAAGAAAAATGCTTGTAACTCCTCTTAGTTTAAATTTACTGAAATTTCAACCTTTTATTTCCTGATACATTTTATATTAAATCCATAATGATTTTACAAATGTAATTTTGTATTTTAATATATCTCATAGAGATTATAATAAGAATTTATGTATTAAATAATTTATTTTGAACATGAAATGATTCTCCATCAACATTCCCTAAAAAATACCATTATGTATTATTCTGTATTAACGTCATTCGAGAATAATCAAAACTTAATTTGTTATTAAATTAAAAAAAATAAAATTTTTGTGTTATTTATGGTGAATTGAGTTCTTGGTGAATTTCAATTGTTTATGGAATTCTTCATATTTTTTTAGTGTACTAATCATAATTATATATCATAATTTTTTTCAATGAGTAACCATAATATTTTTTAGTAAATCTCTAAAATCTTTGGGTCATATTTAGAGCCTCTTATTTATCTTCTATATCCATAATTCATGTAATATGAGTAAAATAATCAATTTAATAAATGATAAAATTATATTCATTTACTGATTTCTTTTTCATGGACCCAACATTTTTGGAATTTTTCAAATCTAGTGAATCATATATTTGAATGTAAAAACATTTGTAGAAAAAATTAGTAATATTCTCCTTCTACATATAAAAAAACTAATTATTTTTCTCTTTATATCATATATATCATGATCAATTTATATATCATAATTTTTCCTCATATTCCATTGACCAAGATGGTCAGCCCTCTCTCATAATGTTCATTTTCTACATTCTTGATCAAATAGTATTTATTTTGTGCATTCCTAACATAAAATAAATTACCCATTCATCATTGATATCTTATAAAAACAATTCAATTTTCAATAATTTTAACCATAATGATTTTTTTAAATAAAATCACTTAATTCCAACCATCACAAATATGAAAAACAATCAATATATTTAGTGTCCTCTAATCAACATAAAGGGTTTTATTGGATTTTAATTATGATTTTCCAACTATATCAGATCTAATATGTTTTATCATAAATGAACTATAATTTCTAAAGGCCACAAAATAGTCTATACAATTTAAAAAATCATTCATTACTTTTAATTCTCAAGTCTTATGTGAAGGGTACCGACTATCCAATATCTATAGATTCTACATTGTTTATGATTTATGTGAATCTTTAACTAATGGAGATTTAAATTTCCATTATTATATTTTTCCATATAATTTAATACATATTAGGATATTAATATAGTGAAATATAAATTCTCAACATTACTTTATAGAACGCATTTTTTCATATAATTCTTTTAACTGTTGATATATGTTATCAACCATTATTATATATTTTTAGATCTTTTTTGAATCTATCTTTTTTTACTGGGATGAATGCACTTTATAATTTATCACACAAAAATTTTTAAAATCACCCTAAAACTATAAATTTAACCAAAACATCAAAGTCATATTCCTAAAACAACTATAATGTATGTAGTATCCAGAAAAATTAGATTTACATTTAAATCCAAACTGTTGTCTTGAATAATATATTTTCTTTTAATAAGTGTCTTGAAAAACAATAATATGTCTATTTTTAATAAAAATAATGTTAGACTCATAATATATTCCACATTAAAATAGAAATAATTTTATTAATTTTATATTCACCAATTAATGTAGTTTTTAATCAATGTTTGAATTTAATGATTTTCTAGTTTTTCGAGACTCGTCTGCTTTATCAATAAACATGGTTCTTTTTAATTATTTAATCCTTAAAAAATCTATAACAACCATTTGAATGTTATAATAATTATGGTAAGATTATTTTAATAAATATTATTAATCATAATTTTATTTTATTCATTCCAAACATCATAAACAGTTTCTTTTAAAATTGGGACAATGTTGGTTCAGTTATTCTTCCTCATTAACATGATTCCATCCAGTAAGATAAATATAATTTTAAAATTCATTAACATTTTATTCTTTAATTATATTAAATTTATTTTCAGAATTAAAAATAATTAGAACAGTAGTATCTTTCAAGAGATTATATTTTTCTTCTACATGGACATGTTTGATGTTGACTTTAGACTATTCAATATTGTTCATCATCTTGTTTTTATTTTGATATATGGATAATTTTTACGGGTATTATCACATTTTCCACTTCATTATGAACTTTATTTGAGATTAAAAATATTTAATTTTATATTTTTACATCCATAACCACTCAAATATTCATCATGTAATTTAACAATGAACATATTTTCACCAATATCATTATTAGTGAAATCCTTTTCTTCCTCATCATTATATTCAACTTCTATAAATTTGTAAAAAAATTATTATTTTTTACATGTATTCCATCATAAAAATTTCATTGAAAATAATATTTACATGGATTATTTAATCTTTAATAAACCCATAGATCCCTCATCTTATTCATCATCAGCTTTATCAATATTCAGTTTTTGAAATTCCTATACAAAATGAAAAACATTACCCAAAATAAATAATTTAATTTGTATCTTCCATTTAAACATCCCTTTTACTCTTATCACATATCAATAGATAAGGGAAATAATTTTTGAATCTTTACATAAATATATAAATCTTTATATAAAGGAAAAATATACATCATCCACCTAAACATTCTTCTTTATATTCTATGGTTTTCTTTATTTAAATGATGTTTCTTTTTCATAAATTCTATTTTATTAATATAATCACTTTATTTAATTTTTAATATATTTAAAAAATGTGAAAATATTGAAGAGGAATATCACCTATATTATATTATTCCAATTAAATTATTTTTGAATCAAAAATATCTTGAAAGATACAAAACATCTAGCCAATAATATCAAAATCTGCGAAACATCCCCATATTTCCTTTGATATCACTCCAAAATTCATTAACCCTTGTGATTAAAATATTAAAATTATCGTTATCATTTATCTACTTAAAATTATTCATAAGCCAATAAAACTAAAAATTATCCTTATTCACATTATTCATTCTGTTATATATATTTGGATGTTTATACCATATATATTTTATAGTTTTGAGGAAATTATATTTTTTAAATTATCTTCCTTAATGAGAAGTTGACATAATATCTATAAAATGAAAATTATTTTCCAAATACCTCTAATTTTCTTTTTTCAAGGTAGTATCATTAGTATGGGGAAAAATCCATAATTTTTACAACCAATAAATCAAAACTTATTGAATAGTGATTAGGATAAACCACATTATTACTAATATGAAAACGATTTACATAGATCATAGGAATCCCAACTCAATTTATAGGATTTAAATTGTCAAAAAAAAATATTTAAAATTAATAAATCTTCAAATTTGAGAGATAATTTAAAAACCAAAACATCAGAAAGATAATCACATCTTATGGGAGTCAGAATCTAAAACCTAATGTTGTGTAACAGTATTACTAAAATATTTGAGATGGTTTGAATCAGGGATTTACAAAAAATATTTTTTACCTTAAACAACCTTTTTCACTTGTTAGAGTGAAATAATTTCTTTTCTAATCGCAAAAAATTTTTAAAATACAATGAATTATATATTTACAGAATTCACAAATATGTTTCAGTAGGTATCCATAGTGTGATTTGGTAAAGCCAAATATCACAATATCATCTATAAAAAATCAGGTGAACCACTATGAGTAGGGAAAATCATATAAACACACATTATAATCTTGTTTACTATTTATATGCATCCAACATCATTTTTTAAAATATAATAGTTATAAGAATATCAAATGATTAAATAACTATAGAGTATTCCACTACTGATTAATATCATCTTATTCATGTGATTAATCATCATTCTCTTCTACTCAATCAGAGAGGCTTGAATTATCATCAAATTAAATTCACAACAGTAATTGAAAAAAAATTACTTCATGACTATGTGGTCATCATAAAAAATATTTTTAAATATTTTTAAACATAATAATTATTGTTTATTCTTCCCCTTTTACTCTATTATTAGCTTCTGGACTAACTCACCTAGTTGGTTTCTTCACAAATCACATTTTATTTTTTATTTTTCTTATATGGATAAAAATATATTAACAATATATCATAGAACAATATTTTTTAAAATATGACTTCTTTTCTATTATCCCACATGTAACAATTTATTAATGGATTTTAAAATTTGAATTATATTGGAGACTAAGACCGTTGAATTAAATACACACAGTGCTCCTCTTAATAATTGATGTAATAACTATAAGAAATAAATAACTCATAATATTTGAATAAATTCTCTTCAAATAATATATAATGTAATTATATCATGACATATACATTTTATTTATTTTATGAATTCATCAAAGAACTTATAAAAGCCATGTTTTCCATTTTTTATCAAAAAACCTCTCAATGTAAGATCTATTTCTCTAGTATTTATAAATCCTATGTAAATCATTAAAATGATTTTGATGATATTTTTTATCATTAAATAATAGTACACATATCATTAACATAATATCCTTTTTTAAAATATTCAAATTCATGAAACATAGCTTTTATAACTTGGATTGATATTCTGTTCTATAGAAAAATGTCCACACTCAATAATTCAATGAAGATATCAAATTTAATTTTTAATATTTTATTCATTATAATATATCTCAAGAAAGTCCTAATTGAATTAGTCATCCAAAATTAAATTATAGAAAATATTATTCACTTAGAATTCCAAAAACAATTCTCTAAGTACAGATCTAGTGTAATGGTATATTTTCAAGGGATAGAATGCATAAAGATAACAAGAAGCCGCAATTGATTGAATACATGGAAAAATTTCTGTCCTCAAGGTCAGACTGTAGTAGACAAGTGATCAAATCAATTGACCATATGAACAAATTAACAACCATGGAAATAAATTTTTTGATGAAACAATCAGTGGATCGACTACATATATATGTGACCACATGAAGGTATGGTGAGTGAATCAATCATTATTTTTGACTTGAAATATAAAATTAAACACCTAAATAAACTAAAAGATCATCCTCCTATAACATACATATTCCTTACAATAACAAATTAAAATAATCTTCCATGATATTTCAAATAGTTTCTTTATAAAATATGAAAGTTTCCCATGGTTTATTTATATAGTATATTGGTAATAAGAACAGTTATATTAATTTATGTGTTTTAAAAATTCACCAATAATATCTTCCCCATATTAGCATCAATTTGTCTCTAAAAATTTTCTTTGTATAATGTCCTTGTAAGATAATCACATTATTATTAACATAAACTTTTTATCATATCACACAATAAGGGATTAAGAAATTATTATAATCGATGAAAGTAATTTTACATTTGAAGAAAGAGGTGAAATAGGTAAACCAAATTACTAAACCATATTTAACACATTTAATAAAAATAATGAATCACATATTAATCATTACATGAAACCCCCATGTATTCCTATATTCTTTGAAAATTCCATGAAGAACAATCCCAAATTTACTTGATCGCAGTGCCTTGGGTGTCATGGGTTTTAATATCCCTATATGATAAATATAACTACATATTTTTAGTGAATATACATGAAAAAATTGATTTCATTTATAAAACACATAATATATGGCCTAAATATCATAGCTCAATCTTGAAGAGTATATAAATTATTATAAAATAACCTTTTTTTGAAAAAACCACAGTGTCAATGTTAAAATTCACGAAACACTTTTAATGATAATAATTCTTTTCATGTCTATAGATTAAAAGAACATATTTTATGAATTGAATATTATTTTAAAATGCTAGTGTTTAAGATAAATATAGAACAACTTCTTGACTAATATTACATGTATTATTAATAATATCCAAATGGAATTATTTCAAAGATACAATTTAATACAAGATATGAATTTAAAAAATATTTTTTTTGTCATTTTAGGAAGGTTTTAATGATAATAATAATGGTTATTTTTTTTTCCAATCGTGGTGGCACATAAGTAATATCACTAAAGATGACTCAATATTATGAGGATTTTTTTTTATTTTACAATTAATGACTATATTGTTACTCTATATCCTTTGTTAAATACTAATAATAAGATAAGTATCTCTGAAATAGTTTTAAAAATTCTAATCCCCAAGGATATACACAGTGGATAAGTATAGTTGGTGAACAATGTTAAAAATTATTCTCTTATGTTCCATTAATTACCTATATTTATTTTGATTGTATTTTATTATTCATTGATCATGTAGTTTAACTTGAATGATATTAATTGTTTTGAGTTAAACACATTTTGACCACTAATGTACACCCTCCTTAGTGGTTGGTAATCATTGCCATGTTCAAAAAACAATTGTGGAAAATTTTATGTGAGTTATGTCATGATTTTATGGGGAAATTATAGTATTATATCACACTTGATATACCTTCCATCGAGGGAATTTATCCAATTTCCCATTTTTTCTCTTGATAAAATACGAAATATTTTTGGTTCTATGAATTTGATAAAATTTTTAATAAATTATATAGTATAGATGATCTATTATTAGAGGATTGAGGATTCATTATAAATATGTGAATTGAGGTAAGTAACTTTAATTTTTTATCTCATTAATTAATCAATCTATAACTATAGTGATTTTTATTTTATATGATTAGTAAATATTTATGAAAATCTAAAATAGATATTATGTCAGTGAATTAATTAAATTAATGAAAAATATTATGTTTTGGGAATAAATTTTCAATTAACATATTTGAAATGAATGTTAATTTTGAAATGGTGGATTATGGATTTAAATTTACCATATTTTGAAATATAATAAGGTAATTGATAATATAATATATCATATGAATATATTTTTAATTTACATATGATTCAAGTGGATCATCGATGATGGAAATAAGGAATTATGAAAAATTTAAAATAAAAATATTAAATTGAAATATTCTTTATGACAGATATGGTGATATTTTATTGTTTATGAAATATATTAATTATTTTGTATTATTTTGTATTTAATTTTGACCCCATATGATGACATATTTTCGATAAAACTCAATGTATCAGGAATAGTAGTATTACAAATATTTACAGAGATTTTTCCAAATCAGTATCTTGGTTGTAACATTTTGATAAATTTTAAATGGTTTAAGTGACAACTTTACTAGAATATAAATTATATTAAATGATGGTTAGTACACATTTTAATGGGGTGGTGAAACATTTTATTAAATAGATGAATTTTTAATTGTGGTATATTGTGGGTGGAGTTTTTAAATGGGTCACACATCTCAGTAATGAGGTTGTGTCTTATCTAGACAGAGACCATATTAATTTAAAATTTCTAGAATCTACATTACAAAATGTTAATGTGTTTTATAATAATGTATATGATTAATAATTGGACTATGGGTATTTTATCATAATTATAGATTATCAGTGTAGAAGATAGTGTGTTTTCTTATGCCTTGGATATATTTATTGTTTGAAATTTCTTTATTACTCCAAATATAATTATTTATTGTAATCAATGGTTAGAACATGGTAAATATAATTCATATGATTATATACCACAGGAAAATTATATTTTCATTTTCCATATGTTGGGAAAAATTGAGGGTGTGGGTTTAAATCCATGTATGATTCATGGTGTGGAGGTATATGTTTAAAATGTTAATAACAAATTGATGGTGGGGGTTTAAACCCATTTCTTATCCTTGATGATAATGAAATTAACTTTTTGGAAAGTGATTTTAGGGTGGAATATTAAATTCAATAGTGTATTTATTTATAAATTATTAATTATTTACATTGATTATGGGAGGGTCTATTGGAGTGGGATCTAAAAAAAATATTGTGCTTATATGGATTAACTAGATATAAATAATTGAGATAAAGTAGAGATGTGGTGATATGGTGATGAATAATTAGGTTTTGGTAGACAGATTTGTTTTGGGTGGATATTCGTAAATAGTTAGAGTCTCTATGAGTAGGTAGATGAACACAAATTATGTTTTTACTTAAAATACTTCAGTTATAGATAATACCATAACGTATATATTAGGTAATTATGAGAGTCCATAAGGGTGGATATATACCCTACCATTAATGAATTGAGGTAATTTTTAAGAGGATTTTGTTTATATTTAATATTGTTTCTATGGGTGGAATTCAACCCTACCATTATACATTAATATTTATTCCCCTGTAAATGTAATGTTGGGTAAACATTTCTTATATTTTGAATTTTTTTTCTATTGTAAATGGTATATAATTGTGTGAAATTAGAAGTGTGTTAATCAAGGGCAATAATATTAAGGGTTTTTATTGTCATGATATTTTAGAGACCCTATGTCACACCCCGACCGCGGACATCAGTAATTTTTCTCCTCTCTTGGTCCCGATTTAAATTTTTCGAAGATTAATTGCAATTGGCGGTTTCGCGCCGGTGCGCGGTCACCGCATCGTTAGCGGTGACCGTGCGTTCAGCCCGGGTGACAGTGTGTTCACCCGGGGTTTTAAATTTTATAATGTTCATGTTGGTATTTTATTATTAATACCTTTTTATTTGTGTTATTATTATTGTATATATGTTTATATATGGCTATATATATATGTATAATAATGTGTGTATATATATATATCTATATATGTATAAATATATATATATGTGTGTAACATCTTCAAATTATTTTAAAATTATTATTTTAAATATTTGATCAAAACATTTTTTATTTGAATTAACTAATTTATTACTTATTATTATTGTAAGTTTTATTATTATTATCTAAGTTTTATTATTATTATTATTATTATAAGTTCTATTATTATTATTATGATAAATTTTATTATTATTAAAAAGGTTTTATTATGATTATAACTTTTATTATTGTTGTTATAATGTTTTACTATTTTTATTATTATAATTATTAACATTATTATTTTTATCATATATATAGATATATATAAACCTACCCTAGCCTAACCCTAGACCCCTTTGAGCCGCCACCCATCCCCCTCTCTCTCTCTCCCCCGCTCTTCCCTCCCTCCCTCCTTCCTTCCTGCGTACGCCGCGCCCACCATCCCGCCGCCGCCGTCTCCCTCACGCGACCCCGCCGCGCCCACCGGCCGTCTCCACCGCTTCCCGTCCCGGCGTCCTGGCTTTTCCGTCGAGCCGGCCTCACCTCACCGATCGTCGTCCCGCTGCGCCAAGCCGCCGCACCAGGCCGCCCTCTCCCCTGCACCCTCCTCCCGTCCCAGCTTCCTGCCCTCGGCCTCACCCCCTGCCTTGCCCGACCAGCCCCAGCACACTCTGTCGCCTCTCCGCCGCTCCCCGTCCCACGCACCGCGCCCGGCCTCCCTCCTGCGCGCTCCACCTCGCCCCTTCCCCGACCCCGGTTCCCTGCACCACCACCCCGCGCCGACGCCCCCAGGCCGGCCTCCGCGCGACCCCGGCCTTCTCCGGCCTCCTCCCGGCGTCCCGCCCGGCCTTCGGCCCTTCCCCTCTTGCCTCCTCCCTACGCCGCCGTCCGACCCCCCTGTCCCGGCCTCCTCTGCACGGCCGACCTCCGGTGCACCCCCTATGCTGCTCCCGGCCGCCCCGTCTCCCTGTCGTCGTCCCAGCTCTCCCGCTCACCCCACTTCGCACCGCCGCGCCGTCCCTGCTCCCCGCATCCCCGCCGTATCGGCCTCCTCGCGGCGCCCGAATTCCGGCGACCCTAGATGCCGGCCCGACCCACCTTCTTCTCCGCTTTTCCCCCTCCACTCGTGAGTTATTCTTTGTTTTATTTATTTATTATGTTAATGTCATTATATTAATAGTATTATCAAATTATAATTATGTTATTATTATTATATTTTTATTATTATTGTTTTATTATTATTATTATGTTAATATTATTTTTTTATTATTATTATTATGTTAATATTACTTTATTATTATTATTATTATTATTATTATATTATTATTATTATTATTATTACTAATATATTTATTATTATTATTTTAATTATTATCATATTATTTTTATTATTATTATTATGTTATGATATTCTTATTATTATTATTAAATTATTATTATTATGCTATTGTCATTATATTATTATTATTAATATTATTATGTTGACATTATTTTATATTATAATCATTATTATATTATTAATATATTATGATTATATTAAACTGGCATTTTTCCTATTATTATAATTGTATTAATATTATGATATTATTATTATTGCTATTATTGATATATTATTATTATGCTAATTATATTATTATTGTTGTTGTCATTGTTACGACTATATTATTATTGTTATTATATCAATACTGATATTAACATTATATATTGGTTACTGCTATTATATTATTATTACTGATCGTTACACCCGTTTTTCGGTCTACTGTTTTAGGATCTGTTTGACGGCGCAATTCGATGCGCCATTTTCGCAACGGGAGTCTTGGGCCGTGTCATTCGTCATTCCGATTCGAGGTAGGTCTCCCTATGAACTTTCCTCTAAATTAAGAATTTATTTATTCCTTGTCCTTTTATTAAATTTCAGTAAATTTAAGAAAATAATATTAAGTAGTTTTTATAGTGTGGTGATTTGCTGATAATGCAAACTGTTTAATTCTAGCATTTCATTAAAAGTGTTTTCTTGGTTTCAATTGTGGGATTTCATAGTAATGTCGCTAAATGGATCTTCCTGAGTATCAAAAGACATGTTGAATTGGGTTTTGAAATGTTTTCGGCATGTGTTAATTAGTAAATGTACTGTTTATGGAAAATGGTGTTTTCATATAACCTTGATTAGAGAAAACGTCGTGTGACCTTTTGAAATTGTTTTTTTGAAACTTTACGTGTGGTTCTTGGTTGACGAAAGATGTTTTCCCTTGTTGTGTTATTAAAAA
This sequence comes from Viscum album, assembly GCA_963277665.1. Taxonomy (NCBI): domain Eukaryota; kingdom Viridiplantae; phylum Streptophyta; class Magnoliopsida; order Santalales; family Viscaceae; genus Viscum; species Viscum album. The sequence goes on from OY728129.1 coordinate 943,672,676, forward strand.
TAATGCTTTCTGGGTTGTGAAAGTTGTTTATGTTCTCGTTTGAGTGTTTCCAAAAAGGGGTTTTTGCGAAATGATTAGGTAATGACATTTATATTTTCAGAAAGGTATTTCTGACGTGCGTGAGTTTTGAAATATTGTTTGGGTGTGGAAATGGTGACTTTTGTGTGCGATATCTTGTTTGTCCTGCGATATGAGGAAGAAATATACTATGTGAATGTGAAGCTTGTTTGAGCACACGGAGAAACCCTGGGTATCTAGGTGGGCGGACTAGAACTAGTGTGCTAGTGAGCCGGATGGGTGTCGTCCCTGTTTCACTTAGCTGGATTGACGTTTGCAACACTAACTAAACATATGATATCTGAGGTTCGTGGCCTTCTAAGCCATGTGTTCTGAGGGTCGTGGCCTTCTAAGCCACGTTTTCTGAGGGTCGTGGCCTTGTAAGCCACGTTTCACCGAGACACGAGGTTCTAGGGTCCCACGCGAGCTAGATGAACCTTAGGGGATTTACCCATAGTGCTCTACCATCTCTGGCGTGGTGCCTTCCGTCGGTATACGAGGGACCACTTGGGTGTGAGTGTGTGCGTGTGTGAGTATGTGTGTGTGTGTGTGAGTGTGTGAGTGTGTGTGTGTGCCCATGGTTATTGCTGATAACTTCTGGTTTATTTTTACTTGCACTTGGTTTTTCCTTGCCTGTTTAATTCTACTTGCACTTGTTTTCTTTCCTGTTTGTTTACTTTCAGTTCTTCTTTACCGCTTGTACTCGTTGCTTTGCGAAAATGGTTCTTAAATAAAAATGCGTTTTTCTCTTGTGTAGTAAAACTGAAAATGTAACACTTCTTTATCGTTCAGAACGAATTTAGAATCAATGAAAAGAAATTCAACTTTTAAAAAGGAATAAGGGTAATGGCTCGTGTTTAGTTTTTCAAGTGAAACATTGTAAAAGCATACTATTATACATTGTAGTTCAAACCTGGAATAGGTAGATTCTTTATTTACTGGCAGTGCTTTGGGATTTTGTTGTGAGGCTCACCTACTGAGTACTTTTGTGCTCACACCTATCTTTTACCATTTCAGTTGCAGGTTTTCCCTTGCTCGGGTCTTCTGTTTTGAGTCGCTCAATGTTGGAGCGAGGTTGCTCTCTAGTTGGGTGGTGACCTGAGAGGTCACATGGAGGTACGTGGTCGTGTGGCTTTTATTTTCTTTTCCGCGGTTAGCGTTTGCTCGCTCTATTCTATTTACTTTTTCTTGGGCTAAAATCGATCCCACCTGCTTAATTCTGATGCCCGGCACTTGTTGCCATCCCGTGGGGATCGGGAACGCCCCTCGGGACTTGCCGCGGACCGGCTCGGGTGCCCGGTTCAGGTTCGACCCGGGCTGGTTCGTGACAAAATGGTATCAGAGGGAGGTTCTTGTTATTTGGGTTGTCCGGTAGAAGGAGATTAGGACTGTCGGAACTCGAGGGGTAAGTACGGGAAGAGCGTCGCGAACTCTTGCTCGCACTGATCTTCGAGTTACCAGGGGTAGTTCGGGAATTGTGTCCTTGTCTTTTCTGGTTTGTCTTGGATTGAGAGATGACAATGGAGGCAAGCCGACTTTACGTCGTGATTTCACATGGAGTAGTGACCCATGTGGAGTCCGAGTACGTGGTTTGAATTCCTCCTAGTGGTCGAAACTGACTTGAGACATGGCTCACTACCATGTCGTCAGGTTGAGCGTGACTACTAGTCTCTCACTTCAGTGGTTGATGGAAATTTGGATGTTGTTTTCGTTTTGGTCTGTGTGAGTGCGTAGTTGGAAATGAAAAAGGTTTTTGAAAAAAAAAAATTGGACTGGTTTCTTTTAAAGGACTTTAAATGAATAAAATGGGTTTTGAAACTGAAATCTCTTGATTTGAAAATCTGTTGTTTGCTTGGAATTGGATAAGAATGATTTGGGTTGAAACCTCAGTTCCTCTTTATGAATGTTTTCACATGTGTGAGAATGCATGGAAAGTGTGTGTTGATGCACGTGTGAATGGAATGTGGATGAAGACATGTCCAATGGTTCGTGAGATTACCTGGGTGGGTATTTGAAGTTAAAGGCTTGAATTTGTTTTCTAAATTGGTTTTAAATGGGAAACGGTTTTGGAAAGTTCTGGTTTGAAAGTGGATTGGTTTTTGGAAAGTGATCTTGAAAAAGGGTGGTTTTGAAATCAAAAATGAAAAGGGAATTTTAAAGAGGAGATTTTGTTTTGGGTTGTGTTGTATTTGTTTGGTCCTTGTGTTGACTGTTTTTGATGAAGGCACTTTAATTGATGTTGCTTCGATTTGATGTGGGTTTTGGTTTTGAGTTTTATATATCGCTCAGGAAATGCCGCCCAGAAAGGTCTCTAAGGATTCAGATATGTCATGCCTAGTTTTTGGTCCTCCTCAGACTTTACCTATTCTCCATGGCGATCAGGGTCCGTTAGAGGCAGTGAAATGGCTCGAGGAAGTGTAGCGTGTCTTTAGAATGTTGGGAACTCCCGATAATGTTATGGTTCGTGCAATTATGGATTTGTTTGAGGGTCCAGCTCTAGACCAATGGAAGATGGTTACCCCACCGTCAACGCAAGGTCAAATGATGTGGGATGTCTTTAAAACTTTTTTCATCCAATGGTTTGTACCTGAGGAAGTGAAGCTGGAGAAAAGAGGGAGCTTGTGCATATTCAACAAGGTCGACAGACGGTGAAGGCATATGTTGACCATTTCAAGGAACTAACTTCCTTTTCTCCAGATGTAGTGTCGCATGAGCTCATGAAGGTCTCTCTTTTCACTGGGGGTCTGCGTCCAGAGATCATGGAGCGAGTCCTCCCTTCTAAAGACCCTTGTTTCGAGAAGCTCGTAGAGGAAGCATTCTTGGCTGAGTTGGTTTCCGGTGTGCAGGTGGTTAATCCTTCAGCGTCCCCTGTCGTTCGTAAGAGTTCCCCCACTGGTGAGGAAAAGGCGCCAGAGATACCTGTTCCTAATGAGTTATTCCCTTTGGTCCCAGCTTCCAGTTCATCAGATCGTTCGATGGTGTGCTATCAATGTGGTCGTTTAGGGCATTTAAAGTCGTCTTGTCGCAACCCTCCGAAGACGTGTCATCGTTGTGGTTGTTTGTGTCATCTGGAGAAGTTTTGCAAGAAGCGTCGCTTGAAGAGGAAGCTGTGATGGGAGAATGTCAGTACCTGACTGTGAGGCAGAAGATGCCTCAGCCATCAGAGCCCCAGCCACAAGTCTCGGGGTGAAGCCCGCACACAGTCAGGAGTCCCCAGGGGTGTGAAGCCTTGGTCCAGGTTTTGTGTTCCGTGTTAGCAGTGGAACAATCAAGATCTTTTAGTACTTGTTTTTCTGCTGTTAAGTTTTGACGTTGTTGTATGTTCATTGTTTTACCATGGGGTTATCATGGACTTTTTCTATTATAATCCAAGTAGTCTGGTTGATGTGGATGTGTTGTTTCTGAATCGTGTGTCTTTCGAAAGGTGTGTTTGACTCTTCGGTGGGTTGACCTTTGTTTAGCAATGCTCATCAGATGTGGTTGTGTTTCATGGATTTCAGTGGGACATGTTTCTAACTCGATGTTTTGGTTTAGGGTTTTCGTGGGTTTCCCCTAGTATTGAAGGTTGTTGACTCTAGTCGTGGGTTCAAGGTTTCGACAGAGGTGTTGTAGTAATTGTGTTATAAGAGTTGGTTTGAATTGGTTGGGAGTTCCCGCGTCGCCCCCCCCCCCTTTCCCAGGGTATTCTATTTAGATGGTCAACTTTTTGCACTAGTTGAGTTCTTGTGGTGGGGAGAACCCCTTCGGGTTCTCCTCTCATCCTCGGACCCCAGTTTTCTCTTGAATCGCTTGGGTGTGACCTGTGTAGAGTAAGGTCATCCCCGAGAACTTCAGTTTTCTTCAGTACTGTTGGGCATAGACTTCGATTTTTGGCTGACTTGTGACCTGGTGACTTTCTGGGGGCAGAAAGTGTCTGTGGTGGGGAGAATTGTCACACCCCGACCGCGGACATCAGTAATTTTTCTCCCCTCTTGGTCCCGATTTAAATTTTTCGAAGATTAATTGCGATTGGCGGTTTCGCGCCGGTGCGCGGTCACCGCATCGTTAGCGGTGACCGTGCGTTCAGCCCGAGTGACAGTGTGTTCACCCGGTGTTTTAAATTTTATAATTTTCATGTTGGTATTTTATTATTAATACCTTTTTATTTGTGTTATTATTATTGTATATATGTTTATATATGGCTATATATATATATGTATAATAATGTGTGTATATATATAGATCTATATATGTATAAATATATATATATGTGTGTAACATCTTCAAATTATTTTAAAATTATTATTTTAAATATTTGATCAAAACATTTATTATTTGAATTAACTAATTTATTATTTATTATTATTGTAAGTTTTATTATTATTATCTAATTATTATTATTATTATTATTATAAGTTCTATTGTTATTATTATGATAAATTTTATTATTATTAAAAAGGTTTTATTATGATTATACATTTTATTGTTGTTGTTATAATGTTTTACTATTTTTATTATTATAATTATTAACATTATTATTTTTATCATATATATAGATATATATAAACCTACCCTAGCCTAACCCTAGACCCCTTTGAGCCGCCACCCATCCCCCTCTCTCTCTCTCCCCCGCTCTTCCCTCCCTCCCTCCTTCCTTCCTGCGTACGCCGCGCCCACCATCCCGCCGCCGCCGTCTCCCTCACGCGACCCCACCGCGCCCACCGGCCGTCTCCGCCGCTTCCCGTCCCGGCGTCCTGGCATTTCCGTCGAGCCGGCCTCCCCTCACCGATCGTCGTCCCGCCGCGCCAAGCCGCCGCGCCAGGCCGCCCTCTCCCCTGCACCCTCCTCCCGTCCCAGCTTCCTGCCCTCGGCCTCACCCCCTGCCTTGCCCGACCAGCCCCAGCACACTCCGTCGCCTCTCCGCCGCTCCCCGTCCCACGCACCGCGCCTGGCCTCCCTCCTGCGCGCTCCACCTCGCCCCTTCCCCGACCCCGGTTCCCTGCACCACCACCCCGCGCTGACGCCCCCAGGCCGGCCTCCGCGCGACCCCGGCCTTCGCCGGCCTCCTCCCGGCGTCCCGACCGGCCTCCGGCCCTTCCCCTCTTGCCTCCTCCCTGCGCCGTCGTCCGACCCCCCTGTCCTGGCCTCCTCTGCACGGCCGCCCTCTGGTGCACCCCCTCTGCTGCTCCCGGCCGCCCCGTCTCCCTGTCGTCGTCCCAGCTCTCCCGCTCACCCCCCTTCGCACCGCCGCGCCGTCCCTACTCCCCGCATCCCCGCCGTATCGGCCTCCTCGCGGCGCCCGAATTCCGGCGACCCTAGACGCCGCCCCGACCCACCTTCTTCTCCGCTTTTCCCCCTCCACTCGTGAGTTCTTCTTTGTTTTATTTATTTATTATGTTAATGTCATTATATTAATAGTATTATCAAATTATAATTATGTTATTATTATTATATTATTATTATTATTGTTTTATTATTATTATTATGTTAATATTATTTTTTTATTATTATTATTATGTTAATATTACTTTATTATTATTATTATTATTATATTATTATTATTATTTTTTTTATTATTATTATTACTAATATATTTATTATTATTATTTTAATTATTATCATATTATTTTTATTATTATTATGTTATGATATTCTTATTATTATTATTAAATTATTATTATTATGCTATTGTCATTATATTATTATTATTAATATTATTATGTTGACATTATTTTATATTATTATCATTATTATATTATTAATATATTATGATTATATTAAATTGGCATTGTTCCTATTATTATTATTGTATTAATATTGTGATATTATTATTATTGCTATTATTGATATATTATTATTATGCTAATTATATTATTATTGTTATTGTCATTGTTACGACTATATTATTATTGTTATTATATAAATAATGATATTAACATTATATATTGGTTACTGCTATTATATTATTATTACTGATCGTTACACCCGTTTTTCGGTCTACTGTTTTAGGATCTGTTTGACGGCGCAATTCGATGCGCCATTTTCGCAACGGGAGTCTTGGGTCGTGTCATTCGTCATTCCGATTCGAGGTAGGTCTCCCAATGCACTTGCCTCTAAATTAAGAATTTATTTATTCCTTGTCCTTTTATTAAATTTCAGTAAATTTAAGAAAATAATATTAAGTAGTTTTTATAGTGTGGTGATTTGCTGATAATGCAAACTGTTTAATTCTAGCATTTCATTAAAAGTGTTTTCTTGGTTTCAATTGTGGGATTTCATAGTAATGTCGCTAAATGGATCTTCCTGAGTAACGAAAGACATGTTGAATTGGGTTTTGAAATGTTTTTGGCATGTGTAAATTAGTAAATGTACTGTTTATGGAAAATGGTGTTTTCTTATAACCTTGATTAGAGAAAACGTCGTGTGACCTTTTGAAATTGTTTTTTGGAAACTTTACGTGTGGTTCTTGGTTGACGAAAGATGTTTTCCCTTGTTGTGTTATTAAAAATAATGCTTTCTGGGTTGTGAAAGTTGTTTATGTTCTCGTTTGAGTGTTTCCAAAAAGGGGTTTTTGCGAAATGATTAGGTAATGACATTTATATTTTCCGAAAGGTATTTCTGACGTGCGTGAGTTTTGAAATATTGTTTGGGTGTGGAAATGGTGACTTTTGTGTGCGATATCTTGTTTGGCCTGCGATATAAGGAAGAAATATACTATGCGAATGTGAAGCTTGTTTGAGCACATGGGGAAACCCTGGGTATCTAGGTGGGCGGACTAGAACTAGTGTGCTAGTGAGCCGGATGGGTGTCGTCCCTGTTTCACTTAGCTGGATTGACGTTTGCAACACTACCTAAACAGATGATATCTGAGGGTCGTGGCCTTCTAAGCCACGTGTTCTGAGGGTCGTGGCCTTCTAAGCCACGTTTTCTGAGGGTCGTGGCCTTCTAAGCCACATTTCACCGAGACACGAGGTTCTAGGGTCCCACGCGAGCTAGATGAACCTTAGGGGATTTACCCATAGTGCTCTACCATCTCGGGCGTGGTGCCTTCCGTCGGCATACGGGGGACCACTTGGGTGTGAGTGTGTGCGTGTGTGAGTATGTGTGTGTGTGTGTGAGTGTGTGTGTGTGCCCATGGTTATTGCTGATAACTTCTGGTTTATTTTTACTTGCACTTGGTTTTTCCTTTCCTATTTACTTCTACTTGCACTTGTTTTCTTTCCTGCTTGTTTACTTTCAGTTCTTCTTTACCGCTTGTACTGGTTGCTTTGTGAAAATGGTTCTTAAATAAAAATGCGTTTTTCTCTTGTGTAGTAAAACTGAAAATGTAACACTTCTTTATTGTTCAGAACGAATTTAGAATCAATGAAAAGAAATTCAACTTTTAAAAAGGAATAAGGGTAATGTCTCGTGTTTAGTTTTTCAAGTGAAACATTGTAAAAGCATACATTTATACATTGTAGTTCAAACCTGGAATAGGTAGATTCTTTATTTACTGGCAGTGCTTTGGGATTTTGTTGTGAGGCTCACCTACTGAGTACTTTTGTGCTCACGCCTATCTTTTACCATTTCAGTTGCAGGTTTTCCCTTGCTCGGGTCTTCTGTTTTGAGTCGCTCAGTGTTGGAGCGAGGTTGCTCTCTAGTTGGGTGGTGACCTGAGAGGTCACATGGAGGTACGTGGTCGTGTGGATTTTATTTTCTTTTCCGCGGTTAGCGTTTGCTCGCTCTATTCTATTTACTTTTTCTTGGGCTAAAATCGTTCCCACCTGCTTAATTCTGATGCCCGGCACTTGTTGCCATCCCGTGGGGATCGGGAACGCCCCTCGGGACTTTCCGCGGACCGGCTCGGGTGCCCGGTTCAGGGTCGACCCGGGCTGGTTCGTGACACCCTAATCTTAACGTACATAGACATTACATTACTTTTGCGGAATACTTAGTACATAACAAAAACACACACACGAGGACTGTAATAGTTTAGTGTCTTTGGAAACTCGGAATATAATCTTCTAATCGTGGTGAAAGATCTTCAACATCTCCCATAAAGATCTTCCTTTTTTTCTACCTAAAAACTTTCTTTATATCATGGGGGAAGGAAAACATATAAGGGTGAGCTCAAATGATCAGTAAGGGTAAACAAACGAACTATCAATCACATCATTTTCATAAGAACACTACATTTTGGAAATTGTATCCTGCAAAAGAGAGCATAATTTCATAACATGGGATAAATCATAGTAGTGAAATGAAATCCCAATAATCATAACATAAAACATGAAACTTTGTGGCATACACACATAATCATAGAGAATCATATCTTATTATCAAGACTCATTGACAAGACTATCTTAGTGGACAAAGTCCATTTCTGAACCGAGTCACCCTCATTTCAGTCCTGTTTCACTGAACCGGTATAACCTACCATTCCAGCCATGTCTATATCATGAGATATAAAATCTTTAACCAATGCCTTGGAGGGAGATATAGGTCCCACCCATCTCATAATGATACCATTCTTATGTGTGCCACAAAATCATAAACCATACATCATAGCATAACCCATGTAATAAAAAATGGGAATCTTAAACATCGTGACATCATAAAACAATTCATTTAAGATAAAGGAATACATAAAAATAATTCCATCACAACATTATCAAATCAATGTAATAATAGGGATAGAAACAGAACCCTTTATTATCTTATATGGAAACTAATTTTGATAAAACACTTGAACTCCATTCCTGTGGAAAATATCCTTTCAACTTCAAATACATTTTTCCTTTCCTAACATGTCATAAAATTTTAAACTAAAAGAAGTTGATTAAAAATAAACTTGAAAACTTGTAAAGGAATCTTATTGGAAATAATGTTTTAAAAACCCATTCATGCCGTATAAGTTAAGAAAAACATTCATCGTACTTTTGTCGGAAAAGTCAAAAAGTACCTCGTGCAAAAAAAGACAAAAGATTCCTTTCATAACTTTTACTAAAAACTCACCGAAGGGTAAAATTGGATTTAAACAATTGTAGGTGGATGGAAATAATATTACATATTGAGGAAACATGGATGAGGATGATAAAATATACCCTAGTAAATTTCAAAGTATAAACAATCTCGGATAAAAAAGAGATTGTGATATTTCTCTTACCTTAGGTCCGATATGCTTTGTACGTGTCCAAAACTCCTGTATAATGATTTAAATAATGTTATTGACTTATTCCATAATCATACTCATTGTTATGATATCATATATGGTTCACTTAGGACTTTATATTACCCGTTCTTTTGTAAATTCCATGTTAAGGAGAGTTTTGGGTAAAATCGTTTCATTTTTCATCTGTGTTTGGACTTGTAATTATTCATATGATTACTTAGATCATGATTACTTAATTACAAAACATGATTTATATATAATATATACTCAGAATATACATATATATAATAAATCAGTAAATGGAAAGAAATACACCATTCATGGAGACGGTAGGTCGTACGTACGCATGAACGCTGTTTTTGTTTCCTTATTGAGTTGAATGGAATTAAGTAGATGAAATACATATATATACACATAAATACAATATCATTATTATGTCATATATTTCATGATTACTTATTATATATACTTTATAATCATTCATGAATGGTAAACGTGGAGAATGAATCTCATCGCGTCGTGGAGACGGTAGTCCGTACGTACGCACGAGCGATGATATCGTTCTCATGATCGTTGAATTGTATTGGAGTGTATTTATACTTTTTCAGAATCAATATCACATTAAAATAGTCATATATAGTAATTATTTACACCATTATACCCTTCCACTTAAGGTGGTGGTTGAAAATAGATTTCACCACGGCGTGGAGACGGTATTCCGTACTACACACGCTATCGAGGAAGGTCGCGATTGCGTTTAATTCAAGGAAAATCAAGGATGTGTGTTGTGAAAGCTCCTTTTGGTGTAGCGTACAACTCAAGACATTAATGAAATTAAAAAGAATATTTTTCATAAAATCTTGGGGTGTTACATTCTACCCCCCTTAAAATGAATTACGCCCTCGAAATTCGTCGGGGTTATAAATGGTTTACTACTCAAAAGTTTCTTTAATAGAAACCCACATCTTAAAAAGGAATACCAAAACCAATCTTTAAAAAAAATTATGAAATGTAACGGTTACCCAAATAAACTAATCACTGGTTTCCCACATAGGTGAAAATATGGATATGGAAGAGAAATCTAACCATCATGTTCTGATGGGGAGTGGTAGAGAACATGGCTATGGAAAAGTGAGAAATCGCAAAGCCATAAATTTTTGAAGATCTAAGGTACCATCTGATTCATCAGATTTAAGAGCACTAGGAAAATATTTTTAGTTTTCAAGATCATTTCCCTAAAGTTGATGAAATTGGAATTAGAAGAAATACTTTTGTGATTTTGGTATAGTCTCACCGTTTTTCTTTCTTTTGACAATTTTTACTTCATCTCTTAATGAAATGAATTTGAATTTGTCATTCGTGATGTTTTAGTAGATCATGGGATAGAATGATGGGTCATTCCATCTGTCTCAAACAAAAGGTTAGAAAAGTTATCAAAAAATACATAAGTCCATCTATAGTGAGATTAATCATATATGGCTCCAAAAATGGACTTTTACTTCATATATCATACTGCTTAATATAATAAAACTAGTTTCTACTAAATAGAGACTTACTGTAGGCCAGTGGTAGGCGATAAAGGCTAGCCGCACTTCGGTTGTGGGTTCGATTCCCACAGCCTTGTCTGACGCGATGGGCTGTTGCCCGTCCTGCATGATGTCCTTTTTCTAAAGCTATATTACCATAACATCCCATCAATAATATCGAAAAAAGTTCTATCCTAACTTATGTCCAACATAATCCATTCCAATCTTTAGGATTATCTAAAATACTTCGGTCCAAGCTCATAGTATAAAGAAAATTATTACTTGAAATGTCACATAACAATCACGTGAATGCCATCATTTATCACCCATATATCATAAGATATATCTTGTTGGTCAAATTACAAACATGTGAATACCTTAATCATGTATTCTATTGAATAATGAATATCCATTGAACCTTGGTGAAAACATGAATGTAGTTAAAAGTTAACACTTTCCACATACCAAAATCCTCAAAATTCTATATACACAAACCATGATATCACTTAGTCCTTATATCAATCATGAGCTCATGAATACTATCAAACATATTAGATTCTATTTATCCCTACATTATGTGCATATAATCTACTTTCCAAAAATATTTCAATCACTTTTCATGGTTACCGATGCCATAAAATTACTGAAAACCACAACAGACCAAAACATAAATATTCAAATATTCCATGATACTATATACAACATTATTCTGGAATCCCATTACATAAACACTTAATCATTCCACCACATCGTTTTCATATTCAACATCACCAATGGTGATCGCATGTGACTTCCCTTTGTCCTTTGCCTTAAGTGGTTGCTCATGTCGATCATCAATAACCCTTGGATTAGGGCATTTATTAGCATAAATCCCCATTTCCTTGCACTTGAAGCATTGAAGTGTAGTAGGTTCATTATGTGTATCCCTTCCTTTGTTTGCATCATTAGGCATCTTCTTCCTATCATTGCAACATTCAAATGCCCGATGACCTTCCTTTCCACATTTGAAACATTTACTTGTCCCTTTAAGACAATCTCCACCATGCTTTTTTCCACACATTGAGCATATGGAAACATTCATCTTCTTTTCACCATTATTCTGAGATTTCTCCTTGAACTCCATCTTTCATTTCTTGTCAAAACTATGAGATGGATAAGTAACACCAACTTCCATTTCTACCTTGATAGCACAATACACAATTTCTTCATAGCTATTGAAGTCTCATATAGCTAATTCCCTTCGAAGATTTGGTTTTAATCCACTGAAGAATCGATCAACTTTACTTTTAGGTTGGATGATAAATCCAGATGCATACCTTGCAAGCCTTGTAAAATTCGCTTCGTATATACCAAAAAATTCATCATCCTTTTGCTTTAGTTTAAGAAACTATTTCTTCATCTTTGTTATAAGAATACGAGGGAAGAACTTAATGAAAAATAAGTTCTTGAACTCATCCCGTTCCATGGACTCAATTTCATCTCTTTGCCTCGTAATCTTGATAAGATTCCACCATTGATCAGCTTCCCCTTCCAAACGATATACTGCTAAGATGACTTTATCATGTTCAGAACATTGATGAACTGAAAATATCTTTTCAGTAGTACTGATCCATTATTCAGCAACAAGTGGATGCGAAGACCCACTGAAAGAAGGTGGACGTTGCCTCATGAAGGTCTCAATTGAATATTGTTCCCTTCTCTGCTCATTTGGAAGTCCATAAAGATTCATATCTTGTGTAAGTATAGCAATAAGATTTTTCACTCCATCTCCCATAACATTTTTTTGTTCAGGAGGATAATCATTGCATTGTCCATTGCATTTATCAATACGGTTCCTTCGGGTTCCAGCCATCGTCTAAAACCCAAAAAGAATAGTGTGAGAGGCCAAAATCATGCTAGGGAAAACAACATAATAAAGGGGAAGTATCCTCAATATTTAACATCTTAGGTTAAATTATATGATCGTTACTGTAGTTCTAGGACTGTATCCTATATGTATACTTATCCTTAGGGACATCCCTAGACATACCTTAGAAATATCTCTAGGTATCTCACTAACATTTTCGCATCCTAGTTTCCAAAGGTTGACTAAACCTTTCCTCTGATACCAACTGTAGAGACCCTGATCTTAATGTACGTGGACATTACATTACTTTTACGGAATACTTAGTATATAACAAAAACACACACACAAGGACCGTAATAGTTTAGTGTCTTTGGAAACTTGGAATATAATCTTCTAATCGTGGTGAAATATCTTCAACGTCTCACATAAATATCATCCTTTTTTTCTACCTAAAACCTTTCTTTATATCCTGGGGAAAAGAAAACATGTAATGGTGAGCTCAAATGCTCACTAAGGGAAAACAAAAGAAATATCAATCACATCATTTTCATAAGAACATAACATTTTGGAAATCTTAACCTACAAAAGAGAGAATAATTTCATAACATGGGATAAATCATAGTAGTGAAATGAAATCCCAATAATCATAGCTTAAAACATGAACCTTTGTGGAATACACACATAATCATAGAGAATCATATCTTATTAGTCAAGACTCATTTCCAAGACTATCTTAGTGTACAAAGTATATTTCTGAACCGATTCACCCTCGTTTCAGTCCTGTTTCACTGAACTGGTATAAAATACCATTCCAGCCATGTCTATCTCATGAGATATAAAATCTTTACCCAATGAATTTTAGGGAGATATAGGTCCCACCCTTCTCATAATGATACCATTCTCATGTGTGCCAAAAAATCATAAACCATACATCATATCATAACCCATGTAATAAAAAATGGGAATCTTAAACATCGTGACATCATAAAACAATTCATTTAAGATAAAATAGTTCATAAAAATAATTCCATCACAACATAATCAAATCAATGTAATAATAGGGATAGAAACAGAACCCTTTATTATCTTATATGGAAAACAACTTTGATAAAACACTTGAACTCCATTCTTGAGGAAAAAATATCCTTTCAACTTCAAAAAACTTTTTCCTTTCTTAACATGTCATACAATTTTAAACTAAAAGAAGTTGATTAAAAATAAACTAGAAAACTTGTAAAGGAAGATTCTTGGAAATAATGTTTTAAAAACCCATTCATGCCGTATAAGTTAAAAAAAACATTCTTCGTACTTTTTTCAGAAAAGTCAAAAAGTACCTCATACGAAAAACGAAAAAAAGATTACTTTCATATCTTTTACTAAAAAATCACGAAAGGGTAAAATTGGATTTAAACAATTGTAGGTGGATGGAAATAATATTACATATTTAAGAAACATGGATGAGGATGATAAAATACACCCCAGTAAATTTCAAAGTATAAACAATCTCGGATAAAAATGAGATTGTGATATTTCCCTTACCTTAGGTCCGATATGCTTTGTACATGTCCGAACCTCATGTATAATGATTTAAATAATGTTATTGACTTATTCTAGAATCATAATAATTGTTATGATATCATATATGGTTCACTTAGGACTTTATATTACCTGTTCTTTTGTAAATTCCATGTTAAAGAGCGTTTTGGGTAAAATCGTTTCATTTGTCATCCGTGTTTTGACTTGTAATTATTAATATGATTAGTTAGATCATGATTACTTAATTCCAAAACATGATTTATATATAATATATATTCAGAATATACATATATATTATAAATCATTAAATGGAAAGAAATACACCATTCATGGAGACAGTAGGCCTTACGTACGCATGAACGCTGTTTTCTTTTCCTTATTGAGTTGAATGGAATTAAGTAGATAAAATACATATATATACACATAAATCCAGTATAATTATTATGTCCTATATTTCATGATTACTTATTATATATACTTTATAATCATTCATGAATGGTTAACGTGGATAATGAATCTCATCGCGTTATGGAGACGGTAGTCCGTACGTACGCACGAGTGATGAAATCGTTCTCATGATCGTTGAATTGTATTGGAGTGTGTATATAATATTTCAGAATCAATATCACTTTAAAATAGTCATATATAGTAATTATTTACACCATTATACCCATCCAAGTAATGTGGTGGTGGAAAATAGATTTCACCATGGCGTGGAGACGATATTTCGTACTACACACGCTATCGAGGAAGGTCACGATTGCGTTTAAATCAAGGAAAATCAAGGATGTGTGTTGTGCAAGCTCCTTTTTGTGTAGCGTACAACTCATGAAATTAATGAAATTAAAAATAAAATTTTTAATAAAATTTTGGGGTGTTACAGATATGGAGGTTATATCCTTATTATCGTATTGAAAATATATTAAACATGGATCTATTTGTATGTCTCATTCACAGGTACACTTGAGAGTTACAAGGATAAACCTAATAATTATATGTTTAATCTCATCTATACCTTATATATAGTTTTTTAGATTAAATGGATATGTTTTATATAAGTGTTATGATTCTTTAACTCTGGATGTAAGATAATTAGTGTAGTTAGTGTAAAAAATTAATCCTTCGATGAACTATAGATAAAATATTTTTTTAGCGGTTGTTTTTTTACCATAGCCAATTCTTTTTATGACATGAATCTGATTTGATATATATTATTCATATATTTTGGTTTTAGTGTAATAATAATATTATTATTAATTTTAGGCGTTTTAATTTATATATTTTAATGCTTTCCACATGTCTATGGAAATATATACATTAATCTTGTTTTTAATCTTTATGTTGTTGAAGACAGACATCGAGGTCCATCTTGTATGTTATTATCTACTAAGGATGCGTCCCAATAGGTTTATTTAAGTATATAATTGTATATGAGACTAAATTATTTGGGTTGGGTTATAGATTACTCATTAGTAATAAATTAATTGGTGTTAAGGTAGTAGTATTACTGGGACCTATAATTTTCAAAAGGATATCGAAACTCACATGAAGTAGATGTTTCCCTATAATATAAGAAATGAATTTGTAACTTATGGATCGATACATAATTATTAAAATTCTGAATATATGGTCTCATTAAAATTTTTAATCCATTTATCATATTTTCATATATCATGATAATTTCAAATGTTATGATTTGAGTGATAGTTCATAAATCATGAATATTTGATAATTAATAGATATTTATTAAATAAATATCCATAATTATTTGTGTACTAATATAATTATTTTTATTAAATTCATTTGATGTCCTCCTGGGGAACAATATTTTAAAGTGAAAAAGCAGATAATGATGTATATTTCTAGGTATAAATAAGAACCATAGAGTATTAAAAGATATACTTGAGTGAATATTATAACAAAATAATACCACATTATGAAGTTTCTATCTTTAATTATGATATTTAAAATTGGTTTTACAAGTTTTAAATTTAACTATTGTTGATATTTTTTGAAAATGAGTATCATTACCCATTAATTGATTTTTTTGAGAGGTTTCAAATATCACCAATATAAGCAATGTGTAGGAGATCATTAAATGGTATTGATTAGTTGTTCATGGAAATGACAATTTTTCATAAAATAATTCATGTTTGTTTATTATAGATTTTATTAATTATTGGAGATATTATATATTTATATTGGTAATTATTATACATATGATTTTTGTGTGTGGTTTATAAATATATTTTTGTTCTTTCCAATTTTTATTATTTATGAAAAACTTTAATGGTTATCATTTTTAGAAGGATATATTATCTGATATCAATAGGTTGGTGTAAATTTCTCATAAATGATTTTGTAATTATAGAGTAAATGGAAAATATCGGTATATTTTTTTAAATAAAGAAACATCTTACCTTCATAGTGAATAAGTAATAGTGATAGAGTTAGAGGATGAAAATTTCAATTTTTAGAGCGATCAAACATCAATCATGGTCACCATAATTAGCAACTAATATGATTTTATATCAAGCGTGGATAGTTAGTATTAATTTATGGGGAGTGAATAAATTTATACTTAATATATAGAGGTATAGATCCTCAATTTTTTACTTCCATCATTTTAGATCCTCCAAATAGGTAGAATAATTATAAAAAATGATAGGGGATGTGGAGTTATAATAAGACAACTCTTGGATATATAAGTTTAACATGTGGAAGGAATTGAGTAGTTCATGTTATGATTTACATTTTCTCAACTCATAATTATGTTTTAGTTGATATATATTATTTTCATTAATTTATCACCCCCCATTTTATGAGTTAAAACATCTTATAAAGAAGATTCATTGGCTACTATAATATATTGTCGAATGGTATATTAGATGAATATACATGTGGTGTGCCATTTTGAGATATCTATTGGATGAGATCGAAATTCATGTGACATGGTAAATGTTATTGATATGATATAATGGGTGTATGCTGTATAAAATCATGCCACAATTTATTAAACAATTAATGGTTCTTAACATTGATATTAATTGTGTGGTTTTTTAGTGGTGAATAAATTTCTATTCTATGAAGAGAAAGATTACACCATAGGCTATTACATTCTTGTTGGTCAATTTGATGATTCTCCATCTTATGAAAGTAAATATGTCTTCTTTAAATATGTGATAATATATTTTGATTTTTTCTTAGATAATGTGTAACCCCCCGACCCCTGTTACCCAGAGGCCGGTGCATTATTTTAATACATTGGAATGATTACAAGAAATCAAGTTCCAAAGGACCGGTCGGTTTAGTATTCATGGAAACAAGATACATACATAATTTCAACATTATAACTTGAAAGGAAAAACAACACTAATTTATTCCATTAGAATCATCCAAGCCCCATAGATTCTGCCCGCAAGTCACTCATAACTAACTCCTACATATCCTGTGAAAATGAAACAAAAGAAAGGGGTGAGCTCAAACTCTCAGTAAGGGTAAGCAATATAGAGGAAGATAACATAAATATTAATCATGGTGAATAATTAAAAACACATTCCTTAACGAATAATAAATATAAGCACATTATGGCAGGAATATGAGCTATGTAAATAATGCCATAATAAAACATAGTCATGTGTGTTCTACTAGCCAAATAACCACATGAAATATCTATAGATAATCTCATAATGATGGAATTCATGATGTCAGACATCATAACCACATAGTCAAGGCCTCGTGCTAAGACTACAAATAAGATTTTGTCAAGGCCTTATGCCAAGACACTAGTTAGTCTAATGAGACCTACCGATGCATTGGGGAGATAAATCGAGGTCCACTAATCAAAAACTAAGCCCAATTAATTTATTATATAAAGATGATGAAACCTAACATAAACATTAGTATTTAACTAGAATACAGAATGTCAATACTATAACCATAAACCATGAATGGTGTAAAAATATCACATCCAAAGTCAAACATAACTCATTCAATACAATATGAAAGATTTTATTATAATAAATTATCCTCAAATTAGAATAATGAAGGACATTGACTTAGATGAAAATAATCATCAAATCCATTTGAGATAAATATCCCCCTTTCTAAAAAAAAAATTAAAAGTGACATTATTTATCAAGAATTCATTTAAAATATATTTTTGAATCAAGGTGTCCCATACCACTTTGAATCTTTTGAATGGAATTAACATTTTTAAGCATTAATTTCCAAATAAAAAAAATACTTAAAACCATTTTTAAAACATGGAAATTAATGAGAACGATTTAGAAGAATAAATTTTTTAATCATTTAAAATGATATTTTAGTTAGAGATTCTAACCAAATGAGAGATGCTTGAATACAAATAATTGAGGTAATAAAAAATCAATAATATCATTAGAATAAAGGGATTTATGATATATTATGTCAAAGTATAAATATACACCAAATAAAATTCAATTGGCGCATAACTACAATGAATTCTCAATGGAATGTAAGTTGAGATGAAATCACATATAAAGATCGTATCCTTAGGTTAAGGATAAATCAATGACGTAATTATGTGTGAAAAATTTAAATACACTAAAACAGGTTGGATATTCAGTGTAAATCAATCAGAGTATATTCACACACATTCTTGTAAAAACAACACCAATGACTTGGATGTTAAACTCAATGAATATAAATTGAGTTAAGATTACTCTTATCAAGTTCATATCAATGATTTGAGAAATAATAAATTGAGTGATTATGTGTATCAAAAGTATATCCACACAAAGGGTAGTGGAAATGACCACATAAATAATAAATAGTGATTCCACATATAATCTTGGAGTAAAATAATCAAGGAAGTATGCGTAAAGCATAATTTGTGGAAATTGAAATTTGAAATTACCTTTCGGATTTGGTAACTCAATAAACATACACCCCATGAAAGAAGGATTATTAAATGAAGTTTTAAATACCCTTAGATTAAATTATAACACACATGGAATAAAATCATGGCAAGTACATACACCACACAAAAGGAAATAGTGGAAATTCATCATGAATCTAATTGTAATAAGAAGTGAGATGAAATCCCCTTACCATCTTGTAATCAATCGAGTCATATGACCAAAATTTAATAACCCCCAAATTATTCATATAATACCATGAATATAATGATAACCATGACAATATATATCAAATGGTAGTACTCAATACCCAACATGAAATAAATAATTAGCGAATAATGGAAATATCACAAAATTTAGAGTGTGATAAGGAACCCCTTACTTTGTACTTTTCCTAGGTCGTGGGTAAGATAAACTCCTGTATAATGGTGATAAAAGTATTATTAAATTATAATAGAACCATATATATTAATATGATATGATATTTGATCTTCTAATATTTCTTATTAATGATATTTCAGTAGATCATTGTTTCGGTTGTTAACTAATTCATTTTCCTTTAAATGATTTGTTATGTAAGTATCTTTTTTTATTTATATGACGTATATTATTTATATTAATAATGATATTAAGTATTTAAACACTATATTTAATCATCAAATAGAAATTAGTCTTGAATGGATACGATGGGGAATGGATCTCATCGCGTTTGTGGAGACGGTAATCCGTATGTATGCACGAGCGACAATATCATTAATTTGATATTAGAATCAGATATAATTGGATGTTATATCATATAAAAATAATAATTATCATGTTATAATTATTATATACATCATTTATACTAATTATTACACCCATCCAAATGATGAAGTATTTGAATAACAAACCACCCCACGACGTGGAGATTGTAATCTGTACGTATGCTCGTATGTTGACTTTGCCATTTATAGGATGGGTAGAATAATGAATATGGTTGTACCATTTTTATAATAACATGAAAGTATATATACGATACTGGATTTATTATTTTAGAATGGAAACAATAATGAAAGAGGAAGTGGAGGAAGAAAAGAACTTGAAAGAGGTGATGAAATATTTACCTCATTTTCGGGTTCTTCCTTTTGATTTGATAAAAATAGCACTTTATGTTGACTTTGGGACTAACAGAAGACCTATAAGATGAAGGTAGTATAGTTATGAGGATATTTGGGCAGGTTTCAGCCAAACCAAATGGCTTTGACGGTGTGAATATGAGAGAAGGGGAAGTGCCCTTTTATTCGAGGGGTGAGGGGCACCATAGGAAAAGATTGAAATATAATTTGATAATATAATAAGTTTCAGTTAATAATGGATCCAAAATATATTATTTAAATTATAAGGTAGGTATGGGTTGATAAAAACTCAACCAATAGGTTTTAGACAGCTTTATTTCAATATATTAACCTTATCAGTTAGATTTACCTCTTAGTTAAATAGTTTGACATTTACCATTCCTCTTTGTATTTTTATATTATATGGTAAGGAAACATACCATAAACTTCAAATGGAACCCAAAGTGGATCATTAATGATACACCTACCATTATATATGTCTTTTTTTTATCCTTAGATATTTATATCAACCAATAATATTCTATTTGTTTTAAAAACTCATTTATGTCAATTTTGACATTGTTTAATAATTGGTTTTTCATAAAGTCCTAAAAACTATATTACTTCAAAATAAATACATTTAATCAATCCTAACATGTCATAGTCACCTATAAAATTTTTCTATGGCATCAAATCTATCGAATTATATTTATTTTAGTATTTATAATATCATTTATTTGATTGTTTCATTAATAAGGAAAATACTGCATCATTATTGTGTCATATATAAATATATTTATTTTATGTCTAAAAATAAGAAATAAAATATCCTAAGGTAGGAAATATTTTTATCTTTCTAATGACTTTTTAATGTCAAATATATCAATTATATAACCTCATATATATTTTTTTACTAAAATATAATTTTTTTTGTTATTTTTGTCTTTACTTCAGATTATTTAATATTAAATGTCATTAT
Organism: Viscum album; assembly: GCA_963277665.1. Classification (NCBI taxonomy): domain Eukaryota; kingdom Viridiplantae; phylum Streptophyta; class Magnoliopsida; order Santalales; family Viscaceae; genus Viscum; species Viscum album. Next base: position 943,693,745 of record OY728129.1, read on the forward strand.
CACTCCCATGTGGCTCCATGGGGTCCAAAAATCCACCCAAGAATTCCAATGGTCGCACATGTATCATTCAATAAGGTTTGACATGCGTTATGGTAATTTAATATTATTATAATATTAATTTTTAACCATATTTACTGGATTTACCCAGTTAACCACGGTAAATAAAATATTCACTGAAGAAATATTCAAAATATCTTAAAATAAATTTTAACTATTTTAAAAAATTTGACCTCTTGATTCCAAATATGGAATCCATTTTTCAAAATTAAAAACACATAAGTGGGAGAAATTAATTTAAAATTAATTACCATTGTTAAAAAAAGTGTGTTTTTATGAAATAATAACCATCACAAGATTGACACTTGTTTATGTCCAGTTTAATCGTGAGATTACATCCAAGGACATAAATTATATTAAATTATAAAAATATAATCTAATGATACATAAAAACCATTATAATTTATAATGTAACACTATAAATTATTTCTATTAAAAATTTGTTTTTAACTATAATTTAGTATTTTCACTATTCATCAAAAATTGAATGTTTTCAGAAAAATACCAAAAATTCACCCCAAGATAATTTCGATATTAAAAATACAAAAATTAAGTACATTTTAAATGATAAAAATAATAAAATTTCAAAAATTGGGTGTTACTATTCATAATAGGTAGTTTGATTGGTCGTAGTGCGTAAGAATCTCGAAGTTGCTTACAATACAGTCTATTATATTATTCAAAGGGGAACGTACAGTGGAACCATGGGGTTTTACATTCATCCCACCTTTTGGAAATTGAATCTTCAAAATTTTAAAATTGTACTTGGGAACATAATTGAATGTCCCAAATTTAAAAAAGAGTCAATAAAACAATCACATTAAAAGAAAGAAATAGAAGTACAATGGTCACCTGAGATAACCCATAAAAGGATTCCATGTAAGAAAACATGGACATGAAAGATAAAATAAGTGTCATGTTATGATGGGGAGGGACAGAAAACATGATCAATAGAATGTTGAAAATAAGAAAACCACACACTTGTGATGGGACAAACGATCATTAGTTTCCCAGTATGAAAAGTAAACAAACATAATTTTTCTATTTTAAGTTACATTTCATAAAGATAAAGAATTTATTTATAAGTTTTACTAAGAAAATAAATGGATATACTTACTTTTTAAGTAGTGTTTCATTCTTTAATAAATTTCTACCACTAACTCATTTTTTTCAAACGATGAGTATTCAAGATGACTTGGTCACACCAGAAGAGCTAGAATCAACTTCTTGAGAATCACATGATCCATAAAGGATAAAATATATATTTACCATGTATTTAGAGATTAATCAAAAAATGGTATGTTTTGGATCAGATGATCCCCCAAAAGGATAATCCATGAGAGAAAGAAACACTAATATTATATTTAGAAATTAAACCAACAATACCAAAAAGTTAAATAAATACCATTCAATAAACATTTGTCCTTAAAATCCTTCAATATAATCCAAACTAATATTGAATCCCAAAAATTAGAAGAATTTGGTCATGTAGTGTTCCAAGTTAAATTGTATCTCCAAATGACATCGACTACACTTAATAACACATACATAAAAGTAATTAACCTATTCACATATTCTCTATTATAGGTTAATCGTTTCCATAAATAACTCAAATCACTAAAAATATACCACAATAACATAGATAAAAATCCACCTTTACTCCTCAAATGAAATCCCATAGTATTCTATTTTCTATTGACATATAATGTTCCCAACAGAGTGAACGTCTTCAAAAATAACATTTATCACTTAATAACCAAATCATTTTCCTATACAAAGGGTATTCATTTGATAAGACATAAGATCTGAAATCAATATATTATTGATCAATAAAATCATATAACTAAAATAATTAGTCACACTGACCAGGTACTTCATGTAGTCCAATGGTAGGTGATAGATCCCAATTGAACTCTGGTTGTGGGTTCGATTCCCACAGCTTGGTCCGTCGTGACGGGTTTTCACACGGTCTACATGTTGTCCTTTTCAAAAAATATATTTTATAACATTACCAATATGAGATAAATTCCTCAAAATAACCACAACATAATTTAACTACAAATGTTATCTTATACATTGAATTATCATCCCAAAATATAATAAATTGTAATTGAATCAAACTCAATGATCATATAAAACCAAATGGTTATTTATAACTATATTCATAAGGGAAAGATAATTCATCCTCAAATATCATTTTAACATGACAATCTACAGGGTTAAAAATACAATAGAAAATTATTCCAAAGTAAACCCATAAAAAAAGTTCACTAATACATTTAAAAATTTCTCCAACCATTTATTTCCACATATCTTCTTCTTTGAAAAAGAAAATATCCTATAGAATAGAGAATTCACTCGGTTAATATCCAGGTCCCCTAGATTTTCTACAAATGACTGTAAATGGACTCTTGAGGCCATTTATATTTTCTTCCTTAGGACTCTTCTTTTTTCCTCAGCAATTCTTTAATTTATGTCTTACTTTCCCACACATGAATCATTCCATTGTTCTATTGAGACACTTTCCTATGTGTCTTATTCCACATTTCCTGCATGATGGAAATTGAGGATTCTTTTATCCATGGACTCCACTTCTAGAGTACTTATCATTCATCTCATTTCTCTTCCTTGTTGAGTCCGGGAGTTGGTTAATATATATGTGGTTGATGATATTTATGGAAAAACTATTTGTCATAAACACGATATCTTTTACACTGATCAACATTCCATTGTTTTGCTCATTTCAACCACTATTACCACCTTATACATCTTTCTCAATGTTACTATGACTTCCTTCAGAATCCATCCATTGACTAAAACCAGAAAGCATTGTGTGAGTAATAATAGTCATAAAATCATTTATAGAATATCATGACATTATATTTTCAATTTTAAACACCTTAGGATTAACCAATTTCATTTATTATCATCTTATATTAAATTCCTTATAATCGGTTTTTAAGGAAAATATAAATTATTCTAATCATATCCACAGAGAGTGTCGTATCCAAGAGTGCAACAAGGCCTGTTTTTGTGTACCAGGATACCCCAAGGAAAGCCCGAATCTCCTTATTAGAGTTTTCGCTCCTAGGTACATCTGTTTAAAGAGCCCTCTCTACTTGCTCATATCAAGACAGGGATGTATTGTTTGGAAAATACACAAAATCTCTACATTACCATATTTCTATGAAATTCTTCTATACTAATCCTCAATTTCTATCTTAGGGTAATGTTCTCTAATTAGAGTTTATCGAAATCTAGTTACCATGGTTCGTACTAAACTTCATATGATACCAAATATAACGCCCCAACCCTAGTTACCCAGAGGATGGTGCATTATTTTAATACATTGGCATGATTACAAGGAATTAAGTCCCGATGGACTGAGCAGTTTAGTATTCTTGGAAACAAGATACAAATATAAGTTCAACATTCCCACTTGAAATGAAAAACAACACTAATTTATTCCATTAGAGACATCCAATCCTCTATGATTATGCCTGCAAGTAACTCATAACTAACTCCAACATATCAATGGAAAATGAAACATAAGAAATGGGTGATATAAAATTCTCATTAAGGGTAAGCAATATAGTGGGAGATAACATAAATATTAAGCATGGTGAATAATTGAAAATAAATACCTTAACAAATAATAAAAATCAGCACATTATGGCAGGAATGTGAGATGAGTAAATAATTCCATAATAAAACATAGTAAGGGGTGTTCTACTAGTTGAATAACCACATTAAATATCAATAGCTAATCTCGTAATGATTGAATGCTTAATGACAGACCTCATAACCACATAGTAAAGGCCTCATGCCAATACTAAAAATAAGATTTTGTCAAGGCCTTTTTCCAAGACACTAGTTAGTCTCATAAGACCTGCCGATGCATCGAGGAGCTATAGTGGGCACCACTCATCACTTACTAAGTTAAATTCATTCCTCATATGAAAATGATGAAACATAACATAAACATTAGTATTAAAGTGGCATATGGAATGTCAATACATTGACTATAAACCATGAATGTTATAAAAATAGAACATCTATAGTCAATCATAACTCCTTCAATATAATATGGAATATTGTATTATAATAAATTAACCTAAATCAAGAATAATGAAGGATATTTACATAGATGAAAATAATCATCAATGCTATTTGAGAGAAATATCCCCCTTTTTCTTGAAAACATTGAAAAGTCACATTATTTATCAAGAAGCCATTTAAAATATATTTTTGATTCAAAGTGTCACATACCACTTTGAAATATTTGAATGAAATTATCATTTTAAAGCATTAATGTCCAAATAAATAAATCCTTAAAACCATTTTTAAAACATGGACATTAATGAGAATGATTTTGAAGAATAATTTTTTTAAACATTTAAAATGTTATTTTAGTTAGCATTTCTAACCAAATTATGGATGCCTGAATAAAAATAATTGAGGTAATAAAAATGTAATAATATCATGAGAATAAAGGTATTAATGATATATTTTGTAAAAGTATAATATATACACTAAATAAATGTGAATTGGCACATAACAACAAAGAAGTCACAATGGAATGTAAGTTGAGATGAAATCACTTATAAAGACCGCATGCTTAGGTCAATGATAAATCAATTACATAAATATGTGTGAAAAATATAAATACACTAAATATGTTTGTATATTCAGTGTAAATCAAGGAGAGGTAATTAACACATATTCTTGTAAAAACAACACCAGTAACTTGGATGTTTATCTCAATGAATGTAAATTGAGTTAAGATTACTCTTATCATGTTCTTATCAACGATTTGAGAAATAATAAATGGAGTGATTATGTGTATAAATAATATATCCACAGAAAGGGGATTAGAAATTTATACAAAAATAATAAATTGTGATTCCACACAAAATCTTGGAGTAAAAAAATCAATGAAGTATGCGTAAAGCACAATGAGTGGAAATAGAAATTTGAAATTCTCTTTCTGATTTGGAAACTCACAAAACATACACTGCATGAAATAATGATTATTCAATGAAGTTTCAAATACCAATAGATTAAATTATATTACACAAGGAATACAATTATGGCCAGTACATACACCACACAAAAATAAATAATGGCAATAATCATTAATCTCACCGGAATAAGAAGTGAGATGAAATCCACTTACCACATTGTTATAAATCAAGTCGTATGACGAAAGGTTAATTAGCACAAAATTATTCAAATAACACCATGAATATAAAGAGAATAATTAGAATATATATCAAATGGCAGTACACAAAACACCACATGCAATAAATAAGTAGCGACCAACGGAAATCTCAGTAAATTAAGAGTGAGATAAGAAACCCCTTACTTTGTACTTTTCCATGGTTGAGGGTTGGTTAAACTCTTGTATAATGGTGAAGTAATTATTATTAAATTATAAAATAACTATATACATTAATATTATATCATATATTATCTTCTAATATTGGTTTGTTAATGATATTTCAGAAGTATCATCATTTCGGGTGTTAACTGATTCGTTTTCCTTTATACGCATTGTTATGTAAGTATTTATTGTTCTGGATAGGATGTATCTTCTTCATATTAAGAATTATATTATGTCTTTAAACAATATTTTTAATCATAAAATGAAAATTAGTCATGAATGGATACGATGGGGAATGAATCTCATCGCATTCGTGAAGACGGTAATCTGTACGTACGCACGAGGGACAATATCATTGTTTGGATATTGAAATCATATATAATTGGATAGTATATCATATAAACATAATAATTATAATTTTATATTTATTATTTACATCATTTATACTCATTATTATACCCATCCAAAAGATGAAGTATTTGAATAAAAAACCACACCACGACGTGGAGATGGTAATCCGTACATACAAATGTATGGTGACTTTGTCATTTATAGGATGGTTAGAATAATGAATATGGTTGTTAAATTTTTATAATAACATCACAGTATATATTATATATTGTATTTATTATTTTATAATGGAAACAAAAATGAAATAGGAAGTGGAAATAGAAAAGAATTTGAAAGAGGTGAAGAAACATTTACCTATTTTCCAGGTTCGTCCTTTTTATTTAATCAAAATTGATATTTATGTTGGATTTCTGGATAATTTAACTCCTCTAGGATGAATGGAGGATATTTTGAAGGATATTTGGGCTGGGTTTGTCCATGAAAAATGGCTTGGAAGGTTTTAAGTTTAGATAATGGAAAGTTCTCTTTTATAAGCGGGGTGAGGGGAACCTTAGGAAAAGAATGAAATATTATTTTATAATATAATTATGTTCGATTTTTAATTGCTCCAAAATAAATTATATAAAGGATATGGTAGTTATGGGTCGAAAAACAATCAACCAATAGGTTTTAGATATGGTTTGGGGCACAATATGAAACTTATCTTTTGTATTTCACTCTTAGTTAAATAGTTTTCCATTTACCATGCTTCTTTTTATTTTTATATTATATTTTTAGTAAACATAATATAAACTTCCATGAGATACCCAACTAGTTCATTAATGATACACCTATTATTAAATAATTATTTTAGAAGATACTTATATTTTTAGGATTATTATACCAACCAATAATATTGTATTTGTTTTAAAAACTCATTTATGTCAATTTTGAAATTATTTATTAATTGATTTTTGTTAAAGACCTAACAACATTATTACTTAGAACTATATATATTTAATCAATCATAACATGTTTTATTCAGCTATTAAATTTTTGTATGGAATCATAACTTTAAATTATATTTATTGTAGTATATATAATATCATTTATTTGATTGTTTCATTACTAAGGAAAATACTACATAATTATTGTGTCATATGTAAATATATTTATTTTGTATTAAAAAATTATCAATAATATTTCTTGAGGTATGAAATATTATTATATTTCTAATTATTATTTATAGTCTAATTTATAAATTTTATAACCTTATATATAAATTGTTTTACTAAAAGATATGTTCTTTTTGTTATTTTTGTCGTTACTTTACATTATTTAATATAAAATGTCATTATCACTCATAAGTGGCCCCATGGGGTACCAAAATCAATCCAAGGAGGAACATGGTAGGGAATGTATCATTAAATAGGGTTAGGTAACGTGTTAGGGTAATTTTAATACTATTGTAATATTAATTTTTAACCTTATTTATTGTATTTACCCCTTTAACCACGACAAATAAAATATTTACTGAAATAAATATTCTTAATGTATAAAACATAAAGTTAACTATTTACGCTATTTAGACCTCCTGATTCCAAATATGGAATCCATTTTTCCAAATTCAAAACACAAAAGATGCAGAAATTAATTTAAATTTAATTCCCATTGTCAATACAAAAAGAATATTTTTATGAAATAATAACTATCAAAAGATTAACACTTGTTTATGTCTGGTTTAATAATAAGATTACATCCAATGAATAAAATTATATTAAATGATAAAAATATAATTTAATTTTACTTAAAAACAGTTCAAATGTTTAATTTAACACTTTAAATTATTTCGATTAAAAATTTTGTTTTTAATTAAAATTTAGTATTTTAACTATTCATTAGAAATTAAATGTTTTCAGAAAAATACAAAAAATTCACTCTAAGATAATTTCGATATTCTAAATCCAAAAATGAAGTCCATTTTGAAAGATAAAATTTATAAAATTTTAAAAAGTGGGTATTACTATTCATAACAGCTAGTTTGATTGGTCGGGGTGTGTTAGAATCTTGAAGTTGTATGCAATGCAAGCTATCACATTATTCAAAGAGAAATGTACCGTAGAAGCCTAGGGTTTTACATAAAGTAGTGTTTTTCTCTAAAATTGTGGATTGAGTTTAGTATATGTTAATATCCACATGTTTCACTAATTTCTATCATATCATATCAGAATATTGCTATTGATCATTTGTTGTTGCAGATTCGAATTTATGATATGTTGTGCATGGGTTTTATTCAGTGAAATATATCACTATGGATTATCTTTGTTTTGTTATTTTTCAAAACGTATGTTTAATAATTATGTTATAAATTGAATATTAGCGATCAAATAAATAGGCTATAAGGGATCAGAATGTTCGTCCAAGGATGAGTGATTTTTTTACTACATGGAAGGGGATAGTTGGTATTTATAGGGATATATATGATTTTCATGTCTCAAAATAATGTTTAATGATGATGATATCCTATGATGGATTTTTAATGTTGTTATAAAAAAAATATTTTTTAAATTTTTCATTTAATGTTATATGTATAATGGGAAATTATAGTGATTTTTAATTTTGTTTAACAACAATATGTTGATGATCTTATTTTAGTCTTCATTGATTATTTTCTATTTTACACTAGTATGGTTTATTATAATGTAATACAATATAGAATGTTGTCAGAGTTTTTTTTGCAATCAAATATTTGGTATCAAGTTTAGATTTTAATTATACAAATGGAGTTTCTTTTTTTTGGTCATATTACATCAATGAATTATGTATCAATTCTATAAAATAAATTGAATGCATTTTTTACTTGGAATTAACCAAACATAATTTCTAAAGTGTAGATTTTTGTTGGTATTTTAATGTTATTGTATGTGGTCTGTATGTAATATTTTGTGGAATGTGACACCTTTATCACACTTGGATAACATGAATTTGATACTTTCTCATTAATAGTGTATTTTCATGTCACTTATCAAAGTTTATTGGTGAATTTTACAAGAATTATAGTATTCTATTACCTCAAATGAGTAATACTTATATGGTTAATTTAGATTAATCTCATTGGTATATTGAATATTTTCATGTATGAATGTGTAGAAATTCCTTATGTGTATAGATAGTTACTTCCTAATAAAATTATTTTTTATACATTGGATTTAGAGATTTCAGTGGCAAAGTTTTCAGTTATATTATTATGGATTTTTTTTGATGTAGTTACAGTGGTTTATACAAGCCAAAAAAATTTATGATGTATGTTTTCTCAGAGGGATTTTAACTTTTAATATAGAATATTAATATAATGTTACCTACATTATTACACTATAAAAAACATACACCCTTATAAAGGGGAATATGATATCTATAATATTGAAAAAATTGGAGAATACTGGTGCTTATCAATAGTAATGTGGATAATAGAAGGTGATATCATTTTTAATCATTTAATTTTATTATATTACTAATAGATCATTTTTTTATTTTAATAAATCATTATATATGTTGATATTACTAGTTGATGAGTCTCGATAAGGTAACCCTGATATAAATGTATGAATAAATTGGATTATGAGTATTGATTCTGTTGATAGGTGGAATGAGGATGGTGAATGTTGGATAGTGTTCCATGTAATTTTATTTTCTACTAATGATATATATGCAATTATTTACATGAATAGAATAGTTCAATATTTGAATTATATCCAAGTGTTTGAAAAATATTCAATAATTCATTGAATAAGATTTGGTTTTCTTTGATGAAAAAGCTATTCAGTGATTTATTATCCAAAGCCTTGTGAGTTTATAAGTAAAGGTTAAAAATCATGTTTTTATAAAAAAATAATTTCATATTCCATACCTTGTATATGTGATTGGGAATCTCCATTGATCCATTTATGGGATTAATCTGCATTCCCAAATAGTTTATTTCAATTTGGGTTATCCCAGATTAGTTGAAAATTTTATTTCATTTATTATAAATTAAGAAATCAATCTCATTGGATTGATTATTAAACAATTCTAGGAAATTGGTGATAAGACCTCATATATTTGATAATAGTATCTAATCATGGTTTATTATTTACAAAAAAATGTACCAAGGATTAAAATAATCATTTTTCTAAGATGTTTCATTACACAATATTTCATGCACAAATTAATGGTTGAAATAAGAAGAAAATTCAGAAATTGGGGGATATATTTAGGTATTTAATACTAGACTTTGGGGTATTATGGGTGAAATATTTTCCATTAGTTAAAATTTATTAAAAAAATAATCATTAATTAATCACCATTGTACATTCTAAGACATGGAATAGGTGATCATGTAATTCTCCTTGGATTGAGGTTGTTGAGGTTACTGTAATTTTTCTAGAGATAATATGTAATGAGATAGGATTTGTATATATTAATATAGGCAACATTGGTATTTCTCATAGATGTTATTTATTAAGGTATAAAAACCAATTGAGTTTTCTATTGGGGATTGTGTGTACTTGTGGGATTCAATATAGTGCAGAATGAAAAAATTTGGTCAGTGATGTAAGATTTATCCTTGTTTTATTTACAATTTTTTGGTGTTAGAATGATTTACAGAGGTAGATTATAATTTCACAAAACATCTTTAGTTATAAGGGTCTCATGAATTCTTCATGATCATCTTAATTTAAATGTATTATAATATCCCTTTTTATGTGATTGATTTGGGATATATTGATGTTGAATATGATATAAAATTTAGGTAGTATATAGCTTATATATAGGGACGCTGGGAGAAAGTTCATTATGTATGATTAATTCTTTCCAGCACGAGTTACATTAAAAAATAAAATAATAGAGTAAACAATTTCGGAAAGGGGATCACATATGTGAGATAAATATGATGAATTTGATTATACTATTATCACGGATTTTTAATTTTGGAATCTTATATTAAATATTATAATTAAAGTTATTAGAATATCTATGACATTATTCCCACTTTATGAATAATTGACTTATATTTTCAAAGATGAAAATTTATTAATGGTTTTTGTAAAATACATACATAAAACATTCCCAGAAAAATCTTTTTTATTTTCGTGGTGGTGCTTTTATTCTTTTGAACTTGATGCAAAAAATCGCAATTTTATTACTATATGAATAACATTTTAAGAAAACCCTAAAAATTATTGTTTAATGATTTCCGATATGTTGAAATTTGACAATTTCATTAGGTGATTGGAATTTTTTATAAATATACTATTTTTTTGGAATTTATTTACTTCTATAAATTCAATTTCAATCAAATATTTTATATATAATATAAATTATTTATGTGTTGAAATTGGAATATATATATTAGAAGAAATGAATTATTAAAAATTTATTTATACAATATCACGAATCATTGTCAATTTAGTTATTTAATAGTGTCTTTAAAAGGGAAAATAAATGGTGGAATATTTTATTGGTGTAATGCTATGTTTTTAAGGGGAATTAAAGGATTGGTTCACTATAGATATATCATTCCACTAGGAGACATTCTGCCCTTTTCTCTTGTTTCCTGATACATTAAGAAATCTATGAGGAATACCCTTATATAATAAATAGTTTAATAAAGAAATTAATAATGATGAAATTTTTTTGGACAATTAGGGATTGAAGTTCCTTACTGAAATTTATATGGGTAATTTGAATGTATTATGTATAAATTTAATCCATGGAAATGTATCATTATTTTTATTTTAAATGATGGGTGATAGTTTCATACTAATTAATTACATATATATATTATTATAATTAATTGAATAAAATCATGAAGAATGCCTCATTAATTTAATTAATATTTAATAAAAATACTTAAAATTAATATAAATTTTAATATGGAGGCTTATGGGTTGAGAGTTAATAAATTATAATATTTAACCAGGGGATTGGTGTTATAATATACACCATAAAAATAAAATTGATTAGGTTCAATTTTTTGGTTCTTCTATGGTGATGAAATTGCGAAATGAGGTCCATAGAAAGGAAACCTATAATGATATGTTTATGATGATGGATTAAGTGATAAATAGTTATTTATGATATATATGAATTATTTGATAAGTCACAATGTGGAATTTTGACCCTAAAATCATGATATATAAGTAAAAATAATCTATTTAGTGAGAATGTGGAAATTATAAATGTTGGCATGGGTCATAATAAATTAGAGAAGAGGTCATACCTCATTCGGAAATTTTTTCCCAATGTATTTTTGATAACATAGGATAATGTTTTGGTGTATTACAAGTGGTATATGCTATTTAGTGACGCTATTTTTTGAATTTTAGGTGAATAAGTACTATAAAAAGTGGGGAATCTATGGTATTGTAGTTCATATGTGGTTCATGCAACTTTATATGCCAACATTTTGATATCCAGATTAGTTACATTCATATATAAATATAATGGAATTATTTTTAAGCTATGGTATATTGAGTTATATTTGAATATGAAGTGAATCATGAGAATATGAGTTGTAAATTACTAATGTAACATTGATGTTTATAGTTTCTAAGACTTATTAACACACAATATTTTAAGAATGTTAAATATGGTGTGGTAATTCTATATGATCTATATTATGTTAATCCTAGGTCAAAGTGTCAGAAATTTACATGATATAATGATATATATTAAGAAATTTATATGTGTAGTTTTCCTAGGTAGAAGATAAAATTAGTGGAGGTTTTTGAATCCATTTATGATTATTAGTTATGAGTGTGAAATTACTGAGGTTTTTTACAAATAAATATTCAGAATCTGAATCCATTTATGAACCTCAATTATGATGATGTGATAAGTTTTGTGATTTTGGATTGATATATGTTGTAGTGGTGTGATATATAAAGTTATGATAATGTTTTAAGATAAACTATATGTATATTGATGATAAATGTAATCCCTTAGGGGGGGGGGTTTGTTCTAAACTATTTACATATAGTGAAGGTTATATAATGGACTGATTATTAATAAGGTTTTAGGGGATGGATCCATGAGGATGGACATTTATAAACAAATTGTTTCTCTAAAAATGGATAGCTTCCCAAACATTATGTTTTCGTGAGGATGTTTTAATGTGAATATGATTCACAGTGGTAGAAATTTAGAAGCAATGAGAGTCCATTTTATAGACAATTACTAAACTATTGATAGAGCATGACATTCTAAACAAGGATTGGGATATTAGTATGAAAATAAAATGTGTATGGGTACCCAGAAATACAAGTGTAATTGTGGGTGGAATACTACACAACCATACACATTTATGGAGATTCACATAAAAAAGGAAAAAAAGAAAAACATTATTGATATTTAGGATTTATGGAACGGTTATGGTGGAATTTATGTGATATTTTTCAATCATAGGTGTGTTGAATTGGGATCATGATATAAATGATCCATGGATATTGAATTTAGGGTGTTTATTTTGTATGCGTTTTATCTATATTTATGGATGAATTGGTATGAATAATTAAAAAGAACACATTGGGGGTTCATAGGTGGAGGCTACTCAATAAATTTATATTCTAATAAATACCTTATATAGTAATTTTAAGATTCTCCAAATAGATTTGGGGGTGTTTGTGGGTGACTTTAGATTGAGGAATGATTAATTATAATGGTTTCATGTTTGATTACAAATTAACAATGGTACCATTTTTATGATATGTTTTTTGGATATTTTTCAACATTTGTATTATATTTTTTTCACATGTTATGAATTTTCAATATATTATTCAAGTGTTGTATTTGTGTTATGGAAGATTATTATTGTGGTGATATGGAATATTTTTTAAAAATATAATGAATTCTTATGGTGGGTGATGATATAACCATATTATTTCTCGCCAACACATGATCAATTAAAGGAGTTCATTGTAGGTCACATATTAACTAATTTTCATCTAATATGTAATCCTCTTGGGGCCAAGTGAGGAGAAATATGATATATTTGTTTTAACTAATATTTATATAAAACTTGTTTCTTAGATTAATGCTTCCTAAAAAAATGTTATTCCATGAATTCAACAATATTTGAGTATGAGTTTCATCAACATAATATAATAAATAATCATAATATTTTAAAATTAATTAAAAATTTAATGTTTTCAATTTTCTTTATATTTACTTTGGTAGATGAGTTTCATTGATAATTATCATCATTATAATGATTTTTTTCTTCCCTTATAATAATTTATTTCCCCTATATGCATACCATTTTAAATAATAATATTTGTAATGGAATGCATTAAATATCAGAAATATTCACTACCAAATTTTTTTTAGGATTAATTAATTTCTTTTATGATATAACGTATACATTGAAACATTTATATATATCCATATAATAAAACCTAACATAATGATAGTATTTTAATCAATCATTAACGAAACATTCACCTTTTGACACTTACCTAATAGGAATTTTTTCAAGGATTATAAATTTATATTTCTTAATTTATCTTTTTTGTTTTCATCATGTTCATAATATTTTAAACAAATTTTTTTCAAATTGGGAATGTTTCATTGGGTTTTATACATTTTTATTCATTATTGATTCTCTAAACATTTACATTACTTTATATAATAAAGTAGTTACAAATTTTTTTATATTATCTAATGTACTATATGGTGTCATAAATTTATTATAATAATAATTCATTCTTCTTATTTCAAAAACATCACTATCACACTCAACAATCCTATTTAACTTCTCATTCAATATGGTGGATAAATCATCATTGGTTATTAAATTCTATTCGACTTCATTAGTTAAGATAACAAATTTCCCTATGTACTTTATTTTAGTTTATGATTTTCAAATCATCGTTTTCTTCTTATATGTAGTGAATATATAAGATAGTGTCATGGAAAATTATGTTTTTATTATTTGATGTTTCTCTCAACATATTTTTTAAATCAGGAAAATTATTTAATTCATCATTGTTCCTAAAACCCATATAATTCATGTTTTCATCATCCTTAACATAATTTTAATAAATTATGAATAATATGTTGCATGATTAATTGTTTCTAGTCTAAATTTTCTTTAATTTACATATATTCGGATTCTTTTTTAATATTATCTTTTTCTGGGATAAATTTATTTTTACAAAATTCGTCATTATCATTCCTTATTTTATTTATATATTTTGAATATTTTGTATAGATTCATCATCATCATATTCAATTAATCATGGTAATTTAGTGGATGCATGGAAGTAATATGTATAATTTTTCTTCCCCAAAATTAAATTCAGTTGAGTCATTACCTTATGATTTTAATTTTATATTTTAGATATTATATGTTATGAATGACATATCCTAGTCAAATTAATTTCTTTATAGATTATTTTCATAGTGATTTTTTATTCCGTATAATTCCATATACCTATATCCTTCTTATGGCTAAACATTTATTCATTGTTCTTCATATTGTATGTAATATTTATTTTTTGAGTACCATTGATCACACCGCGATTCACTATTTCATTTTCATCCCTACACCATTGTGGTAAACTAGTTTCGTATTGAATATTATAAAGATAATAACAAATTGAATTCCATATTTGAATCATTAATTTTGTGTTTATCACTGTTAAAATGGGAATTGTTACTTGTTTTGAGGATTTGATTGCAGGAGGAGGTGATTTGGAGGCCCTGAAGATGATCTAGAAGGAAAATGGGCCAAAATTGCATGGATACCAAGGACACCTATCCACTATTTTGAATACTGATCAAAATATTTGCATTCTAATGGACTGAAATTTTGTAAGACTCTCCAAAACATCATGGGCTACAACTCTTCACGATGGACCGATTCCCCATTCGTCCATCTTTTGCCCCATCCGAACCATTCTGTCCATGGGACAGAATCTGCCTGAATTCAAATGTTCAGTTCGGTGGTGTGAACATATGTCCAAATCCGACATCCTAATTGATTCCAAATTTGACATGGAGATGATCAAGAGGTCGGCCAAAAACTTATCTCTTTTTTCTATGTCGTTATATGACTTTCTACTAGTCCACAACCGAGTCACAATTAGTATCTTCAAAACTGGGTGCTCAAAAACATGTGTCATTTTGTATATAAAAAGGCACAAAGGGTTCCTCATTTTGGAGTTTGAACCAGAAGCTATACTCTGCTATTTTGGAGTCCTATAGGAGTCTCATAATCACCTTGGATGTTCTGGATGCTCCTATCTTCATAGGGGAATCAAGGATGAAGAAGGAGTTCCACCCGGGCTTCCTCCTCCTCCCGATGTCGAGCTAAAAGTTTGGTGTTTGTTATGTGGGAGCTACACACATGTCAAGGGAGTTCCAATTCATACAATAGCTACTGTTTTGGAGTAATTTGTTTGTTTAAACATTTTTTTTTCATGTATCTTATTTTATTTCAGATTTGAATGTGTTATTTGATGCATGTGACTGTTATGCTTTTAATTTCTAACCGATCAGTGTGACGTTTTGAGTGCGCAACTTGTGTTGTTCTGATTGGAAAACACAAGAATAATTTTATTCCACAATTTATTGAGATGTCAATATTCATTTGAAGCTCTTATTCCATGGATATGTTCTGGACCTAGGCAATAAGATTGTTATGTCAAAGTTTGGTTCTTCAAGCATTGAAATAAGAGCTTAGGAATTAATTAGGATTCCAATTAATTCCCACCAAATAATTACTCTAAACATAAAATGAATCTCTATGAACAATGAAAATGATATGTGTGTAGTGAAATCACATCTACCCTTTTATCTCATATTTTTCAAAATCCACTTGGTCATTCATCTTTTAAACTGTTTTGATTAAGTTACTTTATCTAAGCTGTTTTCAAAATCACCCCCCCCCTTTTTAGTAGACTTAATTAGTGACCTCTCACTTTCACAAACACTCCCATAAATCAATAATCCACCTAAATTGGAACTGAACCAACTACCACAAGATTTAAAATATTCATATCATGAGAATGGAAACATGTTTCCCATCATCATTGCTAGTTCACTCTCTCCTGAGCATGAATTGCGACTGCTTGAACTTTTGAGGGGGTATAAACAAGGATTGGGATGGACACTTGAGGAAATTCCTAGTATTAGCCCATAAATTATTACACATCATATTTTATTAACTGATGAGGCTAAACCAGTGAGGTAGGCACAATGTTGACTGAACCCAACCCTCTTAAAAGTAGTTAAAAAGGAAGTAACTAAATTATTGGCTTCTGGAATAATTTACCCCATCTCTGATAGCCAATGGGTTAGTCCTATTCATGTAGTTCCTAAAAACACTGGCCTAACGGTAATTAAAAATGAAAAAAAATGAATTGGTTTCAACTCGTGTGTAGAATAGTTGGCGTGTCTGTATAAAATATCACTGACTAAACCAACACACTAGGAAGGACCATTTCCCATTTCCATTCATTGACCAAATGCTAGAGAGGCTAGCATGGAAGTCCCATTACTGTTTTCATGATGGGTATTCTGGATACTTTCAGATCCATATTTCCACCGAGGATTAGGAAAAGATAACCTTCACTTTCACATTTGGAAAATTTTCTTATAGAAGGATGCCATTTGGCCTGTGCAATTCTTCGGGTACTTTCCAGCGATGTCTGGTTAGTATTTTTTCAAATTACCTGCAAAATTTCATGGAAGTTTTTATGGATGATTTTAATATTTTAAGATACTTTTTTGATGAATGTTTAAGTAGTCTTGGTTCCATCCAACATCACTGTATTTGAAAAGAATCTTATATTAAATTATGAATAATTCCATTTCATGGTGCGAAAAGGTTTTGTTTTGGGACATGTCATTTCTGGGGATGGTATCCAAGTAGATAAATCGAAATTGGATGTCATTTGTTCCCTACAATTCCCTAAATATGTCTGTAATGCGGTCTCTCCTAGGTCATTCTAGATTTTACCATTGTTTCATTCATGATTTTAGTAAGATTTCACTTCCCCTCTCCTGCTTACTCCAAAAAGAAAAATATTTTGTTTTTGATAAATAATGTGAAGAAGATTTAATAAATTAAAATGAAGTCTCACATCACCCCCAGTAATCCAACCAATTCGGTGGGATTTACCATTTGACCTCATGTGTGACGCCTTAAACTATGCAGTTGGTGCAGTCTTGTCACAAACGGTCGACCGAGCTCCACATTTTATAGCCTATTCCTCACGTAAACTGGACCCTGCCCATGAAAACCACACTACAACTGAAAAAAAAATCCTTTCCATGGTTTTTTCATTGGATAAATTCAGGTCATACCTTTTAGGGTCCAAATTCATTGTGTTCTCAGGCCATGCAGCCCTCTGGTATCTCTTAAAGAAACCGCAATCCATATAACATCTCATTCGTTGGAAGCTACTCCTTCAGGAATTAAATCTAGAAATTTGAGATAAAAAAGGAGCAGAAAATGTGGTGGCATACCATATCAATAGGATCCCCCCATACTTGTACATTGTCTCATCCCCCTGTATTCCCATTAATGACACGTTTCCTGATGATAAATTGTACAAAGTGCAAGATGATATTACTTGGTATGTTGAAATTGTAAATTATTTGGTAGCATCTTCAATTCCTACTGATTTCAACAAAAACCAAGGCAGTCGTCTAAAACATGAGTCTCATTGGTATATTTGGGATGACACCTATCTTTGGCACACATGTAGTGATCAGGTCCTTAGGCGTTGTGTTCCCGATAGTGAGTTTTAGTCTCTCCTTATATTCTGCCACACTCTTGCTTGTGGGGGCCACTTTGGTCCCTAACGGACTTCTCACAACGTTCTTGATTCTAGTATCTTTTGGCCAACACTTTTTGGGGATTCCCATGAATTTTGTAAATCTTGTCCTCATTGTCAAATAATGGGGAATGTATCTAGAAGTAATGACATGCCACAACAATCCTTACTCTTTCATGAAATCTTCGATGTATGGGGTATTGACATTATAGGGCCATTTCCAAATTCTTTTGGGAACTTGTACATTCTTTTGGCCGTTGATTACATATCAAAATTGGTAGAGGCACGAGCCATAAGGACAGATGATTCCAAAATAGTTTTATAATTTTTGAGAACTCAGATCTTTTGTAGGTTTGAATTACCTATGTTCATCATCAGTGACCAGGGTTCTCATTTCTGAAACTGAACAATGCAATCACTTTTGCGTCGGTATTGGGTCGGTCATCGAGTATATACTTCATATCACCCACAGACTAACTGTCAGGCAGATGTGTCAAGTTGAGAGGTAAAACAAATTCTTGAAAAAATGGTCCAAGCCAAGAGGAAATATTGGAGTCTTAGACTCGATGATTCATTATGGGCTTACCGTATTGCTTTTAAAACTCCCATTGGTATTTCAATGTATAGGCTTGTTTTTGGAAAGAGTTGTCATCTCCCTATTGATATTGAGCACCGGGCCTGTTGTGCCATTAAAAAACGAAATTATAACCTTTCTGGTGAGGGTTCTCAAAGGAAGTTACAGATAAAGGAGCTGGAAGAAATGCATTGAGATTCTTATGAGATCTCCATGATTTATAAGGAGCGAACCAACGCTACCCACGATCGCGTTATCCTTAATTTAGAGTTCCAAATTGGGAAGAAGGCCCTCTTATGCAATGCAAGGCTGAAATTGCATCCCGGTAAGCTTTGTTCCCACTGGTTTGGACCATATATTTTTTCTAATTCCTCTCCATTTGGTGTTGTTCAGGTTCAAAATGAAGAAACCAAGAAAAGCTTCACTATCAATGGGTAGTGGCTGAAGCAATTTCATTAATCCATTCTGGAGTCCTCGATAGAGGAAATCCATGTTCAAGAAGAAAACTATGAATGACATCCTCCAGGTTTTATCCCTCCTTCCCACATTCTCTTTTACTACAGTGAGGACACTGCATAATCTAGGTGTGGGGGGATTGGTAAATTCCGGGGTTAGTTACGAATTTTCATCATTTTCCTTCGTTCTTTGTCACTTTGATTAATGAATGGTATTGTCACTTGCCCCCTCCCTCATTCCCCCCATTACTTTTGTTCTAGAATGCTTATTTTATCATGGAAAAAGATGCCCCTTGAAATGAATCATGAATGTTACAGAAAATGCATGAGGAATTTACCTATTTTATGTTGTTTTATCATTTTCAAAAAAAAATCACTAATGGAATGTGTGTTTTAGCTTGAATTTAACATTGTGGTGTGACTTTCTCTTAGAAATTAGTTGGTTGTCGATGATATAAATGGTTGTATAATTTTTAAAACTTTGAGAAAAATAGTACCCTTTACGTGAGTAGTTCAAAGGAAATTTTGGCACTAAATTTCTCTACACATTTTTTCACCCAACCATGATGTGTGATTTTTACTGACTCAATATAAGGTAAATATAAGTTAGGTTAATATTTATTTGTCTTCCAAATGATTTTCCAAACGTCCGTTACTTATCCGATCTTTTTCATTACTCTACCGGATTGACCTATGCGTGTGTACCTGTTATCCAACTATTGTACGCCCTCAAAAAAATAGGTCTGTATTGGGAAGGTCAAAAACCACTCTTCCTTGACTTTTGATCTTGTTATAAGTATTACAATTAGTGTTGTGAGGAGATCAAACATGGGTTGAGAGAAGGGGGTGAGATTTGTTCCATGAAAAACATTTCAAACAAATAAATAAATGATGGGAGTGATGAAATGTACATCATATGGGGATATCTACATCATGAGCTTAAGGTTTGACTTCTGAGAATTCTTAAGTGAGTGGGTCTTGAAGTTTGATTGCAAAGGGTATAGGGCAGGATCGGTGGACATAATCATTTAAGTATAAAAACATTAAAATAACCTATATTTACAGGATAGAAAGTTGGTAGAATAGCATGAATTGGTTGTCACACACACACATGTGGAGATTTAGTGACATTGTGGACTTTAAGAGTACATTATCAAATTGGTATCATTAATCTCCCTGAATATCATGTTGATACAATTTATGAGACACGTTTTGGCATGATCATTGAGAATAACTCCATGGTGTGATTTTTTTCATTGATCACATTCCTTTAAAATTTTAATTTTTATTGAATGTTAAATCATCATGAAGTTGGGAATATCTCCATGCATAATTTTTTGAAATATCACTTTTCCCAGGAGTGCAAATGTTTAGGTGTGGGGGTGTGATCACACCATGATTAACTGTTTTATTTTCATCCGTTCACCTCTGTGGTAAACTAGTTTTGTATTGAATATTATAAAATTAATACTAAATTTAAATCCATATTTGAATCATTAATTATAGGTTTATATATATTAAAATGGTCATTGTTACTTGTTTTGTGGATTTTATTGCAGGAGGAGGTGATTTGGAGGCCCTGAAGATGATCCAGAAGGCAAATGTTCCAAAATTGCATGGATCTGAAGGACACATGTCCACTGTTTTGAACAGTGATTGACATCCGAGAAAGAAAATGGGATTCAATTTTGTAAGAATCTCAAAACATTCATGGGATAAAACTATTCTCAAAGGACTGACTCCCCATTCGTCCATCTGGTGGCCTATCCGAACCATTCTGTCCAGGGGACAAAATCGGCCCGAATTCAGATGATCAGTTTAGCGGTCTGAACATATCTCCAAATATGGATGCCTAATGGAATCCAAATTTGAAATGGAGATAGTAAAGAGGCCAGGAAACAACATATCACTTTTTTTCCAAGTCGTAATATGACTTTATACTTTTCCAAAACAGAGGCACAAGTAGTATCTTCAAAACTCGATGCTCAAAAACTATGTGCCATTTTTCCTATAAAAAGGCACAAAGGGAACCTCATTTGGGAGTTCGAAACAGAAGCTATAATCTTCCATTTTGGAGTCCTATAGGAGTCTCCTAATAACCTTGGAGGTTCTGGAGGCCCCTATCCTCATAGGGGAATCAGGGATGAAGAAGGAGTTCCACCTGAGCTTCCTCCTCCTCCCGATGTCGAGCTAAAAGTTGGATGTTCGTTGTGAGGGAGCTACACACATGTCAAGGGAGTTCCGATGCATACACTAGCTACTACTTTGGAGTAATTTGGATTTTTAAACATTTATTTACATATATATTATTTTATTTAAGACTTTAATTATTGATTTGATGCATGTGAGTGTTATCCTCTTAAAATCTAACCAATCGGTGTGAGGTTTTGAGTGTGTGACTTGTGTTGTTCCGATTGGAAAACACAAGAATAATTTTCATCCCCTATTTATTGAGATTTAAATATTATTTGGAAGTTCCTATTCCATGCATAAGTTCTGGACCTATGAAATATGATTTTTTTATTAAGGTTTGGTTTTTCAAGCATTAAAATAAGAGCTTAGGAATTAATCGAGATTCCAATTAATTCCAACCAAAGAATTACTGTAAACCTAAAATGAATCTATATGAACAATGAACTTGATACTAGTGTAGTGAAATCACTACATGTGCACCAAAGGTAGGGACATGCAACTTTTTTCCATTCACAAGATATGAATATTTTAAATCTTGAGGCAGTTTCTTTAATTCCAATTCAGGTGGATTTTGGATTGATGGGAGTGTGTGTGAAAGTGAGAGGTCACTAATCTTATCTAATTGCTCAATGGTATTATCCTAAGATGAGGAATTAGCTTTTATAAGCATAGAAGTATCATCGATGGTCATTTGATCCTCCGTGTTCAAGAAATTAGCAATTAATAAACATGCATGACACTTTTCTAGACCATTACAACAATCCACACATGATTCATTACCAAGAATTTCAATCAAAGAGGAAAATTCGGAAAGGGGATTAGGGGAAAAAAATGAAGTGATTTTAGGGGAAGGGAGTACATCAATTGAATTTACCTAGACAGAGGAATGTTCTTATGAGGGGTGCTTCATTGAATCAAGGATGATGAAAGGGACCATGTCACCACCAAATTCCATAGATAATGTACCATTATGGACATTAATTATGGCTTTGTCGGTTTTTAAGAATGGTCTCCCCAATATAATTGGGGCGTGTCTATTCAACCTATCATCTTCCATTTTTAGCACATAAAAATCAGTAGCAAATATTAAATTTTGAACCCTCATAAGAACATCATCTAACACACCAGAAGGGTGTGTTGTACTCTGATTTTCTAGCTTAACAACTATTCATGTGGGATTTAATTCACCTACCTGCAAATAAGAGTTTATGGAGTGAGGCATCACATTAATAGAAGAACCCAAATCAAGAATAGCATTGGAAAAAGAATAGTCCTCTATGGTGCTCAGAATTGAGAATGTTCCAGGAATTTTGCACTTGGTGGGAAGTGATGGTTGTATCAATGCTGAGACGTTCCTCCCCAAGCTCACCTTCTCATTACCTCTAAGTCACCTTCGGTGGGTACACATCTCCTTCAGAAGCATGGCATATCTCATAATTTTCTTGATGGAATCAATCAAGGGGATGATGACCTTCTCTTTCTTGAAAGTTTCCAATATTTATTTGTCAAGTTCAGTTTCATTTTGTTTTCTTGGTTGGGTGGCCCGTTGGGAAAATGGAAGAGGAATGGGTGCGCTTGGAGGCTCACTAATAGAAACACTATTTCCCTTTCAAGGGATTCTATCAAGACAAGTTTTTTCAATAATTGGACATTTTTGAATAGTTGGGATGGTGGTTCTCTCAGGAAGGGACGACTCTAATGGAGTAGGTATTTGGCTTTTAAGTTGAGTTCCACTCCTAAGGCCGATCAGACTAACATTTACCTTATCCCTAGGGTTGAAAAGTGGTTGAGAGGGTTGTTTACTAGACCCATGGATTTGGATTTCACCCACCGAGTTAGAAAGTTTTCCTAATTAGGGTTTATGATCTTGTATGATTTCCTGAGTGGTTTTTTGGAACTAGAGATTATTGGCAGCCATTTGTTTCATCATATCTTCTAGGATAGGATCAGTTTTTGGAGGGGGTTATTGGAAAGGCCTTTGGGGTGGTTGAGTATTTCTGGGTGGTGGTGGATGACTACTCAGACCATGTAGGTTCAATTCTTGTTGAGGTTGGTTAGAATACCCCCTTGCCTAGAGGTTTGGTTTTCTTTCCACCCATGGTTTGTATGGATAGTAAGATTCTTGCCTAAAGTGTTGGTTATAGGGGCGTCCAAGAAATATCGCCTCACAACTCTCATAATTTTTTCTCAGTTGGGGGAATTGGTTAGAATAGTGGGTATCAGAAGAGAATATACCACAATTGATGGGAGGAGGAGATTGAGATTTCCCTTTTGAATGAGAAAGTTGTCATAGAATGGTACTTACCTCTTCAAGCATTTTATCCAACTTCTTCTGGAATTCAGTACTTGCACCTCATGGACACCTCAAATTGGTGCAGTGGACCTTGAACCAAATTGTTTTGTGTTTTGTTCCATGTTACCAATTAGGGTCCTTGCACCAATTGGGGTATTTTATACTAGTGCACCACTTATAGCATCATCAATCATGTTTCGATCAATAGGGATTAGACCTTCATAAAAACACAGAATGAAAAGTTGATCACTTATTTGGTGATCTGGACAACTTGAACACAATCTTTTCAATATTTCCCAATATTCATGAAGTGTTTCCCCATGAGATTGTCTTATACCACATATTTCTTTCCTTATTGTTACAGTTCGAGAGGCTGGGAAATATTTTTCAATAAAAAGGCATTTCATGTCCACCCAGCCTCTAATTGGTGAATTAACAAATTATAGCTAATCTTTAGCAGTGTCTTCTAATAAAAATGGAAATGATCAAAGTTTTAGGTGGTCCTCATCAAAATTAGAAGGCTTTAATGTAGAACACACAGTATGACTTTTTTTAAATGATTATGTGGGTCCTCTCCAGGATGTCCACAAAATCTTGGTAATAATAGAATTAAACCAGATTTTTGTTCGAAATTAGGTGCCTCCCCTTGTATTTGAATGTATGAAGTTTAGATATCAACTTCAGGTGATGTTAATTCCTTTAATGTTCTATTATTTTCACCCATGTTATAAAATTTTATTTCAGATTTTATTTGGGTTCTAGAATATGAAGAAGAATAAGGGTGAAAAAATATTTCAGTGTGTAGTGTGTCCTCCTTAAAATTGTTGTCTTGTGTGTCTCAGTGTCGTTGACGTAGGATCCTCTCTGGCTCGGATTCAAAAGGTGTTAAATCTCCCGGATTAGAATGCCTCATGCACCAAACCTACACATGGAATAGATCAGAATACAAAAGGATTGAAAAGGTAGAAGAGAAAACAAATAAATATTCATTTTTTTAATAAATAACTTATCAAGAACACGCACTAAAACAAAAACGCTCCCCGACAACGGTGCCAACCATCTATGTATATTATAATTTTTTCCATCGCTAAGTTAATAGGTATTTATTCATAAAGTAGTTACGTATTTTTTTATAATATCTACATAACTAGGACCAAATAAATAATTTCACCACAATATCATGCATATTTAATATTGATTCATTGACCTGAAAAAGTAATATTCATTACATATTTTTTCAAGGGAATCCCCATGTATTTATCATTTTTCATTATAAAATTGTGTTTACTTTCTTTTCATTTTGAACCACCTTCTTATTTGTTCAATATTATTTCTTATAAAACATATATTGATTTTCATGACATTACCTTTTCGTGCACAATGTGTTTTATGATACACCTATCATAGAATTCATTTATCCAAAAAATCATAGTAAATGTTTTCAGTTTAATTAAAATTCCAAATTTCCATGTCCCCAATTAAAATGTCACACTTCATAAAAATATTTAAATGCATGTTAACATATTGAATTCATGTTTTCATATTATTCTTCAATATTTGTATTTTTTTATAAAAAGTGAAGCTCCTTTATAATTAATTTTTTTTTCATAAATACTAAATAATGATAAAAACCACTCAATAATAACTCTTACTCAAATACCACAAATATTTTCTAACATAGAGAAGATACCCTAAGATGGGGTGTCAATTTTGGTATGTCAAAATTTATCCTTTGAGTTAAAATATCAATTATCAAATTATATTTTAAATTTAATTATTAGTGGAAATATATAATCATAGATGATTCAAGAAATAAAGATAAAATATGGTTCACATGATTTTACTTCATTCATCAAATTTTGGTGTAACTGGGGACTATAATCCATGACTTATTACGGTTTCCAAGTGCTTAATTTTCATTTTATAAAATTCATAGTGGATTATTTTCATGTTTTATAATGGTTATCATTAAATATAACAACTTTTTATGATAATATTGGTCAGAAAAATAATAAATATTCAAATTAAATAGGATAATTAATTAAGGTATGTGAAGTGATATGTACGAATATATTTATGTTGAAAAAATGTAAAACATCCCAATAAGAGGTATCTCATTCCATCTACTTTAATATGATCTCTATATATATTTAACAGACTATTTGTACTTTTCCTTTATTTTTCTAATAAATAAATTATCAAAATATTCTATAAAAATTATGTATTTCTTATTCCTCATTGAAGTTATTCTCTCTCTCTTAAAATATATCATCAATATCCCCTAGATTTTAGTATCATCTTTTCATCTATGTATAAGGTAAAATATCTAAAATTTATATTGTAAAATCACATACAAAATTATCTCATAATATCACAAAATGTTCCACCTAGAAATAATAAATATTTCATTATTTATTCTCTTTTATCACCTAAATTGGGTCATATTTCTCATTTACCATGCCTTAGATCATTAGTTTAGTTATAATACTCATTAATAAATGATTTAAATAATCTAATCACCATTATATATATTATATTTATATAGTATTATAATTCTTAACAAATATTCACCATGTAATGGTGAACACTTCCATGACTAGTTTTTATAGATTCAGATATCAAGATAATAAGTAACAGAAAAATTTATTCAACTATAGAGCACACCATATTTTATATAGAAAACATACAACACTTCAATCTATTGAAATTCATTCCATCCTGGTTTATTGTGTCTATATTCCCAATTTATTGTTAAAATTGTTATAAAATGAATTTTCATTATAAATATCTTTACATTCTAGTATTTTTTACATTTCACATTACGTTGAAGATTTAGGAAAATGTTCCCATTGAAATTTATATTATCCTAATATTTTCTATTATCTATCTCATTTTATATAGGGAAATTTGAAAAAATTATCCCTAAAATAGAATAGACCTTGATTTATCCCCATGGACAAGTATTCTGAGACATTATTGGTTTTATTATTCATGAAAGGATTGTTTTATATATGAATTGTAAATATTTTACACATATTAAAAGTCACATTTTTGAAATTATAAAAGATGTCATGAACCTTATATGATCTATTTATTTTCCATAGTGCATTCCTTTTTTTCGTAAAACCAAATTATTATTTTTTTATCGTCAAATTTTTCTAAATAATGTGATATTTAATATGTTTTTAGGTTCTAAAAAGTGTCAAGATAACAAAAGTCTAGATGTGGCATATAACACTGGATATTTGGTTATGCCATCAGCTAACCTAGATATTCCACTGACCAGACAGTGGACTTTACAATAGGTTGGTGAAAAAAAAATAAACCCACTAGGAATCCAATTCCATTCCTATAGGATTTAGATCACAGTATAGAACCACCAAATAGACATTGGATAGTTAGTGGAATCACTATATTTTTAGAGTAAGAGGTTAATAACTATATTTTTAGTCCCACAAAATCCCATTTATGTTGTCATTAACCATCCATTGATCTACGATTTAGAATTGTGGTTGTGAAGGGTTTTTAAAATATCATTGGGATTCTACAATGATTTTACTTTGTTATCTAAATTTTGGTTTGATTACAGTTCTTTGAATTTATAAGCCTCTCTTGTTTTTAGGAAATCTTCTTATTTCCTCATTCAACACTCCTACTCCTACCTAGATAGGGTATATTAATCATTGTTCATATTGGATCTTGGTGGGATTTTTTGATCTAGAAATAAGAAATTTGGTTTTTATTATTCATTTTTTGTGGTAGGTGTTTGAAACATCTACCTAATTTATGATTTATTTTCTAATATATTATATTTTCAAGATTAAGTAAGAATATTGTGTGTGTGTGTGCACGTGTACTTTTATATTATAATTTCACATGTATTTATCAAAAAATCATTCTTAGACCACCTAAAAATCATTTTGGCTCTATTGGTGCTGATTCTGAGACTTTAAGCCACCTGAGAGGTGCCCCTACCTTGATCATAGTTTGGAACATACAATATATGAGCCTAGAGACCTATAGTGAATTTAAATTTTTTTATGGGATTGAATAATTTTCCAATAGGTATAAAAGGTGAATTAGTGTGATTTGATTTATAATAAATTATATGGGTTTTAATAGTCTATTTTTCAAGAAATCTGAATTAAAATAATGAAATAATGGTACAAGAACATAATGAAATGCGAAACATTTATCGGTAATAATTGATATTTTAATCATAATTGACAAAATGGAACATGAATTGAAATGAAATTCATAATTGGGTGTTATGATTTATTTACACATGAATGGGTAACATTGAAAAATTGATGAAGTGGAATATTAATTGGTAATTTTTATGAATTAACCAATATATAATAAGTTATCCTGTTTGGAATGTTTTTTAAACTTGAAATTAATTGTCACTTGTTTCATTTTATTTTGGAAATGATAAATCATCTATATCAAGAGAATTCAAATATAGTATGATTTCCTTTGATCTCATAAGTTTAGCTTTAATTTAAATACACAATGGCACTGGTGATGATTTTACACTTGGGATGCTCTTGAACCTCAGTATCATGAATTTGTCTCTGGACCCATAATTCAAAAATATTCCAATATCACAATTACCTGATTCCTGTGTGTGGGATGAATGGTTACTTGATCCATAATGATGATATGTATGTAAAATAGTGAATGAGTGATAAATAAATTACCACTATATACTAGCTATGGTTATCTTGTCATTAGATGGAAAATCTACTAGGATTTTATGATTATATAGAATGAGAAATATGGAATCAGGCCGAAGTTGTTTTGGTTGACACTAGGTTTTAGCATGGAGATTAAGGGGAAAACGTTTAATTGATGTTATGAATTTATTTATGAATTAATTATTGTTTAATACAATTTCATTCACAATTATTTCCGATTGGGTTTGTTTAGAAAGTGTGGGTGTGGGGATACTATGTTTTATTTAGACCATATTTGGTAGTTGCAACGTGTCTTAGTCAACTATTTTGTTTATGTTCAGGAAATGGTAAATGGACCCTATTATTGATTATTTAAATTTCAATATGGTATTAAAGCATGGATATGGGATGGAGAATTTAATTCCTAAATTGTTTAATTGAGGCATTATTTTGGAGTATTCCTTTTATTTATTTACTTTTATAAAATTCATCATGTTATTTTGTTGGGATTATATAATGACATAACATGGTTTATTATAGTTAGACTGTATGGTATTTATATGTTTTCATCATTATATATATGATTTTAATAATTTATTTAATTATTATTTTTATTTCTAATCGTATCATTAATGTGAGGGAAAACTAGGTCATTGATGTTATACATTGTTATCAGATAATAGATATTATCAATTGGGTTACTATTTTGGGAATATATATAAGAGTCTTTGATCATATGGGGCATGGTAATTAACAAATTCATGGGAATAACTAACATAGAAGTGGGGGAAACCCCCAGTTATAATTAATGGTATTTTTTTCATAATGTTATTATTTTTATAATTGTGGAATTTTTTCAATTTGTTGCATTTTTTGTGTGGTGCTTTAATTTTATGAGATATTATTCATGGGTTGGTATAGAACATGGTTCGTATTCCCGCATCAGGATAGGCATGTGGGGGAATATGTTGAAATGAATTAATAATATTAGGGAAATATTTACAACATATTATATACATAACAATTTAATTTATCAATACCATGGGATATTTGATAAAATATTTATGATAATATAATATACTAATTCACTTATTAGTCCCTATTTTTGAGTATCCTTGCAACTGTTTTTCCTTATGGTAATATGGTACTTCAAGGTTTGATGTTGTTATGTATTTTATGATCTAATATTTGTGTCAGCCATTCTAAAGAATATATATATATATATATATGATGCACTTGTTTTGATCATTAGGAGAGAGGTAATTATAACAGACCTCATGCTTTTGCTGAAAATTTACATAATTTTATTGGGAAACTGTTTTAAAATTTTCATCAAAAGAATTTCATGATGGCCATGAAATCTTGAGAGGAGTGGATAAATCTCATCATTCCATTGATATCCGATATGATTTGATAATACAAATTTTAGAACCTGTCAAAATTAAATATGTAGGGAGCCCCTCACGAAGATAAGCTCTAGATTGTGTCTAATAAGAGGATATTAAAACAGATGGAAACAATAGTGGATAATGGAGAGAATATTCCAATGTATATGATGCAAGGTATTATCAATCACTAGAGGAAAAATTTATTGAAATATTGATATTAGGAGGATCTAATGTGTATTTACTTTAAGGTGATATTAAAGTATCTTTTATCAAAATCTAATATGATATGAGAGGTATAAGGATTGTATGAACATTATATGGGGTTGTAACATCTTGACATGGGTTCCACAATCCAGTTCTCCTAGATGGACCACCACATGACCCCAAATGAACCTTGTTGTACTCCAAAGGCTTCCAACTAGTAGTGAGGGTCTAATAAGTCATTCATGTAGAGAATATTCTAAAATTACTTAGATTAATATACTAGAAGAAATAATAAACAATATCGTAAGAATATGTTACCATAAACAATATCAATATCTCAAGAAAATAAATTAAGGAAATAAAACATCTAATATAAATAGAAAACAGACCATGATAATGTATGTGTAAAGTTCCTAAAATGAAACTGAAAATAAAGACACTATAAACACCCAAGCTGTTCCCATAAAACATATGGTTTCCTCTTGCATTATCCATCTGGAACACATTTATCTATCCTAGTTCCTTCACCCTTAACATATCTTTTAATAATATTATTTAATCTGGTACCATCCATACATCATGAGTGGAGTGTGCATACAACTCAATTAGCCCCCACCAATGGTGTATAAAACAACATCCAATCAGATAATAGTGTATTCATTTAAATAAAGAATACTACAATTAATTAATAAATAGTTATCAAAATATAATTTTTTCATTACTATACCACATTAACTATATGGTTCCTAAGGACACTTGTAGCTCATGCTAGCTTTGGCTCATACCAGAGCCTTATGTGATCCTTGTTAATAACATATCAAAAATACTAATTCAGATAATATAGGATCTTGAAGTACTCAAAGGTGATATCATATCTGAATTCCTACTTTGGATAATGTCAGAGCATAAAGTATTCTCAAGTGAGGTCATATCTTTGAGGAAAGTTACTTCCATTCATTAATTTGACACAGGAATTACATGTTACAATTCATTCTATGGACAAATTGAATAACCATGTTCTCATTCATTAATTCATAATTGAAATGACATGTTACCATTTTTACATCACAAGTTACAATTATCATGCTCCCATTCTTTAATTTACACATGAATGAATATATTCCCATTCACACCTCACACATTGTAATGACCATTTTCCTTTTTTTAATTCTCATTTGAATGAACATGCCACTATTAATCAACACATAATTAATTAAATAATTAATTATCCATATAATTTCTTTTTCTGAATCAATAATTAGATAAAATCAACAATTCCACCTTTTAATATGACATATATCTAGTCACTTCAATAATATTAATCAATTCACCATTTAATTAACAACTCCTATTTAATTACTAATTAAATAATTATTTTATTACTTATTTACCCTTAATTAATTCACATTTGATTATATTATCAATCCTATTAATCAATTTAACAACTAATTAGTCAATATTCTCTACTCGGATCGCATATTTTACTTTTTGAATTCAATATGTAATTAAACATATCAATTCAATATTATTAATTCCATAAGTAATATCTAAATCTACAGTATTGGTATCACATAATTAATTTTCCATGAATAATATATATTAACATTATCAATTTCTCATAATTAATCAATAATAAATTAACTTTATTAAAAATTCTATAATTAACATAACTAGTCCTCCAATTAATTATCTAAATGTACAACCCATTAATCCAATAATTAATTCCCTAATTAATTTTCTAAATTAACAGCCCCTTGATCCCATAATTAGATCCCCAATTAATCATCTTTTTTAAAAATAAATAAATTCATCAATTAGTCATTTATATGTCAGAAATATATAGATATAACAATTAATCCTCTAATTAATTATCATATTGGATATCCCTAAGTCTCAAAATTAATTCCCAATTAGTTGTCTAAAAGGATGTCCCCTTAATTTCATAATTGGCTCGCCAATTAGTCATCTATTTCAACAATAATACAATTAATCAATTGGAAGCATTAACTACACTATTTTGGGAATTAAAATATCTAAATAAAGCATGAAATCATAAAGAACACATAGTTGTATCAAAATAATTACAATTGGAAATCAAATATAATTCCCCTTACCTCAATTCATTGATGAATAATTACCCGATAGAAATATCCGAATATTAATTGCCCCAACGACATGGATCTAGATCCAAATATCAAAAACTATAATCATGATTAAATAAATAAGGATATCAAAATAATAGATCTAGATATAAGAATCATAGATCTAGATTAAATCAATTATATATAGATCTCTCCAATATAGTGAATTAAAGCACCAAAATACATAACAAGGAATAGGGGAATAATGATGGAAAAACGGGTGGAGAATTATCTTACTAAGTGATAAGAGGACTTCAGTCGATGCTTCTATTCATAAAGAACGAAGGTCAGGAGGGCCTATAATTCATCTAGAGATATCCAAAATTGTGAATGACCTCATTGGGTCGTGTCGGTGTCCAAATAGGTGAGTTAAGGGGGTTCAGGAGGATTTTATAGAAAATTAGTGGGGATTTTTTATTTTGAGATAATATCTTCTAGGTATGGGAACACGATTTTCCCATCATGTGCACCCAAACCCAAAGAATGTTTTATTGGCAGCACAATATTACTGTCACGAGGGTATGATGGTTTGGGAAAACTATTTTATAATTGTGCAAAACCCCATATCCACATTTTCTTCAAATGTCACCCAGACACACCCAAACCTTAACCAAATTTATATGTACATAATAAAAGGAAAATGACTACCTATAATCAATAATTTGTATTCTCAATAAAGGGAAGATATCTTTAACTATCCATAAGTTATAACAGATAAACACCAAGCTACACTACAAAGATATTATTTTATTTCAAGCCAACATATTGGGCCATCGACCCCATATTCCAACCTCCCATTCCCATGTCTACACATTCACACAACCATGCTACCACAAGACTGGAACTATTTGTATATTATGTCCCCATAACACTATTTCACTAGGATCTAGTACAGAAATAAAATAATCATCAAAGGTCGCATCTACATCTAGATTAAAATCATCCCCACTGATCACTTGATATGGGTTGGGGTGATATTGTTGAAGTTGTGATACATGGAAAAAATCATTCATAGAACTGTATTACAATGGAAGATCACATAAGTATAACAACTAATCGATTCTCTCTACAACATCAAATGGTTGATCAATCATGGTGCCAACTTGAAATGTATCTGTATTCTATAGCGACCCAATTTGGGTGACTCTCGAAGGAATAAAAAATCGCCATCTAATAAATCTAGGGGTTTTCAATGTCTATCATAATATGAAATATATCTACTCTGACCCGTATCCATACACTAGGAAGTTAAGATTACATGCTCTGATGTATCCTTCATGAGACTCAGTCACAACAACTCTCCCTCACCAGCCACCATCAAGCATAGCAGTGATCTATATGGCTGGACATAAAGAGCTACATATGGTTCCTTCTGTATAGTTTACTAATCATGATTATTATATGAAAGAATACTAAATTTAAATTCTTCTCCCAAGACCCACCAATGTCAATAACACACGCTTGTAGAATATACTGAAGAACCTATATAGAATGTTCTGATTGCCTATTTTTCTATGGTTGGAAGGTCATACCCAATAATACCTACGTAATAAGTTCTTTTTTCTTGCCTTTTGAGAAAATTGAAGGGAAACCTAAGTCCTTATCTTAAAATATAGTCCAACAAACCCTGTGCAAATGAACTATATCCTTCACATTCAAAACTCCCAACTGCTCCTCTAAGAAATTATCCTGTATATATATTATATGTGCTAATTTCTTCAGTCAATCCATAATAACCCATAGGGAATTATTCTTCCATGTAATATTCATGAGACCCACAAAAATCACGTTTTCACATCATCCCACATACATTCTGGAATGGGAAACGACTACAAGAATCCTCCAAGTCATTGATGCTCTACTTTCACCTAATGACATGTGTAGTATCATGTTACAAAACCATTTATCTCATTTTTATGCCCGCTCACCAAAACTATAATTGTTGGACATGGTACATTTTGGTCACACATGGATGTATCACCCACATAGAGAAATGAAATTACTACATGATATCCTCTTGCATGCTCATAGCAACAACAAATCAATTCATGGAATAGATGATCTTGTCCTCATCTATTAACAAGTTTGAAGGAGACGCCACATTAAATGGGTTTACATATGGTCAATCATTCTAGATCTGAATAATTATCATCCCAAATCTACCATAGATGTGTATAATCCAATAAAAATGGTATGAGATTCAGCTGTTCTTGACACGCATGAACCACTACATGTAACTCATATAGTAATTCCATAATCTTATACTCAATAGTAGACTCCAAAATTTCCTTATTCTGAGGGTACCTTCTTAATTCATTAGTACCATTGTTCCATTTAATGGGTTTATATTCTAGTTCAAAATTGAATGGCCTCATATACTCAACTCATCTCTGCTACTGGAGATTGAAATCTTGTTCTTAGAATATATACCTTAAGCTATTTTTATCTATAATCAATGTAAACTTCTCACCTAACACATCATATCATAAACCACAACTGATATCTTTAGGTCTTGTTAAGGGTAGTTCTATTCATGTGAAATCAGCTACTCTGACCCATATCCTACAACTCGATCTCCCTATATCAACAAAACTCTGATTCTAACCACAGAAGAATCCTAATACACCATATACTCAACACCTGGCTCAGGTAGTTTCAGGATTAGTGCTAATGTCAAGGACTTCATTAACTCCAAAAATCATTCTGACATTTATCTGATGAGTCATACATTATCCCCTTTTTTGTCCAATCCCAAAAAATGTTTTCCAATTGGTAATGGTCTTGTATGAATATTTGATAATATCCCACAAAAACAATCAAGCTGCTTGCATTGAGTATGTTCCTGGTAATATCCAAAATCACCACACTGGCCTTCTTTTTTTCTATGAACACACCTTCCATTAAGATTATCTTCCATAAAATTTTTACCTGATCAATCCGAAATAGACACTTATATATAATTGTGTATTGAAAATTTATCTATTGATATATATGAATGGTATCATGTTTTTGGGAATGATCTTCATGATTCAAGGAGTTCAAAATATTTCATAAAAAAATACTAAAAAACTGTCAATGTACACATTGACGATCCAATTCTTCATGGCCCTTAAAATTTCAGGTGCATTAATCAACCCAAACAACATTAAAATAAACTCATATTGGATATACATATATCTTAATGAAGACCACAGTATATAAGAATTCTGAACACTCATATGATGATACCACAATCTCAATTTGATCTTAAAGAACAAACAAGCTACTCTCAACTAGTAAAATAGATCAAATGTATATGGAATAAAAAAGCAATTCTTCATAGTTATTCAGGTCAACATCTGGTATTCAAAGAACTAGAATAATGTCTCATCTACCTTATTATAAAACGTCACTGGGGAACCCAAAAAAGACCTATTCAGATAGATAAATCCATTATCCTCTGACTCATCTAGTGGATTATTTTGTTCTTGAATCTATTTTAGTTCTTATATATATAGTTTAATTGAAACTGGATCATCCCGAAACATGAGCTTAGTAGTAAAATCAACATCTATTTTATGTGGATTCCAGAATAAGTCTTCAAGATAAACACCATGAAATTGTTCCACTATGGGAGTAATGATATCATGCTTCAAAGTTCTACCATCATGAAATAATCAAGAAAACTGGGTTTTGATCTCTCCCAATAGTTGAGTAATTTATCCTACTTGGTCTTCAGGGATATACCACTCCCCATGGTGAATGTAATTTTCACCCTTAGGAGATGTTAACATCACACTCATGTGGTAACAATATATGTGGGATCAGGATGTGATGAGCCATTCCATGACCATAAACCCATTGAATAGTGAGATATAATGAATATACATTTTCCATTGAAAATGATACTACCAAATATTGAGAGAACAGAGACTGAAAAAATAGATATCTTTAGACCATACTCCCAATGTTGTATTTTTTTTCATTATACACCTAAAAAATTCCACCTATTGGATCAAACAGTTAACATGTATTGTAGATATAAACGAATAAGAGGCACCCGTATCAAATAAATAACTATAAAATGTATGAGATACATGAATATTACCTCCCACTATCTAAGGTCCAACTTCACTATCAACAAGTGTAGGTTACGCAACATGTAGTTGTTCTACCACACTTCCCTAAGATGAAATCTAACTCTCCTATTTTGCACCACTCTGCTAATATGGGAACTTTTTCCTAGACGCACCACATATTCCTCCTCTGCTACCTCATCATGTATAACTCTAGCTTCCATACTGACATGGTATAGAAGATCCCATTCCCCACCCAAGTTCTACCTAGCTCCACAATCACTGTCCTTTCATAGTTATGTCCTATATAATTTATAATATGTACCATTAGGCTATAAGATCTATACTTCAATGTTTGTTAGGGACAATTTCAATAATAGTTGGCCGACCTACCGAATTGGTGGAAATCCACTAGTGGGAGTTCCTCTGTGAGTGAATTTTTCCCTTGGACACTATGTTCTCAACTACCCAGGATAATGTTATCAAAACAAACCTTTTTTATCTCATAACACTTACCTCTTGACCATCTGAAAAAAACCATCTATCCATCATTTGAATACTCTTTCAGGTTTCCCATAACTATGAGAGCCTTATCCAACACCATAGTAAACTTCTTTAACAGAAATAGGTTAACTTATGATATAATCCTGAACTAAAGTCCATCCTCAAAAGAATCAATATATAGTTGTCTCATCTCCTATAAAAAATTGAAAAAATAATTTATCGTCTTTATAACATCCCACATAGACCACCATATACATTATTCCCAGATTCATCTACATAAACTCCGCTTATTTCTCCTTCCTCACCATCTCTTGAGAGAAGAGCTCTGAGATCCTCTCCATGAATTCATTCAGTAATATATTTTTTGTCTATCCAGATAACTCATGAATGGACCACTAGTGCTTCATTGATCATCCTAGAATATATATACCCAACTTGACCCTCCTCCCTATCAAAGTCTCCAAATGTTGATGTATCATCTCAACATATTCAACCCAGAACATAGATCCCTGAGGTCCACCCGCTCAAGTAATAGTGGGGGGGGGGGGGTTCTATAACTATATCTCCCTCGTCAGGTCAAAAATTATATTGCCATACCACCTAGGAACACTACCCATGATTTTCATAAAGGGATAAAAAATCATTGAACATCTCCCCTTCTTCTTCACTTGGTATAATCGGAGCCTGAGGTTCCACTACATGTAGAGAATTACCATTTATAACCTCCCACCATCCTCTCAACCAAAATCATCATGGATGCATTTATCTATAGATACAATAACATATCGCAGTAATCATAATAAAACATCATAACATATATATAAGAGGAAAAATAAAAATAACCATTTTCCCCAAACCTCTCTACATTTTCAAAAACTGAGCCGCTATCAGTACGATTAACCCCCTAAAGATAGTTTATTATTATCTAAGGCAATTCTCAATCACATGTTTCCAATTTAGAAACCTAATTATTAATATTCTGCATAATATTTTTCTATTATGAAAATCTTATTAAGAAAATTTTTCATTTCAATTTCACAACAAACAAAAAAAAGATAACGTTTAAAGAATAAACAAAATTTGTTTTCCCATGAATAACTAAAATTATATGTGTCACAAAATGATAATGAGTTCCAAAATAATGATGCATGTAGACTCATTTTTTATTCCATTCAATGCTACAAGTAAATTTTATAATTTGTTTACTAACAACAATCACATGACAGAAAAAGTTTTCCAGTCAAGGTGAAATAATATTCCACTATAAGAATGAACAAAAATAACAACAATCCCAACCTAGGTACTTGGGATTCCCCTAAACATGGGTTTTGAACTCCCATGAATGAGATCATGACGAATCCAAAACACATCCAAGTCTTCTTTCTACATTTCCCTAAATAGAATGACAAAATAAAAAGAAATTAACAATGCCTTTGGTACCACTTTGTAATGTCCATTCCTAGGTGTTGCACACTAATGCCCAGATCCATTGTGTCACGTGACTTCAGGCATGACACCCTAGATTCCAGAGGCTAACAACTAGAAGTGATGGTTTTTTATGTCAATCATGGGGAGGATAGACCCTCTCCGATCTGAGAAATACACAAATGGAAATTTAAAACAATAGCCGAATCATATATAACAATAAAAAATACCAATATCTCAACACAATCAATGCAGGAAATAAAAAATCTAAATAAAATAGAAAACATGTAATGGTAATGTGAGTACAAATTATTTAAAATGAAAACAATAAATTATGACTCTAAAGATTCCTATTCAAGTATAAAACCATATTTAGTTCCCTCAGCTACTGTTCATCCCAAAAAAATCCATCTAACCCAGGTCCATTTACCTTAACCGGTTTGGAAATAATAATTTCTATTCGAGTACCAATTATGCAACCTGAGTAGGGTGTGATTACAATTCAGTAGGCCACCCCCAATAGTGTCTATTACAATACCCAGTCAGATATTAGTGTATGCAGTTTAATAATGAAAGTACAAAGCATAAATAAATAGTTATTTGATGGTCAATTATTCAATATATAACTAAATTAATTCTTGGGTTCCAGAGGGCACCCATACCTCAAAAATGATTTAACTCATGTTGGATCCTAAGGTGTTCCTAAGAAATATCATATCTTAATACATTCTTTTAATCATGCCAGAGACCAAACTAATTTTTGGTGATAGAATAATTTAGTAATATCTTCTTCTCATGCCAAAAACTAATGTATTCCCAAGTGAGTACTTATATCTATGTTCCATTGTTACCGTTATATAATTCATATCTAAATGCAATGTTACAATTCATATTATGAAAAAATAGAATGACTGTGATCCTATTATTTAATAAAATAATAAATGACCATGGTACTATTCATACATCACATGTTAGAATGATCATGTTCCCATTCATTAATTTATACATTAATGGCCATGTTCCCATTCACTCATAACATGTTATAATGACCATATTCCCATTATTTAATTCATTTTTTAATCACCATGTTACCATTTATCAATAAATAATTAATTAAACAATTACTTACCCATAAAATATCTATTTCTAATACAATAATTAGTCAATATCAGCAACTCCATTAGTTAATATAATAATTATCTAATAAAATCATTAATATTAATAAATTCAAAAATTATTTAATTACCTTAATTTCATTAGTAAATGAAAAAAAATTAGCACTTAATTACAGTCAATTGATTCAATTATTAATTATCTTGTAAAACACATTAATTACTTAAACAACTAATTAATTAGTATGCTCAACTAAAATCCCATAATTTTTTTGAAAATTAATTATCCTATTCACATTCTCAACTCATAACAATTAATACCATAACAAATCATCTCAATCTATAATATTAATATCACTTAATTAATATTCAATTATTAATCTCTACTCGTGATATCAATATCTCATAATCAATCTATATTTAAATATCAATATAAAAAATAACTAATACTCATAATCAATACTCAAGTGAATTTTTGAAATGTAAATCCCCTTAATCTCATAATTAATTCTCCAATTAATTATCTAAATGGATATCTCCTTATTCCGATAATTAAATCCCCAATTAACCATCTATTTCAACAATATTCTAAAACATTAATTGGTCATTATCTAAATCACAAACCCATTAATATATTAAGTAATCATATTATTAATTATATTATTGGAAATCCCTATGTCTCAAAATTAATTAACCAATTAATTATCTAAATGAACAACCCCTTAATATCATAATCAACTCCCAAATTAATCATCTATTTCAACAATAATTTAATTAATCAATTGTCCATAGTAAATTCCACAATTTAAGAATCCTAATTGATAATGATTTATCGAAATCTAACAACATGCATACATGTATCAAAATTATGATTATGGGAGACTGAATGTTATACCACCAAACACAATTAATTGAAGAATAATAACCGAATAAAAATTCCCAAAAATTCAGTGTCACAACGACATAGATCTAGTTCTATATCTAAAAATCATAAATCAATATTAAATATATCAAGATCTTTACCATCTTGATATATAAAAAGAATAATATATCAATAAATCACTAAATAGATATAGATATTTCCAATATAGTGGAATACACCACTGAAAGGAAACTAATTGAACGAGGGAAGAATGAGGGAAAACAGGACATGAAACAACTTTATGATAGAGAAGCAGTCATTGATCTGGGATTTGATTTCAAATTAAAAGAGATTGGTAGGGAATATAATTCATCGGGA
Organism: Viscum album; assembly: GCA_963277665.1. Lineage (NCBI taxonomy): Eukaryota > Viridiplantae > Streptophyta > Magnoliopsida > Santalales > Viscaceae > Viscum > Viscum album. The sequence goes on from OY728129.1 coordinate 943,734,593, forward strand.
GAGATCAAAAAATGTGAAATCATTCAAGGGGATGATTTGGGGTTGAAATAGGTGATTTACAGATGTTCAAAGAATTTTTAAAAATAAATTTTGGGGAATATTTATTCTCACGCATGGTTTTCTAGGTAGGGGTACACATTTCACTCAAACCATGTGCCCAAACCTTGACCCTATTTTTTGGGGGGTGAATGGTTTTTCAAAACCATTTCCCATAAATGTATAGCCACATCTTCACCCACTTTTTCCAAATTGCACTCAAAAAAACCCAAATAAAATGTACATAATACAAAGAAAATGGATACAGGTAATTAAACCCATGTCATATCTACAAAATGTTAGGGTTTTTATAGGGAATAATATTAGTGATGACATGGGAAAAAAATTTTATGGCACATCAGTGTTTTGATATATATTTTGATGTATATGAGATATCCAGGGTAATATAATTCCAAGATGGGCCTTAGTTTGATATCAATGAATAGGTGAACATCTATCACCTGAGAAACATAATTAGAATTATAAACCAGTCTCTCATCACCAAAGGGAACATGAAATAGGCCCCATGTGGTGGATATGTTTTTTGAGCATCCCATTATGGGAAACAATAATTAGTAAGAAAGAAGCACTGATTTGAGAGTATATCCCAAGAACCGGCATGAATTGTTTTTAGGGATGTGGATATTTATCTTAAGACGATGGCCTGAGGTAGTGATTTAAATGTGGTTAGGATGGAAACTAGACTACATATGTCATTTCCTTATTGTGGAGACTAATAATTTAAGTAATATTTTATATCTATAGATTTTTTATAAGATACCTTAGCAATTTAGTGGTCGAAAAGGATCAGGTCAAGAACCAGAGACCAGAAATGAATTAGCTTCACCTATAGAAATAGTGACTATAGTTCTACCAGTTCAAAATCAAGTATAGGAGACGTGATTCCCTAATATAAGATAAATATAATCACATTAATGTTGATTATATAGGGATTACTACTAGATCTCAAGGATAACTGGTAACTTAGATGTGCTCTATACAACCTACTCTTACATGTTTGTATGCAAGACCTTCTATTATTTGAGGGAGGAGTCTATTTTTATCAATAAATATTTTCATTTTTCTAATATAGAGGAATCAAATTTCCTCATATCTAACTATATTCCAATTTCATGTGTTTTTCATAGACAATATTTATTGGGTCATGTCAATTAATATATTTTTAGTGGTGTGATCAAAGGGTATCAGATGTTGTATATTGTGTTCTCTCAAATATATTATAATCCATTTCCATTAGGAGTATTTATTATAGAAATTGCTTGGTTGCATTTGAATTTTTGTATGGAACGATAATTGAATACCAACATCATATCATGTATTATTAGAGGAGGATGGCATTTTTATCACCATTAGGGAAGGTTATATACATCATGGTGAATAAGATCGTAATGTAGCATGTTCTTGAATGATTCCATATAGATAGGATATGCTCATTTCCCTAGAAGCCAAAAAATTGATGATGGTGAGTTACAACATAGTAATTTTCTACATTACTGGACTACTTTCTGAAAACAATTCCGGAGGGGTTCAACATCATACCACCTGGGGTAGATATTGATATCATTATTGAGTTTTTGATATGAGTCAAAAATATTTATATACTACATTATTGGGTGATATGAGCAGAGTATTGGCAGTATAACATATATTTGGAAGATTAGGAAACTAAGAGATTCATACAGACTAGTACTTCAAAATGGGGTTCCCCTATACTTTTACCATAGAAGGTTGATGCGATATGTTACTTCTGTTTATAAATCTAGAGACTAAACAGGATGATAGTCATGAACCAATTTCCCCTTCCATGGATTGAATATCTCTTTGATAGGATAATTGGTGAACATATTTTCATAAATATATACTAGAGGTTAGTGTAACAGTCATTGATGGTGATACCGACTGACATAACTCAAGAAACATTTATTAAAAGGAATGGAATATAATATTTAATTGAAATATTTTTTTCTATTAAAATGAAATAATGGTATTTATAACCTTAATGAATTTGATATTTAGTCTATTTATGGATCAATTTGTGGTGGTTTTCATCAACAACTTCTTAGTGTACTCCTAGTCTAGATTGGATTATTGACAACTTCTTAAAATCCACACGTACATTGAATTAAAACCAGAAATATGCCAACCTATCAAAACATTGTATCCATATTGAGAAAGTGTACTTCTTTGGCCGTGTTGTCACACATACAACTGTGTCAGTGGGCCCATAAAAGGTTTAAATCTTGGTTTCTATTAAAAAACCCAAGAACATCATTGATATTCAATAATTTTTTTATTTATGGAAAGTAATTACATCATATTATCTAGTAAATCTATGTTATGGATGTTCCACATTTTTTTGAAAACTATGAAAGTGGGAATTTTATTTGGTATGATTATTATGAGTAGGATTTATAGGAATTAGTGAGTATGTATACCTTAGCATTGACTTCCACCATACCTAATTTAGGTGAGGATTATAATGTGTACTTTGATGCATCAATAGACTGACATGAAGTGGTTTTAACATTTGAGTATCAATTAAGTTATTGTATAACAATAAAATTAAGGCTACACAAGAATAATTATCCCCCTCATATTATTTAGTGAGTTGAATTGGTACATTCCCTATGATAATGGTGGTATTGTCTTATGGGTGACATATTCATGGTGTACATGGATCATATTATTTTAGAGTAAATCATTTCATTCCAGCACCTAAAACTTCATCATAAATGGTCGGCCAAAATATTTATTATTTTACATAGATTTGCAATACACTCCTAACCTAAAAAAATCCATTTACAAATCCATTTGTAAGAAGATACATATATAGAAAGTGTTTGAATCATATGATGAGTTCTGGATAATGGCACTCTTTGAATATAGGTGTCTATATTATTAGGACTCTATAGGGAACAGAACTTTGACATCAATATATTTTGTACCCATACTTATTGATTTGATCAAGAGATGGAATCTATCTAATATGTATAGTTTATGACGGGGGAATAATTATATAGTGGGGTGCCACCATTAGTTAATTCCCTTAGAAATGATGAGGTTATTATAATCCATTGATGAATTTGGGTTCTTATGGGATTATTCTAGGATATGTTGAGTACATTACATAAATATAAATGGGAGGTACATTCTAGAATGAAAATGTTGTGTCATGATCTATAAAAGAATTATTAGTGGATATGGTTGAAAAATGAGATAGTGAGATTTTGCGAATGATACTTCACCTATCACTAAATGAATCTTGGCCATGTGGGGACTATTAGGTTAGTACAAACTTTTCGTATTAAAAAATTGATATGGATTGATATTATTATGGGAATATAGAAAAAATTTCCTAATTAAACGTAGTATAAAGATATATTGTGGATGATCGTGGATCGAATTATGAAGTTATCCAATGTTTCTCCTACTCATAAGTCCATTACCATGGATGATTTGGGTAATATATAGGTGTCAATGATTGTTTTATTTCATGTTGTATTTTTTAGTATTGTTTTTTACTGAGATACATGTTTCACATCATAGTGTTGGTTGGTCATTTAGATGTTATTTGGATTAAAGTTTCTCCTGATCATAGAAAAACATACTATAAACAACAACCAATATGAATTGAGGATTTTGATTATTGAGGAAATGTTACAAGCATGTGTTTTCGAAATCAGTGGTCCTTGGTTGTTTCATATGATACCCAGGGAATTATATTTTATGAATATTTTCTAAAAATAAATATAAATTCCCTCGTTTATGATTTTATATGAAAGTACATGTTGTTCACCTTTATACTAGTTAGATGAAACCGTGCTAATTATTATTGGAGAATGTATCATAAAATATACCTATGAGTGGGGTTATTAGATTAAAAATTGTTATTAACCATGTACAATGAGATTAAATTATTAAATACAATTGTAGATTACCTATAGTGTTTTAATTGGGTGATAATGTTCTTATTCATGTGACACCAAGGCTGGAGAAATAACATATCTATAATAAGGGGAATATATTTCCCAAGATTGTCATTCCATTTGAGATATTAGAGAGGGACAGTCTAGTGGTGTACTAATTCAATCATATGTTACGTTAAAGGTTCATGAATTCTGATTCTAATTTGATGAATATTTAGATATGTGAACCTAATCCATATCACATGATACAATTTGATAATTTTATTTTCATGTTGATTACACCACTTATGGGAATATATGTTTTATATTATAATTTTGTGAGAATAAATTCTAGGGAATAATTATTCCTCTAGTGTGAGTGAAATTGGTGCATAGGAGTGTTCAGATGGAAAGTTTAGAGATAGATTCTGATATACTGGTGCAGATATATGAGTTTTTTTATAATACCATTCTCTGATTCCTATGTGCAATGCTCATGAACGAGCTCTAATATTGTGTCTGTGTTGGGGGGGGGGTGTTATATGATCCCATATTTTTACTAGCTATGTTCCCATTATATATTTCTCAAAAATATGTTTGTTTTAAGTGATCTGTGTTCTTATTTTAATTTTATTTTTCATAATTGAGTGGGGGATCTGTAAACCCGAGCATGTGGATGGATACATGTAGAATGAATCACTATAGATATTGTAATTCAATTAACTAGTTGATGAAGTCCATCAGGCAGCTGGTGGAATTTTCATTACGTTGGTATAACATTATGAATCCCACTCATGATCTGGTGGACCTCTCAGTAGTGTAGGCTCACTTCTTGGCACCACTAGATAGCCGGTGGCTACCTGTGACTTTATAATGGCACTGCTAGAGGTAAATATTAAGAAGGAGATAATCAAATTTCATTCCTTGATACCCTATTTTATTTTATAATAATCATTAAATTCACCCTAATAGATTATTTTTTATTTAAATGGATTTTTCTAAGCTCATAGGGTCTATCAAACACTTTTTTTTTCATAAATTCATATTTCATTGTAATTACTTTTAATCATTATTCTAATATTTTTTTGGATAATTTATATTCTCTCATCATTGAACCATATTCTTCTATCCATGAATGAAGTGTTTCAATAACTATAAATATGGGATCATGGGGGGATTTGTTGATCCTGATGTTTTCTATTTATTGTTTATTAGTTTATTCTTAATGCATGGGATCTAAAAAAAACTTTCTCAGGATTATTATTTTTCTAGTATTTATAACCGATACAATTTATCTATAATATTCTATATGAAACCTAAATTAAATGGATTTAACATTTATTTTTTTAAAAAATTATTCCTACATCTCCCATATATCCCTTTAGGTATGTTGGAGTTAGAATGGGACTCAATCCCATCAAAAAGGTTATCCTACCTTGACCCTAGTTTTTAACATGGACATTAGAAAATAGTTTCCAAAATTCAATTTGAAATATTTTATTTAATATACTACTATTTTAATTTTTCATGTTATATAAATTGGTAGGAATTATTTGATAAATAATCAAACTGTTTATAAGTGGTTAGGTACCATGAAATTAGAATTTTAATGGTGATAAAAGATTATAATCACATAATGAGATGTGAAATTATTATTGTGGTTAGTTGATATTACGATAAGGCTTTTAATAATTTTATGTGAATTGGAAATAAATTTGTAATTTGGAATTAAAAATGAATAAATATTGTTGGGTAATTTAGAATTGTGGATTAAATGTAATAATATTTTGTAATTTCTCAGAATCAAATAATATTAAATTTTATAACATGTCTAGGTTGTTTTGTAACCTTTAAATTAATTAGTGCTTGTTGAATTTTATTTCCAAAATGTTAAATTGTCTCTAGAATAGGAATTAAGATATCATTGTATTTTCTCTAAGAACATATGTGTCCCTAGAGTGGGTTTTCAAAATGGGTTCAGTGATACATTTTATCATGTTATGGTTTTCCACCTTGTGAATTTGTAATAAGCACTATAATGGGAATTTATATATAGTAAATAATGTCAATTACCTAATACCAAGGGTCAGATGATTCATTGCATGATGCATGAGGGTGATATGCATATTTTATGGTGTCTGGGTATGTGGTACACTATTACATGACACCTGGAATGGGTATGTGACCCCTGTAATATGAACCAACCTATATTAGAATATTCTATTGATAGAGACATTTTACATCGAGTAAAATTATATTTGGATAACCTTTTGTGTGAAATCAGATCTCAAGGGTCATATGGTAATTTGATGTTCTATATACATTTATATATCTATCTATTATTTTTCATAGTATTTAATGAACTATATTTATGACAATATTAGTTTAGACATACTGGGAGTTGTATTAATATTTTCTACTCACAACCTATTCGGGCATCATTGGGAACCATTGTAGAAATCATCGATATAGGTCTGGATGAAGTCAATGGGTATTCTGCTTTATTTTTCCCTTGATTGATCAGATTGGGGCATGGAATTAGGACTGAGCATGAGGTCATGGATTATGGTTCTATAGTTTTTATTTTTTAATCTATATTTAATCTAGTTACAAAGATGAATTTTATTACGAATTTTTTGTAATATAGTACAATATAACATGGATTTTTATATTAGTATTTTTTGGTATTCAAATGTTATCGTCTTGAGTTGTATAACATGAATGGTTTATATTTTTTTGTCCTTATTTCTACTATGTTATAGAGGGAATTGTCTCCGTATTATATTCTTAGACCCTTTCTTCTTGTTGATATACTCTCACATAAGGGGATGAGGGGTTGAGGTCACATAGTGATATGCCTTATTCACGTGATGTAGAAATTGGTTGAGTTTGCTACAACAATGATTTCATTCTATATAGAAAAATATATCTAATTTAATTATCATTTCATGAAACTCCTATAATTATTATTCAATTTGACTACGAGTTGTTTCATTGTATTTTATCAAATATCGGCTATAAAAAACCAAAAAACACTTACATGTATTATAGATAATACAAATTATTTTCTAACATCTGAAAAAATCACACCATAATAAAATTGAATATCCATTCAAGCCAACCCCCAGAAATATAGGAAATAGCACATCATATTTTTTTATTACGTATGTGGGGTAAAAATTACTACACTATAAATTTATTTATATATCACAAAATATCTTTTTTATTCTTAAAATATATTATTTTTATAAAGTAAATAATCAATATTGACAACAGTAAAAAATTATTTTTTTTTAAAAAAAATATTTATCATCAATTTTATTTTCTTATTATTATACATACATATTAACATTAATTTTAACATCATATAATATATATATTATCTTCTATATCTCATAGTTTTTGTCATAAATGATATTTATGCATCATTCAAATGATCTCCTGTATATTCATTCATTTAATTGATCCTTTTATATGAATATAAATACATATGTATCATCTAAAAAACATACACTTTGTGGAATTTAAATCATGATATACAACATACACAATTTTCATAATATATCATGACCCACCCCCAGAAAATGTTATTATAATTTTTATGGCATGGCATGTTTTCTTCATTTTAATGCTCTTTAATGAATATATATCTTTTGATATATATGAATCATATTTTGTGAAAAAGGGAATGCTGTAACATAACTCACTATTAATTATTCATTTTCCACTCATAATAATCAAAATAAATCTGATTTTATGTATACATTATCAATAAAATTACATCACTCCATTTGTATTAGAATAAATCATATAATCTTTATGAACTAAATATTATATATAAACACCTCCCATATGATTTCCATCACTCATTAATACATAATATAGATAATATAACCATTTTGAGTTTCATCTAATAACTTTCTTCTATGCTTCAAATCATTAATGTTATATAAAACCACCATATATGTGACTTCATTGCATATTTTATATATCATATAAAAAGTAACAGAATATTATTTACCCAAAAAAATTACCTTCATATAGATCTGAATCATATAATTAATTTAAAATAATTTAAAAAATTTCACATATAAAATTATATTCATTAAAAATATAATATATGATCACATATTTCATGTTATTAATCAATAAATAAATGAAAATATTAATAAATAATCCCCATTAAAAAATTATCATCCTTATCTAATTTCTCCACTGATACTTTAATTAATTCTAACTTATAATTCCATTTATTTTTTCTATTTTATTAATCATTAATCCTAATTTGTTGTCCACACGTATTGTAAAAAATATATATTTTCTTATTATTTTGTAGAGAATCCAAAATTATGGTATCCATTTTACAATGAAACATTTTTTTGTAATATATATTTCAATGAATATGCAGTTTCTTGTAACTCTATGATTTATCTATGTTTGTTACATCTATCATTTACATAATTTAATGTGAAATTTGAAATATGGAGGTGCTTCTTATTAATTTTCTTTTAAAAACATGTTTTTATAACAATTTCATATAATAATACACAATATTATTTTTTGTATAGTTGCTTCATATAGTGATGAACATGGTTGACTAACTATTTAGACTTACCATATAGGTTCATTTTAGGTCCATATAATCAAATAATTAAGAATATTCATAAAACCATAGTGGTTAACTGTAAATTAAGTGTTTTGGATGGAAAGTGTACTCTCACGATTTGGTTATAGTATAAATAACCATGTGATTAAACCTCTCATGGTGGGTAAATAATAATTTTGTAAATTTATGATACCTAATTTACCCAATTGAGTATAATTTTATGGATAAATCAGTTTTGACCAACTGTTGTTCCTTTGTATAGTGATTTTGATGTTTCTCGTTAAAAAAGTTTTTATAATCTAATAGAACCAAAAATACAATATATCATGGGGGTCTAAATTAAAATTACCTGAAAGTGTCATCACTTATAATATAAACACACTCTGGGGGTTTGGATCTGGTGTTTATAATTGACAATTCATTATGGGTATTAGGATCATGTGGAAATTTCATTTGGGATCTAAATGAATGTTTTTGGGGTATAAATAATTTTATCAGGTTAGTAAAAAAATCTTTGTATCTAGATATATGATATTTATTGAATAACACCTATGGTGGATATATTGTATTCTGTTTATAATAGTTGAAAAATATTGACGTGCTAATTTATTTAATTTATATTTAAATTATTTTTTCCACTTTTATTTAATTTTTCAAATAATTCATATATTAAAATTATTTTTATAAATTGAGAATTCTGAAAAATAATTAAAAATAATTTTATAAAGTATTATGTGGTAAAACCGGGGGATTTAATTTGGATGATTTCATTTTTTTAAAACCATTGGTTACATTTTAAAAAACTTATTTTTATAAATCACTTAAAATATATTTTTAGTAATATAGTTTTATTTAAATTAAATTTTGTTTAAATAATCTGAAATTTTATTAAAAAAATAATTTATTGATAGAATATCATTGCCAAGGGGTGTGAGATTTAGAGAAACATTGATAGAAGGACCCAGTGGGTATCTTTAAAATGTAACATGGGTGGGAAGGAAAATGAAGTGGGTCATAATAATACTGAAATATAACATATGGATGGATGATGATTTTTTATAGAAAAATGATCGTGGTTAAATGTTATTTTATTCATTATTTGGTCATTTATGGACTTAAATTTCAAAAATACAATATGATCTGGATTTTTAGACATATTAATATTGTTTTAAATACCAGTATGACCTATTAATAGTACATAATTTATTTTGACACATGTTAAATAACTGTTAAGTTGTTTGGGTTAATTGTTTTGTAAGTGATCATGGTTGTGTTACATATGTATTTGATGGATTTCATATAAAATGAAAATAACAGTTGTCTAATGAGAAATGAGTTTAACACAATTAATCCCTCTCAAAGTATATTAATTTTCAAAAATAAAATTGATTTATAAATATTTAATGTTATGATGATTATGATTCATTTATCAAAATACTACTAGGTGATATTTTACACATCCTCAAATAAAAACTACAATCTGCATGTAAAAACTATATGTTATGAAAATGGAAATTATAAGGTTTCATATTATATTAGTGATATAAAATATGTCATTTTATAGGGTTAATGTGTTTATATTTAGCCACGTATCAATGGTGGTGTTTGGACTATCTAATTTGAAAATATTTTGTCTCATTAAACTTTTAATTTAATTTTTTTGTGATTCATAAAATTTAATATTTTCAACTGAAATATGGATTTAATTTTACAAAATTATTTGTTTATGGATTTTGGTTTTAAATGAAACATTGAATTTCATATAGTTTTTTATTGTTTTATGTTTTAGTAAAAATTCTTCTTAAAGGGTTTTTTTATACCTTGGCCTTAGTTTCCAAATAATGATTTCCTTAGAGTTCTCTTGAATCCATGTGGTGAGCCCATATCAGTAATCGAGGTAGTTATCTAGGTTTTAGTGTTGGAAAAATAGATCCATGTATTATTTAAGTCTATCATGGAAAGGTATATGGTATGTTTGGATATTGTATGGATAATAATATACATATACTTGTGTAAATTTATTTTTAACATTATTATAGAAACCCACATGTTTTCCATGTTTTTTGTTATAATTATATATTTTATACTGGTTTATTGGATGTTTTATTATTATCCCAATTCGGTGTCTTCCACAAATATGGGTTAGGATAAGTAGGTTTCTCATGCATTATTGTACGCATGGATAGAAATGTGAAGACCAAAGTATAAGAATATGAAAATTTTTAATTAAATTTGAAATGATTACAAAATTATATCATTACATGGAATAGTAATCAAATAGATATTTTTAGAATTATGAATTTAAATCATATCTTAAAATGTTTTTAAAACTATTTAGTTAATATTTTTTGGATATATAAAAAAAATGGGAATGGATGCACCAGTGAAAGAAGAATTTGTGTACATAAAAATATATTGGTAATGCGTGATTTCGACCTTTAAATAATAGATGAGATATTATAATTACTATCTATATAATTGGATACTGTATGATGGTTAGTTTGATAAATTTATTTATCATTTTATAAATTATTTTATTGTGATAACTTGGTAACCAATAGGGGTTGTGAGCATGGAAAATATTTCGACGATTGTAAAATAAATGGATGATTTTATTCATTAAATTATTTTTGGAATTTATTAAGAGAGGTAATGGTATGATAAAAAAGACAGAACATTTCAGATATATAAACATTATATTTTTAGGACATTTTTATGTTTATGAAGCTAAGGAATGGTTGGATAGAACTACGAAAATGTTTTCATTCATGAATACCCGAGAATATTCAATTGTATATATTTTTACTTATATATTGGATGGGTGACTTTGTAATTAGTGGGAAAAAATGATAAAATAGAATAATCATAATTAGATTTTAGGTAATGTTGTTTAATTTTTTTTTCAATAATTTTAATTGGATAAAATGAAGTAGAAAAATTCTATTGAGTTCTTTGACTCTAAGATGAGAAATATTGTACTTATAAAGTACTCATTTCATTGATACAGTTTTTTCTTCAGTATAACCAATAACCATCGAAAATATTTGTCCTTGATGATTTTGGATGGGACATTGAATATTGATTTAAAAAAGGATATTTAATTCAATTTACCTACCTCGATAAATAAGTGAACAAGGAAAAAATGGTAAAATATAAAAATGTGTAGACTCTTTAAAGATAAAAATCATTAATTTGTCATAGGTTTATAAATTATTGGTGTTTTTTCTATATTTTTTACTATAATATATTGTAAAATAATTTTAGTAGTCAGAGTAAGATTATATTCACCCACATGATGTTTATCTTTGGGTGATTTTTTGTAATTTATCAAAGTTAAAATAATTTAACAAAATTATGGATTTTAGTAGTGTCGATTAGTTAATTAATTTTTAAATTTATATATTCCTTATTTATTGACCATTTTTTGAAAGTAAATAAATTTATATTTCGGGTGGTTTGTAAGTAATGAATTTTATTTAAAATATTTTTTTTATAAACTATAAGGAATCGGCCTTAAACATTACATAATCTTTAATTAGGTCAAGAAATCTCATGGAGGATCTTTTCAGGTTTAGAGTTTTAGAGAATTAGGCTATAAATTTTACAAAACAACTTGAATGTTACATGTAGACAATATTACTCAGTATACATTTTTATCACAAAATAAAAACTCTTAAAAAGAAACATGTCTAGATCCATGTTTTAGATAACATTACATTTCCTTGATCACATCCTTGTCCCTATTCCACTTCATGTCCTGTGAAAAAAATTTCAAAAACATTGGAAGATCATAAAAAACTCAGTAAGTGTTATGAAATAGGGAAGGTAAAAAATATCCCATCATTAAATACGAATCAATGAAAGCATACTTTTCGATCATAACATACCTTATCAAATCATAAGATTTATGAATAATACACACAAATCGTAAATCATAAAGTTATCTTATGGAATTAATAACATACTTAAATTTTAGCAATCACATCTACATAGGGAGTCACATTTAGAATACCCATCAAAGTATATTCCCTAAATCTCTTAGGAGAAGCAATAATGTTTACCTCCGTCAAGTTACCCAATGCATTGGAGAGCTATCTGGGGGTCACATGCCCTAGGTTTATCACGGAACCACTCGTATATGTAAACATTTCTAGATAACCATAAAATATTAAAAACGCAAAACATAATAATAAAGGAATGATAAAATTTCCACATTCTAATCACAATATATTAAATCATGATTCTGAAATAAAAAATACTTTATCAAATCATTTTCAAAACCATTTAAAACATTTAATAAAGATATTTTTATATGAAAGTGTCCCTTACCACTTTGAAGATTTTAAATGAATTAAAATTTGAAAACATTAATTTACATATTAATAAATCCTAATTTTTTTTGAAAAAATGAAAATTAATAATAAATATTTAGAAGAATAAACCTTTAAAACTTTTAAAATGATATTTTAATAAAAGAATATTTAAGAAAATGAGAGACTCTCGAATAAAAATAATTGAAAAATAACATTTAATCAGAACATTGTAATATCATGAGAATAAGGGGATTCCTGATATAATACGCCAAAGGATGGTATTTACACTATATAAGAGTGAATTGATGCATAACAATAATGAATTCTCAATGGAATGTAAATTGAGACGAAATCCCTTATAAAAATTGTATCCTTAGATTAAATATAAATTACTTACATAATAATGTGTGAAAAATATAAGTACACCAATAGGATTGGATATTCAGTGTAAATAAATCAGAGGACATTTACACATGTTATTTTTAAGACAAAACCAAGGACATATAGGTTTAACTCAACGAATGTAAATTGAGTTAAAATTACTCTTATCATGTTCATATCGATGACTTCAGAATTTATCAATGGAGTGATTATGTGTATAAAAAGTATATCCACACAAAGGGTAGTGTAAATTAAATTATAAATAAATAAAAAATTATTTCTCATATAATCATAACATGACATAATTAAGAATTAAAATATTTACCCAAGGAATGGAAATTGGGTTAAAATGTTTTCTTACAGAAATTTGACAGCCTAACGGCATCACTATAAATTTTTGAAAATGATTTTATGAGAGAAAAAAGGGATCTAATCACATGGACATAAATTTTATATCAATAAGGATATAACAGAACATATCCCAACATAATAAGATGTTAATTAAAAGACACAATAAAAAAAAATCGTTTAAAAGAGGAGGATGAACAGTTTCTGTACCTATTTGGTATCATAAAAAACATAAAACCCATGAAAGAATGATAATTAAATGAATATTTAAATATCCATAAATTGAATTATATTACATAAATAACACCATTATGGGTATTACATACACCACACAAAAGTAACCAGTGGAAAATACAGCATGAATCTCACATGGATAAAAATTGAGATGAAAACCTCTCACCATGTTGTAATCAATCATATTGTATGACCAAAAGTCAATAATCACAAAATTAATTACATAATACCCCTATTATAAATAAAATCATGATAATGTATATCAAATGGACGTACACAATAAACTACATGCAATAAATAATTGGTGAACAATGGAAATCTCATGGAATTGAAACTTAGATAAGAAATCCCTCACCTCGTGTCCGACTTGACTCGTTTGTTCATTTTTCATCCTGAATAATCAATGTAAGTTAATTTATAATTGATTAAGAATTTGTTTTCAATTTTTATATTCCTTTTATATCACTTATTACTATGTTATAAACATTATGTAATCATTTGTGTTAATAACGATTGTTTTGTCGATATTTGGTACCTATGTTAAAATGGAATTCTTATAATTACAAGTTTTTCACATGGTAAAAAGTTCATTATATCCCGAATGATATTCATGATTTAGATATCATATATGTAATATATATCTAATATATACTTTTATTTATAATAGTACATAACATTTTGTGGTAAGAAATGAAATGCACCATTCGTGGAGAAGGTAATCTGTACGTACACCATGAACACTAATTTCATTTCTATTTCTAATATTAATTGAATTAAAAAATAATTATTAATAGGTATATCATAATTCCTGTATAATATCTCATATAATATCATTAAATCCATCCTTTATATTCCCCAAATATGGCATTAACGATTCATATCACATTGAGGGGGTGGTAGTCTGCACGTCCTCAAATGAAATATTCGTGTTTACCCATAATGGAATCCATAAAGGTATGATATAAAATAAAAATATAGAAGAATAAATAAAAAATAAACATAATATATATAATATATTAATATAGTTTCATCTTAATGGTCACCATGACATGCATTAGGAGATAATCGAACAATCATCGTTTCATGAGGCGTTTATCTGCCTTTCACAGAAACAATATATTCTTCACCGATTAGATGGAGGTGTGTGTAAGTGTAGTTTGAATCCTTCTCATAACAACATTCTAGTATACTTTTTATACCTATGTTCTTATAAAATAAAGGAATAAAAATATTTTATGGGTTGGAGATATAAAATAAATGAAAAGAATTTAAGAGAAACCATTACCTTTAAATCATGTAACTCCCATTGGATTGAACCAAAATGACTTCTTGAAGTGCCTTATTGCTAAGGTAGGGATTCTAGAATGAATATAGGGATCTTGAGAGATTATTGGGGATGGTTTGGGACGATCCAAGGGGCTTGAGAGGTTTTAGGTATGGGTAATAAGTAAAGGATTTTTATAAAGGGGAGGAGGGGTTCTTTAGGAATGTGTGAAAATGTTATTTTATTATATAATGATATTCAGTTTCAAAAGGTCCAAAACTCATTACGATATAAGATAATATAACTCTTGGTTGAAATAAAATCATCCAAGAAGAATTGGACAAGTTTTGGATGTTATTTTAGTATTTATAATCTCATTTATTTAAATTATTTATTAATGAGGTAAATACTGCATCATTTTTGTGTCATAAATAATGTAATTTATTTGATGGCTAAATATTATTAAAAAATAAAAATGATGTAAGAAATATTTTATTTTTCTAATTAATATTTATAGTAAAAAATATAAGTTATATAAACCCATTTAAAATTAATTACTAAACGATATTTGTTTGTGTCATTTTTTCATTACTTTAAATTAATTAATCTAAAGTGTTATTATCACTCCAATGTGGCTCCATGGTGTCCCAAAATTGACCCAATGATGCCCAGGGTGGACCATGACTCATAAAATAAGGTTAAGAAATGAGTTTAGGATCTTTTGTATTGTTATAATATTTTTTTACCTTGATTTACCATATTTACCTTTAACTGCGGTAAATAAAAGTAAAAAGTTACTATTCAACAAAAATTATTTTCATCTTATTGGACAAAATTTTACTTACTAATTAAAACCATGTATGTTGGATTTTTGAAATTCAATTCCTAAAAGTGGTAAAATTTTATTTAAATGAAAAAGTCAGTTTTCTAACTACTATTTCATGGTTTAACTATTCATAAAAAATTGAAGTTTTTCAGAAAATCACTGAAAATTCAGCTTAAGCTATATTTGACATTAAAAAATTAAAAATGATGTCTATTTTTAAAAATTAAAAACATAGAAGTGGAATTAATTAATTTAAAATTAATTCACGTTGTCAAAAAAATTGTGTGTTTTTAAAAAACAATATCTATCAAAAGATTGACACTTGTTTATGTCCAATTTCAAAGTGAAATTTCATCCAATGACTAGATTGAGATTTAATAGTAAAAAAATAGTTTAATTACACTTTAAAAATATTTAAATGTTAATATAATCATATAAATAAGTTATATTAAACAATAGTTTTGAATTAAAATACAATATTTTTCAATATTCAATAAAAAATGAATTTTATCAGAAAAAACCAAAAAATTAAACAAAGTAGATTTTGGTGTCCTGATTATAAAGAATAATTTTAATTCATAAATTAGAATTATATAAGTGACCAAAACAAGATTTAAAGAGGGTTCACCATAAAAAGGCGGTAAATCGACCTTTTAGGAAATATTAGAGTATTTATACTTAAAATTGAATTCTTTTCTTATTTTAAGCCACTAACATTAATTGAATAACTGTAAAAACATTTAAGAAACATGTATAATTATATTATATTTAGTTCAATTCATTCCAACATATTTAATGGCTAGGCATTAACTACCATTTAAAATAATAATATTAAATTATTTTTTTGAAACATATGATTTCAAAGAAACCCGTTGTTGCGTATCAGGTAAGCCATCAAACAATGAATCCCCTTTAAAGTAAAATTAATATTTAATTCACAAATACTAATAAATATGAAAATATTATATTCTTTATTTTCCTGGGATGTTACATAAACAATCCAAGCGAATAGTTTATGTGTTATGTGAACTCAAAAAGACTATGTAATTCTATTAAATGACTCATATTAATATTAATTTAAAACCATATAATGATACACTATATTAAGAGTAATTTAAATAGATATTGGATGGTAATGAAAAAAATATACATTATTGTATTTTTACTACATCGTGGTAAACCTTATATTTTTTAAAACGTGACTAGAGACTATGGTGGTCATCTTTAGAGAAGATTCTTATAATGATATGGTCTGTAAAAATATTTTCATTACTATTTGAAACATTAATTTGAATTGTTTTCAATTTATAGAAAATTATGTTTGTGAAAATATTAACTTAATATATCATATCATATTATTGATAAAGTATAATCATTTCCACATGGATAACATGAAATCCTTAAAATGTCTTTATTAGTGATTTTAAAACTATATAATAATCATATATGATTATAATTAATAGAAAATAAAAATTTATAATTAAAATAAATGATTTAATTTATATGAAATCAATTACAATGATTTTTTTTTGAAAATTTTCATTCAAAAATTAAAAATCGATTGTTTTCCTGATTTTTCGATTGTAAATGACTTTTGTATAGTAAAAACCAACAGTTTACCTAAATTAAAATATATTTTTGGTTAAATAATGAATAAAATATATGTGTATTATCTTTAGAGATATTTTAAAGCTATGGGTCTAGATTTCTATTAAAAAATATTCATATCAACAAAAATGGATATAATCCCTTATAAAATCTATTTTTAAAGGATTCATTATGTAACAAAATTGAAACTGTGACTCAAGAAGATTTCTTATTTAGAAACATATTAATGAAGAAATTTTATTTAAAGTATATTTAATGATTATTTTAATATTAACTATGTTATCCTTAGTTGATTATCCACTTTTGAATGATCCTCAATGGTCAAGTATATAGTAATCTACAAAACTATGATAAGTGACTAAAATGATGAATTAAAAATGAACAAACTGAATAAGAAGATAAATAATATTGAAAAATACAAACATAATGTTTAATGATTTTGTTCAATGCTTCTGATACGGTAAAATTTAATAGAGAAAAGAACAATTAGATAATAATTACATATTATACTCAAACACTCTAAAAGTGTTCTATTTAAAATAATATGTATACAATGGAATGAGAGATTTATCCATGAATTGTTTCTCTAAAAAAATTACTACAAATGAGTCGTATTCACCATGATAAAACTATAAGTGTAAAACATTCCACAGATATTCCATCAAATATTGCTAAAAAAACATGTGTTATTCTATATTTCATATTTCAAATGGTTTCTTGGGATTATTGGAGAGAGATAAAAAGCTGTATTTAGTCTTATGATTCGGCTATCTATTTTCAGACCGTGATATTTGAAAAATTATTCTATCATCCAATACCATGATGTTTTAAAACTTTTTTGAATTCCATTTCTAATCTAATTTACACCAATGTAGAAATATATATTTTTCAAAAAGCTAAATGATACGAAAGAACTATAATGTGGTTTATTGGACACCATGGTGTGGTTTTCCCTAAATTTCATTGATTTCATTACTATGTTTATCATTTTTTCTAAGGCTTCAATGTTTCTTAAAATAAGTATTTATAAGGGAATATAATCTAAATTAATTCATTTACATGAAAAAAGTATTATATTTATACATGCACATGTGTGTGAAAAAATTATTAACATTTAAAACATTTTAAATTATTCTTTCCTGCATAAAATCATCTAAATAACGATCTCAAAGACACCATATCATTATAAGAGAAACTCAAATTAATCATTCATAAATGTAACAATTTATAATTGGGGATTCTCAAAACCAAAATAATGATCCTCTTGAGTATTCTATAATGATTAATTACTGGATTTAACATATAAATTTTATCCATTTCATTCTTATCCCTCACCTCTTCTTTGATATTCGTGGTAACATTATGATTTAACAAATTGAAAATTTATTTTCTCTAAATCTTGATCAATAATGTAGTGTTATGTTCAAATTCAAGTATATGAAATCAATTTATATGGTTTAAATGTATCTAATTATCCACTTTACAAATCAAATAATACAAATCATTGTAGTTTTTCAAAACATTATTAAAACGATAGAGGTTGGTGGATATAGATGTAAAAAAATAAATTCTCAATAAGTATTGATAACACTCAAAATGAAAGGCATGATGTGAAAAATAATCTCAAATAAAATTATATATATTTTTAAAAATGAAAATCATCAATCTCAAATTATCTATTCATGAGTTTATAAATTTCACAATAAGATTAAAAAATAATTTATCAAGTATTTTTTTTTTCACATTAACCATTCAGTAATTTGTTTAAAAATAATATAATAAATCATATAAGTTTAAAGAAAATAACACCTTATAAACCTCTATCCTTCTTCAAATAAAAAGTATCACACTCCCATAATGTAAATATTAATCATTGTGTTTAAACTCTAGAAAAAGGAAATTATCCCATATTTCAGAATGAATAGAATCATGCATAATTCTCAAGAGATAATGCTATAATGTGAATGATTGGATGATAACATTGATTTTCTTACTTTATTTCTTTGGGTTTCTCTAAAATTAGACGTAAAAACGAAATTTTTTGCTTCAATGAAAATAGTATCTAAAAATCAAACCAATCCATAATCATCATATTTTGTTTACTCGTATTTTTTAAAAAATATACTAACAATTGTCTAGTTTCTTTCTATTTTAAAAAAATCTCCCAAGAATTATCTTAGTCTTGGATTTAAAAATTATTTTTTAGATACTATCTAAATATAATTAAATGATATATTATAAAAGATTAAATTTATATGATGTGATAGTTATGGTGGTATGGTAGTTGCTAATGTTTTTATATCTAGAAGCTGTAAAACTAAAAGATTTTAATTAGAAGATATATTTAACATGTCTTGAGGTGGGTTACTGTATGTGAAATGTGGATGCATATTTTTTACTATATATATTTAAAAAATTTCATATAATTATTATGGGAAATGAAATATATAAGTGTATTTAGAATCAATAACAATTTTAAAATCAATATAGTATAAAAATCATAAATTATACACTAGATGTTGAATATATAGTGTTTGGAGGCCTAAGTGAGTGGCATGTTACTAGTGGAGATAAAAATATGTAAAAAACACTCTTTACTATGGTCATAATTTACATTAGGCCCAAAAATTGCACTAATATGTCTTGATTATTTTCTATAATGGAAACCCTTTACTAAATTATGCTCATTGTGTTCAAAAATTGAGTTGAACTGCAATACATGATCCCTATATATTAAATATAATGTATAATCAAGACATGTGAAAAAATAGTTGAATAAAAAAGATAATTTATATAATTTAATTTATAAAATACATTAAAAGTGAACTTATATCCACTATAGATTAATTATTTGTAATGACTCATATTTTCATTATTTTTATTTGAAATTTTCTCTGAAAATTCTGATACTAATAACTAAGACAACATACGAATCTAAGGCCAAGTGTGCTCAGAACGATTCGACAAAAAATTATTTTTTAATAGCGCAAGTGGGATATTTTCATGAAGATGTATAATAACCTATAAATGGGTACCTTGATCATAAATAAGAGGGTACCATTTAGAACAAAGTAGTGAAATTAGTCATGGATGGACCTAACTTTAGTCAGCATGGTTCTATTACGAAAAATTTGGAAAAATGAATTACCATAAAGAAAATTATTAAAGAAAATTATTTTATTTTTAAAATCCAAATAACTCATAAATGGTAACTTGTTTTGGAAAATATGAGGACATAAATGTGTTTATAAGGGGTTGTTTTCCTTAGGTAAGGCCAACCCATGACTGGTGTAGGGTAGCTGTGAAGGATAGTTTTTGGATGTGAACATCAGTAAATTTTTTAAATAAAAATATTTAATTTAACATTAAATGATGACGCATAGATAGTTTCCATTTTTAATATGATTTTTTAGAGATCTATGGTTATCTCCATAACCCTATAGTTCTTCTATGGCAAGGATATGTAGGCTCTCTCACCAGCGCTGTTGAATTGGAGGTCAGAACTCAGATAAAGTATCAACGAATGATAACAATGAGGATTCATTATTCAATAGTGACCCACAAAAACCTTAGGTATGGTGTCAGTTGTTTATTTCATTATTTCATTAATTATCCATATAAGGAACTTGGATTAACTGACAAACAGATTAATCCATGACATGTGCGTATTTCGGGTTCTGATTCCAGTCTAGGAAATGTAATCATGTTGATTCACGATTGAAATTGTTTATTATTCACCATTGCTATTCATATAATATGGATGGATCATGGCCGACATCAACAAGGCCAATATCTATCCATTTTGGATGTTCATGTCATTATATCTTTCAAATTATTCAGTCCTCATTCCTCATGTTTTAAAATATAAGTCTGCGATCTAAAACTGTGATGGAGTAAGGCAGTGGTAGCCCAATGTTGTGGCTAGAGGTGGAAACTCTGGCCATTTTAGGTGTAATGTGATGTGTAAATTTCTCTTGTGGGGTGACAAGTGGAGGATGATACAGTAGCCCTGCAGGTAGGTCTGGCTATGCAGACCCAAAAAGGCTGCCACCGGAAGTATGATTGTCGGTGAAGACAACCCACAATCCATGAAGGACCGTAGTGGTGAGATGGATCGTTGTTGTAGAGTCTATGCAGAGTAATTAAGAATGTTTACAGAAGTGAGACTAGTAGAAGTAATGAGGTGTGATCCCACAGGACCTTTCCAGAGGAGGGATCATGGCATCAGGAGCCACCGTCAGTATTCGGGATGTAGTGGATGCATCAAAACACGGATACTGGCTGCATGGACCCTGTAGTGCCAGAATTCTCGAGGAAGGTGACATGAGGGTAGCTAGTCCACACCGTCAGTGCAACGTAGTGTCCTCAATGACTGGGTAGCACATGTACTAGGGACACATATGAGAGAATGAAAGACCTTCTCATACAGGCCGGGATGGAAAAACCAGGCCACTACGATGGCCTAGTGGGGTAGAACGTGGGACCTAGTGAGTCGTGGTGTAGTATCCCAATGGGCCACGTGTGTTTGGGCCAATCGAGTTTATTGAACTGGGTTAGGTTAGGTTGAAATAGATCGATACATACCCCTTTCTTCTAAATTGAACATATCTTTCAAATGGGATGTTTGTTTGACGAGATTTCTCCATAATTGGGACCCTTTCAATAAGTAGGTCCTTCCGTGATGTCTTAGTGGGTTTTGTTGTGTGGAACATTATATATTTAGTGTTTCACTTTGTTATTTCTCTAAATTTTTAATACTAAATTATGGCCAAATCACTTTATAGTAGCTCCCTCTAGAGGAAGAACCCTAGATAGAGTTATGGGATACCTCCTTGGGATTGGAGTGATCCTCTATCACACTAAATAAAAATATATTAGAATTGATATGATTTATAAGCATAAGAAATTAATCCTCTAGCCATTGGACCATAATAGTTGGGTTGTCTTTATTCTCAAAGAAGAATACCCTTTATGTATATCATGTCCTTGACTAGTGTGATTCTGTTTTGAGGGGAACAGATTATAGGGCCCTCTTTTCGAGATTCATTGACGACATCATTTCCCGAGGAGTATTATCCAACAGAATGTGCATGCCTCATGAAGAATTTATTTTTAATGGTATGTTGTGATACTGAGACACTATTCCTTAGAGACTATATTTCTCTAGGAAAATGTGACATATCAAGACCCATTGGTCAATTTGATACTTTTTCTAGATCTTTTCTACATACTTACTATCATATGGCTTCAAGAGTGAGATTTCTGGGAATTAGTCGAGTATGAGTAGAACCATATGGCTCATAGTGGATGAGACCTTGATTCTAGAAATGAGTCGAGTATGAGCCGAACCATCGGCACTATGATGGTGTCCTTCGTGGACCATGGCTAAGTAGTGTTTAGAGAGACCTGAAGGGATTTTTGTATCTCTGTGGCTTTTAATAGTTGTTCTATACCTATGCTTTAGGTAGAATTTCCTATAGAGGAGTTCAAGGAACTTGTATCTTTAGTACATTTCCTTTTGTTAGGCTTGTATTCTATCTATTATAATTTCATATTTCAAATAGCGTACATTGTGTTGATATCTTAGTGTCATGCTTGTTTTTTTACTTAGTGTTTTCTATTACAACATTTTTTCTTTGAGATGTGTGAATGTGTACCGGTAGTTAGGAAAATGCCTACTTTTTGTGTTACATTTATTCTCAGTGATAGTCGCTATCCTATGGCCTATGGGAGGTGGTATTGGGGTAGTCAATGAAGTGTCCCCACTTGGATGGTTCCAGATGTTATTCACAAAAGACAATTTTCATGAATAATATTCTTCATATGCCTATTATAAGTAAACTCTTCTTCAATTGTAATGGATGTTTGTTTGCAATTTTGTTTTTCAGGAATTACATCAATAATAAATGAAAACCATTTATGATGAAATCAAATTTTTAGAGAATTTCATTCTAGAATTTATTGAGAAATTTTACTTAGAGAATGAAATAAGGCTCTCATGCATTGTTTTAAATTTTAGCCTCACCCATTATACACATCATGTCAAGTGTATGTAGACTATAAAATATCAATATAATTTACAATAATTTATGAAGATATGAATCTGATGTGATGGATACAATTTTTTATCACCATAAAATTCTGGAAATAAAATTGTGATGATATACTGGCGGAAATATCTAGACAATATAATGAAAGTTCAACATGAATTTAATCGTTCTTACATGCATAGAACATTCTCTAAGTGAGGCTTGTTTTTTTGGGAGGTGACTTAGATACCTTTATCTCATATAGTCCCATTTCACTTAATTACTAAATAATGATTCAATAATAATTTTTTTAACATGGTTATTTCATTTTTGATAATATCCTACTATGGTCTATAATTAATTTTCATCATTGTGGAATGTGCCCATCATTCTCATGAAATTCCTAAACACTCATGGTGTACTATGCTGAATGTTGTTTTTTTATATTTCACATGGTATTCCATTAAAATTTCTTACTCCTTGGATATTGTATTATTCTTAAATGGAATCATTTTGTATGAAATTATTATATTAGTATTGGGTAGAAGATTCAGAAAAACACCATTTGGAATGCCCACTCCACTTCACGAAAGAGGTTGTCTTACTATTGACAATTTCAATAATCATAATAAGTTCATCTATGAAACATTATGAAGCAATTTAATAGATCATTATCTAACAAATTCCTAAGTTCATCTATGAAACATTATGAATCAATTTAATAGATCATTATCTAACAAATTCCGAAAAACTTAAAAGAGGGGAAGAAATAATATGTAGAAAAAATAAACCTTCAGTATTTCTAACTATGGTGTAATCATATCTAAACCATGAAATATAATTTATTTATACATAACATTTATTTATTTTAATAATTATATTTTTAATAATTATCTTTGAATTTTTTTAGGTTTGTGATTTTTTTTGAATTATGTGTTTCATATCTTCTATAATTTCATACATAATTAGTGGTTGTTCATTTGGGTATATTGTTCCTCCTTATAAGTCCTCTAGGTGTAACTTTTAGGAGTTCAAAAGTTTTATCATACAAAAAAAGTGTTAATGGATTGATTTTTTTATTAATTTTCAAATTCTTCTTGATAATAATTATTTAATACTATTTAATCACTAATGGAATGGATATAATGAAAAAACTCAATGAATATTAATTTTTGGGTCTCAAAATATGAAAATTAAATAAATTTAGCAATTATCAAAAATTTATTCCCATTAATTGAATCCAGTATTTTATTTTTTAAAATGGAAAACTATATATATTAAATCATTTTATATGATAATTTTATTTCCCATAAATGAAGATAATATATATATTATAAATTAATCCATGGTAATTGTCTTTAAACATATTAATGACATACTTTATAAT
Source organism: Viscum album (assembly GCA_963277665.1). Classification (NCBI taxonomy): domain Eukaryota; kingdom Viridiplantae; phylum Streptophyta; class Magnoliopsida; order Santalales; family Viscaceae; genus Viscum; species Viscum album. The sequence goes on from OY728129.1 coordinate 943,759,551, forward strand.
GTATCATCACCAACACGTTAAATTAATGAATTCTACCAAGGATTGAGTTAAATTTATATATTTTATGAGATATTTTAAATGAACGAAGAAAATTAATGGGAAAAATAAATCTCGCAATGAACATGCTAGATTTTTCAAACATCTTATTCCTTTGGACCTTTTCAAAATTGAGGCCCTTGAACTGAAAAATTAAAGGCCTTTTATCATAAAAGTAAATCAGTATCAAATATATGAGGTATCCAAAAAATAATAAAAAATATATTAATTAATATGGGATATGAATTATAGCTTTTGTTAAATAATTTAATTATATGCCTTAATATATCTTAAGATTGATAGTGTAATTCCTTTAAAATATAAATAAATTAAATGTTCCATAAGCATCAAAAATTGATATAGAAAAAAATAAAAGACACAAATTTCTTTAGTATTAGACTAGGAATCATCCATAATCAAATAATAAACCAAATCATCTATTAATTATTTTGGGATATCTTCAATAATCATCTAATTAATCTAAATCTACTCTATATAATCTATTTAATGAATTTATTTATATGGATAAAATCCGAGACAACCCAACCATAACATATATACATTTTAATTTAATTTATTAAATTCTACATTAAATCCCATAAGTAAATAAAATTCATAATACCTATTATTTTCGTTGATTTGGACATTAGATAAATTTCCAACTTATTATCTCAGAACACATTCATTTATTACATAATAGTTTTATACCTAATATACTTATAGATATATCATGCAAAATATGAATATTTATTATCTAAAGAAATGTAAATACAAAAAAGGAACTATCCTACATTTAATATGGGGTATGAAAAATGATATAAAAAAAATCAATGTATGTGATCATAATGATGATAATAATAGAGTGATCATAAAATGAACATATTTTTATCCGAAAATTATCATACAATCCTACCAGATTGAATAAGAACACTACAACATTACCTAAATCATAAGGAGGTGGAATTTCATAAGAATATTCCATATGAATATGGAGAAAAATATAAACTTCTGTAAAATATCATATCAAATAATACTATAAAATGGATAAATAAAAATGTGTGAGGTCTATGCAAGACATTATGAACAATTCTAACTACATTATTCACATGGATAATAAATAAATGTCATGTAATTTAATGATTTACTCAGTGAATTTTCTGGATATATACTAACAATCTCTCCCATCACATAATGAAATAATTATATATATATATATACATATGAAAATCATAAGATAGTAATGAACATTGAATTATTAGCCAATGAAAAAACGAGGTAGATGAAAAATATTCAATAAAAAAAGAAATTATCAAGATAAATATATATATTTCCATAAATTTATATTACTATTTAAATATATTAATCTTTATTTGATATTTTAATAGTTGATAAGCACTTTAGAAAATGATAATAATTTGAGAAAAAATTAAAAATAAATACCATTTTCATTATATAATTTTTCATTTTAAACAATGGTATTATATATATGTAGTTCAACATTTAAATTATAATTATCATAAAAATATTTTCATTAATTATACAACTAAAATATAAAATATAATATTAATAAAATACATTGATGAAAATGATAATCGAAATTGATCGAGTGATGATTGCAAATAAAGATACATTAAACAATTCATTTCCCACCATTGTAAATAAGTAAAATATCATTACAATTAGACCCTCATGAATCATAGTAATAAGAATATGGATAAATAATAATTCAATTTAATAATATATTCTTATAAAGAAATGATTCCATTTAAATATAAGATAATTATATATCCACATTCCATATATCTGGTATTTTCTAAGTGCACCTTAACAATTTGAACAATATACAAAAACATTATTATAAATAATTTTGGTAGTTTTTTTAAATTTATTATATATTATAAAAATATAATTTAAAAATTTAATTAATATATATATCTATTATTCATAGTTTATCATTTTCAATTCCTGTTAGTATTTTCAATTGTTTTATATTTATTGGTATGGAGGTTTCAATTACAATTTATTATTAATATTTTCATAATCTATTATTTTTTAAAGTTTAAAAAATTAAATTATATTAATAAATTAAATATCTATATACTTATTTTATATATGGTGTTGGAACAATCCATAAAAATCAAATTGAAATTACCCCACATTTATTAACTTTACCATTACTAAAAAGTAACGCTAAAAACCATCATTATAGTGTCGCCATTACAAAGCCCGTAAAATAACACAAGATGATAATTAATATCATGTACTACTAGTATTTATATATTCATACTCATAGAAGACAAATAGTATGAATATAGTATGTTGTTTTACATATATTTGATTAAACATACTAAAATAAAATCTGGTTTTTAAAAATTAAAAAATAATAATATTTTGTTATATGAGTGTAATATAATTTTTATCAAAGTTTAATGGTTTTAAATATATATTTTTATATTATAGAATATAATTTAAAAATATTAGAAATTATAAAAAAAATCCAAAAATATATTATATCACACTACTTACTTTTATGAAAACTAATTTTTCTCATAAAAACTTCCTTACTAATTAAGCATTTTCCCTATTGATTTAAGCTACATATTTAAAATATTTTGCGAAGTTTATTGATATAAATGTTAGTAGATACTAACGATGAAATAGAGTAATATATTTGGATATGTATTGGTATATGATGTGTCTCTTTATTGATGATTTTGAGTGGTATATTAAAAAATATTTGTTCTCTATTGTTAGGCTTTGTCATTTTGAGTTTGAAAGTGGACCATAAGTAAAAAAACCATGGGTGTCTGAGATTCCATCAATTATTATAATTTACACACACATATATATATATATTTATACAACATTTTTATCTTATATTGTATTTTATCATTTTATAAATTTTTCAACACAATTCATTGATCCCCCTGATATATTATTAATTAAGAAAAAATTAAAATTTCTCATATAAATAATTAGGTATTCTTATTTCCAAATATGAAATCAATTTCATAGAATTTAATATCGAAATATGAGAATGATATATTTTCAATAAAAATAAATAATACTTTAGAATAAAGTACTTATCTAGAAATAAATTTATTTAATGATTGATTATATATTACTTATCATGATTCCATATATTCTTAATGGATATGAACTATTTATTATAGATGTTGAATATATTGTTTATATTACATTTATATTTTTAATAAATAATTAAATTCCAATTTTAAAAATTTTAATATAACCTTTTGAAATATATATTCTCAATAGTAATATATATACCCCATTAACATATTTTGATAATATTACCCATTTTAATTCCCACATATAAGATTAATATAAATCTCTAAAAAAATCATCCAACTAATGCATTTTTAAAAAAAATTTATTTTATTATTTTTTTGTTTTATATTTTCATAAAATAACACTTGATGGGATTATTTATATGAGAGATGATGAGAATGTATACATTATTCTTATGGTATTTTTGTTTAATTACATTTTTTAATTAAAATTTTATAATTATGTTCAATATATCATTCTTTTAATATTAACTTTTATATGATGTATCATTTAAATATTATACCATAATGAGACATATAATTTTTTATTTTATTTTCATATAGTTTGTAGTAAAGGTGCTTCAATGAATAAAATAATATTAAAAATAAAATACATAGCATCACATTCAAATCCTTTAAAAAAATAACTGTTGAAGTTTCTTCTCATAAATTAGATAGATGTGGATTTTTTTATAATAACATTTGTTTGTTTAAAATTATGATACAACTATTTTAAACTAAAAATATCTAGAAATATAAAGGTTTGTTTTCTTTAGAAAACTGGGTACATAATAACAGAATCATTTAATATACTAATAAAAACTGGTATCCTCAAGATATAAACCCATGTATACAACTCCCTAGCTCCAGTATAACAACAAAGTTTCTATTCCAGTGTGTCATATGATATTATCAACCTATAGTCACCTAATAGACTAATGATTTTCCCTATAGGCTGATACATTTTCTTTTAATGTGCTTGCTTCTAACTCACACACAACCTAAGAAACAACCAAATTTGTTAAGAAGACTCATAGTAATCCAAGTAAATAATGAATAACTTTGGATTTTAATCATGTAGTATCCCAAATATAAAAATAATCCTTCATTAAATGGTTATTGACACATTATGATTTTAGGAATCTTGTTTCTATTGCTTTTACATTTTTTCCCCACTATAATGCACAAAACCCACTTGTGTACACCATACAATAAACCATGGTAGTGCCTCAAAATATTTTGAAGGGCATCATATATAATACCAATTTTCCCAAACCAAATTCCTCAAAAAATTAACCTGGTTATATGACCTCATAGATCAACTATAATACCATGATATTATTCCCAACACACAATACTAGATTACACACCCATTTCACCTATCAGTCGAATGGTTTTCCCAATAGACAACACAAATTGTTTCAGTGTTCCTCATCCTCACTCGCACACACCCTAGGAAAATTATTATGTGTTCAATAATTTTAACATTAATATATGATAATCACATATAACTAATGTTTTTTAATCATTTAGGATCCAAAAATGAATGGTTAACTTTATTTACAAGGGAAATAAGATTTATCGATTGAATTATCACTTTTTTGGGGTGTTACAAAAATGATATATCATATACTTCCATTTTAGTATAATTTTATTATATCCCCCAACATTATTAAAATTATTTGTAATATCATGATGAAATACAAAAAATAATGTCTAATCCAGAAAGATGAGTAAGGGAATAAAAATGGTAACATATAGGGTGATAAATTACAATTGATGTTAAACATATCATGTATTCAATTAAGTTAAAGATCATAAATAATTATTTAGAAAGATATATTAAGAAAAAAATTAATTAAATCACTTTATTTATATTAAACATAATATTTTTTCATATACATAATACAGTCCATCAAAATTCTGGGATTTAAATCAAAAAAACAAAAAAAAATTGTGGTAAGCTCACTCCCCATGAACCATACATAGTATGATATGATATATATGCATTGACCAATCAATTGGGTAAATATAAAATTTTTCACTGAGAAATCACATTATATAATATAATTTATATGTGAAACACATCAAAAATAATAATACATTATTCAAAAATATGAAATAAAATGGTGAAAAAAGAAATATAAGATATAATAATTCCTTAAGACATAGTCAAATAAACAGATTGCTTGATATAAAAAACATGAATGAAAAATGTCTTATTAGATAATTAAGCTTCATAATAACCTTATAATAAAACATTTTCTGCTATGAAGGAAATAATAAAGGTGAATGATCCCCTTAAGTAGTACTTTTGAATAAATTGTAAAAATATTAAATAATTTGTATGTATGATTCAAATGTTTTTACTTAAATAAACAATATAATGGTATACATGCATTCATTTATAAACCTAGAAAAATAGTAGGAAGAGGAGATATGTAGGTTATAAATTAATAATGGAAATATAAAGAGATATAGAGGATGATATAGAACACTCATCATGAATATGAAAGAACATTAAATACCACTATCCTTGAGAACCAAATACCATATAATGATCCACCAACCTCATAAATAGTTACATTTCATTCATTGAATAATTTCATTAGAACATTTAATATATATTTTGTATCTATTTAATTCATTTATTAATATTGTTATTTAATAAATTAAAACACCTTATATTGATAGTTTGGAGGTTAATATATTAATAGATCAAAAACTACCTAGAGGTTATGGTAATAGTTTATAGACCATACCCAGTGATTCCATAAGATAAATAAATTTCATGATATATCATTTAGTTAATTATAGAAATCATATATTAGAATACGTTATTATATAGTTATATATTCTATAAATTATATATGGTTTTAGTGTTTCTGATGGCTAAAATCGCTAAAATTTTCTATATTTAATGTCAATATTACCATTTTATTAATTTTTTTAAAAAATTATAAATATTATTATTTGCATATAATATTATATTCAATAACGAAATTTATTTCTTACAAAATTAACTAAAATAATTTGTAGAAATAGAACATCATTGTATAATTGTGGAGCATAAAACTATAATGGGAGAAACAATGAATATTAGAGAGTATTAAAAATTATATGTAAACTAGTAAATATTAGAGTTTTGAAAAAAGATCAGTTTATACTAAAATATTATTTCTATGTTATGTTTTATTTATTATTTATATTATAAATTGGAAAGAGGATAAATGAAATGAGAATATAGGATTTTATAACCATACATCACACATTAAGTCACCTAGTTTGGATTATCTCAAAATGATTTGATGGTGGAACTTTTGATCTCACCAATGACATAAGAATGTGTAGATTAGATTTTGGATAGAAAATTCATCATGTCATTATGAAAAAAATTATTTGGGGGATATAATATTATTGTGGAGGAGAGGATTTTATATATCTAGTGAATAGTTTTTAAAAATGTTTTTATTATTTTAGTATTTATGCCAATGACAATGAATTTTTTTATTCTTTTAATTTTTATTAATATTCTATTAAATAAAAAATTATTTGTTAGATAATTTAACACCAAAAAGATTAAAATAATCTAGGAAATATTTTAAACAATGTAAATAAGAACTATTAGTTTTTTTAAAAATTCTTCCAAAGATAAAAATGATATAAATATTATAAAATTCACATAATATGAACTATTAATTTAATAATTAAATTAAATCATTCAATAAATTTAAAATATTATTATTGATTAAATAATTTTTTCTTTTACTATCACTGAATACATATCAGTTTGTTATCATTTCTATTGTTCCCCATTGATTTCAAAAAAGTATAATATTTATTGTCAACCATTTTAATACTTTTAAACGCAATGATTATTAATTTAATTATTATTTTTATATTTTTTTATATGGACATGATTGAATATATGGGTGATGGAAAATATTGTTTTGTCTTTCTTCAAATAAATCTGAATAATTTCTTAATACATTAATGAATTTTGAAAGAATTAATATTTAGAAAACATTGAAAAAGTAAGAACCATGTATGATTTGTGAGTCTCCCATATAATTTGGTGGCATGTGAGTATTTTTTTAAATCAGTACATTATATGGATATAAGGTTCTATTTGGAACCAAAAAATGACATCGTGTGTTAATTTTTGAGTCAGAAATTAGGTCATGTGAGTTTATTCCCATATAAAGTTGATAACAACCATGTTTGATTTTTTCACTATATATCAGACATTTCCACTTTCATTTCTATACATGAACGGAGAGAGTTTAAATATTTTTTAATTCATAATAAAACATTAAAACTCATATAATGTATTTTATATTATGATTCATTGTCCTTAAATTCATGAAATATCTTGATCATGGTCACAACCTTGAATATATAATGACATTTTTGGGAATTAAATATTGTTAAATGTGGTAAATATAGGAAAAATTATTGAAAAAAATAAAATTCCAAATAAAATTTCATTATGTCTAATAATACACATAAGGTTGATATAAATATATAAGATTAATGTTTTTACTAATATATTTTCAAATGATCCAAATCGGGATTATAGAAAAGAAATATAGATATAATATTCCTTGATTATCCTGATAATATTGAAATTAAAAATGATTTATATAAGAGGTTGTTGAGATTTGATAATTGGTGAATCTAATACACTGATGAAATAAAGATCAGAAACAACTTGGAGAGAGAATAACAAATGTAGATTAACCTATATTTCATCTAATATTTCTAAATTGGATGTAGTTAACTAACCTTATTTCTACATGATCAATCTTTTCCAAATGTGTATAGAGATCATTTTTGTGTATGAATACAGTCATGAATGAAAACATGATCTAGAAAAATATTTTTGAGGAATGAAAAATAATAGATAAATATCAGAATCATTAAAGAAGTTGAATCCTGTATGAAATAATATATATTGTTTGATGTTGAGCAGTCCAATTTTGGAATTTCTCTTGGATTCTTATGTAATATTTTTGGTTAAATCCTAAATAACATGGGATACTAGTAAAATAACAACATACAACATTTCTCGAATGTTGATGATACCTTCCCCTTTCGAGAACTGGGTGATAACTAATAAAAAAATTAAAATGACTTATACTAATTTATTTATCAGTAAAACTTTATAGTGATATTGATACCCCTGGATAAATAAGTGTTTATACTTGGAAGGATATAGTCTCTCACACTAATGATCAACCTTTAAAATATTACATTTGATTTATATTTCATTCTATTATTTCAAATGGGTGAGGATGAGATTCTAGAGAGTGGATCACAAATTAAACCATTCATACAAGTTTAATTCCAAAAACAACAATTTAAAAAAATGGGAACCACATATTCCTCGCCAATTAATTCATTAATAAATCATGAAACAATGAGCTGTATTAGAGAAAATGATTTTTCCAAGAGAAACTAACATCTTATAGAGAGTAAGGGTTGTTTTTACTTAGTAAGAAATTGAGTATTTCCCATTTTTATTGGTATAAATTTCATGGATAGATAAATCTAATATCATCCTATTTTATTAACAAGTATTGTATTTTCATGATGATGTTACTATGGGCCATCTACTTCTTTCAAGATATGATCCTATGTACTTTATTTCTTAGGATGAATTAGAAGATGATGGGAATGAAAAAATATTTAATTTTATACTCTATATAATAAATTTTTTACAACTAAGTGATGAGGATTTAATGAAATAGTGATTTTTGGTAAAAACATAAAAAAGTATTAGGATTGTGTCCCGAGAAAGGAATTCATGCTATATATTTAGATGGAAAAAATTTATAATATCGGGATAGATAAAGTTGATAATATTTATATATATGTATTTCCACGAGGTATATGAAATAGTTAGCCCTATAAGAGTCATTAGAGAATAAATAGATGACATTATAGTTGTTAATAAATTAATGATAATCATTCCAGGTTTATTTGACACAAATATTTCTTCTATAATTGATATAAAAGACCTTAATGTTGAGGAATTTTTAAAAACACTTCTCAATTTTAAAATGAGAGAAACTACAATTTTTATGAAGGATACACAGGATATGTAATTTAATTCCATGAATATATTTAATATTAAATATAAAAATGAAATTTTTTCCAATGAATATAATAAAGATAACAAGAGTGATTAAAATATCAAAAACAAATTTTTTATTTTATCTTTAAAAATGATATAATATTGATGGAAATATATGAGTAAAAACTCCCAGATAAATGATTTTAGTGGGGGGGGGGGGGGTTGGGGTTGGGAACCTCGGGTGTTACTACCCAATAAGAAAGAAGAGTGTAAAGTATGATGATGGAGAATATGAATAGAAATAAAAGAGGTAATTTATATGGAAAACATCCAAAAATATAATAGGCATGATGAATGAATAAGTAGACTAAAAAATAAGGTAGATAAGTTTGCTGACTAAAGAATATTAATACATATCTTCCTCAAGTAGTGAATCAAAGGAAAATATAACTAGAAGTGATACAAATTTAAAATGCATATTAGGAAAAATATTAAATATCTTGTATGAATGAAGGATGAGGAGCATAAAACTATAAAATAAAAATTCCATTTATACCAAATATAAAAAATATTTTTTGAGGATGAGTGATAACTAAATAGGGATCCAAAATTATAAAAAAATTAAAAATTAAAAATAAAAACAATCCAGCACTGAATCGAAGGCCTTTATCTGGGGGACACCTGTGTCAGTCGTGGCCATGTCAGATGTGTTCACCATCATAGCATCAATACAACACAATCATTAGCTACACATTACTACTAACACCAAATGGCATGGACAATCAAAAGGACCCACCAGCATCATTGAAAAAAAAATATCTCCTTTGGAGAAATCCACTATTTCCATCATAAAACATCATAACAGAATAAAAAATCATCCCTAATAAACACCAAAAAATATCAAAAAAATAAAAACAAACATCACCAATTATGTTTTTGATTCAATAATTGAAAATCAAAATTGATGAAGAGGAAGAATACAATAATTAATTTAATGTAGACTAATGACTCTAGTTAGTGAAACCCCAACAAACTCCAAATCGCATTCCCAAAATAACTTAGTTTCCACCACTCCATATCTGACTCGGAGAGGAGCAGGGGCACTTGGGGTTAGGGAAGGTGTTTAAGCATCTGAGATGACCTACCCCAGGAATGATAATCATATCCAAGAACAATGAAACTCTAAACCTGGGAGTCGTCGTAGAAATAAAAAATCATATGAGGATCACCACATCTTAGATTGAAGATATCCTTAGATGATCCTCTTGAAACATAGTCGACCGGTCTAATGCTCTTCCCAAAGCCTCAATGAATATACCACATGTAACACCCGATACTTTTATGTGAAATATTTTGTTTTTATGTTATATAAATCATCAAATAAATCTTTCACTACACACAACACTAGCTTGGCTTGCTATACACGCAACCATGACCTTCCTCGATAGCTTGCGTCGTACGCAATACCGATTTTCACTAAACAATGATATGCTATTAAAATATTATTAAAACTAGCCGTTATGAATACAAATAACCAATTTTTGAAATTTTTGAAATTTTATTTTTCAAAATTGACTTCATTTTTGAACTCGGAATATCGAAATTATCCTAGGGTGAAATTGTGGTATTTTTCTGAAAACTTTCAATTTTTGATGAATAGTGAAACTACTAAGTGGCTGTTAAAAAAACTGAATTTTTCATAAAACTTAATTTTACCGCTTCTGTGAGTGGAATTTCAAAACTCTGAGAAACACAGTTGATGTCATTAAGTAAAATGTGGTTCAATGAGATGAAAATAATTTTTTGGTGAATAGTAACTTTTTACTTTTTTTACCACGGTTAAAAGTAAATAGGGTAATTAATGGTAAAAATGATATTATTATTACCCTAACAAATGTTAAAATTCTATTGGACAAGTTTAATTCGACCAAAAAAAATCTTAGGAATAAAATATGACCATTTAGGCCCACTTGGATTAGATTAGGACATTTATTATTAATTTATTTAAAGAAGGGTTAAAATAGTTAAAATCAATGTTTAAAAACTAAATCATTTTTAATATGGGGTTCTACATAAGATAATTTAGACTGTAAATATTCATTAGAAATATAAAGAGATTTCCTACATTATGGTATTTTATTTGTAAATTTTAGACATTAAATAATTTAATTTATTTATGACACAACGATGATGTAGTAATTATCTTATTAATGAAATATTGACATAATTGATGTTATAAATACCCAAATAAATATAATATGAGACTTTTTCTGAATTCCACTAATTTTCTAGGTTAATATGACATGTTATTATTGATTTAATTAACTTTGTTAGAACTTATCATTCTGTTATGATTTTCACAAAAATCAATTACTAAATAGTGTCAAAATTGACAAAAAATAGTTTTTAAAACAAATATTATATTATTAATTGTTATTTTATTCTTAAAAATCTAATGTTAGGCCAAATTACTTATATGAGGTTATATATATTAATAATAAACAACTTGGGGTTCGTTTGTCTTGATATAGTAAGTTTATTATCCTTATAGTATAATAACACAAGAAGACACGGTAAAAGTAAAATTATTAAAATTAATGTTAAATCTAACTGATAAGGTTAAAATGGGAACCTAAACTTGTATAAATTCTATTAGATGAAAGGATTTATACCCATCCACACCTTATCTTCTAAATAAATCAATTTGGATCTATTTAAAACCGATCATGACTTTATAATAAAATAATATTTTTAGTTATTCCAAAGGTGCCCCTCTCCTCCCTTATAAAAGGGCACCTCCTCCCTCTCTTCCTCACACCACATTGAGCCTTCAAGATCTTCCAACCCCTGACCTTTTCTCCTCTAAACTTCCCTAGAGACATCCTAGAGGTCATGGTCTTCTTCAGAGGCCAATTTTAGTTCCCTAAAAGAAGGTCTCAAAGAAGCACTTCAAAGAAGAGGTAATATCCATTACCGACCCTTTCCAATTTCTTTCTTCTTCAACTTCTTCTTATTTAGTTGTTTCATTATTAAGTAATAACATAAGTATCACTCATATACTGATATGTTATTATATGTATGAAACAACCCTATTTAACCATCTATTCATCCTACGGAAAATAAAATCACCGCGCGTGCGTACGTACGGAATACCGTCTCCACGCCGTGGTGTAATCTATTTTCCACCACCACCTTGATTGGATGGGTATAATGGTGTAAATAATTACTATATATGACTATTATAAAGTGGTATTGATTCTGAAATAGTATAAATACACTCCAATACAATTCCACGATCATAGGAACGATATCATCACTCGTGCGTACGTACGGAATACCGTCTCCACGATGTGATGCGACTCATTCTACATGATCTTCATTTCATAATGATCAAATAAATGAATTAAATGAATGAATATGATATATATTACACTAATACCATTCTTGAAATGAGGTATTTATAACCTAAAGAGAAGAATAAGAATTTATTCGACAAAACACGCATAAGAACAAAAAGTTATAAACACCCGAATAACAAGTAGCAATGAAATATTACTACTAAGAAGCTAATAATATGACCATATATGATATCATAAAAATAATTATGATTATGTAATAATTCAATAACATTATTTAAATCATTATACAAGAGGTTCGGACACTTACAAAGCATGTTAGACCTAAGGTAAGGGAAAATATCACAATCTCATTTTTATCCGAGATTGTTTATACTTTGGTATTTACTGGGGTGTATTTTATCATTCACATCCATGTTTCCTCAATATTTCATATTTATATCCTTATACAATAGTTTATATCCAATTTTACCCTTCTATGAGTTTGTAGTAAAAGATAGGAAAGGAATCTTTTGTCGTTTTTCGTATGAGGTACTTTTTGACTTTTCCGACAAAAGTACAATGAATGTTTTTTTAACTTATACGGCATGAATGGATTTTTAAAACATTATTTCCAAGAATCCTACTTTACAAGTTTTCAAGTTTATTTATAATCAACTTCTTTTAGTTATAATTTTATGACATGTTAAGAAATGAAAAGTGTTTTTGAAGTAGAAAGGATATTTTGCTCAAGAATGGAGTTCAAGTGTTTTATAAAAATTATTTTCCATCTAAGATAATATTGGGTTCTGTTTATATCCCTATTATTACATGGATTTGATTATTTTGTGATGGAAATATTTTTATGAATTCCTTTATCTTATATGAATTATTTTATGATGTCATGTTGTTTAAGAATCCCATTTTTATTACATGGGTTATGCTATGATGTATGGTTTATGATTTTGTGGCACACATAAGAATGGTATCATTATGAGATGGGTGGCTCCTATATCTCCCTCCAATGCATTGGGTAAAGATTTTATATCTCATGAGATAGACATGGCTGTAACGGTAGGTGATACTGGTTCAGTGAGACAGGACTGAATCGAGGAGTGAACTCGGTTCAGAAATGGACTTTGTCCACTAAGATAGTCTTGGCAATGAGTCTTGACAAATAAGAAATGATTCTCTATGATTATGTGTGTATGCCACAAAGTTTCAGGTTTTATGTTATAATTATTGGGATTAAATTTCACTTCTATGATTTATCCCATGTTATGATATTATGATCTATTTTGCAGGATAAGATTTCCAAAATTTATGTTCTTATGTATATGATGTGATTGATATTTATTTTTTTACCCTTAATGAGAATTTGAGCTCACCCTTTTGTATGTTTTATTTCCCCAGGTCAGGAAGAAGGTTATTAAGTAGAATATGCCAAAAAGAAACTCTAGATATGATGAAATAAATGGGAGGCAAAGTAGATGCTTTATGAACCAGTTGTTTATGTTTCCCAGTTTCTAAAGTCACTATACCTATACGGTCCTTTCTTGGTTTTGTTATATGATGTAATAAGTGTGCTTCAATTCTGAAGTAATAACAATGTATGTAAAGTATGGGTCATTATAGTTGGTATCAGAGGAAAGGTATAGTCAATCTTTGGAAACTAGGATGTAAAAGCCTTAGTAAGAACCATAAGGATAAGTCTAAGAATAGAACACAATATTAGTGTTTTAGAAATGGCCATGAATAACCTAGGATAAGACCTTAAGTGTGAAATTTTATTCTTGATTATGTGGTTTTCCTATTATAATTAGTGTTGCTCACACTATTCTTGTTGGTTTTAGTCAATGGCTGGAACCCGAAAGAACCTTGTTAATGCAGAATGCGACGGGCAATGCAATGATTGTCCCCCTGAGCAACCAAACATTATGGGAGTAGGAATGAAAAATCTTGTAGCCATGATCACACAACTATCTCAAGCTATGAATCATGCAGGACATCCAAACGAGCAAAGGAAGGAGCAACATTTTGTTGAATCCTTCATGAGACAACATCCACCTTCATTCAGCGGGTCTACTGATCCATTATTTTCTGAACAATGGATTAGTACTAATGAAAAGATATTTTCAGTTCTTCAATGTTATGAGCATGATAAAGTCATCCTAGCAGTGTATCGTTTTGAGGGTGATGCTGATCAAGGGTGGAATCTTTTTAAGAATACGAGGGAAAGGGATGAAATTGAGTCCATGGAATGGGACGAGTTCAAGAACGTATTTTTCAATAAGTACTTCCCTCGTATTCTCTGAACAAAAATGGAGAAAGAGTTTCTTGAACTGAAGCAATAAGATAATGAATCTGTTGGTACCTATGAAGAAAATTTTTCAAGACTTGCAGGGTATGATTCTGGTATTATTATCCAACCTGAGAGTAAGATCAATCGATTCTTCAGTGGCTTAAAACCAAGTCTTCGAAGGGCCTTAGCAATAAGGGACTTCAATAGTTACGAGGAAATCGTTCAATGTTCTCTCAAAGTTGAGATGGAGATTGGAGTAACGCATCAGTCATATGGGTTTTATAAGAAGAGGAAAATGGAATTTAAAGGAAAATCTAAAGAGCACACTGAAAAGAAGATGAGCTTTCCCTTATGCACAAAGTGTGGAAAGAAAGATGGAGGGAGTTGTTTTAAAGGGACAAGTAAATGTTTCAAATGTGGAAAGGAACATCATTGGGCATTTGAATACCGCGATGATGGGAAGAAGATGTATAATGATGAAAACAAGGGAATGGATACCCAGAATGAACCTACTGCACTTCAATGTTTCATGTGCAAGGAGATGGGACATTATGCCAATCAATGCCCAAATCCAATGGTTGATGATGATGGTCGACATCAACAAACTCTTAAGGCTAAAGACAATGGAAAGTCACATGCAATTTCTATCAGCGATGTGGAGTATGATAACGATGTGGTGAAAGGTATACTTACCATCCACTCTAAAGTAGCAATTGTTTTATTTGATTCTGGATCCACCCACTCCATTATTTCTGAAGAATTTTGTAAGGATATCACCTTATTACCTCAACAGTTAGATGTTGAGTTAGCTGTGACAACCCCTAATGGCACAACAGTCGCATCAAAAGTTTATAATTATTCTCCGATTGAAGTTTGTGGGAAAGTGCTTCCTGCAAATCTTGTGATCCTTCCTATAGTGGAATTTGATGTGATTCTTGGCATGGATTGGCTTTCTCTACATGGAGCAAATATCAATTGCCAAATATGGGAAGTCACATTTCATATTCCAGATCAATCTATGATCGTCTATCGATGCAAGGATGAACATAACCTTCCAGTGGAAATTCCTTCCATATTATGGGTCTTGATTCCACTAAAAGAAGGTTATTTATCTAAAATGGTTGGTGAGAAACTCACAATTAAGAATATGCCCATTGTACAGGAGTTTGATGATGTATTTCCGGAGGAATTACCGGGTCTTCCACCGAATCGTGAAGTTGAGTTTTCAATAGAACTCGTACCGGGTGCTTTGCCTATTTCAAAGACACCTTATAGAATGTCCCCAATTGAGTTGCAGGAATTGAAGAAGCAACTCCAAGAGAATCTTGATAAGGGGCTCATATTCCCTAGTGCGTCACCTTGGGGAGCACCTGTTCTGTTTGTTAAGAAGAAAGATGGATCAATGAGACTCTGCATTGATTATCAAGAACTTAAGAAGATCACTATCAAGAACAAATATCCTCTCACGCGCATTGATGACCTATTTGACCAACTACGCGGAGCTCAATACCTTTACAAGATTGATCTTTGTTCAGGGTATCATCAATTAAGGGTCAAAAGGGAGGACTTACCAAAGACGACTTTCCGTACAAGTTATGGACACTATGAATTTATAGTTATGCCATTTGGTCTTACTAATGCCCCTGCTATCTTCATGGATATGATGAATAGAGTCTTTAGAGACTATCTTGATCAGTTTGTGGTAGTCTTTATAGATGATATTCTTGTATATTCAAAGATCAAGGAAGAACATGAAGATCACTTGAGAATTATATTGAAGAACCTGAGAAAAGAGAAGCTTTATGCAATATTTACCAAGTGTGAATTTTGGCTTCAAAAAGTTTCATTTTTGGGTCACATAATCTCAAAAGAGGGGATATCTGTGTATCCAGCAAAAACAGAGGTTATCAAAAGATGGTCGAGACCAACTACAGTGACTAAGATCCGAATTTTTCTTGGTTTGGCTGGATATTATCGACGTTTTGTGAAAGATTTTTCACGATTATCTAATCCACTCACCAAGTTGACTCGGAAAGGAGTTAAGTTTGTTTGGACGGGGAAATGTGAAGAGAATTTCACGGAGTTGAAAAGAATGTTATCCAGTGCACCTGTGCTCACACTGCCTTGTAGTGGAGAATGGTTTGTGATCTACAGTGATGCATCCAAGAAGGGATTGGGGTGTGTTCTTATGCAAAATGATATGGTGATAGCTTATTCCTCGCGACAGTTGAAAATACATGAGCAAAATTACCCAACTCATGATTTGGTGTTAGCTGCGGTATTCTTTGCATTAAAGATTTGGAGGCATTACCTTTATGGTGAAGGGTGTGATATTTATACTGATCATAAAAGTTTAAATTATATTTTCACACAAACGGAGCTGAATATGCGCCAAAGAAGATGGTTGGAGCTGATTAAGGATTATGACTGCTCAATCAATTACCACCCTGGGAAAGCAAACAAGGTGGAAGATGCATTAAGTCGACAAGACCATGCCAGTTTATCCATGATGAGGATCACAAAAGATCCAATATTTATGGATTTACAAAGAATGGATCATGGAATTATAATGGAAGGGGAAAAATCTTATCTTTCTCAAATGAATGTTCAACCATATATACATGTGAAGATTAAAGAGGCACAGAAAGAAGATGTCGAGTTACAAAAGAAGGTGAGAAATGTTCCTGAATTCAACCTTGATTGTGATGGGATAATAAAGATCAGGAATAAGGTTTGTGTTCCTCCCATCCCCGAATTAAAGAAGGAGCTGCTAGATGATGATCATAGTTCTTCATTCTCTATTCATCCTGGAAGCACGAGGATGTATAGGGACCTAAAAAAGTACTTCTGGTGGGATGGCATGAAAAGAGATGTTGCTGAATATGTCTCTCGATGCTTGGTTTGTCAGCAAGTTAAAGCTGAGAGACAGAAGTCTAAGGGGATGTTACAACCATTACCCATACCCGAATGGAAATGGGAAAACATCACTATGGACTTTGTCACAGGACTTCTGAAAACATCCAAAGGCAATAATGCTATCTCGGTCATAGTTGATCATCTTACAAAGTCTTCACACTTCATTGCTATTAGAGAGGAGTTCTCTCTGGATCAGCTTTCCAGGATATATGTAAAGAAAGTGGTAAGATTTCATGGAGTACCACTTTCTATTATATCTGATCGGGATATGAGATTTACCTCGAAGTTCTAGAAAAGTCTTCAGCATACTCTGGATACGGAGTTGAGTTTCAGCACTTCTTATCTTCCTCAGACAAACGGTCAGTCTGAGAGAACAATTCAAACTCTAGAAGATATATTGAGAGCTTCCGCTATGGATTTCAAAGGTGTTTGGGATCAACACATACCTTTGGTGGAATTTTCATATAATAATAGCCTTCACTCCAGTATTCAGATGGATCCTTATGATGCTCTCTATGGAAAGAAATGCAGGACTCCAACTTGCTGGGATGAAGTTGGGGAAAGAAAGCTATTAGGACCTGATCTCATTGATGAAATGGAAGAAAAGGTCAGATCTATTCAACAACACATAAGAGCAGGTCAGAGTCGACAGAAAAGATATGTCGACAGCCGAAGAAAAGACCTAGAGTTTGAAGTGGGAGATAAAGTGTTCTTACGGATATCTCCCTGGAAGAGAGTCGTGATATTTGGAAAGAAGGGGAAGTTGAGCCCTAGATATATCGGTCCTTTCAAAATACTGGATCGTGTTGGGAAGGTAGCTTACCGAATGGCGCTTCCACCGAATCTCTCTCAAGTTCACGATGTGTTCCATGTATCTATCCTGAGAAAGTACATACCTGATCCTTCACATGTACTTAGCTCAGAAGTTGTACCACTGGAGCAAGATCTTTCTTATGAAGAACAACCGATAGAGATTCTGGATCATAGCGAAAAATTCCTACGAAACAAGACCACTCGATTGGTGAAAGTTTTATGGAGGAACCACCAATTAGAAGAAGCTACATGGGATCTTGAGGATATGATGAGGGAGAGGTATCCTCATCTATTTGTTACAAAGTGACGAATTTTGAGGGCGGAATTCATTTTAAGGGGAGTAGAATGTAACACCCCAGACTTTTATGTGAAATATTTTGTTTTTATGTTATATAAATCATCAAAGGAATCTTTTACTACACACAACACTAGCTTGGCTTTCTTTACATGCAACTTCGGACTTCCTCGATAGCTTGCGTCGTACGCAATATCGAGTTTCACTAAACAATGATATGCTATTAAAATATTATTAAAACTAGCCGTTATGAATAGTAATAACCAATTTTTAAAATTTTTAAAATTTTATTTTTCAAAATGGACTTTATTTTTGAACTCGGAATATTGAAATTATCCTAGTGTGAAATTTTGGTATTTTTATGAAAACATTCAATTTTTGATGAATAGTGAAACTACTAAGTGGCTGTTAAAAAAAACTGAATTTTTCATAAAACTTAATTTTACCGCTTCTGTGAGTGGAATTTCAAAAATCCGAGAGACACGGTTGATGTCAGTAAGTAAATTGTGGTTCAATGAGATGAAAATAATTTTTTGGTGAATAGTAACATTTTACGTTTTTTACCACGGTTAAAAGTAAATAGGGTAATTAAGGGTAAAAATGATATTATTATTACCCTAACACATGTCCTAATTCTATTGTACAAGTGTAATTCGACCAAAAACAAACTTAGGAATAAAATATGACCAATTAGGCCCACTTGGATTAGATTAGGACATTTATTATTAATTTATTTAAAGAAGGGTTAAAATAGTTAAAATCAAATATTAATAACTAAATAATTTTTAATATGGGGTTACACATATGATAAATTAGACTATAAATATTCATTATAAATATAAAAATATTTCTTACATAATGGTATTTTATTTGTAATTTTTAGACATTAAATAATTTAATTTATTTATGACACAATGATGATGCAGTAATTATCTTATTAATGAAATATTGACATAATTGATGTTATAAATACCCAAATAAATATAATTTGAGACTTTTTATTAATTTCACTAATTTTATAGGTTAATACGATATGTTAGTATTGATTTAATTACCTTTTTTCGAACTTATCAATCTGTTATAATTTTCACAAAAATTAATTACTAAATACTGTCAAAATTTACATAAAATAGTTTTTTAAACAAATATTACATTATTAATTGTTATTTTATTCCTAAAAATATAAGGTTCGGCCCAATGACTTAGATAAGGTTATATATATTAATAATAAACAACTTGGGGTTCGTTTGGATTGATATAGTAAGTTTATTAACCTTATAGTATAAGAACACAATAAGACACGGTAAAAGTAAAATTATTTAAATTAATGTTAAATCTAAATGATATGGTTAAAATAGGAACCTAAACTTGTCTAAATTCTATTGGATGAGAGGATTTCGACCCATCCCTACCTTATCCTCGAAATAAAGCAATTTGGAGCTATTTAAAACCGAACTTGACTTTATAATAAAATAATATTTTTAGTTATTCCAAAGGTGCCCCTCTCCTCCTTTATAAAAGGGCACCTCCTCCCTCTCTTCCTCACACCACTTTGAGCCTTCATTCTCCCCCAAACCCTGAAATTGTATCCTCTCCACTTCCCTAGAGACATCCTAGAGGTCCTTGTCTTCTTCAAAGACCATGTTTAATTCCCTAAAAGGAGGTCACAAAGAAGCACTTCAAAGAAGAGGTAATATCCATTACCGATCCTTTCCAATTTCTTTCTTTTTCAACTTCTTCTTCTTTAGTTGTTTCATTATGAAGTAATAAAATAAGTATCAATCATATACTGATATGTTATTATAAGTATGAAACAACCCTATTTAACCATCTATCCATCCTTCGGAAAATGAAATCACCGTGCGTGCGTACGTACGTAATACCGTCTCCACGCCGTGGTGTAATCTATTTTCCACCACCAACTTAAATGGATTGGTATAATGGTGTAAATAATGACTATATATGACTATTATAAAGTGATATTGATTCTGAAATAGTATACATACACTAAAATACAATTCCACGATCATAGGAATGATATCATCACTCGTGCGTACGTACAGAATACTATCTCCACGATGTGATGCGACTCGTTCTACATGATCTTCATTTCATAATGATTATATAAATTAATTTAATGAATGAATATGATATATATTACACTAATAAAATTCTGCAATGAGGTATCTATAACCTAAAGGGAAGAATAAGAATTTATTCGACAAAACACTCATAAGAACAAAAATTTATAAACACCCGAATAACAAGTAGAAATGAAATATTACTACTAAGAAGATAAGAATATGACCATATATGATATCATAAGAATAATTATGATTCTGGAATAATTAAATAACATTATTTAAATCATTATACAGGAGGTTCGGACACTTACAAAGCAAGTCGGACCTAAGGTAAGGGAAAATATCACAATCTCATTTTTATCTGAGATTGTTTATACTTTGGTATTTACTGGGGTGTATTTTATCATCCACATCCATGTTTCCTCAATATGTAATATTTATATCCCTATAAAATATTTTATATCCAATTTTACCCTTTGGTGAGTTTTTAGTAAAAGATATGAAAGGAATCTTTAGTTGTTTTTCGTACGAGGTATTTTTTGACTTTTCCGAGAAAAGTACGAGGAATGTCTTTTTTAACTTATACGGCATGAATGGATTTTTAAAAAATTATTTCCAAGAAGCTTCCTTAACAAGTTTTCAAGTTTATTTTTAATCAACTTATTTTATTTATAATCTTATGACATGTTATGAAATGAAAAGTTTTTTTGAAGTAGAGAGGATATTTTCCTCAAGAATGGAGTTCAAGTGTTTTATCAAAATTATTTTCCATCTAAGATAATATTGGGTCTTGTTTCTATCCCTATTATTACATGGATTTGATTATGTTGTGATGGAAATATTTTTATGAATTCCTTTATCTTATATGAATTGTTTTATGATTTCATGTTGTTTAAGAATCCCATTTTTATTACATGGTTATGCTATGATGTATGGTTTATGATTTTGTGGCACACATAAGAATGGTATCATTATGAGATGGGTGGGACCTATATCTACCTCCAATGCATTGGGTAATGATTTTATATCTCATGAGATAGACATGGCTGTAACGGTAGGTTATATCGGTTCAGTGAAACAGGACTCAAACGAGGAGTGAACTTGGATCAGAAATGGACTCTGTCCACTAAGATAGTTTTGGCAATGAGTCTTGACTAATAAGAAATGATTCTCTATGATTATGTGTGTATGCCACAAAGTTTCAGGTTTTATGTTATTATTATTGGTATTACATTTCACTTCTATGATTTATCCCATGTTATGATCTCTTTTGCTGGATAAGATTTCCAAAAGTTATGTTCTTATGTATGTGATGTGATTGATATTTCTTTTGTTTACCCTTACTGAGAATTTGAGCTCACCCTTTTGTATGTTTTATTTCCACAGGTCATGAAGACGGTTATTAAGTAGAATATGCCAAAAAGGGACTCTAGATATGATGAAATAAATTGGAGGCAATGTAGATTATTTATGAACCAGTTCTTTATGTTTCCCAGTTTCTAAAGTCACTATACCTATACAATACTTTCTTGATTTTGTTATATGTTGTAATAAGTGTGCTTCAATTATGAAGTAATAACAGTGTATGTAAAGTATAGGTCGTTATACCACATCTAATAAACTGGGAGAGCAATCATAGAAATTGATTCTAGGGAAATGATAAGTTAGGCTAGGGCCTCGACAATGAAGCACTACCACGACTGGCTGCCAACCCTGGCCACTGATGTCACCACAATTTGACCTCCACAGTGGAAAAAAAATTTGAATATCCACACAGCTATGGGGACAATAGAAATGTTAGTTTAAATAGGGAAATAAAGAAAAAGGGATAGATAAGGTTAGAGAAATGTTCTGGTCTCCCCCACCGAGGCACCACTATAAATTCCAAGAATTCTCCATGTAATTTTTTTAATTATATAGAATTATTATGAATCCATGAAAATTAACGGCACATGATTCTAAGGCCCAGTGTGCCGGGAATGAATTTCTAAATTTTTTTTCAGGTACATCTTGTGAACATGTGAATGCCGTTTTGTAACTTTTTATCCGGTTCTTGGAGTTGAAATCTGAGGATACTATTGAACTCGCAACACCAATATTCACATAAAGAGACCTTAACCTCAATCATAGAAGGTCGTGGGTGGGAGTTAGTTTTTTGGATTTTCGTGGGAGAAGAAAAATAAAATAAGTAACTTTTTATTCTTTCTTGAAACATCCATTTTGAATCATGGTGGTGGGGACCACCCGAACTCTTTTTTTAATGTGAGTTTACTCTTAAAATTCCCCCAATTAATGTGACAACATTAATTGAGTTAATAAACATAACTCAATTAAAGTGGTCTCCTCACCTATCGTGGGGGAGATCGTTGGAAAACTATTTTGCAGGAGAACACTTGGTGGAGGAAACTTGGATGCTCCAATGAAGAATAAAAAACACTATGGATCAATAATGTTGAACTGATATTAAAGAGTGGTTCAAAAGAGTGTTGCGGGGGTGTCAGAAATTGGTGTCGTCATCATCTTTGTCTTCTTATTCATTCCATCACCAACAATCGAGGTTGGGAAATCGTTAATTATGTTCATCATGATGAATTATTGATTTCAATTTATGAACATCCTACTACCGACTTCAAGTGGAGGGTACATGCTAAACGAGAATGGCCTGATCCCTTAGATACATTAATGTCGATGTGTTCTTCACAGTGGATTGACGGGTTGAGTAGAACCTGACCACGTTGCTGATGACTGATGCCAATAGGGTACAAGGTAGCGGTGCAACCGCGCCGATGGTGGATGATGCGCCCCATCAGCCGTGACAGGGGAAGGTGGTGGCTGGATCACCGTCAGACCACATGGATGTAGGGTGGTGCACGTTTGCGCCACCGATAGAGGAGGATGAGGCTGTGACTTCTTATCAATGGTGGTTCTCCAAGAGGGCGGCCGACACCTAGTCGGCCACTGGAGGACAGCGGCGTCGTCGCACCGCTGGGAGAAGAGCTAGTCGGAGCCCCGAATGGCCACGTCACACAGAGAGGGACCACTCTT
This sequence comes from Viscum album, assembly GCA_963277665.1. Taxonomy (NCBI): domain Eukaryota; kingdom Viridiplantae; phylum Streptophyta; class Magnoliopsida; order Santalales; family Viscaceae; genus Viscum; species Viscum album. Next base: position 943,783,521 of record OY728129.1, read on the forward strand.
GTGGGCCCTACATTCCAAAAAGTGGTGCCAACTAGTGCCACCAGGATGGAAAAAACCAAATGATCATTTGGTCATTTTGAAATCCGGTAGGAGCCTCCCCCGGTGTTGGCTAGGGCAGAACATGCCACGGCGGGCCACCTCGACCGCAGGCTGCACCGCGGGCCGCCCAGCATGCCGAGCCCACTACAGGCCATCCCTTCTAAGTCAGACTTGTCCCAGGTTAGGTCGATCCAAACTAGGACGGGTCGGGTCAGTCCGACCGGGTCGAACCGAACCCGGGCCCATCTGAACCCAAATAAGCCTTTTGGCCATATCTTGAGAACCAAGCATCTATTTGATGAACCATCTGTAATATTGGATTCCATGGATCAATATGGTATTTTGGGTATAATCTACTTGTGTTTTGGATAATGTTGGAGTACGTCCAGGATAGATCGAACCTGAATCCAATAGGTCCCTCAGAACAGAAAATGCTAATAACTTACAAAATGAACGTTCAATTAAAATGTCATCTATTGTGTTGGGACCCTTATGACATGGTGGTACTTTGAGATACTTCTTCATTGGAATTCATGGAATTTGATGTACCGACAGATTTCTTGAGGTGCGGATCCTCCCTGAATCAAGAGCGCTTAGTGTGGGAACCCTGTGGTAGGTTGTACTTGAAGAATCTCCAGATACTATGTGGGTCATATTTGGATCTTGTGTAGGTCAACATCTACCAATCCTGTGTGGGTCATCTATAGATCCTGTGTGGGTCAACATCAGATCCTTTGTGGATCATCTTCAGATCCTCTGTGGGTCATCATAAAACATGTGTGGGTCAACAGCAGAGCTTCTCTACGAAGTAAGTTTATCTAGTAATAAATCTAATCAACTATACCTACATAATCATGTTATACCATGTATGATCTAAGTCTATACCTTGGTGTTACACTTATATATGGTTATACCATAATGTTATTCTTTTGTGCGTCCTTACATTTGTGGTACTTACCTTCATGGTGTTACCCGTGTGGTGCTTCTATCTTTGTGGTGTTACCTTTTTGGTACTTCTACCTTCGTGGTGTTACCATTGTTGTATACTTCCCTCACATGTGAGATGAGTATATATTGATGTCTTAGGTATATATATAGGCATATACTTAAGTAGTGATGATTAATATTGCTTTGTACTTTGAAATTTAGGTCTTTCTTCGTGGTTTAACCTTTGTGGATTCAAGAGAGACCTTCAGGGGTATCGAGGTCCCTACTGAGTATCATTATACTCACCCCTACGAGGGAAAAACCCAGACCTTGTTGTGTCTTGTGAAGATGATGTGAAGCGCTGATTGAGTTAGAGGGTACCAGGTCTGGAGGTGGCTCATAGGGGTACATTAGATGAGGCAATCCACAGAAATAGTCGTTCAAGAGTTGTACCTAGCCTTCAGGTAGGATCTTTGTCGGGTGTTCACTAGAGTTGTTCTCAGTTTTACTTTTACTTTCCAGTTGTGCTTGTATTTTATCCCCTTTACATACTATACACACCTTGTTTACAATATAGTTTACTTTGTACTTGTGTCTTGTTGTGTGCTTCATTTTTTTTGAGTTTACATGTTTAAAGTCAATGCTTTCCCAGTTTTAGGGATATGCATTTCCAGTGCTGGTCGCCAACCCCTGACCTATGAAAGTTGGTCTTGGGGTAGTCACGACAAGAGCCCTGAAGGACCATTCATTAAAAATTGGTATCAGATGAGTTGGTTCTATAAATGAACTTGGAATCTGATCTTTTGATTCCTCAATAGTGTTAAGTGAGATGAGTGTGGTTTTCAGTTTGGGAAATATTTTTTTGGTGCGGCGGCTGACGTATCCATACACCACGACCCTGACTTCTGACTTCTAACTCAATGACTGAAAACAGTAATTGTGTTTGTGTCTTGGAAAAATTTTATTTTCGATCTTTTCGAGTAAGATCACGAGGTAAAACCTATTCATTGTGGTGCACCTGTTTATTTTAGGATGCCTCCACGAAGACAGCCAACCCGAGTTCTAGGTAGAGTACGCGATGACAGCCCACCGAGCAACGATGCTTCTGTACGGGGCCCCCTTTTGGTAGTTGTACCATCTGGTGGTGTACTAGAAGCACCACTACCCATTTGGCAGCCGATGCCACCAGCCCCAGCAGTAGAGGATACATGCCGCTTGAGTGCGTTGCACAAGTTTCAGCGCCAGAGGCCATAGCGGTTCTAGAGAGAGATGAATCCACCAGTGGCTGAGGACTTGCTGGAGGCCGTGGTTAGAGTTTTTCGACTGGTAGGGACACCAGCTAATCTCTGGGTGATCCTTGCCACCAGTCTATTTTTAGGCGGCATCAGGTAGATGGTCTAGCTTGATGCTCCAGGTTCATGATGTGTTCACATCATCTAGGCGGACTTTGAGATACTTTTAAGGGAAGATTTCGTCCCTGAAACTGTACGCTCAATGCATATACAGGAGCTTCTCCACATTCAGTAGGGTAGCATGAACAAGCCTCAGTATTCAGTGAGTTTCACCAACATCTCGCGTTATTCCAATGACATGGGTTGGGACCCTATTTTCAGGTCCCAGACTGTTGAGAAGGGGCGCAGATGGGAGATTAGAACTTCTGTAATTTCTCTCATCATCCAGAAACAGGTGGGGGTGTTAGAGAAAGTAATCTTAGAATATTTCTTCTTTGTTGAGCAGTCACTAACAGAGAGACCTTCCACCAGATGAAACATAGAAGAGTCTTCTGTAGATTGAATTAGATAAATGACATAGAGGTCCAAGAGGACAAGACCTATAGGTGAACGACTACAGGATACAGGGTCGGTCATGTGGGGATCTCGAGACTGAGTAGGACAGGAAAGGAGTAGGTAGTGTTACTCATGCGGTAGGCAGGGTCATATGGCTCACAACTTCTCGACCCATCATATAGACGACCGTCAGACAGTCGAAGGACTACCTGGGCTGTGGTGAAGATTTGATCGGGGAGGTCCGCATGCAGCAAGAGGACATGGCAGGGGAGCTAGACGTGCACTAGTTGGTGGGTGGAAATTCAAGGTTCTATCTCCACCACCTATAGGTGGTCCACCCAAAGAAAAGGGAGAAGGAGTACATGGACGAGCTCAGCTCTAGGATGCTAAGGCATATGACCACGACGGTCCATAAATGATTCGAGATACGATTTGTGTCTACTCTACCTTAGCTGCAGTACATATCGACACAGATGCCAGTCAATCTTTTATTTCAAAAAACCTCGTTTGGAGCTCGGAGATTCATGTGGGGCTGTTGGCTCGATCCTTACTTCTAGAGACTCTAACAAGAGAGGATTCAATAATTAAAAAATGGGTTCGATAGTGTGAGTTTACTCTATGAGGAGGTAGCCTCATCTAGGATCTTCTAGTAGTGGTTTTTAGGCCATACGACGTCATCTGGAGTATGGATTGGTTATCTACATTCCATTCATAGATTGACTATATTCGGGGAAACATGTGGTGTGTCCATGAGGATGAGACTATGCTTATCTTTCACCGGCGAGAAGGGAACCTTTTTAGCATAGGGTAGACTAACCTGGAGGAAGGTGCAACCAATCACACATTAGTTGTCATTCCTTACACTCTGAGTTGTTGATATTGAGAGTTTGAACTATCCTGTAGTGGAGGACTAGTATGCATATGTTTTCCCTGATTATGTTTTTGGTCTACCTCCTTGTAGAGAGGTGGGAATTTATATCGACTTGTACCCCGAGATGATACCGATATCTAAACCAGCATATTAGATAGATCCGCGGAGCTTCAAGAGTTGTGAGTACAGGTGGAGGAGATGCAGAGCAAGAAGTTAAATAGGACCAGTGTTTCACCTTGGCCAGCCACAATTCTATTCACGAAGAAGGTGGATGGGAGTTTGAGACTCTGTGTGGATTATCAGCACCTGAAAAAGGTGACCATGAATAAAAAGTACCCATTACCAAGGATTGATGATCTTTTTGACCATACGAAGGGATCATGATGGTTTTCAAAGATAAACTTCAAATAAATCTATCAACAACTGAATTTCTAATATGAATATGTGAATAATACAACCTTCAGATGTCGGTATGACAATTATGTGTTCTTGGTTATGCCATCCTGCTTAAGCAATGCCCCAACAGTGTTTATGAGACTTATAAACAAGATCTTCATGTCATACCCCGATTGATTTGTAGTAGTCTTAAACAATGACATCCGGATATACACACCTACGGAGGAGGAGCATTCCTTTCATCTGCAAATAGTTCTGGACACACTCCGAGAGCACCATCTTTAGGGAATTCTCTTAAAGTGTCAGTTATGGATCTGAGAATTTCACTTCATGGGACATGTTATATCAGTTTTTGGAGTTGCGGTGGATCTAGAAATGACCAAGGTTGTGCTTTCATCGGATCCACCCATGGGTGTGATGGAGGTGTGGAGTTTCCTGGGTTTGGCCGGTTACTACCGGAAGTTTGTGACTGACTTTTCCAGAGTTGTGTCACCCTTATCTGCATTCATGATGAAGGGGAAACTATTTTTATCATTAGAGAGATTCCATCTAAGTTTCCAGGAGTTGATGCAGTGACTGACGAGTTCCCCAATCATGGGGCTACGAGAGGCGAGTGTTCGGTATGTAGTCTACTACGACACATCTGGGACCGGACTCAAATGTGTCCTATTGTAGGAGTGAGCAGTGATTGTGTATGGTCCTCGATAGCTGAGAAAACATGAGAAGAACTACGTTACCCATGACCTGGAGTTAGCAGTAGTGGTCATTTCCATGAAGATGTGGTGACATTACTTGATGGGCGAATGTTTTATAGTCTACTCTGAACGCAATAGTCTTAGGTATATATTCTCTCAGAATAACCTGAACTGAAGACATCACCATTGACTTGAGTTCTTCTAGGACTATGACTTTGAGATATTCTAAACTCTTGGGAAGGGGAACGCTGTAGTAGATTCAATTATAAGGAGATCTGGTATACAACTGTTGTGTGAGGTGACAAAGAAGCTAGCCACTGTGCAGATACCCTATGTGGATCAAGATTAAGTAGCTTATCTTCAGTCTCTGGCAGTCACTCCCCCACTCTTTTAGCGATTCTAGGAGGCACGGCTTGGGGACACTAATTTTCAGGCTCAACGTGCTTAGATGTCCACATGATAGGAACCTGATTGATTATTTAAAGGTGGGGAGCATGAGGACATACAATATTACTGATGGGGATTAGGGAAGAAGTGTTGAGGGAATTCCAAACATCCCCTATAGTGGTACATCTAGGAGAGGGAAAGATGTACCAAGACCTTTGGCATCATCACAGGTGGTCGGAAATGAAGATATAATTGGTAAGGTTTGTCCAACTATGCCTCGCTTTTCTACAAATGAAGGCATAGCATTAGGTTCCAACATGCTTAGTTCTTCCATATAAGTGCCAGAGTGGATGTGGGATGTAATATCCATGTACATCATGACAGGACTTCACTGAACATTTTGGGGTCATTATTCTATCTGGGTGACCGTTGACCGAATCACCATGTCAGTCCACTTCCAACCTACCATAGATTAGGGATCAGTAGAGGGCTAGGGATGCCTCTAAGTACATGATATTGTACAAATTTAGGGATTACCTTCTACAATATTCTCAGATAATGATGCACAATTTACTTCTTGTTTATGGAATGGGGTGTAGGAGGCGTTCAAGACACATATTTGACTGAGAACCACCTTTCATCCTCAAACTGATGGTCAGACCAAGAGAACCATTCAAACCTATGAGGACATGCTCTATGCTTGCGGCCTTGATTTTATCCATAGTTGAGAGGATCAATTACCTTTTATGGAGTTCACTTACAACAAAAACTATCACTCCACTATCGGTAGGGAACCATTTGAGGCATGGTATGGTCGACCTTACAGATCACCTCTGTGCTGGACCGACCAAGAGGAGCAACACTCATGGGACCAGAGATGGTATGACCTACCATAGAGAAGGTGGAGGTAATCCAGGAGAGGATGGAGACTGTATAGAGCAGGAAAAAGTCTTATGTGGATAGGACATGGAGACCTCTCGAGTTCGAGGATGGTGACCATGTCTTCTTACTTGTCTCACCTTGATGGGGTTTGTGGAGATTTGGTCGGGTGGAAAGTTATCTCTAAAGATCATCAGACCCTTCATAGTCCTCAAAAGAGTTGGAAAGGTGGCATACCGCTTAGGTATTCCCTCTTAGTTGCTCCGAGTGCACGATGTTTTCCACGTATCTCAACTGAGGAGATTCATACATGATCCTTCACAAATCATTGACTTGTTCGAGCTAGACATCAATGATGGGGTGAGGTTTTTTTTTGGTTCTAGTGGAGATTGAGGATCTACAAGAGTGGGTCCTTTGTGAGCAGTTGATACCTCTGGTGCAAGTACGTTGGTAGCATGGGAACCTCCAAGAGATCACATGGTAGCGAGATGCTCAGATTGGTGCTCAGGAACCCCACGTGTTTCCCTGGTTTGTGTTGTGGATTTCGGGGATGCAAAGACCTGAGGTGGAGAGAATGTAATTAACCAAGAATTTTCCATGTATTTTTTTAATTATATGGAATTATTACAAGTCTGTGAATATTAACGACACATTATTTTGATCCCTAGTGTGCTTGAAATGAATTTCTGATGATTTTTTCTGGTGCATTCGATGAACGCGTGAGCAGCATTTTATAACTTTTGAACAAGTGCTCGGTATTGAAATCTGAGGACATGGTTGAACTCAGAGTGCCAGTATTCACGTAAGGAGACATTCATCATGATCTTAGTAGGTTGAGGGTGGGAGATACTTTTTTGGATTTTTGTGGGAGAAGAAATATAAAATAAATATCTTTTTCATTTTCTTTTTTTAAATCCTCCATTTTGATTCATGGTGGTAGGGACCACCTGAACTCCTCTTTTAATGTGAGTTAAATATTAGAGTTACAAAAATCAATGTTCCAACAATTATTTAATTAATAAAAAAACTAAATTAAATTTTGATCCTCACCTCTCATGGGGGAGATTGTTGGAAAAATCTTTTGGAAGAGAACAATTTGTGGAGGAAACTCGGAAGCTCCAAGGAAGAACGAATATCTCTCCAGATCAAGAACATTGAACTGACATTAGAGTGTGGTTTGGAAGCATGTTCTGAGAGTGACCGATGTCTGCATCTTCATCATCTTAGTCTTCTTCCTCACACAATCTCCAACGGTCGAGGCCAAGAAATAGTTAATTCTGTTCTCCGTGATGAATTATTGATTTCAAACAACAAATCGCCTGCTACCCTCTTAGCGTGGAGGGTACATGCTAAATGAACATGGCCTTATCCTTCTGTTACTTCAATGTCAATGTGTTCGTTGTGGTGGATCAACGTGTTGAGTGGAACCTGACCACATCGCCGGTGATCAACGTTGGCAGTGTATAAGGCGGTAGCTGGCACACCGGCTGGCCGCGAAGGAGGCGGAGGTGCAACTATACCGCTAGAGGAGGGTGTTGACCGTCGACTGCTGCAGTGGAATGTGGCGACTGGCATGCCGTCCAGTCACATGGAGTTAGGGCAGCACTAGTCTGCACTGCCTATTGGGAAGGAGGAGGACGTGGCTTCTTCTCCATAGCGGTGAACCCAGAGGGCGGACAACACCCATCTGGCCATGGTAGGACAACAGCGTCATCATGCCACTGGGAGAAGAGCTGGTCGAAGCCACGACAGACCGCATTACGCCGAGCAAGATTGCTCCAATGGGTACAACGTTACAGTGGGAAATGCCATGTTGCACCACAGGGATGACCAAAAATGAAGGACCATTTGGTCATTTGGGAATTCGGGGGGCGCCTTCCCTAGGTGTCAGCTAGGGTGGACCGCACCACGACGAGCAACACCGGCCACCGGCTGCTCCGCGGTCCACCCAGCAGGTCGTGCTTAGTGGGCCGTGCCAAATGGGCCAGGCCTGCCACATCCCAACACTTCCAGGTCAAACCGATTTTGGGGAGGGTAGACCCAAACTGGGTCGGATCAAGCCGGTTCGGGCAGACTAGGTCGGACTGGACCCAGGCCCGTCTGGACCCAAATATGCCTTTTTGGCCATATCTTGAAAACTGAGCATCTGTTTGACAAACTGTCTGCAATAATAGATTCCTTGGATTGAGATGGTACATTTGGTATACTCTACATGATTTTTGAATAATATTGGAGTGCATCAGGGTTGGATCCAACCCAAATCCAACCGGGCCCTCGGAACAGAATTACAAATAACTTTCAGACCGGGTGTCCGATTGATGCGCTGTCTATTGCATTCGGACCTTGATGATGTAGCGATCCTCTGATATAAATATTCATGGGACTTCATGGTACATGATTTGTTGACTGAGGGATTGAGGAGCAGATCCTTCTAGAATCAAGCGTGCTTAGTGCGGGAACCCTATGGCTGGTTGTACTTGAAGAAGCTCCTTGTCCTGTGTGGGTTATCTTCATATCCTATGTGGGTCAGCTTCTACCGATCCTACATGGGACGTCTATAGATTTTATGTGGGTCATATTCAGATCATATGTGGTCATATTTAGATCCGGTGTGGGTTATATTTTATCCTGTGTGGGTCAAAAGCAGAGTTTCTTGATTAAGTAAGTTGATCTAGCAACCAAACTAATCAACTATATTTCTTACTCATGTTTTACCTGGTGTGAGCTGATTTTTAACTTTGTGGTACTCTTTTGTGTGGTGATACCTTCATGGTATTATTCTATGTGGAATTAAATTTTTGGTACTTACCTTCATGGTGTTACCTGTGTGGTACTTCTAGCTTTGTGGTGTTACCTGTGTGGTACTTCTACCTTCGTGGTGTTACCTTTGTGGTGTACATCCCTCAGGTGTGAGATGAGTATATATTATAACCTACATATATTTATGGGAATATATCTAAGTAGTGTTAATGAATATTGCTTCATGATTTGAAATTTAGGTCTTTTTCAATGGTTTATCCTTTCTGGATTCAGAGAGACCTTCTAGGTCTCTGGGTCCCTACTGAGTATCGTTATTCTCACCCCTGCATGGGCTATGCCCGCACATTGCCGTGTCTTGGGCAGATGATGAAAAAAAATTATCGAGGTCGAGGGTACTAGGTCTAGAGGCTACCTGTAGGTGGAAATTAGATGAGACGGTAATCAAAGATGACCGTTAAAGAGCTGTACCTACCCTTTAGGTGGGATCCTTGGCAGGTGTGCACATGAGATGTTCTCAGTTTTAATTGTACGTTTCAGTTGGGCTTGTATTCTGGCCCCTTTACATTCTGTACACACCCTGTTTACTATATATATTACTTTGTTCTTGTATGTTGTTGTGTGATTGGTTTTTGTGAGTTTATAGGTTTAAAGGAAATTCTTTCTCGGTTTTAGGGATATGCCTTTTAGGTGCTAGTCACCGGCCCCTAGCCTATGGAAGGCGGGCTTGGGGTAGTCACGACACGGACCCCACGGGACGGGTCATGGCAAAAACTATGAAGAACCTAGTCAAGAGCAATAAGGAATAGAAGCTGGTCAGTGGCTCTGTAGGATAAAACTATATATATAACATGATGATAACTAGTCTTGAGGTGTTCCTTGAGAGAAATTCACAACATAAGAATGAAATGAAATCTCCCCATAATGAGTTTAATAAATTTAATAATGATGAAATTTTGTTTCATGGTAGGGAATGTAAAATTATTTATGAGATCAATATACTTAAATTTAAATAATTTTGGTAGTAAATTTTCCAACATTTATGTTAAAAAAAGAAGAAAAGTGAAGAATATAAAATTAAAAAGGCTGAATCATGATGTCTTAAAGATGAGAAGTCCCTAAACAGGACAATGGTCTATGAAAAGATTTTAGAAGTGAAACATAAGTCATATCATCTAATTAGATATTATATTTCTTATGTTATAGTAATATCTACACATGTTATTTCATAAAATTTCAAAGCTAATATACCTAATAGTTAATATACTAATTTCTAAACTAGGACTACCATTTCAAAGAAGAACCTACCCATATTGAATATAAATCCTTGGATTTAGGGAGTATATAGAAGAATGAAATTATTCATAACATAGCACTAACATTGAGGTAAATATACAGAGACAGTAATCATTGTTTCATTATTATACTATGAAGATTCTCCAAAGAAATGAAATCAATTGTTATTTTTCGTTTTTTGGAAGCTATGGACACAAAGTTTATGTTTTTTTAAAGTCCACTCAATTAGAATAAAATGAATAATGAATTACGCGATATAGAAAATAATATAGATGCATTTGGGTTATGATGAATAATAACATTAGTATAAAAACCAACCATGGTACTCTTCCAGAATACGTTTGATGGGAAATATGATATTTTTAGAAAATATTACCAGTAATTTCACCATGAGAAAGAGTGTATGGAAATAATTATAGGTTAAAATTTGATTTAAATTATAATTCAGACTCAATATATAAGATAAATTAGATATGTTACATATTATTCAACAATCTCATGGTAATTGACTCAGTTAATATCGAGACATAGACATTGAATTCAAATTTGGTTATTTATTTATTGAGTCATGAGTAATTTTATGGGTATAATTCATCTCTATGATAAGGTAAATGATGTGATTCTCAAGAATAAAACCTTCCTTATTTCAATAATAAAATAAGTAAAATTCATTATATATGGAGAATAATCTAGTGGAATCTATTTAAAATTGGAGGTATACGAAATTCTTGATATAATAGAATTGTGGATGACACAAACATTTGATATGGTTGAATTATCCATTGCAACCAAAATAATTTTTTTAATTATTATAATGAATATTTCATTATATATATTCCCCTGTAGGGTCGAGATAGATATCTAGTTTGTATGATATGTAATAAAATGAATATGAACTAATGTAATTATAACATTGTGTAGGAAAAATCTAACGGACCACAATAGTGGATCCACTAATATTTTTATAGCCCAATGAGATATAAAACCACTAATGGTGACATATATTTTATTACGTTTATTGATGATTATACATGAATTATGAAGTTAATATTTATAAAATAAAATACCCAAGAATTGTAAATTATCAAGGTTCAGAGAGCTCAATTAAAATTTGAAAATAGTTTTCAAATCAACATAATAAGGATGAACATTGGTAAGGATTTTATTGGAAGATCATTTGAATAATTTATTTTTTATGTATGTAAGTAGTCAGTAGAATAGTAATCTCAGCACAACAATGTAGTGAATATTTTTTTGATAATAAATATATATATTTATGAACTTGTAAGGACACTACATGTAAAGTAATAAATAAAAAAATTAAAGATGGAATCTATTTTCATTTATATACACCTTCAAAATATGTTCTACTGAAATTAAATGTAAATCTAACCTCTTATAAAATATGGATTCAAGATAATCCAACAATGAGTTCTGCCAGATTCATTGGAAGTCCTCTGCATCATTAATATAAATGTCATAAATATATGAACAATTTATGGGAAGGATGGATAGGTTGTATCTTTTAGATACCAATTAAATGAGAATAGATATAGATTTAAGGATAATAAACTCCAAAACATGGATAACTATTATGATGTGAAAATCAATCATAATAAACCAAAAAAGGATACTAAAATTAGTATATTTTGAGTATTATGTTGAAGACATCAAAAACATTTTTGCGAAAAATAATAATGATAATCCTAGAAAAAAACTATTAAAAGATTAAATTGAATCATAAATATCTACTTAAGAATATCATGATGAAAATAATTAAATAAAAAATTATTAGATGATAAATAGGCATATAGACAATGAAAATATCATTGGGATTCATAGTTAACATATCCAAACTAAAATAAAGATAAAATGTGACATCAAAAAAGATATAATATCACAAAAAAACATCATTCAGTGGTTGAAGAAATCAAACATGAAGAGTGTTTAGGAGTGATGAATGAGAAGTTATACTAAATGATGGTATCATCACTAGAATTAAGTTGGTGTTCTAGAATAAATTTAATTATAAATGATAATTCATATGGGTTGATGTCTATCTTTATTTTCAAGGGATTAACTCATGCTGAATTTGAAAATTTTAAGGATATTTTTCTTCTATTTTAAAGGCGAATGATATCATAATGTTATAAGTAGTTACTTACTATATGAAATATAAAATATTCCATATGGATTTCAATTTTTTTATAAATGGTTAGATTGAAAATGTATTATATATCAAGAATCCAAATGTTTTTGTTCTTGAAAAGTATGGTTATATGGTATGAAAACATAATATGGTATCCTAAGGTTATAATAATAACTAAATTTCATGGTATTCAAATATTTTTAGTTTCATGATAGAATAAAAAATATCTAAAATAAAAGTGGATAGAAACCTATACATAAAGTAAATGAATGAAATTACACTCACTACAAGTAATTATATTGGTGAAATCAATTTTACTATTAATCAATACATAATATGGATAACATTATAAAAAAAGGAGATTCCACATAGAGATGTCTATGATGGGAGAGATAATATACTTTATGGGTTCACAAGTAATAAAAAATAATTTTTCCCCAGGAAAATAATACCGAGGAATTTATAAAGATGATTCAGTGAGAGGACTAAAAATTATTCTCTACACATACTCAAGTGGGTGTGAAACTATAGAATGATGGTAGTGGTCATTATAAAAATTAAAAGTAACTTTGAAAAAAATTCATTTTATTATACCTTGGTAAATCTATTTTATATATTGTCTATGTTTTGATTTTATGTTATAGATATCATAGTGATCCCATGGAACAACATATCATAGCTTCAAAAGGGTCCTTAAATATTTAAAATCAACAGTGTGTCATTGGAATATTTATTATAAGTGAAATAACATGAATCAGTATATAATTACTTTTGCATAATTGGAGTACGAATTAGATGATAAAAGGTCTATATTCTATGGAATTTACCGCTTGGGAGATGTTTATGTGAACTGTATAAATCATTATTATGGGACATTAGTCACTAATGAGTTCTTGTCTATTGATGATACTATCACACACCCTAATAAGATTTGGATGATGGAGAAGATAATTGAAATTGTGATGAAATTTGAAAATAATTTCATTATTCTATATAATAATAAAATTTGATTTAACCATTATAAAAAACTAGTGAGAATTTCAATGGAAATGAAAATTGGTAATATATTTAATTTATTTAATGATCGATATATCAAATGTTACGTCAAGTTGGAATTTATTCCCATTTGAGAACAATTATATCACATCGATTATTTTTTATAAATTTGCAATGAACATGAATGTTTATCCCTTACTTCCCTATTGATTGTAATTAGGTTCTAACCTCAATTTAAGTTTCTATTATAATGTCAAATGCGGAGAATTTGGGAAAACTTATTATCACAAAGAGGGACAATAATTTATTCTACTATCCATTTGTTATGAAATTTAATGAGTGGATAATATTGTTAATCTTTATCGAAATTTTAATGTCGAGTTATAGAGTATAATTGGAATGATTTCAAATTAGTTTTTCAAACCTATTTAATCACTAATGTATTGAATTCTCATAAAAACATTAATTTTCCCTATAATGTGCTGTTAAAATTCATTTCATGTGAGATATATTGTTATTTTATAAAAATTTAATTCTTTTTTTTGGGTTTTATAAATATTTGATCATGGATGAAAAAAATAAAAATGGGGATTTTGAATTTACTTTCAAATTTTATGAGAAGTTATATTTTTTATCATCCATTTTTGTGGTAGAAAAAATGAATGATGATTTTCTGAATAGTTTTTGAGCTATATGGAGGTGGAATAAATTGAGTAGGAGGGGGTATGAAAAAATAGTTAAGTGTTACTTCATAACACATTAAATGATATTTTTAGAATTTAGGTAATTTTGTACGGCATCAGATTTAGTCTAATTTGGAATGGTTGGGCATTAAAATACTTCTAAATATTTTATCTGTTTATTTGGAAATGGTTTCATAATTTTTTATGAGTATATTTTAAGACATTTGTTCATCACAATAATTTGATCATTACTTTGAGACATTCTATGTCAAACTATGAATCCACAAGAGAATATTTCTTGTCAGAATTTGAGGAGTGATTCGTTACCAAATGAGTTTGATATTTCCCATTTATTAATATCTCTTTAAATTAAATAATTTTCTATTTTATTTCTAAAATATGAAAAGGGATATCATACGTCATTTTAATTTCATTAAAACAAAAACAACTAGTGAAAATATCTTAGATCATACTATGTAATTCTTTAGTTCTTATAGTATCATAAAATTAGTCTAAATAATAATTATAAGATAATTTAAATGATATTCAAATATTCATAAATGAGTTGAATATTGGAAAAAAAAATCAAAGAATAATTTGAATTCAAAATTCAAGTTCATTATGGTTGGTAAAACATGAATGATTAAAATTAATAATTTTTATTCAGGGTAGAGTTATTAAATTGGATTTTAAATTATTGAACAATAATTGGGATCTCTATAATAATTATTCATATAAATTTTTTGATTTCATTGGATGATAAGAAAAATAAAAAATAAATTAGGATTGGATATTTTAAAAATTTTATAGATGAACAATATGATACATTATTGTATTGATGATCATATGTATCGAGGATATAAAATAAATGATAGAGATTTTCATGTTTTTCAACTCAGATTTTTAAAGAGATTAAGTAATGTTAATAATGTTAATGTGTTTTCTTGCCTAGGAAAGATATCATTTTCATGAATGAGTGATCTGGTGCATGGCCTTATCATTATGAGAAATATTAATAGGATTCAAAGTGAATATTATAATATTGGAATCATTATTGGAGTCAAATTCTTATAGGTGGAAGATATATTCATTAGCATTAATACATCAAGTGGTCGTTAGAAGATCTTATTCACTATCAAGAGTGTATAAGGAAACTTGATTAATGGGTGGTTCATGTATAAATAGATCCATAATTTAGTTGTTGGAAGTGGTGGATACCTTCCCCTTTTGAGAAGTGAATAATATATTCTCAAACCATGTATATAAATTTTACTACATTTTTTTATCTTTATAAATTTAGAGTGATAATGAAACATTTGGATTAACAAGATTTTGGAAAAATAAATGAGTAAACTATCACATTAAGGCACAACCTATTTAAGAAAATTTACTTTCTTTTTATCCTTATCAATTAATTATAGATGTGATATAGAGGATTTGTTGGGTGGATCACAATATTAACTAGTCAAGGTGTTTCATTCAAAATAAAATACTTTACACATACTGGCATGACTAACTCATTCAACACCCCAAAAGTTATACATTAATTTATTTGGACTGTAAAATTTATTATTTATTATAATATTGGTAAATAATTAATATATATCTTTTAATAAAAATAACATTCAAAATTAAATAATTAAATTAAAAAAAGAAATAATATTTTCTCAAATAAACTATATCATCTGTTATTATATTAAATACTTATAATTAGTTTTTGTTATAATATTTTGAAAATCATTTAAATGAATTATAATATTTCTATTTACTAAATTTATCCATTGTATTTAAAAATTTCTTAAGAATTGTACTACCCTCATTAACCATATTACCGTTTTTATATTAAATTTTTATTCCCAATGGAATGCTATAATTCCAGTATTCATATATTTACTATTATTCCTATAAATATCTCATATTTCCTTCATCCAATCTTTTTTTCTATCAATAGTTGATAAAATTCCATAATTATTAACTTTTTCTAATTATTTTATTTCATTTTTTTGTTCCATGGGTGAGGGATAATTCTAATAGGATTTGAATTAATTGAGTTTAATAGTTTATTTATGTTATTAGTATATTTTTATTACCCCATTATATATTTTGTGTATTTTTATTCTTCATATGAAATATTTTATATTCCTTAACCAAAATTTTTTTATTAATTATATTGTGTGTAATATTAATATAAAAAAATATACCACCCATATTTTTTGAGAGTTAACTTTTTTATATCTTAAAATACTAGGGAATTACATTCCCCCCCATCTTCAAACAAATCAGTACTAAAATTTAAACACTAACATTATGATAAAAATAGATGACTATACTTTTTTAATATATCAAATACATCCCATGTTCCCAATTTGTTCTTGTTATTTTTTTTATTATACTATAAAAAGATAGGTGGTGTAATTTGAATTAACTTTATCTCTACAATCAATTATTTCCATATGATACTCTTAAGAGAGATCATGATCAACAATTACATGATTTTTATTTAGTGTATGCGATGGATCATGTATGAAAATTCTTAAGAGGGATACAAAGAATATATCATGAACATGAGATAGTTTCATTGAATAGAATTTAAATATACCATAGCTCTGACATAATCATCATTCCTAAAGAGTCATTTTCACCCCTAATATGACATTCATTTTTTCAAATTCTATACCATTTAACCATCAAGGTAATGATATGTCTCTTGCGTATGTATGACCTACCATCTCTATGGAACGATGTGATTCATTCTGCACATTAACCATTCAAAAATGATTATAAAATTCTTAAAACGACCAGATAAAAAGTTTTTTACATTTATATAATTATATATGAATAATATATATTTCCTATTAATAACAAACATGACATACATGACAAAAATTGAATGGGAAAATGAAGTCGGTAGCACCTGAAACAATGGTAATACTGTAATATTATTAAAAATATGATATAATAGGGTCATATATGATATCATAAAAATGGATATGGTTAGGTTATAGTTTAATAAGATACCTTAACCATTATACAAGATTTATTCTCACCATTAACTAATAAAAAGTATATGGTAATGGTTAATTTCAAAATATCTTTATTATCTGATATTGATTATATATACAAATCATTAACTTCAGTGTCCATGTTTCTTAAAAAAATTTTCAAAATGATATCATAAATAGTTTAAAGTCATTTTTACCCATTTTTTGATTTATATAAATTGAATTTAATGTAATATTTCCATCAATTTTAAAATGAGGTACTTTATGACCATTTCGGAAAAATAAGGAAAGAATGTTTTTTATCTTATACTGAACGAGCTAATATTTTCCACCATTATGACACCCTTAAATTTCAATGTTCTCATTAAAATATTATAATATTATTTTCATAATTAATGTTTTCTTTTATTATAGTGTATCTATTAAATAATTTGAAAATAGAATGCCATATTTCCCTCAATGTGTTTTATTTAATTTAGAATATTATTTTCATATATGTGAACATCAGTTATGGTATTTTATGGTTTATTGATGTTGATATGTAATGATACAATAATTAATATATTATATATGGTTTTATTATATGTTTGACTATGGATGTGATATTTTTATACTATTCATGCGTTATGGTTAATGTAATTTGATTTTGTATGCGACTTTTAATATGATTGTTTATGTTATGCATCACCGTTTTAAAAAATGGAAAGCTATGGAATTGGTAAGTGATAGGTGGGGCACCCAATATCCCCTAGATGCATCGAAAGGTATAATGAGACAAATAAGTTTCTTAGTACAAGCCCTTAATGGTATGGTTATTTACAAGAGGCCTTGACAGTATGGTTATGATTCATGACATTTTGCATTTTCCTCATTATGAGATAAATTTTACATATTACATGCGAATATTCAACTATTATAATATACATGTGAGTTCTTACATGAAGTTATTCGATTTATTATTTCCATATTATTATGAATATGATGTTAAAAAGGCTTACATTTCAGGTTTATACCATTCCTTAAAAGTTTATGCTTATATATGATAGCTTACTTTATATTGTTTATCTTTACTAAGAATTTAAGGTTACCCCTTTCTTATGATTAATTATTCCACAGGATGTGAATACATACATTGTTATTGACCTATATGTATATTCTAAGGTATATGAGAGTATTCAAGTGGTTAATATTTTTTTCATTTCAAAATGTAATGTAAAACATATGTTTGTATCTTGTATTTTTTGGATATTAAACTGATCAGTCCTTAAGGAATTGGTTTTTGGTGATAATGGATAAATAATAAAATAATGAACAGCCACTGTGTAACTATGGTTGGGTAATGACATTTTTTATCAAAGGAAGTTTAGAACAAAATTTGGAAACTATATTTAGAAAAATATAGATTAGAGAACAATTCCCTAAGATAAACTTTGAGGAAATGTATAGAAGAACATCATCAAATTTTTAAAATGTAGATATTATGTACATATTCCTAAAAAATGCATCCCTATATGTGTACTACATGTTTATGTGGTTCTGGAATATATGTACTTGGGATTAATAACTCTAACAAGGTGTTCTTTGCCTGACACTTAGTAATCTTGTACATAACAATATTCCTTACTATGTACCTAGTTTGACACTCCCCTGGGATACGATTGGGATAATTCACATTTTCATTACATGTATTTATTAATTATTTAGGTGTAAATAAGTCCACAAAGAACCATTTTTATGATTATAGATTAGATTTTCCTAAATAATTCAATTTATGTTAAGTATTTTACTAGTTTGGACATATAAATTATGTTTTATAACCTAATATTCTATATGAAATTATTTATAAATGGTTCATAGTGGAATCCAAGGAAAATATATCAAAACATGTAATATATATAGGTATTTCAATCCAATGATAGTGTAGATGATGATATAACTGGAGCTGAAAAACTTATAACCGTACTGGGACAACTAATCGAGGTTATGAATAATAACCTTACGCGTATGGAGCAGCATTATCCATAATACAGGGTATCAATGTTAGACCACATAATTATAAAACAACCCCAAATATTCAATGGGACTACAAATAATTAATTATACGAGTAGTGGATACATTACTCTGAGAAAATATTTATTGCATTGGGGAATAATGAAAATGAAAAGTTATTATGGTAGACTATAGACTATCAGGGGAGGAAAATCAGTGGTTGTCATTGATTTAGAAAATGATAGAGGTTGAAGAGGTCACAAATATAGGATGGATGGAATTTAGGGAACAATTCCTAGAAAAATATGTTCTTCATGATTTAGGAGTCGATATGGAGTCGTAATTTCTGAGTCAGAGGAAAAAGGAGGATGAGAGTGTTTTAATGTATGAAGGTAACTTCACAAGGTTAACAAGGTGTTCTATAGACTACATATGTACCCCAAGAGGTAAAATAGATCAATTATTTTATGGGTTAGAACCATTACTCTAATGGTAACTAGTCTCACAATCATTATCATTATACGAAGATAGAGTCTCATGTGCTATCAAGATAAAAAAGTAATTCTCAAAATTTTATGATTATAAAAGAAAGAAAAAAGAAGAATAGAGTTAATTAATACTCTAGAAAATTAAATAAGGGGAATAATGGAAAATCTTACACTCCATCCTACAGTAATTGCGGGAAGAAACACTCTAGTACTTATTTAAAGGGGATGAGAGTTTGTTACATGTGTCAAGAAAAAAGGCTACTAACCTTGTGATTGCATGTGAAAGAAAGTATCTATAGATGTTCAGTACTAAAATGGTAATGAGATAATACATAATGAAAATAATTATCTTAATCATTAACTAATGTTTCAATTGAAAAGGAAAAGGGAGAATTTTTATGCTTTGGCGATCACAACTACTACGGTTCGTGTTCCAATTGATGTGGTGGAAGTTACTTTAATCATTTCCTCAAATTTAGCCAAATATTTATTTGATTATAGATACTTCAATTACATTATGTCTTCTTAGTTTTATTTAAAATTAAGATTTTTCTAATTCAAATAAATAAGGGAGTTCTCAGTCGAAACCCCTATAGTAAGTCTCCTTGAAATAAAGATGTGTCAGATAGTTCCCATTATGGCATATAAAAGTTTATTAACTTCTAACATTAGCATCATATGTATTATTTACTTTGATATAATCCTATGTCTGCAATTACTATAAAAATTTGATTTGAAAATTTATTTCATGAAGAAGGAAGGTTCAATTAGTGGAGAAGATATATAATCCATTATATTTTGTGTAGAAATATCACCACCTAATTCTTAACAAAATCCACCCCTAGTTGCTTTGTAGAACTATATTTTTGTGGAGGAAGGGGAAACACCAACTAAGGATGAAGAAATAAATATTCTAATTGATGATATAACTATTTTAGGAGAATATATTGACGTATTGACTGTGGATTTACTTACACATTCTCTAGAGCAGGATGTTGAGTTTACTATTTATTTAATCCTTGATGCAAGGAAAATATCAATATCTCTCTGTATAATGACCACTGTGAAATCGTTAGAGCTAATGAAAATTATAGAGGATTTCATTAATAATAGATTAATTTTCCCTAGTGTTTCTTCATTGAGAACCCCATTTCTTTTTGTGAATAATATAGATGGATCAATGTGGTTGTGCATTGACTATAGATAAATCAAAGATATTACAGTGATGAAAAATTCTTCTCTACGATCTATTGATGATTTATTTTAACAACTTAATGGAGCTCAATATTTATCTAATATTTATCTTTGTTGTGTATATCATCAATAGTCTTTAAAAAATTATGATATTCCAAATATAATATTCCCAACGAGGTGTGGTCATTACGAATTTATAGTAATGAGATTTGGATTGACTTGTGAACCCTATCTCTTCATGGATATAATGAACAGAGTGTTCAATGAATATCTTGATGATTTTTTCATTGTATCTATTGATAATATCTTTGTATATTTCAAAATCTACAAAGACCATGATATCCCCTTGTGGATTTTTCTGAAGACTCTTAGAAGAAATAAACTATGTGGGATGTTTAGAAAGGGTGAATTTAGGCATCAGTAAATTTCATTTCGTAGCTATATTGTCACCAATGATGGAATCACTATTTATCCTATAATGATAAAGGAAATTAAATTATCAACATCACTGATTATTAACACCAAGGTATGAAGTATTATTGGTTTAATAGGCTACTATTGGAATTTCGTCCAGAATTTTTCTTAGTTGGAAACCCTGTTATCAAAGCTCACACGTAAATGCGTTAAATCTATTTGGATAAAAGTGTGTGAATAATTTTTTGAATAATTTGAGAGAATAATATTCAATGATCATATATTGACATTACAACATGGAAACAATGGGTTCGGGATTTATATTGATGCATCAATGAAATGAATCAGTTGTTTCCTTATGAAGAATGATAGGGTTGTTTCTTATGCATCAAGGCATTTAAAAATACATGAAAAAATATAAAATATCATGATATAGAGTTAGCAGTGGTAATATTTTCTCTAATGATATAGAGACACTTTCTCTATTGTGAAAGATGTGAGATATGTATTGATCATAAGAGTATGAAATATAGTTTCTCATAGAAAGAACTCAACATGAGACAATGTATATGGGTTGAGATAATCAAATATTATGATTTCATAATACATAACCACCTAGGGAAGAGGAATAATGTGATAAGTGATTTGATTAGAAAAGACCATGGTGATATAATCATAATTAGACATGAAAAAGATCCAATATTCATGGATCAAGTAAAGTTGAATGTGGGAATTATCAAGGGAGGTGAAACATCAAAAAAAATTTAAATGGGTTCTAAACCTTCTTTACTGTAAAGGACGTCATGTTCTACATTTGATGATGAGATTTTCAAAAGAAAATTAATGATGTAACTGATGGGAGACTGATTGAATTTGTATTTTCGGATAGGATTTTGAAATTTGGGAAGAGGATTTGCGTTCAGGCTATACCGAATCTTACAATAGAATTATTATATGATGGTCATAGTTCTAATTTACATATACATCCTGGTGTCACTAAGATGTATACATATTTGAAGTAAAACTCTTTGTGGGATAACCTAAAGATAAATATTTCGGATTATTTGTCAATATGTATGGGTTGTCAATAGGTTAAGGCTTGAAGTGAAAATCCTATAAGAGCCATAAAACATCTTCCTATACCTATGTGGAGATGGGATTATATTATGATATAATTTTTCTGGGGTCCACCAAGGAATCTTAGATGAAATGAGACGATATGGTTTATTTTTTATCATATTACCAAATCCGTACTTTTTATGCCCTAATATATGATTTTCCACTTGATCGTTTATCAAGATATTAAATTAATGATGTTGTTGAATTCATGGTGTTCCCCAATAATTTTCTTTAGACCATGATACCCATTGTACAAATTTATTCTTGGGAAGCCATTTGAAGGCCCTAGATACTAAGCTTTGTCTAAGTAGTGATACCACCCTCAAACTGATAGACCAATAAAAGAACTATCCATACCATTGAATACATGTTGAGATATCTGTAAAATTACTTTCAAGGAATATAATATAATTATTTAAATTTGGTATAATTTCTTTATAAAAATACATTCTATTCAAGAATATATATGGTATCATATGAAGCATTTTATGTAAATATATATTGTACACTGACTTTGTGGGATGATGTTGTTGAAATAAAATTAATAGGCTGGAATACTATTGAGGTAACAATGTAAAAGTAAAAACAATTAGACCCATATCAAAATGGATCAATCTAGAAAAAACATCTATAATAATAACTGGTGGAAGGATTTGTCATTTCAAGTAGGAGATCAGGTCTTCTTGAAGGAATCTCCATATAAGGGTGTTATATGATTCTTTTAAAAGGTTATATTATGTCCATGGAACATCACAAATTTTGGGATTGTGGAATGAATTTGAGATGTATCTTACTATTTGACAATGTCTCCAAGTCTCACCAATGTTCATGATGTGTTTCACATATGAATTTTTAGGAAACACATGCCATAACCAACACATATACTCACTTATGAAGAAATATAACTGGAACCTGATCTGTCTTATTATGAAAAGTATATCAAGATTATTGATACCATAAAATAAGTGTTGAAAAATTAAATGACTCAACCGGTAAAGGTTCTTTTGAGAAACCATAAAATGGATGAGGAGACATGCGAACCTGAAGAAAATATGATGAAGAATGAACCAAATATTTTTACGAAGTGACATTATAGAGATTTAATGGATAATGTTATTTGAAGTAGGGAAGAATGAAACACCTCAATATTTCATGGTATGCTTCCTTTTAAATAATTCAATAGCTTTCACTATACACAACATCGTGTTGGAGCGCATGATAACCTATCCAACTAGTTGTATAAAATTAAATTATGAATATTATTAATCCAAATTAAGGAGTTTATAAATTTTATATTTCCAAATAGACTTCAATTTTGAATTTTCATTATTAAAATTAGCTTATGTTGATTTTTGGGTATTTTTCTCAGAAGTTTTAGTTTTTTATGAATAGTGACAAATACTGCATTATTTATACAAATATGACTTTTTCATTTAAATTATTATTTTAATTTGTGTTTATATTATATTATAAATAGATACATAATAAAAATATTTGTCCAATTTGGGCCATAATAATCATTTTTATAATATAATTGGATATAAAAATTTTATTGAACTTTTGAAAGTCTCATTTACCTGCCTTTAACCACATTTATAGATTAACATTATAAGTATTATTAGCACTTATGAGAATTAAATTTTAAAAAATAAAAATAAATTTTTTTCATAAGTAGGAAAATTTTGGTCTATTAGGATCAGAATGTTTTGGTGATTAGTAACTATTTAATTTTATTTAACACGAATAATGGTAAATAGGGTAATTAAAGGTAAAAATAATATTTTAATGATATAATATTACCCTAACACTTTTCCTTATTTTATTGGATTAGTGTTTTTAGACCCAAATAAACCTCAAATCAAATTTTTTCCCCTTATTACTGCACATGTGTAAAATTAAGACATTGACTATATTATACTTAATGAATTGATGAAAATTTCATATTCCATTGTTAATAACTATATCATTTTTACTAAGAGGATATATATGTGATATTGTCAAAAATAAATAGTATTTATAATGTTAAGTTAATATATATATAATGGTATTTTTTTATATTTTTAGGAAATAAAAGTTAAACGAAATTGTGAAAGAATAATGATGTTGAAATTGAATTATTGAAGAAAGAATCAATTTAAATATAATGATGATTTTAAAATAAATATAATATGAGATAATTAATGGCATGGAGTAATTTTATAGAAAACCTAAATATGTTGTTGACATATTTATATTAGTTATCTAATTTATCATGTTGTTTTGATATATGTAGAAATATTAATTTTGAGTAGTATCAAATTTGACATAAACGTTAGTTTCAAATAACTAATATTTAATTAAATGTTATAAAATTCATCAAAACTCTATGTTTGGAAAAGTAACTATAATAATGTTAAAAATTTCATAAATAAAACAATTGTATTTATTTTGGTATTTTATAATAACTATATTAACCCTATATAATAAAAGGACAAGTAAACAGGGCATGAGTTTAATTGTTTAACTCAGGGTTAAATAGAAATGATATGGGTGATGTTTTGACCTAAAAATGCCTAAAAAATAATGGGCTAATATTATTTCGACTCATACTAATATTACACTCGAAATAAGGCACTTTTAACATATTTGAAACCTAAAATCAATTTACAATAAATTAATATTTTAAGACCTTCCAAAAGTGGAACTCAAATCATTATAAAGTGGAACACTACCTTATATTTTATTCTCTCATCTAAAGCCCTTTATTTGGTCCAAAACCATAGCATTTATCCTCTTAAATTCCATTAATTAATTTAAGTGGCGATTCTTTGTTAAGAAATCCACTCAATGGTGACTTCTTATACAAACTGAGATAAGATAACCAAAAAAGTGGTAACTATTTTATCACCTATTTCAAATATCTTTTCTACTTCAACATCCACTTTATATATTGTCTCTATATCAAAATAATAAATACAGTATCATAAATATACTTATATGATGTTATAATCATTTGAAAACCATATTCCTCATTTTATCCACCATAAAAATAACAATATCAACATGCATGCATACATACAGATTACCATCTGCACACTGTAGTGTAATTTATTATTAAACAGTACATTAATTGGATGGGTATAATGATATTATGACTCGTGTGTACATACGACCTACCGTCTCCACAGCGCGATAAGATTCATTATCCATGTTAATCATTAAAGAATGATTATAAAATTATTTTGATGATTAAATATAAATTTTATAAAAAAAATAATTTTATATATGAATAAAATATATAGCCTATACATCACAATAATTTCTTATAGGATAAAACCATAAAGGGAAAACCAAATAGCTAAAAGCCAAAATAATGCTAATACTGAAATATTATTAAAAAAACAATATAATAGGATCATATTTCAAATAATAAATATGGTTATGGTTATGGTATTTTTTAATAACATACATTAACTGTTATAATGGATTTCAACTCACCCTTGACTAATTGAAAGCTATATAGAAAGGGTTAATTTCACAATCTCTTTATTATCTGAGATTATTTTTACTGGGCCATCATCATCATCAATGTCTATTTTTTATAAAATTTATTTCAAAATATTATCTATAATTGTTTAAATTCATTTTTTTACCTTTTTTAGTTTTTATAAAATTATATTAAAAGAATTATTCCATCATTTTCAAAAGGATGTACTCTATGATATTTTTGAAAATTTTAAGAATGAATAATTTGTTAACTTATATGATGCGACAACTATTTCCTTCTATAATGACGCCATTAAATTTTGATGAATTACTTAAAATATTTTAGGGTTATTTTCATAAGATATGTTTTCATTTATAAATAATTTGATTTTAAATAATTTCACTGTAAAAAAGGAATATTTCTCTTTTTGATTTTTAATGAATTTATTAGATTATTTACTTCTATGGAAAAATCCTTTGTTCGATATTATTCTTGTTTGATTTGATTTATTATGATAAAATATTACATTTTTTATTTAAGGTTTTTTGTTATAATTGAAATTTTATGTGCTATTTTTATACCATTCATGGTTTATTGTTAATGTATTAACATTTCATATGCTGGTTTTATTACGAATATTTATGTTATGTTTCATCCTTTTAATATAAGGAATGCATTGGACATAGAAGTGATGACTGGTGCATGTTATATCCCTTTGTTCCATTGGTAGTTATCATGAGACAAACTGCTATCTTAGATCAATGCCTTCATGGTATTGTCAATTATGGCCTTTGAATAAGGCTTTGACAATATGGTTATGATGTCCGAAATTATATATTCCCTCATTATAAGATTATTTATTATTATTAAATTTTATTATTCGACTTGTAGGGTATCCATGTGAATTTTAAATGGAATTATTTGATTTATTATTGCCATATTATTCTGAATATTAAGTTTCAATGGCTTGTGTTATAGTTTTATACCTTTTAATAAAATTTAATTCTTATTTATGTTATCTTTCTCTATATTATATATCCTTACTAAGAATATATGATCACCCCTTTTTTTGTCTCATCCTACCCTATGATTTGGTGAACTATATTATTATTGGCCTAATGATATAGTCTAAGGAAGGATATGAGTGTTATCAAATGGGATATTTTTTGATTTTTCATTTCAATGTGTAATGTAAAACTTATGTTTGAATCTAGTTTTTCCAAGGCTACAAATATTAATAGCCATTCATGATTTTATTTCATGTTATCATGACAATTTCACAAAATAATGCACTGATTATAGAAAACTAGGTTTTGGGTAATTCATTTACTAAAATAATCCTCCATAAATTCCATGTAGTGTGTGAATGAAACACCTCACGTTGACGGAGAGATAACCAACACTTCCTCAAACGAAATTATTATAATTTCACATATTTGAAATTAATAATATATCTTTTATAAAAGGGATAAATAATAATAAATAAATATAATACAATATAACATATATAAAAAATATATTCCATTATAATGGACACCCTAGAAGGTGGTAAAAAAATGAACATTCATCATTTCGTGTGGCGGTAGTTCGTTATACACATAAACAGTATGCATGTTACCCATTAGATGGAGGTGTTACCATGTTTAGATAGAAATAATAGAAAATAATTATCCTTTATATTTAAGATAATTATTTTTTAATTAAAACAATGAATAAATAGAGTTGAGGGGGTGGAGAATATAAATAAAAAAAGATCTTGAGAGAATGTGTTACCTCTTAATCAGGAAACACCTTTTGGATTGTTCCAAAAGGATTCATAGGAATTATTTCTAACATAGGGAGTGTTTTATGATTATGGTAATTATTTTGTTAATATTAATTTTTTATATATTGTCCTTTCACAATTTTCATGAGACGTGTGAGGATGTGGGAGTTGAGGAGGCCTTTTATAGCGGAGTTTGAGTTACACACTTGAAAATATTTTAAGTGAAATTCCTGCCACATTTTTAATGTTTCCTAGGGATCCAATAATGGTCCAATGTCATCAAAAGTGAGGATAGGGTCTAAATATGGTCATACTACTAATCTTACACACGTTTCTATGTTATTTGTGTTCATTAATTTATGGATTATTACTATGTTACACTAATTATTCTCTTAGTCATTGTAATTAATTTTCATCGTATTCACTAATATTTATTTTCAAAAACAAATTGAACATATTAGAAATTATTAATTATTCATATTTCAAATATGCAATAAATGTTTCTAAATTCTAATAAAATAAGTGGTATAAATTAATTTAATAAAAACATTTACTGACAGGATGACACTGTAGGTTTTAATGTAAAAAACTCCAAAAGTTTTCTTAGTTTTTATACCCAATTTTGAGGTGAAATTGATTATAATGACCCAAATTAGATTAAATGGTAAAAATATTATCTAATTAATCATTTAATCTAAATTAAAATAAATTTTTTAAATCTATAAATAAATTAGTAAAAAAGGAAGTTTTGAAATACAATCTGGTATGTTTCATTATTCATACAAAATTTTTATTTCACTGAAAAATCCTACAAATTGCCACTAAGATAATTTTTAATTTTAATATTCAAAAAAATTGTTGTTTATTTTATGAAATTATATATTAAAATGTGTCTAGAATTGGTTTATTTATAATTCCGAGAAAGACATCAAAGTAGTTAATTTTTTAAATTTGTTTTTTGAAACAGATACTGACTCTTAAAAATTTTATATCATTCACCATCAATATGTTTTATTAAATGAAAGATTTATTAAAATATTTCAAAATAATGGATTACTATTAACATTACAGTTATTGACATCTAGGGTATAATTATATTTTTTAAATATTTATAACAATTAAAGGATTATTCTATGAAACTTGATGTTGCGGGTAATGTACGACTAGTCAATGTTGTGTGTAGTGTAAGAAAAGTTTATTCTGTGTGGAATAAATGTATGAGTTTGTTACATAAGATAAAAAACAATTTTTAGAGTTTTTTGTAATGAATAAAATCAATATATTAAATTACTTATATAAAATTATTTCCCAAAATATCAGGTTCTTACACCATAAAAACATATAGATGAGTCAAGTATAGTTTGTAATTATGTATTCTTATTGTTTAGACAAAAAATGTAAGATATTTGGTGGGGACACACAATTCAAGAATGGGTCACGTGATATGTCGAACATGTGTATCATATTTTATTTTTAATTATCGTGTGATTTCATTTTTATGTGGTGGCTAGGTAAGCCAGATTTTTTCTAAAAATGAAGGATTTAATAAATATTGTTTCGGTATTTAGAGAATCAGTGATGATAGTTTATAAAGAAGGGATTAAATTTCATGAATATGTTTATTTATTAAAATTCAGAATTACAGATTGTTTATAAAATGAAATTGGATATCTAAAAATGTTTAAATATTTTCATTAAATTTATAAAATATATTTATTTTAAAATAGGTTTTAAAAAGAATTGGTTTCATATTTTTACTGAAATTTGGAACCACCTGGGGTGACTTTGGAAAAATTTATTTTTTAATTTAATGAAAATTTAATGGTAAATATTTTTGAATAATCTTAATCAATGGGATTTAAGAGAATCAGGTGAGTTATTTTTTTAATATGAAATGGTGTTTTTATAAAACTAGGAAAATGATATTTGTAATTTTTTAGGGAACTATAATTTCAAAATAAATAATGTGATTTCTAAGGGATTTTTATCTTTTAAAATATTTTTTGTTTTTGAAAATATTATTTATATTCTTTCACGATTGTGTAGGTATTAATTGTAGTGGTATTTTCTATATGAGTTTCCTTTTTTGTAATTAATTTTTTTCCTCTACGTGGAATTGGATCAGTTTAATAGATTTAAAGAATATGGTAAATTTTCATTAATGTTATATTGTATATTGATTATACATACCAGAAATGTTTTGGTTAATGTAGGGTATTTATATTTAAGGGTGCTTAGTCTTATTTATTTGTCTTTCCAAGTCTCAATGTGTACTATAATGTGTTATTTCCCTTTCAGCTATGTGATAGGATGTTGTCTATATGTTTTTTTTCGAAACTCTGTTTGGTGGGACCAAGGTATTCATTTTTGTAAAATGATAAAGATCAGTCATCTTGGTCTTTTAGATTCATGCTTTATCAATTATTGTATCATATTAGTATTCATGCTCGGTGTGTTTAGATCCTCGTATCTTTGAGTTATATTTATCCTTACACACACTTTTATGAGTGGTTTTATATTGTAGATAACTATTTTTTCTGATCATATTATAATTGAGAAGTTGGTGTTTGGGTTTATTCATGAGTCCTACACTTTATAATAGGTGGGGTAACTTTTGGTGTTTTCTTCCTTTTGTAGAGGTTCTATTAAGAGTTTTGACATCTTTTGGGATGTGTAATGTCCTAATGAAATTGATTAAGGTAACTATGATAGTTTAGGCACCTATTCGGATTGTACAATAGATTTTTTTGGTTGAGATTTGGTTCGACATTCTATGATAGGGTATCCTAGGTGTGGAATCATATTTTGGCTCATTTTCTCTTAACTGTTAAAAATTTTTGTAGCCCTTGTAATTCTAATTATTTAGGCATGTGTTTTATCCCAAATTTATTTGGGTGTTATAATTTTTAATTTATTTGGTTACATACTCCGGTGACCTTTGGTTATTTTGGGTATTTGGATATTGTTTTTGTAACAGATTTTAGGATCATGTGTGCTCCTTGATGTTTTAGTCCATTGATTATTTCATAGACCATTATAATTTTTTTGAGATGATATAATTATTATTGAACTTTTATAGAGTAACTGATTGATATCTATTAGGTTTTGTGGAATCATGTTTATCTTGGTGACTCTCCTATTGTAGGAGTGTTCATTTCATCGTTAACTGTTTTGATCAAATCTAAGTTATGAAGATAAATATTTTTTGTCTATAGTTTATTAGATTGTCTTGTGGGATACTAATGGTTTATTCTTTTTTAAGTTTTTTATCATTATTTAATGATTTTATGGGGTAATTGTTGGATGTATGCTGAATAAGGTTTTCAAGGTCTTGAGAATTATTTGTTTTTTCCAATTGGATTCACATCTTACCATGGGGTGATGGGTATTCGTCTTAATCCGTTGGATATTACAATAATTATATATTTATATAGGATGAAAGTGGAATAGTGGGGAGAATTATGGAACTCTCTTTTAACTAATAATGTTTCGGGAAATATATATAATAACTTTTTTTAATTTATATTTTCCTGATGTCTTATTATTATGTTTAAAAATTTTGGGATTTTTTATTGTTCTTGGGTAATTCACGGTAAGGAGTTTCAGGGAGACCTCTATTGGAGGGGGTTTGTTAACACAATAGGGACCATTAGAGTGATTGGTTCATGTGTATTTGGATAATGCGAGATGTTTTGGGAAACCATGCATAATTCTATAGGGATTCTAGTGACGGTATCATGGTATCTTCATGTTTTAGAAGACTTTGTTGTTATCCATGAAAATTTATTTTTGAAATTTTACATGTTTTACATTAATAAATGAGATCTCCTGAAAATATCCACACCATTTCTCAGATGCGATATGTGACACGCGTAGGAAGGATCTCTCAAGCAGGTCCCCCCTCCTTCTCCTACCCTTAGATATCCTATGTTCTTCTATATATTAGTTGAGATCTTCCTAGGTATGGATTTATTTATAATTTTATACTTTATTTAACATGTTTCCCCCAATACAATGTTTTTTTTTACCCTATATTAAACATATTAAGGGAATTGGGCTCTAATTTCTTATAGTTATCAATTTCAGTAATATACTCTTTGGTCTTTATTTTGGTTCTTGTGTGTTTTGGAGTTCGTTGTCCAAGTAAATGTTTTGGACCATAATCCAACATTTTGATGTATGTGTTACTTTGTAAATCCATTTTATGTCATGTAATGAAATTTATTATTTTTTATAAATTATTTCATAAGTATTTAGATTTATATTTTATGGCCTTAGTGTGAATAAATTATACATTAAGGGTTTTATAGATTGTAACGAGCTTCTGTTGCTTGTTATATTATTGTTAGAATTCCTAACTTACCATATTTAAAAATGATTCTAGTGTTTTAGAAAACATTCTAGTGTAATTAATGATAATTTGATTCCCTTATTTATTTATTCACATTCAGATATATTAATGACATATAATGGACTCATTTTTTGTGCTAAGTGTTCTTTAACATTGTTTTTGGATTTACTAAAAGAATTAAATTATTTTTAAATCTTTTAATTTAAAATACAATTTTAAAATGGATTTTTTATGTTTTTAAAATATTTTAAATAAATATATGCGATCTTTAATCTATTTAAATAGGGTTTTGAAATAATGGGGAATTTTTGTTTGATAATATTTTATTTTAAAAAGAGAAAAAAATTTAAATAATGGATAGTTTTCCACCATTTTGTATCTTTTAAATGTTTTATATTAATATAAGAATCCATTTTTATAAAATATTTTGGATTTACATGCATTATTTAATCATATGGTTTGATAATTTCATTTTATAAAGATTCATTAAATATGGTTTTCAATTTGTGTTAAAACAGTTTGGCCTCCTGGGATCTTTTTTAATGTCCCATTTAGAACTATATGTGGAATTATTTTTTAAACATATGAGACCCAATTCAATTATTATATGTATAAATTGTATTTTTTTGGAATGTCACATCATGGGGAATTTTTTGTATTGATATGTATTTTATAATTTTTCTGAAGGTATATGTGATTGGGATTTTTTCTAGTGAGGGTGTAGGATGAGAAGGGTGAGTAATTTTAAATGTTTTGTAAT
Organism: Viscum album; assembly: GCA_963277665.1. Lineage (NCBI taxonomy): Eukaryota > Viridiplantae > Streptophyta > Magnoliopsida > Santalales > Viscaceae > Viscum > Viscum album. The sequence goes on from OY728129.1 coordinate 943,815,932, forward strand.
TATTATATGTGATTATTGATTACTCACATCCATGTTACTTATCATCAGAGTCCTATAAAGAATGTAAGTGACATGTATGATTGAAATCTAAATAATTTAAAATTAGGCTACCAAGGTAATATTTCCATTCTACACCCCTCCAGTTATACCATGAGGTTAGTAGGTCAAGTTCTAGAAACATTATTTAGTTATTTTGATAGTAAATGAGATATGTGGATGTTATTTACTAACTATCAAATAACGCTATCAATGATATAGATATATTTTATGTTCTAACATAGATTCATTATCACTTGTTATGGTCCTTTGTTATTGGGGAATATTTATGATTCCCATGATATTTCATTCCTATTTAGGATGTTTTATGGGATTTGTTTCTTGGGATTATTATATCCTTTAGCAAGATAAATTTAATTATAAAAAATATTCAGTTTAATAAACAGGATTATGATTTATTGTATTTTGTGTGCCTTTAGATAGTTTATACATCAATTTGAATGTGTTTCAAAACACGATTGAAAGGTTTATTTCTATATAGTTTGAAATTTGGTATTAATAAGGAATATAAATTGGTTTTTTATAAAATATTCTTTTAAAAATTGTTTTTCATGAGATCATTTTTGAAAAATAAGTTTCCATGAAATACATTAAAATTGTTAAATGATGATTTTTGGATTCATATGTTATAATTTCCCTATTTACTTGGTTTTAGAAAACATAGATTTTAAATATTTAAAGTTTCTTTTTTTAAAATCGAGATAGTTTTTTGAAATTGTTCTTTCGGTATTTTTTGGATTTATTGTATAAATCATGATTAAAATAAATGTTGTACCATATATAAAAACAACCATTCAGAAAACTAGATAACTAATTCATACCAAATTTTTGAATCTGATTAAATACTGGGATTTTTTTATTCCAATATTAAGTCAAATCTAGGTTATTGGTTTAGTTACTATTGAAAATTGGCTGTGTTGATTGTTTTTTGTGGATTAAGGATAGTTTTTTTATTTTAACATGTTTAAAATTTGGTTTTGATTACATGGTTTTGTAGGACCTACTTTCATATTCATTTAACGTATAATTTGTGTCTATTATAATGATTTATCTTGCTTTAGTAGTCTTTTACTCATTTTTATGGTTGTAGGTATTGTGATACTATCATGTTTGAAAATATCATTCTGTTGGATTATTTTATAAAATGGAGGTAATTTAGAGGGTTATTTGAGGGTATATTTTCTATATAAGTTGTTTTATATTTTTTAATTATTACTTATCTATTTTTTTCATAAATTTCTGATATTCAAACCATCCATGCAAAACAGTTATGTTCAAATTCTTTTTTTATTCAATTTATTGTGTAAATTGATTCTAATGATCGTTCATGGGATTCATAAAAAGTAGTTTCTAACTCATGGGAATTGGTAATTTTCTTTATATCATTTGTGGATGATTTCAATTTTCAATTTGGATGGTAGCTCAAAAAGTGTATTAAAATATAAATACATAATAAGGAAATGAAACACAATTTGAAATGGAACCATGATATCTGATATAAATCATATGGTTTTTGTAAAACATAAGATTTTGGAACATCATTATTCAAGTAAAATCATAACATATGTCAGGGATCCTTACCAAGACAATCATAATGTAATCCAAAACTAAAATGTTATCATGTTCATGCATAATATATTAAAAAAGGAAATTCATTGATTTCCACACTTAACATGGTAATATAATTAGATATAAATATTAACACAATTAATTTAATAGAATATATAATTAATATACCACCCCATTCATTATGTAATAAAAATATATAAGTGTGGAACATGAAAATTATAAATAAAATAATATTTAATATATTTAAAAAAATAAATTAAAATGAGTAACATTTATTTTTCTACAAAAAATAAAAATAATAAAATGAATTAAATTGAATGATTATATTAAATTTTATACATAGTTATACCTAATAAATAATAGTTGATATTAAAATAGATGATAAACATTCAAATAATTATAATAAATTGGATAAAAATTAATAAGAAATATAATTCTATATTAAAAAATATTCTTATAAAATAATGATATTATGAATAAATTATTTTAGAAGATTGTTATAATTCCAAAAAATATTTTATTGAATCATGGAATAACAAAACATTATATAGAATGTCCGTAATGAAGATAAAAATGTACGGAAATAAAGGGGATGAGGGTGATACATAAAGGAAGAGAGGAAACAGTGTTCTCTTACCACAATCATAAATAAGTCAAAATCAAAAAAAATATATTAAGAAATCATAAACATATAGGGAACGATATATAATACATCTATGAAAGAATATATGGAATTTTTTCAGGGAAGAAAAATATTTCAAAAAAATGGTGTGACAAATAAATTTCCACTTTACATTACTCCTAAATATCATGACAACATTTGACTACATTAATAATAAACATATACTAATTAAACATAGTTTTCGTAAATTTTTTTTAATATTATATATTTATCTATTTTATTATTTTTTTCATATATTTTATTTATTCATATTTTATTATGATCAATGAATGTTAGTGGTTTTGATTATATCATATTGGTTCGATATGATGGTTTATATAGTTATTATTGATTAATAAGTTCAACATCATGAAAATTTTAATGGTATAAGAATTATATTTTCCAAAATTATTTATATAATAATACTTTTATTTTATAAATTATATAATTATAGTATATAGGAAATGTATTATAAAATATATATTTTAGGTTAATTTCCCAAATAATATTTATTTACAATATAATATACCTTAATTTTTGTGACACTTTTACAAAACTATAGACCATACAAAATTTCTCTATTAATGTCTTATATTTAATTATTTATTTTTAGATTCCCAAACAAGATATAAGTTATCATATTGTAAACAATTTCTCAAATATGTGGTTGAACCATCAAAAACCTAAACATGATAAACAAATTAACGATTATGTGCATCATGGTGTATAGTCGTACAATAATATTTATATAAGAAACCGACATAAACAATAAATTGTTATAATAATGAATAAAATTCAATAATATTTAATATAAGATGATAGAATAAGTATAGACACAGACTCATAACTTAATTTTTTGAAAATATATACTTTACATAATAAATTCCATCCAAATAAATGTTTTAGACCTCCTATTATTTATCCAAACCTCTAAAATGTAACCAGTGAATTTAAGAGATGAAATTTTTGAAGATATTCTAGAGAAAATTGAATGATTTATTTGTCCTAAATGGGAATATCTGGATATTTGTGACTAATGATAGGGGGAGGGGCGATTAAGTAATTTTCTATTTATATGTTTTATTATTTATGAATAAATATTCTCCATTGCCGAGTGAAAAACAACACTACTGAGAAAAATGTAAAAAACATCCATTGCAATATTTGTATTTATAAAATTCACTACTCAATAATAGTATCTATTTATTATAATGGTTTGTAAAAAATAAAAAACAACACAAACCACTTTAAAATAAACTTTTAGATGAATATAATTAGAAATTAGTATCTTTTCACTTGCAAATCACTATAATCCCTACACATTTTCTTTGAACCTCACAAAAATAAAATATATAATATTTTTTTATAAAATTTTTATGAAACTTCATAATTTGAATTTTGTTTATTTTCACTATTATTTTATAAGATTATTAACTATTCCCTCTCATAAAAGTATATATTCTTCATTATTTTCTTACAACGCAGCCAGAAATAATATTCATCAGTGTAATGGTAGTTAATCTGATGAGTTGTACCAATATATTTAATCGAATTCCAATCTAGTATTATCCACCTAGTTATTTCATGTAGACTTATACCACGTCTAAAATTTTATTCATCTGGTCACTGTGAAACATTTTTTATTCCATAAAACATTATAGGAAACTCCCTCATGTATCATTCAACCTAATTCCTATTAAACCCATTCATCTAATTGACTTTCCACTTCTACAGTTCTTAATCTCACTTCAATATAATATAAACAACCCCTCTATGAAAAAACACTATTTGAATATAATTTTATAACCTCCAAAATATTAAGAAAATGAAAAAACATCTTTACAAACATCCCTCTCAAAAAATATGACTAGCCCACTAAAGATAGTTGAAACATAGAACACATGTAATTATATTAATATATAATGTATATCCCTCAGAGGAAGTGAAAAAATTATTATTTAAACATCATTAAAACTCTATGTGAATCGTGATATTCCTCTTCAATTTTATGAACATTGAACAACCATCACAACATCTTCACATTTGATATGTTTTCAAAAAATACTTTAAGTCCTTTGAACATTAAAACATTCAACCGAATTCACCTTAAAATAATTTTTCCAACCAATATTTCATTGATTTGTGTGCTATAATGATTTCATATGAACATCTCGAAATTATCTTTTAAGACTCTTGATCCATATGATGAATTTTAGGAGGAACATTCAGTTGTTTCTTTCTCTCGGTATCCTCTGACAAATAGTGGTCATACAGAATAATCTATCTGATAACATTATCCACAAACTTCTATATGGAATCCTTCTATTCAATAACATAGATAATTATATCAAATAACACTAAAACAAATTCTCATAGATTAATCATACATGTATATTTGGTAGACATTTTGGAAAAGAAATCATCCTACCTTTTTACAACATTGTGAACTATTTATCTAATGAACATAGACCAACAGCACAATAATAGATCATCTCATGGAATTCCTCATATTGATTCCTTAGAAACATATATTTTTATATAAAAAAACATACACTTATAGGATATATTATAAAATTATTAATTTATAAAATATCATATTAAAAGCTCGATATGGTAAACATGTGTACTTTAAAAAAATATTGTTCATCCACACTATCACTTGTTCATTATTCTCAAACCAAAAATATCATTTATTTATAGGATTGGATTATGATAACATTAATTATATATTAAGTGGTAAATATTAATAATAGAAATTAAACCCTATATTAACTACTTTTAGCATTGTTTTTATAGAACATTGATGTAAGATAAGATATTCCACAAAAAATTAATGTCAATCAGATTACACTGGTAACGTCCATCTAATGAAATCTAGTATTTTTAATCTATCTCAAATTTTTTTAGGAATTTAAAATAAAATAAATTTATTTATGTTAGTTAAGACAATACAATTCATTGAGTTATCCTTCTTTATTCCAACTTATTCATTATAAACTAACACTTTCATAACATCTTCTATCTTCTTCGAAACACCTAAAACCACCTAGTCCCAACTCCCCATTGGGATTTTGTTCCACCCAACGAACATAAATCACTAAAATAAATTAACTCAATGAAATATTTACTTATATAATAATTTTTAACCTACATGAGATAAATAATTATAGGAAAATAAATCCTTAAAAAACATGTTTCCCTTACAAAGTGATTTTATCACTTTTTCATGCACCTGTTATTAAAAAAATTTGTATCATCTTCAACAAATTCCTCCTCCAAAATCATTCAAAAAAAATCCAATTCATCATACAATAAATCAATTTCATGTAAACAATTCAAATAATAGTAAATATATTTCACACACACTAAAATCCCCAAATCTAATATTAAAAACACCACATAAAAATATTCATTCCCTCAAAAGGTTAAATAATTATTAGTCTATAGATTTATGTTACCTCATTTTTATACCACTTTGATAAAACTATAAAAATAAATGACACACATGAGATCCTTATTATTTTCCATAACCATTAAGGGGGATATATAAACTCCCATTATAAAACACCTCTAAAGAATTTTTTTCCTTGAAAAAAGGTTTAGTGAAGATATTATAAGAATAAACTACTATAAGAACAAAATAAAATTTTAATTAATTTAATTCCATAACAAATTTATTGAAGTGATATTTGATATATATGATCTTTAAATGATATTATTAGAGTATATTCATAGTGATATTTATAGAAACTTTATTACCACAACCTAATCGAATCGGTAACATCACATCCAAAAATATATATTCCAATCATATCTGAATCCATATCAATAGTGTTTCATCTTGAGTTGTATCTACATATTTAAATTCAATATATCGAGATTCAATGGAATTTTTTTCTATTTATGTTTAAAAAAAATTCTTTAAAAAATGAATCTCTACCAAATATGGATCTTCTATATTTGAAACATCCTTCCCCATCATCATTTATGTAACCAAATAGATTATTCTCTCATGTGATCTCATATTTATAAACAAAATCAATTTTGGTTACAATATATCATAGAATTATATACAAACTATACTAATAAATTTTAGTGTTTCACTTGTAAGCTAAAAAAAATTAATCACATACACATGTTTTGGCCTCGATGATGTCAGATATAACAGGCTTTGAATCAAATATTGGCCCATGATATTCGACATACCCATCATTTTTCATCATTTTTTACCCCTGACATTATTTTGAATATTGGTTTTGAATCAACTATTCCAAATATTTTCATTATTTATTCTAAAAACATTTCTTCAAATATTAATACATACTTATTATTTTAAGAGAATTATAATCCACGAAACTATTTTTTTCTCAATGAATATAAAATTAAATTAACTTCTTCATCCATCATAAAATATATAATATGTGTATTCATCACACCCTAAAATTGTGAGAAAGAAATTTTTTTTAATCTATGAAGAGGTTACTATTATATCTTCCTTTAATTATGTTTAACTTCCTTTTGAAGGTATTCAATTTAGAATAACATAACTTAGTTATTTCATTGAAACACATAAATAATTATTCAACATTAATGCATACATATCATCATTACTATGCATGAAGCCACATGGTTGTTCAATATAGACATGTTCATGGATCTCTACATTCAGAAAAAATTATTTGACATCCTTCATAAATATATTTCAACATAATTGTGTAGAAATAGAATGAATTATTCTATATCAAGATATTATAATGGAAAAAATGTCCCATAAAAATCAATTAATTCAAATAGTGAGTAACATCAACTAACCAGTTACATATGACATCTAATCACATTACATTTTTCTATTAATTTTATTTGGGAACCCCAATTGTTTACTAATTACATATTATTGCTTCATTTGGATGCAATTTCCCATTTATTATTCATCACAATATCATCTTTCTCTTTCTACACAACACCAATTCTATCTTGATATTCTATAGCCTCTATAATATCCCATATATCAACATTGGAATATAAGCATGTTTTCCATTCTAATGTATATGGACTTCTAATTTAAAAAATTTTCCCTCGATCACTAATGATACGTGAGGAGACCAATATTTTAATAATCCTAGGAAAATAATAATATATTCATTCTTAATTAATTCTGATAGTTGATTCATCACCATAATTTTAAACAATATCTTAATTATCACCTTTTTATTGATATTTTAATGTTCCTAAATGGTAACAACATTATATTCATCTACATTCACATATAAAATTCGATGTGAAATTTAATTATTCGATGATTCTAAAAATTGTAACTATATACAACCAGTAATATTCATACAATCATTATTATAACACTTATATCCGCTATCATTAAGAGAGCAGCCCAAAAATAAACCATTAACTCTTATCCTATAAAAAACCCCAACATTCTCACTCTGAACATTGGGAATGTATTTACTTTTAGAAACCCTTATGAATTTTAAATATGGATTTTCTTTTTAATTCATTTCATAAAGAGTCATTTTATATTTTGGCACATAAAAAATGGATTCTAAAGATGTAATTTTACTCAGATAGTTTTCCTACTAATGTGCCAATAAGTATCATCTTTGATAAACTTTATTTGTACGATATCAACTCAACTTCAATTTCATATTTCAGAAAAACCAATCATTTATGGACATCACATTTCACTAAATTAAAGAAAAATAACATGATTTTTATGAAAGTATTTAAACATCACATTTTAATATTCTATAATATTCTAATATTGAATACTCTTCACAAAAATACACAATACATTTCATCACTTCTCCTGAAACTCGTAAAACTTTTAAGAGAATGTATTTTTCATTTAAAAAAAATATATGTAATTTGAGTAAAATCATTTATATTCCAAATAATAAAATTTTATGCATTTTTTATTCTTTTATTATCAGTCTATATATATCTAAAAGTATAGGCTCTAATGGATAAGTTCAATGTATCTCAATATGACACATCAATATTTTAAATAAAAAACACCATCTTTGATTATGTTTGTGAAATGGAATACAAAAAATATATGTGAAAATAAATCTATGATATGATATGATATATTAATTTTTTTTACTGTCAATTATTTATATATCTTTCAAGGAACTCAACACTAGGATTGAATGATACCTGATACTCTATTAAAATATTATACTTTAATCATTACCATTATAACTTATAAATTAAATTATTGTGTATAACATATAAAATCTATATTATTAATATTATATTGCTTGATATTTTATCAAATAAATAAAATTATTATATATTTATTAGAGATAAAATTAGAACAATTTGAAAGAAAAATCTGGAAATATTGTATTATTCCAAAATGTTTTTTTTTCAGGAAGTGCACAAATTATATATATAAAAATATTTTAATATTTAGTTGGAAAAATAAGAATCATTGTTTAAATAATCATATTAAAAGTTTCTTAGTTAATTTATTTTTTATTTTTCTAAAATTGAGTCATCGTTTGATGATTTGGGTAAAATAATGATTTTTTTTGAAAACTTCCTCCTCGATTGAATTTTTTAAAAAGTAAAATTATATGTTAATTTTTTTAAAATTAAATATTTTTTTTCAATAATATATATACATATATATATATATATAATTTATGTATTTTTAATCATTTTAATATTATATTTTGATATAAAAACATTGTAAACTTATGAACAATTGTCTTTAAAACCCAACGTTCATATCATGTTTGCTAGATTAAATTTAAATTAAATTTCTTTTACTTATATATATATAATATTGAAATATATATTCCATATTGGTAATGATAATATTTTTTATTACATAATAAAGTACAATTTAATTTCATACAATAATATATTTATAGAAAATTCAAAATTAATTACTATTGTTAATGTAAAACATGCACTACTGGGGATTTGATCTAATAATATAGGGGTTAAAAGTTACACAAAAAAATTCTAATACTATTGTATTGAAGTATTTCAATATAATTATTTAAAATTTATAATAAACAGTCATGTTTATAGTTTTTCTATGTTAATGAATTTATCATTTGGGATTTTATGAACAATTTCGAAGTAATTTTCATATAGGTCTCATTTCCCCACTTTAAAAGGGAACTGTCATACCACACTTATTCACCCATATCAGGAGATATGGAATTCCCATAACCTAACACATTCTCTATAATAAAAATATAATACATATTATATATATTCTTTTCATCCATAAATACCATTCCTAGGGTCATTAAGAGGATATCTAAAAGAGGTTTCTCTTAGATATGGTAATTACCATAAGAAGGATCTTTCATTTGTTTCATCAATTTACAACATAACTTTTGACTTCAAAAATATAATAAAATCATTATTTAATATATAATATAATGTTATTTTTTTATTTCATAATATTTATCAATCTCCACATCTGTCGAATGGGAAATCAAATCATCGATCCTGTGTACAACAGAATACCGCCTGACGGACTAATGTAGTTCATTTTAGATCACATCCATTCAAGGATGAATATAATGAAGAATTTAAAAAATCATATTATATTTATGATAGTATTATACATATTTAATTTTAATAGCACATATACCTTTTTTACATTCTATTTTGTTTCAAATTATATAACCTCACTCTACTGTGCGGAAGACTACAATATTACGAAGCAATGTGATTATTTTTTGACATAAATATTTCATAGAATGTAATTAGGATAAAATGAGTGAGTATATGTGATATATATAAGATGATATTTATTCTTTATAATTAATGTATCGCTCACTATCTACCCATTTCACTTGTTAAGGGAAAGATATATTTTCTCATACATACATATGTCCTACCATCTCCTGAAGTGTTGTGGTTAATTTTCAATTTTCAAATTTCATAAATGGATATCACAATATATATACTGAGAAAAATTTATATTTATTAAATTTTTATAAAATTTTAAGACCTATATATATATGATATGACCAATATTTGGATATTCCAGTGCAATTTTCTGTAGAAAACAGTATAGTTATCACCCAAGACAATGAAAATAATAAATACAACATTACAAAAATGGTGGTAACATTTTTTAAGAGGAAAATATATTATATTATAAATAGTATTATCATTATTTTTTAAATTAATAAAATTCATAAATCCATTAAACATGAGTTACAAAAAAGTACAAAGGAAATATGTACAGAGGTAAGGGTTTGTAGTCTCACTTTTACTTCTATGTGACATAATCCATACTCACCACTTTGAGTGGTGCATATACAACCCTTTTCTGTGTTTTATCTTGATTTAAATTATTTTAATTGTATTGGAATAATTTTTTTAATTTTATTTCAATAAAAAATATTATGATTGATATGTTACAAAAAGTTTTAGGGTTTATTTTTCTATCTCATTGTTTTTTGGATTGCTTTTGTTCATGTCTATGTTGGGAAATTTATTTTATATATATATCATAATCTGAAACTATTCTTTTAATCTACTAATTCTTAAATATTTTAATATAGAGTATCATTTCAAATTATTTTTAGTTAACATTTTTGTTGAGAATTTTAAACTAGTTTTCTCACTTCAGTGAAAAATACATTTTCATCAAAATCCATGTTTACTAAAAAAGAAAAAATATCTAATGAAATTTTTGTTGTATTTATATACATTAATGAAATAACCAAATTAATTTAGATATGATCCAATTTGATACATTTTTTTGATATTTTCCTTATTATTTCTTGTGATGGTTTATGATTAGTTGGACTTTGGATGTCATATATTGATACAATTCCGAATATTACACTAAATGGTTTATTATCATATTTATTAATTGGATTAATTATTAACATTTAATATTCATGTTTTTCAATGTGAATTTTTATGTGTATTGTTATTCAATCCACTCATGTTTTTAATTCCTTGTATTTAATTATTTATAGGTAGGGCTTTCTATAAACCATTGATGCATCAGTAGGTATAATGAAACAAACTAGATTGGTTTTTGGATGTGGCTTACACATTTATTTAAAAGTCTTGGCAAAAGGAATATAGGGTATTATTTTTATTCGAACAACGTCTCAATATAATTATATATATTTCTAAAATTATTCATTCTATCATTTTGAATTTATATATTTACATTTCATGTGATTATTCAGTTAGTTAGATTATCCAAATTTACGTTTCATGATTATGATATTTGTTATTGGAAATTTTTTGGTCTGAAAAATATAAAAAGTAATATCATAATTCATTTAATGATTTCTAATGGACATAATAAATAATTGTAATTATTTCATAATGTTATAATCGTTGAAAACACAAAGTCCCAAAGAGACCCCATTTTTGTGTAAGGTGCCCGTTATGCGGGTTAATGCTCTGCATAGGTCGCCAAAAACCAAATTTAATTTTTTGGGTGAATAGTCAGAATGATACCATTGAAATTTTTTTTATGTTGAGGCATTACCTTTAGGACCCTCGCATGTGAAATTTTATTTTCGGTGTGATACATCACCATTAGGGCCCCAAAGAACCAAATTTCATTTATGGGATAAGTTTTTATCTTCATCCCATCTGGAAACCAAAATCCATAACAAGTGGTGGGTTTTTATTAATTATAATCATCCCTTGAAGATAGTTATATATATAATCCTAAAAAAACCACACATGTGGATAGATGAAAAAACAGAGAGAAACAATATATGTATGAGTGGGTGAAATGTCACATTAAAACCCATTCACATAGAAAAGACATTATAGACCACCATCAGGCCTAAAAAATGGTATGTGAATGGACACTTTATGGAACTACATATCTTATATAAAATAGTATGTGGGGTGGAGTATTTAAATTATAAATCCCTTCTTATATATAGTATTTATCCTTACATCGCCCCTCATTGAACTATCATCCCAACTTTATGTACCAACCTATCATGTGAAGATATGATCCCTATTTGTAAAAATTCATGAACTAATCAATAATATCATCCATTTCTACCTCTAAACATTCATGATCCTGTAAAATGACATATTACCATGTCTCCCATTTTATTGTTCGTTCCCCTAGAAAAAGAATTCCCACACTTATCCTGCATACTGGGTAAGGTCATTGGGATGTTTAGATTTGAGAATCCCCTCAATAACGATGAAAAAAAATAGAGGATATTCCAAAAAACTCTAGTTTTCATATAGTGAGTGAAACTACATTTAATCAGCTTTTATGAGCATTAATTCCTAATTCTCCTCTAATCCTCTATGGAATAAGGATACAAGAACATCAAAGCCCTATTTCTCATCTTTATCTTCAACATCATCTACCATTAGATGAAGGATGTTGTGTGGTTAACTAGATCTTCAATATCCACTTTTTACTCACAACAAGAATGAGTTGTGTTATTTTATTGGTAAGTGATGATGATTAAATCCACATAATCACACCACTATCTTGGTAGATATTCCTTTTGGAAGATCTTCATATAAAATTGAAAATGGCCACCTACTCGATATAAGACAAAAAATATTATCACCTCTTCAAAATTCTGTATTCAAAAGTGATAAAAAACCTTCAAGGGGCCATATTACCAATGAATAAATCTTATCTAGGCCACCTATATAGTATTAATCACAATATATAAGACCAATGTGAGACCTGATTCCTATCCAATCAAGATGTGTAGGAATCCTCCTTGTGGTTCAAACCTAGCAACTGAAACTAACCTAATAATATCTGGGCCACATTTCAAGTAGGTTCATATTAATCCTAGTAGGTTACATCACCTTAAAGTGACTTTGGATGCTTTAGAATATGTACCAAATTGAACATTGGATTCGATCCTTCCCTAGAGACATACTTTCCACATGATATTAAATTCATGGGTTGGTCACCATAACACAAATTTAGAATGTTTTATGTGTCCTGCTAATTAAAACTAAACTATGTTGGTTTTGGTTACTTTTAAAAGGATACAAAGGAATCATCTATCTTGAGTCCCATACTATTATCAAAAAATCTAATATTCCTATATAATGAAAAAATTATGGAGTGCCCCACTGTGTGGCTTAAAACTAACATCATAACAATTAATGATATATGAATGACTAATCCCTATTAAAAACAGTTCCATAGATAGAGAAAGTCATAAACATATAGATGTCTCCATCGATGAATAATTTCATATAAAGATATAAGAATCAGAAATGAAAATATGACAACAATTGATTATTAACAAAAGGAGACTTGTTCTGTATTTGGTATTTAATAAATGATTCATTAATATGTATTAAATATATAGTAGCATAATCTATTAGGAAATAATTCCCCTAAATATGATGTCACAAGCCTTACCTCTCATCTCATCAACCAATGTGATTCCCTACGAATTATTGGGGCCATCTCCCAATGATCATCTACAATTATAATTTAGATTCAAGAAACAACTCAACAAAGGGACTAATTGGATTTTTCTAGATTCAAGAATCAAACCTATTAGAATACAATTGTAAAGGGAATTGAAATACATGTCTCATATGAAGGGTTGTTCCACCACCACCACAAAATTCCGTTCCAAACCCACAAGTCTTTTAGGAATGGATCAAAAATTGTGAACCCGATATGAATCCCTATTCAAAATGACTGTGTCACCATCATGTTCTTCCCCTTTCAATAATAAAAATGAAATCGGGACAAATGGGGGTCTAAAAATTTATTTATGCATGTTCTTAGTTACAAATATTCTTATTTGATGGTGTTTTCTTGGTTTTTTAATATATATTTGATAACTTATTTTGAGAAGAAGTACCATCAATCCAATATTTTCCATTCCTAAATCCCTAAGTTATGAATCTACTTTCACATAGGAAATCTCATTATCATGTCATTGGGAACTATGCTCATCCTAGGGTCTTCAACCATATGTCTCAAACATAATCATTTAGAAGTACTCGTGCAATGATACAATACCAATACTGGAGGATAAATGTAAATCCCTCCAACTCGCAAATCTCCACCAACCATCCACTCAATGATCGATAGTGGGAAATAAGTTGATGGTACCATATTTTTATTCACATCATTTTGGGATTAAATCCATTGAAGTAAAAAACTATTTACTCTATTATATTTTGTAGGTATAGCAATATTCCACTAATATAATCGTTGAGAAAACATAGTGGTACCACCAAAGGGATCCATTATATAACTATCTCCACCAACACAATGTAGGATCAATCCCTCAGCATGATGGGGTTACCTCCCCCAAGAGTTCAACCCATATTATTTTGGCATATTCACTATGGAAATACCACTATGGTAGTGATCAAACAACATGAAATTTTAAAATCCTTTTATTAAACTTATATAATCCCTCGAAACAAATATAGTGGTAACTGATGAAGAGGAAAAAGGATTTCCCTTATCTTCTAAGACTGTCATCATATTTTGGAAGCATCCCAAGAAACTAGCATACAGATCCTAAAACATTGGGGAGACACATCTATTCCCTTGAAACTATTATTTCTTATTCATAAAAAAATAAATATATTGAAATATAAGTAATACTTCCCTCATATAGCTACAAAATGGGTATATATTCTCATTATTAATAATAGAAGTAACCCCTTACATCCTTTAAATATTAGGGGGATAGACATGTATTCCAATCCATATAATATATTTTTTCTTTGATATAATGATTCTATTAATGGTAACTAAGAGTTAGAAACACAACCTCGTATTCACATTTAAATTGGTATGTCAGCCCGATAAAATGGTCAGCTAAAAGATAACACAAATTCTTGATCCTTTCCAAGAGGGTCGTGGTAAAAAAACTACGATAAATAGGAAACCAAATAAGCCAATGTCTCTAATCTATATACTGTCTTTTAGTCTACTCAGAAGTCTATTTCAGGGTAGAAATATTCCCGGGAAATACTATAGAGGCCTGTTGGAAAATTCTAGCAATAACATGAGATCTACATAAACTTTCCCCCATATAGGAATGATTCTTCCCCCAATAGGTGAACCCAACTGCCCATTAGAAAGAATCTCATAAGAAATATCACAAAAGAATATTAGAAAATGAAGATATGCTATATTAACCTCTTATAATGAATTTTTATGTAATTTAATCCCTTGTAACATTATCTATAGTATCTCAAGATCCTACTCACCTATTACCATATTAAAACTATAGTAAATGAAATTGCAATGGTACTCCCCATACCATTTTTTAGAAGCTATTATGAAGTTCCTCCAAAAGCTTCTAACCATGAATGCATAATTCATTACAATAATATGATGGATCATTAGATGCCAAATTTTGATGATTTACATGGTAACCCTGCTCATGGTTTGTAGATAAAATCTCAAAAAAATTCTCCCCTTAATATCATACACCCTAATATACTCCCTAGGGTATATGTTGAAGACTTTTTCCTTGTAGTCAGATGTCAAGCCATGATGATAGTCCTCCCCATGATGGAATTTTCTATGAAGGTCCTCCCTATAGTGATACTCCTTTTCATCTAGAAGTTACTCCCCTTACTGAATCAATTATGAAAATTCCCTACTTTCAGCATGCACTATGGATATATATGGTAATCATGTCGAATTCCTCATCATTGACAATAAATAATATTTCTCATCTAGAAATATTGCACAAAGAAATGGTCATTCCCCAAACCACCCATGGATTTATTACCTTAAAAAATAGTAGATTCAATCATGATCGAAACTATTGTTTTCATTAAAGAAACTAGGTAATGTCTAATTAGGTAAGATGTGGTTGAGGAACCTCTTGAAAAAGAATATGGGGAAATTGTTGGATAATAATATAGATGTGTATAGGTATTAGATGGCACAATACAGGAGGGGTCAATTTTAGATTTAGAAACCATTGATTTCAAAAACATATGAAAGATATTAGTTGTAAAGATCTTAAACAAACACATTTTTAAATCAATACAATTGACAATATAGGTCTTGGATTCGATGGATGTGAAATGATGTAATATTATAAGTAATGTAAAAAAAATTTATTTGATTTGAATACAATGATCAAAGTAACACAAATGTAAATGATTCTACCATATATCATCTAGAATCTATTAATATAATATGTAAGGAATGAAACATAATTGAAACAATTAAAATTTAAATGAATACAGAAAAGAACGATGAAATAATAACATTCCATTTCTAATACAGATAGTAGCATAAATGTAAAAGTATTAAAATTACTTTATCCCAAAGAGTAGGGCATCCTACAACCTAGGATAAAATGTCTGTCTTACCACCACCTTGGTAATCCCTCAATATGATGATCTGTACAACTATCATTCTATACCTAGAATTCGTAGATTAATAAGGTAATTGACACTTCTGCCTCTCATATAATTGAAATCCCTCGATACGATGATCTAAAGAACAACTTTCTATCACCAAATGTCCTCAATCGTTATCATAATGATAAACCACACAAAGTAGAAACAACAAAAATTGTAAAAAAAGCATGGAACAAGTTTTTCACTTCTTGTATTTTCTAGGATTTCAGACGAAGCAAGAGAGAAGTCACAATATCTCTCTCTAGAACATCATAGAAGAAAAATCTTTTAATTCTGTTTCGAATGAACTTCTATTTATAGGCTTTAGGTTACAACGAGTAATATTTTCTCCAATGGTTATATTTTTCCAAAAACATCAAAGGGACTTGGATACATGGCTTTACAATGGTAAAAAAAAACAGAATAAATAACATCATTTTGATTGGTAAACATCCAACTAAATGACTCTGTTTTAGGTTAAAAAATAGTAAGTTCAATGATATGAAACAACGAGTATACATAACATGAAATCTGTATAAGATTTATGAAAAGAATATAACGCACAAAAAAACTACAATACATAATGTGATTACTAGTATTTTCATTATAATAATGCCCATAAATTTCAATTTATTACCTGGTTATGATTCATAGAATGGTTACAATGCATGATATTTAATCAAGTTACGATTCTTGAATATAATGCATAATAAGAGTATGGTACATAACTTGGTTACTATTGATGATTATAATACAATACTTAACCCGTTTATGATGCATAAGTATGATGAGGTACATAACATGGTTATAATACTTATGGGTATGATTACCTGGTTATGATACCTAACCTAGTTATGACACATGTGATTACAATGCATGTGGAGAAAATGCAAGTGAATACAATGCATGTGGATACAATGCATGTGTATTCAATGCATGTGTATACAATGTATGTGAAATCAATGCAGTATATAATCTGTTTATGAATCCTAATTATGAAGTGATTCATATTCTGGTTAGGATTCCTGGATATGTTTCCTAATTATGAAGCAATACATAATCTGGTTATGATTCTTGATTACGATGCAATACATAATCTGGTTAGGATTCCTGATTACAATACAATACATAATCTGGTTACGATTGTGAAACAACATATAAAACATTGTGAGTGAACAACATATATGATTATGATTATATTGAAACTTATAATAAGGACAATATGAGTGATTTCAATTGTGAAACAACTCACATTGAAAACAATATATATGATTATGAAATGTGTGGTTTGTGAATTCCAAAAAATTTATTAATGGGAAAGTCAAAACATACTTTCACTCACCAATATCCCGCTTTTTGGAAAGCAAAAAACAGAAACAAAACCAAATAAAATAGACAATAAAAATGTATCTCTCCCTGAGTATAGTATCTCTTCTGAAATAATAGTGAATATGACTAATTCCACCCTTAGGTTTAATAACATCTCAAATGGGATCACATTCTATTTATATTTTCATAATATTTCTAACCCTTAATAAGTAATTTCAAGAAAATTTATATTCATAAGAATTATCATAATTTTTTATTTTATAAAAGAATATGTGAAATAATTTATCTAATGCATAAGGTTATAGAATCAGAGTACGAAACAAAATTTTTTACATGAAACAAAATTACATTACAACGAGAGATAAAAACTCTTTCATTCTTCTTTTATTTTTTTAAAAGATTAAACATTGTCAGCTTTATCTTTTTGAACATTTTTATGTACACCATGACTATGTAAATAGATTCTTGACAATCCTTAAACTTTACATTTTGTTTAGAAATAACCAATTTTTCCTTATGGATCATTTGTTGTAGAAGATGATTAATTTATTCTCGGGATTTAAGCTTTGTTTACTATGTAATATGCCTTGATTCCTGGTTATTGAAATCCTCCAACCACAACATATTATCCTCTTAAAGGATTAAAAATCTATTTTGGAGTGAAATAATCTCATTACTCACATTTTCCAATTTTTCTTAAAACTATCAATCTCTTCTGAGGCTACTCCATTTGAGGTACAGTGTCTCAGAAAATCCTTTATCTTTTATTTCAAATCATAAATCTTCTTTAGATAGGGAGAGTTGAGTTTGTTTACTAGGTTTACTAATTGTTCTTTCTTGTCCAGATGGATCTTTAGGATTTCATAAATTTTATAAGACCACATAACATTTTTATTCCAAGCCTCACTACACTCAGAAACATGTTCCTTGAAAATATTGAAATCGGCAAAAAGACTATGAACAATGTCCATTAAGACGTTAATAGATTTCTTTCTATCATTTTGGATATTTGAAATAAATTCCATCATGGCTTTAACATTTGGAATGAATGGTAAAAACTTCTCCAATCTATTCAAGACATGTTCAATGTACAGAAACCCTTTCATAGTTATTGTTCTTTCAGAATATATGTCCTCAGTGTACTATAAGAGATCACCAAAATGAGTTTTAGTTCTAATCACTAGAACTGGATGATTGTGATCCTTATCATATTATTCCTTTTCTTCTTCTTTTAATTTATCATGGATCTGAATAAATTTCTTTGAGGAAATATTTTAAGAATATTTCATTGACAACTAAGGATCTGGAGATGGAAAATTGAAAGATGAAACTTATGAAGATTTTGTGGTATGACTCCTCCTATTTGTATATTCTTTTTATACCACTAATAATAATTCTTGTCCCTATTATTCTTCAACTTATACATCCCCATATATGTATTCTACTTCATATTATTGCATAAGATATTGTGTAGCTGAATGTTTAGATACATGTTTCTTCTTTTTTTCTCCTCTAGAACTGATTGAGACTTAACAGATGGATCCCTAATTTAAATTCCCATTTTTAGTTTTTTACCAGTTCTGAGAAGACTATCAATGTTAGTAGCCTCGACCTTTCTCTAATTAAATCACTTCTTTCTCCATCCTTCTTTAAGAGTCTCTTCAGACCTTACATTCAAAGCTAATGATTCAGTAGGATCCAATCCAAACTGAGGATCCCCTTCTTTCCATTCTTGATTTTTCTTTATCCTTTTAGTATAAACCACATCATATATATCCTTTTTTAATACTATTGAGTTATAGTCTTAACAAACATTCTTTTATTCTAAGTATTCTTTGATGGCTTAGAAGGTTTCACACTAACTTCAAAAACTTCCTCTTCTTTCTCAGCATCTAGATCATTCTCAATAAAATTTGATTCAGTGTTGAATCATAGAATGAGGCTCTTTACTGTATCCTTAATGATTAAGGTTTCTTCAAAGGAATTCGGATTTGACATGATTGAAATATTACACAAGCCCATACATTATTACAGAAACATACTGATATTGGCGGGAAACATGATCAGTTATGATTTTATGCAACCATATCTAAGCTTATTGATTGTTATAAATATGAACCCTTTAAGGTTTAACATTCTCATGATCACCATGTAATCATGAACAAAGAAATCTTAAACATTCAAAGATTCTTCGTCGACGTTTCTAGGAACCAAAAACCCTTGCTTCCAGAGGGATATAATTCTATTATCTCATGATAAATGACCTATTTTCTTTTGTCATCATGAATTTGGAAAAGATTTTCTTCGGCTTTAGACAGATAAAATGTTTTTTTAGAATCCAATAACTTATGAGAAGGAGATACTACATCTCCCTCTATAGTAACACCTAGAAACATAGAAACCTATTTGGAGGAGGTTTCATATGTCTTGGAAAACATCATATATAAAAAATAATATCCTTGTCTATATTTAATGATTCATAAAATTTTAACACCTCATATTGATAGAAATAATCTTGATTGGAACCTAGAAACTCCACACAAATTGATTCCAATCCTTGAAAACCTTTTATCTATTTTAAGGATGAATCAAAAGACTTATAAAAATATCAACAAACTAACCAGTCACCTCAAAATGTAATCAATGAGAATTAAATTGGATCAATTTATTTCAGAGAAGAAGTAGTAGTCTTTTTCATTAAAGATTCACTCAAACCCTAAATATCCTACTGATTATTATATCTCAGTATATCTCTAATTACAAAAACTGAGGTAAGAATTGATTTCAAACAAAGATGAATACTAATAGTGAAACTGATCTACAGAGAAAAATAGATGAGTTTGTTGTGGGATATGTTTTTTTTAAAATAAATTTACGGTCAATGTTAGATCTGAGAGATCCAATTGTTGATATTGATTTCGAACTCTTGAGGTTTTATTTAAATGAAAATTGTATTTAGACTGAATCAATTTGGAATTAATATAAGGAAAAGAGAAACAACCATTGAAGGAACCAAAAGATGCTTTTAGAAGTTGTTCTTGTCGGAGTAATGGGATAGATGTTTTGATTTTAAAATACTGTTCTTATGAAAAAAATACAGCAACAACGTTAAAAATACTAAAATAGATAAGGTCCAATTGGATGGAACTGATTATTTATAACTGACAGAATAATGCACAACTAATAGTTTAGTTCTGAGAAGATAATATAACAATGATAATATAGTACCGATAGAGTATTTCAATGATGATAATATAAAAATAATAAAGTTTTATTATATTAATAGTCTAATATCATACAACTAATTTTAAAATTTAAACATTAATCTTTCATAAACATAAAACCAATAATATTCTAAAACTGATAAAGTCATGGAACCGATAAAACCAATACAGATAAAATGAAAAACGAAAGATTAAAACAGATAAACATAAAACAAAAAAGCAAATCCAATAATCATAAAACTAAAAAGTGAAACTTATAATCATAAAACTAAAAAGTGAAACTGATAATCAGAAAACTAAAATGTGAAATCAATAATCATAAAAAAAAAGTGATACCGGTTATCATAAAACATAAAATTGAAACCGATAAAATGATGAAACATAAAGGGTAAAATCGAAAAATATGTATACTTCACCTTTGAAATGAAGTAACTTAATGAAATGATATGGGTTCAACATGAAATATATGTTAATTATTACTTTGCTATGATCATTCTAGGTTAATTTTTAATGTATTAAAATCTATCGAAATATAATGTTTTTCTGAAAATGTCAGCAAGTTGTTCATGCATTCCTATAAAATTTAAAACAGTATCTTATTATTGTTTGTGATCCCTAAGAAAGTGATGGATAAAATCTATGTGTTTTTCATGTGAGTGGTATGAAGGGGTTTTACTATTAGAAATGGAACTAGTATTGTCACATTGTATTTGAGTTTTGGTAAAACTCATTCAATAGTCACTGAGTGTGTGTGGAATCCACAACACTTGAGCACAACAACATCAAGCTGCTACATATTTAGCATTAACAGTAGAAAGTGATACTATGTGTTTCTTATTTCATAAAAAAGAAACTAAAGAATCTCCGAATAAATGACACGTTCTAGGTGTACTGTTTTTATCCATTAAATATCCAGCAAAGGCAGTATGTGAAAAACATTTTAACACAAAATCATTTCTATAATAATAGAATAGTATTAAATCCAATGTTACCTTTAAGTGGTGAAAAATTATTTTCACTGTTTCTAAATGATATTCTTCTAGATTAGGTTGGTATAATTCACTTAGGAATACTAAAAACATTAAATCTAGATGACTATCTATCATGTATAACAAGCATCCAATCATACTGCTAAAAGTTGTTTGATTCACTGGTTTCACAGCTTCATAATGTTCAAGTATATTTGAGGTACCGATTGGAGTGATAAAAATTTTAGTTTTGACATATAATTAATTTTGGAGTTTGTATTTGATATACTTATACTGATATATATAGGTTCATTCTATTTTTTTTAGATATTTTAATGCCTAAAATGAATGTTAACTCACACACCATACTCATTTCAGTCTCATATTTCATTAGATTCACAAAAGTATTGGTTCAGAATTGTTGAGATAAAAGAAATATAATGTCATCAACATAGATTTGAACAATAAAAACATTTTTGTATTCCATTTTTATAAAACTATGTGAGTCAGCAGAACCTTTTACATTCTTGTTTTGTAAAATAAATACAATGAGTATATCAGACCATGTTCTAGGGGCTTGTTTTAGGCCATAAAAAGATTTAATATGTTTAAAAACTTGATCAGTATGTTTTGACTATATAAAACTGGGAGGTTATTCAACAAAAACTTTTTCTTGAACAAAACCATTAAGGAAATCATATTTTACATCAATATGAAAATATTTAAAAATGAAGTATGTTGTAAAGGCTAAAAGAATTCGAAAAGATTCAAGTCTTAATACTAGAGTATAAGTTTCTTCATATTTTATTGCATCTTTTTTATTATATTTTTTAGCAACAAGTCTTTCTTTTTTTCTTAAATGACTCTATTTTCTTCAAAATTGTTTCTGAAAAACCATTTTACAGCAATTAAATTTTTTTTAATTGGGGCTTTCAACCAAATTATAGACATTATTTATTTAATATTAATATACTTCATCATATATTTCTTTATTCCAATCTTCATCACATAAAGCCTCATTAGATGTTTTAGGCTCGAATTGAGATACAAAATCAAGATGCACTATTTTGTTTCTCAATGAATTTCCGGTCCTTACATGTTGATTTACATTACTAATGATATTATCACTGGGATTATTTTTATGAAACAATTGATTTCGATTTTGTAAATCTTGTTCATCAAAATAATATAGAAATTATTATAGGGTAATTGTTTCGACTCTTTTTGAGTATTTCCCATATCAAAATAGGTTTGAATCATAAGATGATAATAATTTCGTGAAAATACATTAGTTCATGTACATATGGATTGTTTAAAAACAAATGTGTCTATTTCATCAATCATAACATGCACTATTTCTTTAATAAAAACACAGTTTATATTAAAAACTATATAACCACTAGATGTTGTGGAATATCCTATTAAGATTCATTCATTGTATTTGGGTTATAATTTAAGTAAATTCAATTTTGTATTCAATGTGAATACTTTTCATCCAAACACACGGAAGTAAGAAATTGTAGGTTTTCGGCCAGTACAAAATGCATATGGTGTGTTATTATGAAATGGTCTAGTTAAAACATGATATATATTATAATATGCAGTACTAACAGATTCAGCTGAGGAATGATTAGCAATTGAGTATTCACTCAATATGGTTCATGTCATTTGATGAAGAATAATATTTATTCTCTCAACAACACTATTTTGGCGAGGGGTTCTTATAGTGGAAAAGTTGTGAGTAAGGCATTTCATACTATAAAAATATTCAAATTCCATGTTTTAAATTTCTCCACCATGATCACTATGAATAGTTATCAGTGGTACGTTTTTCTTATTTTTAACATGGACCCTCAATGTTTTTAAATATTCAAATACATTAGATTTATTTTCTAGATAATATACACATGTAATTATTGTGTATTCATCAACTAAAAAAACTACATAATACTTGCATCCAATGCTTCCAATTGAGTAGGGCCAAAGAGATCCAGGTTCGTTAACAATAATGCATTAGATGTTGAAACTATGTTGATTTTTAAATCTAGTATTATATTTCATTCCATATTGACAAGGGTCACAAAATTTTGAAGCATCATACCTTAGATCTGTTAGATCCTTAACAAGTCTTTTTTTAGAGTTTACAAAGATTCTTTATGTTATAGTGTCTGAAGCTTCATTCCTTAACCATGATTGGTCTTCTATTGCACATAAGAAAGTTTATTCTTTGCTCCTAAGGTCTTATATGTTTATTATGTATTCATTATGATGAATATTTTCAAAAATACTGAATAATCATAATAATTCTTAACTAAGCATTTATCATTCCTAAAATTCACAAGTAAACCATCATTACATAAATGACTTCTGATTATATGATTTTTTTAAGACCTTTGAGAAATAAGACATTTTAAATTTAAATGTTTCCTAAAAGAACAATATTACATATTCTAATGATATTTCCCTCGGAATTATCTTGGAATGTCTCTCTTCTACCATTAATTTCAATAATATTTTTCAATAAAAATTTGTTTCCAGTCATGTGTCAAGAAAAAAAACTATCCATGTACCAAATTTTATTGTTATTGGTACACTTCTTGTTTTCCTGAAAATGAAACAATGAGTTTTCAGAAATGCAAAATTGTTTGCATCTGTAAATGTTATACAAAATAATTTTATGAATCCACATTTTTTTTCAAAATGGGATTTATGAAATCCTAAAGATTGATTTTTTACGAGGATAATTTCATTCCCAATGTCCACCACATTGACATTTAGTGCAGAAAGGATCATTTTGAGGAACAAAATAATTATGACTAAAAATCGGTTTTGATTATGTGTAACCAAATCTAGAACTATTCCTTAGATGAAGAATTTGAAAATACATTTTTATTTAATTATTTCATTCCAATAGTAATTCTTGATAAAACTTTATTAAAATATTTCTTTATTTTACTCTAACAACTAAATTATAATTTTTAAAAGAAATTGTTTTTGAATTTCTTTTAGTTTCAGAAACATTTTTCTTTAAAAAAAGTTATTCAAATTCCATAAAGAGTTTATCCTTATCAGAACATAAATCCTTAAGGGTTTTTGAAATATTTTCAAAATAAAGAGTTTTCTTATCAGGAAATGTTGAATGATATGATATAACTTTTTTATGAATATATGTTCTAGTATTTCCCTTATCATGATTTTTCATGAGATTAGAATTTTGATTTTCGTATAATTCGGAAAATTTGGAAACCTCTTCAAAAGAAGGTAAATTATCTTCTATTGAGAAAGATTCTTCATCCAAAGAGTAATAATGTTTCTCATCAAGGTAATTTTCATTTAGAGATACATTTGTAAGAGATTAATTTTTTTGTACCTCAGAAATGAAACAATAATTTTGAATAGGTATCATGGCTATGAGTCCTATAATATTTTGACCAGAAGATTCATATCCACCGTATTCATCTGATGAATCCCCCCCACTTTCAATCCAAGTATTATTTTCCTTCAAGAGTTTCTTTTTTTTAATTTTAATACATTTTCTGTTTTCTTTCTGAATGTTTATCCTTCCTATATTTTCTTTTTTGTAGAGGAAAATATGGTATAATATGACCACTCTTGGACATTCAAAACATGTTACATCTGAGTCCTTCATATAATTACTATCATTATTTTCTAATCTTTATTGAATGTCTTTATTTCCGACAATCTTTTTTTTCCTTCAAGAAAGATTGGCTAACTCATTCTCTGAGTGATCACTATCACTTCATTCTGATATGAAAATATCTTTCATAGATTTTGATCTTGTTATCCTTTTGGTGTCTTCACTATAGATATAGTAGTAAAATATAGACATATATTACCATTCTTCTTCTTCATGAAATCAACATCTCTTTTCATTCTTATGTCTTGCTATAATAGATTTCCAAATAACTCATCATGAGTGATTTGAGTAACTTACTTGTTTTAATCTATAACTGTAATTTTTAATTCCCATTCATTGGGCATTATATCAATTATCTTTTCCAAAAGGGATTCATCATCAAGACCCTTTTCACCCAAAGATTATAGACTGTTTAATATTTTAATAAATCTTTGTTGGAACTTGCATATTGGTTCTCCAAAAGGAAAAATAAAACCATGATATTCTGCTCAAAGTATTTCTCTTCTTATTTATATAACATTATATGTACCCAAATGTGTGACTTTTATTTTCTTCCATATACAATTGGATGTTTCGCAAGATGATATATGACTATATATATTCCTGGTTATGGAACACAATAATGTATTGCATACCTTTTAATTAGGTTCATATTATTGTTTCTCTTGGTTGGTGAAGGTACTAACTTCCTTGTTTGGGAATTCATAACCACCTGCAATCATGAAAAAGTTGTATACTTTAGTATTAATAACTATGGTCATCAGTTGATCTCATCAGTAATTATAATAATTTCCTTCAATAATTGGTGGTCTTGTTGGATTCATATTTTCAATTGATCCAATATTCATTCCTTCCATCATATAAAACAATAATTTTCCACTACACACTTTAATTTACTAAGTAGTTATAAAAAAACATTTTGTAAGTAAATACAGTTGTATTTCCAAATGAAATAGAGAATGTAATACAAAATACATGAACCCTCTTTTGATACCAATTGTTGGATCATAATATAGATTTGTATATATATTTGATGGCATAATACAAGAGGGTGAGGTGAATTTTATGTTTAAAAATATGTGTATTCAAGCACTTAAGAAAGAACTTATTTTATAAGATCATAAACAAATACAATTTTCAATAAATAAAATTTACATATAGGTCATGCATTCGATGGACTTGAAATGATATAATAAAATAAGTAATTTAAACAATTATATTTGAAATAAATACGTTGATTAGAGTAATAAAAATGTAAATGATTCTCCATATAGCGTGTAGAATATATTAGAGAATTCTGTAAATAATGAATCATAATTTAAATAGTTACAATTGAAATGAATATGAAATGAAATAAGAAACAATACAATTCCATTTCTAATACATATTGCAGTGTAAATGTAATGGTATTACATTTCTTTTATCCCAAAGGGTTGGGCATCCTTTCACATAGGATAAAAGGTATTTCTTACAACCACTTTGGTAAGACCCTAATACTATGATCAGTACGACTATCTTCCTATCCCCGAGATCTCTTGATTAAGAAGGTATTATTTAACTTTGTCTTTCAAGAAATTGAAATCCATTAATACGATGATCGAAATCATTTCTTCCTATCCACAGAAGTCCTCGATTGTTATGAAAAATATCGGTCACACAAAGAAGTAACAAATAACTTAGAAATACAAGGGCATGGAACATGTTGTTAGTTTATTATATCTGAATGGATTTCACACAAAGTAATAGGGAAGTAAGAATATATCTCTTTAGAACATGATAGAAAAAAATGGTTTTTATACTGGTTCGAATGACCTACTATTTATAAGATTTGGGTTCCAACCGTTTTATTTTCTCCAACGGTTTTATTTCTATGAAACACTTGGAGAGACGTGGAAACATGGAATTTTAATGGTCAAAACAACACGACATCATTTTTATCGGTAAAAAACCAAATAAACGACATTTTTTTAGGTTAGAAAATAGTATGTACAAAGATATGAAACAATTATTATGAGTAACATGATATAGGAATAGGAGTTATGATAAAAATTTAATGCATTTCAAATGTACAATACATAACTTGATTACTAGTCATTTCATGATAAAAATGCATCTCAATTAAAATTTATGTCCTGGTTATGATTTAGAAAAAATTTACAGTGCATGATATTTAATATGGTTACAATTCTTCAATACAATTCTTAATAAGAGTATATAACATAACCCAGTTACTATTCATGATTATGATACAATAGATAACCTAGTTACGATGAATAATTATGATGCAGTACTTAACCTGGTTATGATGAAAAGGGTTATATTGACATGGTTACGATACTGGAACAGGTTTCAATACCTGACCTAGTTATGGTACATGTGACTACAATGCTTGTGGATACAGTGCATATGGATATAATGCATGTAGATATAATGCATGTGAAATCGATACAGTTTATAATCGGGATATGAATCTTGATTACAAAGTGATACATGGTCTTCTTACGATTCCGGATTTTGATGTGAGACATAATCTGGTTACGATTACTGATTATGATGCAATCCATAATCTGGTTACAATTCCTCAGTACGATTCAATACATAATCTGGTTGTGATTCCTGATTACGATGTAATTTATATTCTGTTTGTGATTGTGAAACAACATATAAAACATTGTGAATGAACAACTTATATGATTATGATAAGAAATCAATATATAATGAAGACATTGTGATTTATTATGATTGTGAAACAACAAACATGATAAACAATATATATAATTATGATATGTGTCATTTTTAAACTACAAAAAAAATTAATTGATGGGAAAGTTGAAACATGTTTTGACTCAACATACATTTTTCTAATGTGTGGAAAATTGGTTAAAGACATCATACCATTATTGTTCTCACCATTATTCACTCCCTAATTCACCTTTATAGAGTCATTTCCAGAAGAACTTGTGCACCACAATCACCTAAATATATGTACCACTATGTTTCATCTAAAAATATAATTATATTCCTATAATATAATATCCAAACCATGTCAACATAATATATAAAATGTACCATCATATAAAATTGGTGACCTACATAGTTTTATAGAATCATTTTGTTTGGAAAACCCAATATTCCCTTTAATATGTATCTCTTAATTCATTTATAGAGCAAGGTCAGCTAATTACTGATGACCCATACCAATTTTCTATCAATGTATGGGGTGAATATGGGTCATTCCATTTAAAAATGTTCTATGATCAATAACTAACACCAAATGTGTAATCATGTAATGTCATTGCCATGTACTGGCATAGATAATTTTATTCCTTCATAATAGATGGAATGCTCTACAAGAACCGGCTATAAAAATTATCAAAGACATTAGGCCATAAGATAGTGTGCCATCTAATGAATCTTGCATCTATATTATGAAATAATTGAGAAAGACTATTTTTTAATGGAATCCAATCATTAGGAAAAAATACATTCAGATGCTAATGGCTTAGGTGAAAATCACACAATTCACCCAACCCATGTTTGAATAAAGATCTATAAAGTATGAAGAGAATCCATTATAGATAATTCCATAGCAGTGAATCATAAATCATTTCCATTATAGATGGGGGAATATTTATTAAAATCAAAAATGCTAAAAAATATGCCTGAAGTGTTTTGAAGGTGGAAAAAATTACCACCTACCCACATGGCTATGAAGAATTCTTACCTCAAACTCCTCCATGTTGGAATTCTATATGTTATCATTTGGGATGAGTTCTATAAAACTGATTTTCTTAGTTAATATCACACCATGATGCAGTTCCTTCTTCAGGAGAAAGAAAAAAAAAATTATCTAGAGGTTCCCATCTGATCACCAAACACTAGATTGAATAAAAAACATAAATGAAAGGATTTTCTCTAACAATAGTCATAAAAAATGACCAATCGAGAACACCAAAACTCTTCAAAATCACGTATCTTCTAAAGGGGACTCTTATAGAAACTGTTTCTCCAATTATTCATAGACTGACGAAATTCTCATGATGCATTTCATGTCATTAAATTTCAGTAGATGCACTCTTACTGATAGTAAAGATCATATGTTTGGTGTATCAGATCATGTTGAGGAAATACTTATTTTAAAAATATAACACACCAAAATAATCAAATAATGTTTTCATACTAGAAATCATTGTACTTACCATAACACGTGTACTCCCTTAAATTATTTATTCCCTCCCCCTTGATGGGAATCAACCCAATAAACAAGTAATGCTATAGTTCAATACCACCTATTACGTGAGTGTTTTTTACCACTAACACGTGGGGAAATTAGATTTGTATGATATATAAATGAGAGAAAATAGATGTCTCAATGATGAACTACTATGGGGTAATATCCCCTCATGATATATTCTTAAAAACCCTCACTTTATCCCTTTATCAGATTTCTATCCCTAAGAAGATCTCATCATACCGACCAATGTGGATTCACAATTTCTTTTCAATGCAAGATCAAATAAAATAATTTATTTGGAACTGATGATATAGAATTATTGAAACATCCCTATGTTTGATTAATAAATAGATCAATGTCTTTCAAATAAAAATCAACCAGCTCATGAAAAGGTGAATATTAGACCAACACATCTGGTTTATTCTATCATGCCCTCTGCTCTAGCCCAATCTCAGTTGGCTATTCCCATAGGACTTGTTCACACTATTGAATCATTGGAATCCTAATAAGGAGATATAGTGTTGCAATTTCTGGTAGTGTACCCAGAATGAAAACCATTCCCCAAATGGGTAGATGTGACTCTTCCCTACAGTTCCTACTATGATTCTTGCAACATACCATGTGATACCACCTCCAATGTGAAAAAAAACAGTAAAAACCTCTTCATGATGAAAATGGAGAGAAGATACATATCTAGATTTATAATTGGGAATGAAATATATATTCCTTTAAGATGATAAGGTTCCTAGGTACTTCATATTATCCTTGGAAAATAATTTTTTTACATTTCCAAAAATAATGTGTCTTGCCCATGGCAGTGTTCAGGATCGACCGAATTATTGTCCCTTTCATCAAATATTAGGGAACACCATCTATGACTATTTCATTATTAATTATGCATTTCAAAAAATTATTTATTATG
The DNA here is from genome assembly GCA_963277665.1 of Viscum album. Taxonomy (NCBI): domain Eukaryota; kingdom Viridiplantae; phylum Streptophyta; class Magnoliopsida; order Santalales; family Viscaceae; genus Viscum; species Viscum album. Next base: position 943,846,909 of record OY728129.1, read on the forward strand.
GGTAGGTGAAGCTTAGTAAATCACTAGAATAATAAGCTTTCTTATTTTTCACCTCTTAGGAGGAAGAGAGTTAATGGATGGATGATTCCAATAAGAATGCATAGACGATCAGTGATTGGGATAGAAAAAAAGTAACTAGACACATTCTACCTATCATGAATAGTTATGCCAACCAATTTGGCTCTGAGACACTTCTTCTATGGTGTTACATGATCCATCAACTCTAAAACCCTCAAAAAGAAGAAAGTATAAGATCCAGTATAGTAGAATGTGAAGAAATAAACATAGGAGGATGAAACTAAACCTTGAACAAATTTAACCTTGACTCTCTCAAAATTCAATCCTTAAGTCCTAATAGGATGGGCATCAACCCACCAAATTGTACAATGGGAACCAACCCATCATACTAAATCATCATGATATGAATAAATAATCATCAGATCCATTAATATTATTCATTTAGTGGATCGCTTAGTTGATGATGAGTATTATGGTGAGACTTATATTCCCACACCAAATTGGGGAGATATAAATTGAGGTCATAGCTGATAAAGAATAAATGTAGGAACAACCATATCCCATCAAAATATTCTTGTCGCATCCCTATTAGTGCGATTTATACTTCCAAAACATGCCAAACATACCATCGAGAATCCCTATAGGAATATGAATATTATACTAAATAAGTAAAAAAAATTAGAACAAATAATATTGGAATACCATTTTATGTATAACAAAAAACCCAACCTGCCCATGTAAGTGGGTGTTCCAGGGAAACTAAATCCAATATGCAACATAATACCCTCATCAAATACTGAACCAGCTAAAGTATCTACCCCAGGCATGTAAACTATAAAAATTACTTCTTCAGAATTGTTCCCAATATGGAATTAGTGTCCAATGAATGAAAATTATGACATAATGATGTAACTAAACATAGTTTAAAAAAATCTCTCAATTTTGGATTATAACAATTTTTCCAATAATCTAAAAGATTCACTTGTGAACACTCAATTATTCCCTCAATAGTTCAATGCTGAAGTTGCTTACACTGAGTAATATGACATAGAGAATGACCTAGTAGAGTGTCATTTGATTATCTCTTTCACCATACAGGACATAGATGATGTAATAATGGGACATTTCATGCCTTTATACATATCTAAATGATTATATGACATTGACATCCAGGCAGAATTCATTGAAAATGGCTCCAGAGTTAACATCATTACTAACAGAATGCTTCATCCACTGATATACATTGAAGTATATTTTCCACTTCTAATTTAATGCTACAGCGGTATGATAAATGTTATCTAAGACCCCACACCTATAATAACTTCATATATCATTTTGGGAATATGGTATCTAAATATGTGTAATTGTTCTTTTAGAAGGATATATAATTCAATATCATGATAGGAAGACTTCAGTTTCATTAGAATGAAATTATCCATTCATCAAACCATCAATATCTTAAATTGTTTTGTAATGAGAATATTGGGATGTATTCTTGTGACATATATCTGTTCAGTTTTTTTGAATATCAAGATATTGATACAGGATTCAATCAAAGTGAAGCGACGAAACCCATAAATAATAATAAATTTTAGGTTAAAACTCTATATGGTCTATAAATAAGCTTATATAACCCATTCAGTGGACTCATTGATAAATATGGGATCTTATTAGTCAGGTCAAAGACATCATCTCAAATTCAGAAATGTAATAACCAATATTTATGAAATTATCCACATATTTTGAACTCAATGGATTAAAAAAATATGTGATTCACTTATTGGTATATATTCCTAAAATTAAAATGGTCAATCATTGTCCACAAAACTACTATAGTCCCCCACTTTATCAGAAAAACCTACAGAAGTAATGATATCATCATTGGAAGTATACTATTAGGAAACTAACCTTTCCCCTAACCTTAATGTCTTCCCATTACATCCCATCCATGCCAACATGGAAACAAAGGAAAATGAATAGGAAAAGGAATAATATTAAGAAAAAAACTCATATATACTCATCTAGTATTCAGGGATAGATTCTCTACAATAATTGATAAATTTTTACTTATAAATATTTATTCAAAGGAGGATCTGTGAATAAAATTGATAAATTCGCATATTCCCCATGATTAAGAAAAAAAATTTAGATTTCAAAAAATAAAAATAAATTATAATGATTATAAAATAAATTTGATTTTAAATTAATATTATAGTCTAATATATATTCTAAAAAGACACATATTATAAATATAATACATATTACAAACATGAGAATGATATATTATACATATCATAAAATAAAATATTATTAAGTGAATAAAGTCATCATAGTGGATCCAAGAGGCCATTAAATAAGGAAAAAAATTGGGTCAAAATAATTCATCCAATAAAATTAGGACATGTGCTTGTGTAATTTTTTAATATTTAAAATATTCTTTTTAAACTAAATTCCTAGATTTTCCATTAACAATAATAATTAAATTTAAAATGTATACTATTCAAATTTCCAAACAAAATAGAAAAATAATTAGTAAATTTTGAATTTATAATTCCAAATATGAAATCCCTATTTCAAAATTCAACTCACATAATTGGATAGAAAATTGAAACTAATCCAATATATTCAGTGATAATACTTGGTTTTAATGTTAAAATGTCCAAACGTTTGAAATGTTTTTATATCCACAGTAAATAAAAAAATATTCCAATGAGCTTCAATAAATATATATATGTACAATAAATCTAACTTCACATTAAAAATAATAAAAATATAATTTATCATTAAAAATTATTTACATGAAAATTATGTTTTCAATTAAAATGAATAATTTTTCACTCTTCATCAAAAAAATAATCTTATCGGGAAACTAAAAAAAATAAACAAAAGTAATTTTGATATTATTTTTAAAAAAATATAGTGTATTTTTCAAATATTATTTATTAGAATGTAAAATATTATCTTCCAAATAAGAATTCCATTAAAAGGCAGTGAAACTACCTCTTGAAAAATGATTCTTTTATGGTTAAAATTGGATTATTCGTAAGCTATGTCTATTAAATATATTGGATGAATGTCAAAAAAAATTGATTAAATATATAAAAAATATATATTTCAAAACTTTTTTATACTATTAATATCCACCAATTTAATGGTTAGGTTATAATTGACATGTTAAAATTATGATAATTAATTGTGCATCATTGTTCATTTATACTTGGTGTTGTGTGACACATAATCAAGTAATGAAACTAATGTTATTTAAAAAATTTGTATCATAAAATCGTAGAGGGTAACTACTCCTGACCAAATATATGGACATCCATGTTTTAATTGAATTAATCAATTTGTTAAACTAATACAAGATATGTAATTAACATACTGTAGAGATAAAAAAAGTGTATAGGGAAATTAGTTTCCATGGGAGGTTTTTATAAATAGAGACTCTCACATCACTTAAAAAATGACATTATCCTTCAGCCGTGTGATCTGGAAAAATTATTGTTATGTAAAAAGGTCAATCCCAATCAATCTAACTAGTAATATAATTTCTCGTTGTCTATAACAATTAATAAAAATGTTATTCTTTAAGATCATATTGATATTGTATAACAATAAACCAATTTAGTGTACATGAAATAATTTCCTTTATCATTATGGATTTCATTTGATACAAAACACACTATTTCTGTGAATTTATAAAAAATGATAAATTTAAATTCAAATTACATTATAATTCATTAGATTCATCCAAAAAGAGAAGAGATCAATTTTATAAATTGGTACACACTAACATAAAAATCTTTATCTCTCCCCATTGGTTTTATAAAATCATCATCAGGTGATAACTAGTGAAGATATACCAAATCCCGTTGAAAATATAATATAAAAAAAGGAGATATAAATAATGAATAAAAGAGATTATAATTAAATTAAAAATAATTGAACCTTAAAAATTATTAAATTAAAAATCAAAATAATAAAACTATCTATGATGAACGATCATGGGTTAGAACCCATTTCTTTAGCTCACCACTGGTGGCTATATGACATGTTTACTTAAGACATATCCTCTATTTATTAGTATTCAAAGAAATCAATGGTCATCTTGAATTCAATAAATTAAAATAATTAATGTATTCTAGTAAGTCCAAGTGGTCCCTAGTTAGGTAATTAGTTACATACATCAATAATAAATTGAGAATATAAAAATTCGAAAATTACCATCACCCAGTTTCATGGTCTGAAACAGGGTTTCATGCTAGAAAAAATCATGTCTTTACACCATCTCAATATTTTCTTATACTACCTTCACACAATGTAAATTCATCAAGGTTGACGTCACTAATATATGTTACACATTTTAATGATGGTTTTCATTCCATTCATTTCCATTTTCGCTTCTATTCTACTCTTCAATCAATTATATCATTCCACAAACATATCATGGCATGAATCTTTATGAAATCATATTCTTGATTATTTTTCTAGTTTTACGTTATACTTCCTTAAAATACGGCTCGGTGTTTTTTCATTATCATCAGAATTCCACATTATTTTCTTGATTAGTCCAAATATTGGACATTTTATAAAATAAAAACAATAATAACCTCAATCATGAAAATTTTATTAATCAATCAATACTCTATGAATCACATACAAAATACCAGGGGAATATATACGAAAAATAGAGATGTCATGAGTGTATAAATTGGAATAAATGTATTATTAAATACATGTTGAATTTTTTTCCAAGATAAATTAAATAATAAACCATCCATTGATTATTAATCAATTATAAATATATATAATATATTTTGATTGTAAAATAAATATTTTTTTTTCCAGAAAAATGATTTTATGTTTGAAATTTATTTTTTTCAAAATAAAATAAACTAATTACAATTAATAAATGATTATAATTATATAAGTATATTATATATCTGATTTATAGAATTTTCATTTATTTAATTATGTTTATTAGCCAGGTAATGGAAATAAATTTATTTTTTCTCTAATAAATTCATTTATTAGAAAAAATACTACATTTTGTTCATAGATATTATAAATATTTTCTTCCAATTTTAGAAAATTTATTTTAAAAAATGGTTATCATTTTTAAAATCGTTATTTAAAAATAATTCAAATTTAAGAAATATGTTATTTTTCTAAATATATAGATTTTTTTGTGAATAGTGAAAATATTTGATTTTTTAAAAACTATCTTTTTGGTTCAATAAATATAGTAATATAAATGTATGATTTTTTTGGATTTTTTGTTAAAATTGTAGGTTACGGGTGAAATGGAAGTGAAAATGGGAATCTACCCAACATTGAAAATTTACAAGATTAATAATTAATATCGGATCAATACAACGATATATTCTAGTATCCATTGAAAAGAATCAATGATAAAACCCAAAGAAGATAACCTAGAATGAAGAAAAGGATCAACAGAATTTTTTATAGTTAATTTAATTAAATTAATGAACTGCCTCCAAGTTTATTCCTTCTTCTGTGATGTGTTCGACCATGGGTCTGAGGTGAAGCATCATTTAGATGTAGAATCCCATGATATGATTTCTTTATTGGTGAACCAAAACGTGCTCCATATATATCCATATGTAGATAAACGAGTCTTTGGGTGCTTGCATGAAAGATCCTTTTACTCCTGATGTCCTCTGTTGATAACCATGAGAATATCTTCCAAAGCGTTCTCCTAGATCTAGTGGAGGAGGATCGCTCTCGTTCATGAGAGTGTTCATCGAGATGGAATAGTTCTCTAGGCTCGAGAGATTTTCTCCAAGGAAGTTGTGCACAGAAGCATTCATTTTCTAGTGAAATAAACCCTTGGAGAATTAGATAATAATAACATAATGGTTAATTTAATTCAGTAGGTAATAATAAATAATTATCACAATTATTGTTACACATTTTATTATTCCATGTGAAACCCCATGTCAAATAATAAATACAATATATTATTTCCATGACATGGTCTTAACATACATGTTATATTTAAATATTATTTATCATCAGACCCATCACTTGGTCTGCCAATTCTTGTAAATATTTAACAGGCCTTGAATAATGACTATTTATTTATTAAATAAATATAACTTTATTTTTCTCTAAAAATAAATATTTCCTCCATGCTAAATTATCTAAAAATAAAAGTGATGAAATAAATGCGATCAGGAATAATTGTAAAATTATTAAATCACAATCATGATTAATATTTATTCAACTAGTTAAATTATAATTTTTTGAACTGAGATACTAGATAAACATATTGTGAGACCCTCTATGCCTCTTTCAAGTTGGCATTAGGTGGGATTTCATAATGTCCAACATTACTGTATAACAACGGGTCAAGGATCACAAGAGAAATAATTTGATGTCACAAATACATGTCACCTCATATGAATGCATAAAGTGTAATATAATCCATTTTTTTAATATATCTATTTAAGTGGGTTTCATGCCAGTTCTATAAACCCATGTGCTTTATTCCTAATTCTTTGACATCCCAAAATTGAACTTTCTTAGAGAACACCATGGAAATGGATTTAGTTAGTCTATATCATTTTCATCAAAGGGACAAAGATATCAACCTACATAGAAGTGATAAATTCTTTTTCACATTATTTGTTAATGTAGTATCACTTGTGAGGAACCCAACATATCCAACCTCACTGTGAACATCACTAATCACTGTATTTGTTAATACATCTTATTTAGAGATTCATAATACCCATTGAAAATAATCTTGATGTATATGGATCAATACACATATTCATAGATTGGAACATGCAATGAATCTTATAAATGTTGATTCTTTACTAGAATGTCTTGTTCTCATAATATCCTCCTAGATATTTCCTTGGGAACTTACCATGAAAAGGTTCCTTAATGTTTCATGAGGTGCCACCCCTGAAATCCTATATCATTTGTGTCCCTTCAAATGATATCATCCGGCCATATAACATATATTCAAGAATAGTGTCGTGTAACTTCTAGGTTCTCATTATAGTAGTAATCCTCAATGATATTTTTGTGTGAAAACTATTCTTAAGACATTATCACATACTACGTCATGCATAGGAACAATCATTATGTGATAAGAGGTTTATTAATATTCATGCAATGAATACATGTTTAAAATAATGTACAAAAGAGTCTGTTTCTAGGGAAACAACTCTAATAGACTCAAAAATTTCATAATATCCTATTTATAAAAACCTTAATCTTTCAAGATCCCATATGATATTCATAATTCTGCTGAGATAGGACTTTAGTTAACGGGTCCACCATGTTCTCTTCTATGGACATTATACTTAGTAAAATATCACCCATTTGATAGAAATACCACAAGAGGTGATACTTTCGGGATTTGTTCTTTGTCAATTGATTTGAACTTGGCTCCATTAAAAGATCCACCACTACAATTTTATCACAATAAAATGTAATGGGATCCTTATGTCTGGGTACCATGTCATGCTTGTAATTCCTCGACCCCTGTTTCCCAGAGGACAGGGCATTATTTTAAAACATTGGCATGATTACAAGGAATCAAGTCCTGAAGGACGGATCGGTTTAGTATTCATGGAAAGAGATACATACATATGTTCACCCTTACCACTTAGAAAAACAAAAATAATTTATTCCACTAGAAACATCCATGCCTCCTAGATTATGACTGCAAGTCACTCCTAAATAACTCCTTCATATCCTGGAAAAATGAAACATAAGAAAGTGGTGAGCTCAAATTCTCAGTAAGGGTATTCAATACATTGGAAGATAACATAAATATTAAACATGGGGAATAATTGAAAACACATGCCTTATCGAATAAAAAACATGAGAACTTTACGTGAGGAATATGAGATGAGTAAATTATTCCATAATAAAACATAGTCTGGGGGTTATATTAGTTGAATAATGACATGAAATATCAATATCTAATCTCATAATGATTGAATGCATATGTTTGGACATCATAACCACATAGTCAAGGCCGTGTGCTAAGACTATAAATAAGATTTTGTCAAGCTGTTGTGCTAAGACACGAGTTTTTCTCATGAGACCAACCGATGCATCGAGAAGTTAAAGCAGGCTCCACCTGTCACATACTAAATCCAATACATTCCTCATATGAAAATGATGAACCATAACATAAAAATTCTTATTAAACTGGCATACGAAATGTCAATATATTAACCATAAACCATGGATGGTATACAAATAGTACATCTATAGTCAAACATAACTCATTAAAAAAAATAATGAATATTGTATTATAATAAATTAACATCAATCTAGAATATGAATGGATATTGACATAGATAAAAATAATCATCCATACTATTGGAGAGAAATATCCCCCTTTTTTCTTGAAAACATTTAAGAGTCACATTATTTATCAAGAACCCATATAAAATATATTTTTTAATCATAGTGTCCCATACCACTTTGAATATTTTTAAAGGAATTAATATATTAAAACATTAGTGTACAAATAAATAAATCCTCAAACCATTTTTAAAACATGGACATTAATGAGAATGATTTAAAAGAATAAATTTTCTAAACATTTAAAATGATATTTTAGTTAGAGTTCCTAACAAAAAGAGAGATTCTTGAAAAGAAATAATTGAGGTAATAAAAACCTAATAATACCATGGTAATAAATGGATTCATGATATATTATTTCTAATTATAATATATACACCAAATAAAAGTGAATTGGAACTTGAAAAAAAAGAAGTCTCAATGGAATGTAAGTTGGGATGGAATCACATATAAAGAACGTATCCTTAGGTTAATGATAAATAAATGACAAAATTATGTGTGAAAAATATGAATACACTCAATATGGTTGGATATTATTTGTAAATCAATCATAGGACAGTCACACATATTCTTGTAAACACAACACCAATGACTTGGATGTTTAAATCAATGAATGGAAATAGATTTAAGATTACCCTTATTAAGTTCATATCAATGATTTGATAAATAATAAATGGAGTGATTATGTTTATAAAATGTTAATCCACACAAATGGGAGTGTAAATTACTACATAAAAAATAAATAGTGATTCCACACATAATCTTGTAATAAAAAATCAATGAATTTTGTGTGAAGCAAAATGTGTGGAAATTGAAATTTCAAATTTTCTTTCTTGATTTGATAACTCACGAAACATACACCCCATGAAAGAAAAATTATTCAATGAAGTTTTAAATAACCATGTATTAAATTATATTACACAAGGAATATAATCATGTCCAGTACATACACCACCCCAAAAGAAATAGTGGCAATACATTGTGAATCTCATGGGAATAAGAAGCGAGATGAAATCCCCTTACCACATTGTAATCCATCAAGTCATTTGAAAAAAAGTTAATAACCACAAAATTATTCACTGAATACCATAATATAAATAGAATCATGACAATATATAAAATATGTCAGTACACAATACATTGCATGCAATAAATAAGTAGCGAACAATGGAAATTTCATGAAATTAAGAGTTAGATAAGAAGCCCCTTAATTTGTACTTTTCCTTGGTATAGGGAAGTTTAACCTCCAGTATAATGTTTAAATAGTTATTATAAAATTATAAAACAACCATATACATTAATATGATATCATATATGATCTCATAATATTGCTTTGTTAATGATATTTCTGTAGTATCATCATTTCGTGTGTTAACTGATTCATTTTCCTTCATATGATTTGTTATGGAAGTATTGTTTGTTATGGATAGGATGTATCTTATTCATATTAAGAATGATATTAAGTCTTTAAACAATACTGTTAATCATCAACTGAAAATTAGTCTCGAATGGATAAGATGGGGAATGAACCTCCTCGTGTTCGTTGAGACGGTAATCTGTATGTATGAATGAGCAAAAATATCATTATTTTGATATTAAAATCATATATAATTGGATGTTATATCATATAAATAGAATCATTGTCATGTTATATTTATTATTTACATCATTTATACTCATTATTATACACATCCAAATGATGAAGTATTTGAATAATAAACCACACCACGATGTGGAGACGGTAATCCGTGCGTACAAACGTATGGTGAAATGGTCATTTATAGGATGGATAGAATAATGAATATGGTGGTAAAATTTCTATAATAACATCACAATATATATAAGAAACTGTATTTTTTATTTTTGAATAGAAACAATAAATACGTAGTGGAAGAAGAAAAGAACTTGAAAGAGGTGATGAAATATTTACCTCTTTTTCGGGTTCTTCCTTTTGATTTGATCAAAATCGCTTCTTATGTGGGATTTATGACAAATTTAAGGCCTCTAGTATGAAGGGGGGATATTTGGGAGTATGTTTGGGTAGGGTTTGGCCAAGCCAAATTGGTTTTATGGAGTGAATTTTAGTGAAGGGGAAGTGCCCTTTAATAAGAGGCGTGAGGGATACCTTAGGAAAAGATTGAAATATTATTTTTTAATAAAATAATTTTCGTTTTCTAATGAGTCAAAAATGAATTAAATAATGTATAACATGGGTATTGGTTGAAAAAACACTCAACAAATAGGTTTTTGATAGGTCTAGGTCACTATATAAACCTTATTTCTAGATTTAACTCTTAGTTAAATAGTTTGATATTTACCATGACTTTTTGTATTTTTATATTTTATGGTTAATAATATTACTATATATAGCATCCTGCATTTTTATAACATAAACATTCATTACATTACACATAACTGAGGATCTTTAAGGTCTAGTGTCTTGGAAACCAGGAACAAAATACATGAAAGCAACATAAAGCATTCTTCTTAAACACTTGAAAGGATTCTCCTTAAGTTCATCCTAGGTTCATTACGGCATCTCATAACCTGGGGACATACATAAAAAAAAAGGGTGAGCAGGAGGCCCAGTAAGGGAAACAAGAGGAATATTTTACATGTGAACTTGATATACTTCAATAAGAGCATGAAAAGAACTTTAAGGCATGAGAAAGAAATCATGAGGCATTTCATAATAAAAACAACATTTTTCATAACATGAAGATGTGGCTACATCATTTAACAAAGACAATAATGAACATATCACCAAGGTCCATCCCCAAGGTGTCATTTGAAAATTACCAAGGTTATTCACCAAGGTATCGTGAAAATTTTAATCTCTAGTTGTTACATCATTACCCAATACATTGGAGCGCTATCAGGGCGCACCCTTAAATTTTCCTTTATTATCATGTGAGCCACATATATCATCATCAAACATTTCTTAAATAACCCATATAGAATAAAATAAATGGGTTTCATTTCTTAATCATAACGTTTTAAAAACTGCTTTAAAGACATGATCTTTACGTCACTTTAAAACCCACAGAAAAGGAAGGTGGGTCTCATGTATGTAAATCCCAGAATTTAAAATATAACATTTTGGTATTTATGTGAATACCCCTTTAGAATAAATAGATTTGAGTATTCACTTTATAAAATAAAAGAACTTTAGAAAAAGATAGATACATTTTGAGACAGAAATCCTGCAGCATAACGGCAATGTTCCGAGGTTTTAGAAGACATTAAAAGAGAGGTAAAATGGGTCAAACATTCATAAATGACCCATAAAATAGTACATGGATAGAATAAGAAGGATAAATGATCATGGTAATGAAATTTCAAGGACATACCATTTGAAATGAAAAACATGGAAGGAAGAAAAAAATTAGATTTCTCTTATGAAAGTTCGGCAGCCTAACGGCGTTACTTAAACATCAACAAAAATGATTTGAAAAGATCAAATAGGGTCTCTCATCATGTGAACATAAGAGCTCAGTATGATAGATATAGAGATAATTCCACAACATAACAAAAAGGAACTTGAAAGAATTGACATGAAAGTAGAACTTCAAAACGAGAAGGGTGAAGAACCACTTAAAAATTCAGCAGCCTAACGGCGCCACTTAAAACAACAAAATGCTGAATTGAAGCGATCAAATGGGGTCTCTCATCATATGAACATAAGAGTCCAGTATGATAGATATAGAGATCATACCCCAATATAACAAAAAGGAACTTTAAATAATTGACTTGAAAGTAGAACTTCAAAACGAGAAGGGTGAAGAACCACATAAAAATTCGGTAGCCTAACGGCGCCACTTAAAACATCAAAATACTGAATTGAAGCGATCAAATGGGGTCTCTCATCATATGATCATAAAATATCAGTATGATAAATTTATAGATCATACCCCAACATAATAAAAAGTAACATGAAAGACTTGAATGAAAATAGAACTTGAAAATGAGGAAGGTGAAAGAATCCCTTAAAAATTCGGCAGCCTAACGGCACCACTTAAACATTCTTAAAACGTATTGATGAGGGAAAGGGGGGTCTCTCATCATATGAAGATGAAATAGGCAGTAGGATGAATATAAAATAACATCCTCCAACATAAGAACATGGAGTATAAAAGAAATGACATAAAAGAGATTACTTGAAAAGAAAGAGAGAGGTCGGATCCCTTACCTTAAAACGTGACTCTTGAAACTCAAAGGATTGGACCTTGAGGGCTTGGGGGCACCTTGGGAGGACTCCTTGGAAGGTAAGAAGACCAGAACTTCGTTGGGGGAGAGTTGGGAGTGAAAACTAAAGGAGGAAAGGGTGGGTATTTATAGGGAAATTGAGGGGACAAAGCATTAATGGCCAAGGGACACCTCACATGTGCTTTTCTCAAACCCATGTGCTCTCCCTTGGCATTTATCATGGAGTTAGGCCACATGGGGCCCCCAAAACAATAATTCATCACCCTTGGCCGGCCAACACTCAAAATATCTCATGACATCATCATGACACCGTTATGATGTCATTAAACATACCGAAACCCTAAAACTGTATTTTTATTATTCACTGAAAATTCAACTTTCTCAGAATAACCCCAAAATTTCACCTTAACCAAATATCAATGCTCTGATTTCAAAAATGAATTCCATTTTATAAAAAGAATTTTCTAAGTATTTTTAATTTAATTTTTAAATAAAAACACTATTCATCGAAAATTCATTTTTTTCAGAAAAATCCCCAAAATTTACCTTAACATAATATCGATGCTCTGAGTTCAAAAATAAAGTCCTTTTTATAAAAATAATTTTCTAATTATTTTTAATTAAATTTTTAATTAAAAAACACTATTCATCCGAAAAAACTAATACTTGACTAATAATTTATGAAACTGTTATTTAACCATTTGATTGAATTACATTACTTAATCTAGGTGTCTAAATTATATTAAAACTTTCTTTGAGTGAAATTACTAACCCATTTGGTCATATTACTAATCCTAAGCGTAAAATCACTATTCATAATTTACTATTCATCAAAAATTAAGTTGATCTTATTAGACACCAAATTCCTTACTGAACACTTTTGTAGAAGACCATTTTTTGAAAATCATTACACATTTTTAATTATTTAAGGTTTACATAAACATTTTTAAAATATCCTTTTTTTCTAAAAATCATCAAAAATATGCATACTATATTTATCCGGTCATTTCAAAATTCATAAACTTCATCATAAGAAGAAATCCCAATTTTTATTTAAAACAAGGATTACACAAGGTAGTTATGGTCTCGTTACATAGCCCCTTATAATACCAGCATAGGACCTAAGAGTAAGGTGTGCTAGGGTGATAGAAGCTTGGGGCGGCTCAGTCAACATTGCCCGAGTAGTAATTTCTATCAGTTTGAACTTCTCACGAAGGCGATTCCATTCTAGCTTCACATGATGAAGTTTGGCTTGGATTTGATCCAGAGCAAAGCCCAATGGTGCTACCTCCTTCCCAAGCTCTGTTAGATGGGCTTCGATCGGTCCAAGACTAATAGGTGAGGCCATCGAATCTTCTTTCTATAATAATTAACCAAGATTACTTGTATTTAGAGACAATAATCAAATCATTTTGTTCACAGTGGTCATATTGACCGATGGTCATATAACAATCAATACCCAATGGTCTCATTTTAATTATAATCATGTTTATCAAATAAAACATTTTTTTTGAGTATAAAAATAAAATAAAATAACACATGAAATTAGGAACCAAGATTTATTCAAAATTTCGGGCCATTACAATCTTCCCCCCTTAAGAAATTGCATCCTCGCAATTTTTTTAAAATGGGGTTTTGAAATTTCATTGAAAGTCCCACATCGGAAAAAGAGTCAGTAACACTATTACTTTAAAAGAAATAAAAGGGAGTACAAAGGCCACCCGAGTTTACTCATACAAGGATTCCATGTAGGAAACATGGACATGGAGGAGAAAACAAAGGGTCACGTTCTGAGGGAGAGTGATAGAGAACATGATTAGGAGAAAGTTAACCATAAGAAAATCCCAAACTTATGATGTGTGTAAGCGGTCTTTGATTAACTTGTAGGAAACGTAAACCAACAACGTTTTTGTTTTATGTTCCTTTTAATAACTTTGAGGAATTCATTTACAACATAGAAAAAAAACATAAGGAAATATATCTACCTTTATGTAGAGTTTCATAATTTAATAAGTTTCTACCAAAACTAATCTTTTCTCCAAACGATGAGCATTCAAAACTACTTGGTCTCATCAAAACACAAGAATCATCTTCTAGAGAATCACATAATCCACAAAAGATCAACTATCTATTTCTTCTATCTTTAAACATTATCCCAAAAACCGAAAGGGTAAGGTAAAACAACTCTTCAAAGAGAAAGAATCCCATTTGAATGGAAACTACTTTTAAATCTTCAAAGTTCCATGGTACTACCCAAAGTTCATCATAGTCCATTCCATAAATAACTGTCCTTAAAATTCCTCAATATAAACCAAACTAAGATTGAAACCCAAATACAAGAAGGATTTGATAACATAGTCTTCCAAAATAAACTTCATTGTTCATCTCCGAACAACATCAACCACTCCTAACATCTTATAACAAAAGTATCTAATCTAAACATATTTAACCCAAGATAGGTTAATCATTCCCAAAAGTAACCTAAATTACTATAAATCCACCTTAAATTCATCGATTCTTCAAATATAAATCAACCTTACTCCTCAATGAAAATACCGTTGTAATCTATTTACCTCGATCATATAGGGTCCCCAAAATCATATTTTAATCCCCTAATCATCTCTGTCATATTAATACGGAAATCATAGCATTTCCTATCACATTGGTTGTTGAGACATGTTCTTCCATTTCCCGCCATTAACTAAGAAAAGAAACTATAATTAGGGGCTTAAATACTTAGCCAATAATCATGAAAAGAAACTTAAAGCATATAAGGATAACTTGTAGTTGAAAAGTATACCCTAACTTGTGATCCCCTAGGTTCCCATCTAGGTTATCCGTGATCATATATTCTTATGTGAATCTTCATTTTATTTTATCTTTGTTCCTTTAACAATGGTTCATACTAAGCTTATAATTTTACCAAATCATATCCCCCGGGAGTGTCGTCACCAAGAGTGCAGCAAGGCCCGTTGTCGTGTACCAGTTCCCGTTCGAGTCTAGCTCAAAGTGGTGTTTTTGGGTTTTACCCCTATGTACATCTGTGCCAGAGCCGCCTCTACCTGCTCGTATCCAGACAGGGATGTATTTTCTTGGCAACCCCTTACTCAATACTCACCAAAATACCAGGAATATTTCCTATATTTTAACTTTTCTATAGGATTCTTCCTAAAGTTTTCATATCCTAATTTCCACAAATAACTAAACCATCCTTTGATACCAACTATAGCATCCAGCCTTTTTATAACATAAACTTTCATTACATTACACATAACTGAGGATCTTTATGGTCTAGTGTCTTGGAAACCAGGAACAAAATACATGAAAGCAACATAAAGCATTATTCTTAAACACTTGAAAGGCTTATCCTTAAGTTCATCCTAGGTTCATTACGGAATCTCATAACCGGGGGACATACATCAAAAAAAAGGGTGAGCAGGAGGCCCAGTAAGGGAAACAAGAGGAACATTTTACATGTGAACTTGATATACTTCAATAAGAGCATGAAAAGAACTTTAAGGCATGAGAAAGAAATCATGAGGCATTTCATAATAAAAACAACATTTTTCATAACATGAAGATGTGGCTACATCATTTAACATAGACAATCATGAACATATCACCAAGGTCCATCCCCAAGGTTTCATTTGAAAATTACCAAGGTTATTCACCAAGGTATCGTGAAAATTGTAATCTCTAGTGGTTACATCATTACCCAATGCATTGGAGCGCTATCAGGGCGCACCCTTAAATTTTCCATTATTATCATGTGAGCCACATATATCATCATCAAAAATTTCTTAAATAACCCATATAGCATAAAATAAATGGGTTTCATTTCTTAATCATAACGTTTTAAAAACTGCTTTAAAGACATGATCTTTACGTCACTTTAAAACCCACAGAAAAGGAAGGTGGGTCTCATGTATGTAAATCCCAGAATTTAAAATAGAACATTTTTGGTATATATGTGAATACCCCTTTAGAATAAAGAGATTTTATTATTCACTTTATAAAATAAAAGAACTTTAGAAAAATAGAGATACATTTTGAGACAGAAATCCTGCAGCATAACGACAATGTTCTGAGGTTTTAGAAGACATTAAAAGAGAGGTAAAATGGGTCAAACATTAATAAAAGACCCATAAAATAGTACATGGACATAATAAAAAGGATAAATGATCATGGTAATGAAATTTCAAGGAAATACCATTTGAAATTAAAAACATGGAAGGAAGAAAAAAATTAGATTTCTCTTATGAAAGTTCGGCAGCCTAACGACGTTACTTAAACATCAACAAAAATGATTTGAAAAGATCAAATAGGGTCTGTCATCATGTGAACATAAGAGTTCAGTATGATAGATATAGAGATAATTCCCCAACATAACAAAAAGGAACTTTAAGGAATTGACATGAAAGTAGAAATTCAAAACGAGAAGGGTGAAGAACCACTTAAAAATTCGGCAGCCTAACGGCGCCACTTAAAACTTCAAAATGCTGAATTGAAGCGATCGAATGGGGTCTCTCATCATATGAACATAAGAGTCCAGTATGATAGATATAGAGATCATAGCCCAATATAACAAAAAGGAACTTGAAATAATTGACATGAAAGTAGAACTTCAAAACGAGAAGGGTGAAGAACCACTTAAAAATTCGGCAGCCTAACGGCGCCACTTAAAACTTCAAAATACTGAATTGAAGCGATCAAATGGGGTCTCTCATCATATGATCATAAAAGATCAGTATGATAAATTTAGAGATCATACCCCAACATAATAAAAAGTAACATGAAAGACTTGAATGAAAATAGAACTTCAAAACGAGGAAGTTGAAAGAATCCCTTAAAAATTCGGCAGTCTAACGGCGCCACTTAAACATTCTTAAAACGAATTGATGAGAGCAAGGGGGGGTCTCTCATCATATGAACATGAAATAGGCAGTAGTATTAATATAAAAGAACATCCTCCAACATAAGAACATGGAGTATAAAAGAAATGACATAAAAGAGATTACTTGAAAAGAAAGAGAGAGGTCGAATTCCTTACCTTAAAACGTGACTCTTGAAACTCATAGGATTGGACCTTAAGGGCTTGGGGGAACCTTGGGAGGACTCCTTGGAAGGTAAGAAGACCAGAAATTCGTTGGGGGAGAGTTGGGAGTGAAAACTAAAGGAGGAAAGGGTGGGTATTTATAGGGAAAGTGAGGGGACAAAGCATTAATGGCCAAGGGACTCCTCACATGTGCTTTTCTCAAACCCATGTGCTCTCCCTTGGCATTTATCATGGAGTTAGGCCACATGGGGCCCCCAAAACAATAATTCATCACCCTTGTCCGGCCAACCCTCAAAATATCTCATGACATCATCATGACACCGTTATGATGTCATTAAACATACCGAAACCCTAAAACTGTATTTTTACTATTCACTGAAAATTCAACTTTCCCAGAATAACCCCAAAATTTCACCTTAACCAAATATCAATGCTATGATTTCAAAAATTAATTCCATTTTATAAAAAAAAATTTCTAAGTATTTTTAATTTAATTTTTAAATAAAAACACTATTCATCGAAAATTTATTTTTTTCTGAAAAATCCCCAAAATTTACCTTAACATAATATCGATGCTCTGAGTTCAAATATAAAGTCCTTTTTATAAAAATATTTTTCTAATTATTTTTAATTAAATTTTTAATTAAAAAACACTATTCATACGAAAAAACTAATACTTGACTAATAATTTATGAAACTGTTATTTACCCATTTTATTGAATTACATTACTTAATCTAGGTGTCTAAATTATATTAAAACTTTCTTTGAGTGAAATTACTAACCCATTTGGTCATATTAGTAATCCTAAGCGTAAAATCACTATTCATAATTTACTATTCATCAAAAATTAAGTTGATCTTATTAGACTCCAAATTCCTTACTGAACACTTTTGTAGAAGACCATTTTTTGAAAATCATTAAACATTTTTAATTATTTAAGGTTTACATAAACATTTTTAAAATATCCTTTTTTTCTAAAATTCATCAAAAATATGCATACTATATTTATCCGGTCATTTCAAAATTCATAAACTTCATCATAAGAAGAAATCCCAATTTTTATTTAAAACAAGGATTACACAAGGTAGTTATGGTCTCGTTACATCGCCCCTTATAATACCAGCATAGGACCTAAGAGTAAGGTGTGCTAGGGTGATAGAAGCTTGGGGCGGCTCAGTCAACATTGCCCGAGTAGTAATTTCTATCAATTTGAACTTCTCACGAAGGCGATTCCATTATAGCTTCACATGATGAAGTTCGGCTTGGATTTGATCCAGAGCAAAGCCCAATGGTGCTACCTCCTTCCCAAGCTCTGTTAGATGGGCTTCGATCGGTCCAAGACTACTAGGTGAGGCCATCGAATCTTCTTTCTATAATAATTAACCAAGATTACTTGTATTTAGAGACAATAATCAAAACATTTTGTTCACAGTGGTCATATTGACCGATGGTCATATAACAATCAAAACTCAATGGTCTCATTTTAATTATAATCATGTTTATCAAATAAAACATTTTTGTAGAGTATAAAAATAAAATAAAATAACACATGAAATTAGGAAACAAGATTTATTCAAAATTTCAGGCTGTTACACTATAAATGTCCATTAGAATCCGAAGTGGTTCATTAATGATACAACTATATTTATATAAGTCCTTTGGCTGACCCATATATTTTTAGTATTATTATATCAACCAATAATAATGTATTTGTTTTAAAAACTCATTTATGTCAATTTTGACATTATTTAATAATTGATTTCTGTTAAAGTCCTAAAAAATTTATTAATTATAAAAAAATAAAATTAATCAACCTTAATATGTCATAGTCACTTATAATATTTTTTTATGGAATCAAAACTTTCAAATTATTTTTATTTTAGTATTTATAATATCATTTATTTGATTGTTTTTAATAAGAAAAATACTACATCATTATTGTGTCATATATATATTTATTTATTTTATGTCTAAAAATTAAAAATAAAATATCATTAGGTAGGAAATATTTTTATTTTTTTAGTGGCTATTTATTGTCTAATTTATCAATTATATAACCTCATATAAAAATTGTTTTACTAAAAGATATTTTCTTCGGTTATTTTTGTCTTAACTTTAGACTATTTAATATAAAATGTCATTATCACTCCCATGTAGCTCCATGGGGTCCCAAAATCTACCCAAAGATTCCCATTGTCGGAAATTTAGCAGAACATTTTATTAGGAAATGTGTTAGTTTAATTCATTATTATTATAATATTTTTTTGGAACCTTATTTACTGGATTTACCCCTTTAACCATGGTAAATATAATATTTACTGAATTAAATATGCCTAATGTCTAAAAATAAAAGATAACTATTTACAAACTTTATACCTCCTGATTCCAAATATGGAATCCATTTTTCCAAATTCAAAACACATAAGTGGCAGAAATTAATTTAATATTAATTCTCATTGTCAAAACAAAAATTGTGTTTTTATGAAACAATAACTATCAAAAGATTGAAATTTGTTTATTTATATTTTAATTGTGAGATTACATAAAATAATATAAATTATATTAAATAATGAAAATATAATGTAATTTTACTTAAAAACCATTCAAATTTATAATTTAACACTATAAATTATTTTGATTAAAAAAGTTGATTTTAATTAAAATTTATTATTTTCACAATTCCTCAAAAATTGAATGTTTTCAGTAAAATACCAAAAATCCACCCTAAGATAATTTCAATATTCCAAATCCAAAAATTAATTAAATTTTTATTGTTAAAATTTATAAAATTTTATAAAATGGGAATTAGTATTCATAATGGCTAGTTTTATTAGTCACGGTCTATTAGAATCTCGAAGTTGCGTACAATGCAAGATATTAAATTTTTTAAAGGGAAACATACCATGGAAGCTTGGGGTGTAACAATGTTCATGGAAAATGTTCATAATACAAATTAGTTCTATGGCTGCATCATGAACCTCTATATTATAGGACTCGACTATATAATCCGTGAAAACTGGGTGCTTCGAGCTCTTCTGGATTACAACTCCCCTGACGAGACAGAAAAAAATCCTAAATGTGACTTCAGATCACTGGTATTTGTTTAAAAACATGCATCAGCATAACCTGTTAGTAAAAGATCATCTCTCCTCCATTCACCAGGAACAAATCCTTAGTCCTTCTCAGGCATTTAAGGATAGTCTTGACATCAGTCCAATGTTGTTCTCTTAGATCTACTTGATATTAGCCTACCATGCATAGTTCATAGGCATCATCATGTCTAATACATAACACATAATACACGATAGATCCTATCACTAAAGTTTATATAATTCTACACATTTTATCTTTCTCATGTTGTGTTTGGGGACACATTTTCTGGGAAGGATATATACTAGAAACAATCCATTCTTAGACAGTTCCATACTAAATATATTTAGTATTATGTCATTGAATATAATTTGATATAGTTCAAGAAGCCTCATGGATCAGTCAATGATCTTGATCGATAAAATGTAGTCTTCTATGCCTATGTCCTTTATGGAGAAAAACTTTTTAAACCAGTGTTGGAGAAACTAAAGGATTGGTATGTCGTTTCCAATAAGTAATATTTTTTCAACATACCCTACTAGGATATTGACCGCATTCCTGTTATAATGCATGTAAACACATAGATCATATTCATTCGTAATGAAAAAAAATTCTCTAATGGATTTATCTAATCCTATGTTCCATGATTTGGATTCATTCTTTAATAAATAATATATCTATGAAACATGAATACCCTTTTAGAATCACCTGGTGTCACAATCCCTTCTAGTTGTGTCATATTGACATTTTTTTAAGGTTCCCACTACAGAATATAGTTTTGACATCCATCTTTTAAATTTCATAGGATTGGAATGATGCTATTGAATGAATTATTCTTATGGATTTAAACATGGAAATTAGAGGGAATGTTTCATCATAATAAATTATTTACCATTGTTTAAAACATTTATCTTATATCCTTATTTATTGGAACTAAATAGACCTTCCATTTCCAGTTTCTTCTTGAATACCAATTTACACCCAACAATCTATACATCCACTTGAGCATCTATTAGTACCCAGACATTGTTCTAATACAAGGAATAAATCTTAGAATTCATACCTTCTAAAAAACTTTTATCTTTTGAGATCACTAATTCTTCCTTATAGGATATATGATCAACATTTTATAATAATAATGGGTCACTATTCTCAGTGTAAAGGAAATCATATATATCTGGTTCCCTTACCTATCTTTTACTCTTACGGAGTACTTGTGTTTTTAGGAACTACCTCTTCCATGGGGACCTATGGGACATGTTCCTCTTCCAACTCCCATGTATCTTGAGAATTAACTTCATCAAATCCAACCTTTCCCTAGTATCTTTTTTCTGGATTTTTTACCTCTCATAATATATGGCATGTCTGGACACAATCACTTTCTTTTCTGAGTGGTTGTATAGATAGTATCCATTTGTTTCCTTAGGATACCCTATAAAGGTACACTTTGTACTCTGAGGTTCTAGTTTGTCTTTAGAGAAAGAATAAACAATTTACTCGCATCCCCATACACATGTATGTGAAAGAGATGGTTACTTTCAACTCCATAGCTCAAAGGGAATCTCATTTTCCACATTAGTCAGTACATGGTTTCATGTGTATGAAGAAAATATGAAATGAATTTTCCCAAAAGGATAATGGATGATCTACATGACTCATCAACGTATGTACCTGGTCCAACAAGGTATGTCTCCTCCATTCACTAATGCCATTACACTATCGAGTATATAGTGTAGTTAGTTGAGAGAGAATTACAAAATCTCATAGAAGGTCGATGAACTCTTCGTTAAGATATTCTCCCCCTTGATCTGATTGAAGCTTCTTTATCTTCTCACCATTCGGGTTCCCTACATCATTCTTGATATTCATGAATTTCTAAAGTGAGTCTTACTTATACCTAAATATATAAATATTTCTATATCTATTCAAGTAATCAGTAAGAGTTATAAAGTAATAACATTAACCTCTTTCTTCTTCTGGAAATAGTCCATATACGTATCTGTGTATGAATCCTAAAATCTCTCTAGCCCACTCACCATGTCCACCAAATGGTGGTTTGACCATTTTTCATTTAAAATTGGTGTGACATATCTCATGTGTTTTTTGCACATAATAGTCTAAATAACTATCTCGAAAGAGCATTTTCAAATGATTCACATTTACATGATCATGATAGTGATGCCACAACTGGGTGTTATATGAGTCAAGTGAACTTGGTTTATTATCAATTTCCATCACTTGGTTCTCATAATCTAATACACATAGACTGTTATTTAAATGCACCATACCATCACATATGTTCCCTTATAAAAGTAAAATCATTTATTTGGAAACATGAAAATAAATCCATCTGTATCTAAACACGACATAGAAATTAGGTTCTTGGTAACACTAGGTACGAAATAACATCCTTATAAAACCAAAATCATTCATGTTTTCAATGTGAGGTTTTATTTACCAATGTAATGATCATTTAGCCTTGCACCATTTGTAGCTCACAGATCAACCACTCCTTTATAAATTTTCTAAAATCTACATTTTTCATGAATATGATTACAGATGAGAGCACCAAAAGCTCTATCTAATACCCAATGTGTATAAATGGAAATATTTCACTCAATAAATAATGCACCTTTGGCATCCCCTTGCCTCTTGGTTCAGTTTCTCATCTATTGGCCTAACATGCCATATGAAAAGAACATAAACTCTTTTTCCTTACCCGAACTTTTTACCATCTTCTTCTTGGATGGGCTGTTCTTGGAAGATTTATACTATTTATAAATCTTAGGTCCCTTTTCCTTACCCTTCATCACACAATTAACAATAAGGACTGTGGGTTTTTCGTTCCCCATGTCCTTATCCACTTGGTGAATCATGGTCATAATTTCTGATATTCTATTCTCATTATTTATAACATTATAATTCAGAGTAAACCATGTGATGAAAATTGGATATGATGATTATATAAGATATGTGTACAACTCATCTGTTAATTAAATTCATAATATGTTTAGACACTCAATATATCCAGTAAGCCTGACTTCTTGTGGTATAGCAGGTGCAGACACTCCATGCTTATCATTGAATAAAATATTAGAGATTATATTCCTATCATGATTCACCTTATCTTTAAAGAGATCCAAAAGGTTAGTCATCAGGATATAATAATCCATTTCCTAATGTTTCTTCTAAAGATCATTGGTGATGGCTAATAACATGAGGCACTAATCATATATAGTGTCATTTATATGTTTCTCAAACATATATTGTTCTTCATCACTGGCCTCATTTCCTAGTGCAACTGGTAAAGTCTCTTCCGGTTCATAAAGATTCCTCTAAGGGTGATGGATAACTTGAAGTATCCTTTCCTCACATGGAAATTAGTGCCCATGAAAAGGTTATCCTTCTCGAGTGTAGATTGTAATGATATGTTTGATGAAAATTTTAGTCATATTTCTTTAAATAAGATGAATATAGTTTTAGTAATTTATCTTTATATATAGAGACAAATACAAAATTAAATATCTATTAGTCACAAATATTTTTTATAAAACCCAATTGAACTCACCATTTGCGTCAGAATATTTTATTTAGTATAAATTCTAGCTTCAAGGATCCATATCTACCTTTACATTACGTAAAATATGGTTTTTCAAGAAACATGAAAGGTTCTATATGGGAAATCCCAATGAAAAATACATTAACTCAAAGCTCCTTGATCTGTAAAGCAGACTCCCCAATCCTAAAATCTGTAATTTTATATTTCCTCAACCATTTCTTCTTTTTTACTCAAATTCCTACTACGGTAGTCAACCCCAGATATAAAATATTTTATATCAACCAAAATCCTAAAATTAAAATTTCTTCATAATTTAATGCACCCCAACTAGGGTTGGTCATGCACATTGAACTATGGGTCAATTTAAACTTAAGTAATGGAAGGCTATACCAAATTAATATATAGTTATGATATTTTATCCTTTATGGTTAAATTTTTTCTTGTTATCCTTTTCACATGTGTTTTAATATTAAGTGTGAAATATATAAGTTATTAACCATGTATAGATAAAATTTATGCATAAGCCATTTTATTTTAGTTCCATCTAGAACGATTGTTAGATATTTATTTATGTGTTTGTTTCATACATACATATGGAATAAATATACATCTGACACAAATAAATAAAGGGTATGGTCATGAGATTTACTACTTGATAGTTTATCATTCTATTTATAAACTAACCCTAACCTAGGAGATAAGGACCTTGAACCATTTAAGGTTTGTGTTTATAGCATTCCACATGTCCTCAATTTTATCACCATGTATTGGTTTCACATAGGCTTTTAACTTGAATTACCTCCACTATCTTGGGATCTCCATTCATTTCATATGATTATAACAAATATATAGGTGATGGGTAAAAGATATATTTCTTAAAAGAAACCATGGGCACAAAATCCCACCATATTAATGAGGAGAAGCCTGGCATCCCAACAATATTTATTTAATAAATAAATTAAAAGGAAACCAATCACATACAAAGGTCTATTCAAACTCATCATTATCTACATACATGCAATGAATTTTGCATTTAAGAAAAATATCACCCAATTCCTTAATCGTTCTTATTAAGATAAATTACACTTTAGTGGATTAATTATTATATTTAATTAATAAATCCATTTTATCACAATACTTTTCCGAATTTACTTTAGATTCTCACCCATAACTGTGTACATAACTTGTACCTTAGAGGCAACCTGGTGAATAACTTTCCAAAATTACCCAGCAAGTATTATACATGTACAAACTTAATTCTTTGAGATATATAGCTTGCATAGAGAATTATAACTGCAATACAAGTCATGCATGATGTGAAGATCATTTAACATTATAAAAATGTTAATAATATATATATATATATATATATATATCAAAAACCTATCACATGTTGTTTCCAAGATTTTCTCCCACACAATGGTACATGTCTTAAGGGTTACATAATATAATAATAAATTTTTAAATCTATGTAATCTGGAAAATGAAAATGGGGTGTATATCCGACTACGAAGTGTGTACCCTCATCACAGACCATCAAAATTACATTCTTGGGGACAAGGTGGGTGAGATTTACATTTTAAATATTTTGAGTACATGGCGTGTCCACTGGGCCAAATGTCGTGTCAACTTTGTGTTACATGGTCACCGGTCGGGCATGTAATGTATGGGATACATGATATGTCCCTGACCAGAAGGGACTGTATGCCGTGTAGTTTGGATAACCATGCACCAATATAACCTGGTCTACATGAGGTGTAATAATCAACCACACCACTTGTTATTAATGAGCATGGCTTCAGTAAATTCTGAATTACTTCTAATGTGTTGGACACAACTACAGAGTGTGTGATACGGATTACACAGTGTGTATGGAAAATTTCATGGCATGTAACTCTGAATACTAGGCGTGTATTGTCATGTTACATGGGAATAATCATCTCTCTCTCCTAATGAGATACTATATTTAATTTGAATCATAAAATTATTTGTTTATGTTTGATCTGTGTGAAATGAAAGTGGAAGAACATATCTCAAAATTCAGATTAGAAGTACAACTAAACAATAATTGACAAACTAAATTATTAAAGAATAAATCATAAATGAATTATTTAAATACTTATAAACAAAAATATGACCTCTATGATACAACTTGTATGTTTTAGGTGTAGTGGAAGTGCAGGATGGGCATGTACCCTAATTTTCAAATTTCCATGATTGATGATTATTCTGGGATCAAAATGACGATAAACTCCAGTTTCCATAGAATTGAACCATAGATAATCGAAAAATTAGGTAACCTAGATCCTAGAATTCGAACGATATGTTTTTTTATAATTAATTTAATTAAATTAAAGAATTAATTCCAAGGTGATTTTTTCTAAGTTGGGGGATTCCACCATGGGTCTGAGGTGATGCTTCTTTTTAATGTCGAATCCAAAGTTAGGATTCCTCTAGCATGGATCCACAAATGCTCCATGTATATTTGGACATCGCCGAAGGAGTCAAATGGGGATATAACAAAAGATCTTTTCGCTTGTGATGTCCACCGTTGATATCCTTCATAATCCCCTCTAAATCATTCTCCTCGATCCAAGAGAGGATGTTATATATAGTTAAAGAAATAATTCCTTGGAAGGGAAGAGTTCCCCATGTTCAAGAGATTTTCTCTAAGGGTGTTGTGTATACAACAATTGGTTAGTTGGTGGAATAAACACTTGGCTAATTAGAGAATTATAACATAAAAGGGAATTTAGTTCACCAGGTAATAATAAATAATAGCATAGAGGTTGTTTTTTATTTTATTATTTCAAGTGAAACCCCATGTCAAATAATAATTGCAATGATATTATTTCCATGACATGTTTTTATCTTGCATGTTATAACTAAATATTATTTAACAGAATAATATTTAATATTATTTCTCTCTGGTCCCATAACATGGTCTGCCAATCCTCCCCAACATTTACAAGGCCTTGAATAATGACTATTTATTTATTAAATAAATATACCTGTGTTATTCACCGATAAATAAATATTCTATCTGAAATAAAAATTCTCAAATAAATAGTGATAAAAATTATTGAAATCAAGAATACATGAATAATTACTAAATGAAAACTGAGAATAATATTCAATCAAATTGTTAAATAACAAATAATTTAATTGAGATACTAGCATCATTTATTGTGTGACCCTCTAGGACTTTCTCTAATTGGCATTAGGGGGATTGCCTAAAGTCAAAGATTAGTTTCTAAGGGGTCAAGGCACCCATGTTAAATAAGGTGATGTCACAAAGACATGTGACCTCATAAAAATTAATATAATGTAATATATTCACCTTTTCCTCATATCTCTAATTAAGAGGATTTCATGCATGTTCCATTAACCAATGTGATAAATTTCTCATTCTTCGACAACCTGAAAATGAACATGCCTAGATAACTCTATTCCAATGGATTTTGTTAAGATATATAATTTCTATCAGAGGGCCTAAGATATCTACTTTTCTATAAGTGAAAACCCCATTCTCTCATAATTCAATAATGCAGTATTACTCATGACACACCCAAAATATCATACCTCTCTTATTGCATCTGTCATCATGGTTTTCATCGATACATCTTAGTGTGCGAGTCATAATACCCATTAATAATAATAATAAATTATATGGACCAATACACACATCAGTAGATAAGAACATCTAGTGACACATATGAATGTGGATTTCCTATTTCCATGTCTTGTTCTTATAATATCCTCCTATATATTAACAAGGAGGCACACCATGGGAAGGTGCCTCAATGTTTCATGAGTCCCCACCCCTAATCGCCTATATCATTTGTGTCCCTTAAAAAGATATCATATGACAACAGAATATATATTCAATAATAGTTTCATGGAACTTCTAGGATCTCCACATAATAGGGATCCCCTGTGAACTTTTAGTGATACATATATTATTAGGACATTATCACATACCATGTCATGCAAAATAACAATCATGATGTGAAAAAGAGTTTATTAATATCAATTCAATTAATAGAGGTATAACTTATATTAAAATGTAGTCAGTTTCTAAGGAACCAACACCAAAAAAATACCATATGATAAATTTAGTGAAATATAATCTTTATAATTCCATAAGAGTTAACATTTTATTTAATTTTATTAAAATTTTATTTATATTATTAAAATATAATTTTTTAAAAACTGTTTTCATTGTGTTTTTTGGGACTTAAATTAAATTTGATTTCTACCAATTGTAAAACACTAATATTAGAAAATAAATTCCATATTTGGTATTAATATTTTAAAATTAATAAATTAGTTCAATTACATTTGTTATCATTATGAATAAAAACAATTATGAAAACGTATCAACATGGAAAAGGGTAAATGGGGTTAATTAAGGTAAATACTTTGGATTAAGCTGATAAAATTTTAAATTAAATCATATTAGATATGTAATTTAAACCATTATAAAATTATAATTTTAATTGGATAATTTTTTAGCCTATTTACCATTAATAAAGAATATTTAATATTTAATAGATTAAAATATTCTAAGTGCCCCACTCCACTCCCTTGTATAATGTCACCAATACAACTCTATTACTCATCCCATTTAATCACTATATATCAATGAATACTTTACCAAATAGTACCACAACATACACCCCCTTTATCTTAGAGGTTCGTTTCTCTCTAAAAGACAAACCTATAATGTATTAATGTGTAACCATTTGAAATTTTCCAAAGAAGGGTTATAATTAAAAAGAATGCGTTTACTATTTATTTAATCTTCAACCTTATTAAAATATTATAAAACTATACTGACATGAAAAAATAAATATCCTTAAAATACTAAAATTTTATTCTGTTGATGTCACAACCACTTTTCACATCCTTTTCAATCCAATGGAAAATTATAACATTGATCATCCTTACGTACAAACATCCACCTACATGAAGAGATATGTTTTTTTTTTCATCGCCACTTCAAAAGGGTAGATTATATGATGTATTTAACAAATATATATGATATTTATGAAAAAATTTATATTATGGTAATATAATATATTACTTACCTTATGACCCAACCCTTTTTTTAAAATGTTAACATCAATTGTGCATACGTGTTGACTACCACCTACTTGTAGAAACAGGATTATTTATCCATGTATGAATTTAATGATTAGATATACAGTTGAATTTAAATAATAAAACATATAATTATTCAATTATTAATATTATCGATATAATGGAATAGTTTCTCCTGTGACAATAGATATATTACCAATGTTGTTTTGGGATTATGAACTAATCATCCTAAGAATATCTAATATGAATTTATCTTATTTAATAGCTATATTTGGCATGATAATAATTGAAATAAATGGAATAATAATAAGGTAATTAACATGAAAATTTATATTAATTAATTATAAATTCACTGAATGTTTATTTTACTTGATTTAAAGTATATATTATTTGATTCATATGATAGGTAAGGTAATTTACATTAAAATATTCATTTAAATGATTTGAAGTTTTTTTTCTATTCTTCCTACAAGCCCATATTCTTTAACATATTTTAGGAATCCAATAAATATATAGAAATATATATTTAGACTAATTCTAAACTGTGTTATAATTTATTCATGATTTTTTTAAAATAATACATTACATGGTTATCAAATTGTGTTATTTTTTTAATTTTAAAAAAAATGAGAAAAGAATATTGTTTTCATGTATACGAATTGAGAAAAATTCCCCACCATTATGATTGTTATTGATTAAGAATACTACTCATTTTTACAGGTTTTTTCAATGTGATATATTAATTCCCATTATTTTGAAAAAAAATTAAATTATTTTCATATAAAAATGATTTACATCTGAAATTTTATGTGAATCCTTAATGTACATTCATATATGTTTTAAGGAGGATAATTTATTACATTATCTAATTTAAATATATGGTTTTATGAATTATATGTATTTTATATTCCTTTTACATAAGCCATCATGATGAGTGAGCCGGATATAGGTCTCCTATTAATTATGTAATAATCTTTTTCTCCAGAAAATATATGTTGGAATTAACTTAATATGATATTACATTTGGAAGTGTTTTTTTAAGAGTGATGTGAAGACTATATATCCAGATATGTACATGAGTATTCTACTATTTTAATTTATTTTCCATGGAAGTCATTTTATTTCATAACTAATGTTAATTAGTATATGTTTATATTATTTTTTATTCCTTTTTATTGGTGGAATGTATGTTTTCAAGAAAATTATTCATAAGTACCCATGGTTTATAATTAACCCTCATGATTATGATTTTTACAATAATATTTATTATGAGATGTTTTATGAAAATATTCAGGTTATTAATCATATATTGTGATTAACATAATGAATATTTTACCCCAAATATTAGTATTTAGAAATGGGGAAAATATGGGATATCATGATTTTCACGGTGGACTAATGAGTTTCTTTCTTTTTTATCCGTTTATTTTTTTTTCAGCTCATCCAATCTTCATAAATATTTTCATAGGAACAAAGGATTATTATGAACTATATAAATGTTTTACCATCCACTATATGGATTCATCTTTAATGAAGTGAAATTATTTTCAATAAAACATGATTTAGAAATTAATAATATTATTTGCATAATAAAAATGAATAATGGGTGGAGGGTCCACTTTTTATTTTAAGGGACTAATATTTATTTTTTTAATAATTATGTTAAATAATAAATCAAAATGATACTAAATTTAAAAAAAATGAAATCCTAGTTAAAAACCATGTAATTATTTTTTATTTATGTTATTAGGTGTTATAGTTAGTTCTAGATAAATGGGTTAGTCCATTTTAAGGGATATGGTGTTAATGGTTGAGGATAATTTAGGACCTATGGATTTCATAATGGGTTAAATAATCTAACATAGATCATATGATTAAGGTCATGGATACTCTTTTTCTGTTTTAATTGACTATATTTTAAGGTTATTAATGATGTTTTGGAACATTTAATTTATTATTGATGTATATAAGACCCTTAGTTTTATTATAAAGGTTATTTGGGGAATAATTATATTATAATTTTGTAAATAATTTGATTTGTATTGATAACCATTAGGGTTAATATTATCTTTTATATTAATTTAAATATATTTAATTCATATAAAAGGAACATTTTATTATTTTAGAATATGTTTTATCATGTCAATATTCATGGGATTGAAATTCGATTTAGTGACAAAGTGATTACTTTTTTTAACTCTCTATTTTTTTGAATACTAAATGATTGAGGTAAATTGATATATATTTTTCCCACGAATGGATTTTGTTTTAGGAATAAATGTTGAATTGTTTTTATATGAATATATGAATCTATAATGTTTTGTTGGTGATATATGTTTTTTTTGTATTATAATATATTGGAGATTACGTTATAAGGAAATATAATTGTTTTATATTTTACTTTATCAATGTTGAATTTGTTTTAGAGTAATATGTTATCTAATATTTTTATTGTTGGGATTTAAAAATTTTAAATCATATTTTGAAGAGTTTTAGGGGATTATTGAAGTTTAACATGGAGTTTCATTAATTTTTTTGAAATATATGTCTATGGTTTTATTCATATAAGATATTATCTTAAATCTGATAACCATTTTTTGTTTTGATTAATGGATAGAAAAAGGTGAAACTTTTAATCTTTTAATGGATCTTGTGATCCTTTGATAGTTAATAATAATTCATTAGGAAGGAAAAATTAAACATAAATATTTAATCTTTTAGTAAGATCTTATATCCAAGTTGAATCAAAATATAGCACAAATAAGGGGTGAAATTCTACTTATTGACTAAAACAAAATCCATTAGGTATTTTTTAAATATCTATCATGACGGTAAAATAACTGTAACACTAAAATTTCAAGGTATTATTTTAGTCACCGATATAAAAACAATAGTATTATATATTTTCATGATGTTATGAAATACTACGTTTCTAAGTTATCACATCGAAATTAATATTAATGATAAAATATATAACTTATTTGGATAATATGTTTTTTAAATTCAATTTGTAATAATCAAGATAAAATTCTAATGATACAATTTATTTAAGAGGGTAGAATGGAAAAACCCATGATTTTATAGTATTTTTTTTTATTTTAATAATATTACATAGAATAATTTGTGGTATACACAAAACTGAGTGGAAACAAACTATCACATTCAATTATTTAAATATTATCATTGTGACCCAATCATTGGTTTAAAGTTTATGGATAAGAATAACTATATTATAAAATATTGAGATATAATTTTTTCGATAATAATTTAATAATAAATAATTCAATTACTATTAATTTTTTGGGAATGAAAATTAATCAATTGAATGTAAAATATATATTTTTCATAAAAATACTTTAATATGTGAAATGTATTATGATGTTAATAAATTATATTAATTACATCTAATTTGGGATTCTAATTAAATAATTATATTATATATCCATTTTAGAGAATTAAAAATCATTTAACAACTCTTATTTTGTAGCTAATGATAACAATGTTTTTTTTGAAAAATATATTTTTTTTAAAAATTTTTTTTTTTTAATTTATAGTCTTTAATGATTAATTTATACCAATTCCTGAAATTTTATTTTAATTAATTGACAATTTTTTTTAAATAATCATTTCAAAATACTATGAAGACAATGTTATGATATGTTTTTAAAAATATTTATTTTTGAGTCAATAGTAAAAATTATGATTTTTGAAAATCTGTAATTTAATTCATTAAAAAATTAATTTGTGAGGAACTTTATATTTTTTATTTGTATTTAGGTATAAATAATATAAATTATAAAAAAATCCAAATAATTTCATAGTAATCAACATTTTATTTTATTTTTGTATAAGTTCATTTTTTCATAAAATCACAATTTCTCAAAAACAGTTTTCTATGGAATTTTGTGACATTATATTAAAACTAATTTATACAACATATAAATATTAAATATAAGAAAAATGGATGCCCTATTTTGAATCATTTCAGTCAAATTTAGTAATTATTTAAATAACATTTTGGGTCATTATGAATAATAACTATGATAAAATATTTCAAAATGATAAATAGTAAATCATATTAATTAAGGTAAATAATTTTTTATATGGAATAAAATAATATTAAATTTCATTGGATGATTTATTTAAAACATTACATTAATTTTTTATAATTATTTTTATCCACCATACCATGATTAATACATTAATAGTATCTAAAAATTTAGAAAAAAAGTAAAAGTTGTCCACCCCTCTCACTTATAAAATAGAACCTCGTATCCTCTATTCCTAAAATAGTTTGAGTTCTATAACATATAAAATAAAACTATAGATTTATCTAAAATATCCCAAATCAACTATTATTTGTCATGGTGTCAACAAAATAAAAACCAAATAATGATTAAGGTGTAAGCGAAGGGATTTTCTCAAAAGAATTTGTATAATTATTATATGAGATTTTCATGTTTAATTTTTCTTAAACCACCTTAAAATATTATATAATCATGAATATATTATAAAATAATTATATTATATATATTAATTTTATTATATTTATTTCTTAACCTTTCTTAATCTATTTATAGATATTATTTTAAATGAAAACAATGATTGTGCATACAGATAGATTGCCACCACCATGAGGTGATGTGTTTCGTTTTACAACACCACCTTACAAGGATAGTTATTATAATGATTTTAAAAAATATATATGATTTTCATGAGAAAATTATTATTATACAAATATAATATATTACTCAATTTCATACCCTCTCATCCATTGGAATATGATAACACCAATCATGAATGTGTGTGGACTACCAACCCCATGAGGCGATGTTATAACTTTATATTATATTCCATTCATGATTTGGTAAAAAACAATATTTAATAAAAAAATATAAATATTTCTACATTAAAATTATTTATATGATCTATAAATGACACGGTTTTCAATATTCTAACAACTATTTTTTGGAATTATGAATTGAACGACCTCAGAATGACTGGCTAGAGCTTAACTGATAGGGTAACTATATATTACACAATAATTCTTATAATAAAATTGTTATTAATAAATTAATACACATTAAAAATGTTCTAAATAAAATAAAATATTACTACATGTTCATTATATAGTAGTTCAAGTATGTATGTGTCGTGTTAGACATGAGGTAAGGATTTGTCTTTAAACCCATTATTTTAAGTTAAAATATTTTCCATTGTTATATTTTCCCACTATAACCATGTAATTTATAATAATTATATATGATATTGATATAATAAAAATATTTATGGAATTAATTTTTGACCATGTTTTTCATTCATAATGAATTTTTCAAAAGATTAATTGTAATGGTTTTCCAAAGATGTTATTTTCTACATTTTTAAAAAGTGAGAAATAAAAACAAAATTATATTTACAGCATGATCCATATTCCCATTTTTCATGATATTTTTTAATTAAGAGTATTCCTACAAAAAATTATCTTTTTTTAAAGTAATATACTATTTTCGATTCTTGAGAAACGTTTATTTAGGTAGTTTTAAATTAATTAAGATCTTTAACTATAATGTTACATGAAGCCTGTATGAGCTTATACATATGCATTATACTAAATACATTATTATATATTATGATTTTAAAGTAATGTTTTTCGTTTTTGTATCTTATTGACTTTATGTTGTTTATATTATGATGGGTTATCCTTATATATCTCCAAAATTCAT
This sequence comes from Viscum album, assembly GCA_963277665.1. Taxonomy (NCBI): domain Eukaryota; kingdom Viridiplantae; phylum Streptophyta; class Magnoliopsida; order Santalales; family Viscaceae; genus Viscum; species Viscum album. Next base: position 943,882,017 of record OY728129.1, read on the forward strand.
TAGGTAATTATTTTTTCCCCTGGAATATGTGTTGGAATTAACCGAGCAGGTTATTACATTTATAAATGTAATTATAAGTCATGTTTTAATTGGGAAAAAAATGATATATAAAGGTTTATATATTAATATTATATGCATTCAAATAATTTTTCTTGTTTGTATTTTTATTTCACGTGATAAGATAATGGGAATTCTTAAGGAAAATTTAGGCCTCTTTTATGGGTAGAAAGTATATTTTTCAATATAATGTTTTCATGAGTACCCATTTTTATACAATAATCCCTAATTAATATAATTTACCATTTATTATTTTTTAGGATATGTTTTGTGAAAACCACTTGGATTAAAATATAACTATATGAGTAATAAAAGGAATATTTTTTCTCAAGGATTATTATATAAAAAGCGAAAAACTTATTACTGGATTTCAGGATTTTCAAAATGGACTATTAGGTTTACTTATTTTGTCATCCCTTATTGTAAATTTTTTATTATCACATGTTTTCAAATGTTTATTATAGGTCCTATAGATGTGTAGGAACTATAAAAAAATCCTACCTTTTCTCTAAGGTGATTCCTCTTTAAAAAAGAATTTTATTTGAATTAAATTGGAGTTTAAATTTCTGATTCCTATTTGTTGTTGAAAGAATTGATATTTGGTTGAAGTAAAAACATTTTATTATAAGTGTATGATATATATATATATGATTTTTACATAATTATTTAACACAATAAATAAAAATAATCCTCGAATTTAGAGAAAATGCATCCCATTTTATAGTCCATGTAATTATATGTTATTTATGTTAAAGAGAATTATAACATATATATATTATTATTTGGAAATCAATGATTACGGTAGAAAGGTAATTTTTATACCCCATTTTCATATTTTAGGTTCTATTCAAGAATGATAAAAAGAATAAATGTGAGATGGGTAGAGTTTTTAAAAGAACTATGGTTATGATTTCCCTATACTTGATACTAGTTGTATATTCGGGGAAAATAAATATAATGTAAAATCATTAGATAAATATAGTATATTTCACCTCTATGACCACCTATATCCACATAGTAAGGGAATGAAGATCATGGATTTTTCACTTGGAATGTTGTGGATACTCAAGTCTTAGAGGGGCTATCTAAACTACAAAATTCAAATGGAAAATGTGTACCATGATAGGAACTACAAATATTTATATGATACATTATATCAATTTTTCATTATCGTATTACAATTTTTAGTAATGTCCCCCGTATGAGGTAAATAAAAGTGCATAATGTAAATATATCATGCATAATTTTATTGATATGTTTTTGTATCAACGTATTTATATATGGTACCCTATCATTTGAAGGAGCTACCCATCAATGGGGGGATATTATGATTAAAACAATAAACAACATAATATTTAAATTGAATGGTGTTCGTGATATATTATTTGATAAATATATATCGATTAATTTTTTGAGTTAATTATTTATTTTTTTAGAACTCAATTTGGGTATGATGATTTTTTTCGATTATTCTACCAAGTTTAATAATTTTATCAGTTGTACACCATTATTCAGTGATAATGGAGAATTTAAGGGCAGTCACATGGATATGAGGTCAAAAAATATTCTTTAGGATTAATTAATTTTATATATCCAACTAAAATATTCTGATATTTATAATAAATCAATTTTCAATGATGCATTTTATAAGGTAATTCAACAATTCAGTGGCATTCCTTCATGCTAGAGTGGGTGTTAGATCTTTTCATTTTTAGAAGTGGTTTTGGAAGAAATGAGTTATGCTTCATATGTATTTATATATATAATACATTTAGGAATCAAAATTATTCCTCCTAATTATAAGAGATATCATATTTTAGGATTTTACTTTATATTTTTAGGACACACAAGGTTGACTTGTTCCTTTTAACCAAATAAGTACAATTTGAATAGTAGGAACAAAAACTAATAGATATTATTTCTGGTTACTTCTTTAGATTGTGTTATTGGGTGACCCAATCAAAAATGGATATATAATATATAACATGGTTGATATGAAATGGTATTGAAATGAACCCTTATAGATATAACTACTTGGGAAATATGTTTTTTTTTCAATGAAAAATATATTTGTCCACTTCATCTAGGTAAGGATTAAAATTGTAGATTCATCACGATGCCACAGAAAATATCATTTCATATTAGAAGTTTGAAACTAGTGTTGGGGAATGTTATTATAGTATATAATGTACTATTTTTGAATCATTTATAATTTCATATAGAATATTTTCAATGTATTATTCCCATTTATTTATATTTGGGGGTGTATCATTCTCATATGATTAATAATATTCACATTGCCTTGAAAAAAACTAGTGAAAAGTAGGAAGGAATCCTCTTGTTCTATTTTGGTTTGTTTATTCGTGCATATATAAAACATTTAAATCCTATATTTAAATTTATATGATGTTATATGTTGTACAAATGAGTTAAAATATTTCAAAAATTATATCATTTATCATCAAATATGGATTTCCTTTTCCTCGCCAACTTGTACTCATCATTGTCTTTCTAGTGAAGATGGAATCCATTTTGGGCAAGATTTATGGGATTAGGTCAGATTGGAATGATTAATTATATGATTTTAAATATAATTCTCTATGAAAATGAATATAATAAACAAAAAACATAGCTTCATATAGTATGCAAATATTTTAATATATTTCATTGTTATTGTTTTTGGATTTAATCATAAAAAATAGGTGGAATTCTCAATTTATTTATTTTTTAGATCAAATATATATTTTATTATACCTAATAATATTGTCGTAAAATTGTGAAATTAATTTATGATTCAACATAAAGATATTAATTCTAATATTTTTAATCGAAAAAATAACTTTTCCATGGGGTTCTCATATTCTTTTTTCCAATAGATTCATTGAGATTATATTTCAATGTTCACTATGACATGTTAAATTATGTAACTATTATAAATATATATTAATTTCTTTAAATAATTGAATAATTTTAATTTTTGATATGGTTTGAATGTTTTTTGAATATTATATTGTGATATGGATATGATTAACTCTATGTGATACCATATTGTTTTAGAATTTAATTTTTTGAAGTTGGTATGGTCATCTAGAGTATATGGTTATGCCATTTGGGATAATAAATTTTTTGTATATAATTTTGGATTCGATGAATATGTTATTTCATTTACACATAGACAAATTTATGGAAAACTTATTTGATTACATTATTTTAAACTCGATTTCTTAGTAAAAGACAGGAATATATCTATAATTTGTATTAGGAAGAATATGAGAGAACATGAAAAATTGTAAACATTAAAAATTATTCTTTTTTAGTTCAGAATTATTCTAATTTGGTTTTTTGTATTAGATGCTATAATTTTAATGTATCCTAAGAAAGTAGAATCAATGATTCCTTGTGAGGTACCCATGAATGCCTTAACGATTCAGAGCATCTTATAGATTTCAAGAAACTATCACAATTTTATTTAGAACATGTTACAAATAGTGTCTCTTATGACCACATTCATAAAGAAATTGTGGAATGTATATATGGAATAACCAATATAAACCAAATTTTAATGAATTAAAAATGAGGTTTATTATAGCTCCAATATAGATCATTCCATTATCAATAGAGAGATTTATTTTTTACTATGATGTCTCTTCAATGGGTAATAATCTATATTCATATGATAGATCATTAGGTAATATTTTATGGTTCTCTATTAATTTTGACTCATATAATTAAAAATATATCCTAGAGTCATTAATTGGAAACATTAGTGTATGATTTCAATTTATAGAGGAAATATATTTTCAAAAAATGATTTCTCGTATGCAAAAACCATAAGAGCTTAAAATATATACTCTTTCTATGGGAAATGGATCTAATATATTTTGGTTTATTAAAACCTATAATAATGTTTTTTTGATTTTTATACACACAAAAAGGATAAAATTAGATTTGATTCCCTTAGTATGAAGTCATAATATCAAAATAAAATGAGGTGAAGAAAGGGAAGTGATTGTTGTCTGTGTTTTCGTAGTTTCACAAGGATGTTATCAATGATTTAAATGAGATATGTATAGTACATATTGAAATTACATTCTATATCTCTTATTCGTTAATTCAATACAAAAACTTTTATAACATTTTCATTGTTATTCGAGAGAGGAATAATTGTGTGGGGATCCATTAAGTATAATATCAATATCTTGACTTATTGATTTTTTATGAAATAAATCTATTTATAACTATTGTTAGGGAAGATAATTCTATTTATTACCAATATTCTTAAGTGTCTATTCACCCATCACTATTAAATATGTATTTTGATATTCATAATAACTTCATGTGTTCAAATATGAAGTGAGAGATAATGTGATTGAATTTTCAATTTCGTAATTTACCAATAAGGAAAGAGAAACACTAGTGACCCATAGTTGATTTATTGTCACTCTTTATACCAGTATAGAAATATGATGAATTCCTAATGTATTATGTGATTATATTGCCTCAATTTGAAAAAGATTGGCATATTTTTTAGGTTATTGTGGACCACATAACTAATAATTCCTACTTTATACCATTACTGAAACATATTCCATGGAAGATCTAGGTTAATTATATGTCAAAGATCATATAAAACATTATGGTGTTCTATCCATCATTTGTTTATCCTTACAGTGGGATTACCTATAGATTCTCTCAATGTATGTAGTGGGATTATCATAATCAGGTATAATTGAGTGTAAACTATCCCTTGAAAATACATATCTATATCAAACAAACTATTTATATTTTTTAAGAAATTATTGTTTATTTAATCCAAAATTTTGGAGGCTCTTTAAATGATCTTCTATGACTTATGGACTATTCATACAATAATTTATATTATTCATTAAATTTTTTAAATCCATTAAAGTATAATCCTTATAAATTTCATTTTAACCTTTCTTTTGTATAGTCATTAGTGAATCAGCCTTGATTGGTCCTATAATAGATTAAAATATGAATAAGAAAGTAAAATTGATTAAAAATGATTGATTATAACTATGTATCACTGTAAATCAAATTTTGATCACAAATGGGGACCTATGCAGTACAATGTTAAAAACTATTATTTTCTATGAGTTTTTATATGGTTAGGTGACTAAAAGATATAATATTAAGTGAAGTTAACTACTGAGTATATTAAAAGTTATGATTATAGATGATATTGGGTAAATAACATATAGATTTTAATTTCCTTCTCATTTAATCACTATTTATAATTTCTTCTATATATCTCATTTAAATATATATTTTCCTGATCCTACACTTGTTATTAGTTTGATGATATAAACTTAGAAGATAATGATTCATATGTGGTGTAACTTATTGGTATCAATAAAAAGAACAACACGTTCTTACAATTGAAAGTAACATTATTGGATAAATTATAGTGGTAGCATTTCTATATTTTTAATGAAACATGAGAATATGTGGTTATGGTTTAATCTCAATTTCAAGAATTATTTAATCAAAAGGATAATTGTGGTTTCTAAATGAAATTAATCCCAATAGTTGGTATATTCTAATTACACTTATTAAAAAATGATGACACCTTATTATATTTTCTAAAATATAATTAATGAACTAAGTAACTGTGTATTTCAAAAAAATTAAATAATATAGAAGGGAGTGACATGATGAGGACGGTTGAAAATAAGTAGAGGTATGGTAATAAAGGCAATGATTAACAAATTTGTTGACATTAGATACACTTTATACTTATTTAGTTTTGTGGACACCCAGAAAAATTTATTTTCATTAAGGGGCATTTAGTTAAATGAGAGAGTAAATAGTGAACATCCCCTAAAATAACCTATATTTTGTTTTCTAATTCTATAATCCATTTAAATACCTCTATGATGTTCTATCCTTTCATTTCCTTTCTAATAAGTTGATACTAAAACCTAAGAAACAAAAATTTATCAAAAAGATTGTATAAAACATTCTATATGTTTCTATGGTCATATTATAATCAATTATTTGGGATTTAAAAATCATTTTTATAAAATAAGAAATATGTAATATTACATTTTCTATATATTTATAAATCAACACTATTATTTAGGTATTTATATTTCATGCCACAGTAATAAACTTTATTTTGTGATGTTTCTATAATTTTTCATGAGGTTTCTTATTATATTCCTTGATTTTATTAGTCTTGGGTTCCAAAAATAATTTGGTTGGTAACCCAAATATTTTCCAAAATAGTTTTATAGTTTTTATGATAGATATGGTTGGTTATAGAGTCAGGAGTAATTGAAAAACTATTTCTCTTCAAAATTACTTATAAAATTCTTTTTTCCAAAAAAAATTATTAAATTGTTGTTCCCCTATGTTTTTACATTATTATTCATGGAAACATTTCATTGATTTAGTTTATGCTACTTTTTGACACATAATTCGTATTTAGAACTGTGTATAAGGATATTAAATATATTGAACTTTGATATTAATATACATTATGTATAAAATTACAACATGTTTGGGTAACAATAGTTGTGGGATCTTATATGTACACTAGCTACATATAAGGATGAATGTGTGTGTGTGTGTGATGTTAATACTCCCTACGAGGAGAGTGACCTTATAAGTGAAGAAAAAATATAAATATATATATATTGGAATATATACTTATAAATTAATCATTAAAATAATTAAGGCCTCATCAGTGAGGATGGATACACACACACACACACACATATTAGTTTTTATTTTCCAATTATGGTAGACTTTAGGATTTTAACCACTTGTATTTTCAGTATGTTTCAAATAAGGTTTATTTTGTATGTATTATATATTCACAAGAGTGTCACTTGTTGTGGATTTGGATATTTTATTCCTAAAAATATAATAACCAATTTACTATTATATTTTTTATTACATTCATACATCGTGTTACTTCTATATGTAATTAATAATATTATTTATAATTTGGGTATTGGGGTCGATTTCATGTTGGGTATAATGTACTCACACCATTCATGTGTCCCTTTTTTATGTGTATAAATTTAACCAATGATCAAGGTAATGAAATGAATCCTATCCATGATGTATTATATATATAGGTGATAGGATTCATAGTTCTTTAGATAAGTTGATGGTATAATATTAGATATAACTTGGATTCTTTTTTTATTCCTTTTTTGTGCCAGTGTTTCTAACATGATAATTTTCCCACGTTCTATATTATGTTAATGCAGACATACATTTAAATTTTACGTAGCCATTGGTACATTATCAGAGGCACTTTTCATTATGAATTAGTTAAGATGATAGGAGGTTGACATATACTCACCCTTTTATTTTTTATTATTGTATATTTCCATACAGAAAAAATGTATTAAGATGTATTCACGAATCTATAAAAAATCATTGTTCAAAAAATATTACTAAAGTGTCATTTATCATTCTAATACATGTATTAATATGAAAATGTGTGGGAATTAGAGGTTATCTATCAATGGAATCATATATTTATATCCTAGGTTCTATATAATTCTATTATAACTTAGTTACTATATTATTTAATGACATAAAATTGGGCACTCTGGAGTTTATCATCATCCATGGAGGCAGTGAATTTTGTGATGTTAGGATAAGGCTCACGAAAGGGGATTCCTATATAATAAACTTTATTTTAAAAAACCTAAATTCCATATATTATATTTATATAATTGAAAATAATTATTTTATATTTTTTTCATGATAATTTAACATGATTGAAGAAAATATACACCAAAAATCATTTAAACTAAATTTGATTTATTCAATCATAATGGAACATTACAACAAAAATACATGAAAATAATTATAAAATTTTATTGATGGTGATATACCATAGATGATTAAATCTTTAAAAATTTAATAAATTATAAATAAGAATAAATATAAAAGAATAATATCATTATAACTAGGAAAATAGATTGGATCATCCACACTCTCAAGGATAACTATTAGTATAACTAAATATATATAATAAGTAATAACATCAAAAAAAGATAAAATATATTGTTAAATATAAAATGAAAATTAAGACAATAAGAAATATGATTTAATATGTTCTAATTGTGATAATATAACCCTAATACCCTGGTAACCTGATAACCAAGTAAGTCATGAAATATCCATAAGGGCATTCCAGATCCCCATTGGGCGATGACTATCATCTAGAATCATACAAACTGGAAGTGGGAATGGATTATCCAGAACCATTATGGAAGTAAAAATAAGTAAGATAGTATGCATATCAATTAAAACCCTGAAGGGTTTGTGTTAATAGAATTCAAACATGAACTTAAATCCCAATGTATAGTGAACCCAAGTACTAAAAAAGGAAAATATCTAGAGCCCTTAGTGAAACAACTCATTATGTCCAATATTCAACAATTTGATCCACATCAAAGAGATCCTTTCCCCTTGATCAAACATGGACAGATATAATCTACAAATATCCAAAGGCACATGTAGGGGGTGAGCCAAATCCTAGTATGATTTCAGTAAAAAATACATAACAATGTTCCAATATTAAATTAACTATTAATGTACATTAAACATCAAAATAAATTGGTCTTCCATTTATAAAAATTATAATTTTTTTTTTCAAATCATGCATTATATATTGAAAACTAAAAATACATTAGAAAACAATGATTCACATTTCAATTTATGGAAATACATTTCAAAATATGGATCTTACCTTTAATCCAATGATTCTTTACATTAAAAAAACATCTAAAAAATGTCTTAAATATATAATTCTATATAAAATGGTTCATATAAATTCTCAAGGCCTGAAAAAAACTATATAACAATGCTTTATACATTCGAAATACCAATATTTGAGCAACATAGTAATGTTCCAAGTAGGTATGATTGTTCTAGGATATAGGGACCCAACACTATGAATACATAAATATATGTGCATATTCCACTTAAATAAAGGCCATGATAATTAATCACCATAACCTATGGAATTGGATCATCTAATATTATGTTTTATAAAATTTTAATTTGTGATATGTTTTCTTGTATAATACACTAACTACATCCAGATTCAATGTTCTCTAGAACAATGTAATGATGAGAAATTTATTTAAAGACTACATAAAACATAATTATATTCCATAATCCATTTCAATATAAAAATATTCCCTTTAAAAACTATGAGGGGGTTTTAATAAAAAACATTCCTTTATCAAAAAAGAATAAACCACTATGTTTCCTTAAAAACCATTATCAATAAATTTTACATAAAAAAATATTTCCAACAAATTGATGAACATTCACAATCCATTACAAAATTAAATCTAAAAAATTTAATTTTCAAACAATTCCATCAATTTAATCACAATCCCCCAATTAACTGGAATTTGGATTTTTCAAAAATCATTCCATAAATTTTTTTTCATTAATTAAATTAAAAAAAATTAATTGATTAAATTTCTATCAAACCTATTATTTAAATTTAACAATTCACATTATCATAATTTACATAAACACACCCAAATTCAATGGATTTGGTGGTTTTCTAATTTCTTGCCAAAAAATTATTTTCCATTATAAACCCAACTCAACAGAATTGGGTGTCTCCATAAAAATATTGAAAATAATTTCAATCCAAAATTAAAAAATTAATTCAATCAATTGAAATAAAATAATGAAATCTTGGTTAGTAAAAATTAGGCATCGTAACACAACCACCTACCTCCTGACCAATGGATATTAGATCAATAATCCCTAGCCAAGAATCTTTAGAAAAGGGAGAATAAATGATATCCAAAATATACAAGATTAAATCCAAGGTTTATATCAATAATATTGGGTGTTATATCCTTCTAAAACATACAATGATCTATAAATCCCTTGGTATAAGATGAGATATTGTGGGATATCAGGAATGAGAGGAGGAAACTAACTAGAGAAGAATTGACTGACTTTCAACTAGCTTTGGATCGCATCTAGGAGTGGTCTGATGGGCCAAGAATCCTTTTTTGGGAGCTCCAAGGTGGAGATAAATTAGTTATGATTGAAGGAGGTATACCAAAGATCTAAATAGTTGGTTTGGGAATTTTTAACTAAAATGATGATTAAATAAAATCTCATCTGAACGGTTTTCGAGGAAACGATACATGGTTTGGAAAAAATGTGTGCCAATTATAAATAGTTCACATGGTTTATCTTAAGAAAATTTACTGTTTGAGTAACAATGAATAATAAAACTAGTTTTATCTGTCCAAAACAATCCATTTTCCTATAGCATGGTGCACAGTTTTGTAACCCATGTACAAACCTTGCATTCGCCTGTAATTTCAAGATTCAAAATATTTTTAACTTAAAGCAACACCAAAAAAATACCAACAGAATATTAATAAAAAGAGGGTTTATTAATACCTATAAATATTAATATTATATTACAATAATGGAATTAATGTATAGGAATTCACGGTGGTAATATATTTACTGTAAAAAAATACTGTCATTTGAAATATAAAAAATATTTCTAAATGAATGTAATAGGTTTAATGATTTTTTGTAATTTTAGTAAAAAAAATTAAAATAATATTTTTCAAACATATTTAATAATGAAAATATATAATATTTTGTTAAAATAGTTATTTATGAACATAATTTGTTCAGTTATATAAATTTTATAATAACGTATTTTCTGGTGTATTTATAATAATAATTGAAATATTTAAGTATGAGTGGATTGATGAAACTAAATTTTGAGGATATAAATACTAGTTTTTAATAGTAATTGGTAAATATTATTTTAATATTCCATTTTTTCAATGAACTATACTTTAATTATTTAGTATTTTATATTTATAAAATTATTCACTACTAAATAATTATTTGAAATTAAAGTTGTTGATAAAATATAATAGAAAATTAACAATCATTCAATAACTACTACTATTCAGGTGACAAGAATAAATTCATTATATTTTTTACAATATATAAGTAAAAAATTACTTTTTTGAGTTATGGTTGTTTATATGAAAATTAATCTATCAGCTCTATATATCCAGTCGTATAAAATGGTATTCATGTTATTAATCAATATATAATTTTTTTATAGCTGCCTTTTTATTTTTAAGAGAATTATAAGTTTCCAAGTAAATTATAGTTAATATAGTATAATATTTTTTTAAAACTACAATGTTTCATTATAGGTGTATTTTTTTTTGTAAAACTTCATCCCTTAAATTAAAATGAAACTACAATTCATTTTTGTAATGCCCTGACCCGAGAATCTTGGAGTCGATGCATTATTTTATTACATTTGCATGGTTACAAGGAATCTAATTCAGAAGGACCGATAAATTTAGTAGCCTTGTAAATCCATATTATATGTATGATACCCATACAACATTGGGAAAACAAAATAAAACAAGCTACACAATAAATGGAAATAAACATCATCCTTGAAAGATTATTCATGGTTCTCTTCACCATGACATGGGGAAAGAAACAAGGTAATTGTGAGCTCAAATGATTAGTAATGGTAAATATAATGGAATAAATAATGAATAAATCTATATTGATAGGTAAATATCTGAAAAACAAAATTAATTTATATAACAATATAAGGCATAAGTAATATGGAGTGGTAAGAAACTGAAATGAATGTTAAAAATCAATAACCTGGTATTCAATTACAAAAAAAAGACATGTCGATGAAAATTATCATGGATAAATAATAACTAAAACTAAATGAGGGAAATTCATTCATAGTGGAAATCATTTCTAAGGAACATGAAAATATATACCATCGAGACCTTTCACAATATGGTTTAAAACAATAGATTGAGACGTGATTAATTTGGCCAAATTATTCATCTCATGAGAGCCGATTGATGCATCGATGATCTATGTAATATTCTACATACACCATTCATTTTTTGTCCAAAACATTCATCATATATAATAAAAATAAAACAAGTATTACATAGAAAATATTTTTACTAAATAAATAATATGGAATTATCAATATTTCCCCAAAACAATCAATTAACTATAAAGTAGACATTGTATATAATATTGTATACATTGTAGGTAATACTAATATAGATTATATGATAATATGGATATTCATGTAAACGTATAATGAAAAATTATTACAATATTGTTAATGTTTCGAGATAAGGTTGACAATCACAAATTTAATGAGACTACAATGATAATCACTAAGAACAAACTCAAGGAGAATTGTATTTGAACATTCCAATGTATTCCATACCACATCAAAACATTTAAATCATAATATATAGAAAAGTAGGACATTAAATGAGCCATATAATATCATTATAATAATTTTATTCATGATATAACATGAAAAATCATCATATACATCAAATAATCCATATTGGAACATACTAACAAATAAGCCTCAACAAAATGTAAATTAAGACAAAATTCCAATACTACTTCAGTAGATTTTGAATCATGCTTTTATGAAAGGCTGATAATAAATTGAAATGATTAATATCATGAAATAATTTTTAATAATTATAAATTATTTCCAAATTGGTAGTAGGTATAACACACAAAAGAAGTTTGTGGCTGATATCCCATTTATCTCACACGCGTAAAATGTGAGTTTAAAATCCTCTTCCTAAACATTATTTAAATTTTGTGGTCCTTATCATCCTCTATAGTGGTTTAAAATATGTCAATAACTTATACCAAAACCATACACATATTCATACTATCATATTATAACTTATTATAATTAATTATTACCAATTTCTTAACAATCATTCAATATTTTAATTATTTCAATGTTAATTGCCTAGTTTTCTAAAGTATGTTTGACTAGTTATATTTTGTTCTTATTATCTGTATCATGGTTTGATAATCACTAGAATTTATATAATTATTTAATTATCATATATGTTCTGTAAATATGTACTTATATTATTCCCTTATATTTGTAGATAAGAAATGAAGTTCATCGTTCATTAGGACAGTAGGTCTTATGTACGCCTGAATTAACATTTAATTTAATTATTGTATTAAAAAAAAGAAAATCAAATGATACATATGTATATAGTAATTCATTATCATATCTATGTTATATATCTTATATATATTTATTAAAACAACATTTTTTATGTACCATGTTTTTTATGAATGTGTCATATCTCAATTTTAGAGAGGTAGTCCACATATCCTCAAACGTAATTATCATATGAACACAAGATGGAAATCATAAATTAATGTTATAAATAAAAATTAATTCAGAAAAAAATACATTATAGATATCATATATATATCATATTTAAATATATTATCCATATTAATTTCCTCCAAGATTGGTGTTGAATGAAACATGAACAATCCTCCTTTTGTGAAGCAGTAGTTTACTACACTAAGTAAAAGTATATTTGTTACCCATTCTATAGAGTTCAGTGTAAATTTAGGTAAAAATAATAACATAAAAACATACTATTATATTTATTATACTTTATGGTTATGTAATAATATATCAATAATAGTATAGGGAGTGGATAATGTAAATAAAACTAAATACCATAAGAGAATACATTACCTTATAATCGTGTAACTTGTTTGGTTTATACCAAAAGATTTCCATTGAAGGATTTATTCGTAGTGGGAGTCATAGAGGTCTAGATTAGGTTTGGTGGGATGATATATGGGAAGATAATAGAAGAACCATAGAGGTTTAATATGTGTGAATAAGTGGGATAGTTGGTGCCCTTTTATAGGGAAAGAAAAAGGACTCACATGGAATATTTGGAAAGAAGGTAGTGGTACACAAGTTCATACCTAAAGAAATCCATAAAAACCAAAAAAATAAAAAAATTAAATGTTTATAGAAAATATATGTCCATTTAATGGGTGTTAGACAGTTATTTGGCCCCCTTAAATTGATGTTTTAGTCTATTATTAATAAATGTGTTTCCTTAATAATTGTAATTAATTTAAATTACATTCCCAGATCATTTTGGTCATAAAAAAGTTGAACACATTTGAAATTATAAATTATTATTTTCATATATAAGGAATACATTTTTCTAAATTAAAATAATATAAGTAGAATAATGTAATTTAATTTTTATCCCGTAGGAGGGACAAAAACACTGGTTTTTAGAGTAAAAAAGTTTCAATTGTTCACAAGGTTTTCATATAAATTTTCTTAGTGAAACTGATCCAAATTACTAATAAATAATTAATTAGTAAAAATATTATCTAATTAACAATTAAAACCAATCATAAACAATGTTGAACAATATAAATAAATTAGATGAAAATATGGTTTTAAACTATAATTCATTATTTTTAACTATTCAATAAAAATTGTAATGTTTTAAAAGAATATCCAAAATTCACTCTATCATAATTATTATGTTTTTAATTAAATTAAAATGTTTCATTGTGACATATTAATCAATTACAGTTAATGAAATTATATTTCTAATGTGTTCTCCATTAAGAGTACGTAAAATTGGCTTCAAAATATATCATTTTATGTGTAAAATAGTGATTTTTATTATCTTATATATATCAAACCAAATGGATCAATACTGAAAATATTTTATTGAATATATAAAATATATATTTCAATAAAATCATTCAGTTATTTTAATTACAAATTTTTATTTAGATAAAACTACAATGCATGAATAAAAATAAAAATATGTCTTTTTATGAACAGTTTGTTATTATTTTCATTTCACATTAATTAGTAAGCCATGATTTAATTTTATATTTATAAAAATCATATATTTTAATAATTTATTTATTCATATTCATAATTTCTAGTTTATATAAAATTATATTGATTAATAATATTTTGATAAAATATTATTTTTCAAAAAAACTCATCCTTGTGTGTACCACAATCAATCAAAGAAAGTTTCTCTTGAGTGCAACAAATGCTAAAGTAGTGTTGCAAGAATTAAAATAATTAAAATAAATGAAACCTATTTAAAATAGTAAATATTTTTAACAATATAATGGTATTATTTAATATTATAAACTTGTTATTGTGTGTCATGTGCACTATCAAATTTAAGGTCTTAATTTATAATATCAGGGTGTTACATTCTCCCCACCTTAATTAAATTGAGTCCATGAAAATTTATATTTGACATCTGTAATCTAGGGAATGAAAATAATATATTATTGTTGGATACACATTTAAAAGATCTAATATCACTTCTTATTAATACAAAATAATGCAATGTACAACAGTCACGTAAATAGGTTCTCTACTAGGAGAACGTATGCGGGAAATGGAAACATGGATATATAAGAAAATATCCAATAGAAAGATGGATATAGAAAACAAATTCCAAAAATAAAGTTCTGATGAAGAGTTAGAGAGATCTTGTTCAGATAGAAGTGTTTGACCCTAAATCCATTAACCATAGTTGAGTGTAAAGGTCATTGATATCATCAAAAATGCTGATAATATGTATCCATTTTTATATCAAAACCATTTTTTCTATACTTAAGGAATTATTTCACTTTATAAGAATATAAGTAAGTATATTTTTCTATAAAAAACATTTCCTTTTATTATGCCTTGAAATATTTCTACTTGGTATCTCATCACATGATGCATAATATAGTGAATTAGTACATTAAATTCTATAATCTCATCCAAATATCATCTTAAACCATTATATAAATTATTAATCTTTCCATAATATTATGATCCAACACTTTAGAATGATGGTCACTATATTTCAAAAATTAACATATCATTATCATTTAATTAATATGGATATTCTCTAAATTTTCACATTCCAAACATATTAATAACTTCATCATGTATCTTCTTGAAATATGGTAATAACTCGAATCACCTAAAAATGCATTGGAAAATTTATATCTTATTTCTTATGTAAGAAAAAGGTTTGTGTATATATTCCATAAAAGTAATTTTATTGTAAACTAAATCAATGGTATCATAGACCACTTGATGACAAGTAATTATGGTAGTCATAACTTATCAAAATAAATTATTCCTTCATTATTATCCCAACATAATGAACATAATATATGTTTTCTTCCCCCCAATGTTGTGTATTGTAAAAAATGTAACATTCTTACTAATAATTTTTCTAGGAACCATTCAATATATGATGTAAAATCCTCAGTGAAAAAGTATTTCAGTACCATACTCATATATTCCATAATACGTATAACTAGTACATTGCTGAGAATATATTCAAATGACATAACTCTTGAATAGCTATATTAATAATTCATCTTCACCTACAGAAATTTCATTACATGATCATTATCCAACAACATCATTTAGGTTATATTCAATTGATTCTTTGGATATTGATTCACATAAGGTCCCATCTCCTTACGGTTGATTCATTATACATTGGAATAATTTTTCTCACCCTTACAATCACAATCATGGTGTCTATATTCTCCACACATTAAACAATCTCCCATTCTCCTCAAGAATGTACCTGAGTGTTTCATGCCATGATTATGATATGTTGTGAAATCCTCCCTTATTTTCATCTTATATATCTCATTCTATTTTCATGGTACTTATATGGCTTCTTCTAGTCATAGTTTCCTCAGCAGTAATTGTACATAGATAATTATTTACCTATATCATTGTAACATTATATTATTCCCTCATATGTTGAAAAATTTTGGGAGACTATCTCCAATTGAAATATTATATTAATACCAGAAATATTTTATCCTTATTAATCATTGTATCATGTGCATCAGTGAGGTTCACATTCCTTTTACCAGGTTCCATTTACAAACAATTCCATATACTGAAACAAATCATTACATAACGTATAATTCCAAAATTTTATAGAAAACAAATTTATGAATCATGAATCCTAAATTCATAATCGTTAGAAAAATCGAGTAATAATTATATCTATATCTTTCATATTGGTTGGTAATGAAAATTTGTGATATCTTATGGGTATACCATGTGACTGTAAAAGAAGGTGCAGAGTAAGGCCCATTTTTGTGTATCAAGTAACCCTGAGTTAGGCCTGGAACACCTAGTTGGAGTTCTTAAACCTAGGTACATCATTTTAAGAACCACATCCACTATTATAATCCAGACATGGATGTTTTCCTAGGTAGACCCACATAATATATACATTGATCAAATTCAAGGATGTTCTTTTATACTTACCCTCAATTTCTAATTTAGGGTTGTTATCCCCAATATGTGTTTTATAAATCTAGTATCCATGGTTATTTTTAAACATCATATGATACCAGCTATAACCCCTAACCACAAAATCTCAGATCTAGTGCATCCTTTTATTAGATTGGAATGATTACAAGGAATCAAATCCCTAATTACCAATCATATTAGAAGTATTATAAATCCATATTATATAAATGTTATATATAATACATTGGGAAAGGAAAACAAAACATTCTACCCAATAAAATGAAATAAAATACATCCTATAAAGCTTATTCAATGTTCTCTTCATCATAACTTAGGTAAAGAATTATAATAAGGGGAAGATTAAATGCCCATTAAGGGTAAATACCCCTAAAATATAATGAATAAATCTATATGGAATGTTAACTAATTGTGCACCATTTCCATTTACAAAACTAGATAAGAAAAAATTAATATGGAAAGGTATGATACTAAACTACTTTTCCTAAATCCATAAACTAGAAATGAATTACATCCATAGATATGTCAATTCAAAATATAAAGGATTAATAATAACAAAAACTAAATAAGGGAAATTATTTATTAATGGATTTCATGCCTAATTCACTTGAAAAAAATACCTCCATTACCTTTCATAGGAATATTTAAAACCATAGATAAAAACCAATTTAATTTCGAAAACTTATCTGTCTCATGAGAACATGTTGATGTATCAAGGAGCTATATAATGATTGGCTTCACACATCATTTCCACTCTAAAACATTACTCATATCTAATAATCCAAATAACAAATATTCCTTACTGATTATCCATAATGAATAAATAATACATAATTATCAATATTTTACAAAAATAGCAAAATAAGTGTCAAAATATGCACCGTTTGTAAAATGGTATTCAGTTTAGGAAGTAATAATATCCATTGTATGATAATATAAATATTTATGTAAATTTCCAAAGAATAATGATGAAAATATAGTGATTATTTCATGATAATGTCAAAATACACAAAAAATATGTCAGATTTCAAAGATAATAATTAATAATAATATTGAGGGTGATAGATTTAAAACATTCTGTCATGTCCCAAACAACTTTGAAACATTTGAATATCGATATCTTGATAGGTAGGACATTAAATGAAACTTATCATATCATGAGAATAAGTGTATTGTAAGGACCCTGGTTCCCGGGTGCCCATGGGTCATGATGTAGTAAAAATTTTATTACAAAAATTTATAATAATACATCATGTCCCATTACTATAGAAGATTGTGAGGCTTGGGATTCTGGGAAAACCAGTTGCTTCTAAAAAACTTCATTAGTACAAATCCAGGCCTAAAAGAAAAATTAAAACAAAAACATAGGGTGATAAAAATATGCCCCGTAAGGGGTTTTAAAAACGTTTAAAGTAATTTCATTCTCATGAAATTCATTTGAAAATGGTAAAACACTTTATTAAAATAAGGCATTATCTTTTCCTTTAAACAAGTAAATCCAACATTCTTGAGAGCCACTTACACAGAAAAGAAGTACTTTCTTAAAATAATCATCAAAGAAGACATAAATCAGAGAGTGCAAGCATGTGAAGAATAGATGATTCATGATTTACAACAAAATTAATTCAGCTCTAAAAGACAGTGTGTAAATAGGGAAAACATTCATACCATGATTTATTGGCACATAAAGTTCTTATAACAACATACCACGTGTGTTAAAGTTCATAACTCATAATCTCATTCTCATGGTCATAGGAAATTCCCAACAAGGGGATATCCTTTTAGTTGATCTTTCCCCTGGTTGACCAATTATCATCACATGCGGAGGGAATGTATAAGGCCAGACTTTGTCAATAACTTGTGTCATGACCATAAAATATAACTTAATATGGGTCAAGGCTAACCGCCTACACCGTTTCCATAGTAGCACAAGCCAAGGCTAACTGCCAAGATCGTCGCACATAACATCTCATGAGACTCATCCTTTACCCAATGCATTGGAGAACTGTATAATTCCGGGAGCACCCGTCCATAATCATTTAAGTCATATACATCTCTTGCATATTATAGAATGATCTCATATTCATAACTTTCATTCTTAGTCCATAAACCCTTTTTACATGTTCATATTGATTATGTAAAAGGATTAGACTTACTGGTTTAACCTCATATGGTTACATGAAGGAATAATAATATTCTTGTACACATGTAATAAAAGGAAATTTTCTTACATAAAATAATAGGTTAGAACATGAGATAACAATTCTTGCATTTAAACCCTTTAGAAGGTGGTCTTCTCGAAACCACGTTGATGCCCTTTTTAACTCCATGGCACCCATTTAATTTTTATGCACCTATTATTTATAAGAGACTAAAACACCAATCCGAAGGGAAAAAGGAAGTGCTTGTGAAACGTCTAAAATAAAAAACATGGTTTAAGGCCTATGAGGTGTTTAAAAAAATATTTACATCCATGAGCTCATGCATAAGAGTACATTTATATTTTAACATAAAAAACCATCAGACACATTACTTGAAAACCCAAATTCGAAATACATACGAATTAAGGTAAAGTGACCATTATAATAAAAGAATTTATGCACATTTAGAGTGTGTGTTTGGGATCTGCTCACCACAAAACTAGGTTTTATTAAACTCTTTCAACCGTAGCTCGACCTAAAATAGAAAAAAAAAAGATTTAGTGAAACCCTAATTGTATCATGTTTATATATCCAATCATACATGGGTTATGAATAAGGTACACAAAAACTTGAGGGACTAGACCCCTTGCATGCAGTTCTGGTTTTGAAATCAATACCCAAATACGAAAGGTCATCCTTCAAAGATCATAACCCAAGATGGGTTGTTTGTCTCCACACATATATATATGAACATATATATATATTTAATTTGAAAGTATATATGGATTCAAGGAGAAGTTATAAGCATTTATACATATGTATATACCCATAATGAAAGGGAATTAGTGGGCAAGAGTTCGCAAGCTACTTTGAAAGCACAAGGCCCCTTGCATGTTCTATGTACTCAAAACATTTTTGGAAAACTCAACATATGTTTTTTGTTTAAAAAGATAAGAACCTGTATATGCATATATATATATATATATACAATACATGTACTTTTATAATCTTACACATTTATTAAATTACCTGAAACCGCCATTTTACATAAGGCAGAGTAGAAAAAAGGTTATATACATATAAAAGAAATGGGTGTACTTACATATATAATCTTATATATATGTATATAAATATATATACACAAGGTGTATATAGGTATATACAAACACCAGTACCGAAATAAAACAAAGCCCCAGAGTTTCCCTTACCCTGATTTGGTTCTCTATTGAGGGAGACAGAAGCAGATATGAATGGTTCATAAGGCCTTAAATATGTGTATACACAAGGTGTATATACATATATGTATATATATAAACATATATATATATATATACCGAAGCTAAAAGAAACTTCAAGGAAAGACATGTCCCCTTACCTCCGCTTCGATAGGAGTGAAAGGAGGTGTAGGAGACGTTGTCGAGGTGTCCAAAGGTCCAAGAAAAAACATAGTGCAAAACATCATCTCCTCAGTGCATACCGAAGCTTAAAATCAGTGATTTATTCCTTTCCTGGGGATGTTGATGGGCATCCGAGGTCCAAGGCGGTGCCTATCTTCTGGAAAAAAAAGTGGCGTCGGGTCCACTACCGACCTAGATGAAGAAAGAAAAAATTGCCTACTCTTCTGGTTTGGCATGCACGAGGAAGAAGAAACGCGACACGGGGAGAAACTGAGATCTGAAGAAAAAAAGGAGCGGCCATGATTAAACTAGGATTTGATCAGATGTCCCAGACACGGTGTGGAAAAAAACAGACGGTTGCGATGGGAGGTACTGGATCGGACGACGGAGCGGGATGCGGTGATGTTAAATATAATGCAGGTCTCACTTTCTTTTTTTATATGATCATTACATTTTACTTCTTTATTACACTTATTTTAAAAAATGGTATTATTATTATTACATACAATTATTAATCAACTTTTATTATTTTAAGGTAAGTCAATAGTCATTTAGTACAGAAATCTATTTACCCCTATCTTATTTCATAAATTATATTATAAACATTTTTTTCATTAATGACTTATATATACAAATTATCTTAATCCATATTTACAAGTAAAGATATGTATTAATTTTGTTAATACAATTAGACATTTAACATAATAACATTTATAATTATTTTCAAATTTCACTAATAAGAGAGTATTTATGTAAACATTAACATTATGCAACAAAATTTGTAATATAAATAAAACTCATATAACAATTGGTTGATTGCATAAAAGAAAAGTGCGCTTATTTAATAATCCTTAAAGTCACGTATTACCAATATATTATAATTTTATATAGAACACTAACATTATATAATTAATCCCTTATATGCATATATAGTTATATATAATAATGTGTAGATGTATATATATATATATGTGTGTATATATATTATTTCAAAGAGCTTAGACCACAAATTAATAAGTATTAAGAAATCAATTTATTTATTGAAAAAGTTATCATTTACCAAAACACTAAAGACCAATGAATTTAAATTCAAATGGTAATCTCAAAAGTCAATAATGGTAACATTCCTCAACGGATATGTGGAACCTTTATAAATATGTAGCCTTGGTTTTTATACTTTGAAATCGGTCTGACTGCTAAGGATGGTTCTCTACATTGCACTGATACTCAGCTCGGCCGCTGTGGAACTCGATTTCCTGATGCTTATGATGGGTCCTAGTGATCCACACTATGAAGTCGGGATTGTTTTCATCCTGGGCATCCTACCGGTGGTCAGACTAGGTTTTTTAATTGGTATTCAGGGTTAGCTATGCTTCCGGATTGATTAGTGAGTTGTAGTCACCATAGTGTTCCTTATTTGAATAAAAGAGACTTTCGTCCATTTTGGTGCATTTACTATATTTCATTTATATATATATATATACAAGATTACTATTTGTTCGATTAATGGATGACATAGTAATATAAACTTATCATTACTTAAAATACAGTTTCTTGGGTTGTTACATTATTTCCCCTTCAAAGAATTGCATCCTCACAATTCGATTCATAAAACGGAAAAGAAACCCCAATCGTTCAACATTACCAAAACAGGAGATCCTCCTTTGTTACTGGAATACCCAAGTTGGTACATAGTTCCTCTGTTTCTCTAGACAAGATGCACTTCAAGCAGTATGTCTTGAGCTCCGGCTCATGTGTACTGCACACAGGCTTCCATAGGGAGGCTTGTGTTGTAAAAAGCTTGGAAATGTCTGAGTGGACTAATTCCCCGATAACTCTTCGAACTACACCACGCTCGAGGTAATATATGGGGATGATGGAATTGAGGAGACTGAAATTTAAGACCTGGAACATAAAGGTTGCACTGAGGTGGCAATCCTGGGCAACTATAAGGAAGCAAGCTCTGGCAGAAAAGTTTTGCGCCAGAGTAAAACACTGAAAGAGGCCTTCGTAGTATCTTCCCCTTCACCTATATCAGGGGAGTTGGGCAGTGGAAATGAGATAAAAAACATGGCCATTCCCCTGACATGAACGAAGAATTTCAGGACTGTTTGATAAGTCAAGAAGACATTGACAAGACCCTCGTGGGTTGAGAAAATATGGATAATCCACCGTGCATGTCCTGATCAAAATAACCTCTACCAGCTCATCAGGTAGAGATGAGATGTTTGTTTGACCAGCCATCTGAAAAAAAAACATTCAAGAGAGATCACTTAACAACATTGATAAGGTAGAGACATGAAAGGAAACAGGCAACTTTCAATTACACAAAAATTTACATAACAGAGTTTGAGTTTCCTTAATGATTTACCAGCTGAATGCCACAAAGAGAGGCAAAACTCCCTAACTCTTTAAACAAACACAGGCTGAGAAGATGAGACTAAACTCAAGAAAACACCTATGATGCCGCCTGACTTTAGCATGAGGGGTATGGAGTTGCGAAATGTCATTATACACCTATTGCCTATGAGACAATCGGGTTTACTCATCTTCCAATGCCCCAAAGTCCATCAACTAGCCCAGAATCCGTAGTGCGAAATCTGACACAAGTAGGCCGCTCGGAGTTCTCCGGCAGCAGCAGCTTCTTGAAAGGGGTTATCGAGCATCGTGCCAAATACGTCGCCGACCGTGAACACTCGGAAGAGTCCCTTATGGTACCTTTCCTGACGTGCATAAGAGGGAAATTGGGTCATCATCATTAAGAGATAATCCATTCCCAATCCCCGGTATAGACTATGCACCCTAGGAGTGTTTGAAACATCATACAGGTGCTTTCCTGACATTCTAATATGGGAATAATTAAGAAAGTTCTCCCGACTAGCCAGAGACACAATGGTCTCTAGGGCCTCAGTGGGAAGTGACAGTAGATTGGTAGATACATTTCCATCATCCATCTGAAAGTTATAACATATTTACTTAGTGAATCATAGTTATATATTCATACTACTTGGTTTTCCATAGTTTCCTGAACCCATCCTCTCATTCCAACTGTAAGGACCCTGGTTCCTGGGTGCCCATGCGGCATGATGTAATAAAACTTTTATTACAAAATTTTATAATAATGCATCATGTCCCATTACTACAGAAGATCTTGAGGCTCAGGATTCTTGTAAAATTAGTTGCTTCTGAAAAACATCATTAATACAAATCCATGCCTGAAAAAGAAATTAAAACAAAAACATAGGGTAAGAAAAATATGCCCAGTAAGGGGTTTTAAAAACGTTTAAAATAATTTATTTCTCAAGATAGTCATTTGAAAATGATAAAACACTTTATTAAAACAAGGAATTATCTTTTCCTTTAAACATGTAAATACTACATTCTTGAGAGCCACTTACACAGAAAGGGCGTTATTTCATAAAATATACTTCAAATAAGACATAAATCAGAGAGCGCAAGAATGTGAAGAATAGATGACGCAATATTTACAAAAAAATTACTTCATCTCTAAAAGACTGTTTGTACGCAGGGAAAACATTCCTATCATAAAGTTCTTATAATAACATACCACATGGGCTAAAGTTTATAACTCATAATCTCATTATCATAGTCAATGGAGATTTCCAACTAGGGGATATCCTGTTAGTTGAACTATCCCCTGGTTGACCAATTATCATCACATGTGGAGGGAATATATAATGCCATACTTTATCAAGACCTTGTGTCATGAACATAAAACATAACATAATACGGGTCAAGGCAACCCACCTACCCTGTTTCAATAGTATCACAAGCCAAGGTTAACTGCCAAGACCGTCGCACATAACGTCTCATGAGACTCATCCTTTACCCAATGCATTGGAGCACTGTATAATTATGGGCGCACCCATCCATAATCATTTAAGTCCAATACATCCCTCATTTATTATAGAATGATCTCATATTCATAACTTGCATTCTTAGTCCATAAACCCTTTTTACATGTTAATGTTGATTATGTAAAAGGATTAGACTTACTTGTTTCACCTCATATGGTGACATGAAGGAAAAATAATATTCTTGTGCACAAGTAATAAAAAGAATCTTTCTTACATAAAATAATAGGTCAACACATGAGATAAAAATTCTTGCATTTAAACCCTTTAGAAGGTGGGATTCTCCAAACCACGTTGATCCCATTTTACCTCCATGGTACCCATTTAATTTTTATGCACTGATTATTTATAAGATACTAAAACACCAATGTGAAGGACCAAAGGTAGCGCTTGTGAAATGCCTAAAATACAAAACATGGTTTATGGCCTATGAGGTGTTTAAAAAGAAATATTTACACCCATGATCTCATGTATAGTAGTACATTTATATTTAAACATAAAACAACCATCATAGTCTTTACTTGAAAACCCAAATTAGAAATACATACGAATTAAGGTAAATAGACAATTATAATAAAAGAATTTATGCACATTTAGAGTGTGTGTTTGGGATCTGCACACCCCAAAACTATGTTTTTTTAAACTCTTTCAACTGTAGCATGACTTAAAATAGAAAAAAAAATTATTGAAACCCTAATTGTATAATGTTTATATATCAAATCATACATGGGCTATGAATAAGGTACACAAAAACTTGAGGGACTAGACCCCTTGCATGCAGTTCGGGTTTTGAAAACAATACCCAAAAAAGAAAGGTCATCCTTCAATGATCATAACACAAGATGGGTTGTTTGTGTCCACACACACACACACACATATATATATATATGAATAGATATATATTTTTTTAATTTGAAAGTCTATACATATTTAAGGTGAAATTATAAACATATATACAAATGTATATACCTATGAGGAAAGGGAATTAGTGGGGAAGAGTTCAAATTCTATATTGAAAGCATGAGGCCCCTTGCGTGTTCTGTGTACTCAAAACATTTTTGGAAAACTCCACATGTTTTTTTTGTTTATGAATATAAGAACCCTTATATGAATATATATACAATACATGTACTTGTATAATCTTACACGTTTATAAAATTACCTGAAACCTCCATTTTTCATAAGGAAGAGTAAAACAAAGGTTATATACATATAAAAGAAATTTGTGTACTTGAATATATCATCTTATATATATTTATATAAATATATATACACAAGGTGTATATAGGTATATTCAAACACCAGAACAGAAATAAAACAAAGCCCCAGAGTTTCCCTTACCACTATTTGGTTCTCCATGCAAGGAGAGGGAAACAGATATGAATGGTTCTCAAGGCCTTACATATGTGTATACACAAGGTTTATATACATATAAGTATATATGTAAACATATATATATATACTGAAGATAAAAGAAAATTCAAATCAAGACATGTCCTGTTACCTTCGCTTGGAGAGGAGGGAAAGGAGGTGCAGGAGACATTGTCGAGGTGGCCGAAGGTCCAAGAAAAAACACGGTACAAAACTTCCTCTCCTCGGTGCAAACCGAGGCTTAAAAGCATGGAGTTCTTCTTTGCGTGGGGATGTTGATGGAAATATTAGGGCCGATGTGGTGCCTACCTTGTGGAAAAAAATGAGATGTTGGGTCCACCACCGGCCTAGATAAAGAAAGAAAACGCCACCAACTATTCTGGTTCAGCATGCGTGATGATGAAGAAACGTGACGCAGGGAGAAACTGAGATCCGAAGAATATAAAGGAGAAGCCATGAATAAACCGGAATTTGATCGGACAGCCCAGACGCGGTTTAGAAACAAAACATAGATGGTTGCGATGGGGGGTGCTGGATCAGACGACTGAGCGGGATGCAGTGATGTTAAAAAAAATGAGGGCCGCGCTTTCTTTTTTTATCATCAATACATTTTACTTCTTTATTAAAATTATTATAAAAAATGTTGTTATTATTATTCCATAAAATTTTTAATAAAAATTTATTATTTTAAGGTAAGTCAATAGTCATTTAGTACACATATATATTTACCCCTATCTTATATCATAAATTTTATTATCATCATTTTTTTCTTTAATGAATTATATATACTAATTATCTTAATCCCTATTTACAAGTAAAGATATATATTAATGTTGTTAATACAATTAGGCATTTAACATAATAACATTAATTATTATTTTCAAATTTCAAAAATAAGAGAGTATTTATGTAAACATTAAAATTATGCAACAAAATTTGTAATATAAATAAAACTCATATAACAATTGATTGATTGAATAAAAGAAAAGTGTGCTTATTTAATAATCCTTAAAGCCAAATAGTACCAATATATTATAATTTTATATGTCACGCTATCTTTATATATTTAATCTCTTATATGCACATATAGTTATATATAAGAATGTTTAGATATATATATATATATATATAGTTTCACAGAGCTTAGACCACAAATTATTATTTATTAAGAAATCGTTGTAATAATTATTTCAAAAGTAATCATTTAGCAAAACTCTAAAGACCATAGAATTTAAATTCAAATGGTCATCTCAAAAGAAAACAATGGTAACGTTCCGCAATGGCTATGTGGAACCTTTATAAATACGTAGCCTTGGTTTTCATACATTGAAATCGGTCTGACTGCTAATGATGGTCCTCTACATTGCACTGTTACTCAGCTCGGCCAATGTGGCACTAACTGTCCTGATGCTTATGATGGGTCCTAGTGATCCACACTACAAAGTCGGGATTGTTTTCATCCTGGGCAGCCTGCCGATGGTCGTACTACAGTTTTTAATTGGTATTTATGGTTAGTTATGCTTCCCAATTGATCAGGGAGTTGTAGTCACCATAGTGTTCCTTATTTGAATAAAAGAGCCTTTCATCCATTTTGGTGCATTTACTGTATTTCATTGTTATATATATATATATATATTTTATACATACAAGATTTCTGTTTGTTCGATTAATGGAGGACATAGTAATATAAACATACCATTACATAAAACATAGTTTCTTAGGTTATTACAAGGATTCATTATATAACAATTTAAATCTAGGATATACACGAAATAGAAGTGAGTTGGTTCATAATAAGAAAATAAGTCTTAATTACATGTAAATTGAGACGAAATTCCCCTACCACTTGAGTAGATTTTGAATCATTCTATCCATGAAAGATTAATAATCAATTTAGAAGATTAAAATATTTAAATAAAGGGAAATAATTATATCTTATATCAAAATGTAAAGTAGGTGTACCGAAAAAAATAATAGAGTGGTAAATATGACATTAATCTCCCATGTGTAAAATAAGAGATGAAAATCACTTACCTAATACTACAATTTATTGTGATGTATTTATCCTCTTTTATAGTGGATTAAAATATATTTATATTTTATAACATAAACATACTAATATTCATAATATCATATACTATTTTATTTTAATATTTTACAAAAAAAATTTTAACAATCATTCAATATTTTGACTACTTCAGTGTTAATTTCATTTTATTCACAGGTATGTTTTTACATTTTGATTGATGTTCTTACTATATGTATCGTGGTATAATAATTTCCAGAATATCAAACACAATTTAATTATCATATATATTCATTAAATATGTATTTATATTGTTCCATTATATTTTTATATTATAAATGAATTGCATCGTTCCTGGAGATGGTAGGTCGTTCGTACACTTGAACAATAATTTCATTTCATTGTTGTATTAAATTAATGAAAAATAAATAATAAATATGTATATTATAATTATAGTATCATATATATGTCATATATCTTACATATATTTATTAAATCTATCCTTTATATGTTCTATGTATGTAATGAATGAGCCCTATCGCATTGAAGTGGTTGTAGTCGACACTTCCTCAAAAGGAATTATTATAATTACACAAGATAGAAATAAAAACGGTATATTTTAAATAAAATTTAAATAACAATAACATCATTTTAAATATAATATATATAATATATAAAATTATCTTCCATCATAATTTCCACTATGATAGGTGGTAATTTAAAAATGAACAATCATCGTTTCATGAGGCGGTAGTTCATCATACACAGAGACAATATGTTCATTACCCATTAGATGGAGATTTGTGTAATTTTATTTAAAAATAATAACATAAAAAATACTGATATATTTATGATACTTTTTATGTTATTTAATAATTTAACAAGAAGAGTATATTGAGTGGATAATTTAAATAAAACTAAAAAACTCGAGAGAAGACGTTACCTATTAATCGAGTAACATATTTTGGTTTATGCCAAAAGGATTCCATGGATGGTTTACCTCAAAAATGGAGGATTAATGGTGTAGGGGACTGAATTTTGGAAGATAATTTTGAGTATCATTGATGAACCAAATACCTTCGAGAGGTGTGAATAAATGCTATATTTTTTGGCCTATTATAGAGAAGGAAAATGACTCGCATGGTATTTTTGGAATCAAGTTAAGTGTACCAACGTTATTGTTTAAAAAAATTCATACCAAAAACAAAACTCAATAATGGAAGGTTTATGTCCGATATGTGGCCTTAAAATATGTTTTCACAAGTTTCTAGGTCATTTGGGCATTAAATTTATGGTTCGGTCCTTTATTAATCTTCATTATTCCCTAAAAATTTTAATTAATTTTAACTAATTTCAAAAATCTATTTTTTAAAAACAATGTTTTTAATATTAGACTTATAAATTATTGTGATTAAATACATCCAATACATTTTTCAAAATTCAAATCATATAAGTGGAATAAATAAATTTTAAATTCATCGTGCAGGCGGGATGATATAGCTGGTTTTTTAAAATTAAACGTCCAAATGTTTTCTATGTTTTTATTATCATTTTAAAAGATAAATTTATCCCAATGACCTATATTGAATTAATTTTTAAAAATATTATCTAATTAAACATTAAAACCAATCCAATAAAAATATTATCCTTATAATTAAATTTTATAAATAATGAATTTTGAACTAAAATTAAGTATTTTTAACAATTCAATGAAAATGAAATGTTTATGAAGAATATAAAATATTCACCATAAAATAATTCTTATGTTGATATTTAAAATATAAAGATAATTTTTTAAAAATAAAAAAATTAATGTTTAAAAAATTTAGATTTTAAATGGGTTCCCCATAAAAAATGTAAAATTGCCTTTATAAAAATATATGTTTTCATGTGAAAAATAGGGTTTGTTCTTATCATATTCATATCAATCCTAATGTATGAATATAAAAATATTTAAATTAATATATAAAAAATATATTTCATTAAAGTAATTCATTAATTTAATTATTTATTTTTATGAAGATAAGACTCCATTTGATGTTTAAAAATAATAATATTTTTTATATCCAATTAGTACTTATTTTTATTTCTCATTAATAGGTAACCCATGAATTCATTTTATATTTACATAAACCAAATATTTTCTTCTGTTAGTTAATATTTTTCACAATGGCTAGTTTATATATTATGATATTAAAAAATATATTTTAATAATAATTTATAGTTTGGTAAAACTCGGTATTTAATGTAACATAAGCCATCGAAAAATGTCACTCTTAAGAGTAACTCACGCTTACTCGATATTGGATGAATCTAAAAATACAACATATATAAAATATATTTAAAATAATAAATAAATTTAAATGTTTAATAGAATTATATCCTCTTACAAACTTTGTGTCAAGTTTTATATAGGCTGTCAAATATAAGGTTGTTACTTACTAATTTTGAAGTGTTATAAATTTAATATAAATTTATTCAATTAATGTAGCTAAGAAACTAATAAATAAATATTAGGTTTAAAATGTATTTTACTACAAATCGGTTGTATGGGATGTGAATTTTATTTTAAGATACTAAATATATTTTGGATATGTGATGATTTTAATAAAAAATATTTTTTATATGAATTATATATTAACTATTATCTAAGTTGTAACTGACATTACAGATGAATAATAGAAGAGAATATTTAAGGAAATTATTTATATATGAAAATAGATATCAATATAGATATATTATTTTAATTAAAAAATAATTTTTAGATATTTGGAAATTAAAATAGATTAAATGGAATCTAGATTCTGAATAATTGAATGATAATTAGGTAGTATGGTTCATCTTATGTTTTCTAACAAAAAATAAAATTTCCATATTATATATTTATTCATTATTAGATGTTAAAAATGTAAACAATCAACCATGGATCAAATTATACTAAATCTATATGACATAGTGTTATTATAAAAATTCCCTTATTCGGTCTGAAATTTTTACCCACATATATCTTCAAAATTTATTCAGCATACACCCATGTGAATCTATCATTAACCATCATTTAAGTTCAGTTTCCAGTGAAATATTATACTTTTTTTCCAATAAAAGGATATCAATTCAACACTATTCAATACATGCTTATCCTTTGAAATTATATTTTACCTTTACAAAATTTTACACCCATAAAACCCACATCTCTGTTTGGGAACATCTTATCCCAATTAGAATCCCCAAATCCCCCACTTCCAAGAGGTCATCTCAGACAATGTTAAATTCCTTAACCCGAGTATTATTCAATCCATACCCTTTTCATATCTATCATTCTCCTCTAAACATATTATACCCAAACTAATATAATTAAATCTTTATATTTAGAATAAATATATCTTATTTTTTCATTTAATAAACATTCTCTATCTCACTACAATATATTGGGAAATAAAAATGTCATTCATTTTATGTGAAGTCTACCACCTCCTTGAACGATGTATTCCATTTTTCGTCACTATATAAAATATATGTTTAAAAAATGTATTAATTTAATAAAAATGAAATATATAAACTTATTAATATTATAGAAGGATAATTTAGGAGTTATATTAATAGCTTTCCTAATATGAATATACCCCCATTTGTTCATTTAAAATTATTAAAACTAGATCATCAATGATTTCATTTAATTGAATCATAAATAAAACTATAATTCAGAAAAATTAAAACATTGTAAGTAATTATAGAAATAATATTATACAAAATTATGTAATATATTAATTATGAACATGGTATTAATGAATGAGGATCAATAGAGACATTAATATATCTGTGTGAAATAATTAAAGCATATAAAATATGTGGATTAAAATAAATAATTATTGGATGTGAAATGATTAATTATAATTAAAGAGTGATTAAGATAATACAATTTTATTTGTTCTTAAAATGAATAATCAATATGGTTACATATATCTTCTAGGTATCTAGAGCATGTCCAAGAATGTTGGAATGCATGCAAAGGGTTTTTTTCAAATCACCCTTAATTTAATTGATTCATTATATATCTCAGATAAAACTTTTCTAAAAATGATT
This sequence comes from Viscum album, assembly GCA_963277665.1. NCBI lineage: Eukaryota > Viridiplantae > Streptophyta > Magnoliopsida > Santalales > Viscaceae > Viscum > Viscum album. Next base: position 943,914,170 of record OY728129.1, read on the forward strand.
ATAATATTCATAAATTACTTTTATTCATAAGGTATTGTCAGTTTACATGTAGTTAATTTATATAATCTCATATTAATATTGTTTTTTAATGTATTTCATTCATTAATAAAAAATGTTTTTTGTTAATAATAAATTTTATATTTCTTATGGAGATATGTCTCTTCTAGGCCCATGTTATTTCAATCCACAAATATTTTCATTTTTTATCATGAAAAAAAAATTCTTTTAGTACATTTTAATGGTATATTTATTACTCCTTAAATGATTTTTCATTCAAAAATGATATTTTCAAATATTGAGAATCCATTTATTTTCTATTCCATCTTTTTATCTTCCACTATCAATTTAATAAGAAAACATTTATTTCATTTAATGTATTTATTGTTGGTATTTTAATTAACTTTATGTCATATGAGTGACTTCATTTTATATCCGTGAAAATTATTTTTTATTATTACTCTTAAAATCACCTTTTGGAAAAAAACATAAGAAAAGAATTCTAATTACTTTTATTTTTATGGTTTCAAATCCATTTTCCAATTTATCTATAAAATATCAACCTTATATGGATTAATATTCCATTATCACCCTCTGAATTCAAATACTTAATTCTTTTTTATGATTTATATTTTATTTTCATCTCATTGAATTCCTTCTGTGATTTTATGTGAAACTATTTGAAAATAGACCAAAAAATATTTCCTTTCCATGGTTTTTTCATGATATGATTGATTTTATATGAAATACACATATATATAGATGATAATTATTTAATTATTTGGGTAATATATCATCATAAACTACATTTGGTATTTTTTACATTTCATGAGGTAATTAATGTGTGTGTAGACATATCTGGGGATATTCTATGTTCAAAAGACTATAAATGAAAATAATTTTAGATAATATTTATTTACAATAATATGTGTGGTCATAACTGTTGTTAATATGTTCATTATACTATAAATGGAAAAAAATTGTTATGATGTCTTCTTATAACTTTTCATTGTCAAAAGTTTCATTCGGTTGTATACACAATGTTATGATTTCACATATTATTCACATTTTAAATTTAACTGTTATATGTTAATGATATGAATCATGGATAATGATTACTCTTTGATGATTTTGAACTCATATTCCTTGTTATAAGTTTGATAGTATTAGAAAAAAAGAATATATATCATTATTTATGACTCATTGATTTGTTATTTAATAACTAAGCATTTGAGCTCACTCATTCTTATGTTTTATAATACTCGGGTTATGAAGATGCTTGTAAAAAATAAATTGTCTAATAGGAGGTCTAAAATTCTTTAATAGTGATTGTGAAATAAAATTTTCATGTAGATAATATCAAATGTCACTACATTTGGGTTTTTGGACATTGAGATTATTATTATATGTATTGTTTAAAAAATGTGAAATATATGAAATTTTTTCGTAGTTCATCTCACTTGGTATCAATTATATATTGAAAAGTTTGTTTTTTTATATTATAACTAGGAGTATAGGTCTGGTTAGTCATAGTTAGTATCAATGAATGGTTTATTTATTTTTGGTGATTTTGAATTGATAACATTATCAAAAACCCAATGGATAATCGTAAATATTGGAAAACAACCTGATATTTTTCTAAATTTTTAAGTTTGTGTTTTCATAAAAATTTAATTTCATTCTGGATACAAAAATTTGGTTATATTATTTGGATAAACATTTCTTAGGATTATGAACATTTAAAAATTTTGGTTCTATATTAACTCAATATTCACTTCATGCAAAACTAATTGTCCTAATTGAACAACTTTTTTGGAAGTCCAAGTGGATATGATTAGTTAATTCACATACACTTTTTGAACTATTATAAAGGTTTTAAATGAATTTGTATTTGATGATAATTAGTAGAGTCATATACAAAACCAGGAATATGGTTATAGATAATCTATATTGAAACCTATAGACTAATATATTATGGAATGAATGTCATTTATCAGTTACATTTTCTATGTTAAATATTTCTCATTTATTAGTTTATTTATTTTTATGTTCTCATATATTAGAATTACATTATTTAATGTATTTGAAGGATCCTAGAGGAACAGTGTTACTGATGAATGTGATTGTAATGTCCCTGAAATTCCGTATATATATATTTTTAATTATATGGAATTATTTCAAGACTCTGAAATCTGAAGGTTCATGATTCTGGGGCTCGTAGTGCCCAGACTGATCCTTCATTGATTTGTTTAAGCTTTAATTACTGTGCGTATGTAGTCTGCCTGAAAAATTTTAATAACTTTTAAATGTTTAATCAGATCGTAAATATGAGGGCACTGTTGCGCTCATGATGGTGGGTTTACCCTAAGCGTGGCTTACGTTTTTTCAGCGCAATTCTACGGTGAGAAAACCCAAAAATGGTATAACTTTAAATAAAATAATAAAATAATTTATTTTATTTCTCAAATGCATATCACTCACAAACAGTGTCTCAGATAAAAAATCTGATACCACCGCTGAACTCATGAGGGTATGCTTTCTTTAGGCAGATACTACCATTGGCCATTGCGGGCCACCAATGAAAGTTAGTTTTTCTGATAAATAAAAGAATTATGTCACAATTATTTTAATGTAAAATTAAAAACTTTAAAATGGTAACTCAAATTGGAAATCTGAGAGTATTGTTGGGTTTGTTGAGGCATGTGTCACTTAGGAAAATCCTAACCTAGAAGGGCGCAGGTCGAGGGTGATTGTTTTTTATTTTCTGATCCTTTTTTCGGGTACATTCAGTAAACAAATAAGTGGCGTATTTTTGACTTTTGAACCATTGCTTCAATCAAAAATATGAGGGCACCATTACATCCACATCATCGAGATTCTCTTAAAGAGGCCTTTACTTCGACTTCAGTAATTCTAGAGAAAAAGTATGTTTTTTGGATGTTTTTAATAGAATAAGTAAAATGAATTTATTATTTTATTTTTATTCTATTCCTTCAATGGACGAGTGGTAAAGTGGGATCAACGATGTGTCAAGCCAATAAATGGAATGGCCTTTTTATTCTATATTACCATACCGGTGGGTAAATAGGATGGTTCCTAATTAATGGACCCCCATTAATCCCCCGAACGTTGCACACCCTTCCCCTATCCTATTTATATGGAGCATGGGGAGAGGTGTTGGAACTGCTTCGCCATGCAACGAAGTGATGACCATGTGAAGTGATGTCAAACCTTTGGAGGATGGATCTAGTACCAGTAGGAGGTGATGAGTGACACTGAAAACCTGAATTGGAGATCATCGAATGAATGACGTTTTTGGAGGCTAGTTGCGGGGGAAGAAAAACACTGACCCGCTTCAACAAATTTTCCCTCACCATTGTTCTTGAGGTAGGGGTTTAAAACTATGTGATTATTATTTCCCATGTTCTTCTCTTCTAAATGAAGAATGCGGATCAACTATAAATAATTGATCCATAGATGATTTCTTCTTCCAGATTGGGAATTTTATGTAGAGGTTGATGTAAAAGTTTTAATTATGATTGAATTTAATTTATTGATTCCTCATATCCTAAATTCACGAGGATAATGGCCAAATGAACATGGCCATCATCCTGCACATAAACCTTCCTCCTTTTTCATTTAATTCTTCTCATGTTCTTTGTGCATTATTCAACCCCTAATATTTATTGACTTTGGAAACATAGAGTTTTGCTGAGCATGATATATGGACACATATCCCTCGACGCAAGGATCGTGAATTTGCGATCATTTAATTTTTGAGTCTTGGAACAAAGCTGCAACGGATCGCGAAGGAAGGTGGCATCTGGCAACTGGCCAATAGTGAGAGAGGAATGGTGGAGTGAATCTACGCAACTAGTTGGGAGGGAGGTCGCGGCCCGTCAGCCATGGCGGAGCAGTGTGGTGGCCGACATCCAGCTAGCCACATGGTGGAACAGCAATGCGCACCTATGTCACCGGTGGAGCTGGAGGCTGTAGCAGCTGAATCAGAGTGGAGGCCAACACCCATCCGGCTACAATGTAAAACAGCGTAGTCACGTTGTTGGAAGGAGAACCGTTCGGTCGTTTCGTCCGATCAAGGTGCACCGTGTGAGACCACCAAGCAGTCCAGGATGCCAGTAGGGTGACCGAACAGCCATCGGGTAATTCAGATTACCGGGGGGCTCCCCTTGGTTTGTGGCTAGGGCCAACCTTCTAACCACCATGGGATGCACTACGGGCCGCACCGCAGGCCGCTGAGCAGGTCACGCCAATGGGACACTCCCTTCGCGGGTCGGGCTGAGCCTCCCCCTTCATAGGCGGGGCCGGGCATGCCGAAGCCCAATCCATCATGGCGATACCTAGACCGGGTCTGTTCAATCGGAACTGGGATGGTTCGGTCCAGGATGGGTCTGACCGGGTCGGTCCGAACTGGGTCATACAGGACACAGGCCCATCTGGACCAAGGTTCGCCTTTTTGGCCATAACTAGTGATCCGAGTGTCCGTCTGAAGAACCGTCAACAACCCTAGAATTCATGGATAGACAATTTCCTTTTATTATATGCCACTTTAGTTTTGGATAATGATGAAGTGTGGCTGGTTTGGATCAAAACTTGAATCCAACTTCCCCTCAGAGCAGAAGCAGTAATAATTTACAGATCAGGGGTCCGATTGAAAAGCCTTTTATTTTTTTGGGTCCCTTATGACCTGACGGACATTTGGGATACTAATTTGTAATACATCAGGGTGGTTGAGGTATGACCAATGGCTTGAGGAATGGTTCTTTCAAGCATTCTACATATGAAACCCTATGACTGGATGAGACTTGATGATTGTTGACCATTACAAATCGAAATGACTCGACATGCTTAGTGGGGAGTGCCTTTGTGTGATGCAGCAGAACCATGGTACTCGATAGGAGGAGTACCTCAATAGTCCAAGGTTAGTGGGAAGTGCCACTGTGTGACATGGAAGGCCTACTGTACTCGATACAGGGGGAGTTCTCTAGTAGGTGAGGAATTCTATGTTGTGACTAGGGATGTTACATGTTACTACCCCTAGAATAAATCCCGGTGTGATCTATCATTAAATTGTGCTTATGATTGCGGTTATGACATGTGGTATTTTACCTATGTGGTAATCTACCTTCATGGTTTTACCTATGTGGTATTCTTCCCTCCTGTGTGAGTTGGAAATTTTAGGATAACGTAGGTATATGTATGGGAATATACATAAGTAGGGTATACTATTGTTTCTATATTTTGTGGTTTATCCTTTGTGGATTTGACAGACCATTCCGGGTTTTTGGTTTCCTACTGAGTTTTTTTATACTCACCCCTACATGTTCTATTCCCACACCTTGTTGTGTCTGGTGTAGATGATGGGCATCGCTGAATGAGGATGAAGGTGTCAGGACTCGACTATGCCCAGAGGAGGACCATTCACCGTGATGTGACATGGAGGAAACAGATGGATGTGGAGTGATGAGGAGGCAATCTATACCTATACATTAAGTAGCAACCTCAGAAGACAGCTGAGTAGTTGTTTTCCTTTTTCATTCAGTTGTATTTTACTTTCTGTTGTACTTGTACCTTTACAGTTGGGCTTGTATCTTGTCCCCTTACTTTCTGTACACAGTATGGTTACTATATAGGTTACTTTTTGAATGTATCTAGTTGTGTTCTTGTTTTAGGAGAGTTTAAGATTTATAGAGGCAACGCCTTCCCATTTTAGGGAATATAAAATTTGGTGCTTGTCGTCAGCCCCTGTCCTATGGAAGGTGGGCTTGGGGTAGTCATGGCCCGGGCCCCGGGGGACGGGTCATGAAAAAGTGGTATTAGTGGAGTTTGGTTCTACCAAAGAACAAGGACTCTGATATTTCCTGTGATGAAATAGTATTAAGTGTTATAAGTATGGTTTTTAGTTCGAGGAGTCCAGTGTTAGTGCGGCGGCCGATGTATCCATACACCAGGACCTTGAATTCTGACATCCAACTCGGTGCATGAAAACATTGATTGTGTGGGTTTTTGAAAAGTTTTTATTTTTATTTCTTTGGAGTCAGCTCACCATGTATAACATAATGACCAAGACACACTTGTATCTTATTAGGATGCCTCCATAAAGATATCCACCCAGGTTTCCTAAGAGAGTACGTGATGAAAGACCACAGAGCGATGATGCCTCGGTGCAGGTCCCCCATACAGCGTTAGCACCTTCGGGTGGTGTACCAATAGCACCACTACCCATTGGATGTGCGTTTCCACAAGACCACCCCCCAATAGAGGTTCCACACCGACTAATCACATAGAATTATTTCCAGTGACAGATGCCTTCGAGGTTTCGAGGCATGTCACATTCCCAGGTAGCTGAGTTCTGGTTGGAGTCAGTGTCTAGAGTTTTCTGCCTTGTGGAGACACTAGTAGGGAAGATGGTGATTTTAGCTGCTGGTCTTTTCTAGTAATTGACCATGAGGGTGATCTGTAGGATAATGAGGCTTCAGTAAATGGATTTTTGCCTGATATGGTACCTTCAAGTAGTGTGCCAGCTATGTCACTGCCTGTTGGTCAGTAATTACAACTGGAAGTACCAGTAGAGGACACATTTTGGGTTAGTGTCTTACACAAGTTTTAGCATCAGATACCCCTCAGGTTCCAAGGTGATCTTGAATTGTAGGAAACTGAGGACTGGCCTGTGGAGGTGGCTGAGATATCTCTAGAGATTCTACAGCTTCGGCAGGATGACATGTCAGTAGCTGAGTATTCATTGAGGCGTACCAACCATTCATGGTATTCAATGAATACTTTTCGATCAGTTATTCAGGGATTGTACCTCAGATAAATATGTGTTTAGGGACATCTTATCTAGGGATATTCTGTTATTCATTACTACTTATGTTAGGGTGATAGAGATGACCTTTGTGGTTGAATGTTCTTTGGCTGAGTGGATGTAGTCAGTGAATGCTAGCAGTGGGATAGTAGGAAAATGACACCAGACTTAGAGACTTAGGCATGTAAAATGTTTCAGGAAGAGAAAGTGATAGGGAAGATGAATCTTCAGGGATTTAGACTTGGAAGCAGAGTTAGGAGAGTATCATGAGGTGGTGTACATTTCGACATATTACAACCACCCCGCATTTATTGTCCCCACCCGACTCTAGGAGTTGGAGGACAGGGGAATGGAGTAGCTGTATATGGTCAAGGAGGGAAACGCAAGGGCTCTAGGAATGATTTGTTGAACAATATATGTCTACTAATAGCTATCATATTAATAGACATAGGTACCAATCATTCCTTCCTTACACGAATATTTTATAAGACCTATAGTTTCTAGTTAAGCCGTTGACTTGACCCTCACTCCTAGAGATACCTTTTGGAGGAGACATGATAATCAACATATGTTGACGGTGTGATATGAACATTAACGCAAGAGTTTCAGTTGTAAACTCTTTGTGGAAGAGAATGGGGACATCATTCCAAAAGATTTTTCTAGGATTACCTCCTTGGAGGGAGAGAAACGTCTGCTTTGGCTAGGTACTACTAGAGATTTGTACCAATATCCTCTAGTGTAGTGGCACCCTTGTCATCTTTGATGAAAAGTGGTTCTTTTCTTATAGATGGAGAGGTTTTAGTAGAGATTTCAGGAGTTGAGACTGAGAATGAAAATTAGAATTATGCTACCCATTACCTAGAGTTAGTAGATGTGGTCTTTTACCTAAATATGTGGTGGCACTACTTGATGGGACAATGTTTTATAGTCTACTCTGATCACAAGAGACTCAGGTATATCTTTTATCCAAAGGACTTGAACCTGATACAACAGGGATGGCTAGAGTTCATCCAGGACTATGACTTTGAGATAGTCTATACTCTTGTGAATGGGAAAGTGGTAACAAGAGCACTTAGTAAGAGGTATGGTATGCAGTTGCTAAGTGAAGCGGTAGAGCAACAAGCAGTGTTGCCGATATCCATCGTGGATAAAGATGGAGAAGCATACCTACAGTATATGACAGTCACGCCCCCACTCCTTCAGTGAGTTAGGAAGGCACAACTTGGGGACACTGACTGTGAGGCTCGAAGTGGTCAGACAACCTCAGGGCAGGCACCTGATGGATTTTTTGAAGGTGGGGGGAATTTCATCATATTCAAAGTATGTACCACGGTACCAGTAGCGCTATAGGATGAGGTGTTGAGGGAGTCCCATATGTCCCCTCTGGAAGTACTTTTTAGTGTGGAGAAGATGTACTAAGACCTCCGACATTAGCACTGGTGGTTAGGGATGAGGAAGGATATTTCCGATTTTGTTTTACGATGCATTACATGTCTTCAAATGAAGGTCGAGCATCAGGTTCCATCAAGTTTTTCTCAGCCACTAGAGGTTCCAAAGTGGAAGTGGGATGAGATCCCCATGGAATTTGTGACAGGGATTCCACCTACATCCAGGGGACATGATTCCTTAAGTCTGATCATTTACCGACTCACCAAGTTGGTCCACTTCCTACCTATCCGAGAGTAGGGATCATTAGAGGGCTTGGGATGCCTCTACATACAAGAGATCACGTGGCTTCATGGGGTTCCATTGATGATCTTCTATAACCATGACAAACATTTTACATCATAGTTGTGGATGTGATTGCGGGATGCATTTGGGACTCAGCAGCTCTTGAGCACCACCTTTCATCCTCAGATGGATGGTTAGACGGAGAAGACCATTCAGATGTTTGAGGATATGCTTCGTGCATGCGTCCTAGATTCTAGTCATATTTGGGAGGATCACTTGACCTTTGTGGAGTTCACATAAAACAACAGTCATCAGTCCACCATCAGTGTGGCACCATTCGAGGCCCTATACGACCGAACCTCCCGATCACCTCTATGCTGGACAGACCCAGGGGAGTCCGCACTTATGGGTCTAGAGATGGTATGGGATACCACTAAAAAGGTGTAGATTATCCCGGAGTGGATTAAGACTACAACGGGCAGACAAAATTCATATGGTGACAGAATATGGAGACCTCTGGATTTCCAAGAGGGGGACCACATTTTATTGTGAGTCTCTACTCGATAGGCACTACAGAGATTTGGCCGAGGAATCAAGTTATCACTGAGGTTTATCAGGCCATTTCTGATACTTTGGAAGATAGGTGAGGAGGCATACCACATGGAACGTCCACTATAGTTGGATAAGGTGGATGAAGTCTTCCAAGTATCCCAGCTAAAGAGATACGTGCACGATGCATCTCACGTCATCGACCACAGTGAGTAGGACTTAGACAATGGGGCAGCGTTTATAAAGGATCTTATAGAGATTGATGATCTACAAGAGTGGATCCTTTTTGGGAAGTCGATACATCCTTTTCACATTCTCTAGAACCACAAGAACTTCTAGGAGAGCTCATGGGACCAGGAGGCTTAGATTTGTGCTCAGTACCCTCTTTTGGTTGTTTTCAATTTGTTGTGTCTTTTAGGGACAAAAATCCCTCTAGTGGGGAGAATTTATTGAACAGGAATTCCGTATAAATTTTATAATTATATGGAATTATTTTTAGACCAAAAAATCTGATGATGTGCGATTCCGAGGCCCGGAGTGCCTGGAATGATCCATTGATGTTTTTTAAGCTTTAATTAGCACACGTAAGCAGTTTTCCTAAAAAGGTGGAATAACTCTTAAATGGTTACTCGGATCAGAAATCTATGGTTACCATTTAGATTAGGAGTGTGGTTTTACTCTATACACAACTTAAGTTTAGTTATTTCAATCCTACGGTGAGAAAACCCAAAAAATGGATAATTGTTAATAAAATAAATAAATAAATTATTTTATTTCTCAAATGTTTATAACTCAAAAAAGGTAACTCGGATTAATAATCTGAGACCAAAACTAAACACATGAGGGAATTCTTTCTTTAGGAAGATACTAACATTGTTCGGTGTGGGCCACCAGTGAACGTTAGATGTTGGCCGTAAATAAAACAATTAAGTGACAATTATTTTATTGTAATATTCATAACATGTAAATGGTAACTCGGATTTGAAATCCGAGAGTATTTATGGATTTTTTGGGGATTGATTCAGTTAGGCAGAGCCTAACCTTTACCATCATGGGACGAGGGTGACAGTTATTAATTTTCCGATCCATTTTCAGGTATGTTCAGTAAATGTACTTGTGGTGTTTTGTAACTTTTGAACCATTTATTAGATTAAAAATCTTAGGGAACCATTGAATTCATAGAATTGAGATTCAATTAGGTATAACTTTACTTCAACCGTAGTAGGTCTGGAAAAAAATTTAGTTTTGGGGAATATTTAACAGAATATTTAATATAACTTTATTATTTTATTTTTATTATATTCCTTCAACAGAAGAGCAGTAAGGTTGGACCGACGATGTTTCAAGCCAATAAATGGATTGACCATTCAACTCTAAGTAACTGAACCATTGGGGAATTAGGAAAGTTCCTAATTATTGGGTCTCTATTATTCAAATGAATGTTTCCCACCCTTCCCCTCTTCTATTTATATGGAGCTTGAGAAGAGGTGTCGGCACAGCTTCACCAAGTTATGAAGTGATGAAAACGTAAAGAGATGCCAAACCCTTGGATGACTGAGCCGGTACTATCGGGAGGTGACGAGTGACACCAAAACCCTGAATCGGAGATCAATGACTGAGTGACTTCATTGGAGGTTAGTTGCGGTGGACGACTAACACTGACCTGCTTCCACAAAATCATGCTCACCATTGTTCATGATTTCGGGGTTTAAAACTATGGGATTAATTTTTCCCATGTTCTTATCTTCTAAATGATGAACACGGATCAACATTAACTAATTGTTTCGGGGATGATTTCTTTTTTCTTATTGGGAATTTTTATTGCAAGTTGATGTAGGGGTTTTATTTTTGTTTGAATTTATTTTATTGATTCTTCATATCCTAAATTCACAACAATGATGGCTAGAAGAACATGACCATCATCCCGTATATAAAATATGCTCCTTTTTTATTCTTCATGCATTCTTCTTGTGTTCTTCAACTCCTAATATTTATTGAAGCTAGAATCATGGAGTTTTTTTAAGCCTGATATATGGACACAAGGCCCTCGATGTAAGGATCGCGAATATGAAATCATTTAATTTTTTTTGGGTTTGAACGAGGCCGCAGCTGCTCATGGAAGAAGCCGGCGGCCGGCACCCCACCGGCCTCAAGGGAGGAAGGGTGGTGCACATTCACGCCATCGGTTGTGAAGGAGGCCACAGCCCGTCAGCCGTGACTGAGCATAGTGGTGGCCAACATCCATCCGAGCAGAAGGCGGAGCGACTAAATGTGTTGGCGTCGATGGTAGAGCAGGAGGCCGCGACCTTTTCGGCTTGGTGAAAGCTAGAGGGCGGCAGGCACTCGGCTGGCTACAGGTGGACATCAGCGCCGTCACGCCATTGGAAGGAGAATCGGTTGGCCGATCCAGCCAGCCAAGGTTGACCATGCAGAACCGCCGCATAGTCCCGCGTTCCAGCAGGTCAACCGAACGGCCATCGAGTCATTTGAATTACTAGGGGGAACCTCCCCCCTGGGTTGTAGCTAGAGTGGACCGCCTACCCACCACGGTCTGCCTTGCAGGACGAACCGCAGGCCACCCAACGGGCCACCCCCTTCGCTGGCTAGGTAGGGCGGCCCCCTTCGTGGGATGGAAACGGACCAGGTCAGTTCGACCAAAATCGGTTCATGTTGGTCAAGGCCCTGTCGGGCTGGGTCTGTCCGACGGGGGTGGGACCAGACCCGAGCCCTACTGGACCCAGTTTCACCTTTTTTGCACATAACTTCTAATCCGAGCATCTGTCTGATGAACTGTCAATGGTGATAGAATATTTGGATTGAGAAGGGAAGTTTGGTATAATCCACAAGAGTTTTGGATAAATTTGGTGTATGACTGGGTTGGATCAAACCCCCAATCCAACCAGGCCCTCAGAGTGGAAACACTAATAATTTACAGACCGAGAGTCTGATTCACATGTTATCTATTGCATTGGGTACCTTATGATGTGACACACATTTTTAATACTTATTCATGGGAATTCAAGAAGGTTGAGGTATGACCGTTGGCTTGGGGGGAGGTTCTCCCAAACGTGCTATGTATGGAACACTATGTCTGACTGATAATTGACGACGGCTGACCATTATGACTCAGAGTGACTCAATTGGCCTAGTGGGAAGAGCCTTTGTGTGGAATGGTGGACTCATGCCGAAGAGCGCCTCGGTGTGACATGGCAAACCCAGGATACATGACATGAGGAATACCTCACCCGACCAAGAGGGGGAGCACCTCTGTGTAACGTAGAAGACCCATGGTGGGGAGCTCCTCTGTGTGATGTGGCAGACCCAAGGTACTCAACAAGAAGAGTACCTCAGTAGTCCAAGGTTATTCGGAAACACCTCTATGTAACGCGGCAGGAACATTGTACTCGATAGTGGAGGATTTCTCCCGTAACTGAGGCATTCTATGCTGGGACAAATGATGTTAATTGTTACTACCCCTAGAATAAATCCTGGTGTGAGGTATCTTTACCATGTTCTTGTGATTGGGGTTATGCTATGTGGTACATTACCTATGTGGTAATCTACCTTCGTGGTGTTACATGTGTTGTATTCTTCCCTCCGATGTTAGTTGTGTATTTTCTGATAAATTTTGTATATGTATGGGTATATACCTATGTTTTTTGGTTTATTCTTTATGGATTTGAGAGAACTTCAGGGGTACAGGGGTCCCAACGGATTATTGTTATACTCACCCCTACACAGGCTATGCCTGCACCATATTGTGTCTGGTGGAAATGACAGACAACACTGACTGAGGATGAGGGTGCCAGTACTGGATGGTGCCAATAGGTGGACAATTCTCAATGATGTTACGTAGAGGAGATGGATGGATGTGGAGTGATGAGGAGGATATATATACCTACCCTTCAGTTAAAAACCTCATAGGATGACCTAGTAGATGTTTTCATTTTTCTTTAAGTTTTATTGTATTTTCAGTTGTACTTGAACCTTTATATTTGGGCTTATATCTTGGCCACTTTACATTCTGTGTGCACCCTGTTTACTATATAGTTTACATCATTCTTGTATCTAGATGTGTGCTTGTTTTGTGTGAGTTTACAATTTATAAAGGCAACGCCTTCCCGTTTTTTGGAATACGACTTTAGGTTCTTGTCACCAGCCCCTGGCCTATTGAAGGCAGGCTTGGGGTAGTAATAGCATGGGCCCTGAGGAAAATGTCATGACAGTGATAGATAATACATAGATATTCCCAGTAACTAAACTAATAGGATAATGGATTGAGTAAAATATAATATTCTTATAGCTAACTATATATAGAAATTTGTGAAAAAAAATTAACCTAGAAGACTTTATAAACTCATAAAATAAGATAAAAATAATGTTTAATGATGTTTTAAAAGATAGAGATCATAGAGGAAATGAGATTAAACCTCTTACATGTCAAAATTCATTGAATATGCACCTTGGTAAATGTCTCCAATAATGATTAATAATTTTCATGTGTGGAAGGACTGGTCATTTAGCTGGTTGTTGTTAAAGAGTGATAAATAGATCTGCTAATAAAATGGATTTTATAACGGTCTGATCTAATGTAGCACCCAAACATTAGTTATTAAAACTCAATTATATTGGTAAATATTATAATTTATACTTTAACCGAAGGTTTAATTAATAATAAACCCTACTAACCTCTATGAAAAATGTCAAAATAATGATCCTATGAAATAACTTCCACTGAAGTGGATAATGATAATTAAGGTAGCTTTAAACTCTACTCTATATTTTTTGATATATCATTGGATTCTTGATATATACACTCCATTTTATTTTTTAATGATTCAAAGATCATCAAATCACCACCCATATGAATTAATATTAAAATAATAGAGAAAAACATTTAATTTTATGATTGTTTCACAAAAAGATAAATATAAAGGGAACATGCTTAATAGTTCTTTTATTATTCATCATTTAGATAAATTTGAGGTGCTTTTGGGAGTGTATTTAAAGTATCCACAAAGAATCAATTCTATTTAACATATTAATAATACTAATATAACGCCCTGACCCCAGTTACCCAGAGTCTGTGCAATATTACGTAACATTGTCATGATGACAAAAAATCAAGTCTCGAAAGACTGATTAGTTTAGTAGCCTTAGAAACACTACATACATCATAAATGATACATTATAACATAAAGTGAAAAATCACAATAACATGGTCGCCATATTCCACACTCATATCCCCTTCATACTATCCCAGTAGGTCAGTCATAAAATATTTCTTCATATCTGGGGAAAATAAATCATAGAAATGGGTGAGCTCAGATGCTCAGTAAGGATAACAATACAGTAGAAACATTCATAAATAAACATAAACATTTAAGGCAATGTATAACTAAAACAAAAGCCTTTTAACCATGAACTTCAATATAATATGGCAAAAATAAAATTAAATAATTCCATTTACTTATTCACATGGATATTCTACTAGTGTAATAATCACATGAAATATAAATAACCACTTTCATTATAATGGAATTCATAATTCCATACTATCATAACAACGTAGCCAAGGCCTCATTCCAAGACAACAAATAAGATTTTTTCAAGGCCTCGTGCCAAGACATTAGTTTGTCTCATGAGACCTACCAATGCATCGAGGTGCTATAGCAGGATTCCACATCACTTATTAATTCCAATGCATTCCTTATATGAAAAGTTTTAAACATATTATAAACAATTTCCAAGAACCATAACATTATTGTATCACATAAAACATGCATAAAGGACACATAACATTTCAATATTTCAATCACAAGATATCAATAAAACATATTGATATTATCAAAACATTATCAAAACCATTTTCAATACCTAAATAATTGAAAATTAAAACATGGTATTTTTTAATCATTTAAAAAAAGTTATGGCTTGTAGAGGAAGCCGAAACTCAAATAATGGTCATGGCACAGGAGAAGTCGTTGTTGCGGTATATGTAAGAAAAAACATTCCTTTTCTCGTTTAGTAAATACTCTTCATATAAAAATATTCATTTTGAATAAAAGTAAATGTCAAAGGGGTTTATACACAGTATAAAAGAAAGTTGTGTATAAAACGAAATATGCCTCAATGAAAAGAGATTGAGATGAAGTCCCTTACCTCTTGTCTGACTTGACTTGACTGTTCTTTAACCACTGGAATAATAAACTAGAGTTAGTTTTTAATTGACTTAGAACCTTTTTCAAGTTCATTATTCCTTTTATATCACTTATTACCGTGTTATGAACATTATGTCATTATTTAAGTTAATAACGGTCGTTTTGTCGATCTTTGGTACTTGAGTCAAAAATAAACTTCTTATAATTACAAGTTGTTCCTGTGGTAAAAAATCTATTATATCCAAAATTATATTCATGATGTATATATCATATATATCATATATATCCAGTATATATAAGCATTTATAATATTACATAACATTTAGAGATAAGAAATGAAATGCACTGTTCATGGCAACAGTAAGCCGTACGTACGCATGAACACTACTTTCATTTCTATTTTGTATTTAATGGAATGAAATCATAATTATATAATGGTATAATATAATTATAGTTTAATATCATATATAATACCATTTAGTCAATCCATTATACATCCCACATATGGCATTAACGATTCAAATCACTTTGAGGGGGCGGTAGTCCGCACTTCCTAAAATGAAATTATCACGTTTACCCATAATGGAAATCATAATGGTATGACATAAATGAAAAATACAGAAGCATAATAAAAAAATAAAATAAAATATATAAATATAGTGACATCTTAATAGCTACCATGAGAGGTGTTAATAGAAGATTGAATAATCATCATTTCGGGAGGTAGCAATTCGCCACCCACAGAAACAGTATGTTCTTTAACCATTAGTTGAAGGTGTGTGTATGTTTAAATAAAATACTTCTCATAACAAAATCATAGTATATTTAATATACTAGTGTTGTTATAATATAAAGGAAAAAAAGAGATTATGGGGTTGGATAATCAAAATTAAACAAAAGAACATAAGAGAAGACATTACCTTAAAATCAGGTAACTATTTTTGATTTGAGCCAAAGGCATCCTTGGAAAGACTTCTGTCCAAAGTGAGGCTTCTAGGAGTAAGAGAGAGAAGTTGATAGAGTATTTGGGTAGATTTTGGCCGAGAAAAATGGCTTTTAAGATGTGAATAAGGTGGTAGAGGTGGGGCCTTTAATAAGAGGAGAGGAGGGGCACTCTTGAAAAGTCATGAAATGTTACATTATTATATAATGAGTTTCGGATTTTAAAGGTCCAAAAATTATATATTTATACGATAATGTGATAGGGGTTCTAAATATACTCATCCAATAAGTTTTTGACAAGTGTATGTCTTATATTTTACATTATCTTTTCATTTTATTTAAATCATTAATTAATGAGGTAATCGCTGCATCATCATGGTGTCATAACAAATTTAATTTATTTAATGTCTAAAAATAATAAACAAATTACCATGATTTAGGAATTATTTTTATCTTTCCAATGAATATTTATAGTCGAACGGTTAACTTATATAACCCCATGTAATAATTTTTTTAGTAAAACAACATATGTTTGTGACAATTTTATTTTTACTTTAAATAAAAAGTTATTAATGTCAGTTTCTTACCCAACTGGCTCCATAGGGTCCCCAAGTTGACCCATTTGATTTTTTTGGTCGTCCATGACTCAAAAAATAAGGGTAGGATATGTGTAAAGGTAATTTCACATTATTATAACATTATATTTACCTAAAATTACACTAATTACCTTTAATCGCGATTAATAGAACTTAAAAGTTTCTATTCACCAAAAATTATTTTAATCCCATTGAACCACATTTTATATCCTAATGGAAATGACATATGTTGGGTTTTTTAAATTCATTTCACAAAAGCAGTAAAATTTCATTTAAACAAAAAATCAATTTTTTTAACTACAACTTAGTGGTCTCACTATTCATAAAAATTGAAGTTTTTCAGAAAAATACCAAAAATTCACAATAAGATATACTTGATATTACAAATTCAAAAATGATGACTATTTTTAAAAATTACAAACATATAAGTTTCATTAATTAATTTTATAATCAATTCACGTTGTCAAAACAAATAGCGTGTTTTTAAGAAACAATATCAATCAAAAGATTGACAATTATTTATGTCCAATTCCAAAGTGAAATTAATTCAAATGACAACCATTGGAAAAAATGGTAAAATTATATACTAATTATACTTTAAAACCACTCAATAGTATAATTTATCACTATAAATTATTTTGATTAAAAATGTTGTTTTTACGTATTTTTCACTATTCATAAAAAATTGGACGTTCTCAGAAAAATACGAAAAATTCATCATAGGATAATTTCGATATTATGAATCAAAAAATGAATTCCATTCGGTAATATAAAATTTTTATAATTTAAAAAATTTGGTATTACTATTCATAACGGCTACTTTGATTGGTCGCGGTGTGTTAGAATCTCGAACTTGCGTACAATGCATGCTATTGCATTATTGAAAGAGATGCATACAACGGAATCATGGGGTGTTACATTCTACCCTCCTTCAATAAATTGCTTCCTCACAATTTGGAATTGTTCTTCAAAAATAAAAGGTTGAAAGTAGATAATACCTTTGTGGAAAACCCACATCGAAAATAAGGTTAATAAAATTTAGCCTAAATAAGAGGGAAAGGGAAATAAAAAAGTCACCACCAAATTATGATCACGATTAGGAGAAAATTGGTGGAAATTAGAGACATATAATTGGAGGAAAAAAATAAATATTTGTAGGGAGTGATAGAGTTCATCAATCACAAAAAAGTTTAAAATTGAGGGCCTCAAAGCCTTCAATTTATGTCGATTTAAATATTATCAGTTCAACAAAACATAAGGTATTAGGATTACACATTTTTTGTTTTAATATCCCTTTCATAAAGTTTAATAATTAATTTATTCATAGAATAATAGATAGGTATATATATATATATTCATGACAAGTAGAGTTTCAACCTTTAATTAATTTCTACCACAAAATCATCTTTCAATCAATAAGATAATCAAACTCAAAAATATTATATTTATCCTAATAGTATAAGGATAAAAATATTAACACATACCATTTAGATTAGGAAAACTATTTTGAAATAACCAGGGACTTCCTGTAGGCTAGTGGTAGGTAATAAAGGCATGTCGCACTATGGTTGTGGGTTTGATTCCTATAACTTTTTCCGACGTGACAGGTTATCCCCCAACCTGCAGATTGTCCTTTTCTTAAAACTATAGTATTATAATATTCCAAAAATAATCTTCAGAAATGTTTTAACCTTAAAAAATACAATCCAAAGTTCAACTTAATCCATTCCAACCTTTATAGTTATCCATAATACCCCTGTCCCTACTTTCTCTAAATGGTCTCTAAATTCCAAAATGAATTGTAACATCAGATTCCCCAAACAAAGTAATGTTTCTCTTATTGTCACATAATAAAAATATTATTACCTTCATCATATTAAAACCTTAATGAAAATGACTAGTACTGCGGTACAATCCTTATATATATCACATTATTCTTATAACTAGAATATAATCTTTGAGTCCCGAATCACCAATACATTATTTATTCCACTTCAACTATAGTAACAACATTATATTGGCCTTGATACCTTGGCCTTTTCTTAGGTATGTTTCCCTGACACTTAGGACATTCATTTGCATAATGCCCCATTTCCCTACAATTGTAGCATTCAGCATTGATAGCCTTTTTCTTTCCATTCCAATAACGAGCCTGGTGACCTTTTTCTCCACATTTATAACAAACTCCCATTCCTTTTTGGTATGTACTAGGGTGATTCTTCCAACAATTATCGCATAATGGAAAATCCTTGTTTCCCCTTTTCCTTGTATATGTCTCCTCTTCCATTGTTCTCTTCTTCTCTTGCTTTACTTTTTTGTCATAAGATTTAGATAATTCCTTTTCTGTCTTGATAGAACATGATACTATACCTTTATATGTTGAGAAATATTGCGATACTAAATCTCAATGGAGAAATGGTTTTAACCAATCAAAGAAATGATCAATCTTACTTCTTGGGTTATGTATATAATCTGTAGCATGCCTCACTAACCTTGTAAAGTTAGACACATACATTGTGACATTCTCTTCCTCCTTTTTCCATAGACTCATACATTGACTTTCCATATATACTCTATAGTAACGAGGAAAGTATTTTTCTAAGAAAATCTCTTTGAACTCTCTCCATTCCGTACTTGATTCTTCTTCATCTTCCATTTTATTTTGAATCAATGACCACCATTGATCAGTATCTCCTATGAGGAGGTAAACTTCCATGATAACATTTTCCCTTTCACTACTACCCAGGGCATGGAATAGTTTCTCTAAGTAATTTATCCATTTCTCAGCTACTAAGGGATTTGTACTCCCATTGAATGTTGGCAGTTGTTTCCTCATGAAGCGGTCTAACATTGATACTCCACATTGCGGATCAGGGTTCTCCATATGAGTAAGGATATTATTCATAACCTGAGTGAGTTATCCCAGTATAGTGATAATTTGATTATCACCACTTGTATCACCAGCTCTACTATAATTATTTTGAGTAGGAGGGAAATCCCTACATTGAGTGAGTTCATTGAAACAGTTTCCATTCCTTCCACTAGGCTCCATTTCTAAAAAATTTCATAAACTAGATCAATTTATGAATAAGAATACATAATTCCATACTTGTAAAACACTTAACATAAATTAAACCGTTTATGGATATAATCCGTAATCATAAAAATGTTTTCATTGAGAATGTATATACTCATAAATGCTTCATGTTGGTTTGTAAAGAAAATGGGAATTATCCTAAGAATATCCCCTGGTAGTGTCGTAACCAAGAGTACAGCAAGGCCCGTTATCGTGCACCAGTTCCCATTTGAGTCTAGCTCAAAGCGGTGTTTTCAGGTTTTACCCCTAGGTACATATGTTCAAGAGCCACCTCTACCTGCTCGTATCCATATATGGATGTATTGCTCAGAAAACTCACAAAATCTATATAATACCAAAATTCTAAGATATTCTTCTATACTAATCCTCGATGTCTATCTTAGGGCTATGTGATCTAATCAGAGTTTATCTAAATCTAGCTTCCAAGGTTAGTACTAAACTGCCTTTGATACCAACTATAACTCCCCAACCCAACTACCTAGAGTCAGTGCATTATTACGTATCATTGGCATTATAAAAAAATATCAAGTCTCAAAATACCTATTAGTTTAGTAGCCTTGGAAACACTAGATATATCATAAATGTTATATTACATCATAACGTGAAAAATCACAATAACATAGTCTCCATAGTCTACACTCATATCCCCTTCAGTCTATCCCTGTAGGTCAGTCATAAAATATTTCTTCACATCCTGGGAAAATAAAACATAGAAAGGGGTGAGCTCAGATGATCAGTAAGGATAACAATATTGTGAAAACATTCATAAATAAACATAAACATTTAAGGCAATGTATAACTAAAAAAAGCCTTTTAAACATGAAATTTAGCATAATATGGAAAAAAATAAAATGAAATAATGTTATTTACTTATTCACATGGATATTCTACTAGTCGAATAATCACATGCAATATCCATAACCACATTCATAATGATGGAATGCATAATGCCAAACTATCATAACCACGTAGCCAAGGCCTCGTGCCAAGACTAAAAATAAAATTTTTTCAAGGCCTCGTTCCAAGACACTAGTTTGTCTCATGAGGCCTACCGAATAATCGAGGATCTATAGAGGGCTCCACCTGTCACTTATTAAGTTCAATGCAATTCTTATATGTAAAGGTTTAAACTTATCATAAACAATGCCCAAGAACCATAACATAATCATATCACATAAAACATGCATAAAATAAACATAAAATTTCCACATTTCAATCACAAGATATCAATACAAAACATTGATATAATAAAAACATTATCAAAACCATTTTCAATATCAAAATAAATGAAATTTAGAACATGGTATTTATTTTTCATTTAAAAAAAGGTATGGCTTGTAGAGGAAGCCGAAACTTCAATAATGGTCACAGCGGCGGAGAAGCCATTGTCCCCGCATACGTAAGACAAAACATTCCTTTTAACATTTAGTAAAAACGCTTTTTATAAAAATATTCCTTTTGAATAAGATAAAAATTCGATGGGGTTTATACACAGTATAAAAGAAAGTTGTCTCTAAAACAAAATATGCCACAATGAATGGAGATTGAGACGAAGTACCTTACCTTGTGCCCAACTTGCCTGGACTGTTCTTTAACCTCCTGAATAATAAATTAGAGTTAATTTTTAATTTCTTAAGAAACTTTTTCACGTTCATTATTCCATTTATATCACTTATTACAATGTTATGAACATTATGTAATTATTTAGGTTAATAACAGTCATTTTGTCGATCTTTGGTAATTGAGTCAAAAATAAACTTCTTATAATTACAAGTTTTTCATGTGGTAAAATATCCATTATATCCAGAATTATATTCATGATGTAGATATCAAATATATCATATATATCCAGTATATATATATACGAATTTATAATATTACATAACAGTTAGAGGTAAGAAATGAAATGCACCGTTCATGGAGATGGTAAGCCGTACGTACGCATGAACATTACTTTCATTTCTATTTTGTATTTAATGGAATGAAATCATAATGATACAATGGTATATTGTAATTACAGTATAATATCATATATAATATCATTTACTCCATCCATTATACATCCCACATATGGCATTACTGATTCAAATCACTTTGAGGGGGCGGTAGTCCGCACTTCCTAAAATGATATTATCGCATTTACCCACAATGGAAATCATAAAGTCAGGACATAAATTAAAAATACAGAAGAATAATTAAAACATAAATATAATATATAAATATAGTGACATCTTAGTGGCCACCATGAGAGGGGTTAAAAGAATATTGAACAATCATCGTTTCGTGAGGCAGTAATTCGCCACCCACAGAAACATTATGTTCTTTAACCATTAGATGAAGGTGTGTGTAAGTGAAAATCATATCCTTCTCATATAAAAATCCTATTATATTGAAGTTACTGTTTTTGTTACAAAATAAAAGAATAAAAATAGTTTAAGTGGTTGGAGAAGAAAAATAAAACAAAAGAACATAAGAGAAGACATTACCTTAAAATCGGGTAACTCTTTTTGATTTGAGCCAAAGGCTTTCTTGGTAAGACTTATGCCCAACGTGATGATTCTTGGAGTAATAGAGGGATGTTTAGAGAGTATTGGGGTAGAGGTTGGCTGAGAAAAATGGCTTTGAAGGTGTGAATAAGGTGGTAGAGGTGGGGGCCTTTTATAAGAGGAGAGGAGGGACACTCTTGGAAAGTCATGAAATGTTACATTATTATATAATGAGTTTCAGATTTTAAAGGTCCCACAATTATATATTTCGAGGATATGCTGATAATGGTTCGAAATAGACTCATCCAATAGGTTTTTGACAAGTGTATGTCTTAGGTTTTACATTATCTTTTCATTTTATTTAAATTGTTAATTAATGAGGTAATCACTGCATCATCATGGTGTCATAAGAAATATAATACATTTAATGTCTAAAAATTATAAAAATATTACCATGATGTAAGAAATTATTTTATATTTCTAATTAATATTTATAGTAGAAATGTTAACCTACATAACCCCTTGTAATAATTGTTTTAGTAAAACAACACATGTTTGTGACAATTTTATTTTTACTTTAAATAAAAAGTTATTAATGTCATTATCTTACCCAAGTGGCTCCATGGGGTCCCAAATTGACCCATGGATTTTAAAGGTCATCTATAACTCATCCAATAAGGGTATGACAAGTGAAAAGGTAATTTCATATTATTATGACATTATATTTACCTTAAATTACACTAATTACCTTTAATCGCGATTAATAGAACATAAAAGTTACGATTCACCAAAAATTATTTTAATCCCATTGAGCCACATTTTACTTCCTAATGATAATTATGTGTGTTGTATTTTTTAAATTCAAGTCACAGAAGCGGTAGAATTTCATTTAAACGAAAAATCGTTTTTTTAACTACCACTTAGTGGTTTCACTATTCATCAAAATTGATTTTTTTTAGAAAAATACCAAAAATTCACCCTAAGCTATAATTGATATTCCAAATTCAAAAATGTTTTCTATTTTACAAAATTGCAAAACTATAAGTTTCATTAATTAATTTTATAATTAATTCATGTTGTCAAAACAAATAGCTTGTTTTTAAGAAACAATATCAATCAAAAGATTGATAATTGTTTATGTCCAATTTCAAAGTGAAATTAATTCTAATGATCACAATTGGATAAAATGGTAAAATTATATTCCAATTATACATTAAAACAACTGAATAGTATAATTTTATCAATATAAATTATTTTGATTTAAAATGGTGTTTTTAAGTATTTTTCACTATTCATCAAAAATTGGAAGTTCACGGAAAAATTCCAAAAATTCAACCTAGGATAATCTAGATATTATGAATCCAAAAATGAAGTCCATTTTGAAATATAAAATTTATATAATTTGTAAAAATGTGTATTACTATTCATAACAGCTACTTTGATTGGTCGCGGTGTGTTAGAATCTCGAACTTGCTTACAATGCAAGCTATTGCATTATTGAAAGAGAAGCGTACCATGGAAGCTTGGGGTGTTATCTTCTACCCTCCTTCAATAAATTGAGGCCTCATAATTTGAATTTGTTCTTTGACAATAAAAGGTTGAATGTATAAAATACCGTTGTGGAGAACCCACATCAGAAATAAGGTTAATAAAATTTAGCTTTAATAAGAGGGAAAGGGATATGAAAAAGTCACCACCAAATTATGATCTCTATTAAAAGAAAATTGGTGGAAATTAAAGACATATAATTGGAGGAAAAATTTAAATATTTGTAGAGAGTGATTGAGGTCATCAATCACAAACAAGTGTAAAATTTAGGGCCTCAAGGACTTCAATCTATGTTGATTTAAAATATCATCAGTTCAACAAAACATAAGGAATTAGGATAACACATTTTTTGTTTTAATATCAAATTACTAAAGTTTAAGAATTAATTTATTCATAGAATATGAGATAGGTGTATATATATATGCTTGAAAAGTAGAGTTTCAACCTTCAACTAATTTCTACCACAAACTCATCTTTCACTCAAAAAGATAATAGAACTCAAAAATATTATATTTATCCTAATAGTACAAGGTTATAAATATTAACACATACCATTTAGATTAGGAAAACTATTTTGTAATAACTAGGGACTTTCTGTAGGCTACTGGTAGGTAATAAAGGTCTGTCTCACTATGGTATTGGGTTCGATTCCTACATATTTGTCCGACACAACGGGTTATCCCCCAACCTGTAGGTTATCCTTTTCCTAAAACAATAGTATTAAAATATTCCCAAAATAATCTTCAGAAATGTTTTAACCATATACAATACTATCCAAAGTTCAACTTAATCCATTCCAACCTTTATAGTTATCCAAAATACCTCTATCCAGACTTTCTCTAAAAGGTCTCTAAATTTCAAAATCAATTCTAACATCAGATTCCCCAAACAAGGTAATGTTTCTCTTATTATCACATAATGAAAATATTATTAACTTCATAATAATAAAACCTTAATGAAAACCACAAGTACTGAAGTAAAATTCTTATATATATCACATTATTCTTATAACCAGAATATAATCCTTGAGTCCAAAAGCACCGATATATTAATTATTCCACTTCAACTGTAGTAACAACATAAGATAGGCCTTTATCCCTTGGCCTTTTCTAAGGTATGTTTCCCTAACGCTTAGGACATTCATTTGCATAATGACCCATTTCCCTACAATTGTATAATTTAGCACTGATAGACTCTTTCATTCCATTTCAATCACAAGCCTGGTGACCTTTTTCTCCACATTTATAACAAACTCCCATTCCATTTAGGGAAGTACCAGGGTGATTTTTCCCACAATTATCGCATAATGGAAATTCCTTCCTTCCCTTTTTCCCTTTATATGTATCTTGTTCCACAGTTCTCTTCTTCTCTTGATTTACTTTATTGTCATAAGATATAGAGAATTACTTTCTTGTCTTCATAGAACATGAGACTATATCTTTGTACATTGAGAAATATTTTGATACTAAAGCTCGACGGAGAAATGGTTTTAACCCATCAAAGAAATGATCAATCTTACTTCTTGGGTTACGTATATAATCTGCTGCAAGCCTTGCTAACCTTGTAATGTTAGACTCATACTTTGAGACATTCTCATCCTCCTTTTTCCTCAGACTCATAAATTACCTTTCCATATCTGCTCGATGGTCACGAGGAAAGTATTTTTCAATGAAAGGATCTTTTAACTCTCTCCATTCCATTCTTGATACTTCTTCATCTTCCTTTGTATTTTGAATCAATGACCTCCATTGATCTGCATCTCTAGTGAGGCGGTAAACTGCCATGATAACCTATTCCATCTCCATACTCCACAAGGCATATAATATTTTCTCTAAGGAATTTATCCATTGATCAGCTCCTAAGGGATTTGTACTCCCATTGAATATTGGTGGTTGTTGCCTCATGAAGTGGTCTAACATTGATCGTCCACGTTGTGAATCAGGGTGCTCCATATGAGTAAGGTTATTATTAATAACCTGGGTGAGTTGTAAAAGTATGGTGATAAGTTGATTATCACCAGTTGTATCACCAGGTCCGCTATAAATATATTGAGCAGGAGGGAAATCCCTACATGGAGTGTGTGCATTGATACAGTTTCCATTTCTTCCATTAGGCGCCATTTCTAAACAATGGCATAAACTATATCAGTTTATGAATCAAAATACATAATTATATACTTTTAAAACACTTAACATAAATTGAACAGTTTACTGATATAATCCATAATCATAAAAAAAAATCTTTGTGGAAGTATATACTCATAAACACTTCATATTGGTAGGTAAATAAAATGGGAATTATCCTAAGCATGTCCCCCGGGAGTGTCGTAACCAAGAGTGCAGCAATGCCCGTTGTCGTGCACCAGTTCCCGTTCTAGTCTTGCTCAAAGAGGTGTTTTTGGTTTTTACCCCTAGGTACATCAGTTCCAGAGCCACCTCTACCTGCTCGTATTAGGACATGGATGTATTGCTCAGAAAACTCACAAAATCTATATAATACCAAAATTCTAGGAAGTTCTTAAATACTAATCCTCAAAGTCTATCTTAGGGCTATGTGCTCTAATTAGAGTTTATCTACATCTAGCTTTAAAGGTTAGTACTAAACTATCTATGATACCAACTGTAACACCCCGACCCTAGTTACCTAGAGTCAATGCATTATTACATAACATTGGCATGATCACAATAGATCATGTAACACCCCAAGATTTCATAGTGTGTTATTTCTTCAAAATAATTCAATAACTTGTACTACACGCAACACCGAGTTCAAGCGCACCATGACTTACCAAACAAGCCATTCAAAAAAGGTTATGAATAGTATTAACTAAATTTTAAACTTTATATAATCCTTATAATTTTAGAATCCATATTATGAGTTTCTTAGACATAATGTAAGAACAAATTCATCTTCAGTATTGTAGTTTTACCAACTTTTAATAGTGAACCCTTTTTAAATAAAATATTTTAAACTTTTTGACTAAATGGGGACATCAAAAAATTTAAAATAAAACATCCCAAGCTTCCACGGTACGCTTTCCTTTGAATAAAACAGTAGCGTGTGTTGTACGCAACTTCGAGTTCTAACACACCGCAACCGATCAAACTAGCCGTTATGAATAGTAATACATAATTTTTTGAAATTATATATATTTTATATTTCAAAATGGACATCATTTTTGGATTCGGAATATCAAATTTAGCCTAAGGTGAAATTTTGGTACATTTCGGATAACTTTCATATTTTGATGAATAGTAAAAATTACTAAATTTTAATTAAAAACAACTTTTTTAATCAAAATAATTAATAGTGATAAATTATGTATTTGAGTGGTTTTAAAGTATATTTAGAATATATTTTTACCATTTAATATAATTTTGGTCATTGGACATAATTTTACAATTAAACCGAACATAAACAAGTGTCAATCTTTTGATAGTTATTATCTCTTAAAAACACGCTTTTTGTTTTGACAGCGGGAATTAATTTTAAATTAATTTCTGCCACTTCTGTGTTTTGAATTTAGAAAAAATGGATTCCATATTTGGAATCAGGATGTTCAAATTGTGTAAATAGGTAACTTTTATTTTTAGACATTTTGAATAATTACTGCGGTAAATATTTTATTTACCATGGTTAAGGGTAAATCCGGTAAATAAGGGTTAAAAAATAATATTATAATAATAATAAATTACCCTAAAACGTGTCTTAACCCTATTGGTTGATACATGGTCGACCATGGGCATCTTTGGGTCAATTTTGGGACCCCATTGATCCACTTCTAAGTGATAATGACACTTTATTTTAATTAAGTTAAAATGAATACAAAAATGGCATAAGCTTACATCTTTTAAAAGAACAATTTTTACATAGAGTTATACATGTTGGATTTTCGATTATAAATATTAATTAGAAAGCTAAAACGATTTCCTATATAATGATATTTTATTTATAATTTTTAGACATCAAATAATTTAAATTATTAATGACACAATAATGATGCAATGTTTACCTCATTAATAAATCATTTAAATAAATAAGATTATAATGATTAAAATATTATCTAAAACCTGTCCAATTCTTATTGGTTGATGTTATTTAGAATATGAGTCATCTTATATTCGACCTCAATGATTTTTGGACCATTATAAACCGAATATAATTATATTATAAAGTAATACTTTCACTCTTTCCTAAAGAGCCCCTCCTCTCCCTTATAAAATGAGACCACTTCTACTCATTCCTCACACCTCTCAAGCCGCTTGGCTCGTCCAAACTCTGCCAAACTAAGCTCCCCACATCCCTCTCCTCCTCCTTGAAGCTTACCCTTAGGCAGAAAGCATTTCCAGAAGTCCTTTGGTTCCAACCAAAGTGAGTTACCTAAATTAAAGGTAACATTTTTCTCTTAAATTATTTTCAATTATTTTGCTTCTCCAACCCCCAAACTCTTTTTATTTCCTTTCTTTTGTAACAACAACAGTATCCACAATATACTAGGATGTTGTTATAAGAAGGATTCAAACTACACATTCACACAACTCCATCTAATGGATGATGAACATAATGTTTCTGTGGATGGCAAACTAACGCCTCACGAAACGATGATTGTTCAAATACATCTTACCGCCTCTCATGGTGGCCATTAGGATGGAAATGTAATTAAATATGATATAAATGATATATATTTTATATATAAGCTTCTGTAATTCCATTTTATTTCATACAATTATTCGTTTCATGTTGTATATACATACGATAATTTCATTTGAGGAAGTGCGGACTACCGCCCCCTTAAAATGATATGACTCGTTCATACCACACATGGAAAGTATAAAGGATGGTGTTAATGAACTTAAGTAACATATATAAAATATTATATTTTACTGGAATAGTAATATACCTATGTATCATTAGGATTCGATTCTTTTAAAATAAAAATTAAATGGAAGTAGCATTCGTGCGTACGTACGGACTACCGTCTCCACGAACGCGATGAGATTCATTCTCCATCGTATCCATTCAAGTATAATTATAATTTGATGATTTAAAAATGATGTTTAAGGACTTTATACCATTCTGGATATGAATAATATACATCCCATTAATAACGAATATGGCTCACATAACAAAGAATGTAAAGTAAAATGAACCCGTTAACACCTGAAATGACGATAATTCTAAGATATTATTAACAAATCAATGTTAAAAGATCATATATGATATCATATTAAAGTAACTGACTCTTGTATTATTAAATAAAAATTATTTCACCATTATACAGGAGGTAAACCTACCATCGACCAAGGAAAAGTACAAGGTAAGGGTTATTTCACAATCTCTTCATTATCCGAGGTTGTTTATATGTAATAATCTACTGGGATCTCTTTATCATCCACATCCATGTTTCTTAAAAATGTATTTCAAAACATTTTTACTATGATTTAAAGTCATTTATACCCTTTTTGACTTTTATAAGTGGTTTATAAAGGAATCTTTCGGTCGTTTTCAAAACAAGGTCCTTTTTAACCTTTTCGACAGAATTAAGGTAAGAATGTTTTTTTAACTTATACGGCGGGTGCGGCTATTTTCCGCCGTTAAAAAATCTTCAAAGCTTCCCTTACAAGCTTATAAGAATATTTTCAAAGAAAATGTTTTATTTTATATGGATCTTAAATAATTTCAAAATAAAAGGAGATATTTCTTTAAAAAGAATTTTGATTTCATCTATGTCAACATCCTTTGATGGATTTTAAGATTATTTGAAGTTGATTTATTATGATAAAAAACTTCTATATTGTATTGAAGGTTTTGTGATATGTTTGATTGTGGATTTGATATTTTTATACCATTCATAGTTTATGGTGAAAGTATTGACATTTCGTATGCTAGTTTTAATACGAATGTTTATGTTATGTTTAAACCTTTTCATATGGGAATGCATTGGACTTAATATGTGACGGGCGGAGCCCGCTCTAGATCCTCGATGCATCGGTAGGTCTCATGAGACAAACTAGTGTCTTGGCACAAGGCCTTGACAAAATCTTATTTGTAGTCTTGGCACGAGGCCTTGGCTATGTGGTTATGATAGTCTGGCATTATGCATTCCAACATTATGAAAGTGGTTATTGATTTTTGCATGTGATTATTCGATTAGTAGAATATCCATGTGAATAAGTATATGGAATTATTTCATTTTATTTATGCCATACCATGTTGAAAGTTCATGTTTAAAAGGCTTTTGTTTTAGTTATACATTGCCTTAAATGTTTATTCTTATTGATGAAAGTTTCCACTATATTGTTATCCTTACTGGGCATTTAAGCTCACCCCTTTTCTATGTTTTATTTTTCCCAGGAAGTGAAGATGTAAGTTATGAATGACCTGCAGGGATATTATGAGGGGATTATAGTGTGGATTGTGGAAACATTATGTTGTTGTAGTAGTTTTTCATTTTATGATGTAATGTAAAAATTTATGGATGTATCTAGTTATTCCAAGGCTACTAAACTAATCGGTCTTTCGAGACTTGATCTTTATCATGATCATGCCAATGTTATGTAATAATGCACCGAATCTGGGTAACTAGTGTCGGGGTGTTACAGTTGGTATCAGAGGAAGTTTAGTACAAACCTTGGTAGCTAGATTTAGATAAACTCTGATTAGAGCACGTAGACCTAAGATGAACTTTGAGGATTAGTATAAAAGAACTTCCTAGAATTTTGGTATTATAGAGATTTTGTGAGTTTTCCGAGCAATACATCCCTGTCTGGATACGAGCAGGTAGAGGCGGCTCTGGCACAGATGTAGCTAGGAGTAAAACCCGAAAACACCTCTTTGAGCTAGACTCGAACGGGAACTGGTGCACGACAACGGGCCTTGCTTCACTCTTGGTTACGACACTCCCGGGGGATATGCTTAGGATAATTTACATTTTCTTTACAAACCGATTTAAGTAATATATACATAAGATGAGAGTAAATGACCTTGGTTAATCCTAATATGTTTCAAATTGAGAATATGGTGACATTTTAATCTCTAAATGATTTTACGACTACTATTACTCACACAATACTTTCTGGTTTTAGTCAATGGCTGGATTCCAAGGAAGTCATAGTGACTTTGAGAATGATGTACAAGGTGGGAAAGGTGGTGGAAATGAGCAACAAAATGGAATGTTGATAGGCGTAAAAGATATCGTCTTTATTCCAAATCAGTTTTCCAAAAATATGATCAACAACATATATATTAACCAACTCCCAGACTCAACAAGGAAGAGAAAGGTGATAAATGATAAGATCTCCAGCAATGGAGACCATGGAGAAAAGAAACCTCAATTTTCATCATGCAGGAATTGTGGAAAGAGACACCCAGGAAAGTGTCTCAATGGGACAACGAAATGTTTTACGTGCGGGAAGGAAGGACATAAAGTGAAGAATTGCCGAAGAAAAATGAAGAGTACTATGGAAGAAGATAAAAATGGTCCCAAGAGTCCATTTACAGTCATTTGCCGTAAATGTAGGGGACCTGGCCATTACCCGAGTGAATGTCCTATTTTATAGGATGTTTTCTTGCTCAAAGAAGAAGCTATGCGGAAATAAATGGTTGGAGAAAAATTTAAAAAGTATTAGCACTCCTTGTTGATGGGTTTACTTTGGAATAATTTTCTCTTGTATTTGTAACCCCTCAGTTTGCCATGTGAGAATGATATTTGAGGAATAATTGTCTCTTCTCTTGTGGATATAGGTATAAATAACCATTTGGTTTTATATGATCATTGGGGTTTGAGAAAATGATAAGTTATTATAATTTGGGATGAAAATGCAAAGTATGATATAACATTTGTGGTTAAATTATGTTATTTTGAAAAATTTATCTCGTTTTGGTAATATTATAGAATATAGTTTTTGAAAAAGGACAACACGTAGACCGTGTGACAACCCGTCGCATCGGACAAAGCTGTGGGAATCGAACCCACAACCAAAGTGCGATTGGGATTTATCGCCTACCACTGGACTACGTGAAGTCCCTGGTTAGTATGAATATTTTTTTTGTTAAATGATTTTATTGATCAATAATAAGATGATTTGGGTTCTTATGTCTTATCAAATGAATACCCTTGGTATAGGAAAATGATTTGGTGATTAAGTGATAAATGTTATTTTGGAAGATGTTCGTTTTGTTAGGAACACTATATGCCCAAGGAAAATAGAATACAATGAGGTTTCATTTGTAGAGTAATGGTGGATTTTTATCTACATTTTTATTGTTGATTTATAGTGATTTGGGTTATTTATAGAAATGATTAACCTATAACAGAGAATATGTGATGATGTTAATTACTTTTAAGTATGTGACTTTAAGAGTATTTGATGTCATTTGGAGATACAATGTAACATGGGAGGCTACATAATCAAATTCTTATATGTTTTGGGTTTCAATATTAGTTTGGATTATATTAAAGGATTTTAAGGACAATTGGTTATTGAATGGTATCTATTTAACTTTGGGGTATTGTTGGTTTATTTTTAGAAATTAAGATTAGTACATATTTATCTCAATGAATATCCTTTTGGGGGATCATTAGATCATTCACTAACCATTTTGGTTTTGATTAATCTTCAAAGACAATGTAAATATATGGTTTATCCTGCATGGATCATGTGATTCTATAGAAGTTTATTCTAACTCTTCCAGTGTGACCAAGTCTTCTTGAATACTCATCGTTTAAAAAAAATTGAGTTAGTGGTGGAAATTTATTAAAGAATGAAAATATACTTAAAATTTAAGTATATCTCATAATGTTCTTAGTCAATATCATAAATGAATTCCTCTTCCTTATGTAATGTAACTTTAAAAAAAAATGTTGTCCTAGATGGTACCTTAAATCATCACTAATTTATGGCTTTGGGATTGTTGGCCTTTTCATAGCCATGTACTCTACCACTCTCCATCAGATAATTCATGGTTAGATTTCTCCTCCATATCCATATTTTCATACATGGAACCCTAGTATGTGTTATTTTCGGTAATCTTCATACTTTCCACTCTTTATTTTAAATAGAGGCCTCATTAATTCATTTTTTGATGTGGGATTTCAACTAAGATATTTTGAAATGTCAAAAATGTGTGATCCCAATACCCTATATTTTGTTGAACCGATGGTACTTCAAATCATCATAGATTGATGAGTTTAAGGACCTCAATTTTATACTTGTTTGTGATTGATGACCTCAACCACTACCTATAAATATTTACGTTTTTCCTCCAATTATATGTCTCTAATTGCCACCAATGTTCTCCTAATCGAGATCATAATTTGGTGGTGACCCTTTCATTTCTCTTTTCCTCATATTAAGACTAAATTTTAGTAAACCAATTTCCGATGTGGGTTTTCCCACAAATATATTTTCTATTTTCAACCTTTTATTTTCGAAGAACAATTTCAAATTGCGAGGACGCAATTTATTAAAGGAGGGGAGAATGTAACACCCCAAGATTTCATAGTGTGTTATTTCTTCAAAATAATTCAATAACTTGTACTACACGCAACACCGAGTTCAAGCGCACCATGACTTACCAAACAAGCCGTTCAAAAAAGGTTATGAATAGTATTAACTAAATTTTAAACTTTATATAATCCTTATAATTTTAGAATCCATATTATGAGTTTCTTAGACATAATGTAAGAACAAATTCATCTTCAGTATTGCAGTTTTACCAACTTTTAAGAGTGAACCCTTTTTAAATAAAATATTTTAAACCTTTTGACTAAATGGGGACATCAAAAAATTTAAAATAAAACATCCCAAGCTTCCACGGTACGCTTTCCTTTGAATAAAACAGTAGCATGTGTTGTACGCAACTTCGAGTTCTAACACACCGCAACCGATCAAACTAGCCGTTATAAATAGTAATACATAATTTTTTGAAATTATATATATTTTATATTTCAAAATGGACTTCATTTTTGGATTCGGAATATCAAATTTATCCTAAGGTGAAATTTTGGTACTTTTCGGATAACTTTCATATTTTGATGAATAGTAAAAATTACTAAATTTTAATTAAAAACAACTTTTTTAATCAAAATAATTAATAGTGATAAATTATGAATTTGAGTGGTTTTAAAGTATATTTAGAATATATTTTTACCATTTAATATAATTTTGGTCATTGGACATAATTTTACAATTAAACCGAACATAAAGAAGTGTCAATCTTTTGATAGTTATTATCTCTTAAAAACACGCTTTTTGTTTTGACAGCGGGAATTAATTTTAAATTAATTTCTGCCACTTCTGTGTTTTGATTTTAGAAAAATGGATTCCATATTTGGAATCAGGATGTTAAAATTGTGTAAATAGGTATCTTTTATTTTTAGACATTTTGAATAATTACTGCGGTAAATATTTTATTTACCATGGTTAAGGGTAAATCCGGTAAATAAGGGTTAAAAAATAATATTATAATAATAAATTACCCTAAAACGTGTCTTAACCCTATTGGTTGATACATGGTCGACCATGGGCATCTTTGGGTCAATTTTGGGACCCCATTGATCCACTTGTAAGTGATAATGACACTTTATTTTAATTAAGTTAAAATGAATACAAAAATGGCATAAGCTTACATCTTTTAAAAGAACAATTTTTACATAGGGTTATACATGTTGGATTTTCGATTATAAATATTCATTAGAAAGATAAAAAGATTTCCTACATAATGAGATTTTATTTATAATTTTTAGACATCAAATAATTTAAATTATTAATGACACAATAATGATGCAATGTTTACGTCATTAATAAATCATTTAAATATATAAGATTATAATGATTAAAATATTATCTAAAACCTGTCCAATTATTATTGGTTGATGTTATTTAGAGTATGAGTCATCTTATCTTAGACCTCAATGATTTTTGGACCATTATAAACCGAATATAATTATATTATAAAGTATACTTTCACTCTTTCCTAAAGAGCCCCTCCTCTCCCTTATAAAAGGAGACCACTTCTACTCATTCCTCACACCTCTCAAGCCACTTGTCTCGTCCAAACTCTGCCCAAATAAGCTCACCACATCCCTCTCCTCCTCCTTGAAGCTTCCCCTTATGCAGAAAGCATTTCAAGAAGTCCTTTGGTTCCAACCAAAGTGAGTTACCTAAATTAAAGGTAACATTTTTCTCTTAAATTATTTTAAATTATTTTGCTTCTCCAACCCCCAAACTCTTTTTATTTCCTTTCTTTTGTAACAACACCAGTATCCACAATATACTAGGATGTTGTTATAAGAAGGATTCAAACTACACATTCACACAACTCCATCTAATGGATGATGAACATAATGTTTCTGTGGATGGAAAACTAACGCCTCACGAAACGATGATTGTTCAAATACATCTTACCGCCTCTCATGGTGGCCATTAGGATGGAACTGTAATTAAATATGATATTAATGATATATATTTTATATATAAGCTTCTGTATTTCCATTTTATTTCATACAATTATTCGTTTCATGTTGTATATACATAGGATAATTTCATTTGAGGAAGTGCAGACTACCGCCCCCTTAAAATGATATGACTCGTTCATACCACACATGGAACGTATAAAGGATGGTGTTAATGAACTTCAGTAACATATATAAAATATTATATTTTACTGGAATAGTAATATACCTATGTATCATTTGGATTCGATTCTTTTAAAATAAAAATTAAATGGAAGTAGCATTCGTGCGTACGTACGGACTACCGTCTCCACGAACGCGATGAGATTCATTCTCCATCGTATACATTCAAGTATAATTATCATTTGATGATTTAAAAATGATTTTTAAGGACTTGATACCATTCTGGATATGAATAATATACATCCCATTAATAACGAATATGGCTCACATAACAAAGAATGTAAAGTAAAATGAACCCGTTAACACCTGAAATGACAATAATTCTAAGATATTATTAACAAATCAATGTTAAAAGATCATATATGATATCATATTAAAGTAAATGATTCTTGTATTATTAAATAACAATTATTTCACCATTATACAGGAGGTAAACCTACCATCGACCAAGGAAAAGTACAAGGTAAGGGTTATTTCACAATCTCTTCATTATCCGAGGTTGTTTATATGTAATAATCTACTGGGATCTCTTTATCATCCACATCCATGTTTCTTAAAAATGTATTTCAAAACATTTTTACTATGAGTTAAAGTCATTTATACCCTTTTTGACTTTTATAAGTTGTTTATAAAGGAATCTTTTGGTCGTTTTCAAAACAAGGTCCTTTTTAACCTTTTCGACAGAATTAAGGTAAGAATGTTTTTTTTAACTTATACGGCGGGTGCGGCTATTTTCCGCCGTTATAAAATCTTCAAAGCTTCCCTTATAAGCTTATAAGAATATTTTCAAAGAAAATGTTTTATTTTATATGGATATTAAATAATTTCAAAATAAAAGGAGATATTTCTTTGAAAAGAATTTTGATTTCATCTATGTCAACATCCTTTGATGGATTTTAAGATTATTTGAAGTTGATTTATTATGATAAAAAACTTCTATATTGTATTGAAGGTTTTGTGATATGTTTGATTGTGGATGTGCTATTTTTATACCATTCATAGTTTATGGTGAAAGTATTGACATTTCGTATGCTAGTTTTAATACGAATGTTTATGTTATGTTTAAACCTTTTCATATGGGAATGCATTGGACTTAATATGTGACGGGTGGAGCCCGCTATAGCTCCTCGATGCATCGGTAGGTCTCATGAGACAAACTAGTGTCTTGGCACAAGGCCTTGACAAAATCTTATTTGTAGTCTTGGCACGAGGCCTTGGCTATGTGGTTATGATAGTCTGGAATTATGCATTCCAACATTATGAAAGTGGTTATTGATTTTTGCATTGATTATTCTATTAGTAGAATATCCATGTGAATAAGTAAATGGAATTATTTCATTTTATTTATGCCATACCATGTTGAAAGTTCATGTTTAAAAGGCTTTTGTTTTATTTATACATTGCCTTAAATGTTTATTCTTATTGATGAAAGTTTCCGCTATATTGTTATCCTTACTGGGCATTTAAGCTCACCCCTTTTCTATGTTTTATTTTTCCCAGGAAGTGAAGATGTAAGTTATGAATGACCTGTAGGGATATTATGAGGGGATTATAGTGTGGACTGTGGAAACATTATGTTGTTGTAGTAGTTTTTCATTTTATGATGTAATGTTAAAATTTATGGATGTATCTAGTTATTTCAAGGCTACTAAACTAATCGGTCTTTCGAGACTTGATCTTTCTCATGATCATGCCAATGTTATGTAATAATGCACCGACTCTGGGTAACTAGGGTCGGGGCGTTACAGATCAAGTCTCCAAAGACCGATTAGTTTAGTAGCCTTGGAAACACTAGATATATCATAAATGTTACATTACATCATAAAGTGAAAAAACACAATAACATATTCTCAATATTCCAAACCCATATCTCTTTCAGACTATCCCTGTAGGTTAGTCATACAATATTTCTTCACATCCTAGGAAAATAAAACATAGAAAGGGGTTAGCTCTGATCCTCAATAAGGATAACAATACAGCGGAAACTTTCATAAATAAATATAATCATTTAAGGCAATGTATAACTAAAACAAAAGCCTTTTAAACTTGAACATCACCATAATATGGCAAAAATAAAATGAAATAATTACATTTACTTATTAACATAGATATTCTACTAGTAGAATAATCACAGGCAATATCAACAACCACTTTCATAATGATGGAATGCATAATGCCAGACTATCATAACCACATAGGCAAGGCCTCGTGCCATGACTAAAAATAAGATTTTGTCAAGGCCTCATGCCAAGACCCCAGATTGTCTAATGAGACTTACCGATTCATCGAGGAGATATAAGGGCTCCACCCGTCACTTATTAAGTCCAATTTATTCCTTATATGAAATGGTTTAAACATATAATAAACATTTCCCAAGAACTATAACATAATAGTATTATAGAAAACATGCATAAAGGAAACATAACATTTCCAATTTTCAATCAAAAGATATCAATACAACACATTGATATAATCAAAACATTATCAAAAAAATATTCAATAACAAAATATAATAATATTAAAACATTGTATTTATGTTTCATTTAAAAAAACCTATGTCTTGTAGAGGAAGCCGAAACTCAAATAATGGTCACGACGACGGAGAAGTCGTTGTCGCTGCATACAGGAGACAAAACATTCCTTTTGTCATTAAATAAAAACTCATCGTATAAAAATATTCCTTTTGAATAAAAGTAATAGTCATAGGGGTTTATACATCGTATAAATGAAATTTTTGTATAAAACAAAATATGCCTCAATGAAAGGAGATTGAGACGAAGTCCCTTACCTCATGTCTGACTTGACTCGACCATTCTTTAACCTCCAGAATAATAAACTGGAGTAAATTTTAATTGCTTAAGAACCTTTTTCAATTTCCTTATTACTTTTATATCACTTATTACCATGTTATGAATATTATGTAATTATTTAAGTTTATAACGGTCGTTTTGTCGATCTTTAGTACTTGAGTCAAAAATAAACATCTTATAATTACATGTTGTTCATGTGGTAAAATATCCATTATATCCAAAATTATATTCATGATATTGATATATTATATTTCATATATATCCAGTATATAAATGCATTTATAATATTACATATCATTTAGAGGAAAGAAATGAAATGCACCGTTCATGGAGACGGTAAGCCGTACGTACGCATGAACACTACTTTCATTTATATTTCATATTTAATGGATTGAAATCATAATTATTTAAAGGTATATTATAATTCCAGTATAATATCATATATAATATCATTTACTCCATCCTTTATACATCCCACATATGGCATTAACGATTCAAATCACTTTGAGGGGCGGTAGTCCGTACTACCTAAAATAAAATTATCACTTTTTCCCATAATAGATATCATAAAGGTATGACGTAAATGAAAAATGCAAAAGCATAAAGAAAACATAAATATAAACTATAAATATAGTGACATCTTAATGGCCACCATGAGAGGGGTTAAAAGAAGATTGAATAATCATCGTTTCCTAAGGTAGTAATTCACCACCCAAAGAAACATTATGTTCTTTAACCATTATATGCAGGTGTGTGTAAGTGAAAATCAAATCCTTCTCATATAAAAATCCTAGTATATTGAAGTTACTGTTATTTTTACAAAATAAAAGAATAAAAATAGTTTAAGGGGTTGGAGAAGCAAAATAAAACAAAAGAACATAAGAGAAGACATTACCTTAAAATCGGTTAACTCTTTTTGATTTGAGCCGAAGGATTCCTTGGGAAGACTTATACCCCATGTGAGGCTCCTAGGAGTAAGATATGGAAGTTGAGAGAGTATTTGGGAAGATGTTGGCTGAGAAAAATGGCTTTGATGGTGTGAATAAGGTGGTAGAGGTGGGGGCCTTTTATGAGAGGAGAGGATGGGCACTCTTGGAAAGTCATGAAATGTTACATTATTATATAATGAGTTTCAGATTTTAAAGGTCCCACAATTATATATTTTGAGGTTCAGGTAATAAGGGTTATAAATAGACATATCTAATAGGTTTTTGACAAGTGTAAGTCTTAGATTTAACATTATCTTTTAATTTTATTTAAATCGTTAATTAATGAGGTAATCACTGCGTCATCATGGTGTCATAAAAAATTTAATTTATTTAAGGAATAAAAATTATAAAAAAATTACCATGATGTAGGAAATATTTTTATATTTCCAATGAATTTTTATCGTCTAAATGTTAACTTATATAACCTCATGTATTAATTGTTTTAGTAAAATAACACATGTCTATGACAATTATATTTTTTTACGTTAAATAAAAAAGTTATTAATGTCATTTTCATACCCAAGTGGATCCATGGGGTCCCCAAGTTGACACATGGATTATCTAGGTCGACCATGAATCATCCAATAAGGGTAGGACAAGTGTAAAGGTAATTTCATATTATTATAACATTATATTTACCTAAAATTACACTAATTACCTTTAATTGCAATTAATATAACTTAAACGTTATTATTCATCAAAAATTATTTTAATCCCATTGAACCACATTTTATTTCCTAATGACAATGATGTATGTCGGATTTTTGAAATTCAATTCACATAAGTGGTAAAATTTCATTCAAACGAAAAATCAGTTTTTCAACTACCACTTAGTGGTTCCACTATTCATCAAAAATTGAAGTATTTCAGAAAAATACCAAATATTCACCTTATGCTATAATTGATATTCCAAATTCAAAAATGATTTATATTTTACAAAATTCCAAAATATATAAGTTTCAATAATTTATTTTATAATTAATTTTCGTTGCCAAAACAAATAGCCTGTTATTAAGAAACAATATCAATCAAATGATTGACAATTGTTTGTGTCCAATTTCAAAGTGAAATTAATTCTAAGGACCAAAATTTGATAAAATGGTAAAATTATATTCTAATTATACTTTAAAACCTCTCAATAGTATAATTTATCACTATAAATTATTTTGATTAAAAATGTTTTTTTTTCAGCATTTATCACTATTGATCATAAATATGAAGTTCTCGGAAAAATACCAAAAATTCAACATAGGATAATTTCAATATTCTGAATCCAAAAATGAATCCATTATGAAATATAAAATTTATATAATTTTAAAAAGTGGGTATTACTATTAATAACGGCTACTTCGATTGGTCACGGTGTGTTAGAATCTCAAACTTGCGTACAATGCAAGTTATTACATTATTGAAAGACAAGCGTACCGTGGAAGCTTGGGGTGTTACATTCTACCATCATTCAATAAATTGAATCCTAGAAATTTGAAATTGTTGTTTGAAAATAAAAGTTTGAATGTTGAAAATACCTTTGTGGAAAACCCACATCGGAAATAAGGTTAATAAAATTTAGCCTTAATAAGAGGGAAAGGGAAATGAATAAGTCACCACCAAATTATGATCTTGATTAGGAGAAAATTGGTGGAAATTAGAGAAATATAATTGGAGTAAAAAAGTAAATATTTGGAGGGAGTGATTGAGGTCATCAATCACAAACAAGTGTAAAATTGCGGGCCTGAAAGCATTCAATCTATGTTGATTTAAAATATCATCAGTTCAACAAAACAAAAGGTATTAGGATAACACATTTTTTGTTTTAATATCCCTTACCTAAAAATTAAGAATTAATTTATTCATAGAATAAGAGATAGGTTTATATATATATATATGTTATTGACAAGTAGAGTTTCAACCTTCAACTAATTTCTACAACAAACTCATCTTTCACTCAAAAAGATAATAGAACTCAAAAATATTATATTTATCCGAATAGTACAAGGTTTAAAATATTAACACATACCATTTAGA
Organism: Viscum album; assembly: GCA_963277665.1. Taxonomy (NCBI): domain Eukaryota; kingdom Viridiplantae; phylum Streptophyta; class Magnoliopsida; order Santalales; family Viscaceae; genus Viscum; species Viscum album. The sequence continues at coordinate 943,955,502 of OY728129.1, forward strand.
TTAGGAAAAATATTTTATAATAATGAGGGACTTCTTGTAGGCTAGTGGTAGGTTATAATGGCATGTCACACTATGGTTGTGGGTTCGATTTCTATAGCTTTTTCTGACGCGACGGGTTATCCCTCAACCTGTAGGATGTCTTTTCCTAAAACTATAGTATTATAATATTCCAAATATAATCTTCAGAAATGTTTTAACCTTAAACAATACTATCCAATGTTCAACTTAATCAATTCCAAACATTATAGTTATCCAAAATACCTCTGTCCAGACTTTCTCTAAATGGACTCTAAATTCCAAAATCAATTGTAACATCAGATTCCCCAAACAAACTAATGTTTCTATTATTGTCACATACAAAAAATATGATTACCTTCATCATATTAAAACCAAAATGAAAATAAGAAGTACTGCAGTACAATCCTTATATATATCACATTATTCTTATAACCAGAATATAATCCTTCAGTCCAAAAGCACCAATACATTAATTATTCCACTTCAACTGTTGTAATAGCATATGATTTGCCAAGATCACTTGGCATTTTCTGAGGTATGTTTCTCTAATGCTTAGGACATTAATTTTCATAATTCCCCATTTCCCTACAATTATATCATTTAGCATTGATAGCCTCTTTCTTTCCATTGCATTCATGAGCCTGTTGACCTTTGTCTCCACATTTATAACAAACTCCCATCCCTTTTAGGCAAGTATCAGCGCGATTCTTCCCACAATTATCGCATAATGGAAAATTCATCTTTCTCTTTTTCCCTTTATCTGTCTCTTATTCCTCCATTCTCTTCTTCTCTTTCTTTACATTATTGTCATAAGATTTAGATAATTCCTTTTCGGTCTTGATAGAACACGAGACTATATCTTCGTACGTTGAGAAAGATTGTGATAATAAAGCTCGACAGAGAAATGGATTTAACCCATCATAGAAAAGATCAATATTACTTCTTTTGTTACGTATATAATCGACAGCATGCCTCGCTTACCTTTTATAGTTAGACTCATACTTTGCGACATTGTCATCCTCCTTTTGCCTCAGACTCAGAAATTGCCTTTCCATATCTGCTCGATGGTGATGAGAAAATTATTTTTCTATGAAAATATCTTTGAACTCTCTACATTCCATACATGATACTTCTTTATATTCCTTTGTACTTTGAATCAATGACCCCCATTGATCAACATCTCCAGTGAGGCGGAAAACTACCATGATAACCTTTTTCCTTTCACTACTCCCCAAGGCATGGAATATTTCCCTAAGGAATTTATCCATTGCTCTATTACTAAGGGATTTGTACTCCCATTAAATGTTGGTGGTTGTTTCCTCATGAAGAGGTCTAACATTGATCTTCCACGTTGCGGGCCAGGGTGCTCTATACGAGTAAGGTTATTATTCATAACCTGAGTGAGTTTCCCAGTATGGTGATAAGTTTATCAGCACCAGTTGTATCACCATATCCACTACAATTATCTTGAGTAGGAGGGAAATCCCTACACGGAGTGGCTGCATTAATACGGTTTCCATTCCTTCCACTAGGAACCATTTCTAAATAATGGAATAAAATAGATCAGTTTACGAATCAAAATACATAATTCCATACTTGTAAAACGCTTAACATAAATTGAACAGTTTATGGAAATAATCCATAATCATAAAAATGTTTTCTTTGAGAAATTATATATTCATAAACCCTTCATATTGTGTTTTAAGGAAAATGGGAATTATCCTAAGATTATCCCCCAGGAGTTTCATAACCAAGAGTGCAGCAAGGCCCGTTGTCGTGCGCCAGTTCCCGTTCGAGTCTAGCTCAAAGTGGTGTTTTTTAGTTTTACCTCTAGGTACATCTGTGCAGGAGCCGCCTCTACCTACTCGTATCCATAGAGGGATGTATTTCTTGGAAAACTAAAAAAATCTCTATAATACCAAAATTCTAGGATGTTCTTATATACTAATCCTCAAAGTCTATCATAGGGTTATGTGCTATAATCAGAGTTTATCAAAATCTAGATTCCAAGTTTAGTACTAAACTGCCTATGATACCAACTGTAACACCCCAACCCCAGTTACCCAGAGTCGGTGCATTATTATGTAACATTGGCATGATCACAAAAGGATCAACTCTTGAATTACCAATTATTTAAATAGACTTGGAAACACTATATAAATCAAAAATGTTACATTACATCATAAAGTGAAAAATCACAATAACATAGTCTCCATAGTCCACACTCATATCCCCTTCAGACTATCCCTGTAGCTCAGTCATAAAATATTTCTTCACATCCTGGGAAAATAAAACATAGAAATGGGTGAGCTCAGATGCTCAGTAAGGATAACAATACAATGGAAACTTTCATAAATAAACATAAATATTTAAGGCAATGTATAACTAAAACAAAAGCCTTTTAAACTTGAACTTCAGCAAAAGATGGGAAAAAATAAAATGAAATAATGCCATTTAATTATTCACATGGATATTCTACGAGTCGAATAATCACATGCAATATCAATAACCACTTTCATAATGATGGAATTAATAATGCCAGACTATCATAACCACGTATCCAATGCCTCGTTCCAAGACTACAAATAAGATTTTGTCAAGGCCTCGTTCCAAGACACTAGTTTGTCTCATGAGACCTACCGATGAATTGAGGAGCTATAGCGTGCTCCAACAATCACTTTTTAAGTCCAATGCAATCCTTATATGAAAAGGTTTAAACATATCATAAACAATTCCTAAGAACCATAACATAATCGTATCACATAAAAAAATGCATAAAAGAAACATAACATTTCAATATATCAATCATAAGATATCAATACAAAAAATTGATCTAATAAAAACATTATCAAAACAATTTTCTATACCAAAATAGAATAAAATTAAAACATGGTATTTATTTTTCATTTAAAAAAGTTATGGCTTGTATAGGAAGTCGAAACTCAAATAATGGTCCCGACGGTGGAGAAGTCGTTGTCGCCACCTACATAAAAAAACATTCCTTTTGTCATTTAGTAAAAAAGCTTCGTATAAAAAGATTCATTTTGAATAAAATTAAAATTTAATGGGGTTTATACACCGTATAAAATAAATTTTTTAAAATAAAAATATTCCTCAATGAAAGTAGATTGAGACGAAGTCCCTTACCTCGTGTCTGACTTGACTCGACCGTTCATTAACCTCCTGAATAATAAACAAGAGTTAATTTATAATTTCTTAAGAACCTTTTTCAAGGTCATTATTACTTTTATATAACTTACTACCATGTTATGAACATTATTTAACTATTTAAGTTAATAACAGTCGTTTTGTCGATATTTGGTACTTGAGTCAAAAAGAAACCTCTTATAATTACAAGTTGTTCATGTGGTAAAATATCCTTTATATCCAGAATTATATTCATGATGTAGATATCATAGATATTATATATATATAGTATATATATGCATTTATAATATTACATAACATTTAGAGGTAAGAAATGAAATGTACCGTTCATGTGGACGGTAAGTCGTACGTATGCATGAACACTACTTTCATTTCTATTTCATTTTCAATGGAATTAAATCATAATGATATAAAGTAATATTATAATTCAAGTATAATATCATATATAATATCATTTACTCCATCATTTTTACATCCCACATATGGCATTAACGATTCAAATCACTTTGAGAGGGTGGTAGTCTGCACTTCCTAAAATGAAATTATCGTATTTACCCATAATGGAAATCATAAAGGTATGACATAAATGAATAATACAGAAGCATAAGGAAAACATAAATATGACATATAAATATAGTTACATCTTAATGGCCACCATGAGAGGTGTTAAAATAAGATTGAACACTCATCATTTCGTGAGACAGTAATTCACCACCCACAGAAACAGTATGTTCATTAACCATTAGATGAAGGTGTGTGTAAGTGTAAATCAAATACTTATCATAACGAAATCCTAGTATATTGAAGATACTGGTTTTGTTACAGAATAATGGTATAAAAAGAGTTTAAGGGGTTGGAGAAGAAAAATAAATCAAAAGAACATAAGAGAAGTCATTACCTTAAAATCGGGTAACTCTTTTTTATTTGAGCCAAAGGCTTCCTTGGGAAGACTTCTGCCCAAAGTGAGGCTTCTAGGAGTACGATAAGGAAGTTTAGAGAGTGTTTGGGCTGAGGTTGGCTGAGAAAAATGGATTTGAAGGTGTGAATAAGGTGGTAGTGGTGGGGGAATTTATAAGAGGAGAGGAGGGGCACTCTTGGAAAGGCATCAAATGTTACATTATTATATATTGAGTTTCGGATTTTAAAGTGACCACAATTATATATATCGAGTCTAAGGTGATATGGGTTCAAAATCTACTCATCCAATACGTTTTTGACAAGTCTATGTCTTATATTTTACATTATCCTTTCATTTTATTTAAATCGTTAATTAATGAGGTAATCGCTGCAACATCATGGTGTCATAAAAACATTAATTTATTTAATGTATAAAAATTATAAAAAAATTACCATGATGTAGGAAATCATTTTATCTTTCCAATGAATATTTATAGTAAAAAAGGCAACTTATATAACCCCATTAAATAATTTTTTTAATAAAACAACACATGTTTGTGATTAATAAGGGTAGGACAAGTGTAAAGGTAATTTCATATTATTATAACATTATATTTACCTTATATTACACTAATTACCTTTAATCGCGATTAATAGAACTTAAATGGTACTATACACAAAAAATTATTTTATTCCCATTGAACCACATTTTACTTCCTAATGAAAATGATGTGTGTTGGATTTTTGAAATTCAATTAACAGAAGCAGTAAATTTTAATTTAAACAAATAATCATCTTTTTAACTACCACTTAGTGGTTTCACTATTCATCTAAAATTGAAGTTTTTCAGAAAAATGCCAAAAATTCACCCTATGCTATAAATGATATTCCGAATTCAAAAATGATGGCAATATTACAAAATTCGAAACATATAAGTTTCATTAATTAATTTTATTATTAATTCCCGTTGTCAAAATAAATAGCGTGTTTTTAAGAAACAATATCAATCAAAAGATTGACAATTGATTATGTCCAATTTCAAAGTGAAATTAATTCTAATGGCCAGAATTTGATAAAATGCTAAAATTATATTCTAATTATACTTTAAAAACACTCAATATTATAATTTATCACTACAAATTATTTTGATTAAAAATGTTGCTTTTAAGTATTTTTCTCTATTCCATAAAAATTGGAAGTTCTTAGAAAAATACAAAAAATTCAACATAGGCTAATTTCGATATTCCGAATCTAAAAATGAAGTCCATTATGAAATATAAAATTTATATAATTTCAAAAGGTGGGTATTAATATTTATAACGGCTAATTTGATTGGTCGTGGTGTGATAGAATCTCGAACTTGCGTACAATTCAAGCAATTGCATTATTAAAAGAGAACCGTACCGTGGAAGCTTGGGGTGTTACAACCCAAATGATATTCTAAAATTAACATATGAATATCTATCAATGCAAGGATGAAAATAAACTCTCTAGGACAAATATTTAAATTATATTTGTTCTAATAACTAGTCATTAAGGGGTTTATCTAAAATGATTAGATAGAAACACACATTCGGGACAAACCTAATATAATAAAAAATATGTTTTCCATACTCATACTAAACATCATAAGTTAAATGTATCATTTGAAATTATATCATGAATACTGTAAAACTTTTTGAATCTCATATCTTGTTTTTTAAATCGATAATTAAAATTTATTGGAAATAATTTATTTAAGAGGGAAGATTGTAAAACACTAGTTTTTCGAACTCATTTAACCTAAATTATTTGTCATAAGTAATACAGAATGTTTCACAATTCTTTCACATGAATTAAACATATGTATAACATAGTATATGAAACACACTATACAAACAAACAACACATTATTAAATAACAATGAATTATTAAATAAGTGTGAATAAAATTATAACATTCATGAATGGATACATATAATGGGAAATTACATTAATTAATGGTGAATAAATTAAAATGTGTCTATAAATTAAAATTAATAATGTATTTATACCTATAAATTCCGTTAAATTATATAAATTCTAGAGGATTACCAATAGTAGACCTATAATAATGATAAATAATGAAATAATGAAATTATAAATAGTGTTGAGAAATATTAAATTAAATTTAAGGGAATGAGAAGTGTGATTTAACATGTATGAATAGATTTCGTTTATAGGGAGTCCTGGTAGTAATACAGTTTTTATAGAGAAATATTGTCATTGGAAATATAGTCATTGAAAACATGATAATTCAATAAAAAATTATATGATGGTTATACATAATTTTTGTTATCTAACTAATAAATTTAAAATAATTTAATTCAAAAGTAATAAATTATGAAAAATAATTATATTTAATTAACATATCTATTGATAAAAATATTATCGTCTCTTACACAGTATTATTGTTGAAGTATGGAAAGCTAATTTTTTTAATTAAATTAAAAATATTAATATAAATGGATTCATATAATCAAATGGTTAGGATTTAAATAATTAATTTTAATTTCATCTGGTAAATATTATTTAATGGTGTCATTTTCTAAAAAATAAATTTTCTTGAGTCTTGGGTATCCTTATCTTAATAAAATATGTCACCGCTAATGAATCATTTAAAGTATTTTTACTGATAGAATATAAAAAAAATAAATTAGTATTCACCAATTATTTTTTACTAGGAACATCTTAAGAGTAAATGTATTTTCTTATAAAAATAAATTTTAAAAAAATATATTTTTATGCATAATGAGTATATATATTAAAATTAATTTAACAGCTCAAGATATTGAATCATATATATTTTTTCATGTATTTTAATTTAGTATATAAAAATATTTAAATAAAATCATTTTCATTTTAAACAGAAAAAATATTTTGCAAAGTAAATATTAGTTAACATGGTAAAAAAATTATTTTCAAAGTATAATATTTTAATAATAATTTTATTTTTTATATATTATAAATTATACATCAAAATAATAATGTTCATTTTTATAAAAAATGTATTCAGTTAATGAATCATAAATACTATTAAAATCATTTTATGCATTTAATGTATTTTACTAAAAAACGCATTATTATTTTTCTTGTTGGTTATTATTTTAAGAAACAAAATATGTTATTATTAAATTATTATTTTAGAAAATTATATTTTTAAAAATAATAACATATTACCACTCATTTCAATAGTAATTGATAGGAAATAATAATAAGAAAAAATTAAATTTAAAATGTATTTTTAATATGAAAGTTATTTTTTATATATCATTGGTTTTAAATTAAAATCAAATTTTCTGATATCATGAATTTAAATTTGATTAAATTTAATGAAAATTATAAATAATCTTTTTAAAAATATGTTGTATGTCGTATCTTATATTTTTAGGAAGAAATGATATTGAACATGGTTAATAATAAATTAATATTAAATGGTAAAAAATTAGTAATATACCCTTGATCAACTTTTATAAAAATAAATGACTATTATACATTATAAAAGAACACTATAAAGTTGTAAATTCACATTCATATGTCTCACTAATAATCACTTAAGAACTATGAGTTTCCAGATTTACCCATCACATAACATTAGTTTTTTAAGAAATATCTCTTCTTTCACATATAAACGGATCTCAGTTCATCCTTTTTTATTCCACACATATCCTTCCCTTAAACCTCTACCCAATTTATTTCTATATGACACCTCTACCATTTTTTAATTAAAATCCCAAGAACATGCCCCAAATCCTCTACTTCTAATATTTCCCCTATGATATGGTTCAAGAATTCAATAAGAGTATTATCAACTCCCTAGCCTTTTCTTAACAATATTTATCATCCAAAAATGTTATAAATGAACTTATAAATAGAAATCAGTATCATTGGTATACCTAAAAGTTATTTTTTTAATGAAAAAACCATCATCTTGTTTATCTCATTCTGATGGGTTTGGAAATTGAAATGACACTTGGGTTATGTGCGGACAACTGCCTACATGAATGAATAATTAAATTTTTTTCACCAATATATATGGATGTTTGAAAATATATATTTATGAAATTATGAATAATCTATATAGATAAGTTAATCATTCTAATTAATTAATATTATACCAGCTTTTGTTTGATAAAATTTACTGAAGAATTATCTTTTCCAATGGAAACTTCATAAAACATAACATAAAATATTATGGATTGAAATTATAAAATATAAATAATTATGGAACATATATTATAGAACCTTAAATAATAAAATAATAATAAACATACTATTCATGAATGAGGTCCATCCATGTTATTAATCATGCCTAAAATAATAAAAATCACTAGCATATGATAATGAAAATAAAAAATAACTAACTAATAAATGTATATTGAATCAATATAATTAACGTGGAAACAGAAAATGAATTATAATAATTTAATTAAATAAAAACTAATAAGGTTCTATTAATCATACAATAGTCTAGTGTGTGTCTCCAAAGTGAAAATCCAAGGAAAGGTTTTGTTTACTTGGACTCATTTTTTTAAGTCATTATTTTTATCCCTTGACTAATTTGTCTAAACTTTCTAATATTCATAAATTTATTTTCATCATATGATACATTTAATTTATCTCTAGAGAATTTATAAAGGACCTGAGAACACCATTATAGGGGAGAGGAGAATTAGGCTTTCAAATTATAAATTTAAAATGAATGATCTTCTTCCCATTTTGGTAGGAACCTATTAAACATGTCTGATGAAAAAGTTTATAAAAAACACCTAAAAGAAATGATGCATCAATTTTACGTGGTTCACAATGAATGACTATATTCCAAGAGAATATGATAACAGGTTTTCGGTCGTACCATAGTCTATTAATAGTTACTTATCGTGGACTACAGATGTTTATCATAGTCACTTTGTACCAAGCACACTGTCTTTTCATGGTCTTATGGATAGCACACTGCGTCCTATTGAACGTATCCATTGACTCCCCCATTCTCACTACATTGAGAAGAATATAATATTATTTTATCGACTTGAAGGTAGCTTTAATGTATTGGAATATGATTACGCATCCTAAACTATAGGTGGATGCTCTATTGAATTTCCATTTTTTCCACAGATGAAGACCACTTTTCCACATACTTATAGTTTGTGAATTTAACCTCCACAAACGAACATTATTCCTCATGATACTACACTAAATTTCACACTTCATGTGCACCACATAACTTCTAAGTATCATGCCTTCAAAATTAGCCTCTACGATCCACCTTCGCATTCTACCTTTATAAACCCCCTTTTCTATTCAACCCCTACTCCATGTACTACCACCACACCATACACATTATCCACTCCATAGACTGTATCTACTTCTCTTCATGTACATCATAAAATCCTGGGACCCAGTTCCTCATCCATGTACTGGCTCTCATATGAAGACATTTTTTCTTGCAAACTGGCCTTCTTTTTCTATGTACTATCTTCTAAGTATTGTTTTGAACATCGCTAATTTCTTTTAATATTTTTTATTAATTTCATTATAGAGTTTTAATCCCATGAAATACTTCTAGATTTAACCAAATTCTTCATAGATTTTTAATCTGAGAGACACACTCTAATGAAGCGATTTGTGCTCCTTATATTGGAAATAGATCCTTTTAATCTCATAAAATAATATTTACAAAATCATCATTACATCGCCTCCTTCAGTGCGTACCTCATGTCTCCCAGAAACCATTTTCCTTACATAGTCTTTATACCTCCTTTCAATTTTTTTAGTAGCACAAATCACCACATCATTTCCTCAAAGGATACCCAACGTGATTTCAGAAAACTCTTCCTCGATTTATCAGTCGGTGTACCACCATTATCTCCTATAATATCCTTCTCTTCCATTTCCATAATATTTTTCTCCAGAAAAAAAATTATTTCTTATTTTGAAAATGAATATGTGTTATATCATGTGATTTCCATACCTCATATTTCCTCTTTTCAAAATGGAACTATACTACACTTATAATGATGTCATCATCAATAATGATATTTTAAAGTATTATAAATTTATTTTTTTCTAGTTCTAGTTTTTTTTTCCAATCCCAAATTATTTCCAAGAACCCTACTTATTGTATTTTTTATTTTATTAGGATTTAATTTATAGGGATTTTTTTAAAAAATATTCATTTCAAATTCTTGAAAATAATTTTTTAAAATATCTGATAACATCATACTTTTCTATACTATTATGAAATGTTTTCTAAAAAAATTGTTCTAATTTTTCATTTTAATTTTACTCCATACCTCCAATAGATCTATATTTTATGGAGTTATGTTTCAAGAACAAAATCATGATGTCATTTTATATGATTCCATTTAGAAATGTTACAAACCCAATTTAATTTCTTGGGTTTTGATGATATGATTGTATTCATATAATACAATTATATTTGAATTACCATTATGTGATGGGTGGAGTCTTAGAATATCCCGCTAATTAATTGGTCCATGTTTTATAACTCATGAGGTAATTACATTTTATATGGACATACTTATGGTTGTATTATTTTGACAACAATCTGTGTGGACATAATTGAAGTAGGGATATATATAAAATAATTTATTTAGAAATAATTTATTTTATGATATTTCCACAATTCAATGTATGGACATAAGTTTAGTGAATATATTTTCACATGACTGTGTATAGATATAGTTATGGTTAGGGTATGTTAAAAATCTTATGATATCTATGATAATTATCATTTCATATTTATATGTTATAATGTTAATTTAATATCATATGATCAGGATTATTGTATCATGAGTATGTACTCTTATGCCTTGGTATATTTTAGGTCATTTGAGATTACATTACCTTTTTTATGCTCTATTACAGATTCATATGTTTTTTCCATTACTGATCATTTGAACTCAAACCATTATATTTTTTCCATTCCATATCTTATGAATATGAGTATGGCATATGGGGTGTTTAGATAGAGGTATTTTATAGAAATATTATGGTGAAATATTAAAAAATATTGAATTATATTATTATATAGGTAATTTCATAACACACTAAAAATTTTCTTTTTGGTATTGTGAGAGTATTGTGATTGGTAATGTTTAATTAATCTTAAATTGTAAGGAAGCATAGATTGGGTTTTCTCACTTGGTATGGAATGAACTTTGTAATGTATGTGGTTTGGCACCAGGTCTATGAGTGATGGTCTAGGACGTCTCATCCTATGTTTCTTTATAAAGATATTCCAAACATATGTAATTATTTAATTCTTAATGGTATATGTTGTAACATTTAATGTCATGTGACAAGGACCAGTGTGGTGCCTTTTGATGTTATGAAACCCTCACAAAGTGATGGACTTATTGACATTTTTCATCTATGTCATATTTTTATATGTTCAACATCATTCAAAATAGAAATTTTTGTAGCACCTTAGAACACACCGAGAGGATAGGGGTAAATTAGGGTTTCAACGTTTCCATTTATTGAGTTGGATCATGTTACCACATTTTTTTGAACTTGTTAAAACTCACATATAGAATCATGTAGTAATAAAAAACTCACATGATTATTGAAAACATTAAAATTTCACTTGGTTCAATCCTAAGGGCTAGGCCAAGGATCATACACTAATTGTTTTTTATCACAACTAAATCCCCTAATCATCACTAGTTTTTTAATACAAAAGTCCACACATATTCACTATGTTTTAGCAACAATGCCTTTACATGATTTTATTGATGGAACATTACCTCCATTGAATCACTTTCATTGTATTCCACTAGATCACTCATTTGGGAGATATATTACTCAATGTAATTAATTGAAGGTTTCTTCAATGGATTTTCTTTTATGTATTTGTCCCTAACTATCACAAGACTTGACTAGCACCGTAGTCATAAGTGGATGGACATGAAATCATTATTCACTTAAAGCTAATGTTCAATACTATCATTTGTAAGGATCCTTTGTGAAGATAACTATCTTCAAGAAGAAAATACCCTTCATGGAACACATAACCTTCATGAAGCTCACTAATCCATCATGGAAAACTCATTATCGTGAATCGCTTTTTTCCCAAAAACATATGCAATGGTCTAGAATAGGGTTGTATTTTCGTGATTCTCAATATCACATTGAATTCATAAATTCAGAATCTCTTAGACTTCATAAATTTAGATAAAATTAGTCTTTTCTCCTATTATTTTTATGTATAATGAAGAGGTTTATTCTCATTTTTATAGGATCAAGCTGTCATGATGCTCCCACGCCTCTAGAGGATTTTTAAGAAATTCCAAAACCCTATTTGTGAAACTCCATTACTTGAGAATCCCCATTAAAAAACGAACTGCTCAAAAATCTTCTGGTAGTCTCGTAGATTAGCGTCAACCCTTCTAGAATTTGTGATGTCCTAATTCTCATTGTCAAACGAATCATTGTCAACCCATTGTGTTGTCCAAAATGAAGATTTTTGATTCACCACATATTTATGAATCTCATCCTTTGAAAACCTTATCTTCAAAAAACAGATGAATTATCTATATTTATAATGATTCATTCCCACATTACCACAATTCGTGATTCCTTCCACTTTCTCCAAATTTTGATCAAAAAAAAAAAATAGAAACCACTAGAGAATGATTGCATCTTCAACAATGAAGTCGTATTATACTATAGGAGCACTTTCCTTGAAGAATATTTGATAAAAATTATATGGATTAAAAACCAACACAAACAAGACTCTATTTCCATTGAAGAACGTTATTGGTAAAAAAATTGTAGTTTAACATTTTATATATAGGACTACTATGTGAAAGGTTCGTAGAAATTGTTAGGGTAGTAATATCACATGATAATCACTTTCCAGTTCATCTAGTTTATTGTTCTACTATATATGATAGTATATAGTTCCTCATCAGAAATATGGACCATTTAAAAATTAATGAATGATAGAAAATATGGACCATTAAAGAGGGTTGGCTCATATTGAATATGGATGGGTGATGATGTGGTTTTCATGCGGAATATTATCACCTTTTGAATATATGATTTGGATTATGATTTATTTATCTATATCTATATGGATATGTAATGTATATTAGTTATGATTTTGGTGCTATAGTCTGATGTCTCTAAAATTGTTATAGTATCAAAATATATCTTGATGCTGAAATGATTATCTTAATTAATGAGGTTCAGATGGAAAATCAATATGGATGGATCAACGTGTGGCTTTAATGTGATTCCTCTATAGTAGTAAATGATATCCGAACTAGGACCTTTTATCTTTCTTGGAGGATGACTGGTAGGTGGAGAAACTTCATGGACACTCTCTTGTACATGAATTATTTCAACACACATACATAACATGAAGCATATTATTTGGCTCCTAGGATTTCATACCAATGGATAACTGATACTGATTTTACCTTTCTCCAAGATTTAACTTATGACCTATATTCCCATTTTCAGTGGAATTGTTGTAAACAACCTTACATTCATCTATTGAAACTTTTCATTATTTTGATAAATGATGATTTTTACTATATGTAAATTTATTATTCTCTAAAAAAATATTACACATACTTATATAGTTTTAGATGGGATACCTATGGGTAATTCATGTATACTACATGGATATTCCAAAACTAGTAGTTTAGTGTGGTGACTGTGGACATTTAGGGATGATACCTATTATGATGACCCTATATTGATCTCCCAATCCCTCTAATGAATTATATGGATGGCGTTATAAAAGGGGAATGGTAGGGGATTACACCTAAGGAGGTGGCCTATGAATACATGGATCATTGAGTGGATTAGGGTGAATAACTTATGAAGGTTTTGAAGATAAAGAAAGAACGAGATGGGACATGCCAAACATAGAATTTTGACATAATCAATGATTAATATGACACATACATCAATATTTGACTCCATGGCTAATGGAATTTAATCAACTATGAATTGGGAAGATAATATTGAAACCAATATAGGATCACTTCATAATGATTTATATTATATTATGTTATTAATGAATTACATTATAATGAATTATTTCATCATTGATTATCTTAAAATATTTCTAAATCATAATATAGATTACTTATAGGAATCGTGTATATAATCCTTCATGAAGTGATCTATATATTCTCTATGAATCTATGGATTTAACCATAGGATTATCTATGTTCTATCATGGTAGATGATAAAGCGTGGGTTATTCATCTTTTATCACCATGAGAATCACTTTGAATAATGATTCTCCTTGATCTTTATAGATTATAGACTGATGGTGGAGGTGGATTTATATTATTTCTTCTGTGTTTTCATGGAGATGGTGTCTCTTGGGATTTCGAGAATTGTCTTGGTGTCGCTGTGCAGAACAAAAACAAAATGAAGACACATTGGTTGGGAAATAATATAATTTTATTAAAATAATGTTATGGTTATAAAAAAATAATTTCACATGGATCTATACTATTTCCATAATCTACAATGAACCCATATCAATAATATTAGTAATAATATTTTTATTATTTCACAACAAATAATAACCTATGAGTTAATTAAATATTTTTTTATTAAAATAATGTTTACTATATATTATTTATCACAAAAATATTAATCTTGGTCCTCCATTCATCCCCAATATTTGTCAATCATTAAACAGTGACTATTTATTTAATAAATAAATAACACTACATTATATTACAATAAATAAGTAAATATTATATCTTTCATATAATAATTAAATATTTAATAAATATTCTGGTCATAAGATATTCACTCCAATAACCTGTGAAAGAATATATGTGACAAACTAAACATGAGTTATTATTAAATCAAATATATGAAAAATATTTATTCAATATGGTTAATAATAATTTATATTTTTATTTAACTGGGGTTCTAGATACACTTAGTGTGTGCCCATCTCGGCCTCTTTCATAGTGGAATTGGATGGAGACACCCAATATCCAAGTTTTGAAAATAGAAATATGTCAAGGAACCGAAAGAGAAAAAATTTCATGCTTCGATGACAAACTACCTCATATAGACACTTATAGTGAAATATAATCCTTTTATTATTATATCACTAATCTAGAAGTAATCATGTTGGTTCCCTCAATATCTATGTTCAATATCACTTTATTTGAATTTTTATGAATGAATCTTGCCATAAAAACCTGGTAAATTGATTTATTTATGTTGTTTCATTCATATATAAGGGAAAATCCTTTCTCACATTATATATTAATAAAGCATAACTTGTAATGAGCCTAATTTATCCAACTTCATCATGGACATATTTCTATACTCTTTTCCTAAAAACATCAATGTTCACAAATAATAATAATAATTAATAATATGAATGATTGGGTACTAATAAACATGGACATGGAAAGGAAATTCCAATGAAACATATAAATTTGAATTTCCAATAGGTGGGTCATGTTCACATAATCTCATGCCCTATAAATTATCAAAGGTGTAAACCATGATAATGTTCCACAGAGTATTATGAGTCTCCAACCCCAACATATTTTATTGTTTTTGTCCCTAAAATGATATCATCTGAATATAGGACATGTATTTAAGAAAAATATTGTGGCTCCTATGGGATCTCATCCTAGCGGGGAACTATTATGACCTTCCATTTTGAAGTTACTCTTAGTACATTATCCTATACTTTTTCACATATAATAAAAAGCATTATATTATACAGAGTTTATGAATATTTATAATAATAAATAATGTTAATCATAAAATAAATTTTTTTTTGGTTACTTGTCTCAAAATCCAAAAATCTACATCATGCACAAGATTTAACTTCTAACATCCTTTATTCTACTAACTCTCACATGATACCTACGATTCTAATGATATATGGATTTATTTAAAATTCATATTATATTCCTCTCCTTGGAAACATGTTTTACTTCAACATAACCCCTATGAGAAAAATAGTTTAAGAGGTGACAATTATAGAATATATTCTTTGTTTTACTGTGTGACCATGTATCATTATTGAGATCCACTATAGTATTATCACAATATACTATGATAGGATCATTACTAATAAGTAATATTTCAAGATACTATAAAATATTTGTCAAATATAATTAATTTGGTATATCAGAAGATAGTATATACTCGGACTTTATTAATCAATCATTGATAACTTGTTTCATTGAACTCTTATACCTCAACATTTCTCTGTTGACAATAATGACATATCCTACATATGAATTGGGATGATTATTGTCACTATGAAAACAAGTATCTGTATAACCAGTTATTAATATCATTGCATCTCCTCTATATGCTAATAATATATCCAATGTTCTTCCATGATTCATAAGTTAATTATTAACAAAAGACCACTGTTATTCACTTGGATTCTCTTCATATCCTCCTACCATTAATATATTTATAGGAAAAAATAAATCCTAATATATAAAATGGAATAAAAGTTTGATCATATCATCAAAATATATTGAATATTAGTCATTCTTCATTTTTAATGTAGTGTTTGGGGACGCATTTTCTTGGAATAGTATAAATTATGCGACACGGGAATAATTCCTATCATGGAATATTCCATACTAAAAATATTTAGTATATAGTCAATTTATATACACCTAGAAAGCTCAGTCATAGGAGAAACCCCTGACCATTTATTAAAAGAAAAGAAAACGTACATCAAACAGAAGAGAAGACTGCAGGCGAACATCTTTCCCACATCCAACCATTTCCAACAAAAATAGAAAAACTATATGTCATAATCATAATACCCTTCTCCATATCCATATTAAAGAGCTACCTCTGCATTAGCAGATTCCCATTATGAATACGTTTCATGTTGCTTCAATATCTTAGCATACTTCTTTCTAATATTCAGATTTTCCAACGATGGTTCATCCTTACAGTATTGCGTACGTGCCACCGTGATGGCTCCACATTCCCTCTTAGATGAGGCCCTGGTGGCCACTAGCTTGGGAATCAATTTATATACATTTAACTATTCAAATTAGCAACTTGGATATATCATGAATGATATTAATCCCATGAATATAATTTATTTTACAAAATTACTTCATGTATAATGACTTTTATAACAAATCATTAATAGAATATGTTATAGGTATGTCATTTAAAAAGTATAATATTTCATCAACATATAATACAAGGATAATGAATGAACTATCACACTAATATATGACAACACGTTTCTAAAATTCATTAATAATGAGGAAAACTTTTTTATAACTTCATTAAATAGAATATCCCTTGAAATAGATTATTAGTTCAACCCATAAGCGGATCTGTGTAACTTTTATTTCTTTTTGGAATTTCTTAGGGAAACAAACCCCTTTAGTTGTCTCAAATACACATCTTTTAGAAGGATCTTATTAAGCTTATTAATTTTTTAGATCCATGTTCAAAATTTCATTGTATTTATAAGATACTATAAAAATTAATGTTCTAATGGGTATAAACATAGAAACTAGAGAACAAGATTCATCATAGTCATTAAATTGATGTTATTTAAACCAAAAATACACTAGTCATTCTCTTTATGTAATTTCTCCACCTTTCAAGTCTAGTTGTATATTAAATAACCATTTCTAATATATAGGATTTGCATAAAATTTTAGGACAACCAATATACAAACATAGTTCTAATATATTAAATCAATCTCAAAATTCATGGATTATTTCCATATTACAACTTCTATGAACTCTGGTACCTATTTTTCTTAGGGATGTTCATTATTGTCTACCAATATAGATTCACCATTTTCAATGACATTGCTAATATATATTTATAGTTATCATAACATTATTCTCCACCACAATGATTTTGTTTCAAAAATAACATATTCCATGGGGAATTATAGAATCTGTTAGTATTCCAACTCTTGTGTATCCTGATCATAAACTTCATCGAAGTAAATATTTATCCCACTATGCTTCATGAATATGTAATACCTCTCATAAAATATAGCATGTCATATTTTAGCCACATTCACTGCTTAAGGTTTAAATAAGTAGTATCCCCTTATTTCATTACGATACCAAATAAAGATACACTTTTCCCATAAGGTTTCTAGTTTGTTTCTTCGGACTGAATTACAAAATTCCTCACAACTACATAGATATTTATGTGAAAACACCTATATCATTCCATACATTAATTCATATGGTCTTCATGTTTCTAACTTAATTTAAAATGGTACTAGTTTATATCACATGATTTATGATTTATATCCAAAAAGTATAATTTAATATATGCATGGATCATCACCAATATCACCATATCAAGAAAAGTATTGTTTCTCATTTCACTAACACTATTCCATTAGGTTGTCTAAGGAAGATTTATTTGAGATAGAATTCCCAAAACCCGTCAAATATTCTATGAACTCTTGGTTAAAATATTTACCACCTCAATCGTATTGTAACTCTGTTAACTTCTTACTACAATATTCTCCACTTCTTTATTCAATTATTTGAATTTATCAAAGGCCTTGTACAAATACATCTTTGATTAGACAAAGCTATATCAACTCAATTTAAAAATAATGTTATAAATTAAAAATACCCACCCATATATTACATTATAAAAAGACCATGAAAACAACTGTGTACCAATACTAGATGCATTAGGGACCTTTCAACTGATCCAAGGAAAATATGTTCGATCATTTTTCCTTGAAAACATGCTTGACATCATCCATGCAGTATTTTCAAATAAGATTCTAAAAAATATTTATATCCCTCTATCAAATACTTCTAATTTACATGACCATGATAGTGATACCATATTTGGGTGTTGTATGAGTCATGAGAACATGGTTTGTTATCAATTACCAAAATATATTTTTCCTAATTTTATATATATAGACAAATTTTTAGTTCTCCTATATCATACCAAGTTATGTTTTTGTAATAGAATAATTCATTATTTCAAAATTTTTGTATAAATTATCCTTTTTAAAGGAAAAAATAATGATTTTGTTTTTAGGAACTCTTTTCACAATTCAATAGATTCAAAAATCCTTCTAGTTTTCAATAATATTTTGGAGTCCCTTCTAACATAATAAGTGATCCATGCTCAATTAGATTCTGGAATATCTAATTATCCAATGTATATCATTCAAACTCTATTTAGTTCCTACATTTATATATATATGTGATCACCAAAATCATTATCTAATAGCCTATTTGTAGATATAGAATTATTTCACTCAATGAAAAATGAAAATTTAGATTTACATTTATTATAAATTCATTTATTCTTACAGCATGCTAGCTTTCCACATAATTGTTTTTTCTTTTTTTCCTTCACATGAACATATATATTCCTATTCATTCAAGGGTGGTGCTCAGGAGTATTAGACATACTAAAATTTTTGGGACCATTTTCCTTATACTTCCTTTTCTTATAAACTATATGGACTATGGATTTTTTCATTCTCTATGTCCTTGTATAAATAATGAATAAGAGTATGATGTTTTGAAATACTCTTTTCATTATTTCACTAGTTATATTTTATAGTAATACTATAGAATAATTTTTCTAGTCACTATAGGATGGGATATGTTCATATCTCATCTTTGAATTTAATTCCTAGGATGTTTATGTGCTAAATATAGATAATAAATATTACTATATATAGCCCAATAGGCACTGAATATCATTATTTTCATGTGACATGTAAATTTAACATCTATTATATCTCTTTTTGTGGATATTGTTAATAGATCATACTTTGGAGTGGTATCATGTTATATTCATCCAAATCAACATATATCATTACAAGCCTCTTAGACATAGATGATATCACGAAGCATTGGATATGTGTGGCACCATCCAAGTGTTTCTCGTGTTTAAACATTTATTCATCAATATCCATTTGGTGAGGACATTCAATAATTTGTTTTTCTATCATATATTATTTCATTTAATGGAATATAATAACATATAAGTTCATTTTACATTATTGAAAATTAGTTTCAAGGAGAAGGTTATACTTCTCGGGTATGGATTTTTTTGATATGGTTGAAGACATAGTTTCTATTTCTATATTTAATCACCAAATATTTTCTCATAACCTAATATCTATCTCTATTAGTTTCAAAATATCTTATTTCATGGATATTTTAGGGACAAGGATCTATATTCCCCTTATCAGAACCCACATGTAGTTCCCCTAATATATTTTATGTATTTTAAGTATGCATAACTTCAAAATTACATTAAATAGTTGTTATTTGATCATTTGAGAGGATTGATCAAACCTAAAATCATGAAAAGGGATTTCCACTACTCTTTTCCAACTATTTTCACTAAGTCTCTCCAAATTGATCAATACATTATGTGAATTATGTAATTTTGACCCAAAAATAATGATATAAATTCCATTGTAATTTAGAGTATACTGATGGAATTTGGTCAAGCACATTGAGATGTGGTTCGATTGCTGCCCATTTAATGGAATGTGCTAATGAAATAATATATATAATTTTGTTTATTTTATCTTCATTTGTAAATGGATAATTTTTATATTTAAAACATGATTGTTAATATGATGTTGATTTACTCGAGTGATTTAACAATCTCACAGAGAAAAGTTATGCATAATCTAATTTTATTATAGTTCTACCTTGCATTCCTGTTAAATTAATTAATTCATGTGTTTGGAAAAACTAAACATAATGAAATTAATCACGTAATATGATTGGAATAATATTATAATTTTTGTATGATAATAGTATTTTTTTACTGGTTAGTACATATATCATATGACAAGCTTAATCTCATCCTAGGAGAAAACACCTTGAACCATGAATTGGCTCTTATTGTAGATCTTCACCTATCTAGCCATATACTGAGTATATCATTTTACCTCAACTCTAAACAAGAAATGCCTCCACTAACATATGATCTCCATCTATTTCATAATATTTTAATCATATACATGTGAGGGTAACCAAATTATATCATTAGGGATTTACATAAAAGGAAATTATGGGCCCACTGGCCGTACATAATTAGAGGATGGATGACATAGAGGACATCAATTTAATTTAAAAATAAATCAAAAAAAACCAACCACATAAAAAGGTATAGTCTATTTTCACGATCATATACATCCATTTAATGAAATACTCATTTAATATTATATAATTCAATCGAAATCAATATTATTTAAGATAAATAATTTTTTGACTCAAAGAATTATTTTATTTAGTTAATCAGTTACTTTAAATTAATTTTTACAAAAACCTCATTTATATTCTCATCCATCCCAATTTTAAATAAATGAAATAAATTAATTTAAAATTTAATACGAAAAAAAGTTCATTAGCGAAAATATGGAAATCACCCATTTGAAGTACCCAGAGTTTATTATATTCATATTATGTTTACTCATGTTGCATGTAACACACACATCTTATCATGAATTCCATAACATGTATGAGTTAGTAAAATAATCCCTAAGACACATTTAATTTATGTAGAATGTAATGTTTTAATACATGTAGATGAATTTTTTATTATGAATTATACATGATATGTAATTATGAAAATTATGAATAAGTTAGTAATATATTAATTGTATATATAACCCATCACATAGTCTATATGATTAAGATAAATGAATTATGGAAAATATGTTGATAATATTTAGTAAATATAATAAATTAATTAGGAATTCTGCATAATTAGGTAATTTTCAAAGTGTTTAAAATCATGATATGCATAGTTTATAGTTATTATCCCTCAATTTACAACACATGCCTAGGGTATAGACATACGGACATGACATGGAAATTAAAGGATTTCAGGACATGTATGTGGGATAAATGATGTATATTCTATTAGATACACTATCACCAGTCATGATGGTCTTGTAAGGAAAAACATGGCCTAATTAGTCTAATGGAATATACAATATGAATGTAAATTATATGTTCCCATGTATGGATAAATGTATGCCAAGATGTACCAATCAATAAGTGGTGTATTAATTAAACAAAAAATGTGATAAATGAAAATTCTATGAATTTATTTTTGAGATGTTTTATAGAAAGAAGAACATGTACACAGTGCGTACCAATGGGCTACACACTATGTACTCTTATATCATCCAACCAAAATCTTAAAAAATATGGATTAGTTCTTGACATGTTTTTTCTCAAAACATATTCATTTATTTACTATATATTTTGAAACCAATAAGAAGAATATAATTTCTCTTGACTCATATAAAAATAATTATTAAAATATTATTAAAAACGTGATAAATACTTTAATCAAATAATGTTACTGAAAAAAGCATACAACCATTCTCTAAGAAGAATTGAATGTTCTTGGACTAGTAAAAGCTTTTTGTGGTTCATGCCCAACAAAATACTTTTCTGTAATAGATGAATAATTATTATGAACTGAGATATTATAAATTAAATTCTTTTCCTCAAAGTATAAATTTCTTATTACGTAATGTAGTAATAAAAATTTCAAGCACCAATTTGGTTATTTTGTACTATAGTAAAATATATTCATTCAGAATTAAAATTTCAATATGAATTTTTTCCATTAATAATATATCCATTAATCAATGATAATTATACTTAAAATATATTAAGTTTTAGGATAAATTATAATTTAAATAGATAAAATAATTTATAAAATCAACTAATAGGTTTATACACTATGATGTCCAAGTATTGGGTACTCCTAGGGAGATGGCATCATTGGGATTTTCGCACGACCAATACCAAGATAAATTAAAAAACACAAATGAAACAGTTTGTGGGAAAAGATCGAAATAATAAATATCACAACCCAAATAATGTTTTTCAAACCACTGATCAAAGTGTTGGTATCAGACAGCTTACCCACATGGTGTATGTTGGTGTAATAAGGTTTTTTGTTTTTAGACCCCAGTAGTATGCCTTTTTTTCTAAATAAAATAGTTTTTAAGTTTATCCCATTTAGTGTTACTTTATATATACCATTACATATTAGATTATTTTTCTATGTAGAAACCAAGATTATGTTTTTGGAAAATATATAGTTTTAAAACTTTTATGATAAAATCAAGAATACAGAAATAATTAATACGTTTATATATTATTATCACTAAATAATATTTATTTATATGAAAATTATATTATATTTTATTGAAGTCTGATGTTATCATTACATTTGTCATAAAAGTTTTATTATTGTCAAATTATTTATTTTCTAGTAAATAAGTATTTTTATTTAACAGTTAAAATTAATATATTTATAAATTTTTTTGGTGAAAATAAATATCATATATTTAAATCCCCATGTTGAAATTATATATTAGTAAATTTTAATTAAAATTTTAATATAACTAAACATTTGAATAATAATAAAATAGTGTTGAAATATACTGTCTGTATTGTGACATAATAATTACCCAAATGTAATGTAATCAATGCAATAAAAGGTATTCATAACCATATATATATTTACTCTATAAAATATGTGATTATTAATCTATTTTGATGATTTGATATACTTAAATGAATCCATAAAAATCTATATTATATTTTATTTTTTAGAGATTAATTATTTACAAAGATTATTGACATCCAAACCACTAGTTATATTATTTTAATATGTTGATTTCCTGAACATATAAAATATTCAAAAAAATTCTAATAATAAAATCATTGGGAAATGTGATGGTTGGGTTTTTAGTTTTTATCACTTTATCATCTAGAGTCTAAGGTTTATGTTTATATATTAATAATGAATTCCCATATATTTTCATATATATACCTAGCCATTATCCCACTAATATTCACTAATCATATACTGATCATGAATTTCCTCTCCATATACTCATCTATGTCCCTTATAAGGTGTTCTCAAGCAATTAAGAATCAACCCTAAATATTTTAGACACTCCCACTCAAGGTATGGTTTTCTCTCATCTATTTCTTTATTAAAAATAATTCTTTGAATTTAGTTTTTTAATTTAAATTATTTATATTTTATTTTTTCACATCCCTTTAATTGATCTTATGATTTTCATGTAATGTGATACCATCTTTCACTCTCATTAAATTATTCTATGAATTGTTATGTACATATGCTATGCTGATCAAAGTTTCCTATGAATTTCCTAATAAAACAATGGGTATAGTGAATTGAATTACTGATTTCTAATCATGTTTATTCAACAATATTTATCAATAATTAATTTTTTTTTGAGTTAAATATCATTAACCCACAATCAACAATCATGGGATAAAAAGTGATGAAATAAATTTTATATTTTATGATCTACGTGGAATAAAAATTCAAGTATATGATATGAATGTGATGGGTGGACATGAATTATATTCTAATATAATGTATTGGGTAATGGTTGTATCTTAGGATATATCATGTATGGTGCACATTAGGTTTCCATAATCACAATTTTTTATTTATATTGGTGGTTGGAATTTATTTATTCTTATGAAGTCGTGTATTATGTTGTTTCCACATTATTATGTTACCATGATGTTATAATTTTATATCATGATTATAGGATCCTTTTCTTGGTTATCACACCCCTTAATCCCAATTTAAATGAATATTTACTCAGTTTTATTACTTTCATCATGTTATTAATTAATTATATCCCTATTAGTATTTGTAGCTCTACACTTTCATATATATGGCCCCATGTTATCCTAAGAAGCTTAAGAAGAGTGATGGAATTTTATGAGCACGTTATGGAGTTTTAAATAATATTGGTGTATTATTATTCAAATTAATTCTATCTGGTATCTAATGACACAAATAAATTAATCATTTGTATTTTTTGGGATAGTATTATTTTTGACGTTTTGTAATCAATCATTAATTACCATTTAGAAATATAAGGGTTGTCATAGTTGGTATAAAAAATGATTAGTTATTATTGGGTATAGTGATTATAAAACAATAGTTAATTCCTTTAGTATATGACTAAACATTTGGATATACATATAAATTATGGTAAATTATATAATTAGTGTTATCAAAGAAAAAATACATGCCTGGATATTTCAACTAGATGCATATCTAATAAAATTTCACCTATGGGTAATAACTCTAAAAATGTGCATTGTATATTGAATTTATCATCACCTAGTGAATGACAAATATGACTTTTTACACACCTTATGTGATTATCTTGGTATTAATGATTTGGTAAAATTATAACCTCATTATAAAAAATCATTATGGGGATAAAAATTACCATAAAATGACATGTTAGGAAATATGACAAGGATAAATTAGATTGTAACCTATAAACTCATTGGATGAGTAATGTACTTTATTTATATCCACTTAGTGATAATACATTCAATTTTATATGATAAATATTTTTTGAATACTCATCCTAAATTTTTCACTTACAGTAGGGATTGGATATAAAGAGAAAGAACTGTGTCAACATCTAATGTGATGAGCACTGAAATGACATCCAAAATGATATGTTTAACCTGATAGGAGATGAATTTAAGAACATGATGACTGTAATTAATCAATTATATAAATGTTTTTATAGTAAATTTAACCAGTTGAAAACCCACATCCTTCTAAAAAATAGAATGTTTCAATTGAGATGTTTATGTGAAATAGGTCTCCAACTATTAGTGGATCTTCTAATCCTTTAATCATGGAATAATATATCAAATAAATTTATAATATATTACATTTCCTTAAATTAATTAATTTGGAAAACATTTTGATTGATGTTTTTCATATATAGGATTCATATAGTCAACAGTGTCCATTGATAAAAATATATATCCCAATGAGTATATTGAAGCAATGGAATCGAAATAATTCAAGAAATATTTTCTAGAAAAACATTTTCCTCACACTCTCATAATTAAAATAAATAGGCATTTATATGTCCTCAAATAAATGGTTGGGTATTCCATTGTGGTGTATGAGGTAAAGCATATAATACATTCATGATACACCTAAACCTTTTCCATTAACCTTGAATGTAATGTTTTACACTTCCTCAGTAGGATAATGATTATTCAATGAAAATATTTTTTTGATTAAAAATCTTGATATCTATGAGTATGTTTTTTGATTCAATGTTAGTGTTTAAATAGATATCATCTAATATTAAGGGTCTCATATTTTTTGAGTTAGGAAGGTGATAAATGAATAATATTATGGGGATAAATGAATAAATCTCCTAATGGAAGAATTGATTAAAATTCATAATGTCAAAACTATATGAATAAGCATACTATAAATTTCCTAAAAAGGAAAAGGAAAAGAATTAAATGTTGGAAGTATAAGTACATAGCTAATCACTATGAGAGGTATGAACCAACCAATATGAAAGGATAAAGTAATTCTTTAGTAAAACCTCATCCCAATGTCCATTGTTTCAACTACAATTAACATGGACACTATGTGGATCAGTGCACTATGAAATAGGGTTTTAGTTATAATATACAGTAAAATCGTCTTAATCCAAGAGTGAATGTTTACGCTTATTCAATTGTAATAACTAAGTTGGATCTAGAAAAATACATAGTGATAGGTATTCTAGCTATTCATTCAATAATTGTAACATCCCAGGTAAATAAAGAATAAAGAATTTTCATATTTATTAATATTTACGAACTAAATATTAATTTTATTTTAAAGGGGTTGCTATGTTCGATAGCGTACCTGATACGCAACGATGAGTTTCTTTGAAACTTACGTAGCACAATAGTAATAAAATAATATTATTTTAAATGTTAGTTAACAAGTAGCCGTTGTACTGGCGGGAAAGGATATAAATAACTAAAATATGATTATATATGTTTTAAAATGTTTATACATTTACCCAATAAAAGATAAAGGCTTAAAATACGGAAAGAGTTCAATTTTAGGGCATATATACTCTAATTTTCACTAAAGGTTCACTTATCACCTTTTAATGGTGAACCGTCATTAAATATAGTTTTGCTCACTCTTATACTATATTTTGGACCAAATATAACTATTCTTTAGAATCGGGACATCAAAATTTACTTTGTTTAAATTTTTGGTACCTTTCTGATAAAGTTCATTTTTTTATGAATAGTGTAAAATGTTGTATTTTAATTCAAAACCTCTTTTTAATCTAAATTATTTATATGATTAGATTATTATTTTAATTGGTATTAAAGTGAAATTAGAAAATATTTTTACCAGTTAATCCAATGGTGGTCATTGGAATCAATTTCACTTTGAAATTGGACTTAAACTGGTGTCAATCTTTTGATACTTATTGTTTCACAAAAACCCGCTATTTGTCATGACAGCGGGAATTAATTATTAAATTAATTAATTTTACATATATGTTTTGAATTTTGTAAAATGGAATTCATTTTTGAATTCGGAATATCAAATATATCTTAGGGTGAATTTTTGGTAATTTTCTGAAAAACATCAATTTTTGATGAATAGTGAAACCACTAAGTGGTAATCAAGCAAACTGATTTTTCAGTTAAATGAAAGTTTACCACTAATGTGTATTGAATTTTGAAAATCCAACATACATGGTTGTCATTAATAAGTAAAATGTGGTTCAATGAGATTAAAATATTTTTTTTGTGAATAGTAACTTTTTTTCATTAATCGTGATTAGAGGTAATTAGTGTAGTTTAAGGTAAAAATGATATTATAAGAATGTGAAAACACCATGACACTTGTCCTAAACCTATTGGGTGAGTCATTGCCGACCAATACAAGACATGGGCCAACTTGGGGACCCCATGGAGCCACTTTAGTTGGAAAATGACATTAATATATTTTTATTTAATTTTAAAGTGAAAATGACACAAACATAAATTGTTTTACTAAAATAATTTTTGAGTAGGGTTATACAAGTCCAAATTTTGATTATATATAGTCATTGGAAAGATAAAAAGAGTTCCTACATCATAGTATTTTTTTTATAATTTTTAGACAATAAATAAATTAAATTATTTATGACATAATAATGATGCAGCGATGACATCATTATTTGACGATTTAAATAAAATGGAAAGATAATGTAAAATCTATGAACTACACATGTCCAAAACCAATTGGATGAGTTGATTTCGAACCCTTATCACATTATCCACGAATGATTTCAATGTGGGACCTTTTAAAACCGAAACACATTTTCAAATAAAGTAATATTTCTTTACTTTCCAAAAGTCCCCCGTCCTCTCCTCTTATAAAAGGCCCCCACCTCTACCCCATTTCACACACTTCTCAAGCCTTTGGCTCGGCCAAACCCTGCCCAATTACTCTCTCCACATCCCTCTCCTCATCGTAGAGGATTCCCATTGGGCAGAATCCTTTCAAAGGAAGCCTTTAGGCTCAAATCAAAAGGGCGTTACACTTTTAAAGGTAATTCATTCTCTCTTGTTCATTTGTTTTATTTTGCTTCTCCAACCCTCTAAACTCTTTTTATTTACTTATTTTGTAACAACACCAGTATCTTCAATATACTAGGATGTTGTTATAATATTTATTTGAGATACACTCTCACACAACTACATCAAATGGTTAAAGAACATACGGTTTCCGTGGATGGCGAAACTCTGCCTCCCGAAACGATGATTGTTCAATACTCATTTAACACCTTTAAAGGTGGCCATTATGATGTCACTATTTTTATATATGATATATAATATGTTTATTTTTTTTCTTTAAGCTTCTGTATTTTTCATTTTGGGCATACCTTTATGGCTTCCATTATGGGTATACGCGATATCTTCATTTTAGGAAGTGCGGACTACCGCCCCCTAAAAGTGATGTGATTCGTTAATGCCATATGTGGGACGTGTAAAGGATGGATTTAAAGTTATTATATATGATGTTATACTGCAATTATAATATACCTATATATCATTATTATTTATTTCCATTAAAGTATGAGATAGAAATGAAAGTAGTGTTCATGCGTACGTACGGCTTACCGTCTCCATGAACGGTGCATTTCATTTCTTATCCCCAAATGTAATGTACTATTAAAAGTACATGTATATAATGGATATATATAATTAATGATATATCTAAATGATGAATATAATTCTGGAATTAAAATCTACATAACTCTCATTTAGTTTTAATTCCATTAATATGACAAAGAAATGAAAGTAGCGTTCATGCGTACGTACGGCTTACTGTCTCCATGAACGGTGCATTTCATTTCTTACCTCTAAATGATTATGTAATATTATAAATACATGTATATTATGGATATATATGATACATATTATATCTAAATCAGGAATTTCATTCTGGATATAAAGAACTTTTGACCACATGAACAACATGTAATTGTAAGAAGTCAACTTTCGACTTAAGAACCAAATATTGACAAAACAAACATTATTAACTTAAATGGTTACATAATGTTTATAACATGGAAATAAGTGATATAAAAGGAATAATGAAGTTTAAAAAGTTTCTTAATCAAGTATAAATTAACTCAAGTTTATTATTCAGGACGTTAAAGAACGATCGAGTCAAGTCGGACCCAAGGTAAGGGAATTTCTTAACCCAACTTCCATTCTTTGGGTTAATCTCCTACTTTCAAATTATGTCATGATATTATTATGTCTTATTTTGTATTCATTATGTGTACCTATAGTGAATACACATAATAGATCTATTTTATTTTAAAGATGATCTTTGTAAGGGACTTCCTCTCAATCTCCTTTCATTTAGGCATATTTCGTTTTATACACAACTTTCTTTTATACGGTGTATAAACTCATTTGACTTTTACTTTTATACAAAATGAATCTTTTTCTACGAAGCGTTTTACTAAACGACAAAAAGGAATGTTTTTTTAACGTACGCGGTGACAACGACCTTTTCCACCGCCGTGAGTATTATTTGATCTTTGGCTTCCTCAACAAGCCGTAATGTTTTATAAAATAAAATAAATACCATATACGCTTTTATGTATTTTGGTATTGAAAATGGTTTTGATAAAGGATTCTATTATTATATATTGTGATTGAAATGTGGAAATGTTATCATTCTTTTATATTGGTTTTATGAATTTATACTGGTACTTGGACATTTTAACTGGTGGTTACGTTATAAACCATATGACGGGTGGTGCCGTGAATACCAGGATGGGTGGTTACGTTATAACCTCCAATGCATTGGGTATGGAAGTCGGTCGTATGGCTATTCCATTAAGTATGTATGGAAATTGGCCGTATGGCTATTCCATTAAGTGATATGTGTGGAAGTCGACCGTATGGTTACTTCACTTAAGTATGTTTATGTCCCAAGTTACCTTTATATATGTTATGTGTTCTTTATATGGGTTTTATGGTAATACTTTGGTTACAAAAAGGTAATTACTGATACTTTATTCAGTGAATAGTTTTTACTACTTCATGAAGGTGAAGGTATTACTTTGATTGAGTATACATGGTTTACTTGATTTTGAAAAACTAACAGTTTTCATTCTTTGTGTATCCCTTACTGAGCTTTTTATGCTCACCCCAAGTTTTTTCGAAATGTTTTTCACAGGACTTAAAGTGGAATAAGGTCAAGGATGGGATCAAGGGAATTTCATGCTATCTAAAACATGGAATCTAGACATCTTTCTTTTTAAGAGTTTTTATTTTATGGAGACTTAGTAGAAGTGTCTACTTTGTAATCTTTTAAGATGTTATAGTTATGTTCTAATTCTCTAAAACTCTAAACCTGAAAAGATCCTCAATGTGAATTATTCATTTAATTCAATATTAAGTAAGGATTAAGGCTGGGGCCTTATAGTTGGTATCAGAGGATGGTTTAGACAACTTTAGGAGTTAGAAAAGTGTTAAATTATAATATGATTGAAATGATATAGCATTTACAGATTACCATGTTGCTTCGCATAAGATATTTCTGTGTTCAGAATAGTTTTCCGCAAAGGAAACAAAGAAGCTATGTTGGGACGACATCAGGAGGAAGATAACCTTCCAAATCAGCAACCTGAGATGGTTGGAATCGGAACTGAACAGTTTGTTGCAGTAATGGCACAGTTGACTCAGGCTATAAATGGTGGTGGTATCCATGCACGAGATCAGCCAGATCAACCGCAGAGGAACATGTCAGTGGTGGAACATTTCATGAGGCAACATCCCCCATCATTCAGAGGATCATCTGACCCTGTGCAAGCTGAAGGGTGGATTAAAGCACTGGAGAAGATTTTTGATGTCATGGGGTGTTCAGAACATCAAAAGGCTAGTCTTGTTGTTTACCGTTTTGAAGGTGAAGCTGATCAGTGGTGGTCGATGGTGAAAAATATAAGGGATAGTGATGAGATTGAAGATCTTCACTGGGACGAATTCAAAGGTATGTTTCTTGAGAAATATTTTCCTAAGGTGGTTCGTCTTAGGATGGAAAAACAGTTCCTAGAATTGAGGTAGGAGGATGATTCAGTGGCTGCTTATAAAGAAAAGTTCACTCGATTGGCAAGGTATGCTCCAAACTTCATACAGGATCCTGATAGTAAAATAAACC
This sequence comes from Viscum album, assembly GCA_963277665.1. Lineage (NCBI taxonomy): Eukaryota > Viridiplantae > Streptophyta > Magnoliopsida > Santalales > Viscaceae > Viscum > Viscum album. The sequence goes on from OY728129.1 coordinate 943,987,173, forward strand.
GTTTTTACTCAGGGTTAAAGCCAAAGTATCGAAGGTCTTTAGCTTCTCGTGAGTTCAAAAGTTATGAAAAACTTGTTCGATGTGCGGAGGAGGTGAAAATGGAGTTTGCCGATGATCAGGTGTTCTATGACAAACAACAGAATAAGAGGTCTAGTTGGCAGGAAAATGGGAAGAATTCATCAAAGAAGCAAGGAGGTAAGAAAACCAAATATCCATCCTGTGAGAAGTGTAGTAAAATGCATCCTGGAGAATGTTTATCCAAGTCTGGTAAGTGCTTTCGGTGTGGTAAGTCTGGTCATATTTCTTGTAACTGTAAGGAAGATGATCAAGCAGGAAATGAAAAGCCAACAGTAAGATGTTTTAAGTGTAATGAAATGGGTCATTATGCAAATGAGTTTCCAACGAAGAACTCAACTGGGGGGATGCAGCCGGACTACAAGCAGAAAGGGGTGGTAAAATCCTTTGCAACAACTTCAGCAGATGTTGGGCCATCGAATGAAGTGGTATCAGCTCTAGGGAGCTCAGTATGTTTCGAAGATTGACTTGAGGTCAGGGTACCATCAGTTGAAAGTAAAAGAAGCAGACGTTCCGAAGACTGCATTCCGTACTAGATATGGCCATTATGAATTTGTAGTTATTCATTTTGGGTTAACCAATGCACCTGCTGTATTCATGGACCTTATGAAAAAAAATTTCCATGAGTTCTTGGATAAGTTTGTGTTTGTGCTTTGAGGTTTGTGAAGAGGTTATGTGTGCCTTGTGATTCACAGTTGAAGAATGAGTTGTTTTTTCATCCTGGTAGTACTAAGATGTACAGAGGTCTGCGGGAGTATTACTGGTGGGATGGAATGAAAAGAGACATTGCTGATTTTTCTGTGAAGTGTTTGACATGTCAACAGGTTAAATCAGAGCAGCAGGTACCGAAAGGGATGCTTCAGCCTTTACCAGTGCCAGAGTGGAAATGGGAGAATATATCCATGGACTTTGTTGTGGGATTATCGAGGACATCTCGAGGTAATAATGCAATCTGGGTTATTGTTGATCGCTTGACCAAATCTGCTCATTTCCTTGCTATACGAGATACTTTCTCTCTTGATCAACTTTCCTGTTTGTATCTTAAAGAGATAGTCAGGTTACATGGAGTTCCTCTCTCCATTGTATCGGATCGTGATCCCAGGTTTACTTATAACTTTTGGAAAGGCCTTCAGAAGTCATTGGGTACTGAATTAAATTTTAGTACAGCTTTTCATCCTCAATCAGATGGGCAGTCAGAACGAACAATTCAGACCTTGGAGGATATGCTACGAGCTTGTTCGATGGATTATCAGGGAATTTGGGACAAACATTTTTCTTTGGTTGAGTTTTCTTATAATAAAAGTTTTCATTCCAGTATACAGATGGCACCATTTGAGGCATTATATGGGAAGCGGTGTCGAACTCCAGTATTTTGGAATGAAGTGGGTGAAAGGAAGCTGATGGGAACAGAATTGGTAGAAGAGATGGCAGAAAAAGTTCAGTTGATTCAGAAACACATGAGAACAGCTCAGAGCAAGCAGAAGAGTTATGCGGATAACCAGAGGAAGGATCTATCTTTTGAGGTAGGTGATCATGTTTTTCTCAAGGTTTCTCCTTGGAATAGTGTGATGAGATTTGGTAAGAAAAGAAAGTTGAGTCCAAGGTTCATTGGACCATACGAAATTTTGGAGAGAGTTGGATTAGTTGCATACCGAGTGGCTTTACCTCCGAGTTTATCTCAGGTACACAATTTTTTTCATGTTTCAATGTTGAGGAAGTATATGCCAGATCCATCTCATGTTTTGAGTCCAGAGGTAGTTCAGCTGGAAGAGAACCTATCTTATGAGGAACAACCGATCCATATTCTTGACCACAAGGAGCAAGTGTTACGGAATAAGGTGATTCATCAGGTAAAGGTTTTGTGGAAAAACCATGTGATTGAAGAGGCAACGTGGGAATCTGAAAATTCTATGAGGGATAAATACCCCCACTTATTTTGATAAGTGAATAAAATTGCGAGAACGCGATTCCCAAAAGGGGGGAAGGATGTAACATCCCAGGTAAATAAAGAATAAAGAATTTTCATATTTATTAATATTTACGAATTAAATATTAATTTTATTTTAAAGGGGTTGCTATGTTCGATAGCGTACCCGATACGCAATGATGAGTTTCTTTGAAACTTACGTAGCACACTAGTAATAAAATAATATTATTTTAAATGTTAGTTAACAAGTAGCCGTTGTACTGGCGGGAATGGATAGAAATAACTAAAATATGATTATATATGTTTTTAAATTTTTATACATTTACCCAATAAAAGATAAAGGCTTAAAATACGGAAAGAGTTCAATTTTAGGGCATATATACTCTAATTTTCACTAAAGGTTCACTTATCACCTTTTAATGGTGAACCGTTATTAAATATAGTTTTTTTCACTCTTATACTATATTTTGGACCAAATATAACTCTTCTTTAGAATCGGGACATCATAATTTTCTTTGTTTAAATTTTTGGTACCTTTCTGATAAAGTTCATTTTTTATGAATAGTGTAAAATGTTGTATTTCAATTCAAAACCACTTTTTAATCTAAATTATTTATATGATTAGATTATTATTTTAATTGGTTTTAAAGTGAAATTAGAAAATATTTTTACCAGTTAATCCAATGGTGGTCATTGGAATCAATTTCACTTTGAAATTGGACTTAAACTGGTGTCAATCTTTTGATACTTATTGTTTCACAAAAACACCCTATTTGTCATGACAGAGGGAATTAATTATTAAATTAATTAATTTGACTTATATGTTTTGAATTTTGTAAAATGGACTTCATTTTTTAATTCGGAATATCAAATATAGCTTAGGGTGAATTTTTGGTAATTTTCTGAAAAACTTCAATTTTTGATGAATAGTGAAACCACTATGTGGTAATCAAGCAAACTGATTTTTCAGTTAAATGAAAGTTTACCACTAATGTGTATTGAATTTTGAAAATCCGACATACATGGTTGTCATTAAGAAGTAAAATGTGGTTCAATGTGATTAAAATAATTTTTTGGTGAATAGTAACTTTTTTTCATTAATCGCGATTAGAGGTAATTAGTGTAGTTTAAGGTAAAATTGATATTATAAGAATGTGAAAACACCATGACACTTGTCCTAAACCTATTGGGTGAGTCATGGCCGACCAAGACAAGCCATGGGCCAACTTGGGGACCCCATGGAGCCACTTTAGTTGGAAAATGACATTAATATATGTTTATTTAATGTTAAAGTGAAAATGACACTAACATAAATTGTTTTACTAAAATAATTTTTGAGTGGGTTTATACAAGTACAAATTTTGATTACAAATAGTCATTGGAAAGATAAAAAGATTTCCTACATCATAGTATTTTTTTTATAATTTTTAGACATTAAATAAATTAAATTATTTATGACATAATAATGATGCAGCGATGACATCATTATTTGACGATTTAAATAAAATGGAAAGATAATGTAAAATCTATGAACTACACATGTCCAAAACCAATTGGATTAGTGGATTTAGAACCCTTATCACCTTATCCACGAATTATTTCAATGTGGGACCTTTTAAAACCGAAACACATTTTCAAATAAAGTAATATTTCTTTACTTTCCAAAAGTGCCCCTCCTCTCGTCTTATAAAAGGCCCCCACCTCTACCCCATTTCACACACATATCAAGCCTTTGGCTCGGCCAAACCCTGCCCAATTACTCTCTACACATCCCTCTACTCATCCTAGAGGATTCCATTTGGGCAGAATCCTTTCAAAGGAAGCCTTTAGGCTCAAATCAAAAGGGAGTTACACTTTTAAAGGTAATTCATTCTCTCTTGTTCATTTGTTTTATTTTGCATCTCCAACCCTCTAAACTCTTTTTATTTACTTCTTTTGTAAGAACACCAGTATCTTCAATATACTAGGATGTTGTTATAATATTTATTTGAGCTAGACTCTCACAAAACTACATCAAATGGTTAAAGAACATACAGTTTCCGTGGATGGCGAAACTCTGCCTCCCGAAACGATGATTGTTCAATACTCATTTAACACCTTTAAAGGTGTCCATTATGATGTCACTATTTTTATATATGATATATAATATGTTTATTTTTTTCTTTAAGCTTCTGTATTTTTCATTTTGGGCATAACTTTATGGCTTCCATTATGGGTATACGCGATATCTTCATTTTAGGAAGTGCGGACTACCGCCCCCTAAAAGTGATGTGATTCGTTAATGCCATATGTGGGATGTGTAAAGGATGGATTTAAAATTATTATATATAATGTTATACTGGAATTATAATATACCTATATATCATTATTATTTCTTTACATTAAAGTATGAGATAGAAATGAAAGTAGCGTTCATGCGTACGTACGGCTTACCGTCTCCATGAACGGTGCATTTCATTTCTTATCCCCAAATGTAATGTACTATTAAAAGTACATGTATATAATGGATATATATAATTAATGATATATCTAAATGATAAATATAATTCTGGAATTAAAATATACATACCTCTCATTTAGTTTTAATTCCATTAATATGACAAAGAAATGAAAGTAGCGTTCATGCGTACGTACGGCTTACCGTCTCCATGAACGGTGCATTTCATTTCTTACCTCTAAATGATTATGTAATATTATAAATACATGTATATGCTGGATATATATGATACATATTATATCCAAATCGGGAATTTCATTCTGGATATAAAGAACTTTTGACCACATGAACAACATGTAATTTTAAGAAGTCAACTTTCGACTTAAGAACCAAATATTGAAAAAACAAACATTATTAACTTAAATGGTTACATAATGTTTATAACATGGAAATAAGTGATATAAAAGGAATAATGAAGTTTAAAAAGGTTCTTAATCAAGTATAAATTAACTCAAGTTTATTATTCAGGACGTTAAAGAACGATCGAGTCAAGTCGGACCCAAGGTAAGGGAATTTCTTAACCCAACTTCCATTCTTTGGGTTAATCTACTACTTTCAAATTATGTCATGATATTATTATGTCTTATTTTGTATTCTTTATGTGTACCTATAGTGAATACACATAATAGATCTATTTTATTTTAAAGATGATCTTTGTAAGTGACTTCGTCTCAATCTCCTTTCATTGAGGCATATTTCGTTTTATACACAACTTTCTTTTATACGGTGTATAAACTCCTTTGACTTTTACTTTTATAAAAAAGGAATCTTTTTCTACGAATCGTTTTACTAAACGACAAAAAGGAATGTTTTTCTTAACGTACGCGGTGACAACAACCTTTTCTGCCGCCACAAGTATTATTTGATCTTTGGCTTCCTCAACAAGCCGTAATGTTTTATAAAATAAAATAAATACCATATACTCTTTTATGTATTTTGGTATTGAAAATGGTTTTGATAAAGGATTCTATTATGATATATTGTGATTGAAATGTGGAAATGTTATCATTCCTTTATATTGGTTTTATGATTTTATACTGGTACTTGGACATTTTAACGGGTGGTTACGTTATAATCCATATGACGAGTGGTGCCGTGAATACCAGGACGGGTGGTTACGTTATAACCTCCAATGCATTGGGTATGGAAGTCGGCCGTATGGCTATTCCATTAAGTATGTATGGAAATTGGCTGTATGGATATTCCATTAAGTGATATGTGTGGAAGTCGACCGTATGGTTACTCCACTTAAGTATGTTTATGTCCCAAGTTACCCTTATATATGTTATGTGTTCTTTATATGGGTTTTATGGTAATACTTTGGTTACAAAAAGGTAAGTAATGATACTTTATTCAGTGAATAGTTTTTACTACTTCATGAAGGTGAAGGTATTACTTTGATAGAGTATACATGGTTTACTTGATTTTGAAAAACTAACAGTTTTCATTCTTTGTGTATCCCTTACTGAGCTTTTTATGCTCACCCCATGTTTTTTCGAAATGTTTTTCACAGGACTTAAAGTGGAATAAGGTCAAGGAAGTGATCAAGGGAATTTCATGCTATCTAAAACATGGAATCTAGACATCTTTCTTTTTAAGAGTTTTTATTTTATGGAGACTTAGTAGAAGTGTCTACTTTGTAATCTTTTAAGATGTAATAGTTATGTTCTAATTCTCTAAAACTCTAAACCTGAAAAGATCCTCAATGTGAATTATTCATTTAATTCAATATTAAGTAAGGTTTAAGGTTGGGGCCTTATAATAATTGTAAACATAATATTTTATTTTGGTTCAATTAATTCATTTATATCATGAAATTTTATTATAATTATTCAAACAACAACTCAAAATATGGAAATGAAGGTATCAAATGACAATGGTAAATGGGAAAATTTTGTCATCCCAAGTATATAACACCAACACTATCCATATTTTAAGGATGTACATCCCATTAAATAATATAATACATGATTCAGTGGAATTTTATATAATTTTTGTAGTGATTGGATTTCCTAAAAATTTACAATATAAATTGCTGACAGAAGGAAATCATAATCTATATCATCAGTCACCATTTTATTCTACTTAAGTACATATATTTTGATGAATACCCTTAGGAGTTAACATCCTATTAATATCTATGTTTTCCATTTTGGAAATAATATCTTTTTCAAATAATTAATATTAATAAAATGACCAAACTTGATGACATTCCCATTATATGGGAGTGTACTTACTTGTTTATTAGAGAATTTTTTGTTATTCCTCCATGATGTGATGTTGATTTCCCAATTGATCATATACCAAGGTATTTTTTAATATCCAAGACTCTATATAGAATATCCAATGTTGAAATTGATTAGATTATGAAGTGACTAAAAGTGAATCTAGATTAAGGTTTTATATACTGAAGTGATTCACCATGGGGTGTAATAATCCCCCCTTTCAAGAAGACGGATGGGTCAATCTACCTATAATTTTATTATTTTATTCTCAACAAGATGAAAATAAGGATAAAATATCATCTTTAATGGATTGATGAATTTTTTTTATTAGTATTGTATCTCCCATTCATTTTCTAAGGTATAAAATTAGTTTTTCATTGTCATGTAAACATAAAAATAAGGATATCGTTAGACTACTTTTCGAACTAGTTTATGAAATTATTTTTTTCATTGAGATTCCATTTGAAATCAATAATGCTCTAGCTATCAACATGAATATGGTTAACAAAGTGTTTAAGGATTACAATAATAATTTTTTTTATCCTTTATAAATGGTAATCTTTTCTTCTCCAAAATGAAGGAGGAATATGATAGTCATTTTAATGTTATATTAAATACATTATAAAAATTTATTTATGTGAAAATTTCAGAAAATGTGATTTTTGGATAGAGATCCATAGTTTATTTAGACTAAAATGGTAATGTATTTAATTTTGGAGAAACTTATAATGATTATTAATCCCACTAATATAACATACTCTTAAGAGAGTTATGGGTTTTTATAATGATGAATGAATGGAGATATTTAATGAATTTAATAAGAAGAAAATCACTACACATGTACCCATATTACCAACCAATAGGTATGGATTTTTGGTTTATAGTGATGTATCTAAAAGGGATGGGGTTGTGTAATAAGAAATAATTAAAATGTTATAGATACATCCTAGTATAAATTAATGATCCATGAGTATAACTTCCCTACCAATGACTTATAATTGGATACACTGGTCATCCTATTGATGATTTGGTGGCATTATCTCTATGGAGAAAAGTGGTGATATTTATATAGATTACAAAATCCTTTGGTATATATTAAAAAAATGGAAATAATTACCCCCTAATGAAGGTATTCATATGTGATAATGTATTATTAATTTTCAATCTGTTTATATCCTGGGAACAAAAAATTGGATGGTACTTGGAGTATAATGGATCATGCAACCATATCTATGATGAGGGATAGAAGGGACCCAATATTCTTGGACATGAAATGGATATAAATGGGAATTATAAAAGGATCATTATACTACCTTTCTAAAATAACTACTCATCCACCAATTCCTTATAAGATCAATGAGGCCCAAAAAAATCAATGAACAACATAGAAAGGTAGTGAATATTCTATAGATAATATTTTCTAAAGATTTAGTTGTATGGTTTTGGAACCTAGATATGTTTCCGAAAAACCAAAACTAAGGATTTAACTTTTGGATGATGTGAATAGTTCATATGTACCAATTTATCTAGGAAAAAATATTATGTATACAAATATAAACCAAAAAAATTGGCGAGATAACATACAGAGTGAGATTGTTGAATTTGTATCTTGACACTTGTTATGATATCAAGTGGAGGATAAATGATAAAAGTATAATAGTATAATGAAACCATTTCCTAAAACAATATGTAAATGGGATTACCTAACCATTTATTTCATCATATGACTCCCCAAGACATCTAAAGGCAATAAGAAAATAAGGGTTGTAGTCGATCACCTCACAAAGTTAGTGCATTCCACTACTATCATGGATGAATTATCACTTGAAAAACATACAATGATATATATGTGTTATGTAGTAATACTTCATTGATTATAACTCTCTGTTGTATCTAATTGATATCTGATGTTTTTCTAAAGATTATATACAATCCGTAAATAAGTGTTGGATACAAATATGAGTTTTTGTAATGATTATCACCCTCATATAAATGTTCAATATAAAAGACACATTCAAAATCTATATGATATATTGGGATCACGTTCAATGTATTTCCAAATAGGTTTGATCAGCTCCTTTCCCTAGTGGAGTTCACATATAACAATAGTTTCTATTATAGATTTCAAATAGTTCCTTATGAGTCTTTCTATGGGAAGTGGTTTCAGACTCCAAAATGTTTTTATGATGTTGAAGAGTGGAAGATTATGATACCATACCTTACCCGGGAGATGATTGATAAGGTACAAACCAATAAACATTATATGAAATCCACCAAATGTCTTCATTACATCTATGCTAATAATATTCTATGATACCTATAGTTTTTATATAGTTAATGTGTTCCTTTTTATATCACCATGGAATAAATTAATCTGGTTTGGTAATAAGGGAATCCTCAGTAAAATATACATTTCCCCTGTGAGATGCTAAATCACAACAGAGAAATTTCTTTTCAACCTATACTCTCCATATCCTAACACAAGTTCATGATTTCTTCCATGTATCGCTCTTCAAGAAATACATACTAAACCCCTCACATATACATAATCTATATGCAATACCCTTAAAAAATAATTATTCATAGTAAGATTAGCATGTGAAGATCTTAGATCATAGAGAAAAATATCTATGAAACAAGATAACTCATCAGGTATAAGTGTTTGGCTGGAAACACATGATTGAATAACCAATATGGGAACCTAAAGAGTTGATGAAACAGTAGTACCCATTTCTATTAGTGTCTGAAATAAAATTTCTAGGATATAATTTATGTAAGATGGAATAATGTAATGGCTATAAAATTTATAAATAAAATTCATTTTTGAATGATTATTTTCCATTTTGAAGAAATTTATTTATAGAAAAAAAATGAAAAACATTTGTTTTTTAACCATTATGAAATATATTCAATTGATTTTAAAATACCATTAACCGTCTTAACCATAGATAATATTGGATTTTTATAGTGGTCATTATGATTAGTATATTTTGAGGGTTATGATAAATTATAAATTACTTAGAAGGAATAAGTGATGGCCTCATCCAATATGATCATACACTATGAAGCTCAATTATCAGTTCTTTAGATGGTGATGGAATCACTAATTTTGTCCGTTGACCAATACCATCTTGAAATTTAATAATGGAATCATGAATAATTCTCTTTAATGGTCATTTTAAATATTATTGGGATTACATATAAAAACCTATTTTTTGAAACACCCAAAGAATATACCACCATCACACATGTTAACCTTTGGGTGTATGCTGGTGTAATTGGGGATTATTTATTTACACCCTAGTAATATGATTTTTTATTTTTATCTTTCAATAGAATAATTTTTTTTATCCATGTGTATTTTTTATTTTTATACACAACTATATATTAATTTATTTTCTGAAAAGAAACAAAAATTATATTTTTTGAAAAAAATATTATCTTAAAACTATATTTGATAAATTACAAAAATTTTAAATAAATTTTAAATTCATAAAAAATGATCAATAAAAAACATTTATTAATATACAAATTACAACAAAATATATATAATTACTATTAAATTGTTATTAGGGTTGTATGTTTTTTATTGTCATAAAAACTGGTATTTGATAGTAAATATAGATTTTTATTTAAAAGTGAATATGAAAATATTAATAAAATTATATTATTAAAATAAATAGTATTTTTTAAATTAGTACATCGAAATCATATAATGGTGTATTTTTTACTATTTTTCATATACAATCGAATCATTGGATAAAAATTAATTATGATATAAATGTAGAATTTTTTATAACATCATATTTTCTGAAAATAAATGTAAAACCATAGAAACAAAATTCAAAGAAATAAATATACATTTTCATTTGGAAATAATTATTTTCATGTAATTTAATTATTTTTATAAAACCTTAATTAATCCTCTAAACTCAATATTATATTTTAAGTATTTAAAATCTATTTATTATGAAAACAAATCACTTTCACATCAAAAATGGTATTATTTTTAAATTTTCATTTACAATAATAGTAAAAAATTTAAAATCAATTATATATGGAAGTAACTATGGGAAAACCCAATGGTAATATTTATGGATTCGATTACATTATCATATATAGTCCAAATTTTTTCTTCACAAATTAATAATGAGTTTCATTTTCATTTTTTATAAATACACACCCTCCCTCAAACTTCTATTTAGTAAAAACCAATTGAGAATTAATTTACTCATCTTTTCGCTCTTTAAATACCTCCATTGTTTCCCCCATGCTATTAATAGGTTCCACTTCAGCTATTAGAAGTACCCTCGTCAAGGTAATCTATCCTCTCCTCTTCCATATTATTCAAGAAATTTTCCTATTCAATTCCATTTTATTTCTAATTGATCATGTTGTAATGTATTTTTACACATCCCTTTTATTATAATTATGATTACCATGTAATTATAGACCACCTTCCCCTATAATTAAATCCTTCCATGAATCATTCAGTACACCCACTATGTTGTCTATATTAGCACATGATTTTTTCCATACCAAACATTAGTGTAGTTAATACCCATTCCCATTTCTATTAAATGGTATTCACCTAGATGTACGTAATCTTATTTTATTTGGAAAATCCATTTATATATCCCACACCCCTTAATAAATGTATTAAAATTAAAAGAGTATTTATTATAGTGTATGCTCTATATGGCATAAAAATAGATATATATGATATGAATATGGTACGTGGGCATAGAAATATGTTTACTTCCAATGCATTGGGTTATGTTTTTATCTCAGGAGAATCGTGATATAGTGAATGTGAGGATATCCTATGATAATTATGTTATAATTTTTTCGTTATTGTTATTTACTTATTTTTATATTTTTATGTTTTATATTATTTCCACATTCATATGTTACAAGGATTTTATCATCTTATATCATAATTAAATGTTCATGTTATTTATTACCACCCCCTTTTTTCACATTGATATTCCTCTTATCTCACATGTATTTCTCTAATTATGCTATATTTGACTATTCCCTACCTAATATTTACAGCTGAACCATTTCTTATATCCATCCCAAGAGAATCCATTTTAGTTTTGGAGGACTATAGGAATATTAAAAAAAATCTATCTATGTTTCATATTTTCATGTTACGTATCTATTTTTTTAAAACTAGATCGTTCAAAATTTTGGTATTTTATAATGTGTTTCTTCATATAAACACCATGTAATAATTTTTATTAAAGGATGAGTTTTAATATTAATATATTATTTATATCGATAATGAAAACTATATGTAATGAAATTTATTAAAGTATTAATTGACTTGGGGGAATCAAATCCAAAGTTATGAACATCGCATAATGATTTATAATTAATTTAATTGGTTACATAATTACCTTGTGATGAGTGTTTTCATGTTTGTTGAATCATATAATTTACCTAAATCCAAATATTTTTAATGATATAAATTGTAGGTTCCATCTAGTAGAGATCACCACATGATTCATGAACCTCTGAACATCATCGTTGGAATCATTTGCCGCCATATTGGTAGATGGTAAATATTCCATCTTTTGAATTTATTATCCATCAGAATCAGTTCAATTAAGGATTTTCCTTGATCCCTATAAAATCTACATAAGAGTTAAATGTGGATCACTCTCCATTATTGAGATTATTAGTGTAAAGGGGGTCTCAATGTATTCATATAATTCCATTGATTCATTCATCCAAATAAAAAAATCAAATTAATCGTTTATGAAATAATACAATTGGTTTTGAATAGTATAAGGGATAGAAAACAATAATTTCACTTGTGCCCTTATTATTTAATTAACCTTAATAGAACCTTTGGTTTATAATAACTATATTATTATCATTTTATATCGTATAAAAACCCAGTGAAATATTTACATATTTTGTATTAAAATAATTATTAATATAAATTATTTTTAACTAGAAAACTTAAATTTGTCATACATTCCTCTATGATATTTATCAGTATGTGAATAGTGAATATTTACCTAATAAATGAAAACCACTTCATTATCCTCCAACTAATAAATATATATTATATTAACTAAATATAAAATAAATATTTATTAAATATTCAAATGAAAAAATATTCTCTTGAATAGATAGTTAGAGAATATAGGAGATCAAATAAAAAAGAAGGATTTTTTAACCACATATAGTAATAATAGTTGTTCAATATATTAAATACTTAATAATATTTATATTTAACTTAGGTTTTAAATACACATATAGTGTGACTGTCAAGTAAACTTTCTCAGTGTAATTAGATGGAGCTGCCAATAGTCCAAGGATAGAAATTATAAACAAGCTAACACACCCATAGATAAAGTATTTAATGTTGAAATGGAATAATAAATTATATTGATTATTACTATTTCATATAATCCCTTTATCACACTATCTCTAATAAATTAGTTTACAAGCTAATTTCATCATCTAATGCGCTTGATGCCTCTTTCTTTGACTTTCTAAAAATGAATCTTCCCATAAGACACCATAAAACTGGATTTATTTAGGATGTTTCATTCCCATCTGTGGTCCTGAGATACCAACATCCATTAAATAATAGAAGGGAAAAATCCATTCAATCATTATTCATTAATTATGTTTTACTCGTGATTCACCAAACATATCCTAGGTCACTGTGAACATAGGGCATAAACTTTTCATCAATACATCAATGAATTTGTCTACTAAATTCCATTAATATTAATATATATTTCTATTGATCAATAAAAACATGAGAATATAAGAATATACAATAACACATATAAATTTTTATTTCCTACTTGTTGGTTATGTTATCATAATATCTTGTATGGTAAATTAATTAGGGCATACACCATGAAAAGGTACCTCAAATTATTTTGACTCTCCGCCTCCAAAACCTTGAATCATTTATGTTCAAAAAATGATATCATCAGACTATATAACATAAATATATGAGAATGTTGTCATGTGACTTCTATTTTCTAATAATAATGGGGAGCTTCTATGACCATTCAGTGGAAAAATTACAATTAGTATATTATCATCAACTATGTTACATAGATTAAAAAATGATTTGATATGGAGTCAATTAATATTGATTATAATAAACACATGTAATCATAAATGTCATGAAGTTTGGTTATAGGGAACTAAATCTTATAAAGTGACACTTTGGAATCCTAGATGAGTAGCACATCCCTGGAGGGGTTTCACATGTATCCTCAAAATAATGACCCTACATATCAATGGAAAACATGAACCTTATTACCATAAGATTCCAATATGTTAAGGATTTTTTTCATAGGAGAGTTTTATTATTAATGGAATTCATGATATATGAGGTTCAAACGAATGTGAATAGCTCTATATGTATCTTATTATATTATTGTAGTGACCTATTTTGAATGAGCATTTCGAAACATTGAATTCAATGAAAAAAATCCTAATATGTTCTTTTTGGGTTGATGTGAACTTCCTCAGTGATCTAAAAAGAGTGGAGAATGAAAATGGGGCCTAAAAACCCATAATTTGTTTTCTTCATAAAGATAATTAGAATTGTTTTAATGCATCATTGTTAAATATCATTGGGAAGAGATACATAAGATACTATAGATTTACCATTTCATATAGGAAAATATGGTATTATAATGGGCTGAATCCCATATTAGGCATGGTTTAAAGGTTACTCATGAAGGATTTTATATGAGAAACACTTCATGAAGTATGCTAAAAGTTTGTGACTTCATAAACCATCCTCTGTATAGAATGAATCATAATGACTCATCGTTGATGAGGCCTCATAACGGGTCCCCACAATGAGTCTCTTATATCGAGACCTTCCAATCCTCATAATATATATCACTCATATATTTTTAGTCTTTTAGTGGGAATTAATTTTTGCGTCCATTAATGGAGATAAAAAGATGAATACTTTTCAAACAAATGAACAAGTGTGATGAAAATGCTATCTTTCTAAAAGTTGAAAGGTCACTCCAAATGGAGAAAAATACTCTTTATTTTAGTATCATTCTTAGTATTTAAAGGAAATAGAGTCCATAAAAGGTGTTTTCATATGAATCAAGTGGGCATTAAAGAGTATCAGGTGGTATAAGAGTCATGTATCAAAGCTATAAATGAAAATGGTATATGAAACATACCATGATCATGATGTATCTAAAAAACATTAATTAATCATGTCACTTATACCAAAATTATTTTATGTCCACATTGGGTACCATGTGAGTTTGAAGGAACCATATGAGTTCAATGGATCTGTACAATAAAATGTACCCATAAATCATAAAAGGACTACTTGATCATGATAGATAGGTTTACCTTTCCACAAATAAGGCTCACCCAGTGAAATTTTTATGTTTCTGTGAAGGATCTTGTTTATGATGATATTTCCTTTGATATAATTTTCCAATCTTTCATTAAAAGATCACTTATATTTGATTAGAAAAATTTATAAGGTGTAATGAAATACTCCTAGTTTGAATTTAGTCCAATCTACACGAAGACGAGTTAATTCAAATGATGTTTGATAATATTATTATACCATACATGATTTGAATATAGGGTGAGCCTTCCATTTAAAATAGCGTGGGGTGATCATTCTATACATTATAAAAACTTCTCTCATGAACTTCATAAATGACATACTCTATGAACGTGTCTCCTTTCTTATTTTTCACCTTACATACTAATATTCATCATGAATGAAATTCCCACTATATAAACCTCATTCAATAATAAAATAGTGGTTACTGAAAATTGGTTACATGAATCATCTCCTTCATGGATTCAACATTATGAAGGATTTTCTTGCTATGTTCATAGATGGTTCACTTTTCAATTAGGTACTATTTGAAAATCCATAATTTTTCATTTTTATTTGACTAATTTCTTACATATAATCCCACATATTACTTTTAATCATTATGGACCATGGATTTTGGATAAAAAAATTTTATCTAGATAAATTAAATTAAAATAATGTATGTAATCCGAAATAAATGTCTGGGTAGACCCTTGATATCATATCAGATCATAGAACAAGTCTCTTAATAATCTCTTGAACCTATAGATCCGAAATTACCCTTTATCTAATAAGATATCCATATATAGTTCTGGGATTTAAAATTTACATCTTTTTTTATAAACATATTTATATCCTACTGCTAATATCATTCACTTCTTCCATGAACTATATTTATGTGATTATATCCCCTGAACATTAATATATCATATAGATTTATTATAGAATCCCCTAAATCATAAATAGATCCCCATATATTGACCACAACCAATATAATATCCCACATACCATCATTAAATATTATTCATCAACCTTACCTATATTACTAATCAGTCACAGTAGATGATTGATTTCATAGTGGGATATGTACATGATTGTCATGTTATCCAAAAATGGGTCTTGAGCCTTCTTGGTTCATTAGAACAATGTAAAATTCCCTACTATACTATAGGAAATTGATCTATATCTGGTAGTACATATCTTCTAATTATATATTTATTAACTAGTTTAGATTATCTAAGATATACTCCATTATTTTAGTTTAGTTACTAACACTTTTCATCAACCATATATATGGGTGGGGATTAGTTTATGGTAAATATAGTAGCTATAAGGGGATTCAAATCTTCTACATAATGAAAAGAATAGATCAATCCCACATCCAATGTATGGGGGGAGATAACACTATCACATTTCATAGAAACTTATTCCCCAACTAAGAGATAATATCATGAATTAATTTTGAACCTAACATAATAATCCCTTTTGAAAAATGGGTGGATGCCATTTTTCAACCCAATGGGATGAGGTAAAAAGTATGCTGCCTAAGTAAAAACCAATATCAATGATTTAGGATTTTATAAGGTTCATATTAGGTCACCAAAGAAGAAGGAATGTTCACCATATAGAGGTTATGCAATCTGTACCAGCATTTATCTAGTCATCAAAAAAGTGGGATTCATGTCTTTTTTCATGAGCATTTGTCTCTTTCCAACTAGGGAAGAACACTCAATTGTTAGTGTTTACATCATAGAAATTTTATAACTACCTTCATAAGGGAAAATTATCAATCAACTAGTACATGTTATCAATTTAATCTACCCCATTTTTTTCCACATTTTATAGTTGAAAACTCCATATCATATTAGTGTCATATTGAAATTATTTTACTGTTGGGCGGCATAACACATCCAGGGATTTGAGTATCAAAGCAGAAATTCAATTCCATATAGTGTAAATTTCCTAATGTTAATCTATATTTGTTGAATCATTACAGTGCCTCTACTTATTAGTGAGACTACTGAAATTCTGATAAATCATTTTCATTTCAAAAAATCATTACAATTCACCTTGATATGTAGTTATCGACAATTGTGGTGGAACCTAGGATAAGTATTTTTCTCATAATTTCATTCTAGGATGAATTAATATTAACTTTAGTTAATGATGTGATGATTAGGGATCCTTATGAATCATATATATTAATGTCCTAGCTCAGGTGCCTTCCAATGGTTTCTTATTTCCCTTAAGTGGAGGGTGAAATGAATTAAATCCCTCACGAATCCCTAGGATTGTTCAAAGGTAGCACATGAGGATACATATATAGTAATTAAATTTCCTCTTATTAAAAATATGGCAAACGTATCACAGATTTATGATTTATCATGGGTAATTCATTACCTGGATGAAGTTCTAAGATATTTGGATTGAAGGATAAAGATACTAGTGGATTAAAATATTCCATTACCCAAGATCACCATTGAGCAAATTTTTTATCCCGAGTGTCTTGAAACAATATTCCCTATAAAACAAGGGGGGTTTATATCATTATATACCTTTTATATAGATATCAGTTAAAATCCAATTCCCTTGGATGAAATTTTAATTTATATCATTGTAATTTATTCTTCCATGCTAGGAATATGCATTCTAATGATATAAGTTTCTTGTTCTGAGTCGGTCCCAAAACCCAACATGGGGATGGATGTTTAGCATCCTTTTATACATATATCACTATCAAGATACCGTTCCTCTTTGGTGAAAGTGATTTTGAATTATATACATCTAGTATTAGGAAACCAATGTTCACATTTTGATGTTTTTGTGAAGGATTGACCATTGGGAAAGTGAGATTGGAACCAATCTCATGATATCATCACTAAGACCCATGTAAAAGATATCAATTATTGGGTTGATAGGCTTCACCAACTATTATATGTATTTGTTGTTGGTTTCTTCAAAAAAAAACAAACAACTTGCTCCCTTCCACCGATCATTTTTTATCTAATTGATATTGAAAGGTCCATAAAAAGACCTCCACTGATTTGATTGTGAAAACCAACTGGTTAATTCTGTTGATTAGGCTAACAAGGAGCTAAATTAACAAGATACAAAAAAAATCACGGCTTCATAATTGGGTGACTAATCAAACTATTGGTATTTTGAGATAAAAGGAATGAATATTATATATGAGAGAATAGATACTTAAAATAACTATTGGGAATAAAACCTTTATGTGTGGTAATTGAGAATTATATATTTGAATCAATAAAATGTTCCCTAATTTTTTAGGTTGAGGCTCTCTTGTGAGTATATATCAAGTGATCAATATGTGACTCTCATTAAACACTATCTGTATTTCTAAATTTAGTAAACAAAATTTTGTAATTTCTTTTCCATTAATTTATATCTTTTATATGTTATAATAGAGGGATACAATATATTATGGATTCTCTTCACACTTTTATGATCCATGAATGAAAAATAGCCCACTCCAGATTTAAATGTTTTGGTATATTATCAACTTTCATTTTCCATTGATTAATAACCATTGGATATTTGTGAATACAAAAAAAGATATATATTAACATAACTGAACCACATTGAAAATTATATGGTTATATATTAAGAATATAATAAAATATATTTTCATGATTCATAAATAAAAAATGAATTGACATATTACACCTAAAACAAATAACTGGAATAAAATATAGCTTAAAATGATATGGTACTGTATACATCGTAATTATAAGATCAATTGAGTTGTGTGAGATAAAGGATCAAGGGATTTTTTCTTCGCTTCTGCATGTTCACATATATGGGTTTGGGAAGGCCAAAAAAATGTTATATAAGTCATCAATATAACATAACATTGTCTATATCTTATATAAAATAAAATTTCACCCTAAATTGATTCTCTTGGTTTGGTATAAGTAGGTCCAATATAGAACCATATATACCTCTAAATTGCATAAATTTGGTCAATTCAAATATAAGAGTTTCTAAATAATAATAGAAAAGATCATCAAGATGGAATTTATAATTATAATTACAATGATTCAGAGGGATCAACTACTCGAGGGTTATATTTTCAAACATTTCACACAAATCATCTCAACCAACATATTATTGAATGAATGGATTATATGTTGTAACCTGATTTTATGGACCTAGATAGCACAATATAAATTTTAATAATGATAAATTATTGACTGCAAATTTTTTTTATCTCTTTTATTTATAGCCATAATGTTTTCCTTATTCCCTAAAAGGAGGGTCATAATGGGTTAGAACTCATATTCTTCTAATGTCATCCTTTTTAGTTTCTACCATAACCAGTTTTATGAATTTTATGTTATTTTTTTAAATTATCAATTTTATGTCATGGGGATGAAAAAAGTATTCCTAGAGATTAGATACTAAAATTTTTACTTGGTTACAATTAATAAATTTTAACCCTATAGAGTAATATGTATCTTCCCCTAAAAAATTAAGTCCTTAAAATTCAGACTATTGTATCTTGTAATAATGGTCAAATATCTTTGACCAATGGTGAATAATTTTAATGGAAATCTGAGTAAAAAAAATATCAAGAATAAGGGGCTTAATATTTTTAAATGTATACTACCTCAATAACATGTGTATGTATATTAATGTACTGATGCTCAAAAAATATTTCATGCAATTTTGAGGTCATGTGATGGGGACTAATAATGTTCTAATAATATGAAATCATATTATTTAACTGAAAATAGGTATGAAGTTTGAATTTCTAACCATAATATAATTTTAATCTGATCAAATATATAATTTATGGAATGATATAAGTACACATGGGATTTTTAATTTTCATATTCGAATGATGGGTTCCACTATGATGTTTTTAGTTTTATATGAGGAATCAAGGACCCTCTAATTAGGGAAAAATATTCCTTTTTTTGGAAATTAAAAATATGGAGTCATGCATGTAATTACCAATAAGAAATGTACCTTATAGTTAATTACACTAATTACTAATATCCCTAAATGAATTATGGGGATTCAGACTATAAGGAATAAACTAGTATCATTAAAAGGATATGAAATAATGGGTTATGTACACTAATGGTTATGTTTTCATGCATTGAAAACATTTTTGGGGTAATGAGTTATAACCTAATAAATTTTTTTATCATTAGTACATGGTGATATGGAAAACATTTTGGTATAACATTTTCCTAGAAGGATGGGTCTAGAAAGCGTAGAAGGAATTATATTGGGGCTATATTGTGGGACCGATAATCATTTTCCTTTTTTTATCGTGATCAAAAAAATTTCCTTGTGTCATGAAATATGTTTAGTAAGATATTTCTGACTAGACATAATCTTGGGACACCCTTTATGGGTTTTCGACCTAAAAGTAATCACAGAATTATTTCTTCAATTTTTATGAGTGTTTTATTTTGGATCATTGAGGTTTGGTATTTTTGGTTCTAATGATTTGACCTAATTGTGAGATGGTATATCAAGTGGGGGTGAAATAGTCCCAACATTTATAGATAGAAAAATGATACTATAAAACATCTGCTAGAGGGGATCATCGAGTTTCTGGTCATTGTTCTTGGAACCTATGATTTTGGGTATAATTTAGGAACAACTATGAGAATAGTGTGATACGTTCTATCTATTTAGGGTGAAGAAAACACAAGGGGGAGAAGATATGATGTGATTGGAGATCCTGATGCAATTACAGACTATCTCAGGGAGGGGTGAATGCAGTTTAAGCTTATTGTTCTTGAATGATATATATTTTCAGTATAATGATAGATATATTCAATAATAAATATGATGACCAATTTTTTTTGTATGATCATGTGGAAATGTTTGCCCAATGTGAATGATTTGGGGAATCTTTTAGTATTGAAATGACCAAAACATGTCCAGGTAGTTTAATTCCAATGGTATTGGAATATTGTGATAGGGTGTGAAAACCTAAATGGGGATCAAGATCAAAGTTCACCCAAAAAATATTTAGTATGGAATGTAAATGATTTAAATCTTAACATAAAGTATTTTAATTAAGATGTAATGATAAGGGACTAGTATGTTGAGGATGACCACTGACCATTTTTTGAATTACTGGTTTCTCTGTAATGTTTTTAGTCTATATTGTAATTGGTGGACCTTATCTTCATTATGAAAACATTCCTCTAGTGCCCACTAGTGAATATGGTGGAACAAATTTCATTACCAAGAAGGATTCCTTTTATAATTGGTAATTCTCATTATACATAGACATTAAAAGTTCATTTCAATTCAAATAAATCAATGTAAGAAGTGTGGTTTATTGAAAGGGGATACTCAAAGAGTGATGGTTACATTCCAAACCCAAACCAATACATATTAGTATTTTCTAGGCCTTTGAAAAATAGTGGAAATGGATGGTGATCGATATCATTTCACATGACATATGGTTCATGAATCACTATTTATCCTATGATAGTAGGAATCAAGACTCAAATAGTTTTTATAAATGATATCTCTACCCATTTTTGAGTCTAATGTAAATGAATATACCAAAAATTTATGATCCTATCTTTTTCATGGGGCATTCATCAATTATTTTTTTGTTAAAACACTTTATGTTTTAATAAAATACATTTTCATAGAGAAATATCCACATTCATGGCATTAAGAGAGTTTTTATATTTTATGAGGGACCTGTAAAAGATGAGGTGGGGGAATATGGGAGGTGGTTTGTAGTGTTTCATGAATTATACAAAAACTGGCCAACTGTTGGGCTGCCTAATCACATGATAAGGCTATTAGAGTCTCACCATCTGTCATGTGAAACCCACCACCTAGTATTTGTGTATCGGGAGAATAGGTATCCAAAATTTGACCCATCAGCTAACATGTGTCATTTCTATCTAGACAATCCCATTGGATGATACCACCAAATAAACGTTGGGGTTTGGTTAGGATAGATTATTGTGCGAATTGATGGCCATTTTCTCCCCCATCCCCCTATCAATCCTCATTTACATTTGTTTTAACCCTAATGTAGGGTTTTCAATTTTATTAGGTTGCTTATATTTCTCTAGGATTTTAAAATGTCATTTAATTCCCTCTTGATCTTTGGATAAATATGTAAATTAT
Source organism: Viscum album (assembly GCA_963277665.1). NCBI lineage: Eukaryota > Viridiplantae > Streptophyta > Magnoliopsida > Santalales > Viscaceae > Viscum > Viscum album. The sequence goes on from OY728129.1 coordinate 944,009,387, forward strand.
GGAACCATTAAGACTCCCATGGATTTGATGAAATCCTCTTATCCTATCTGGAATTCCCTTTCTTTCATCCTTGATTTTATAGATCTATTATTCTAATTAGTGGTATTAATGATTTTTATGTTTTTCTGACACTCAATATTAGTTTCTCCACATCTATATAATTTATTTTAGTTGTCTAGAACCACTCCCCGACATTTATTTTATTTTATACAATTCAATGAATGTTATATTTTATGTATATCATCTTTATATAAATTACATGGTCCCAACTCAAATGATATATTTTTCTGATACTGAACAAGATGTTAATGAATCCATTAGGGATAATATAATCTATTTTATGGATCGTAGTGATAATAATATTTAAGGGGTGATTGTACTTATTATGAGAGAGTGTCTTAATAATGGGTGTGTTCAAGAGGATTTATGGTAATGGGAGTTGGATATGTGGGCATAGTGTGCCGGATTTTTCACCAATACAACACATTGATACTTTTTACAATAGCTTGGTAATGAGGTATTATATGGAGAGAAGGTTATATGATCATATCTATTATCATGTGTGTTTCTCTTTAGGGTTTTCATTAAACCACCTTATGTTTTCATTATCCTTTTTTAACATTATTATGACACTTTTTCATTGATTTAAGATAGGTTTTAGAGGTGTTTTGGTAATGTAAAAGATAAGGTAGCAAAAGATAAGAGGTGTTTTATAGTGTTCTAAACACTATAGATCAATTGAATAACCAATGAAGTAAACTTGCTAATAGGTAACCTACCCATTATCTTTGTAAGGATACTATATTTTAACTAGATAGAAAGTGAGACCTACTAGTTAGTCAGTCAATCTAGAAATAATTTCACTCCTATATGAAACTCACCGGCTACTCGATGGTGTTATAAACCAATATTGATCACTATTTGACACCACTAGTTGATTGGTGGGATAGACATGGGGTGGATAAGTGAGGGGATATATTTATTTTTTCCACCAAAAACACCCAACCTAATTAACCCATACTTTATCTACGGAGCAATGTCTTTTTATCATCAAGACTATCTCCCTCTCAACCTAGGGTTTCCCTCTTGTGCGACATTCATGAAGGGGGATTTCATTCTCTGGTGCCTCGCCCTCCCCCACCTTTTTCTCTCATCCTCTACCCTCTATTCTCCCTTCACTATTAACACATTATCCCCAGTTCTCGGTTCTTTTTCCATTGATAGTGTGTTTTCTTTTTGGATATGGGTGATACTGGTGAGGGGTCTATTTTCAATGCCTTAGGGAGATCAAAACTCCACTCTGAACCCACAATCCTTTTCATATCTCTTGGCCTAATCTGGCACGAAGGATTCAGAAGGGTTTTGGGACCAACGTTCAACAGTCTTGGTGCATCCAGAGTTATCCTTCCCTTGTCATTATGGTAATTTAAAAAAATTTCTATTCCACATAATTAGTGATGAATGGTTTTCGGTTTGTTGTTTTATTTTCTCTATGAACTCTCGGGTTTTGTTTCTTGTTTGGAGATGATTTCGATCTATCTTTCTGAATTTTTTTATGTGCATTTCGGGATGTTTTGGGGACCATCGACATTGAGTGGTGATTGGAATAGTCTCCCTATCAATGCCCCTAGTCTGATAAATTCTATGATCTTGCTCCATGATTCCACTACTATCTCCTAGTAAAATATGTGTGGTGGTTTCTATAGTTTTTTGGGATATGATCTCAAGAAAATATCAATTCTCTAGGTGGGTTATCTTGAGGTGGATTCTTCTCCATCATCAAGTTCATCCGAATTGATTTTCTATTTGTTAGTCGTTTTTTGTTTTTTCTATACACTAATATTGTGACGGTGAGATACATTATGTTTGAAATATTTCTGTAATGATGGTCTGTAATTATGGTTTGAATTAGAAATGGGATGAGCTCTAATTGGTTATCACCGGTAATTAGAGATGATTTAGGATGTCTGTAATCATTATGACAATGTGCTATGATAGGCCAATGATGTGATGTTAGTGGAAAGGTGATCTGGCTCTTAGATTCTGGGATTCTTAGGTGTCACACATTAGTCGCGTCTTGTTCGTCCCAATTTTTGGATTGTAATTTTAAAATTTAAATGGGGCTTTTGGGTTTATAATGTTGTGTTATGTTGTTGGATGATATTTTAAATTGATATCCAAATTTATGTGAGGTTGTCACTAAACCAAAAAGTTGTTTTTAATGTAAAAAATGTATTTGATTATAAATTTCCCAGTATTTCACCCAAATTCATGTAATGTGGTTTTTGAATGTTTTTTAGTGTAATGAATCTATTCTAAAATTCGAAATGTTTGGAATATTTTACGAAGTATGCCTCCAAATGAAGTACTGATTCAGCATGACATTTCAACACCTTTAGAGCCTCTGTATTGATTTAATAAGTATAAAATATATTATATATCATGTGCACATAAATTTCAAAAAATAATGGAATATCTCTCGAAAATTGAATCAGATTGAAATTACAAGAACATAATTAAACATTAAAATGTGATTTTCTCTATGAATGATATAAATTTTTATGTATTAAGAGTTCTGTTTGAGAGACTTCAAAGGAGGAATAATAACCAAAAAAATATATTATTATTTTATTGATTATTATTTGGATAAGACCTAACCCTCACTTATTTAATCATAGTTATAAGAAAACCATAGGCTTATCCATATAAATCAATATATTATAAATGATAGTGTAAGAGATACTTTTTTGGAAATCAATGGGATCATCACTTAGTGATTGGTAGTCCAAACTGTTAGCCTTTATCAACCATGTTCTTAGATATCAATGAAGAAAATTCTGTAGATTCGTTCCTCATCATTGGTCATTCCATGTCAATGGTAGGGGTTTTGTTTTTACTAGATCATTCCCCTTATTTATTATCTCATGTAGAATGTAAATTAATTCATTTAACAAATTAATTGATGGATTGATTGTGGATATTGGTTGATTTTTCCTTCCAATATTTATATATTTTCAACAATTGGTTAATCTTTGTTTATTCATTGAAATAATAATTTCATCCATCAATGGGTCATGGAAAACCTAGACAACCGTTGACATCCATTTTCTCACCATTTGTTATTGATTTTATCACCCCAGTTCTTCGAAAATTCACCATCAGCATTAATTTCAATGATGGTTTGACTATGTCTGGAAAAAATTTATTTTTACACAATTGTTCATTGGTAAAACGGATTGTTTATATGGGTTACGATTATGGATTAGAGTAACTATAATGGTATAATTAATAGAAATGTAGATCTAGGATTTGATTTTTGGTTTTTTCTAGAGGGATGTATTTTAAATAATGTGGTGTGATGGGAGACACATTCCAGATAGATCGTTGGCCATAATAACGCCACTGGTTATGGATTAGGTGCGGTTAACCCAATATTTGAGATCTATGGTGGATTTCACAGTTTAATCGAATGTGAAAATGGAATGGGAATGTATTAAAATGTTGAAATTACTTTCAATAAAAATAAAAATGACATGTTGTGTAGTTTGGATGAACACATGTTTTGTGGAAACACATATATGATAAATAGGGTTTTTATACAGTGATAAATATGACACACTATGTTAACCATGATTGGTGACCCAACATGTAAACCAGGGGTACATGGGCAAGAACACATCCAGTGCGTATGGGAACAATCAAATTACATGGACAAGACCAATGTACACTGAAATGGCCAGAGTACATGGGCATGGAATGAAGGAAACTGGAACATGGAAAAACTCATGAAGATCTAGGATGAGAGTGACACATTATTTACTAATTATATATGTGATGAACTCCTTATAGGGATATTTAGAGCCCCATACACTTCAACCATGTTATATAATAGTTGGTTATGTCAACATGGTAATTCACTATAAGGGTACAATGAGGCATCTCATACTCAGTATTGGATGAGTGATCCACTCTATGGGTTAGTTCTGGATTGATTCAAGTAACCATACATGTGGTATTGGGTATGACATTTTATTATTATTCCTATGTGGGGATAGGTATGTCATTACTTATTTTTAGTTCATTTGATCTCCAAACTAGTATGTCACTCTAGGTGGTCTTAGGTATCCATCAAAGTCCATGGGTGTGATCTTTGATCTATGTATCAACATCTTCTAAAATATTTCATGTTCCTTAGGCATAATGGAAATGATCTCATAGATATTATCTATTAGTTTTAGGATTATTTCAGGAGTTCTTTCTCTCATATGAGATTTACCTTGATGCCTTTAGAAAAATCCTTGGATGGAAGTATGTACAGGGACATTCATTGAGACTCTGTTTATATTATTCATTATATCTTTATTGTTATAATTCATTCCTATGATCTCTTTTTATTCAAATAATTTTATTGGGAGATTTCAGTGTTTCATGCTATCTATTTTTATACTCATCCTTACATGGGCTCTGCTTTCACATGTCATGTATTATGTAGATAATTATTTTTGGACAAAGTCTTTGTAGGACCGTCAGTAGGTAGATCATATTTATTCTAGCTAGATGCATAGTAAATCATTGTTAGAAAAAGATAAATCATGACCTCAATAATAAGTAATTGGTTCCAGGGATGAAGAAGGAGATGGTGGGATGCTTTTGTGATGATTCACGTATCAGAAATTTAATTATAAGCATCATAGGTCTGTTGGGTTACTACCACATTTTCCTAATCTATAATGGAAAAGGATGATTCAACTATGTACTACATAATAGGATTACATTGGATACCATGAATGAAATATATAGTATGGGTAATCATTGATCAACTGAGGAATGTATCCCACTAATTACCGATAAAGGAGACATTGACCCTCAATGACTAGTATAGTTTCTATGTGTAGAAGGTTATCTAATTACATGAAATTTTTAGGAGTATAAATTTTTAACTAGATAACTACTCTACATAAATATTCTAATGGGGCCTTTAAAAGAAATTGGGATTTATATTTTTCTTGTATATCCTACCATCCTCATAATGGTGGATAATCGGAATGTACAATTATATTTCTTGATTATATGATGTCAGTCTACGTTTTTTATTTGGTTTCATATGAGAGTATTATATTTTACTCATTTTGTTATGATATAATAATGACTTACATGAATTGATCCATATGGATCCTTTAATAGATATGTGTAGAGTGTTATTATAGTCACTTCTTTACTGGTTAGAGGTGGGTGAGTTTGCATTCATTGGACCTAGTCTTGTGTAAGAGATTTTAACGCATGTTCTTTTGATCAGGAAGCAATTGGTAACCACACAGTGATGGGAGATATCATACAATCAAAATTGGATATGACTTCTTGTGTTTAAGTTGGATCATTAGAAATATAATTAGGTGTCTCCCATGAAATGGAAACATAGTATTAGGAAATAAGGAATCAATCACCAGGGTTCACTTGGACACTTGAGATAGTGGAGACGTTTAGTCCTTTGCTGTAAAAATTTCACCTTCCATACTTATATAGTTTTATTCATGATATATTACATGTGTAACAACATCAAATATAGAACCCATATCCCTATGATGTGATATATGTTAGTAGCATCAATATGCATATTGATTCTTCCTTTGAGGATCTTCCGATTTGTATTTTGAACCTTAGTTAGAAAAAAACATCCAGGTAAATTTGCACCTCTTATTTGAGTGTAATTTTATCATTGGAATTTTGAAGAGGGGACCAAGAAGTGGGAGTCATATATCCAGTAATAGTGGTGTAAATTTTTCACTGGTATCCCATAGTGATTCTTTGGTGCACTTGTTATGGATTATATTTTATATAGTGGCTTTATTATAAGATCTTGTATTTTTTTACATGTGTTTGTATTTATGTTTTTTATATCAACATTCATTTTGGATAAAACATTTTATCGTTGGTGAAAGAGAATCATCCATGGTATTAAGTGAGGGTTTATTGGTGCTGGGTGTCCCAGAATATATGTTAGTTTGTGATGGGGTTAGATTGAACTATTGTATACATAGAAGATCCACTAGATAGTAAATTTAGTCCACTAACTATATGGTTCTTTTCCCAGTATCCTGGTAAGTCTACAAGACCACTATGGTCTTACTGGCGAGACCTATTATCTAGATGATGATACTGGAATGAATGTGGCTCATATAGGAGACCTAGTGGCCACCTAGTGGGGTTCAAAAACATGAATACTAACCAGTTAACTCCACTAAAAATCTAGTGGTTCCCAATGACCTACCAGTGTGGTCGGCAAGCTAGCCTAGTGAGGTTATAGATGATATTTTTCCTCATGGAAACACCCTCTTAAGACAAATTAACCACTATTTAAACCATGATTCACAGAATTTAATTTGTATTATCTCTCCAGATCTCTACAATATTCGTAAATAATTTTTATTATCCTCTTGATAATTGGTTCAATCTAATAATATTCGAATTGGTACATCTCTCAAGTGTTTAATAAATCCTCTTGTCTTCTCATGGATTCTATGTTTTCTATCCATGATTGTATATATAATTCACCATCAACATGGGGATAATTTTGTTTCATATTTATCTAGTATTGAACATAATTTCTCCTATTGTTTATTCTTGAGGTGGTTGTTCTGGTATAACATCATAACACCTTTTTCATTTTCTATTTTGTGAAATTAGTGTGATCAAACCAGAACACAATGTGTTTAATATATCAAGTTTTATAATTTTTTTAAAACATAATGCGTAGACCACCATGGATCCCATTTATTCTATGGTTGTTTTATCGAGACATACGACCACTCTAGAGGTGTTCCAACCATTGATACTGACTGGAAATTTGGTTGATTGAACCTGTATTTCTTGTTAATTGTCACAAATTTATGGTGAATTGGATTGATAATTTGAATTTTAATTTCTTCAAAATTGATTTAAATGAGTGTTAAATAATAAATTAGATTAAATAGTTAAATTTAATACTAATTTTACTGATCATTTTATTATGATAGAATATAGAATATGTGGTTTATAAATGGTAATTTTCCATGTTTGAAATATGAACTGGAATTGTTACAATGTTTATGATAATTCATTACCTGGATTAATGAAACTAAGTGTTGATAATTGGTAATGTGCATAAAATTAACCCACATGGATTATGGTCATATTGTTTCATGTTTTAATTGTCACGACCCGCCCTCGGGGTCCGTGCCGTGACTACCCCAAGCCCGCCTTCCATAGGCCAGGGGCTTGCGACTAGCACCAAGGCGTAAATCCCGGTAAAAAAAAGGGAAGGCATTGCCTTTGAAAAGTAACAAACACCGCAGAGTAAGCAAGCGGAAAGTAAACACTAAACAAAGCAGAGTACAACTGAAAGTGCGGAAAAGTAAATGGGCCAGAATACAAACCCAAACTAAAAGTAAAGTACAACTCGAAAGGGAAAACAGCAACTGAAAAGTAAAAGCCTCTACACCGAGCTGTCCACTGGAAATCCCACCTGAAGGGTGGGTACAGATAGCTCCTCTCCTCCACGGGTCCCGCCGTCCGCTCCGTGCACGTCCCGCCCAGTGGTCCACCTCCGGGTACCGTCCCGCTCTGCAAGCCTCAGCTAAGGTCAACGTTGTCCGTCGTCTGCAACCAACACAACGTAGTGCGGGCAAAGCCCGTGCAGGGGTGAGTATAAGCTACTCAGTAGGGACCCCGAGACCCCTGAAGGTCTCTCAAATCCACAAAGGATAAACCACGAAGAAAAGTAACAATCACGAAGTAATAACCGACACTTCTTAGGTATATGCCCATACATATACCTAAGTCATCAATTCAAATACGCTCTAACCTCCGAGCCCAAGTACAACTCAGTCCACACAGGAAAGTAAACGTATTCCACACAGGAAAGCAAAACGTAATCCACACAGGATTGCACAACACAATCCACACAGGAAAGCAATAGGATTCAGATCACACAGGTATACTTTTTCATAGGACGATAAAGATGATCACTGATCCATCTAAGTCGTCGGACCCACGAAGGATCGATAGGTAACTAACCCCCGCAATGACCCACACAGGATCGGGCCCGCACAGGACCTGTAGGCGCTGGCTCACACAGAACCGCTGAGCGCAAGGACCCACACAGGATCGGGCCCACACAGGACCTGTAGCACTGATCCATGTAGGATCGCTGAGTGCTGAAGTCGTCGTCGTCGAATCCACACAGGATCTCTGTACTGTCGTCGTCGCAGTCACAGTGGCAGTAGTAGTCGTAGAAGTAGAACAGTCGCAGCCAGCACTAGGGTTCCCGCTCATAGCAAGCTCGTTCGGAGGGTCCGCTCCACGAGCCGAGAGGCTGATACATCAACTGTCACGAAGATCAGAGTTGATGTATCCAAAAGTTCCGTATCGTCAACAGGAACTCAACGCAACAGACGGCGCGTAGATCGGACGCCCGGTCTGAGAGTTATTGGCATTTTCGTCTCCGGGGCCCGGTTGATTTTTAAGGAAAAACCAACCCGACCGTACTCCACCTGCGTCCAAACCTCGGTCGGAGTATGCCAAAAGATTCGTCTCACTAAGAGGGACACAACACAGCTGACGGCACGTCAATCGGACGTCCGTAGCTCAAGATATGAGCGTTTCCGCTCCGAAGGCCCAGTTGGTTTCGTGAACGAACCAACCCGGCCGAACTCAAAGTAAACCGAAACCTTGAGTGCGATATACCGAAACGACCGTCTCGATCCAAGTATTGCGTTGCCGCAGACGGTTCGTCATTCAAAGGTCCGAGGCTCAAGATATGGCCAAAAGACCGGAACTGGTTCGAAACGGGGGGGGTCCGGGTCCGGGCCGACCCGGCCCGACCCCCCCCTGGGGTGGCCCGGCCGGACGGACGACCGGCGGTGCGGCGGCGCGGCGGCCTGGCGCCTGGCGCCGCACGTGGTGGGCACGCGGGGGGCTAAGCCCCCGCTGATTGAGAGGCGGCGCGGCCTTTGTGCCGCGCCTTTGCAACAAAACGGCCCCCACGTGGGGGCCGGTTTTGGAGAAATAAACCGGGGGGCTGCTGCCCCCCCTTCATGGAACCGCCCCCCTCTTAAAGAGGGGGGTTTTATACGCTGGCCGGGGGATTAATTCCCCCTGTTTAACGTCATTCGGCTGGCCACCTGGCCGGCCGGTTTTCTCCAACGGGACCGGAAATTCCGGTCCCCTCTTCGGCTTCCGACGCCGGCGGCCCGACCGCCAGTCTTCTCATCCCGCCGGGGCCCGGAACCGGCCGCGGTCTCCTCGTCCCGCTGCGGCCCGGAACCGGCCGCGGTGTTCGTCGTCCGGCATGGTGCGACGGCACCGCGCCCCTTTGCCGTGCCTTGATTCCTTTTAACGTGGCGCGACGGCGTCGCGTTCTTGAAGATTCTTCCTCGGTGTGGCGCGACGGCGCCACGCAAAATATTAGCACGATTATCCGCGTGGTGCGATGGCACCACGCCACTTTCTTCCACCCGTAAGAATAAACAAGAACGATGGAGGGGGTTCGGCCGTGTTCGTGCGGTCTGGCCCCCTCACGTTAAAATAATAACGCAACTTTAAATAATTCAAAGCCACACGTTAGACTTGCTAAATTCACGATCAAGAATAAAATAATTAAACCAAAAAAAAATCAACAACCCCTACCTTGGTATAAGGTTCGAAGATTTGTCTACATTCCGCGGAAGACGACGTCGCGGAGGTCGGGCGTCGCAGTCGTCGTTCGTCAAATCCGTTAACGAATGGATGCGTCCGATGCGATACGTCGTTGGCGAAACTTCTCAAGTCGACGAAGGAAAACCGAGGAGGAAGCGGTGTCTCCCTTTCTTTGACGTAGAGAGAAGATAGAACGGCATGTCGGTGTTTTTCGCGTTCTTCAAGGAGGAAGATGAAGTTCTTCAAAGTGTAGAACTCTTCTTCTCTCAAATCTCTACACAACACAGCAACTCCCAAAATAAAATAAGCTACACCTTATTTTATTTTCACTTTGCCAACCTTTCAACATTCAAAAGTTGAATTCATTACATTAATTAAAATCTAGAGTTGTCAAAAAATTAAATGAAGAGATAAGTTGGCAAGAATTAATGTAGGGGAGAGCCACATAATTTAAGAGGGGGTTTAGAGGGGTTAGGGAATTTGAAAAGGTGGGGGCTCGTGTGAGCCCCACCTCCCTCATAACCACACATGGGAAGTTGGGTGGTTGTGGGCCCCACCAACAACTTCCCATGAGAGAGTCTAACCACCACGAATAAAATAAAATTCACACACAATTTTATTTTACTTATCTTTTAATCCTCAAAACTAACTTTCAACCCGCAACAAACGCAACTTCCGAAAAGGTCTCAATTAGCGAATTTCGGCGCTGCGAGTTCATCAGTGCCCTCGGATTTCAATTCCGAGCACCGGATCAAAAGTTATGAAAACCCACTCGTTCGTTCACTGAACGTACCCGAGCCAAACTTCGGAAATTGATTCCGGGCACTCCGGGCCTCGGAATCAAGTTCCGTCTGAAACCGCGCTCTTGTAAAATTCTAAAGAAAATTAAGAAAAAATTTCCCTTGAATTTTACGGGTCTTTACATTACTCCCACCTCAGGGCTTTACGTCCCCGTAAAGATACATCAAGAACTAGGGAAACAAATGAGGGTACTGAGCACGCATCTGAGCCTCCCGCTCCCATGTGCTCTCCTGGAGATTCCCGTGCTGCCATCTGATGCGCACAAGAGGAATCGATCGCCCACGCAGGACCCGCTCCTGTCGATCCTCTATCTCCACCGGGACCTCCGCAAAAGTTGCCCCATCGTCAACGTCTAGCTCCCCATGATCAATGATGTGCGTCGGGTCGTGCACGTATCTCCTCAACTGGGATACGTGGAAGACGTCGTGCACCCGGTGCAACTGAGGTGGTAGAGCCAGGCGATAATCCACCTCACCAATCCTGCTGAGAATCTGGAAGGGTCCGATGAAGCGCGGAGATAACTTGCCGCCTCGGCCAAATCTCCGAATACCACGTCGAGGTGAGACCCGCAAGAAGACGTGGTCATCATCCTCGAACTCCAGTGGCCTCCGCCTCCTGTCAGCATATGACTTCTGCCGGCTCTGAGCTGTCCTCATCCGCTCCTGGATGACCTGGACCTTCTCTGTCGTGGCCTAGACCATCTCCGGTCCCACGAGTGCTGACTCCCCAGGGTCTGTCCATCACAAAGGAGATCTACATGGTCGGCCGTACAACGCCTCGTACGGTGCCATCCCGATGGTGGAGTGGTAGCTGTTGTTGTAAGTGAACTCCACCAAGGGTAGGTGGTCCTCCCAGCTACAACCAAAGTCGAGGACACATGCGCGGAGCATGTCCTCGAGAGTCTGAATGGTCCTCTCCATCTGACCATCCGTCTGAGGGTGAAAAGCTGTGCTAAGACGTAGTTGCGTCCCGAACGCCTCCTGCAACCCCTTCCAAAGCCGGGAAGTAAAGCGGGCATCTCGATCGGAGACTATAGATGATGGCACGCCATGGAGCCGCACAATCTCCTGAACGTAGAGACGTCCCAAGCTCTCTACTGAGCCCTTCTCTCTGATGGGTAAGAAGTGTGCCGACTTGGTGAGTCGGTCAACAATCACCCAGATGGAGTCGTGACCTCTGGAAGTGCGTGGAAGTCCAGTCACGAAGTCCATAGATAAGCCGTCCCACTTCCACTCCGGAACCTCCAAGGGCTGTACCAAGCCTGCTGGTACCTGATGCTCTGCCTTCACCTGCTGGCAGGTGAGGCATCGAGAAACGAACTCTGCTACAACCTTCTTCATGCCCGGCCACCAGTGCTGTCGTCTGAGGTCCTGGTACATCTTCGCCACTCCAGGATGTACCGCCAAAGGAGAAGTGTGAAACTCTCTCAGCACTTCCTCTCGCAAAGCAACTGGTACCATGGTACGTCCTCTGAAAAGGATGTCGTGCTCTGCTCCAAGGGAGAAACCATCAGGTGCCTGTCCCGAGGATATCTGTGCACGCCGTGTCTCACAGTCAGCGTCCTCACGCTATGCCTCTCTGACCCGCTGCAGTAGTGGAGGAGTGACTGTGAGAGACTGAAGAAAGGCTGCTCCATCTCTATCCACGAAGGATATCTACAAAGAGGCTAGCTGCTCTGTCGCCTCCTCAAGTAGCTGAATGCCCGTCCTCCTGCTGAGGGCATCGGCTACTACGTTCCCCTTACCAGGAGTATAGACTATCTCAAAGTCATAGTCCTGGAGGAACTCGAGCCATCGCCGCTGTCTCAGGTTCAGGTCCTTCTGCGAGAAGATATACCTGAGACTCTGATGATCGGAAAATACTGTAAAGCGCTCGCCCATCAGATAGTGTCGCCATGTCTTCAGAGCGAAGACCACTGCTGCTAACTCCAGGTCATGGGTAGCGTAGTTCTGCTCATGCGGCCTCAACTGACGTGATCCATAGGCGATCATGGCCCGCTCCTGCATCAGAACACATCCGAGTCCGGTCCCTGATGCATCGCAGTAGACTATGTACCCTACTCCCTCCTCAGGCAACCTCAAGATAGGTGCGCAGGTCAATCTCTGTCTCAGCTCATGGAAGCTCTGCTGACATCTGTCTGTCCATACGAAGGGTTTCCCCTTCTTCGTCAAAGCTTTGAGTGATGCCGCAACTCTAGAGAAGTCTGGCACGAATCTCCGATAATATCCAGCTAGTCCCAAGAAACTCCGAACCTCAGTCACGCTCCTGGGTGGCTCCCAAGCTAACACAGCCTCAATCATCACGGGATCCACTGCAACTCCCGCCTCAGGGATAACGTGTCCCAAAAAGTGGACCTCACGTATCCAGAACTGGCACTTCGAGAGCTTACCATAAAGCTGGTGCTCTCGGAGTGTGTCAAGAACAACTCGCAAGTGATAGGCGTGCTCCTCCTCTGTCGTAGAGTAAATCAGAATGTCGTCGATGAAGACCATGACAAACCGATCGAGGTATGGCTGAAAGATCATGTTCATGAGAGCCATGAACACTGCTGGGGCATTGGTTACACCGAAAGGCATAACCAAGAACTCATAGTGGCCATACCGATATCTGAAGGCTGTCTTCTGCACATCCTCGTCTCTGACTCTGAGCTGATGATAGCCTGACCTGAGGTCTATCTTCGAGAACCACCGTGCTCCCATGAGCTGATCAAAGAGGTCATCAATACTCGGTAGCGGATACTTGTTCCTCACTGTCACCTGGTTCAGGCGACGATAGTCAACAGAAAGTCGCAAGCTCCCGTCCGCCTTCTTGGCGAACAATAACGGGGAAGCCCAGGGTGAAACACTGGGTCGGATGAACCCCTTGCCCTGCAAGTCCTCCAACTGTACCCGTAGCTCCCGAAGCTCGGCGGGGGCCATCCGATATGCTGGAGTGGATATCGGGGCTGTCCCGGGGTACAAGTCAATATAAAAGTTTACCTCTCTGCGAGGAGGTAGCCCTGGAACGTCGTCGGGAAAAACGTCCGCAAACTGATCCACCACTGCAGGAAACCAGGACTCCGCATGTCAACTGCTCCAAGGATAAGGCTAGCAAACTGATGAGTGATGGGCTGTCCTCTCCTCCGCGGATGTCCATCCTGTGCTGCTAAGGCTCCCTTCTCGCCGGTGAAGGTGAAACTGCTCCCGTCGGTGCGTACACATCGCACCTTGCACCTAAAACAGTCAATCTGTGCATGGACCGTAGATAGCCAATCCATGCCCAAGATGACGTCGTAAGGCCTCGACGCTGCTACAAGAAGATCCCAGCCGAAGCTCTCGCCTCCTAGAGTAAGCTCACACTACCGGCACCAGTGCGTAATCGTCGAGTCTGCTCCCGTAGGAGTCTCTAGCCGTAAGGATCGAGCCAACGGCTCTGTCGGAATCTCCGAGCTCCGAACAAGGGCAGCGGCTATGAAAGAGTGACTCGCTCTTGTGTCTATAAGAACTGCAGCAAGGGTGGAATAGACATAGATAGTACCTCGAATCATCTCGGGTGCGCCATGGTCGTAGGCCTCTGCTGCCTGGAGCTGTGCCTGTCGCTGCCCGCCAGCTCCCTGTGGTCGGGGTGGACCTCCTGGTGGTGGTGGTGGCAGAGCCTCAAAGCGTCGCCCTCCACCGGCTGCTCGTCCAGCTCCTCTGCCTCATCCGCCTCCTCCCTGAGGACCGCCACGGTCGACCCTCTGCCTCTGCCTCGGTGGTCCATCAACTGACTGCTGCTCCTCGGCACGGCGGGTCGGGCAGTCGCGAGCCATGTGGCCCTGCCCGCCGCCCGAGTAGCACTGTCTGCCTCTCGTAAGACTGGCTCCGCGCTGTGTGTCCCGCACTGCTGAGCCAGTGCCCTGAGATCGTCTGCCTGAAGGTCTGGTCTGTCTGGACCTCTGAGTCATCCGTCGACTGCCTGCTGCAGATGACTCTGCCACGTGCCGCCCCGCGGTGGGTCTCTGTGCTGTTGTAGACTCAGCAAGGAAGCTCTCGATCAGAAGGGCCCGCTCCAGTACTCCTGTCTGAGTCGGTATGCTGAGGTAGATCAGCGATGCCCTGATCTCGTGTCTCAAACCCTGATCGAAGGTCCGGGCCCGGAAGAATGGGTCCCGTACCATGTCAGTCGAGTAGCGCGAGAGATCGGTAAATCTCGCCGAGTACTGAGCGACCGTCATGCTGCCCTGCCGCAGCTGTAGAAGCTCCTGGATACGCACCACACGAAGGGTGGCTGGGACGAACTCCGAGCGGAAAAGGCTCTCAAAGTCCGTCCAAAGAAGAGATGCCTCATCGTGCACCTGGAGCATCAAGCTCCACCATCGTCCTGCTGCTGCGTGTAGTAGGCTCGCAGCGAGGATCACCATGAGGTCTGCTGGTGTCCTCACTAGCCTAAACACTCGAACCACTGCCTCCAGCCAGTCCTCTGCTGCCTGGGGATCCGTCTCCCTGCGGAACCTGGGCGGTCGCTGGCGCTGAAACTCATGCAGTGCGCTGAGGCGACGTGCATCGTCAGCGGCTGCTGCTGGAAGCATCGGGGGCTCGGCGGGTAAAGCTACCGCCGGTGCCACTACTGGCAAAGGGCCCTGCACCGAGGCCTCGTCGCTCGGCGGGCTGTCGTCTCGCTCGACTCTCGGAACCCTAGCTGGCTGTCGTCGTGGGGCCATCCTGAAAAGGAAAAAGGTGCGCCACGGTTAGAACAGTATACCTGGTGAGCTGATATAAGTAATCACAAAGAAAACTTTGAAACACACACGCAAACAATGTTTTCGTGCATTAAGTCGGAAATCAGAAGTCAGGGTCCTGGTGTAAGGATACGTCGGCCGCCACACCAACACTGGACTCCCTGGACTGATAACCACACTCAATACGCTAAACATTATTGCTTCACATAGAAAAGATCAGAGTTTGCGGTAGAACCGATATCCTCTGATACCAATTTGTCACGACCCGCCCTCGGGGTCCGTGCCGTGACTACCCCAAGCCCGCCTTCCATAGGCCAGGGGCTGGCGACTAGCACCAAGGCGTAAATCCCGGTAAAAAAAAGGGAAGGCATTGCCTTTGAAAAGTAACAAACACCACAGAGTAAGCAAGCGGAAAGTAAACACTAAACAAAGCAGAGTACAACTGAAAGTGCGGAAAAGTAAATGGGCCAGAATACAAACCCAAACTAAAAGTAAAGTACAACTCGAAAGGGAAAACAGCAACTGAAAAGTAAAAGCCGCTACACCGAGCTGTCCACTGGAAATCCCACCTGAAGGGTGGGTACAGATAGCTCCTCTGCTCCACGGGTCCTGCCGTCCGCTCCGTGCACGTCCCGCCCAGTGGTCCACCTCCGGGTACAGTCCCGCTCTGCAAGCCTCAGCTAAGGTCAACGCTGTCCGTCGTCTGCAACCAACACAACGTAGTGCGGGCAAAGCCCGTGCAGGGGTGAGTATAAGCTACTCAGTAGGGACCCCGAGACCCCTGAAGGTCTCTCAAATCCACAAAGGATAAACCACGAAGAAAAGTAACAATCACGAAGTAATAACCGACACTGCTTAGGTATATGCCCATACATATACCTAAGTCATCAATTCAAACACGCTCTAACCTCCGAGCCCAAGTACAACTCAGTCCACACAGGAAAGTAAACGTATTCCACACAGGAAAGCAAAACGTAATCCACACAGGATTGCACAACACAATCCACACAGGAAAGCAATAGGATTCAGCTCACACAGGTATACTTCTTCAGAGGACGATAAAGATGATCACTGATCCATCTAAGTCGTCGGACCCACGAAGGATCGATAGGTAACTAACCCCCGCAATGACCCACACAGTATCGGGCCCACACAGGACCTGTAGGCGCTGGCTCACATAGAACCGCTGAGCGCAAGGACCCACACAGGATCGGGCCCACACAGGACCTGTAGCACTGATCCACGTAGGATCGCTGAGTGCTGACGTCGTCGTCGTCGAATCCACACAGGATCTCTGTACTGTCGTCGTCGCAGTCACAGTAGCAGTAGTAGTCGTAGCAGTAGAACAGTCGCAGCCAGCACTAGGGTTCCCGCTCATAGCAAGCTCGTTCCGAGGGTCCGCTCCACGAACCGAGAGGCTGATACATCAACTGTCACGAAGACCAGAGTTGATGTATCCAAAAGTTCCGTATCGTCAACAGGAACTCAACGCAACAGACGGCGCGTCGATCGGACGCCCGGTCTGAGAGTTATTGGCATTTTCGTCTCCGGGGCCCGGTTGGTTTTTAAGGCCAAACCAACCCGACCGTACTCCACCTGTGTCCAAACCTCGGGCGGAGTATGCCAAAAGATTCGTCTCACTAAGAGGGACACAACACGGCTGACGGCACGTCAATCGGACGTCCGTAGCTCAAGATATGAGCGTTTCCGCTCCGAATGCCCGGTTGGTTTCGTGAACGAACCAACCCGGCCGAACTCAAAGTAAACCGAAACCTTGAGTGCGATATACCGAAACGACCGTCTCGATCCAAGGATCGCGTTTCCGCAGACGGTTCGTCATTCGGAGGTCTGAGGCTCAAGATATGGCCAAAAGACCAGAACTATTTCGAAACGGGGGGGTCCGGGTCCGGGCCGACCCGGCCCGACCCCCCCTGGGGCGGCCCGGCCGGACGGCCGGCCGGCGGTGCGGCGGCGCGGCGGCGGCGCGGCGGCCGCGACGGCCTGGCGCCTGGCGCCGCACGAGGTGGGCACGCGGGGGGCTAAGCCCCCGCTGATTGAGAGGCGGCGCGGCCTTTGTGCCGCGCCTTTGCAACAAAACGGCCCCCACGTGGGGGCCGGTTTTGGAGAAATAAACAGGGGGGCTTCTGCCCCCCCTTCATGGAACCGCCCCCCTCTTAAAGAGGGGGGTTTTATACGCTGGTCGGGGGATTAATTACCCCGGTTTAACGTCATCCGGCCGGCCAGCTGGCCGGCCGGTTTTCTCCAACGGGACCGGAAATTCCGGTCCCCTCTTCGGCTTCCGACGCCGGCGGCCCGGCCGCCGGTCTTCTCATCCCGCCGCGGCCCGGAACCGGCCGCGGTCTCCTCGTCCCGCCGCGGCCCGGAACCGGCCGCGGTGTTCGTCGTCCGGCACGGTGCGACGGCACCGCGCCCCTTCGTCGTGCCTTGATTCCTTTTAACGTGGCGCGACGGCGTCGCGTTCTTGAAGATTCTTCCTCGGCGTGGCGCGACGGCGCCGCGCAAAATATTTGCACGATTATCCGCGTGGTGCGACGGCACCACGCCACTTGCTTCCACCCGCAAGAATAAACAAGAACGATGGAGGGGGTTCGGCCGTGTTCGTGCGGTCCGGCCCCCTCACGTTAAAATAATAACGCAACTTTAAATAATTCAAAGCCACACGTTAGACTTGCTAAATTCACGATCAAGAATAAAATAATTAAACCAAAAAGAAATCAACAACCCCTACCTTGGTATAAGGTTCGAAGATTTGTCTACGTTCCACGGAAGACGACGTCGCGGAGGTCGGGCGTCGCGGTCGTCGTTCGTCAAATCCATTGACGAAGGGATGCGTCCGATGCGATACATCGTTGGCGAAACTTCTCAAGTCGACGAAGGAAAACCGAGGAGGAAGCGGTGTCTCCCTTTCTTTGACGTGGAGAGAAGATAGAACGGCGTGTCGGTGTTCTTCGCGTTCTTCAAGGAGGAAGATGAAGTTCTTCAAAGTGTAGAACTCTTCTTCTCTCAAATCTCTACACAACACAACAACTCCCAAAATAAAATAAGCTACACCTTATTTTATTTTCACTTTGCCAACCTTTCAAAATTCAAAAGTTGAATTCATTACATTAATTAAAATCTAGAGTTGTCAAAAAATTAAATGAAGAGATAAGTTGGCAAGAATTAATGTAGGGGAGAGCCACATAATTTAAGAGGGGGTTTAGAGGGGTTAGGGAATTTGAAAAGGTGGGGGCTCGTGTGGGCCCCACCTCCCTCATAACCACACATGGGAAGTTGGGTGGTTGTGGGCCCCACCAACAACTTCCCATGAGAGAGTCTAACCACCACGAATAAAATAAAATTCACACACAATTTTATTTTACTTATCTTTTAATCCCCAAAACTAACTTTCAACCCACAACAAACGCAACTTCCGAAAAGGTCTCAATTAGCGAATTTCGGCGCTGCGAGTTCATCGGTTCCCTCGGATTTCAATTCCGAGCACCGGATCAAAAGTTAGGAAAACCCGCTCGTTCGTTCACCGAACGTACCCGAGCCAAACTTCGGAAATTGATTCCGGGCACTCCGGGCCTCGGAATCAGGTGCCGTCTGAAACCGCGCTCTTGTAAAATTCTAAATAAAATTAAGAAAAAATTTCCCTTGAATTTTACGGGTCTTTACATTAATATTTGAAAGGCTTGAATATTGTTTCATTGTTTTTTACTTATAAAATCCTTTTTATTAAGGGAATTCACCTAAGGTGTTATGTCATATCAGAATGTATGTGTCCCATGAATGGGAAATTGAACATTATCATTTGATTCTATTTCCCTTAGTACAATATATCATCATGTAAAAATGTAATTGTCTCTACCATTGGCATTCAGATAGATCCTGGTATGTGATTGTTACATTTCCATTTGCATGGTATTGTACCTTAGGATGACGTAAGTGGATCTTGAATTGCAATTCATTTAGATCCCAATATTTCTTATTTTCATGATTATTGAGGGTGAGATGCATGTTTACATAGTAAATAACACGGTGGATTTATCCTAATAAGGTTATTCCACCAAAAGTATTAGTGATATTTCCTAGGTATGATGATTCACTAGTTCACAGAGATATTTTGCATTGTGTAGTAGTAGATTTTAAAGACCCTTTTTTCCAAACATGATCTCATGGGTTGGATGTTTTATTTGACATTAAGAATTAATTTTTAATCAAAATCCATGTTTATATAATATTTAATGTACTATATATACATACTAGATTGTTTAGACACTAAGGTTTCCATCTTATAGTGTTATACTCATATCATATTTAGTCTTCAATTTGGAACCCATGAAAAATTCACAGATGCAGGTTCAGATAATGGAATGGGAACCCCAAACATGATCGATTTTTTTGACGTGTGGGATTGGACCCTAGAGATAGGATTGTGTATAGGATGCGAGATTGAGTATTTTGATTCTTTATGGAGTTTCTATTTTTAGTTTACTTATATAACTATCCTCACATTATATGTATAGGAATATATAAAGGCATGACATGATTTATTATTATTATTATTTGGTTGTTTTTTTCTTAGGGATGTCTAGTTGGAGTTGGATATGTTTAGATGAATATTGGTTTGAATGTTTATATTTTTTATCTTATTCCCACTAATATTGTAACTTTGATCCAGAGAGTATACTCTCCCAACAATATACCTTACACCATATCTCATATTTTGTATAATCTGGAAAATGGGAAGGTGATCATGATGTCGCATGTCTATATATCTCGACCACATGAGGATGCATTAGACTATGACATTAAAATACCCTAGTGGGATTTACATATTAACTATATTTCTATATGGGACCCAGAAAAGTGATATGTGTGTTACTACATATACCATGACTTATGAGTGAATACATATGTAGTTTTTGTGATATCTCTACAATGATCTAGGCCATATGAAGGAAAATTTAATTTTTATATACAAGTGTGGGACTAAAACTACAATATACTCTATGATTATACCTAATATAGGATATTTTGGTTTCTATACATGATGACTTATTGTATGTCTAATATGGGGGCCCAAAATAAATATGGTTAGCCAATTCTATGATTTAGTTGTACAAATAGGGCTATTTTTATCGTAGGATGGACTTATATATGGGGGACATACCTCACATACACTTAAACAGATCATGTACTCGTATATTGGAATTTGAATACATAAGATAGACCAACCATGACATTTTTAAGTCCTGTTTGATGGATCATATGTCATGTAGTTTAAAATCATTGGACATGGACCAAGGTTTCATATAATTAAAATGTAATGCATCAAGGAAATTTATATAGTGGATTATTAATTGACATGGATAAAAAATGAAGTTAAACATATTCACCACATTATTCAATCCATGATATAGAATATAATTATATTGATCAGTTCCAAATATTAGGATGAAATTGGAGTTTATTTGGTTAAGTCGTTAGTTAAATGATTGATGATTCAAGTCTCGCTACATGTCATTTAATGTATAAATATATCCCTGGTTGACTTGACACATCACCTAACTTCGCCCTCCTTAAGGTCTAAGTCACGATCATGATTGTCAATGGTTGATGAAAAGAACTCAATCGTCATAGTTTAACATTTTGGAATGGTTTCACCCCTATTAATTAAGTATAACACATCCATGAATTAGAAATATACATGAAAAAATAAGAAACACCAATTACTAAATTTATCCAAATATAATTAATATTGGAATTTACAAAAACAGATATCATGGCCATCATCACTTCATTATTTATAACAAGAAGTAAAACAATATCGATAGTCAACATAATCAAAAATAAAAATATGGTTAAGACTAAAGATGCCACTACATAATATCCCCAACAACCCAAAATACAAAAAGATGTACACATGAACTATACTCCATGAGACTAACATCTCCGAAATCTCCAAACAACTTTTGATAATGGTAGGTAGAAAGATCAACTGAAATTCAATGTGGCCTTAACATTACCTATTTACTATAGAACAATGTTTTCATATTCCCCAATCCATTTATATAATGTGGTACCATATTCATATTAGATAACATAATGGATATATATAAGCCCTTTATCTATAAAATTTAAAAAAATACATCAAAAAAACCTTTCAAAACAAATACCGTTTGAAAACATTCATTCAAAATTCTATTGGTTTTCAAAAAAAACATGTTTTGAAAACAAGGATCAACATGGATAAGTAATATAGAAGTGAAACCATAAATAATAGTCAACTGAATAATAATAAGAAAATTATTTATAAATTTTTTTTATGCATAAGTACATTAGAATGCATCTCAATCAGGGCATAACTAATATTTATCATGGGCTCTAACCTTTGGGATTAAGTATCAAATAGTATGATACATTATTTTCTAGTTTTACAAGAATGTATAATAAGTTTTTAATATTCTTAATTTAACATGGGGGTCTACATTTTTCTATGGGAAATCCAATACCACATTGGAAATATCTATTTCGAGATCACACATTGTCCCCTCTGTAACATTTAATTCAAGGGATCACTCAGTCCCTTTGGTAAATTTCCCTCACTATTCCACATAATTGTCTAAGGTTTAAATTTTATTATTCATTCACACTCACCCAAAGTATCCCATAATTTAAACTTCATATCCTCCTTGAGTCATTTTATCAAACATATCATATTCCTTTAAATAACTTCCATCGGAAAATCCACATTAAAACATTATTTTTTTATTAAATTTCATAAGTAGCCATAAAAATCGGTATTATTACATTTTTAAAATAAATAAAATTAAATTTAAAAAATAAAAACCAATGGAATTTAATATCCAAATTCAATCCATGTAAAATCACCCTAAAATAGTGAAACTTACCCTACAACCAAATGAAAAATCATCACCTTGGATAAAAAACCCATGAATTTAGAGAGAATATTTCCTTCAAATATAAAATATGATGAAAAAAATAAATGAAAAATTCACAAGACTAGGTTAGACCATATATAATTCTATGGTTTTAAAACTCCATGTAAATATAATAATAAAGGAAAAATAATGGTAGTGGATTATGAAACTAAGATGAAATGAGATAACCTTACTTTATACTTCATAAGATCATGGTAGATTAGAAAAATAAATCCAAGGGGGATATGATCTAGTTTAAGGGGGGGCTATTTTTATTATAGGTGAGGAAGTGGCATAATTTTTTGGTAAATCATAACAAGGGGAAAATGGTGAAATCCAAAAAAATTATTTTTTTGGAGAACATACATGGTTGGGTCATATAGTTGGGATTACTATGGACTAACCATTTAGGAGTAACTTCCTACCCAAAATAATGCTACATTTGTTTTTGGATTATAGAACACAATTAGAAAAATCTTGATCAAACTATTGTAAAATACACTATCCCAAACATTCCTCTCACATGGACATTTATACTATTACAACTAACAATTCACCAACCATGAGCAGAGTCATTTTATTCCAAAAAATACTTTTTTTATCCTCCAACTCTTCAGAACACCATGAACATAAAAATAAAAAATAAAACACATAATAAAGTGTTTTTTTACCAAACAAGTGATTAAATTCTTCCCACTAATCTATATCCTTAAAACATAAATCCTTCAGGGATACTCTTAAAAAAGAAGTCATGTTCATTATAGACTTTTTAAATCCTCACACTCTAATGTCTCGTGGCTATCACCACCACATAGCCAGAGAACACTGGCTAATGATATTTCTTTAAAATAGAGAACCATGTTCTTATAATCCAAGATAAACATAGGATGCTCTATAGAAACATCAAGTTCCACCTATAAATCCCCTCACACTATCACATGATAAGGATTTGGGTGGTACTTATTCAACTAGTATTCATGGAAGATACGATTGATCAAAGACATTCTTAGTGTAAATTCAATCATATAGGATACCTTCCCAACACACTCCAAAAACCTAAATTGGACTAATGTAATAAAAGACCAATTTCATCCTCTTTCACCTAAGGTAATTTCTGTAGTTTGAGATACCAAATGAAACAGATTATAACCAACCTCAAAATCTTATAGTTGATGAATACAATTGTAATTTTATTTCTAGTTACTCTATGTCATATTTAACCTCTTATAAATTATATTCAATTCATCCACTAACTCTTGTTTGAGGATTGGTCTTAATAATTAACTCTCATACAACATATCCCAATGCTATGGGGATTGAAATGGATGCTCGAACAATACTACAATGGGATCTATAATGATCATTTAATAAAATCAAATGTTATATATAATCTCAACCAATCATAGATACCTCTCCCATGAACCCTTGAGGTCATGAATCCATGCCAAAATCATATCCCTATGAATTTTAGTGGCATGTTCTATATAAACATTCTTCTATGAGTTATACATTGTACTATAATCTAGATTGGTTCTCATGTAATCATGGATACAGATTCAAAAATGAGAAGTAAAATGGGTATCTTGGTTGGATAATATAATCAGGGGAACCCAATTAAGCCTAATGATCATTCATAAAAATTTGTTCTTCAGCTCCTCACCCTTCCTCGACTTTTTAATAGGATGAAAATGAGATGATTTAGTCAAATTATATATAATAATCTAAATAGAATATTTCTCACTAAGAGAATGAGGTAAAAAATTCAAAATTACACGGATATCTCATCCCACATATATATAAGAATAAGAATAGGTTGAATCATCTCATTCAGAAATTCATACACTATTTTGATCATTTAGAATAAAAATTATCATTAAATAACATCAACAACTGATTCTATATTCTTAGGCCGCCAATACCTACTCCTCATGGATTAAAACATCTTGGAATGCGTGGAATGATCTAATCAACTTGAATAATGTCCCTCAAACATAACCTATTATTTTTAGATCATATAAACCACAAGTCACTTCCTAGAAAAAAATAACTATTATGGGATCAAGACCAACCACTTGAGGTCTCCCCGCAATTTAATAAATTAATAATATAATAATAAATTGCTTCATATTCTATATCACAATGAATAAAGACATTTTGAACAAAAATAAATAAAAAATTAATTGAATAAAAGGATGAGATTATTAGACCTAGTCACTCTATAAAATCCCCATTTTAAATTATTTACCAATTTTTTTGTGTCTTCCTTAATGATTTAATCAAAATGAGTGGCTACCTTATCCCACGATTGGATGTATTCCTCAATATTTATATTCATTAAATTGAATCCTTATGCTAAATTTTGATCTTTGTTAATGATCAATAGGCTTTGATGATCATTAATTTCAACTTTTATCTATCATTTGTGTATTCGAGTGGCCTCATCTATTGGTTCGTTAACATTATATATTGATAACTTCCTTCCCATATAATGAGAAACCACATTACACTTCCTTAGAGTATAAAAATATCAAAATCAATAGTATGAATATATTACAATGTATTTTTTTATCATATGTTCAATACCCTCTAGGGTTAAATATATCTTAGGATATTATGATTGTAATATACTGTAATGTGCTCCCCTAATATGTAATAGCACCAAGACATCAATTCATGCATCACATATTACAACTCCAACTCATTTGTGGGGTAATTAGACTCATGAGTGCATATCTTATATGATCCATATTCCACTACCTGATTGTCATAAATCGACACACACCTCATCCTCAAACCTAAAATATCATAATACAGTGCATATGTAATACCATGATTCAAAATAACCAAATATAAAGTTGATGCTAACCAAACATATAACTCTTAAAAAGGACTCTAAAACTTCTCACACCAATCAAACATCATCCATATCCAAATCAACGTTGTTATGGGGTATGATAGATGGTACATCCTTAATAAAACCCCAGTATTTTACAACAAAACTAAAAATTCTCATGATCTTAAACAAATTCCAATCCACCTCCCAAAACATTACCATTTGGATCTTCAAATTTTTTAATGAAATCTCATCCCTATAAATCACAAGACCCAAAAACATTTCCACTTTTTATACATAACAATGATTTAAAAATATTATTATATAGTTGATTCTAAATCAAGGTTTCCCAAAAAATCTCCAAATGGTCTCCATAGTCCTCCACCATCAAAGAATACATCAAGATATCATAAAAATTATGATCATGAAGGATTCCAAGAACTAATGAAGTATCTGGTTCATCAAATACATTAATACTATATGAGAATTGGTATGTCAAAGTAGCATAACCCAATACTCAAAATTTATTTCCAACTCTTGAAGGTGGTTATAATAACATCCTCTTCCTGATTCTTCAACGAGAGGTACCACAAACTCTGTTTTATTTTCTTAAAACCATTAGGATACAATGAGCTATCATAAAAGATCATCAATATAAAGAAACAATAGTTTATCATTTACTATAACTTTATTTATCATGCGATATTATTTTAAAATTATGAGATTCAGGAAATCATTATTTAAAAGGACTCGTTACACAGAAGATGACATGATCAGATTAATTAACCACATTCTTTCAAGGTATACTAATTGAAATTTTAACTCTTTCAACATGGTAGGATCCATCTTATATGATGGAAAATAGATTAGGCTTCTCCTAGGGAGAATTTCTGTGGTGAACCTAACCACTTTCTTGGAACCTTGAAACATAATATGGACACAAAATAAAGTACTAGTCCAATGCACATCCTTGACTACTGGAAAAAAGAAAATCAATCCCATATCTGGAACATTGGGTCCCCCCAGACCGTGGGTCCCACTCACATATGAAAAAGTTAGAACTCCAATTATGGGATATAAACTGGACACTATAGACTTAGGTGTCAGTATTACCTTCACAGCTGATAATCCAATCCATTCCAACGACGACGAATATATCTAGGTCAGACATAAAGAAGGCTCAAAACAAACTCCACATCAGCAACTAAAGCACAATAATCTAGACCCTAAACGTATTCCACTTATTTCATCTCAAAGTAATAAGTAAATACACCCTAAATAAAATAAAAAATACACAAAAAAATCACCTTTAACTTGATAAGTTAATGGGTTGCTCCAAAATTAGACAAGGATAATTCCATAGAAGAAGCAACAAACCCCATACCCATTATAATGTTTGGCCTTGATTTAGAGCCATCAAGTTATTATTTTTTTATAAATATATTCAAAATCATGCCTTCCTTAATAATTATTATCTACGTGAGAGTCCCCTTTACACTACGAACAAGATACCACACCTTTATAAGCATAGTAATTGAATTTTTAAACCATAGAAAATAAAGAACCAAATCCACACCCCGATGGTGTATTCTTATAAAAGTACTATAGGTGGATTATATTTGAACATATATTTCATGTCCTTTCAGCCACTTTTTTTATAGTTCTAGTATTTCTATACATCTCACACCAATAATAAGTCACTATATTACACACCAAATAATCCAATATCACTAAACTCGTCGAATTTTGAGAACCCCTTATGTTACCAGGATGTGGTTCATTTCAATTTTCTTTTGGCTAGAGGAAGTGTTCTGGATACCACAAATAGTTGATATAATTACAATCATACCAATAATCCATTGTAAATATACCTCACCCATAACCACTTTATCCACCACATAATTATAATTCAGTAGGAAAAAGAGAATATACTCCAATATGATGTCTCCCTTAAAGACCATTTTTCAACATCTCTCTTTGAGATATTTATTCGTAAGGATAAGGGAGGAAACGTTTAGTAAATTGGAAATATATGTAGCATGTTCCATGACTAAATAAAATGTAGTATCTATCATAAAATCTCATAGAACTTCACCACCCTTTGTTCCCTAGGATAAAAATTATGATTGAAATTCTTCTTGAAGGTATTCTAGTGGAGATCCTCATGCTTATTCTGTTGCACCATGGATTTCCACAAATTTCTACCTACTATATCCTATATTTTGTTGGGGAAATTAAATTTAATAGTCTCAGTGGTCTTCATAAACCGATTGATAATATCAATCCTTGGGAGAAATTCCTTATGAACATAGATTATTTTTTCACAATAGTAAAATGGTGCGTACTTCTTGATGAACTCCATATAATGATCTATTATTTATATCTGTCGTATTTTACCCTATTGTACAAGGTAGGGAATCATATAAATCAAATATTCTACTAAATAATGATCAATTTAAGGGTTTTATTATTTTTCAGTATCTATATATACAACCCTTAACTTTAAATATGCCTTTATGGGAGAAAAGTCCTAAACAACATGTTCCAAAAACACATTAAATACATAACTGGATCTCAATATAGGTAAAGTAAACCAAAATAATCCATAAAATAAATAAAAAATAACAATCATTATATTAGAAAACATTTCAAAATAAATATGGTTTGACAATTTCAATATTTATAACATTTTCCCACTAAATAGTGCTTTCCACCATGGTTAATCCAACCATGAACCAATATTTTGAAACAACACTACAATAATTCTAAACCTAACCACTTGATCTAGGAATGATTTCAACTAATTTGGTTCCTAAATAATTCACATTTTCCTTCAACTGCAATTTTTACCAAAAACACACAATTTTTTAAAATCACCCATGGTTTCTACCCAAAACCCATGACCAATGAAATAAGACACAAAATACCATAAAAAAACCTAGAACTGGGATTAATGTTAAAATTAAACTCTTTAACAACCATGTTATCTCAAGGTTATTCATAGTATATACCAGGAAAGTTGCTCCTCTTCACTAACCACTCAGGTCCAACTGATTTTAACTCCAGTATACCTCTAACCCCAAAATAATCAAATGAATATGAAACTATTTTTTTTTATAAACATGAAATTGATAATCCCAAAAATTCATCGGATTGGGCTCAAAAAAAGTCCAAAAATGTGTATTCGGTGAGCATTGGTTAGAGACTAGAACTAGAGCAGCACACATAACCATTTTGGAATGTTTTCTTCCTTGTTAAACCAAAATTACCAATAAATAAATTATAAGCCTGTGATAATTAATAATAATCATAAATAGAAAAATACATCCAAATTGAGTATACACAATAATGAAAAAAATAGAAAATAAACATTATCAATTAAAAATATATTCTTAGTCATAATAATGATATTCATTGTCAACATAATCAATGGTTCAAAATAAGGATCAATATTAAAAAGGCCAACAAATAATATCCCTAAAAAATAAAATCCCAAAAAAAATTCCACATAAAGTAAAATCTATGAGACTTATTTCAACACCATCATAAACCAACCACAGATAGTGGAAATCAAGAAGGGAGTCCAGAAAACATGTTTCCCATACCGTAACCAATGTCTTAAAAAATAGGGTATGTGTGTCCCTGATGGTAAATATTTTGTCTATGTCTATATCTAAATAGGATACCACTATGACTCTATAAAATATCATTATCCATACAAAAAAATATCTATAATATAAAAATAATTTAAAAAACACATTTAAAACCTTCATTATAAATTCTATAAGTTTTATATAAAACAATCAATGTTTGAAAAAAACACATGAAAAAATATTAATAATCATGAAGTGAAAACACATGGAATAAACATAGGGATGACCATAAGAAACATCATATATAAAAAATGGGTTTATGAATAATAAATTTTAATTTAGATAAAACAAGGAAGAGGTAATAATGAACATGTGATCTAACCAATGGGATAGTGTATCAAAAAATTTAATACTTGTTTTTATAGATGGATAAGTTAGTGAAATAAGTTTTTAAGCTCACTATGTCATTAAAAACAATTATATTCTTCCATTGGAGCACTTTATACACATTATTGAAATCCCTTCCATGTGATAACTACATCCCTTAGCTAATAACATTTCTATATGACCAATCAAAAATTTTAAAACCTTTTCTATCTAGTCCACAATACAGGATAGATCATCAATTATATAATTAAACCACACACACCCCAAGGTCCTCCCACATTTAATACATTTCAAAAAATATATATCCCCAATAATTAATAATTTCATGAACCACACACTCCCATAATAATCAAAACCCATCATCTTGATAAAACCTTTAAAAACCCCTTTTGAAACCATTTAAAACCACATTTTCTCCTTCTAAAATTTTAAAAAACACATCACATTCATTTATATAAGATCCTTGATTAAAATATATTAAAATACAAAATTTATATGAAATTTAACAAATAAACACATACATGTGTAATATATCATATTCAACACAATAAAAAGGAAATTTGATGAATAACGAAAGAATGAAATCAAAAAAAAGTAATCCAACGAAAAAATCATAATATATAGACACCTACCCTGAAAACCAAAAAATATATTCAAATGAATACTATAGGAAATGAGGGATGGGGAGTGGTCCTCACACACCTAAACCACATGATAATTATGTAATTCCCCAATCCAAATCCCCAGTTTCAAACATATATATTTATATGGTTTCAAAACACTATATAAATGAATTGATAAAGGAAGAAAAAAACATTTTCTCACGATAAACCACGAAATATAACCTGATATCAACCATAAATACCAGGGGGATATAAGTCATGGGAGAGTTTTACAATATGATAGTGTTTGAAGATAGGTTATTTTAGATTAAATACAACAATAGAAATTGGAAAAAATAAAAAATCCTAAAGAGAAGGACAACCTGTGTGGTTTGGATAAATAGATCTAAAAACCTTGGGGGAGACACCGCCTCTAAAAAGTGATGTCACACGATTCATAGAGTCCACCTCATGGTTAGATAAATCATTATCAAACCATTATAAATTTAATTATCACTCAATCATACCATTAATATGGTTATCCACAATATATCTAATAATCATGCATTAACCATACACTAGGTCTTATTTATCCAAAAAAATTTCTTTTCAGCATCATACAGTTAAGAACACTAAGGATAGATAAATAAATAAATCATACATTAAATAAATTGTACTAGTGACCTAGAGTGTATCACATAGAAAACAAATATTAAATATATGGTAGGTTGATAAATTTTATTAGTGTAGGGGTCATCAATGAAAAAACTAACATGAATTGATATGACCCAAATAATATGATTCAAGGGATTTTTTTGGATGAATTTGTTTTTGTGACTCATTAAATAAGAGTCAATGATAATGTATTTCTTTGATATTTGAGGGAATTATTTTTGTTATAGTCATATCATCTTTGATTATGGAGAGATCTAAAATAGAGAAATCTATTCTATATAAAAATTTTAGCTTAGAATAAGTTTATAGATAAATAAAAATATGTTGGTAGTTTTATATATATTTTTATCATTAGTAAATAATTTAGATTTCATGGTATGGAACATTATAATATTTCTTGGTTCATATAGGGTTCCACGTTTTTTCATGTTTAATATTTTGTATATAGAACTCAGATTCCATGATGTATAGAGTCATGGAGTAATAACCTTTAACCTAGACTAATGTTATGAAAATTAATTCTTAATGGAAATTTATTTGGTGGCTAGGGTGGTGCACTCTCCATCTATAAAAAATATAGAATAAGCTCATTTGGAGTATATCATGGTTATATCAAAACCTTTTTCCAATTTAAGATTCATTTTTAGATGAATAAACATTATTATTAGTGTAGTTATTAGAGATAGAACCAATTATACTTATAATAATGAGAAAAGTTGAACCATCTTATTGAACACTCATGTGACTTGATTTTAATGAGTCCCTATATCATGTAGTATGTGAAATGTAATCCCAATGGTTTTTTAACAACTCATATAATCATATGTGGAACTATTTATCCCTTCATTGATTATTGGATATAGTTACGTGAAGTTAGGGAAGTTCAACCTAGATGGGTAATACTACATATTTCCATATATTGAAGAATAATGGGTCTATTATAAAGAAGTACATGTTAGGGTGCGAAAACCACATAGGGAATACAGGTTTTTTAGGACAATACTTCATATCATTTTCAAAAATGTTTTGAAGATTACTATATATATAATATTATTTCAAGCCTCTACCTATCTATTTTATACACCTGATAGGAGGATGGGTGGTTGGACTCATTGTTTCAATATTTTTATTGACTTTAAACATGGAATAATAGAAATTAGTAGTTTTTTAATAAATATTGTGTGATAGACACTAAATCTGGTGATGATATTTGACTTCAAGAAGTTTATGCTAACCTATTTCCCTATATCCTTTAGGGAAATTTCTTCAGATCACTTGGAGTGGAATTCAATTTTGTAAAGGATTTACTTGAATGATAGTGATTCAATTTGGGAATATTTACATATATAATCTATTCCAAATTTTTAAAATGAAATAGGAGTGTTTTGTGGTGTGAAAAAACTCAATGGGTTAATGAATGAAATGAGAATACACCTGACATGAATGAAATTTTATTGTGAACTCCATGTAGTCTGGTGTCATTAATTTCTAGAAGTATCTAAGTATCATGATTCAATGGAAGATCTTGTATCGTGATTAGTTTACACTATAGGTTCCGGGGTGAAGATTCTATATAACGGTGAGGATATCTCCTCTTTTAGAGAATAAGAGCATAACTACATGAAATACATAATTATGTAGTACTGTTTGGGACTCCAACACATCATAAAATATTATGTATCATTATCACTAATGGATCCATTTCTTCATATCCCTGTCTAATGGTAGGATATCATAATGTTGATATTCTATTGTGTGTGGAATCCATCCAATTTTTTTCATTATCTAGTGAGGCTATGATCATAGCTTGGTTATAGATAGTTTTGATTTCATTGGCCTCCTCTATATAAATATTTATGAATCGTGATACAAAAAAAATGGTGTGTGATGTCAATGTTTCCCCCAAGACTTGATATTTTAGTCTTCTGATGGAATTAACCAATACATTAGTATGATCATTGTATGAATGTAGTATATAATAATGTGACACCGTGGAGGGGAATTAAACAATCAATACTACTATATAATATAAAAGGATATTATAATTTCATTTTAAGTGAAATATTCACCATTAATCTACATTATTACCAACATTGAGTAATCCTTGATATTTATTTAGGACATTGTTATTGATAGGAATAAATCTAGACTAACAATGAGGTTTGAGTATTCCACTTCAAAATCGATGCATCCTTCTGACATCAAAATAGAATATAGAAAAACAACCTATATTGGAGAGATAAGAACAATTCCCAATTTGACTATATATATATATATATTTTATATTCTCCTCCATATTGTACACGTATATTAATCATCAAAGTACTTATCCCATATTTTTGTAGTTTCATGGATGGAGAAAACATGCTCTTTAGGGAGTTTTACATTTAATAGTGCTCGTTCATGAGAGTGGTGTGACATGAGTAAATTTGTGATCACATGTCTTCTAAATACCATTGGATATAAAAATAAATATTAAAATATTTAGTAAATTCCATAAACCATTTCATATGTTTAGTTATAATTAGATAATAAAACGTGTATTTGAATGGATTAATATGAGAGATAAAATTACTCTTGTGGTACACTATGCAGTTCTGCGACATATGCATTACAATGTTCAAAATCAAATAGTTATTTTAGATTTTGTAATATAGGGTCTTATTGTTTCTCATATTTCTTATGAGGTAGTGGCGGTTATTTGTTAGGATATTGGTTGGTAAATCCCTTCTTCATCAACTTTGTAAAAGGGATCATTTACCTATGGGGTGGGAAATGATGAATTTTTCATTGGAAAGGCACCCTTGTATTCCTACCAATTACATGAAATTTCATGGAGAATGAATGTATTGAAATTCCATAATATTATTGGGATTAACATTGTTATCATTATGGTGTATCATAAAGATGAGAAATTGTCCAGATGTTACCCAAAAATTTTACTTTAAGATATTCATCGTTAATTTTTGTTACTATTATTTGTTTAAAACATTCTCAATATTAGAAATATGAATGTATTGTTGTTGGTACTTAACATCCATATTATCAACAAATTTTTTTTATTATTCCTTATAAGTGGTTTAAAGATATAATTTATGTTGAATTAGTATGATGGTTCAGTGATCTTCAAACCAAAGGGCGTTACTTGATTGAAAAATACCCCTTGGTTGTCGATAAACATAGTTTAATCTTTTTGAATGGGCGCCATACAAGTTTGATTATAGTTTAAATAACCATAAATGAATGATAATTCATAGAATCTATCAATTGCATCAATCATCAGTTTGATGATGAGGACTGCAAAATTATCCTTTAGGTAGTTCTAGTTGAGATCCCAAAAGCTGATATACACTATAATTTCCCATTTATTTTTATTTATGGTGAAAATATTGAATAGTCATTATAAGTATTTGACATTTTTGATGTTGTTGGATTTGAGTAGCATGATAAATGCAGTTTCTACTTTGGCCTCATAGATTAGGTTCATTCTCCAAGATGTCTTATTTAAACCATAATGGTCATCTATTTATCCCAAATTATGGTTATCCATATTGGGATCCGTATTAGGAATTTCTATATAGATCCATGTTAATACCACATTATTTTCATTGTAGGAGGATATATATTCCTGTTATTCTTAAGGGATTATGATGGAACTCATCATCATTTTCTATGGATCTTTACCTATACCAAAATTATTCCAACAGACTAAATTAGTGATGGTTAAAATACCTTCGTCAGATATTGGAGGAGCATCACATTAATCAAATTATCCTTCTAATAAAACTTTTTTTATCGCATTCTCTCATTCTATTATTGGAGTTTTGACATAGATTGAAATTATAATACCATCTGGGTGATATGGAAGAATTTTAAAATTCCAAAGATTATGTGAGTGAATTTTTAGATGATGATGTGAACACATCAATGTTAGTGGAATTGTCATCATCTCATAGATCACATCTCTGTTTTGTATGGATTTCCTTAACTAATGCATCCAATTTCATGAGGATTTAGGAAAATGTTTCCATGCCCCATGATCTTCCTCTTATTTATGGGTAGAGATCAATTCTATAAAAGAGCATCAGTTTTTTGTTTATATATTATCCATAGTGGACTATAAATATAGGTTATCGGGGGATATTACCCTGATTAGGTATTCTGGTTGAAGGTTTTATACCGGTAGTGGTCTCCCATTTAGGGAATTCTCCTTTACAACATATACTAGGAAGGTGATCATATGATGTGACTAATCATGTAAATCATTCATTACTATCTCACTTCCCAAATCAATGGTTTTTTAAGTGATTTACATTATAGTAAACATGGATTATTTACCATTTTCAAATTATAATTTTTAGGAATAATTTCTAAACCATTATGAGTGAGTTATCTGGATGGAATTTTCTACCACTGACTTCTTCATAGCCCTTTTAAAGAAAATTTCATCAATATATTATGATTTTTAAGGCTCAAAGGGGGAATAATCCTTGTACAGTACCGCAACATTCCAATTAATAGAGTTTTTCAGACACTGATGGTATAATGAAGAAATTTTCAAATGTCTATGGAATCATTCTCTTCATAGAAGGGGATTAAATGTTCCGTCTCTATGGAAAAGATTAACTTACAGTAATAAATTTATTCCTTAACCTAAGATCTATTCAACATTTTTATTGGAGGTTTCTAATCAAACATTTCATACCCTAAGATAATAATTTTTGGAGGGGGAATGTTATCATCTCCGTAGTCCATGTGTTGGGAGGTTGAAACTGTTATTATATTGATGCTAGAAAAATTATCAATTAAATGTCGGCGAATTTTGACATCATCTAGCATAACCTATATGTATGTGGGTTTGATTTTTTACAATATATATATATAAAGATCATTTTTTTGAAGGATATGGTCACATGAGACACATTGAGACCATTTCTATGCATGATGTGCCTCTGTTTTAGACACATCAACTACACAATCTTTTTTGATTTAATGTTTAACTATGAGTGCTTCACTATTTTTGGTATATATAACTTTTATCCAACAGAGAGATAATATTTAGGAAAACAAAAATATATTTCATGTACTAATATTTCTATACCATGATCGTGTGATTATTATCATCCGCCCATTCCATGGATTTAATTATGTTTTCTAGTTCTAACTATGCGGGTGTATTTCTTTCACTGGCCAAAATATTGGGATATTATATTAGTTTTCATGTTTTGACGAGTTGATCCGCTAACATTCCTATATTTACTAGACTATTTTATATATTATATATAGTCATATACTATGATTAGATATGAATGGGCATGTAAGGATATAATATTGAATTTATGATCCCTCTAGGGTTTCATGGAGAGGTTTCCTTGTTCAATTCGTAACTTTAATGGAAGTAATGAATAAATTTTATAATCAAACATGATTTCAACCAACTTAGCCTATGTGGCATCATCGACCACATCCCTAATTATATAACTATAATATAGATTCATTTTATTTTTACTCATTAGTAAAGGGGTCTTCAAAGTGGATGATATAGACCACGTCATATTCTTACTCATAAATTGATAATGGATTCATTTTTTGGGATGGTGGTCACTAATTGAATGATTGAGTAAGTAAATCCTAATAAATCTGGACTAATTTTTTAATTTAATGTATTTTTTATCTTATATAATGTTCTCCATGTGTTGTTTACAATATCTTTTTTGGTATTTTTATAGTCAAGGTACAAACCGAATAAATCCATAGGTAATGAGGGTCACAATTGGTTCATTCACTTTCACCATGAGAGTAATTTTTTTCATGATAACTAATTTCATGTTCAATATGTTTCCAATGTTCTATGCACATTTTTTATAAAATCCTCCCATTATTATTCCTCCTAAGGTGGGAAAAAAAATACATATGTCACTAGTTCCAAGGGTAACATAATTTATCTTTTCTAGAGTAAAAAATATTTTGAATGGTTTAATTAAAGATGATTCGATTTGGATGTTTTCCCCAGAAGCTGATGGATGCATCATTAAATAAGGTCATAAAAAAATGATTTCATTGGGTGTCTTGATATCTGATTGTTTAAGAATGTTGTTCTCCCTAGTAGTGATAAAATTCCCCATAACCAACACTCTTTAGAAGAAATATGTTTTATACTTATAATCCACATATATCAATATAGTTTTCTATTTCTTCCCATCATAATTAGGTTATTTATGTACATGTGTTTATTTGGGTGGAGGAACAACGTTACAATGAATGGACCTTAGAGATTTAGTTAGTATCATTAGTTGATTTATCATGATTGTTATGGTCCCCAATCTTCCAAAAAAATTTCTTTTAATTATTGGTGTTATGTAGGATTTATAAGTAGACCGTCATATACAATCCTCTTACCACTATAAAAATTCTAAATATTATGAAAATCCTCAAGAATAAAAAGTGGAATAATAAATATTTAAACCCCATATGAAATTATTTATATACAAAAATCCATTTCATTTTCATTCAAGAAATTCATATATTTTTTAATTGGAAATGTCTTTTCTTATAAAGATGAAGTCTAATAACCTCTCATTTTATCATTCCTTATAGTTCGAGGTATCATGAGTCATTAACTTTTATTTTTTATATTTTAACTGATAAATGAATTTTCATCAATAATCATCCATATTTTTAACTAATCCATATGGTGAATTTCAATACCAAATGAATGTTGGCCTCTTCAAAGTATACATGATGGTTCAGAGATAATCCACATTATATTGCTCTAATGATTCCATCATGGAAAGACATCAAGATAAAAAATTATTGAGATACTTTTCTATCTTCCCAATACTATTAAATATTGGTATGGATGGATTACAAATGTTGGTAAGAGGAGGAGTTACATCCTCCCATGATGGGCATGTTGTTATTTCTAGATACAATAGTGCATTTTTTCCATCCACGGGTTTCATTATAAGAGATTTGTACATGATATATTCATAGAGTTCTGGTAAGATTTAATGTTTAATAAACACTAAAATTGAGGTAATAGGAATAGCATGATAATATTAGAACTATCATTTCTTTAGATGACATATAGATTATTTATCATAGGGTATCATAATTGATATTCTTGTGGCCACTGACCCAATGGAGGAAATTCATGAAATTATCTGATTACTATATTTACATAAACTGGTTTCATATACATAGATCCAATTTAATTAAAATACTCCACTCTTAACAATTGATAAAATCCATTTTAATGGGATTCTCCAGAGGATAAATATGAGCCTCAATCTATGAATTATACTCAATATGGATATTACCATTGAATAATTTAAAAATAAGTATCCTCTTTCTCTATAAATCAATTTCATATTGAGATAACCTCACCATTTCAGATATGGAATCAAATTCATTCGGTGTTGGGTGGGAGATATATTTATCTACTCCCTTCACCTTTACGTTAATAAATATTAATAGAGCTTGTGGTAAATGAAATTTTAGGGGAGCTAAAAAATCATCATCCATCCATTGATGTTGGGTATGAAAAAATTCATTACATATATTGGTTTATTCCATGTCCTGAAATAATATATCATCCATGTGATCTTTTCAACATTTGTAATTATTTGGGCTATATTAGGTGATTAAATTATATATTTTTACTGATTTAAAATACTTATCAAGAATAATATCTTAATTAGATAATTTACAGAATTTTTCATCCATTGAATATCTAGCTATAGAGAAATAATAATAATTTTTGAAATTTTCATTTTTGGTAGAATGATTTGGTGTATGGACCCTATGGGGATTCACCTTACCTCATTAGTGGTAAGTTACCTAGATGGAGTATATAAACATATTTCTTGGTTAAAATACCAATGATGATGTTGGACCAAACCATATAAGGATTTTTGGTGGAGTTTCATTTGAATATGATCCTCATCTATAAAAGACCAATTTTTTTATTGGAGGTTGCATAACAACTCCCCCATCTCTATGGTTTGGGGTTGTCCAAAATGAACCAACATAATATCTTAGACTCACTAGGGATTTGAAAATGGGTGTCGGTAGTGGTAGAAATTCCCCTGATCTTACAATAAGGGTATCTCTTGTACCATTTTTGATATAGTTTCCATTATATCCTTCTTTTCATATCATTTATTTATTCTAGAAGAATATGGATATTGTGCTTTTTGAAGGTGACTATCATTTTATAATGATTTCTATTTTTTATATTATAGAAAAAGTTTACCTAAAATTGGATTATTTATTTACATTTATATTTTTTTTGATGTATAGGAATGTTAATGGATCAATCTCATTGAGGACATTTCTTCTTAGATTTAGGATAGTTAGGATTTCTCTAAACATACCGACATGAATATCTAGACATAGGGTCTAAGACTTGTCCATATGAAATTACATTACCCGATGCATTTATGGTTGTATTCTATTCTCACAAGAGTATTCTGAATTTTAGTGATCTATATTCTCCCAACTATTTGATACACACCCCAGGAGGGATGATGGTCATTATTTTATGAATCGCATTAATGTTTTTAATGAAACCTCAACAGAGAAAAACATTTTGTTTCACCACTATGGATCTTTAGTAACTATAATGATGTTGAATTCATCTTGAGGGCACTAGTGGTTTAGTACCTCTATGTTGATTGAATACTTATCATACAATATATTCTTATCCTATAGGTTTCAAAGAGTATCCCTCAAATTATGGTTGAATATGGTATACACTCCATTTTCAAAGAATACAAAATTTTATACTGAAGAGTGTCTATATGCTAATACATGAAATGTATCCTATCTTCATAAAACTCTTCACTCATGACCATGTCATCCTATTTCTCCTCTTTGAGGGATTAATTGACTTGTTCTAGGGAGAAACAGTAGTTTCAGTGACCCAAACCATGAATCTTCTGATTCCGCGTCTACTACCATTACATTTGCAATGATTAAAAGGATGAAAATACCATAGAACATAATTGTTTAAAAGTATTTGTGAAATACATAAATACATAACTGTTTTATTTCAAATTAATAAATAAATTAAAATTATTTTTCTTTTGAATATAACAATATTCCATCATAGAATACCCTCAAATATCTTTCTTACTTCGCTTCTCATATTCCTGTGGAAGGGATACAAATTATGTGTGATCTAATATGACTTGTAAGGGTTATGTATATCAGATGAAATAATTAATCAATCAGAATAGTCAATATAGAAAGATAATAACTTAGTACACATTCCATAAAATCAATAAACCAAGATGGGAGTGCATAATAATTTTATCAAAGTAAATAAATGAATATACATTCCTAATAATCAATTAACTAAGTGGATATAAAGTATGTAAAGGTAATAACTAGAATTGAATTCCATTCATATAACTATATAATGAATAATCAATATCGAAACACAAATAAATGAAACATAATCAATTTAATAAATAAATTTATAAGGGAATGAATCCATGGATAGTGTC
Organism: Viscum album; assembly: GCA_963277665.1. Classification (NCBI taxonomy): domain Eukaryota; kingdom Viridiplantae; phylum Streptophyta; class Magnoliopsida; order Santalales; family Viscaceae; genus Viscum; species Viscum album. The sequence continues at coordinate 944,049,108 of OY728129.1, forward strand.
TAAATATATCATGGATACTAAGAACTGAATCTAAATGAATTAAATGGATAATTATTTGACACCATGTTTTGCAGCTATATACTGACTTAAAAATCATGAAATTTCAGAAGACGTTTTTGGATAATACTGTCAATACCTTTTACTAGACAAATTAGAACGTTCTAGGTTACAAACGTAATGGGTTTTTCCCTATTTATTTTAGATCATGAGACTAAAGATTCATCGAGGGTGTTAATTTAAATGGTCCCCAACCGATGTTGTACCTATCCCATGCATTCCTCATATACTGGGTAATTGATTTAATTCATCAACAATGTGCCTTATCAAGAATTCATATTGATTAGTGAATATGGATTTATCAATATTTATTTAAAAAATCAAATAAATATCAATGTAATAACATTATATTAGGAAGTGAATAAATTCATGATAAATGATAAGGAAAAGTAAGAGAAATTTGATGTCCAAAAATCTTAAGAAAGTGAATATTTCCAGGTGACTAAAAAATTTAATCCAGGAAGTGAATTCTAGTAATATCATTACTGAAATAGAACATAAATCATATAGAGGTATAATAAGGATTTTATTATTTTAACATATCCCATGTGAATTTTAAATAATGAGTATTCTACATTCATGAATTGAAATATTATACACCAATATTTTAAAAACATTTATGAGGAAAATAACATTTTCTCATTAAAAAACATTTTTATATAATTTTCATTAGAAATCACTTTTAAAAAATATTTTATTTAAAAATAAACATTTTATAACTACATAAGAAAATTTAATGAAATGATAGTGGGAAATTACCTACATGTTTTACAATGTAAAATGAACATTTCGTTTTCAATGTGAAAGGTTATAAAAGTTCCTTGTTCCGAATGTGACGAACTGATTCATTTGACAAAATTTCTAAATGAAAAAACATTTAAATTTTTTTAAAGAAATAAATTTGGAATGGTTAAAATCATTTTCAAACATTTTTAGAAGAAAACATGTTATTTGACTAAATAAGGTATTGAAGTCAGATTTAATTAAAATCATTTTTGAAAACATTTTGGTAACAAATTTTTTTAACTTTTTTAATATTAACTATAAAAGTTATTGAATTACTAGTATAGATCAAAATTAAATGGTTTAATGATCATTGATTATTTAAATTCCTTTAATTTAATTTCAATAATGAGCAATATTGATTAGAATGATATTGTGAAGTAAACCCATAAAATTATCATAATATCAAAGTGATATAAAATCAATGAATTGATTGTGTGTATCAAATTTAAATAAACATATAATTTTTATAAATACTTAAATATATATCCATGTTTTTCATAAATATAATCATACAACAATTATGACAATGAGAAAGTAATATTACCTAATGAAAGTAATTGAGTTATGAAATATCTTTTCAATGTGGTAATATTATGTTCAAATACCATTAGATTAAATAATTCAAATTGAAATTAAAAATACCCTTAACAATAAATTATTCCTTATATCAATTTCTATGGGTCATTAAATATATTTTATATTAAAAAATTCATTTCTAAAATTACAATATGCCTTAACAAAATGAAATTGAGGCGAAATATTAGACATTGAATTTACATTTGAGTGAACATCCTTAAACATCCTATATAATGTAGTTAAACATGGAAATAAATTATCTTAAATCAATAATAATATTTATAATTTAATATTATATATTATTATAATATTTTATTTTTCATTTATTAACAATCTTTCCATATTTTAATCATATGTGGTGTTAATTGTCTTCGTTTTAGTATTTCTTGAGTTTTTATTTAAATAATTTTGTTACCCATGTTTTAAATATCATATATATTAATTATATATAAATTTATAATAATCCATAATGTTTATATATATTAAATGAAATTAACCATTCATTGAGGTAATAGGTCTTATGTATGCATGAACGCTACTTCGATTTCCTTATAGTATTTTAAAAAATGAAAAGTAAATGATATATATAATTATATTATTTCCTTATCATATTTATTCCATATATTTCAAATTTTTTATTAAAAACTCACTTATGAATTCTATGTATAGTGTGCATGAATCAAATCACTTTGAAGAGGAGGTTGCCCACAGGTCCCCAAACAATGTTTTCGTTATACCAGAAAATGGAAATCATTGATTTATGTGTTTTAAAAAAATCAGAATAATGAATAAATTATATGTATTATATATATCATATTTCAACTATAAATCCTTCATTTTTTTTTCAACATTTAATGGTTGCAAATGGAATAACTATTTACATCAGATTGTGAGGTGGTAGTCCGCCAAACACACGAATGACGATTGTGTATCCCATTTTGATAGTTGTGTGTAAAAGTGTAAGTCAAAATGATAGAATTACAATATAATAGTAAACTAAACTATTATTATTTTATTATATTATAATTATATAAAAATAATTTAAGTGGTGGAGAATAAAATAAAACAAAATTGATCATTTAAGAGGGTTACCTCTTATGTGGGTAACTCCTTTGGGTTTATTCCAACATACCTATTTGGTTTCCTTTATAATAAATTGAGTCTTCTTGGATGATGGGAGGGATGTTGGTGGTCTATTTGGTAAGGTTATCGATTATTTAAATGGATCAATAGGCATGAATAATTGGGAGGTGTGAGTGCCTTATTACAATGGAGGAGGAGTGACATTATTTTAAATGCTTGAAAGAGAGAATTCAACCAACATTGATTCCATGTAATGTGGATAAAATAATGGTAAACATTAATTTACATGGATGATATAGTCTAAATATGGATACAAAATGTCTTTTGTAAAAGTTTGTTTTGTTATTTTGAACCTTATGATTAAGCATTAATCAATTGTTAAGATAATTTTTCTATTTATCGCTGCAAATAATTATAATTACATTCTATTGTTTTTTGGTCAAAAAATAATTTTATCATGTTATAAATTATAAATTATTGTAATTTTAGATATGGAATAAATTTTTCAAATTCGTGTCAGCAAATTCAATGAAATTACTATAAGTATAATCCTACATAAGGAATGACAATGAGGGTTTTTAAAATAGAAATGTCAAAAATAATGAAATGATTTATGTCCAATATCAATGCGAAATTGATTAAATTTAACTATATTTTATTAATTAATATATATTTTAACAAAATATACATTACAAAATTACAATATTATTTATATATATAATTAAATTTGAGAAAGATGCAAATTTTAGTTGAAATTTAGTATTTTTCACCATTCATCAAAAATCAAACTTCACAGAAAAATACTAAAAATTCACCCTAAGTTAATATTGATGTTTAAACTTCAAAAATTTATTTTAATTTTATAGATATTAAATTATAAAATTTCCAAAATTTATTTTTAAAATAGGTGTTCCCTTAAAAGGTAGTGAGATGTGATTTTTAAAAAAATACAGTTTTTAAGTGTGAAACTAGATTTATTCTTATCTTATGCCTATAAAATATATTGGATAGATATATATGGTTTTATATATAATATAATTTTAATTAAGATAATATACTAGTATTAATCAATTTAATTTGTTATGATAAACCTTCTTTGGTTCATAATAATTGATTTTATAAAAACGTCCCCTTTATATTCGATTAGTTCTTATATTCATATCTATTTAATTGATATCCAATTAATTAAATCACATATATTAATTTTTAATTTTATATTATTCATAACTATGAATTTATTGTGTAGAATATTTCATACTATATTAAATTATAATATTTTAATAATATATTTTTCTTCTGTAAAACTCGGTCGTATGTGTAATGCAAGCTATCGAATAAATTACATATTGGGAGAGATGTGAAAACACAATGTATTAAATGAATTTAAAGGTATAAAATATATCAAAATTTTAAAACATATTTAATATACCATAAATTCTCAAGAGTTATAATTAATTTATATTTTTTTGGGTTGATTATCATACACAATATTGAATAAAAGTTACACTTTGAGAATTTTTATGGTGTTACATTCTCCCCACCATAAATAAATTGTGAACTCATAATTTAAAATAAATCTTGGAAATATAGTGTTCAATTTATGAAAATTCATCTTTTTAAATACCACATCATTATAATAGTTAATAAAATAACATATTGATAAGAGAAATTTATAATTACAAAGTCAAATGGAATAACATATAATAATGTATCTAAGTAAGAGAACCTTAATGGGAAGATAAATTAGTTTCTTAGAGTAAAATTGCAAGTAATTTGGATATTTGATTACAAAAAGTAAATGATTAATGGAATGTTTATTTCCTCAAATCCAAAAATCTATGATGATTTAAAATACCATTCGTTAAACAAAAAATATGGTATTCAGATAAAAGTTTATTTCTAGGTAATTTTTCCTAATGCCTTGTAATTATTTTACTCCATATAAAGAGAATAAAATATATATGATTGTAATATTTATATAAACACAATTTTATCCTTTTGTTTAACTTTGATCAGTATCAAATTTGTCCAATAATTCAAGAAATGGTTTCTTAAAAAAACATTGATTCATGAAGAACTATAATGAACTTTTAAGGGATCATAATGCCCATCAAAGAGTAACATGTCTTTCTATTTGTATCTAAACATTATCCAAATAAAATATGAATAATAAATTAACCAATAAATGTAAAAATTACACTACATGTTCATTATTAATAGTTATTTTTTAAATTGTTTATTTAAAACAAATTAAACATTAACTTGGACATCACGTAGTGCAGTGGTTGGCATGAAATCTTTATTACCCCTTAGTCATTAGTTGAAGAGATATGGAATTTCCAGATATGATGGTTTGTCACCTGGTATACATGTTTTTCTTTTTCTAAATTACATTAATATAATTCATGTATCATTTCCAAGAATGTATTATGTCCATCCTTGAAATTTACTCAATAAATACCCTTTTTCTCAGTGGTTTTTAATCCACCCTGATTTCTCTTTTTTCAAATCCTAATAATCTAATTTGACTATGATGATAGTGTAATTAATGTTCATAAAAACAAAAATTGTTATCAGTATCATTAAAATCAGGTCTGTAAAATTAAATTTTGTTATTCCTTGAATATAGTTTCCTTGAAAACATATACTATTCTAATGAGTTCTATTACCCTATATTTCTCCCAAAATATCATTAATATCAAAAGACAAGAATTACATACAAACTATAAATTTATATTCTAATACTTATAACTTCTTTTAAACCTTAATATATATCTTACCAAAACCTTAATATGTTCTTCTACACATATCCTTAATTTCTATCATAAGTTTATGTTCCTAAATATATGTTTTCCTAAATCGATTCCCAAACATTTCTACTGAACTTCTTCTGATACCAACTATAGCGAACTGAACCCATAATATCTAGTTCCAATGTGTACTACAATTACATTGGAATGATTAAAAGGATCCAAATCCTAAAGGACTGAAGGGTTTATTTTTCTTAGTAAACTAGATACATACATGATTATTGTATTACATAAGAATACACTAATTTTAACATACCGTTTATTCTTTAAAGCATAAAATCATTCCATCTTAGAATATCCATGTATATATTTCTTGGTACTCTTATCAGATTCTTGGGGATTGGAAAAAATAAGGGTTATCACAGATTCTCAGTAAGGGATTTGTATAACGAAATACATAATGAAATAATTATCATAATGACTATAGTATGTTAATAACTTAACACACATGCCATATAATCAATAATATGAGAAGTAATATCATAAACAATATCACATGGTAAATGACATAACACATACGAAATATAATCAATAAATTGTGTGAACAAACAATAATAATAGTTAATAACTAGAAATACATTCAATTAAAATAAATAGATAATTTATAATAAATATTTAATGTTAGATAACTCAAGAGCATTCCATTTAAATAATGAAGAGATAATTAAATTCGTCCATAGATAATGTCAAAGAAACCCTCCCATTGATAATTATAACTAAATCTAAATTATATGAATTCTTAATTACCTTATGCCATATTATTTATGTTCATATTAACTTTACCCTTGAGTCCTTTCATATGATATTTTAGTATATTACGTTCAAGAAATTTGACAAAGTAGTTTGGAACGTGGTTAGTTACAAACTATGTGGCTTTGTGCTCAACGTTTTCCATCCCATGAGCTGACTGATACATCAGCGGTCTAACATTAAATAGTCTCGAACCCTTAGTGTACCAATATATTACATTCCTTATATATAAAGTTATATATTTAATTAAGAAACAATGTTACTTGTCAAATATATGTATTGAGTAAAGAGTATAGACATATTAGTACATAACCATATAATCAAATAACTATCAAAGTAATTACCATATTTAAAGTTTCTATACTGTTTAATAAATGGTCATATCCCTAATAAATGGTATGGATAATTAGGGTACATTTAGTGTTAAATAATCTAAGGAAAGATAATGTTGAAAGGGGCCTAGAAAAATGAATCAAGGAAGTGAATTTCAATACTATCCTTTTCAAAATAAATCGTAAAACATCAAGAGGAGGAATACAGATGGTATCAATACAACATATACCAAGTAGAGTAAATATAATGAATTTATGTCATTGATGAATTGAAATACTATAAAATATTATTTTTTTAAAAATCTGGAGGAAAACATCCTTTTCATTTTAAAAAAATTGTAATCATTTTTCATTGAAAAATAAATTCTAAAAAAAGATTTTATTAAAAAATTATTCTTTTAAACATTCATAAGAATAATCTTTTAAATAATGGTGGGTAATTTTATACATGTATTTAAAGGTAAAAAGAACAATCCTTTTTAAGAAAAAAATGATAAAAAGGTCACTTTTTAGAATGTGACAATAATAATTATTTGAAATACTATTTGAAGGAAAAAATAATTAAAATGTATTTAATATATCTTTTTTGAGTGGTTAAACAAATTTAAAAAAAATATGAAACATTGTTTTTAAAATAAAAGAGGTTCACCAACTAAAGAGTGAAATGAATCCAGTTTGTATTAAAAAAAGGTAAATCATTTTTAGACCCATAGAGTGTAAAATGGTAATATTAGTTAAAATAATATATAAGGATGAGAGAAGGAAAATGAAAGGGTTTATTGAAAAAAAATCATGTAACATTTTTAATGGAATTTAAAGAATGAGAAATCTCAATTATAATGAGATAGTGAAATAGACGCATAAAATGATATTAAAATTGAAGTGATAATAATTCAATGAGTTGATTGTGTTTATCAACTATAAATCCACATATAATAAGGAGAAATAAATCGATAGATATTTAATTCCACTATATACATAATCATAGAATGAAAATGATAGTGAGGAAGTAATATAACCTAATGAAAAGGAACTTATTTATAAAATTTATCTACCACTTAGTATCTTTATGTTCAAATCCAATTAGATAAAATAATTCCAAATGAAATTGAAAATAAAATGAAGATTTATTTATTCATTTTATTATGTGTAAAAGCATTATTATATACACCATATAAAATAAAATACATTAATAACATTACAATATTGCTCAATGAAATAAAATTGATATGAAATCCCTTACCATGTGTTTCTTTTATCGGTAAGTGTTAGTAAAAATCCTATATGGTGGGTTTAATCATTTCAATAAAATATAATAGAACCATAATCATATTTGTAATTTCATATGTGATATTATTATAATATATTATTACATTTTTAAACAATATATCATTATTTCCGTCATTTTATATATTAATTGTCTTGTTCTTTGAATATATATAGACTTGTTATTTTTATTAATATTACATAGATAGTGACTAAATCATTTTTAGAATGTAAAAAACGACTGAAATATCATATGTATTCATTATATGTGTATTTAGAATAATCTATAAAAATTTTAGATTGAAAATTAAATGCATTGTTCATGGACATGGTAGGTCGTACGTACGCCTGAATGAGACATCCATTTCATTGTAATATTTTAAATATTTAAAAGTAAATGATATATATATATATATATATATATATATTCGTATATAATAATTCTAGTATAATATATTGTTCATATATATCTTACAGTTTTATAAAAACCAACCTTTATTCATTCCATTTATAGCATGAATGAATGTCTTCGCTTTGAGGGGGCGGTATTCCACACATCCACAAATAATGTTATCGTATTCCCACAAAATGGAAAGCATAAAGTTATGTGTTAAAAATTAATTACATAACAAAAATACACAACAAAAATTATATATATTATAAAAAATATATATCCATAATTATTACCAACCATAAAATATGGAAAATGAAAGAATAAATGACATCAGTTCGTGAGCAGGTAGTCCGCCTACATGTGGATAGTGATTGTGCATCACATTTTGACGGGTGTATGTTAAGGTGTTGGTAAAAATATTAGATTAAAAAAAATCTCAATACATTTAAGATACTGAGATTATGATATACGTATTCTATAAATTTAAATTGAAGGGTGGATATGTAAATGAAAGAATAGAGATCGTTGAAAAGAGTTGCCTCTTATTCGTTTAACTTCTTTTGCATCATAGAAAAATAATTTCTTTGTTTTAATTATGAAAATAATTTTTCTTATATGATTATGGGAGGTAATTTTTGATATTATATGGGAATATTTTAGATGGGAAATTTTCTTGATAGGTTTGAATATGTGGGAGTGGTGAGTTCCTTTTTATAGTGTACTAGGCATTGAATTTTTGTAAATTTTGCAAAGAGGGACTTCCACCCACCTATTCCCCATGTCATGTGAATCCAATAATGGTTAAAATTTAATCCATGGTAGGATAGGGTAAAAATATTTCCGTCTAGTGATTTATTATGAGTTTCTAGTTTATTTTGGCCCTTGGATTTAAGGTTTAGTCCCTTGTTATGCTATGTTTTATCTTAATCCAGGCACTAAATTTTAATTACATACCATAATTATAATGGTAAAAAACTATCTTTAATTTATTATAAATTATAAATTATTCTGATTCAAAATATGAAATACATTTTTTGGTAATTTTAATCTCATAAGCCATAGATATTAATTTAAATATAATCCCACTGACGGGATGACAAATTGGGGTTTTAATCTAAAAATATTCAAATGTTTAAAAAACGCTCTATCCAATTTAAATGTGAAATTGATTCCAATTACCTATGTTGGATTACAATATTTATTATTGAACTAAATAAACATTGAAACATAATTAAAATATAATTTATCTATATTAATAATGAATATGAAAATTCAAGTTTCAATAAAAATTTTGTATTTTCAAAATTCATCAAAAAATGAAACTTAATAGAAAAATAAAACAAATTCACACCTAGGAAATATTGGTGCCAATGAGGATACTGGAACTCAAGAGGCCACTAATGAAAATGAAGTAATGAGGATGGGGTTCTATGAAGATCAGGAAATAGTTTAACATTCATTATGCTTAGCATTAATAGATGCTAATGCTCAGTTTCAGCAGAATCAATTAGCACATTATAAAAATGTGGTTATCCCTGGGAAATGGAGAGAGGTCTCTGAGAGTGATAAATAAAATAATGGTTGATTGCTGAGGTCCTCGTATAGAAACATTGTCCAGGGGGGAGGTGAAGGTAGTTGGGAACCAGGAGGTGAGGATTACCTCACCACGAAGGCGGTCGAGGAAGGATTACTCCACTTTTCCAATGCCGATTTCCATTAGGTAATCAATAAAAAAGGGAGGCAGGGAAGGTCTATGTAATGTTATGCAATCTCCTAATGCATTTATTTCTTTGGAGTAGATTAATTTGAGGAGGAATTATTCCAAAATCCTGAAGCATTATGAAATCTTGGAATTGGAATCAGCCACTGCGGAGGAATATTTCTATCATGGGTGCGGCGAAGGGTATGGTTTTGATGGTTCCTAGTTTTTTTTGAGCTTTTGTTCTTCTGTAATGAACTTTTATTTTATTTTAATAAATGTTTGTAGGTTATCCTATTACTGACGTTCTGGGTATAATATATATTTATATATATATTTCATTAATATCATTCTATTCTGGTAAATAATTTAATTTATTATGTTAATAAACCTTTGGCGCATAATGATAGTTTTTATAAAAAAATCACATTTTTATAAAATTGGTTATTATATGCTTTTCTAATTAATTTTTAAGAAGTGAAAATTATTAAAATGTATACATGTTATTGTTAATCCTATTAATAATTTCTAATTTAATAACACGGTTATATCTTATTATGTTAAATAATAATACTTTAATAATGCATTTTTGTTTAGTGAAACTCATTCATGTGTGTAAAATAAGCAATCAAATAAATTATTCATTGTGTTTGATATAAAAAACACACTACTGTTTGCATTGAAATATATTTAATATATTAAATTTATTTTTAAAAATTAATATACCATAAATTCTAAAGGGGTAATATTCCATTAAATATTTTATGATGTGTGTCACACAAGATATCAAATAAAATATACTCTTTTAAGAATTTTCGTTGTGTTACACTATTGTTAAATGATGAGGAATTGGGTGTTTTTCCATTGCTTCTATAGTTCCTCTTAGTAAACTTTTATTGTTAAGATAATATACACATGTTGAGGAACTTTTTTGTTCGAAGATATTTCACTATGGGGAGTACCTTCTCAATGAGAACTATGAGGAGGACCTATAAGGTTGTTTTAAAATTCATTATCAGGTGGATGACTTCTATTTTGGCATGGTGTTCGATTGTAAGGGTGATTTAATCAACACATATTTTTAGAGTAACTCCAAAGAGATTAGTCTTATATCCATAGGAAGTAACTTTAAGGTTACTAGTGTTTGATTTATTACAATGCTGAGGACATCCTTATAGGTGGATAATCAAGTCATGGGGTGGACATATATAACTGTTGTTACAAGGAGAAATTTTATAAATAATTTTATATCATAATTGTGAGTAAATCCATGATGGGTTATCTAGAGTGGACCTCTAAAGCTCTATTGTGTGCTTCCATGGTTCTGACCACTAGTTCCATGAATAAATAATCATGTTAGACATAATTATATAGATTATTGAACCATTCATGAATGATATAACAATGATTCAGGAATATCAATGTTCACTGAGACAGTGGCTTGATGAATGATTATATGATTCCCTTTAAAATTTCTGTTATATCTTTGTGGATGGTGAAATGGGGTTAGAAACACGATCATGGTTAGATTGATGTTGTTTGAGTAATAATCCTCAAGTGTAAAAACTTTCATTGGTGAACCCTAAATATCATCAAAATATATGGATGACTTCCATGGACAGATGTTGGAGTCTGCTAGATTTATTTGAAACTATTATTATGAATCCAGATATGATAATTCATCTAGTATAATGTCACTCTCATAATATATTGATAGAATTATGATGTTTGGAAGGGGATGTGTTTCTATTCCATAATTTGTTCCACCGATATATACTAATGGGATTCATACACATGGGATGGGATATAAGACTACCTCATTGTTGTCTCTAGTCCTTGTTGTGGATTTTATTTTCCCAGGGAATGTATATGAGTTTATAATGATGATATTATCTTGATATAATTTTAAACATCTATATTAGAGGTTGGGATATGATCTATACCATTTTACAGTAATGATATACCTAAAAACTATGGTGCCAAAAAGGATATGATCAGACATCAAGTTATCATTCTTTACCTAGATATATGGATGGCCATTCAAAATGGGAAACTAGATATGTTCCTAATGCACACCTATTGGAGGGTGTCAAGAAATATATTATTTATATTTTCCTAGTATTAAACAATGAAAAATAAGGTCATCTCATATTAAGATTTTCACAGTTTATTCAATTAGTATTCAAATTTACCAAAAACTAATTATTTTTGTATTCTTATTATTTTATGAAATAATGAGAAAAGATAAAAATAAATAATGAAAACTAAAATCCTAAACTAACATGAAATGAAAATAGATTAATGTTATTAATCAACGACTGTGTCTTTTAGGTTTGGTTTCAAGTTCCTTATTTACTCGTTTTGGTTGTTTAAATTTATCCATATGGAATTCTGAATTCTCATGCAAGACATACTGGGCCTTTATTTATTGGTTGTGAAATTTAGAGTTCCAGGGAGAAAATCGTTAGAAAATAAAACTCAATCTCCCTCGACAATCACGTTTGATGGAACACCTCAATCGTGGGTGGTGAATCTTCTAGAACCATGCTCTATTATATATTGTTTTATAAAATGCATTGATAAAGTCCATCTTGTGAAGAGATTTCATTCAATTGAAGGTACGTAAAAAATATAAATAAAATTATATACGTGAATTTATTATCCATAATATGTTTTGAAATCACTTCACCAGTACATATCACCCGCATCCATACCCAAAAACAAATATAAAAATATTAATTAATTTTATTATTAAATTCAAGAAACACTTATCCTCGCCCTAGGCCCGAATTTGGGTTTGTCACCCATTATCATAAGTAAGATATAATTGTGGATGAAAATGGAAGGGCAGAAGAAAATGAAAATTTGATAGAAACATCGTCAATATTATTCCAAAATAATTTTAATTAAAATTAAACATAATTAATTATATTATAAAAGATACTAAATAAAAATGTTGATAGAGGAAATTAATAAAGAGAAATTAGAAGAAATATATCAGTACTATATCATTCCCCTTGATCCTCCTCTAATTTTTTTGTAGAAAGTTAAATATCCTAAATAATCATAATTTATTTGTTCCACAAATATCTCAGTCAATGATTCCTAATATGTTATCCATAGTGTATCTCTATTTTAAATAATAGAGATGAATCACTAAGATATTGGGTGTTTCCAATTTCAATTTATGGATATATTGTGTCATAGAGACATTTATTAGAATGTATTACATTACATTAGATTTATTTGTGTGTCTTGAAGAGAGAGAACACAGTATTATTACCCCAAAATCCCTATATATCCTCTTACTACTTTTATAGCTAACCTCAATCTTTTCTACAATTAAATAAGATATACTACACATCCATATGGATTTTTATTCCATTATATAGGATTATGTTGTTAATGATAGATAGGTAAATTCATAGGCACATGTAGAAAAATTCCTCCATGGATCACATAGCTTATTTTTGTAATCGATCATATAGTCATTTCTTATCACAAGTGTGGAATTTTAATTTGTGAATATGGGTTTTCATAGATGATTTCTTATGAAGGGGTCACAAAACTAATTTTCATAATTATCTATATAGCCATTTCTATAATTTGTGATCAGATCCTCATGGGGAGTCCATAGAGAAATAGTGAGTGAAATGGCATAAAAAATTCCTTAAAACTATTCTTCATCAGCATATTCGTAGTTTCAAGAGTAGTTCTATGTTGGTTTGGGGTCTCAACAATGGAGATTTTGGGCGTTTAATCATATCTGGAATGGAAAATGTTGTTCGCAAACAATAGTAATAGTTGTACGAGGATTTTTAGGGAAGTAGTGGGGAGGTGAAAATGTACCAGCATGATGTAGAGGTGAAGCAAAGAAGGATAAAACTGTTTTGGTAAATGGTGAACAATAGTCACATATGTCACCGTCCCACATATGAGATCACAATGGGATTCCTCTATAATATACTACAAACTATAGTATCTAGTTTTTTTGCTATTGTACTGGGGGGTCGGTAGTTACACACACTCTTCAAACATCACATGGGTTTGTGCTCACACACACAAGCCCGCTATGGGGCTTGGGCCAAAAAATGTATGCACTCGACTATGAGTGGCTGACACTACCCTAATAATATGTGAGATCTCCTGAGGTGTTTATTGACCATATATCCCGTCTAGGGTTACCTATGTTGTTGGTGGCTCCCTTGGTTGTGTTTTATCCCATATAGAGATAATTTTTTACCCAAAATTATTAATTCGAAAAAACTTGTTAAAATTATCAAAAAAAATACTCATGAAAATTCATGTTTTCAAAATAAAATATTTTTATTTGTTTTTATCCACATTAAATAGTCAATTCTGTTTAAATTTTTTGAACATTAATATGAATGAAAAAAATGAATATAAAGATTCCATTTGGATATTTCAAAACATCAAAGAACAAGTAAAAGGAAGTAAAAGAAATAATGTGAAAGAAACCTATGCTAGAGACTTATGCGGAACCCCTCTATATACAACAGATCGGCACACATTTTTTCCATAAACCCCTAGTGTGAAGTCCATATGCAATAGACCTACACTTTGGAGTTATTAGGAGGACCTATTTAGAAATATAAATTTTGTTTCCCAATGAAGAAGTTCTATGATGTGAGGCTATTCCCAATACCTCAGTAGAAAACCTTCATTCAACCTTCCCCATTTCATGTATGTATATAGGACCATTGGGATTCCCATTTAAATAACTGAAAATATTGGAAGAACACTTGAAGCACCTATTGAATAGCTCTTTCTCCTAGGTTCCCCAAATTTTGTTAGGTATCTCTCTTAAACATGAGAGAGGATAGAATTAGATGGGATAATAATGTTTTAAGTAATTTCAGAGTCTAAAATATAAAACATCTGAGTAGGGACCCTTATTTTATCAAGAAGAAGCTACCTACACAAGGAATATTCCTTAAGGAACTACATGGGTCTCTTCCAATGATAAAAATGGAATCCTAGGGTGTTTATATTTAAATCTCACCCTTTTGTTTTTTTTCTGATTCCCTTTTTGGGTTGTATAAGCTTGATTCCAATGTGTTGAGTAGTTTTTTTTCAATTCCCCCTATGATATGTGTGATACACCTACACAACATACCTATGTGGTAGACCTACATGGTACTCCTATGAAATATATCTTTAAAGACCTCTTGTAATCCACATATGGATTAGGGGTGTCTCATTCCTTGGGTCCCTTTCCAAAAAAAGTAAGTTCAAACCTCCACTAAAACATCATGACTTCCCAAGCCTTTGAGAAAGGACCATAAACATGTCCTCCAATTGGGTTTGTATTTCTACAGTTATAGGTTTCCGACATTATTATTTTAAAGGTGTCAGGAACCTTGGGATGTTTGTAGGTTTTTATATCTACAGTCACATGGATCCTTACACTAGAGACAATGTTGGGATGTTCCCAATCATGGACTTTGGGGATAGGACTCTATCATCCCCTTTTTTCTATAGGATCATGAGCCTCTAGTTCCCAATTGGGAGAGTGAGGGTCACACTTTCTTTCCCATTAAACAAAGGAAAATACTTCATCCTACCCTTGGATCCATTCGAGGGAATTCTTCTAGAAGTAATCCCCTTGTATTTCAAGATAGACCCAATGATCTTTATTTTCATTTTACAATGAAGGGTTCATTACCCCACACCCTCTCCCACCATCACCTCATCTTCTTTCTTCCTAGGAATGACCACTTCCATTAGAGGAGGATAATGTTTGTGGTTTGTTGAGTCTATCACATCCTCTTGTTTAACACACAGATCATGACTCACACGAGCATAGATATTTTTGATTATCACAAAATCCACAAAATCCACTTCAAATATTGTACTATGAGAAACATGATTCCCACCATAGTTGGGATACATAGGAAGCCTTCGCCCATAGCTTGAGCTCACTGGATATCCTCTTCTAGAATCCAATCCTAATTTCCTTAATATAGGCATCCTCCTTGGGATTAGGCCCCAAATTAATCGCCCCTAAATCACCAAGAGTTAAAAAAAATTCTCATGGACCTTGTTATAAGGTAATCCTCTTTAGTTAGAAGCCCAAACATATTTCTCTCAATGGTTTATACACATCTATGAGATATACCAAACTACGTGGGCTTTGATTCCCATCAGAGTGGGACACATAGGAAGCATCTCGTAGATTCAAACCCAATACTCTAAATCAACCCTATTCTTTCTAGGACATATTCCCAACTAGGTATAATCCAACATGGAAACTCATATCCATTATAGTTTCTTTATTGTGCATAGGCATAAGTATCACACAAAGAATTAACTAATAAACTTTTGCTAAGATTTCATTAACACATGACATCAAACTATATGGTTAGGTCAATATCAGAAGACCATAAATGGTGTGATGTGTTCTATTAAGCGACAAAAAACTACGAGGGTTCTAATTCACTTCACAAGGATACGAAGGTAGCCCATTTATTTGTATGATCACAACATCAAAACAACCTTCAATCTACTTGGATGATGATAAACTCTTGAGTAACTTTTTTTTACCAAGATGACAATAAATTCTTTTGTTACTCTCTGTGTGGTTTATAAACCATCATTGTCATAACAATGGATAAACGAATCTATAGGTTTTATATGATAGGATACCATTGATAGAGAACCTCAAATACATTTGGATATCTCCATTAATGAAGAACTAAAAAAATATATAGATGATTATTAATTACAGACATAAAAATAATTGATTGCAACATTCCAAGGAATCATATATTATTTTTGTTAAATTATTAATGATTTGTGATCATATCTTAAAACTATAATAGAGTCTCGTAGTAGGATACTATTCTCTCTAAAAGGATCTAATGAGGCTGACCTGTCACCCTCTCGATCAATGCGAGTTCTTAGGTTTCTTAGGTCAAAATACCTAGTGAACAGTTGCCTTTGGAAAGATGGTCCCTTTTGATACAGAATAGTTGGGTATTTCTGGTTCTATAAACAAACTGTTGGAAACCGCCTGGGTGTAGTAATTCATAATTAGAATATAACTTATATGGGAATTAAAAATATAGTGAACCCAACATGAATCCTTAACCAAGATGATAGTGTTAACCATATGTTAGGCCCCTATCAATTGATATAAGGGAGGAAAGATAAGGGAACCAATCATTCATGTGTTCATTTAAAAAGATGTTCCGTTAATGGAGTTCATTGTTTGAATTTTCCAAATGTACAGGCACATTATTTTCAAGAACTCCTTTCATTCCAAGAGCTTCATTCAAGTTTTCACCTGTGAAAGCCACAACTTCTTCTCAATAAGGATCCTCATCCGCTAAAATGATGTCACCACCAACTCAACTTCTTCAACACAAAGTCTACAATGAATTAGTCCAATATTACCATCAAAATTGTACTATATTTACCTTGGAGGCTTCCTAAATAGATCTACAAATCAAGAATAACCCTTAATTGTCTGGTCAACAGGGACCATTTTTTTAGAAACAGATGATGCTCGTCGCCATCATCAGCCGTTTTGGGAGATTATCGTGGGAGTGCAACCACCAATCCTTCCCTTACTCTAGGGAGGAAAATCATGAGGCCATTCTTGTATGTGTCTCATAGATACATGGGTATTTTTTAGGGATTCATTCAACAATAACTGCCTCCAATGATGCATGGCAGCAAACCCTCAACAAGATGAGGGTGTTATCTTCAGTTGTACAACCTAGGTCCCTCAGACCCGATCATGCAAGAAAAACTGTCATGGACAACATATGGCCAACTGGGACCAATTTCCAACCATTTCACCTTCCATAGAATTCCATCAACCCATCTTCATGGGAAATAGTGAACAGGATCATACACTTTTTTACCTCAAATTTTCCATCCAACAGACTCACCTGGTCATGCACATCAAATCCCGCTATTCAAGTCTGGGGGAATTTTGTGAGAAGGCTCGTACACCTACTTAAAATATATAATCCTATTAGCTGACTCCTCTAACATCATTCAAGGAAGAATGTCAATCAAATTTGGTGGAAACTTGCATGAAATAACATAAAAATTCTATCATCCACCAAGCCTACCAAATATTTCATTTGCTATCATTCAGGTAAGTCAATTGAACTACTCTGAAGACAAAACTGGGGCAGAATCCAAATTTTCCCCTAAGAAGTACTATCAATATTCACTGATCATAAAGGGAGGAAATAAGTAGGTATAGACACGTACTCTAGATACATAATGGAAATATGTTCATGTTCTGGTAGCTGAAGTCACCAAGTACCTTTTAGCAATGGTGAAAGGAAAGACACAAATTCATGTACATATCCTGGATGATTTCTAGAATATCATAATGGTAACATTAGAACTACTAGTGAAAAATAAACATAAAGGAGTCCCAATATCTAGGATGACTAATTAACATGCCATTCCAGAGAAGATAAACAACTCTTTTTCAATCCAACAGGGCTACGTTTCCCACTCCATTATATCATACGGATAACTAGATCGGGAACATACAATCAATCCAATTAGAGATAATCGACCTATTCTAATGACAACTCCAAGGTAGGCACATACTTCTAACCATGATAACCATTCCTCCCAATAAGTGGCCCTAACTGCGTATAAAATGACATCTAAGATGAAGACTCTCCAAAAATAGTTTGAAAATCAAGAGTCACTCTATTATTTGGAATATCATAATGCTGGAGTTCTTGAGGCCCTAAAATTTTTATCTCTTTCAACTTAATATCCAACCTTATTGCAACAAAATTATGGGAGTGGTAGAAATAATTCTAAAGTCTATCATCAAAAACATCATCATGAAGGCTTACTTCATGAAAATTCAGTCAATCTAGAGAACCAATATCTATATGAGAGTGAATGTAACCCTACGTGTGGCTAGAAGACCAACGAGTAAGAGGATTTATACCTTTTTATAATCCACCATGGTGGTCTTCTCCATGATGTCAATTTCTGTGAAAGATCTCTGCAATGTAGTGTTTCTCGATGTCAAGAAAATTGTCCAACAAACAATGAAGTAATGAGAAATCCCTCTTATCTTAAAGCACTTGAAAACATAAGGTCATTCAGGTATGATACCTTTTTACTAGTAGGTGAAGTACTTTCTCAACTAGAAGACATCTCAAGGTGATAGTAATTCTCTAAACCTCTCTTGGGTAACTTTCCTTCTAATATGGCAGAGGAAACACCAACAAATCATATTTGTCATGATAAATCTATAAAGAAACGTTAATTCTAGTTGGACCATTTTGAGAAACCTCTAGTAGAAGATAAAGAGGAAATGTTGAATATGAGAGCTCAACTGGATAAGGGTAAAATACTAGTCATGTTATGGTTTGGAAACTTCCTAATATATTTTTCAAGAGATAATGGAAGATGATTTCATTAATGATATCTGCCCCAACCTGTAGAGGACTCTTTCTCATTTTAATGACAAATTATTACCATTATATGAATAGTAGAGTCGTTTTAATGAAATTGAAGGGTTACATGACCAAATTGACTTGGCATATCTCCCGGTTTGCTAACATCCAAATGTTGATAAACAACATGAGGATCTAAAATGTGAATTCTTCAATACATTAATGAAATTGAGACAAATTATTATAGAACCCCTATCTGGTATTCATATCATAAGATGGGATGTACAATGAGAATTTCATTTCATTGTGCTCCAAAATCAGAAAATATTGTCGAAAGTGGTCTCATGCAATGTTATTACCCCAGGCCAGCTACAACAACAAAATCTGATCATGATAAAAGAAATGATCATCAAGAACATTACATGATAATTTTTCACCAATATCAGGCCCAATAGAGAAATCTATTGAAATGCTTCTACATCAAGCATATAAAAACATAGATCATGCCCCCTTCTTAGAAGATTTCATTCATTATATTGAACAAATGATTGAAATCGTGCAATGGTATTTGGAAAGAGGTGATTTAATTTGGTTTTGTATAATGCACCCAACCAATGTTCAGTCTTGAATTCATAAAATCAAAAGAGAAGAAGCATTAATATCAGGGAAAGTAATTTTAAAACCACCCCATACTGTGTTTTTGGGGGATTTTTTAACCCAACATTGAAACTAAACATGTATAGCCCAATGGTATGAGGAAGAAAAATAGGAATAACCCCATCCTACAGGGATGGGGAATTTTTCACATTTACAATCTCTTTCTCAATTGATGTTAGTTTTCTCCCAATTAGGGAAGAAGACACAATGTGAACGAACCATTGAAATATCCATGGATTCCCTTCAGATTAATTTATGTCGAATTGTCCCTGTGGAACCAATAAATATTAGAACAAAGTCTCATGGTGGATGAAGAAAATAGAGATAATAAAAAGATACTTACATAATTTAATCAATGCTTTCTGGGTCAGAAAATATCTTTAATTCCATTATTGAAGATTCTCTAAAAAATGATCCCAACTCATGGTAGTTGAAGGATGAAGTTCATATTCATAATTTGGTAAAAACAATGAAACCAATGAAGGAGGTGTGTGTACCCGAAATCTGAGGCATACTCAAAATCATTTTTTTCCCTCAAATAACAAACATCAACATCTTCAAAAGGCATTTAAAAAGGGTAAAGGTAAAGGTCATATCATTTCTCATTTTTTCACAATAGAAGGTCAGTATATTTTGAAAGAAGAAATATTTTTCCCATCAAGAGGAAGAGATTAAGAAGTTAAGAACACTCAATATAGAGTTACTCTGAAGCAGTATCCCTACCATACATGCTCCCAGAGAATCTACTTAGCTTGTTCTTCAAATTGGATCTCATCAACAAAGAGGGTTTGTTGCAACTATAGATGTGAATAATAAATTCCTTCTACTGGTAACATCTCCAGAACAGGGTCAAATAAATCCATAAAATCGAATCCCATATGGGCTATCCAATATAAGTACCAGTAGCGCCACTAATGGTAGTTTTCCCATTGTCGCACCAGTTTAGGCTCCACCTATTATACCTGTATAGGTCCCAACTCATCTAGATATTCCCTAAATGGTTATGAATAAAATTAAGGCCTAAACCACTTGATTGGATGCTCCAAAATAATGGTGCACACCAATAGAACCATAAAATAATTATTACCCTGAATGGGTAGATGTAATCTCCCCCCCACCAAACTTTAGGAATGCCACATTTATGATCTCTAATGGTTCAGGTGATCTAGAGAAACACATAACACATTTTATTTCTCACTGTGATCCCTTGATGGGTCCCATGAATAAAATTTAGTTGTAAAGATGAGATATTTTTTTCAATCACTAATTGGTCCAGCCTTTGTCTAGTATACAAGTTTTTAGTCTCGATCAATTTCTAGATTGGAAGAACTTTGTCAGAAATTCCTTTCCCAATTTAGCTCAATGCTATAGAAGACAAAAGTATTTGATCTTATGAACTCGAAACTAATGGTGAATAAAAGAGTTTCATATTTCATTTCTCGATGTATATGACTAATATATTCCATAAACCAACCACTCCCTCAATAATAGTTTTAGAAAATTAGGGTGTAAAATATCTATGATGAGATA
The DNA here is from genome assembly GCA_963277665.1 of Viscum album. Lineage (NCBI taxonomy): Eukaryota > Viridiplantae > Streptophyta > Magnoliopsida > Santalales > Viscaceae > Viscum > Viscum album. Next base: position 944,070,455 of record OY728129.1, read on the forward strand.
TGTACACCAAAAATCCCTATGAAATAAAATTGAGTGGTTTGTGAACTTTCTTTAATCTCCGAACAAGTGGATAATTCCATCGCAAAAACCAAAACTAAGTCTCTTTTAATACCAAAAAAAATTTGGGGAGGATAACAGTAAAAGAAGAGGTTTCAATAATTACTCTCAAGAAAACATTTATACCTACCCCAACATAAAAACCATCATCATACAATAAAGCTTCACCGTTCAAGCATAAGTAACGACAAAAACGTTGTCAACACAAGCAAAAATATTTGAAGCCAAGACTATTTCAGGAGTTAAATAATTTGGTCTATTCATTGTGGAATGAACAGATTATTGGTTAATTCATTTCATCCATGTAAAAAAACATTTTCAAAATGCCAATTCCCATGAAACCCCACAAATAAGAGTATTAAGACATCCCAAATTATTTTCCCTTTCATCTAATTTTATGGAAACCCATTCATGGGGTGTTTCTTTCAAATATAACCTAAAAAAAGTGGTAGACTATGGAAAAGTGATTCTAAAGGGTTCATTAGCCCATGAAACACGTGTTATTTCTTCCATTCTAGTGGATGAAGGTGGATGAAAGGTAGTCAAAAGAAAAAATGAAATAAATTATAATGATTGGATGGTCATGAAAACTATTAATCAAACTCATAATATTCTATGAACATAGTTGAACCAACCAACTATACCTCATACAAATTATGTTCAAACCAATATATCTTCATCCGAAGATTAGTTATCCAAAGGCCAATCCTCAAATAAGAGACAAGATACGAATGTAAAGAGAAATCAGAAGAAGTTCAAAACATGTTCAAAACAAATTTATCCTTGACATTGTATGATTTTAAGGATTTGTTTCCAAAATAATGGGAACTACCCCACCAAACTCCACAAAAAGAACCAGCCTATCAATTGAAATCTCCCTCAGATGAGAAATTGATGTTCAGTTCTATTGACATTATCCACTTAACATACCCCTAAGAAAATAATGATTCTGGTTATGAACCCGAATTCCTTTAACTTGATTGGGGAAATAGGTGAATTATTCATGGATTAGGAAATAGGGGAAGATGTGGATATTCTAGATGCCCCAATTTTAATTATAATCCTACTTGAACCATTTATGCAGAAGAAACTCTTGGGAAATCACTTCAGCAAGCTCCACGAGAACCTGGGAACTCTCCCATACATGACAATATTTTCCCGAAAATGATCATCATAGATGACTAATTAGAGGCTCCACCACCAATCTCATTGTAGGTAGATAAGACTAGTCCATCTAATCCACCAAGATCAGAATTATTTCTAGCTACTTCCTTAATACATGATCCATCAACATCAGGAGAATCAAATTCCAAGGAACCTACAAAAACACATCTCCTTGTTGGAAAATGAAATGATTTGGACCAAAAGTTTTAGGTTTTGAAACAACTAGAAAAATTACCCACCAACTTATCAATCCTGGATTCTTTGAATCTATCAACATACCTTCGAGGATAACATATTGAGGATTTCTCAAGTCCTATAGTGATTAAAATCAAGGTTGATGTTACTGATTTCTATTGTATAGAGAGTGTTTCTATATAATTTCATGATGTTGTATCTTTCTCATACTAAGATAAAGATAATGTTGTATAAGGAAACATCCAGCCCTTGTACTTATCTATTATGGTTAATGATACAAATATCTGATTATCCTTCATTTTTAACGGATCAATAGTGACCCTCATTCCCATTCGCACACTTCTTCAGTCGGGTATCACTAAATCTATCTTTTCTCCCTCCACTATGATGTTTCATGGTTATAAAGTGAATGGACAATAACCTCTAGGAGAGATTACAATAAAAACATAGTTTGGAGATCTTATATCAAATTCATATTTCATTGTTGTCTGACATGACACAACATTCAACATTATTCTTGGTAAGACTTTCCTACATCAACATGAAACCATTCCTTCATCATAGAACCATTGTATCATGTATTGCATTAATGGTCAAATTGGGTCATTTCATGGGGACTAAGATCCATTTAAAACCTATGAATCTCAGTACATTGATGAAAAGTTGTATCACACTAAGGGATCAATGTATGTGAAAAAAGAGATAACAATAATCATTTCTCTGAATGGTATGGAAAAGATCCATCCTAACCTATTCAAGAATCTCAGTGTAGATTACATGATTTCCTATCATTCAAATTAGAATGTTAGATCAAAATCCCTGAACTAATTTCATGAATTCTATAATGTCAGTTGTGGAAATAAAGCCTGATAGCATTGGAGAAATGGTTGATTTACCATGTGGTGGTGATAGATTACAAGGAGATATCTTCATATCATCCATTTAACATCATCAAGCCTTTGATTAATTAGTAATTCTAGAAGAAGATCTCACATTAATATTAATTTAAAGGGATACTGATTCAAAACCTATCATTTTCAAATCAATACTCCTGGAAGACTCTTCAAAATCAGTAGGATCAAAAATGGTTTCTTCATCTTTATAATGTCCAAATACTGACTCCTCCTCTAGATCTGAGTGTGTTTCTTCATTACCTACCCTTCAATTAGAAACAAATGAAGTAATGCGTAAGGTAGAGGATGAAGAGTATGAATAATAAGTTCTTATGGATTCCACTTTGGAATTTGAGTAAGTATTCTTCCCCACTATGGATGAGCTCATAGAAATAACTTTGGGTATAGAAAAAGATCCAAACCCCACTCTAATTTGTGAATACATGACTTATATAGGGAAATAGATGTGTAATTAATTTTTATATAAACACCAAAATATAATTGATTTTAACTATACAGATTTTCCTTGCCCTGATCCCAATGTGGCCACTCATTATTTTGGTTTTCTAAAAGATCATTGTTGTTTAGGTAGGAAGCAAGAAGAAATCACCCATATTTCTCATCTAAAATTAATGTCGATGTCAAAAACATATCAAATGTAACTATATCAGGGAGGTAAAATATCCGAAATGGATGGCCAACATTATCCCAGTGAAAAAAATGGAAAAATTATAGTTAGAATTAATTTCATAGATGATAACCTACATTGTCCAAAGGATGAATTTTATGTTCCATTCACATACCTATTTGTTGAATCAATAGCTGGTTACAAATATCTCCTCTTCATTAATGGATACTCTAGGTATGACCAAATTGAAATGGCCCCATAAGATGTGGAATATAATGATTTTAGAGGTCCTCAAGGAATATTTTTTAATCGTTTAATGCCCTTTGGCATGAAGAATGATGGTGAGGCCTATTAATGTGCAATGTACCATATTTTCGACCCCATCTTATGGAAATTAATTGAATTCTATATGGATGGTCTTATGGTTACGTACAAACAATTTTCTTAACTCATGGATGACATGGAGATCATATTAAAAATGTTTCAATAGCATAATTTGATGATGGACCCATTGAAATGTGATTTTAGGGTAACCTTGAGGAAATTTATCAGTTTTTTTGTATGCCATCATAGCATCATAGTTGACCCTGATAATGACAAGGATATACATAATGTTTATCCTCCTTAAATCATGAAATAAATGAGGGTAATTCAAGGACCCATGGCCTATATCTGGTGCTACATTGAGAATTTGGTTGGAAAGTGTTTACCTTTAACCAAATATATAATGAAAGGGGTCACATATTGGTGGACCAATGACTACCAACAAGCATTTTATATCCAAAAGAAATTCCTCTTGAGCTCACCAGTATTGATGTCATGTGTTGAAAAAAATCACACATTCATTATGTGAAGGACATGGAGTGATCATTTGGTGCCTTCCTTGCACAATAGTATGACACTGGTAATGAAACAAGATTTCACTATCTCATTCGAACCATGATCATTATAGATATTCGATATTCACTTGGTGAGAAATGATGCCCAGAATTAATCATTGTAGTTCAAAAATTGCAACATTATTTGAAGCATCATGTTGTCCACATGGTTTCTCACAATAACCCACTCAAATTTTTCCTTAGTCAACCTATGGTTACAGGATGTTTGGAATTGTGTGATGTTATTATCTATAAGATTGATATACATTTTGTTCCATAGAATGTAGTAAAAAGTCATGCTTTTTCAAATTTCCACACTGAGAACTCATATACGGAAGAAACATTATTAAATATTGAATTTCCAAATGAATAAATATTATTTATTCAAGAACATCCCTGAATATGGGAAATGTACTTAGATGGTGCTTCTAGAGTATTGATGGGAAAAGAAATGGAAAATCCTAAATATAACACAGTTGGGTTAGGAATTGTACTTATCTCCCAATATAATGCAATGTTGACATATTCCTTTTTGTTATCAGAAGGTGTTACCAACAATAATGTAGAAAATAAATCTCTCTTTGCTAGCCTGTAATTAGAACTACATGTACCAGTGGATTACCTAGAGATGATATGTGATTCATAATTGGTAATCAATCAAATCAATGGGTATTAATTGATTGGTAAAGTCGAAATAAATCTCATGTGTGATTATTCTCGAGTGTTAATGTACAAATTTATCTCAAATACAACTTTTTCTTACATCCCACGATCACAAAATTCACAAGCCGATGCATTGGAAAATGAAGCCACATGCTTGGAATATCTAAATAAGGATGAAATAATCCATAACATTTATCATTGTCGAGTGGTTTCACTTTTTGTTTAAATTAGAATAGAGGAAATAAATTAAATTAGTCCCTTTTATGAGCCATATGGTCATACCATGGAATGGATGACAGCCATCATGGAATATCCCCAATATGAGGTACTTCCACCGGAAAGATTTCAAAGAGAACATATCTGGTGATGAGCAGTGAATTTAAATATTTATGATGGATCTGATCATCATAAAATCATTTATATAAAAGGAATAGATAGAATTATTTTTAGATTTATTTATGGGGATGAAACCACTACTAACATGAATGGTGTATATGTTGGAGCCTACAGTGCTCACTAATTTGGGAATAGGATTTCTGATCAATTATGAAAACATGGATATATTGGGCCTTTAATGACATAAGATTTCTCATATTTCACTATGAAGATTCATCCATTCTAGGTCCTTTCCAAAGTCATTCGTCAAATGATGAGTTTGTATATATTGATAAATTCTCATATCATTTTTCTACATGTAGAATGGATATAGTAGGACCTTATCCTCTAGCTACGGCTAAGCAGTTCAACTATATTCTTTCAGATACGTATTTCTTCTCTAAATGGGTTGAAGAATTAATTATTAAGGAATTGAATGCCAAAATAATTGACATCATTTTCAAATATAATATCATTATCATATTTTTTTTCGTCATAACATAATGATGGACCACAACACCAATTTTTATTCTATTGGGGTAAATAAGTTATATCAGGAGAAAAATATCAAATGCAACGATTTTTCAAACTATCATGCAGTTTCCAATGGAAAAATAGAGGATTTCAACAATAACCTATCAAATATAATCAAAAAAATAGTTTATAATGATAATAAATATTGTCTTGAATTTTTTTTTCTTTCTTTGGGGGATTATAAGACAATTACCTGTACAACCACATGGGAAACTCCATACTCATCGGTATATGAAAAAAAAACAGTTTGGCCAATAGAAATTCAATTGACATCACTCCGAGATTCCGTCTATGATCAATTATCTACATTTGAGTAGTATTAGAAGTGATTTGATGATCTAGAGTTATTAGACGAAAACACATTTCATACTTTTCATCATTTGTAAGTCAATTAGATAAGAATAGAATGAGATTTTTACTAGAATGATCTCATCTGCTAACATCTTCATGGATAATTAGTATCAGTTCTCATGACCCCAATGATACTGGGAAATAAGCCTCCAAATTTAGAGCCAAAGTGTGAAGTACCTTATTCCATATATAATGTCTAACCTGATGGATCTTATTCTATAATATCAATGGATGGAGAACTTATTACAACTCTAACCAATGCAAGATTCTTGAAGAATTACATTGTGTAATCTCACAGAGTAATGTCCTGGTTACATGAAATAAAAATGTATAACAGCCATATGTGTCCATGTTGCACGATGTTAAAATGTGTATCATCTTTGTCCTTGTCGCATGACATTAAACTGCATGACATCATTTCTCCTCACAACACGACATTAAATTGTGTTGCTAACAGCTTCTTCAATTGACATTAATAAATCCCCTACGATATAGAAAATTGAAATTCCTTGTGGTTATTTAAAAATTCAGTATCTTCTATTCACAAAAATTACTCACATATTTTCTACACCTTAGTAGAACATGAATCTCATTTCTCCCTATGTTTGATTTAGATATTCATAGAGGCCTCTTTTCATTAACCACAATTATCATGGTTCTTATTCTAATGAAATATGTAGAGACTCAAGATATACAATCTTGGACCTTGCCATCGCAAAAAGAAAAATCACCCATTCCTTTTATTATGAGTCTGATCCTCACAGGGAATAAAATTTTCAAGAACTAAGCGTGACTTGATTCCAGTTCTAATGGGATACATAGTGACACAAAAATGTATAATCTTGGGCCTCGTTGTAACCCTAACGAAATTTATATCCTTTTTTCCTCCTATATATGAAAAAAATATACTATGTACTCTTCTAGAATATACAGTTTTATATTAATATCTACTTGTGTATTAATTTTAACTATTATTTTGGAATTCATTAAAATCCCTCATATATGACATAAAACCCAATTGGTGCGTGGAATGGTCTTTTTAAGAACTACATTTGGCATGATTCTAATTCTATATAAGACACATCGAGATGTCCAGATCTCCAATATGGGGCCCATCAACACACAAAACCCCGTTATTTTCTATTTGTATGATTCAGAACTACATAGTGAATGTTTCATGAAATATGAATGGCTTAATTCATATCCACATGAGATACGTAGTGACAACCTGATCCCCAATCTTGAGTAGAGTTGAAATTTCATGATTGAAACCCATATTTCTTTGACTTATACACAAATTGAATTTATATTGGGACTTCTTCCAAGACATTTATATTGATTATAGTTTTAATGATATACGTGGTGATGCATAGACTTTCTGTTTTAGGCCCAACCATCATCATTGAAATTAAATAAAAAACCCTCTTCCCCACATCAAAATTTGATTGATATGGGGAACAATATCATGAACTATGTGTATCTTGACTCACACTTCAATAAGATACATAGTGATGCCTGAGTTCTATAACTTTTCTCAGACACAATATAATTATCATACCATTACCCTTCCATTTTTATATGATTGTGTTGTAGAAGTGATCTTTTACCACTCCTTCTTTCTCACAACGAGCACAACTCATGTGGGTTTAGGATTTTTTTAAAGAGATAATATGCCTAAATAATGTATTTCAATTACAATTCTGGGTCATATATCCTCATCGCATGACAGTAAACTACCTGAACACCTTAAAAAATACATGTGTTCTTATTATAATTTTTTATAATATATTTAGTCATTTCATGTCAGTTCTCCTTTTTCATCCCACAAGATGTTAAACTGCATTGGAATCAGGTTGATTCTCATTTATATGATTTACGTAGTGATGTCCTGACATTCAATATTGAGCCTAAAAGTATCATGATGTCAAAAGCCCTCTTCTATCACATGTATGAGTTATATATACTTGTGAAAAATCAAATTATATTTATATGAAAGCACCAAATGTCCTGGACACATGAAATTAAATTCCATGACACCCAAAGAACTACATATGACATGATTTTTTACCTATTGAGAAATGCTGGGAAAACTAAGACATAAATCTATGTTCCAACTATGGGAGAAAAGAAAATCCACACCTCTTATATACTATTAAAAATCAATATAGCAGCCCTTTATTTTGGGTCCACTCCATAGAGATCCCACTAAGGAAACAAAATATATTCCCATTATACATATGTGTTAGATCACTATTAGGGACTCAAAACTCATGGAAAATATTGAATCAAATATTTTTCTTATGCATTGAACATAAAACCATTCACATTTCACACTCTAAATCAATATTAATTTTATATCATCATAATATTTATTATGATTCAAGTAAAAAGATTATGATACCTATGAACTATTTTTCCTAACTATGATGTATGTGGCAATAGGTGGCCTTGCATAAAATGGGTCTGTATAATGGGCATGTTAGAAAAAAGATTCCATTATTCTGCAATGAAACACATTCCAAAGCTAGACCTTTCTAATACATCCCCATTAAAACTTTGTCTAACAAAAATAACTTATTTCCTTTTGTAATCCTCTTCTACCCCCTTAAAAATATGATGATGATATACATGAACCTATATTTTAATGTGTTCAACCATTGTATATTTTTCCAACATCCTTTCTCTCAATCTGGAAGCACTCAAGACCATTGTTTATACATTTTTCCTCTACATGTTTTAAAGGTATATTGAAATAATCTTGGATAATTTAACCACATATCATCCTGTGTTTCAAAGATATTATAGTCTTAATCATTTGACCTAAAAAAATACAGACATCATATTTCCTACATTTAGATCAGACCCTCGTAGAATGCCTATTCCTCTATTTCTTTGGAAATCATGATTGAAAATACTATTTTTGTGCTAAGGCACTATTTTTCCATAAACCAAACTCTATGCTTTGGAAAATTGAAATCCCCATAAACATTCTCATCTTTTTTCAATGGAATGTCTAATACTAAAGATCTCTTTTTCATAACTGTAATGTATGTTCCCAAATGTGGCACTGAATAAGTCACCTATATAACATGCCAATCATTCAAAAGATACCATTGTTGGGATATGCAGTGTATGCCTCAGTTTTCCCTTCAAAATAAAACCCCATAATGGTTTAATAAAATAATGGTAAATTATTTCTTTGAAAATACTTCCTCTAATTCCTTTACACTTTTTACCATTCCATTCTGTAGATCCATAAATTCCCAAATCATTGTTTAAAATTATTTCATTCCATAACTGAATATGGAAGTATGTTTCAAAAAAACATATCTATAAATTGGATACTCATAATCATTTGGTCAAAGATAAGTACCTTAAATTAAATCCCTCTAATTTCTTAGCTACATGAACTAAAACGACACCACATAATGTCCATGTTTCATGACTTGAAAAAGAACAATATAATGTGCTTACGACAAGAATACAAACTGCATAATAGAATATCCAAAAACCCATTAGAAAAAATATAACCTCTTTCTTACAAAAAATTCATGTGGTAGTGGTCCGTCATTGAAATTCTATATTAGAAAAGATAACACCTTATATTCTCAAATAACTTTCCTTGGCCATGCTGCCCACTGTGGTCTTAAGACATCCAAATTTTAACCCATTTTTTATTAATAATAGAAAATCCTATGTCATGTGATCTGTTTTAAATGACAATGTAATATGTCCCCCTAGGTGTCCTTACATGAGTTTCCAACATAACGAGCCTGTCAGTCAAAAGATTCCACAATTTGGATATGAATTAAATACCTTAGTTGGACCTACCTAATAGAGCCCCAATAATGGGTTTGTCCAATAGCAGTATCATTATCCTCAAAGGAGACCACCTCTCTTATGATGATTCAAATCATGACTCATGATTCCCCTCATAAGTATCTAATAGAATATTTGGACATTCTTAGTCATCATTATTTTTAAAATTTTAAAATCTCAAAATTCCTCGTCAAATCTATTAAACATAAAATATTAGCGTTATTAGTTCCACATGCATGACTTTTAACTTCACACAAAATGGACACATGATTCTCACCAGATTGAAAAACATCAAGTGGGATTTTGGATAAAAAATGAGTCTCAACTCTCTAAATATTTACTCTATATGATCTTAGCAATATCAAGCAATAAAAAAAGTGCCAAAGTAACTATGTTTGTGGGGTTGTCCATAAAACACTATAAAAAAACATATTGTGCTTAATAAGTATCTTGTATTAGGTAAAATTTTATTTTTACTCATCCTTTTTAGTGTTATTATGATTATCTGACATGATGATTCCATGTTGTGAAAATCATATTTGATGTTGTAATAACATAAATAAAAGAACGAATAATTATGTGTATATAATGGCCAACAATATGATTATAATTTATATTGAAAAATTGGAGGAAAAGCAATAGAAAGGGGTCTCTCCATCAAATATTACAAAATGATTTCAACTTGACTCTTTACATGTTGAATATCCCCGGAGGCCTTATCAACTGCCTGCTGAAGATTGGTTAGTATAGATTTTTTAGCCTCCTCAACCAAAAAAGTGCATATTTATTTGTTTTAATGGATGTTACCCATTCTAATTTTTCTACTACCATTTATTGGTTTAGTTTCCCAAGATTATTTGATATAATTCCCTTTTCTATTGAAGATGTGAAATTTCATTCATTGTCTCATTAATTTGCTAGTTGATTTCTGTCAAATGTTTTCCATAGTTGACTTACTCTCTGTATACTTCTGTTCAAAAACACTCAACATTGGTAATCATTTTGGACATTGAAATATCATGCTACAATTTGTGTTCTGACACCCTCTGTAGAACTATTTCATTCACAACATTGTAAATTGGGTGATAATGAATCCACAAAATCCTAGTACACTAAATAATGCTAGTAGTGGGTCAAAATGTGAGAGAATCTCATCTATAGTTTTCCCATATATTATATCCCATATTACTTTCCATGTTTTTTATGTGAAATACTAAGATAAAACTATAACTCTAAATCCAAATCAGAATCACTTCCATGAGGTGGTATATATTTAGTAATCAGATCACTTAGGGAGGTGCTTAGCTCTGCTCCTTTCGTAGCAGTGAGTGATCTATCATCAATTGTTAGTTGACAAAACACAAGATCGTCACCTTCAAACTCAATCATGGAAGCTAATAGACCTAAATGGTGGATTCTAATGATTGTTATCTCTAATATTATAGCAATATCACAACATTATTAAGACATTCAATGACATTTACCTAGTAATATGTTGACTTCTTGAGTAGATTCCTCCACAGTATTCTTGACATTATGAGTCGGAGTAAGAATTTTGTGGGGATGAGAATTCTATGGAGCTTGCACATTCACCATAACGGTAGTCCCTATAGCATCTTCTGACGTTTGATTTTCAGTTGGTAACACATGAACATTAGAAAAAAAGGATATTGTGGGATTAATTGTTCTTGAGGGGACTTCACAATGTTATCTATATATAATGCAACATAAATTTAGTTTTAATATGAAATATCAGGTAAAGGAAAAATTATTCATGAAAAATTAAATAATGAGAAATTATGTCCTTTCAATTACCCATGGAAATCCCCAATCCCCTTAATGAAACCTGGAATATCAATGTCTGTATTAAGGGAATCCATCATTTCAGTGTATAAAATATTTTATGTTATAACGTCCTCACCATTTAAGGTATTCAATAAATGTCGGTTGATACCCAAATTGGGTCCACTAACATTTTCTTTCCTAAACTCTTAAACTGGTGAAATACCCGTAGGTCTTATTATGACAGGATTAACACTGTTATTGGCCTTATATTTCATAGGATCCTCACTCCTTGCTTCTGGAGTAAGAGACATATCAACATTGATTATCATAGGATCCTTTGGCATATGAAATATACTTGAAATATTATAGATAAAATAATTTTAAAAATAATATTTGGTATCAAAAATAAATTCATATGATATTAACTTGACCATTTCCTCTCTATGTAGACAAAGGATCTAATTCTGCCACATCCCTAGACACATTTTCTATTATAGTAACAGATTCATCAACAAGAATTTGTACATTCATTGGAATTACTTCATGATTACATGAAAACCCATTTTGTAATCCATTAAGAGAAGATAGGGATGTTGAACCTGCAAAAGGATGAACATTGTCACCAAAGTGTATCAAGAAAATCATAATATTGGAAGACAGTGCAAGTACTCACTTTTTAAATGTGCACTTTGGACAAAACAAACTTCATTATTTTATTTCCTTTCATAAGATAGTGGAGAGATTGAAATAATCCTCTTATAAATGTAGACTTGAGGTAGATACTGAGGATTTTCTGTTGTCATCACCTCCATTATGGTTCTCCCTCCTGGAGAAAGCCATAGAGACCATAGGGATTCATCCCATGTTTCAATATGGGAGCACAAGGGACCATATTTTGGTGACTCAAGAACCCTTCCTGAGGTTCCTTCTTTAATTTAAAGCTTAAAACTAAAATCCCATCATGATTTATGATGATGGAAGACAAAGAATAATTGAAACTAAAGAAAAGGGAAATACATTATCAATATTAACATTAATTTCCCATTCTTCTTCTGGGTGAAAAATTACTACTTCACATATCCCTCGATCTATCCTATCAGATACCCATTCTGAGGCCCAAATTGGTCATTGGTTTCATATATAATGTTCTCCGGCTCTACAATATTTTCTCATAAATCATCCAGATTACTATCCAGATGAAAATTAGGATGTTCTTTAATATCACCCACATTTTGTATTATAATGCAAGGTAAGCTAAATTACCATGCATTTCTGAGTTCAGGACTAATGATTTCCAAGAAATGGATTTCTAAAGGCCACACATAATTCAGATTTTATATTGTTGTATGCAGAGGATTATCAACAATCTATGATTGGATGACCTCTTAAGGCCTCCTTTCTTCTTCAAAAGAATCACAATATGGGATAGTAACATATTTTTTACAATGGTGACTAGATCACCATGGTGCAAGAGGTATTGTTTCCTAGTCCTTCGTCTTTTTGGTGGATTTTCTATGAGGATGTTTTGGAGGTTCTAAATCCTATGAAACCTATGCATCATCTATGGATTTAGACATTTAACTATGGTTTCTATGAACAATAGTTGTTGTGGCTTCTACCTGATATATTCCTTTTGTTAAATCCCCTTAATAGTATGAAGAACCCCAATATTTATCTTATCCATCCTTTAATCAAACTGATGGATCTGATGCAGGTAGCGTAATTAAATTTTTGGAATTATACAAAGACATTAGAATACATTATCGTTGGGTTACCATTTGGAGATATGCATGTGTCACATCTGTGGGAAGGAAAGTATGTGACTACTGAGGACATTGGAACTGGAGAGAAAACCTAGAAGCTGTATAATCCTCCCAAATAATTTCACCATCAATCTTGGATGATAAAACAATTTTCTTGAATGCCATTATATAAGACCTCAGCTTGAAATTTTCTTCCTTACCATCACAAATAAATGTTCCAGTTTCTGGGTTACCAAAAATAAAGAAGCTAAATTCTCCTGATTCATTCAGATCTCTCATCACTTAATAAGGTATGATATTTAAGGGTTGAATCCTATATAATTTATTTAAAAATAGGAAAAATCGAACATTAGGAATTCTCATTGAATTCAACACTGAATATGAACAAATATTTGCTGCAATCCAGCCCAAAAACACTTGAAATGGTCATGAACGTCTAAATAGACCCTTACCATTGTACAAATTTAGTATAGAGTGATATATACTTTCTAATACATGGTTTTACATACTAATATATTTACCCTCTACCATCATGGCATCCCAAAAAATAGTAAATAGCCTTACAGAGCCATCAGACTCACATACTGGAAGAAAGTAAATGCTTATACACATGAAAAGGAATCCAACTAAGGGTAAATATGCATCAATATCATACATGAAATTATAACCATAGTACATGTAGTCACATCTATTCAATGTAGGCTAATACATGCCTGAAATAACCATATTATCGATAGTTGTGAAAATGGTAGGTTTTCCTCATGTAGGACCTTTCTCTTTTGTGGTTCTAAAAAAGAATACAGCCACACTCTCGTGTGAATATCAACCCTAACATGAGAATCTTTCTTTTTTCTTGGATATTTATTTTCTATTTGGAATAATTAAATATCCAATGGTGGTGTCCAATTGGCATCACCCTATTTTGTTATTAGAATGAATTCATCATACATCTCCCTGAGAATGGTTACCCCAGATATTTGGTAGATATTCCATAGACTAATGCCATCCTCACCATGCGTCGTGAGGAATGATTTTTTTACAAACACCATGGGCTCAATAATTCCAGAACAATGTCATTTTTATAAACATAAGTTTCTCTTATATAAATATCTTCATAAATATGGACATTTGTCAGTTCATTCCTAAACTCTATAAAAGTATGGAGAATCCAAAACACCCACATCCATTTAGGTTTGACTCCTCCCCTAGAACAAAGGACCTAGTCTTCTTTTTAACGATTAGACTGATGTGTTTTTGAAGCATGAAAAGTAAAATCGTTGCAATGAGGCCCTTTATCTACAACATGATTTATCATATCATGAGTACTTCCACTATGATGTAGGAATCATCCTATAGGTAATGTTTCATAAATAAGAAGTAAAAACTTCGTAGTAATATTCATGCAATGATAGTTAGAGTATTTGAAAACCCAAGTATTTGGAAAATATCTCTTATAAGCCATAATGTGGGAATCCATCAAAAGCTCATCCTCATACAGAGGCTGCTAGTGGATTCATGGATAATCACGTTAGTATGTAATCAATCATGTCACTAACCTAAGAAGTGTACCCTCAACAACATTGTAATAGTCCAGTCCATGTATTTTCATCATTTCAGATTGAAGAACATTAGCTTCCATAGACTTGGTGATCAAGTGAGAAATTTCCTACAAAGATAATTACCAAACATTCCTCATTATATTACAATTTTTAGATTAGGAAGTTCAAATCTTAAATTTGAGGAATTTAAAATATTTGAAAATGAAACGTTCTGTGAAACTCCTTCGACGAGATCACTTTCATAGGTCCTTCAAAAAAGTACCCAGCATAGGTCTTTTGTCATAGGCTTTATGTGCAACTCCTTCAATTAATGTAACTCTGCATATCACAATTTATTAAATGGGTATACCTCGATAATTCTTCAAGAGATCAACGTGATAGCACAATGTATGAGAGATGAGCAAATGAGAAATGCAAGGAGAGAAGAAATATGAAATCATAGGTGCATAAAATGAAAAAGGAATGGTGTATTTTTATGAAACATCTGGCCTACACAACATATCTACACGGAAGACATGAGTGGTCGAGAATTACCTATCCATAATCATTTCCCCATAATCTTGCCTTATAAAATTACACTTTTTCAGTCAGATTCAATCTATAGGGGGGAGTTTTTTGACACTTCTTAAGAAGGAAAAAGGATTATAAAGAAGTCCATTGATTATTTGAAAATATCAAATAAGTAATTAAAGGTAGTAAAGGAAATAATGATCAAGTCAGATACATTGGGGACCTACACGGAACACCTCTCCATTCAGCATAGCGGTGAAAGTTCTTCCCAGATAGCCCAGTGTGTCGCCCCTAGACCCCAGACATATGTTGTGGAGCTAATTAGAGGACCTAAGTGGAAATAATTTTTTTTATGCCCCTATGTGGAAGAGATACCCTATGAGGCTACTCCCAAGACCTCAAAAGACAAACACATATCGATAAGTCCCCTTCATTACCTATAAATAGGACCCTTGGGCTCCACATCTAATGAACTAAAAAGTTGGAATAACTATTTAAACCCTCATGTCGTAGATCCTTTTCCTATGTCCACCAAGTATTTATAGGTAGATCTCTAAAAAATAAAAGAATAGATAATTATATGTGATAAGAATGTTCAATGTCCACTCAGATTTTGAAAAAAATATAATTAAGGTCCATTATTTTATCAAGAAGAATCTAGGCCTATTACTTAAGTACCTCTACATGGCTCTTCCAAATGTACCAAAGGTGACCCAGGGTGTTCAGATTCAAAACTCAATTATGTTTTGTTTTCCTAGAAGTCCTTTTTAATCTTGCATAGTCTTAATTCCAATGTGCTAAGAACTTTTTTCAGTTCACCCTAATACCTACACGATACACCTATGTGGAATACCAATGGAAAAGACCTGTGGGGTACACCTACATGATACATCTTTGAAGGCCTCTTATAATCCACCTATAGATTAGGGGCATCTTTTTCCATGGTTCTCGTGACTAAAAGAGAACATGTTGAATCGTCCACCGAAACCTACTGACATACTAAATCATCAAGAATGACACATCAATGATTCATCCTCTTGGGTTTGTATTTCTATAGATAGAGGATTCCCACAATAATATTTTACGAGAGTCAGGATCATTGGGATGTTTTTAGTATTTTAAATCTATAGTCACATGGATCCTTACCCTAGAGAAAATGTTCAGAAACTCCCAGTCCTGTATTATGGGGATAAGACTTAATCCTCCCCTTTTCATCTCTATGATCAGGAGCCTCTTGTTCAAAATAGCGAGAGTGAGGGTCGCACATGCTTTTCAATTAAATAAAGGAAAAGCACCCCTCCTCTCATAGGACCCATCCAACAGTATCCCTCCTAGATTAAGCCCCTATTCTTTTGTGCTGGAAAAAATGACATTTATTTTCATTTCACAAGGATGTGTTCATTGCCCTGTGACCTCTCCCACCATTGCCTCAAATTATTTCATCATAGGCCGAGCCTCTTCCATGAGAGGAAGAAAAAGTGTGTTGTTTGTTAAATCTTTTAGATCTTCCTGTTTCTCAAACCAAGCATGAATCACATGGGGTTAGAGATTTTTGTTGATCCCAACCTCCTCACAATCCACTAAAAATATTGAACGATAAGAAATCTGATTCCCACCATAGTTAAGTAATGTTGGAAGTAGTCACCCAGGGCCTGAGCTCACAAGATACCCTCTTCGGGAATCCAACCCGAATTTCCTTAATCTGGGAATCATTCTTCAGAGTAAGCCCTGAATTAATCACCCCTAAATCTACAATAGTGAATAAATATTTCATGGACCTTTTTACAGGGGAATTAAATTTAGTAAAATTCCCTTTACTATTACTATCAAAGGGTTATACACCCCTTCAAGAATTACTGAACTATGCGGGCTTTGATTCCCCACCATGTGAGATATGTGGGAATCCTCAGGAAGATTCAAACCCAACACTCAAAATAAACCCTGTTTTTTCTTAGCCATATTCCAAACCGGGTCTATTCCAACATGGAAACTCATATCCTTTCTTTTCTTATTGGTATGCATAGGCATAAGTCCCACACCATGATTTGACTAAGCACCTTCCACTAATATGTCCTTACCACAAGATAATAAAATGTACAGTTAGGTCCTTATCACATGAAATTAAAAGGTATTATGTGTCCCATTAATCGACGCCAAATTACAAGGGTTCTCACATGCTCCAACAAGGATACATAGGTATCCCATTTATTGGTACAATCTCATAATCAAAACAAACTTCCATCTCCTTGGACGATGATAAACTACAGAGTTAATTTTTTTCAACCAGGATGAAAATAAATTCTAGAGTTCCCTAGTAAGTGGAATAAAAACCAGCATTGACATAACAATGACTAAAAAAATCTATATATAGTATAAGAGATGATACCATTGATGGAGAACCATTAATACATATGGATATCCCCATTAGTGAAGATCCTCGAATACAAATGGATGATTCAAAATCCCCACCTACTAATAATTTATTGCAAATTTCTTGAGAAACCTACATTATAATAGGTAAATTAATAAGGATTCAATAACATATCTTAAATCTATAAGAGAGTCTCGGAGTAGGAAATAAATATCCATATAAGTGTGTGATGAGCTTGACCTCACATCCTATAGACCAATGCATGTTCTTAAGTATTGTAGGTCAAAAATACCAAACAAACGCCTACCTATGAAATGTATGTCCCTTTTATTATAAAACTGTTGGGTATTTTTGTATGCATAAACAAACCATTGGAAAATGCCTAGAAAAAGTGATTTCTAATCAGAACATATGTTTGGAGGGAAAAAACTCATATTTAAAGAAATCAGATAATTTTAAGTTATTTCTCATTACACCTTATAAAATAAGTATAAATCATTAAAATTGTGCATTAATATAAAAGTGAATCAAATACCCCTCCACACCCACCCCCAACACACAAACATGAAATATTATTATCAATTATCATTTAATATTTACATTGAATGTAGGATAGATACCATGTTACAGATATTTAAATCTCAAAGTAATAAAATGAAAATGATTTTGAATGTTAAACATGATTTTCTAGGTCCTCATAAAACATCAATTTAACTTCCCATTTTTAAAGATACAGTCAACCCAAGAATACGAGTTTTTCATTTTTGAAAATTATATATCTTATCTTTTCATTCATCCAAGTATCTAAATTTATTATTATTAAATATGTGAAATAATGATTTACTCACATTTGAATTATTTTCTCTAATCACTCAATATATAAATTCAATTATATTTGTGTTGATATCATGATTACATAATTCTTTTCTATATTATTTAAAAGAATTTAGTTTCTCTACACTAAAAATAAATATGGAAAAATAAATCAAGAGTCATTTTAAATCATTATTGTAATGACATTGGGGATTTAGGATGGTAGGCATCATTGTTAAAAACATTAAAGATCAATGTTGTAGTTTCTCTCTAATGTGTAAATAATCAAACATAAAGTAAAATTTCAATTAAAATCCCCCCTTAAACATAAAAAAATAATCTTAAAAAGAGAAAAAATTGATTTTGATCTATGATAGAATATCGAATAAATTTCTTTTTTTTAATTTTTTTTCATTTTTGTAATTACGTTTCAGGAATCCTTTCACATTTTTTAGAAATATATTCGTGAAAAAACAAAATATCGATCACCTCATCACATATGATAAAAATTATTTCCCTTGTAATAGAGATTTATTCATTTTCTATATTGCAGACAATTATTTTTTACCACAATTTTTGAAAAGGGAAATCAATTAATGTACAATTCATGAATAATTTTTTTAATATCCCAAGAATCACCACCACACTTTTACCTTATAATGTAATTCATCCATTAAACATAACATAACTCAACCACCAAATTTAAATTTAAAATATCATTGATATACTAAGAGGATTGTGAGAATTTATATTAATGAAACAATATGTGGCTCATTACAAACTAGGTTCGTCATGGTCACTATGGGATATAAAGGATTAAAATCAATGGTGGTCCCAATGATAATGAATTATGAATAAAAATTGCCTCAATATAATTAAATTTCATTTTTAATAGTAATATCTTTGATAAGATGCAATAAAATTTCTAGATTGTTACATACCCAAATACCAGTCATGAAATTTTCTCAAGATACAATATATAGAATTTAACCAAGTAATAATCTCAAGAATAGAACATAAAATTTGGGGAAATCACTCAATACATAACTAATTCTAACAAATTAATTCACATGAATTTTAGAAATATAAAAAATAAAAAAAATGAGGAAATTTATTTCAAATAGATAAATCAATCCCTTCAAATAATGATTCATAAAATTAATATCCATGATTCACTTAATCATTCAATTCACCATTATACTCATTGAATATAATTTTTATTAAAATATAAAACATGGAATAATGTGATTCTTAAATAATTAATGTCTTAAAGCTAATTCATGCAGAAAAATTAGAAACCTAGGAATGCATATTTTAGTTCAACACAACTGCAAAAATTTAATATTTAAATAAAATTATTAGTCAAAAAATGAACACAATTTAAGAGTATGAAATTAAGAATGAACTCTATTTTTTCATAAATCCATAGTAAACATTTCTGATAGGATATTTGGGGGTTAAATTATAAAATATGGGTCCTAATTAAATAATTTAATCAATTTATAATAGTTACTATGTCAGTTAAGATCAAAAAGAATAATAGTTTAGACTCTATTTAAAATTATATCATAAATATAAAATTGAAAATAATAAAATGAAAAATTGATATGTTTTTCCACAATCCCCCACATTGGACTTGGATTTTTAATACAATATAAGGGTAGTAACATTTATCAGCCATATTTTATCGATGGGTGGTGATTCATGGATTTGAACCACCATAGTCTCTTTCTCCTAGCATGAAACGCATCTTTTTATTGAGGATAAAAATGAAAGAGTACTCTAAATCTATCATATTTGTAATAAACTGTATCTCGTGTGGTTGAGGTAGGATGATTAATGGATCATACTCCTCTCCCATGGTTGTTACCCGTGTAAACTCTTATTTCTTGTCTTTTTATTTCCAAATGTGGACAGCATGAAGTGAAAATTCAATGAGGGATTAAGAATGTATTTTTATATGAATAAAATTTATAAATAAAGAATAAAAATCAATATTTCCTCTTTAAAACTGAGCCATAGGTGCCTTGGTTTCCTCAAGCGCATTCATATAGATATATTCGTGGACTTCCTCTAATGCACGTTCAATATGTGTTGGAAGCTCCATGTGTTCCTCGGTAGTTCTATGTTCTTATTCATCATCATCTTCCAAGAAAAGTCATGCATTTGTTAAAGATTAATATTAACTATAGTGGAAGTTAATAATCAGTTCAATTTTAATAAAATATGATAAGATAGAGGTTAATAAAGGATAAAATCTATGATTTTGTTCGTCTTTAGTCTCTTCTTCAGTGTAAAGGACATGGAATATTGGATCTCATTTGATGGAATTTAGTGGTGAGGATCCTACATATTTTCTTCAATCTTAAATACATGATTATATTCTTCCATTTCATATTAAACATAGAAATTCAATGGTGTTGGATACTCCTACTTATTAATGTATGGGGAGATCATGTTTTACTCTATATTTGTTTTAGAACTTATCTATATATTTTATATCCTCTAATCATAGCTTAATAGGAAATAACGCATCATCATGAATCTCCAATAACTCCTCTTAGCTGGCCGAGATTTGGTTGTGGAGATGGTTTGACTCTAGATATTCCTCAAGTGTTTCCTCAACCTTTTTAACCTATTAATAAAAATAAAAGTGTTCCAATGGTACTCCCTTCATGAAAATCCATATTTAGTATCATTTTAGACATTATTAAGATTTTCCATAAATTTTTAATATCGGAGTCTTGTCTCATAACCAATTTTCATATTTTGGTTTAGTATTTGGAGATCATTAGCCAATAGTTGGAGGACCTACTAACCATTATAAAATACTTTCTCTTGGTCCTACAACTACAAGTAATTATTCCATTCAAAATAGATATCATTTTAGACATAGTGAAAAGCTATCTAAAATGATAAAACAAAAAGTATGTAGACAACATATTGGCTCCTAAGCATTAAAACCATGTTTTAACACACACCTTTCAAGAGTTGTGGGAAGAGTTATTATTTATAATTCAATAGTTCATCACAATGGATTACATGAGTAATCTCACATATGTATCTTCACATTTTATTCACTTAATAAATCTAATTCACCTAAAACTACATATTGTTTTGTTTCTATTATTTTATGAAGCAATGATATGAGTTATACAAGAAATGTTGAAAATGAAAATCCTAAACTAGAATTCAATACAAATAAAATGATTTTATAAATAAGAAAACATGTCATTTATTTGGTTTTATGTTAATAAATTATTGATTTTGGATGTTTACATTTGGTCTTCTAGTTCAATTCAAAAATTTCATGCGTGAACAAATATATTGTTATTTATTGGTTATAAAATATTGTGTGCCTATGATAAACTCAATGGAAATAAAAAACTCTACATAATCCTATAATCAAGGATGGTGAAACGCCACAATTGAGAGTTTATAATTTTTTGGAATGTGATCCATCATATTTTATTTAATCCTTTTAGTGGCTCAACTTCTTCATATGAGTATCAATATTTAATTTGGAGATAGATAAAAATTAGAAATAAAATAACATAAGTCAGGTTGTGATCCATGTTGTGATTGATGATCAATAAAATCATACATACCTCCCTCTTACACACCAAGCATGATAAAAACATTAAATAATTAATATCGAGAATTTTGAAGACACTGATCCTCCCCCAAGTCCATGAATTTTTCTATTGTCCATTTTTTGGAAGTAAGATATCATGTTGGAGGAACGATCAGGATTGAAGAAAATGACAAGGAAAGAGAAATGCAGTTGGGGTAACAGATAAAGAAATTTATTTATAAAAAGAATGATTAAATTATAGAATAAAATAAACTAAATAAAAAATAGTAGCTCAAGAAAAAATAAAAAAAAATAAATAAAAATATAGTGGCTTCACAACAGCTTGACCAATCCTCTCATAACATTAAATGTCAGTATGCCTTATTATTTATAGAGGGAATACTTCCCTGTTAAAACTTCCATTGTCTATTTCTTCAATATCTCAATCAATGTTTCCATTTTTTATCATCAAATTATATCTATTTTAATTCATAGAATTGAATCACTAAAATATCGAGTGTTTGTAATTACACGATATGGATGTATTATAGTGTGGAGATATTCATTACGGTGTATCACTTTCCATATATTGCATATATGTATCTTGAAGATAGAAAATATGGTATTATTTCCCCTAATAATCTATATACACACCTTTTATTTTTATTGTTAAATATGATCTAATCATATTTTAAATAAGATATATACCACATCATTGTGCATTTTTATTCTAGTGTAGCGGATTCTGGTGTGAAATTTTGTTAACTTTGTGTTTGGGATCATAAAAAAAATACCTCAATGGAACATGGTGAAATATTTCTGTATGAGTCACATAATAATTTCTTCCCATTGTTTTGAAATAGCCATTTTTTAACATGGGATCACATAGCTGATATCATCAATATGATTCATGTAGTTGTTTTTCATTATTATCAATGTAGAAATTTTTTATTCATGTCATCAAATCCTCTTATTCATTCCACAAAATAACAGTGGGAGCAATTTTGTATGATTCCTCCATCAAAGCCTGCTTCATTAGAATCATTTGAGGTTCCTGAGTTTTCCATGGTGGTTTGGGGGCGTAATAGCAGACCTTTAATAAATTTCAATATACATTATTGGAATCTATGGAATTCTATAATTATAGATATGATGTTATAGTGACGTCAATAGTCATATAGGCAAGGTTTAAATTTTCGAGAGGGGTGTTGAGGAGAAAAAATTTGGATGGGAATGGTTTTTTAAATTATAAATTGTATCTATATATGTATTTGCCCCATATCAAAGATCACTATGGGATATCTCTCACATATATTATAATCCAAGGAGTCTAGTGGTTATACTGTGGATGTGGGGGACCATTGCACAAACACACTCATCACAGAATACACAGTAATTTGACAACAAACATGAGCCTGCAATGGGTCTTGGGTAAACCTATGTTTACTCTCACCTATGTGTGGCCTAAAGTCTCTTACCATTGGTTAGCCTCTTCTATAGAGCTTCTTGTCCAGTAAGAACATCATGGGATGGCTATGGGGATGGTGTCTTCCTTTGGTTAGGGATTTCCTAGATATATATATAAATTTATTTACCTAAAAATATTAATTAGGATAACACATAAAAATTATCATAAAAATAATGAAGTTGATTCATGTTTCCAAATTTATAATTCTCTTTCAAATTGATTCTATAATTATATTTAATCCAAATCTAAAATAAATATTGATTTTTATAAGATTATTAATTAAAAATAATCACAATTCATTTTAAATATTTTAATATATTTCATGAAAATATGAATCAATCAAGGACCAATCTAGGGTATCTATGGGGATATTCTAACCATCTCATTTAGTATTATTGGGAACATAAATAGAGTCATTTCCCCTAGTAGTCACTCAATTTTTTTGATGGGTGTCTTCTATCAGACCTTGGATATGCTATCATGAAATGAAGGTGTGAACCTGGATATGGACCTACTTTTGAATTATATATAAGATATTCTAATCAGATTAATATATGGGTGTATATATATATGAGATTACACCCTTTCTTGCTGGTGAGATATCCTCATTATCATTATCATGATTCCATGATATGATGACAGGTTTCTTGAGTGTGAGAAATAATATGGGACTAATAATTAGCAAACATTAATATATGATAAATCAATTATTTTATTGGAATATGATTATTGGAATGTTAGCAAGTTTTGGCTATTTTCTAACCTTTTTGAAACTTCATTTAGTGTTCCCTAATATGAGTGACTAGGGTTGAGATCTCTTGGATGAATTCCTCAGTTTATTGAAAGGGAGTTGGTTCCACATAAAATTAGAAACATTTATTTCTAAAAAGATCCAGATAAAGAGGTTAATTTAAATTTGTATGGATTTAGTAGAAATTGTTTTATATATCACTTTGATAATGAGGAAATTTTTTTGCACTCTATGGAACGACTCTCATTGGGGATTCTTGTTACAACATCCACAACTAACATCAATTTAGTCATCCATCAGTAAGATATCCCATTAGTATTAATTTTCATAGGGTCACTCCCATGATGCCTCCATGTTTTGGATATCACCATTTAGGGGGTATTCTTTCACCATGAAATTCAATTCCTCGTGTTGAATATGTTTTGTTGGTGACAAAGTCATTTTCACTTACAGGTACATGGAATGTAAAATGATTGACGAACATAGCGCTCCTCTCATTTAATGACGGGGATCATACTAATAACATCTATGGTGGTCACCAGTCTATCCAAAAAAAATGTGACCTGATATGGTACACAAAATGATCCCATTATTGAATTAATGTGTTCCTTTGAAGGGTTTAAAAATTACTAAGATGAAAAAGAATCACAAAAAAGAAACATATAAATATAGTATCACAATTAAAATAATTCTAGATCAGTCACATCTAATTGGAAAATATTCATGTTTGGTAGACCATTCTATTCTCAATAAGAAAATGTTCCCTTGTATCTCTTTGAGTCAATATGTGATACATTTCTTATGGAAGGTAGTCACAATGACTTTAGTAGTGATGCTTTGGGTTACACATTGGTCAGAAAATTGGGTGGTTCGGATCTTGTAACCATTTTTATAGAAACCCACAATTTCATACATTTTTTAAACATAATAACTCAACGAACTATTACAATAACTATTTCCTCAATTCCTTTTTAGGTTTAGTGTATTGGAAACATGAAATATAATACATGTTGTACATGGATCATAAGATTAAACATAAAAAAATCAGCTATCATGAAATAATTATTTATTATTACGTTTTAGATCACCAACATGTATATGATTTTATAACGACATGGGAAATTATAATAGGGTGAGTATAAATCTCAATACCGAAAAAATAAGAAAGATAATAAAATAACATTATGGGTAAAACATGAGGCATAATATAGGAAAATAAACTTAGGTCCAATAGAAATAACAAGGTTATAATTACATGAGGTGTAACAAGATCATATTTACATGAAGTGAAACACGGAAATTTGGATACAATATAAACATGATACATTCATTTGCATATCAACAAAGTTGTTCACAAATAAGTCATAAACTAATATCACCAAGGTTATTCACATAGGTATTATAAAACATTACCAAGACATGATATCAATGTGATATGAAAATTTAATCTCTAGTGATTAAATATTTACCCAATTCATTTGAGAAATGTCAGAGCACATCCTTCATATAACTATCATTATGTGTGAAACATCAGTCGTATAACACAATAATGTATCCCATTATCACAATAACATGATTAAGGAATGTGGGTTTCATATATGGATTACCCAAATAAAGAATGATAGTTATATCTATGTTAATGAATATAATGATATAGGATTATGTATTCACATAATGAAACATATTCATTGAAAATCGAGGAAAGGTTTTAATAGCGTTATGGATATATAAAAATGATTTATATAATATTTTTATTGAGATAGAATGTTAATTTTTCATAAATAGTTCATCATTTGAATAGTAATTTGTTGTTTTTAAACATATGAAAACATAATCAATTGAAACTATAAGAGATTATCACCAAATAAGTGCTTGATTCAGAGGAGGAGGTGGAAAACCTTACCTTGATAGGTAGCTTCATAAAACATGGGATGAATCTTTAGATAATTAGAAACTACTTTGGATGGATGTATAGAGGGATATGTAAGGTAAATTAGTTATCAATTCTTTTGGGTGGGTATGGAAGAGAAAATAGGAGGGGTGACCTTCTATTATTGGTTAAAATGATACTCTTTTCATGGAAACTAATGATGGGTAAGGGGTAAGAATGATATAAAATGGGTGATAAATGGGTTAGTTGATTTAGGTGAGTTTTGTAAATAATTGGATGGAGGGATAATTAGTTATGACTTTTGTACCACAAACACGTTCTATAAGGAGTAAATAACCATATAATTATTCAAAATTTGATATAATTCATTTACAAATTTTAAAACATATTAATGATGATTAAAAAATAGTTATGGTGATAATTTTATTACTAGAAATATAATATGAACCTTGTTACCAGTTTTACACATGATGATTCTGAATTTGGGCAAAATTTATACTAATTTAGTTTCTTATTATAAGAAAATTAACTATTATATGGAAACATATAATCTATAGAAAAATATTTTTTATTAAAAAAGATGTTTTTATTATTTCTTATTGTTAAAATTATTTAACATAAATAAAATGAGTATTAATTTATTTCTATATATTTTTAAACATCAAAAAAAATATACTTAATTTAAAATAGATTCATTTAAAAATAAATACAATATTTTTAGAAAACTATCTTTCATTGAATATTAATCATTTTGTAGTGGTATGGAATATTTACATGGGTAACTTAATTTTATACCTAAAATTGAAATTACACAAATTATATAATTTGAAAATTCTTATAAAGAATAAAAATATTTTTTTTTATTTGAATTAATTTTAATATTATTATGTAAAAAACCATGTTTTCATAAAAAATTGTTTTTAAGATTACAATGTATGTGTAGGGTAAAATTTTTTATTTTTTATTTTTGTGGTATGTATTTTTTTATTATAAAAAATTAATGTGTATTTAAAAGTAATACAAAATAAACTTATTTTAAATTATATTTAATCAATCTAACAGAATAAAAATTCTTTTTATTGCACAAATATTACTTGTGTCGTTAAAATGTTAGTCATAGTTTTTAGAAATTGAATATAGTATTTTTAAAATGTAATCTTTTACCTCTCAGATAAATATTTTATAAATTAATTTTTTTAATCTTTTAGGTCATTCTAATATAATTATAATGTTATAGTTTTCATAAAATTATATTTTCACTCCTCTCCTAAAATTTTATTATTTCCAAAAAACCCAAAACATTATATTGATAAACTCTAAAATAAAATAAAATATTATATTTATTTTATCTAATTGAAATTATAAAATATAATTTTTTGAATGAAAATACAAAATATTTGAAAGAGTGATTTTATTGAAAATGTGGATATAGAAAATTATTTTTCTTTAATATTTTTTCATATCAATTTATAATTTTAAAAAAATTAATATAATATTAAAAATGTGTTATATTTAAATTTTTATGATAGAATATACAACTACTAAGGAAAAATAGCTATTTGAAAAATATTTCTCCTTTATTAAATAATATATACCATCAAATTTCTTAATTTTTTTATAAAAAAATAATTTTACTAGCAATAGATATTAATTTATTTTGTAGAATTATATTCATACATATTATCATACATTAAGAATTGTGATGTTATTATTTATATGTAACATATATATATATATATCGTTTTCATTTAAATTTTTTATTCATAAATTATATTATTTTGAATTTACTATTGAAAAAACAAAACTTTAGTATATTTATTGGATACATGAATATTCAATGATAATATTTCCAATGACTCTATAAATCCCATATCTGATTCTAATATATAACCTCAAAAAATTAATTAATTCCATTCAATCTTCCCTTTTCCATAGTTTTCATTTTCGATCTCATAATAGGGTTTCCCCTTTAATAATGGTTTTAATCATTATATGTTTTCATTGGATATTGTTAATCCTAATGGGAAATGATAATCCCTGAGATATATTATTATTTAGAATATTATTACTAATAATTTTACCCATAATAAATTATGGACTTTTAAAGGATGTAATAATACAAGATGAGTAAAAATTCATGGTGTGTAATTCATAGTTCTATGTTATTTTGTTATCATTGTTTACTGTGAATGTATAAAGTGTTGTAAGTTTTATTCTTATATTATATGACTTGTTACTTAATCAATTTCAATTAATTTTTTTAAATATAGAAAATTAATAATGTATTGTTTTGATTTATAAACATATAGTTTATGGGATAAAAATATGATTCTGAACATCATAGGCTATTACAATTTCTGGGTTATTATTGGATACTTTGAGGATATCATAAATTTTAACATATATCTATTAATCAATACCAAATCCTTTTGTGGGAAAAGTATCCACTATACTAGATATCAAAAAAATCCAAGAATTATTGTTAACATCTATATGTATTAGTGGTTCCTAAAAAATGGAACCATCTATATATATCAGAGCTCATCTATCATTATTTTTTAAGATTCTTATATAATGGACTAATTCCATAAAGGCAAGAACCATTGAATTTATAATAATCTAGAATAGAAGTTATTATTTTTAAATTAGGATCATTCTCATGAATATAAAATCATGTGTATCTATTAAAATTGAATCTGAACCCACGTGGCCTAGTGATGCATAACGAGACATATCATTCATTTTATGGTTATCTGATAAAGACCAATTTAGAGCATTTTAATATCATAAAGATTTGACCGAATGTAGTTCTATTTATGTTTGTGTTTCCAATACCCCTTTTAAGTAGTATAATTTCTTATAGGTTATTTTTTATTATATATTTGAATAGAATAAAACTTTTTATACTATGAAAAAAATTACAATAAATTTATTTTATATGAATTATAGATGAAAAGGTTTTTTTGGTTCATCCTATTTTTTTAATTAAACAAGAGAGTTTATGGTTTATCATAATGCTTATATAACATTATGTAATGATGAATCAAGGGAACTATGTCCCATGGAGGGTGTGAATCTCACAATAAATAAGGCCAGTAATAAAATAGGTATTGAAGAAAATATGGTCTAATGAAGATATGTTGGGAAATATTCTTGAGCTCCTGAATTATATGAATATTTTACTAATAAATCATAGGGATAAAAACATTAATGAGGGGATTATTAGGTATTACACCTCTTAAGATGCCCATTCCATACTTCATATCAATAAAGATACTTATGGGGCCTATGAATGTGATTTCAAAAAGATGCTTAACCCTACAGGTGGGTCTAGTGAAGGTTTGATTTTGGGACACACACCTAGTCAGTTGCCTATATGTGAATTTCACTATCTCTATAATGATTGAAATGAAAGAGATCAAAAATTTTGGAATAGTTGGGGAATATTATTATGAAGTATAACTATTATTCCTATATTGTTGAATATAATCGAATGGCCAACTCAACACTTGGGTAACAATCGTAGTCAATAATAAATAGGCATGGATTCACTATAATCATCACTATAGGTACCCATATGGTAAAGATATTTTATGACCATGATTAATATTAGGGTACCATTAGTGAAAAAGGATATATCTAAAGAGAATCATTACTAAATTAATATGTGATCTACATTCTATATGGTTATGTTCACTACCCGATTATTTGATATCATTTTTTAGGCATGTACCTCTTCATGGTTTTGGTAAACCAATTTGAGATAGTTGGTTTTTTAAACCTTTCTATTATCTCATTAGTTCATATGGGTTGGTTCTGGTATAAAGAAAAAATAAGGGTGTTTATGTAAATAATATTGAACCTTAGGGTATTTAGTGGTGTCATATGGAGTGCCACAACAGTGTGGAGACCCACATTGTATCATATTGCTGAGGGAGGTGGATAATATCTGATAATTCCTTTTTGGGGATATTTAAATCATCGAGGAAGACTAAGGAAAATTTTTGGAGTGGTTGTTACATTGAGAGGGTAGTTGTATCCGAAGGACCTCAATGTGGTATTTGGTCAGTTATTCCATAACTAGTACCACTATGGCATATATCTAGGCTACATCATATTCAACACCTAATATTTATGATATTTGTTTGTATGATGATTATTCTACGCCATAGTCCTTTCCATATGATTATAAGAGCTAAACCATGGCTCTAGCCATGAAATTTTGATGTTTCTAGATTGGAAAAGTTATGGTGTGGTCCCTTCCACTACATCAATGTCATACCAGTCTCATCCTATTCAATTTGATTTCTTTGAGGCTTTGTTGTTAGTATATATTTTATAGGTTATCTATAGATACCTTCAACCACCATCAAAAAAATTTGAATCTGGTCTCTTCCACTTGACTCTGGGATCCATAGAGATCTTTTCCAAGGATTTTGAGGTACATTTTGATCAAATTCTACCCCCACATTATGGTACCAATTTTTGGTGATACTAAACATTCCAACAATGACCTCTGTGCATAATGTTCAATACATAAGTAAGATATATCGAATATGGGTGTTCAAGGCCTTGATTTTGATGGTAGAAGGAACCAACTGTAGATTATCCATTGAGATTATGTCTTTATCTTCCCTCCTCTTTATGTCAGTGGTCTAAAAACATTTACCAGTGTCTAGTTCTATTCTTATAATAAATTAATTTAGTAAGATCATGCTAGAACATCATGTGTGTAACCTACCTAAATGGATTATCCAATTCATTGATGATAGTTCATATTCTTGGAACTCCTATGGATTTCATTTTGTCCAATGGCATTGGTATGGGTCCTACATACACCCATATGGTGAGCGAGCCCTTGTAGTAAAAATGATTTCAGATATTTTGATCATGTGAGTGTAGATTAACTATATTATTCATTCAGAAAGTGAGTTGGGGTTTAGAATGACATGGTAAATTTTTAATTTTCTTTAATATGTGTCACATTACCTGAAAAGGGTTTATAAAATTTGTTATGATAATTTATGTTTATATAAAAGAAAATTATTTGGTTAAATTTGATTATGAAATTATTAATTAATGTGGAATGTGTTTTCATATTAGACATACTGAGATTCTTATATAAAGGTCTGACACCTGGTTATGCTAAAATTCAAGAATTAAGGGATTTCCCCTGGTTATGGTAGAATGATCATATAAAGGTATTGTTAATGGTTATGATTAAATGGTTATATAAATTTATTTTTCTCAATTATGATGATTTTCTAATATAAATTTATTTTTTATGGTTATAATGAAATGTTTATTACAGGGGGTTATACTAAAACAAGTTGTAATTATTATAGTGATCCTACAATTTCACAGTTTATGATTGGAGGGATATACCTAGGGAGGGTTATTCATATGGTTGTCAAGGTTTCTTAAAAAGATTAATGATATCTATAAACATACCAATGCACATTTCGTTGTCCGAATGTTTCATCCTAGAACATTAGGGTCAATTGTTTTATTTTATGAGTTGTATTAATTTAATAAATTAATACCACTATTTATCTCTTAATTTCGTACAAAATATTCTAAAATTGGATTTCTGGAAAAAAAATTGTGACAACATTCTATATTGTACTCACACCCTATTTTGGCATCCTTTTATTACCCATAAATATTTTATGGATTCAAGATTGGACAAGGGGAATGTGTCTCACATTGGCTGATTGCTTCTTGGATGGGTTGGAACATGGAGATGAAATAGACATGTGTTTCAAGACCATGTTTGTGGAATCTCTTATTGAGTTTATTTATTATTTTATTTATATGACATTCATCATAAAATTTATTTACATTTAGCATAATATAAAAAGAAACCATTATTATTTGGATTATTCTATTTGGGAATCATTATTTTGTTATTGTCTACTGATTATTTAAGTTGTTTCATCTATCTTTATCTACTCTGTTATTACGTAAAATATTATTGAAAATTTTTACCTAATGTTTTAGTTTCCCTAGTATGTTACATACATCCTCACATGTAGTTGATAGCCTTTATAAAATAGGGAGGTGTGGTTGTGGTCACATAACCAACCAGAATCGATCACATGAGGAAACATTAGGATGGGTATGTTACTAAGTAGTATAAAATGAAGGTTTATTTTCCTTTCCATTAATATTAGGGAAATTTTATAAGGATACTATGATGTTTCAATGATTTTTAATGAAATCATACATGGGTATAGATAACCCATTTATAGGGGAAAAACTGAGTCCTCATGGATGGTTTTACTATTCATGATGTTTGCTAGTTACAATGTTAATGTTTTTTATCCTTCCAAAATTTACCTATTCCATTATGTTATTATTTATTGATATTTTCACTCATGGATTGGTATAAAATGATATAATTAGTAATTCATCATGATAGCTTCATAGGGATATATTTATACAAGCACTATGTATTCTAGGGACACATTTGATGTGTGTGGCCAATCTTCCCATATGAAATATAAAATAAAATCCTTTGATATATCATATATATGAGATGATTAAAACTATTACATTATGCCAACTCACTTTTTATGCCATGTTTAAAATAATATTGATCCATTGGTTCATTGTTTTCTTTTAACTATTGAGGTAGGCCCGGTTTGGTAATTGGCATTCTAAAAACTCTGATGACTATTATAAAGAAAATTCCTCCCCACCATCATTGGTTCAAGTATCAGGGGAGTGGTAATAAGCATACTCCTATTGTGGTTGATCGTGAAAATAATTTATTTTTATAGAATTAGTGGAAATATTAGCTTCATTACAATTTTATGAGGTTCATCAAATCCATGGAGAGGGATATTCTCCAACCCTTTCAATTGATGTCTGGGCTAATGATGGGGTTCCGGCTACATCATCAACCAATATTCACTACTAAGGGATGACCCCAAAAAGTTGTTTCCAAGATTGAGTAAATCCAAATATTTACTAATCACCTCAATACACCCATATATAGGTTGATTAATATTATTTATTACACATTACTATGACTAGACACACATTTCTGGTATTTCATAGAGCTTATTGATCAGCTAGATGATCTAGCTAGGATGGATTTCTTGAAAAATTAATTAAGACACATTTATCAAGAGATGCAAAGGGATAATAGGGCTCTTAATTTTATGAATGTTATTTAGGATGGATTGATTTTGATGGACTACATTGGATGCTTCACCAAACTATTTTCTTTTTTCCAACATTGTCCAATGATGCCTTATCCAGGGAAATACATTTCCATGATAGATATTTATGTTAGATAAGTTCATAAGTGAACATCTTCTAGCGAATAATCTTCACAAACATGATGAACCGGTATCAATTCACAGAAGGGATCCTTGGGGAGACACAAATTCAAAGATTGTTAGATTTAGTAGGGAGATCGGGGATATATTCTTCATGTCACTAGAAGCACATCTATGATGGTTATTATCAGGGCAGAAGAGAGAAGGGAAGGAGGTGTAATGGATAATCATCATGGATTTTTCCTTGGTTCATTAAATTCAGTGTGGAAAGGATATCAAAATGAAACCTTAGTGGCCTTATCCCACTATAGAGTTTCGTTTCTATGGTAGGTTAGGTCATCACTATAGGTTTTTCAGTATAATGTGGTGGAAGAGTAGTTTTAAGGGAACATGATAAAGTCCAATATTTAGAACAGACCGAGTTACCCCTCACAAGATAGGTAGATGTAATTTTAGTGAAAATTTTGGATGTGGTAAAGGATGTGGAACCTATTCCCACAAGAGGTTGTACTAGACAGAGGGAGCTACATAGGGAAGCTAGACTGGAGCTCAATGTATTGGGGTTAGTTACCTACACATTACTCAATATGTTCTCAAATGTCTGGATACTAGACCTTTTACCAAAAAATGTATGATTCCCATATCATATACACTTTCTATTTTTTTATTTATATAGTAGTGTCACATTCTTTTATATCTTCTCAATTTGAAAAAATGGCCTTTGTTTTGGAGTGATTATATGGCACTAGGACCAATGACATAATGATGGGATCATGGTTAGAGGATTCCAAATATTTAATGTAATTTTCTCATGAATATTTGGGGGTTGATTATTCTAGAAATTAAATTATTTGATTTGATTTTTAGTATGTATTGTATATTTTTATACCGAGATCACAAAAACTATTTTTTGAGTAGATTCCCCTTTTTATCACCCAAATTGGGTGGCCACATCCAGTAGGTTGAGTGGGTTCTTCAGGTTTGTCACGTGGTCCAATTTATTAATTATTAGATTGTCACAGGGGTTGAATAGAAAGTCTAAATCAAGATAATGTTGAAATGAATTAGATTATATTTAATCTAGTTTTGAACTAGTTTTCGGGAAACCTTCAAAATGAAATATCCATATTACCACCCATGAAGGTGATCGAGTTCATGATCATGTTTTTACTAGGATTAGAGTGAATTTATATACTTTTTATAGAATTGAACCATTAGAGATTCATGAGTTGAATTTTCATTTAGAATATGAAAATTTAAAAGGATTAATATATCATAGTACATGATAATTGTGTTTTTTCATTCATTTTTTCCAATATGGTATATTGGGATTTCCACTTATCTATGGTTTATCAAATGTTGAACTTGATGAATGTTAAGAACTGACATACCCTTCCTCACATCAATGGTATGTTCACAAATAAGAGAGGTTCTAGGATCTTCAATAAGATTGAATTGAGGTCAGGGTACCATTATATGAGGGTGAAAAAAATTGACATACCACATACTTCTTTTAGGAGAAGGTATGGCTTGTATGAGTTTGGGGTGATGTTATTATGTCAGATAAACAAACCACCAATATTAATGGACTCGATGTATTGGATCTATCATATATTATTACACCATTTGTTTTTTATTTTTATTGATCAAATATTACAGTAATCCCATTATACCTTGGATAATACTGAGAAATGAGACATAATCCTTATTACACAGAGAGAGAATAATATTTACACCAACATATATAAATAAAACTTATAGATTGACTGAGTGAACTTCTTAGTTTATATTATCTTAGAGGATGGAGTGGGAGTGGACCAAGAGAATTTTTATGTATTGGTATCTTGGAGGCCCGGTAATGTCTTAAAAATTCATATATTTCTATATCCATATGGATATTATCAGTGTTTCATCAAAGAAATATCTCATTTTGCTACAACATTTTCTAGGATGCCCAAGAAAGGGTTGAATTTTTTCTGTTCATATTCATGTGAGAGGCCTTTATAGGGGAAAATATTAGTCTAAACTTAGTTCAAATCCTTGCCGGTATAGTTATAGGTAAGGAATATACCATTTGGTATACTAATTCAGATTTTATAATGAGATAAGTTATGATGTAAGAAGAACTAGTGGTTTCTTATTGATCCAGACAACTGAGAGTGTGTGAGATGAATTTCATACTCATGATATACGTTCATCTATGGTAATAAAAACCCATAGATAATAGAGACATAATCTATTGGGTGAGAGTTTTATAGTGTACATGAACTACAGGATCCTCAAGTACATATTTAATCAATGATACTGAAACCTTTACCAAAGACATTGGGTCATGTATCTACAATCCTTTAACATTATGTTTGAATACAAACTAGGAAAATGAAATATCATTTCTGATACCTTGATTTGTATGACAATGATTGAGGCATTATAACAGACATACAAAAAGTATATACTGATGGAACTCTTTTTAGGCATGAATAAGGTCGTCTAAGAGTCCATGGGATGCGTAGCTTTGACATACAATTTTTTAAACACATTCTTATCGATCCGATATAGATAGAGATTCTATATGATATCGAGGTATTATCTATATGGGAACGTATATATGGTGGGGTTCAACCATGTGGATGGTATCTTGGAAGTGGAAATGATATTCTTATGCATGGCTATGTATGGGTTCATATGGGCTTTCAAGAGGAGCTGATGAGAGAGTTTAATGGTTCTTTATGTGTGGTGCATCTAGGTATGAAAATTATGTCTCATTCCCCCTATAGACAATACTACTACATATTTATGAAACAGTATATATTAGGATTTTTGGTGATATTCTTCACATTTCAGTAAGTGAAGGATAAGAATATAATCCCTATAGGGGTTTTTAGTCACTACCCCTTCTAGAAAGGAAGTGGGATGTCGTAACTATGGTTTTAATGATAGGGTTTCCTAGAAAACTTCTCAATAATAGATCATTATGGGTGATCATGGATTGAATGATGAATGTATCACACCATTTTTTATCAGGGGACCTCCCTTGTAATTGTTTAGGGTATTATCTACATGTATGAGATATTTAATATTCACAGTTTTTCAGTGAGTATCATTTTATAATGAGATTCTCATTGCATATTTTGGTCCTTGATGAGAATTAAGAATACAATGAGATCACAATACCTTCATATGAGAACCTATCATTCTCACAATTATTTTTTTCTAAAAGGATCATTTAGATTCTATATGGTTTGTTATAAGTAACAATTATGGAATTTTTTGGTTCTTATAAGATGAATTTAGAACTTTGGGAATTTCTGTACAAAAAAATATTCCAATAATAGATCAAAATGGATACTTTTAGGAATACATATATAAGTTCTTTCTATTCACCTCTATTATTTCCAAAGGTAGGATAGTTTGTACTCATTGGACTTGGTCTCATGCAAGTGACATTTGAGAAGGTCAAGTTGATCATAAAGAAGTTGGTGTCCACACATATGCAAAATAAATCATATGTTGAACATCAAATATTACATTTGTAGTTTTATGTGGGGCATCATTTTTTTCATCTTTCTTTTCATTGGTCGGTGAAATGTCATTTTAGGAAGTAAGGAGAGTTAGCACCCTATTTTTTGGGCCATTATAAATAATGTAAGGGGTTGGTGAAATGGAATACTTTTTATCCCTTCCATATTGCTATAGTGTCATGCATGACATGTTGCAAATGTCACCTAATATGAGATATCTTCTTAACCCTTCTCACACGATATACATTGATTATGTCAAGATAGATATCGATGTGTCCTTTAAGGGGCATCATATTTGTATCATGAACTATAGTTATATTAATCTCCAGGAGAAGAAAATATGACTTGTGTGAGTGTGGTTGAAGAATGGGATTGTTTATGAGGATACTTAGTAGTGGGATTTAAATATGTGGAAAACGTGTTTAAAAATATTCACTAATACACATTGATAAAATCTGCATCCTGTCTCATGGATAACTTGTTCTATCATGGGAAGGTTGTAAGATATCATAATTTTTAGTGTACATCCCTATTTAATGATTTTCTAATCCTCTAGGATATGTTTTTTGATTAAATCATTGTGGTTATGCATTTTTTCAGAAATGTTTTATGGGAGGATGGAGTAAGAAGAATAGTTGAGTAGGGGAATCTATTTTGTGGTTCCTTTGAAGGAGCAATGAAGTGTTCCACTAAATCATGGAGATGAAAGATACAATATAGGACCTTGGGATAAAGATAATCCATGATACTCCCATTTTTCATGTATATTTGATAAGGAAATGCTTCACCACAGTAGTTGAGCATATGTGGCTTGGAGAGGAAGCCTATGGCGTAAGGACGTATCGGTGGGATTTTGTCAGTTATAAAAAATTCAGTACGCATGATGTATTCAATTGGGCTGCAACATATCTTTTATCTTGGAATTTTCTGTTCTTTGGAAATGTGGTCTAGGTTTTGTGATATCCCATTCCCTTGGTTTTTATAATCTACAATGTTGCCCTAACTATGATCTCTAGAGAATGTTTTCCAGGTAGGCTATAACATTGTCTTCCGTACTACATCGTAGTCCTACACATCTTATTATGTTCTATGGAATGGTATAAGAGGTTATTCCATCATTGTTTGTTTTACATGTTATATATAAATATGCCAAACACCCTACAAACTAATTCAAATATTTTCTCTTCCACGGAAACCCTAGGAACCATTAAGAGATTTTCTTATTCAGTTGAGTCTCTTATCCTTTATATTCAACCCCCCAAATTCTATGGATCAATAATTTGTGATCCAAGACTCTCCAATGGTAATATATGATCACACTCTTTAAAAAAAGTAATATCTATTGATTAATTGTGTTA
Organism: Viscum album; assembly: GCA_963277665.1. Classification (NCBI taxonomy): domain Eukaryota; kingdom Viridiplantae; phylum Streptophyta; class Magnoliopsida; order Santalales; family Viscaceae; genus Viscum; species Viscum album. The sequence continues at coordinate 944,108,662 of OY728129.1, forward strand.
AGGTACCTGAATTTGAAGGTATAAGATACTAAATTCCAACATCATCATTGAGATTTTGTACACGTATTCTTATATTTTGAGATGGGTAGTCTTAAACATTTTCCAAAAATATGATTCAATTCTTCCAGTATATAATATAAGTGTTTTTATGTTGGAATTTGATGTGTGAGACCTATCTAAATGGATAATATATAACTTTGGTGAGATATCATTTTATTGGACCTCCTAGGGATCTTGTAGGGTGCATTGGTATTCATACGAGAGATATATCCACCAATAATATTAGCATGTCCTTGTAGATAAAATCATTTTGGATGTTTTGATAATGTGAACATGGTATAATAATGTGATTCCTATTTAAATTGAATTGTGTTTTGAATGACATGTAAATTGTAAGGACCTAAGATTTTATGAAATATTCATTCTTGAATTAAATTAACCATTTAAATATTTTTCATTTCCCCCAACACTGAATATAGATTATCTTATAATAAAGCACTATGATTGTCTTTTATTTCACAAAACAAAAAATTAATCATTCACATACAGAAACACTTAGATTAGATTTTGGTACATGCAACACTATGTTTGGATAATATTATACACAATACTGAGTTCCATTGATAGACTATGTTACCCGGGAGGTTATTTTTTACCGAATGATAATATACATTTTATATTATCATTAAAATATTATCATAATGACCCCCTAGACATTGGAATAGAAGTTACAAATACGATTAACTAAATTTTGAAACTATGGTCTATATATATATATATATATATAATCATTTTTTATCTATAAGTTACAAATTGATGTAAGAACTATTTGATATTGAATAAATTCCTTTTCTATAAAAACTATTCTTCTATTTACATAATGAATTTTTATTAAAAAAATAATAAAACAACTTTTGATGATTTTTATATCATTATTTATAAATTATAAACTCAATAAAAAATATTAACACTCATACAAAATATTTTATTGGCATAATATAAGAATAAATCAAATTTTATTAATAGGAAGACATATTTTTCAAAATGTTATGTTTACCACCTTTTACTAGAGAACCCATTTAACAAATAATTTGAAACCCTTTTATTATTTTTATATAAAAAATTAAAATTTATTTTTCACAGAGTAAAATCAAAATTTACCTTCAGGTAAATTATTGGTATTTTTCTGAGAAGTTTTAGTTTTTGATGAATAGTGAATGACTCAAAATTTTAATTCAAAACTTTTTTTTTCATATAACATATTTATATCATTAAATTATATTCTTAATTATTTATAAATTATATTTTGATCAAATATACATCTATTATTAAAATTTGGGTCATTAGAATCAATGTCTCATTTAAATTTAATATAAAAACAATACTAACATTTGAACACTTAATACTATAAAAACATACAGTTTCATCCCCTCTATAGTATCATTTTTTAAATTATTTTATTGCCACTAGTGTGCTTTTGACTTGGATAAATGGACTATATAATTCTATCAATAATAATTTATTTTATCTCATAAGGTCAGACTAATTTTTACCAAATATATAAGAGATAATAATTAAAAATAACGATAGAGATTATGTTAAAAATAAGTTTACATAGTTCTTAAATTTATCTTAATAGAAAAACTAATCTATAAACATTTAAGAAACCAACTTAACGAAAAAAAATCACCATATTATCCCTTTTATCAAAAATATAATTTTACTGGATGCTCATTATTTTTGGGAGACCACTGAATATTGTTTTCATTTTTATATTTACACGAATTCCACCCATCTTCTACTATTAAAAGGGAACCCCCTACTTCTTCACAACTGTCAGACCATTTGTATCTGGAAACCTACACAACTATAATCCCAAATACCCTCCCTTCATCTAATATTCCTCCCATTTGGATGAAAACCAATAAATGAATCCTTTTTGTAAAAACCAAACAGAGTAACCCATAGAAGATATAACATCCTTCCACAAGAACATTTATATTATTTCATTATCCTCTCCAAAATTAATCATATTCCATGATTAAATGATAAATAAAGTATATTAAATATACTGAGATTTATTTAGTTAAAGGATTTCACATGTACTCACAATCACTTTTATCAAATGGGATATACAATCATCATTCATGTGTATGGAAGACTGCTGCCACGTAAACCAATATCATTCGTTCCTCTATTACCACCTTTCAATGTTTGTAATAATGATAGAAGTTATGTTTATAGTATATATATGATATTTATTATATATTTATTATTATTTAATTATTATATAACATATACCATCATTCTTTCCATTTTTAAAAAAATGATAACATCGTGTGTGTATGTGTGGACTATTGTCTCTTAAAAGTGATGTGATTTGTTTACACATAATATAGAATGTATTAAAGATGGGTTTAGTAAAACTATACTATATAGATTTCATAACAATTATAATAAAAATATAATATACCCATATATATATATATATATATCAATTACATTTATTTCTATAAAAACGAGACATGAAATTTGAAACAACGTTCATATGTATGTGTCACCTACCCTCTCCATATATGGTGTATTTAATTTATTATTTATAGAATTAATATATTATTATAAATAAATAAATAATATTTATTTATTTATACAAGGTTTCATTTTATTAAAAAAAGGAAATCATTAACTAATTAACAGGAATTATAATAACAAGTCAAGTCATCTATGAAAAACAAAGCGGTTATTACACAAAACATAACCTAAACCTAGAATTTTTAATAAATTGGTAATATGAGGTTATATTAAAATCATATATGTTATGATATATTAAAAAATTATTTGGTGATATATTTTTGATAAACATATATTTATAATATATTATTTTTGAATGTGTACATGGAATTTTAATACTTAAGCTAAGGGTTTTCTAATCTAACTTTTATTTCTGTGAGACTTATGCCTTTTTCACCACTCATTTCTTTTTGTGTGATGTTTATACTGACCATTACTATATTATATAATAATTATAAAAAAATATAAGGGTGTTTACATATCTATTGTTTTCCTTTTTATCAAAATGTTTATGGTACAAATGTTACCAAATCAGTAATGTAATTTTCATCCAAATTTAACTTCTCAGACATACATGCCATTATGTGATCCTATTTTTTCATATAAGATCTATATAAATCCCATTTACATTTTTTATCATGAAAATAATTCAAATATTGATATTTTAAGTTTCATTTAGTAATATTTTCTCTTATGGATTGTGATTTAAATTTACCAAAGTGTTAAAAATTTATTGTTACACACTCATTGTATATCAGTCTTATCTATGATAATAATTTAATTGATAAAATAATATGATCCATATGTCATTAATTATAATTATTTTTATTATCATTTGGTTATTTAGGATAACTTCTTGTAATTTTACAATTTTTTCACTCTTTGTTACATAATATAATTAAGAAAAAGTTTTTCATACACTATGACTTTAGTTCTCTTTTTGGATAGAAAGATATGCTATTTTAAAAAATTGGTTTCAAAAAAAGGTTTTGAAAACTTTTCTAATATTATAATATTATATTTAAAAGACATTTTTTACCATATTTTACATATTACAAAAATGTTTTTAGAAAAAATCTTCATGTCATTTTCCAATCGTCGAAATTTTCTAAACTTTTTTGTGTGAAAAGAGAAAGGTTGACATGTTTGGGTTTATCCTCCATCACGATTATAATTTTTTTGAATATTATATTGGAAGATTTCATGATTAATTTTTTTAGAAATAATTTCTTAATAATATTATTTATATTATTTTTTTAAAAGTACATTTCAAAGGAAATGGTTTTCAAAAATCATTATTGTTCAAGAACTATTTTAAATGATTTTCCAGAAATTATTTAAATTTTTTCTAATATATTTTCATATAAAATGATTTTCAAAAATATTTTCTTTCCTCCTTTATATGTTTTGATGAAAAAAATTCTTCAAAATATTTTCATTATTCTTTTAATATTTTTCAAGCAAAAGTATTTTCCAAATGGTTTCAATAACTATTTTATAAGTTTTTAAGGAAAAAATTTTTAAAAATATTTTCTAGTATCCTTTATAAGTAATTAAAGAAATAAGTATTTCAAAAAAATTAATCTTATGTTACAATTATTCAAGTAATGTTGTTTTTAGAATGTTTTAAATATTCCTTTACCAGATTTCAAGTTTCTTTTCAATAAATATGAGTTTAAAAATGTTTTGTTTTTTAAAATTTTATTTTATGAAAGAAGAAAGTATAGTTTCTTAAATAAATGATCATACCAAATTTATATAAAATTAAATTCCATATATGATGACATTGACATGTGTTTCACATGCCTTACTAATATATTATCCAAGGATACCATTCATATTATTTCTGAGAATGGGTTATGTTGTTATGGTAGGATATTTATAAGATTTTTTCTCTTTCACGTGTAATATCATTATGAAACTCATTTCTCTTTCATGTGTAATATGTTTATGAATCCCATTTCTATTTCCCATCTAATATTTTTATGAATCTTGTCTCAATTTAATCAATTATTTTTCTATAAAACATCTTTGTTTCATCATATATTCTTTTATTAAATGGTTATGAAACTGATATCTTATCCATTGGTTACAATATGATGACATGAGGATTACAAAAATTTCATTTCATGGGTTATGATATGATTTCTTTGATCTTGTGGGAAAATAATGTATGATTTAATTATGAGATAGTTGGGACTTATATATCCCTCAAATTCATTGGGTAATGTTTTATATATCATGATATAGACATTGCTGGAATGGGGTGTTAACTCAGTTTAGTAAAGGACTATTTCTGATAAGATGATATAAGGTGTAAAAGATGACTACTAAGATGGTTGTGGGAGTAAAACATGGATACCAATATTGTTTTGGAGTAAACCCAATCCACTAAGATGACCATGGAATTAATCATTGAATACAATGGAAATAATTATTAAATGTTTATTTGTCTTCCCCAAATTAAATGTCTTATTCATATGTCATTATTTTATGGATTATGATCTTGTTAACATATGATTCATGTATTATTCATTGTGAATATTTTTTTTGTTATTTTTTTATATGTTCTTTGATATGTAGGGTCTAGTCTTCTATAGTTATGATCATATTATTATGTTGTTATTCTCATGTTATGGATACATATCTCCCTTTTTTACCCTCAGTGATTATATGAGATCACCCCTTTCTTAAATTTTCTTTTTTCATGTTAAGAAGAATGTTTTTTTGTAGGATTAATAATGGTGAAGATCATTAAGGGAGATGTTGATGAAATTTAATTTGGATAAAAGTTTATGTTTACATGTTTTCAATGACACTAAACTATTACAATCCTTAGGTATGGAATTTTAAAATTTGATGAATGTTCATAAAAATAATGTATAATACATGTATGTTAATCTTCGGTCTCTAATGTTCATATGAAGGTAATGGTTTAGTCAACCATTAGAAACTAGGTTGATAATACTTTACTAACATACCCATGGATATATATAAGGACAGGTCTCAGGATTAATATATGGATAAGCCTAAGGAATCCTATATTAAAAATATTGTTACATAATTTCAACACATATTAAGTTATTTGTTATTATTATATATTTTTTCTTCTATGATATGTTCTTATTACACTATTCCTTCTAGTTTTTGTTAATATATGGAACCAGAAGGAACTGGTTTAAAGTTGTATGTGACGAAAAATAGTTATATGATCATTCAAATATGATTATGATTGGACCAAAGGATTTTTTGATCATTCCATATCAATTTTCTCGAAACATGATTAACAATGTGAAACTTAACAAAATCTCAGACATAACAATGAAGATAAAAAGAATAGTTCACTAATATTTCATGTAATGTACACCATCAAGGAAAGAATACTCAATTTCTATTATGTAGAAAATTTCTATGGAATAACCCAAGTGAATGTCCTAGTGGAATGGATGATATTTTCACTATGGAAAACAAGATCAAATTACATGTGGATGCAAAGAAAAAATGATGATTTTTATTAATTAAATGGATGGGAATAATCACCTCCCTATGACATTATTGATAGTTTAATGCATTAAATGTAGAATGTATAGTCATTATGAAAATCAATTTCCTAAAGGGAAATTTCATGAATATAATTATTAAGGTGGTACGAGTAATGTATATATTGATAATTCTGATAATAATACAAATGAAATGTTAAAGGAAAGTGGTATTAAGTAATAGGATAAAGTACCCTTGTTAATGTATTAAGGATGAAGTGTAATAATCAAACTGTTTATGTTTTAGGATTTCTGTAATATGACTCGCCAAATATATAAGTATTTTTTATTTTATATATTTGCGGATGATTTACAAGAATATATTGATTTCTTCATGATGGACTGAAAAAATGATTAAATTTCGAGGTAATATTAATGGAAAAAAAAGATTAATAGAAATATAACCCATAATATGTTCGTGATATTTAGATAATTATGTTTTTATAGGGATATGTTTGATATGAATGAGTAAATTGGAAGGTACTAATTACCTTTGAATTGATTATGTATTGTTTTTAAGAAAGTTGAGTATGTTATCATGGATGAACATTACAATTAATTCTATGTAACGACCCAAAATTTTAATAATATTTATTTCCTAAATTTGTGTTTTATTTAAATTTATACTCAACAAAACAATATCCTTTAATTAATGAAGTGATTATAATTATAATAATACTGTTAGGATTCGCTGGTTATAAGATTATTGGTAAATATGACCATTGGAAACTAAATTCTTAATGTTACAATTTTTGTTTATAAATTGAAATGATCATGGTTAGTTAATACTGGAAGAAGAGTTGATGGCATCGTCCAGTAGACTCGGGCCATATGAAGCCTATTTATCTGAGCTTGGTAAGGTGTTAGCATCACTGGGCTTTCCTCTGGACCTAGCCCAATCCAAACTTCAATATATGAATCTTGAATGTAATCTCCTAAGGGTGAAGATCAAGATGATATAAATCACCACTCGGGTAATATTGTCTGAGCCACCCCAAGATTCTATCACCATAACGCACCTTACACTTAGTTCCTATGAAGGTGTTTTAAGGGGCTATATAACGAAGCCTTAATTAATTTCTGTAATACTTTTGTATAAATAAAATTTTTACTTCTTATTATGGAAAAATTTGTGAATTTCATATGTCTAGATAAATATTAGATGAATTTATAGAAGATCCACATTATTGATGAATTATGAAAAAAGGGGGTATTTTAAAATATTCTTTAAATAATTTATAATGTGAATTGATTTTCAAAAAATGGTCTTCTATGGTTGTGTTAAGTAATAAATTTAGTGTCTAATAATGTCAACATAATTTTTAGTGAATAGTAATGTATGAATAGTAACATTTCCGTATGAATAAGAATGAGTAGTAATTTGACCAAAAAAATAGAAACCTCGCCCATGAATGTATAAAAACATTTTAGACATCTTAAAAGTGAAAAACGATCATAGTTTATGTTTTGGTATTTTTATATTTCAGAAATATTTAATTTACAATTTTATAATTAATTTAATAATTTAAAATGGAAATTTATTTTCATAAAATTTAATCATAAATTGTTACTTTATTGTCTTATGGTTATAAGATAATTTTATTGGACGATGATTACTTTATTATAGTGTTACTAAATGAGTTATAGTTTTAAAGTTGTATTTTTTGAAGACATAATTATTTTATTTAAAATGAAATTCAAAATATTATGAATTTTTTTTCATAAAATGGAATTTATATTTTAATTCAATGGATCGATATTAGGTTAGTGTGAATTTTCTGGTATTTTTTTGAAATAGTTGATTTCTCAGTGAATAGTAACAATACAATTTTGAGTTTCAGGTGTTTAATGACATCATTGATGCTGTAATCATGATATAAATAATCGGGTCAACTTGTCAAGCCCAAGGTTGGGAAAATACCACTAATGAGTTGTCCCTTGGATGTCATTAATTTATTCCCTCACTTTTCCTATAAATACCAATCCATTACCTCATCCATTTCATTAGAAAATGCTCCTCAACGAATTTCTGGTCTTTTACTTCCCAAGGATTACTATGAAATTTCCCTAAAGCCTCACAATGTTCTGAACTTCAATCATTTGAAGTTACTCTTCAAGGTAAGGGAACCGTTCACCCTCTTCTTTTAGGTCGGGACATCCTCTATGTTATGTCTTATCGTTCCATTTTATTATGTGGTGGCTTGTTACTCTATATATTCACCACTTTATATTTCATTTCCAAATTATGTGAGACCCTTTCCTTTCTCATCAATTGTGTTTATGAATTTTTATGTGACGCTGTTAGGGTGCCAATATATTTGCAAAATAAATCTCATCTTCTCTATCCTTTCAAGTTACCTTTTCATGTGGTTTGACATTCCAATATCTATACCATGTTCTTATATCCATGTTATTCTACCTTTATACTTTATTATGAGTTATTCATGAGTGTTTACCCATGTACCATCTCTTTTTAATGTTTTCTAAAATGTTGTTATGTAGCCTTTATACTGCAGAATTTTCGTCTCAAAATGTCTCTCTTTTTCTCAAGAAAATATCATTATTATTTATGTGGATACAAAAATCAATTTTCATTTCTACGGGTATTCATAAATACATAAAACTATATATTTGATTCCGGAATTGACATACATATAACCCTCACTCCCTGTCCATTGGTTATAAATGACATAATGATCTAATTTTTAAGTACTTTTTAAAAGTAACGATTTTGACATGAAACCCATTTCTTTGATTCTATTTAGATTATTTGTGAAATTTTTTATTAGTATCTATTTGAATCACCTGAAAATAAATAAATATTAAAGTTTTTTCCCAGATAGCACTCGAATACATTGGATAAAGAATTTAATCTCCATAGATGGAAAGTTTCACAATAACTTAGTGAATAACCTTGGTAATTTTAATGAAACCTTTGGGATGAACCTTGGTGATATGTTCATGGGGGTCTAATTTAAATGTTGTAGCCCCATATTAATGTTATGTTTTAAGTTATTTTCATTATGTAATTCCTCTATTTAAATTGCTCATTTCCTTAAGTTTTTATCAAGTTTTTATTGATTTCACAGGTAAATTGATTCCCTTGTTTTCCTTACTGGGCCTTCTTCTCACCCTTTCCATTGATGTATATCTCTCGGTTATGTGAAGCATTAATTTTACATAGGATTAAATTATGATGTATCAGTATAAGTGTATTATAAGGATGTTCTATTTTTTATGTATTATATTCATTATTTTTAAGACACTAGACGTTAATGATCCTATGTATGTAAAATGTAATGAAAAGTTATGTAATAAAAAGGCGGGACACAATAGTCTCTATCAAAGTATTGTTTAGTTATTTATGTAAATTATTCTATGAAAACATTAGGATGATACCTGTAGAAAATTTTAAATGTTGGAAATCTTCTAAGTATTTTGGTGAGTATTGAGTATGTGGTTTACCATGAAAATACATCCCTGTCTAGATACGAGTAGGTAAATGCAGCTCTCGAACAGAGGTACCTAGGAGTGAAAACTCAGACATGGAATTTCAGGCATGGCTTGGGGTATCCTTGTACATGGAAACGATCCTTGCTTCAGTCTTGGTTACAACACACTTGGGGGATATGTTTGGTTAATCATAAGCTTTTTATGAATGATTATGAATGATTTCTAGAGAAATGTAATTGTTTATAGAAGTTTTAAGAATTGAATTCCTTTCTAGTTAAAATATTTGTAAATGAACTAAGATTCTAACAAAGGTTTTATTCTTTTAGACAATAGCAGGAAGTATGAGAAAACCTGAAAACTGTGACCATAATGGGCCCTGCATAGATGGACCTTTGAAGAAAGATAAAATGGAAACATTCATGTAAATAATGAACCAACTGACACAAGTTATGGGAAATAACTTGAATCATGCTGAGATACTGATCTAACCGCGAAGGGAACAACTTTCTATTGAATCCTTTATGCGTCAACAGCCACCAAACATCATTAGATCTACCAACCCATTGATTGATGGATAGTGGATCAACTCTATTGAGAATATCTTTTCTGTTCTCCGATGTTATGAATAAGAGATGGTTACAATGACTGTCTATCGCTTAGAGGAAGAAGACGATCAGTTGTGGGAACTGATTAAAAATATAAGCCAACTAGTGGAAGTATAAGCTATGGAGTGGGAATAGTTTAGAGGGATATTCCTAAACAATTATTTCCCTCAATCAATGAGAAAAAGTATGGAGAAGGATTTTCTTGAGATGAACTAGAAGGAGGATGAATCAATGGGGAGCTATGAGATGAACTTCACAAGGCTTTCAAGTTACACCTCTAGCTTTGTCATGCATCCAAATAGTAATGTTAATAGATTTTTCGGTGGACTGATACCACATCTAAGGAAGAATATAGCCAACCGAGAGTATGATAGATATGAGGAGATCGTTCGGAGTGCGATGAAAGTCGATCTAGAGTTTGGAGAGACATAGTGGTCTCATCAATCTAATAACAAGAAGAAAGTGATGGATCCTAGCTTAAGGAGTACCTTTTATGAGGGAAGAATACGTTTGCAAGTGCAACATCCCATGTGTAATAAATGTGGGAAGAAGCATTCGGGGAACTGCCTGCTCAGGAGTGGGAAATTCAACAAGTGTGGAAGAGAATTCCATATTGTGAGGAATTGACCATGTGAGGTGAAACATCAACTTCCAAACACTAATTATTAGAGGAAGATGGTATAGTCCCTACCAGATGTCCAGTGATTTATGTGTTTAAAACATGGGAACTTTTCCAATCACTTACCAAATCTGAGGGCAGTAGAGGGGAACTACTATCAGCCTCAAAAAGGCCATGGTAGCAAGGTCGTGTTTTTGTTATCACGACAACTAAAATTGATGCTCTGAATGTTTTGGTTGGAGGTACTCTTGTTGTACTCACAAAGCTAGCAAGTACTTTGTTTGATTCTAGTTCTATGTATTCCTTTATTTCCTCCAAGATTGCAAAGAATTTATAATCAACCAAAAAATTTCTAAAAGTAGAGTTATTAGTCAAGACCCCTGGTGTGATTATTCAAGCATCGTCAGTATTTAAGAAACTCTTGTATTTACATTAGTGAGCACAATATTATAGAAAATCTAGTATTCATTCCCATTCTTGAATTAGACATTATACTAGGTATGTACCGTCTCTCAAATTAAAATGCTAAGATCAAATGCAGAAGTAAGGAAATCTCAATAGTCTTGAATGGAGAACCTACAGTTATCTTCCATGGAGAGATATATCAACCATATCTTTGTCTAGAAGAATATCCTATATCCTTCTTTATGAACATGATCGGTGAAGAAGATGAAGGAAATGAGAGTTTGAGGTTAAAAAATTCCCCCATCATCCAGGAATACGTTGACGTATTTCCTGAGGAGTTTCCTGGACCTCCACATAAAGATTGGTAGAGTTCTCTATTGAACACGTACCTAGATCTCATCCAATATCAAAGACCCCATATAGGATGGAAAAATGTGGAGCTGGATAAATTAAAGAAACAACTCCAAGATCTTTTGGGTAAGGGGTTTATCTGACTAAGTGTTTCTCCTTGGGGAGCACTTGTTCTCTTTGTGAAGAAGGATGGTTCGATATGACTATGCATTGATTATAGAGAACATAATGGGATCACAGTAAAGAACAAATACACTCTTTCAGTAATTGATGACATATTTTATGATCATCATGGATATCAATTCTTCTATAAGATTAATCTTCGATCTGGTTATCATCAATTGAGGGTGAAGGAAAAAGATATACCAAAAACTTCATTCCCATAAAGATATTGGCATTATGAGTTTGTTGTTATTCCTTTAGGAATGACTAATGTACCTAATATTTTTAGGGATCTGATGAATAGAGTCTATAAGGACTACCTTGATAACTTTGTGGTAGTTTTTATTGATGATATTAAGATACATTCCAAAAGTCACGAGGAGCATGAGGATCATATAAATGTTATTTTTCAAACTCTTCATAAGGATGGGATTTTTTGGAAAGGTCATTAAATTTTAATTAAGGTTACAACAAGTTTCTTTCTTGGGGAAAATTGTTACCAATGAAGAAAACATAGTTAACCCTGTAAAGACAAAAGTTGAAGAGGAGTGGCCTCAGCCTACAACAATAACTGAGATTCGTAGATTCCTTGGATTAGCGGGATATTATAGGAGGTTTGTGAAAAAAATATTCAGGACATTATAATCTATTAACCATGTTAACTCGAAAAGGGGTCAATTTCATCTGGATAAGATATTGGTTCCTGCACTCAGGTTAACTCTGACCTACAATATAGAAGGATTCATTATTTTTAGCGATGAATCACTAAAGGGGATTGGGTGTGTCCTCATTAAAATTGAAAAAGTCATTGATTATGCATCTTGACAGATGAAGACTCATGAGAAGAACTATCCTACGTATGATCTTTAGATGGCTGCAGTTGTTTTTGTTCTCAATATAAGGAGGAACTCTCTTTATTGGTAGAAATGTTATATATACACAGACCATTAATGTTTGAAGTATATTTTCATCCAAAAGGATATGAACATGAGATAAAGGAAATGGTTGGAACTTCTCAACGACTATGATTGTTCAATTCATTATCACCATGGAGGAGTAAACAAAGTCATTGATGCATTAAGTGGGAAAAACCTAGTTATTCTATCCATGATGAGGATTCTAAGAGATCCTTTGATAAATGACCCAGTAAAATAGGGCCTGAGAATTATTAGGGATGGACATCATCAACCTTAACCCAAATGATTTATCAACCATCATTATTAGAGAAGATTAAGAATTCTCAAGAAGAAGATCCATGGTTACAAAATAAGTTTAATGATATGAAGAATGGATAGATTCATGAGTTCAATATTGATCTGAAAGGTGTTATGAAATTTCGTACAAGACTATGTGTCCCATATATTCCTAAAATTAAGATGGATCTGATGGATAAAGCTTATAGTTCTTCTTTATCTATACATCCGGGAAGCACAAAAGTATATAGGGACCTCTGTGATCATTATTGGTAGGATAACAGGAAAAAAGAAAATTTTTGACTACACTTCAAGGTGCCTCGAATGTCAGCAAGTGAAGGCGGAGTGAAAACATTCAAAAGGGGTATAAGAACCACTACCCATACCAGCATGGAAGCAGTACTATATCGCTATGGGCGTCGCCACTGGTCTCCCGAGAACTTCCAATTGAAATAATGCGATATGGGTTATTGTGGACCGTTTCACCAAGACTACCCATTTTATCTCCATTCAGTAAGATTTATCTCTTGATAAACTTTCCAGAATTTACGTGAAGGAAGTGATAAGGCTACATGGATTTCCACTTTCTATTATATCTGATCATGAAACAAGGTTTGCATCAAAATTCTGGAGAAGTCTTCAACATGCTCTGAGCACTGAATTGAATTTCAGTATAGCCTATCACCCCCAAACTGATAGTAAATCTGAAAGGCCTATTCAAACACTCAAGAATATGTTGAGAACATGCTCAATAGAGTATAAAGGTCTATGGAATAAACATATCCTGTTAGTTGAGTTATCTTACAATAACAACGTCCCCTCGAGATTTCAAATGACACCATATGAAGTTTTATATAAGAAGAGATTTAAAACTCCAACTATTTGGGATAAAGCTGGTGAGAGAAAGCTTCTTGGGCTTGATCTTGTGAAGGAGATGGTAGAAAAATTCCATGCCATCCAGAAACACTTGAAGGCTGCTCAGAGTTGGAAAAATAGCTATGCTAAAAACCATTCAAGGGACATGGAGTTTGTTGTTAGTGAAAAAGTATTTCTTCAAACTTAACCTTGGAAGACAGTCATGAGGTTTGGGATGAAAGGGAAGTATAGCCCTAAGTACATTGGCCCCTATCAAATCCTAGATCCCATAGGATCTGTGGCCTATCGGCTTGCACTTCTTCCAAATCTAGAACATGTTCATGATGTCTTCCACATATCCCTCTTTAGGAAGTACATACATGACCCTTGACATGAACTAAATCAATAGGTGGTACAATTGGAACATGACCTCTCTTATGAGGAGCAGTCGATGGAGATCTTGGATCATAGAGACAATGTTCTACGAAACAAGACTACTCACCTTGTTAAGGTGTTGTAGAGGAGCCAAAAATGTGTGAAATCCATGTGGGAACTAGAGGAGTCTATGAGGTAGAACTGCCCTCACCTTTTCTCTTCTAAGGGTAAAAGTTGAAATTTTAGGGATGAAATTTCTTAAGGGGGAAGAGTGCAATGACCCAAACTTTTTAATAATATTTATTTCTTAAATTTGTGTGTTATTTTATATTATACTCAAAAAACCTATATCCATTAATTAATGAAGTGAGTATAATTAAAATAATACTATTGGGTTTTGATTGGTATATGATTGTTGGTCAATATGACCTTTGGAAATTAAAATCTTAACTTTTCAATTATTATTTATAAATTCAAATGATCTTAGTAAATTAATTCATAAAGGAGAGTCGATGGAATCATCCAGTAGACTTGGGCCATATGAATCCCTTCTGTCAGAGCATGGGAAGGAGGTAGCAACACTGGGATTTTCTCTGGACCAATCCCAAGCCGAACTTTAACATGTGAATCTTGAACGGAATCGCGTAAGGGAGAAGTTCAAACTGATAGAAATTACCACTTGAGTAATGTTGTGTGAGCCACCCTAAGATTATATCACCATAGAACACCTTACACTTAGGTCCTATGCTGATGTTATAAGGGGATTTGTAACGAATCCTTAGCTACTTTCTATAATCCTATTGTATAAATAAAATTTTTACTTATTAATATAAAAATATTTGTGAATTAGAAATGTCCAGATATATATAGGTTGAATTTATAGATATTCCATTTTATTGAAGAATTATGAAAAAAGAGAGTATTTTTTTAAAAATTAAATAATTAATAATGTGAATTTATTTTCAAAAAATCATCTTCTATAATTGTGTTTAGAATGAAATTTAGAGGCTAATAAGATCATATTTATTTTTTTGAATAGTAAAGTATAAATAATAACATACTAGTATAAATGGTAATGAATATTAATGAATAGTAAATTGACCAAAAAATAGAACTCTCACCCATGAATGCATAAAAACATTTTAGACATCTTAAATGTGAAAAACGAACATTGTTTAAGTTTGGGTATTTATGGATTTAATATATATTCTATTTACAATTTTATAATTAATTTAATAATTTAAAATGGAAATTTATTTTCATAAAATTTAATCACAAATTGTTACTTTATTTTCTTATGGTTATAATATAATTTTATGGGACCTTGATTACTTTCTTATGGGGTTTCAAAATCAGTTATGGTTTTAATGTTGTATTTTTAGATTAAATAATGATTTTATTTAAATTAAAATTAAAATTATTTATAAAAGTATTTTCATAAAATAGAGTTCATTTTTTAATTTCTTGCATTGATATTAGGTTAGAGTGATTTTTTGGGATTTTTTTGAAATAGTTGATTTTTCGTTGAATAGTAAAAATACAGTTTTGAGTTTATGGGGTTTAATGACATCATTGATGATGTAATCATGATGTAAATAATCTAGTAGAATTTTTAATAGTAATATATGTTATGAGGTTTCCCAAGTGTAAAATACCATTGGAAAATACCATGGGAAATCTCATGGTTTTACAAATACCACCGATGAGGTTTCCCTTGAAATTAATAATTTATTCCCCCACTTTACCTATAAATAGCAATCCATTCCGTCATCCATTTTATTCCAAAATCCACTTCAACAAAGTTCTAGTATATTACCTAAAATGGAGTCCTACCCAATATCCTTCAAGCCTCACAGGGTTCTGACTTTAAATCTCATGAAGCTACCCTTCAAGGTAAGGGAACCTTTCACCCTATTCTTTTAAGTCATGACTTCCTTTATGTTATATATTATAGTTACATTATATTATGTGGTGGATTATTATTATATATCTTTACCACTTTACATTTCATTTCCAAATGATGATAGACCCTTTCCACTCTCATCAATTGAGTTTCATAATTTTCAATTGGCACTGTTAGGCTGCTAAATTATTTGTAAAAGAAATCGCATCTTCCCTTTCCTTTCAAGTTTACTTTTCATGTGGTATGACGTTAAAATATCCACACCATGTTCTTATATCCGGTTTATTATGCCTTTATACTTTATTATTATTTATTTATGAGTGGGTTACCCTTTTAAACATTATTTTTAATGTTTTCTAAAATGTTGTTATGTAGCCGTTATGCTGCAGAATTTTCGTCTCAAAATCTCTCTATCTTTCTGAAGAAATTCTCTTTATTATTTATGTGGATACCAAAATCTATTCTCATTTCTAGTGGTACTGATAAATACATGAAATGATAAATTTTATTCTGTAATTTACACACATATAACCCTCAATACCTTTCCATGGGTTATAAATGACATAATGATATTATTTTTAAGTACTTTTTAAACATCACATTTTTGAGATGAAACCCATTTCTTTTATCCTTTTAAGGTTATTTATGAAATTTTTTATTATGATCTATGTATATCACATGAAAATAAAGAAATATTATGGGTTTTATTTGATATAAATCCAATTCATTGGGTAAATAATTTAATCTCTAGAGATGACAAGTTTCCTGATACCTTGGTGAATAATCTTGGTAATTTTTATGAAACATTGGAGATGAACCTAGGTGATATGTTCATGAATGTATAAATTAAATTCTGTAGCCACATTTTCATGTTATGGTTTATGTTATTTACATTATGAAATTCCTCTACTTCCATTGATCATGTATTTATGTTTTATTGAGTTTTTATCGATTTCAAAAGTAAAGTAATTCCATTATTTTCATTACTGGGCCTTCTGCTGATGCTATCCATTGATGTATGTCTTCTAGTTATGTGATTCAGTAATTGTACATAGTATGAACCTATTATGAAGCCTTAGAAGTATATTATAAGGATTTTTTATGGTGATTTCATGTATTATGTTCCTGATTTCCAAGACACTATACTTTAAATATCCTCTATATGTAAAATGTAATGAAAAGTTATGTAATAAAAAGGAAGGATCCCACAATGTATTTATTGAATATATTCAATAATATTTAGTGTAATAATGAATGAGTTTTTAAAATACAATTATGTGGTAATTAATGTTATTACCATGTTCTATGAGAATACATGATAAAGGTATTAAGATGTTTGGAATGAGAAAACCAAGATAAGCCTTATGATATACACGTGACCAATGTTATGTTGATTTAGGGATCTTCTTTCAATAGTTTTTTATTTGAATCCTTATGAATCATTATAAGGATAACCATTTGTGAAGTGATTTATGTTAAAACATCAGCAGATATTTTTGATATTATATCACCATATGAGGATTTAAGCATTTTGGATAACTTGTCCTTACTTTTTTATAATGGTAATGACAGATGGAATGACATATCATTAAATTTATGGATCTCATAATATGATAATCCTTCAAGAATGAACTATTCACCTTCATTTTGTGGAATAATAGATGAAGTTTAAATTAATCGAGGAACAAAAATCGGCGAGGTTTTTCTAAGATCACGAAAGTATATGTTTTCACGAAAGTTATTAATCCTTTGGAAAATTTTTCTTTATGTAAAATGATTTCCTTTTTTTAATAAATTTTATGTTATAAATGACCTTTTCAACAGTCTTTGTTTTATGGATTTTTTATGGTTAACATTATCCTAACCATAATCTCTACCACTCTACATGTGAACTACAAAGTAATATTTATCTTTTATGTCCATATTTTTACATTCCACCTATTTCCTCCTATTTGGAAAACTTGTTATGAGTTACTTTGGGTGACCATTATGTTTCTAAATATCCCTTCTTAAAGGATGTGTTTGTATTCATTTTTACTATGTGGTTTTTAATGAATGGAACATTCTAGTATTAAACCCCTAATAACCTAGTTGAATTTTGATAGAAAATTTTCTTTTTAAAGGGGTAGAATGTAACTCAATAAGATATTGAGAAATATTAAATTTGAAATTAAATTAATGTTTTTGATATTTTTCATTTCATGAAACAAATATTATATCTTTTTTATATGAAAGAATTATGATTGGATTTCATTTCAAGCAACACCAAGTTAATATTTCACTACACGCAACACAATGATTATCTTATCATACAAGAAACTATATTCTTGTCTTATGTTACAAATAATGTCATGTTCCTTTTATAAATTTCATTACACAAAATTCCTAGATTTAAAAAACTACAACTTATTTATAAAATTGTTATTAAAAAAATATTGTAGTTACCACCAAGCCATTTGAATGGAATCCACAAATATGATTATCTAAATTTTGAAAATATTATTTACACATGTATATAAAATGAATCATTTGGAAATCAATTAATTATAAATAATTCTAAGAAATATTTGATAATGAATAAATTTGTTTTATAAGAAAACTGTTTTTCTATGTACTAACACAATTTTATCTAAATAAATTTAGCAAATCACATTTTATGAATGTTTTTTATATATTTAATATTTAATATTTTAAATCAATTTTTTAGACTCATAAAATTTATTTAGAGGAATAACATAATAATAAATCCAATTTTATGAATGAAAAGATAGATTTTAAAAAGGTTAATTTTATTGCATTTTAATAGAGAAGCCATTTTAAATATAATGTTTTAGACATTTATATATTTTTATTTGAAAAAATAAAAAATATATATATGGGAATATAAAATTTTACTTTGGGTGGAATATTTGGTATTTTTATTAGATGTTTCATTTTTTGATGAAATGTAAAAAAATGAATATTAATTGAATATAGGATTTTCATATAACTTATTTATGTAGATAAATTTTACATTAAATTGGTTTTAAATTATATTTAGGTATAATATAATTCTACTAATTCAATTTGTGTCATTTTAATCTATTTCTCTTTGAAATTGAATATAAAAACAATTCAAACTTTGGAACATTTGTTACTTTGAAAACACGTTCTTTCGTCCTACCAGTGGGATTATTTTTTAGTTTAATATATTCCACCTATTTTTTTAATTAGGAAAAATGGAATAAATATATTGATTCATAAAAATTTATAATTATAATAATTTAAACTTTATTTTTCCAAAAAAAATATTAGTAAAATTAACTAAAATTAATTATATCAATTTAAGTAAACATTACTTCACATAGTGGTTAAACATTAACTTAAGAGGCTAAATACCCTATAATCATTTATAAAAGAGATTGTATGACCATATTTCAAACATATCACTCCATTTATAGAAAACAGAAATTCATTGGAGGGACATGATATAAAGGATACCTCCTAATATTATATACCTTTTTATATTCACAAGAATGACACTCATCCTCCTCTATAAAATGGGTACCCCCTGTCACTTCAACACAACTATAAAGAATTTTTGCATGTCCAATTCATGAAATAATACCCTCCAAAATTCCCTATTTTAAACCTAGATGCATCACTTTGGACTGAAATCCAATCAAGGAATCCCTTTGGGGGAAACAAAAAGGAGTTACCCAAAGAAGATGTACCAACCTTCCACAAGTACTTTTGTATTATTTATTTATCCACCACTAAATTACTATTATTCCATTATTATATAGAAACATCATTATCCTCAATATGTTATGATTTTGATATGTTACTTTTTTAACCTACACTCACACGCACTTTCATCCAATGTGATACACAATCATCTTTTGTGTGTACGACGGACAACCGCCGCACGAAACAATGTCATTAGTTCTTCAATTTCCGACTTTAATAACCAATAATAACTATTTCAGTTATATATTTATACTATATATATTATACAAAAGATTTATTTATTCTTGTTTAATAATTATATAACACATACCTTAATTATTTTTATTTTGTTGAAATTGGTTAGCTTTTTTTGTGCACGTGTGGGCTACCACCTCCTGAATGAAATTTGATTCATTCACATGTTACATGAAATTTATTTAAGATGAGGTTAGTGAAATAATATTATATATATGAAATAATTATTTTTACATATTTATAATATACATACATATATATACAAATATATATTACATTGTTTTCTTTAAAAATATAATAAAAATTTGGAAATATCATTCATATGTACGTATGTCCTATCATCTCCTTGAATAGTGTATTTAATTTCCTATTTATATATTTTATTAAATATTATAGATACATTATAATGAATATATATGATATTTATATATTGTATTTTATTATAGAAATAAGGAAATCATGATATAAGAAAAAGAACCAAGAATAACAATTCAAATATATGATAAAAAAAGTGGTCATTACACAAACCATAACCTAAACATTGCATTTTATAAAAATAGTATTATAAGTTAATAAGAAAATAATATATGGTATGATATATAATAATATGTTTCTTTGGTTGTTTTATAATTATACTATATTTATTATATAGGTGTTTTGAATATGTAGACACAAATTAAAGACTAAAGGTAAGGGTTTTGTCGTCCCGCTTTTATTTCTATGATAATTATGAGTTATTCACCACCCATTTATTTTTATGGTATATATAACCAAAATTAATGTATTATATTATTCTTAGACATAAACTTATAGGAATTTACATATATTTTTTATGATCTTTATTTCACGGGGATTGTGGTTCAATTGTTTCCAAATCTGTAATGTAATTTTCATCTCCATTTTCCTTCTTTGAGGGTAATTCCATGATATGCACCTATATTTTCATATGGGGTTTATATTATTCCCCTTAACATGGTTTATCATGAATATCCTCCATTTAATGATATTTTAATCATCATGTAATTTTATTCTCTCATGGGATTATGATTCAAATTTACCAATGTGGTAAAAATTTGGTGCTACAATCTCATCATTTATCATGATTATTTTTTATCATTAAAACATTGATTAAATATTATGATATGTATCTAAAGGATTATCAAAAATTTTATTATTCAATTCTATTTAATTATAAATTCAATTAATGGTTCTTTTTTCCACTCTTTATTACTTAATATAATTAGAAAACATTTTTAAGAAAATATGTCTTTATTTATCTTTTTAGTCAGAGATTTATGTTATTTAAAAATCACGGTTTCTAAAAAAATGTTACCAAAAATATTCTAATATTATCTTGTGATATTTAAGAGGAATTTTTACCAAATTTTTTCCTTAAATTTGGTTTTTGAAACTAATCTTCTAGTCATTTGCTGATCGAGGAACTTTTCAAAAAAAAAAATTGGTGCCAATGTAATGTTCATCATGTACTGGTTTAACCTCCATAATGTCCATAATTTCATTGAATAGTACGTACCATGTTTAAAATATAATTTTTTTTAAAAAAAATTTCTTATACTTGAAATTCATTGTTTTTAAATTTATTTCTTAATAAAAATGATTTAATAAATATTTTATGTTCAATAAGAGTTTTAAATTATTTTTAAAGATTCCTATATATTTTTTCAAATATATTTTCAAAGGAAAACATTTTAAACAAATGGTGACAATGGATTTATTCAGGAAGGTTTTTTGGATAATCTTTATTATTTTTGAAATATATGTTCTTGAATTGGTCATCTTAATGGAAATTGTGAAAAAAAAATCAACTCCACTTCCTCATAGGGTTAAATCACTTTGGATGGAAAAAGATTCAATGCCAAATGAGGACTTTAAAAAGACTCAAGCTGGAGTTTTCCCCACTGATGCACCTAGCACCTATGACCCCAATTTAGGGGTTAGAGGGGATTTTTCTCATGCCAGTCACTCTGGTA
This sequence comes from Viscum album, assembly GCA_963277665.1. Lineage (NCBI taxonomy): Eukaryota > Viridiplantae > Streptophyta > Magnoliopsida > Santalales > Viscaceae > Viscum > Viscum album. The sequence continues at coordinate 944,130,647 of OY728129.1, forward strand.
ATAAGGATGTTGACTCTATTCCCCCTGTTCATGAATCTTCTAGAGTTTTGGCTTCTCCCCACATCATTCAGCCTCTTGATGAGGATATGAGGCCCCGCAGCATTGCTGAGAAACTTGCTGTCACAGATGCCTCACAAACCTTGAGTGAGGAGGACAGGAATGCCCACTCAGATTCTTTTACTTCCACACGTGATGATTATGATCAAGCTTACATGACTGAGGAAGCCTATTTAAAATCGAGTGCAAAGAAAGCTAAAAAATAAATTATTTATGCGGATGGCTACATTACACCGAGTGCCAAAAAGACTCGGAGATGTAAAGATTACTCTAACCTTGAGAGGACAATTTTCACTAGATCCCTTGAGGCCTCTCGACAAGAACAAATAGTGCTTACACCACAGCTAGTGGTTGCATAACAACACATAAAACCCCCTATTGAAGGAAACTTAAATGATTCTTCAAACATTGAAGATGATGACCCTGTGGAGAGAGATCCTTATCAGTATACTGAGGATCTCAGTGATGAACTAGAAGCTTGGATGGAGGAGCAAGATGAAATAGTTTTTCAAAGATACATGAATGGAGAAATATCTGTGAATACCTGCCTTCAAATCTGAAAGCGAATGCTCATGAAGTTGGTGAAAAAATTTAAACAAAATCCTGATTTTATTTTCAAGGACATCCCATGGCAATGAATTGACTCTGGTTTCCTTATTTTGATTCTTATGACTGGTGTCTTGCACTGCTTCTCTTGGGCTGGGATTTGTTTGTCCATGATGTTTGGCCTTGAGGCACCCTGGTCTGGATGATCTCAATCAACATGGGTTTGATGGTTCTATTTTAATTACTTATGATGATGCTGAATTTCTGTTTGAAGTCTAAAGATTGCTGAAGATGGATGGCATGTTGGCTGGAACTGGTTTTCACTGTAAAGTAGAATTACTTCTTTCCCCTTCACTGGTTAATGAATTCTAGATGTGAATATTTTTTCTGATTGGGGAGGATCATGGAATCTTTCTATACTAAATTTTTTGATCATGGTTCAACTATTGAAGTGATGTTTTGGAAGCTGCTCTTGGAGCTTCTTGTAGAATTGGATCTGGATGGTTTCATGTTTTGGTCTGGACTGGGCCGGGGTATCTTGTCCTGTTTTTATTTCCCTTATTTGTTATAATTCTGAATCTACTGTTGAGGGTTCTTTCAGCTTGATCATCCTAGATGTTCCTAATGACCTGGATTGGAGGGAAAGACCTCTCTACTCACTGTTTGGATGCTCCACAATCCTTGCAATGGATAACAATGATGTTGCATGCTAAAGAACCCTGCCTGTGGAAGCTCACCTTGGGGCCCTGGTGCTTTCTCGGTTGCTTCACTTCTTGCAACAGGTTTGTGAGTCCAGAGCATTGTAGCAGGACTTCTTTTTAGCAGATAGGTTTTCCTGCATTTACCTTTGGTTTTCAATGTATGTATTTTTTTGGTTTCATTAAATTTAATAGGGTGTAAGCACATTACACCTCGCGATTTCCATGTAACCCCCCTTTTTTATTCAATAAATTCTCTTGGACATGAACTGGGAAACCAGTTTATGTCAACTTTCAAAAAAAATAGTTATATTCCTATGAAACATGATTCTTTTCATAGGTTATAATTTGATGAAATGATTATGAATCCTATCAATTTTAGATAGGTTATGATATTATGTCATGTTTATGATACCCTTTTAGATTAATGGGTTATGTTATGATTGTTTATGATATTTTAAAATGTGTACGTGTGATTTAATTTTGAGATGTGTGGTACCTATATCTCCCTAAGATTCATTGGATAATATTTATGTCTCATTATATAGATACGGATATTAATTGGATTGAAATTAGATTAGAAAATGACATTGTCTGCTAAGATGGTCTTGCGGGTGAACATTGACTACTAAGATAGTAATTGGAGTGAACTATGCCTACAAATATGGTTAGTGAGTGAACTAATTCCACTAAAATGGACTTAGAATTAATCAATGTCTATTAAGGAAATAATTTTTATATTCTTTAGTTTCTACCACAAAATCTATGTCTTATTCCTATTTTATGTTATAAATGATTTTTATCATGATTACGTTATGATTTATTTCTTAAAACTACAAATATTTATCCCATGATTTCTTTTTATCAACTTTTTATGTTGGTTCTGCTCTTATAATGTTATGATCACATTCTTATACCATTATTCTCATGTTATTCAAACTTTCCTCTCTTGTTTACACTTACTAAGAATATGATCTCACCCCCTTATTATTTTCCATCTTCCCGGGTTATGAATAATGGTTTTATGTAGTAATACTAACAAGGAGGAAATGTAATGAATATTATGAAGATACTTCCCCATGATAGAAGTTTATGTTTCCATGTTTCCAAAGACAGATAACTATTTTGGCCCTCAGGCATGTACTTTTGTAATGTGGTGAATTTTCATAAAAAATCATTTAAGAACATTTTATGTTAATCATGGTTCTCTATGGTAAAATATTAATTTGACTAAATATGTTTCACATTACCTAAATTGGTATATAAAAAATTTGATGACAATTGAATTTTTTTTAAATATAATAAGAGGGTGAAATGTGATAATTTAATGGGAAAATAATATTGCTAGAATTTAAATTCTTAATATTCTAAAACTATCATATAAATTAATTATGATATGTTATGATAAAATTATTATATAAATGGATTTATCTTGGTTATATTGAAATGATTATATAATGGTATTGTGTCCTGATATGCTGAAATTCTTATATAAAGAGCTTATTATCAGAAATTTTGTAATGATTATAGGCCTAGACATAGTTTTCCAATAATTATTTAGTGGATATACCATATAAGGGTTTGGGTTATGTTAATAATGTTTCTAAAACATGCACCTAGACATTAAGAAATGTACCAAAGCTTGTTTGGATGTCCTTGAGTGTTATCCTAGAACTCAAGGGTCATTGGGTTTATTTTATGAGTATGGTTTATTTATTAAATTAATACTGATATTAATATCTTTTATTCATGCACTATGTTCTACAAAATTATTTCATTATACATTTTTACTGTTGGACTTCAGAGTTGGGAACACACCCTATTCAGGAAGCTTTTTGGTACATGTGTAGATTTCATGGTTGTACGTATGGGCATGGGAAAGGGACCCTATGTTTCTTGATTTCTAATTAGATGAGTTGGATCATGGAGATGGGACAAACATAGGGTTCTTTACTGGGGTTTTGGTGTCTTGTATTGATTATATTTAATATTATTAGTATTTTATGTATTTTACATTTTGTTTGACACTTAGTTAAATCAGCTTTGTAATTACATTATTATATTTTTATTTGGATTCATCTTTTGGTACAACAATCTGTTGTGGTTGTATGTTGACTATTTGTATTTTTTTCTATCAAATGATATTATGTTATTACATTCACATTTGTTTTAACTTTTTATCACAGGGTATAGTCTCCCCACTTTGTTTTATAAACCTTCAGTGCTAGTCAGAACCCTCTGGCATATGGGGAGGAATGAATGAGTTCAAATAACCAATTTGACACAACAAACATGTGGATTCACCTGGATGGGAATGTAATATTGATCATGTATCTTATGATTTCATAGTGGGGGCCTAGATATAATGGGATTTTGTGCCTTTGGACTTATTTAAATGAATAAAAAAGGTTATTTTGGTAGATTTGATAAATATGGTTGATCATAGAAATGGAAAGGGAACAAAACATGTAAGATGGCCCATAATTGGGTTTCATTATGAAGAGATCAAGGGTGTAAAAAATCCCTCACAATTAAGGATCACTTGGAAGTGGGTTGTACGCACCTCCTGGGGAAAACATTTCATATAGGATAAACATTCTATATAAAGATAGTGTACCCTATAGAACACTTACGTTAATGATCACCCATGAAGGGTTATATGAAATTTTCCCAACCTTGAAAAAAATATAGGAAGCCTAAAAAAAGAAGCCTCATGATTGGGGAAATTTTCAAGGATCCTTTATAAAGGAGGCCTCGAAAAGGGGCCTCTTAGATGAGGCCCTACGAAGGAGGCTCATGGTGTGGACTTTGCAAGGGATCCTCACATTTCGAAACATCATGAATGATTCTTATAGTGTGTTCCACTATTTCCCTTTTTTATGCTTCGGCTATAGAATATCTAACTGAATTAGTTTTCATATTTTTATAGATGAAATCTTTTTGAACAATTTAATCATTATGAGTATGATGTACTCCTTAACAAAGGAGCAATGTAAATATATATGGGGAATTTTTTTTATTTATTTGAACAATAATCCCAATATTCTTAAGAAAAGTCTTCTCAGAAAAGGTTGTTTCATATAAATAAGAAAGTCACCAAGTAGTTTTTATCCATGTATAAATAAAATGTCAGGAAATTCTCGTCGATTCATAAAAGAGTTGTAAAGAATAAAGAAACCAAAAAATACAAAGGGTAGGCATCACCACTCTGAAAATTAATTATGGTTTAAGCTATTGGAGTTGTCTTCTAAGGAAAAATATTTTGAACATATATTAAATATATATTTGATTATTTTAATATTAATAAGATATCTTATCATATATTATTCATTGTTCTCAATAATGTTAGTGTAATAATTTTATAGTGTATTCCTCCCATTGATAAGGTTATATCAGTTTCCCTCTATGATTAGAACCTTGAACTATTATGAAGATATTCTTAAATAAAATTATGTTGTCAGATAATAATCTACAATGGGACAAAAAGAATTTGAATCTCATTTATGATTACTCATAAGTGAATAAAGGTTGTTCACATTGTGTCCACACTTGATAATACCAAAAATGGGAGATTGTTAGAAGATTCACACTGGTATGAATTTTGTGTGTTTTGGTGTCATCAGATATTTCTATATTTGAACATATTTAATGGTCATTATCTTTTAAGATTATCTCTAATCCATGTAATGACTTGAAAAGATTTATTTAATGTTGAAAATCAGGATCAAATATGATCCTGGTGAGGTAGGATATGTTGGGTGTGTCATAATTGACATGTTATTAATGGATAATTCTATGAATGATTTATACCATTCTTATTTATAGAAGATTATTTCTCATACCATTGAATGAAATAGAAATAACACATTAAATACCATTACAATGGTGAAACAATGTGTTTATTTCAGATATTCAATGAAATAAATATCGTTCATATCGGACGTTGATATAAATTTTCAACAAGCCTAATGATATTTTGTGATAAATGGACTATATTACATATGGAGTGTTCATATGTGGTTTTCATTGTTATGAAATTATGTTCTTTTTCTTGGGTTCATAGAAACATTTATAGATAATAAGATTTGACTTTTTGAAAGCCTTTAAATTCCAATGAGTGGAATCTAAAAATAGTCTTTTGGAAGATCATCATCATTAAAGAAGAAATGATACTAAGATAAATTATTTATTTAGTTTAGATATAAATTTATTAATTATGATGTAAATGATCCTCGGTCGTCATTTTGGGATGCTAAATATTAATAAAAGAATTTAATGTATCACCCACCATCACATGCTTATAATTTTCTAAGAACCTAAAAGTGGTATCATAGTTGTCACAATATATATTTCTAATTTCTTATTTTATTGTTGATCTATATGAAATCATGTTTTAATGTTTCATTTGATATTATTATTTCTTTAATCCAATTAGATCTAACATTTTATTAAAATATTAATCATGTTCTTTTAGTTTTTCTATTCCATAAATATCTAAGAATAGATGAAGAACAACTTCAGATTCCATTATGATGTACCAAATATTTGGTCGGTAAAACTGGGTTACAAGGTTTGTAGAAGGAATATATCTTGTATACCAATGTGTATTGCACCTAAATATCTTAGAACACACATGGCATTCTGAATAGTTAGTTACACATTGTGAATTTATTTCAGTGAATATATTGATTGGGCCATCTTAACACATTAGATATGAGATTACATTGTATAGCTGGTGTATGCACCATGTAGTCTAAATGGGTTAGATATGTAAATTGTGAAATCTATGTAGTCATTATGCCCAATCAAACCATTTGAGACTAATTCCTATAGATTTAATGATATTCACCATGTTTATGTGGTGTCTATGCCATGTATTTCATCATTTAGCATGCCCAATATGCACACTGATCTATTCATTGAGAATAGTAGTGACACGACATAAGGGATACACGATGGTAGATAGCTTGTAAATTTCGGGTAGTCCATCCCTAATATTCACATAATCCCATGAATTTATCTAGGGAACATAGAATGAATATATATGGTGTGTAGCTTACATGTACACTCTATGTAGTCAATCTGATTTGACACACCGAAGCCTGAGGCATGTAACCCCGATACAAAAAACCATGGTATATTGCTTGTTTTTGGATGGTATAATCCATAAATCCTTCCAATTAATGTAAAAAATTAATTATTTTAATTAAAAAATTGTAGAATTAGAAAATATTTTATTGATTCGAACCTATTGTGTTTGAAAATTTAAAAAAATTTCTAAAGAATTTTAATTTATTAATTATTTTGTTATAATAAATCTATAATTATAAGCTAATCCATCTGTTTTCCATTAATTTATTAATGATGGTTAACTCCAAAAGGATTTGGATTTTCATTGATGTTAAATTGAACTAATTAATTGATTGATTGATTGATGTTGGAGAATTTATATTAATAATAAATAATAAAATAGAGGTGAATCATAATCATTTTACTATTCTATATACATTACATGTACGACCATTCGTGAACTTTACGGAGACCAAGTATGTGTTGTAATTATTTAATTTAATTTATTTCATGGGGTTACAATTATTTAATATTAAATTTAATAATAGAATTTGTTCCATCCCACCAACCATATTATGTATGACCTATATGATAAAGGTTATTATTATAGTCCCCCTTTTATCAATCCTTTGATTCCCCTCACATACACATGAATTGTAAATAAGACAATTAATGGATTTTCCTAAGACATGTGGTGGTTGTTCATGATGGAACAATAATGATTGTAACCTTAGTAATACATAGTTGGATTGGTGGAATGTTCTAACTCTTATCGATATTAGCAATTAGAGTTTTTCCCCCAGGTCTTAGGTTTTTTTAATGTCCATTCAACAAATAATCCATTTCATAAACTCGTAAAATGGGTCATTTATTCTTTTTAATATTTTTATCTATGATTTAATTATTTTATCGAATAAAGATAATGATCACATAAATAAATAAATTAATGTTCAGGTATGGAATTTAAATAAATGGATTATGCATAAATTTTGTATCCATAATGGTTAATTAATTATGTAAAATCAACTTAATATTAAAAACATATGTAATGTATAAAATAATAAAACATTTATGTATAAAAAATTATAATCCCTCAACATAATATTGTGTCATAAATGGTATTACATTAATTGAATAGGAATTAAATCCTATAAAATAAGTGTTTGAACAACCCTACTTTGGACACTTAAATTTAACTTGGAGTTATTATGAATTTTTTTGGTTTGACTTATCTTTGATACATTAAGATAAGTATCCCTATCTGGACATTATGTGACTTGGAATCAATTTTTGAGGAAATACTTACTAGGATTTCAGAATAGGGGTGTCTATTTAATGGATAATGGAGGCACATGCCTATATTTGTAAGAGATCTACTGGCATAATACATTAAAATAGATTTATGAACCCTCACTGGGGTTTTGTGAAGGGGAGTTTGAATCCTTACCACTAGAAAGTTTGTGAAACTAGACATTAAGAGTTCAATGGTTTTAGAAAATGAGAATTGATAAAAAAAAGTCATAGATTTAATAAAATTAATTATTATTATTAATCACATAATTATTATTCACAAATATTTATAATAATATTCTGTTTTATAATTGTATAAAAATTACAGTTTTATCATCAACATTGTCGCTATTATCTATGTTGTAGAAATACCATCTCTTCACTATAATAATCAACTCAGAGTGGTTCATACAAATTTAGGTTATGTTTTTATATGAATGCAAATATTATGTGTTAGAATCTTAAATACTTAGTCTACCTAATATTTTAGTTATAAGTGAAATTGTCCTTGTCAAAAAAAATTGACGACGTGGTCGACATTCAATGTTTTATTATTTAATCAATGTCTAGTGAATTCATGATGTCTCACCAAAAAATTGATTCATATAGTATGTTTGATCACCTAAAATGTTTATACCAGAACAGATCTAGATAAGAAATATTTGATACATCAAAATAACTCTTTCATAGTAAGCTTAGAGAGGACTTGTCTATTGGGTCTCATATAGTCAATATCATGAGCTATATTGAACACCTTTTCTTGAATTTAAATTCCAAAAAGAACAATTATCTGATCTCATCCCAAAATAACTCCCTTAATTATTCTATAGTCATATTTTAAAATTTAATATGAAAAATAATAATAAGTATCTTCCAGATATCTTCACACTTCTACACCATGTGGATAAGGAAACATGTCATAAAATTACATCCATCCATTTGGTGAAAAAACACAAGGGTGAAGAAAAGTGATTTAAGCCTATGCTTCATCATACCCAACCAAGATGAGGAATATCTAGTGTAAATCAAGTGAAAATGATGATGTTTGTTTCATATGTGGAATGAATGTCCATTGGATGAACAATTACAACCAACCAATGAGGCAAGGGGATGCTTTAGTTGAATTTTTTATTGAGTTAAATTTTTTGTTTCTATAAATTAAAGTGTTCCATATATATTTTGGTGCTCACATATTAATTAAAATTAAAACCCCATGTACATTTAAAAGTATTTTAATGTTGTTAGATCTATGAGTATCCAACATATCTAAACATACTATTGTAGCTATTGGGGATAGTCACCTCACGTTTTAGACATCAATGATCTTAGTTTTGAAATACTATTATTTTTTCTATTTATAAATAGAAACATTAATTTTGTATCTATACATGATATCGATGCATTTATTTTCATTTTCAAAAAAAATGTTTCTAATTGTATAAATACACAATTTTTTATGGTAAGGATCATTTAAGTAATTGTGTTTATGCGTTCGATTATACAATCCATGAGATAGAAATCAATAATAAAACTAATTTATATGACTCATATCACACCCATCTTTGGCATCACTTACTAGATCATGTAAACAAAAATAGATTGACCAAATGTTTCTGATATGGATATTTAGATTCATTTGAACTAAAACCAATTTATATATGTCATTCATGAGTGAAAGGAAAAAATAGAAAAATCCCAATTTAGTAGAAAAGGTAAAAGGGATAATTAAATTCATTAAATTTTTAGAAACTATGTGTATGGAACATTTACTACTAAATCATTGGGTGGGTGCTAGTAATTCATAAATTTTATAGATAAATATATTATATATGAACATATCCTTTTGATCAGGTATTATTAAGACTATTTTGATAAATAAAAATAATACAACAATAAAGTTGAGAACCATCTTGGTATGATTTTTCAGAAATTCTTCTTAGACTTTTGTTGGGAAAATATTAATCAAGACTTAATTTATTACTAATGATATTTTGGAATCATATTTCAAATCACTCATTTATATACACATTAGTGTAATGGTATAACTGAAAGTAGGAACTTCACCTGGTTAGAAATCATGACATCAATGATTAGAAATACGAGTCTTCCATTATCCTTTTGGGGATACGCATTATAAATGGTAGAAAAAATACTAATCAAAGTTCCAAAAAGAGGAATATGGTGTATCATACCAATTATTCAATAGAAATAAACATGTGTTATGATATTACATGTTTGAGGTTGCGAAGTGTTTTTAAGCTCTCTTTAAGTAGAAAACATTCACGTCATGTAACAAAGGGTAATTTTATAGGATATCCGAAGGAAATAATTGGATATTAAATACATAACCCCTCAGGATAAAATGTAATAATGGAAAGACACAAAATATTAATTGAGAGAGATAAAATATCAAAATAATTTTTGGGAGTGAGATAGACATCGATGAAGTAGAGGGTCATGGTACACAAGAACTTGGATAGAAATAGATTCCACTAATATTAATGGAATAATAAGTTCTTCTAGGTATACATGTATTGTGGTGGAGTAAAATAGATGTTAGAGAACAATAATAGTATAGTTTTTTAGTCAATAAGTATGTTTACTCTTTTTTAGTTGATAATAGTGATCCTCCAACCAACAAGAATGTAGTAAGAAGAACATATGTTTCCATGTCCCAAGAATCCATAAATTTAGAAATGGATTCCATATAAAAAACAATGATTATGTTTTGTTAGATCCTATAGTTGGTGTCAATATCATTTTTTCTAAAAGTTTATTATAGAATAAATATGACATTTAAGTACCATTGAATACCTATAAGTCTATATTTATTTAAAAAGAGTTTAAACATTGTCTAGGAATTAACAATGACGAAACCCTTTTACTAGTTCCAATATCGAAAACTATCAAAATACTACTAGTCATTGCATCCTAACATAACATTGATATTTGGAAAATAGTTATCAAAATAACCTTCCATAAAAGGAATCTTTAACCAGATGTGTATATAAAATTACTTGGATGAATGGTGTCTCTAAAATATTCCCATAAGACATGAAAGTTACTAAAATGCATTTATTTATTAATGTAAGCATCCAAGTCAGGGAAAATCATCTATGAAGAATCCATAATGAAATTCCGCACTATAATGAATGAATTTGATCCTTGTGTATATAAATTATTTAGTTGTAGTGTGGTAACTATCTTAATAGTATATGTTAATGACATGTTACATATTGTAAAGGAACTATAAGTCTTATACTATGTCATGGAATGGTTTATTAATTTCATTTTCAAGAAGTAATTGGATGAGGTATAAAATATTATTGGTATCGAGATCATTTGTTATAGATCTAATAGATGAATATACCTAATTAATAGTACATATATTGAATATATACTAAATATTTTCATTATGGAACAATCCAAGAGGGTTTTGTTACCAGTGACACATGTAATTCATCATTTTAAGAAAATGTGTACTATGAAACTTGAGTAAAAAAATAATGGAATGGATTTCATGTGCTTCAATGGTCGGTTTAGTCTTGTATGATATTATATGTACTATTATATATGTTTCTTAGGTGTTATGTAATGTAGGAATCTATCAACCTTACCCAGGTGACCACCATTGGATGGAAGATAAGACTATCCTCAATTACTGATGGAATACTAGCACTATTTTCATAGTCTATGGAGGATATCAGGAACTAGTAATTGTAGGATATATATATATATATATTATTGTTTTGAAATAGCTCAGGATGACATGATTCCTTAAACAAGATATAGTTTTAAATTGAATAAAGGTGTTGTGTGGTGGGAGAGATCAAAGTGGTTTTTGTTAAAAAAACTTCTTAAGTTACGTCTGAATATCATTTAGCATATAAAGAAGCTAAATAAGATTTAAAGATGAAATAATTATCCCATTTTATTCAAATAGAACCTAGTATTAATGATTCTATCACACTATATTGTAATTTTACTATAGTGGTGGATCCCGTAATATAGACAAGGTAACATCTGTAGATGAACCATATAATTTGGATGTATATAATCTCGATTGATTCTTCAGAGGGAGTTGAGGTTGTAGTGATAAGTATTTTCAAAAAATTTAAAATGGAGGAACCTATATCTAAATACATAACTCAATATAATCATTATTTTCTTCTGAGGTATAGTGGACTAAAAGTCATAGGTAGTGGGATCTAGTCCAAGTGGGAGTTTGTTTGAGTTGGTGTCCTCTAACCGACTATTTGTTCTTTTATTAAATATATATTTTATGATTTGAATATAAATAAAATATTCATATTACATATTATTAAATATTCAACATGAAATTAAGGTTAATATTTTAGAGAGTATTCATGGAATTGATAAGGTTATAGTAGTTCCCTACTATGATGAGAATATTTACGTGCTATGATGAAATTTTTAAATGTTGTATTTTAGTCAGATAATGTTCTATAATGGGCCATGTAAAACATGATAAATTGCTTAGAGTACTCATAGGTTTATTAGTCTTCTTCTCATTATTTTTACACATGGTAATTTTCAAGACGACATATTATATAAGCTTTCCCACTAGTAAGAATTCATCATAATTTGGTTTCATCAGATATTCCTACCTGTGAGCATATATAATGGTCCTTAGACATTAAGAGTGTAATTAATGAATATCATGACTACAACACAAATATTTTCGATTAAAAGGTGTTAAGACATATGTTTTTAGCGAGTGGGGGTATATTTTGAGAATCATAATTGACATGTAATTAATTTATTTGAAGATGATGGATTTTTTCCTTATATCTTTATGGAAGTTGATATCTCCACCGTTTTTTTGGAATACAAATATCAAATTAAATTTCATGGACATTGTGTATCAAAGAGTTTTTTTAAAATTTTCCAATAATTATGTATTGAGCACATATGTTGATGATACATATGTGAAAATGTCTGGATGATATATTGTGACAAAATGATTATATTACACTGTGAGAATTTTTATGCGGTCTTCATCATTTCAACATTACTTTTTTTTCTATGGGGTTACATGGACCATTTCTAGATAGTAACCATGGATTTTATGATATTATACCAAATTCCATTACGAAATAATCCCAGAGGGTTATAGACTCAGTGTATTCATTTTCCATGATTAAATTATACTGGAATTTAATTTAGAGAATACACATTTTTCTAAAAATTACGGAAAAATTTTATTCACATTTGTTTGATGTAATATATATTATGATGAATAAATATTTAATATTTTTTGGTTGTCTGATAAATGGATGATTGGTTTTAATGGACCAAACTATATATGGTGAAAAAATATAAGTTAAAAAGCTGGTTAAATTATATTTTTTATTTCAAAATTTACCATACACCACCAAATAATAATAATAATAATATTATTATTATTATATAAAATGTTTTTATTAAGGGTTATAAACTTCATAAGGGAAGACATGAAAATAAATAATATTTTGAACTAAAACCTAGATCTACAAATAATTATTATATATGTTTGTGAGGTGGTTTGAATATAAAGAATAATTTCACACAATGAAACTCTCTATTGACTTCTTCTTCTCTCTCCTTCACAATAACAAGAAACACATGGTTGATTAATTTAAGACCAAAGGATGAAGAATCAATACAAAAACTACAATGAATTCTATTCGGTATTGTTGGTCCTTGAGATTTGTCAATTTTACTTGGTGATGAAAGGAGTATATGTGGATCACAAGTAGATGGATATTACCCTTTTATCCGCACATCACAAAGAAAAAAATCTATAAATGGTCTTTTGGAAGATCAGCATCATCACCACCGAAATAATCCTATGTTTAGGAATTTATTTTCATCAGATATACAAAAATAAATTATAAATTTAAATTTAATGATGCTTTCTTGGGGTTTTAAAACACTAAATGTTATAATGAACTTTAATATACATACCACCAATGAATTCTTATGCGGTACTCGGAACCTACACATACCAAAACCCCAGTGAACATGATGGAAGTATGTTAGTATAATGGATCTATGATGTATGAATTAACATTGAAACATGATGGGGAATTATGATACTGGAGGTTTAGTTCACCTTTCTAGAAACAAACCCCACCATAGGAAAATTATATGAAATTTTATAGGATTTATATCACTATGAATTTTCCCTTTAATATTTTTATTGTCCTTCTTTTTTTTGAACACTTTAATATGATTACCATTGTTTTGTGGGAATAAATATTCATATCATGGTATGTAACTTACCTATTTCTTATTATCATTTAATTTATGTTTGGATCATTTATATATACATCTCCATAGTAATATATTTCCAAAGGATCATATGAGTTTGGATTATTGCATGAATTGAATCTATATACATATAGGATATTATTTATATTATTATATAAGTTAAACAAGTACCATCATTCTTGCATGTGACTTTCTTTAAGTTGAATTTTTTATTATTTAAAATTAAAATATATTAATGGTTTATGCTAGCATCCCTACATGATTTTATATTTTATTATTTAAATTACAAAAATGGTAAATAGCTTTCCACTCTACTATAACATTTCCATTAAGGTTTATAAAATACTATAAAGATATTTAATCCATATAAAAGTCGTGTTGGAGTCTACATTGGGTCAAATGGTGATCCATGTTATGTCATTACACTGAAGTATCTTTTACTGTTATTTTCTTCAATGTTTTTTTTATTAAAAAGGGAAACGTCATAAACCATATAAAATCTATTGAGACTCTATTGTGTCTAATTGTATCGCATGTCCTTAAAACTATTACAAGTGGCTATGAGGATCCTCATATAGAATCACTCCAAATCATTCCATTTTTAGAATAATTTTATGTATTCAAGATATGTTCTGATGTTTTTTTCATACTGTGAGGTAAATAAATACATCATGTAGCGTCATCGATGTATATTAGAACATAATCCATCACTTTTCTTACCTATGAAATTTTTTACCACTATCATTATATTCTGCTTTTAAAATAGTTATATCTAGATATTCATTATTTTTATAGAGATTCTATTATACCATGTTTCTAATTGGTGACTAATGAGGCAACACTTGAGGACATTATTGAAACCTATTGGTCTAATCTAATCCACACACATATATTAAGTGATTGGAATCAAATTAATACACATAATAACCTATCAATGAAAAAAATTAATCATGCATCTAAACATAAACAAATTAAATTGAAATGACAGAATAAAAAATATGTATTTACAAGCTAGAAAATTGAACACTTTTAGTTTTTCAAAAAAATGAAAAATATTTCTAAAAACATGGTATAGTCCTATGTATCATTATTTCAAATGGTCATAAAAGTTTAGAAATATAGAATGAAGAACACTAAATAGAAACTACATGGTAGTAGTATACGTGAATTAAGAGGTTATTTACATGAGTAAAACATAATAATCTAAAACAAATTGAATTTATTTCCAGTTATTATCTCAAAATAAAATCCAAGTAAATATCACAATTATTTTAATAAATAAATTATAAAACAAATGAAATATTATCAATGATGAAAATAATAATAAATAAATTTCAAATTATGGTATTCAATAAAATTAATTTATCCACCTCATTTATAAGCCTATTAAAGAAATTGGTTATCTATTTTTTAGAGTAATTGATTATAATATAACCAATTCCAAAAATTATAATAAAATTAATAAACAAATAATCTATGTATTATATCTATATAAGTTCATTATGTATAAGATTATTTAAAAAATATATAATATTATTCATAATTTATTCCCCTAAAAAATCTTCGGTATCCTCCCTTAACAAATCATTTGTCTAAATAACTATAAAATAATGAAACATAAATTAATCATATAATGAAAAAACTAAATAATTAAATGATGAATTAAAGAATAAAAAATTAATAAAATGTATTTATTGAATTATAACATGTTTATGGTGAGGTTTAAAAATGAGAAATAAATATCATATTTGATAGAGGATTATGAGTAAATTCAATATTTAGATCATAATTACATCATAATACATAAACCCACCAAAACCCATCTGTATATAAACCTCAAAAAACCGAGACATTGTGGAATAAATAATAATGTATTTTTACAATATACAAGTTAAAAATGGTGTTATTTTTGGTTTGATCAAAATAAATTGAGAAATCCCCTCTTTTTCTTCTGCTTACAAGCACTATCACATCGTGTTTTCCTTGGGATTTAACATTTTTAATTCCTCATGTTCAGTAGAGTAAAATATTATGAGAATCACATAGATGATTTATTATTCTATATTCTAGTCAGGATCTTTGAAAAAATTATTTATTCACCAAAATAGATGATATGATTCAGTTGATTCCTAGCCACACCACATAGTTTCACCATTTATTTTGGGGTGAGACTATATTCCACACATGTGACTACACATTGGAAGTTAAGAATAATTTTATCTCCAATAAATTGTAAAATTATGAGACATTGAAACTTGTGTGTATTAATATTAATGTTAGTATAGTGTGAGGTTTATGAGGTATAAGAAAGAAGATAATGGTGGGGTGATGGTGTTGGTGCTGGTGGATGGGGAAAATAATGGGGATGGTGCAAGTGTGGAAAATGAAAAATAATGATGGGGTGGGGTCATAGATATTGATTTGGGGTTCATGAAATCTAGTTAGGTGGGAAACATGGGATAATGGCTGGGGTGATGTTGTTTTTTAGGGTGGACTTTAGTGTACAGACATAGGTGATCACAAGATGATGTGTTATGTAATATGGGTTTGCCAAATGCATATATGTCTAATATTTAGATTTAATGCCCATTGGGACTTCAGTCAATGTATCATCTAATTGTCTTGCCCAAATCCCATCAATACTATGTAATGTATTTCACTCTACCTATAAAAAATAGGTGTGTCCATAGTTTAATAAAAATGGGTGCTTCCCCACATAGCGTATTTTTTAAAATAAAAAACTATAAAATATAATATTGGTGGAATTAACTTATATTATTAATAATTATTTAATAAATATGATTATATATTTGAATATAAAATTGAAATTCAAATCAGATTGTGGTTTATCCTATGGAATAAAGAATCCTTTGATAAATATATGTTAAAAATAGAAACTGAAGAAAAACTATTGTAGTTTAAATCGGGGTTGTTAAATTTGAATAAAAATAGAAAAATAAAAGGATTAATTCATGATTTATATGTGTTTCATGAAAAATATTTTTAAAGTTTCATGTTTTAATGTATTTTATTAAGAAAAAACATCATGGTTTTTTATGGTGGATGTTTTTTCATTGGAAAAATAGTTCATCATAAAATGAAGACCTCGCAGTTATAGTTATAAATATTACTGATTTATTTGGATAATCTTTTATAATATTTATGGAAAACTCATATAATAAAATTTGAAATTCCATGTCCTATTTTTCATTAGATAGATATTTAAAAATTTCAAAAATGATAAAAAAAGTTCAATAAGGGAAATATTCGGTGAATTTTATTTTCAAATTCAATGGTCAAAAAATATAAGAGAGAGGTCATTCACAAAATCATCTTATTGTATGAAATATCCTTTTTTAAATTTTATTATTTGTATCTCTTCCAAAGCCATAAATACTTAATATTGAATTATTATATTTGTAGTTCTGTTTTAGAGGCTTAATAAGTTCATTTTACCAGACATTAAAGGAGGTGTACATATTAGATTTTTGGATAAAATATGGAACATATCTTGAATTTAGAGACGAAAATTAAATTCCAAGAGTGCGAAGGATAGAGATATTTTATAGATAAAAAATTCTAGAAAATTATGAAAGATTTGAACTTCATTAATATATTCATCCAATGAAAAATGAGGAAGGGGAGGTATTTTTATTCATATATATGGATTTCATTTCTATAATAAAAATTGATTAATCATTATTTTTTATGATATGTGAATATTATTTTATCAACTTGTTCTTATAGTGAGTCTTTAATCATGATGGAGATATATGATATTTCTAAAAATGTGATTTTTTAACCCAAAAGGGAATGTGAAGCTACTCTAAACCATTAATAATATATTATATTTAATAAATTTAGTAGTTTATTTTAATTTTTTATATGATCTTTCATATATCCCACTGTTTGTTAACCATATAAAATTTTTATTACCTATCCTGGTATTGATTTCATAAACTGAGTGGAAGAGGAAATGGTTTCCATTACCTATGAAAGATAATTATTTACAGAAAAATTACAAACTATAGTATAGTTGTATACCCCCATGCTTGGAATATTAAATTGTGGGTCAAAAAGATGGAGGTATATTCCTAATTTAATGAAAACAATTGTGATTTATTTACAAATTTAATGAGGTGTTTTATATTTAAATTAAGGAAATGTAGTTATATGGAATTAAAGAAACATTTTATTTTACATTTAAGGGTTTTTGGACATAACAATATTATTCTAATCTATCATTCCATTAATAAAATTTCTCTATATTAATAAAAGAGATAACTCGATGGATTTCAAATTTCATACTGGAAAAAAGAGATTTATATGAAGAATTATATTATATAAATTAATAATTATGATTGAGGATTTCTGATTTTTATATACAATTGAGTAAGTTGATTAATAATTATATTATATTATTAATATATTAGAAATTATCATGTAATTTTTATTTCATTATGGGTGAATAATTCATGATCATATGAAATTATTTGTTTAATGATAAAATATAAATAATATCTAATGTAAAATATATTTGATGTGATAATTTGAAATTATTATAATTATGGTTGAATACATTAGAGGAGGAGTTTAAAAAGATTATAAATAATTAAGTGATTTGTATGAAACTATTAAATAAATTCAAAAAATTTATTATTGATATTTTTATAATTAAAAAGAACAATTTTTATATAATGGGATGGAATTTATGAAAATATAAAGAAGGTGATTATGATATTAATGTTATATGTAAATTTTGTGGAGATATTTTAATAATTTTGTATATGAATATTTTTTTTAATTTATAGTTCTTCCTAATGGAATAATTTTATATAAGGTTTTGAATATTGTATTGATGGAATTAAAATGATCCAGAATCATTCTATGGTTCTTTTGAAATTAGATTAATATTGTGTGAGATTTGGAAGAAACCACCTATATAATAGTACATCATAAAAATATGAGGAGGATAGTTGAACCAGGTTAATTCTAAATAACATGATGATCAGTCCATAGACTGGAAAATATGGATGTTTATATAATAAGTTTTATAGGGTCTATGTATTTTCTCAACAATCCATTCCATGTTTAGAATGAAATCATCCTATTATAGAATGGATTCCATACAACCCATTTTTTTCAAAAAACATTGTGGATGTATATAAGATAATGTGGGATGCGTAAATTATTTTTACTGTCTTGTATTAAGGTTTGTAAATTTATAAATTCCCAAGATATTTGGAAGCTCATATATATCAAAATTTACTCCATATGATCAAGATTTCAGATGATCTAAGTGGGATTTTCTTATAGTTAGTTATATGGTTAATAAATTTATTAATACCTATATTATTTTTGTGTTGTTGTATTAAGGGGTTAAATAATGGATTATGGGGGTTTTAATCCATTAATGAAACTTGATATTAATGATTTTTTGATGTGGATATCATATACTTATGGTTTTTGATCTATGTTAGTGATTAGTTAGGTTGAGGTATGTAGTTACTATACAGTGGGTATCAGGTAATATTGTGAGCCCCAATTTGTGGATAACTATAAATCCATTATATATATGTAGATGTGAGATGAGGTTGGGAAATCCCCGAAGGAGGAAAAATAGTAATAGAGAGTTCCCCTATGGGTCGACTACTACACTAGCATTAAATTATATAGTGACTTCACATTGGTTGGATGGCTTCTGGGATATATAATATTGTGAACCATGTGGATAGATATATATGAAATATTGAATTTATTTTTAGAATGGTGGAATTATTTTTTGGGAGATGTATTTTATTCTATTATATGGAATGTGTGTTGGTTATAGATAATAAGATAAATGTGGAGTTGGGGTTTGTGTTTACAATTATAGATTTTTTTATATTAAAATAGTTACATTTTATAAATATACATTAACTTATATTACATACTTGTATATATGAGAGTTTATATAAAAACTCAAACTTTTTATGTGTATATATTTCGTCTTATTTGAGGAATATTCATTACATTTCATAATTATACACACCAAAATAGTTTAGTTATAGAGAATTTGGAAACATGGATTCATAATGAACATTTTTATAAGTGAACTAAACCATCCTCCAATAAGTTCATCATAAATAGAACACTTCATAATCCTAGGGAATGGAAACATATGAAAGGGTGATTCTATATTTTCAGTATGGGTAGACAAGGGAGATATCAATATAGGATGAGCATAAGAGTATGAAAAAATGAGAATAATATTTTTAAACGTCATCCTTAATTTAATAGATCATAAACATGAGTCATTTCATAAATCATGGATGTTCATAAAACATAAATCATAATGGGATTAAATATAATAACCCATGAGAGAATAGAATTGAAATATACCTATGGCTTTCACATAAGCATAGAAAATCATTTACTTATTAGAAAATTCTCACTCCCCTGGCTATAATAGTGGATTGTTTTCACTCCCCAAACTGTCATAATAGTCAAGGTTCACTACCAAGACTATCATAGAGGAAAACTTTTCATACTAAACTCTATTCACTATTAATTCTAACCCTATTTATCTTATGAGATATCAATACATTCCAAATTCATTGGAGGGATATATATATGTCCCAAACATCAAAAAATACATAAATTTATGTGATATAAGATCACAAAATATTAATCATATCATAACCCATGAAGATAAATTTTCATCATAATGACTTCATCATTGAATAACTTTGGGAAAAGAAATATATTTTCTAAATGTTACATCACAGCATAATCTATTTAGAATAACTGGGTTTTGGATAAATTTCATCATTTTATCATATTATTACCCATATAAAATGCAATATTTTGATAAAAATCAAGTCATAATTATCATAAACCATATCAAAAAATAATGATGATGATTCATTGGCTCATATCCCCAATATTGTTTATGTAATGTCAAATTATTTCATTTTAGATGTTAATTGGTTTTAAAAGATCAATTAGAATATTTTTGGAGTAAAATAACCATTCCACTTGATATCACTAATTTAAAATGTAAAAACATGCCATATATTAATGAAAATAATTTATTTTAAAACAAACCTAGTAATATTTTATTTTTTAATTAAATATTTGAGTGTTTTTTATGGTAGGAAATAATGTTATTATTGTACATGTTAAAATATTTATTGCTTTCACATTTTCAGTAAAAGTCAAAATTGACTTGTATTGAAAAGTACAATGGAGAATCCTTTTATACAAATTTTTATAAAGTAAAAAATTGATTCAAATTTAAATAAAAATCAAGGGATAATTTTAAAATATTTATTCAAAAAAATTTATAAAACAAGGTCATTTAAGAAATAAGATTTTCAAAAGATGAGAGAAATAAAGTAATAATCATTAAAAAAATCGGAATAATGAGTACATTGAAATGGTAAAATTGAGGTAAAAATTATATCTTAGTTGAAAAAAAATATAATAAAATACAAATGTATCTTTTGATATTTATCATATTATTTCTTCATTATTGGTAGAGTCGTAAACAATATTGATAAATACTGATATTGTAAAATAAAACCATTATTACATTTATAATGTTTGAATCATAATCCCCATGAATGAAAGAACATTTTATGGATATTTAAATAAATATAATTATAATATGAATAATAAAAAATAAATTCATTGGTATAATATAAACCACACAAAAGAAACAACTGGTGAAAATGGAATATGACTCTTAGAAATAAATGGGATACCTGAAATCCCTTAAAATTTTGGAAACTTTTGGATCACAATACACAAGAAATAATATAAAAAAATGAAAAATTAAATATCATGGGAATAAATAAATTCATGATATAACTTGTAAAACTAGATTTATATACACCTTTAAAAATAATATACGAGCATTCCATAACATATGAATCAAAGATGACAGTTTGAGATGAAATATCATTACCATAAGTCTCAACATTTTTCATACAAAATTTAAAATATTCTATAATAATGTCAGGTTTATTATGAAAATATTAAATAACCCTAAAAAATATATATAATACTATATAAGATTTAATTATGATCATTTTTCACCTGTTTACAAATAATTCATTTTTAAAATCAATTTTTCGTTAAACATTCGTTGGTTTTTCATTCATGTTTTCATCTTATATTTATAATAATTTTACTTTGATCATGGTTCCATCATAAATAAAATTTTCAAAATCATATTAATATCTTATATATTAATTATATATGTATTTATAGTAATCGATAATATTTAGAGATAAAAATTTAATTACACCATTCATTGAGATGGAAGATAGTATGTACAGATGAATGTCATTTCCATTTTATCGGTAGATTGAATGAAAGAATGGTAAATAATATATCAAAATTATAAAATATTTTATAATATATATATATATATATCTTAAAAATTCATTAAAACTATCCTTATTCCAATTCATTTTAAAATGAAATGAAATTTTTTTCACATTGCTTCACAGATGCGGTTGTCCACACGTACGCACAAGTGATGATGTCATTTTACAATTAACTTAGAGGAAAGAAGGTATATGTTACATTATACATAAAAAAATATAAATATCTTATAAATATCATGATAGTATCTTAAATCCATCATTATATCTAGCTGTGATAGGTGGTGTTAGAAAACAAATTGCATTATTACCTAAGACGGTAGACCATCGTACAATCAATCAACAGTTTCGTTTCCCATTTGACGGAGGATAAAATGGATATAGGTTATTAAATTAACATAATGACATATTATAATGTTATAGATACTTATTTTATTATACCATAATATATTAATAATATACAAATGTGTTGGAAGAAGAAATAAAATAAAAATGTTTAGTTGCAAAAGATATATCTTCTTCAAACAACCTCTTTAGGGTAGCACTGGAATACTTCTTATGAAATATTACTAATAAAAATAACAAATATATCATATGGGAAGTGAATTATGGAATATATTATGGAATTTATTGGCTAATAAAAAAAAAATTTGGAGTACAAAGTGGATAGGAGAGGGGGTTCCCTTTTATAATTTTAAGAGAGGATAAACATGCAATTTTTGAAAAGTTAATGGTATACCAATATTTTAAAATTGAAAAATGTTTAAAAAGGATCATTATGTAAATATATATAATATATGGTAGTATTATTTCCATTAAATTTTATTTTTATAAGTTTATGTTATTTTAATAGTTATCACAATAGTTTAACACCTCATCAAACCCATTTTATCCTTAACTATGGTAATTAATTTTTAATTTTTTTAATATCTATTATGACAAACATATAGGTTTACCTTGTAACATAATATTTTTTGTTATGATTAAAAACCCTAAATCAAATTTTTTAAATTCAATTCAAAAAATTGATAGAATTTAATTTAAAATTAATCTCGCAAATATAATGAAAAAGTAATTTTCCAAAGAAAACATTTTCCTAAGAATGAAAAGATTTAATAAGAAAAAAATATATTAAATTGATTAAAATGAATAATATTGGATTAAATATTATATATTTGATCAAATTCTACTTGTGGACCCATATTAAAAAAGTTATCTTGTATATTATTTAAACGAAAATATTTGTAATAAAAGCATTAAATTTCAATCTTCATTAAAAAATTTAACATTTAAAAAATTATAAAGGCATCACCCTAAGAAATTTTGAAATGTTGATTACAAAAATGTTATTAATTTTTTCAAATAATTTTTCTCAAATATTCAAAAATGGTTTTTTTTTAATTTATTCAAAAAACAATAAAAAACATTTTCAATGAAAGTATATTTTTTTAGATTATATAATGACATTGAAGGAAATTAAGTACTTATTTATAAATATATTTTATTTATCGAAAACCTTCAAACATATTCTTTAAAATTTTATTATTCCTTTTCATACATATAATATTTAATGATGGGTTATAATAGTTTTGTTTTTTTAAGAATATTAATAGTAAATCAAAGTTTGTTAAATCTAATTATTGTGCATAATGTAAGCCATTGAATAAATTAAATTTATTACATAAAAATAATAAAATACTTAGGTGTCACAATATACACCCCATTAAATGAAATTATACCTATAAATTATATCACTCGGAAACCAAATACTGAGGATAATTATGCCTTTTCATATACTTGGGTTCTTATGTACCTTCCAATAATTGGTTGTTTCTCCACAAAACCTTCACCATGTGAGTGGACTTGATTAATTAAACTTTTTATTTATAATATATAATCATTTTAGGTTTTTATTCATAGAAAAGATCAAGATCCAATGGTTTGACCTCTAATTTAAGTACATGTTAAGGATTAGTTAATTACTTCCTCGAGGTAGATACATGAAACACATTGTAGAATTGATATAAGTTCGGAGGAAATGTCAGATGATATGACACTATCTCTAATCGATCCAGAATCATTAATGGGACAATATTAATAGGGATTATCCTTCCTCTATTCCCAGATACCATAACCATCATCCATGGATAAATTCATAGAAGAATATTCCCACGTACATTAAACTTGAGATCGAATCTATGATTATTAGCATAAATTTTTCTTCCACATTGTGTTGACCTTATGTGTTGCTAAAAGGATCTATCCTTATATGAAATTTCTTCAACCACCTATGGTATCAATATATTTATTTCTCGAACATCATCCCAACACATTAGATTTTCACACTTCCATCTATAGTGTGCTTTATAAGGATCATTCTAAATTCTTGAGAAAAATCAATTGTTGTCAGAAAACTCAACTAGATGATTTAGTTGATCCCCACCAACTATGAAATCTATAAAACATGATCTTATAATTTCCTTAATGGTTTGATATGTTCTATTATACAAACTATCTATCTTAGGGTGATATTTTCTCTTGAAACATAAATCGATATTCAAATCCCATTAAATACCATACTACAACACTAAGAGAAAAATAGGATACAAATTAGATACAATATAATGTGTTACCCCATAAACATTACCACATAATTAATATATAAAATGGTGAGTTTATCTAGAGATAAATGTTCTCTTATGGTGATGAATTGTTGTGAATTCATATGGTGATCGACTACAGTCCATATAGAACTATTCCAGTTATATGCTTTGGGGAATCTACTTACAAAATCGATGTTGTTTTTCCTATTTAATTTCTGGTAAGGGGAATGGTTATAACATCTCATTATATTATTGTATCCCACCAATAACATGCTGAAATACTAAGCCTTATGATACATACTCATCAATATCTCTCATTATGTCATCACACTAGAAATACTCTTTCAAATATATGTACAGAATTTTACATCCTAGTTGAATAGAGAATGATGAACAATGATACTCCTATAACATATCCCTCTACAAATCTAGTATATATGGAACACATATATAGACCATAAACCTTATCATTCCATTATAGTAATGGCTAAAATCTGGAACATTTCTAACCATCTTTTATAGGTCTACATCTTCCTTCTTTTTTCCTCTAATATTCACATGGATATATGGTTGACCAGTCATTTGATAAACAAAATATTCCCCACTTACATTACTATTTAAAGATACATAATTTTAATAAATGGAAATATTGGATCTTTTTTATCCTCATCATATATAATCTATTATGATCCTTTCAACTCAAGGCATCTACAACCTTGTTATCTTTCCAAGGGTGGAAATGTATTGAGAATTCATAATCTTTAATAATATTTTACCATCTTCTCCAGTGCATGTTATAACCCTTTAATGAGAATATATACATTAAACACTTATGATCAGTATATATATCACACGTTTCTCCATGAAGATAATTCGAAAATATCATTAAGGAAAAAAGTACCACTTCAAAATCCAAATCATTTGTTGTGAAATTTTAATCTTAAACCATCAATTTTCATGAGGCAAAAGCTATAACTATTTAATTAAGTGTGAGAAAATATCCCAATCCACTCGTTTATGAATGAATAGAAATTCCAAACCCTTCTCCAAAATAGGTTAGTGTATTCACAAGTGAACTGAATAATCCTTTCATAATTCAGTGGAAATTTTCCTCTCATTCATCCATCTAGAGGAATAGGGGACCCTACCAAGTTAACTTTATGATCCTATTAGACAGTCTTGAAAACTTCTCCAAAAAACATCAATTATATATATACAAAATATTAAAAATTGGTATCTTAGTCATAGTGGTTTGCATCATCCAGTATTAAATAATATCGATCATTTATGGAAAAAACAATGGACCCTTTATTGAGAATATATAGCCCCAAAATGAAAACTTCTGTAAAAAAAAATCACACTTCATAAATTTTTCATACAATTTATCTTTTATTTGATTGTAGAAAACAAACCTCAATGGATGTGCATGAACTTACATTCTCATTAAGTAGATAAGAACATCATCTATAATGACTACCCCTTATTGAACAGAGTAATCTCTAAAGAATCTATTCATGAAATATATTTATTAATTTTGGAATTAATTAGACCAAATTGAATCACTATATATTCATAATTTGTGAACCTTGAGGGGGATGTTTTATTGGGTATATCATCACTAATAACCATTAATTGATGGTATTAAAAAATATTCAATCTTGAAAAGGTTTTGAAATCCAAAGAGATTATCAAACATGTCTTCAATACATGATTAGGGTTAATTGTTTTTGGTTGTGATATTTTTGAATTCCTGATAATCAATGTAGAGTCACATTGATCCATATTTCTTGTTAACAATAAGAACAGGTGCACTCCTTGGTAATAAACATAAATGAATGAATCCCTATAAAGATTCTCATAGGTATTCTTCATCAGTTATTTCAAATCAATTGGGTCCATTCTATAAGACACCTTTGAAATAGGTGTGGCACCACCCATTAATTTTTTTGATAACTCAACATCATAATTTATTCGAGGACACGAAATCTATTCTTTAAATACAATAATTAAATACCGTATAATAAGTATATTATATATGTTTGGTTTCTCCCTAACAATTGACAAAAACTACCTTGTTAAAATGGAATCAGTACTCTACAATGGATGTAATTTTCATGGTAAATTAATATTTATCCTCACACTAATTGATGGTCATATTTTGGTTTAGAATAGCAAACATGTATTTCGATTCTCAAACAATGATTTGGAATTATGTTCCAAAATACTATCTATCCCCAGGAAAACATCAAATTAAAACAAAGGGAGACTAACAATGTTTAAGGAAGAATATTCCCATAAACATTAATCGAATAAAAATCGTCGCCTTGATATGTGATCATCTTAAAATTTGGGGTTTTCACTTCTAATTCAAAATATAATCACGGGGAGAGGAATAATGATTCTTAAATACATTTGATGATATAAGGGAATTTATATAACTATTCTCAAATAATTCACTTCATTATTTTATCATACCAAACACTACCCTAACATCATTATTCTATCCTTGATCCCATTGTAAAACTAAAATGGTCCTCATGAAAGTCATACATGATTTACCACAGTGATAAATCAATCATAGAATGTCTAAATCATGACACCTTATATTAAATATATGACACTATAGGTTTAATTTAGTCTATCCATGGTCATCTTCTACTTAAACCCTTCATGATATTTCATAATGTGCTTTTGAATTTCTAAAACATATCTCCTAGCAGTGTTAAACTAGGTGTGTAGTAAACCCCACAATATTGAATTAGGTGACGAATTATTCAATCCCAATGCACAAATTATAAATTTATTACCCATAGAAACAACTGTAATATAGTTGTATCTAGTTATAGTATCTATATGGGGATATAATTTCATTGAAAAAACATTCTTTATCCTTTATAAAATTATAGGGAATTCTCCTATACATTAGAATATCATATCCTTATAAATATCACTAGACATACCCAATAGATATAATTAATCTTTTCCATCATAGTTTCTATAGGTTTGAATAAACCATTCTCTAATACCAACTATAGGGATGATCACTTTATATATATAGATCTTACATGTTATCAGATTTATATTAATTACATAACATAATGATCCATGATATAATTGTTTAGGTATAGTGCCTTTGGAAACATGGATACAAGAAAACACAGTTCATATGTGAAATAAATCATCTATCTATAGGTTATTTAAAACTATCAACCTTCTTATACATATCATACTTAATTACTTTCTTAATAACCCAGGTAAATGAAACATAAGAAATGGAAATATTTGATACTCAATGAGGGTAAACAAGGGAGATATCAACATAACATGAGTATAAGTCTATGATAACCACATAAGAAAATATAAAAACCACACATTGGTTATCATAGTTTATAAACATGAGTCATAGGAAAATTATTGTATGTTAATAAGAAATGAATTATAATGTAATCAAATAACAAGACCCATGGAGGAATGACATTGGAATATAATTTTTTCCTACACATAATAAAAGATAACCATTTCCCCAGTAGTTGGGGATCATATAAAATGAAATTATAGTGGGTTTGGTTTACTCCAGAACCATTTTAATAATCAAGGTTCACTCAATACGAAATTATAGTGGATATAATCCATTAATTAAATAGGTTTACACCCCATTATACTACTATTTATCTCATGAGATATCAATATTTACCCAGTTAATTAGAGGGAGATATATGGCTCACACATAACATAATCAATTCAATTTTCTTCTAAAATATCATAAATAAAAATATATATCAGAACCTAAGAAAATAAAAAAAAGTCATTAATTTATCATCATACGATTTCTAGAGAAAAAAATGAGTTTCAGAAACATTTCATCATAGCATAAACTATAGAAAATAAATGGGTTTTATAAAAATTCAATTATATCATCGATGTATGAACCATGGAAAAAGAAATGGGTTTCTGTTTCTAACAATTTCTTCAGGGTGCTTCCATCCATTTTTTTGGAGAATGAGGATGCGATGACTACTTCCCCGCATTCCCGCTTTCCGATGGCGGGTGGCATTCATCACTTGTTCATGGATGTTTTCTCCCTGATCAAAATTGGATGATGGGATGTATGTACCTCCTTCCATGGATTCCTTCTCGAAAATTGTCACCTCTCCTGGGTCTCCCTTATAGATTAAGATGTTGTTCATGAAACTCTTAGCAGTTCCATATCTCCATTGATGTTGGTTAATTACACTACTTTAGTTGGGACATTCCAAGTGGATCGGACAGGGTAGAAACCTTTGGTCAGTGGAGTAGTGACGTTGTAAATCACGGGTGTGTCTGGACGCTAGAACACTAGCGCATCTAGGATTCTTCCCTTATTAAAGGGCTTTTCAAGGGTGTGATGCCTAAGGCATCCCACATCAAATACAAGGAAATATATTCCATAAGAATTTCTCTGAGGTTTTCCTCATCTTCCCATGTTTATCATAGTGTATGATACTGATTTATCTTCTGGAGGAGATGGATCAGACTGATCATAATACTGACTCGAGTGGATTAGATGGGTTCAACCCCTAAAGGGAACACTGATGTTAGGGCTAACATGCGGTTAGTTATTAGGGTGCTTCTAAGAGATGTGAAGAGGTGAATTGACATGATCTCAACGAGATGTGGCAGCATGGGTAAGAATCAATATGGATAATGGATAGTTAAGTGATTTGGATAGATAATGAGATGGATTCAACTCAAGTGTGATGGTGATGTTGGGATTGAGCCTTGAAGTGACCTATTATGTATCCTTGTGCCAGAGAATCAAAGTCCACATAGTTCAGGATGGGGTATAGGATTAGGGTGTGCACAGAGGACAAATACCCCATGATATACTGAGGCTTATGTGTGGTTAGCATCCCATGGATGGTCTGACGCCACTTGGACAGACTAGAGATGGGTCCCAATGGTCGATGTAGAATGAGATGGAGTCTACTTGAGAGCGATAGTGATGTTGGGGTTGAACCTCAAAGAGACCACTTGTGTATCCACATTTC
Source organism: Viscum album (assembly GCA_963277665.1). Taxonomy (NCBI): domain Eukaryota; kingdom Viridiplantae; phylum Streptophyta; class Magnoliopsida; order Santalales; family Viscaceae; genus Viscum; species Viscum album. The sequence goes on from OY728129.1 coordinate 944,160,580, forward strand.
ATGGAATCAAAGTCTGTGTAGTTTAGGATGAGGTATAGGATCGGCGTGTGCATAGAGGACAATGAAACGATGATATATTGGGGCTTTCATGTGGTTAGTATCCCATGGTTGATCTAACGCCATAGGGACGAACTAGAGATATGTGTTCTAATGGAAGGGATGAGAGTGACTTACCAATGGGTTTGGGTTAACAATGTCATAGCACAGAATGGGGTTCACAATGGCTTACCATTGTGTGAGATTCACAATATCTTACCATTGGGTAGGAGATCACAATGGCTTACCACTATATGGGGTTTACAATGGCTTACAGCTGGATGGGGTTGAACCTTATGGAGACTTCATACGTACCCTGTCTAGTAGACAAGGATCAAATCCCACATAGTTAGAGAGGGTATCGTTTAAAATCATGTGGGATGGAAAGTGGGATGCATTTTAACGTCATATGGGATGAAGGTGAACCGACATATAGGGGTCAGAATAACTGGGTGTTGGGCTTGAACATCAGAGAGGCATCCTACGTACCTTGCCTTGGCAAGGATCAATGTTCACATAGTTTGGGATGGCTGTGGTGAACTAACGTGAAGGTGTTCAGGACAAATGGTTATTGGTATTGAACGTTTTAAAGGCATCCTACGTACCATTCCTTAGAAAGGATCAATGTCCACGTAGTTTGGTATGGTGTTTGGGTCTTACACTATAGGCTGCCTAGAAAGAATATCGTGGTCGATGCATGCTCCAAGCCCACATGAGTTATGTTCGGTGTGAGAATCAAGAGGCAACAAAAACCCAATGATCATGTCACAAAAGATTCATTCATGGAATTGGAATGGGGCTTACACATAGTTATCATACCAAATAGGAAACAGAGGATTACGTGTGGTTAGCAGCCCAGAAAGATAGAGATTGGGACTTACTCTAGGATGGAGGCCTAGTGGTGACAAATCCCAAAGGGATAGAGATTTGGAATAGAAGACAGTAGGGCTCCAGTGCACATCCCCCCACTCAGGTCTTTGGCATGGAAGAAGATAATGGGAGAATGGATGTTGGGTCCTCTAAAAAAGGATAGTGGCATACACCAAGATGGTTTCCCTTTCCCCGTGGACTGATACAACCCCAAAAAAGTATCTCATTCCATGTGGGGAAGATCACACTCATGAGGAGACGAGCGGGAGTATAGAATGTCTGAAATGGAACACCCCATGTCTGATGCATGGGGAAGGGACATAGTTTAACTTCATGTACTGACGACCATGGTTCTTGGTAGTTTAACGTCCTATAACTAGGACGAAGAGGGTTCACTCCGCAGCCTTGGGACATACATAACTGATACCAACCCACACATGGGGAAGGGAGGGCCTAAAAAATGCCATGGTTAGGGGGTGTAATGGAATTATTCTTTGAGGGTTCCACATTATAGTGGATATGAGATGAATAAATAGTCATTAGCGTTCCTATGTGAAGAATCGTGAGGAGAAGCAAATCAACAGGGAGCATCACCCAAGGGATCTTGAAAAAATTTTCATGTAAACCAGGAGGGTCTCAAATGAAATGGGCACATGACAATGATATTTTTCTCATAAGAGGGGCTTGGATATAGTTCTCTATGGTATGTATGGAACATGGATCACACAAGGAGGGTGGTGTGCAAGATTAGTAGTTATGTGCAAGATTGAAGGTGTGAACACAAGCCAGAAGGGTGCGCGTAAACTGAGAGGTTGCATGTAATATGGAATAGATGAGAGAAAAAGTTATCCAATGTATGGAGAAAATGCACTATATAAAGATATTTTGCATGGAAATGACATGGTGTAAAATGAAATGGACGATGATCACTCCCAAGAGGGCCCACCCAAAGGAGGACCCTAGGGGATTGGTCGTACAAAATCCAATAACATGAGGCCATATTGTTTTTTAGCACTATTGAGGAACAACTGTCTTTTGTGTAGTAGATAATCTCTTCGTCTTCAGTCACCATCCCAATAGGGAGTGGGTATGATTTGTTTTATAGATGAAGTCCTAAGAGGCTAAATGTAATGTCCGCTTGATGTCGCATTGGGCACGCGAGTATTTGTGTGCTGGAGGAAAGTTGGTATGCTTTTCGGACATTTGCGCGTCGGCCCCTTTGGAAGTTTATGGGGTTTTTTTCACAAAATTCTTCTATTTTCCACGCATGGGGTTAGAAAGGGCCCCTTTAATGTTACATTGGGCGCACAATATTTTGTGCGCCACTGAGTGCCTTCGTGCTCGGGCCTTAACTGATTCTTGAGTGTGTCGGCGTGCAAGGGCCCCTTTGACATCGCATTGGGCACTCGAGCTTCTGCGTACCGAGATTAGTGTTCCAAAAAACCCCAATCCCTTGATTTCTATTTCCTTTTTCGGTTTCAGAGGGGTTTTTGTGAAAGCCTTCCCTTGATGCCGCATTGGGCGCACAAGATTTTGTGCGTCGGAGGGACTTTTGCATGCATCCCTTGAATCTTGCGCCCACTTGCCTCCTAGGTCACAGAATCTAATCCTTCCCTTCCAAATACGTTTTTTCACTTTATCATATCAATGCTAGTCCTATCCAAAATTATGCACCACAAATACCCCCCTAAAATTCAAAGCTGAAGGGGGACCAGAAGGTCAGATTCTGAGGGTCACACCAAAAAGTAGGGAAGTGCTCGTTCGATGCGTGCAAGAATGCGATTTGGGCAGGAAAACATAATTCACATGTTTGTAAGACCATTTCCTGACTATAAAAATGGGTAGAGCCCCACATATGCCCCTACATTGACTTTTTCTGCATGACAGGTTCTTTTCTCTCGTGCGGGAAAATAGTCATGATCTGCTCGTATGTTTCCACGGCTAACTCCTTGTTTTGCGCATTGTTAGACGTTTTTCATGCAGACCTACACTTGCACACCACCATATATTTTTCACAACAAATCATCATTCCTTCATGCCCATCCCTTAGGGTTTCAAAAATGTCCTCCCAACTGACATATTTTGAGGGGGAGGTTGTTGTAGCTTCCAGAAGGACCCAGATAATCATGAACTGTCAAATTCGTCATGTGAGGAGGGATGTTTTTTATAACCAGATGTTTTTTGGCATGATTATACAAGATCAAAAAATTGTGTCCTGAGCGATAGCCTGGAGTTATAGAACTTCAGCCTTTTGGAGGAGGTATTAATGCCTGGTTTCGAGATGGATACACTGCGGTCATGGGTGACATGTGGGGATAGTCTTTCGTAGTTCCATATTAAAAACAATAGCCACCATGTTAGGGAAACACAGAATACACCCATCTCTATCCTAAATATAAAGAGCAGGATAATTGTGGGAAGTGATCCTATTCATGGGGAATCTCCCACTCTTTATACAAGTACTTTCATATGTAGTACTACTGACGAGATAAAGGTGTGGTCGGAATTGGATTTCAGTTCTGGGGAACAATTCACCAATTAATGGGCATGGGAATACTGGGTATGCCAAAAAAGGGAGGAATTTTGGTCAGAGCTATGGTCTATCAAGATATTTGATACTTTATGGATGTCCCAATTATATTTCTACCGACAATAGGATCTGGTAGTAGAGTTATTCAGTCACCGGTCCCCTAATACCAACACCATCCACCTCCACCTTGGGGATATGGGCTTTTTTCTGTGGGACGTCTACTACATTGGGGGAATCTCCTTGGATGGGTACTTGTACGATGACATCCTATTAACAAGCAATGTCTGGGGGGATATGACATGCACCCCAATCCTTCCATGGATCTAGCTGGAGCTCGCTAAAGAGGTGATGAAAATAAAATACATCCTAAATGACATATCCTATTCATGGGGGTTTAGTATTTTCCTGAAATAGGCCACGGCTGTAAAAATTTAAAATCCAAGGGAAGAAATGCCTGATTACATCTAAGAGGGGATAGGTGGGATCATACTGGAGGGTTCTCAAAGTAGTAGAGTAACAATCATGGTGAATTGGAATAAATGAAATTCAGGAACCAAATGTACTATATGTTCGGTTTCATGCCACATTTTTGAGAAGATAGTTGTAATCAGTAAGGGACGCAGGGATGGGGGTCCATCCAGGGATGCTAGTGATGGCTAGAATTATGGAGACAAAGAACAAGGTTAACATGGGGGTGCCACTATTGGCAAGGCTGTACAGCATTCTGGGGCGTATCTCGAGTGGTAGTATGCCCCAGAGGATATGCAAACCATTCAAGATTCTTTATAGCTGGGTTGCATCCCACTATGTCAGATGTGACTTCTCGAATTCTATTCACCCCTGGTAATGGTATGCGGCCATCCCTCTTGAAAATTGTTAGAATCCTTCCACTGAAGCTCAGAGGAAAAGGGGATCAAGCTTAATATCGGTAGTCACACCCACTTTGACTTCCACCCATTCCGAGCCCTGGTCGGTCAAATGGTAGAGGATAGTCTGGGGCCATTAGTGCATAGGGAGTACCATCAAATCTTTCGAAGTGGTGTACTAGTAGTCCAAATTTATGGTAAAATCTTTTTCGAACTATACATGTCGACCAGGTTTTCTAGGTAGTTTAGGTACATGCAAGGATGCCGAAAAAATTATATATAAAGGTTCTCGAAGAATGTCATCCTTGTATTCTTCTTCAACAATGTCTTAGGTTCATGATAACCGGATTGGGAGAAATTGTCACACTTCCCCCCACTGATGTTAGTGCAATCCTGTTAATAGAGTATGTCGAACACTGGAAAAAAACATATCCTGATGTGATTCATTGGAAATTCATCAGGAAAATCAAGGTGGCTAGTGTAGAGCGCGATGAACAGGGCGGTAGACGAGGTGCCACTGGAGATGTGAGGCAGATAATGGGTCGAGTGGCTAGTATGAAACAGGCTAGTACATTGTCGGTAGGAACATCACGAGCCTAGAACATGCCTCCACCTTCCGAGGAAGGGTGGTCCCACATGCAGCCTTGTGGGAATGCTAGGGAACTTTTGGGAAATAAACTCAGGTATCTTCTAAAACTGACCGCTGATGCTATCCTCCCCTCTCTAAGGTCTTCCTAGAGGAAACTGTTGCAGTGTTTGTCCACTGAAGAATTTTGCTGGAGGTTGGTACCCACCAGACTCTATTTTCCAGACATATGGCACATTTATAAGATGGATTGGGTAAACATTCACTGCCAACATTCATACCTGACAGCTATGGATATGTATGCATTCCATAAGGGGTGGTATAAAGAACTGTATCTCCTTGTGAAAGTTATTCTTTTACAAGAACATGACCAAGAAAAGTTTCCATTTGAGGATGAAAGTATAGAGAAAGAAAAAAAGAAGATTATGGAGAGGAATATGGGGAGGAAGATGGAGATGAGTAAGAAGAGGATGAGTACCAATTTTATGTCCTTGGTGGTGAGGGACCCTCTAAATATCTTGTACACCAACGAAGCACTTGAGAGAGTGGTGAAATTGTAGGCTCTGACAAATAACTAGTTGATCAGCTCACGTTGAGTCTTACTCTTATAACCATTTACTTTGTATCACCTCACAATCCTCATTTGTCAACCAAATATTGTCCCTTTTAGGAACAAATAGGAAAGGATTCCCAATAATCCGTCCCTGTGGGGGATAAAGATGCACAAACATACATAACAGAAAATTCAAAGGAACCTGTCCTTGGAACCAAACATAGTGGTGAACTAGTTATGGAAGGGATAAGAAGTGATGAGCCCAAAGGAAGAGATGAAATGGCATCCTCTGTGCTTCCTGCAATCCCCACACTTATGGAGGATACGGTACTGGTTATTGATTTAATAATTGTTGATAGATCCCCTGAGGTGGTGGTTCCCTCTATGAACAAGGAACTGGACACTTTCCCCCTTGGATCATGTAGGCCTTTATCTTCACTGGATTTATTCTTTGTTGGGAAATTTGGTTAACCAAGACACTAATCTCCAATGTTGTGATAACATGGTTGGGGGCTTGATAGACCATTGGGTCTAGAACATCTGTCGGAGCCCCACCGATGACCACATCAACTCCAATAGAAGCCAACATTCATGGTGGCCCTGCCCTAATACATGACGATCCAGATATTGCAATAATGGTCGGTAATGCTACTGGGTGGAGTTTTATCCCGAAGAGGGTGAAGTCACTGACGAAGAAGGGGCTCATGAAAAAGACTCTGTTGTTGAACTGCTTGATTCTTTCCTTGAATATAGGCCTACAGAACATGAGGAAATAGATGATTTTGACTCTAATGTGGATGAGGAGAGCCATACGACACAGTATAAGGTGTGGAAGTGAATAAAATGCTTTCTCATCCCGCCAAATGAATAATTGATAAAACGGATGGGATAGCTCCACACCTGGTTGTATTTTCTCTATGATGGATCTGTTGATGCTCACTGACTTCAACTAATAGTCAGCGACTACGTGGCTGAGAAGATACATGAGAATAGCCGATGCTATAAAATTTCCTGGTGCTAGAAAGAGTCCACAAATACCTCGGAATTCCTAAAGGCGAAAAATGAGGTCCAACTCCTTGTAGAGAAAACCAAAGAAAATGAGGTATTCTTCATGAACTACTCTAAGATCATTGATAAACTGAGGACCCAATTGGCAAACTACCCAGAGCGGATAGTGTAGGGGAGTCACGAAATGATTGAGCTTCAAACTGAATAAGCATGAGTTCTGGCTAAGGCCAATGAGCTGTGCTATGTAGCCACTAATGAAGGGAAGGATCTCAGGGGGTGGGAAGCAATGACGAAGGCCACAAACTAGAGCATGGAAACACTGGACCAATCCATCCAAAATGTTAATCCATAAGGGCCCTGTTTTTTCGGAACTCATAAACCTATTTTTCATTGCTACCTCTTGTTCTGAACTGCATGAAAAAAAGATCATTAACATTAATGTTCATTTTAATGCATTTTATCCACATTCATGAAATAATTAGAAAACAACCCCTAAGCTCACATAGGTCGTGCCACATGTGAGAAAAAAGGGATGGTCGCATCGTAACATCATTTTACTGTGGGAACACTGAATAAATTTCAGGAATCTAGTGTATAAACAACCCCTTCGGGCTCCCAAGAATAAAGGGAGAAGCTGGATCCGAGAATGAATCTCTCCCAAAAGTCAAATTATTACTTTCCCAATGTACTCTACTGCATGAGTGGGGTAAATCTAGGGTAATTGTGATTGTTCCAAACATAAGGTAGTGGAATGTGTGAATCATGTTACCCAAGATTCAGAACATTGTAGGGGAAACATGAAAATGGAGGATAACTGTTAATCATGATCCAAACATAGCATCCCTATTTCAATAGCCTAAAATGAGGATAAAAAATGAGATTCGACCACTGAGCATGTTCAAAACATGGGGCCTGACTCAAAATTTTACCCATTAGTCATCTAGAATGTTGGCCCAGGAATGTATGCGAGCCATAGTATGATCATTAATACTACTAGACAGTTCCTTTAGATGTGAATGATTATGAGGGTCAGAATAAAGGGCATGAAAATAATGGAGTGTGGAGTGATGGGTTTTTCAAATGGAGTCTAGCACTTTTCAAATCACGCCACCATGGTGGAAACACATTAGATGGGCATATCAGTCTGATCAGTGATCAAACATTCTTCCGAACAGGACCTCTCTGCCAATGAATCTAGTGTATCCCATGAATAACATTGGGCATCATGAACTTGTTTAGGGTAGAACTACATTTTAGGGTAATGAATTGAGTACAAGTGGGATCGTGCAGTTTAACATCATACGATAGGATATGGAGTGAAAGAGAAGATCCTAGGAAGGGAGCCTATGATGTGGTAACCATAAAACCAATGTGAATGAGAACCGAAAAAGTCCACAATACACCACGTTTCCTTACAAGAATTTTTTTCAGGTCGAGGGACCAAAAGTGAGAGTCAGGTCGGGCCCGAGGCAAGGTGCTTGGATGTTCCTATGTACCCCATTAGGATGAAAATCAAGCCTTACGTAGTTCTGAGAGCGTAGTTTAACATCACTCGGTTCAGTGAAAGGCATGTGTGGCATGGTTACACCAGTACACATCCTAACAAAACTACTATCCCGCGTGATTTTTGATCTATGTCATAAGAAATGAGTATTGATGGGACTTTGCAAGCATATAAAGGCACACATTAGGGGATGTGGGACTCTAGGTGAGTGACATCCCTATAATGCTGACCCGCCTTCTTAACGCACCTAAATGTATGAAGGGGTAAATCCGAGTATGTTGTAATTCCACTTAAACATAAGTAAGTGGGAAAATGTGAATCAAGATACTTGAGATCTATTCCAAAATGATGATGGTGTGATGATAGGGGATAACCATTGACATTGTTTGAAACATAGTATCCATATCGCATTAGTCTGGAATGGGGATTTGAAAATGAGGGTTGACCTATAACCATGTTTGAAACCCGGGACTTGTCGCAAATGTCGTCTAAGGTTCACAAGGACGTTGGCCCAAGATGGTAGGTAAGATAATGTGGCATGATACCAGGCCATAAAAGGGGTCCCTTCATATGTGGAATAGGGTGAATATATAAATAATGGTCTCACAAAACATGGATATGGAATGATGGGAATGTCCTTGTGAAAATTCCATAATTCATGCTCTTTGTCACAACACATCTGAGTACGAAAATAAGACATATTAGATAGAGGGAGTTGATTCCCCATCCAAGGGAAAGGGTACTGAGGTTACACGCTTCCAACATAATGGTCGTAGTATGGTCCATTAAGGGGGTGTTTTATTTAATGGATTGTGCACAGGGTTTTGAAGTAGACAAGCATTACGTGAAGTTCCCATAGGGAGATCTTAGTTTAGGGTCATAGAACTCAGACCAAGTTGGGAAAAGACATGGGAAGTGCATGGTTCGAATATTGAAAAACCCTACGTGAATGAGAAATCAATAGGTACACAACACACCACATTCCCTTGAAATATTTAGGTCCATGTGGATAAAGAGAGGTGGAAGGATTTTAGATTACTGGGCCTGGATTTGGAGACAAAATGTTTAGGTGTGGCTATGTATCCCATGAGTATGGGAATCTAACTATACATAGTTCTAGAATATGTCGTGTAGTTTAAGGTCATACATCAATGATGTGGAGTGGTCTTAGTTTTTGATGATACATATCAGAAAAAAATGGAACTGGAGGAGGGAGAAATGTGGCATGTAATTACTAAAACCTGATGTGAATGGGGACAGTGAGAGTGAGTATCACCACAACGTACTTCCCATGAAACTTCTAGGTGAGGGGACCAAAAGTTAAAGTTATTTTTTTCCTGAGGAAAATTTTTGGGCTTTACTACATCCCCCATGAATATGGGAATCAATCCATTCATATTTTTGAATATGGCACTGTAAGATATCAATGCCAGAGATAATAAGGTCGAGCGGGTCTCGCCCTCACACCAAAAGAAGAGGCATTTGATAGATCTTGTTTGTCCTTTTGGATGAATGTGTGGTTTCTTTTTTGAAGTGATGGACCTATGATGGAAATTCCAAGCATCTACACAAGAATCAATTTGTATATATGCATTGAAAAATGGTATGGTGTGTGAATGATACCAAACATGATGTCCCCTTGAAAGGGGACACCACGAAGCAGTGTCATTTTTCAATGTTCAGCTTGGACAATAATGTCACATTTTAGGGTCATGTGATGGGACCAACTATGCATTTTAAATTCTTGTAGAATAGTATTAATACTTTAATTTCATGTGGGACTGGGAAGAAAAGTTTAATGTCATATGGCTCCGACATATTTAGGAGAAACAAGGTTCAAGTGGGGATGTGCACTGCGTGATAAAGCATACCTGAAGAGAATGAGGATGAGGTCCACATCACACTACATGCGATTCCAAGAAAGAAACCTTGAGCCGAGGGGACAAAAAAAAGTTAGAGAATATGAGGTAGGAGAGAATATCTCTCAGAATGGAACTACATGGTTTATCTCTTTCAAACCTTACGTGAATGAAGACATAAGTCTACACACATCACACTATGCAATCCTATACAGGTCGGGGGATAAAAAGATGAACAAATGTGACAAATAGTGAAATATGAGCTAGACCCAAAGACAAGTTGTTTGTGCATTCCTATGTATCCCATGAGAATGGGAATAAAGCAAGATTTAGTTCTAGAAGATGACATAAATAGAGATCTTAGTTGAAGGTCTTAGAGCTCAGACCATGAATAAGTGACACTCTTCCAAGTGAGTGCAGACCTTGATCCGGTCCCTAAACCCACGTGAGTCAAAATTGGTGTGGGAAACAAGGGCAGAAGAGGTCTTTACAACACATGGGATACATGTAAAGGGAAGATCATTGAAGAGCCCCGAATGACGCTTTACCATGACTTTGTCCTCCTAACATAAAAATGCACACTGAGGGATAGTACCAAGAGTGTTGAAATTCCACTTAGACATGATGGGGTGGAAGATGTTGTGAATCATGTAACCGACATTTGAGGTTTGATGGGATTGGAATAATGATGGATGATAACTGTTGATTGTGTTCGAATCACAACATCCATATCGTGTGACTTAAAATTGGAACAACAAATGAGCGTCAACTGCTGAACATATTCGAAACGCAGGACATGTATCAATTTTTTTGTATGAAACCCTTGAGGATGATAGCCTATAATGGTTGGATATCCCTTAGTCCAATCATCTATTCCACTTGGGGGTTCATTTTTGATGTGAAAGTTAATGGAAGGCCCAATGAAGGGGAACACGAAGACTTAAAAATGGGGAAAGTATATCCATGTTGAATCTGGAACTCCATGTTCTAAACCAGAGTACTCCTTGGAACATTGGAGAATCACTGAAGAGTGTCAAGGGACCAAACTTAAGAGCATCGAACCCAAAATTATGAGTGTAGGGAAAGGGAGAAAGGGGTGCTTAGGGGTGAAAGGTATGTGGCGTGGTTGTTACAAACCCAGCGTGAATGGAGACACAAACCCATACCACACTGTGTACGCCTCTCCTAAAAGGACTCAGGCCATGAGGCTTGAATGATAGGGAGGTTTCTAAGAGATGGGGATGGACCCAAAGACTAGACATTCGGGAGGTCCTACATTTCCCATAATTATGGGAATCATACCACATATAGTTCAACATAAGGATGTTGTACAATTTTTTATCATGCAGTAAGGACGATGGTGCTCTTATTTTATGATTGTTGGGCATGGACCGCATATTCCTAGTTGGAAAACTGAGTAAAGAGAGTGAATCATTGTTCCAGTGGAAAACCATGAAATGAAAAGAATGATAGAGGATAACTATTAACCATGTTCACAACAATGTATCAGTATTTATGTGATTGGGGGACGGGGGAAAATAATTGGGGATCGATCGTTTATCACATTCAAAACACAGGACTTGTATAAATTTGTTTCCCTAAATCCTTGTGGACATTGGTATGAAATGATAGGAGAGCCTGTGGTATAAGAACCTACTCTGTTTAGGGGTCCTTTTAGATATAGATGAGGATGGAAACCCAAATGATGGGGCTCACGAAGCATGGTGGGGATTGTACTCACCGAAAGGACGATAAGTGATGAAGGGATGTCTCATGGGGATATGTGTGGAATGAAAAAAATCCTAACATGAATAAGGACATGAGTCCATACCACACTGCACAATCCTAAATGAGAACTCGGGCCAGGGGACTGAAAGGGTCGAGGGACCTGAGGCTGGGTGTCCCGAACGACTGTATCCATATGACCTCTCATGAGGCTTTTTCCTTACCTTTCCTCCTAAGCCCATTGAGAAATGCTTGGTGTGAGAAAAAAAGAGTATGACAAGGCTCTCCCCATCACATATGGGTCTGACAGCTACAATCACACTCCTCCCCAAGGAAGATAGAAGCTTGGAAAGACAGTGGGTCAGAATTAACCATTACACTCAATTTTTGGGACATATGGGGGTCGTGACAATGAAAAAAGGATAATTATTGACTATATTCATAACACAACATCCATATCATTTGACTTTAATGGGAAAAAATGAATGCCAACAGCTGACCATATTTGAAATGAGATACTTATATCAATTTTTGGTTCGAAACCCTTGAGGACGTTTTCCCATTATGGTAGGAGAGCCCTTGGGCTGAGCATACCTTCCATTTAAGGGTCCCTTCATATGGTAAATATAATTGAGTCCCATGTATAGGGATTGTGTGAAGCATTAATGGGCTCATTCAATTTCAAGTCAAGCTGGACAGCAGAAGAGACGGATATCTTCAGGGGAGGGGGATACATGGTATGGTCATGTTGAGCTCGACGTGAATGAGGTAAAAATCCTGCACCACCCCAAGTGTTTTGACCCAATGGGAGGTCTTGAAGATTGGGACTGGTCCTATAGAAGAAATTTTTGGGCATTCCTACATATCTCTTAAGGATGGTAATCGATCCATATGTAGTTTTTAATACCATGTTGTTTAGCGTTGTGCAGTGAGGACATGGGAGGAGAGAAGTAGGAGGGAGGGAACATGGTGCAATTATCATAATCCTGACATGAGTGGGGCCAAATAAGCCAACACGTATAATCCTCCAAAATAAATATTCCCATAGGGATTGTTAAAGAGGAAAATTGGGGGTGCACTCAAGAGGAAGTTTTTGAGAGTTCCTATGTATCCCCTGATGATGGGAATCAAGCCATACGTAGTTCTTGTGGTTTAACGTCTTATAGGATGACATACAATTTAACATCATGCAGGAATACATACATTATAACGTCTTGTAGGATGACATATATTTTATCATCATGTGGGATAGTGTACAATTTAACATCATGAAGGATGACATACAGTTTATTTTCATGTGGGACATTTCGTATTACAACGTCATGTAGGATGAGATAGTTTAAGGTCATGTAGGACCGATCTTTCTCAGGCAATGTATTTCCCAAGGAACAAGGAATTGCTGGGAGTAGTTATACACTCACCATCCATGGTAACTAGAGAATATGTTCTATTGGAGTAAACCTTGTGAATTGGGTATGTTCATTCCCATTTGGGCTCCAAGTTGGGTGGTTTACTGCTATGTATCATTGGGTTCCTCCGAGACAACATCATGTCCCCTTGACAAGTGGAGCGGAGGTGTACATTGTTTTTGAAAGATTTTTCTATCTTATTCTGATTGCTTTCCAGATTGTGCAGGGCATAAATCTTATTCTCATCGAGAACTTCAAACCCAGCCAGATGGATTTCAACTACTTTATATAGAACATTCAGATCATAGATAGTTGTGCACAATGAGGGAAATTGAATCTCGATGGTCTGGATGACCTCCGTTACATATAACAACGAATATGGGGTCACCTAGGTGGAATTACGATTCATCGTCTGATAATCACAGAGGTTGTTGGAGAGATTGTCCCACCAAATCTTCTTATTTTGACTAACCATTTTTTACAGAATGATAGAGAGGGTTTTGTTGAATGCCTCGATCTGTCCATTTTCATGCGCATGATAGCAAGAGTCATGGTTAGAATGGATGTTGTACTTAGCAATAGTTTCTTTAGCTCAGCTAACTGGAAGTTCGTGCCATTATCCTCGAGGATGGAGTGAGGGACTCCAAATCGGTATAAGATGTTAGAGCTCATAAAGTAAACAATGGATTAGGCCTTGACCTCCTTGAGAAGGACTATCTTTTCCCAGTTGGAGAATAAATCTGTAGCGGTCGGGATGAACTAGCATTGGAAAGCTATTTCCGATGCATATGGTCCCATGACATCGATTCCCCATACCGCAAATGACCAAGAATACATGGTAGGGTGGAGAGGTTATGGTGGACGATGTATAAAGTTGGAATGAATTTGGCACACATGGAACCATTTGAAAAACATAATGATATCTTGGATCATGGAGGGCTGCAAATACCCCAGTCTCCGGATCATGTGAGATAGTTTCGACCCAGTCTAATGAGCACTGCATGAACCAACATGAACCTCCTACATGTTGTGTGAAATCTCAATTCCTTGAATGAAACAAAGGATAACCCCATCAATCTCGTGCCTATAAAGGGTCATCTCATGACCAGGACCATATGGAAGGTTAAACTATAACACGTGGCATTGGATTCTCTTGTGCTCGGCCTGATCTACTAGGAGATTACAATATTAGAGATACTCGACAAAGGAGGTTCTCCAGTCAGGAGTCACTTTAATCATTGAATCTGGGGGACTTAGGGGTCCTGATGTGGAGGTGACTGTGTTAAGGTGGCTTACCCATGGGCTATCATCATCATCTAGAGTTATGGGAGAAATGACTCTCTGGTGTTCCATTTGGATAATCAGGTCATGCTATTCGGGCTCCACTCATGATGCAGCTAGGATGTCTAGGGCATCAGCTCGACTTTTCGTTGATCAAGGGACATGAGTAACTACTGGTTGAGATTGGAACTGAGCCATAATCTAGTGATTTCATTCCAATAATGCTACGATCCCTGACTTTCTGATGACATTGTCACCGTTGATCTGCTTGATGACATGTTCGAAGTCCCCTTTCAAATGAAAATGGGGAACGCCAATCTCGATGGCCAGCTTGGGGCCAATAATCGATCGAATTTTTTTTATTCGATTATGGGTGGATTACCAAAAAACCAAAGACGATCACGGTGGTCAGATGTGGTGTATTCCAAGGAGATCCCTTCACACAAAATTACTACTTTCCTTATACAATGAGCCCAAACTAGAAACCACAATCAGTGGATCCTCCAAACTACTCTCCCATGACAAGTAGTCCACAACGAAATTAGCCTCTGTAAGGGTGTGACAAACGAAACATCCACATCTTACTTCCAAAGAGAATCTTCGAACTGGGAAATTCAGGTGACATGGGGCCTATAGCTGCCCATTTAACACACAAAAAATGGTCTCTATGTCTAATTACACCTCAGGAAAGATCATCTATGGATTCTTGCAAAGTATGACACTGATGTGAATTGATTTCATTTCCGCACCCAAAGAACATCCCGATTCATAAAATCTACTAAATGTAAATAGAACCAAACCAACCATATCCCTTAGTAGACCACCCCTACTCATCTACCCATGCATAAAGGGACCATCCACATTACGTTTTTATCCAGAGATAGGTGGACTCCATTTGATCCAGCAACCCTGGACACTGGTTTGGAACAAAGGTCTGTTGAGAAACATTTAAAAAATAGGATACTATAGTCTGCCTTTGATCAATGAACCCAACTCGTGGATCAAAATCATCATATTCACATGGATAATGTCCTTATAAGGACCCATAAAATTCCAAGAAATGTTCCTTTCCTCCCACAACATCCAAAACAAAACACTTATAATGATTCTTTGAATCTTGTCTTATTGTTCATGTTGTTTTGAACCCAAAAACTAGATCACAATAATGTCATGCATAGAGGTGCATGCAGTGTTGATATTCCCCCAAGTGCCCATACCAGACCAAATTATATATTCCCATTCACTTTTTAGAAATAGATGGATGATCGACTCCACCTAGGGATTAGAACATCAAATGAAATGGGAGGCCATGGAAATCCCCTTTTTTGGATATTTTCATTTTCTGTAAAAGAATTGTTCCAAACCCTCCAATAAATGAAGTTCATCTTTGTAGGTACCTACTTTCAATATAGTAGCATGGTCGACACGTCGTCCTCCCCCCCCCCCCGATTGGATCATCAACCGGTAGTAACGCTCGATAAAGTGTCCTGAAGGGGATCCTACAAAACATCACCTATCAAGCTCCAATGAAAACACAATATCTTTAAATGTGGAAATCTTCCATGTGCTTAATATGGCCTCAATCAGGTAGGGGAAACATGTCGCCACTTTCACAGTCCTACTGGAATAGGATAGCATAGAAAAAATAGCTTCTCACTAACCCATTTTGTCCCTCCACAAATTTATATCCCCTCTCCTCACCACCCAACTTGACACATAATGAAGAATCTCCAATTGTCCTAGGATGGTTTTCACCAAACTGGATAGTTTCTTCCCTATACGACTCCTCCAAGTGTTGAATATATGTAGTTTTAATGATTTTGGCCTAGAGTTACTCTCCATCATTGAACTCTCATGATAGATGGTCTTACATGCCCTATATTGATAAGGAAACATCACTTAGGCTGACACCACCTTCCTCAACTAGTTTCATCATATGGATCCTTATATCCCAATGGGCCCTACTCATAGCATCAACATCCCATATAATTGAATTCATAGGCATTGCCATCAAGGAAATAACTCCTTTGGAGATAGTTATAATGGATAATATGTGCATCAGTATTGAGGAAAGAACATTGTTGATAAGAAAAACTCGTCCCCTAAATGAAAGGAACCTATTTTCCCAACATAGAATCCTCCTTATTAATTTATTTATGATCTCTTCGAATAAGATATTTTTAACCTATCAATTAGAAATAGGCACCCATAGGTAATTCATTGGAAAATGTAATCGGTTAATTCCCATAAAATCTTCAGTGGCATGTTACCTCCATCAATAACTTCTATTAGAAATGAAGACCCTACTCTTACAAACATTGATATATTGTCCTCTAAGGTTACCATAAACCTCCATAATCTTCAAAAATCTAAGAATAGTGGATCTCCTACCATTTAAGAATACATGAACATCATCAGCAAACATGATATGTGAAATTTTTTCATCTAAGGATTTGGGGTGATAAGGACATATCATCATTTCCTCAAAACCTCTGAGAAAATTCTATGAGAGAGCATCCTGAGCCATGATAAAGATGATGGGTGACAACAGATCTCCTTGCCTCACCTCTCAAGCTTTAGGCTAGTAATGATATCTTGATACTCTACTTCATTGTTGGTGAAACTTTCTGACAACACAAATGAATATGGAATAATGGCTTGTTCTGGGTTAATAAAGACAATACCTAGGCATACTCTATGGATCATAGGGTCATTGAGCCTTCTACTAGTGGGGATCTGAGAAGCACCATCGAAGTGAATTTTCCATCACAGAGTGGCTTGGTCTACCTAGATAATTGCTTCATCGGGGAAATTGAGATATGGGGACTGGTCTGCAGGAGCTGGAAGGGAATCAAGAGAGTCTGCCAATTCTTTCCCCTTAATAGCCTTTTGAGGGATAATCATTTTGTCAAACTGTTGGATGATTATTTCCCACCATGCTCGAAATCCTATCAATATGGGGTAGTTCATGATATACTTCATTGAATCCACTCGGGTTATTATCTGTACCTCGTGATTCTTCAAGTACTATCACAATTTTAGTTCTGCGAATACAAGCATAAGGAAAATCGTCTCCCTAGAAGAGTATTTTTTCTCCATATCGAGGAGCATGCGATTAAGATATTAGAGAATATTATTTGTCCCCTCGTTTGTTCTTTTGGTCTAGAAGGGATCAAAGAGACTGTTCCAGGCAAGCCACGTAATGGACCAGCAGCTTTCCATAGGCATGTGGCATTAGGACCGAAGTCTGGAGCAGGTATTACTTGATTTTCTCAAAAGAAATCTGACATTCTTCGTCCCTCTATTAGAAAATTCCTTTCTTAATGAGCCATGAAAAGGTCTTATACTTGTCGTCTAGATTTGCGATGAATCAGTGTATGTAGCCAAAGTGGCCCTAGAAACCATGAAGCTCCCAGAGGTTGTTTTAGGGAGAAAGGTGCATCTTCTTGGGAGGCTTCTTGAACCCATGAGGATTTGATGGGAGACTGAGGCGGCGGATGGACACTTAAGGATCTAGTCCTGGAATCTCATCATAATTCTAGGATAATAAATTAAATTGTTGATTAAGGGAGTATATGTACTATTTTTTCTCCTCGAGGGGCATTGCGGCACTAATCAATGTGTGGTTTGGGTCTGCCTCGCTATTGAGGTTCACCAGTACCAATTTGTTGACCGTGGCGGATATGACCACTTCAAAGGCTAGAGGGATAATCCTCAAATTCTTCTTATTTACTTATAAAGAAATAATCCTCAATGGGAGGAGTTTCTTCTTTGTCAACAGATCTCGATGGGAGGCTGGTACTAGCCTGAGCAGCAGTGGAAACTATATTGGGGGAGTCAGGTTCTACCGAAACCATATCGATGAAGGCTGTTGACCTAATACCATATGGTCTTCATTCAAAGGGGCCACATTGATGATATCAAAGAAATAGTGGTGCATCGACCTGAGTTGGTTTATCCAATCCCGGGGGAACAAGAATGTCTGACATATTGTTGTCACCATGGGGTGGACGTCCTGATACCTTATGGGAGTAAGAGGCTCTGAGATCACATGATCTTCATTTGTATAAGATTACAAGGTTATATTCCTGTGCCTCTTAGACATGGTAATGTGTTCCCCCCTCATTCCATAAACAAAATAATCATTGTCCCGTGTATGGGATTGTAGCCTCCAATCAGTGGATAGGAATGATGTTGGCATCATTTAGATCTGTCCATAGTTCAGTCGCAGTCATGGCATGCTAAACCTCTTTTGCCTGAATCTACTTTCCTTTTCTGTTATAATAGCCGGCATCAAAATAGTGGGCATCACAAGAGTCAAAGGGAGATGCATCACCTTTAAGCACACCCAATCAACCATTAATGGATTAATTTGAGGATCTGGTGATATGATGAAGGAACCTCCACATGCACGTAGAGTCATGGCCTGTCCATTAACAAATTGTAGTATTTGTCCTAGGAGACAACCATAAACATGGCATTGGCTACCAAACCACTGAACTTGGTCTGCAAGCAGATCTTGTCGACCAGTGTCTATTATTTCATGTCATAACCATGGATTATTAGTTCATAGAGACTTAGATCATCCTTCGACAACCCTAGTTTTTTCATATTACAAGTGGGGATTTGGTTGATCCTGAACCCTGTGTTGACATGATAGTGGAAAACCTCCACGCCATTAAACTGGCCAGTGATGTACAGTGGGAGAATGTTCCCCGGTATGGGAGATACTTCATCTTATCCATATAATGAGATGATGGCTTGGTATTCAGCATGCTCGAACACCTCAGCATGGAAGGCTTCTACAGCTTCTACCTCCGTCCCAAACTAGAGGGAGATTCTTAAAGACTCCGTGAGGGCCTCACACATATCTGATGATAGACATAGAGCCTCAATGATAGAGTTCTTTTCTATAATTCTAGAAAGATGCTTGAGGACATCATACTTCTGTGCCATGTGTTAACTTCTATTTATAGGAGGTTACTCTATGACATGAGGTATGGTGGGCCCTGCTGACTGGACCGGCCGCTGACTGGTGCAAGGAATATCTCGCTTCTCACTAGTTGAAACCTGCATAGTGACTACCGAATGAGGGATCGATGACTGAGACTGGTCAATAGAAATGTGTGGCAGATCACAACGCAGCCTAGGTGGCTCTACCTAATCCAACAACACGAACATCAGTGAAGGAGGACCCGATGACACTATATGAGAAGGTTATGTGTGTTGAGCTCTGTGTTGGGCCTACAACTTGGTTTTGGTATCATGCATTACCTGGAAGGAAATACTGACCGAGTTAGTCTGACAACCCATATTGTCGAGGCTCTGTCGACGCTAATGACGGCTGGGGACATTGGGAGGATGCTCTTTGTGC
Organism: Viscum album; assembly: GCA_963277665.1. Lineage (NCBI taxonomy): Eukaryota > Viridiplantae > Streptophyta > Magnoliopsida > Santalales > Viscaceae > Viscum > Viscum album. The sequence continues at coordinate 944,180,181 of OY728129.1, forward strand.
TCCTCATCATCAGGAATTCAGTAGGGGTTTCCTAGCACTATGGTATTAAACGAGGTGTACCCTTGACCGTCACTCGATGAGTCATCCACTATTAGATGAATTCTAGGAGGAATCGCCATCTCTAGGGGAATTAGGTCTGTGAGTGTACACGATTACGATGGCATCGGTGAGGGATATTGTTTTTCCTTACGCCACTGGTGCTTGCTCTTCTGAAGAGGGGGTTACTGGGATGATGATGTATTAGTAGTAGTCGTTGATTATGGAGGCTCTGATTGATTCAAGAATTCGCAAATAAAACCATAGGCATGGGAGACTATTTTACAAGCTATCCAGTAATCATATGTCTGGGACCCGTGGATAGAAACCTTATTCCACTCTCCTTCGCTGTCGCTACTGATGTTTGGCCTCACGAAGACATAGGCCACCTGTTCTAGAGCTGGGACTAACAGGACTATGTTGTTATCTAATAGGTCTCGAAGACAGTATTTAAATAGATATAACTGTTTGAGGGTGTTCCCAAGATCTGGTGATAGGGGCAGTAATTTGGTCGATCAGTGAGGTTTTCTCTTTCTGGCCTCTTGTATTCAAGAAAATGCACAATCCCATGCTCTAAGTCACTTCAGAAATAACCAGGGACATGAGTCTCATTGAATGTGTAGGTCTAGTTCCTCATGTCCGGGAAAGGGGTGTCGAGAGACTAACCATGATGAGGGGTGGGAGGATCCTATCAATGCGGTGGAGCCAGTTTATATCGCCTAGGTAGTGAAGACGCATTGCAAGGGGGAACCTTCTAATTATTATGTGGGCACTGTTGGGCCGGAGGCTGGGCTTGAGGTGGAGGGACCACGTGAGGCTGTGGAGGAGGCTCCAGTAGTAACAACTCTAGTTTCATGGGGCCTCTATTTGATACACTATGACGGGCTCAGCCCTGGAATCCCTTCTCGTTGGGATTAAAGGACGCAATGGATGTGCATGGATGACTTTTTTCAAGGCTTACTCTATGTGATGGGCCTTATCTGAGAAGTCTTGTAATACCTCAGGGTAGTTCTATGTGATAATAAAGGGGAACAGTTCTATCTTGACATTCCCAATACACATCATCAGTAGTTTCTACTAAGTCAGTGGCATGTCAAGGGGGTATGTGAGCCCTTTCCACAGGGAAACAACGTTTTCAATGTGTTCATCAGGACTCTTCTTGAACATGAAGAGGTCTTTGGTACTTGTATTTAGAGTAGTGGATCCGAACAGGTACAAAAATACCCTATTGAGGTCTTCCCTGTGGGCTATTGATCTGATGGGTAGCTGGATGTACCAGAGAAAATCAATCCCTTTTAATGTAACAAAAAAACATCAGTGTTTAGTGGCCCCCTGCTGCGCCGGGATCCCAGAATTGGTCCACACCTGAGATAAAGTGGTCCAGATGATGTGGGGGGTCCCCTATCCCATTGTAGGGGGAGAAATTGGGATTTTCGAAACCTGGGGTGTTGGCATATCATCCATCTATGCCAGATAAGGCTTTCAATAAGGATGGATTTCCACCTGTCGAGTCATCAATGATTGAAGGTGGATGATGAGTGTCACCATTGGGTCATTCAGGTGGGGGTTCATATCTTGATGAGGATCATGGACCACCAGTGTGTTGGCGGGTTCTTCAACATGATAAGCATGTTCGGCGGCTCGTGGAGTGGCTGGCGGCATGACCTGTGGAGCAGCTGGGGGAACCTGAGTTGTGTTTTAGAGATTATCCCACTACTCAGGTGGATTTGGAGACTCATATGATTCCCTCTTTCCATATGCTCTGGCTTCTGTCATATCTATGGGGGTAGGACTATTAGGGCCACCTTGAGGAAATTCACCGAGGGGATGTTGTGCCTTCCCCTTCTTCCCCAGCTGAGGATCACCGTAGTCTGGCCGTCGCTCCACAACGTATTCAGCAAGAAGTTCGTCGACTATCTTCTTGTGTTCGCCCAGTTGTTGATACAATGAAACTTTTTTGTGTTCGTCTTCATTCTTCTGCACTGATCTAGACCATTCAAATGGTTTGATAGCTCTGAGGTGTTCCTTACCCTTGGTGGGATTTCAGCTGAGGACCAATGCCTCGGGGGGCACAAGAAGACCCCATAAATTCCACAATTGACGAGTAATCCATCCCAGCAGATACAAGAGGTGTAAAACACGCTCAGGGGGTAGGTCCTCTTTAAGAAGATCAACCTCGTTCTCACCCCCTGGCAGGTCGGTAGAAACATCCCAAATTTTTTTAATATTAAATGATCATTTTACGAATTATTTTTTGTTAAATTAAATAAAAAAAGTGTTTTAAAAATTCCATTTTGAATAAAAATATAAAATTTACATACGAAAATAATTAATTTGTTTTTATATATTTTTATTTTGAAAATATTATATATATATATATATATACATATTTTGAAATATAATCATTGTTTTTGGATTATTGATTATGATTAGATTTTTTTATGAATAAAAATTTATATTATAAATTTTATAAAAAAATAATTTATGTATTTATTATATAAAATTTCTAAATTAAAAAAATTTAGATATATTTACCATATACGCATATATATATATGTGTGTGTGTGTGTGTTTTTTAAATGTTTTTTATTATTTATTAATAAAAACAAATAATATATATATATATATCATGCTAACATTAGATTATATATATCTGTGTGTTTTTTAGTTTAAATCAAATACGTGAAATGAGTCAAAAAAAAAGAGAAATGATTCAAAAATTTTAAAATAAAATATGGCGCGGAAATGGGGTGAATGGAGATTTATGAAAAAGATAAAAGATAATAAAATAATAATATTCTAACAAAAATAATGGTGCGATGAGTGGAGGTAGGGGTGTAAAAAATTCAGAAAGTGAGAAAATAATGGTTCATGGGAAATAATACATTTAAATATAATGAAATTAATAAAATAAAAATTAATTCATATATACATCAAAACAACCCATGTTTAAAAAAATGATATTTGATCTTTTTATTAAAATACCAAATTTTATTGATAAGTAAAAAAATATATATACCCATTTTTTAAAACACTAATATAATGCATATATATTTAAAACAGAATTTATACTTTTAAAAAAAGATACACATTTTGTTTTATATATTTCATAAAATAAAAAAAAGATCTAAATATATGTTAAAATATGAATGATATTATGTAATAATATATAATTATAATAAATAATTGATAAGAAAAATTGATGACTTTTAAAAAAAGAAAATGGAAAATATGGCATGTGAATCAAAAGTTGAAAAAGTAGAGGGTAAAATAAAACGAAAAATCAAATTTAAAAAATAATAATATTATGTGTTATCATATAAGAGTTGTTTCAATTAAAAAAATGAAAAAAGCTATTGACCCGTGGATTTTTTGATCAATATTGAGTTATGTTTATTATTATTATTATTATATTTTAATGATGTAGCTTCTCTCAGACGCTTACCATATGTAACGCCCCGACCCTAGTTACCCAGAGTCGGTGCATTATTACATAACATTGGCATGATCATGAGAAAGATCAAGTCTCGAAAGACCGATTAGTTTAGTAGCCTTGGAATAACTAGATACATCCATAAATTTTTACATTACATCATAAAAAAACATCTTGTCTTCATATCCCCTCATACTATCCCTCCAGGTCATTCATAAATTACTTCTTCATAATCCTGGAAAAAAAATAAAACATTGAAAGGGGTGAGCTCGGATGCTCAGTAAGGATAACATTGTAGCAGAAGTTTTCATAAATATGCATAAACACTTAATGCAATTTATAACTAAAACAAAAGCCTTTGAAACTTGAACTTCAGCATAAAATGGCAAAGGTAAAATGAAATAATGCCATTTACTTACTCACATGGATATTCTACTAGTCGAATGATCACATGCAATATCAATAACCACTTTCATAATGATGGAATGCATAATGCCAGACTATCATAACCACATAGCCAAGGCCTCGTGCCAAGACTACAAATAAGATTTTGCCAAGGCCTTGTGCCAAGACACTAGTTTGTCTCATGAGACCTACCGATGCATCAAGGAGCTATAGCGGGCTCCACCCGTCACTTATTAAGTCCAATGCATTCCTCATATGAATAGGTTTAAGCATAAAATAAACATTCGTATTAAAACTAGCATACGAAATGTCAATACTTTAACCACAAACCATGAATGGTATAAAAATAGAACATCCACAGTCAAATATAACTCATTTGATACAATATGGAAGATTGTATTGTATCACATTAACCTCAATCATGAATAATGAAGGATGTTGACATAGATGAAAATAATCATCAAAACTATTTGAGAGAAATATCCCCCTTTTCTTGAAAACATTTAAAAGTCACACTATTTGTCAAGAAGCCATTTAAAAATAGATTTTTGAATCAAAGTGTCCCATACCACTTTGAAACTTTTTAAAAGGAGTTTTAATTTCTAAACATTAATGTCCATATAAATAAATCCTTAAAACCATTTTTAAAACATGGACATTAATGAGAAAGATTTAGATGAATAAGTCTTTAAAACATTTAAAAATGGTATTTTAGTTAGAGATTCTAACCAAAAGAGAGACACATGAATACAAATAATTGAGGTAATCAAAACTTTTTAATATCATGAGAATAAAGGGAATTCATGATATACTATGTCAAAGTACATTATATACACCACATTAAAGTGATTTGGTGTATATCAACAAAGAAGTCTCAATGGAATGTAAGTTGAGATGAAATCTCTCATAAAGGACATATCCTTAGGTTAAGGATAAATCAACAACATAATTATGTGTGAAAAATATAAATACACTAAATATGATTGGATATTCAGTGTAAAATAATCAAAGGATATTCACACATATTCTTGTAAAAACAACACCAACGAATTGGATGTTTAACTCAACAAATGGTGAAAGAGTTAAAATTACTCTTATCAAATTCATATCAATGACTTGAGAATTTTCAATGGAGTGATTATGTGTATCAAAAGTATATCCACAGGAAGGGGAGTGGAAATTATGACATAATCAAATGAATAGTGATTCCACACATAATCTTGGTGTAGTATAATCAATGAAATATGCGTAAAGCCAAAAGAGTGGAAATTGAAATCTCAAATTCCCTTATCGATTAGGTAACTTACGAAACAAAAACCCATGAAAGAAAGATCATACCATGATGATGTAAATACCCATAAAATAAAGTATATTACACAATGAATACAATCATGGGCATTACACATACACCACATGCAATAATTAAGTGGTGAACAATGGAAATCTCACGGAATTGAAAGTGAGATAAGAAAATCCCTTACTTTGTACTTTTCCCTTGGTCGATGGTAGGTTTACCTCCTGTATAATGGTGAAATAATTGTTATTGAATAATACAAGAATCAGTTACTTTAATATGATATCATATATGATCTTTTAACATTGATTTGTTAATAATATCTTAGAATTATCGTCATTTCAGGTGTTAACGGGTTCATTTTACTTTACATTCTTTGTTATGTGGGCCATATTCGTTATTAATGGGATGTATATTATTCATATCCATAATGGTATCAAGTCCTTAAACATCATTTTTAAATCATCAAATGATAATTATACTTGAATGGATATGATGGAGAATGAATCTCATCGCGTTTGTGGAGACGGTAGTCCGTACGTACGCACGAATGCTACTTCCATTTAATTTTTATTTTAAAAGAATCGAATCCAAATGATACATAGGTATATTACTATTCCAGTAAAATATAATATTTTATATATGTTACTTAAGTTCATTAACACCATCCTTTATACGTTCCATGTGTGGTATGAACGAGTCATATCATTTTAAGGGGGCGGTAGTCCGCACTTCCTCAAATGAAATTATCGTATGTATATACAACATGAAACGAATAATTGTATGAAATAAAATGGAATTACAGAAGCTTATATATAAAATATATATCATTAATATCATATTTAATTACAGTGCCATCCTAATGGCCACCATGAGAGGCGGTAAGATGTATTTGAACAATCATCGTTTCGTGAGGCGTTAGTTTTCCATCCGCAGAAACATTATGTTCATCATCCATTGGATGGAGTTGTGTGAATGTGTAGTTTGAATCCTTCTTATAACAAAATCCTAGTATATTGTGGATACTGGTGTTGTTACAAAAGAAAGGAAATAAAAAAGAGTTTGGGGGTTGGAGAAGCAAAATAATTGAAAATAATTTAAGAGAAAAATGTTACCTTTAATTTAGGTAACTCACTTTGGTTGGAACCAAAGGACTTCTTGAAATGCTTTCTGCCTAAGGGGAAGCTTCAAGGAGGAGGATAGGGATTTGGGGAGCTTATTTGGGCAGAGTTTGGACGAGCCAAGTGGCTTGAGAGGTGTGAGGAATGAGTAGAAGTGGTCTCCTTTTATAAGGGAGATGAGGGGCTCTTTAGGAAAGAGTGAAAGTATTACTTTATAATATAATTATATTCGGTTTATAATGGTCCAAAAATCATTGAGGTCGAATATAAGATGACTCATATTCTAAATAACATCAACCAATAAGAATTGGACAGGTTTTAGATAATATTTTAATCATTATAATCTTATTTATTTAAATGATTTATTAATGAGGTAAACATTTCATCATTATTGTGTCATTAATAATTTAAATTATTTGATGTCTAAAAATTATAAATAAAATATAATTATGTAGGAAATCTTTGTAGCTTTCTAATTAATATTTATAATCGAAAATCCAACATGTATAACCCTATGTAAAAATTGTTATTTTAAAAGATGTAAGCTTATGCCATTTTTGTATTCATTTTAACTTAATTAAAATAAAGTGTCATTATCACTTACAAGTGGATCAATGGGGACCCAAAATTGACCCAAAGATGCCCATGGTCGACCCTGTATCAACCAATAGGGTTAAGACACGTTTTAGTGTAATTTAGTATTATTATAATATTATTTTTTAACCCTTATTTACCGGATTTACCCTTAACCATGGTAAATAAAATATTTACCGCAGTAATTATTCAAAATGTCTAAAAATAAAAGTTACCTATTTACACAATTTGAACATCCTGATTCAAAATATGGAATCCATTTTTCTAAATTCAAAACACAGAAGTGGCAGAAATTAATTTAAAATTAATTCCCGCTGTCAAAACAAAAAGCGTGTTTTTAAGAGATAATAACTATCAAAAGATTGACACTTGTTTATGTTCGGTTTAATTGTAAAATTATGTCCAATGACCAAAATTATATTAAATGGTTAAAATATATTCTAAATATACTTTAAAACCACTCAAATTCATAATTTATCACTATTAATTATTTTGATTAAAAAAGTTGTTTTTAATTAAAATTTAGTAATTTTTACTATTCATCAAAATACGAAAGTTATCCGAAAAGTACCAAAATTTCACCTTAGGCTAAATTTGATATTCCGAATCCAAAAATGAAGTCCATTTTGAAATATAAAATATATATAATTTCAAAAAATTAAGTATTACTATTCATAACGGCTAGTTTGATCGGTTGTGGTGTGTGTTAAAACTCGAAGTTGCGTACAACACAGGCTACTGTTTTATTCAAAGGAAAGCGTACCGTGGAAGCTTGGGATGTTTTATTTTAAATTTTTTGATGTCCCCATTTAGTCAAAAAGTTTAAAATATTTTATTTAAAAAGGGTTCACTATTAAAAGTTGGTAAAACTACAATACTGAAGATGAATTTGTTCTTACATTATGTCTAAGAAACTCATAATATGGATTCTAAAATTATAAGGATTATATAAAGTTTAAAATTTAGTTAATACTATTCATAACCTTTTTTGAACGGCTTGTTTGGTAAGTCATGGTGCGCTTGAACTCGGTGTTGCGTGTAGTACAAGTTATTGAATTATTTTGAAGAAATAACACACTATGAAATCTTGGGGTGTTACATTCTCCCCTCCTTCAATAAATTTAGTCCTCGCAATTTGAAATTGTTCTTCGAAAATAAAAGGTTGAAAATAGAAAATATATTTGTGGGAAAACCCACATCGGAAATTGGTTTACTAAAATTTAGTCTTAATATGAGGAAAAGAGAAATGAAAGGGTCACCACCAAATTATGATCTCGATTAGGAGAACATTGGTGGCAATTAGAGACATATAATTGGAGGAAAAACGTAAATATTTATAGGTAGTGGTTGAGGTCATCAATCACAAACAAGTATAAAATTGAGGTCCTTAAACTCATCAATCTATGATGATTTGAAGTACCATCGGTTCAACAAAATATAGGGTATTGGGATCACACATTTTAGACATTTCAAAATATCTTAGTTGAAATCCCACATCGAAAAATGAATTAATGAGGCCTCTATTTAAAATAAAGAGTGGAAAGTATGAAGATTACCGAAAATAACACATACTAGGGTTCCATTTAGGAAAATATGGATATGGAGGAGAAATCTAACCATCAATTATCTGATGGAGAGTGGTAGAGAACATGGCTATGAAAAGGCCAACAATCCCAAAGCCATAAATTAGTGATGATTTAAGGTACCATCTAGGACAACATTTTTTTTAAAGTTACATTACATAAGGAAGAGGAATTCATTTATGATATTGACTATGAACATTATGAGATATACTTAAATTTTAAGTAGATTTTCATTATTTAATAAATTTCCACCACTAACTCAATTTTTTTTAAACGATGAGTATTCAAGAAGACTTGGTCACACTGGAATAGTTAGAATAAACTTCTATAGAATCACATGATCCATGCAGGATAAACCATATATTTACATTGTCTTTGAAGATTAATCAAAACCAAAATGGTTAGTGAATGATCTAATGATCCCCCAAAAGGATATTCATTGAGATAAATATGCACTAATCTTAATTTCTAAAATTAAACCAACAATACCCCAAAGTTAAATATATACCATTCAATAACCAATTGTCCTTAAAATCCTTTAATATAATACAAACTAATATTGAAACCCAAAACATAGAAGAATTTTATTATGTAGTCTCCCATTTTACATTGTATCTCCAAATGACATCAAATACTCTTAAAGTCACATACTTAAAAGTAATTAACATCATCACATATTCTCTGTTATAGGTTAATCATTTCCATAAATAACCCAAATCACTATAAATCAACAATAAAAATGTAGATAAAAATCCACCATTACTCTACAAATGAAACCTCATTGTATTCTATTTTCCTTGGGCATATAGTGTTCCTAACAAAACGAACATCTTCCAAAATAACATTTATCCCTTAATCACCAAATCATTTTCCTATACCAAGGGTATTCATTTGATAAGACATAAGAACCCAAATCATCTTATTATTGATCAATAAAATCATTTAACAAAAAAAAAGTCATACTAACCAGGGACTTCACGTAGTCCAGTGGTAGGAGATAAATCCCAATCGCACTTTGGTTGTGGGTTCGATTCCCACAACTTTGTCCGACGCGACGGGTTGTCACACGGTCTACATGTTGTCCTTTTTCAAAAACTATATTCTATAATATTACCAAAATGAGATAAATTTTTCAAAATAACATAATTTAACCACAAATGTTATATCATACTTTGCATTTTCATCCCAAATTATAATAACTTATCATTTTCTCAAACCCCAATGATCATATAAAACCAAATGGTTATTTATACCTATATCCACAAGAGAAGAGACAATTATTCCTCAAATATCATTCTCACATGGCAAATTGAGGGGTTACAAATACAAGAGAAAATTATTCCAAAGTAAACCCATCAACAAGGAGTGCTAATACTTTTTAAATTTTTCTCCAACCATTTATTTCCGCATAGCTTCTTCTTTGAGCAAGAAAACATCCTATAAAATAGGACATTCACTCGGGTAATGGCCAGGTCCCCTACATTTACGGAAAATGACTGTAAATGGACTCTTGGGACCATTTTTATCTTCTTCCATAGTACTCTTCATTTTTCTTCGGCAATTCTTCACTTTATGTCCTTCCTTCCCGCACGTAAAACATTTCGTTGTCCCATTGAGACACTTTACTGGGTGTCTCTTTCCACAATTCCGGCATGATGAAAATTGAGGTTTCTTTTCTCCATGGTCTCCATTGCTGGAGATCTTATCATTTATCACCTTTCTCTTCCTTGTTGAGTCTAGGAGTTGGTTAATATATATGTTGTTGATCATATTTTTGGAAAACTGATTTGGAATAAAGACGATATCTTTTACGCCTATCAACATTCCATTTTGTTTCTCATTTCCACCACCGTTCCCACCTTGTACATCATTCTCAAAGTCACTATGACTTCCTTGGAATCCATCCATTGACTAAAACCAGAAAGCATTGTGTGAGTAATAGTAGTCGTAAAATCATTTAGAGATTAAAATGTCACCATATTCTCAATTTGAAACATATTAGGATTAACCAAGTTCATTTACTCTCATCTTATGTATATATTACTTAAATCGGTTTGTAAAGAAAATGTAAATTATCCTAAGCATATCCCCCGGGAGTGTTGTAACCAAGAGTGCAGCAAGGCCCGTTGTCGTGCACCAGTTCCCGTTCGAGTCTTGCTCAAAGCGGTGTTTTCGGGTTTTACCCCTAGGTACATCTGTGCCAGAGCCGCCTCTACCTGCTCGTATCCAGACAGGGATGAATTGCTCGGAAAACTCACAAAATCTCTACAATACCAAAATTCTAGGAAGTTCTTTTATACTAATCCTCAAAGTTCATCTTAGGTCTACGTGATCTAATCAGAGTTTATCTAAATCTAGCTACCAAGGTTTGTACTAAACTTCCTCTGATACCAACTGTAACGCCCCGACCCTAGTTACCCAGAGTCGGTGCATTATTACATAACATTGGCATGATCATGAGAAAGATCAAGTCTCGAAATAACGATTAGTTTAGTAGCCTTGTAATAACTAGATACATCCATAAATTTTTACATTACATCATAAAAAAACATCTTGTCTTCATATCCCCTCATACTATCCCTGCAGGTCATTCATAAATTACTTCTTCATAATCCTGGAAAAAAAAAATAAAACATTGAAAGGGGTGAGCTCGGATGCTCAGTAAGGATAACATTGTAGCAGAAGCTTTCATAAATAAGCATAAACACTTAAGGCAATTTATAACTAAAACAAAAGCCTTTGAAACTTGAACTTCAGCATAAAATGGCAAAGGTAAGATGAAATAATGCCATTTACTTACTCACATGGATATTCTACTAGTCGAATGATCACATGCAATATCAGTAACCACTTTCATAATGATGTAATGCATAATTCCAGACTATCATAACCACATAGCCAAGGCCTCGTGCCAAGACTACAAAGAAGATTTTGCCAAGGCCTTGTGCCAAGACACTAGTTTGTCTCATGAGACCTACCGATGCATCGAGGAGCTATAGCGGGCTCCACCCGTCACTTATTAAGTCCAATGCATTCCTCATATGAATAGGTTTAAGCATAAAATAAACATTCGTATTAAAACTAGCATACGAAATGTCAATACTTTAACCACAAACCATGAATGGTATAAAAATAGAACATCCACAGTCAAATATAACTCATTTGATACAATATGGAAGATTGTATTGTATCACATTAACCTCAATCATGAATAATGAAGGATGTTGACAAAGATGAAAATAATCATCAAAACTATTTGAGAGGAATATCCCCCTTTTCTTGAAAACATTTAAAAGTGACACTATTTGTCAAGAAGCCATTTAAAAATAGATTTTTGAATCAAAGTGTCCCATACCACTTTGAAACTTTTTAAAAGGAGTTTTAATTTCTAAAATTTAATGTCCATATAAATAAATCCTTAAAACCATTTTTAAAAAAAGGACATTAATGAGAAAGATTTAGATGAATAAGTCTTTAAAACATTTAAAAATGGTATTTTAGTTAGAGATTCTAACCATAAGAGAGACACATGAATACAAATAATTGAGGCAATCAAAACATTGTAATATCATGAGAATAAAGGGAATTCATGATATACTATGTCAAAGTACATTATATACACCACATAAAAGTGATTTGGTGTATATCAATAAAGAAGTCTCAATGGAATGTAAGTTGAGATGAAATCTCTCATAAAGGCCATATCCTTAGGTTAAGGATAAATCAACAACATAATTATGTGTGAAAAATATAAATACACTAAATATGATTGGATATTCAGTGTAAAACAATCAAAGGATATTCACACATATTCTTGTAAAAACAACACCAACGAATTGGATGTTTAACTCAACAAATGGTGAAAGTGTTAAAATTACTCTTATCAAATTCATATCAATGACTTGAGAATTTTCAATGGAGTGATTATGTGTATCAAAAGTATATCCACAGGAAGGGGAGTGGAAATTATGACATAATCAAATGAATAGTGATTCCACACATAATCTTGGGGTAGTATAATCAATGAAATATGCGTAAAGCCAAAAGAGTGGAAATTGAAATCTCAAATTCCCTTATCGATTAGGTAACATACGAAACAAAAACCCATGAAAGAAAGATCATACCATGATGATGTAAATACCCATAAAATAAAGTATATTACACAATGAATACAATCATGGGCAGTACACATGCACCACATGCAATAATTAAGTGGTGAACAATGGAAATCTCACGGAATTGAAAGTGAGATAAGAAAATCCCTTAATTTGTACTTTTTCCTTGGTCGATGGTAGGTTTACCTCCTGTATAATGGTGAAATAATTGTTATTGAATAATACAAGAATCAGTTACTTTAATTTGATATCATATATGATCTTTTAACATTGATTTGTTAATAATATCTTAGAATTATCATCATTTCAGGTGTTAACGGGTTCATTTTACTTTACATTCTTTGTTATGTGAGCCATATTCGTTATTAATGGGATGTATATTATTCATATCCAGAATGGTATCAAGTCCTTAAACATCATTTTTAAATCATAAAATGATAATTATACTTGAATGGATACGATGGAGAATGAATCTCATCGCGTTCGTGGAGACGGTAGTCCGTACGTACGCACGAATGCTACTTCCATTTAATTTTTATTTTAAAAGAATCGAATCCAAATGATACATAGTTATAGTACTATTCCAGTAAAATATAATATTTTATATATGTTACTTAAGTTCATTAACACCATCCTTTATACGTTCCATGTGTGGTATGAACGAGTCATATCATTTTTAGGGGGCGGTAGTCCGCACTTCCTCAAATGAAATTATCGTATGTATATACAACATGAAACGAATAATTGTATGAAATAAAATGGAATTACAGAAGCTTATATATAAAATATATGTCATTAATATCATATTTAATTACAGTGCCATCCTAATGGCCACCATGAGAGGAGGTAATATGTATTTGAACAATCATCGTTTCGTGAGGCGTTAGTTTGCCATCCACAGAAACATTATGTTCATCATCAATTAGATGGAGTTGTGTGAATGTGTAGTTTGAATCATTCTTATAACAACATCCTAGTATATTGTGGATACTGGTGTTGTTACAAAATAAAGGAAATAAAAAGATTTTGGGGGTTGGAGAAGCAAAATAATTGAAAATAATTTAAGATAAAAATGTTACCTTTAATTTAGGTAACTCACTTTGGTTGGAACCAAAGGACTTCTTGAAATGCTTTCTGCCTAAGGGGAAGCTTCAAGGAGGAGGAGAGGGATGTGGGGAGCTTAGTTGGGCAGAGTTTGGACGAGCCAAGTGGCTTGAGAGGTGTGAGGAATGAGTAGAAGTGGTCTCCTTTTATAAGGGAGAGGAGGGGCTCTTTAGGAAAGAGTGAAAGTATTACTTTATAATATAATTATATTCGGTTTATAATGGTCCAAAAATCATTGAGGTCGAAGATAAGATGACTCATATTTTAAATAACATCAACCAATAAGAATTGGACAGGTTTTAGATAATATTTTAATCATTATAATCTTATTTATTTAAATGATTTATTAATGAGGTAAACATTGCATCATTATTGTGTCATTAATAATTTAAATTATTTGATGTCTAAAAATTATAAATAAAATATCATTATGTAGGAAATCGTTTTAGCTTTCTAATGAATATTTATAATCGAAAATCCAACATGTATAACCCTATGTAAAAATTGTTCTTTTAAAAGATGTAAGCTTATGCCATTTTTGTATTCATTTTATCTTAATTAAAATAAAGTGTCATTATCACTTACAAGTGGATCAATGGGGTCCCAAAATTGACCCAAAGATTCCCATGGTAGACCATGTATCAACCAATAGGGTTAAGACACGTTTTAGGGTAATTTAGTATTATTATAATATTATTTTTTAACCCTTATTTACCGGATTTACCCTTAACCATGGTAAATAAAATATTTACCGCAGTAATTATTCAAAATGTCTAAAAATAAAAGTTACCTATTTACACAATTTGAACATCCTGATTCAAAATATGGAATCCATTTTTCTAAATTCAAAACACAGAAGTGGCAGAAATTAATTTAAAATTAATTCCCGCTGTCAAAACAAAAAGCGTGTTTTTAAGAGATAATAACTATCAAAAGATTGACACTTGTTTATGTTCGGTTTAATTGTAAAATTATGTCCAATGACCAAAATTATATTAAATGGTAAAAATATATTCTAAATATACTTTAAAACCACTCAAATTCATAATTTTCACTATTAATTATTTTGATTAAAAAAGTTGTTTTTAATTAAAATTTAGTAATTTTTACTATTCATCAAAATATGAAAGTTATCCGAAAAGTACCAAAATTTCACCTTAGGCTAAATTTGATATTCCGAATACAAAAATGAAGTCCATTTTGAAATATAAAATATATATAATTTCAAAAAATTAAGTATTACTATTCATAACGGCTAGTTTGATCGGTTGTGGTGTGTGTTAAAACTCGAAGTTGCGTACAACACACGCTACTGTTTTATTCAAAGGAAAGCGTACCGTGGAAGCTTGGGATGTTTTATTTTAAATTTTTTGATGTCCCCATTTAGTCAAAAAGTTTAAAATATTTTATTTAAAAAGGGTTCACTATTAAAAGTTGGTAAAACTACAATACTGAAGATGAATTTGTTCATACATTATGTCTAAGAAACTCATAATATGGATTCTAAAATTATAAGGATTATATAAAGTTTAAAATTTAGTTAATACTATTCATAACCTTTTTTGAACGGCTTTTTTGGTAAGTCATGGTGCGCTTGAACTCGGTGTTGCGTGTAGTACAAGTTATTGAATTATTTTTAAGAAATAACACACTATGAAATCTTGGGGTGTTACACCATACCTTTTGTTTATAAATTTATAGGACTCTTCCTCCATGATTAGAAGTCCCAACCTAAACCCCACTCTGCACACCCTACTAATAGCCAAATTTCTCTCTATCAAGCCTAGTCCCTCACTCGGTTCCAAAAACCCACAACTCTCTCATGATCTGGATCAAGTAAAGGAATTTTATTATTTTATTTTTTTTAAACATTTATGTATATACAAGATATATATATATATATATATATATATATTTGAGTAAAACTATATCTTCCTAGTCTGAATTACACATATGATGAGTTTTTTTGTTTTAAATAATTTTCCACTCAAATCTTATAGTTGCAAGGGTTTCATGTTTTCAAAATACATACATACATATGTGTATGTATATGTATATGTATATTTTTATATAAACATTTAAATGTACACATATACATGCATAAAAATATGAAAACATTAAGTGGATTTGTTCATTATCGTTTACATAGAAGGTATAAATGGTATTTATTAACATCCAAACATGTGTTTAATGATTTATGTATAAATAGTTCCATATATTCACCTTGTTTACATAATTTTATGTAATAATTGATTTTATTTTGTGGGTAATTATGTGTCAAGTTATTATTTCATGTGTGAAACGCATCTTCATCTCTTATCATCTCAAACATGAATATGTGTAGCCATCATCTAGCTCATGTGAGGCATTTAAAGCATTATTCAATCTTGCATGAACTTAAAAAAATGTTTCATGAAATTACGGTTTTCAAATAAAAGTATTTTGTTTTCCAGGTATGGGATTCTCCATAAAATTATTTTGAATATTTTTGAGGAAATGGTGATGACATGAGGAATATTGTTTTTTTTAAGAAAATAATATTATGTAAGTATTTAGGAAATGATTTTGTGTAAGAAATAAGAAAGCCAAGTCCAGGGGAAAATGTTTTCAAAATTAGAACTGGTGGGTTTCATGAAGTTTTGGGGAGTGAACCCATAAGTCATAATAAAGACTAGTGGCCATATATATGGATTTTTATAATGGTCTTCCAAGTATTATTAATGAACCACAGAAACATAATAATTTAAAAAGAGAATTCGCAACTCCTTTAATATATAATTATTTTGTGAAATACTATTTTTATATATATATTCAAGTATTTGTGAAAATTTATTTTAAATATTTATATTTATTTTAAGGGAGAATTTAAGAAATTTATCAGTTGTTTTGAAACCCCTTATTGGGCATTTTATGCTCACCTTATGAATTATAAACACTTTTCAGGTTTAGCATACTTGTTGCGTTGAAAATATGTTATGGAAGAAACATGTTGAAGAATCATTGTTTTCAATTTATATATTTATGATGTAATGTAATTTATGTATCTAATTTTCCAAAACCTAGACCGGATATAGTCCTCGGTTGTAATTAAAAATGTGTATTTAATCATTATTTTTTTATTAAAAAAAATTCACAGTATTTGTAAGGGATGAAAATGAGTTTCAGGTTTGGGACCTTGTAATTGGTATCAGAGGAATGGTCTAGACAACTTGGGAGATTAGATGTCATCAGTATAGTATGTAATTTTATTAGTTTTTGGTTTTTAATTATGATGATGAAACAAATTATAATTATCTAGAGTCTGATGAATGAATTGTGTGGACACAATTCTTTTTAAGGGGGAATAATGTAACATCCTGAAAATTTTAAAATATTGGATAATAATTCAATTAATCATTTGTTTTTTAAATTAAAAAAAGTGTTTATAAAATTTTATTATGATTAATAATTAAAATTTTCCATAAAAATATAATTAAATTGTTTTATAAATATTTATTTTTAAAAAATGTAACATAAACATATTAATATATTGAAATATAATCTTTAGTTTTGGATTATTAATTATGATTACAATTTTTTTATGAAAAAATTACTATTATAATTTTTTTTAAATAATTTATTTTTTTATTATATTAAATTTATAAATTAGAATTATTTATAAATATTAACCAAAAAATGAAGATATATATATATATATGTTTTTTAAAATGTTTTGAATTGTTTATTAATAAAAAAGAATTATATATATATATATCACACTGAAATTATATATATATATAATATATGCTTTTAGTTTAAATAAAAATAAAAAATGAGTCAAAAAAAATTGAAACGATTTTAAAATGTTAAAATAAAATAAGGAGTGTGAATGGGGTGAATTGTGATTTTTGAATATGATAAAATATAATAAAATTATAATATTTTGATTATAAAAATGATGATATGAGTGGAAAGAGGGGTGAATAAAAGTCAAAAGGTGAGAAAATAATGGTTCATGGGAAATAATAAATATAAATATAATTAAATTAATATAATAAAAAAGAATTTATATATTCATAAAAATGTCCCATGTTTACAAAAATGATATTTTATCTTTTTATTAAAATAAGAATCATATTTATAAGTAAATAAATATATATATACATATTTTTTTTAAAACATTGAAATAATGAATATATATATAAATGAATTTATACTTATAAAAAAAGATACACATTTTGTTTTATATATTTCTTAAAATAAAAAAATCTCTTAATATATGATAATAAATGATTAATATTATGTAATAATATATTATTATAATAATTAATTTATATGAAAATTTTGATGACTTTTAAAAAAATTAAATAGAAAATATGGCATGTTAATCAAAAGTCAAAAATGTAGATGATAAAAAAAAGTAAAGGCCAATTTAAAAATAATAATAATATGTTTTATCATGAAAGTGGTGTGTTAATTAACCAAAAAATGAAAAAAACTATTGACCCATGGATTTTTTGGATCATTATTGAGTTCTAATTATTATTATTATTATACATTTTTAATGAATTAGCTTCTCTCATAAGCTTGCCATTCCTCTTTTTTTATAAATTTGGAGGACACTTCCTCCATGATTATAATTCCTAACCTAAACCCCCAATGCACATCCAACTGCTACAAAAATTTCTCTCTGTCAAGCCCTCTCTCTCTCGGTTCCAGAAACCCAAAAATTTATTTTGATCTGGAGAAAGTAAGGTTATTTTATTATTTTCATTTATTTTTGAAAACATTTATGTATATAGGAGCTATATATATATATGAATATATTTGTGTAAAACTATATCTTCCAAGTCCAAATAACACATTTCATAAGTCTGCTTTTCATAAAGAATTTTCCCCTCAAATCTTATGGTTTCAATGGTTTCATGTTTCCAAACTACATACATACATGTGTGTATATATATGTATATATATACATATATATATATATACACATATACATGCCTGTAAATATGAACAAATTAAGTGGAGTTGTTCTTTCCCGTTTACATAAAATATGTAAATGGTATTTATCAACTTCCAAACTAGTGTTTAATGATTTATGTATGAATAATTTCCTATATTCACCATGTTTACATAATTTCATGTGATAATTGTTCTTATTTTATGTTTAGTTATGGTTCAAGTTATTATTTCTTGTGTGAACTCGGATCTTCATCACATATCTTGTCATGCATGAATAGGTATGGCCATTATCTAGCTCATTTGAAGCATTTCAAGCATTATGAAATATTGCACTAACTTTAACACATGTTTCATGAAATTACTTTTTTCAAATAAATGTTTGTTTTTTCCAAGTATGTGAATCTCCCTAAAATTATTTTAAATCCTTTTGAGAAAATGGTGATGACATGAGGAAGATTAAATTCTTTCAAAGAAAATAATATTATGTATGCATTTTGGAAATGATTTTGGGAATGAAATAAGAAAGGAAGGACCCGGGGAAAATGTTTTAAAAATTGGCACTGGTGGGATTTGTGATGTTTTGGGGAGTGAACCCATAAGTCTTAGTGAAGAATAGTGGCTGTAAATGGGGATTTTAATAAAGGAATGCTGAGTTATATTAATGGAACACAGGATCATAATAATTTTAAAAGATATTTCCCAACAACTTTCATACATAATTATTTTTTGAAATACTGGTTTCCTATATATATTCATGTATTTATGAAAATCTATTTTAAATAATTATATTTATTTGAAGGGATACCTTATGAGTTTTATAGGTTGTTTTGAAATCCCTTACTGTGCATTTTTTTCTCAGCCTAAGAATTGTAAATACATTTCTGGTTTAGCATACTTTCTGTGTTTATACTCTATTGTGGAAGCAACATGCTGAAGAATAATTGTATTAATTTTATATATGTTTGATGTAATGTAATTTATGTATCTAATTTCCATGAACCTAAACCAGAAAATGTCCCCTGTTGTAATTAACACTGTTTATTTAATCATGTTTCTTTTTTAAAAAATATTACACAGCATTTGTAAAGGATGAAACCTGGTTTCAGGTTTGGGACCTTATATCATCCATGTTAACCGTGACGCTGCTCGGAGGCATATCCTTTATGTCCCCTAGAAAATTTTGTTGGTACCAGATGTAACTGTAATGGAGGGCCATGTAATACTCCCAACCATGGATTTTTACATGAGTAGAAGCCTCCTTGATTATCCAACAGAGCACTTTAATGATCTGGATGCATCGTTGTCAGAGGGTCCAATAGCGACTTGGTGACATAGGGAACTGAGCCATGGGGAGTGAGGCTAAACCAAACAAACAAAATTATTGGCTGATGTCTTCGATGTGCACAAAACTCTTGGGGTGGGCCACTCAACGATGAAAAAGATAAAAATGGGTCACCAAAAGGGTATGGCGAAAGCATCCAACCTCTTCCTGGGTGAGTGCTTCTAGAGCCCTGAAATTTGTTGCTGCAATTGGCCAAAAGAGATCTGGGAAATGGTCTACTGTGAGAATATCACACTAAAACTATGGTCAAGATTTTGTGTCTTTCCCTTCATTTCCCCACTTTTCAACTGAAGGCTGCTGAGGAACCAGTAGTGGTATTGATGCAAACCACTAAGATGGTAGGCTGGCTGGTGGAGAATACGACGAGTGAGCAGAAAAACCACTGCATCTCAAGCTATCCTCTTAAGAGTGTAGTGACTTATCCACCACATAATGGTAAAACAGGATGAAGAACACAATTTCCCTAATAGGGACTATAGATAATTGTGATGGACAATGCTAATGCTTGTCCATCATAGTTCCCCAGAATAGCTCTCTGTGATATTTGATCGAGGTAGAGAGTGCTTTTGGTGATGATGGTGGCGATTTCATGGCTAGATTATGTGGAGCTTCCAAATATTTTTCCTCCTGTACGTACTTGTGGATAGTGGTTACAATCCAATGTACCTCACTGTTGACGCTCCTTTCGTCACAGAATCTAAAAATCGGAAAAGGGGAATATCTGAGTCCAATGTGATTCATCCTTTGAAGAAACATCAAAAATCGAAAAAGGGATGCACAAGGAGAACATTGCCCATATATCGCGCAAGTTTCCTCTTGGTCGCGCAAGTACACTTTCGCGCCGCTTCAATACTTGCGCGACTCCTCATGTTCGTGCAAGGGACTTGCGCGACATATGTGGTAACCGCCTGGTAACCGCCCAGTAACCGCCCTGGGTCTTCTTTTGCCTATAAATAGACCCTGTGGGCCCCCCATTCAAGAGGATCTTTTTCCAGAAACTCGGATTGAAGCTCCCGATGCCCAAGTCTCTTCTCAAAGCTTCCGGAACACTTCTAAGGTAATTTCTTACCTAGAATGGAAGATCTAAAGAGAAGAAAGAAGGACTAAGTGTTGAAACTTATCAAACACTTGCGCGCCGACTTAATTCCTTCAATATAACTTGCGCGTCCCTCTTCTGGAAGAACCTTAAGAGGATGGTAAAGGGTTTTATAAAGAGTCACTCAAGTATTTCAATACTGGTTGAAAATCGCGCAAGTACCCCTAATGTCGCGCAAGTATACTTGCGCGACCAATACTTGCGCGCCGCCGCAGGACTTGCGCGCCTTTCAAGACTTGCGCGCCCCTAGCTTTTTGGGTGCCCATCTTGCCCATTTTTACCCCTCTTAAGCCATTTCACCCTTCCTATTCAAGATTCAGTCTTCAAGATACTCTTCAAAGCCATTTATGGCATGATTTCTTGATTTGACATCCTTATCTGAAAGGAATTCTGTGAAATATCTCTCAAAACCTAGTGATTTAAACATCTTTATGTCACCAAAGATTGAGAGTTCATTCATTTCAACCTCATCCTTTAAGATGAGAGAATCCTAACCTGGGTCTCCTTTTCAGGAATAAATCCCCAGTTATAAAAAACCTTTGATCTGGGCATCTTCCTCAGGAGTAAGCCCCAATCAAAGTCCTCTAATCTTGGGCATCTTTCTTAAGAATAAGCCCCAACCTCAAATATGGGCATCTTTCTTAAGAATAAGCCCCAACCTCAAATATGGGCATCCTCTTCAGGAGTAATCCCCAAACCTTAATCCTTAACCTGGGTCTCCTTTTCAGGAATAAATCCCCAGTTATAAAAAACCTTTGATCTGGGCATCTTCCTCAGGAGTAAGCCCCAATCAAGTCCTCTAATCTTGAGCATCTTTCTTAAGAATAAGCCTCAATCTCAAATATGGGCATCCTCTTCAGGAGTAAGCCCCAAACCTTAATCCTTAACCTGGGTCTCCTTTTCAGGAATAAGACTCAGTCATAACCTTGGGCTTCCTTTTCAGGAGTAAACCCCATGTCCCCTAACCTAGGCTTCCTTCTCAGGAATAAGTCCTAGTCATAAATCTTGGGCATCCTTCTTAGGAGTAAGCCCCAAGTCTCTTAAAATTTCTCTTAACCAGTCATAAATTACCTTTGATTTGGGTTTCCTTTTCAGGAATAAAACCCAATCATAAGTCCCCTCCTAACTTGGGCATCCTCCTTAGGAGTAAGCCCCAAGATTAGAGTATTCAAATCTCCATGAAGCACATATAACTTTGTGGACCCTGTTCTTGGATTTTCTCCCTAAAAGTAAATCCTAAACCTTCGTCTATCTGGGCAGTCATCTATACATAAGCCCCAAAACAAATTCTTATGATTGCATCTTTTATGGCACAATTGTCTAAATTTTACCAATACCTCTTGTTTCTCACACCGAGCATGACTCACGTGAGCTTAGAGTGTAAAAGTAATTATGACATTCATCTTTCAGCCATCAATCATAAAACATCATATCCCAGTCCTCGAACTACGTGGGTTCTGATTCCTTTTTCAAAACAAAGGATACGTAGGTAGCCCATTTATGGGTTCGATCCCAACATTGAAATAATCTCTATCCTTCTGAATGATAATAAACTTCAAGTGCCCCACTGAGTGGCTTTAAAACCAGCCTGGTCATCAAAATGACCAAGAGACTTTTATATAAATATTTTGAAGGATACCATTGACCAAGAATCTCTAAACAAATATAGATGATTCTATATTGATGAAGAACCTCGAATACATATAAAAGATTCTATAAATTTCTTTCATATTTAATCATTGATTGTTAAAACTAAAGGAAAGCTCATTTTATACTTGGTAACGTAATAAGGATTCACGAACTTAACTTAAATCTATAAAGAGAGTCCCGGAGTATACAATAATTCCCCTCAAAAAGGTGTGATGAGTCCGACCCCCCATCCTCTCGACCAATGCAAATTCCTAAGCCTCATTAGCCCACAAGCTAATGAGCGCCTGCCTTTGGAAAGTAGGTCCAAACGGATGTGGAATCATTGGATGTTTCCGGTTCTACGAACAAACCCGTTAGAAACCGGTCGGAACGTTTGAATCTCCCGTCCAGGAGGTCATCCCCGGATTCCGCGCGAAACAAAAATGTTGAACCCGACGTGAATCCTTAACCAAGTTAAAATGATGTTCTTCTTATCTGTTAGGCCCTTTGAGCCAACAAGGCAATCATTGACATATGATCATCCAAAAGATGCAGTAGCCGGATTCATCTTGATTATGTCTGTTACATGGAACATGCACTCTTTTTTCAAGATCTTCTACAAAAATGGCTTTCCTTAAATTCACCCCTGTGAATACTGCTGCTGGGAACACCTCTACTGTGAGGTCTGCTGCTGCGAAAACCAATGTTGCTACTCCTGCTGGAACGTCATCCGCTCTGAGGATGACATCACCAACTCAGCGTCTTCAACGCTGTGTTTCTAATGCACTGATTAAGGAGTACCGTCGCAATGGTACTATCCCAACTCTGGAGGCCGCTCGTTAAGCCCTCCAAGTTAACAATTCTACCTGGTCGTCCGGACAACGGCGACCAGCAATCAAGAAGCAGGCGGTGCTGACTACCGTCTCCAACCGTTTCGGGTCGTTATCCCCGGAACGCAATTTCCATTCACTCCCTTACTCCGAGGAAGTGAATGAGCAGGTCCCGCAGGACCTTAATTCAAAAAGACAGGAGTCCTTCTCAAAGGCTCCAATCAACAATCGCCGCCAGACTCGTGCGGTAGTGCGCCCTCAACATGATGAGGGTACCGACTCCAGGAATTCAGCTCAGGTTCCTCGAACCCGAGCAGGCAAGATGAATCGCCAGAGACGGAATCCGGTTAACAATAGGCAGGTTGTCATCCCTGCCATCTCCGGAGAAGTCCACCAACCTAACTTGGTGGAAAATAACGAGCAGGCATACACACCTGTTTGTTTTAATCCCGCTGTCCAGTAGACTCGTCTGGCAGCATCAAGCCGATCCCGCCGGGCAATTCCGGCGGAGTACCATAGGCAGGAACATACGCCTGCTTATACATCAGCAGTTAGTCAGCAGGCTCGTCTGACTACATATGGTGGATCTCGTCAACCGCGTTTGGAGAAGTGTAATCAGCAGGCACATACACCTGCTGATACTAATCAAGCCTACCAACAGTCTCGCTTGGTAGCGCACGGAGAAGTCAGTCGGAAAGCCCCGACGACAAACAGGAGGCAGACTAAACTCTCTGCCTCCACACTTGAGTACTGTCAGGATTCACTGACAGGAAAAGGAGGACATGAGCAGGCACATACACCTACTCTAAGCCCGGAATGGACGTATATCCCCGTTCCGGCGGCTGAAGTCACCAAACATATTTTGTCAATGGTGAAAGAGAAGAAGCAAATTCCTGCTCATATTCTGGATGCTTGCCAGGATATCATAACAGCTTCAGCATCATCTCAGGGACAGACACATAAATCTATCCCTAGCAGTGGAGTGACACATCAACAATTCACTCCGGAACAGACACACACATCTGTTCCAGTCCAAGAGGGTTGTGGGGCCTACTCCCCCATATCATATGGACAACCAAGTCAGGCACATACACCTGATTTGAGCGATGATTGTCAGCCTAACCTGACCATCTTTCCTGATCAGGCACATACACCTGCTCAGAGCAATCACTTTCGTCATCAAGTGGTTTCTAAAGCGAGTAAGAAGGCATCTAAGAAAAAGATCCGCCCATCACAGTCAGGAGATCAAAGGATAATCTGCAACAAGGCCTTGCTCGATGCTGGAGTTCTTGAAGCCCTCAGACATTTATCTGTCGGAATTCAAGATTCTACTCCCTCAGTTCCCAATAACAGGAACATTAATCCCGAAGGTCTTCAACAGACACTTCCTCATGAAGACTTGCTTCATGAAAATTCGGTCAATCTTGAAGTTTCTTCTTCAGATGAGAGCCACAGGAACCCTCTGTGTGGTCAGAAGGCCAAGGAGCAAGAGATTTCATCTTTTGCTGTAACCCATCATGAAGGTCCTCCTCATGGTGATGAACTTCGCTGCGAAAGTCCTCTCCGCAGTAGTGATTCACATTGTCTCGAAAATTCTTCAGAAGGCAATGTAGTGACGAGAAAGCCCTCCTATCTCGAGGCACTTGCAAATGTAAAACCAGTCATGTCTAAAGTTTTACTATCGGCAGGTGAAACTCTTTCTCCATCAGAAGATAGCTTGGGGTTCAGGTTATTCTCCGAACCTTCCCTGGGTCATTCATCTTCCAGCATGAATAGTGATTCCTCTACCAATCTTGTTGAATCCGATGAAGCAACAAGGAAACACCAACTCTAGTCCAAACAGGTAGAATAATCTTCATTTAATGATAAAGAGGAAATGCTGAACATGAGGAAAAAACTGGCAAAAGGTGAAGTACCAGTCATGTTTTGGCCTTTGGCTGATTCACAGTATGACATTCCAAAGATGTTGACGGATGATGGAATCCATGATATTCGTCTCAACATATGGAAAACTCTTTGTCAATTAAAGAAGAAGGTATTATCTTACGATGAATATGAAAATCATCTTAAGATAATAGAAGGGTTACAACGCCAGATTGATTTGGCATCTCTATCAGTCTCTCGGTATCCGAAGGCTGAAAAGCAACAGAGAACCCTTCAACGTTCATGCCTTGGCGCACTAAGAAGATTGCGTCAGTTAATTTCCAATGCTCCATCTAATGTTCATATCAGAGGATGGGGTGTTCACGGAGCACTACATTTCACAGTGCTTTCCGGTCAGCAGAGCCCGTCGAAAATGGTCTCATGCAATGTTATTGCCCATGGCCGGCCACAGTCAATGGGCTTTGTTCATAATCAAAAGCTTGCTCGAGATCAAGCTTCAACTAGTTCCTCTCAAAGTCAAGTATATAGAGAACAGGTTGTTGAATTGCTCCTACATCAAGCAGGCGAGAATATTGCACAAGCCTCTCGTTTGGAGCAAACACGTCATCAAATGACAGAAGTTTCGGAAATCATCCAACGGTCTGTTGAACCAGGTGATAAAAGTGGATACAGGTTAATGCATCCAGCTAATTTCCGAACTAAGATTCGCAAGATCAAGAGAGATTTTAAAAAGATCTCAGACATAGCATGTCAAGAGACACCCCAGCTTGCCAGACTGGGGACTTCTCTAACCCAACCCTCAGAATCAACGAATGGGATTCGAGGAGTTGAGCGGAAGCAACAGGAACACCCCCAGTCCACCGGACTGGGGACTTTTTTCAAATCTTCAATCCCTCCCTCAGAGAAAGTCAGTATTCTCTCGATTAGGGAATAAGCCTCAAGAGGAACGAAGAGCCAAGATGTCAGGAGATTCTCTCCAAGTGACGGTTCTCCAAGAAATTCCTGAGGGATCAAGTCAACGGAATTCCATGTCTCATCATGGACATAGAAGGAGACAATATCACAGTAATGCTGATAGAAAGGATTCCATGCAATATGCATCCATTAATGTCATCACTGCCGTTGCTGCTGATTCACCAGATGAGGCTCAATCAGAGGGATCAGACGAAGAGGTTCCTGCTCAAGAAGTCGTGCACACAGACCTAAATGAAGAAGGTGTGCGCACACGTAATCAAAGGCTTACCCAAAATCTGGGTATTCCTTCAAGTAACCCACTTCCCCCTCTCCGAAAAGGATCCAATAAGGGGAAAGGAAAGAATCAGGCTACTTCTCACCCTTCCTCTGAAGGAGGTCAATCGCTCTCATTAGAGCAAAGATTTGCACAACAGGAGGAAGAAATGAAAGAATTAAGAAGGTTGAATACAGAACTACTTCAGAGTAGTCTTCTTCTTAAGAATGCTAAAGTCCGACAGCCGAAGGAATTTGTTGTAACTACTGAGATGGATCAGGAATATCCTCCTTTATCAGTACACCCACAGAGGTCTAATCCTACGGGTCAAACGCAACAACGGTTGGCAGCACTACCATCAGTTGCAGCACCAACCTCCACGGCTGTCCAAGCTCCATTCATTGCACCTACCCAAAACCAAGTTCAACCTGACGTTTCTCAAAAGTTAATAACTACTATTGAGTCATTAACAGCTCGGTTAGAAACTATGGAAGGGAAACGGGCGCAAGTTCAACCTGAAAAGAAAGTTTACCCTGAATGGGTAGATTCAATTTCTCCTCCATCCAGTTTTGGAAACCCTATTTTCCCTACTTTCAATGGATCAGGCGACCCTGAACAACATTTGACGCATTACGTGTCTTGTTGTGATCCTATGATGGGAACACCAGAGCAACAAGAAGCAGTGAAACTCAGATTCTTCGTGCGAACCTTGCAAGGACTAGCTTTTGTCTGGTATACAAGCTTGCAATCCCGGTCAGTCATCGGATGGGAGGATCTTCGTCAAAAATTCCTTCTTCAGTTCAGCTCAAATTTGCCAAAAACGACAGTTTTCGATCTTACAAACTGCAAGCAAAGGGAGAATGAAAGAGTCTCTGATTTCATTGCTCGTTGGAAGGGATTAACGTATTCCTTGAGTTTATCACTCCCTCAGGAGGAATTGTTGCCAATCTGTGTGGAAAATTTGCGTGACGAATTACGCACGCCATTGATCCCTGTGAAATACACAGGAGGGTTTCGAGACCTTACTTCAATCGCTCAACAGATTGAAGATTCCCTTATGCAGGCTAAGGTTAAATCTCGTGTAATTCCATCAGCTCCAGGAAGAAGAATGGGTAAAGCAGAAACTGCTACAGTTATGCTTAAACAGGCACCTGTACCTATTTCTACTTCAAAACCTTCATCTTCTCGAAGAGCTCCACCTCCTGAACGCCAACAACAAAGGCTGTTTCGTCCAAATGATCAAAAAGATCAACGACGAAAACAATTTGAGGATATGAAGAGTAAAACATACTCTTTCCTAAGTGAGCAAATTCCTGGTTACTTTATTTCAGCTCTGGAAAATAATTTGGTTCAATTACCAGTGCCGAAGAGACCAAACAAGGAAGGAGATGAAGACCGTCCCAATTATTGTCCCTTTCATCAAATGTTGGGACATCCCATCCAGAAATGTTTTGTCTTTAAAGACCTCCTGCAAAAGATGGTCGACTTGGGACAAGTCAAATTGAAGGGTTCTTCAGCTCATGTAGCGTGTATTACCGCTACAGATCCAGAAGAAGGAGGCGAGTGGCAAGAAGTCAAAAGCAAAACTGCGAAAAAATATGATTATTGGATGGTCAGAAAGACAATCAATCGGACCCATTCCATTTTGCGAACACAATTGAAGAAGCCAATTGTGTCTCCTACAAAAGCTGCAGTAAAGACTCCATCAAAGGATAAATCCTCAAAAGGGCAGCGCAATTCAAAGAAGAAAGAGGAATCAGGAGAAGACGAGTATGTATCAAAGGCTAAATTGTCTTTGACTCTGGCAGATTTCATGCCATCTACTTCAAAGCCACGGGCACCGTCCCACCAAACGGCACAGCCTAAACAGGCCAACCAGGCATAGTCTTTATCAGACGAAGAATTGATCTTTGGTTCTGTTAATATGATTCAATTGACAGATTCATATTCCAGTCTTGATGAGCCTGAATTCCCTGTATCAAATAAAGGAACCCGAGGAAGTTCTAGAGGTTCAGGATATAGGGGAAGATGTGGATCTTTCCGAAGCCACTACTCTAATTCTACCCCTGCTAGCACTGTATATGCAGCAGAAACTCGTGGTAGAGCCCTTCAGCGAGCTCAAAATGAACAAGCAAGTTCTTCTTCCAATGGCCAACTCAGCTTCGGCACAGTTATTTTGGAAGACCGATTAAATGTTCCATCTTCTTTATCTCAGCAAGTAAATGGATCTAATCAGTCTAATTTTCCAAAACCAAAGATGTTTCCAACTTCAATACAAGATGCATCAGCTTCCAAAGCATCTGCTTCCAAGGTACCTGCTAAACCGCATATTTCTATTGGGAAACGCAGGCCTCTAGATCAAAAGTATGATATATTGAAACACTTGGCCCAAGTACCAGCCAAATTATCAATTTTAGATGCTTTGAATCTATCAAGAGATCTTCGGGAAGCACTCATCGAAGCTTTGTCAAGTCCTCAAGAGTTTGAAGCTGAGATTGCTGCAGCTGAAATTTATCACATAGAGAATAATCCTGCAGAATGTCATGCAGTGATATCTTTTACTGATAAAGATGAAGATGATGTTGTGCATTGGCACATAAAACCTTTGTACCTATCTGGCAAAGTCAATGGTATAGATGTTCGAAGAGCTTTTATTGACAATGGTTCAGGAGTCAACCTCATGCCCATTCGCATACTTCGTCGATTGGGCCTCACAGAATCTGATTTATCTCCTTCTACCATGATGTTGCAAGGATATGATAAAAATGAACAAGAACCACAGGGAGAAGTTACGCTCAGAACTCAGTTTGGAGATCTTGTTTCCAATTCGGATTTCATGATTGTTGATCAAGACTCAGCTTTCAATATCTTGCTTGGAAGTCCCTGGCTACATCAGCATGCAGCTATTCCGTCATCATACCATCAATGTCTCAAATACTGTTTCGATGGTCAAGTTGGAACATTGTATGGTGATAAGGCCCCGTTCAAAACATGTGAGTCTCAATACATTGAGGCGGAATTTTATCACATGAAGGGAAGAGAAAAATCTACAATGAAGGAAATTACCAAAGTTAATGCTCCATATGGTTTGGGAAAAATTCCAATAAATCCATTTTCACATGTGAGTACAGATTATGTGTTACCTATCAGTCAAATTGACAAAATAGGCCCAAATCAAAATACTCTTATGGAAAGATCCATAATGTCAATTACGGCAATCGAGCCAGACAGCATGGGAGAAATTGGTAACTTACCAAGCAGTGATGATAGCATAAGTGGTGACGTTTTCATTTCGTCTGCTGAAATCCAACAAGTCTATACTTCGCTAATCAGGCCAGAAGAAGTTATAGCAACACCAGAGGTGAATGTTGATGTCGATTCTCAATCCATCATCCCCTCTTTATTTCCCAAAGAAGACCCTTTATCATCAATAGGGTCAGAAATGGAAGCTTCTTCTTCAAAATGTGAAAATTTTGACATCTCTTATGATCATGAGAATTTCGTTTTTTCATCTACTTTGCAAGTAGAAACGGAAGAAATAACACATGATGAAGAGGAAGATGAAGATCTTAGAGATGCTCCTCCAGCATTTGAAGAGGGTATCTCTACCACTGTGGATGAACTCAGAGAAGTAAATCTGGGTACAGAGAAAGATCCACGCCCCACTTTGATTAGTGCGGCCATGACCCTTGAAGAACAAGAGATGTATATTTCTTTTCTAAAGCAAAATAAAGATATTTTTTCTTGGAATTATACAGAGATGCCTGGCCTTGATCCTGATGTTGCCACCCATCATTTGGGTTTGCCAAAAGAACATCGAGGATTCAAGCAGGCCGCGAGAAGAACACACCCAACCTATGCTTCCAAAATCGAGGCTGAAGTGGATAAGCTTATCAAAGCTAACTTCGTCAGAGAAGTTCAATATCCCAAGTGGTTGGCTAATATTTTCCCTGTAAAGAAAAAGAACGGACAAATTAGGGTTTGCATCGATTTCGGAGATCTTAATCGGTATTGTCCTAAAGATGATTTTCCAGTTCCGATTACAGAACTCTTAATTGATACGACGGCTGGCTATGAAGTACTTTCTTTCATGGATGGGTATTCTGGATATAATCAGATCCGAATGGCCCCAGAAGATGAGGAATATACAGCCTTCAGAGCTCCTCAAGGTGTGTTTTGTTACCGGGTGATGCCCTTTGGTTTAAAAAATGCAGGTGCAACATATCAACGCGCCATGTATCGTATCTTCAAACCTTTTTTAGGGAAATTTGTTGAATGCTATGTAGATGATCTGGTGGTTAAATCCAAACAACGTTTTGATCACTTGGATGATTTGGAAGTCATATTCCACAAGCTTCAACAACATAATTTGAAGATGAACCCCTTAAAATGTGCTTTTGGGGTAACCTCAGGAAAATTCCTCGGCTTTGTTGTACGCCATCGTGGTATTGAAGTCGATCCTGAGAAGACCAAATCAATCCTTGGTATGTCACCTCCTCAGAATTTGAAAGAATTAAGAGGACTTCAAGGACACTTAGCCTATATTCGGCGTTTCATCGCCAATTTGGCAGGCAAAAGTTTACCTTTTACCAAATTATTGAAGAAAGGAGTCACTTACCAGTGGACTGAAGAATGTCAAGAAGCATTTGATGTTCTCAAGAAATACCTCTTAAGTCCACCAGTACTCATGCCACCTATTGAGGGTAGGCCTCTTATCCTCTATGTGACAGCTTTAGAGCGATCATTGGGTGCCTTTCTCTCTCAAAAGAATGATGCTGGGAATGAAAATAGTCTCTACTATCTTAGTAGAACTATGCTTGAAGCAGAAACCCAGTATTCGAGTATTGAAAAATGCTGCCTAGCATTAATCTTTGCAGTTCAGAAACTGAGAAACTACATGCAACATCACGAGGTCCAATTGGTATCTCGTAATAATCCACTTAAATTCATCCTTAGTCGTCCAATGATTACAGGACGTCTGGCAAGGTGGGTGGTTATTTTACAGCAGTTCGACATCCAGTATGTGTCTCAAAAGGCAATTAAGGGCCAAGCTCTGGCTGATTTCCTGGCTGAACACCCTTCAGTGGAAGACACGTATTCAGATATCGAACTCCCTGATGAGGAAGTTTTTTCTATTCAAGAGAGTCCTCAAACATGGGAAATGTATTTTGATGGTGCTTCTAGAAGTCCAACAGGGAAGAAAATGGAAAATCCTAAATTCAACAAAGTTGGTTTAGGAATTGTGCTCATTTCTCCAGATAAGGCAGTGTTACCTTATTCCTTTTTGTTGTGGGAAGGTGGTACCAATAATGAAGCTGAATACCAAGCTCTCATTGCAGGCTTGGAGTTAGCGCTTCAAGCACAAGTGAATCACTTAAAAGTGAAAGGTGATTCAGACCTGGTAATCAAACAAATCAATGGGGATTATGCCATCAGAAAAGAATAATTAATCCCTTTGTATGATTACGTCAGAGAGTTAATGTCGGAATTCCCTACAGAACCGACATTTTCTTATGTCCCAAGATCACAAAATGCTCAAGCTGATGCACTGGCTAATATAGCCACAGCTTTAGCAGATCCAAATCGGGACGAGACAACCATCTGTATTGCCCACCGTCGTGCAATTTCACCTTATGTTCAAGTCAGAACAGAGGAAATTAATGAAATTAGTCCCATTCCTGAACTGTATGGTCATACTACAGGATGGATGTCACCTATCAGGGAGTACCTTCAAAATGGAACACTACCACCTGATAGAGCCGAGAGAGAACAAATTCGGCGACGTGTGGTCAATTTTTCTCTTTATGATGGTCCAAACCACCTCGAGAAAATTCTCTACAAACGTGGTTTTGATGGAGTTCTCTTCAGATGTATTGATGGTGAAGAGACAATGGCTGTCATAAAAGAAGTGCATGCAGGAGTCTGTGGTGCCCACCAGTCTGGACATAGATTGTCTGATCAAATTCGAAGGCTTGGATACTTGTGGCCTTCAATGATACAAGATTGTGTTAATTTCACAAAGAAGTGTCATTCATGCCAAGTATATGCCAACTTCATTCATCAACCTCCAGAGTTGCTTCATACAGATAAATACTCATGGCCATTTTCCACATGGGGAATGGATGTGGTGGGACCTTACCCTTCAGCTACGGCCAAGCAGTTTAAGTACATTCTTACTGCTACTGATTTCTTTTCCAAATGGGCAGAGGCAGTACCTCTCAAAGAAGTCAGTTCTAAATGCATTGTTAGCTTCATCAAGTCTAACATCATTACTAGATTTGGTGTCCCTCATACCATATTGACAGACAACGACACCAACTTCTGTTCTTCTGAGGTAAAGAGATTGTATCAAGAATACAACATTAAGTCCAACCATTCATCTCGATATCATGCAGCGGCTAATGGCCAGATAGAGGCCTTCAACAAGACTCTTTCAAATATACTGCAAAAGATGGTGGATAAAGATAAGAGGTCATGGCCTGATAAACTCTATCATGCTTTATGGGCTTATCGGACTACCACTCGCAATGCAACGCGGTCTACTCCATATTCATTGGTATATGGAACAGAAGCAGTCTTGCCAATTGAAGTTCAATTTCCCTCACTCAGAATAGCCATTTGTGATCAGTTATCAACAGATGAGCAATCCCAAAAGCGGTTGAATGAATTGGAACAGTTAGATGAGAAAAGATTTTGCACTTTGCACCACTTGGAAATCTATCAGAATCGGATAGCACGAGCTTTTAACAAAAAAGTTCGTCTTCATTCATTCATTCAGGGAGAATTGGTATTGGTTCTCATAACACCAATGATACCAGGAAAGAAGCCTCCCAAGCTTGAACCAAAATGGGAAGGACCTTATTCAATACATAAGGTCTACTCCAATGGAGCGTATTCTCTGATTTCAATGGATGGAGAACACATCACGACTCCAACTAATGCCAGATTTCTGAAGAAGTATTTTGTATAAACACAAAATATTGTTCCCAGAACCAAGACTCTTACATTTGGTTCATACAGCAATGGTCCAGTATGACCTTAAACTACAACTTCGTCCAACATGACGTTAAACTGTGTCACCTTTAATGTCCGAGATGACATTAAACTATAATACGTCCAGCATGACGATAAACTGTACGGTCCATGCATATGACCTTAAACTATTCGCACTTATGTCCCTGCAATATGACACTAAACTGTGCAGCACCAATAGTCCTAACTGCAAGACTTTAAACTGCATAGTCCCTGATTTTGTCCTACATGACAATAAACTGTATAGAAGTTCCTATATTTTGTCCGAGATGACATTAAACTATATTGTGTCCTAGAAACATGACATTAAACTGTGTGGCACTTTCATCGTCCAACATGACGTTAAACTCTGTCAGTTCCCTTATCGTCCAACATGACGTTAAACTGTCACATTGGTTACTATTATGTCCTACATGACACTAAACTGTATATGTCCGAGATGACATTAAACTATATTGTGTCCTAGCAACATGACATTAAACTGTGTGGCACTTTCATCGTCCAGCATGACATTAAACTGTAAAAAATCCCCAGAACTGATATCCTCACATTGGTTCACCTTAGTCCTAGCTACATGACTTTAAACTATACAGCACCAGTTCGTCCTTGCTATATGACGTTAAACTATACAGCAATGGTCCCGTATGACTTTAAACTGCATCATCCCTGGTCCATGTATATGACCATAAACTATTTGCAAATATGTCCAGCAAGACGTTAAACTGTGACGTCCTAACTACATGACGCTAAACTGTATAAAAGTCCCTCACGTCCGGAAAGACGTTAAACTATATAATCATCAAAAGTCCAGCATGACATTAAAACTGCACAATCCCCCTTTCGTCCAATATGACGTTAAACTATATTGTCCCCATCGTCTTAACTACATGACGCTAAACTGTACAGAAAGTCCCTTTTTTATGTCCTACATGACATTAAACTGTACATCGTTAAGGTTGTTATTACCTCTTGTTTCTCACACCGAGTATGACTCACGTGAGCTTAGATGGAACATCAACCATAACACTCCCTTTGGGCCACTAACCATGTGTAAGTCCCAACAATATTTTTTATTAGATCATTGTCCACAAGAACAACTTGATCATTGATTCATTCTTTAATTGAACTACACGGACTTTGATCCTTGCCCTCCAGGCTGGGTATGCAGGCAACCTCCCAAAGGTTCAAGCCCAAAAACAATCTCTTCACATTGGTTCACCACCATCTCATATGATGATGATTTGTGAAACCACCCCTGGAATCAATATCTTTACATTGATTCACTTTCGTCCTTGTTATATGACGTTAAACTATACAACACTTTTGTCTGGTATGACAATAAACTACAATATTCTTTGATTTCCTCATTTGAGAAGGAACCATTATTAACATTGATTCTTTTTCAATCATGGTTTTCATTTTCAAAAAGACTACGTACATACATGGTAATGCCTAAACTTTTTATCTTAGGTTAAAACCATCATTGCACTAAAGTCCCCTTTCACCCTTCACATGTACGAACCAAATTTGTACAAAGGGTAGTTCTAGAACTACGTGGACTTGATTCCCATCCTTATGGGATACGTAGGAATATTCGAGTGTCCCTCGAATCCAGTCCCAAGTCTTTTGGGCCTAACCCCAAATTTCACTTTCAGTCCCTTGGCTGAAAAGTCTTCATGAAAACACACACTGTGTATTCATTATTATGGTCCGAATTCTATGACCCTAAACTAAGATTACTCATACTTTCGTCCTGCACGACGTTAAAATACATTTCAAGAACTACGTATGGCTTGATTCTCATTCTTATGATATACGTAGTGAAGTCCAAGTTTCAATTCAGGACCCAGCCACAACATGATTATGGTTTTCATTGACCTATGTATCTCTATATACATTGGAAAATACCCATCTTTATGTATTATAATCCTAACCTTAAATATTTTCAGATCTTCATAACCCTTTTCATGACTTCTAGTCACAAAAATGTCAAACTTCTGAGAATTCTTTTGCCTGACTATGCAGCACGTGCCCATAGGTGGCCTTGCATAAACAGTCCACATAAAAGACTTGTCAGCCAAGAGATGCTATTTATTTGACCATGCAGCCAATGCCCATAGGTGGCCCTGCATGTTTTCAACCCCCTAACAGGTTTGTTAAATAATAGTATCTTCATTCTTGGGAAGAATGCCTCTTTTGTCCTTATTTGTCTTAAACGACAGTATGTAGGGATCCGAAAAAATAGCCATCCTTAACGTATTTTTCCCATATCCTTTTTCATGATCTGAAAGTATTCAAGTCTATGGTTTATTCTTCTTCCCTACGTTTGGGTCAGACCTTCGTAGGAGTGATATTCATCCAGTTCTTCGATATTCTTGTTTGGAAATATCTTCTCCATATTCAAGTACCTCTTTCCATACAACAAACTCTATGCTTTAGAAAATTTGAATCTCCATAAACTTTCACTAGCTTTTAGCACTAGGAAAGTAAATTTATGGGAGTTCTTTTTCCCGACTATGCAGCACGTGCCCATAGGTGGCCTTGCATAAACAATCCACATAACAGACTTGTCATCCAAAAGATGCTATTTTATTTGACTATGCAGCCAATGCCCATAGGTGGCCCGGCATATTTCAACCCCCTAACGGGTTTTGTTAAATAATAGTAACTTCATTCTTGGAAACTACTTCTTCTAATGCCTTTTAGCTCTTTTTCATATCATTCCTCAGATTCAAATATTCTTAAGCCATAGTTTACATTTTTTCCCTCATACTTGAGTATGGTAATATGTTTTCAGATAAATTGTCAAGTAATTGAATCCATTTTTTCTTTTTAATCCATTTCCAGTCAAAGCTATTTCGACCTTAAACATTAGCCCCTTTATGTCCGGCTTGTATGACTTTAAACTGCCCACACAAAAGACAAAGGAACTCTGAATAAAAGTCAAGTTCCAGCTCACTAAATATACATTTTTTTGTATGATTTAGGTAATATTGAGCAGTTAAAAGGTTCAAAGTTTGTAGGGTTATTTGTAATAATCCTAGTAAAAATCAAACTATGCTTACTAAGCCCATTGGCTTAAGTAAATTTGAAGCAGGTAATGGAAGAATGCAGGTACAAATGATTGAAGACAAAAGTGTTTTTCATTGATACACAAGAGTTAGAGGGACATCCACAGACTGGAGTCTCTTCTCTTCTTTCAAGAATTACAAGAGGCTTTCAACATAACACTTCATTTGATTTACGGCATCCCGATTTTCATTAGAAACCACCTAGAATTCATTCATTCAACTGGATACAATAAGAGATGCAGTGATACCAGCTCTTCTTGGAACAATTGTAAAAGGATGTTCTTGAGTGCGGTTTGAGAAAATTTTCTACTGATCAAACAGTGACTCTGTTTCTATCCAAGAGACTTGGAAGATGGATACATGGATTTGAGAATGGAGCATTGGAAGTAAAGAGCCATTTTGGAGAGAGTACTCTTTTCAGATATTGCTCTAATACCATGTTTGTCTTCTCTCCACCAACTGGTAGTGGAAAACATTTCAGCCCATGGGTTTTCCATTTTCATATCTGCAAGGAAATGGCATAGAGGAAGAACTTGATAGTTCACACCATTATTGTTGCTCTTAATGCACAGCATAACCGAAATAGAGGAGTAGCAGCGCAGCTGCATCTCAGGTGTATAATTGTTTGCATTTGGAACATTGACTCCTTGCAGATGACCATGACCACACATAAGCAGATGGATGCTCTGTGGAAAAATAGGATGATATTTCTTCAAGTACTTAGCCAAATCTGGGAGAGTGCTGTCGCAGATATCATAATAATCATGGCCAATAATGTTCATCATGTCATCAATCCGCTTGCTAGCCAGTTCATCAGCCGTTCCAATTCCCTTGGGAACCATTGAATCTGCACAAAAGTTGAACAAATTAAACTCTTAAATGGGTTTATTTTTTCATAAAATTTGTGAAAGAATTCGGGAAAAATGGCTAAGGCATTAAGGCGCACAAGTATGGAGATGTTGCGAAAGTGTCTTGTGTACCGCGCTAGTTTTTGACGCGCACGTATAAACCGCGCAAGTACAAATACCTTTACAGTGGCGCGACATCGAGGAAAACCCTAGAAAACAGAGCAACTTGCGCGGTCAAAGTGACCTGCGCGGCGAGAGCTCGAGAAGGGATGATGTCCGGAAATCCGGATACTTGTACGGAGGTGAGGCCGTATATTTATAGGCCAGGGGGCCTATCTACGCGCCGCATCCAGAGCGCTCAATGCCTGCGCGACGAAGACTTGCGCGCCGAATTCTGTGCACTGAAGACTTGCGCGCCCCCCTTTTCCTTTTGAGGAATTCAATTTCCTCAAAGTCAAATCCTCATTTCTCTCCGGATCCAACTCTGAGGGGGGACTTTTGTTGACGCTCCTTTCGTCACAGAATCTAAAAATCGGAAAAGGGGAATATCTGAGTCCAATGTGATTCATCCTTTGAAGAAACATCAAAAATCGACAAAGGGATGCACAAGGAGAACATTGCCCATATATCGCGCAAGTTTCCTCTTGGTCACGCAAGTACACTTGCGCGCCGCCTCAATACTTGCGCGACTCCTCATGTTCGTGCAAGGGACTTGCGCGACATATGTGGTAACCGCCTGGTAACCGCCCAGTAACCGCCCGGGGACTTCTTTTGCCTATAAATAGACCTTGTGGGCCCCCCATTCAAGAGGATCTTTTTCCAGAAACTCGGATTGAAGCTCCCGACGCCCAAGTCTCTTCTCAAAGCTTCCGGAACACTTCTAAGGTAATTTCTTACCTAGAATGGAAGATCTAAAGAGAAGAAGGAAGGCCTAAGTGTTGAAACTTATCAAACACTTGCACGCCGACTTAATTCCTTCAATATAACTTGCGCGTCCCTCTTCTGGAAGAACCTTAAGAGGATGGTAAAGGGTTTTATAAAGAGTCGCTCAAGTATTTCAATACTGGTTGAAAATCACGCAAGTACCCCTAATGTCGCGCAAGTATACTTGCGCGACCAATACTTGCACGCCGCCGCAGGACTTGCGCGCCTTTCAAGACTTGCGCGCCCCTAGCTTTTTGGGTGCCCATCTTGCCCATTTTTACCCTTCTTAAGCCATTTCACCCTTCCTATTCAAGATTCAGTCTTCAAGATACTCTTCAAAGCCATTTATGGAATGATTTCTTGATTTGACATCCTTATCTGAAAGGAATTCTGTGAAATATCTCTCAAAACCTAGTGATTTAAACATCTTTATGTCACCAAAGATTGAGAGTTCATTCATTTCAACCTCATCCTTTAAGATGAGAGAATCCTAACCTGGGTCTCCTTTTCAAGAATAAATCCCCAGTTATAAAAAACCTTTGATCTGGGCATCTTCCTCAGGAGTAAGCCCCAATCAAAGTCCTCTAATCTTGGGCATCTTTCTTAAGAATAAGCCCCAACCTCAAATATGGGGATCTTTCTTAATAATAAGCCCCAACCTCAAATATGGGCATCCTCTTCAGGAGTAAGCCCCAAACCTTAATCCTTAACCTGGGTCTCCTTTTCAGGAATAAATCCCCAGTTATAAAAAACCTTTGATCTGGGCATCTTCCTCAGGAGTAAGCCCCAATCAAGTCCTCTAATCTTGAGCATCTTTCTTAAGAATAAGCCTCAATCTCAAATATGGGCATCCTCTTAAGGAGTAAGCCCCAAACCATAATCCTTAACCTGGGTCTCCTTTTCAGGAATAAGACTCAGTCATAACCTTGGGCTTCCTTTTCAGGAGTAAACCCCAAGTCCCCTAACCTAGGCTTCCTTCTCAGGAATAAGTCCTAGTCATAAATCTTGGGCATCCTTCTTTGGAGTAAGCCCCAAGTCTCTTAAAATTTCTCTTAACCAGTCATAAATTACCTTTGATTTGGGTTTCCTTTTCAGGAATAAAACCCAATCATAAGTCCCCTCCTAACTTGGGCATCCTCCTTAGGAGTAAGCCCCAAGATTAGAGTATTCAAATCTCCATGAAGCACATATAACTTTGTGGACCTTGTTCTTGGATTTTCTCCCTAAAAGTAAATCCTAAACCTTCGTCTATCTGGGCAGTCATCTATACATAAGACCCAAAACAAATTCTTATGATTGCATCTTTTATGGCACAATTGTCTAAATTTTACCAATACCTCTTGTTTCTCACACCGAGCATGACTCACGTGAGCTTAGAGTGTAAAAGTAATTATGACATTCATCTTTGAGCCATCAATCATAAAACATCATATCCCAGTCCTCGAACTACGTGGGTTCTAATTCCTTTTTCAAAACAAAGGATACGTAGGTAGCCCATTTATGGGTTCGATCCCAACATTGAAATAATCTCTGTCCTTCTGAATGACAATAAACTTCAAGTGCCCCACTGAGTGGCTTTAAAACCAGCCTGGTCATCAAAATGACCAAGAGACTTTTATATAAATATTTTGAAGGATACCATTGACCAAGAATCTCTAAAAAAATATAGATGATTCTATATTGATGAAGAACCTCGAATACATATAAAAGATTCTCTAAATTTCTTTCATATTTAATCATTGATTGTTAAAACTAAAGGAAAGCTCATTTTATACTTGGTAACGTAATAAGGATTCAAGAACTTAACTTAAATCTATAAAGAGAGTCCCGGAGTAGACAATAATTCCCCTAAAAAAGGTGTGATGAGTCCGACCCCCCATCCTCTCGACCAATGCAAATTCCTAAGCCTCATTATCCCACAAGCTAATGAGCGCCTTCCTTTGGAAAGTAGGTCCAAACGGATGTGGAATCATTGGATGTTTCCGGTTCTACGAACAAACCCGTTAGAAACCGATCGGAACGTTTGAATCTCCCGTCCAGGAGGTCATCCCCGGATTCCGCGTGAAACACTCACATTCTAGAAGTATGAGGATGATGCGCCTTGTTCCTGCCCCGTCCCTAGACATGGAGGATCTAGGTGAGGGTTTCGTTGTTGAGTCGTATTCTTCCTCAGAATATTAGAAGAATACTGGTTTAATCTCAGTTTCAATATTCTCAATATTGTTTTTATAGTGGTGAGACACATCCACCTGCCCCAGGAGGGTTCTTCAAGACATGGTATATTTATGACACGAGGGAGACCTCCAGCCGTAGTAGTGGTGGGGCAGGTTGTATTTCTACTATAGTGAGCTGGGGTGTGAGGACCACCTAGAAAAATATCAAAGGGAACACGGGGAGGACCTCTGTTCCCACTTAATGATTCATGGAGGGAATCTCCATGGATGGTTCTTTACCAGGTAGGTCCTCCAATGGAGCTAACAGAAGCACGGGTAGGACCTCTGTGTTGGGGGTTAGTGAAGCAAAGCTGACCTTCACCCCTCTGATTTCTGAGGTGAGTAGGAAGATCACTAACAACTATATGAACATGGGGAGGTTACCCCTACTTGAGATTGACCAGATGTGTAACATCCCCACATCAGCGACATATGGTAAGAGGAACAACTCCATACCCGATTCAATGAGCATGAGAGAGGACTATGAACTGAGTGTCGATGCCACGAGGGGGACCCTTATTTAGATTGAAGGTGGTGTGGGGTATACCTCCATGTTGATATAGTAAGCGGGGAGGGCCCACATTCTAAATGGGGGCGGTACGAGGAGGACCTCTATACTAGGTGTCGTTGCGGTGGGTCAGTCCACAGTAGCCACTACCTGCATCGGCGACCAAGATAGTCAACCCAACCAGCTCATAGGGAGGTTGGGGCCTCGATCTGGGTAAGTTATATAATTGACCATACATAGAATACATTGAGGGATGATGATATATGTTTTTAGTGGTGTGAGCTATAGTAGTTTTTTGACTTTGATTCCCCTTGGTATGCAACCTCCTCATCCTTTTCTCGACGCCAGCACTGGGTCAGCCGGACCAGGGAAGGTGGTGCAGGCACGTAGCTTACCTGTTCTTCAGCCAGTGGGACAGGGTGGTGGTGCCGGAGATGCCTAGTGGGGGACCTCCTTGAGATCCACTAGAATGGGATCCTGTCCGGGCCAACTCGGAGATCTCCTACCTCATCGGCGTAGTGGAGGTAGTCATCAAGCCATTCCAGTGATATGCTCATGAAACGATTGTACTTTGAAGCGGTGAGCAGTGGCTCCCTATGAATCACTTTGGGTGGTGGTGGAAATGAGGTTTAGATGCCTCTAAATATTAGAGGGCTCTATCCTGAGTAGGTACAATCCCCTTCTCATTGTATCGGTGGATGAGGTTGTTTATCATCCTTCGTTGAACAAACTAAAAAGGGATGATGGTGCTTGGACGACTAACGGTTGTGGATGTGGAAGCAGTCACAAAAGCGGTGGAGCCACGTGGGATTGTTTCATTGGCACTGCCCTAGTCCCTGCTTCGGTGGGTCGTTGGCAATTAGATTCCAGAAGCAGTATCTTAGTTCCTAGACTTTGGTTAGATTGAACCATCAGTACTAATATAAAGAAATCGACGTCTAGTTCCCCAATTCCATTCTGTCATCCACGGCTGGTAAGAAGGATCTATGATGACAACTTCACCGACCGATATTTCCAAGGTTTTAGCTGCCCCGACTTCTGGTGAGTTTCACGCCGGGCCATCTATTTTCTTGGAGGGACTCAGTGTTGGATTACTATATCTAGTGACACTCTAGTCCACTAATGTCTAAAATGATATTAATCTCCTCATTTAAGAAAAGAACTTCATTTTGGGGTTACCATTTATGATTTTGACAGTTTTTTTGGGGCGGGTGCATCCATCTTTTTTGGAGGATGAGGACACGCTAATTGTTTCCCCACATTCCCACTTTCCCAAGGTGGGCAGCATCTGCCACTTGTTCAGGGACATTTTCTCCTTGAACAAAATGGGATGATGTGATGTAGATTCCTCCGTCCATGGATTCCTCCTCGGAAATATTCACCTTGTACAATTCTCCCTTATATATTAAGGCATCTATGAAACTCATCCTAGTGCCATATCATCATGGATGTCGGTTAATTACATTGCTTCTGTTGGGACAATCCAAGGGGTCTGGATATGGAATCAACCTTCGGTCATGGGAGTAGTCACGTTGGACATAACTGGCATGTCTTGATGCTGGAATAGTAGTGTGTCTAGTTTTCTTCCCCTTATTATAGAGCTTATCAATGTCGTGAAATCCCAAGGAATCCCAGGTCGATTGCTGGGAATTATAAGCTATGATATGTCTTTGAGGTTTTTCTCAGCTTCCCATGTATAACAAGGGGCATGTCGGAGGTTTAACGTCTAGAGAATATAGATTGAATTGATCGGAACACTGACTATAGTGGATTAGATGGATTCAACTCATGGAGGTAACGCTGATTTTGGGGCCAACATGTGGTTAGTTATCTGGGTGCTACTAAGATATGTGAAGAGGTGAATTGACATGATCTCACCAGGATGTGGCGGCCCGGGTAAAAATCAAGATGGATAATGGAAGGTTATATTAATTGGATGGATAATGGGATGTATTTTACTCGATGGCGATGGTGATGTTGGGATTATGCCTTGAAGAGACCTCTTACATATCCCTGTTGTATGGAATAAAAGTCCATGTAGTTCAATATGGGGTATAGGATCAGATTGTGCACCAAGCACAATGACCCGATGATATACTGGGTCTTATGCGTGGTTAGAATCCCGAGGTTGGCCCGATGCCACGGGGACGGACCAAATATATGGGTCCCAATAATGGATGGAGATGAGATGGAGTCAAATCAAGGGAGATGGTGATGTTGGTATTGAGCTTCAAAGAGACCTCCTATGTATCCCCGTGGAAGGGAATGAAAGTCCATATAGTTCAGGATGAGGTATTGGATCAGGGTGTGGGCAGAGGACAATGACCCAATGATATACCGGGGATTACGCGTGGTTAGTAGCCTGAGGTTGCTCTGACACTAGGGGGATGGACCAAATATAAGGGTCCCAATGGAAGGGATGACAATGGCATACCGCTGGGTTGGCATTTACAACGACTCATCGCTGAATGGGGATTACAATGGCTTTCCACTGGATGAGGTTCACAATAGCTTACCACTGGGTATGGGATCACTATGGTTTACCACTGGATGGGGTTTACAATGTCTTACCACTGGATGGGGTTGAACCTTATGGAGGCTTCCTTCGTACCATGTCTGGGAGACAGGGATCATGGTCCATGTAGTTCCAGCGGGTATTGTTTAACGTTGTGTGGGATGGAAATGGGGATGCAGTTTA
The DNA here is from genome assembly GCA_963277665.1 of Viscum album. Lineage (NCBI taxonomy): Eukaryota > Viridiplantae > Streptophyta > Magnoliopsida > Santalales > Viscaceae > Viscum > Viscum album. The sequence continues at coordinate 944,224,113 of OY728129.1, forward strand.
ACATCATACGAGATGAAGGTGAACAAACATAAAGGGGGTTGGAATAAATGGGTGTTGGGATTGAACCTTAGGGAGGTTTCCTTCGTACCTTGCCTTGGTATGGATCAATGTCCACATAGTTCAAGATGGGTGTGGTGAACCGACATTAAGGGGGTCAGAAAAAACAGTTGTTGGGAATGAACCTCTGGGAGGATTTCTATGTACCTTTCCGTAGAAAGGATAAATTTTCATGTTGTTCGGGATAGTGTTTGGGGCTTACACTCAAGGCTACCCGGAAAATAATGGCATGGTCGATGATTTCTCTAAGCCCGCGTGAGTCATGCTCGGTGCGAGAAACAAGAGGCTGCAATGACCTGATGATCTCGTTGTGAAAGGTGTGTCTATGGAAGTTGAATGGGGCTTACACGTGGTTAGTAGTCCAAAGAGGAAATAGGGGCATACACATTGTTAGTAGCCTAGGGAGATGGATATTGGGACTTACTCTTGGATGGAGGGTCGGTGGTGATAAATCCCAAAGGAGGAGGGATTTGGAACAGAAAAGAAGAGGGCCCTGGTTCCTATCCACCCTCCCCGGTCTTTGGCTAGGAAGAATATATGAGGAGCAGGGATGCCGCCTCCAGCAAGAAATGATTGGGGCCTAGACCATGATTTTTTCTTGTTCCCCGTGGATAGAAGCAACTCCAACAAAGAGGATCTTATTCTGCATGGGGAAGATAACACTCCCATGGAGACGAGCGGGCAAAGAGAATGTCCGAGATGGGGCATCCTGTGTATAATGTACGGGGTGGGGTCACAATTTAACATCATGTGCTGAGGACGATGGTACTTGGCAGTTTAACATCCTGCATCTCGTACTATGTGGGTTCACTCTGCACCCCTAGGACATACATAACTGATACCCACCCACCCTTGGGGATGGAAAGGCATCAGCAACAACGTGGTGAGGGGGTGCTATGGAATGCTCCATTGAGGGGCCCACAGTATCATGGCTATTCGAAGAACAAATAATCATTAGTGTGCCTATGTGAAAATAATGAGGTGAAGTAACATAAAGGGGAGCACCACCCATGTGATCTCAAAATTACATCGTGCAAACTTGGAGGGTCACACGGGAAAAGGGCACACAACACCGATGTGTTGCACATAAGAGGGGCTCAGACATGGTTCCATAATTTAAGGATGGAACACGTAGCACAAAAATAAGGTGTTGTAAAATATTAGAGGTTGCGCGCAATATGTATGTTGTGTGCGCAAGCTGGAAGGGTGCACACAAAATGAGAGGCTACATGCAAGATGGAATGGATTCACGCAAAAGAGGTCTGATGCAGGGGGGAACTTGGTCACAAGAAGGTTAGTTTGTGCTCAAATGACTTGGGGTAAAAGGAAATGGACGGGGATCATGCCCAGTAGGGCCCATCTGAAGGAGGACCCTAGGGGTATCTGTGGTGCAATATCCAATACCTTATGGCCTTAGTGTTTTCACGTAGTCATGGAAGAGATATATTTTGCACAGAAGAGCATCACTTCTTCTTCTATCACCATCCTCGAAGGGCAGGGAGACCCTTCCTTTTATATTCAATGACCTTTGAGGCTGTGAGTAGGGGGCGCTACATGAAATCTCTTGTTTGACATCGCATTTGGTGGACAATAATTTGCATCCCAGATGAATCTTGGTGATCCTTCCAGACTTTTGCGCATCGACCCCTTTTGCGATTTTTGGGGGGTTGTTGTGGAAGCCTACCTTTGGCGTTTCATGGGGCATTTTGGGACCCTTTGACATTGAATTAGGTGCACAAGATTTTGTGTGCCATTGGGTGCTTTCGTGCTTGGGCCTTGACTAATTTTAATGTGCACAGGCAAGCAAGGGACGCTTTGATTTCGCATTGGGTGCGCAAGCTTTTGTACGCTTGGAGGAGTGTTGCTTGTAACCCCATGCAATTGCATGCTATTGTATTTGGTAGATTCAGAGGGGTTTCCGTGGAAGCATTCAGGTGACATAACATTGGGCATGCAAGATTTTCCACGCCGGAGGGACTTTTTCATGCATCCCTTGAATCTTGTGCACACCTACCTCCTAGGTCGCAGAATCTTTTTATTATCTTCCAAATACATTTATTTCAGTTTATCATACCAATGCAGTCCGTATTCAAAATTTGGCATCAATAGTTAAGAAAAATATTTTCATCGCAATAAAAAACTATGTAGAGAAAGAATAAGTATTGTATCATAGGATCATATACCTATTAAATATTTGGTATCAATAAAGCATATTGTTCTATATGAAAATTATTTTCAAATATCAAATGGAACATTTAAAGGGGAAAAAAATTTCTTCTTTGGAATAACTTCCTTAAAAGATTAAAAAATAAAAAATATTATATAGAAAATTTTCATTGAAAAACTGTAGAAACAGGTAATGTAATCATTAAACAATTTACCAGTAATGAATGTGTTAAATACCAGTCATTTTATACACAACAAAATTAATATTTCTTTTCTATTTTCAAGAATATTCACAAGGGCCTTATTTAGAAAATGATAAGTAGATTACTTTTGAAAAATTATATAAAAAATAACATCGTGGTGAAAATGTATTCAAATAATAATTATATAATTGTAAAATATTTCATTAAAACATTTTGATTAAATATTTTCATAGAAGAAAAAAAATTTTTGACTGAAGAGAGAAAAAAATGTTTTCCTTAATTTTTTTTTAATATTTAGAAAATAAATAGGGGAAAATAAAATAACAAATTTTTATATTCATGAAATATACATATGAGAAGAAAATAAATGTGTTTCTAGAGATATGGATCATAATATTTCAATATCAGAAGAATAAACATAAACTATCATAGTAAACAATGAGATTGGAAAATAAAACCTTTACCACATTGGTACATTTTGAATAGTAATCCATATGAAAGAAAGGAACTTACATGGATAAGAAAATCCCAATAATTTTCTAAATAAGAGTCATAAAATGAATTTATGGGAATAATATACAACACTAAAAAGTTATTAGTGGGGAATATTGTATATTTACTAAGGAAATAAGAGTTAGACAAGAATCCCCTTGTCACTTGGGGAAATTTTGATCATAAGATCAATAAATTTATAAAATAAATTGAAAATTTTAATATCATTAAAAATTATATTAATTATTTAAAATTTAAAAGGTATATTATATACTCTTCCGAAAATAAACGAGTGGTGAATATGGTATTTCTCTCCCATAAATAAAAGAGAGATAGGAAATTGCTCACCATTTTGGATACTTTTGAATCAATAGCCCCATTATAGAATAATACAAAATGAAACATGAAATATCCTAATAATAAATAAATTTATAATATAAAATTTAAAATTTTACAGATATAAACAATATTAAAAATTATAGTTTCATAATATATCATATTCCCCAAAATAGATGAATTGAGATGAAATTACCTAACCTCAAGTATCAAAATTCTTCAAACACTTTTGATCCTTATGTATAATAAATGTATATTTATTATAAATATATTCAAGTACTAGTATGATATATATCATAACATATATGATTTTCTTATAACCTTTTATCACTCATTTACTAACTATTATTTATTAAAATCACATTCTGAGTAATAACTACGTTGTTTTTTATGTATGTTTTGGCTTTGTGTTTTCAGTACTTTTGATTTAATCATTATTTCATAATATCCAGAATTTAAACATGATATAAAAATAATATTTATTCATTATTTATTTATTTATTTATTTTAATCCAGAATATTTTTATAAAAAATTAATTATATCATGCATGGAGATGGTATGTTGTATGTTTGAATAAATCTACTTTCCATTTCCTTGACAGATGGAAGGAATAAATGGTAAATAATATATAACCTTTAAAGAATAATTTTAATGTAATATATATCATATATATTCACTAAATATGTATTTATTACAATCAATGTCAAAAAAAATAAAAATGTGTCACATCGCTTCATAGACGCAGTAGTCTACACATACGCCTGAGCGACATTATCGTTTTCCAGAAAAATTGATAGGTAAGATGTTATATGGGATATTATAATTAGAAAAGTATAATTATTTCATAAATATCATATATAAATTTTAAATTAATCATTATATCTAGACAAGGGAGGTGATCATGGAAAATGAATTACATCGGTTCATGAGGAGATCGACCTCCTTATAGAGGATCGACATGTTTATTTCCCACTCAAAGGGGGAGGAGATAGATATTGATTAATAATTTAATGAAATATAATAATAGTATATAAGATATATTTATGTTTTTATATCACAATATTTGAATCTTATTTTATGGTTTTGGGAGAATAAAAAATAAAAACACTAGGTTTAGGAAAATACATCTTCTTCAAAAAACCACTTTAGGTGAGCACTGAAATCCTTCATACAAGGGATTTATAATCAAACTATGTCCTATAGAATGTGGGTATAAAATTAGGTAATAGAATATCATTGTTATTGGATCCAAAAATAGGCTTTGGGAGTGTGAATATAAATGTATTATGGTCCTATTTTATATGTGGGGGGGAGAAGACCCAAATGGAATATTTGAAAAGAATAAAGGGATAACTACGTTTTAAACCAGCTAAAACGTGCCAAAATTAATCACTAGTAAATATTATAGGATGAATATTTTTATTAATAAATTTTTATCTTAAAATATGATAAATATCTATGATTACATTATAATAATAAATGGTGGGTCCCAAGTGCATCCCCGCTAATAATCATCATTCTCTATATCATCATAAAAAGATATATCATATTTATGTTTAAATATCATTTTTCATGAGTATATAATTATCAATGAGATTAAATATTCAAAAATTACATGAAATTATCATTTCAATTAATCAATTTCATTGAAATTATATCATCTTTGTAATTTATCATAACTCAATATTTTCAACTAATTTTTTTATATGGAACATATAATTAATTATCTGAGTAAGGATGGATTTTTATTTTTCTTAAAACTCATGCATAACAACCAAACACAATTTTTTTCAATTATTTATTCTCATTGTTCACATTTTATCAATAAAATTAATTCATGGAACAATTTTCACATCAATTATTCTTCACTTATTCATTAATAACTCAACAGTATCTGTGATAGTAAGAATATAATCATAGTTTGAGTGCGAATGATCATTAAAATATGAAAAATACACTTAGATGTAAATTCAAATATGACACATCAATCCCCACTATCAATATTCTCCTAATACTATGTTTTATAGTTAATATACAGATAAAAATGTGTGTTAGATATTGTTCAATCTAAGGTCATTCCACTGTTTTTAACCCCGTATTTTTATTATTCTAACATGATAAATACTAAACAAGGAATTCAAATTTTAATCAACAATTTAGTTTTCCAACTACTCTATGAAATTATTATATAAAAATTATTTAGAATTAATATTTTGATAATTTTAATTTATGTAAGTCATTTCATTCATTCAAATCATGATTGATAAAATAAATATTATTATTCATAAATTTTATTTATCCACCCACCATACAACTAATTTAATCACATCAAAAAACATACATAAAATAATATATTGGGTAATTCCTATGAAAGTAATTTTATTAAATCGTTTAGGAACTTTTATATATAAATAGTATAATTTTATAGTAAATTATTATAATCCTAAAAATTATTATATAACATTAAATATATGGAATTTAAAAACATAATAAATTTAATGAAATTATCAAAATATCATTAAACCTATTGTTTTATCAAATATTACATTATAAGTACCTTATTTGACGATGAACCCACATAATAGTAATAAAAATTATAAATCGAGGGATTTATTTTATAAAATATTAATATTAAAATGTGATTAAATGTATAATTGTAAGGAATAACTGTTTTTTGTATTTTTAGTTTTTTGTGTTCTAAATTCTGGTGAAAATTCATTCAAAAAAATCCTAATATATATTGAGAATAATTTAAATATTATTTTTTGATTTAGAGTAAACCTGGAAAAAATTTGGATTGATTTTGGAATGAAGGCCTCGTATATTTTACAATATTGTGCAAGAAATAGTGTGGTGGTGGAAAACCTCTTAAAATGTATTCAGTTTTTCTTTGAACGTTTGAAGGAAATAAATGGTATAATTAATGAGATTTTATACCCTACAATGGCATTGTGAATGTAGTTTTATCAAGGTAAATAGTAAATTATTCTGTAATACATGTATTGGTAAATTATCGTGTTTATTAAAGATAAAGTAAAAAACGGGATCCAACGTTTCAAAAAGGAATTTAAGTAACCAATATAAATTTTATAAATTCTTGAAAAAATATTGAATCCTAATAATGGAGTACTACTTATCATTGGGATCATACATGTGATTCATTGAAATGGGTATCTTGAGTTTTCTATGTTATGGTGGAATGCATTTTTTTAAATTATTTTCATAAACTTTTTGGATACTAGAAATAAGGTGTGGAAAATAGTATTTCAATGTTTTTTATCTTAAAGGAGACTATAGAATGTTTATATGTGTTTGATGATGTGAATGAAAATTCCATGATCCAAAATTGATAGATTTTTATAATTATATATATTTTAAGGTTGGGTATTTAGGGGTAAAAATTTTAATAAGACTTTTAAAACATGGTGGATCCATGCATGAATTGTAGGCAGATCATCCATAAAATATCTTTATTTCATGTTTCCTATCATTAAGTGGATATTTTACGGATTGGATTGATTGTATTTGACATAATTTTGAAGATTTGTTTTAATAATTTTATAGCATAATTAAGGAAATTGAATATCATAAACCAGATAACATAGAGTTTCAAATTATAAATTTGATATATAATCCATTAACAAAATAGGATAAAAATGTGACCCTAGAGACAAATTCATATAAATAATTTCAGATATTGATTTAAAGGGAAGAATTGAGTGGATTTATTCCATGTACTTTATATATTATTTTTATAGAGATTCATCACATTGATGAAGGATAATTAGATTGTATGACAATAAATGTTGTAATTCCTATTCATGGTTCATAGAATATGAAGGTGTCTCTTGATGTATCAGTGATATTTATAAGTGAGTGAGAACAAAGAGTTAAATACCATTTTGAGTCTTTTAAACAAATAGGGTCTATATGACCTCTCTGATTTTTTTAATAATAAAAAATTGATCTTAATAACTTTTTTGAAGTAATTATTAAATATTAACTACTCAATGGATATATCCTAGTGTGGGTGAACCAATTAAAATTTTCTCATTTCACTTTTTTATGCTCTATCACCTCCCTATTTTTTAGTGTAGGAGAGAATATTGCATCAACCCATAAAAATACATAATCTATTAAAATTGTTGTTTAAAACAGACATACCCTGACCCCCACCCCCACCTCTCTGGGTATCTTCCTTTTATAGGGCCAATAATAATTCAAATCCCTCTAAAAATGAATTACTAAAAAATAATTCCAATGATTAAAATTAAAATTTTCAATTTTATTAATTTAATTGCATATTTTAATTATTTTATATTGACATTACCTCACCATGTGATGTAATAAGAGAAATGGCTTACCTTATCTGGATTGTCCATGATTTTAATTTCTATACATCTTAAAATGATTCTCCTATTTTTTTCACTTGGCATCAATTTAACATTTTCGAAAATTGTTAACCCCTTTTTATAAAGTTTTTATAATTAATTTATAACTCAAAAATGAAAAAAAATTATTCATTTGACTTTTTAACTAATTATTCTAGACACTCTTCCTCAAATTATTCAACGCATTTCTTGGTTTTTTATACCTTTTATTCCTCATTTTCCTAAAATTTTTGTAACTCAACCATGAAAAGATTTTTTTTATTTATTTATTCTACTTTAGCATGAGAAAGAGTATCATTATTCATATATTCCATCAAGGATTATATGGTTTCTTCATTATAGAACTCCCTTCATTATAAATTCATGTTTTTATACACCATTTATTTATTCCTCATCTTTGAAATCAAATACAACATTATTTTTAGAGAATTACTGAAATTTTATTTCATAAAACTCGTTATTTACATTCTATCCTACACAAATATAAACGTCCCTAAAATGACCCACTACCAATAAATTCACCAGTTAAACTCTACATTTCTCTAGTAGTGAGCCGTGATTGATTAAATAGACTAAGGACATAATTGACTTTATTCTTTTATAATATTACCATTTGTTCTGTTATTCTCTTGGATATTTCAAATAACTCATTTTCTATGAACAACATTCTCTCTAAACCTTCAGTCATTAATTTTTGTTTTTTTAACTAGATTTCACTACATATAATGTGTAGTACATAGATTCTAGACTTTCTAATATGGTTGATAATATTCAAAACCCGGTGGTTCATATATTTTATTTGAAAAATTATATTCCCCTCCATTATATAATTATGACCCACATTTTTTATACCTTATTCTCCTTATAGTTATTTTTATGATTTATTGAGATAACTCAATTACATAGACAACTATATGTTCAAACTCATCATGAATATATTATTATTAAACCCATTGAAGAACTCTCATAAACATATTTTTTTCCTGAAAGGATTTCCTTTAATCTAAAACATAGGTAATAGAATAATGCATATAAAAATATAAAACATCAGTGAAATCCATCAAAAATCCATACTTCAATAAAAATATTTTTCAAAATGAAAAAAATATAAATTCTAAAAAACGATAATTTAATTAGAGTAATGGCCACTCTAAACATTACACTCAAGTGAGGAAGGATCAAAATCCGTATTTTTTGTAATTAATGTTTTAATGTTATATATCATATAGCCTCTAGATAATGATTCTTCATAAAAACTATAATAATGATAGATAAATAAATTCCAATGAATTTAAATCATTAATCTGATCTATTTTAATTGATTATTAAATATATAATTTCATATTTCAGCAAGAGAGCTATGTCACTAAATTAATTTTATACATGTATATGGATTATTCATTATATTATCATATGAAAAACACTATATCTATCTTCCAAATAAGTTCTATAATAGGTACAACTTCATTTATACTCTTTCAACATCTATATCTATCTATATTAAGTCATTTTATGTTGACCATAATTCATGAGGGGGAAATAAAATTTCCATATTTTTTATATATCTTCCTGAATAAAATTTCTGATCTCTATATGTTATTTTTTTTCTCCTATATTGTTAACAAAGATAAATTCTCAAATATACTAATATCTAAAGAGTCCATGAAATGAATTTATAACCAAATTTTGAGTTCAATTCTACGACTTCCTTAATCACAAAGAATATTTTATTACATAACCCCATATTATAATTCAATTTAACTCCCTCTTTATATCGTACTTTATCAAACCAGGAAATAGTCAATCCTATGTATTTTACTACATATTTTTTAAACATTATCTAACGTCATTTGCTTTTTATGAAAATATTTATTCCAAAAATTGCAAAATTTTTAATCTTTCATAGAAATTAAACATTTTTTTATAAAATATAATGTTATTTTCCCTCACATAGTTATTGATCTCATACATAGTTTAATAGTACATAGTGGGAAAATCAATTATCCTTTATGTTTGGTCCTAGTGCATTAAATATTACATGGATTCTTATACTTAGTCCATACTATAAAAATCCGGGTTGGGTAAATTCTTCAACATGTTTAATAATATATTAAATGTTCTAAGATTCATGGCCATCTTTTCTCTTCCTCATAGTTAATTTTGTAGATTATTTTGTTAAAAAAATATCAAAATGTTTACAACCCTTAAGAAATTTATATATAAGTGATATTTTTCCCTTAATCATTAAAAACATATGTATTTTTATAGAAATAATATCAATTTTAATTATAATTCATCACGATGAAAAATGAAAATTTGAGTATCAGATGGTATGAAAGTAATTATGCATTATTCATGTATGGTGTTTGGGTTTAGTATTAATATTATTTGTGGTTTTAATGATAATATAATACATTAATTATGTATTACAACTATGGTGATAGTAACCAACACTGGTAATTTTGATATTGGGATATGTATATCACACTCAATCACATTTTTGGCTCATTTGTATTAGATTTTGTGTTTTATATTAATGTTTTGAGTATGTATTTTTAAGGGATTCACAATTTCTTGTGGTAAAAGTATTAATCAAACCAAATATGTAATTTTTACTGGAGAAATGGATTAGATATAAAATGCACCTTGTGATTATAACTAATGAATCTACGAATATATAAAATAATACTAACATTATAATATATTGATTATGTGGAATATTTATTGGTGTAAATTCATGAAACATGTAGTTTTTTATAAAATTATATTGTGTGTTTTGAAAAGGGTGATGGTTTATGTAGATCTAATAATTAGATTAAATTATTAAATATTATACATTTTTATATCATTGTGTTAAATATAGTTTATATATTAGTAGTTATTTAATTTTTGGCATATTACCATGAGGTTTATGATAAGGGGATGTAATAAGTATTTTATTTTATTCATTAAAGAATATATTCAATGACTATAAAGGATTGGTAGCCATCCTAGAGTGATATCCATTAATAAAAAATACTAAATGTTTTAGGGTAAATCTTTATTCCTGAGATTAAATAATGGTTGGAGGTGGCTATGTTTTCATTTCTATTCATTATAGGTTGAAATAATTCATGGGGATAGATATGTGTTTGTGATTTTTTTAACATATTCTATAATTCTATTAAATATTTGGCTATATCTAAGAATTCTAGAGGTGAGTAAAAGCAGTTAAATTTTTATTTAGTAGATGGGTTCTATTACGTTATATTATGGGTTGAATTTTAGGAACTGGTTTCATTATTTTATTAATTTAAGTAATTATGGAATGTTGAGGTCTTTAAATTTTTATATATCCTTGTGTATGGAGATGCAAATATTCCTTAGGTTCTCTTCTTAGAGTTATTTCACTGATAATATTGTATTATACTTAGATGGAAGACAATTTTTAACTCATGTGGTTTCAATATTGAGGTTTTCCCAATATGTAAATTATAAAACTATAAATAAATGTAATATTTATTTATTTTAATAGAGAAAAAGATAAAGTGTAATTATGGGAGTTAGGCACCAATAAGATCTCATTTATCTTGTTTGGATAGTATGCAACCATCTGGTGGAAACCATGATATTTTATGATTCTCTTTTGGATTCATGGGCCACCATCAGTATTTATGTTCATATTTTAATTTTTTTGTTTTACTAATCTAATTGTGACTTTTAATAGATCACCCCAACTATTTTACTACCCTTAATGAGATTATTTTTTCACAATAATAAATTATTGGGCATCGTTAGGACTATAAATTTAGGGTGAAGGTGAGAGATAAAATCACATAGGAGATTAAAATACTTAGGGATAAATAAAATACCATATTTGAGGTTTAGAAAGGTAGTGATGACAAACCGGATACATGTTTGGTGTTGGAAAACTCTAAGTGATAGAAATATTAATGAAGGAGGGACTATAGATGGATTGAGGTATAATTATCATTTAATCCACACATGATTATATTTTAATTAATGCTGCTACTTCATATTATTTTATTTGGGCCTACCTTAGTTCAAGAGTTAGAACATAATTTGTAGAGTATTTAAATTCTAATAAATTTGGAAACTCCAGTGAAAGGAAATGATAGGTTATATGATGTGTGTTTTTTTGAACTAATTGTTAGATCATATTTATTTCCAGGGAGCATTTTATTTTTACTAATGAAACCATATGATGTTATCCATTATTTGAATTTTCTTTCTTTATACATTATTCTTTTTATTATTATCTCTGAAGTGGGGTTTTATTTTACATATATAGGTATCATGTGGAATTTTTGAGAAAATAATTTTTAAATCATATTAGAGATCGATTGAGCTATAGAGTTTTATATATCAGTAAGAGAAGTTAATTCAATTTTAATATGATGTGTTGATGGAGAAACATCCAAAATATTTGAGGGGATATGATGATGTTTTTTAGAGGAATTTATTAGTTTACCTCCTTGGTTATAGATTTTGTTTATGATAGTGATTCATTTATTATTTTCTTCTATTTTAGGAAATATTATCATATAAAACTTGTAGAGATTAAAATATTTAAAATTTAAATTCATTAAGTATAACGTCGAGGATTAATTTGGAATAGTAAGTCTTTAAGGTATGCTCCAATTTTTCTGTTCCAAATGATGGATAATGATTGATATTATTTGTATATTACTAGTGGTCAAACAATATGATAGTGAAAAATCAATATACCTTTTTCTATGGTATATGATATTTTTTTCCAACTGAAATAGTAAAGTTGATTTACTAATATTGATTTAAGAGTATAATATCATTTGATGTGGTTTAAATATTAGGATTACCTGGATGTATATTTTTATATTATTTTGTACACTTCAAGTTTATTGTGATTTTTTTGGAGTTATGAATGCATTATCTATATTTATTGGACTTATGAATAGTGATTTTCAATATTATGTTAATTATTAGGTGGGGATATTAATTAATAACATTTTAATTTATAATAAGATATAAGTGGATTATATTGGGAACCTCAAGATAGTATTATATTTTTTTAAGAAACATTTATTTTTCAAGAAAAAATTGAAAGTATTAATTCTACACTTTTGATGTTAATTTTTTAGGTTTTATCATTTTAAGTGATGGTGTATTGATGAAACCATAAAATATTGTGGAAATTATTACTCGGAAACCACTTAATAATGTTTCAATGTGGAAAAGTTTTTTATATTTTTATTGTTATTGTAGGATTTTTGAGCCTGGATTTTCTTAGAATAATAATCAATTATCATATTGGACTAAGAAATATATTTCTTTTGTTTGGATGGAATAATTTATATATGCTTATGAATTTTTTTAATTAAAAATTTATGAGTGATATATTTCCTTGTTTACAGAAATAATGTATTTTTCATGTAGTATATTTTAAACTTCCCATTAGTGGCTTAGCTGCTTCATGATGTTGGATAAACTAGTTATTGAATATAGATATTGACTATTTTTCCCATGAATGTTAATAGTTTACTCATGATTTGGATTTTATTGTATTTATATTTTTTCTTTATTTATAGTGGACTTATTTTTTGGATTCTTCATTATTTATGAACATCACAATAGTTCATGTTCTAAATTTATTTACAATAATTTAAATATATGATAGATTATATGGGTTTAATTCCATCTATATTATGATTTCAGGATCATATTTTTTCCAGGAAAGGGTAATGTGGTATCTGAAACGTTCATTTATAAGACATATGGTGATGTATCTCAAAAAGAGAGTGAGTAATGTAAAACTGTATAGTTACTAAAATAATTAAATATTATTTTTGATGAGGTTTATAGGTGGGTAAAAAATTATTTGATGATTGTGACATCGTTATTAGTATTATTGGTAGAGGATCTATGGCTACGAGTCCCCAAAGTGAAGGAGTATGGTGTAACGTCCTGGTTCCGGAAGCCACCCAGAGGTGCCCCATACCCAGTTGGTCACATGGCCTCTAGTGCATTTCCCCAAACGCCAGAGGCTCCTGACTAGTAGTGAGGGCCTTGGGTGTGATAGTGGGAAAACTATGCCCTCAATGGAAGAGTACAAAACGGAAGATAAACAAAAGCAATTGCAAAAGTAGTAAACATCCATAAAAGTGTAAACAATAAAAAATTAAAGACTAGACAATAAACGACTAGGGAACACATATACATATGAAAAGATGCATGATACATATATCATGGAAATCAACCAAACAAGTCACAATGTTGGATACAAACAATACTAATCTAAAGTTCAAAATAAAACAGGTAAACTCCTCGCCATCAAAAGCCATAGATTAGTCCCATGATCTACAGCTCCACAAGATGTCAGGTACTTGAAGTTGAAGGGAACTTTCCCTTATCGAATCACGCAACAATATAATCTATTTAGGCCCAAAAACATATCCAAAACATGGTGTGAGAAAAGGGACCAGTAGAAAACCACCAGAATATTTGTGCCTAACATTTAGTGAATATATGACAGGTAAAAGTACATGAAGTAGTAAACTGGAAAGCACATAGTAGCAACAATCCACAGTTTCAAGCATATAAATTACAAAAAAGTAAGCAGCCACTCAAACAAGTAGAACAACAAGTGACCCTCTAGGTAGTTCTCACAGCCTAACCCCAATGGTTCAACCAACAAGTACCGACAACCCTCTAGGAGGCACACACAGTCTCGCCCCTCTGGTTCATCTACAGAAAGGCTAGACTATCTGGGGATTCACTCACCGTCAATTCCCCCTATAGTATCGTATCGTATAAAAGGCTCTCTGGGTAATCACTCAATGTCTCATTCCCCTTGTTGACCGCGTCAAAGAACTACAGACACTCTGAGGAAGCACTCAACGCCAATTCCCCCTGTTGTCTTGCATCGTAAATTAAAGACACTCTGGAGAATCCCTTACGTCCATTCTCACTATGGTCTGCTATACTAGGTTCTCTCAGTCCTAGGTAAATTCAGCAATAATTGCATCACGTAACGGCCAAATTATCCTCAAGAACTATTTGGCCAGCAGTCTAGAGCATCTCATCAATGGAAGAATAGTCACCTATTCTATAAACTAGTCATGGAACTTGAAAAAGCCTAACAGAAAAAACTAGAACAAATGGTCATAAACAGGAAAACATGCAAGGGAAAAACATCCAAAGCATAATAAATTACCTTATTCACAAGAAAAGTCCTCTACACAGGCATATAAGCAAAGAAAAAAAACAACAAGGGAAAAACAGGAAACACGCAATACCCCATTCAAGGGTATTGGTGGAATTGCACAAAATACTCAAAGAACTTCTACATAAAAGCACAAACCACCTACCTAGATGTTAGGAGATTGATATACTTGAACCACAAGGTGTGAACCTCCTTCGATGGCCATAGATCTACAAAAAACGGACAAAGCGTTCAACCCATGATAACATGAAAAAGAGAAGCAATAGGAAAACAAAGCTCTAGGAGAAGGAAGAGATTACTAATGCAGTTCCAACACAATCGATGGTGGTCGATTTAGAGGACGGATAGAGGATCAGGAGATCATAGGAGATTCATGGCCGTACGGGATACCCTCGGTCTATGAAGATGGAAAAAAAGACATTTCTGGGGTTAAGACACAACCCCAGTCTGTTTAATGAAAAACATTACACGATGTGTAATTTTAGAGTACACAACATATACCAGTCTTTTCTGTACTCTACTTTAGGTGGCCACCACATCACCCCTACATGGTCGTGTGTATGGTCATGACACGGCCATCACAGGGCCTCGAATGGAATCAAAGGACACATTGTGTACTCAAAAAGTACACGTCGTGTGCTTCAAAATAATTTAGACACTCCCCTTTTCACAAAAACACCAGAAAAAGGAAAATGTACCTGAAAAGATTGTCCGAGTTCTTACAAACAACCCCCTTGAAGAAATTCATCCCTGAATTTCCCTAACAAGGCATAGAAGAAGAACCCCTGAACAGCTCCAGCCACTACGATCGCACATTAGACTCCCTCTCCCATGTCCCATCCTGAACTCTCCCTTGCTGCCATAACACTCGTACCAGAGAAACAGACCAGCCATGGACAACCTTCGTACTGCGATGGACAATCTGGATAGCATGCTCCTCAAATGATGCATCCACTTCGAGCTCAGCCTCCTCAGGTTGAATGAAATGAGATGTGTCTGAAAAGTAAAGTCGGAGTTAAGAAACGTGGAAGACATCATGCATAGCCTGATACCTCTGAGGTAACTACAACTGATAGGTTACCGTACCAACTCTCTCCAACACCTCAAATGACCCAACGTAGCTCGGTGAAAGATTACCCTGTCTTAGGATCCTCTTTTGTCCCAAACTCGGTGTGACACACATGAAAACCTGATCCCCGATCTCAAACTCTAGAGGTCATCTCTGCTGGTCAGCATAAGACTTCTGTCGAGACAGTGTCGTAGCCATCCACATCCAAATCAACTCTATCTACTCTTAGGTCTCCTAAACAAGATGAGGTCCCAGCAAAGCTGCCTCTCCTACCTCCATACAACATAATGGTGATCGGCATGGCCTACCATACAATGCCTCATAATGTGACATCTGAATAGTTTCTTGGAAACTATTATTGTAGGCAAACTCCACAATGGGTATATGCTTCTCCCAAGAACCTCCAATGTCGAGAATGCAATCTCGGATCATATCCTCAATCACTTGAATCGTGCGCTCTGACTGGCCATCTGTCTGGGGATGGTAAGTTGTACTCAAAAGTACCTATGTACCCAAAGCCTTCTGAAGTCCATGCTAGAACTGAGTGGTAAATCACACATCCTTGTTTGAAACAATGGAGTGTGGAACTCCCAGTAGACGTATAATATCTCAGATGTACAACTACCCCAGCACATCAACACTGAGGGTCTCCTTGATCAGCAAGAAGTGAGCAAACGTCGTGAGCCTATCGATGACAACCCAAACAACATCATTCCCTTGAGGTGATCTCGGCAAACCAATCACGAAGTCCATCACGACGTCATTCTACTTCCACTCGAGAATGGGTAACTGCTGTGAAATACCTTCTGGTCACTGATGTTCTGCCAACACCTACTAACATGTGGAACACCTCATGACCAAACTAGCAACATCCCTCTTCATACCTAGAACCCAATACTGGAAGTTTAGATCACGAATAATCTTGGTAACACCAGGATGAACTGTCCAAACTGAGGAATGAAAATCCCGCATCATCTCCCCGCGTATTCCTACTAGAACCCATACGCGTCCCTGAAAACGCAATATCTCATCCTCTCCCACTTTCCATCTTGAAATAGGGCCATCTCCATACACACATTCATGTAGAACATGGCCTTCAGAATCTGATAGTTTCCTCATTCATACCAGATCAAGAAGTGTAGAGGAAAAAACTATAGAAGATAGGAATGTCTACCCCTGTCTGTCATGCACCTCCAGATGCATCTCAAAGAACAGAGCAATAAGTTGCCACTCACTGCTGGCTTCCTGAACTACCTGAATCTATGTCCTCCTACTCAACACATCATCCACTTTGTTGTCTTTCCAAGGTGTATAGGCAAGATCAATGTCAAAGGACTAAAGATACTCGACCCACCGAGACTATCTCAGATTCAGATTACACTGAGTGATGATGTACTTGAGACTTTTGTGGTCAGTAAACACCACAAAGTGCTCTCCCAGAAGATAATGTCTCCAACAGCGCAAGGCATGAACAACCACTGCCAACATCAGATCATGCGTCGGGTAGTTCCTCTCATGTTGCCTCAACTGCCGAGAACTGTACGCAACGACTCTATCTCCCTACAAAAGCACAGCTCCCATCCTAATACTTGAGGCATCATAGTAAATAGTGTATCTCTTGCCCTTATCTAGAAAGAATAGTATCGGTGCTGACTTGAACCTATCCTTCAGCTATTGAAAGGTTGTATCACAAGAATCTGACCACATGAACATCACACCCTTCTTAGTCAGACCTGTCAGCGGTGCTGCTAAGCAGGAAAAGTTCTGTATGAAGCATCTGTAGTATCCATCCAGCCCTAGAAAACTCCGCACCTCGTAGACGTTCTTCGGATTCTCCCAGGAAACTACATATCTCAATTTCTATGGGTCCACTAACATTCCTGACTCTGAGATGACATGACCCAAAAAGTGAATCTGATCCATCCCAAAGTGGCATTTCAAGAGCTTATCATATAACTGATGCTCCCTCAGTGTACTCAAAATGAACCCAAGATGGGTATCATGGTCATATCGAGTGTGAGAGTACACCAAGATTTCGTCCATGAAAACCACCATGAAGGAATTAAAGTATGGATGGAACTCTCGTTTCATCACTGCCATGAAAACTACAGGTGCATTTGTGTGGCCGAGCGGCATAACCATATACTCGTATAGACTATACCTGCTCTGTAAAGCTGTAAGCGGTATACTAGATGGTCTTACGCGCAACTGATGATAACCAAACCTCAAATTGATCTTCAAGAACACCCGGGCTCCATGATGCTAAACAAAGAGGTCATCAATCCTCAGCAAGGGATATATGTTCTTGACCGTCATCTGGTTAAACTTTCAATAGTCCACACACAGCCTGAGGGTACCATATGCCTTCTTCGCAAATAGGACAGGGGATCCCCAAGGAGAAGTACTGGGTGGAATGAAACCCTTTGCCTTCAACTCCTCTAACTGCATCTTGAGCTACTGTAACTCAGGTGTCGCCATCCTATGAGCGGGAATGGATACTGGTGCCGATCCTGGAATGATCTCAATCGAGAGTTATACCTCACGCTCCAGAGGAAAACATGAAAAGTTTAGTGGAAAGACATATCTGAAATGATCCACCATTGGAGGAAAGTCTAACGGTGAAGTCCCCTGGTCATCTAGATATAGACAATAAATATGAGATATAACTTCACCAAGATCATGATTCTTGGGTCCTGATCTACATGCCTGGCCATCCCACTCACCCTTATGAATAAAAGATCCACCCTCTGGTGATACGAAACTCACTCTGCGGTGATAACAGTCGATGACTGCCTGGAAGGGGAAAAGCCAGTCCATTATACGAATGACATCATACCCGGTCATCTATAGGACATAGAGATCCCATAGGAAATGACACCCTGAAACCTCAATATGGAACTCTCTTCACTAACGTACACTATCCATCCTAGTCCCCAACGGTGTGTCACAAGTCAATGTATCGGAAGCAGAAAATATAAATATCCCAAGGCTCTCCACAACAGAAATAGAGATAAAACTATGCATAGAACCAGTATCAAAAAGAGTTGAAGATAAAACTAAGGCTACAAAGTTCGTTCCTTGAAATGTAGAAGGTCCGGGTTCCTGCTCCGTCTAGGTCTGCCCCACTGCAAAATCCTAAACATTAACAAAACCTTGTGGCCCTGCTTGAATGCTCTAAGCTGATCCACCCTGTAGTCACTGATAGACCGGCGATTGACCACCTTGGCCACGACCTTCACCTTGGCCTGAATGGATGGAAGTACTCCAGTTCCCAGACTGGTGAGAAACTGCAGGCGCTATTCTTGAACAAGGAGTCATGTATGATCCTCTGTCACCAGCTGCTGGGGAGAAAACCTGAAAGAAGCACTGAAGGAGACCCATCTTGCCTTAAGATCGGCACTCTATTGTTTTCCTCTGGCACTGAGGCATTGTATATCCAGCCCTTCCAAACTGGTAGCATACTATCTGGCCTCTTGAAGATGTGTATCGCCAGCTCGGATCACCACGTGTATACTCCCTACAGAACTTCCTGCTATTAGCTAGTGGAGCACTAATTCTGGAAGCGGAACCTCCCTAGCTATCAGCTCAAGAATCCCTCAGATTGTGCTCTGCAATCAGTTCCTGGTTGACGATGGAAGCGATGGAAGTCAACCTGAAGATATTTACCTGTGAGCAGATCTCCCTCCTGAGACCATCCTCAAACATCCTTACCAAGAACAACCTATCTATGCTCTATAGGGCTGTGAAACGTTGAAGCTAGGTGAAATGAGGGCAATACATCATGACAGAAAGAGTACCCTGCTCGTGGATCATGAACTCCTGGGCTCAGTCAGACCTCAGGGTCTTCAGATAGAAGTAATAATAAAAGACGCGCTGAAACTCCTCCCACTCCATCACCTACTGATGACCCGCGTGTGAGATCATATCCCACCACCTCTTGGAGGAGTCTTATAGCATGTAGGTAGCGAGCTTCACCCACCTTTCTGGAGGCATATCCAAATTCTCGAAGAGCATCATCATGGCTTCTAGCCATGACTATGCAGAATGAGGTCCTCCTTCCCCGAAGAAGGTGGGTGGATGCTGCTACTGGAAAACCTGTGTATGGTCTGCCATAGTCGAGGCAGGAGGCGGTGCTCCATGGAAAGTATACATCATCCACATAAACCCTTCCATGCACTGTGCATCGGTGCTCATAACCGGTATCACTACTGGTGCCAGGGATGGAATTGCCGGTGGATCTGAAGGAGGTCCCTGATCAGCCATATCTATAGTTTGATCACTACCCTGCAACTGGCGAACAACTGGAGGACGTCTCGGTGCCATAGCCCTGAGTGGTTAAAAGAACCCTTAGATTCAGGATTAACAAAGGAAGAACACAAGAGTACAAGATGGGAAAAGTAAACAAGAAACATTCACGTTTTAAAAAAACATGACTACACGACGTGTTCCCTTTAGTCATTCACATGTGCGTGTACTTCTGCCACAACTTGTCGTGTAAAGCCAAAACCACACGGTGTGTTGTCCCCACACAAAGAGTGTTCTTGAACTCTATTCCCCTACCCGCGTCTCCTTACACAGCTAACCCACACATTCCTCTTAATCCTAGACTACATGGCATGTTATCTAAGGACACAGCGTGTACTAGATATGTTTTTAACGACCCATGTTTTTAGTTACACGGTCGGCTACACGGCTATCTCTACACGGCGTTCTTGATGGAATCACGATGTGTATTTGAAGTACATTCCCCGACCCTTGTTTTTATTGACATAGCTGGGTTCTTAGATCTCAAGGCATTACATATACAAGTAGGACACGACATGTAAAGTCAATGTTTATCCAAATGTATAGTTAGTCACACAGGTAGAACCATGGTTACTACAACATGGCGTGTACTTACCGTACTCGGTGTGTTCCTAAAGCTTTTCCACAAACCTGTTTTTCTCCCCACATAGTTAGCAACACAGTATAGAAAACTACATGGTGTGTATCCATAAAGTACACACCATGTATTCTAGGTTTTTTTGGGAAATAGTTCAGAAACTGCTCTGATGCCCAGAGAACACAAGAAAACATGCATGAAGGTGCCAGATTCCTATATGTGAGGGCCCATACTCTCCACAAATCAAATCTTGGCATCTCCTAAATATTATATTCAAGGAAAAATAGTCAATGATACACCATGTTCTGATTTATGAGGGCCCATAACACCTCAAGAATAAAAATTTTTCATTCATTACAGTAAATCTCTACATAAACAATTTCCTATCCACATCAGGTATTTCTATCAAGGTAACTATCCCAACAACATGAATATTTTACACATAATCTATCACGACAACATGAAATCACTAATTCATCTTATATTTC
Organism: Viscum album; assembly: GCA_963277665.1. Lineage (NCBI taxonomy): Eukaryota > Viridiplantae > Streptophyta > Magnoliopsida > Santalales > Viscaceae > Viscum > Viscum album. The sequence continues at coordinate 944,245,399 of OY728129.1, forward strand.
ACGGAAAAAATGCATGACATGTGAAATCTAGAATGTTCCTATATGATGCATGAGATGGCATACCCTCATCTAATCAGGTTGCAACAGAAATAGAACCTCAAAAATATCAACAGTGACAACACACATCACATGAGTTACTCGAGGTTAAATCAAATCAACTGTAAAATTGAAATCTAGTAAAATTTCAATAAACGAGGTGTTATGGCTTTTCCCAGTACATGGATTGGCTACTCCCAAGAACAACTTATTACCAACTACCTATTCCATTCTATCCCTAGATAAAGTCTCCAAACTGTATGTCAAGAGAAAAGAAACCCCTCGATACCACATTGTAACGTCCTGGTTTTTAAACCCACCCAGAGGCGCCCCGTACCCGGTTGGTCACATGGCCTCAAGCGCATTTCCCCAAACACAATAGGCTACCGACTAGCAGTGAGGGCCTTGGGAGTGATAGTGGGGAAACTATTCCCTCATTGTCAGAGTACACAACGGAAGATAAAAGAAGCAATAGAGGAAGCAGTAAACATCCATACAAGAGTGAACAATAAACAGTGGGAGACTAAACATTAATCATCTGGAGCACACATATACATGTGAAAAGATGCATGATACATATATCTAGGTAAGCAGTCAAAAAAGTCACAATCCTAGATACAAACAATACTAATCCAAAGTGAAAAAGAAAACAGGTATACTCCCCAGCATCTCAAGCCATAGCTTGGTCCCATGCTCTCTAGCTCTACAGCAAGTCAGGTAACTTAAGTTGAAGGGCACTTTCCCTTATCTAATCGTTCAACAATAAAATCTATTTGGGGTAAAAAAAAACATGACCCAAATAGGGTGTGAGACAAGGTCCCAGTAGGAAACAACCCAAAGACCTGTGCCAAAATGTTAGTGAATATATGTTAGGAAAATGTAATGGAAGCAGTAAACAGGAAAGCACAAAATAGAAACAATCCATAGTTTCTAGCATATAAATTACAAACAAGTAAGTAGCCACTGAAATAAGTAGAACAACAGGTAACCCTCTGGGTAGTTATCACAGCCTAACCTCTATGGTTCAAAAAACAAGTACCAGCAACCCTCAGGGAGGCACACATAGTTTCACCCCTCTGGTTCAGCTACAGAATGACTAGACACTCTGTGGAAGCAGTCACTACCAATTCCCCTTATAGTCTAGTATCGTACTAAAGGCTCTCTGGGGAAGCACTCAATGTCTCATTCCCCATGTGGCCCAGGTCGAGGAACTACAAACACTTTGGGGAAAAACTCAACCCCAATTCCTCATGTGGTCTCACATCATAAATTAAAGACACTCTAGAGAATCCCTTACGTCCATTCTTTCTATGGTCTGCAACACTAGGTTCTTACAACCCTTTGTAAAGTCTGCAGGTATCACATATCATAACGGACAAACAATCCTCAATATCTACTTGGGTAGCAGTCTACATCATCTCAGCAATGGAAGAACAATCACCCATCCTACAAACTAGGCATGGAAGTAGAAAAATCCTAACAGACAAGATTTTACCAAATGGTCATAAACAGTCAAATATGCAAGGGAAAACACCCAAATCACAGTAAATTACCTTATTCAGAAGAAAAGACCTCTACACAGTCATCTTAATAAAGTAGGAAATCAACAAGGGAAAAATAGGAAACACGCAATACCTCGTTCTAGGGTATTGGTGGAATTGCACAAAATACTCAAAGATATTCTACAGAAAGGCACAAAACATCTATCTCAATGTTAGGAGATCGATATACTTGAACCACGAGGTTTGATCCCCTTTAGAACATCGTAGATCTACAAAAATGAAAAAAGTGTTCATCCCATGATAACTTGCAAAAGAAGAAGAATTGGAAAAAAATCACTTAGAAAAGGAAGAGATTACCACAGTGGTTCCAATGAAATCGACGACAGTCAATTCTGAGGACGAACAAAGTCTTAGGAGCTTAGAGGATATTCATAGCTAGATGGGACACCCTTGGTTGAAGAAACATGAGAAGAATATATTTCATGGGGTAAGACGCGACCCCGGTCTAATTAATGAAAAAATTAAAGTACACGAAGTGTAATTTTATAGTAAATGGTGTGTACCAGGCTATTCCATACTCCGCTTTAGGCTGCCCCCATATCACCCCTATATGGTCGTGTGCTTGGTCATGACACGGCCATCACACGGACTCAAGCGGCATCAAAGTACATGGCTTGTACTCATAAATTACACAAAGTGTACTTCAAAATTTTCCAGAAACTCTTCCTTTATAAAAAAATCCATAAAAGGAAAAACGTACCTGAAAAAAAGGTTCGGGTTCTTACATATAGTGTTTTTAATGTGTATGGTAATTCTTTTAATGAATATTTTTAACGATTATGATCTTTAGGTTTTGTTCCATTGGATATTAAATATTCACTAAACCATGTGGGGAATAATTTTATCAAAAGATAAATAACTAAAATTTAGTGTTAAAATAGTGTATTGTGAAAATGTATCATGCTTTGAAGAAGGATTTTTTTGGAATAAAATGAATAAATTATTTCATGATTATATATCAATGTTTCTTTCATAACAACTATTAAAAACATACACAGAAGAATAAACCATAACATGGTGGTATAAACCTTATCATTGTCTAAGCTAGTGAAAATCCACAATATAATCAAGCTTATAGTTCCATGGATTTTTTTTAGAAAATTAATCTATTATGGAATAATTCTCATATGTACTGGTTCTTCTACCAATGATGTCATGATTTTCTAGATCACCATGTTATAATTATTATATGATATTGAACATCTAATAAAATTATTTAAACATTAAAAAATTAATCATAATTATGACCCAAATTTTACAAGGAGTTGTAAAATTTGATATATTATAAAATTAATCTATTTATTATCAAATCCATTTTAACAATTTCATAATCCATGATCCTTATTGGATGGAAGAATAAATAGGATCATAGTTTCCGATTAGTAGACTCATTCATATTTTTTTAAAAGAATCGTAAGACTTCTAAAAAAGAATATCTCTATATCTCTCTATCAAATTATTTTTAATTATAAGTATCTATAAACAATGAGTATTAGGGGTTAATCATAATGATTCAGAAGATTATTATTACACTCAGATACCATCAGAAGAATGAGTGCATTGGATACTTCTCAGAAATTTATATCATTCATGTGATGCGGATAATATATTGTTCAGATCAACATAGAAAAAGAAGATATTCTTTATTTATATTATCAATCCAAAAATAAATGAAAACTCTTTTTCAAATAAGTAATATTATATTATTTCTATTTGGATTAAACAATGGTTGTCCCCTATAAAAACTATAGTGGTATTAAATCTCCTTCGATATCGATCACATTGATTTTTTCAAATAAAAAAAATGTGGTTTACCACATCCTCATCATGTTTTTTATAAAAAATATATGTTACTTGAAATATGTTCAAAATATGATGAGTTTTAATATGATGATGATATTAGTTTTACAAATTTTCTAAAACCTCAATATGGATTATTAAAAATGGAATGGAAAAAGTTATGAAAAAATTGGGTAATGTAAGAGATAAAAATATCATGGATTAATAAGAAAAGTGATCTTTTTAGTGTCAAAATACGTTCCCATAATAAAACCATCACATAGCTGAATGAAATAGAAATAAGTTTTCATAAGTAATTCTTATACATATTGTACCCTAAAATATAATTTCTGAAGAAAATAATAATTTTCCCACCTAAAAAGAATTATCACCAAAAAATATTTAGTTGATGCGGAAAATCCATAAAGTGGAATTACATGTTGAATTTATTAAATGCATATAAACTATAAAATAATAAAAATACAAAAGCTTTTATATTCTTTTATAAATTTTCATAGTTTTGAAAGTGAATAATCTTATTAAAGACCTTATTTTTTAAATTATATTAAAATTAACATAAATATTTTTTTTATTCAATTAATGGTTTAAATATGAAAAAATAGGTTATATTTAATTTATGTAATGTGTTTATAGAAAACATGAAATATTTATATGATTATAAATACAATCATAAAATTCAAATAAATAAGATGTAATAATTAATAAATGTTATTTAATAAATGATATAAAACAGATAATAATAAAATAAATTTGAAACATTGTTGTTTATTTATTTCTATAATGTCCATAATTCATACAAAAATTATAATGTCTTTTTACATTTTTATTTATAAATTTTTCATAAATTTCTATCATATTTCTAAATGTTTGAATTGTATAGTTTATTATCTTTTTATCATTCAGGGGTATAATTTTTTTTATAAATGGATGTCTAATTTATTTAAAATTGTTAAATTGAATCTTATAAATGATTTAATATGTATATATGGTGTTCAACACATAATACCACATAATATTTAATTACATTGGACCATGAATTGATTTTTTTGTAAGCACATTAAAATTAAGGTTGGTTATAATTTATACATATTAGGTATTCTAATTATATTCAAAATAAATTCGCCCTGGGGAATTTATCCATTGATAGTAAGACTTTGTCTCATACATCTCAATATCCTATGTGTTTATGGTATATTTATAAAACTAAAGGTACGTTACCAATTTCACTATTCATCCACCAATGGGGTTTTAGTTTAATATGATTATATCCCTTTACATGAAAATATATCATATACCTTATTCATTGGATTCATTATGATCACTATAAATATAAATAGATTTTATTTTTAGATGTTTTACAAAGATTATGAGTTATATAAATATCTAAACATTATTATTTGTTAACCATATTAATTTTGCTACCTGTATAGAATAATAAATACTAAATAATTATAAAAATTGTTATATAAAGGATATAAAATTGATAACACGGTGATAATTAAATCCCTTTAGAAATACTAACTGGTATATTTATTCCTTTGAGAATCCAAATCATGTAATTTATCATCCAAACATGTAGGTTTCACCAATTAAGGGATCACAATGATTATTTCAGTTATTTTATGTGACCTACCATTTAGGTGAATATTTCTAGAATGATATTGGGTTACACATATCTAGGAAACCCTAAATATTTATATTTTAATGTTATACAGTTTATGTAGTATATAAAATAGATTGGGTAAGTCCTTTTCTATGTAATTATCAAAGTGTTAAAGGTGATATTCCTCACATGATTTCCTTCAAGATATAGTCATGGATTATGTTATGGGTATAATCTGTAAGAGTAAATAAAATTGTGTCAATATTTTGGTAGAAATAAATTTAATAAAATTTCATATTAAATAATTTTGAAACATGTTTCTCAATTTAAAATCAATTTCCTTTTTAAAAACAATAGAATCATCATAATCATAAAATTTAACATTCTTATCCATTATAGGGAATGGAAATTTTAATTTATGAAATTATATGAAGTTGTATATTAATATAATAATAATTAGTAAGTACAAAAATTAATATCTTATGTGTTAGAGAAACCACTTCATACACTTACAATTATTGACATTGTTTAACAAGTGAATATGGATTATTATGATAAGCATATAAGGATTCACATGAGGTTTTAAACAAGTAGTTTAGATACAAGATGATTAATGTAATGTCAATATCAACTCATTTACTTAATAATATTAGGTATATCAAGGAAATAGATAGATTTGCTTCATCCTTTATGGCATGGTCTAGATATGAACTTCATTATATACTTATTTTTTGAATGGGTTTGAAAATATGAATAAATTTGATAAAATTTAACATAATATATTCAAAGTGATGTGAATAGATAATTAATACATGCGATATATTATCCTTTATGTTGTGTAAATATTTCATAAAAGTAATGGTTTTTGAAAGAATATAATTATTGGTTGGTCTAATTGTTAACCTAGGTCATTAAAATATATAAGTGGTACTTAAAAAGTGGGGAAATGTTTCTATTGTATATGGATGCGGAAAAAATTATTCAAAATAAATTTATGGATATATGAAACTCTTTAGATATTCTATATTAGGTATTATTTTTATATAAATTAATTATTCAATTTAGAAGGGTATATAAAACTCAATGTATAATTTAAAATTATTATAAATATAGAATAATTAAAAAGTAGGGTAAGTATTGATAGAGCATATTGTTTCCAATAAATTTTTTATTAAATGTTTTTTTATATCATGGAATTGGATTCTATGGATTATATAATAACTAAAAAAATTTAAAAATATATATTTTTTTATGTAATTTTTTTATTTGATAAGATATTTTTCCATAAAAAATGAGTTATTATAAAAAAATATGAGATAATGGTTTTTAATACACATGGTTTATGAGTCAACATTTTATATTATGTTTTTTGAAATAAATATATAGATAAAAGGTTTTATATCCATGAAAAAATATTATCCAATATGTTTTTTAAAATATTATTTCAAGGGTTCTCACCACCCAATAGTTTTATTAGTATTCTTAATAGATTTTAAGAATATAAAATATGTAAATTATTTAAAAGGAAGCCCCCATATTGTCATTATTTTATCTAGGTTTCATATATTCCTAAAAAGAAATGTTATTTATCGTTTCGATGTGTGAAATTGAGTTATCCATGATCAATGTTTATAATGGAGTATTATAGGTTGTGACAAATTATAAAGAATATCATGGATCAGATTTTCTATGGAGGTACATTATTTTTATATTTAGTATAAATGTATATGTTTTGTTAAAATACCCACTATGCATACCATATAGAGTTCCTTAAAATATGTTAGTCAATATGTTGTTGATCATGTCATCGGTTGAGGCTAAATGAATATGTGATCTATTCCCTTGTCTTCTGAGTAAGAAATATATTCCCTCAATTAAGATATAATTTGTGTATTTCCATATCTATAAAAGGTGCATGTGATTTGATAATTTATTTTAGGGAGGGTAATATGATTTTCTTTCCCGTATAGACTAATGACATGTGATTTTCCAATCCATAAGGCTATTATATACTCAAAGAGTAGATAAAAATTATGTAGGATATATTTAATTGACATATTTAATGTTTTCTATCACTATATTTCAAACCAAAATGGATTGAATAATTATTCATACTTTTATATAATACAGGTAGTGGACTTGGGTATAGTGATGATTGTGTTTGATATAGATCGGGTTAGATCCCTTGGTAACTTTGGTAACCATGATGTTTTTCTATAGGATTTTATTTGAATACAAATATAGATTGGAAAATTTATAAATGTTATCATGTTATAAATATCTTTGGGGTTAATCGTAGTGTTTTCTTGAATGAGGATCTTGTTTTTTACCAATGTCTTATTTGAGACATTAAGTGATACACCGAAAAGGGTTTTTGAGAATACCCGAAATATTCTTTGGATGAATTTTGAAAATATTTTACATGTGATATAATATGTTATGAAATTAAATTAAATATTTTAAAAAAAATATTTTTGGCAGATATACGAAATGTTTTTTTGATATGATTTCACTAGATGATTCATATGATGTTGAAGAAGTAAAAATTCTACTAACTATTTGAGGATTTATTAATGGAATGAGATAATTAAAAATATAAACTAAATAATAAAGCATGATTTCATGGTTTAAAACACATCATTGTTGGAGTTATCCTAAACCAAAACATATTGAAGGTCTATAAATTATGGTTTAGTGCATGAAAATGCATGTGTTATATGATAAAGATCGTATTTTATAGTTCATCCATATAAGAAAACATGTTTGGTTTCAATAATTATATGATAATTAATAAATAATTTTAAACTTCCAATAATATAATTAAAATGTTAAAAAATTAATAAAAATAATGATACAAATGTTATAAAGAGTTTTAAAATATTAATTCTTAAGAAACCCTTCTATTTAAAAGATGATCCTATGTGAAAAATTTCAATTCCAATATTATATTTTTATACATATATAAATAGGCTTACAGTTAATTAGTGGTAGTTCAATATAATATATGTGGGATGGAATCATGAAAATCTTCAAGTCAATGATTTTATGCTCCATCTCACTATCTCTCTCTGTCTATAGTTACATGTTTTTAACAATCCATGAGGATAAGGTTTTCCAAATTATGAATTGGGATAATCTAATAAACCATGGATTACTTTATAGGAAGGCGTTTATTGGAAACTTCTTAGTGATCCTTAACAAACATGTGTTAGGGAACATGAACATGTTTTATTATTGATGAAAAATGTGTAAACTATTTTTCTATTTTATTCAATTCATTATAAAAGGATATATCCTAAGAAAATTATGTTTTGGAATTTTATTACCACCACATTTTTGCAATAATTGTATCCTCCAAAACCCTACAATAACAACTGAAACTAAAAAATTATGTTTTAATAGGTTTTCCAAATTGTTAGATGTACCGCAGATCAAATTATAGGACATTTCCAAGGATTCTGTTAGTGTTTACTTCTACATAAAAAATATTTGATTTAATTTGGTTTATCAATTCTTTATTGTAAAAATTGAATCATTTATTATTGATAAAGGAATAAATATTATAGAAATAATTATTGAGTCTTTATGTAACATAGGTCGTAAATATTCTTGGCATTCTACAAATAATAATTTTAAATAGTGATCCCCAATTTACGTAATTTGTGTAAATTGAGTTATATCATAACATTGTTTCCAAAAAAATATTTCAACCATACAACCCTAATTGAGTAATCTTCAAATTGACGATTTTATTTAATTATTTTTTTATGTTGAGATAATGTATTTTTGGTTTTTGTGGATCATTTACCATAAGATTATTCTTCTTATAATAAAATAAATCATTGTTATATTAGCATATATCTTTATGTAGATTTATATGGTAAATAATATTATTTAATTTAATATTAGGTTTAATATATTGACACAAGTATAATTAAGTAGTAAATGGTATTGCATTTGATAAAACATTAGTAAATTATTTTAAATCATGTGAGAACTATATAGAGTTGAAAATATAATATTATAAAAATTGGATGAGAACATTGTTTTGGATTTATATTTTATATTATGTACTGTTAAAAGTTAACAATTATTGTGTAAATTAAATTATTGGTATAGAATATAAGATTCATATTTATTTAGTGGTTCATTTGAGGTGTTGAAGCATGTTGGAGATGGATATTTTTTTATACATTTATGGTTAGTGAGGATTTGTAATATATTTCACATATAAAATATTCAAATGTATTATCCTGATAATTCATATGTGACAGATTTTGGGGATCATTGAATCAAGGATAATATGAATTTTGTTGAATATTTAGAGATAATTTAGAATAATTAAGAGAAATTCATATTTTGATGATCTATTACATAAGTGAAGTTTCCTTATAATAATTGGAATGTCCAGAATATAACTCAATAAATATATCATATATGACTGTGAAATATCCTTAAATGAATAAAATTTTTTATAGTAATGTTGATGGTTTATGTAATAAGAAATTTTATGTGGTAATATACTATTTTATATTAAAATATACATTTTTAGGGTGACTGGTTTATAATGAACATATTAATGTTTATAACCCTAAATTTAATTTTTGAATTTTTATGAAACTATTAATATCATTTTAGTCTTTTTATCTATTAAGGGTAAAAATATAAATTTACATGTCCTAAACATAAATTTTTTAAAGTGCCATTACATTTTGGAAAATGATTTTTTATTTTGTAATGCTTTTTTATAGTTTATATAGTGATTGGAGTTTTAAAAAATGATGGATATTAAAAGATTTTATTTATTCATTTATTTATTTATTTATCTATTATTTATTTCAAACTTATGAGATTTTTTTTATAACGAAATAATAATTTTTTATTTTTTATTTGTTGTTAGATTGAAATATTAGTGTATAAGGATGGTATTAATTATTCAGTCAATGAAATGGCATGTAATATATTAACTGATTTTGTGAGGGGGTTTTAATGTGAAGTCACATGGTAACAAAAGGAATTAATATAGTGTCTTAATAGGTCTTTTTTAGAGATTTACCATGACATTGTTATTTTTTATTGACATTAAATAAAGTACATATCATTTTATTATCTATATATATAGCACTCTATATTCATTTTTTCACATTTGATCACATAGTTTTTTATGATGTATATGAAATAAAGAAAAAAAGGGTGGAGATTGAGGAGTAGGAATTTTTATATAAAATTAAGGTAGGTCGGACTATATTCTAATATATTATTAATAAATTTAAATTTACTGTAATTTATTTATTTTGGTATGGTTGGATAATTCGGTATCATGTAAGATAATGACATTGGTTCTAAATTAAAAATTAGATATTATGGAAAATATATATGACGTGATTATATAAAATGATTATAATTAAGTTATATATGATTGAAGAATGGATTTTAAACTTTGAAACAAATATTGGAAATATTGGAAATATTTATATTAATCAAAAAAATGATTTATTAAAAAAAATTGAACAAATTAATGTATATTTATACAATTGAAATGGGTTTGTAAAAATATAAAATTGGGTTATGATGATATATTTTTATGATGAATAGTGGTAGAGATATTTAATTATCTAATATATTAAACTTTTTATTAGAATTAATGGTGTTTTTAATAATGATTCATTTATAAGGTTATGAATATTATTGAAGAGGTGTGAATGAATATTTTTTACCTTTTGTGTAGATTTTTTCAAATTAAAACTAGGTTCATTGAACAATATAAATAATATAAGAAGTTAATGTTACACCCTCGGATGATAAGGTACTTAAGTACACATTATTCAAGCCAAAGTGTACGGTTTCATTCCATAGTAATTCATACAGTGATAGAGGTTCTATAATTTATTGATAGCTTATTCCATATTAGGAATTATTTCATGTTATTCTGACTTGGGTTTTATTCCACATGAATATTTTCATTGACTTTTCTATATTTTTTATAGAATGTATGATGGGGTAAATAGTGAGATTTTGATGATTGGTATTAAGGTTGTGAATCTTGAAAATTCCTAGTATGTGATTAATATTAGATATTTGATAATTATTTATCAAGGATATATATTTGGAAAGATATATTTAAGAGCATGGTTCAAATATCTAATATGGTTATTAAATTCAAACTATATATTTTTTGTGATGTTAACCTAGACAGAATATGGAATAGGTGATGGGGGTATAAATTTATTCATAATGTCTTTATTCAATGATGATAATGTTTTGGTTATATTATGGTAAGGGTTTGTGATTTGTAGAGTTGATGAATTGGGTTGAGGTGGGGATTTCCATTAGGATGGATGATTGATAACAACAAGCATCACTGTAAATGGTTGGTTTCCCACCCATTATATTTCAGTAGTGTTATGAATATGTGTAAAATTACTAGAGGGTATACACTAGGCAAAAATTAAAGTATTTATATATAATATCATCATAACAATTATATTTTATTGAAACATGCAAGTGTAGATCTAATTAGATATTGTAAAGTAAGATACATGGGCTATATAGTTATGCAGTCTCGATTCATTTTTTTAAATAGTTGAATTAATTTGTTGGGAGTTGTATGATGTATTGAGATATATATTGTATATTAGTTATGAGGCATTTTTTTGTATGAGTAGTGGAGGATTAACATTTCAGATGGATTTTTGACCATAATTCTTTGTTTTATTTATAAAAATATGCATTATGGTTTATTCGCATGGAATCATTAGAGTTATGGTGAGGAACCTAGTTAGTATATTTATATTCTCTCTCATTAGTGATTTATATTTGTTATAGCTTCTAGAAGTATTTTTTGATTGTTTTGGGAGTCCTTATCTCTTTAAATTGGAAATTACTAGTTTTAGTGGTTTTTATTATACCGTGTTGGTGGTATAGATGAGTAATTTTATTTCTACGTTTTTATATAACTTATGTATTGATGTTTTATATCATTTTATGTCACAGAATGAAAAAATGGTATATTATTCAATGATAATGATACAATTTTTCATTTATATTATTTACTATGATGTGAAGTAATCTTTTCAATACGTAATTATGTCTATTTTGGATATAGTAAATTCTTATATTCAGTCACTAGAAAATGAAAATTTTAAGGGAGATTTATGAGACATTCTCAATATTCATATAAGATCAATTGAATTTTTTAGGGTTACTTCATGTCAATATCGAATCAAAAGATATTTCTTTCCCCAACCACATTTAAGTAATAATTCATTCCATTTACATGATATTAAACCATTATTCAAGTCACCCAATCATGTCCTATTAAAGAATATAGTTACGGTTCATTATTAATATTTTTCGTAGATCAAGTGGAGTCCCATTTGGTTGAGTTCATGAAAAGATCTAAGTGTGAGTGATTTTTTTCCATCATGATTTTGGTGATAATGAATCCCATTGATAAAAGATTAGGTGAAATAGATTATAGAATGGAGGAAAATAAAAGAGAACCTGAGTTTATTTTTTTAATAGGGGAGGTGTTAACTTGATGTTTTCTAATATGGTGTTTTGGAACACATGAAACCATATAGTCCTAGTAAACATGGGTATTTTCATTAATATAAAGAGTAAATAAATATGAATTGGATTTCCAGATTATTTTATTGAGTATTTGGTCTAATGAATTCAAACAATACACAAAAATAAATTATTACATTTTATAATTCTAGAATGTTTGTGGCTATATCTCCAACTATTATAGTTAGTAACCCATAATATGATGAAATATAGAGTAACTAAGGGTAGTTTTTCACTATACAATATTTATTATATGAGTTCCAGGATATACCGTAAATAGTATAAGATAATTTTTTAGTTAAATTTACATTATTTTATGCCTTTTTTAATATTAGTGCATATAATTCATTCACATCAATGTGATTAGTGTCTTAATTAGGATTACATGAGGCGTTAATTATATATTAGATAAACATTGGTATTCCCTTAGGGTAATGGATAAAAAAGTATTCTAATAACCATTTTATTTCATTAGGATAGATAATGTGGAAATATTATTGGTCTTTTTCTCCCATGAATTTAACATGCATTATATCACCATTAGGAAAGATTTTTTTAGAGAATTTTATGGTTAATAATAATAGATATGGTCATAGAGAATATTTTGTTAATCCAAATGATAGTATCCACGCTTTAAAAAGATTCTGATATATTTAATTCGAGTTTGTTAGGACCCATACACGTGATCCCCAACCCGGTTGGTGAGGACTCTTAAGTGCATCCAGGTGACCCTGGATCAAATCCATGTATAGGCATATTTTCGGAGGTATTGTAGCAGTACTGTAGCAGGGACTGTATCAGGAATAGTATTGTACTGTAGTAGGTACTGTAATAGGAAATGTGTAGTACTGTACCAGGTAGTGTAGTAGGTACTGTAGAAGGCACTGTTTGGCAGTGTAACAGCCAGAAATTTTCCCACGTTTGGGACTTTGGGCCACCAATTTGGTCCTCGAGCCCTTTAACCCCTTCGGTCCACCCAAGACTTCGGGCCAGTAAGCCCATCGGGCCACCTCAAGGCCTTTGGGACACCTTAAGTGCGGATGCAAAGCATACAACCTACAATGAAGAAGCTCTATAAGAGGATTAGCAAGGAGCTTTCACCACAGCAGATGCTACACAAATTGCTAGAAAGATAGGGTATGGAACCTATCATCGGTACAAGCATGTGTATGCATTGGATAGTCATGTCGAATAACCATGAGAAGGTACAAATCTAATTTCATGATGAAGATGCTGGGGATGAACAGTTCCATGTAGTAATTATGGGTTGTATGTAATGTATGAAGCTTATGGGTAATGAATTCTTCTAAATACTATGTCCCCTGTAATATATATGCCTACGGGCCTTGTAAGGGTTCCACCTCACCACATGAAAGGTGGAATATCAATATCAATAAAAAAATGAAGGCCTTCCAGCCATTGGATGGTTAGGACCCATTATTCGAGATCTCATAGAATTTTTTTGATTTATTTGGTTTCACTTTTCTAAATTTAGTATTGTTGAATCAACTAAAGCTTACCATATTGGATGATTAGTACTTGGATGTCATTATTCAAATCATTTATGTGACCAACATTTATAATCAATGTATAATTAAATAGTGACTTATTATTTGGATCAATCTGGATGTCTCTACATTTATATCAAAAGGAACCTTTTTAATTAATATAATTGAAGGTGTAACATGATGATATGTAGAAGTATACATTTATTTAGTATAGTAATTATCTATGTGAGACACGTTTCTTTTACAAGTAAGCTAGATGGTAGCCTATGGTTTTTTATTTACAAATAAAATTTGAATCTACTAACTGTTAACAATAAATAATATATACCTCATATTGTTGATTTATTATATAAATTCAAGGGTGTTAGATGGTTTTTTTAAAATTTACCATGATTTTCAATAAAATAGATAGACTAACTATATTGTTGGATCTATATTCAATATATCAACGTGAAGAAAACTCAATATATGGTCAAGATAGATATACATAAAATCATTTTCCATTTATTTGAGTAAAGAACCAATGAAGTGTAATTATATTCAAATATTTGGATAGATATTTTCAATATAATGTCTGTAAATATGATTAATATCATGTTTTTTTCAAGCTAACGACATCTACAAATTTGTTTTGGTGTCTACTGACTATCATGGATTAATAGAGAAATATAATATATAAGATGTTGGTTATAAGGGACATTTAAATGAAAATTAATTTCTCATTGAAATCATATTGTACATATATTATGAAAATGGGTAAAAAATGGTTATATAACTCTATATGTCTTATCTTGTATGTTGGAACCCAATGGTATGCCTTTGTTGTTTCTGATTTACTGTCAAATTATGGTGATATTATTTATCTTGGATTCTAGAGAAGAAAGGTATGTCTAAGGTGAAATTACATATAGCATGTCACAAAACTAAATAATTATTTATGAATGATCCATATGACATAGAGAATATTTATTTCATGGGTTTTTGGTTTACATAGATATTGAGGTGACACAGTAATTGTTATCTATGAGAATTTCTGTTTCATGGGAAATTTTGAAATCCTCGTGTTTCTGTTTATAGTTGTTTCGTTGAATGAATGACTTGTATTGATCAAAATCATATAATCCTATTATATCATGGAATATTTTATTTAGTATACATAAATAATTCAAATAGTTTATTAATTATAGTGTCTATATAAAGTTTCACCATGGAGGACCCCAATAATCAAATATATATAGTTATTGGATTATTGTTCCATAAGTTCATATGTTATGTCATACAAGAATATATGAAGTGTTTTGGAATAATTATAAGACATAGGATCCCAAAACAATGATGGTTTTTCGACACCATAATTACATGTGGTATATATGGGAATCCAACTAACTATGTTGTAGCACATGGTGTCATGATTTATTTTTTGAAGTATGGGATGTTCAAATGTTGTGATGACATAGACATCCCTAAAGAGTTTGGTAGTTATTATAACATTAGAAAACATCAATTTCAAATTTATACAGTTGAGATAATAAGGAAAAAGATAAAATGGATGAAATTAATATTGAAGGTCTTGGGTAGTTATTATAGTCATAATATAAAATTTGAAATTCAAAATACTTTGGAAGAGATCAATGTGGATTTACCGAATAGAATGAATCCCCAGAATTGATAATATAGTTCTCATGAATACTGATAATCAGAGGATTTTGATCAAGATGGAAGTATATAAAAGTCAATTTTGAAAATAACAACCAATTATCCATATCTTTTAATACTAATAATTGAACAATCTGAGCATCATGTAAGAACAAAATTTTTGATTAGTCACAGTTATCATTATCTAACATCATTATAAGATCGACATGTATGTTAAATATATTTTGATCACTATTGTAGATCTTTTTCTGGAATATAGGAGTATGATTTGGTCCTTGGTTGATAATTCAAAACTTTATACAGTTATAATCAAATACAAGTGAAGTGGTGGTTATGTTGAATAATAATACTTTTTTTAAATGCGCTCTTTGTAGTAGAATTTTATAGGTGAATCATGTAAAATTAGTTTAGAAAAAATTATTAAATGTATGTAATTTATTAATATTTATAATTATATTCATGATTTATTTACTAATATGAAGATAATATATTTTTTATCTAAATAAAAAGTAATGTTTTATCATCCATGTTCACTCATACCCCCCTTAGGGTGTATGGTCCTTCAAGGACATAATATGTCTTTTTAGATCAATGGATTTCTTATTGAATATATTGAGGGAATGCTATTTTTATGTAAGATATTATTAATACTATTGGAAATAAACAATTCAACTAATTTAATTTTCTAATCTGAACAAATAAGATGAGATCATCTCTAAAACCTCTTGTGTTGGATGTATATTCCACAGAAGTACTTGGTATAAAATTAAGTGACCATAAAAGAAGGTAAATGAATGATGATAGAAAATTATTGTTGAATAATGATGGTATGCATCATCCTTATTTATCATGATAACATTCTAGTATAATATATTTGAAGGTGGAATATATAACTACCAATGGTATTTCAGATAAAAATTAAAATATCATTTGAGGATATACAAAATTATTGAAAAAGATACAGGTCTTACAAAAATGGTTTGATAATCTAAATATGTGTTCCAATCAATAAATATATTGTTTATTTAACTATATAATTAATTTTATTTTTTATATTCTAGGGCTTGGACATGAAATAAAATATTCAGACATAGTGGATGATACTATCATAAGATTACATCCTATGTAAAATACAAAATTATCATCTTCAAGATAAATAAATATGGGTGAGCTAAATCATTATGAAATACATAGATACATGGTTTATTATGAAATATTGGTGAAGATAGATATATATTTAGAACATAAATCTAAAACTTTTCAGAAGAAGTAGTTTCATGTTACAGAATATGAAGATGATGTAAGTGATGATTAATATACACTTTTTAAGTGAAATTGAAAATATACAAGAGATTATTTTAATTAAATATTCCTCTAGCTTATTTCCATTTTTTAATCATTGGTCCTATTCCAAATATATTTCTATATAATGTTGATTAATATGGTGATGATTATAATCTCTCACTAAAATAGAAGAATAATTTTTCATGTAAAAAGAAAATTTAATTCTTGATAATATATTGGTAAGTAGTTTTGAAGGATATTTTCTATAAGACCTAATGAATATAATATGATGGAATACTATTTTTGAATTTATTGAAACTCAATTTATCTTAGATATTAAAGACACTATGATATTGTATATATAAAAATAAAACACAACCGATCAAGGATATGACCAAAAAGTGGGAGTTATTTATCTCTTAGTATAGTTAAAAGGATCCCATGAAGATATTGATTTACAAATAAAGAAGATAAAAATTGTAGTTTTGTGGAAGGGTAAAACGAGATATGTTGATAAACATGAATTTGAAATTGAACATATTGAGAAAATTAGCGTTGATTTTTAAAATAAAAATGATAAATAAAAATAATTTGTTAATAGGATATGGAATTTTGATGAAAAGTTTAAAATTATTGATGAATAAAATATTTTTATTATGGAGAAGGATAAAAATATTTAAATCCTTGATGTCTAAATATTAGATTGTCTTTTCTCGTGATACTCAACACAGAGTAGGGCTTATATATTTTCCAATAAAATTATATAAAAATTAATTAATTGTATTGATATAATGGTTGTTGATAGTAAAGACAATCTAAATTCTATAAATTCTATTTCTATAAAATTATTTAATGAATTTGAATAAAGAAATACAAATTTGAGTCAAACTTACGATGTTCCAGAATATGAGTAATCCAAATTTGAATCTATAGAAGAGAAAAGTGGATTGGAGATTCATCAACCTTTGATTCATTCAATGAATAAAAGGGTTATACTTGATAAATAAATATCATTCAACAAAAATTTACTTTAACTCAAACATGAAGGATGAAAAGCATATATCATACTTCTCTATAATCTAAGATTAAACCTATATTTTTAATGGAGTAGTGAGACATAAATAAATCCTGAAATCCATAAATGTAAAATTAGATCAAATTTAAAAGAATCAGTCTTGGAATCTTGTGGATATTTTTATGCCCCGGCTCCTGAATATCCCTAGCAGATTCCATAAATAGGAACACATTTGGATCATGATCTGAGAAACCAACAACTTCAAAAATGTTTCATCTACAAAAAGCTGTTACCAGAAAATATTAACAAAAACTGTGTGGTGATCATAAAAATTTGAAGTAATTTATTTTAAAATAAACCAATATAACTTTTGAAAACATATATTAAATCATTCCATAAAACATTTTTCTTAAAATAAGTTGTAACACATGTAACATATCATGAGAGTGCATGATTAAAACTTGTTAACCGAGTTATAGGGGTAAATGATTCATTTTTAGGCATTCTCACAAATAAAATACATGTTAACATGTATAACATGTGAATATGTAAGAAAAAATTAAACAGTTATGAGTAATGAATAATTAGAGTTGTGCATAAATTTAATAACTTCCATTTCATACATCGAATACTAAATCACTGAGTGCTAAACATATGTCTTGCCAATAAGATTTTACTTTTCTAAAACTCATATGAACTGGCTCTTAACTATATATATTCTACTAGTCAAATATCCATTCAGTTAATTAATTATCATGTACATAATGGGGGAATGTATAATATCAAACCTTAATTTCTGGGTCAAGGCCACATGCCAAGACCACGTGGATAACTGTAACCGGACCCCAACCTGGAGAGCCTCTGTAACCGGACTCTATCCCGAAGAGCATATGTAACCGGACACCATCCTAGAGAGCATCTGTAACTGGAATCCAACTCATAGAGCCTCGATAACTGGACTCCAACCCGGATAGCCTCTGTAACCGGACTCTAACCCAGAGGGTCTGCTGTAACTAGACCCCAACCCCGAACATTATAATCCAATTCAACCCGCATATGTTTAATAAGTCCATGTATCCAAATTGTCACTTTTCACATGGTTTATTACATCAAATTATTCAAGGTGTCCATACCACCTTTAATAATTAGATTCAGAATTCTAGGAAAGGCATAAAGTTTATGTTAAAAACACTCACATTTATACATATGTAGTGACTCTAGCAAAAGACTATGAACTATGTGGTCAGGTCCTTAAATAGTATGTAAGTTAAGAGTACTTGTGACGAGAAATAATAAACAAAAGGAATACAAACTAGATCACATATATTAAAAAATCATAAAATAATATTAAACAATTACTTAAGGGAATTTCTTCCAGGTGCATAATAAATAAGGAGGTAAACAAATAATTTCATGCGGGGTGATAAATTCACATTATCTCAAACATTTGTTGTAAATTGGATTTTTTTTATTAAATTAAATGTTAAAACTTGAATGTATAAAACTTAACCCTAACCATTATCATTTAATATAATTAGTGAAGAGTAACTCACACATGTAAATATGAAGTTTCAAGCCTCCAATATTTCTACTCATGAACTTAGCGCATCAAAAGAAAAGCATTTGGAATAACTACACTTACGATTTCATTTTGTGTAAAACATTCATTCAACGGGGTGTCCATAAGAAGTAGTGTTTAGTCAAAGCCAAAAATATTTGAAAACACATGTTTTTTACTTTCTTCTCAAACCATGGAAAATTTATAAATACAATTTGGGATCAATTTTGGCATATATATACACGTACCCACATACACGATTATACATTATGAGTATACATAAGGATTTCATACTATGCTTATTTGACATTTGCAAGATTATCTAAAACATGAACTAAAAGTACAATGTTTAAATTATTAAACCCGCATGTATATATATTATACATATATATTTAAGTACATACATAATCAGGTATAAGATTTTTCTTACAAAAATGACTCCACGCATTTTATAGTTATTCATTAATTATGAACCTCAATGTTTCTAGTAAAACATAATTCCAGACATATGGTTTAATGAAAAAACGTAGGGTTGTTCATAAGAAAAATTATATATATATATATGGTATGTAAATGTGGCATGTAAATAAGTTATCAAGGGGTATATATACTTTGGGTTCGGTAATTCCCTATATACTCTAAAAAACCCTGATGAACTATTTCAAGTAAAGAGGGGTTTAAACTCAATTGCAAGGTGTTGTATATTTATATAACAAGTGTATATAAACATACAACTTAAAACACAACAAGATTGACAAATATAATTCCCCTACCTTAGATTGAGGAGGAGGAAGAGAAGTTTGGGAAAGCACTGGAAATCCCAGAGGAGACTTGTTGGGGTGTTCTGAAAGCAGAGAGAAAATGACTGAGAGGATTCAAATGCCTCTGGAGTGTATTTTTATAAACCATTGTAAATATTTTAATGCAAGTGCATGGAAGCTAAGGCCCAAGTGGCTTATAAAAATACTAATGGTCATTCCTTGAGGAGTCAACATGAAAGGTGGGAGACCGACATCTATCACAGGAGAAGAAAAATTGTGCAATATAGGGTGTAGGGATACTGGTTCAAAGTCGGAAGAGAAGAGGTAGACAGCAAAGAAGAGGGAGATCAAAAAAATTAACGAATGGTCAGGATATGATCTAGATTTGATTAAATAGTCGGGGTGCATCTGCAGTTTATAAAGGTGGTGGATGGCTCAGATTGATTTGGGAAAGATCGGGAGGCTCATGATCGTCATGGTGTTTTAAAAACCTCGAACGGTCGTGATTAGATCGCGCCCGATCAAATAGTCCACGAAAAACATGGAGAAATTCACGGTTGTTGAGGGTCGAGCACGGGGTCAAGATCGATGGCCCAGATCGCGCGCTACGTGATCCAATATCCCATATCTCGTTTCGCCCCAAGAAATGAGTCCCACATCAGCAAGATGTTTGAGCCTCCTTTATTAGCCTGATCCTCTTATCGTTGGCTCAGAATAACACACAACACACATAAGGGAGCCTTACACATGGGCTCCCCCCTACAGGCCTCATCCAACCCAAGCCTCATTGCGTCCTTGCACCCACAGTGGCATTCTTATGCTCTCATTCTCCTGTGAGCCATTTGGGGAACCTATTCCCGTGCTCGGGCTGGCCTAGGATTGGGCTGAGGAGTAGGCTCAACCACCTAGAATGAGCTAACTCCCTTAACACAGCCATATACGGTTGGCCTTAGTAGGCCATTTTTTTTATAAAACATAACCTAAAAAATAAAGTCTTAAGGAGAAATAATACTATATTAAAATGATCCTTTTAAACATGAATCTTAGATAATGTTAAAAAAAGGTTAATGAATAACTAATTATTCATTATCTAATAATATTACTAAAATTATTTATAAACACTAATGCTTTTACATCCAATGTTATAAATTGAAATTTGGTATACCCGCATAAAATTTTTTATACTAATATTATAGTAGCCAAAACTGAGTTAACCAAAATCATAGTTTAGTTAAAAAAATTGATCATAGTTTAAATCACATTTTAAGAGATGGAAATTATTACATTGTATTTGAAATGTTTGCAATGTGTTTTGAATTCCTTAATACTTTTCAAAATCATATAGTTCAAAATATTTCACCACAAGGCCAACGACTATAATTATACCCATTGGAACTGATTGGTCACCCACAGAAATGGTTGGGTTATTTCCTTTTAAAACCTTTCCTTAGTGTGTCCCTAATTCATTTAGATTGAAGAAGATGGTGATTTCTATACCTTTGATGCTTAGTATGGTTTTCATGATTACTGTGGTGATTTTTATTGTTTTGAATGACCCAAGGGATCTCCTTCATTTATCAGGCCTCATAATTGTATTTGGGGGTCTTCTTGTGGCTTTGATAGGGTTTTTTGTAGGATTATTTGGCTAGCATGATTACTCATTTGATCTCGGTGTGTTGTAATCACTATTGTGTTCTTATTTAAATTAAATGCCTTTTGTCCATTTGTGTGTTTTATTGGGTTACTTTCTAATATAAATTAAATCCATAATATTAATTTCTTGTGAGTAACATGTTTTGTTCAGTTGTAATGAAATTCATACAAAATGTAAATGTAAACTTATTAGTACATGAAGTTCGAGTTTTGGGGTGTTACGTTATTTTACCCTATGAAGAATTGTGTCCTCGCAATTCATTCTACATACTCATAAGATAATGACACTCTCACAAACTTTACCAAAACCTCTATCATGGAGGGTCCTCGAGTGATGTCGGGTGAATTACCTAGTTGATGTTTAACTCTTATGATTCCCTGGCCTAGATACATTTTGAGGAGAACGGAATGAACCTCTCCATAGTGCATTTGGGCCTCCATAGAGATGCTTGAACGGTGGAAAGTTTGGAGATGTCCAAATCGACCAACTCTTGAAGAACTCACCGAAATGACTCTCGATTAAGGATATCTAAGTCATAGGTGTTGTCCTATAACTTGAAACTAAGAAGTTGGTACATGTAAGTTTCACAAAGGTCTCCCTCCAAAGAAGCCTCTTGAAATCTTCCTCTATCCATGATGTTTCGGCCCAAAGTAAAGCATAGAAGGAGTCCTTCATGGAAATTCCCTCTTCACCTGTACTCAGCCAATTGCACTGTGGTTATTCTATGGTATATGTAGGCACTCTCCTGATAGGAATGGTGAATTTATGTGCTATTTTACACTTCTTAAAGTTTATTGTACATTTTCCGGAAATTCTCGAGATGTAGGTACTCTTCCTCGCATTTTTTGACCATGATAACCTCCAGTATTTCTACAGGAAGGGATAAAATGTGGGTTCTTCCTTCAATCATGAAATTAATTATGAAGGATCAATTAGTGAAACATATTCAGAAACCTAAATAAAGATAAAATACCAGAAAAAAAGAATGTATAAAAAATTGTGTTCCCATATCACCACTTGTTCATAAAAGAGAAAGGATAATGGATTCCCTAGATCCCGAATACACGAATCCCCAAAACTAGTTCTAAACTTTCAATCTCCCTGAACAATATGAATCCAAAGAAATCTGAATCAATGCCATTTTTTCACTTGTGTTTTCTCCTGATTTTGACATGTGGGGTTTACAATTGAGAGAGGTCTGCATGTACTTGTAGTATATACACAGAACGGGAGGCTTCGTATTTAAGGATGTCAAAGTCCATTACGTGACCAAAATGGCTATAGTACAGGACATGACAGATATATGTCGTGTGGAGTTCTCTCACTGCTACAGCTTCTAGGAAGTTTGTGAAGGAGGGGATTCCTTCCACAATGGTGAAGCATTTAAAGAGTCGTTCGTAGTATTTTCCCCATCATGCATAGGATGGAAATTGGTCTTGAATCAGAAAAATGAAATCTTTACCCGCTCTTCGGTGGAGTTGAAGTACTCAAGGAGATTTGGATATGTCATAGAGGTTCTTACACATCATTTGTATATGGGTATATTTTATAAAACTTTGTGGATAGATATGCAAATTATGGTTTCCAAGGATGCATTGGGAAGAGACAGAAGACTAGTACTTTCATTTTCCATCTGAATATCATGAAAACTTTCTTATTTAGTAATGCTTGGTTAGATTATTCCTTGTTTCATTTCTGGATTCCTAGAGTTATCCAAACTGAATCCTCTGATACCTATTTTCATTCCTTGGCTCCCGAATACCCAGATCCATTTTCATAAATAGGATCACATTTGGTTTAATCTATGAGAAACCAAAACATCAGAAATGATTCATCATCTAAAAGCTGTTACCTGAAATTTTTAATAAAAAATCTATGGTTATCGTACGAATGCTCAGTAAGGGATTTTAAAATAAACCAATATTACTTTTGAAAACATTCTTCAAAAAATTCCATAAAACATTTTTCTTAAGAGAATTTGTATCACATGTAACATATCATAAGAGTGATTAATAAAAAATGTGCTAATAGAGTTAAAAAGTTATATGATTTGTTTATAGGAATGTTCATAAATAAAAGACATGATTAAATGTATAAAATATTAATATTTAAGCACAAATAAAATAGCTATGAGTAATGAATAATCAGAGTTTTGCATAAAGGTATTAACATAAATTTCATACATCAAATACTGAATCACTGAGTGCTAAACATATGTCAAGCAATAAGCTTTTAAATTTTTGATACTCCCAAGAACTAGATCTTAACCATGGATATTCTACTAGTCGAATATCCATTCAGTTAATTAATTATCAGACTCCTAAGGTGGGAATTTATAGTACTGGAATTTAATTTTCTATGTCAATGCCTCGTGCCAAGACCTAGGGGCTAACTATAACCAGACCCCAACCCAGAGAGCCTCTATAACCAAAGTCCATCTCATAGAGAATCTATTACTGGACTCCAACCCGAAGAGAATATGTAATCGGACTCCAACCCAAAGTGCCTCTATAATTAGACTCCAAATCTAAAAGCCTCTCTCACCGGACTCCCACCCAGAGGGTCTGCTGTAATTGGACCCCAACCTAGAACATTCTAATCCAATTCAATCATCATATGTTTAGTAAGGCCATGTATACAAATTGTCACATTTTACTTGGTTTCTTACTTCACATTATTCAAGGTGTCTATACTACCATGAATAATTTAATTCATAATTCAAGGAAAGGCATAAAAGTTTAAATTAAAAACACTCACATTTATACATATGTAGAGAGTCTAGAAAAAGATTATGAACTATCTGGTCAACTCATTAAAGGGTACGTAAGATAAGAGTACTTGTGATGAAAACTAATAAACAAATGGAATACAAACATGATCACATATATTGACAATTCCTAAAACCATATTAATAAATTTACTAATGGAATTTCTTTCAGGTGCATAATAAATATATAGGTAAACAAATAATTCCATGTGGGGTGCTAAACTCACATTATCTCAAACATTTTTTATAAATAATATTTTTTTCTTACATTAAACATTAAAAATTGAATGTATAAAACTTATCCATAACCATTATCATTTAATATAAATAGTTGAGAGTAACTCACACATGTGAATTTGAAGTTCCATCCCTCTAATATTTACACTCCCAAACACAGAACATCAAAATAAAGTCATTTGGAATAACTACACTTAGGGTTTCATGTTGTGTAAAACATTCATTCAACGGGGTGTGCATAATAACTAGTGTTTAGTAAAAGCCGAAGTTATTTGAAAACACATGTTTTGTACTTTTTTCTTGAACCTTGGAAAATTTATAAATACAATTTGGGATCTAAGTTGTAAAATATAGACACTTACCCACATAATCTATTATACATTATGAGTATACATAAGGATCTCATACTATGCTTATTTGACACTTGCAATATTATCAAAAACATGAACTAAAAGTATAATGTTAAAATGCATAAAACCACATGTGTATATATTATACATATATATTTATGTACACACATAATCAGGTATAAGAGTGTTCTTACAAAAATTACTCCATGCATTTTATAGTTCTTCATTAATTTTGAACCTTAATGTTTTTAGTAAAACATAATTCTAGAAATATGGTTTTATGAAAAAACATAGGGATGTGCATATGAAGATTTGTATATATAGATATATATGGTATGTGAATGTGGCATGTAAATATGTTTTCAAGGGTTATATATGCTTCTGGTCCGCTAATTCTCTATAAACATGAAAAAATAGAAAAGCCCTATTTTAGGAAAATATGTGTTTAAACTCAACCAAAAGGTGTTTTATATTTATATAAAAAGATTATATAATCATACAACTTAAAACTCAACAAAAAATAAAAATATAATTCCCCTACATTAGCTTGAGGAGGAGGATGAGGAGTTCAGGAAAGCATTGGAAATGCCAGAGGAGACTTGTTGGGGTCTGCTAGAAGCTGAGAGTGAAGGATCAAGAAGTTTGGGATGCCTCAAGTGTGTTTTTTTATAAACCATACTAAATATTTTAATGCATCTGCATGGAATCTAAGGCCCAAGTGGCTAATTAAAATACTAATGGTTAGTCCTTGTGGAATACACATGAAAGTTGGGAGACCCGTGGCTATCACAGGATAAGAAAAATGGTGCAATATAGGGTGTATGGTTACTAGTTCAAAGTAGGTGGAGATGTAGAATACAGTGCTGGAGAGGGAGATTAGAACAATTAGAGAACAGTTTGGATTTGATATGGATTTGAACCAACAGTCGGGGTGCATCTGTTGTTTATAAAGGTGATGGATGGCTAGGATTGATCTGTGGAATGATCGAGTGGCTCATGATCATCACGGCATATTAAAAACCTCAAACTATCATGATTAGATCACGCTGGATCGAACAGTCGAAGAAATACTTGGAGAAATTCGCGGTTGGTGAGGGTCGAGCATGGGGTCAAGATCGATGGCCCAGATCACGCTCTACATGATCCAATGGCCCAAATCTAGTTTCGCCTAAAAAATGTTTCTCACATCAAAACAGTGAGATGTCTGCACCTCCTTTATAATCCTGAGCCTCTTATCGATGGTTCAGAAAAACAAACAACACACACAAGGGAGCCTTACACCCCCCCCCCATAGACCTCAACCTACCCAAGACATGCAGTGGCCTTGCACCCGCGTTGGCGTGCGTATGCGCTCCTACTCCCATTGGCCCTTCGGGGAACCTGTGCCCATGCCCAGGGTACCCAAGGCTTGGGATGAGGGCCAGGCTCAGCCACCTAGCGTGACCAACCTCCCTTGGCCCATCCATAATGGGTTGGCCCTAGCGGCCCCAATTTGTTTTATAAACACTAGCCAAAAAATTGATGTCTTTAGGAAAAATAATACAGAATAAAAATTATCCTTTTAAACACGGCTATTATATAATATTAAGAAAAATGTTAATGAATACCTAATTATTCTTTATCTATTGATATTACTAAAATTATTTATAAACACCAAATATTTTATATCCCAGGTTATAAATTGAAATTTTGAATACCCACATTAAATAATTTATAATAATATTATAGTATCCTAAACAAATTTTACCAAAATCATTATTTAGTTAAAAGAAATTGATCATATTTTAAAACACTTTTTAAGAGATGGAAATCGTTAAATTGTATTTGAAATTTTTTCATGTGGTTTTGAATTACTTAATACATTTTAAAATCGTGCAGTTCAAAATATTTCACCACAAGTCCAACGGCAATAATTAAAGCTATTGGAATTCATCAGTCACCCAAGGAAACAGTTGGGTTGTTGCCTTATAAAACTTTTCCTTACGGTGTCCTAAATTCATGACGATTGAAGAAGATAGTGCTTTCTCTACCCCTAATGCACAGTATGGTTTTCATGACCACGGTGGTGATGTTCACTATTTTGACTGACCCTATGTATCTCCTTTATTTATTGGTCCTCATTTTTGTATTTGGGGTATTCCCATGGATTTGATAGGATTTTTAGTAGGTGTATTTGGTTATCTGGATTACTCTTTTGATCTCAGTATATTGTAAACACTACGATGTACTTATTTAAATGAAATGCCTTATGTCCATTTGCGTGTTTTACTTGGTAGAATTATATTATTAATTAAATCCATATTATTACTTTCTCATAAGAAACATGTTTTGTTCAGTTTTTATGAAATTCAAAAAAAAATTAAAATGTAAACTTATCAATACATGAGGTTCATGTTTTGGGGTGTTTTAGATATAGCATAAAATCATAATGTAATTGGTACAAAAGAGACATCGAGAATAAGTTGGATGAAAATGGATGTTTTTCCAATAATAAATAAATATTTATTTATAATGGTTTTACTCATGTTTATAGATTTTACATTGAAGAGCCATTTACAGGAATAGAAATGATAGAATCTATTTTACTATTCTTAGTATTATTTGTCTAAATAAATTTCAGAGAATTTTAGATTGATGTGAAGACTGTATTTATGTTTATATTTTGAAATGAATACTTATATATTGAAAACAAACTGGATTTTTTCCTATAAATGATGATTATTAAGTGTGAAAGTTGAAAATGTATTTGTATCTCATAATGTCATCACCTCATTCTTGGAATGAATGGATGGGTACTTTTCTATAATATATGGAATTCGAGAGAGTATGTGTTGATCAGAACCTCTATATGAATGTTTCTTAATAGGAGTTTCTTTTTCTACTCATATATGTTTAAGATATCATATTTGGTATATGTAAGTGTAATTATGTTAATAAATTTTTTAAATTGATTAATTAGGGCATCTAAATGTAAATTATATATTATTTGACCCAATTTTTTTTGTTAAAATTTCATCAAGCTAAATGAAAATATTTATTTAACCAATGTACAGTGAAGTGGAAGTATTTATGAAATTCACAATTAATGGGTGAAATCTTATTTCAAATATGAATATATATAGAAAACAATTTTCTACTCATGATGATAGTGAGGTGGTAGACTCAACACTATACAAAATAATAATTTGTAGTGTACTCTACTTTACTATAATAAGGTCGATTTTTTTCTATGCTACGTGTTTATCATTAATATTCTAGAGTAGTCATTGGATGAAACATTTCATGATAGTGAGAAGAATAATAATACATATTCAAGGAACATTGTATTATTTTTTTATGTTTATATATGAAATGAAATTTTTTTAACATAACACTTGGATACTGATTTATATAGTAAAATTTTGGGATGAATATACTCAAGGTTGAGTGATTTCTAAATTGATAGTAACTATATTTATTGGATAATAAAAATAAAATATTGTGTTTCTTTAATAATAGAAGATGAGGAGTATATTTTAGGCACAAAATATTATTCATTGTTTATAAAGATAATTAAATCATTAGAAAACATTAGTTAGTAGTTAAAATTGCCTATGAGGATTCAATGAGATAAAAAAGTGGAATTAAGTTTTCTATAAATTTAGTTCTATCTACTTACTTGAACCACATTAAAATTGGGTACCATTTCATAAAGAAGATAGTGTAGAGTAACATATTGAGGAAAGGGATTATGAATTCTTTAAGGGATTTGATTATCTATGGGTATCTTCCTGGCATAGAGAGCTCCAAGATCCCTTCCATCCCTACCATTAGAATCTCACCAAGAGCTCCATCTCTAGTGGATAGATTCCTAATGGTTGAGATATGAGAATAAAAATTGTCCAAAGTTACTACCTATCATGATCTATCAATGGGGGCCCTGTTTTTATGTGTCAAACCCTAATTGGAAACCTTCAGGCCCTTCATCGATTCTTGGGATCTACTTGAGGGTCGGTGTCTTCTTGCTCTCCAGGAATGCTATCTGTATCCATATATACAACAGGGAAGGAATTGTGTGTTCCTAGTAAAGAGAGGATTTCCGATGTGAGGCTTGGCACATCACATTATCCAGGAAGTTGTGGGGAGAACACTTTATAAAATACTCCTGTATGGCGGTAGTGTGGATCCACCTCACTGGGATTCCTCTCCCTTTTCACAATTTATCCATACTTAAGTCAATTTATGATGTAGTTTTCTCCTTTTTTGTGTTAATGTCTCTACTTCTCATCTTCTAGCTGCTGGATGTCTGATGATCTATGTGTAGAAGAACATAACCTTCACGTTCCCCTCAATATTCCCAATCAGTGCTAGTGATTAGTTAAAATGGTGTAAATTCTTAGTTTATCATTCATCGCCCATGTTTTTTGAGGTATTCCGCTTTCAAGGTCATTCTGTGGAATATTGTCGGAGTAAGGAAATATAATTAGTGGTTTCAATTGTTTCTAGTAGTTATCATGGGGCTGAAATGGATTTCGGTGCATTTCCTTCTTTATCAGGGTCTAATGGTTTAAACACTGCTTTTCACTATTCATACCACTCTTACTGTAATCG
The DNA here is from genome assembly GCA_963277665.1 of Viscum album. Classification (NCBI taxonomy): domain Eukaryota; kingdom Viridiplantae; phylum Streptophyta; class Magnoliopsida; order Santalales; family Viscaceae; genus Viscum; species Viscum album. The sequence continues at coordinate 944,275,349 of OY728129.1, forward strand.
TAGATGTGACAATATATCAATTACAGGTTCTTCTATTTCAAAGTAGAATTTTTCAACTCCAGTCACTCTCAGTAGGGCCCCATTCAGCTAACATGTTCTAACATTGCTACAAAATTCTCCCTCTCTTATCAACCTATTTTTAGTATATGATAATCCAATCCTCATCAGATGTTATTGGTTAGCACTTCTCATCATTCTTATCTGGGTTATTTGGTTATGGATTATAGTACCAATGTGATCCTTTCATTCCCCACCTTTCCCCTTCCCCACCCTTTTCGCATCACCCTTGGTCCTCCTATGACAAATCCCTTGAATATAACCCTAGTCAGTGTGAAGGCACATGCAGCTCTAGGCCTCTCCATTCTAGAGAGAGTGAAGATGGATATCATAGAGTCCCGTAGTTCTCTATAAAATGAGATCATTCTATCAAAGATCTCAGATGATGTCCCTCATAGAGAGAATTCTCCTTACCTCAAAGTCTCCAACTACTTCTCTACACTAGAGGAGCACTCAGAAGTTCCAGAGATGGTTTCTACAATTTTGTTCAGTCCCACTCATTCAATATATCTAGTGTTTGGAAGGAAATATTACGACCCATCACCCTTGACATAGCTCATGAAGCCTCCAAATCCAGGTTATCCTTTGTTTCAGTATCCTACAATCATAATAACTCATCACTTTTTCAGAAATGTTTTCAGTAATCATTTAGAATTATATAGGTTTGGGAGATCATGGGGAAATAACCTTTTTTCCTCTTATTTCAAGAAGCATCGAGCCTCAATGTTGGTTATTTCGAGCCTAAAAAAGATTTTAAATGTCTAGATATGTTCAAAATAAGGATTGGATTCCCTCATCAAATGAATTACCTACCATGAAATTCCCACATCAAGGTAATCTGGTAGTAGGGGTTAATTGTCAAAATTGTGGACTTTTCATGCCAATGTGTTACTAACAGAAATGATTTGAGTGGCGTAGACTTCTTTATCTCCTTTTTCTATGTACATTTTCACCTGGTGGAAAGAATCCATCTTTGGAAACACAATGACAAATTTTAAATAAGGAATAAGAATTTGTTTTTTTGGGGAGATTTTAACACAATGGAAGATGTGACTAAGAAGAAATTGGGAGTTTGGGGTTTATACTATTGTTATGTGGGACATCAAAAACATTATTGTTTCTAATGAACTCATGGATATGAAATTCAATGGAAAAAATTCACATAGTGTAACTACCACTAGGGTATCAGTCACCTTTGTGTACAGGTTAATAGATGCATATCCAACTTTCAATGAGTTGATACATTTGGGAATGGATCAATTTGTCACCTCTCGATATCCATTTCGGAACATGATCGCTTATTTATTGTGTTGAACATTATCGTACTAGTAAAGTCACAATTTTTCTAATCTTTCTAATTAAATTTAGAGGGATCAGTTTCTTCAAATGATAAAGGCTTCCATGGAGATGGAGGTTGATGGTAATGATTGAGAAAATCTTGTGAACTGCTTGTGATGCCTCAAAAAAGCATCCAGGAGTTTCTTGACAACAAACCCATGGAGGACACCAACCTGGAAGACCATATGGGATATATTAATAGGATGGAGGGAGATCATTAGGAATATTGGGACTATGGAATTTTTTCTCTAGTCACATCCAAATGAGCCATGCTAGCTGAAGCATTTTCGAAAATTGAGAGGTTCTACTGTGCCAAATAAAGGGAATTATGGTTGAGGGAGGGGATAGAAATACCCCCTCTATTCATAAATGCATAAAATAATAAATTAAAAATGCTAAAATCAACATTAATAGGAAATATGGTACCTTCACCTCTGATATTAAAGTGGGTGGTAATTTGACATTGAACCACTTCAATGCTCTTCGGGCTGACCTGGTTCCCCCTAGAAATGGGAATCCACTCATAGGTAGTATGGGGATGTATTTCTATGGGATATGAAATAGATGTAGGGGACATAGAATAATGAATACTCAATGAAAATCCCAAATGTGGTTGAGTTTCAAGAGGCCTGCTTTAGTTTATGAAAATATAGTGCACTAGGACTTGATGGGTTTCATGGTGCTTTTTACGTTGCAGCATGGGATTTTTTCAATCCCCATGTAGTCCACACTATGCGTGATTTTTTCATGGAGGGGATCTCATCCAAGAGGGTTTTTCGCTTCAAATCTTATTCTAATTCCCTTGCTCAAGGATGAGATTTCCACTACACAATATAGACTGATTCTCCTTTGTACATTTTCATAGAAAATCATTTCCATCATGTTTTCTAAAAGATTAAGAAACACCATCCCTAAGCTTGTTTTTTGATGAAAAAACTATTTTTTAAAATAAAGAAGAATCCAAGGGGATATTTTTACTTACATGGTACTTTTGGGGGAATAAATAAGTGGATAGTTGCTTCCAAAATGATTATTCCAGTGGACATGGTCAAATCCTACCACAAACTCAATTGGGGACTCATCGTTTGGGTAATAAGGAAACTGAGTTTTTAGTAATGGTTATATGAATTGGGATTAAGATATTATTCATATCCTTGGATATCTATTTACATCATGGGTAATGGGGTTGGTATATTTAAAAATAATTGATGTGTGGTCGAAGGTGATCATATGTCCCCATACCTCTTTCTTTAGATCGAATATTCCCTCTCAAGGATCCTGAACTATAGTTTGTAGGAGTGAAGTATTATTCCTTTAGAAAACAAAAATGGGAGAAATAATATTTCAGATATTATGATTTCAGATGATAACATAATCTTCACCTATGTAAGGCTATGGTCTCTCCAACACATCATGGGAATTATTAAAGCATATATTGAGGAATGTGCCTAGCTTATCAACCCACAGAAGAGAATGGTATTCATCTGAGATAAATGATCTAGTATGATATTTTATTTGATAAAATATATCCTAGGAATGCATAAGATCCAACTTCTAATGACATACCTTAGTTCCCACATCTATAATGGAAAAACAAAAAAGGTTCTCTTTTATTATATCATTACTCCTATGACAATCAAAATATGTAATTGGTAGAACAACATCCTTTGCCTCGGTGGATGGTTCAACCTTATCCACACTGTTCTTACATAGCTCACCATTCATGTGATTTAGATCATTAATATGTTGAAGGGTAGTATCACAAGGATGGATAATTTCATTACGGCCTTCCATTGGGATTCCAACCATGTGGGTTGGTGCCATTTGGATTCTTGGAGTCACATATCTAGACCGGATAAGGAGGGTGGTGTGGGCCCCCTTAATGTTTTTCTGACCATTCCTCTAAGAAATCCCGACTTGTGTGGGATATCAGTGATGGTCCCTCATAATGGGAGATTTTTATCAAAGATAGATATGGTTAGGGGAGGGAGATATGGCCAAACATTTGTAGAATATTTTCTACCCTCTCCAAATTCATGTACAACCTTCTTCTGGAACTCCAAGAGAACACATGTTGGTTAGTCGAAAGATGATATATTAACATATGGAAGGATAAATGGGCCTATGATAAACTCTTATTTTCAGGGTTCCCATCCCCAACCATCACCATCAAATAGTTTATCATTCACAAAGTCGAAATTGATGCAATTATCAATGAGTTGAAGGGAAATGTCTTCAACATTATCCTTCTTGTTTATATGTCATACCGATAATGCCTCACTAGTTAGTTCAATGGTATGTATTCCAATAAAGAAAATAGATCTACCTTTCGTATTCAAGGTGAAATGGATTTGATTACCTCGATACTTTTATGAAAATAGATTCCAAATAATCTCAGTTTCCTTATTTGGAGCATCCATCCCTAGGCCCTTCTGATTGACGAGAATGTCCAATGAAGAGCAGTGAGCACTGTTTCAAGATTTTCTTTAGGGGGGCCCGTATATGGATTCCATGGAAAATATGTTTCTGCATTGGGAATGGGAAATGAACAATTGAAATTTCATGGGTCCAAGTATAAATATTTGATGTGGAGGGTCCTATTTTTTTAGGTGATCATTATGATCTTTCTCTAGGGATACAGGTCACAGGAATTGGAGAGAAAATGTCATTCCATCAGTATAGAGGTGATCTTCTAGATTCTCTGGAATGGAATAACCATGTTGAGAGAGGGTGGGATCCTTTATTCTACCACCCTCTAGATTTGGTAAGAGAGAAATGGTGGTGGAACTGGATCAACTCATTATATAGTAGATGTAGAAACCTCCCTTCATTTCAAATTGCTAAGACTATGTGCTACCGCAGGCCCAATCATTAACAATCCCAGAAGATAGGTTCATTTGTTACCACCATATAGGGGATTGAATCTTAATGTTGATGGATCCTATGTTCCAGGGGAAGTGAGGGGTGGTGTCCTAGTTTGGAATAGGAATGGTTCATCATTTTTATCTTCAGTGCTTACAAGGGTTGGGGTTCTTCCTTGGGAGTGGAGATTAGGTCCATGCTAAAAGTCTTGTCAAGGTGTGACTGGTTCAATATCAAGGTGAAAGAAATAGAAATAGATTTGAATGTTTCAGATCTGCTTATTCATGTGAAATTAGATCCACCTTGGGACTCATCCTATCTATTAAGGAAATGCAGAAGAAAAATTAGTCTTGGAATTTCCATCAATAATCCATGGCATGAATGAAACATTGTATAAGGCCCCAGCCTTAAAACTTACTTAATCTTGAGTTATTACAAGATTACACATTGAGGATCTTTTCAGGTTTAGAGTTTTAGAGAATTAGATCATGAAACTTGCATTACATTCCACATTTAAACAAAATGGATTACATAAAAGACAATATTCATTCTTCCCATCAACGAGAACATATTTAAAATAAAAAAATGGATTCTCTCTTAACACATCCTTGACTCTAACGTCTTATCATGTACCTTTCCTCTTGACCTGAAAAACATTTCAGAAACTTGGGATGAGCATAAAAAGCTCAGTAAGGGACATAAAAATATGGAAAGGAAACATGAGTTCATGTATACATAAAGATGAAATCATAATTTACCCATAAAACATAGGCACTTTAACCTAACTCATCAAAACATGAATAAAACATAGAAATCATAAGACATAAAGGTAACTTGAGGCATTCATAACATTCTTACGTAGGGAGTAACCCTCTTGGTTACGTTTGGAATACCCATCACAGTATATTCCCTAAATCTCTTCGGAGAAACCTTAACGTTTCACTCCTTCGCGTTACCCAATGCATTGGAGAGCTATAACGGGCTCACCCGCCCTTAGTTTATCACGGAACCACCCGTTCTTCATAACAATGCCCAAGAACCATAACATACACGTATCACATAAAATATTCATAAGGAAACAAAACATTTCCACATTTCAAACACAACATAACATTTTAGTATTTTGAAATAATGAATCCATATAAAAAGAAACCATTTCCAAAACCATTTAAAACATTTAATAAAGATATTTTTGAATCAAAGTGTCCCATACCACCTTGAAGCTTTTAAAATTTTAAACCATTAATATCCATATAAATAAATTCTTAAAACCACTTTGAAAACATGGATATTAATAAGAACGAATAATTAAAACATTTAAAATGATATTTTGGTTAAAGGGGTTTTACCAAAATTAGAGACACTTGAATACAATAATTGAGGAATAACGTTTAGTCAGAACTTTATAATATCATGAGAATAAATGGATTCATGATATAATACTCCAAAGGACAGTATATACACCATATAAGAGTGAATTGGTGCATAACAACAATGAACCCTCAATAGAAATGTCAAATGTGATGAAATCCCTTATAAAGAAGGTATCCTTAAATTAAGGACAAATCAATCTCAAAAATATGTGTGAAGAATATAAATACACCCAATATAAGTGGATATTAAGTGTAAAACAATAAAATGTCATTCACACATATTGAATGGATGACATATTCAATGACTACATGTCGAACCCAAAGAAATCGAAATTGGGTTAAGAAGTTCCCTTGAAAGCCTAACAGCGTCACATCAAAATGAGTTGATGAGAGATAAAAAGAGTATCTCATCACTTGGACACAAAATTTACATCATTAAGGATACATGAGAACATATCCCAATGTATCAATATGTAAATTAAAAGACCCAATAAAAGAAGTCTTTTAAAAAGAGGGGGGTGAAAGGTTCCCTTACCGACTTGGGTATCTTTCAAAAAATACACCCCATGAAAGAGGGACAATAGATCATTTATGTAAATACTCATAAACGAAAGTATTTTACACAAAGTGTAGAATAATGGGCAGTACATACACCACTCAATGAAATTTGTGGCAAAAGTAGCGTAAATCTCACGAGAATAAAAGTGAGATGAAAAATCCCTTACGAGAACTCGGCAGCCTAACGGCGCCACACAAAACTTCCAAAATGGATTGATGAGAGAGAATAGGGTCTCTCATCACATGAACATAAAAATTACAGTATGTTTAATATAAAATATCATCCCAATAACAAGTAATATGAGCTTAAAAAGGAATGACATAAAAGTGTATACTTAAAAAGAAAGAGAGGAGTAGGATCCCTTACCTCGGGTCCGACTTGACTCGATCGTTCTTTAACGTCCTGAATAATAAACTTGAGTTAATTTCTATTTGCTTAAGAACCTTTTCCAAGTTCATTATTCCTTTTATATCAATTATTGACATGTTGTGAACATTATGTAATCATTTAAGTTAATAATGTTCATTTTGTCGGTATTTGGTTCTTAAGTCGAAAGTGGACTTCTTACAATTACATGTTGTTCATGTGGCCAAATTTTTATTATATCCAGAATTGTATTCATGTTGTAGTTATAATATATGTCATATATATCCAGTACATTCATGCATTTATAACATTACATAATCATTTAGAGGTAAGAAATGAAATGCACCGTTCATGGAGACGGTAAGCCGTACGTACGCATGAACGCTACTTTCATTTCTATTCGTATTTTATAGAATGGAATAATAATGATATAAAGGTATATTATAATTCCAGTATAATATCATATTTAATATCATAGTTCCATCCTTTATATGTCCCACATATGGTATTTAACGAATCAAATCACTTTGAGGGGGCGGTAGTCCGCACTTCCTTAAATGAAGATATCGTGTTTACCCATAATGGGAACCATAAAGGTTTGACCAAAATGTAAAAAACAGAATCTTAAGGAAAACATAAACATACTATATATCATATATAAAAATAGTGACATCATAATGGCCACCTTTGAAGGTGTTAAATGAGTATTGAACAATCATCGTTTCGGGAGGCAGAATTTCACCATCCACGGAAACCGTATGTTCTTTAACCATTTGATGTAGTTGTGTGAGAGTGTAGCTTAAATAAATATTATAACAACATCCTAGTATATTGAAGATACTGTTGTTGTTACAAAAGAAGTAAATAAAAAGAGATTAGGGGGTTGGAGAAGCAAAATAAAACAAATGAATATGAGACAAACAATTACCTTTAAAAGTGTAACTCTTTTTGATTTGAGCCTAAAGTCTTCCTTTGAAAGGATTCTGCCCAAGGTAAATCCTCTAGGATGAGGAGAGGGATGTGGAGAGAGCAAATGGGCAGGGGTTGGCCGAGACAAAGGCTTTTGAAGTGTGTGAAATAAGGTGGAGGTGGGGGCCTTTTATAAGAGAAGAGGAGGGGCACTTTTGGAAAGCAAAGAAATATTACTTTATTTGAAAATGCTTTTCGGTTTTAAAGGGTCCCACATTGGTAGAATTCGTGGATAAGGTGATAAGGCATCGAAATCCACTCATCCAATTGGTTTTGTCCATGTGTATATTGTAGATTTTTCATTATCTTTCCATTTTAATTAAATTGTCAAATAATGATGTCATCGCTGCATCATTATTATGTCATAAATAATTTAATTTCATTAATGTCTAAAAATTATAAAAAAAATACTATGATATAGGAAATCTTTTTATCTTTCCAATTACTATTTATAATCAAAATTTGGACTTGTATATCCCCACTTAAAAATTGTTTTAGTAAAACATACTATGTTAGTGTCATTTTCACTTTAACATTAAATTAAAAGTATTTTATGTTATTTCCCAACAAAAGTGGATCCATGGGGTCCCCAAGTTAGGCCATGGCTTGTCTTGGTCGGCCATGACACAACCAATAGGGTTGTGACATGTGTCTAGGTCATTTCATATTTTTAAAGTATTATTTATACCTTAAACTACACTAATTATCACTAATCGCGATTAAAAACTTAATAAGTTACTATTCACCAAAAAATTATTATAATCTCATTGAACCACATTTTACTTCTTAATGACAACCATGTATGTCGGATTTTCAAAATTCAATACACATTAGTGGTAAACTTTCATTTAACTGAAAAATCAGTTTGCTTGATTATCACTTAGTGGTTTCACTATTCATCAAAAATTGAAGTTTTTCAGAAAATTACCAAAAATTCACCCTAAGCTATATTTGATATTCTGAATTCAAAAATGAAGTCCGTTTTACAAAATTCAAAACATATTAGTCACATTAATTAATTTAATAATTAATTCCCGCTGTCAGAGCAAATAGCGTGTTTTTATAAAACAATAAGTATCAAAAGATTGACACCAGTTTAAGTCCGATTTCAAAGTGAAATTAATTCCAACCACCACTATTGGATTAAATGGTAAAAATATTTCCCAATTTCACTTTAAAACCAATTCAAAAGATAATCTAATCATATAAATAAATTAGATTAAAAAGTGGTTTTGAATTAAAATACAACATTTACACTATTCCTTAAAAAAAATGAACTTTATCGGAAAGATACCAAAAATTTACACAAAGTAAATTTTGATGTCCCGATTCTTAATAAGAGTTTTATTTGGTCCAAAAGAATGTTTAAGAGTGAACAAAACTATATTTAATGATGGTTCAACATCAAAAGGTGATAAGTGAACCTTTAGTGAAAACTAGGGCATATACGCCTAAAATTGAATTCTTTCCGTATTTTAAGCCTCTATTCTTTATTGGATAAATGTAAAAACAATTAAAAACATATGAAATCATATTTTAGTTATTTCTATCCATTCCCGCCAATACAACGGCTACATGTTAACTATCATTTAAAATAATATTATTTTATTATTAGAGTGCAACGTAAGATTCCCAAGAAACTCGTTGTTGCGTGTTGGGTACGCCATCGAGCATAGCGTCCCCTTTAAAGTCATATTAATATTTTATTCACAAATATGGATAAATACAAAAATGTCGTATTCTTTATTTACCTGGGGTGTTACATCCTTCCCCCCTTTTGGGAATTGCGTCCGCGCAATTTTAAAATTGGACTTGGAAACATCCTTGAAAGTCCCACATCGGAACAAGAGTTGGTAAAACAATCACTTTAAAATAAAGAAAGATAAGTACAAAGGTCACCCGAGTTAACCCATACTAGGACTCCAAGTATGAAAATATGGACATGGAGGAAAAAAACAAAGGGTCATGTCCTGATGGAGAGTGTTAGAAAACATGTTTAGGAGAAAGTTAACCACGAGAAAATCACAAACTTGTGATGGGTTAAACGGTATTCGATTCCCTAGTAGAAAAAGTTAATAGACAACATTTTTGTTTTAAGTTACATTTTATTGAGGAATTTTATTCATAAGGAAACATAATCACTTATCATGTTGACCTTCAACTTTTACTAGATTCCTTAATCAAACTCATATTTTTTTCAAAAGACGAGTATTTAGGGAGACTTGTTCGCATTCAGAGTACCATAATCAACTCCTAGAGAATCACCTAATCCACAAAAGAGAGCTATATACTTCCCATGTCTTTAGACTTTATCCAAAAACAAAACCAAAAAGGCTAGTACAAGATCGGATAATCCAGAAAAGGATAACCCTTTATAAAAATAAAATCTATTCTTAACATCCAAAATTTGTCAAACAAAACCCAATGTTCAACAAGGATCATTCGATAAACAATTTGTCCATAAAATTCTTCAAAGTAAACCAATATAAGATCGAAACCCAAATATTTGAAAGATTTAGTCACATAGTCTTCCAAGTTAAATCGTAACATTTATCTCCAAACAACATCAGTTGCTCCTAAAGTCACGCATTGAAAAGTAATTATCCCAATCACATATCCTCCATGATAGGGTAATCATTTTAATAAATAACCCAAAATCAACTTACTCTTAATTCATAAAATCATATAACCAAAAGAATCAGTCAAACTAACCAGGGACTTCACGTAGTCCAGTGGTAGGCGATAAATACCAGTCGCACTTTGGTTGTGGGTTCGATTCCCGCAGCTTTGTCCGACGCGACGGGATGTCACACGGTCTGCGTGTTGTCCTTTTTCCAAAACTATATAATTCTTAAAACATTCCCCAAAACGAGATAAAATCTTCAAAATAATCATAACACATTTTAACCTCAATTTCATCTCATGCCCTCCACTTCAATCATAACCTTTAGTAACCCATAATTACCTCAAAAGTAAGGATCATATAAACCCAAGTGGTTCTTTATAACTATGTCCACAAAAGAAAAGGTAACTATTCCTTGGATAAAATTTGCCTATATTAATCATCAGGGTTACACATAATATAAAAAGTCTTCTAATGTAACCCCATCATCAAAAGAGACATAATACTCTTAAGAATTTCACCATAACTCTTGAAGCCCTTATATGTTGACATCTTACTCATTCAACATTCTTCATGATCCATTATCCATTCCTTTCCAACCTATTCCGAAATACCTCTTTCCTACAAACAAAATCATGAATCATATCCTAAGATTTCAAAATAGGAAAACAACAGTCATGAAATAGTACATACCTTTGATTGGTCATTGTCAGTTTCTTCATCCTCAATAGGAATGGCATTAGGTATTGGTAAACGAACATTTGTACGCTCTTGGTGACCCCATTCACGATACTTCTTCATAGAACATGTGTTTGCATAATGACCATGCACACCACATTTAAAACATTCAATTGATCCCTCAGAAAGAACTTCTTTCTCTTTCCTCGAGTCAACGGGATGCTTCCTTTTTCCATTACAGGTTCTTGCTTTATGACCTTCATTTCCACATCTATAGCATATTTCTGTCCCTTTGAAACATTTCCCTAGGTGTTTCTTTCCACATCTCTGACACATAGGTCTTTGAACACTCATACCTTTATGATTATTACCTGCACTTCCGTAGGGATTTGTTTCTTGCATATTTGATGCCTTAGAGAAAACTCCAAGGTTTAGGTGGTCAATCATGACTCCAGATAGTTGGTTGAGGATAATCAGAAGAGTTCTCATTGCAGCTCCCATATCATTCAGTTGCTTGCTCAAAAGACTATCACAATTTCCTTCACATCCACTGTTACTTTGGTGCCTGCTAGATCCAGCCATTTACTAAAACCAAAAAGGTCAGTGTGAGTATATCAACAAAACCATCATGTACTAATGAGGAAGATAAACACTAATATACACTTACTCATTCACTTTATCTAAAACTAGGACTCTTTCTGAAATCCTAACCATTATGGTAATGTCACTTATGCTTAAGGAATACCCTAACCTCTAAAGTTATCTAAACCGACCTTTGATACCAACTATAAGGCCCCAGCCTTAAAACTTACTTAATCTTGAGTTATTACAAGATTACACATTGAGGATCTTTTCAGGTTTAGAGTTTTAGAGAATTAGATCATGAAACTTGCATTACATTCCACATTTAAACAAAATGGATTACATAAAAGACAATATTCATTCTTCCCATCAACGAGAACATATTTAAAATAAAAAAATGGATTCTCTCTTAACACATCCTTGACTCTAACGTCTTATCATGTACCTTTCCTCTTGACCTGAAAAACATTTCAGAAACTTGGGATGAGCATAAAAAGCTCAGTAAGGGACATAAAAATATGGAAAGGAAACATGAGTTCATGTATACATAAAGATGAAATCATAATTTACCCATAAAACATAGGCACTTTAACCTAACTCATCAAAACATGAATAAAACATAGAAATCATAAGACATAAAGGTAACTTGAGGCATTCATAACATTCTTACGTAGGGAGTAACCCTCTTGGTTACGTTTGGAATACCCATCACAGTATATTCCCTAAATCTCTTCGGAGAAACCTTAACGTTTCACTCCTTCGCGTTACCCAATGCATTGGAGAGCTATAACGGGCTCACCCGCCCTTAGTTTATCACGGAACCACCCGTTCTTCATAACAATGCCCAAGAACCATAACATACACGTATCACATAAAATATTCATAAGGAAACAAAACATTTCCACATTTCAAACACAACATAACATTTTAGTATTTTGAAATAATGAATCCATATAAAAAGAAACCATTTCCAAAACCATTTAAAACATTTAATAAAGATATTTTTGAATCAAAGTGTCCCATACCACCTTGAAGCTTTTAAAATTTTAAACCATTAATATCCATATAAATAAATTCTTAAAACCACTTTGAAAACATGGATATTAATAAGAACGAATAATTAAAACATTTAAAATGATATTTTGGTTAAAGGGGTTTTACCAAAATTAGAGACACTTGAATACAATAATTGAGGAATAACGTTTAGTCAGAACTTTATAATATCATGAGAATAAATGGATTCATGATATAATACTCCAAAGGACAGTATATACACCATATAAGAGTGAATTGGTGCATAACAACAATGAACCCTCAATAGAAATGTCAAATGTGATGAAATCCCTTATAAAGAAGGTATCCTTAAATTAAGGACAAATCAATCTCAAAAATATGTGTGAAGAATATAAATACACCCAATATAAGTGGATATTAAGTGTAAAACAATAAAATGTCATTCACACATATTGAATGGATGACATATTCAATGACTACATGTCGAACCCAAAGAAATCGAAATTGGGTTAAGAAGTTCCCTTGACAGCCTAACGGCGTCACATCAAAATGAGTTGATGAGAGATAAAAAGAGTATCTCATCACTTGGACACAAAATTTACATCATTAAGGATACATGAGAACATATCCCAATGTATCAATATGTAAATTAAAAGACCCAATAAAAGAAGTCTTTTAAAAAGAGGGGGGTGAAAGGTTCCCTTACCGACTTGGGTATCTTTCAAAAAATACACCCCATGAAAGAGGGACAATAGATCATTTATGTAAATACTCATAAACGAAAGTATTTTACACAAAGTGTAGAATAATGGGCAGTACATACACCACTCAATGAAATTTGTGGCAAAAGTAGCGTAAATCTCACGAGAATAAAAGTGAGATGAAAAATCCCTTACGAGAACTCGGCAGCCTAACGGCGCCACACAAAACTTCCAAAATGGATTGATGAGAGAGAATAGGGTCTCTCATCACATGAACATAAAAATTACAGTATGTTTAATATAAAATATCATCCCAATAACAAGTAATATGAGCTTAAAAAGGAATGACATAAAAGTGTATACTTAAAAAGAAAGAGAGGAGTAGGATCCCTTACCTCGGGTCCGACTTGACTCGATCGTTCTTTAACGTCCTGAATAATAAACTTGAGTTAATTTCTATTTGCTTAAGAACCTTTTCCAAGTTCATTATTCCTTTTATATCAATTATTGACATGTTGTGAACATTATGTAATCATTTAAGTTAATAATGTTCATTTTGTCGGTATTTGGTTCTTAAGTCGAAAGTGGACTTCTTACAATTACATGTTGTTCATGTGGCCAAATTTTTATTATATCCAGAATTGTATTCATGTTGTAGTTATAATATATGTCATATATATCCAGTACATTCATGCATTTATAACATTACATAATCATTTAGAGGTAAGAAATGAAATGCACCGTTCATGGAGACGGTAAGCCGTACGTACGCATGAACGCTACTTTCATTTCTATTCGTATTTTATAGAATGGAATAATAATGATATAAAGGTATATTATAATTCCAGTATAATATCATATTTAATATCATAGTTCCATCCTTTATATGTCCCACATATGGTATTTAACGAATCAAATCACTTTGAGGGGGCGGTAGTCCGCACTTCCTTAAATGAAGATATCGTGTTTACCCATAATGGGAACCATAAAGGTTTGACCAAAATGTAAAAAACAGAATCTTAAGGAAAACATAAACATACTATATATCATATATAAAAATAGTGACATCATAATGGCCACCTTTGAAGGTGTTAAATGAGTATTGAACAATCATCGTTTCGGGAGGCAGAATTTCACCATCCACGGAAACCGTATGTTCTTTAACCATTTGATGTAGTTGTGTGAGAGTGTAGCTTAAATAAATATTATAACAACATCCTAGTATATTGAAGATACTGTTGTTGTTACAAAATAAGTAAATAAAAAGAGATTAGGGGGTTGGAGAAGCAAAATAAAACAAATGAATATGAGACAAACAATTACCTTTAAAAGTGTAACTCTTTTTGATTTGAGCCTAAAGTCTTCCTTTGAAAGGATTCTGCCCAAGGTAAATCCTCTAGGATGAGGAGAGGGATGTGGAGAGAGCAAATGGGCAGGGGTTGGCCGAGACAAAGGCTTTTGAAGTGTGTGAAATAAGGTGGAGGTGGGGGCCTTTTATAAGAGAAGAGGAGGGGCACTTTTGGAAAGCAAAGAAATATTACTTTATTTGAAAATGCTTTTCGGTTTTAAAGGGTCCCACATTGGTAGAATTCGTGGATAAGGTGATAAGGCATCGAAATCCACTCATCCAATTGGTTTTGTCCATGTGTATATTGTAGATTTTTCATTATCTTTCCATTTTAATTAAATTGTCAAATAATGATGTCATCGCTGCATCATTATTATGTCATAAATAATTTAATTTCTTTAATGTCTAAAAATTATAAAAAAAATACTATGATATAGGAAATCTTTTTATCTTTCCAATTACTATTTATAATCAAAATTTGGACTTGTATAACCCCACTTAAAAATTGTTTTAGTAAAACATACTATGTTAGTGTCATTTTCACTTTAACATTAAATTAAAAGTATTTTATGTTATTTCCCAACAAAAGTGGATCCATGGGGTCCCCAAGTTAGGCCATGGCTTGTCTTGGTCGGCCATGACACAACCAATAGGGTTGTGACATGTGTCTAGGTCATTTCATATTTTTAAAGTATTATTTATACCTTAAACTACACTAATTATCACTAATCGCGATTAAAAACTTAATAAGTTACTATTCACCAAAAAATTATTATAATCTCATTGAACCACATTTTACTTCTTAATGACAACCATGTATGTCGGATTTTCAAAATTCAATACACATTAGTGGTAAACTTTCATTTAACTGAAAAATCAGTTTGCTTGATTATCACTTAGTGGTTTCACTATTCATCAAAAATTGAAGTTTTTCAGAAAATTACCAAAAATTCACCCTAAGCTATATTTGATATTCTGAATTCAAAAATGAAGTCCGTTTTACAAAATTCAAAACATATTAGTCACATTAATTAATTTAATAATTAATTCCCGCTGTCAGAGCAAATAGCATGTTTTTATAAAACAATAAGTATCAAAAGATTGACACCAGTTTAAGTCCGATTTCAAAGTGAAATTAATTCCAACCACCACTATTGGATTAAATGGTAAAAATATTTCCCAATTTCACTTTAAAACCAATTCAAAAGATAATCTAATCATATAAATAAATTAGATTAAAAAGTGGTTTTGAATTAAAATACAACATTTACACTATTCCTTAAAAAAAATGAACTTTATCGGAAAGATACCAAAAATTTACACAAAGTAAATTTTGATGTCCCGATTCTTAATAAGAGTTTTATTTGGTCCAAAAGAATGTTTAAGAGTGAACAAAACTATATTTAATGATGGTTCAACATCAAAAGGTGATAAGTGAACCTTTAGTGAAAACTAGGGCATATACGCCTAAAATTGAATTCTTTCCGTATTTTAAGCCTCTATTCTTTATTGGATAAATGTAAAAACAATTAAAAACATATGAAATCATATTTTAGTTATTTCTATCCATTCCCGCCAATACAACGGCTACATGTTAACTATCATTTAAAATAATATTATTTTATTATTAGAGTGCAACGTAAGATTCCCAAGAAACTCGTTGTTGCGTGTTGGGTACGCCATCGAGCATAGCGTCCCCTTTAAAGTCATATTAATATTTTATTCACAAATATGGATAAATACAAAAATGTCGTATTCTTTATTTACCTGGAGTGTTACACATTGTGATGGATAGTCTAGCGCATTTAGGAAGATAAAAGGATGACATTATCATTTATAGATGTGTTGGCTCTATTTCTAAAATCTAAAACCCCATTATTCATGGAGATTTTCTTAGTCTTCACCACTTTTTTCCACTATAATCCATTTCAAGTTTTCTCTTATGGTCTTCGTATGTTTTCCATATTTTCTTGAATAATAAAAAAATATAATTTTATGTAAGCATAATGCGGTAAAAATCATTTCAAATCATAGTAAAATGGTCAATATCTTAACTCGCCCATTAAAATCTAACATATTTGAATGGATTAGATTAATCCTTTAATTTTAACCAATTTTCACAAATTTAGACGGTTCATATTAACATCTCAACCAATTATTACCTAATGCTTTGTATGGTACTTATTTATTATTTTAGGATCATATATTGTATTGGGTATTAATGGAAGGGTAGACACTATTTAGGGGTTGTTTTAAATATAATGGTGTTGTCTATAAATGTTATTAATCACTTTGTAGTATGTGATATTTTATCATGTATTTAGAACTGATATTTTACTTCTACTATGCGAGTACATGTCTTCCCCCGCAAAATTGACGACCACATCATATAATGATCCTTATAATGTTGAGAATGTTGATATAGTTGGATTAATCTACCCCAGGGATCTTGAGGAAATGTTGTAAGTGATGGATTTTTTTTTTCTTTTCATTAAAGCTAAGAAATGATCAAACCCAATTCTATAGATAATTCATAAAATTAATGTTCTATATTGATCCAATATACATAATCATAATATTTCATGAATGATCTATATTTAACATGTTGAAGTAATTCTGGTAGTGTTTTTTTGTCCACGTAGAGTTGTTTTATTGAGAACCCAAAATTTGATTCATGTAGAGCATGTAACATCTTACTACCTTTCTGTTTGGTAAATTTATTCTTGATTGTTTCAATTTTTCATTATCTACTTGTATATGATCAGGAATTGGGAGGATAAAATAAGAGTGATGTCATAATTTTAATGGATTCTCAGTACAAAACATGTTGGTTTTGTAGCCTACTATAGATTTACATGACGTGTAATGTGGTTACAAGATTTATAAGTTCTAAAATAAAAATAAATTGTTTTTAAGAAAAGAAGATTAGTTTTTATTGATTTTTGGATTTTTCAATTTCACAACTTGTAATTGGATTACCCGGCATGTAATGTCCCACATGTTTGTTTTTAAAAAGATATTTTTTTATCAAAATTTTATTTCATTCTCTTAATAATTCCATGATCTCGACCCAAGAGTCGCCCCTAGGCAATTTTGGATCCCTCAAGCCCTTTCTGAACGTTTTCTTTTCAACAATTAAATGTTTTTGAGATTGTGGTGTGAATTTTCTAGTAGGAATTCTCTCTGTCAAATCGTCTCTTTCTCATTACCTCTTTTATTTTTATAGATTATATTTTGGATGATGGATGTAAACTAATTTTTTATTGATTCTTATTTCTAGTTTTTGTCCCTATATGTTCTTCACCTTAATCCTTATTGGCTGGTATTGTTGTGTGATTTGTGTTTTTTTGAAAAACATAGGTGGTTCCACTACGACAACCATATTTGACTAACCCTAAATTGATTGATTTAAATTAAATTGTTTGGTTTAAATTAAATTACTTGATACTGATTTCAATTAGTTTATAAATACCCAATTCCATTGAATTTGTGTATTTTAATGCGAAATTTTATTTTTGGCATGAAATTGGGAAGACCACCATTTCCATTTAATTGGGGTGTGTTTTGAAATTGGAGGATAATTTTTCAAATTAAACATTGGAGCATAATTGTGGAATGTAAATTGTGAAATTGATTTTTGGAAATTTATTTCAATTTAGTATTTGAGAAAAATTTCTTAAAATTGTTTTGACAGAAACCGAATGGTTCTATATTGAAAAATGACATGTTTTGACTGAAAACCATTTTTGGTTTTTAAATGGGAAATTATAAATTTTGTAAATGAAGAGAGGGATTAATTGTATTTTTAATAATTTAAATTAAATTTCCATAATTGATTATATTGGAGGACATGAAAGCCTATGTAATTAGTGATTGTTTGGGATAGTACTCTTTTGACACTTTACAAATAAAATAAATCCTTGTGAATCTTCTCACATCTCTGATTGTATGGTGAGGAGATACCGTTGGCATGTGTTAGAGGGATGTTTGTTTAAATAGATTACCATAATAACATTCAAGTGTGCGAGGATCTCATATCCTAGAACCATTACACCTTTTGGATGATTACCATGTTTCTCACTTGTTTATATTATACTTATAAATGTGTGACAATGATTGTAAATTATATTATATACCTAAATAATTAATATAAACTATTTATATAAATAGTTTTTTAATCCATTTGTTTAATTTATTTCCGTAATTTGAAATGTAATGTACGAATTGTTGTAATTATTCAATGAACATCCATACCTTTTTATTTGAACATGAAATATTTAATAGGTTATATAAATTATGGAATCTTATTATAGAATCCTTTCTAAGACCCTACAAGAATTATATATTAGACCCTAATTTTTCCTTTGGGTGTTTCTAGATTATATTTGTTTTGGTTTATGAATGTGAAGGGTGACACTTGGAGGTTGTAGTAGCTGTTGATCTATGGTATTGGAGAGTTTCATTCATTGTTACTAAGATTTTTATGTTTTTTCCAGGACTTTTCTATAGTACCTCACTGTTGATTACCTATTTGACTACGCGTACACAACTTCCTTTATAGTTTTTCTTGTTTGAATAGTCAAATATGTATTTTCTTCCCCAATGTTTGTGGGAAAAATAATTCCCAATTTCATTTTCTATGATTCCAGGTTCTAGTCACTAACCCATGATGATCAGGAATGCCCTTCGGACAATTTTGGGACAACCTCAGTTATCGGGTAACCAAGGTACTTGGGCAAGATCTTGGTAATGTGGTGTCAATGTTGACACTCCTTCAAAAATATTCAAAGAGTACAAAGTAACCATCAACAAATACTCCCAAACTCTATGAAATATAGTTAAACATCCAGCAGCTATGCAGCCGAGCTTCGTGAGCGTGCTACACCGCCAAACTTCATGAACCATCTACGCTTTCGAGTTACGAATGAGATGATTTGAGATGCCTCTGCACAGAGCACCTGTGCGATGGATCTATGAGGATGACCTGTGTGGACCAAGGTTTATTTGGCCAGGCCCATCCGTTCCTATAAATATGGCTCTTGGGCTCCCCATCTAGGGAGTGACCTTTTTTTGAAATACTCTCTGAAGCTCCCATTGCGTAGCTTTTCGCCTAGATATCTTAAATTCTCTCACGTAGTTCTCTAAACTCTGGGAGAAGAGATAATTAAAATGAATAGGCATGTTTTGAAGTTATCTACATTCTTTTGTAACAATTAATACCTAAGAAGTATATCTACGCACCATACCTTCTTCGTACACCTGTGTGGTACATATTCATGCCATACCAGTGTGATTGAGTAGCACGGGGTACCTACGTGGTATACTTTCATGAGGTAATTACGTGAAAAGCCCATTTATCCGTCTTTAAAGCCATTCAAGGCAGGGTATCTCCTTCCTTGGTTTCCTTATCTAAAAAGGGATAAGTTGAAGCCTCCACAAAAACCTTCTTATTTTTCAAACCTTTGGGTAAGGCACATCAGGGTGTCTCTTATATGTATTTGTTTTTCCACAGTCAAATATTTCCCAAATTTGTACCGTAAAGGGGTTAAGATTCATTGGATGCTTTTGAATTATATATCCACAGTCACATGGCCCTTTTCTCCCAAGAACAGTGTAAGGAATTTCTTGGTATGGATGGAAGTTTGGGACCTGAACGCTTCCATTGTTAAGAGATGATCTGGAACCACATGTCTCTGGTAGAGAGGGTACACTTCCCACTTTCCATTCTACACAAGAATTGGAGAAGTATCCCTCTACTACCAAGATCAATTTCCGGGCATCCATCCTGGTATAAAACCCTCACCATCACCCCATTTTCCTTACATTAGACCCTTGTCCAATGTAAATAGAATAGAGGGAAGGCTCATCATCCTGCCCTCTTCCACAGTCAGTGCGTCCTCTTCCATCAAAATGGAGGAAAATTTTGGAAGTTTGAATCTCATTGTTGAATCTTTCAGATCCTCTTGTTTCTCAAACTGAGCATGACTCATGTGGGATTAGAGATATGTGATGGTTGCAACATGGGAATAAACACTCACTAAAAAGAACTATGATAACTTTGATTCCTTTTCGGGATAGGATACATATGATTCCCTTCTAGGGCCTGAGCTCATTGGATATCCACCTCATGAATCCAACCCTAATTCCCCCAATTTGGGCATCCTCTTTAGGAAATAAGCCCCAAATACAATCCTCCAATCATCAAGGCATCCTTTTTAGGATGTAATCCCAAACTCATTTCTCCCAGAGACCATACTCTCATATGAGATTCATCAAACTATGTGGGCTTTAATTCCCATCCATATGGGGTACATAGGAGGCCTCCTTGAGGTTCAAACCCAACACCTAAAATCAACCCTTTCTCTTAGAATCATAATCACAAAAAAGGTATAATCATACTTGGAAACCCACATCGTTTCCAGAAACCCATATCCTTTCCATGTTCCAAGGGCTGTTTTAACATATGTCATACTCTAAGTTGTAATTAATCACCTTCCGCTTAGAGGTCCTAATCACATGACCTTAAAAGGTATGATGTGCTCCATTATGTGGCACCGAACTACGAGGGTCATAATTCCTTTCACAAAGATATGTAGGTAGCTCATTTTATAAGCATGATCCCAAGATCAAAACAAACCTTAATCTCCCTAGATGTCAATAAAACCAGGAGTGCCCCACTGAGTGGCTTAAATACCAGTATCATCATAAATGATGATAAAAAGAATCTCTAATCAGTATATTAGAGAATACCATTGATGGAAAACCTCAAATATATACTGATAATTATAAAATTTTAAAAATATTATATAAGTGATTTTAAATTCCAAGGGATACTTATGATATAATTGGTGAATTAATAAAGAGTCGTGAAAATATTTTAATTTTAAAGAGAGTCCTAGAGTAGAAAATAATTCCCCCCAAAGGGTGTGATGATTCTGATCTCCCCTCCTCTCGACGAATGCATGTTATTATGTATCATAAAATTAAAAACATAATGAACACCTTCCTATAGAAATAAGGTCTTATTTGGATAAAGAATTGTTGGTTGTTTCTGGTTCCATGAATAAATCTAATAGAAGCCGCCTGGAAACAAGGATTTTTAAATCTAGAATATCATGTTTCAAGGACCCACGAAACTAAAACGGTGAACCAAACGTGAATCCATGACCAAGTTAATAATGTTACCCACTTGTTAGGCCCCTATCAATTAATAAAGTAAAGCTATACAATGGAATTATTCATACATGTGTCCATCTGAAAAGAGGTCAGTATAATATAACTTGTTGTTGTTCTTAGTTTTCCACATAATTTCCTTCAATCCAAAGAATGTATTTCTCAGAGAAAACATCTATGAAACTCCCGACCGCTACTCAAGTTTGATATCCATCCATGGGAAGGATGTTATTTTCAACCCAACACCTTCAATGTTGGGTATCCAATGTGATGAGATAGGAATATCACCAGCATGGTACAATTCTGAATTTGGAGGCTGCTCGACAGGCCCTCCAGTTCAACAATAATCCTCAATCATCTGGAGAACAAAGACCAACGATCTAGAAGAAAATGGTGCCAAGCACCATTTTTAACTGTTTCAGATCATTATCCCTGGGACGCAACAGTAAACATATTCCATCTTATAGGGAGGTATATCAAGAGGTCACTGAAGGCCTCACATCAAGAAAATAATATTCCTTCCTGAAGAATCGCACCAGTAATCGCCGCTGGAATCATGAGGTAGTATATCCACAACATGATGGGGATGTGGCCTCTAGAGGTTTTTCCTAGGTCTCTCAGAATCTGGCGTGCAAGAAAAACCTCCACGGACAATGGCCGGTTAACTGGATCTAGGTTCTCACCTCTACCTCCCCTAGAGAAGTCCATTGATCAAACTTAATGGAAAACAACGAGTAGGAACATACACCCATTCGTCCTAATTTTGTTTCTCATGAGTCTCATATGATATCAACCCACCAATCCCACCAGATAATCCCAGTGGACTACTGTGAACATGCACAACAACCTATTTACAAGTTATCAGCAGTCAACAGGCTTGTCTGACTACATTTAAAGAGACCTGCCAATCTAATATGGTGGAAACCAGTAAACTGGAACATACACCTGTTAACAATCACCAGTTCTATTAGTATTGTCGTCATTTAGTATTGAAGGAAACCCATCAACCATACTTTACATAGAATTTCCAGTTGGCACAAACACCTACAAATGTTCATCAAGCCTTCCAACAGTCTCGTTTGGTATCACCCATAGAAGTCAGTCAGAATGCTCTGAAGAAAAATTTGGAGCACACTCAACTATATCTCTTATGAATAAATACTGTCAATATACATTGATAGGAAAAGGAGGACAATAGTAGGCACCTACACCTAATCCAGATAAGGAATGGGTGTATATTCCCATTCTGGCTACTGAAGTCACCAAACCCATCTTTTCAATGTTGAAAGGGAAGACTCATAACCCTGTACATATTCTAGGATAATGTTAGGATATTTTAACAATTAATTCAGTAGTTTCAGTGGAACAAACATATAAATATGTCCCCACACAGGGGATAATACATCAACATGCCATACCAGAGCAAATACACAACTATGTTCTAGTACAGGAGGGTCATGGGGCATACTCCCCCATATCATACAGACAACAAGATCAGGAACATACACCCTTTCCAATTGGAGTTAACCGGTATGTTTCGGTAACTAATTAGATACAGAAACATATACCTACCCATGATAACCACTTTTCCCAGCACGTGGCCCCAACTAAGTATAATAGAATATCCATGAAGAAATCATACCAAATACCATTAAAAAATCAATAGTCAAGCTGTAATTTATCTCATCTTAATGCTGGAGTTCATGAAGCCTTTAGACATTTATCTTTTTCTTTTCAATATCCTACCTAATCATTACCAAATTTTGGGAGTTGTAATTGTAATTCTGATGTTTCTCACCAGATACATGATCATAAAGGATTGCATCATGAAAATTCGGTAAATCCAGAGTGTCTATCTTTGGATGAGAGCCATGGAAACCCTCTGTGTGGCTTGAAGACCAAAGAGAATAAAGATTTATCCATTGCTATAATCCATCATGGTGATCCTCTGCATAATGGTATTTTCTGTGAAAGACCTCTCCACAGAAGTTTTTTACATTGTCAAAACAATTCTATAATTGACAATGTAGCAACAAGAAAGCCCTTCTATCTCAAGGAACATGCAAACACAGCTCTATTCATGTTTGATGCCTCATCATTGACAGGTGAAACACTTTATCAATCATAATACATCTTTAGGGAATGATTATTCATTGAACCTTCCTTGGGACTTTTATCCTCAAATGCAGAGCATCCACTTTGGTTAGGCCATGTGGAGAATCCTTTAGTAGAAGATGATGAAGATGTATTGAAAATGAGGAAACAATTAGCTAAAGGAGAAATACTAGTCATGTTCGAGCCTTCAGCAAATTCTCAGTTTGATATTCCAGAATTGATGATACAAGATTGCTTTCAGGACATTCGACTCAACTTATGGAAAACACTTCATCATTTAAAAACTAAAGTATTACCATATGATGAATATAAAATCATATAAAGGTAATAGAAGGGTTGTAGTGCCAAATTGGATTGACATATCTTTCAGTTTCCCCACATCTAAGGTTTCAAAAACAACATATAACACTTCATCAAGCATGTCTCAATTCTCTAAAGGGGCTATGCCAATTAATTTTTGATTCCCCATCTAATGTTCATATCAGAGGATGGGGTGCATATGTAGAATTTCATTTCACTGCACTCTAAAATCATAAAAGTCTTCCAAAAGTGGTTTCATGCAATGTTATTTCCCGTGACCATCCCCAATCAATAGGTTTTTTATGTAATCAAATGTATACTCAAGAACAGGACTCAACCATTTGTCATCAGAATCAGGCTAAAAAAGATGTTATTGAGCTACTTTTACATCAATCCTCTGAGAATATTGAGGAGGCATCTCGTTTAGAGGATGTCAGGCATCATAGGATGAAAATATCTGAAATAGCACAGCGATCTTCTGAAAATGGTGGTGTTAATGATGGTCGGATAACGCACCTAGCTAATGTTCAAACCAAAATCTTTAAAATCAGAAGAGAAGTTGCACGGATTTCATCTATAGTAGTTAAATAATCACCACATATTACGAGGCAGGGGGCTCATATAAATCAATATTTGAATTCATTAAACAATGTTCAAAGAGTTGAGGAAGAAGAACAAGAACAACCCTAGCCTACAAGGCTAGGGGCTTTTTCACATTTGCAATACCCTCCTCAATGGAAGTCAGTTTTCTCCTAATTAGGGAAGAAGCCACAAGGAAAACATATAACTAATTTATCCAATGATTCCTTTAAGATTCATGTTCGACAAATAGTTCCAGGGAATTCCTTATATTGAAGAATAGATTCTCATAGAAGACACAAACGGCGACAATCTAGCAGATGAACTGACATAATGCCATCAATTCATTATGCATTTCTAAATCTTATCAACACCATTGTAGAAAATCCTCTAGAAAATACGTTCAGTTTAGGGGAATCAGAAGATGAAGTTCTTGTCCACAATGTGGTACACGCTGAAGTAAATGAAGAAGGTTTGCATACCTGAAATTAAAGGCTTACCTAGAATCTGGGTATGCCTTAAAAAAACAAACTCCTTCCATACTCTAGAAAGTCACATGCCAAGGAAATGGGTAAATGTCAGGTTACATCCCACCCTACCTCTAGAGAAGTACAATAACTCTCATTAGAGGAAAGGTTCACAAAAAAAAAAGAAGAAATGATGGAATTTAGGAGGATAAATGTTGGACTACGTCAAGGTAGTCTTCCACCTAAGCATTATGGAATTAATCAATCAAGGGAATTTGTTGAAGCCACTTGAATGGATCATGAATATACCCCTTTTCAAGTACACCCTCATAGGTCTAATCATAGGGGTCATACGCGAGAGTAACCAGTAATACTACCATCAGTGGCAGTACTGGTCGC
This sequence comes from Viscum album, assembly GCA_963277665.1. Lineage (NCBI taxonomy): Eukaryota > Viridiplantae > Streptophyta > Magnoliopsida > Santalales > Viscaceae > Viscum > Viscum album. The sequence continues at coordinate 944,300,852 of OY728129.1, forward strand.
CACACCCATTCAAACTCCAATTATTACACCTGCTCATGTCCCAGCTCAACCAGATTTTTCTCAAAAAGTAATGACTACCGTTGAGTTATTCACATATTGGTTGGAAGCTATGGAAGGTCAACGTGCACATGATCAACTGGAAAAGAGAGCTTACCCTGAATTGGTGGATGCAACTCCTCCCCCATCAAATTTTTTGAATACCACATTCCAAATTTTTAATGGTTTTGGAGATCCAGAACAACACTTAACATATTTTTTTTTCTTGTTGTGATCCTATGATTGGAACTCCTCAACAACAAAAAGTAGTTGGGCTCAGGTATTTTGTGCAGTCATTATAGGGACCTGCTTTTGTATGGTATACATGTTTGCAATCTTGATCAATTACTGGGTGGGATGTTCTCCGTGAAAGGTTCCTTCTTCAATTTAGCTCAACATTACCAAAGACGATAATTTCATTTCTTTCCAATTGTAAGAAAAGGAAGAATGATATAGTTTTATATATCAGTGCTCGCTGGAAGGGATTAACATATTCCTAATGTTTAGCACTCCCTCAAGAAGAGTTTCTGCATATTTGTGTGGAAAATATCCATGATAAATTACGCACACCGTTGATCCCTGTGAAATACAAAGGAGGGTTCAAGACCTTAAATGAATCGCTCAGTAGATAGAAGACTCTCCTATAATGACTAAAGATAAAACTCATGTAATTCCATCAGTTCTAGGAAGGAGAATAGGGAAAGTAGAGACTACTACAGTTACACTTAAACAAGCACCTGTATCTTCATTCACTTCAAATCTTTCATCATATCTATGGTATCCACATCCTGAGCATCAACAACAATAGATGCCTCATCAAGATGATTAAAAAGATCAAAGGAGGAAATATTTTGAGTATTTAAGGAACAATGTTTATTCTTTCTGGAATGAACAAGTTCCTGGTTACTTCATCTCAACTCTAGAAAACTATCTGGTTCAGTTTCCATGAACCAAAATTCTGAACAAGGAAGGGGATGAAGACCTCCCAAACTATTACCTGTTTTATCAGATGTTGGGTCATCCCATTCAGGAGTTTTTTGTCTTTAAATACATTCTTGTAAAAGATGGTGGACTCTGGAAAAGTAAAATAGAAAGGTTCTTTATCCCAGGTAGCATATGTTAGTACTGTTGATCCAGAGGAAGAGGGGGAGTGGCACAACGTCAAAAGTAAAAATACACAGATATATGATGATTTGATGGTCAGAAAAATGATCAACCGAACTCATACCATTTTACGAACACAATTGAATCAACCAATTGCTTCTTCTGCTATTTCTTCCATAGAAAAAACCTCTTCATCAGAAGGAAAATCCTCAAAGAAGCAGTGTAATTTGAAGATAGAAGATAAGTCAGAAGAAAACGAACTCTTATCAAAGCCTATGTTGTATTTGACTCTGGAAGATTTTATGCCATCTAATTCAAAAGCACGGGAACTACCCCACAAAACAGAACATCCTGAACTAGTTCATCAGGCAGAATCTTCATCAGATGAAGAATTGATATTTGGTTTCGTTACCATGATTCATCTAACGGATCCCTATGATAATGAAAATTTCAATTGTGTTGAGCCTAAGTTCCTTGTATCTAATAGTGGAATTAGATTAAGAGATAGAGGTCTTGTATGTAGAGGAATACATGGATATTGTAGATACTACTATTTCAATCCTACACCTACAAGAACTGTATATGCAGTAGAAACTCATGGTAAAGCCCTTCAGCGAGCTCAATAAGAAAAAAAGAGTTCTTCCACTCATAGAAGATTCGGTCCTGAAATAGTTATTTTGGAGGACCAGTTAGAGGTGAAAACTTTTTTATCTCAGCAAATAGATAGACCTAGACATTCTAATCTACCGAATCCAGGAGTGTTTCCAACTCCTACCTTTATACGGGATGCATCTACTACCAAAGCATCAACTTATAAGGCACCTGTAAAACCAAATTTTAATGATATTGAAATTCATACCATTGGACCAAAAGTATGTTTTCGTGAAACATGTTTCCCATGTACTATCCATGTTATCAATTCCGTATGCCTTGAATATATCAAAAGATCTTCGGGAGGCACTTATTGAGTCTTTGTCAATTCCTTAAGAATTCGAAACTGAAATTGATGTAGCTAAGGTCTACCATATAGAGAATAATCCTATATAAATCAATGCAATGATATCTTTTATAGATGAATATGAAGATGATGTTGTACATGGACAAATCTGACCTTTGTTTCTATCTGGAAAATTCAATGACATAGACATCCGATAAGCTTTCATTGATAATGGCTCAGGAGTCAACCTCATTCCAATTCATACACATCATCAATTGGGTCTCACCAAATCTGATTTATCTTTTTCTATTTTGATGTTTCAAGGATATGATAAGAATGAACAAGAATCTTTGGGTAAGATTACACTAAGAATTCAATTTGGAGACCTTGTGTCTAATTCTGATTTCATGGTTGTTCGTCAGGACACATCCTTCATCATTTTTCTTGGAAGACCTTGGCTACATAAACATGTGGCCATACCTTCGTCAGACCATCAGTGTCTCAAATATTGTTTCAATGGTGAAATTGGGACATTGTATGGTGGAATGGCCCCATTCAATATGTGTGAATGTCAATATTTTGAGGCAGAATTTTATCACATCGAGGGAATTGAAAAATCCATGGCAAAGAAGGTCACCAAAATTAATGCTCCATATTATTTGGAAAAGATTCCAGTAAACCCATTCATACATGTGAGTACATATTATGTGCTTCCAATCAGTCAAATTGACCAGATAGACCTAAATCTAGAAACACTTATAGAGAATTCCATAATGTCAATTACGGATACCAAGATAGGCATCATGGTAGAATTTTTTGATTCGCCAAGCACTGATGAAATCGTAAATGGATATGTCCTCATTTCATCCACTGAAATCCAGAAATTCTATACTTCATCAACCATTCCATAAGAAGTTATAGCAATACCCGAGGAAAATAATGATGTTAATTCTCAATCCATCATCTCCTCTCTATCACCCCTAGAAGACCCTACATCATCAATAGGGTCAGTAATGGTAGCCTCTTCTTCGTGATGATTAAATTTTAACTTCTCCCCTAACCTTGGAAATTCTGCTTCGTTATATACTATGCAAGTAGAAACAGAAGAAGTAACACGTATTAATGAAGAAGAGGAAGATCTCTGGAATTATCCTCTAGAATTTGAAGAGGGTATCTCTACAACTGTGGATGAACTCATAGAAATAAACCTGGGTACAAAAGTAGATCCATGCATCACTTTAATTAGTGCAGCCATGACTCATGAAGAGCTATAAATGTATAATTCATTTTTAAAGAAACATTGAGATGTATTTTCTTGGAATTATATAGAAATTCCATGTCTTGATCCCTATGTTTCCACTCATCACTTGGGTTTTCCCAAATAAAATCGAGGATTCAACAAAGTATAATGAATGACACACCCAACTTGTGCCTCAAAAATTGAAGCTGATATTCATAAGATTTTCAAGGCTCACTTCGTCATAGAAGTTCAATATCCCAAATGGTTGGCTAATACTTTCCACATGAAAAAGAAGAATGGACAAATTAGAGTTTTCATTGACTTCAGTGATCTTAACAGTCATTGTCCTGAAGATGATATTCCAGTCCTGATTACAGAACTTCTAATTGATGCAACGACTGGCTATGAAGCACTTTCCTTCATGGATGGATATTCTCCGTATAATAAAATCTGAATGGCTCTAAAGGATGAATAATCTAAAGCCTTTAGGTCCCCTCATGGTGTGTTTTTATATCAAGTAATTCCATTTGGCTTAAAGATTGTAGGTTCAACATATCAACATTCCATGAATCATATCATTAAACCCTTCTTAGGGATGTTTGTTGAATGTTATGTGGGTGATTTGGTGGTCAAATCTAGACAACATTCTAATCACTTGGATGATTTAAAAACCATATTCAATAAACTTCAGAACACAGTTTGATGAAGAACCATGTTTAATGTGCTTTCAGGGTAACCTCAGGAAAATTCCATGGTTTTGTTGTATGCCATCATGGTATTGAAGTTGATCCTGAGAAAACAAAATCAATCCTTGGTATGTCACCTCCTCGTAATCTGTATGAATTAAGGGGAATTCAAGGACACATGGCCTATATTCGATAGTTTATCACCAATTTGGCTTGAAAATGTTTACCCTTCACCAGATTAATGAAGAAGGGAGTTACCTACCAATAAATCAAATATTTCCAAGAGGCATTTGATACCATTAAGAAATATCTCTTGAGTCCACTGGTATTAATTCTGCCCGTTGAAGGAAGACCACTTATTCTCTATGTGACATATTTAGAGCAATCACTAGGTGCCTTCCTCGCCCAAAAGAATGTTGTTGGGAGTGAAAACAGCCTTTACAATCTCATTCACACTATGCTTCATGTGGAAACTCGGTATTCAAGTATTGAAAAGTGCTGTCTGGCATTAATATTTTCTGTTAAAAAATTTAGGCATTATCTAAAACATCATGAGATCTAATTGGTATCTTGTAATAACCCACTCAAATTTATCCTCTGTCGTCCTATGCGTACTGGATTTCTAGCACGGTGGGCAGTTATTTTTCAGCAGTTTGATATCCAGTTTGTGCCTCAAAAGGAAATAAAGGGTCATGCCCTGGCTGATTTCCTTGTTGAGCCTCTATCCATGGATGATACATCATTTAATAATGAACATTATGATGAATTGTTATTCTCTATTCAAGATAATTCCCAGACATGGGAAATGTATTTTGATGGTGCTTCTTGAAGTCCAACAGGGAAGAGACTGGAAAATCTTAAACTCCACAATGTTTGATTTGGAATAGTCCTTATTTCCCCAGAAAAGGAAGTATTGCCTTATACTTTTCTATTATCGGAAGGTGGAACCAACAATGAGGTAGAATATCAAGCTCTCATCACAGGTTTGGAATTGGCCCTTCAGGTGTGAATGGATCATTTAAATGTTATAGGTGATTCAGAATTGGTAATCAAACAAATCATTGGGGAATACTCTCTTGGAAGATATGAGTTAATACCTTTGTGGGATTACGTCAGAGAATTAATGGCTGAATTTCCCTCGGATCCAACATTGTCTTACGTCCTACGATCACGAAATTCCCAAGAAGATGCACTAGCTAATGCAGCTACAACCTTGGAAGATCCAAATCAGGATAAGACAGTGATCAACATAACCCATCGCCGCATGGTTTCCCCTTTTGTTAAAACCATGAGGGAGGAAATCAATTAAATATGCACTATTTCTGAACTGTATGGTCATACCATGAGATGGAGAACATTCATCATAGAATATCTTCAAAATGGGATACATCCACCAAATATGGCTGAGAAGTGCCAGATTCGGTGACGAGCGGCTAATTATACTCTTTATGATGGTCTAAACCACCAAAAGATACTTTATAAGTGGATAATTGATGGGATTATCATCATATGTATTTATGGAGAAGAAACAGTGACTGTCATGAAGGAAGTTAACTCAGGAGCTTGTGGTTCCCACCAATCTAGGCACAAACACTCCGATCAGATTCAAAATCTTGGATACTTTTGGCCTTCAAAGACACAAGATTGTATAGACTTCACAAAAAATTTCATCCCTGTCAAGTCCATGCCAACTTCATTCATCAACCCCTAGAGTTACTATATACAGCTAAATACTCTTGGACATTTTCCACATGGGAAATGAATGTAGTAGGTCCTTATCCTTTAGCCATGGCTAAGTAGTTCAATTATATTCTCACTACTACTGATTGCTTCTCTATGTGGGATGAGGCAATGCCCCTCAAGTATGTTGGAGCTAAAAACATCATTAATTTTGTAAAAACTAATATCATCACCAGATTTGGTGTCCCTCATACTGTTTTCATAGAAAATCGTAGCAATTTTTGTTCCGCTAAAGTAAAAACGTTATATAAAGAATATAATATCAAATCCAACCATTCATATCACTATCATATGGCGGCCAATGGACAGATAGAGGAATTCAATAAAACCCTATAAAATATTCTCCAGAAGATGGTGGATTAATCTAAGAAATCATGTCCTGATAAACTTTTGAATGCTTTATGGTCTTATCAGACAACTATTCTTACAGCCACCCAAGAAAGTCCTTATTCATTGGTATATGGAACTGAATCGGTTTTACGAATTTAAATAAAATTTCCTTAAATAAGAGATGAAATATGTGATCAATTATCTTTATAAGAAAGGTCTCAGAAATGTTTCAATGAGTTGGAATTTTTAGATGAGAAAAGATTTCATACATTGCATCATCTAGAAGTCTATCAGAATAGAATTGCATGTGCTTTTAATAAGAAAGCTTGTCTTCGTTCATTTCATCAAGGAGAATTATTATTGGTCCCTAGAACTCCAATGATACCGGGAAAGAAACCTCCAAAACATTAGCCAAAGTGGAAAGGACCTTATTCCATACATAAGGTTTATTCAAATGCATCAGATGCCTTAATCTCAATGGATGGAGAGCTCATCACAACCCCATCCAAGGAAAGATTTTTGAACAAATACTTTGTATAATTTTGTATAAATATTCCTCACTACAAGACTTTAAACTACACGGTACCATGTCCTTGATGCATTCCATAAAACTTCATAGCCCCCATGTCCCAGTTCAAAGAAATTAAACAACATAATAACCATAAGCGTCCATGCGACATGATGTTAAAGTGTGTAGCATCATCATCCTTATCGCAATGACATTAAAATACATGACACAATTTAACATTTTCACTATAAAATGCTAAAAGCTTCCATAAGAAAGCGTTATTGACATCATCATTACTATTTAGTAGTACATGAGTCCCTCTCTTTCCTATGTCTGAGTCAGATCTTCATAAAGACTATGTTTCAAGAACTACGTATGTCTTGATTCTCATTTTTTCTAATGAGATGCGTAGAGACGCCTGAATCTCCAATTTGGGGCCCTTCAACAATCACAAAATTTCATTACATTCATTTCTCCTCTTGTATATGAATAAGATCTATACAGAGTGTTTCCTTAAGATATATGATTTGGTCCTTATACCATTTCATTTCTTAAGATTTACCATTCTCTTAGAATGTGTTAAAAGGCCCCATTTTTCATGCCAAATCTGATTAACATGAGGAAGGATTGTTTAAAGAACTATGTATAGATTGATTCTCATTTTTTCCAAAGAGATGTGTAGTGATTCCTAAATCTCCAATTTTTGGCCCAACCTCGATAAAAAACAACAAACCACCTTTATTTCTTTTATGAGAATCCTATCTATAGAAGAAATGTTTTATGAACTATGCATGAATTGATTCTTTATCCAGCAAGACACATAATGACATTTAGGTTTTATCCTTTAATCCAGTTAAAATGTGTCTTTTCGTTCATATTTATTCAATCATATCCTTGCTACATAACGTTAATCTTCATGGAAATTTAACACATGTATTTCTCACTTGGATCACCTTTATATTATAAAAGAAACTGTTGTTGCTCCTTGTTTCTCATATCGAGCATAGCTCACATGGGAATAGAAATTGGTAAGGGATTATTTATATAAATAGGGTGTTTTCAATTTCTTATAGGGTTATCAATGTCCTTACTACATGACCCAAAACTGCATAGAATAATGTCCTCACTGCATGACTCAAAACTGCATAGTATAATATCCTCACTGCATGACTCAAAACTGCATTGTATAATGTCCTTACTGCATGACTTAAAAATGCACATTACCATATTCATTCAAAGGAAACAAAGAAGGTCTCGATTTTTTTTACATATGAGTCAGATCTATGTAAAAGACATCAAATTCAAGGTCAACATCGATTTAAATATTTTTCATAAACATTGAACATATACTCTCATTCCATATTTAACACACTTAATCTTGAATATTTTCTGATTTTCATAATCTTCTCTTAGTTTCTTGCAATAGGGTTTCTAATATCTAAGATCTCTTTTTCCTGACTATTCAGCACGTGCCCTTTGGTGGCCTTTAATAAGTTGCCTGCATAAGAGGTCTTTCAGTCAACAGTTGACACTATTTGACTATGCAGCATGTGCCCCTGTTGGCCCTACATAATGAAACCCCCATAATGGGTTTGTAAAATAATGGTAACTTCATTCATGGTTATAGTTTCTTCATCCCCTTTAATCATTGATGACAATATACAATAATCTGTATTTTAAAACAGTCATTCAAGTATACTTGTCCCTTTATCTTTCTCACAATATGAAAGTCTTCAAGAACATGGTTTACACATTTCCCTCATCATGTGCTCGATACACTATGAAATAATCTTTAAATCACTTGTCCACATGTTATATATTGTTTCCATTTCTGGTCCTAGTTGAATGACTTAAAACTACAAACTCTATATCTTTTACATTTGGTTCAGACCATTGTCAAAGTATTATTCCACTGATTCATTGGATATCTTGATTAGAAATACATTTCTATATTTAGGTACCTTTATCCATAAACCAAACTCAATGATTTAGAAAGTATGAATCTCTATAAACATTCTTAGACAGTTAGCAATAGAACGTAGAACATCTGAAATATCTTTTACCTGACTATGCAGCATGTTCCCATAGGCGGCCTTGTATAAGTTGACTACATAAAAGGCATTTCAGTCAAAAGATGCCACTATTTGGCTATGCAGCATATGCCCTAGTTGGCCCTGCATAATGTATCCCCCATAATGGGTTTTTCAAGTAATTGTAACTTCGTTCCTGGAAAAGTCACACATTATGGTGATATAGTCTTTAAGATTTGGTATCCATAAAAAAATCATGGCCAAAGGTTCCCCTTGGAAATATTTAAAGAATGTTAAAGCAATTCTTAGCCACAAAGTTTTTTTTGATATTTAATTCAAAATTTACGGTCAAAGCTATTCAATCCAAAATATTAGCACATTATAGTTCAATATTCATGACTTCAAACTACTAGTAATAAAAGACTTGATACTCATCAGACTAAGAACCCAGAAAGGGTGCTCTGAACAAAAGTCGAGTCTCAGCTCACTAAATGTACATTTTTTGTATGATTTAGGTAATATTGAGCATTAAAAAGTCAAAAGATACAAAATTTGTGGGGTTATCCATGTAACCCTAGAAATAATAAAATTATGCTCCTTAAGTCCCTTGGATTAATAAGAAAATTTTAAGCACCTCATTCACGTTATTATAATTATGATTGTTTAAAATAAAGTAATCGTTATCATCATTTACCTTTTATATTGTAATCATGAAAGAAGAATTGGAATTAAGGCATGTATATGATTAGAAAAAAAAATTATTTCATTCATGTGAAAATGGTGGGTCATCCACAAATTGAAGCCTCTCTATCATATTTTAAAATAAACATTCAACATGACTTTTCATTTTTTTCAACTTCTTCATAAGATCAATCAGCTGCCTATTGAAGTTGAGATAATTGACTAACTCCAGCCTTCTTGGCATGATGAAGTGCTTCCTTAGCCATAGAAAGGGAAAATATCCCCTCCAATTGGGTTTCTCTTAATTTCTGATTCATTTGCTCAAGATTTTTATGAGAAGCATCCAGTTGATGTTGAAGAGATAATAACTCCTCTGTGGCTTCTTTGACTAGTTGGATAATCTCAAGGGATTTCCTGTTATAATTTTTCTCCACCTCAACCACTGCATCATGAATTCCCTTAGTATTGACGAGTTATTTAGCCTATTCTAAATCTTGTCATAGCTTATGCTCATACTCCCATTGGTATATAGTCTCTTTCAAGGCATCATAGAAAGGCCGATAATTGAACCCACCAAATCACAACACAAAAAATAATGTTGGGCGTTTTGGAAAATGGGACGATAATTCACCTAAAGGCTTTCCAGCAATTATGTTCCCAATCTTCCACCATTTCTTATTACATGCCATGCTGAGAGAATATTTCATCTCTAAATATGAATCTAAGTCACTACCATGAGGTAAAATGTTCTCTGGAAATAGGTTTCTTAAAGAATTGTTTCATTATACTTCATTTTGGATGGTATAAGCTTTTCCCTCTAATCGTGGAACTGATAACCTTATATAATAAATCAAGGTCATTATTATTTTTGAATGGTGGAAACAAATATGATTCAGATGGCTGACTATATTTACCCAATAATAAGGCGGCTACGTGATTGGATTCATCCCCTATATTCTCAGCTCTGGTGTTTTGAGTAGGTGTTTAATGAGGGGGGGGGGGGGGGGTTCCCTTGAATTTATTCAGATATGACATTTGAATGCTCTGAAACGTCTCCTGATGAAGGATCCTCTGTAAGTATTTCTTCAGCCACATCAGAAGGGTAAAGTGGAACACCTTGTTCCTGAAGATCCATTGCGACATTTTCTTTAGATATAGCTACATAAAATAAATTATGATGTAAATATTCAAGTTTAAAAATAAATTATAGATGGAAAATGCAGGAATAAAAAGTTACTTCCTTGCAATTACTCATGGAAATCACTAAACTCTTTGATAGAACCTGGAATCTCTATATTCAGATTAAGGTTTTCCATCATTTCAATGTATACGACCTGAAATTTTATAGAATCCTCACTATTTAAGGTATCCAACAAATGTTGGTTGATGCAAAAATTGGCTCTGCTGATATTTTGTTCCACTAACTCTTCAATTAGTATTCCATCATCAGATCTTTATGGGTTTGGTTTAATCTCAGCATTGGTTTCATATTGTCCTAGATATTCAGTCCTTTATTCTAAATCAATAGGAATATCAATATTGATTACTTTCAGGATCCTTTGACCAAATTAACTAGAAAAATTATTTAATATTACCATGACCTTCCTCTCTATTAATAGAGTTAGGAGTAGGTATAGCTGAATAATTTGACGCTACAAATACGTCAGCATGAACATGGGTTTCCCCTAGGACTTCTCTTTCTGGTTGGGAAGCATTAGCTCTTAATCCCTTGAGAGAGGAAGGAGACATAGATCCTAAAAGAGAATAAAACATGGTTACCTGAATGCCTTGACCAAGTTGTACGCTATGAAGATTGTAAAAATACTTACTCTTTCGGAAAACGCTTAAAATCAATCTCATTGATCGATTGTGTTTCTCTATAAAAGAATGAGGAGAGATTGAAATACTTATCTTAGCAGGGGATACCTGAGGTAATTGTTTGGTATTTCCTGTCTCCATTACCCCAATCATGATTCTTGCTCATAGAGAAAGATCTGGTCACTTGGGAGGATTATTCATTGTGCCAATGGGAGAACCTGCATGACTATACTGTGGTGATTCAGGAATCGGTCCAGATCTTTCTTCTCTACATTCAAGCTGCAGAAATATATTTTCATCAAGATTAGTTATTTCAAATGATAAATCATAGTTGAAATGAATGAAAAATGGAAATATATTCTCAATATTATGATAAATATCCCACTCCTCCACAGAGTCGATAATTACCCCATCGTGGACTCCTAAATATAGTATATGGGATACTCATTTAGAGGCATGTATTTTTTCATTAGTTGCATATATAAAAGTCTCTAATTATTCAATATACTTTTGTAATTAATCCAATTTATTATCCAGATTACAGCCAGAGGGTTCCATGATATCACCAACATCTGGCATTCGAAAGCCCTGTTGAATAAATACCCAAGAATCCTTGAGATCACGGGTTATACTCTCCCAGTAATGAATGGCCTAAGGTCGCACATAATTTGACCTTGGATTGGTTGATTATGGAAGAGGTTTGACACCATCCAATTTAAGATCTTCTTCAGATATCTATTCCTCAAAAAATTCAACAGGTGGAATAAGAATCTTTGTTTGATGGCGGTGACTAGATCGCCTTGTCATTTGAGGTATTGCTTCTTTAGCATTGTTCTTCCTAGTATACTTCCTACAAAGACGTTATTAGGGCTCTAAAACCTCTGAAATTTCTGTATCATCTTTTGGCCTTGGACTTCTAGCAATGATTTCCACATTTAACAGTCATTGTAGCCGCCACTCGATATACTCTTTTTTTCAGAGCCCCGTGAGGATATGAAGAAACCAAAGATTTGGCATATCCAGCTTCTAATACGATTGATGCATCTGGTGGAGGTAATATTATTGACAATTTGGATACCTCTAAAGCTGTGAGAATCCATAATTGTCGCACTAACAATGGGTGTTTGTCATGTCTGACATATGTGGGTGGAAAGGTGATTGACTGTTAAAGACACCTGAAATGATGAGCAAACATATAGGGCACATAAGCCTCACAGATAATTTCACCATCAATCCTGGTTGATAGTACACTATCCCTAAATTCCATCATATAAGATCTTATATCATACTCTTCTTTATCATCATCAATAAATGTTCTAGTTTGTCGATTACCAAAATAAAAGAAGTTGAATTCTCATAATACATTCAATACCATTAGTACCATGTCAGGTCTCAAGTTTAGAGGCATAATACCAAAAACATTCTTTAAAAATGGGGTAAATCGAGCATTAGGAACTCTGACTATGTTCAATACTGATTTTGAAGAAAAATGTGTTGCAATCTAGCCCCACAACACATAAAATGTCCCCACGATTCTAAATGGAGCCTTTACTTTGTATAAATGCAGCATTAGTTGGTAAATTCTTGCCAAAACAAGGGTTTATATCCTAATATACTTCCCCTGTACCAATTTAGCTACAATAATGAATATCCATGATCTTACACCCCCACCAGGTTCATGGACTAGAAGCAAATAAACACTTTTCCAAATAGCAAGGAAGGCATCCAAGCATAATTTTTCATCTATATCAGGTTTGACTTTATATCCCCAGAGCTTGAATTCAGCTCTTTCTAGTGTAAGAAAGTATGTGCCTGAACCGCCTCAGTTATCGGTGGAAGGAAAAACATTAGGATGTCCATAGATTGGACCTTTCTCTATTGTTGGTTCTAAAAAGGCTTCCGTCCACACTCTAGTATGGATATATTTTTTATCCTGGGGTAAAACTTGTGCTATTTTAAATAATTCATGGTCCGACAGTGGTGTTCTAGTTACATCACCCCATGTTTAAGTAGACAGGATGAATTCATCTTACATTTCCCCAAGAATGGGAATTCTAGCTATTTGGTAAACATCCTAGATACAAAAACCAACTTCTTCATGCATCAAATGAAAGGAGTTTTTTGTGGGCTCCATCAGCTCAGTAATTCAGGAATCAGTTCATTTTTGTAAACATATGTTTTCCCCATACAGATATCTTCATAAATTCGAACATCTGATAATTATATTCTGAATTCTGCAGAAGTCCGACTTACCCAGAATTCCCACATCAACTCAGTTTTCACACCCCCTTCAGAACAAAGGTCCCAATCTTCCTTCCAACCATTCGATTAATCTATTTGATAATCATGGAAAGTGGGATCATAAAAATGTTGTCTTGGATCTACAACATGATCCTTCATATCTAGAGTACATCCACTGTGATGAAGGATGAAACTAATAGGGACTGTTCCTTATTGTATTTGAAACCCCCTTGGACTAATATTCATGTAGTTACAGTGGGAATACTGAAAAAACCAATTCCTCAGAAAGTACTTCTTAATAGATGGAAAATGGGAGTCCTGCAAAATCCCATTTCCATATAGAGGTAAGTAAGGACATTGTGTATAGTCATGCTGGTATGGAATTAGACCCTTCCATAGCCCTAGAAGAGTACTCTCAACAGTTTCATAATAATCTGGCCCAACGATCCTAATCATTTCACTTTGGTGAGAATTAGCTTCCTCAACATGGGTCATCAAATTAGACATTCATTCCTACAAAAGAATTACCAAAATTGAAGATCATATTTCTAAATATGAAAGTAATAAATTTGGAAAAGGACACTGGTTTCATAGGTCCTTCGATAATGTCCTTGGACAAATTCATCCACGTAAGTCTTTCGACATGTATCTTAGCGCAACTCCATTGGTGAATCCTTTTTGTCATAGATCTATACCATAAATAATCTCACCTTAAAGAAATTTCAAGAGAATTATGAGAGAGCACAACATGATGCAGCTGAACGAATGAGCTACGCAACGAGAGCTCTAAATTTTGGAGAAAGCACAAGTGAATAAAACAAAACATGAGAGGATGAGACTTATTTATAGGCAACAGAAGACCTATGCGTCATAACAGTGCGCCATAGCAGCACGAAATATCTTCGTGACATCACTACGTGAATTTTTTTTTGATTTATTAATCCATCATGATCTTTTTCCCGGACTTCTTACCTCAGGACCTGACCCCCTTTTTTATATTTTCATATCCAATCATGAGGGGGTGCTTTTGTTGACACTCCTTCAAAAATATTCAAAGATAATAAGGGAACCATCAACAAATACTCCCAGACTCTACGCAATATAGTAAAACATCCAACAGCTATGCGGCCGAGCGTCGCGAGCACACTACACAACCAAGCTTCGCAAACCATCTACGCATCCGAGCTACGTACATGAATATTTTAGATGCCTCTACATAGAGAACCTATGTGATGGATCTACGCGGATGACCTGCGCTCCCTAAGGTTTTTTTCAGCCAGGCCCATTCATGCCTATAAATAAGACTCTCTAACTCCGCATCCGGGGACTAATTTTTTTTTAAAAGACTCTTTAAAGCTCCCATTGTGTAGTTGTTTTGCCTAGATATCTCAAATTTTCATAGGTAGTTCTCTAAACTCCAAGAGAAGAGATAATTAAAGTTAATAGGAAAGTATTTATGTTTTTCACATTCTTCAGTCACAATTCATACCTACGCGGTATACCTTTGCACCATACCGGCGTCATAAACATGCGTGATACATTTGCGCACCATACCTGCGCGATTGAGCAGTAAGGGGTACCTACATGGCATACTTATGCAAGGTACCTACGTGACGAGCTAAAGTATCATTCTTTAAAGCCATTCATGTAAGGGTATCTTTTTCCTTGGTTTCCTTATCTAAAAGGGGTTAAGTTGAAGCCTCCACTAAAACCTAATGATTTTTTAAACCATTGGGTAAGGCACATCAGTGTATCTCCTATTTTAATTTGTATTTACACAGTCAGATATATCCCACATTTTTCCCAAAATGGGTTTATGATTCATGGGATGTTTGTGGATTTATATATCCATAGTCACATGGGATTTTTCTCCCAAAAATAGTGTTGGGATGTTCTTGGTATGGAGGGGAGTTTGGGTCCTGACCTCTTACTTTGTGAAGATATGACCCGGAACCATAGGTCTCTGGTAGAGAATGTACACTTACCACATGTCATTCCATTCATGCATAAGAGAAGTCTCCCTCTCCTACCAAGATCCATTTTAGGGCAGCCATCTTGGTATAATCCCCTCACCTTCACCCCTTCTCCCTTATATTTTACCCTTGTCCAATGAAAATAGAACATTGGGAAGGCTCTTCATCCTGCCCTCTTCCACGCCTGATGCGCCCTCTTCCATCAACATGGACGAAAAATTTGGATGTGTGAATGTCATTGTTGAATCTTTCACATACTCTTGTTTCTCACATCGAGCATGACTCATGTGGGATTAGAGATAAGTGATGTTTGAAACATGTGCACAAACACTCACTGGAAAGAACTATGATAACCTTTATTCCCATTCAAGATAGAATACATAGGAAGCCCTTTTAGGGCCCGAGCTCATTGGATTTACTCCTCCGGAATCCAACCCTAATTCCCCCAATTTTGGCATCCTCCTTAAGAAATAAGCCCCAAATTAAATCCTCAAATCATCAAGGCATCCTTTCCAAGATGTAAGACCAAACTCATTTCTCTCAGAGACCATACTCTCATATGAGATTCATCGAACTACGTGGGATTTGGTTTCTATACATATGGGGTACGTAGGAGGCCTCCTTGAGGTTTAAACCCAACACCTAAAATCAACCCTTTCTCTCTGAACCATATTCACGAAAAAGGTATAATCATACTTGGAAACCCATATTTTTTCTAGAAACCCATATTCTTTACAAGTTCCTTGTGCTGTTTTAACATATGTCCCACACTATGTTGTAACTAAGCACATTCCTCTTAGAGGTCCTTATCACATGACTTTAAAAGGTAAGATGTGTCCAATTAAGTGGCACCGAACTAATAGGGTTCTGATTTCTTTCACAAGTATATATAGGTATCTCATTTTATGAGCACAATCCCTATATTAAAACAAACATTCGTCTCCCTATATGACAATAAACTTCATAGTGCACCAATAAGTGTCTTAAAAACCAGTATCATCAAAAATGATGATTAAAAGAATCTCTAATCAGTATATTAGAGAATACCATTGATGGAAAACCTCGAATACATACTTATAATTTTAAAATTTTACACATTTTAAATAAGTGTTTTTAAATTCCAAGGGATACATATGATATTCTTGGTGAATTAATAAGGATTCATGAAAATATTTTGATTTCAAAGAGAGTCCCGGAGTAGACAATAATTCCCCCCAAAAGGTTTTGATGTGTCTGACCTCCCATCCTCTTTACCAATGCATGCTCTTATGTATCGTAAATTTAAAAACTTAACGAACACCTGCCTTTGGAATGTAGGTCCTCTTTGGATAAATAACTATAGGAATTTTCCAGTTCCATGGATAAATCCAATAGAAACCGCTTAGAAACAAGGATTCATAAATATAGAATATCACATTTCAAGGACCTATGAAACCACAAATTTTATAGGTTTTGCGTCTTTCCTTAATGTCTATATGAAGTGGTGTGATCATCTCAGCACTTAAGAAGTTTTTGGGATTGTGTGTCTATCCAACACAACCTGCCTTAAGTCGCCAAGGGTGGTTTTGGTAAATACAACTTCATGATTAGTTCATGTATTTACCATCATTTTGATTTGCATAGATTGAAATCCAAATATTGTGTTCTTATATATTGGGATTAATTCTACCTTGTTTCTCTGTTTGAGTATTAAATCTGTTGTCTTCCTTTTTATCTATTGATGTTGTGTAGAACAGTGCCTCCGATAAGATGGGTGAATTAAATCGAGGAGGAAGATGTTGTTGAACCACAACCTGAAAATACTATCATGGATCCATGTTTGGTTGATGTGATTTGGCCTAGTATCCATGCTCTAGGATAGGTGCCTACACTAGTTCCCATTTTCAGATCTAGATTTGTAACCTTAGAGGGATATTATATAGAATCATTCTCAGTATATCCTTCACCACATGACACCAATGTTCAAAGGATCCAATGATCATCCATAGGATGTGGAATAGTTGAGAAGGATGGTGAGTTTGTTTGAAATATTCATCACCCTCGAAGATATTAAGGTGAAGTGTTCCACCATCATGATGGCGGGACCAAAGAGGATATAGAGGGTAACGATTGTGATGAAGAAGAAACATAATGTATTAGAGTGGAATGACATCAATGGAATTTTCACTAACTTGTTCTCTCTAGAGTCGATGATGAAATATAAGGCATTAGATTTCCCTAAAAATTAAAAGGATTCTATAATTGTGACAGGATATGCGAATTGTTTTACTAAGCTGGTGAAATTTTAAACTGAGGTAGTATAAAATGACAAGATGAAGACTTGATATTTTTAGTTGTAGATTCATGTAGATATTCATTCTCAAGATTTTTTTCTAATACTCACTTCTTATGATGATGTTTTGGATAGAGAAATGATGATTGAAATCGACCTGCATGAAAATTTAGGGTTATTTGGAGTTCAATTGTTTCCCAGTGGTAGTGTGAATTCCTCTAAAGGAACGAGGAAGATTGATTTTTCATGTGGTGTATTTCGACATCAAGGTTATTCTCGACATCTTTTAGGTCTTAGAATATAACCATTGATTTGATACCTATGTGGAATTTTTTATGAATATAGAGAGGTTTTTCACTGAGTCACCCATGATCTATGGCGCTTCGAGATGCTTGGGTCAGTTTAATAAGTTCATCCATGTCATATCCACTCCAAATATTGGAAATGGATTATCGGAACCTATTCAAACTATGGTGAAATCAGATTCTTCATGGATAATGAGGTTCTATCCACATGAATTTGGAATGAATCTCTTTCTTGTATTGGGAGATTCTCCATAGGAAGTAGATACAGGTCTAGAAACTGTGAGAGGTACCATCACTTTAGCATTTTCATTAGTGACATCCTTGTTTGATAAGGGTTTATGTAATTCATTTATTTCATCCTCTATTGTTAATATTCTAAATCTTCTAATTGTTTTTTTATCTTATGTTATGGATATTACTAGTCCACTAGGAAGAAAGATGGAGCATGGGCCTCTGTAGCCCCTCTGTTGATTTCTCCTTATTAGATGTAGATCTTTCATGGAGTTTTATAATTCCACAAATGAAACTATTTGATTTCATATTTGGGTTGTATTGGATCATTTCTAATAAATCATGGGTTAATTTCTATCTTTTATGGGTCTCCATTACTATACCTAATGGTTTGTATCATATCATTCAAGGAGAGTGGGTCTCATGGTCGAGTGGAGAGAAAATTTATTATCCAGATTTGGGGAATGTAATATATGTGTTCCCCATTCATCTAGAGTGGGAATATATGAGTGGTGATCTCCCCCCAGTTTTCATCGAGTTTCAATACATGTTTCAATCCAAAAAATCTGGTCATCTACTGGTAAGGGAGGTACATATTTCAATCAATTTAGTATATTCTACCCAACCAATTTCAATTCCTTCTTACAACATGGAACCAACTGAAATTATAGATTTGAAGATTTATTTGGATTACTATCCAGAGAAATATTTTATACTCTTGTGTGTGTCTCCATGGGTCACGCTTGTTCTCTTTGTAATGAATTTTGATCATACACCTTACCTTGTTGTTTACTAAAAAAAATATTAATAGAGTAATGGTGAAGACCAGGTATCTATTTCCACATATTGAAGATCCGTTTAATCAATTGAATGGTGAAAAGTGGTTTTCAAATATTGATATATGGTCTAGTTACCAATGGATGAGGATAAAATTATTTATCATATAGAAAACCATTATTCAAGGAAGTCATGTTCATTGTGAGAACTATATCACATCTTTTAACTCAAAAATTTCTTCTGTTATTTTTATACAATCCATTAACATAATTTTCCATGTGTATCTAGATAACATTTCTATAGAATTTGGAATTTGAATCCTTATTTAATATAGGCCCATGTATGATCATGTGCGCCATCTAAGAGAGGTTCTGAAATTGTTGAGAAATTTGTGTCTTTTCAAAATGTAATTTCTGTATTTGGGATGTCAAATTCTTGGGAAATGTGGTGTCAGAACATGGTATTTTATTAGATCCTGTAAAGGATAAGGATGTTATGAAAAGGAAATAACCACGCTATTTTTCATGATTTAGAGCTTCTTGAATCTAGCAGGGTATTATCACCAATTCATTAAGAAATTCTCAAAGTTGTATTCTCCAATTACAACTCTAACTCAAAAGGGAGAAAAGATTTCTTGGGATAAAAAATTTGAGGATTCTATTGTTTATATGAAACGTATTTTGACTACTTCATTGTTTTTCACTCTTTTATTGGTTGGGAAGGGATATGTCTTATTATGTGATGTATCATGTTTGGGTTTCATTCTTATTCAGGGTGATGATGTCATTGATTATGTTTCTCAACTACTAAGGATTGGGAATGGTATTACGGTCAAGATTTGGACTGATCCCTGGCTTATTGATCAGACAGGCACGAAGGCGTCATCCCCTATTTATCCAGGATCCGAACATGCCACAGTCTGTTGTCTTTTTGATGATCAAGGGGAGGGATGGTGTCTGGAAAAACTCTTCTCCTGGTTTAATGAGAGGGATAGGAGAATTATACTGAGTATTCCCTGTGTGTCAGATGCAGGGCCAGATCATCTCTTCTGGACAAATGACAGCTCAGGAGAGTATACAGTGAAAGCTGGCTACCGGCGAGCTCTTACTTCTCAAATTACAGAAGGAGATGCGAGGCCCTGGACATCAATTTGGAAGCTTAATGTTCCCCCTAAAGTTCGCTTTTTCTGGTGGCAGGTGTGTATTGGTATCCTCCCAACTAAGAGCCTCCTTGTCTACAGACACTTTTCAAACGACAACTCATGCCCTTTCTTCCCCTCTGTGATTGAATCCCCTCTCCATGCCCTTTTTCAATGTCCCGGGGCTCAGGAGGTTTGGAATGGCTGGGGATCAACTATAGAGCTGAGACTGGACGCCGCCTCAGATCTTACATCTCTTCTGATGCGATGGTGTTCCCCCTTTTCGCCGGCTAAAGCAGGCGCCCTGTGCATTTTGACTTGGATTATCTGGAATAGGCGGAACGAGGGCATTTTCAATCATTTCCGGAGGCCCCCCAGATTTTGGATTGACCGGGCATTGTCATGGATTGTGGTCTGGCAGAACCACCCTGAACAACAAAGACTTTTAACCCCCCCTCCTCTTCCCCAACATTGGTGCCCCCCACTAGAAGGGATGGTTAAAATCAATGTGGATGCCTCTCTCCCTAGGGATGGCCCAGTTGGACTTGGTTTACTGGCCCGAGACAACCTGGGAAATCTCATCGCTGCCAAATACGAAGCACGTTATGCACTTTGGGAGCCCTCAGTCGCGGAGGCTGCCGCCATCCTTACTGGGTTAGACTTTGCAAAAGATCGCGGTTGGGATTCCATTCACATCGAATCCGACTGTCTCACTGTTATCAATGCCATCAATCTCACTGACGGCGGGCTTCAACCTTTCGGCCCCATTATCCGGTGTATTCACTCGCAGAGACAAGGCTTCAATTCCTGCAATTTCTCATTTATTAGAAGGGAAGCGAATGAAGCCGCTCACAAGATGGCAGGCATTGGCCCTCCTTACGAGGATTTGCTGTGGTTCAATCATTTTCCCTCGTGGTTATGCTCCTATATTTCTGCTGATCTCCATCATTAATGGACCCGTCTTCTTTTGTCAAAAAAAAATCTTGAGTTACATTTTCTCTAAAAAAATATTTGAATCTTCGTCTGAGGCATTGGGTGTAATAGTTGCAATATTTTGATTTCAGCATCACCTATACCCTATGAAAACAAAATGTAGTTGAAGATTATTTGATTAGTAAACATCCAACTCAGACAGTGAATTTATCATTTGAAGTGTTGAACTTGATGGTTATTTTCTCACGGTTTCATATTGGAGTTCAGGAAATAGTGGATGAGGTTTCTCTTGCCAGTGTCCAGATCACATCCACTCTTCTCAAGAGTAATCTACAAGAACATAGTCTTGATGAATATTTCCCAATATTTAGTGACTTTATTTATGGTGGGGAGATCATGCTCGACAAGTCACTCTCCACCGAGGGAATTCTATGCTTTCATAATCTCATTGTTGTGAATTTGGAGGTAAGGAACGATATGATGGGGTATTTCCATAGCTCATAGTTGGAAGTTCATATAGGAACCATGAAGATGTTATATGATAGTCGGGGATGATTCTTGTGTCCATGTATGAGATAATATTTTTTTGAATTTTTCTGTTATTGTTACATCTGCCAACTGGTCAATTCCAAGTACCATAAGACTTTGGTTTTTATTTGAAAACTTCCAGTGCCAACAAGAAAGTGGGATGAGATCTTTAGGGAATTTGGGTTTTGATATCAACATAATAATAGATTGAAGAATTTGATATGGGTTTTGATTGATCAACTAAAATAATCAGCTCACATCATACACATTCGTTATATAACTAATAATGAGGAGTTGGGAAATCCCCATGTTAAAGAGATTGTTCATTTTCATGGATTTCCTTCTTCCATGGTCTTTGAAAGAGATCCTAGTTTAACTTATATGTTTTTGAGAGGCCTTTATACGAAACTTGGTTCTTAGGTCCATTAGGTTATGGATTACCATCTGCAAAAGGATTTCAAGATAGAAATAGTTTTATAGATTTCTGAGGATGTGCTCTGTGCAGGTGCTCACAACACTGGTGTAATTTGAGATGACTATCTAGGACTAATAAAATTTTCATATACCAATATTTTCTATTATGTGATCATAATGTATCCTTTCTAGGAATTTTATAGTCAACCTTATATATCTCTATTATTTTGGTTAGAGATTGGTGAAGGTTCCTTGGTTGTAAAAATCATGGTTCAAGGGACAAACGAAATGACTCAAGTCATACATCAAAGAATGTTTATGAAATAGAGCCGGTATAATAATTATTTTGATTATTTTATCAATCCATTAGAATTATTAGTTTAGGACTAGGTGTTCTTGTAATTTTCACCTCAGATTGGTCATTGAAAATTGGGGAGGCAAGGGAAGACCACTCCTCATTTTGTGAGGCCTTTTCCAGTAGTTGAGTAGGTGGGGAATGTTTCTTACCATTTACCACTTCCACCACATCTGACATCAGTACATGCTGTATTCCATGTATCTTAGCCACTAAAGTATCTATCTGATCTATCTCATGTTCAAAGATGGATTGATCTTGATGTTCAACCTAATTTATCCATGAATAAATGCCCGGTAGGGATTTTTTATTATAAAACCAGTGTACTTCAATGAAGGTGGATACCTTTGGTTTAATTACTATAACAACATTGTTCATATTCTCATGAGAGATGGGTGCATGAGGCATTAAGGAAATAGTAGTGGCATCAATTTTTTGATATAGAAGATTCATGAAAGGATTTATGTGGATATAATGTTTTTTTGGTATGTATTTTCTTAAATTATATTACCTTTATTTTAGGCATTTTTAAATCCATTTCATGGAATTCCTTTTTTTTATCTTGTTATGAATGAGAATAAATTTGGAGGTTAACTATAATGGTGAAGTCATATATATTTTGGATTCTGAGCATAAATATTGTTGGTTATGCTTCTTGCTAGGAATTTACACACTATGTAAGGTTGTTACTATATATATTTGTTATACAATAATAATAAATCCATTTTTAACAAATAGAGTTATGATTTCAAGTGATTTGGGGGTTTTCAATTTCACGATGTTTAATTTGGTTACACATCATGTAATTTCCTGAGTGTTGTTTTTAAATTGGCAGTTTGGCAGAAAATTATATTTCATCCTATTTATACTTACATTACCTTGACCCAAGAGCCAAATCCATGTAATTTTGTAGCCCTCAAACCCATCTAGGTCATTTACTTCAATAATTGAATGTTGTTCTGATTGTGTAGTGAATTTCATTGGTAAGCGTTCTTTATATCTCTTTGTCAATTTCTCTTTCCCTCGTTGGATTTTGATATATCATATTGGTATTGATGGATATATTTACTGTGTTTATTATTTATTTTTTCTAGCTATAGTTCCTAGATCAATGGTGCCTTATTTATTTGTTAATTTTCCCCCTTGATATTTGTGTTTCTATGAAAAAAGGTAGGTGGTTTCGTTATGGTGACAATGTTTAATTATAACTAAATTTCTTGATTTAAATGAATTTTTTTGATTAAAATTCAATTACTTGACATTTTATTCAATTTGATTATTAAAAATATACTTTTATTTAATTTGGGTATTTGAATGTGAAATTATATTTTTGGAATGGAATTGGGAAAAGCCACAAATTCTATTGATGTTGGGTATGTTGTGAAATTGGATATAAATTGGTCAAATTATATTCTAGAATTTCATTATGAAATTTAAACTATGAAATTGATTTTATGAAAGTTATTTCAAATTCATATTTGAGGAAAATGAATTAAAATGGTATTTATATAAACTATGTGGTTTTATTTTGAAAAACTTCTTGTTATTATTAAAAACATGTTTTGGTTTTTAAATGGAATATTTTCTGTTTTGAAAATAAATAATGGGAGGAATTTTATTTTTATTTGTTTTAAAATAAATATCCCATAATTGATCATATTAGATCGCATGAAATCCTAGGTAGTGAGGGAGATATTAGAATAAATCTCATTTGATGATTTACAATTGAAATAAAACCTATATAGTAAGTCACATCCCGGATGGGATGGTGATTAGTACCATTTGTATATATTGAGAGGGACTTGTGAATACACATATATTCATGATCACCTTTAGGTGTGTGAGGATCTTCTATCCTAAAACTATCATACATATTGAATGAAGACCATGTTTCCAACTTATTTATTTTTTATATATAAATCAGTTTGACTATTTCTTTACTATTTAACATGCCTACTTAATTTATATAAAAGGTTTTAAATAAATAGTTTTTGAATAAATTGTTTATGTATTTATATAATTTGAAATTTATATCATTAATTGATAGAAATATGATATGAATTTCATACCTATTTATTTCATAATTAAATATTTAATTGGTTAATTAAATATTGGAATCTTATTATGGGATTCCTGGTAAGACAGTACAAGGATTTTATCTCACATCTATCATGTGACATTGGGTGTTTGTAGATAAAATTCTTCAATGTTAAAGCAAGGGTAAGGTGCCACTTGTGGGTGGTAGTAGTTATTTATCCTTGGTCATGGAGAGTTGTGTTCATTTGGATATGGGTTTTAGTATTATTTTGGTTCATTATTGTACTAATTTGGAGTTGTTTAAATATTTGATTTCTATTACACTACTCCATGTAATATTTATAATGTATAAATACTGAATTTTTTATCTACTTCTAATATTCCTGTGGTAAAAATAATTTCAATCCTAATGTTGTTTTATATAAGGTGTTATTCACCAACCAATGAGGATAAAAAACACCCTTCATTCTATGGTAGGATCGCCTTTATTATCGGGTTACCAGAGTATCCATGTTGGGTCGTGATAGAGTGAAAGTACTTTTGAGATAAAATGGTATAGACTACTCCATAAAAGAAAATAAAATGATAATTTGTGGCTCTAGAAGATTGATTTCCTCTATGATACATAGGTTATGTTATACTAAAATTTCCTAGGGTGGATAAGGTTAAACTACATGAAACCAACTGACTACTCAATAGAACATGGTGTCACACATAAATTTTTGAAATATAGGCCGTTCAAATAGAAATTAAGAAATTGAATTCTCAAGGGATTCTTGTAGTAATTATATTTATAAGTAGTTAACATTAAAAATTTATATTATTGAGATAATATAGAAAATAAAAAATTACTGGGAATAATGTAGAATATACTTGGTTGTAGTTGAAGATGGAAATTCAAACTATTCTAGAAATGAAGAAAGTGTTAGTGCAAGATAGAACGAATCACACATAATAGAGAATATATTATTCTTGAATATTAGGAATCATAGGTGTTTATTCAAAATGGATTTATATTAATGTAAATGATTAATAGAAGAACTTATTTTTCATATCTTGGAAGATTTATAATTGAAGAATTAGAGCTTCATTATGGAACACCCATTCCAGTAATTGTAAATTATATTAACCTGAAATATTTTTAATATCAACTTGTATATCAAAATTTTTATATCCATATTGAAAATTATATTTTGGGAGATAGGAAGAGGTCTTCGACATCAGTTGAGTAATGAGATATTCCTATTATTAAATTCGCATACATGTGAAGTAGGGGTTAATCATAAAATCATCACATTTTTGATATGTTATCCTTAGTTTACCCTTTTATAGGTGATCCATGTAAAATATGTTTGCGAATGAAATTTACATGTATATCATTAATTAATATTTATATTCAAATAAAATACTTCTTTTAAATTGTGGAGACAATATCCTATTTTATCTAATTAAACAAAGAAGTGTTTTCACAATAATTCACCTCTCCAGCCTCTTAAGGTGCATGGTTTGACTATGATACAACATTTGAAGGAAGAACGTAATGAACAATATTTTTGATATCATAAGTAGAATATGAAATAAATTTATATAAACTATTGAGAACTATCTAATGGTTACTAAGAATAAACTATGTTTTCTTCAGGGATTAAATTTCTATGTATGATTATTCATGAAGTGTGATTTGAATATGAAATTATTATTGTAGTTGTACTACATTAAATTTATAAAAAAGAACACAAATATTTAAAGTGACATTGGAATGATAGTTGAATCACTTTTGGAATACTAAGATATTTCTCAAATCTAGTTGAAGGTAATTAATGTGTCTTGGTAATATTGTTGAATATTTTTAATGATATTATATTTGATGTGAATGGAAAATATGGATGTATTATGAATGAAATATTCAAGGAATATATTTTATAAAGAATATAAAATATAGTGTGTAGAATCTCTTGAATGAATGGTTTTATAAAATCTATTTATGGAAATAATTTAACTAGAAATGAAGAACATTAATGTTCATGGAATTCATTAATGATTTTTGGAAGATGTACTAAAGATGATATAAATCATACATGAGTTAATAGACAAAAAATATATTGTATATTGGTTATAAATACCTTTTGGATGATAATTATGAGGTGATTTAAGGGGATAATAAGTCCATGATATATTTTAAATCTTGGTATATAAGATCTACATTATTAGTGATGAAGCTAAAATTATAAAATCAATAAACCATCATCACTTCCTTATCTTATCAAAACATCCAAAGGATTCATTGTAACATCGTTACATTATTTTATAGGATTTTTATCATTCATAAGTTCATAAATTATAGCACTTAATGTTTTATTTTTATCATCATACAGTTTATTGATCATTAGATGGTTTTAAAAGTTCACAAGGATAAATGAATTTATAATGATGGAAGTCTCCAAAATGTTCAAAGAATAAATAATGTTGGTAGAATTTTTAAGGTTTTTTGGAACTTTATAGGGGTTATTTATTGTCATCAGTTTCATTGTTCTTCATATGTTTCAAATGCTTCATTAGATTTTATGACATTTTATGGTTGTTTCACAGAGCATCGTAAGGTTGTTATTCAAAATGATCAACTTCATAAGGTATATATATTTCTATGGTAAATGTTTTTTAGAATTTCTGATGAATGAAATGTTTGATACTCTATAATGAATTATCCTAATAATTTTCTTAAGAAATATGATGATTTGTGATATATTATTCATAAGAAAACACCATTAAATTGATTATGATTTAAGTAGTTATTCAATACTTTCACCATCCAGATAAAAGATGAACATTATTAATCATTCCTCTTTTCATGCACAAATACAGGATATTTTTAAAAGAATTATATAGAGATGATTTCATGGTTGATTTTTTAAAATATAAAATACCAATATTTGTGAGATATTTTAAGGAAAAAATCATGTCCTATATTAGAGTCAATTTCATATTAAAATAATAGAAATTTAATAAAGTAAGAAGAATGGGGGTTAATTTAGAAATTTTGACAAATATTATGAGTTAAATCTGAAGATCGTGATGTTTCAATAAATATTTTATAGAAATAATAATCACAAAACTTATGGTGAATTTGAAATGAAGTTAAACCAAAATGGAAAATATAGTTTGGAATTATAGAAGATAGTAACAGGGAAGAAATTTTCACTACATCAAAAAAATAGAATAGGAAGAACTATATACAGATTTTTGAAGAATGAACATCTATGTATACAAGAAGAAGATGATGGAAATGGTATTAAGGAGAGTTGACCATATATTTTCAATGCATATAGATGAACATATATGTGATAAAAGGTTCATATATTAGATCATACAACATCACATGTTTGTAAATATGTATATTAGGGATGAAAAGTTTGTCGTACTCATTATTGAGAATGTGTTAAAGATGAATATGAAGTAACATCCATTATTTCATGTTAAAGAATATGCGGCAACATTGTGGAAACTCAATTGAAGTCTCACCTAGTGGAAGGCTATTTTGTTATTATAATGAACATTGAAGAGTTTCACACACTGATATCTCAGAAATTATAGAAATATTTTTTGCTTTTTAATAAATATTTATGAATTTCTATTAATTAATTGATTGAAATTATGATTATAAAGTAAGTTAAAATATTTTAATTGTAAAAAATTTTATTTTTTATTATTCAATAAAAATGTTAATTTATTGAAAAATATAAATTATTTTTTTAATGAAAATATATTATTTCCAAAATA
Organism: Viscum album; assembly: GCA_963277665.1. Classification (NCBI taxonomy): domain Eukaryota; kingdom Viridiplantae; phylum Streptophyta; class Magnoliopsida; order Santalales; family Viscaceae; genus Viscum; species Viscum album. The sequence goes on from OY728129.1 coordinate 944,328,943, forward strand.
TTTATATTATTTAAACTATAATTTTCATTTAATAAGATACAATTATTTACTCTAAATTTCAATTATTATTATATATTATTTTACAAAAATAAATAAATAATATTATTTTTGTAAAAAATTACTATTGAAAAGAAATACAATGGTAATATATGTAAATTAATAAACTATTATTTTTGTGATAAAAATATTAAATGTGTACATTTGTGGTCACATGTATTTAATATATTTTTTAGAACATATATTTTATAAATAATATATGTACTTATTATTTATTTAAAGGAACATTTATTTTAATATGTAAATTTATTGTTTTGAAAATATTATTATAAATTTAAAATATGTATAAACAATGTTTGGAAAGTAATTTTCTATTATGAAACAAATACACCAAATATAGTATTTATTATACTTTAATAATTAATAGTAGTAAACATGAAAACGTGGGTAGAATATAAGTACTTGTATAATTACTTAAAAATTGTTTTATGAAAGTAATTTTGGGGATTACAGATTGAATTTGAATAATATAATATTATTAATTTTTAGGTAATTTTTTGTAGTAATAATTTTTTTTAATAAAATATCATACGAAAATGATAATTTAAAAAAGAAAACAATGAGTAAATTTATAAATAAAATTTTGACATAATAAAGTACATATATGGGTAGATATAAGTAATATTATTTTTTACATATATTTAAGAATCTTTTAAAAAATTAGATACTTTTATTATAAAATATTCTAACTATTGAGCCATAAGGTCATAAACAACGACCCTATTGGGGAGAGAAAATTAAACCAATAGAGGAGGGCCAAGTCGAGCAGCCCAGGAGCAGTATGGGTAGTGACTGAATGTTGAAAAGGTGTAGGAATACACTTCTCATTATGTATGGTGAACCTGGAGGTGTGAAAGGGGATAGAAAGATTATTTTGTACCCATGTAGGTCTGTGTTAGTGCGTCTTGGTGCAGACCTTAGTGCCCCGTCTCAAGAATTTTGTGGTAGCAGTTGATATTTAATGATGTTTCCATCCCATTATTATGTGGGACCTGTACTCATGGGTTATTGTATCCCACATATAAATATTCACATACAACATGCACCATTCTTTCATGATTATTATGACCATCTAATCTATTGAGCATCATCTCCCTCCACAAGCTAAACTTTGTCCCCCATCATCATCATTTTCTAGAACCTCTGATGTCAAACTCATAGTCTACTTCTTCTCCTTTTGGTATTGGGAATTTCTATTGTGGTAATTCTAAGGTGATTTAAGATTTATAAGATGTCCCTAATAATTTTTGAATCAACGTATATCAATATTTAATTGTATTTTTTATGATGAATTTGAAAATTTAGTAAACCCTACACACTTCATAAGGTTCAAATATTTTATATCATTTCATTTTAATACTGGTGTAATACTTTCTAGACATATTATTATTCATCACATTTTAAAGTGTATCACTTTCTATGATTCATTAATCCGGAGAAGTTTCACTATTAATTCTATGTCTCAATTAATTTGTAAGGTTTTAATACTTATTAAGGTTCTAAGACTTAATAAGGTTTGAAGACATCATAAGGATGGAATAATTATTAAGGTTGTGAAGAACATAATATGGTTCTTTGATCTTTATATGGGTTTTCATATTTATAAGGATCAGAAGCAACACAAGATTTGAATACTTTATATGGTTTTGATGTAGTTATTCATGAGGATAACATTCCTAAGGTCTCAAATTGTTGGATTCATAAGGTTCGGAAATTAGTAAGGCATAATTAAGAAAAGAGTGTATAAGATATCACAGTATATTGAATTAAATAATGGATCATATTAGATGAAAAGTTATTATCTTATCATTATAAAAAAACCACATAATAATATTTTCATTCAATGTGGTATTTATAATTTCGACAATGTAAAGAGGAGTTCCACATCATGAAGCATGAATGATTTCTTATACATGTGGAGTCTATTTTATAAAATAAATAAATAGAGTAGATTACAGGGAAGATTATGGAATAGAAAAATATGATGTGGTTTTTTATTTTATCCTTCACATTATCAGCTTTGTTTGGTTTTGAAAGTTACTTCAACGTATTATTCATTGTTAACAGATAAATTTGTTTAATTTTTTTTTAAATTTTTTATGTCTTGCTATTTATTTTGCATTGGAATAAATATTTATCGTATTCTAACATTATGTGTTCTTTTGGAAGGAAAATAATTTTATCTTAATTTTATCTATTTATTTAAAAATTTACTCTAGTTTTTTTTACTTTGAAAAATATCATAGAAGTTATTGTATGTTTTTCAGAAATAGTAGCGTTTTCATATTAGGTTCACCTATATATTTTGATTATATCTCATTCTATAGTTCTTGAATTTATTTAGGAATTGAATCAATGGATATCCAATAAGTTTATCTTGATTTATTTAGTTTACCTCTAACACTGATAATGTATTTATGATGGACAATAAGATATCCTACATTTTGTGATGATTTTATAGAACATTAGATTTTAAATAATAGTTATTCTTTAGTTTTGGCCATCATTGGGAGCTGTGGATATTTGATTTATTCTATTCATGATCAATTGTAAAGGTATAGAAATTATATTAGAATAAGTCTCATAAGAAAAAATTAATAATCTAGTGTTAAGAGCCCAAAAAAACCATTAAATCTTATAATACTAACTTTTTTAGTTCATCAAAACTTTTATTTGAACCTTATGTTGGGATGATAAAATGTTCCATTAATTCACTATAGTAAACCCTATGTTTATTAAAAACTGTCATTATTATATCCTACAGTGGAATCAAATGATCCCATTGATAATTTTATAGACCATACATTAAAGATAAAATTATGATACATGAATCATATATTTGAAGAGTACCCTATGTTCGTTTGAAGATTGAACCCTATGTTTTGGCGGTGGAGGTTAAACCTCTTGACACTGCAGCTGTGAAAGTGAATCATAAACTTTTTAATATTTATGAAATGAATAAAGTACACAAAATAAATGCCTTCCATGTATGTAATATGTCTCGCATATTTAGTAGTGTAGGTATCAGAAATATCTGTTACAAAATTACTACAACATTTTTATCAGAAATATTTTAAATAAGTTATATGTTTGATAATTAATTATAAATTATAAATATTGTGGTTGAACTATAAATGAATAATTTGGTGATTATTTTAAATTTAAAAGTGTCATGTTTATTTTAAATTAGTTTTTTCATGTGATGTTAAAGGAAATAAGGATATTTATATTCAAATATTTGAATTAAATTGTGAAAGTTGATGTTAGATTTCATGGATTATTTATGCTATTTTATAAGAAAATTATTAAATTTATTTCTTAGGATCGTTAATTACAACTATTTTTATTGAGATATTATTGTATGATTTATTCAAATTATTTTTAATGAATTTATTATATATTTATTTGATAAGAAGAATATGACAACACTATGTTCTTCCTATAGAAATTTGTGGAATCCCTTTGACTCAATTTATTTTGAATATCAACAGGATGTGGGACTGCATCAACTTGAAAAATATTATATATATATATATGGTAGGTGAATGAAAATAATAATAAATTTGGAGACATAAATATACTTACAAAAATATAGTTTTCTGAATTATTCATTTTAACATTTGAGGTTTTAAATAGAGAATTGAAATAGTTTTTTGAACTATTATTATCACACTGTGCGAAAAACTAGAAGAAAAAGAAAAGACAAGACAAAGAAGAAAATTATTATTTTATTATATTTAATGACGAAAAAACATTTATGACATTAAATATTATGTTGATACTTCTTTGTTTTATTGAAGATGATTTCTCTTATCGGTTGTTGTTAAAACTATATGTTGAACAAGTTATTCATTAATCATCATCTCAAATATTATTTGTTAGTGTTTAAAAAACTCATAATCAGTCATGGTGGAGTGAGGAGTTCTCATACTATGCATGGTATGTTTTTATTTCCAATAAAATAACTAGAAGTCCCTATAAAGTCCAAGTAAAGTGTCAACATCCAACACATAGTTGTTGGGGTATCTGGAAAATAGACCTGGTAGTGAAAATAACCAATCTAATGAAGAGATAATTAGTGGATTTAACAAGGGGAACTTTGTTCCATGAACCACAATACATCATCACTTCATATTCAATAATTTACTTTTTTCTATATACTCATATTTAAGATATATGGAAAGGATTGATTCATTTTAGGAGGTATATTATAATTCGACCAAAAAGTTTGAATGGAAAAAATTCACCCCTTCCCCCTCTTATATATTTTTCATTATCTTTCTGATACAACAAGTGGTATAAGAGGTTCAGATTCATTAGATGTATTTCCCTTTTTTGAAATACATGAATATTAAATTATTTTTATCTGATACCAACAATTGTTGTTGGTGGATGAGCGCTAGTGATTATATTTATTTTGAGTCTAACAAGCTATATTTAAAGTTCTAGATGATGAAATGTTTAAATGGTAAATCTTATAGAAACATTATCCATGATCCATTTTCCTTATTTAAATAGTTATAATTATGAATGCTCAAAAGCAGGGATGATTATTTATTTGAATATTCGTGGTTTCAATTTTTACCTAAAGATATTCAAACCATAGAAAATCCCTAGGGAACCAAAAATGATGTATGTCGCTACTGAAGATGAATATGATGTTAATTAAAAAATGATAAATTTAATTGAACATGTACTTGGTCCGGATGAATTAAATTATTTTTTCACAATGTGTTGTTGACTATGAGATGTGCTAGAAAATAGTACCTAATTATTAAGAAACATATAATGATTAACAACTGAGTTTGAAAAATATAAATGATTTTTCCCTTAAAAACTTATAATTTCAGAAATAGATCATCCATTAATGTAGTTGGGTGAGGTGTACAAAGTTGAGATGCATATAAAAACTAAAAAACATATTTCTATAAAAAATAATAATATTACACTCAAAGTTTCAATGGATGCATTTTTTTATTCTAGTCATAATGGTATATGTAATGAATCAACTATATAAAATGAATCTAATAATGAAAATAAAAAATTAAATATATGTTTTATTACTCAAACTGTTGAGGTAAGTTCTCCTTACTGTCAAAATTATGACTCAAAAATTTTTTCTTATAATTAACATAACATATATTTTTTTATGATTGGGGATAAATTTTATTCATTAGATACTGATCAAATAAAAAATATATATTCTTATTCTTCTATTTATGTTGATAAATAAAAATTTTATAACTATATTATATATTTAAGATATCACACTTCCCAAAATTAGTATGATTTACTTGAAAATAGAATTATTGAATTATCGGAGGATGTTGATACGTTAAAACAGACCACCATAATTATTATTATGGGAGAAAATTATTTGAATCAAATTCTTGGGGAAAATAAAATTCACAATGGAAATCATGGTATTGATAGTAATATAGAAAATCTAAAATTATATAATAAATATTTTCTTCTAGGTTCTAAAATAAAAATCATGTAAACTGTTAAATTTTTTTGTTTTGGTATTAACATACATTATGAAAACCATTTTTATTTTATAAAACCTCCATTATGCAGTTTCATTAATTTTCCTTATTCAAAATCCTTATATAATTCTATGTATTAAATTTATGATCAAACTAAACACATTTTATTACTAAAATATTTATTTTCCAACTATAGTGATGCTCACATTTAAAGCATTATTTTTACATAAATATTCAATCATACTTATACATTATACAAAGAGACACCCAAAGACCATATTTTGTATAGTTCCTTTGGAAACATGGAAACCTAAACACCGGTACATATGTGAGCTACATTATCTCACCTTAGGTTCTGTGTGATTAGCACCCTTCTTAAACATGTCAAACATAGTACATATCATCATCACCTAGGGGAATGGAAACATAAAATGGTTTGGATTAAAGGCTCAGTAAGGGTAAAAATGGAGACATGTTGGAAAAAACATGATCATAAAGTGTATGAGTATGTGATCATGAAAATAGAAAAACATACACTACATAGCAATTATCCTAACTGATATCATGACATAAAGATTTATAGTTCATAATACATGAGTCGTGATTAAATAGAGAGAATAATCCATAAAAGCATAAAATAGTAATAAGAAAATAGAATTATGGAAACATATAAGCATATATTGATTTACATAGTATCCGAGGCATCACTACCAAGACCATATTAGTGGAAAATATCTTTTACTGAATTGGGTAACCCAATTTCCAGACCTATATTATTGATCTGAGTGACCCTTGTTCCATACCTATATTAAAGAAATGATTATCCCTCATTCAATCCATGTATTACTTAACATAGTAACCCTCATTCCCACCCTTTTTTTTTCTCATGAGATATAAATCTTTACCCAATGTAGTGGAAGGAGATATAGGTCCCACCCATCACATAATAAAATAATACATATATGTTCCACAATATCATATATAAAAATATAAAAATATATGAAATGAAATGGGTATCATAAACATTTAAACATATCATATCTTCTATGAAGATATGGATTTAATAATAATTTATTCATAAAGATAACATATGAAAAGTAGCAAGTTTCAAAAGCACATAAGCAATGAAAAGAGAAAAAATTTTCTTAAACAAATTATCCATGAAAAAAATGGGCTACATAATGTCCTTGGGATTGGAAAAAAGTCATTCACAGAAAGGATATTAGTAGATCATTTAGATCATTTCTTAATATGTCATGAGTTATATCAATTTATGTCTTCTTCGATGGAAAATATTTTTGAAATATCCTCAAAAACTATTTCATGAGGAAAATATCTTTTCTTGTTTTGAAAAGTATTCTTAATGCATAAAACCATTTGAAAATTATTTTCATATAAAATTAACTTAAAATTATGATATATTTTTAAAAATATTTTACCTTGAATACATATAAATAAGCATAAAAATATTTAAAAAAAATATTTCTTTGAAAAAATATTGAAAACATATAAAAAGATCATGAAAACATTTTGAAAACCACTTTTCTTGAAAAATTGTAAAAGGATCTTGAAAACACATTGAAAAAAAAATTCATGAAAACTTATAAATGAAACTTGAAAACGTTTTGATAACCATTTCATTTAAAATACATAGAAATATTATAAATTGGGAATGAAAATATTTTGAAAACAAGATTTCTAGAAAATTTATAAAAAGATACTGAAAACGTTTTGAAAACATTTTTTCTTTAAAACTACTTTTTTAAAAAAAAAAATCTTAAATATTAACCTTTTATAAATACTATAGAATAATCAAATGAATGACGACAGGTAAATACATACATGTCGTAAGAGGTTACAAGAACATTCATTTTTTATAGTAAATAGTTTAAAATATTTGGTTGTTCAAAAAGAGATAAGAATATTCCCTTGAATAGATTAGTAAAAGTAAAAAAGGTAAAAAATTCAGTTCAAATCTTATATTGTAAAGGTATAATATTCTTGGATAAACTTTATAGAGGACATAGATTTCCTGCCGAAGGATTTGTAATGTTAGGATTTCCTAAAAACACTTTCTCCAATATATTATGTTCCATAGAGTAGAAATTGGTACCAATAAATTATTATATCATGAATTAACATAGGATAAGGAAACTCATTAATTATCTTTATATATGGATCATAATATTTCATTAATGTAATTATTAACATAAACAATCTTGACAAGCGATGAGATTGTCTCAATATACTCTTATAACTCTATAATTTGGGTTCATACTCTCCATGTAAGAAAAATAAATTAGATGAAGCATAATATATCATGAAAATAATAAAATTTATTATATGACATGTAAAATGGAAGCATATACACCTAAATGAAAATTATAGGTGCGTCAAAAAATATGAATCTCAAATAAGGAAAATTGAGACAAAATGATTTTCCCAATTTGGTATCTTTTGAATGCTCAAACATATTAATGAAGGATCATAAAAAGGGCATGTTAATTACCAATATATTAATTAAAAGATAAATATATTACAATCATGGGAATTACATATATCAAATAGTAGTTAAGATTAGAGAACCAAGATTTTATCTCGTAGATATTAGAAGTTAGATGAAATTCCAAAACCCTATTTCTTGAATCTCTTCGTACTCGTACAAGATTCATATATAATAAATATAATATTATTATAAATATATTATACAATTATATTCTTATACATACTACCATATAAGGATTTATTATTTCCTTATATTATCTTCATGGTAATGATCCAACGTTAAAGTTTCTCTTCGGCAAAAATTCACTTTGTTCTTCGCATATATCATAATTTGTAATATGTTTGTTCCTTATACTTATATAAAGATTATAGAATGTAAATATTTATAAAAATAACATTTATATATAATATTTCTATTTTATAATAATATATTGAATATAGTAGTATAAAATGGAATACACCATTCAAGGAGACCGTAAGCCGTACGTACACATGAACAGTGTTTCCGTCTTTATTTTCATATTGAAAAAATATATATAATGGATATATATATGTTTATATATATCATAATTATTATATCATTACTTTATCATATATATCATATATGTTCATTATAACCATCCTTAATACATTCCATGTGGTGTGTGAATGAATCACATTGCATTGAGGAGGCAGTATTCCACACTTCCTCAAACAATATTATGATATTAACATCAAATGGAAAGTAAATATATGTGTTTTTAGATGAAAGAAATAAGGTAAAATAACAATTTCATATAATATATGAAATATATAAATATATTTTTGATCATAAATTCCATCTTGACCAGTGGAAAATGATAAATGAACAATCAACATTTCATGAGTCTATAGTTCACCAGACACAGAAAGAGAATGTTCAACATCCATTAGATAGAGGTCTGTGTAAGGGTTTTTTTTAAATATTGCCTAAAAATATCCTAGTATTATTAAGATACTGGTTTTGCACTCAATAATTTTATAAATATATTGGAGGTGGTGGAGAAGTAAAATAAATGGATGGAGCTTTAGAGAAGACATTACCTCTTAATCAGGTAACTTCTTTTGGTTTGTGCCAAATGGATTCCGTTAGAAGCATTATTCCCAAATGAAGGATTCATGGTCGAAGGGATGATTTTTTTAGGATAATTTGGAAGATTTTAAAGAACATTAATGGTTTTAGAGGTGTGATAAATGGGTTAATGTGGTGTCCTTTTATTGTGAAGGAACATGACTCACTTGGAATTTTTTGAAACTAGTTAGGTGTGTACATGCCCTTATCGAAAAAAGTCATACCAAAAAAACCAATCCCAATAATTGAAGGTTTATGGAGTAAATATGTAAATATAAATGGGTTTTGGAATGTTTCAATTCTATTATGGCCCTTAATTTTAAGGGTTAGTCCCTAATTAAGCTTAATTTGGGTTTAACTATATTGATTAGTTTTAGTCAATTGTTACTAATAATTTTGGTAAATATTTAACATGGCCTTTTTAAAATCTAAATATGATACTGAATACAAGGGTGTATGTAGAACTTTTTAAATTCAAATCACTGAAGTCGAAAAATTAATATTAGTTCTAATCCTACAGACGAGACGAATTAATAGTGTTTTAAAGTAGGAAAAGGTCATATGTTCGTTATGATTTTAAATTTAGTTTCTAAGTGATGTTGATTATAATAATATAAATTGTATTAATATATGTAATATTTATATAATATGATATTAAAAATTATTTATAATATTATATATAATTAATAATTAATTAGAGAAAGGATATATTTTAACTAAAAAGTCTTATTTTTTCACTATTCATCAAAAATGATATTTCCCTGAAAAATTTCAAAAATCCACCCTTGCCTAATTTTGACATTCTGATATAAAAATTGAATTTCATTTTCTCAAATTAAATTTTTAAATGTTCCTAAAATTACTTTCATTTTTATCTGTTTTTTATTCAAGGGAACAAAATTTTTCAAATAAATGGACTTTACCAAAAAACTTATTTTTCAGTATAATTATGTTTTATTTATATATAAAAATTATAACCAGTATTTGGATTAAAGTTATTATTATTCATCTGAAATTTTTTAATGATGAGGTAATAATTACCTCATTTAATTAATTATACATATAAATATGTTTCATAGAAACATAGTGTTGCGTTCATCATACGCCAAGTTAATGTTGCCTTTATTTCAATCTATGTTAGTATTGTGTGTAGTGCAATCCAAGCTGGAATTTCATGTTAAAGAAATGTATGAATTTATTTTTTAATATATATATATATATATAACTATTTCCAGTTTCATGTTAAATGGAAAATATTTAATGGATATATTAATTTGAAAAAAATTCTCAAAATCTTGGGGTGTTACATTCTACCCCCATTAAAAATGAATTTTCCCTCAAAATTATTCTAGGTTTTCAATTGTTTAATACCTGAATGATTCATTCATAGAAACCAAAATTGTAAAATTTTATACTAAAACATCCCTTAAAAGGGATGTTTGGAACCATAATGGTTACCCAAAGTAACATATAACTGGGTTTCCACAAAGGAGAACATAGGTTGGGAGTGAATATTGGACCGGGAAGGAAATCCTAAATTTCTATATAGAGTGATTAGGTTCATCAATCACAAACAAGTGAATGATCAAATGAATATTGAGGCCCTCAAATTCATAAATATGTGGTGATTTAAAAGGCCATCATCTGAATGAAAATTATGGTTTTAGGAAAAAACAATTCTTTGATCACTTTCAGATACTTTAGTAATTCTTGATATATTTCTATAAAAAATATTCCATTTTTGGTCATTAGAAAAGTTTCTAATACATCCATTACCTTATGAAAATAATGTCCAGAAATTAACATTGATGAATAAATCACTAAAATATGCTTCTAATGGATCTTAAGTCCCATAAAATAATAAAATGTCTAACTATTTGTCTCTAAAAAATCAAAATTCATTAATCATTAAAAATAAACATAACACTACTGGTTATTCATAAAGATATATTCGTCAAAAATAACTATACATTGATCAAGACATTTTGTAGCATAGTGGTAGTAATGAAACCCTTTTCATCCTTAGACCATGGGTTCAATACCCGCAGCCCTGACCAATATGATTGGTTGTCACCCGATATACATGATGTACTTTTTTAAACCATGCTAATATAATATATAAGATAAAACTCTATGTAATAATTTTAATCATTTATTATTCTTTTCAAAAAAGTTTTCAACAAATACATTGTGGAAAAATACTTCCTCTAAATTTTAAATTAAACATTTCATGAACTGTTATCCTTATACCCCTTCTTAAATGTAAAAATCTAAATATTTAGAAATAGATTCATGAAATTATCTTAACATTGATTCCCCTAGATAACACAATGTATATCATGGTTGTCACATTCCAATTATGTGAATACCCTCATCATATATTCTCTTAAAACATGGTAATGACATGAATATCTATAAATCATTTTGGAAGGCATGCATTCTTCCTCATTCTAAAGTTTGTTGGATCTATTAATTAAATCCAAAAATATTGTAAATTTCATTAGTGGTAGCATAAACCACATAATAAGTAGTCCAAAATAAGTTACAAGATAATAAATAATTTCTAATTTACTTATTCATATCCCATATATATTTCCCGATAAAAAATGTTATAATCATAAGGAACATATTAACGGTTTCCTTCCCCTAGTTAAAATGTAATATTGTCATTAAATAACTTCATGAGACCAAAATAAACATGTAATTTATGAGTGAAAAAATAATAATTATAACAATCCATGTATGTTTCATAATTCATAACATTTCAAACCAAATACATAAATAATTTGATTATTCCACTTCATCCTTATATAATTAACAAGGATACCTCATCATATTATAAAATATCCCTTTCTTTTCATATTTCATTTTTAGTCTCTTCATAATACACATTGTAACCATTACTTTTACCTCCTGGATGATTCTCTTCATTAAAATTCCTCTTGAGACTTTGGGTTGCATAATGACCATTTTATCCACACATGAAACACTTAACCATAAATGAAGACTTAGGGAGGTCGAAATTCTCATCATTTTTGTGAATTGAACTCTTCAATTTTTTGCATTAAATTTCTCTTTGTCTTTATATTCCACAGTCAAAACACATTCATGTTCTTCTAAGACATTCACTTAGGTGATTATTTCCACATTCTTGTCATAAAGAAAATAAAATGTTCTTTCTTCTATGTTCTATATTACCCAAACTCTAATAAAATGCCTTCCTTTTCTTCCATGGTGTGTTTGGGGGTTGGTTAAGGTAAGCATTGTTAATCATTTTCCTTTAAAATTGATTATTTATGATCACAAAATATTTCACTCCATTTATCCTCCCCATTGAATGATCATTCTAAAATCATCTATTATAGTCAATATTAATCTAGTTCCTTACGAATCCTCCCATTGACTAAAACTAGATGCACTATGTGAGCATTACTTACCATAGATGATAACCACATTTTCATAAAAATAATAAGTTACGAGATTTATAAATCATGAAACATTCCATAATCTATGACACCATGGGTTTATCAAAGGATATTCATAGCTAAATTATATCTAAAGACTTCATGATGGGTTGTGAAGAGTTTGTGAATTCCCAAAGAATACCCCCATGGAGTGTAAAACTAGGTGTGCAACATGGCCCATTATTGTGTACCAGATTACCCTAAGTCAAGCCTGTAACATCTTGTTAGGGTTTTCACCCCTAGGTATATTTTTAATATAGGCACATCCACTTTTATTATCCTAACATGTATGTATTTAATTGAAAAGAATTAACTTATCCTTTACCAAAATTCTAGGACAATTTCCTATATTATAAATCATCCTTATACTTATCCTTAGAGACATCCCTATACATATACATAGAAATATACCTAGGAATATAAAATGGTTATGAAATCCTAGTTTCCTAAGGTTATCTATAACTTTACTCTAATACCTACTATGGTGACCACTAATTTTCAAATATCAACATCACAAAACATTTTTAAAATACATAAAAATTATATAAACAGAAACCCAAAGACCATAGTTGGTATAATGCCTATGGAATCATGGAAACAGATAAACTGTTACATATGGGAGATACATTATTTAACACTAGATTCATCATGAATTGAACCCTTTATAGAAATATCAAACATAGTACATATAATCATAACCTAGGGGAAGGGAAACATAAAAGAGTTGATCTTAAATGCTCAGTAAGGGTAAAAAATGGAGAGTTGTAATAATAAACATTATCATAAGGATATGAGTATGTGATCATGAAAAGTAAATATCATACCCTGCACATCAAAGATCATAACCTATATCATGGAATAAATGTTGGAAGTTCATAAGACATCAATCAAGATGAAATATAGATAATACACCATGAAATCATAACATAGGAATAAAACATAGAATTGTGCCAACACATAAGCATTTGCTGATTTCCATATTAACCAAGGCATATCTTCCAAGACCATATTAGGGGACATAATCCTTTACTGAACCAAGTAACCCCCATTCCAGAACTGTATTACTGAACTGAGTAACCCTTGTTATATCCCTGTATTACTGAACTAAGTAACCCTCATTCCATCCCAATATTACGAAATTGAGTAACTGTCTTTCCAACAATTTTTTTCCTCTTGAGATATAAATCATTACCTAATGAATTAGAGGGATATATATGTCTCACCTGTTATATTATGAAATCATATATACATGTTTTTCAAGATCATAAATAAACATTTCATAACCCATTAAATGAAATGGGTATCATAACCATCTAAACATATCATAACCTGAGGAAAGAGACATGTTTTATAATCATTTCATCATAAACATGACCCATGAAAAAAAGAGGGTTTAAAAATCATATAACCCATAAAAGAGAAACATTATTCATAAACATATTACATGTGATGTATAAATGGGTTTCATAAAGACCATGTCATTAATCATAACTCATTCATAGAAAGTATATGAATGGATCATTTATATCATTTCTTATAAAGGCATGAGTAACATCAATATATGTCATCTTAGATTGAAAATAATTTTGAAATATCCTCTAGAAACGTTTATTGAGGAAAATATACATTCTTGTTTGAAAAAATAATTTTAATACATAAAACAATATCAAAATAATTTTTTATAAAATACCCTGAATCTTATAAAATCTTTTTGGAAAACATTTTTTCTTGAAAACATTTAAAATATGAATAAAAAAATTCTAAAATAATTTCTCTTTGATAACCCCTTGAAAACATATTAAAAGAGCTTTCAATTTTTTTAAAACCATTTTACTTGAATAAATATTAAATAAGCTTGAAAAAATTTTGAAACCCATTTTTCTTTAAATATTATAAATCATGCTTGGAAACTTTTTGAAACCCCTTTATTTGTAAATTCATTGAAAACCTAGAAGTAGAGATTGAAAAACATTTGAATTTTTTTTTCTTGAAATATAATTTTAAAAAAGTTTTCTTAAAGACGACCATTTTAATAATTAAAAGGAAACTTCAATGGAATGATGGATAGAAAATCCATACAAGTCATACAAGGTTAAAAGAACACTTTTTTCATGATAAAACTGTTTAGAAAAACAAATTATTCAAAAAGTGAAAATAATATTCCATTAAATAGAATGGTAAAAGAAAAAATTGGTAAAAATTCATTTTAAATCTTATAGGATAAAGGTATAATATTTTTAAAAACTATATTTAGAAAACATAGATTTCTGACCAAAGAAAGGGTAAATTTTGGATTTCCTAAAATCACATTATTAAATATATTTTGTACCTTAGTGTTGAATATGGTTCCAATACATGAGACTATCATTAAATAAAATAGGATAAGTGTTAGGTCTACCATGCTAGATACCATGGGTGGGGGGTGAATCAGGGTATGATAGATGAAAATTATTTCCCCTTTTAATCTTGTTTTATTGTTAGACAAAACCCTCTTCTCTCTCCTTCATAATGCAGAGTATGAACAAAACCTAAAGCATGCATAATACACAATGATATTTTAATTGGTTCACCCTTACCTAGATACATCCAAGGAGCATACACTGGTAGTGTGATGATGTACCAATTCCACTATAAGTGCATTGTTGTTTACAAGTTCGAAGTTGACTCACTATCCCTCCTGGTTTACAACCACTCACAATATGAGAACTCACTTCTCTCTCAACTAAAGTGGGCTCACTACTTCATTAAAAGATCCACTCATGTTTTATAGACCTGTAGGTCTCTTCATTACAACTAATTAATGCATCATCCACTATACATAGATGCTCTATTGATCTTCAATGTTCATCCACTTATGAATACCCCTTTGCCCCTGAACACCAGGAAACTCACTTTGGAAACACCTTCGCAAAGTTCCATACTTTTGAGGCTCCCAATTACCCGAATCTCAAACAAGCCTTCATGAAGATCGTGTCTTTTCACGAAGCACTCTAACGAAGCTTAAATCGTCGCAGAGAAACTTCCCTCATGAAGCTCATAGAGCCAACGCGGAGCTCACAACTTTCGCGGAGCTAGATTAGCTACCCTGAATCTCTTCTTTCATGAAGCACACTACTTTCGCGATACACATTCATGATCCAAGAGAAAATAATTTTCTTCTAAAACTCACTACATCTCTTGAGAGGGTTGAGGCCAATTTATAAGTGATTCCACCGACCCTCTAACATTTCACGCAAAGTCAACACCACATCATCACAAATCACAAAACTCTAAAAATTATTCTAAAATTCCCTCAATATTATGAAGCACCATGAAAATTTTATAATCACAGAGCTCATCGTAATCATAGATCATTCTGTCAATTACTTTGCACCTTCACTATGAAGCTCCACTTGCAATGCCCTTCTACTCCGCAAAGCTTTTCATTGCATCCATTCACGAAGCTTATTGTAATCGTGAAGAATCACAATCAACATTTTTCTTTTCATCACGAAATCCAAACCATGAAGCCTATCTTCATGAAACTCATGGCTTTTCCATATTTAAATTATATCTTCAAGGAAGTCCAATTTTTGTGATGCTCACCAAAATCCAAATTTTGGATGCCAAAAATTTGGAAAACATTGGGAAATGGTGCCACCATGTATCTATTATTTTATACTTCCTACAGATCATATGTACCTTTTTCATGGTTCTTTTTCAACATTTTTTATCTACAATATATTTGAAACTCGACAATTCACCATATAAACCTGCATTGTCAACAAACACGAGCAACCTAAAAATGATGCAATGGTACCTTAAGGTATTTATGACCAACAATAAGGAAACTCATGAATATTATTGATATTTGGATCCAAATATTTTATCAAAAAAATCATAAACATAAATAATCTCTTAATGTAATTAGATTTACTCAATAAACACTAAAAACTCTGTAATTTGGGAGCGTACTCTCCATTTAAAAAAAATGAGATTATATGAAACTTAATATATCATCTAATGAAGTATATTCCTAATATAACATAAAAAATGTATGTATATGCACCTCAAAGAAGAGTTTAGGTGCCTAACCAATCTGGAATCTTAAAGAATGCAATGTGAGACAAAACAATTTTACCGATTAGGTAAATTTTGATAGACAAAACCCATGAAAGAAGGATACTAAAATGGTCATGTGAATACCCAAAAAATTAATTATAGGATACATTTATTAAAATACTATTTATTACATACACTATAAAAAATTAAATAGTGGTGAACATAGCTTGTATCTTATATAAATTAGAAGTTTGATTAAATCCCTTTACCTTCTATCTTGACTCTCTTTGTAATAGTATGGGCGTCCTGTATAATAAATTTATTTTTTTATACATATTTTATTGAATAATATTCTTATATGTAATTACATATATGTATTTATTATTACCTTATGTTACCTTCTTGTTAATGATCCTATGTTAATGTCTCACTTTGGGTAAAATTCACTTTGTTCTTCGCATGTCTCTTAATGTGTTACATTTATGATCCTTATAATTATATAAATATTATAGAATATAAAAAATGATATAAATATAAGTTATATAATGTATATGATTATTATAATAATCTATATAATATTGTATTAAGAAATGAAATACAATGATTATGGGGACGGTAAGTCCTACGTACGCATGAGCATTGTTCGAGTCATTATTGTTGTATTGAAATAATTTATGTAAATGATATATATATATATATCATTATTAATGAGGATTTAATATATCATATATATCACATAATTTCATTAATATATCATTAATAAATTATCTATGGTGTGTGAATGAATTTCATCGCTTTGAGGGGGAGGTAGTTCACACTTCCTCAAGCAAGATTATCGTATTAAAACAAAATGGAAAGTAAAGAGATGTGTGTTGTAAATTAATAAAAGATCATAAATAACTAGTAAAAATAATATATGATGTATATAAATAGGGTTTCAATCATAATAGACACCATGATTGGTAGTAAATGAGAAGTGAACAATCATTGTTTCGTGAGGCAATAGTTCTCCTTACACAGAAATAGTATATTCAACATCCATTAGATGGTTGTGTCTATTCGTGTATGTTAGAAAAGTTTCATTACAACATCCTAGTATATTTAGGAAGTTTTTTACACAATAATGAAATATACTTATTGGAGGGTGTGGATAAGGAAAACAAATTGAAGGATCTTGAGAGAAGACGTTACCTCTAAATCAGGTCACTCATTTTAATTTGTGCCAAAAATCATTCATGAGAAGAATTTCTTCCCAAAGAAAGGCTTAATGATAAAGGGAACGATTTTTGGGAAAAAACATGGGAAGATCATGAAAGAAATTTTTTTTTGAGAGTTGTGAGGAATTGGTTGATGTGGTGTCCTTTTATATGGAAGGAAAAGGTCATAATTCTAATTTTTAGAAATAAGTTAGGTTTGTACATGTTATTTCCTAAAATATGTTATAAAAAACCTTCAAACATAAATAATGTATGTTATATGGTATAAATATGGATAGGAAAATGGTGTTTCACAAGTTTCTTGGTCATTTGGGCCATTAATGTTATGGTTTAGTCCCTAATTAATCTTAATTTCTCCTTAACTACTGTGATTATGTTTAATCACTTGTACTAATACTTTTGGTCTAAAATTAACATGTTATTATTATACATTATATATAAGACTTCATACAATTTTTCAATCTTGATTTTTGAAATTTAAATCACAGAAGAAACAAAATTATGATTAGTTTTGATCTCACAGACGGGACAAAATAACAGGGGTTTAAATTTGGAAAAGATAAAAAGTTTGTTAAGATTTTATATTCATTTTCAAAGTGAAATTGATTATAATGAAATAAATTTTATTAATAGATTAAATATTTATCTAATGTGTCATTTTAAAATTTTTACAATATCATTTATAATTAATAACTAATTAGATAGAAAGACAATTGTTATCTAAAAAGTGGTATTTTTCAATATTAATAAAAAATAATGTATCTTAGAGAAATCCCAAAAATTAACCGTTGACTAATTTCAATGTTATGAATTCCAAAATTATGTTTATATTATCAAATTATATTTCTAAATGTGTCTAAAATTACTTTAATTTTTAGAATTTGTTCATTTGGGAGAAAAAAAAATTTTAACTTCAAAGATCATTACAAAAAAATATTATCACTCATTATAAATATGTTTTAATTATAAAAAAATTATAAAAAATATTTGGAAAGTATGTATTACTAT
Source organism: Viscum album (assembly GCA_963277665.1). Taxonomy (NCBI): domain Eukaryota; kingdom Viridiplantae; phylum Streptophyta; class Magnoliopsida; order Santalales; family Viscaceae; genus Viscum; species Viscum album. The sequence goes on from OY728129.1 coordinate 944,347,811, forward strand.
TAATATAAATATGTTTAATGGTGAGGTTATTATTATCTCATTTATGTAATTATATATATAAAATATGTGTTCCATAGAAACTTAGTGTTGTGTGCATCATAAGACGACTCAGTGTTTCTTATAGTGCAAGACAATTGGTATTTCATGTAGAACAAGAAAAGTTGGTATTTCTTTCGAAATGGATGTTTGACTTAGTGATTTAGTATATATATATAACTATTAATACTGTCATGTGAATTGAGAAATATTTAAAGGACACATTAATTCGAAAACAAATATCAAAATCTTTGGGTGTTACAGTAACAATATCAAGCCCAAAAGAATTAGGCTACAAAATGGAACTTGTATTAGATATTTTATAGATATATTCAATTCGATTCCATTTTTTATCATCAAATCGATTATTTAAAATTATGGATTTTTTTTCATTTCCAATTCATCTTATTTTAAATAGAATGTTCATTAGTGATGTAAATGTAAATCTCTGGATTATTTCAATAAAATTATAATATTTGATATAAATGAACAAATTTTTTATACAAGAGTAACTTTTAAATTATTTTTTATTCATATGCATTATTTCTGTCATGCCGAAATAGAAAATATAATTCCCATTATTTTTTTATGAGATAAAATAATTCATTGATGTTTTTTATTAACCAATATCTATAAAAAATTCTCTTAATATTTTATATAAATTGGTATCTTCCTTGCAAGAATGTGTTTTAATTTCATACTATTTAAAATAATTCCATGTACTATAATTAATATATTATTAAATGTTAAAAATAGTCTATTATTAAATAATTTTTTATCATCTATAAAATTAACCAATTTTTTCTAAATTATTTGTAAATCTTATATTTTATATTATTTGAAAAATATTTATTTTAAATTCATTGAAATTAATTTATTTTTATTTCATTCTCAATTCAATATTTATAGATTCTGTGAAAATATTTTAATTTAATTCATTATATTTCTTAAATATATATTATTAGTCTAAGGGGATTATTTTTAATCGTTGTAATTTGTTTAAATATTTTGATATTTTTTCTTCAATTTAATTTTTAAAATCATTTTTATCTTTTTATTGAAGCTTGAATTTATTTTGAGATTATATTGATTCATATATTGAGAACATATTTTGTATACCATTAATAATAACTCATCATTACCATCTTTTAAAAAGGATGAAGAAAATATTTATTTTCAAATTTAAAATATTTCTTATACTACTACTTTTATTTTCTATTAATATTTTTTAAAATGTGTAAATATATTATGTTATTTAACATTCTAAAGAAATCTCCTTTTTATCCTTCAAAAATGGGGGATTGATGTTTTTATATAATAATGGTTTATAGTTATCTATATGGGGGAGAATGTTGGATGGATGATTTCAATTCTTATATTGGTTTGCTTTGATTAATTAATTTAACCCATCATTCTTTTTTCACTGATAAATTTATTTAAGTAGATGTCATTTTAATATATCATAGTATTGATTTTATAAAAAATGTAATATTCATTGGATTATTATTCCATATGTTCAATTATAAAGAAAATAATATTATATCTATTATATCTTTTTTATTTTTATTTTTAATATACCTTTTGTGGTTGTAAAAAATTTCACTGAAGTTGTAATTAGATATTCTAGAATAGTATAGTTTTTCAGCATAAATTTACCTCTTTATTTTAAGTATATCACATTCTATTTTCAATTTATTATTACAAAACATTTTACTTTGGATAAATATAAATTTTATCTTTATTTTTTTTCATCAATGGTTGAAAATATATTTTTTTAGTTATTAAAATAACCAAATTTTATGATGATTTTACAGGACATTAGTTTTTTTAAAATAGTTTTTGTGTATATTTGTAGTCGATATTATGAGTTTTGGATGTCAAATTGATTATTTTTAGATCCATTATAAAGATTTATAAATATTATAAAAATAATTATAGTTGTAAAATGGATGGATATGATGTTATGATCATCTAGAAATTAGTTGAAGTCTATAATATTAATTTATTATGTTTTTTAGAAGGTTTATTTGAACCCTATATTGGGATGAAAATGAATGATCCCTACATTCAGTATAGTGAACCCAATGATAATTAAATATTATCATTAATATATCCCATGATAAAATAAAATTAACCATATGATACTTTTTTGGAATTGTACATGTATGATGCATGTCTAGTACATGAACCATACATATATAGTGAACCCTACGTTCTATCGAAGCATGAAGCCTGTGATGTGCTGGTGTAAGATGAACCTATGGTCACTTCTCCTATGCAAGTAAATCATAATATTTTTGTACGTTTTTACAGTGAACAAGATATAATAATTGAGTGTCCTCCATGCTTATAATACATCTCACATGTTGAGTAGTGGAGGTATCAGAAAGTAGCTATTGTAAAATTTAAATTAAATTGTTATTAGGAATATGTTCAATGATTTTTCTGTTGGATAATTCATCATAAATTTAATTTATTATGTTCAACCTATCTATGTCATTTTTGGGGAATAATTTAAAAATAAAAATGACAAGTTTATTTCATTTTTTTCCACTGATTACAAGGACACAAGGATATTAAAATTTAAATAATTGAATTATCTTGTAGATGTTTCTAATAGTTTTCAAAGACTGTTTTATCTATTTTAATGGAATAATTTAATGTTATTTAAATCAATTTTATAGGATGATTAAATGATTTTATTATTATAGATATATTTTTGGAATATGTATCCAAATTATTTTGAATTTATTTATTAGATATTGATTCTATAAGGAGAAGCCAACAGTGGAATTTTATTCTTCCATAAATTTAAGTAATATCTTTTAATCAATTAATTTTGAATATCAAAAGTTGGTGGATTAGATAAAACTACATTAATATATTATAATATATATATATATATATATATATATCTCTAATAAGTGAATTAAAATACAATTAATGGTGGTGGTGTGAAAACAAATAAACAAATAAAGTGCCCTAAATTATTAATTCGACTATTTGTCATTTTTGAGAGAGAATTTAAATACATTTTATATTTATTATTCTCTCACTTTGTAGAGAACAAAAAAATAAGATGGCCTACACCAATAATGAAAAATGTTATTTTGTACTATTTAATGAAGAATAAGATTCCTACAAGAAATGGATGATTTTTTTTCTCAGTTTTATTGAAAATACTTTGTTTTGTAAGATTCTTATGAAACTATTATATAAACCTATTATTCAAAAATCATCATATCATCTATTATATATTGTAGTTTTGTCTGTTTATACTCAATTTTTGTGTAGTTTTAGATTCTCATACTAAGATATGTACATCTCGGGTCCCTATAAAAGAATCCATGTAAATTCTTTGTAAGGTTCCAACTTCTTGTACTCAGTGGTAGAGGTCTTTAAAAAAAGGGCCAGCTATTAGAAACCACTATTCTCTTAGAGAGAATATTATTATTGTAAAATAGGGAATATTTTCACCATAAACAACTATACATTTTCATATGCTATTCCCTTATTTATTTTCTACTGTGTAGTCATCTTTAAGAGAGATGGAAATGATTGATTCATTTCATGAGGGATGTTTTATTTTTTTCAAGAAAAAAAAACATAATTCTCCCCCAACCTCTTATGACTTCTTCATTATCATTCTAAAATTATATTGTTTCTTAAAGAATCGAAGGATATTATAGTGTATAATATTTTATGGAATTTCATATTGAATTATTTGAATTATTTTTAGTAATTATATGGTAGATTAATTTGGTATAGTTGACCTAAATTATGAATAAGGGATAAAGATCCTAGAGTCTGCATAATAATTTTTTGTAAATAATATTCACCAAATATAATGTGGATGTAAATTTAATAATAAAGGAGAAAAAATAGTTGTATAGAATTATAGAAGAAAGGAAGAGACAATTTTTATTGAACCAGTCAAAGGGATGAGAATGAATGTGATATAGCTTTTTAAGGATGCATCTTCACGGTATCAAAGAGAAAGATGCTCCCAATGAGATCAAGGAGACTAAATTTTTACTAAAATAATAAAAAATAATAAGAATAGGATAACAATATTTGATATCAATTTATTTAATATTAAGTATTTTTAATCCAAATACTTAGGAGGAGTAAGGATTACATTCTAACTGATATAAAATTGTTATAAGAGGAATAAGATAGAACATTTATGAGTGAAAGATGAAGAATAATAATAATAATATTAATAATCACAGTGACAACTCAATTAAAGCCTCAATACAATGAAGACTATTATATTGATTCAAATAAAATTAAAAAATTTCATAGGAATGGGAGCTAGTATAAATAAAAAGTGGTATGTTGTAATTGGATTATGTTATAAAAAACCCAAGGTTCCAAGATATTCACTTTATCTATATATTTTGAAGCTAAAACACTTTATGTTAAAAGATAAACACTAGTTTTACCACTTTTATTTATATTATATATTTCTGGATAATCAATGATTTTTTATGACACAAAAATAAGTATAATATATAGTAACCCATATTGGTGGCGAAGCTTCTAGAATTTCTATTTTCCTATATTAAATATTTTTCATCATTGTATATGATATATTTATTTCATTAATAAAAATAGATAAACTTCTATATTAACCGGTAACATATGTTCAAAATATATAGACGGTTTATAATATTAAAAGGGAATTTAAAATTTGATAAAAAAAATTCCATACATGATTCAACCCCCCCCCCCCCCCACTTCTCAGGTTTCTACACTGATATTGTAAGATTTACATATTGATATTAAGATATCATTAGCTAAGGATGATGGGTCAACACATTGTTAATGTGACCATCAAATGTTGGTTTGACCATAATGATTTTCTAGTATTTCCATTTGGGGTCACTAATGTTCTTCTTGTATTTATACTTTTGATGAATAATTTTTTAAAAAATATCTCCGCTAATTTTCTTGTTGTGTTTTTAGATGATATCCAAATATACAAAAGATAAAAATATTTATTGGTAATAAATTAATAAATTGTCTTCAAAACATTATTGGAACACAAGTGTGTGCTACATTTTTTTAATTTTTTTTAGGATTATATAATTGAAGTTAATGGGGTATATAGTTTTCATATAAGGTATTCCAATTGCTTCTTATAATTTTATGATTTTAATTTCATGATTAATACAAACAATGTTTTTTATATTCAAATATTTTGTTATTTAGGTAGCTATTACAGGTTTATTACACATGATTTATTGAATTTTAAGACACCTCTAATAGAACTAACCTAAAAAGGAGTAAATTCTGACTATACTGAAATGTGGAAAGAATTATTTGATGAATTAATGAGAATGACTACATCATCCCTAATATTGGTGCTACCTAAATATGTTTACTGATTAATTATTTACTATGATTCATTTATAGTCATATTTGGATACATGCTCATTTAAAGATAATTGATGGAATATGGATCAATATAACTATTAGAACATAAAAATAACTTCCCAATGAATAAATTTCAATTATGAATTGTTTTACATGATTTTTTGAGATGGGTACATTTCTATTTTGGAGATATATTAATGGTGTATTAAGATCATAAGAGTTTTATGGACAATTTCTTCTAAGATATGCAGTTTAATTGAATATCATTATACAGTTGATTTTGAGTTCTCAAATTCATTAGGAAAATTATAGTTAATATTCAAATCCTTGATCTATAAGTAAAATAATTAGGTGGTGAAATGTGTAAATAGTCAATGACATATAATGAGATAATTATTAGATTTTATCCTAAAAGAAAAAAGGAGGGATTTCATACAATATTATCTTGGATTGATGTCACATTTATACATATTTATCAGTCAAAATATTTACAAACATTAAATTTAAAATGTAAGAAGTCATGTAATACCATAAATATTTTGGAGACCATTAAGAGGTGGAATCTAGTATGAGACTCGTCCCTCTATATCAAGATTATAATTCGGGTTCCATCATGTTTTATGAAACTACATTATAAATGAAATTCATATAACATGTTTTGGTTTTCATCCAAAAGGCACCAAGTTGTATCATAGTGTACATTAATAATCTTAATGTCCATGAATGAAGAAAATGATCACTAGTATCATTTCATGATGTTTTACATATCTATTAGTGAATTATAAGCAGCAACATTTCATTGGATTATTAAAAGAAATTATATTAAAATGTATAAATGATATAACATCTTGATTTATTTTTTGAATGGAATTTCATGGTCACCATAAAATAATAATTTTATTCTTATAGTTGTAAATTGGCTTATGAAGTCCACTCCCTTTTTACCCATTTAGGAGACATTTTCAATGAAAGAGTTGAGTTATTTAATAGTGATGGAATTCAAAACATAATAAAGTTCCTATCTTTATTATATAATATCAAGATCTATATTGTTGGTCGGTGTGGATACTCAATAGGGGGTGAATTTTTTTCCAATTAAAATTTCTGTTAAAATATTTTCTATTTAAAATCCCCCAATTTATAAAACAAGTTAAGCTGTAGTGAATTTATATAGATATTAAATGGTCACTTAGCTTCTTAAAGATTGATTAGGTCTTAGTTAATTTAACCATAGGGGAAAACTAACTTTTGAAGCTAACCTATTGATTTACAATAAGTGTAAACACTTCATAATTTAACTATCAAAGTAGATTCAAAATAGTTTTGTATTTCAAAGTAATAGAAGTGGAATAAATAAGATATATGTAGTGTACATTAACCCTAAATTAAAGTTGAAAAGCAGATATAACAAGAGGTTCAGTCTCAAGCTGAGACATAGTCCTCTCAAATTTATTTAAATTTGATCCACACCTCGGATCTGGGTTAACAAAAATTTACAAAACTTTCCAGGCCATGTAGGGACCACTAACACTATTCTTCGTGGGAAACAAAGTAAAGACCAGGCCAGACAAGGATCTCTTCCACAGTTGACATGGGTAAACAAGAGTTAAGAGATTTGGAGTGAGGATTTTGATATCCTCCAGTTCATTGTAGAAGACAGTGTGTTTGTGTGATATACAGAGTACACCACACTTCTCTAAAGTAAATAAACAAATCACATAGTGAGAATAAATATGATTTTAGAAAGCTCTAGTGATTATCAATGCAGCTCTGTACTCGTTGGATTCAGCAGGAGTGCTTCTGAGTCCTTCTCTGGTTTTTCTGTTGAAAAACACAGTGTCGTAGTTCAGCCTGTGTTCTTCAGGAGTGAAAGATGTTCTCTTAACATCAGTTCCTCCAGTAGTGTACGATTGCATGTGTTGGAACTTCTTTGAGGATTTTTCAATTTCTTCTTCACAGTTGTACTTAGGATCGCTCTTTGATTCAATACAGAGCTCGCGTGTATTCTAGTATGTGTGTCGAGACGTGTCGAGCGTGAGCGTTACTGCATCTCAATATTCTTTATATTCTGTGGGATCTGGAAATAGAAATGAATCTCTTTCCATAAGTATTAGTTATGGTTTCCTGACATGCCAACAACTATCATTGAATAACATTAATTACATTAAAACCATCAAATATGATCGTTAGCATTATTTAAATAATATTGACAAAAAGTTAAGAAAAAGTGTCACAGTTATTATGTAAACGGTGTCTCCTTCACAGTATGGTCTTCACGGTATGTGGTTCACGGTGTCTCCATGTCACGGCGTGTAGCTCACGGTGTCGGGGTCACGGTTTTCCCTTTACAGTGTGTCCTTTACGGTTTGTCCTTCACGGTTTTTCCTTCACGGTTTGTCCTTCACGGTGTGTCCTTCACGGTGTATCCTTCACGGTGTGTGGGTAACGGCGAGTCCTTAATGGAATCTAGGTCACGGTGAGTCCTTCACGGTGTCTTCATACTTAGACAAATATCAATTTGGACATTAGACAGTAATATGCAGAAAAAGGATTAAGTTTCATCACTATAGAGTAAACGAGCTTGAATCATAAATATAAAGGATTGATAATATATGTGAGATTTATGATCATGCATGAGACTTGTAAATAATAAAGAGAGTAATTAACATCATAAGATTTGTTATCATTACAACATGATGTGTAGTTATTATTGAGATTGAAGAGCATTAGCAAGATGTTGAATGAAGATTGAGATTAATTAATAGTAATAAGATTTGTGATCATTAAAACATGATTAGCACATGTGGAGTCCATCAATCTCCCCCTTTTTGATGATCTCAAATTAGATATAGGCAGAATATAAATGAAATGAAACATAAAAGAAACTAGCATATTAGAATATTTTCTACTTGGAGTTTTCTCCCCCTTTTGAGATTATCAAAAAGTAGAGAAAGTGAAATGAAACACTGCATTTGGCATTAAATAAAGGGTTCAGAATACAAGAAAACACGAAGCAACAAAAGACAACCCATCAAAAAGAAAAAACAGTCCTTGGACTCTTCAGGGATCCACATTGTCTTTTCCTTTATCAGCAGTAGTAGTTGGTGCTGAAGTAGAAAAAGGCAGAGATGTGGTAGACAACGAGGGTAAGGGTAGACCTTCAAAAATAGAGGGAGCCAAAGTGGGAGCAGTAGAAGATCTAGGCTGTGGTTGGTCAAGAATGACTGGCCAGATCTGAGAAAGGGCTTGACTAACTATCATGGAAGTTAAGGCTAATGTAGGTAGACCAGGTATAAAGGGTGAATCAGCTAGAGGAACTATAGTAGTGCTCTTCACATGAAGATAAGGCTTCAAAAGATTGATGAAATCAGTAATGATTTCACTACCATATTTCATAGCCTTTTCAAAAGCATCCTTATTCTCCATAAATCTGTCCATCAATTTGGTGAACTCTCTATGTTTCTGAACTTGAGCCTTAAAATATTGAGTCACCGGAGGGATTCACAAATTTTCCACAATATATCTAAAGTGATATGTCTTGTCACTTTTAAAGAAAATCTGGGAGAGATACGAATCAATTTTCATAGTGATCTCTTGTTGAGCATAAATGGCTATCTTAGATTGAATTCTGACGAAGTCCAATGCTCTATCACTGTTCTGAATCACTTCTGAAAAATAGGATAGATCCAAGACACTCAAGGAACTTTGATGTTATTCCTTGATTATGGATCATAGCATAGAATTATTGAAAGAAGGTGTGGAGGATTGACCAGAAGTAGGTGAAGCCTTGACTTTTTCGGTTAGAACTTTTTGTTATTTCAAAATTTTTGGAGGCATCCAGTGTATTCATCTGTAAGCTTATTCAAGTTTTTCCACAATCTCTATCATGCGTTCCATCATCTTGGTGTGCCTTTTTCCAATCTTATCATCAAAATAAAGTAGGTATGGATGAACTTGAGACAACATCTCTCTAGCATGGAGGGAATCACATGGCTCAGGAGAAGCAGCAACAGGTGCAGGAGAAGAAACAAAAGCATGCTCTGATCTCAAAGATAACTCATTCTACAAACTTGCTACCATACATTTCATATTTGCAACATCATCACTCAGCAGCTTATTCTCAACTATGCCTTCTTGAATTTCTCAGATCATCCTTGGTTGGAAATTCAAGATAATATTTTCCAAGAGAATTCATGCATCTTCTTGACTTAACTGAGTCACTAGGCGAGGTTGAGTGGAGATAATTTTCTCAACTCCAGCTAACAAAGCCTCTCCAGAAACTTTTAGATCATCTTTGGTCAAAAAGGAGTGAAGCTCATATAAGGGTACAGGTAAAGGTAGAGGTTCAGATTCTGGTTGAGGTTCAAAATCATCTTCAGATTCATATTCGGATTCGGATTGAGGTTTGGGCTCTGGTTCTGGTTCTGGATGAGCTAAGAATTTCAGTTAAAATAGAGAAGAAAGATCCATTCCAGTTTCAGTCACTTTTTGTGACTCATTCACATCATAAAATCTTGGGAACTCATACCGAGAGTACACATAAAAAGTGATCGAAGATTGAGAAGCTTCAGCAGATCCAGCTTCCACAATATCAAGGTTTTGAGGTTCCTCCCCCTCAACTTGTGCTTCCCTTCCTGATTCTCTAGGTTCAGGAACATGGACAAGATCCACAGGGTTATCCCTAATCTCTTCAGCAAACTCTTGCCTTGCCAGCTGAAAGGAAATTTCCATCCTTTCTTCAGTAGAGGGAATAATCTCAATAACTGACCATTCCACTGGATGAACTTCCAGACTTGCTTCTTTCTCAAAAGAAAGATCCTCTTCAACAAGATCTGCCTCTAAGGTTTCTTCCAGTTCTGAATCAGGAAAAACCAATTTCCTTGCAGCATTAGGATGAGCTTCTGGATTTACATCTGCACTAGAAGCATGGGCTTCCTCTTCTCTCAAACTAACACCAACTTCCTCCTCTTGAGGTGTTTTAGTAGGGATAACAGTCCTTTCTTTTTCAACTGGAGTTGTTTCAATTTGAGGTCTTCTAGCTTCTTCTCTAAGAGATACTTCAGCTATTACTTCCTCTTCTTCTTCTTCTGAATAATCACCCACTTAATCTGGTTGCAAAACAGGATCAGATAGATTTTTTGGCCTTCTTGGATAGTCAACAGGATTAAACCATTTATACAGTTGATCATTATCCTCAACCCACTTCTTCTTCCAGGGGATCTAGCTAATCTTCATCCTTCTGATGATAGGCATGGATAGGCAGTAATCAAGGTCCTCTAATTTTTCTTCATTCGGTCTAACCATCATCTTTGCAACTAACATGGCTGAAATCATCCTTGAATAAAACAGGGAGGTGGATTTGGAAGTGACTTTGATCAGTTCACAAATATGGTTGATAACATACTTTCCAAGATTGATTTTATGTCCATTCTTCAATAGATGGATCAGGAACACATCCTAATACTTCATCACATCAAAATCTCATTTTCTTGGACTAATCAAATTCTGAACAAACTTGAACAGAAGTTTTGTCTCACCATCTAGTTCAGCAGCTATGGCCCTTCGCTTGGTGCCGTTCCCAGTCAGTTTCTCCAAATCATTCTCTAGGTCAAAGATATCGGTTGTTGGATGAGCTTCTCTCTGATAATCTTCACAAACCTTTTCATGGGGAATTCGTAGGCATGCAGACCACAACCTTGAAGAGAAAGAGCACTTCTGACCATCGATCCAGCTGGTCACCATAGTGCTTTCTCCAAACTAAAAAGAGAATTTCACATACTGATAGAATTGAGATACATGCCTTGGGTAAATCGGTATATTTTATCCAGTAAACCCTTAAATCCATCATTGTCCTCTTAAATATTTCAAAACAAAAGATCTACTAGATAGCAACCACTCTGCACAAACCTCTTTTTCAGGTACAACTGTAAAACTTAACAGGTTTGGGTTTAGAGGTCCTTTGGGATCTATCCTCAATATCCTCTTTTTTTTCTTAGAGTGGAACTTCTCAGATGAGGGTGAATATGGATGCTTCATTCTTGGTATTCACTAATGGTTTGGGCGAGAGAGAATAGAAGTTTCAAGAGAGAGTTCGTGTAAGGAATCGAATGAAACCCTTATGTTTTATCATTTGAGAATGTCAAATGTCATAAAAACAAAAAACGCGAGAAATAAAATAGCGGTGAAATAAAAATTATCGCGATACAGATTAAAAAAAATAAAAGAAATAAATAAATAAATAACTCTTCACGGTGAGACCGTGAGTAGGCATTACGGTGAGATAATGAGCATTTTGTATAGTCACGGTGAGACAGTGAGTTGAAAGACTGTGAGCATAGAGTCTTGATGGTGATACCATGAACACAAAATAGTAACTTAGAAACAGTGAGTATGAAACCGTAAGGTAAAGTACAATAAAGTATTAAACATTAAGATCAGTAAGATACTCATTTATGATTAATGATACCAAGATCATGTATGATGTAGTCTAATCTTTCAGAATTTAATGGTTTGGTGAATATATCAGCAAGTTGATATTCATTACCAATGAATTCCTAAGTGATATCACCTTTTTGATAATGATCCCTCAAAAAGTGATGTCTTTCATCAATATGTTTTGTCCTAGAATGAGAAACAGGATTATTAGAAATGTTAATAGCACTTGTGTGGTCACAATTTATTGAGACATGTCTGAATTGATATCCATAGTCTAGTAATGTAAGTTTGATCCACAAAATTTGTGCACAACAACTGCCAGCAGCTATGTATTCAGCTTCTACAGTAGATAATGCAACCGAATTTTGTTTCTTACTACACCATGATAATAGTGACTTGCCTAAAAGGTGACATGTTCCAGAGGTGATTTTTCTATCTATCATACATCCAGCAAAATCAGCATCAGAATAACTAACTAATTTAAATGATTGTCATTTGGGATAGAACAGTCCTAAATTGGGAGTATGCTTGAGGTTTTTGAAAATTCTATTTACAACATTTAAATGTGACTCTTTAGGGTTTTCTTGAAAATGAGCACACATACACACACTATGCATTATATCAGGATGACTAGCAGTTATGTATAATAGACTTCCAATCATTCCTCTATAAGTGGTTTGATCAACACATTTACCATTTCTTTCAAGATCCATCTTACAAGTGGTACTCATGGGAGTGTCACTACTTTTTGTGCTATCCAATACAAAATGTTTTAAAAGATCTCTAGTATACTTACTTTGAGTTAAAATAATTCCATCATAAATTTAAAAGATTTGAAATCCAAGAAATAATTTAAGTTCACCCATTAAGCTCATTTCAAATTCATTTTGCATTATTTTAGAAAATTCAGTACATAATGTAGTCTTTGAAGATCCAAAAATAATATCATCTACATAAATTTTTACAACTAAAACATATTTAGAAATTCGTTTTATAAACCAAGTAGGATCAGCTATTCCTTTTGTAAAACCTTTAGAAATTAGAAAAGTACTTAATCTATCATACCAAGCTCTTGGAGCTTTCTTTAAACCATATAAAGCTTTTGATAATTTGAAAATATTATTTGGAAAATGAGGGTTTGAACAACCAGGTGGTTGTTCAACAAAAACATCCTCAGCAATATATCCATTCAAGAATTCACTTTTGACATCCATTTTATATAGTTTAAAATTTAGATTTGCAGCATAAGCAAGTAAAATCCTAATGGCTTCTAATCTGGCTACTAGAGAAAAAGACTCCTCATAGTCAATACCTTCTTCTTGACTATAGCCTTGTGCAACTATCCTAGCTTTATTTCTAACTATGTTTCGAGATTCATCTTCTTTCTTTCTAAACACCCATTTAGTGCCTATTGTGAAAGTGTCCTTAGGTCTTTCAACAAGATTCAAAACTTTATTTCTTTCAAACTGATTGAGTTCTTCTTGTATAGAAATTACCCAAAATTTATCATTAATAGCATCATTAATGTTTTTTGGTTCAAGCTGTGACAAGAAGTATTGATGTTCAACCTGATTTGTAAGAGAAGCTATAGTCTGTGTCCCTCTATCAAGAATTCCTACAATAGCATCTAAAGGATGATTGTTTAGAGTTCTAGTTGATCTAGTAAAGGTAGAACTAGAAACTTCAGGTTCATCAACAGGTTGGGAATCAATAGAAGAAGGTTCTGGAAAATTTACAGAACTGGTTGTCTTTATAACAGGTTCATTTTATTTGTCATTAAGGTATAGAACAGATAAATCTTCTTCAATATTATCAAGAGAGGTTTTAGGCTCATCTGGATTAGTTTCATCAAACTAGTTGTGAACAGATTCTTGCACACACTTGGTTCTTTTATTGAAAACTCTATAGGCTTTACTAGAAATAGAATAACCAAGGAAAATTCCTTCATCACTCCTGGATTCAAATTTGTCAAGATTATCTTTGGTATTAAGAATAAATACTTTGCAGCCAAAGACTCTGAAATAGTTAACCTTAGGTTTCCTATGGTTCCACAACTCATAAGGGGTCTTCTTAAGAACAGGTCTGATCAAGACTCTATTCATAATATAACAAGTTGTATTCACAACTTCAGCCCAAAAGTAAATAGGAAAGTCATACTCATTTAGCATGGTTCTGGAAATTTCTTGTAGTGTTCTATTCCTCCTTTCTACTACACCATTTTACTGAGGTGTCCTAGGGGCAGAAAAGTTATGACTATAGATATTGTGTGAGAAATAGGATTCAAATTCATGATTCTAAAACTCACGGGAAGGATCACCTCTTAGAGTTTTAATCTTAATTCCACTAAGATTTTCTACAGATTTGGAGTATTTAACAAAGTAAGAACAAGCTTCACTTTTTTGAGCTAAGAAGTATACCCAAGTATATCTTGAAAATTCATCTACTAGGACATAGACAAAGTGCTTCCCATTTAAGCTAGAAACAGTAGATGGTCCAAACAAATCCATGTGAACAAACTCGAGAGGTTGATAAATTGAAACTTCTTTCATTGATTTAAAAGAAATTTTATGTTGCTTTACCTTTTGACATGGATTAGAAACATTGTCATTTGGAAACTCAAGTTTGGGTAGGTCTATCACTAAGTTCTTCCTAGTATGTTTTCTAAGTGATTTTATATTGTAGTGTATTAATCTTCTATGCCAAATCCAAGACTCTTTATGAAAATCATTTAAATAGGTAATATTTTGCATGGATAAAGAATTTAAATCAACTGCATAAACATTTTCATTTCGTAGGGCAGAAAATACTAAATCATTTTTAGAATTAAAAACATAGCAAGAATCATTTTCAAATTTAACATTAAAACCATCATCACATAATTGAGAAATACTTAACAGATTATATTTAAGTCCATCGACAAATAAAACGTTAGAAATTAAAACTGAGTCAGTGTTACCGATCTAGCCTAAGCCGATGATTTTCCCTTTAGAATTATCACCAAAGGTGACAAAGCCTCCATCAAACTTTATTAAACTCTTGAATCATGTGTAATCCCCAGACATATGTCTTGAACATCCACTATCCAAATACCATGTCTTCTTGTGAGAACTCTTCAAGCAGGTTCCCTACAAAATAGATTTAGATAGGAAATTATTTTGGTACTCAGATCTTCTTGGGTCCAGACAGGTTAGCTGACAAAACTTTAGGTACTCAAATTTGTCTTATAGATCTCATAAAATTTGTAGAATCAAAAGATTTTGAAAGATAAACATTATTAGATCTGTAACTATGAATATAACTGGTTGAAACATATAAATTTCCAGAACTAGAACTAGCAATATTCTGTCCAGATTTAAGAATAAATCTATTCTTAGTAATTTGTCTCTATCAAGGTTTGTAGCCTATTCCAGTAGTGTATTTTGGTGTAACTTTCTTTCCCAAAATTTGAGTTAGTGTATCCATTCCATTTGTGAACTTCTCTAAATCCTACCTAGGTTGCTCATTTGACAATTTCAGTTTAGTTTTTTCTTTAAGAAACTGAGCATTATTTTCCATTTCTATGTCAATATCAGATTTATGTTTAACAATTAAAGCATAATGTTTCTTTAAACCTTTGTATTTGTATTTCAGTTCAATACAAGTTACTTCCAACATATCACAGTATTCAAACAGTTCATATTTTGACAAGTTTTCAGAATCAGAATCATCTCCAGAATAATATGAATTTAAAACGGGAGTATCTAAGGTTACCTCATATGTGTTTGTCATGGAACACATGTTGCCACGATTCTTTTCAGAATCAGACATTTCAGATTCACTTGTTCTGTCCTCAGAAGCACTCCAGGTATACTTAATATCTTTTTTGTACTTATTATCCTTGTAATCATATTTCTTCCTGAATTTGAGCTTTGCGCAGTCTGCTTTAATGTGTCCTTTTCTTTTGCAGTCATAGTAGACAACATCATCAGATTTGTCAGATTTCATCCAATCCTTTTTCCAATGTCCCTTATTGTCATACTTTCCTTTGTAATTTTATTTTCTAAAAAACAACTTTTTCCTATAAAACTTCTTAAACCTTTTGGCTATCTGAGCCATTTCAGCATCACTATCAGAGTCTGAATTTTCACTGTTTGAACTGTCATTAGGTATTTGAGCTTTATCTTTGTCCTTACTCTTTGAAGCAGTAGTCTTAAAAGACACTAATTTTATCTTAGGTTCCTCATCTTCCTCTTTATTTACCTTGAGTTCTTCCTCATACATCATAATATTACCAATGAGTTATTTTACAGGTAGAGCAGCAATGTCCCATGACTCTCTGATTGAAACAGATGTGCCTCTACATCAGTCTGGTAAACATCTCAAGATTCTCATAATTTGTTCCTTTGCTGGAACAACATTTCCAAGTGAATTCATTGTATTGACTATCTCATTAAACATGAGATACATATCAGAAATAGGTTCATCAGTCTTAATCTTAAAATTATCATATTTAATAATATAAGTATTTAATATCATTTCTTTAACATTGGTTGTTCCTTCATGAGAAACACCCAAAGTATCCCAAATTTCAAAAGCAGTTTTGTAAGAAGAAATTCAGTTGAACTCTTTATCTCCTAGAGCACAGTACATGGCATTCATAGCTTTACAATTATTTTTGTAAGCAGTCTTTTTAGGTTCTTCCCAAGTGGATCTAATATGAGTGGGAATTTTATATTCTGATTCCATGGCAGTCCAGATATCAAAACCCATGCTTTCTAAATAAATTTTGATATTCAGTTTCCACTGAGCATAGTTTGTACTGTTGAAGAAAGGTGTCATGTTAGTAGAAGCACCCTCTAGTCTATTATCCATAACTATATTTTAGATAGGTAATTTAAAGAGATAAAAATTTAGAAATAACAGAAATTTTATGAACTTTAAAATACAACTAGAATCACAGTTGAAAAAACATAGAATTTCAAAAATCTTTTAATAAAAAAAAAGGCCTCTGATACCAAATTTTGGTCAGAGTGGATACTCAAGAGGGGGGTGAATTGATTTCCAATTAAAATTTCTGTTAAAATATTGTGTATTTAAGATCCCCCAATTTATAAAACAAGTTAAACTATAGTGAATTTATAGAGACTGTAAATTTTCACTTAGCTTCTGAAATATTGATTAGGTCTCAATTAATTTGACCATAAGGTTAAAATAACTTTTTATGCTTACCTATTGATTTACAATAAGTGTAAAAACGTTCTAATTTAACTATCAAAGTAGCTTAAAATAGTTTTTTTATTTCAAAGTAATAGCCGCGGAATAAATAAGATATATGTAGTATACTTTAAACCTAAATTAAAGATGCACAACAGATATAACATTAGGTTCAGTCTCAATCCGAGACTTAGTCCTCTCAAATTTATATAAATTTGATCCACACCATGGATCGAGGTTAACAACTGTTTACAAAACTGTCCAGGCCATGCAGGGACTTCTACCACTGTTCTTCGTGGGAAACAAAGTAAAGACCAGGCCACAACAGGACCTCTTCCACAGTTGACGTGGGTAAACAAGAGTTAAGAGATTTGGAGTGAGGATTTTTATATCCTCCAGTTACGTGTTGGATAAAGTGTGTGTCTATGTGATATATAGAGTAAACTACATTTCTTGAAAGTAAATAAAAAATCACTTAGTGAGAATAAAAAAGAGTTTAGAAAGCTCTAGTGATCAGCAATGCAGCTCTGGACTCATTGGATTCAGCAGGAGTGCTTCTGAGTCCTTCTCTGGTTTTCCTGTTGAAAAATAGAGTTTTATAGTTCAGCCTGTGTTCTTCTGGAGTGAAAGATGTTCTCTTGACTTCAATTCCTCCAGTAGTGTAGGATTGCATGCGTTGGAACTTCTTTGAGGATCGTTCAATATCTTCTTCACAGTTGTTCTCAGGATCATTCTTCGATTAAGTACAGAGCTCGCGTGTATTGTAGTATGTGTGTCGAGACATGTTGAGCGTGAGTGTTACTGTAGCTCATTCTTCTTTATATTCTGTGGGCTCTGGAAGTAGGAATGAATCCCTTTCCATAAGTACGAGGTATAATTTCCGGACATTCCAACAACTATCATTAAATAACATTAATTTCATTAAAAACATCAAATGTGACCATTAGCATTATTAAAATAACATTGAAAAAAAGTTAAGAAATGGTGTCACAGTGATTATGTAAATGGTGTCTTCTTCACGGTATGGTCTTCACGGTATGTGGTTCATGGTGTCTCTATGTCACGGTGTGTAGCTCACGGTGTCGGGGTCACGGTTTGTCCTTCACGGTGTGTCCTTCACGGTTTGTCCTTCACGGTTTTTCCTTCACGGTGTGTCCTTCACAGTGTATCGTTTACGATGTGTGGGTCACGGTGAGTCCTTCACAGTGTATGGGTCAGGGTGAGTCCTTCATGGTGTCTCCATACTTAGACAAATATTAATTTGGACATTAGACAATATTATGCAGAAAAAGTAATAAGTTTAATCACTAGAGAGTAAACGAGCTTGAATCATAAATTTAAAGGCTTGACAATATATGTGAGATTTATGATCATGCATGAGACTTGTGAATAATAAAGTGAGTAATTAACATCATAAGATTTGTTATCATTAAAACATGATGTGTAGTTATTATTGAGATAGAAAGGCATTAGCAAGATATGCAATGAAGATTGAGATTAATTAATAGTAATAAGATTTGTGATCATTAAAACATGATTAACACATGAGGAGTCGAACATATATTTTACTTCATGGTAATATATAGGATTCTCTAATGTTTTGGGTTCCTATTTAAAGATTTGAATAACTTGTCATCCTAAAATAAAAAGGTTCTACGTTCAAAAAATATATATTATATTAGATATTATTCAATATTTAGTATTATATTTTTGATGATCATGGAAGGAAAATATTATTTTTTTGAATTATCCTATAAAAAAAGTTACCATGAATCGATTCTTATGACATTATTTGATGTCTTCTATAGTAAACCATCTAGATTAACATTAAAATAAAAATAGTAAATGATGTTATCAATTTCATGGCTTATTAATGTGGTAGATATGAATTGCCTAATTTTGGATGATAATGGATCAAAATTGATATAAATAATATCTGATTCGCCATCAATTACCCCTAGAATTTGGGGTTAGAGATTTATTCTTCAAAGTGTCTCAAAATTTAAGGCATTGATTTGTAGGTAAATAGAGGTAATTAGTTCCTCATTATATGAGACATTTTTAAATAAATTAACAAATTATAGACATGGATTTTTGGCTAACATTATCATAGAAGTATGAATCAATTCCTAGTGTTTTTTACATTTATCATTTAAGTATTAAATAAACTCATCTCAAATGTTAAATTGGAAAATGGTTTACATATAATTATATTCATCTACTCTAAAAATATTAGTGTGGGTTATTGAATGATAGGATGGGATATTTTAAGGGAGTAAAATTATATTAGTTTATGAGTTATATAAACAAAATGTAATATAATAAGTTATGTGGGAGATGAATATGAATTTATGAAACCAATGAATATATTTGTTTAAAAAAGTTAGATAACAATTAATTTTAAAAGGAAGAAAATACTTTGGGGGATAATTGAGGCATCCAGTATTTCTATATAATTTTCTTTTTCAGTTTTGGTAATTTTCAGTTAAAATAGATAATTTATATTTTTTGGTTGATTTATGGTTAGGAACATGATTAACTAAACAATTACACTAACTCTGTGTGCTTTTTATTACAATAACCTCCCATAGTTAGGATTGTGATTAAATAACAATATAATCTAACATTGTTTGTACATTTTGGATATGATAGGCTTATGTAGTTATTTTTTTAACATACCCTATGGGTTCACACTGAATGTTCAGTTTAGATGGATAATGGTCTTTCATAATTTGGTTCATGATTAACCAACCATTCGTGATATGTAAAAATAGTAAATTTAATTTATTTTTGAAAAAATTATTTCCCCCCATTACCTCTCATTAAATTCTTAAACTAGCTTTTATCACCCCTGAGAAATATTTAGGGTGATTTCAGTGCCCTTTCTTCATATTGTTGATAAATAAATCTCATAGATTTGATATATAAACATCAAATGAAAGGTAATAAACCTATGATTTATTCTATATTTATTCTCTATATTGTTTACTCGTTAATATCTCAGAGAAACATCTTTTCATGGATTTAAATATTAAATTCAATTAAAATTGGATCAAAATATAGATTTATTATTATTGGAATTGGAGTGTTGTTTTATGAATGATATTATTATATCTTGTTTAGGGGTTCCAGAAAATATCATTTAAGGAGGGTGGTTTTTATTCTTTCCAATGATAGTTTGGATCTATTGATTTGTTTACTGATATGATTATGATTAAATGATTCGTATTTTTTTGAGTTAGGTTGATTAAATAATTTATAGATAGAAATTTATTTAATAAATCATTTTCTTTTTTAAATTTACAAAATTGATGTAGAAAATTTTTTATTGGGTAAAATATTAATATTTGAGTAAAAAATATTTAATATTTTTAAAAAATTCCATTTTGTTTAAAATAATGATTTTGGGAATCCTCTTGAAGGGTACAATTTTTAAAAAACATATAAAATTTTTAATTTTTTTTGTTTTCTATGATTTTATTTACAAAATTTCTGTACATTGGAAAATAGATAGAACGGTCAAAAAACTCATGAAAAATGGAAGGATATACTGATAGTAGGTCTAAGTAGAATATGTGGGAATTACTATAAAACTGGGGCAGATTACCATCCTAGTAAATTCTTAGATATATAAAAACCCATTATAGATGACACTATGAACATTTTTTTGGAGTAATTATTGATTATTTTCCCAAAAGTGTATTTTAATTTTTATAATATTAAATGATATGAATTAATGAATATAATTAATCAATATAAATATCTTCTTCACGTGTTATGGGCAAACCTAATAGGTTTACTCATGTATTATAATACTATGGTGAGTTATAATAAATATGATATGAGTGAACATGGTTAAGTTACTCATGTTTGAGATGATTTTATTAATGAATGAAAATAATATTTTTTTTATAAAACAAAGTTTTATACAAAATTATAAATTTATATTGTATTATAATTTTTTAATACATTATTAATTTTTACAAATTTCGATATATCATCTATGAGAATGTTTGAGATCAATTCTTTAAATATTTACTTTGTGATATTTTATACACTAATGAATTCTTATTATGGTCTATATATATATATATATCTATTTTATGGCATGAAATATGAAATTAAAAGGAATAATGTTACATTAACGATGAAAAATATTAATTAAGTTCAATAATGATGTATTTGTGTTTGGACACATATTAATGGAGGTGTTTGAATTGTCCATCAAAGATAAGTGTCAAAATTATTTCACTTTGTTTTGTATTTTAATAATTCATGACAAGATTCCTTATTTTTTTAACTATATCCAGGAATTATTTTTAAAATTATATATGTATATTTATTTTTATTTTTAAAGTTATTTTGTATTTATTTCAATTTTTTGGGGTTTAGATTAGTGGAAAATTATTCCATGGTTATTTTTAGCACTATATATTACATTCTAGCCCCTTATGTATGCAAACATGATTTTTTTCATTTTCAATTTCTCAAAATATGGGAACATCTAGTAACAGTCTTTGATGATGAATCTTGGAATTTTTATATGCATTTATACTACATAAGGTAATAGAGTACATAATATTTTGGTCCATCAAAAAAAATTAACACCCAAAAACTGAATTTGGGGAAAATGATTTTATAAATTCATAAAATTAGTATTATTCCCAATTTCCAAAAAAAATTCCTTATATTAAAATATTATTCAATTTGGTAATTATTTTAGTAAATAATTATTAATTTTAATAAACAAGAATAAAATTATTTTTAAAGGACATACAAAATTACAATTCATTTTCAAACGTATAAATTTATAATTCATTTTAAAACCATTAAAAAATAATTGAAAACTTATTATAATTATATTAATAATCATATAAAAATACAATTTGAAATCATGTATAACAAAAAAAATTATAAATGGGAAAAAATTGTAAATATAAAACAATATTATTTAATTAAATTATGATAAAAATTATTTTTTTTTATTTATAAAATTTTAATCATTTATTATAAGAAATTATTTTTAAAAAATAATAAAAATAAATTAGTTAAAAGATAAAAATTTTATTTAAAATATAAAAATATATACAAAATTTAAGTAAAAATTATTTAGAAAAAAATTTACAAGGAAATTTGTGGAAAATTAATCCATGAATATTAAGTGAAAAACTATGAAAATTACGGGAAATTATCATGAAACATTTTTTGGCAAAATTCCACAAGAAATATTAATTAAAAAATATAACATTATTTTAGTAGAAGATAAAAAATAAAAAATTCAATAAATTTAATATTTATACAAGAAATTTTCAATGAGATTTTTCGAAGTAATTTTTATGTGATCTTTTCTATTGCATTTTATACTAGACAATCTAATTTCAATATTATACTATAATTATTCAAATAAAATTTACATTAGATAATTTGTAAATGAATTTTCATGTGAAAATTTTCATTATAATTTTCAAATTGAATATTTTTAGTTTAATATTCCAATGTAATTTTCAATTAAAAATATTCATGAGAAATTTATAAGGGAATTATATAGTGTAATAATCCTAGTGGAAGTTTCAATTTTTATTTTGTTGTGATACATTTTTCTATAATTTTCCAATGAATGTTTCAAATATAATTATTCAATGAAAGTTTTCAAGGAAATCTTTTTAATGTATGTTTCTACTATTACATAATAATCAAATTATAATTTTCCTTTTTTTCTTCTGAAGTAAAAGTTTATTATTTAATCATTCATGTTTCCAATGATTTTTTTTTCAAAATTTTAATTTTATATCAAATACAAATAAATGTTTACATTATATATTTCTATTAAATATTTTAATGGGAATTTTCAGTGGAAAATATAAATGTATATATATACTGAATGTTTTGACAGGAATTTTCTTGTGGATGTTTAAATGTTTATTGGAATTTTTAGATAAATTTTCAATTAAAATTTCTAGAAACAATTACTCTAATGTTTTTCAACTATAATATTCTAATATATGTTAACACTATATTTTTTTCGATGGTATTTTGTAACACCCTGATTTTTAATACACCTTTTTTCAAAAAAAACTAAATTTTCATTTATGTCTTGAAATGACAAAGTCAAACTTTCCTTTCACATGGAACCGATTTGGTGTACATTACACAGAACCAACTCAGTTTATGATACAAAGGAAATCCAGTCTATGATATTCCCATGCATCACCAGCTTGGCGCATGTTACATACAACACCGACTTGGCGTATGTTACACACAACATTAATGTTTCTACAAAACATCATTTTATTGCTATTATTTTTTTAAGGGCCTAATTATAACCTAGATGTTAATCATAGCTATATGAATAGTTATAAATAATTTTCAAATACTGTTTATAATTGTTTTATATAAATAAAATATATTGATATTGAAAGATTTTATTTTTAGTAAAGTCATTTTATGATTAAAAATACAGTTTTCTCGAATAAACCGCATTCAATGTACTTCTTTGAAAAATAAGAAAATAATTTTTTAAAAATTTAGAAATTAAATTTGATCAAATAAAAATTAATTTTCTAATTTACAGTGTTGAAGTTAGCATAGGCTTAATATTTGGGATTTCTTGTTGAAGCATCATTTTTTGAATGAATAGTGAAAAATATCAGATTTTAAATAAAAATTGCTTTTAAATATATTATATTTATAAGGATAAATTATATTTTAATTTTTTTTAAATGTAAAATAATATTATAGTTTTATTAATTAATAAAATTTAACAAATAGGAACTAATTTCAAAATGAAATTGGATATAAAAACATAGAAACTTTTGATCATTTTTACTTTAAAACACCCCATTGTCAACTCGATTGTGGGATTAATATTAAATTAATTTCAATGAATTATGTGATTTCAAATTACAAAAATGGATTCCATATTTGTAAACAAACTAATTTATAATTTATAATTATGTCAACTTATTTTTTCACCAAAACTATTAGTGAAGGTGATTAAAATTAATTACATCGACTAAGGTTAAATTAAGAATAATAAAGGATAAATCCATAACCTTAAGGCCAAAAACAACATCTAAAAATTTAAAAAATCCATTTTATGGACATATTTTAACCTTCAATATATTATATTAAAATTTATATTATTATTGAATCCCCTTGCAACATAAAAAATGTGGGTGGAATTCTGTCATCAAATATTTACAAGAGTGCCACTCTTCCTTCCCAATAAAAGGCCACCACCTCTCCCTCTTATTCAGACTGCTCAGAAAACATAGGATCATCCATGATACATCCAATAAAATTCAGATAATCCTTAAATTACTACTTGAATAATTATTTTTTGTATAAATTCTTTCAAGAAATCATTTTGGCATAATCCTAAAGGAGTTACTCCATTAAGGGGTAACACCTTCTCTCAAGCTCCCTTCATTCATATTGCTTCTACAACCCACCAATATATTTATTATATTATTGTATAAAAAACCAGAATCTGAAATATACTATGATGTTTTTATTTTTATGGATAAACCTACACTTACCCACACATTCATTGAAGGGGTAACGAACACGCTGTTTACATGTACGGTGAACTATCGCATCACTAAACGAAGATTGTTCATGTTTCCACTACCATATCTCATGGTGGAAATTTAGATGGAAAATATGTTTATATATGTTATATATTATATTATTATGTCTTTAATCTTGTTTATTCATTTCAATACTTTTATTTTCTTACATTCCATTTGGATTAATTATGATAAGTTTGTTTGAGGAAATGTGGACTATCGCACTCTAAAAGCGATATGATTCATTCAAAATATAAGAGTAATGTATTAAGGATGGTTTTAGTGATATTATAGGATATATATTACATTATATTTATAATATTATTATATTATATACCTATAAACATATGCATCATTTTCATTATTTCTTTCAACATGACAATATAAACGAAAACATCGTTCAAGCATATGTACGGCTTACCGTCTCCATTAACGGTGCATTCAATTTTGAAATTATATATTAAATAGATTATTATAATAAAAATACAATTAATATAAATTATATTTATATCATCTTTTAAATTTTGGAATCATATTATATGTATAAGGACCAATGATATAATTAATTAACACACATGTGAAGAACAAAGAGAATATTATCCGAAGTGAAACCGTAATGTAGGATCGTTATGAAGTGAGTAATATAATGGTGTAATCATGACATATATGGAATTAGAGATAAAAATATGGATCTTTAAAATATTTATAATCAATTTTTATTTTTTATACAGGTGGTTTGAATGAGTATGAAGAGAGTCAAGACACAATGTAAGGGGATTTCATCTAACTTTTTATTTTCGTGAGATACATGTTTTATTCATCACCCATTACTTTTTTCTAGTGTATATACTTTACATTAATGTATTATATGTCTCTTATAATTAAATTTATGGTTCTTCACATATATATATTTTAATATTTATTTAATGGTTTTTATGTTTGAAAAGATACGAAATCTGTAAAATAGTTTTGTCTCATTTTTCCTTCCCTGAGACCCACATTTTGTTATAAACATAAATTATTTTTGAGGTGTATATACTTAAATATTACATGTTATATCATGATTATACTTATTTTCATGATATTTTATTCTTCATGTAATTTCATTTTTTTAAATGGAGATTATGATCCCATGTAACCAAGTGGTAAGTGTTTATTGAAATAATCTCATTGCTTTTCATGATTATTAATGATTACGCTTCTTTGATGAAATATTATGATCCATATCTAAAGAACACTCATGAATTTTATTATCCTATAGTCAAATAATAAATCCTCAATTATTAGAACCATTTTTTCACTCTTTATAACATAAAATAATATATTATGTAAAATCTTACTATCTCTCACTTTTGTCAGCAATCAGATGAATTCTAAAACCATGTATTTAGAAAAGTTATCCAAAGATATTTGAAGCCTGTTTTAAAGAAATATGGATTTTAAAAACTTTTAATGGAATTAAATTATTCAGTTATATATTCTCAACTCTATTTTTGGAGATAAACATTTTAAAAAAAATTATTTTTTAAAAAATTGTATTCAATGTAAAAAAAGATATTTTCTTTCAAAAATGGTTCAAAAGAACATTAAAAACAATTTCCCATCTAAGACAACATCCATTTGTGATACTCATTCTTTTTTGGAAAATTATTCAATTTTTACATTCATATTCCTTCTTTGAAGTGATTATTTTTTTATGGTGTGATGTTTATGAAACTCATTTCTCTTTTATCTGTTATATGTTTTTGAAACCAGGTTCTTTTTGTTGGTTATGTATTCAATGAAATGATTATGAAAATTGTTTTTTAACGGTTTTGATATGATCACATGTTTAGAATACCAATTTTATTTTACATGTTATGATATTGTTATTTGTGGTCATGTGGCCCATGTATGTATGGATTTTCTAGGAGATGGGTGGGTCATATGTCTACCTTAGAAGAATTGCATAAATATTTATATCTCATCAGTTAGACATGGATGGAACAGAAAATGAACATGTTTCAGTATTACTGTGCTTCAAACGATGAGTGAACTCGGTTCAGTAATATAGTGATGGAATAGTGTTTGAACCTAGTTTAGTAAAGGACTTTTTCCACTAAGATGGTCTCTGTAGAAATTCCTTGAATATTATGGAAATCATTATATATTCTTATGTGTAAACCAAAATTCCATGTTTTATTACTATGTTATGATTCCAGTGATTTTGTTATTTATTTCCATATGATTCATATCTTATGCACTATTATGATTTATGCCATGATTTATATATATAATCATTGATATGAAGGTTATGATCTTCATTTTTCCTGATCATGTTCTCTTACCCTTATGCTCATGATGATTCTTACAAATCTCATTCGTTTACCCATATTAATCATTTGAGATCACCCCTTTTCTGTTTCAATCCATCAGTTATGTGATATGTATTAGGTTTTATGTTCCTAAGAAGAGTTGTAATCAATAAGAACGTAGTGGGAGATAATGTAGCTCACTTATATATCAGTGATTATGTTTCTATGTTTCAGAAGGCACTAGAGTTTAGTAATCTTCGGATGTCTATTTGTATAATGTTGTAAGTATTCTTAAAAATTTATTTAATGATAAATTATTAAAATTGAGGGTCACTAAAGTTGGTATCAGAGAAAAGGTATAGTTATTATTTGGAATCTATGATGAGAAAAACACTATGATAACACTATGGACATGCATAAGGATAAGTCTAAGGATAAGAAAAAGAATAGGAAAATGTCCTGGAATATTATTGAAAGATAGAGTTTGTATTTTACTTGAAATAAATCCCAGTTTAAATACAACAGGTGATGTGGATATGGAACAGATGTACCTAGGGGTAACAACACTGAGAAGATGTTGTGGGCCAGATTCGGGGTAATCTGGTACACGAAAAAGTTCCTCGTGACACCCTTGGTTTTAAAATATGGGGGTATGATTTGGAAATTCACAAAAAATATATAAACCATCATGAAGGGTTTAAATTTAGTTTTCCTATGAATAATCGTGGAAAACCTAAGGTGACAAAGGTTATGGAATATGTCATAAATTAGACATCTATAATATAAGTTTGACGATTATGTGGTTCATTAATAGGATAATTGGTTTATACTATTGTATTTTGGTTTTAGTAAATGGATGGACCAGAAGGAACCAAGATTATGGTGATAGTTATGGAAAATGAAATGATTTTCCTCATGAAGAACTCAATGATATGGGAACTTGAATAAAACACCTCATTATTATACTCTCATTGATTTTACATGCTATGAATCAGGGTGGAACTTTTTAACACCTCATGGATTTGAAAATAAATTTAATATTTAATGCCTGAAACATTGATTCTCTACAATACAACCCTTTGTGGTAACCAAGCCAACAAACATAATGTTTTCACTTCAGTGATTTGAATTTTGAAAAACTGGAATACGCAGTTGTGTTCACGGTGATATTAAAAGTCTTATAGAATCAATATAAATTTTGGTGAATAGTAACTTACCCTTATGAATATCCATTTACCCTTATGAATATTAATATAAACCTTATGAATATTAACCTCACCCATGATAAAATAAATATATTTTATGCACCTATAAATAAATAAAAATATTTTATAAATCATCAAATCAGTATTCTTATTTTTTTGAGTGATAAATAATTAATTTAAAATTTTATATTCATAATTTAATTAATCTTCATAAAATATTTTCCTACATAAATATTTTTTTTATGATTTATAATAATTTAATAAAACCTTACTTAAATTTTTAGGTTATTATAAAATCAGTTTGGGGTTTAAAACTGTATTTCTTGAGTAAATATTGATTTTAATTAAAAAGTAAATCTCGCATAATTAGAAAATTATTTTTATAATATGGATTCCATTTTGGATTCTACACAATCAAAAATAGATATGGTGAATTTTTAGGATTTTTCTAAAATATTTGAATTTTAGTGAATAGTGAAATATGGCAATTTACCATATATATACATTATAGGTTAAATAGACTATTCTATGAATCATGGCTGATGTAATAAATCATTAGTGTAAAATAACATACACATATTACTATTTTTTGTCACAATAACAATTATTATTTCTCATCTTGAAAAAAATTATAAAATAATGAATAATATATTCAAAAATCTCTCCTCTCATCCACTATAACCCCCACCCCCCTCACAGCCTCCTATATTCACTCATCTCAAGCCTCATTCCTTACCTAAATTATGATAAAATTTATTCCCAATCCCCTCCCCCACTTAAAACTGCTCTTGATCACATAAAATGACCGAAACCTCTCCCCTAAAGAGTCTCTCAAAGAAGATAACATCAAATGGTCAATTCCTCTTTTAATTTATTTTATATTGAGATCCTTTATTTTCTTTTTCCTTCCCCTCCTCAATTCATCCAAATGTTATGATAACTCCAGTACCATACATGTAATTTAATTTTGTTATGATAATTAAATAATTTATCATCATCTCTCATTTCCCTTTCTTTTATAACAGAAATGAATACATAATCTGAGATGTGTTAATTTATCACATTCATGGAACACGGGTGTTCAATTTCTACTACCATACTCATTTCCAATCAAGAAACCATTTTAATGGTTAAACTAAACTATAATATATGTATTATAACTTATGAAAGGTTCTCTAATCTTTTTTTACACTTGATATTATCTTAAATGAGTATATTAACCTCCAATTAACGCAAACAATTATCATTAATGTTTTATATAATGATTCATCTTCACTACCAATAACCAAATGTTTTTTATAACCTTTTAATATTATGGATGTTCAAAAAAATGAAACTTATATTCCGGAAACCATTCTCATATTACATTTTTATCCGTATATGTATATAAGTAAAGCTATCAGGAATACCAAGGAAGAAAACACTACTAAACAATAAAATTGAACCTCTTAAACCAATCTGAAAGCCCACAAATAAACCAAAAAAGGATATACTAAACCAATTAAATCAATAATAGGTTCTGTAAATATTAATTAATGAATTAAATTTGGTTATCCAAGACACTAAGATCATGTGAAGAACACCATCATATATAAGGTAAAGGTTTTTGACCCGAAGCTCAATTTTCATTCGTGTTACTCTTATTCAATAATTACCTTAATAAAATTATTATTTATTCATATTTGATCCTCATAAATTATTTTTGAATGTTCTATATATTTTTACCAATCAAAATCCATATTTAATTTATGGAATGATATATGTTTTAAAAGGATCTTTCAAAAATTATTCTGCAAATACAAGCTTGATACAAGGGAATTTCTCAAATTATTACAAATTTTCTAGGACACCCTACAATATATTTTTAGAAACCATTATATTTATAAAACCAATAATTTTATTATGAAAATACAATCTTACTTCACATATGATTTTATAAAAATATTTTCCAAAAATAAATCTTCATTTCAAATTAAAATATTATTTATCTCAATAATTACTTGATGGTTTTATAAGGTTATCTTCACCTATTTCAATGCACATATTGATTCCTATGTATTATTGGAATTAATATTTAATTATATCATCTAAAAAATTTAATTTAATGGTTTCTGATTACTTTGACTATGGATGTTCTATCTTAAAACCATTCACCAATTAACTCTTAATGGTTTGTGTTTATGCTTAATATTCGGGGTATGTTATTTACACTTCATTTTTTAGTTTCAATATGAATGTATATGTTGTTTATGTTTATACCCGTTCATATTATGAATGAATTGGAAATATTAAGTGTTATTTGGGGCCCTTTATATCCCCGATATGCATCACTATGTCTAATAATATAAACTACGGTCTTAGCATGAGGCCTTGACAAAATGGTTATTTATGTTCTTAGCATGAGGCCCTGATGGTATAGTTATGATGTCCAACATTATTAATTCCCTCATTATGAGAATAGTAATTGAATGGTTAGGTTGTTATTCAACTAGGAGAATACCCATGATTATGCTTTATTATTTCATTATTTATTAATCTCTTATTTCTTCCATATTATGTACATGTTTATTTTTTAAGGAATGTATTTTTAGTTATTCACCATGTCTAATGTTTATTTTTATGGTATCTTCCATTTTATTTTATACCATTAATTAGAGTTTGAACTCACCCCTTTCTTATGCTTAAATTTCCATGGACATGAATAGGAATATTTTGAATGACATATAAGGTTAGGCTTGGAGTTATGGATGTTCATAAAGGAAAATCTATATTTTTTCCTTTCAGGTTATAATATAGAAAATAAGTACGAATCTTATTTTCCAAATCTAAAAAACTAGTGTTTCCTTCAAGATATGACTTTCATGTAATCATTTCAATTTAATGAAATAAGGCACTGCCTCCAGGCATCTAGGTTTGGGGTATATATAGTTGGTACCAAATTAATTTAAGTTGAAAATGTTGAATCTAGATTTAGAAAATGTAGATTGGGGAACAAAAATATAATATAGACGTTGAGGATAAACATATAATAATGTCCTATAGTTTTGGTAAAGAATATATTACCTATATATTTCTAAAAATACATCCCAGTCTGGATACTACAAGTGGATGTGGTTCCATAACAGATATACCTTGGTGAAACAGCAGTTAAAAGTAATTTCAGGCTTGACATAGGGTATATGGGCACATGACAACGAGCCTTACTCTGCACCTAGTTTGACACTCCCATGGAATATGCTTAGGATAATTCCCATTTCCAGTAAACGTGATTATGAAGAATTTAAGAATAAATGTTTCCTTGTAGAAACCATGTTTATGATTATGACATTAGCTTTGTATAGGATTTCAATTTATACTATGTGTATTTATATATTGCGATTATACACTATGATTCAGAACCTAATCTAGTGTATGTCATTATTTAAAAATGGGGCCAAGTGAAAGGAATGGAAACCGCATTAATTCTTGTATCCCATGTTTTTATTTCCCTCTGATGCAAGATAATGATGTTTTCTCTAGTTCTGCAACTGTTACCGAGAAACCTCTTACTATACTGGGACATGTCTATCGGGTTAAGAATAATAACCTTACCAATATAGAGCATCAGGATCCACAACATGGAGGAGCTATGTAATACCGCTTTATGTGATAATAGCATCTATCATTTAATTTGACTACAAACCCATTCTTAGCGAGGTAGCAGAAAAGATCATTATAGATAAAACTTCTTGCTTTGGGACGTAATAATTGAGAGATTGTTGTCATGGTGTTGTATCATCTATTGGGGAATGTGTATCAGTGGTGGTATTTAATTCCCAAAATATATGAGTAGAAACAAATAAATGTAATTAAATGATGGGTTTTTAAGTAAATATTCTTAGAAAAAAATTCCCTCATTAGTAGAGAGCATATATGCAATAGCAGCTTATGAATTTGTGGAAAAAAGGGGATGTGAATGTTTCAATGTATGAAGATAAATTCAAAAGGATATAAAGACATGTCATAGACTACATACATAATACTAGGAGAAATATTGATTTATTATTTCATGGTTTGAAAACATTTTCCAAAAGGGCTCTAGTTTACCAATTTTTATCATCATGTGAATATATAGTCTCATGTGTTATGAGGATAAAAAAGAATTCTCTGAGTATTATGATTTTAAGGGAATGAAATAGAATAATATGGTTTCTAAAAACATTTGAAAAAAAATAATGAAATGGGTAAGAAGGCCAGAGTTGACCTCCCACCCAATGATAATTATGTGAAGAGACACCCTGGTACATTCCTAAAGGGTAAGGTGTTTGTTACAAGTGTGGAGAAAAATGCCAACTATCCCCGATATTGTAAGGGTAATAAAGAATATACCAATGTTCAATAATACAATTTCATAGAGAGGGGACATTATAAAAATGATTATACTTGGGTTAAAGCAAACATTCCCAGACAAATTCCAAGGGGGAAAGGATATGATTATGAGATCACAAATACATATATTGATGTTCCTAATGATGTGGTGATAGGTTTTTAAATTGTTTCCTAAAACATAGTCAATTATTTCGTTGATTTTGGATCATAATATTCTTTCATATCTTCCAAATTTTACATGAAAATTAGATATTACCTATTTGATTTAATAAGGGAGTCATCATTAAAAACTTCTAATGGAAGTATTTTTGAAAACAAGATATGTTAGGGTGTCCCCATTATGGAATATAATCATTATTTATATATATATTGAAATATCATACACATGATTGGCATTGATAAAATCCTTAGTATAGATTGGATTTTGAATCAAGTTACAAAGATCTATTGCAAGAAGGAGGTTACAATTTTTGAGAATGATGTAGAATCCCTTATTATTAGAGAAGAAATGTCGCCATTTGATCCTCATGTAAATCCACCCTCAAAAGTTCTACTGAATTCAATTCATGAGGAGGATAAATACATGATATCTATGAGTGGGGAAAAAATATTCAAATTTAGGATGTATCTATTGTGAAAGAATATATTTATGTTTTTTCAAGGGATTTATGTGGCCATCTTCCAGAGTGGGTAGTTGAGTTCTCTATTGACTTAATTCATTGTTCAAGGCCTATATGAAATACTTCTCAGAGAATGGACACTATTGAATTTGTAGAAATGGTATCAAAATAAGAGGAATTGAGTGATGAAGTGTTTATTCATCCTAGTTTCCCTCCATTGGGAGCCCCTATTATTTTCATTACGAAGAAAGATGGATCTATGAGGTTTTGTACAGACTATATGGAGATAAATGCTATAACAATTAAGAAAAAGTATCTCTTACCATGAATTGATGATTTGTTTGATCTACTATAGAGAGCCCAATATTTTTTGTAGATTGAACTTCAATCTGAATATCATTAGTTGTGATTGAGGAATGAATATATTATGAACATTTCATTTCGAACTAGGTATGGAGATTTCGAGTTTAATGTACATGCTTCTGGTCTATCTAATTCACCCTCAGTTTTCATGGATCTAATGAATAGAGTGTTCAAGGAATACCCTAATGAGTTTGTGGTGGAATTTATTGGAGATATCTTGGTATACTCCTAAAGCTACAAATATCAGGAAAATTTCTAGCACGCTATTCTGAAGACTCTTGGAAGAAATGAATCATATGGGATGTTTAGAATGTGTGAATTTAGGCTTCAATCAATTTCCATTATTAGCCACATTGTATCTGTGGATGTAATATCTATTGAACCTATGAAGTATAATGTTGTTCAAGAATGTCCTACTCTAACAAACATAATTTATGTATGGAGTTTTGTTGGTTTTGAAGGTTATTATCGGTGTTTCCTTTAGAATGTCACCCGTTTCGACAACCTAAGGACCAAGCTTACATGTAAGGGGTTAGTTTCATACAGAAAAAATGTGAGTAATGTTTCATGGAATTGAAGAGGATATTAGTGAATGCTATGATCCTGACTCTTCTGTTGAAGAATGGTAGATTTTTTATCTATAGTGATGAATTAAAGAAAGGAATTTATGGTTTCCTAATTCATAATGGTAGAGTTATTGCATATTCATCAAGGAATTCAAAAATCCATGAATAGAACTATATAACTCATTATCTTGTGTTTCCAGCTATAATAATTACACTAAAGTTATGGATACACTATATCAATGTAGAACGGTGTGATATATATATATGGATCACAAAAGTTTCAAATGTATATTCTCAGAGAATGAATTCAACATGAGGTAAAGGATATGGCTCATACTTCTCAAGTATTATGATTGTTGAATACACTAAAACCTAGGGAAGGAAATTAAGATTGAGGATGCATTAAGTAGAAAGGATCCTGGATCCCTAAATAAAATTAGGATTGAATGGGATCATGTGGTTATAGACCTTGTAAATATGGATTTGCGCATTATTGAAAAAGTGAAACATCATTACATTTTTCAATTTGTTTCCCAATCATATTTAATATAAAGGATTAAAATATCTCATCACGATGATGATAACCTTTAAAAGAAAATTAATCATGTGATAGATGGGAAGTAGGTTTCTTTCATTTGTAAAGAGGAAATTCTAAAATTTGGGAAGAGGCTTTGTGTTCTATCTATACTTGAGCTATAAATAGAGTTATTGGATGATTCCTATAGCTCGAATTTCTCTATAAACCCTAATAGTAATAAAATGTATAGAGGTTTGATGGAACATTTCTGGTGGGAAAACATGAAGTAGGAAATTGTAGATTATGTATCAAGATGTTTAGTTTGTCAACAGGTGAAGGCTGAAGTAAAAAACTCTAGAGGATTCTTTAATCCTATACCTATTCTTAAATGGAAATGCGATAAAATCACCATGGATTTTTTCATTGGATTACCTAAAACCCTATAAAAAATGAGGAAATATGGGTAATTGGGGGTCGACATACTAAATTTATGCATTTCCCCACTATAAAGGAAGATTTATCACAATAACTACTTGCATGGATTTATATTAATGAAATCGTATTCCTTTTAGGAGTACCTATTTTAATAATGTCTGATCGTGATCCTCGATTGATGTTGATGTTAAGGAAGGGTCTTTATAATGATTTGGATACGAAGTTTTGTTTGAGTACTGATTATCACCCTCAAATTTATCATCCATCATAAAGGATGATACAAACATCAAAAGACATGTTGAGATCATACTCAGGTGATTTTCAAGGTAAATGGGAGAAGTATTTATCTTTGGTGGAGTTTCCCTACAATAATAGTTTCCATTCAGGCATTCAAATGGAACCATATAAAGCATTGTACGGAAATAGATATCATACACCAAAATGTTTGGATGAAACCTATGAAAGGAAGCATGTGAACCCAGAGCGTGTAGAGGAAACAATAGAAAAGGTAAATACAATTCAAACCCATATCAAAGAATCTCAAATAAATAAAAAGAGCTAGGTTGATAATCAAATGAAGGATTGGTAATTTCAAGTAAAAGATCATGTTTTCTTGAAGGTATCTCTATGGAAGGGTGTTATAAGATTTGGGTTGAATGGGAAATAGATCACTAGGTATATTGGAACTTTTAAAATACTAGAGAGAAATGAAATTGTTGCATATCATTTTTCTATGCCTCCAAGCCTGTCTGATGTACATAATGTGTTACATGTCTCATTGGGGATAAATTACATGGCAGACCCAATGCATGTTCTCAATTAGGAAGATATATAATTTAAACTAGGTTTCATACTATGAAGATCATATACATATTATGAACACTAAAGAACATGTGTTGATAAAGCAGATGAATCGATTATTAAAGATACATTAGAAAAAAACAAAAAAATCGAAGAGGCAAAAAGGGTGCCTAATGAGATTATGATGAAGACATAACCTAATCCTTTTATGAAATAACATTCTATGAATTTCAAGGAAACACATTTGGTAAAGAGGGAAGAATGTAACCACCCATGGATCATTAAATGAATTTAATATTGAATGCAAGAAACACTGAGTCGCTAAATAACTATTTGTAATAACCTATCCAATAATAATAATTTTTCAACTTCTGTTATTTGAATTTCAAAAAACCGACATACATGGTTGTATTCCGGGTGATATTTGGACTTTGATAGAATCAACATAAATTTCAAGGAATAATAACTAACCCATATGAATAGTAATGTACCCTTATTAATATTAACATAACCCTTATGAATAGTAACCTCACCCATGAATGTATAAATAAAATTTAGGCACCATATAAATGATGTAGAATATTTTATAAATTATTAATTAAGTATTCATATTTTTGTGGGTGAATAATATTTAATTAATATTTTAAAACTATAATTTAATTATATTTCATAAAATGGGTTACTAAATAAATATTTTTGTGCCCAAATATTTTAGAATAATTTAATAAGACCTCAGTTAATTTTTCATGTTATTATAAAATTATTTTTGTTTGTAAAACTATATTTTATCAGAAAATAATGATATTAATTAAAAATTAAATATCTTATATTTAAAAATTATTTTGATAAAACTATGTAAATTTTTAGATTCTATAAATTATAAAACACATATGGTGAATTTTTTTCATTTTTTGAAAATATTTGAATTTTTGTTGAATAGTTAAATATTAAAAATTACTGTATTTATATATTATATGTTAAATACAATATTCCTATCATCATTGATGACTTATGAAAACATTTGTATGAAATTAAATAAACATATTACTCTTCTTGGCCACAAGAAACAATTCTATTTCTTGTCGTGAGAAACATAATAAAATATTAATAAGATATTCAAAAATCACTCCTTTACTCCAATAAAAAACCCCCCTCACTCCATATTATCCTCACTCCTCTGAATACGTTTTCCTTCTCTAAATTCTACTCAAATATCCTCC
The DNA here is from genome assembly GCA_963277665.1 of Viscum album. Classification (NCBI taxonomy): domain Eukaryota; kingdom Viridiplantae; phylum Streptophyta; class Magnoliopsida; order Santalales; family Viscaceae; genus Viscum; species Viscum album. The sequence goes on from OY728129.1 coordinate 944,384,811, forward strand.
CAATACCCTCCCCAACTTTCATCATCTCTTGGTCTCAAAAAAGTACAAATACCTCTCCCCTAAATAGGCTCCCATGGACGATAACTTCCAGAGGTAAATTTTTCTTTTCATTTATTTTATTTTCAGTTTCTTTCTTTCCTTTTTCATTACTATCAAACATTCTTAAAAATTTCATGATAACTCTAGTAAATTAAATGTACTATAATTTTTTTATAATAATGGAATAATTCATCATCATCTCTCCTTTCCCATTCTTTTATATTAGAAATCAAAATACCATCTGAGATGTGTTTATATATCATATTCAAGGACAGTGGGTTTTCAATTTCGTTTTAAGTCATAAATTATAGTCACGAACCCATTTTCATCATTTAACCAGGACATAAAATATTATGTATAGATTATTTAAGATTCAAGAATCTTTTTTTACTAGTGATATTAATTTATAGTAGTTTGTTACTTGCCAATTAACCCAAACAAATATCATTAATGTTTTATATAATGAATCATCTTCCCTCCCAATAAAAAAATTAATTTTATAACCATGTATTATTCTAGATGTTAATAAATAAAATAAAAAATATATTCTGGATAACCATTCTCGTATTGCATGTTTATTCGTACATGTATATAAGTAAACTGGTTATGAATACCAAGGATGAAAACGCTGCCAAAAAATAAAATTGAACCTCTTAAATACATAAAGAAGTCCATGAATGAAATTAATAAGGATATAATAAATCAATTACATAAATCAGAGGTTATAAGAATATTATTCAATGAATTTAATTTTTTATCCATGACACTAAGATCATGTGAAGAACACCATCAGACTTAAGGTAAGGCTTTTCTACCCGAACCTCCATTTTCATTCGGGTTACTCTTATTCTCAACATACCTAAATTAAATTATTATTTATTCATATTTAATCCTAATAAATTATGTTTTAATGTACAATATATATGTTCCAACCATATCCTACTTTCTTTTTTGGGTATTTATATGGTTTAAAAGGATATTCCAAAAATTATTCTAGAAATACAATCCCGATTCAAGAAACTTTTTCAAATTCTTACCTTTTTTAAAGGGCACGTTATAATCTATTTTTTGTAAACATTATATTTCTAAAGTCACTAATTTTATTATTCAAATACTATCTTAATTTACATCTATTTTCATACAATGTTATTTCCACAGGAACTATTCTTTTCAATGTAAAAGTTTGTTTATCTCAATAATTACTCGATAATTTAATAAGTGTATCTTCATTAATTTCAACTCACTTTTTGATTATTATGTAATAATAGAAATAATATTTTACGATATAATCTACCATATTTAATTTACTATTTTATGATTAGTTTGACTATGTATTTAATCACTTAAATCCATTCACCATCTTACTCGAAATGGTTATTGTTTATGCTTAATGTTCGGGGATTGTTATTTAGATTTTATATGATAGTTTCAATATGAATTAAAATGTTATTTATGTTTATACCCATTAAAATTAGTAATTAATTATTATTAGTAAGTGATGGGTGGTGTCCTATATTTCCCCTATATGCATTGGTATGTCTCATGATACAAACTATATTCTTGGCATGAGGCCTTGATGAAATGGTTTTTTATAGTCCTGGCACGAGGCCTTGACAGTATGGTTATGATGTCCGAAATTATGCATTCCCTCATTATGAAACACATAATTAATAGTTAATATAGTTATTTGACTTATAGAATACCCATGATTATTCTTTATTATGAAATTATTTATTCATCTCTTCTTCCTACCATAATTTGTTCATGTTTATTTTTAAAGGCATGTGTTTTTAGTTATTCACCATGAATAATGTTTATGTTTACGATATCTTCGGTTTTATTGATTACCCTTACTAATCATTTGAGCTCACCCATTTATTATGTTTAGTTTTTAAAACACATGAACAGGTATATTATGAATTACATTGAGGTATAACCTAGTAGTTACGGATTTATTCAAAGGATTTTCCATATTTTTTCTCTTTTATGTCTTAATATTGATCTTATGTATGTATCTGGTTTTCTAGGTGTACTAAACTATTCATTCATTCAGGATACGACTTTCATATAATCATGAAAATGTAATTAAATAAAGAATTGAATCTGGGAAACTGGGGTAATGGTCTTTACACCATTCAGATAATAAAATGAGGGAACAATATTTTGAAGAGTCTTTCATGAGGCAACGTTCACCTTTTTCATATGGTCTTCTAATCCACTAGTTTCTGAAATATGGATCAGTACTACTAAAAATATAATCTCTATTATTCTATGAATAGATCATGAGAAATTCATTCTAGATTTTTATAAGTTATAAGTTTAAACAGATTAGTGGTTGTCTCTAGTGATGAATATGAGGCAGCAAGATGAGATTGAATTCATGGATTGGGTTGAGTTCTAGAACTTATATTTCAATAAGTACATTCCATGTATTCTTTTTACCATGATGTAGAAATAATACCTTTAGTTGAAGAAAAGGGATAGTGAATCTATTGGTACCAATGAGTCTAATTTCTTAAGGCTTTCAAGGTACACTATATGAATTATCATCTAACCCAAAAAGTAAATTCAATTGGTTCTTTGGTGTCTTAAATCCATGTCATAGAAGGGAATTTTCTATAATATAATTTAGTAGTTATGAAGATATTTGTTTTGTACAATCATGATTGAAATGAGGATTTTATCCATGTATCAACCTCATCATTTTGACAAGAAAAGAAATATGGAGTTTAAAGGAATCTCTAAAAACCTTGATAACAGAATCTAATTTTTCCTTTATGCTCTAATTGTGGTAAGTATCACAAAGAAAGTTCTCTTAAGGGGGTCTTGTAAGTGGTTTAAGAGACGAAAATATGGTTGCCGAGAAACTTATTATCAAAATTGATGGGATAAAATTATCTCAAAATGAAAATTGACAAAAAGATGTACATAATGAACCTCTCAAAATCCAATTATACAAGTGTTAGGATAATTGGAATTATACTAACCACTTCTCAATACTAGGGGATGGTGATGATGATTGAAGTCGACAACCTATTCATCTAATGTACAAGTTAAAATCAGTTTTTATGATGAGGTGTGTTATAATGACATGATAAAATGTACACATATCATCCACTCAAGAACTAATAACCTCATATTGGATTCTTGATCTACCCACTCTTTCACATCTTAATAATTTTATAAGGGTGTTATGATTCCACCAAAACAAATAGATGTGTAATTACTAGTGAAAACTTTTAATGGTATTCTAATTACATTTCATGTCTATGATTCCTCTTTGATTGAAGTTTGTGGCAATTATCTTCTATCAAATCATGTTACACATTGGTTGAATTTTATGTCATCATAGGCATGTATCTGCTTTCTCTACATAAATACCAAATCAATTTTCATGGAAGGGATGGTATGTTTGATATTCCAAACACTCTTATGATCTTACATCAATGTGATGATATGTATGAACTTCTTGTGGAGATTAAATCCAATTTATTAATCTTAATTTTTATTGATAACGATTTTTATATTAAATAGTTAGGGATAAAATTAACATCAATGATATTTATATTGTTTGGTAATTTTTTATATCTTTACAGAAGAGTTTCCGAGTCTTCTACCAAAATATGAAGTTGATTTCTCAATATAACATATACCAGTTTTCACTCCAATATCAATGTATCCTTATATAATGGCCCTGATTAAGTTGTAGGAATTGAATAATAAAATCTATCAAAACCTTGATAAGGGATTCATTCATCCAAGTGGGTCACCTAGGATTTCACCAATTCATTTTGTGAAAAATAATGATGGATTAATGTGGATCAACATTATCTATTCAATGTTGAATTATATCACAATAAAGAATAAGTATCCCCTTCCTCATATCAATGAATTTTTTGATCAACTTCTTAAAGATCAATTCATTTCCATGATTTACCTTCAATTTTTATATCATCAATTGAGTGGTAAGAAAAATGATATACCCAAGATTAAATTACGTAAAATTTATAGACACTATAAATATATAGTGATCTCTTTTGGTCATACTAATTCCACTTCTATATTCATGGATTTAATGAATATAGTCTTTTGAGATTACATCAATTAGTTTGTGGTAGTCTATATAGATGATATTCTTATCTATTCAATGAGAAAGGAAGAGCATAAATATCAATTAAGAAATGTAATTTAAGACCCTAAGGAAGGAGAATCTATATGAAAAATTACAAAGTGTGGGGTTTTTTACATTAAGGGTTTCATTTTCTGGTCACATAATCTCTTGGGATGGTATAACAGTAGATTCATTGATGATGGAGGATATTTAATTCTGGCCATGATCGAGAATGATGTCTAAGATTTGTAGTTTTTCTGGTTTAACTGGATATTATCAACAGTTTCTGGAAAATTTCCCACAACAATATAATCCTTTGACCATGTCAAATCGAAATGGTGTCTAGTTCTTCCAGACAGATGAATGTGTGAAAAAGTTCAAGGAACCAATGAGAAGCTTAGTCAGTGAACCTGTGCTTGCATTAACCTGTAGTGGAGAAGGGTTGTAATCTATAGAAATGAATCCAAGAAGGATTTTTGATTTTTTTTCTTTCGAATAATAATATGTTTGTAGAATATTCCTCATGATAGTTAAAGATTCATAAAAAAATTACCCTACTCATGATTTGGAGTTAGTGGTGGTAATTTTTTCATTAATGATATAGAGGAATTATCTTTATAGATAAAATTTTGATATATATACTGATCATAAAAGTATGAAATATATATTAACATATAAGTAGTTGAATATGCACTAGAGAATATTGTTAGATATGATAAAGGATTATTACTAGTCAATAGATTACCACCCCGGGAATGTTAATAAGGTGGATTATGCTTTAGTATGAAGAATAATACTAGCTTATACATGGTGACGATCACAAAAGATCCAATATTTTTTGGATTTTCAGAGGATGGATCTAGAAATACTTAAGGAAGTGGGACAATCTTATATTTATAAAAATAATGTTCAAAACTCAATCCTATTGATGATTACGGAGGCGCAGAATGAATATAAAGACCTCCAAAAGAATTTCATAAATGTTCCTCTGTTTATCCTTGGTCATAATGGAATGATAATTATCATGAATTTTTTATGTGTTCCTTGCATACCAAATTTAAAGAAATATATTTCAGTATATTATTATAGTTATTCATTATCTATTTATCCTAGAAGTATGATGACGTATAGGGACATGAAATAATACTTCTGGGGGGATTGAATGAAGATATATATCATAAAATGTGAATCTCTGGGCTTAGTATAACAAATAAGATAAATCTCAATGACAAATATATAACTAGATGTTGCATCTATTAACCATATAGTGTTATGATATTTGAGAAAAATGTCTTTCTATTAATCTAACCCTATAATAAGGTTATGATATTGGAGAAAAAATTGAAGCTATATGCTAGGAATATTGGTCCATTTGGGATTCTTGACCATATTTGGATGGTATCCTATCACTTGGTACTTCCTCAAATAGCACTCAAGTCCTTGATGTGTTCCATGTATCTCTCCTAAGAAAGTAAATTACTAGACCTTATCATGTACTAAACTCATAGATCATACCCCTAAAGCAGGATCTGTCTTACGAAGAACAACTTGTTGAAATTCTATACCGATGATAGAAAGTTCTATGAAACATACAAATCACATTGTCAATGTTTTGAGGATGAATAACCAATTACAGGAATCTAGGTGGTAACTTGAGGATATGATGTTTTATAATTATCCTCATTATTTTACCTAAATGTCAAATTTCAATGGTAATAATCATCTAATGGGGGTAGAATGTAACACCCTATGTTTTTAAGGACCTTTTTCGAATAAATAAAATTTCTATTTATGTCTTTCAATCCACTAAGATAAATTTTTCTTTTCACACTAAACTGACTTTCTGTAAGTTATATAGAACTAAATTGACATAAGATATGAGAAACATCTAATTGGTGTACATTACATTCAACACTGACTTGGAGTATGTTATGTGAAACACCTACTTGGCGTATGTTACACGCAACACTGATGTTTCTACGAAACATCATTCTATTGTAATATTTATTTAAACAAGAAAACTATAACCTAGTAGTTAAACATTCTTATATGAATAGTAATAAAGAATTTTCAATTAATCTGTATAACGTTTTATATAATCAAAACATATTGATAATGAATTATATTTTTTTTGTAAAGTCCGTTTATGTTTAAAAAGAGTTTTTTACTGAATTGACTTCTTTTAATGTTATTCAAGGAAAAATAATAAAATTGGTTTTTGAATTATTTAGAAGTTGAATTTTATCAAATGAAATCCATTTTTTAATTTTGAATATCAATATTAACTTAGTGAATTTTTTTGATATTTTTCATAGAAACATCATTTTGGGATGAATAATGAACAATACTAGATTTTAATTCAAAACATCTATTTCATGTAATTTATTTATAAGATTAAATTATTTTTTTTAATTTGAATTAAAATTTTAATTATATTATATTTCAATAAAATAATCCAATTTACATAATTTTAAACAATTTCATATTGAAATTGGATATAAACGACAAAGAAATATTTTGATAATTTTTACATTAAAACCTTGCATTGTTAACTCAGCTACGAGGTTAATTTTGAAATAACTTATGCCAATTATGAAATTTGAATTTGAAAAATTGGATTCCATTTTTGAAATTTGAATAATTAATAATCTATAATTATGTAGACATATTTCTTTGCCAAAAAATTTAGTGAAACAAATTAATATTAATTTCCTCGATTAAGGTTAAATTAAGATTAATAAGTGACTAAACCATATACTTAAGGCCCAAAATGACATATAAACTTGTAAAAAATACCTTTTATATACATATATCGACCCAATCATCTTTTTTATCGAATTTGGATCAATAATGGATTAAAATGAAAGATTAAAAACGTGGTTCGAATTTTATCTTCAAATATTTACAAGAGTGCCACTCCTCCTTCTCTATAAATGGACAGTACATCTCCCTATTCTTCAAACCTCTCAAACGAATTAGTTTTGGTCAAAATCTGCCATATTAAGTTATAAAGATCCCTCCCTTTATACATGAAGCCTACCTTTGGGTATAAATTCTTCCGAGGAATCCTTTTGGAACAAACCAAAAGGAGTTACCTGATTAAGAGGTAACACCATCTCTCAAGATCCTTTATTTAATTTTCCTTCACCACCACCTCCTCTGTCTTTATTTCATGAATATGAAACAACACCAGTATCATAAATATACTCTTATTTTTTTATTCAAATTTTTAAAAATACAGTTTCACACACCTCCATCTAATGGGTAACAAACATATTGTTTACTATTAGGGTGAACTATTTCCTCTCAAAATGACGACTGTTCGTTTATTCTTTACCACCTCTCATGTTGGTCATTATGAGGGAAAATATTATTATATATTTTACATATTATATTTATTATATAATTAACATTATTTGTTCCATTTACAGTACATATCTTTTTTTACATTCAATTTGATGTAAATACGATAATTTCGTTTGATGAAGTGTGGACTATCGCCCCCTCAAAGTGATGTGATTTGTTCACACACTATATTGAACGTATCAGGGTTGAGATTACTTAAATTTTATGATATAAATAAAATTATAATACTAATTTAATGATATTATATACGTAGATAAATATATTCAATTTTTCTTCTTTTATTAAATATGATATTAAAAACAGAAACAATGTTCATGCATACGTACGGCTTACCGTCTCCATGAACAATGTATTCCATTTCATAACTATATATTTTTTATATTATTATAATACACATATAATTAATATAAATTATATTTATGTCATGGATTAAATTTTTTAATCATTATATAAGTATAAGTACCAAAGATATAACAAATAATGAGAGATGTGAAGAATAAAGAAAATATTATCTTAACTGAAACCTTAACATATGATGGTTAAAAAGAGGGTAATATGAGGTTGTAATAAATACATATATTATATTAGATATAATAATATAGTTATGTAAAATATTTATAATAAATTTATATTTACTATACATGTATTTTTAATGATTACAATGAGAGTCAAGACAAAGGGTTAGGGGATTTAATTAGAATTTTTATTTCCGTGTGCTATATAATTTATTCACCACCCATTACTTTTGTACTGTGTATGTACATACCATGAATTAATTATATGTATATTATACTTAAATATATGGGTATTCACATATCCATTTTATTATCTATATTATATGGGATGTAAGAATTAAAGGGATCCAAATTGGAAAAATAGTTTTGTCTCAATTTGCATTCTTTCAGACTCATGTTTTATTATGAATATAAATTATTGTTGATGTGTATATACTTCCATTTTACATGTTATATAATTAAAATTATTATTCTCATGATATTTTTAGGATTCATGTAATTTGTTTTCTTACATGGAGACTATGATCCCAAGTTACTAAGTTGTTTGATTTTATAGAAAAATCTCATCTCTTTTTGAGATTGTTAATGATTATGTTTAATTGATGAAATATTTTGATCCACGTCTCATTAAAGATCATAAATTTTATTCATATATGGTTATTCAAGATATATTCATGTATTATAACCATTTTTTTACTCTATGTTACTTAATATATTGATTATCAGTAAATTCTAATTGTCTCTCTCTTCTGTCGAAAATCTATTGTATTAAAAAAATATGTTTTAAAAAAAAATTATTTTTTTCAAAAGATATGTGAATCACATTTTCAGGGGAAAATGTTTTTAAAAACGTTTCATTTTTTTCAATTATTCTTTTTAGGTTTTTAAATCTATTTTCATAGAAAAAGGCTTTCAAAAAAATATGTGTTTTAAAAATTATTTCCAAATCATAAAGGATATTTTCCTAAAGATATGTTTTTAAAAGATCTTTAAATATTATTTCCCTTATAAGATAACATCCATTGGTGTTAGTCATGCATTTATTGAAATAATTGAATGATTAAATTTATATTCTCCCTTTCAATGGATCATGTTTTGATGGCATGATTTTTATGAATTTCGTTTCCCTTTCACGTGTTATATTGTTTTGAAACCCAATTATTTTCATCATTTGGGTTTATGATGAAAAGATTATTTAACCGGAATCTTTCCACCGTTTATGATATGATTACTTGTTTATAATTACCATTTCATTTCATGGGTTATGATATGGATAGTTATTGTCTTCTAGCTCATGAATGTATGATGTCACTGTGATATGGGTGGGACTTATATCTCCCTACAACGCATTGGGTAAAGATATATAACTCATGAGATATACATGGATGGAATGGGAAATGAACTCAGTTCAGTATTATAGGGATGGAATGGGGGGTGAACTCGGATCAATAATACAAGGGTTGAATGGGTTTTGAACCTAGTCCATTAAATGTAATTTTCCACTAATATGGTCTCATCATAAATGCCTTAACTACAATAGATATCATTATTTTTTATTATGTGTCTACCACAAGTCCATTTTTTATTACTATGTTATTATTTCATTGCTTAAATTTTTTATTTCATTTTGATTAATGTATTATGAAATTCCATGATTAGTTCCATGATTCATGTATACGATCATTGATATATAGGGTGTGATCTTTTGTTTTCATGTTCTTGTTTTGATACACTTATGATGATGATTGTGCTTATATATCTACAATTTTTTACCGTTAATGAGCATCTTAGCTCACCCCTTTTTAGTTCTCCTTCATCATTTTGTGATGATATGTATTATGTTTTATGTTTCAAAGAGGTTCTATTTTCATAAAGAACCTAGTGGGAGATAATTTAACTAACTAGTGTATCAGTGCTTTAATTTTTATTGAAGGTGATAAACAAGTACGGTCATTGGGAATATATTTGTATAATGTTTTAGCTATTTTGAAAAAATCTTGTAATAATAATGTATGAAAAGAGAGGTTCGCTATAAATAATACACTATAATTCACAAGTAGATGATTCTGCTATAGTTTTCCATTCAATGTTGTAAGAACAATTTTCTATTAGATGTTGACACTAGATATTTCTATTATAAGCCCCCAATGTGATTTTCAATTAGATATTTCAACTGATATTTACATATACATGTTTCAACATTAATTTTTTACTGGAAGTGGAGGCTTTAATTTTCCTTAGGAATTTTACACTATAATATTTTATTAGAAATTTCAACTTGAAATATCTAATTGAATTTTCTAGTCAAAGGGTACACTGGGATTGTCTAATAATAGTTTCCAGAGTGATTTATCTTTATAATTACAAAGTATAATTTTTTAGTTGATGTTTCAAATGGAATTTAATGGTGGAAGTCTCAACTAGAAATTTCTTATGGATATAGAAATTTTTTCTATAATTGTTTAATGACAGTTTCAAAATATAGTTTTTCTATTGAAGTTTCCACTATAATTTTTTTTTAGAAATTCTATCACAATCAATATAATTTTTAATTATAAATAGTAACATAATTATTATTTTTAAAATTGAACTATTCATTGGAATATTTATTAAAAAATTTAATAAAAACATTTCTCTAAAAATTTCAAGTAAATGTTTTACAATATAATTATGTAATAATGTTTAAAACCATATTTTTTTGGTAAAATATGTTAGAGGAATTTTCCCAAATACGAATAAATAAAAATATTATGATAAAAAATTCCAACCAAGAAAAATTATTTGAATATTACAATGGAGTTTTCCAATGTAATATTTCAATATAATATTTAAGTAGATGATTTCATTAGAATCATTTGGATAAGTATTCCAATTTAATTTTTTAATGAAATAATCTAATTTATTATAATGAAGAATTTATGTATAAAATTATATTGAATTTTTTTGGGGACATTACAGTATAATTATTTATTAAAATTTTCAATTATAATATTTTTTGTATATTTTTTCGATATGATATCCTACCAAAAAATTGGAGTAGAAAATTCCATGTGAACATGTAAACAAAATATTGAAAATATTCTTATTAAATATTCTATAGCAATATTCCAACATTACAATAAATAATTTAAATGAACGAAATAATGGATCTTTCTACATGATATTTCTAGTAGAATGTTCATTGGATTTTTCTTGTGGAATTTTTCAATGGAATTTTTTATATGAATTTTTTAGTTGAATTTTCAAGTTTATTTACTAATATATTTTTAAAATTGATTTTTCTTGTAGAAATTCATACTAGAATTATCCAAAAGTATTTTCAAAAAAAAATTCTAAAAAGATCATTATATTGTAATTAAGTGTAATTTTTCACATAGTTTGAAGTTGATTTTAAATCAGATGTTTTTATGGATTTTTCAGTATAATTTTCCAATGGATATTTTTATTGGATTTTCCTGTCAAATTTTCCATTATATTCTTCCTTGTAAAATTATGATGGAGTTTTTCATTGAACATTTATTATCATTAAAAAGAAATAATTTTCACATATAAGAATTTATTTCACCCTAAACAATTTGAAATTCAATTAAAACATTATTGATTTGTTATACCATTGAATAATGATATTATAAATATGTAATCTAAAAAATAATGAGTTTCTATTTCTTTAAAAAACACATGCTTTTTAGATATTATAATTTCTTATTTCATTTATATTTAATAAAGGAATTTATTTTTACTAAATAAATATTTTTGATGACATGCGTGAAAAATATGTTTTGTATGACCCAAAAATAAGTGTAATTTTTTACCATGTAATTTTATTTAATTTAAAATAATTATATTTTAAGAAACATATTTTTTCAAATGATTTTATTAATTGATTTATGATGTTTTATTAAATATTAATAGAAATTTTGTTGTCATAATGATAGAAGGATTAATAAATTTTTATATATTTTTTTTAAAAAAATTGTATTTTTCTTTTTTTTAGGAAAATAATTTTAAATTAATATTTTTTAAAATATAAAATAATTTTATTATTTTAAAATAAATTAAAAACATTATAGGTAAAAATTGTTAAATAATTTCATAAAACATTTTTTATTTTTTATGCAATAAATAATTTGAAATATGTTATTTTGTAAATATTTAAAAAATATCGAGATTTTAAAATATAAAAAAATTCGTAAATTCTCCAAGAATTATTAATTTATATACATGAAACAAATATAGAATGGTTATTAATTTGTCAAATAATATGAATTTTTTATTATTATACCAATTTTATTAATTTTTTTTTGGGTAAAAAATCTATTGCATATTTTTTTGGATTGGGATAAATCAATCGATTTCAAAATGTATGAGGCATTGATTTTTTTATTTTACATTTGATATATGTATATTACAACTAGAATAATCTTTTTTATATTGGATATTCATGTTGTATTGAATTATATGAGATTATTCTGTACATAGATGATCATAAATAAGGCTATATGGCTACCCCAACTCATAAATCAAGGTGGCTTCACAAGTAAAAACATTACATTCAAATCATTTTACATTATAATATTCATCAATTTTAATAATTATTTTTTCAACAGTGTTTCAGTGAATCGATTTTGAAGAATGTTTTATCATGTCAGGTAAAGGTATCCATAATCAAACACTGGTGATTTTTTTTCAAAATACATAAAATGTTATTATGATAAAAAAAATATTTTCACAAAAATTAATTGGTTGTTGTGTTATGATTGTGAGTATTTGTTGTAAAAACAATTCCATAGCCAAAGGTAGATAATTGATAACCTTTGAGGCTATGAATTTATTTTTATGGAATTATCAAAACTGGATAATATATAAATATATATTTCGACTCTTTACATGTCATCATTGTGAAATCATAATGTTATTTAGGTAGTAGTGGATCAACTAATTAAGTTGTCTTACTTCTTACCCATTATAGAAATATTTTTAAAGCTGTATTTGGGTATGTTGAAAGTGTAAGGACTCATGAACACTATTTTTTTCTAGTTAAATATTATTAAAAATGATTATCTACATAAATATATAAATTAAATGTATGTCATATATATTCAGGAGAATGTGCTTTGAGTTTATGGATTAGATTTCAAAATACAATGGGTGAATAAATTTTTTTGGTATAAGACAATTATAATAATAATTATCAAGAATAAAATTATGTGGATATCTTGAGGTGAGGTATGGTAGATAATACCAATCACATGTATATTGGGTTATGATAGGTTAGCGGTAACTTTTATGACCTAGTCATTTACATGACATACCGAAAATATTTTATTTAAAATAATAGGATGATTTTTGTTAAAATAAACATAAATAATATGTAAATTATAATAAATGAACAATAATGTATGCGATTATATATAAATATCCTTAATAGTTTCTCAAAGGTTAGTAAATCGATGATTTGAAAATTTGGGATATTTATATCCCTATTATGTGATCCCTTGTGAGAATAAAAAATAGATTAAATAAGTGACTTATTTCCTAGTGTTACAACTAATGTGCAAAGTTAATGGTTATATTTTTAATATTATTGAACTAATAATGTATCAAAAGAATTCATATCATTTTTTAAATAAAAAATATATTTTTCATTGAAGGAAATGTTTTTCCTTATTGATAAACTTTTACGGTTTTGATCAATGAGAGAAAATTCTATGATTAAAAATAATTTTTTTAGTTTTAGTATTATAATGAAATGAAAATGTTCTAGATAAGACATAAGGTATATATAGATACTATTATATTGAACTAATTAATGAATATTTTTCGGGGTGATAAATCAACTTGAATTTTAATGGGTTTAATATCCTATAATGGTGAAATTTTGGGAATCCTTTATTATTTTATGTATGTTTTTTATTTTTGGATATTTTTTTGATAAAATATAATGTTTGGATCAATTTTTAATAGATGTGTGATTTGGTTCATGATTAACTGAACATGTGGACGGACCAGTAGAGTTTTCTTTTATGGGTAATTTCCTCGAATGGTTAGGAACATAGTAACGAAAATATAAAGGTTCAATTTAGGGGTAGTAGGATCTCATAAATAGAAAAATAATTAAATTAACACTTCTATTTACCATAAATTATTTTTTATTGATATAATATCCTCGGATAGTTTGTTGATAGATTAATAAATGATGTGGGTTAACCATGTACAACAATTAAAATTTTTATTTTTATTTTAAAATGCTCTATTTTTTCACCAGTCCCTGTCATTAAATGTCTGAATTGAATTTGGAAAATCCAATGAAATTTTAGAGTGATTTAATTTTTTTCCCTTTCTTTCAGTGAATCTATTTTTAATGAATAAATGGAGTGACAAAATATTGAAAGTAAGTAATCATCAGTTTATGATGAACTTGGATATCTCTATTTATCTCATCTATATATCTCTCTTGAGAAAATGATATAGTTATTTAGATTATACAAGAATTATATATTTCATCTAAATCATCTTTTACCAAGGTATGAATTAAAGGATCAAATTAAGAATTATATTTAAAAATATAAAAATATATGATTTTTATACTTTTCAAAAAATGTAATAGGGAAATATTTTTAATATATTTTATGATATTTGTTGATGTGTTTAAATTTTTTTGATTAAATTACTCTTGAATCATGAAGAAATAAGATTCACAAGATACTTGAATGTTGAAAAATAATTGAAACATGACTATTTTTTTAAAAAATACATTGTTTTTTGAAATATCTATAATTGTATAATTTTCATAAAAATATTCTTTTTTACATATCATTTTATGATTTAAATGTATATAGTTTTTATAAAAATGGTTTTTAAATAAAAATAGAATAAAATAATTTACCAAAAACAACTTTTTTAAATAAGAAAATCAGATATCATATAATAATTTTAAAAAAATTAAAATAAAAATCCTCAAAAATTAATTCATTGAAACTTATTCATAGACTTATAATATAAAATACAATTAAATTTAAAAATTACACTTAGTACAATAAAAAATAACTATATATTAAAATGTTTGACACATTGTTTGTTTGACTATATAAAGTCAGGTTATTCTTAAGACCAATTAAAAAAACCATTTAAAATAAATTTTTAATCATAAACTAATTTTATAGTCATTCTGAATACATTACATATTGGATTTAGTTCACATTTATTACTATATTTTTAAATTTCATGAGTTATCATTATTCTAATATTTTACAAGAACACGAAATCATGTTCTTAATTTTCACCTTATTACATTTATTAAATATTTATTATTATATAAATTATTTCCCTATCATTACAAAAAAAGATGTTCGATTGAACATCCAGTCATTATTAACTATTAAAAATTACCATTTTTCATTTTTTTTAATATTTAAGGACAATCTATGTTTTCTTATTCAGTGTTAACCATTTTACAGATGATTTTAGTCACTTTAAAATATATATAAATAACCATTCTGAAATTATAACCACACCTAATATCAAATTAAAAGTTTTTCATTCATGAATCCGATAAAATAATCAAAAACATTTCGTTATAATTTTGCAGAAATTTTAGTTCCTCTTCTTGGGGTTGACCATACCACATGTTTTTTGTTATATTTTAAAATAATATTTATTTCCATGAAATTCCAACCATATTAAAATTTTAATTGATATTTTTTTATTATTTAATGTAAAAAATTAATTAATGATCATTTTCCGAGAATTTCTTGATGATCATAGATTTTTGGATTGTGTTGTCCATTTTACTTGTATTTTTAACCACATTTAAATCATTAAAATGGAATTTTGATAATTATAGCCACACAAAACATTTTGTTAATGTGTCTTGTATCCATATATATCTACAATTAATCAAATTTAATTTCCATCTTTATTCCTGGCAATTTTTTATTTTTTAATCAATTTTTATTTCCAAGTTTATTTTTACTCAATTTTCAAAATATATATTCTTTTTTGGTTTTTATGATCACACTGCATGTTGGATTAAAATAATTTTTACTCATATATGTCACAAATTACTTGATGATCATTTTCCTAGTATTTCATATAGATATAATATTGTTTTACCACTTTTCATCATTTAATAACACTTATTAGATACTTTCAATCTATTATGATACACTTCCAATTATTTTAAGCAAATAATGAATCTGATTAATGTGTTATTTATTCTTACATTTAATAAATTAATTTTCCATCTTTGTCTTTTAATTTCTTGAATCTCCGAGGTTGTATTTTGGTTTTAACCATATATTTTATTTTGAATCATTTTTATTCAAATATAAGTTTTTTGTCAATTAGAACACACTGCTTATTGTAATGAATTTTGTTTCCCAACATGTCAGAAAATAATTAATGATTATTTTCATAATATTTCTTTTCAATACAAGAAATTTTTATTAGATTTAATTATTTAATGGGTTTTTTAAAAAACCTTTGAATCTATAAAAAATCACTAATTATCATTATAATAATTCCAATTATTCAATTGATTTATTTTTTATTACTATATATCAGAAATTAACTGATATTCTTTTTCTATGATTTAATAAAAAATTGTGGTAATTTTATTAGTTTTTTATCTCTTGATACATTTTTTGAACACCTATTTATATATATACACACTTATTATTATTCTGAAACACATAATGAGAAATCATATGTTCAATTTTTATTTAATCCATTTTTAATTAATTGTTAATCTAATCCTATTTTTCATTAATTATTATGACACCAAAAAATAATATTTATTTTTTCATTCCAACATCCCATAGAATATTCAATGATTATTTTACAAATATTTCACAACAACCTAATATTTTTTCTTATTTTTGACCATTTCAGGAATTTTGTATACACTTTTACATATATGAAAAATAATAAATTATCATTTTGACCACAATAATATTGATATGTCATTTGTTCCAACATTCCATAAATCAATCGATGACCATATTTCAGTGGTCTCATGATAATATAAATATAGATACTAAAATTGTTTTGATATATAATTATTTTTGGGGTTTTGGTTTTTAAAGTGTGATTAATGGTGGTTTGGGTCTTAATATATGTGTTTAATCCTTTAGAGTAGATAAATAAATTATATTAATCCTAACATGTCGTGGTTGGTCTAGTTTCCTCATGTTGGAGGTCCTGGTCATGGTGGTGTGGTCTTTTTTCTGGGAAAGATGATTTTTGGATGTGTATTCCCCTTTATAGTGTTAAATACTTCTTCTTTTATAACCATAATTTTTTACCATTTTCACTCTAGGACTGAATGTGGAATCATTACCTTCCATGAGGAGGAGGAAAATTATTGTGGTTAAGAAAACATGGTTTAGAGAACACCACATTTCATATTTTTTATATGGAAATAAATATATTGGAAAAATATTATTATGGTTTGTGGTGTTCATTCCTTAGTTCTATAAAATACACATTTTAAGTAATGAAATGAATAACATAAATATTGGTCTCATTCTTTAATGTGATCTTTATTTCATATTAGTGTTGAAAGAGTGAAACCATGTCATGGTTTGTTATCACTACACCATGGTTTTAGTCCTTGATCATTTAATTTAAATTTAGAGAAACTATTCATTCAATTTAGTTCTACTATCCGTCTAGAAATGATATGAAACTAGGGTTACTCTTCATGATAAAAATGGATTTCTTTTTTTGCTTCTCAACTCCTTAACATTATGATATCCATCATTCTGGATCTAAGGTAACTTTTTCATCTTTCTCCCACTATTTTCTTTTTTATATTCTCATATTATTGTGGTAGTTCATATTGTATGGTTTAGATAGAGAATTTAAAATTTAATGTTGGGTTATTGTTGTTTTATATGATAGATAGAAGATCATTTCATGTTTTTGTGCATTTGATCATTATTTTTCATCTCTTATTATTATTGTGTTGTCTTAACATTAATTCAAGGTATGCGATTAAAATTATCTATTTTATTTTAAAATATTAATTTATTTTTAGAATAATTTAGTTTTTATTTGGTTAAGCTGATGGAATTTTCCATATAAAAAATAAATAATTGAAGTAAATTAAGAAGGAAGTGGGCCAATTTTTTATTACATTTTTTGACATTAATGCTGTTTTTATTGTTGATTAATAACTATGTAAAAAAATTGTGATTACTTTTATTTTGATTGTTTCAAACCATGTTTTCATTTTTTTGATCTAATATAAATATGTTAATTTATAATAAAATTATATAATATAATTTTATTTTATTTTCCTATTGATCATAAATTGATAATTTGATTAAGAAGGTTTTAATTGATGGAATTTTAAGTATATTATTATTCTATAATTATGTTTTTGACATGTTATAATGATGGAAGAGGTGATTATGTGATTTAATGTAGTAGTAGTTTGATATCGTTGAGCTGGTTTGGTGTGGTTTTTTTGTGTAGGATAAGTATATGTAATTGTGTGGTTTTTATTTTCTTTCTTGATTCGATGGATTGATAAATTTTGTGTATTTTTTATGTTGAAGTAAATGAATGATATAGTTTCATGATGATATTATTGAAAGAATTGAAAAAATTCAAACATTTATGTTTTTTTAATTGTTGAAATACTAATTAAATTCAATTATCGTGGTGGAAATAATACTTTATAAATAAATCTGAATATTGAAATTTATGGTAATCTATTAATGGATTGTGTGGAATGAGTGGTTGTTGAAATTAATTTAGTTGATCAAATTATTGTTTTTGGTAAATTATTAATGTGAAATTTTTGTTTAAATGTTATATTGGAAGACATTTTTCTGTTATTTCATTGTATCTATATGGATGTCGAGTTGCTTTTATGCATGTTTATTGTTTTCAGTTGTTATTTTCATTGTGTGGCAGGGAAGGTCCACTAATGGGATGTGGTTATTGAGGTGTTTGGATATAAAGTTTTATCTATTCATTATAATTTTTTATTACTTAGAAACCTCCACATGAATCAAGTACTATAACTAATAATCATTTTAATTTTAGGGTTTTGTGTGTTCACCCAACATCCAATATGTGGGTGATATTTATTCCTGACATCTACCATATCTCCCACTTATTTATAGAAATTTTTTGGTTCTGCATCCATATAGATGTAATTTGGTTATCAGGTAGTAATATGTTATTTGGATTTGGGATATGAATTTTTGGTGTGTAGTAGTGATGTGTTATGTGGTTGTGGCCGGAGGATATGGTAAGGGATAAGAGAACTAGTACATTTTCCATTGTGATTTGAGGGTGAAAGGATTAGTTAAGAAGTTGGTGTAAGGTAAATTTTACTCAATATATTTTCTTCAGTAATATATTATCCAAATTATATATGGATCTAGTTAGGTATATTTAGTGAGATACATTTTAGTTTCCATGTCATATGTAATGAGTAGGCTTAACAATTTTTTCATTGGGAATTTAGTAAACATCAACCATATTTGTATAAGAGTTTCTTAATATGAACCTATATAGCATATTTCTATGCTCACAACTACATCAATATATATATTTTACATATAAATGTCAATATATTGATCAGTTTTGAAATTTCTAGCTCATGGTGTGGGGTTTTATTAGAATTGGAGTTAATACTGTAGTATTCAATTTATTTTGTTACTTTTAATTATCGATTCATTTATTTTTTATTAAAATACATGAATTATGCATATGGTTATGGGATTCACTTTATTTCTAGAGATGGTGCTGATAAGTGTTTCTTTATTTTATATGGACTAAAAAATGGTAATACAACCCATAAAACATGATTTATACCAATATTGTTAGCCTCCAACTCAGGGCCTATTGAAGGAAGAATACTGAGATCACTCTTATATTAAGTATTGGGATGATATTGGATCTAGTGGAGTTGGTCGATGAAGCTATGTAAATTTGGTCATTTTTGATCGATTTAAATATATTTTTTTTAATAAAGTATATCTATAAAAAACTAATTTTTTTTCTTCCATTCAAATTTTAATTCATTTTAAAAGGTATTTTTTCCTATATATTAGATATTTTTCGATGATAATTTCTCTATAATTTTTAAAAAAATAGAAAATTGTTTGATATTTATTTAATCACATTATATTTTGACCACACTATAGAACATGTTGAATTTTCATTTGTTAATATATGTCACAAATTAATCAACAATCATTGCCTTTAAATTTGAAAACAATTAGAAGTCATTTACTTGTATATGTATGTATCACTAATTTTTTAATCACTCTTTGATTTTAAAATAATTTTACTGTTTCATGCAAAATGTTCAATTAAATTCACTTCAAATACTAAAATTGTACCTTAAATATGGTTCTAAAATAAAAAATTAAATATGAAAAGAGTAATAAAACACACCTCTTGTGTCTGGTGTGTCAGGCACCTAATTACAAACAGACTGATGATACTAGTAACTAGTTTAAAATAGAGCCTAAAGTTATATAATAAAAATATTGATATAAATTATTATCAACATAATTTCTATAATTTTTATCCTACGATACTTTCAACAATGCATCATTAATGGGATCATGTCCTTATCTATGATATAGCGCCGGTACCACCTCTATAAGTGACCCCAAACATGAGTATCTCTTCATATAATATATCTTTATCTATAAAAACAAAGAATATATCGTATCATTCATAGATAATAACATGGAATTATCCTTATCATATGCTTACATCCTTTCATTTTGGCATGCACCTATCACCTTGGATCAAAAAACTGTATGATATCTTGTATGTGTTCCACTGGTGAATGAATTTTTATTTTACATTGAAAATTTACCTATCACAAATTCACTACCTTTATATTTATAAAACTTCAAATCATATAGCATAGATTTAACATCTGGTTCATCACTCAATGTACCAACAAATCACTTAGAGTTCCATTAGGTCACGTTATTAATGTTTTTTTTGTTTTTTTTTTCTTAGAAAAATAAATAAATAACGAAGATTTTAATTTTAGAAAAATATTAATCAAAATAAATTCATGAATATAGATTTAAATAATGTAATATATATTCTATTATTAGTATTTATTAGTTTACATGTTTTATTCTATCATAGATCTCAAAAGATTTCCTAAATATCTCTCATCTAAATGTAACCCAGATTATTGTATCCATATCTGCAATTCATGGATGATGATTATTGAATTTAATTCAGTAATTCACTCATATCATCTTCATTTCATAATTTTTATAGACCTCGAGGGAAGTACAATATTACCCTAGTCTTTATCACGTGAAACATATAATTTCTTAGCATGTTTCCATTAAGAAACTAATTCTATGTAAAGAAAATAAGTTTTTATATCCAGGGCCTTGAAATATTCCCAATATAACAACCCATTTTTTCAATTTTATACTAAATAGATAAATAAAATGAAAATTAAATATAAAAATAGTAAAATATGTAACCTTTAAAAATTTTAATTGAAGGAAACTATCATCGACCCTCCATCACACAGCAGATTGAATCCGCAAAATAAAAAATGATAAAGAAATAGTTATAAATAATAAAACTAAATATAAAAAATCTCTCAAACAAACCATAGGGGGTTATCCATCCTATAAAATGTATTTCAAAATAGAGGGATAAAAATACCATAAATTATATATTGAAAATGATAATACAAGGAGTGATAAAATCTAGACTAGTCCTGGTTTAATTCCCATGTTTTGAAACCTAATTCCAAAATATAACTTCTTCTTATTCTTCATATAGGTGTCTATGATCTCCCTTAGGTTTCATAAGATGTCACTACCCAACTTAAATGGGCCCGGTCTACAACTCCCCAAGCTCACCTCCAATTGGTCAGGGGGTGGTGACTAATACTGAGTAGGCATATCACTCATATGGGAGGACTTTCTCTAATTTACATATATGTAGGAACCCACAAA
Organism: Viscum album; assembly: GCA_963277665.1. NCBI lineage: Eukaryota > Viridiplantae > Streptophyta > Magnoliopsida > Santalales > Viscaceae > Viscum > Viscum album. Next base: position 944,406,809 of record OY728129.1, read on the forward strand.
CACCTCCATGAAACAATGTAGAGATATAATAATATATAAACTAAAATCCATTTATACTTTTTTTCCAAACCAGAGTACAATGAATTGAATAAAGAAAAGGGGAAAACATTCCTAGCAAAAAATATAAAAGCATACATCCTACTTAGAAGGATTGGAGTGCTATAAAATGAAACTTCTGAAAAACTCCTCATACCATCTTCAGAAAACACTTCGTTCAGTATATCTCACTAATTTATAACTTCCTTAATTCCTATAAGGATTCCTCCAAAAGGCGTGTAGTCTAAAAAAGAGATAACATGTGTAGGAAAACTAGTAGAATGTTGAGTATAACAATACATAAAAGGTACCCCCAAAACCAAAAATAAAGTAAGAATATAAAAGGAAATAGTCTGCTAAACATAGAAAGAGGAAATACAATCGAGAGAGAATTTTAATGTTAAACCATCCTCAGGTATACATGACTAGTTAGTTCAGTCATTAGGGGGTGTAAACCCAAGCACAAGACAACCCCACAAGGACTCCCATAATAACCTAGATATACTCATCTCAGAAAACATGTCTCATGATGTGTTAACCTCATATCCAGCTACTGGATTCTCCTTGAGGCTCTAAAGGAAACATAAAACCCTGATAACACACTCCATGAGCTCAACTATCACACATGGAACACATATGAGAGATATACTCCGTTGGGAACAACTCTATCATTCCTGATGTTATGTCTGATAGAATTCACTTCATTGTACACAAATCACTAGGTCTAACCGGAGTTCCTAGCACTAGAGGTTCTTTGAACACTAACATGTTCCTTGATAAAGATTGTCAAAACCCTGGTAGATATGTCCTACCCTAAGCACAACACATAGTTAAGGGATCAAAACTCAATATTATTCACCACATGCACCCTTTATAACGAGATATAATAAAGGGACCCTCACATCCCAATTGTCCTATAGTTGATGGATTAATATCTCCTAACCATATTATTAAACCTATATCACTCCTATATGGATTGTACAATACATCAATCTATTGTGGGGGACTATATCATAACCAGGTTGTTCACATATCTAGTAGAGGGTCCCCTCTTCATAATTGTACTCAACAATTTAGGGATCTCCAACTCCAATGGAAGACCCACTCCCTGCCACAACTCGAATACAGGGGAGTACTACTCCATAGATGAGGACCTGAACCCTATAATGATAAGGGAGTACCACTAAATGTTTAGAGGAATTTAACAATGATAAAATAGGGGAGTGAAACATCAGGGATAAGGGATGTGCACCCTTGTCTGATAGTGGAAGTACCAGTATGTGGATAGAGGACGTGCACCATGGTACAATAGGGGAGTACCACTGTACTAGTATTATCACACTGGGGGACTCACATCTAGAAAAGATAGGTGAGTACCGACACCAGGATAGAGGACCTGCTCCATATTAGGACATGGGGTACTATCTCTATGTGGAAGCATGCAAAGAGAACCTACACCATTGAACGACATGGGATTTCCAACCCCAATGAGAGATAACTCATAGCCTAACACAATATGAGAGTACCCACTCTATATATATATCACATATGAAGAAAACATTCCCTAAAAAGTAGGGGAGTACCATATATATAGATAGAGGACCTGCACCCTAGCCCAATAAGAGAGTACCTACACTATTGGGAAAATGGTTATTGAGGCCCCACACCTAGGCATAGTAGGGGTGCACTATTTTGAATATAATTTACAAAACAGGGAACTCATGCATCAGAACCACAGGGGAGTACCATTGCTGAGAGAACTACCAAATGGGTAAATAACCCACATCCACAATATGGGGAGTCCAATATCTACTAATGTAGTGAGGTAAGGGAATCATACTCTCTTAGGAAATTGGGGTGTATGAGTATCAACGTCTCCCTCTATGAACACACCGATCTATAGCATCGATCAAGAACCAACTAATAGACTATCACACATATCATACCTCACATCACAACAATATCATGAGTAGGAGACCCGTTCCCTGATACAATAGAGTAATATTACTCTACCATCTTAACATGTTTTGGGGACACACATCCTAAGGTGATAGGGAAGGGTGACAACCTCGAAATCAGCCATGTTATCTAACTTAATCACTACATAAGAATAAGTACTTATAATGTAGTGTCATGCACCAACAACTCCACATCATATATTTTATACCACTTAAGATTCCACCATCACATTCTATGAAGAATGGTTCTTAAGATAGGCTACTCACAAGCAATAAGATGATCCCTTTAGAAAGAGATATGTAAGGTGAATGATCAAAATGAAGTACACGACAAGAATTGGGGTCTATATGGTGTGTGAACTGACTCACTCACCTGAATGTGCCCTCCATTTTAATGGTTTGTCTAGCCATGTAGGTGTTTACAACATGAAATTCCTGTACATGATGTGTTCTAGTTAATATATGAATTGAGGATGAGGCTCTCTAGGCCTCTCAATCCCACACCAACCATGCACCTGGATTCATAAATATTCTTATAAATATTCCAAATTCATATAGGTCAAAACCTATTTCATTAAAGTTTCCTAACTCATATATTTTCATCCCCAAAAATAAAATTCCCAGGCATAAGGAAATTAAACTAATCTCTACACTAGAACTCGCATCATTGTGATCTCACATGGGTTCACATTCTCCTAAAAAGCACACACTCAGGGGAACTGCCAGGTCCAAACCACATTCACACCCATATCTAACCAGGTCAACATCAAGAAACAAGTGATAACATGTATCCTCAGCTGTAAAAGGTAAAAAAAACTATCACTGTGGCCCAACTATAGTTATAGGGTATAGTGGTACACAACCTTGTTAACCTAAGGTAAATACCACATAACTCCGTAGTTCCCATCCACTAGGGATGAACTACAACATGACCACATCAAGTTTCCTTAAATAAGGTTTGATTCTGAGAATGCATGGTTACAAATTAACAAAATTGGTCTTACTATTTTTAAACACTAGTTCTCACCAGTTCCTTCATCTATGAAACTATAGTTGTAACATAGGTTTCCAAACTAGAAAACTTTCCAACCTGCAATTTCCATCCTGGCTGAGTATGTATGATAGGAAACCACTAAAAATACAAAAAAATAATGGGATATGACTTTTATACTATGGAGTCAATTTATTAAAGTATCTCCCTCAACCATGGATGCCATTTATAATGGTATAGTGGAAACACTCCACTGGAAACTTTAAGACATCCTCTAACACCACATCACACAACCCCATATTGACACAGAAGTCTAAGGGACTCATCCTCCACACCTTGATACTATCTTCTTTACGTGGTATAGACTCACCCTTGTAGTTTTGATCACAAAAAAATATACATCTCAGTGGGAAAAGCATCACTCTTCTCTATGAGTCCAAAAATACATCAACAACACCAACACAAGGATCTAAAAATTCCCCATGTCAACCCTATTAAACCTTATGATAGAACCAGAAATAAAATAGTTCCTCACTAAATTGTTTAACAATTTATACTATAGAACATAGAAATGACATAGGGTGTACCCTTATTAATCCTTAGAGCCTTCGGGTCAAAGGCCTTTATGGCCTGCAGTAATCTTATCCCCCATAATCCATCTCCCTAAACCTGATATAGAGAACTTGCGAGTGGTGGTGAAAACAACATGAATTTCCTTCCAACTCCCACTACTCTCCGATATCCCTACCATGTCTACCATCTTGTGTGGATCCATGTCCAAATTATTCTTCTACCAAGATGTTATGACAACTATCTCCCTCTCAGATTCACAGTGGGTCCTAAAATCTCTAGAATGATATAAAGACTTGTCACAAGTGTAATAGTTCATCTCTTATGGATGGCTTGATCCCTAGTGTGGCTCCTATTATATACACATTGAAGCCTGAGTGTGTATATAGATATGAATCCTACGTCATGATCTTATCATCAACCGTTTTCCAACTACTGTTGACATCTTAGCCAAGTAACCACAATTGTGGGCCAGATCATCATGTCCTTTTTACAAGAATACCTCTACTACCGTATCTGTCTCATATACCGCCACATAATATGGAATCCAAGAGGAAACCAAACCTACATGGATATCTCTATGGAGACCCAGTACAATGGTTTGATCATTAATAATGCGTCTCGAACCAAATATATGGAGTATCTTGAGAGGTTTTTGAACCTCACCAAGTACTCTTACAGGTTTATGATACCTTTATGATGATGTAGAACCTCCTAGATACACATTAATCTCATTTTGGATTGATTAAACTCTTCCCTGAAGACCCACTCAAACTCCACCCAAGTGATCATTTCCTCTTCATGGTTCCACATAACCGGACTCTACTATTTCCCAGACAAAAACTATCGTATGATCACTCCTAGGACCACCATCTAACCACGAGGTGTCCTCAAAAGTCCGAATACATGTGTCACTACCTCAATCCATTCATCATAACCATGGGGTCCTAGATCACCATGATATGTCATATTTCACTACCTATAAAACTCATGTAGGATACTCATCATGCATGCATCATCACCTTGAAATACCTGATCAACCAGCTACTCAATGGTTGGTGGATTGACTAGAAGAACAATGATAGGTACTTCCTCATAACCCATGCACTATACCAAAGCCTCATAAAAGGGTGGATCTTCATCACAATCAAGTCATGGAACCATGTTTGGCTATCATCATAGAGGCGTCCTGAAATAGAATCAAGGAATTCCATGGTCAAAGAGTATTTATTGGGATCTAACTTAAGAAGGAAAAGGAACCCACAATGTAGTCTTATATGATGCATGTACCATTATTTACTTGTGACCACTTTTCTAATGAGTAGAGTTGAAATGCAGGTTATTAGAGTCCTTGTGAATGGATACATCTGGCTACCCACAAACACCAAAACCATTGGACATAGATACTCACTTGAAAAACCATAACACTATTTCTATATAACTAATTAAAATATGAAGAAACTATTGTTTAAATGTGGAAATAATCTCTGATTCCACTCTTTGAATACCCAAAAAAATGAGGCCGGGGCTGCAACTCCCCAAGATAGCCTCCAATAATCTTGGGGCTGGTGACAAACACAAACTAGACATATCACACATATGGGAGGACTTAGCCTAAAATAGTTATATACACTCACCCACAAACACCGACGTGAAACATTGTAGATTTATAAAAATAGTGAAAATAAAATTAAATTATACATATATTCCAAAATATAGTACAACATAAGTAATGAAGGATAAAAAAGGGAAAAAACATCAAACCTAAACTATAAAAGTATTTAACCATCTCATAAATAGTAGCTCACTATAAAATGGAACTTCCAAAAAGCTTCTTATCCCAGCTCCAGTAAACACCTATGTGGGTCCAGCTCACTACGATCAACCTACCTATAGTTCTCCAAGGATTTCGCTAAAAGGCCTTTGGTATGTACAATACAGAACACATTTAGCAAAATACCATGCAGGTGTGAGTATTACTATACTAAGTAGGGGCTCGAAAACCCCAAAAGAAATGGAGAAACTTTATGGCAAATTCCACACAAACTAGATGGAGGTAACCCAATCGAGAAAGAAACTCAATATCTGAACATCCTCAAGTATACATGAATATTCATCTTAGTCCACAAGAGGTGTCAAACCATACATGTGACAACAACACAAGGACTCCTAAAGTCACTTTGATATAATCATCTTAGACTCAATGTCTCCATAGGTTCTAAAATCAGATCCACCTACAATATTTTACTCAAGGTTGAAATGTTAACAAAAAACTATGGGAAAAGAACCCATTATCTCAATCATCATAGATGGCCCCCATCACAGAGATATACTCTATCGAGAACAACTCTACCATTCCAAATGGTGTATCCTAGGGAACACGTTCCATCAAGAACAACCCACTATGTCCAAAACTAGTGTCCAACACTATAGGTTCTTAAAATGCTAACATGTATCATGTTTATAGTCCCAATAACTCAAGTGTAAAGGCCAGACCCTCCCCACTAAAAATAGTTGTGGGGGTACTGCTCTAGATTTTTCATCGTGTACATCCCCCTAATAAGAGAGAACAGAGGCACCCACACAACACTATGACCCTAAAACTAAGAGAGTACTACATATTTCCATCCCTTGAAACCTTTTTCAATCCTTTAGATTGTGTCCTACACTTCAATATATTGAGTTTGTACTAAATTATAATCATCTTTCTCACGTAAATATTGGAGGGGCCCACTCCTCATAACAGATATCAATATCTAAGGGAGATCTAACTTTAATGAAGGACCTACTCCCTTCCACTACTCAAATATGGCAGAGTTCTACTCTATAGATAAGGAATCTCTCTTTGGTACGATAGGGGAGTACCACTCAAAGGATAGAGCATCCGAAACCTAATATAATAGGATAGTGATACATTGTGGATAGAGGACCCACACCCTATTCCGACAGGGGAGTGAAACTATATGGATAGAGGAACATCACCGTTGTATGGTGGGGGGGGTGTTCCACTCTACCACTATTATCACTAGGGGGACATGCACATTGACATGAAAGGGGAGTATTGACCCAGGCTAGAGGACCTACTCCCTGGTACGATGAGGGAGTATTATATCTTCAAGGAAACACATATAGATTACTATACCCTAAAACAATAGGGGATTTTAGACCCCAAGGATAAAGGACCCTCACCAAAAATGATAAAGGGGGACCCACTCTATATATATGTTACATATGGAAGAACCAAACCCAGACTTGGAAGTGTAGTATTGACTAAAAAAATATAGGACCCACACCCAAGTCCAATAGGGGGTACCTACTCTAAATGAAAAATGGATATAGAGGGAACACACCCTAGAACTGTAGGGGATCGTTGTCTCCAACTACATGAATGATATGTGGAACTAAAACCCTATTTGGATAGGGGAGTTTCATCCTCAAGGGAACTACTGCATGGGTAGAGAACCCACACCCAAATTGTGGGGTGTCCCATCTCTACCGAATAATATTGTTAAGGGAAACCCATGCCCTAATTACATAGGGTACTATTGGTAAAAATGTCTCTCTCTGATAACCACAACGTTCTATTGCATCATTCATGCACTACTGAAGGGAGAGTCATTCTTATCAGACCTCACGTCACAAAACAAAAACTGGTAGGGGACCCGTTCCATGATACAATAGGGTATCATTTCATTTTTGGTCTAAAGAGTCTAGGGGACCCACATACTAAGGTGATATGGATGGGTAACGCCCCGACCCTAGTTACCCATATTTGGTGTGTTACAGCATTACATTAGCATGATAAAAAAATATCAAGTCTCAAATGACAGATTAGTTTAGTAGATTTGGAAATACAATATACATTCGTAAGTTTTACATTAAATTATAAAATAAAAAACTACAAAAACATATTCTCCATAGGCCACACTCATATACCTTATACAATCCCTGCATGTCAGTCATAATATACTTCTTTGAATCTTCTAAAAGATAAAACATAGAAAGGGATGTGCTCAGATTCTCAGCAAGGATAACAATATAGTGAAAACATTCATAAATATGCACAAACATTTAAAGCAATGTAATAATAAAACAAAATCCTTTTAAACTTGAAATTCAGCCTAATATGGAAATTATAAAATAAAATAATGACATTTAAATATTCACATGGATATTATACTAGTCAAATAATCACATGAAATATCAACAATCACTTTCATAATGATAGAATGCATAATTCCAGACTTTATAACCACATATTCAAGGACTTGTGCCTAGTCTACAAATTATATTTTGTCAAGGCCTTGTGACAAGACACTAGTTTGTATCATGTGACCTACCGATGCATTTAGGAGCTATAGTGGGCTCCACCCATCACTTACTAAGTCTAATGCATTCCTTAAATGAAAAGGTTTAATCATAACATAAACATTCGTGTTAAAACTAGCATAAAAATTGTCAATAATTTATCCATAAACCATGAAAGGTATTCGAATAATACATACATAGTCATACATATCACAAAACCTTCAATAAAATATGGAATATTTGTATCATAATAAATCAACATCAAACAAGCTTAAAATCCATCAAAGGATTTTGAAATACATGAATTCGAAAACTTTTTTAGAGAAATATCTCTTTCTATTTTGAAATCAATTAAAATTAATATAATTATAAAAGAAAAATTTATTGTTGAAAATATTATTATAAGATTGTAATAGATGCTTTGACGATGTTATAACGGTGGAAAATTGCCCCACTCACCGTATAAGTTAAAAAACATTCTTACTATAATTTTGTCAAAAGGGTCATAAAGTACCTTTTTGGAAAATGATGGAAAGATTCATTTAGAAATGTATAAGGTCAAATAAAGGTATAAATGACTTCAACCCATTGTCTGGTAAATAGTAAAAAAATTTGGAATACATTTTTCAGAAACATGGAAGTGGATGATAAGGAGGTCCTAGTAGATACTTACGCAAAAACAACCTCATATAATAAAGTGATTGTGAAATTAACCCTTACCTTGTACTTTTCTTTGGTAGAGGGTACATAAACCTCCTTTATAATTGTTAAATTATTGTTATTAAATTATAAATGAACTATTTACATAAATATTATATCATATATTATCTTCCAATATTTCTTTGTTAATGATATTTCAGCAGTATCATCTTTTCAGGTGTTAAAGGATTTGTTTTCCTTTATATGCATTGTTATGTAAGTAATGCTTGTTACAGATAGGATGTATTTTATTCATATTCAAAATGATATTAAGTCATTAAAAATTATTTTTAATCATCAAATTAAAATTAATCTTGAATGGATACGATGGGAAATGAATCTCATCGCGTTCATGGAGACGGTAATCCGTACGTATGCACGAGCGATAATATCAATATATTTATTTTAAAATCATATATAATTGGATGTTATATCATATATAAAGAATAATTATCATGTTATATTTATTATTTACATCATTTATACTACATTTTTTTACCCATCAAAATGATGAAGTATTTGAATAACAAACTACACCATGACGTGGAGACGGTAATCTGTACTTACGCACGTATGATGACATTGTCATTTATAGGATGGATAGAATAATTAATATGTTTGTACCATTTTTATAATAACATAATAGTATATAGAAGATACTGGATTTATTATTTTAGAATGGAAAAAATAAATAAAGTGGAAGTGGAAGAAGAAAGGAACTTGAAAGTTGTGATGAAATATTTACCTCCTCTTCAGTTTCTTCCTTTTGATTTGATTAAAAGGGATTCCTAGGTTGGCTTACATACTAAAGGAAGGACTCTATAATTAATAAAGGACAGTTGAGAGGATATTTGGGTATGTTTTGGCCAATAAAAATGGCTTTGAATGTGTGAATTTTAGAGAAGGGTAAGTTCCCATTTATAAGATGGGTGAGGGGCACCTTAGAAAAAGATTAAAATATTATTTTATAATAAAATAATTTTCATTTTCTAATGGATTTAAAATGATCTATTTCAAGGATAAGGTGGTTATGGGTTGAAAATCACTCAACCAATAGGTTTTAGACAGGTTTTGGTCACTATATTGACCTTATCGTTTAGATTTAACTCTTAGTTAAATAGTTTGACATTTACCATGTCTCATTGTATTTTTATATTGTATAGTTAATAAACATACTATAAACTTCCAAGAGAACCTAAAGAGGTGTATTAATGAAATATATAATATTACTTAATCCATTTGGCTGAACAATAATATTTTAGGAATAGAATATCTTTTAATGTTATAATATTTGTTTTAAAAACTCTTTTATGTTAATTTTGACACTATTTGGTATTTTCATTTTCATAAATTCATGACAGCATTATTACTTCGAAAAAATTTCTTTCAATCAACCCTAACATGTCATATTATCCTTTAAAATTGGTTTAATTCATTAAAAGTCTAAAATTATACTTATTTGTATATTTATAAAATCAATTATTTTAATCATTAATTAATAAGGTAATTATTGCATCATAATTGTGTCATAAATAAATTTATTTATTTAATTTTGAAAAATTATAAATAAAATACAATTATGTAGTAAATCCATGTAGCTTTATAATAAATATTTATTGTAGAATTTATCTTATGTATTACCCTATATTAAAAATGGTTATGTTATTAAACATTGATTTTAACTCTTTTAACTCTTCTTTAAATAAAATAATAATAAATGTCCTAATCTTATCCGAGTGGAGCTAAAGGACCATATTTTATACATAAGGTTGTTTTTTGTGGAATTAAAATTATCCAATAGAATAAGGAAATGTTTTATGGTATTAATAATATCATTTTTACCCTTAATTACAGTATTTACTATTAACCGTGGTAAATAAAAGTTAGAAGTTACTATTCACCAAAAATTATTTTCATCTTATTGAAGAAACTATTACCTACTGATATCAACCATGTCTCTCAGATTTTAAAAATTCAACTCATAGAAGTGGTAAAATTACATTTTATAGAAATTTGCAAATGCTCCAAGGAGGTGGGTAAAATATGGTAAAAAGTTCAATAAACTTTTTATATATCTGAACACGTCATAAAATGACTCTAATTACTTAAATTGAACCAATATAGGTATTATTTATCTGTTTTTTACATAACATAAATTTAATAAATTTAATAAAATATTTAATTAAAAAGCTAGGTTTAAACAACAATAGAGTGTTTTTTACTATTCATCAAAAATTGAAATTTTCGAAAAAATACAAAAAATTCACCCTAAACTAATTTCGATATTATAAATCAAAAAATGAAGTCCATTTTGAAAGATAAAATTTATAAAATTTTAAAAATTCGGTATTACTGTTCATAATGGCAAGTTTGATTGGTTTTGGTGTGTTTGAACTTGATGTTCTCTACAACACAAGATATTTTATTATTCAAAGGGAAACATACTGTGGAAGCTTGGGGTGTTACAAAAAGTGTTAATGTTTTGTAATAATGATGGATGAATGTTTTAAATAATTCACTTGGGTTAAAATAAATATATAGGATATAATGAAATATATGGAAGGAGTGTATCTCGAATATGACACTCGGGTTCCATACGGACTGGGTGTCAGATGAAAACTCAAAATTTATTCTATTAGAATCATATCCACTAAAATATATTTCTTGGTGTTGAAGAATATAGAGTCATCAAATAATTATATAAGTTTTAATCCTTCGTATTTTGGAATGTTACACCAGTCACCAAGAGGACTAGTTCTGGTAGATATTTAATTTTATTTCCTGGTAGGATGACTATAAATATTGGATTGGAGGCGAATTCTATTTGTATTGATTGTATGGTTTTGTGGAAAGAAGTTATCTACTCCATACTACATATTTTTTATATAGGGATGCGATAAGGGAAACAAGTGTTGTGTATCAGATAGATCTTCCTAAAGAGTGGACTTATAAAAATGAATGTATCTCAAAAGCAGGAAGAAGGAACAATATCTATCATTGTGGAGAACTTCTGCACCATGTACGTACAACCAAAAATATTTTCTAGAGGCATTACAAAAGTTATTCGATTAGAGTGTCTAGAAGGTGTGTCTGGAACGTGTCCCTTATAATCTTATTGGTTAAAATTATCATATGTTATGTTTTTCCATGTAACTAATCCTTATTTCTTTAATTTAAATATTTAGTGTGTCCCCTATGGAGTAGGAATAACATCCAAATTATATTTTCTTCAATTATTCCTTTCCTTTTAATTTCATGTATTGTTCAAACCTTTTTTTAGGGGAGATCATGTTGATAATGATGAGGTTACCACAACTAGAATGTGGATTGATCATAATGGTGGTTGGGGTGACTAGACATACCAATTATAGATTTTTGTCCATGGGGGATGTATTGATTGGAAAATGTAAGTTCCATTTATCAATGTTTCTCGAAAATTTCCAATATTTTGTCTAATAATTTATAGTGTTTCACAACTTTTTTCTAAAAATAACCTGTAAAACCTAGTTTTAAATCTCTAGGTCTCCATTTATCTATAGCTAAAAGAAATTTTAGGTCTCTTTGGAGAAAAAATTCTTTTATATTAATGGTTTGAATTGATTTTTTTAATGTGCAAACCATTATCACTGAAATTTTTTCTTAGAACTCTATATCAACTAAAGATGGATTTTATAAAAAAAGAACCATATTATAATCCATGTTTTATGTAAAGTAAATTTCCTCAATCCACATGGATATATAATTAACTACTACTCTAATAAAATCATTCACCAATGATTTATCAAATGGCCTCATAAATTCCATCCCCAAAATATAAAATATCTATACTTATATAAATAAATATCTATATTATCTCAGGAAATCTCCCATCATTTTCAATCTTCATATAGTTATGATAATATTTAAAGAACATTCTTTCATCCTTGAAAATTATAGTCTAGTGGAAACCACTTAATAAGGCCTTGGTAGTTGTTTTCAAATTTTCATAATTTTTTATACATGAAAATGTATGAAATAGATTCAAAATAGAAAGAAAATCCTCTTCCAGAACACACATATTGATTACCTCAGTATACACTCATTTGTACTATTTATTTATTTCCAAACAAAATGATTCTCATTTTTCTCGAATTTCTTTTTCTCATTCCATGTAATTCCATATAGATTATTTATAATTTCAATGAAATTGTATATTTCAAATTTTATGGTATACCATTAGTTGTGAAAACCAATAATTTATAATTTAGAAAATCACCCTTAATAGGATTTTAGTGATCCAAAAATTAGTCCTCAAATATGAAAAAATGATCAACAACCTAGTTCTTAACTCCCTTCTTATCCTTTAATTCCATATCATACTCTTATTGAAGTAATAACAATAAAATAATCCTCATAATTTATTCCAAATTGGATAACATATATTTTAATATTTAATGATCTATATAAATAGTCAACCTTATCCGATTGAGATAGGGCATGAATTTATCTATTGAATAAATAATAACCAATATCTTCTAGTTAGTTGTTGCGTAATTAAATTATTATAAATTAACAACATACATTCATATTCAACCACAAGATTATTTTTATATATTTTATAAAAATAATAGAAACAATGGTATATTAACTGGTATCTCACATAATATAAAATTTCATTAACCAGAAAAGTGTTGTGATTATGGGTGCGAAGATAATATACTCATTAAATAGAATTAAAATTTCTTAACATTCTTTATCAAACCTGAATTTTTAATATTTTATTAATTTTGAGTATATCGGCTTAAAATTATTTTCAAAATCTTTTATAAACCCTCTATAGATCCCAAAATAACAATGGAAACATCTCATGTCTTTAATTGATGTGGGAAGTGATTGTGTATAAATCACATCTGTTTTGGACTTGCCTACTTTAGTTTCATTCTAGGAAATGTTGTTATGAGAAAATCCATTTTATAACCATAAAATATAATTTTCATTAATCTAGAAGTCAGTTATCCTATTTTAATCCTAGATAAAATCAGATATATTCACTAATCATTATTTAAATGGAAATCATATAACTAAATATTCAACCATGAACACTTCTATAATTGTATCCACCATGTCAAAAAATTAATCCATTCTACATGTCTAAAATATGGAATGTACTCCACACAAGCCTAATGGAATCCTTGAAAAGTTAAAAGTTCCATAAGGACATGTGAATGAGGTTCCATTAATCAACATGATCAATGGATGCTCAGTAATATCCTGAATAACTATCCAAAAATTTTCAATTCCATTTGATACATTATACAATCAAATCAATGAATGGTAGTGTAAAATGGTCTTTCCTTTTTTCTTTTGTAGAAATATTATAGTCAATTAAAACTCTCCATACATTCACTATTATTATTGAGATGTGTTCATCATTTTCATTTGTGATGACATTTGGGCATCCATTCATGGGTAACACATGAATTGGTCCTACCTATGAACAGTTTAGAATGGGGTCGATTATCCTAGAATCAATACACATAATGAAAATTTTATTAAAAAACTCTATCAAGTTTGGATTCAAAATTCTTTATCACTCAATAGTGGGTTTAATTTCATCTTCTATTATATTTATTTTCAAAACAAAAGGATAGATTTATTCCCTTATATCTAACATTTTCCATATATTGGTTGTTTTATTTTTTATTTAATCCTTGATATGTATCATTTCTTGTTCATCTAATAGGTATACTAAAAATTTTAATGGTAATGTCTATTTCTCACATAAATATTCTAATTTTAACTTGGAATGAAATTCCTTCATCTTTAAACAATGTGGATTCCACAAAACTAGTTTCCACACAAAAAGTATCACTATGATAACTATTTATATTATTTCCTTAAAAATTTTCCAAAATCGTGGTTTCTTAAATAAAATTATCATTTAACAGAACCTATTTAGACTATTTAGTATTAGATTGAATATAAAACTCTTTTTCACATCTAGATTGATGATGTTGACTGAAAATAGTCATCTTATTCATGTGAATTCATTACATCTTGAAAAACATTTACAATCTCCATGTCTTCGAAAACTTAATATGTTACCTTCCCTTGTAGTAAATTTATTATGAAACTTCACATCAATGCCCACTCCCAAAAGTACCCCTCCTGGATTATAAATGAATATGATATTATCCCCCAAATCCAACAAAAAAATAGACCATAGGTTAAATACTAGTAATGAGGCTATGAAAAGACATATATGGGGACATTAAATTCATAAATCCCTAGAATATATAATAAAGAACCACTAATAAATTCTATTTGATTTTAAATGAATGAAATATCGCATAAAACTAAGAACATTTTTACTTTCAAATAAAATCTTTCTGTAAATACTAATAAATTCTCTTATAACAATAACCCACAATCACCAACCACTATCTATATGAGTTAGTAAGTTCCATTTAATTCACCAAATCACTAAAAAAATCTTGAAAATTGATATATATATATATATATATATAGAGAGAGAGAGAGATAGAGAGAGAGAGAGAAAGGGGTGAGAATACAAATATACTCATTAGGAATTTCCCCAAAACCACTCATTAAAATATAGAAGTTGTATATTAACATCTCAAAGAATAAATAATTGCACTCCCATGCACCAAAACTAAGACAACTATAAACCAACATCACTAAGGATCACTCTCATAATATCACATCAATATATAGTAAACTGGTATCAAAAGAATATATATATATATCATAAAGGTACATATAAATAAGTCCCCTTATGATATAGTTGGTTTCATGTCCTAAAACCAAACATCTTTAAATACAATCTCTTCTATATCCACATATATGTATAACCACATACCTTATCACTACCATAACCACATTTCCACATAATCACATACCACATCATTGTAATAACCACATATTCTTCACCTCATACTAAATCATAACTTTACATCATATCATAATTGTAGGGGGATAATATTAACATAAAGCATACCAACCCCACACTCTCCTCCCACCACACACATCCCCCACGATATATTATCATTATTACCACAAAAAATATATCCCTTGGTAAATATGTGAAATAATGTTAGACCATTATAGAAACAATATATATATATATATATATATCAAAGATTATCATTCACAACATTTACTTTTTCTGAAGGGAGAGTGATAAAGAGTGAGCAATCAGTTATCTATTCCCTCTAGAATCTAGATGTTCAAGAAAACACCAAGAACATGTTTCCTTGTATTGGAGTAGATATGGCTACCTAACATTGGTGGTTTTCCTTATAAAAAACACCAAAATGACATCACACAATAATCCCCCAAAATCCATCATAAGGGGCGACACAAAACCATAACACCTTAAACACTGATATCTATAAAAGTCACTTCGTCATAGCCATCACACACATATATGTACTGCCACAAATGGAAAACCACACTCACCTACTCTAACTCCACAAAACATGTAGACAATATAAATTACATCTTATTTAATAAATTTTTTTAATTTTGTATTTATCTAATACAAGCCAAATTACTATCAATATTTATATTTAATGTCAAATAATTCATTAAAAATTACATTCAATATATTCTTTATTCCATATTCACATTTATTCCATCCTTCAAATGAACCATTTATTCACTTCCATTTCTATAAAAACACTTTGTTTCAAGGATACTAGCCCATATTTCCACATATCATTAAATCGTTCCTCTATTTATTAAATATAATACAACATTCAAAAATTTACCTATTCGACACTTGAATAGTTATTCATTATTTTATTTTAATTTAGCTTCAACCATGTTACAAGGAAAATGTGACACAACTACGTCAACCCCTGAAAATATTACATCAATCACTACATCCCAATCCAATATCCACCAAAACCATTACATGTATATAAAAGTGGAAACAATTATTTTCTTTACAAACAACTGTACTTGTCACTTCCACAATAATCCTACAACATCATATCCCCCACTACCAAAATTGTTACCACACCTCATCCACCCAACCAACCACTACCACTAAGGATTACCACTTTAATATCAACAAAAATGTCTCTATAAATAAAAAACAAAGTATCAATTTATTTTAAATAGCCTCTTATTAATCATTATTCCATGTATAATTAAACTAAATAACAATTTAGATTTCCATGGTATCTTTTCATTTCCAAATTTAAGTGGTTAATCATTTATTAAAGGTGACTCAATAATTATAATAAAAACAAATTATCGCAATAGTGAGTATCAATAAAGAGTCATCATAAAAATAAAAAATGTCATGAATTGATGTATAGAACATATAAGTCACTCATTCTCTTCAAATTTCATTAATCTAGTCTAGTGTTTTATTTATAGTAATTAATAATTTCAACCTAATGTAAAAAAATAATGATTGACCTACATTCAAAAATAATTATAGAAAGATATATTTTGAATCCCCTAGCACAACCAAATATTCAGTGACACCCAATAAATGAAAAAGGAAGGAATACGATAACACTAGAATGTAAACCCAAGTAAGAACCTAAAAAACTTATGACCCACCTGTCCTCGATAATATCACAACCTGAAGCCATCAACACTGAACAAGAACTGCTACCCCAACCCAATATGGAAGAAAAAACAAGAAGAGACTGAAGGGAGAGAAAATATAATAGATTAAAGGAAAGGAAATATCACCTTACAGTGTAATGGATAAATCACTTAATATTGGGAATAAAATGATCATCAATGAATTTCTAGGATCTCCTTGGATATTCAAAATGATGCCTAGGTTTTTAATGTATATATGAGAATTGGAAGGAACCTAAAGGAAAACTCTATATTATATATTAAAAGAAATAAGGTACCATCATGGCACAGAGGTAATGGTCACTCCACAATTTTTTCAAATAAAAAAACTCTAGAAATCATGCCAAATCCCTCTAACATCTTAAATAAATATCATGGTCAAATAACCTTAAAACAAAAAATCAATAATGAATGTCACTACACAACCAATGTAGTCATTCCACAACAGATGATCCTCTGAGAAACATATTGTAAACATTGGTCATCCCATCATAACAAGATATACCTTGAACATACACCATAATAAAACTTCCATCACCATGGAACAAAGATACCAAAATAGGTATAATCATAAAAATAAACCACCCAAGAATCTATGTTACAATGATTAAAGATACACAACAATACCCCCTAATATTTGATTATCCAGAAACACCTTGAACCTCACAACACCACAACCTAATAATTTATGGAACATACAAAAAATCCCAACTAAAATGTATGACACAAAATATTCATGTCATAACCTCTATGAAATAAATATTAAGCTCATTTCACCACACCAACCTCCCATGAAACAATACACCTGACTATAGGAACTTACTATATAGTCTAACTAACCATGTCGTGATGTTGTATTATGAGATTTTGATCTAAGATGATAGAAAAAACCAAATAAGAGTCATCTTTTCTTCCACTAAATCTTCTCTTGATACCACTAAAACGCAAAAGGAAAAAAGTTATGATATAGAAATTTCTATTCCATTATAGTTGATACAACTCAAATGATTCACATCCCCGTGTATCAAAACCATAATAGAAAGAAGATCATCGACTAAAATCCCAAAAATTCTTAATTTATACCACTCAAATAGTAATTTCGTTATTTACATATATAAGAATAGCATAATAATTAAGTAAAACCAATATCACTTGAATAAATCGTCTTTTCCACACAAAAAAATAAAATAGAGAATAAATAATACTAACACCGTCTTGATGAACTACTCTTCAAACCCTAATATGGACTAAACCACTCAACAGAATCACCTTCTAATTTTAATAGACTTCTATGATCATAGAAAAAATATACTAGACAATTAACCCCATCATCTTAATTACTATAATATAATATCATACCTTCCATAATGAAATATGACCTAAAAACTAACTACTATTTAAGATAACTATCAAAAATAAATTTAATACTAAAGAGGTTCTTGAACATTTTGAGGATGGAAGAAAAGATTTTAGTAACATTAGATTAAATTTTCACCTTCTTACCAATCCATAATACCTTCATACTGATGAAACAAGATCGTGATAATTTTTTTTAAAATAATTCTTCCAAACAAAGGTCTTAATTGATAAAAACATTCATATATTTATAAAACAATCTAATAGTTATGAAAACTAGAAAATTTATTTTGATTTCATTTCAATATAGCAAATAAATGGATGTCAGTTTAACACCCCCATTAAAAAACCAATATTCTATTTAAAAACAAAATTAAGAGTCGTATAGTGATAATTTACCAAAATAATAATTAAATAGAAAATTATAAGGACCATTTAAGTAGATTTTTTTTCTTAAAGTAATAAATTAACTAACTCAAAACATACATACTATTAAACTCTCTAACCCAACACACTCCATCCTAAATAATTTCCCACTAAAATCAAAACACCATACAAAAAAACAACACCTAAACTAAGTCAAACCAATATTAAAAGAGATAAATTACTATTAATATTACACAAAATCATAATGAAAATAAATATGTTTACATGAAAAAATAAACCTTGATAAACTCAATCATAAATCTTGAAGTCCTTTTCGAACTCTAGAAGCTCAACTCACTCTATTATTACACCTACCATATGTCTCAAAACATGAGTCACCATCCCCAATATTATAAATATCCTTTTATAAACTTATCTTAATCATCTCATCATATAACCCCAGTTCCAACCAAGACATCAACCACAAACTCACCACTATAAATATAATATTTATCCTCAATGAAAACTCAAAATGTCTTTCTCACACATATCCATCAGCTATGTGGTCTAAAAAATGTGAAATCAATTCCTACAAAATAATTCCATGATCACACACAATAGATCTTCTATGTTGTAACTCTAATATTTCCATCATATTTTTATCCTTATGTGTCTATGAAATAAACTCATTATTACTTATAGCGAGGAACTATTACTAAGAATCCTCTTCGAGGAAGCCATAATAAATCATCTCCCACATGTAAAAAATTATAAAATTAGACCCACTTATTAGAAAACGTATAATTTTAATGTTCTCAGTCATGATAATTATATCACATAGTAGAAAGGGGTAAATCGGTGATGCTTTTACATTTCTGTTTCCTTGAAACAATCATTGCCTCCTTTTAAATATTTTTGTCCCTACTGAAAACAATTCAAACACATATATAAAATAATACTATTATTTACAAGTTTCACAATCCGATAATAATATTTAAGCCCTTGTTATAGTTTGGAAATGATCCAATACAACAAAATCCACAGGAAATCAATCTTGTGATTACAATGAGTATGATATATCATTTCAATCCTGTAGCTCTATGTAAACAATTATAATACTGTTTTTGCACCCTATCAACACAAATAGGGTAGAATAGTATTTTTTTTAATAATGAATATTACATGAGATTCTTTTCAACTTCAATAATGTATTCCTTTTAAAACCATTCCTCTTTTCCTTACCCAAAATATGATAAGAACATCAAGGACTTTGATAAGGTAAAATCAGTCTGATTTTCCATGTATGTTCCTCCCAGTCCAATTATTCCATGAAAAATATTCTCAATACAATTATTTCAAATATGATTTTACCAATAAAGTTCCTCTTAGTATGATTCCCCCTGATATGATTCTTAGTTAAAAGAAATATAGCATTATCTATGTATTATTGAGATAATTTAGAACTCCTTTATCATATATTTGTAAATACCTGTATGGAAGACCTAATCAGATTTTCCAGATCGATATGATAATAAGCTGAGTATGATTGAGATGATGAATATGATACATAGATAAATATGATGATCACTAAATATTATGATCAGCTGAATAACATTTTAATCTTGTATCTTCTCATTTCACTTCATTCCCATCAAATCTTCTTCAAAAAAAGCTAAATACAGAAAACTACTTCTCTCACAAAAATTCAGAGATTCTCCCTCTTATCTCATGAACAATACATTAGTCAAAAAAAGTAAAAAGTTTGTTTCATCATTTATAGGTGTCCAATGATTGGATTTGGTAGGAATCCCAACTTATTTCTCCCTAAAAAAAATTCACCCAAATTACGATTTCCCTTAAATCTCAGCTGCATTTTCGAATTTTTCAACTATTCTCAAATCTTCAAGTACCATTTTAAACCTTAATATCTTAACCTTATTTCTTTTTAAGAATCAAATTTCTATTTTAATTCTATATCATAATTTCTGAATACAATTGTCGGTACTGATTATAGAAGACAAAACCCTTTGATTTCAAGATCCCCCTCAAAAATACATCCATCTCTTTTCTTCAACAATTATATTGATTCGTGTGAAATAAAAAAATATAAACCCCATTAAAATGGTTGACTATGTTTTTGATCGGGCTCGTTCATTACAATTATCAGTGGCATCATCTCAATTACCATTTCCATCAGTCTCTGTTGAAAACGATTTTGCCTGAGTATGATGGTATACTAAATATAATACACTTGTATCAACAACTTCAATTTCAAAAACATTATTCATTTAAAAAATGTTCTCATGTCATGACTTTATTAATGAATTTAAATAAATTTGAGAATATTTTAATCATCATCATATATATAATGGAAGGTATCTTAACTTTTTAGTCTTTCCATCCTATTTCATTCCTTCTCATCATGAGTAATGTTTTTTCAAAAATCAATTACCCAAAATACAATCAGTCGGAATATGATTGTTCTAATTAGGATTGGTCTCGGATACATTATCCTGGATGTGATCATTATGAGTATTATTCACCTGGATACAGTTATTTTCAGTATTAATTTCATGGTTATGATTTTTAAAACTGTTTTTCATTTAATATAAATCAAATTAATTAGGAATATGATCAACATTACCATTATTTCCTACGCATAATTAATATGATTTACAAAACCATTATTTCTTAGTCATCCTAAATACTACTTTCCAAAAAAACAAATAGACTAAATAGTATTGGATGGATATCTTTTACTCCCCCTTTCTTCCATCATGTTCTCAAATTATGTTTTCTATCTTACATATGATGTATGTGACATATAAATAATCAAAACATCATCATATTTTTATTAGATCCATTCCAAATTCTATAATGATTTTATCTTATTCCGGACCTATGGTGAGTTTGATCAGAATAAGTTTTTACACACAACTTCTTCTCAAAATTATAGAAATTCTCATACAAATTCAGTCTAATTTTTCTAAAAAGTATGTTCAATATAATTTTCAACATATAAAAATTGTTTTGATTTTCCTTTCGTCTTAAACATTCTTGAAAACAAAATAAAACCCTTGAAAACAATAACACCCATTATCATCTTGGTCCTAATAATCTCTCTCATTTATTTTTTTGTCAACCTAGTTTAATAAATCACTAAACATTTTATCCTCAAGAAATGAGTTACTTATCAACAGTTCAAATCCTACATGAGCTAACTCATTGTAGGAAATAAGAATCATTGATAGAAAAATAATATTTTCCAAAAGAAGTGATTTTGAAAACATATTCAACATCATTCTTCCTCAACTCTTCAACATTCATGGAACACCAAAAAATAATTTCTTACAACCACTGTGAAAAAAAGTTAGAATAGTTCACACACATAAAATTTTGAATTAAAATCATAATCATTTTCCCTCTTTTGACATGCATTCAAAAAGGATAGTTTTATGAATCAATTATCCCCCATGAAAATAAAATCCAAAGTTTTGATGAGAGTGGGTATAGAAACAAAAACCTCATCCTTGATGTGAAAGAGGTTGTATGACCATGCTAAACCTTAATTTATAAAATTATTCATCCGATAAAAGTTTTTATAAAATTTCAGTAATGTGTTGTAATGTTGGAACATACTCTAGATTTAGTTAATTATTATCGACATTTTTTGTTGATTAAATGACATTTTATTTCAATATGTTTTTAATGATAATGTTGAATCATATTTCTGGTAATATTGATTGTAATTTGATTGTGATAAATGAAGAGAAAATTTTAATTCACTTAATCATGTATGTATTCTATTTGGGTTTTCATCCATATTCATTGAGTAGTGGCTTTAGTTATAAAAACATACTCATATTCAATCATACAAAGTGTTTCTGAATTCTATTTCTCTGTATACCAACTAACATAATTTTTTACCAAAAATAATACTCTACTAGATGTAGATCTACCATCATCATCATTTCCTATAGAATAAGCATCTTAATGCCCAAAAAATCAATACTTTCTGAGATGTTATATCTGATTATAAAATTAGTTTTTTCTTTTATATATCATAGAATTCATTTTCTAATAATAAAATGTTGTAATTTTGGAGTTCTCTGTATTCTGGCACATAAATTAATAGTATAAAAAATGTCGGTTCATAAGGAATTCAAATAATAAAAGCTTCTAATAAGCTTCCAAAATTCATTCTCATCAACTCTTTTTCCATCTCCATTATTTTTCAACTTTTTCTCCATAAAAATTGGTGTGGATATAGTTTTTTACTTTTTCTTCTCAAACTTCTTTTGATGTTCCTTAGCATGCATTTCTTGGGAATGAAATTTATGTCCCTTGTTTTTTAAAATGTGTAACCTAAGAAAGTATTTCATTTCCCCTAGAAAGGATATTTCAAATACCATTACATCTTTATAAAAAATATTTCACAACTTATTTCATCTTTCCCAAAATTGATAATATCATCAACATAAATAATTACTAAGAGGGAATACTATTCAATTTCTCTGACATAATGATTTTTATCAACTCTTCCATTCATCAAACTCATGTTCCTTAAGAATGTATCCAGTTTGAAATACAATGCTCTGAGAGCTTGTTTTATCCCATTAAATGCCTTCATTAATCTCTATATATAACATTCATCTTTACCAACAAAAAATACCCATGGTTGTTCAATGTAAACTTCCTCATCAAGATTACCATTTATGAATGCGTATTTAAAATCCATTTTAAATATATTCTAAACATGTTGTGTGGAAATATCTTGAAGGATTATAATTTTTAATAATCAAGACACTAGGGAAATGGTTTCATCAAAATCAATACCTTCAATTTTTTAATAACATTTACACACCAATCCTACAATGTTTCTTATTAAATCACCTTCTTTATTCATCTTGTTTTGGAAAACCAATTCTATACCAATGATTGTTTTTTTATTTTCTATCATGGGTATTAGTTCACATTTATCTTTATTTTAAATCTGATATAACTCTTCATTCATGGCTTAAACCCAATCTAGATACAAAAAATCTTCCTTCACATCTTTCGGCTCCACCTTTGTATACAAATAAGTGCATTTACAAGTAATTGTTCTTCTTGTATAAACTATTTGATGTTGATATCCAATTGTATTCTGAGCTTCCACTGGCATCCTTATACTAGGATGAGATTTTTGAGTATCTTACTCATTAAATTAAATAGATGAGTCTGATTCTTATTATTGAGTATGATTACAATTGTCTATATCCGTATCTGTAATGTTTTCAAAACTTTCCTTATCATTATCAGCTTCCTTGTCTTCCCAAATACATTTATCTTCCCTATATTTTCAATTTCATTTACATAAAATGTGTCAACAATTATTCCAATTTCTTTGTTGAGACATCTATATTCTCTTCCTTTTAGATTATAGCTAATAATTATTCCATCATCATCTTTATTTTCAAATGGTCTAAAGTTTCTACTATTCATCTTTATAAAATATGGACTCCTAGAAATTAATAACTGATTTAAACATGTATTTTTATCGTATAAAATTCATATGGAAACATATCTTATTTACGCCTACAAAAGCATTGGTTTTCATTATACACAATAGTACCCATGGATTTCCTCAAAATGTTATTAGAAATACCATGTTCAGGTAACATAGTTCTCTCCATTTCCACTAAACTACTATTCGTTCTTTCAGAAACCCCATTTTGTTGAGGGTTAAATGGGGAACAATAATCATGATAGATTCCATGCTTCTTAAGATAAATTTGAAATTACTCACTTTAGTATTCACCACCATTTTTAGTTCTTAATTTCTCCACTGAATACTCACATTCATTATCATATTTCCTTCAAAAAAGTAAATATTTTCAATGCGTCTAACTTGTGTTTCATGTACATAACATAACTAATGTGAGTAAAATAATCAATGAAAGTAATGAATTACTTACCTGAATTTTTTTATTGTTTTCTCATGTCTGAAAAATATCAGAATGAATCAGCTCTAGGGTTTGTCTAAAACAAATTTCATCATTTGTATGCGTTGAGTATTTAATCATTCCCTTCTAGAAAATAGTGTGACCCCAATATCTTATTCTTATAAAATAAAAAATAAATCAGATTTTATCCCACATTCTTAACTTTCTCATGGTCCACTGACACATATTCCCTATTCCTTTATAAAACAATTGATTCTATTCCAGTATACTCATGTAATAAGGGTTTTGTATTTCACCAACATGAAACAAGTTTTCTTTTTGTTTGTTTCCCTCTTATAACTACATTTCCATCTTCTTAACTTTTCAAAAAAAATCCATCTTTTCTGAAGATAAAGTTTTTACCCCCATCAAAAAATTATGAAACACTTAGCAATTTTTGTTTTAGCCCATCAAGATACATTGTTTTCAGGGATTTTATCTTTTCTTTCTTAGTGATAGCTCACTAACAACTTGGATATTAATGGACTCATCACTTCCAAATGTCATTGTTCTTTATTTAAATTATTTATCATTCTTAAAAAATTTAAAATATTATTTCATAAGAGAAGAACTCTCACTATCAGGAAACCAATGTGGTTCTCTATTTTTATTTTCAAAGCTGTTTCAACTACATGATATTTTTAGTCATTCTATTCTTTCTTCAATTTCTGATTTTCAGAATTGATTAGAATATTTTGTTATGATAGTAATAATACAAGAAATACTTTTGAATGGTGTCCAGGTTTTTATCTTATTTCAAAAATAGTTTTCAAATATTGGAACCTATTTTCAATATTTACCCTATACTTCTCAGGTTTTGTCAAAACAAATTTCTCAGTCTTTATATTTTAACGGAATTGAATCCCCCCAAAACACTTCCTTTCATAACCTATAGAGTAATTTTAATGTATCTATTTGAACCAAAACATATTGTTCATGTTTCTGAAACCCCCACAACATTAGAAATATCCATCAAGACAATATTTTCTTCCAAAACATGTAGACTGGCCAAAATTGTGCATGTGATTCTCGGACATATTATTCCCTTTCTCTTTTGAGCCACTAAACATTCTATTTTCAATCAGAGTATTCCATTAATTTTCTTCTTTAACAAAAATAGAAGTATTTGAAACCTTTACCGACATATATTTTCATTAAACATCTATGGATTCTTGGTTCTTTAACTCTTATGATTTCCCAACTTTTGTTGGTTTTGGCCACATAGATGACTTTTCCAGCATTCTTATTTTTAGAATCAATTCAATCATTCATTCCAACCATTGAAGGTATATGTTTTCAATACATCACGTGTTTCCCATTTTGATAACTTTCCCCT
Source organism: Viscum album (assembly GCA_963277665.1). NCBI lineage: Eukaryota > Viridiplantae > Streptophyta > Magnoliopsida > Santalales > Viscaceae > Viscum > Viscum album. The sequence goes on from OY728129.1 coordinate 944,433,014, forward strand.
ACTTGAGAAATAGAATTTTGGAAACTTGTTTTTTATCATCATCTTTAAAAAAATTTATCAAACAGGTTCCAACTCTTCTTCTTTTGCTTTTAGCTTAACTTCCATATGCTCATTATAGTTCTTTTAATACTAGTGATATTTCTTCAAATCATTAATTTCATTCACCAACTTCACTCCCTCAGTATAAAAAATCATGATTTATTTTTGAGGAACATTTTTTTAAAACATTTGTTTTTTCTTTTAATGTCTTCAAATATTTGTTATACATTCATTCAACTCTTCATTCAAAATAAATTTCAAGTTGAGTTTATTCTTCATTAGAGAAATTGGAGCTAAATTATTTATAATTCATTATTTAAATAAATGAATTTTCAGCTCCATACTCAATAAGATTTTCAGATTCTTCATCACTACCATCTTCTATTTTGTCATTAGATGATAAACGTTTCTTTTAGATCAGATAAATTTTCTTTCATTCCGTATTGAATGAAACTTTTTTATGAGCCATTTTCTTCTGTGATCTTCTCAGTTTTCTTTCATCTTCATCAAAATCCCCATATTTCTTTCTTCATGGACAATTAGCCACAAAATGTCCAACAAATCCTCATTCAAAACCATTCATGGGAGGTTTCCATTTATATTTTCATGTAACTCTTCAAATAATTTTACAAAACAAGGATAATATATCATCCAAATTTTAAAAAATTATATACAAAATTGAATTCACCAACTTCATATTCAACATGAATCTTCTTTTACTTTTCTTTATTTATAGCCTTGAAATACATTTCTCAATCAACATTTATTTTTCTATTTATAGATTTCTCCCTTATCATTTCATATGTTATGATAGTTCTATATAATTCAAAAAGAGATAATTTTTCAGGACCTCTTTCTATGGATGAAGAATGTTTTTCATCAAAATTGTCATGAAGGATTATAAAAATCCTTTCAAAAACTATGGAATCATCTAACTTTCCACCAGAACACCTGATATTACTGTTAATTTAATTTACCCTGGTAAATAAGTCCCCAATGGATTTGTACTCACCCAACATCATGTATTCATACTTCAATCTCTCGATTTTATGCTTTTTCTTCTTCACTTTTTTATTACCTTTGTATATTTTTTCAATTTATATCGTGTTCCATTTTTTATGGAAACACCTTTCACCCATTGGAATTCACTTTCTAAATGTGATGATAATATTGCATTTTTCCCTTCCATCATTTTCAAATTCATCATATCCATAGATATAAGTGGGGATTTAAAATCAATAAGAGGAAAATCAACTATTGTAACTTCCAGAACATCATATCCCATACACTTAATATAAGGAAAAATTATATCTTTCCAAATAAGATAATTCTTTCCTTCAAAGACAATAATTCCATTATTATTCACACAATTCAAATTCTCTATCTACTAAGAATAAGAAAAGGGAACCTTCTCTCTGATCCAAGTTGAAAGTTCCCAGTTCGGATAATTGTATCACTAAGAGGGGGAGGGTAATAATCAGTAATACTTTTTCTTTTAAGTTTCCTTTAAACAAAATTTATCTCATATTAAATATTTCAATCCCTTTAAAAAAAATTCAAATACACATCCATAGGAACACAAGTATTTAAAGTTTTACTATTCAATAAGAATAGTTATGTTAATGGTATGGTTTTCAAAGGATCCAATACAAATCAATCTAGTAGTATTCAATCCTTGGATTACAACAAGTTCGATATAAACTTTCACTCATGTAGCACTATGTAATCAATTCCAATTGTGTGTGTGCACAATCATAACACAAATAGGGTAGAATAATTTTCTATAAAAATGCTTATATTTTTTTATTCTTTTCAACCTCAAAAATATATTCCTTTTAAAATATTTAATTAATTTATTACCCATAAGATGGTAAGAACTTCAATGTATTTGATAAGGAAAACTCAGTATGATTTTCCATGTAGGTTCTTTTCAGTCTGATTCTTCCCAGTAAACTATTCATAATATGATTCTCCCCAATATTATTTTCTTAGTTCGATTCTTCCAAATATAATTTTTATTAGCACGATTCTCCATATGAAAAAATATAGCACTGTCTGAGTACGATTGAGATAATTCTCAAATCCTTCTTCCTCAGTCAGGAAATCCTAGTATAGAAATCTCAATCTGATTATCTAGCCTGATATGATGATTAGTTAAATATGGTTGACCAGCTAAATATGATACACAACTGAATATGATGATCCCTGAATATGATAATCACTTAATATGATGATCAACTAAATAACGTTATAGTCTTATTTTTTCTAATTATAATTTTTTCCCAACAAAACATCTTCAAAAAAATCATAGTAAAGAAAAATTCTTCTCTCCCTAGAAAGGCCGGGATTCTTTCTCTTCTCTCATGAACAGTATATTTGTCAGACAAAGTACAATGAACTTTTATCCTTTTATTGGTGTCCCATGAGATGTTTTAGTGGGAGTTCGAAAATATATCCTTCCTAAATGAATTCACATAAATTTAAATTGCTCTAAAATCATTGGTGTATATATGACTTCATCAACTCTTTTCAAATTGTAAGAACCCGGATCTCTGTTTCAGGTATGTCATTCCTTTTTCTGGAGTTTTTGTGAAAAATGATGTTTCTGGAAATTTGTGAAGTACACGCCATGTACTTTCTGAGTACACCCCATGTACTCTTTTCCCGCTCGAAGCCATGTTATGGCTCTGTCCGGGCCACACACACGATGTGTAAGGGTGATGTGGAGGTCGATTTTGGAAGCATATAGAAAGACCTAGTACACGTTGTGTACTCTAAATGTACATGCCATGTAATTTCTTTTTTTTTCAATAAACATACCAGGGTTGCGCCTGATGGCGATAAACATCTTCTTCTAGGTCCTGATCATCCGAGAGTGCCGGGAATCTATAGATCATTGACAAGCCACCATTCTTCTGTCCATTCTCCTATTTGGGCACTGTAAATTGCATTGCAATCGCAGCGGTGAGTTCTCCCTTCTTCTTGAGCGTTGTTTTCCAATTCCTCCGCCTTCTCAAGATATTGTGGGTTGAGAGTTTTTGGAATTTTCTAAGATCTATTACATTCAATGTAGAATCGTTCAACTTGGTTCAAGTATATCGATCTCCTAGGATCGAGGTAGGTGTTTTGTTCCTTTCCATAGGAAGTATGTGAATATTTTGTTAAAATTCCACGAATTCCCTTGAGCAGGGAATTGTGGGTTTCTTATTTTTCCACTTGTTGTTGTCTGCTTTGCTGGATTGCTTGAGTAGAGAACATTGTTTGAAAAATTGGATAATTTATACTATATTCTTGTGCTTCGCCTTGCATGTTTTTATTATTAGGCATTTTCCTAGTTTCTATGCCTATTTGTAGGATAGTGGGGTCGTTATACTGTTATGTTGTTGTTCCTTAGAATGATAGCCTAGTAGTTCTTGAGGTTTACTTGGGATGATACATGCATGCTGAGCATGCTTATTTCACAAAGTACTATGAGAAAACCTAGTGTAGTAGACCATAAAGAGAATGGACATAAGGTCTTCTCCAGAGTGTCTTTTAATATGATGCGAGACCACAGGGGGAATTGACGATGAGTGCTTCCTCAGAGGTTCTGTAGTTCCTTGATGTGGGCCACAGGGGGAATGAGACGTTGAGTGCTTCCCCAGAGAGCCTTTAGTATGATACGAGACTATTGGGGGAATTTCCGGTGAGTGCATCCTCAAAAAGTATACTCATATCTGAACCAGAGGGGTGAGACTGATTGTGCCTCTTTGAGGGTTGCTACTACTTGTAGGTTGAACCATAAGGGCTAGGCTGTGAGAGCTACCTAGAGGGTTACCTGTTTTCTACTTGTTGTTGGTTGATTACTTGTGTACTTTATATGCTAGAACTGTGGATTGTAGCTACTGTGTTATTTTCTTTTTACTGCTTCCTGTACTTTTACTTGCCTTGTATTCATTGGCTATTAGGGACAGATCTTTTGGTGATTGAATATTGGGATTGTATCTCACACCCTTTTTGGGCTATGCATTTTGGCCTAAGAAGACCTTGTTGTAACATGTATAGATAAGGGCAAGAACCCATCGACTCTTAGTACTTAACTTCTTGGAAGGGGAGAGAAAGGGACCAATCTTAGGCTTGGGATGCTACATGAGTTGCTGTTATTTTAGTACATTGTTTTTACTTATATTTCAGAACATTATTGTGTTTAGTGCATTCCTTAGATAGTTGTACCTACTACAACATTATCATCATTACTATATATTCATTGCTTTCATTGTTTGGTTTCAGTTTTTGTTTATTGGTTATTGCTTCTGCTATTTACGATTAATTTCTTTTCTTTGTATACCTTACCAAATGAGGGCATAGTTTCCCCAACAACTTACCAAGGCCCTCGCTGCTAGTCGGAAGCTTCTGGATTTTGGGGAAATGCGCTAGTGGTCATGTGCTTAACAGGGCATGGGGCAGCTCTCTGTGGATTCCAAAACTGGGACATTACAATGTGGAATCAAAGGAGTTCTTTTCTCTTGATTTACTGTTTGGATCCTATATCCAGGGGTAGGACGGATTTGGTACTTGGTGTTAAGCTATGCCCGGGATTAGCTAACTCGTGTACAAGGAAAAGCCATACTACCTCATTTATTGCAGTTTTCTGGTTTTGAGATTTACGATTGATATGATTTCACCTAGAGTGATTAAGATGTCATGTGTTGTTGTTGTTTTCCTATTGCGGTTCTATTTCTGTCGCAACCCGATGAGATGAGGGTATTCCATCTCATGCATCATATAGATACTTGTTAGAAATCACATGCCATGCATTCGTTCCATGCCATATAGGTTACATTAGCGATTTTATGTTGTTCTGATAGCCTTGTGTAGATTTTTCATGCTGTTGTGATAGATGCTTTGATATAATCTCTGCTGCTTGATAGAGGACTGTTTGTATTGTACTTTTCTTTAATGAATGCCAAATTTTGGTTCTTGAGATGTTATGGGCCCTCTTGAATCTAAAATTGGTGGATCATTGTCCGGTTTTTCTTTATATATGACTGTATAGGATACCAAAAATTGATTCGCAGGAAGTATCGGCCCTCACGGATCAAAATTTGGGACCATCATGCCCTTTTTCAGTGTTTTCTAGGCTTCGGTGCAGTTTTAGAGCTACTGCCCAAAAAAACCTAGAATACATGGCATGTACTTTATATATACATGTCATGTAGTTTTATACCATGTCTTTGACTATGTGAGTAGAAATACAAGTTGTGTAAATCACTAGGAACACGACGTGTACTGTAGGTACACGCCCTGTAGTAGTGAGCGTGTACCTGGTTGTGTAACTAACAACACGGGCCATGGAAGCTTGAGTAGAACACGTCGTGTTGGATAGAAACACGTCGTGTAGTCTTTTTCTAGGTACTCGGCCCTGTCACGAGAAGCACGGGTCGGTGTTATCTTCTTCCATACACGCAGTTTTTGTTCAGAACACACCATGTACGGGTCAACCATGTACTTGGTCATGTCTCCAACAACATGAGTCGGGAAAAGCCTTCAAGTACATGCCGTGTTTGTTCGGAACACGTCGTGTCATCCCAGCCGTGTAGCCGGCCGTGTAGCCAACAATACGGGTTGTTGAAACCTTGTCTACTACACATCGTGTCCACCAGGAACACGCCGTGTAGTCTTAGTTTAAGAAGACCGTGTGGGTTAGCCGTGAAATGAGATACTGGTAGGGAAATAGAGTTAAGTACACTCCGTGTAGATTTTAACACACCGTGCAGTCTTGTTTTGTAAATATTGTTTTTTTCCTTCTCCATTTTTTCTTTTGTACTTCTTGGTTCTCTATCCTTGTTTTCTTAATCTAAGGTATGTTTTGATCTTTCAGATCTATGCCTCCGAGACGTCCTCTTGTTGTACGTCAGTTGTTAGGCAGTGATCAGATGCCAGATATGGCTGATCATGGACTTCATGTTGATCCTCCAGTCGGGCCAGCCTTGGCATGGGCTATCATACTTGTTGCAAATGCTGATGCGCATTTCAGGGAAGGTTTCATGAGGATGATTCAAACCTTTCAGGGAGCATCGCCTCCTTCCACGACTATGGCAGACTTGACATGGGTTTTCCAGCAGCAGTATCCTCTCACTTTCTCGGTGGAAGGAGAACCTCAGGCTGCACAGTCATGGATGGAAGCCATGTTGGCCATCTCTGAGCATCTAGAGACGCCTCCAGATATGCGGGTCATGCACTCTACCTATATGCTACTAGAATTTTCCAAGAGGTGGTGGGATGTGATCTCATAGGTGGGTCATCAGTAGGTAACAGATTGGGAGCAGTTTCAGCGCATCTTTTATCTCTACTTCTACTCGGAGACCCTGAGGGCTGACCGAGCCTGAGAGTTCATGAGCTTATAGTAGGGTACTCTGTCTGTTATGGAGTACTCCTCTCGTTTCACTGAGTTGCAACATTTCACACCCCTATGGGGTGGGGATGGGATGTTCTTAGCGAGGGTGTTTGTGGATGGTCTCGGGCAGGAGATATGTTCACAGGTGAATCTCTTCTAGTTCACTTCCATCACATCCATTGTCAACTAGGAACTGATTGCAAAGCGCAATATGAGAGACTCTAGAGCTTTGAGCTAGGGCAGTTATGCTTCTAGAGCTACTATTCCTCTAGATGACAGCAAGAAGCGTTGTAGGGAGTCCACACACGGTGATCCGAGGAAGCGAGATGCATCATCAGGTAGCCAGGTGATATGCTACCAGTGTGGTCGGTCAGGGCACACGAGGTCGCAGTGACAAAGATACCTAGTGGAGTACAGATCATGTAGCAAGATGCGTCACCTTCAGCATTTATGCTAGGTTTTCTCACTAGAAGCTGGTGATGGGAGTTCTTATATGACTCCTCTTTCAAAAGAAGCGCCACCAGTTTCTCACCAGTCTGGGAACTGGAGTTATTCCGGCTGTTCGGGCCAAGGTGGAGGTGGAGGTCGTTGCAGTCAGCCACCAGTCATTCAGGATCATCATGGTTGATCAGTTCTGAGCAGTCAGGCAGGGTCATAGGGCCATGGTGCAGGCCAGTCATTCACCGTGGAACAGACCCATCAAGAGAAGGATCCCAGACCTTCTACAGTTTGAGTTACAATTTTAGTAGCCTCAGTCTTATCATCAACTCTTTTCGATACTGGTGCTACGCATAGCTTTTTCTCTATTGCTTTCATGGAGAGCCTTCGGCTCTGTATTGTTTCTTCTGCTGACTTGTTGACACTAGACACACCTTTGGGGAAAAGGACATCTAGTGTACGTCATTATAGAGATTGCCCTCTCGAGGTTGCAGGGTATCGTTTCTAATGGGATCTCTGCTTCCTAGAGATGACAGGCTATGATGTCATTCTTGGGATGGACTGGTTGGTTCCCTTCCAGTTAGTCATTGACTTTTATCGCCGCAGGGTGAGTTTCATCTCACTAAAGGGTGAATCTTTTCTTCATAGAGGTGAATGGGATATCTGGGCGAGTCGAGCAGGACTCGAGCATCATGGGCTAGGAAGGGTGATGAATCAAATTTCTAGTCTTCACCTGGATGATCAAGGGACTTCATAGTTGGACTTTCCTCCAATGATGGATCGTTTCATAGATGTCTTTACAAAGGACATTTCAGGTTTGCCTCTGGAGCGTGAGGTATACTTCTCGATTGAGCTCGTGTCAGGAGTGGCACCAGTATCCATTCCTCCCTATAGGATGGCTACACTTGAGTTGCAGGAGCTCAAGAAGTAGTTGGAGGAGTTGTAGAAAAATGGTTTCATCCGACCTAGTACTTCTCCTTGGGGTTCGCCTGTCCTGTTTTCATAGATGCCAGAGGGTACCCTTAGGCTATGTGTGGATTATCAAAAGCTGAACCAGTTGACAGTCAAGAACCGGTATCACTTTCCTAGGATTTATGACCTTTTAGATCAGATTTGAGGAGCCCAGGTGTTCTTGAATATCTATTTGAGGTCCGGTTATCATCATTTTCACGTTAGACCATCAGACATACCTCTGATAGCCTTCAAGAGATGGTATGGTCTATATGAGTATACAGTCATGCTGTTTGGTCTCACGAATGTGCTAGCAGTTTTCATGGCACTGATGAACCGATTATTCCATCCTTACTTGGACTCCTTTTTCATGGTCTTCGTGGACGATATCTTGGTGTACTCTCACACTTGACATGACCATGATACCCATCATGAGATCATTCTGAGTACACTGAGAGAGCATCAGATTTAGGCTAAACACTCAAAGTGCCACTTTTGGATGGATCAGATTCACTTCTTGGGTCATGTCATCTCAGAGGCAGAAGTATCTGTGGACCTAGATAAAGTGAGAGCTGTAGTTTCCTAGGAGGAGCCGAAGAATTTTTTTGAGGTATGAAATTTCCTAGGGCTGGATGGATACTAAAAATGCTTTATTCAGCACTTTTCATTCCTAGAAGCACCTTTGACAGGTCTGATAGAGAAGGGGGTGAAGTTCTCATTGTCAGATTCTTGAAAATCAGCCTGTCAAAAGCTGAAGGGAAGGTTGACGTCAGCACCGATACTAGTCTTACTAGATCCAAGAAAGATCTAAAATGTTTATTGTGATGCTTTAGGTATTGGGATGGGTGTTGTGCTTATGTAGGGAGATGGAATAGTTGCTCACAGGTATCGGTAGTTGAGGACACATGATAAGAACTACCCAAATGCATGATCTGGAGTTGGCAGCTGTTGTTCATGCCTTATGTTGTTGGATACATTACCATATGGGAGAGCACATTTTGGTTTTCAGTAACTAGAAGAGTCTCATGTACATCTTCAATTAGCGTGATCTGAATCTGAGACAGTGCATGTGGGTCAAGTATCTTCAGTCTTTTGATTTCGAGCTTGCCTATATGCTGGGAAAGGGCAACGCAGTGGAAGATGTGTTGAGCAGGAGAACTCAAATTCAGGCTGTTCAGGAGACCAGCAGTGAGTGGACACATAAGGCTCTATTTTTTGAAATACATTTGAAGGTGCATGACAAATAGGGAAGGACTTATCTATCTTCTGTAGTTGTTACCTCTACACTACTTGATCATGTACGGATGAGGAATCTATCAGACTCAGAAGGCCTAGTCTTGCAGGAGAGTGTGTTATGAGAGAACCCTCTTCCTAGATGGACAGTGGGTGAGGATGCGATCTTGCATTTCTAGGGATGCGTATGGGTGCCAACAGACATACGTGAGGATCTGATGCTGAATTTTCATTCCTCAGTTTGGGAAGTTCATCCTGTAATCTCCAAGATGTATCAGGATCCTCACCGCCAGTACTGGTGGCCCGGTATGAATAATTATGTTGTTAGTTTTTTCATGAGTTGTTATACTTTTCAGTAGGTGAAGGCGGAGCATCAACGACCAGTAGGAATTTTACAACAGTTACCCATTCCGGAGTGGATGTGGAACAACATCGCGATGGATTTCGTGACAGGGTTACCGAGGCCACCTAGAGGGAATGATGTTTTTTGGGTTGTTGTCGACAAGATTATGAAGGTTGATCACTTATTGCTGATCAAGGATACCTTCAGTGTTGATGATCAGGGACGGTTGTACATATGAGAGAATGTATGTCTGCATGGAGTTCCACACTCCATTGTTTCAGACAGGGATGCACGCAGTTCTGGTAGGGGCTTCAGAAGGATTTGGGTACACAGCTACCTTTGAATATAACATACCATCCCCAGACTGAAGTCCAGTCTGATCGCATGATCCAGGAGCTTGAGGATATGCTCTGATCATGCATTCTAGACATCGGCGGTTCTTAGGAGAAGCATATTCCTCTTATGGAGTTCTCCTACAACAAAATAATTCAGGAGACCATTAAGATGGCACCATACGAGGCTCTGTACGATAGGCCATTCCAATCACCCATATGCTGGATGGTTGTAGGGGAGGCAGATTTGCTGGGACCTTGTCTTGTTCAGGATACCTCTGAGCAGATAGTGTTGATTCGGAAGAGGATGGTTACAGAACAGTCTCGATAGAAGTCTTATGCTGATCAGCGGAGATGACCTTTGGAGTTTGAGTTCGGGGATCCTGTTTTCCTGCATGTCACACCGAGGTTGGGACACAAGAGGATTCGGAGACATGGTAAGCTTTCACTATATTATGTCGAGCCGTTTGAGGTTTTGGAGAGATTTGGGTCAGTTTTAGCTACCTCAGAGGTATTGGGCCATGCACGACGTCTTCCACGTCTCTCAGCTCCAACATTACTTTTCAGACACATCTCATGTCATTCAGCTCGAGGAGGTTGAGCTCGAGTGGATGCATCATTTGAGGAGAATCCTATCCGGATTGTTGATCACAGTATGAAGGTTCTCCGTGGGTGGTCTGTTCCTTTAGTACGGGTGCTTTGGAAGCATAAGCAAGTACAGGACGAGACCTGGGAGAGGGAGGCCGATGTACGATCGTAGTGTCCGGAGCTGTTTGGGGTTTCTTCTTCTACACCTCACTAGGGAAATTTGGGGACGAATTTCTTTAAGGGTGGAAGTTTGTAAGAACCTGGATATTTGATTCAGGTATTTATTTTACTTTTTCTAGATTTTTTGAGAAAAATGAAGTTTTTGGAAATTTTTTAAGTACATGTCATGTACTTTCTGAGTACACGTCGTGTACTCTTTTCCCGCTCGAAGTCATGTCCTGGCCGTGTTTGGGCCACACACACGATGTTTATGGGTGATGTGGAGGCCGATTTTGGAAGAGTATGGAAAGACCTAGTGCACACCATGTACTCTAAAAGTATACGTTGTGTACTTTAATTTTTTTCATTAAACGGACCGGGGTCACTGCTGATCGTGATAAACGTCTTCTTCTAGGTCATGATCGTCTGAGAGCACCGAGAATCTGCAGATCTTAGAGGAGCCACCATTCCTCCATCCATTCTCCGATTTGATTACTGTCAAATGCGTTGGAATCCAAGAGGTGAGTTCTCCCTTCTTCTTGAGCCTTGTGTTCCAATTCCTCCTCCTTCTCAAGATATCATGGGTTGATAATTTTGATAATTTTCTTAGATCAATGACATTCAATGGAGAATCAGTCAACGTGGTTCAAGTACATCGATCTTTTAGGATTGAGGTAGGTGGTTTGTGCCTTTACTTAGGATGCCTGTGAATATTTTCTGCTAATTCTACTAATTCCCTTGAACGGGGAATTGTGGGTTTCCAGTTTTTCCCTTGTTGTTGTCTTCTCTTCTTGATTTCTTGAACATAGATCATTGTTTGGAAAATTGAATAATTTATATTGTATTCTTATGCTTCGCCTTGCATGTTTTTCTTATTAGGTGTTTTTCCAGCTGCCCTGCCTAGTTTTTTGATAGTGGGGCTGTTATACTGTTATGTTATTGTGCCTTAGAATGATATACAAGTAGTTCTTGAAGATTACATGGAATGATACGCACATTCTGAGATTGTTTATTTCACACAGGACTGTGAGAAGATAGTATAGTAGACCACAGGGAGAATGGACATAAGGGCTTCTCTAGAGTGTCTTTTAATACGATGTGAGACCACAGGGGGAATTGACGGTGAGAGCTTCCTCAGAGAGTCTGTAGTTCCTTGACTCGAGCCAAAGGGTGAACGAGATGTTGAGTGCTTCCCCAGAGAGCCTTTAGTATGATATGAGACTATAGGGGGAATTGATGTTGAGTTCTTCCTATGAAAGTATACTCTTAGCTGAACCGGAGGTGTGAGACTGAGTGTGCCTCCTAGAGGGTTTCTAGTACTTGTAGGTAGAGCCATAGGGGTTAGGCTGTGAGTGCTACCTAGAGGGTTACCTGTTTTCTACTTGTTGTTGGTTGTTTACTTGTGTACTTTATATTCTAGAACTATGGAATGTAGCTATTGTTTTCTTTTAATTTTACTGCTTCCTGCACTTTTACTTTCCTTGTATTCATTGACTGTTAGGAACATATCTTTGGTTGATTGCCTACTGGGATTGTATCTAAAAACCTATTTGGGCCATGCTTTTGGGCCCAAGAAGACTATTTTGTTACAGGTATAGATAAGGGCAAGAGCCCTTCAACTTCTTGTACTTGACTGCTTGGAGATAGAGAGAATGGGACCAAGCTTAGGATTGCAATGATGTAGGAGTTCCTGTTATTTTAGTACTTTGTTTTTACTTATATTACAACATGTTGTTGTGTTTTTTGAATTCCTTATATACTTGTACCTGCTGGAACATTATCATCATTACTATATATTCATCACTTCCACTATTTGGTTTTAGTTGTTGTTCATTGTTTACTACTTACGCTATTTACGGTTAATTTCTATTCTTTGTATACCTTACCAAATGAGGGCATAGTTTCCCCAATAACTTATCAAGGCCCTCTCTACTAGTCGGTAGCCTCTGGAATTTCAGGAAATAAGCTTGAGGTCATGTGGCGAACTGGGAATGAGGCACCTCTGGGTGGCTTCTGGAACCGAGACGTTACACAAATCATCTTTAATCTTTTTTAACGTTCATCTCCTCATTATATTTATTTTCAAAAACCAATTCAAATTTTAATTTTCATCTTCAATTTCTAAATTCTATGCTATGTACCAATTATATAAGACAACCCCCTTTGAATTTGAATCTCCCCTTAACAAAATATCAATATCGATTCTTCTTGAATTCTCTTGATTCATTTGAAAAGAATAAAAGTAAATCAACCTGTTTATATAGTTAACATCATTGTTGATTGGTCCATAAAATTAAAATTTTCATCAAATTAATATCAATTCCCTTTCCTATCATGCTTTATTGAAAAACATTCTTCTAGAGTACAATGGCACAAAAATTATGAAAGACTATTATTAAAAACATCAATTCTATAAACTTCTTCAATTATAAATTTGTGCTTGTATTATGAATTCATTCCAGACATTAAATTCATTTGATAATAGCTTCAACATGTTAAGATATACAATGGAAAGTATCATAACTTTTCATTCATTCCATCTTCTTTCATTATTTATCATCCCGAGTACATTTTCTGAGAAAAAAATTGTCCCAAAAAAAATCAGGATGAATACGATTGTCTTGAATAAAATATGCCAGAGTGCCATTGGCTTGGATATGATCATCTTGAGTACAATTGGCCAGGATGTGATATTTATGAGTATGATTATCCTGATATTGAATTTTATCACCCTTTTACATTCCATCCATATTTGATTAATTTTGAATATGATCGGAACCACAATTCTTTCCTAATGATCTCAAATGTGATTGGTTACGCCATTCTTTCCTACTCATCCTAAATATGATTGTCCTGAATACAATCTAACTGAATGTGATTGGCTTGATCTCTTTCACACACCTTTTTTTAAATCAATATATCATCAAAAGTTTTCTAACTTACATTGGATTTATGTGAAATATAAATCCTTAATGAATCACCAGATTTTTATCAAATCCATGCCAAATCTGATTATGATATTACTCTATTTGGTACCCGATATGAGTTTGACCAAATAAGTTTTTCCAAATATCTTCTTCTAAGAATGATTCTATTTCATAGACAAAGTGAGTCTAGTTTTTCTGTAAAGGATGGTCAACATGATTTGCACCATATATAAATTGATGTGATTTTCCTATACTATTAAACTTCCTTGACAACAAAAGATCAGACTTGGAAACAATCACCTTCATCATAAACTGGGTCCTAACAAAATTTATCCCAAGGGCCTATAAATTCAATGCAAGACTGAACCTCATCTAATAAAGTTTTAACTTCTATGCCTAAAACCCCATAAAAATAATTTTGGTACTCCTACCTACTATAAACATCATAACACCAAATCCCACGACCATTATTTCTCCTTATCAATCAAAATGTACTGAACATTCTTCGATGATATAAATCCAACACAAACATAAAAATTATAATGGTAAATTTAAATAATTACATAACTCACCAAAAATAAGGAAGGATTACTCACTTGGAAAGAATCATATTCACACATGCTCCACGAAATGTCAAAACCAGCTCATCCTTGATGACAAAATATCAACATATCCCTAAATAAACAACATATTATCCTTTAATTAATACATCTAACTCATCAATCCCAAAACTACGAACCACTAAATCATCAAAAATTCAAAAAAATGTTTTATTCTTCCAAATAATTATTTATACCACATAACAGGGCTGACTACGCCCATTATGAGAAAACCATAAGAAAAATTTTCAAGAAAACACCCACTAAATTTTCATCAATTTCAAAACATTAATAAATATTTTTAGAAAACAAAACAAAACATTTACTTAAAATTGAAAATCATTCCTTAAAATCATCAACTCTAAAATCTATTTAAAATGAATTTATCATTATTTAATACAATTCTTCACAACCCCTTAATAAAAACCCCCAAACATTTTTAAAAACCCCCGTTGAAATGGGAATGAAATTATTTCAAATAATACATGTCAAAGTCATTTTTAACTCATGAAATATATTACCCACAACTAAATTAATAATTTAATAAAGTTAAGAAAACATTACCAATGAATACTATAAATATTACTAAACTACTCAGGAAGAGATCAAAATCTACATGTTCAAATATATGAAAAAACCCCATAAATATTTCCTTATAAATTAAATAGGATTCATTATTCAATAAATTGTACAACATAACTCAGATGATATATAGGGTATTAATGGATTTAAGCCTCATTGCATTAAATTTTATCATGTTGTATATTTTGATATGCCTTATGAAAAGTAACTTTCCAAACCGTATAAATAAAGAACATTGTAAACATCTTGGACAATATATCACATTAAACATACTTGTTTAATAACTCTCATGTTTCTAAATATTAAGGATAATATATGGTTATCGTAATTTTATTTGACTATTAAAATCCCTAACACAATATTCATGTATTAAATATTTCCCTGATCAGCATCTATTTTAAAAATTGAGATTAACACATGACATGCTAATGAATTCATTAAAACATGTAGTTAAAAAAAATTAGATTACTTAGGGGTCCTTAAAATTACCAACATATCTTTAATTGTCAATGTAATTCTAATTGAAACCTGAAAATTGTAAATTTTATGAAAAACATTTTGAACCATGCATTTTGTTTTAGCATTTTCATGTTTTGCTTTTTCACTAACCAATTACTATAAATAAAAGTCATTAATTATAAGAGTTGAAAATTTTTACCATTCCCAAATTCTTTTTAAAATAACACAAATTAATGATAATCACAAACATATAAAAATTAAAGTCATCATCTTTATTAATAAATTCACTAAATGTAGATCATAAAAATTTCATCTATGATATATAACATCTGAAATCATATAAAAATGTTATCAATGAGGGTCTTAATAACCCAATTATTATCCCTAAACCCCTAAATTTGTTTACAAACATGAAATGAATCCTAATCAGAAATCATGAATCTTGATTATGGTATTTTATTTAAAATTTTCACTTAAATTTCAATATAATAATATAAATTCGAACACAAGAACAAAAAAAATAATTAATCATATACCATAAATAGGTTTATACCTTGAAATAATTATTATCTTTCTGAGTATATTTAATTATAACATAGTAATTATAACTAATAAAATGTGTTCAAAATGACTATGTCCTTTAATTAATATCTTATTATGTAATATGCATACTTTCATTCATCATTTTTCATTTGAAACCCATGTTGTCCTCACCAGTTCAAAACTCCAACTATATCATGACTCTCATTCAAATATCTAATACCACTCATTCATGACCTACACATGCTAGTACTCCTATTAGACTATCATTAAAGATGATAATGAACCTCAAAGGCCACATCCAATAGGTCATGATTTAGAGACTATCACCAATTCTATGAAAACACAAATATTGGTAGTTTTACCCTCATAAATCCAAGGAATATATAACTAAGAACAACTAATAAAATCCATATAACATAAAAACCAATATTCCACAAATAACTATAATTTCATACATAAAGAAATATTCAAAAGGAAATTTGAATATAAAATCCTATATTATTTTCCCAATAACACGTGCCACACACTCTATGTGCTATTAAGGTCTAACCTAATCACCAACAACCGCCTAAAAATATGGAAAATAGATCTATTTAAAAAAAATTGAGCAAACAATATACTAAAAATTATCATACCGAAAACCTCTCATTCATATTTAGAAGAAGCATAGTAGTGTCTAAGTAAATAATATTTTGAACCAAATTGATCCTAAATTAGGCCAACTATCACTCATCCTCACTAAGGCTCAATCTTTAAATCTCGTATTCAATAATAGTAACATATATTCAAAGGAATATATATATATATATCATGAAGGTATGACACAAAAACTATATAACAGGTCTAGTTTCTCTCATGCCAAAACACTATATGTCCAGTGCTATAATACATTCCATATCAAAATATTCACATAACCACATGCCATATTATATCTAAAACCAGATATCCACATGATACTATACCACATCACTTATCTTCCACCACATACCACATTAAATACTCATTATACTAGGGTAACATGGTCATGAAAGGCATAAACCTTATGCCCTCCTCCTACAATGAATATCTTCTACCATGTATCCATATCACATACATAAAAAAAGTATCTAGTATATATATATAACTTCAATCCATATAAACATATATATAAGTACATACCTTGATTCATCAGAGATAATAACTCATTTTAAGAGAGATTGTGGAAGAGTGGGAAGTTTACCATATGATCCTTCTATAACCAAGATATTGGGGAAAACACCCCAAACCCATGTCCTAATATAGGAATCAATAAGGATATTGAATAATGTGGTGGATTATATAAAATAATATGTGAATAAGATATCCTAATTAGAAATCAAATATCATCTTATGGTTCAACTCGTAATTATAACATCTTAGATAGTGCTTCCTACAAAAATCACTCTCTTTAATATATCATACAATGCCTACTATGACTATAAATAGCCAACTATACTCAAATAACTTAATTCCATAGACTATATGCACAAAAAAATGAATTCCTACTTAATATCATAATTATTAAATTCCTTATTATTAATTTTCTATAAACATTACGTTCAGTAACCATATTTAATTTTATATTTTTCATTAAACAACTTTTCACTTTCAAGTCAATCATTATTCTTTAATATCACTTATTCCAACCTTTACATGTTACATTATAATATATCTTTTTAATAAAAAGTTTTTTTCATGGAAAATAGCTCGTTAGACCATATATAACATACCCATTATCGTATTTAATAATTGTAACATAACAATTACCCATTGAACCATTACAATGTTGATTAGTTATTAACTATTTTAATTAAATGTAGCATCATCCATATCATGAGATACCTATAAATCAATATCATCAACCACTCATAATACCACATCCACCACCACATCATCTCATTCTAATAACAGCTATAACCATTCTATCCCTATTATAAAACATATACTTGTTTTATTTGTAAAAACCCATCAATTTCACTACCATAATAATCATACAATACCCCATAAACCACTATCACACCAATATACACACTTCATTCTATGAACTAGACCTTAGAAACATCCAATAACACATTCACAGTAATAATATTTACTCGAAAAATTACATCCAAAAATTAAAAACATGTTAACAATTTATGTTAAACAATGTCTTATTAATAATTCATCCATATTTAATTTATCAATATCAAAATTTGGATTTCCAATCCACCATTTCACTTCCATTTGTCAGTGGATAACATTTTTTTGATGGTGTTTAAAATTTTAAAATAAAAAGATGATGCTTTATCATACATGAAATTATTAATCAAGAAACATGAATTAATAAAAAATAAAATTAATTTATATAAAGAAGACGGGATTCACCCCATCCTATATAATATCTTTATTATGGTTGGTTATATTATTTAGGTCAATTCATTCTTTCCACCAAATGAATATTGAATAATGATAAATATTCATTCATTAAAAATTATAGAAATATATTTTTAAAATCCACTACCTCAACACAAGTTTCAACAAATTATCATACAAGAACAATGAATAAATATGATCATGCTACCAAAGATTCCCAAGGTAGACTCTCAACAATCTTTGACACACCAAAACTCATCATGATCATAACTCAAATCCATAAAATAAAAAATTGAAATATTTTTACATCACTTTTAAGATAAAATTACATGAAAATAATAATGAGAATGAGAAAAGGATAAAATAATGAAAATGAAATAACCCCTTAGAGTGTAAGGGATTGATCACATGAATCTGTAAAGAGAAGGACCAACATATAATGACTATAAGCTCCTATAAAACTCCCTAGGGTATAAAACCCCATATTTATAATAAAGATTATTTCATTATGTTTTCCATAAATATACATGGAATAAAATCCTAAATATCTAAAGTTCTAATGTATTTTTGAAAATTATATACATAAAGCATAAAATTAGAAATAAAATAAAATAGTCATTTTCAAATCTCCAAAATGTTCACATTAAATATTTTTAACTCCTAATTCTATATAGGAAAGCCTAGGGACTCCATAAGAATGTGATGAGTTATAATATCTCGTAATTTATCAATTAGAGTAAGCATGATACATGTGAGGAAAAAGTGTTATCATGATGAAAAAAACAGAATGATTTCAAGAAAACAAGGCCTCTAAAATATGATATAATAAGATCATGGAACACAATAAATATGGAAAAGATATAAAACATGAAATCATAATAATAATTCAATGCTCAATATAAACACCCTATACCCATAATCCTAGATCTAGTTCTAAAAGATTTGTAAATTTAATTATTTCTTCTATTTAATTTTTTTAACATCCCAGGTAAATAAAGAACATGAAATTTTTCATATTTATTAATATTTCTAAACTAAATATTAATTCTACTTTAAATGGGACGCTATGTTCGATGGCGTATCCGATACGCAACAATGGGTTTCTTTGAAATATTTTGTTGTACAATAATAATATTATATTATTATTTTATATGGCAGTTATCACCTAGCCTTTGTAATGGCAGGAATGAACAGAACTAACTAAGAAATGATTATATATGTTTGTTAAATGTTTTTACATTTATCCAATAAAATTTATAGGATTAAAATGTGAATGAATCGAATTTTAAACATAATTTACATTAAATGGTTGATTTACCGCCTTTTAATGGAAAACCATCATTAATTCTAGTTTTGTTCACTTTTATATATTCCATGTCACAAAATAAAATTCTTCTTTAGAATCAGTACATCAAAATTTACTTTAGGTAAATTTTTGATATTTTTCTGATAAAATTAATTTATTATTAATAGTGAAAATATTGTATTTTAATTCAAAAGATCTGTTTAATCTAATTTATTTATATGGCTTGATTATATTTTAAATTTTTTTTAAATTTTAATTATAATAATTTTTACCATTTAATCCAATGTTGGTCATTGGAATTAACTTCACTTTGAAATTGGACATAAACAAGTATGAATCTTTTGATAGTTATTGTTTATTAAAAACACGCAATTTGTTTTGATGATGGGAATTAATTAATTAATGTAACTTCTATGTTTTTAATTATTTAAAATAGACATCATTTTGGATTTTGGAATATCATATATATCTTCGGCTGAATTTTCTGTAGTTCTCTGAAAAACATCAATTATTTATGAATAGTGAAACCCCTAAGTAGTAGTTAAAAACTGAAATTTTCATTTAAATTAAATTTTACCAATTTTTTGGATTGAATTTATAAAATTCAACATAAATTATTGTTATTATTACGTAAAATTTGGTTCAATAAGATGAAAATAATTTTTGGTTAATGGTAACTTTTGACATTTATTTACCGCAGTTAAAGGTATATATGGTAGTTCAAGGTAAAAAGAATATTATAATAATAATAAATTACCTTAACACATGTACTAACCATATTTATTTATTCTTTTACGTCCATGGGAATCTTTGGGTCAATTTTGAGACCGTAGGTAGCCACTAGGGAGTGATAATTACACTTTAGATTAATTAATTTAAAGACAAAAATGACACAAACAAATAGCTTCTAGTAAATTAATTTTTACACAGTGTTATTAAAGTTATATTTTTGACTATAAATATTAAATATAAAGATAAAAATATTACCAACTTGATGGTTTTTTTTAAAATTTTTAGACATCAAATAAATAAAATTGTTTATGACACAAAAATGATGCAGTATTTACCTCATTAATAAATGATTTAAATAAATAAGATTATAAATATTAAAATAACATCCCAAACCTATACAATTTTTATTGGATGATTTTATTTATACCATTAGTCATCTTATATTTGACTTTAATTTGTTTTCGTCCTTTAGAAATTGAATATCATTATATAATAAAATAATATTTTCAGACTTTCTTAAAGAGCCCCTCCTTCCCCTTATAAAAAGTCCTCACTTCTAACTCATTACTCACTCATCTATATCTTCTTGGCTCTTCCAAACCCTACCCAAATAAGCTCTAAATATACCTGTCTTCCAACTATAATCCTTACCTTAGGTAGAGGTCATTTCAAGAAGTCCATTTGGTTTAAAACAAAGGGAATTATCTAAATTAAAAGTAATTGTTTCTCTTAACTTCTTTTCGTTTATTTTACATCTCTAACCCCTAAACACTTTTTATTACTTTCTTTCATAAAAACACTAGTATCCTCAATATAATTGGATATTTTTATGAAAATGATTCCAACTACACTTACACACACCTCCATCTAATGGGTTAAGAAAATAATGTTTTTGTGAATTGCAAACTAACGCCTCACAAAATGATGATTGTTCGATTATCTCCTATCGCATCTCATGGTGGCCATTAAGATGAAAAAATATATATATATTATATATATTGTACTTTTTATTTCTTTATTCTTATATATTTATCTTTTATAGAATTCCTTTTTTTGTTTCCATTATTGGGTAAACGCGATAATTTCATTTGAGGAAGTGCGGACTACCGCCCCCTCAAAAGTGATATGACTCATTATGCCATTTGTGGGACGTATAAAGGATAGATTAAATGAGATTATATATTATATTATAATTTAATTATAATATACCAATTTATCATTATGTTTTTAATCTATTAAAATAATAAATAGAAATGAAAGTAGCGTTCATGCGTACGTACGACTTACCGTCTCCATGAACAGTGCATTTCATTTCTTAGCTCCAAATGTTATGTATTATTATAAATATATGTATATACTGGATATATATGATATATATGATATCTGAATAATTAATATCATTCAGGATATAATGAACGTTTGACTATGTGAACAACTTGTAATTATAAGAAGTCCATTTTTGACTCAAGTACCAAGTATCGACAAAATGAACGTTATTAACATAAATGAATAAATAATGTTTATAACAAGGTAATAAGTGATATAAAAGGAATAATAAACTTGTAAAATGTTATTAATCCATTATAAATTAACTTTAGTTTATTATTTAGGAATAACATTGAACAAACGAGTTAATTCGGACACAAGGTAAGCAATTTCTTATCTCACTTTTAATTCTGTGAGATTTCCATTGTTCGCCACTAATTAGTTGCATGTGGTGTATTTTGTACTTCCAATTTATATATATTATCATGATTCTTTTTATATTCATGTTATTCTATGAATAATTTGGTGTTTATTAACTTTTGGTCATATGACTCGATTGAATACAATGTGGTAACGGATTTTCCTCACACTTTTTATTCCCGTGAGATTCATGTTATATCTTCCATTATTTACATTTGTGTGGTGTATGTACTACCCATGATTGTATTCATTGTGTAATATAATTAAATTTATGGGTATTTTCATCTTCATTTTATGATCCTTATTTCATGAGTTAAATGTTTCTTAAGTTACCAAATCGGTAAGGGAACCTTTTAACCCAATTTCCATTCATTGGTTTAATCTTCTAATTCTTAATTAATTCGTGATATGAATATGTGTGGAATAAATATTTATTTATTTATGTTGTAATTTTCACTCCCCATTGTATGGATATACTATTGATACAAAGAATCACTCCATTGATATATTCTCAAGTCACTAATATGAACTTGATAAGAGTAATTTTAACTCAATTTCCATTAACTGAGTTAAATATCCAAGTCATTGATTTTGTATTAAAAATAACTTGTGTTAATTTAATCTGATTGTTTTACACTAAATATCCAATCATATTTAGTGTATTTATATTTTTTACACATTATTATTTAATATATTTATCCTTAATCTAATAATATATTTTTTATAATGGATTTCATGTCAATTTAAATTTCATTGAGACTTCATTGTGGTTATGCACCAATTCACTTTTATTTGGTGTATATAATGTCCTTTGGCATATTATATCATGAATAACTTTATTCTCATGATATTATAATGGTTTTATTAAATTTTATTCCTCAAGTATTTTTATTCAAGCATCTGTCATTTTGTTAAGAACTCCTTAACTAAAATATTGTTTTAAGGATTTATTCTTTTAAATCATTCCCATTAATGTCCATTTTATCAAAATAGTTTTAAGGAATTTATTATATGGACATTAATGTTTTAAAATTTTAATTCCTTTAAAATTTTCAAATTTTTAGGTGACACTATGATTCAAAAACCTCATTATTAAATGTTTTAAGTGGTTTTGAAAATGGTCTGATAAAGAATTAATTATGTCTATATCTTGAGATAATATGTTGTGATTGTAATGTGGAAATGTTATATTTCCTTTATTATTTAGTTAGGTTTCATGAATATGTTATGATTGTTGGGAATTGTTTATATATACCAGAGGTTCTGTGATAAACCTAGGGTGGGTGAGCTCGAGATAGGTCTCTAATGTATTGGGTAACATGACGGAGGTAAAAGTTAAAGGTTATCCTAAGAGATTTAGGGAATATACTGTGATGGGTATTCCAAATGCGACTCCCTATGTAGTTGTGATAGCTACAATGTAATTATGTTATAAATGCCATAAGTTACCTTTATGATTTATTATTTTTGTGTGTTATTCATAAATCTTATGATTTCATAAGGTATATTATGATTGAAAAGTACGGTTTCATTGATTTGTATTTAATGATGTGATAATGATTTCCTTATTTATTTTATAAACCATTATGAGCTTTTTATAGTCAAACCATGTTTTTGAAATGTTTTCCAAAAAATGTAAAGATGAACAGGGTCAAGGATTGTTTCATGGAAAATTCATGATGTTTAAAAAATAGAACTAGACATGTCTATTTTTATGATTTTTTATTTTATAAAAAATGGATATTGAGTAGTAGAGTCTACATGTCATTTTCATATTGATATGTAATAGTTATAGCCTATTTTTCTAAATCATTAAACATGAAAAGATCCTTAATTTGAATTATTCATTTGATTCATGATTATGTAAATTTTATGGCTGGGTCCCTATAATTTGTATCATAGGTCAATTTATATAAATTAGGGATTAAGAGTTTTCGTTAGACACATGGTAAGTCCCTATGTCTATTATTTCTGTTAAATCATCTTTTTATAAATTTTTTAGATCAAGGAAATTCTGTTACAAATCGAAGGAGGAGGATCTCAAATTATATTCTTATCTCTTCATAATGATTTGTTTGCAATAATTATTGCAATGTCATGTTTGGATAATTGGGAATCTTTTTCTAGCATACAACTCACATGAAAGCAGTTGTTTGAGATATCAAAAACCTCCACTATAACTCGTTATCATCATGGATCATGGGTTGTATTTAAACAAATCCTATTTTTACAATATTCTTAAATTTTCAAGAATGGAAAATATTATCAAAGAATTTTCAAATATTTAACCTTATCACAAGATTTTGATGCATATTATGATTTTGAAAAAGGTGTTGAAAAAGGATACCCTTGGGCAACCTATTTATATTTTTTTTACTATATAGTCTCTCAGAACACACCTATAGTATTTTAATAGGACCATTAATTGAATGTTTCAACTCATATTTGGTCCTACTATTTTATATAAATCATATTTTATCAGATGTTTTGAAATTATATGTCATACATGATTATTTTCCAAAACTATTTTTCTATGAACACCCATATGACCCATGTTGTACAAGGTTTATTTGTATGAAGAAATAAAATGATTTTGAAGGATCTATAAATCATTGTTGCAATGCATGGACCTTCTACCTATGTAATCAAGATGAAGATGAAACCAAATGGTCACCATGATCAAGGTATGATGTTCTTCATTTTGGAGATCGTTTTATTTTATAATATGGTGGTGAAATAAAAAAATGACAATATATATAAGACATCAAGAATTATTATTTCGAGATAAAAATGAATTGGGATGAAAATGAGAGGTGTAAGGAATCCATTTGGGTTAAAAAAATTTAGGGTTATTTTTGAGTATTAAATAAAGTACATCCCGTAGGATGGGTGATAAACCATCACATTCGGCAAGGCCACAGGAATCGAACCCACAACCAAAGGGTGACAAGGGAACATCACCTACCATAGTCCTACTTGAAGACCCTGGTTAGTATAACTTATTATTATAGTAAAATGATTTAATGGAAGAAGAATAAGTTGATTTTGGGAACATAGGTTTTATCAAATTGTTATAATTAGTATAGGAAAATTATTTGGTGATTAAGTGATAATGGTTGTTGTGGAAGACATTCTCTCTTTTGAGGAAACACTATATGCCTAAAAAAGATATAATTCTATGGAATTTCAATTGTGGAATAATGGTTGAAATTTTAGTTTGGAAGAATCTATGTTTTTATTATGCAGATATGGTGATTTGGTTTATTAATGAAAATGATTAACCTATCATGGAGAATATGTGATTAGGTTAATTACTTTTCAATGTGAGACTTTATGGGTAACTGATATTATTTGGAGATAAATGTTAGGATTTATCTTGGAAGACTTTGTAATAAAATCTTTATTAGATTTAGGTTTCAATCTTAGTTTGGATTACTTTTGAAGAATTTTATGGATAGTTGTTTATTGGATAGTCTTTGTTGAACTTTGGGTTTTGTTTGAAAATTTTTGGATATTAAGAGTTGTTTTTATTTTTGTAAATGATTGTCCTTTTTGGGTATTATCTGATCTCACACTAACCATTTAGGTTTTATTTGATGTCTAATGACAAGGGAAATATATAGTTATTCTTTTATTGATTATGTGATTCTCTAGAAGATGATCCTTTTCCTTTTGATGTGACCAAGTATTTTTTAATGCTCATTGTTTGGAGAAAAGATTAGTTTTTGGTAGAAACTTATTAAAGGATGAAACTCTACATGACTGTAAGTATATTTCCTTTTGTTCTTTTTTTATGTAGTAAATTAGTTACTCAAAATTATGAAAAGGAATGTAAAACCAAAACATTATTGGTTTACGTTTCCTATTGGGTAATCAAATACCGTTTAACACATCATATGTTTGTGATTTTTTGGTGTATAACTTTCTCCTAATAATGTTTTCTATCACTCTCCATCAGAATATGACTGTTTTTTCTGTATTCCATATACATGTTTTCTTACATGGAATCCTAGTATGGGTTATCTCAGGTGACCTTTTTACTTCTCTTTCATTCTTTTAAAGTGATACTTTTACTGACACTTTTTCAATGTGAGACTCTTAATGAATTTTCCAAGCCTACTTTTAAAATTGCGAGGACGCAATTCCCAAAAGGGGGAAGGATATAACATCCCAGGTAAATAAAGAACATGATATTTTTTATATTTATTAATACTATTGAACTAGATATTAATTCTAACTTAATGGGGGTACTATGTTCGATGGCGTACCCAATATGCAACAATGAGTTTCTTTTAAATCATACATTCCACACTTATAATATAACAATATAATTTTAAATGGTAGTTAACACCTAACTGTTGTAATGGTAGGAATGAACATAACCCACTAAAATATGATTATATATGTTTGTTAAATGTTTTCACACTTATCTAATAAATGTTATAGGCTTAAAATGTGAAAGAATCTATTTTTAAACATAATTTACTTAAAAAGGTTGATTTATCACCTTTTAAGGTAGAAACCTCATTAAATATTATTTTGGTAACTTTTATATGTTCCATTTAACAATATAAAATTCTTCTTTAGAATCTTGACATCAAAAAAACATTTGGGTAAATTTTTGGTATTTTTCTTATAAAATTCATTTTTTATGAATAGTGAAAATAATGTATTTTAATTAAAAATTGACTTTTAATATAATTTATATATATGGTTTGATTATCATTTTAATTTGTTTTAAAGTTTCATTATATCATTTTTTTACAATTTCATCCAATGTTGGTCATTGGAATTAATTTCACTTTGAAATTGGACAAAAATAAGTATCAATCTTTTTATAGTTATTGCTTCTTAAAAAAATGATATTTGTTTCGATAATAAGAATTAATTAATTAATTAATTCAACTTGACTATTTTAAATTTGGTAAAATAAAAATCATTCTCGAATTCGGAATATCAAATATAGTTTAGGCTGAATTTTTGGTAGTTTTCTGAAGAACGTCAATTTTTTATGATTAGTGAAACCACTAAGTAGGCTGAATTTTTGGCAGTTTTCTGAAAAACATCAATTTTGGTTATTAGTAAGTAAAATTTTGTTCAATAAGATGAAAATAATTTTTGATGAATAGTATCTTTTGACTTTTATTTACCACGGTTAAAGGTAATTAGGGTAATTCAAGGTAAAAAAATATTCTGATAATACAAATTACCCTAAAACATGTCCTAACCTTATTGCATGAGTCATTTACAACCATGGGAATATTTGGGTCAATTTTGAGAACCCATGAAGCCAATTGGGAGTGATAATGACACTTTAGATTAATTAATTTAATGTAAAGATAAAAATTACACAAACACATATATTTTAGTAAATTAATTTTTCCATATGATTATATAAGTTATCCTTTCAACTATAAATATTCATTGGAAAGATAAAATGATTTCTTACATCATGGTATATATTTATAATTTTTTGACATAAAATAAATAAAATTATTTATGACACAAAAATGATTCATTATTTACCTCATTATAAAAATATTTAAATGAATAAGATTATAAATATTAAAATAACATCCAAAACATGTCCGATTCTTGTTGGATGATTTTATTTCTACCATTAATCATCGTATCTTCAATGTTATTTAGGTTTGTACCTTTAGAAACCGAATATCATTATATAATAAAATAATATTTTCACACTTTCCTAAAGATCCCCCCTCCCCCTTATAAAAAACATCACCTGTAACTCATTCCTCACACCTCTCAGGCCCCTTGTCTCATCCAACCTAGAACAAAATAGGCTCTCAAGATCCCTATCTTCTACCTAGAAGCGTTTCCTTAGGCAGAAGTCACTTCAAGAAGTCCTTTTGGTTTAAACCAAAGGGAGTTACCCAAATTAAAAGTAACAATTTATCTTAACTTATTTTCTTTTATTTTACTTATCCAATCCCTAACAACTTTTTATTCTTTCTTTAATAAAAACACTAATATACTGAATATAATATTATGTTTCTATGAGAAGAATTATAACGACACTTACACACACATCAATCTTATTGGTGAAAACATACTATTTTGGTGAATGGAAAACTAACACGTCACGAGATGATGATTGTTCGATTATCACCTACCACATCTCATGGTGGACATTAATATGATACTATATTTATATATGATATTTATTATGTTTATTTTTTCTTTATACTTCTGTATTTTTATTTTATAGCATACCTTGATGGTTTTCATTATGGGTAAATGCGATAATTTTATTTGAGGAAGTGCGGACTACCACCCCCTCAAAGTGATATGACTCATTAATGCCATATGTGGTCTGTGAATGTAATACCCTAGGTTAATAAAGAATGTGAAATATTTATATTTATCCCTATTTTTGAATAAAATGTTAATATTAATTTAAAGGGGATGCTATGCTTGATGGCTTACCCAATACGCAACAATGAGTTCCTTTGAAATCTTACGTTGCATTATAATAATAAAATAATATTATTTTAAATGGTAGTTAACGCCTAGCCGTTGTAATGGAGGGAATGAACAAAACAAACTACAAAATGATTATATATGTTTGTCAAATATTTTCACTTTTTACAATAAATGTTAGAGGATTAAAAATGTGAATGAATTCAATATTAAGAGTAAACATTCTAATATTCTTTGGAATGTCGATTAACCACCTTTTGATGGAGAACCACTTTTAAATCCACTTTTTGAAAATTTTATGTGTTATATTTGGAAAAATAAAATTCTCTTTTAGAATCTAGACATCAAAATTTACTTTGTGTAAATTTTTGGTATCTTTCCGATAAAGTTCATTTTTTAATGAATAGTGAAAATGTTGTATTTTAATTAAAAACCACTTTTTAATCTAATTTATTCATATGATTAGATTATCTTATGTATTTTTTTAAAGTAAAATTAGAATATATGTTTACCATTTAATCCAATAGTCGTCATTGGAATTAATTTCACTTTGAAATTGGACTTCAACTAGTGTCAATCTTTTAATAGATATTGTTTCTTAAAAACACACTATTTGTTTTGACAGTGGGAATTCATTATTAAATTAATTAATTAAACTAATATGTTTTGAATTTTGTAAAATAGACATCATTTTTGAGTTCAGAATATCAAATATAGCATAAGGTAAATTTTTGGTATTTTTCTGAAAAACATCAATTTTTTATGAATAGTGAAACCACAAAGTGGAAGTTAAAGAAACTGATTTTTCGTTTAAATGAAACTTTTCCACCTATGTGTTTTGAATTTCAAAAATACGACATACATTGTTTTCATTAAGATGTAAAATGTGGTTCAATGGGATTAAAATAATTTTTTGGTGAATAGTAACTTTTATGTTTTTAATTGTGATTAGAGGTAATTAGTGTAGTTTAAGGTAAAAATAATGTTTTAATAATATGAGATGAGCTTGACACATGTCCTACCCTCATTTTATGTGTCATGGCCTACCACGACAATACATTGGTCAACTTGGGGACCTCATGGATCCACTTTGGTTGGGAAATGACATAAATAACGTTTTATTTAATGTTAAAGTAAAAATGACACAAACATGAGATGTTTTACTAAATAATTTTTATGTGGGGTTATACAAGTCATATTTTTGACTATAAATATTAATTATAAAGATAAAATGATTTCCTACATCATGATATTTTTTTTATAATTTTTAGACATTAAATAGTTTAAATTATTTATGACATCATGATGATGCACCGATTACCTCATTAATAAAGGATTTAAATAAAATGAAAAGATAATGTAACATATATGACCTATACATGTCCAAAACCGATTGGATGGGTATATTTAGAACCCTTATCACCTTATCCTAGATTTATATCAATGTGGGACCTTTTAAATCCGAAACTCATTTTAAAATAAATGAATATTTCTTTACTTTCCAAGGGTGCCCCTCCTCTCCTCTTATAAAAGGCCCACACCTCTACCTCCTTACCCAAACTTCCAAAGCCTTTGGCTTGGAAAAACCCTGCCCATTTTTTATATCCACATCCCTCTCTAACTCCTTGAAGCCTCAATTTGGGTAGAAGTCTTCCCAAGGAATCCTTTGAGCTCAAACAAAAGAGAGTTACCCGATTTTAAGGAAATGTCTTCACTTGAGTCCTTTTGTTTTATTTTGCTTTTCCAACCCCCTAAACTCTTTTTATTAATTTATTTTGTAACAAATTCAGTATCTTAAATATACTAGGAAGTTTTTATAATAAGTATTCAAGCTACACTTACACACACCTTTGTCTAATGGTTAAAGAACATACTGTTTCTGTGGTGGGCGATTTTCTACCTCACGAAACGATGATTGTTCAATATTCTTTTAAAACCTTTAAAGGTGGCCATTATGATGTCACTATATTTTATATATGATATATATGGTATTTATGTTTACTATATTCTTCTGTATTTTATATTTAAAACATACCTTTATTCTTTTCATGTTGTGTAAATGCGATAATTTCATACGAGGAAGTGTGGACTACCGCCCCTCAGGTGATGTGACTCATACATGCAATACATGGAATGTATAAAGAATGAAATTAATGAACATATGTGACCTATATAACATATATATTATACTGGAATTATAATATATATATATATATCATTTATTTTTAATTCCATTAATATGACAAAAAAATGAAAGTAGTGTTCATGCGTACGTACGGCCTACCGTCTCCATGAACAGTGCTTTTTGTTTTTTATCTCCAAATGATATGGAATATTATAAAATTAATATGTACTGTATATATATTATATTTTAATCATTAATACTATTCTGGAAGTTATTTACTTATAACTACATGGGCAATCATTTTTCAAACAAGTTCATTTTTTACTGATGTACCAAACATCGGCAAAAATGTCTGATATGAACTAACATTATTAAACAATTATTATAAAATTATAATATGTGATATTAAATGAATACTAATCTTTAAAGTAGTTCATTAGTCAATTATAAATTGACCAATTATTATTATTCAGGATTATAAAGAAACGAACAAGATAAGTCAGACTTGAGTAAAGGGATCCTACCCCTCTATTTCTTTTTAAGTACAATCTTTTGTGTCATTACTTTTAAGATCATCTTTATTATTATTGGGATGTTATTTTATATTACTCCTACTGTAGTTTTTATGTTAATATGATGAGAGGCCCTATTTTCTCTCACCAATCCATTTTTGAAGTTTTGAGTGGCGTCGTTAGGCTGCCGAATTTTCATAAGAGATCTAACCTCTCTCTTTCTTTTTATGTACTCTCCTTTATGTCACTTATTTTAAGCTCCTCTTTGTTATTATGGGGGATGTTATTTTATATTACTATTTCTTTAAATTTTATTACAATATGATTAGAGACCCTATTTTATCTCATCAATCCATTTTTTGAAGTTTTAAGTGGCGCTGTTAGGCTGCCGAGCTTTCGTAAGAGATTTTTCATCTCACTTTTAGTCCCGTGAGATTTATGCTTCATATGCCACCATTTCCTTTGAGTGGTGTATGTAACTCCCATTATTATACTCTTTGTGTAGTATAATTTCATTTATGGGTATTTACATATTCATTATATGACCCTTCTTCAATGGGGTGTACGTTTCGAAAGTTACCCAAGTCGGTATGGGAACCTTTCACCCTCCTTTTTTAAAAGAATTCTTTTGTTATGTATTTTAATTCACATACTATTATGTTGGGATATGTTATTATATATCCTTATTGATGTAAATTTTATGTCCAAGTGATGAGATACCATTTTCTCTCTCATCAACTCTTTTTCTGAATTTTGAAGTGACGCTGTTAGGTTGTAAAATTTTTGCAAGGGGACTTCTTAAACCAAATTTGATTCTTTGGGATAAACTTGTACTCTTGGAATATGTCATTCTATTAATATGTGTGAATATCCTCTGATTATTTTAAACATAATATCCACTTAAATTTGGTGTATTCTTTTGTCACACATAATTATGTAATTGATTTATCCTTAAACCAAGGATATCGTCTTTTTAAGGGACTTCGTCTCAATCTCCTTTCATTGAGGCATATTTTGTTTTATACACAAATTTATTTTATACGGTGTATAAACCCCTTTGACTTTTACTTTTATCCAAAAAGAAACTTTTTTATATGAATCATTTTACTAAACGACAAAAGGGAATGTTTTTGTCGTACGTATGCGGCGACAACGACTTCTCTGCCACCGTGACCATTATTTGAGTTTTGGATTCCCCTACAATCCATACCTTCTTTTTAAAAGAAAAATAAATACCATGTTTTACTTTTATATTATTTTGGTATTAAAATGGTTTTCATAATGTTTTTATTATATCAATGTGTTGTATTGATATCTTGTGATTGAAATGTGGAAATGTTATGTTTCCTTTATGCATGTTTTATGTGATACGATTATGTTATGGTTCTTGGGCATTGTTATGAAGATGGGTGGTTCCGTGATAAAATAAGGGTGGGTGAGCATGATATATCTCTCCAATGCATTGGGTAACGTGAAGGAGTGAAACATTAAGGTTTCTCCGAAGAGATTTAGGTAATATACTGTGATGGGTATTCCAAACGTAACCAAGAGGGTTACTCCCTACATAAGAATGTTATGAATGCCTCAAGTTACCTTTCTGTCTTATGATTTCTATGATTTATTCATGATTTTATGAGGTATGTTAATGTGCTTATGTTTTATGAGTAAAGTATGGTTTCATTGATTCTTATGTGTACATGTACTCATGTTTCCTTTCCATATTTTTATATCCCTTACTGAGCTTTTTATGCTCATCCCAAGTTTTTTTTAAATGTTTTTCACAGGTCAAGGGAAAGGTACATGATATAATGATAGTGTCAAAGAAGTGTCAAGAATGAATCCATGTTTTATTTTAAATATGTTTCCATTTACGGGAAAAAATGAATACTATCTTTATGTAACCACATTGTTTAAATGTGGAATGTAATGCAAGTTTTATGATCTAATTATCTAAAACTCTAAACCTAATGAGATACTCAATGTGTAATCTGGTATTAACTCAAGATTAAGTAAGGTTTAAGGCTGGGACATTATAGTTGGTATCAGAGGTCAGTTTAGATAACTTTAGAGTTTAGGTTATTCTCTAAGCATAAGTGACATTACCATAACGGTTAGGATTTAAGAAAGAGTCCTAGTTTTAGATAAAGTGAATGAGTAAGTATATCTTTGTGTTTACCTTCCTCATTTGTACATGATGGTTTTGTTGATATACTCACACTGACATTTCTGTTTTTAATGAATAGATGGATCTAGCAGGCACCAAAGAGACAACAGGTTTGAAAGAAACTGTGGTGCTTCTCTGATTAAGATACTAGATAAAATGGGGGATTCAATAAGGAAACTCGTGGTTGTTCTATGCCAACTATCAAGGAGTCATGATTAACCAGTTAAACCTTGGTATGATCTGTAATGCATCATGTACGAGATGACCAATCGATGTGGAAGTTCAGGTAATAATTATAAAGGTAACCATTAGAGTTTATATGATCCTTACTTTTGAGGTAATTATGGGTTCTTATATGTTATGATGGAAAATGAAAGGCATGAGATAAACTTGATGTTAAAATATGTTATGATTATTTTTGAAGATTTTATCTCGTTTTCGGGAATGTTTTAAGAATTATATAGTTTTGGAAAAAGGACAACACGCAGACCGTGTGACAACCCATCGTGTTGGACAAAGCTGCGGGAATCGAACCCACAACCAAAGTGCGACTGGTATTTATCTCCTACCACTTGACTACATGAAGTCCCTGGTTATTTTGACTAATTCTTTTTTGTTTGATGATTTTAGGAATCATGAGTAAATTTATTTTGGGTTATCTATGGAAATGATTAACCTATCATTGAGGATATGTGATTAGGATAATTACTTTTCAATATTAGAATTTAAGAGCAACTGGTGTTATTTGGAGATAAAAGTTAATTTGTACCTTGGAAGACTACGTGACTAAATCCTTCAAATATTTGGGTTTTAATCTTAGTTTGGTTTACTTTGAATAATTTTATGGACAAATTGTTTATCAAATGGTCCTCGTTGAACTTTGGGTTTTGTTGGACAAATTTTGGAGATTAAGAATAGATTTTATTTTTATAAAGGGTTATGCTTTTCTGGATTATCTGATCTTGTACAAAACATTTTGGTTTTGGTTTTGGTTAAAGTCGAAAGACATGGGAATTATATAGTTCTCTTTTTTGGATTAGGTGATTCTCTAGAATTTGATTATAGTGAACAGGTCTTCCAAAATACTCGTCTTTTGAGAAAATATGAGTTTGTGTAAGAAATCTAATAAAAGTTGAAATTCAACATGATAAGTAATTATGTTTCCTTATGAATAAATTCCTCAATAAAAATTAACATAAAACAAAAATGTTGTCTATTAACTTTTCCTACTTTGGAATCGAATACGGTTTAACCTATCACAAGTTTGTGTTTTTCTTGTGGTTAACTTTCTCCTAAACATGTTTTCTATCACTCTCCATCAGAACATGACCCTATGTTTTCTCCTCCATGTTGATGTTTTCCTACATGGAATCCTAGTATGGGTTAACTTGGGTGACCTCTGAACTTCTCTTTCTTTATTTTAAAGTGATTGTTTTACCGACTCTTGTTCCGATGTGGGACTTTCAAGGATGTTTCTGAGCCCAATTTTAAAATTGTGAGGACGCAATTCCCAAAAGGGGGGAAGGATGTAACACCATGGGTAAATAAAGAATATGAAATATTTATATTTATCTCTATTTTTAAATAAAATTTTAATATTAATTTAAAGGGGACGCTATGCTTGATGTCTTACCCAATACCCAACAATGAGTTCATTTGAAATCTTACATTGCACTATAATAATAAAATAATATTATTTTAAATGGTAGTTAACGCCTAGCCGTTGTAATGGAGTGAATGAAAAAAACTAACTACAAAATAATTATATATATATTTCAAATATTTTTAATTTTTACAATAAATGTTAGAGGATTAAAAATTTGAATGAATTCAATTTTAAGAGTAAACATTCTAATATTCTTTAGAAGGTCGATTAACCGCCTTTTGGTGGCGAACCTCTTTTAAATACACTTTTTGACAATTTTATGTTTTATATTTGAAAAAATAAAATCCTTCTTTAGAATCAAGACATCAAAATTTACTTTTTGTAAATTTTTGGTATCTTCCCGATAAAGTTCATTTTTTAATGAATAGTGAAAAATGTTGTATTTTAATTCAAACCCGCTTTTTAATCTAATTTATTTATATGATTAGATTATATTTTGAATTGTTTTTAAAGTAAAATTAGAATATATTTTTACCATTTAATCCAATAGTTGTCATTGGAATTAATTTCACTTTTAAATTGGACTTAAACTAGTGTCAATCTTTTAATAGATATTGTTTCTTAAAAACACGCAATTTGTTTTGACAGTGGGAATTCATTATTAAATTAATTATTGCAACTTATATGTTTTAAATTTTGTAAAATAGACATCATTTTTGAGTTTGTAATATCAAATATAGCTTAGGGTGAATTTTTGGTATTTTTCTGAAAAACATCAATTTTTGAAGAATAGTGAAACCGCTAAGTGGTAGTTAAAGAAACAAATTTTTCATTTAAATGAAACTTTGACACCTCTGTGTTTTTAATTTAAAAAATCCTATATACATGGTTGTCATTGAGAAGTAAAATGTGGTTAAATGGGATTAAAATAATTTTTTGTTGAATAGTAACTTTTATGTTTTTAATCGCGAATAGAGGTAATTAGTGTAGTTTAAGGTAAAAATAATGTTTTAATAATATTATATGAGCTTGACACATGTCCTACCCTCATTGGATGTGTCATGGCCTACCACGATAATCCATGGGTCATCTTGGGGACCCCATGGAGCCACTTTGGTTGGGAAATGACATAAATAACTGTTTATTTAATGTGAAAGTAAAAATGACACAAACATGAAATGTTTTACTAAAACAATTTTTACATGGGGTTATACAAGTCAGATTTTTGACTATAAATATTCATTAGAAATATAAAAATATTTCCAACATCATGATATATTTTTATAATTTTTAGACATTAAATATATTAAATTATTTATGACATCATGATGATGCAGCGATTACCTCATTAATAAAGGATTTAAATAAAATTAAAAGATAATGTAAAATATATGACCTACACATGTCCAAAGCCTATTGGATGGGTATATTTAGAACCCTTATCTCCTTATCCTCGAATTATATCAATTTGGGACCTTTTAAATCCGAAACTCATTTTAAAATAAAGGAACATTTCTTTCATTCCAAGGGTGCCCCTCCTCTCCTCTTATAAAAGGCCCCCACCTCTACCTTTTTACCCACACGTCAAAAGATTTTTACTCGGCCAAACCCTGCCCATTTTGTATCTCCACATCCCTCTATAACTCCTTGAAGCCTCACTTTGGGCAGAAGCCTTCCCAAGGAAGTATTTGAGCTCAAACCAAAGGGAGTTACCCGATTTTAAGGTAATGTCTTCACTTGAGTCCTTTTGTTTAATTTTGCTTCTCCAACCCCCTAAACTCTTTTTATTAATTTCAGTTGTAACAACTCCAGTATAATTAATATACTAGTATGTTGTTATAATAAGGATTCGAGATACACTTACACACACCTTCGTCTAATGGTTAAGGAACATACTGTTTCTGTGGTTGGCGATTTTCTGCCTCACGAAATAATGATTGTTCAATATTTTTTTAACACCTTTAATGATGGCCATTATGATGTCACTGTATTTTATATATGGTATATAAGGTATTTATGTTTATTATATGCTTCTGTATTTTATATTTAAAACATACCTTTATTCTTTTCATGTTGTGTAAATGCGATAATTTCATATGAGGAAGTGTGGACTACCGCCCCCTCAAGTGATGTGACTCCTACATGCAATACATGGAATGTATAAAGAATAAAATTAATGAACATATCTGACCTATATAACATATATTTTATACAGGAATTATAATATATATATATATCATTTATTTTTAATTCCATTAATATCACAAAAAAATGAATGCAGCGTTCATGCGTACGTATGGCCTACCGTCTCCATGAACGGTGATTTTCATTTTTTATCTCAAAATGATATGGAATAGTATAAAATGAATATGTAATGGAAATATAAGATATTTTAATCATTAATACTATTCTGGATATTATTTACTTATAACTACATGGGCAATCATTTTTCAAACAAGTTCATTTTTGACTCATGTACCAAACTTCGGCAAAAACGTCTGATATGAACTAACATTATTAAACAATTATTATAACATTATAATATGTGATATGAACTGAATAATAATC
Organism: Viscum album; assembly: GCA_963277665.1. Classification (NCBI taxonomy): domain Eukaryota; kingdom Viridiplantae; phylum Streptophyta; class Magnoliopsida; order Santalales; family Viscaceae; genus Viscum; species Viscum album. The sequence goes on from OY728129.1 coordinate 944,470,093, forward strand.
TTCAAAGGTGTTCCTTAGGCAATTATAAATTGACCAATGTTTATTATTCAGGAATATAAAGAAACGAACAAGACAAGTCAAACTTGAGGTAAGGGATCCTACCCCTCTCTTTCTTTTTAAGTACACTCTTTTATGTCATTACTTTTAATATCATATTTCTTATGATTGGGATGTAATTTTATATTACTCCTACTGTAATTTTTATTTTCATATGATGAGAGTCCCTATTTTCGCTCACCAATCCATTTTGGAAGTCTTGAGTGGCGCCGTTAGGCTGCCAAATTTTTGTAAGAGATCTAACCTCTCTCTTTCTTTTTAAGTACTCTCCTTTATGTTACTTATTTTAAGCTCCTATTTGTTATTATGGGGGATGTTATTTTATATTACCCTTTCTGTACATTTTATTACAATATGATGAGAGACCCTATTTGATATCATCAATCCATTTTTTGAGGTTTTAAGTGGCATCGTTAGGCTGCCGAGTTTTCATAAGGGATTTTTCATCTCACATTTAGTAACGTGAGATTTATGCTTCATATGCCACCATTTCTTTTGAGTGGTGTATGTATTTCCCATTATTATACTCTTTGTGTAATATAATTTCATTTATGGGTATTTACATATTCATTGTATGACCCTTCTTCAATGGGGTGTACGTTTCGAATGTTACCCAAGTCGGTAAGGGAACCTTTCACCCTCCTTTTTTAAAATACTTATTTTGTTATGTCTTTTAATTCACATACTATTATTTTGGGATATGTTCTTCTATATCCTTATTGATGTAAATTTTATGTCCATCTGATGAGATACCATTGTCTCTCTCATCAACTCTTTTTCTGAATTTTGAAGTGACGTCGTTAGGCTGTCAAATTTTTGCAAGGGAACTTCTTAACCCAAATTTTATTCTTTGAGATAAACTTGTACTCCTTGAATATGTCATTCTATGAATATGTTTGAATAACCTCTGATTGTTTTACACTTAATATCCACTTATATTTGGTCTATTCGTTTGTCACACATAATTTTGTAATTGATTTATCCTTAAACCAAGGATATCGTCTTTGTAAGGGACTTCGTCTCAATCTCCTTTCATTGAGGCATATTTTGTTTTATACACAATTTTCTTTTATACGGTGTATAAACCCCTTTGACTTTTATGTTTATCCAAAAGGAAACTTTTTTACACGAAGCGTTTTACTAAACGACAAAAGGGAATGTTTTTGTCGTACGTATGCAGCGACAACGACTTCTCCGCCACTGTGACCATTATTTGAGTTTTGGCTTCCTCTACACGCCATACCTTCTTTTTAAAAGAAAAATAAATACCATGTTTTATATTTATTTTATTTTGTTATTGAAAATTGTTTTCATAATGTCTTTATTATATCAATGTGTTGTATTGATATCTTGTGATTGAAATGTGGAAATGATATGTTTCTTTTATGCATGTTTTATTTGATACGATTATGTTATGGTTCTTGGGTATTGTTATGAAGATGGGTGGTTCCATGATAAACTAAGGTCGGGTGAGCCCGATATAGCTCTCCAATGCATTCGGTAACACGAAGGAGTGAAACGTTAAGGTTTCTCTGAAGAGATTTAGGGAATATACTATGATGGGTATTCCAAACGTAACCAAGAGGGTTACTCCCTACGTAAGAATGTTATGAATGCCTCAAGATACCTTTATGTCTTATGATTTCTATGATTTATTCATCATTTGATGAGGTATGTTAAAGTGCTTATGTTTTATGAGTGAAGTATGATTTCATTGATTCTTATGTGTAAATGTACACATGTTTCCTTTCCATATTTTTATATCCCTTACCAAGATTTTTATGCTCATCGCAAGTTTTTTTTTGAAATGTTTTTCATAGGTCAAGGGAAAGGTACATGATATGATGATAGTGTCATGGAAGTGTCAAGAAAGAATCCATGTTTTATTTTAAATATGTTTCCATTGATGGGAAAAAATTAATACTATCTTTATGTAATCACTTTGTTTAAATGTGGAATGTAATGCATGTTTTATGATCTAATTCTCTAAAACTCTAAACTTGAAAAGATCCTCAATGTGAAATGTTATTTTAACTCAATATTAAGTAAGGTTTAAGGTTGGGGCCTTATAGTATAAAGGATGGAGTTACTGATATTATATATGATATTATACTACAAGTATAATATACCTATATATAATTATGATTTAATTCCATTAAAAAAATAAATTGAAATGAAGGTAGCGTTCATGTGTACGTACAATTTACCATCTCCTTAAACAGCGTATTTCATTTCTTACCTCCAAATGTTATGTACTATTATAAATACATGTATATACTAGATATATATGATATATTTGATATCTAAATCATTAATTTCATTCTGTATACAATGAAAAATTGGCTATGTGAACAAATTGTAATTATAAGAAGTCCATTTTGGACTCAAGTACAAAATATCGACAAAACGAATGTTATTAGCTTAAATGATAACATAATGTCTATAACTTGGTAATAAGTGACATAAAAGGAATAATAAACTTCAAAAAGGTTCTTACGCATGTAAAAATTTACTTTTGTTTATTGTTTAAGAAGAACATGTAATAAACAAGTCATGTCAGACATGAGGTAAGGGATCTCTTATCTCACTTTTAATTATGTGATATTTCCATTGTTCGCCAATAAGTTATTGCTTGTGGTGTATTTTTTACTGAAAATTGATATATATTATCTTTATTATCTTTATATTAATGTTATTATATGAATAATTTGGTTGTTATTAACTTTTTTTCATACGAATCGATTGATTAAAATGTGGTAAAGGATATTCATCTCACTTTTTATTCCCATGAGATTCATGCTATATTCGCCACTATTTCCTTTTGTGTTATCTATGTACTTCCCATGAATGTATACATTGTGTAATATAATTCAATTTATCTGTATTTAAATCTTCATTTCAAGATCCTTCCTTCATGCGTTGTATTTTTCATAATCTACCAAATCGGTAAGGGATCCTTTTAACCTAATTTCCATTCCTTGGGATAATATTCTAATTCTTAATTATGTCATTATATGATTATGTGTGGAATGAATTTTTATTTATTTATGATGTAATTTCCACTCCCCTTTGTTTGGATATAATTTTGATACACATGATCACTCCATTGATAAATTCTCAAGTCACTGATATGAACTTGATAAGAGTATTTTTAACTCAATTTCCATTCATTGAGTTAAACATCCAAGTCATCGGTTTTTTCTTAAAAAATTGGGTGTGAATGTTCTCAAATTTATTTACACTAAATATCCAATCATATTGAGTGTATTTATATTTTTCACACATTATTATTTAATTGATTTATATTTAATCTATGGATATTTTTTTAATGGATTTCGTGTGAATTTACATTCAATTTAGACTTCATTATTGTTATGAACCAATTCACTTTTATATAGTGTATATGACGCCCTTTGTAATATTATATAATGAATAAATTTATTCTCATGATATTATAATGTTTCTATTAAATTTTATTCCTCAGTTATTTGTATTCAAGAATCTCTCATTTGGTTAAAAACTCCTTAACTAAAATATTGTTTTAATGATTTATTCTTCTAAATCATTATCATTAATGTAAATGTTTTCAAAATGATTTTAAGGATTTATTTATATATACATTAATGTTTTAGAAAGTTAAATCCTTCAAAATCTTCAAAGTGGAATGGGAAACTTTTATTCAAAAATAACTTTATTAAATGTTTTAAATGGTTTTGAAAATGGTTTGATAAAGTATTGATTATGTCTATATCTTGAAAATATATTTTGCTATTGCAATGTGAAAATGTTATATTTGTTTAATTCTTGATTTATTTGTTATTAATATGTTAGGATTATGGTGAATTGTTTACATATATGGGTGGTTCTGTGATAAGCCAAGGGCGGGTGAGCCTGAGATAGCTCTCTAATGCGTTGGGTAACGTGACGAAGGTAAATGTTAATGTTTCTCCTAAGAGATTTAGGGAATCTACTATGATGGTTATTCCAAATGGGACTCCCTATGTAGTTTTGATAGCTATAATGTAAGTATGTTATGAATTCCATAAGTTACATTTATGATTTATTATTTGTGTGCGTTATTCATAAATCTTATGATTTCGTAAGGAATGTTATGATTGAAAAGTATGGTTTCATTTATTTGTATTTATTGATGGGCTAATGTTTTCCTACCTTATTTTATAACCCCTGCTGTGTTTTTTATGCTCATCCAACGTTTTTGAAATTGTTTCCGTAGGAAATAAAGATGAATAGTGTCAAATATGGGATCATGGAAAAGTCATGATGTCAAAAACATGGAACTAGACATGTTTCTTTTTAAGGGTTTTTATTTTAGGAAAAAAATGGATACTAGGTGGTAGTGTCTACATGTAATTTTTAAGTTGATTTGTAATAGTTATGGGCTAATTCTCTAAAACTCTAAACCAAAAAAGATCCTCAATGTGAATTATTCATTTAATTCATGATTATTTAATGTTTAAGGTCGGGTCCTTATAATTTAAATACAAATTTAAAGTAACCAAATTTTATGCAGTAAATTTTTTTTCATTAATTAAAATTGATTCTCATAAATTTCCAATATTATTTAATTAATTGACTTTTAGAAGATTGGGAAACCGTTAAATAAAAATAATTATTCAAAAAATTGAAAACTATTATATTTATAAGATTTATCAAATTTTATATGAAAATCACTCACAATAACTCTTTAATTGAGGCCTTAATCAAAAATAACTTCTACCATCATTGAGAATGGTGAAAATTCTTTAAAACATGTGATGAGAACAAAATTTATTATTGAGGGGTATTAAAACCCTAGGTAAAATATTTTATCATTTCCCGGAACATAAATTTAGGATTTGAAAAATCAAAAATATGAAACTATATTCAAAAAAAATAAAATACATATTTTAAAATATCATTTATTTTTTAAATATAATATCCTTGAAAAAAACTAATTTTCACATTTAAAAATTGTAATCAATAATTTTAAAATAAATATTTTCTATAGAATATATTGATACTTAGAAAACATAAATCAACCATTATGGACACCAGAAATATCACAATTATGAAAAATTACCCTTGATATTGTTGGTTTACATCTAATGAAACATCATCATAATAAATATTGAAGTTCTATATTTTAAATAAAAAAATTGTAAATATTTCCACTATTATTATAAATCCACTAAAAAAACCATTCAAAAACATGATAAATTATTTTCCGAAAGAAAAATAATTAAAAATCTCCTAAATTGTAAGGAAATATTATTTTATGAAAACATAATTATTTTATAAAGAATTTTAGAAATCAATATTTCATATAAAACGCATGAAAATTATTATTTTAAAGGAAAAATTAAATATGGAAAATTATTTTCATAAAATTATTGAATGTTAATGATAAATATAGTTCATATCCATTCTTATAATCATGAAATAAATTATATAATTTAATTTGTATTTATTAAATAAAATAATGAGTTTTATCTCTTTAAAACCTCTCTTCAATTTAGAAAAATAAATTTCATTTTAACAACTTGTATAATTTTAAATGTAAATTTCAGGGAAATAAATGAATAATGTTTATTAAAAACATTCTACAATAAAAATAGGGGTTAAAAATATAAATTTACCATAGAGTAATCGATAAAAAAATGTGGTTTAATAATATTATATCCCATATAATAAGTGTTTAATGAACATGAAATATGAGTTATACAGAAATGTTTACCTTAACATAAGGGTTATGGATACTATAAAAATAAGACCTTAAAAACAAATATTCCTTACCTTGTATTAAACAACCAAATCAAGTATTTCTTCCTATATAAATTATTATTTGAGTAGGAATCCTAGGATTGTCCTTTTATAAATCTTGAGGAAAAATAAAAGGAGATGTGTTGGCTATACCTACAGGGGTATATCCTATCAAAAAAATGTTACCCTACTTAAATAAACAAACCGTATCATTTAAAATTTTATTTCACTAATATATATATATATATATATATATATATTTGTGTGTGTGTCTGTGTCTGTGTCTGTGTTTTATGTAATCACATTAAATATGGGTTTAATAAAAATAATTTCTCTTGTGGTTGTTCTGGTACTGCAATTATTTTATAAATCATATACATAGCTAAATTTGGTATCAAGTGACATTCAAATATTACTTACATCAATAATAATGAATAAAAACTAACCCAATACTTAATGGGTTATAATAATATTCATATTATTATTTCATTTCACTCGATATAGACTTATATGTAACAAAAATGGAACATGATACAATACAAATATTGAATTATATATATATATTGATGCAATAACATATATCTATTACATCCTTGTAACTGGTGTAACCTAAAAACCAACAAGGCACCATCATCACCACTTGAGGAAGACGGTGAATATGTTTCTAAAAAAATATTCAAGAATGGTTTCATGATGATATATTTATTTTTATATACAATTTCGATGGAGAATATATATATAATTTTGTCGTAACCAGTTCAAATTGAGTATTGAAGACAACAGACAGTCTCCATTTCTTTTATATGCACATTTTTTTATTATTTATTTATATCACATTCAACTTTCTATATCATCTTTCTTTTGAAGAACCCAAAATATACAAGAGGAATTATTATATACATATGTAAATCTATTTTTAAATGAATATATATAAATAAAATTTAAATGAAAACCCATTATAGTGAGTGGGATAGATGACATGACACTAATTGAACCATTTTTATGGTTCGTAAAGCATCGTTGGGTCTTACAATGTTAAAAATATTACATATTCACATTGGTTTAAAAAATAATAAATATATATATATTAAGTGTGGTTGAAATTATCATGACTGAGTGGAAATTTTATGGTTTTACCTGTGATTAATATGAAATCATATCAACAAGATCAGATGACTAACAAGAACTGGATCAAAAGATTATCATTATATATGTATGTATTTAAGAATTCAAATAGTTACATGTGTTTCCCATCAAAAATCTATGTTTCTTTTAATAGATCAATTTAATATATTATTCTATCTTCTATCAGTGAATCAATGTTAGTATCCCAGGGTCTGGTCTGGGAACCACACTATACACACCTAGGCACACTAATTATTCCTCATAGAGTAGGACCATTAACCCATGCACTCACTCAAGGGATCTTGTGGGAACTACATGTCTTCTAGGATTACTTCCTCTATTTACCAAGCATGAAGAATCTATGTTCACTCCATCAATTGGACATGAGTCTGAGGTTCATGATTGGATGAATTATAGGGTAGCTTGATCTCCCATGAATCATGTGTTGGATAGCTTGGAACTTCTAAGAATTAAATGAATTCAAATTTAAAAAAAACATTCTCTTATACAAAGAGGGTTCAATAAAAATATCTTTCCCTTCAATAGGGGTTTTAAGAATAAATATAGTTTTAAGGGTTATATGAACATGACATATAAGTTTTCAAAACCACTTCCCCATACAATTAGTGTTTTTATACAATAAAAATATAATTTTAAAAGAAAACATAAAATAAATTGAGTTAAAAATATGAATTCAATGCTACTTTTTGTGTAAATACATTGTTAATAGAACTCGTATGATTATCCATTTTGAATGTTAGAGGAAGAATAAGAGAGGTCATGGGGGTACCTAATATATATCATCCATCATGAAAATGATACCATCATTAAATAAATAATCTTTTTCATTTAAAATTTTATTTCATAAATATATTTATACATATTATGACATCACATTTAACATTGGTTTCTTGAAATATAACTTTACATTTATTGTTCTTGCACCACTAGTATTTTCTAAATAATTTATGTAGCTATTGAGGGTCCCAAATTGCATTTAGATAAGTATTCCATCCTAATTAGTGAACCAAAACTAACCCATAAATTGATAGCTTATATAAATATTCATATCATTGTCTCATTTCACACAATATGGTATTGTATTTCAAACAAATGACACATGATAAGAAATGATAATTATATGTTATATACATATATATTGATGGATGAAAAATAATATATATAGATACATATATATATGTAACTCTTCCTTGAAACTGGTTGGACCTGTCAACAAATAAGGTACAACCATCATTTCATGAGGAAGACAATGAACATGATTTTATTGAATGATTCAAGGATGAATCCATGATGATCTGGTTGTTTTCATTCCCAATACCTATTGATAATTTGTATAATATATATATATATATATATATATATCACATTGGTATAACTAGTGAAACCCTAGTATTGAAGACAATGAACAAACTTATTTTCTTCTATATATATATATATATTTGTTATTTTATTATATCACATTTATCCTTACATGCCACTTTCCTTAAAAAGGACCCAAAACATTAAATATACATAACTAAAAACATATATATAAATTTACTATTAAATAAATATAGATAAATATATATAATTAAAAGGAAATATCAACACTGAGAGTGGGATGAGAAAGATGGGAATAATCAAACCATTTATTTGGTTCTTCGAGTATCATTGGGTATTATAATAATAAGACAATATAGTTTCTACACATTGGTTTCACATATAAGTAATTATATATATATATATTAAGTGTGGGGAAATTTTTGAAACCTATATGTAAATTATTGGTTTTTATGCATGAGGAAGAATATGAAATGTCGATATTATTGGATGGTTGACATCAAATGTATTGAATGGAACTCATTATTTCCATAAGATTTTAAGTGGTCTACTTGTACGCTTCATTTCCCATCCCACGTCAATGTTTCCTCTTATGAATCACTACGATATATTTTTCTATGTTCTATAAGTGGATTGATGCAACATGCATGGGTTCCCCTCCAAGAATCACACTATACACACCTAGGCTCATAGGTCGTGCCTTCCTGCATTGGCCTACTTACTGTTGCTTTATCCCTTGTCCACTTTTTAGTGTCATTCATCTGTTATGCTTCTGTCTCGTCTTTCCCATGCAGGCACAACCCATTTTCACTCCTACCACCATCCATGAGTATGTGGTCAACGATAGGTTTCCATGTAAGTTGTCTTGATCTCTTTTGACTCATGTGTTGGCTAGATTTGAACCAATTTTTATTCTATGTATGTTTTGCACCATCTATTTAAAAATAAAACTAAAATATTTAATAAATTATCATCATTATTTTATAAATTAAAAATTTTAATTTCACACATATATATATACATATAGTTATGTCCATTTTGAAATTTATTTGTAATAATGTCAAATTTTAATAATACAAGTTATATTATTTTAAAATTTAATAAAAAATATTTTACTGGACTTATTTTTTGTATTATTTAACTTATTATCAAATACCATTTTTATCCTACAAAAAAAAAGAAATTAATTCACATTGTACCATAAAAAATATTTTCATTATAATAATACTAATTTTAATAGAATTTTGGAAGTTACAATCACAGTTGAAAAATCATAACATAGTGTGTTAGGATAACCACCCATTGATCATACATGGTATCTCATGAGATGAAAACCTAACATAATGCATTGGAGGACAATTTGAACATACCATTCATATTTCAATCTTTACTTTTGTTGAATCGATCGTAAAACATAGGAACAAATTTCATCATTTCAGTCCCATGATTGAGGAATGTGGGTTTCATGAGTGTAATCCCTCAATCAATGAAGGATCATTATATCTAAGTTAATTACCATTAATGAAAAATTGGGTTTTGTATTCCTAAAATAAAATTTATTTAACCTAAAATGATGAGATAATTTTGAAAACATAAAAAGTATACATAAAAGTTTGTGTAATGGTTAAATGAGATAAAGGGGAAGTATCTCATTAATGAGGCATTATATGGAAAGTAATAAATGATTCTGAAGACATGATAACACAGTAATTAAGAAATAAAAAAGGATTATATAAAAGAATGTTCCTAAATGGAAGAGTAGGGAGAGAACACCTTACCTTACATTATTGATTCATAATGATTTGAAAGGTTACCTTAAAATCTTAGAAACACCTTGGGTGTCATATAGATAGGTAAAATGAGAGTCAATTCATGTTAAAAATATTTTAAACTAAGAGGAATGGTAGAATGAGTTGGTAGTTATTTCCAAGGAGAGGGAACTATTTATTAATATCCAAACATAAGAATTATAAATCTAGTTAATAAAATAAAAGAAACCAACGGTCCTACCATTATTTTTTCCATGTCATTTTACAGGAGGATTTTTTTAAAAAAATTAGTAGCTTAAAAACTAAAATTCAATAATTTATAATATTGATGAGTTGGAGGTGGTTTATTTTAATAGAGAATTTTTTGTAATAGCATTAAAATATACTTTAGATTTTTGAAGATTTATTATTGGTTTGTAAAAATAATATTATTCCATTATAATGCCTTCATTTAATAAATATTACTATTTTTTCGAGAAACCCATTTAATGTTTTTATTACATATCTTTATGTCAATATAATGTCTTAATACATACCAAATATTTATACTGTATTTATTTTTACAACTAAATCTGATTATATATGAAAATTATTAAGAAAACTACTTTTAGATAAATATGGCATGGTTATTTCAAAAATAAAATTTATTTTATAAAAAAAATTATAAATATTTTTTTAAATGAATGATTTATTAATTGATAAATACTAATTTTTATGACATATTATTCTTTTTAGACCTTATTAAAATTACTTAGGACCACTTAAAATTATATTATCAATTACATTCAAATAAATAGTGTTATATAGTAAACTTTCAATGAAATAGCGTTTATTCACAATTCTTGAATTTGTCATAGTAGTGTGTTATAAGTGAAATCATATATTTTCCAAAACTACAGTTTTATTTTCATTATATCTATAAAAATATTTATCATAATTATCTGATATTCATGTTCATTTTATATTAATTAAATAATAATTGAAATGGGACCAGTGAATTATCTATATCATTTCAAAAAGTAAAATTTGTACCTTTATATTATGAAGGTCTAGATACATAACCCATTATTACATCAGCGTACACCATAAGGGTATAGTTTTGGATTGTTGTATTTTTATATGGTGATTCAGAAATCATTTATTAAGAAGTTACCTCTATGATCTTCAACTTCCTTCATAATTGATTTTTCGCTAATCTCAATTATTGAATTTTGAACTTCGGATTGGTATAGGTATAAACTTACTAATGTCATCTCCAATGGAATAATTGATTAATCAGGTTAATAAGGGTTGATCCTACTGTTATGGGCATCGCTTATTCCTTATTCAAGAATTATATTTTACTATTACCAATAATATATAGTAATCTTAATTGTTACTTTATAATGACTATATTACCAGTGGTGATGCGTCTTAATGGTAATTATATCCAGCATTAATATCAAGTAAATATTTTATAATAATAATAAAGTGTTATTTATTTTTATTATGTGTACAATGTGTCCTATGTTATACTACATTAATAAATGGTACATACATTAATTTATATGGGAAATTTAAACTATAGAAGGTTTGGTAATTATATTATTTTCCCCTTCAAAATTTTCAACTTTGAAAATTTATTTCATAACCTTAAAAAAATAAGGATACTTATGTATCATTGTATTTTTGGATTCACATATTGACTCTTTATACATGTGGTTCTATTATAGTACATTGACTTGGTGAGTTTTCATCTTGGATATAACTATACCTCTTCGATCTAAGATCATCACTGGATACTCTTAATAAGAAATATCATTATAAAGTGGTACAAACTCGAGATTTAGTATATATGATTGATATAGTATGTACTTTCTTAAGAGGGGTACATGTAATTCATCATAAAAATTAAATATATTCTGTGGGAGTTCTAGTTGATAGGCCAACACTCTGATTTGATAAAAAAGATCAAAGTTTCATATGTATCAATGAAATAACTTTCCATTTTTCTTACACCTGTTAACTTTCTTCTATACTGATATACAAAGGAACACCATAGATTCGACCTCAAACTCTATCTATCATCAATTACTTCCCCCATATTTTTTTATTGAATTTTTACTAATTTTCTGTTATTTTTAATGGTTTAAACCTTCTAAATAATCTCTTGGAGAATATCAGTTTGTAACATATTCTTTTCCCCAGATTCATCCACTCATGATCAATAGATTCACTAATTATTATATATAGAATCATATGCTTACATATTAATTTTAAAATAGAAATTGTTTTATTCAAGAACTCTACCATATGAATGTTTTCATCCCAAAATACTTGGAAATACATTAAACATGATATCAACATATTCTCTATAGTTTTAATGGATCTTTCAGATTAACCATTTACTTGAGCGTGATAAGTAGTACTAAAATTATGCTCTTTATCCAACTCCTTTGAAGGACTTCTCTAGAACATTCATGTAAACCATAGATCTCAATTGGATACAATAGATAATGGAACTGAATACAAAATTATCTCATATCTTGTTTACATCTTAGAAAGTTGTTCAAGTGATTAATCATCCATAATATAAATGAAAAGCGTTGGCATAGTAAGAAAATAGACTACAACCTACATTGAGATATGGCCATTAGATGTCAAGAGGAGTCCTGTGAAGAAATTCATGGTGATGGTTTCCCATTTCCATATAATTATAAGTAATAGTTTAATCATACACTTAGAATTTTATCGTTCATATTTATGTTATTTGTATAAAAATCATAAATAAGAAAATTATATTATCAACCTCTTAATGTTGTCCAACCAGAAGATTTTCTTCATATCTATATACATATTAGTATTCATCTTTAATTATAGTTATGATAGGACAAATATTTATGTTACAAACCCTATAAATTCATTTTTTTAGTAGTTTAACTCTTAAATATTCACTACTATTATTTTTATCTTATTATCATCTTTTTGGGAATCTTTGTTCTTCACCTATATTTATGGTTGATAATTTATTTGATCAAGGTATGATGATGTTCCTTCTTTTATAATCCCCATGTTCATCCTTTTCATGTAAAAGATGATTGGATCCCCCTGTAGGATATTTTTTCTCAGAGAATCCTCCACTTTATTCACCATCCCAAGATAGTAAGGAATTTACCAATAATAATCCTTGTTCAGATCAAACCACATTCATTAGTGTATGTTGATATATTTTGTGTAAATATATACTTGAGGCATTTATAATCTGTATATATGTCACTATTCTCTCCATATGGTCAATTATTATTAATATTCAATTAAAATAATATTGTATCTAACTCTGTATCATGAATTATATACTACCTTTGGTGGATATTAAATTCTTAATAGGCATATGGTATCACTTTACAATTTTGAATTAATAAAAACCTCAACAAATTCATAGACACAACACTGTAGATTAAAAATCCTTCCATTCTATTGGGGTAGTGTGAGTACATATGTAGTGATTAGATTCTAATTTAACTCTTAGAAGAATTATTCACATTCATGAGTCTAAATTAACTTTAATCCATTCTAATTTAGCTTCATTGGAGGATTTTTAAAATCCTGAGATGTTTCGTAAAAATAACCAATATTACCCAACTATTCTATTGAAACAAAGAATTTCTATTATATATATTTTCTTTTTTCATTCCCCAATCACCTTTATCTTTTAAGGATCAAAAATTAACCCTTTTTTGGTGATAAAATTACCCAATAAACTTAATTTCATCATCTAAAACTGAAAGTTATTGTATTTAACAAATAACTACTCTTTTATCAATGTCTTTAGTATGATCATTATTTATATTCCTCTTTTATTTTTCTAAAAAATAATATCATCTATAAAAACTATAATAAATTTGTTAAATTTACCTTTAAATACTTTATTAATCTTTCCCATGAATATTTTTAGAACATCAGTGTGTTTCAATGGAATCCTTGTAAACTCCTGGTTCCTAGACATTGTCAAAATCTAGTTTTGGTAAAATCCTTCTTCTTCACCTTTAATTAATAATATCTCGAAAGAAGTTCCACTTTAGGGAAGTATTTTTCATTATGTAGTTGATCAAAAAAGGAATTTATATATATTAGGGGATAATTTTTCTTTATCATGTCCTTATTAAGTTAATTTAAATCATTGTAGAGAAGCATCAAAACGTATTTCTTTTAGATGAGTAGGACCCGAACACCCCTAGAAAAATCACTTGAGAATATTTATCCCTTATCCATATTTCTCTTTATTTTCATCTTATTTTATTCTAGTTCAATAGTGGACATTATATATAGTTTCTTGGATATTGGTAGTTCTCTAATTACAAGTTTTATTTAGAACTCAATCTCTTAACATGGAGAAATACTAGAAAAATACTTAGTGACTGCATCAAAGTAATCTATCACAAGGGTAATAGAATCAAGGATGGTCATTTAATTTTTCATAACCATTTGATCTAGTTTTTATTACTCATTGAGAAATAATATCTGTGATTGAATAGAAGTATTCAAAGAAAATTCATCCTCTTCCATAGACTTTTAAATAATTGGAGGGAAATTCTTAATACATAAGAGTTTATCTTTTTCTTAGAAGTATTTTTTGGATATATAAACTGAAAATCAATACGTTCCCAATATAGAATAGAATTAAAGTATATCGATTATGACATATTTTTCTGGTAGATTCAACCCAGAAATAGTCACTGAGGAGGATTTATATTCTTGTCAAACAACAATTGTATAATGAATCAATTTTTTCTTTACCAGACATCAAAATATTTTTTAGAATATTATTGGACCAAGGAGCCGAGTCAGTATGAGATTCAAAAATACATGGTAGGTTCAGTTTTTATATAATAAAAATATTAATTATTTATTTCACACAAATGCACTTTTCCTCATAAATGGAATAACCCTAGAATAGATTCTTAGAGGAGAAAACTATGACTATTTTCTTATATGAAATATGGGGTTTATCCTAGGTGAAACATATCCTTTGGTGGTATTAGGTGTTTTGTTAAAAAGTGGTAATGGGTGGATTAGTAAATTTATTTATTTAGTAATTTATTTGATTATATATTAAACTAGAACAAGCCACTTACTAGTTAATCTATCCTATAGAGAGTCTATATAGTTATCTATATTACCCTAGTGATTAGATAGGAGAACATGGAGAAGTTATTGATGAACGACCACATATTAAGGATCATGATCATTTTCCAAAGGTTTTTTGTTTCGAAATGATTTTGTGTATCTCCTAAAAAATAAACTATTCTGCATTAGTGATTTATCCAAACTTGAGGTAGGTCATTTTATTATCATTGTTTTATTCCACATTTTATTATCCCATGATAAACATAATCAAAACCACTAATAGATTAATTCATGGGATGATCATGATTTTTGGCTGTAGTTTTATCTTCTCTGGATTTTTGGGATTTGATATTTATTTGATTATTTCATATTCATTCACCTCCTTATGATAAGGAATCGAGGGAAACCTGAATAGTGTATGATATTCATTCCATAAATTTATTTTTTATCGTTTTATCTCCATGTTCTATGTATGATCATCATCAGTGTTTTATTTGGATGTCGGTTCAAGAAATATGTGATGAACAATCATTGTGCATGAATTTTTTAGTATGAAAGACTATTACCGCATGTTTTAGGATCGATATAAATGGAACGAGAATGGTGTAAGACCATAGGTGATGATTGTGCGAGGATTTATAAATACCTAATTTTTGTTTTTGTTGTTTCTATGAGGTGTAGGGATAATGAATAATTCTTGTTCATATTTATGGTCGGAATATATCCAATGGTGATGAGGCAAGCATGGTCAAACAATATCAATGATATAAAGAACAATCTAGTACATAATCTATGATTATGGTAGTGAGTTTGATAAATGTGAGACATTACGGTATTTCTTTGAAAATACTAACTACATTTCATGTACTTCGGAAGAACACATGTTTTGTGGTACCTTCCTACAATACTAGGGATTAAGAAGGGTGATAAAAATATCATATTCTCTGAGAAAACTATCACATTTTGTGTAACCTATGACATGTGTCTATTCATACAACATATGGTTATTGGGTCACAAACATATATGGGAGCATGGGAATGACTAGAGTACATGGTCATTGCCTATTACTCATACACATCCAGGTACACATGCATGGCTAGTTTACATGGGAATGAAAAAGGTACATGATCTACAAAAGGTAGCACTTGCTGAGTGTCATCATTATCTCTACATGCTATGAATCCATAAATAAAACATTGTCTGTAAGAATAATTACATTCCATGTGAGATGGTGAGACTTAGGTAGAAATGGGGTAGATGAGACATATCGTGTACTACTAATAAATTTCCTATATATTTTCTAGGGAAATTTGAGGACCTCATATATTCAGTTAAGAGTAGTATCGGTTGGTTATGTTTCTGTGGATCATCCTTATAAGGGAAACAATGGAATTATGTATTCATCATAATATTAGGATCCTCTCTATAGGTTTGTGTAAGATAGAGTTTTAGGAATACCTATGTGAGGCCTATGGTGGGATCCTATATTATATCTTCTTCCATAGGTGGGGTTTTTGGAATTATTGTGACCAACCTACCTGGTCATATGATCCCCTACATATCTATTTAATACAATTGCGGTCTTCTTTCTCCCTCAGTGTCCCTGGGTGTGATCCCCTATCATTATATTAATATCATTAATTTTATAGTGGTTACTTTTATTATTAAACCCAATGAGCATATCCACTCAGATGAGCACTATCAATGATAGAATGGATAATGTAGTGAGATCTCCTAAAAGCTATTTACTTTTAATATTTTAGAACTATCATTTTGTTGGAAGTGAGTATGAGACCTCATTGGTACTTAGATTTCATCATGCATACATCTAGATAATATTCATATTTTTTGGTCAAGAATTGTGTTTTATATATCTTCATGATGATGATATGAGTACTCTCTTTATGCTTTATGTTTGTTGATTTTGGGGTGTCTTACTGGGTATTATTATAATCAACCCTACATGGGATCTTTCCATTCATTCCATTACATATACAATCAAGAAGCATTTTTATGGGTTCCTTGGATGACTAGGGGTAGGCAGTGCAATGTACACTGGATAGACAGCGGTTCATACCAGGTGTTTTATTTGACAATAGTCCCCTCCTTCATAAAACGTTAGAATCTTTTTTTTTCTCTTGGGATTGATTTTTCCATTTTTTATAGTACCTTTTTCATTATATTATTTTGGTATATAGATATATGACATAAATTGATGTCATATTCACTATAACCTTTAGTATTGTATCATTTTTTGAATATGTGTGAGTGTGTGTGTGTGTGTGTGTGTTTATAGGTACTTGGTCTATGGCCTACCATGTGTGAGATAAGTTTACTCAGGATTTTTCACTATCCCCTGGCCTATTGGAGGTGGTATTGGGGTTTCACACTCAGATTACTACAAACATGGCAGGCCACTGTGGGTAGGTTCATGATATAGTGGTATCATTGGAGTTCTTTCTTGGAACTTAATTTTATTTATTATCAAGATTCATGGTTTGGTTTGGGAACAAGGGAAACAATGATAATGTTTTTTTACTTTGGATCTAAGACTAGAGGCTCCAGTGTTAGTGCAGAATCAAATGTATACATTCACTGGGAATCTAATATCCTTTTTCAACTTAGGGTGTGTAGGAACTGGTTGTAGAGAACAAATATTTACATGAATATTATAAAAATGTTTTTTGGTTTTCATGTACTTATTTAGTAAAATACCAAGATATAATCATTAATAATGATAAGTCATGTCTCCTTTCATGATGGTATCATGGTGATTGCCAGTAAGGTTTCCACAGAAGAGTCAAGCATAAAACCTGATGGGTGATGAGGTCTCTATTAAGGGGCCAAGTCATGTGGTAGTTTTCCCTATGAGTGGAACAAAAGTGGTTATTTAAAATATATATTAGTACATAAACCCACCTCCAGTGGTTCAGGTTTATGCCTCATGTCAAACTGATCCAAGGATGGATCTTATAGAGTTGGATGATGATGTGATGGGGATGAATGCATATTATGAGATTCTAAGTAAGGTATCACATTGGGTCTAGGGTGATGAGGGCATGAATATAGTTTGAATATGATATTGGTCATGATAGATTAGACTAGATCATTAATGTGGACATTTAAGAAAGATTAGTCCACTAAGGAAGAGGCATTGTTATGCTTGTGATGGATGTGGAAATATATTTTAGTATTTTCCTAACCAACTTGTTGAATACATAGAGATGGATTATGGACTTATTGGAAATAGGGAATAGGTATATAATCAAGGTATAAAGTGTTTAGAATGCAATAAAGGACCTGGTAGAGTAGGAGGAGGTGTAAAGTGCCTTTGTTTTGTTTCACCAACACCACGCCGAGGTGGTCCATTCTAGTCATAGGAATCAAGTGGTCAGGGAAGTGATTGGATAAATGTATTGGATTATTAAGACCCTGAGGATGAGAGAGTGATTTGAGGTTTGATATATTCCATTCATACATTATAATTAGTATTTATTGACATGAGTGGGAGGAAATCATTCCCAAAAATGTCTTTTATTTGAACCAATAGATTCTAGGTGGAATTGGTCACTCAACAATTATGGTTAGAAACTAATACTATGGAAGATTCTGTTATCACACATTTATACTAATAATGTGACCTAACACATAGAGGGGAGGGATTCTTGAGGGACCTTTTTTTAACCATGAGGATACCTTATGAATTTATCCATGGTATGGATTGGATCAATAAAATTCATGAATGTATTGGATATCTTCAATAGGGGATGTAGTGTGTGTGTGTGTGTGTTGATGTGATAAGTCTTTCCTTCACCATAGAGAAAGTAGTCAATATAGAGTAGTATGTTCTCATGCATAGGGGATATAGTAAATTACTCACTAGTTTTCTAGAATTACCCATGTGGTAATAGATTTCTTGAGCTCTCAATTATCTAAAATGGTACTGGAGTATGAGGAAGTATTTATTGATGATGTTATAGGATTACCAACCCACCAAGAGATTGATTTCTATATAGAAATTGACGTCAGTGAAAACCCAGTATATATACTATCGTGTTAGATAGATGATATAGGTCTTTATTAGTTAAAGGTTCAGTTGGAGGACTTTTAGTGGAATGTTTTTGTAAGACTCCATGTTTTCCCCTAGAGAGCCGCATTTCTTCACTAAGAAAGGATTTTGTATCTTGAGATTATGTGTGGGTTACTATTTTCTGATCTAAGGTAAAATGATGTATAAGTATCCACTTACAAGGATTTAAAACCTCATTGAAAGATGGTTCTCAATGATTGACCACTTATCTAGTTATCGCCATTCGACAGTATGAGACATGGATATACTGAATATGGCATTCCAATGTCTGTAAAGTCACTATGAGTACTTGGTGATTCCTTTTTAGTTGAAGAACTCCCAAGAAATGTTCATGGGACTCGTGAACTAAATCATTCAACCTTTCTTATCCAAATTTTTGGTTGTCATCATTGATGACATCATGTTGTACTCGACATCCTTGGATGAGCACATGAGACATATGAGGATAGTCGTAGACATACTCATAGAGCACCATCACTATGGGAATCTCTCAATGTGTATGCTATATATTAGAGAGGTCCAAATTCTAGAACACTTTTTAATATAGAAGGGAGTAATAGTGGACCCAACCAAGGTTGATAGAGTGTTATCTGGGAAGATAATAAATATAATGTCTAAGGCATGGATTTTTTTTAGGTTTTCATGCTATTATAGGTGATTCATGCCAAATATCTCCAATATATCATCACCCGTAACCTCTTTGACCTGAAAGGGGAATCCTATCATGTGTAACGAAATGTGACAAAAATTCTTCTAGTATTTTTATAAGAGGTTGACATGAACCCCTCTCTTGAGACTACTGGAGGATGGTGTTGAATGCGTATTGTTCTCTCGTGCCTCCATAACTAGATATGGTTATTTTATGATTCAGAGGTGCAAGTGATAGATTATATATCCTAACTTCTAAGACCTCATGAGTAGAACTATGAAACCAATTATCTAGAGCTAGAATCAATGTTCTTCACCCTGAATATGTGGATGCATTAACTTTTAAGAGATAAATTCATTATATTGTGTGATCACAATTTCCTCAACAATTTCTTATTATATATGGATATTAGATTATTTCATATGTTATGGATAGATTTCCTCGGGGGTTATTCAATTAATATATTCTATACTCACTGGATTGGGAATGTGGTGGAATATTATCTCAACATGATAACTAGTTTTCACTTCTAGAATGAGGTTTTGGAGAAATTAGCATCATTATAGTTTTCCTTAGTAGACACAGATGGTGCATTGTATCTCTATTTAATTATTGTTAACCCATCACTTCTAAATATTGTTACTAAGTCTCAATGTGGATAAATTTTCAATAGGACCTTATGTATTCAACAACCCATTTAACATGATTCTGATGGATTCTATGATGTGGGTAGCTTGTTATCCTTTTAAAAGAAAAAAATGGTACTAGGGACGTTTCATGATGAGGTTCTAATGTATTATCATATATCCCCCTTAGTGGTACATCTATGTGAGTAAATTATGTACTAGAACATTTGGCATCTGATATGGTGTCCAGGGTTGAAGAAGGGTGTACTTGACATTCTCTCTTGATGCCTTATATGTTAGCATGTGAAGGTTAAGCACCAAGTACCGTCAGGTTTGGATCAAAACATTGAGGTTCTAGAGTTGAAGTAGGATAGTATATCTATGCATTTCATAATGAAAAATCCAAGAATTTTTATAGGAAAAGATAAAATATCAATGATTATAGACTAATTTAACAGTCATCCTACTTCCTAGCAATTTGAGAGAATATTTTTGTTGAGATCCTAAGAATCTTTAATGTGAATGAGATATTTCAAATTCATATAGTTCCTTAGAATATCATTTCATATTTTTTTAATCACTTCACTTCATGATTATTGAGTGGATTTAATGATTCCTTTGGGACTCAATTGTGTTTGAGAACAGTGTTTCAACCCAATATTATTGACTATATAGAGTCCACCATTTAGTTATTGGAGGAAATTATGAGAGATATCATGTTGGACATTGTCTGTAGTTTGGTGTATCACCTAACATTAGTGCAGTTTGTATAAAAGTTATCTAGCACTCCACAATTGGTATGTTAGTATTTAAGATTATGTATGGTAGACCATGTATGTCAACACTATTTTTTATTGATTTAGTGGAATCTGTGCCAATGGGATCATATTTTGTGTGAGAAATTCCAGATAAGGTAAAACTTTTCTAGGAGTAGAGGAAGAATTCCTAGATCCATCTGAAGTCTTAAATAGTCAGATGAAGAAGGTCTTTTGAGTTCTAGGAGAGAGATCATGCGTTCCAAAAGTTATCACCTCAATGTTCATTTTAGATATCATGGTCAGGGTGAAACTTTATCCCAGTGGTTCATAGGCCCTTTCCGAAAACGTTTAAAATTTGGTGGGGTGGTGTACCAATTATCCCTACTATCATTGTTAGACTGTGTAAATGGAGTCTCCCACAGGCCTCATCTAAGGATGTGTGTGTACGAACAATAACTTTTTATTGACTAGGTAATGTATTATATAGTGGTTTTCGCTACCTTTGAAAAGTACAAGATAGTGATATTTTATAGGTAAGATAAGATCCTATATGAGTAATGGATTCCCTTATAGTGTGTCTAGTGGTAGTATGAGAATCTACAAGAGAGTGTCTTTGGGTGGGAGACCCAGATATGATCCCATAACCTTTTCTTTTTAAGTATGATATTTTATTTTCATTTTGAAATTACCTATATTTTGGAGAATGTAATTAACCTATTTTTTAACTTCTAACATTTTATAATATTTTAAGTAATATTATTGGAGTCAGGAGATGAGTTGGCATGAAATTATAATGCTCAGGGAGGCATGGTTTTTATATAATAAACATATTAAATATATTATATCATGCATAAATGGTTTTTATGAAATAATAAAATAACTTCTTAATGGGGCCTTAGAGGGAAAAATTAAGGCCTCCATTGTATCTATAATGTATGATTTACCCTAGGTGTGACATAACCATTTTTGATGTCGATTTTTTGGTTAAAACATAATCCTGGGAAGATTAGAAAACTTATTTCTTTATTTATTTATTTATTTTGACTGACATATCCTCCAACTGTTTAATCCCACTTATGTAAATGATATATAGTTTTCCATATAACCCTAATTATTTTAGAGGATACCATTGAGGAGTTCCTGGTGATATTTAATATATCAAGTATCATGATTTATTTCCAAAGCGTCACATTTTCCAAATAAATTCATGGCTTTCACCTAAAATAATAAAGGAGAACCATCCTTCACTTGTGATTGATTCAACCCTGAGGTAACGAATATTTTTTCATTTTATTATTCTCAATTTTATTATCCCATGACAAACATTCATAAACTCCACAAATTGGTTGATTCACAGGTCTATAATGCTTTTCTGGTGTGGTTTTATCTTCCTTGGATTTTTGGGATTTGGTATTTCATTGGTTATTTCCATTTCATTATTCACATTAAAAAAATCAATTTCACCCCAAATAATGTTTTACGTTCATTCCTCATGTTCATGTTTTGTGGTTTTCTCTCTCTATAATATGTGAAATCATTATCACTATTTTATTTGGTTGGGAGTCCATCAAATACTCGATGAATGATCATTTTAAAACCATTTAAATTGGAACAATAGATCATTACCATAGGGTTCAAGTTCAAGCTCAAAATCAAGGTCATGGTGCATGGAAATATAGAATTCTTGAGTTCCTATTTGGATATCCCCAATTTTTCTTCACATTTCAAAGTGGTGAAGCGATGGAGGAAAAATCTAAATCAGATTGATAGCCAGAATCCATCCACTAGTGAAGAGGTATTCATAGTAAACCATGAGATAAGATCAATGTAAAATACAAGGTAGAATCGATGATAGGTGTCCCATGGGTGAGTCTCATTAGTAATTATGCTATTTTTGAGAAAATACCTACCACAAGGCTTGTGGCCTGTAAAAATAGATGTTGTTTGGTCCTCTCATGTGGTTCTAGAGTTTACACTCATTGAAAAAAATATCAAATGTCGGGTAACACCAATCACAAATTGTATAACCTATGGTTGGAAGCTCATCATATACCTTAGGGTTATACAAGAACACACATAGTCATGAACGAAATTATTGAAATAGTAAATAGGTTGGTCCTAGTACTCAGATAGGACTAGTTAAAAGGGCACAATTATAGTACATGGGAATAACCCAAATTACATGGGCACAACCCAAAGAATACAGACTCTGGTAGGTGGAACATTCCAACTTTTGAGTTGACTTATACACTTTTTGTTCCCACAAAGAACACACTATGTATAAGGATAATGACATTCTACGTGAGATGGTGAGACATTGAAAAATCTAGGGTAGATGATACATGTCTTATAATATAGGTACACACCAAGTAATTTTTTAGGGAAATTTAATGTCCTCCATCTCTTTGTTTTAGAGCAGAATCATTGGGCTGTGTTTCCTTGGTCCATCTCTATAATGGTCTAATGTGGAATGACATACTCATCATAGGATTATAATCCTCTCTACGATTGTTTCTTGGATAGAGTTTCAATAATCTCTTAGTGAGGCTAAGGGTAGGATCCTCTATCATATCATCTTCCCTAAATGCTGTTTAATTAATAATCATGACCAAATTACGTGATTTTATGATCCCCTACTTATAATTATAACCATATTAGAGTGTTTGGTTTACCTTGATAGCCATATGTGTGATATCCGACCTATTTATCAAGATCATCAGAGTTTTAGTGGTTATTTCATTGGCCAGAACTGACAGGCATGACCACTCAGATGTGTTCCATATGTGATAGCATGAATCATGGAGTGAGGTGTGCCATATAATAATTAATTTGAATGATTTAGTTGTATATTTTGGTTTGTTATATTGTTGAGACCTCTTTCATAATTTTATTTTTTTCATGAGTATATCTGGGTTAAGTTATTTTTCTTATATATTATATAATAATTGACATATATTTAGGATGATGAGATGAATACTCTCTTGATGCATTTTTTGGAATTTGGGGTGTCCTAACATGTATTATTATACACGCCACTACATGGGATCTTCCCACACATGACATGACTTATACAGATGATAGGCCTTTTGAAGGATTCTATGGAGGACAAGGATCAAGTGGATTATATTGTGTTAGCAGGCCATGGTTTGTAGCAGGTGTTTCATTTTACAACATTCCACTCCTTCTTATCATGTTGGAATCTATTATAGTTTTTTTGGCCTTGTATTTGGCCATTATTATTTACAATAATTTTCTGTAATCAAATTGGGGGATATTTTTTTGTGCAAGCATTTGGTTTAAGTTGTACCTTCCCTTCCATCATGTTAGGGGTATTCAGAGATTTGTGTGTGTTTGTGTGTATGGGGGTACTTAGGATAAGGCTTCCCATGTGTTATATATTCATACTTGACATTTTTATCCATGCCTCGGCCAATTGAAGGTGGGATTGGGGTGTCACGCTCATCATGATGTGGCCAAGAGGGCCTTAGTAGACTGGGTCTTAAAACATTACCCCATTTTTGGTTTTCACTAATAACCTTACTCTAATTTTTTTATGTGTGATTGAATAGTGATACCAAACATCCATGAAAATAAAAAAATAGTAGATCCAGAATCAAATAGTATATTTTCTATTATTGAATAAAACATAAGTGTACCTATCCCCACTTTATTGTCAGAATCCACCTCAGTAGTTGTTATAGAATATTCTCATCCTTACTCTATTTGAATTCTTTTTTTTCTTTTATTATGTTTTAAATACCATATCTTAGGTAATTGGTTTACATAATTTCTATGTAATTTACAGTTGAAACTTTGGAAAATAGTCTGATGATTGACCAGATCCTTCTTTTCCTCCATCACTTTGGTGGGATTATTCATCTCAATTTGGCATTCATAAGCATGATAACCCACCTTTACAGACATTTATAATTTCATTATTCCCATGAAGAAATATCTAGGATTCTTATTCCCACACTTTTGATAAGTGGTATGTTTTATTTTATTACCACTATGCGATTTACCAATTTTTTTCCTAGAATTAAACATCATTTTCTTCATATTATCTTGAGTACCATGATACCATTGAGAATAAAAATCTCTATAATTTATTTCTATCTACCAAATTCTTAAATTTCCATAAATTTTCATATTTATCCCCATTATGAAATAATTAAACTTACATTCATGTTTGATGAAAAATATATAGGCATATCATGTAATCCATGGGAATCTTTCTTTATAATCCCTAATAGATTTTTCATCCTTTTTCTTGATTTTAAGGAACTCCCATTCTATTTAAAGATGGAGAGGGAGAAGAAAATATTTATGTAAAATATATTATTGAATGCATACCAATCATGGATTCAATTTGTTCTGTGGGATTTTTATTCATCAATAGTTACGACCAATGATCAACTTCTCTTTGAAGAAAATAGATAGATAGAGTTATATTTTCATTCTTAGATCATTAGTAGATAGAGAATAATTTCTATAAAGAGTTAATATATTTCCCTGAAATTTGAATATTAGAATATCCAATTGAAGTATGATTCATTTTAATATAAAATATTTTACTGAAACATGTTATTTCTTAGTAGAAGGATGGAATTCAATGTGATTTATGTTATTACTCATAACATGAGACATATGGTATAGTATTGAGATGATATTATCAACACCCTCTCCCATTAATTAGGGAGTATCTTTGGGGTAATCATCGTGTTTCCAATTAAATTATTTACGAAAATGCTTCCTCCTTTTTCCATATATTAGCTAAATTTAATGTAAAAAGTTATAGATGATTATATTAAAACTAATAAGAAAATAAAAGTGAAACTAAAAACTTATAAGGAATAACTCATAAAAGATATGAATACCCTATCTTATAAAATCATTGTATTATGTATAGGTTATCCATGGTATATTTCCTATAATGTTATATAACCTTACATTATATTAAAATATTTCATAAGGTTTTTTAAAGGGAATGTGAATTATTCAAATCAGATCCCTCAGAAGTGTCTTTCTAGGTGTTCATGCTTTAGACCACTCATCATGCACTAATTAAAGGGCTAGATGACACTCCAATAGATATTTTCTAATTGATTTCCCCTTGGTGAAATTATTCAACATATTAATTCACATTTCAGTATTGAGCATGGATATAATTTTTACGAAATGAAACATTAAATTTCTTTTACCAAAACATTGATATATTTTCCTTAAAGTTACCCCTAGGGTTTTATCTGATGTTTTCTTGGACTAATTCCTAAAAATAATTAGGCCTTAGATTTGATATTAATTAGAATAAACCATATTAATAATAAAATTTATATCATAACTTTTACAAAAAAATATCCATATAAAAAATATAGAGAATCTAGCATCCTAGTGTCTTTGAAAAATTACATACATAAACCATCAACTTAAAAACAAAAATAAAAAACATCATTCTTTACAATCTCTAAAAAGTGCTCTTACAATCCTTTGATCTCATAATACTACATATGATAACATAATGAAAACATAATATAGGGGTGAGATAAAAATTCCATTAATGGACCAATAAATGTATTAATTGTATATATGAGACAAAATCCATATAAATATGACATAAAGTGAATAATATCATTGAATAATGGCACCCAAAAGATGATATCAAAAGATCATGGAATAAAAGGATTATTGAAACAAGATAAATAATGACCTCATAATAATAAGTCAAGGATTTCCACCATAATATCATAAAATAGTGTTCTCAACGAAATTCCCATGCACCTTAAATGGTAACACAAGAGATGAAAATTTTATCCAATGAATTAGAGCATAATTAAGGAAATACCTTTGTATGTCTAACTTTACATGTTCCACATCTAACATATAACATAATTATGTATTTCATCATTTCAATCCCATGATTATGAAATGTGTGTTTAATAAATTTTTGTATATAATAAATGTTGTATAGTTATATCTGGGTGAATTTATATAAATGAAAAAAGTTTAGGTCTTTAAAACATAAAATTTATGGAATGAAAAATAATTTGATAAATTCAACAGATTAACGGTTGCACATAAACCACATAGATGGAGTAAATTTGATATGAGGATGGAATATAATTAATAGGGAATCAATTTGATAGTGAGGATTTATTATGAAAACATGATAATACAACCATTGAATAATCAAAAGGCATCAAACAAAGTAAATACTTAAATGGAAAATGAAAGGGAGAGAACCCCTTACTTTGCTTAGTGGCTTCTTAAATCTTGGGAGGAGATCCTTAGAAACATAAAAACTCCTTGGGGTGGTCTATAGATGAAAAATTAAAGTAAATTAATGCTAAAATAAATTGGAGTGAAGAGGAAATTTCTTATTAAATTCCAAACATAGGACATGGAATTCTATTTAATTTAAATTTTTTAAAAAAAATCATCATACAATGTTTTTCCCATATTATTGGATAAGAGTATGTTTTTTCAAATATTTTAATATCTAAATTAAAAAAACTTATTAATTTGTAAGGTTTTGGAGGTACAAGGAATTCCTTTTCATAAATAATATTTTAAAAACCTTTAATGTGTACTTTAGGATTAGTAATGTTTATTATAGGACTGAAAAATTAAAACTATCAAATTAAAATTTTATATTTTAATGAATAATAGTTTTTTTATTCAGAAATAATTTTATAGTATTTATTAAATATTAATTAATTCATTATAATGTCATAATAATTTTTGTATATTAATGATTTATTTGTTTTTTACACACAAAAAATATTTTATCACGAAATTATCAAAAAAAATATTGGATAATTTTTATTTATTGATTTCAAAAATGAAATTAATTTTCTCACAATAAATTTATTAATATTATAAATATTAATCTTAAATAAAAAATTAATATATAATGAAAGATAAGCATTTTATGACATATTAAAAACTCCAATCCCTATGGAGATTACTTAGGACCTCATAAAATTATATTATCAATTATATTAATTTTTTAAATAAAACCATAAAATGGAAATAATTGTTTTTAAAATTATTGAATATATTATAAATCTCTATTATAGTTGAAATAAAATATCTTCCAAAAATATAATTATGTTTTCTTTGTATATACAATATATATATATCGTATCCATTTTATATTTATTTGAATATTATATTAAATAAAATAACTATAATAAATGTGATTGAATAAAAAATATTTAATTTGTAAATTTTTAGCTTTATATCAATTATTTCTAAATACATAGCCCCTTATTATACTAGAAAACTCCCTATAGGTAAGGTGTGCAATGTTAATACCTTCTTGGGGTGATTTAATGAACATTGATTGGGAGATAAATTTTACAATCTATAAATTATCTCATAATTGATTTTAATCATGCCTTAGTTATTTAATCTTTCCATGGGAACAGTTAATGATGAACTCCTGTGATTCCATCTCCCATTTAATCACTGATATATGAGCTCTTTAAGGGATGATCCTACAATTTGATGTCATCTATTATTTCTTCTACATTAATTAGCTATTATTATTTCCCTTAGAGAATAGAAATCATATGGATAACATCATAATGACTACATACTAGTGGTCATAAGGCTTAACAATTATTATTCCCAATAATAATATTATGTCTATATTTTATTATAATAATAAAGTCTGTTTTATTTTCATTATTTGTTGCATGTGACCACTATTATAATACATTACTAAACAGATCATATATTCTTTCAGAATGGAAATTCCATTTATAAAATCCATGATAATTACAAAGGGTTCCTAGGGTTCAATAAAATTTGGGGGAATTGTAATTAATATAAAAGAATATTTAAAGTTTTATTTTAAAATAATGTAGAAATTTTCCCTCCATATTAGTGGGGGTCCTGCTATAATGGTGTCATGTAATATGTGTCTTCAGAAATCCCACCAATATTCCTTTTATCTATCCCTCTAATATCATTGTCAACACACCTTAAAATTGACACCATCTAGGAAGTTCATGGTACAAACAAGATATACTGGTTGCAACACATAGTCCTATGAGAAACATGATAAGAACCATGAACCTTCCATCTAAACATGATATACCTCAATCACACACTATAGTGAAATTTTTATTATAATGGTAAAATAAGAAAAAAATAAATACAATAATTTAAATTGGCCACTCAGGTATCCATGTAATAGTGGGTAAATCCAGTCCACAATATCCCATGCATAAGATTAACAATAAGGAGTTTTAAACTCACCACATTGAATAAATAAATATCACAATGTATCCAAAAATTTCCAGATAAATATAAAATCACAGAAAAATCACGTCTTAAGCTTTAATTAATAATACATATCCTCAAACTATAACTATAATGACCTGAAATATTGAATAACTTTTGTTTAATAACTTTGTGTGTTATCATATTTTATACTCAATAAAACTATTTAATTAAATAAAATGAGTATAATTAAAACAAGACCATTGGTTTTCGACTATTATATGACTGTTGGTCAATATTCCCATTGGAAACTAAATGTTGTGATTATTTTCTATAAATAAAA
Organism: Viscum album; assembly: GCA_963277665.1. NCBI lineage: Eukaryota > Viridiplantae > Streptophyta > Magnoliopsida > Santalales > Viscaceae > Viscum > Viscum album. Next base: position 944,499,944 of record OY728129.1, read on the forward strand.
GTGATCTTGATTAATTAATATAGAAAGAAGATTTGATGGCCCCATCCATTAGTCTCGGGCCGATCGATGCCCATTTGACGGAACTCAGGATGGAGGTAGCACCTTTTTTCTTTTCTTTGGACGAAACCCAAGATGAACTTCATCATGTGAATCTCGAATGGAATCGCCTTCATGAGAAGTTCAAGCTGATATAAATCACTACTTGGGAAGTGTTGGTTGAGCCGCCCCAAGATTCTATCTCCCTATAACACCATACTCATAGGTCTTATGCTGGTGTTATAACGGGTTATGTAACAAGACAATAATTGCCTTGTGTAATCCTTTGTTTTAAATAAAAATTGTGATGTCTTCTTACGGTGAAGTTTGTGAATTTTCAAATGTTCGGATAAATATAGTCTGCATATTATTTATGAATTATTGAAAAAGGATATTTTAAAATATTTATGTAAACCATAAATAATTAATAATGTGTAATAATTTTCAAAAAAATGGTCTTCTACAACTGTGTTCAGTATGATATTTTGAATCTAATAAGATCAACTTAATTTTTAGAGAATAGTAAATTATGAGTAGTAATTTTATGCTTATGATTAGTAATGTGATCAAATAGATTAAGTAACTTCACTTAAGAAAGTATTAATATAATTTAGGCACCTTGATTAAGTAATGTGATTCAATAAAATAGGTAAATAACTATTTCAGAAATTATTGGTTAAGTATTAGTTTTTTCAGGTGAATAGTGTTTTTTAATTAAATAAAAATTATTTATAAAATTATTTTCATAAAATGGAGTTCATTTTTGAAATCAGAGCAATGATATGTGATTAAGTTGAATTTTTGGGATTTTTCTGAAATAGTTGGATTTTTAGTGATTACTGTTTTTATTTAAAAATTAAATTAAAAATATGTAGAAAATTATTTTCATAAAATAGAGTTTATTTTGAAATAATTGAATCTATATTTGTTTTAGGAGAAATTTTGGGATTTTTCTGAGATAATTGAATTTTTGGTGAATAGTGAAAATACAATTTTTGAGTTTCAGGTGTTTAATGACATCATTAAGGATGTAATAATTAATCAATAATTATGGTCGACCTATTAATATTAATATAACGTATGAGGTTTCCCATGTGTCTAATACCATGGGAAAATACCAGGGTCAAGCCGATGGTTTGGCCAATACCACCGATGAGGTGTCCCTTGGCAATTAATGCTTTGTCCCCTCACTTCTCCTATAAATACCAAGACTTTCCCTCATTAATTTCATTTAAAAATAATCCTCAACAATTTTCTGGTCTCATTACCTCCTAGGTAGTCCTCCCATGGTGACCTCAAGACTCCAATGTTCCCAAACTTCATTCTTTCGAAGTTACACTTCAGGGTATAATATTTTTTCACCCTCCTCTTTTTAAGTCATGACTTCTTTTATGTTATGCCTTATATTTTTCATCTCTTTATATTGAGGGTATGTTATTATATGTTCTCATTACTTTCCTTTTGAGGTCTAATTTTTGAGAGACCCTTTCCACTCTCATCAATTTGTCTTCTGAATTTTTATGTGACGTCGTTAGGCTGCCGAATTTTTCGTAAAGGAAATCTCACTTTCTATTTCCTTTCAAGATTTCGTTTCATGTGGTGTGTCATTCAAATGTCCACACCATGATCTTATTTCTTTTACATCCATAACTATACTTCTAAATGATCCATTAATGGATGGGATACCCTTATCCCTACTCATTTTATAATTTTCTAAAACCATGTTATATTTCAGTTATGCTGTAGAAATTTCATCTCAAACTTTCTATCTCTTTCTCTCAAGAAATTTTTATTGTTTATTTATTTGAATACCCAGAATTATTTAATTTACATGGGTGTTCCTAAATATATAAATATGATATATTTGATTCTGGAATTGACACACATATAACCCCCACTCCCTTTCCATGGGTTATAAATTACATAATGATCTAATTTTTAAGCTCTTTTTAACGTCTCGATTTTGACATGAAACCCATTTCTTTGATTCCATTTGGGTTAGTAATGAACTTTTTTATTATGATCTATGTGGATCACATGAAATTAAAGAAATAGTAATGGTATTCCCTTTATATCCCTCAAATTAATTTGGTAAAAAATTAATCTATAGAGATGACAAGTTTTATGATACCTTGATGAATAACCTTGGTAATTTGTATGACCCCTAAGGGATGGACCTTGGTGATATGTACATGAATTTATAAATGAAATTTTGTAGAAACATATTCAAGTTATGTTCCATGTTCTTTTCTTTATGATATGTCTATTCTTATATTTCTCATTTCATTATGTTTTTATTCAAGTTCTTATTGATATCACTTGTAAATTTATTCCCTTGTTTACCCTTACTAGGCCTTCTGATCACCCTTTCATTTGATGTCTCTCTCCAAGATATGAGATGCAGTAAATGTACTTATGATGAACATAGTATGAAGCTTTATAAGTGGTTTAGTAGAATGTTTTATGTTTTTTTTTCATGTATTATGTTCCTGATTTCCAAGACACTAGACTTTAAAGATCCTATGTATGTAAAATGTAATGAAAAGTTATGTATTAAAAAGGTGGGTTGCTATAATAACCGTAAACACTCATGACGAAATACACATGATTATAGTAACTTTACTCTACCAGAAATCTAACCACACCACAATTTATAATGATCACCACATGATCTAAGTTAAAACTAAAAAATAATCTCAATCTCCTACTTTATTCCACATAACATTCAACCAAAACCTCATTAAATAATGTATAAAAATTACCTATCTAAAAAAACTTTTCTTCATTACCCCCCCTAGTGGATAAAAATGGTTTTTAAAAAAGTAGGTTTATATTTATCACATCATCTATACAAAACCATGAAATGAAATGATAGAATTAGTTTTCTCACTCTCACAAGTGATTCATAAAAAATACTTATCGATAAATAATGGTCCCACTTTTAAATTGTAAAAAAATATTTGTGGGATTATGATATACTATAGAAATATCTATTTATACTACAAGTGTAATCCAATTTATACTTTATCCCCAATCCACAATGCATTTGAATGTTCTTTTACCTTCTAACTAATATAAAATCCTGAAGTTTCATGGATACTTGTTCATTTTTGTAACCTTTCATAGAATAATAACATTTCATTCCATAGTAAGTGGGACAATAGAAATATCAAGTCCCCTCTTCTTATGTTATATTATATACTTAAAATTGAGACATATAACATAATATTTATAACAGATTTTGAAAATTGAATATAAAAAATGATCTTCTAAAAAAATTTAATAAACCAATTGAAGTGATTTTTCCTATATTTTTCAATATCTTTTTCACTCTGTGGGAATAGAGAAGGTGATAAATAATCCTTCACAACACCATTAACAAGATTAATAATTACTCTCTAATAGTCACTTTCCATTACTTTGTTTTTCTTATCCAATTTCGTTTTTTATTACTAATTTTATTTGTCACTACTATTTCTTTCTCCTTAATAGTTGTATTTTTTTCATTATCAACCTTTAATATAGGTTTCACAACCTATTCAGTATCTATTCCTTTAACAATTTAATATTCCCTAGTCTTAATTGTTATACAATCATTTTTAGGATACTCTATATGGTGTTCAAAAATTTTCTTTTATTTATCATAGTGTTTTGACTTACAATGTTTTACCACAAATATCTATATATTTAGAATATTGTCTAAGATTCCATATAAAAAAATTTAAATCATTGAAAAAAATTATTTTTGTATAAAAAATTTCATTCATCTTAAATTAATGTACCTTGATCTATTTACGATCTTCAAAAATATTTTCATTCAATTATTCAACATGCTTATAAGTTGAATCTTGAATTCCCTAGGCTCCTATTTTGTTCCATGCTTGATAAATAGATTGTTTTCCCTTTAAATTAGTTTTTTCTTCCTTTATTTAAATTTCATTGATCCTTCCATTATAAATTTGGATAGTTCATCCATAATGGATTATATGTTTTAGATAATTGACATCCTCTCACATTTCTTCTTCCATAGTTACCTATATAAGATAATTCCTCCAATTGGGAGGGTGATATATCTTATATTTGCGTGTCAAATTTTATGATGTTTCTGTATTTAAGGCTAAAAAATTGACATTAATTAAAGAGTTCCTTTAATCCATGGTTTTATAAGACCAAACTATGTATATTCCTCTCTATGTCATTAATTTTTAAATTAACAACATTTATAACATTAATATAATTTATTTTAGATATTCTTCATCAAATATAATTCTATTGATATTTAGCATCTAGCATGTCATATGGATTTTTTTATTCTACCCAATATAGTGAGGTAATATTTTTGGGTCTACCTATGTATTTCACATGGAATTAATCCCTTAATTAAAATAAATCATAAAAAGTGAATGTGAAAACAGATGATAATGGAATTATTTATAATAGTATTAGAACAAGCCTTATAAATGATTCTCAGTCATTTTTTTCAAATTTTGATTTCCTAGTTATGAGATCCATTGTTACCTAAATAGATTAAAAACTTTTTATGAAATAATTGTAAATATATTCTCATGTATTGAAAGAGTTCTATTCTTATTGTAACATCCATTTCCTTACATTTCTATTTAGTTAGTAAGGGAATGATCCCATAAATAAGTTATATTCAGTAACATTATTGAGTGAAATGTATTGTGGGGTGGCCAAGAAATTATTGTTGAATATGATTGTACATTTTGATGTAATTCAATTGAAAATATCAAATGTATTGTAGATGGTGATCATTCAGCTCATATATTCTTACATTGGGATATAGTGTAGTGTAGGATGGATTCCCAAGAACACTAGGAACATTTAAGTCCTAAAATGTTGGTGAAACACTCTAATTTTTGTACTAGAGAACCTTGAAACCATTACTCCTCAATTAATTATATATTTATGAACATATTGAGCTCTTATATATCCTATTTAATTATTTCTCTACTCTTATAGAAATTTTATTCAATCGCTAGTATTATTTTTATAGGTTCTACACTCAGATATTTCTTTTTGTGCATGCACATAATACAAAACAATGATATCAGTAAGTGTGTTGTTATGTAAAATCAATAAAAACTATGATTCTATACGAATGATGTAGGAAATTTCTACCCAATTTTTTAATCTTTTAAATCTAAATAATAAAAATACTTTTTCTGAGAAACTATTTTCCCTAAAAACATCACTAAATTTTCATGTTCTGAAACAATGTATTAAACAAAAAAATATCCTCTTACAATTGAGTAGGTTGTTTAGCACAATAACTACTAAGTACCCATTTCATCTCAGTAAGGGAAAAAAGAGAAAATCATTATTTTAGTTTAATTTTGTTATGAATTTAGGTTACTTAAGAATATGTGTGTCTTTATCATATTGTGTTACTAAGGAATATTGATTGAAAAATTATATTGATTATATATTTAAGTGTATATGATCACAATAGTATTAAATATATATTAAAATAATATATTGATAAGTGAGGGTGTTAGGATCATTTTTATTATTTCATATTCTTTATGTGTGATTTTATCCTCTTTTTATTAACACACTCACTCAACCTTCCATGTAATCTCTCGATGCACTCTCAATGTTATTATATAACCACATGTCACGTTAAGGATTCATGTTCTATCTATACAAAGTTGATTATGTTTTTTTAGTCTATTATTTTTGAGTGTATTATCATTTTAGGATACTGGCATTATTTAGGGAACTAAGTCCCTTCTTATAGTACAAGGGATTCACATACACTCTAAATCTATCTCGCAAACCATAATTATTAAACACCAAATGATGAGGATATAAATATATTTTGAACATAAAAAGAATATAGAAAAATGTCAATTCAATCTTCTAATAGTAATCCATAAATTCAGATCACTTGTTCCCAACTATGAAACTGGCCGAGCATACTCATATTACAATAATATAATAATAGAGTACAAAAATAATCTCTATAATGATGGCTTGGATTCTACAATATAACACATCAATATTTCTATAGAAAATATATAATTATCCACTGTTTCATAACTCACTTCACTATGCATGGGATCTCCTTATTTTTATTTTTCTTATTTTCCATGATCACACCATATGTAAAGAAAATTTTAAGATCATTATAAATAGATAACAACTTGGGTTCCCTTAGTTAAGATCTACTTCCCATGTCCAAAAGATGGGCTTCTTTCTCTAGGGTCTAGTTCCATTTATCTATCTTCTTATTGTATTACGTGATTTTTTTTATATAGTAATGTACAAGGAAAATTTTATTCCTCGTAACATAAGAGTGTCATAAAAATAGAATCAAGGGATTATTAGTTTCTCCCAATGCTCAATATCATTTACTTATTGATATATTTATCATTTAAGATCATTATATAATGTTTTCGGGACACTCAAAAACATATGAACTATATAATATTTGAATTATTTATCATAATGGATACATTGATGATAAAAAATACAAAATTGGAACCATAGATAGCGTTAAAATAGAGGTTTACTATCAAGAAGATATCCAGCATACCATGTTTATGTGATAATATATTATTTTTTAATTCTCTCAAATTATATTGGGTTGTGGATATATCCTCAATAGTGGAAATAGACAATGATGGTTTGGGTGATCCCTTCCGTGTGTGATCATTTATCATTAGTAAGGATATATAATCTCGTGTTCTAAACATTTTGAATTCAACAAAAATAGTCTATTAGAATTAATTTTATGTTATTGTGTGAATACCTTCTTAATCTTGAATCCTGACTAACATTTAGTTGAAAATGTAATCCTGGGAGGTGGGAAATCTCCCATTGGTATTGATGTAATCTTAAGTTCATACCCTATTCTATGTTAAGGATAACACTTTCCCAACAAGTTTATGTAAGTCCCATTGGAGAACTATTATACTCCAAGATAAGTAAATTTAAGACAATATTGATGAGTAATCATATTCTTAAGCACATATTTGAGACTTTGTTGGCTCTAGGGTATTTATAGGGTGCCTGATCACATTATGTTCATGTAATAACACCTTATCTGGAGCCCAACTGAAACTATATCTTCTATGGGTGTATTTTTAATCTTCTAACATAGATTATTTCGTCCCCTAATACTATATTAACCCTCTATTGTTAACCATAAGAATATTTTTAGTTATTCTATTATTATTCCACAATATCATGTTTTTTATCAAATGATATCCAAATATAGTTAATATAAACCCAAATAAGTCAAATATTAAATTTTACCTTGAATAAATGAAAATGAAAATCATGAATAATTAATATTAATTTTCTATTCCAAAGAATACTTTTTAGTCTTAATGGATGAGTGTAAACACACCAAAGAGGGGTGAATTAGTTGTGGTAAAAAATTTACCAAATTATAATTTATTCTTTTAACATTTTAACCCCTTTATACTTTCACTTTTTGTTGCTAGTTATAATAGATGGATATTTTAATATTTAACCTAGAATACGCATATATTCAATGAAAGAATGTAGTAGAGTGTAGAAGATGTGGTTTTACATGCTTCGACCTCTGTTGAGTATCCTATTACATTATGTGATCAAGAAGATTGTGTCACTTATTTAATATTTCAAATATTATACAAATTTAAAATTGTATTGGGGTAGGGATCATCATATACAGTCTCATTAAATTACACAGGTTAGTGTGTTCACTATAATACACAACTGAACTAGCACAATATCCCACTACACTATTTTATAATGGTATCCCACTAGTTGTTCATAGCTTCTAATATTTTGGAATTTGATCACCAAATATGTCCAGGGATGTCATACATCTAAAAACCTCATTTGTTTCCCCAATAGATACATTGAATGCCTATAAATATTCTTGAAAATTTCATGAAACTTGATATTTATAATTATAAATAGTTTCATAGTTCTTTCTTGTAATTATAAGCTATAAAATCTCAAATTAAACTAAAATTTCATCATCAACAATTGGATATTCTGAAGGAACTCCTTCTAGTTGATCCAACTCATTTCTTCTACTCTTATTTCTCAAACTTATGTACTGCTGCTTATTATAGGGACAATATATGAACCATATTATCCTTTTTCTTATTCCTTGACACATAGAAGGTTGTTCATATTCATTAAGTATTATCTCTACTTCATCATCAGAGAGATAGGGAGATTTATGATGTCTTGGTATATTCTCCTTTTAGATAGCTAGTTTTCTGAGCTTCTTTTATGTAAAATTACAAATACTTCTTCCTCGATATATTATTATTTTCTCTCTTCAGAAATAAATTCTATATATAAAGACTCACTCTTTTTTGTGGGTGTTTTTTAAATTTCATTGTTTTTAAATATTTCAGGATAAAACATGAAATCTTAAAGAAAGAATCTTATCTTGCAACCCATGATCTTCTGTGGTTTTTTCTCAATGGTTCTTTCTTGTAAATTTACTTGAGTTAACTTCACTTTTTCATCATATAATATTGTTTTATTAAGGTTGAATATATCATTAACTTTATTATCTAGTATGATCAGTTATTATTCTCAAAATAATCTACCAATATCTCAGAGTAAATAATTCTTCATATGAAGTACAAAAAAACCACATCAATTGTAGTTTAGAACTCTCACTTATTGTGATAGAGCCTCTAAAATAGTAGTATTATATTCAAATTCCATTAAATTATAAATGAACTTCACACATAATCTTTATCAATTATCATCTTGAATCATATATTATTTAAAGAAAATTATAACAAATAAATCATAGGTTCGGTATCAAAAGATCTCCTACATCCATATTTTTTCAACTTTATGTTATACATTTTAGTCTAGATAAATCCCCATCCTACCATATCAATTACACTTAATTTTATCATTATTTAATGATGTATTGACTAAGATTCATCATGATTTTAACATGAAAAAATAGCTTTAGTATCATACCCATTGATTTCCCTCAAAAAAAATTTATCCGGGAAATTTCTTGATTTTTCACTAAGCATTTTATCATATGAAGAATAGATATATTACTGGAAGAAATGTTAGATAAATGTTTCATAATCACTAAAAATGAATCACATATATATATCATATTGTTTCACTGATCTTGTTTTTTAAAATATTCTCATATCATAGAAGGTGTCCAACATATGTTATGCACTAGAGGTGTCTTAAGAGGAATTCATATCTTAAAAAGTTCATGTACCTTAAGATCTATATAATATTTGAATATATACCTTGATATGTGCATAGGGTTCTTACCTTGCAAGAATTTAAATTTCCAGATCAGTCTATACATTACGTAGTTAATTTTTAGGATTATTTTTAACAAATTAAATCTTACCATTGGGTTCATTATAACCTAGGAAGTCAGCAATATACCCTGTGAAGTTCAGTTCTCATCCAGTGTTGGGTTCATGTTTCGTGCCATCTGAAGTTATGATATACCCTATGAAGGTACCTTATTAAATATATATGTTCCCTAGGAAGCAAAATTATAAAAACCTATGAAATTTTAGAATAAATAATTTTCATATCTTATTAATATTAATTATTAATATTTTTGTTGGTCACAATGGAAAAATATAGAAGGGGGAGAATTCAGTTTCAAATTAAAATTTATATGACAATTTACTTAAGATTAATTCAACTCAATTAATAAAATATAATACAATTACTAAAATAGTATAATTATCTAACTTTAACTTTCAAGTGGATTATTAAAAGTTCAATAATAACTCGATTGAAACAAGTATAGAAAATTTTAAATTTTGAAACAGATTTACTTCTATCAAAATATATATATAAGTAATTAAATTTAGGTATCAAGGTTATTTTTTAATGTTGTGTTTTAAAAACTAAGGCCTACATAATATAAATATTGATTAAAAAAATAAGAAAAACACGTAATAGAACTAAACAGGAGGTTCAGTCATGAAATGAGACTTAGTACTCTTCACTTGGAAATCACCATCTATCAAGAAGTTCATTAAAAAAATAAATTTACCCACAACTTGGATAATGTTTTACATAAAATAGTGTACAAGGTTGTTTCATCTATATAGAGCGTCTTCCACAATTCTACATGGGAGAATAAATGATAAACATCTACATGTATACAATTCAGGTTACACATCCTCATCAACAGTTCTTTCGGGGTGTACAAATAATAATAAATGATAGAAAGTTTCTAACACTGTCCAATTAATCACATGATCTAGTACATAAAATCTCAATTGTGTAAAACGTAGACAAATAAAAAAGTAGGAAAACTAAAGTAAGATGTTTAAGGGGATTCTATGGAGTATATGTAGTAGTTAAATTTTTCTAATACGAATCATTTCTTCTTGATGTCATATTTTGGTTTGGAAATGATACATAAAGATTAAAATATGTTTTCAAATGGATTTTTGAACTTTATAAGAGAAAAAAGTGTCATGTATATTTAAAATATAGCATATTTTTATCTTGGTTTTGTGAAAAACTCCAATATCTCTATGTCATGGAATCGTATTTTTCTATTCATTCAGTCTTTTATAAAAGTGGAAACTTGAATGATATTGTCATGGGTTCTCTCAAATGATATTTAATTTTTAATTCATAGGTGCAACAGAGTGGGTGACCAAGGTCGTCTCTCAATAGAGGATATAAATTAAAATATTATTTAACATTATTCAACACTAATTATAAATTATGGGGTTGTTTATCATTTATAAAGTAATGAGAATTACCTAAAAATAATATTGCATTTTTTTTGGTTTTTTTAAATGAAATTCGCCTAATAACACACAACAAGAAGATTTTCTATTTTATAAATTATTTTTAAAAGGCGTAATAGATATAACATTAATTATTCATTTAAATATTAATTTTTATCATTTAAATTAATATCCACTTAATTATGTTCCCCAAATATTTTTTCCTTTGAACCCTACATGTGTTAACTTTTCCATAAAGATTAAATTAATTAATCCCTAGGCTATATTTGGAACGTTCAATCGCAGCACCCATAGTGGATAGATGTTATATGGATAACTTGTGGTTAGTGGTAAATTAGGGCACATATTCACTCTATAAATTATGATCAATTACATTTAGATGTTATATTTTAACTCTACCAATTTATCATGTGTGGTTTTGTATTACAGATGAAGTTCACGCTCTCACAATTCACATAATACTCAACCTCGTGTGTTTTGTGTTAATTGTTAAATTTATTTATTAGATTCATTTAGATGAAAAAATAAATTAATATTTCATTTTAATTTAATTATAGTAGCTTATTTATTCAAATTAAATTAATGAAGAAGGTAATAGTTAGATTTATTACTAAAATGATCTACCCTTCTTTGGGCGGTGTAATAAAAGTAGAAATGTATTGCATGTGAATCTATGTATTAAAAGTCAATACGATGATTAAAGAAGGTGATAATTGCAAAAAACATAGTAAAATAGAATAATATATAATAAATAGAAGATGAACTAAGAAGTTTATTACACAAATACAAATATTACAACATGAGAAGGAGAGGAAGCCTTCAAGGATGGAATCATTACGTCTTGAGATCTACCTATTAGTATATGGAGTTATGAAAGCTCCAATGTCATGAGAGGACTCCTCATTACCTCCAAAATGGTAGCAATTCACTATTTATTCGAACTTGAAAATGGGTTGTCTATCGTACCCTTTTTTAGCCAAAACAAAAAGTTGTTTTGAGCACCCATTTTTTCTTATAACATTTTCATCCTAGTTTTGGACTAGTAAACAACCATATCACGACTTGTAAAAAAGTGTCTAGTTGTTTTCCAGCCTCTTTTCTATCTCCGTGTGAAATGTTTTGGCCATTAAAAATATTTAATGGGAGATATTTTTTAAATATTGAACCTCACCTTTGAAATCAGTTAGATTTTGTTTCCTGGATTTATTGTTTTGGTTAGGACCCTTAATTGATGAATTGGGATTTGGTTCTTTGATATGTGTTGTATACCATAGTATTTTGGATCTTCCCATAGAATTTAAGTACTTTTGGGGGCTCATATGTCTCTGAATGAGCAAAAAATTGGATAGGTTTCCTTGGGCTTCGATGTTTTTTGGACCATTTTCCCTTTGGGTTATCATTAGGGCCTCAAAATTACCTCCTCCTATAATGAAATCACCAAAACAAGTGTAATTGGCATTTTTGCAGTGATAAAAATCAAATAATAGAATAAAATTGGGATTGGAATTTGTTATTATATTTTTAATTTTAAATATAAAATGGGTGTAAAGAAGTGATTTAATGGTCAAATAAACCAGTGAATCGTGGTACGATCACACCCCCACACTTACCCTTTTCCAGTTCAGTGAAAAACCACTTATCATGTATTCCATAAAAATTTAAAAGATATGCATATAAGTATTTCTCAATCCATAATGGAAATATAGGTAATATATGAATCCCATTAAGAGTCAATATTAATAAATTTAAAATTCATTGTCTCATAAATTATGTTAAAATTAAATATAGTTAGATTAATAACACTAATCCTAAAGAAACAAGTCATGGGTCAACCATTCCACTAATTACCAAATTTTGTGTGTTCCAACCATTCCTTTTTCATATCTCCACCCTTTATTGAGTATATTCAGGTCATCTAATATAATTCTCCTTACTTTTTTTAATTAATCGAACTTGTTTTATATTCCCTTGAAATAGAATTTCAAGACCCACTCACTAAACCATTCCAAAAAGTCAAACCATAAGTTCTCAACCTAGATATCCGCATATTTTGTACATTTCATCACTCTCCACATTTATTATTATTTTTCAGATGTTACACATGGAAAAAATCTCACACTCATATCTCAACCATTTTTGATCTCCTCACGACACTAATTTTAATTTTTATAACAATATCATAGGTCAAGGAAGAGTGGGTTTTGACATGATTGAGAAATAACCCATATTTTTGTTTTTGTATTTATTTTATTATCTTTAGGGTGTAAAATATCTGGACAATCGGTACCCATTCATAGTTCAAATCTGTATAGAAACTGACTTAATTGGAAGAAAAATGAATTCATGGGTCAGCCATCGATATAAAATGAATTTTTTTACCTAACATAACTATACCTTCAATTGAGTAAAAAAAATTTCCCATGTCATGGTTGAGTAAAAATTTTTGTGAAGAAATCAATGATATATTTTACCATGAAAATATATCACAAATAATGGTTTCAAAATCAAAATCAAATTATAATGAAATAACCAATCATATCATTTTTGAATCAATTTTTATAAAAAATAAACCCTTTGATGATGAAATATTTCTCATGGTTATCATGCTACTAATTAATTTTTAAAACATTAATTTTAGTATAATCCATATCTAAATGAGAATGTTACATGATAAGTTTTTCATGTTTTTTTGTTTTTTTTTTGTTTTTTTAAAAATAATCCAAAAACATAACTGAAACCACCCACAAAACCCGCAAATGAAAATCCTAAATAATTACCCCAAATGTTTTTCCACTACACCACACAAAATATATTTAATTTTTCTCAATGTGATATTATGAACTGAAATGGGAACATCAAATTAAGATTTCTAAATAGAAAAAATAATACTAAAGTCAAAGGGATAGGAACAGCCTGATATTCTGAAGTGACAATGGTGTCATGGAGTGTGATGAAATATACTGCATGGGTGGGAATTATTTAAATGTATATCTTCAAAAACATTCCATTGAATTTAAATTTACTGATAGTGTCCTCTTGTATGATCTCTACTACACCATAAAGAAATAAAATAGACACAGTGTAAGGACCTAACCTTATGAAACTCAACATAACAGACATTAGCTTTAGCCGTGAACTATGGTGTATGAAATTGTCTCCAATATAAAACTCCTTTTTAGGATCATTCTATCCTAACATTATTTTGATCTTTCCTTGTAGATCCTCGACTTATCATATGAGGACAATTGAATCTCCTCAATATCTTAAATTTGAATCTTCCTTTGAATTCCATATTGAACAAAATCATGGTTTCATTTATTTATATCCCAATATTCCCAATGCTCGACTTACACTAAGAGATGGCAAGTTTTCCCAAAAAAAAATCAAAACGGTGGCATACTGATGGGTGTCTTGTATGTGGTCATATAACCTCACAACACATCATCCAATCACTTTCTAAAATACTTCCTATTTGGATTCATGGTTTTCCCCAAAAAAAATTCAATAGTCATTTTGAAACCACATCTTATACATTTTTTGGGGGGGCTTGTGGTGCTGATTTTTTTTGTGTCTCCCCATAATTCTACAAGATGGAATTCAAATTTCGATTCCAAAAGTGTGACCCACAATCATTAATGATAGCCTTTGGTACTCCATACCTACAAAAAAATATGTGATTTGACAAAATCCACTACAAGTTGAGATACATAAGTACCGGTGGCCTTAGCCTCCACCAATCTTCTCAAATAACCAATAATTACTAAAATATAAAAAAAATGAACTAGGAAAATGACCCAAAAATCATTACCCCAACATCCAAAATCCCAAATAAAAATATGGGTTGTTGGGGAATCTCATTTCTCTTAAAAATATTCTCAATGTATTGGAAATGAGAGCATGACTTAAAAAACACATGGGTATCAGGGAATAATCATGTCCAATATAATTCATAGTCTAATACATTATTATATATTCAATGGGGTACAATGTTTCCACCACAAGAATGTGTATGAAAAAATTGTAAAATAGACTCAAACTAATGATAATAAGAACACCACCTAATAACATGATCACCACACAAGCGCCAAAGGTAGGGATAATCCAACACATAAATCCTAAACTCACATTTTAGTTTTTGGAGTTGATGTTTCTTTAAATTTGTGGTAATTTAAGTGTAAAAAAGTTATTTAACTAAATCATCATACTAAGGATGTGTACCTGATTTTTTATAAAGATATTCTTCCAGGAAAGTGACCTGAACTGGTACTTAGTCCATGGTGTTATCCTATAGAGTGTGAGTAATCCTAATCATGTGGTTCTCTACTAAGTTCCCCAACCTATTATTGCCCTTCATCGCAATGTAAAATTCTTGAATAAGTAGAATCCATCAGATATGTCTAGGTTTTGCATCTAGATTCTTCAAGAGGGACCTTGGATATGTATGGTTAAAAAAACAAAAACTTTATTTCCCAATTAATATGAATAGAATTTATCTAATGAAAATATGAGGACAAGAAACACCTTTTATGTAGTTGTGTATTTTTATTAGTCTGAAACCAATGTCCACGATGCATAGGCAATCACATGGGACTGCCCTTCCACCCTCTGAGATAAGACAACTCCAACAAAAATGTTGGACACATCACACATAATCTCAAAGGGAATGTCCCATCGTGGGGGATGTATTATCGATGGAGTGGTCAAATACTTATTTATCTCATCAAATGATACCCTACATGAATCATCAAAAATGAATTCAATATCCTTTTTAAGTAATCAAGATAAAGGTAAAATGATCTTACAAAAATTTTGTATGATGCATCGCTAAAATCTTGCATGCCCTGGGAATGATCTAGCATCACGCATGTATGGAGGATATGGAATGATGAAATAATATCTTACAAATATCTATCAACCTATATCCCAAGTTTTGACAATACATGCCCTAATAAAATGTCAATATCTACCTTGAAATGAATATTTTCAAATTTCAAGACCAAATTCTTCTCAATACAATGATTCAACACCTTTCCAAAACTAAATATACATTTTTCAAATAAAGATCCATACACTATTAATTCATCCATAAATACCACCATGAAGGTATCAATAAAATATGCCAAAAAAATACTCACCATGCATCTCTAGAAGGTACATAGGGCAATGAAACTTCCAAATGGCGTCCTTCGGTAAGAAAATGTACCGAATTGACAAGTGAATGTTTTCTTCTCCTAATTATCTAGAGAAATAGAAACTAGATAATATCAACAAAATCCTTCCAATAAAAAGTAGTGTGTTTCCCCATCTATTCTCTCAAGAATTTTATCAACAAATGGAAGGGTAAATGGTCCTTGTGAGTTGATTTAATAATTTTCCAATAATAAACACACACACCAACTATTTTACACTATCATTGGAACTAACTCCTCTCTCTTATTTTTAACAACTATAACACAAATTTTATTAGGAAAAACCTGAATATGACTCACCCACTGGGAATCTGGAATGGGAAAAATAATACCTACCTCAATCAATTTTTCAACTTCTTTTTTAACATCTTCTAGGATAGTTGGATTCAGTCGCCTTTGTGGGTGCCTAACAGGTTTCGCCTCATCCTATAAAAGTATCTTATGCACGAAAATAGAGTGGAAAATACATGATATGATGGCCAAAGTCCACACAATTTCTCTAATGTTAACCCTCAAAATAATTAAATATTTTTATTAATGTTCAAAAGGGATATTGTTAGAAATGATAACATGCAATTTTTCACCACTTAACAAATTTATGAATTTGAAATTTGGTGGAAATGTCTTGAGTTGTAATGGAGGATGGGTGCAGTATGGATGGAGACATTTAAGGAACTGAAATATGTGCACAAATAACAAAAGTATTAGAATATAAATCATCCAAATCATAGACAACACATAGAATTCATCATCATACTCATCATCCATGTAATAATCAGAGTGAACATGATAAAAATATGAATATTAATCCCAATAAAAAATCGCATTCAAGAGAGGTTTTTTCATTGGATACATGATTGGATGTGTTCTTAGCCAGAAAAGTTTAACAAATTCCCATAATCTCTCTATGAATAGGACAGTCAAAATTTGTGGGGTTTTTACTTGGCAGTTCAAAATGGTAGATAACAAAAGAAGAATAATCTAGTGAGGGGTACATAATAGAGTCTATAACATTAAATATCACAAATTCATCTCTATAATATAGGGAATGTGTACCCATATAGACATTCATGAACATTTTTTCATTTTTGAGTAAGTTCCTACCAAAGATAATGGGATCATGGGAACATATGATCATACACAACATTAAGCATGTAAAAAACTACTGGAAAGATCATGACTCTTCCATGAACAAGTATATCTTCAAATACCCATAATGGATATTTTGTAGCTCTATTCACCAAATGTACCACTAATCGCATTGGATTCAACTCACCAACATATATATAAGATAACACACTATGAGGAATCACATTTATGGAAGCACCTAAATCACATAAAATGTCAAGAAATTATAACTCCCCTATGGTGCATTATATGGTGATTGTCCTAGGATCCCTGCACTTTGTTTAAATTTATAGTGTTTGTTTAATGAGTGTTGACACATTCTTTCCAACATTTATCCTCTTATTTCCCTTAAGGTCTCTTCAATTAGTATACATTTATTTTAAAATTTTGGAATACCATGGTATTTTTTTCAATGGATTCAAATAGAGGGATGTTGATCTCAACAAGCTTGAATGTATCCAAAACCAATTTTTTAATCACCTCTGCATCCATATTATTGGTTTTTACAACTCTATTTGAAAATGTATGGAGTTTTGGGGGAACAACATTTGTATTTTTCTTATCATTTTCTTTCTCCTTGGGTTTCTCATCACTGGTTCTTGAATGGGGCTTCGCAAAAAGTGATGTGAATCCTAGTGTGGTAGGTGTAGAAGTATCACATGTTTTCTTACCACTTCTCAATGTGATGGAACTGATATTCCTCTTAGTAATTGGATTAAGTTGAGAAGGAATATTTCTAGAGTTATTAATTAACCCTTCAAATAGGGCAGTGGAAATCTCGATAATTTGTGTCTTCAATTACATCAACTCCAATTCTAGACTCTTTAGCTCATTCAATTCAATAAGAAATATTTGTTTCAAAGAGTAATCAGTGTTAGAAACTATATTTGGTTGATAATTCCCATGTTGTTGAATTTTTTATTCTTAATCTTTAAATTTCCTTTAGGTTGCTGGAAAAACCCTCTTGTTAAGGTGGAGGTTGATGGAAATTTTATAGAAAGGGGGAATTTGTTGTTGTCCAGAGCCATACCTCATGTATGAATAATCATTCCACTCTTGGTTGTATTTTGGAGAAAATGAATCACTCTTACTCTAGGGATGTGGATGATTCTTTTCTAATATGCTCTCTCATGTAATATTATTGTGTAATCCTCAGTCTCTTGTAATTGGGGGAAATAATCAGCTTGGTGATGTTTTTTAGTGAAAATAATTTAAGTCCTTGTAGGATTAGGTTGTGATATATTTTTAATAATATAAATCTTTCATACCATTCTTTTCAATTCATCAGAGTTGGTATCAATTAAATTACATTCATGATAATATGGACATACCGGATGTACTCCCATGACATGTGGTGTACCTCAATCGCCAAATTCTTGGATGTTTTGTGTCATCTTGTCTATAAATGCTTGTGTGGCTACTGGTTTTTTGTCCACCAATGATCTTCCAGACATGGAATACACCATTCCTCACTCCATAGGTGGTATTACTTCATATAAGTACTAAATGATGAGTTTCTCACTAATTTGGTGATGTAGATTTCTTTTTTACAACTTATTGAATCACATCCAAGACTCATAAATTGACTCCCCTTGTTCATCTTTGATCACCAATATCTCATTGAGAATGAAAGTGTTCCTTGACTATATAAAAATATATGAAATAAAATACATTTCAAATCATTCCAACATGTTATTCCTTCATATTTTGAATAATACATTCGGTATTTTACAGTTCCATCAAGTGAGAATGGGAATGATCATAGTTTTATTTGATATTTATAGACATTTATTGGTTTTAGGGTTATGAAACCAAATTTAAATTCATTAAAATGTTGGTTTGGATCCTTGACAGAAAATATTTAAAATTTTGGAAGTAGGTGAATTAACCTATAATTAAGTTCAAAGTCTGATTCAAGATTTGGGTATACAATACAATTTTGTGGATAGTTATTATCTAGTCAATCAAATTCCTGAATGGTTATATTCAGTTTATTATTATTGATTTCATCCATTGTTTCTTTTTTATGTTGTATTTAGAAGTGTTTCCAATTTCAATGTTCTTATATATTAGAAATTCCTAAATTGGGTAAATATCAATACTTCCCAAAGACTGAGATTATCTAATATGATCCCTAAGGTTGTGCTCAATATTGGGGTCTAGATTAAAGAGATCCTTAGAATTGGATCGTGTCATAAATCATAGCTATTGATAATAATATAACATAATATCATGAGAATAAGTTTAAATTTATGGTATAATAGAGAAGAAAAGATAGGGGAAAAAGAAAGAGAGAAAAAAACCAACAACAGTTGAGGAATGGTAAAGAATAATGAAGAATGAAGATAAAACAAAAAGGATAAAATAAAAGTAAAAACATCTATTTAGTTTAATAAAATAATTTCCACCCTAGAAACGGTTCTAATCTAAATGGATCTATCATGGGTTCTCTCAAATGATATTAAATTTTTACATCTTAAGTGTAGTAGAATGGCTGACCAAGGTCATCTCTCAAAGGAAGAAGTAAATTAAAATAACTTCTTAAAGGTATTCTAAAAAATGGAAGAAGAAAACAACTTAAAAATGATATAGGATTTTTGTCATTTATAAAATATGAAGATTTATGATGGAAGAAGATTTCATTTTTTTATATTTGAAATGAAATTCGATTAATAAGACACAAAAATAATATGTTATTATTTATAAAATATTTTGAGATGGCATAATCGATCTAAATCGACCTCTACATTTACTCGTTAATAATTATTATTTAAATTAAAATCCACTGAATTATTATCCCCAAATTTGTTGGACCTCAAAATCTTATAGAAGTTAAAATAACCACAAATATTAAATTAATTAAACCCTAGTCTTGTTTTAGAACATACCATCATAGCACCCTACTTCGATTGACGTTCTAAGGATAGCTTATAGTAAGTAGTAAATTAGGGCACATATCCTCTCTAAAAATGTGGATTAATTAAGTTCATGTATTATTTTTGTCTCTATAAATTTATTATTTGTGGTTTTGTATTATCAATTAATATTGCACTATCACAATTCACACAATACTTGACCTCGTTTTGTGGGTTAATTGTTCAATTTCTTACTTAGTTTTTTTTAAATAAAAACTAAATTAATGGATCATATTAATTGAATTAATATATCTCATTTATTAAAAATAAATTAATGATGAAGTTAAGAGATATATCGATTTCTATAAATAACTTCTCTTCTATGGGCAGTGTAGTCATTAAAGAATCTTATTACATGTAAAATGGTTGTGAAAGGGTATAAACCCATATTGTTTCTACTCATAATTTCCAATTTAAAGAGGATGAATAAAGAAGATGATAATTTAAAAAAAAAGAATAAAAAATGAATAATATATAACAAATATTAGATAAACTAAGAGGATTATTATACAAACACTAATATTACAATATTAGAAGGAGACGAAGGTTTTGATGAAGCGATCCTTGATTTAGGATCTCCCCCTATGAGTATAGAGAGTTAAAAAACTACCAATGTGTTTACAGGGATACTATATAACTCCAAAATGGTATCACTTTACTCCTTGTTCAAACTTTGAAATGGGGTTCCCATGGAGCCCTTTTATATCCTAAAAGGGATGTTGTTTGGAGGACCCAGTTTTAGTCATACCATTTTTATCTTAGTTTTGGAGAAGTAAAAGGTCACATCATGACTAGTAAAAAAGAGTATAGTTGTTTTACTGACTCCTTACAATATTCATGTAATATTTTCAGACCATTATAATTTTGTATGGTAGATATTTTTAAAATACAAAACTTATCTTTTGAATTCTGACCGATTATTTCCCCAATAAAGATTGGTTCAGATGGGCTGCTTAATAGAGGAATTGTTCTTGGTTTAATTTATATGAGTTCTATCCCATATTTTTTGACCATCCAACAATATTTCATCCAATTTTGAGCTATTTATTTCACTAAATGTGAAAAATGTGTACAAGTGTCCTTGGGCTTCAATGCAGTTTTTCCCATTTTCCTTTTTAATCATCTCTGGGGTCTCAAAATCACCTCCTCCTACAATGAAATCATCAAAAAATGTATAAAATATTTTTTTAATAGTAATAAAAATTGAATAATAGAATAAAAATTGATGTTAATGTTTTTATAAAATTTATAATTTTAAATGTAAAACCAGTTTAAAGAAGTCATGTAATGTTTCAATAAAGCAGTGAGTTGTGGTACGATCAAATCTCTCTTTGAAATGATCCATTGAGAAATAATTTTTAAATATATTCATAAATCATCCTGAAATATAATCTCATTAAATTATTATATATTACATTTAATTATAAATAAATGAGTCTTTATGTTAACATATTTAATTATATCATACTTACTTTTAGATATGGTTGATTTAAGTTTTCAACATCAGAATCCACAATAGGTTCAATGCATTTTAAATTTTTTTCATACTTCTTGATAGGTTATTATATCATTCAATTGAACTTATGGTTGATAAATTGAAATTTTTGTTGTTTAGTTGATCTTATGGTCAATCAGTTGAACTTATGTTCAATCCGTTGAAATTACAGTTGATTAGTTAACCATATGGTCAATCTAATAAATTGAAAAATTCTAAATTCTGACCATTGTCACTACCTCAAGTCATGAGATTTATTATTCACTTTTTTATAATTCTACATTCCACATATGAATTGTTCCTTTAACGTGTGGTCAATAAGAAATCAATATGGGGACAATTAATCACTTTCCAAGATTAATGGCTAGTTATGGTCACATCTAATTGGATTTTTTTGATATATTTCTCATGTGTTTGATTCAAAATTTCTTCTGTTCAATATTATAGGAAATTATTTGATCCACTAGTCTTTCATTTTATGCATTTTTCTTTTCAAAAAACATGACTATAGAGGTCTCTTGTGATAAAACATGTTAACTCTTAGTTTTTCTTACAGTCAACTGGGTCCTTTTTTATATACCAATCTTTGTAGATCTATTGGTCATGTGGTTGATGCATTCATTATACAGATGATTGACTCTAGCTAAGATTCATGATCAATTCCTGATTTGTAAAATTTTCATTATTTTCTAAAAATATATTTATCTTTTATAAAATAGAATACTGGTTAGAAAAAATATAAACAAGACTTTTGATTATTAAAAGAAGTAATTTTTATATTAACACAACAATATCCACCATTTGATGATAAAAAATAAAGTCACAAATTTCTATATGAAACATAAATTTTGAAGCATTAAATACTGTAATATTATTTTAACACTAATTTAGAAAATAATCGATAACAATGTCCATTTTTTTAAAAATACAATATTTTACACATTTGAAATACTTTACTCACCCTTTAATTATGAAAAATATTTTCATTCCCCTTTGAAATTAACAAAAATAATTCATAAAGGGTGATATAGTAAAGATGTAATCAATAGAAAAAAACACAAAAAATAAAATGAAAAAACATATATAAATAATAATAAAGATATATTTTATTAATTATGAAATCAATATTAAAATAACCCTACCAAAATCTAATCAGAATCTAAATCCTAATGCTCTTGAAGTGTAGAAGGTTAAAGGAATCCATCCCTTCTCAAACAATAGGATCAGAAGATTTATGTGTCATGGGACTAATAAGTACTATAATAATAGTGATTCTATTTGTTATTGGACTAATCAATCCAAGGTTACAAGAACTAGGTAGACCAAATGGTCTAGTAAAAGGTGTACTGTTTGTTGTAGATGTTGGGGTTGAGGTAGCTATAGAAACTGATGGTGAAACTCTAGGAATAGGTAAATAATGAAGAAAAAACACTTGATTGCATGTAAAATAAATATAATGTTCCAAAATAATTGTAATCTCTGTTGTGATCTTGTTTCACTCTCCACAATCTGATGGAACTTTTCCTTTTCGAACATGAACTGATTGAATAGATTATTCATCACCAAAAACTTCCCCACGCTCACTTTTAAAGTAGTAGTCAAAGGTGGAATATTAAAATCTCTTATCAATGAATGAAACTAAGATTTGATATTTTCCCTAGTGTAAATCTTTCTCTGAAAACACTTTATTGGACCCTTGATTAAATATTTTTCACTAAATGTCATCATTTATTCTTCTTTGAGAAAATAATATTATTTTTCTCCATTTTTAGTCATGTTGAATTGTACTTGAATTATAAGATTCATTACACATTCAAGGATATTAAGAATTTTTTCTTGAATTAATATTTTTATATGTTACTCATAAATAGTGACTGAGGGAGGAGGTTTTGGTTCATAATTGGAAGGTCTTGATGGGATGGGTATAACCGAGAGTTAAATTATATCTACACAGCTAGTTTATCTAAAAAATCCACTTATTGGGCTCCAATCTAGCCTCTAAAACATACCATCTCTATTCTATAACATAAAATATCATATTTTAAATGGACTGCCTTTAGAGAAAAATTATTCGGGATGTGATCCACTGCACTCTCAATAGTGTAAAAAATATACTCATCTCTATCAGAAGTAATATCCCAAATGATAGTGAAACATTACTTTAAATTTTTTAGTAGATCATTCATGAACTAAATGAAGTGTAGAGTCCCAAATATTGACGTACATGGACATTACATTACTTTTTCGGAATACATAATACATGAAAAAACCAGACGCCCAAAGATCATATTAGTTTCGTGTCTTTGGAAACTCGTAACGTAATCTTCTAAAAATGGTGAAAGATCTTCAAAATCTCCCATAAAGATCTTCCCATTTTGGTTTTCTTACCTAAAACCTTTCTTTATATCCTGGGGAGAAGAAAACATAAAAATGGTGAGCTCAAATGCTCAGTAAGGCTAAACATAGTGAACATAAAACAATCCACAAACATTTGAATGCAAAAACTTGAACATAAAATCTAAACATCAAAATATAGAGCAAAGACATAAATCTTGGAAGTACGTAAGGCATATATCATAAAGGAATATAATTCATTATAAAATAGAATGGGAATAAAACATTTAATTGTGGAAAATCATTAAGCACATGATATGATTTCCATAGTAGCCAATGAATTACTGCCAAGACCATCTTAGTGGACAAACTCCCTTTCTGAATTGAGTTCACTCCTCATTTCAGTCCTATAACACTGAACCAAATTAACTTACCATTCCAAAAATGTCTATCTCATGAGATATAAATCTTTACCCAATGCATTGGAGGTAGATATAGGTCCCACCCATCTCATAATGAAATCATTTTTACTTGTGCCACAAAATAAACTTAAAACATTCATCAGAACCAAAAGAATAAAATGGGTTTCATAAACATCATCCCATCATCACATAATCCATATAAAACAAATGGATATTTCATCATAAGAAAATTGAAACCATGTAAATCATAGAGACCTTATATTTGAAACAAACACATATGAAATAATTTCATCTTAGATGAAAAATTGTTTTGATAAAACACTTGAAATGAACTCTTGAGGAAAATATACTTCCTTATTCAATATCATTTTCTTTTCACAAAATGTCATGGAATTTTAAAAGAAAAGGATTTTGTTGAAAATTTTCATTAAATATTGTATATTGAGCTTCATGATAATAAGGCGTTATAACATCGTAAAAAACATTTCATGCCGTATAAGTTAAAGAAAACATTCTCCTTGTACTTTTAATGGAAAGTAAAAAAGTTCCCCATATGGTAAAAAAATGCAAGATTCCTTCCATAACAAAAATTAAAAGTCAATATGGGTGAAAATGACATTAAACATTCATTGATGAATATTAAACACTTTATGAAACCATTTTTATGGACATGGATGAAAAATATAACCCCAGTAAATACTTACGAATAAACAATCTCAGATAAGAACAAGGTTGGAAAAATTATCTCTTACCTTAGGTCTGATATCCTTTGTACGTATCTGAACCTCCTGTATAATGATTTAAATAATTTCATTGAATTATTAAAGAATCATATTCAAGGTTATGATATCATATATAGTTCACTTATTACTTTATATTACCCATTCTTTTGTAAATTCCATGTTAAAGCCGCCTTTTGGGTAAAATCGTTTCATTTAACGTATGTGTTTCGACATGTTGTCCTTGATATTATTACATATATCCTCATTTACATAATTAAGTAATGTAAAACATGATTTATATATAATATATATTCATTATATAAATATATATGATAGATCAATAAATGGAATGAAATACACCGTTCATGGATACGGTAGGTCGTACGTATGCATGAATGCTGTTTTCGTTTCATTATTGAATTGAATGGAATTAAGTAGATGACATAAATATATATATACATACATATAGTATCATTATTATGTCATATATTTCATGATTACTTATTATATAAACTTTATAATAATTTGTGAATATTTAACATGGAGAATGAATCTCATCGCGTCGTGGAGATGGTAGTCCGTACATATGCACGAGCGATGATATCATTCACATGATCCTGGAATTGAGTTGAAATATATGTATAATATTTTAGAATCAATATCACTTTACAATAATCATATATAGTTATTTATTTACACCATTATGCCCATCCAAGTAATGTGGTGGTCGAAAACACATTACACCACGGCTTGGAGATGGTATTTTGTACGTACGCACACGCGGTGATTCCGTTTTCCATAGGATGAATATAAGGTGAAATAGGATTTTTTCATATTTATAATAACATATCGGTATATGATTAATACTTATGTTATTACTTTATAATGAGACAACTAAAAAATAAGAAGTAGAATAATAAAGAAACTTGAAAGAGTCGGTAGAAGAGATTACCTCTTCCTCAACGCACCTCCTTTAAACTTCTTCTTAGGGTAATAGAGTTGGTCTTTTGAGAAGACCAGAACCTCTATGATGTAACTAGATAGGTTGAGAAGAGGAATTTTCAGGGGTTTTCGGAGCTTCAAGGCTCAAAAGGGTGTGAAGAGAATAGGGAAGGGGTGCCCTTTTTATAAGGGACGAGAGGGGCACCTTAAAAAAACGTAAAATATTATTTTATAATAAAGTCATATTAATTTTTTAATAGCTCCAAATTGATTTATTTCGAAGCTAATGTGGGTATGGGTCTAAATACTCTCAACCAATATATTTTAGACAAGTTTAGGTTACAATTGTAACTTTATCATTTAGATTTAACTCTAAGTTAAATAATTTAACTTTTACTGTGTCTTTTTGTTTTCTTACACTATATGGTTAATAAACATACTATAACAAGCCAAAAGAATCACAAGTGGTTAATTATTAATATATATATCCTTATCTTAATCATTTGGAAGAACCTTATATTTTTAAGAATAAAATAACAATTAATAATATAATTTTTGTTTTAAAGACTATTTTATGTCAATTTTGAGAGTATTTGCTACTTCTTTCTTGTGAAAATCATAACAGAATTATTTGTTTAAAATAGGTTAGTTAAATCAATAAAAACATGTCATATTAACCTATAAAATTTTTTTAATTCATAAAAAGTCTAAAATTAAATTTATTTGGGTATTTATAACTTCAATTATGTTAATATTTCATTAATAAGGTAATTAGTACATCATCATTGTATCTTAAATAAATTAAATTATTAAATGTCTAAAAATTATAAATAAAATACAATTAGGTATAAAATCTCTTTATCTTTCTAATTAATATTTATAGTCGAATTTATCTAATCTATAAACCTATATTAAATTTTTTTATTTATGGTACTTTAATTTTATCTATTTTAACTCTTTTTTAAATAAAATAATAATAAATGTCCTAATCTAATCCAAGTGGACCTAAAGAGAAATATTGTATTCCTAAGGTTGTTTTACGTTGAATTAAACTTATCCTGTAGAATTATGACATGTTTTAGGGTAATAATAATATCATTTTTACCCTCAATTAACCTATTTACTTTTAACCGTGGTAAATAAAAGTAAAAAGTTAATATTCACCAAAAATTATTTTTATCTTATTGAACCATATTTTACTCCTTGATATTAACCATGTCTCTTGGATTTTCGAAATTCCACTCACAGAAGTGGTAAAATTATGTTTTATGTAAATTTTCAAATTCTCATAGGAGGTGGATAAAAGACGGTGAAAAGTTCAATAAAATTTTTATATATCTAAAATTATTATAAAATGACTCCAATGAATTACATTCTACTTGTAGAGGTATTATGTATCTATATTTACCTAAAATAAATTTAAATAAAACAAATAATTATTTAAATAAAAATTCAGTATTTAAATAGTAACCCAGTGTTTTCACTATTCATCAAAAATTGAATGTTTTCCGAAAAATACCAAAAATTCACCCTAGGCTAATTTCGATATTCCAAATCCAAAAATGAAGTCAATTTTGAAAGATTAAATTTATAAAATTTCAAAAAGTGGTTATTACTATAGCGACCCAGCCTTTTCTTACATTACTATTACATCATTTCAAAGATAAACAACATAATAGTATTACACAAGGAGGATCCAGAGGATTATTGTCTTGGGCAAACTAGGACCACACATAACAAGTACAACATCAAGCATAAACATTCATTTAATTTCTTATTCTATAGCTTCTTAGTAGCCCTTGTCCTCTCCTTAGTATATGTAGCCACCTGAGGATATACATCAAAAGGGGTGAGCTAAAAGCCCAGTAAGAGGATAGATAAGAACAATACATCATGGGGTGAGCATGATCATAAAATAGAAAAAAGATCATGAACATGAGAGGAGCATAAATAATAAACTTGAAATGTGGAAATGCATAAAAATGAAACATCATGTCTTAGTGGTTAACTACCACACATGCTTGTGAACAAAGCTACCATCTTGGTCACACATCATTTAACATTTACTAATGAGATTCATCACTTTACCCAATGCATTGGAGTGCTGTATAATTTTGGGCGCACCCGTCACATTTAAACATTCATATTGCGCTATATAATTCCAGGTGCACCCATCACATCATAACATTATCATTATCATGATTGCCACATAGAACACATATCAAACATGTACATAAATAACCCATGGAAAGGAATGGGTTTCATCTCATAATAACACATTCATAATCTTTGGGTTCCCAAAAGAAAGAGGGAACAACATACATGATACATGAACCATCAACATTGAATGAGAGGTAAAAGGTGAGATCTTGAAAGAATAGTACTTTTATAAAACAGTTTGATGGACATAAAAACCAGTGACAAACATTTATATCCCAGAAATGTAAAGGAAAAGATGAAAAAATGTTCATTAAGGAGTAACTATATCAAAAATGGAGTGAAAGAGGGAGAACCCGAAGGAAGAAAATTGGGTTCGAGATTTCCCCTTACCTTGTACCTGAATGCTTCCTTCTCTTTAATGTCATGTATAATGACATTATATTCATTAATTAGAAATACAGAACCACGTGTACATTAATAGGGTTCATTATGGTTTCATTATGTTATATTATGTTCTTTTGGATGATTTATAGAGTTTAAAAACATTGTTTGGGGATGTTCGTTTTGATGGTTTTCTTAAGTGGTTCACTTGTATTCTTAAATTGATGATTGGGTAGATCATGGGTAAACATCCAGAACTAATATTATATTTTATTAATGATATTACAGTAGATTTAATAATTTTATAGTGAATTACATTAGATCTAAGTGGACGAATCATTGGATAATAATTTAATGATGGTTGTTTGGGTTAATTTGGGCGGTTTTTTGATCACAGCGAACTTGTTTTAACATTTAACATAGTAATATGGCCATAGGTTATTTCCAGAAATTAAAATATAACATATGACATATAAAATATTCTGGTTCAACCATAAAAATGGTTTCATGGCCATATTGAAGGTAGAAATGGAAGAAGAGAACATGTCGTTTTTGAATGTGATAAATTTAACACCTCATGAACAACGTTCTCCTTAATAAAATAAAAGGAAGAGGGAAAGGGTGTGGGCTGATATAATATACCATTATAATCATAATATTACATTATATGTATAGTACTGGAGTTACAATACAATTTAGTTGAAGATAGGTAGGGAGAGATCAAGAAAGGAACTTGAACTTGAAAGTAAATTAAAGAAGAAGAGGGAGAGAAATTACCTTTAGAATCCTCCTCTTGAGATCCTCCTTAAGGGCCTAAACGTGGTCTTTTGATGAGACCAAGAGCTCTTGGATGTGGGGGAGAGGCTAGGGAAGGTGTTTGGGCAGAGTTTAGAGAAGTCTTGGAGCTTGAGAGGTGTGAGGAAAAGAGGGAGTGAAGGGTGGAATTTATTGTGGAGGGGAGAGGGGTTTCCTTAATTCAAAATTGATTAGTTTATTAATTTAAGCTAAGACAAGGAATAGTGAGTCTTGGATGACCAATAATAGTAATTTTATAATGTAATCCCGAACCAAGTGGGCTTATATCAGCAGAACATCATCGATGAATCAATTAATAAATTATTTAGCTTTTATTGTGAATTATCAGATTCCACTATTCATAAAAAATTCCAGTATCTCAGAAAATTTCCAAAAATTTACCCGAAAATTTTTTCGACATGTAGAATCCAAAAATGAAGTCAATTTTTTCAAAAATAATTTTCTTAATATTATTAATTTAATATTTAATTAAAATCATAATTTACTTAAAAACAGTTTTTAAAATTAAAAATGATTTTGCAGTTCTTTCAAAAATTACGTAGGGTCTTATAAAATTATCTAAAAATAATTTATGAATACATTTCAGGGAAATAAATATTCTTTTAAATTAATTAATAATTTATAATTAATTATTTATGACTTATAAAATACCAAAAACATTTTCTATGGTCAAATTACCACTTTCTATGATGTCTAAATTTTATTTTATTATTCATAGTTAATGTTACTCTTATTTACTATTCATAAGGGTCATATTACTATTCATAAGGGTAGGTTACTATTCACAAAAAATTATTTTTGATTCATTAGTCTCCAAAAACTATCTTGAACACAACCGTGTATGTCAGATTTTTAAAATTCCAAACATAGGGGTGACAAAATTATGTTTAAAGGTCACTTATCATTTAGTAGTTCATTATTTTGTGTCTTTATGACATAAATATAAGAAGGTAATTTTCCATTGAAATATATTGGGACATTACATTCTTCCCCCCTTAAGAAATTTCGCCCCCGAAATTTCACTTTACACAAACAGGTGAGGGTACTTCTCCTTCATTGCCTCTTCTAGTTCCCAAGTTGCTTCCTCAAACATATGGTTCCTCCACAAAACTTTGACAAGGCAGGCTGTCTTGTTTCATAGAACCTTATCACTTCAGTCCAAAAATTTTACCGGCTGCTCCTCAGAGGAGAGATCATCTTCCAGCTGTACCACCTCTAAGTTTAGTTCATGTGAGGGGTCTAGTATGTACTTCCTCAGTAGTGATACATGAAACACATCATGAACTTGAGCCATATTTGGTGGAAGTTCCAGACGGTAGGCCACGGCTCCTATACGGTCAAGGATCTCAATGGGGCCAATGTACCTTGGGCTTAGCTTTCATTTCTTCCCGAATCTCAAGACTCTCTTCCATGGAGATATTCGAAGGAAGACTTTATCTCCAACATCGAACTCCAAGTCCCTTCGACGGTTGTCAATATAGATCTTTTGCCGACATTGAGAAGCTTTGATGTGTTTCTGGATGACTTGAACCTTCTCTATCATCTCTTGAACAAGATCAGGACCAAGTAGCTTTCATTCTCCATCTTCATCCCAACAG
Source organism: Viscum album (assembly GCA_963277665.1). Lineage (NCBI taxonomy): Eukaryota > Viridiplantae > Streptophyta > Magnoliopsida > Santalales > Viscaceae > Viscum > Viscum album. The sequence continues at coordinate 944,530,827 of OY728129.1, forward strand.
GTTGGAGTTCTACATCACATCCCATAAAGAGATTCATACGGAGCCATCTGAATACTCGAGTGGAAGCTATTTTTGTATGAGAACTCAACCAATGGGAGATGGTGATCCCAACCACCATTAAATTCAAGAGAGAAATCTCTTAACATAACTTCAAGTGTCTAAATAGTCCTTTTAGACTGGCCATCAGTTTGGGGGTGATAGGTCGTGCTGAAATTTAATTCAGTATTCAAATCATGTTGAAGGCTCCTCCAGAACATAGATGTGAGCCTTGGATCACGGTCAGAGACAATCGAGTGTGGAACACCGTGAAATCTTACTACTTCCTTAACATATATCATTACAAGTTGTTCAAGTGAGAGGTCTTCCTAAATAGCAATAAAATGGGCAGTCTTGGTCAGTCGATCAACCACAACCCATATCGCATTATTACACATTGATGTCTTCGGGAGACCCGTGACAAAGTCCATAGTAACATTTTCCTATTTCCACATGGGTATAGGCAATGGCTGCATCATACCTTTGGACTTTTGTTGCCCAGCTTTAACTTGCTGTCATACCAACCACCTTGATATATATTCCATAATCTCCTTTGTCATGTTTTCCCACCAGAAGTGCTCTCAGAGATCACGATACATCTTAGTACTTCTAGGATGGATAGAGAAAGTTGAGCTATGTGCATTATCCAATAGCCCCTTCTTTATCCTAGGTGATGAAGGCACATAAAGGTGCATTCCAAACCGAATCACACCATCATCGTCGATATGAAACTCTTGTAGCTTCCCTTCCTTTACTGTATTCGCCCTCTTTTGTATCTCCACATCGTCCCTTTGTGCTTCCTTAATCTTCTCTTGGATGGATTCTTGCGCAGTCATTTGGGCAAGGTAGGATGTATCCCCTGCCCTTATGATTTCCAAATCCATCCTGTGAAAATCCTAGAAGATAGGGTCTTTCTAAATCCTCAACATGGATAGAGTAACAGGTTCTTTTCTACTTATAGCATTAGCTACCTTGTTCACCTTACCAGGATGATAGTGAATAGAGAAATTGTAATACTTGATTAGCTCTAACCATCTACTTTGATGCATTTTGAGCTCCTTTTGTGTGAATATATACTTTAGGATCTTGTGGTCGGTGTATATGTCACACTTCTCGCCATAAAGGTAGTGTCGCCAGATTTTCAAGGCAAAAATCACAGCTGCCGGCTCTAGATCATGCGTCGGGTAGTTCTTCTCATGGATTATTAACTGTCGTGAGGCGTAGGCTATCACATTATCATTTTGCATGAGTACACAACCCAATCCTTTCTTTAAATCATCACTGTATATCACAAAAATTTCTCCACTTTTCGGTAGTGAGAGTACAGGTGTAGTGATCAGCCTTCTCTTTAGCTCCTTGAAGCTTCCCTCATATTCTTCCATCCATACATACTTTACCCCTTTCCTTGTTAACTTAGTTAGCATGATTAACAATCGTGAGAAGTTTCTCACAAAACGTCGATAGTACCAAGCTAATCCAAGAAAACTATGGATTTCTGTGACACTAGAGGGCATGGTCCATTCCTCAATCACCTTTGTATTTGAAGGGTCCACATAAATTCCCTCGCTTGTGATCACATGTCCCATGAGCGTGACTTGATTCATCCAAAAGTCACAATTGATGAACATGGAGTACAACTTCTCCTTTCCCAATGTCTCCAACACAAGTCTTAGATGTTCTTCATGTTCCTCTTTTCTCTTGGAGTAGATGAGAATATCATCGATAAACAATACCAAAAATTTGTCAAGGTAATGTCTAAACACTATATTCATCAAATCCATGAAGATTGTAGGGGCATTAGTAAGTCCGAATGGCATCACCAAAAACTCATAGTGCCCATACCTTGTATGGAAGGTAGTCTTCTGAATATCTTCCTTCATCACCTTTACTTGATGATCTCCAGAACGAAGATCCTCCTTTGATAATTATTGATCTCCTCTTAACTGGTCAAACAAGTCATCAATCCTTGGGAGAGGATACTTGTACTTTATGGTGATCTCATTTATTTCCTAATAATCGATACACAGCCGCATGGTTCCATCCTTCTTCTTTACAAAGAGCACTAGAACACCCCAAGGTGATACACTAGGGCATATGAACCCTTTGTCCAGATGCTATTGCAGCTGATTCATTAACTCCTCCAGTTCGATAGGATCCATCATATAGGGGAACTTCAAGATAGGAGTAGCTCTGGTTATGAGTTCAATTGAGAACTCTACCTCACGATCTGGGGGAATTCCGGGTAACTCTTCGGGAAATACATCACTGTATTCCCTCATGATGGGCATTTCCTCAACGTTGGAACTTTCCTTAAACTCAACCATTTGGGCGAGGTATGATTCTTTGTTGATCCCTCTGGAAGATTGTTGAAATTATTCCTATGATTGCTGTTTTAATAATCACAAATCATCAATTACTTAATCCGGTTGGATTTCTCATATACATAATCACAATCTCTTAGTGAATCTGTGTATATTGGCTGGATCATGTTTTTATCTATTTGTTATTGATTTGCAAGTATTCTGGAAGTCCTCTGGATCAAAGGACAACTGTCTCACTGATGCTGATCATTTGAGTCACCGAAGATGTCTCACCGATGCTGATCATCTGAGTCACCGAAGATGTCTCACTGATGCTGATCATCTGAGTCACTGAAGATGTCTCACCGATGCTGATCATCTGAGTCACCGAAGATGTATCACCGATGTTGATCAAATGAGTCACCAATCATGACTGACCGATGCAGATCAAATGATTCACCGATCATGACACACCGATGCAGATCAAATGAGTCACCGATCATGACACACCGGTGCTGATCATCTGAGTCACCGAAGATGTCTCACCGATGATGATGCTGATGACCTACCGATTACTTGACACATCGATAGTCATAAACAACTGTTTGAATTTATTTATCTTTATTTAATCTAACCAATGGTCATATTTGGAATATTTTAATTCTATATAATTTATTTAATGAAGGTTGTTGGATGTCAGGGAACCGTACCTCGTACCCGAAAAAAGAAATAATTTCTTTTACTGGAGTTCGTGCTATAAATACAAGAATCCCCTGCTGGTGCATCGATATACGGGTGTATAAATGACAAGATAGGAGAGCGCAAAGAGTGGTGGATGAGATAGTCGTAGAAACACAGAATCTCATACACACTCAAGCTTACTCAAGAATAGTTCTATACTTCCACGAGAACATTGAAGAACTTCATTCACTACATTTCTCACTATCTCTGAATCTGGATACCAAGAAGACGATACTCTGTTTTTCAAAAAAAACTTGACGAGGACTCAGAATCATCTCTGATCAAACTCAAGGAGTCCAAAGCTTCATTGTAATCACTAGAGCCATTTAAAAACTCTTACTCTTTGCTTTGTGATTCATTATTTTACATTTCGAGCAGTGTGTTTTATCTCCTACATTTAACACACACACACTGTCTCCTATAGATTAACTAGAGGATCTATAAATCCTCACTCAAACTCTTACATCTTCTATTTCCCCACTGAAATAGTGGTAGAGGTCCTGTGTGACCTGAACAGTTGGTTGTTGTTGTTCTGTTTCCCACGAATAACAGTGGTAGAGGTCTTGGACCTGGACAGGTGTAAACTATTGTGAACCCCGATCCAGGGTGCGGATCAAATTTATACAAATTGTAGAGAGGACTAAGTCTCGGCTAGAGACTGAACCTCCTGGTTATATTTGTTGTGTTATATCTATCAAAGTCATTCTTTTATTCCGCTACTAATTTCATTAAAACCAAAATTGTTTTAAAGTCACTTTGATAATTAAATTCGCAAGTTTTTATATGAGCTGTAAATCAGTAAGTTGGTTTCAAAAGTTAATCAACCTTTCTGTTTTGATTAACTAGGAAATAATCAATCCCTTGAGAACCCAACCGTGCACTTACTTTGATATAATTTCACTACAGTTTAATTTAATATTTTATTTGGGGGTTTTTAAGACAAAGTTTTAAAACAGAAATTTTAATTGGAACTCAATTCACCCCCCTCTTGAGTATCCACTCCGACCAACAATTGGTATCAGAGGAAGATTTAAATATTTTTCTAAAAGTACTCTATTTTTCAACTGTAATTTTAGTTTTATTTTAAAGTTCTTAAAATTTATGTTATTTCTAAATTTTTATCTTTTTAAAATATTTTATTTAAGTAAGCTATCATGGATAATAGACATGAAGGTGTTGCCACCAATAGACCACCATTTTTCAATGGCACAAACTATGATCAGTGGAAAATCAAGATGAAAATTCATTTAGAAAGCATGGGGTTTGATATTTGGACTGCTGTAGAATCAGAATATAAAATTCCTACTACTATTAGAACTACTTGGAATGAAGCTACTAAGGCTGCCTACAATAATAACTACAAAGCTATGAATGCCTTGTACTTTGCTTTAGGAGATGAGAAATTTAATATAATATCTGCTTGTGAAAATGCTTATGAAATTTGGGATACCTTAGTTGTTTCTCATGAAGGAACAACTAATGTTAAGAAAATGATATTGAACAATTATACTATTAAGTATAATAATTTTAAGATGAAGCTTGATGAACCCATTTCTGACATGTATCTCAGGTTTAATGAAATTGTCAACACAATGACTTCTCTGGGAAAGGATGTTCCATCAAAGCAACAAATTATGAGAATTCTGAGATGTCTACCTGAAAGATGGAGGGGAAGTTCTGTATCAATTAGAGAATCATGTGACATTGGTGAACTACCAGTCAAGGAACTAATTGGCATGTTGATGATGTATGAAGAGGAACTCAAGGTTAACAAAGAAGAAGATGATGAACCTAGAAGGAAGTCAGTTGCTTTCAAGACTTCAACTTCAAAGAACAAGGATAAAGAGAAGCTTTATTCTATAAATGAGAGTTCAAGCTGTGAAGACAGTGAAAGTGCTTCTGATAGTGATGCTGAGATAGCTCACATTGCCAGAAGATTTAAAAAGTTTTATAGGAAAAATATGTTTTTCAGAAAATCAAATTATAAAGGTAAGTATGATAGCAAGGGACATTGGAAAAAGAATTAGAAGAAATCTGACAAATCAGATGAAGTTGTCTGCTATGAGTTCAAAAGAAAGGGACACATAAAAGCATACTGTCCAAAGTTGAAATATAAGAAGAGGTATGATTACAAAGATAGTAAGTAAAAAATGATATGAAGGATACTTGGAGTGCTTTTGAGGATAGATCCACTGAATCTGACGTTTCGGAAACTGAGCACTGAAATAAGGCAAACATGTGTTTTATGACAAACACCTCTGAGGTAACATCTAAAAGTCCTTCTTTAAATTCATATTATTTTGAAGGTGATTCTGACTCAGAAAACATGTCAAAATCTGAACTATTTCAATATTTTGATATGTTAGAAGAAACCTGTAATGAGCTAAAAGACAAATACAAAGGGTTAAAGAAATAGTTTGCTTCAACTGTTAAAAATATATCTGATCTTGATATTAAAATGGAAAATAATGCTCAGTTGATTAAAGAAAACACTGAACTGAAATTATCTAATGAGAAACTCAAGAAAGACTTAGAGAAATTTACAAATGGTAATGATACTCTTACTCAAATTCTAGGAAAGAAAATAGCACCTAGATACACTACTGCTATAGGATACCAACCTGGAAAAAAGAAGATTACCAAAACTAAATTCATTCCTAAATCTGGATAGAATGTAGCTAGTTCTGAAACTTGATATGCTTCAAATAGATATATTCATAGTTATGGATCTAATAAGGTTTACCTTTCAAAATATGTTGATTCTACAAAGTTTATGAGACCCATAAGACAAATTTGGTTACCAAAAGCTCTGATTGCTAACCTGTCTGGACCCAAGAAGAATTGGGTACCAAAATCATTTCCTATCTAAATCTTTTTTGTAGGGAACCTACTTAAAGAGATCCTGTAAAAAGCCTAGGTATTTGGACAGTGGATGTTCAAGACATATGTCTGGAGAATTCTCATGCTTTAAAAGCTTAGTTAGAGTTGATGGAGGTTTTGTCACCTTTGGTGATAATTCTAATGGGAAAATCATTGGCTTAGGCCAGATTGGTAACAATGACTCAGTATTAATTTCTAAAGTTTTATTTGTTGATGGACTTAAATACAATTTTTTATGTATTTCTCAGTTGTGTGATGATGGTTTTTAGGTTAAATTAGAAAATTATTCTTGGAATGTTTTTAATTGTAAAAATGTTTTAGTGTTTGCTGCTTTGAGAAATGAAAATGTTTATGTTGTTGATTTAAATTCTTTAGCTAAGAAAAATATTACTTGTTTAAATGCTTTGCATAAAGATTCCTAGCTTTGGAACAGAATATTAGGACACTGATATGTGCATTCACTTAGAAAAAATGCTAGAAAAAACTTAGTTAGAGACCTACCAAAACTTGAATTTCCAGCAGACAAAGTTTGTAATCCCTATCAAAATGGAAAGCAACATAAAGTTTCTTTTAAATCAAAGAAATAAGTGTCAACTTCTCAACCTCTCGAGTTGGTTCACATGGATTTATTTGGACCTTCTAGAGTTTCTAGTTTAAATGGGAACCATTATGTCTATGTTCATGTAGATGACTTTTCTAGATATACTAGGGTATATTTTCTAGCTCACAAAAGTGAAGCCTATTCTTGGTTTATAAAATACTCCAAGTCTGTAGAAAACCTTAGTGGACTTAAGATTAAAACTCTGAGAAGTGATCATGGTAGTGAGTTTGAAAATCATGAGTTAGAATCTTACTGCTCACACAATGGCTATAGTCACAATTTCCCTACCGCTAGGATACCTCAACAGAATGGTGTAGTAGAAAGGTGGAATAGAACCCTGCAAGAAATTGCTAGAACTATGCTTAATGAGTATGACCTACCTGTTTATTTGTGGGCTGAAGCTGTAAATACAGCTTGTTATGTTATCAATAGAGTCTTGATCAGACCTGTTCTTAAGAGGACCTTATATGAGTTGTGGAACTATAGGAAACCTAAGGTTAACTACTTGAATGTTTTTGGCTGCAAAGTCTTTATTCTTAATACTAAAGACAATCTCGACAAATTTTCATCCAAGAGTGATGAAGGAATTTTTCTAGGTTACTCAACTTCTAGTAAAGTCTATAGAGTTTTCAATAAGAGAACCAAATGTGTGGAAGAATCTATTCACATCAAATTTGATGAAACTCATCCACATGAACCTAACACCTCTCTTGAAAATCTTGAAGATGATCTATTTATTTTGAACCTTAATGATAAAGACAGTGGACCTGTGGTTAAAACATCATGTTCTGGAAATTTTCCAGACCCTGCTTCTGTTGAACCTCAACCTGTAGATGAACCTGAAATCTCGAGCCCTACCTTTTCTAGATCAACTAGAATTCTGAAGAATCATCCTTTAGATGTTGTTGTAGGAAATCTTGATAGAGGGACACAGACTAGAGCTTCTCTTAGAAATCAGGTTGAACATCAAGCCTTCTTGTCACAGCTAGAACCTAAAAATATCAATTATGCTATCAATGATGAATTTTGGGTAATGTCTATGCAAGAGGAACTAAATCAATTTGAAAGAAAAAAAGTCTGGAAATTAGTAGAAAGACCTAAGGACACTATAACCATAGGCACAAAATTGTTGTTTATAAACAAAGATGATGAATCTGGAAACATCATTAGAAAAAAAGCTAGGCTAGTTACATAATGTTACAATCAAGAAGAAAGAATTGACTACGAGGAAACCTTTGCACCTGTAGCTAGATTAGAGGCTATTAGGATCTTACTTGCCTATGCGTCACATTTGAATTTCAAGTTATATCAAATGGATGTGAAAAGTGCTTTTTTAAATGGTTATATTGTTGAAGATGTTTTTGTATAACAACCACCTGGTTTCACAAATCCTCATTTTCAAAATCATGTCTTTAAACTTTCTAAAGCTTTATATGGTTTAAAACAAGCTCCAAGAGCTTGGTATGAAAGACTTTCAAACTTTCTTATTTCAAAAGGATTTACCAAAGGAATAGTTGATCCCACTCTCTTTATAAAAAGGATTTCAAAAGATGTGTTAATAGTACAAATCTACGTTGATGATATTATTTTTGGATCTTCCAAAAATTCTTTATGTACTGAATTTTCAAAGGTTATGCAAAATGAGTTTGAAATGAGCTTAATGGGAGAGCTTAAGTATTTTCTTGGACATAAAATCATTCAAACTAAAGATGGTATTATTCTAAATCAAAGTAAATATACTAAGGATTTATTAAAATGTTTTGGTTTAGATAGTATTAAGGAAAGTGATATACCTATGAGTACTACCTGTAAGTTAGATGTTTATGAAACTGGGAAACCAGTTGATCAAACCAATTACAGAGGCATGATTGAGAGTTTACTTTATCTTACTACTAGTCGACCAGATATTATGTTTAGTGTGTGTATGTGTGCTAGATTTTAAGATAATCCTAAAGAATCACACTTACTGGCTGTTAAAAGGATTTTTATATATCTTAAGTATATTGTGAATTTATGTTTGTTTTATCCAAAAGGACAATCATTTGACCTAACTAGTTATTCAGATGCTGACTTTGCTGGATGTAAGTTAGATAGGAAAAGCACATCTGGAACATTTCATTTACTTGGAAAGTCCCTAGTATCATGGTATAGTAAGAAATAGAACTCAGTTGCATTGTCTACTGCTAAAGCAGAATATATTGCTGTTGGTAGTTGCTGTGCACAGATTCTGTGGATGAAACAAACTTTATTGGACTATGGATTTGATTTTAAATAGGTTTCAATTAACTGTGACAATAATAGTGCGATAAACATATCTAAGAATCCTGTGTCTCACTCTAGGACTAAGCACATTGATATCAGACATCACTTTCTAAGAGATAATTATCAGAAAGGTGATATTTCTCTAGAATTTATTAGCTGTAAACATCAACTAGCTGATATTTTTACAATGCCATTATGTTATGAAAGAATGAATTTTATTAAACAAGAATTGTGTGTGATTGATCTGTGAAACTGATCTGTGAAACCGATCTGTGAAACTGATCTATGAAACTGATCTGTGAAACTGATCTTTGAAACCGATCTGTGAAACTAATCTGTGAAACCGATCTGTGAAACTGATCTATGAAACCGATCTGTGAAACTGATCTGTGAAACTGATCTGTGAAACAGATCTGTGGAACTGATCTGTGAAACTGATCTGTGAAACCGATCTGTGAAACCGATATTTCTTTATATTAATTTTTATTTTGTTGTGATTAATTAACTACTTTTATCTTTATTATGGGAACCCTAAATGATGAAATAAATGATACGTGACTATTTCTATTCCCCAAACTGTCGACCTTTCACTTCTTTCCTGCCAAACCTTATTTCCTCTTTTTTCCTCTACTTCAAACCTTCAAACTCCTGCTTTCCCCAAAATCATCAAATGGCTAAGCAGAAGAGACAGAGAAAAGGATCTGAAAGTCTTGTACCTTCAAAGCATGCTTGAGGTGAGTCGGGTAGTACCACTCAAAGATCAGTAAATCCGAACCTCGAAACTCGGATTGTTGCTGTAGAAAATGAAGTCAGCTCCGCCTAGCTTTTGACAAGTAAGTCGTTGTTGTTACGAGTTTTAGATTCGCAAGGATGGAAAGCCTGGTTCTCAGATAGCACTCTTGTATACTACACAAATCTAGTACATGAGTTTTATATAAATCTGCAAGTTACTTTAGATGGTTCCGAGGTTTCCAGAATGTCTTCTGTAGTGAAAGGAAAGAAAATATCTTTTTCGTCTAAACAATGGGATGAATGTTTGATTGTACCCCATGAGGGTCGGTATGAGGATTATGCTGGAAACATTCCTCCAACCACTAAATACTTCTCTTATGAGTTAGCTTTGGAGCTTTTGACTGGAAACAGATAGTCAGGGAGAATCATAGCCTTAGAGATGGATGGTGAATGTAGACTTATCTTTAGGTTTATTTAGCACCAAATTTTCCCCAGGAAAGAAGATTTTGCTGCTGTAAGATACCAGGATGTTTTTCTATTGTTTTTACTAAAGACCCATGAGAAGATCAATTTGTGTAGATATCTAATGGTGCACATAGCTAGAATGGTGAAACCTTCTAAGAAAGCCACTGCCCTGTTCTATTCCAAAATGATCTCTGCTATGTTAAAGAATCTGGAATGTGTTGATGAAGCTGATGAGATAGTCGAATCTGATAGTGATTATTGTGTTAATAAAGAAATTTGTAAATGGATGAAAATAAACCGGAACCCATGGAAGAAATGATGGGTTGCTGATGAGAACAAGTTGTATGAATATTACAATACCACTGATCATGGAAAGAGGCCGAAGGGTTTGAGAGACCCTAGTTTGAAATCAGATGAGGAGCCAATTTATTCTGATGATGAGGAAGAAATAGATGTTGAAAGGAATAAAGACACTGAAGAGTCTAGTAAACAAGGGATGGAAGAAGCTGAAACAGAAGAAAGAAGTATTTCACCTCCTGTTGATAGGAGTGATCCTGATACTATGAGCCCGAAGAGAAGAATAGACTTTGGATATTCCTGTCCACCTTTACCCCTACCTGAATCAGAACCAGTTCTTGGTGGTGAAGAAGCTAGTGACACTGAAGTATCTGACAGTGACATTTCTGTGAAGAATGGAAATGATAATGGAGATGATGATGATGATGATAATGGTGATAATGGTGATAACTGACTAGTGGATGGTCTTGCTGTACCTCCAATAGAAACACATCAAACTGTACCAGAAACAGATGCAATGGCAAGAGAGAATCTCTTGAAATCAGTGGAAAAGAATGTTATGATAAACCGAAATACACTATGTGTGCTGCTGTCTGGGATGATTACCCTGGTTTTTCGGTTTTGGGTTTAGAGTATTCTAAAGAAGAATAAAAAGAATCAGAATCTACTGCGGTTATGATGGAAAGCCAACCAGTTGAAGCATGTGAAGTTTCAGAACTAGCTATGGGACCATTCTCCAAACTCCATCTCCACTTTGATAGCACACCGAACAACTTCTTCACAACTCCCAAAGTCTCGAATTGCAAGAGCCTTTCGAAGATGTGGTTTTAATTCACTAAAGAATCTATCAATTTTCCTAGCATTGTTGATAACAAAGCTGGAAGCATAACTTGCGAGCCTTGTGAAATTTTCTTCATAGGTTGTGACAGATTCTCCTTCTTTTTTCTTGAGCTCTATGAATTCTCTCGCCATCTTCGTGCGAAGAGTTCATGGGATGTACTTATTAAGAAACATTATCTTAAAGTCTTCCCATTCTATCTCTTAAATTTCCTCCCATGGCTTGGTGTTCTTAATCAAAGCCCACCATTGATCAGCTTCTCCATCTAGATGATAAACGGATAGAGTCACCTTCTCCATCTCGGAACAGTTAAGAACAGAAAAGATCTACTCCATGGAGTTGACCCACTGTTCCGCAACTAGTGGATCAGAAGATCCAAAAAACGTCGGTGGTCATTGCTGCATAAAACATTCGATAGCTAGTTTCTCCCTCTTTGGTGAAGGAGGACGTTCCCCATTATTATGGTTATTATTCATAACCCTATATAATTGGGTAAGCATCGCCATGATGTTTTGAACTCCACCACCAAAATCATTGGGGATGTTGTTCGGGCAATCGTTGCATTGGCCCTCGCAAGAGTTGTTGGCCTGATTCCTCTTGGTTCCCACAATTTTCTAAAATAGAAAAGGTTAGAAAAAGACATAACTAACCAAGTCATGAATAACTTATTCATTTAAACAGTTGTAACAAAAACATAACATATGGGATCCCTAGGTAAATATTCTTGTGTACATATTTGTACTTATTCTTATGCTAGAGGTTTTCTCTAGGGTTTACTAATCCTAATTCCCAAATTAACTAAACCTTTCCTCTGATACCAACTATAGCGACCCAGCCTTTTCTTACATTACTATTACATCATTTAAAAGATAAACAACATAATTGTATTACACATGGAGGATCCAGAGGTTTATTGTCTTGGGAAAACTAGGACCACACATAACAAGTACAACATCAAGCATAAACATTCATTTAATTTCTTCTTCTATAGCTCCTTAGTAGCCCTTGTCCTCTCCTTAGTATATGTAGCCACCTGAGGATATACATCAAAAGGGGTGAGCTAAAATCCGAGTAAGAGGATAGATAAGAATAATACATAATGGTGTGAGCACGATCATAACATAGGCAAAAGATCATGAACATGAGAGGAGCATAAATAATAAACTTGAAATGTGGCAATGCATAAAAATGAAACATCATGTCTTAGTGGTTAACTACCACACATTCTTGTGAACAAAGATAGCATTTTTTCACACATCATTTAACATTTACTCATGAGATTCATCACTTTACCCAATGCGTTGGAGCGCTATATAATTCCAGGTGCACCCATCACATAATAACATTAACATTATCATGATTTCCACATAGAACACATATCAAACATGTACATAAATAACCCATGGAAAGTAATTGGTTTCATCTCATAATAACACATTAATAAGCTTTGGGTTCCCAAAAGAAAGAGGGAACAACATACATGATACAAGAACCATCAACAATGAAAGAGATGTAAGAGGTGAGATCTTGAAAGAAGAGTTCTTTTGGAAAACATTTTGATGGACATAAAAACCATTGAAAAAACATGTATATCCCAGAAAAGTAAAGGAAAAGATGAACAAATGATCTTTGAAGAGTAACCATATCAAAAATGGAGTGAAAGAGGGAGAACCCGAAGGAAGAAAATTGGGTTCGAGATCTCCCCTTACCTTGTACCAGAATGCTTCCTTCTCTTTAATTTCCTGTATAATGACATTATATTCATTAATTAGAAATCCAGAACCATGTGTACATTAATAGGGTTCATTCTGGTTTCATTATGTTATATTATGATCTTTTGGATGACTTATAGAGTTTAAAAACATTGTTCGGGGATGTTCGTTTTTATGGTTTTCTTAAGTGGTTCACTTGTATTCTTAAATTGATGTTTGGGTAGATCAGGGGTAAAAATACAGAACTGATATTAAATTTTATTAATGATATTATAGTAGCTTTAATAATTTTATAGTGAATTATATTAGATCTATGTGGACGAATCATTAGATAAGAATTTAATGATGGTTATTTGGGTTAATTTGGGCGGTTTTTGGATCACAACGAACTTGTTTTAACATTTAACTTTGTAATATGGCCATAGGTTATTTACAGAAATTAAAATAGAACATAATACATATAAAATATTCTGTTTCAACCATAAAAATGGTTTCATGACCAGATTGAAGGTAGAAATGGAAGAAGAGAACATGTCGTTTTTGAAGGTGATAAATTTAACACCTCATGAACAACGTTCTCTTTAATAAAACAAAAGGAAGAGGGAAAGGGTGTGGGGTGATATAATATACCATTAGAATCATAATATTACATTATATGTATAATACTAGAGTTACAAAACAATTTAGTTGAAGATAGGTAGGGAGATATCAAGAAAAGAACTTGAACTTGAAAGGAAATTAAAGGAGAAGAGGGAGAGAAATTACCTTTAGAATCCTCCTCTTGAGATCCTCCTTAAGGGCCTAGGCGTGGTCTTTTTATGATACCAGTAGCTCTTGGACGTGGGGGAGACGCTATGGAAGGTGTTTGGGTAGATTTTAGGGAAGGCTTGGAACTTGAGAGGTGTGAGGAAAAGAGGGAGTGAAGGGTGGCTTTTATAGTGGAGGGGAGAGGGGTTTCCTTAATATAAAATTGATTAGATTATTAATTTAACCTAAGACAAAGAATAGTGAGTCTTGGATGACCAATAATATTAATTTTATAATGTAATACAGAACCAAGTGGGCTTATATCTGTAGAACATCATCAATGACTCAATTAATACATTATTTAGCTTTTATTGTGAATTATCGGATTCCACTATTCATCAAAAATTCGAGTATCTCAGAAAATTCCTATAAATTTACCCCAACCATTTTTCAACGTGAAAAATCCAAAAATGAAGTCAATTTTTCAGTAATAATTTTCTAAATATTATTAATTTAATATTTAATTGAAATGATAATTTACATAAAAACAGTTTTTAAAATTAAAAATGATTTTGCAGTTCATTCAAAAATTGCGTCGGGTCCTATAAAATTATCTAAAAAAAAATTATAAGTGAAATAAATATTCCTTTAAATTAATTAAATAACTTTAATTAATTATATATGACTTATAAAATACCAAAAACGTTTACTAAGGTCAAATTACCACTTTCTATGATGTCTAAATTTTATTTTATTATTCATAGTTAATGTTACTCTTATTTACTATTCATAAAAGCCATATTATTATTCATAAGGGTAGGTTTCTATTCATAAGGGTAGGCTACAATTCACCAAAAATTATTTTTGATTCATTAGACTCCAAAAACTATCTTGAACACAACTGTGTATGTCGGATTTTTATAATTCCATACATAGGGGTGACAAAATTATGTTTAAAGGTCACTTATCACTTAGTAGTTCATTATTTTGTGTTTTTATGACATAAATATAAGAAGGGAATTTTACATTGAAATACATTGGGTCGTTACAATTAGTATTCATAACAGCTTGTTCATAATAATATTATAATAATATCTCGTTTAGTGAGACTTGGTATTGCGTACTACACACGTTATCGAAGAAGGTCTTGATTGCATGTAATGCAAGCCAAGTCAGTGCTGTGTGTAGTGAATGCTCCGTTTGGTGTTGCATATAACATAATCAATACTTATTTTATTTACACATTAAACAAAATCTATACTTAATGTTGCGTAGAATAATTTCCCCAAAACAAACTTGAAATTGTGTGTAAAATGAGCCAAGAATAGTGGTGTGTATACTGCAAGCTAATATGGTCTTGTGTATAGTACAATCTAATCTTGGTGTATTGTATAATAGAAGACATCAAAGAAATTAAAAATAATATATCTCATAAAATCTTGGGGTGTTACATTCTACCCCCCTTAAAATGAATTTCACCCTCGAAATTCGTCGTGGTTATAAATGGTTTACTACTTGAAAGTTTCATTAATATAAACCCACGTTGTAAAAATGAATACTAAAAATTCATTTTAAAAAGGGAAGTTACAATCATAATAGTCACCCAATGTAACTCAGTACTGGATTTCCACATAGGACAACATAGGTGAAAATATGAATATGGAAGAGGAATCAAACCATCATGTTCTGATAGAGAGTGGTAGAAAACATGGCTATGAAAAATCCAACAATCACAATGCCAAAAATTTGTGATGATTTAAGGTACCATCTGATTCATCAGATATAAGGACACTAGGACATCATTTTTTTGTATTCAATTTCATTTCTCTAATATAGAAGTATTGTTGAATTAAAAGAAATACTTTCTTGATTTTGGTACATTCGTACCATTTTTTATTCCCTGAACAATTTCCACATAATCTCTTAAAGAGATGAAGTTGAATTTTTCTTTCGTGAAGTTTTAGCGGATCATGCGATAGAATGATAGGTCTATCCATCTTTCTCAAACAAAAGGATAGTAAAAGTTATTAAATATACATAAGTCCATCTATAGTGAGATTAATCGTATATGGTTCTTAAAATAGACTTATACTTCCTATATAATACTTCTTAATATAATAAAATTAGCTTCTACAAACCAGGGACTTCCTGTAGGCCAGTGGTAGGCGATAAAGGCATGTCGCACTTCGGTTGTGGGTTCGATTCCCACAGCCTTGTCTGACGCGAAGGATTGGCACCCGTCTTGCAGGTTTTCCTTTTTCTAAAACTACATTATTAAAACATCCCATTAATAATATCGAAAAATATTTCTATCCTTAAACAATACTAACTTTTTTCCAACATAATCCATTCCAATCTTTAGGCTTATCTAAAATACTTCTATCTAATCTTATAGTATAAAGAGAACGATTACTAGAAACATCATCAAACAAGCAAGTGAATACCATCATTTATCCCCCACATATCATACGATATATGTTTTTGGTCACATTCCAAACATGTGAATATCTTAATCATGTATTCTCTTGAAAAATGAATACCCGTTGAACCTTAGGGAAAACATGAATGTTGTCAAAAGTTAACTCTTTCCACATTCCAAAATCCAAAAATTTCTAAATACTCAAACCATGATATCAGTCATGAGCTCATATCATTTTCTCTTTATCCCTTCATTATGTTCATATCATCTTCTTTCAAAATAAATTTCAATCACATTTCATGGTTATCGATACCATATATTTATTGAAAACCAATACATAGATATTACAAAATTCCACGATTCCATAAATGAGATTCCATGATACAATTTTCAAATCCCATTAGATAAACACTTTATCATTACACAACATCATTTTCATACTCAACATCACAAATAGTGATCTTATGTGACTTCCCTTTATCATTTTCCTTAAGAGGTTGCTCACGTTGATCATCATTAACCCTTGGATTAGGTCATTGATTAGCATAATTCCTCATTTCCTTGCACTTGAAGCATTGAACTATTGGTGGTGCGTTCTCTATAGTATTTTCTTTATTGACTTCATTAGAAACCCTTTATCAATTAATTCTACACTCAGATACTCGATGAAATTCTTTTCCACACTTTAAACATTTTCTAGTCCCTTTAAGACAATATCCACCATGCTTCTTTCCACACTTTGAGCATAAAGAAACATTCATCTTCTTTTCACCATTATTTTGAGATTTCTCCTAGAACTCCATCTTATATTCCTTTTCAAAACCATGATATGGATATGTTACACTGACTTCCAGTTCTACCTTGATAGCACAATGCACAATTTCTTCATAGCTACTGAAGTCTCTTATAGTGAATGCCCTTCGAAGACTTGGTTTTATGCCACTGAAAAATCGATCAACTGTACATTCAGGTTGGATGATAAAGCCAAGTCCATATTGTGAAAGTCTTGTAAAAATCGATTCATATATACCAACAACATCCTATTTATTAAGCTCAAGGAACTCCTTTTCCATCATTTTTCAAAGAATAAGAGGGAAGTACTTACTGAAAAACATGTTCTTGAACTCATCCCATTCCATGGATTCAATTTCATCTTGGGGACTTGAATTCCTAATTAGAGTCCACCATTGATCTACTTCACCTTCTAAATGGTAAATAGCCAGAATGAATTTTTCATGTTCCTAACAGTGAAGTATGTAAAATATATTTTCAATGGTACTGATCCATTGTTCAGCAACAAGTGGATCAGAAGACCCACTGTAAGAAGGTGGACGTTGCCTCATGAAATACTCAATAGAATATTGTTCCCTTTTCTTCTCATTTGGAAGTCCAGAATGATTCATATCTTGTGTAAGTATAGCAATAAGATTTTTCACTATATCTCCCATTACATTGGTTTGTTCAAGAATAAATTCATTTCATTTTCCATTACATTGATCAACATGCTTCCTTTGGGTTCCAGCCATCGTCTAAAACCCAAAAAAAATAGTGTGAGAGGAGAAAATCATGCTAGGGAAAACAACATAATATAGGGGGATTACCTTCAATATCTAACATCTTAGGTTTAATTGTATGATCGTTAGCGCAATTCTAGGACTATAACCTATATGTATACTTAACCTTAGGGATATCCCAAGACATACCTTAGAAATATCTCTTGGGATCTCACTAAAGTTTTCACATCCTAGTTTCCAAAGGTTACCTAAACATTTTCCCTAATACCAACTGTGGAGACCCAAAGCATGACATATATGGACATTACATTACTTTTTCTGAATACTTAATACATGACAAAAACGGATTCCCAATGATCGTATTAGTTTAGTGTATTTGGAAACTCGGAACATAATCTTCTAATCATGGTGAAAGATCTTCAACATCTCCTAGAAATATCCTCCCCTTTGGTTTTCCTACCAAAAACCTTTATTTATATCCTGGGGAAAAGAAAACATAAAAAGGGTGAGCTCAAATTATCAGTAAGGGTAAATATAGAGAACATAAAACAATCCATAAACATTTGAATGAAAAAACTTGAACATAAAATCTAAACATCAAAATCTTGAACAAAGACATAAATCTTGGAAGTACATAAGGCATATATAATAAAGGAAAATCAATCATGATAAAATATCATGGGAATAAAACATTTAATTATGGAAAACCATTAATAACATGATGTGATTTCCATATTAGCCAAGGCATTGCTTCCAAGACCATTTTAGTGGACAAAATCCTTTTCTGAATCAAGTTCACTCCTCGTTTCAGTCCTATAACACTGAACTGGGTTAACTTACCATTCCAACCATGTCTATATCATTAGTTATAAATATTTAACCAATTCATTAGATGGAGATATAGGTCCCACCCATCTCATAATGAAATCATTCTTACTTGTGCCACAAAATAGACTTAAAACATTCATCATAACCCAAAGAATAAAATGGGTTTCTTAAACATCATTCGATCATCACATAATCCTTATAAAACAAATAGAAATTTCATAATAAGAAAAGTGAAACCATGTAAATCATAGAGACATTATATTTGAAATATACACATATGAAATAATTTCATCTTATATGGAAAATGGTTTTGATAAAACACTTGAAATGAATTCTTGAGGAAAATATACTTTCTTATTCAAAATCATTTTCTTTTCACAAAATGCGATGCAATTTTAAAAGAAAATGATTTTTTTGAAAATAGGTATTAAATCTTGTATATTAATCTACATGAAAATAAGGTGTTATAAAACCATAAAAATATGTTCATGCCGTATAAGTTAAAGAAAACATTCTCCTCATACTTTTAACAGAAAAGTAAAAAAGTACCAAGTATGGTAAACAAAAGCAAGATTCCTTCCATAACAGAAAGTAAATGTAAAGATGGTTAAAAATGACTTTAAAAATACATGAAATAATATTAAACAATTTTTGAAAACATTTTTATGGACATGGATGAAAAATATAACCCCTGTAGATATTTACGAATAAACAATCTCGGATAAGAATGAGATTTTAATAGTTATCCCTTACCTTAGGTATCATATCCTTCGTACGTATCTGAACCTCCTGTATAATGATTTAAATAATGTCATAGAATTATTATAGAATCATATTCAATTGTATTATATAATATATGGTTCACTTATTACTTTATATTACCCGTTCTTTTGTAAATTCCATGTTAAAGAAGCTCTTTGGGTAAAATCGTTTCATTTATCGTACGTGTTTCGACATTTTGTTCTTGATATTATTTCTTATATCCTGATTTTACATAATTCAAGAATTTAAAACATGATTTATATATAATATATATTCTATATATAAATATATATGAAAGATCGATAAATGGAATGAAATAAACCGTTCATGGAGACGGTAGGCCATACGTACGCATGAATGCTTTTTTCGTTTCCTTATTGAATTGAATGGAATTAAGTAGATGAAATACATATATATATATATATACATAAATCCAGTATCATTATTATGTCATATATTTCATGATTACTTATTATATATATTTTATAATCATTCATGAATGGTTAACATGGAGAATGAATCTCATCGCGTCGTGGAGACGGTAGTCCATACGTACGCACGGGCGATGATATCATTCACATGATCATGGAATTGTATTGATGTATATGTATAATATTTCAGAATCAATATCAAATTACAATAATCATATATAGTTATTTATTTACACCATTATACCCATCCATGTAAGGTGGTGGTCGAAAACAAATTACACCACGACATGGAGATGGTATTCCATACGTACACACGCGCGGTGATTTCATTTTACATAGGATGGATAGAAGGTGAAATAGTGTTGTTTCATATTTATAATAACATATCAGTATATAATTAATATTGATGTTATTACTTTGTAATGATACAACAAAAAAAGTGGAAGTAGAGGAAGAAAGAAACTTGAAAGAGTCGGTAGAAGAGATTACCTATTCCTCGACGTGCCTCCTTTAAACTTCTTGTTAGGGCACTAGAGTTGGTATTTTGAAAATAATAGAACCTCTATGATGTAACTGGATAGTTTGATAAGAAGAATTTGTATGGTTTGGCCAAGATTCAAGGCTCAAAAGGGTGTGAAAAGAAGAGGGAAGGGGTGCCCTTTTTATAAGGGAGGAGTGGGGGACCTTAGGAAAAACATAAAATATTATTTTATAATAAAGTCATATTTTGTTTTTAAGACCTCCAAATTGATTTATTTAGAAGATAAGGTGGGGATGGGTCGAAATAATCTCAACCAATAGATTTTAGACAAGTTTAGGTTACTATTTTAACATTATCATTTAGATTTAACTCTATGTTAAATAATATTACTTTTACCGTGTCTTTTTGTTTTCAGACACTATATAGTTAATAATCTTACTATAACAAGCCAAAAGAATCCCAAGTGGTTCATTTTTATTATATATATCCTTATATAATTCATTTGTCCGAACCTTATATTTTTAGGAATAAAATAACAATTAATAATATAATATTTTTTTAAAAACTATTTTATGTCAATTTTGACACTATTTGGAACATGATTTTTGTGAAAATCATAACAGAATTATTAGCTCCAATAAATTTAATTAAATCAATACTAACATGTCATATTAACCTATAAAATTATTGGAATTCATAAAAATTTTAAAATTACATTTATTTGGGTATTTATAACATCAATTTTGTTAATATTTCATTAATAAAGTAATTACTGCATCATCATTGTGTCAAAAATGAATTAGAATATTTAATGTTTAAAAATTATAAATAAAATACAATTAGGTAATAAATCTTTTTCTCTTACTAATGAATATTTATAGTTGAATTTATTGTATGATTAACCCTATATTAAAAATGTTTTAGTTATTAAACTTTGATTTTAACTATTTTAACTCTTTTCTAAATAAAATAATATAAATGTCTTAATCTAATACATGTGAACCTAAATGGAAATATTTTATTCCTAAGGTTTTTTTAGGTCGAATTACACTTATCCAATAGAATTAGGACATTTCTTAGGGTAATAATAATATCATTTTTACCCTTATTTAACCTATTTACTTTTAATCGTGGTAAATAAAATTAAAAGTTACTATTCCCCAAAAATTATTTTTATCTAATTGAACCACATTTTACTCCTTGATATTAACCCTATCTCTTGTATTTTCAAAATTCCACTAACAGAAGTGGTAAAATTATGTTTTATGTAAATTTTCAAATTCTCCTAGGAGGTGGGTAAAAGGCGGTGAAAAGTTCAATAAAATTTTTATATATCTAAAATTATTATAAAATGACTCCAATTAATTACATTGAACTTATATAGGAATTATGTATCTATTTTTACCTAAAATAAATTTAAATAAAATAAATAAAAATCTAAATAAAAATTCGTTTTTTAAATAGAAATCGAGTGTTTTCACTATTCATCAAAAATTGAAATTTTTCAGAAAAATAACAAAACATCACCCTAGGAAAATTTCGATATTCTGAAACCAAAAATGAAATCCATTTTGAATGTTTAAATTTATAAAATTTCAAAAAGTGGGTATTACTATTCATAACAGCTAGTTCATAATAATATTATAATTATATCTCGTTAAGTAAAACTTGGTGTAGCGTACTACACACGCTATCGAAGAAGGTATTGATTGCATATAATGCAATCCAAGTCAAGGATACATGTAGTGAAAGCTCTGTTTTGTGTTTCATATACCATAATCAAAACTTATTTCATTTATACATTAAAAAAATCTATACGTAATGTTGCGTAGAATAATTTCAACAAAAATAACTTGAAATTGTGTGCAACACGAGCCAAGAATAGTGTTGTGTATACTGCAAGCTAATACAGTGTTGTGTATAGTACAAGCTAATCTTGCTGTAGTGTATAATAGAAGACATCAAAGAAATTAAAAATAATATATCTCATAAAATTTCAGGGTGTTACATTCTACCCCCCTTAAAATGAATTTCTTCTTCAAAATTCGGCATGGTTATAAATGGTTTACTACTCAAAAGTTTCTTTCAAAGAAACCCACATCGTTAAAAGGAATACTAAAACTTCATTTTAAAAAGGGGTGTTAGAATCATAATAGTCACCCTAAGTAACTCAGCACTGGGTTTCCACATAGGAAAACATAGGTGAAAATATGGATATGGAAGAGAAATCTAACCATCATGTTCTGATAGAGAGTGGTAGAAAACATGGCTATGGAAAATCCAACAATCACAAAGTCATAAATTTGTGATGATTTAAGGTACCATCTGATTCATCGGATATAAGGACACTATGACAACATTTTTTTGTATTCAAGATCATTTCCCTAAAGTTGAATATTTGTTGAATTAAAAGAAATAATTACATGATTTTGGTACAATCTTACTGTTGTTTGTGCCTTGAATAATTTCGACATCATCTCTTAAAGAAATGAAGTTGAATTTGTCTTCTGTGAAGTGTTAGCAGATCATGCGATAGAATGATAGGTCTATCCATCTGTCTCAAACAAAAGGATAGTAAAAGATATTGAATATACATAAGTCTATATATAGGGAGATTAATTGTATATAATTCCTAAAATGGACTTATACTTCATATATCATACCGCTTAATATAATAAAACTAGCTTCTACTAACCAGGGACATCCTGTAGGCCAGTGGTAGGTGATAAAGGCCTGTCGCACTTCCGTTGTGGGTTCGATTCCCACATCCTTGTCCGATGTGACGGTTTGTCACCCATCCTGTAGGTTGTCCTTTTTCTAAAACTACATTATTATAACATCCAATTAATAATATCTAAAAATGTTCTATCCTTAAACAATAATAACTTATGTCTAACATAATTCATTGCAATGTTTAGGCTTATCTAAAATACTTCTGTCCAATCTTATAGTATAAAGAGAACGATTACTTGAAATTTCATCAAACAAGCATGTGAATACCATAATTTATCCCCCATATATCATACGATATGTCTTGTTGGTCACATTCAAAAAATGTGAATATCTTAATAATGTATTCTCTTTAAAAATGAATACCCATTGAACCTTAGTGAAAACATGAATGTTTTCGAAAGTTAACTCTTTCCACATACCAAAATCCCAATATTTCTATATACTTAAACCATGATATCAGTCATGAGCTCATTTCATTTTCTCTTTATCCCTTCATTTTGTTCATCTCATCTTCTTTCCAAAAATATTTCAATCACTTTTCATGGTTACCAGTACCATATAATTATTGAAAACCAATACATAGATATTCCAAAATTCCACGATACCATAAATGAGATTCCATGATACTATTTTGAAATCCCATTACATAAACACTTAATCATTACACAACATCATTTTCACACTCAATATAACAAATAGTGATCACATGTGACTTCCCTTTATCATTTTCCTTAAGAGGTTTCTCACATTGATCATCATTAACCCTTGGATTAGGGCATTGATTAGCATAATGCCTGATTTCCTTGCACTTGAATCATTGAAGTGTTGGTGGTGCGTTCTCTATAGTCTTTTCTTTATTCACATCATAAGCAACCCTTTTTCAATTACTTCGATACCCAGATGCTCAATGACCTTCTTCTCTACACTTAAAACATTTTCTAGTCCCATTAATCCAATCTCCACCATTCTTCTTTACACACTTTGAGCATAAAGAAACATTCATATTATTTTCACCATTATTCTGAGATTTCTCCTTGAACTCCATCTTATGTTTCTTTTCAAAACCATGATATGAATATGTTACACTGACTTCTAGTTCTACCTTGATATCAAAACACACAATTTCATCATAGCTACTGAAGTCTTTTATAGCTAATGCCCTTTTAAGACTTGGTTTTAAGCCACTGAAGAATCGATCAACTTTACTTTCAGGTTGGATGATAAAGCCAGATGCATACCTAGCAATTCTTGTAAAATTTTCTTTTTATATACCAACAGATTCATCATCTTTCTTCTTAAGCTCAAGGATCTCCTTTTCCATCTTTGTTAGAAGAATACGAGGGAAGTACTTACTGAAAAACAATTTCTTGAACTCATCCCATTCCATTGATTCAATTTCATCTTGGGGCCTTGTATTCTTAATTAGAGTCCACCATTGATCTACTTCACCTTCTAAACGGTAAATAGCAAGAATGACTTTTTCATGTTCCGAAAAGTGAAGTAAGTAAAATATCTTTTCAATGGTACTGATCCATTGTTCAGCAACAAGTGGATTAGAAGACCCACTGTAAGAAGGTGGACGTTGCCACATGAAGGACTCAATATAATATTGTTCCCTTTTCTGCTCATTTGGAAGTACAGAATGATTCATAGATTGTGTTAGAATAGAAATAATAGTTGGAGCTCTATCTCCCATGAAATTGGTTTGTTCAAGAAGACAATCGTTGCATTGTCCATTATATTGATCAACACGGTTCCTTCAGGTTCCAGCCATCGTCTAAAACCAAAAAAGAATAGTGTGAGAGGAAAAAATCATGCTAGAAAAAATAACATAATAAAGGGGGATTACCTTCAATTTATAACATCTTAGGTTTAATTCTAAGATAGTTAGTGCAATTCTAGGACTATAACCTATATGTATACTTAACATTAGGGACATCCCTAGACATACCTTAGAAATATCTCTTGGGATATCACTATAGTTTTCACATCCTAGTTTCCAAAGTTTAACAAAACCTTTGCTCTGATACCAACTGTAAAGACCCAAAGCTTGACATAAATGGACATTACATTACTTTTTCGGAATACATAATACATGACAAAAAATGATGCCCGAAGATCGTATTAGTTTTGTGTCTTTGGAAACATGTAACGTAATCATCTAATCATGGTGAAATATCCTCAACATCTCCCATAAAGATCTCCCCCTTTTGGTTTTCTTACCAAAAACCATTCTTTATATCCAGGGGAAAATAAAACATAAAAAGGGTGAGCTCAAATTCTCAATAAGGGTAAACATAGAGAATATAAAACAATCCATAAACATTTGAATGCAAAAACTTGAACATAAAATCTAAACATCAAAATCTTGAGCAAACACATAAATCATGGAAGTACGTAAGGCATATATCATAAAGGAACATAAATCATGATAATATAGCATGGGAATAAAACATTTAATTGTGGAAAAACATTAAGACATGATATGACTTCCATAGTATCCAAGGCATTGCTTCCAAGACCATCTTAGTGGACAAAATCTCTTTCTAAATCGAGTTCACACATCGTTTCAGTCCTGTAACACTGAACTGGATTAACTTACCATTCTAAACATCCTTATATCATGAGATATAAATCTTTACTCAATGCATTGGAGGGAGATATAGGTCCCAACCATCTCATAATGAAATCATTTTTAATTGTGCCACAAAATAGACTTAAAACATTCATCATATCGTAAAGAATAAAATGGGTTTCATAAACAGCATCCCATCATCACATAATCCATATAAAACAAATGGATATTTCATCATAAGAAAATTGAAACCATGTAAATCATAGAGACATTATCTTTGAAGGATACACATATGAAATAATTCCATCTTAGATGGAAAATGGTTTGGATAAAACACTTGAAATGAATTCTTAAGGAAAATATCCTTTCTTATTCAAAATCATTTTCTTTTCAAAAAATTCCATGAAATTTTAAAAGAAAGGGATTTTGTTGAAAATAGTCATTAAATCATGTATATTAAGATTCATGAAAACAAGGCGTTATAAAAACGTAAAAATATGTTAAATCTGTATAATTTAAAGGAAACATTCTCCTCGTACTTTTAACGGAAAAGTTAAAAAGTATCACGTATGGTAAACAAAAGCAAGATTCCTTCCATAACACAAATTAAAAGTCAATATGGGTACAAAGGCCTTTAAAAATTCATAGAATAATATTAAACACTTTATTTAAACATTTTTATTGACATGGATAAAAAATATAACCTCAGTAAATACTTACGAATAAACAATCTCGGATAAGAACGAGATTGGAATAGTTATCCCTTACCTTAGGTCTGATATCATTCGTATGTATCTGAACCTCCTATATAATGATTTAAATAATGTCATTGACCTATTAAAGAATCATATTAATTGTTATTATATCATATATGGTTCACTTATGATTTTATATTACCCGTTCTTTTGTAAATTCCATTTTAAAGCAGTGTTTTGGGTAAAATCGTTTCATTTATCGTCTGTGTTTCGACATGTTGTTCTTGATATTATTACTTATATAATTATTTAATTAATTCCACAATGTAAAACATGATTTATATATAATATTTATTTAGTATATAAATATATATTATAGATCGATAAATGGAATGAAATACACCGTTCATGGAGACGGTAGGTCGTACGTACGCATGAACGCTATTTTCATTTCCTTATTGAATTGAATGAAATTAAGTAGATGACATAAATATATATATACATATATAAAGTATCATTATTATGTCATATATTTCATTATTACTTATTATATATACTTTATAATCATTCATGAATTGTAAACATGGAAAATGAATCTCATCGCGTCATGGAGACGGTAGTCCGTACGTACGCACGAGTGATGATATTATTACGATGATCCTGGAAATTTAGTGAAGTATATGTATAATATTTCAGAATAAATATCACTTTACAATATTAAAATATAGTTATTTATTTACACCATTATACCCATCTAAGTAAGGTGGTGGTTGAAAACAGATTACACCACGGCGTGGAGATGGTATTCCGTACGTACACACGTGCGGTGATTTAGTTTTTCGTATGATGGATAGAAAGTGAAATAGGGTTGTTTCATATTTTTAATAACATATCAGTATATAAGTAATATTTATGTTATTACTTTATAATTATAAAACTAAAGAAGACGAAGTAGAAGAAGAAATAAACTTGAAAGAGTCGGTAGAAGAGATTACCTCTTCCTCGATGCACCTCCTTTAAACATCTTCTTAGGGCACTAGAGATGGTCTTTTGAGAATAAAAAAACCTCTATGATGTTACTGGATAGGTTAAGAAGAGGAATTTTCAGGGTTTGGACAAGCATCAAGGATCAAAAGGGTGTGAATAGAAGTGGGAAGGGGTGCCCTTTTTATAAGGGAGGAGAGGGGCACCTTAGGAAAAACATAAAATATTATTTTATAATAAAGTCATATTCGGTTTTTAATAGCTCCAAATTTATTTATTTCGAATATAAGGTAGGGATGGGTAAAACTCCCCCCAACTAATTGATTTTAGAGAAGATTAGGTTAATAATTTAAACTTATCATTTAGATTTAAATCTAAGTTAAATAATTTAACTTTTACCATGTCTTTTTGTTTTCTTCCACTATATTGTTAATAAAATTACTATAACAAGCCAACAAAATCCTAATTGGTTCAATATTAATATATATATAACCTTATCAAAGTCATTTTTCCAAACCTTAGATTTTTATCAATAAAATAACAGTTAATAATATAATATTTGTTTTAAAAACTATTTTATTTGAATTTTGACCATATTTGGTACTTGATTTTTGTGAAAAATCATAGCAGAATGATTAGTTCAAAAAAAGGTAATTAAATCAATACTAACAACTTATATTAACCTATAAAATTATTTGAATTCATAAAAAGTTTAAAATTAAATTCATTTGGGTATTTATAACGTCAAATATGTTAATATTTCATTAATATGGTAATTACTACATCATCATTGTGTCATAAGTAAATTAAATTATATACTGTCTAAAAATTATAAATAAAATACAATTAGGTATTAAATATTTTTATCTTTCTAATTAATATTTATTTTATAATTTATCTTATTTATAACCCTATATTAAAAATGTTTTAGTTATTGAACTTTGATTTTAACTATTTTAACTCTTTTTTAAATAAAATAATATTAAATGTCCTAATCTAATCCAAGTGGGCCTAAAGGGAAATATGTTATTCCTAAGGTTGTTTTTGGTCGAATTACCCTTATAAAATAGAATTAGAACATGTGTTAGGGTAATAATAATATTATCATTTTTACCCTTAATTAACATATTTACTTTTAACCGTGGTAAATAAAAGTTAAACGTTACTATTCAAAAAAATTATTTTTATCTTATTGAACCACATTTTACTCCTTGATATTATCCATTTGTCTTGGATTTTAGAAATTCCACTCATAGAAGTTGTAAAATTACGTTTTATGTAAAATTTTAAATTCTCCTAGGAGGTGGGTAAAAGACGGTGAAAAGTTCAATAAAATTTTTATAAATCTAAAATTTTTATAAAATGATTCCAATGAATTAAATTGATATTATATAGGTATTAGGTATGAATTTTTACCTAAAATAAATTTAAATAAAATAAATAAATAATTAAATAAAAATTCTGTTTTTAAATAGTAACCCAGTGTTTTCACTATTCATCAAAAATTGAATGTTTTCAGAAAAATACCAAAAGATCACCTTAGGCTAATTTTGATATTACGAATCCAAAAATGAAGTCTATTTTGAACGATAAAATTTATAAAATTTCAAAAAGTGGGTATTACTATTCAAAATAGCTAGTTCATAATAATATTTTAATAATATCTCGTTTAATTAAAGCTCGTATTGCGTACTACACACGCTATCGAAGAAGGTCTTGATTGCTTGTAATGACAGCCAAGACAGGGCTATGTGTACTAAAAGCTCCGTTTGGTGTTTCATATAACATAATCAAAACTTATATCATTTATACATTAAATAAAATCTAAACATAATGTTGCGTAGAATAATTTCCATAAAACGAACTTGAAATTGTGTGTAACACGATCCAAGAATAGGGTTGCTTATACTGAAAGATAATACGGTGGTGTGTATAATACAAGATAATCTTGGTGTAGTGTATAATATAAGATGTCAAAGAAATTAAAAATAATATATCACATAAAATATCTGGGTGTTACATGAATCCTATGTAAGTGATCACTGATGTTTTAGGAGAAGAAGTTCCATCTTGATGATTATAATCAGGATCACATTGACACTATGTAGATTCTATAGATCCATGATCATTTTTAGAATATAGAGAAGAAATGGAGTCACTAAAATTATGGGTCATTCTCCAGTATTCATCCTCAGGAGATAAAATACTAGTCGGTCTCTAAATATCCCTTACAGAGGCCCCATATGTTTCCTTTGAATCTTCTCTAGAGAAAACTTATTTTCTAGGAAAATAATCATACAATATTTATTCTTGAAAATTAATTTCAGAAACATATCTGTGATATGGTAGAGAAGGAAAAAACATCAATATATCCTCGAAAGACTCAATTCTTACTAGTCCTTCCAAAATAGGAGTCGAAAAAAGCTCAAGCACAATAGGTTCATTCTCTTTCAAAGAAACTTGAATAGTAGGTCCTTCTTCATTTTGGGAATCATAAATATCATCATCCTTTCCATCCATATCATATTCCTTTCCATCTTTATTATCTTCCTCTTCATCCTTATCAATAAAATTTCAAGGAGTAGATACCTTCATAACAAAGAATATATTATATCATAGAGTACCACCAATGGTAGGTGTGGAATCAAATATGGGAGATCCCCCTATTTTAAGAATGGGTGGACTCTCCACTACTAGATCTACATCCTGGTCAGTCTTTTAATTTGTGAGATCAAGTCCAAAAAATGTACCTTGAAATCCTCTCCACTTCAATAGTAATAACTCTTTATTATTTTGATTCAAACAACAAAGTAATATCATGTTCTTTTGTATCATTAACTGTATTTTCATAACACTATTGATGTTCCTGAAAAAGAGATGCTTCATCCCTTAGAAGTTCGATCTCATCTGGAACCTTATAGATAGAATATCCACCTAATCACTATTTATATTCCCTTATTTCTTTCTAAGAAACTTCAATTGGATCTTGATAGACTTCTTTATATGAAAATTAATTATCCTAAAAATATCATATAGTTTCAAGGTAGGATCAATGATATACCTTGGTTTTGTAGGGTTTGAAATTGGATTGAATCATTCTTACAATTTCCCCTCATCATCTATTTAAATTCTTTTCTTGGGATTTCATCTAATCATAATCCTTTATTAGGTTATCTGATATAGATGGGAACTATCATAAAAAATTTATCACTCTACCACAAGAAAATTTAATCTTCTCTTTCTACCATTTCAAAAATAATCATTAGGTATGGAACCATGTTGAATATCAATAAAGTTCTAGTCAACTCTTCTATATTCCATATCAAGAACCTAAGTAGATTAATATGAACTATATGGACCATTAGGTATTGAAATAAAAGATCTTGATACCTTAAATATCTAAAGTAACCTGTCTTAGGGAAGATTGCGTACTGAATAAATTTCAACAACAACCTATATTCTAAAAATAACTCATTTTCATTTTGTCTTTGATAGGATTCTATATTCATCAGATCTTCTAGAGAATTCCCAATTTAAATTTTTGATGGTTCACAATATATGAACTCTAATACTCATTAAATTCTCCATGATTTGAAACTCTTAAACAATCCTCCAAAAAGGTTGAAGTAAACTCCCACACGTGACCATAGATAACAGTTTTAATCAAATCCTCCTTATTTATAGTTTCACACAACATGTTTAGGTAAAAAACGTTTACTTAGTGTAGATAAAAGGATAAATTTACATTTATAAACCAACTCGTCCAATTATTATGAGGAATGGATCTCCATACCAAAGAAAAACTCATCCTAAACCACTCGGTATACACACCCTTTTCTGAGATGACCTCACAAGATAAAATATGGGTATTTTCAATATTTCTAGACTTTACCATGTTGTATTTCACTCTTTTGGATGATTTTGGAGCAAATTATTTGAAATATATCTTCATTACAATAATAACTTACCGAGCTTTACAATTCAAGAGGCAATGGATTCATTGAAGAAAGGTTCAAGAAAGGGTTTGAAAGAGAGTTTGGTTTCGGTTATAAATGAGTTTAAAGATTATGATTTGAATTTGATATTTCAATCATTTATGTCCTTTTATTATAATAACATAAGTGTAAAAGAAAAAAAATACATTACATATTTGATTAACCCATATGGTATAATTTTAAAAATGACATTACTAAAATAATACTCTATATAAGTAGAAAATATATAAATATATTTAACTAAATGTAAATCAAGATATAAAAAATATCATAAATCATTTTAAACACAACTAATCATATCTAATTCATGTTTGATATGATTTAATATTCCACAATTCATAGGATTTGTAAAAATATAATAAATCTGATACTCTATGTCGATGAATTTAAGAGTAATATTACATTTTGAAAATGATATCTCAAAGGTGATGTTTTATATCAATGTGTTTTGTTATATAATGAGATTAATAATTTTTTTAAATTTAAATAGATCATTTTTGTCACAATTTATATGGACATGTAAAAATATATATCAGTTGTCTAGTAAATTGTGTTTCATCCAGAGAATTTGAGCATAGGTATAAGGAACAATCCTAATACATTACATATTATAGTTAATTTAGACCAGATTTAACTTTATTAAATTCCCATTGATCCTTTTGGTTTCATGTTCATAGAGTT
Organism: Viscum album; assembly: GCA_963277665.1. NCBI lineage: Eukaryota > Viridiplantae > Streptophyta > Magnoliopsida > Santalales > Viscaceae > Viscum > Viscum album. The sequence goes on from OY728129.1 coordinate 944,562,536, forward strand.
ATGTAATAAATCTTCTATAATAATCTCATATATTACAAAGTGGAAAATTCTACTCAATATCCATTTTTTATACAAAATAAAACCATTAATATTCAATATATTTTCCTTCCATAAAAAAAATCAGAAATTTCAACTTGACTTCATCATTTGTCTTACCCATTGTTTCTAAGGCTTTCCATCAAAGATGTTATGTGTGCACACTATTGGCCTCATATTCCCACATTCCCAAGATAGTTGTCTACCATCACATTAATTGGGGATGTTGGATCCCTAATCAAAATGTGGTGATGGGATATTGGTTCTGCCTTAAATTTTTTCCTCGTTGTATCTCAACACCTTTTCTAGGTATCCCTCAGAGATTTGTGTAAGGTTTTTGAAACTCGTTATCAGTTCCATCTCAAGGAGGACTCTTGTTAATTACACCACTTCTATCTTGATAGGGTACCAACCTTCTCTCAGAGGTGGTAGTACTATTGGGAATTTCTGTGCATTTCTGGATTTTGGGTAGTTTGTCCATATATGAATTTTATCATTTTGAAGTTAGAGGCATCTCATATATGAGGAATACTAGGAACAAAATCTTCACCATCCCTTTTAAACAATGAGGTAATTGAAATCAGGGGCGTAAGTCTTTTGAGTATTTTACATCAGGAATCCCATACTTATTACATGGAAGAAGGGATTCTAGATCAGGTCACAATTTTAAAACCCTTTTGAGATGTATTTATCACATATTTAATGTCTTGTCAGGATATATTTTGGACTATGTCTCCAAGGGGAAGATTTCACATTTTTTATTTGGTTGTGTGTGTGTTCCCAAGGAGGAATACTTCACAGTCAATGTTTTGGTGAAGCCTGTCCCAAGAGGGGAATATTTCACACTTGAGTTTATCAAGTGTGTGCCCCAGGTTGAATATTTCACACTCAAGATTTGGTGGAGTGTTTCCCTAGAGTGTATTATTTCACAAACATTATTTCATTTAGTATGACCCTAGGGGGAATATTTCACACTTGGGGTTGTCGGTATTTATCATAATGGAGGATTCCTATGTACTGAGTCCGTAAATAGGGATCAAAACCCACATAGTTTTATTTCAAACATTAAGGTTGTGTGATAATATTGTTCCACGTAGGTTAACATCATGTGGTAAGGATGTCCATGTCACAGAAGGATCATCAATAAGTAATGGTGTGGGGATTATGCATAGAGGCTTACCAAGAGTGTTTGTTCTAGGGTAACATCCCATGGCAGGGGAGGAGTGACATCCCCTTATGATTGTACATGGGTAATCCTATGTTCATCACAAACAGAAATCCTACAGTTGAACATCATGTGTTGAGGATGTTGTTAGGCAGTTTAACATCATATGAATGGGATGTTATGCTAGAAATTTTTATATCATGAAACTTGGATGTGGATGGGGATTAAACCCTAAGAAGGACCATTTAAATGTAAAAAGAATATCTAGAAAAGGACTCTATATTGAGATAGTTAATTTGTTTCCCTTAGGGATTACACCTTTAGGAATTATGTTTCTACTTCTCATGCTCCTATGGGTGGGGCATGGCATAGACTCGACCATAGAGGAGTTCAAATCACAAGCCCTTATGTCAGGGTGATAGTGATTATGTGAAAAATGAATTACGTTACCTATGATTTGGATAAAAATATATGGTAATTGTTTCACTTCAAGAAGAAGGGAATCAGGTCATGGACTAGATATTTGTTGCATGAAACTTTATTAAATTCCACACAAATGGGGTTGTGTGATCTATGGGATCCTATTCATGTAAAACACATATATTCCGTGGGGAATGGTTGTGTATAAGATTTGGTGTTGTGTGAAGATCAGGGTTTCATGAAGGAATAATTTATTGCAAAGATCGTATTATCCATAATAGATATTGTGTGAGGAACTCTCAACCATAGGTCAAGACCTGTTGGGGGCCATGGGATGTCGGTCATGAAATTTCTCTTCCATTAAGGGTCTATAGGATTTCAGTGATTTATAGTGTCAAGAAAGATATGTTTTTTTTCATTGATTGTGTCACCTCTTCTTCATGATATCATCTCATTAATCATCTTAGTAGGTTCAATTTATAGCTAAAATTGTAAAATTGATGTCATGCAACTGCATAGTATCTTTTAACTTAGTTATTAACTTCCAAGTCCTTTGTTGATGGTCCTCAAACACAAAACATGTGGAGTTCAACACCAAATTTCGCAAAAAACAAGATTCATACAAGATGGATTTTCTGGAAAATTTATCCTTCTATGAAAACATTCCTTGGACATAATTTTGTGCTTCGGGAGTACCTACTGAAATTTTATCTCCAGCATGGCCTTTTTAGTGCACTTCTTTTGCACACGGAATAACTTCTTTGAGGGAAGCACTCCAAATTATTTTGAAACCTAATATTTAACCCAAGAATAATCATTTGGGGTGGTTTGCATACTTAGTTTATTGAAAATTGGAATTTCAGGGTTTGAGTAATATTTTTGGTTCCAAAAACGTCTTTCCCATCGAACCAGAGATGTTGAGGGACTGGAAGGTCAGGTTCAGATGGAAACTCTAATGTTGGTCGATTTTTTTCGAATGGTCTTTAAATAGATTTCCCGGTTCATGATAGTGTTATGTGCTCTTGCACAACCCAGAATACTTATGACTGTAAATTTGGTGAGGGGGCCTTCATACGTTCACCTAACATCCATGAGTGATAATACATCTCTCATGTGTAGATATCATCACCATTGCTTTCAATAAAGAGATATAGATCATGAAATTCATGAAAACTCTTCTTTTAATGAAAAAATGTTGGCTCTTCAATTGTAATTTTGTGTGATGAATTTAAAAGTTAAATGACTTAGTGAATTTTCATGAACGAATCCCAATCTTGTGGGAATCATTTTATGAATCTATATATTTTTTGGAAATGGTAAACCCTACTAATAATGTTGTGATCAATGCTACATATGAAACCTGATGGGCTAAAATAACATGGAATCCAATAATTCATCATTTCATAAGAGTTTTTTCTAATAAACATTGTCTAATTATCCTATTTAATTAATCCCAGAAGTAATACCTTCTATGAAATTACTGACCCCTCTACAACATTAGACATATTGACATTGTAGCCATCCCACCCATCAATGTAAACATGTCAGGATTCTGGTTCTCTCATCATGACAAGCTTACCCACTGGAAAAACACTACTTTGGGTCATCCTATTGTGGAATAAGAAGACACAACCATCTACACTCTCTAGGGATAGACAGGGATGGCCATTTGGGATTTTCTAGAGAATTATGAGTTGATACGCCATTATATAAGCATCTTCTTGACCAGCAACTAGAATAATACCATGGGATGGTATATAGACTAGAACCTGTACTCCAGAAGAAATTTATATATGAGTGGGTATGGAAATACTAGGTATGCATTACTTGTTAAGAGTAAGGGGTAGAGCTATGTAAAAAAGGGTTGTGTGACATAGTGTGAACATCTCAATTTCCCATTTATCGATAACATAAGTTACTACCATAGATTCTCAGCAACAGTTCAAGGAAACCAACACCTTCCACCTCTATTATGTGATTGTGTGGATCAGCATATTGGACATTCACTACGTAAGTTTAATACCACTAATGAGACTCTAACATGATGAATTCCACCCAACGCTGAATGCCTGGGGAGATAGAGAGTATACCCCAGTTGCATCACAGATTCTCATTCAAGGGTTATCCTAGGTACTGTAGCATCATCATCTCTTTCATCAGGACATTATGTTCAAGACCAAGCTAGGGATGTTTCGGAATACGCGAATAGTGAATATGCCATTGGGGCTGAAACAATATCCAACAGCACAATAGAGGAGGAAACCAGAATCTTATTCGATGTTCCTGTAGGAAGGGTGATACAAGGAGTGGGGCTATAACATATAAGAAATATGTCATTCGGTGGTTTTTTATATCATATTTTCATCCACCCTCCTCGGTGGTTGGATGCTTCAAATTTTGGACATATATTTTGTGTTACATATTTGGACACTTGTAATGGTACTAATTATGGAATCTCAAAATTGGGTGGACCTAGGATTAAATATTTTGGCCTCAAAAAACAGTCAATTGGGCTATGTAGTGAGATATATTCTACCCCAGTGAATCTATGGTTGATTCAAGTTTCAACATGGGTGTATTTAAGCTCATTTTGGGGATATGAATTTCAAAATTCCATTACCCATCCAAATGCTTATTTGTTGTTTTCACTACTCAACATTGTGGGGGTTCGAATGGTAACTCTTAATTATTTTAGGGTTTTGTTTAGTATCAAGAACACTACAAGCATCAAATTTCAACCATTATCGACTCCTTATGAAAAGATATTTTCAAACCTAGAGGGAATGTTGTATCAGAGATAGTATATTCAGAACATCTAAGGTGGAGTAATATTCTCTATAATACACAATAGAAAATATTGTAAACTGTATACTCTATCTTGGTTCGATAGGCAGTTCAGATGCATCCAATAGTCGACAAACAGAGTCTACATAGGGATCCATGAAAAATTAATCTCTATATACATCATCAGTTGTGGCTGATGCTCATTGATAATTTCATGTATAAGTATAACTTGTTGTCACCCACCAACATCAATGTTGGTCACATTGAGAATTATGCCAAAAATTAGATAGCATCATATCTAGGAACAAACCTATATCAACATTTGATAAGATTTGTGTCATTAAGAGTGGCCATAAGTAGTAGGGTGGTATATGGTGTAACATCCTAAAAACCTCGGAATATTAAAAAGAGTTTATTTAATGTAATATTTTATAATTTAAATAAATCAAATAAATATTGATTTTAAGTTAAGTTAAATATTTAAAATCATATTATAATACATAGAATTAATATTAAAGGATATTTTTTTTAAAATAATACATTTATTATAAATGGTGATATATTAAATTGTAAATATATATATATAGTTTTTTTCATCAATTATTATTTTATGTTAATAAAATAAATTTATAGTTTCTAAATACTATGTTATTATATTTTTTAAAATAAATTATTATTTTCATGAAATAATATTTTATTTTAAAAATTATAAAAAATATTATTTTTTATATATGTGGTATTATTGGCCAAATTAATATTTTAATATAAATATATCTTATTATTTCTCAGAAAGTTAAATATTTGAATAAATGTATTTATTGTAGTTTATTTTAAAAGTTAAATAATTATGATATGACATTAAAAATGAAAATATAACTAAGAGGTTGTAAATTATAAATTTAATATATATATATATAATGAAATTTATATTTATGATATTAACTATAATTAAAATTTCATCGATATAAAATATTTTAAATAAATAAAATTTGAATAATAAATATAATATATTTTTTTATAATAAAATTATGAATATTAATGGAAATATAATTTATCTGTAATAAATAAAATTTTAATTGAAATATATTTTAATTATTATAAATTTATAAAGTTTTATAAATTTGTTAAAATATGATAATATATTGAGGATTATTTTTGTGAATTAGGAATATATTTATGATTTATGAGAATAATTAATTACTTAATAATATTAGGATTATATGAAATTAAAAATTATTTATCACAGAAAATATGAATATTATTAAAAATTTGGTAAACCATAATAACAAAATAAAATAATGGATAAATCAACCTCACAATGGTGAAAATATAAGGGTTTCAATTTTTTAAAGGAGATTCAAGCCAAGGATTTGACTTCAGGAATCCAAGCATAGTTGGGGTTCGACTGTAGGAGAAGGATTCGACCCTAAATTAAGGATTGAGAACAAATCGGGTTTTAATGAATGATATGTAACCATGAACGAGGATTCAAGCGTGATACGAAACACCAAGAGATTTTTTTTTCAATGGAGGTTGATTTTACTAAAAGGGTTTCAAACATAAATGTTGGAAATTGAGTTTTATTTTTTCATTATTTTCTTTTCCCTTTTGTATTTCAATTTGCAAGAAATTGGAGGTATGTATTTTATTTTTAGGTTCTCGAATCATGTTTTTAGGATCGTTTTTGGTGTATTAATTACATGTTCATCGAATTCATAAATCTTCTCTCTCATTCAACTTTAGCAATCTCTAATTGTTGTTATATTTGATTTTCCTTACTCTCGATGTCTCTATGGTTATTTAAAATATTGGTAATAAATAAAGCATGATTATTGTATCATTTTTCGATGATTTCATTGGGTTATGTCTTGATTCAATGAATCTTCATAAATAATAATTAATTAAACCAAATTAAATAAAAGATAAATAAAAATAAAAAAAATTACATAGACCTTACAATGTATTGAGTTCATTGAATCTAGATAGTAGTGTTATATATATATATATTATATTCTAAATATTTTTACTCTTGATTAGAAATCCAATTACCTGAATCATAAGATTTGAATAATTTTCCCCATTTTGGTTTTTTTCATTATGTACTCCATACAGTGAACTCGTGAATAAATATCTCAAATATTCTGAAATATTATATATATATATATATAGTATTCTTGAATCAGATAAATATATAATCATTTCCTCTTTATGGTGAACTATTCATGTGTGGCACACCCACTACTTGAGGAGAGTCTAGCGAGGTAGTCTGGGAAACTAGTCTAATGAGGTAGTCCAGAAAGGTAGTCAGGTGAGGCAGACTACAAGAGGAGGGGACACTAATGATATTAATAGGGGACACTAATGATATTATTTTTTATATTATAGTGTCAAGAAATGGTTTAAACACAGGGTCTAAACTTTTATATTGGCCATTGTATGTTTTTGGAGAAATAAATTTATTGTAGGACAGTGTGACTCTCTACATAGTTGACTTTCTGTACTAAATTGTGCATGTTCACAAATAGGATAATTCCATGGGCATTGAATTTTACCAAAACAAAAAAGGGGATAAGATCATGAATTGAGATTCCTATGATTTGGAACAGAAAGGCGATATCATGATGATGGAGGATAAAAACTAATGAGGTATTAAACACATAATCCATTATCATTTATTAAGGATGGAAACAAACAAGTGTAGGATGACCACTAACCATGTAAGAAACAAAAGGACTATCTCAAAATGTCATCAAAATTATTTCTAAGAATATTCCCAAGATTGTAGGATAACCATAATGGTTAGGCATCATATTCATCAAGGGGTCCATTCATACATGGAGGATGATGGGGATCCAAATATAAGGCCACACGAAGTATGGGGATGAACAGATGGAATTTTAGAATGCAATTCAACACTCTCATAATCACACCATGATGACTTTGAGCGCATTGGGTAGGCTTATCATTATAAATGATAGTATGAATCATCTTATAAGGGGTGAATCATCTGGGATTATTTGTGATTTTTAAGGAAAATTAATGATAATTTAGGTGACTAGAACATAGGGGGGATGAGGCTTCTTAGTAGAGGGCCAAGGATGCTTCGCAGTTTTACATCATGTCTGTAGGTGATGGAAATATAGTTTAATTCCATAAAATGAGGATAATTTAAAATTATTTTATCATCATTAGGTGGGGAAAAAGATCACATAGTTTAATTTCATGTTATTGGGAAATTAAGTTATACAGTTTAACATCATGTGATTAGGACATTCATTAAACAATTTTACATCTTGTTGTTAGGACGTGTGAACCGATGTGAATAAAATGTACCCATCCAAGGTGTAGGGTGGAAGAGGATAAAAAAATGGGGGAATAATCTATATGATTTAATGAGGTAAATGGAGATTAATATTTTTAATTATATTTTTTCTTAATAGAATAGTTCAATGAGAACAGCCAAGTGCCTACCAGGGTCAATGGTGGGTCCCTACTAGATTTTTATGTCATTCATTTTATCCCATTATTTTTTCAAAATCAAGGGATAAACCTTCTTGTTGGATTATGAATCTTTATTTGGTTTTCCCTATGGTTTTAAACCAAGAAAATATTTGTACATATTACCTTCGGTTGTTTCAGATCATACTAGTTTTACCAAGAATTTGTAAACCATTTGAAGACATAATGATTGTACCATGGGGTTTCAAAAAGTTTAATGTAAGGACCCGACCCTGGTTGATCGGAAACGGTGATTATTGGCATAAAAACAAGGATTACTCATCAATAAAGACCAAGTAGTTTAGTATTGTTGGAAAAAATATACATAAATAAGTTTATCATTACATCATGATGGGAAAAACAACACAAATTTATTCCACTAGAAGCATCCATGTCTCCTAGATTACGCTTGCAAGTCATTCATAATTTACTTCTTCATGCCCTATGAAAATGAAGCATAAGAAAAGGGTGAGCTCAAAATCACAGTAAGAGTAAGAAATACAGTGGAAGATAATATAATCATTATACAAGGTGAATATTTGAAAGTACGTGCCATTAAAAATAAATTTGAACATAAATTGGCAGGAATATAAGCTAAGTAAATATTGACATAATATAACATAATAATGGGTATTCTACTAGTTAAATAACCACATGAACATTCAATTACTATATTCATAATGAGGGAAGTGCATATGTCAAAAATTCTGAAACATTTTTTCAAGGCCTCAGCCAAGACGTCTAATGATTATGGCCTCGGCCAAAATCCATATATCACATTGGGAAAGGCCTCATCCAATTCCACGTCTATTTGTCTCTTGAGACCTACCGATGCATTGAGGTTCTATAGAGGGCCCCACCCATCACATAATGAGTCCAATTAATTCCTCATATGAGTTTGGATAAACATAAACAACATACACAATCATATTGAAACTATAATATTAAACGTTACTATCTTTCAATTGTCATTAAACATAAAACACTAACGATTCTGAGTAAATGGTGAATGGTTTTATGATAGGTCATCCACAATAAGGATAGTCATAAAAAATTAAATCGAATTTTTTATATGACTTCATAAATTATTAAACCCAATAATACATAATAATCAATAATAATGTAGAATAAAATGAAAATACTCTTATAAAATCATTAAGCAATCTTGAGATAAATACTCATTTATTTTTAAAAGAAGAGTTCTTTTTGAAATGATATGTATAAAAACAGAGGATAAGTAATATAGTAAATTTATAATAAAATGAGTTCTTTTATAAAGATAATGTTTTCCAAAAAAACCAATTATAGAGTTCTCTTGGAAATAGATAGGAATTTGAGAAATTCCCTTGAATCAGGATTGTATTTTGGAAACAGTTTTGAAAGTTTCCCTTAATACATGTAAATATCTATAAAATAGGGAAGGATTGTTTGTTGTGTCAATATATATAATATTCATATAGAAATTATGAGGAGTACATGATAATATATAAGAATTTCATTGAGGTAATTAGACAATTAAAGTAACCCGAATTAAAAATGGATGTTCGGGTGGAAAACACTTACCTTAACTCCGAATGTGTTCGTATCTCGAACCTAAGCTCCCATAATATTAATTTATACTTGTCAATAACTTTTTTAATATCCTATAATACATGTATCATAATTCTGGTTAGTTAGTTTATGTCTTTATTGATAAGTTATTTATTGAATTTCATCATTCTGGAGTGTTTGTTTTCTTTATTTTCATCTCTGGTTCGCTTGTTTTTAAGTATGTGAAATGGGTTTAAATATCCAAAATTGAAATTACAAATTATTTATTAAAATAAATAGGTTTTATTGGTCATTTATATAACTTGGTTTCCTAGAATGAGGTAAAATTATTATATAGACCTTTAATGATAATTTTTCCGGTTAATTTGTGGGTTTTGATTTCAACAAACTTATTTTTCATTATAACATAATACCATTTGAACAAAGGGATTAGAAAATTTTACATAGTTTATATTACATATATAATAATATTTTTCAACCATAACAAGAATGGTTTCATTACCATAATTGAGAATGATAATAGAAATCGAAAGCCCATAGTCCTTGAATGTGGAAAATTAACACATCTCGGATGGTGTTCTTTCCACTAGTATACATGAAGGTGAAAGAGATATATGATGATAACTTATTCAACTATCATGACAAACTTCCATCACATATAAGGTACTGGAGTCATCACAAAATTTGTATATGGAGTGGTAATATGACAACCCTGCTTTTTATTACAACTTAAACATGCTTTATTACATAAAACTTCACTTGATACAACAAAAAAGATCAAGAGGTTTAGTGTCTTTGGGGATTAGGATAATTACATAAAAACTATAAACTTGAAATACAACATCTTTATTGAAAACTTCCTTTACATGACCACTACATTCCTTCGTACTTAGCATTGCATGGAATAACCTGAGGACATGCATAAGAAAAGGGTGAGCTATAAAGCCCAGTAAGGGAGTACACAATGAATAACATGAGGAGTAAAATACATGTTAGGCAATAGGCATATCAATATAGCATAAGAGAAACATGAACATAAAGGCATGATAAAGCATGATAATCATAACATGGAAATGTGGCAACAACACTTAACATTGAATTAGCATGAGCCAAGGCTCATTGCACATGGAGAATGAGTAAACCCTCATTGCACTTGAAGCACGAGTAAACCCTCTTTGCACTTGAATTAGCAAGAGTAAAAACTCATTGCACATGACGTATCATGATACTATACTTTACCCAATGCATTAGAGCGCAATAAAGGGCGCACACTTCTTAAACATTTCATTTCATGCATAAGTGTGCCACATGGATCATAAAACATGGATTCATAAAACATAATCATTTATTCCACGATAAATGAATGTGGAATTCATACATGAAACTTTACAATAAATAAGTAAATGTGCATAAAGGTGAATACCCTTGATGGAGAAATGGGCATGGTATTCACTACACAATGACATTGGCTTAGAAAATCGGTGCGATTTCGGCAGCGTAACGGCGTGACATAAGAACTCATAAAAAAGGATGATGAGAGAGAAAGGGGTTCCTCATCATATTTACATGTAATGGACAGTAAGGAGGTCATATATAAACATGTCCCAACAATTGAAAAGGAATTTAGATTCATGATACAAAATTATTGCCTGAATATTGAAGAGGAGAAAAAAGTTTCTTTCGGAATTTTGGCATAGTAACGGGTGTACATGGGAGGCATTTAATGAGAGTGAAAGGGGTATTCCATCATTCAAACAATAATAGGGAAGTATGGGAGAGGTGTGAAACCATACCCCAACATTCATAATTGAAATTAAAAGGGCAATACAACTTAAAGAAAATTGACAAAAATGAGAAAGGAAGAAAAAACCCTTACTTGGAAGTGTGCTTCCAAAGGCTAGAGAGAGGCTTGTGAGAGGCTTCTTGGGAGCTTAGGGCACCTTGGGAGGATTCCAGAGAGATTAGGGCAGAGGTTTGACGAACTCCAAGGTATTTTAGTGAGAAGGAAGTGGGATCTTGGGTGTGTTTATATAGGAAAGGTGAGAGAATTCTTTATTATTTAGGTTTGGGACCCCTTATAGTAAAATAATCCAAACCACAAACCATCCCATGGTATTTGCCCATGGTTTATGGAAAAGGAAAGAGGAAAACAATATTTTACAAGTCCAAGGTCCGAACGTATTAAAAAATTAGGGTTTCTTATGTGGAGTTGAGTCACACTCCCATGGAAATTAATTTAAAAAGGCAAAGTGTTGAATAAGTCTTGAGGGCTCCATTAATGCTTTGAAAAGTAAGTCAAACAAACCCAAAACCTCATTATTTTAATAGTAAAACAGATATTGGCCGAACATAAGGATTATGTTATTTTATTACATCACCATTGGGTCATTATGATTTCATAAAACACATTATATATTTAAATGGTATTTAATTTTTACACAAAAATTTGACTGTCTCAGGAAATTATGAAAAATTCACTGTTGGATAATTTCGACGTCCTGATTCCAAAAATTATATTTATTTTATCTAAATAATTTTCTAAATATGTGAATTTTCACTTTTAAAATAAAAACCGACATTTATAAAAATTCACGGGTTTTGACAGAAACGACTTTCAAACCTTAATAAAAATTTTAATTGCATTCATAAAATTATAAGATCATTTATATTTAATAAAAATTAATTTAATATTAAAAATAATATTTTATTAAAATATTATTTAATTCAAAAATACTTTAATTTAATAAAATATAATTCTTAATTAAATAATAACTAAAAACACCATTTGTACTTTAAAAACTAATTACAATGTATCAAAAATGACTAGAAATTATATTCATTATTATATAAAAAAATAATGTACATGAACATGGTGCTACTTATTTGTTACATAACCCATTAAAATAGCCGCATAAGACCTAAGGGTAAGGTGTGTGATGGTGACAGACTCTTGGGGCGGCTCGGATAACATCGCTCGAGTGGTAATTTCAATCAAGTTCCACTTTTCCCGTAGACGATCACGTTTGAGCTTGACTTGATGAAGATCAGCTTGGGCTTGGTCAAGGGCAAAGCCCAAAGACGCCACCTATTTTCAGAGATCTGACAAATGGGCTTCGTAAGGGGCAATTCTACTGAATGAGGCCATCGCTTCCTTTGTCTGAGTAAAAATGGGTTTGTTAAAGCCTTATATTTATACTACTCAAATGATCACTGTTCAACGGCTATAAAAGTAACGGTCACAAATCTTAATGTAAAACTAAAGAAGTTGACATCTTATAAAAACAATTTTCATAAAGAAACATTTAACTGGATCAAGAGGGATTTTTCATTAATGAAACTTTGGGTCGTTACAATATTCCCCCCTTAAGAAATTTCGCCCTCGAAATTTTCCTTTTCCCACACTAAAACAAATGTGGGTAACTTAGCTTCATCATATCCTCCGACTCCCATGTTTCTTCTTCAAACTTGTGGTTTCTCCACAACACCTTGACGAGGGGCATTGTCTTATTTTGTAGAACCTTTTCTCTATGATCTAAGATCTTTACTGGTTGCTCCTCATAAGAAAGATCGTCTTCTAATTGTACCACCACGGAAGAGAGTACATGTGAAGGGTCTGGTATGTACTTCCTTAAGAGGGATACATGGAATACATCATGCACCTTGTCCATAGTAGGTGGAAGTGCTAGTCGATAGACCACAGCCCCAACAAGATCAAGAATTTCGAAGGGGCCAATGTACCTTGGACTTAACTTCCCTTTCATTCCAAACCTCATGACCTTCTTCCATGGAGATATGCGTAAAAACACAATGTCTCCGACATTAAGGTCAAGGTCTCGTCGACGATTATCTGCATAACTCTTCTATCGTCTTTGGGCTGCCTTGATATGCTGCTAAATGGTTTTCACCTTCTCCACCATTTCTTCGACCATTTCCGGTCCAAGTAGCTTACTTTCACCGACCTCATCCCAACATGCTGGTGTTCTACACCTTTTCCCATACAGGGCTTCATATGGTGCCATTTGGATGCTCGAGTGAAAACTATTATTATAAGAGAACTCAACCAGAGGAAGATGTTGATCCCATCCTCCTTTAAAGTCCATTGAGCACACTCTCAACATATCCTCAAGTGTTTGGATAGTCCGCTCGGATTGGCCATCAGTTTGAGGATGATAGGACGTACTGAAGTTCAGTTCAGTATTCAGAGCATGTTAAAGACTCTTCCAAAACATAGAGGTAAATCTTGGATCTTGGTCAGACACAATAGATAGTGGTACTCCATGCAACCGTACCACTTCCCTGATATATATCCGTGCCAGTTGATCCAAAGAGAAATCCTCTCGAATAGCAATGAAGTGTGTTGTCTTGGTAAGACGATCCACAATAACCCAGATTGCATTGTTGTTTTTGGATGTCCTTGGAAGTCCAGTGACGAAATCCATGGTGATGTTCTCCCATTTCCATTCTGGTATGGGAAATGGTTGCAACATCCCCTTATACTTCTGCCTCTCTTCCTTCACTTGCTGACACACCAGGCACTTTGATGTATATTCAGCGATCTCCTTCTTCATATTATCCCACCAAAAGTTTTCTCGGAGATCTCGATACATCTTTTTGCTCCCTGGGTGAATAGAGAAATTTGAACTATGTGCATCATCCAAAAGTTCCTTCTTCAGCTCTGAACATGATGGAACACATAGTCTTTTCCCAAACCGCACAATTCCTTCTTCATTAACATTAAACTATGGGGATTTTCCATTTTTGATAGCTTCCACTTTTTCTTGGATTCTTGCATCATCCTTTTGAGCATCCTTTAACCTTTCCAAAAGAGATGGTTGAGCAGTCATTTGTGAAAGGATTGATGATGTTCCCTTCATTATGATTCCCACGTCCATCTTCATCAAGTCTAAGAAGATTGGATCCTTCTCAATTCTCATCATTGATAGAATCGGTGGATCCTATCTACTTAGGGCATCCGCCACCTTGTTCGCCTTCCTAGGGTGGTAATGTATTGAACAGTCATAATCCTTGATGAGCTCTATCCATCTTCTTTGGCGCATATTAATCTCTTTCTGTGTGAATATATATTTAAGACTCTTGTGGTCAGTATATATCTCACATTTCTCTCCATAGAGATAATGCCGCCATATTTTCAAGGAAAAGATCACCGCCGCCAACTCCAGATCATGCATTGGATAGTTTCGCTCATGGATTTTCAACTGCCTTGAGGCATAGGATATCACTTTATCATTCTGCATCAGCACACATCCTAAGCCCTTCTTCGAAGCATCACTGAATACCACAAAACACTCCCCACTTGTGGGTAAAGTGAGCACGGGTGCAGTGATAAGCCTCCTTTTCAACTCCTTGAAGCTTTCTTCGCATTCATCACTCCAAGAGAAATTTACTCCCTTTTGAGTTAGCTTGGTAAGAGGGTTGGACAACCATGAGAAATTTCTCATAAATCGTCGATAATATCCAGCTAACCCCAAGAAGCTACGGATATCCGTTACCGATGTTGGCCTCGGCCATCCCTCAATTGTATCTGTTTTGGAGGGGTCCACAGATATCCCATTGCTTGTGATGATATGGCCCAAGAATGAGACTTCCTTCAACCAAAACTCACACTTGATGTACTTTGCATAGAGCTTCTCCTTGCGCAAAGTCTCTAGTACAGTTTTTAAATGCTCCTCATGGTCCTCCTTGGTTTTGGAGTATATTAGAATATCATCTATAAAGACTACCACAAATTTGTCTAGGTAATCTCTAAAGACTCTATTCATCAAGTCCATGAATATTGCTGGAGCATTGGTGTGTCCGAAAGGCATTACTATGAATTCATAGTGCCCGTACCTTGTACGAAAAGCAGTCTTGGGGATATCTTCCTTCTTCACCCTTACTTGATAATATCCCGACCGCAAGTCGACCTTGGAGATGTATTGTGCTCCACGCAGCTGATCAAACAAGTCATCGATTATTGGGAGAGGATACTTGTTCTTTATCGTGATTTTTTTAAGTTCACGATAATCGATGCAAAGCCGCATTGACCCATCCTTCTTCTTGACGAAGAGGACTGGTGCACCCCATGGTGATGCACTTGGGCGTATAAACCCTTTATGCAGATTCTTCTGTAGTTGTCTCTTCATCTCTTCAAGCTCAACAACAGCCATTCTATATGGAGTCTTGGATATTGGTAGCGCCCCAGGTATAAGTTCAATTGAGAACTCAATATCTCTTCTTGGAGGAAGACCAGGAAGTTCCTCGGGAAATACTTCAGCGAATTCCCTCACAATAGGCATTTCTTCAAGGGTGGTTTCTTCCATGGACTCAATCATCTTAGCCAGATATGCGTGCTCATAAGGCAGTAATATCCATGCAGGAGATGATGGAGCTAAAAGAGATTCATCTTCCTCCTGACACTTGTAAATAATCGGTGGCCGATTCTCCATATGGAGTGTGATTTCCCTCTCCCGACAATTTATGTTGGCTCTATATAAGGAAAGCCAATCCATGCCAAGAATTGCATCAAATTCCACCAAAGGGAGTATGACGAGGTTCGCTGGGAAATTCAATCCACATATTATAACAAGGGAGGACTTATACTCATGGGATGCAATGATTGCCCCATTTTCCGTACTCACCGACATATTTACTTCCATGATTTGTGGTAGTGCAGGGATTGTTGTACTAAACTTTTGAGATATAAAATAATGCGTAGAACCTGAATCAAAAAGTACGTTCGCTATTCTTGAATGAATAACTAGCGTACCTATCACCACTTCGTTTTCGGGGTTCACTTCGGCAGAAGTGATGGCAAAAGCTCTTCCTTGCTGTCTTGGAGGTTGCTGGTTGCCTCTGATAACCCTTGGATTAGGGCACTGATTTGCAAAATTACCCGGTTCTTTTCATTTTTAGCATTGAACAAAGCGTTAAGGATCGAACGGAGCATTCCTCTCCTCTATCATAGCCGCGGGTCCTTCTTGCCGACAGTTAACAGCTAGGTGCCCTTCTCTTCCACACTTGAAGCATTTTCTGGTCCCCCTAAGGCAATTTCCAGGGTGCTTCTTTCCACACTTTTGGCAAGTGGGGTGCTGGAACTTCTTAGCGCCGTTGGATTTATCCATCGGACCACCAGCATTGAAGTCCACCTTATTCTTCTTGTCCCCATGATACCCCTGTGATTCTCCGATCTCCATTTCAACCTTGAGGGCACATCGTACAATTTCCTCATAGCTGTCGAAGTCACGGACCGCTAATGCTTTCCGCAAGCTAGGCTTCAGCCCACCAAAGAAGCGGTCAACCTTGCATTCGGGGGTAACGACAAAGCCGGAAGCGTATCGTGCAAGCCTTGTGAAGTTTGCCTCGTACGCTCCCACAGATTCTTCACCTTTCTGTTTGAGGGAAAGGAAGTCCCTTTCCATCTTAAGATGGAGGGTGCGTGGAAAATATTTATCGAAAAACATCTTCCGGAATTCCTTCCATTCCAAAGCCTCGATCTCCTCCTCAGGCTTTTTATTTTTGATCAACGTCCACCATTGATCAGCTTCACCCTCCATACGATAAGCCGCCAGGAGAACCTTCTCTTTTTCAGAGCATTGGAGGATGGAGAATATCTTTTCAATGGAGTTGATCCATTGTTCAGCGATCGTGGGATCAGATGATCCACTAAAAGTAGGAGGCCTTTGTCTCATGAAGCTTTCAATAGCGACTTGTTCATTCTTAGGGGGGGTTGAACGTTCCTCTTGACCAGTGTTTCTATTCAAAACTTGAGTTAGCTGAGAGAGAAGCGTGAAAAAATTCGCGATTCCCGCTCCCATTGGATTGGGCATCTCATAAGTACAATCATCACACCGATCTTCACAACGGTTGTTAGCCCGAGTTCTCCTATTACCGGTCATTGGCCGGAATAAAAGGAATGTTAGGGGTAACACATAAAGGTTAATCCAAAGACAAAAGTTGATGACTTATAAATAAACTTTAATCTCTTTAACTCATGAGTCTATAGGATTCAATCCAGGCTTTTCATGATCTTCCTTCTAACATATATTCTTAGGGGCATTTTTTCCCTTAATAAGTCTTCATACTAAGATTGTGAATTTATCAAAACATATCCCCCGGGAGTGTCATAACCAAGAGTGCAGCAAGGCCCGTTGTCGTGCACCAGTTCCCGTTCGAGTCTAGCTCAAAGTGGTGTTTTCGGGTTTTACCCCTAGGATACATCTGTGCTAGATCCACCTCTACCTACTCGTATCCAGACAGGGATGTATTTGTTTGATAAACCACTTAATTAGTATTTACCAAAACTTAGGGATGTTTTTATTATGCTTATTCTTGTATCTAAGGATTTACTAGGGTTTCCTAATCCCAAAAATAACTAAACCTATCCTCTGATACCAACTATGACAACCCTGCTTTTTATTACAACTTAAACATGCTTTATTACATAAAACTTCACTTGATAAAACAAAGAAGATCGAGAGGTTTGCTGTCTTTGGGTCTTAGGACCATTAAATAAAAACTTTAAACTTGAAATACAACATCTTTATTGAAAACTTCCTTTACATGACCACTACATTCCTTCATACTTAGCATTGCATGGGATAACCTGAGGACATGCATAAGAAAAGGGTGAGCTATAAAGCCCAGTAAGGGAGTACACAATGAATAACATGAGGAGTAAAATACATGTTAGGCAATAGGCATATCAATAGAGCATAAGAGAAACATGAACATAAAGGAATGATAAAGCATGATAATCATAACATGGAAATGTGGCAACAACACTTAACATTGAATTAGCATGAGCCAAGTCTCATTGCACATGGAGCATGAGTAAACCCTCATTGCACTTGAACCACGAGTAAACCCTCGTTGCACTTGAATTAGAAAGAGTAAAAACTCATTGCACATGACATATCATGATACTATACTTTACCCAATGCATTGGAGCGCTATAAAGGGCGCACCCTTCTTAAACATTTCATTTCATGCATAAGTGTGCCACATGGATCATAAAACATGGATTCATAAAATATAATCATTTAATCCAAGATAAAGGAATGTGGAATTCATACATGAAACTTTACAATCAATAAGTAAATTTTCATAAAGGTGAATACCCTTGATGGAGAAATGTGCATGGTATTCACTACACAATGACATTGGCTTAGAAAATCGGTGCGATTTCGGCAGCGTAACTGCGTGACATAAGAACTGATAAAAAAGGTTGATGAGAGAGAAAAGGGTTCCTCATCATATTTACATGTAATGTACACTAAGTATGTCATATATAAACATGTCCCATCAATTGAAAAGGAATTTAGATTCATGATACAAAATTATTGCTTGAATATAGAAGGGGAGAAAAAAGTTCCTTTCGGAATTTCGGCATAGTAACGGGTGTACATGGGAGGCATTTAATGAGAGAGAAAGGGGTCTCCCATCATTCAAAAAATAATAGGGCAGTATGGGAGAGGTTTGAAACCATACCCCAACATTCATAATTGAAATTAAAATGTAAATACAACTTAAAGAAAATTGACAAAAATGAGAAAGGAAGAAAAAACCCTTACTTGGAAGTGTGCTTACAAAGGCTAGAGAGAGGCTTGTGAGAGGCTTCTTGGGAGCTTGGGGCACCTTAGGAGGATTCTAGAGAGAGTAGGGCAGAGGTTGGACGAACTCCAAGGGATTTTATTGAGGATTAAGTGGGAGCTTGGGTGGGTTTATATAGGAAAGGTGAGAGAATTCTTTATTATTTAGGTTTGGGACCCCTTATATTAAAATAATCCAATCCACAAACCATCCCATGGTATTTGCCCATGGTTTCTGGAAAAGGAAATAGGAAAACAATATTTTACAAGTCCAAGGTCCGAACTTATTAAAAAATTAGGGTTGCTTATGTGGAGGTGAGTCACACTCCCATGGAAATTAATTTAAAAAGGCAAAGTGTTGAATAAGTCTTGAGGGCTCCATTAATGCTTTGAAAAGTAAGTCAAACAAACCCAAAACCTCATTATTTTAATAGTAAAACACATATTGGACTAACATAAGGATTATGTTATTTTATTACATCACCATTGGGTCATTATGATGTCATAAAACACATTATATATTTAAATGGTATTTAATTTTTACCCAAAAATTTGACTGTCTCAGGAAATTATGAAAAATTCACCATTGGATAATTTCGACATCCTGATTCCAAAAATAATATTTATTTTATCTAAATAATCTTCTAAATATGTGAATTTTCACTTTTAAAATAAAAACCGACATTTATAAAAATTCACAGGTTTTGACAGAAACGGCTTTCAAACCTTAATAAAAATTTTAATTGCATTCATAAAATTATAAGATCATTTATATTTAATAAAAATTAATTAAATAATAAAAATAATATTTTATTAAAATATTATTTAATTCAAAAATCCTTTAATTTAATAAAATATAATTCTTAATTAAATAATAACTAAAAACACCATTTGTACTTTAAAAACTAATTACAATGTATCAAAAATGACTAGAAATTATATTCATTATTATATAAAAAAATAATGTACATGAACATGGTGCTACTTATTTGTTACATAACCCCTTAAAATAGCCTCATAAGACCTAAGGGTAAGGTGTGTGATGGTGACAGACTCTTGGGGCGGCTCGGATAACATCGCTCGAGTGGTAATTTCAATCAACTTCCACTTTTCCCGTAGACGATCACGTTCGAGCTTGACTTGATGAAGCTCAGTTTGGTCTTGGTCAAGGGCAAAGCCCAAAGACACCACCTCTTTTCCGAGCTCTGACAAATGGGCTTCGTAAGGGGAAATTCTACTGGATGAGGCCATCGCTTCCTTTGTCTGAGTAGAAATAGGTTCGTTAAAGGCTTATATTTATACTACTCAGATGATCACTGTTCAACGGCTATAAAAGTAACGGTCACAAATCTTAACGTAAAACTAAAGAACTTGACATCTTATAAAAACATTTTTCATAAAGAAACATTTAACTGGATCAAGAGGTATTTTCTATTAATGAAACTTTGGGTCGTTACAGGTAATAGAAAAATAAAACAAATGAACTAGAAACAATGTCAAAGAATTAAAAAGTGGAATTTTCCTCTTGAACCAAACTTCCTTGAGAGCCTCCTTAAGGGATAAGATTTAGTCTTTTTAGGAGACCAAGGCATTCTGGACATGGGTGAGGAGGTTGGGAGGGTATTGGAATAGAATTTGGAGAAGGCACAAGGCTTGAGAATAGTAAAGAGAAGAGGGAGTGAGAGGGGGTTTTATAGTGGAGGGTAGAGGGTATTTATAAATATAAAATTAATTAATTTGTTATTTCCCCACAAGATAAGGAATTGTGAGTCTTCATTGACCGAGAATAGTAATTTTATCATGTGAGTTCAAACCAAGTGGTCCTGCATCACTTGTGATATCATGACTAGTGTATTTAACTTATATACGGCATTTTACCATATTACACCATTTTTCAAAAATTCAAGTATTTTAGATAAATCCCAACAATTCACCCCAACCAATTTTTGATGTGTAGAATCCAAAAATGAAATCCATTTTCAAAAAATAATTTTATATATCTGATTAATTTAATATTTAATTAAAATTATAATCTATGCTAAAACAACAGTCTTAGAACATTTATTTACTTATTCCAAAGCATAGGTATATCATACTTTCACTTGAATATTATTTATATACTATCATAGGAAATGTTACTATTCATTAGGGTATATAACTATTCATAAGGGTATGTTACTATTCATAAGGGTTGGTAACTATTCACCAAAAATTATGTTTTTCTTATTGGTCTCCAAATAACTTACTGATCACAACCGTGTATGTCAGATTTTAAAAATTCACATTGCATAAGTGACAAACATATGTTTTAAGGGTCATATTGAACATAGTATTTAATTATGTTATGATTTCATGTGATAATGACATATTTATATAAAAATAATTTCCATTGAAAAATATTGAGTTGTTATATTCTTCTGCCCTACAGAAATGTTTCCCTTGAAATTTCATTTTATAAACTATGCCAAAAATAGATGGGGTACATTCCTTTAATTACATCCTCTAGTTTCAATGTTTACTCTTCTTACTTATGTTTTATCCATAGTACCTTGACCAGATGAGTAGTCTTATTGTGTAGAACTTTGTCTCTACGATCCAAGATTTTCACTGTCATCTCCTCAAAGGAAAAATCATCCTCCAACTTTACCACCTCTGAAGACAGTACATGTAAAGGGTCTGATATGTACTCCCTTAAGAAGGATACATTAAATACATCATGTACTTTAGACATGGTAGGTGTAAGTTCCAATCGATAGGCCATAGCTCCAACTCGATCAAGGATCTCGAAGGGGAAGATATACCTGGGACTTAGCTTTCCTTTCTTCCCAAACCTCATGACCTTATTCCATGGAGAAATGCATATAAATAATAGGTCTCCAACTTTTAATTCAAAGTCTCATCTATGTTTATCCACATAAATCTTCTATTGACTTTGGGCTACCTTGATATGCTGCTAAATGGTCTTCACCACCTCCACTATTTCTTCATCCATTTCAGGTCCTAGCATCTCACCATCACTGAATTAATCCCAACATGATGGTGTTCTCCACCTTTTCCCATAAAGGGCATCATATGGTGCCATTTTTATTCTCGAGTGGAAAGTGTTGTTGTAGGATAATTCAACTAGTGGAAGATGTTGGTCCCATTCGCCTTTGAATTCGATAGAACATGCTCTCAACATGTCTTCCAGTGTCTGAATAGTCCGCTCAGATTGGCCATCAATTTGAGGATGATATGCCATACTAAAGTTCAGTTCACTGCTTAGAGAATGTTTGATACATTTCCAAAACATCGAGGTGAATATAGGATCATGTTAAAATACAATAAATGGTGGTACTTCATTCATCCTTACTACTACTTTGATGTAAATCCATGAAAGTTGATCCAATGAGAAGTCCTCTCAAATCCCGGTAATGTGAGTTGTCTTTGTAAGATGATCCACAACATTCAATATAGCATTGTTTCCTCTTTATGTCCTTAGAAGTCCAGTGAAAAAGTCCATGGTATTCTTCTCCCACTTCCATGATAGTATGGCTAGTGGTTGCATCATCCCCTTATAATTTTTCCTCTCATCTTTCACTTGTTGACATACCAGGCTCTTTCAAGTAAATTTTGCAATATCCCTTTTCATATTGTCCCACCGAATGTTTTCTCGGAGATCTCAATACATCATTGTGCTACCAGGGTGTATAATGAAATTCGATCTATGACCATCATCGAATAGTTCCATCGTTAGCTCAATAATAGTGTGAACACAAAGCCTCTTCCCAAATTTCAAAAATCCACCTTCATATGAGAAGTCAGTCAACTTTCCATCATTTATAACTTTTTCTTTTGAAACTCCTCATCAAAATACTGAGAACATTTTATCCTTTCAAATAAATGGGTTAAATTTCTTGATAATTCCCACATCCACCTTTACTAGATCTAAGAACAAAGGATCCCTTTCAACTCCCATCTTGTTCATAAATCTATGATCCTTTCTGGTAAAAGTATCTTCTACCTTATTTGCCTTCCCTGGGTGGTAGTGTGTTGTGCAATCATAATCTTTCAGTATCTCAGTCCATATTCTTTATCTAATATTGAGTTATTTTTGTAAGAATATATATCTAAAACTCTTATAATTTGTATATATATCACTTTTTTTTCATAGAGGTAATGTCTTCATGTCTTCAGCGAAAAGATTACCGATGCTAACTCAAGATCCAGAGTTAGATACTTGTGTTCATGAATATTTAGCTTCCATGATTCATAGGCAATCAATAAATCATTCTGCATAAGTACACAACCACGTGCATTCTTTGATGGATCTCTATAGATAACAAACCCATCATTCGCCGATGGTAGGGTTAGAATAAGAGTGTTCACTAAACTCCTCTTCAATTCTTCAAAACATTCTTCACATTCCTTTTTCTATACAAACATAACCCCTTTTTGTGATATTGGTCATTAGGTTGGATAAACGGGAGAAGATATAAACAAATCACCGATAAAAACCTGCTAAACCAATAAAACTATGTTCCTCAGTTACGTTCATTGGAGTAATCCATTATTGTACATACTTTTTCATCATAGTATCAACAAATATTCCATCCTTGGAGACAATGTGTCATATAAAGGAAACAGATTAGTGTTAACAATCACACTTTCTAAACTTCCCATATAATTTAATTTTTCTAAGTGTCTTCGGGATAGTACACAAGTGATTTTCATGATATTAACATATTTTATAGTATACTAGGATTTCATCAATAAACACAACTACAAATTCATCAAGATAATCCCTGAAAACATCCATGAAGATAGATGCTGAATTAGATAGGACAAAGGCATTATTCTAAACTCATAATGCCCGTACCTATTTCGAAATGGTGTTTTTGGAATGTATTCCTTCCTCTCATGAAACTGATGATATCCATATCAAAGATCAATAATAGAAAAATATTGGGCTCTGTGAAGTGGATAAAATAAATCATCAATTTGTGGCATAGGATACATATTATTTATTTTAATAGCATTGATCCCTTTGTAGTCAATGCACAACCTCATAGACCCATCTTTATTCTTTAAGAAATGAACAGGGGCTCCCCATTGAGAAATGATCGGGTAAATAAATTCCTTATCACTCAATTACACTAGTTTTTTATTTAATTATAATAACTCAATAGTGGCTATTCTATAAGGGGTCTTTGGTATGGGCCTTGAACAGGAATTCAGCCAATGGAAAACACAATTTCCCTCTCTAGAGTATATATAGGTAAATCCTCTAGAAATACATAAACGTGTTCTTTCACAATAGCTATGTCCTCTATTTGTACATTCTTCTCCTTATCCATATTTATTTCATTCCCTTCCTCCCCAATAATTGAATCCAACATATCTACTGTAGGAGGATCTACAAGAGAATCACATTGTGAGGTTTCTTCTTTAAAAATAATGGATTCTACATCATTCTCAAAAATTGTAACTTCCTTCATCTTGCAATAGATCTTCGCATCATAATTTGATATCCATTCCATACCGAGAATTATATCATATTCAACCATGGGTATGATGATATGGTTAGAAACTAAAGAAAATTTAGGTTTCACAAGGGGGACTAATCGACATTCCATTATTGCAATGACACATCCGCTAAGAGTTTTGACTGATAACTCCCTTATTAAATAAAATTGGACATATATAATTTTCTAGGAAAATTGGGAAGATATAAATGAATGTAATGATATAGAATCAAATAAAGTATTGGATAAGTTTGAGGAAACAATTAAATTACCTGCCACCACATCATTATGAAATTCAATATTAGCAGTTGGGATCGCATAAATTTTTTCCTAAAATCTTAGCCTTTTCTATTGCATATTTCCTTAACTCTTTGGAAAGTCATTATCATAGTGTCCGATCTCCTGAAAATTATATCATTCAACATTAATGGCGTCTTTATTCTGCTTTCAATCACCAGCAAGATGGCCATTTTGACCACATTTGTAGCATAATCCTTTTCCCATTAAGCACACCCTAGGGAAATTCCTTCCACAATTATCAGAGGGTGGAAATTCAACTCTTCATGTCTTCCCTGTTTCCTTATTTCCTTTCCCCGAGTTTTCAGAAGCCCTCTTCTTTTCTAGAATTCCCTTAAAGTCATAAGAATTAGATAATTCTTTTTCTATCTTGATATAACATGAAACTGTATACTCATATGATGAAAAAATTTGGGAGACCAGTTCCCGCTATAGGAATGGCTTTAGGCCATCAAGGAATATATCAATTTTGCTCCTTGGATTTCTTATATAGTCTACACCATGTCGTTCTAACTTTGTGAAGTAATCTTTGTACTTTGAAACATTCTCATTATCCTTCTACCTCAGATTTATGAATTTTCTCCCCACATCCACTCTCTATTCAGGAGGAAATTATTTCTCTAGGAATATTTCTTTAAAATCTCTACATTCTGTCTCTTCTATATCTTCCTCCTCCTTTGTGTTTTGTATTAATGACCACCACTTATCCGCTTCTCCCGATAGACAATAAACACCCAAGACAACCTTCTATCTTTTTTTACAACCCAAATCAAGAAATATCTTCTCAGGGGATCTTATTCACTACTCATCTACCAATGGGTTTGTAGTCCCATTGAATGATGGAGGTTTTTGTCACATAAAGTGATCTAGCATAGCTCCTCCATGTGTTGGATCTAGATGCTCCATATGGGTAAGGATATTATTCATAACCTGAGTAAGTTTTCCCAGTATGTTTTTGAGTTTCTCATCACCAGTCACAGCACTAGATCCAACATCATTATCCTACATCGGAGGAAAACTCCTACAGGGGACATGTAAGTTAATGCGGCTTCTATTCCTTACACTAGGAACCATTTCTAGATAATGGAGTACACTATATTAGATTAAAAATCATAATTCATAATATTAAATTAACAAAATACTTAGTAAAAATTGAAATCCTAGGCATGACTAATCCCATAATCACAAAAATGGTTTCATTGAGGATAATGTTACATTTAAATCCTTCATAATGGATTGTAAAAGAATGTGTGTAATCCTAAGCATATCCCCAGGAGTGTCGTAACCAAGAGTGCGGCAAGGCGTGTGGTCATGAACGAGTTCCTATTTGAGTCTAGCTCAAATTGGAGTTTTCAGGTTTTACCCCTAGATACATTTGTTCCAGAGTAGCCTCTACCTGCTCGTATTCATACAGAGATGTATTGCATGAAAGATCCACATAATCTATTCCATAACAAAATACCATTACATTAATGTATGTTTACCCTCAAAAATATCTTAGGGACTCTTTCCTAATCAACGTTTTCTAAATCTGGTTTCCAAGTTTTCTACTAAACATCCTTGAATACCAACTGTAAGGACCCGACCCCAGTTGCCGGGAGCCGGTGCCTTATGGGTATAAAAACAAGGAATAAGCATACTGAAGGACAAATTAGTTTAGTATTATTTGAAAAATGATACATAAATTAGTTTATCATTACATCATGAAGGAAAAAATAGCACTACTTTATTCCACTATAAACACCCATGACTCCTAGATTACGCTTTCAAGAAAATCATAATTTACTTCTTCGTGCCCTGTTGAAATGAAAAATAAGAAAGGGGTGATCACAAATGATCAATAAGAGTAAGAAATACAAAAACATATAATATTAAAATTAGACATGGTGAATAATTGAAATCACATGCCTTTAAAAATAAATTTGAACATAAAATGGAAGGAATATGAGATGAGTACATATTGCCATAATATAACAAAATCAGGGGTATTCTACTAGTAAAATAACCACATGAACTTTAAATTACTATCTTCAAAATTAGGTAAGTGTATATTCTCGACATTTTGAAACATTTTTTGAAGGCCTCGGCCAAGACGTCTAACAATTGAGGCCATGTCCAAAATCCATATATCACATTAGGAAAGGTGTAACACCCGAGATTTTTATGAGTAATATTTTGTTTTTATATAATCAAAGGAATATTTCACTACACACTTTCTTGGCTTACTTTACACGCAATCACGACCTTCCTCGATAGCTTGCGTCGTACGCAATACTGAGTTTCACTAAACAACGATATGCTATTAAAATATTATTAAAACTAGCCGTTATGAATAGTAATAACCACTTTTTGAAATTTTATAAATTTTATTTTTCAAAATGGACTTCATTTTTGGATTCGGAATACCGAAATTAGCCTAGGGTGAAATTTTGGTATTTTTCTGAAAACTTTCAATTTTTGATGAATAGTGAAACCACTAAGTGGTAGGTTAAAAACTGAATTTTGCATAAAACTTAATTTTACCGCTTCTGTGAATGGAATTTTGAAAATCCGACATACACGGTTGATATCAGTAAGTAAAATGTGGTTCAATGAGATAAAAATAATTTTTTGGCGAATAGTAACTGTTTACTTTTTTTACCGCGGTTAATAGTAAATAGGGTAACTAAGGGTAAATATGATATTAATATTACCCTAACACATGTCCTAATTCTATTGGACAAGTGTAATTCGACCAAAAACAAACTTAGGAATAAAATATGACCATTTAGGCCCACTTGGATTAGATTAGGACATTTATTATTAATTTATTTAAAGAAAGGTTAAAATAGTTAAAATCAATGTTTAATAAGTAAATCATTTTTAATATGGGGTTATACATAAGATAAATTCGACTATAAATATTCATTAGAAAGATAAAAAGATTTCCTACATAATGGGATTTTATTTGTAATTTTTAGACATTAAATAAGTTAATTTATTTATGACACAATGATGATGCAATAATTATCTTATTAATGAAATATTGACATAATTGATGTTATAAACACCAAAATAAATGTAATTTGAGACTTTTTATGAATTCCAATAATTTTCTAGGTTACTATGATATATTAGTGTTGATTTAATCAACTTGGTTCGAACATATAATTCTGTTATGACTTTCACAAAAATCATATATCAAATAGTGTCAAAATTGAAAAAAAATAGTTTTTAAATCAAATATTATATTATTAATTGTTATTTTATTCCTAAAAATCTACGGTTCGGCCAAATGACTTAGATAAGGATATATATATTAATAATAAACAATTTGGGGTTCGTTTGGCATGTTATTGTAAGTGTATTAACCATATAGTGAAAGAAAACAAAAAGACATGGTAAAAGTTAAATTATTTAACTTAGAGTTAAATCTAATTGATAAGGTTAAACTAATATCCCAAACATGTCTAAATCCTATTGGTTGATATGATTTCGACCCTTCCCCACTTTAGCTTCGAAATAAGACCCTTTGGAACCATTATAAATAGATTTTGACTATAATATAAAATAATATTTTGAGATATTCCTAAGGTGCCCCTCTCCCCCCTTATAAAAGGGCACCTCCTCCCCCTCCTCCTCACACCAATTTGAGCACTCAAGCTAGGACAACCCCTGCCATGTTCTCCTCTCCACTTCCCTAGAATAATCCTAGAGGTCCTGGTCTTCTTCAAAGACCAATCTTAGTTCCCTAAGTGGAGGATTCAAAGAGGTGTTCCAAAGAAGAGGTAATATCCATTACCAATCTTTTCAATTTCTTTCTTCTTCAACTTCTTCTTCTTTAGTTGTTTCATGATAAAGTAATAACATCAGTATTACTTACATACTTATATGTTATTATAAATATGAAACAACCCTAATTCACCTTCTATCCATCCTACGGAAAAATGAAATCACCGCGCGTGCGTACGTACGGAATACCGTCTCCACGCCGTGGTGTAATCTATTTTCCACCATCACTTTACAAGGATGGGTATAATGGTGTAATGAGTAACTATTTATGATTATTATAAAGTAATATTGATACTGAAATAATATATATATACTCCAATACAATTCCATGATCATAGGAACGATATCATCACTCGTGCGTACGTACGGAATACCGTCTCCACGATGTGATGCGACTCGTTCTACATGATCATCATTACATAGTAATTATATAGATGAATTGAATGAATAAATATGATATATGTTACACTAATACCATTATGGATATAAGGTATCTATAACCTTAAAAGAAGAATAAGAATGTATTCGGAAAAACACGCATAAGAACAAAAGGCAATAAAGACCCGAGTAACAAGTAACAATGAAATATTACTAACAAGAAGCTAAGAATATGACCATATATGATATCATATCAATATGTATGACTCTGGAATAAGTCAATAACATTATTTAAACCATTATACAGGATCTTTGTACATGTACAAAGCAAATCGGACCTAAGGTAAGGGAAATATCACAATCTCATTTTTATCCGAGATTGTTTATACTTTGAAATTTACTAGGGTGTATTTTATCATCCACATCCATGTTTCCTCAATATGTAATGTTATTTCCATCCACCAAAAATTTTTTAAATCAAATTTTACCCTTCGGTGAGTTCTTAGTAAAGAATATGAAAGGAATCTTTTGTCGTTTTTCGTACGAGGTAATTTTTGACTTTTCCGACAAAAGTACGAAGAATGTTTTATTTAACTTATACGGAAAGAATGGATTTTTAAAACATTATTTCCAAGAATCATTCTTTATAATTTTTCAACTTTATTTTTAATCAACTTCTTTTATTTTATAATTGTATGACATGTTAAGAAAAGAAAAGTGTTTTTGAAGTAGAAAGGATATTTTCCTCAAGAATGGAGTTCAAATGTTTTATCAAAATTATTTTCCGTCTAAGATAATATAGGGTTCTGTTTTTATCCCTATTATTACATTGATTTGATTATTTTGTGAGGGAATTATTTTTATGAAGTCATTTACCTTATATGATTTGTTTTATGATGTCATGATGTTTCAAGAATCCCATTTTTTTTACATGTGTTATGCGATGATGTATGATTTATGATTATGTGGCACACATAAGAAAGGATTCATTATAAGATGGGTGGGACCTATATCTCCCTCCAATGCATTGGGTAAAGATTTTATAACTCATGAGATAGACATGGCTGGAACGGAAGGTTATTTCGGTTCAGTGATACAGGACTGAAACGAGGAGTGAACTCGGTTCAGAAAGGGACTTTGTCCACTAAGATAGTCTTGGCAATGAGTCATGACTAACGAGAAATGATTTTCCATGATTATGTGTGCATGCCACAAAGTTTCAAGTTTTATGTTATGATTATGGGGATCTCATTTTCACTTCTATGATTTGTTCCATGTTAAGATATTATGATCTCTTTTGCAGGTTATGATTTTCAAAAAGATATGATGTGATTTTTATTTCTTTTATTTTCCCTTGCTGAGAATTTGAGCTCACCCTTTTATGTTTTCTTTTCCCCAGGTCAGGAAGATGGATATTAAGTAGAATATGCTAAAAGGGACCCTAGATATGATGAAATAAATGGGAGACACTGTAGAAGATTTATGAACCAGTTGTTTATGTTTCCCAGTTTGTAAAGACACTATACCTATACGGTCCTTTGTGGTTTTGTCATATGTTGTAATAAGTGTGCTTCAATTTTGAAGTATTAACAATGTATGTAAAGTATGGGTCGTTATAGTTGGTATCAGAGGAAAGGTATAGTCAACCTTTGGAAACTAGGATGTGAAAGCCTTAGTAAGAACCCTAAGGATAAGTCTAAGCATAGAACACAATATTAGTGTTTTAGAAATGGCCATGAATACCCTAGGATAAAACCTTAAGTGTGAAATTTTATCCTTGATTATGTGGTTTTCCTATTATAATTAGTGTTGCTCACACTATTCTTCTTGGTTTTAGTCAATGGCTGGAACCTGAAGGAACCGTGTTAATGCGGAATGCGATGGGCAATGCAATGATTGTCCCCCTGAGCAACCAAACGATATGGGAGCTGGAATGCAAAATCTTGTAGCCATGCTCACACAACTTTCTCAAGCTATGAATCATGCAGGACTTCCAAACGAGCAAAGGAAGGAGAAACATTCTGTTGAATCCTTCATGAGGCAGCGTCCACCTTCTTTCAGCGGGTCTACTGATCCATTAGTTGCTGAACAATGGATTAGTACTACTGAAAAGATATTTTCAGTTCTTCAATGTTCTGAGCATGATAAAGTCATCCTAGCAGTGTATCGTTTGGAAGGACATGGTGATCAATGGTGGAATCTTATTAAGAATACGAAGTAAAGGGATGAAATTGAGTCTATGGAATGGGACGAGTTCAAGAACTTATTTTTCAATAAGTACTTCCCTCGTATTCTCCAAACAAAGATGGAGAAAGAGTTTCTTGAACTGAAGCAAATGGATGATGAATCTGTTGGTACCTTTGAAGCAAATTTTACAAGACTTGCAAGGTACGCTTCTGGTATTATTATCCAACCTGAGAGTAAGATCGATCGATTCTTTAGTGGCTTAAAACCAAGTCTTCGAAGTGCATTAGCCATAAGGGACTTCAATAGCTATGAGGAAATCGTTCGATGTGCTCTCAAAGTCGAGATGGAGATTGGAGTAACCCATCAGTCACATGGGTTTGATAAGAAGAGGAAGATGGAATTCAAAGAAAAATCTAAAGAGCACACGGAAAAGAAGATGAGCTTTTACTTATGCTCAAAGTGTGGAAAGAAACATGGAGGGAGTTGTCTTAATGGGACAAGTAAATGTTTTAAATGTGGAAAGGATGGTCATCGGGAATTTGAATGCCGTGATAATGGGAAGAAGATGTCTAATGACGCAAACAAAGGAAGGGATACACAGAATGAACCTACTACACTTCAATGTTTCAAGTGCAAGGATATGGGGAATTATGCCAATCAATGCCCAAATCCAAGGGTTGATGATGATGGTCGACGTCAACAAAATCTTAAGGCTAAAGACAATGTAAAGTCACATGCAATTTCTATCAGTGATGTGGAGTACGATAACGAAGTGGTGAAAGGTACACTTACCATCCACTCTAAAGTAGCAAATGTTTTATTTGATTCTGGATCCACCCACTCTTTTATTTATAAAGAATTTTCTAAGGGTATCACCGTGTTACCTCAACAATTAGATGTTGAGTTAGCTGTGACAACACCTAATGTCACAACAGTCACATCAAAAGTTTATAATTCTTCTCCGATCGAAGTTTGTGGGAAAGTGCTTCCTACAAATCTTGTGATCCTTCCTTTAGTGGAATTTGATGTGATTCTTGGCATGGATTGGCTTTCTCTACATGGAGCTCATATCAATTGCCAAAGAAGGGAAGTCACATTTCATATTCCAGATCAATCTACAATCGTCTATCAATGCAAGGATGAACATAACCTTCCAGTGGAAATTCCTTCCATCTTATGGGTCTTGATTCCACTAAATGAAGGTCATTTATCTCAAATGGTTGGTGAGAAACTCACGATTAAGAATATGCCCATTGTACGGGAGTTTGATGATGTCTTTCTGGAGGAATTACCGGGTCTTCCACCAAATCGTGAAGTTGAGTTTTCAATAGAACTCGTACCGGGTTCTTTGCCTATTTCAAAGACACCTTATAGAATGGCCCCAATTGAGTTGCAGGAATTGAAGAAGCAACTCCAAGAGAATCTTGATAAGGGATTCATACGCCCTAGTGCGTCACCTTGGGGAGCACCTATTCTATTTGTTAAGAAGAAAGATGGATCAATGAGACTCTGCATTGATTATCGAGAACTTAACAAGATCACTATCAAGAAAAAATATCCTCTCCCACGCATTGATGACTTATTTGACCAACTACGCGGAGCTCAATACTTTTCCAAGATTGATCTTCGTTCAGGGTATCATCAATTAAGGGTCAAAAGGGAGGATATACCAAAGACAGGTTTCCGTACAAGGTATGGACACTATGAATTTATAGTGATGCCATTTGGTCTTACTAATGCCCCTGCTATCTTCATGGATCTAATGAATAGAGTCTTTAGAGACTATCTTGATCAATTTGTGGTAGTCTTCATAGACGATATTCTTGTCTATTCACAGAGCAAGGAAGAGCATGAATATCACTTGAGAATTATATTGAAGACCCTGAGAAAGGAGAATCTTTATGCCAAATTTACCAAGTGTGAATTTTGGCTTCAAAAAGTTGCATTTTTGGGTCACATGATCTCAAAAGAGGGGATATCTGTGGATCCAGCAAAAACAGAGGTTATCAAAAGATGGTCAAGACCAACAACAGTAACTGAGATCCGAATTTTTCTTGGTTTGGCTGGATATTATCGAAGTTTTGTAAAGGATTTTTCACGATTATCTAATTCACTCACCAAGTTGACTCGGAAAGGAGTTAAGTTTGTTTGGACAGAGGAATGTGAAGAGAATTTCAAGGAGTTGAAAAGAAGCTTATCCAGTGCACCTGTGCTCACACTGCCTTGTAGTGGAGAAAGGTTTGTGATCTACAGTGATGCATCCAAGAAGGGATTGGGGTGTGTTCTTATGCAAAATGATATGGTGATAGCTTATGCCTCACGACAGTTGAAAATACATGAGCAAAATTACCCAACTCATGATTTGGATTTGGCTGCGGTAATCTTTGCATTAAAGATTTGGAGGCATTACCTTTATGGTGAAAGGTGTGATATTTATACTGATCATAAAAGTTTAAAGTATATTTTCACACAAAAGGAGTTGAATATGCGTCAAAGAAGATGGTTGGAGCTGATTAAGGATTACGACTGCTCAATCCATTACCACCCTGGGAAAGCAAACAAGGTGGCAGATGCATTAAGTCGACAAGACCATGCTAGTTTATCCATGATGAGGATCACAAAAGATCCAATATTTATGGATTTACAAAGGATGGATCTTGGAATTATAATGGAAGGGGGAAATCTTATCTTTCTCAAATGAATGTTCAACCATCTATACATGTGAAGATTAAAGAGGCACAGAAAGAAGATGACGAGTTACAAACGAAGGTGAGAAATGTTCCTGAATTCAACCTTGATTGTGATGGGATAATAAAGTTCAGGAATCGGGTTTGTGTTCCTCCCATCCCCGAATTAAAGAAGGAGCTGCTGGATGAGGCTCATAGTTCATCATTCTCTATTCATCCTGGAAGCACGAAGATGTATAGGGACCTGAAAGAGTACTTCTGGTGGGATGGCATGAAAAGAGATATTCCTGAATATGTCTCTCGATGTTTGGTTTGTCAACAAGTTAAAGCTGAGAGACAGAAGTCTAAGGGGATGTTACAACCATTACCCATACCCGAATGGAAATGGGAAAACATCACTATGGACTTTGTCACATGACTTCCTAAAACATCCAAAGGCAATAATGTTATCTGGGTCATAGTTGATTGTCTTACAAAGTCTGCACACTTCATTGCAATTAGAGAGGATTTATCTCTAGATCATCTTGCGAGGATATATGTAAAGGAAGTGGTAAGATTTCATGGAGTACCACTTTCTATTATATCTGATCGGGATCCGAGATTTACCTCGAAGTTCTGGCGAAGTCTTCAGCATACTCTGGATACAGAGTTGAGTTTCAGCACTGCTTATCATCCCCAGACAGACGGTCAGTCTGAGAGAACAATTCAAACCCTAGAAGATATGTTGAGAGCTTGCTCTATGGATTTCAAAGGAGGTTGGGATCAACACCTAACTTTGGTGGAATTTTATTTTAATAATAGCTTTCACTCCAGTATTCAGATGGCTCCTTATGAAGCTCTCTACGGAAAGAAATGCAGGACTCCAACTTGCTGGGATGGAGATGGGGAAATAAAGCTATTAGGACCTGATCTCGTTGATGAAATGGCAGAAAAGGTCAGATCTATTCAACAACACATAACAGCAGCTCAGAGTCGACAGAAAAGTTATGCCGACAACCGAAGAAAAGACCTAGAGTTTGAAGTGGGTGATAAAGTGTTCTTACGAATATCTCCCCGGAAGAGGGTTATGAGATTTGGAAAGAAGGGGAAGTTGAGCCCTAGATATATCGGTCCTTTCGAAATATTGGATCGTGTTGGGAAGGTAGCTTACCGATTGGCGCTTCCACCGAATCTCTCTCAAGTTCACGATGTGTTCCATGTATCTCTCCTGAGAAAGTACATACCAGATCCTTCACATGTACTCAGCTCAGAAGTTGTACCGCTCGAGCAAGATCTTTCTTATGAAGAACAGCCGATAGAGATTCTGGATCGTAGCGAAAAAGTCCTACGAAACAAGACCACTCGATTGGTGAAAGTTTTATGGAGGAACCACCAACTTGAAGAAGCTACGTGGGAGCTTGAGGATATGATGAGGGAGAAGTATCCTCATCTGTTTATTACAAAGTGACGAATTTCGAGGGCGAAATTCTTTTTAAGGGGGGGAGAATGTAACACCCGAGATTTTTATGAGTAATATTTTGTTTTTATATCATCAAAGGAATCTTTCACTACACACTTTCTTGGCTTACTTTACACGAAATCACGACCTTCCTCGATAGCTTGCGTCGTACGCAATACTGAGTTTCACTAAACAACGATATGCTATTAAAATATTATTAAAACTAGCCGTTATTAATAGTAATAACCACTTTTTGAAATTTTATAAATTTTGTTTTTCAAAATGGACTTCATTTTTGGATTCGGAATACCGAAATTAGCCTAGGCTGAAATTTTGGTATTTTTCTGAAAACTTTCAATTTTTGATTAATAGTGAAACCACTAAGTGGTAGGTTAAAAACTGAATTTTGCATAAAACTTAATTTTACCGCTTCTGTGAATGGAATTCCGAAAATCCGACAGACACGGTTGATATCAGTAAGTAAAATGTGGTTCAATGAGATAAAAATAATTTTTTTGTGAATAGTAACTTTTTACTTTTTTACCGCGGTTAATAGTAAATAGGGTAACTAAGGGTAAATATGATATTAATATTACCCTAACACATGTACTAATTCTATTGGACAAGTGTAATTCGACCAAAAACAAACTTAGGAATAAAATATGACCATTTAGGCCCACTTGGATTAGATTAGGACATTTATTATTAATTTATTTAAAGAAGGGTTAAAATAGTTAAAATCAAAGTTTAATAAGTAAATCATTTTTAATATGGGGTTATACATAAGATAAATTCGACTATAAATATTAATTAGAAATCTAAAAAGATTTCCTACATAATGGTATTTTATTTGTAATTTTTAGACATTAAATAATTTAATTTATTTATGACACAATGATGATGCAATAATTATCTTATTAATGAAATATTGACATAATTGATGTTATAAACACCGAAATAAATGTAATTTGAGACTTTTTATGAATTCCAATAATTTTCTAGGTTACTATGATATATTATTGTTGATTTAATCAACTTGGTTCGAACATATAATTCTGTTATGACTTTCACAAAAATCATATATCAAATAGTGTCAGAATTGATACAAAATAGTTTTTAAATCAAATATTATATTATTAATTGTTATTTTATTCCTAAAAATATAAGGTTCGGCCAAATGACTTAGATAAAGATATATATATTAATAATAAACAATTTGGGGTTCGTTTGGCATGTTATAGTAAGTGTATTAACCATATAGTGAAAGAAAACAAAAAGAAATGGTAAAAGTTAAATTATTTAACTTAGAGTTAAATCTAATTGATAAGGTTACAATAATTTCCCAAACTTGTCTAAATCCTATTGGTTGATAGGATTTCGACCCTTCCCCACTTTAGCTTCGAAATAAGTCCCTTTGGAACCATTATAAACCGATTTTGACTTTAATATAAAATAATATTTTGAGATATTCCTAAGGTGCCCCTCTCCTCCCTTATTAAAGGGAACCTCCTCCCCCTCCTCCTCACACCAATTTGAGCACTCAAGATCGGCCAAAACCTGGAATTTTCTCCTCTCCACTTCTCTAGAATAATCCTAGAGGTCCTGGGCTTCTTCAAAGACTAATCTTAGTTCCCTAAGTGGAGGATTCAAAGAGGCGTTCCAAAGAAGAGGTAATATCCATTACCGATCTTTTCGATTTCTTTCTTCTTCAACTTCTTCTTCTTTAGTTGTTTCATGATAAAGTAATAACATCAGTATCACTTACATACTGATATGTTATTATAAATATGAAACAACTCTAATTCACCTTCTATCCATCCTACGGAAAAATGAAATCACCGCGCGTGCGTACGTACGGAATACCGTCTCCACGCCGTGGTGTAATCTATTTTCCACCATCACTTTACAAGGATGGGTATAATGGTGTAATGAGTAACTATTTATGATTATTATAATTTAATATTGATACTGAAATAATATATATATACTCCAATACAATTCCACGATCATAGGAACGATATCGTCACTCGTGAGTACGTACGGAATACCATCGCCACGATGTGATGCGACTCGTTCTACATGATCATCATTACATAGTAATTATATAAATGAATTTAATGAATAAATATGATATATGTTACACTAATACCATTCTGGATATAAGGTATCTATAACCTTAAAAGAAGAATAAGAATGTATTCGGCAAAACACGCATAAGAACAAAAGGCAATAAAGACCCGAGTAACAAGTAACAATGAAATATTACTAACAAGAAGCTAAGAATATGACCATATATGTTATCATATCAATATGTATGATTCTGGAATAAGTCAATAACATTATTTAAACCATTATACAGGAGCTTTGGACACGTACAAAGCAAATCGGACCTAAGGTAAGGGAAATATCACAATCTCATTTTTATCCGAGATTGTTTATACTTTGAAATTTACTGGGGTGTATTTTATCATCCACATCCTTGTTTCCTCAATATGTAATGTTATTTCCATCCACCTAAAATTTTTTAAATCAAATTTTACCCTTCGGTGAGTTTTTAGTAAAGAATATGAAATGAATCTTTTTTCGTTTTTCGTACGAGGTAATTTTTGACTTTTCCGACAAAAGTACGAAGAATGTTTTATTTAACTTATACGGAAAGAATGGATTTTTAAAACATTATTTCCAAGAATATTTCTTTATAAGTTTTCAACTTTATTTTTAATCAACTTCTTTTAGTTTATAATTGTATGACATGTTAAGAAAAGAAAAGTTTTTTTGAAGTTGAAAGGATATTTTCCTCAAGAATGGAGTTCAAATGTTTTATCAAAATTATTTTCCGTCTAAGATAATATAGGGTTCTCTTTTTATCCCTATTATTACATTGATTTGATTATTTTGTGAGGGAATTATTTTTATGAAGTCATTTACCTTATATGATTTGTTTTATGATGTCATGATGTTTGAAAAATCCCATTTTTGTTACATGTGTTATGCGATGATGTATGATTTATGATTTTGTGGCACACATAAGAAAGGATTCATTATAAGATGGGTGGGACCTATATCTCCCTCCAATGCATTGGGTAAAGATTTTATATCTCTTGAGATAGACATAGCTGGAACGGAAGGTTATTTCGGTTCAGTGATACAGGACTGAAATGAGGAGTGAACTCGGTTCAGAAAGGGACTTTGTCCACTAAGATAGTCTTGGAAATGAGTCATGACTAACAAGAAATGATTTTCCATGATTATGTGTGCATGCCACAAAGTTTCAAGTTTTATGTTATGATTATGGGGATCTCATTTTCACTTCTATGATTTGTTCCATGTTAAGATATTATGATCTCTTTTGCAGGTTATGATTTTCAAAAAGATATGATATGATTTTTATTTCCTTTATTTTCCCTTGCTGAGAATTTGAGCTCACCCTTTTATGTTTTCTTTTCCCCAGGTCAGGAAGATGGATATTAAGTAGAATATGCTAAAAGGGACCCTAGATATGATGAAATAAATGGGAGACACTGTAGAAGATTTATGAACCAGTTGTTTATGTTTCCCAGTTTTTAAAGACATTATACC
The DNA here is from genome assembly GCA_963277665.1 of Viscum album. NCBI lineage: Eukaryota > Viridiplantae > Streptophyta > Magnoliopsida > Santalales > Viscaceae > Viscum > Viscum album. Next base: position 944,601,418 of record OY728129.1, read on the forward strand.
TATACGGTCCTTTGTGGTTTTGTCATATGTTGTAATAAGTGTGCTTCAATTTTGAAGTATTAACAATGTATGTAAAGTATGGGTCGTTATAAAAGGCCAAGACTAATTCCACATCTATTTGTTTCATGAGACCTACTGATGCATCAAAGGTATATAGCAAGCCCCACCCATCACATAATAAGCCCAATTAATTCCTCATATGAGTGGGGATAAATGTAAATAACATATAAAATCATATTGAAACAATAATATGAAATTTAACTATCTTTCCCCAATTATTAAAAATAATACACCAACCATTCCGTGTAATATGGTGAATGGTTTTAGGATAGATCATCAACAGCAGGGTTAGTCATAAACCATTAAATAAAATATTGTAGATGAATTAATAAATTACTAAACCCAATATTACATATGATTCAAAAAGAGCATTGAATCAAACATAAATACTCTTATAAAATCATTAAGCAATCTTGTGATAAATACTCCTTTATTGTTAAAAGAAGTATTGTTTTTGAAAATCCTTGTATGAAACTAAAAGTAAAGTAAGATAGTATTTTAATAAAAAAATATGTTTCTAGAAAGATAATGGTTTCCTAAGAAACAGATTATAGAGTGCCCTTGAAAATAGATATGAATTTGAGAAATTCAATTGAATCAGGCTTGTATTTTGGAAATAGTCTTGAAGGATTCTTTTAAAACATGTAACAATCCATAAAATATGGAAGGATTCTGGTTGGTGTACATATATAAAATACTCATATAGAATTTATGAGGAGTACATGAAACTATATAATAATTTCATAAAGGTAATTAGACAATGAAAGTAACTGGAATTAAAATCGACGTTCGGGTGGAAAACCCTTACCTTAACTCTGAACGTGTTCCGCTCTCAAACCTAAGCTCCTGGAATATAAAATTATACGTATTAATAACTTATTTAAGAACCTATTAGACATGTATAATAATTCTATTTAGGTCATTTATGTCCTTATTGATAAGTTATTGTTTTGAACTCTTTCTTTTAGGGGTGTTCATTTTCTTTATTTTCATATTCGGTTGACTTTTTTTTATGTATATGGAATGGATAAAAATCATCATAATTGAAATTATATAATATTTATGAACATAAATAGGTGTTATTGGTCGTTTATATAACTCATTTACATGGATTGAGGATGAATTATTATATATAACTTTAATGGTTTATGACTAACCAAATTTGGATAAGGAGAGGTAATACAAAAAGAAAACAAATGAACCAGAAAAGAAAGACAAATAATTGAAAAAATGAATTTACCTCTAGAAGAAAAATTCCTTGAAAGCCTCCTTAAGGGATATGATTTGGTTTTTTTATGATACCAGGGCTTTCTGGACATAGGAGAGGAGGTTGGGAGGGTATTTGGATAGAATTTGGAGAAGGCACAAGGCTTGAGAGGAGTGAAGAGAAGAGGGAGTGAGAGGGGTTTTTATAGTGGAGGGGAGAGGGGATTTCTTAATATAAAATTCTTTAATTTATTATTTACCCATAGGAATGGAATAGTGAGTCTTCCCTAACCAAGAATAGTAATTTTATCATTTGAGTTTGAACCAAGTGGTCTTGCATCACTTGTGATGTCATGAATAGTGTATTTAACTGAAATACGATATTTTACCATATTTCACTATTCATAAAAAATTCATGTATTTTTGAAAAATCCCAAAAATTCACCCCAACCATTTTTAGACGTGTAGAATATAGAAATGAAGTCCATTTTTCAAAATTAATTTTATAAATTTGATTAATTTAATATTTAATTATAATTATAATTCATTTTAAAAACAATAGTCTTAAAACATTTATTTACTTATTACAAAGAATAGGTATATCGTATATTCACTTGAATATTATTTACATGCTATCATAGGAAAGGTTACCATTCATTAGGGTATATAACTATTCATAATGGTATGTTACTATTCATAAGGGAAGGATACTATTCACCCAAAATCATGTTTTTCTTATTGGTCTCCAAATAACATACTGATCACAACCGTGTAAGTAAGATTTTCGAAATTCACATTGGATAAGTGACATACTTATGTTTTAAGGGTCACATAGAACATAGTAGTTAATTATGTTGTGATTTCATGTGATTATGACATATTTATAAGTAGTGAATTTCCATTGAAAATTATTGGGCTGTTGCATTCTTCACCCCTTTAGAAATTCCACCCTCTGAATTTAATTTTACAAACTAGGATAAAAATAGATGTGTACTTTTCCTTCATTACTTCATCCAATTCCCTTGTTCCCTCTTTATACATATGGTTTCACCATAGTACCTTGACCAGATGAGTAGTCTTTTTGCGTAGAACATTGTCTCTACGAAACCTGATTTTCACTGGCTGCTCCTCATAGGAAAGATCATCCTCCAATTGTACAACCTCTAAAGAAAGTACATGTGAATGGTTTAGTATGTACTTCCTTAATAGGGATACATGAAGGACATCGTGGTCTTTCTACATGGTAGGTGGAAGTGACAGTTGATAGGCCACAGCTCCCACTTGATCAAGGATCTCAAAGGGGCCGATATACCTGGGACATTGCTTTCCTTTATTCCCAAACCTCATGAACATATTCCATAGAGATATGTATAGAAATACCAGGTCTCCAACTATAAATTCAATGTTTGGTTGACTGTTATCCACAAAAATCTTCTTTCAACTTTGGGTTGCCTTGATATGATGCTTAATTGTTTTCACCTTCTACACCATTTCTTCGACCATTTCAGGTCCTAGCTACTTACCCTCATCGACTTCATCCCAACACACCAGTGTTCTGCACATTTTCACATAAAGGGATTCATATGGTGCCATTTGGATGCTCTAGTGGAAACAATATTTTTAGGAGAATTAAACCACTAGAAGATATTGGTCCCATTTTCCTTTGATTTCCATAGAACATACTCTCAACATACCTTCCAGGGTCTGAATAGTCTGATCAGATTTTCCATCAGTTCAAGGATGATAGGCCGTACTGAATTTTATTTCACTTCTTAGATCATGTTGGAGACTTTTCCAAACTTCTAGGTGAATCTAGAATCACGGTCGGATATAATTGAGAGTGGTACTTCATCTAGTCTTACCTCATCTTTGATGTAAATCCATGCATGTTGATCCAATGATAAGTCCTCTCGAATTGCGATAAAGTGAGTTGTCTCTGTAAGACGATCCACAATGACCCATACAACATTTTTTCCTCTAGATTTCCTTGGATGTCCAGTGACAATATCTATGTGAATGTTATCCTGCTTCTATGACGGTATGGGCACTAGATGCATCATCCCCTTAGACTTTTGCCTCTCTTCCTTCACTTGTTAACATACCAGGCACTTTGATATATATATTCACCAATATCACTTTTCATATTGTCCCACCAAAGGTTTTCATAGAGATATTGATACATCATTGTGCTACTAGGGTATATAGTGAAATTAGTTCTATTAGAATCATCCAATAGTTCCTTCTTTAGTTCAAGAATACCGGGAACTCAAATCCTCTTCCTGAATATCAAAACAACACCTTCATATGTAAAGTCATTCCACTTCCCATCATTTATATCTTTTATTTTCTTTTGAAACTACTCACCACCAGCCTTAGAAGATTTTATATTTTTGTGTAAAGAAGGTTTGGAAACCATTGGAAAAAGCTGTGTTGTGTTACCTTCCTTGATAATTCCCATATCCATCTTTACTAGATCCATGAACAAAGGATCCCTTTCAACTATCATCTTGTTTAGAACTCCATGATCCTATCTTCTCTAAACATCTGCAACCTTATTTTCATTCCCCAGGTGGTAGTGTATTGTGCAATCATAATCTTTGAGTAGCTCAGTCCATCTCCTTTGTCTCATGTTGAGTTGTTTCTGTGAGAATATATATCTAAAACTCTTATGATCTGTATATATCTCACATTTTACACCATAGAGGTAATGTATCCAAATCTTCAAAGGAAATATTACTATTTCTAAATCAAGATCATGAATTAGATAGTTTTGTTCATGAATTTTTAGCTTCTAAGATGAAAAATCAATCAATCGATCATTTTGCATAAGGACAAAACCAAGTCCTTTCTTTGATGCATCGCTATAGATAACAAACTCATCATTCCTGGATGGTAGGGTTAGGATCAGAGAGTTCACTAACACCCTCTTCAATTCTTCACAACATTCTTCATATTTATTTTTTCATACAAACTTAACCGTTTTTCATGTGAGCTTGGTAATTGGGTTGGCTAAATGGGTGATGTTCTGAACAAAATTCTGATAATAACCTACTAAACCAATAAAACTACGTACCAAAGTTATGTTCATTGGAGTAGGCCATTCTTGCATATCCCTTTTCCTCAAAAGATCTACAGATATTCCACCATTTGAGACAATGTGTCCCAGAAAGTAACCTGATTGGATCCAAAAATCACACATGCTAAAATTCCAATATAATTTATTTCTTCTAAGTATACTTAGGATAGTGCACAGGTGATTTTTATTATCTTCATAGATTTTAGAGTATACTAGGATATCATCAATAAACTCAACTACAAAGTCATAAAGATAATCCTTGAAAACTCTATTCATTATATCCATGAATATAGAGGGTTAATTAGTTAGTTCAAAATGAATTACTGTAAACTCATAATGCTCCTACCTAGTTCAAAATTTAGTTTTTGGAATGTCTTCCTGCCTCACATGCAGCTGATGATATCCAAATCAAAGATCAATCTTAGAAAAATATTGGGATTTATTAAGTTTATCAAATAAATCATCATTTCATAGTAGAGGATACTTATTGTTTATTGTAATAGCTTTTATCTCCCTATAGTAAATGCACAACCTCATAGGACCATCTTTCTTCTTTATGTAAAGAACAGGGGCTCCCCATAGAGAAACACTAGGCAGAATAAATCCCTTGTCACTCAATTCCTCAAGTTGATTCCTTAGTTCCACTAACTCCATATTGTCCATTCTATAATGGGTATTTGATATGGGCATTGAACCAAGAATTAAGTCAATGGAAAACTCAATTTCCCACTTTGGAGGATGTCCAAGTAAATCGTCTCGAAAGAAATCTACGTATTCTTTCACAAAAGGTATGTCCTCTATCTATACATTCTTCTCCTTAACAATATTTATTTCATTCCATTCCTCCCCAATAATTGAATTCAACATAGCTACTGGGGGTTGATATAAATGAAAATCACATGGTGAGGTTTCTGAAATAAAAATAAGGGATTCTACCCCATTCTAGAAAATTGTATCTTCCTTCTTCTTGCAATTGATATTCGCATCATAATTTGATAGCCAATTAATATCAAGAATTATATCATAGTCAACCATGGGTATAATGATAAGGTTAGAAACTAAAGAACATTTATGTGTCACGTGGGGGACTTATAGTCAGGCCTTTTTCGCAATGATACATCCACTAGGAGTTTTGACTGATAAATCCCTTATTAAAAAAATTATACATATCTAATTTTCCTGGAAAATTGGGAAGATATAAATGAATGTGATGATCCAGAATCCAATAAAGTATAGTCTATGTTTGAGGAAATGAATAAAGTACCTACCACCACATCAATATGAACTTCAATATTAGTAGTTGTGATCACATAATCTTGTCCCTTCTCCCTTGGCCTTTTTTGTTGTTTATTTCCTTGACGCTTTGGAAAATCATTATAATAGTGTCCCATATATCGACAATTATAACATTGAGAATTAATGGATTCTTTCTTCCCCTTGAAATAACTAGAAAGATGGATATTTTACCACATTTGAAGCATACTCCTTTTACCTTTAAGCATGCACCAGGATGTTTCCTTCCACAATTATCACAGGGTGGAAATTAAACTCTTCCCTTCTTTAGATTTTTCTTATATCCATTGCCCGATTTTTCAGTGGCCCTCTTCTTTTCTCACTTACCCTTAAATTCATTAGACTTAGAGATTTATTTTTTTGTCTTGATAGAACATGAATATATATCCTCATATGATGAAAAAATTTGGGAGACTAGTGCCCACTGGGGGAATGGATTTAGTTCATCAAAGAATCGATCAATTTTGCTCCTTGGATTTCATATGTATTCCACAACATGTCCTTCAAACCTTGTGAAGTTAGCTTCATACATGGCAACATTCTCGTCTTCCTTTTTCCTCAGATTCAAGAATTGTCTCTCTATATCTGCTCTTTGTTCAAGAGGAATGTACTTCTCTTTGATTATTTCTTTAAAATCTATCCATTTCATCTCTTCTATTTATTCCTCCTCATTTTTTTTGGATTAATGACCAACACTTTTCTGCATCTCCTAATATCCGATAAACATCCATGATGACCTTCTCTCTTTCATTATATCCCAAAGAAAGAAATATCTTCTCAAGGGAACTTATCCACTGCTCAGCAACCAATGGGTTTGTAGTCCCATTGAATGATGGAGGCTATTGTCACGTAAAGAGATCTAGAATAGCTCCTCCATGTGGTGGATCCAGATACTCCATATGGGTAAGGATATTATTCAAAACTAGAGTAAGTTGTCTCAGTATGGTTATATGTTCCTCCGCACTAGTCACAGTACTAGATCCAATATCATTATCATGCATCGGAAGAAAATCCCTATAGGGGACACGTGCATTCTTGTGGTTTCCATTCCTTCCACTAGGTGTCTTTTCAATATAATTTCATACACTAGATTAGGTTATGAATCATAATGTATAATTTTAACTTAACAAAATACTTAGAACAAATTGAAATCCAAGGCATAGTTAATCCCATAGTCATAAAAATGTTTCTTTGAGGAAAATTTTACAATTAAATCCTTCATAATGGCCTGTAAATAAAATGTGAATTATCTTAAGCATATCCCATTGGAGTGTCGTAACCAAGAGTGCAGCAAGGCTCATTTTCGTGCACTAGTTTCCGTTCTATTCTAGCTCAAATCGGTGTTTTTAGGTTTTACCCCTAGATACATATGTGCCAGAACCACCTCTACCTACTCATATCCAGAAAAGGATGTATTTCTTGAACAATCCACATAATATCTTCCGTACCAAAATATCAGGATGTTCATTTTTCTGAATCTAGTTTCCATGTTTTCTACTAAACCTCCTCTCATACGAACTGTAAGGAATCCACCCCGAATTCCTAGAGCCAGTGCCTTATTGGCATAAAAATAAGGAATAGTCATCTCGAAGGACCAAGTAGTTTAGTATTATTGGAAACAAGATACATAAATAAGTTTATCATTACATCATGAAGAATAGATCAATACTAATTTATTCAACTAAAAACGTCCATGACTCCTAGATTATGCTATCAAGTCATTCATAATTTACTTCTTCATGCCCTGTGGAAATGAAACATAAGAAAAGGGTGATCTCAAATGATATTAAGGGTAATAAATGAAGTATAAGATAATATAAACATTAGACAAGGTGAATAATTGAAAGCACATTCCTTTAAAAATCAATTTTACCATAAAATGGTAGTAATATGTGCTGAGTAAATATTACCATAATATAACATAAACATGGGTATTATACTATTCAAATAACCAAATACAATTTCAATTAATATCTAAATAATGAGATAAGTGCATATTCTAGACATTCTAAAATAGTTTTTCAGGCCTCATCCAAGACGTCTAACGATTAAGGCCTCATCCAAAATCCATATATCACATTGGGAAAGGCCTCAGATAATTCTACGTCTATTTGTCTCATGAGACCTACCGACACATATAGGGATATAGAGGGCCCCACCCATCACCTAATAATTCCAATGCATTCTCATATGAGTGGGTATAAACATAAAAAAAATATACATTCATATTAAAACTATCAAATGAAATGTAACTATCTTTCCCTAATCATTAAACATAAAACGCTTACCATTCTGAGTAATATAGTGAATGGTTTTAGGATAGATCATCCACAATAGAGTTATTCATATACCATTAAATAAAATATGGTAGATGAATTCATAAATTATAAAATCCAATAATACATATGAATCAACAAGAGCGTTTAATCTAACGAAAATACTCTTATGAAATCATTTATCAATCTTGAGATAAATAATCTTTTATTTTTACAAGAAGATTTCTTTTGGAAAATATTTGAATAAAACCAGAAATCTAGTAAAATATTATTTTCATAATAAAATTAATGTTTTAAAAAATATAATGGTTTAAAAAAAAATTGATTATAGAGTGCCCTTGAAAATAGATATTAATTTGAGAAATTCCCTTGAATCAGGCTTGTATTTTGGAAATAGTTTTCAAAGTTTCTTTTAAAACATTTATCAATCCATAAAATAGGGAAGTATTCCAGTTGGATTACATATATAGATTACTCACACCGAATTAATGAGGGGTGAATGACAAAATATAATAATTTCATTGAGTTAATAAGCCAATTAAAGTAACCTGAATGCAAATGGATGTTCGGGTGAAAACACCTTACCTTAACATCGAACGTGTTCCTCTCTCAAACCTAAGCTCCCGAAATATGAAATTATACTTATTAATAACTTGTTTGAGAACCAATTATACATGTATTATAAATATGTTTAGTTCATTTATGTCCTTATTGATATGTTATTGTATTGAATTCTATCGTTGTGAGTGTTCGTTTTCTTTATTTTCATATTCGGTTCGCTTGTTTTTCAGTACATGGAATGGATGTAAATATCCCGAATTGAAATTATATATTATTTTTGAACATAAATAGGTGTTCTTGGTAATTTATATAACTTGGTTACATGGAATGAGGTTGAATTATTATATAGAACATTAAGTGTAATTGTTTCAGTTAATTTGTGAGTTTTGATTACAACGAACTCATTTTTCTTTATAACTTAATACCATTTGTACAAAGGGATTACAGAATCTTACGTAGGTTATATAATATATATATTAATATGTTTCAACCATAACAAGAATGTTTTCATGACTATAATTGAAAATTGATAATAGAAATCGAAATCCCATCGTCCTTGAATGTGGAAAATTGACACATCTCGGATGGTGTTCTTGCTACTAGTATAAACAAAGTTAAAAGGGAGGGATGATGATAACTTATTCCACTATCATGAAAATATTACAGAACATATAAGGTACTTTATTCATCACAATATTTTGATAAGGGTAGGTAATAGAAAAAGAAAAAAAATGAACTTGAAAAGAAAAACAAATAATTGAAAAGAGGAATTTACCTCTAGAACCAAACTTCCTTGAGAGACTCCTTAAGGGGAAGGATTTTGTCTTTTGATTATTCCAAGGCCTGATAGACTTTGTAAAGGAGGGTGGGAGGGTATTTGGATAGAATTTGGAGAAGGAACAAGGCTTGAGAGGAGTTAATAGAAGAGGTAGTGATAAGAGGTTTTTATAGTGGAGGGGAGAGGGGATTTCTTAATATAAAATCCATAAATTTATTATTTCCCCACAATAGAAGGAATAGTGAGTCTTAATTGACCAATAATAGTAATTTTATCATTTGAGTTCGAACCAAGCGGGATTTCATCACTTGTGATGTCATGAATAGTGTATTTAACTGATATACGGTATTGTATCGTAATTCACTATTCATAAAAAATTCATGTATTTCAAAAAAATCCCAAAAATTAATCCCTCCATTTTTTGATGTGTAGAATCCAAAAATGAAGTACATTTTTAAAACATAATTTTATAAATATGATTAATTTAATATTTAATTATAATTATAATTTATTATAAAAACAACAGTATTAAAACATTTATTTACTTATTCCAAAGCATAGGTATATCTTGCTTTCACTTGAATAATTTTTATATAATATAATAGGTAAATTTACTATTAATTAGGGTGTATCACTATTCATAAGGGTATGTTAATATTCATAAGGGTATTTCAATATTCACCAAAAAATAAGCTTTCATTATTGGTCTTCAAATAACTTACTGATCGCAATCATGTATGGAAGATTTTCAAAATTCACATTACAGAAGTAACAAACTTATGTTTTAAGGGTCACATAGATCTTAGTAGTTTATTATGTTGTTTTTTCATGTGATTATAACATAATTATAAGAAAGGAATTTCCATTGAAAAATATTGGGTCGTTACAATCTTCCCTCATTCAGAAATTTCTCCCTCGAAGTTTCATTTTAAAAACTAGGCCGAACAACGATGGGGGAACTTTTTCTTCATTACTTACTCCAGTTCCCAGGTTGCCTCTTCATACTTATGGTTTCTCCATAGTACCTCAACTAGATGAGTAGTCATATTATTTAAAACTTTGTCTATATGATCCAATATTTTCTCTAGCTGCTCCTCATAGGAAGAATCATCCTCCAACTATACCACCTCTGAAAAGAGTACATGTGAAAGGTCTGGTTTGTACTTCCTTAAGAGGGATATATGAAAGACACCATGTACTTTTGACATGGTAGGTGGAAGTGGCAGTTGATAAGCCACATATCCAACTCGATCAAGGATCTTAAAGGGGCCAATATACCTAGGATAGAGTTTTCCTTTTTTCTCAACCATCATGACCTTCTTCTATATAGATATGCATAGAAATACCAGGTATAAAACTTTGAATTCAAGATCTCATTGATGGTTATCCATATAACTCTTTTGTCGACTTTAGGCTGCCATGATATGCAGGTGAATGGATTTCACCTTCACTACCATTTCTTCGACCATTTCAGGTCCTAGCAGCTTACGCTCACCGAATACATCACAACACGCCAATGTTTTGCATTTTTTTCATAAAGTGATTCATATGGTTTCATTCAGATGCTCGAGTGAAAACTGTTGTTGTTGGAGAATTCAACCAGTGAAAGATGTTGGTCCCATCCTCCTTTGAATTCCATATAAAATGCTCTCTACATTTTTTCCAGCATCTGAATAGTCCGCTCAGATTGGCCATCAGATTGAGGATGATAGGTCGTACTAAAGTTCAGTTTAGTTCTTAGAGAATGTTGGATATTTTTCAAAAACATTAAGGTGAATCTTGGATCACGGTTGGATATAATAAATTGTGGTACTTCATGAAGCCTTACCACTTATTTGAAATAAATCCATGCAAGTTGATCCAATGAGAAGTCCTCTCGAATCACGATAATGTGAGTTGTATTTATAAGGTTATCCACAATGACCCATACAACATTGTTTCCTCTAGATGTCCTTGTCTGTCTAGTGAAAAATTCCATGGTAATGTTCTCCCACTTCCATGATGGTAAGGGTAGTAGTTGCATCATCCCCTAAGACTTTTTTCCTCTCATTATTCACTTGTTCACTTACCAAGAACATGGACGTATATTCAAAAATCTCCATTTTCATATTGTCCCAACAAATGTTTTATCAGATATCTCGATACATATTTGTAAAACTAGGGTGTATAGAGAAATTAGAGCAATGAACATCATCCAATAGTTCTTTATTTAGCTCAAGAATAGCGGGAACACAAATACTCTTCTCAAATTTCAAAACACCACCTTCATATATGAATTCAGTCAACTTCTCATCATTTATAGCTTTAATTTTCTTTTGAAACTCCTCATCATGAGCATGAGAAAATTTTATCCTTTAATGTACAGAAGGTTTTGAAACTATTTGAAAAAGTTGTGATGTGTTACCTTCCTTGATAATTCTCATATCCATATTTATTAGATCCATACACAAACGATCCCTTACAACCATAAACATATTAAGAACTCCATGATCCTTTCTGCTCAATGGATCTGCAACCTTATTTTCTTTCCCCGCGTAGTAGTGTATTATGCAATCATAATCTTTGAGTAGTTATATCCATCTCCTTTTTCTCATGTTGAGTTCTTTTTGTGAGAATATATATCTCAACCCTTATGATCTGTATAAATCTCAAATTTTTCACTATAGAGGTAATGTCTCCAAACCTTTAGATCAAAGATTACCTCTTATAACTCAAGATCATGAGATGGATAGTTTTTTTCATGAATGTTTAGCTACGTAGATGCATAGGTAATCACTCAATCATTATATATAAGGACACAACCATGTCCTTTCTTTGATGAATATCTATAGATAATAAACCCATCATTCCCTGATGGTAGGGTTATGATCGGAGCATTCACTAACCTCCTCTTTAATTCTTAAAAACATTATTAACATTCATTTTTTCATTCAAACTTAACCCATTTTCGTGTGAGCATGGTCATTGGGTTGGATAAACAGTCAATGTTCTGAACAAAATTCCAATAATAGCCTGCTAAACTAATAAAACTGCGTACCTCAGTTACATTTGTTAGAGTAGTCCATTCATGAACAGCCTCATTCTTTGTAGGATCTACAGATATTCCATCCTTAAGAAAAATGTGGCCTAGAAAGGAAACTGAATGGAGCCAAAAATCACACTTTCTAAACATCCCATATAATTTATTTCTTCTATGTTTTTTTTAGAATAGTGTGAAAGTTATTTTCATGATTATCATATCTTTTAGAGTATACCATGATATCATCAATAAACACCAGTACAAAGTCATCTAGATAATCCTTGAAAACACTATTCATTAGATCCATGAAGATTGATGGTGGACTAGTTTGTCCAAAAGTCATTGATGTAAACTCATAATGCATGTACCTAGTATGAAATGTTGTTTTTGGAATGTCTTCCTTCCTCATAAGCAACCGATGATGTCCAGATTGAAAATCAATCTACTAATAATATTGGGATCGATGAAGTTGATCAAATAAATCATCAATTTGTGGTAGAGGATAATTATTATTTATAGTAATATCATTGATCTCTTGTAGTCAATGCACGACCACATAGGCCAATCTTTCTTCTTTACGAAAGGAATATGGGATCCCCATGGAGAAATTCCAGGGAGAATAAATCCCTTAACACTCAATTCCTCTAGTTGTTTCCTTAGTTCCACTAACTCCATAATGACCATTCTCTAAGGGGTATTTGATATGGTCCTTAAACCATGAATTAAGTCAATGGAAAACTCAATTTCCCACTCTTGAGGATGTCCAGGTAAATCCTATGGAAATACATTGACATATTATTTAACAATAGGTACGTCCTATATCTGTACATTCTTCTCCTTTCCCATATTTATTTTATTCCCTTCCTCCGCAGTAATTGAATTCAGAAGAGCTATTGGGGGTTGATCAAGATGAGAATCCCATGGTGAGGTTTCAGCTCTAAAAATAGGTGATTCTACATCATTTCAAAAATTGTAACTTCCTTCTTCTTTCAATAGATCATCACATCATAATTTGATAGTCAATCCATACCAATAATTATATCATAGACAACCATGGGTATGATGATAAGGTTAAAAACTAAATCACATTTATGCATCACGAGGGGGACTAATTGACCTGACTTTGTTGTAATAACACATCCAATAGTATTTTTGACTGATAAATCCATTATTAAATCAAATTGGACATATGTAGTATTCTTGGAAAATATGGAATATATAAATGAATGTGATGATCCAGAATCTAATAAATTATGGGATAGTTTTGAAGAAATGATTAAATTACCTGCCACCACATCATTATGAAATTCCATATCAGCAGTTGTGATCACATAAGCTTGTCCCTGCTCCCTGGGCCTTTTCTGTTTCATATTTCCTTGATGTTTTGACAATAATTTCCATAGTGTCCCATCTCCCTAAAATTATGTCCTATAACATTAATGGATTATTTCATCCCCTTGAAATTACTAGCAAGATGGCCTTTTGACCACATTTTTAGTAACCTCCTTTTCTGTTTAAGCACGCACCAGGGTGTTTCATTCCATAATTATAATAGGGTATAAATTCAACTCTTCCCTTATTACCTATTTCCTTGTTTCCTTTCCCAGACTTTTCCGTGGCCATCTTCTTTTCTTTATTTCCCTTAAAGCCATAAGACTTAGAGAATTCTTTTTCTGTCTTGATAGCACATGAAACTATATCCTCATATGATGAAAAACTTTGGGAGGCAAGTGCCTGCCAGAGGCATGGCTTTAGGCCATCAAATAATCGATCAATTTTTCTCCTTGGATTTCATATGTAGTCCACACCATGTGTTACTATCCATGTGAAGTTAACTTTTTTTACTTTGAATCATTCTCATCTTCCATCTGCCTTAGATTCAAGAATTGTCTCTCCATATCATCTCTCTATTCACGAGGAAAGTATTTATCTAGGAATATTTCTTTAGAATCTCAAAATTCCATCTCTTCTATTTATTCCTCCACCTTTGTGTTTTGGATTAATGACCACCACTGATTTGCATCTCCCGATAGCCGGTAAAATACTTTGACGACCTTCTCTATTTCATTACATCCCAATGAAAGAAATATCTTCTCGAGGGAACTTATCCACTACTCAGTTACCAATGGGTTTGTAGTCCGATTGAATGATGGATATTGTTGTCGCATAAAGAGATCATGAATAGATCCTCCATGTGGTGGATCCGGATGCTCTATATGGGTAAGGTTGTTGTTCATAACATGAGTAAGTTGTCCCAGTATAGTTATGAGTTGCTCTGCACCAGTCACAGAACTAGATCCAACATCATTATCATGCATCGGAGGAAAATCCCTACAGGGGACACGTGCGTTCATATTGTTTCCATTCCTTCCAATAGATTTCTAGATAATGTCATACACTAGATTTGGTTATGAATCATAATGCATAATCTTAACTTAAAAAAATACTTAGCAAAAATTGGAATTCTAGGCATGGCTAATCCCATAATCACAAAACTATTTTCCTTAAAGAAAATTTTATATTTAAATCATTCATAATGGCTTGTAATGAAAATATGAATTATCCTAAGCATATCTCCCAGATGTTTCGTAACCAAGTGTGCAGCAAGGCCCGTCTTCGTGCACCATTTCTCGTTCGAGTCTAGCTCAAATCGGTGTTTTTGGGTTTTACCCCAAGATACATCTGTGCTAGATCCACCTCTACCTGCTCGTATCCAGACATTGATGTACTGATTGAAAGATCCAAATAATCTATTCCTTACCAAAATACCATGATGTTCATGTATGTTTATCCTCAAAACTATCTTTGGGACTCTTCCCTAATCTATGTTTTCTAAATCTTGTTTCCATGTTTTCTAAAAAACTTCTTTTCATACCAACTGTAAGGACCCACCCCATTTTCTTAGAGTCGATGCCTTATTAGCATACAAACAAGGAATAAGCATCCAGAAATACCGAGTAGTTTAGTATTATGTGAAACAAGATACATAAATAAGTTTATCATTACATCATGATGGAAAAAAACACTAATTTATTCCACTAGAAACAACCATGATTCCTAGATTACGCTTGTAATTCATTCATAATTTACTTATTCAAGCCCTATGGAAATGAAACATAAAAAATGGGTGAGCTCAAAATCTAAGTAAGAGTAAGAAATAAAGAGGAAGATAATATAAACATTATACATGGTGAATAATTGAATGCACATTCCTTTAAAAATAAATTTTAATATAAAATGGAAGGAATATTTGCTGAGTAAATATTTCCATAATATAGCATAGTCATGGGTATTCTACTTGTCAAATAAACACATGAAATTTCAATTAATAGTTTCATAATTTGGGAAGTGCATATGCTGGACATTCTGAAACATTTTTTCAAGGCCATGGCCACGACGTCTAATGTTTAAGGCCTCTGGAAAAATCCATATATCATAATGGGAAAGGCCTTAGCCAATTCCACGTCTAATTGTCTCGTGACACCTACCGATGCCTCGATGGCTATATTGGCCCCCAACCATCACATAATAAGTCTAATTAACTCCTCATACGAGTTTGGGTAAACATAAACAATGTATACATTCATATTGAAACTATCATATGAAATGTAACTATTATTCCACAACCATTAAACATAAAACACTAACCATTCCTAGTAATATGGTGAATGGTTTTAGGATAGATCATCCACAATAGAGATATTAATAAACCATTAAATCAAATATGGAAGATGAATTCAACAATTATTAATCCCAATAATACATAATAATCAACAAGAGCATTGAATCAAATGAAAATACTCTTATAAAATCATTAAGCAATCTTGAGATAAATACACTTTTATTTTGAAAAGAAGAGTTCTTTTCAAAAATTGTTTTATAAATCCAGAAGTGAAGTAAGATAGTATTTTCATAATAAAATGAGTTTTTTTATAAAGATAATGGTTTCCAAAAAACATATTATTTAGTGCCCTTGAAAACAGATATGAATATGCGAAATTCCCTTGAATCAGGCATGCATTTTGGAAACACTTTAGAATGTTTATTTTAAAACATATAAAAATCCATAAAATAGGGAAGTTTTTTGGTTGGTGTACATATATAGAATACTCACACATAATTTATGAGGAGTACATGACAATATATAATAATTATATTGAGGTAATTAGACAATTAATGTAACCGGAATGAAAATGGACGTTCGGGTGGAAAACCCTTACCTTAACTTCGAACGTGTTCCACGCTCAAACCTAAGATCCTGGAATATAAAATTATAATTATTAATAAATTATTTAATAACCTATTATAAATGTATCATAATTATCGTCAGTTCATTTATGTCCTTATTGATAAGTTATTGTATTTATTTTCATCGTTCTGGAGTGTTCGTTTTCTTTATTTTCATATTTGGTTCGCTTGTTTTTAAATACGTGGAATGGATGTAAATATCCAGAATTGAAATTATATATTATTTATGAAAACAAATAGTTTTTATGGTTCATTCATATTACTTGGTTTCATTTAATGAGGAATAATTATTATATAGAACTTTAATGATAATTATTTCGGTTAATCTGCGAGTTTTGATTACGACAGACTCATTTTTTATAACGTAATACCATTTGTACAAAAGGATTACATAATCTTACATTGGTTATATTAAATATATAATAATCAGGTTATACCATAACAAAAATGGTTTCATGACCAGAATCGAGAATTATAGTAGAAATTGAAAGCCCATCATCCTTGAATTTAGAAAATTGACACATCTCTCATGGTGTTCCTGCTACTAGTATAAATGAAGGTAAAAGAGAGAGATGATGATAACTTATTAAACTATCATGAAAAATGTAAATCACATATAAGGTACTAGAGTCATCAAAAAATTTGGATAAGGAGAGGTTATATAAAAAGAAAACAAATGAACTTGAAAAGAAAGACACATAATTGAAAAGATGAATTTGCATCTTGAACCAAACTACATTGAGAGACTCCTTAAGAGAGAGGATCTGGACATTTTATGAGACCAAGTCTTTTTGGACGTGTTAGAGGATGTTGGGAGGGTATTTGGAACGAATTTGGAAAAGGGGAAAGGATTTAGTGGAGTGAAGAGAAGTGGGAGTGAGAGGGAGTTTTTATAGTGGAGGGGAGAGGGGATTTCTTAATATTAAATTCATTAATTTATTATTTCCCCAGAAGACAAGGAATAACAAGTCTTCCTTGACCAAGAATAGTAATTTTACCATGTGAGTTCGAACCAAGTGGTATTGCATCACTTTTGATGTCAGGAATAGTGTATTTAACTGATATACGGTATTTTACCATATTTCACTATTCATCATAAATTCATGTATTTTAGAAAAATCCAAAAAATTCACCCCAAACATATTTTGACATGTTCAATCCAAAAATGAAGTCCATTTTTCAAAAATAATTTTATAAATATGATTAATTTAATATTTATTTATAATTATAATTTATTCTTAAAACAACAGTCATAAAACATTTATTTACTTATTCTAAAGCATAGGAATATCATACTTTCACGTGAATATTATTTATATAATATCATAGGTAAGGTTACTATTCAATATGTTATATCACTATTCATAAGGGTATGATACTATTCATAATGGTATGTCACTATTCACAGAAATAATGTTTTTTATTGGTCTCCATATTACTTACTGATCGCAACTGTGTAGGTTGATTTTTGAAATTAACATCGCTGAAGTGAAAAACTTATATTAAAACAACACTAATTTATTCCACTAGAAACATCTATGACTCCTAGATTACGCTTGAAAGTAATTGATAATTTACTTCTTCATGCCCTGTGGAAATGAAACATAAGAAATGGGTGGACTCAAGCGATCAGTAAGGAAAAGAAATACAGTGGAAGATTATATAAACATTAGACATGGTGAATAATTTAAAGCTCATGCCTTTAAAAATAAACTTGAACATAAAATGGTAGAATGTGAGATGAGTAAATAATGTAATAATATAACATTATCATGGGTATTCAACTAGTAATATAACCACTTGAACTTTCAATCACTAGCTTCATAATGATGTAAGTCCATATGATCGACATTCTGAAACATTTTTTAAGGTCTCGATGAAGATATGTAATGATTAAGGCCTCGGCCAAAATCCATATATCACATTGGGAAAGGCCTCAGCCAATTCCATGTCTATTTGACACTTGAGACCTACCGATGCATCGAGGGGCTATAGCGGGCCCCACTCATCAAATAATAAGTCCAATGCATTCCTCATATGAGTGGAGATAAACATAAACAACTTATATGTTAATATTGAAACTATCATATGAAATGTAACTATCTTTCCCCAATCATTAAACATAAAACACTAACCATTCTGAGTAATATGGTGAATGGTTTTAGGATAGATCAGCTATATTAGGGTTAGTCATAATCCCTTAAAACAAATATGGTAGATGACTTCATAAATTATTAAATCCAATAATACATAAGAATCAACAAGTGTGTTGAATCAAATGAAAATACTCTTAGAAAATCATTAAGCAATCTTGATATAAACACTCTTTTATTTTGAAAATAAGAGTTCCTTTGGAAAATCATTGTATAAAACTAGAAGTGGTGTAAGATAGTATTTTTATAATAAGATTAGTGTTTTTAGATAGATAATTATTTCCAAAAAAATAGATTATATATTTCCCCTAAAAATATATATGAATTTGAGAAATAATCTTGAATTGGGCTTGTATTTTGGAAACAGTTTTAAAAGTTTCTTTTAAGACATGTAACAATACACAAAATAGGGAAGGATTCATGTTGATGTACATATATAGAATACTCACAAAAAATTTATGAGGAGTACATTAAAATATATAATATTTTCATTGAGGTAATTTGATAAGGAATGTAACCCGAATGAAAATGTAAGTTCAGGTGGAAAACCCTTACCCTAAATCCGCACGTGTTCCGCTATCAAACCTAAGCTCCTGGAATATGAAATTATACTTATTAATAACATATTTAAGAACCTATTAGACATGTATCATAATTCTTTTCTGTTCATTTATGTCTTTATCCATATGTTATTGTATTGAATTATGTCGTTCTCGGGTGTTTGTTTTCTTTATTTTTATTTTCGGTTCGCTTGTTTTTAAGTACGTGGCATAGATGAAAATCTACAGAATTGAAATTATATATTATTTATGAACATAAATAGGTGTAATTAGTCATTTATATAACTTGGTTACATGGAATGAGAACGAATTATTATATAGAACTTTAATGGTTTATGACTATCCAAATTTGGATAAGGATAGTTAATTGTAAAAGAAAACAAATGAACTTGAAAATAAAGACAAAGAATTGAAAACAAGAATTTACCTCTTAAACCAAACTTCCATGAGAGCCTCATTATGTGATAGGATTTTGTCTTTTTATGAAACCAGGGCTTTTTGGACTTGAGAGATGAGGTTGGGAGTGTATTTGGACAGAATTTGGAGAAGGCACAAGGCTTGGGAGGAGTAAAAAGAAGAGGGAGTGAGAGGGTGTTTTAATAGTGGAGGGGAGAGGGGATTTCATAATATAAAATTCATTAATTTATTATTTCCCCACAAGACAAGAAATAGTGAGTATTCCATGACCATGAATTTTAATTTTATCATGTGAGTTCAGACCAAGTGGTCTTGCATCACCTGTGTTGTCATAAATATTGTATTTAAAAGATATACGGTATTTTACAGTATTTCACTATTCATCCAAAATTCATGTATTTTAGAAAAATCCCAAAAATTCACTCCAACCATTTTTTGAAATGTAGAATAAAAAAATGAACTCCATGTTTCAAAAATAAATTTATAAATATGATTAATTTAATATTTAATTAAAATTATAATATATTCTAAAAACAATAGTCTCAAAACATTTATTTATTTATTCCAAAGCATAGGTATATCATAATTTCACATGAATATTATTTATATACTATCATATGTAAGGTTACTATTCATGAGTTTATATCACTATTAATAAGGGTATGTTACTATTCATAAGGGTAGGTTATAGTTCCACAAAAATTTACTTTTTCTTATTGGTCTCCAAATAACTTACTGATCGAAATCGTGTATATCAAATTTTCAAAATTCACATTGCATAAGTGACAAAAATATTTTTTAAGGGTCACATAGCACTTATTAGATAATTATGTAGTGATTTCATGTGATTATGACATATTTATAAGAAAGGAATTTCCATTGAAAAAATTTGGGTTGTTACATTCTTCCCCCCTTCATAAATTTCACCCTCAAATTTTAATTTTACAAACTTGGACACAAACATATGGGGGTTCATTTCCTTTATTACTTACTCTAGTTCCAATGTTTCCTCTTTGTACTTAGGATTTCTCCATAGAACCTTGACCAGATGAGTAGTCTTTTTGAGTATAACTCTATCTCTATGATCCTAGATTTTCATTGGCTTCTCCTCATAGGAAAGATCATCCTCCAACTATACCACCTCGGAAGAGAGTACATGTGATGGGTCTAGTATGTACTTCGTTAAGAGGGATACATGAAAGAAATCATTTACTTTCTGCATGGTAGGTGGAAGTGTCAGTCGATAGGCCACAACTCCGACTCGATCAAGGCTATTGAAGGGGCCGATATACCTGGGACTTAGCTTTCCTTTCTTCTGAAAACTCATGACCTTATTCCATGGAGATATGCGTAGAATCACCAGGTCTCCAACCATGAATCCTATGTCTCATCTAGGGTTATCTTCGATACACTTTTGTCAACTTTGGGCTTCCTTGATATGTTGCTGAATGGTTTTCACCTTCTCAACCATTTCTTCGACCATTTAAGGACTCAGGATCTTACGCTCACCGACTTCATCCCAACACGTCGGTGTTCTATCCAATTTCCCTTAAAGTTCTTCATATGGTTCCATTCATATGATCGAGTGTAAACTATTGTTCTAGGAGAATTCAACTAATGTAAGATGTTGGTCCCATCCTCCTTTGAATTCCATAGAATATGCTCTCAACATGTCTTCTAGTGTCTGAATAGTCCGCTCAGATTGGCCATCAGATTGAGGATGATAGGGCGCACTAAAGTTTAGTTCAGTTCATAGAACATGTTGGAGGTTTTTCCAAAACATCATGGTGAACCTAGGATCATGGTAGGATACAATATATAATGGTACTCCATGTATCCTTACCACTTCTTTGATGTAAATCCATGAAAGTTGATCCAATGAGAAGTCCTCTTGAATCGTGATAAAGTGTGTTGTCTTTATAAGACAATCCACAACGACCCATATAGAACTTTTTCCTCTAGATGTCATTGGATGTCTAGTGACAAACACCATGGTAATATTCTCCCACATCCGTGATGGTATGGGTAGTGGTTGCATCATCCCCTTAGACTTTTGGCTCTCAGCCTTCAATTGTTGATATTCCAGACACTTTGATGTGTATTCAGCAATCACCCTTTTCATATTATCCCCCCAAAAGTTTTCATGAAGATCCTGATACATATTTATTCTACCAGTGTGTAGAAATAAATTATATCTATGAGTATCATTCAATAGTTCCTTCTTTAGCTCAGGAATAGCAGGAAAACAAATCAACTTCCCGAATTTCAAAACGCCACCTTCTATACGAAGTTAGTCAACATCCCATCATTTATAGAATTAATTTTCTTTTGAAACCCCTCATCATCAGCCTGAGAACAATTTATCCTTTTGAGTAAAGATGGTTTGACAACCATTTGAAAATTTTGTGATGTGTTACCTTCTTTGATAATTCCCATATCCATCTATACTAGATCCACTAACAAAGGTTTCCTTTCAACTCAAAACTTGTTCAGAACTACATGATACTTTCTACTCAAAGCATCTAGTACCTTATTTGTCTCTCCTAGGTGGTAGTTTATTGTGAAGTCCTAACTTTGAGTAGCTCAATCCATCTCTTTTGTATCATGTTTAGTTCTTTATGAGAGAATATATATTACAAACTCTTATGATCTGTATATATCTCACATTTTTCTCCATATAGGTAATGTGTCCAAATATTTAGAGAAAAGATTGTCGATTTTAACTCAAGATAAAGAGTTGGATAGTTTAATTCATGAATTTTTAGCTACCTAGATTCATAGGCAATCACTTGATCATTCTGCATATGGAAACAACCATGTACTTTCTTTGATGCATCGCTATAGATAACAAACCCATCATTCCCTAAGGGTAGGATTATGATCAGTGTGTTCACTAACCTCCTCTTCAATTATTCAAAACATTCTTCACATTCCTTTTTTCATAAAAACATAACCCCTTTTCGTTGGTCTTGTTCATTGGGTTGGCTAAATAGGCGAAGTTCTGAACAACACGCCGATAATAACCTGTTAACCAATAATACTTCTTACCTCAGTTACATTCGTTGGAGTAGGTCATTCTTGCATAGCCTTTGTATTCACAGGATCTACAGATATTCCATACTTAGAGACAATGTGTCCCAGAAAGGAAACCGATTGGATCCAAAAATTACACTTTCTAAACTTCCAATATAATTTATTTATTCTAAGTGTCTTCAGTTTAGTGTGCATGTGATTTTCATGATATTCATAGCTTTTAGAGATTACTAGTATATCATCAATAAACACCACTAAAAAGTCATCAAGATAATCTTTTAAAACCTTGTTCATTAGATCAATGAAGACAGATAGCGCATTTGTTAGTTTTAAAGGCGTCACTGTAAACTCATAATTCTTTTAACTAGTTCAAAATTTAGTTTTTAGAATGTATTCCTTCCTCACAAGCAACAGATGATATCCAGATCAAAGATCAATCTTAGAAAAATATTGGTATAAATGAATTTGATCAAATAAATAATCAATCTGTGGAAGAGGATACTTATTTTTTATTGTAATAGCATTGATCTCCATGTAGTCAATGCATATACTCATAGACCCATCATTATTCTTTACGATAAGAACATGGGCTACCCAAGGAGAAACGCTGGGGTGAATAAATCCTTTATCACTCAATTCCTCTAGTTTTTTTTTGAGTTCCTCAAACTCCACAGGGGTCATTCTATAAGGTGTATTCGATATGGGCATTGAAACAGGAATTAAGTCATTGGAAAACTCAATTTCCCACTCTAGAGGATGTCTAAGTAAATCCTCTGGAAATACATCAACATATTCTTTCACAATAGGTACGTCCTCTGTCTTTAAATTCATCTCCTTACCAATATTTATTCCATTCCCTTCCCCCATAATAATTGAATTATGGAGATATTCTGGGGGTGGATCTATATGGGAATCACATGGTGAGGTTTCTACCCTAAAAAAGGGATTCTTCACCATTCTCGAAAATTGTATCTTCATTCTTATTGCAATATATCATTGCATCATAATTTGATAGCCAATATATACTGAGAATTATATCATATTCAACCATGGGAATGATGATAAGGTTAGAAACTAAATCACATTTATGTTTCACGAGGGGGACTATTTGACATGCCTTTGTTGCAATGATACAACCACTAAGAGTTTGGATGGTTAACTCCCTTATTTAATCAAATTGGACATATCTATTTTATTGTAAAATTGGGAAATATAAATGAATCTGATGATCGAGAATCAAATAAATTATTGGCTAAGATTAAGGAAATGATTATGTTACTTACCACCACATCATTAGGAACTTCAATATTAGCATTTGTGATCAAATAAACTTGTCCCTACTCTATTAGCCTTTTTTTGCATATTTCCTTGAAGCTTTGGATAATCACTAGTATAGTGTCTCATCTCCCGAAAATTATAGCATTGAACATTACTAGATTCATTCTTCCCCTTGAAATCACTATCAAGATAGACTTTTTGACCATATTTGTAGCATATTCATTTTACCTTTAAGTATGCACCAGGGTGTTTCCTTCAGAAATTATCACTGGGTAGAAATTCAACTCTTCCCTTCATCCCTATTTCCTTATTTCCTTTCCCAGAGTTTTAAGAGGCCCTCTTATTTTTTTACATTCCCTCAAAGTTATAAGACTTAGAGAATTATTTTTCTATCTTGATAGAACATGAAACTATATCCTCATATGATGAAAAACATTGGGAGACTAGTGCCCACCTGAGGAATGTCTTTAGGCCATCAAATAATCGATCAATTTTTCTTCTTGGATTTCTTAAGTAGTCCATAACATATCATGCTAAACTTGAGAAGTCAGCTTCGTACTTCGAAACATTCTCATCTTTATTCTACATAATATTCAAGAATTTTCTCTCCATATATACTCTCATTCATGAGGAAGTATTTCTCTAGGAATATTTCTTTAAAATCTCTCCATTAAATCTCTTATATTTCTCCCTCTTCCTTTGTGTTTTGGATTAATGACCACCACTGATCTGCATCTCTCAATAGGTGATAAAATTACATGATGACCTTATCTAATTAATTACATCCCAAAGCAAGAAATATCTTATCAAGGGAACTTATCCACAACTTAGCTACCAATGGGTTTGTAGTCCCATTTAATGATGGAGGTTGTTTACCCATAAAGTGATCTAGCATAGCTTCTCCACATTGTGGATCTAGATGCTCCATATGGGTTAGGTTATTATTCATAACCTGAGTACTTTTTTCCGGTATTGTTATGAGTTTCTCAACACCAGTCACAGCACCAGAGCCAACATCATTGTCTTACATGAAAGGAAAATCCCTATAGGGGACAAATTCATTCGTATGGTTTCCATTCCTTCCACTAGGATCCATTTATAGATAATGGAACACACTAGTTTATATTATTAATCATAATGAACAATCTTAACTTAACAAAATACATATCATGAATTGAAATCCAAGGGATGGCTAATCCCATAATCAAAAAAAATGTTTCTTTGAGGAAACTTTTGCATTTAAATCCTTCATAATGGCTTGTAATGAAAATGTGAATTATCCTAAGCATTTACCATAGGAGTGTCATAACCAATAGTGCAGTAAGGCCCATTTTCATGCACCAGTTCCCATTTAAGTCTAGCTCAAATCGGTGATTTTGGGTTTTACACCTAGAAACATTTGTGTCATACCCGCCTCTACCTACTCATATCTAGACAGGGATACATTGCTTGAATGATACACATAATCTATTCCTTACCAAAATACCAGTAAGTTCATGTATGTTTTTTCACAAAACTATCTTAGGGACTCTTCTCTAATCCACTTTTTCTAAATATGGTTTCCATGTTTTCTACTAAACTTCTTCTAATACCAACTATAAGGACCCGGCCCCAATTTCCCAGATCCGGTGACTTATTTTCATAAAAACAAGGAATAATCATCCTAAAGGACCAAGTTGTTTAGTATTTTTGGAAACAATATACATAAATGTGTTTATCATTACATCATGAATGTAAAAACAGCATTAATTTATTCCACTAGAAACATTCATGACACCTAGATTACACTTTCAAGTCATCCATAATTTAATTCCTAATGACATGTAGAAATGAAACATAATAAAGTGGTGATCTCAAACTCTTAGTAAGAGTAAGAAATATAGTGGAGCATAATATAAACATTAGACATGGTGAATGATTGAAGTCACATGCCTTTAAAAATAAATTTGAACATAAAATGGAAGGAATATGAGTTGAGTAAATATTGTCATAATATGACATAATCATGGGTACTATACTAGTCAAATAACCACATGAACTTTCAATTACTAGCTTCATAATGATGGAAGTGCATATACCGAACATTTTGATACATTTTTTCAAGGCCTCAGCCAATATGTCTAACGATTAAGGCCTTAGCAAAGATCCATATATCACATTGGGAAAGGCCTCAGCCAATTCCATGTATATTTGTATCGTGAGACCTACCAATGCATGGAGGGGCTATAGTGTGCCCCACTTGTCACTTAATATGTAAAATTCATTCTTTATTTGGGTGGGGATAAATATAAACAACATATACATTCATATTGAAACTATCATATGAAATGTAACTATCTTTCCTCAATCATTAAACAAAATACACTAACCATTCCGAGTAATATGGTGAATGTTTTTAGGATAGATCATCAACAATAGGGTTAGTCATAAACCATTAAATAAAATATTGTAGATGACTTTATAACTGAGTAAACCCAATAATAAGTAAGAGTTAACAAGAGGGTTGAATCCAATGAAAGTACTCTTATAAAATCATTAAGCAATCTTGAGATAAATACTCTTTTATTTTGAAATGAAGAGTTATTTTAGAAAATATTTGTATAAAAACAGAAGTGAAGTAAGATATTATTTTGATAACAAAATTATTTATTTTAGAAAGATAATGGTATCCAAAAAGATAGATTATAGAGTTCCCTTGAAAATAGATATGAATATGAGAAATTCCCGTGAATTAGGCTTGTATTTTGGAAACAATATTGAATGTTTCTTTTCAATCATGTAACAACCCATAAAATGGGGAAGGATTCTGGTTTTTGTAAATATATATAATAATCACACCTAATTTATGAGGAGTACATGACAATATATAAGAATTTAGTTGTGGTAATTAGACAATGAATGTAACCTGAAAGAAAATGGAAGTTCGGGTGGAAAACCCTTCCCTTAACTCCAAACGTGTTCGGATTTTGTACCTATGTTCCTAGAATATGAAATTATACTTATTAATAACTTATTTAATAACCTATTAGACTTGTATCATAATTATTTTTATTTAATTTATTCCCTTATTTTTATGTTATTGTGTTGAATTCCATCATTCTGGAGTGTTCGTTTTCTTTATTTTCATATTCGGTTTGATTGTTTTTAAGTATGTGGAATGGATGTAAATCTCTAGAATTGAAATTATTTATTATTTATGAACATAAATAGGTATTATTGGTCACTTATATAACTTTGTGACATGGAATGATGATGAATTATTATATAGAGGTTTAATAAAAATTGTATCGGTTTATTTGTGGGTTGTGATTACAATGAACTCATTTTTCTTTATAACTTGATACCATTTGTAAAAAGGGATTAAAGAATCCCAAATATGTTATATTAAATATATAATAATCTGGTTCAACCATAACATTAATGGTTTCATTACCATAATTGAGAATGATAATATAAATCCAAATCCCATCGTCCTTGAATGTGGAAAATTGACACTTCTCGGATGGTGTTCTTGCTACTAGTATAAAAGAAGGAAAAAGGGAGAGATGATGATGAATTATTCCACTATCATGAAAATACTACACCACATATAAGGTACTAGAGTCATCACAAAATTTGGATAATGAGAGGTAATTGAAAAAGTAAAAAAATTAACTTGAAATTAATGACAAAGAATTGAAAAGAGGAATTTACCTCTGGAACCAAACTTCCTTGAGAGCCTCCTCAAGAAAGAGAATTTGGTTTTTTTATGGGACCAAGGATTTCTAGACATGAGAGAGAAGGTTGGGAGGTTATTTTCACAGAATTTGGAGAAGGCACAAGGCTTGAGAGGAGTGAAGATAACAGGGAGTGAGAGGGGGTGTTTATAGTGGTGGGGAGAGGGGATTTCTTAATATAAAATTCATTAATTTATTATTTCCCCACAACAAAAATAATAGTGAGTCTTCCATGACCACGAATAGTAATTTTATCATGTGAGTTCAAACCAAGTGGGCTTTCATTACATGTGATTTCAGGAATATGGTATTTAACTGATATATGGTGTTTTACCGCATTTTATTATTCATAAAAAATTCATGTATTTCAGAAAAATCCCAAAAGTTCACAACAATCATTTTTCGACAAGTAGAATCCAAAAATGGAGTCCATTTTTCAAAAATAATTATACAAATATGATTACTTCAATATTTAATTAAAATTATAAATTATTCTAAAATCAACAGCCTTAAAAAATTTATTTACATATTCCAAAGCATAGGTATATCATACATTCACTTGAATATTATTTATATAATATCATATTTAAGGTTAATATTCATTAGGGAATATCACTATTCATATGGTTATGTTACTATTCATAAGGGTAGGTTACTATTCAGTAAAAATTATGTTTTTCTTGTTGGTCTCTAAAAAACATACTAATCGCAACCGTGTGTATCAGATTTTCGAAATTCACATCGCAGAAGTGACAAACTTATGTTTTAAGGGTCACATACACATAGTAGTTAATTATGTTATGATTTCATGTTATTATTAAATATTTATAAGAATGTAATTTCCATTGAAAAATATTGGGATGTTACATTGAAAAAACATCCTAATAGAGTTTTAAGGATACATGATTCTATTATAGGCATGTTCATTCAGGGTAACAAGAAAAAGACATTATATGTAAAAAGGAAAGTAAAAAATTATTAAATATGTGTAATTGATTATCAGAGTTGTGATTAAAATAAAAATTCAATATCATCCTTTACTACTGTGAAGCATACACTACTATTAATTCTCTGGATATTACATAAATAATATGCCATAACTTATACTTTTTATTGTTCTCAAAATCATAAGCTCTTTAACAAAGGATATTCTACTATATGAATAATCATCTGGTTGAATAATTTACATAGTCATAATGTGGAAAGTTCATATGTTGGACTCTATCAAGGCCTCGGCCCAATATTCTAATGATTAAGGCCTCGGCCAAAAATCCATAACTCATAATTGGGAAAGGCCTCAGCCAATTCTGCTTCTAGTTGTCTCATGAGACCAACCGATGCATCGAGGGGATATAGCGGGCCCACCCATAACATACTAAGTCCAATTCATTCCTCATATTAGTGGGGATAAACATAAACAACATATACATTCATATTGAAACAGTCATATGAAATGTAACTATCTTTCCCCAATCATTAAACATAAAACACTAACCATTCAGAGTAATATGGTGAATGGTTTTAGGATATATTATCCAAAATAGGGTTAGTCATAAACCATTAAATAAAATATTATTGATGACTTCATAAATTATTAAACCCAATAATACATAAGAATCAAAAAGGGCACTGAATCAAATGAAAATACTCTTATAAAATCATTAAGCCATCTTGAGATAAATACACTTTTATTTTGAAAAGAATAGTTCTTTTGGAAAATATTTTTATAAAACCATAACTGAAGTAAGGTATTATTTTAATAATAAAATGAGTGTTTTTATAATGAAAATTTTTTCCAAAAAAACAGATTATAGAGTGCCCATAAAAGAAGATTTGAATTTGAGAAATTCCCTTGAATCGGGATTATATTTTGAAAATAGTTATGAATGTTTCATATGAAACATGTAACAATCCATAAAATAAGGAAGGATTTGGGATTGTGTACATATATAGAATACTCGCACAAAAATTATGAATATTACATGAAAATATATAATAATTTCATTGAGTTAATTAGACAATGAATGTAACCCAGATGAAAATGGATGTTCGAGTGGAAAACCCATACATTAACTCTGAACATGTTCCGATCTTGATCCAAGGCTCATGGAATATGAAATTATACTTATTAATAACTTCTTTAATAACAAATTAGACATGTATCATAATTATTTTTAGTTATTTTATGTTCTTATTGAAAAGTTATAGTATTGAATTCTGTCGTTCCGAAGTGTTTGTTTTCATTATTTCCTTATTCAGTTCTCTTATTTAAAAGTAGGTTGAATTGATTTAAATCTCCCAAATTGAAATTATATATTATTTATGAACATAAATAGGTGTTATTTTTCATTTATATACCATGTCTACATGGAGTGAGGATGAATTATTATATATAAATTTAATGATAATTGTTTCGGTTAATTTGTGGGTTTTGATTACAACGAACTCATTTTCCTTTATAACATAATAACATTTGTGCAAAGTGATAACAGAATATTACATAGTTTATATTAAATATATAATAATCTGGTTCAACCGTAACAAGAATGTTTCATGACCATAATTGATAATGATAATATAAATTGAAATCCCATCGTCCTTGAATGTAGAAAATTGACACATCTCGGATGATATTATTACTACTAGTATAAACGAAGGTTAAACGGAGAGATGATGATAACTTATTCTACTATTAAGAAAACATTCCCTCAGATATAAGGTACTGAAGTCATTATAAAATTTTTATTAGGAGAGGTAATATAAAAACAAAACAAGTAAACTTGAAAAGAATGATAAAGAATTTAAAAGAGGAATATACCTCTTGAACCAAACATCCTTGAGAGCCTCCTTAAGGGAGAGGATTTGGTATTTTTCTGAGACCAAGGATTGTTGGACGTGGGATATGAGTTTGGGAGGGTATTTTGACCGAGTTTTTAGATGAAAAAACCCTTGATAGGAAGGAAGAGAAGAGGTAATGAGAGGGGGGTTTTATAGTGGAGGGGAGAGGGGATTTCTTAATATAAAGTTCATTAATTTATTATTTCCCCAAAAGATAAGGAATAGAGAGTCTTACATGACCAAGAATAGTAATTTTTTCATGTGAGTTAGAACCAAGTGGGCTTTCATCACTTTTTATGTCACTAATAGTGTATTTAACTGATA
The DNA here is from genome assembly GCA_963277665.1 of Viscum album. NCBI lineage: Eukaryota > Viridiplantae > Streptophyta > Magnoliopsida > Santalales > Viscaceae > Viscum > Viscum album. The sequence goes on from OY728129.1 coordinate 944,632,254, forward strand.
TACGATATTTTACCGTATTTCACTATACATCAAAAAATTCAAGTATTTAAAAGAATCCTAAAAATTCACCCCAACCATTTTTTGATGTGTAGAATCCAAAATAAAGTCCATTTTTTTAAAATAATTTTATAAATATGATTATTTTAAAATTTTATTAAAATTATAATTTTTTCTAAAAACAATAGTCTTAAAAAATTTATTTACTCATTCCAAAGCATAGGTATATCATACTTTCACTTGAATATTATTTATATACTATTATAGGTATGGTTACTATTCATTATGTTATATCACTATTCATAAGGGTATGTTTTTATTCATAAGGGTAGTTTACTATGCACCAAAAATTATGTTTTTCTTATTGGCCAACAAATAACATACTGATCTTAACCATGTATGTCAGATTTTTGAAATTCACATCACAGAAATGACAAACATATGTTTTAAGGGTCACATAGCACTTAGTAGTTAATTATGTTGTGATTTCATGTGATTATTCAAAATTTATAAGAAATGAATTTCCATTGTAAAATATTAGGTCGTTATATTTAAGGTCATAATACTTGGACCAAGAATACTGGATTAACTTTATAGATCTAGGACTATGGGTTTGAATAAAGTTTGAGTCCAGAATGGTTGGACCTAAGGAATTCTCCTCCAAAAAGGTTCATAAGATGACAGAGGGTTCAAAACCAATGAAGATGGTGTTATTAAGAGTCCCTACACACATGTAGAAAAATATGGACTGATTCATGCATAGTTTAAAGTGGCAATTCTCATAAAATATTGTTTTTCCTCAAATGTAATTGTAAATAATAGGGTAGAGGTAAACCACTATGAATGAGGATCCTTGGATTCCCTACAACATAGAACATCTTGGGGGGAAACATGAACATAGTTTTAAGGTCATGATGCTAAGACATGGGCTCCTAGTTTAGGGTTGTTGATTTTGAATCATAGGTTAAATTACCAAAACTAATTTCTTTAGAAATGAATAGAAGAAATATAGTGTGAATTAGAGACAAGGAGGATCAACACAACATGTATCACTCACAGGGTGACTCTCACGCAGTTTAATGTCATTTTGTTTCTACTTAAGATCCTAGTTTAAGGCTATAGAGTTCACTCTAGGAGGGAGAACCCATGTGTCTCAAAAGTTTTTGATGAAAAATCACTCCAAAGTCCTCATATCATGTGATCCATTCTCTATATAAGAAATAATGAGTGGTATAGATATATAGTTTTCTATAGGGGAGAACACAACAAGGGATAGAAGTTACTAACTTATGGACTTCTTGTGAGGATAGATCATGAATTTTATGACTTGGATAGTGAAATGGAAAGATATATGTGTATGAAAAAGCAGTTAACGATGTTCAAAACATAGGTTTTACACCCACTCTGGTCCAAGATGTAAAAAACAAATATAGGATCAACTGTTGACTAGGTTCAAAGCATTGGATCCTCCAACTATTACCAAGTATATTTTAAGGATTTATTTAAGGATAGAATATGACCTAATACGGCCAAAAACCATTTCCATTAGGGAGCTTATTCATATCGTTAGGATGATGGATATCTAAATCAAAGAAAGAATAATGTGAGTAGGGCGATTTGGGGATGGTCTGGGATATAATATTGGGTTCTTTGGGATTTGTTCCTCCATGCACTCGAATGTGTTGTATAAGCATGATGATATATGAGAGTCAATCATGTACTAGCAGGGAAAGAACCTGATATAAGTTGAACGTAGGGTTTGGAATTGGATGAGATATATAGGTGTCACTACGTATCCCATGAGAATTGAAATCAATCCACACATAGTGGTGGAATATGGCATATTAGGAAAATGACACCATATGGGTGGCTTCCTCTCTAGTGAGGCACTTGCGTAGACTCATGCCTTTGAAAATTTTTCTTATTTTCAATGCTTCCTTGAAAATGATCCTTTATTGAAATGAATTTAATTCTTCTTCATTGGTTCAATGGCTACTAGGAAGATTTCATTTTTTGATGGACATGACATTAAATGCATTGAAGATATGATGAATGTCACAAGTCACAACTATTATGATGTTTTTGACACTACTATACCTTGTCTGGCGGGTTCATTAATGAAATTAGAATGTGATTTTTCATAAAGTTCATGTATTACACTTTATGGTCATGGATATCTATATGAGGTCCTCGCACCATCTCAAACGAAATAACTCTTAGTCTCTTTTTTTCGAGATAACATGAATTTGACAACTTCTTACATTTCATGTATGGTTGTGAATATCAATGATGGTACATCATCTATGGCATGTTTCAGGCATCACAACTCGTGTACTCTTCATCTGAAGTTAAACACAATTGAATTGAAACTGCATTCCAATTCATCCATCATTCGATATTCATATACAAGTCAGTCGAAGGGCTAGAGGAATGTTTGGGATTTCTTCATATAAGGGGTATTAAGCATGAATGGATGTAGGTGTACTTGGTTCTCCATGAATATGTAGAATTAAAAAATGATCTGTAATATTTTGGAATTTATGAGGTTTTATGGATAGGGAAAACATATTTGTATAGGAATCATGTGTTTATACTGGATTTTTTTGATCCGGTGGAGTCCAAAACGAATTATTTTAATTTGATTCATAGAGAAGTTGGAATCAGTTTGTGGGATGGTCAATAGATCTACAAGGCTCTGATCCTCAAAGATATTTATAAATAATCCATCCCTCTAGTGGCTATATTGTATGATACTAACAGAATTCTATATTTAGTTCATGAGCTACTGAAAGTAGATCATAATATTAAGAAATAATAGCCCCTCTTAAAAGAGGGTATTCATTAGGAAGAGTGGATGGACACTTTCTTGAGGGATAAGGGGGAACGACCAACTTTCAAACATCTAACGATTTTCCCTAGGGCAGAAAAAAGAAGCATTCCTATATCCTCTGGCTGGTGTTTTGAAAATTGGGAATTTGATAAGTGGGGATTTGAAATCTAGTCCAATGTTTGAGCTAAGAAATGCTTTTAGGGATTTTTGGCCATGTGTAATAGTGTATACATACTTCATGGGAGTTATTCTAAGGTTTTAATAAGGCCAAGAACATTTGTTGTTGTACCCAAGCTGGTAGGGAAGAAAATTTGGGGTTGGCCACCCCCATTTTGTAAAAAAAATAGGATATTGTTTCATGTTCATATCAGTAAATCTACTTTAATAATTGTGTTACCATTATAGGTTTTGTGCTGAAGGATTGTGGCCCATTTCAGAACTTACTCCATGAAAAGTGGCATCAAGAACCTTAGGATTCAGTTCTGACCATATGTCTATGTGGTATCTAGTATTCCACCCTTGTATTTGAAACCCCACAAAATCAAAACAAGGATGGGCTTGTTTAAGGATTTATACTTATTTCCCTATGGTAATTCTCCCACATGAATATTTAATGATGATGGTATAACCATTATTTATCTAACGTTATACATGATTTCCTTTATGGATGTTGTGTTTGTGACCATGATTGATGCTGAAATTATATATGAGTATTATCTTCCTTACTAGTTATCACACAAATTTAAGAGCCTATACCAAATGAATATATCCCCCAGTTCACATTAGATTATAAAAGAATCTGTTATTAGATCAACATTTTTGGAGGCTCACACCCATGGATTTGACATAGGTGGTGATTAACATACCCCTTTTGAAGGCAATTAGTGGGTTCAGGTCCACATATGTAGAATCATGTATTGTATCATACCGCAAAGGGGTATTAGAAAAATATTTTCATCAAGTTGAGATTAAGTGGTGGAGTAAGAAGGGTACCCATCTTGTGGACGGTTATTCATAAACTTCAAAGAGTGATATATCCATGTCAAATGGTGAGGATTATGATGAGGTTCCATGTTCTCCAAAATTATATCGTTCAAGATTTAATCCACTCATTTGAATCAAATGGTATACACCCCCTGATATAGATCTCAGGTAGTCCAGTCTTCTTCCCCAGGAAGAGGCTTGTTTTTTTTCCATTCAACATATGTGATAGAGGGGGTGAGTAAACCCAAGAAATCCAAAGTTTTTGGGTCATAAACATAACAGGACGAAATTTATTCATAATTCATAAGTCCAAAGGAAGTCCAATTTTGGAAAGAAATATCTTCTGATTTTAATATCATGTGTTCTATTCTTTTCTCTTGGTTATGCATTACAAAGATTGGAGACACCTGATCTCCAACTGATCCTCTCATTGAGGACAATCCTACTGAGTTTAGGATTTATATCTAGGAGCTAAATATGCATATCTATGAAATTTATTATGGGATTCCTTCTACAATACAATTGGGGGATGTGGTCAAATAAGTTGAGGATGAAGGGGTTGACCACCCATCTTTTGATGAATGGATTGAGAATCATGATCTTGAAGATGTATGTTCATTTTCTATCATTTTCTTTAAATTCCTATTATTTCAGAAAAAAGTATGGTTTTTAATGTAGAATGTCATCTTTATTGGTAGTGGACTAAGGTGAAAACAAATGAGTTTACCTTTCTATAATATTACTCGACATTCATCTCAATTGGGGATTATAAATCACCCCCTGAATCAGGAGAGTTATCCTCAGTGAAGCAAGAAATAGTGGATGATGTGGTGGGGGAATACCCATTGCTTCCTATAATACCTATTTTCAGGGATGTTGATGATATCCCTCCTTTGAAGAAAATGATTAAAAAGGAAATCTTAAGGGTGAAATCCTTGGATAAAAGCCTTTCTAGAAATAGTAATCCATCCTAATGTCATTAATATATACCTAGGACAAGTGTCTAAACTTACTTGGATTTTATTAGCTCCTTAAATTTCCTCTCTCAAATGACTTAAAAATTATCCTCTAAAATTAAATGGGGGATCTTTAGACCATGTTTGGATCCCTACATGTAAACAAGATCCCTCAAATAGAGAATCAGTGAGGGTTAAGGATGCATCATCAAATCCTATCACTATTCCTACCATTGTGGAGAGGGAGTAGGATTCTGGTAATGTCAAAGGTATTTTATTAGATGTCACGTGCTAATGACTTGTTTCCACTTCTATAATATTTTTGGTTCCTGTCATGCACCATATAATCCTACGATGACTGATCCTAAACCTATTGTTGTTACCAAGGAGGTTGTTCGAGGTTACAAGTTGTTGGATGAGGGTCACGTGTCAGGTCATGAATAGAATGCTCCTAGTGCTCCCATGAGGTAGATTTTTATGGGTCTTGGGCTTTCAATAGATCCCATGAAAAACCATGGCCTGTAATTTGATGAAATATTAGAATATATTATAACTAACACTACATTACAATACATTGAAGAACTTAAGAGGGAATTGAATGGATGTGAGTTTTTATCAATTGTGCATCCAATCTTCTCGGCTAATGATCTGACTAGAGATCTTGTTACCATGAAGCTCCATCCATGGAGGATGTTATACCAGAGGGTATGTTATAAGACCTAGAATTACATCTTAGTCTCATTTTGGGGTGGAAAGTTTAGGTAACCCTTGTGAGAAGAAGTATTTTTTAGCCTCATTTGGTGAACACCAAGTATACCTAGTTGAGTACCCCTCATCAAGTGCTGCCAAATCAGACTACAGAAGTCGAGGATTCTAGGGATGAATCCTCTCATAATTATAACCTATTATTTGGTAAGGGCCACCAACAATTGTCACTTTGTCCCATTATCGCATTATTTTAAGGCTAAAATCGGTTCAAAATAATTGTTTAGGATTATTAGTTTCCACAACTAGGTCTAAGGAGAGAGTTGTTATACCATTTCAATCAGCATCATGAAGCGAGGTAGACACTGTTTCGGAGGGAGAAGTGTAGGGAACTTCTTTGATTGCTTTGGTTATAGAGTAAATTCCACCCACTGATAGATGCTCCGAGTTGGGATTAGAACTATAGGCCACTCCCACTGTCACATGTGAAAAGAATTTGTGTATTATTGGGAATATATTTGAGGAGACACCTCTAGAATACACTCCTTTATAGTTCAGACGACTTCCAATTCTGTTTGGCATGTTTTTATTTGGTGGGTTTGATTACTACCCGATCGACACTGCTATGAAGAAGACTGTTCATATTTTGGAGCCAGAGAAAATGAGTCGACATGATCTCATAAAGGCTTAACTTATTTCTAATGCTGATCTTATTTGAGCTGTGTTATCCCAAGTGTAGGTTATCCATAACACAAATCAATCATAATTTAAATAGTATATCAAGGAGAAGAATATTCAAGTGTAATTCCTTTAAAAATAATTGGATGAATCTCAGGGGGAACTCGAACAACTCTACAACTCATTAGGGGAAGCCCAAATAGAAGGGTAAACTTCCAATACGGTTGCGACAAAGGCATTTTTCTAGGATGAGGAGACAGTATATAGTCAATTGAATGAGCTTCAATGAGTGGTTTATGGGTATCTAGATTCCATTAGATATATGAAGATTTGTGTTGATGGTATCTTCTAATATATGATATAGAGTTCTTATCATATGGATGTTCTTATGGGGTATTTTCTTCTATTGTTCATAAATGAAAGAAATGTTGTCTCTAATAATATTTAAATTAATCCTTCCCTCTTCCAATAATCATAAAAATGAAGTCGATTTTATATCATGACATCTTCGTACTAGAAAATTATAATCACATTAATAAGGATGGGTCGCTCTGATTTGTATTAAATTCAGGGGTCCTAGAGATCATAGTTTGACTATTGCTAGTGTTTTATAGAAAACCCTAAAAACCTTGTGTCTTTTGTGTCATCATCCAATTTTTTTCCTAATCATGATATGAAGGAGACTACGCAGAAGAGACCTAGAGTTTTATTAAGCCTAATTTTTTGGGTTTTTAGCCTAATAGTTTTTCTTCCTATTATCTTTTTATTGCTTAATGTTGTATAATATGTATGGAGTGTAGGTCTAGTAAGATAAAACTCAACTTCTTTCAATAGTTACCTTTAATTGTTTTCAGTCTTTTGATTATTATGTCTCTTATTTTCATCATTTTAAAGTCATGCAAGCTAAACTAAAAAGGATAGTGTTTTAGGATGAAAAACTTTGACCATGAATTTTGAGGTGATAACCCAAAAAAGGCTTGATTGCAGAGAACATTACAATATTCATCAGGTGTTTCCAAGGGGAATCTAGAGACATGATTTTATGGTACCTAAATCTAAAACTGGGTATTAGGAAATAGAGGAGGTCTCTTCTATGGAAGATGTTACCAATGGTTGAAATGAATGTTATGAGGTCTGTTTTATGCAAGGCCTACTATAGAGGATATTGTATATTCAAGTAGCGTTATCCTTTTAATGATATACCTATTATTTGGGAGACTTATGCAAGGCCAATTGAGGAATGTATTTTATTGTTAGAAAAAGAATGTTTTAGTAATTTTGACATTCTATTGTTCATGGGAGAACAAATATTATAAAGACAATGATTTATCAAGACCAAAATTGGTGATTTTGCTGAGGAAAGATGTCTGAGAATAAAGGGATCATCTGTATTGGAAAATTCCATGAATGGGAAACCACTCGTACATAGATTTGGTGTGTGAATGAGGGTAAGTTTTATTATATGGTCAATGTATAGGGAGAAATTTCCTTTCAAGCAAAGGGTGAAGGCATTGTGCAGTTTAATGTCGTGTGACTAAGACATTGATTGTGTAGTTTAAATTAATGATGCAAGGATGTTATGTGGAGTAGTTTAAATTAATATGGAATGGACATTCAGTTGTGTAGTTTAAATTCATACCAATAAGACATTATTCTATGTAGTTTAAATTCATATTTTAGGGACGTTACTATGCATAGTTTAATTTCATATTTTAGGGACATTATGATGTGTAATTTAAATTCATACTAAAAGGACCTTATAGGCTGAATTTAATGATTTTATATTTGACTAGAAGATTGAAAATTCTCCCATTTTTGGAAATTTTTCTACAAAATTTCAACCATATTTAAGAATTAATGATGGAAGTTGTAAGCTGTGATTTAGGGATTCTTGGATCTGAAGAGTGGTATAGGAAAAAGGTTTATGGAATTAGAGGAGGTTTCTCTTGAGGATGAAGTTTCCATTGCTTGAAAACATCATTATGGTAGTTGTTTTAGGAAACACCAAAAAGGGCATGTACTTCACAATCAGTTAGTGGAATCTTTAGGTGGAAAACCTCATTATGTGGGTGACTTATGTAATGCCAAATAAAGCATGTATTTTACAGTTTGGAAAAGGTGTTATCAAGAATTAGGACATTCTATCGCTAAAAGATAATGAATTTTTATGGGGATTTAGATCTACCCAACCAGAGATTTTTGTTTTTGGAGAAAATTACCTAAATACGGAAGGGATATTTCAAGTCATGATTTCCAAAGAATTGGGGGAATATAATATGTACAAAAGTCTAACCCAAGAATAGGATGTACGGTGCCTATTGTTTTTGTTCTTACATCTGTGAACACAATATTATGAAAATGATGGATGATGTGTGGTAAAGTGGCCCAAGGTTACACTAGTATGATTTGAAAGCATGAATAGGGGAAATATAAACAATAGTCTTAGATAATTTTAGATTGGGAGAGAGGAAACGGGAAAAATATGCATGGGATGACCACTAAATTTGAATTGGGGGTCCTAGCATACCATCATCTAATCTTAGAGGGATATAAGAGGGATCTCTAAAGGGAGAAATTTCCAATGGTTGAAAAGCCCATTTTGAGGGTTATTTTTTAAAATTCCATCTAGTACATGAACTTCATAACCAAATAGTGGTATCCATTAGATTAAATACATGTTATATGGGTCATTTTATGCAAATCCAACAATGGTGTGTTACAACTTAGTCTAGAATATGATCTCTTAGGTATCATTTATTGCTACTACTAGATAATGGATGATTATAGAGACCTAAATGTTTTTAGGATTAAGAGTGTGGAATGTGGAAGAGATATGTCCAAGCACAAAAGAAGTGTTTGGACCAATATTCGACATGAGATAGAAGTCCCTTGTATAAGTATGATTTGAAAATATAAGTACGACATCTATGTTTCCATGGTTGGCCCCATAATGGGGGGACCCAGAATAAAATATCCTGCATGGAATCATTATTTTTCATATGAGAGAGTCATTTTTATTTTTCCCACGGTTGGGCCCTAGATTAAATCATAGGCATCACTACATATCTCTGTATGATGAGAATCAAGACACATGTAGTGATAACTTGAATTCATGTGTGGAGGACACGAGGGTTTTGGATACGGGTTCATGAGTAAATTGATGACTCATATTGGGTCTCCTCATATAGATTTGACTTATACATGGGATAATAGAGGCTTTTAAATGTTATGTTGCATCTAGGCCCATGATTAGATGTATGGACATCAGTAAGTATCTCATAGTGATGAGAATCTATCCACACGTAGTTCTTGAAGAGTTTGTGAATTTTATTTTCATGCGATGAGGGAATCTATGGTGCCATTTAATTTATTGAATCTAGGACCGCGATAGGCCCAATTTGAATTAATATACCATAATTATGTGTGGAAATCCTTTACAAACTACTATATTCATGTGAGTTGTGCTCGGTGTGAGAAACATGGCGTGGTAATGGTTTCTTTCACAGTGTAATAGAAAAACATGTAAAGGATAGGGGCACTTTGATTCTGTGGTGTCTAGGCCTAGATATATGATCCAGGTGTCACTGCGTCTCTCATTTTGATTAGAATTGATTTGTATGTAGTTCTTGAGGAACTGTTCAGTTTAATATCATGTGGCATGGTCTTTGGATTCTGAACATGAAAAGGGGATATGAGGATAGATCCAGGGATGAAAATTTCAGGTGTCTCTATGTATCCTATAATGATTGGAATAAATCCATATGTAGTTATAAAAAGGATCATTACACAGATCGGATTCATACATATAGAGTAAAGGGATTAGTTGTTGAAATGTGGTAGAACCCTGGACTATAAATTGGTGTCTCACTATGTATCTTGCTAGACAAAGAATCAAGTAACTTGTAGTTCTTGAAAAACTATGCAGTTCAACAACATGTATACAGGATTTTGGTCAAATGATGTGAAAGAAGTATTATTGCTGGACTAGGGGATATGAATCAGGTGTCACAATGTGTCTTTCTAGAGCTTGATTCAATCCATACATAGTTCATAAAATGGTTTCCTATAAAGATATTATTTATACACACATTAAAGGGGATAAGTATATATATATATATTCAGGGACGGACCTAAGAAGATCTAGGAATGACTAATTATATCATTGAAATGAGAATCAATACACATGTAATTTTTGAATGATGTTACCCACACAAATAAAGCATTGATGTGAGGACATGGGAATTTTTACATTCCATAACAATGGTTGGGCTTGATACCTATAGTATAGGAATCACTGCAAATATCAGTAGGATGATAATCAAGTCATATGTTTTGGAAAAGTTTCCTATGTATATCTGGTTCATACATGATGAAAGAAAGGGGGATTCTTTGCTGAAATCATGATTGGATCCCAAATTTGAGATCTAGGAATCACCATGTATCTCATTGAAATGAGAATCAAGCCACATGTAGTTCTTGAAATGATCGTGTAGTTTATCATCATACGATGAGAATGTTGGCCATGAAATTTATCATCATGTGGTATGTACATGAAAATTTGGGGACTTAAACCTAAACAAAGGTACCTAAATTACATTATAGAGTGGAAATGATATGAGTGGGACTTATTCATGGGGAAGCCCAGCATTCTTCCTTATGTATGGTCAATATGTCATCTCGACCATCTTAGGGGTTAGGGTGATGTGATTGGGACCTACACATTAAATGAAGGCTATTGTTTTAGGTTCTATATGGGATATTTCATCTCATGATACACTGGGGGTTTCTTATTGTTAAATTAAAATGACATTAACCATGAAATTGTATGTCATACATTAAATAAAAACATGTCTTACAGTTTATTGTCATGCAATAGGACATTGGCCATGTAGGTTAACATCATATAGCGAGGACATTATTCCCTATGGTTTAAATTCAAGAAGTAAGGACACTATTTAATGTATTTTATATTTTTGTAATAATGATATTATGTCATACATTTTAAGATCATGCGATGAAGACTGACGATGATGTTTAACATCTTGAATATTGGATGTTGATCATGTAATTACATGAAATATTTCTTCAGGAACCTTTCATTGGTTGTGGTCATAGAGCATTCCCCATCAATTGAGATCAAGGAATAAGCTCCAACTGAGAATAAATTGTATTTAGAATAAGGTCCCTCCAAATTTAGCTTGTGTTTAAAGGGTTATTTCCTGGTATCATTGGAGTCCTAAGGACCAACGTCTATTTTTTATGGTTGAAAGAGTAGAGGTAGACCATTTTGTTAAAACCATGTGCTATCTGAATCTGGTAGACCATGAAATAATGAAAGGTGTGTACTATCTTTTCATCCTGTAGCACCAATTCCTCCAGTCATCTCTGAGACTATTTATTTGAATCCATCTGGTCACATATGAAAATATAGAGTTATAGAAGCTGAACTTCAATGGGATAGAGTGCTTCTGTTCCATACACCAAAGAGTACAGGGGTGCTTGTGTTGTAGTATGGATTGTAGTTTGGTAATACCAAAAGGAGATCAAATTCTTGTCAAGACAAGACTTCTTATATTTATCCGCCATTTTTGGAGTATGTTTGATACTATATTATTAAAACACTCTATCTTTCCATTATCCACAACATGATAGTGGGATTAATGGTTGGATTTGATAATTGTACTCATGATATAGATTTTACATTTGAGAAGAATATAAGTTAGTGCCATTTTCCATCAATATGGTATGAGGGAAACAAAATCAGGCTATGATGTTAGCTTTGATTGAGAAAACTATTATTTTGTCCCCGACTTATTTGATGGGTATTGCCTTAGCCTAATTAGAGAAGAAATCAGTAGCAGTGAGGAAATACTTGAACTGTTTGGTCATAGATAGAGGGTATTGGTCCCATAATATACATTCCCCATATGGAAACTGGACATGATTATTTGGTTGTATGTATCATTTCCAATGGTTGATTATTGATGTGGGCATGCACTTGGAATCAATGACACTTCATAGTGAATTTTGTGAAATCCTATGTCATTTAAGGCTAGTAGTACCCAAGCCTTCAAATTTTGTGGGAGATGTTATATCCATTCTGATGGGAACTATATATCCAAGCATGTACTTCATTCATAAGGGAATAAGTCTCTTCTCTATCAATACATATAAGAAGAACTCCATAAATGTCTCATTTGTAGAGAATTTTTTTTTGATTTGGGCCATCATATAGTGGGATTTTGGTTAATCTTTGTTGTATTTTCTATTTTATATCCCTATTAGGTGGGAGTAATCTATCCTGAAGGTAGTCCATAATTGGTGTCATCCACTTAGTGGTAGGGCCATGTGGGTGAGGGATACAGATAACCTCATTGTTATCCTCTATTATGACTCGAACAAAAGGGGATACCACTCTACAATTGGTGATGATGGTGATCATTTCATCCCGATTTGGATCTTCTAAATATGTGACAACATTTTCCAATGAATCTACATTGGAATTTTTTTTATCACAGATTGTGGGTAAACATGGGATTTGAGAGGAATTATTCCATTAACCGCTAGACATAGTCAAACAGGGGGATCATCTCTTCTTTTCTGATGGTATAATCCCCATTGATGCTTTTGATTACAAAATCTAAATCTTATTTTACCTCCAAGTGGTTAACTGCTATTTGGATTTCCAATTCTAGGCCCATGATGAGGTCCTAGTATTCTCCCACATTATTGGTTCATCCTTCTGATAATAGGAAGGAGTATGGAAATATTGACTTCTACAGGGAGATAAATTCAATACCTAACCCAGCTTTTTTTAGTTTTGGCTCTTCCACTCTCTTCCCCATTGGACTTATGGATGATCCATCGAAATACCTGTCTTGTCTTTGAGGGCTTTCATGAATGGATAATAACTCTTCATCCACCAATTAATTATTTGAAAATGATGTTTCCAAAAATGGGTTCTCTACCAAAAAATTTGAAAAGGATTGGACTTTAACTAATTCAAAAGGAATAAACTGTATATCAAACTACAGCTGATTAACTACCCACCATGCTAGACATCCTGTCAACATAAGATTACTAAAGCTAAATTAGAGTGGGTTATTGTGAGAAACCAAATGTATCTAATGATGTTGTAGATAGTGCCTCATCATCTAAATGGGAAAGATTAATTACAATAATCTCTTAATGATATCTGAATAATGAGTCTCAACATCAATAATGGTTCGAATGAGATAATAATTGATGTTCTCATTCCCAATGTCTCTCCTTTTTTCATGTAAGGATCCCAGTGATAATTCTAGTGTTATCACATAAATATTGAGAATTTTTCCCTCAACATGTGGAATCAATATGGGTAGACTCAATAGGTGTTTCTTGAGGGTATCAAATGTTTCTTGGATGTCATTAGACCAATGTTATGTGACCCCCTTATTCATCAATTTGGTGAAGGGGGAACACTTTCCTGTATGGATGGCTATGGAGTGTCATGTGTAGACCAACTCTACTTGGAGTCCTATAAACTCTTTATGGTTTTGAGGAGGTTAAATTAAAAGGATAGCTTTATTATTCCCAGGATCAACATTGATGCCACAATGGCATAAAACAAAGCAAAGAAACATTCCCTAGGTTACCCAAAAAGCAAAATTCAAGGGTTTCATCTTCATTTTATGTTCACATAGTTTATTGAAGATGGATTCTAGGTTTTCGAGGTGATCAAAACATTCTAGATACTTGACCACTCTATAATAAACATAACATTCACCAAACATTCCTAGAATGTCTGATGATGTGGTGCATGGTACATTGATATGTGTAACCATCGTTTTTTAAGCCAAATGGAATTACCCAATATCAAAACACTCCCTAGGGGCTCTAAAGGATGATGCTTACTCATTTTATGGATCCATATGAATTTTATTATACCTGAAGTAGCCATCACTAGAAGAGAAGACTTGATAACCATTTGTCACAACAATCCTGATTTATGTGATTGGAATCATGAATTTTTTTTGGGACAATGTCGATTTAGATCTATAAAATTGATGAGGACTCAAAATATAACATTTTAATTATTTACAGGGACAATTTTGACTAGAAATTTAATATACAATACCTCTCAGATAAATTCTGCTTCAATTTTGGCATCATGAGTTGGGTGTGTCCTTCTAGATTCCATATTGTATCTCTGATGATCTTTTGGAAAGACCAAGTGATGGTTGGCCACCTTAGGGTCAATTCATGGAGTCTCTATTTAATTTTAGGAAAATATTTCCCAGTTTTGATTCATAAAGAGAGTCTATACCTCCTTTTCTTTAGGATCCATGGTCACACTAAGTAGAGTGGGATATTGACATTATTTTTTACCTAGGACTAAATCTCCGATTTCATCCATGGTGATGAAGAATCCTTCCTCAAATACAAAAAGGGAATCTATAATATCTTCTTCTTCTTCTTCTTCTTCTTCTTCATTCATTAGTTCTTTTTCATCTTTTTATGATGTGGGTGATGAAGCAAGAATTTCTAAGTTATGGGAGGGGTCATCATTTGGACATCCAAAATTTGAAGAAACCATTTCTCGCTCATTCAATTGAGAGGAAACTTTTGCAGTTATTAAGGTAAGACAAGGGATTTATAATGGGAATCTATATCCTTTTAAATCTCTGTGACAACATCTTCCAGCCTAGCTAGCGATGTAGGGACTTCTTGAAGCTCAAGGGATGAAATTATCGAATTTCTATCCAGGCATTAATTACAGCTTAAGGGTTAACGACTTCTCCTTAATTTTTGAATTCAGTTTTCAAAACTAACATTACATAGGCCACTAAACAAGTGTTTGAAAGTGGGACCACCATTTCAATTTGGTTGATGAGCATTACATATTCTGCACTGAGATTCGTAAAAGGATTAGTCAAGATCCTCTTAAGACTATTTAGGTCATTGATTTGAGTAAAATCATCACCCATTGAAAAATTTTCCCCCTTATCATATAATCCTTCATCAATGTATTATGACTCACCAGATTTGAATGGGGAGTTTTCACCATGCAATGTTCCAATTTGGCTATTGACATGATATTTGAGACATTGTTTGTATGATGAATGAATGGTCTCATACTGATGTACCCAAGGTTTTCCTAGTTGATATTAAAATATTTATCATGCCGAACAACCATAAATTCTAAGTGTGACATGATATCATTGAACTAGGTTCTGAGCATGATCTCACCATAGGGTTATTTCTCATTCTTCTCATATTTTTGTAACATTAGAGTGAAGGAAGACAAGTGGGATTCATTGAGAAACATTTGGGTAAGTTTCTATACCAAAATGAGGCTGACACCTTATCAGTTTTCAGAAAGGTATCTTCAGTCATCGATGTCATTTATTTTTTTGGATATATACACTATCCTAACATGTAATTTCATGAAAAATTCATTATCTTGGACTATGAAAGAGTTAATTATATGGAATTATATGGGATCATTCTCTACACGATATACCTAAACAGAAAAAACCATGACTTTGAACTTCTATGGGATTGATAAGGCCTTCATGAGTTCTTATTAGAGGTCTTCTTATAGAATTAAGGCATTCAAAGTAGTAAAATTAGTCGATACATAGGATAGTTTCTTCAAAACATAATATTTTTTATCCAAATGACTTTGTTTCCCGATATGAGGGTATTATTTCACATGATATTTGGAATCTGATTTTCCTAATATAAATGGATTGTCCCTAAGAGTATGAGTTGGTAGTGATTCCACTCTTGCCGGGATAAGTCAGTTGGGTCTGCCAACGCCCCTAGGTGGATCGATTGATGACAGATCCTCTAATCCATTTTCTAGGATTATCATGTTAAGGTGGATCATGTCTTTCATGGGTAAATTTACATGTTACTTATGAGCTTGTCGAAGATCCCTTTCATGAGTTTCAACTCGGTAGATTGTTTGAGTAGGTGTGTAGTTAAACTAATGACTTCTGGCATGACCACATCTTCCTCTATATCCCCGAACATAATAGTATCTTCCCCCAGTTCACCAATCTGGTGTATGGAATTTGGATTCATATATAGAATCATAATATATTAAGGGGATCATTAAATATATAAAATTAATGGAACAAAATATCAACTCCTCATATGATGAATCTTCTATCTCAGATGTTGATTCATGCTATACAATTTGGTGGGGGGTGCTCATGATTTCAAGACTATAGGCATGATGTCCGCTAGAGTCAAGAACAACATAGGATTTGGTGTAGTTTTATTTTAAAAAGTTTTATTGTTATCCTGATTTCCTTTTCACTATTTTGAGGATTGGAATTTTTAGGATTGATCTGCAGATGGTGCTGGTTGTGACGTAGCAAGAGTGGTAGGAGGCATAATTTTCCAGTTCAACTCTGTTCTTAAAATAGAGTGAGTATGTTTGCTTTTTTTAAAACCATCCACTCGTCAATCTTTTTTTCACTCTTTCACTAAAATACATTACATTCATTTTCTTCCTCTAATGGGATAGTAGAAGAAACACATGAAACTTGTGCATGTGAATTCTTCATCTTCACATGCCCGAGTCCACCATCTTCTCTAGGAGGTCCTTGAAAACAAAAAAAATCCTCGATGTGGCGCCCCTACATTTGATGGAAGGGTAAATAATTTGAGAGATATTCATCACCTCCATGGTAGGGATTCTTGGGATTTGGAAACATGATTAAGTTATTTTCCAAATCTGAGATGAATTAACTAGGGATTTGATTATCAAGAAAAGAGTAGATCTTTTTTTTCATCTCCTCAAACTACATTCATCACTGGTCTCTTTGATTTTCTTAATAAGACAGGAATTTCTACTAGTACTCAGGTGGTGGAACTGTAAGATATTGTGCAGTCTTTGAAATAGGAGTGGGTACAGGGGCCTGATTAAGTGTTACTATAGAAACCTCTACTTTTTTATTCCCCTTCCCTATGTTGATAGAACTATTCAGGACTTTTATTTGGTCTCTTTGATGGTTTTTTACACTAGTTGATAAATTTAGGAAGGGTCTTGAAACCCTCATGTGTACTTCACATGTATTAGTATTGTGCATAACTTGTCATAATGATTCTATAAAAATATTGCAAATATCTCTTCTTAATAGAGTGGTTGGTTTACATAGTATGTCAATATTTTCCATCGAGTAATGAAATTCGATACCCTTTTATTCCACCATTATTTGAAGTTTTTCAGATCGAATACCATTGTCTTCTATAGCTTTGAGATAAATGATAATATAAATTTCTAACGAAGATCACCCCACCACAAAATTGAACGATATTGCAAACTAGTGTACCACATGCAGGTTGTCCCTTACATCGATTGCATAAAGCACCTGAGGTTCACTACCTCATGTTGTTCAAGGGTATCCATCATGGGATTGTAGTGAGATATGATGGGTGTCAAGTGATGCACTGGGTCTCCTGAGATGTTAAATATCATAAATTTTGGATTTCCAAATTTATTGTAGGGGAGGGGTAGGATCCACTCATTTGAAGTAATCCTTTTTTTTGTATTGATGAATTTCCTCTCTCCATGTCCTCCAATTGAGTCGTTAATGACTCAATGGTGTTCATGAGAATTCAAAGAATGTCTAGATGATGCAAGATCTAAGAAGGTATGGCAGCTAGAGTCTGGATGGGTACAGGCCTATAGGACCACTGGTGGCAGCGCTACTAGCACTTGTTATTGGTAACCCATAGAGACAAGACTGTAAGGATGTGAATGAAGAAGTTCTAGATATGTACCTAGTAGATGGAATCAACGATCTATTACTATGGGATCCAAATATATTGGTTTTTGGTGTCCCACATTGTGTGGATGTTCCAAATATTCTTTAGCTTCTATAATAAACCTTCATTGTTCAAGTGATCCAACTGAAAGTGTGAGTTTAGGATATTCTTGTAGAGCATATCTAGTTGGAAGGATGCCTCAGAGTAACTCTATATTGAGTCTTCCCACTTCTCTCATATCCTCCTCTTACTATGAGAATACTTCCACCAGTGAAAGAGATTAACCCTCACTGGGGGAAGGTGAGGAACAGTATGTCCCTTGCCATTTCCCTATTATAATTTCGTGTAGGTAAAGGTAGATTGTTAGAGAGAGTTCCTAGATTTTGGGAAAGCCTCTAGTTTCAGGCATGCATACCTCATTCACTTGTTTTAGTGTGGACCTAATTCTGAACGGGAACTTTCTCTTTTGACTTGTTTGAATTAGAATCATGTTCTGGAGTATTTTCAAAGACAACATAGATCATATCCATCCACATGTAATGAAAATAATTCATTCTATTGATATTTCTGTGAGAACACCTTCTTTTAAGTCCTCCATGTGCCCTTGCCCTTTCATTTGCTGATTCTCTGGGAACTGTTTTCTAGAAAATAATTCAAAGGGAATCACCATATAATTCATTCATACATGTCCCTTATGAGGATACCAAATCATGAGATGGAATGAACTGTGAGGATTCATTCTGAATACATTTCCCCAATCGATGGAAAATGAATTCCCACTGGGCAGGTTATGGTTGGGGTGAAAGAGCCCGCAGTTTTGGGTGCTAGGGTTATTCTCATTTTTCCTTCCCAATCACTCTTGTCTTGTTTTCTAACCTTGAGGGTTGGGTTAAAAGATCTCACATCCCTACAATAAATGGATACTCCTGAAATTTAGTGGCTGATATTATCATAGCTTCTCTTTAGATTTTAGGTATTTTTTCGAATGGGAGATGGGTTCATCATTTGACCTTCACTTAAATTGCATGTTTTGGAAAAATTTGTGATTTTTCTAAAATTTGTTCTATCTTAAATTTTACATCTTTTTAGTGGGATTCCTGATTGATGTTCTCAAATTCTTGACATAAAATTATCTCAACAGACTTCCCTCCATTGACCTGATGCTAGTGACAGTCAGTCGGGGCTTTCTCTTGTTGATCATATCTTAATCTTGATAAGATTTCATCTATTTGATCCAGAATAGGGATATGATATTGAATGATACACCTTTGGAGATAATTTATGGTTAGAGAGTTTAGTGAAATTATATTCTCCAAGTGTACCCCATCCTCGGATATGAACACCTGATGGGGTATCCGTAATCAGTTGGTTCAACCTTATTAATGCATCGAGGCATGGACATTAAAGGGATCCTTGATATTTCTCAATCATTGGATGTCATTAAGCTTGGATATATTTCAAGTCAATTTTTCAATGAAACCATTCTATTTCCATGATATTATATTGTTACCTCTTATAGGGTAATACATTTCCTCTTAGGTGATGAATAGTTTTCAATATATTGCGGAGCATTTCTTGCATACAATCATCTTCCAACACCATTGGAATTCTATATTGATGGGTGGATAAATGATAGAACATGACTGGTATGTCATCATTATCTATTTCTTTCCTCATGTTTAGAAAATCTTCCTCATATTTTACTACAGATTCCTCGACCTGGTCCGACCAGAGTTGTTTCTTTCTGATTATTTTTCCACAATCAATGGGATTAGTCGGTATTTCCTCCTCTATGTTTTAAGGAAAGTGATTTTAAGAGTTTTGTAGAATTAAAATATCCATGAATTGTTTTTTATAAATAATTTCACTTTTCAGTGATAAATCATCATTCATTGCTAGCCTTGTGTTTGAATGTGCCTCACTATAGGAGGGATTTCTTCTCTCTACATTTCCTCTTAGAGTATTCTCCGGACAATGTGAAACACTACTACAGAGAGAACATTCACTGTGAACACCATCATGGATATGACAAACATGTAGGATTATATTAAGGTAAATACCCACTTTCTCCTTGTTCTTTATTCCACGTAGAGGGTTTCAATGGTTGTCATCAATAGGTAGTCTCTTGAGACCGACTGAATTATTTCCACAAACCAATATTTCCTAGATAATTGTCTGATAAGGACCATAAAAATTACTACTAATCCTCCTTTAATTTTGGAATAGGTGGGTAGGATCTCGATCTACCACAGATATACATCCGAGGGATTCAATAAATCCAACATTATGTAAATCCATCTCATAGACCGACTCCTGATTTTCTAATAATGGTTGTTGAAGCATATTCTTAGAGTCCTTGTGATTGATTAGGGAAACCTACTAAGAAAAAAGTTTGTTATGGGAAGTTGTTTCTTCCTTCCTTAGAGTGGCAATAGGAATATGCTGCTTACCCCCAATTTGATGTGTGTATGTTCATGATCTATTTCCCTTTATAAGATGGGGGATTTTTTACCCATAACCCACTTAGCTGAGAGAATATGAATGTGTATAATTTTTGGTTTTATGCTTATGAGATACCCCATTTGTGGGTATACGGTTATGTTTTCATCCTTTAGGAATTATCATTATCTCTATTATGTTATATAGGGAAGTCTGTAGGATATGGGCAAGAATTTGTGTATACCCTATCACCATTGACAATATGCTTGGTGAATTAAATGACTGGGACAAGGATATATGTCCATTTTGTATCTTGAGTAGGTGTGTGTTCCATCCTCTATCCACCCTTTCATTCCAGTGGATAATGACACTACTCATATTTGGGGACAGAGAGTTGAATCTTCCCCTTTCTTATTATAGGGACTTTTCAACTGGTTTATTCGGATTCTTCTAGATGAGTCTACTGATAGGCTTGGTGGGTGTGGCCAGGTATATGTTCATGCTGAGTATTATGTGCCATAATTGAATGGTGGGATGCATTGGGTTCTTCTAGATATGTCTATTGGATGGATGACTAAAGGTGGATGGGTTAATGTTCCCCTTCATAATTATTCACTAAGACGAGATGGTGGGATTATATGGAGGGGAAAAAGGTATAGCCTTGCTACCTTTTTTTTTTGGTTTCCATCCCTAGAGTTCAGTCTTGGATGCCTGGGTATGAAGGACCTCGACCAGTTTGCCGAGAATGACACCCTCATCATGTTGAGGGTTCACTAGCGTTCAGTGTTGGTAGTGGAAGTTGATGGTAGGAGCCCATGAATAGGTCTTATACATCATCGGGGTGAGGTCATATGTGGCCTCCTAATAAACCTCCCTAAGATATGGGAGGTATTGGTTTTCATGTTCTATGGATAAGTTCCCAAAATGGTTGAAGATATTGGTCAGCATCAACTACCTTATGACCACCAGTCATCATTTACTGGATGATCAATGATGCGGGTTGAGCTAGAGGTCATGTCAAGAAAACTCCATAGAGGGTATTGTACCATTCTGATGGTACTCCCTGACCAGTTACATTGATACCCTACATTAAATATGTTGGTTCAGTGATGGAATCCATCATGTAGACGAATACCCAATGCATGAATCATCCAAAGAGTTTGTTGGTAAAAACATTAATGATATCATTGGATTGAGGGGAAAGAAATGAGTATGTGCCTAAATATAGGACAAACAGAAACAAGAAACTTTGTCAAAGAAGAATGTCATTAGAATGAATACATGCATGATCGATTTTATGATCTATATATCTCTTATGATATAAAATGGGGATTAAAATATGGGTGGCCTTATCATCTTGGATAAGGAATCACTTCAGGTTCGCCATTGTTTTCCTATAAATGTGTGTTTGGGTTAAGAAAGAGTATTTCATAACAGTTTCCAATGGGTTTTTTTGTGTAACCGAAAACACCCAATGGTTTTATATCCATGGGGACCTACATTCCAAAGGTTTTTCCTCATGGGGAGGTTCTTCCAATGATGATTAATAACTCACATTGGTTGAGGATTTGGGAGTTCAGGATCATCACGCCATTTC
Organism: Viscum album; assembly: GCA_963277665.1. Taxonomy (NCBI): domain Eukaryota; kingdom Viridiplantae; phylum Streptophyta; class Magnoliopsida; order Santalales; family Viscaceae; genus Viscum; species Viscum album. Next base: position 944,654,200 of record OY728129.1, read on the forward strand.
GGTGGAAATTATTTCCAACTATGGGACTCTCTTTTAGATTTATGAAATAGTCATAAATCCTTTATTTCATACCATGTATGATGTTTTTTACCCTATAATTAAAAATAAATTATTATCTTGTATGGAATATAAAATCATATTTTTGTATGTATGGTTCTTCATCAATGGAAACATATGTACGTATGTGAGGTTCTCCATCAGTGGTATCCTCTCATATACGGATCAGTGATTCTTCAGTCATTATTATGATGATTTTGGTTCTATAACCATATAATTGGGAACATTGGAGATTAGTATCATCCAAGGAGATTGAGGTAATTATATATTTTATCATCATCCATGGAGATGGAGGATTTTTTTATGTTGGGATCGAACCGATAGATGGGGTTCCTATATATCATTTTGAATGGAATTAGAAGCGACATAGTTTAGTACCACTGAATAGTGAACATCATTTCTTTCAAGGTCTTGTCATATAGAACAATACTTATAGTATTAATTCATTGGGAGAGGACATCTAGCAATAAGGTTCCTAGTTAGGTTTTGGTGTGAGACTTATGTCGAAGAAACCCAGGGAACCTAAGACAGATGGATTCTTAGATTGAATTTTGAACCTATCTAGATTATGACCTAGATATAATGGGATGATTAGATTGTTGTGTTTGAACCTCACCGAGGCTTCCTACATATCCAAATTGTATTAGAATAAAATCCCACGTGGTTTGGGTGTGATAACCCATGCTTATTGATTCCCTCAAAGGTATGTCTTGTAAGGGAGTATTGCCCTTTGAGATCATTAAGTTGGGGATTAATCCTAAAAAGGATTCCCTTGCAAAGGAGGCCATCTAAAATTCATAACTTATGGTGGTTTGGGGATTAACTTGAGGCTTAATCTTGAGGAAATGCCTAGATTAAGGGATTATGATTGGCGATCTCTCCCCAGGAGGATGCTCATTGAGCTTAGGCCTTAGCTATGATTCCTGCATATCCTTGTTAATAGGAAACATAGTTCTCACACTTCAATAGATTCTGTCTTACACTATGAGGTCATAATATGGCGATTAAGGGGGTTTTAATCAAGTTTTATTCCTAGGAAGGATTCCCATTGAGCTTGGGCCTTAAGTTGGTGTTGGACTCCTCATGTGTTAATCATGTTTTAATGATCACAAATCCTATTACTGTTAATTAATCCAAATCTTCATTTCTCATCTTTCTAATGCTCTTCAATCTCAATAATGACTACACATCATGTTTTAATGATAAAAAATCTTATGGATGTTAATTACTCTCTTTTACAAGTCTTATGCATGATCACAAATCTCTCGTATATTATCAAGCCATTATATTTATGATTCAATTTCTCTTACTCTCTAATGATTAAACTTTATCCATATTCTGTGTATTAATGTCTATGTCCAAATACAGATATTTATCTAAGTATGGACTCGCCGTGAAAGACTCACTGTGACCCAGACATCGTGACCCAGACACCGTGAACCAGACACCGTGAAGGACTCACCATGACCCAGACACCGTGACCCAGACACCGTGAACCAGACACCGTGAAGGACTCACCATGACCCAGACACCATGACCCAGACAGCGTGAACCAGACACCATGAAGGACTCACCGTGACCCAGTCACCGTAACCTAGACACCGTGACCCAGCCATCGTGAAGGACATACCGTGAGGCTCATACCGAGAAGCTCATACCGTGAAGCTCATACCGTGAAGCACATACCGTGAAGACAATATCGTGAAGAATACACCGTTTACTTAGTCACTTTGACAATGTTTCTTAACTTTTTTTCTATATTATTTAAATAATGCTAACGGTCATATTTGATGTTTTTAATGAAATTAATGTTATTTAATGATAGTTGTTTTCATGTCAGGAAAACGTATCTCGTACCTATGAAAAGGGAATCATTCCTACTACCAAAACTTGTGGAATATAAAGAAGATTGAGATTCAGTACACGTGCAAGAAAAAAGAATAAGAGAAGGAAGTGAGAAAAGTGTGACGATAAAACAAGAAGAACTTACATACACCTGAGAGCACTATCCTAAACAAGAAAGAGATTGCAAGACTTTCAAAGAACTCTGATGAATGAAATCCAACACTACTGAAGAACACATGACGAATCAAGAGATCTTTCTCACTCCTGAAGAAGAAAAGCTGAACTACGACACTCTATTTTTCAATAGAAAAAACAGATAAGGACTCAGAAGCATTCCTGCTGAATCCAATGAGTCCAGAGCTGCATTGATAATCACTAGAGATTTCTAAACTCTTATCTCTCTTCTCTAAGTGATTTATTTATTAACTTTCGAGTAGTGTGGTCTGATTTGTATATCTTATACACACACTGTCTCATGTACTGAACTAGAGGATCTCAAATCCTCACTCCAAAACTCTTAACTCTTGTTTACCCGCGTCAATTGTGGAAGAGGTCCTTGTGTGGCCTGGTCTTTGTTTTTTTTCCCACGTAGAACAGTGGTAGAGGTCCCTGCGTGGCCTGGATAGTTTTGTAAATTGTTTTTAACCCCGATCCAGGGTGTGTATCAAATTTATATAAATTTGAGAGGACTATGTCTCAGCTTGAGACTGAACCTCTTGTTATATCTGCTGAGACTGAACCTCAAAGTATACTACATATATCTTATTTATTCTGCTGCTATTACTCTGAAATACAAAACTATTTTAAAGCTACTTTGATAGTTAAATTAGAAAGTGTTTACACTTATTGTAAATAAGTAGGTTAGTTTCAAAAGTTAGTTTGATCTTGTGGTTAAATTAACTAAGACCTAATCAATCTTTGGGAAGCTAAGTGAACATTACAATCTATATAAATTCACTACAGTTTAACTTGTTTTATAAATTGGTGGATTTTAAATATACAATATTTTAACAGAAATTTTAATTGGAACTCAATTCACACCCCTCTTGATTATCCACTCCAACAAACATTTAGTATCAGAGGATTTGTTTTTGTTTAAAGATTTTTGAAATACTCTTTTTTTTTCAACTGTGATTTTAGTTGCATCTTTAAAGATCTTAAATTTCTATTAGTTCTAAATTTTATCTCTTTAAAATATCTTTCGAAACTATAGATATGGGCAATATACTAGAGGGTGATGCTACTAACAGTCCACCTTTATTCAATGGAACAAACCATTCTCAATGGAAACATAAAATGAAAATTCATTTAGAAAGTATGGGTTTTGATATATGTACTCCTATAGAGTCACAATATAAAATTCAAGAAACTGAAAGAGTAACTTTGGATGAACCTACAATGATTTCCTACAATAATAATTGTCAATCCATGAATTCCATGTACTGTGCTTTAATAGATGAGGAGTTTAATAGAATTTCTTCTTGTAAAACTACTTTTTAAATTTGGGATACTTTGGGTGTTTCTCATGAAGGAAGAACTAATGTTAAGGAAATGAGATTAAATACTTATACTATTAAATATGATAATTTTAAATTGAATACTGATGAACCTATTTCTGATATGTATGTCAGGTTTAATAAGATAGTCAATACAATGAATTCACCCGGAAAGGTTGTTCCTGGAAATGAACAAATTATGAGAATCTTGATATTTTTACCAGACCGATGGAGAGGCACATCTGTTTCAATCAAAGAGAAATGTGGCATTTCTGCTCTACCTGTCAAAGAACTCATTGGTAAGGTTATGATGTATGAGGAAGAACTCAAGGTGAATAAAGAGAAAGATAGTGAACCTAAGAGAAATACTACGGCTTTCAAGAATACTACTTCAAAGAGTAAGGACAAAGATAACGCTCAAATACAAACTGACTGTTCAATTAGTGAAAATTCAGACTCTGATAGTGATGCTTAAATGGCTCAAATAGCCAGAAGGTTTAAGAAATTTTATAGGAAGAAGAAATTTTTCAGAAAATAAAATTACAAAGGAAAGTTTGACAATAAGGGTGATAGAGCAAATATTTTCAATTAATTTATATTGAATATAATTTTTTTAAACCCACAAAATTTTTCCTCTAAGATTAATTGTTTCATTTTTTTGATAATGATGTTATTTTGAGCTGAATAGTAAAAATTGGCCATTTTGGATTTTTAACAGTTTTAAATTATTTCGGTAGTTTGGCCATAACGTTATCTACACTGATCCAAATTGCAATATTATTTCTTTTCCATATTCTACACATCCATGGATTCATTTAATATATTTGTACTAAAATCTGAATTGGCCATATGGAAGCTCAAAAGAAGCTCCCAAGTTTGCTCAAGAAAACTGTTTTCAGTTATTCCTATTTTTGATGTGGGATCCATAACTCGTCCACTGTGGGCCCAAAGCTTGTGAAATTCGGTGGGTGGACGAGAAAGGCGTTTTGGAGCATCTTTTATGAAGGAAGAACCGAGTGAATAGGCCGTTTATGGGGCAATTAAAGCACCCTAATCCGGAGGATGTCGTTTTGGAGAGTCTGACTGGACAGAATAAATGCTCATAGTAAAACGGCCCTAACTCTCGGAATACATGTCCAAATCCACTGAAAGTTTGAGGGGACACGGCCAATGAAATTATGAACAACATTCAAAAAGGTCTCAACGCATGAAGATGTCATTTAATGGGGATAAAACGCGTCGACATTTGGGGGAAGCATTCTGGCTATAAAAGGAGGAGAGCTCCACCCTCTCAAAGCATCCATTCTCCACCCCATTCCTTCCGGGACACCAAGAAGGAGAAATTTTCAGCGTTCTCTTTTATTTATTTCTTTTTCATAGTTTTTTAATGCTTTATTTTTCCCCATTCAACTCGATTACCCTTACCATGGTGGGGTAAACTTTTGGAGTGATTGGGGAAGGGTTGGTTTTCTATATTGTAATGCTTGAGTTCTTGGACGCAATTGAATAAATTTCTTTTTTCTTCAAAGTTGTTTTCAATTTATTATAGCGGATTTTATAATCAAGTGAGATTGTTCTTGAATATTAATTCCGTTATTTATTTTTGGCCTTGGTAAAATAATCATAATCTCCCTCCACTAATTCCTGGTTTATATACGATGGAATAAACCAGGAATTAGTGGTGAAGTACTCGACGATCGTCAGTACGTGTAAAAGGTGTAGTGAATGTTCATGATTGTTTGGGATAAACAAAACCCGATCGGGTATTCCCCATTTCAATTAAGGATAGTCAATACAACTATTTTACACATGGAAGGAGAGTTGACCAAACCGAGATCTTGGTAAGGTTTTCTCTCACAATAACAATATCACCAAGGAAGTGAGAGGAAACAATTGTGGAAACCCACTTTAATCAACTAAGAAGAAGATGTTTGAATTAAATTGAACAAGAATAGAATTATAATTAGGAAACCGACCCCGACCTAATCACCCTTTTAATTTCATTGTTTTTCAATCATTTGAATTTCAAATTTCCGTTCACAACATTTTTACCCTCGTTTTAAAGTGACAACCCATTTTGTGTGCACTCCTCTTCGGGAGACATCCTAGGTCAACCACATTACTACATTTTAACTTAGGAAATAATTGTTTTGCCACGCCCTACAACAGGTGTGCGTCAAACTTGGCACCGTTGCCGGGGAGGTAAGTGCCACAAAATAATTGTAAATATTTTACTTTTTAAATTTAAAAAAAATTATAAAAAAAATCTTTTGCCATGTTGTTTTCAAATGATTATTTATTTAATTCATGGAATAATTACGCACCAGTTCAAGAACCAATTATTGAATCACCTTGGTCTATAGAGTATAATGTTTCTTTCTTGTCTAAACAAATTCGAGCAGCTTGAATTCAAATCATCATAGAGAATGAATTCAAGGATCTCATTGAAAACCTTAAAAAGAACATCGAATACCCAGTGTTGGAGGGTTTGGCAAGAGAATTAATTGATCTTCAGGAGTATTTTCCTGAATTTTATCAAGAAATGATCAATGTACAACACCAAGAAGAATAAGTTCACAAGGATATTGAAGCCCAATTTGAAAGAATTAGTCAAACAGTTCAAAAACTGGAGACCTCAATACAGTGGATAGTAGAAAAAGTACATGCATCCCAAGATCCACAACTGGAGCCAAAACAAGAACCAAAACCTAAAAAATTGATGGAAGAAGTGTCCTCACAAATCCTTCAAGTTGAAGAACCCATGGAGGCCTTGATGAAATTAAATGAAGATCCATTGATCCCATCTCAATAAATGTTGGAGAAGATTGATGAAGAAGATTTAGCTATTGAAATTCATATTGGAGATCAAAAAGATCTGGATAACTTCTGGAATGAGTGTGAGGAACTTCTTGATCCAACTATTCCTAATAATGTAGATGATTCAACAACATTGAAGGAAGAAACCAACCAAGTAGTTGAATTTGAATAGAAGATAGAGGAGTCTGACTACCTACCTCTATCTACGAAAATTCAACTCCAAGAAGCACCTCCCATTGAAGAAACAATTGAATCCAAACAATATTAGGGAGTCAATATTTTTATAAACTCGTTATCATTTGATTTTTTTGAAACTAAATTGAGTATAACCTCCACTTTTTTTAATTTTTCAGATTCATCCAACACTTTTATTTCCTTTGAGGGAGAATATGCATCTGAAGAGGAACATCTGGAGCTCCCCAAACCTATTGAAAATTTAATGGAGGGAGTACATGAGAAGATCAATGTGGTGTTTCTGGAGGAAAATGAGACACAATCTACTTGCTTTGAAAGGGAAGAATTTGATATTGATTCTTCATGCTTTAATTTTTTTCAAATAGAATTAAACTCTGAAATTCCATTTGATTTTTCCCCAGATGTATCATACCTTCAGCAACCACTGGAGAATAAAGAAGATGTTGTTCATGTGGAACCCAAGAAGGAGGAGGCTCTGTACTTCATACTAACCCCACCATGTATGTTTTATCTCATTACAATGAGGGTGGATCTGGTGTACTCTATCTATATAGTCCTCAACAAGAACAATGAAATGAAAGATGGGAAGAGCCACATGTGGTGGTTCAAATCAAAGAATCCTCACCGACCATCAGATTGGGGATAACTTATTAGAACTGCCCCTCTGGAGGCAGTCAAAACCCAGGGCCCACTTGGGGGATTAAACCAAGATTTATCTTTTTTTTCTTATTCAATTTCTATTTTCATTTCTTTTAATAAATTTCTTATGTTATGTTTTTACTTTTTTAGGTTTTCAATGAGAAACACTTTAGAGTCAAACTCAACGTTGCATTGCCAATAAGTCAGGTTGTACCACTCCTTTATACTTACTTAGCTGTTGTGATTCAATCAGAAATCTACATATATGATAAATCCACTTGAATGCATCAAGGACACTACATCATTTAAGTGTGGGGGAGGGAACCTTTGTAGTATAGGATTTTTATTTGATGTTTGTTTTCAAAAATAAAAATAAAAAATTAAAAAAAATGTGTGTTTTCAAATTTTTGTGTGTTTATTTTTCAATTTTTGGTGTGTTTCTGAAACTTTTGAGCTGAAATGATTATCAATACCATTTTTGAAACCCATGTCAATGAGTGAACCAGTCTATTTCATAAAACTGATCTTAAATGAATGCTGAAATAACTTTGTTTCAAGTTTAAATATTTTGGAAATTCATGAAAAGTACACTGATTTTTGAATCTCATGTCATATTTCACTGTCTATATCTTTGAAATAACTTTCTTGTGAGGCTTCTGAACCATTTTTGTCATATTCTTTTCATTCACCTCATTTCTTGAGAGAACCAGACCATGCTTTCTTTAACCAGAATTTGATTTATTCCTTTCAAAACTTTAGGGTTGGGGTACGTGTGTTTTAAATGACTGAGGCATTTATTTTGTTTGAAGCCCCCTTTTCAAAATAATCTTTTTCATTATGGCCCACCTTTATATTTATCCTTCATTGTAGCCCCTAGTAGCCATGAATTGCCTGTTAGGTTAGCCACATTACAAGCCAATTTTCCCTATCATACCTGCTCTTGAAGTAAAATTGCATGATCTAGTTGAACTTAAGTGTGGGGGAAGATGTCTTGTGGTGTACTACCACATTTGGTTATAATTTGGGTGGAAAATAAATTGTGGAAGAGATGTGTGTGATGCTGAAAAATTATTCTGTTGAAAGCTGTGCCTTTTCTGGAGCTTTTATGAAAAGAGAAGTTGTGCCTTTCTGGAGCTTCTAATGTAAAAAGAAAGATGTGCCTATCTGGAGCTTTAAAAAAATTATGTTTGAAAAGATTGAAATGTTTGCTGCTGAGCTGATTGAATGATGATGGAGCCTATTTTCAACAAAGGGGAAGTGAAGGAGACCATATTTTAGTGAAAACTAGAATCTTGCAATTTTGCTTCAATAAGAGCCAAGCCTTCCTTTTTCGGCCTCAGAACATTTAACATCTAAATCCTACCAACCGGAAGCCACAGAACAACCTTAAAAAGTACTCATGAGAAACACATGTTCTTGCCTCACATCGGGTGGAGAAGTAGGAATTTATCAAACCTATGGTGACACTTGTGTGAGTTTGGATGAGAAAAGCCTTGTTCAGCCTTTACATTTGTGAGATGAGAGAAAATTCATGTCAGGTAGGTGTTTTGTGTGCATGGGATAAGAAATGAAGTGGAAGTATATTAAAATCTTAAATGGAGAACTTGAAATAACCGTTTTTTATGAGGCATGATAACTTTTTGTTTCTTGAAATTGATTTGATTGATCTCATTGATATGTGTTTTGGATTTGATTTGATTTGATTTTTACTTGTCCAGGAGTCCAAGTGCTAAGTGTGGGGGAATTGATAGAGAAAATATTTTCAATTAATTTATATTGAATATAATTGTTTTAAACGCACAAAATTGTTCCTCTAAGATGAACTGTTTCAATTTTTTGATAATGATGTTATTTTGAGCTGAATAGTAAAAATTGGCCATTTTGGATTTTTAACCGTTTTAAATTATTTCAGTGGTTTGGCCATAACGTTATCTACACTGCTCCAAATTGAAAAATTTGTTCTTTTCCAGATTCTTGACATCCAGGGCTTCATTTAATATATTTGGACTAAAATCTGAATCGTCCATATGGAAGCTCAAAAGAAGCTCACAAGTTTGCTCAAGAAAACTGTTTTCAGTTCTGCCTATTTTTAATGTGGGATCCATAACTCATCCACTGTGGGCCCAAAGCTTGTGAAATTCGGTGGGTGGACGCGCAAGGAGTTTTGGAGAATCTTTTATGAAGGAAGAACCGAGTTAATTGGTCGTTTATGGGGCCATTAAAGCACCCTAATCCGGAGGATGTCGTTTTGGAAAGTCTGACAGGACAGAATAAATGCTCATAGTAAAACGGCCATAACTCTTCGAATACATGTCCAAATCCGCTGAATGTTTTAGGGGACACGGCCAAGGGAATTATGCAAAACATTCAAGAAGGTCTCAACGCGTGAAGATGTCATTTAATGGGGCTACAACTCGTCGACATTCGGGGGAAGCATTTTGGCTATAAAAGGAGGAGAGCTCCACCCTCTCAAAGCATCCATTCTCCACCCCATTCCTTCCGGGACACCAAGAATGAAAAATTTTCAGCTTTCTCTTTTATTTATTTCTTTTTCATAGTTTGTTAATGCCTTATTCTTCCCCATTCAACTCTATTACCCTTACCATGGTGGGGTAAACTTTTGGAGTGATTGGGGAAGGGTTGGTTTTCTATATTGTAATGCTTGAGTTCTTGGACGCAATTGAATAAATTTCTTTCCTCTTCAAAGTTGTTTTCAATTTATTATAGAGGATTTTATAATCAAGTGAGATTGTTCTTGAATATTAATTCCGTTATTTATTTTTGGCCTTGGTAAAATAATAATAATCTCCCTCCACTAATTTATGGTTTATATACTATGGAATAAACCAGGAATTAGTGGTGAAGTACTCGACGATCGTTAGTACGTGTAAAAGGTGTAGTGAATGTTCATGATTGTTTGGGATAAACAAAACCCGATCGGTTATTACCCATTTCAATTAAAGATATTCAATACAACTATTTTACACATGGAAGGAGAGTTGACCAAACCGAGATCTTGGTAAGGTTTTCTCTCACAATAACAATTTCAGCAAGGAAGTGAGAGGAAACGATTGTGGAAACTCACTTTAATCAACTAAGAAGAAGATGTTTGAATTAAATTGAATAAGGATAGCATTATAATTAGGAAACTGACCCCAACCTAATTACCCTTTTAATTTCATTGTTTTTCAATCATTTGAATTTCAAATTTCCGTTCACAACATTTTTACCCCCGTTTTAAAGTGACAACCCATTTTGTGTGCACTTCTCTTCGGGAGACATCCTAGGTCAACCACATTGCTACATTTTAACTTAGGAAAAATTGTTTTTCCACGCCCTACGATAGGTGTGCGTCAAAGGGACATTGGATGAAGGATTGGAAAAAGCCAGATAAAAGTGATGAAGTTGTTTTCTATGAATGTAAAAGGAAAGGACACATTAAAGAAGACTGCCCAAAGTTAAAATTCAAGAAGAAATTTTATTACAAGGACAGTAAGTACAAAAAAGCTATGAAGGCTACCTGGAGTGCTTCTGAAGACGGCACAAGTGAATCTGAAATATCTGATTCTGAAAAGGATCGTGTCAATATGTGTTTCATGACAAACACATCTGAGGTGACCTCAGATACTCCTGTTTTAAATTCTTATTATTCTGGAGATGATGCAGAATCTGATTCTGATTCTGAAAACTTGAATAGTGAGGAATTATTTGAATACTGTAATATGCTGGAAGAGACATGCAATGAACTTAAGTATAAATAAAAATCATTGAAGAAACATCAGGCTCTCACTACAACTACTAAAACTGAACTTACTATTGAAAAAGAGAAAAATACTCAACTTTTAAAGGAGAACACTGAACTAAAAATGTCAAATGAGAAACTTAGAAAAGACTTAGAGAATTTCACAAATGGAAAAGATACACTAACTCAAATGATAGGAAAGCAAGTTACGCCAAAATACACCACTGGAATAGGCTACAAACCTGGACAGAGACAACTCACTAAGAATATATTTATTCCTAAATCTGGATAGAATACTGCTAGTTCTAGTTCTGGACATTTATATGCTTCAACTAGTTATTCACATAGTTAAAAATCACATAGAGTTTATCTTTCGAAATCTTTTGATTTTGAAAATTATATGAGACCCATAAGAAAAATTTGTGTAACAAAATCTTTGATTACTAACCTGTCTAGACCCAAGAAGATCTGGGTACCAAAATAATTTCCTACCTAAATTTGTTTTGTAGGAAACCTATTTGAAGAGTTCCTACAAGAAGACATGGTATATGGACAGTGGATGTTCGAGACATATATCTGGGGATTACTCATGCTTCAAGAATTTAATAAAGGTTTATGGATTTCATGTCACCTTTGTTGATAATTCAAAAGGGAAGTCATCAGTCTAGGCCAAATTCATAACACTAATTCAGTTTTAATTTCTAATGTTTTATTTGTTAATGTACATAAATATAATCTATTAAGTATTTATCAATTATGTGAGGATGGTTTTAATGTAAAATTTGAAAATTATTCTTGTAATGTTTTTAATTCTAAAATTTTTTAGCCTTTTCTGCTCTAATAAATGAAAATGTTTATGCTATTGATTTAAATTCCTTAGCCAAGAAAAATGTTACCTGTTTAAATGCATTTCATAAAGAGTCCTGGTAATGGCATAGAAGATTAGGACACTGCAATATACACTCACTTAGAAAATTAACTATGAAGAACTTAGTTAGAGACCTACCTAAACATGAGTTTCCAAATGACAATGTATGTAATCCCTGTCAAAAGGGAAAGCAACATATAGTTTCTTTTAAATCAAAGAAAGAAGTTTCAACTTCTAAACCTCTCAAGTTGGTTCCAAAGGATTTGTTTGGACCATCTAGAGTTTCCAGCTTAAATGGGAAGCACTATGTCTATGTCCTCATAGATGACTTTTCTAGATATACTTGGGTATACTTATTAACACACAAAAGTGAAGCTTGTTCTTAATTTGTTAAATACTCCAAGTATGTAGAAAATCTTAGTGGACTTAAGAGTAAAACACTAAGAAGTGATCATGTTCATGTGTTTGAAAATCATGAATTTGAATCCTATTTCTCACACAATGGCTATAGTCATAACTTTTCTGCTCCTAGGACACCTTAGTAGAATGGTGTAGTAGAAAAAAGAAATAGAACCCTTCAAAAATTGCTAGAACTATGCTTAATGAATATGACCTGGCTGTTTACTTTTGGGATGACGCTTTGAATATAGCTTGTTATATTATTAATAGAGTCTTAATTAGACCTGTTCTTAAGAAGATCCCATATGAGTTGTGGAACAATATAAAACCTAAAGTTAGTTACTTTAGAGTCTTTGGCTGAAAAGTCTTTATTCTTAATAAAAAAGATAAACTTGATAAGTTTGCTTCTAAGAGTGATGAAGGAATCTTTTTAGGATATTCTTTAACCAGCAAGGCTTATAGAGTTTTCAACAAAAGAACCAAGTGTGTGGAAGAATATGTTCACATCAAGTTTGATGAAACTGATCAACATGAGCCTAAAACCTCTCTTGAAAATCTTGAAGATGATTTATCTGTTCTGGACCTTAATGATAAAATCAATGAACCTGCAATAAAGACAACCAGTTTTAGAGTTATTCCAGAATCTGATCCTAATGAACCCGAACCTAGAGAAGGACCTGATGTTTCTAGCCCTACCTTTACTAGATCAACTAGAATTCTAAAGAATCATTATTTAGATGTTGTTGTAAGAAATATTGATATAGGGACACATACTAGAGATTCTCTTAGAAATTAGGTTGAACATCAAGACTTCTTGTCATAGATTGAACCTAAAAACATTGATGAACCTATTAATGATGAATTTTGGGTAATTGTTATGCCAGAAGAACTCAATCAATTTGAAATAAATAATGTTTGGAATCTTGTTGAAAGACCTAAGGACACTTTAACAATAGGCACTTAATGGGTGTTTAGAAATAAAGTAGATGAATTTGGAAACATAGTTAGAAATAAAGCTAGGCTAGTTGCACAAGGCTACAGTCAAGAAGAAGGTATTGACTATGAGAAGACTTTTTCTCCAGTAGCTAGATTAGAAGCCATTATTATTTTACTTTCTTATTCTACACATCTATATTTCAAACTATATAAAATGGATGTCAAGAGTTCATTGTTAAATGAATATATTGCTGAGGATGTTTTTGATGAACAACCACCTGGATTTTCAAACCCTCATTTTCCAAGTCATATTTTCAAATTATCAAAAGCTTTATATGGTGTAAAGAAATCTCCAAGAGCTTGGTATGATAGATTAAGTAATTTTCTAATTTCTAAAATTTTTACAAAATGAATAGATGATCCTACTTTGTTTATAAAACGAATTTCTAAAGATTTTTTAGAAGTACAAATTTATGTAGATGATATTATTTTTGGATCTTGAAAAACTACATTATGTACTGATTTTTCTAAAATGATGCAAAATTAATTTGAAATGAGCATAATGGGTGATGTTAAATTCTTTCTTGGATTTCAAATCCTTAAAAATGATGATGGTAATATTTTACCTCAAATTAAATATATGACAGATCTTTTAAAACGTTTTAGACTGGATAGAACAAAAACTAGTGACACTCCCATGAGTACCACCTGTAAGATGGATCTTGATGGAGATGGTAAATCTATTGATCAAACCACTTATAGAAGAATGATTGGAAGTCTACTCTACCTGAATTCTAGTCATCCTGATATTATGTTTAGTGTGTGTATGTGTGCTCGTTTTCAAGAAAACCCTAAAGAGTCACATTTAAATGTTGTAGAGAGAATTTTCAAATACCTCTAGCATACTCTCAATTTAGGATTGTTCTATCCCAAAGGAAAATGATTTGAATTAGTTAGTTATTATAATGTTGAATTTGATGGATGTAAGTTAGATAGAAAAAGAACCTCTAGAACATGACACCTTCTAGGAAAGTCACTAGTATTATGGTGTAGTAAGAAACAAAATTTTGTTTCATTATCTACTGCAGAAGCTGAATACATAGCTGCTGAAAGTTGTTGTGCACAAGTTTTGTGGATGAAAGACACATTACTAGACTATGGATATCAACTCAGACATGTCCCAATAAACTATGAGAACACAAGTGCTATTAATATTTCCAAGAATCCTGTTTCTCATTCTAGGACAAAACATATTGATGTAAGACATTAATTTTTGAGGGACCATTATCAAAAAGGTGATATCACTTTGGAATTCATTGGTACTGAATATCAACTTTCTGACATATTCACTAAACCATTAAATTCTGAAAGATTAGACTACATAATACATGATCTTGGTATGATTAATCATAAGTAAATATCTTACTGATCTTAATGATTAATACTTTACTGGATTTTACTTTACGGTTTCTTGGTCACTATTTCTACGTTACTATTTTATGCTCACGGTCTCACCGTCAAGACCTTATGCTCATGGTCCGTCAACTCATTGTCTCACCGTGAAGACTATCAATTGTCTCACCGTGATGACTAGTTTTCATCACACCGTAATGCCTACTCATGGTCTCACTGTGAAGATTATTTTTATTCTTATTTTTAACCCGTATCGCGGTAATTTTTATTTCACTGCAATTTATTTTCCCGCTTTTTTGTTTTTATGACATTTGACATTCCCAAATGATAAAACATAAGAGTTTCATTCAATTCTTTACTCGAATTCTATCTGGAACCTTCTCTTCCCTGTCGCCCGAACCTTCAGTGGATACCAAGGATGAAGCATCCATATTCAACTTTGTCTGAGAAGCGCAACTCTAAGAAACAGAAGAGGATACCGAGGATAGCTTCCAAAGGACCTCTAAACCCAAACCTGGTAAGGTGTACTGTTGTACCTGAAAAAGAGTTTTCCCCGAGTGGCTACTGTCTAGAAAGTCATTAGTTTGAATGTTTTACGAAAACAAGGATGGCTTGAATGGTTTTCTGAAGAGAATAGAACGATTTACCTGAGGCTGGAATCTCAATTCTATCACTATGTGCAGTTTTCTTTTGAGTTTGGAGAAAGATTTATGTCTACAAGCTGGATAAATAGACAAAAGTAACCTTTCTCTTCAAGGCTATGGGTTGTATGCCTAGGGATTCAACATGAAGGAGTTTGTGAAGATTACCAGAGAGACCCTCCTCCAACAACTGACATCTTTGACCTGGAGAATGCATTGGAAATCCTGATTGGAAATGGCACCAAGTGAAGGGACATAGCTACTGAATTAGACGAGGAGACTAGACTTCTGTTCAAATTTGTTCAAAATTTGATTAGCCCGAGAAAATGAGATTTTGCTGTGTTGAAGTATCAGGATGTGTTCCTGATTCACCTGTTGAAGAATGGCCATAAGATCAATATTTGTAAGTATGTTATTAACCATATCTGTGAGCTGATCAAAGCCACTTCTAAATCCACCTCCTTGTTTTACTTAAGGATTATTTTAGCTATGTTAGTATCCAAAGGGATGGTTGGACCAAATGAAGAAAAGTTATAGGACGTTGATTTCTTCCTATATATGTCTATCATCAGAAGGATGAAGATTAGCTGGAACCCCTAAGAGAAGAAGTGGGTTGAGGATAATGATCAATTGTATAAAAATTTCAATCCTATTGACTATGAAAGAAGGCCTAAGAATCTATCTGATCCTGGTTTGGAACCAGATGAAGAGGCTGAGTATTCAGAAGAAGAAGAAGAGGAAGTAACAGCTGATGTATCTTCTAGAGAAGAAGCTGGAAGACCTCCAATGGAAATAGCTCCTATTGAAAAAGAAAGGACTATTTCCCCTGATGTTATCCTTGCTGAAATACCTCAAGGAGAGGAAGTTGCGGTTAGATTGAGAGAATAAGAATGTCTTTCTTCTAGTACGGATGTCAATCCAGAAGCTCATCCAAATACTGCAAGAAAATTGGGTTTTCCTAATTTAGAACAACAAGAAACCTTAGAGGAAGATCCTATTGAAGAGGATCTTTCTATTGAGAAAGAAGCAAGTCTGGAGGCTCAAACAGTGGAACAATTGGCTCCTGAGATAATTTCCTCTATGTAAGAGAGGATGGAAATTGCCTTTCTGCTGGTAAGGTAAGAGTTTTCTGATGAGATTAGAGATGATCCTGTGGATCTTGACCATGTTCCTGAGCATCAAGTCTCTAAAATGGATGAACAATTTTAGTGGGAGGAACCTTAAAACCTTGATATTATAGAAGCTGGATCTTCTGAATCTTCTCAACCATATGTCTCATACTCTGTGCACACTAGATATGAATTCCCAAGAATTTATGATGTGAATGAGTCAGAAAAAGTGTCTACAACTGGAATATATCTTTCTTCTCTGTTTCAACTGAAGTCTGTAGCTCATCTAGAACCAGAACCAGAGCCCTAACCTCAATCTGAATCAGAATCTGAGTTTGAAGATGACTCTGAACCTCAACCAGAATCTGAACCACTACCTTTACCTACAGCCTTAACCAAGAATCACTCCTTTGTGACCAAAGATTATCTGAAAGTTTTTAGAGAGACTCTGTTTTCTGGAGTTGAGAAGATCCTATCCACTCAACCTAATCCAGTGACTCAGTTAAGTCAATAAGATGCTTCAATTTTCTTGGAAAATATTATATTGCATATTCAACCAAGGATGATCCAAGAAATTCAAGAAGTCAGAGTAGAGAATAAGCTGCTGAGTGCTGATTTTGATAATCCGAAAAATATGGTAGCATATTTGCAAAATGAGTTGTCTTTGAGATTAGAGCCTGCTCCTATTTCTTCCCCTACACCTGTTGCCGCTTCTCCTGAGCCATCGGATTCCCTCCATGCTAGGGAAATTGTTTCTCAACATCATCTATATCTACTTTATCTTGATGAAAATATTGGAAAAAGACACACAAAAATGATGGAACGCATGAGGGAGCTTGTAGAAAATATGAATAAGCTTACAGATGAATACACTGGATGCCTGCAAAAAGTTTTGAAACAGCTCAATGTTCTAACTGAAGCTGTCAAGGCTTCTCCTACTTCTGGTCAGACCTCCACACCTTCTTTGGATGATTCTCTGCTAAGATCCATAATCAAGGAAGAACTTCAGAGTGCCTTCAGTGGCTTGGATCTGTCTTCTTTGTTAGAAGTGGTTAAGAACAGTGATAGAGCATTGGACTTGGTTAGGATTCATTCTAAGATATCCAATGATGCTCAACAAGAGATCACCAAGAAAATAGATTTGTATCTCTCTTGGATTTTCTCTAAAAGTGATATGATAAATCACTTTAGATATCTTGTAGAAAATTTGAGAATCCCTCCAGTGACTCAAGGTTTTAAAGCTCAGGTTCAGAAACATACAAATTTCACCAGTTTGTTGGACAAATTTATGTAGAATAAGGATGATTTTGAAAAGGCTATGCAATATGGTGGTGAAATAATTACTGATTTCATCAATCTTTTGAAGTCGTATCTTCATGTGAAGAGTAATGCTATAGTTTCTCCAACTGCTGCACCCCTTAGACATGGTCTACCTACCTTAGCCTCAACTTCCATGACAGTTAGCCAAGCTCTTTCTCATATTCGGCCAGTCATTCTTGACCAACCACAGCATAGATCGTCTACTGCTCCCAATTTGGCTCCATTTGTTTTTGAAGGTATACCCTTACCCTCTTTGTCTACCGTATCTATGCCTTCTTCTACTTCAGCACCAACTCTTGCTGCTGATAAAGGCAAGGAAAAGATGGATCCCTGAAGAGTCCAAGGACTGTTTTCTTTTTGATGGGATGTCATTTCTTGTTTCCTATTTGTATTTCTCTTGTACGATCTATTCTGGACTTTTTTTAAATGAATACAGCATTGTTTCATTTCATTTTCTCTACTTTTTGATAATCCCAAAAGGGGGAGAAAACTACAACTATAAAAGGGGGAGAAAAACTACAAGTGTTAGTACTATAATGAGATATGTTATTATCAAATCTATTTTTCTCTAATTTTTTCTATTCTAATATGCTAGTTTCTTTAATGTTACATTTCATTTATATTAGAACTATATATGATTTGTGATAATAAAATAGGGGGAGATTTTTGGACTCATCATGTGTTAATCATGTTTTAATGATCACAAATCCTATTACTGTTAATTAATCCAAATCTTCATTTCACATCTTGCTAATGTTCTTCAATCTCAATAATGACTACACATCATGTTTTAATGATAACAAATCTTATGGATGTTAATTACTCTCTTTTACAAGTCGTATGCATTATCACAAATCTCTCATATATTATCAAGCCTTTATATTTATGATTGAAGTTCTCTTACTCTCTAATGATTAAACTTTATCCATATTCTGCGTATTACTGTCTAAGTACAAATACAGATATTTGTCTAAGTATGGACTCACCGTGAAGGACTCACTGTGACCCAGACACCGTGACCCATACACTGTGAACCAAACACCGTAAAGGACTCACCATGACCCAGACATCGTGAACCAGACACTGTGAAGGACTCACCGTGACCCAGTCACCGTGACCCAGACACCGTGACCCAGACACTGTGAAGGACATGCCTTGAGGCTCATACAAAGAAGCTCAAACCGTGAAGCTCATACCGTGAAGCACATACTGTGATGACTATACCATGAAGAAGACACCATTTACTTAATCATTGTGACACCGTTTCTTAACTTTTTTTTTCAATATTATTTAAATAATGCTAACGGTCATATTTTATGTTTTTAATGCAATTAATGTTATTTAATGATATTTGTTGGCATGTCAAGAAACCGTATCTCGTAACTATGAATAGGGAACCATTCCTACTACCAGAACTTGTGGAATATGAGGAAGATTGAGATGAAGTACATGTACAAGCAAAAATCATAAGAGAAGGAAGCGAGAAAAGTGTAACGATACAACAAGAAGAACTTATATAGACCCAAGAGCACTATCCTGAACAGGAAAGAGATTAAAAGACTTTCAAATAACTCTGATGAATGCAATCCAACACTAATGAAGAACACACGATGAATCAAGAGATCTTTCTCACTCCTGTAGAAGACAAGCTGAACTACGACACTCTTTTTTCAACAGAAAAACCAGAGAAGGACTCAGAAGCATTCCTGCTGAATCCAACGAGTCCAGAGCTGCATTGATAATCACTAGAGCTTTCTAAACTCATATCTATCTTCTCTATGTGATTTATTTATTAACTTTTGATCAGTGTGGTGTACTCTGTATTTCTTATACATACACTATCTCTTTTACTGAACTCGAGGATCTAAAATCCTCACTCCAAAACTCTTAACTCTTGTTTACCCATGTCAACTATGGAAGAGGTCCTTGTGTGACCAGGTCTTTGTTTTTTTCCCACGTAGAATAGTGGTGGAGGTCCCTGTGTGGCCTGGACAGTTTTGTAAACTGTTGTTAACCCTGATCCAGGGTGTGGATCAAATTTATATAAATTTGAGAGGACTAAGTCTCAACTTGAGACTGATCCTCTTGTTATATCTGCTGAGACTGAACCTCAAATTATACTACATATATCTTATTTATTTCGCTGCTATTACGTTGAAATACAAAAATATTTTAAAGATACTTTCATAGTTAAATTAGCAAGTGTTTACACTTATTTTAAATCAGTAGGTTAGTTTCAAAAGTTAGTTTAATCTTGTGGTTAAATTAACTGAGACCTAATCAATCTTTGAGAAGCTAAGTGAAAATTTAAAATCTATATAAATTCACTACAGTTTAACTTGTTTTATAAATTGGGGGATTTTAAATAGACAATATTTTAACAGAAATTTTAATTGGAACTCAATTCACCCCCCACTTGAGTATCCACTACGACCAACAGTTGGCATCCTACATATTTGGGTTTTAGACGAAATCTGAGTTCTCATAGTTTAAATGTCTCATGAATCGGGTGGATGTCGTGATCACCATTAACCCCTACACTCATGTCATTAATGATCGTTGTGAGAAAAAATATGAAGTGAAGGATCTGATAATCTGCACACATTTCCCTCTCCTTTAGTGGAAGAGGATGAGGAGAACAGAGGAAAGGGTCAGGGTTATGATAGTTCTCATTATTCGATACACCCTAAAGAAGGAATGAATTTAAAGGATGTGGGTTCACAGAGGAGAAATACTGTAACCTAATACATGAAAGGATAGGGGCTTACTCCATGAGGGATTCCCAATAATTGGTTCTGCATTGGGATAAAGATCTGATTCTTTATTAAATGGAAAATCAATCACAATCCTCAACCTCTGTTCTAGGAAATAGAGGCTCCAAATCATAGATATGAGAAGGGATGTACGTGGCCCAAAAAATAGTATCCAATACTGGTAACTCTATGAAATTTTCACTATGGTATGGTTCCTTTTGACCATGGGGATATAAACCCACATGCACTCTGAGGACCTAGACCGACCAATCAGAAATGTGCGGGAAACCTTTGAACATTGGTATAGAACCCAAAGTGGAGGGAATGATGGTGTGCCACTAACCACAGTTTTGTAAGTCTGTAGGTCTTAGTATAGGATTAAACATGGACCCTTTCAGACAAGGGAGGAAAAAAGCTGTATTCTCTACCAGGGATGGATTTGAAGAAGACCTCGGGATTGGCGAATGATTATTGGTGGTTGGGAAAAACCAAATAGGCTCGTCAGTGGGTGCTCTTCATAGGTAGACTTGGGAGAATTGGTAGAACCATGGGAGACATACCACCTGGGTGAATACACTTGGTCGATACCTTAACCGATCCTTCAAGGTTATCCATTGGTGTTCTCTGATTTATGTCTCATAGGTCCCTAGTTTAGAAAGGGAACCATGCTCTAGTCATCATGGATCGAGGGTTGGGAGAATTCCTCACATATGTGTCGTTTATTTAAAACCCTAGTTGGAATTTAGTTTCACTATTCCCCATTAATTTCATCATTTTTAGGGGTTGTAAAAACTTTTAGAAGGTTATGGGGGGCTTAAGCGAAACACTAGTCCGATCAGAGCATCGACTGGCCTTTGGAGAATTTTTTCCATCCAAATGATGACCACATGGTCCTTTTTATAGAAGAATATTTGACCCTTGGCATAATTATAATATCACAAAGGTGTTGTGTGTAGGTCAAATGTGTAGGGTTCTGCATAGGTATCTTGTGTGCTGATAGTACTTGTGGGGATTGTGTGAACGGATTTTTGGGCCTTTGCAAACCTTCATCTTTTCTACTTATTTCCTTATTTTTTACCTAAGGTATTTCCCTTTTTTCCTTTACATAAATTTGAAAAATGTATCTTCCACATTCACCAAAATTTCTTCTAACCCTACTCTTGTTTCTATTAGGTTTTTTATTTATTGTTTCTTGATTCCTATAAGACATGTGGATCCAATCGTTAGCACAGATACACTGAAGGCAATTCCCATTTCCCCAAATTCGTCCATTATTTCAGAAACATATGAGGGATTCCACACTAAAGATGTCACACATATAAGATTACCAAATTATATTCCCCAATTCATAGGAGAGTTTCATGTTGGGTCCACCACTTTCATAGTGGAACCCGGTACCGAATATCTATATCTAGTGAAATGAAAATCTGATAGTGTCCCAATTCTAATAGTCCCCATATTTGAGGAGAATAGCTTCATATCAACATTACCATATTTGTTTGTTGATGTATTCTTCCTAGGACACACTTTTCATGAACTTCTAACCCCACATTCCCTATATACAAATACTGGCAGATTCTATCACTATGATTGGTGAATGAGATCCTTAATCAAAATTTGATGATGGGAAATTACTTCCTACTTACATGGATTCCTCCTTAAAGATCTTTACCTAGTCCAGGTCTCCCACATATATTTATTTCATCTTCATGAAATTAACTCTCAATTATATCTATAAGTAGAATCCAGGTAATTATTGTACTTCTATCTCAACAGGGAAGCATCTTTCGGTCAAATGTGGCAGTAACATTGGGAATTTATGGAACTTTCTAGATGTTTTGTAGGTTGGGAACCTGTATGTACATCTCCTTTTCATTTTGTAGGTGTATTATATGTGAGGAATCATGGTCATTAAACCTAAGGAATTTTTTTCATCCATGATGTAATTAACACTAGGGGTATAAGTCTTCTAAGGATTTTACCTGAACCATCTGATGATTATTATATGGGGTAGTGAATGTGGATCATGTCACAAGTCTAACATATTTTGAAGACATATTGGTCAAAAACGCAGTGTCTTGTGGGAATATATTGTGGATTTTTTCCCCATGGTGGAATATTTCACACATGGAAATTTGTTTAGTGTGTCCCCAAGGGGGAATATTTCACACTCAGAGGTTTAGTGGAGTTGGTTCCTAGGGGGAGATTTCACACTCAGGATTGATGGAGTGTTTCCCTGATGGGGAATATTTCACACTCGGAATTTGGTAAACTGTTTCCCCAAGGGTAAATATTTCACACTAATGATTTGATATAGTATGTCCTTAGGGGGGGAGATTTCACTCCTAGGGATGTCAGGATTGAACCTCATGAAGGCATCATATGTACCTTGTTAGTAAAAAGGGATCAAAACCCGTATAGTTCAATGTCACATTTTACGATTATGAAATAGTATTGGTCCATGCAGTTTAACATCACTTGGTAAGGATTCCCATACCATAGGAGAGTCAAAGAGGGATGTGTGGGGCTTATTCATAGAAGCTTCCCAAGGGTGTTAGTTTTAGGGTGACATCCAAAAGAATGGGAGGATTGGTGTCCCATGTTGATATAATATATGTAATCTTGTTTCCATAAAATGATTTAAAGATATATTTTAACATCAAATAATGTGTATGTTTTCATGAAATATAACAACATACAACTATTACATGGAGTTTTGCAGTTTTACATCATGTAGCTCGAACGTGGATGGGGGTTACACCCTAAGGAGGGACCATGTCACGGTAAGAGAAGAATCAAAAAAAGGACTCTCTTATGAGATAGGGAAACCATTTCCCTATTTGATTTCATACATAAGACATACATGTCCCCTGATTTTGTGACTTTGGTCAGCGTGTGGTGTAGAAACAACTATGAATGAGGGGAAATCATAGTTTCTGACATTAGGGTGCCTATTATTATGACAAAAATACATAGGTATACCAATTCTTACGATAAAAAGGTAAGGTAGTGGACCTGATTTAATCATAGGGGGCAGCGGGTAAGGGACCAGAAAGTTTTTTCACACAACATTATTATATATCATCCAAATTGGGTCGCACCATACTTGGGATCTATCACAAGTATATAGCATAGATTTTGGAAGAGTGGGTGCATGAAATATTTTTTGATCCACAGATTTGAGGATTCCATGATAGATAATTCTTTTCAGGAGCCCAATCAGCCTCAAAATGCTTTTCACAAGGAACTATCAGCCACAAGACAAGACACATTGCATCTCATGGGATTTTGTTCATACAATTTCTCTATCTTTGAGGGTACATGGGATTTTTGTGTTGTACGATGTCATGGAAGACAATGTTTCATAAGATAGATCGTCATTTCTTATTTTCAAGATCCATACTCAAATCATTTGGTGGTACTATTTATAACCTAAATCAGTAGTTGATTTCCTAAAATATCCTTATATCTTAAAAAAGGCTATGAAATTACCATTGATTTATATATGGGGATTGGTTGTGCGACATATGGATTTTTATCTGAAAATTTTCATGTAATTGGATGAACACATGATGTTTTTTGAAAACAAATGTCACCTTTTTCACAAAAAATCCTTGGACACCATTTCATGCTTTGGGAGTACCCTTTGAATTTTTTTATCTTGTGTATCTTTTGTAATGAAAGTCCTTTTCATGTGGAATAACTTATTTTTCTAAAATACATCAAACTTGTCTGTAACCTTTTCTTTATCCCTAAAATATTTCTTTGGGGTGGTTTTCATACTCATTTTATGCCAAACTAGCCTTTTAGGGTGCAAGACACGTTTTCAGCACCAACACCCATGTTTAAACCATATGAAAAAAATAAAATGTGGTATAATCACAAGAATCTCATTTGGGGAAATAAAATAATTAAATACCTTAATCAAATGAAAAATAAAAAAACCCGCGAAAAAAAACATTTTGTAAAAACAATCCTTTTATCCAAAAAAAAGATCACTTTGTTCAATTAAAAATATTATTATCTTACCATTTGAAATCAAACTATTTCCATGAAAACTAATTAGAATGTATAAAAAATAATTTAGATGCCTTGGGCAACAACATATTTAAAACCTTATAAAACCCTTTCAAATTGGAAAAGCTATTTAGGTATCTTCGAATATAATTCTCTAGATAATGTATTCCTTACCCAATGTATTGGAGTGTTAGCTAGTCGCATCCATCATATAAGTTATAAAGATCTCACCCATGAGCTATAATGGGCCTCAATCATTTTTAAACAATGTCCAAGCACCATAAAATTAATAAAAAAAATGAAAAACTCTTTTAAAACCATGTCTAAAACATTTCTAACTATAAAATATCCTTTGTTCTTAAATATCACCTTTTAATATCCAAAAAATTGTGCACATTAAAAATAAAAGATTTTCCTTGAAAATTAAAATGGAAAATAATAAATTAAACTTCAAATAATTGATTTTTCATCAATGTGTAAAATTCAGTTCATGTCATATAAGTTATAATATATTCCTTTTAGAATTAGGAGAAAGAGATAAAAATGGAACATAAAAAAGATTGTTTCTAAAAGAATGTCCCTTATATTGAGTCTGACTAATCGCACACATTCTTTATCATCCCAAATAAAAAAATAGGATAATTATTTTTTTTATTAATAACCTCTTTCTTGTTTCTTATATATTTTATTTTGTTAATTAAAATTTTATATTAATTATTAAATTATTTAAGTTCTTTTCGGATGTATTTATGGTATTTTATGCATAAGTCCTAAATGACTTTGATAGGTTGACTCTAGTAAAATAGGTCATTATTATATAAAAGAATAATAAAAACACAATTATCATTTTTGTATGTCAATTATACATTCAAATGAAATTATAAATTATGGTTAAAAAATAAACTACTCTAAAATCATAGAGATCGTAGGTCATATGTACGCTTGAGTAATGTTAATATTTCTCAACTATGATTAGGAAAAGATGGTAAGTATAATTTTATTATTAAATAATGATAATAATATCATAAATATCATATTAATTATTAATATATACTTTTACATATGATCTGTGTGATCTGTTGATGAAAAACTAATTGCATTGGTTTATGAAGGTGGTAATCTACATGTAAGTAGGAACAATGTTATCATTTTTCTATGATGGAAATGAAATAATGTTAAATATATATTACACATTAGTAATGATAAATATGTCACTAATATTTTATATAAAAATAAATTCAAACATGATAATTAATTCATAATATATTGTAATGGAAAAATAATTACACCATTTCGTGAAGTGGTAGTCAACTGTACACATTAAGAAATAAAATAGATACACTCGGTTAAGAATGATATATTTTCATCAGACAACCTCTTTTTCTTAAAACATTAAGACCAATATGGATAGTGTTATTCCTTAAATAAGGCCTATAGAACTTGGGGAGGGATTTTAGGAAGGAATGTCACATAAATTGGAAGAAGAAAAATGTTTTTGAAGAGTGATTTATTGAGAAGAATAGGTACCATTTTATAAGTGAGAGGGGGAAATCTTGGAATTTCACAAAATACAAATTTATTATAAATTAATTTTTGATTATAAATGGCACTAAAATGGTTTATTTCGAATATATGGTCATTATGGGTATAAATAACCTCCTTAAATAATTTTTAGAAAATTTTAGTTCACATTTTTATGATTATTATTTATTTTTAACCCCTTGTTAAGTCTTTTCACACTTAACGAGAAAACAAGAATTTTTATTCATTGAGGGTCGATATAGTTAATATATATCGAAAAAATGAATATAAAAGGAAAATGGTTAATTATATTAACCATATATTAATATACTATTTGAATATATATTTTTTTAAAATTTATATCATTGAATAAAATATTATTCATTATAATATATCACTAATATCAATTTTTAAATCTATTCATTACTTATATTTTAACAACATCAAGAAAATGGGTAAAATTTGGAAAAACATATTCTATTATAACCCTATATTTCATGTTAAGCTATAAAATTATTGGATTGTTTTAATTACCTCAAATTATATTTCTTTTAAAAAATTTAATACCTTTTATTTAATATTTCTATTCATTGAATAATTACTTTGTTAGCATTGTGTAGATTTTTACGGTGACTATTTTTACACTATAAAACAAAAATTAATAAACTTGATTATGTTTTATCTATTATATTTAAATATACTATTTATAACTAAAAATATCCTCTGATAATATATATCTTTAAAATATTATATTTAATAAATACAAGAGTGTGACATTTTTTAACTTTTATTAAATAAAATATGATAAAAGTCATAACCTCAGCCAAATGGAAAAAATTTCATATAAGAAAATATTGTATTTTTTTGGAGAAAATATAATAAAAAAATAATATTAAAGAAAGTTTTAGGTTTATTTTATAATCCTTATCATTTTATTTTTCACTTTAATTAATTGATTTAACCTCTACTCTAGAAAAAAAAGTACTAAGTTTACTATTCAAATTTATGAAAATATTGATCTATTTAGTATATTTAGATACATTGACTCAAAATATGGATTCAATTTTTGAAAATAAAAATCATTTAAATTGATGAATTTAATTTAAAATCAAATGGAAATAACACGAATGAAAAATGATTTTTCTGAAAAAATGTTCTTTAAATTTATAAAAAAATGTACTAAATTCAACTATAAAATCCATTGAAACCCATAATTTGATTATTTTAAATCAAAAGTAACTAATTAAATTTTAAAACTAATCCAAAATATAATTTTACTTTCAAAATACTTATAATGAAAATATATTTTTTTAATAAAAATCAGTATTTTTTAATATTCATTGAAAAATTAGTATTTATTGATAATTCATAAAAATACATTGTTTGATATTATTTAAATTTGTAATTAAAATATAAAATTTATTTTTCCAAATGAAATTTCTAAAATTTCTCAAAAATAATTTAATATTCACTCATAAAAATCAAGAAAAACTATATCTGAAGAAAACATATTTTTAATGAAAAAATAAATTTAATAAAAATTGAGTAATTATTTAAAAATTAGAAATTAATTTATTACACATGATTAAGGACATTATATTTTTCAAAATATGGTTAATATTATTCTTTCCATCTAATTTAGCATATAGGTTACAAGAATCCATTTTAAATAAAAATAATCCATTATTTGGTTAAGCTCGATATTGTGTATCTTGTATGCTATCAAAGATAGTATTTTAATAAATGAGATATTACACCCCTAAAATTTAATAAATTTCATAATTAAAATTTAACTAGGTATTGAAAACCTGGGTTTTGACTTTTCAAAATAGTTTTGTTGAATTCCCACATCATAAATAAGTGTTAATAAAACTTCCTCTTGAATAGAGAAAAAAGGTAAGTATGAATGTCATCTAGAATAACACATAACTATATTTCCACATAGGAAAACATTGGTGGTAAATAAAAACATGGATATGGAAGAAGAATATAACTTCCAATGACTAAAAGAGAGAGATATAGAACAAAATCATGAGAATGCTAACCATCACAAAACCATATATATTTGATTGTTTAAGAGTCCATTGATTTCACAATATGAAAAGTAAATAGATAAATTTTTATTTAAAGATCATTTTCCTATATTTTATGAATTATTTTATCATATATACTATAATAATAAGGAAATATAATTTTTTTCAAGAATTATTTTATCTTTTAATCATTTTCACCACAAACTTATCTTTTTTATCAAAACGTTGAGTATTTGTGATGAATGTTTTTATTACAGAATAATAAGAATAAACTTATAATGGATCACTTAATCCAAAAATGCTTAAAAATATATTCATCTTTCCATTTTATTTTAACCAAAAAAAATTTGATTAAGAGAAGTTTATTACAGAAATGGAAAAACCTTCATATGAAGAAAAACTACATTAATTTCAGGAACTCATCAGTAATACAAAAATTTAAATAAAGATAATTTATTAAATAATTATACTTAATATTAATTAAAAATAATATATACTAATATTAAAACCTAAAAATTAGATGGATTTTATCAAATATTCTTCAAAGATAGATTTGGTATTCATCTCGAAATAACATCAATCACTCTTAATATCTTATACCAAAAATATAATTATCCTAACCACATAATCTCAAAGATATTCTAATCATTTGTATAAATAACCTGAATCACCATAAAGAATTATTAAAATCATATTCACCATTAAAATATAATAAAATCATTATTCCTTAAAATATAATCTTATAACATTCTTTTCACTAATATCATATAGGGTCCTTAAAATAGTGAACTTCTTTCGAAATAACATTAATCACATAATCACTAAATCAAGTTTCATTCTCGTTATTATTTATATAATAAAACACATGTTCATATAAATAACTTAACCTTTATTTTTATATTTATTAAGTAAATAAAAAAAATTCATACTGACTAATACTTCACGTAGGCCAGTGGTAGGAAATTTCTTCATATAGCCCTTAAATTGTGGGTTAAAGAATAATGACCTCACCAGATGTGTCATGTTTTAACCCACCATTTAAGATTTTCTTTTATAAAATTATTCTAATATAATACTAATAAATTTTCCTGAAATATAATTAACATCCTAAAAAATAATGTTAGTTAACAATTATTTTATAAACCCTGAATTTAATCAAAGCCATTAAAATCATGTCCACAAGATGATAAGAGAATTATTCCTCAAATAACATTTTCACATGTCAAAATTAATTTTTACATATTCCTCAAAAAAAATATTCTCCAAAATACTCCCATCATTAAAATTGTATTAATTATTATTATCCTTATATATACCACAACCCCATAACTATTGTATCCTATTTATACAGACATCTTAACCATTCAATTTTCATCACAGTCCACTAGCCATTATTTTCTATATTTCTCTATAATACTTTTTTCCTACATCAAAATATATGAATCATGTCCTAAAAATCAATAATATCAAAACATAATAAAATAAATAATCCATAACTTTCATCTGTAATTATCAATTCATTCATCTTCAAAAATAATTTCATTAATCATTTTTAAACATTGATATGTATGGTTTTCTATTTCTGATATTCTTCTTTCCCCCTAGGACATAAATACTTATAATAATCATTATCACTATATATAAAAAATTCAATTTATACATCAGGAGAAAAGTATTTTCCCTTCATATGTTTAATTGAACGCTTCCTTTTCCATTGGTAGATTATTACATTATGAACTCCTTTACCATATATAAAACATCTTCCCATTATATTAATACATTTTTCTGTGTGCTTTTGCCACATTCATCACACATAAGTCATTGAATCTTTTTTCCTTTATTATTTTCATTACCTGAAAATCCATGGATCTTTGCTTCTCTCTCATTTTATGAGTTGGGAAACTCACCTTGGTTCATTTTGGTAATCATAACTATTGATACATGGTTAATAATAACCATGAGATTTCTCACTACAACTCCAATTCTGTTCAATTTCCTATTCAGAAAACCACCTCATTTTCTTTAACACTCATTATTAAATTTGATTCTACAAGACTAATCCATTTACTGAATCAAAAAAATTTAGTGTGAGAATATCATTAAAATTATAACAAACCATCTTACAAGCTTGGTAAACAGTAATATATCCTTAACCATGGTTTCTAAAATAACCATATTTATCTTTGACGTACAATTATATGTTATTATAGAGTACTTTTAAATTATTTTAAAATAACATAATAACTTCTAATGTTATATATTACCTACTCTAATACCAACTATAAGGACCCATCCTTAATCATAACAATTTCTAGTGACTTTAGACTAGAATTCACTTTATTACATTCCCAAAGTTATTTTAGTTTTATAGTATCAAAGTGTTATATTATAAATCTTATATAATAATTCCATATATTAAAAATTTGACACTTTTACTCGGTTTCTATTTTCCCACAAAATAAAACCATTAATGTAAAACAATTTCTATTTCATCAAAAATATTCCCAAATTTCAACATGACTTCTTCTTTTCCGTTACCCATTAATAAACCCTTGGAAAAAATTTGGATGAGAAAAAAAGATTAGTAAAGTACATTAAAATAAAAAATCTATTTGTCTAGTGAAAAACATAAAAACATAATTTTTTTAAAAAAAAAATTATACTTTTTTATCTGAAAAAGAACATCATCTATTAAAAATTTTATTACCTAACATTTTGAAATAAAAAAATTTCCATGAAATCTCATTAGAATTCATAGAAAATTTATCTATGTGGCTTAGAATATCAGCATTTTAAAAAACTTACAAAACCTTTAGAAATTAGAGTAACCATTTAGATAACTTCCAAAATAATTCTCTAGAAGAAAAACTCATTACCCAATATGTTGGATTGCTATATGGGCACACCCATTTGATATAGTATGTCCCCAAGGAGAAGATTTCACACATGGGGTTGTCAAGATTGAACCTCATGGAGGTTTCCTACGTACCTTATCTATAAAAAGAGATAAATATCTGTATATTTCAATTCAATGGTTTATGTTCATGTGATAGTACTGGTCCATAGATTTTAACATCACCCAGTAAGTATTCCCAAGTCATAGAAAGAAAGTTAAATAATGATGGTGTGGTTCTTATGCGTAGAAGATTACCAAGGGTGTTAGTTGTAGGTTGACATCCCAAGGAAGTTGAGGAGTGGTGTCCCATGTCGATCGTATATAGGGAATATCATTTCCAACAAACATTTTAGGGCTATAGTTTAACATAATCTAATGATTATATTTTCATGGAGATTAACAACATACACCTAGGATGTGGAGTTAGGTAGTTTTACATCATGTAGCTCAAATGTAGATGGGGGTTACACCATAAGGGGGGGTCATGTCAGGGTGAGAGAAAAATCTAAAAAAGGACTCTCTTATGAGATAGGTAAACTATTTCCCTTTGTGATTCCATACATACAACTTACATGTCCACTGGACTTGTGTCTTTGGAAAGTGTGTGGCGTACACACTACTATGGATGAGGGGAATTCATAGTTTCTAACATTAGGCTTCCTATTACTATGAGAAAAATGCATTAGTATACCAATTATTAGGATAAAAAGTTATGGTAGTGGATATGATTTAATCATAATTGGCATCAGATAAGGGAACAAAAATTTATTTCACACAAAATTAATATATTGCATACAAATGGGGTTGCACAGGTTATGGGATCTAGCACAATAATAGAACATGGATATCAGAGCATGGATGGATGAAATATTTTGTTTCACACAGATATGATTATTATATGATTGATAATTCCCATTCATGATCCCAATCAGCCTCAAAATATGTTTCATAAGGAACTATCATTCACAAGCGAGGACACATTGGGTCCCATGGGAGGTTGGTCATATAAATTCTCTATCATTGAGGGTACATGTAATTTTTATGTTGTACGATGACATGGAAGATAGGTTTACACAAGTGATATCATTGCTTATTCTTCTAGAGATCCATCCTCAAATCATTTGGGGTACTATTTATAACTGAAATCGGCATTTTATGTCATCAAACATTATTGTATCTTGTAAAAAGGTTGTTGCATTAACATTACTTTTTCGATGGTACATGGTTGTTCAACATATGGATTTCTACATCATATTTCTCATGCAATTGGATGATCACATGATAGTTTTTTCAAGAAAAGGTCACCTTTTTTACACACATTACTTGGATATCATTTCGGTCTTTGGGAGTGCCCTTAGAAATTTTTTCTCTAGTGTATCCTTTGGAATTCAATTCCTTTTCTCATGGAATAATATATTTTCTTGAAATGCTTCAAATTTGTGTGCAACTTACTCCTCATCCAGAAAATGTTCCTTTGGGGTGGTTTGCATATAGGTTTTATACAAAAATGGCCTTTTGAGGTGCGAGACACATATTCAACACCAAAACCCATCTTTAAACATTATGAAAAAAATTTAAAATTTTGTATAAGAACAAAAATATTTTTGAGGGACATAAAAATAAGAAATCCATTAATCAAACGGAAAACATAAAATCCCGTGAAAAAACATCTCTTAAAAACAAACCTTTTTATCCAAAAAGAACATCACTTTTTAAATTGAAAATATTATTATCTTTCCTTTTGAAATAAAAATATTTCCAAGGCAACTCATTAAATTTTTTTAAAAAAAATTTGGATTCCATAGGACATCATAATATTTAAAACCTTACAAAACCCTTACAAATTAAAATAACTATTTATTTAACTTCAAATATAATTCTCTAGATAACATAATCCTTACCAAATACATTGGATCATTAGATGGTTTCACCCATCCTATAGGCTATAAAGAGCTCACCCATGAGCTTTATTGGGCCTCAATCCATTGTAACCAATGTCCAAGGACCATATAATTAATAAAATCTTCAATAAATCTTTTAAAACCACGTCTAAAACATTTCAAATTATCAAAAAACCCTTTCTTCTAAAAAAATAACTTTTTAATATCTAAAAAATGTGAACATAATAAATAAAACATTTTCATTAAAAATAAAAATTGAAAATTATCAATGAAACATCAAGTCATTGATTTTTTTTTGATAGTGTAAAATTTGGTACATTTCATATATGTTAAAATACATACCTTTTAAAATTATTATAAAGAGTTAAAAGGGGAAAATAAAAAGATGATTTCTAAAAGAAAGTCTCTTACATTGAATTTGACTTGTCACACACATTCACTATTATAATAAGGGGCTTTAGAGGCCCCTAAAATGAGCGACTTCCATTGGAAGTCACTAATGGAGCCCTATAGAGACCACCAAAGGTGGTCATAAGGATTTCCAAAAGAACTATCAATAGCCACCCCCTCCCTCGTGCTCTCCCGATCTCGAAACCCTATCCGTCCACTCGGTTTCCCATCCCCTCCCCTGTCGCACTATTGTTATTGCCTATCACCTCCCTAGTCGCACCTCCCCGCCTATAGCTCCCTGCCGACACCATCACTCATCCTCTCCCTCATTGCACTTCATGTCTCTACCCTCACCACACTTCTTTTCCCCTCTATCACTAAACCACTGCACAACCTCCACCTTTAACCCCCTGTCCTCGCTGCACTACCTCCGCCCCTCCCTCACGGCACCGCCTCCAGCTCCATCTCCCCTCTTTTTCCCCTCCTCTCCCTTGCAGAACAACCTATAACTCCCCTCCCTTCCATATTTTCCATGATATCAGTTATTCCCTAATTTTCGTTTAATGATATTGATTTTGGGAACATTACAACACAAATTGGTTATCATCTTTGATACAATGTCTTGCGTGAAGCATGATGAATGAAATATGCGTTCATAAAAGTTTTATGAATATATTTTGTGAATAAAAAGTGTTAAAATATAATTTCATATGTATACAAGCTTGTGTGCATAGGAAATTTTGAAACAATGAGTGTCGACTGTGTGTGTGTATGAGAAGACATCACACTTTCACAAAGGTAGTGTCAATCCAAGAGGTAGTGAGACATTATTTTTAATAAGATGTAGTTTGTCTGAGTTTTAAAAGATTTTACATATTCTTATTTGATGTATTCACTATTTGATCAAGATTTAAAAGTCACATGGTTTGAAAAGGAATCATGAAATACTTATTTAGGTTAATGAAAAATAAAGAGTTTATGCGCACATAAATGTAAATGTTAATTAAAATTTATAAGTGAACAATGTGTGCATAGAAGGTGTTTGTGTGAAGAAATTAGTATGTGAAAAATGTGTTTGAACAAGGTGTGTGTGTGAAGAAAATAAGAAGTTAACATTCTCTTATATATACACCCTGTAAAAATTAAAGATTTGTATTGTACATACATCTAATATACATACAGGTGAGGGTATGAATCCTTGAAAATATAATTTCCTTCATACATGTATTAATGATATACAATGTACAAGTATGTATAAATTTAAAATTCTCACTTTCATCACAAATTCATTTTAGTAACTTTCATCACAAATTATATTTGTTCATTTATTGGTAGGAATTAACTTTCCTTTTAAAGTTGATAGTTCAATATGGTATTTGATTATTTATTTCAAGTACCACATACGCATATAGGTTATTATGATTTGTTTCAGTTTTTTTACTTATCATTTGACTTCTTATAGATACAGTTTCTTTATATGTTTTGATTACAGTGTATCACAATTATGCATTATGATATTAGTGGACCACAAATTCCTTATTGATATTTATGGTTTTCTATTTTCTTGTATACCCAATAAAATATATTTTGTTTCTTAACTAATCAACTCCCCCACGCATCTGATCAAACGAGTTAAGAAATCTAATTATATATGATCCATGATCTATCCAACTCCATATTATGAAGAACAATATATTGATGGGAACCAATGATCATGGTTAAAGAAGTGTGAGTCACTTTATAGAAACAAATTTGAGAACCAAACCTAAAATTCACAGCTCAATGCTAACAAGATTATTATGGATGACCCAATCAGTTACCTTTGGATTAAATTTAACCAATAATGGTGAAAAATTAAACATTTTTGAAGAAAAAATAGTATACCAGATGTTTGAATAATTAAATACCGTAGTTAAAATATTAATTTCATGAAAATTATTACTCCACAGAATTATAGACCAAATTCCTTATCAATATAGTTCCTCATTATACATATTTTCATCGAATCTTTCATGAGTTTTGAAATATTTCACTTCCATTTTTTAAAAAAATCTTAATAAAAATATGATTAGGGACTCTTGTATATAGAATAATCATTAGATTTACCATACCAACATGGTGGTGATGACATGAAATTTCACTTCAATTTCATTATCTATTCTTCTATTTATTATTTAGAGATATAAATTTCTTATTTTATCAACGGTCCACTTGAAATTGTTCAAAATTTGTTTTAAAAATATTTGATATGAAAAATGGATATAATATGAAGTCTGGTGTATATGTTTGTTATTGATATATTAATATGGATAAGAGTTGGATTGACCTTCTAAATAAAAATCCTATAGAATATTATGATGGAATTATGTAGTTTATTGAGATCACTTGAGGATTTCAAAGTGACTATATTAGTTTTTCATGTAGAAATGTGAATATAGATATCAATTGGCATGAGATACCGTGATGGAGAACCTGTTCTTGAATGGATTTATAAAAATTTATAATAGTTGGACTCATTATGGGGAAGAATATATTCATCGTCAAAATAAAGATACAGTTCAGATGGCTATTGATGCGATTATGAATGATCCAACACCTGAAATGATTACTGATATGGTATGTAGAATGGATCTGGAAGGCATTGACATCCAGAATATTAAGATCGGGGAGATTAATCTGTGTTGTGGTGAAGATTAGGATTCAAGGAGGCTGTTTCTGACACTTTCATCAGGGCGCGTGCATCCGTCTCATTCGGGGATGAAGGACACGACTTTTTGTTACCCCACATTCCCACTTTCCAAAGGCAGGCAGAATTTTCTCCTTGTTCAGGGATGTTTTCTCCTTAATAGAAATGGGATAATGGGATGTCGTTTCTTCCATCTGTGGATTCCTCTGTAGAAAACGTCACCTAGTCTGGGTCTCCCTCATAGATTTAATAAGTTTTTCGTGAAACTCTTCCTAGCGGCATGTCATCATGGATGCTAGTTAATTACACTACTTTTTTCAGGACATTCCAAGGGGTTTAGTCAGGGCAGCAACCTTCGGTTAGGGGAGTAGTCACGTTGGGGCATCACTGATGTGTCGGGACACTGGGTATTGGGGTGTCTTTCTTCTGTCCCTTAATATAGGGCTTCTCAAGGGCATAGAAGCCTGAGGAATCCCACATCGAACGCGGGGAATCATATATCATAGGCATGTATCTGAGGTTTTCCTCATATTCCCATGTTAAATACAGGGTATGCCGCAACATTAACGTCCAGTGGGGACGGATTGGACTAATCAAAACACCGATTAAAGTGGATCAGATTGAGGAACCCCCTTGACGGAACATCGATATTGGGGCCAACATGTAGGCAGCTTCCCGAATGTCGTGGAGGGGAATGGTGTGGCATGATCCCACCGGGATGTGGTGGCCTGGGTAAGAATCATGATGGAAGATGGTTTTTTGGGCTTGAGCTTTGAATATACTTCCTACGTACCATGCCTTGACATGGATCAAAGTCCTCATAGTTCAGGATGGGGTGTGTCGGTGAACCGACGTGATGATGGACCAGGGGTTTGATGGGTGGTGGGATTGAACCTCGTGAATGCATCCTACATACCATTCCTTGTGATGGATCAAAGTCCACGTAGTTCGGGAGGGTGTTAGTCTGTGAACCGATGTGAATAGGGACCTTATTCCTAGTGAATTGTGGGCTTGAACCTCGGGAAGGCTTCCTACATACATGCCTTGACACAGATCAAAGACCACGTAGTTCAGGTTGAAAAGGGGTTGTTGAACCGACATGAAGGGGGTTCAAAACAACTGGATGGTGGGATCACAATGGATTACCGCTGGATAGGAATGTATTTTAACATCATGTGAGATGGGGCTAGGGTCGGTGAACCAACATGAATGAGGACCTTATCCCAGGTAGGTGGTGGGATTGGGCCTCGTGGAGGCTTCTTATGTACCATGCCTTGACATGGATAAAAGTCCACGTTGTTCAGGATGAGATGTGTCAGCGAACCGACATGAAGATGGAACTTGGTCCGATGGATGGTGGGATTGAACCTCATGGAGTCCTCCTACGTATCATGCATTGACCTGGATCAAAGTCCTCGTAGTTCAGTCTAGAATTGGGCTTACGCTTTGAGGCGGCCCAAGTTGGGTATGGGGTCGGTGAACCGACATGAAGGGACCAGGGGTCTAGGTGGACGGTGGTCTTGAACCTCGTAGAGGCTTCCTACATACCATGACTTGACATGGATCAAATTCCTCGTAGTTCATGTGTACAGATTAACATCATGCATGATGATGTATAGTTTAACGTCATGCGTGACGATGTACTTTTTAATGTCATGCGGGATGATGTACAGTTTAACGTCATTCGGGATGATGTACAGTTTAACGTCATGCAAAATGATGTACAGTTTAACGTCATGCAGGAAGAATTATAGTTTAATGTCATGCAGGATGATGTACAGTTTAACTTCATGTGGGGACGATGTACAGTTTAACATCATGTGAGACGATGTACAGTTTAACGTCATGCGGGACGATGTACAGTTTAACGTCATGCAGGACGATGTACAGTTTAACATCATGTGATATGATGTACAGTTTAACGTCATGCGGGATGATGTACAGTTTAACATTATGAGGAACGATGTACAGTTTAATGTCATGCGGGACGATGTGGTGTCCTGGTTGATGTTTACTCTAATCCCACGTGAGTCATGCTCGGAATGACAAACAAGAGGTAGCAGAGACCTGACGATCACATTGCGAATGGTGTGTTCGTGGGAAGCGAGAAGGGGCTTACGCGTTGAGAGGCCCACGGTGCCGAGACTTACTCCAGGATGGAGGCCCAAGAGCGACAAAGCACAGTGGGAGATGGACTTGGGACTGAAGAAAGGAGGAGCCATGTTCCCTATCACGCCATCCACTGACCTTGACATCGAGGAAGAGAGGAGGGGCAGGGGTGATGCCTCCTGCAAGAAAATCTAGGGAGCTTAAACCAAGGTGGTTGCCATTCCCTATGGAAAAACGCAACTCTAAAAAGAATAATATCATCCCCTATGGAGACCAGGGGGCGTGGGCAATTCCCCTGGTGGGGGACCCTGCGTGCGGGGCACTGGGTGATGTCACAGTTTAACATCATGTATTGAGAACGAGGGTGCCTGGAAGTTTAACTTCATGCATCTCGGATGAGGTGGGTTTACTCCACACCCTTAGGACATATATAACCGGTACCCTATGCTCCTTGTGGGAGGGAAGGTACCTGCAATGTCGTGGTGAAGGGGGTCACAGAGCGAACCATCGAGGGGTCCACATTAGCGTGGCTATGCCAAGAAGCAACAACCATTAGTGTGCCTTTGCGAAGAATCATTAGGCGCAGCAACACTATGGGCGTTATCGTCTAGGGGACTTTGAGGTCACATCGTGCAAACCTGGAAGGTCGCATAGGGAAAGGATTTTCCAAGAAGAGGAGTCCATAGGTAGGGGACTTGTGAAGCTCTGTTACTCCGTGTGTCGGAGAGCACTTGTGACGGGGTGTGCTTCATGATATGGGGTTCCTTAGCCATAGCTTGGGGAGGAGGTGAATATGGGGGGTCCTTTGTGAAGTGGAAAGGCATTTGCAAAGCACAGCTTCTTAAAGAAAAGGTGACTCATGAAGCAGGATGTCTAGAAGCAATGTGCTTCGCGAAGTACAATTATCATGCCTTAGAAAATGGATCAATTGTACATGAAGGTTGTTTTTCAAAGCATAAACACTCTACGATGACCCGAGTCCCCTTGGGGATCCCCTTCTTTATGAAAGACCTTAGGCTTTGCGAAAGGAATCCCTCTCGGAATAGGGGATCAAAACGAGACAATGGGGTGGCACTTCGTGAAGCAGATGTACCTCGCGCAGCTCATGGTTCACCGAGCGGCATAATGCTTCGTGATTCAGGATCTGAGAAGCCGAAAGGTTGGATTGTCTGTCCGGAGAGCTCAGGGGGAGCCCGGTATTTATAGGCAAGAGGCACAATGGAGTGGAGCTCACGTGTAATGCCCCGACCCCAGTTACCCAGAGTCGGTGCATTACTACGTAACATTGGCATGATCACAAAAGATCAAGTCTCAAAAGACCGATTAGATTTTGTAGCCTTGGAAACACTAGATACATTCATAAATGTTACATTACATCATAAAGTGAAAAACTAAAATAACATATTCTTCATATTCCACACCCATATCCCCTTCCGATTATCCCTGTAGGTCAGTCATAAAATATTTCTTCACATCTTAGGAAAATAAAACCTAGAAAGGGGTGAGCTCAGATGCTCAGTAAGGATAACAATATTGTGGAAACATTCATAAATAGAAATAAACATCTAAGGCAATTTATAACAAAAACAAAATCTTTTAAAACTTGAACTTAAATATAATATGGAAAAAGTAAAATGAAATAATTCCATTTACTTATTCACATGGATATTATACTAGTCGAATAATCACATGCAATATCAATAACCACTTTCATAATTAGGTAATGCATAATTCCAAACTATTATAACCACATAGCCAAGGCCTCGTTCCAAAAATACAAATAAGATTTTGTCAATGCCTCATGCCAAGACACTAGTTTGTCTCATGAGACCTACCGATGCATTGAGGAGCTATACTGGGCTCCACCCATCACTTATTAAGTCCAATGCATTCCTTATATTAAAATTTTTAAACATATCATAAACCATAACATAATTGTATCACATAAAACATGCATAATGGAAACATAACATTTCCACATTTCAATCACAAGATATAAATACAACACATTGATATAATAAAAACATAATCAAAACCATTTTCAATACCAAAATAAAAGAAAATTAAAACTTGGTATTTATTTTTCATTTAAAAAAAATTATGGGTTGTAGAGGAAGCCGAAACTCAAATAATGTTCATGGCGGTGGAGAAGTCGTTGTCACTGCATAAGTATGAAAAAAAACATTCCCTTTTTTCGTTTATTGAAACGATTCATATAAAAAATATTCCTTTTTAATAAAGGTAAAATTCAAAGGGGTTTATACACAGTATAAAATAATGTTGTGTATAAAATAAAATATGCCTCAATGAAAGGAGATTGAGATGAATTCCTTTACCTTGTGTCCGACTTGACTCGATCATTCTTTAACCTCCTGAATAATAAACTAGAGTTAATTTATAATTGATTAAAAACCATTTTCAAGTTCATTATTTATTTTATATCACTTATTACCATGTTATGAACATTATGTAATTATTTATGTTAATAACGGTCGTTTTGTCGATCTTTGGTACTTGAGTCAAAAATAAAAATCTTATAATTACAAGTTGTTCATGCGGTAAAATATCCATTATATCCAAAATTATATTCAGGATGTAGATATAATATATATAATATATATCCAGTATATACATTCATTTATATTATTACAAAACATTTAAAGGTAAGAAATGAAATGCACTGTTCATGGAGACGGTAAGCCGTACGTACGCATGAATGCTACTTTAATTTATATTTTGTATTTAATGGAATGAAATAATAATGATATAAATGTATATTATAATTCTAGTATAATATAATATATAATATCATTTACTACATCCTTTATATGTCCCATATATGGCATTAACGATTCAAATCACTTTGAGGGGGCAGAAGTCTGCACATCCTAAAATGAAATTATCGTGTTTACCCATATTGGAAATCATAAAGGAATTCCATAAATGACAAATAAAGAAGCATAAGGAAAACATAAACATAATTTATATCATAAATAAATATAGTAACATCTTAATGGCCACCATGAGAAGTGTTAAAAGAAGATTGAACAATCATCATTTCGTGAGGCAGTAATTCACCAACCACAGAAACAATACGTTCTTTAACCATTAGACGATGGTTTGTCTAAGTGTAAATAAAATACTTCTAAAAAAAATCCTATTATATTGAAGATATTGGTTTTTTACAAAATAGTGGAATAAAAAGAGTTTAAGGGGTTGAAAAAGTAAAATAAAACAAAAGAACATAAGAGAAGACATTACCTTAAAATCGGGTCACTCTTTTTTATTTGAGCCAAAGGATTCCTTGGGAAGACTTCTTCCTAAAGTGAGGCTTCTAGGAGTAAGAGAGGGATGTTTTGAGAGTAGTTTGGCAATGTTTGGATAAGAAAAACAGATTTGATGGTGTGAATAAGGTGGTAGAGGTGGGGGCCTTTATAAGAGGAGAGGAGGGGCACTCTTGGAAAGTCATGAAATGTTACATTATTATGAAGTGTTTTTTGAATTTCAAAGGACCCACAATTATATATTTCAAGGATAAGGTGATAAGGGTTCTAAATCAACCAATAAAATAGGTTTTTGACAAGTGTATGTCTTAGATTTTACCCAATCTTTTCACTTAATTTAAATCGTTTATTAATGAGGTAATCGATGCATCATCATGGTGTCATAAATAAATTTATTTTTCTAATGTCTAAAAATTATAAAACAAATACCATGTTTTATGAAATCTTAATATCTTTCTATTGAATATTTATAATAAAAAATATTACTTGTATAACCCCTTCTAAAAATTGTTTTAGTAAAATAATACATGTTTGTGACATTCTTATTTTTAATTTAAATAAAAGGTATTAATGTCATTATCTTACACAAGTGGCTCCATGGGATCCCAAAAATCATCCCATGGTTTTTCTTGGTTGGCCATGACTCGTATAATAAGATTAGGACATGTTTCAATGTATTTTTATATTCTTGTAATATCATTTTTACATTAAATTACCTTAATTACCTCTAATCGCGATTAATAGAACTTAAGAGTTACTATTCACCAAACATTATTTTAATCCCATTGAACCACATTTTACTTCCTAATGAAAATGATTTATTTCTGATTTTTGAAATTCACTTCACAGAAGCGGTAAAATTTCATTTAAACGAAAAATCATTTTTTATCTACCACTTAGTGGTTTCACTATTCATCAAAAATTGATGTTTTTCAGAAAATACCAAAAATTCACCCTAGGATATAATTGATATTCTGAATTCAAAAATGATATCTATTTTACTAAATTCCAAACATATAAGTTTCATTAATTAATTTTATAATTAATTCCCTCTGTCAAAACAAATAGCGTGTTTTTAAGAAATAATATCATTCAAAAGATTGACAATTGTTTATGTCCAATTTAAAAGTGAAATTAAATATAATAACCACCATTAGATAAAATGGATAAAATATATTCTAATTATACTTTAAAACCACTCAATAGTATAATTTATCACTTTAAATTATTTTTATTTAAAAAGTTGTTTTTAAGTATTTTTTCCTATTCATAGAAAATTGGAAGATCTCAGAAAATAAAAAAAAATCAATTTAATATAATTTCGATATTACGAATAAAAAAATAAAGTCCATTTTGAAATATAAAGTTTATATAATTTCAAAATGTGGGTATTAATATTCATGACGGTTACTTTGATTGGTCGCGGTGTGTTAGAATCTCAAACATGCGTACAATGCAATCTATTGCATTATTGGAAGAGAATCGTACCGTGGAAGCATGGAGTTTTACATTATACCCTCCTTCAATAAATTGAGTCCTAGTAATTTGAAAATGTTCTTAAAAAATAAAATGTTGAAAATATAAAATACATTTGTGGAAAACCCACATCTGAAATAAGGTTAATAAAATTTAGCCTTAATAAGAAGGAAAGGGAAATGAAAAAGTCACCACCAAATTATGATCTCAATTAGGAGAACATTAGTGGAAATTAGACACAGATAATTGGAGGGAAAACGTAAATATTTGTAGGGAGTGATTGAGGTCATCAAACACAAACGAGTGTAAAATTTAGGGCCTCAAAGCCTTCAATCTATGGTGATTTAAAATATCATCAGTTCAACAAAACATAAGGTATTAGGATAACACATTTTGTTAATATACCTTTCCTAAAGTTTAAGAATTAATGTATTCATAGAATAAGAGAGAGGTATATATATATATACTTGAGAAGTAGAGTTTCAACCTTCAACTAATTTCTACCACAAACTCATCTTTTCCTCAAAAAGATAATAGAACTCAAAAATATTATATTTATCCTAATCATACAAGGTTACAAATATTAAAACATACCATTTAGATTAGGAAAACTATTTTGTAATAACCAGGGACTTCCTGTAGGCTAACGGTAGGTAATAAAGGCATGTCACACCATGGTTGTGGGTTCGATTCCTGCAGCTTTTTCCGATGCGACGGGTTATCCCCCGACCTGCAGGTTGTCCTTTTCCTAAAACGATAGTATTATAATATTCCAAAAATAATCTTCAGAAATTTTTTAACCATAAACAGTACTATAAAAAGTTAAACATAATCCATTCCAACCTTTATAGTTATCCAAAATACCTATGTACAGACTTTATCTAAAAGGTCTCTAAATTATAAAATCAATTCATCAGATTCCCCAAACGAAGTAAAGTTTCTCTTATTTTCACATACTAAAAATATGATTACCTTCATCATATTAAAACCTTAATG
This sequence comes from Viscum album, assembly GCA_963277665.1. NCBI lineage: Eukaryota > Viridiplantae > Streptophyta > Magnoliopsida > Santalales > Viscaceae > Viscum > Viscum album. Next base: position 944,697,739 of record OY728129.1, read on the forward strand.
AAAACAATAAGTACTTCATTACAATCGTTATATATATCACATTATTCTTCTAACTAGAATATAATCCTTGAGTCCAAAAGCACCAATACATTAATTTTTTCACTTCAACTATAGTAACAACATAAGATTGGCCATGATCCCTTAGGCTTTTCGGAGGTAAGATTCCTTGATGCTTAGGACAATAATTTTCATAATTCACCATTTCCCTAAAATTGTAGCATTCAACATTGACAACATCTTTCTTTACCATACAATCACGAGCCTGTTGACCTTTTTCTCCACATTTATAACAAAATCCCATTACTTTTAGGCAAGTATCGGGGTGATTATTCCCAAAATTATCGCATAATGGAAAATCCTTCTTTCCCTTTTTCCCTTTATCTGTCTCTTGTTACACCGTTCTCTTCTTCTCTTACTTTACTTTATTGTCATAAGATTTAGAGAATTTCTTTTCTGTCTTGATAGAACAAGAGACTATATCTTCGTATTTTGAGAAATATTGTGATACTAAAGCTCGACGGAGAAATGGTTTTAACCCATCAAATAAACGATCAATCTTACTTATTGGGTTACATATATAATCTGCAGCTTGTCTAGATAACCTTGTAAAGTTGGCCTCATACTTTGCGATGTTCTCATCCTCCTTTTGTCTCAGACTCAGAAATTTCCTTTCCATATCTGCTCGATGGTCATGAGGAAATTATTTTTCTAAGAAAATTTCCATAAACTCCCTTCATTCCATACTTGATACTTCTTCACCTTCCTTTGTGTTTTGAATCAGTGACCACCATTGATTGGCATCTCCAGTGAGGCTGTAAACTTCCATGACAACTTTCTCCCTATCGCTACTCCCCAAGGCATGGAATATTTTCTCTAAAGAGTTTATCCATTTCTCAGATACTAATGTATTTGTATCCCCATTAAATGTTGGTAGTTGTTTCCTTATGAAACGATCTAACATTGATCCTCCACATTGCGGATCAAGGTGCTCCATATGAGTAAGGTTATTATTCATAACCTGAGTGAGTTTTCCCAGTATGGTTATAAGTTGATTAGTATCAGTTGTATCACCAGATCCACTATAATTATCTTGAGTGGGAGGGAAATCCCTACATGGAGTGCGTGCGTTGATACAGTTTCCATTCCTTCTACTAGGCCCCATTTATAAACAATGCCATAAACTAGATCAGTTTATGAATCAAAATACATAGTTCCATACTTGTAAAACACTTAACATAAATTGTAATATTTATTGATATAATCCTTAATCATAAAAATGATTTTTTTGAGGATGTATATACTCATAAACCCTTCATAATGGTCTGTTAAGAAAATGGGAATTATCCTAAGCATATCCCTCGGGAGTGTCGTAACCAAGAGTGCAGCAAGGCCCAGTGTCGTGCACCATTTCCCATTCGAGTCTAGCTCAAAGCGGTGTTTTCAGGTTTTACCCCTAGGTACATCTTTGCCAGAGCCGCCTCTACCAGCTCATATCCAGACATGGATGTATTTCTCAGAAAACTCAAAAAATCTCTATAATACCAAAATTCTAGGAAGTTCTTCTATACTAATCCTCAATGTCTATCTTAGGTCTATGTGCTCTAATTAGAGTTTTTCTAAATCTATCTTCCAAGGATAGTACTAAACTTCCTCTGATACCAAATGTAATGCCCCGACCCCAGTTACCCAGAGTCGGTGCATTATTACATAACATTGGCATGATCGCAAAAGATCATGTCTCAAACGACAGATCAGTTTAGTAGCCTTGGAAACACTAGATACATTCATAAATGTTACATTGCATAATAAAGTGAAAAACTACATTAACATAGTCTCTATAGTCCACAATCATATCCCATTAATAATATCCTTGTAAGTCATTCAGAAAATATTTCTTCACATCCTGGAAAATTAAAACATATAAATGGTTGAGCTCATACTCTTAGTGAGGATAATAATATAGCGGAAGCTTTCATAAATAGACATAAACATTTAAGTCAATGTATAACTAAAACAAAAGCCATTAAAACTTGAACTTCAGCATAATATGGAAAAAGTAAAATGAAATAATGCCATTTACATATTCACATGGATATTCTACTAGTCGAATAATCACATTCAATTTCAATAACCACTTTCATAATAATCGAATGCATAATGCCAGACTATCAAAACCACGTATCCAAGGCCTCATGCCAAGACTACAATTAAGATTTATTCAAGGCCTCATAAAAAGACACTAGTTTGTCTCCTGAGACCTACTGATGCATCGAGGAGCTATAACAGGCTCCACCCATCACATATTAATTCCAATTCATTCCTTATATGAAAATTTTTAAACATATCATAAACCATAACATAATTGTATCACATAAAACATGCATAAAATAAACATAACATTTCAACATTTCAATCATAAGATATCAATACAACACATTGAAATAATAAAAACATTATCAAAACCATTTTCAATACCAAAATAAAAGAAAATTAAAACTAGGTATATATTTTTCATTTAAAAATATTATGGCTTGTAGAGGAAGCTGAAACTCCAATAATGGTCACAGCGGCGGGGAAGTCGTTGTCGCTGCATACGTACGACAAAAAATCAATCCCTTTTTTTGTTTAGTAAAATGATTCATATAAAAAATATTACTTTTGAATAAATGTAAATATCAAAGGGGTTTATACACCATATAAAAGAATGTTGTGTATAAAATAAAGTATTCCTCAATGAAAGGAGATTGAGATGAAGTCCCTTACCTCGTGTTCGACTTGACTCGATTGTTCTTTAACCTTTTGAATAATAAACTAGAGTTAATTTATACTTACATAAGAACCTTTTTAAAGTTCATTATTACTTTTATATCACTTATTACCATGTTATTAACATTATGTACTTATTTAAGTTAATAACGGTCATTTTTTTGATCTTTGGTACTTGACTCAAAAATAAACTTCTTAAAATTAAAAGTTGTTCATGTGGTAAAATATCCATTATATCCAGAATTATATTAATGATTTAGATATCATATATATTATATATATTTAGAATATACATTCATTAATAATATTACATAACATTTAGAGGTAAGAAATGAAATGCGTTGTTCATGGAGACGGTAAGCCGTACGTATGCATGAACGCAACTTTCATTTATATTTTGTATTTAATGGAATGAAATCATAATGATATAAAGGTATATTATAATTATTTTATAATATCATATGTAATATCATTTACTCCATCCTTTTTATATCCCACATATGTCATTAACGATTCAAATCACTTTGAGGGGGCAGTAGTTTGCACTTCCTAAAATGAAATTATCACGTTTACCCATAATGGAAATAAAAAAGACATGCCATAAATGGAAAATACAGAAGCATAAGGAAAACATAAAAATAATATATATCATAAATAAATATATTTTCATCTTAATTTCCACCACGATAGTTGTTAAAATAACATTGAACAATCATCGTTTCATGAGGCAGTAATTCGCCACACACAGAAACAATATGTTCTTTAACCATTAAACGAAGGTGTGTGTAAGTGTAAATAAAATCCTTCTCATAAAACATCCTAGTATATTTATGATACTTTTTTTGTTACAAAATAAAGGAATAAAAATAGTTTAAGGGGTTTGAGAAGAAAAATAAAAGAAAATAACATAAGAGAAGACATTACCTTAAAATCGGGTAACGCTTTTTGATTTGAGCCAAAGGCTTACTTGGGAAGACTTATGACCAAAGTGAGGCTTCTTAGAGTAATATAGGGTAGTTTAGAGAGTAGTTTGGTAGATTTTGGCCTAGAAAAATGGGTTTGAAGTTGTGAATAAGGTGGTAGAGGTGGGGGCCTTTTATAAGAGGAGAGGAGGGGCACTCTTGGAAAGACATAAAATGTTACATTATTATGATTTGCTTTTCGGATTTAGAAGGTCTCACAATTATATATTTCAAGGATAAGGTGATAAGGTTTCTAAATACACTCATACAATAGGTTTTTGACAAGTGTAAATCTTAGATTTTACCTTATCTTTTTACTTAATTTAAATCATTTATTAATGAGTTAATCACTGCATCATCATGGTGTCATAAATAAATTTTTTTTTAATGTCTAAAAATTATATTAAAATACCATGTTATAGGAAATATTTTTATATTTCTAATGAATATATATAGTCAAAAATATTACTAGTATAACCCCTTATAAAAAATTTATTTAGTAAAACAATACATGTTTGTGACATTTTTATTTTTACTTTAAATAAAAGGTATTATTGTCATTATCTTACAAAAGTGGCTCCATGGGGTCCCAAAAATAGTATCATGGTTTGTCTTTGTCGGCCATGACTCATCCAATAAGAGTAGGACATGTGTAAATATACTTTTATATTCTTATAATATCATTTTTACCTTAAATCACCCTAATTACCTCTAATCGCGTTTAATAGAACATAAAAGTTACTATTCACTGAAAATTAATTTAATCCCATTGAACCACATTTTACCTTATAATGATAATGATTTATGTTGGATTTTTGAAATTCAATTCAAAGAAGTAGTAAAATTTCATTTAAACGAAAAATCAGTTTTTTAACTACCACTTAGTGGTTTCACTATTCATCAAAAAATGATATTTTTCTGAAAAATACAAAAAATTCTCCTGAAGCTATAATTGATATTATGAATAAAAAAATGATGTCTATTTTACAAAATTCTAAACATATAATTTTTATTAATTAATTTTATAATTAATTCACGCTGTCAATACAAATACCGTGTTTTTAAGAAACAATATCAATCAAAAGATTGACAATAATTTATGTCCAATTTCAAAGTGAAATTAATTATAATGACCACAATTGGATAAAGCGGTAAAAATATATTCTAATTATACTTTAAAACCACTCAATAGTATTATTTATCACTATAAATTTTTTTTATTAAAAAATTTGTTTTTAAGTATTTTTTCCTATTCATAGAAAATTGGAAGTTCTCAGAAAATTACAAAAAAATCAACTTAGTATAATTTCTATATTTATAATACAAAAATGAAGTCCATTTTTAAATATAAAATTAATTGAATTTCAAAAGGTGGGTATTACTATTCATAACGGCTACTTTGATTGGTTGGGGTGTGTTAGAATCGCGAACTTGCATACAATGCAAGCTATTGCATTATTGAAAGAGAATCGTACCATATAATCATGGGGTGTTACATCACGAAGTGTGAAGAGGGTCTAGGTAGCTTTGTGATGAGCTCATGAACGTCAAAGGGGTTCGTGGATCGTCCCACCTCCTATGCTTCGTGGCGGGTTCGCAAACGTCAAATCCATTCACGGAGCATCCCTCCTCTTATGCTTCACAGAGGGTTCATGAACATCAAATACTTTCATGGAGAATTCCACCTCCTGGGCTTCACAACGGCCGCGGTGCTGGGGACTCTGTGAAGGGGCTTCGTGCGGCAGTCCGGGGGGCCGTCTTGGGGCATTTTCTTTGTTCCACATTTGGCACCAATAGAGGTTTTATGAAGTACATGATTATGAAAAACAGAATTATATCATGTGTGTACTGCTTATAATAAATTATCATTTATCATGGAGTTGTTGAATTTGGTGACTTTAAATCAACGATCAGACAAATCATTCGACATGTTGTTGGTGTTATTGAAAAATGTACTTCATGTCAACGCTAAGATTCATGAGTTGTATTACCATTCTAGTATGTTGATAGAGAACTTACGATTTACATTTGAGACCATAGATGCATGTGAAAACAATTGTTTGTTGTTTAGAAATAAAACTTTCCATTGGGGTATTTGTACGGTCTGGGGCACATCTAGGTTGAAAGATAATAGGGAAAATCGGACTCATCAAAGTCAGACTGTGAAATAGAGAAAACCGGTTTTTGTAAACCAAATGCATTATGTTCCCCTAAATCTGAGGTAGAAATGTTTTTTATGTCATCTAATGTTTCTAATTTAACGAGATGGAATATAGAATGAAATCAGGGAAGTTATATGCTAACCCACTCGGTAGACTCTCGTGCATGGAAGGATTTCCATCAAATACACCTTGACTTTGGTAAAGATGTTTGTAATGTCAGATTCATGTTGGAAGTAGATGGTTTCAATCCATTAATGTTTATGGTTAGTGAAACTCATATAGCATGTCTCATGGTGTTGTTTCTGTATTGTCATCTATGGTGTATTTGTGTTAAGAAACAATTTATATTAATTTACACTCTAATTGATGGACCTAGAAGTCTGGGGGTTAAGATTGATGTTTATCTCCAGCCATTGATTGATGAGTTTAATTAATTTTGGAGTGATGGTGTGATGACTTATGACTTTGAAATGAATAAAATGTTCAAATGGCAGGCTTACTTATTTTAGAAAATCAATGACTTCCTATCTTATGCGTATTTATCAGGCTGGAGTACAAAAGGGGAATTTTCTTACCCTTATTGCAATAAAAGTAAAAATTATGTATGGCTTAAAAATTCCAAAAAAATGGGCATACATGGATCAAAAAAATTTTATCCCCCCTCAACACAAGTTCATAAGGGACATAGTGTCATTTGATAGTTCTAGAGAGTTCAACCCAGCACCAAAATCATGAAAGGAGTAGAAATGTTATCGCAGAATGAGGAAGAAAACATTTGAACAATATATGAATTCCAGGATTTGGTGTTTCGTACATTACCTAATATTCCAAGTGTGGGTAGGGAGTGCAGTCAAAATTGGAAAAAGAAGTGTATTTTTTACAATCTCCCTTATTGGAAGACTAACATGTTAAGGCAGAATTTGGATGTCATGCATAAAGAAAAAAAATGTTTGTGATAATATATTGTGGACCATTTTAGGATTTAGTGAAAAATCAAAGGACCATGTTAATAGACATCGTGATTTGGAAGAAATGGGTTCAAGGGAATAGTTTCATTTACAGTTAGCTGATGGAAATAAGGCAGATATTCCTAAAGCATTGTATATGATGACTAAAAAGGAGAAAGAGACATTTCTTTCCATTTTTAAGATGATCAAGGTGACTGGTGGTTATTCTTATAATATTTCAAAGTGTATGAATGTGACAACAAATACATTTCAAGGGTTGAAAAGTCATTACAATCACATAATACTTCATAAATTGATTCCAATCACAATTTTGGATTTTCTTTCCCCCAATGTTGTTTAACATTTGATTGAGATTAGTAATTTTTGTAGACATCTTTGTTAAGAAATCAACATATGAGTGATTTAAAAAGTTTTCAGGACCAAATTGTACTTATGATTTTTCACATGATAGTGCACCTAACTGAGGAAGTAATGGATGTTGGTCTAGTGCATTTCATGTTTATGTATCCTATTGAATGGTATCTAAATACACTGAAATGAGTTGTGTGCAATAGATCTTGTCTGGAAGCATCAATAACCAATGGTTATTTGATGGATTATTGTACTACTTTTTGTGGATAATATCTTATGGATGTTGAAACAAAATTAGATTAGACCTCTCGGATTAATGATGGTTCAGTTTGAGAAGGAACCATATTTGATATGGACAACATCGAGTGGATACAAGGGCATCGAAATATCATGTTCAATACTCTATCAGTTACTCCATTAATGCAATAAGTGTATTATCACTTTTGTTGTTTAACTTTTACATGTGTTGTTTTAATAAGTTTATCATTTAAAAATTTCATTATCATTTGAAGGAGTCACATTAATGAGATAAATGATGAGATGTCTCATGCAATAGAGTATCAAATTCAACAATCTCATTATGCATAATTTCATGATTGGTTCAAGGATTTTTTACGTATAGATTGGTTTTCATTATGATTGAAGTATAATTTTAATTTATTTCTATAGAAATAATTATTGAATTCCGTGAATTATTTAGGTTCATAACCTGTGAAAGTTATGTGACCCCATGCTAACTGGTGAATTTAACCAACTAGCTGAGGGTCCATCTATAATGGCTCATCTTTATAAAGCTATAGATTCTAATGTATTTTCATTTATCATTAAATATGTTGATGACAAAAAAGAAACACAAAAAAGTGGCATCAGTTTTCCATTCATCGATTCTGGTTATTACAATTGTTAATTTACATACATCAATGAAGTTTTATATGCACACAGGTTGAAATACAAATTGTTAAAGTGTAATTGGGTTGATCCAGTATGTGGATGTAAAGTTGATCAATATCATTTTACATTGGTTAATTTTATCTATATATTATATATAAATGAATGAGTTGGTAATGAACATTTCATTTTGAAATCACAATTAGAACAAGTATTTTTCAATACTTTACCTTCAAATCCTTGTTGGCAAGTTTTGGTGAAAATGTCCCAGCCAGGAGTGTTTTTATTTGAACAAGATAAACCTGAGAATGATTCCTTTTTCACCCAATATCTTGTTAAATATACTATAGTTTAATGTTAAGAAGATATTTATAGGGTTAGAGAGGTCATTGAAGGAGAAACAGTCAATTTGAATGTTTAATGAATGGTATAATTGTTTTCCCACTATTTAGTTTAAAGAGTTAGTTAAAAAAATTAACCTTTTATGAATTGTTTAACCTTTTATTTAATTTTTTATATTTGATGGGTTCAATCAATATTACAAAATCAATCAGTTTTTTTGGCTAATTTTTAATAAAACAAACAAAAACTAATTGGTACATAATAATTTTTATTTATTATTAGTAAGAATCAACCCAAAACTAATGTGGTACATAATAATTTTTATTTTTCTGGTCTATGACATCATTATTATGGTTTTAGGGTTGGTAAAAATTAAAATACTAAACCAAAGGCTTGTTTATAGGTTTCAATTTCTCAAACAGTACTTAAAGGACTTCTTATCATAGTGAAACTCCTAAATATGGAACTATCAATGGGATTTGTTTCTAATAATTTATATAACTAATATTTCTTTCATTCATTAAATATTTTATTTCAAAAATAATCTTCAATTATAAATTCACATGTTTAATAAAAATTATATTATTATATATTATTATCATGTCGTAAACTTATAATAAAAAATTAAAAAGTCATGATTAACATATCTAAAATAAACAAATGCATTCTATCTACTTCAAGAAAAACAATCTAATTTATATTTTTGACACATTGGATGGTACCCTTACTAATGTTTTCTATGACTGCAGGCATGTTAGGGGAACATGCAGCAAATCCACATAATCCAGCAGATCCATCTACGTCCTAGGGTCATGATATGTTTTAATGTAACTCTATTTATTTTTTATGTAATTGATAAAACATTATATATATATATATGAACTTCAGTCTAATTATGTATAATTTTTTTCAATAGGATCAGAGTTGACCGCTTCTTCCTCTCGCAAGAGAGGCCCTAGTCATGGCATTTCATCATGGAATTCCAACACAACCATATATGTTTTATTTGATGAGATATTTCATCCTATGGGACTGATTGCACCTACATTTATTCATCAGGTGTGTCATATCATACATGACCCACATCTATTTTCCTTGGCCACATGTGACTGGGTTTTTTCCCTCAGGATACATTATATTGGACTTGGAGGGAAGTTCAGGTGAAAAGGCCCTCTTAGTTTCTTCCCTATATGTTTAAAAAATACCAACTTGTGTGATTTTTTTTCTTAAATAGAATAACCTAAATGTTTTCCCCAATGATTTTTGGCTAATTTGTATGGGAAAATGTTGTAATATGTGGAAAAATAATACAGGAAAAGTCAAGAGGGAGCATTGGGTACTAGTTGTGGGTTCCGCAGACATTCTAGAAAATGTCATGATGGGTGTTCTCCCATATCAGTGGCGTGACATAGTTATATATTGATCTAATGAGGTCATTTAATTTAGTATATATATTATGGAATATATATTTTCAATAACGTGTGACATTCTATTTGCTTAAAATTTGAATTAATTGAATATAGTAGGTATCAGCAGGCTATTCTGAGAATTAAGTGTTTTAGAGACAACCTCACAGGCTCGGGACACATCATGTGTCTCAAATATGATATAATGAATTTATTAATAATTTTTAAAATTATTATTCAATATGGTTTTGTGTTATACATTTATATTTTATTGGTATATAGTATTTGGAGAAAGGTGCACCGACTGATAAAATGTCGGTGTGGATGAGGACTCATGATCGAAATGATCCAAAGGATGTAGCTCTTATAGTAAGTTATTCTACACATAACTAAAACTTACATAAATCTATATATAAATATTTATATGTACATATATTTAAATTTTACATAGGATGAATTTTAAGCTGATTTAGAACAGCTGGTAAATGACCAGCGATAACTTCCCATGCAAAGGGATGAGATATTCCATCACGTTATTGGTTGGGATGAGCATTGATATATTTTGACCTATGGAAAAGGGATTCCTCATTATATAGTATCATTCAATACGGTTTTGAGTCGTTTTATTTTTGGGATGACACATTAGTTTTCATATTTCGGGGAACAGTTGTGCGCTTCTGAGGAGGAAAATGTGTAACTACTCGCTTAGGTTAAAACACTACGGGAATATGTGAGTCCGGATGATGGTTTTGGGGATCATATGACATAGGTTTATACTGAATTTATTTATTTACATTATATTATTTTAAATATTAAAATATTTATAATTTTTATTTTATTTAGGCCCCTGCCACACTAGTCGGAGGTAGCATCCATAGAAACGCATGACGCATTATATTCACGAGGTGTGTTTCTTTTATATTTATTATTGAATTATGGTTATATATTGATTTAAACTTCAAATTCAGAATTACTATAGATTAGAAAAATTTATGTTTTTAGAAACACCAAATGTTTTTAATTTTATGAGTATGATCAGTAATTGGATACTTTATTGTGATAGATAATTTTTTAGAATACCCATTGGATTATTATCATCTAGTGTTCATTATTTAATGTTAGTGGTTTGGTTCTGGAAACCCTCATGTCATGTATAACTCCATTAAAAAATGTTTAGGTGGGGAGGGTGCTGTCTGGGGGGGGAGTGTGGGAGCTGTGGGAGGGGGCTCTGCAGGTCGGAGGGGGTTGTTCAAATAGGGAAGGTGGGGATGTTCTAGTGGGGAGGGGTGGGGTTTGTGTGGGTTGGGAGGGGTGTATGGACTATGTAGGTAGGGAGAGGGATTTTGGGTCTTAGGGGGTTGTTCGAGTGTGTGGGGGGTGTTCGGGGGGGGGGGTCTATGGGGGTTGGGAGTGGGGGTTGTCAAAGGGTGTGGGGGCCATCCATGGGGGTTCTGGGGGTGGGGAAGTGTGGGTTCTATATGGGGTGTATGAGGGGCTAACTAGGGGGTTTTATAGGTTTGGGTTTGGAGTGGGGGTTTTCTAGGGGTGTGTGGGCTATAGGGGGTTGTTTGGGAGAGTTTTGGCGGGGGAAGTCCATGGGGTGAGTGAGCAGGAGGGAATGTTCAGGTGAGGAGGGGATATGAATGTGGGAGGGGTTTTCCAGATGGGTAGGGGTGGAGTTTTTTAGGTGGATAGGGGTGGGGTTGTGTATATGGGGAGGGGAGTGTGGGGCTATCAGGGGTGTCTGGGGGTGTCTAGTGGGTCTTTCGGGGGGTGTGGGGCTATTCAGGGGGTGGGCGCTGTCAAAGGGGGGGTTGGGAGTGGGCGTTGTCTGGGGGTGGGGGTTAGGGGTGCCGTTCAGTGCGAGTTTTGGTAGGGGTTGTCCGAGGATAGTGTCATTGGGGGATACTATTTATTACCACAACATGATTTCTGGGGGGGGGGCACTTTTTACTAGGGACATCAAGGGGTGTCCACACCAGTTTCATTATAGTTTTAATGAAAACTTTAACCACTAAGATATAGTCTAGGTGTTTCATCATAGACTTCTATTTTTCCAGCTTCAGTATAAATTTAGTGGATTTCACAAAAATCCATTCATTCACATTTTTTCTCTCTAATATTTGTGTTATATTGATCTTGGGATCATATCTTCATTACCTTGTTTTCACACAATAATCTGAAAATCATCGATTGAGGTAGGGGATTTGAGTGATATTATTTCTTTTGTATAAATTTTGAGATTACCATGATAATGTTATGTTTAAGTGAGGAGTATGGATTGGATTGTAAAATCTAATGATCTAGACATAATGAAATTTATTGGGAGGAAGTGTTTCACATGTGTCTATCTATTTTCCATGATATTTCTTTAATGTTTATGTGTGTTGCCTCCATTGCTCAAAATTATTGTCACCGCTGTGATTTATAGAACCATATTGTGGTTGATTGATGGAAACACCCTTCATAAAATTTTATCAACATAAAGATGGTAAGGAACTGAATGTGTGAAATAAATGAATTGATATGATAACCTGCCTCATAATGGGTGTGTACTTGATGGATTAATTGTTGATGTGTGTTAGAAAAATCATATTGTTGTGGCTATGTTTGTGTGATTTTTGTGGGGATGTCATGTGATAAGGATGTGTTTGGATGTGGGCGGGGGGGGGGGGGGTGTTGTGTAGATGGGGAGGGGGAGTGTGGGGGTTGTATGGGGTTCAGGGGTGTGTGGGGGAGGGGGGGTCAATCCAGGGTGAATTCTATGCAATGGGGTGTCTCAGGGGGGGCTATTTGGGTGTGTGGGTGCTGTAGGGTGGTTTCTTGGGTGTGTGTGTGGGGGGGGGGTTGTCCAATGGGGGTTGTCCTAGGGGGTGGGAGTGGGGGTTGTCTGGGGGTGTGGGTAGCTATCCAAGGTGGGGTTGGGAGTTGGGGCTATTTGGTAGGAGTGTGTAGGTGGGGCTATTCAGGTGGGGAGGGTATATGCAGGTGGGGGTGGGGGCTGTCCATAGCTGGGGGAGTGGGGGTTGTCCAAGGGGGGGTGGAGGTGGTGGGTTGGGGTGGTAGGGGGTGTTGTCCGGGGGGGTTAGAGGATTCATGTGGGTGGGGGTGTCGAAGGGGGCTTTTGGCGGGATTTTGTGTGGGGGTTTTCAGGGTGGAGGTGGGGGTGAAGGGGGTTGGGAGTTGGGGTTGTCTGAGGGGGAGGGGCTTAGGGGGGTTTAGGTGGGTGGAATGAAAAAAAGACTTCTATTTAACATGAAATGTTAGGAGAACACTGCTCAAAGCATTTGTGTACTATTTAAAAAAATTGTGCATCAATCCGATGTGGGGATTGATCAGTACAATTAAAAGTTCATTTTCAGATTTATTATCATTGTTGTAATAATGAACAAATTCTGTATGTAGGGGTCAAAACCAACCAAACGAGCATTCATTACTATGAAATCTTAGTAAAATGTTAATTAAGACATTTATATTATGCATAAAGAAGCGGTATATGGATTGGATACCTAAATTTCTTGGTATGTCCAAAACTGGTGTTTTCCCCTCAAATTATGAGTTAACTGATATATCATGTAAAAGTTTTCAATATTATCTTAATGCACATGGTTGGTAATGAAATCATGGGAAAATAATCTTTAATGCATTTTGGATATGTAGGAATCAACACTGCATCAATCAGATGCTCATGTCGCTCGGTATGAATGAAAACAATAAGTAACGTTGCTTAGTGTATTAAAATAATACATCTCCCGTGAATGGGTCAAAACATGAAAATGAATTCTTTTTTATGTGAGAAGTTACGAAAGGATTTTTTAAAGAATTTTGGGCCTATTGAAATCAATCGTGTGTCAATCCGATGCGGGGATTGATCTGTACAATTAAAAGATCATTTTTATATTTTTTATCATTATTGTAATAATGAGAAAATCATGTGTGTAGGCGTAAAAACCAACCAAAAAAGCACTTATTGAAATTAAATGTGACTATAATGATATTTAAGACATTTATATTCTTCATGAATAATTTGTACGTGGGTCGGATACCTGAATTGCTCGGTATGATTAAATGTGGAATTTGCCCCTCAAATTAGTTGTTAACCGATATATCACATAAGAATGTCAATATCAACCTAATTTACATGGTTTGTAATGAAATCATGAAATAATTACAATCATTCCATTTTGGATATGTTGGAATCAACGCCACATCAATCAGATGCCAGTGTCACTTGGTATGAATGAAAACAATAAGTATCATTGCTTAGTGTTATTCAAATGACACATCTCCTATGAAATGGTCAAAATATGAAAATGAATTCTATTAGGTTTGAGAATTTAGGAGAAAATTTATCAAATAATATGTGGTCTATTGAAATAAATTGTGTGTCAATTCGATGTGGGGATTGATTTCTACAATTAAAAGTTCATTTTCAGATTTATTATCATTATTGTAATAATGAGAAATCATTTGTGTAGGGGTAAAAACCCACCAAATGAAAACCGATTCACATGAAATCTTAGTAAAACAATATTTAAGACATTTATATTATTTTGGAAGAATCGGAACATGGATCGAATGCTTGAATTTATCAGTATGATCAAAAGTGGTGTTTGCCCCTCAAATTAAGAGTTAACTAATATATCACATAAAAGATGTCAATATCATCATACTAAACTTGGGTTGTAATGAAATAATGGTGTAAAATAAGTGAGGTATTTATATGTAGGAATCAATTCTGCATTAATCAGATTCTCATGTAGCTATCTATGAATGAAAACAATAAGTAACATTTCTCAATTTTATCAAAATGACACATCTCTTATGAAGGGGTCAAAACACGAAAACGACTTCTATTTGGTTTGAGAAGTTAGGAGAACATTTATTAAAGCATTTGGGTCTATTGAAATCAACTTTGGGTCAATCTGATGTAGGGATTGATTCGTACAATTAAAATTTCATTTTCAGATTTATTATCATTGTTGTAATAATGAGAAAATCATGTGTGTAGTGGTCAAAACCAACCAAACAAACACATATTGACCTAAAATCTTAGGAATATAATATTTTAGACATTTATTTTCTATGATAAGAACCGGTAAATGGAAAAAATACCAAAATTTCTCAGATTGATCGTTATACGGTAACATGATTTACTTTTAAAATTCATTGTTTAACTATAAGTGTTGTAAAAATATATTTGATGTTAGATTTGGACTCATTTTTGTAAGTAATAAATTTTAAACAATTTTTATTATTCAATATATATATATATATACATAATAACTTGATAAATATGACTAATTTTTATTTTAGTTTTTATTTTTTTCTTTTGTATCTTATTGTAGGTTTATTGAAACAGAATATTGGAATGGATTGGAGCTATTTGGATTGCTGGATATGTGAAGAAGTATATTTTTCATTTATTGTTTTTGAGGATTTTGGTGTTTTTTCTATTTGGGATTGATTTTCCTTTTTTTTGATGTTTTCTCTATTTCTGGTGTTCGAGAACTAGAATTGTAATTTTTGAAAAATAATTCCAAGTTAGAGACTACTATTGGTGGTCGGTAATGGGTTGGCATTTTTTACATCATTGTGACTACTAAAGGGGGTCGATATAGGCTGAATTTTTTGTTGCATATAGAAACCACTTTGGGTGGTCCCTATAGGTCGAACCAATAATAGACACTATCTGGCCGTCTGGTAGAGTACCTACCGCAACCACCATTGGCGCTCACTAAATCTCATCACTAATGGGCCTGCTACGACTGACAATGGTAGTCGCAACGCGGTCTGTAAATCCCATTATCGACCGCCATTTGCCTTCACTAATGGCCCTATTTATAGTAAAAATTATTTATCCTACCAAATAATAAAATAGGATAATATTTTAATTTCTTAATAACCTTTTTCAAGTTTATTATATCTTTTATTTCATTTATTACCATTTTATAGTAAATACATAATTATTTAAGTTCATGTTAGATGTTTTGATAGTATTCAATTCATAAGTCCAAAATAACTTTGATAAGTTGACTCTAGTAAAATATTTTATTATTACACCATCTATAAATTAGTAATAATAACATAATTATCATTTTATATGTCAATTATAATTTTAAATCCAACTATAAATAATGGTTAGAAAAATTAACTACGCTGCAATCATAGAGATTGTAGGTCGTGTGTACACATCTGTAATGTTTCCATTTTTGAACTATCATTATGGAAAGATTGTACGTATTATTTTATAATTAAAAAATTATAATAATATAATAAATATCATATTAATTATTTATATATACGTATATATATCATCCATGTGATCTGGTGTTGAAAAATAAATCACATTGCTTCAGGAAGGTGGTAGTCTACATGTACGTTGGAACAATGTTACCATTTTCCCATTATAGAAAGGAAAGAATATAAAAGATATATTATAAATTAATAATGATAAATATTTCAAAAATATATTACAAAAACATTAATTCAATCATTATAATTAATCTATAATAGGTGGTGATGAAAAATGAATTACAGCAGTTCGTGAGGTGGTAGTCCACTGTACACACAAAAAAATTGTTTTGTTTCCCATTTCATGAAATTGGAGATGGATATAGGTTATTTGAATATTAAAAAAACATTTCAGTATATGTAATGTACATATTTTATTATATAATAATGATTATGAAATACTTAAATGAGGTGGAAGAAGAAATAAAATAGAAATGCTTGGTTAAGAATGATAACTTTTCTTCAGACAACCTTATTTTTTTAAAACATTAAGACCAATAAGGATGGTTTTATTCCATAAATTACACCTTAAAAACATGGGGAGGGATTTTAGAAAGTAATTTATAATAAATTTGAAGAAAAAAAATGTTTTTGAAGTGTGAAGTATTGAAAAGAATATGTTCCATTATATAAGTGAGAGGAGGGGAACTCTTGGAATTTCAGAAAATATTAAATTATTATAAAATAAATTTCTATTAAAATTGGCACTAAAATGGTTTATTTAGAATTTATGGTTATTATGGGTCTAAATATACTCACTAAATAATTTTTAGGAATGTTTATCTCACATTTTTTTTCTTATTATTTGGTTTTAACCCCATGTTAACGGCTTTTACACTTACCGTGACAACAAGGATTTTTATTCATTAAGGGTGGATATAGTTAATATAAAAAGAAAAATAAATATAAATGGAAAATGGTTAAAATTATTAACCATATTTTAATCTTATGTTTGAATATATTTTTTGGGTAAATTTATATCATTTAATAAATTACTATTTTTCAAAATATATCATTAATGTCTATTTTTAGATCTATTCATTACTTTTATTTTAAAAACATCTATAAAACAAGTAAAATATGGAAAAATATATTATACTATAGCACTCTATGTCATTTTTATCTATAAAATTCTTGGATAATTTTAATTATATGAAATTACATTTCTTTAAATATTTTTAATAACATTTGTTTGATTTTTCTATTCATTTAATAATTACTCTATCAGCATTGAGTAAATTTTTATGGAGATTATTTTTACACTATAAAAAATTTAATTACCATGATTAACATATGTATATTATATTTAAATATTCTATTTATAATTAAACATATCCTCAGATAATATTTATCTTCAAAATATTATATTTAATAAAAACAAGAGTGACATTTTTTAACTTTCTTTAAATAAAATATTATAAAATTATTAATCATATCCAAATTGAAAAATTTTAATATATATAATATATTATATGTTTATAGAGAAAAAATAATAAAAAAAAATAGGAATGTTTTATGTCCATTTTATAATCATTATCCTTTTATTTTTAACGTTGATTAATCGATTTTACTTTTACTATGCTAACTGAAAGTACTAAGATTACTGTTCATATTTTTGAAAAAATTGAACTATTTACTAAATTTGGATTCATTTATTAAAATTATGGATTATATATTTCAAAATAAAAATCACAAAAATTGAATAATTTATTTGAAAATCAAACGAAAAAAAACACAACCAAAAAATATTTTTCAGAAAAAATTACATTTAATATATAAAATGTTTTTATACTAAATTATACTATAAAACCCATTAAAACAAAATTTATTTATTTTAAATCAAAATAAAATAATTAAATTTTTAAACTAATCCAATATATACTTTTTATTTCAAAATAAGTAAAAAAATAATAATTTTTTTTAATAAAAATCGGTATTTTTCATTATTCATTGAAAAATGAATCATTTCTAAAACCTCTAGAAAATACATTATAAGATAAGTTTGAAATTATTACTTTAATAATAAAATTTATTTTTCCAAATTAATTTTGTAAATTTTAAAAAAATAATTATATTCACTGATAAAAAGCAAGAAAACCCATTTTTGATGAAAACAAATTTTTGATGAAATAATTAACTTTAATAAAAATTAATTTTTATTAAAAAGTATAAATTAGTTTATTATACATGATTAAGGAAATATATATTTCAAAACTCCATTAATTTTATTCTTTCCATCCAATTTAACATCTAGGTTATAACCATCGCGTTTAAATAATAATAATTCATCGTTTGTCTGAGCTCGATATTGTGTATCTTATATGCTATCAAGAATAGTATTTCAAAACAATATCGAGATATTACACCCCCCAGCTTAAGAAATTACATCCCTAAAGTTTAACTGGGAATTGAAGACTAGGATTTTTACTTTTTAATTTTTTTTTGAAATCCCACATCGTAAAAAAGGGTTCATAAAACATCATCTTGAATAGACAAAAAAGGGAAGTATGAATGTCATATAGAATAACACATAACTAGGTTTCAATGTAGGAAAACATTGGTGAGAAATAAAGACATATAGAAGAAGAAGACAACCTCTAAGGACTGAAAGAGAGTGATAGATAACATGATCATGAAAATGATAACCATCACAAAACCATAAATTTGTGATTGTTTAAAAGGCCATTTATTTCTAACTAAGTAAAGTAAACCGATAAATTTTTATTTAAAGATAATTTTTCTATATGTGATGAATTATTTTATCATATATACTATAATAGTAAGTTAATATACATAGTTTTAAGAAATTATTTTATCTTTTAATCATTTTCACCACAAACTTATCCTTTTAATCCTAACGATGCTTATTTGTGATAAAAAAAAATTTATTCCTGAAGCATTATAATAAACATATAATGGATAAAATCATATAAAAAAGGTTAAAAATATATTCATCTTCCATTTGAACAGTAACCAAACAAAATGGTTAGGACAAGATAAGATAATTACAAAAATAAATAAACCTTCACATAAAGAAAAACAACTTTAATTTCAATAAATCATGACTTATAAAAAAAGTTAAACATAGATAATTATATATATAATAATCATGAATATTAATTAAAAATAATACATACCAATGTTAAAATCATATATTCCTCTAAATATATAATTAAATTTTCGTTCCTGAAATAAAATCTCATTATATTGTTTTCAACTTAATTATATAGGGTTCCCAAAATAGTGAAATTCTTCTGAAATAACATTAATCATATAATCACTAAATTACACTTCATTAACATTATTATTTATATAACATAACATTTTTTCCAATATTATTTTTCATATTTATTATGAAAATATAAAAAATTTAATATAGACTAGTACATCACATAGACCAGTGGTAGGTGATGTGTCCTTATTACCCTTTGATTGTGGGTTTGATCCTCATGACCTTGCTAGATGTGTTGTGTTGTCACCTATCCTTTAGTTTTTCCTTTTTCTAAAATGTTTCTAATATAATTCTATTAAATTTTTAAGAAATATAATTAAAATCTTAAAAACTAACCTTAATGAATAAGTATTGTATAAACCCTAAATATTATCAAAACCCTTAAACTCATATCCACAAAATGTTAAGAGAATTATTCCTCAATTATTTTTTCACATGTTGAAATTAATGTTTAAATATAAATAAAAAATAAATTTCCTCCATTGTACTCCCATCATCAAAAGTGTATTAATGATTATCATACATAAATGTAACACTACACAATTACTCTTGAATCCCTTACATGTAGGCATATTAACCATTCAATGTTCTTCATAGTCCACTTACCATTATTTTCTATCTTATTCCACAATACTTCCTTCCTAAAACAAAATATTTGAATCATGTCAAAAAAATAAATAATATCAAAAGATAATAAATTAAATAATCAATATATTTCATATGTAATTATCAATTACTTAATCTTCAACAATAATGAAATTTGGAATTAATAAACATTCATATGTATGATTTTTCTTATGACGGTCTTGATCTTTCCACCTAGGAAATCAATATTTAAAATAATAATTATCTCTCTATATATAAATTAAATTTATACATTGGGAGAAACATATTTCCCATTTATATTTTTAAATGAACACTTCAATTTCCCTTGGTATATTATTACATTATGAACTCCATTACCACATACAAAATATCTTCTTATTCTATTAATACATTTTAATGGTTGCTTGTTTCCACATTTATGACACATATGTCAATGACTCTTTTTAACTTTATGATCTTTATTACCTGAACATACAGGGATATTAACTTCTATATTATTTAATGAGTTAGTAAAATCTCTTAGGTTTATTTTGGTAATCATTATAATTAATAGTTGGTTAAGAATAACCACAACAGTTCTCACTACAATACCCATTCCATTCAATTTCTTGTTCAGAAAACCACCACATTTTATTTCACACCCATTATTACTTTTTTTTCTACTTGATCAATCCACTTAATAAACAAAAAAAATTAGTGTTAGAATATCAATAAAATAATAATAAACCATCTTATAAGTTTGTTAAACACTACGGTATCCTTAACCGTTTTATCTAAAATAACCATATTTCTCTCTGGAATACTATTATTTTTTATTATAGAGTACTTTTAAATTATTTTAGAATAATATATTAACCTATAAAGTTCTATTAAACCTACACAGATACTAATTGTAAGGACCCATCCTTAATCATTACATATTCTAGTGACATTTATCAAGAATTCACATTATTACATTCCCAAATATATTTTATTTTTACAGTTTCAAAGTGTTAGGTCATAAATCATAGGTAATGATCCCATATATTACAAATTGGTCACTTTTACATTAATGTAAAATAATTTTTCTTTTAATGATAAATCTTCACAACTTTTAACTTGACTTCTTATTTTCTCTTACCCACCATTAAGACTTGGGAAAAAATTTAGATGAGAAGAAAAAATTTAGTAAAGAGCATTAAAATAAAAAAAACTATTAGTATAGTGAAAAACATAAAATATGATGAAAGATACTTTTTTAAAAAACATAACTTTTTATCTCAAAAGAACTTCATCGATTAAAAATATCATTATCTTAAATTTTTTAATAAAATGATTTCCATGAAATCTCATTAACATTTATATAAAATTTCGGTATGTTCCTTGGAACATCATCATCTTAAAACCCTTACAAAACCATTTGAAATTAGAGAAAGAATTAAGATAACTTCAAAAATAATTATCTAGAGGAAAAAAATCATTAACCAATGCATTGGATTTATATATTGGTGCACCCATTGGATAGATTTTGTCCCTAGGGGGATTTCACACTTGGGTTTTTCAAGATTGAACCACATGGAGGTGTCCTATGTACCTTGTTAGTAAAATGGGATCAAACCCAATATAGTTCAATTCAATAGTTTAAGTTCATGTGATAGTACTGGTCCATGAAGTTTAACATCCCATGGTAATAATTCCCATGATATGTAAGGAGAGTCAAAGAGGTATGGTGTGGTTCTTTTGTGTAGAATATTCTTAAGTGTGTTATTTTTTGGGTGTAATCTCAAGGAAGGGGAGGATTGGAGTGCCATGTTGATTTTATATAGGGAATCTTGTTTATAACACATGTATTAAGGATATAGTTTAACATCATCTAATGAGTAATTTTCATTCAGTTTAACAACATACATCTAGGACGTGGGGTTAGGTAGTTTTACATCATGCAACTCAAACGTGGATGGGGGTTACACCTAAAGGGGGACCATGTGAGGGTGAGAGAAATATCTGGAAAAAAAGACTCTCTTATGAGATAGGTAAACCATTTCCCTATGAGATTCCATTCTTAGGACTTACATGTCCATCAGTTTTTTGAATTTGGGAAGCGTATGGAATAGATACTACTCTACATGAGGGGAAATCATAGTTTCATAAATTAGGGTGCCTATTATTATGAGAAAAAATGGATTAGTATACCAATTATTAAGATAAAATGGTAAGGTAGTGGATATGATTTAATTATAAGGGGTATCAGATAAGGTGCTATAATTTTTTTCACACAACATTATTATATTTCATTCAAACGGGATTACATAAGCCATGAGATCTGTCACAAGTATATAACATGGATTTGGGAGGTGTGGGTGCATGAAATAGTTTATGTTTCACAGATATGAGGATTTTATGATAGATAATTCCCTTTCATGAGCATAATCAGCCTCAAAATGTGTTTATCAAGGAACAATCAGCCTTGAGCAAGGGCACATTGGGTACCATGGGTGATCAGTCATACAATTTCACTATTATTGAAGTTACATGGGATTTTTTTGGTTTATATTTTCATGGAATATAGTTTTTCACAAAATATATCATCACTTATGCTTCTATAGATCTAGAGTCAAATTATTTATAGGTATTATTTACAATCAAAATTGGTAGTTGATGTCATGAAACTACATTGTATCTTGTAAAAAGGTTGTTCAATTATCGCTCATTTGTCGATGGGGCTTGGTTTTGAAATATATGGAGTTCTATGTCAAATTTTTCATGCAATTGGATGATCACATGATGGTTTTTTCAAGAAAAGGTCGATTGTCTCACACACATTCCTTGGACATCATTTCAGGCATTAGGAGTACCCTTGAAACCATTTTTCTCTAGTGTATGCTTTGGAATGAAAGTATTTTTCATGTGGAATAACTTGTTTTCTTGAAATAATTAAAAATTTTGGGAAACTTGATCCCCATCTCTGAAATTATCCTTTGGGGTAGTTTGTATACTCCTTTTATGAAAAAATGGCCTTTCGGGGTGCGAGATAGTTTTTCAACACCAACACCCATATTTAAACCATATGAAAAAGAATTCTAAAATGTGTTATAATCCCCAAAATCTTAGTGAGGGACGTAAAAATAATAAATCCACTAATCAAATGAAAATCATAAAACCCCGCAAAAAAAATCTTAAAAACATACCTTTTATCCAAAAAGAAAATCACTTTTTTAATTAAAAATATTATTATCTTACATTTTAAAATAAAAATATTTCCATGAAACTCATTAGAATTTATAAAAAAATTAGATTCATTGAGACATAAAAATTCATAAAACCTTACAAAACCCTTAAAAATTGTAATAACTATATGAATAACATCTAAAATAATTCTCCAGATAACCTAATCCTTAGCCAATGCATTGGAGCGCAAGCTGGTCGCACCCATCTTATGATCTATTTAGAGCTCAACCATGATCTATAATGGGCCTAAACCCTTTTTAAAAAATGTCCAAGTACCATATTATTAATAAAAATATTGAAAACTCTTTTAAAACCTTGTCTAAAATATTTCAGGTTATCAAAACACCCTTTCATGTTAAAAATAACTTTTTAATATCTAAAAACTATGCACATAATAAGAAAACATTTTCTTTGAAAATGAAAATGGAAATTTATAAATTAAAATTCAAATCATTTATTTTATCTGATATTTAATATTTGGGTCGTGTCTTATATGTTAAAATACATTTCTTTTAACATTAATAGAATGTTTTAAAAGGGGTGCATAAAAAAGATAATTTATAAATGAAATTCCCTTACATTGAGTCTAACTTGTCACACATATTATTTATCATCCCAAATAATAAATGTAGGGTAATTATTTAATTTATTAATACCATTTATCAGTTATATTATTTATTTAATTTAATTTATTACCACTTTATAGTAATTACTTAATTTTTTAAGTTCATACAAGATGTTTTGATGGTATTCGGTTCGTAATTCCAAAATAACATTGATAGGTTGACTTTAGAATAATAGGTAATTATTCCACCATATATTAAAGAATAATAGTAACACAATTATCATTTTTATATTTCTGTTACACTTTAAAATCCAACTATAAATGATGGTTAGAAAAATGAACTATACTACAATCATAGAGATGATTGGTCATTTGTACGCATGAGTAATCTTACTATTTTTCAACTATCATTATGGGAAGATAGTGAGTATTATTTTATTATTCAATAATGATAATAATATCATAAATATACTATTATGTATTTATATATACTTATATATATCATCCATGTGATCTGGTGATGAGAAGTGAATCACAATGCTTCATGAAGGTGGTAGCCTACACTTAAGTAGGAACAATGTTATCATTTTTTCATGATGGAAATGTATGAATTTAAAAGTTATATTATAAATTAATTATTATAAATATGTACCTAATACATTACATAAACAATAATTAAATCCTTATAATTCATCTATAGGATATGCTAATAGAAAATGAATTACACCTGTTCAAGAGGTGGTAGACCACTATACATAGAAACAGTGGTTTTGTTTCCCATTTTATGGAAGTGGAGATGGATATAGGTTCATTAAATAATAAAAAAAACATTCCATTATATGTAATATACATCTGTTATTATAAATTCAAGATTAATAAATACTTAAATGAGGTGGAAGAAGAAATATATTATAAATGCTTGGTTAGGAATGATACCTTTTATTCAGACAACCTACGTTTTGTAAAACATTAATACCACTAAAGATGGTTTTATTCCATCAATAAGGCCTCTATAACATGCGGAGGGATCTTGTGAATGAATTTATAATAAATTGGGAGAAAAAAGGTTTTTTATGTGTGAAGTATATGGAAGAATATGTACCATTTAATAAGTGACGCGGGGAACTCTTGGAATTTCACTAAATATTAAATTATTATAAATTTATTTTCAATTAAAAATGGAAATAAAATGTTTTATTTCGAATATATGGTTATTATGGGTTTAAATACGCTCATTAAATAATTTCTAGAATATTTTATTTTGCATTTTTATGCTTACTATTTGGTTTTAACCCCTCATTAACCCCATTCACACGTACCTTGAAAAAAGGAATTTTTATTCATTGAGGGTCGATATATTTAAAATAAAAAGAAAAAAATAATATAAATGGATAATGGTTAAGCATTTTAACTATATATTAATATCATGTTTGAATATAATTTTTTTTTTAAATTTACAACATTTAATAAAATTGTATTCATCATAATATATCATTAATGTCAATTTTTAGATTTATTCATTACTTTTATTTTAACAACATCATGAAAACAAGTTAAATTTGGAAAAATAGGTTCAATTATATCCCTTTATGTCATGTTTATCAATAAAATTCTGGGATAATTTAAATTATCTCAAATTATATTTATTTTAATATTTTAATACCATTTATTTTATTTTTTAATTCATTGAATAATTACTCTGTCATTGTTGTGTAACTTTCTAAGGTGATTATTTTTTCACTATAAAATAAAAAATATTTTCCTTGATTAAGATATATTTATTATATTTAAATATAATATTTATAAATGATCATGTCCTCTGATAATATCTATCTTTAAAATATTATATTTATTAAAAACAAAAGTGTGAAATTTTTTACCATTCTTTAAATAAAATATTATAAATGTCAGAATCTCTTAAAAATGGAAAAATTTTCATATAACAAAAAATTTTATATTTATGGAAAAAATATAATCAAAAAATAAAATTAGGAAAGTGTTAGGTTGATTTAATAATCCTTATTTTTTATTTTAAACTTTAATTAACTGATTTTACTTTAATAATTATAACAAAAAGTATTATGGTTACTGTTCATATTTATGAAAAAATTGAAATATTTACTAAATTTGGATACATTGATTCAAAATATGGATTTTATTTTTAAGTATAAAAACATCAAAAGTGAATAATTTAATTTAAAATCAAATGTGAAAAACATGACCAAAAATGATTTTTTATATACAATGACCTTTTAAAATATAAAATGTTTTTATACTAAATTAAACTATACAATCCACTAAAAAATGGATTATTTTTAAATAAAATGTATCTAAGTAAATTTTAAAATTAATACAAAATTTAAATTTTATATTCAAAATTCATAAAAGGAATACACAATTGTTAAATAAAATCAGTATTTTTCAGTATTCATTAAAAAAATTAATGTTTTCTTAAAATTATAAAAAAATCCATCCTAAGATTTTTTTTTGAAATTGTGAATTGAAAAATAAAATTTATTTTTCCATATTCATTTTTGAACATTTCCAAAATAAAATATAATATTCAATCATAAAAATCTAGAGAACCCATTTTTTCCAAAAAAGTATATTTTTGATGAAAAAAATGAATTTAATAAAAATTTATTTCACATTAAAAATTATAAATAAATTTATTATAAATGATTAATGGAATTATATATTTCAAAATTAATTTAATAATATTTATTCCATCCAATTTAAAGTCTAGGTTATAACAGTAACATTTAAATAATAATAATGTGTTGTTCATTTAAGCCCAATGTTGTGTATATTTTATGTTATCAAACATAGTATTTCAATGTAACATCATTATATTAACCCCCCCCCCCCCACCATAGGAGATTTCATCCTTACATTTTAACTAGGAATCTAAAACTTGGGTTTTAACTTTTCAAAATAGTTTTGTTGAAAACACACATTGTAAAAAATGGTTAATGAAACTTCCTCTCAAATTGAGAAAAAATAGAAGTATGAATTTCATTTAGAATAACAAAAAACTAGGTTTCTATGTAGGAAAAAACTGGTGGGAAATAAAAAACATGGATATAGAATAATAATTTATCATTTAAGGACTGAAATAGAGTTATAGATGACACATTCATGAGAATGCTAACCATCACTAAACCAGAAATCAGTTATTGTTTAAAAGGGTTTTAATTTATTAGTAAGAAAAGTAAACAGATCAATTTTTTTTCAATATCATTTTCCTATATTTTATGAATTATTCTATCATATATAATATAATAATATGAAAATATACTTAGTTTTCAAGAATTATTTTATCATTTAATCATTTTCACGAAAAAAGTTTCTTTTTTATCCAAACGATGAGTATTTGTGATAAATTGTTTTCATTCTTGAAGCATAAGAATAAACATATAATGGATCACATAATCTATAAAAGGTTAAAAATATATTCATTTTCCTTTGTACATTAACTAAAACAAAATGATTAAGATAGGATATGATAATTCCACAAATGAATAGATCTTCATACGAAGAAAAACTATTTTAATTTCAAGAACATGTCATTAAAACCAAAAGTTAATCATAGATAATTCGATAAATAATTATCCATACAATTAATTAAAAATAATATATACCAATATTAAAAAAAATTAGATGGATTTTATCACATAGTCTTCAAATAAAAATTTAGTAATTATCTCCAAACAACATCAATCACTCATAATGTCTTATACAAAAAATATAATTGTCTTAACCACATTATCTCCAAGATATTATAATCATTTATATTCATAAACTGGATCGCTATAAAGCTATATGAAAATCAATTATGCCTCCAAAATATAATTAAATCTTTTTTCCTAAAATAAAATCTTGTAATATTATTTTCCCCTTAATTGTATATGGTTCACAAAATAGTGAACTTCTTCCAAAATAACATTAATCACATAATCACTAAATCAAATTTCATTCATATTATAATTTATATAATAAAACATATGTTCTAGTAGTGAACTTAACAATTATTTTTTGAATTTATTAAGTAAATAATAAAATTCACACTGACTAGTATATCATGTAGGCCATTGGTAGGTGATGTATCGTTATCGCCCATTGTTTAGGGTTCAAGCCTATCAAAATCGCCAGATGTGTTGTGTTTTCACCTGCCCTTTCGTTTTTCCATATTCTAAAATGAATCTAATATAATTATAATAAATTTTCAAGAAATATAATTTTAATCCACAAAAATAACTTTAATCAACAGGTACTCTATAAACCCTAAATGTTTTTATAACCTTTAAACTCTTGTCTGCAAAATGATTATGGAATTATTCCCCAAATAACGTTTTCGCCTGTTAAAATTGATGTTTAAATATATCTCAAAAAACAAATTTCTCCAATGTACTCCCATCATCAGAATTGTATTAATTCTTGTTATCCTTAAATGTACCACTACACCATAACTCTTGAATCAATTATATATAGACATTTTAACCATTAAATATTCTTCATAGTTCACTAGCCATTATTTCAATATTATTCTATAATACTTCTTTCCTACATCACATATATGAATCATGTCCTAAAATTCAATAATATCAAAACATATTACAATAAATAATCTATAACTTTCACATGTCATTATCAATTCATTAATCTTTAACAATAATGACATTAGGAAATGATAAACACTCATATATGTGGTTTTATTATCCTGATATTTATCTTTCCCCGAAGGACATCAATATTTATAATAATAATTCTTTCTATGTAGAAAAAATTTAATTTATACATTGGGAGGAACATATTTCCCATTAAATTTTTTTAATTATACGCTTCCTTTTCCCATGGTAGATTATTACATTATGAACTCCTTTTCGACATATAATAAATAATCTTTTTCTATTAAGACATTTTCATGGGTTATTTTTTCCACATTCATGACACATAAGTCATTGGAACTTTTTATATTTATGATCTTCATTACCTAAACATCCAGGGATCTTCACTTCTCTCTTATTTGGTGAGTTGGGAAACTAAACTAGGTTCATTTTGGTAATCATAACTCTTAATAGTTGGTTAAGAATAAAGAAAAGATATCTCACTATAACTCTCATTCTATTTAGTTGATTGTTCAGAAAACTACCACATTTTCTTTCACACTCATTATTACTTTGATTTCTACTGGATCAATCCATTTACCAAACCAACAACAATTAGTGTGAGAATATCAACAATATCAGCACAAACCATCTAATAAGTTTGGTTAACACTAAGATATACTTTACCATTGTATCTTAAATAACCATATTTCTCTCTGGTATACTATTATTTCTTTTTATAGAGTACTTATAAATTATTTTAAAACAACATCCTAACCTTTAAAGTTATCTAAAACCTACTCTGATACCAATTGTAAGCACTGATCCTTAAGAATTACATATTCTAGTGACTTTAGACTAGAATTAACTTTTTTATATTCCCAAAGATATTTTAGTTTTAATTTTTTAATGTGTTAGGTCATAAATCATATATAATAATCCCAAATATTATAAATTGACCCTTTCAGTCAGTTTTTATTTTTTCAAAAAAATAGAATCATTAAAGTAAAAAAAAATTCTTTCCATGAATAATTTTCATGACTTTCAACATGAGTTAATCTTTTCCATAACCCATTATTAAACCCCTGTAAAAAATGGATTAGAAGAAGAATCTTAGTAAAGAAAATTCGAAAAAAATCTATTAGTCTAGTGAAAAAAATAAAAACTATGATTTTTTTTAAAAAAACAAACCTTTCTATCTAAAAAGAACACCATCTATTAAAAAGACCATTATCTTACATTTTGAAGTCAAAAAATTTCCATTAAATCACATTAGTATGCATAATAAATTCAGGTAGGGGCCTTTGAACATCAGCAACATAAAACCTTTGCAAAACCATTCAAAATTAGAGTAACTATTTAGATAAATTATAAAATAATTCTCTGGAGGAAAAAATCATTACCCAATGTGTTGGATCACTATATGGGCACACCCATTGAATAATCTATAATGATTTTACTTTTGAGTTATAGTGGGGTTCAACCCTTCAAAAAAATTTAAAAAGATCATATAATGAATAAAATAATTTCAAATCTTTGTGAAAAACATTTCATATTATCAAAAATATCATTTTTCTTTCATGTGTAAAGTGGAATACTACCTCGTGAAGGCTCAATGCATTAAAAATGATAAATATTTTGTTAATATAATATATAAATGTTAATTTTATCTTTATAATTCATCCAATAGAGATGGTGATGGAAAAATAATTACATCATTAAACATGGAAGTAGTCTACCATACACACAAATGATGTTTTTAATTCACATTTAATATAGGGGAGATAGATATAGGCTTTTCCAATAATATAAAAAATCACAGTATATGTAACATAGGTATTTTATAATAAAATCATGGTTATGGTGTATTTTTATGTTGTGGAATAATAAATAATACAAAAACTCTTGGTTAAGAATGATATTTTTTTCAGATAATCTCATTTTCATCACTTGTTAAGACCACTAAGGATGGATTTATGCCTTAAATAAGGCCTTTATAACATTGGTGGAGATGTTAAGAAGTTACTTGAATAAAAATTTTCCCAAAAATATTTAACTATTGATTTTTGATAAGAAGTGGTTCCCTTTTATAAGAGTGGGGTGGCACACCCTTGGAATTTTTCAAAATATTAAGTTAATGTAAATTAATTTTAAATTAAAAATGGATCAAAGTAATTTTTTAGAATATATTATAATCATGTGTCAAAATAATCTCATACCATACTTTTTTCATAAGTTTGAGATACATTTTAACACTTATAATTTTTTTTAACCCCTCATTAACGCCTTTCATACTTACTGTGAGAGCAATGATCTTTACTCTTTCACAGTGAATATAGTTAATATAAATGGAAAAAGAAACATAAATGGATCATGATAGAAATTATTAAAAATATAATAATTTATTTGTTGAATTTAATATTTATAGTACTTTTATATCATTTAATAAAATATAATTTGTCACAATATATCATTAATGTAAATTTATAGAACTATCCACTACGTTTATTTTAATATCATCAATACAACAAGTAAAATTTGAGAAACAAATTATTATATATATAACATGTAATGTTCCTCTATAAAATTCTTGGATCTATTTATTTAACCAAATTTATATTTATTTTAGTATATTTAATACTATTTATTTATTTTTTCATTAATTGAATAATTATTGTGCTTGCATTTTGTAACTTTTTAAGGTAAGTAATAATTAACTAAAAATTAAAAATAAATTATAATTATGAATATAAATCTCATATATTTCAAAATAATATTTATAATCGAACATATCCTCTATTAATCACTACATTTAAATATATTATAGTTTTTAAAAACCAGAGTGTGCCATTTTTTAGTTTTCTTTAAATAAAATATTATATAGATCATAATCTCATCCAAATTACCAAATAAATGTCATATAACCAAATATTGGATGATTATTGACAAAATTTTCTCATAGAATAAAATTAAATCATATTCTAGGGTCATTTATCATCCTTATAATTTGTTTATCTTTAATTACTCGACTTACTATTTACCATATTCACAAAAATACTGTCGTTTCTTTTCATATTGACTAAAAATAAAAGGGACATATTTCAAAAATTAATACCCACTTATTCAGAATATGGAATCTATTTTTAAAAATCCAAAACAGAAAATTTCTGCACAAGATCCTCAACCTAGTTGGTGAGGTATCTTTAAGTGCATCCATAAGACCCAGGTTCAAAACCAGGCAAAGCCATATTTCTGGGGGTACTGTAGCAAGTACTTTAGCAAGCACTATAGAAGAACTATACAGTGTTGGGTACTATAGAGGAATTGTACAGTGTTTGGTACTGTAGCAGAATTTGTACACTATACAGGTACTGTAGCAGAACTGTACACTATACAGGTACTGTAGCAGAACTGTACACTATGTGGGCACTGTAAAAGGTATTGTAGTAGTTACTAAGGGAGGTAATGTTAGGTATTGTATCATCTAGAACTATTATCCTTGGGCCTCCGATTTGGACTTGGAGTCCTTAAGGATTTTGGGGCACCTTTAAGGACGTCGGGCCAACTCAAGGCCTTCGGGCCACATGTAGTTTCCCCTGACACACTACAAAAAAGGAGCAGCCCTAGAAGAGGATTCAGAGAAGGTGCACTCAATAGAGCAGAGCCAAATGGATTTTTCAAAATGAGATGGTTTGGATTTGCCATCGATACCAGCCTAGGCTTGCATGGGAAGCCTCTCCAGACGACCATGCGAAGTTGGAGAGCTACTAGCATGATGCAGATGCTGGGGAGGTGCAGTTCCTTGTAGATAATCTGGTTGAATTCCCTAAGACCTTAGGTTCATGTAATCTCCTAAGCCTGTGGGCCATGTAATCTCTGATCCCATATGCCTTGTAAGGGTTCCCCCTCATCCCATGAACGGGGGGTTATAAAAAATCAATAAAAATGAAGGCCCTCGGGACATTCGGGCCAAAACAAAAAAATCGCATCCTTAGTTTTTAAAAATTAAATACTATGTTCGATAACTTATATGATAGGCCACATCAAGCATCAATAAACAAAAAAATATTATTATTTAAATTTTATAATTTTGACATACCCATTAGAATGGAGGTTATTAAAATTTTTAAATTAATTATGGATATATGGTTTAAAAATTTCCAGTTAATTATAAATTAATGTTAAACCCTTTTCGAATAAAAGGAATTGTTTTTTGAAAAACTATTTAAATGTGAAAAAGTTGGTTTTATAATAATAAATAATAAATCACTCTTATTTTATTATAATAATGAAATATACATGTATATATAATATTACATATATTCTTTAAAATTCATCTTCTATGTTTTTGATAAATTACAGAGAACCAATCCAATTCTACACATAAAAGAAATATTTTTCAAAAAATGAAGTTTTGTCTTCTTCTGATGGCGCGCTTGTTTTAAATTTAGTTTTTTACAGTTTTAAAAAAATATATTCGAAAAACATTAACCTCTTATTTTAAATTTTAAGATCAAAATTTACTTCGGTTAAATTTGTTATATTTTTATGGCAAGTTTCATGTTTTTATTGAATTGTGAAAAAATTATACATTTTATTTGAAAATTGTTTCATCATAAAATATTTTTTTATGTAAATTATATATTTTAATTCTTTTGATGTATATTAAGATCATGTTATTATCATTTAATAAAATTTAGGTCATTGAAGTCAAGTTTTAATTTATGTTGGATATAAAAAAATTTCAGTCTTTTGAAGGTTTTTACATTTAAAACCATTTTTATTGTTTCGTCACCAGGATTAATTTTAAATTTTTTTTTAGAAAATTCTATGTTTTTTTAAATGGATTGAAAATTTTCCATCTGATGTTCCTAATTTATTAAATAGGTTCCTTTAATTTTTGGACATTATGAATAGTATGTTTTGTAATATTTTATTATTACCATATTTAAGGATAAGTCAGGTAATTAAAGATTAAAATAATATGAAATATAGTAGAAAATTATCCTAACACATTTTATAATTTTATTGGATGCGTTATTATAAAAACAACCATTATTCGGTCAGTTTTCTAAGCTCTTAAAGTCACTTGGAATACTTTCATCTATTTATAGTATTATATTAAGGGAAAAGTAAATTTGGCCACACTTTTGTTTTTAAAAAATAAAATATTTTTAATATGGGGTTATATAGGGTATATGCTCTACTATAAATATTAAATTTTAAGATAAATTTTTTATATTCATCATCGAAATTTATTCTTAATTTTTAATAGAGAAATAATTACCTTATAGGCTTATACAATGATGAAGGAGTAATTTTTTAATTAAAGGAAATATAAAATAAATGATATTTAAAATATTAAATTCAATATAATTTTAGATAATTAATATAATATAAAAATAATATAGATTTATTTGACATGTTTTTGATTATTTAAGAGGGTTTTTTCTAATATAAAATGTTTTTTTGATAATTGTAAAAAGTCAATTAATGAATAGTCTCAAAATTAAAATAAATAATGTTTTAAAATAAATAATTATTTATTAAATAATATAAATTTCATAAAAATTTATAATTCCACCAAATTATTTGGATTAGTCTAAAACCTTTATTAATGAATCATTTTTTGATCATTTTTTATTTTATAATAATTATATTTTCCCTCAAATTATAAATTACATGATATAATGATAAATATTAAAAAGGTTAAATAAGGGTTAAAAGAAATACATAAAGATTAAATAATAATAAAAACATGAATAATTATCATTGTATGAGTTTTTTTATACCCATAATAATCATATATTATACATAACTAAATTTCTATAAATTAGGAATTGAAAATTAATTAATATAAATTTATTACTTTGAATAATTTCAAGAGTGCCTCTCTTATCTTCTATTAAAGGGAACTCATTGTTATCTTTTCTTCACACATAAAAACCTGTTTAGTTCCACCAATATCTCCCTAAATACCATCCTATAATTCTTCCCCATATTCTATAGCACTTATTTTATTTTTAACACCACCCTTAGTGGTCTTAAGGTTTTAAGAAAATGAGATCATCCAAAGAAGAGTTATTATTTTAATCTAGTATTTATGTTATGTTTCTTATTCCACTTTAAAATATTATTCAAACATGATGAAACAATAAATCATGTATCCTCGATATACATAGATTCTATTATGTTATTATTTTTTCACAAATCCATATCTACTTCCATCAAATGGGAAAAGAATTTCCATTCTTGTTTATGACGAACTACCACCTCGTGAACTGATATAATTTATTTTCTATCACAGTCTATCAATAATAGTTATAATGATGGATTTAAAGTTTAAATATGATATTGGTGAAATATTTAACATTATTAAAATATATTATTTCATTTAAATTCTTACATTTCCATGCTTGGAAAAATGATAATGTCGTTCTTGCGTACGTTTGAACTATCACCTCCACGAAGTGATGCGAATAATTTTTCAACACCTTATCACATGGATAATATATATAATTATATATTAATAAATAATAGGATATATATATTATATTACATAATTATGTATATTGAATATGATATTAATTTTTTTTATAATGAAAATTTAAAAATGGAGATTTTACTCATACGTATGTATGGCTTACAATCTTCATGATTGTAATGTAGTTCATTTTTCAAATCCATATTTAATGGAAGGATTTAAAATTAAAGTTAATGTATAAAAATAATAACCAGTTCATTGATAATATTTTGGATATTATGGACTAATTACCACTTTGAATATAGACATAATATGAATGTATTTTTGGACTCAAGTAATAACTATCATCACAACCTCCGACGTGAACTTAGATAATTATGTTATAGCATGGTGAAAATTGATATAAAAGGAATAATAATTTTTAAAAAGGTTTTTAAAAAAGTAAATAATTAACCTAATTTCATTATTCATGAATATAAACAATGTTCTTAGAGAATTAAACTCAAGGTAAGGGACTTTTTAACAAAATAAACATTATTTTAAATGTTTTAAAGATTTATTATTTTTAAATCATATTCTTTGATGAACATGTTTCTCATATGATTCGTATGAATTTATTCATATAGACACCAATATTTTAAAATTTTAACTTTATAATTTATCTTAAACGTTATCAAAAAGATATATTTTTTCCATTTTATTTAAAATAATTTCTTTTAAAAATATCGTTTTAAGTTACACTTTCAACTATTTTTTAAA
Source organism: Viscum album (assembly GCA_963277665.1). Taxonomy (NCBI): domain Eukaryota; kingdom Viridiplantae; phylum Streptophyta; class Magnoliopsida; order Santalales; family Viscaceae; genus Viscum; species Viscum album. The sequence continues at coordinate 944,733,338 of OY728129.1, forward strand.
AAAATTTAAGGAATGATATTTAACATATATGGAATGAATGGAATTTCCCACATTCATGATTTTTTAATTATTTAATCCTTCATTTATTATTTTTCATATTTCTTTGCCAATAAAGTTGTTTCTTTATTATTTGTGTGGTTTTTATATTTTAAAAGTGATTTTTGCATTAAAATGGTATTTGGATATCACAAAGTTTTTTACACATGGGTTTAAAAGCGTTTTCATGGGCTTTATTATTGATTTTATCCATGTACATTATATAAAAATGATTTTTACCCATTATATCTCACAGGTGATCCTGATATATGTTATATAAAGGGTTGATCTCGAACACAACTCAAGAAAATCAAGTTATCCTGATATAGCTTACAGGAAGGGTGAGCCCAATTATAGTTGTCCAATGCATTGGGTACTATGGATATGGATGTTGACCATATGGTTATTATAATTTTAAGTGTTAATGTAAGAGTGATATGGAAATGATGTACCAAGGCACCTACAAAATATTTATATTCTTTCTAATGGTCATTAATAATAGATTTTAATGGGTCTGCATGCTTTTCACTAGACTAACAGTTTCCATTATTTTATGTCTCTTACGGAGATTTTTCTACTCATCCCATGTTTTAAAAAATTCCCAAGGTTTATGGGTCGTTAGGAGAAGGATATATTTCAAGTTGAAAGTAATGAATATTTTTCATGAAAAAGAAATCAGGTTTTATTTTAAAGACTTGTTTTCTAAAATAATCGATTTTATGTAGATGTTTCTACTTCATATTATTTGAGTTGTTATGTATGAGTTGTGGTATTAATATCTAAGAATATTAATAAAAAATATGGTTAGATATAAATTCTATTTCAAAAAACATGAATATAAAATGTTTATGTTCAGGTACTTACAGTTGGTGTTAGAGGAATGGTTTAAAAACATTATATATTTGTATGTTTTCATAATATTTATGGATATCATCATGAGTTTATTATTTTTTTCTTAGTAAAAATTTCAATATATTATAAACCCCTATTGAGGATTTAAGTTATGAAATCTTAAGGTTATTAATGGTATTTTTGGAGACATTTATATTTTTTGTGATTGATGGTTATTAAATTTTCAGATGAAAAATGAAATGCATGAGGTAAACATTGAATTTGAAACAAGTTATGGAAATTTTTGGGGAATTTTTCATATTTTGGAATGTTATAAGAATTATATAGTTTTAGAAAAAAGGTAACTCATGGGATGGGTGAAAACTCGTCGCATCCGGGATGTATGTGGCAACCCAACTCACAAGTGAAGGTTAACAAGGGTGCCTCGCCTAACACTGGACAACATGCAGTCCTGATTGGTATGATTTTTTCATTTTTAGTTAAATAATTTGATGGATGATGAATAAGTTGATTTTGGGAACATATTTTTTTCTAATAGTTATCTATGGGATTGGAAGACGATTTGATATTAAGTTATTAATGTTATTTCTCATGACTTTAACTATTTAGAGGTCCTTATATAATTAAGATAAATATAATACTATAATATTTTAATTGATTATTAATGGATAAATTATATTTTGGAATCCTATTTAGTTTTATTTTTGATTATGGGGATTCATGTTATATATTGAAATGGTATGAATATCTTGAAAATTATTAGAGTGATTACATTTGGTGTGGAATTTAAGAGTAATTGTTTTTATTTGGAGATAATTCTTTAAATTTAACACGGAATATTATGAGATAAAATCCTTATGATTTTGGGGTTTTAGTCGTAGTTATAATATTTTTTTTGTAATTTTTAGGGTAGTTATTTTTTAAATGGTCTATATTGGACATTCGGTATTACTATTTAATTTAAGATATTAAAAGTAGATTTTATTCATATAAGGGTTTATTATATTTGAATAATTTTTTATAATATCCTAACCATTTGTTTTTTTTAAATATTAGAGAAATATATTGTTATTATTTTGTGGATTATGTAATTTTGTAAATGTTGATTCTAGTGATTCAGTCCTGAAAAATTCATCTTAAAAACACATTATTTATAGAAAAACATGAGTTTGTGGTGGAAATTGATTATAGGATGAAACTATAATTTTCATGTAATTATTTCTCCTCATTTTTTTAATCTGGGTAGTAAAATAATTATTTAACTCTATGAAAAGTATCATAATGGAAAAATGGTATCCATTTAATTTTCTTACTATGAGATCAGTGGACTTTTAACCCATTTCATATTTATAGTTCTATGATTATTGAATTTTTCATGACCATTTTATCTATCACTCTTTATTATAACTTGATAATTATTTTTCTCTTATATGTCTAGTGTTTTCTATAAAGAACCCTGGTATGTTTTATCTCAGGTGATGTTCATACATCCCTTTCTATCATCTAGTGTTGAAGTTTTATTAAAAATTATTTTGATGTAAGATTTCAATAATGGTATTTTGAAAAGTAAAAAATTAGTTACTAATCTTTCATTTCAAATTACTCAGATGAAATTTCCAAATTGGGGGAGAATGTAACATCCTGTGTTTTTGAAAAATAAATACAATGTTTGGTAGCATACATGATAGGCCACATCGAACATAAAAAAACCAAAAAAAATATTATTATTTAAATGTTATCATTACAACCTAGTTGTTATAATAGAGTGTATGAACTAGGTTAAATAATGTTTGAAAATATGGTTTACACATGACTAAAAAATTATAAATTAATGTAAAACCATTTTTTAGTTAAAAGGAAATGTGTTTCTTAAAACTACTTAAATGTTCAAAAATGTGTTTTATACTAATAGATAAACAAATAACACTTATTTATTTATATTAATTAAATATAAATACATATATAATTTATTTAATTTAATTTTTAAAATCTATCTTATATTTCTTCAAGATATTATATAAGAACAAATCAAATTTTATGGATAAAAGAAGTATATTTCAAAACAGAATTTTTTTCCTCCTTTTTATGGTGTACTTATTTTAAATATAGTTTTTCAAACTTTTAACAATTATATTTGGAAAAATAAATTTCTTCTTTCAAAGAGGAATATCAAAATTTACTTTGGTTAAAAAATTTCGAATAAGATTCATGTTTTGATGAATAGTAAACAAATACTGCATTTTAATTAAAAACTGTTTTTTCATTTAATTTATTTTTACGGATAAATTATATATTTGAATGGTTTTAATGTATAAATAGATGATTTTTATATATATTAGTCCAATTTAGTTTATTGGAATCAATTTTACATTGAATTTGAATATAAAAAAATAAATCTTTTGAAGGTTTTTACTTTTAAACCATGTTCTCTCATTTTATCAACGAGATTAATTTTAAATTAATTTTAGTCATTTTTTGTTTAAAATTTTGACCAATATATTCTATGTTGTTAATATTAATGTCAAAATTTAGTAAATATTTCCTTTGGCTTTTGAAAATTATGAATATAAACTTTAGTAATATTTTTTTTACCATGGTAGATGATAAGTCGGGTGATTAAACAAAATATTATAAATATTAGAAAATTATCCTTAATATTTTCCTAGATTTATTAGATCAGTTATTGTTGAAAAAAATCATCATTTATAATATTTTATTATCTCTTGGATCCACATGGAATACTTTGATTCATTTATATTATTATTTTCAAAGGAAAGACGATTTTGTCATACTTTTTTTAACTAGTGAAATATCATAAATATGGGGTCATATAGAAGATATTTTCAACAATAAATAGTATTTTGAAAGTAAAAATTTTTATCTTCATCACTGTAATTTATTTATAATTTTTATGATATAAATAAATACATTAATGGCTTACACAACTTTTGTCCAATAACTGTTTAATTAAAGGAAAGAACAAATATATGATATTAAACATATTAAAATAAATATATTTTGGCATAATTAATGAAATCCACTAATTTTATAGATGGTTCTGACATGTTAGTGATTATTTATAAGATTTTTTTCTATGATATCATGTTTTTCTGATATTTTTAAAATTTCCAGTGTTGAATTGTGTCAAATTTTACATAAATGATATTTTAAAATAAATAATATTTTATTAAATGATATTAAAATCATAAAAATTTAAAAATATTTCAAATCATTGGGATATGTCTATAAATATTATTAATTACACATTTATGGGTATTTTTCCATTTTTTATTAAATATATTAACCCTAAAATGTAAATTACAAGATATCACAGTAAGAATTAAAAAGGTTAAATAAGGGATAAAACAAAATGATAAGGATTAAAAATTAGTCAAAACATGTATAATTTTTATTGGATGAGTATATATTAACCCATAATCATCCTATTATCTACATAACAATATTTGGATCAATTTCAAATAGAAAATTAATTTATTTTAATTTCATGCTTTGAAAATTCCAACAGAGCCCATCCCATCTTTTATTAAAGGGAAACCATTATTCACCTGTCTTTACACTCAAAAAATATTTTTTTAATATATACCAAAATAACATACTATAAAACCTCCACACATTCTAGAGTTATTATTTTAGTCATAAAACCACCCTTAGTGGTCTTAAGGTGTTAATAAAAGGAGATCATCCAAAAAATAGGTATTGTTCTAATCAAGTATTTCTGGTTTATTTCTTCATTCACATCCTTAAAATATTATTTATCCATCAATAAATAATTTATAAAGTATCATAAACATACATATATGTTATTATGTTAATATATCCACCTAAATTCATCTCAATTATCATCAAATAGGAAAAGAATTATCATTCGTGTATATGGAGAACTGCTGCCTTACGAATAAATATAATTCATTTTAATCATTGTATCTCAAAACTGGTTAAAATGAGGGAATTAAAGATTAAATATGATATTCATAAAATATTAATAATTATTAAAAAATAATATATCATTTATGTTCTTACCTTTCTATGCATGGAAAAATGATAAAGTCATTTGTGTGTACCTGTGAACTATCACCTCCACGAAGCAATGTGATACATTATTCCACAATGTATCACCTGGATAACATATATATGTATATTTTAAGAAATAATATGATATTAGTATCATTATGGAATGTTAAATTTATTTTAACATTATTTCCTTAATGATCATTGAATAATGTAAATGTTACTCATCCGTATATACAACTTATATCCCCATGAATGTAAGGTAGTTCATTTTTCAAATCCATATTTATTTTATTGATTTAAATTAACAATTAATGTATAAAAATTATATCCAAATCATGAATATTATTCTATATATGATATAATAATGTAAAATTTTTACTATAGAAATAATACTAATTTCATTTTGGACTCAATTACATAATATTGACAAAACATTCGACATGAAATTAAATAATTAAGTTATAACTTGGTAACAAGTGATATAAAAAGAATAATAAACATTAAAAAGGTTATCGAGAAATTAAATAATTAACATTAGTTTATTATTGATGAAGATAATAATGTAAATGATGATTTGGACTCACATTAAGGTACTTTTTAACTAAATAAAAATTATTTTAAATGTTATAAATATTTATTATTTAAAATCATTCTATTTCATGTCCATGTTTTTAAAAGGATTCTTATGAATGTATTAATATTTAAATGAATGATTTACAATGGTAACCTTCTTAATTATAACAAATTTTATCAAAAAAGAATATTTTTATGTTTTATGTAAAGGAAAATATTTTAAAAATATCTTTTAAAGTTACACTTTCATCTTTTTTAAAAAAAGGTTAAATGAATACTTTTTTACATATACTGCCCGAACAGAATTTCCTACTTTCATGAAGCTTTAGTTATATAATTTTTCTTTTAGAATCATTCATAGTTATTTCCAAATACATAATTTTTTTTATTATGAGCATCTTTTTTAGATTTTAATTGTGTTTTTTACATGAAAAGGGTTTTTTGATTTCGGAATGTGTTTTACACATGGGTTAAAAATTATTTTCAAGGGGTTTATTAAATATTTATTCCTTGAACATTTTATATGAAGGGTTCAGTCCCTTTATGGCTCATGTGTGTGCCCTATATATCTTGTAAAAATAGTTGATCCCCAATATTGAATATGAAAAACATGTGAGCCAGATATATCATATATAAAGGGTAATACCCATTATAGCTCTCCAATGCATTGGGTACTCTTAAGATGAAAGTTGACCATGTGGTAATTCAACTTATATGGGTAAATTTATGAGTTATATGTTAATAATTTACAATTTCTCCTACATGATTTTTCTATTCTTTCTAATCAGTTTTATGAAAAGGCTTTTTATGGGTTTTCATGTTTTTCGTTAGACTAACAATTTTATTTCTTTTATATCACTTACTAATATTTTTCTTCTCATCCCAAGTTTTAAAAAAAAATTCACTAGTTGTAGGGATGGTTAATAGAATTGATCAAGTAAATTTTAAATTTATGAATATTTCTAAAGAAAAATAAATCATATTTTATTTTATAAAAAATTATATTAAAAAATAGGGATATTGAGTAGAAGTGTCAACTTTATAATATTTGAGTTGTTATGTATAAGTTATAGACTAACTCTCTAGAAATATAAACTAAAAATATCCTCGAATTTTAATTATAGTTCAATAAAATAGAATATATAATTTTATACTTCGGTTCTTTACATAAAAATTGCATAATTTAATTTCAAATAAAACCAGAAAAATACTATTAAAAACAATATTTCAGAATAAATGCCTTTTAAAATATAAAGTATTTTTATAATAAATTAAATAATAAAATCCATTTAAAAACCAAAATTGGTTGATTTTAAATCAAACTTAACCAATTAAATTTTAAAACTAATCCAAAATAAAAAATTTCTTTGTATATACATTAAAAGAATATGCATTTTCTAATAAAAATCAGTATTTTCCACTATTAACTAAAAAATATAATTTCAAAAAAAATTCAAAAATTAATCCTAAGATAAATTTAAAATTATGAGTTAAAAAATTTAATTTATTTTTTAAAATATATTTTCCAATATTTTAAAAATAATAACTATAATATTCACTCATAAAAAAGTACGAAAACCCATTTTTGATAAAAGTGTATTTTTTAAGAATAAAACAACCTTAATAATAATCTAGGGATTATTTAAAAAGAAGTATTTAATACATTAAAATGAGTAATTACATTATATATTTCTAAATGTGGTTAATACTTCTCATTCCATCTAATGTAATAACAAGATTATAATGGTCACATTTAAATGAAATAATTCCTGGTTTGTTTAAGCTCATTTTTTTATATATTTTATGTTATCGAAAATAATAATTATTTTAAAAGAAACATCCAAATATTATATCATAAACTCTCTACATCTATGTAATTAGGTTTAGCAATGGATAATGTAAAAGGGTTTTGTTTCATATTACACTGTGAAAATAAATACTTTCTGAAAAGTGAAATGTTTCAGAGGTGATTTTCTTATCTATTTTACATCCACTGAAGTCAGCATCCAAATAACTTATTAGATCAATATAATTACCTCTAAAATAATTTATTCCTAAATTTTTTTAATATATTTTAAGTATTTAGTATTTATTTTAATAGAAGATAAATATGATTATTTTTGGATTTTCATGAAGATTTTCACACATGTACACACTAAAAATACTATATAGTTAGTAAGACGTAAGAAAAGTAAACTCCCAACCATACCTCTATAATTGGTTGAATCAATTGGTTTCTTATTTTCATCAAGGTCTTGTTTACAAGTTGTACTCATTATAGTATCACTTCTTTTTGTTTATCTAAGACAAAATGTTTTAAAATATATAAATTGAATAGTCTTTATATTAAAAAAAGTCTTTATTTATTTTGAAATATTTGAAAAAAAGAATTTTAGTTAACCCATTAAACTCTTTTAAAATATAGTGTGTATATGATTCAAAAATTTAGTACAAAATTAATTTCAGGATGTTCCAAATATAATATCATCAATGTATATATAATGTACTAAAACATGTTTGGAAATTATTTTAATAAATAAAGTAGGATAAACAACACATTTTGTAAAAATGTTTGATATAAAAAAGGTGATAGACTATTATACAAAGATCAAGGAGATTATTTTAGATAATAAAGATATTTTTAAATTTAAAAAGATGGTATAAAATATGAGGGTTTTTAAATTTAGGGGTTGTTCAACAAAAACATATTCAATTTTGTATCTATTTAGAAAATCACTCTTAAAATCCATTTGATATAATTTGAAATTAAAATATGTTGTATAAGAAAGAATTGTCCTTAAGGGTTAAATTCTTGAAATCAGTGAAAAGGTTTCTTAAATTCCATATCTTCCAATTTATTCTACCCTTCTAAAACTAGTCTAGTTTTATTTCTAAATATAGTTACAAACTCATAAATTTTATTCATAAACATCGAATTAGTGTCAATGTTCCGGAATTATTTTGTTAAACAAGTTTTATGAATGCATTCCTGTAAAACTCTTTCAACACTTCCTACATATCCATTTCCCAGAATTCATCATATATTACTACAATTATTTTCTTTGGAACAAGTTGTTTCCATAATCATTTATGTTAAACCTAGTTTCTAATATAATCTTTAGTCTGAGTTACACTATCTAGATCTCCAACTATATCATTTAATTTATGGTCTCTATGAGTCTTAATGGCTCTAGGAATAAATGTATTCGGTACATAATTTTTTTCTTCACATTTAAATAGTTCATTTTAACTAACTGATTTTTTATGTAAGGTTTCATATAAATATTATTAGGTTTGGTAGAGGTATATATATTCAAGTTAGGAATTTATCTTCCCAAGGTTTTATAATGAGGTTTTAGATTTATGTGGATTTATTTAATCAAATTTTACATGTAAAAAATTATTTCACAAGTTTGCTTATTTTATTAAATACCTTATATGATTTACTAGATATGGAATAACCAAGGAATATTCTATCATCACTCTTGAATGAGAAATTTTATATCTTATCCTTTGTGTTGAAAATAAATACATTTTATCCTAAAACACTAAATTAATTAATGTATATATAAATCATTTCGAGTTTTCTTGAAAATATATCTGAGGAGAACCCAATTTAAAATATAACAAGATATGTTTTTTAAGGAGAACCTTATTTATACAAAATCCTTTAAGACATGTTCTATAATTTTTTGATATATGGGATGTGTCTTTGAATATTCCTAGCTAGCTATTAAAGGGTTGCAATTCATTTTTCTTTTTTATATGGTAATCTTTAATCACTTTTGGTTAATATTAAATCCAACACCCATATTTAATTCTCTCATATTAACAAGATCTAATTACATGATCCGTTGAAGAAAATGAAATTAAACTTTGGGTAATAATAATCTCCCCCTTTTATATTTTCAATACCTATAATTTTTTTCCATAAATGTATTACAATATTTACTTTCACCCTTATTGATAATAAATTTAAAGGGAAAAGTTATTCTTCCCATTATTGATACCATGGGTGTAAAGAAGGTAATATAAGGGAAAATTATTCCCCTCTCTATACTTCATATTTTAAGAAAACATTTTTATTAAATTTTTTCTGTGTTCTCCCCTTTATGAGATATTTAGTTAATTACCAAATAAAATGATAGAGTCTTATTTTCCTTAGAAATGTGCCACTAATCAGCCAAATCATTGTTTACCTGGTATAAAAAGAAATAGTGATTAATTTAGACAAAAACATTGTCCACTAATAAAATAAAATGTGATTCTAACTTTTCATTTTCATTTTAGGGGTTGATGAAACATATTCTCAAAACCCATTATAAAACTTCACTCAAGTTCACAACACACATAAAAATATTTCATGTGCAAGTAGTTTCCAGTTTTTTTAAATAGTCACTTCCACTTGATAATTATATTCTGCATGGATCAAAATAGTGATGAGAAAGTGAAAATAATATCTCATCCATTATATTTTATAGGGGACATCTATAATTCCATATTTGAAAAAATAGATCAAATTTATATAATCTTACTCTTCTTTGCTATCTCTCCCTTAAGGGATTCTCTCCACACTTCAACATGGTTGATTTTATTTAGAAATATTCCTAATATGATTAATGTTCACAATGATTGTAAATTATTAATTAATAATTTGTAGACACTATAAAATTAAAACATTTTATCCTTTGCCTATAATTACCTAATAATAATGCACATAAAACCCATTTGGGACTATTATGAGTATCAATCGGCTCATTAATGAGGGAAATATGGATGATGCTTATTTTTAATGCAAATACTCTTATACCTGAAGATCAAAAGATTAAGGATATCTTCAGGTTTTCTCTACTCTTAGCTATAAAAATATATAAACCTTTTGGGGGCATGATATTATTGCCTTGTTCAAAATTATTATTAATTGTAATATCCTTCTAAACATTGGAAAATATAGTAGTTTAATTATTTATATATTTCTCTTTCTTTCCATAATATTTGAAATGATTTCATCGTATGGTTAGGTAAACTTTTTGAATATTCCCATTCTTCATTTTATATGAAGACAACATCTTTATGGAAACATTCATTATAATATGAGTTATTAGGGATTTTACTTTAAATTTTATCTTTTCTTCTTATTATGGAATAAATTTTATACACTCTTTAGTAATGTGTCAAATCTTCTGGACCATTCCACAAAACTCTTTATATGCTTTTGATTTTACATTATTAGTTATCTAATTGGGTATTTATTCAAGAGTTCTAACCACCAATCTGATACTAATATCAATTTCATGGATCATTTATTTTATTTTTTTGACTTGTTACCTTTTTCATATATATTAATATCTATATAGAAATGGTCAATGAGGTCGAATTTATTTTTATATATGAATCATATTCTTATATCTAATGTGACTTCCTTTTCATCATTCTTTACTAACTTTTGTGAGGAGATTGTTATGCAACCTTCTACACAAATTTCTTTTCGAATTAAAACTTTATTTTCTATATTTATTTTTTATAATATTTTGAAATTAATTTTTAACAAGTAAAAAAAGAATTATTTATAGTTTTACATTATGTAATTCGTCAAAAGATTGATAATATATGTTGTAAAAATTACATAAGTTACTAAAATAATCAAATATGTCAATGAAAGAAATATTCTTTCAGTTCTTTGAATCCTTCTTAAGTCTAGTAGGAGTAATTTAAATTTTAGGTCTTCTCTCCTTTATTTACTCCTTTTATAAATTTTAAATGTTGACATGTTTTTTCAAAAATATGGTTCCTTGTTTCAAATCCTTTTATAGAACCATAAATACCCAAAAAAACTCATCCATTTTATATTCACTATAGTCTCTCCATATTTTATTAATTGTAGTTTTTAGATGGAAAACCAAAATAATAAGAGTCCATTTGTGGAGTTTATATTCTAAAACTTGTATATATTCACCCTTGAAACATTGGTATATTTACCATTATTTTTATTATTCCACATTTTTCCAAATTTTAACTTCGCTTATACTATATTAGTAATAATAGTTTTTGTGAAAATAGATTTTTTAGAAATGTTTGATTCCTTCTTTTATGCAGTTATTGAGAGTTGATAATGAGTTGATTTCAAGATATTTTTTCACTGATGTGATCCATATTAGTGGTATGACTCTCTTCAAAAACACTATTGGTAGTATACTTCTTCTTAGAAACATGGGAAGATCCTTGATGAATTGATTCTATATTTTTCAATTTTTTATCATGTTTAGGACACTAAATGTTTAGTGTGTTATTTTAATTTACTAATATAAACCTATCTTCCAATTTTCAATTAATATAATTAATTTTATATTCATCAAAAAAAATTATTTCTTGAAATGAAATATTAATATATGTTACCCTCTTGGATTTAGATTCTATCTTTCCATCCTTAACATTTCAAGAAACCTGGTGTAGCTTCTTTAATGAATGTATCACTTTAGTAAAAATATTTTAAAACACATATTTATTAAAAAATACCTATCAATTAATAATCAATCTAGAAACCCTTTCATTGTAAATTAAGAAATATTATTCATTTTCTTTAACTTTTTTGTGAGGGTACTACAACTGATTTTCCTATTAGCTGAAATATCTTGCATCTCATTATCCTCTAAATATAGCTTTTTTCATTATGTAGTCCCATTTTATTTTCAATTATGTAAGTGTGGAACTCTATAGTAACCTTATTTAATTAATCCTTTAATTCATTATAAAAATAACTAAATGTATTATTAAACACATATTCATCACAGGTTGGTCTTGATTCATCTGATAAATCATCTTCATCCTATTAAATATAAAATTTACCACTTTAACTAATTTCATATATTCATTGTTATTATTCAATATTTATTTTTTTCCTCAAATTATCATCCTCTATTATATCCTTTTTTGTAGTGTCTTAGTTAAAACACCATTTAGGATGCAATAGGGATTCAATACAAATTTTCCATTTGAGGCTCTTCTATTTCAAATGTTCTGATCAACTATTCAAGTAAAAACACTAGGTTACTAAAACTTTTATCTAACCGGAGGGAAACATGAATTAGATACAAATTATTAGTCCTATCAGACCACTGTGGACACACCTAATAGGTGGGGTGAATCGTGTGTAGTCCAAATTTTACCAAATTAAAATTTCTTCTTTTTACCTTGTAACTAGTTTGGGATTTGAACAGATATCACTATTTGCGATTGAAGAAACATTATAGTGTTTTTTTAACAATTTTTTATATTTTTTGAAAACTAACTCTCTTCATAAAATATTTTTTAGTTTTTCAAAAATCATACCCAGTCCATCGAAATAAGGTTATTTTCAGCCCACAAGTTTCAGAAAAAATATTTTCATATTGAGGTACACCAGACATAATAAAAGTCAAGAATATGAAATTGTTGACCATTAACTTTATCATATTAAGTTCCATCAACATGAAATTGAAAATATTTAAGTTCAAAATAATCTAAGGATATTTTTTTCAGTTGCTGGAAGTTTGTATTTTTCGTAATTAGGGAAAGAATAAAGATGCTAAATAATTTTTAAATAAGAAAGTGAAGTCAAGAGTTAGAAATTTTTCATACTTTCGAAGAAAGTCATATAATCCTTCCACGACCAAGAAGTTCTCACAAATAATGAAAACACTAATGACAATATATTTTGAAGAAATTGTGGATAGTTTTTGAATAATATTATTGTTGAAAAATGAAATCTCCATCGTAATTTGAATAACATCATAATAAGATAAGAAAGAAAAGGAGGTTGTTGATCCCGAGGAAGTAATAAATCGCACTGGGAGCTCTTTTTATGGGAAATTCCTATTTATATTTTCATACTCATATTTTTTATTCTGAGATTTCCATAGTGAGATTTTTCGTATTTCAATTTTATAACTGAGATTTTTCATATTGGGATTTTCATACTCATATTTTCATACTGGGATTTTGTATTGGGAATATCGTACTAACCTCTTCGTACTGAGATTTTCATAATGGGATTTTGGTACTAGGAAAATCATACTAATATTTTCATTCTCATTTTTTTGTACCGAGGAAATCATAAAAAAGTATTTATAAAGATGATTTCATACTAACAATGAAATAGAATTCTGATTCACTGAGAATGAAATAGAATTCAGATTCACTGAGAGTGAAAAATAATTCAGATTCACTGAGAAAGAAACAGAAATCATAATGAGCTGACTATGAAGAATAATCAGAAAGAAAATTCCATGATTTTTATGAAGAATTGAATTGGTCAAAAATGAATTTTAATTTTTCATAAATATAAAATGAATATAATGAAGTTTTGAAAAGTGAAAGTTTAAATTTTAAATGTGATATATTTTCATAGATTTTGATATTTGAGGAAGAAAAAAATTTCCCAAGTTTTCTACCTTTGTTCTCCATGTTGCCTATAAATATTTTCTCAGATAATTCGTCCTTTTAGAAATTTTACACATGAGTAAATGGAGGAGTACTGAAAATTTTTAAATGAAAGTTCCCATATTATTTAAGAAAACTTTTATTGAGATTTCAAAGAGAGTTTGAGTTTTTTCCGCACAAGATTGAGCATCATCGTAATAAGAAAATTAGATCTAGCATTATCATATTCAGAGAATCATATCTAGAATTATTGTATTCAGGAAATCAGATCCATCATAAATGTTTTGAGGTAATCAAATTCACCATCATTATTTTGAGAAAAAAAATATTCAGCATCATTTTATTGAGAAAATTGAATCCATAATAATCAAATAGAGAAAATCAGATCCAAGATTATCGATCTGAGGATTTGGACTGAAAAATTGTAGAGAAAATTCAACAATGTTTGTATTCTTTTGGTTGGCTTTACTATTTTTATAAGAAAACATTTTAAAGTTATGGGAGTCATTATAATCATTTTTATCGAGAGTTATAAGGTGTCTAACAGGAAATGGAACAAGTTTTATTCACTTCTTCTTAATAGTGGATTTCTATAGACCCATGGGCGTTTCTTAGAAAATATATAAGTTCTCACACTATAATCGAACCCTATAAATCTTGTGTGATTTATTTTCTTTCCTACTATTTCATGCATGATTATATCCAAAAAATTTGATATGGATATAAATTATAATAGGCTTTAGGGGTTATGTTTTGAAAATAATTGAAACTTATAAAATTAAACAATTGATTCACCCCCCTCCCCAATTATTTTTCAATCCATTGGAACATTAATTGGTATCAGAGGAAAGGTTAACTTGTTGAATCCTTAACATGGATAATGAAAATTCTTTAAATAGTATATGAATTCCTATATTTGATGGAAAAAAATATTGTGGATGTAAAAATATGATGATTCTTTATCTTCTATCTATTTTCATTTAAGATATTGATGTTGCTACTATTGTTTTTCCAATAATTGAGAAATGTGATCCTAAGAATTTTGATGAAAAGATAAATATATAAGTTAATGGAAAGACTAGAATTGCAATCCTTATGTCCTTATCATAGAATATTTATTAGAAGGTGATGGGTCTTAAAACGTAAAAAATATATGAGACAAGATGGAATGTGTTTTCAAAGGGAATAAAAAAGTTAAGGAAACAAAGTTAAAAATTCGGCATAGTACGTATGAAGACATCAGAATGAACAATGAAGTAATACTTGAGGAATAACTCACAATAGTAATTCAAATTGTTGGAAACATCATAAGGTAATGATATTTCTTAAAATATTCTACAATTATGAAGTCTCTTATGGAAAAATTTTGGTTATGTTTGATTCCATAATTTCTTCTTTAGAAGATATAGATGATTTATCTCTTAATGAATTTCAGGACTTTATTTTTTCTTATAGAATGAGTGAAAATCCAATGTTTAATAAAAATATGAAATATGGAATGGATTTTGAAGCTATGAGAAGGTTTAAAATTCAAGATGTTGAAGAAGTTGATCATTGTGTCTTTGAAGAGATACAGGATCATGAGTTGAATGAAAAAATCATGTCTCTTATATCTAAGAACTATAAAAGAGGAAGAGGAAAGTACAGTGGTAAAATTCCCCTAAAATGATTTTCATATGATAGAATCAAACATTTTTCATTGAATTTCTTCAGTAAGAAAGGTGGATAATATCAAGATGATTATGATGGAAAACCTCAATGGAAGATGTGGAAAAAAATGATAAAGTAGAAAAGTCTTATAATAGATAAAGAAGAAGTTTACTAGAAAAAAAAGAAGTATGTCGAGTAGTAAAGATGAATCAGACTCAACTAAAAACAATTATTCTAAAGATGAAATTTCCAAAAAATTCAGAACCTTCATTTCAAAAGTTGATAAAACAAAATATTCCTCAGAGAGTGAAGAAGGTTTTGAAAAGTCTTATTAATAGTATCAGCTCATAACAAAACTTTTTTCATGTCTAGATAAAACCAAAAGTCTCAAAAAATAAATTAGAGTTTTGAATAAATATTATCAATAAGTTGTTGATGGAATAAAATATGTTATCATGTAGGAGGAATAATACATAGAGGAGATTATATGTTAAAAACATAGAATTACTGAACAGCGAAATATGATTGAAGATATTAGTAATAATCTGTAAACTAAAGATGAATAAGTTAAAAAGTTTCAATCAAAACTTCTTGATTTCAAAAGAACATTGAGGAATATAAATGAATACATAAAAAATTATTCAAAAATAAAATCTGAGACTTCTAAAGATGTAGAGAAGTCTAAATATGAAAATTATGTAAAATTTTCTCTTTCCATAAATAATGTTTCATCTGATTATTTTAAAATTTTAGGTTTTGTAAAAATTATTCATAAATATTTCATTGAAAGAAGATGTGAGAAACCTATCAAATCTAAAAAATTAGGAAACACACTCAAAAGAAAATATTGTCCACATTCTGATTTTGTTATATTTGAAAGGAGTTACAAACCTAATAAGTGTTTCAATAGAGAAAAATATTATTTCAATAGGAATTCAATATTTAATGGTTATTACTGGTGTAGTGGAATCTATGGGCACAGGGATTATACTTTCTGGAAAAACATATACTTACCCGAAAGAAGGTTTGAGAAAATTGGATGAAATAGTTAAAGTACAATGAGAAACTTTCCTAACTTCTAGAAATTAAAAAAAGTGAATTCTCAAGTTGTTAGAAACTTTCCAATAAGAAATAAATTGGGATGTTTGAAATAAGTTTGTAGAAGATGTGATCAATCTGGTCACCATACTGAAATATTTATGAATCTCCTTCAGGAATAAGTTTATTAAAATAGAAATGAAATGAAAGATGAAAATAATAATGTTAATGAAAGAAATTTTTTTTTGAAATAGATTTAAAATAAAGAAAAAAAATCAAACCATTGATATTTGATAGTGGTTTGTATTCATATATGACGTGTTATATAAAAATCATGAAACATATTTAAATTCATGATGGAGGAGTAGTTACCTTTAGTAATGATAGTTCCTTTAAAATCAAATAAATTAAAATGGATGATATTGATGATGAAAATTTTAAATCTATGGATCTTTTATTTGTTAATGGGATAAAACATAACTTACATAGTACAAGTCAAATTTATAATGATGGAAAAGATATTTATTTAGAATTTATTTTTGTATCATCAAAAGTGTGAAAGATATAAAATTCATTACAAAATGAGAAATAACCAATGAGAGTCTATTTCAAATAGTATAATTCAATAACTCATGTTATTTGAGTGATAAAGATAAAAAAATTGTGGCACTGAATACTTGGACACCTTGGGAAGAAAAAAATGAATAAACATTCCAAAGTGGATGTTGTTCAGAATTTTCAATAATTGAAAAGAATAGATGAACATGTTTTTATTAATTTCCATTAAAGAATTATGACAAATAAATTTCATAAGAGCATTTAGATTCAATCTACTAGACCACTTGAGCTTATTAATTCCAATTTATATGGGCCGATGAGACATCAATAAACAAAAGAAGATTTATACATTATCACTTTTATTGATGATTTAAATTGAATGAAAAACATCATGTTTATGAAGAAAAATTTAGAGGCTATTGAAATGTTAAAATTATTTTGAAAGGATATTTAGAATGAAAGGGGGTTCAACAAAAAATTTCAGAATATATAATTGTACTAAATTCACAAGCAATAATTTGGAAACATATCTCAGAAATCATGGTATCAATGATTAGTATAGTTATCCTTATACTCTATAACAAAATAGAGTAGCATAAATAAAGAATATAATCTTGTTGGAAATTGTAAGAAGTATGTTAGCTGAAAAAACGTTCAAAATTATATTGGAGGGAATCTATTTTTACTATTGTACATGTTCAAAATCGATGCTAGTTGAGAACAGAAAATAACACGATTCCTTATGAAATTTGGTATAATAGAAAACATTCATTTAAATACTTAAATGTTTTTAGAAGTCTATGTTTGGTCAAAATAAAAAATCTAGATTTAGGAAAGTTTTATGAGGAAACTATGGAAGCAACATTTATGGGTTATTCATCAAATGGAAGAATTACAAAATGATGGAAAAAACATTTACAAAAGTTAGTGGACTCGTATTATGTGAATTAAATTTAAAATAAAAGTTCCTTACCAAATTTTTCGAGAATGTGTAGTAGGATAATCTATAGAATTATAGAAATAGTGAAAGTAATTCATAACATCCTTATTAAGACTCCGAAAAAAATGTGTGATGAGAAAATATCAGCTTGGAAAGAAACATTGAAAATTTCTACCTTATAAAAACATTTTTAATCCAAAAATATTATTTGGAATCGAAATTCTATAGTTAAAACAAGAATAATGTTTAGATTAGATAATTATACTTCACTTATCTCAAAATTTCAACGAGAATCTGTTTCAGAAGCTATTAAATCAAATAATGGTTGGGTACTATGAATGACGAATTAGATCAGATTGGAAATAATGAAACATGGGAACTTGTTTCAAAGACACCCAATAATAATCATATTATAACCAAGTGGGTTTACATAAACAAGTTAAATGAAAATGGAGAAGTTTTAATAAACAAATCTAGGCTTGTTTGTCAAGGATATGCACAGGTGGAAGGTTTGTATTTTGAAGAATTGTTTTCCCCATTTACAAGATCAGAAACTGTAAGAATGGTTCTATATAGGTCCTCATATCAGAATTACAAATTTATCAGATATATTTAAGGTCATATTTCTTAAATAGTGAGATTTAGAAAGAATTTTACAATGAAAAATCCTATAGGTTTCTATGTGATGAGGATTAATACAATGTTTTTAAATTGAATAAATCTATGTTTGAACTGAAACCAGAACCACATGCATGGTATTCGAATATTGACAATTTTTTTGAGAATGTTGAATTTTTCTAAAGGAAATTTTGATAGTAACTTTAATGTGAAATATGTTGACTCCATACCTATAGTTTTAATTATCTATGTTGATGATATAATTTTTTGGGGATAAATAATATTTTGGTAAAATAATTAATTACTAAATGAAGAAAAAATTTGAAATGTCAATTTTTTGAGTGTTAAAATTATTCCTCATCTTACAAGTTCAACAAAAATAAAATACATTTTATTATAAATAGAAAAGTATATTGGGAAATTGTTAAAGTATTTTGGGATGTAAGTATCCAGATAAGTTTTAAGTCATATTTTAGTGAGCACAAAGTTGAGAAAAGAATAATCCAGAACAAGTGTGAATCAGAAAGACTTTCAAGAGTTCATAGGAAGTTATCTTTACCATATAACCCCAAGGTCTGATAGTTTTTATTTTTTGACTTTGTGTTACATGTATCAATGTAATCTCAAAAAATAAAATACATTTTTGGAAAAAATAATTATGAGATATGTCAAAGGAACAGTAGCTCATTGATTTTTATACAAAAGAAATAATGAAATTGTGTTTCATGGATGTACTAATGCCTATTGGGTTGGAGATTGTAATGATAGAAAATCAACCTTAGGAGGAAACATTTGCTTGGGTGAATGTTGTGTGAGTTAGCATAGAAAGAAACAATGTTCAAGAACTTTGAGCACACCTAAATCCGAATATTTTTTATCTACTCAAGATTGTACTCAAGTGTTGTGGATCAAAGTTTAATTGAAATTTTTAAAAGTAAAATTTTCTAAACAATTGAAAATATTTTGTGATAATCAGAGTGAAATTCATATTTTTAAGAATCCTATACAACATTAAAGATCAAAACACATGGATATCATGATTCACTTTATAAATATAAAGTTTCTTATGGAGAAATATTTCTATATTATATTTAAACAAAGTATCATATTTCAAATATCATTATAAAAGAAATACTAAAATAAATGTTTGTATAATTGAGGCTACAACATCATGTTCAGGATCCACCCATGTCTTCCTAAACCACATAATGAAATAACCCCACTATGCTTTGAATTATGTTGACAAAGGTGAAGATGAAGTAACAAATATTTCTTTTTAATAAATTTTTACTTGTCTTCTTAAATGTATCTGAAGCTATGGTTATCACAAAATGGGAGAGAGAAAAATAAAAGTGATAGGAAAAAATAAAAGTGAGGGGGAGTGTATATGTACATGGCCACAAAAATTTTTTCCCACTAAAGGATGGTATTCCTTCACAACATTACTTTATCTGGTAGTTTGGTGTTACGACACTTGCTTTTGAGAAATGTTATGTTTTTATAAAAGTCAAAAAAATAACTTGTTTAAAAAAATTTTGTTGTGATAAATTTTGAGATTTGGAAAATTTGTTAAATAGTATTAAAAAAATAAAAACTACTATATTTAATAACCATTCTGGTTTTTTTTTAAATATTTGTATTTGTTGACAAGTAATTCTATTTGTAAAAGATTTTTTTTGTTTTCCAGCAATCAAACCTAGTCCATCAAAATGAGGTAATTTTCGAGATAGAAGTTTCTAGACTGAGGTTGTAACATCCCAGGTAAATAAAGAATAAATAATTTTAATGTTTATTAATATTTACGAATTAAATATTAATTTTAATTAAAAGGGGTTTCTACGTTCGATAGCGTACTCGGTACGCAACGATGAGTTTCTTTGAAAACTTACGTTGCACACAAGTAATAAAATAATATTATTTTAAATGTTAGTTAACAAGTAGCCGTTGTACTGGCGGGAATGGATAGAAATAACTAAAATATGATTATATATGTTTCTAAATGTTTTTACATTTACCCAATAAAAGATAAAGGCTTAAAATACGGAAAGAGTTCAATTTTAGGCATTTATACCCTAATTTTCACGAAAGGTCCACTTATCACCTTTTGACGGAGAACCGTCATTAAATATAGTTTTGATCGATCTTATAAATTATATTGGACCAAATATAACTCTTCTTTAGAATCGGGACATCAAAATTTACTTTGTGTAAATTTTTGGTACCTTTCTGATAAAGTTCATTTTTTTATGAATAGCGTAAAATGTTGTATTTTAATTCAAAACCTCTTTTTAATATAATTTATTTATATGATTAGATTATATTTTGAATTTGTTTCAAAGTGAAATTAGAAAATAATTTTAGCATTAAATCCAATAGTGGTCGTTGGAATTAATTTCACTTTGAAATCGGACTTAAACTAGCGTCAATCTTTTGATACTTATTGTTCCATAAAAACACGCTATTTGCTCTGACAGTGTGAATTAATTATTAAATTAATTAATGTGACTTATATGTTTTGAATTTTTTAAAATAGACTTCATTTTTTAATTCGTAATATCAAATATAGCTTAGGGTGAATTTTTGGTAATTTTCTGAAAAACTTCAATTTTTGATGAATAGTGAAACCAGTAAGTGGTACTTATAAAAACTGATTTTCCGTTTAAATGAAATTTTTCCATCATTTTGTTTTGAATTTCAAAAATCCGACATACATGGTTGTCATTAAGAAGTAAAATGTGGTTCAATGAGATTAAAATAATTTTTTGGTGAATAGTAACTTATTAAGTTTTTAATCGTGATTAGTGGTAATTAGTGTAGTTTAAGGTAAAAATAATGCTTTAATAAAATAAGATGAGCTTGACACATGTCCTACCCTCATTGGTTGTGTCATGGCCGACCATGAAAAGCCATGGGTCAACTTGGGGACCCCATGGAGCCACTTTGGTTGGGAAATGACATAAATAACTTTTTATTTAATGTAAAAGTAAAAATGACACAAACATAATATGTTTTACGAAAACAATTTTTACATGGGGTTATAAAGATCAGATTTTTTATTATAAATAGTCATTGTAAAGATAAAAATATTTCCTACATCATAGTATTTTTTTATAATTTTTAGACATTAAATAAATTAAATTATTTATGACATAATAATGATGCAGCGATGACATCATTATTTGACAATTTAAATAAAATGGAAAGATAATGTAAAATCTATAAACTACACATGTCCAAAACCAATTAGATGAGTGGATTTCGAAACCTTATCACCTTATGCACTAATTATATCAATGTGGGACCTTTTAAAACCGAAACACATTTTCAAATAAAGTAATATTTCCTTACTTTCCAAAAGTGCCCCTCCTCTCCTCTTATAAAAGGCCCCCACCTCTACCTCATTTCACACACTCCTCAAGCCTTTGGCTCAGCCAAACCCAGCCCAATTACTCTCTCCACATCCCTCTCCTAATCCTAGAGGATTCCCTTTGGGCAGAATCCTTTCAAAGGAAGCCTTTAGGCTCAAATCAAAAGGATTTACACTTTTAAAGGACGTTAAAGAACGATCGAGTCAAGTCGGACCCGAGGTAAGGGACATCGTCTCTATCTCCTTTCATTGAGGAATATTTCGTTTTATACACAAATTTATTTTATACGGTGTATAAACCCCTTTTACTTTTACTTTTATACAAAAGGAATCTTTTTCTACGAAGCGTTTTACAAAATGACAAAAAGGAATGTTTCTTTTAACGTACGCGGCGACAACGACCTTTTCTGCCACCGCGAGTATTATTTGGTATTTGGCTTTCTCAACAAGCCGTAATGTTTTTAGAATAAAATAAATACCATATACTCTTTTATGTATTTTGGTATTGAAAACGGTTTTGAAAAAGGATTCTATTATGTCAATATATTTTTCATATATTGTGATTGAAATGTGGAAATGTTATCATTCCTTTATATTGGTTTTATGTTTTATGATTTTATACTGGTACTTGGACATTTTAATAGGTGGTTACGTTATAAACCATATGACGGGTGGTGCCGTGAATACCAGGACGGGTGGTTACGTTATAACCTCCAATGCATTGGGTATGGAAGTCGGCCGTATGGCTATTCCATTAAGTATGTATGGAAATTGGCCGTATGGCTATTCCATTAAGTGATATGTGTGGAAGTCGACCGTATGGTTATTCCACTTAAGTATGTTTATGTCCCAAGTTACCTTTATATATGTTATGTGTTCTTTTTATGGGTTTTATGGTAATCCTTTGGTAACAAAAATGTAAGTAATGATACTTTATTCAGTGAAGAGTTTTTACTACTTCATGAAGGTGAAGGTATTACTTTGATAGAGTATATATGGTTTATTTGATGTTTGAAAAACTAACAATTTTCATTCTTTGTGTATCCCTTACTGAGCTTCTTATTCTCATCCCATGTTTTTGAAATGTTTTTCACAGGACTTAGCATGGAATAGGGTCAAGGATGGGATCAAGGGAAAGTAATGCTACCTAAAACATGAAACTAGACATGTTTCCTTTTAAGAGTTTTTATTTTATGGAAATTTAGTAGAAGTGACTACTTTTTAATCTTTTGAGATGTAATAGTTATGTTATAATTCTCTAAAAATCTAAACCTGAAAAGATCCTCAACGTGAATTATTCATTTAATTCAATATTAAGTAAGGTTTAAGGCCGGAGCCTTATAGTTGGTATCAGAGGTCGGTTTAGACAACTTTAGGAGTTAGAAAAGTGTTAAATTATAATATGATTGAAATGATATAGCATTTACGGATTACCATGTTGCTTCGCCTAAGATATTTCTGTGTTCAGAATGGTTTTCCGCAGAGGAAACAAAGAAGCTATGTTGGGACGACATCAGGAGGAAGATAACCTTCCAAATCAGCAACCTGAGATGGTCCGAATCAAAACTGAACAGTTTGTTGCAGTGATGGAACAGTTGAATCAGGATATAAATGGTGGTGGTATCCATGCACGAGATCATCCAGATCAACCGCAGAGGAACATGTCAATGGTGGAACATTTCATGAGGCAACATCCCCCATCATTCAGAGGATCATCTGACCCCGTGCAAGCTGAAGGGTGGATTAAAGCACTGGAGAAGATTTTTGATGTCATGGGGTGTTCAGAACATCAAAAGGTTAGTCTTGCTATTTACCGTTTTGAAGGTGAAGCTGATCAGTGGTGGTCGATGGTGAAAAATATAAGGGATAGTGATGAGATTGAGGATCTTCATTGGGACGAATTCAAAGGTATGTTTCTTGAGAAATATTTTCCTAAGGTGGTTCGTCTTAGGGTGGAAAAACAGTTCCAAGAATTGAGGCAGGAGGATGATTCAGTGGCTGCTTATGAAGAAAAGTTCACTCGATTGGCAAGGTATGCTCCAAACTTCATACGAGATCTTGATAGTAAAATAAACCGTTTTTACTCAGGGTTAAAGCCAAAGTATCGAAGGGCTTTAGCTTCTCGTGAGTTCAAAAGTTATGAAAAACTTGTTCGATGTGCGGAGAAGGTGGAAATGGAGTTTGCCGATGATCAGGTGTTCTATGACAAACAACAGAATAAGAGGTCTAGTTGGCAGGCAAAGGGGAAGAATTCATCAAAGAAGCAAGGAGGTAAGAAAACCAAATATCCATCCTGTGAGAAGTGTGGTAAAATGCATCCTGGAGAATGTTTATCCAAGTCTGGTAAGTGCTTTCGGTGTGGTAAGTCTGGTCATATTGCTCGTAACTGTAAGGAAGATGATCAAGCAGGATATGAAAAGCCAATGGTAAGATGTTTTAAGTGTAATGAAATGGGTCATTATGCAAACGAGTGTCCAACGAAGAACTCAACTGGGGGAATGTAGCCAGACTACAAGCAGAAAGGGGTGGTGAAATCCTTTGCAACAACTTCAGCAGATGATGGGCCATCGAATGAAGTGGTATCAGCTCCAGGGAGCTCAATATTTTTCGAAGATTGACTTGAGGTCGGGGTACCATCAGTTGAAAGTAAAAGAAGTAGACGTCCCGAAGACTGCGTTCCGTACTAGATATGGCCATTATGAATTTGTAGTTATTCCTTTTGGGTTAACCAATTCACCTGCTGTATTCATGGACCTTATGAATAAAATTTTCCATGAGTTCTTGGATAAGTTTGTTTTTGTGTTTTTAGGTTTGGGAAGAGGTTATGTGTGCCTTGTGATTCACAGTTGAAGAATGAGTTGTTATGTGAGGCTCATAGTTCCCCGTTTTCAGTTCATCCTGGCAGTACTATGATGTACAGAGATCTGCGGGAGTATTACTGGTGGGATAGAATGAAAAGAGATATTTCTGATTTTACTGTGAAGTGTTTGACATGTCAACAGGTTAAAGCAGAGCGGCAGGGATGCTTCAGCCATTACTAGTGCCAGAGTTAAAATGGGAGAATATATCCACGGATTTTGTTGTGGGATTACCGAAGACATCTTGAGGTAATAATGCAATCTGGGTTATTGTTGATCGCTTGACCAAGTCTGCTCATTTACTTGCTATACGAGATACTTTCTCTCTAGATCAACTTTCCCGTCTTTATCTTAAAGAGATAGTCAGGTTACATGGAGTTCCTCTCTCCATTGTATCTGATCGTGATCCCAGGTTCACATCTAACTTTTGGAAAGGCCTTCAGAAGTCGTTGGGTAAGGAATTAAATTTTAGTACAGCTTTTCATCCTCAATCAGATGGGCAGTCAGAACGAACAATTCAGACCTTGGAGGATATGCTACGAGCTTGTTCGATGGATTATCAGGGAAGTTGGGACCGACATCATTCTTTGGTTGAATTTTCATATAATAACAGTTTTCATTCTAGTATACAGATGGCACCATTTCAGGAATTATATGGGAAGCCGTGTCGAACTCCAGCTTTTTGGGATGAAGTAGGTGAAAGGAAGTTGATGGGACCAGAATTGGTAGAAGAGATGGCAGAAAAAGTTCAGCTGATTCAGAAGCACATGAGAACAGCTCAGAGCCGGCAGAAGAGTTATGCGGATAACCGGAGGAAGGATCTATCTTTCGAGGTAGGTGATCATGTTTTTCTCAAGGTTTCCCCTTGGAAAAGTGTGATGAGATTTGGTAAGAAAGGAAAGTTGAGTCCAAGGTTTATTGGACCATATGAAATTCTGGAGGGAGTTGGATCAGTTGCATACCGGGTGGCTTTACCTCTGAGTTTATCTCAGGTACACAATGTTTTTCATGTTTCCATCTCATGTTTTGAGTCCAGAGGTAGTTCTGCTGGAAGAGAACCTATCTTATGAGGAACAACCGGTCCAGATTCTTGACCACAGGGAGCAGGTGTTACGGAATAAGGTGATTCATTAGGTAAAGGTTTTGTTGAAAAACCATGTGATTGAAGGGGCAACATGGGAATCGGAAAATGCTATGAGGGATAAAAAACCCCACTTATTTTGATAAGTGAATAAAATTGCGAGGACGCAATTCCCAAAAGGGGGGAAGGATGTAACATCCCAGGTAAATAAAGAATAAATAATTTTCATATTTATTAATATTTACGAATTAAATATTAATTTTAATTAAAAGGGGTTTCTACGTTCGATAGCATACTCGATACGCAACGATGAGTTTCTTTGAAAACTTACGTTGCACACAAGTAAAAAAATAATATTATTTTAAATGTTAGTTAACGAGTAGTCGTTGTACTGGAGGGAATGGATAGAAATAACTAAAATATGATTATATATGTTTTTAAATGTTTTTACATTTACCCAATAAAAGCTAAAGGCTTAAAATACGGAAAGAGTTCAATTTTAGGCATTTATACCCTAATTTTCAAGAAAGGCCCACTTATCACCTTTTGACGGAGAACCATCATTAAATATAGTTTTGATCGATCTTATAAATTATATTGGACCAAATATAACTCTTCTTTAGAATCGGGACATCAAAATTTACTTTGTGTAAATTTTTGGTACCTTTCTGATAAAGTTCATTTTTTTTATGAATAGCGTAAAATGTTGTATTTTAATTCAAAACCACTTTTTAATCTAATTTATTTATATGATTACATTATCTTTTGAATTGGTTTTAAAGTGAAATTAGAATATATTTTTACCATTAAATCCAATAGTGGTTGTTGGAATTAATTTCACTTTGAAATCGCACTTAAACTGGTGTCAATCTTTTGATACTTATTGTTCCATAAAAACACGCTATTTGCTCTGACAGTGGGAATTAATTATTAAATTAATTAATGTGACATATATGTTTTGAATTTTGTAAAATAGACTTCATTTTTTAATTCGTAATATCAAATATAGCTTAGGGTGAATTTTTGGTAATTTTCTGAAAAACATCAATTTTTGATGAATAGTGAAACCACTAAGTGGTACTTATAAAAACAGATTTTCCATTTAAATAAAAGTTTGCCATCATTGTGTTTTGATTTTCAAAAATCCAACATACATGGTTGTCATTAATAAGTAAAATGTGGTTCAATGAGATTAAAATAATTTTTTGGTGAATAGTAACTTATTAAGTTTTTAATCGCGATTAGTGGTAATTAGTGTAGTTTAAGGTAAAAATAATGCTTTAATAAAATAAGATGAGATTGACACATGTCCTACCCTCATTGGTTGTGTCATGGCCGACCAAGACAATCCATGGGTCAACTTGGGGACCCCATGGAGCCACTTTGGTTGGGAAATGACATAAATAACTTTTTATTTAATGTAAAAGTAAAAATGACACAAACATAATATCTTTTACGAAAACAATTTTTAAATGGGGTTATAAAGATCAGATTTTTGATTATAAATAGTCATTGGAAAGCTAAAACGATTTCCTACATCATAGTATTTTTTTATAATTTTTAGACATTAAATAAATTAAATTATTTATGACATAATAATTATGCAGCGATGACATCATTATTTGACGATTTAAATAAAATGGAAGGATAATGTAAAATCTATGAACTACACATGTCCAAAACCAATTGGATGAGTGGATTTCAAACCCTTATCACCTTATCCACGAATTATATCAATGTGGGACCTTTTAAAACCGAAACACATTTTCAAATAAAGTAATATTTCCTTACTTTCCAAAAGTGCCCCTCCTCTCCTCTTATAAAAGGCCCCCACCTCTACCTCATTTCACACACTCCTCAAGCCTTTAGCTCGGCCAACCCCTGCCCAATTACTCTCTCCACATCCCTCTCCTCATCCTAGAGGATTCCCTTTGGGAATAATCCTTTCAAAGGAAGCCTTTAGGCTCAAATCAAAAGGAGTTACACTTTTAAAGGACGTTAAAGAACGATCGAGTCAAGTCGGACCCGAGGTAAGGGACTTCGTCTCAATCTCCTTTCATTGAGGAATATTTCGTTTTATACACAACTTTTTTTTATACGGTGTATAAATATCTTTGAATTTTACTTTTATACAAAAGGAATCTTTTTCTACGAAGCATTTTACAAAACGACAAAAAGGAATGTTTCTTTTAACGTACGCGGCGACAACGACCTTTTCCGCCACCTCGAGTATTATTTGGTCTTTGGATTTCTCAACAAGCCGTAATGTTTTTAGAATAAAATAAATACCATATACTCTTTTATGTATTTTGGTATTGAAAATGGTTTTGAAAAAGTATTCTATAATGTCAATATATTTAAGATATATTGTGATTGAAATGTGGAAATGTTATCATTCCTTTATATTGGTTTTATGTTTTATGATTTTATACTGGTACTTGGACATTTTAACGGGTGGTGCCATGAATACCAGGACAGGTGGTTACGTTATAACCTCCAATTCATTGGGTATGGAAGTCAGTCGTATGGCTATTCCATTAAGTATGTATGGAAATTGGCCTTATGGCTATTCCATTGAGTGATATGTGTGGAAGTCGACCATATGGTTATTCCACTTAAGTATGTTTATGTCCCAAGTTACCTTTATATATGTTATGTGTTCTTTTTATGGGTTTTATGGTAATCCTTTGGTTAAAAAAAGGTAAGTAGTGATACTTTATTCAGTGAAGAGTTTTTACTACTTCATGAAGGTGAAGGTATTACTTTGATAGAGTATATATGGTTTATTTGATGTTTGAAAAACTAACAGTTTTCATTCTTTGTGTATCCCTTACTGAGCTTCTTATGCTCATCCCGAGTTTTTGAAATGTTTTTCACAGGAATTAGCGTGGAATAGGGTCAAGGATGGGATCAAGGGAAAGTAATGCTACCTAAAACATGAAACTATACATGTTTCCTTTTAAAAGTTTTTATTTTATGGAAATTTAGTAGAAGTGACTACTTTTTAATCTTTTGAGATGTAATAGTTATGTTCTAATTCTCTAAAACTCTAAACCTGAAAAGATCCTCAACGTAAATTATTCATTTAATTCAATATTAAGTAAGGTTTAAGGTCGGGGCCTTATAGAGGTTTTCATATTGAGTTTCACTAGATATAGATGATTTCTAGAATATAAATTTTTTATTAGACACATTATCATATTCAGGTTCATTAGTATGGAAATGAAAATAATAAAATTCAGAAGAATTGTAGGAAGTATTTTTTTGTTTCTTGGAAGATTGTCTTTGTCATAATTAGAGAAAGAATGAAGTTTCTGAAGAGTTTTAAAAGAAGAAATTGGTGTTTGGAGTTAGAAAGTTTTTATACTTTCAAAAAAAAATCATATGAGGCTTTGCTAATCAATAAATTATCACAAATCATGAAAACTCTCTTGATAAATTCTTTTGAAGAAATAGTGGAATAGTTTGAAGAATTTCAAACATGAAAAATAAAATTTTCAACATAATGGAAATTAAATTCTAATTAGAAAAAAAATAAAAATATTTTGTTGAGCATAAGGAAGAACTAAATCATACTGGGAGCTTTCGTACTGTGAAAATCTTATTGATATTTCTGTACTCAATTTTTTATGTTAAGATTTTCCTACTATGATTTTGCATAATTAGATTTTAACACTGAGATTTTCATAGTGAGATATTTCATACTGATATTTCAATACTCATATTTTTCATACAAGGAATTTATTACTAATGTTTTTATAATGAGATATTTTGTACTGGTATTTCCATACTGATCTTTTCATGTTTTGATTTTCATACTGGGAAATGTTCCTCACATTTTCATACTGATATTTTCATACAGGGTTTTCGGTAATGGTAAAATCGTACTGAGATTATTATACTCATATTTTTATACACATATTTTTTTAACAAGGAAATCAGACTAAAGTATTCATAATAAAGATTTCATGCTGAGAAAGAAATATAATTCAGATTCACTAAGAAATAAACAAAAATCATAATGATCTGATTAGGAAGAATAATCAAAAAGAAAATTCCAAGAGTTTTATGAAGAATTAGGTTGGCCAAACCCGAATTTCAATTTTTTATAAATATCAGTTAAATCTACATTAGTTTAAAGAATTCAAATTTTTAGTTTTAAATGTGATATATTTTTAATGATTTTGATATTTGAGGATGTGAGGGATGTTTCCATGTTTCTCACCTTTGTTTTTCAAGTCACCTATAAACACTAGATCAGATCATTTTTCCATTTACAAATTTCAAACATGCTCAAAAGGAGGAGCACTGGAGAATTTTAAGTGAATGTTCCCATCCAAATGAATAAAAATTTTATTTAGAATTATAAAAGAGTTTAAGTTTTTGTATATCAAGATTGAGCATCATCGTGATGAGAAAATAAAATCCATCTTTATATTATTTATAGAATTGGATCAAGTAAAATTGTATTTAGGAAATCAGATCTTTCATAATTGTTTTGAGGTAATCTGGTCCAACATCACTGTATTTAGATAATTAGATCTAGAATTATCATATTTAGATCATTAGATCCATCTAAATCAGACTAAGGATTCAGACT
This sequence comes from Viscum album, assembly GCA_963277665.1. NCBI lineage: Eukaryota > Viridiplantae > Streptophyta > Magnoliopsida > Santalales > Viscaceae > Viscum > Viscum album. The sequence goes on from OY728129.1 coordinate 944,763,959, forward strand.
GAACAATTATGGAACAAAATCAACTATGTCTTTATTCTTTTATTTGGATCAATTTTTTTTATAAGATAAAATTGTAAAATATTGGGATTTAGTATAATCATTCCTATCAGGATATAGAAGGTTTCTAATTAGAGTTGGAACAAGTTTTATTCACTATTTCTTAATAGTGTATTTCTAAAAACCCATGGGAGTTCTTATGGAAAGGCTGTAGATTTTCACACGGAGGCCAAACATAATAATATTTTGTGATTTATTTTCTTTCCTACTATTCCATGCATGATTATTTACTATAAGATGATATGAATATAAATCTCAATAGGTTTTAGGGGTTATGTTTTGAAAATAATTGAAATTTATAAAATTTAACAACTAATTAGACCCCCCTTCCACTTACCTATTGTTATTTGATCCTTTGGAACTTAAAAGATAAATGTCAATTTTATTTATTAACCTTAAATTCACCTATATGAAATGCACAAATGAATTAAAATAAAAAATAGTTTTTTTACAAGGTTAGTCCCCTATTTGGAATTATACTCTTTGTTGTTCTTAGGATGTATGAACAATAAATGTTATACTATAAATGTTATCAATAATTTACATGTAGATTAGGGAAGGGGTTAAAATATACCCTCACATAATATTTCTCTGATGAGTGTGTTCACTATAATACACAAGTGGGCCAACATAACATCCCACTACACTTTTTTATACCAGCATCCCAAAAATTATTCTCATTTTAAAATATTCTAAAAGTATATCACAAAAATATTTCTAGGTATTTTACTACATCCAATGTCATGGTCTAGTCTTAAATAGATATTAATGCCTCTAAATGTACAAGAAAACTTCTTAAAAATTAGTCCCTATTTTTATACATAGCTTACCAGTTCTTATTTTCTTACTACTTTCTGGAAACCCTCATCTCAAACTCAAATGTCTTCAATATTAGGCCTAAATTCTTAAGGAACACCTATTATTTATTCCTCCTTAATTCTTATTCTTATCTTTCTCTAAATTTTTTACCATTTTGTATTGTATCGATGCGTATGTAAACCATCCACTACTTATTCTTCTTATTATTCCTTGATAGACTATTGTTCATTTAGCTCAGTTTAGTATCAATTATTATTCTTCAAGATAGAGTTATCCTATATTTTCTTCTTCTCATTTGAGAGCATTAGTTCTCTTAGTATCTTATTTTTCTAATTACACCTTTTTTCCTCAACCTTGTATTATTTTCTTGTTTTGGATGGAGTTTCTATACAAGATACCTCATAACATTATTTTGGTATTTTATCAATATCTAGAAATGAAAATATTATATGATAGAACTTAAAAGATAAAACAAATTAGCTTATTATACAACCAATGATTATTCATGGTATTTTATCAACGGTTATATCAAATAAAATTACTAGATTTCCCTTATATTTTTTATTATTATTTTATTCTCCTCTATAAAAATATATATTCAATTTTTATCTCCATCAAGATTGTGTTTTCTTCCCCTAATATATCACCAATATCTTCCAACATGAAAATATTCAATGGTTGAAAAAAAAATATTTTAGGAGCACTTTAGGTGTGACACATCCTATTACAATGAGAAAGAATCAACAATAGTATTATAATATTCATCTTCCATTTAAATGTTAAAGAACTTCAACCTTCAAGCTTTTTGATTTGTTTTATAAATCGCAAATGATTTTGTGATAAGTAAAACTAATAAAGAATATCTTCATCATTAATAGATATCCTATTTCTATATTCTCTTCTCTAGAAGTTCTTCTTTTCAGTCTAGACAAATTTATAGTCTTCTATATCAATTTCTCTTCATTTTATCAAGATTGAGTCATGATTTTACTAAGATTAATAATTTTTTAAACATTAATAAATTGATTTAACATCATTCTAATTGATTTATCTTGGAAATAATTCATCCTGGATATTTATAATTTTTTACTAAGGGTTGTATCATATAGGAAACATGTATATTATGAGAATATATTTAATGATATGATATCATATGCACTAACCATGTATTATATGCATCTCATCTTCTTATATGGATATTATATCTATTGAAATTATTATATCATATGACGGGGCCAATATATATTACATAATGAAGGCATATTACACGACCTTAATATCTTACAAAGTATATATATCATATGATATTCCATATACCATAAAATGATATACATTATGAGGTGTGTAGTGTTTATGAATTTTCTATAATTTCATATTTCAACTCTGTTTACACCTTATAAAATTACATCCAAGGGTTCTGTTTACCTCACAAAGTCCCATTGTATGTTCCTTGTGCACTAAGAAATTTCTTGTGTACCATATCAAGTATGTTTATTATCTAGTATAGAGTTCATTTCTTCTTGCCATTGAAGTTTAAATTTAACCTATGAAGGTACCATACAATGTCCATATCAAACTTATGTTGTCTAATATACCTTATACAAATTATCTAGGATCTATACAAAGTTGATTTTTCAAAAATGATTATACCTTCTAAAGTCTATGGAATCCTATGAACCTCCTCATTTGTTCCACAAAAAGATCAAGGTACCTTATAAAGTTCCTTTTATACCTTATACGGTGAATATGGTCTATTTCTATTCCAATTTTCTCATTTTTTATCGAATTTATAAAATTCTACAAACATATATAAATCTTTTTGAACTCATGGTAATGGAATCTTTATCAATTAAAATTACCACAAAATAGTTTCAAATAATTCCATGAATTATCATAATAATTCCAAACCCCTCAAATTTTCTTCCAATGTATTTTTTATTATGTAAATATTCAAGTATATTGTTTCAATATATCTTCACAATAATTAATTTCTAGATCTAGTCTCATAAAAATTCTATCCTTAGTCTAATATAATTTTTTCACTATTTCAAAAGATCACTATATAAATAAAACATGGATGGTCTCTTACAAATTCATTCAAATTTTCTCCAAAACATTGAACATTTTTTAGTTCATAATGTAAAACTATACATGATTTCTAATATAGTTCATTAATTGAGGACTTTTTTATCATAACTTCCATTAAAATTGAGATTGATAAGGATTCCCACACATCAGCTCTTATCATTGACTCCAATACCATCTGTATAATCATCAGATAAACTCTTTTTGATTCATTAATAGTGGTATTAACACATTTTATGTGTCATATAATCGAAAGATATTATATATCAAAAAACACTTATCTCTTGTCTCCATAAAGATAAACTCTATAATTGTTCTATATATGGGATTCCCATTTGAATCAAACCAGCCAATATTTAAGGGTTTCACTTCCTTTTTTATTTATTATAAAGTCATACTCACTTCCTTTGGGTGGTTACTCAATCCATCACCCATTTTCAACACTCACATATTATCATGATGTAATAAAATGATTCATAGAAAACAAGTATAATCATACCATTAAGCACATCACTAAAAAATTCAGTAAATTACCGCAAAACTACTAAAAATTATATAAAAATAAATAGAAAATGACATAAAAATACCCTAAAATATAATATGTATTTTTCGAATATATTATTAAACTAGTTGAAAATTTTAATCATGTATAACACTACTATTGTATGATTCACTATATGATATACAAACATTTATCAAAGTAAAATAAAGTTATTTCATGATACATTTTAACAAGTAAATCATAATCATTTGAATTAATGTGATATAATTATAAATATAACTAAAGAAAAAAACATATCCATCTATTCATTGATCGTGTAAATCAACCATATAATTTTTAATGGTTAACCTAACATATTTAATATCTTCTTCTCAAGTATGTGTGTGTGTGTGTGTGTGTTGTTTTGGTTAAGAATTTTATCATGAAAGGCATTAATATCAGTCTCCTCTCATTCAATGAGAAAAAATTCCTCCCTTGTAATTTTCCCTGTAAATTTCTTGTTTGAATTAATTATAACAAATTAGACCTATTCAATTTATCAGAAAAAATATGAAGATTTCAATGATTTCTTGGTCATATTTACATAATTTATTCTAATTTTTACCAATATAAATTATAAAATATAAAATATCACTCCAAAAAACAAATCATCTCGTTTATATAATAACCATATAAATATGAATCCATAAAAAAAGATAACTTTTATGATATCATTCAATGGTATATAATAAAAACCTTAATAGATTTATGGATAATTGATACCACTATGTTGTGTTTCTTGATTCATATCAATATCACTTATGAAAAATTCAAACTCATTTCCATCTAAATACATGTTACATTGAGCTATAATAAATTTACCATTATCTAGTTAGTAAATTTTTTCATTCATAATATGAATATCAAATTCACATGAATTGTGGACCTGAAAATATCATATAATTCAATGGATGGAAGTGGTGTAAAAATAAACATATTATATATTTTAATTAAATTTTAGTCAGTAATATGTACAAAAAATAGTCTTTAACCACTCATTAAATGATTTAAAATGAACATTTTTTGTTCAAAAATCAGTATAATGGGGCCTTTCGAATTTCAACTAAATGATATGTTTCCTAAAATATAGAATAATATAATTTATTAAAAAATTAAATATTCAAATGAAACATGTAATATTTCAACTGTATTTTATAATGTATCTATCTCATAATTTATAGATTGTTGAATAACACATATTGATGAGTTTGGAACCACTTGCTGTTGTCAACATCAACTATATTACCTTCTCTGGTTGGTCCTTGGTATGACTATGAGGGTTTATCTAACTTTATTCTAATATTATTATTAAATGTATCATGGAAATTAGTGCATTCATTCATAAAATAACCCCAAATTAGTGATTCTTCCATATGATCATTATTATGCACAAACCATTTGAATTTATTCATGTAATTCTCATTTGGATATATCCACCTTTATTAAACGGAACGACCTGTAATGAATTCGCCAATTAAATGTATTATCAACTAGACCATTAAATCAAAAATTGAAAGAAGAAAGTGTTTCTCTAAATAGAATAGTGTGTTCACATTCCTGTATTTCATATTTTATAAAATCACTCATGTGATGATGTAGGAAATATTTTTTTCTCATAAAATGAAAAACTCAAATCATTGGATTCATAAAATTGGTAAACAAAAAATATGAATTTCAATTTGAATTAATTATTATAGTAAGATGTGATTTTCCGGAAATTTCATCCCCTTTAATATAATTCTCATCACATTAATACACTTAGATATATTATAACAATAAACAACAATCACCTTTACCTTCTTCAAAATAGAAATAAATGACACACTCCTCTTTACTTATCATGTACAATACAGAAAGAATATACGCCTTGTTGCACTCACATATATATAAATGAAAGGGTTTTCTCAAAAACATTTATGACCTATTATTTTATACATTGAAAATATATTTTTATTTCACTTTAAATCCTAAAATAGTCAACAATTTATTACCACACAAGTTTTTGAAAATTTTAATCACATCCAAATTATCCATTAAAATTTTGTATTTATAATAATTAAAATTAAATACAATACATCCCTTATTTAAATTTTAAATATGTTCTCTACTTTTCTATAAGAATGGATAGTAAATCTAGATTTAGAAAACATTAAAAATCATACATAGTTTTGATATTTTATTGGATAAAAAGTGCTAAAATGTAAACCATATTCATTATTTTCAATGTAAGTTCATGTTCTATGTACACTTAAAAAGTCACATTATAATTTCTAAACGTTATTTGTGGAATAATAATGTTCTTTTCATGGAGGTATAATCAATTATGATGGTGTTTAATCTATATTGATTTTTAATTTCATTTAAAAAATGAAATGTGAATTCTAATTGTGTAATTAAACATTAAAAATTCATATATCTAGAGAATTCATAAACTGTTCATGAAAAAATGGACCATAATCTAAACAGTTCATTACCTTCTATTTCAAAATTCATCACACCTTCTACCCAAAATTTATATATATCATTAATAAATGGATGTAAATAAACATAAATTTATCATTCAGTACTCTTGTTCCTTCAATTAGAGTGTCAATTATCAAAAATGGTTTCTTTATACCAAATCATGGGGGAATATTACATGGAACTGACAAAATGGGTCATGTATTATAGGTTTCACCAACCCATGTACCTTAATAGGTCAAAACTGTCATCTACAAAAGTTAGTTGGTCATTATAGCTATCTTTGGAAAATTTTGAGTGTCTTGGATCAACCTCATTACCTATAAAAGAATATATATTGATAATTTATCTATCAACTTATTTGTTTTTTCTCTACATGTCATTGAATTAGTTTAGAAAATTTTAAATGAAATAAAGAATTTATTTATCCTATGATTCATTATAATTTTACATATCTAGATATTAATTATCTAATTTTATGGCTCAAAACCCTACTACAAATATTATGGAAACATTTTTTTACCTCATTTTCCATACACATGGATGAGTTAAAAACATTAAAATAAGTGAGTTTTGTATTCTCTTTTCTGAATAGAATATGGTTTTTGGGGCATCCATAAATGGTCTCATATATAAAACTTACATTATAGGGCTACTTGTGGGTGTGATAGTATGAAATTATAATCAATGCTCTAATATGGAGTATATCTATAACAACACTAACAATATATCAAAAAAGATTATTGTCCCATAATTTTAAGTCTTTAAGTGTAACAACTCCATAATAAAAGAAAATTTATTAAATCCAATTCATCCATTATATAAATAATACATGAATCGGAAATTATTTTTAATAACTTCTATACTTCATTATTTATACGAAAACAGATATTACTCCCTCTAACATTTTCACTCTCAATATTACTCTCTTCAGGAAGAAAGTACAGTATCCTATCACTGAGCAGTACTTTTATCAAATAAATATTTATTTGATCAATGTCCACTTAAACACTTTATGATCAATAATATAATATATACTTTTACACGTAGCATATCAAATTCTTATATCTTTTCATCAATCCATTTTGGAATAACTTTTATCTGATGATATCTCTTTTTAATTTTTTTAATATTTTTTTTATAAAAACTAACAAACAAGTTTTTAAATCAACTATTTAAATCAATAAAATATATAATCACATTAACTTTTTCATTATAAATCTATTTACCATATCAATCCAATACTTGTCTATATTTTCATCTATAATAATATAAAGAGTTTACATATATAAAAAATGCTTATAAAACTAAAAGTCTTGATAAATATGTAATTCTTCTAAAGATTGAATAGAACTTACTCAACCCATATTCAAGATCATCAATTTTATTGAAAATGAATCTATTCATAATATAAAATTAAGAATAACTTATACGCTAAATATAGTTTGGATTATTTCTCTCTAATCACATGCTTGATCGAGATCACTTAGGAGTATTAAAATTAACCATTTTTCCTAAGGTATCCATATATTGAATAATCAACCAATTCTTAGGTAATATTCTCATGGTGATCATCGTATTCTTGTAACATGGGTGTAAATGAAAAAAGCTACTAGAGATATTTCTAGATTTGGTGTTCTAGTACCAATTTTTTGTACATTAATTACAATTATATTGAATGTATTTAATATTAATAAAACTTATTTTTACATACTTTTTAATGTTATGTGTGACTATAATGTAATAATTTCATAGAGTATATGTCTCATTGATAAGGTCGTAATAGTCCCTCACTACAATGAAACCCTTTATGTTGTATGAAAATATTCTTAAATAATGTTCTTCAGTTGGATAACATACTATGATGAGACACATAGTAAATAGTCTCTAAGGCTAGAGTACTCGTAATTAGATGAGTATTCTTCTCACGAAGATCACACTTGGTAATCTCCAAGATAGGAGATTATGAGAACATGTCATCCAGTTGGAATTATGCATGTTCTGGTGTCATCGGATATTCCTATCAACAAGGTTGTGTGATGATCATTAGACTTTAATATTATTATTAATTCATGTTACAACACAAGTACATAGATGTATTTTGTAAACCATGACAACAATAGTTTTTTGAAATGTTGGATACATTGGGTGAATCATGAGTTAAATTTCATTAGTGAATAAGTTGAGGAAGGATTTCTCCCTTCCATATTTATGGAAGCTGATACCTCATACTTTTTATTGGAATATTATCATCGCATTAAATTCCATGTACAGGGTGTAACAATGTGTTTATTTTATATAGTAAAAGAAATAAATATCGAATATATAGGTTGGTCACATGGAAATTCAACATGCATGATGTGATATTGTGACATATGGATTATATTACACTACGATCATTCATATGTGGTTGTCGACATTGTGATATTAAATTATTTATCTTGGGTTTTGTGACCGATTTCTAGATAGAAAACTTGGACTATAGGCAAACCTGCCTAATTACAATGATAAAAAATCTTAAATGGTCACACACTAAGTGTTTCCATTGATCTCAATTAATTACTATTTGAGTTTAATTAATAAAATAAATATTATTCTCAAGTCTAAGGAATAAGTTTATTCATGTTATATTGATCACATAAATAAAATAAATCTTTATTTATCAGCTTGTGAATAAAATATTTATTATATTTATTGAATATTGTAATAAATATTTATTGGCTAGATTGTGAATAAAAAATATATTTATTAATAAAATATTTATTCGATTTTTCAATAAATGCTAGAGGGGTTTGACCTAACCAAGACTCAGTCTTGTGATAAATATTAATTAAAAAGATAGTTATGTAATATTTTTAATTGTGTAAGTTAGAACATGCCGTAAAATAATAACTATATAATTATTATTATATGGAAGGGGATTTACTAATAGTAATAATGATATTTAATTTCCCATATACAATTAAATAATATTTTATCTAAAATATCAACTCTTTAAATATTTGGCTTTGTCTATTGTATAGAGAGTCCAAAATTTAGAATAGAGTATTGTTGCACACGAAGAATTCTCTCTCAACTCTTTCTCTCTCCCTCTAAATAATGAGAATTGTAAGAAATATTTCTTTAAGACTGAAAAAAAAGGTCTATCAAGAATGAACAATGAAATACATTCGACTCACTACACTAGCACTAGGAGATTGATTGGTGTTTGTAAAATATCATAGGAGAACATCTAGATCAATACTATAGGGATTCATCCTTGGATCCTCAAATATCAATGAAGGTAATATTAAAGGGTCTTTTCAGATGATCAACATTCACCAACGAAGAAATTTCTTAATCCCAGGTATTTACTTCTTCAAATATTAAATAAATTAGTTATGAATTTGTTGTGAAATATCTTTTCTCTTGGTTTCGATAATGAATTATAAAAATAAATTTTAATATATCACCCACCTATGCACAATTTTTCTATGCTCAGTACCATAAAGTGGTATAAGAGGGGTCACTTCTAAATTTATAATTATTTATTTTACTATTTATATATGTGGGATTGTGGTTAGATTTTAATATCAAGTTATTTTATCTTTAATATGATTCGAATTAAAAAGTTTTCACTATATTAATCATGTTTCTTTAGTGTTTTGTGTTCTTAATGGTTTAATAAATAATGAATAATGACCATAGATTCCATAAGGAAGTGCCAAATCATTGGTTGGTAATACTGGGTTACAAGACACATAGTCGGAGCACATGATGTATACCCTTGTTAATTGTATCTATATGCAGTGGGAAATTAATTACGTATAGTGCTTTTACTACATACTACCTATTAATCCAGAAAACCTGGAACTTCGAAAGTGGATACAGGGTCCATAGCCATCATATACATATTGTGTATTCTAGTGAAGTTAACTCACTGAAGCCCTAGACATGTGACTTGGATATTTGAAAATCAATTTAAATGGAATATAGCTGCATGTAGAAGTTTTGTAACACCCCAAAAATCTAAAGTAGGAACATTTTATTCAATATATGGTATGACATGCTACACTGAGCACATAAGGGGATACAATATCCTAAGAATTTATAATATAATTACTATTTTAAATAAATTCCACATTTTCTATAGCTTTAAATGCATGTGTTACTGATTAAGCATGTGGAACAAGAAACAACGAGTTTCTTCAATGGCTTGTGTTACACGTAAGACCGAGTGTTAACTGAGCAATAATATATTATTAAAATATTATTATTTAATATAATAAGACATAAAGTATCAATTATGAATAGTATAAACTAACCTATGAAAATATATGGCTTTCACAAATATAAGATTAATTCATTAGTTATAATTTAATTATAAATGAATATAAGATTCAATTGAAAATAAAGGGAATATTTTATAGAAAACTATTTTTATACACACAAAAATATTTTATCATAATAAATTAAATTAGTTATAATTAGTGACTGATATTAATGAAATATATATATTATATATTCAATAAAACATTTTTTATATTCATCAAATATTCTTGATAGACATAATATAAGATCAAACCCAATTTTACGCATAAAATACTATAATTTTATCAAGGAATTTCTAACACCATTTAATGGAGAACCAGTTTGAAATTCAATTTTCAGAACATTTATAAATAATACAAGTAAAACTAAAATTATTATTTGTAATAGAATTATAAAAATTATGTTAGGGTGAATTTATAGTATTTTTTTGTGAAGTTTTATTTTTTATTGAATAGTGAAAAATACATAATTTTAGTTCAGAACAGTTTTTTCATCTAATTTATTTATAAGGTTAAATAATATTTTAAATTTTTTTTAATATTTAATTAGAACATTTTTTAAAAATTAATCCAATTTATCTCATTTGAATCAATTTAAATTTGAAATTGACTATAAAAACATAGCAATATTTTGGATGATTTTACTTTAAAAACTTGCATTGGCATCCCCTCTATCAGATTAAATTTAAATTAGTTTCTGCCACTTATGTGATTGGAATTTGGAAAATTGGAATCAATATTTGGAATAAGAATAATTTATAATGTCTAATAATTTAAACTTATTTTTTGACAGAAAAATATTAGTAAAAGTGATTAAAATTAATTACAATTATTAAGGTAAAATTAAGCTTAATAAAGGACAATACCTTTATATTAAGGGCCCAAATGACCCAGCCACTTCTCAAAAACCCATCCTCTATCCATAATTCAGAAATTAACCTCCCATTATTGTGTTTTTTTCAATAAAGTCTTTTTTAGGTAAAAACGTGGGTATACCTAACTTTTTTTCAAAAATACCATGGGAGTCATTTTCATTCACTATAAAAGGCCACCAACTCTACCCCTTCCTCACACCACTCAAGACACTTTTTCTTAACTAGCATATACCCAAATATATATTAATCATCCATCCCCTCATCATAAAATCATCCCTTTGGGAATAAATAAATATAAGTAATATTTTTTGTAAAAACTAAAAGAAGTTACCCGATTAAGAGGTGACATATTTCTTCAAGCTCTTCAATTTTATTTTTATTATCTATCCCTAAACTCTTAATACTAAATGATTATATAAATAACTAGTATCCTAAACATACTATTATTTTTATGATAATTCTTCTACCTACACATACAAACACTCCCATCTAATGGGAAACAAACATATTGTTTATATGAACAGCGAACTACCACCGCATGAAATGATAATTGTTTGATCATCCTTTACCGCATATCAAGGTGGCCATTATGATGGAATCTGTGTTTATATATGTTATATATGACATTTATTATTTATTTATACTTGTTTTATTCTTTTATGACACATATATTTATGCACTGCTTTTATGGGAATACGATTACATCATTTATGGAAGTGTGGACTACCGCCTCCTAAAAGCGATGTGATTATTTCAAAATATACATGGAATTCATAAAAGATGATTTTAATTAAAAAACAATGACATATAAAACATATATAATATATTTAAGATAGAATTATCTTTCTCTGGATTATATATATATCAATTTCTTTATTACCCTTCAACGCACTTAAAAATTGATAACTTCTTTCGTGGACGTCGGGACTACGGCCTCCTCGACATGATGTTATTCATTTTACAAAAAAAATTATATATGATTATATATTATTAAATAAAATTTTAATTATAAAATAATTATCATTATCTAAATATAAGGTGATACTTTCTATCTTTCCATAACGATCATTTAAAAATGGGAACATTACTTATGCGTACGTATGACCTACCATCTCCATGATTGTAATGTTAGTTGGTTTTTCAAAAGCATATATAATGATTGTTTTTAAAAGTATAATTGATTTGTAAATATGATAATCAAGTAAATATTATTATAATAGGTATGTTATATAATTACCCCTTTGACTATAGTTGACCTACCAAAGTTGTTTTTGACACATAAACGAAATTTGGTCAAAACAACTAACGTAAACATAATTGTTCAAGTAGTTTTGTACAATATAGTAATAAGTGAAATAAAAGTTATTATAAACATGAATAAGTTCAAAAGTAATTAAATAATTAATATATGTTTTTTTATTAATTAATATAAAGACACACAAAACAAATCAGACACATGGTAAGGGATTTCACCTCAATTTATATTCCATTGAGACTTCTTTGTTTTTATGCACTAATTCACTTTTATAAGGTGTATATACACCACATTATCATGTTATATGATGAATATCCATATTATCATGATATTATAGGTTTTATTTTATTTCATCATGGGGATTATTATTTAAATATTTTATAGTGGAATGGGACACTTTGGATTTTTTAAATATTATTTTCCTCAAAAATTATCTTAATAATTATATTTACAACCTCACTTCCATTTTATATTGTTAAATTTCTCTTAAAAACAATTTCTTCATTACAATAATTTTAAATTTTAAATTTCCTTGAATATCCATATTTTTGTATGATGAAAAATATTATTTCATGAACCATTTAAAATTTTCGATACGGTGTTTAAATTGACTATTATTTGATTTACTGGAAAAATTATTGATAAATATATATCTTTTATTCAGTTCAGATATTTGATAACACATATTGTTTATTTATTCAATAGATTATTCAATTTGAATAATGCTTTGTACATGAAATGATGGGTGGAGCTCAAAATTTATATATCCCCTTGACTCATCGATATGTTCTCATGAGAAAAATAAGTTTCAAAAATAAAACAAGTTTATATCCATTGTCATAAACTGTCTATATGATATATCTTGATATTATAGTTCCTCATGTGCCATAAACATACAGTTAAATAATTAACCATTTCCTTCAACGAAATGTCAGTTATCATTGTTATTATCCATGATATTTTCATATGATAAAATCTATTATGGAACTTCATTATCATTTTATTAAATAAATGGAATGTGTTTCAGTTTCTAACCATTCCATGTTTATTTTTACTTATCTATTCATTAGGATGGCATTCATTTCTATTTATTAACATTCTATATTTTTTGTACTTCCTTCCCAATTTATTGATTAGATGGTATGTGTATTTAATTATTTACCATGCCATCATTATTATTCTCATTGATTAATTGTTGATTCTGTTATACTTTTCCCTTTATAAGAATTCGAGCTCACTATTATTTTGTTTCCTTTTCCCCATTATTCTAAGATGTATACTAAGAAATATATAAAAAGGATATGCTAGATTTAATAATGATATCCATGATGTTATTTAGAAAAAAAATTATTTTGTAGTTAGTGTATTGATTTTTAATACAATAATCACGTATGTATCTTGTTTAAAAATACTATTAATCTCTAAATCCTTCGGGATTTTAAAAATTTATAATCATGAAAATGTAATTCAGAGAAAAACCTGTATTCGGGCTTTCTAGGGTAGATTCTCTAGAATTGGTATCAAAGGGAGGTTAATAGAATCCATGGGAACTAGATTTACAAAAAACTTTATTAGATAACAAAACCCTGATGAAGAATTTGAGGATAAATATAGAATAATATCCTAATGATTTGGTTATATAGAGATTATTTGGGTTTTCATGAAATAAATCCATGTTTGGATAATACAAGTGGGCATGGTTCTAGAACATATGTACATACGAGTAACAATTCTGACAAGGTGTGTTGGGGCTGACTCAGCGTAACTTGGTACACAATAGTGGGCCTTATTGTGCACCTAGTTTGAAACTCTTTAGTGATATTCATAGGATAATTTAAATTATCTTTAAAAACCACTATAAAGGATTTTGAAAATGAATATCCTAGGTCAAGCCTAAGGTGTTTTTGATTGATGATATGGGGTTATGATTTATAAATCCAACTAATGATATTATGGATAAGTCCTAGACCTCATAAAAACCTATATAAAAATAAATTGATGAAGTATTTTTGTATTGGAGTTGTATTGAAAACTTTATTTGAAAGGATATTTAGTTAATAAATTATTTAAATAATTTATATTATAATTAGTTTAGAAATTATATTAATTTAATTTTTGAAAAGGAAAATATATGTATCAGTTGACAACCAATAAATTCCACCAATGTCATGGTTCTTGAACCCACAACTAAAGGACAATAAGTGTTTCTTGCCAACCACAAACGTATAGAATTTCTTGGTAAATATTTTATACTTTTTAGTAAAACAATTTGATGAATAAATATTAATTATAAAACAGTATTGTTTTTTTAGTATAGAAATTAATTTCCTTAACATATTAGTTTTCAAAAACAGTTAGATATAAATAGTTACACATTTCACTCTTTTATGGGCCTTAATATTCATTATAAACGTATTTTAATTCTTTCGGCATCAAAATTTATTTTTGGATTAATTAAAAATTTATTTTAAGAAAACTCAAAGGATAAAATTTTGTTTATTTAAATATATCAATTAAGTAAATGTCCTTATATCCTTAGGAAATAAATTAATGATATAACATTTGAAAAATGTTCAAGAAAAAAAATGTTTTCCTAATAATGTAATTTTTTTTTGAACTCATGATCCTCTAAATCATCACAGATTTAGGAATTTGAGGCCCTCGATTTTTTATTGACCATTAACTTGTTTTATATTTATGAGCTCAATCACTCTATATTAATATTTATGATTTTTACTAAATTATTTATCTCTACATCCCACTAATTTTTTCCTACAATGCTACATATTCATATGTTATTCTATGTGACCCTTGTATTTCAAATTCCCTCTTTTGTAGAGGATTTTTTATGAACCATTCTCCTAGTTTGGAATTTTAAAAATCGGATATATTAGAAAATATATCACCAAGATTGAGTTTAAATTGTAAGGATTCAATTTAATTAATTTTATAGGAATGTAACGCCCCCAAAATCTAAAGTAGGGACAATGTATTCAATAGCATCAATAAAATGCAACACCAAGCACATAAGGGAATATAATTCAAAAGAATTTATAATATATTTAATATATTAAATAAATTAAATATATTATATAGATTCCAAGGAACTTGATACTGAGTTAGTGTGCAAAAAACAAAAAATAGTTTCTTCAAAGGCTTGTGTTACATGTAAGACCATGTTTTAACGAAACGACAATATACTATTAAAATATTATTATCTAATATAATAGGAAATAAAAAAGTCATTATGAATAGTATTAACTAATTTATGAAAATATATTTCTTACAAAAATATAATATGAATTCATTAGTTACATATTTATTATAAATAAACATAAGAGCCACTTGAAAATAAAGGGCATATTTTTTTAAAAACTATTTTTATCCTCACAAATCTCTCTTATCCTAATAAATTAAATTAATTACAATTTTTAGTGATATGAGTGAAACATATATATTATATAAACAAAAAAAATATTTTTTTGTTGATCAAATTAATAGAATAAACATAATATTAGAACAAACCTAATTTTATGCATAAAATACTATATTTTTATAACTGCATTTTTACCACCTTTTAATGTAGAACCTATTTTAAATTCAATTTTTGGAAATTTTATAGATTATATATATAAAAATAAAATTTTTATTTGAATAATAAACATAAAAATTAGTTTAGGGTGGTTTTTTGGTATTTGTCTAGGGAGTTTCAATTTTTTAATGAATAGTTAAATTACTAGATTTTAGTTCCATGCTTCTTTTCCATCTAATTTATTTAAAATTTTAAATAGAATTTTAGATTTCTTTTTCTTGTTTATTTAGGTAATATTCTAATAAATTAATACAATTTAAGTCATTGGGATGATATTAAATTTAAAATTGACTATAAAAAACATAGCAAAACTTTGGATGTTTTTAACATAAAAAACTTGCATTCTCATCCCATCTGTAAAACTAAATTGAAATTAATTTCTTCCATTTATGTGATATGAATTAGGAAAAATGTATTCCATATTAGTAATATTCATAATTATGTAATATATAATAAGGTATAATTTATTTTGGTCCAAAAATATTAGTAAAAGTAATTATAATTAATTAGAATTATTAAAGAAAAAATTAAGCTTAATAAAGGACTAAACCATTAACATAAAGACAAAATGACCAAAAAAATATAAACCCCATTTTATGGACATAATGTAGAAATTTACACTTCATTATTGTGTTTTTTTTTGTTTTTTAATACATTTTCAGTCCAAAACGTTTGGACACATAAATACCTTTCAAAAATACCAAGTGAGTCATTTTCCTCCACTATAAAAGCCCACCACCTATCCCCATTCCTTACACCTCTCAAGAAACATTGGGTCGACCAAGATCTTAAAAAATTGATTCTAAAAATCCCTATCATAATCCTATAATACTCCACTTGGGAAGAAAGAAATACAAGGAATCTTTTTTAAACAAACTAAAAGGTGTTACCTAATTAAGAGGTAGCATCTTTCCTTAATCTCTTTAGTATTATTTGAATTATCAACCCTTTAAAATAGTATTATTCCATTATTATATAAATATGTTAGCATAATAATTATTCTATGTTGTTTTTATTATAATTTTTTGAGCTATACTTATGTACACTCTCATTTAACATATAAGGAACATAGTGTTTAAGTGAACATCGAACTACCGCCTCACGAAATGATGATTATTCATTATTTCTTTATTTCCTCTCATGTTGTTTATTATAATGGAAAATATATTAATATATATTATATATGATATTTATTATGTCTTTTTTACTTATTTAATTCTTATATGACATATATATTTGTGCCCACAATTATTTGGGAAAACTATAACATCATTTGTGGAAGTGTGGATTACCACCTCCTAAAAGTGATGTGAATCATTCACATGATATGTGGAATGTATAAATGTTGATTTTAAATAAACATATGCTAATTATAAAATAGATATATTATATTAATTTTAATAATTAAATTTTTGGAAATATTATATATACATTTTTATTCATTACCCTTTCACACACAAAAAAAGTTACAACGTCATTTGTGAATGTATGGACTATTGCATCCTTAACATAAAGAGATTCCTTTTACGTCACAAGAATTATATATATAAGAATATATGATTAAATGACATGGTATTTATAATATAATTATATTTTTCTGAAGATATTTTTTTATTTACCTTCTTTCCATAACGATCAATGAAAAATGAAAACATTACTTATTCTTACGTAGGGCCTACCGTCTCCATGATTGTAACACTGGTTCATTTTTATAAAAATATCTAATTATTATTTTTAAATATATAATTGATGTGTAATTATGATAATTATGTCATGATTAATATTATTTATATGTCATATAATTACCCCTTTGACCATAGTTGACCTACCAAAGGTGTATTTGACACATAAACAAAATTTGGTTAAAAAACCAAATGTAAATATAATTGTGTAATTAGTTGTGTAAAACATTGTAATAAGTGAAATAAAATTTATGATAAACATGAAAAAGGTTATCAATCACATAAATAATAAACATAATTTTTTTTATTCTTTAATATAATGACACACGAGGAAAATTATATGGAGGGTAAGGGATTTCATCTCAATTTACGTTCCATTAAGTATTATTTTATTTTATGCACTAATTCACCTTTATATGGTGTATATACATTCCTTTGACATGTTACATCATGAATCTCTTTATTATCATGAAATTAAATGTTTTATTTTATTTCTTCATGGGGATTATGATTTATATTTTGATAAATTGGTATGGGACACATGATAATGTTTAAATATAATTTTCCTAAAAAATGATTTTAATGGTTATCTTTGCAACCTCACTTCCATTTGTGTTTGTTAAATTTATATTGAAAAAAATCCATTTATTTTAATAATTTTAAATTGGAAATTTCCTTAAATATTCATATTTATATATGATGAATAATATTATTTCCTAAACTGTATATCATTTTACATATGGTGTTTACTTTAATAGTTATTTAATTAACTACGGAAATTATTGATAAATTTGTACATTTTATTAAATACGGATATTTAATAAGGCATATTGTTTATTTATTAAATTGATTAATCCATTTTAATAATTATTTGGAAATGTAATGACGGGTGGATCCCAGACATTATATAGCTCCTCAATGCGTCGATAAGTTCTCATGAGCCAAATATGTTTGCAAATTGAATGGGTTTTTTGTCTATAGTTTTAAACTATTTAGAGGATGGATCTTGATATTATAGGTCCTCATGTTCCATATAAATTACATACAATAATTTATCTTTTCCTTCATATATATTTTAGTTATCATTTTTATTATACTTGTGGATTTAATATGAAAAAATCTATAGATGAACTTCATTCCCTAATTATTGATTAAATGGAATGTGATTTAGTTTCTTAAATTTCCATGTTTATATTACCTAATCTAGTAATTGGGATGTAATGTGTTACTATTTATTAACTTGACATATTGTTTATGTACTTACTTCTTACTTTTTTTATTACATTGTATGTGTGTTCAGTTATTTATCATGTCATAATTATTACTCTCATTGATTCATTATTACTTCTGCTATAATTTGCCCTTAATAAGTAGTAGATCTCTCAATTATTTTTTTTCCCTTGGATTCCTGTAAGTATACTAAAATATGTATGAATGGATAAACTATATTGAATAAATTTATCCTCGATTTTATTTATTAAAAAAATATTGTAATTACTGTATTAATTTATAATACATGATTCATATATGTGTCTAGTTTACCAAGACTACTAAACATTGAGTCCTTCAGGATTTTATTCCATTTAATCATGCCAATGTAATTGGTATCATACACTAGCTATGGGATTTTTGGGGTTAGGTCCCTACACGCTGTGTAGTCTCCAATTAATGGTAAAAATTAAATCTCCACTAAATTTGAAAATTTCATTATTAATCCATTATTTTATTTATTATGACACCATTGTGTAGTTGACAATTTAATAATGGTTTTAAAGTATTTTAATTGTTGAGTTAAATTTTTATAACTGATATTTCATTATTGGTTATGTCATTTATTTTCCATGAATTACATTAATGATGTATATATTCAAATAATATTTCATTATCATTAAACATGAAAGAGAATTTATATGTTAATTTAGTAATTAATTGATGCAAGCTCATTTATATTAAATATTTAAATAAGGAATAAAGAAATTTACTCTAACCATTTACATTTGTGTATATGTTGCATGTATAACCATTCATGATAATGACCAAGACATGTGTATGTGTTGTATGTTTTAATTTAATTTATTGAATTAGTTTGATTTTATTTAATATTATTTAAAATGATGGCCTATGAGTCATCTCATCCTACATTATTATGTAGGACCTATGTGTCCAAAGATATTTATATAATACCCTTTAACCAATCTTTTGTTTTTCCTCACCTATGTGTACATAATAAATATTTCTAATTAATGGAAAATCCCAAGTCTTGTGGGGGAAGTTCAAGAAGGAACCATAATGATTTCATCCTAGGCGATAGATAGTTGGATAGCTGGAATTATATAACTCATGCCAAGACCGGTAGTAAGAGTTATGTTCCCTATGAAAATGTTTGATTTAATGTCTCATAATTAAACCTACCATTAGATAAATGTAAAAATCAGTACTTTTAATTAATTATTTATTTCTATCTATGCATTTAGTTATTTTGTGGATTAAAGGTCGCGATCATATAAATAAATTAATTAATGTGAAAATATGGAAATTAAATAAATAAATTATTTTTAAATGTTTAATCCAATATGGTTAATTAATTATGTAACATTCACTTAATATTCACATGATGTGTAATGGATAAAACAAGATAAAATATATGCATGATAATTAAATTCCCTCAATTGAATATTTTGTGAGATTAAACATCCAATTAATTGATTAGGAGTGAAACCGTAGAACTAAGTGTAGTACATGGCCAAATTCTGGACACTTACATTTATCGGGGATTTCTCATGATAGTTTATTATTGAATTAACTAATAGTTTGTTGTGTTTAATGACCTAATATTTTTCAATAAAAATTTAGAGTCTTGTTTTGATGAAATCCAAGTAAGGATTTCAAGAATGGGAATTAACCAAATAGATCAAGGATCTATAAGTCCATGGTTAGAAATATCACCAACCTAGTTATTCTATTATGGTTTTGTGAAAACATTCTGAATCATTAAGAAATTAATCTAGATCCTTCCACTTGTATGTTAAAGTAACTATACATTACGAGTTCCATGGTGAGAGAAATTGTGACTTGATAAAATGGTGGTATATTAAATAAAAACATAAATAAAAATTTTTAATTTATTATATCTCACTTATTTTGTAATAAATACAATTACTAATAATATTTATTTTTAATTGTATAATAAAATTTCACGTTCATCATCCATACCATCCCTAAGATCAATATTGGAGAAAGATAACCTTTATACTGGAAATAACTTCTTGGAGTGGTTTAGATGACTTTAGGTTGTGTTACTCCATGAATGAAATTATTATTTTATATAATCCTCAATTAATGATCCTCCTTCTAGATAGGGGACTAATGAATAGTTACATGTCTATGAAAAATAATTGAGTGATGGGGTCTATGTTCAATGTTTGATGTTTCATCATTATATAGGGAACTAATAAAGTCTCACAAAAACATGGATGTGTATATCATACTTTAGAACCTACATGGTATTTACTAGGAGGGAGATGGATATGAATGGTTTGAAATTTACAAATCATTCTTTTAGATAAATCATGGAGAGGGTTCTCTAGTTATGCCCCACTTAGTCAAGCTCATTGTCTCCATTTAGATATTAGAGTTTCTAGAGTTTAAAATCCCCGAAGAACTGGGGGCTGACCTCATTCTAGAATCACTCCCCCATATATTCTCCATCTTTTTTTGAATTTTAATATGAACAACATTGATAATTCTTTTCCAAATATTATTAATCTTTTTTTCCATGTAGATAATTATATGAAGCTATAAAAACCTTATGTTATTATGGTGGAAAAATGGAATGGGAAAGAAAATAGATTTAATCCCAAATCATATTCATGACCTTCCAATAATAGGAAGATCAAGGGACAGTCAATGGAATAGGATTTTGTCTATTTCACATGTGTCAAGAATTTCCAGTGGAAGAAAAACTACACACAACCAAATAAGCAAGGGGAAGATTTAGTTTCATTTGTTATTTATTAAAATTTATCTATTTCTGCAAATTAGTTATTATATTGAACTTTTCATTCACATATATGTATTCAAATATAGAAACCAAGTTGATTCTGAATAATTTACCATGGATAGGCAGATCTTAAATAATACAATATAGAAAAATATATTGATGTAGCTATCAAGGATTACCACCACACGTTTCTGGTTAGTATGATCTTGGTAATAAAGCTTTTTTATTATGTGACTTCAGCTATCAAAAACATTATTCATGTATCCATGCTTGATATGGATTGATTTATTTTCAAATTTGTTAATAATGTTTATTTTTTATAAAGATAGCATTTTTATGGTAATTTTTATTTAAATAATTGTATTTATGTGTTGTATTTCATGAACCAGATAATAAAAATCGATAATAATGTTACTTCACATGAATCACACCACAACCATATTTGGCATCACCAAATAGGTCATGTAAATTAAAATTTAATGACTAAATTTCATCAAGATGGATATTTATATTCTTTTGAACTAACCCCACTTGGTGTATGTCACCCATGTATACAAGGAAAAATGACAGAACCCCTATTTAGTTGGAAATATGAAACGTTTATAGAGATTCTCGAATGATTTCATACCGATTTGTGTAGTCCATTTCAAATTGAATAAAGGTTTGGGTACTCATACTTCATAACTTTTACTAATTATTTTAATAGATATGGATTATTCGACTTAATGGGGTATAAGTTAGACTCTTTTGATAAATTCAAGTAATTAAAGAATGAAGTTGAGAACAATCATGGTGAGAATATTAAGAAACTTCACTCAGACCATAGTAGAGAATATCTTAATCAAGAAATTAGTGATTATTTACAAGAGTTTGGGATTTTTTTCTCATCTCGGTCCTCTTTATACGCCTAAATGTAATAGAGTAAGAATAAGTAGGAACTGAACCTTGTTGGAAATGGTGAGATCAATGATTAGTCATATGATTTTCCTATTATCCTTTTGGGGGTAAGCATTACAAATAGAATCATACGTACAAAACAGAGTTAAAACTCAAGAAATAGATGATATACCATACCAATTATATAATGGAAAGAAACATGTGTTTCCTTACATACATGTGTGCGGTTGCGAAGCATTTTTTAAGTCCTCTTCAGGTAACAATATTGTAACCCAAGGAAAAAAGTGTATCATTATAGGATATCACAAATAAACAAAGGGATACTATATATACAATCCTTAAAAAATTGAGACTTAAAGAAGTCCCACATTTCATGAGGGTCTTATCTCTAAAAGAGAGAGTAGGAATTAGATAGATTAAGATGAATTTTAGGATCAAGATACACAATAGATGGCACAGGAACAACTTCCACAAAGCCCCAAGCAAGAAAAAATTGTTCTAGAGAAATAATTACTACATTTGAGTACTAAAGAGGTTAGATAACTAGAATTTTATGGTTCTCTGGTCACTAAGGATGGAGACTCATTATTAATTTATAATAAATATCCTATAACAATCAAGGATGTACTAAGTGGAATATATATTTTCATGTCTCAGGAAACAATGAATTCTGAAATATATTCTATGTACAATAATCAAGATTTGATTTTTATAGACCCTCTAGTAGATGTGAATACTATAGGTTGCAAATGGGTATTCAAGAAGAAACATGACATGGAAAGACAAATTAGTTCCTATAATGCATGACTAGTTTAAAAAGCGTTTAAAAAGTGTCAAAGAATTGACTATGATGAAACCTTTTAACTAGTAGGAATGATGAAATACATCAGAATTCTACTGTCCATTACAAATTTCTATGTTTATGATATTTGTAAAATGGGTGTCAAAACAACCTTCCTTAACTGGAGCCTTAGAGAAGATGCCTATTCGAAACAAGCCATAGGGTTTCTAAATAAAAAGGATTTCAACAACTTATGAATGTTTCAACGATTTATTTATGGATTAAAGAAATCATTAGGGTCATGGGACATTGATTTTGATGAGGCCATAATGGAATTTGGTTTCAAAAATAATGAATATAAGAAATATGTTTATAAAGTATTTAATGGGAGTGTAGTAGTTTTCTTAAGAGTATATGTTGATGAAATATTACACATTGGAGATGAAATAATAGTCTTACAAAATATTAAGGCAAGTTTGAGAAAATTCTTCCATGTGAAGGAATTGGTACAGGTAGCATATATTCGTGGTATCTAGATTTATCATAATAGATCCCAAAGGTTTCTCAACCTATGTCAAAGTACATACATTGACAATATACTGAAGATATTTGGAATGGAACAATCCAATATGGGATTATTGACATTATCACATGGCATTCATCTTTCTAGGAAAATGTTTCCTTAAAAACATGCGGAAAGAAACATAATGAAAAAGATTACATATGCATCAGGGATTGTTCTAGCCAGATATGTTATTCTATATACTAGGCTAGATATCACTAATTCATTAAGTGTGGTAGGTAGATATAAAGTTGATATAAGTGACCACCATTGGATTGAAGCTGAGAATATACATAAGTATATAAGGTTTACTAATGATAGTCCATAGTTGATGGAGGAGATTAAGAACTTTTCATTATATGATATTAAGATTCCAGTTTCCAAACTAATCACAATGACATGAAGTCACAAACACGATACATCTTCACTTTGAATGGAGGTGTTGTGAGCATGACGAGATAAGAGAATCTAGTGGTTTCAGATTCTATAGCAGAGTCTAAGTATTTTATCTTCTAATGAAGCTATATAAAAACTTTAGTTGCACAAATTCATCCAAAATCAGGATGTAGTATCTAGAATTAAATATCTTATCACACCCTATTATTATAACAATGCACCAGTGGATCTTAAAAAAGGATCTAAGGTCACATGAATAGACAAATAACATACTTTTTAAGTATTGTATCTTGAGGGATTTTTATCAGAGAGTTGAAGTTGTAGTGAATATTATTTCCATAGAAGAAAACATCGAAAACCCCTTGACTAAAGACTTAACATAGCCGAAACATGACTATCAAGTGAGGTCTATCAAACTAAAGGTCATAGGCATTTGTCTCTAGTCCAAGTGGGGGTTTTTTGGACTTGGTGTCCTTGGACCAACTGTGTGTATATTAATTACATGTATATTCAATTTAATAAATATTAATAAAATATCTTATTATATTTTTTTCCTTGCATAAATCTAATGTAATAATGTCCTAGTGTATATGTCTCAGAGAAAAAGTCATAGAAGTTTCCCTCTATGATGAGAACATTGATGTGTTATGTAGATATTCTCAAATAATGTTCTATGGTTGGATAACATACTATGATGGGACACATATTAGATATAATTTTAGGGGTGAGTACTCATAAGGACATGATGATTATTCTCATGATGTTTTCACTTTGTAATCTCTAAGATGGCAGATTATGAGAGCATACCTGCTATGATGAATTCTACATTTTTTGCCATAAGATATTCCTATCTATGGTCATTTGTGATGGTACATAGAATTTAAGATAATTATTAATGGATATTACAACTCACGTACTAATATGTATTTCATAAACCATGAAGATAACAGTTCATGGAGAAGTTGGATACATTGGGTGTGTTTTGAGTGACATGTCATTAATAAATAAGTTGAGGAAGGATTTTTCCTATCCATATTTATGGAAGATGATATATTGACCCTTTTATTAGAATATAATTGTCACATTAAATTACCTAGACATGGAGTAAGGACCTATTTCATTCAGATAGTCAAAGAATGATATATAGAGTATATGGGTTTGTGAAACAGTTGTGAAACCTTCTTGATGTGATACTGAGAAAAAAGGATTATATTACACAGTGATCATTTTTATGTGGTTTTCAAAGTGGTGACATTAATTTCTCTCTCTTTGGTGCCTTGACTCATTGCTATATAGTAATATTAGACTTTAGGCAAGCCTGCCTAATGACAGTGAAAAAGAAACCTAGAGGGTCACACAATAATTTTTTTATTAATCTCAATTAAATTCTATTTGAGCTTAATTAATGGAATAAATATTATTCTCATGCCCTTTGGGGAATTTTTTTCAAGGTATATTAATCAAATAAATTAAATAAATATTTTTTTTGGATTTTGAATAAAATATTTATTTTATTTATTCAATAAGATAATAAATATTTATTCACTAGATTCTGAATAAAATTTTTATTTATGAATACAATATTTATTTTCTAGAGGAGTTTGAATAGACCAAGACTGAGTCTGGTGAAAAATATTAATTAAAAAGACTGTTATATAATATTTTTTATTGTTTAAGTTGGCACACACCATAAAATAAAAAGTATATAAATATTATTATAATACATGGGATTTATTAATGGTAGTGAATGTTTCTTAATGGACGGTATTCAATTAAACTCTATAAACATTGGAACAAAATTATTTTATTCAGTGCATGTACCATGGTCCCTTAACCCGATCAAGGAACATTGAAAAACAAGAACCATTGGCCTTCAATATCCAGATTGAAAGGCATTTTCTTTCACTTCTTCAGTAAAAAATGGTCGAGCAACATCACAATGCAGGACTCAACCCGCCAAATCATCATGTTATAGAAGGCCCAATGCAACTAGAGGAAACCATCATGGATTATGGTTTACCATCAATCCATGGGGTTATACCAATCATCATTCACCTTCCAATAAAATCCCACACATTTGAAATTAAACATGGACTCATCCATATGATCCAGAACATAATGAAAATTTAGTAGTCTTTAGAGCAAAGATCCCTACGAATATATCATCAAATTCCTTAAAGTATGTGATAACTTTCGTAACCAGGTAGTATCATATGATGATATAAGACTTCATTTATTCCTCTTTTCACTCAGAGACTGAGTAAAATATAGGCTCAAAAAAGAAGCTCTTGAGTCCAATACAACTTGTGAGGAGCTCAGGAAAAAGTTCCCCAGTAACTACTTTCCACCGATCCGAACCTAGAAACTTTGGAATGATATTAAGAGTTTGTTCACAAATATATAGAGAGTCTACATGGGAGGAATGGGATCGATTCAATGAACTCAAGAGTAAATTTTCTCATCAAGTAATGGAGACCTATATTCAAATGCAAAATTTTTATCAAGGACTCCATCCAGTAGCACAAACAATGGTTGATGTTGCTGTTGATGGAGGTATGATGTTTAAAACCTCTAAAGTAGAAAGATCTATTCTAGATGAATTTTCCCACAATTCTAGTCTACAGAAAAGAGACAGGGGACTACCATGATGTGGAATCCACCAAGTTGATGAGACCAAAAGGTTAGTAGCGCAAGTTAAGGCACTAACCCAAAAGCTCAAATCATTCAAATATCTACCACACAACCCCCTACTCCGGTAATGGAGATCCAATCATGTGAGATATGTGGTGTAACACATCACTATTGAGACTAGAAATACGGATATGGGGAACTGCAAGAATTTAATTATGTCAATTACAATCAACAAAATTAACCATTTCAGTAGAAAAATAAGAGACATTTTATCTGTAGAGGCCTTCTTAGCTGTATCCTTAGAAAAATCAAGGATGGTTTTAGTAGTGTAGTATTCAAGCTTAGTTTCACAATCAAGGACCACCAAGGTATCCACCAATAAACCATATTATGATACCACAGTAGTAGACATATCCACAAAAACATTTCTAAAGCCCCAATAACAAAAATATACACCCACTCATCCAAGCCCACAATAGGAAGCTCCACAACTCCAAAGTAACTTAGAAAATTTAAAACGTCATTCAGTCAAAAATATAATCCTTAAATAACTATGCAAGAAACTGAGATGCAAAATCAGTGAGAATCTTTGAGGAATTTGGATATTCAAATGTGTCAAATCTCAAATACCTTACCTGAGAGATTACCAGGTACCCTATGAGGTAACACTAAAACATACCCATGATAGGAGGATAAGGTTTTAGTATTGAGGAGTAGAAATGTTTTCAAATTCAATCAACTAAAGGAAGAAAGGTCGCATGAAGAACCCAAGAAACCATCAGAAAATGTAGAAGAAGTCATCCCTACATCGTCACCAGAAGCATTTCCAATTGAGAATGACCAAGCCCTTAAGAACACAAGGAACCCATTTATGTAGCCTTGCCACCATATAATCCACCTATTCCCATTATAAAAAGATCAAATCAAGGTTTTCAGGAGGCTCTATATAATAATTTCCTCGAAATGATCAAGCAATTTTTTATCAACATTCCTTTTGCAGAGGTAATCACAAAAATGCATGTGTATGTGAAATTTCTTGAGTATTTGCAATAAAAAAAGAGAAATATAGAAGATAAAAGAGTCATATCATTAAATTATGAATGATTTGTTGTTATACAATAGAAAATACCACCAAATATAAGAGATTCTAGAATCTTTTAAATACCTTGTGTAAGAGGAGAGTGCAAATTTGGAAGAACGCTCTGTGATCTCAGAGGAAGAATTAACCTATTGCTGATGACTGTTTTCCAAAAACTAAGACTCCAAGAGCTCAAGGAAAAAAATACTATCATTGTAGTTGGTTAATCATTCATTCAAGTATTCATGATGATTTTCTAGTTAAAGTTCAAAAATTCATTTACCCAGAACACAATAGTTTTTGGCATAAAAGAGGACGGAGATTTCACAATCATTCTTGGAAGACCCTTCCTAGAAATATGGAAGGCCTTGATTGATGTTAATCAAGGATGCCTCGTCTTCATATTCAGAAAATAACTAGTGATGTTTAATTTTATAAAAGTGTCACAACATGCAGATCAACTGGTTGACTGTCACGCCATCTCTCTCGCTCAATAAAGAGAGTACATGGCTATTGAGTAATATAGTGATGATTCAAGATCAAACAAGGAAGAGGACTATGAATTAAAGAAATTAAGCTTCATTGAACCACTTATTAGAGACACCATACCAAAATTTATCCTATCCATCATTCATGTTTCCAAGTTGGATTTAAAACCATTACCCAGTACATCGAAGTAATCATACTTAGGGGAGACATTCTTTTTACCCATCATTATCAATGCTGAACTATCTCAGTCTCAAGAATAAAAGTTATTTGATGTCATAAAAAGAAATAAGTAGTCAATTTATTAGGTGGTGGAATATAGTAATGGAATCCATCCTTTAGAATGCACCCACCAAATTTTCATAGAATAAAGTGCAAAACCAATTAGAAAACCTTAGAGGTGTATCATGATACTAATTAATGAGGTTGTCCTAAAGGGGGAGTTGATGCTTATAGATGCTGGATTAATCATTCCTATCTCATAGATTAAATGGATGAGTCCCCATCAAGTCATTCCCAAAAAGGTATGACTCCCAGTAATAAGAACAGAGGACAATGAACTCATTTCAACACGCACCATCCCTGGATGGAGATTTTGTTTGGATTATAGGAGTTTGAATATAGAAACAAGGAAATATCATTTTCCCTTACCTTTTATAGATCAAATGATTGAGTTGCTAGCAGGACCAGATTTCTACTATTTCTTAGATGACTATTCAGGATACAATCAAATTGTAGTACACCCCATTGACTAGCCCAAAACAACCTTCACATGCACCTTCAGTAATTTTACATATAGATGCATAGGATTAGGTATGTGAAATGCACCTAAAAAGATGCATGACAGACATATTTTATTATATAACTAAATAATTCTTCAAAATACTCATTGATTATTTCTCTATCATTGGGAGATCATTTGATGTCTATCTAAGAAATATATAATTGGTTCTCTAATGCTATAATGAGAAATGATTAGTTCTGAAATGTGAAAATTTTCACTTCATAGTGTTTGGATGAATTCTGATGGGATAAAAAATCTATAAAGAAGGCATTGAGGTTGATCCCGCTAAGATCATGGTCATCAGTGATCTGCAGGAACCACCAACTGTAAAAGGGATTAAAATTTTTATTTGGGCATGTTGGATTTTACAGATGCCTCGTAAAAAAATTTCTGAAGTCTCATGTCCATTGATGCACATTTTTTAATGGAAATTCTTTTTTAATTTAATGAGAATTCCTGAATAGCTTTTGAAACACTGAAAAATAGTATGATAGAGTCTCTATTTATCATTACACAAAATTGGGAAAAATAATTTGAGCTTATGTGCAATAATATCGACCTTGTTGTAGGAGTTGTTATTGGGAAACGTATAGGAACCATCTTATGCCCAATCCATTATTCATGTCACACATTTAATGAATCCAAGATCAATTATATAACTATGGAGAAGGAGCTCATATCTATCGTATATTACTTTGAAAAGTTCTGTTCATACCTCATTCTATCCAAAGTCGTTTTCCATATTGATCATGTAACCCTTTGACACCTATTGAGAAAGAATGATGAAAAACCCATATTAATATGATAGATTCTTTTACTATAAGAATTTAATATCGTAATCAAGGATGCCAAAGGAACAGAAAATTTTATTTCTTACCACCTCTCATGCTTAGCCCTAACCATCGTTAAAGAAGACATCAAGGCTGATATTGAAGTATATTTTCTAGATGAGGCATTTTTTAGTGTCAAAACCCATACATGGTTTTTAGACATGTCCAATTATCCTTCCATAGGGTATCTCCATCATTACCACTCATACTAGAAATGCAATAATTTTCTGTCTGATTCCAAACACTATGTTTGGGATGAATTGTTGTTATTTATGTGTTGTGCTAACGGCATGTAACGATATTGCATCCCAATGGAAGAGATACAAAATGTGATCAAAATGTGACACACGTCACCAACTAGAGTCCATTCTGTACTAGAGAATAGAGAGGAAAAGATCCTATAAATCATACTTGCATTTCCCTTATTGCATCATGATGCTAAGATATTTTGTCATCAATGAGATAGATGTCAAATAATGGGGAACATTAGTAAAATAAATGAGATTCCACAAAACTCAATTATAAAAGTTGATGTTTTTGGTGTCTGGGTCATTGACTTTATGGGACTATTCCCTTTGTCACATAGAAAGAATTACATTATAGTGGAAGTAGACTATGCTTACAAGTGTGTGGAAGCTAAAGCCACAACACATGACACAGAAAAGGTAGACATTTATTTTGTTCAAAAGAATTTGTTCGCATGATTTTGATTTCCACAGTTCCTCATTATTGATCACAGAACTCATTTCTCAAATCATCTAGTGCGAAAAATTCTTGTAAAATATTCCATTCAATACAATACCGGAACTCCCTATCACCAAAAACAAGTGGGAAAGATGAATTTTCCAATAGGGAGGTGATAAAAATTTAGAAAAGACTTTCAACACCATCAGAAGTGATTGGAGCTGGAAACTGGATGATGCATTATGGGTGTATTGAACTAAAAATAAAACACCCATATGAATCACCTCATTTAAATTGTTTTATGGTGAACCATGTCTGCTTCTTGTGGAATTAGAACATCATTCGTTCTAGGAAATTAAGAATATAAATCTGGATCTATAAATGGATGGAGAGGAATGGTTATTGCAATTAACCGTTTTGGAATAAATCAGAAAACATGTATATGAAAACTAAAGGATTTACAAGGAAAAAAACAAAAATTGGCCGGGCCAATTAATTGCATGATGTACTTTCATTCTAGGTAATAATGTTTTTCTATTTTATTAATGATTAAAAATATTCCCATGAAAGATGAATTCATGATGGTCTCTTCCTTTTATGGTTGTCCATGTTTTTCCTTATGGAACAATTGAAATTCAAGGAGATAGAGAACTACCATTCATGGTCAATGGTCAACAATTGGCGATCTTTCAAGAACCATTACTTGATGGTTATGTCCTCAGACACAAGTTCAACTGAACCTTAAAGGAGTAAATCTCTCAACATTAATGGAAGTGATGATTGGGAGGTAACCTACTGTAGGAATGTTTTTAGATAAGTTATATTAGGATTTCTATCCATAAATATCATGAATATAAAATGGTGAGATGTGGAAGGATCAGAAAATAGATCCAAGAACAGCTCAGTACATGTTTTGTACCTCCGAAACATGGTGTGAGTCATTTTCTCCCAAAAAGTCTAGTTTCCTCTCTAAACACGATGTGAATCATTTGTACACATCATGTACTATAGAGGGTTGGTTTTTAAAACTATAGGTCTCAAACCAAAAAAAATTTACCCACATCACAAGAATCCCATGACCCCTCATCTTCCCTAACCTCCCCTTCCCATTTCACACATCAACACCTCTTGCACCCCCCCCCCCACACACACACACTATTTTCAAACCCTCTTTGCACCCCTCCTACTCTACCCTCCCTTACTGCTGCGTCACCCCTGCTCCTCTACCCTAGACATGCACCCTCTTATCCACTCCCTCCTTAACCATCACACCACTTACCTGCTTCCATGGAATGCACCAAGAGCCCATAACTCTCCCCCTCCTAATCGACTTCCACCTACTCTTCTTCACCATCTCAGGACCAACCTACCTACATGTGTCTGTGGACCACCACAGACACACCGTCTGCACTTGCCACCACATGCGTAGCGCCAGCTCCTCAAACGCGGTCCGACACTACCACAACATCCAGTGATGATGAACAACACCTATACCTCATATTATGATTTCCAACCCAATGCAAAGGGTTAATTTCTCAAGTTATAGGTGAAACCAATGTGTAAAAACAAGAAATTTGACATACAGAAACTCACAAACTGAACATTTTTGATCTCATAGCTAACCTAATTGACATTGTACACATTGGAACCATTATCAAAGTCTGTGAGGAGATATTATTATTTTTATTTTTGTTGTTTTTGGCAGCCTTTTAAATGGTTGTCAGCAATATTTGTTTCTGGCTTGGTGGCTTCCTACGTGAGTTGTCTCTTGGGGAGTTTGGGGTCAAGCTTGGCATATATACGGAAGAGTTTTTCATTTCTGACATTTATCTGACACATCATCTATAGTCACATCACGACATATCTATGAATTTATGGCCACTGATAGCCTGTGACCCCCAATCACATTATGATCCTTGACTCACAAAGTTGACTCAGCTTCGGGGTCCCACTTTGTATATCTTACATCAAGCCATGGTGCATGGTCTATTCGCATGAGGAGAGACCCATGGAAACATCATCCAGATAGATGTGATGATTTTAGTAGCCTCCATCGGTGTCCCACATATAAATATGTCCACCCAATTCACTTCCTACTTTAGAGCCCTAACTTAGAGGAATGGGGGAATACTCATTGGGGGTTCTTTTATCACCATATTGGCCTGATATCTTGGCGTCTTCGATGCCTCTCTACCACTCACCTACATTGGACCAGTGAAGCTGATAAATATTATGCTATTAAACAAGATGAATATGCTGTTAAAGGAGGATGATCATTATTTCTAGTTGCTAGTTTTACAGGCACCCACACCTCATGAGAAGATAGAAAAAGAAACAAAAGTAGCCTCACCTTCATAGCTTCTACCTACACCACACCACACCACCTCCACCTAGGCCATCCTCTAGCCCATCATCCACCCCTCCGACCACCCAACCTACACATGAAAACTTATGGAGTCTTTATGAGTGTATTCTAGTGAATCTTCTTCAGATCACTACCCATCTACATCTACCATTCCTTGAGCCTTCATATTTTACCCCATCACCCTCACCCACCCCAGTTGACCATTTTTCATCCACCATTCCTCCACCCCCTTCAACCTAGTCAGACCCCCCTTCTGATCACATAGACCCTAGCACCTAACAGAAATTCAAAGATGTGCAGGCCCGATGGGAAGGGGGTCTCTACTAAACCTACACCTCCTGTGGTACCTTTCATTGATCATGCTTCTAGATCCATGAGCCACATATAGATTGGTACTTACCACCACCCACCCCATTCCATCTCCCTACCTCTGTTCCCTCACCCTCCACCACCCATACTGCCCCACCACTGACTGCTGCTGACACTATTGCGACTGTTCAGTTTGTCCTGACTCCCAGTAGTGGACTGACGCTAGACGAGATCTTCACCGAGGACCTATGATATGACTTTTGTCCATATTTTGGGATTTTTCGATACATTCATGTTTTCGGGTGTCTATTAATGATGGCATACAATATTCAATTTTTGTATACTACATGGATAATGTTATATATAAAAATTCTTTTTCACTTCTTGTTGTTTTTTTGTGTCACAAAATCCTATTTATAGGATGTCAAGATCCTCTAAATCCTCTACCATCCTCGACAGTCCCGTTTTTTCACATGTCATAGAATACAAAGTACTCGGGCTTTTAATATATCAGAAACACCAGAAGTCACCGTGTTCTTTGATTCCTTTCTTACCACATCTCATCCATGATCACATGACTTCACATGAAGGGGTAAACCTTTCCAAATGACCATGCATGCTCGAAGACATGACCTCTAGTAGTTGTAAGAGGAAACAGAGCCACTGAGCTAGTGGGACCCACGAGGATTGTTCATGTCCACCTTTTCCAATATTCTATGTTATCGATTCATTGTTTCCATGTCCTTTTCATGTTTTTTATTTTTCATTTTGTGTCTTTCTTGGGACTATTATGTATATCTTCCACATATTGAATAAAATATATATCTCAGTTTCTCATTTTTCATGTTTTTCATTATTATTCTATTAAAACGGCTTTTAACTATGAACTAATTTTTTCTATCCAATACAAGAATTTCCTTTTATAACAATTTTATATACCTGTTCATGCTCTAGTAGCTTCAATCATTCCCATGGAATACCACATACTCTAGGTGGTTATCGATTCCATTTAATTTAAATTTTGTCCACAAAAATTCTATTTATAATTCTTTTCGCACCCAAATGAAAAACCACTCTCACTTGTATTTCATTGACAATGCATTCACTATCTCAATATATATGTGGGGGGGGGGGGTTCTCATGTTTCACTTTTTCCTGGACTTGTTTAGAATTAATAATAAGTTTTGAGGATTAATTAGAATTCAAAACATTGAAATTATGATTAATTAACCCACTATATAAGGTTTATTTCCTTTTTGATTGCCAATTTTGTTTTGAATCCCATTACCCATGAGGACTCTTTGCTTATGATTTCATTTTCTTGTTTGATCATATTTCTTGATAGATGCCCAGGGCATGTAAACCTACTATAACTTGAACTGATATCTTATCAAAGTGATGACTAAATAGGTATATCATTAAAATGATTGAGGTACTCATTGATTGACACTTCCCTACGTCCCACATGACATCTATCCTTCACTCATCCCATAGTTTCCATGAATGACCTGTTAGAATGAAGCTATTTCAAGACTCTTTCTCCTACTATACTTGTCCTACTACAATTCTTAATGATTACCTTTGAACAGGTGTGGGGGGGACATTCAGACAGCATGGGATGATTCCACATCCAAAGATGTACGGTACACTCACCTGATAGTGAGGTTTTGATCCATATACCATTTGTTTTATACCATTTGAATTATTTTCCTCTCAAATATACCAAAAGAAAAGAACAAAACAAAATTGATATGGGTTTCATACTAGGAAGTTAAAAAATCACCATTTTCTAGACTGATGAATCCCTATAAGGATCGTATATGGTAGTTGAGGGCTGTGAGATCTATCTATGGCACAACTTTTTAAAAATTAAATACAATGGAAAAAAACAAAAGGAAAAAAAGGAAGGGAGCATAAATATTTTTTTACATACTTTCTATACATATAGATCCAACCTGAGCTGATAGAATTCCAATTTGACCGGCCAAAAGGAGGAACGACATCAAACTTGTTTGAAAATCCTTTTACATGGTACTAGAGATCTTACCCTCCTATTTGAGCCTAATTTGTACATTTTCCTACCTACCCATAGTTGTAGAGTCATCAGAACCCAAATTTCTTAAGCCCTCAAAAATAATTTTACACTTGTCATTACATAGTGGAGATGGTAGAGAGAGTACATGAATATGGTTAGAAACATGTACATAGGGTACAAGAATAATTCTAGTTACATTGACACCCTGAGTAATGAGCTAAAGTGTGAGGTAAATTACAATTAGGCATATAGCTTAGGTAATTGTTAGATGATTGTAATTGAAGAAAGAGAATTTTTTTTAAAAATATGAACTAGGAGTCATGACTTACATTCCCTATAGGATTGATTTTGGAACTTGACCCTTTATTTGTTTTCACCTTATTTAATTGCAAGGAAATAATGAATTTTTCTTGCTTTACAAATTTCTTATCCATTATGAAATCAATTTTGAGACATTATTTCTTCAGGAAAATCAACTATTTATATTTTGGGGATTTGATAAGAATAATTCATATATTTAATTTTTTGTCGTTTTTCCATTGATTTCCATTAAAATATGTGGTAATTCATGATGAATGTGTCTAATGTTTTAGGAATAAAGGTTGCACCGGTTTTCAAGAATGAAAACGCAGAAAAAGTGAAAA
This sequence comes from Viscum album, assembly GCA_963277665.1. NCBI lineage: Eukaryota > Viridiplantae > Streptophyta > Magnoliopsida > Santalales > Viscaceae > Viscum > Viscum album. The sequence continues at coordinate 944,800,117 of OY728129.1, forward strand.
ACAAAATGAGTTTAGGTCATGATTCCACCAGACACGTCATGTACCCAAAGCTCGCACCTTGATCCCAAGTCGAGAAGCCAGCCATGCCAAAGCCACATAGCCAGCAAGAAAAATACGCTACACATCAAGAACTACTTGTACACATTGTTATGACCAATCCAAGCCTCAGGTGATAAATCCATGAGGAATCCACACAAAAACAGAATGAAAATGGATACATGTTGTGTACATATTCAAACTTCTTAATGCGCGAGACCTACGTGCCATGCTGGAAATCTGTAGTGAAATGACACAGATCAAGGGTATACATCATGTACCCCCGGTACATGACATGACCAAAATTGGTTATATAAGAAGAGAATCATAAGATCATTGAAAACACTTCCATAAGAGATTCTCTTATTTCTCTCAATCCATTGAAAACTCTTACACCCTTTTCCTATCAAACTCTCAATTCCTTCATATTCTATGAATTTTTATTAATACAAGAGTCTTAGAGTTTCCATTTTTCAACACATTCACTTTCTTCCATCGCATTTAGACTTAGTTTCCATTCCTCTTTCCCACATAAGTGATTTTTATAATTATGAATTTCTTTATGAATGTTTACTTCTGTTATATTCTCCAAACCTCTTGCATATTCTCGATTCCATTAATTTTTATCGAACCGTCCACTATGTTATCTCTCAATTATTTAGTTTTATTTTACCCCACCATGAGTAGCTAAATATATAGGGGTAGGGATCAAGTGATGTATCTAAATAATTTAAATCCACCATCATATCTATACTTGGAAATTATAATTGAAGTAGTAATTAGGATATTAATTCAAGGTTTATCCCATTTGTGAAAACAACCCTTACCATGGGAAAATCAAAAAAATGACCCTATCCTAATTGGAGTAGAATGAGATATGAACACTAGATTAGGAATAATTTAGTCTAAGAATCCAAACTTAATACACTTTTTATGTTTCCATTTCCTAGGTAGAGCTAGGAGACTAAGACAGAAGTCAACTTGTGACCCCTGTTTTCTTGGTAGACTAAGTCATATGATCTTTCCATGGTTATAATTACAGGAAATCATTAACCTAGATACACAACCTGATCCTGGTCCCTCATTTATTTATTTAACATTTCTCAATTACAATTCATACCAAAATTCACATAAAAATCACTTCTTGAAAGGAATCTTTTTCAGAAATTGAGACTAAAATTCTTCAAGACAAACGGAAGTCTCCCTGTGGATCTGACCCCACACTACCACTATACTACTACATTGTAGATAGGTAAAGCATAGGACAAAATATATTTCTAAATTTGATCCACACTACAGGAAATAGCGTCACCACCGCGTAAGAGGCCATCAATACACCTTAAGTTACGTAAACAATGTGTGTGTTGACTAGGGTATTTAAACTACATCATCTAACAAATTTCACTAGGGAGGGTGGACCCTACATATCTAATATTTGGATGGAGGCTATTCATACTGTATTTTGGTATCTATAGACACCCCTTGAAAAGAGGTTGAATCTTTCCACCTATTTTATTCTAGGCCAAGATAGGTGATAGTGGGATGTTTTGATCTCGTAGATTAGTATGTGGGTTTGGTCTGGAAGGATTTATAGAATAGATTCATTAACCAATTTTTCCTAAATACTCTATGATATGATAGGGACAAGGAATTAATTCACTTGGGGAAAAGTATTTTTTCTATTATAGAGTATGATACTCTATTCATTGGGTTATAGTGGTTTACCCTATCTATAGTTCATTGGGGAAAGACGCTTTGTGGATGACCATAGGTAACAGAAAAAGTTACATGTAAATGTCTTCTACCTTACCATATTCCTAGATATTGTTAATTAGTCTTTGATTCCTGAGATAAATATAAGAGAGACAAGTGATTCAGTGTGAGAAGAAAAAGTTGGTAGTGGATCATCTTATTGTAGGAAGTTCCACTTTGATGGGTCTTGATAAGGAATTGGGGGATGAAACTGCTTGGGTGATGGTTTGATTGTATTTCATCGGTGTATTAGAGTGGTTCATTAGCATTTTAATCGTAATATTCCAACATTTTGTTTCTAATCTACTGTAAGTATTGTATTTCTCTAGATATTTTTTAGGAAGACATCACTAGCACCAGATGATAGAGCCTATGGATAGTTCAGGGCCTCAGATATGGGATTTCTACTCCAAAATGAGTAGCTAGTTAGAGCATTACTATTCAAATGGGTTAATGTGATGGAAGGGATTGTCAGAGTAAAATCCATTCATACCAGTTGGGTAGTATGGAATCGGTAGGTTAGGCTATGATACATGGTTAAGAATTAGGACAAATGCATGTGGTTTATACTGCTCCTATGAATCGTGATGTCGATCCTTCTACAGCAATACGTATGATCCTAGTGTATTTGAACATAGATTTTGATTTATTTTAAATAGAGTATTCACTCTCTTTTATATCAACTCAATTTTTGGAAAGAATAGTTTTTTTCTATCGAGTATATTTATGGGGTGAAGTTTATTTACCCCCCCCCCCTAATTGGGAGTATGATTTGAATTTTACTTTCACTATAGATATTTTTCTCTCCATATAGGAGGTTATCAGTTTATATTACATCTTTTTATGCTATATATGACTGGGATTCACCTAATTCAGGGAATATATTGGTTGGTTCCCTTTCTAGATCATAGATATTTTTATCACAAATGTCTGTCCTTCGTGTCACTAGAAGGTGGTAGTTTTGTCCAAAAGGGTGACTATGAATTATTTTTTGGAAAAGAAATTCCTACTCAGTATAATTTGGATGGTTTTTAATCCTATTTAGTCAGCATTGTGTTGTATGATACAGGGTATAAGGTTGTACTTTACCCTCCTATGGTGGACTAGTTTTTGGATGTTTTCCCATATGACTTCTAAGAATTTTCACCTAAGAGGGAGTTAGAGTTTACCATTGAGTCTATTTTAGGCATTAAGCCTATTTCTATTACGACATATTGAATTGATCTAGTAGAGATTCATGAGATAAATATCAAACTAGATGATTTGGATTTCAGGGGATTTATCCACCCTAGTACATCTCTTTGGGGATCTCAGGTCCTCTTTGCAATGATTTTTTATGGAACTTTATAGTTTTGTGTGGATTATTGATGGATAAACTAGGTTAATTTTAAAGAAACATATCCACTAAGTTTTATTGATAATATTTTTTATCAGCTTAGGGTTTCATGATTCTTCTACAAGATTGAATTGAGGTTGGGTTATCATTAGGATAGGGTGAAACTCTATGACATACCACAAATCGATTTCAGAATTAGGTGTGTCTTTTATGATTACGTAGTGATATCATTCAGCTTGATGATTTTACCAACAATATTTATGGTTTCTATTAATACAGTTTTTCATCCATACCTATATTCTTTTGTGATGGTTTTCATGGAAGATTTCCTCATATATTCCTAGATGATGGAGTAGCTCACAAAATAGCTAATTATTATTTTTGGAACACTACAGGAGCACCTATTATATGTCAAGATCATGAAGTTTTATTTTGGGATCAATAAAGTAAACTTCATGGGGTATATAATATCATAAGAGAGCATTTTTAACCCAAAAAACTGAAATTTGTGGTTTCCTAGGAGAAACCCGAGACATTTTTTGATATTTAGAGATTTATGGACTTGTAAGGATATTACTGATGATTTATATAATACTTTTTCATTTGGAAGTTCCAATAATAGGGATAAAAAAGGGGTTATGTTTTTTGGGTCAAAATATTCTGGTAATTCCTTTGAGGTGTTGAAAGGGAGATTGACATCAACATGATATTCACCTTTCCAAATCTAAGAAGAGAGTATGTCATATACTGTGATGCTTTAGGAATCTTTATGGTTGTAGTTTGGATGTGGGGGGTCAATTCATGGGATATGGGTCATGATAGTTGAGGACACTTGAACAAAATTAACCTATACATGATTTTTTGTTACCATTAGTAGTGATAACATTGAAGTGTTTGTGTAACTATCTCTAGAGAGAAAGGATTTTGATCTTTATATAGAAAAATTTTGAGGTACATATTCACTTGGTGGGAAAAAACCCTTATCAATGAAGGAGGATAAAGTACCAAATTTTTTTTTACTTAAATATGGTTTTAACACTAAGTAATGTAAATATATATTTTGAACCTCTAAGAAGGAATATGTTTCCCCAGGTTGTATAGGATTAATGTAGTGAGTGGAAAATTATGGTTCTTTTTCTGGAATGCATCTGGATGTCTATGAGGACCATGTTCAAATATTTTTGGAATCCTTATCCATGGTTCCTTTTTTCTGTGTATAATTAAAAGGATGTACCTTTTAGATTCCTAGAACCTATCCCTTTTGAAAAAAAATTGTGTAGAGATGCCACCCCCATATACTATAGATGAGAAGAATATTATTCATGTTCATGGATGTTTTTGAGTTCTTTATGCATGTGATGGGATTTAATGTGGTAATATCATTATTCCAAATGAGAATTACATCCTATATTTATGAAATTGTATCTTGATGTCCATCATCTATACTTGTGCCCATGCACGAAGAAGGTGATATTAGGGTTTCCTACATGATTCCCCACTTTTGAGAATGTTATGTACAAGCATCAACAACTCATTGGTCTGTAGTAGTATATACCAATTACATAATAGAAATTGATGATTTCATCATGGACAACATTATGTAATTACCAAAGATTCCCTAGGGTAAATATGCAGTATGGGTCATTGTGGATTAGCTGACGAAGGTCTCTGAATTTCTACCAATCCATGAGACCATTATAATGAAAAATATGGGAAGGTTGTATGTTTGAGAGATCATGTGGCTATATGGGATCCCTAATATAATAGTTTCTAATTGGTATTCTTGGTTCATGTCATGGTTCTTGAATGGTTTGTAGAAATAATTGGTCAATAAGGTGATTTTGAGTACAACCTACAACCCATATACAGATGGAAAATCTGAGAAGACAATTTAGGTGTTAGAGGACATGGTGCAGGTGAGTTTCCTAAAATTAGGTGGTTCTTTGGGGAACCATTTACAGGTTGTGTATTTTTACTATAATAACAATTATCATTTGATGATTTAGATAAAATCTTATGATGCTTTATATGGGTGGTCATATCTTTCACCCTTGTGTTAGATGGAGGAAAGTGTGGTAGTGATGGTTTGATCGAGTCTTATTTAGGAGACATCAAATTAAGTCTAAATAATTTGGAAAAGGATGGAGAATTCACGTAGTAGGTATAATTCATATGTGGATTAGTTTCATTAGACCCTTGGGTTTGAGGTGGGTGATAGGGTATTTTAGAATGTGTTTCCTAGTTTGGGACACCATCATGTATAGTGTTAGGGGTAATTAGTTTCTAGATATATAGGTTCATTTGAGATTGTGGACAAGTTCAACCTAATGGAATACCAACTATCTCTTCCTGATATATTTTCTGACTTTTCTGATGTATTTCATGTATCATAGATTCAAATATATTTTTTTAATCAATATTAAATGATCAATTCTGATATTATTGACCTCAAGGTCAATTAATACATTGAGAATAATTTAGTTCTAATTGTAGACAATAGTAAGGTGTTGTAAATCTATTCTTCTGGTATGGGTTTTATGGTGACACAATCATTCCAAATAGGAAACATGGGAGTAGGAATTATACATGTAGGTGCAATGTCTAGACTAGTTCATCTAGGAGGTTGGTCATATTTGATGGCATAATTCAATGATGAGGTTTCTTTAGGTGGAGATATTATAATAAAACGCACTTATTTTGATGTATGTACCCTTTAAAATTTTTTAAAACCCATTTATTTTTTCTTTAATGATGTGTAAAAGTGAATTCAAGGGATCATGGAAGTTATTTGGGAGGATTAGGATGAGGTCGGGGCATGTAGTCAAAATGCTATAGTTTCACCTATTAGTTGGTGGTCTTCCTATACAATTTTAAAGCCGAAAGAATCTCATCGGCTAGCCTGTGGGTTTTGGCCTAGTTTTTTAAGGGGAAAAAGTTTCTTTACCCATTTACCCTCTTCCATATTAACTTGAAACATTCTTAATTTTAGTATAGTATCAACAATGTGGGAAGCCTCCTCTCCTCACTTGGGTTCTTGGGTGGTTATCCATAAATCATAATTTTTTTTAAATTAATTGTTTTTTAAATGATCTTGTAAACTATAACACCCATCTGGCTTCTAATATTACTTTTACTTACCCTCAAAATCTCTCTTGTCTTGTTTAACATAAATGTCCAATTTTCATGTATTTTTTCTGGTTTCTCTACATCTCTTCTTTTGAATCAAACAGAAGGTCGATACTTGAATAGTGGAACTATTTTAGCCAAAGGTAGGTCTTCTATTTATTTTCCTTTAAATTGTCATCATTGTATTTCATTCCTGGCTTTTTGGGACAAACCAACTCTTCAGGTGCTTGACCTGAAAATTAAATTAATCTTTTTGTCTACCATAATGATTACTTGGAACTCCCTTGGAGTTAAAAACATAGTTTGGATTGGTTATACATTTTTCAAAAATATTAAATCGTATTGTTAGGATTTAACCTTGGAAATGGATGAATTAATTGGGGTATTTTAGGGCTTCCCATACAAATGTAATAAGTTAAACTAGAATATGGGTTTCTTAGGATAACACATAGGATCCAATAGTGCTTATGACTAGGGGTCTTAAATTAATGTGTGAATTGAACCAAATTATTTCCTTTCCTTGTTCACTAAACTATTTATATGTGAAACATTAATAATTCAGATAAATGAAATTCCTAAAATGATTGTAAGTGTGGGAATTCCATAATAGATTATATGTATTCCCCATGAATCATATTAGTGTGGAATTTCATGGACGAACTTAGGATTCTATTTGGAGAATCATCTGAATGTAAGGGTGTGAAGACACATTTGGATTCAATTATGTACAATGTTAGGTAATACCTTGTGTAAGATATTGAATTCTAATTAGATTCATTGTTTTTAATGTCGTGGGTTCGCTATATCTTGGATTTGGGTAACATTTACACTTACTGAATATCACATATTAATATCAGGGATTCATGAGGGGTAATCCTATTCAATTAAATTGTAGTGGCCCACTAAGTCTCATTGGCTTGAGAGTAAAACGAGTCATTTCATGGCCTTAAGCATCATCCCCAAGAAGCCAAGGGCTGGGAATAAATGATGTAGGGTTTCAAATACAAATGGGGGATGATTTACCCTTTAAGAAATAATCCAATAAAACAATAAACCATAACCAAACCATTTATTAAATTATGCATGAACAAAATAAGGAAAATAAATAACTTCATGTATCTCAAAACAACATCAATATGTGAAATAGTGGAAAACAAACCAGTATCATAGTAAATAGTGGATAAACAACTAAAAATATAAATAGACTATAAGAATCTATACTCTAGTAGCTCAAAGCTCCAGAATTACCAAAAAACCCAAGTATCAAGAGGTAGTGCTACAAACGTAGGAAACATTACCTTTTCCCTTGTCTCGGAAGATAGCATCTGCAAAAGCACCAAAGTATCTAAGAAGGCGTGAGTATAAAATTCAGTAGGTTTTCCCCAATAAATTATCTACTCACAACACCAGGATGGAACATTTATCACATTATAGAAAACATTTTATATAAATAAATTTACCAAAAAATTTATAACCAAATATAACTAAGTTAGAAACCCATTTATAAGCATTTGAAAACAAAAGTAAATGAAACCAGTTTTCTAGAAACATATTTTTCCAAAAAAAATAACAAATAAAATCTTAAAAACAATTATTATTATCATTTGGAATAACAATTACATAGTTCACAACACACCCACACATGAATGCTTCATTTGATAGTTCCATACTCATGAGAAGTCTCTCATCTAATTACCTTGTGTCACAATGGCACACACCCCCAATCCAGGGTTACACTATTGATACCCCAATGGTACTAATCCTATATTAAGGGTCTGTTATGCATGAACAAACACCAACACCATTTATACCAAAGATTTCCATTACCAAAATAAACCACTTCAATAAAGGTGAACTAATATTAAAAACCAAAGAACAATAAATTTTAATGAAACATTTAATTTCAATAAAACATTCACTTTTATTGGAAACATATATTCCCATTTATGTGCCAAAAACCCCAAAAAAACTTCTTTTTAAAACCCATGTTTTAAAACGAAGAACCAAAGAACTCATTTAAAATCTCTAATTTTCTAGATTTCCCAATCGTCACTTAAGAAGGTTTCCAACAAGTGTTCAAAAAACAAAAAAAATCAATTTAGTACAATAAATTCAATTTTAAATCATTCCAATTATTTTTACTAAGAGGAGTTGAGAGTGAAGCCTCCTACATCAAAGGTTTTGACAAAAACCACAACAAACGAAGAACGCACCCAAAAATCGACTCTATTCTCCAAGAACCTACCTTTGATCTCTTACCCTAGATAGTTCAAGACAAATTATCATCAAAATTGGAATCCAAAAAAAATATCTACCCTTAATGGGAATAGATCTATGAAACCAAGAGAGGAGGATGAGTATATCTAAGTAGATCTAAGAAATGGATCATGAATAAAGTAGAATGATCGCATACCTCAATAATCCATCGTTGATTCATTGAGGAAAGCCTTCAGATCACCTTCAGACCAATTGTATAACCTTCTTTGGCCTTAGAAGAAATAAAATCTAGAGTTACGGTTAGTTTGGTTCAAAAATGATGGAGTTATGGAAATAAAGTGAGATCCTATTTTTAAGGATCTCATTCTTACTCCGCCCACGGGTTGACGGAACATTTAGGAAAAACGTGTGCTAACCATGTGGTAGCCACTTCCAACATGGCTTCCCCTAGAATGATTATCCAAACCATGCTCTAACCGTGCTAGAGATACTGCCTCAAAAGGTCTATTGTGCATAGTTTGGCTGCACAGTTAGGCAACCCATGTGTCTTCCATGCGACTTCAATTTAGCCCCCAAAACACTTCCAAGGTTCTCCCAACTCACCCATCCATCACCCTTAAACTTTGTAACTATAAAAAGAATCAAGTAAGTGTTAAATACCAGAAAACAGGGGTACTAAATTCTCCCCACCATTGTCTTTTCCTTCTTGAGAATGTAGAAAACCCTCACAGATCGGAAAGAGTTTTGGCCAATGCACTTTCAACTCCTTCTCACGTTCCAAAGTCTCTTCCTGAATTTGACCATGCTACTAGAAAACCCGCACTAAACCAATGATTTTTTCATGAAAGACTTTATCTTTACTATCCAAAATTTGTACTAGGATATGTGTTAATGATGTATCTGGATCTAGTTCAACGTGATCCAATCTGATCACATGGTCAGGATCAGACTGATACTTTTTCAACTAAGATACATGGAACACATTATGCACCAAACTGAACAGTGGTGGTAATTCCAATCAATACTCTACCTCTCTGACCCATTCTAGTATCTATAAAGGGCTACTGTATCTAAGAGATAACATCCCATTCTTCCAAAATCGATGATGTCCATGTCTTGGAGAGATCCTCAAGAAAACATGATCACTCACATCAAATGACAATGGCCTTCAACAGTTATCTGCATAAGATTTCTAATGACTATGAGCCATCTCTATCCTCTTTCTAATCAACTAGATCGTATTCATTGTTTCTTGGACAAGGCTTGACCCAACAAGTTATGTTTCACCTATTTCCACCTAACATAGTGGATAATGACAAGGATGGCCATACAATTCTTCAAAGGGAACCATATGTATCAAGTCCTGGTAGCTGTTATTATATAATAACTCCACTAAGGGTATATGATCTTTCTATGATCCACCAAAATCCATTACATAAGCCTGCAATATGTCTTCCAACGTCTATATCGTCCTCTCAGACTTGAAGTATTTCTGAGGATGATACGTCGTGCTCATAGTCAACTGAGTCCCAAAGGTTTCTGTAAGGATTTAAAAAAACAAGATGTGAACCTCAGATCTCTATTCAAGACTATTGAAACCAGTATTCCATGTCTCTTTTCCACTTCTTGGATATAAATTTTTGACAGATCCCCCACCATATGCATTTCACGAATTGGAATGAAATGGGCTGACTTGGTATGTCAATCCACTATCACCCAAATTGAATCATTATTCTGGACTATTCTTGGAAGACCTATAACAAAATCAATCACTATCTTCTCCCATTTTCACACTAGGATGTGTAAAGAATGCAACATACATGCAGGTCTCTAAGGCCTTGCTTTATCCTTATGAAAAGTTAAGCATCACAAGACAAAATCGACCACTTTCCTTTCCATGCGTCTCCACCAAAATCATGCCTTCAACACATTATACATATTTTATGTACCTATATGTATAGTTCATCTCAAATTGTAGTAAAAACAAAGGAGTTGTTTTTTAAAATCCATAGGTATAACCACCTGATCTATAAAACACAAAATTGAACTCCAATAATGTTTCTATCCCTTAATGGTATCCCAACCATTGAGTTTTGAACGCATAACCTGGCATTCTGCATTAGATGTTTGTGCCTCTTTTACCGAACATACCAAATCAGGAACAAGTGTAACTAAAAAGAAAACCACAACACCTCCTCGGTCTTCAAATTCCACATGCATGTTTTCTATGACCAACATCAACTATCATTCAACTAAGTCTTCTTTCGATAACTGAGAATATGACTTTCTTCCCAATGCATCTGCCAAGAAATTCCCTTTTCATGGTGTATACATGAAGTCAAATTTAAACATCTGGAGATACTCTATCTATCTTCTTTTACTAATATTTAAATATCACTATGATAAAATGTATTTCAAACATTTTTGTTCCATGAACATAGTAAACTTCTCACCAAAGAGAATATGTCTCCATGTTTTCAAAACATGGACAACTGCAGATAACTCTGAATCTGTGTTGGGTAAGTATTATCACAAACTCTCAACTACCTTGAACCATATGCAACCACATGGTCTCCTTGCATGAGAACACATTCTGACCCTAATCCTGTAGAATTATAGTACACCACATACCCCTATCCTAATTCTAGATGAATCACAATAGGTGTCGATGTAAGACATACTTTCAACTCCTAAAAAGAGTTCTGACATTCCTCTGTCCATTTAAATATAGAATTATTCATTGTTAGAGCTGTAATTGGAGAAGCTAGTTATGAGAAATCATGAACAAAGTGTTATTTATAAATAGATATACCAAGAAAACTTTTTATCTTGAAGACATTCTTTGGTGGTTTCCATGAGATAATAGCTTCTATATTTTCAGGATCAACAGAAATGCCTTTCTCAGAAATGATATGGCCAAGAAAATGCACTTATTGTATCAAAAAATCACTCTTTGATAATTTTTCATACAAATGGTGATCTCTCAAGATTTGTAGCACTGTTTCTAGGTGTTCCTCATGGTCAGACCATGTCTTTGAATACACCATGATGTCGTCCACAAACACCATAACAAACGAGTCCATATATCACTGAAATATCTGATTCATCAAATCCATGAATACCATTGGTATATTCATTATATTGAATGGAATGACTGTATATTCATAGTGGCCATATCTACTTCTGAAATCTATATTTGTAATATCTTCCTTCCGAACATGAAATTGGTTATATCTTGACCAGAAGTAAATCTTAGAGAACCACTAAGCTCCCCTTAATTGATCGAATAGATCATCAATGAATGGAAGTGGGTGTCTACTAATTATCATAACATGGTTAAGATTATGATAATCAACACACAGTAAAGGAGTTCCATCTGCTTTCTTCATGAAAAAAACTGGTGCTACCCACAGAGATGTACTTGGCTGAATGAAACCCTTTATTTCCAACTCCTCCAACTATAGTTTCAATTACCGTAACTCTATTGGTGCCATCCTATAAGATGGAAGGGAAATAGGACTAGTCCCTGGATTGATATCAATCAAAAACTCCACTTACCTTATAGGTGGAAACCCTAATAAGTTCTTAGTAAATACGTCTAGAAATTTATCCATGATTACTGGAATTTTTTTTCCCTCAATATCTTTTATTGATTACTAAGCCAACACTACCAACTGGTATAAGAATGTTCCCACTGTTGGTGCCAAAAATCTCTTTTTACCTTTCTTTACAATTCCCTATCCTCTAAATAGATGATCAATTATGTCCTTACTCATGAAACTAACTTTTCTCTTATAACATTTGATGTGAGCCTTGAATGTTTTCAACGAATCCGTACCTAGGATTACATCATAGATCCATATTCAACATCGATAAGTCAAATTTCATCTCAACTCCATCAATAATTATAGCACATGTTCTTCAACAATGGTTTGATATTATCTTTCCCTAATAAGAGTTTGTAGTTTTAATTCATAATTTCTGATTTCCAAATTTAAACATAGAAAAAGAATATAATGACAAATAATGAAATAATTTAATGCACCAGAATCTAAGATCACTTACACAAGTGTAGAATTAAAAAGAATCATACCTATCACTGTAGATGGTTTATCCTGATCATCCACAATCGTCTACTGAGCTTCATAAAATTTCTCTATTGATGTACTATTCAACTTGTTTCCATTCTAAGATTCCCTAGTTGAGGATTCATGGTATTTATAGAATCACCATGGATAGATATGATCTACTGCTGAGACTGATTCTATTGCCATCGCCCTATTGAAGCATATGATGCTTGTGACGCCTAAGAAGTGTCTTGACAACCTAACTAGGGAACACTACGACAATAGTGGTGAATATGCCCCCATCTGTTTGCAGTTATGGAATACTCTAAGTTTTTTCTTACACTCTATCTTGATGTTTTCAAGAGAAACACATTGAAAAAAACCTAATTTTCTCTTAGATCGTGGAGGAAGGTTTGCTGATCTGACCATATAATTCTGATTTCCACTCCCACCTTAGAAATAGGTGTCCCTTTTCAACTTGCTCCGAGCATTTGAGTTCCCACCATTTCTAGTAGTTTTCATAATACCTCCTCCTATAGATCTTGGGATGCCTTGTTCAGCAACAGTCACTCTGTTCAATATCTCTATATAATCCATAGTACATAGCACTACAATCTCTGATAGAATCTCATTCCTTATCTGGGATTCAAAGATGTGTTCCTTCAAGAGTGCACTCGAGGAAAATTCTGGTGAGAAGTGCACTAAATTCATGAATTCAGTTGCATACTCCATAACAGAGAGATCCTCTTGTATTAGGCTAAAAAAGTTTTTCATTTTCTGGATATTGAATGTGTGAGGATAGAATTATTTTTTGAACAATTCCTCAAGATCCTCCCATGTAAGGCCTTCATCCAATTTATCCAACACTACTAAATCCAACCATTGGAGTGAGAGATCCTTGAACATATACATCACTAGCTTGACCTTTATCTTTACCAGTGTGTTGATGAACTCGAAGATACAATTCTTCGTAATTAGACACACCTCTACCTTCTCGGGTTCTACATCACCCCAAAAGTTAGGTGGATTCTACTTCATGAAATAGATGGTAAGATCCACATGCCCTAGATCATTCCTCAAGTTCCCCATATCCAAATCTAGAAAATCTTGGACAATACTATTAACCCACTCTTGGTTCACTCAGGGTTTAGGGGAAACCACATTCTCCACATCCTCTTTAGGTTGGTTTTGACGATGCCTACCAGGTTCCATTTTCTAAACCAACAACACACTCCATCAATATCACTTTTTAGTAACTGGTGGCTTAGCATTTCCAATTCTATCACATCAACTTTCAAAACATTATTTTCCAAAAACAACATTTATATATTCAACCATTCTTGAAATATTCATTCATCCTTTTGAAAATCAAATCACTTTCAAAATACACCAAATATATACTTTTCAAAATCATTAATTTGAAAACAAAGTATGCATTTTTCAAAAAATTACACCTTTTATAAAAAATAATTAATCATCACTCCAAATGAAATATGCAATCCTAGTGGTAATTCATTCCTCTACAATTCATGTCATGATCGTTTCATTCGCTAAACCCAAGACAATGAGGTTCCAAGATCTTAGAAGTGTTTCCAAAACACTTATGTACCCAACTCCCTGGTAACTTCATGTTTAACAGAAAAGGGTTAGTTACATCCTTTTATGAAGTACATTTCTAGTTCAGACAATCTTACTCGTATCTAAGATTCCAACCCAATGAATAAACAAAAATAAATTTCAACTCCAAGACCAAGAACACTGATGAATACTTGTTAGGAAAGGACTAAACAAGATGATAACATTTTTACCATAATGGAACGACCAGATTGATACCATTTGTAATGACTCGCCAAATCTCATTGGCTTGATAGTACAACGAGTCATTAATTGGACTTAAGATACATCCCCAAGATATCAAAGGTTGGAAATAAATGTCATAGGTTTAAAATACATGTGGGGGTGATTTACCCTAAAATAAATATCCTAATAAACTAATAATTCATAACCAAACCATTCTATAAATTATTAATGAACAAAAGAAGGAAACTAAACAACTTCATGTATCTCAAAACCACATAAAAGTGTAAAACAGATGAAGACCAAACTAGTGTCAATGTATATAGTGTATAAAGTACTAAAAACTCTAAAGAGACCATAAGACTCCATGCACCATGAGATCCAAGCTCCAAAATCACCAAATATCCCAAGTATCATGAGGTAGTGATAAAAATGTGGGAAACGTTGCCTTTGTACATGTCCCAGAAGATAGAATATACAAAATCACCAAAGTTCCAAAGAAGGGTTGAGTATAAAGCTCAGTAGTTTTTTCCCAACGACTTCCCTACTCATGCCACTAGGATAGAATGGTTATCACATTATATAAAATAGTTTATATAAAGAAATTTTCCAGAACAATTTATAACCAAATATAAACAAGTTCGAAACCCATTTATAACCAAGTGAAAAAATATTAAATTAAACCAATTTCCCGTAAGTTATTTTTCCTAAAAAATAACTAATCAAATCTTAAATCCAATTCTTATTATCATTTATCATAACCATTCCATATTTCATAACACACCCACAAATGCATGCTTCGTTTGATGGTTCCATACTCATTAGCAATCTCTAATCCAATTACCATGTGTCCCAATGACATGTGCCCCCAATACAGGGTCACACACACATTTTACTCCAATGGTACTTTTCCCTTATTAAGGTATATTTAAGAATCAACCCACACCAACCCCATTTATGCCAAGTATTTCCATTAGAAAAATAAACCACTTCAATAAAACTGAGCTTTTATTGAAAAGAAAAGCACAACCAATTTCAAAGAAATATTTCATTTCAATACAACTTCCCATTTTATTAAAAACATCTAATCCCATTTATGTTTCAACAATCTAGAAGAAGTCCCCTCTTTAAAACCCATGTTTTAAAACCAAGAACCAGAGCACTTATTCAAAATCCCCAATTTTTCAGATTTCCCAACTGTCACTCAAGATGGTCTCAATGAAGTTTTAAACAACCAAATTACAATAAATTCAACACAATAAATTCAATTTGAATGAATTATAATCAGTTATACTAAGAGGATTTGAGTTTGAAGCCTCCTACCTAAAAGGTTTTGACAAAAACCACAACGAACGAAGAACGCACAAGAAAACTGGGTCTATTCTCCAAGAACATGCATTAGATCTCTACTCCTAACCATATCAAGACAAATTATCATCATAATTGGAATCGAACAACATATATCTACCCATAATGTTCATATATATGAAAAACTATGAGGGGAGGAGAAGTAGATCTAAGTAGATCTAAAAATCCAATTAAGAATGAAGAAGAATGATCAGATGCCTCAGGAATCTTGCTTCAATTATCAAAGGAAAGCCTTCGGATCACCTTCAAACTGATGGGATAGCCTTTTGGCCATAGTAGAATCCAAATCCCGAGTTAGGGTCTGTTTTGATCATAAAAGATGGAGTTATGGAAAAGACTATTGAGATCCCATTTTTAAGGATCTCATTCTGACTCCATACAGGGCTTGACTATACATTATGGAAAACGATGCACTAACCATGTGGTAGACACTTCCCGCATGACATCCCCTTACATGGTTTCCCAAAACATGCTCCAATAATGCTAGAGCTACTTCCTCAAGGGGACTTCTCCACGCAGTTTGGTTTCACGATTAGGAAAATTGTGTGATACACGTACGACTTCAATTTAGCCCCCAAAACACTTCCAAAGTTCTCCCAACTACCCAATACATATATCTTACACATTATAACCAAAAATATCATCATATAAGGGTTACATATTGTAAACTAGGGGGTACTAAATCAATGGTATGATATCCTTATATTCATCTTGATCTTATTGGTGTGTAGTACCTCAGGTGTGTGATTTTAATTCCTATTGAGTTGTGTCTCTAAATGTTAAAGATGGATCCTTGAGTTCAGACCCACCAAGTGTATTTTCTTGGGAATTTTTGAAACAGAGTGCCTAGTTATAAACATTGATTCCCTAGTGTAACATAATCATGGTTTCATTGGAGATGTTCCTTGGAACCAGATTGATCTATGATACCTCCTCTATGTTCAGAGATTGATGTAGGATAAGGAAGTTAGGGTCTACCAGAGTTGTCTCATTAAAAACCAAGTCTCAACATGGATCCTTTTTTTACCATATCCTATTATTATTCTTACTAATTTAATTATATGTTTTACATTATTATGATTTACATTTATGGACTATATTCTTATTAAACACCATTGGTAGTGTCCTACTAAGTTGTACACACACCTTATTCGGACCATCATTTGTTACCTAACTAGATTTTAGGGATGCATATATGGATAAATGTAAGATCCCTAATGTTTATTCATCATTGTATGACTATGATGGAGCTTGGAAGCTGGGAGTCCGAAAATATCTCGAGACTTTTAGGTTTTTTTCTTTTTCCCTTTTTCTCTTTTATTTACTTTTTGGATAGTTGTACTTGAGATTACTAATGTGTATGCTTCCATGTTTTATATATATCATCACTATGATATTTCATGGTTTATGATTTAATTCTTTGTCACTTTTGGTTTCTATCTAGATAGGATGTGTATGATGTTTCCATTATTTAATTTGTTTTAGGCTCTATCTAGATCTTATATTCTCCCCCATTGTACCACCTATGGACCCTCACTACTTTTTGACAGCCCTTTTCATATGGGGAGGTGAACTTGAGACTTTTTAGTGAATCATCTCAGGGCTCCAGTTAAATGGATCCTAGGTTAGGGTGTAAGAAAATATATATTGGTAATTTTTAATAATGTGAGGATTTAATATGAGAGAACATTGGGAATTAATTCAAAGGGAATTGTGACTAGAGGAAATGTTGGAGCGAGAATGTAGTGTCATGATTGAACTTGATGTTATGTTGTCCCCAGAGTAGGATATGTCATTGTAGAATTTTCAATTCCCTAAAATCATATTATCACAATACAAAGTGTGTTAGAGGGAATTTTTACTTTGTGTATGTTTTCAACACTATGTTGTCAGTTCAATGTATCATGTGTCAGCTTGTTGATTCTACGTTACTAGATCATGCCTTCTTAAGTGTCTCTATATAGATATGTTTGTACCTAAATTAATTTTCTGTTTTAATTTTGGAATCCATTTCCTTATATATAAACTCTAAAGAGTGTCTACCATGACCCATTGGTTTGGTTATGCCTTATGAACTGTGGGGATGAGACTACATTTTCAAAGGAATGTATTTCCATGTTCTAGTGGAAACTACATTGGTTTCCAAGCATATCCATAACCCTATAAATATATAATTAAATATTTTATCCAAAATAAATAATGAAAATAAATATTGAATGATTAAATTAATTAATTAGTGGAAATTACATATGTTATATGATTAAATTAAAAATTAAATGTATTTGGGTAAAGAAGAAGTTTATCCAAAGATAGTGTTTTGAAAATATACTATAAATAACCTGAAATATCCATTAAAGTTATTGTTACCAAATTTCAAAATGTAAAACCCTAATACATGGGAAGCCGAATGTAAATTTTTTATTTTGGAAATTCATATACATAAATTATCCCAAAATTATAGGAAAATTTAACAAAAAAATTATGGATAGTCAAACATATCTCCATCAATGTACCACTTTCACTAAAGCCTAAAAGTCATTTTTTATTTCAAATTATATTTTATTCTATGTAACAACATTTGAGAACATATACAAAAATCCTTTTACATATTCCGAAAAAATAGAAAGTTATAACTATTATCACCTACTATAACATCATATGTAATACATTATGAATAACCATCCAAAACTCATTTTGTATAAAATATAAAACACTTTTATAGAAACTCTATGTAATTTCAATAAATATTAATCCATATTAAATAAAACACAAGTAAATAACCTATCATTATTTATATTATTGAAACCAATTAGAAGTTCTCTAATCTATAAATGTAATAAAAGTGGAGTCTCATGCAAAGCATCAATACTACTTATGCTAAAAATGTATCTATAATAATATCTATCAATTAAATATATCCCTCTACCTATGTATAATAGTTATACTATATAAAAGTTTGTAAAATAATATAATTCCATTGTAAAATACATCAAGTAACCATGAGATAGGGAGTAATTCAATCCGGTATAGACACTCATATGTTCTAGATTCTCCCAGTATATACTGACCAGATAGATGGACACATCACATGTCATTCACCCTAATGGATGGGAACATAAATTTTTCCTCATCCTAATTGATAAGAACAAATCATATTTTGTATCTAGGTATAACCATATAATACTTTTTTGTATCTCAAGCAGGGGCTCGTATGATTTGCACGTCATATAAGAGAGCAAATACCATCTTAGTTGAACCTCAACTGATGGCATGATCAGCAACATAACCTACCACCCCCTAATGATCTCAACATCAAGGCTAGCATAAGTAGGGTATCAATGTATAAAGGTTCCCATGTTATATTTCTCGTATAACCATAGTTACTATGATTTAATATGAAACATACACCATGGGAATAATAAATACACAGTGTATAACACCCATTGTGGTGTATTTGTTTGTTCATCTTGTGCACCATACTCATTTTGTGTCTTGTGAGTATATTTCATATCTCTATACCAGAATCTTAACCACATTTACCCTAAAATTTTATCACAACCTATAATACTACATTAGAAACATCATTTTGTGATAACTCTTTGTTATACTATGATAAATTAATTATCATTTAACTTCATGATTATACACATCCAACACAAAATAATGATAAGGTGGTTGTTTTATTTTTATTACATGGTCTATTTTATATTATTAATCTCATTTGATAATACTAATAAAAGTGAGATGACCCAAGCATGATATAAATATATTTTACATCATTTAACATTTTTATACATAATAACTAAAAAATATAGAACACTCTTATAACATAATGTTTTAGTGTATTTAGAAATTAAAAGTATAATCATGTTATTTTACAACACAATATAAATTTATTTCATGATATTTTCCCACACTCAAATCCCATCTTGAAATATCATACTTAATACTCTTCTTCACTTCCTAGGAAAATAGAAAATATAAGAAAATGGTGAGCTCAAACACTCAATAAGAGATAAAACATAATGACTAAAAGATTAATTATCATTAGATCATAAATATGTAAGGAATAAAAACATGGAATAAATGACTTGACTAATGGAATAAGATCATGAAATTATAAGAATTGGTCAGAAGGAATTATCGAATAATCATCGATCAAGGTATGTGGACTTTGTTTTATAAGAGAATCATTATAAAAGAATGACATGTTCCATAGAATAATAATGTAAAATCAATTATCATACACCATATTTACCTAAACTAGGAATGTGGTATGACATTGGAATGTGACATATACATAATCATAGTGTATCATAAACATATTTCCAAGTTACCAATAATATATCTACCTCATAGTGTATTTGTCTAACCACCTATGTCTTATAATATAATGTAATACACTAACCACTAATTTCCCATAACACAGTGGATTGGGTTAACCACATGTGTCCCGTAGCATAGAAATCTCCTAAGATATAAAGCTTTACCCAATTCATTATATTTTTATACACTTCTATATACACTTATTGCGTAATTATAAATCCATACATATTTTCTCTGAATGAAATCAATCATACAACATATATTAATTAACCCATTTAAATAAAATGTGTTTGAAAACATATTGATAAGGTATCACTTGAGAAATAATTAAGAAATAGATCCAATGAAACTAAAAATCCAATAACCAAAAAGAAACATATCGTAAGATCATCTATATGATAATACAAGAAAGATATGAAATATTAATAGATTAATAATCCTATAGATAAAGAGAGTAAAATGGAAGATAAATTATGAAAATTGTTTTCCTAGGTTTTTCTTAATGTTTTCATAAAATCAAAGATATAATCCACTTTCAAAATAATTATAAAGTGAAAAAAATAAATTCAAAACATTAATTTAATAATAATTTTAATAATAATGGATCCTTGAAATAAAATAAATTTAAATTATCAAAAACATGAATTTAAATATATAAAATTAAATATAATTTGAGATAATTACTTTTAAAGAATTTTTTTAATAGTTTTAAAGTAAACTATATTGATTAAATGGATATAGAATATTTTTTTCATGAATAGTGTTAGAGGGAAATATGAAATATATATAATTTAATTCATATTTAAATTTAAAAAAAAGTTAAATAAAAATTAGTTATTAAATATATGTATATTTTAGAGAAATACAAAAATAAGAGTATAAGTTTTCCTTTACACTGATGTATTTCAGGAGCTAAGAATCAATAAAAAATAATATATTGATAAGGAAATGAAATAATGCCACAATTTAAATATAAAATAAAATATGGGATATAAAATGGGTATAATATATAAAAAATATAATAACATAGGCAATTAATAAAGATTATGAATCAATGAAAATAGGTTGAGACATAGAAACCCTTACTTAGGATTCTAACTGTATCAAATGTGATCTAACTACTTGTAAAATAAAAATAGGTTTATTATTAATATATATAATAACCTGATTTATATTTATTTTACTTAATACCATTCATTCATATATTTTTATTATCTATTTATTAATCATATATAGTTAATATTACTCGTCGTGTGTTAACTATTCCATTTGTTCCACACTTGCTTTGGTATAACATTTTTAGTCCTTTCTCATTGATAATGTTTTATTAACCATAGGAATGTTCATAGAGGTTGTATATATGTTTTGGATATAATTATATAGTCCTTTCATTATTTCTTGGATGTCAAGGTAACAGTTTGTGGAGAATTGTTTGAAATTCTCCTTCTTTGAATATTAAATCAATAAAAATGATTTTATTGATGAATATAATTTTATATATTTTCATTAAATAATTGATAAAATAACATTATTTACTTATTAATACCATACATTATAATAATTTATGTTTTTATAATCATTAATAAGGAAAATATTATAGCATCATTCGTGAAAGTAGTTAAAAAACCTAAAAAATGTGATAGAGTTTAACATTTGAGTATTATACTATTTATTTACAAATATCATTATAATAAAATGATAATGATATTATTTTTATCATATTATAGTGATAAATTATATTTATTAAAGAGTAGGATGATAATATAAAATTAAAACAAACAAATGATGATGTTACTTACTATTTCAAAAATTGATCTCCTTTGGAAATTATATTTTGGTCGTGAAGGATTTGAAAATCCTTCATGAGACTAAGGGATAAAAATGAGTGATAGGATTATTGGGGAGTTAAATTAGTAATATATTTTATATAAATACAAATAGTATGTTTCTTTTCTATTTTTGGTTGGAGGTTCTTTTTATAGGTGAGTTTGAGTTGCATATTCACAAATACTCATTTCTAGATGTATAGGGAATGAAAAATTATAAGGAAATTAACATAAAATTTACAAACAAATATGATATTACATTTATTCCCTCATAAATTTAAATTAGATATAATATTGATTTAAATTTTATGACTTTACTCATTATTTTATCCCTTTTACCTCATTTTACCTTTTACCGTGGTAACTCGATTTGTACCTGAGTACCTTATTTTTTTCCCACAAATGTAATTGTCTCTAATACATAATTTCAAAATTCTGATTCCAAATATCAAATATATTTTATTAAATTAAATTTATAAATAGGAAAAAAAATAAAAAAAAACTTATAATTCATAAATATAATTTTAGAAAAACATATTTTTAATAATTAAATGATTTTATTATTAATTCATATTAATTAATAATAATTCCATTTATGTCAATTAATTTATTTATATATAATAAATTTTATTAAATTCCATATTACAAATGTTATAAATTTAACATTAAAATAAAAAATATAACATATAATACAAGTATTTTTTAAAATTCAACATTCATCATTAACTATAAATAATTTTAAAAAATACTTATAATTCCTTAATTATATATTTGTTGTTATTTAAATTTTTAATAATAATTCCTTGAATTATATTAATCAATATTATTAAAATCATTAGTTAAATTAAAAAAAATAAAAATACATAATGCATACAAATAATTTCTTTAAAATAAAATATATTTTTACAAATGAATTTGTATCTGTTTATTTTTTCCAATATTATTTATTATATTTTAATTAGATACCAATTATAATATTTCAAATATATTATTAACCTTCACATGAAAATTATAAAATTTTCAATATACATGTTGCAAAATTGTATATCCAATGACCGTATATCCAACCACCCTATATTTAATGTCCATAAAACATTCATATCACAATAATATGTTCCTATATATATCCATCAATAGTTCACTATAATTATTCATCATATTTACTTCCACAACATGTCTACTATATTTATAATTTTTTACATTTTTTCTATAGAAATAATCGATAGTATGATCTCCATGAATGACTACAAAGATGGATACTACTAGATTGTAGTCTTGTTAGTTAATTTTGGTTTTTTTTCTGTTATAATTATCATAATTAATGTTCATTTATTTTTCATTTAATTTATTCAATATTATTTTCTATTATTCTAATTTCATGAAATAATTCATTATTCATTATTTTTCATTGGGGTTTATAGAATAAGTTATTAAACATTTTGAATAGAAATTGATTCTAAAAATTTGGGTTGATACATTTTTACCCCCTTTAAAATGATTTCCTTAAAAATTTTATTACTCAAACAATAGTTAAGGGTAATTTTATCTCATTACATCTCTTGGATTCCACATAGATTCCTTAAACTTGTGATATCTTCACATAACATTGACTATGTGGGTGGTCTTTTTCCATTGTACTTTATCTCTATAATCCAAGATCATCCTGAATTGTTCCTTAAAAGATGGATCATTCTCTAGTTTTATAACCTCTATGGTCAATGAATGTGATGGTTATAATATATACTTCCTTAAAATTTATACATGGATTTATTCATTCACAAGTGATGGTTTTTGTAGAAGCACCAATTGATATGCTATATTCCTCATGGGATCAATAATATTTAAGTAGTTGATGTATATATGGATTAACATTCCCTACTTTATGAATCTAATAATCCTTCTTCCTAATGATATTCAATGGATTACCTTTTATTTATGTTGAAACCTCATATCCCATTAATAATTTTAATTGTATATCTTCTATCAACTTTGTACTAATTTAATATTTCATTGAATGGTTTAAACCTAATATTTATTTTATTGAGTTTGATATAATCCCAATAACTATCACTCTATAGCTTTATATTAAGAGTTTTAAGATCTACGTCTCCTCCTATACAAATCCTATTTGGGTGGAAATTATTTTTATATGATAACTTGATCAACGGAACATAATAATCTCATCCTCATTTAAAATCCATTGATAAATATACCCACATATCATTCATATTTTTAATTGTCCTTTTGGATTAACTATTAGTTTTATAATGATAAGTAGGGCTAAATAACCATTCTATTTCAATTTCTTGTCTAAAACTTATCTTGAAATTTAATATTATCCTTTTATATTGATCAGATATAACTAAAATTTTTACTCCATGCATTATTTCCAATTCTTTTATGTATATCATAGTAAGTTTATCAATTGAGAAATCCTCTGAAATAATAATAAAGTAAATAAAATTTATAACTTTATCAAGTCAAACCCAAATAAAAATTTTATCTTTAAAGGTCATGGGAAGATTTGTGATGAAATATATGGGGATTTTATCCCATGGGTATGGGTAATAGTTTAATTTTACCCTTAGTATATGTTTGTTTTGATTTAACTTGAGGTTAGATAAAGCATCATGATGTATACTCTGCAATCTCCCTCTTTATGTTGTCCCACTAAAAATTTTCTTTTTGTTCTGGATACATCTTTGTGTTTTTTTTGTTGAATATAGAATTATGATCTATATGTATCATCCAAAAACTCTTTCTTGGGTTTTTTCATGGAAGGGACCCATATTTAGGTTAAAAATATTATAAATATATATTTGTCAAGGTTAAACTATATATTATTCCCTACCTTTTTTAGTTATATAACTACCTTTTGTGCCTCTTTGATCTTCATATGGATGGATGGTTAAGAAATCGTTTGTTAAAGATAAAATTCCATCCCTACCTTTATGGTGTCCATTTCTATACTTCTATTATCGATGAATATTAGGTATTTTAACCCTAATTATAGATAAGGTATCATGATACTTTATTCAAAAAAACACAAACCACCTTATTTTTCTTCCTGGAAAGGATTGTATTGATCAATCATAATCATTAATCAACTTTAAAAATCTCCTTTGGTGTATTCACAACTCCTTCTATGTGAATATATAATTTAATATGTTATGGTAAGTATCTATATCACACATCCCCACATAAATACAATTCCTATAAATAATTACTATAAATATTGCCATTTCTATGTATAGATCATGGGTTGGAAAACTTTTCTCATGAACCTTGAATTGGAATGATTCATAGGATAATAATATTGAACTTTTCATGAGAACATAATCCAATCCCTTCTTTAAAGCATCACTACATATTTTAAGTCATTTTTTACTACAAGGTAGTGTGATTACTAGTGTAGTGACCAACCTCTATTTAGGCTACTTAAAATTTTCTTCTCATTTTTTTCTAAATAAACACTATTCAATTTTATATTAACTTATTTAGTGGATTTGAAAATCCTAATAAATTTCTCAAAAAGCACCAAAAATATCTCTCCAATCTAAGAAAACTAAGGATCTTTTATTACATATGTTGTGATTGATCATTATTTAATCACCTCTATATTTGAAGGATCCATAGTTATACCCTCTTCTTTGATTACATAACCCAATCAGGATAGTTTTCCACCCAAAATTTACACTTGATTATTTTTTTCTGAAATGTATACCTTTTTACAGTTTTCATAATAGCCATTAAATTCTTTTCAAGTTCTTCTTTACTCTTAGAATATGTGATAATATCATCAATAAATACTACCTGAAAATTATCTATTTAGTCTCTCAATAATTTATTCATTAAATCCATGAAGATAACAGGTGAATTTGTATGTCTAAAATAATTACAATGAATTCACATTATCCATATCATGAATAGGAATTTTTCTTGTGTATATTTTCCCTTTTTACCCTTATTTTATGAAATCTAAATTGAAGATTTTCCTTTATGAATTATTGATATCCTCTAAGTTGATCAAACAAGTCATTGATATGGGGCAGAGGATACTTTTTCTTGATTGTGACATTGTTAAGATCATGATTATAAATTATAATATTCATTTACTCATCCTTAATCTAAATAAAGAGGACTCGTGCACCCCTTACTAAATCACTTAAGCCTATAAAACCCATGCCCAAATTCTCTATTATTTTCTTCTTTAATTTCACCAAGTGAATGAGGTCCATTATTTAAGGACATGATAATATAATTATACATCAAATATGTGTTCAATTGAAAACTAAACATCATGGTATGGGGGAGAGATTAAGAAACTCTTTAGAAAATAAATTAGTGTATTCCCATATAATTAGAATATGTTGAAGTTAGAGTTTCTCACAAACTATTTGAGCTAAATATTATTCATTATTAGGTATAAATATCAATATCAAAGAATTAGGTGAAAAAGTAAATATATAATCATCCTTATATCGATATATAATTGAATAATGATTTTGCACATGAAATAAGATTTCTCAATCCTGATATCTGATATGATATCTATACAAATAGAGTTAATCCATCCCTAATATCATGTTCAATTATACTAAGGGAATAAAAAATATATTTGGAAGAAGTGTCTTCCCACAATCATAAATCAAAGATTAGTTACATAATTCCACTGAGTGTTTTTAATGATAACATGTTATCAACTCTTTTATGTGGTGAATCATAAATCATAAAAAAATGTGTAAGATATACACAAGTGTGAAGGATCATAATAAAGAATATTTTTTTAGTTATTGAGTGTATAATAATGATAACTTTAACCAATTTATTTTCTTTATTTACTTCAGTGGTAGTTATTTCATAACATTTTCTTTTCTCCCTTTTTTTATAGGAGACATTGATTTCCATCATTAACCCTTAGATTGACGCATTTTCTATATAGTTCCAAAATTACTTACATTAGATACGTTAAATTGGAGGTGTATTAGGTGGGAGTTTCTTATCCTCCATTGTGTTAATCAGCCTCTTAATATTTATTCAACAATCATATACATGTTTGGATACTCTTCTACTCTTTATAAATTTCCCCATTGGATTGAGGAAATTTCTAGGGTGATTCTTCCCATATATTTAGTATATAAGAAGTTGAACCATACTTATTACATCAACTTTATCACTAGAAGTTATGTGAAATTTTATTATCATTTTTTTATTACAAAATCTATGAGAATAATGTGAGTCTCAAATTTCTATTTCCACCCTAAGTAACATTGAACAATTTCTTCATGGATTCAAAATTTTCTCATCACTAATGCTTTTCAATGACATGATATTAAAAAACTAAATAAATGGTTGATTTTGTTTTCATTATCTATGTTAAAATTGGTGGTGTACCTTAAATTTATCATGAATTTTTTTAGGAACTAATTAATTATACTTTTATTTATTTATGTCCAATGAATTCTTGCTCCATTTTTATATGATGATTTCAAGGAAAATATTTTATTGAAAAATATTTTCCACAACTAGTCTTGTTTTATAGAGTTAATTTCTTATTTTTTCCCTTGTTTTCTTAATAAAATTACACAATTGTCCCACTTCACCTACCAAATTTAAAATATCCAAAACAACTTTTTCATACAAGGAGAATTGAATAATGTAAAATATATTTTCTTTCATGTTAATCCATTACTCAAAAATCTAGTAGATTGAATGATCCACTAAAGGATGGTGGTCATTTTCACATGAAGTACTCAAATGAAATGTGTTCTATCTTTAGTGTACTTTTTTGATTGAAATGAATTAGGTTATTAGTCATAACATAATATAACATATCCATTAAATTTAATACACCAAATATTATCCTATTAAGTTTCTCATTGGTGAAATCATCACATTTAATATTTCATTCATTGATACTCAATTCCTTCTAATTACATTCATTTACTAAAACCAAAATGGTTTAAATGAGTAATAATAAAAAATATATTTTGAAAATCATAGTAAAATACATATTAATATTAAAAAATCAATTTTAATATGTATTATACTATGAAACATTTATTTCAAACTATAATACTTTCAGTTCAACCTGGGTTAATTTGAGATTAATTTTCTTATATTTCATAACCAAATACATAAAATTAACTGAAAATGGATATTATACAAAATTAGATGACCAAAACATGATATACATATATTTTACATCATTTAACATGATTAAACAAAATAAATCATAAATAAAGATCACTCATATAACCCAAATGTATAGTGTATTTATATATTATCTACATAACCTTATTATTTAAAAATACTCCATTAATTTCTTCAATATTATATCCTCACACTAGATTCAATTTCAAAAATATTATATATAATACTCCTCTTCATTATATATGAAAATATGAAACATAAGAAAAGGGTGAGATGAAATGCTCCGTAAGGGGAAAATATAATGAGATAAAGAGGACTTATCGTTAGGATATAAAATGTGAGGAAAATAAGTGTGAAAGAAATGGAATGATTAATGGGATAAGAACATTAAATCATAATAAGTGATTTTAAGGAAAGATATATTAATTATAGATCAATTCATAGTAACATATAACCATAAAAGGATCATCCTAAAATAATAACATATATCATTTCATAATAATGTTAAGTCAATAATAATGAACCAAGGTGACATAAATTAGGAATATGGAATCAAAAGGGAATGTAGAACAAACATACTCGTAGGATATTATAAAAATGTATTAATATTAATAACTAAGACATTCAAATCATATTGTACTAGGATAACCACATATGTCCCGCAACATAATGGAAGGGGTTAACCACCCATGTCCCATAACATAGTGTACTAGAAAAACCACTCATATCTTACAACATAATAATCTCATGAGATATAAAGATCTACCCAATTCATTAAGGGCCCATATAATTTTTGACCCACCCATCACATAAAAATAAATCTACATAATTGTATAAAAAATAAATCATTAATTATAGTATGATTAACCTAGGTAAATAAAAAGTGGTTATAAAATATTTTAATAAGGTATTACCTAAGAAGAAATTTGGAATTGCATCTGATGATACCCAAAATTTAATCACAAAAAAATTTCATAAGATAATTTATAGGGTGATACATTATTTATATGAAATATTCATAGATGAAGAATTGTATAGACAAATAAAGGAAAATATAAGATAAATCATACAAACATTTTTCTAAAAATTTTAGTTATGTTGCCATAAAATCAAATATATAATTTACTTTCAAAATCATTTTTAAAAGTGAAAAAAATCATTTTAAAATTTTATTTTGATAAAAAAATTTCCAAATAAAGGATCCTTGAAAAGAAATGAAGCTAATTAGAAGAAATATGGATTGAATGATAAGAACGAGTATTTATGTTGAAATAAATTATTTTCAAGTATTGTTTACTTGTTTTCTGGTAACACATATCAATAAAATGGATGTAACATATCCTTTTGAATATAGATAAAAAGAAATAAAAATGTTATATAAGATAATAAATATATTTATTTCCTAAAAAATAAAAAATAATAATAATATTTGTGGTACGATATAATGATGATTTGGAAGAGAAATACCCAAAATAAAGATTGGATGTTTTCCTTTATAAGGACATGTTTCCTAAAGTAAGAATCAATCAAAAATAATAATTTTATAAAAAAATTAAAATTCACTATAAAGAAATATAAAATAAAATATTAGATAAAAAATGATCAAAATATATCAACATTAGAAGAATATTGTCAAATAATAAAGTGTATAGCTCAATGTAAATAGATTTGGTTAAGAAAAATTCGTACCTTGGATTCAAACCTGTTCGATCATGATCTATATCCCTTTATAATAAAATTATATTATTTATTCATATATATTATAAACTTATTTATTTTTATTTTACATAATACAATTAATTTTTATTTTTTATTGTCCATTTATTAATCACTCATAGTTTATATTAATCATCAAGTGTATATTGTTCTATATGTTTCATGCTTACTTTGGCATGGTGGTTTTTGTCCATGATAATTTATCATCAATTCCTAATATTCCTAGTTTTTAGGGAGTTTATATAGATGTTGTTGACATTTTTATATAGACCTATGATTATTAAATGGATGTTATGATAATTGTTGGTAGAGAATAGTTTGAAATCTTCCTTTTTTTAAATATTGAATCAATACAAAAAAGAATTGATTTTCTTAATGAATATAATTATATATATTTTCATTATTGGATTGAAAATATAACTTTAATTAATCATTAATACCATATATTAAAAATATATATGTTTTAATAATCATACATAAAAAAATATTATAGCTTCATTCATGTATGTGGTTAAATTGACCCAAACAAGAACATACTATAATTTAAAAGATGAGTATGGTATTATATACTTATAATATATTTATAATGATATTATTTACATTATATAAGATTCATTAATTATATGTGATATTGTTTTGTATGAGAAGATAAATGGATAAGAGACAAATGGTGTTGTTACTTATTATGTAGGAACTTGAACTTCTTTGGAAATCTTCTTTTGTTTTGAAGGATTTAGAGATTCCTCTAGAGATTGTGATCCTAAAAAATGAGATATTCTGATAAGGTGGGTAAATTGGGTATATATTTGGGAGTAAATAAAAAAGAGAGGTGTGGTTTAGAGTGGCTGGAGGAGGGGGTCCTTGTACAGGTGAGTTTTAGGGACATATTTACAAATACCCATTCCATAATGAATAAGGTGTGTAATTTTATAAGAAAAGTGGATCAGAATAAAAAGTGGGGAATATGGGTCATTCATTCACTCTTCCAATTTTTTTAGATAATATTTATGCATATTTTATTACATAAATACTTATTTTAAGCCTTTTATATCATTTTACTTTTTACCATGGTAACTCACTTTTTACCTTAGTAACTTATTTTTTTCCCAAAAATGAAATTGAATCAATCGTATAATTTTTATAAGTTTATTAAAAAAATTAAATACATTTAATTGAATCAAATTTATAAAAAAAATAAAAAAAATAAAAAAAATGTATAATGCATAAAAATACTTTTTGTAAATGTATCTTATAAACCATTAAATGATTTTATTCTTATTTCATACCAATTAATAATAATCAAATGAATATTAACTAATTATATATATATAATACAATTATATAAATTTCACAATCTAAATGAGATAAATTTAACCTTTAAATAAAAATATACAATATATAATAAAAATAATGTTTTTAAATAAAACATATTTTATTTCCCTTGAATACATAAATATTTATTAATTATTATTTTTTAATTTTTTCTCAAGTTTTATTTAAATATTTTACTAGTCATTCCTTGAATTTTATAAATCCATTTTATTAGAATTATTCTTTAAAATTAAATAATTTATTAAAAATGCTCAATGTATGCATATAATTTCTTTAAAATAAAAATATTTTCAAAAATAAATCATTATATTATTATTTTATTCTTATATTTTTTATTATATTTTAATTATATGTCAAATATTTTTATTTATTAAACATTAGTAGATTTTACAAACTAATTATAAAATAATTAATATACCTATTGGATAAATTTATACCCAACGACCATATTTCCAATGACCATATATCTAATGGAAATATAACCAATTAATATCTAACAATAATATTACCCTATTATTTTATTGTATAGACCCCTAAAAACTTCTCTAAAATTATTTAATCTATTTACCATGATACCATTTCAGCCTTATTTATAATTTTCTTCATTTTTTTATAATATCATTAGCAGTATGATCATTATCAGGAAACCATGATGGTGAATAATATAATATTTTAGTATTTTTATTTACTTGTTGTTTCATCCTTAATTAAACAAGGAATTTTTTATATTATTTTAACATAATATGTAATGAAAATTATTGACATTATTGATGGAAAATTTATACACTAAATATGGGTTTTTAAAATAAAAAAACATAAACAATCATCTAATCATATCCATAATGATAGGTTATAATAGAGGGCTTATGTTTTCTACAATTTTTGGGTTTTATAAATCCTATTACATCTCTATGAAATTCCTACCACCCCTCTTTTTGACCGCCAAATAAATGTCCCACTAAACTCCATTTGTGAGTAACATCTATATAGAAATATTTTTTGAATAATGGTGAGACTTAGAATAATATTCCTAATGTTAAACTCTTTCAAGATGTATTAAAACTTATTTACTTCACAAAATTATAATTTTACAATGTTAATAACTTCCATTGTCTACTGAAAACTCTTTCTATGTTCATAATAATCATCTAAGAACTTTTTTATTCAACATTTTCATTGATTTAATTTTTAATCAAATATAAATTTGTATATTAAAATATTTCAATACCAATACATTATAAACTCTTTTATAATTTAAAATTACTTTCACATTGAATTATTTAGGTTTAATATTTTAGTTTTTATACATCAAACTTCTCTAAATCCAATCATACTTCCACAACCCCATTAGAAACAGTATTTTCTTAAAATTATTATGATAATAAATAAAAATTACTTTATGTTTTGGAAATAATATATACTCTATTAAGTGGTAATATTTAACAATTAAACTATTGAAAAACATTTCCTTTATAGTATTCTTTTTATTTTAGAGAAATAATTTAAAATGAAGATTTTATTTTTATAAATATACTACTAAATTATTAAAGAAACTCATTCCACAATATTTTTATAAATAAATTCGATAAAATTTTTTATCCTAGATAAAACTCCATTTATCCTTATTTTATTTTCAATCCATGATATGGAACCAATTCCAACCCTAACCATGTGTATCAAAATAATCATCTCATTTATTTCTAACAACAATTGTGTAAATTAACTACCGTTATCACATAATATGAAAAACATATGAGAATACATGATATTTATTTTATCCCCTAGATCTCTTAAAGTTGTCTATTGTGTCCAAATACTAGATTTAACACCACTTATCATTATTTTATGAATGCACACTTCAAGCTCCAATCATCAAATCTTCATTAATTTTGAGCTTCTATACATATTCATAACAACTTTTTCTTGTATAGTAGTTTCAAATACCCTTCAGAAACTAAGAATTGATTTTTATTGAATTAATAATTGAAGCTGAATATCTAAAAAAATTCATAAACCCATTTAGGTATTCTGATCAATTCCATCAATACTAGAAACAATACCCTTATTCATGTTTCCTACATTAATAACAAAGGGTAATAATTGAATAATACAATATTCTTATTCTAGATTAAACTTTAACCATTTATTATTATAAATGTTGTAATAAATCCAAGAAATATTATTTCATTCTCAATTATACTAAATATATTGAGCTGATTAGGTAATATTTTGTTTAACTCACTCATATTTTTGTTTACTATAAACTAAAAAATCCTTTTTGTTAAAGATTATATAATGTATTTGGTTGAAATATAATGTCTTAAAGGAGACATCCAGTCTCTAAAAGTCACTAATATACCAAATCATATAGATTTCATGAGTTGTAATGACCAGTGTTTTGAATAAAGCTGAGATTTCACTGTAATTTGAACATTTTCCATTTACTGGATGGTATATTCATAAAAAACTTATATTTAGAATGTAATTATGATTGTTTCAGTAGATAAATATTTTTTTAACTTTGGTTCAATGATTGGGGGTGCCCTGGGTGTTACATCATGTTTTGGGATCACTGCGCATTGAAACCTCATGTCGGAAGGAAATGGCAGGGTGCACGATTAGTTAGAAACTGTGCATCCCCAAATAAAAAATCATGCGGCATATGGTAGTGAGAATATGTGAATCGCGCAGTATGAACATGATTTATCATAATTGTGCACCTAGACCCCACGAGTTGTGCCACTTAGTTAGTAGCTGTACATTTTTCATCGCATTGTTGGTGCACAATTTGTTTAGTCATGTGACCCAAACTGTGCGCAGTGTTTTTTTAAGAAATTCAATTAATTAAATAAAAATTAAAATAAAATAAGTTAAAAACTTAGTCTACTTTTCCTCCTCTCTGTGTCTCACATGATGCACCCCCTCCCTTCCCCCATGTCTCATGCAAGAATCTCATATCCACTCCATCTTCATGTGTATTTTTCACTGTATTTTTCTTCAATTTCTCAGTTTATGTCACGAGGTAAGAATCTGCACTCCCTCCTCTTCCCATGGTTTGGTAGTTTCCTCTTTCCCATCACCATACCAAGCTTGTTAATAAACTAGGGTTAGGGTTGGTATCGTTTTTTTTGTTTTTTCCTCCATTGTTAGAGTATGTGATGGCTATGTAGGGTTATCCTTGTTCTCCCATCATCAATTACAGTGAGGTTTTCCTCCATTATTCATTATTTCATAATTTCTAATTGGGGCATGGGTTGTTTCTGAGTTTATAATATTTTTAATTAGTGTGTTGGATCTTGTGTTTTCATTGTCAAAGTAAACTTATCTCTGTATTCATAGGTAGTAATATATATATATATATATGTTTCCTCATTAAATATATATTCACCCATGGAAGCATGAATATATATATATATATATATATATATATATATATATATTGGGTCTAGGTGTTCTTATTTATATATGTGAAAAATTTATATATGTGTAAGTGTAAACAGGTATACATATATATAAGGATATATGTAATGATCCCCTTGTAAAAATTCATGGGCATGTGAATATGTACATAGGGGATAGGCCTCCTTATGTATATTCAAAGGTGCATATAGTGGGGATGAGAGATAGCCTCCTCGAGTATTCATCGATGAAAACATCAATTGTTGAAGTGTTTGGCTTCATCCTCTTCTCCTATGGTAGGACCTCTTTGTATTTCCCTTTAAATTTTAGAATACATTAATTGATTGATATTCACAGCTTCCTTATATTTTAATTAGTATTTTATGGTTTATAGAACAAATGATCCTTTAATGTTAATTGACTATATTTTTTGAATGTTTAATGTGCTAAATGAGTTGTTTGAATAAAAATTTCATGTTTTTTTAATAAAACACCTTGACGGTGGTGCAATGTCATCTAATTTAAAAAGTAATGATTATTTATTTATATCATTCATGGTTTACTTCTTGTAGATTTTCTTATGAAGTCATTTTAGAGATCATTAACTGGAATGATAATGAATGGATCCTTTCTTATTCTTAAATGATGTTTACCCATTTCTTTATAAGTGTTCATCCGACCAATTCACCTTATAAGTGTATGACATAGCTCAACCAGTAAATGGAATTACCCATGTAGGTGTTTTCTTAAATTAAAAGAGCAACATTTAAGTGACTCTTTATTCTTTGCAATTGAATTTGTCAATTTTTTTAATAAAATTTTATTTTTTTAATATCTATTCATGATGGATTTCCCCTCCATGGATGAATTTAATTAAAAATTTAAAGGTTATAAAGGCTAGGAAATTTGTTTATGTATTGTAAATTGATTTAATTAAATGTTATTCTCTTGATTATAATGGGTTATTTTAAATAAAAATAATGAGAGGTGTTGCCTCATGGATTATTTTGTAAAAATGATGATGCCTTTATGTAAGGGGATTATTAAATGAAAAGCAAGATTAGTATTACCTCATGGCTGTTTGTTATAAATATGATTGTGCCTTATACATAGGTAGTGGAAGGATGGTAAAGGTTCAATTGATCATTGAACATCACACTCTCATACATCGGTTATTGAGCATGACATCTTGTACAAGTGATATTATATGGGCGATGGGATTTGCGTGTTAGGTACCATGATTAGAGTGTTTCCATGGCATCTCATTCACCATCCAGAGTGTTGTACCAGGACGTCTCTCACTCTTCTTGGTTTGTAGGTCATGTACCCTATTTCATGGTATTTTAAGCTTGTTAGACTTGTCATGGATATCTTTGTTAAACCCCAGTCCATCCAACACTAGTATTCCTGGAATATTTCCATCAATCATCAACATGCACTTGGTTCATATAAGTGGATAAAATATATAACTAAACTATATATATAATTATTAATATATATTTTTTTGATCTAACATCTTATTTTAATTGTGAGTTGAAGTAATTGAAACCTCCAGGTGTCCCTTGGGAACCTTAGTGTGTGGTGTTTTTTATTTCAGATCTCTTTATTTATTTATTTACCTTCACTACTTTAATTTATACACATAATGGATTGGGATAGAAATCATGGGTGCCAGCCTATTGATATTTTATCTCACACCATGCTCGGGCTCCATTGGTACCTGAGTAGACTTTATATCTATAGGTGTTGATATAAGAAAGCAGCTAGCTTCTAATGTTTTTATTTACATTTCTAGGATGGAGTTGGGGAAAAGAACTGAAATGGTTCCCGATACTCTCTTAAACTAGTGGTTGGGAATTTATTCTTTTATTGCATTATATTTATATTTGAAATTATTACTTCTTGTACTTGTAGAATCATCTATCATACATGCATTGTAGTAAATTATTGTTGTCTATCCTTTATATTTAGTTAATTATTATTCTTCTTCTACTACACTTTTATTCATTTGTTATTGATTTCATTGTTTCCAATTATTTATTATATAATAAACTATTATGTTACTTTGATATGAGGGTATAGTCTTGCTACTATCACCTTCGGAGACCCACACTACTAGTCAGAAGTCTTTGGTGTATGGGTAGGTGCACTTAAGGCCATGGGACCCACTGGGCGAGCCCCCATCTTAGTCATCAGTCGGGTCAGGATGTTACAAAGTGGTATCAGAGGCTGTTTCATTTCCTTTTTCTTACTATTTTGGGTTTTTATATAGAAGATTAATATTGCGTTGGCACTTGGTAAGATAGCCATGTCTAGGAATAATCACTCCACCCATGAGGAAAATTCCATGTGTCTAGGGAAGGGATTATTGTTCATACTATTTTCTATTATATTTGATTTCAATTTCACCTAGAGTGATTGGTCTAATTTACACTATAAATTGAATTATGAGATTATATTATTTTTCCATTTTCCTATAATGGAAAGGATAAATCATTTCATATATCATATTAGGCATATATAAATTCACATGTCATGCATATGTCATTCTAGGCATTTGCATTTATTGGTTTTTGATTTCGATTGTGTTCCTTGAATTTCATGACATTCCCCTGTTTTTACCAGCATTCTTGTTATGTGACATGTTAGGTATTTTAATAACATGCTTATATTGGTACCTATTTAGGTAATTAATTATCATGATTTTTATATTCTAGTCCATGATTTTGTTTACTTTAGAATTCCTACCTTTATAACATGATTTTGTGATAATAAGACAAACTACCTGTTTATTAATCATGTTCTTCAATTATTCCATGCTTCTGTGTTTTTATAATTTTTCTCTATATTATCTAATTGTAATTACATTGAATATTTATTATTGAAATGTAAAATAGATTCATTGGCTAAATTTATTGGTTGCGATTAAATAGGAAAATGTTTTCAATTATAAGGTTTATAAGAACTTTATAATTGGGAAAAGGTAACCCTTATAGTTGAATCATCTTTGAGATTTGGGATTTATTATAATCTGTTTTTAAAATGTAATGTCTATTAAAGTTAAATTAGTAATGTGAATGGGTATTGATTAATGGGATCTAAATTCTAAACTATAAAGAGTATGGGATCTTTATGGATTGGTATGTGACCATCAATATAACTAAACCATTATAAATGAGAATTTCATATTCATAAATGAAGTTAGATTCTATTAAGTTGGAGATAGACTTTGGCCTATAAAGTGTATGGGTGATTTGTAGATTGGGGTAGTGGAAACCCACGTAATTGAAATTTTATTTATATGAAAACTGTATAATTTTAAATGGGTGAAATATGAGGGTTGTTTTATATTGATCTCAAAAGAATTTTTTTAATTTATAAAATGCACAAATGGACCTAAGTAGGTCAGTTGGCGATGTACTTTATGAGATGACATGTTTGGGTGTTTGTAATTTCTATAGTTAAGCTATTGTTATTGGGTTTCTTTCTGAATAACCTATGTTGGATAAATGGGATCCAAGTAGAATGTATTTTTTTGTTAAAATGACTTTATATGATAAAATTCATAATTTATGATAGGATGTTAATAAATGTTAATGTTTAAAAATAAATTTTGATATAACTTGCCTATTTTTTCTTATGGTGTTATTTGAAAATGGTATTGAGTTTTTTTTTATAAATTGGTTCTTGATGTTTTGAGTGGAATCCCCTATATATTTAAAATATTTAATGTAAATCAATGTAATGGATTGAAAATGGAACCTTAGGTGGCGTCCTTCATTTAAAAACTCATGTATAGGTAGATTTATATTTTCATTGAGTTTCCATGGAATGTAAGTGTAACTGTTTTTAGTAGGACACTTTCTATTTCTAGAAATTGGTTAAATGATAGGCTCCTAATCTAAGTGAAATTATATTTTTCATGAACTAGTGATAGGGTAAATGGTTGTGATTTTGTGAGGTTCTAGCTCGAGGATGGTATCACCCTTAGAGCTTTTGTGGCTTGCCAATTCTGAGAGTTGTCTATCATTTGATATCGTTCAAGTGTCCTTGTCCCTAGTAGGACTCTTGGTTTTTAAATGAAAACATTATTTGGATGAATGGTCATTGGTTACCTTGTAATTTTTTATAGGAAAAATAATCAAGTAATTCTTGATTCCAATAGGTTAGACAAGCCTCAGGCATGGTCGACTGCTTTATAGGTAGCTTGAGCCTTTCTTCTTCCTCAATGGTGTATGACTTGGTATGTCGTCGTCCATATTAATGGTTGTATGGGGAAATATGAATCTAGGTTAAATCTCTTGTATAGAAAATTTTATAGTTTAATTCATAAGTATTACATCCTATGGATAGTATTGAGGATGTTTATCCTTTTTTCTATTACCTTGGTGTAGTATTTGTTCACATACACGGTGCCCATCGAGTGCTAAATAGTGTAATGAACTGGTTGAGTTTGGTGAAATCATCGAACCTTGTGTTTTTGAGTATATTCTTGGTTCATTACTATATTAGAATGACCTATTATTCTAAAGGAAATAAATATCATCCAAATTCTTAGGATGACTTCCTTATGACTCTGGTGTTTTGACACATCAGTCAGTTTGACTTGGTTCTCATGACAAATTCTTTACATTTGTATTTGAGGTGAATATGAACTAGAGAATTTGTGAGTTTTAGGATTTTCCCTCTTTTCAATGAATAGGAAACTCCTAAGTTGGGGAGTATTGTGTATCCCTTGGTTATTGTTTCCTTCCAAGTAGAAAGAGCACAACCAAGGTGGACCATTGAGAAATGGTCAGTCTTGCTTGAATGCCCCTGAGGTTTGAAAATTTAAATCGTGTTGGTTCTTGTTCGATAGAATGATGCTGAGGTGTTTGGCTATGTATGAGACCTTTTGATGAAAATAATTGTTCTCGGATTTACAATAGTGATTAAATTATAAACATACATGTAATGACATGGATGGTGAAGGTATCATGGTTGTTTAGTATATGTGTGTCGACGGGTTATGCCGAGTTTCTTTCAAAGAAATTTGAACAATATTGGTTTTAATTTTATTCCTTGTAAATGATTAATAATCTCTTAGTTTACTCTTCTAATATATACTATAATTTCCCCTACCTTGACGTCGTCTTTAATTCACTAAGAGAGCATCGGTCTTACGCCGCACTAAAGTTTTACAGTTGTTGGGCTTGAGATGTGATCTCTACCTGGTTTCATTCTAGACATGTGGTTTTATTTGAGGTTTGATTATTCCTAAGTGAAATTGGAATTCTTATGTAGGAATGACTTGGATGGACTCCTGGATTTCATCCATTTTTCCTAACATGACCATCAGGAGGATTCCACTGTGGGATCAGTCGATCATCTGAAGTGAACATTTAGGCTTTGTACCAATATCTCCCTTGTAATCATGGAGTGTGGACTACCCTGGTTGGTCCCATGGACTCCAATATATGAATCTGTCGTTACTATGGTGCATGTTGTTTGGAATGGAGGTAATTCTTAAAAGGGTAATGATTCCAGTGGTATGGATCTAGATTATACCCTTGTTACTGTTGAGGAATGATGGAATAAATGACCAGTTGAAGGTTTCATTAAGAAATTACATCGGAAGTCGGGAGTGGAATTTGGTGAATATTCTCATTGTAAACACAAAATTATTTGGATGAATGAATTGTGGTTCAGTTGGTTTTACACTAAATTTCTAAGTCGGGCATCTTGAGAATAGGTAGTCAAAGGTGGATCGGCTCATTTTTTCCCTGGTTTAATGGATACGGTTGGTTAAGAACTATTTTAAATAATGTAATCAGGCGGAGATGGGAGTCATGTGTGTCAGCCTATACTTTTCATGAAATATCATCTTGAACTATCTAAGTGTGGTTGGTGGTGAATCAGTCATTTGACCATTCTAAAATCATGTTTGGATCATCGCTAGAATTCTTAGAGGCCTGCTTTGTGAGGCAATTCCGATGGTGGAGGCACCGTGGCTCAAAATTGGACCCTTTCTAACATGAAGTCCTATGGTGGGGAGAACAATTGGACATATGATTAATGAGATGATGATTTGATTGTGTATTGAGAAAAATAGTCTTGGGTATGTGTTTTCACAAGGTTTCGGTTGGAAAACAAGTGTTGGATAGGGAGTTGATGGCTTAAGTGTCGTATGCTTAAATGTTCCTCAAAGGTGATTTGGGCATTTGGAAACTCAATGAGACTGTTTGAATGATGCTTCATGATCCTCATATTTTCAGGTATTCTTTAATTGTTCCTAAAGTCTACATAGGGGGTGATAAGTTATAATGTGTGGAGGTTTTAATGACCCAATTCTTTAGCTAAGGTGAAATTCCATGTGAATTTGAAATTTTGGCATTTACTGGAGAAACCATTTTTAAAACCAAGAATTGGATTAGAATTTTGAGAGTTTTATCACTCCAATGTGTTTTATTTAGATGTGTTTCAAGTACGTGGGTGCCCTGAGTGGTTCATCATGTTTTGTGAGCATCGAGCTCTAAAACCTCAAGTCAGGAGGGGTTGGTAGGGGTTCACATTTAGTCTGAAACCGCATGGCCCCCTAGTAGAAAATAGTGATGCTTATGGTAGTGAGAAGATATAAAGGTCATGGGATACACATGGTTTACCCAAACTGTGTGCCTAGCCCACATAGGTAGTGCTACTTAGGTATTAAATATGTACTACTCATCACATGGTTGGTGCATGGTTTGGATAACTATGTCACCCAAAGTGTGTAGAGTGTTTTTTAAGAAATTAAATTAATTAAATTAGATTAAAATAAAATAATTTAAAAAACCAATATAGCTTTCCTCCTCCTTGTGTTTCTCATGACGCACCCCCTCCCTTCTCCCATGGAATCTTGGATCTTCACCTCTCGACTCCCTCTTCATGCGGCTCTACCACCGAATTTTCCTCCAGTTTCTTGGTCAATGTCTCAATGTAAGACACTAGGCTCCCTTCTATTCCCATTGTTTTGTTTTTTTCTCTTCCCCATCACCCTTCCTATAACGTCTGAATCCAAAGGTTAGTGTTAATCTATTTTTTGGTGTTTTCCTCCATTGTTAGGGTATATGGTGTCTCTCTCGAGTCAGCCTTGTTTTTGTTCCATCATTAACTGCCAAAGGCGAAGAGTTTCAGATCGTTTTTATCTTCTCGTCATTAATTTTGGGTAGGTTTTCCAATTTTATTTATTATTACTCAACTTCTAATTAGGTTCTCAGTATTTTCTAAGTTTATAGTATTTTTATTTAGTGTGTTGGACCTTTCCACTTAGGTTTTGGGTTGTCATTGTCAAAGCAGACTTACATACGTATGCATAGGTAGAAATATATATATATATATATATATATTCCCATGGTTTTGTGAATAAATATATATTTGGGCTAGGTATGATAATGAATAAATGTGAACAATTCATACGTGTGTAAGTGTAAATGGTTATATTCATATATAATAATATATGTAAGAATCCCCTAGTATATATTCATGTACATGAGAATATGTAGCGAGGGTCTAGGTTTCCTTATATATTTCTGAAGGTGCATATTCTTGGGGGTGAGAAATATTAGCTTTGAATGGTCTCCAATGAAAATTTCAAGTGCTGAAGTGTTCAGATTTATCTTCTTCTCTATAAGTAGGATCCCCTTCCATTTCCCATTAAATTTAAGAATTCATTAATTGATTGTTTTTCAAACCTTCCTTATATTTTAATTAGTGTTATTTGGTTTTTATAATAAATGCTTCTTTAATTTTAATTGAGTATGATTATTGAATGAAATTTCTAATATGCCAAATGCGTTTTTTGAATAAAAATTTCATGTTTTTATAATCAAAACCTTTGATGAAGGTGTGTTTTCTTCTATGATAAAAAATAATGATTAGTTACTTATATCATGCTTGGTTTAATGCATATATTTTTTCTTATTTCATCATGTTATAGATTATTATGTGGCATGATAGTGTGTGTCCTATTTTATATTATTTAATGATGCTTCCCCTTTTATTGTAAGTGTTCATTGGAACAATCCACATTTTAAGTGTTTGACTTAGCTCAACCTATAAAGGGAATTTACCATGTAGATAATTGCCTAAATGAAAAGTGAACCTTCTATGTGACTCTTTAAGCTTTGTAATAGAATTTTCCTGTTTTGTTTAATTAAATTACATGTATTGATTTGAATAGATATGCATGGTAGATTTTCCCTCCATGAGTAAATTTAATTAAAAATGTAAGTTATGGAAAGTCCATGTAGTTTTTTATGTATTGTTAAATGATTTATTTAAAATTTGTTTCCCTTGATTATAATGGGTTATTATAAATTCAAAGACTCATATGTGTTGCCTTATGGATTGGATTATAAAAATGATGGTGCCATTATATAATAAGATTATTAAATGAAAGACATGATATTTATTTTCTCATGGTCATTTATTATAAATATGATTCTACCTTATAAAAAGGTTGTGTGAAAATGGTAAGGGTTCAGTTGATTATGTAACATCTTGCTTTGAGTGTTGAGAATGATGTCTCATGCCAATGATACTATATGGGAAATGGGCTTTACCTGCCATATACCATGATTAGAGTCTTTCCATGGTGTCTCACTCAAAATACTGAGTGTTTTATCATGATTCCTCTCACTATTCATGGGATATAGAGAATTTATCTAATATCATGGGAATTTAGGCTCATTAGACAAGTCATGGATGTCTTAGTTATGCCCCGGTTCGTCCATCACTAGTATTCCAGGTATATGTCCATTAGGCATCGACATGGACTTGGATTATATAGGTGGATGAAATATGTAACTAAGTATATATATAATTATTAATATATATATATATATATATATAGTTTCTAATCTTAAATCTTATTTCATCTATGAACCTAAGGTAGAGCCACCATGTGTCCCTTCAGAACCTGAGTGGGAAGTGTTTATTTATTATAGTTCTATTTATTTACTTATTAATCTATACTTATTTAAATTATACATGGACTAGATTTGGCTATACATCGTGGGGGTTGACCTACTAAGATTTTATCTAACACCTTGATTGGGCACAATTGGTTCCTAAGTAGACTTTATGTCTACAGGTGTTGATGCAAGGAAGCATCCATCTTATAATGTTTTGATTTACATTGCTAGGATGGATTCGGGGAAACGTACCAAGCTACTTTTTGAGAATCTTCTGAGATATTCATTGGGTATTAATTATTTTATTATAATTTATTTTTACTTTCAATTCTTATTTATTGTACGTATACCATCATATTTTATACATTCATTATTATAAATTATTTTTGGTCATCTTTTATATTTAGTTGATTATTATTATTATTTTACTGCACTTTTATTCATTTATTATTACCTATAATGTTGCATACAATTCATTATCTAATAAACTAATGTGCTACTATTATATGATGGTATAGTCTATCCACTATCACCTTCTGAGACCCTCGATACTAGTCAGTAGCCTCTGGCATATGGGGAGGCGCGCTTGAGGCCAGGTGACCAACCAGTCCAACTACTATCTTAGTGGTCAGTCGGTTCGGGACGTTATAAGAG
The DNA here is from genome assembly GCA_963277665.1 of Viscum album. Classification (NCBI taxonomy): domain Eukaryota; kingdom Viridiplantae; phylum Streptophyta; class Magnoliopsida; order Santalales; family Viscaceae; genus Viscum; species Viscum album. The sequence continues at coordinate 944,844,152 of OY728129.1, forward strand.
TAGAGACTAACATTTCAATAGTTATATTGTATATAAAAAATAATTTTTAAAACTTGTAACTCTCATCCCTAGCTTGTTTCTAAAATATCCTTTTCAAGTTATTTATCATATTGAACACATCCATGTTTTCATGTTGCTTTTGAAACATAGATTTTATGGGTATAAAATGAGAGTGTATGCATCTTGTTAGTCCTTATAATACTTATTATAATCATCTAAATATAGTTTTTAAAAATATTCACCCACTATCTACTATATAAGTGTTTTCTCAAACATATATAATTTTACTTCTTATTTATGAAAATTCTAATGTTTTTATACCATTCGAAGATTTTTATTCTATTAACATAAATGTTCTCTAAGAATGATCTAAAATTATTATTTTTTGATGATTATGATAAAATTTGATCTATAACATAGGATTTCAGTAGATGATTATAATGTTTTAAATTCTTTTAATAACTTATTTCATTAAATATGTTTTTAGGTTTCTTGGGACAGATTGACTCTTAATCTATGTAGTGTAAGTAATAATAAACCAATAATCCATGAACACCATCCATTAAAACAAAACCATTTTATGTTGTAAAATGAATAATGGTTTGTGTACCCTACACCATAGGGATTTGTATCATCTACTGCATTTTTTTTGTTGATGAAGTTCACTCAAGATTAGTCGTTATGTCCACCTCTCAGTGATGTATCCATAGGAAAAAATGAACAAATTATTTAATGATCGGGATCCTTTCTTCGCCCATGGAATGATATTACCTCATTAATACTAAGGATGAAAATAATGAGTTCTATGGTTTTGGTATTATATTATGGGCCTCAACACACTGTATTAAGGGTAATGGTATACATATAAAGGCCTCTAGGAATTACTGAACTCTGTGTGGCCTTTACTCGAATATTATGTAACATTAGACTAAATAATTTACTTATGAATTCTTTATAACCTATAACTAAACCAACACCCATTAATTTCATCACATGACATGTCTAAAAATTATAGCCTACATAGAGGATTTTATCAAACATTATCATATAACATATCTTTACCCATGAAATGACCCTCCATGAAAATGTAGCAATTTTGATATATTATATCCAATGATATATGTCCCAATAGTACCATATGATTAGTAGTAGGAATTTGAATGTTATCTTATATCCTGCCTCATGATATACCCATATCATCTCATATGATATAAGCTAGAAGCATCACATGAATGTAGTCTTTATGAAATATATCCTTAAATATTTCACTTACACTAAATCATCATAGACTTAGTGTCATTTCTCCTTATATCGTATCATATACAATAACTTGAGAAATCATATCTGTAACACCATTTAGATATATTCCAAAGAACTATTTTTAATGTCATTATTTACATTACTATGTATCACATCAAATGTAATACTTTATTAATACTCATCCAGAGCTGTTTTGGACAAAATCCAAAATTATTTTATAGAGTATCTCATTGATTCAAACTCAAAACCCATTTAATCAACTATAAATTGTGACCCCATAGGCCTCTATAGTTTTGAAAAAATATGGATTCATAAATTAATAACTACAATAAAAGGGTTTCCTCTAGTAAAGTGTTAGTGTTACCAACGCTAAAAAGGGATTCAACATGATCTATATCAAAAACATGTATATCTATACCTATTTACACCATATATATCATATATAAGAATGGATTTTTCATAATAATTTTATCCAAGTCATCTAATGACCACATGACATGGATTAACACAATCCCATATAGCCAAATCAAACATTCTTGATTCTCTTAGTATAGACTAATTGGTCCAGTGAATAAATCACATATTGTTCACCTTTATGGATAATCACGTCACATATCACTCCCCAAGATAGATAATAATATCAAATTTACTACCTAGGTATAGTCATAAAATTATTTATTCTATCTAAATTTTGGACTAAATTTCATTCCTATTATATGAGAATATAAATCACTTGTTTGTTAAGCTTCAACTAATGACATGATTAGAATAATACCCAAACATCCCCTGATTAACTAATCATTTAGTCATGGGTAATAATAGTATCAATGTATAATGGATTTCATGAAATGTATCTCACTAAATGTAACGTCCCGGTTCTGAAACCACCCAAAGGTGCCCCATACCCAGTTGGTCACATGACCTCAAGCATATTTCCCCTAAAGCCAGAGGCTGCTGATTAGTAGTGAGGTCCATGGGTGTGATAGTGGGGAAACTATGCCCTCATTGGTAGAGTACACATTGGAAGTAGAAAATACATACAATAGTGGAAGTAGTAAATATCCAACAGTAGTAAATAGTGGAATATTGATATAAAAAAGAACTGGAAAACATATATATATATATATATATATATATAATGATGCATGATACATATATCTAGGAAAATTTCCAAACAAGTCACAATGTAGAATACAACCCGTACTAAACCCAAGTACAAAAGAAATAGATAAAAATATCCATAGAAACGCAAGCCTAAGCGATGTCCCATGCTCTCCATCTCCACAAGAAATCAAGAACCTGAAGTAGAAGGGTGTTTTCCCTTATCTATACTTGCAACAATATAATCTGTTTGGGCCCAAAAGCATGGCCCAAACAGGGTGTGAGACGAATACCAGTAGGCAACCACCACAAGATCTGTCCCTAATGGTCAGTGAATTTATGATAGGTAAAAGTGAAAAAGTAGTAAACAAGGAAGTACTCAACAATAACAATCCACAATTTCAAAAAAGCAATAGTGAAACAAACAATTAAACCTCGAATAGATAACCCTCTATGAAGTACTCACAGCCATCCCCACTGGTCCTACCTAAGAAGTATAGACAACCCTTTGGACAACACACTTGGTTTAACCCCTCTGGTACTGTATATGAATATAATAAGACTCTCTAGGGAAGTTCTCATAGTCATTCCCCATATATTCAAAGGTAAATCAAGACTCTCTAAGGAAGATCACACAGTCTATTCCCCGTATAGTGTAGGGTACTCAAGGACTCTCTGAGGAAGCTCACATGGTCAATTCCCCTTATATCCCCAAGGTCTAGGACTCTATAAGGAAGCTCACTCGGTCAATTACCCATATAGACCAGGTCATTCATAGACTCTCTGAGGAAGCACTCACCGTCAATTCCCCTAATAGTCTAAACAATTCAGGATTAAAATCAAAGACTCTCTGAGGAAGCTCACACAGTCAAACCTCCTTATATCCAAAAGTGCTCAAAGACTCGCTGAGGAAGCTCACATGGTCATTTCCCCTTATATTCTACTACACCAGGTTCTCATGACCCTATGTAGTTCAATGAGAATAGTAGTGTAATATGGACAAGTAAACCTACAGAACTACTTAGATAGAATTCTACAGCATATCAGCATGGCAGATAAATAAGATCACTCCATCCCACAATACTAGGCATGGGAAACCAACAAAGAATCCTAACAGGATAAGCAGAACCAAATGGTCGTAAACAGAACATGCATGGGCAACACCTCCAAAGCATAAAAATCAACCATATTCACATACAAATAACCTCTACTCGCACACAATAGAAAATCAGGAAATTAACTAGGTTAAAAATGGTAAATTCATAGTACCCCATTCATGGGTATTTGGGATTTTTCATATACAATTAAAAGACCTTAAATTGAAAGTCACAAACCACCTACCTCTTAGGGTTTGGCGAAATTGACCTCTTCGCCCAAATTCACTCCAAACTGAGTGAATGACTCCTCGAAACCACCTCAAAAACTCTTCCATAACATCAACAAGGTCAAACTTTAACACACAAAGGCAACACAACCCTAGATCTTCATGAAACCCTTGTAGATCTTGAAAACTAAGAGAGGAATAGGGCTAACCCTAACCAAAACCTCAAAGAAAAAAAAGAGGGACTCACCTGAGAATAACCGCCTTTGATCCACCAAGAAACCCCTTCTATTTTCCTCCAAAACGAGACAAGGTACTGCCCCAACCAATGAAAAATTAAAATCTCATTTGAGCCATGAGTGGGAGGAATAATGGTTGGGGAATGGGAAATCCCGAGTGTCCCGGGTCTTAAAAACCCTAACTTTAAGTGGTCACACGATTACCCCCCTGGTTTGGAAAACTGTGTGCCAACCCTACGATTGTCACTATCTCACCCAAGGACTTCGCATGGATTGCCCGCACGGTTTGAAAAACCATACACAGCCCATGCAGAACCCACCGTCCAGGGTGCATGGCTTTCTGGGTTGGCCGCACAGTTTGTTCAGACCGTGCGCAAACTGTGCGCCCCTGCACAACCTCCCAAAAAACAACTTTTTCTAAAAAAATGACCTTAAGAGGAAAAAATACCTAAAAAGAAGGTTTGAGTTCTTAAAAACTTCCCCTTAAAGAAATTCGTCCCTGAATTTCCCTAGCACGACATAGAAGAAGAAACCCCAAATAGCTCTGGCCACTGAGCTCATACATCGGCCTCCCTCTCCCAAGTCTTGTCATGTACTCGCATGTGCTATCGTAACTATGAAAACCCTGCTTTTTATTACAACTTAAACATGATTTATTACATAAAACTTCACTTGATACAACAAAGTAGATTGATAGGTTTAGTGTCTTTGGGGATTAGGATCATTATAGAAAAACTTAAAACATGAAATACAACATCTTTATTGAAAACATCCTTTACATGTTCACTATATTCACTCATACTTAGCATTGCATGGGATAACCTGAGGACATGCATAAGAAAAGGGTGAGCTATAAAGCCCATTAAGGGAATACACATGGAATGACATGAGGAGTAAAATACATGTTAGACGTTAGTCATATCAATAGATCACAAGAGAAACATGAACATAAAGGCATGATAAAGCATCATAATCATAACATGGAAATGTGGCAACAACACATAACATGGAATTAGCATGAGCCAAGGCTCATTGCACATGGAGCATGAGTAAATCCTTATTGAACATAAAGCACAAGTAAACCCTAGTTTCAATTGAATTAGCATGAGTCAACACTCATTGCACATGACGTATCATGATACTATACTTTACCCAATTCATTGGAGCGTTATAAGGGTGCACCCTTCTTAAACATTTCATTTCATGCACAAGTGTGCCACATGGATCATAAAACATTAATTCATAAAACATAATCATTTATTCCATGATAAAGGAATGTGTAATTCATACATGAAACTTTATAATCAATAAGTAAATGTTCATAAAGTTGAATACCCTTGATGGAGAAATGGGCATGGTATTCACTATACAATGGCATTGGCTTAGAAAATCGGTGCAATTTCGACAGCATAACGGCGTGACATAAGAATTCATAAAAATGGTTGATGAGAGGGAAAGGGGTGTATCATAATATTTACATGAAATGGACAGTAAGGGGGTCATATAGATACATTTACAAACAATTTTAATAGAATTTAGATTCATGATACAAAAGTATTGCTTGAATGTAAATGAGGAGAGAGAAGTTCCTTTCAGAATTTCGACATAGTAATGGGTGTACATGGGAGGAATTTAATGAGAGAGAAAGGGGTATATCATCATTGAAACATTAATAGGGCAGTATGAGGGAGGTTTGAAACCATACCCCAACATTCATAATTGAAATTAAAAGGGCAAAACAACTTAAAGAAAATTGGACAAAAATAAGAAAGGTAGAAAAATCCATTACTTGGAAGTGTGCTTCCAAAGGCTAGGGAGAGGCTTGTGAGAGGCTTCTTAAGAGCTTGGGGAACCTTGGGAGGATTTTAGAGAGATTATGTCAGAGTTTGGACGAACTCCAAAGGATTTCAGTGAGGAGGAAGTGGGAGCTTGGGTGGGTTTATATAGGAAAGGTGAGGGAATTATTTATTATTTAGGTTTGGGACCCCTTATATTAAATTAATCCAAACCACAAACCATCCCATGGTTTTTTCCCATGGTTTTTGGAAAAGGGAGGATGAAAAAAATATTTTATAAGGACAAATTCTGAACTTTTTAAAATAATGAGGTTTCTTATGTGGAGGTGAGTCACACTCCCATGGAAAATAATTTTAAAAGACAAGATGTTTAATAAGTCTTGAGGGGTCCATCAATTCTTTGAAAAGTAAATAAAACAAACCCAATATCACATTATTTTAATGTTAAATCATATATTGGAAGAAAATAAAGCCTATAGTATTTTAGTACATCACTATTGGGTCATTATGATGTCATAAAACACATTATATATTCAAATGGTATTTAAATTTTACCCAAATATTTGACTGTCTCAGAAAATTATGAAAAAATCACTGTTGGATAATTTCGACATCCTGATTCCAGAAATAACATTTATTTTATCTAAATAATTTTCTAAATATGATAATTTTCACTTTTAAAATAAAAACTGACATTTAGCGAAAATTCACGGGTTTTTACAGAAATGGCTTTCAAACCATAATAAAAATTACAATTGCATTCATAAAATTATAATTTCATTTATATTTAAAAAAAATTAATCTAATAATAATATTAATATTTTATTAAAATATTATTTAATTCCAAAATCCCTTAATTTAATAAAATAAAATTCTTAATTAAATAATAACTAAAAACATTATTTGTACTTCAAAAACTATTTACAATGTATTAATAATGACAAGAAAGTATATTCAATATTATATACAAAAAATAATGTACATGAACATAGTACTATTTATTTGTTACATAACCCCTTAAAACAGCTGCATAAGACCTAAGGGTAAGGTGTGCGATGGTGACAGACTCTTAGGGTGGCTTAGATAACATTTCTCGAGTGATAATCTCTATCAACTTCCACTTTTCCCATAGACGGTCCCCTTCGAGATTGACATGATGAAGCTCAGCTTGGGCTTGGTCAAGAGTGAAGCCCAAGGAGGCCACCTCTTTTCCGAGCTCCGACAAATGGGATTCTTATGGGGCAATTCTACTGGTTGAGGCCATCGCTTCTTTTGTCTGAGTAATTTGGATTTGTTAAAATCCTATATTTATATTAATCGTGTGATCACTGTTCAACGACAATATTAGCAACGGTCAAAATTCTTAACATAAAACCAATGAAGTTGACATTTTATATATATTTTTTACATAAAGATACATTTAACTAGATCAAGAGGGATTTCCATTAATGAAACTTTGGGTCAATACAAAATTCCCCCCCTTAAGAAATTTCTCCCTCGAAATTTTCCTTTTCCCACACTAAAACAGATGTGGGTAACTTAGCTCATCATTTCCTCCGACTCCCAAGTCACTTCTTCAAACTTGTGGTTTCTCCAAAACACCTTGACGAGGTTCATTGTGTTATTTTGTAGAACTTTTTCTCTACGATCTAAGATCTTCACTGGTTGCTCCTCATAAGAAACATCATCTTCCAATTGTACCACCTCAGAAGATAGTACGTGTGAAGGGTCTAGTATGTACTTCCTTAAGAGGGATACATGAATGACATCATGTACTTTGGCCATAGTAGGTGGCAGTGCTAGTCGATAGGCCATAGCCGCGACACGATCAAGAATCTCGAAGGGGCCGATGTACCTTGGACATAGCTTTCCTTTCTTTCGAAACCTCATGACCTTATTCCATGGAGATATGCGTAGAAAAACCATGTCTCAAAATTTAAACTCAAGGTCTCATCGACGATTATCTGCATAACTCTTCTGTCGACTCTAGGCTACCTTGATATGCTGGTGAATGGTTTTCAACTTATCCACCATTTCCTTGACCATTTCTGGTCCAAGAATCTTACGTTCATTGACCTCATCCCAACATATCGGTGTTATGCACCTTTTCCCATATAGGGCTTCATATGGTGCCATTTGGATGCTTGAGTGGAAACTGTTATTATAAGAGAACTCAATCGGAGGAAGATGTTGATCCCATCATCCTTTAAAGTCCACTGAGCATTCTCTCAACATGTCCTCAAGTGTTTGGATAGTCCTCTTGGATTGTCCATCAGTTTGAGGATGATAGGTCGTACTAAAGTTCAGTTCAGTATTCAGAGAATGTTAAAGAATCGTCCAAAACTTAGAGGTGAATCTTGGATCTTGATGAGATAAAATAGATAGTGGTAATCCATGAAACCTTACCGCTTACCTGATATATATCCATGCCAGTTGATCCTATGAGAAATCCTCCAAAATAGCAATGAAGTGTGCAGTCTTTTTAAGACGATCCACAACAACCCAGATTGCATTTTTGCCTTTGGATGTCCTTGGATGTCCAGTTACAAAGTACATGGTGATGTTCTCCCATTTCCATTCTGGTATGGTCAATGGTTGCATCATCCCCTTAGACTTCTGCCTCACTGCCTTCACTTTCTGACACACCAGGCACTTTGATGTATATTCAGCGATCTCCTTCTTCATATTATCCCACCAAAAGTTTTCTTGGAGATCTTGATACATCTTTGTTCTCCCTAGGTGAATAGAGAAATTTGAACTATGTGTGTCATCCAAAAGTTCCTTCTTCAGCTCCGGACATGATGGAACACATAGTCTTTTCCCAAACCGCACAATTCCTTCTTCATTAACATTAAACTCCGAGGATTTCTCTTTTTCAAAAGCTTCCACATTTTCCTGAATTCCCACATCATACTTTTGAGAATCCTTTAACCTTTCCAAAAGAGATGGTTGAGAAATAATTTGTGAAAGGATTGATAATGTTCCCTTATTTATGATTCCCATGTCCATGTTCATCAAGTCTAAGAAGATTGGATTCTTCTCAATTCTCATCATTGATAGAATCGCTGGGTCCTTTCTTCTTAAAGCATCTGCCACCTTGTTCGCTTTCCCAGGGTGGTAATGTATTGAATAGTCATAATCCTTGATGAGATCTATCCATATTATATGGCGCATATTAAGATCTTTTTGTGTGAATATATTTTTAGGACTCTTTTGGTTAGTATATATCTCACATTTCTCCCCATATAGATAATGCCACCATATTTTCAAGGAAAATATCACCACTGCTATCTCCAGATCATGTGTTGGATAGTTTCTCTCATGGATTTTCAACTGCCTTGATGCATAGGATATCACTTTATCATTCTGCATCAGCACACAGCCTAAGCCCTTCTTTGTAGCTTCACTGAATACCACAAAAAGTTCCCCACTTGTGGGTAAAGTGAGCATGGTCATAGTGATAAGCCTCCTTTTCAACTCCTTGAAGCTTTCTTCTCATTCATCACTCCATGAAAACTTTACTACCTTTTGAGTTAGCTTGGTAAGAGGGTTGGAAAATCATGAGAAATTTCTCACAAATTGTCGATAATATCCAGCTAACCCCAAGAATCTACGGATATCTGTTACCAATGTTGGCCTCGGTCATCCCTTAATTGCATCTGTTTTGGAGGGATCCACAGATATCCCATTGCTTGTGATGATATGGCCCAAGAATGAGACTTCCTTCAACCAAAACTCACACTTTCTGTACTTTTCATAGAGCTTCTCCTTGCACAAAGTCTCCAGTACAGTTCATAAATGATCCTCATGATCCTCCTTGGTTTTGAAGTATATTAGAATATCATCTATAAAGACTACCAAAAATTTGTCTAGGTAATCTCTAAAGACTCTATTCATCAAGTCCATGAAGATTTCTGGAGCATTAGTGAGTCTGAAAGGCATTACTATGAATTCATAGTGCCCTTATCTTCTTTGAAATGCAGTCTTGGGATATCTTCCTTCTTCACCCTTACTTGATAATATCCTGACCGCAAGTCCACCTTGAAGAAGTATTTTTCTCCACACAGCTGATCGAATAAGTCATCAATTCGTGGGAGAGGATACTTGTTCTTTATTATGATTTTGTTAAGTTCATGATAATCGATGAAAAGCTGCATTGACCCATCCTTCTTATTGACGAAGAGGACTGGTGCACCCCATGGTGAAGCACTTGGCCTTATAAACCCTTTATCCAGATTCTCCTGTAGTTGTTTATTCATCTCTTCATGCTCTAAAACATCCATTCTATATGAAGTCTTGGATATTAGTAAACCCCCGGGTATAAGTTCAATTGAGAATTCAACATCTCTTCTAGGAGGAAGACCATGTAGTTCTTCGGGAAACACTTCAGTGAATTCCCTCACAATAGGAATTTCTTCAAGGATGGTTTCTTCCTTGGACTCAATCATCTAATCCAGATAAGCATGCTCATAGGGTAGTAATATCCATTCTTGAGATGATGGAGCTAAAATAGATTCATCTTCCTCTTTACACTTCTAAAGAATCGGGGGTCGATTCTCCATATGGAGAGTGATTTCCCTCTCTCGACAATTTATGTTGGATCTATATAAGGAAAGCCAATCCATGCCAATAATTGCATCAAATTCCACCAGAGGGAGTATGAAGAGGTCCGCCTGGAAATTCAATCCAAAGATTAAAACATGGGAGGGCTTATAATCATGGGATTCAATTATTTCCCCATTTGTCGTACTCACCTACATCTTCACTTCCACGATTTGTGGTGGTGCTGGGATTGGTCTACTAAACTTTTGAGATATAAAAGAATGGGTAGAACCTGAATCAAAAAGTATGTTCGCTATTCTTGAATGAATAACTAGCATACCTGTCACCACTTAGTTTTCGAGGTTCCCTTTGGCAGAAGTGATGGAAAAAGATCTTCCTTGCTGCCTTGGAGGTTGTTGGTTTCCTCCTAAAACCCTTGGATTAGGGCACTGATTTGAAAAATGACCCAGTTCTTTTCATTTTTAGCACTGAACAATGCGTTGAGGTTTGAATTGAGCGTTTCTCTCCTCTGTCACAGCTGTAGGTATTTCTTGCTGACAGTTAATAGTTACGTGCCCTTCTCTTCCACACCTGAAGCATTTCCTCATCCCCTTAAGGAAATTTCCAAGGTGCTTCTTTCCGCACTTTTGGAAAGTTGGGTGCTGGATCTTCTTAGTACCGTCAGATTTATCCATTGGACCACCAGCATTGAATTCCACCTTACGCTTCTTATCTCCATGATACCCATGTGATTCTCCGATCTCTATTTCAACCTTGAGGGAACATCGTACAATTTCCTCATAGTTGTCGAAGTCACGTATCGCCAATGCTTTCCACAGGATAGGCTTCAGCCCACCAAATAAGCGTTCAACTTTGCATTCGGGGGTAATGAAAAATCCGGAAGCGTATCATGCAATCCTTGTGAAGTTTGCCTCATACGATCCAACAAATTATTCATCTTTTTTCTTGAGGGAAAGGAAGTCCATTTCCATCTTATGCCGGAGGGTGTGCAGAAAATATTTATCGAAAAACATATTCTGGAAATCCTTTCATTCCAATGCCTCAATCTCCTCCTCAGGCTTCATATTTTTTATCAACGTCCACTATTGATCAGCTTCACCCTCCATATGATAAGCCTCCAGGAGGACCTTCTCTTGTTCAGAACATTGAAGGATGGAGAAGATATTTTCAATGGAGTTCATTCATTGTTTAGCGATCGTGGTATCAGATGATCCCCTAAAAGTAGGAGGCCTTTGTCTCATGAAGCTCTCGATAGTGACTTGTTCTTTCTTAGGGGGGTTTGAACGTTCCACTTGACCTGTGTTTCTATTCAAAACTTGAGTTAGCTGAGAGATAATCGTGACAAAGTTCGTGATTCCCGCTCCCATTGGATTGGGAATCTCATTAGAAAAGTCATCACAATGATCTTCACAACGGTTGTTAGCCTGATTCCTCCTATTACCGGCCATTGGCTGGAATAAAAGGAAAGTTAGGGGTAACACATAATGGGTAATCCAAAGAAAAAACTTGATGACTTATAAATAAACTTTTATTTCCTTAACTCATGATCTTATAGGGTTCAATCTAGGCTTTTCATGATCTACATTCTAACATATATTCTTAGGGGAATTTTTTTTAATTCCCTTAGTAAGGGTTCATACTAAGCTTGTGAATTTATCAAAACATATCCCCTGGGAGTGTCATAACCAAGAGTGCAGCAAGGACCGTTGTCGTGCACCAGTTCCCATTCGAGTCTATCTCAAAGCGGTGTTTTCGGGTTTTATCCCTAGGATACATTTGTGCCAGATCCGCCTCTACCTGCTCGTATCCAGATAGGGATTTATTTTCTTTATAACCCACTTACTCAATACTCACAAAAACATAGGGATGTTTTTATTATACTTAGCCTTGTATCTAAGGCTTTAATAGGGTTTTCTAATCCTAATCCCAAAAATAACTAAACCTATCCTCTGATGCCAACTATGACAACCCTTCTTTTCATTACAACTTAAACATGATTTATTACATAAAACATCACTTGATACAACAAAGAAGATCGGTAGGTTTAGTGTATTTGCGGCATAGGATCATTACATAAAAACTTAAAACATGAAATACAACATTTTTATTGAAAACTTTCTTTACATGAACACTACATTCCCTCGTACTTAGTATTGCATGGGATAACCTCAGGACATGCATAAGAAAAGGGTGAGCTATAAAGCCCAATAAGGGAATACACATGGAATGACATGAGGAGTAAAATACATGTTAGACACTAGGAATATCAATAGAGCACAAGAGAAACATGAACATAAAGGCATGATAAATCATGATAATCATAACATGGAAATGTGGCAACAACACTTAACATGGAATTAGCATGAGCCAAGGCTCATTGCACATGGAGCCTGAGTAAATACTCATTGAAAATAAATCACGAGTAAACCCTCATTGCACTTTAATTAGCATGATTAAACACTCGTTTCACATGACGTATCATGATACCATACTTTACCCAATGCATTGGAGCGCTATAAGGGTGCACCCTTCTTAAACATTTCATTTCATGCATAAGTGTGTCATATGGATCATAAAACATTGATTCATAAAACATAATCATTTATTCCAAGATAAAGGAATGTGAAATTAATACACAAAACATTATAATCAATAATTAAATATGCATAAAAGAGAATACCCTTGATGGAGAAATGGGCATGGTATTCACTACACAATGGAATTGCCTTAGAAAATCGGTGCTATTTCGGCAACATAACGGCGTGACATAAGAATTCATGAAAATGGTTGATGAGAGAGAAAGGGGTGTCTCATCATATTTACATGAAATGGAAAGTAAGGGGTAATATATATATATGTCCAAACAATTGTAATGGAATTTATATTCATGATACAAAAGTATTGCTTGAATGTAAAGGAGGAGAGAGAAGTTCCTTTCGGAATTTCGGTATAGTAACGTGTGTACATCGGAGGCATTTAATGAGAGAGAAAGGGGTATAACATCATTAAATCATAAAAAGGGCAGTATTAGGGAGGTGTTAAACCATACCCCAACATTCATAATTGAAATGAAAAGGGCAAAACAACTTAAAGAAAATTGGACAAAAATGAGAAAGGAAGAAAAACCCCTTACTTGGAAGTGTGCTTCCAAAGGCTAGAGAGAGGCTTGTGAGAGGATTCTTGAGAGATTGGGTCACCTTGGGAGGATTATAGAGAGAGTAGGGAAGAGGTTGAAAGAACTACAATGGCTTTGAGTGGGGAGGAAGTGGGAGCTAGGGTGGGTTTATATAGGAAAGGTGAGGGAATTCTTTATTATTTAGGTTTGGGACCCCTTATATTAAATTAATCCAAACCACAAACCATACCATGGTTTTTGCCCATGTTTTTTTTCAAAGGGATGAGGAAAACAATATTTTATAAGGCCAAAGTCCTAAAATCTTAAAATAATGAGGTTGCTTATGTGGAGGTGAGTCACACACCCATGGAAAAAAATTTAAAAAGACAAGATGTTTAATAAGTCTTGAGGGGTGCATTAATGCTTTGAAAAGTAGGTCAAACAAACCCAAAATCACATTATTTTAGTGGTAAAACACATATTGGACGAACATAAAGCTTATAGTATTTTATTACATCACTATTGGGTCATTATTATGTCATAAAACACATTTTATATTTAAACGGTATTTTATTTTTACCAAAAAATTTGACTGTCTCAGAAAATTATGAAAAATTCACTGTTGGATAATTTCGACATCCTGATTCCAAAAATAAAATTTATTTTATCTAAATAATTTTCTAAATATTTGAATTTTCACTTTTAAAATAAAAACCGACATTTATCGAAAATTCATGGGTTTTGACAGAAATGGCTTTCAAACCTTAATAAAAATTACAATTGCATTCATAAAATTATAAGATCATTTATATTTAATAAAAATTAATTTAATAATAATAATAATATTTTATTAAAATATTATTTAATTCAAAAATCCCTCAATTTAATAAAATATAATTCTTAATTAAATAATAACTAAAATCATTATTTGTACTTTAAAACTATTTACAATGTATCAATAATGACAAGAAATTATTTTCATTATTATATACAAAAAATAATGTACATGAACATAGTACTGTTTATTTGTTACATAACCCCTTAAAACAGCCGTATAAGACCTAAGGGTAAGGTGTGCGATGGTGACAGACTCTTGGGGTGGCTAGGATAACATTGTTTGAGTGGTAATCTCTATCAACTTCCATTTTTCCCGTAGACGGTCCCGTTAGAGCTTGACATGATGAAGCTCAGCTTGGACTTGGTCAAGAGCAAATCCCAAGGACACCACCTCTTTTCCGAGCTCTGACAAATGGGCTTTGTATGGAGAAATTCTACTGGATGAGGCCATCACTTCTTTTGTCTGAGTAAATTGTATTTGTTAATGTCCTATATTTATACAAATCATGGGATCACTGTTCAACGGCTATATTAGCAACAGTCAAAATTCTGAACATAGAACCAAATAATTTGACATTTTATATAAACGTTTTACATAAAGAGACATTTAACTAGATCAAGAGGGATTTCCATTAATGAAACTTTGGGCCATTACAGTAGCACTCATACCAGAGGAACAAACTGGCCATAGAGAACCTTTGTCCTGTGATAAACAATCCAGATAGGACGTTCCTCGAACGATACAACCACTTCGAGCATAACCTCCTTAGGTTGAAAGACATGAGATGGGTCTGAAAAGTAACGTCGAAGCTGTGAAACGTGGAAGATTTCATGAATAGCCTGGTACCTTGGGGGTAACTTCAACTGATAGGCCACCAGCCCAACTCCCTCCAACACATCAAAAGGCCCGACGTACCTCGGTGAAATATTACCCTATCTCTTGATCCTTCTGTTCCCCAACCTCGGTGTGACATGTAGAAAAACTTGATCTCTAACCTTGAACTCCACAGGTTGTCTCTGTTGCTCATCATAAGATTTCTGTTGAGACTATATAGTATCCATCCACTTACAAATCAACTTTATCTATTCTGTGGTCTCTTGAACAAGATGAGTTCCCAACAAAGCTACCTATACTGCCTCCATCCATTATAAGGGTGATCGGTATGGCCTACCATACAAATCCTCATAAGGTTCCATCTGAATAGTTTCTTAGAAACTATTGCTTTAGAAAAACTCCACAAGAAGTATATGATTCTCCCAAGAACCTCCAAAATCCAGAATTCATGCTCAGAGCATGTCCTCAGGCACCTGAATCGTATGCTCAGACTGGCCATATGTCTGGGGGTGGTAATCTTTACTCAAAATTACCTGCGTACCCAAAGCCTTCTGAAGCCCTTCCCAGACCCGAGAAGTAAAACATGCATCCCTATATGAAACTATGGAGTGTTGAACTCCAAGAAGATGTACAACCTCAAGGATGTACAACCGTACCAGGTCATCAACACTTAAGGTTTCCTGGATCAGTAAGAAGTGAGCAAAATTCGTGATTTTGTCAATGAAAACCCAAACTACATCATTCACATGAGGTCACCTCGGTAACCCAGTCATGAAATCAATCACAACACCCTTCCATTTCCACTCAGGAACGGGTAACTGATGTAAGAGCCCTGTTGGATGATGATTCTATGCCTTCACTTGCTAATAGGTGGAACACCTCATGATGAAAATAGCAACGTCCTTCATTATACCTAGCCACCAATACTGACAGTGTAGATCATGATACATCTTGGTGATGCTAGGGTGAACTTCCCAAACTGTGGAATGAAAGTCCCACATCATCTCCTCATGTATGTCTATTGGCACCCATATTCACCCTTGGAAATGCAAGATATCATCCTTTTCTATTTTCTATCCAGGAATAGGGTCTTCTCCTGACACACTTTCTCACAGGACTAGGCCTTCAGAATCTGATAGATGCCTCTTTAGTACTCGATCAAGAAGAGTAGAGGTAACAGCTACAGAAGAAAGAAAGGTATTACCATGTCTGTCATGAACCTCCAAATTCTTATCAGATAACATAGCCATAAGATTCCACTCACTTCTGGCCTCCTGAACTGTCTGTATTTGAGTCCTCCTGCTCAATGGATTAGCCACTACGCTGTCTTCCCCAGGCGTGTAGGAAAGATCAATGTCAAAAGAATTAAGGTACTCAACCCACCTTCCTTGTCTCAAATTAAGATCATGATGAGTGAAGATGTACTTGAGACTCTTGTGGTCAGTGAAAATAATAAATTCTCTCCCATAAGATAATGTCTCCAACATCGTAGTGCATGAACAACAGTTGCTAACTCAAGATCATGTGTCGGGTAATTCCTCTCATGTGGCCTCAACTGCCAAGACCCGTATGCAACGACTCCATCTCCCTACATAAGCATAGCTCCCAGCCCAAAACCTGATGCATCATTGTAAACAATATATCTCTTGCTCGGGTCTGGAATAACTAATATAGGTGCTGATGTCTACCTCCCTTTCAGCTCCTGAAAGGCTAACTCAGAAGAATCTAACAATAATAACTTTTCAACCTTCTTAGTCAGACCCATCAGCGGTGCTGCTAAGTGTGAGAAGTCTTGTATGAAATGCATGTAATATTCATCCAGCCCTAGAAAACTCCACACCTCAATGATGTTCTTCGACTACTCCTAGGAAACTACTACCCTCAATTTCTCTAGGTATATTGATACTCCTGCCTCTGAGATAACATGACCCAGAAAGTGAATCTGATCCATCCAAATGTGGCACTTTGAGAGCTTAGCATATAACTGATTCTCCCTCATTGTACTCAAAATGATCTCAACATGGGTAGCATGGTCGTGTCGACTGTGAGAGTACACCAATATATCATCCACTAAGACCACCATGAAGGAATCCAAGTATGGATTGAACACTTGGTTCATCAATTCCATGAAAATAGGAGGTGTGTTCGCGAGACCGAACAGCATAACCAAATACTTGTATAGACCATACTGGAACCTGAAGGATGTAATAGGTATATCTGATGGTCTAACATGCAACTGATGGTAACCGGATCTCAAGTCAATCTTCGAGAACACCCGATCTCCTCGAAGTTGATCAAAGAGATCATTAATCCTAGGAAAGGGATATCAGTTCTTAACTTTTAACTAGTTCAACTTCCCGTAATCCACACAAAGTTTGAGGGTACCATCTGCCTTCTTTGCAAACAGGACAGGCGAACCCCAAGGAGAAGTACTGGGTTGGATGAAACCCTTTGCCTGCAACTCCTCCAAATACTTCTTTACCTCCTGCAAATCAGGTGTAGCCATCCTATAAAGAGGAATGGACACCAGTTTCGCTCCTGGAACAAGCTCAATCGAGATGTCTACCTTGCACTCCAGAGGAAAACCTGAAACGTATTCCAGAAAGACATCTTTGAAATGATCTACCACTAGAGCAAAGCTCATCTGTGAAGTCCCCTAGTCATCCAGATATATACTAGAAATATGGGTTGTAACTCCTCCCAACCCATGATTCTTTGTACCCACCCTGCTCGCCTACACATACCATTTTCCATTATGAAGAAAAGATACGCTCTACGGTGATGTGAAACTCACCCTCCAATGATAACAGTCGATGACTACCTAAAAAGGAACTAACCAGTCCATTCTGAGAATGAAATCATAACCTTCCATCTCTAAGACATAGAGTTCCCATAATAAGGGACACCCACCAACCTCTAGAGGGAACTCCTTGATTGGACGTACAGTGTCTATCCTAGTCCGCAATGGAGGGTCTAACATCAAGATGTAGGCAGAAGAAAAGATACAGATCCCAAGGATCTCCGTAATAGGAACAGATATAAAGTTATGGGAAGCCCTTGTATCGAAAAGTGTATAAGCTTAAACTGAGGAAACTAGGATTTTACCTCGAACGGTAGAAGTTCTGGAATCTTGCTCCTACTGGGTCTTCTCTACTATGAATGTTTGTCCTGTAACGTGGCCCTGTGACCCAGCCTGTCCACTCTGAGCTGATCCACCCTGATGTTGCTGAAAACTGGCCAACTTGCTACCATGGCCATGACCTCCACCTCGGCCTAAATGGCTGGAAAAACTCAAGTTCCCAAACTAGTGAGAAACTGGTGGAGCTGCTTTTGTACGAGGAGTCATAGATGAATCCATGTCACCAGCTACTGGTGAAAAGATCTGACAGAAACACTAAATGTGACCCATCTTGCAATGTCAAGCACACACCTTATATCAATATTAACAGGGACTGAAACAAGGAAGTGTAATAAGGGAACTGGAGAAAGAAAACATTCAAGTTTCACAAAACATGACTACACAATGTGCACTTTTCCTACATGACGTGTTCCCTTAAGTCATTTACATGGGCGTGTACTCCTACTTAACTAGTCATGTAACACCCCAAAGACATGGCGTGTTCTCCTGACATAGGGTGTGTACTTGAATCGTCTTCCCCTACCTAATTTCTTCTATATGATTAAGCCACACAGCTCTCCTAAGACAAGACTACACGACATGTTCAAGGTAGACACGGCGTTACTAGACAAGCTGCACCTGGAATGTGCTTTTAGTGGCACGACCAGGCACATGGATCACACTACATGGTGTGTTCCAGACAGACATAGTAAGTACTAGGAAATATAACACCGACCCAAGTTGTTAGGGACACGGCCGAGTACCTAGGTTGCTCTACATGTCGTGCTCCACTGGTACACAGTGTGTTCTCAAAAGAAAATCCCCATACCGTGTCTCTGACCACACGACCTATGACACGGTTAGAGACTACACGGTGTGTATGTAAATTACATGGTGTGTACTTAAGAAAAACAATTTCTTCCTGAATATAAGAACACATAGCGTGTAGTCAAAACTACATGGCGTGTATTTAGGGTTTTTTGGAAATTAATCCTCAGAAACTGCTTTGGAACCTAAAGAAACACTGAAACAAACATTGAAAGCTCCAAATTCCGATCTGTGAGGGCCCATACTCCCCAAGAATCAAATATTGTCATCTTATACATGTTATAAACAAGCTAAGAAAAAGTGATGATCCACCATGTTCCGGACCATGAGGTCCCATAACACCTCCAGAACCAAAATTTGGCGTT
This sequence comes from Viscum album, assembly GCA_963277665.1. Taxonomy (NCBI): domain Eukaryota; kingdom Viridiplantae; phylum Streptophyta; class Magnoliopsida; order Santalales; family Viscaceae; genus Viscum; species Viscum album. Next base: position 944,863,530 of record OY728129.1, read on the forward strand.
CATTCCAAACAAAACCTTACTCAAACAATACCCTGTAAAATATCAGGTATTTTTATCAAGGAATCTATCACAAAATCATTCATATTCTACACAACATCTGTCACAACAACATGCAATTTCTAATTCACCCTAAATGGCATAGAAAAAATGCATGAAATGTGATTTATAGCTAGTTCCAACATGATGCATGAGATGGCATACCCTAATCTCATCGGGTTTCAATAGAAATAGAACCTCAATAATATCAAAAAAAAGAGCAAAAGTCATGTGAATCACTCAAGTTGAAATCAGATCAAATGTAATAATGGAAAACTAGAAAAATTGAAATTAACGAAGTAGATTGGATTTTCCCTATACACGAGTTAGCAACTCTAGAGCACAACTTATTACCATGTACCTATTTTTCCTATCCCTAGATAAGGATCCAAACAGTATGTCAAGAGAAAAGAAACCCTATGAAACCACTTTGTAATATCCCGGATCCGGAAGCCACCTGGAGGCACCCCATACCTGGTTGGTCACATGGCCTCGAAAGCATTTCCCCGAACACTAGAGGCTGCCAACTAGCAGCGAGGGCCTTGGGTGTGATAGTGGGGAATCTATTCCCTCATTGGACGAGTACACAGCGGAAGGAGACAATACATAAAATAGTGGAAGTAGTAAATTTTCAACAGCAGTAAATAGTGGAAGAATGAAATAAAAAACAACTGGAGAACATATATATATATATATATATATATATATATAATGATGCATGGTACATATGTCTAGGAAAACAGCCAAACAAGTCACATTGCTGAATAAAACCAGTATTAAACCCAAGTATAAAAGGTACAGATAAACATCTCCTTAGTATCGCAAGCCTAAGCTTTGTCCCATGCTCTCCAGCTCCACAGCAAATCAAGAACCAGAAGTTGAAGGGCACTTTCCCTTGTCTATACCTGCAACAATATAATCTATTTGGGCCCAAAAGCATGGCCCAAATAGGATGTCAGACGAATCCCAGTAGGCAACCACCACAATATTTGTGCCTAACAGTTAGTGAATATTTGGTAGGTAAAATTTTAGAATGCAGTAAATTAGGTAGTACTAAACAATAAAAATCCACAGTTTCTAAACAAGAAACAGTGAAACAAAAAGATAAACCTCAAACAGGAAACCCTCTGGGAATTACTCACATCCATCCCCTCTGGTCCAACCTAATAAGTAAAGACAACCCTCTAGGCATCACACTTAGAATAACCCCTCTGGTTCTGTATATGAATATAATAAGACTCTCTCGGTAAGCGCTCACATCCAATCCCATTATAGTCAAAGTTAAATCAAGACTCTCTGAGGAAGCTCACGCAGTCCATTACCTGTATAGTCTTGGGTAGTCAAGGACTCTCTGAGGAAGCTCACACGGTCAATTCCCCTTATAGCCCCAAGGTCTAGGACTCTTTGAGGAAGATCACTCAGTCAATTCCCCTTATGGCTCATGTCATTCAAAGACACTCTAAGGAAGCAATCACAGTCAATTCCACTTATAGTCTAAACAATTCAGGATTAAAATCCAAGACTCTCTGAGGAAGCGCACGTGGTTAATCCCCCTTATATTGAAAAGTGCTAAAAGACTCTCAGAGGAAGATCACATTGTCAATTCCCCTTATATTCTACTACACCAGGTTCTCACGACCCTTTGTTGGTCAATGAGCATAGCAGTGTAATATGAAAAAGTAAACCTACTAGACTAATTTGCTAGCAGTCTATAGCATATCAGTATGGAAGATAAACAAGATCACTCCATCCTACAATACTAGGCATGGGAAACCAACAAATCAGCCTAACAGGCTAAGCAGAACCGAAAAGTCATAAACAGAACATGCATGGGAAACACCTCCAAAGAATAACAATCAACCCTATTCAGATAAAAATAACCTCTACTCGCAGACACTAGAAAATCAAGCAATTAACCGAGTTAAAAATGGTAAACACACAATACCTCATTTATGAGTATTAGTGATTTTTCACATATAATTCAACGGCATTAAATCAGAAGGCACTAACCACCTACCTCTTAAGGTTTGGTGAAATCGACTTCTTCACCCAAACGCGCTCCAAACCGGATGAACGCCTCCTCAAAAGTGCCTCAAAAACTCATCCCTAACATCAACAAGGTCAACCTTTAACACACAAAGGCAACACAACCCTAGATCTACATGAAACCTTTTTAGAGCTAGGAAACTAAGAGAGAAAGAGGGATAACCCTAACCAAAACCTCAAATAACCAAAAGAGGGACTCACCCAAGGAGAACCACCTTCGATCCACCAAGAAACCTGTTCTATTTTCCTCAAAAATGATCCAAGGAGATCCCCCAACCTATGAAAAACGCAACTTCCATGTGAGCCATGAGTGGGAGGAAGAATGGTCAAGGAATGGGAAATCTCAAGTGGCCCGGGACATAAAAACCCTAACTTTAAGTGGCCACATGGTTATCCCTCATGGTATGGAAATTCGTGTGCCAACTGTGAAGCTCCCACTATCTCGCCTAGGGACCTCGCATGGCTTGCCCGCACGGTTTGAAAAAACATGCACAGGCCGTGCAGAACCCACTATAAAGGGTGCATGGATTCTTGGGCTAGACGCACGGTTTGTTCAGATTGTGCGCCAACCGTGTGCCCCAGCACAACCTCCCAGAAAACCACTTTTTCTCAAAAACAACTAGAAAAGGAAAACATACCTGAAAGGTAGGTCTGGGTTCTTACACTAATCTCTAGTAGTTGGTAATATAAATATTAACTATGTATCCCTTGTATACCAAATACGTAATGCATGGAACTCCAACTGGTACACTAAAAATTATGGGGTCAAAGCCTGTTTTTTTTTAAGAAAAGGAAAAAACAAGTGTGAAAGACAAGGAGTAAGAGGATGGTGGGAATCATACAAAAAATTCTTTCCCTCAGTCTAAAATCAAATACCAACAAAAAATATAGTGAAGAACATCACTATAAATCATAATCATCATAATAATTATCAAAATGTTCATACTAGTTAGAGTCATCACTTAATGGGTTGAACATGCTGGAGTGCTCCACATCCTCGATTTCCAAAGGAGTGTTCTTGGTTCTCATTTTTGGTCTGGGATTAGAGTAGTCCTTTGTAAAACTACACTTCTTCCCAAAATTGTGGGATACTCTTTTTTCATCTATCCTCCTTCCATGGACCACTATATCTTTATAAGAAATATTTCTCCCTTGATTCTAATCATCATTATCTGAATCAATATATCCCAATTTTCTTGTGATTTTCAAGGAATTGTAAACCTCTTTAATGACCTATTAGAAATCAATTTCATGTTTCTCTTACACTAGAGTGAAATCTAATCTAATGGGATCAGAATTGGAGAGTTCATCCTACCACGGATCACCCTTCTAATTCACCTCACTATGAATTTGAGAGGAAAGAACCATGGGTAAGGTATCCCTTTTAACTTTCATCATTTCGGGCCCTTGGTGAAGGCCATCCGCACTAGAAACTATATGTACATCCAAATATAGACCTTTCTCCACTGATTGACCTTCTTTATAGTTGGGAGGCCACTTCTGAAAGGGAATAGAATCATAAAAAGTATATTTAGATACATTAGATGAGGAATCCATTTTTCTATCACTGGCCTCACCATCTAGAACAGCACATCCCTTAGGTGCATTTGCCTATGAACATCCAGCCTCATCCGGCCTCTTCTCAGAATAGGAGGAATGCCCTTTAAGAATATCTATAGAACTACGTATTCCTTTCTAATGTCAATATACATGAGAAAAATCATCAACTATAGAATCATGATTCTTCCCATATGAGTTTTCATTCTTATCATCAGAAAAGGAATTAAACATGTTCCTATTGTGGCAAGGCTTAACAATACAATCAATGTTTTTGTCCGAGTTAGACAATCCTTTATTACACCTAGAGGCATCATGACCAGCGTTAGGATAGGTTGATCATGTTTAGGATTTCCTACATAAACTCATTGTATGCCTAATTTCCTTATAAGAAAATAAAAATATAGGTGTTCTCTAATAAAAATTTCTTATGGAGAAGTCATCATTATGTGTGAAAAAATAACTTTCCTAGTTACAAAAGAGCTAAAATAACCCTCCATTAATACCCTAGAAAAATATCCAATGCTAGCCTTCCCAATCTCCCTATACATTTTAATTGCAACTCCAATTGAATAGGATAAATAAAATAAGATCTTAGGGTGCCAATCGATCCAATTTAGACTAAATAATATGACTAAATACTTGGGAAAAGGATTTTCAAACCTAAAAAGGATTATGCCTCCTAACCAAATTATGCATCTCGATACAATAATCATACTCAATCTAACCTTAATATTTAATCACAACCTATAATACTCAATAATGAACATAAATTATGAATACCTTAAAGTTTCATTTTTCAGAGGTCAATTATCATTTCACTTTATGAAATATATATATATAAATATATACATATACGCATCCAATGTGAAAAAATGGTGTAGACTTCCTTTTGTATAATATGATAAATTTTATATTCTTAAACAATTTTAAGTTCATTAACATAAAAATAAATAATAAATTTTCTAACAAATAATATATGGTAGATATCTAGATAATCCTAATGTTTTTACACTTTTAGTGATTGTGTTAAACACATTACATCTCTATATAATTTCCCCCACATCACAATGCGTCTATCTAATAAAACCCTCCCAAAAATATCTATTGTGAGTAACATCTATGAATAAATATATTGTGAATAATGGTGAGCCTTTGGATTAGTATTATTAATGTTTAACTCATTAGAAAAACATAAACACTTTAATTCTCCAATATCAAATGTTATTATGTTAATAAATTCTATTGTCTATTTAGAACTCTTTCTAGGTACAACATAATCATTCATAGAACCATTTCCATTAAAATTATCATTTTAATATAATGTAACTATTTAAATTATTACTTTAAAAACACATCCTAAAAACTTTTAGGATAAAGTGACATCCACTTTATGTTTTGATAGGTATAATCTTTTATTTTTTATCTTCACACTTCTCTAAGTCTAAATATTCTCCCACTAGTTTCTTAAAATATTTATCCTGTTAATAATATATTTATATGATAAGAAACACATTTTTAGGAAATAACTATTATTTCATTTTTTATGAATATTTAAAAACAAAAAATTGTTTCCATATCATATATTGTATTCTATCATTTTGGAGTTTCTTTATATAATATTTTATTATATAAAATATGCACTGTTGGTGGTGGAATCTCAATTCCTTGTGTTTAATGAAACATTAAGATAAACAATTTTATCCTAGAAAATACGTTTTGATATATATATTTTTATAAAAAAAAATTATAGAATTAAATTATTTATAAATAAATTTTACTGAATCCATCATCTCAAATTGTTCATAAAAAATCTATGTTGAAAAACAACTTGTCTTGTCACATAATTTAAATGATATGACTAGGAACATCCTTTATATAGATCTATCTAAGATTTATAAATTCCTTTACATTTAAATATTTTATATGGAAACTATTATATCCATCTCTTGAATAAAAACTAAAATCTTTACCAATTTCTCCCTGATTTTGAACCCTTATATGTTTACAACACTTGTAAGACATACAATCGGTATCACATACCCTCAAAAATAAAATAATTGATTTTTATAACCCTTATACCTAATATAGTCATTCCTTGTATTTATACAAACCCATTTAGGTGTATCAAAATATTCCATATTATGGAATCATTACTCTTTCCTTCTTTATTTTTCCTTTAGGTTTGAATGATCTTGAATTTATTCTCAAAGCAAAATTATTGGACTTTCCAACTATATTTTAATCACTATATTTGAACCTTTACCCACTTAAACTATCAATGAAGTACCAGAACCTAGGCATAACATGACTAGTTCAACTCTACTAAATACTTTGATAATATCAAATAAAATTTTTTGAACTTGTTCAAAATTATAGAAAATTTCCATTAATGACAAAAAAATTAAGTCCTTAAACAAAACAATCATTATAGGAAACCACTAATCTCTCAATGTTACTAGAACACACAATAATATTGATAATATGTGTGGAGGATAAAATTACTAAGGTTTTCTTTCAAAAAATAAATTTAAGACCCTATTTTATTTATTATTTTCTTCTTACAAGAATTTATATTCAACTATTGAACAAATTCAACACTTGGTTACTAAGTAAGGGGTTACTTTAACACATATAATCCTTCTTACATAATAAATTTTATTAAGTTTCAATTTTTAGGAGTTGATTACATTAAGATTGTCCTTTAATGTTTTCATCTCAATGTTATGTTTGATGTTGATATTTTTATTCTTCTATAACATAATATTTTATCATATTAGAATCATGTTTTATAAAAATTCAATAGGGATATTAATTTAATATTTTCCAACTAAAATTTTGACACGTTTAGAACTCATCAGATCCATTTATGGGTCAAGATCCACATTTCACTAAGAAATTGTTCAACTTTTTTGTTAATCTTACCGATTACCTAATTTGGTAGTCCATTATGGATAAAATATCATATATAACTCTTGGATAGTTTAGAAGACAACACATTTCCCAATCCATCATATGAATAACCTCAATCCTATTCTTCTAGTATCTTATCTATTAGGGTTTCTCTGTTAGGTTTCATGCAAATATCATAGTGGGATTTGATTATATAACTCTTATGGTTATCCATTTCCACCATACCTTACATAATTTAATCCATGGGCACCCAACTTTTTTATAAACCTAACGGGTTGGATGATTGAGGCCTTGAAATGTTCTTTCTTAAAAAGGAATCTAACACTGTTTATTTTAAAGGGGATTTAATATTGTTATATTATCACATCTATTACCTTTATATTTATAAATTATTATAATGATTTAGTTTTTAATCTTATTCCTTCAACCAAATAAATATGTTCAAACCACTTTCTTGGTAACTTCGTACATTACTCAAAGATTAGCTTACTACCTAAAATTGAGAGAAAACTATATTCATAAGTATCCAAATGTTTATCATTAATAAGGTATATTAAACACTTTGATGTAAAGGTTTAGAATTATAAGAAATCATAAATCTATAAATAAGTTGTTCTAGATCCATAGATAGTCAACCCTAACATTTCTAGATAAGGCATAAGACTTTATGCCAGTGAGTTGTTTAACCCAATTTCCCTATAATTATGGATAATTTACTCATGGGAGACTTCAAATACAAATATAAATCATAATCAACTACTTAATTAAAGATCAAAACTTGATAAAATCTGCATTCAAGGTAATACATAACTAAATACATTATCATTCCTTGCTTATAACTCCTTAGATGCATGTGTTATAACATAGAAGCAATTTAACACTTTAAATTAAATAATACATCAAAATTAATAATATAAAAAATTTATTAATGAAAAAATAGTTGAATGATAAATAAATTAACAATTTAAGTACTTAAACATGATATAAACTATTTATGAATAATTCATAAACAAAATCTAATAAAAACAATATATAAATTAGATATTCATTATGGAAAATCCATAACATTTAATATAAATGAATTATATTTAAATCCCAATATGAATTAATTTTTATTATTTTTTATATGTAATTTACTTTAAATATGTGATTTTGAATGAATTATAAACATTTTATAATCTAAATACTATTATGCAAGATATTAACATAATCTTAATGTCACATATTTATAATTATTTAAACCTTGACCAAATCAATAATTAGAACTCTTTTTTATTTGGTTTAAATAAAATAAGATAATTTTAATTTGAAAAATTAAAATAAATTAATTATAAACCATTAATAATTAAATATAAACTCTTTTATTTTATTTTATTTTTACTTTACATTGTAATTTATAAGAATATTATAAATTTCACTATTAATTTTACAATAAACAATTTTTATATAAATTATATTCCATGTCGTGTAATTTGGAAAACAAATTATTCAATATTAACACTTAATATTAAGGAATATTTAATAAATATTTTAAAAACATTCAAATAATTAAATATAAAAATTTTATAGTTAATTTGTAAAAAATTTATAAATTATTAAATTTCCCAAAATACATTTTCTATAATTATTAGAAAATATATAAATTATATAATTCAATTGATAATTTAATCCTATAAAAATCATTTTTACCATTTTTAAACCCTATGTGTGATTAAAACCAAACAATTTTTCTTTTCTATAAATAAAAATGTAGAGTGGATATCATATTATTATGTATCTGTTGTCTTATGATGTGGTATCGCACATGATAAATACTCCACATTTTTAAAGCCTACATGATATTAACTCATCTCATTCATAGGGTTAGATATATTGAAATAACCCAATTTATAAGGGTGTATAAATTGAATAAATCATGAAAAAGAACCTCTATAGGATTAACGTCACACAAAATGGATTGTGTTCCATTAAAACTAGCACTTTGTGACATTAAAATTAAGTTATTATTATGTGTTCCATGTCCTCATAAGAATAATATAGTGGCAATATATGATCACTGTGATTATTTTTTGTGATTAATACATCACCGACATAGAAATAACTGAGAAATTTGTTGGAATTATTCATTTGTTGGGTCATATTAACTTCTCATAGAAACCCCTTTGTTTGGTGTGTAGATTATGATATAGGGATAGTACAGGACTAAGCCTCAAATAATCTGATGTAGTTTCAATCATCTGTAAGGTGAAATAATTTATCATGTATAAATAACAGGTGCCCTAAATGCATTACATATGATTAGTCCATGCTAGGCCACAATAGATTAAAGCATATTTCCAATCATTTTTAACAACAAACATAGAATTTTATATGAATATATGATACTCTATTTCGATGTCGCGGCATCTAAAACTCCATTGTAAGCATGGTTTCATAATTTAAATCCCATGGAATAGCTTGGATATCATTTTTGAGTTTCTATAGATAAATTAACTCTTAATATATGTAGAGAAATAAATAAGAAACCCATAAACTTGGAATACCATGCATGAAAATGAAATCACATTGTAATATAAAATGAAGAATGACTTATATACCTCACACCATATGGAATTGTTGCTTCATATTCATAATGTGTAGTTTATGAATATCAATCAAGGGTAGATATCAAACACCCCTCTATAGGATATATCCATGGGTAACATGAATCGCTCATAAACTTAGCAGGATCCTTTCTTTACCTATAATACACTAGTACTTGTTATATACTAGTGCCTCATGTAGCATAGAAGGAGATAGAAAACAATTACCTAATTGAAGTTCCCTATATATGACTTAGTATATTTAAGAAACTTTCATGTAATTTACAAAAATGTTATGTAACATTTGAGTAAATTCTTTAGTTATGAATCCTCTATTAACAATATAAAAACCATATCTCATTTATTTTATCACATGAAATTTTTAATAATGATATCTTTTGTGGAGGATTTTATCAAATATTATCATATAATGTATTAATAAACATTAAAAAATCAATATAAAAAGTATAAATTGAGACATATCATAGCTAAAAATAATCCCTACTAATATCATATGATTGGTTGTAGGTAGTAACATGTTATCTTATAGCATACCTCATGACACACTGATATCATCACATATAATATAGCCTATTATAATTACATGAATTTGTGATTTAAGTCGCATATACTTCATAAGTTCCTAATAAAATCATTACCTTTTTGAATATACATCAAATAAATTTGTGGACTCAGGCCAATATTTTAATAAGATTTTGGTCACTTTGGGGTTTCTCCCATATTTTAGCAGTTTACATGGGTCTTCATATCAACTATTTTATATATTAATCTTCCCTAGTTTAGTTGAAAACCCCTTTACTAATCCGCCACATGGATAAACATAAATTTATTCCTCTGGTATCCAAAACCTATTACGGTTTCCCATCTAATTGTAACTGTAATCTCATGCTAGATCTGTGCACCTAATCCATGGACAAGGTAATCCATAGAGGCTCATCTTTTTCATGACCTACCCAATTGGATGATCGACGTCTTGAAAACTTTTCTCAATAGAAGGAATATAACAATTAGTATTTTAAAATGGTTTTTGTCACAATATATTATATCAGTTATTCCCTTTCATGTATCAATTCTTATAACGATTTAGTTTTGAATATATATTTCTTTCACAAAATTAATATTGTCAAACTAGGTTTATTTTTAACTCTTTAGACCACTCATAACCTATTTTAATATCCCAAATTAAAGTTCAACTATATTTACACATTTCCAAATGCATCGCATTCATAAGATAAATGAAAATTTTTTATATAAATTATTAGAAACATATAAAATCCAAAATTTTACTAGATAAAGCATGGTGAGATATATAGCTAAAGCAAACATTCATAGATAATTCATAATGACCCATGACTGTGAGATATCTTACCCTAAGAAACACTACACTCTTGGGATCGAATATGTGAAAACTATTTTTTGGATAAGTAAATAGAAATTTTTTAATGATATATTTTGTAATCAGTTTAAAGAAACAAAAAGAGGCAGTGCAATTGAACTACATTCTAAAACATGTTGAGTAATTTCTTGAATGGATTATTCTATATCCTTTGATTTATAAATAAAAATACACTTTATATTTAATTTATTATATTTTTAATTTATTTTTAGTTATATTTATATATATATTTAAATTGACATGTGTTGGTGTATTAATTCTAGTCAATGTAATTTGTAAAACTTTGTGAAGTAACCAGAATCATTTCAACTATAAGTTCATGGGACAGATTCTATGATTGTTGTAAAGTGATAGTTGTACCGGTTATTTGTGGAATTTATTTTTGGAGATTTTATTATGACAACACCTATAAATATATATTGAGGCTTTTAGGAATAGAAGATACTTAATTTTGTGTTGTAAAACCTTAATTCAAGAGTTATTCACTACCTCATTTATTGATTGATTATATTTATATGAGTTTTTTAGAGGGTTTATTCTGTGATTGATTATAATTAATTTCATTATAATATATCTAAGATTTCTAAGATTAAATATTTTCTTCTAATACTTTGTGATAAAAAATATTTATGGATAAGAATTTGTTCTTATGAACTTCTAGTTCAAATAAGTCTGAGGATATGACTTATTTTTTATCATGTGATCAAAGAATATATTGAGGATAGAGATTCTTGTTTCTTATGTCTATTGAATAATACTGAGGATTATATTTTTATCTTATGATATTTTATATAAATAAAGTTCTTTAGTTTTAGATCTTAGTTCCTTTGGATCTGGGTACTGATCGTCTTGTTTCTTTGGATTAAAAGTAAAGAGTTCCATTGGCTGTAAATATTTATATCCTTTAATGGATTTATTTAAATGTAGATTATAGATTTTTATATATAACTCCACTAAATTGTTTCATTATGATCTTTTTATTATTCTATTTTTATTGATTATCTATAACAGTTCAAAAATTCTAATTACATTATTTCTACTTGAATTATTATTATTATACTCAAACATTTTTTAATTTATAACTTTTTGAACTACACACTACCTTCAGTGGGAAAATTTTTAGGTTTATAAAAAATTCAATTCACCCTGTATTTAAGATTCTATATCTAGGACAATAGAACCCATAAATAGTAATAAAAATAAGGAATTGTAAAAGGGAATATTGATGAGTTATATATATTTCATTATTCACTAGATGTTGTGGGTGGATTTGTTGTGTTATGTTGGTATCTGGTGGTGGACTTAATTGAGAAATGGTAAACTCAAAGGTCATATAGCAGTGGAACCAACAAAACCAACTAGCTATTTTGAATATCATCTAAAAATATATAGAAGGGGTCACTTGTACAATATATTTCTATAGATTCTCCATTACATTGGTTTGATTGTAAATTATATTTCTATTATCTTCTAGGTAATGTTATAGAAGTGAAGGAACTTTTAACTCGGTGAGACATCAAATTTTTCTTCAATGAAGTTGTAGTATTTTTTATAGAGTGGTACTTGTTTTTAACCATGTAAATTATTAGTTTTTTATATTTATTTATTAATTATATTATAATTCATTTTGTTTTGGGAGTGATATGAGGGTTTTCCTATAGTGATACAGTGCATGGGTGGTATTTGATACATCTTAGTTTAGATACACTAATTTATAGAGCCATATATTTTGGAACTTCAGAAATCTTATTTCATATTTGTTGTTCGAGAACCTAGTTTTGGATCATGGGGTTGTATATCAACATGTTGTATCAGATCTCAATGTTTAGTTCAATGGTTTCATAACATATTCATCTTAGAGACTTCAAGATAGTGGTATTTCCCCTCCTTAATGATTTTTCATTTTATTGTGGTTTTTTATTAGAATGGGTAGATTTATAATAGTTCAATATGTGGCTACACAAGTTATATGGGTTGAATTTTAGAATATTATGGATATGGGTAGAGTATTATATATTTTAGAGAGATATTAATCATTAATGGGGGGAATCCAGAATCAATGAAAATAGAGAGTTGGAAATTCTTAACCCAAATGGGCTAGGTATGAATCAAATGATATTGACCCAGAACATGGACATAAATATTTTTTAGGGGAGTACCACAATGAATCTTATCATAGCCATCATGTATGATAATCTAACCATAATTAATAATGTGTTTCTGATGTGATTACTTTATTCATGAAAATGTCGAAAGGAAGATCAGTGTCAAGTCACTTTGTCATCGATTCTAGAATCATGGGATGTGATGGTTACCATGATGATAAAATAATGTTTTATGAATGACATAGTGTTTAAAGATATCTAGGATTCAATTATAAATGAAGATATATAGATGTAGGAAGTATCGAGTGATACAGAAAATACGTTTAGTGTGGAATATAATGAAGGCTCCATTCAAAGGAAATTTCAAATCAAAAGAATTGTGAGAAAATAATATAAATGACTTGGGGGAAGTTGGATAACTCAGTTCATTTTTTATGTTGTGAATTCTAAAATAAAGGTATTTTTTGAATATGTGTTAATAAAAATGATTCAATTCAAGAGAGTATTATTCCAATTCATCCGGAAAATCCATAGCTGGGGAAGATATCACTTTGATTCTAAGTGTCACAGAATCATTATAGTTATTGATTCATGAATCTCAGTAATTTTTTCAATCAATATAAAAGAAATATTGTATATAGAATTATGTATCTATAAGCTCCATTGTGGTTCAACTTTCTTATGTATAAGTGTTTGAAAAAGTAGGAAATTTTGACTTGAATATGTGAATGAAAAACATAAAATTCATAAATTGTAGTGTATTTTTCATATCTCCAGATTATAGAAGAACCTAATAATGATTGTTCAATTTGATGAGTTAGGTTTTTATACAATATTATTGTATGTTGTAAGGAAATCACATAGATCTCTATAGTGGTATCATGAGTTTTTAAGGATAAACATTTGTACCTGGTCATTAATTTCTATGGTGAAATTAATTTTAGAGGAAAAAATTCCATAAATGCAAAGTTGTTGCATGACTTCCTAGGATACATTGGTGATAAAGGTCTGAGGATATTATATGGGAGAGGGATACTAAAACTCAACCATAGTCATTACAAAACAAGTTATGAGTGTTTCATGGGTAACTAATGGAATGTACACTTTTCATTGTTGGATAATGAAAAAAAGAAACAAAAACATTACTTTTTTAGATGAGTGTTTGGAGGCCACTATCATTTCAATGTATAAGAGGTTCACTATACTAAGTTAATTTTAACAAAGATACCATTGAAGGTTTGGGTGTTTTTCTTCAAACATAATTTTGGGTTTTTGGGAACATTAATCCAGTAGAGATCCATGGTTGTGAATGATTCCATCTTTAATAATAAGTTCTAGATGTATGAAAATTTAGGAGAGTATATAATTGAAGTGTTTTGAAATTTATTTTGTAGGAATTTCATATAAATTTAGAAGATTTCACCTCAGAGTCCTGATTAGAACCGTGAGGGAAAATGGATGAATCTAACATTGAATTAGATTTCCAAGATCATGAGGTTACTTTTTATTTTCAAAAAGGTTTTTTTATAGAATTTATTCACTATGTGTCTATATTATGAATCCAATCCCTTGTGAACCAATAGGGTAGGATCATTTAGAGGAACTATGTAATTAAAGTATAGTATGTAATATCCCAGGTAAATAATGAATAGTAAATGTTCATATATATTAATATTAGTGAATAAAATATTAATATTACTTAAAAGTGGATGCTATGTTCGATGGCATACCCAATACGCAACAACGAGTTTCTTTGAAATCTTACATTGCACACTAATAATATAATAATATTATGGTAGTTAAAGACTAGCCATCGTAATGACGGGAATGAAAAGAGCTAACTAAAAAATGATTATATATGCTTTTCAAATATTTTTACATTTATTCAATAAATGTTAAAGGCTTAAAATGCAAATGAATCCAATTTTAAAAATAAATATTCTAATATTCTTTAAAAGGCCGATTAACCACCTTCTGATGTTGAACCCTTTTAAATATACTTTTTTTCACATTTATATGATATATTTCACAAAATAAAATCCTTCTTTATAATCAAGACAACAAAATTTACTTTGTGTAAATTTTTGTTATTTTCCGATAATGATCATTTTTAGTGAAAAATGATGTATTTTAATTCAAAACCTACTTTTAATCCAATTTATTTATTTTGTTAGATTATCTTTTTAATTGGTTTTAAAGTGTAATTAAAATATATTTTTACCATTTAATCCAATGGTGGTCATTTGAATAAATTTCACTTAGAAATTGGACATAAACAGGTGTCAAACTTTTGATAGATATTGTTTCTAAAAAAACACGCAATTTGTGTTGACAGTGGGAATTAATTATAAAATTAATTAATTAAACTTATATGTTTTTAATTTGATAAACTATAAATAATTTTTGAATTTGTAATATCAAATCTATCTTAGGGTTAATATTTGGTATTTTCTGACAAATGCTCATTTTTAATGAATAGTGAAAAATACTGCATTTTACTACAAAACTATTTTTTAATCTAATTTATTTATATGATCAGATTGTAATTTTAATTAGTTTTAAGTATTAATTTAATTATGTTTTCATCATTTAATATAATTTTGGTCATTGTATGTAATTTCACTTTTAAATTGGATATAAAAACAACTCAATCTTTTGATAGATTTTACTTCTTAAAAACCCATCTTTGGTTTTGACAACGAGAATTATTTTAAATTAATTACTGGAATTTCTGTGTTTGGAATTTGATAAAATTGATTCCATATTTGGAGTCATAAGTTCCAAATTATTTAATTAATACTCTTTTGTTTTTTGGACATTGTGAACAGTAACGACAGTAATTATCTTTACTTATCATGTTTAATTAGTAATTAGGTAGTTAAGGGTACTAAAATAATATCATAATAATATAAAATGACACC
This sequence comes from Viscum album, assembly GCA_963277665.1. Lineage (NCBI taxonomy): Eukaryota > Viridiplantae > Streptophyta > Magnoliopsida > Santalales > Viscaceae > Viscum > Viscum album. Next base: position 944,879,107 of record OY728129.1, read on the forward strand.
AAAATGTGTACTAATTATACTGGTTGTTTCATGGATGACCATGTTATGTTGTTGGGCAAAAATCCCTCAAGGTATCATTGAAGCCTTTTTTAGGTGATTGTGTTTGTTGACAAAGTGGACATCTGAGTTGTGATTGTTGAAAAAGAGGAGTTCATGGTGGAATGTCGAGTTCAAGAGCTGAGGTCAACGATCCATGTTTGATTCAAGAACGTCGATAAAAGGAATGGATGATCTGGAGGCGGTACAAAAGAACAGATACAAGGTGGCGCCGTTTTCCAGTGTTTGCCAAATTTTTGGACCTGAAAATCGGCAAATGAAGAAAAGTGTGTTTGGAAAAGGGACTTGCGCGCCGTGGACTTGGAGCATAGGAAACTTGCGCGCCATATGTTTTTCAAGATCAGAAGATCAAAATATGGCTAAGGAAATAGGTTCGCGCAAGTTTGGGAGTTGGTCGCGCAAGTGTCTAAAAGGAGAGAAGACTTGCGCGCCGAGATTGGGTCGCGCAGGTGACTTGCGCGCTGTCGCGCAGGGTGGTCAGATTGCCTATAAATACTGGACCAACCTTCCTCATTTTTCACCAGAGTTCAACTCAGAGCTCCCGTCGCGCAGGTGTGGTGGTCGCGCAAGTGGTGTGTGTGGTCCAGCAGGTGGGACTTGCGCGCCAGAGATTGAAGTTGTGCGCCGGTGTTAGAAGTTGCGCGCCAATTGGAAGTTGGGAGCCAATATTGGTTTGGGCATAAAAGGAAGTGAGTCGCGCAAGTTTGGAGTTGAGGAAGCTTGAGTCGCGCAAGTGTCTGAGGAGGACTTGCGCGCCCGTTGTGACTTGCGCGCCATTACTTGCGCGCCGAGATTGACTTGCGCGCCAAGTAAGGCTTTGTTCCAGCGGTGCTTCTCGGAATGCGTGGAAGCTGGTACGTTGCCTGATACCTTCAGTGCAAAGAGATATACATCTACGGGTGAAAGTTGAACTTCAACAGAGCATCTACATACAAGGGAAGATGCATTCTTTCATGAAAATGAATAGACCTACTGGTCTATAAACTGTGAGTGGATTCCTTCCAAGAGCAGTGAGCTTAGGAAGAGAAAGAAGGTGATCCTCTCCACCGGCAGTGAGCCAGAGAGAGATAAATAGGGAGTGACCCTGGGGAAAGCAGTGAGCTGACCCTAAACATTGTAAAGGCAGTGAGCCTGGGCATAGAAGTGATCTAGCCCGAACCTTGTAATCCACATCTAGTGAAGATTAGTGGAATTTGGTACGACCGGCAACCTGTTGGCGTATGCTCCTTGGACGTAGCCCTTAGCGGTGAACCAAGTAAAATTGTTGTGTCCTGCTCTTTCTTTACTTTCTGTTTATATTTTGTAGCAGGAAAGATAGAGAAGAGTGTTTTTCTTAACAGCGAAACAAGATCAGAACGGGCATTAATTTTTAATTAGTCATACCCTGATTCACCCCCCCCCCTCTCAGGGTATTCAGCCCAGTGGACCTAACAAGTGGTATCAGAGGGAAGGTTGAAAGTTGTTCTTCTCTCAATGGAGGTAACCAATCATAAAGGGATTCCGATCTTCGACGGATATAATTTTCAGATATGGAAGAATCGGATGCAACACTATTTACGATCCTTGGGAATGGATGTGTTTTCAGAAGCTATGAATGGTATCACAGCTGATATTAATAGTGGTGCCTTATCAGAAGCTGAGCATAGAGATTTGGATGCTGATTCCAAAGTAATCAATGCCTTAGGGGGAGCCCTTTCCAATCCCATCTACACAAAGGTGATTTCATGCAAAACATCACATTCCATGTGGGAAAAGCTTTTGAATATATATGAAGGGGACACAAAAGTCAGAGAGGCAAAGCTGCAGGTGTTGTGGAACAAATATGAAGATCTGAAAATGAACCCGAATGAGTCTTTTGATGCATTCTTTGATAGGGTAAACATTGTTGTGGAAGATTTGCGAGGTCTTGGAGAAGTCATTGAAGACATAAAGATTGTAAAGCGGATCTTGAGGAAACTTCCACCTTGGTTCAATCCGAAAGTTTCAGTACTAGAAGATAAAGATCCAAAAGAGCTGACATTGGACAATTTGCACAGTACCTTGGTTACATATGAAATGAGGAACGATGATAATGAGGTTGTGGAAAAGGGGAAGTCTAAAGAGGTGGCATTTAAGGCCATGAAGAAGCTCACCATTGAAGATTCTAATGAAGAAGAAGAGACAGATGAGGTGATGTCATTCCTTTCTTCAAATCTACAAAGAGGAAGAGGAAAGTTTAAAGGTAAACTTCCACTAGCATACTTTAGATGTGGAAAGGTTGGTCATCTTACGGCAAGATACCCCAAGATGTTTCAAGATGATGATGATGATGATGACGTTGAAATTCCCAAAAAGAAGACTTCACCTTTTGTGAAAGGGAAGAAACAATTCAAGAGAAATTTCTTCAAGAAAAAGAATCTTCTTTCACAAGAATTTGAAAGTTCAGATGAGTCTGAGGATGAAGAAGTTGAGGAAATAGAAAATTTTCGAGATCGTGGGGTAAATGCCTTGGTGGAAATTGTTGGTAGTTCTCAAAAGGGAGAAGAAGCTGATGCTAAAGAAGAAGAAGAAATTGAAGGGAGAATTGATATGGAAGCCGAATTGGAAGCAGCTCTTGAGGAGATAGATGTTTGGAGAGCCAAAACAAAGAAAGCCAATAAAGTGGTTCGTGATGCCAAACTCTATATGCAACAACATGATGAAGAAAAGTCTGAGCTGTTAGAAGAAATTGAAAGACTAAATTCCTCAACACCACAGAGCTCAGAAAATATTGTTGAGTATAAGCTTAAAATTGAGGAACAAAAGAAGGAAATTGATTGTTTGACTAACACAGGAAAGGAGCAGGTTAGATGTATCAAAGATATTGAAGAAGAATTGGTCAGTCTGCGACAAAAACTTAAGGATCAAGATAATCTCTTGACCCCCAATGTGATATCTGAAAAGCAGGCCATTCAGAAGATAGAGAAGATGAAAGAGGAGCCTAGAAGTTCAGTAGGGAAGAAGCAGCAATTGAGCTCAGATGTTAGGGTCGTTTCTAGGCTTAGTCAAGAACAAAAATTTGCGACAATTGCAGTCAGACCGAAAGCACTCATCCCGAAAGTGAAGGTTGATTTGGGAACAAAACAGAATCAGAATATTCAGAGATCTCAAAGGGGAAATCATAGTGCTGAAATATCACGAGGGAATGCATCCTATATCAGGTGTTATTGCTGTGGGAAAATGGGACATTCACAGTATGTGTGTTCCATAGCCAAGAGATACAGAAGGGAACATGAACAGAGATGGAAGCCAAACAGAGAACGGTTTTCCAGAACACATTTTGAAGGACACTGTTTTTGGTGCGGAGGATTTGGACACATGTCTAGGTATTGCACTTCAACCATTCAGAGAAATGTGTCAAAGCATAATAAAAATGTTCGCAAGCAGCAGATCAATAAACCAACAAGTGAGTTAAAAGTTCATAACAGATTTGCAGCTCTGCAAGATGAGGGTGGTCCATCATACTCTGAGAAAGAACAGAAGCCTCAATCCATGCCGAGTGTGAAAGAAAAAGTATGGACCAAGAAGAAGAAAAATGAGAAGGCTGTGGTGGCTGAGATTGCCCTTAAAGCATCAGATCGATCTGGTGTTTGGATCCTTGATAGTGGTTTCACATCCCACATGACGAGTAATAAGGATCTCGTTACAGGCATCAAATATGACAAAGAAGGAGTTGTCAAATTTGGAAATAATGAAGGCCTGAATATTGTTGGCTCAGGGAAAGCCAAGTTTTGGGGCAATGAGATGAGACGTGCTGATGTCTTGGTAGTAGAGGGTCTCAGTCATAACCTACTCAGTGTTAGTCAACTATGTGACTCTGGGCACTCTATCCAATTTACCAAGAATATGTGTGTTGTGAAAGGAAAATATGGAGCAGCTGTTCTGCAGGGAAAAAGGTCAAAGGGAAATCTCTATCTTGTAGGTGGGGAAGAAGATATTTGTCTTTTATCCAAAGAGGAAGAAAACCAGCTGTGGCATAAGCGACTTGGTCATCTATGCCAACCATCTATGGAGGATCTCGTTAAATGTGATTCTGCTAGAGACCTTCCCAAACTATCACGTGATCACAGTCATACGTGTGATGCTTGTCAACAAGGGAAAATCATCAGAAAGACATACAGGCCAAAGGAATAGAAATCAACTAGAGTGCTCGAATTGGTGCATGCTGATGTATGTGGACCTATCTCACCACGAGCTATAAATGGGCAAAGGTACTATGTTCTTTTCATTGATGAATATAGCAGAATGGACTGGGTATTCATCATAACCCACAAGACAGAGGTGTTCAGTTGCATAAAGTAGTACAGGAGGGAATCAGAAAAGATGCTTGGGCAGAAAATTCTGAAGTTTCGTACTGATAACGGTATGGAATTTACAAACAGTCAGGTTGAAAACTATCTCGAGAAACATGGGATAAGGCATCAAGTTTCATCAGTAAGAACTCCTCAACAGAATGGAGTAGTTGAAAGGAGAAATCGGATCATCAACAATATGGCCAGAACAATGCTTATTGAAAAGGACCTGCCGGAGAAATTTTGGAAGGAAGCAGTTTTGACATCGGTCTATGTTTCAAATAGTTCCCTGTTATGTTCGAAGCAAGGGAAGACTCCGTATGAACTGTGGTACGGAAAGAAGCCAACGCTGAAGTACTTTCGAATCTTTGGAAGTAAGTGTTTCATTCTCAACAAAGAACATCATAGTAAGTTTGAGGCACGAGGAGATGAAGGGATATTCCTTGGCTATTCTGGGAAAAGTAAAACGTATAAATGTTTCAACAAAAGGCTGGGAAAAATCATTGAAAGAAATGATGTCACTATAGTTGAAAATGAGCAGAATACTCAACGACCCAGTGAACAGTTCCTGGATGAAAGTGATGATGAGGTAAGCAACCCAGGGGGAGCAGAAGTGGCAGAAGCTGACTCAGAAGAAGATACTGATGATGAAGAGGAAAGTGTCAAGTCGGTGTCCGTGAGATAGCCAAAGAGTCGAGCTGAAATTGATAGGCAGAATATCATTGGTGATCAAACAGCTCCAGTTCAGACTCAAAGAATGAAATCTTCACATCAAGCATCATTTTTGTCTCAAGTGGAGCCGAAATGTTTTTCTGATGCTGCTGAAGATAAAAACTGGGTTCAGGCTATGAACGAAGAGCTTGATCAATTTGAGAAGAACCAGACATGGGAGATTGTTTCGAGGCCAGCAGACAAGAATGTCTTTGGGACTAAATGGGTCTATCGCAACAAGATGAATGAAGATGGCACAGTGATTCGGAACAAAGCACGACTAGTGTGCAAGGGATACTCCCAGATAGAGGGAATAGATGTTGATGAGACATTTGCACCGGTTGCAAGGCTGGATACAATCAGATTACTTTTGGCCATAGTAGTGCAAAGAAAGTTCAAAGTTTTCCAGATGGATGTCAAATCCGCATTCTTGAATGGGGTTCTGGAAGAAGAGGTGTATATTGAGCAGCCAGATGGTTTTCTCATTCATGAGGATGAGAACAAGGTTTGCAGGCTGAAGAAGGCGTTGTATGGGCTGAAACAAGCACCAAGGGCATGGTACTCAAGGCTTGATCAGTACTTGAAGAAGCTTGGTTTCCAGCGTGGAGGAGTTGACTACAACCTCTATTTCAGCAATGACAGTAATCAAAGGATGATGGTGCTAGTGTATGTCGATGACATAATTTTTGGCGGATCAGATGAAGCTCAGTGCAGACAGTTTTCCGAATTCATGAAAAATGAGTTTGAAATGTCAATGATTGGAGAGCTAATGTTTTTCCTTGGTCTACAGGTGACACAAGGAAGGAATGGAACTTTCATTTCCCAATCCAAATATGCCAAGGAGGTTCTAAGAAGGTTTGGAATGGATAATTCCAAGGAAATGAAGACTCCGGTTGCTACCCGGATGAAATTATCAAAAGATGAGGATGGCAAGGCAGTTAATATTACAGAATACAGGCAAATCATTGGAAGTCTGTTGTACTTAACCGCAACAAGGCCTGATATTGTTTTCGCCACATGCCAAGCAGCGAGATATCAGAGTAATCCCAAGGAAAGTCACATGCTGCAGTGAAAAGAATACTTCGGTATATCAAGGGCACAGTGGACTTTGGGCTGACATATAACGACAAGTCTCAGACAGAATTATTGGGATATACTAATGCAGACTGGGCCGGTTCAGCAGATGACAGGAAATCAACATCTGGAGGTGCATTTTATCTTGGCGGACTATGTATTGCTTGGTTGACCAAGAAGCAGGATTGCATTTCATTAAGCACCGCAGAAGCTGAGTATATTGCAGCCACTCAAGCATGCACACAGTTATTGTGGATGAAGCAGCAGCTTGAAGATATGGGAGTTGAAGTGAAGTCTCCGATCGGAATCCAGTGTGACAACTCAAGTGCTATAAATCTTAGCAAAAATCCTGTCCATCATTCCTGAACAAAGCACATTGAGATCAACTATCATTTCATCAAGGAGAAGGTTGAGCAGGGCATCGTGAAGTTGGAGTATGTGCCTACAGGGCTACAGGTTGCAGACGTTCTGACAAAGGCCTTACCCAAGGAAGCTTTTGAGAGGCATCGACTAGCTCTGGGAGTTCAGTCGATTCCCCGCACTTGAAATAGTGTGGATGTGGAACCCCCCCCCCCCCCCCCTCTCCCCGAGGTATGATGTGTTTTTCCCTCATTTGCTGATATGTGTTCTCTACTATGTTACAGACTACAAAGGATTGTCCTTTGGGTTCGTTGACAAAGGGGGAGAAAATAAGTAATTGTTCACGGGACAGACAATGTGGAGATTTGATAAATTTTGAATGATATGGGGAGAAGCTGACATGCGGAGCAGCCAGATAGGGGGAGTTGAAGCCAATTGAGCGTGGTTATCCAGAGCTTAGCTTGGATAACACAAGAAGTATGGATAAATAGGTGTTGAAGTTGTGAGCAAAAAGGGGGAGCATATTAAATATGACGATGCTAGAAGTGATCGATCAAAGAATAGATATCACGACAGCTGAGGATCGTGATAAAAGCAGAAGAGTGGTGTTGGACAGTGTTTGGTGTCAACATTGGATGTCAGAGACAAAGTGATTCATTGATGAACTTTTCATTTACTCTTGTTTCTCACGCCGAGCATTGCTCATGTGGGCTTAGAGTATGTGTTGAGTAAATCCTTGGTCGCTATCAGAATCGCAATGAGGCGAATGAAGGCTGAAGAATCAATGACTTATCTTTGTTTGGAAGAGTTGTCAACAAACCCAAAGGGGGAGATTGTTGGGAAAAATCCCTCAAGGTATCATTGAAGCCTTTTTGAGGTGATTGTGTTTGTTGACAAAGTGGACATCTGAGTTGTGATTGTTGACAAAGAGGAGTTCATGGTGGAATGTCGAGTTCAAGAGTTGAGGTCAAAGATCCATGTTTGATTCAAGAACGTCGATAAAAGGAATGGATGATCTGGAGGTGGTACAAAAGAACAGATACAAGGTGGCGCCGTTTTCCAGTGTTTACCAAATTTTTGGGCCTGAAAATCGGCAAATGAAGAAAAGTGTGTTTGGAAAAGGGACTTGCGCGCCGTGGACTTGGAGCATAGGAAACTTGCGCGCCATATGTATTTCAAGATCAGAAGATCAAAATATGGCTAAGGAAATAGGTTCGCGCAAGTTTGGGAGTTGGTCGCGCAAGTGTTTAAAAGGAGAGAAGACTTGCGCGCCGAGATTGGGTCGCGCAGGTGACTTGCACGCCGTCGCGTAGGGTGGTCAGATTGCCTATAAATACTGGACCACCCCTCCTCATTTTTCACCGGATTTCAACTCAGAGCTCCCTTCGCGCAGGTGTGGTGGTCGCGCAAGTGGTGTGTGTGGTCGTGCAGGTGGGACTTGCGCGCCGGAGATTGAAGTTGTGCGCCGGTGTTAGAAGTTGCGCGCCAGTTGGCTGTTGGGCGCCAATATTGGTTTGGGCGTAAAAGGAAGTGAGTCGCGAAAGTTTGGAGTTGAGGAAGCTTGAGTCACGCAAGTGTCTGAGGAGGACTTGCGCGCCCGTTGTGACTTGCGCGCCGATACTTGCGCGCCGAGATTGACTTGCGCGCCAAGTAAGGCTTTGTTCCAGCAGTGCTTCTCGGACTGCGTGGAAGCTGGTACGTTGCCCGATACCTTCGGTGCAAAGAGATATTCATCTACGGGTGAAAGTTGAACTTCAACAGAGCATCTACATACAAGGGAAGATGCATTCTTTCATGAAAATGAATAGACCTACAGGTCTATAAACTGTGAGTGGATTCCTTCCAAGAGCAGTGAGCTTAGGAAGAGAAAGAAGGTGATCCTCTCCACCGGTAGTGAGCCAGAGAGAGAGAAACAGGGAGTGACCCTTGGGAAAGCAGTGAGCTGACCCTAAACATTGTAAAGGCAGTGAGCCTGGGCATAGAAGTGATCTAGCCCGAACCTTGTAATCCACATCTAGTGAAGATTAGTGGAATTTGGTACGACCGGCAACCTGTCGGTGTATGCTCCTTGGACGTAGCCCTTAGCGGTAAACCAAGTAAAATTTTTGTGTCCTGCGCTTGCTTTACTTTCTGTTTATATTGTGTAGCAGGAAAGAGAGAGAAGAGTGTTTTGCTTAACAGCGAAACAAGAGGCATTAATTTTTAATTAGTCATACCCTGATTCACCCCCCCTCTGAGGGTATTCAGCCTAGTGGACCTAACATATGTATTTTTCCAAACTTTTTGACCCCATGCAATCACTTTTGTGTGACAGTGACATTTTATCATCTGATTTTTAAGGAAAGGAAAATATAACAAAAGTATGTATCAACCAAGTAAAAAAAATTATTTTTTTATGTGTAAACGATATATTAGACTATAGATATCTATTATAAATATAAAAATATTTCCTAAATCATAGTATTTTTATTATAATTTTTAGATATTAAATAAATTAATTTATTTATGACACCATGATGATGCAGTGATTATCTCATTAATGAATGATTTAAATAAAATGAAAATATAATGTATCATATAAGACATAGACTTTTCAAAAAAATATTGGATGGGTGGATTTCTAACCCTTATCACCTTATCCTTGAAATATATCTTTGTGGGACCTTTTAAATATGATACTCATTTTAAAATAAAGTAACATTTCTTGACTTTCCAAGAGTGCCCCTCCTCCCTATTATAAAAGGCCCCCACCTCTACCACCTTACTCACACCTATCAAATCATTAGATCTGCCAAAATATTCTCATTTAATCTCTCCACATCCCTATCTTTATAATAGAAGCCTTACCTTAGGCATAAATCTCTTTAATAAACCCTTTTGGTTCAAACCAATAGGAGTTACCCGATTTAAAGGTAATGTTTTCTCTTGTGTTCTTTGGTGTTATTTTGCTTCTCCAACCCCCTAAACTCTTTTTATTCCTTTATTTTGTAACAAAAACAGTATCTTAAATATAATAGGATATTTTTATGAGAATTATTTGAGCTACACTTACACACACCTCCGTCTAATGGTTAATGAATATATTGTTTCTGTGGATGGCGAATTTCTGCCTCACGAAACGATGATTGTTCAATATTCTTATAACATCTTTCTTGGTGGAAATTAAGATGTCACTATATTTATATATGATATATATTATTTTTATGTCTTTCATATGCCTCTGTATTTTTCATTTATGGCATACCTTTATGGTTTCCATTATGGGTAAACGCAATATCTTCATTTTAGGAAGTGCGGGCTACTGCCCCCTCAAAGTGATTTGATTCGTTAATTCCGTATGTGGGACGTATAAAGGATGGATTTAATGATATTATATATTATATACCTTTATATCATTATGATTTCATTCCATTAAATATGAAATAGAAATGAAAGTAGCGTTAATGTATACGTACAGCTTACCATCTCCTTGAACGGTTCATTTCATTTCTTACCTCTAAATGTTATGTAATATTATAAATGCATGTATATACTGGATATATATGATATATATATGGTATCTAAAAATGAATACAATTTGGGTTATAATGGATATTTTATCACATGAACAACTTGTAATTATAAGAAGTTTATTTTTGACTCAAGTACCAATGATCGACAAAACAACCGTTATTAACTCAATTAATTAAATAATGTTTATGACATGGTAATAAGTGATATAAAAGGAATAATGAACTTGAAATTGGTTTTTAAGAAAGTATAAATTAACTCTAGTTTATTATTCATGAGATTAAAGAACGATCGAGTGAATTCGGACATGAGGTAAGGGATCCTACCTCTCTCTTTCTTTTTAAGTACTCTCTTTTATGTAAAATCTTTTAAGCTCATATTTATTATGTTTGGGTATGTTCTTTTATATTCCTCATTCTTTACTTTTATGTTCATAATATGTGAGACCCTATTTGATCTCAAAAATCCATTTTTGGATGTTTTAAGTGGCGTTGTTAGGATGCCGAGTTTTCGTAAGAGATTTTTTATCTCACTTTTATTCTCGTCAGATTCATGCAATATTTTTCACTATATCCTTTTAGTGGTGTATTTACTACCCATTATTCTACTCTTTGTGTAAAATAATTTCATTTATGGGTATTTACATCAACATTTTATGGTCCTTATTTCATGGGGTGTGCATTTCGAAAGTTACCCAAATCGATAAGTGAACCTTTCACCCTCCACTTTGTAAAAGACTTATTTTTGTTATGTATTTCAATTCACATCTTATTATACTGGAATATGTTCATCTATATCCTTATTGATGTAAATTTTATTTCCAAGTGATGAGTTACCATTTTCTCTCTCATCAAATCTTTTTCTAAAATTTTATGTGATGCCGTTAGTCTATCAAACTTTTGCAAGGGAACTTCTTAACCCAATTTAGATTCTTTGGGTTAAACTTCTACTTCTTGATTATGTAATGATATGAATGTGTGTGGATGAACTATGATTTATTTACAATTAATATCCACTTATATTGGGTGTATTTATATTTTTCACACATAATTATGTAATTGATTTATCCTTAATCTAAGGATATCATCTTTGTAAGGGACTTCGTCTCAATCTCTCTTCATTGAGGCGTATTTTTTTTTATACACAACTTTCATTTATATGGTGTATAAACCCCTTTTAATTTTAATTTTATTCAAAAGGAATATTTTTATATGAAGCGTTTTACTAAATGAAAAAAGGGAATGTTTTTTTCTTACGTATGCGGTGACAACGACTTCTCTGCTGATGTGACCATTATTTGAGTTTCGGCTTCCTCTAAAATCCATAACATTTTTTTAAATGGAAAATAAATACCATTTTTTAATTTTATTTTATTTTGGTATTGAAAATTGTTTTGATAATCTTTCTATTATATCAATTTGTTTTTTGTATCTTGTGATTGAAATGTGGAAATGTTATGTTTCCATTAAGCATGTTTTATGTGATATGATTATGTTATGGTTATTGGGAATTGTTTATGAAGATGGGTGGTTCTATGATAAATTAAGGGCAGGTGAGCCCGTGATAGATCTCCAATGCATTGGGTAACATGAAGGAGTTAAACACTAAGGTTTCTCCAAAGAGAATCAGGGAATATACTATGATGGGTATTCCAAACGTAACCATGAGGGTTACTCCCTACGTAAGAATGTTATGAATGCCTCATGTTAACTTTATGTCTTATGATTTCTATGAGTTATTCATAAATCTTATGATTTCAGGAGGTATGTTGAAGTGATTTTGTTTTATGAGTAAATTATGATTTCATTGATTCTTATGTGTACATGGGCTAATGTTTTCATTCTGTATTTTTATATCCCTTACTGAGATTTTATGCTCATCCCATGTTTTTGAAATGTTTTACACATGACTTAAAGTGGAATACGGTCAAGGATGGGATCAAGGAAATGCCATGATGTCTAAAACATGGAACTAGACATGACTCTTTTGTTCTGGAGTTTATATTTTGTGAAAAAAATGGAAACTGAGAAGATGTGTCTACTATGTAATCTTTGAGATGTAATGGTTATGGCCTAATTATCTAAAACTCAAGACCTGAAAAGATCCTCAATTTGAATTATTCATTTAATTCAAGATTATATAATGTTTTAAGGTCGGGTCCTTACATAGTATATATGTACCACCTGATTTTTTTTAAATTATCACACATATCCATATCAAGGATAAATAAAAGGAAAAGTTGGATGTCAGGTCCAAGAGATGGTTTATTATTGGGTACAATGACAAAAAATTTAGATTTCATCTCTAGGATGATAATTTGTGAATGTTTATGAGAATATGATATTTCCTCTTAATGAGGAGATCGTTTGGAAGGATCAAAACTTTTTTAATGGAATACATCAGGATAAAGAATAAATATATCGCATCCAAGTTGATCTGAATTGGAGCCTAGAACATCTTTATTTTTCATGGATCACATAATTTCAAAGGTTATAGGGATGTTATGGAATGGAATATGGTGATCAAGTTCCTAATTTATAAGTTTTAGATATACTAGAATATTCTAGGTTTAGGAAATCATCATTCATATTTTAAAAAAAATCAAGAAGGATTTGATCCTTAGGTGTTGAGGTAGTCTACCAAGGTCAAGAAACGAGTGAAAAGGATTAAATCTATAATGAACTATCTAGTTCCCCTAGATAGTGGAGATAATGTAAGGTTGGATGAGGTAATAAGTCGGAGCAACATGATGCAGTAGGAGTGAGAAGTGAAAGAGTAAATAAAATCTATGCAAGTTTCCATAATAAGGGAGCTAAAGAAATTACCACTAGGGAAATGAGTGATACTAATCAAGTGGTTATACTAGTTAAAATAAGATTCATATAGTTGGAACTGATACCAATTGAATCCTGTTTTGAAGTCATTTCAACAAATAAAAGTAGTGAATATCATTAAGATATTTTATCAGATTTTGAATCATTCAACAATTTAGATGGAGATTAGTTTTTTCTCTATTGAATGCCTACTTTTATATTACGTAAATATAAAAACTATATTCTTTCATGGTGAATTTTGTGGAATAAATATATATTTAGAAACTATATAGTATTATTATAAATATAGTGGATTTTTTTATTTGTATTCTTGAACAAAGATATTATGGTATTAAGAAAGCACAAAGTTAATGGAACCATAATTTTGATGCCTTCATGGAATATTGGAATTTGGACAAGTGAAATGCATATCATTAATACTAATGAAACTTGCTTGATGATGTTTTTTTCACCATTTTTCTTCTCTATAATGATGATATACTCTATTTTATAATTCTTAAGCAAATTATCATATATTTTAAGACTAATGATTCTGAAATTGTTTAGAAAAATACCTCAATTATAGGAAATGAAATTCAAGGATACAAATTAGAAGGTACTATAACAGTAGAATTTTTTATCATTTAGAGAATATCAATATGATCACGAACATGTTAAGAACAATATCTAATCCTATGAAAAAAATCCTAAGATGAGCATTTACTATTATCCAAGTAGAAGGCACATAGAATGGAATATGGGTTTCTGTATATGCTAAGGTTTCAATTTTCATTAGTGAAAGGAATATTGACTTATTGCTTAGTTTCTAGAAGGCCTTACATCATGTATGTAGTGGGTGTAGTAAGATTTTTTTCTGAGTTCATGTAAGGAACAGTAGGAAGGGGGGAAGTTTATTCTCAATTATCTCAAAGGGTTGGATGACATGTGTCTTTATTTTGGAATGGATGATCGATTGCATGGGTTTATAGATACAAAATCTGAAGAAGATAACAACTCATGTATGGATATAATTGATTTTTGATTACTTATGATGATATTTCCATGAGATATATTTCTCAAATACAATCTATAGTTGTAACATAGATCATGAAATCTGAGTATGTAATAGGTACAAAATTAGGGAAGAAGTGGACTTGGTTGAAGGGCTAGTTGGATGAATTCAGAATAAGATTTAAAAAACATTTTTATGTGACAGTGAACTTAAAATTCATTTTGTGAGTAATTAATTATTTCAATCTAGGATAAAACACATTAAAATAAAATAAAACTTCATCTATAATATTGTAGGATGGGTTTATTTAGCTATGAAAGTTTAGTGGGAGTCGAAATCTTATATACATGCTAACTAATGAAATGTTCTAGGAAATTTTTGGGAATTGTTTTGCCTCAGTGGGTTTTGGATGACTAATTTTCAAAGGATCATGAAAGAAAAAAATAAATTAGTAGAATGAGGGATGTTCATAAGAGACCAAGACATGGTTGAATCCTTGAAAATAAGATCTCATGTGAGAGATTCTTTGGTTTGGTAATGTGAAAATTATTTTTTGAATAAGTAAAGTATAGTTTTAGAAGGAGATATTTCATTATCAGTTTATGGAACTTGATTGATGTAGTGTGTCATAACCGAATTCAAGAATCATGAAATAGTAACAATTTTATATAATTACATAAAGGTGTATGGAAAAGTTTTTAACATCGATGTATTCATCAAAAATATTAAGTGGATTCGGCAGGTATATAGTAATGGCCTTGATCAAGTGATCATCGACTGTAAATATTGGATGGGGTGGAACGGAAAGCACCATCTAGTTGTTGAATAACTTGTATATAACTAGATGGTAGGGGTCACATTTATTATATCATGTTGTATATTTTTTTAATTACTTTGGTTTCACTATAATTATTTTTTGTTTTTTCTTAGATCATGTTCTAGAAGTTTGGTAACTTGTCACTCTTTGAGACTTTATCTTGTTCTTCAATAAATTTATAGTGTTTTTCATGGAGTAAGACTTATTTTTAATGACATAAATTCGTGGTATTATGTGTTGATATATTACTTTTGATTTTCTACATTTTTTTCAGGGGTGAGATAATGGTTTTCCTAGAGTGACAATGTGTTTCAGTTGGGTGTGATTCTACTCAATTTATATATACCGATACATGGAACTGTTAATTTTGTCCCTTTTAAATATTGTATTCTTTTTTATAGTTTCTATATTCTAGTTCCATATTGTGGGGTGGCAGTGAAATGTACTCATGGTTTAATATTTAGTAAATACCATAATTATGTTATAATTCTTACACCTAAAAATTATAAACTATAATTAACTTCTAAATCCAAAATAATAACTTATAAACAATATAATTTCAATGTATAATAAAACTAAATCATTTATCATACCTTGTAAATAACTAGAGAATCTAGGGTGTTGCAGAAGCGGTGGGACATGATTATAATTTAACATTTTTAAACATAAAATTTATGAAATGGACTCGAATACTTTCATTAGGTAATCACAGATAAAATTAAATTATTTATTTAAATAATAAAAAGACTTGAATTATTTTATTTTCGAATTTATTCATGCTCACCATTAAAATCACTGAATCAATAGTTGAGAATGTCTTTGATTTAATAATTCAAGTGAGGATTCCACTATATGAATCTACACATGCTTAATGAAACCCCAAATGACTTTCTTAAACTCTAAAGTTTTTTCAGAATAAGAACAAGTGTTTTCCATCATTCATCTTGATCATTACGTGTGATCTCTTATTTTCTCTCTCTGAAATTTGTGATATGGAGGAAGGATTCTCTCTAATTCTCCCTCTATAACTTAAGAGGATAACTCACTCTCTAATGTAATATCATCACCATGATATATATTAATTTTTATTAATTTGGTAAATAATAGAAGATAGGAATAAATTTTATTCTTTAAATTTATCATAATAAATATTTCATGTCAACATTCTCTTAAATAATAACTATAATTATTTTTAGTTCATATGGAGTATAAAACTCATGTAACCTAACTCTTAAATAATAAAAATAAAAGGCCTATAAATATTTAAATTAGGCATATAATATTTAAATATCATTTCTCAGATAAAAAATATTTAATTAAATGATATTAAAATACATAACGCATGTCACTACACTTAAATAATAATATTTGTTATTTTATGTGACCAATAATTATCTAATATGATATCTTAAATTAATAAACATTTATTTAAATAATAATGAAATATATTTACTATATCATTAACTCAATCTGAATCCTCCGATAAAATTATCGAACCATGAATAATGAAATATTCATTAAATAATTTAAAATTTTATATTATACTCACATAAATTGAATAAAATTTTTATTTTATAATATTCACTGAAAATGTTAATAAATAAATAATAGATTAAATCCAACTCAGAAATTCTAAATTTTAATTTCTTGTTATAGAATTTCACAATCAACGTGACTTGAATAAGTATTAATCTACTAGTGAGGAATAAATTAATTCTTAAACATAAATTCTATATAATTTACTAAGTGTCTATATAAAATTAGTGTTTGTCCCTATAGACCCCTCTCTCAATAAAAATTGGTAGAAAATACCTAAAATCCAAGATTGAAGTTTTTTAACATGTCAAGGAACCCTTGGAAAATGAAGTTACTATAAAAACTACAAAAACCCTCCTATGAATTTTACAATGAAATATAATCTATTTATCAATATATATCTCATGAAATATTATGAATACAAGAGTCACTATATTATATGTTTGAAATATTTTTCTTTTACTTTCTAAAATGAACTTTTGTATAAGATACCTTGTCCATGGATTTATACCAACACTTATATTTAAAACAAAGATCCATGAATTTCTTCCTCCTAAACTCGAAAGGGAAAATCATATCTTGACCATTCAATAATTTTCATATCAATTATGATGGAACTTCTTCAAGTTATTTTTCATTGGTAAATATGTCATGGTTTTCATTATGAATCAAATTATTTGAGTAATGACTCACACTAATAATGAAATCAACTCTATGGACCAATACCCAAGTTCATAGATAAGAACAAAAACTGCCACATATGATATATAGCGTTCCTATTATTGTAATAGTACTCATAATCTCCCTTCATGAAGATTACTAAGTGAAAATATCATGAGAAGAATTTATAATTATTATTATCCCCTGACACCTAATAGTATTGCTAGGTTTTTAAGGGATATAACAACACATATTAGATTCAATAGAAGTGATTATGACACCCAACCAAAAATGACCATGAAGGATAAATGAAAACCCATTTTGGGTATGCAAAATTATGCAAGAGAATTCCATTAATTTGGAAAAGGGGAAAGAAATATGAAGAATAAATAAAATAAAATGTTCAAAGGGAGATAATCTATGAAGGATGGGTTGATCGCGAAAAGTGAAACCACTTTACTGATGATTGTATGGCATGGTGTACCTCTGCATCACGAATCACCTCGTGAACTATATAGTTTGCGGGGTGAGGTGGAACTGTTGGTTCCTGTGAATGAAACAAAATTATTTTTTGGGGTTTAAAGGTGATTTCCTCCACCACGAATGACCTTCCCTGTGAATGAAATAGTTCACATGGTAGGGAATTATCGTTAGTGCCTGAAAACAAAACTAGAATCATTTATGGAGTTGGATGGTAATTTCTGCCCGCACAAATGGGAACCCCTTGTGAACAAAGTCCACCATAGGACGGGGTTTCCTTATAAGACCCTATAAAAGAAGTCTTATAGCCCCCCATAGATGATTGTTCATCCTGGTACTTGGTCCATATATTCCTCTATAAAATAAACCGAAGGAAAACCATGGAATGATGATGAAAACATGAGGGAAAAGTGGAGATAACAGGAGGAAATCCTAGAAGAGATCCAAACCATGGATATTTCTTTTCTATGAAATTAAAAAACCTTCTGCACAACATTTAGGGTAAAATAAAAGAACATATAAATGTCTAAAAACATAAAACCCTTCGTGGGCACCATTCGAAATAGCATAAACTGATGGACTCTTTACAGCCCAGTACCGTACATAGAAAAATTCTATACAGGTGGAACCCTTCCATATATATCAAAATGCAACATGGGAGAAAACCCAACCTACATTGAAAAATGGTACATCGGCAAAACCCAATCCCATGTAGCAATACGCTACATAGGAAGAACCCTAGTCTGCATAGTACCATGCTACACAGATGGTACCATATCGCAAATAGTAACATTCTATACTGAGGGAACCCCATCCTGTGTAAGAACATGTTGTTTGCAATGGGGAATCCTAGGATATTCTACATTTCTATTACAATAACTCCCTTTAGTCATCTTATTGGCCCCTTTGTGAAATAGTCCAATATAATCAGGCCATTGACTCTCCCAAATCTGCCTTACATATATGATGAAATCAACAGCCACATTAGTTTATCCTCTCAAGTCTATATACCCATGGTAAATGGAGTCACATGTGTAAACTCTAAAATGAGGATGACCCTCGGAATGTCTTTAGGTCTACGTTACAATTGTAATTAGGGTTTAGACCATGGGGTGCTCATGTGAACCTCATGGTTCCAAGTGGGGAGGGTGAGGTCACACTTTCCTTTCCCTTAGATGGGAAATGAGATCCCCCCCCCCAAACCAATTTTAAGGAATCCCTTTTGGTGTAATACCCTTTCCTTTCATACAAGAGGCATCAATCATGCTCCTCTTCATCTCATCTTAGTTCGTAGCTAGATGGATCAACAGATGTAAACATACTGGATGTGAAGATAGAATAGGAGACGAATACAGTCAACACCCTCTGCCTCTCCCTTTGGGCTTCAACATCTTGTCCAAAGTAGGAAAAGTTGATCACGTGATCTTTTGGTCCACTACATCCTCTTGTATCTCACACTAAGAAATACTCACATGGTCTTAGAGGTTAGTGGTGATCATGACATCAATATGATCACAAACCAATATCAATTTGGAAACCTACAAAGTGTAATTCCCAACCATATCAAAATTCAAATGGGCCTCATATATGGTGTAATCCCTAAAACATTGCCTCAAATAGGCCTCTTCCATGCATAATCCCTAACCTCTATTGTAATGGGACTTCAATTCAGTGCAATACATAACCTACCGAACTACACGGGCTATGATTCTAAACTAATTGTGGTACATAAGAAACCTCCATAAGGTCCAAACATGACCCCCCCTCCCCCCCCCAAAGTTTACATTAATGTTTTTAGGGTATATCCATGGTAGAGTCATATCTACTCGGAAGACCACATCTCTTCTAGTTCTCTTGGGCCGCCTCAGCATGAGTCCAAGACCAAACATTGGGCAAGAACCTTCCACCTAGGCATCCATGCTACATTATATTAATCTAAATTATTGTTTCTTTGTCACATGAACTTAAAACATGATATTCCCTAATAAGTAGTATCGAACTACGTGGGTTCTGATTCCTTTCACAATGATATGTCTGAAGCCCATTATATGAGATCTATCCCGACATCAAAATGAATTATGTCTCCCTATATGATATAAAACATCACATCACCTCACAATGTTTCTTAAACCAGAATAGTTCTAGTAAATGTCCAAAGATTCACCTATATATCCATAAAATGGTACCATTGATAGAGAACTTTAGATATATATAGATCCATGCATCGATGGAGAACCTTGTATACATACAGATGATTATGAACCAATGATTATACATAAAAGATATTTAATTCAGGGTGATCTATATATAAATACTTAGGAATTAACAATGTATTCAAAAACATATCTTAAATATATAAGAGATTACTAGAATAGTCAATAATTTCCCCCAAAAAGGTGTGATGAGCCTGAATTCCCAACCTCTTCACTAATGTGAGTTCTCAAGTATCATTGGACAATTTCCCAAATGAATTCATACTTATTCAACGTTGGTCCATGATTTATCATTGATATAAGAGTTGTTGGTTGTTTCTAACTCTATGAATGAATCCCATTAGAGACCATTCAAAAACAATGTACCCAACATGACTAATTGCTCGTAGTTAACCCCCTGAAATCAACCATCAAAATAATAAACATTCTATTTGAAACAAAATGGTGAACTCAACAAGAATCCTTAACCAAAGTGAGGGTGTTACCCCACTTTAGGCCCCTTTCTCATCCAAAATTGAAAAGGTCCAAACAAAACCATCAATTACACATGTGGTAATGAGATGCTACTTTGATGAGGTTTTTCTGTTTGTATTTGTCACATAGATTGCAATCAATTTTCCCCAAACCTCTCTTCAAACCAATAGAATATCTTTATATTTTATAGACACATGCACCAACCACTGCACAAGCTAGTTCCTCAACAAAACCATGGATGTCTTCTCCCACCCAACGTCTTCAACAATGGGTGTCAAATGCATTGGTCCAGGAGTACCACCATAATGGTACTCTCCCCATCCTAGAGTTAGATCAACAAGACCTCTAGTATATAAAGCCCCACCATCCATCCACCCATCAATGGTTGGTGATCCCAAACTACACCCCACCCCCCTCAATAGCTATCTCAAACCATTTCAGGTTCCTATCCCTAGAACTTGATAAAGAGTTCCTCCCTTACCTTAGGGTGGATGATGAAGTGGTCACAAGAGACTTCATCCCAGTAACATAGGGGTCCATCCCAAGGTCCCCTATCTATAATCATTGTCTTCAACACCTTACGGCTCAGTATGCTCACTATGCTGAGGATACTGCTCCACAGACCCTAGCCAAAGTCAAATCGCCCTAGTTGCCCATGTTGGTTTGTGGAGGGCGACGTTCAAACAATCAATATTAGGCCATTTTCTTTATTCCATCTGAATAATACCACCATGTAAATATTATGTAAACCCATGGGAAGACTTGTATTTCTTCTCACCCTCATAAATATCTCTAGTCCACTATGATAGAAAATTATAGGTAAACACATATCCATGCCAATGCACCTGAATCCTCTAATGCAAATATGAAGAAAATGAGAATATGAAAATACTTTCTCACTCGTATCAAGCCCTCCATGAAAATAGGGTCGAAAACTACAAGAATATGTTTATTCCTTCTACTGCACAAGAATCCATCATCCAAGTATGGTGGAAACCAACTATGAGAGAATGTAAATCCCTGCTAATAAATATGAAGACCACTAGTATAATATGGTGGAAAATTACAACCAGACGCATGTACATTCTATTGAACATCAATCATGTTAGTCAAATATAGTGGAAATCAATGAGCAGATACTAATTCCTACATATCCATATCAAGCCTGCTATGAAGATTCAACAATAAATTATAGGTAGATGAAAGTTTCTGTGAATTCATATCAAGACTTTCAGTCAAATAAATTATCCATCAATGATTAGATGTATATCCCTTATAATTAACCTAAATATATCTATGTATATATGGAAGAAAACAAGAAGATGAAAATTTCTATTAATGCACATAAAACTTGTTGTGAAATAGGGCGAAAATTTATAGGATGATTAAAATTAATACTTATACACATGAAAATGATTGGTCAAATGAAATGGAAAATGAGTAGATTCAATTACTTGTTTGAAAATATGAAACCCTATAGTAAATTTGGTTTCAAATAATAACATTTTTCTATGGATTCCTATGAATCTCTTTTGTAAAATATATCATAAGTGGGAGAACATAGTCAACAAATCTCAGCTACAAATCTTGGGTAGACTTATGATCATTCCCCAACATAAGAATTGAAATATATTCTTGTTACCACTGAGGACTTATCTCAACACATATTAGCAATGATGGAGGATCATACATCAATTCCAAACTATATCCTACAGACTTTACAAGATTTAATCATGTTCCTAGCAATATAAAGGAGTCGGGCCCACAACCCCACCTCTTCAAGTGGGGTGACTTGTCCATACTATGGGGTATCCACTCAGTAGAACACATGCATCCCTTATCTCATCCAGGATGTTCATCAAAAATATTTCATAATAAATGGACAACTGGATCAGGCACAAATGCTTGTTCCAATTTAGGGACACCGATCTAATTTAGTGTCCACTCTAGGTTAGGCATATATCCCTTCCATAATTTCAAGAGCATGCCAACATATCCCAGGGGAACCAGAAGAAAAAATCAAACAGGCACATGTACATGATGGTTTTCACTTGTTGAAAATGGTCTTACTTTCTCATAAGAGAACACCTAAAAAAAAGTCATGTCAAAGGAAGATAGAAAATTAAGAGTATATTCATAACCACACTCCATTGGAAGTTGTAGTTATTGAGGCCCTAAAACACCTATCATTTTTGGCTTAGGACCCTTATAATATGTTACAACATTATGGAAATGGAATTAGAAATTGCAAAGGACCTCCCCACAATATTAATACCAACAGCTCTAGAGGTCCTCCCCAGAGCATCTAGTGTGATGGCTTCTTTCGTGGACACCAACCAGTTGATCATGATAGATTATCTTCTCATGAGTGTCATAGTATCTTCCCTGGTGACCAGAATATCAAACTTTAATAAGGTCCTCTACTTACTATTTTCTACCCTAAAGGTCCTCCCTAGGGTATAGGCTATATAAATTGTCTCAATAGTTGGACATTGAGCTATGATGGTAGTCCCCATCATGATGGAATTTGGTGTGAAGGTCTTTCCCACAGTGACATATTTTTTAACCAGATTTTCCTTCTATTTATACCATCTACCTTGAAGATCCTCAGCAGGGTATATAATTCCTAAATTATCCCTTCACTTAAAAATTGATCTATGATGGTAGTTCCCTCCATGATAGAATTCACTATGAAGGTCCACCCTGTAGTAATTCCATATTTCAGTAGGAAGGTCATCCCCTTGCTGGCGTCCACCCTAGACGTCCTCCCCTAGGTATACGCTACAAAACATTTCACTACATTTGGACACCTATCTATGATGGTTGTCCTTGCCATGATATCATTCATTGTTAAGGTATTCTAGCATTAAAACCTTACTTCGGTAAGACCCCCCTGTTGTTTTCTTTCCTAAAGGTCCTCCCTAGTATATACATTGAAAAATATATCCCTACAACTGGACACTGAGCTATGATGGTAGTCATATCCATGATGGAATTCATTGTGAAGTTCCTCTTAGCAGTGACACATTATTTTAGTAAGAAGGTCCTCCCCATTCTTTTGTTCATTCTAAAGGTCATCCTAGAGATATATGCTATATAAATTCCATCTACAGTCGAACACTGAGGGTCATCACTATAGTAAAATTTCATGTTTACAAGAATTCTCTCCCCTTATTGAGTTAAAAACTAGAAATCCCTCATACATTGAGTTGCTAGGAAAGATGGGTATAGACATGTTAAATACCCGATGAATGACAAGAAAAATCCATTCTCAACTAGAAGACGGATTAGGGAAACACTCATCCTCCCAACCACCCTCAAAAAATTCCCATACCGATGAGACCCATATCATCCCTGCTACTTAGAAAAACAGTCAAGAAGGGATCATGAGGGGGAAATCAAGTAGATAATTATCTCACAAAGGAACAAAAGGATATGTTACTCATGAGAAGAAAATTTTTCAGTTAAGAGATACCCATTATGTTTTATCCCTTAGACACTTCTCATTTTTAAATTCTCGATTCATTCTCAGAAGAATGCATTCATAACATCCATTTGGATATCAAGACAAATATCTGTCACCTAAAAGAAAAAATTCCATACGGTGGATTTACAGACCATGTCAAAATATTGGGAGAGAGTTTTCAACAAATCAACTTAGAATAAATTCCTCATGCGCAGTGACTAATATCAAATAATTGAAAAAAATATCTTTAGTAGGCTTTCCTCAATGTGTTGCATAAGTCACATCGTTTAATTGGTGATGCCCCACCAGGACTTTACATCAGGGATGAGAGAACATGGATCTTTGTATATCACATCAACCCCCATTTAGAAGAACCAATTATAAACGACATCATGTAATATCCCTATTCTAAGGAGGATATTAATAAAAAACCCTTCTTGGGAAAGAAGACATGCTCAACAAGAATCATTCTTAAATAAATCCGAGAACCATCAGGCCTGATGGGAGAAAGACATCGAGAAACACATGAAGCAAGAAGTTGGGAACATTCATTAGGATTATTTATAAGAGAATAAAATCATTAAACCCTAATAATTTCCTTAAAAATTGGAATTTGTTTTGTATACTCATAATAATATCCCACTCATTCACTAATAAGGATGTGTGAGATTCAGATAGTAATGATAGTACTAGTAGTTGATGCAATATGGGATCTTCCCTAGCCTGTAGTGTTAGGGGGATTTTTATAAAAAAAATTCCTCTATAAGACCAAAAAAATTTAGACCAAATCATAACAACAACTGAAAGGGAGAAACACTAGCCTGAAGGGATGGGGGAATTTTTACCTCAGCCACCACCTCAACAGAAATCTATATTTTCCCATATATGGAGGACAACATGGGATAATGTCTCCCACTCCATCCTATATCACTACCCATTTCCCCCATAAGAGAGTCATAAAACTTGGCTTCATAGAGTTTCCCTCTGATTCACCCTTCACCAAGAGGCTCGAAGAGGATCCAAAAAAAGAAGGGATGGGTCTAGAAAATGACACAAACAATCCCCCTATCATTCAGCAGCCAGTGCGAAGCCTAAAATTAATTACACATTGATGAATTTCATGGACATAAATCCGGAAAATAGCATAAAAATTATGTGAATATATAAGAGAAAGGATAGTCTGGTTGCATTTGGGAAGCATTTCACAATGAGAACAAAGGTGTGAGTACCCAGAACCAGAGAATCGCTTTGAATTTGGGTGATCTCTCGATCAATCCCATTCCTCCTCCACAGTAAATATCTAATAATAATAATAAAGGAAATGTAAAATATGAACCACCTCCCCTTTCTATTTGTAGGATCTTCCTTTGATCAAAGAATGATTCACTCAGTAGGAGGAATAAATGAAAGAGTTAAGGAGAATCAGTGCATGGTTGCCTGGGGGAAGCATTCCTATCAAATATGCACCTATAGAGAAGCCTTAATGTAATCTTCTAGTTGGTTTACCTAAACAAAAAAGGGTACATTATAGAAATTGAAGCAAGGAAAATAAATTCGTCTATCATGGATCCTAGACAATTAGTTTACCTATACTTAATCATGGAAGGATACCAATATTTCACTCTATTAAGGAGACAGCCATAACGAGTCAAGGAAAATGCCCAAAATATGTCCCTATCTAGATATTTCTCTCAAATTATGGATGAGTTGGCATTCCATATTTCATTGATTATTGCACAAATACAAGATAAAGTTCAATAGAACACTCATCAATGTATTATCAATACCATTGATTCATTTATAGTTCAATTTGAAGTTGTGGAGGAGTGGCGTGCACCAGTATAGCTAGAACGGAAACCTTGCCCAAAATGGGTGAGCGAATCCCCGCCATCGCTAAACAGTAAGAGTATTATGTTTCTGATATTCAATGGCTCAGGTGAACTAGAGTATCTTCTAACACAAAATGTGTCCCATTATTATCCCATGATGAGAACTCTTGAGCAACAAGAATCATTGAAACTAAGATTCTTCGTATAAACCTTTCAAGGGACAACCTTCATATTGTACATTAATTTTACATCCCGATAGATAATGGGATGGGAGGATATCTATCAGAAATTATTATTTCAATTTATCTCATTGATGAAAACTAAAACAATTAGGGACTACTATAACTACAAACTTAGATAAAATGAGAGAGTCTTTGATTTAATTTCTATGTGGAAAGGGATGACATACTCCCTAAACTGATCACTTCCTCAAGAACATATCCCCTCTCTCTACATTTATTACCGTTGTGATGAGTTGTGAACGTCGCTCATCCTAGTGAAATATACAAGTGGATTTTAGGATTTATCTTCAATTTCACAAATAGTGGATTGCTCCATACAAGTGACTAAGATCAAGTCCTAGATAACTCCCCCAATCTCAGGGAAAAGAGCAGGAAACTTGGAGGTGTCATCTATCACACATAAGCTAACCTCCATGCATTCTCCAACTCCAAAACCTATATTGTTTCATGTGGAACCCTAGTGGGATCAGTAGAAACCCTATTCTTTCTAGGAAGAGCATTGGGGACCCAGGAAAAATAAAATTGAGGAATCAAGGAATAAAGTTTACTCATTCCATGATGATCAAGTTTGTGGATATTTTGTAGCCGCTATAGAAAATGATTTACCCCATCTATTGGAGCCCATGATTCCCAACCAGGTGGGTCTCAAAGACCGACCAAATAATTTTCTATTTCAAAATATATCGGGACGCACTGTTTAGGAATGTTTCTTCTTCAAAGTCATCCTGAAGAATATGGTAGATTCTGAAAAGGTAAATCTGGGAAGGCCACCAGCACAAGTGACGTATGCTTCCACTATTTCCCATAAGGAAGAAGGTGAGTTTAAATTTGTTTTTATCTTGAGTTTGTAGATGTTTTACATTTTTATGACTCATAATACCACTAATAGAACTCATGTTATTCATCATAAATAGTTAAAACAACGGACTATGACCCCATCCACTCCCACTGCAACACAACCGACATTATTGGCACCAAAAAACTCCAAATTATAGCCTTTAAAAAGCATCAAGGCTGAAAATATAGTGATAAAGCACTAAAGGATGAACCTATATTGAGAATAAAGTTGTATTTGAGACTCTTATATTTTATTCCCTCATATCTGAAATAGTGGTCACCACCCCACCAAACAAGATCGCCAAAAAAGGTCAGTTAGAATAATTTCTCATCAACGAAGGAGTGGGTCTTCAGTTCCATCAATGTCATTTAATTAATGGATTTCTTATCTGATGATGAGTATGGATATGAACCCAATTTTCTTACACCCAGTTGAGGAAACATAGGAAGATGTCATGGGATTAGAGGTTACCAAGGAAGACACAATCATGGAATGAGCCAGACTATAAGATTAACCATTTTTTAGACTATCGATGTTGCATAAACTTATTGGATATCCCTTCAATAGGTCCAATAAGAATATAAAAAACCCTACACATGGTAAAATACACATTGACCTGATCACTCTAGAATGAAAATCCAAATAAGAACATGTGTTCAATCTCCCACGGCATGCAGGAAGACATGTCCAACCCAACCCACCAAAGAAAAGATAACCTCCACCCCTATCTCAAGTACCGATCCATCTAGGTCAATTATTCAAGACCCTAAGGCACGTATGAAGAGACATACACATACTAGGAAGAGAAATCCTTTAGACCATAAATATGACATCCTGAAGCATTTATCCATGGTTCCATCCAAGATATCAATCCCTGATTTCATATGTTTTTTAAAAGACCTAATGGATACACTCATAGAGGTTGTGATCATCCCTAAAGAGTTTGCGGCCGAGATCTCTACTACTAAGGTCCATGGGATAGGGACCGAACTTGTGAAATGTCATGCAGTTATGTCTTTCATGGATCAAGATGGAGATTACATTATATATGGAAACAGCATACCCCTGTATGTGGCTGGTATGATAAATGGTGTCGATGTCAAAACATTATTCACTAAGAATTTCTTTGGAGTTAAACTCATTGCAGTACAAATGCTTAACTAGATGGGATTCAATGAGGATAACCAAGAATCTTCCACCATAACACAGCATGGCTATGAAAAACATGAGCAGAAGCCATTGGGCCGAATCAAACTCAAGGCTTAGTTCTAAGACCTTTTAGATGACTTGTTATTTTTGGTGGTTTAGAAAAAAACAGAATTTAGCATCTTGTTAGGAAGGCCCTAGTT
This sequence comes from Viscum album, assembly GCA_963277665.1. Lineage (NCBI taxonomy): Eukaryota > Viridiplantae > Streptophyta > Magnoliopsida > Santalales > Viscaceae > Viscum > Viscum album. The sequence goes on from OY728129.1 coordinate 944,906,858, forward strand.
TCATTAACATGTGTAAATCCCCTCATTATACCATAAATGCATCAAATATTTCATTAATGTATGAATTGGGACATTGTAAACTGATAAGACCATGTTCAAATCCTATGAGTCACATTATATAGATGAAGTATTCTATTAGGGGAAACAGAAATAACCCCTAGTTTATGGTATTTCTTGGGTCACTACCACAAATGGTGTATAAATAATCCCAGCCAACCCCTTAAAGAATCTCAACAAAGATTATGTATGTAACATCAATCAGGTCGAGTATATGAGCCCAAATATAGGTTCATATTCAGTAATATTTATGGCTTCATTTAGGACCCCTTAGTCCAACTGTGTTGAAAAGTTTTCACTCCTCAGACAATGGTAAAATCTTGGATAAAAATGATTTCATTCCATCCCAAGTGTTCTATAAAATCCCTTTCTTACCATTTGATATAGAATAGGTTGTCACATCTTTCAAAGAGGATGAATACACTCCTTCTAAATCCCTCACTCTATCCTCTCCAGATTTTCAAGAAAATTCCATACTAATAGTTGGGTGAGAGGTAACCGCTTTATCATTCAAATACCAATATATTTTCTCCTCTCTTAACTCTGGATAACTTCTCCCAAGACTTTCCTCCCTATTGATAGAAGATAAATAAGATTAATGGGAGGAAGAAGAAGAGGAGTATGGACTTAGGGATTCCCCTCGACAAATTGAGGAGGGAGTCTCTATAGCCATTGATGAGCTTAGAGAAATAAATATGGGTACAGAAGAAGAACCATGGACTAGCTTAATCAGTGACGGCATGTATTTTGGGGAGAAAAAATTTTATACTTTCTTCTTGAAGCAGAATTGGTATTTTTCACTTAGAACTACACAAAAATTTCATACCTCAATCTTGAAATAGCCACTCACCACTAGGGCATACTAGAGGATCGTTGGGGCTATAAAAATCATCCAAAAGGACACACACAACACATGCATCAAAAAATGAGGATAAAGTTGAGAATCACATTACCTATGACTTCATTAGGGAGTTCCAATATCCTATGTGACTAGAAAATATCATCCCCTTCAAGAAGAAGAATGTTCAAATAAAAGTCTACATCAATTTTAGGGATCTCAACCGACACTGCATGAAGGATCATTTCCCAGTCCCGAACATAGAACTATTGATCAATTAAATAGTCAGGTATTATACCCTCTTCTTCATTGATGGCTATTCTAGATATAATAAAATCTAAATGGCATAATAAGATGAATAATCCACACCCTTTAGGGAACCCCATGGAGTACTTTTCTTTAAGGTAATGTCATTTGGTTTGATGAATGTCAGTGCGAGTACCAACATTCCATACATCGCATCTTTAAAACCTTCCTAGGAATGTTTTTTAAATTCTATTTTGATGACCTGGTGATTAAATATCAACAGTTATTTGACCATCTGGCTGAACATGATACCATCTATAGTAAAGTTTTGCATCACAACCAAAACATAAAACCCTTAAAATGTGCTTTCATCATTACCTCATGGAAATTTCTCGACTTCTTCATATGTCATCATGGCATTGAAGTCAAACTTGATTAGACAAAGGATATCCTTATCATCTCACTTCCTCACAACCTCACATAGTTTAGAGTACTTAAAGGAAAAATGGCCTTCATTTGGTGCTTTGTATCCAACCATTCAAGAAAATGATTTCCCTTCACCTGGTTGATGAAAAAGGGAGTTACATATCAGTTGACTAATTATTGTTAGGAATCATTCAATAGAATTATGAAATATATCTTGATATTTCTAGTGATGATGCCTTCTATAAAAGGAAGGCCACTTATTTTGTATGTGACAACATTAGAGTGATCACTGGATGCCTTTGTCAGAAAAAATAATGACTCTGGTAGAAAAAATAACCTTTATTAACTTGGTCAAATCATGATCAATATTGAGACTCTTCATTCAAGTATCTAGAAGGGTTTTCTGGTGCTAATATTCATAGTCTATAAACTAAGGCATGACCTGTAGCATCATAAGGTCTGTTTGGTCTCTCATAGAAACCCACTCAAATACATTCTCATTTTTCCAATTTTGACCAGAATTCTATTATGGCATGTGGTAATATTGTCATAGTTTGACATTTAGTTTGTTTCTTATACAGCGATCAAGTCTAAGAATTAGTATATTTTCTAGAAGATAACCCCACATAATAAATAACTTCATTGGGTATTGAATTTCCTATTAAAGAGTTTTTATCCATTCAATAGGGCCCACAGATATTGGATATGTATTTTGATGATGCATCCAGAAGCCTAGCAGGGAATAGGATGGAAGACCCTAGGATCAGTAAAGTGGGGTTGTGAGTCATGCTTAAATATACATCAGAGGCATTCCTTCACTACTCCTTCATTTTTTCAGAGGGATGTATGGATAATTAAGTAGAATATAATTTTCTCATTATATGTGTAGAGCTAGAAATTATTTTTTAAGTAAATCACTTGAAGATAAAGGGTGACTCTAAACAGGTCTTTAAGCAGAATAATAGTAATTATGATATCAAAAAGTAAGAGCCAATCCCCCTACTGAACCAAATATAAGGAATAATGGTGGAATTCCATTTCGATCCAACATAAACTCATGTCCGATAGTCACAAAATTCATATGTAGATTCCCTAGAAAATGCAGACAAAACTCCAACTAATCTAGACTGGGATGAAACAAGCATTGGCATTATGCACAACTGGATGGTTTCACCATTCATTCAGGCCAGCATAGAAGAAATCGATGAGATTGGTCCCATCCCAGATCTATGTGGTTCTACCACTAGTTGGATGAAACCCATTGTGGAGTACCTTTTAAATGGAGAACTCCCACCGGATAGAGTTGGGAGGGATAAAATCTAAAGAGAAGGAATTAAATTTTTTCTATATGACTTCATGAATCACTAAAAGTTTCTATATAAGAAGAACCTTTATGGGGTCTATATGAGGTGTAGTGATGGATAAGAGATCTTTTTTGTCATGAAGGAAGTTCACACTAGAGCCTATGGTTCCCACCAATTAGGACATAAGCTTTTCCACCAAACGTGAAGTCTTGGATACTATTGTCCTTCTATAATAAAGGGCTTCACAAAATTCACAAAAAAAATCATTCTATCAAGGTTAATCCCAACTTCATTCACTAACCCCTACAGTTTTTTCATACAGGAAAGTACACCTCGCCATTTTTCATATGGGGAATGGATGTTAAGAGAACTTATCCTCCTTCTACGTCCAAAAAGTTAAAGTACATTCTTACAGTGGCGTAATTATTCCCCAAGAAGGACAAAGCTATACCCCTCAAAGAAATCAAGGAAAATAACACTGTTGGATTGAGAAGATCGAACATCATCACCATATTTTTTATCCCTCATATAGTTCTGAGGGAAAATGGAACCAATTTCGATTCTGTTGAATTGGAGAAGTTATGTCAGAAGTATGACAACAAGTATAACTATTAATCCCACTACCATATAGAGGTTAATAGAAATATAGTGGCCTTTAACAAAACCCTATAAAATATAATCAAGAATATTGTAGAGATGGATAAAAAGTCTTGTCCGAAAATGATTTTAAATTCCATATGGTCTTACCGGGACACGACCCACACTATGACACAAGCGAACTCATACTCATTAGTACACAGTACAGAGGAGGTCTGTCCTATCAAGGTTCAATTTCCCTCACTTCGTGTTTCCATATGTTATTAGTTATCCATGGATGAGAAAACTGAGAAATGGATATTTGAGTTAGATTGATTAGATGAGAAGAGATTACATACCTTGCATCATCTGGAATTCCACCAAAACTAGATCTTGTGAGCCTTTAATAAAAATTTCCACCTTTGATATTTCCTCGAAAGAGAGATGGTTTTTGTCCTCAATACTCTAATGATACCTAGAAGGAAACCTCAAAATTTGGAACCTAAATGGGAGGGACATTAAGTCATACATAATTTCTAATCCAATGGAGATTATTATTCGATTTTTATGGACATATAGCTTACCTCATCTCCCACCAATCAAGGATTCTGAAAAATTATTTCTTATAATCAAATGACATCTTTGTCTTGATATCATGATGTTAAAATGCATGGTAGAAGGTCCTAATCACATGACATTAAACTACAAGGTAAATTGTCTCAGATGCACAATGTTAAACTGCATGGTTAGTATTCATCACAAAACCTACGTATGACACTGTTTTCCATGTTGCAATACAATAAATTTTAGGATATCACCTTTCTCATCGCATGATGTTAAACTATATGGGAATCGTCATTACAACCGATGATTCACTACACGTGAGTTAGATCTATGGGATAGAAAGATTCAATAATCATATTCATGTATGAAATTTAGATCCACATAAGGATTATCCTTCTTAAGTGCTATGTGTGGCTTCATTCCTATCAACACAGGATACATAGTGACATCCAAACCCCGTGTCCTAGGACCAGCCAAAAAATATAGTGAACATTTTCCCATTTTAGTTTGGATTAGACCTTCATAGAGAGAGTTCCTTATAAGAACTACATGTGTATTTTTTTCCTGTCATCAAATTATATGTAGTGATGCCTATACCCCATGCATTAGGCCCAGCCTAAAATTTACCCCATTTATAAGATGGGATATTTTTACCAGATTTGGGCCTTAAGGCCTCTTTTCAAATTACGATTAAGTTTCTCACTGGTTTAAAAAACATCCTTTCAATAAATACAATACACAATCATCCTATTTCATGACATTAAGTTGCACATCCATCATCATCCCCATTGTACAATGTAAAACTATATATCTACATCCCAGGAACAATATGTTAAATTATAAGTTTAGTCCATGAAATATGACTTTAAAATGTCCATAAGGGTCAGAACTCTATGTCCTTAAAATAGTAATACTAATCCAAATTTCATGATTTTATACTATGTGTGATCCTTCTTGGGAAAGTGAGTTGCGGTACCGGGTCTCCTCGGCTCTCATTCAAATTGGGTTTTTTACTCTGTCGTTCCATGACTACCCATTTTGGGAAGCCTCCTTCACCTGGTCTAAACTCCACAACCTTAAACTAGAAACCCAAATTCTATGCATCATGACTTAAAACTATATTCAATCCTCATTACTAATGTGTATGTGGTGTGTGGTCCTTCTTGGTCCTCATTCTAGTCCGATTTTTTATGCCATCTTGCATGTCCTTTATTGGAATGCTCACCCCATGGTTTGAAGTCTATGACCTAAAACTAGGAGTTATCATCCTCTATGTAGAGACCCAAAGTTTGACATACATAGACATTACATTAATTTTGTGGAATATCTAATACATAATAAAAACAGACACCAAAGGACCGTAATAGTTTAGTGTCTTTGGAAACTCGGAATATAATCTTCTAATCTTTGTGAAAGATCTTCAACATCTCCCATAAACATATTCCTTTTTTTCTTACCTAAACCCTTCTTTATATCATGGGGAAAAGAAAACATATAAAGGGTGATCTCAAATTCTCATTAAGGGTAAGCATGGATAAAAAAACAAACCATATACATTTGTACTTCAAAACATGAACATAATATTTAAACATCAAAATCTTGAGCAATGACATAAAACATGGCGGTACGTAAGGTATAGATCATAATGAATCATCAATCATGATAAAATAGCATGGGAATAAAACATATAGTTGTGTCAAAACATTAAGAACATGATATGATTTCTATAGTATCCAAGGCATTGCTTCCAAGACCATCATAGTGGACAAAGTCCCTTTCTGAATCGAGTTCACTCCTCGTTCCAGTCCTGTAACACTAAAACGGATTAACTTGTCATTCTATCCATGTCTATATCGTGAGATATAAATCTTTACCAAATTATTTGGAGGGAGATATAGGTCCCACCCATATCATAATGAAATCATTCTTACTTGTGCCACAAAATAAACACAATTCATTCATCATAACCCAAATAATAATATGGGTTTGATAAACACCAACCCATTATAACATAATCCATATAAAATAAATGGATATCATTGCATCATAAGAAAAATGAAACCATGTAAATAATAGAGACATCATACTTGAAATATAAACATATTAAATAATTTCATCTTAGATGGAAAATTGTTTTGATAAAACACTTGAAATGAATTCTTGAAGAAAATATCCTTTCTTCTTCAAAATCATTTTCTATTCACAAAATGGCATGAAATTTTAAAAGAAAATTATTTTTTTGAAAATATTTATGAAATATTATAGAGTAAGATTCATGAAAATAAGGCGTTATGAAACCATAAAAATCCATTCATGTCATATAAGTTAAAAAAACATTCTCCTCATTCTTTTAATAGAAAAGTCAAAAAGTACCATGTATGGTAAACAAAAGAAATATTCCTTCCAAAACACAAAGTAAAAGTCAAAGAGGGGTAAAAATGACTTTAAAATACATGGAAGAATATTAAAAACTTTATGAAAAACATTTTATGGACATGGATGAAAAATATAACCCCAGTAAATACTTACATATAAGAAATCTCGGTTAAAAATGAGATTGCAAAATTATCCCTTACCTTAGGTCTGATATGCTTCGTACATATCTGAAACTCATGTATAATGATTTAAATAATTTCATTGACTTATTACAGAATCATATTAATTTTTATGATATCATATATGGTTCACTTATGACTTTATATTACCCGTCCTTTTCTAAATTCAATGTTAAAGTAGCGTTTTGGGTAAAATTGTTTTATTTATCATAGGTGTTTGGACTTGTTGTTCTTGATATTATTATTACTTATATAATGATTTAATTACTTCAATAATTTAAATCATTATTTATATATCATATATATTCAGTATATATATATAATAGATATATAAATTAAATGAAATACACCGTTCATGGAGACGATAGGCCGTACGTATGCATGAACGCTGTTTTCTTTTCCTTATTGACATTAATGGAAGTAAGTAGATGACATATATATATATACATAAATATAGTAGATTTATCATGTCATATATTTCATTATTATTCATTATATATACTTAATAATCATTCTTGAGTGGTTAACATGGAGAATGAATCTCATCGTGTCGTGGAGACGGCAATCCATACGTACACACGAGCGAAGATATCGTTCCCATAATTATTGAATTTAGTTGGAGTGGATGATATAATATCTCAGAATCAGTATGATTTTATAATAACTATATATAGTTTTTCATTGTTCCATTATACCCATCCAAGTAAGGTGGTGGTGGGAAAACAGATTACACCACGGCGTGGAGACAGTATTCTGTACGTAAGCACGCGTGGTGATTTCATTTTTCGTAAGATTGATATAAGGTGAAATAGGGTTGTTTCATATCTATAATAACATATTATTATATGAATGATACTAATGTTATTAATTTATGATGAAAAAAATAAAGAAGAATAAGTTGAAGAAGAAAGAAACTTGAAATAATCAGTAGAAGAGATTACCTCTTCTTCGACGCACCTCATTTAAGCTTCATCTTAATGCACTAGAGTTGGTCTTTTTAGGAAACCAGAACCTCTATAATGTTTCTAGTGAATTTTATAAGGTAAATGGGCAGGGATTGGCTGAGCTTGATAGCTCAAAATTGTGTAATGAGAAGAGGGAGGAGGTTCCCTTTTATAAGGGAGGAGAGGGGCACCTTAGGAAAAACAAAAAATATTATTTTATAATAAAGTCATATTCGGTTTATAATAGCTTCAAATTAATTTATTTCGATTATAAAGTAGGGATGGGTCTAAAGCCTTTCCACCAATAGTTTTTATACAAGTTTAGGTTACTATTTTAACCTTATAATTTAGATTTAACTCTATGTTAAATAATTTAACTTTTACCGTGTCTTCTTATCTTCTTACAATATATGGTTAATAAACTTACTATAAAAATCCAAAAGAACACCAAGTGGTTCATTATTAATATATATAACCTAATATAGGTCATATTTCTGAAACTTAGATTTTTAGGAATAAAATAAAAATTAATAATATAATATTTGTTTTAAAAACTATTCTATGTCAATTTTGACACTATTTGGTAATTGATTTTTTTGAAACTTATGACAGCATGATTAGTTCGATAAAAGTTAATTAAATCAATAATAACATGTCATATTAACCTATAAAATTAGTGTAATTCATAAAAAGTCTCAAATTACATTTATTTGGGTATTTATAACATCAATTATGTTAATATTTCATTAATAAGGTAATTACTGCATCATTATTGTGTCATAAATAAATTAAATTATTTAATGTATAAAAATTATAAATAAAATACCATTATGTGGGAAATACTTTTATATTCCTAATTAATATTTATAGTCGAATTTATCTTATGTATAACCCTATATTAAAAAAACATTAGTTATTAAACTTTGATTTTAACTATTTTGACTCTTCTTTAAATAAAATAATAATAAATGTCCTAATCTAATACAAGTGGACCTAAATGATAATATCTTATTTATAAGGTTTTTTTTGGTCTAATTAAACTTATCCAATAGAATTAGGACATGTTTTAGGGTAATAATAATATCATTTTTACCCTTAATTTCCCTATTTACTTTTAACTGTGGTAAATAAAAGTAAAAAGCTACTATTCACCAAAAATTATTTTTTATCTTATTGAACCAAATTTTACTGATTGATATTAACCGTGTCCCTCATATTTTGGAAATTCAACTCACATAAGTGGTAAAATTAAGTTTTATGTACAATTGCAAATGCTCCTAGGAGGTGGGTAAAAGACGGTGAAAAATTCAATAAAATTTGTATATATCTATAATTATTATAAAATGACTCAAATTAATTAAATTGAACATATATTAGTATTATGTATCTATTTTTACCTAAAATAAATTTAAATAAAATAAATGATTATTTTAAAAAAAATCAGTTTTAACCAAGAACTCAGTGTTTTCACTATTCATCAAAAATTGAAAGTTTTCGGAAAAATAAAAAAATTCGAACTAGGATAATTTCAATATTCTGAATCAAAAAATGAAGTCCAATTTGAAAGATAAAATTTATAAAATTTCAAAAATTGGGCATTACTATTCATAACGGCTATTTTATATAATATTTTAATAGCATATCGTTGTTTAGTGACACTCAGTATTGCATACAACACATGCTATTGTGGAAGGTCGCGATTGTGTGTAAAGAAAACCAAGTCAGGGTTGCATGTTTTTCAAGATTACTTTGTTGTTTTGTATAATAGAATCCATCCATATTCCATTTATACATTGAATATATATATATATATATACACACTCAATGTTGCGTAGAATAACTTCTATCAAACAAACTTGAAATTTTGTGTAACATGATCCAAGAATAGTGTTGCGTATACTGAAAGCTAATATGGTGTTGTTTATAGCGCAAGATAATCTTGGTTTAGCATACAACACAAGAAATAAAATTAAAAATAATATTTGTCATAAAATACCGGGCTATTACATTCTATTCCCCTTAAAATGAATTTCTCCCTCAAAATTCGTTGGGGTTATAATTGGTTTACTACTTGAAAGTTTCTTTAATAGAAACCCACATCGTAAAAAGGACTACAAAAACATAACTTTGAAAACTAAATAATGAAACGTTATGGTTATCCAAATTAACTAATCACTGGGTTTCCACATAGGATAACATAAGTGAAAATATGTATATAGAAAAGAAATCTAACCATTAAGTTCTGATGGAGAGTGGTAGAGAACATGGCTATGAAAAAGCCAACAATCATAAAGATATAAATTTGTGATGATCTAAGGTACCATCTGATTCATCAAATATTAGAATAATAGAAAAACATTTTTGGTTTTCAAGATCATTTACCTAATGTTGAAGAATTTTTGAATTAAAAAAATTCTTACTTGATTTTGGTACAATCTCACTATTTTTTTCTCCTTGAACAATTTACACTTCATCTATTAAAGAAAGGAAGTTGAATTTGTATTCAGTGAAGTGTTAGTAGATCATGCGATATAATGATAGGTCAGTTCATCTGTCTCAAACATAAGGTTAGAAAAAGTTATATAGATAAGCCCATCTTATGGTGAGATTAATCATATATGGTTCAAAAAATGGACTTATAATTTATTTATCAAACCTCTTAATAAAATCAAACTAGTTTCTACTAACCAGGGACTTCCAGTAGGCCATAGTTAGGTGATAAAGTCCTGTCGCACTTCGGTTTTGGGTTCGATTCCTGCAACCTTTTCCGACGTGATGGGTTGCCGCTCGTCCTGTAGGTTGTCATTTTATTTAAAAAACTACACTATTATAACATTCCAGAAATAATATCAAAAAAAGGTTATATCCTTAAACAATATTATCTTATTCCCAACAATATCCATTTCAAATATTTATGCTTATCCAAAATACTTCAGTCCAAGCTCATAGTATAAAGAAAATGATTAATTGAAAGGTCACATAACAAGCACATGAATACCATCATTTATCCCCCATATATCATAAGATATATCTTCTTAGTCGCATTCCAAACATGTGAATACCTTAATCATGCATTCTCTTGAAATATGAGCTACCATAAAACCTTAGTGAAAACATGAATGTTGTTAAAAGTTATCTCTTTCCTCAAACAAAACCCCAAAATTATGTATACTCAAACCATGATATCACTTTGTCCAAGTACCAGTCATGAGCTCATGAATACTATTAAACAAATTATTTTCTCCTTATCCATTCATTATGCGCATATCATCTATTTTCCAAAAAAAATTCAATCACTTTTCATGGTTACCAATAACATAAAATTATTTAAAACCACAATATACCAATACATAAATATTCAAATATTCCACGATACTAAAACATTATTTTGAAATCCCATTACATAAACACTTAATCATTCCAACACATTGTTTTCATATTCAGCATTTCCAATAGTGATCGCATGTGACTTCCCATTGTCCTTTTCCTTAATAGGTTGTTGAGGTTGATCATCATTAACCCTTGGATTAGGGCATTGATTAGCATAATGCCCCATTTCCTTACACTTGTAGCACTGAAGTGTTTGTGGTGTGTTCTATGTATTCTCTTCTCTATTCACATCATTAGCTACCTTTTTTCCATTACTTCGACACTCATCTACTCGATGACCTTCTTTTCTAAACTTAAAATAGTTTCATGTCTCTTTAAGACAATCTACACCATGCTTCTTTCTACACTTTGAGCTTAAAGAAACATTTTTTTTCCTTTCACCATTATTTTGAGATTTTTCCATGAACTCCATCTTTTATTTCTTGTCAAAACCATGAGATGGATATGTAACACTAACTTCCATTTCTACCTAGATAGCACAACGCACAATTTTTTCGTAGATACTGAAGTCTCTTATAGCTAATTCCCTTCGAAGACTTGATTTTAAGCCACTGAAGAATCGATCAACTTTACTTTCAGGTTGAGTGATAAATCCAGATGCATACCTTGAAAGCGTTGTAAAATTTGCCTCGTATATACCAACATATTCACCATCTTTTTTCTTAATCTCAAGGAACTCCATTTCCATATTTGTTCGAAGAATACGAGGGAAGTACTTATTGAAAAACAAGTTCATGAACTCGTCCCATTCCATGGATGCAATTTCATCTTGGAGCCTTGTATTCTTAATTAGAGACCACCACTGGTATGCTTCACCTTATAAATAGTAAACAATTAAAATGACTTTTTCATGTTATGAACCGCAAAGTATGGAAAATATTTTTTCAATGGTACTGATCCATTGTTCAGCAACAAGTGGATCAGAAGACCCATTGAAAGAAGGTGGGTGTTTCCCGATGAAGGACTCAATAGAATATTGTTCCCTTATCTGCTCATTTGGAAGTTCAGAATGATTCATAGCTTGTGTAAGTATTGCAGTAATATTTTTCACTCTATATCCCATAACATTGGTTTGTTCAAAAGTACAATCATTGCATTGTCCATTACATTGATCAACACGGTTCCTTCGGGTTCCAGCCATCATCTAAAATCCAAAAAGAACCGTTTGAGAAGAAAAAATCATAATCAAGGTGGAGTACCTTCAATATCTTACATCTTAGGTTTAATTCTAATATTGTTACCATAATTCTATGAATATAACCTATACTTATACTTAACCTTAGCGACATCCTTATACATACCTTATAAATATCTCTAGGGATCTCGCTAAGGTTTTCACATCCTAGTTTCTAAAGGTTAAATAAACCTCCCTATGATACCAACTATAGAGACCCAAAGCTGGACGTACATAGACATTACATTACTTTTGTGGAATATCTAATACATAACAAAAACAGACACTGAAGGACCGTAATAGTTTAGTGTCTTTCGAAACTCGGAATATAATCTTCTAATCTTGGTGAAAGATCTTCAACATCTCCCATAAAGATCTTCCTTTTTTTCTTACCTAAAACCTTTATTTATAATCTGGGAAAAAGAAAACATATAAAGGGTGAGAAAAACTTCTCATTAAGGGTAATCATTGAGAAAATAAAACAAACCATATACATTTGGACTTCAAAACATGAACATAATATTTAAACATCAAAATCTTGAGCAATGACATAAAACATGGCAGTACGTAAGTCATAGATCATAATGGATCATAATTCATGATAAAATAGCATAGTAATAAAACATGTAATTGTGGAAAACCATTAATCATATGATATGATTTCCATATTATCCAAGGCATTTCTTCCAAAACCATCTTAGTGGACAAAGTCCCTTTCTGAATCGAGATCACTCCTCATTCTAGTCATGTAACACTAAACCGGATTAACTTGTCATTCCATCCATGTCTATCTCATGAGATATAAATCTTTTCCCAATGAATTGGAGGGATATATAGTTCACACCCATCTCATAATTAAATCATTCTTACTTTTTCCACAAAATAAACATAATTCATTCATCATAACCCAAAGAATAATATGGGTTTCATAAACACCATACCATCATAACATAATCCATATAAAATAAATGGATATAATTTCATTATAAGAAAAATAAAACCATGTAAATAATATATACATTATACTTAAAATATAAACATATTAAATAACTTCATCTTAGATGGGAAATGGTTTTGATAAAACACATGAAATGAAATCTTGAGGAAAATATCCTTTCTTCTTCAAAATCATTTTATTTTCACAAAATGGACTGTAATTTTAAAAGAAAAGGATTTTGTTGAAAATATTCATGAAATCATGTAGAGTAAGATTCATGAAAATATGGAATTATGAAACCATAAAAATCTGTTCATTTCGTATAAGTTAAAAAAAATATTCTCCTCGTACTTTTAATGGAAAAGTCAAAAAGCACCACGTATGGTAAACAAAAGAAAGATTCCTATAATAACACAAAGTAAAATTCAAAGAGGGGTAAACATTACTTTAAACACTCATGTAATAATATTAAAAACATTATTAAAAACATTCTATGTACATGGATGAAAAATATAACCCCAGTAAATACTTACGTATAAGCAATCTCGGATAAAAATGAGATTGCAAAATTATCCCTAACCTTAGGTCTGATAAGATTCGTACGTATTTGAACCTCTTGAATAATGATTTAAATAATTTCATTTACTTATTATAGAATAATATTCATTGTTATGATATCATATATGGTTCACTTATGACTTTATATTACCCGTGCTTTTGTAAATTCTATGTTAAAGCAGTGTTTTGGGTAAAATTGTTTTATTTATCGTACGTGTTTGGACTTGTTGTTCTTGATATTATTATTACTTATATCATGATTTAATTACTTAAAAAATGTAAATAATGATTTATATATCATATATATTCAGTATATATATATAATAGAGAGATAAATGAAATGAAATACACCGTTCATGTAGACGGTAGGCTGTACGTACGCATGAACGCTATTTTCTTTTCCTTATTGACTTGAATGGAAGTAAGTAGATGAAATATATATATATATATATATATACATAAATCCATTAGCTTTATCATGTCATATATTTCATTATTATTCATTATATATACTTTATAATCATTCTTGAGTGGTTGACATGGAGAATGAATCTCATCGCGTCGTGGAGACGGTAATCCGTACATACGCACGAGCGATGATATCATTCCCATAATTATTTAATTGAATTGGAGTGGATGCTATATTATCTAAGAATCAGTAGTATGTTGTAATAACTATATATAGTTTTTATTTACACCATTATACCCATTCAAGTAAGGTGGTGGTGGAAAAACAGATTACACCACGGCGTGGAGACGGTATTCTGTACGTACGCACGCGCGGTGATTTTGTTTTTCATAGGATGGATAGAAGGTGAAATAGGGTTGTATCATATTTATAATAACATATCAGTATATTATTCATACTTATGTTATTAATTTATTACGAAACAAATAAATAAGAATAATTTGAAGAAGAATGAAACTTGAAAGAATTGGTAGAAGAGATTACCTCTTCTTCGGCGCACCTCTTTTAAGCTTCCTCTTAATGCACTAGAGTTTGTCTTTTGAGGAGAAAATAACCTCTATAATGTTTCTAGGAATGTTTATAATAGAAATGGGAGGGGTCTTTCTGAGCTTGAAAGCTCAAAATTGTGTAAAGAGAAGAGGGAGGGGGTGCCCTTTTATAAGGGAGGAGAGGGGAACCTTAGGAAAAACATAAAATATTATTTTATAATAAAGTCATATTCAGTTTATAATAGCTCCAAATTGATTTCTTTAAATTCTAAAGTAGGTATGGGTCGAAATAATTTCAACCAATAGGTTTTAGAAAAGTTTAGGTTACTATTCTAACCTTATAATTTAGATATAACTCTAAGTAAAATAATTTAACTTTTACAGTGTCTTCTTGTTTTCTTACAATATATGGTTAATAAAATTACTATAACAAGTAAAAAAGTACCCAAAGTGGTTAATTATTAATATATATAACCTTATCTAAGTCATTTGGAAAAAACATATATTTTTATGAATAAAATAACAATTAATAATATAATATTTGTTTTAAAAACTATTCTATGTCAATTTTGACCCTATTTGGTAATTGATTTTTGTGAAAATCATAACAGAATGATTAGTTCACTAAAAGTTATTTAAATCAATAATAACATGTAATATTAACCTATAAATTTGTTGAATTTATAAAAAGTCTCAAATTACATTTATTTGGGTATTTATAACATCAATTATGTTAATATTTCATTAATATGATAATTACTGCAATATTATTATGTCACAAATAAATTAAATTATTTAATGTCTAAAAATTATAAATAAAATACCATTATGTATGAAATATTTTAATCTTTCTAATTAATATTTATAGTCAAATTTATCTTATTTATAACCCTATATTAAAAATGTTTTAGTTATTAAACATTGATTTTAACTATTTTAACTCTTCTTTAAATAAAATAATAATACATTTCCTAATCTAATCCAAGTGGACCTAAATGATAATATTTTATTTATAACGTTTTTTTGGTCGAATTACACTTATACAAAAGAATTAGGACATGTGTTAGGGTAATAATAGTATCATTTTTACCCTTAATTACTCTATTTACTTTTAACTGTGGTAAATAAAAGTAAAAAGTTACTATTCACCAAAAATTATTTTTATCTTATTAAACCACATTATACTCTTTGATATTAACAGTGTATTTCGGATTTTTGAAATTCAACTCACAGAAGTGGTAAAATTATGTTTTATGTACAATTGCAAATGCTCCTAGGAGGTGGGTAAAAGACGGTGAGAATTTCAATAAAATTCTTATTTATCTAAATTTATTATAAAATGACTCCAATGAATTAATTTGAACATATATAAGTATTATGTATATATTTTTACCTAAAATAAATTTAAATAAAATAAATTATTATTTAAATAAAAAGTCGGTTTTAACCAATAACTTGGTGTTTTCACTATTCATCAAAAATTGAATGTTTTCAGAAAAATACCAAAAATTCACCCTAGGCTAATTTCGATATTCCGAATCCAAAAATGATGTCCATTTTAAAAGATAAAATATATAAAATTTCAAAAAGTGGGTATTACTTTTCATAAAGACTAGTTTATATAATATTTTAATAACATATCATTATTTAGTGAAACTTGGTATTGCGTACAACACACACTATCATGGAAGGTCACGATTGCATGTAAAGAAAGCCAAGTCAGGGTTTCATGTAGTGAAAGATTCCTTTGTTGTTGTGTATAACTGAATCCAACAATATTTCATGTATACATTGAATATATATATATATATACACTAAATGTTGCGTAGAATAACTTCTATCAAACGAACATGAAATTTTGTGTAACACAATCCAAGAATAGTGTTGCGTATACTGCAAGCTAATATGGTGTTGCGTATAGTGCAAGATAATCTTGGTTTATCATACAACACAAGACATCAAATTAAAAATAATACTTCTCGTAAAATCTCAGGGTGTTACACTCTATGCAAGATGTTAAACTACAGTACTACCCTAGAAAACATTGAGACGTATCTTAAATATATAATAGATGGTTCCTACCCCATTCCCTAAACATGGGACGTAGCCCAATAATGTACTCATCCAGGAGGAAATTTCCCCCGACATCGGTCTTCTTCCATTCCATATTCAAGAACTACATAAAACATGATTACTATCCACAAATGATACATACTGATGTTGAGAATTTTTATCCTGGTCCATCCACCTAAAAGAAAAAAAAGTACCCCTCCATATTTACAAATAAGACCTACACATGGAGCTTTCCTTGAGAACTACGTGTGGGTTAAATATAATTATATGGGATACATAGTGAATCCTAGACCTCATCTCCTGGGTCCAGCTATGAAATAATATAAATGACATATTCCCTACATAAAAATTATATCAATGTAGGATACTTCAAATTGGTCATATTTATAGATCCATTAATGAAAAGCACCCCCCCCCCCCCCCTCATTCATGTTAGTCAAATCAGTGCAGGGACGAGAACTTAGAACCACTTTTGGATTGATTCCTTCCCATGTAGAATACATAGTGATGTTCGAATCTCTGCTTCCAGTTCCAACCACACCATTCACCCTCCTTCATGTTAGGTCTCCCTCATACTCACTGTTTGAAATTAAACTTAATGGGGTCCCAGAACTTTGTGTGGCTTGAATTATTCCCAAAAATAATATGTAGCTATGCCCAGATATCTAATTCATGTCCATCCACAATAATCAAACAATCAATGGGAGAAATCACCCCTTCTACACACATATCATACCCATGTAGAGATTTCTCATTTGGAACTTTGCGTGGCTTCATTAATATCAACATAGGATATATAGTGATGCCTAGATCTCTAATCCCAAGTCTAGCCACAAGGAAGGATAAAATTTCCCTCCTCTCTTTGTATGGGCCAGATCTACACAAGGGGTTTATGAGAACTATGTATCTCTTGATTATTGTTTTGATGAGATACAAATTGATTCCTAGATTTTTCATCTTGGCCCAAATTATAAAAATGATAGATGTACATATCCTTTGTTATGTCTCCTCTGTGTTGTGGAATAAACCTTTTCCACCACTTGTTTCTCACAACAAGCACAGCTCATGTGGGCTTACGAGTTTCGGTATGGAATTTCCTACATGATCAGGGCATACGATAGATCTCGTATTTTAGATATTTTTATTTTGAATTTCAATTATTTAAACTCCACTGATTTTTCATTTTATGTGAAATTGTTAAATTTTTTTTTTAATTTTGAATATTTTTAAGCTATATTGTGAAAATGCACTAATTCTGGAAGTTTAACTGTTTTTAATAGCTTCTGTATTTTAGGGATATCTTTTTCAATTTTTATCCAAATCAAATGAGTATTTTTTTTGTAACTCTTTGTTTATGAAATATACTTTTTTCAAATGGATCGAATCTTTATTCATCCTTCTAGAGGTCCCAAAAAATAAATCTTTATGGAAAGTGTTTCTGGCTGGTTGAATGGACCACACCTCAATGAATAAGGTATAACTCATGATAATGGTGTCTAAATGTGATGATCTAAAATGTAGATGGAATGGGACTCAATGGAGAGTATTTATTAGGAGTTTAAAAGGTATAATTATATCACTAAGAGAGTCAATGTTCAAATAAAATAGATTGGATATGAAAAGTAATTTAAATAAGAAAAATGTGAATTTATTAATTAAATCATAACCATTTTTTCATGTGTCCAATGAGGATAAAAATTTTTATGGTCAATGATACCTCTCGTGATAACAACATTTATGAAGACACCTCATCAGGATTCCCCAAGAAAGTGGTATAAAACATAACCAGAATTCAAGTGAATCATTCTAGACAACACCCAGGACACACCCATTTTCTTTTGTATTTTCTACTTCACGTTCATTTAATTCTAGGTTGTATTGAAGGAGGGTGATATTCTGGTGAATAAATGATTTAGAAGATGATAATTCCATGACATTTCGCAGCCATGAAGGGTCAATCTCCAAGTAGTGGTGGGAAGTGAAGAGAACATTAGTCAACCTACATTGGAAGAAGAGAAAATTAGTAAACCTACTTTGGTTGAGAAGTACTTTTCAATTTTCCATGTTTTGTTTTTAAACACCTAATTAACCTCTGAGCATCACCTTAATGTGTGCTAGATATGCAGTACGAACTCAAACCAATGCTTGTTTTTATGAACTGAAACATCGAGATGGAACCTACCCAAGAATGTCTTACCTGAGACATGATCATATCATCATATCCATTGAAAACAAGTTATATCATTTGTAAGGACCAAACCAAGTCACAGTATACCCCTGAGGGAACTACCAATTTAATTATGCCACTAGCACTCCTATGATACATGTCACATGGTTCATAGCTCTAGTGATCGGTCAACTTCCAAAAAAATCAAAGGATTGGTCGATCTGACTTTTCATGAAATGCCTCAGCTGGCATTCACCACATATACCTCAACCTAACAACATTCTTACTAAGAAGTTCCTCACTGACCTCATAGGACAAGAGACAAAGGGATAACCAGTCAAACTCTCTTTGGTCGACTTCCCTCTAAGCACTCTGGTAAGATGGTTGGTGCATTCCAAAAGAAAAACCAAATTCCATTTGATGGAGGCACCCCAAACTCACCAATAAATATCACTGAATACTGAAACTATCTTTCAATGATATCTCTAGCCAATTCATCCATTTTAACCATCGTGTATTAGTACAAACATCGATACATGGAGGATCTTGCACATTTAGACTAATACCCATTTTAAACAACTCATCTGAGCTCGATTGAGGTTCAAGGTAGTCTCAGAATCATTGACATGTGTTAAGGAGACAAAATAGGTAAAACCTTAAATAACACTTACTAGGGAATCATTGGTACAAAGTTCAACATCCTCTTACCAAGAAAACTTACTGATCCCAAAGCGACATCAACCTAGGGATCAACTCAAGAGGGAAATAGATGGTGTCCATGAGTCTGACTATGGTGTTCCTACTTGGGAACCCCTGTATTACTTCGGACTAACCATGCCACTTCAAACAACCAAGATCTCGGAGTTTACTCATATAGACATCACTTAAATATACCAAAGGCTTTTAAAATTTAACATGGAATACAACTAACACTCTCTCAGTTACCCAGATAATGTCAGGATAAGGGAAATAGTCATCATTTACCAGAAATTACACTAAGAGGATTTGAATGGTCAACAAATATGACCTAAGAATATTCTACTAAATCAAAAATGAAGTTCTTGAAATGTTTTATAACTAGCCATACCCAGCTATTAATGTAGGACCAGTCAAACCACTAATGGTCAACTTATTCTAGAAAAAAATCGACTTCACTTATCGACGCATCAACAACCGGACCAAGACACCTTCACCACCTGAGGCATCCCATGGTCACTAAAGCATAACCATCATGGACCATTTCTAACCAACGATGTCTTCATAGGTTGAACATAAATCCTAGAACTACATCGTTATTCTTCTTACCAATCATAGACTCAAATGGAAGATATTACTTGCGTCAAGATAATTTTAATCAAGAAAATCCATTTTCAAATAGACTTTTCACAGTTTTGTTGCTTATAATTGGAAGGAGTAATTTAACTAGATTTTAAGTGATTCTCCCCAACTTTGGAGTTTCCTTAATGTTGGATTTAAAGAGAGAGAGAGAGGGGAATCTCATCCCATTACACACACTCCACCAACCACTAATTGTGAGTCCTAGTGGTGTCCAATACCCTTTATCTAGTGTTAAATTGAATAGAGAAATAAAAACAACAACTTACAAGTTCTATATAAGATTCACATTAGATGTACACATAAATATCCTCCATAGTTATGTCCACCTACACTATAGAATTTGGAAGAAAATCCAAAAAAATTGACCAGTGTTCCAAACACCTAATCCTCATATAACATCCTCACAGGCATTAAGATGAGTTTTGTTTTTCCAAAATCTCATGTCACTCTAATATAGATATGAAAAATTAACATAGTGAAATAAACTAAGGCTTACATGAGTACCATCGAAAAAAATGGGGTTTTCCCCCATTTTAGAAACTCGACTGGTACTGTGTGCACCAACACATCCTACCTGAGATTAAATGAGCCCATAGAAAAACCCCAATACTATCCATGGGCATAGCAACCATATCCATTCGATTATTGGATGGACTATAAAATTTAGAACCTAGAGCCATATTTTACCATATTAATATTAACCTGAATGATGATATATTTAGTCATCCTTCATTGAATAAGAAGAATAAGGAATGGTCACACGACTTACTTATAAAGCTGATGATGTGCTTGGCATGTCTAGCTTGCTAGAACTGAGCATTTCATAATGCTCACACTCATAAAAAAATCCAACACCACACAACCACCTACTAAAAAAAGGGTTTTATTTAGGTAGCTAAGAGTTATTTACATACAACCGCAGCATAATAGTACCATACATCAAAACAATATTCACAAACAACTAGAAAAGGCTTTGAAGGATTGAGGGTTCTACCTACAATAGGCCAGCCCCTTACAGAAATAGTAAGTGTTGACCCTTCCAAGGAATCCTGTTGGAAAAGGACATTAGGATAAATATTCTATCACTTAGGTTCAATATATAGGAGAAGATACTCATGGAAAATGCATATTTCATCATCCTAAGAAATGTTTGAGGAAAACTGAACTACCCTTACATGAGGTCCAGACCAAGAACACCACTGAAGGTTCCATTTTAAGACATTAAACACAAACACATTTATCTATTTCAAATATTACAAGGTTTAGCCTCAAAGAAAAAACATATGGATAAGGCCTCAAGTAAGAACATGCAAGTTATTAAATTACATTCAAACACTATCATTTATTGATGTCCAATTAAAAATTAGGCCACTTTATCACATTGTACTGTTTTTAAACACCATTCATTAATTTACAAGATTTCACAATAAGCATAGTTAAATAATGTTTTAATTGAAATCTATAGAGGAAAACACTATTTAGGTTGTAATTGGGATCTTACTTAACAAATTCCTTGATTTATTCATCACAAAGCAGTTTGAAATGTCTATTATTAAAAAAGTGGGGTACTAGTCCAAAAATTAATCCACCTTACATTTATATGAAAACCGGTGTAGGAGGCTACAGGTACTTTAAAAGGTCCCTCAACACATATCATAAGCACACCTCAACAGGGTTGATCACTAAGGCATACCAAACAAAAATGTGAAATATAAGGGTACCATTAATAAATTTTAGGTTCTAATAAAATAAATGAGGACATTTTTAAACATTTATATTTAAAACACCCTTAGTAGTTCATTTTATAAGGAACATGCCCCAACTTACCTACTTGGGTCTAGTTTTTTTTATAAGTTTACTCATACTGGTCATTAATCCCAAGTAACAGAGGCATAGTCCTCAACGAGGAAACTAAAACATTTAAGGTTGAACATAGAAGAATTTATATTTATAATGGTTTCTAAGTATAAGTATCATAACAAATGGTTTCGTTTTATGGTTTACCACCTATAAAATTATAAAGCACACATACACTTTACAAGTTGTAGGTGATTCTCATCTAATCGAAACCATTTTCAATTAAAATTAAAAAATAAATTCAACTACCTTAGAATTTATAAAGTCTTTCAAGATATATGGTGGGTCTAAAATGGTTCAATTATATGGTCCACCCTATTTCAATTCATAAAATCATGCATGGAATTTAAAATTTGTAGAAATTGACTCACATTCAACCACAACCATGATATTTTATCGCAAGGAACCAATGGTTCATGATTGAAACATGTCATAATTGATTAGTGACGTGTCTCCATCAATAACGAACTACAATATTCAAAAGTTAACTTGGAATTATATAAATAATAATTTTAAATGGTTTAACATAGAAAGTAAACAAGGATACATGACAATTAACAATTCAAGACTATGAAATAACCAAGAAAACAAAAACAACATGCTAATCATAACACTCAAATAAAGCATACTAATTAAACACTTTAACATGTTATAAATAATAATTTTATAAAATACCTAATTTGGTAAAATCTAATCATTTTACTAAAACACCAAGCATGTCATATAAAATAGACACTAATAAAATATGCAAGGCACATCAAAAAATTTAAAAAATATATATAAATGAAAACTTCATGTCATAGAATATGCATACAATTGGAATCTTTACATCTATATAATTATGCATGTAATGCTACTTCCTTTTCATATTAGGCCATGATTAAAGCAATTTAAATCTCAAAAATTAGTAAGTAGTGAAAAGAACCCCAATTACTCTAGGTGAAATCATAATCAACATGTAATAATGAAAAGAATGAACAAAAATCCCATCCATGACCACTTGGACATTTCCTAATATGTGGGTTGATCAATCCTCAAAACGAATTTTTACCAAGACATAAAAAATTTCTAGTCTCCTATCTACTAGCTGAAAATTGTAAGCTAAAGGAAAAGAAACATGTTATAAAACTTCATAACATCTCAGCCCGACTAACCACTAAACTGGTAGCCAAACTGGTCACCACATAACCTCAGTCATTCCTCCCTATATTCCAGAGGCTACCAACTAGTACCGATGGTCTTGTGGTGGTACAGTGGGGAGACTACACCCTTATGAGCATAGTATTATAGACGTATATCAAAAGGTAAATAAAATAAAATAGCAGAAATACTAATAATAAATGAAAGACAGAGTAGTGAACGAATAATATAAACTAACTGAATAAAATAAAATGGCCAATTCCAATACGTATGATGATTCATGTCTGTAGGTTTGGATGATCTAACAAGATAAAAACATTATAATATAAATAAATGAAAAGATCCCAGTGGTTAACTCCATAAGCATCCTGATTACTAAATCAAACCTATGATCCCAAGCTCCTATATACATATAATAGCTCATGAAAAAAATTCATTAACCTCTGAAAAATAATATCTACTTGGGTAACCTAATATAATAGTAGTCTGAGTAGGGTGTGAGAAATAATCTCAGTAAGACACCATCAATGGTTTCTATATCAATCCACTTAGTATACTATAAAAAGAACAGTTTTCCAACATAGTTGAATATAAGGTCATAAATAAATAAATTATACTTTGGTCTTGGTACCTAAATAGATACCCAATCGATTCTACCTTCTTCTTCCTAAGTCAGATGTCCAAACTGAGATGACATGTAGAGGCAATATGGTAGATGCATGACATCATACATGTGAATCAATAGAAGTGGGTCGACCATAAGCATGTTCTTTGGGTTGGTGATCACATCCCTAAGATGACATCTAGGAATTTAAATACCACTTAGAGATCATGAAAACAATAATAATAAGAAAAATCACCATAAGTAATCTATAAAAGTTATCCATCATATCTAGTAATGAAAACCTGATATTTTCCAAGTCAATTCATAAAGGAATCCTCTGGGTCGCTATAGGCACGCTCAAAATAAACCACACCACTGATTCCATCTTAGGTGACCCATAATGGGATCAATCATATCACTCATGGTATGGTCACTTTGTGTCCATACCAAGTAACTCACATAGGGGACTGAGTATCACCTAAGGCATGGTGTAACCATATTTCTAACGAGTCCATCCAAGGCTACTCCTTAAGGGAACTGGTCTCACTCATGATTATAAATAAACCACCTAGAGATCTCGTCCCAGGTAATTCAAAGGATCTCTCATAGCAGGTCAAGTGGTACCAAGCCAAGAATGATGAGTCCATCCACAACATCCTTAAGTCGATACCCATGTTCTCTCTCAGTCTACAAGTAGATGATGCATATAAAATAATATTATGCATCAAAAAGGAATAGAATATATAACCAAATAATCATGCTAGAAAAACATTTCATCCAGGACAATCTATGGTATAAGGAAATAGACACAATGTAATAATCATAGGCACAAGAACTAAGTTATCAGACATGCCTATATGGAAATAAGCATAGGTATTCAAAAACATGAATAAAATAGAAGGCACATCTTCTAATTCATAAGTGATAGATGGAACATGTTGTAATTCACAATCATAATGTGTCACTAAAAAGAGAATAAGAACACTGTATAAGGTTCGAGATATAAGGCATAAGGCATAAATCATGTGGCATTAAATTTTTATCGTTCAATAATTTTAGATATAAATCATTTGATTCAGGGATTTTATATTGGGAAAGTGAATAGGAATTTTTCTTAAGGGATTGAATCATGAACATCAATAAATAATAATTAAATCAATTAATTCCAGACATTTATTAATGGTTTAACACACCCTTAATGGTGTTAAAAATCAAGGCATAAGAGAATTTGGTCACAAGGGAGGAATCACACACATTAGGATGTCTAACATCATGGTGATCAGCCAAAGTTGTGATTTTCCACTCGCTAAGGTCGTACCAGACATGGTAACATATTTAATTTAATTTATTTGAAAAAGTAGAGGCGTCGTGGGAAGTTTCAAATGTGTAGAACAAAAATAAATCATATGAGATGCAATGAAACTTAATAAAGGAATCTAAACCACCTATATTATAGCGATGAAGACCCATAAATCTAATATCGAGGTTTGATTTAGTATGTTTTAAGAGAAATAGATGAAACAGACATCATCCCTGAAAATATGGAAAGTGAGATTAGACACAAATAGCACAGTGAGAGAGAATATAAATTAAAAAATCTTTCTAGATGAGTCATATACTTACTGATATTCTTACAACACACCTGAGAGAACTCAAATTTGACTTTGGATGAGGGATAAACCTTCATGCCTAGTGTAGTGGGGGAGGAGCATGAGCGCGAGAGGGGTGTTGCGTGTGGATGAGAAGAAAAGAGATGGAAATAAAGAGTTTAAAATTTATATTCATTGAGTTTAGATCTGTAAATTCACCCAACAGATAAGGGTGCATGGTTTGGCCACATGATTATCCAAACGGTGCACCAATCATGTTCTAAGGCACTGCCCAATGATAACCCCACATAGTTAAGGTTCACAATTTCCCTAACTATACGGAAACTATGATAAAAAAACTGTCAAAAACCTGTAGTTGGATGCATGGTTGTGTGGTGCTTTTGGATCCTCTAGATCAGGTTGTATGGTTTTTTGTAAAGACTATATGCTTTTAGATGAACTGTGTGCCCCTGATAGTTCCCTCCAACATTGAATTTTTCAGGGGTATGGAACTCTTAAAACTCGACAGAACACTTGAGGGACCCCTTATGCCTTTAATAACATCTAAAAACAAAATATTTAATTTTTCCAACTCATTAAATTTCAATCCTAAGTATAGTTTTCAAAACTACCCATCTAACAATGATATAATTGAAATTCCTTTGGAATTTCATCTGGTCCAAAAATGCAGGATGCTACACATACTAAAAGCATATAATCTCTCTGTAAATCATGAAATATAAGACACCTTATCTCAAATAGATAATATATCCAATTCTATAGAGGTTCTTAGAACAATCATTTACTAAAGTACAGAAATGTGGAATGTAAGGATCATAGGTAAATGGTCATGATAGATGATTTGATCCATCATTTATCGCTCACTCCAATGCAATTGCATGACCCCACTTATGATTTAGAGGTATTCTCAGATGGTAGATTCTATGATCTTATGAGTGTTTATATATTTGTATCCTCAAATATGGGATGGTACCCAGCCCTAGACAACTTGGAAGGGACTCACCAGGCGGTATGGAGGCCTCCGCCCACTAATCTATCCCAAAAAACACTAAATCTTCACCATCACCAGGATAGAGAGGTTAATACAACTTCCAGTGTCCAAATAATATTCCATTGTAAAATTGTTTACTCTAACCCTAGTATCATAATCATGCTCAGAAATTATCCATCCACATAGAAATATGGCGTGAAAGGATTCTAGTTGAACCTGTCATTCGTGATGAGGAATGATCTTCCATCCCCACTCATTGAACCGGCCCTCCTCAAGTGTGGTCTAGTAGTCACAAATATGCATTATGGTATTAATAGTTGAGAATCTCCTCATCCTCCTTGCACAAGCTATCTTTCCACTTAATTTAGTGAAGGATTTGATCCAATATGAAAATGCGGCATCCTAATTCGGATAAAGATCACCCTTTAAAATATCGTTTCTAATGTAAATAAGATTCTTGGAAAGAGGGGGAGTCCTATTTGTGTTTTCCCAAAAGTTAGCGGTAGTATAATGTCATCATACATTTCACCTATTTTAGAAACCCCTGAAATAAATCGAACATCGTAGAGACTGATACCGACCTCCCCATGTACTATGTAGAAGGTGTTGGTGTTCTGGCTCCACCTACTATGTTGTTATGGGATAAGTTTTTAGTTTCATTGGTAGTAGTTATATGATAGCCAAAACACCTCATAAATACCCATTTCCTTCAAATAAGTCTTAAATTCCTCACAAATCTGGTAGAGACAAAAAAATTCCACCCCCAATGCATAGTTAATAAGCACCTAGGATGAAGGTCTCATTTCAATTACCATCGTAGTTGCTCATTTGTTGTGGCCTTCCATGAAATGATTTGATAATAGTGGATTTTTCATATGGTGCCCACATGGATTCATCAAATGACTAAGGAGAAGAGTTCAAAATAGACCCAGTGGTGTGGGTTTTCCAGATGAATTCCCGCCTCACTGAGATGTTGGCTTACGGAATATTTCAATTTTCAATTATTCAAGCCGCGTGTTGATTTTTTGTGCCTCGTCCTAAAGTCACAACATCAAATGGTATCCTAAATCCAAAAGGGAATATCCTACCAGATACCAACTTTGACTGGAACTAAGATTTCCCACTAGAAGTTGATGGATTGGGTTGGTGATGATTTTAGGATTATTGTCAATAGAATCGATCAGAACATTTATACTTTCATTAGAAAGAAAGAGGAGAGCTACATCAATAGTATAAGTGGCATGTTAAGGGTACATCCTATTGTCCACATCAAAATTATAAGGTAATGGAATTATTTTTATAAAGGTGGAAGAGTATAAAGCCTCTTGATTTATCAGATCGAGAACCATCATCCCCACCAACCTTCAGTTTGAGAAATAATTTCCACACGAACCATTAGTTCATTATGGTGTTGGCACACAAATCATTGGCCAGCAAAGCAATGGTCCATGGAATGTTTCATTCATGGATTAATCATCCACTCTCTATGTGGAAGAACAAAATTATCATTCATGGGTGTTGAATTTTAGTATGTGGAAAACGAATTTGGAAAGGAAATGTTAAGAGTAAGTTGTAGGTGATTGGATAGTCTGTGGAGTTCTTAGTTCACCATGAAATCTTGTAGAAGAAAAACAAGATAGTCCCCATGTTTATAGGTGTGGTCCCCTCTTGAAGGTCCACCTGTGCACCAAAAAACAGTTCAAAGTAGGACAACTTTCTACATTGGAATAGCCTTCTATTCATCCTGATCAGATCCCATTCTGATGAGAGGAATTTGTTGGTTTATAAAAATGCTGCAAGATAATTACATTAATTTGAAAAATGATAAATAAATATGAAGAATAATTCAAAGAAAATTTTCAAAGGGAGCTAATCTGTGAAGGATGGGTAGATCTCGTAAAGAACAAATTGCTTCATAGACCACTATTCTACATGTTGTTATACCACTTTGTGAAGAACACCCTAGATGAAATAGTTCATAGAGTGAGGCCGAACCACCATGAAACCACGAACAAAACCACATTCATTTCCTAGGATTAATAGTGATTTCTGCCCCCATGAATGACTATCCCCATGAAAGAAATAGTTTTCAGGATAAGGTGGTACCATAGACACCTGAAAATGAAACCAAATTCATTTTTCAGGCCAAATGGTGATTCCCCCACCCCCTGTGAAATAAATCATTCAAATGTTGGGGTGTCCAATTAGGTCCCTACAAAAGAATGGCTTTTTCCCACCATGGACTATCGTCCATCTCGAGACTCGGTCCCTCTGTTCCTCTATAAAATAACCCCATGTTCAATCAAGTAACAATGACAAAAACATGAGGTAAAATCATAGATTGAAGGATTAAATACCAGAATAGAGCCAAAGCATGGATCTTTATTTTATTAGTAGGTAAAAACCCACCACATAGCAATAAGGGTGAGTTAAAAGAACATCTGACCATTTTCAAAACATAAAACCCTTTGCATACACCATTCACAGGTCATAAAGGGATGGCCCGTTTGTGGCACGACACCCCACATAGTGAAAAGTTATGCGGGTGGAACCCTGACCCATGTAGGAGAATTCTATGTAGGAGGAAACATGCCCCTATGCAGAAAAATGATACGTGAGAAGAACCTAGTCCCATGTAGAAATATTCTATGTGGGAAGACCCTTGTTTTGTGTAGCACCATGCTACACTGATGATACCCTCATCCTCATAGTGACATGCTATACAGAGGGAACCATATCCCATGTAAGAACATTCTATGTGGAATGGGGTATCATAGGGTGTTCCGGAATCCAACTCCAATCACTCACTTCCATCATCTCATTGGTCCCCATGTTGTCCCTTTCACAAACTAGTCCAACGACATCAGGATATTGCCTCTCCCAAAGCCACATGACATGTATGATTAGATCAACAACACATTGGTGTGTCCTCTCAAGTCTACATACCCATCATAAGTACATTCATGTTCATAATCATTGCAATAAAGAAGACCCTAGGAATATATTTAGGTCTACATTCCCATGGTAACTAGGGTTATGACCTTGGTTTTATCATGTAAACATCTTTGTTCTATTATGTTAGGGTGAGGATCATGCTTTCCTTTCCCTTTTACAAGGAATGAGGTCCTCCCCTCCAACCCATAACCAATTTTAGGAAATCCCTCCTTGAGTAATCCCCTATCCTTTCCTGTAGAGGATATACTCTTGCTCCTCTACACCTCATCCTCTTAAAATATTAATGGATCATTAGATGTGACTATCCTAGCTATTAAGATAAAATATAAGACTGGAACACTCAATTCCCTCTCCCTCTCCCTTTGGGCTTTAGCACCTCATCCACTAGTGGTCAAAGTGAATCGTTTGGTCATCAAATCCATTTCTTCCTCTTGTTTCTCACTCTGAGCATGACTCACATGGTTTTACAAGTTTGTGGTGATCTTGACATCCATGTGGTCTCAAAAATACCTCAAATGGACCCCCTGCAAATTTTAAGCACTAACCATATCCAAATTCAAATAGGCCTTCGATATGGTGTAAGACTTGAAACCATGCCTCAAATGGGACAATTTCGTGCATATACCCTAACATCTATCCAAATGGACCTCCTATTTAGTGAAATCCCAAATCTACAAAACAATGTGGGCATTGATTTTCATCTAATTGGGATACACAGGAAGCCTCCATGAGGTCTAAACCTGACCCCAAGTTTACCCTAATGTTCTCCAGGCTACATCCCCGGTAGGGTCATATCTACTTGGGAAACCACATCTATTTTAGATTACTTTGGCCACCTTATTGGGAGTCCCACACTAAACTCTGACCAGGAACCTTCTGCCTAGGCATCCTTGTCTCACGATTTTAAACTGCATGGTTAGTTCCCTATCATGTGATCTTTAAAGGTGATTTACCCTATTAAGTGGCACCAAACTACATGGATTCTAATTCCTTTGACAAGGATACATAGGAATCATGTTATATATGTTTAATCCCAACATAAAAATGAATTTCATCACCCTGGATAATAGAGAACTCCAATGAACCTCACCATGTGGCTTAAAACCAGCATCGTCCTAGTAAATATCCAAAGAATCACTTATCTATCCATAAAAGGGTACTATTATTGGATAACCATGGATACATACATATCCCTCCATTGATGGAGAACTTCTAATGCATGTATATGATTCTAAACCCATGCTTATTTGTAATGGATCATTAATTCAGGGTGATACACGTATACATACATGGGAATGAAAAACTTATTCCTGAACATATATTAAATCTATAATAGAGACATAGAATAGGAAATAATTCCCCCCAAAAGGGTATGAAAATCCTGAATTCCCATCCTCTCAACCAATGCGTCTTCTTAAATATCATTTTCTAAGTTCCCCAATGAATACCTTCCATTAGAAAGTATTTCCATGAGTCATCAAGGATATAAGAATCATTGAGTGTTTTTTACTCCATGAATAAAACCCGTTGGAGACTGTTCAGAAACAATGTACCTTATGTGACTGATTTTAAACAATTATCCCCCTATAATAAATCATCGAGTACATGAATGTTCCATTAAAAACACACATGTAAACTATAAATGAAAAAATTGTAAATATGTACAAATCACAACACCATTTTCACAACATCATTATTCATCCATTCTTGATGTATATCACAATACTAAAAATGAAAAGAAACCCCACCTTCATAGGTATTCATGGGGTGGTGAATTTGTAAACACTCAATTGAGATCCACCATCCTCTATAGATTTCTATCACCTCAGAATATAAAGTAGTTGGTTGAAAAATTACTTCATGTTTAGGGGGTTTTTGAACTAACAAGAACAATAAAAACATACAAACATTTCAAGGTAGTGATATCCATTATAGGACCCTCGATTATGCTTCTTGGTTGTTCATGAATTTACTCATGTATTATAAATCATGAGTAAATTCCTTGGTTGATTCATTAAGCTCTTTCATGAATGAAACCTCCATGTGTTACATATTATGTAAGAAATTATTAATGATAGAAAATATGAAAAATACACTAAAATGTTAACACATGACATTTGGTTTTCATAATCAATCAAATATAGTGGAATTGCCTCAAATTCTATGCCTTATGATATGGAAATCCATACATTATGACTTATATAGATAGTGGAAAAAACATAAATTTTGTAATAATCATATCATAAAATTTAATATTCTCAAACAAAGAAGTATTGTATACCCTTGGTTTTTACTTATCATGCCATATGAAATGTTTTTATTGTAACCTCTGATATAGGCAAAAACATATCATATGGGTAAAGGATTTGGGGTATATCTCCTTCAATCACCCAATTTCACTAAATCCTAAATGCGATTTTCCATTTAACATTATATCATATCATATATGATAACTTTTGAAATCATATTCAAAAATCATTTAGATATTTTCCAAAACACTTTTAGAAAGTTATTATCAATTTAATTATGTATTTCATCATATGAAATACCTTATGAATTCCCATTTAAAACTATTTTGGATTAACTATAAAACCCTTTTAGAGAATCATTCTAAGTCAATATTAGTTTCCATTCAGTCAACCATAATGTGTGTCCATGCATACCATTATAAAATTTGAAACAAATATGAATCTTGGGCTCCATAAATGCAAGAAAATAGAGGCATATCGCAAAGCATCAATGTTGCACAATATGTAAAAGGAACTAGAAAGATCTCAGTTAAACACATGTATCTTTATACATGTGTCCACTATTCCCATCACATTCTAGCATGCATTCTCATATGTTCTATTTGTTAAAAATATCGAGTGACTGTGGGACATAGATTACGTAAATCCCATATAGAAAACTCATATGTTCTCAACTATCTAAATATAGATTGACCAGTTTGATGAATACCTCACATGTCATTTACTTTTATAGACGATAAAATGACATGTCCCTCACCCAAATAGATAAACACATCATATGTACTATATTAGTGTCGACACACACTCCCCATTCTATCTCAATTGAGGGCCCATATTTTATACTCATCATATGAGAGGACAAATCCCATCATGGTGGAGATCTAACTAATGACATGATCAGAAACATACCCAACCAACCCCTAATTATCAAAGCATAATAGATTTCATAACAATGTCATCAAAGTATAAAGGTTCTCGTGATAGGTATTATTCCAACCTCAGGTAGTGGGGACACCAAATATAATCCATGCACCCCTAGTATACCAAATACATAGTTTATAACACTGTATGTGGTATAATTAATGGTCATCCAGTACACACACAAAAACGTTTCCTCATGAGCATATTATATATCTCTATACAAGAATAATACTCATAATAACCTTACTATTTAATTATAACCTATAAT
The DNA here is from genome assembly GCA_963277665.1 of Viscum album. Classification (NCBI taxonomy): domain Eukaryota; kingdom Viridiplantae; phylum Streptophyta; class Magnoliopsida; order Santalales; family Viscaceae; genus Viscum; species Viscum album. The sequence goes on from OY728129.1 coordinate 944,939,557, forward strand.
ACTCCATGATGAAAATCGGTTACAAATAACTCAAATTCATACATTTAGAGGAAAATTCTCATTTCATTTCATGAAATGTATATCAATATATGCATATATGCATCCAACATGAAATAATGAAAAGGTGGATATTTCCTTTAATATGATAAGTTTTATATTATTAAAATTACATTAAGAATACTTAACAAAACACTATATAAGTGTATGTTTATCATATCATATATGATTGAATTTTAGATTATCCTTATGTTTGCTATATTTTTTAAGGTTTTATTAACTCATTAAATCTATATAAAATTGTTTCCACATCTATATGTGACCATATAATAATGACCTCTCACTAAAATCTTTAGTAATCAACATCTATGAAGAAATTAATATTGAATGATGGTTATATTTTGGAATTTAATTCCTAATGTTAAATATATTTAACATATCCAAACCACTTAAATCTACAACATAAAATGTATTATCTCAACTTCTATGTTCTAATAATTACATTTTTCATATTTCTTGGAACCTATTAGATCAAAATTTTCAATGAAATCTATTGGTAAATAATGTGAATTTTTACATTATTACTTATTAGTGAAACATAAACTCCTTTAGGATAAATTGATATTCACTTTTTTATTGTAATTAAATGTGACTCTTTAAATTTCTATTTAACTCCATAACCTAAAAATATTTTAGGATATTATGTGAAATTAACTTTGAGTGTTTATTAGCATAAATCTCTAAGAAATATTGATATTGATTTTCCCCTGGAAACAAAATGTAACTCATTACATTTCTCTTTACAATCATATATCATAAAATATATAGGATCTTAAGTGGAAATCACTTTAATTTTTTACTATAATAAGATTTTGTTTTTTAACTTTTAACTTCATTAAGTTCAAACAAACTCCCACCATCCTCTATGAAAATATATATTCTTCAAAATATGATTTTATGATACAAAAAGCTTTTTTTTTGGGAAGTTACTCTTATTTCCTTTTAATCGGAGTATTTAACAAAAAACTCCCATATAATATATTGTATTCTATGTGTTTGGAACATTATCTACCTAAAAAGAAGACGTTATTATTTAAAATATACTAGTTTTGGGGATGAGAATATCTTCACGTGTATTTTAAAAAAATATCTAGTTAAACCTATTATCCTTGATAAAAAAAATATCCTTATCTCTTTTTAAAAATGTAACAGCCCAAGAATTTATGAAAAATATTCTTTTTAATTTCATTAATGTCTTGTGTTGTACGCAACACAAAAAGGATCTTGCACAACATGCATCCTTGACTTGCCTTGCATTACACGCAATCGCAACCTTCCTCGATAGCGTGTGTAGTACGTAATACTGAGTTTCACGAAACAACGATATGCTATTAAAATATTATTAAAACTAGCCGTTATGAATAGTAATAACCACTTTTTAAATTTTAGAAAATTTAGCTCTCAAAATGGACTTTATTTTTGGATTCGGTGTATCGAATTTAGCCTAAGGTGAAATTTTGGTACTTTTCGGATAACTTTCATATTCTGATGAATAGTGAAAATTACTAAATTATAATTAAAAACAACTTTTTTAATCGAAATAATTAATAGTGATAAATTATTAATTTTAGTGGTTTTAAAGTATATTTAGAATATATTTTTACAATTTAATACGATGTTGGTCATTGGATGTAATTTTACATTTAAACCAGACATAATCAAGTGTCAATCTTTTGGTAGATATTGTTTCTTAAAAACACGCTATTTGTTTTAACAGCGGGATTTAATTATAAAATTAATTAATTCAACTTCTATGTTATGAATTTGGTAAAATATACTTCATTTTTGAATTCGGAATATGAAATATAGCTTAGGATAAATTTTGCTATTTTTCTGAAAACTTTCAATTTTTGATGAATAGTGAAACCACTAAGTGGTAGGTTAAAAACTGAATTTTTCATAAAACTTAATTTTCCCACTTCTGTGAATGGAATTTCAAAAATCCGAGAGACACGGTTGATGTCAGTAAGTAAAATGTGGTTCAATGAGATGAAAATAATTTTTGTTGAATAGTAACTTTTTACTTTTATTTACCACGGTTAAAAGTAAATTAGGTAATTAAGGGTAAGAATGATATTAATATTACCCTAACACATGTCCTAATTCTATTGGACAAATTTATCTCGACCAAAAACAACCTTAGGTGTAAAATATTATCATTTAGGCCCACTTGGATTAGATTAGGACATTTATTATTATTTAATTCAAAGAAGAGTTAAAAGAGTTAAAATCAATGTTTATTTAATAAACATTTTTAATATAGGGTTATACATAAGATAAATTCGATTGTAAATATTCATTAGAAAGCTAAAAGGATTTCCTAAATAATGATATTTTATTTATAATTTTTAGACTTTAAATAAATTAGTTTATTTATGACACAATGATGATGCAGTAATTACCCTTTTTAAGGAAATATTAACATAATTGATGTTATAAATGTCCAAATGAATGTAATTTGAGACTTTTTATGAATTACACTAATTTTCTAGATTACTATGATATATTAGTGTTGATTTAATCAACTTGGTTCGAACATATAATTCTGTTATGACTTTCACAAAAATCATATATCAAATAGTGTCAAAATTGACACAAAATAGTTTTTAAATAAAATATTATATTATTAATTGTTATTTTATTCCTAAAAATCTAATGATCGGCCAAATGAATTAGATAAGGATATATATATTAATAATAAACAATTTGGGGTTCGTTTGGCATGTTATAGTAAGTGTATTAACCATATAGTGAAAGAAAACAAAAAGACACGGTAAAAGTTAAATTATTTAACATAGAGTTTAATCTAATTGATAAGGTTAAAATAATACCCTAAACTTGTCTAAATCCTATTGGTTGATAGGATTTCGACCCATACCCACTTTATCTTTGAAATAAGACCCTTTGGAACCATTATAAACCGATTTTGACATTAATATAAAATAATATTTTGAGGTATTCCTAAGGTGCCCCTCTCCTCCCTTATAAAAGGACACCTCCTCCCCCTCCTCCTCACACCAATTTGAGCACTCAAGCTCGGCCAACCCCGGCCAAAATCTCTTCTCCACTTCCCTAGAAACATCCTAGAGGTTCTGGTATTCCTCAAAGACCAATTTTAGTTCCCTAAGAGGAGGTCTCCAAAAGGCGCTTCAAAGAAGAGGTAATTACCATTACCAATTCTTTCATCTTTATTTCCTCTTCTACTTCTTCTTATTAGGTTGTTTCATTATGAAGTAATAACATCAGTATCACTCATATACTGATATGTTATTATAAGTATGAAACAACCCTATTTCACCATCTATCCATCCTACGGAAAAAGAAATCACCGCGCGTGCGTGCGTACGGAATACCGTCTCCACGCCGTGGTGTAATCTATTTTCCACCACCACCTTACATGGATGGGTATAATGGTGTAAAGAATAACTATACATAGTTATTACAAAATCATATTTATTCTGATGTATTGTATAATCCACTCCAATTCAATTCAATATTTATGGAAATGATATCATCGCTCGTGCGTACGTACGGACTACCGTCTCCACGACGCGATGAGATTCATTCTCCATGTTAACCATTTAAGAATGATTATAAAGTATATATAAGTAATAATAATGAAATATATGAAATTATAAAGCTACTGGATTTATGTATATATATATATATGTATGTCATCTACTTACTTCCATTCAAGACAATAAGGAAAGGAAAACAGCGTTCATGCGTACGTACGGACTACCGTCTCCATGAACGGTGTTTTTCATTTCATTTATCTATCTATTATATATATATATACTGAATATAAATGATATATAAATCATATTTTATATTCTGGAAGTAAGTAAATCATGATATAAGTAATAATGATGTCAAGAACAACAAGTCAAAACACCTACGATAAATGAAACGATTTTACCCAAAACGCTTCTTTAACATGGAATTTACAAAAGAACGGGTAATATAATGTCATAAGTGAACCATATATGATATCATAACAATGAATATTATTCTGTAATAAGTCAATGACATTATTTAAACCATTATACAGGAGCTTCGGACATGTACAAAGCAAATCGGACCTAAGGTAAGGGAAATATCACAATCTCATTTTTTTCCGAGATTGTTTATTCGTAAGTATTTACTGGGGTGTATTTTATCATCCACATCCATGTTTCATAAATATGTAATATTATTTCCATCCACCTACAATTGTTTAAATCCATTTTTACCCTTTGTTGAGTTTTTAGTAAAAGATATGAAAGGAATCTTTTGTCGTTTTTCATACGAGGTAATTTTTGACTTTTCCGACAAAAGTACAAAGAATGTTTTTTTTAACTTATACGGCATGAATGGATTTTTAAAACATTATTTCCAAGAAGCTTCCTTTACAAGTTTTCAAGTTTATTTTTAATCAACTTCTTTTAGTTTATAATTGTATGACATGTTAAGAAAAGAAAAGTGTTTTTGAATAAGAAAGGATATTTTCCTCAAGAATGGAGTTCAAGTGTTTTATCAAAATTATTTTCCATCTAAGATAATAAAGGGTTCTGTTTTTATCCCTATTATTACATTGATTTGATTATGTTGTCATGATTTGTTTTATGATGTCATGATGTTTAAAGAATCTCATTTTTGTTACATGTGTTATGCGATGATGTATGATTTATGATTATGTGGCACACATAAGAAAGGATTCATTATAAGATGGGTGGGACCTATATCTCCCTCCAATGCATTGGGTAAAGATTTTATATCTCATGAGATCGACAGGACTGGAATGGTAGGTTATACCGGTTCAGTGAAACAGGACTGAAACGAGGGTTACTCGATTCAGAAAAGGGACTTTGTACACTAAGATAGTCTTGGCAATGAGTCTTGACTAACAAGAAATGATTCTCTATGATTATGTGTGAATGCCACAAAGTTTCATGTTTTAAGTTATGATTATTGTGATTACATTTCACTGCCATGATTTATTCCATGTTATGAAATTATGATCTCTTTTGCAGGTTAATATTTCCAAAATGTTATGTTCTTATGAATATGATGTTATTGATATTTATTTTTTTTACCCTTACTGAGCATTTGAGCTCACCCTTTTATGTTTTCTTTTCCCCAGGATATAAAGAAAGGTTTTAGGTAAAAAAAAGGAAGATCTTTATGGGAGATTTTGAAGATCTTTCACCACGATTAGAAGATTATATTCCGAGTTTCCAAAGACACTAAACTATTAGGATCCTTGTTTGTGTGTTTTTTTGTTATGTACTAAGTATTCCGCAAATGTAATTTAATGTCTGTGTACGTTAAGCTTCGGGTCTCTACAGTTGGTATCAGAGGAAAGGTTTAGTCAACCTTTGGAAACTAGGATGCAAAAACGATAGTGAGATCCCTAGAGATATTTCTATGGTATGTCTAGGGATGTCCCTAAGGATAAGTATACGTATAGGTTATAGTACTAGAACTACGCTAACGATCATAGAATTAAACCTAAGATGTTAGATATTGAAGGTACTCCCCCTTTATTATGTTGTTTTCCCTAGCATGATTTTTGCCTCTCACACTATTCTTTTTGGATTTTATACGATGGCTGCAACCCGAAGGAACCGTGTTGATCAATGCAATGGACAATGCAATGATTGTCCTCCTGAACAAACAAATGTTATGGGAGATGGAGTGAAAAATCTTATTGCTATACTTGCACAAGATATGAATCATTCTGGACTTCCAAATGAGCAGAGAAGGGAACAATATTCTATTGAGTCCTTCATGAGGCAACGTCCACCTTCTTTCAGTGGGTCTTCTGATCCACTTGTTGCTGAACAATGGATCAGTACCACTGAAAAGATATTTTCATTTCTTCAATGTTCTGAACACGATAAAGTCATCTTAGTAGTATATCGTTGGAAGGTGAAGCTGATCAATGGTGGAATCTTATCAGGAATACGAGGACAAGAGATGAAATTGAGTCCATGGAATGGGACGAGTTCAAGAACTTTTTTTTCAGTAAGTACTTCCATCGTATTCTTCTAACAAAGATGGAGAAGGAGTTTCTTGAACTAAAGAAAAAGGATGATGAATATGTTGGTATATACGAAGAGAATTTTACAAGACTTGCAAGGTATGCATCTCAAATTATCATCCAACCTGAAAGTAAAGTTGATCGCTTTTTCAGTGGCTTAAAACCAAGTCTTCGAAGGGCATTAGCTATAAGAGACTTCAGTAGCTATGGAGAAATTGTGCGTTGTGCTATCAAGGTAGAAATGGAAGTTTGTGTTACATATCCATATCCTGGTTTTGACATGAAACGAAAGATGGAGTTCAAGGAGAAATCTCAGAATAATGGTGAAAAGAAGATGAATGTTTCCTTATGCACAAATTGTGGAAAGAAGCATGGTGGAGATTGTCTTAAAGGGACTAGAAAATGTTTCAAGTGTGGAAAAGAAGGTCATCGAGCAGCTGAGTGTCGAAGTAATGGAAAAAGGGTTTCTAATGATGTGAATAAAGCAAACACTGCAGAGAACGCACCACCAACACTTCAATGCTTCAAGTGCAAGGAAATGGGGCATTATGCTACTAAATGCCCTAATCCAAGGGTTAGTGATGATCAACGTGAGCAACCACTGAAGGAAAAGGACAAAGGGAAGTCACATGCGATCACTATTGGCAATGTTGAATATGAAAACGATGTGGTGGAAGGATTAAGTGTTTATGTAATGGGATTCCAAAATAATGTTGTATCATTGAGTATTGCAATATTTATTGATGTGGTATTCAAAGTGATTGAGATAGTTTTTGGAAATAAGATGATATGCGCATAATGAAGGGAAAACGAGAAAATGAAATGTTTAATAGTATTTATGAGCTCATGGTTGATATAAGGACTAAGTGATATCATGGTTTGAGTATATAGAATTTTGAGGATTTTGGTATGTGGAAAGTGTTAACTTTAAACTGAATTCATGTTTTCACTAAGGTATTCAAGAGAATACATGATTAAGGACTTTGAAAGGTTGGAATGTGACCAACAAAACATATCTTATGATGTATGGGGATCAACGATGGTATTAAATCTCTGGTAATCGTTTTCACTATGTTATGAGAGTGGACTGCAGTATTATGGATAAGCCTAAAGATTGAAATGGATTATGTTGGACATAAGTGAGTATTGTTTAAGGATAGAAGTTTTTTTTCGATTTTATTGATGGGATGTTATAGTAATGTAGTTTTAGAAAAAGGACAACCTGCAGGACGGGCGACAGCCCATCGCTTCGGACAAGGCTGTGGGAATCGAACCCACAACCGAAGTGCGACTGGCCTTTATCGCCTACCACTGACCTACAGGAAGTCCCTGTTTAGTAGAAACTAGTTTTATTATATTAAGCAGTATGATATGTGAAGTATAAGTTCATTTTAGGAACCATATATGATTAATCTCACTATAGATGGACTTATGTATTTTTTTTGATAACTTTTCTAACCTTTTGTTTGAGACAGATGGAATGACCCATCATTCTATCACATGATCTGCTAACACATCATGAATGACAGATTCAACTTCATTTCTTTAAGAGATGAAGCGTAAATTGTCCAAAGAATGACAAACGGTGAGACTATACCAAAATCACGAAAGTATTTCTTCTAATTCCAATTTCATCAACTTTAGGGAAATGATCTTGAAAACCAAAAATGTTGTCCTAGTGATCTTATACCTGATGAATCGGATGGTACCTTAGATCGTCACAAATTTATGGATTTGTGATTTTTGGCCTTTCCATAGCCATGTTCTCTACCACTCTCCATCAGAACATGATGGTTAGATTTTTCTTCCATATCCATATTTTCACCTATGTGGAAACCTAGTGATTAGTTTATTTGGGTAACCGTTACGTTTCATACTTTCATTTTTAAAGATTGGTTTTTGTATTCCTTTTTACGATGTGGGTTTCTATTAAAGAAACTTTCGAATAGGAAACCATTTATAACCCCGACGAATTTCGAGGGCGAAATTCATTTTAAGGGGGGTAGAATGTAACAGCCCAAGAATTTATGAAAAATATTCTTTTTAATTTCATTAATGTCTTGTGTTGTACGCAACACAAAAATGATCTTGCACAACACGCATCCTTGACTTGCCTTTCATTACACGCAATCGCAACCTTCCTCGATAGCGTGTGTAGTACGTAATACTGAGTTTCACGAAACAACGATATGCTATTAAAATATTATTAAAACTAGCCGTTATGAATAGTAATAACCACTTTTTAAATTTTAGAAAATTTAGCTCTCAAAATGGACTTTATTTTGGGATTCGGTGTATCGAATTTAGCCTAAGGTGAAATTTTGGTACTTTTCGGATAACTTTCATATTCTGATGAATAGTGAAAATTACTAAATTATAATTAAAAACAACTTTTTTAATCGAAATAATTAATAGTGATAAATTATTAATTTTAGTGGTTTTAAAGTATATTTAGAATATATTTTTACAATTTAATACGATGTTGGTCATTGGATGTAATTTTACATTTAAACCAGACATAATCAAGTGTCAATCTTTTGGTAGATATTGTTTCTTAAAAACACGCTATTTGTTTTAACAGCGGGATTTAATTATAAAATTAATTAATTCAACTTCTATGTTATGAATTTGGTAAAATAGACTTCATTTTTGAAATCGGAATATGAAATATAGCTTAGGATAAATTTTGGTATTTTTCTGAAAACTTTCAATTTTTGATGAATAGTGAAACCACTAAGTGGTAGGTTAAAAACTGAATTTTTCATAAAACTTAATTTTACCGCTTCTGTGAATGTAATTTAAAAAATCCAAGAGACACGGTTGATGTCAGTAAGTAAAATGTGGTTCAATGAGATGAAAATAATTTTTCGTGAATAGTAACTTTTTACTTTTATTTACCACGGTTAAAAGTAAATAAGGTAATTAAGGGTAAGAATGATTTTAATATTACCCTAAAACATGTCCTAATTCTATTGGACAAATTTATCTCGACCACAAACAACCTTAGGTGTAAAATATTATCATTTAGGCCCACTTGGATTAGATTAGGACATTTATTATTATTTAATTCAAAGAAGAGTTAAAAGAGTAAAAATCAATGTTTATTTAATAAAAATTTTTAATATAGGGTTATACATAAGATAAATTCGATTGTAAATATTCATTAGAAAGCTAAAAATATTTCCTACATAACGATATTTTATTTATAATTTTTATACTTTAAATAAGTTAATTTATTTATGACACAACGATGATGCAGTAATTACCCTTTTTAAGGAAATATTAACATAATTGATGTTATAAATGTCCAAATGAATGTAATTTGAGACTTTTTATGAATTCCACTAATTTTATAGGTTACTATAATATATTAGTGTTGATTTAATAAACTTGGTTCGAACATATATTCTGTTATGACTTTCACAAAAATCATATATCAAATAGTGTCAAAATTGACACAAAATAGTTTTTAAATCAAATATTATATTATTAATTGTTATTTTATTCTTAAAAATCTAAGTATCGGCCAAATGACTTAGATAAGGATATATATATTAATAATAAACAATTTGGGGTTCGTTTGGCATGTTATAGTAAGTGTATTAACCATATAGTGAAAGAAAACAAAAAGACACGGTAAAAGTTAAATTATTTAACTTAGAGTTAAATATAATTGATAAGGTTAAAATAATACCCTAAACTTGTCTAAATCCTATTGGTTGATAGGATTTATACCCATCCCCACTTTAGCTTCGAAATAAGACCCTTTGGAACCATTATAAACCGATTTTTACATTAATATAAAATAATATTTTGAGGTATTCCTAAGGTGCCCCTCTCCTCCCTTATAAAAGGACACCTCCTCCCCCTCCTCCTCACACCAATTTGAGCACTCAAGCTCGGCCAACCCCTGCCAAAATCTCTTCTCCACTTCCCTAGAAACATCCTAGAGGTTCTGGTCTTCCTCAAAGACCAATTTCAGTTCCCTAAGAGGAGGTCTCCAAAAGGCGCTTCAAAGAAGAGGTAATTACCATTACCAATTCTTTCATCTTTATTTCTTCTTCCACTTATTCTTATTAGGTTGTTTCATTATGAAGTAATAACATCAGTATCACGCATATACTGATATGTTATTATAAGTATGAAACAACCCTATTTCACCATCTATCCATCCTATGGAAAAAGAAATCACCGCGCGTGCGGACGTACGGAATACCGTCTCCACGCCATGGTGTAATCTATTTTCCACCACCACCTTACATGGATGGGTATAATGGTGTAAAGAATAACTATACATAGTTATTACAACATCATATTTATTCTGATATATTGTATAATCCACTCCAATTCAATTCAATATTTATGGAAATGATATCATCGCTCGTGCGTACGTACGGACTACCGTCTCCACGACGCGATGAGATTCATTCTCCATGTTAACCATTTAAGAGTGATTATAAAGTATATATAAGAAATAATAATGAAATATATGACATTATAAAGCTACTGGATTTATGTATATATATATATATATATATATATATTTGTATGTCATCTACTTACTTCCATTCAAGACAATAAGGAAAGGAAAACAGCGTTCATGCGTACGTACGGACTACCGTCTCCATGAACGGTGTTTTTCATTTCATTTATCTATCTATTATATATATATATATATACTGAATATAAATCATATATAAATCATATTTTATATTCTGGAAGTAAGTAAATCATGATATAAGTAATAATAATGTCAAGAACAACAAGTCAAAACACCTACGATAAATGAAACGATTTTACCCAAAACGCTTCTTTAACATGGAATTTACAAAAGAACGGGTAATATAATGTCATAAGTGAACCATATATGATATCATAAAAACGAATATGATTCTTTAATAAGTCAATGACATTATTTAAACCATTATACAGGAGCTTCGGACACGTACAAATCAAATCGGACCTAAGGTAAGGGAAATATCACAATCTCATTTTTATCTGAGATTGTTTATTCGTAATTATTTACTGTGGTGTATTTTATCATCCACATCCATGTTTCATAAATATGTAATATTATTTCCATCCACCTACAATTGTTTAAATCCATTTTTACCCTTCGGTGAGTTTTTAGTAAAAGATATGAAAGGAATCTTTTGTCGTTTTTCATACGAGGTAATTTTTGACTTTTCCGACAAAAGTACAAAGAATGTTTTTTTTAACTTATACGGCATGAATGGATTTTTAAAACATTATTTCCAAGAAGCTTCCTTTACAAGTTTTCAAGTTTATTTTTAATCAACTTCTTTTAGTTTATAATTGTATGACATGTTAAGAAAAGAAAAGTTTTTTTGAAGAAGAAAGGATATTTTCCTCAAGAATGGAGTTCAAGTGTTTTATCAAAATTATTTTCCATATAAGATAATAAAGGGTTCTGTTTTTATCCCTATTATTACATTGATTTGATTATGTTGTCATGATTTGTTTTATGATGTCATGATGTTTAAAGAATCCCATTTTTGTTACATGTGTTATGCGATGATGTATGATTTATGATTATGTGGCAGACATAAGAAAGGATTCATTATAAGATGGGTGGGACCTATATCTCCCTCCAATGCATTGGGTAAAGATTTTATATCTCATGAGATCGACAGGGCTGGAACGGTAGGTTATACCGGTTCAGTGAAACTGGACTGAAACGAGGGTTACTCGATTCAAAAAAGGGACTTTGTCCACTAAGATAGTCTTGGCAATGAGTCTTGACTAACAAGAAATGATTCTCTATGATTATGTGTGAATTCCACAAAGTTCCATGTTTTAAGTTATGATTATTGTGATTACATTTCACTGCCATGATTTATTCCATGTTATGAAATTATGATCTCTTTTGCAGGTTAAGATTTCCAAAATGTTATGTTCTTATAAATATGATGTGATTGATATTTATTTTGTTTACCCTTACTGAGCATTTGAGCTCACCCTTTTATGTTTTATTTTCCCCAGGATATAAAGAAAGGTTTTAGGTAAAAAAAGGAAGATCTTTATGGGAGATTTTGAAGATCTTTCACCACTATTAGAAGATTATATTCCGAGTTTCCAAAGACACTAAACTATTACGATCCTTGTGTGTGTGTGTTTTTGTTATGTACTAAGTATTCCGCAAATGTAATGTAATGTCCATGTACGTTAAGCTTCGGGTCTCTACAAAAAACTTGTTATAGTACCTAATAAATTATAAACCATATGTATTGAATCCATAATCTCAAATATTTCATAATATAACTTTGTTAACAAATAAATTATCATATAATATTAGATAAATGAGATAAATATATGCATCATTTACATATATCCATGTAATCTTGATTTATTCTTTTTCACTCAAATATCTGATGTAGAAACTCTTCACTTTGTAACTTGAATTCAAACACTTGTAAAATATATATTTGGTATTTTATACCCTTTAAGGCCAAAGAATAAATTTCTATAGCACTGATATCTAACATATATATTCCATGGAGTTTCAAAAACCCCTTTAGTTATTGCAAACATTCCATCTTGTGGAATAATTAATTTCCCTTCCGGGTAACACCAAGTTTCAATGAACTTTATTAGATACTCGAAGAAACACTGTAAAAAATTCTAACTAATTTTTATTATTTCACTATGAATTTTTACACACTTTTACTATCAATATAGAACTATAAACTAGTCATTATATCCCTAATTCTCCTATCCTAAACACTTTGAGAATATAAGGTTAAATATTTCATATACTCATTCATTTTTTAAGAATAAATATATTAATGGAAAAATGATGAATTTAATAACCATAATAATCGTCAAGGAAACCATTGATATCTCTAAGTCATTTTCATATCCAATAATATTTAATATATGAATGAATTATAAAATATATTAGGTCATTTTTCTTTTAATTCTTGTGAAACCTCAAGTGAATCATTATATAATTCTCAAAATAAACTAGATTTTCCTTTTGAATAACTTATAATCTTGGTTAATCGGTATAGTGTTTATCAACCACATATATGTTTTTCTTACATAAAAACTTTTCATAATTTTCTAGTTTCAAGAGTTTATTACATTAAGATTATTTTTACTGTTTGTTTTCTCTCATAGATATATTTTTTGATTATGGTGTTATTTATCTACAATGGAAGATTTTATTAGATGATTATCTTGTTTTACTTTGAGTTAATAAGGAATTTTATTAAATGGGTTCCCACTGAAATGATGTCCCCTTTATAATTAATCATATCCATTAGTGATCATATATATATATTCAACTATGAAATGAATTCACTATGAAGTTCCAATCATTACTTATCCATTTAGGTATGGAATCATCTCATTCATATCATATATGACTCTTGTATAGTTGAGAAGAAAACTACTTTTCCAATACATTACATGGATAAATCCTATTATATTCCTCTAGTATCCAAAATGTTAGGTCTTACTAGATAATTGTAACCTAAAGAAATGCCAATATTTAACCATTACAATCACATCATTACTTTATTTCATTGTATAAGATAATCCAATGGCATCCTACTTTGAAAAAACCTACATGTTCGAATGATCGAGGTGTTATCAAGTGACACTTTGGAAGGAATATAAAACTTAGTTTTTTGAATTGGATTTAATATCACCATTTTATCTCTTATTATTCTCTTTCTGTTTGAATTATTCTAGTAATTTATTTTGTAATCCTATTAATTTCCATCAAATCATTATATTCAAACCATATTGATGTGTAACTCTTTACAAAACTCATTGTTTGTGTTACTCACACAAAAATAGATTCCATATGTATTTACACATATCCAAATGAATATAATGAATAAGGTGCATGAATTTTCCTTGTAAATGTTTACAATTATATATAATTGATAAAATTTTTATGAGTAAACCTAAAGCCTCATATGGCTAACCCACTCCTTTCTAAAATAAAGCATAAGCATCTAGGATAATGGAAAGTTCATCTCAAAGTACTTATACCTAAGGATACTTTACTCAAGACATATTATAATTGATGATAACTATAAAACCGAATATATATATATACTATATTCAATAATAAAATTAAATATAATAAATTTAATTATAAACCTAATCCAAGGTAGTTGGAAAAATATATCTATTATCGTACATATAATGTAACTACTTTGATGTATGTATGATATTATCTAGAAGAAATTTAACAATTTAAATAAAATTATACACACACTCATAAATAAAAACATTTTTGACTATGAATAAATATAGTAATAAATCTTTTATAAATTAACATTTCACTTATTTGAACATGAGATAAATATTTGAAGAAATTTCATCAATAAAATGTAATTATAAATTGTTTATAATTGAGATGTTCATTATATGCATTCCATAATATTAAATATAAAAACTTTATATTCATTTCTTAATATGGAATCCTTCATATTATCCACTATATGAAATTTTCATTAAATATATAATATTTTTTTTGAATTATAAGGATTTTATAGTCTAATTTCTATTTTGTAAAATTTTTACATAATTTAAATATCACATACTTAATATTATTTAATCCTTTATCAAATCAATCATCAAAATTTTTATGTGGTCTAAATAATATCTCAAATAAGGCTCTTAATTTGAATAATTCACATTAATCAATTATGAACCATTCATAATTAAATATTAACAATTTTAGTATGTTTTCCTTATTTTGTAATATATATATATATAAAAATATATATATATTAGGTGTTGGGGTATAATTACATCAAAAACACACACACATCGCACTTAGGTCAGAAAGATAGGCCATAGCCCCCCCCCCCAAAAAAAAAGAGGATAACCCACACATAAAGCCTTATTTATTTTATATGGATGGCCTAAAGCCTCGGTGGGCATGATACCCATTACATGGCCCAAAGGACCATTTTAATGGCTTGAAGGTTTAATGCAACATCTTGCATGCATCATCCTACCTGACTCACTAGGCCTACATCATTCCAAGATAAACACTTTATTTTGAAGTCATAATGAATTTTATATAATTATAAAATGTATTTTTAATATTAATATTTAATATTGTTCCATATTTATTAATAACTGATTTATAAAAAATTATTTAATTTATTATAAACACATAATTATTAATTAATTTATAAACTATTCATAAATTAATAAATATACCAAAATACTGTTTATTATTAATAATGAATTTATAAATAATATAAATGAATTCATAATTGAATTTCATGAAAAAATATTTTCACTACCAATTGTATTTTACAATATAACATAAATTGTAGGATACGATATGAATTGTATTTAATGATCTATGGGAAATTTTCTACTATGATTGATATCCAATAATAATCATTATTAGTCATTTTTTATGAATGATATCTCTATCAAATCCTATGATATCCATATCATATTTAAATACATGAATCAATATCCTTAAGGTGATTCGATGCTTTGTTTTTTAAAACACAGTGAAACTATATCATCGAATATGATATGGGGGCTCATATTCTACAACTAAGAAAATACTATGGGATATGTATTGTGTCACTGTGTAATACCCCCACCTGAAACACCGGTTCTGAGATAAAGTTCCACATGAACTCATGAATGCCTACTTGTATGCAAGAGGATGCATACTAGAAGTGTGGGTCTTTGAATTTTGTGGGGATACAATACAATTATAAATCATAACCATACACCATAATATAACAATATAAACATAATCCGACTCAGTATAGCTATGTAAGATAACATAAAAAAGAATTTATAATTTATTTCATTCCAAGTGATACAATAATAAACCAATGGACCCCTAATGTGGAAGATCAATGAGTATAAGTAATAAAACTGGACGAAAATAAATAAAAGATGTTGTTGGAGTTATAGAGTCTTTCTGGTACCTTATCCATATCCTAATTCCAATATTATCATCAAATTTATATTTATTCCTTGCCCTTCCCTAGCTCTATGATCATGAAGCATACAAGCGCACTATGATTCTCATGTAGGATGCGAGTATAAACTTAGTAGGACACCATTATGTGTCTTTAAGACAAGTGAACATATATATGGATGTTTATGTCATGGTGTAAATTTAAATTCATATACAAGAATACAACAAATAATATACCAAGTGATCTTGTGATAACTATGAATCCTTGAACCCCGATTGTACCTTCTTTGGAGCCATATAGGAAGGGTTCTATAAGTGGTCATCACATGACATAGATCATGATATGTGACTCCATCTTGGATTTAAGGTCAACACACATTCCACCTTTAAGTAATAAATCCACACCCACCTCTAAGTGAAAGTTACACCCTTGACTCATGGATGTATGCTCTCCTGTGATGGTATGAATTCTTGTCATGCCAAAATCAATGGAACTCTACACATACTAAACGTAATTTTCCATTAGTACATCATACTAGCCTATAGATCCTCTTAAAAAAGAATATTTAATTCTCCCTCCATGGGATAATCATAGTCCAAGATTTGGAGGCATCCATTCTATATCTAAATCCACTTCCTATGAGTCTTTTCATCCAAACTCCCCCACTAAGTGGCTGGATATGTCCTTTAGGGCCACCTATCAACCTAAAAACTGAAATAGAGGTTTAAATGTCTATGAAAAAAACCATGCGTAAGGAATGACATATAAAGGATCAATATTTCAAAATAAGTCTTCTACATGCTATGAGATAATTAAAAGGTAAGAAATAATATAAAAACGAGAAAACAAAGCATATTTAACATTTCACTATCTATGAACTAAACACATATAAGGTGTGACATAGAAAGGAACACGCAAGATATACCAATAAAAGGTCTCATGGGATACACATGCATGAAAAACATACCAAAACATACAAGGGTCTCTATACTAGTCACATACACACAAGACAATAATGTCAAACAGCTCCATAAAAGTTCCCAAGATGGTAAGGACTTCCTACCATTAGCATGTTGATTCTAATTACTATGATCCATAGAAGAAATATAATTGAATCATGTATATATAGAAAATTTCACTAAAATAAGACCTAATACATCATAATATATTATAAATAATTAGGATTAATCTAAGATATCATGCCAAAAGGTGGAATCCACATCAACTTACCTAATAATTATAGGTCCCAGTTCCGTCGCCATTGGTAGTTCGGTGTACCCCATAGGCTTGAAGGTGGTCTAGTTTTAGACACTAAACAACCCACACTATATTCTATGCTATAAAACATTTACACAAGACCCTCTCACCTATAATACATTCCTTTAAGGGAAGAAAAAATAATATATTTCATAACATAAAAACAAAATTTACCTTGAAGTTGAGGATGCTACAATTATCCCCCTCTAAAGAGTTATCATCCTAATGAACTGTCTCTAACAGTCTTGATCAAACTGTTCAATCTATTATGACCAAACATCAGACTCACACCAACAATTCTCTACTTTAATTTACCATACTAACATAGGAATATAACAAGTGGAACTATGTTTCCTTGCATAACTTTCTCACTTTGTTCTATGATTCACATTGGTCACTCCACAAATAATTTGTCTGGAACCATCTCAACATCCTCAAAATAGATCACGTGCATATGATTGGGAATGTTCATCTAGGTATAAGACACATGGAACACACCATGCATACCTTGATACAATGGAGGAAGATCCAAATAGTAGGCCACTATCTTGATACACTCTGTAATCTTGAATGATCCAACAAATCACAGAGCTATATTTTCTTTCTTTTGTAATTGTTGATGCCCTAATTGTGTATTTACCAATAAGAATGAAAACTAACACACACAAAACTAAAAATCTCACATCCTCTAGCCATTATATGATCATTTTCTAGTTTGAGTGGAGTTTAATCACTTTTTAATTACATACACTCTCTTGGAGGACTCATATACCATACTCAGATCCACAACTATTGTCACACCATCCTTCTTCCAACATAGTGGTGAGAAAAACGGCTAGCCATTAAGAGACTCAAAATTTTCAATCTAAATTGAATACTAGATTTTGTTATTGTATGTGAATTTAACCAATTATAGAAAATAATACCAATATCCACTAAATTAAAGAACACATCCCATAGTATATCCTATAATAATAGGATTTTCCACTCTAACTATCCATTAATCTACAAATGATTTGTTATACTCATTCTTAACTGGGTACCCAAAGAATTTTTTTGATCCCTACTAAAACTATGATGTAAAGTTTTGGTCCCTTTATAACATGATGTTTAAAGGAACCCCATGTAGGCACACAATATCAAGTATATACAACTTTACCAACTCATCCAATAAAAGGGTCTATTGAATTTCCAAAAAAATTAGCCACATTCATTATCCAATCAACTATCACTCATATAGCATCATGAATCCATAGGGTCATGGGAAACCCCATAGTGAATTTCACCATAATTTCGTCCAACTTACATATAAGCACCATAATTGACTGAAGTAAACCATCAAGTTGTGGATATTTGGTATTTTCCTTCTTTCACGTAAGGCATCATGAAACAAAACTATTGATGTCTCTCTTCATAAATTCACACCAAAAATGAAATCATATTTCTAGGTACATATTTATCAATCCAAGATTCACATCCCATTTTGATTCATAATAGTCTCTAATTAACTCCACCCTCAAGGACGTTAGCACTCTTATCCTCCCATGAATGTAGATCAGATCATCATTATCTACGGACTACACTAGAAGTGAACCACCCCCCACCAAGCAATCCTGCATCACCAAGTACTCATTATGAAAATTCTATATGGTCATAAGCTGGTTCACTAAATAATACATGATAACTAATGGTGTAAATTCCATCACTAAATGATCTTAAAATTCATCCACTAAACACTCATTCATCAAAATCATCATTTTAAATTCCTCCTATGAAGTCTTCTCTTCAATATCATGGGTCTCTAGTGTTTTCCTGTTAAGACCATTTATATCGAAACTACATTTTTCTAAGGAATAGACCATATAAAAGTCAAATTTATTTGATACTCTATCAAAAACCTCTTACTTATATTTAGTTCCCACTGATAGAATATGTATTTCATGATATTTTTTCTGTGTAGATGAAAATCATTTCACTGAAGAGATAATGAGTCGAAAAATTCATAGTATGGACCATATAAACTAACTTCAAGTCATGTTTTAGGTAGTTCTACACATGGGGTCACAATTTATGTGACCCATAAGTGACGACCTGATCCCACATCAACAACAGAGCTCACAACCCAACACCTAAGGCATCACGGTACACTGTACATCTAATCCTAGTCTATATAAAAAAATAAAAATATATATTTTTCATCAATCTCATCTTCATCTCTAGGAAGGAATCTTCACACTAATGATGCCACTCAATATTCACACCATTTTTGGTTAGATCTATCATCATTTCTTCCAAATGGGGTAAGTCCTAGGTGAAATGTATATAGTTCCCTACAATACCAAGAAAACATCTAATCTCAAACACATTCATGGGGAATTCATAATACATCACATCATCTACCATCTCCATGTCTACTAAAATCCAAGACTCATAATTTACATTCCCAAGGAACCAGATATCCTAAATATAAATGTGACACTTCGATATTTTTTTCATAAAGATGGTTTCCTCAAATTGCACTCAATACAATCTCAAGGTACCTAGATTTCATATCTAAAGTCATCAAATATATCTAGGTTTCATCCCCAAATACAACAATGAAGGAGTAAATATATGGATGAAAAATATTATTGTTGAGTTCCACGAACACCTATAGAGAATTTATCAACCCAAAAGGCATGATAATATATTCATAAAATTCATACCTTCTCCTAAACACAATTTTGGGAATATCCACCTCTCCTACCCACTGTTGGTGGTATCCTAAATGGAGATCAATCTTGGAAAACCATCAGGATCCCTTTAACTGATTAAAGAAAATTTACATCATAGTTAAAGGCTAAATTTTATTCACCATGACCTGATTCATCTTCCTATAGTCCACAAAAATTCATATAATATTGTCTTCCTTCTAGGAAAACAACACTAGAGAAATCTAAAGAGATGTTCCCAGAGTGATAAATCCCTCTGCCTCTAAATCCTCTACCTACACCTTCAACTATCTCAACTAAATTGGTGCTATAAATTAAGTAGGAATAAATATCAGATATTCTATAGGTATAAGTTGAAAATAAAACTTAGTTCCTCTATCTGGAGGAAGACCTAAGAAGTCATCTAAAAACATATCAGGATAATGATTCGTCAAAAAAGGGAAGATATTGGGGGTTACTATTGATTCTACTGAGAGAGACAATACTATTATATGTATCATGATATATCTAATATATATTAGTTCCATTAATATCTTACCTACTCCAACATCCCACTCACTGGTTAAAAAAACCTCTCTTTTTCAAGTGTGGTGAAAGACACACGTATCTTGTAGGAGTCAATATGAACTCAATAACTGGTTCAAAAGTGGATTAAAAATATCATATTGAAACTATAAAACTATAAGATCAGGATGTATCATAGGTTTCCATATCCAAAAAAATTATGGGATACTCAATACATCATAGGATATATTCTCATTTCCTTTACAAGGGTGTGTAAAGAGAGAGAAAGTCATCATATAACTTAACTGGTAAATCTAGGAAGATAATGAATTAAGTAGATATAAAATTATGGTATGTTCATGTATAAAAAAAGTTATATTAATAATTAAAGAATTAAAAACCATAACTCTGACTATATAAAGTCAATATCCACTAATGATTGGAACCTCCTTCACCATACGCATCTTACTTGCCTCTAGAGCATGGATTTTTCTATGTGGTCAATAGCTCACCTGAGCCACTGGGGTATGTGGTACCTGGGTCTAATATGGAGGACCTATTCCTACACCCTGACCTGGCCTCCTCAAATTTTTATTTTTCACCTTAGAAATAAATATTTGTAGATAACCCACCTTTCCACATTAGTGAAATTCACTTAGTGTTTTCACACATGATATACTAAAATGTCCCTTCCATTCATAGTTTTATCACCTGGTAGAACCTCCTCCCTTAGATGGATAAGAAAAAAAACCTAATCTAATCCACATGTCCATCACTTTTTTATCTCATAATCCTTCCTTTTCCTACTACCATAATAGGCACTCATTACAATATTGGGATGTCTAGTTTTCAAGGCACTATAAGCTAGAATAATACTTACAATCAAGTCTTCCTCTAGCCCCTTCTCAAAATTTTGGTCCTTGTGAAGTGACTCTACATATATCATTGGTTAAAATACCCTAAACTAACATTTAATCTATGGATGAAGTACAATCTAAAACATCTTAGCCTTATTCACCTCATTACCATCCAAAAGATGTGTAAATAATAACAACTCCATAAAATTTTTAGAGACTGAAAAAGCCAACATCATTCTATGATGAAGCTCAATAAACTCCTACACTCAATACAACTTCATCATGTTGGGAAATAACTCCTTGAAGAATAGCTATTTAAATGTCTCCCATGTAAGACCCTCAAACTTGACTGCATATTCCATAATATCACACCATCTTATAGTTGTTCCTTGAAGAATAAGGCATCTACATTCATGCTTCTATTCCTAGGAGTCTTTACCATATCAAATATTCCCCCGATGATGTAAATCCATTCCACAGTATTATGAGGATCATCAGTTCCTTGGAAGATTAGCAGATGTTGGAGCTAAATATCTCGGGCATAGTTAACTATCATCTGTTATGCCTCTCCACCTTGGGTAGGTGTAGGTTGGAAGACACAAATCATGGGTGGGTTTTCCGCCTAAATCACAAGATTGAGTGTGTGATAATTATTAGGTGCACCCTCCTACATATCTTGTGGTGGAACTGGTTTGTGGAGTATTCTGGATTGCTTTAGTAGTCATCCCCACCAAGCCTCTCTAAGACATAATTCTTCTGGAATTCCAAATGAACATTTATAATGTCTATGATAAATTTTGGAATGAGTAAACTGAATCAATTATTAGTGACACATATAGTAGTTCTCTAATAAATAATATCCTATGAGAAACATACACATATGGTATAACCTTCTTAGTTATACCCAAGGATCAATCGTAGACCTCCACTCTTACACATTAGTTACAATAATATATATATATATATGTATATATATAGTATGTAAAAGTAAAATACACTAATTGCCATCACAACTATATTACCGAACAGACATCACAAATCAAGGAATTTAATTAAATAACTAATATGTATAAAAAATGAGGTATATATAAGATATATGATCCTATGAACCTATTAAAAACCCATGAAGGAAACTAAATCTCATAAACTCTAACTACAATCCCATCATCGTAACTAAAAAGGTATATTGCACATGAGTTTTCCAAGAACATGGAAACTTCTTTACCCGAGTTTCATAGAATCAATATCATTTCTATCATGTCCCAAAATAATCAAAAAAGTGGAAGAAAAATCAATCCCTAATTCCATTTTGTAACACGCCAAAATGAATTATAAAATCTGAGATAATGTGACACATGACCTCATGCACAACTCCTTACACGTAAGAGGTTTTCAACTGGTGGTGAGGGTCTATTAAGGTAGTAGAGATATTATACCCTAAGTAATCATATCCATAAACCATAATAAAAAAAGATAATAAAATACTTCTCAACATCACATAAAAAGATAATATAAATACAATGTTATAACATATATCATGTTAGGACATATAATAATAAACCAATAGATCCCCAATGTTGTTGGTCAACAAGTATAAGTAATAAAATAAGAAGGAAATAAAAAAAATATGTTGAGGAATCTATCCAGAGTATATACTATTACCGCATCCATCTCCTAAATCAAAGATCCTTAACAACCTTCCCTCATGACCTTTCCCTTATTTGGGTCCCTAATTATGAAGCCTTCAAGTACACAGAGATTCCTGTGTGGGGTGTAAGTGTAAACCTACTAGGACACCACCAATGTTTCCTTAACCCAAGTCGCATATATATGGATTTTTTTGATGTGATTTAAATTTAAATGAAAATAAAAGAGTAAAATCAATCATATACCAAGGGATTGTGCACTAACTAGGCTTCCATGTGCTTTGGTCACACCTACATTAATGTTATGCCAGAAGGATATCATATGTGGTCATCACATGACTTATATCTTTCTATATGATGATGTCCAACCTTTAAAGAAAATACACATTCTTCCTTTTAAGTAAAAACTTATTTTCCTCCTCTAATGTAAATTCACACCCACGACTCACAGCTTCCTACTCTCATATGATAGAACACACACTTGTCATGCCTGAATAAATGGAACTCTATATATATGAAACTAAATTTCCCATTGATCATTAAATCATTTTATGGACCCTATTCCAATGGAGTATGGTGTTATCCCCCATAGGATAATCACATTCCAAGGTTTGAAAATATAAATCCTATATCAGGAGCTATAAACTATGATTCATATTGTACATGATCTCCCTCTAAGGGTTTATCTAAGTATATTAGGAAGACCATTCAACTAGAACAATGAAATAGAGGTTTCAATGGATAAGTAACATGACATAGAAAGGATAAATACATCCCAAGAAGTATTCCACTAACTATGAAATAATACCCAAGTACAGAACAACACATCAAGGAGTAAACATGCAATATTAAACATTCCACTAGCTACAAACTAACAACATATATGGTATGACATTGTAAGGAACACATGATCCATACCAAGAAAATGTCTCATGGGATAAAAATGCACACAAACCTACTAAATCATGAAAGTGTTTCTATGTAAGTAATATACTCACAATAAAATGATGTTAAACAACTCCATACAAGGGTACATGATAGTAAGGACTTCTTACCTTTATCGCATTGATCCAATTACCAAGATCCACCAAGAAAATGTACATGGATCATGCTCTTACACTAATGCTCACTAAAAAAAGTAAAAATCCATAATAATAGAATCTCTATAATTAGTGTTAAAGGAATATATCATGCTAAAAGGTGTAATTCACATCAACTTACTGAAACAGACTCATCACTAAAAGAATATATAGGATCGATCAATGAGAGGTCACCAATTTTCATAATCTAACACCAATCTATCAAGAAATCATGAATCCTTCATTAGATTTTGGGGTAGATTCCTTCATATATCCAACATGGCTTGGATCGATGATAAATTCAAGAGAATAGAGTAAAATTAGTCTTATAATGGATAGATCTTACCTTTAAGGATATCAACAAATCGATATATATTTCAAGAATACAAGAGGGTAGGAATGGGAATACTAGAGAACTAAGAGAGATCACTCACTGAGGTTCTAGTCATAAAGTGGTTGGATTAGGGTGGGAGTTTGGATAAAAACCTTATTAAAGAAAAATTAATAGAATTCCATTAATAAAATTATCACCTAGGTACCATCGGTTGGATGGTGACTGGACCCCAGCATGCTGGTGTTCCTGGTAGGAATGTAGTCATTCTACATTTTCCACTAGCTAAATGGTGGGATCTTTAAAATTGTAGGACCCACTTATTACACCCTCAGTTGGATGATGCACCCCACTTGCTAGCCAGTTTTCTTTTTTTAGCAACCCTGATTCTAAAAAATTCCTCAATATACAAAAACATTAACTCCAAGATCCCCTTACACATAAGACACATCTCCAAGGGAAGACAAATAAAACAAGATATATCATCAATTAAAAACAAAACATGCATTTATGTTGGGGATATTTGACACTACATATTATATCTTTATATCATAATTCATGAATCAATCAACAAGAAAAAAATGGTATCAAATATTATGATATCAAATATAATATCTAATCACTTCAAAAACATCACTACCAGTATGATTTTAAGAATTTAAAAGAATGGTAAGCTTTGATACCACTACTAGGTTCCAAAGGGATCTAACAAAATTTATTAGATATATTAAAATTGATTAATAAACCAAATATAAGATCGCAATGCAAGACAAATGAATCCATTTATAGACTATAAAATGAATAAACTATAAATATATGCACCTTATGCCACTGTTTTAACTATCTTATTCTTCATCTATGCTTAATGAAGATCAGATCAGTGGTTGTCATAAGACATCCCACCTCAAAAGGTATCAATGGGATAGTAAATCTCTTAATAACCAAGTGGGATTCTCCATATTTTAAGGAATGAAATATCCTTGTGATGTCATGGATGTAAGAAAAAGAGTGATTTAGGTTTTTGGTATTTTTTTCTAAACCTAAACAAGAAAAATGCACAACTATCACATAAAATTGGGATCCTTTATAGGGACCTAAGGTATGATACTTAGATATTCATGCATTTAAACATGCATAATAATGCATGAGGAAATTATTCAACTGATTCCTGAAACTTCTACATGAATTCAACTCTCGTGCATTATATCTTATGTAATATATTTTTAATAATATAAAATTTGGAAGTGTAACTTGAATGTGAACACTTAACATCTATCTTCCATAATCAATCAAAGAAAATGTTGTTGTTTCTAGATCTATATCTTATGATATGAAAGGTCATACATTATGACTTTTAGGGATAGTGGAAGAAACTATGCATTAGGATATTTTTATATCATAAATTATGATATTCCCAAACCAATCAATATCAAATGCCTTTGGTTTCAGATTTTTTTACTATAAAACATGTTTATAATTTACCTTATGATATATTCCAAAACACATTAAATGGGTAAAGTCTTTTAAGAATTTTCTCCTTAAATTAATAAATCGTATATTACCTATCAATTTTATGTATCTAGATCATAGGATGCATCTCTAGGTTCTAATTATAGAGGGGGGAAACTATAACCCTTTGATGTGATAAATATTCCAAAAATATTATCACATTATTGTTACATAGAATAACAATCACTACTTGATAAGAATAAATATGTTATGGTAATAAAAAGTGAAAAACTATATCAAATATTATACTATCAAATAGGATTTCCATTTTACTTCATTTTAAATATTATTTTGAAAATAAATTTAAGCATGGGATTTCTCTAATTTCACTATAAGGTTTCATGGGAATAATACTTATTCATGTAGAGGAAAACAAATAATATATAACCAATATAGTCCATGATATTAAAACTAAAACCATTCATAACATAAAATGAAGAACATATCATACACCAAATATGGTTAAGTTTCATTTTATTCAATCATAAGGTTAATGGAGACCATTTAGTTTTAGTCAGAGGGCTCATTCCCCCATGGTATCCATAGATTGGTGGATCACTAAACTCTTTCGTAAGATTTTCCATATGACCATGGTATACTATCTCCTATTCTGTAAAGTAAAATAGAGAAATGTCTATAATGTTAGGATAATTGGGTCACATGTAATATAATTGCATTCCTTTTTCATGGCCTCAACCTCCATTATATATACCTTATAGATGAACTATGATCCACCATTCATTTACTATAATGTTCATAACATTTGAATAAATGGAATGTGGCTACAGACCATTTTTAACTCTATATCCATTCATGAATTTAACATTAAAATTCCCAAATTTTATTCTCCCAATAATTTCATCATATGAAAAAAATTTATAATCAATGATATCCATATGTGGAAGAATAAATTGGAACAATAAAATTTAATGTTCAAATTTCATATCAATCCTAATATACGATTATTACTTATTGAAACATTATGATATGCCTATAATTTACTCTATGATTTCAGTAAGGTAGTGGGGAAATATCTTTACATCACACCATATAATATCTCATACATGGGCATACGATGTACCTTTGTTTTATGTATGACATATGATACGACATACCCATATCGTATAATTTGATATAAGATAATATATACATTAAGCTTTATATAATATCTCTATTAAAATAAACTATTAAAATATCAATATAAGTGATAATAATTGTAAAATATTAATAATATAAAAAATAATCATTAAAAAATAAATTGATAGAAAAATACTATAATTTATTTTGGTTATGATAAAAACTAACCACTATTTATTATTTTGAAAAAAAATATCATAGTTAGTATTTTCGTTTAAAAAACAAGATTATACATTTTTAACTAAATTAAAAAATTCTCAAAATACAAAACCATAAAAACCTCATTACTATATTCCAAACTTGTAACGAAACAATTGTTACTTAAAACTTTTAATTGATAAAACAATTGTTAAATATAAAAACAAATAGATATTAATAATTTTAAAAATTAAAACAAAAAACATGTATTATTTATGAGTAAATAAAATAAATGAAATAATATAAATTCACTAAAATTAAAAATATTAAATATATTAGTTTACTCAAGAAATTTATAAAAACAAAAAATTTTAAAATTGAAGAATTAAAGACACACATTTTTATTATACCTAAAAAACTATTATTTTTACCATGCATTCTCATTGGTATTTATTTCAAATATGATTATATGTAATTTAATTATAATTTTAAATATAATTAATTGTTTTAAATGAATTAAAAATATAATATATATTTTTGAAATATATTGATGTAAGAAACCCAAAAAATATAATGGAAAGAAGTTGATTTTTTATCTTATAATAATAAATATTTTAATTCCAAAAAATCATATGATTAATAATTATGATCATAATATTTTTAAACAGATAATAATATTTAAAATTTTGGTTTCAATATTAGAATAATGAAGAATATCATAGTCTATAGAGAACTACGAGTCTATGAAATCAAAATTTTTGTAACATCATCCTCCATATTCATAAAAAATTGCAATGTGAATGATATCAAATGATTAACTGTAATAAAACTACTAAATTTAAAACAATACTTTTATTCAATTTTTTCATTATTCACGTTATTTTTTTGTTAAATCATAAGGAATTTAGTTCATGTAGTCATTATGTTTTGTAACACCCGTATACAGAGAAATTAGACTTCTTTTCATCTGAGAGGAATATTATTCAATAACATATTGTAAAATAATTCTCTAAAAAATAACATAAAAATTAATCAATGAAATAAAAATTGTACATGATTAAAGATATTTACAAATAATAAAATTTATTGTGATGAATAGATATTTGGATCATCCAATTTATAATTTCCAATTTCCCATAACTTAAAGTTTATGTTGTGAAAAAAGATATTGTAAAGGGGCACCGAAAGGTTACAGAAGTTGGTATAAAACTGGAAGTAATGTTCTCATGCATGTTGTCCACCACAAAACGTCCTAAATTATGGGGATAATATGGTATACTTTACTTCAATACATGGTATTCATTATCTATGTGTGAAAAATATAAATTTATATATATATATATATATCAATGAAAATAATGTTAGTTGAATAAAAAATTGATCTTAATACATCTTTGAATAAACGGTACTTATTAATTTGCCTTCAAATTAAAAATTTCTAGAATTCAATTATTACTCTACTATAGAGGTTTTTATGCGTCAAACTCCTGAAAAAATGAATCAGATAAATATAATTTATTTTTCTTGGTAAATAAAAATGGTATATTCATTTTGGGTTGCATCAACCCAATAAATTCCATCACTAGCTTAAAGTTCAATGGTCAGTAATCAATAAAAATAACTATGAAGATTGGTTATCACATATACACTATTGTAAGGCTTGAGGACTATTACTATTCAATATGGGCCCTATAAAATCCATTCAATAAATATTTTATGGGGATAGGAAAAAACATCTATGTACAAAACAAACACATATATATACAACCAACTTATATATTTTCAATGCATATATAGAACACATATTTTTATTGAATGTATATATATATGTGATCCATTGATTGGTAGGGTTGTTTTTATTACAATGTAAACTATAAAGGGTTCATTAAATACTACTATATTCTTATTAAAATGAGTTTATCTAAAATTATAAAAAATATGATAGTAAATTTTGAAGTCATTGTATAAAGGAGTGATTTCAATACATGGTAGTCTAATTGATCCACTAAAATAAGTATATGAATATGCCAATCTGTATGAAATATAAATATTAAAGGATAATATGTATTTTATAGGAGGAAAATAAAACTAGATTCAATTCAAAATTGGAATAATAATGGTTATGTAGACATAATACATAATTAAAATTTGTTGTATAAGATGCCTGTAGAAAACCAGAATAAAAAAACATATGAAACCATATTTTACACTTACAAATGTTTATATATAAAATTTAATAGATAATGTTTAAAATATTTTATCCTATTTGGAATATGTTTTACTATTTCATCTAGATATATTTTAATTAAAAACTAGATAACTTAACCCCAGTGTAAATTTCTAAAATTTATAAATGTATAGATAAAGATGAAATTGTATAATGATATTGAAGATAATATATTATAAATTTAGAAATATTTTAAATAATAATTAAGAAGTTATTCATTCTGAAATACTATAATTACAATAGAAACATTGGAATAGTGGTTGAATCCAAAGATAAATGAAGGAAATAGTGTGATTAGTATTTTAGACTCGTATATTATTTTTTGGTCAAAATGAGTTAGTGAAATTATAAATTGGATATGATAAGGTTGGTTAATTGAAATGATATACAAGATGTATTTGATTAAAAAATATTATTATTAAAGTAAAAAACTTATTCTATCTATTGTAAATTAATATACCAGAGGAAGCCTAGTTGGAGAAATAAAATTTCAAAATTGAGATGTCGTAGTTGAAGTTTCTCCTTAAATAGAAACCTATAAAAATATTGGGTAAAAATTAAATTATATATATAGGGATTTTCTTTTATTAGTTAATATATTAAAATAATAAATTTATGTGTTAATTAATTTGATACATAAAAATATATAATGATATTTTCTGAAACTCTTGAGCATTTTGATCAAATTTTGTGATTTTTTTACTTGTTTTATGTGATATGAATAAGAACTTGAATGTATTTTATAAATAGGATTACTTTCAATTCTAAATATTGTATTCATAAATATCTAGACTCAGTTTCATGGTTTTGAATTTTAGTAAATTGTGTTCTGGTGTCCTTAAGGCATTTAGGCCACCCAAGGCCTATGAGCCAGTTAAGGATTTGAGGCCACCTCAAGGCCTTTTGGACACCTCAAGTACATTGTACCACCTCATTTAGATCATGAAGTGCAGATTCAACCAGACATACTAAAGAAACTAGCTCCACATGAGGACTTAGATCAGGTAGTTTTACCAGAACAAAGCTATATGGATTTGGAATAATGGTAAGGTATGAAAATTGTCATTAGGACCAGGCTTGTGCATCTATGCATAGGTATTTATAGTCGAATAGGAAATGTAATGGTGAGAATATGACATCATGATCTAGATTCTAGGGAGGGGGATAATCAAAAATAAATAAATTTCATTAAGTCTATTTGGGTATTGATGTAAATTTCCAATAAAATCTTTCATAACAATCAAAAAAATAAGAATGGAAATTTTTAAAAGTAAAGGTAAAATATGAAAATGCATTTTAGTGATCCAAGTACAAAGTGGGAGGGTAATAATTTGATTAACAATGATAATTTAATTGAGAATAAATGTATAGTAGATAAGATTATGTATTTTTGAGAAATTTACCCTACATTTTTTTAACTGATTATAGATCATAAGTTAATAAATACATGACTTTCCTTGTTATTCATATGTGTTATAGTAGTAAATGTAGATGATTTTAAAGGGGTTAGAAATTTGAGGGTGTCAATCACTTAGAGAATTGTAAAGTAATCTAATTTTTTATAATAGTGAACTAAAATGAATATATAATAATATTTATGTTTAAGAAAATTTAGAGCACTACTTAAAAATATATTAATCGTGTCATTATGTTTTTTTCAATTAATTTTTTTTAATTTGTTTGAGTTATTAAATTCTAATAATTAAAATCTGAATATGATTGTGTTATTAAAATTTAATAAACAACAGTTATCATGTTTCTAAAAATATTAAATCTAGTAACACTTAGTCCTTTAGTCAAACCATAAATGTTCACCAAAGTATCAACAGATGTGGAAAGTATCATGAATATCCACATAAACTATAAACGATAAATAAGAAAATATGTTCCCATGTAAGTAAACTTATAAGAAGGTGGAAAGAAAAAATAATTTTGGGATATACATTAAATATATATAACATGAATAGTTACTTATACATTATTTATATTCTAATAAATGTACATTTTTTGGAACATCCATTATCTCTGCAAGAAATGATTAAGAATAAGTTACATACTGAATGTTTTTGGGGGTAATTGTTTAACATATTAAAATAAAAATTAGATATATGAAAATAATGAAATAATGATATACATGTATGGAAACATGTGTATATCATGAGTCTTAATAATTAATATATATAGATATAACAACATGATGTGTAAGTTGTTTTATTTTATATATAAATGATAATAGAAAACATCAAGGTGTTAAATAAAAAAATAGTGGCCTAAATTAGAAAACATCAGAAAATATTTCATTTAGTTATATGTAATAAAGTGTTCATAGATGTTATGTGGGATACATGGTTAAACGAATTTTCATAATAATTATGTAAAAATATTTCGTTGGTCGCTCGTTTCGGTAAGAGACGGCCCTCAGTTGATGCTTTCGACAGGTTCATCGCCAACCAGTGGCAGCTCCAGGGCCGGGTGATTATTGGGCTCCTGGATTTGAGACACCTCCCGATTCGCTTCTCGTCAGACGAAGACCTCATATATGCCTGGGCTAGCGCTCTGTGAGTTTTCTCAGGTATGCTATTTTTTCTATTTCGGTGGTCATTCGATTTCCACCTGAGAAGAGACCCTCCGGTATCGGCGATTCGGATTTTGCTCCCCGGCTTCCCCCTTTAGTTTCAGAATCCAGCGATTCTACGCTTGATTGGTAATATCTTGGGACGGTTCTTTTTCACATACTAGAAAACAAATTTCATATGCCACCCGATTTCCCCTCGAATCTGCATCGAAGTTGATGTATCCAAGGACCAGTTGGAAACCATTGGCATAGATATTGAAGGTGAGCTTTGGTGGTATCAAAAGGTCTTCTATGAATTTTGGGTCGTCTTCTGTTCATCCTGCCGCCATCTCGGCCACGATGTTTCCAGTTGCCGGAACCGGTCGACGGGGGTATCTCGGGCACATTAGATGAGGGTACTCTTGTACAAGCCATGGGGGTGGTGGAAAGTCCATCTTGGTTGCTGAATTTTTAGGTCACTGTGTTGAGGAGGATAACCAAGGAGGTGCGAGCATGATTTTTCCCTTGGTTAATGCAGAAGGATCATCAGGAAAGAGGCTTACAGACTCTGTCCCAGTTTTGGCGAAGGTTGTTCATCAGGAGGCATTAGAGAGGAATCCCCTGGTATCTTATGATTTCAATAGTTTGAAGAGAGACTTGGTTTTAGGAACTCCTGTTGTTAAAATGGTACCAGTGGAATCTGATTTGGATCATCTTGCTGATGCTATTGTCCGAGAACCGGTAGTTGGCTATAACTCAGCTGGGGAAGCTTGAATGGGCTCTGAGGAAGGTCCAGAGGGCCCCAAGGCATCTTCTTATATGGAAGTTTTGCTTGCATGACTTGAGAACAAATTATTGGAGGGCCCTATGATTGATCCATATCCAGTAAACATTTCATAATTGAGGAAAGGGGTTCTGGCTATTAAGTTATACAACCGTTTTGAGAGTTTGGAGGATGTCGGGCACAACGAGGAGGCTGTTCGGTCCAAACATCACAATGAGGAGAAGGGAATCTCATAGGAGGAGTCTGGGCATGACTCTTCTAGCCATCTATTAAGAGTTAGTGATCACGTGTTCTTTGGTAGTGACACTTGTAGTCTGATGAGGAGGAAAGGTTGGCGTGGTGGAAAGAAAGGACGTAAGTATTATTCTTACCGACCTTCACCAATGGAGACCCGATCTGCCCGAAAAGAGAAGGACCAGGTGGTGGAAGAGGTTCTCATCTTCAATGTAAATGCAGTGCGAGCAGGGGATGCAGCAACTATAGTTGAGGGGGTAGCTCCCATCAGGAATGTACTTCAGATTTCATGCATAGATGATGAGCAACCTGTGGAGAGACTACTGCATTCCGGAGCAGAAATAGAGGAGGAATTTCTTGTAATCAGTGCTTCAATAAATGAGGGTGCTAAAAGATGTAAAGGACTGTTCGGGTGGACACTAATAGAGAACAGAGGGATTGGATGGAAAAGAAAAATTACATCCTAGTAAGAGGTCTCAAAGTGGGGAAAATCAAAAAATAGGAATACTTGCAAGCATGGGACAGATTGTTGCATTGATTTGAAGGCCTCATAAAGGATGATCCAAAAACATTGGTAAGTTCTTTGATCTGGGAACTTCTTAAGGATAAAAATGTCAATAGGATTAAATTTTCCTTTAAAAACTATGTGTTTTCTTGTGGTTTCTCACTTTTTCCTTAAAAGTGTATCTGGTTTATAATAAAAAAATGAAGTTAGAGTGAGTAGAAAAAATTGATTGTATGGACATATATTTTTAAATCGTCTATGATTATTTTATTAATTATTATTCAAAAATTATTTTAACTTTGTTTATGAAGGATAAATATATTTAAATTTTATGAGGATGGTACCATAGTAATATATAAGCAAGTAACCCCTAAACAATAGTTTAAATACAAACTTATTAAAATATAAATAAATAAAAATAACTAAAATATGGCTTAAAATTAATTATTATAATCTTTTATGGATTATTATATAACTAGAAAATATGATTAGTATATTGAAAGAAATAAATATAGTGATGAGTGGAGGTAATAATGTTTCATATTCAACTTTAAGAATATATATTGTTAAGAAAACTGTTTGAATATTACACTTAAAGTTGTAAAATATCTAGTTTCAAGGAAGTGGTGCATATAAATTTATAATTATTATATATTATGGTGTTAGTAAGAAGAAGTAGAAAATTAAAGTAGATTATTTAGTAAGCAAGTAGGATAAAAATGTTAAAATTTCTTGTATTGAAATTATTTTTTTCATATTTCACATATGTGTATTTAAATATATACATAAATTAGTTATCCATACTATAAAATAAAAATCACTATAAGAATACTTAATAAAAATCATATTTTAAAATATGAGAAATAAAATTAAAAAATAAATTAAAACATGTTATATCATATTTTTAATAGTTAGAGTTCAACTTTTGAACTATATGAGAATTTTTATTTCATTATGTAATAAAACATATAAATAAGCAAGGAGATAACATATGGTGTAACTCTAATTCATTGAGAATGTATTTTTTGAAATAGTATTAGAGACCACATTGGTTGTTTTTTGGGGGTTTCTTAATTCAATTTTGATTTGTATATAGAATTAATCTAAATATCATGATCCATATGGGATTCAAATTTTTTAGATAATGATATATTAAATGAAATTATGAGAATGATTTGAATTTCAATCTAATTATTGCAAAATAAATTCATGGTATTTTACTGGTAGTAACAAACTCTATAATATTACACGAAAATATGAATTGTATGGGAATTTAAATATATCAATTGTGTGGGGATACAAATGATATTATTGATTCTGACAAATAAATGAGGAGGAATTTAGTTGTACAAGTATTTTTGAAATAAAATTACATTCTTTCCAAAATATGATATACAATCAAAAGGTTCTTGCCTTGGGATATTTCATACAGTAGTTTGGACATTAAATAACATAATTGTTTGTATATTCTGAATATTTAATATGTATATAATGAATATGAAATATGAATAAACTTAATATCCATATTCCAAATATACTGAAGATGCAATATCCATATACAGAACATGTAATATTGATATACATAATAAGAATATAATGAATTTATGATTTGGTGCAGTTAGAATAGGAAACTGAAGTATTTTTAGTGTCACGACCCACCCTCGGGGCCCATGCCATGACTACCCCAATCCTGCCTTCCATAGGCCAGGGGCTGTCAACTAGCACCAAAGGCATAAATCCCTATGTTGGGAAGGCATTTCCTTTATGAAAGTAAACAAACACAACAGAGTACGCAATTAAAGAAAGAACTATGTAAAAATGAATACAATAGTAAGAGCTGAAATGAAAAATTGGCCAGTATACAAACCCAACTGTAAAGTACAGTACAACCGAATGTCTAGTACAATAGCAGTAACCACTGAGTCGTCCTCCGGGAATCCCACGTGAAGGGTGGGTACAAATGATCTCCTCGGCACCTCCGGTCCGTCCGTCCACTCCGTGTACGTCCCACCAAGTGTTCACCTCTGGGTACCGTCCAACTCCACAAGCCTCCTCCACCATCAGTGATGTCCTTCGTCTGCATCCAACAAAACATAGTGCGGGCATAGCCCATGCAGGGGTGAGTATATGATACTCAGTAGGGACCCCGAGACCTCCAAAGGTCTCCCAGAATCCATAAAGGATAAACTACAAAGAAAAGATGCATTCACTAAGTATAAACCAACTCTACTTAGGTATAGGCTCATACATATACCTAAGTTAACAATCCCAGTTCAGCTACAACTCTCGAGCCCAAGCACAATCCGGTCCACGCAGGAAAGAAAGTCAATCACATCAATGATAATGATTAAAAGCCAAGACTCAGCTCACACAGGTATACATATTTCGTAAAGTGATAGAGATGATCAGATGCAGTCACTGATTCATCTAAGCTGTCAGACCCACATAGGATACTTGACCATCTAAGCTTTCAGACCCATATAGGATACTAGATCAGCCACTTTGTCGGACCCACGTATGATATAAGAACAGAAGTCAAAATGTCGGACCCACGTAGGATACAAGAACAGTAGTCATCGCCGTCGAACCCACGGAGGATTTCCAGTATGGTATTCATCGTCGCCGAACCCACGGAGGATTCCAGTACGGTAGTTATTGTAGTCGCAGCCAGCTCTAGGGTTCCCGCACACAGCACGCTCGATTCCGGGAGAGTCCACTCCTCGAGTAAAGGGTGGATACATAAACTATCACGAATTCTAGATTTGATGTATCCTGAAGTTCCATCCAGTCAAAAGGAACCCAATGCGACAGATGGCGTGTCAATCAGACGCCTGGTCTGTGTGTAATTAGAATTTTTTCTCTAGGGGCCCAATTGGAAATACGCTCGTTCCAAACCCAGAAATTTTCAAAATTTATCCAAAATTCACTTAGAGTATCTCAAAATAACCGCCACATCCCGAGGGTCCCATTTCCACAGACAGCGCATCAATCGGACGCGCGGTCTTCAAGTTATTCACCTTTAAGTGATAAATGGGCACGTCCCGTTAAGCCCAGAGGGATGGCGGGTCGGGTCAACCCAGATTTTGGCGGGTCCGACCCGGCAGGGGGGGGGTCGGACCAGCCCGATGAAATGTGCGGCCCAAACCAAAGGGCGTGGCCTGACCCAAAATGTGTGGCTCGGCCTGAGGGGTCGCAGCCCGGCCCGACGTGGCCCGGCTCAGCGCAATGCGGCTTGGCCAGCCGTGGCTCAGCCGTCTGGCCGAGCGGCTCGGTCCGAAGGGGGCCGAGCGGCTCGGTTTGAAGGGGGCTGAGCAGTCTGAGGTCGGGGCCGCGGCCCCCCGGCTGCCCGAACCGGCGACCCTGCCCTCCCTAACCGGTCGGTCGAAGCTGACCAGCCTTCTCGGTGCACGCGTTTCACTCAGGTGGGCCGCGGGTTCTCCAGCGCGGCACCCTCATGGCCTCACGGCCTTCCTTCACCCGGCCGGCCGATGGGCTAGCCAGTTCTCCTGCCAAAGCGGCCCACCCTATGTGGGCTGCAGTTCTCCATAGTGTAGCGCCTTGGGGCTCTGCGGTTCCTTCATTCGGCCCGGCCGGCTTTTGCGGGCCGGTTCTTCCTTGGTCGAGCAGCTGGCGGTCACAGGCGTGGTTCTTTCGCACGCGGTCAGCACACGGCCTCCACTTCCGTTCGTCGCCACCTTCCTATAACATTTTCCATCGCAATCAAAATATACTACGGAGGGTCATCGGTCCATGTGCGTTCGGCCCGCACCCTCCGTGTTAGATGGTATCAGTTGGACGAAAATAAACTACGATTTACAATGAAGAACGGGGTACGAAAAGAATCACTTCAAAATAAACAAACCCCTACATTGAAATAAGGTTCGTGGTAGTCGAGCGTCGCGGAAGAACGGTGTCGATTCTATTGACGTCGGAGTGCACCCAAAGAAGAAGCGTCGTTGGCGACTTCGCGTTCTTTGAATCAGGGAGCATTATTTGTCGAGGGAGAAGGTCGTTCTTCATCGGAGGGTCGGTGTTCTTCAAAAACTCAAAAGCTCTCCCAAATCCTCTCCACACAATGAGTTCCCCAAAGTAAAAATAATAGCGAAGGCTATTATTTTTATTCACCCATGTAATTCAAAATTCAAACCCGTTAATTAATTAAGTGAAGAGTTTTAATTCATCAATTAACATGTGTTGGCAAATATTAAAGAAAGAGAGAGAAAGATGAATATTTCTCATTCAGTAAGGGGGAGTTATCATAATAAAAGAAGGGGAGTTAATTGGGGGTTTAAGAGAGTTTTAGGGAGATGAAAGGTTGGGGCTCGTGTGGGCCCCACATCACAAATATCCACACATGGGCTGTTATGTGGGTGTGGACCTCACCAATAACTTCCCCATGTAGGATTAAACTACCAAGGTGAATAAAATTGTACCAAACAATTTTATTTAACTTTTTAATTAAACCCCAATTTTTAACTTTCAACCCACATAAAACGCAATTGCGGTAAAGGTCCCCTTAAGAGAATACTGGCATTGTGTGTTCATCGGTGTCCTCAGATTTCAATTCATATCACCAGTTCAAAAGATAGGAAAACTCGCACGTAAGTTTACTGAATGTACCCAAAAAACACTTCAAGAATTGATTCCGGGCACACTGGGCCTTAGAATCAAGTGTCGTCAGAAGCCACAGACTCGTAAAATTCCAAAGAATCAAGAAAAAAAATTCCCTGAAAATTCTGGGTCATTATATTTAGTAAATAGGAAATTACATTAGGATTTTAGAACTGGGTAGTGTTAGTAAGATTTAGTGGAAATTAGGGGTGAATTTCTTTTTAAAAATTTAAAGTGATAAATGAAAATGTAAATTTTAAAATAAAACTAGTTCAATAACATAATTTGATTAAATTGACAAAATTGATATAGTGGTAAATAATAAATTAGATTCAGGATATAATTTTAATATCAAAGATAATTAATCGATTTAGCAAATTGAAAAAATCATACGAATAAAATTAATGAAATTTATGTGTACTGGTGATTAGAATAATGTAATAAAGAAAAGTTAAGCAAGAGAAAGCACAATTTTATAAGGAGTTTGTGAATAAAATGTAAGGTTAACCTATTTTTCCACCCCAAAATTGACTGAATGGCCTGAAGAACAAATTTTTTATTGATTTCAGATAAGCCCCCTTTTAAGGGTAAAGGGGGGAAAATCAAGACTTCACAGACATCAATACATTAACAAAATTCAAAAACCAAGGGGTTACAACACGGAACAAGACTATGCAGAAGTGCCTCCACCCCAAAATTAGAGAGAGATGTTTTATAAATAGATTTCCTTGTATTTTAAAGAGTCTCAAGAACCACTTCTGATGGTTTTAATAGATATCCAAGAACCAAGAACCACCCTTTGTTTTAATGAAGACCCAAGGACCAAAGATAGAAGGAGGGTGAGAGAATAGAAATATTTTTTTGGCCCAATATCATTATAATTTCAGTCATCTATCTTACTTATATAATGGATAAAATTTTAAGATATAGAGATATAAAG
The DNA here is from genome assembly GCA_963277665.1 of Viscum album. Classification (NCBI taxonomy): domain Eukaryota; kingdom Viridiplantae; phylum Streptophyta; class Magnoliopsida; order Santalales; family Viscaceae; genus Viscum; species Viscum album. Next base: position 944,978,598 of record OY728129.1, read on the forward strand.
ACAAATTGAAAACCTTTAGGATTTTTAAATGAATTTTGTCTCTTTGACTGGAGATCTTGGATAAATATAGAGGTTTTGATGCTTATTCGGTCAAGAAGGTGTTTCTCCATACCTTCATTGTTACTATTTTAATTTTTAAGATCCAACCCTCCTTGAACCTATATTTATATCCTCCAAGATGACTAGGAACATATTGGAATCTTTTATACCAAGATAGGGAATTAAATAGTTGAATGGAGGCTTTATTGATCCACATAAATGGAGCCTTATAGAACCTTTCTTGATTCCATAGGATACCCATTTTCCTTCACTAGGTATATTTTGGCCTACTAGGAGCTACATTTTTCTATAATTATCCCACCGACTAGCTAGTACACCTCCACTGGATCGATGGTGGGACTTTTTCCTGTCTAGAGATTCTTTCTCATGGCACCAACTAGCTAGTTCCCTACACTATCAAACCAAAGTAGTCTGCATAATTTTATCTTCATTAAGGGGATTCTCTATTTCATTCTATAGCCTTTAAGGATCTTCTAGATTCCATCAAAACATCAAAAACTCATTTTTTTTTATATCATCAAAAAAATTTCAAATAATTGAAAAATATATATCCAATATCCTAAATACTCCATCAATTTGTATTCAATATAATATTTAAACTCAATTAAATGAAATAATTATAAACTCAAGAGAGTGTTTGTGACCATGAAAATACCATGAGAGAGAGAGGTACAAAACCTCTCCCTTTTTTATGATCACAATCAATTAAAATAAAAGGATAAATTAAGTGTATATCAAGAATTAAGGATAAGTATTAAACACAATTCAAGATATTAAAAATCAAGATATTCAACTACTTAACAGATTATTGGATATTTAACATTCTCCAGATTCAAACATTAAGATATTCAAGATAAACATACAGTATTCAAAATTATAAAGAACCAACTCCTCCTTAGTGATATAAAACATTTCTTCCACTTTGACCTAAAAACAATTCTTTAAAAACTTCTCATACTTTGGAAAAACACCCAAAACATCTCCCCCTTTTTGAATGTTAAAAAGTAAAACAAGGATGGGTAACAATATTTAAAAAATAAAGCAAATGAATATAAGATAAATTAATATATCCATGAAAAATAAAATTCCCCTTATAAATAATTCTCAATATTTAAAGAAGATAAAATTATTTTGAAAAATAAGAAAAATAAAAAGAAAAGAGAAGAAAAAGATAAGATAAAAAATAGAGTATCACCATTTTTATTAAATAATATATGTGATAGTGGATAGATCATTAAATAAATATCAGGAGAGAAAATAAAAACTAAATATATCAAAAAAATTCCCATGTAGATCAATGTTGATGTCCAAAACTTCTCTATGAAGTAAGAAATTTAAACTCCCCTTTAATTGAAGAATTCAATAATGAGATCAATATGGAAAATGGTAAATGAATCATTTTAGGAGTTGATCAATTATTTCAAGGTGTAAACACTATCTATTAATGAAATTATAGCTTATGACATGTCAATGAAGTTTAGTGGTGAATCTTGGAAAAAAAATTAAAATATAGTTCCTTTTAGTAAACTTGAGTGTCGGGAATTATTTTTACTAAATTATTTGGGTATAGAAACAAATTTAGGTCTATTAATATTGGCTAGTAATGATATAGGAACATAAATTTTTTATATATTTTAAGAAAACTAGAAGAAATATTGATGGACTTTAATTCTTCCATATTTTACATTTTTAAAATCATATTCAGAAATAAAATTATTATATTTTAGACAATATTTTAAAATTTTATTTTGAGAAACACCTTTCCAAAAAGTCTTATTTTCAAAATAACATGTATAATTATTTGAAAAATAAAAACCATAATTATTTATCTAAATACATTAGGAACTAAGAATCAAAATAATATTTTTTCACCATGGGTGAATTTTAAAATATATCTTTTGAGATCCTTGGTTTAATATTTGAAAACCTCAACATCCAGTTAATTTTTTAATTTCAAAATCAAATCATCTTTTTATTTTTAAATAAGTTTATTGTCATTTAAAATATTATTTTTATCATTAATAACTTTTTTATATTTGTTTTAAAGATCTTTATATAAATAATAAGGATGATGAATACCATCTTCAAATTTATCACAATAATTTTTTATGTCTTCATAGATTAAGTTAGTTAATGAAGAAGAATATAAAGAATAAGAGGTGGTAGAAGGAGTGTAATATCCCGGACTCTAGAAAATGAGAGCTAGTAATTATATTATATTATTAGTAATATATAAAAAAGTTACCAAAGGATACAATTTTTTGTATTGGAAGACTAGATACATATATACATTAAATTTATAAGAATAAGATCTAGCGTGAACATATTGTGATAACATAATTATTCCTTCCATAATATCCCTATAAATTACAAATATTTATCTAGGTTACCTAGGGAATGAAAAAAAATAAGGGTGAGATCATGTGATCAGTAAGAATTAGAATACAATGGATGATTTCACAACATAAATCGGAATAAGTTATATTGAAGGAAAAACTGAACACATGAATCCATAATCAACTGAAACTGAGGGATTTTTATATCCATAAAACTAAATGAAATCATTGATAATGATAACCATTATTCTCATATATATGGAATGCATAATGTTTTACACCAAAAACCCGATGATAATGCCATGTGAAAAGAAACTATCCTATTATGGATAGATTAATACACTTAAATCCAACCTATTTTATTCATTAGACCTATCAATTAATCTAGGGGCTATATAATTCTAGGCTCCACCTATCACATAATTAAGTCCAACGCATTCACCATATGAGTCATCAATAACATGAATACCATTACCTAATTAATGACATACTAAGTAAAACATGGTTATTCATATAATGATAAATGTGGAAATAAAATCCTTTCCCATTCAATATAATAATGTGTATTAATAGGATAAGTCCCATTAACCATCTTATAATTCATTGGGTATCTTCAAAGTAACATGTTGTAAACTTATCAAAGAAATATAGTTGAAAAGGTACCTATAATGTGTTGGATTATCCATGGAATATATTAATTGGGTTTAATAGTTTTTATTTCTAGGATACCATGGGAAGTTTAAAAAAAATCATTCGTCATGGGTCATTAATATCATGTGAATATTCCAAAGCATATCCCCTGGGTGTCTCTCACGTGATGTATAGTCTTAGGCCCATTCATCATGAATCAATGTGATGATTGATTCAATAATCAATCAACCCTTTTCAAGGATATTACCCCTAGGTTAATCTATTTCATAAACATATCCAATTACTAGTATAAATATAGGGATTTATATTCTAGGGAACTACACATACCTTAACTTTACCAAAACAAAGCATGATTTTTCCACCAAGGAAAAGATTGATTTTTATAGAATTTTTGGTAACTCTTGGATCAATAGAATATGAGAGGGGGAAAATATAGACTTTTAAATCCCTATAATTTCATGTATAATATAGTAAAATTATTCTATGGAAATGTATTCAACACATATAATCAAATAGGTGGTGAATATAACATGAGTCCAAAAGAATGAAAATTGATACAGAAAAACTCCACCTATGGATTGGGTAGATATTTAATAAAAACCACTTGAAATAGAGGGATTAAAATTTATCCTAAAATACCAGGAATAAATTAATTTCATGATATAATATCTAACATTTGTAGTATATACACCACATATAGGAAATTTGGTGCATAATACAAAACTTGTCTCGAAGAGAAGAATTTGTGATAGAAAACCCTTACCTCTTGTCCTAACTTTAAAGAATTCACTTTAACACCATGTATCAAAAACAAATATAGATTTATAACTTAATTAATGAACTTATCATATCTATTTTAGTTTATACTCTTCTTAAATAGTAATTCCTTATATGAATTCTGCCAATTTTCCACATTAAGTGTTTATAATTTTAATCATTTGTGCTAGTTTCATAATAGAAATTTTTGTGTTCATTATTATTTCAAATTTAATCATTAATATATCATTAATTTTACTTCTGAGGATGATTTATAATTTTTTATGATGCTTCAAACTCCTTTCATGAGTGTTTTAGTCTTTATCCTTGAATATAAAATTGATAACAATAACGTTTTTTTGATTCTTGACTATTGAATTTTGTTTTCTAATTAATGAAATATATATATAACATATCCAGATCCAAGAACTAAGTATTTAAATACTTAAATAATATTATTACAATAATTATGTTCCCATATTCACTCATGGTATATATTCATATCATTGTTCAAGTTGGTGGTTAAACTGACCCAAACATGAACATACCCAGATTTAATGAATTATTATGAGGTGGTTTTGTTATAATATCATTATAAAAGAAGCATAATGATATTATAAATTATTTATTTGTGTGATATATCATAATTTTAAGAAATTATAAGAATTATTAATTGATATGAAAATATTATCCAATTTGAATAAAATATTATATGTTTAGTATGATTATTTTAAATTATTATACTAATGATGATCATTTTTTGATCATGAATTTAATTAGTATTAAGATAAATCCCAAATGAACCTTAATAATATCGTAAAAATAATATTTATCCTTTGATACCTACCTTAGATTCTCCCTTTTAAGGCATTAATGGAAAACAAAACACGTTTTGTCGTGGAGGTGGTAGTTCGTATAATACATGAACAATGAGTTTTTTTCTTAATGGATAGGGTATATGATTAAAAAATGATAAAAACATTAATATAGTAATATTATAGTATATAAATTATAGTAATATCATTATATTGGTGTGTGTAGAATAAATTTTAACAAATAAAATTAAGAGGAAAATCTAAGCAGTAGATAATACTCACGTCGGGGACTTGAATTTTCTTTGTAAGTCTCCTTGGAAATGAAGGCCTTATGATAATTAATGGTGAACAGAAGAATTTTAAAGTGTGATATAGTTGTAATTGGATTAAAATTCTACAGTTTCAATGATAAATTCAAATGATAGGTGAGTCTTGAAGTGGTTAACATGTAACCCTTTTATAAGTGAAGGGAAGAGTAGTTTTCATAGTAACCCTTGAATTTTAAATAATGTAAAGTCACTATTCAAGTGAAAAAGGTGAAAATGGACAAAATAGGTTCATAAAATGATTATGAGTCAAAAATCACATCCCACACAAATTGTTTAACATATTTTAGTGTTTTAGATATTTTTTTAACTTATTATCTTTTACTCTAATTTACGTTTACCTTGGTTGTTATTTTCAAAAATTGGAAATATATTTTATTGAAAAATATTAAGATTAAAAAATTTAAATATTTTGATAATTATAATTTAAAATGTAAAAATAATTTTATCAAATAAAATTTGTAAATGTGTGAAAATGTTATTTTAAAATAAATGCACTTCATTGCATAAAAATATTTAGATTAATAGCATCTTTAACCTTTAAGTTTATATATAAGATAAAATTATTTTGGATACTAATTTTAATGAAATAAAATGATTTATAATAAAACTAAATAGTGGATATTAGGCTTCAAATGAAGTCAAAAATTGAATCTCTCTTGAAAACACATGAATAAAATAAAAGACCAAGAGTATTTTTTTTATAAAGTAACATTTTAATTAGTTCTTAAAATGATGGACAGAGGATGTATAAGTTTAAAGAATATTTTAAAAATAATATTTTTATAATTTAAATTCATATTTTATTACTTCAATTTTATCTTATTCTTCTTGTCCATTCTTATATAATGATAAAGTCATACAAATTACAGGTTTCATGAAACCCATATTTTTCAACTAAAAACCATCCTTTTTAGAAAAAAACTCAAAAAATTATACAAAGATAATTATGATTTTATTAATTCCAAAATAAAGTTAGTCTGTTCAGTTTAAAATTATAAAATTTAACTTTTAAATAAATTCTTGGATAAAGGCTCTTTAGAGTGTGATAGTCTAGGATATGGTGTTTTCCTACTATTGTAGGGTCTCTATTATTATATCCCCACACCATTAAATAATATTATCCTTGAAATTAGGGAATATATCAGTTATTGACCAAATTTTTATACCCCTTACATATATAATCTTGATGTTCCCATGTTTCCTTTTCTAGTTTGTTATTTCTCCAATGGACTTTCACCAATAGAGTTGTCCAATTCTGTAATACTTTATCTTTGATATCAAGAATATTTAAAGCCTATTAGTTATTAGAAAAGTCAGGATCTAACTATTTTTCCTTAAATTTGATCACAAGCATTTTATTTCTCATGTATTTCTTCAGTAATGAAACATAAAATATGTTGGGTTATATGGAAAGTTTAGGCAGTATAGCCAATCGGTAAGCTACAGATCCAATTATTTCTAATGTTTCAAAAGGTTAAATGTGCCTAAGTCTTAAATTTCCCTTTTTACAAAATCTTAAATCCAAATTAATTGGTTTATACTTAAATAATACATGATCTACAAATTCAAATTCCATGTCTTTCCTTCAATTATCATTATATATCTTATGTTTGTTTTGGTCTACTTTAATGTGATCATGAATAGTATGTACTTGAACAGTTGTCTCCACCACAAGCTATGATCCAAATAACTTTATTAATCCAATATCTTACTAATATGTTGTATTATGAAACCTATTCCTATATAATGAATCATATGGTGCCATATGTACAATCGAATGGAAGCTACTATGTAACATCCCAGCTAAGATGCCACTAAAACGTTTTCTCTTAGCCAGTTCTCCACAAGACCTCAGGCGCACATCCTCATAAACCAAAGTCTACCGACTAGTAGTGGGGGTCTAATGTGGAAATATAAAGAGACTATACCCACATATTATAGTTCACAACTAGAAGTAAATATCAAAACACAATACACATCAGAGGAATTATAAGAATAAAAAAACTAAAACTAAAGCATGCTATAACAAAATATAATATAATAAAATCCCAAAAAACCATGAAAAAAATAAAACATAAATTTCAAATAGTTCTAATCAAATATAAAAAATAAATATATAACAAATAAATATTTTAGGTCCTACTTCCAACTCCAGACCACAATAGATACTCCGTCTCTAGTACCCTGCCATGCCACACCAGCCCGACCAGTCGATTCCACACGAGCATCCCGATCAAACTTGGAATATTCGTCCTCATTACTATCCATCATCTAAATGTGTTCAAATAGAAATCATATATAATTTATTCATGTACATCGAGTTATACATACAATGGGTGAGAAATAAATATCAGTAGGCCACCCCCAATGGTGAACCTATAAACTACTTCCATAAGTGAATGATCATGCAATATCCCCAGCCAATCTGAAACATAACTGAAAATAAATACCAATAAAAAATGGTTGATCCTTATGTATAAGACTTTGATCAACCATACATGATTCAGGAAATGTCAAAGTGTCTGTGAGCCTATCTTTATGACTGTGCAACCTAAATAGCATGTGAGCTCTATATCTATGGCTATCGAAACCAGACCAGAAAATTCTAAAAACCCATCCTAGAATAGTCCTAACATACATGATAATAATCTGATTCATTCCCTACACTTTTCTCACAAACCAAACATTACCTCGTACTTCGAGCCTCAGAACATTTTTCCCAGTTACCACAAAAATGTACTACCCTTCTTATACCATCAGTCTAACATCCATCTCATGTACTATAAACAATAATTCCTTCAGCATTAGTCCAACTCTTATACCAGATATCAAATCAATAATGCCTGGAGCAACAGTCCAGCACTTAAACCATATATTAAATCAAACATTGCCAGAGAATCATCCCCTCACATAAACCATGGATGCGTAAAATCATTCCACCATCCATCCCAACTGGTATACCATCAATTCCTAAAGCATTAGTCAAGGACCTAAAAAAGTGTACTTTTGGTGTCTAGGGACTCGGTCTAGAACCTAATATATTTAGTATACTATCCATGTCCAAAAACATGGTCTATTATCATCCACATACATGTGAAGTCACATGTACTATACTCAATAATATAAAACTACATTCTTAGAACCTTTGTCCATCACTCAAAACATAAACAAACCATAGATACTGACACGAAGCATCTGATCCAACATTCCCAATTATAGATATCTGAAACCATACCTGTGGATCTTCCATCTAGCTCCCTCTCAGTCATCGCATCCCTTACTAGTAAACTGGATTCCAAAACCTATAAATCCCAACCATATCACAATAGCCTAATAGGAATAGACCAAGTCTCAATATCCAAAACTAATAGAAACATGGAAAGGGTTGATCAAAGATCCAATTCCTATATAAAGATCATAAAATGGATGAACAATCATATAAAGAGTAAAACACCCAATGACGGGTTCCACTATCTCATCTAAGAACTCAGTCCAAGCTCATCACTATAATATCCTCAAGTATCCCTCAGTTTCCTCCAACTGATCCTCAGTCAACAACATGTCAATAAAGGCATCCAAAAGCAATACCATTACATGAGGGAATTATAAAAAGCTAAATACAGCATCCAATGTTCACTTGATTAGAAACCATCCCATTAGGGGAATCATTAAGAGTCCCTCAGACTCAACTCAACACCACAATAGCACCTAAACATAACTTCCATTCTTTTATATTAACGAATCTAAAAGTTTTTAACCACTCTATTCCTCAAACATAATGTCTAAACATCATATACTCTATCCTCGAGCAACTAGTCCTGATGAATAGGTGAAACCCAAGATCTCCTTAGAGATAATATACAATCCAACATTCTAGGATCCATCCTCGGAACCTCAATCAACTCATCATGGCATGATCATGCCATGAAAATCACTATGCTTACAATCGTTACCTAGGAATCATAGCTCACATCCTAACCTAGTGGAGGATTCTGAATCCAAACCTCAAGGAAATACACCTACTTAACTGTATTGGTCCAAAACACCAAATGTATGACCTCTAAATGGTAAAAGGATTCCATCATCTCGATCTACAAGTAAAAATTCTCTAAATTTACAGCTCATAAGACCAATTCTATCTCCAGGGCACAAAACACCAAAAACCACAAAGCTGGAAAAAGTACATGGCTTGTACATCCATGTAAACAGAGTGTATTATAAACCCTCCACCTAGCCATGTACTTTTATATGGATAGAGACGCATGGGGTCTACCCATGTCCAGATACATAGTTAGGGTATACTTGATGTCTATTTGTGTACTAATACATGGCCATGTGACCCTCACACAAGGTGTCCGCCCAAGTACATGTCCATGTAAAACTTCATGGAGTGTACCTAAAGTAAACAAAATGTACTTTCCAATATTCTTATGCCCATTTCCTCTTCCACATGTCTAGGTACATGGTCATGTACTATTAAATGATGTGTACATAAATTATATTATGTTTACTTATAAAAATTTCATCTCCCCCAAATGGGAAGAACAGGTGGCGTGTGTTCTTAGAACAACATGATGTGTAGTCATAGTTTCTTAATTGGAAACCCCTACAAACCTATCAAACCCCCAATTTTCCACATATTTGGTATAGATTGACCCTTATAGGGTCATTAATAGTACAATTATGGATTAAAACTAAAAAATAACTAATTTTTGGGTATCGTGGCATAAAACTGAAAAAATGCTCTACCTCATGGCATAAACGTCAACGCTTTGGGTCCAAATCCGCTCCTAGAAGCTGCTACATGCTGATCCTATCCCGATCTCCTCCAATGATGAATTCCAATGACATATCCCACCACCTTAACTCTTGGTTCATCCATCACACATGAGGGAGGCATCCTCCAACTCCTTCCATGTGTAGGATTCTGAAATGTGTGGACTCCTTTAATTAATTAAATTAGTTAGTTGATTAATTTCCCATTTTAATACATGTCCCATGTCCTGGAACCAGAAGAAATTTTATACTTCTCCTAGGAAAAACCCCCAATTAAAAACTCAATCGTGATGTATGAATCTTAATCCAATACTCCATTCAAAAGATATCTCCACTCGATCCTTCAGAGAATAATTTAATATTTAATTAAATAAATATTAAATGTTCCTTCAAAACATAAACTGCTTAGTATTCCATAAAAATTCATATTAAGGTAAAATTTGTATTGTAGGACTAATGGTGTGGTCAGAAAAATAATCTGAGACCATGTTCTAAGAAAAATGACCATTTTACCCCTCACCAACACCCAAAAGAAAAAATTCAAAACTGTTCTAAAAATTCAAAACCATAAAAACTCAGGTCTCAGAAACCTCCCCATCATAAACCTTCTCATCCATGAGAAGATGAAGTAGTCTTCCAACCACACATCCCAACCAAACTTGGTCTTCAACACATTCTCACCTTAATTCAATTTACTTAAGGATGACAACTGAGTTACACTACATAACCCCAAGGAATAAGTGCACAACCCATATGAAGGCCAATCCACCGCTTTCCTGAACTGAAAAACACAAGGATAGTGCCTAACCACACCCTTAAATCTTGATATTACATGGAATAATTTAAAAATAATCACCAACTCACGGTGCTCCCCATTATAAAACTCAACCCACATCTACCGATTCTAATCTGCGATGCTTCCCATCATTGGAGTCACCTTTCAAAACACATCCTTAGCAATCCTACAACCTACTCAGTGTGGTCCTCACCACATTTGTGACCATATCCACACAAGCGTCACATCACCATGATCGATCTAGTTCTACCCACTATAGTATTATCTTTACTATCACCTCATAATAAAACATATTTTTTTACTTCCCATTCCATAATCAAAACCAAACATTGGAATAATACTTGGCTATATCACTCCCTTCAGAGAAAAAAAAATGAAACATCTACCATCACCCATTTCCAGTCTCTGATAATGCCCCCCATGGTATTCGTTGATATATTATCTGTCATAGGGACTTCACTCACATAAAAATTGATGGTGCTCACTCCACCATATAGATTCACACTCACCACTCCATGAGAAAAACCTCCCATGAGGCCCCTTATCAACCCAAGGAAATGTCTTTATAGTGTCACATAAAGTTGATTATCTCTTAGTATACTTTGGATGACGTCAATATATTGGGAATGATCATATCATAACTATGAGTATACTAAGATATCAATAATAAATACCACCACAACCACATTCATTCCAAAACACCATAGTTTTATCATAAGGGCCTCAGTTCAGTATGCCCACAAGCCTCTCATCACTCCCACCATGATTTTTAGCCCACTCACGACTTCTTACCCAACTCAAACACCTTGGATGTACATTCATGTAACATTCAATACACAATCCAAATGACATGGCATGTCACCACTACTCACATATCTAAGATTCTTCTATCAAAAAACAATTACACACCCTTGTGTAACCCACCCACCAAACCTTCTCTAACTCTTGTAATTCATCTCTCATAAAAAATTAGATCAGAATCCTTAATTATGCAACTTCATAACTTCATATAGTCCTGATACAACTCGAAGCCAACAAGCTCAACTTTCCTATACAACCTTTTCCTAATCTAGGACCCTCAATGAACCTACTCCTCTTGAAACCAACCATAAGTTGAAAACACTAGTACACAAGTGCTTCTCAAAAACAAAAGGCATCCAATGATGCTAAACCTCAAACCCAATTGCACCCTTCATGCACCATTTCCAAAAGTCCCAAAACATATATATGTCCCTAAAGTGCCTAAAAGAACTCATAACTTGATTGAACCCTATCATGGGTCACCCTTGGAATTAAAATGGATCTAACTCCCAAATTTGGATTCATTCCAAAAAGTCCACTATTTACTCTCAACTAGCCTTACCAATCAAGTCTCATGTTTAGTCACTATGTCCAACTACCTAGGTCCATGAAAACTTATAGAATTTCGCTGCTCATGGGGAGTAAAACATGATTCTATCTCATCATTACACCACATAATCATACTAAAACACCCACATCTGGGTTCTCGCATTCAAAATATGAAATACATAAAACCAACCACACATAACTAGGTTGATTGCCTTCTCCAAGAATCTCCACATCAGACTACTCCCTAGAATAATAGGTTACAAAACCATCCTCAGAAAAAAACCACCCATAAGGGGACTAATTATCCTATAGTAATACCATACTAACCCATAAGGGTCAACACACCATCTATAGAAAAGGACTACACCAACGTCCTCATCATCGAGCATATCACTTTAGGTCCAAAAAACCTACCATCAGAAGGAAATTGTTAAAACCACACACTATCAGGCCTAGAACATGTGGATCCTACATTCCTAACATAATGCATGGGACACCTCTTCCCTCTATATAAAAAGAGTCAAAACCAAGTCACATGCCCCTTAATAATGGACCAGAGCCTAAAATCTATCATAAATTATAAAATCCAAAAAAAACATGTGAATTTCCTGAAGTGAAAATCATATACAACTGTAATATTGCAAATCTAGATCATCAATTCCAACCCCATGTAACCTGGACTTCCTATAGGAAAATGTGTTTGTGACGCACCAGCCTGATATCCATCTCAAGATCCAACACATTCATATATATCTAGTCTATGAACCCCCAAATAGTAAAATAATATGAAAGTAACTACTATGATTCCACTTTGTAACATCCCATCCCTGATGACATTAAAGCTAGTGATCTGCGCTAGTTTTCCAAAAGACCCTAAGAATGCCTTCTTCTACTCTAGAGGCTATCGAATAGTAGTGATGTTCTTAGTTGGAACAGTGAGGATACTATACCCCCATATCAGAGTGAACAACTTAAAGCAATTATCCAAACACCATATACATCAGAGAAATTAGAAGAAAAAATAAACTAAAACAAAATCATAGGGTAATAAAATGAAATACAATAAATGCCCAAATAGTCATACCATATATTCAACATCAATCTCCCATTGGTCCGATCACATATACAAATAAAACAACTAAAAAATAAATCCCTAAGTTCATACTACCATCTTTGGGCCAAAACACATTCTCGTTCTCCAGTACCCTCTTGAAATTCACCAAACCAACAAGTCGACTCCACATGAGCATCCCACTCAACCATGAAATCTTGGGACATGGCCCTCTCCATCATATACCTCATCCCAACCTATAAGAAGAAATAAGCTTTTCACATGCACCAAGGTTCACACACAGAGGTGAGAAATAAATCTTAGTAGGCCACCCCTAATGATGAACGTATAAACCACTGCCATAAGTGTATGATTATGAAATATGATCATCCTAGAAGAAACATGACTAAAACAAATACGAATAATACAAATATCGATACTTAGGTCAAATAATTTGATCGACCATACCTACTTCGACCAATGCTGGAGTGTCTATCAGCCTATCTCTATGACCGTGAAACCCAAATTTCTTACAGGCTCTATATCCATAGTAGCCACAACCGGACCTAACAATTATTAAAACCCGTCCTATTATAGTCCTTTAATCAGGGATACTAATCTGAGTCATCACCTTTCATGTTCTAATGAACCAAACATTATCTCATACTTGTAACCAGAACACATTTATCCTTATTACCCCACAAAAGTACTACAGAGGCTAGACTATCAGTATGACATCTATATCAGGTATCATAAAAAATAATGCCAAGAACATCAGTCAAAGACCTATACCATATATCAAATAAATCATGCCTGAAGCATTAGTCTATCCCCTACACTATATTTTAAATCAAACATGCCTGGAGAATAAATATATTGCCTAGACCATGGGTGTGTAGCATCAATACAAAATCCATCCTAGCTGTTATACCATCAATTCCAAGAGCATCAGTCTAAAACATAAACCAAAATGTATACTATCTATTTCTAGAGAATCAGTCTGAGATCTAATCTTTAATGTATACTATCCATTCTTATAACATCAGCCCATCAACATCTACATACATATGAATTCACATCCACTATACTCAAAAATATAAAACAATGTCATCAAAACCACTATCCATCACTCAAACCATAAACAAACCATTTATACCAATATGAAGAATCACGTCCAACATTCACGATTATGGATATCTAGAACCGTACTTATGAATTTTTCATCTAACTATCTCTCAACCATGTATCCCTTACTAGTAAACTTGGTTCCAAATTATGGAAATCCCAACCATATCAGAATATCCTCAAAGGCATAAACCAAGTCTCAACATCCACAACCATGAGAAACATAACAAGGTATGATCTAACAACCAATTCCCATCCAAATATCCTCAAATGGCCCAAAGGTCATAAAAAGATAAAGACACCCTATGAGGGCTTCCTCCATCTCATTCAAGGACTTGGGATAATAATATCGCAAGAACATCCTCAAGAATCCCTCAGTGACCTCCAATTGATCTTTAATCAACAAAAAACCAATAATGGCATCCAAAGGAAACACCATGCCATACGCGCAGTATCAATAGTAAACTAGAGCATCCAATGATCACATGATTAGAAACTGTCCCACTAATGACATCATCAATATCCCCTCAGACTCAACTCAACACCCCAACAGCACCCATCCATAACCACCCTTATATGATGTCAACCAAGTTTGAAGGATTTAACCACTATGATCTTCAAACAAAAGGACTAGACCTCAACTACTCTAACCTCACGAAATTGGTACTGATGCTCCAGGTAAAATTGAGCTATCATCATAGATACTATATAATCCCTCCTTCTAGGATCTATACATGTAACCTTAATAAACTCTCCATAGAATTATTAGTCCAATCCAATCACCAATCTCACAATCCTCACTCGGGCATCATAGCTCACAACCTAACCCACTGGAGGATTCTAAATCCAAACCTCACAAAAATCCACCTACTAAACTGTATTGGTCCATAACATTAACCATACAACCTAAAAATTATGAAAGGATTCCACAATCGCAATATATGTGTAAAACACTCATAATAGACTGCTCATAAGTCTAATTCTGGCTCCAGGGCACAAAACTCCCAAAACCTCTAAGTTGGAAAAGTAGATGGTGTGTACTTCTGAATACGTGGTGTGTACTTTCAACCCTTCACTTGGCCATGTTCTTTTAAAAAGAAAGAGAAACATGGGGTATAACCATGTCTAATTACACATCTAGGGCATACCTGGTGTATTCCTGGGTACTAATACATGGACATGTACCCCTCACATGGGGTGTCTTCCCAAGTACATGATCATGTCCAACTACATGGTGTGTATCTGACGTACTCAGCATGTACTTTCCAAACCTCATCTACCCATGTGCTTTGACACATGGCCAAGTAAATTCCCATGTACTACTACATGGAATGCACTTAAAGTACATGGAGTGTACTTTCAAAAATTCTATCTCCCCCAAATGAGAAGAACACATGGAATGTGTTCTCTGAACCACACATCGTGTAGTCGGGTTTTCCAAATGGTAAACTCCTCCAAACCTCCTAAAAGCCTTATTTTAATCTGATTTAGTATAGTTCAACCCCCATAGGGTCCTTAGAAATCATATTATAGATTTAAAACTAAAAAAACTAATTTATGGGGATCATGGAATTAAACTCAAAAACCTGAATACCTCGTGGCATAAATGTTGAAGGTTTGGGTCCAAATACGCTACTAGAAGTTGTTTCATATCTATCCTATCTCAATATCCACCATGTATGAATTATGGTAGCATCTATCTCCAACTTCCCTCTTGGTTCGGTCATCGCACAAAAGGGAGGCACCCTCACCCACCTACTATGCATAGGAACCCTGAATGGGAGTCCTTTAATTAATTTAACTAATTAGATAATTAATTAATTGACCATTTTAATATTTATCATGAGTCCCAAAAACCTGAAGGGGGTTTATAAATCACCTAAAAAAACCTCATACTTAACCAAGAAGTTGGAATCTCAATCTGATGCTCTGTTGAGATTATATCATCACCCAAACTTTCATGAATAATTTAATATTTATTTAAATAAATATTAAATATTCTTCCCAAAATAAAACTATTCAGAATTACACCAAACTCTTATCCTAGGGTAAACATCATATTCCAATACCAATGGTGTGATCGGAAAAATTATCCAGAACCTTATTCTAGGTTAAAATGACCATTTTACCCCTCACCCCCACTTTAAAGATAAAATTAAAATTTCTACAAAAAAATTAAAAACCAAAAAAAACACAGGTCTCAAAATATTATTATTTATAAATCCCAAAATGGTAGAAATTGATCCAACATACCTTGTAAGTCAAGATAATATGTTCTTATAATGTCTTCCAAAGTCTATATAGTCCATTCAAACATACCATTAGTATGGTGATGATAGGTGGTGTTTAGATATATCTTAGTGTTGATATCCCATTGAATACTCTTCTAGAATTTTGATGTGAATCAAGGGTCACAATTAGATGAAATAAATAGATTTTACCAATAATTCCATATTATTTTATTAATATGGATTGAGTGATCAATGGGTATATATTCTCTTATCACTAATAAATGGGTAGACTTAGTAAGATGGTCAATTATAACCCATATAACATTTTTCTTCCTATAAGTCATTTGGAGTCCAATGAAAACATCCATTATACATTTTTCCACTTCCATATTGGTATAGTAATAGGTTTCTTAATTCCATTAGGATGTTCTATTTTGTCCTTAACCTACTAGTATAATAATAATTTTGACACATAGATCATAATTTCATGCTTCATACCATCCCACTAAAATTGTTCACCTAAATCCCTATACATCTCTATGGTATTGGGGTGTATAGATAAATTTTAATGTGTTTCATATAGTGTCCCCTTTTCAAATCTGGTATGAATAGAATGCATAACCTCTTTCCAAACATTAGCACTCTATTTTATATATAAATTATTTCAAATTCCCATCAGTTAATTATTTAAGATTCCTTTTTATGTTATCATCATCTTGTTGGGACTTATCTATCTTTTTTATTAAGAATGGTTTAGTAATTGTTTAAAAAATAATGATGGATCCCCATTTCTAAAATAATCATATCAATATTTACAGAATAACTAAAAATATGATCCTTATTAATCCTCATCATTCTCAAAACATCGTGGTCCTTTCTACTCAATTCATTAGCTACTTTATTTTCCTTCCCAAGGTAGTAATGTTCCAATAAATCTTAGTCCTTTAGTAGTTCCAACCATACTATTTTCCTTTTGTGAATCTCCTTTTAAGATAAGGTATACTTAACCCTCTTGTGGTTTGTATATATATTATATTATTCCCTATAGAGGTATTGTCTCCATATTTTTAAAGAAAATATTATGGCTTTCATCTCTAGGTTATGAGTTAGATAGTTCTATTTATATATTTTTAGTTTCCTTGATTCATATGTAATAACCATATAAGTTTTCATAAGGACACAACCATTTCCTTTATTTTATGAATCACTATATATTATGAATCCTTCCTTGATTGATTATAGATTTAATATTAGTGAAATAATCAGTCTAATCATCATCTGTTCAAAACATTCCTTACACTCTCTTAACCTTGTGAATCTAGCCCATTTTCATGCTAAATTGGTTAACAGTTTTGTCCAACCAAGTAAAATATTGACTAAAACCCAAATATTAGTCCACTAATCCTATGAAACTTCAAAAATCAGTTAGGTTCATTGGTGTAGGCCATTATTTGAAAACTTTTGTCTTTTAAGGGTCAATAAATATTATATCCTTAGAGAAACTACATCCAGGAAAAGAAAATTCATTAATCCAAGATTCAGAACTAATATACTTCACTTATAATTATTTTTTTCGATGGTCTCTATAATTATTTATAGGTAACTATCATCATCTTCATAGCTCATAGATTATATTAGCATATCATTAATAAATACCACTATAAATTTATCAAGATACTCCTTGAATACACTATTCATTGGATCTATAAAGACAAAATTAGTGTTAGTCGATCCAAAAGTCATTAATGTAAACTCATAATTTTGATACCTTATTCAAAATGTAATCTTTAGTATATCATCTTTCTTCACCCTTAGCTGACGATAACCAGATTGAATATTGATATTTAAAAAAAATTGGGATCCATGATGTTGATCAAATAATTAATCAATTAATGGTATAGAATACTTATTATTTATAGTAATGGAATTGATCTCCCTATATTTTTTGGACAAATTTATAGAAAAATTTGTCTTTTACATTAATAAAATAGGGGATCCTTATAATGAAACACTAGAGTGTATAAGTACCTTATCACAAAACTCCTATAGTTGTTTCTCCAACTCCATTTGGGTCATTATATATAGAGTTTTATAAAAAAGATCTTTCATATGGAATGAGTTAAATGGAGAAATCAACTTCACGCTCTAGTGGATGACTAGCTAATTCTTCTAGTAAAAAATTAATGAATTTTTATACTATAGATAAATCATATATTTTTAGTATTTATTATTTTTTCATAGATTGAAATTGATATTTCTATTCTGTTTTTTTTTAATTAGATACCTTTGTTAGTTTATATCTCCATTTTGATGAAAGAATATCAAGCTCATTGTTTCCCTTTCACTACATCCCAAAGAAAGAAATATCTTCTCTAGGGACATAACCATTGTTCATATACCAATGGATTAGTAGTTCCATTGAATTTTGGAGGTTATTATTACATGAAGAGGTTAAATATAGTTACATCATATCATGGATCAGCAAGTTACTCTATTCAGGAAATATTATTTTTTATAACCTATGTCATCTTTCCTAATATGGTTATAATCTAATTAGCCTCAACTCTATCTTCATTAATTTTTTCATGAGGAATAAAATAGCATTGACTATGGATTTTCATATGGTTATTGTTCCTTCGATTAGTATCTATATTTATACAGTGGCATAAAAATAATTAGATCATAATGTTAAATTGTAAAATAAAATTCCTATTAAGTTTTCTAGATTGTTTCTTATATATCTTGAGTGTATTCCATATTACTTATTCAATTTAACTAGGTTCCACTAAATCTAGTCCCTAAGGTTTCTACTAAACTTTATTTAATACCAATTGTAACATACTAGACTCTAGAAACCTATAGTTGGTAGCTATATTACATTATTGGTATATAATACAAGATTAACTTGAGGATCCAATAATTTAGTTGTCTTCGAAGACTATATGCATGCATACATTCCATTTCAAAACATAAGATACAACATGAACATATTAAGAGAACATAATTATCCCTTCCATAATATCCCTATAAATTAAACATAGTCCTCCTATAAGTTTCATGGGGAATGGAAAAAAATAAAGGTGACCTCAGATACTCAATAACGAGTAGCATACAATGGAATATTTCCTAGCATAAACATGTAATAATGGATATAGTAGGAATAAATAAACACATTATTATATAATAAACTAAAATTGAGGGAATTTTATATTCATGGTGTTTATTAAAACATTGATAACAATAATATTTGATCTCATGACGATGGAATGAAAAATTTTGGACATCAATAAATTTTTATTAATGCCTTATTCGAAGACACTGTCATATTATAGAAAGAGGAATACACAAAAACTCAACCTTTTTTTCTCATGAGGCCTATCAATACATTGAGGGGATATATAATTTTGGGTCCTACACATCACCTAATTAAGTCCAATTCTTTCACTATAAAATTCATCAATAACTTTCATATAATTACCTAATGAACCTATTATTTAATAAAACTTGGTGATCCATATAATGAGAAATAAGGACGTCAAATACTTCCACATTCAATAAAAAATGTGGATATCTAGGTGAAAATCCCATAACCAACATCAAATTCATGGGGTATCATCAAAGTAACAAAGAGTACCCCTATCAAAAAAATATAGTGGTGAGGGTACTTACAATGTGATGGGTTATCCATAGAAGATAGTGATTGGGTTTAATATTATTCATTGGTAAGATACCAAAGAAATGGTAATAAAATTCATTCATCATGGTTCATTAAGAATGTGTTAATATTCTAAATAATGTCCCTTGGGAGTTTCTATCCAGGTATACAATCTTAGTCCCATTCATCATGCATCAGAGGGATGATTGATTCAACACGCAACCTACCCTTTTTATCTTGATTACCATAGGTTCATATATTCGATAGCCACATCCACTTTCTATTTTCCATATAGGTATTTATTTTCTAGAAACGATACATAATTTTACTTCACCAAAACTTTGGATGGTTTTCCCACTACAGAAACTATTGAGTTTTATAATGGTTTTAGTAAGTCTTTAATCAAAATAATATTTTAGGGATAACAATACAGTCTTTTAAATACATTATATTTTATAAGGGATATATTAAAAATATTCCAAGTAAATTTATGAATCACGAAAAATGAAATATGTTTTGAATGTAACATAAGTCCCAAAGAATGAATATTGGTTTGGAAAAACACCACTTATTTCATTGGTAGAAATTCAATGAAAATATCTTGAAATAGAGGGATTAAAATAAATCTTATAATACCATTAATAAATTCATTTCATTATATAAAATCTCATATAGTAATTATATACACCATATAAGGAAAATTAGGTGCATGATACAGAACTTGTCTCAAAAAGAGGATTTTGATATGAAAAAATCTTACCTCTTGTCTTAAATTCCATGAATTCACTTTAAAATATTGTATATAAAATATTTATCTTAACAAATTAATTAATAACCTTAATCTAATAAATTTTAATTTATAATCCTCATAAATAGTTATTCCCTATATTAATTCTACTGATTTTACAAATTTGGGTTTATTGTTTGATATTTTATACAAGTTTCATAAGAGCGGTGTATGTGTTCATTATTCCTCAAACTTTCATCGTTATTATATAATTAAATATAATATTATAGATTATTTATAATTATTTATGATGTTTTAAACTCCTTTAATCAGTGTTTTATTCTTTATCTTTGAAGATGAAATTGATAACAAACATGTTTCAGTGATTCATGACAATCAAAGTGTGTTTTCTTAGTTCATGAATTAAATATTGATACAACATGTCCAGAAACAAAAAAACCAATTATTTAAAAAATTATATCATATTATACCAATAATTATTTTTCCATATTCATTAATTAAAAAAATTATTTTGTTTTTGAATTAGGTTGTTAAACCAACCCAAACATGAACATACCCTAATTTAATGAATGATTATGAGGTGGATTTATTGTAATATTGTTATAAAAAATTAATGGTATTATTTATTTTTTATTAGTGTGATATATCATAACTTTAGGTGATAATAAAAAAATTAATGGATATTAAAATATTACTCAATTTGAATAAAATATTATCCTCTAAGTAAGATTATTTTAAATGATTAAAATAATGATGATCGTTTATTGATCATATCATTAATAGGTTGTAAAATTTTTCAAAAAAAATTACATCATAAATTTCATATTTATATTTTAATCTCTTCCTTATATCCATCTTTATAAGGGGGTTATGGAAACCAAAACACATTTTGTCTTGGTGACGGTAGTCTGCACAACACACGAACGAAGGTATTGTTTGTATTAATGGATGGCGTATGTGAATAAAAAATGATAATATATGTAATATAGTAACATTAAAATATATATAAATTATATAAATATAATTATATTAGTAATTATATAATAAATTTTAATAAATATAATTAATAGGAAAAGGTAAGTAGTTGATAATACTCACGTCGGGGACTTGAATTTTCCTTGGAAGTATCCTTGGAAATGTAGGTCTTATGATAACTAATGGTGAAAAAAAGATATTTAATATGGGATAGGTTTATAATAGTATAAATATGAAATATTTTCAATAACAAATTTAAATTATAGTTCTATCTTGAAGTGGTGAAGAAGTGACCCATTTATAAGACAAGGGAAGGGTAGTTTTAGGAGCAACCCTTACATTTTCAACAATGTGTGGTTACTATTCAAGTGAGAAAGGAAAAAATGGAAAAAAGGGGAGAGAAAAATAATTTTTCATCTAAAATCAACTCAAAATATCATTTTTTAGAAAACATTGAGGGTTTTAGGGCTTTTCGTTTTAAATTATTAACATTTACCCTAATTTACTTTTACTTGGGTAATTAATTTTTGACCTTATAAATTATTTTTTTTGAAAAGTATTAAGATATAAATTTTTACCTCATTTTATACCTAAAATCTAATATATGAAAATAATTTTTTCCATTAAAATTTCTAAATGTGTAAAAAATTTTTTATAAAATAAATACACTAAATCATGTAAATCAGTTTTTAGATAAATGTTTTTTATAAAATTTAAATTAATATATAAGATAAAATTATTTTGGATAATAGTTTTTATGACGAAAATTGATTTATTATAAGAAAAATAAAGGATCATGGATTTAAAGGAAATACATAACCAAATATCCCTTTAAAATATTTGATTTAAAAAGTAATATTTTAATATATTCTAAAAATGTTGGACAAAGGATTTTTAAGTTCAAAGAATATTTTAAAATTCATATTTTATTACTTAAAATTTTTTATAAACTTCTATTTCATTATTATATAATGATAATTTCATAAAAATTTATGGTTTCATGAAAAACATATTTTTCAACTAAAAAGGACATTTTCAGGAAATGTTAAAAAAATCATACTGAGCTTATTTTGACAGGATGATTTAAAAATGAAGTTAGTTTGACCAATTTTATATTGTAAAATTTATCTTTTAAATAAATAATTTAATAAATAATATTTATAGTGTGATAGTATAGGATGTGGTGTTTACCAGCTATAGTAGAGTCTCTAGTATTACTAGGAGAGTGGAAAATATAAGAACTAACTTCTTCACCTCCCTTGAGATGTTCTATTAGGAATGCAGTACTTGAGTTAAT
Source organism: Viscum album (assembly GCA_963277665.1). Lineage (NCBI taxonomy): Eukaryota > Viridiplantae > Streptophyta > Magnoliopsida > Santalales > Viscaceae > Viscum > Viscum album. Next base: position 945,001,549 of record OY728129.1, read on the forward strand.
TGAGGAATAATTTTTCATAGAATCATCACTTTCACTCCAAGTCAAAACATTAATATCTTTCTTAACATTCTTCATGTTTTTTAGCCTCATTTTATATATTGGAAAATCCAATATTATATGAGCCTTTTTATTAAATTCATAGTACATTGAAATGGGTTCTTCAATTTGATCTTTATTTTTAGAATAATGGGGTGGTTTATTCTTCTTTAAAAAAATTAATATTTTGGAGAATTATTTCAATTTGACCTTCATCATAGGTGACACTTCTAGAAGAATCATCAACTTTGATAGATTTAAGATATATGTTATTATTGATTTTATGTGCTTAAATTGCATCTTTGACCTCTTGTAGTTTCATGGTGATCTCATATATTTAGAGATATTCAATGATATGCTCTAATTCCATATTTTTATATTTTTTATTTTTGTATGGTCATCACATCGGGTCCCACGAATGAGGTAAACCCCGTATAATTTTAGTCATGATTTTTTTGGTGGATAAATCATCACTAAGATACTTTATATCATTCAAAAGAGTAAACAATCTCATAGCAGATTAATTAGGATGCATAGAGATACTTTCAAAATCTTTATGAAACATATCCAATCTAGTTTCATTTATTTTATTGGATTCTTCTGGATAAAATTATAAAAATATTAAAATTTCATGGGTAGTTTTATAAGTCAATATTATATTGGATTAATTTTGATCCAGAACACAATGTAAGGTATTATTATATTTAACATATAATTAAAAATATGAAATGTCTTGGAGATTACATTTATCATTGGGTTAAATTTTAGGCTTATACCCATACATACAAAATTTTAAAACATGATATCTGATACTTCTAAGAAAAATAAACCGAAGATTCTTCTAATAATAATTATTTAAGCCATCAAAGAAAGGTGAATGAGTATAAGAAGCAGATTCCATCGTAAAATCATACTTTAAAGCAATTACAGTTTAGAAAATATTTTTTTTAAATAACAAAAATTCTGAAAACAAAATATTTTGATAGGAACACAAATCACTCCTTTGATAAAAAATATTGGATGAATTTTTGGAAAATAGAGGGGTGAATTTACTTTTAAAAAATTTAATTTGATTAAGGGAAAAGATAATTTTAAAATAAATGAAATAATATGTTAATGTGATTAAATAGATGAAATCAATTGATACGTAAATTTTATTTGAGTTATAAAGTTAATATTAAAGTTAATTAAGTAATTAAGAAAAGTGCAAAAGGGTATGAATCAAATTTATGAAATTTATGCATATTTATGATTACAATGATACAATGTATAAAATTAAAGAGAGATAAAGATCAATTTGATAAGGTTTTTTTGAAATAGAACACAAGGTTCCCCTATGACTCCCCACCTTTGTAACATCCCAAGTAAGTAATGAATAATAGATATTTTTATATATGTCTATTAATGATTAAGATAGTGTTATAGAGGCTTAAAATGAAAATAAATACAATCTTATGCATGGAATACACTAATATTCTTAAAAGATTGTTTTACTGCCTTTTGATGGAAAACCATTTTTGAATCTATATTTTGACAATTTTATAAACTATTTTTGTCAAAATAAACATATCCTTTATGATTGGGACATCAAAATTTACCTTGTGTGAATTTTTGGTATTTTTCTGACAATGTTCATTTTTTAATAAATAGTTGAAAAATACAGCATTTTACATCAAAACTTATTTTTAATCTAATTTATTTATATGATTAGATTATGTTTTGAATTGGTTTTGAATTGAAATTAGAATATATTTTTACCATTTTATCCAATGGTGGTCATTGGAATCAATTTCACTTTGAAATTAGACTTAAACTGGTGTCAATCTTTTGATACTTATTGTTTTGTAAAAACACGCTATTTGCTCTGGCAGCGGGAATTAATTATTAAATTAATTAATGTGACTTATATGATTTGAATTTTGTAAAATAGACTTCATTTTTGAATTCGGAATATCAAATATAGCTTAGGGTGAATTTTTGGTAATTTTCTGAAAAACTTCAATTTTTGATGAATAGTGAAACCACTAAGTGGTAATCAAGCAAACTGATTTTTCAGTTAAATGAAAGTTTACCACTAATGTGTATTGAATTTTGAAAATCCGACATACATGTTTGTCATTAAGAAGTAAAATTTGGTTCAATGAGATTAAAATAATTTTTTGGTAAATAGTAACTTATTAAGTTTTTAGTCGCGATTAGTGGTAATTATCGTAGTTTAAGGTATAAATAATGCTTTAATAATATGAAATGACCTAGACACATGTCCCAACCTTATGTTTTGTGTCATGTCCGACCATTAAAATCCATGGGTCAACTTGGGGACCCCATGGATCCACTTTGGTTGGGAAATGACATAAATAACTTTTTATTTAATGTAAAAGTAAAAATGACACAAACATAATATGTTTTACGAAAACAATTTTTACATCGGGTTATAAAGATCATATATTTGATTATAAATATTCATTGGAAATATAAAAAGATTTACTACATCATAGTATTTTTTTTATGATTTTTAGACATTAAATAAATTAAATTATTTATGACATAATAATGATGCAGCGATGACATCATTATTTGACGATTTAAATAAAATGGAAAGACAATGTAAACTCTATGAACTACACATGGAAAAAACCAATTGGATGAGTGGATTTAGAACGCTTATCACCTTATCCACGAATTATATCAATTTGGGACCTTTTAAAACCGAAACACATTTTCAAATAAAGTAATATTTCTTTACTTTCCAAAAGTGCCCCTCCTCTCCTCTTATAAAAGGCCCCCACCTCTACCTCATTTCACACACTCCTCAAGCCTTTGGCTCGGCCAAACCCTGCCCATTTACTCTCTCCACATCCCTCTCCTCATCCTAGAGGATTTCCTTTGGGCATAATCCTTTCAAAGGAAGCCTTTAGGCTCAAATCAAAATGGAGTTACACTTTTAAAGGTAATTCATTCTATCATGTTCATTTGTTTTATTTTGCTTCTCCAACTCCCTAAACTCTTTTTATTTACTTATTTTGTAACAACACCAGTATATTAAATGTACAAGGATATTTTTATAATATTTATTTGAGCTACACTCCCACACAACTACATCAAATGGTTAAAGAACATACGGTTTCCGTGGATGGCGAAATTCTGCCTCCCGAAACGATGATTGTTCAATACTCATTTAACACCTTAAAAGGTGTCCATTATGATGTCAATATTTTTATATATGATATATAATATGTTTATGTTTTCCTTAAGCTTTTGTTTTTTTCATTTTGGTCATACCTTTATGGTTTCCATTATAGGTAAACACGATATCTTCATTTTAGGAAGTGCGGACTACCGCCCCCTAAAAGTGATTTGATTCGTTAATACCATATGTGGGATGTGTAAAGGATAAAGTTAATGATATTATATATGTTATTATACTGGAATTATAATATACTATTATATAATTATGATTCCATTCCAGAAAATATGAAATAGAAATGGAAGTAGCGTTCATGCGTACGTACGGCTTACCGTCTCCATGAACGGTGCATTTCATTTTTTACCTATAAATGTGATGTAATATTATAAATACATATATATGATGAATATATATGATATATATGTTATCCAAATAATTAATATCATTCTGGATATAACGAACCTATGACCAAATTAACAACATGTAAGTGTAAGAAGTCTATTTTTGACTTAAGAACCAAATGTCGACAAAATGAACATTATTAACTTAAATGATTACATGATGTTCATAACATGGTATAAAAGGAATAATGAACTTGAAAGAGGTTCTTAAGAAAGTAGACATTAACTCAAGTTTATTATTCAGGAGATTAAAAAACGGTCGGGTCAAGTCGGATACGAGGTATGGGACTTCGTCTCAATCTCCTTTCATTGAGGCATATTTTATTTTATACACAACTTTCTTTTATACGGTGTATAAACCCCTTTGACTTTTACGTTTATTCAAAAGGAATCTTTTTTATACGAAGCATTTACTAAACGACAAAAGGGAATGTTTTTGTCGTACATATGCGGCGACAACGACTTCTCCGCCGTCGTGACCGTTATTTGAGTTTCGGCTTCCTCTACAAGCCATACCTTCTTTTTAAAAGAAAAATAAATACCATGTTTTACTTTTCTTTTATTTTGGTATTGAAAATGGTTTTCATAATTATTTTATATCAATGTGTTGTATTGATATCTCGTGATTGAAATGTGGAAATTTTATGTTTCCTTTATGCATGTTTTATGTGATATGATTATGTTATGGTTCTTGGTCATTATTATGAAGACGGGTGGTTCCGTGATAAACTAAGGGAGGGTGAGCCCGATATAGCTCTCCAATGCATTGGGTAACGCAAAGGAGTGAAACGTTAAGGTTTCTCCGAAGAGATTTTAGGGAATATACTGTGATGGGTATTCCAAACGTAACCAAGAGGGTTACTCCCTACGTAAGAATGTTATGAATGCCTCAAGTAACCTTTATGTCTTATGATTTCTATGATTTATTCATGATTTTATGAGGTATGTTAAAGTGCCTATGTTTTATGGGTAAAGTATGATTTCGTTCTTATGTATATATGAACTCATGTTTCCTTTCCATGTTTTTTTTATAACCCATACTGAGTTTTTATGCTCATCCCAAGTTTTTGAAATGCTTTTCACAAGTCAAGGGAAAGGTACATGATAAGATGATAGAGTCAAGGATGTGTCAAAAAATAATCCATGTTTTATTTTAAATGTGTTTCCATTAATGGGAATTAAGAATACTATCTTTATGTAACCACTTTGTTTATATGTGGAATGTAATGCAAGTTTTATGATCTAATTCTCTAAAACTTTAAACCCGAAAAGATCCTCAATGTGTAATCTTGTAATAACTCAAGATTAAGTAAGGTTTAAGGCTGGGGCCTTATAGTTGGTATCAAAGGTCGGTTTAGATAACTTTAGGAGTTAGAATTCTATTAAATGATTATCCAAAAATATTTTTTTTCGAAATGATATAGCATTTAAAGATTACCATGTTGCTTCATCTAAGACATGTTTGTTCAGAATGGTTTTCCGCAGAGGAAACAGGGAAGCAGTGCTAGGAAGGCATACAGAAGGAAATAACCTTCCGAATCAGCATCCAGAAATGGTCGGAATTGGAACTGAACAGTTTGTTGCAGTAATGGAGCAGTTGACTCAAGCGATAAATGGTGGTGGTATCCATACACGAGATCAGCCAGACCAACTGCAGAGGAACATGTCAGTGGTGGAACATTTCATGAGGCAACATCCACCATCATTCAGAGGATCATCTGACCCTGTGCTAGCTGAAGGGTGGATTAAAGCACTGGAGAAGATTTTTGATGTCATGGGGTGTTCAGACAATCAAAAGGTTAGTCTTTCTATTTACCGTTTGGAGGGTGAAGCAGATCAGTGGTGGTCTATGGTTAAAAATATCAGGGACGCTGATGAGATTGATGCTCTTGACTGGGATGAATTCAAAGGTATGTTTCTTGAGAAGTATTTTCCTAAGGCTGTTCGACTTAGGATGGAAAAGAAATTCTTGGAATTGAGGCAAGAGGAAGACTCAGTGGCTACCTATGAAGAAAGGTTCACTCGATTGGCAAGGTATGCTCCAAATTTTATCCGGGACCTTGATAGTAAAATCAATCGTTTTTACTCAGGATTAAAGCCAAAATATCGAAGGGCATTAGCTTCTCGTGAGTTTAAAAGTTATGAAAAGATTGTTCGATGTGCTGAGAAGGTGGAAATGGAGTTTGCCGATGACCAAGTGTTCTATAACAACCAGCAGAAGAAGAGACCGAGGTGGCAGGAGAAAGGTAAGAATTCTTCAAAAAAGTCTGATGGTAAGAGAACTAAGTTTCCAGTTTGTGATAAATGTGGAAAAAGGCATGCTGGGGAATGTCTTCTGAATTCTGGGAAGTGCTACCGATGTGGTAAGATGGGACATAAGGCTCGTGATTGCACTGAAAAAGATCAATGTGAAGGTAAGAACAAATTTGATTTACAGTTAGTGAAATGTTATAAGTTCAATGAGATGGGTCACTATACAAACGAGTGTCCGACAAGGAGCTTGAGTGATGGGAAGCAGTTAGACTACAAGCAGAAAGGGGTGGTGAAATCCTTTGCAACTACTTCAGCAGATGTCGGGCCATCAAATGAAGTTGTATCAGGTACTTTGTTTGTTTTTTCAGATTATGCCAGTGTGTTGTTTGATTCGGGGTCTACACATTCTTTCATCTCTGAAACTTTTTCTAGTAAAATGGGAATACCATCTCAAGAAATGACTCCTGAACTTTTGGTAAAAACACCTGGGGGGAATGTTGAGGCAAAAAGAATTTATAAGAATCTTTCTATCCTTATCTGTGGAAAGAACCTACTTGCAAACCTTATTGTTCTACCTCTAGTAGAGTTTGATGTTATCCTGGGTATGGATTGGCTTTCTATTTACCATTCTAAGATTGACTGTAGAGCTAAAGAAGTTTCTTTTCAGAAAGACTTTCAGTTTGATTACAGGAATGAACCCTTACTTTTGATAACATATCAAGAGGCCGAGAAACTTGTAAAAGATGGAAATGAATGTTACCTTTCACACGTCGTTGAAAATAAAGGAACTGTTTAGATTAATGATGTGCCAGTGGTAAATGGGTATCCTGATGTTTTTCCTGATGAGTTGCCTGGAATAATACCAGATCGGGAAGTTGAGTTTACTGTTGACTTAGTTCCTGATGCTAAGCCAATTTCAAAACCCCCTTATCGAATGGCACAAATTGAACTTTTAGAGTTTAAGGAGAAATTGCAAGATTTATTAGAGAAAGGTTTCATTAGACATAGCACATCACCATGGGTTCTCCTGTTTTATTTGTTAAAAAGAAAGATGGTTCTATGAGACTTTGCATTGATTATAGAGCCTTGAATAATATCACTGTTAAGAACAAATATCCTTTTCCTCATATCGATGATTTGTTTGATCAGCTCCAGGGAGCTCAGTTTTTTTTCAAAGATTGACTTGAGATCGGGGTACCATCAGCTGAAGGTAAAGGAGGCAGATATTCCGAAGACCGCGTTCCGTTCAATATATGGCCATTATGAATTTGTAGTAATGCCTTTTGGGCTAACCAATGCACCTATTGTATTCATGGATTTAATGAATAGAATTTTCCATGAGTTCTTTGATAAGTTTGTGGTGGTTTTCATTGATGATATTTTGGTGTTTTCTAAAAGTAAAGAGGAGCATGAAAGACATTTAAGGGTTATCTTGCAAACCTTAAAAGAAAGGAAACTGTATGGGAAATTCAGCAAGTGTGAGTTTTGGTTGCAACAAATTTCTTTCTTTGGTCACATTGTTTCTAAAGATGGAATAACTGTTGATCCTGGAAAAACAAAAGTTGTGGAAGAATGGCCAAGACCCACAAATGTAACCGAGATTCGTAGCTTCCTTGGTTTGGCAGGCTATTACCGAAGGTTTGTTAGAAATTTTTCACGGTTATCTAGTCCAATGACTAAGCTAACTCGGAAGGGTGTTAAGATTATCTGGACAAAAGAATGTGATGATTGTTTTCAGTAATTGAAAAGAAGATTGGTGAATGCTCCAGTTTTGGCACTACCTTCCAGAAATGGTGAGTTTGTTATATACAGTGATGCTTCATTGAAAGGACTTGGTTGCGTCCTAATGCAGAATGATCAGGTAATTGCTTATGCTTCATGACAGTTGAAAACTCATGAGGTAAATTACCCTACACATGATTTTGAATTAGCTGCTATTGTTTTTGCTTTAAAAATTTGGAGGCATCATTTTATGGAGTAAAGTGTGAAATATATACCGATCACAAAAGTTTAAAGTATATATTCACTCAGAAAGAGTTAAACATTAGACAAAGGAGATGGCTGGAATTAATCAAGGATTATGATTGTACAATTCATTACCATCCGGGAAAAGAAAATAAAGTGGTTGATGCTTTGTGTCGAAAAAGTAATGCTTCATTAACAATTTTGCGGTTGGAACGTGATCCTTTGGTTAACGATTTGATGAACTTTGGCATAGAATTTTTCGGTACAGGAAGTCCTTCTGTTTTGTTTCAGGTATCAGTGAGATCTTCTCTATCAGATAGAATCAAGCAAGCACAGAAGCAAGATAGTGAGTTGCAGAAAAAGGTAGAGCTGGTTCAGAAAGGTAAGTTGCCTGAATTCAACATTGATAATGATTGTGTTTTGAGATTTGGGAAGATATTGTGTGTGCCTTGTGATTCACAGTTGAAGAGAGAGTTGTTATGTGAAGCTCATAGTTCTCCTCTTTCAGTTCATCCGGGCAGTACTAAGATGTATAGAGATCTGCGGGAGTATTACTGGCGGGATGGAATGAAAAGAGATATTGCTGATTTTACTGTGAAGTGTTTGACTTGTCAGCAGGTTAAAGCAGAGCGGCAGTTACCGAAAGGGACGCTTCAGCCTTTACCAGTGCCAGAGTGGAAATGGGAGAATATATCCATGGACTTTGTTGTTGGATTACCGAAGATATCTCTAGGTAATAATGCAATATGGGTTATTGTTGATCGCTTGACCAAATCTGCTCATTTTCTTGCTATACGAGATACTTTCTCTCTTGATCAACTTTCCCGTTTGTATCTTAAAGAGATAGTCAGGTTACATGGAGTTCCTCTCTCCATTGTATCGGATCGTGATCCCAGGTTTACTTCTAACTTTTGGAAAGGCCTTCAGAAGTCGTTGGGTATTGAATTAAATTTTAGTACAGCTTTTCATCCTCAATCAGATGGGCAGTCAGAACGAACAATTCAGACATTGGAGGATATGCTATGAGCTTGTTCTATGGATTATCAGGGAAGTTGGGACCAACATCTTTCTTTGGTTGAGTTTTCATATAATAACAGTTTTCATTCCAGTATACAGATGGCACCATTTCAGGCATTATATGGGAAGCAGTGTCGAACTCCAGCTTTCTGGGATGAAGTGGGTGAAAGGAAGTTGATGGGACCAGAATTGGTAGAAGAGAAAGCAGAAAAAGTTCAGCTGATTCAGAAACACATGAGAACAGCTCAGAGTAGGCAGAAGAGTTATGCGGATAACTGGAGGAAGGATCTATCTTTCGAGGTAGGTGATCATGTTTTTCTCAAGCTTTCTCCTTGGAAAAGTGTGATGAGATTTGGTAAGAAAGGAAAGTTGAGTCCAAGGTTCATTGGACCATATGAAATTCTGGAGAGAGTTGGATCAGTTGCATACCGAGTGTCTTTACCTCCGAGTTTATCTCAGGTACACAATGTTTTTCACATTTCGATGTTGAGAAAGTATATGCCAGATCCATCTCATGTTTTGAGCCCAGAGGTAGTTCAGCTGGAAGAGAACCTATCTTATGAGGAACAACCGGTCCAGATTCTTGACCACAGGGAGCAAGTGTTACGGAATAAGGTGATTCACCAGGTAAAGGTTTTGTGGAAAAACCACATGATTGAAGAGGCAACATGGGAATCTGAAAATGCAATGAGGGATAAGTACCCCCATTTATTCGATAAGTAAATAAATTGCGGGGACACAATTTTCTAAAGGGGGGAAGGATGTAACATCCCAAGTAAGTAATGAATAATAGATATTTTTATCTATGTCAATTAATGATTAAGATAGTGTTATAGAGGCTTAAAATGAAAATAAATACAATCTTATGCATTGAATACACTAATATTCTTAAAAGATTGTTTTACTGCCTTTTGATGGAAAACCATTTTTGAATCTATATTTTGACAATTTTATAAACTATGTTTGTCAAAATAAACTTATCCTTTATTATTGGGACATCAAAATTTACCTTGTGTGAATTTTTGGTATTTTTCTGACAATGTTCATTTTTTAATAAATAGTGAAAAATACAGCATTTTACATCAAAACTGCTTTTTAATCTAATTTATTTATATGATTAGATTATGTTTTGAATTGGTTTTGAAGTTAAATTAGAATATATTTTTACCATTTTATCCAATGGTGGTCATTGGAATCAATTTCACTTTGAAATTAGACTTAAACTGGTGTCAATCTTTTGATACTTATTGTTTTGTAAAAACACGCTATTTGCTCTGGCAGCGGTAATTAATTATTAAATTAATTAATGTGAATTATATTATTTGAATTTATTAAAATAGACTTCATTTTTGAATTCTAAATATCAAATATAGCTTAGGGTGAATTTTTGGTAATTTTCTGAAAAACTTCAATTTTTGATGAATAGTGAAACCACTAAGTGGTAATCAAGCAAACTGATTTTTCAGTTAACTGAAAGTTTACCACTAATGTGTATTGAATTTTGAAAATCCGACATACATGGTTGTCATTAAGAAGTAAAATGTGGTTCAATGAGATTAAAATAATTTTTTGGTGAATAGTAACTTATTAAGTTTTTAATCGCGATTAGTGGTAATTAGGGTAGTTTAAGGTATAAATAATGCTTTAATAATATGAAATGACCTAGACACATGTCCCAACCTTATTGGTTGTGTCATGGCAGACCAAGAAAAGCCATGGGTCAACTTGGGGACCCCATGGATCCACTTTGGTTAGGAAATGACATAAATAACATCTTATTTAATGTAAAAGTAAAAATGACACAAACATAATATGTTTTACGAAAACAATTTTTACATGGGGTTATAAAGATCAGGTATTTGATTATAAATATTCATTGGAAAGCTAAAAATATTTCCTACATCATAGTATTTTTTTATGATTTTTAGACATTAAATAAATTAAATTATTTATGACATAATAATGATGGAGCGATGACATCATTATTTGACGATTTAAATAAAATGGAAAGACAATGTAACATCTATGAACTACACATGGATAAAACCAATTGGATGAGTGTATTTAGAACCCTTATCACCTTATCCACGAATTATATCAATGTGGGACCTTTTAAAACCGAAACACATTTTCAAATAAAGTAATATTTCTTTACTTTCCAAAAGTGCCCCTCCTCTCCTCTTATAAAAGGCCCCCACCTCTACCTCATTTCACACACTCCTCAAGCCTTTGGCTCGGCCAAACCCTGACCATTTACTCTCTCTACATCCCTCTCCTCATCCTAGAGGATTTCCTTTGGGCATAATCCTTTCAAAGGAAGCCTTTAGGCTCAAATCAAAAGGGAGTTACACTTTTAAAGGTAATTCATTCTATCATGTTCATTTGTTTTATTTTGCTTCTCCAACCCCATAAACTCTTTTTATTTACTTATTTTGTAACAACACCAGTATATTCAATATAAAAGGATGTTTTTATAATATTTATTTTAGCTACACTCTCACACAACTACATCAAATGGTTAAAGAACATACGGTTTCCGTGGATGGCAAAATTCTGCCTCCCGAAACGATGATTGTTCAATACTCATTTAACACCTTCAAAGGTGGCCATTATGATGTCACTATTTTTATATATGATATATAATATGTTTATTTTTTCCTTAAGATTCTTTTTTTTCATTTTGGGCATACCTTTATGGTTTCCATTATAGGTAAACACGATATCTTCATTTTAGGAAGTGCGGACTACCGCCCCCTAAAAGTGATTTGATTCGTTAATACCATATGTGGGATGTGTAAAGGATAAAGTTAATGATATTATATATGTTATTATACTGGAATTATAATATACTCTTATATCATTATGATTCCATTCCAGAAAATATGAAATAGAAATGGAAGTAGCGTTCATGCGTACGTACGGCTTACCGTCTCCATGAACGGTGCATTTCATTTCTTACCTCTAAATGTGATGTAATATTATAAATACATGTATATGATGAATATATATGATATATATGTTATCAAAATCATTAATATCATTCTGGATATGACGAACCTATGACCAAATTAACAACATGTAAGTGTAAGAAGTCTATTTTTGACTTAAGAACCAAATACCGACAAAATGAACATTATTAACTTAAATGATTACATGATGTTCATAACATGGTATAAAAGGAATAATGAACTTGAAAAAGGTTCTTAAGCAAGTAGATATTAACTCAAGTTTATTATTCAGGAGATTAAAGAACGGTCGGGTCAATTCGGATACGAGGTATGGGACTTCGTCTCAATCTCCTTTCATTGAGGCATGTTTTATTTTATACACAACTTTCTTTTATACGGTGTATAAACCCCTTTGACTTTTAATTTTATTCAAAATGAATCTTTTTTATACGAAGCGTTTACTAAACGACAAAAGGGAATGTTTTTGTCGTACGTATGCGGCGACAACGACTTCTCCGCCGTCGTGACCGTTATTTGAGTTTCGGCTTCCTCTACAAGCCATACCTTCTTTTTAAAAGAAAAATAAATACCATGTTTTACTTTTCTTTTATTTTAGTATTGAAAATGGTTTTCATAATGTTTTTATATCAATGTGTTGTATTGATATCTCGTGATTGAAATGTGGAAATTTTATGTTTCCTTTATGCATGTTTTATGTGATATGATTATGTTATGGTTCTTGGGCATTATTATGAAGACGGGTGGTTCCGTGATAAACTAAGGGCGGGTGAGCCCGATATAGCTCTCCAATGCATTGGGTAACGCGAAGGAGTGAAACGTTACGGTTTCTCCGAAGAGATTTTTGGGAATATACTGTGATGGGTATTCCAAACGTAACCAAGAGGGTTACTCCCTACGTAAGAATGTTATGAATGCCTCAAGTTACCTTTATGTCTTATGATTTCTATGATTTATTCATGATTTTATGAGGTATGTTAAAGTGCCTATGTTTTATGGGTAAAGTATGATTTCGTTCTTATGTATATATGAACTCATGTTTCCTTTCCATGTTTTTTTTATAACCCATATTGAGTTTTTATTCTCATCCCAAGTTTTTGAAATGTTTTTCACTGGTCAAGGGAAAGGTACATGATAAGATGATAGAGTCAAGGATGTGTCAAAAAATAATCCATTTTTATTTTAAATGTGTTTCCATTGATGGGAATGAAGAATACTATCTTTATGTAACCACTTTGTTTATATGTGGAATGTAATGCAAGTTTTATGATCTAATTCTCTAAAACTCTAAACCCGAAAAGATCCTCAATGTGTAATCTTGTAATAACTCAAGATTAAGTAAGGTTTAAGGCTGGGGCCTTATAACCTTAATTAGATATATATATATATTATAAAGTACATTACTTGGTTTTAAAATTACCCAAAAACAAAACTTCCCTTGGTTTTAAAGGAGTCCCAAGTACCACTTCCCATAGTTTTAATGGAGATCCAATAACCAAATATTGAAGGAGTGTGAGAGAAGTGAAATATTTTCTTTTATAAAACTCATTAAAATTTAGTTCATCTATATCTATTAAATTACAGATATAATTTTTAGGTAAATATATAGAAAGGTGAGAGCATTTAGGGTTTGGAAACGAAATTTGGTTATTTTAGAGGATATTTGAGAGATATCTATAGGTTCAGTGTTAATTTTATCAAGAAGGTGTTATATAATATTATTATTTTTATTATTTCAATTTTAAAGATACAAGCCTCCTTGAACCTCTATTTATAGCCTCCAAGATGACTAGGAACATTCTATAATCCTTTGGGATGAGCTGGGGCATTAATGATTTGAGTAGAGCCTTTCATGAGCACCATAAAGTAAACTTTAGATAACCTATCTGGAAACCACCAAATACCTGATGTCCTATAGAATTTATATGGTCACCTACATAGATCTTATTTATTTTATAATTCCTCCAATGGCTAGCCGGTACACCTCTATCAATCGTCTTATGGGACTTCTACATGTATGTAGATTCTAACTCACAGAAATGGCTAGCCAGTGTAGTCTGCACATATTTATCTTCATTAATGGACTCTTCGACTTCCTTCTACAACCTTATAAGGATCTTATAGCTTCCATAAATGAATTCAATAATTCCATTAAGATTATTCAAATATCTTCAAGTCTTATTTAAATACTTCAAAAGAGATATCCAAATCATTAAGAATACATCATTTGATATTCAATATAGCACAAAAACTCACATAAATGAAATCATTAAAGATGCAATAAATTTATTATGGTCATGAAAAGAACAAAATATTGAGATATATAGGTACAATAGGTTTATGATATAATTGAATAATAAAATGGAATGCACCTATATCCATTGGATTTATATGTTGTCAAAATTCATGGAAAATCCCAAAATTCATTTCTCTGAATAGAAAATATCAATATAAATTCCATAAATGATCTCTATTATTATAATTAGTCCAATATTTTAAATAATGTTTTCAAAAAATAAATCTATAATTTTTTCAAATCTTGGCACGTTTTTATAGATGAAGGATCTCCAAAGTGGATTTCATATTGCAAACATAATTAATATTCCAAATAGAATGAAAATTGAAAGTAGAATTCATATTGAATATTATAAGTAATGAATTTTTTGTTTAAATAGAATTCATATTGAATATTATAATTCAATAATTGTCTATATAAATACAATTCATATTGAATATTGCAAACAAAATTCATATGGCATATATTCGTGTTCTATGTCAAAATTAAAATGAATATTTCATATTTCATATATATAGAACACATGTTTCATATTGAATATATTCATAATTCATATTGAATATATATAGAATACACATTATATATTTCATATTTCATATATTCAGAATAATCAAAATGTATATTTCATATATTGAGAATAAAAAAATGCATATTTCATATTGGGAATACAATGCATGTTGTATATACTTATAATAAAAAAATGCATATCACATATTAAAAATAGAATGCATATCACATATTAGAAACAAAACACATATCACATATATTTATATTACACAGTTTCCCAAAATTTATATTATATCTTTGAATATTTAATATTAAAAACAAAATGAATATTACATGTATTCATATTTTATATTAATACAGAATATATATTAAATATTTAATATATTCATATCTCATATTTAATATGGTCTGAATATTTTATATTAAAAACATAATGAATATTTCATACATTTAGAATAAAAAAATTCCTATTGAATATTAAAAATAGAATACATATTAAATTTATTCATATTACAAGTGTTATTATAGTAACACAGGGAGTGATATTAACATTAAACCATCAAGAAGAACCTAAAATGAATATAGAGAATATATGTCATTAGAATCACATGTGAATTTACAAAAAAAATAAAAATAAAAGTAAAAAAAATAAATCCAGGGTTAAACAATATAACAGGTTGAGTTTGTATTATTATATCGAACCAACGATGATAAATATCCTTTATATTACCAAAATAATGAATATATTGTAATTTATAAAACAAATACATATTTTAAACATAATTAATTTTGAAGATATAATTCTTATAAATTATTTTATTTCAAAAACAAATTGTAGATATAGAATAAATAATGAATATTGTAAATAAAATTCAGATTTCATAAATTGATATTTCAAAAATGTAATAAAATGAATATTTCATATTTTATTTATAAAAAATAAAAATATCATATTGTATATATTTAAAATTCATATTTCATACAATATATAATAATAATATATATTACATATTCTATATTGTATATATTCATAACATATAGACTTAATATTACATATATTGAGAATACAGTAAGGGAAAATCCTTCCTACCATGAATCCCTACATATGCAAGAAAGTAAAAATTATTCTCAACATAGAAACCAATAACAAAATATCATTACTGTTTAAAATCTCAAACTACCACTTTACCAAAGAGATTTTTGGTTTTTTAATTGTATCTGATTATGATAATATTGAACCAAATTTAATATAAAAGCATATAAAAACAATTTTCAACCTTTCATATACCAGTTATGTTGTTCGATCAAAATATAAAATCCCATATATATAAATATACACATGAAAAACTTAGTAAATTTTTCTATAGAAATATAACAAAAGTTTCAAACAATATACTATGTAAAATAAATATTTTAATCACACAAATGTCTATGTTAGATATTATATCAAGTGGGGAGAGGGAATACAAATTCTCGAAATTATCTAAAAAATTTGATAATTTTTATTTATTTATAACCATTAAAATTTAAGAATATAAAAGTAAAAAATGGAATAATATTTAAAGGAAATTAGGCATGTAAAAAAATAAACATCCAATTTTTCTACAAAACAACAACAGATATCATGGATTTGATGAAGAAACAACACTTGAAATTCTAGTTAATTGTATTGATACAATACCAAAGATTCAAGAACCTTCATAAAGCATGTATATGAAATATGTAAGTCTTGAGTGGGTCTTCATTTATGTTTACATGGACAATATCCAAATTATTACAAAATTTAAAACATGAAATTTAATTGATTATTGAAATTACCTGAAATAGTTAAGGAAGTAAATATAAAATTAATAATTAAAAATAAATAAAATAGATTATAAAAATTACATATTTCTAAAATATTAGAATAAGGAAAACCTCCTGGTTTTAAAAAACATATTTGTGGAAATTCTAAAAAATGATAGATAATAAAGTGAAAATAAAAATATTTGTGCCTAATTTTCCAAAATGGAGAAGGGATAAAAAATAAAATAATATTGTAAATATTTGGATGAATAATATCATAGATATAATAGGTTTATGAGTGGTTAGAGGTAACATTCCATGTAAGAGTAGGCATCCGTTTCTACTAATGATGATAACTTTGTGGTGTAATTTAGGTGATCGACTATGAAGATAGAAGTAGTAATATATGAAATTAGGAGAGTTTTTATTTGAATGGACCTTAAAATATGCATATTTAATGTCAAGGGATAGTTAATTGGGAAGTTATATAATATTTAAATATAGTAAATATATGGGATATTGGGGTGGATGCAAAACCATTATAAGCATGATGGATAAAGGAGGCGTAGAGGCTTGGAGGATTTGAGGTGAAGATGAGGGACGAGAATGGTTCAAGTAGAAGGTAGGGTTTCATGAGTGGGTATGGAGGTGAATAAATTTGTGGAACTCAATGGGAATGTATGAGGTGAAGTTTTTGAGTGAAAACATTAAAGTTGATATTGCTACGTAGAGGATTTTTACTTTAATATTGAAGTTATCGTGAATATATTGTATTTGTTGTCAATAAGTTGAGATTAAATTATATAGAGAATTTTTAATATGTATTGAGGAAATGTGATGATTTAAGTGATCCGTTGTTTTTTAATGTGTAAAATAAAGAATAAATAGGCTTGTTTAGCTTCTTAATGAAGTTTTATAACCATATTTAAAAAGCTTATAAATGTGATGATTGATGTGATTCTCTTTATGGGAATGATAATTATTGATAATGAAAGTAGTGTCTATAATATTTTATAGAAGATAGAGGTTTTCATCTAGTTTAGAAGGTTTAAGAATTAATATCAAGGAGGAAAAATTCTAGTTGATGTTGTGAAAGGTCATCCAATTGAGGGATGAGTTCAGTGATGATATCCATCCATTGAAAGAAACCACATTGTATGGGGTTTGAATTTTTTTGAGTTGATTGACTAATATTGGAGATGGATTGAAGGAGATCTGGTTTGAATTATGATATATATATAATTTCATCATTGAAATGGAATTCAATCTACGTCCTTGGATATGTGTAAGATTCATTCAGAACCTACATATAAATAATTTTTGACATTGGGATGATAAGTTATCAAAGGATATAGATCTACAAATGTAGAAATCCAAACTTTTTAGGATTCATTTTAAAGTAAATTCATGATTTTGTATGAGTCTTTGAATACCTTTTTTGATTAATTTTTAGATGTTTAGGCGACATCTAAAGTTTTATCATGGTAAATTTGATCTATATACAAGTCATTAGAAGATTTCCATGAGTCATTAAGAAATTTATATGGTTCATCTATATTAATGTGAATGAGATTTTCCTATGAGTCATTGAAAACTTTTGAACCATTCATTATAGTATCTAACACCATAAGAGTCATGTACATAGAAAAATTTGGAGTTTGTTGATACATGAATTTACTGAGATTTCTGGAATAACTGGTGAAGAAAATAAAAATAAATATTATCTTAAAATGAGTTTAATTATGCTAATGCACAAGACGGTATTAATAGAAATAATTTTTTAAATTATATTTGTGATTTTATATGATATTATATCATCAAATACAAGTTGATGATGATTTAAGTCAATGTGTTGATATGAGATCCTTACCGTAAGCAAGAAAGTACCATGTCATAGAGGTTCAGGCCACCACGCACATGTTAAAATTTAAACAAAAGTAAAAGTGTATATTTCAAAGAGAATAAAAAGTAGAAAATATCCTAAGTATTTTAGGAGAATTATCTAGAAATTTAATTAATTTTGAATGAGAATAAAAATAGGGAAATATATTCCAATTTAAAAGGAAAGGATTTCATTCTACAGATATTAATAATGTATGCACATTTTCATTCTATAAACTAATTTTCACAATAATATCTGGTTAATATAATATATGTAGTAGATGAAGAAGATTGGGTAGGGGATTTGAGAACTTGATAATGATCCCATGAGTATATTTATCATGCATAAAAGATTAGAACCCAATGCATCTAGGAACTACTTTTTCGCTGAATAAGGTGAAGAAAAAGGATAAATTATGCAACTAAAGTATTGAAGTTGAAAATAAAATGTGAGATGCTGAAAATTTATCATTCTACCTATGATTCCACTATATTTCTTGGATAATTGGTGATAAAGGTCGAGTGATCATATTGATAATCCTAAAATGAGTAATTGAAGGATTATAAGTTCATTAACACATTGTACCAATAATAAAGGATCATTTGAATTCTTTTTCAATGAAGGAGTTTAAGAGGACCCTTGAAGAAATTTTGGGAGGCAAGATAAATTGCCCATTAATAAATGACCAAAATATTTTCAGGATATAGATTTAACTAAAAAGATATTGGTATAAAGAACCCATCAAAAGGTGGTTGTTTTATTCAATAAATTCCAATAATTTCAGGTTATTTTCTCTCAATATTTTTGAGAGATATCTTGAATTTATACTCATTGTTTTTAGTATATAAACCTAATCCTGAAACTCAACCTAAACATGGAAATTAGTAGGCTTTCATGAATGAACCTTGTAAATACTCATGTGATTTTCTTTTTTACTTATTCTTTCTTATGGTAATAGTTAATATAAAAAGAATGAGTGGATATAAATATTAACTAGTAATATAGGTTGACTAAAAGAGAACAATTCATAAAAATAAAATGGATCATTGATTAATATCCTCCCCCTCTTAGTGGTTGCATCAAAACAGGTCACTATAAGTGGTATTAGTAATAATATCGGTTTCTTCTAAAAAATCCAATGAGAATAATATAGAAACTCAATCTTGTGAATAGTATAGGGGTACCTATTTTAATGGAAGTAATTTTCGTAGATAGAAGAACTGGATACTTCCATATCAACTATCACAAGTCTTGGAGGTAAGTGATATTATCACAGTGGGATTTATTCTATATGGAAGAGATGATCCCATTACTTATTATAATAAGATAAACCTTGAAGTGGATTGTAAAGAAATAAATTTCATCCTATTATCTCTATTTGATAAATTATACACCAAAATAGTGGGACTTAAAACTACCAAGGAGACGTGGGGGAATCTGGAGAATATTTATCAAGGAAGTGTGAATATTAAGACATCCCAAATTTATATTTGGAAATAAAATTTTGAAGAAATCTAGATTGACGATGATGGGGGTATAAATGACTAATTTACCATGATGAGTTAAATATTTATATTAGAGGTTTTGGAGATAATCTGGAATATTCTGTTATTATAAATAATCTTATGACTAATATCTGAGAAAGATTTAACCCAAATATTTCCACCCATGAGAAAATTAAAGATATATCCCTTGATGAGATAAATATCACCCTCCTTAACTATGAAATAAGGAAATCAAGAGTATTCAAAAATAATTAAAAGGAGTAATTGGAATTCAAATATAAACAAAAACTTAAGGAAAGGAAGGTTGAATCTGATTCAGATTCTAAAAGTGAAGATGATATAATTGAGGGAAATAAGAAACTCATGCTCATTATCTCTAAGAATGTTATAAGAGAGAAAATATTAAATGTTATTCTTACCATTAAATGATTTAATTATTATTTAATTGTCTATTTTCCCATTAACTATCAAAATAATAAATTTTTAAAATCTAAAAGTGATAACTAGAAAGAAGACTACTCTAAGAGAAGAATATCTAAAACAATAAAAGTTGAATATAGAAAGAAGAGTTTATTGTAAAATTATAAAAGAAACTTTTTGATCTAGGAAGAACATGATAACTTATCATCATGTAGCGAGTATAAAGTTTAATGTGTCTCTTAGAATCAAAAAAACCTTCATAGATCAGGTAAGGAAGCATGAAGACACATCAAGCAATAATGAAGAGGAAGGAAAATGTTATACTCAGTATATGTTAAGAGATAGACTAGTGTCTTGACTTGAGAAGAATCCCAAGCTCAAGAAGAGAGTAAATATTCTTGAAAAAGTTAAATTAAGTGAATATGTGGACAAAAGTTATATAATAAATGAAATAAAAATTTATAAGGTGAAAATTTTGTAAGGATATAAGATACTCGAAGATCTTAATGCAAAATTACTTATAAAAGTTAAACAAATTCAGATAGAAGAATCTAGGTATATTAATGAAGATAACTCCTTGAAGGCCATGAGGAAATAATGTGAAAAATTTATAGAAATTCAGGATTAGTCATCCAAATATTATGAAAATACTAGACCCAAGAAATGGGTACAATGCATTTATATTTTTTCAAGAGACATCAAATATATTTTATCTTACTATATAGATTAAAAAATATAACTAGAAGATTTTAGGGTAAGTAAAATCATAAAATGTGTATCCCTATTATATGGAGAAATGGATATGAGTTGATAAATTTAAAACCCAATATGATAGAAATATAAAGTTTGTTACATTTCTGGAAATAAACTATATTTTTAGTAGTTCGGTCAGTATTAAGGAATATTTGGTTTCAATGGATATTTTTTATTCTAGAGAGGCTTTGGAAAAAATCTATTTAAACTATCACAACATATCATTTATTTGAAACTAAAATGAATTCAGGATGAGAAATCCAAAATGAAATAGAAGAAAATCTTTGATAAAGGGGAATACTCTCAAGAACAATGAGTTTATTTTTAATAAATCAACAGGTTTATTCATCCATAACAAAGTTTATAAGTTGAAATAAACCTATGGAATATGTGATCAATAAGGTCACCATGATGAAATGAGTAAAAAATTAGTTTCTAGATAGACCTTACAAACTATTAGAGCTAAGAATGATCAAATAAGGTGGATCATACCTAGTCATTTTGATCAGAAAAAATCTTATTGTCAAATAATACAAAAGGGATCTCGATATGAAGTGTTTTGTGGGACAAATAGGTAATATGAAAAGAATTCAGAATTTAAAACATTAGTGATACCAACTTTGGTTGAATTTATGAAAAAAAGGAGGCCTATAAATGGGGATTAATGTGAATTAATTTCTCATAATAAGAAGAAGTGTAAAACCCCATGATTTCATAGTATGTTATCTCTTTAAAGTAATTCAATAGATTATGTTACACGCAACACCGAGTTCGAGCGCACCACGACTTACCAAACCTGCCATTCAAAAAGTGGTTATGAATATTATTAACTTAATTTTGAATTTTATATACTCTATATAATTTTATAATCCATATTATGTGTTTCTTACACATAATATAAGAATAAATTCATTTTTTTCAGATAAAAGAATTATTTTAAAAAAATGAAATTTTACCACTTTTTAATGGAGAACCCTTTTTAAATCCAATAATTGAAACTTTTATATATTCAATTTATTGAAATTAAATTCTTATTTAAAATAGGGACATAAAAATTTAGTTTGGATAATATTTTGCTACTTTTCTCATAACATTCATATTATGATGAATAATGAAAATTAATAAATTTTAATTGAAAACAAATTTTTAAATTGAAATAATTTATATTGTTAAATTATTCATTTGAGTTATTTTAAAGTATAATTGAATTATATTTTTATCATTTAATATATTTTTGTTCATTTTATGTAATTTCACATTTAAATTGTACATAAACACATGTCAATCGTTTGATTGTTTTGACTTCTTAAAAACCTGCATTCTGGTTTTGACAATAGGAATTAATTTTAAATTAATTAATGCAACTAAAATGATTTTAATTTTCTAAAATATATATCATTGTTGTATTTTTAATATCAAAATTATCTTGGGGAGATTTTTTGTTTTTTTCTAAAGACTTTCAATTTTTGATGAATAGTTAAAACAATACATTATTATTTAAAACTGAATTTTATTTAAATAATTATTATATTTAGTTAAATTTATTTTAATGTAAAAATAGATACATAATACCTATATTAGTTTAATTTAATTCATTGGAACATTTTATAATAATATTAGATTTATAAAATTTTATTGAATTTTTTTAACATCTTTTACCTATTTTCTAGGAAAATTTGAATGTTTGCATAAAACCTAATTTTACCACTTCTGTGAATTGAATTTCAAAAATTTGAGAGACACAGTTTACATCAGTAAGTAAATTGTGGTTCAATAGGATGAAAATAATTTTTGGTGAATAGTAATATTTGAATTTTATTTACCATGATTAAAAGAAAATAGGGTAATTAAAGGTAACAATTATATTATAATTACCCTAACACATGTCTCAATTCTATTGTATGAGTGTATTTAGACCAAAATAAATCTTAGGAATAAAATAAAATCCTTTTGGACCACTTGGATTAGATCAGTACATTTATTATTATTTTATTTAAAGAAGAGTTAAAAGTGTTGAATTCAAAGTTTAATAACTAAACCATATTTAATATTAAGTTATGCATAGGATAAATTTGACTATAAATATTAATTATAAAGATAAAAATATTTCCTACATCATGGTAGTTTATTTATAATTTTTAGACTTTAAATAATTAAATTTATTTATGACACAATGATGGTGCATTAATTACCTTATTAATGAAAGAATTAAATAATTGATATTATAAATATCAAAATAAAGGTAAAATGAGGATTTTGATGAATTCCAAGAATTTTATGGGTTAATATGACATGTCAGGGTTGAGTCAATATACTTTATATAAGTAATAATGTTCTGTTTACTTTCACAAAAACCAAATACTAAATAGTATCAAAATTGACATAAATGGGTTTTTAAAACAAATATTATATTATTAAATGATATAGTATTCCTAAAAATATAAGGTTCTATCAAATGACTTATATAATTATATGTATGTCATTAATTAACCACTTGAGGTTACCTTGTCATTTTATAGTAAGTTTATTAACCATGTAATATAAAAATACAAGAAGACATTGTAAAAGGTAAACTATTTAAGTAAGAGTTAAATCTAAAAGATAAGTTTAACATGGTAACCTAAACAATTCTAAAACCTATTGGTTGAGAGAATTTATACCCATAATCACATTAATCTCTAAATAAATCCATTTGGAGCCATTATAAACTGAAAATGATATTATAATAAAATAATATTTCAAGATTTTTCTAAAGTGACCCTCACCTCTCTTATAAAAGGGTACTTCCCCTTATCTAAAAATAACACCTCCAATGCCATTTGGCTCGGTAAAACCCTGTTAAAATATCTTCCCAACTATCCTTACTTAAACCTAGAGTCATTAATTTGATCATAAGACAACCTAAGTAGCCCTTTTGATCAAATCAAAAGGAACAACCTGAAGAAGAGTTAGTTACTTCATCACATCTTTCAAAGTTCTTTTCTTCTTCCACTTCCTCTTTCTTTGATTTTTTCCATAATAAATTAATATCTCTAGTAAATTATACATAATTATATGTTATTATAAATATGTTACAACCATATTCATTATTCTATCTATCAAATTAATGACAAAGTCACCATACGTGCGTACGCACGACTTACCGTCTCCACATCGTGGTGTAGTTGGTTATTCAACACTTCATTATTTGGATGGGTATAATAATCAGTATAATTGATGTAAATAATAAATATAACATTTTAATGATTATTTATAAATAATATACCATCCAATTACATATGATTTCACCATCAATAGAATGATAGCATCGCTTGTGCGTACGTATGGCTTACCGTTTCCATGACGTGATGAGATTTATGTCCACATTCACCATTCAATGATGATTATAAATATATATATTATTAATGACTATGTAATATATGAAATTATAATTCTAATGAATATATGTCTGTGTGTGTGTGTATATATTTATGTATTTATTTATTTATTTATGTATGTATGTATGTATGTATTTACATATATCTCATTCACTTACTTTCGTTCAATATGATATGAAAACGGAAACGGCGTTTATGCGTATGTACGGCCTACAATCTACATAAATGGTATTTTCTATTTCATATATCTATCAATTATACATATTTATATTCTAAATATATATGATACATAAATAATTTTTTATATTATGGAAGCAATTAAATCGGGATACAAGTTATACGATCAAGAATAAAAAGTTGCAACACGTATGAAAAACAAAGTGATTATTACAAAAAATGTTATTTTAACATAGAAATTATTATTAAATGGTTTGTACAAAGCCATAAATGAATAATGTATGATATCGTAAATATTAATATGGTTCTATTATAATTTAATAACATAATAAGGTTATTATACAGGAGGTTAAATGTACCCTTGGCCAAAGGAAAGTACAAGGTAAGGGTTAATTCCTCAATCTCATTATGGTCCGAGATTGTTTATTTGTAAGTATTTACTATGAAATTTTTATCATCCATGTCCATGTTTCATAAAAATGTTTTCAAAATGAATATTTTAAGGTTTTCTGGATGATACTCTTTATCTAGATCATCATTATAAATGTTTAATGATTTATTTTTCAAAATCTTTTTAATTAATGTCCATGTTTTAAAATTATTTTAAGGATTTATTTATATGGACATGATTGTTTTAAAATGTTAATTCTTTTCAAAATTTTCAAAGTGGTATGGGACACTTTGATTCAAAAATATATTTTAAATTACTTACTTTATAAATACGTGACTTTTAAATGATTTCATAAAAAGAGATATTTCTCTCAAGGAGTTTTACTGATCATTTTCAACTATGTCAGCATCCTTTACAAGATATTATTCTTGATTGAGGATAATTTATTATAATACAATCTTTCATATTATATTTAATTATTTATGATATGTTAGACTATGGATGTGCTATTTTTATACCATTCGTAGTTTATGGTAAAAGTATTGACATTTCGTATGCTAGTTTTAATATCAATGTTTATGTTTTGTTTCAAAATTTTCATATGAGGAATGCATTGAACTTATTAAGTGATGGTTAGATCCCGCTATAGCTCCCCAATGCATCAGTATGTCTCATGAGAAGAATAAGTGTCTTGGAACAATGGATAGGCAAAACTTTATTTGTGGTCTTGGCATGAGGCCTTGACTATGTGGTTATGATGTCTGGCATTATGCATTCCCTCGTTATGAAATTAGTTATTACATGTGATTATTAGACTAGTATAATATCCATGGGAATATTTATATGGTAATTTTTGATTTATGTTTTCCATATTATGTTCAAGTTTATGTTTTAAAGCTTTTTGTTTTTATTACACATCTTACCTTACAAGTTTATAACTTCTGCTAAATTATTTACCCTTAATAAGCATCTGAGATCACCCCTTTTTTATGTTTTGTTTTCCCAGGATTCCAAGAAGTCTATTATGATTGATATGCAGTGATAATCTAGGTGAATAATGGTGTTCTCATCAAAGTATTATTTTTTTGTTTTATGATTGAATGTGTGATGTAACGTTAATTTATGTAATCTATTTTCGAAGACTGCAAAACTGATCGGTCCTTCAGGACTTGATTCCTTATAATAATGCCAATATATTAAAATAATGCACCAACTCTGGGTAACTGGGGTCTGGGCGTTACATTTGGTATCAAAAAATGTTTAAAAAACCTTAGAAATATATTTAGAACACTTAGATTAGGTATCAAAACCCTTCGATGGACTTTGAGGATTAGTGTAGAAGAACATAAATTTTTTTTGGTAATGTAGATATTATGTGGGTTTTAAAAGCAACACATCCCTATATAGATACAAGATGGTAGAGGCAGCTCTGGCACAGATTTATCTCGGGGTAAAACCTGAAAACACCTCTTTGAGAAAGACTTGAACAGGAACTGGTGCACGAAAACAGGCCTTGCTTCACTCTTGGTTACGACACTCCCAGGGGATATGCTTAGGACAATTCACATTTTATTTACAAACCATTATGAACAATTTATGAGTTAATTCTTCCTCAAAGAAAACATTTTTTTTCTGATTATGGATTATATGTGTAAAGTTTTCAATTTATGTTATGTATTTTACAAGTTTGTAATTATGCATTGAGATTCATAAACTAACCTAGTGTATTCCATTATTTAGAAATGGTCCCTAGTATAAGGAATGAGAACTCCAGCAATATGCATGATCCAAAGAGTAAGATGGATCATATATTTCATGGTCCTAAGCCAAAATTTAGAAGGTAAATAGTCTCCCATGTATTCTCATCATATGAATAAATAGTATAATGTGTTAAAAAGATAAGTAAATAATTATCTGAGTCATATGGATTTGAAGGGAAGCTAGAGAAAAAGAGGATGATAGAGAGAAAGATATATAAAGGGAAGAAGGTAAATAATGATTTTCGGACATGTGATAATTTTGGAAAGAATCACCATTGTAAATTATTGAAGGGAATGGGAGTATGTTATAAGTGTAGAGAAAAATGACACCATGTTCATGATTGAAAGGGTATGAAAAAGGTTTTTAATGTACAATGCTTTATCTTCAAGTAGTTGGGACACTACACGAATCAATGTCCAAATCATCATAGAATGCCCCAAATGATACTATTGGATAATAATCAAGTTATGATACTACCCAAGATAAAGAGGAAGGACTAGTGTTCTTATATTTTTATTAAATAATTATTTCATTTGAGTGTTATATCAATGATTTACAAGTTATATGAATTATGGAAATAAATAAGGATTGTATTGTAGTATTATTTCATTGAGGATTTAAGATTATATGGTTCTATGAAAAGTGACTCAATAGTAAGTTAAACTTTTTGGAAAATACATGGTTGAAGGAAAGATAAACCATAATATGGTTCTGACACTCAAGTAGTGATTTTGGAATAAGATATGAGTAATTTGGATAAATTATATTCGATATTCTTGACTACCTTGAAACAAATTAATTGTTTGTTTATTCTATCATTGTAGGTGTTTACAACATTTTTGGATATAAGGAGTATATCTATTATTCTATAACGAATAAGAGAGAATGAATGTAATCAATAAGGTATTTTGGTAATTCAGGTTGTTACCATATTTTAAAATAATACATGATGAAGGTGTTTACATGTTATTACCTGTAAAAAGAGATCTTCATTATGTTTACCTTCCTTATAAATTTTTGACAGTGAGTTTAGACAGAAGTATTTTGGATAAGTCTAAAGGTTGGAAAGGATTTTGTTTGAAAGTGGATAATATTGTTAAGGTTAAATCATTTCTTAATATTAGTTTTGTATTGTTATAAAAAAAGAACCTGGAGGTCGGGTGACAACCTGTCACGTCCGGCAGGGCTGCGAGACATGAACCCACAACCGAAGAGTGACAATGGTACATCACCTACCACTGGCCTACGTGATGTCTTGAATTGTATAATGTAGTTTTTTTAAAAGGTTTGATATATGAATTATAAATTCCTTTTTTTGAAATCTTATACAATTATGATAAATAGAATATTTTTGAGTTCTATTATATTTTGGAGTGAAAGATGAGTTTGTGGTAAAAATTAGTTTAAGGATGGAACTCTACTAGTCAAGTATATTCTTCTCTTGTTCTATGAAGAAATTAATTCTTAAAATTTAGGGAAGGGTTCTTCGAAACCAAAGATGTGTTATCCTAATACCTTATGTTTTGTTGAACCGATGATATTTTAAATCATCTTAGATTAATGGATTTAAGGCCCACAATTTTACACTTGTTTGTGATTGATGACCCCAATCACTCCCTATAAATATTTATATTTTCCCTCCAATTATGTGTCTATAATTTCCACCAATGTTATTCTATTCAAAACCCTAATTTGGTGGTTACTTTTTTATTTCTCTTTCCCTTTTATTAAAACTAAATTTTATTAACCCTATTTCTGATGTGGGTTTTCCACAAAGGTATTTTCCATTTTAAACATTTTATTTTCGAATAACAATTTCAAATTTTTAGGATGAAATTTATTGAAGGAAGGGAGAATGTAACACCCCAAGATCTCATATTACATTATCTCTTTAAAGTAATTCAATAACTTATGCTACACGCAACACCGAGTTCGAGCGCACCATGACTTACCAAACTAGTCGTTCAAATAGCTTTTATGAATAGTATTAACAAAATTCTGAATTTTATATACTCTATATAATTTAAAAATCCATATAATGTGTTTCTTAGACATAATATAAGAACAAATTCATTTTTTTCAGATAAATGAATTATTTTTCAAACAAATAAAATTTTACTGCCTTTTAATGGAGAACCATTTTTAAATATAATAATTGACACTTTTTGTAATGGATCGGGGTTTTGGGGTCCATGACTTGGTGAAGATCTGATGTTTGGGGTGTTCTAGGTGGTCTGAAAAGCCATCCTAGCTTCTTAGTGAAGACTCCTAATGGTGGCCTTAGCCTACCAGTGGCTCGGCCTACCGGTGGCCTCAGCCTACTGGTAGCTCGGCCTACCGGTGGCCTTGGCCTACCAATAGCTCGGCTTATCGGTCACTCAGCCTACTAGTAGTTTGGCCTACCAGTGGCCTCAGTCTACCGGTAGCTCGACCTATCAGTGGCCTCAACCTACCGGTGGCTCGGCCTACTGGTAGCTCGGCCTACCGGTGACCTCGTCCTACCGGTGGATCATCCTACCGGTAGCTCAGCCTACCGGTAGCATAGCCTACCGGTATCTCAGCCTACCAGTAACTCGACCTATCTGATGGATAAGGGCTTTGTTCGACCCATCGTGTCACTATGGGGTGCTCCAATTATGTTCGTAAAGAAGGAAGATGGTAGTCTATGACTGTGCCTAGACTATCGGAGGTTTAATCAAGTGACGGTCAAGAATTGTTACCCCCTCCCAAGGATAGACAATCTTTTTGACCAGCTTAGGGGAGAAGGTTGGTTCTCTGAGATCGATCTACGGTCTAGATACCACCAGTTGAGAGTGAAGGAAGGTGATATCCCGAATAAGGCTTTCAAATGGAGATATGGCCACTTTGAGTTCGTGGTCATGCCGTTTGGCATTACAAATGCACCAACTGTGTTCATGAACCTCAGAAACTCTGTCTTCTAAGAGTTTCTAGACTATTTCGTAGTGGTTTTCATTGATTACATCCTTATCTACTCAAGATCAGAGGAAGATCATGTTGGGCATCTTAGGGAAGTTTTGGGAGTCCTTAGACACCAACATCTTTATGGGAAACTATCTAAGTGAAAGTTCTTAATGCGAGAAGTACATTTCCTTCGACACATAGTGTCTTAGAAGTGAATAGCAGTAGACCTATCGATGTTCGAGGCAGTCGTTTCATGTGTATCACCCAAGAATGTGGTGGAAGTTCATAGTTTCCTGGGTTTGGCAGGATATTACCGGAGGTTGTTGCCCGAATTCCCTCGATTTTTGTCTCCATTGACAGCTTTGACTAGGAAGAACCAGGCCTTCGTGGAGTGACTAGTGCCAGATAGCTTTTGGCTACCTAAAGGAGAAGCTGGTTAGTGCTCTAGTACTCAGATTACCAGAGGAAGGGGTATTGTTTGAATTGTTCTGTGACACTTCTGCCATTGGTTTGGGATGTGTTCTGATGCAGCAGCATGGAGTGAACTCTT
Source organism: Viscum album (assembly GCA_963277665.1). NCBI lineage: Eukaryota > Viridiplantae > Streptophyta > Magnoliopsida > Santalales > Viscaceae > Viscum > Viscum album. The sequence continues at coordinate 945,031,700 of OY728129.1, forward strand.
ATGGGTCTAGGCAGTTACGTCCTCATGAATGTAACTATGCCACCCAAGATCTGGATCTTACAGTCGTGGTGTTCGCATTAAAGTTTTGGTGGCATTATCTCATCATATAGTGCTTTGTGGTCTTCACAGATCACAAGAGCTTGCCTTATGTCTTTTCCCAGTGGGATCTGAACTTGCAATAGAATAGATGGATTGAGTTCCTCCAAGACTACAACTTCGAGATCTCTTATACTGAGGGAAGGGTAATTTTTTGGCTGATGCCCTGAGTAGGGAATTGCAGAAGGAAGTAGTTTGGGAATGTGCAGATGCTTGGAGAGCGATAGAAGAGTTATAGTCCTTACATTTAGATGCAAGGGTGGAAGGTGGAAGAGGTTGTCTGTTTCAGATGATTGTATTTTCCTCTTTAGTTTTGCATGTGGAAGAGTCTGAGTGGGGGGACTCGGAGGTGGAAGTGATGCAAGATCGTGTTTATCAGGGAAATGCACCTGAGGGATGGTGGAAGGATTGTCAGTATAGGATGATTTTCCGTGGAAGGATTTTTGTTTCGGAGATGATGTGTAAAGGTGTTCATCGTGAGTTCCATGGCTTGGATTTAGCGGTACATCTTGGGGTATCAAAGATGTACCAAGGCCTGAGGGGACAGTTTTGGTGGCCCGGGGTAAAGTGGGTGGTGTCAGAGTTTGTGGCTAAGTGCCTGGTGTGTCAGAAAGTGAAGCTTGAACACCGTTTTCCTGGAGGGATGTTACAGCCTTTAGATGTTCCTGAGTGGAAGTGGGATGACATCTCGATGCACTTGGCCGTAGGGCTAACAAGGGCTCATGGAGGCTATGATGCTATCTGGGTAGTGGTGGATCGGTTGAAAAAATCAACACACTTCTTGGAGAATAAGGAGTCGATCCCGATGAGCACCTTAGCCTAGAAGTACGTCGATGATGTGGAGTAGTTGCATGGGATACCAAGATATATTTTCTCCGATCGAGACATGCTGTTTACCTCATGAGTTTTGAGGGGATTACATCACGCCTTTAGCACCCAGCTACGCCTTAGGACTGCTTTCCACCCTCAGAAAGATGGACAAACAGAACGAACGATCCAAACGTTGGAAGAAATGTTGTGGGCATGTGTTCTGGATTTTGGGGGATAATGGGTACGACACTTTCCTCTGGTGGAGTTTTCTTATTAAAATAGCTTCCACTCCACTATTGGCATGACACAGTTTGAGGATTGTATGGAAGGTCATGTTATTTACCCGTTTGCTGGATAGAGATTGGGGAAGCAGCTGTTCTTGGGCCATAAGTGGTGTGGGGCACCACTGAGAAGGTTCAGCTCGTGCGTGAGAGGATGAAGGCAGCCCATGACCGGAAGAAGTCTTATGTCGATCGTAGGAGGAGGCCCTTGGAGTTCGAGTTCAAAAATCATGTGTTCTTGAAGGTTTCCCCTCGACGTGGGCAGCGAAGGTTTGGGAAGGAGAGTAAGCTCTCCCCTAGGTTCATCGGACCTTTCGAGGTGGTGGGACGAGTTGGTGAGGTGGGGTATCAGCTGGCATTGCCACCTCAATTGGAGAAAGTTCACAACGTCTTTCACATCTCCCAGCTTTGTCGATATCTACATGATGACTCCTACGTCATCGATTGGGGAGAGTTAGATTTCTAAAATGATGTGACCTTCATAGAGTGACCGATCAAGATATATGATCATAAAGAGAAAGTGATTCATGGACAAACCATCCCCTTGGTTTGTGTGTTGTGGAGTCATGGTGTCCTCAAGGAGAGAACTTGGGAGTGGGAGGCCCATTTACGCATTCAGTACCCAGATCTGTTTTTACTTCCTTGTTGTTGTTGTTGTTCTAAGTTCTGTTGAGATGTTTTACCTTGTGCTTTAATATATGAAATGTTTGTTTTTCTTAGCTATTAAATGATTTTTTTCCATGTTCTCTATGTTTCCAAATTGTGATGATGTAAAAATCTGATTGATAATGAGGACGCATTAATGTGGATGTGATTAAACCCGTGCGGGAGAGTTAGTGCCACCCAAAGCGGATAATATCCTAACATGTAGGAAGGGAATCCCTGACTCAGGTGTTGGACATTGTGTTTCTTGTGCTTGTTGTGGATGTTTGTGGTTGATAACTCTTGGGGGAGTATTCCTGGATGTAGGGGGTTCTGTTCCAGCTTTCGAACAACTCAGGGGTTTTCCTGTGAGAAGCATCTTTAGAGGGTGGTTGTTTGGACCCCTCTTTTCTCCTTTCTAGTTTTTTATTATATTCTTAGGGATGAGAATAGTTTAAGAAGTATCTGTTGTAATGGCCCGAGGTTTTGGTGTCCATTAATTAGTGAAGATCTGATGTTTGGGGTGTTCTGGGTGGTTTGGAAGGCCATCCCAGCTTCTCAGTGAAGACTCCTAACGGTAGCCTCAGCCTACTGGTGGCTCAGCCTACCGGTAGCTTAGCCTACCAGTCGCTCGGCCTACCTATATCTTGACCTAGCAGTGGCATCGGCCTACCGGTGGCTCGGCCTACCGGTAGCTCGGTCTACCGGTGGCATCGGCCTACAGGTGGCCTCAGCCTACCGGTGGCTCAGTCTACTGGTGGCTCGGCCTACCAGTGGTTTGGCCTACCGGTGTCTTAGCCTACCGATGGCTCGGCCAACTGCTGGCCTCAGCCTACTGGTAGCCTCATCCTACCGGTAGCTTGGTCTACCAGAAGACCTACCCTACCAATAAACTCTCCACGGGTTTTCCAGTAGCACCTCTTGTTTGCGCGAATTGGGTTTTAAACCTTGTTTTGACCACATTAAACCTATTTTAAAGCCCATTAATATTGTTTAATTAAATATTTTGGTGAGGTACCCTCCTTAAATGGAAAACCATGCGTTTTGGTCATACCCTTTAACCGTGTTTTCATAAACGCCTCTACCGCATCTAGTCCTTCCTTGTTTAAGGAGGTGTGTGTTGGTTTTAACCGCCCCGAAGGGCGGGGACCTTTTAAGTTGTACGTGTGGGGAGGCCCAACTGTGTGGTCAATGCACGATCCCGCTTCTTCTGCAGTTTCTAGTTTTTATCCATATCTTAAGTATCCCGAGGATATTGTATCTCAGCCTTTATAACCTAAAGGTTATATTCTCCCTAGATTTCTTTTTCTCTATCACCCTACGCTCGGGATACCCTTCCTTACGATGAGTTTTACCCCCACGAATTTTTCCTTGATCGCGTTCTATGGAGTTCCTGCTACTCCTGATTTCTGGTTTCCACATGAGGACTTAACGCCGATCCTTGATCAATTAGGTAGGTATTTTCTCCTTCATCTCTCCTTTCTGTGCATCATGCGGGGTGGGTATTCTTTTGTCTCTGTGTAAATTGATGAAACCAAACTTAATAAAGATAATGAACATACCTCTAAATAAGGAATGGGGGGAGTGATCGATGTTCTACTGTACTCTTTTATGTTGATATTTGTTGTGAATTATACAGTCCTATGCTCACTGAAAATCATGGTCGTTGGTGGTCTTTATTTGTGCACTATTGAACCTCGGTGCTCCTGGATGTTTAAATAAATGTAACATGGAATTGGTTAATTATGTATACTCAGTTAAATAAATTGAAAGCACCAAGATCAACCCTTTTCTGTGATAACTTCGGTTAAACCCCAGTGGAATTGAAACCATGGAGTGTGTTAAATCTTTTAAATCTGAAAATACCTTCAAGGGTCGGCCTTGTGTTGGTGGTAGTGGTTTGGTTGTTTTCTTTCACGGGCCGATTTTGGGTGACTTTATGGTTTTCTTGAATGGGGGCTTAGATTGCTGGGGTGATATGGGTGAGTATGGGATCCCCTATTTCATTGTTTGTGAATCTGACGCTGTGTGGTAGCTCTACTGTAACACGAATTCAGGTGGGATCCTCTGTTGTTGAGAAACCATTGGCTCCTGGATTTTGGGGACCTGGGGCTGTGTCTCAGAGTTTTTTTTGTTTCCAGTACTTCGAGGGATCTCACATGATCCCTAGTTGATGTGACTTTACAAGAGAACTGGGTGTGAATGCTTAAATTACCTGATGGTTTTCCTTCTTGTTTTATTATTGTTTCTTTTGTGATTGTGCCCATTAGTTTCCCAGTAGTGAAGGGAATAACACATACTGAACTGTTATGAAATGATAACTTGAATAGGGAAATGGTTCATTGTTTGTTGTGTGCCCGTTTTCTAAGGCAGTCGTTCTTGGGAACCTTCCTGTATTTATTGAGGAGCCATAGGTTGGGCTGTGTGTTGATATATATATGTGTAACTATATGTTTAGTGTTTAGTCGCACCCCACCCATGTTGGAAACTTAGTATCAGACACCCCATTTCATGGGGAAGGGTGTTTCCCCCTAGTTACTCTCCTCACTGCTCCCTCTTCCCTCGGCTATGATGGCTGGAGGTGACCTTACAACCAAGATTCTTTAGGTAGGTTATGTTCGGTGTGTTGTTAGCCCAGGACTCTTTGGGCATGTTTGTTTTCCTAGGTGTATTCAGGATGAGGCCCAGGTGTGTGTAGGCAGAGATGGATGGTTGTGAGGCCTAGGTGTGTTCGGGCAGGGATGTGGATGGTTGTGAGGCCCAGGTGTGTGTGGGAAGGAAGAGTGTTATAGCATCAGGACGTTTGCTGTTAGGGATGAGTAGCTAGCTAGTGGGGGAAATGGTGGTGCGGGGTACCCAAATGTTTTATTCTTACTATTACCTTACTATTTGTGTTATTTGGTGAGCATGGCCAGTGAGGTGGGATGGATAGAATCCTTGATAGATGATGTTTCTTCTGCTTCTCATGGGACTTTAGGATGTCTCCCCACTTGTGCATGAGAACTTTAGGTTTTCCTACTGAGTGTCCTTTGTATGTTCACCCTACGTTTACTTTCAAGTTTCGAGGAGGGCTTCGGAGGCCATGCGGGACCTTACTAGTCTAGACATTGGAGTTGTTGTTGGTCGCTCTTGGATTCTGCATAGCCTTTTTCATTTTCTTTTGGGTATTGTACTTTGGAGTCCTTGTACTTTGTTTAGTTTTACTATTAAACATGCATGTAGTTCAGTTCTTACCTTGAGTTTTCTATACATGGTGGTGTTTGGTGTTGACTCATTCTTTCTCCCAATATTGGGTAAATAAAAAGGGTAATTCCTCCCATATTGTGAAAATGTTATACCCTTGGTTCTAGTCGCCACTCTGGGGCCTACTGGAGGCAGGACTTGGGGTTTATTATCTCTCTTTCAACTTAAAGAAGGAAGGGTTTGGCAATATGTTTTCCCTTCCCTCCTTTCGGTGAAGGTGGGTCGTGACAGAATGGTATCAGAGGAGGGTTGAGGGATAGGATAGAGTCTGAAGTTAGGCACAGTGAGGATTTCATGGGATGGTAGGGGCAACAATGTTAGGTAATCTTGGTTTGTGAAATAGACTAGGGAGGACTGGGCAGGACATGGGACTTTAGGGCCCCCCGTGATCCGATGCAAGGACTCTGAGACAATCAAACGACCAAGTGAGACTACATTTATTGTAGGGTAGAGACCCTAGGGAAGGTACATGCATCATACTAATTGTGTTTTAATTTAATTGGGGCACCTTGGGGAGAAAAATTTAATAGTAATAATAATAATAATAATAATAATAATAATAATAATAATTTCCATGCTACTTAGGCTTAGGAATTATTTGTTTACCTTGCATCTATGGAACCCGAATGTTATCCATGAGCAACTCGTGCGGTTGAGGCTTAGCGGATCAAGGTAGTTGACTAGTAGATGATTGACCAAGATGAGGAGGACGACTTGTGGAAGAGTAATTTGTGCTCCTTCCAGTGAAAAACCCTCGAGAAGTATGAGGGAAGCATTTCTAACTCAGTAACGGAGGAATGGATCGAGGAGCTATCCATCAGCTTCTCTTTGATCTGTGCTCTGAGACAGTACTAGGTTCCATTGGCCGTCAGTCAGCTAAGAGGAGCAGTGCATCAGTGGTGGATGCTTTTCGTAGGAGAGAAGACAGAGGCAGAGGTTTCTTAGGCTAGTTTCGAGAAGGAATTTCGTGAGTAGTTCCTCTCCTCTACGGTGAAGGCTGAAAAGAGACAGGAGTTTCTCTCCCTTTAGCAGGGAAGCATGTCAATGAGGGAGCTGGGGATCATGTTCAAAGATCTTTTGCGCTTTACCCCGGATCTCCTTCAAGATGAGGAGTCTCAGGAAAGACGGTTAGAGGAGGCACTCTATCCTTCTCTTTAGTACGCTGTCACTCCCTTCACTCTTTTGACGTACCTAGAAGTATAGAAGAAGGCCGAGACAGTAGAGAGGATTCACTCGAAGGGAGGTGCACCATGAGAAGGGAACCAGCTGAGTTCATCAAAGGAGATGGCAGTCAGCAGCAGGTCTCCAGCGACAGGGCCTTCCAGGTTTCAACAAGCAGGGTTTATTCCTCATCAGTTCCAGTCCCAAGCTTCTGGCCCTCGCCCCTTTTCCATATGGCTGGGACCGAATTATTTCTCTTGCGGAGTTTTTGGGCACATCTATATTAGGTGTTTGACTCAATCTCCACTTGGCGGAGGTGGGCAGTGTCAGCACCCACCTCAGCAGAATCTGTTGCAGGTGAGGCCTTTCCAGCCATAGTAGTAGGCCCCTGGCCCTCCGAGGGATGACCTTGCAGGAGGAGACCAACACCAGGGTGCTCCTCAGGGACCTCGATTAGGGCGTGGTCCGGGAGGTGGTCGACAACAGCGAGGCAGAGGAGCTGGGTGTGGATAGTTGTATGCCGCAGAGTTAGTAGCTCCGATGGGACCAGAGGTCGTTCAAGGTATGATCAGTTTATTCAGCACTCTTGTTTCTTCCTTGTTTGATTCGGGAGCATCACACTCTGTTGTTATGCCCGAATTAGCCCATTCTCTGGGTCCGGATGCCGAGAGACTTTGTGTGCCCCTAGTATTGAGAACTCCAGTTGGGAGTCAGACCAGCATATCTTACTTTTTTTGGGGATGTAGACTAATTTTGGGACCACATCAGTCCAATGGAGACCTTCTTTCTTTACAAATGCAGCAATACGATGTCATTCTAGGCATCAACTGGTTATTCTCTGTGCATGCCATCATTGACTACTATCAGAGAAGGATTGAATTCTCTAACGAGGATGGACAGCTTGTGGCTTTTTTTTTGGGAGCAGAGTTATCAGGTGGGGAGTCAACACATAGAGCCACTCCTTTCTATGCTGGATGGGGTGTTAGTGGAGTCAGAGGACACAAGAATGATGGATGTCCCAAAGGTCGTAAGATAATTCCCTGATATCTTTCCTGATGAGGTTGTGACTCTACCCCCTCAACGTAACGTTGAGTTTGGGATAGACTTACATCCTAGTGCCCACCCGATCTCAATGGATCCTTATCGGATGGCACATTCTGAGTTGCGGGAGTTGCGGATTCAGATTGATGATCTGATGGATAAGGGCTTTGTTTGACCCAGTGTGTCACCATGGGGTGCTCTAGTTTTGTTCGTAAAGAAGGAAAATGGTAGTCTACGACTGTGCATAGACTACCGGAGGTTGAATCAGGTGACGGTTAAGAATCGTTACCCCCTCCCAAGGATAGATGATCTTTTCAACCAGCTTAAGGGAGTAGGTTGGTTCTCTAAGATCGATTTGTGATCTGGATACCACCATTTGAGAGTGAAGGAAGGTGATATCCCGAAGACGTATTTCAGATGCAGATATGGCCACTTTGAGTTTGTGGTCATGTTGTTTGGTGTTACAAATGCACCATCTATGTTTATGAACCTCATGAACTCTGTCTTCTGAGAGTTTTTGGACCAGTTCATTGGGGTGTTCATCAACTACATCCTTATCTACTCAAGATCAGAGGAAGAGCATGTTGGGAATCTTAGGGTAGTTTTGGGAGTCCTTCGACACCACCATCTTTATGGTAAACTGTTTAAGTGAAAGTTATTAATGCAAGAAGTACATTTCCTTGGACACGTAGTGTCTTAGAAGGGAATAGCAGTAGACCCGTCAAAGGTCAAGGCAGTAATTTCATGGGTAGCACCCAAGAATGTGGCAGAAGTTTGTAGTTTACTTGGCTTGGCAAGATATTACTGAAGGTTTGTGCCCGACTTCTCTCAAGTTGTGACTCCGTTGACAGCTTTAACTAGGAAGAACTAGGCCTTCGTGTGGAGCAACCAGTATGAGAGATATTTTGGCTACCTAAAGGAGAAGCTGGTTAGTGCTCCTGTACTAAGATTACCAGAGGAAGGGGTGTTGTTTAAAGTGTTCTGTGATGCTTCTGGCCTCAGGTTGGGATGTGTGTTGATGCAACAGCGAGGAGTGATCTCTTATGGGTCTAGGCAGTTATGTCCTCATGAAGGTAACTATGCCACCCACGATCTGGATCTTGCGTCCGTGGTGTTTACATTGAAGTTGTGGTGGCATTATCTCATCAGAAAGTGCTTTGTGGTCTTCTCAGATCACAAGAGCTTGCGTTATGTCTTTTCCCAGTGGGATCTGATCTTGTGGTAGCAGAGATAGGTTTAGTTCCTCCAAGACTATGACTTTGAGATATCTTATACTAAGGGAAAGGGTAATGTTGTGGCTGATGCCCTAAGCAGGAAATCACAGAAGGAAGTAGTTTGATAATCTACATATGCTTGGAGAGCGATGGAAGAGTTAGCGTTCTTGCATTTAGATGCAAGGGTGGAAGTTGGAATAGGTTGTCTGTTTCATATGACTGTAGTTTCCCCTTTAGTGGTGTAGGTGGAAGATTCTCAGTGGGGGGACATGGAGGTGGAAGTGATTCGAGATCGTGTTTATCATGGAAATTATCTTAAGGTATGGTCGGAGGATGGTCAGCATCAGATGATTTTCTGTGGAAGGCTTTTTGTTCCAGAGATGATGCGTAAAGGTGTTCTCTATGAGTTCCATGGCTCGGCTTTAGCGGAACATCCTGGGTTCACAAAGATGTACCAAGGCCTGAGGGGATAGTTTTGGTGGCTCGGGGTAAAGTGGGAAGTGGCAGCATTTGTGGCTAAATGTCTAGTGTGTCACCAAGTGAAGGCTGAACACCGTTTTCCTGGAGGGCTGTTACAGCCCTTAGATGTTCCCAAGTGAAAGTGGGATGAAATCTCGATGGACTTCATCACAGGGCTACCCAGGTCTTAGGGAGGATATGATTCCATCTTGGTAGTGCTGGATCAATTGACAAAATCATCACACTTCTTGGAGATTAAGGAGTCGAGCCCGGTGAGCACCTTAGCCCAGAATTATGTCAATGAGGTGGAGCGGTTGCACAGGATTCCGAGATCAATTGTCTCCGATCGAGACACGCAGTTTACCTCACAAGTCTGGAGGGGATTACATCATGTCTTTGGCACCCATCTATGCCTTAGCACTACTTTCCACCCTCAGACAGATGGACAAATAGAACGAACGATCCAGATGTTGGAAGACATGCTGTGGGCATGTGTTCTGGATTTTGTGGGATCATGGGTACGACACTTGCCTCTGGTGGAGTTTGTTTATAACAATAGATTCCACTCCACTATTGGCATGACACCATTTGAGGCTTGTATGGAAGGTCGTTTCGTTCACCTGTTTGCTGGACAGAGATTGGGGAAGCAGCTTTTCTTGGGCTAGAAGTGGTGCAGGGCACCACTGAGAAGGTTCATCTAGTGCGTGAGAGGATGAAGGCGGCCCAGGACCAGCAGAAGTATTATGTCGATCGTAGGATGTGGCCCTTGGAGTTCGAGTTCGAAAATCATGTGTTCTTCAAGGTTTCCCCTTGACGTGGGCTGTGAAGTTTTGGGAAGGGGAGTAAGCTCTCCCCTAGGTTCATCATACCTTTAGAGGCGCTAGGACGAGTTGGTGAGGTGGCGTATCAGCTAGCTTTTCCACCTCATTTGGAGAAAGTTCACAACATCTTTCACGTCTCCAAGCTTCATTGATATCTACACAATGACTCCCACATCATCGATTGGGGAGAGTTAGATATTGAAAATGATGCGACATTCATAGAGAGACTGATCCAGATCAAGGATCGTAAAGAAAACGTTATTTGTGGAAGAACCATCCCCTTGGTTCGTGTGTTGTGGAGGCATGGTGGCCTCGAGGAGAGAACTTGGGTGTGGGAGGCCCAGTTACACGTTCAGTACCCAGAACTGTTTTGACTTCCTTGTTTTTGTTGTTGTTTTGAGTTTTGTAGAGATGTTTTACCTTATGCTTTAATTTATGAAATTTTTATATTTCATAGCTATTAGATGATCTTCTCCCATTTCTCTATGTTGTTGAATGAGTGATGATGGGAAAATCTGAATTCTAATCAGGATGCATTAATGTTGATTCGATTAAACCCTTGCGAGCGAATCAGTGCCGCCCAAAGCGGATAATATCTTGACATGTAGGAAGGGACTCCCTGACTCAGGTGTTGGACATTGTGTTTCTTGTGCTTTTTGTGAGTGTTTATGGTTGATAACTCTTGGGGGAGGATTCTTGGATGTAGGGGGTTCTGTTCTAGCTTTCGAACAACTCAGGGTTTTCCCCTGAGAAGTATCTTTAGAGGGTGGTTGTTTGGACCCCTATTTTCTCCATTATGGTTTGTTCTTATATTCTCAGGGATGAGAATAGTTTGATAAGTATCAAATGTAAAGTCATGGGGTTTTGGGGTCCATTAATTGGTAAAGATCTGATGTTTGGGGTGTTCTGGGTGGTCTGGAAGGCCATCCCATCTTCTCGGTGAAGACTCTTAACGGTAGCCTTAGTCTAATGGTGGCTCGGCCTACAGGTGTCCTCGGCCTACTGGTAGCTCAGCCTACTAGTGGCCTTGGCCTACTGGTAGCTCAGCCTAATGGTAGATCGGCCTACTGGTAGCTCGGCCTACTAGTGGCCTCGGCCTACCGTTAACTCGACCTATCAGTGGCATCGGCCTACTGGTGTCTCGGCCTACCAGTAGCTCGACCTACCGGTGGCCTCGGCCTATCGGTAGCTCAGCCTACCGGTCGCTCGGCCTACCGGTAGGTCGGCCTACCAGTAGCTCGGCCTACCAGTAGCTTGGCCTACCACTGGCCTCAGCCTACCTGTAGATTGGCCTACCGGTAGCCTCGGCCTACTAGTAGCTCGACCTACCGGTGGCTCGGCCTACCGGTGGCCTCGGCCTACCGGTAGCTTGGTCTACCGGTAGCTTGGTCTACTGGTAGCCTCGGCCTACCAGTAGCGCCTCCTGTTTCCGTGAATTGGGTTTTAAAACTTGTTTTGACCCCATTAAACCTGTTTTAAAGCCCATTAATATCGTTTAATTAAATGATTTGGTGACGTACCCTCCTCAAATGGAAAACTGTGTGTTTTGGTCATACCCTTTAACTGCATCTTCAGAAATGCCTCTACCATATCTAGTCTTTCCTTGGTTAAGGAGGTGTGCATCGGTTTTAACCACCACGAAGGGAGAGGTCCTTTTAATTTGGACATGTGGGGTGTCCCATCCGCATGGTCAACCGACGATCCCACTTCTTCCGCGGTTTCATGTTTTTCTCCATATCTTAATTGTCTCGGGGATGCTGTATCTCATCCTTTATAACCTAAATGTTCTCTTATCGCTAGGTTTCTTTTTCTCTATCACCCTGCGCTCGGAATACCCTTCCTCTTGATGAGTAGTACCCCCGCGAAGTTTTCCTTGATTGCGTTCCGTAGAGTTCCTGCTACTCCTAATTTCTGATTTCCACGCGAGGACTTAACGTTGATCCTTGATCAATAAAGTAGGGATTTTCTCCTTCATCTCTCCTTTCTGTGCATCATGTGGGGTGGGTATGATTTTTTCTCTGTGGAAATTGATGAAACCAAACTTAATGAAGATAATTAACGGACCTCTAAAGAATAAAGGGGGTGTGACCGATGTTCTGTTGTACTCTTTTATATTGATATGTGTTGTGAATTATACGGGCCTATGATCATAGAAAATCATGGTCGTTGGTGGTCTTTCTTTGTGCACTAATGAACCTTGGTGCTCCTGGATGTTTAAATAAACATAACATGGAATTGTTTAATTACGTATACTCGGTTAAATAAATTGAAAGCACCAGGATCAACCCTTTTCTTTGATAAATCCGGTTAAAGCCTAATGGAATTGAAACCATGGAGTGTGTTAAATATTTTAAATCTGAAAGTACCTACAAGGGTCTACCTTGTGTTGGTGGTAGTGGTTTGGTTGTATTCTTTCATGGGCCGATTGCAGGTGACTTTATGGTTTTCTTAGATGGGGGCTCAGATTGCTGGGGTGATATGGGTGGGAATGGGATCCCATGTTTCACTGGTTGTGAATCTGAGGCTGTGTGGTAGCTCTGCTATGACAAGAATTCAGGTGGGATCCTCTGTTGTTGAGAAACCGTTGGCTTCTGGATTTTGGGGACCTGGGGCTATGTCTCGAGGTTTGTTTTGTTTCCAGTACTTCGAGGTATCTCACTTGATCCCTAGTTGTGGTGACATTACAAGAGAACCGAGTGTCAATGCTTAAATTACCTGATGTTTTTCCTTCCTGCTTTATTTTTGTTTCTTCTGTGATTGTGCATGGTAGTTTCCCAATAGTGAAGGGAATAACTCATACTGAACTGTTATGAAATGATAACTTAAATAGGGAAACGGGGAACTATTTTTTTTGTTCCTGTTTTCTTAGGCTGCAGTGCTTTGGCACCTTCTTGTATCTGTAGAGGAGCCATAGTTTGGGTTGTGTGTTGATATATATATGTGTGTAACTGTATGTTTTATGTTTAGTCGCACCCCACCCGCATTGGGAACTTAGTGTCGTACACCCCATTTCATGGGGAAGGGTGTTTCCCCCAAGTTACTCTCCTTCTTGCTCCCTCTTCCTGCGGTTGTGGTGGATGGAGGTGACCTTACACCCAAGATTCTTCGGGTAGGTTTCGATCAGTGTGTTGTTAGCCCAGGAATCTTTGGGAAGGTTTGTTTTCCCAGGTGTCTTCGGGATAAGGCCTAGGTGTGTGTGGGTAGGGATGGATGGTTGTGAGGCCCAGGTGTGTGCAGGTAGGGATGTGGATGGTTGTGAGTCCCAGCAATGTTCAGGCAGGAAGAGCGTGGTAGCGTCAGGATGTTTGCCGTTAGGGATGGGCAGCTAGCTAGTGGGGGAAATGGTGGTGCAGGGTACCCAAATGTTTTATCCTTACTATTAACTTACTGCTTGTGTTATTTGGTGAGTGTGGCCAGTGAGGAGGGATGGATAGAATCCTTAATAGATGATGTTTCTTCTACTTCTCACTGTACTTTAGGACATCTCCCCACTTGTTCACAAGAGCTTTAGGTTTTCCTACAGAGTATACATTGTATGTTCACCCTACGTTTACTTTCAGGTTTCTAGGAGGGATTCGGAGGCCGTGTGGGACCTTAATATTTTGGACATTGGAGTTGTTGTTGGTCATTGTTGGATTCTTATTTGTCTTTTTCCTTTCCTATTGGGTATTTTACTTTGGAGTCCTTGTACTTTGTTCAGTTTTATTATTAAACATGCATGTAGTTCGGTTTTTACCTTAAGTTTTCTATACTTGGTGGTGTTTGGTGTTGACTCATTATTTCTCCCAATCTTGGTTAACTAAAAAGGGTAATTCTTCCCATATTGTGAAAATGTTATACCCTTTTTTCTAGTCGCCACTTCGGGGCCTACTGGAAGCGGGACTCAGGGGGTCATTATCTCTCCTTCAACTTAATGAAGGAAGGGCTTTGCAATCTGCTGTCCCTTCCCTCCTTTCAGTGATGGCATGTCGTGACACTTTTATATATTCAATTTAATGAAATTAAATTCATATTTCTAATAGTGACATAAAAATTTAGTTTGGATAAATTTTTGGTACTTTTTTGATAACTTTCATATTTTGATGAATAGTAAAAATTCTAAATTTTAATTGAAAACAACTTTTTTAATCAAAAAAATTTATAATGTTAAATTATGAATTTGAGTGATTTTAAAGTATTATTAGATTATATTTTTATCATTTAATATAATTTTTTCATTAGATGTAACTTCACCTTTAAATTGTACATAAACACATGTCAATCTTTTGATGGTTTTTACTTCTTAAAAACTCGCTTTCTGGTTTTGACAACAGGAATTAATTTTAAATTAATTAATTAAAATTATATGTTTTTATTTTGGTAAAATAATAATAATTTTGGGATTCGTAATATCAAAATTTTATTAGGGTAAAGTTTTGGTATTTTTCTGAAAACTTTCAATTTCTGATGACTAGTGAAAAACACTGCATTATTATTTAAAACCTACTTTTATATAAATAAAAATTATTTTTATTTAAATTTATTTTAAAATAAAAATAGATACATAATACCTATATTAGTTCAATGTAATTCATTGGAGTCATTTTATAATAATATTAGATGTATAAAAGTTTATTGAATTTTTTTAACGTCTTTTACCCACCTTCTAGACACATTTGAAATTTCACATAAAACGTAATTTTACAACTTCTGTGAATTGAATTTTAAAAATCCAAGAGACACGGTTGACATCAGTAAGTAAAATGTGGTTCAATAGGATAGAAATAATTTTTTGTAAATAGTAACTTTTGAATTTTATTTACCACGGTTAAAAGTGAATAGAGTAATTAAAGGTAAAAATGATATTATAATTACCCTAACACATGTCCTAATTCAATTGGATAAGTGTATTTCGACCAAAAACAACCTTGGGAATAAAACATTATCCTTTTGGTCCACTTGGGTTAGATTAGGACATTTATTATTATTTTATTTAAAGAAGAGTTAAAAGTGTTAAATTCAATGTTTAATAACTAAACCATTTTTAATATAGGGTTATACATAATATAAATTCAACTATAAATGTTCATTAAAAATATAAAATGTTTTCCTATATCACGGTATTTTATTTATAATTTTTAGACTTTAAATAATTAAATTTATTTATGACACAATGATGATATAGAAATTACCTTATTAATGAAAGAATAAAATAATTGATATTATAAATATCAAAATAGATGTAAATTGAGGATTTTTATGAATTACGCAAATTTTATAGGTTAATATTACATGTTATAGTTTATTTAATGTATTTTTTTTGATGTAACAAAGTTTTTTTTGACTTTCACAAAAACAAAATACTAAATAGTGTCAAGATTTACATAACTGAGTTTTTAAAACAAATACTATATTATTAAATGATATAATATTCTTAAAAATATAAGGATTAGACAAAGGACTTATATAATGATAGATATGTCATTAATTAACAACTTTAGGTTTTTATGGCATTTTATAGTAAGTATATAAACCATTTAATATAAAAATACAAGAAGACGTTGTAAAAGTTAAACTATTTAACTAAGAGTTAAATCTAAAAGATAAGGTTAATATGGTGACCTAAACTAGTCTAAAACTTATTTGTTGAGAGTATTTAGAAACATACCCACCTTATCCTAGAAATAAAACCATTTTAAGCCATTATAAACCTAAAATTATTTTATAATAAAATAATATTTCAAGCTTTTCCTAAAGTGACCCTCACCTCTCTTATAAAAGGGTACTTCCCCTTCTCTCAAAATCACACATCCAAATTCAATTGGCTCAGAAAAAACCTACTCAAATATCCTCCCCACTACTATCAAATCAACCTAGAGTCCTTAATTTGATCATAAGACAACTTAACAATCCCTTTTGATCAAATCAAAAGGAAGAACCTGAAGAAGAGGTAATTACTTTATCACCTCTTTGAAAGTTCTTTTCTTCTTCAACTTCATTTTTCATTGATTTTTTCCATACTAAAATAATATATCCAGAACCTTATACAAACTTATATGTTATTATAAATATTTTACCACCATATTCATTATTCTATCCATCCTATTAATGAAAAAGTCACCTTATGTGCGTACGTACGGCTTTCTGTCTGCACATCGTGTTGTAGTTTGTTATTCAACACATCATTATTTGGATAGGGATAATAATGAGTATAATTGATTTAAATAATAAATATAACATGTTAATTATTCTTTATATATAATATACCATCCAATTACATACAATTTCACCATAAATAGAATGATATGATCGCTCGTGCGTGTGTACGGCTTACCGTCTCCACGACGCGATGAGATTCATTTCCACATTAACCATTTAATAATGATTATAAATATATATATTATTAATGAGTATGTAATATATGACATAATAATGATTCCGAATATATATATATATATATATATTTATTTATTTATTTATTTATTTATTTACATATATCGCATTCACTTACATCCATTCAATATGATATGAAAACGAAAACGGTGTTTATGCGTATGTACAGCCTAGCATCTCCATAAACAGTGCTTTCCATTTCATATATATATCTATTATACATATTTTTATTATAAATATATATGATTCATATATAGTGTTTTATATTCTGGAATCAATTAAATCGTGATATAAGTTATAAGATCAAGAATAACAAGTTAAAACATGTATGATAAAGAAAGTGATTATTAAACGAAATGTTATTTTAACATAGAAATTATTATTATATGGGTAGTATAAAGACATAAATTTTTCATGTATGATATAATAAATATGAATATGGTTCTGTTATAATTTAATAGCATACTATGGTCATTATACAAGAGGTTAAACGTACCCTCGACCAAAGGAAAGTACAAGGTAAGGGTTAATTCCTCAATCTCATTGTTATCCAAGATTGTTTCTGTGTAAGTATTTATTGGGACATTTTTATCATCCATGTCCATGTTTCATAAAAAAAATTCAAAATGAATATTTTATGGTTTTTTGGAAGATACACTTTATCAAGATCAGTATTTTAAATGTTTTAATTATTTATTTTTCTAAATATTTTCAAATAATTTCCATGTTTTAAAAATGATTTTAAAGATTTATTTATATGGAAATGATTGTTTTAAAATTTTAATTCCTTTTATAAGTTTCAATGTGGTATGGGACACTTTGATTCAAAAAACTCTTTTAAATGACTTCCTTTATAAATGTGTAACTTTAAAATGATTTCACAAAAAGGGATATTTCTCTCAAGGAGTATTACTGGTCATTTTCAACATTGTCAATATCCTTTAGTGGATATTATACTTGATTGAGGTTAATTTATTATAATAAAATCTACCATATTGTATTTAATGAGTTATGATATGTTTCACTATGTATGTGCTATTTTTATACCATTCATGGTTTATAGTTAAAGTATTGACATATTTTATGCTAGTTTAAATTCAAATATTTTTGTTAAGTTTCAAAATTTCCATATGAGGAATAAATTGGACTTAGTAAGTGACAGGTGGAGCCTTCTATAGCTCCTCAATGCATCAGTATGTCTCATGAAATAAATTAGTGTCTTGGAACACGGCTTGGACAAAATTTTATCTTTAGTCTTGGCATGAGGCCTTAACTGTGAGGTTATGATGTCTGGCATTATGCATTCCCTCATTATGAGATTAGTTATTACATGTGATTATTCAGCTAGTGGAATATTCATGCACATGTTTATATGGTAATGTTTGATTTATTTTTTCCATATTATGTTAAAGTTTATGTTTAAAGCCTTTTGTTTTTATTACACATCTTTCCTTAAAAGTTTATAGAGTCTGCTAAATTATTTACCCTTACTGTGCATCTGAGCTCACCCATTTATTATGTTTTCTTCCCAGGATTCCAAGATGTGTATTATGAATGATATGTAGGGATAATATAGGGGAATAATAGCGTTCTCAAATTATTATTATTTTTATGTTGTAATGTGTAATGTAATGTTCATTTATGTAATATATTTGTCAAGACTACTAAACTGATCAGTCCTTCGGGAATTGATTTCTGGTAATCATTCCAATGTATTAAAATAATGCACCAGCTCTGGGTAACTGGGGTTGGGGTGTTACAAGAATTACCCACATAAGAAATGAATTTAAATAAAGAAGTAAATATTGTATCCAATAAAAACTTGTGGAAAAAATTATTAAAATAGGCATAAGATCTCATCCATATCTAAAACTATAAAATATAAAGAATCATAGTTAATAGGAAACTCTTATTCTTTATATAATTTTAAAGGATATTAGAAACCCCTCTTTACTCCCATATCTATATAATTATTTAAATTAATATATATGGAATAAAGGAAATACATTAAATGGGGAGCTAGTAAAGTATTGTAATCATTTTTTATAGAAACAAAATAGGTGTCCATCATGGTTTCACACTAAATAATATCAACCATGGTGAAGAGTTGATGAGGTTAATCCCTTGTGGGGGATCTAGTATGATGAAAATCTTTTCAGTTTTGTTATTCCAATAAGTCTATATTTTTTTACAATATACTAGAAAAAAATTAGGTATTCTAATAACACTTTTTACTCTTGTTTTTATTATGAAAAATATATTTACAATAGGGGATTGTTGGTTGATGTATTTGTTAAGAGAAAGTGGATGTTTTATACCTTGATCTATAATATTTGATGTGTTTGTTTAGATGTGTTCCAGATTGACATTTCTTGATAAATCTATTTAAAACATCCCTAGAAATGAGAAAGTGAAAGCAGTATCATATTCATGGGAATTTTTGGACAAGCTCGTCTTATTGAAGTATCGCTTTTTTTCTTTGCTAGGATTTCGCACATAGACTTATATATGATTAACAAAATGATCTTGGTTAATTTGTATGTGGTGTCATCATTCTATCAATAATAGTTAAAGGGTATAATTAAGATTTAAATATTTAGAAGATATTGATTCTAAATGATATATTTTTTTCTCTATATGACCTTTTCCTTAATTATAAATAAGGGGGTAAAATAGTTATCGAGTGCACATATTAACCTATAAATAATTTATTGGTGTTATCAACCAACAAAAATTGGTGGATTAGAGTTCTCGTGAATATAATTTATTTATTTTTCAATAAGTGGAGTTGTTATTATATGAAGAAGATGTCAGTATGTATTGTGACTTTGTGACAGTTTAAGTTGATTATTTCCATTGTACATGGTAGATAAATAATTAAGAGGATGGAACATCTATTTGAATAACTTGTGTAACAAGATTCAAGTAGGCTACAAATGTGATTATTTATGTGATTTTCTTAAATATAATGAAAAATACTGATAATGATAGTGTTTTTATAACATTTTATGGAATATGGTGGTTTCTAACTAGTGGAAGAGGATTAGATTTAATATCAGGGAGTAAAAAAGGCTAGATGGTTATAATAAATATTATCCAAGTGAGGGATGAATTGAGTGAGAATATCCATCCATTAAAGGAAGAACCATTGTATAAGTTTTAAAATTAATTTTATTTTATTGAGTAGTATTATAGATAGATTAAAGTATCTCAAGTAAATAATTTTATTAAATATTGAATTTCAACACTTAAGTATAAATATACCTAAGTCCTTAGATATTTGTAAGATTCATTAAGAATTTATATATGATTCTCTTTTGTCTTTGGGTTGAAATTTTTTAAAAGGATACATATCTATGTATGAGTCAATCAAGACTTGGTATGAGTCATTTGTAATAAAATTCAGGATTGTGTATGAGTATTTGAAGACTATGCATGAGTCATTAAGAGATGTGTAAGAGTCATCTGAGGTTGTTTCAAAAGTAAACTATATCTACATAAAAGTCATTGGAATCTATGTAAGATTAATTATTAATTGTGTAGGATCCATTATCAAATGTGTTTATAAGACCTATGAATGATTCATTGAAAACATGTGTATAATTCATTGCAATTGCTAACTCTATAAGAGTAATTTACTTAATGAATTTTAGAGTTTGTTGAGACATGAATTTACTGAGATTTCCAAAATTGATGTTGAATAAAATAAAAATAAATAATGTAATAAATTCAGATTAATTAAAATGATGTACAAGTTGATATTTATGGAAATAATGTAATAAATTATTTTTTGATTCATGTTGATATTTCAAAATCAAACTAAATGGAATTTTGATCCAATATGGTGTGTCAAGATGAGACCCACCTGGAAATTGGGAATGTTCCATGTCACAGAGGTGCATGTTTCCATGCACAAGTGGTGATTTAGAGCATAAGAAAAAGAGATAATTTTATAGAGAATCAAAATGAGGAAATATCCCAAGTCTTTTGGGATAATTGACCTGAAATTTAAATGAGAATAAAAATAGGAAATATATTCTAGTTTGAAAAAAAGGATCACTTATGACTGAGATTAACTGAGTTTCCAAAATTCCATTTTTGAAACTAATATTCACTATAACATTTAGTGAATATAATATATACAAGTGATAAATAAGATTTTGTAAATAATTTGAGAACTGGATACTGGTCCCCTTAAAATACTTGTTGTGAATAAAATAGGAGAATCCAATGCATTGAGGATACACCAATGCATTGAAGAATAAGTTGAGGGAGGGACCATATTTAATTTGTGATGTTAAAGATCATAAGAGAAGGTTAGAAGAAGTAACCTCTTCTTTCTACATATAATATCACTATATCATTAGGACAACTAGTGATCAAGGCTTATAGATCCTATTAATTATACAGATGTGAGGACATAAAGGAGAACAAGGTCACATGCACACTACACTAGGAAGACAAGAGTGTTCAAAGACATATTCACAGAAGGTGTTTCAGAGGATCCTTGAAGAACTATCAATAGGTGGAATAAAGACACTATCAGGATAATTCTTGAATATTTTCAGAATATAGGTTACAGAGGAAGGATTTTAGTGTAAATAACCCATCGAGAGATAGTTGTTGTATTCACTACAGACTATTATTTTTAGAAGATTGTATTTTGGGATTTTTTTGAGATAGCGTTCATTTTTACTCAATGTTTTGTAGTATAGAAACTGGGTTATGTAACTTGACTTGAACCTAAAAATGATTAGTCTTTAAAGGCCAAAAATTATAAATCCCCATGTACATTTCTTTCTTATATCTATTTTCATACAAGAAACAGTATGGTAAAAATAGTGATTGGTTAAAAATCGTAATAAATCATATAGGTTTATTAAAAGATAATAATTCATAAAAAGAAAATGGACCACTGATTTACCCCCTCTGAATTTCAATGATCTCATCAGACCTAGGCACTATAAGGATTAGTGTATATATATATTTTATTTAATATAACATGTGTTTTTTAGACATATGATATAAAAAATATGAAATTAGATAACTAAATGACTAATAAATTAATTATTATAACCTAAAACATAATTAAAATATAAGAAAAAATCAAACATTGAAATTAAAAATATAATAAAAGTGACCTATAAAATCATTAAAGAATATTTATTTGTTATACACCATTTGTTACGGGCTGATAAGAATGTTAGAGATTATTTTTGAGTTGTTTTTGTGTTATTTGTAAGTAGTCGAGTGTGATTTTATAATTTCTAAGTGGTTTTCTAATGAAATTTGTAATTTTATGTAGGTTCCTAAAATGGCTAAGTGTGTATATATATAGGAGTCACATAATACAACTTATTATTCGTCTAGTTTATAGGTAATTTAAACTATGACAAAGTCTCAAGTTGTGTATGACTCATAGGACTCTGTATATGTGTCATTTAAACCAAAGTATGAGTGATTTAAAATATAAATAAGGCTCATTCATAGTTTCATATTTCATATGAGTGATTTTGTGTCACCATATGATTCATTCATATATCACTTGATATGTGTATGTGTTATATCCACAACTCGGTATCAGTTAACCAAGAATCCGTATGAGTAATTTATAAGACTGTGTATGGACCATTTTCATGAATTTTTATGTATGCATTAATCAATCTATATGATTCATTCAAGAAGGATCATGTAACTATGTTTGAGTCATTATCCACACGTTATTATTTATTTAGAGGTTGATACTTAGTGAAAATTTTTAGTTATAAAAAATGATATTCATGAGTTTTCTATAATTATTTATATTCAAAATAAATGATTCAAATAATGATGCAAGTATTTCTCTTCACTTATTAAACATAAAAATAAATCAAACCATCATAATTCAAACCAAGTTCAAAGGATGAAATTTTCTATTCATAGATCATGACATGATACTGTAAAAGTATATTTGAGATTTCACCACACTATAGAAGAGGTTCCACATCACAAAGGTTTATTCTCTCACGCATATGTGGAGGGAAATTAAAAAGTTTTAAATGATTTAGATTTTATGGATAATAAATCTATAATATGTTAATATAATACATAAGATATAAATATTTTCAATACTTAATGATATTTGAATAATGGCCTTGTCTTGTATTGAATGAGTTTGAATGAGAGAAATCACTTGTTGCCTAAAGTTATGGAATTTCCATAATTCATTATGAAATTTTTATTTTATACTTAGGGTGAATATAAAAGTTATAAATAAAGTGATTTTTTTAGAATTAATAACTCAATAAACCATTACTCTTCTACATTAGAGATCATCTATATTGAGGAGAGAGAATATCTAAATAAGATCGACATATGTTGTGTATGTTATTTTCTAAAGAATTTGAGGAATGTTGATTCTTTTGTTGATAATTTAAGTTATTTCTATAGAGTAAGAATGAGTTGTTTTCATACATGTATACTCTTATAAATGAAAGTATCTTCATGAATAAATGTTAGGAGAAGATGATGTGCATGTTTTAGTATTGAAAATATTCTACCATTCAAATTCATCTTAGAGGAATATATATTATTTGGTTATAAGGAATGTAGTGGAGTAATGAAGATATAATTCACCTTCAATAACATAAGAGTAATACTAAAATTTTCTCAGTTCCAATTTAAAAAAAATTCATACATCATATATAGAAAGTGGATGATACCATTCCCTTTAGAAGAAGTGGACAATACCAACTCAAACCTTGTATAATACTTGTACTACATTTCTGATCACTATAATTTTATAGTGAGAATAAAATTTTTGTATCAATAATATGTTATACATAGAAAGTATTAGGATCTCACAATTAGGTAAAACCTGGTAAAAATTTCATATTTACTATTTTTACTTATAATTTTTTCATATGGTTGAGGAATAGATTCTGCATAGTGTATCAAGACTTTATCTATAACAACTATTTAACTCAAAAGAATTAATTTTACAAAATTAGTTCCACTAATTCATCCCCCTTGATGTTATATATTTATTTATAAATTTTTTTCTACTCCCTTTATAAAATTTCATGTAAAAGTGCATAATTGTTGTGAGATACTCATGTTTTAATACTAAATATAATTTTTTAGCATTATTTGAATTAATCCAATCGATTAAATCAACTATTTTAACTACAAATATCAGTTTACATATCAAAATTTTATGTTTATTATTTTTTAGTATTCCTTTTTAAATTTTAAACATATCATTAGAAGTAAGAATTGGGAAATTAGTCCATTTGAATGGTCATATGGTCCACACAAGGACAAAATAATCTATGAAGAAACAGGGTCATCCATGAAGATTTAATTTATAAGATCAATCCACAAGTCCAAAATATTTTATTCTTCACCAAAATTTGGGGGGAAATATAATTCATCTTGGATAAAAATTTAAAATCCCAAATCCACCAAAAATGGGCCCAAATAATTCTATGAAGTCTATCCCACCATTCTATCATAGAATTAAAACCAACACACAATTATGGAATTTCTCCTAATAAAGACATTAATTAGAGATGATGATTTCTATTTTTAAATAAAATATATAGTCTTCCTACTTTTTATAGTAAATTATTTGGATTTAATGGCATCTTTATATTCAAAAATACATTCACATTTTGGCCTTCATAAAATTCTAGATTGAAATGGACATATTAAAATTGTTTAATCAAATTGCCATAACTTTGGCCAATTAAGTCCAATGACATCCAAATTTTTAGGTTAGACTTTAAAAATTAATATCAAAAACTTTTAATAAGACAATATCTCTAGATCCAGCTTTCTGGATGAAAAAATATGTGATCCAAGTGCAGGGGGAGATTTAGAATGCAAACAGTCCACCACCTTGGGCTAAAAATGCATCCCCCATCTCTCCTTCACAAGAGTTGGCATTTTAGAATAGATGAGGATAAATTTTAATGACTAAAGACTTCCCAAAGTCCTGGTAGGACCTTCCAAACTCATTTTTTCACTTGATAAACCCTTCCTCCTCTCTTTGTTTTCCTAATCTTTTGTGTTCCTTTCATTTGTAATCATATAAGATGTTTTCAATTTCAATAAAATCTGTTTATTCATAATATCATATAATCATCCACCCTTTCTTATAAAATATTAATTTTCTTAAAATAATTTAAATCACATTGAAACCCCTTCCCTTATTTTTCGTTCTCATTCAATCAGAAGTCGGTGTTTAATTCTCACCACGGTTCATGTGTGTGTCCAGTGCACAACTCTTTTCTTATATCATTATTTTCATTAAATTAATAATCCATCATAATAAACATATATAACCATATTACTATCAATATAAATGTATGATTAAATATATTATTGGGGTGAGTAATAATTTTGGGATTTTAAGTGATTGAGATATTTTTCTCATTGAGAATTATTTAGTTTAACATTATGTATGTTAAACATAAAATGTCAATGATTAATGACATGTTTTTTTAATGTGTTGATTCCATGGATTATTGGAACCTTAAATACACTACTATAAAAAATTAATGGTTGATATTATAACCCTTATTAATTTATGGATTGGATTAAATCCATAACACTTGGGTAATCTGATCAAAATTATCTTGTGAAGTGGGTGTTAATTTAATGCAATATAAAGCAAAGTTCAAGGATATCACAAAATTAACTCCCCAATTATGAACACACCCCCAATAATTATTTAATTGTTAAATCAATATTAATTAATCAATCATTTAATATAATCTCTGCAAAACCCCATTAAAAATATAAATTAATCAAAATAAATACCTCTAACATTTGTACAATCGTTGAGGATTAAACCCTAGTGTTTTCATACATATTAGCAGATCACTGGAACCTTGAGCAATCAATAGGCAAAAATTGACCTTTATTCAAATGAAACAATTTCCTAGGATGGTGCATTAAGTTGTTGGTAGTTTTTAATTTTTTTAAAACAAAACAAAAATAAATGAATAAAATAATCAAAAATTTGTTTTTGAAAAAAAAACACAAAGAAAAACCCACCTTCTCATAAAAATCATAAAAGGAAAAAAAACGCAAATAAAACCCCACCTTCCTCATCCATCAAAATTTATTTGAATGCCTTGTATCCTCTAAAATAATCGATCGGATCTATTTGGCCATGAAATTGGGTGAACTCTTCACCAACTTAGGAGGAACATTAAAGATAATAAAATCCATTAAGATCCAATAATTGTCTAACTAATTAAACTTAAAATGGACAATCCTAGGGAACAAACCCTAAAATAACTCACTACGCATGATATGAATTACCAACCTCTTATTAAAAAATATCCAAACATTAAGTCTGATTTTGAACTCAAAATTGTGTTTCATTCATATTTTACCTCATTTCCATGGGCTAGCCGATGAAGATCCACATCTTCATATCAAGGAGTTCCAATTGGTGTTCTTTACCAGGAAGCCTCAAGGGGTTTCTAAAGAACAAATCAAACTTCAATCATTCCCTTTCTCCCTATCTAACTCTGCCAAGTCGTGGCTCTGCTACCTACCTCCTAGTTCTATAACCACGTAGAATGACTTGAAGTGAATCTTCTTAGAGAAATTATTTCTTGATTCTTATAATGATTCTATTTGAAAATAAATAAGTGGTATCCATTAATTCTATAATGAATCACTCCATGAGTAATAAGAGAGGTTAAAAAATATTTTGGTTTCCTTCCCACATCACAAAATCCCTATCCAACTCTTAATCCAATACTTTTATAAGGGTTTATTGGATATGTAGTGAACTGTCATTGATTCCACAAGTGGTGGTGCTCTTATGGATAAAATTATTACAGCTACATGATATATCATAAGCAATATGGCTATAAACGTGCAACAATTCCACACTCAAGAAAATACTCAAGCCAAAAAAACTTTAAGAAAATCAATCAACAGAGCTCAAAAAGATGACTAATTGGATGAGTAAACATACAAGTCTTGTGAGAAAATGAGAGGTGGCTTCCAAATGCCCAAACACATCTTCTCCACGATCTCTATTCCCTAGACCTATCAATAATTTTTGAATATATAGCTTGCATGCTCTTCCAACTGACACATGTCACAACCTCAATAGGATCCAACTGATTCATCAATAAAAATGGACATCAATGCATTGTATTCTTATAGGAACACTGAACCTCCATAATTAGGTCAATTCGTTAGAAAAATCAACCAAACCTACTGTAAGTCCTTCTATTCTACCTTTAACCCAGTATTGAGGTATGTTAATCCCATTTATCATCCCCCTCAATCCCCTCCAGAAAACCCAAACCAATTCCAATATAGTCAAGGTGTTGATAACTTCCAACAAACTTATCCTTCTATCCCTCAACCTCAAAGGATAAATCCTCCTCTTACTCCTCCTAGATTCCACTATCCTAATGATCCTTACCAATTCCCAACCTAATACAAAAACCTTTCCAAGAACAAAAATCAAGGTAATATCAATTTAGGACAAGCCTTTTTTCCAAGAAACCATGGTAAAGTGCATTGGAAGATCTTGCATCCTTCCCCCATTTTAGCCTTAAAAACATTGAAACCTAAACTAGTCAACCTGCATCCCACCTTATCCAATAGAAACCATACAAGTATTCCCAACTCCCAACTCAATAATTCCCTAACCCCATCGGTAATGTAAGTGAAATTTAAATTAGATTGGGAAAGAAAATTTATATGCCTCATTATGATACATCTAACTCTCTTTTAAATGGTGACTTGGAAATTGAAAAGAAAAAGAAACCATAACAGGAACCAAAATCCACTCCCTCGCCTCCTTCCATTCCTCTAAAAAACCCAATTCATTTTCCTCAATCTATATCAAATCCAAGGAAGTCCTTTGAAATTGATATGGAAATGGTTGACATGTTTAGACAGGTTGAAGTGAACATTCCCCTCTTAGATTACATCAAACAAATTATTATGTATGAAAAGTTTCTTAAGGATTTATGCACCCATAAGAGGAAATTTAGGACCTTTTAGAATGTTTTAACCGAGTATTACATACCCATGAAGTCCAAGGTCTCATGTACCTTTATGGTTCCATGCCAAATAGAAAGTTCAAACTATGATAATTCACTCATATACTTAGGAGCCCCAATAAATGTCATGAACAAATCCAAATTCTCTAACCTTGTTCAAGGTCCCTTACTCCCAAAAAGTGTTGTCATCTAGTTATCCAATCGAAGCACAACTAGTCTTGAGGGAATAATTAAGGATGTCCTTTTCAGACTCAGTGATCTTATATTCCCAGCTAACTTCTCTATACTTAACATAGAAGGTGAGACAACTTCTTGTCAATATTCTCTAATTCTAGTAACACCTTTCCTCGTTACATCTAAATCAAAAATTTATTTCCATGCTGGCATCATATCCATGGAATTTTGTGACTAACTAGTCAAGTTCAATATTTTTCAATCGATGAGATACCCATTAGAGAACCAATATGTATTATCTATCCATGATTCTAAAATCTCTCTAAGATTTTGTGGAATCCCAATCCATCATGTTCATCATGTTCTAAATATAAAAGAGATTTTTAATTTTTTTAACCTCATTAACCAAGTCATAAATGATGAAGTTAATATTGACATTACAAATGTAAACTCCATTTATCTAAAGGATCTTGAAAAATCTTTGGAATATCATCTCACCTCAGACATCCACTACTAAAACTTTAACGGTGATGAGGAAAATGAATTAGCATGCTCATTTGTTGATTCAGATCATATTATCCAATATTAATCATTTCCTATCCATGATTCTGACAGTTATGTTATAATGAGGTGAACCCTAAACCAATGTGTTTATCTTTTCCCATTGGGAATTAAGGTTGTGATATTTGTTCCCTAATTAATAAAGTGATCACTTGTGAGGTTGAAATTGACCATTATTTGGAAAAAAATTGATATAAAGGATATTTAAATTTTTATTCAGTCTTAAGAATCCACTGATCCTCATTATTTTAAATCAATAAGTCATGAAATAAATGAGTTTAAATCAACTGGGATCTAATACTCTAATTTCATATTATCTTGACCTTACATAAATTCACCATCATATTTGAAACATCTTCTAAAAATTGTAAGCAGAGAAAACTAACACTCAGTGGGATGCATAATACCACAAGTTAAAGACCAAAGAGATGATACTCACATTCTCTTTTAACCCCCATTGAATTATAATGCCAACAACAAGGAAGTGAAGAAATTATCCAATGAACAATCAAGCATCTCAAAGGAGAAGTTTTTCTGGAATCACACTGGAGTTGAGATAATATATTTTTCAACATCGGACTATGGTTAGTATAAAGAAACTATCTCACTATATAAAAAATAAATTCAATGATTCATGGGAGGAAACCCAAGTTTTATTCTACTTTTATGAAATTTTAATTTCTTTTTAGTTTTTCATTAAATAAAAAAGATTTTTTTATTATCTTGCAGGAAATGGTCATTTTTCAAATAATCACTATGATAGGACACGCATCTTGGGAACCACATCAACTTTCATTGGATCCCCAACTTCTACATTTAACCCACCATTTTATGGAGATGGAAATCCAACTAATCCAAACTAGGGTCACCACTTTCGCTTTAAATCTCTCTATATCCCCCTCTCTCTCCCCCTTCATTCCTCTCGTTCTCTATTTCTTTGTTTTCATCTCTCATTCTCATTTTTTACCACTTACTTCATTGAACATGTTTTCCCCGCTTTCTCTTTTGTGTGGGTGTGTATTTTAAAAAAACTAAAAAAAACTAAAAAAACTAAAAATATATTAAAAAAAGAGTCATAATGACTCACCATCCACTTTTGAAATTTTTTCCAACATTTTTGGGAGTCCAAAGACATGTTTCATCTCAATTTTTTTTTATTTTCATCATAAATATGGATAAAGAATCTTGTGTAAAAACAAAAAAAAAATTGATCTCTCAATTTTTTATTTGAAAAATGATTCTTCCCCAACTGTGAGGAATGACATTATATTTCATTCCAAGGTCACCTATGATCATATTTTAATTTTGTGCATTTTTTCACCCCTAATTGTGAGTATTGAGTTTGTGGATTGTGTATTTCAATTTCCTACTTTGGTGTTCATGAATAAGATCTAGTCATTTTCTAAACCACATGAAAATCATGATAGCCGGATAGCCTCCCATTTACCTTCCACTAATCCTACTTTTGAAAGCCCCTTTGATCCTATGAAAACATTTTCTTTGATATCCACATTACAAGACCAATACATATCCCACCCAACATCTGCATAGATTTTCATTGCATAATTTTTTAAAATTTAAGTATGGGGGAATAGATTTCATTTTGGGTTCCATTTCCATTATTTTCAATGAGTTATCATATTATTGAGGGAAAACATTAATTTTAGTGTAGGGGAGAGGTTTTAATTTACTGATTTTGAGACTTTATATTCATCTATGTAAATTATTAAATGTTATTGAAAAGTGTTTAAAAAAAATATGTTATTGAGAAGTTTTCAAAAAATAAGAAAAAACAATAAAAAGAATAAAAATGTGTTGTGTCTTGGGTGGGTTAAAAATAACTCTTACTCAACCTTTGATCTTGTTATAACTATTATAATTAGTTTTTTGAGAAGATAAAGCATGGGTTGGGAGATAAGTGTGAGATCTTTTTTAAGTTCAACTTTTGAAAAAATCTATAAAATAAAGAAAATAAAAAAAGGAACACTTATGTCATTGGGAGAATTTTTGTGTTTTGTAAATATTTTTTCCTCTCATCCCCTTAAAATTTTATTCCTACTTTATTTATTTCTTCAATTAATTATGTCCTTGTAAATATGTGTTTCTATTTCCTTCAATGTTTTGTTTCGAAATAAATTGTGCATTGTTTTACCCATGTTAGTGTTTTACCCCTATTTTCCACTCTTTTGGACATTAAATTTCGACTGTCCCATAGCCATAGAAAATCCCTAAAAAATACCCCTTGATTATTTTTCACTTTTGGATAGGTAATGTGAGCTGGGAGATCTTTCAAACTCTAATATTTTCACTTTTGGTTGGTGAATACGTGAACCTCTAGAAATAAATTTGTATCATCTTGAGAAGAGTACGTTTTGAGTGCCTAAATTTTCCATTTCTAATTTTAGAATGAAAAATGAATTGTTTTTACAATATTATATCTTAAAAAAATAATTGGTGGAATTTAGTATGGATGAAATATTGTTTAAACCTCCCCTAATTGGGGAAAACAAAATTTCAATATTTTTTGGAAAGTGAGAATGATTTTTTTTATGTTTTTATATTCATTGTACTTGAGGAAATGTATAAAACTAGGTGTGGGGAAGTTTATGTTATTAATTTATTCCTAACGTTTTTTTCTACTTAATTTATTAAATTTAATGTAAAAGTGCATAACTGGAGTGAGATACTCATGTTTTAATATTACATATAATTTTTTAGCATTGTTTGAATTAATCCAATTGATTCAGTCTACTATGTTCATTATAATTCTCACCCTACTTATAAAAATTTTATTGTTATTGTTTCTTATTATTACTTATTAAATTTATAGCATATCATTAGAATGAAGTATTTTCCAATAAGTTCATTTGAATGGTCATATGGTCCACACAAAATGGATAAAATAATCTATGAAGAAACTGGTCTGTCTATTAATATTGAATTTCTAAGCACAATCTAGAAGTACAGAATAATTTATTATTCACAAAAAGTATAGGGAAAATAAAATTCATCTTGTATAAGAGTTTAAAATTCCAAATCCACAAAAATGGTACCAAATGAATCTATAATGTTTATCCCACCATTATATCTGGGAATTAAAACCATCACATAATTATGGACTTTTCTCATTATATAAACATCAATTCAAGATGATATTTTTCATTTGGAAATCCAAGATAGAGTTGGATGACTTTATATAATAAAGGATTTTTACATTATGTAATCTTTATATTCAAAAATCTATTCATATTTTGGCCTTCGAAAAAGTCTGGATTGAAATGGAAATATTAAAATTGTTTAATCAAACTGCCATAACATTCACTAATTAAACCCAATAGTCACTATATTTTTAGGGTATATTTTCAACAATAATATATAAAACATTAAATAATATAGTATCTATAGATTTGACTTTCTGTATTTTCAAATTTGTGAGACAAGTGGATGGGAAGATTTGGAATGCAAACAAGCCACCACTTTGGGATATAAATGCATCCCCCTCCTCTCCTTGCAAGGATTTGGAATTTAATAATATAAGTGGATACATTGACATGACCAAATCCTTGAAAAAGGCTTGGAATCACCTTAAAAACTCAATTTTTCATTTGAGATACCTTTCCTCCTCACTTTTTTTCATGTTCTTTTTTTTGTTTTTTTAAAGGTCGGGGTCGAAGCCTCATTTTATTATTTAAAGCAAAGACCTCTTTCGACTGGGTAGAGGGAGACCCATTACATAGCCTGAAGTCACAAGGCCAAGTGGCTTGAATAATAGGCTTGAAAGCCCATGTTTTTGGCCCAAAGGGCCCCTCGGTGAATAGTACTACTATAGTACCCGAGCTACTACATTACCTGCTACAGTACCACCACCGCCACAGTTTCTGCTACAGTGCCTCCGCCACAATAGTGTTGTTGCCGCTACCGTTCCACCGCTGATACAGTACTGGAAATTAGTCCCTACATGGATTTGATCCTGGGTCTTTTAGATGCTAAGCAGGAGCATGTACCACTAGGGTACAGGCTCATTGGCACATGTTCTTTTGTATTCCTTTCATTTGTAATCACCTAATCTATTTTCAATTTCATTTCAATTTTAATCCAAGTTTGTTTTTAATATTATATTTTAATCATCCACCATTAGTTATTAAATATTAATGGAATTAAAAAAAATTATATCAAGTTGAAACTCCTTCCCTTCTTCTGTATTCTCATTCAATTAAAAGTCAATGTTTAATTCTCAACACTATTCATGTGTGTGTTCGGCGCACAACTCTTTTATTATCACATTATTTTCATTGTATTTATAATTCATCCCTATAAAATATATATAATAATATTATTGTCAATATAAATGGATGAGTAAATCTATCATTAGTTTGAGTAATAATTTGGGGATTTTATTTGACTGAGATCTTTTTCTCATTGAGAATTCTTTAGGTTAACATTGTGTATGTTAAACTTAAAATTTCATGAATTAATGACATGTTTCATTTAACGTGTGGATCCCATGTAATATTGAAACAATAAATACAGTACCATAAATAAGTAATTATTTATATGAGAACGTATATTAATTTAAGTCTTGGATTAAAGCCTTAACACTTTGGTATTTCAGTCAAAATTATCTTGTGAAGTGGGTGATAATTTAATGCAATATAAAGCAAAGAAAAAGGATATCACAAGATTAACTCCCCAATTATAAACTCACCACAATCATTATTTATTTGTCAAATCAATCATCATTAATGAATCACTTAATCTAATATTTGAAAAAAAACTCATTAAAATACAAATCAATCAAAATAAATTGACTATAAAATTTATTCCATCACTAAGGATTCGACCCAAGTACCACTATACACAATAACAGAGAAACGGATCCTTGAATGGTCGATAGGTGAAAATCAGTCTAGATTCACCCCTCTCAATGGTACCCTAACTAATCTAGGATCATTATGTGGTACACTACTGCAAATAAAGGTTTTAAAAGTGTCAATAAAGGTTTTTATCAGCACTTAAAAAGTGCAATATTACGAGTGATGTTAAAAGGGGGGTCTTTAACAATGCTAAAAAATCACTATTAAAGGCACACTTTATCAGCACATTTTTAGCATTGTTAAAGGGTTACTTTAATGGTTCTTTTTATCCTTGTTAAAGGGTGCCTTTAATAGATCTTTTTAGCACTATTAAAGGGTTTTTTTTAATAGCGCTAAAAAAAGTTCTGTTAAACAATCTGGTAAGAAAATTAATTTTTTCTTGACCCCCTTTCTCAGTACTTACAACCCTCTTTTTCAGTGATTTCTACTACTCATCTTTCATCACACACTCCACCTATATTTCTTAGAACTAGAAGACTACACTAAATAATTTTTCATGCCACGATTTGATCCTCAGACCTCCATTATGCGAATGAATTCTATTTACCATTATGTCATGCGTATTTTGTTGTATATTAGATGACTTTTCTATTTATTTGTATATATTTTCAAATGTCTGATATATATATACACATTTATATTTATTTAAATATATTATATACTAATATCCATTTATATATATAAGAATATAAATATATATGTGTGTGTGTGTATTTATTAATACACACAAATATGTATATAAAAAAGGTATATATACATATGAATGCATTTTAATAAGGTAAATAAAATGGATAATTTTTTACATTAACTAAAATGAATAATAAATATTTATTTTATATATTTAAAAATAAATTTCTATGTAAATATATTGATATATGAATTTATAAAAGTGATTTATTAAAGGTAAATATAAACCAAATATGCATATATTTAATTATAAATAAAACTACATTGTGAAAAATGATGAAATTTCAAAACCATAATATCAATATGAATGTAAGACCTGAAAATAAATTCAGTCCCCACTAAAAATAGGCAATAAGACCCCCTTAAATGATGCTGAAATTCCATATAATTTTAGAAGATTGGGGTACCCCGACAAAAAAATCAGTTTTGGAGGTCTTATGGGCCTTTTGGGCCTCAAAACACATGAAATAGGTTTACCTCTATCACCAAGGGTATAGAGATTATCGTAGGATTAAATTTGATATGTGTTAGAGCCCAAAAAGATACTTGGATCAAAGTTATATCTTTTTGAAGTTTGGGTAATGTTTTCCACTTATTTTAGATTTGCTAATAATTTTTTGATTTTTCTATCTTCCAATTGATATTAAATGACTATTACTCAATAATAATTAGAAAGTTATTGACTAAAAATATTTTTTTAATTATTTTATAAGACATTATCACTAACTATCTTATATATTAAGTTTAAATTTTTATTTACCATATCTAAAACATATTCCAAAAATATATATTATATTTATATCAATAAAAATATATTAATATATTTTTTTATTTTTTTTAATGAAATGTATTTTTTTTTGAAATATACCTTATATCGGTGCTAGTTAAAAACTGATGATAAATTAGGGTCTTTATCAGTGCTTGTAAAAAATGCTAATAAAGGGGTGGTCTTTATCAACACTTTTTTAGTGATGTTAATGATCCTATTTAATAGCACTATAAAAAAGATTTGTTAAAGGGGGCCCTTTTTCATCACTTTTAGCTAGCACTATTAAATCCCTAATGCTGGATAAAATCAGTTTTTAGTAGTGGTATTAAATAAAACTAGTTTCCCATAAGATCTTACCCTATCTAAAGTCCTTCATTGAGAGTTTAAACATAGTGAAAAATAGTTTATTTGAGATTTTTTATGGGAATAAATTTCATAGATGGAAAAACTTGATGTTACCCTATTTTATTTCATAAGGAATCGAGGTTAGTGATGTGGTTACTATCTGATTTACACCTATTTCAATATATTCTCCTTTTTATTTCACTAATAAGAGAATTATATAGGTGTATTGGAAAGCTAAAATGATATATGATCATACTTTTTAGACAAGTTGGAAAAAAGTGATGGGGATTACAATAGACAAAGAAATATGGGGACAAATTGAGATTATGTACAATGGAAATTTCAAGATCAAGTAAATCGCGCTACATATTTAGAGTGATAATTTTAAAGATATCCGGATGGATGAAGATGTGATTGTTGATAACTATTTTAATAGTGTGAATGAAATAGTTAGTAATATTATAGGATTTAGATATAAGCTATATAATTTTATAATCATTAAAAAATTAATGAAAAATATTCTAGAAATATTTTATCCAAAGGTTTTAGATATTAAAAATAGAGAATACCAATCTCTAGATGAGTTAAACTGTAACAACCCGAGATTTTATGAGAATTATTCTTTTTAATTTCATTGATGTCTTGTGTTGTACGCTACACCGGAATTATCTTGTTCTATATGAAACGCCGTATTAGCTTTCAGTATACACAACCCGATTCTTGGCTCGTGTTACACACAATTTCAAGGTTGTTTTTTGGAAATTATTCTACGAAACATTAAGTATAGATTTCTTTTAATGTATAAATGAAATAAGTTTTGATTATTTTATACGCAACACCAAATGGAGCTTTCACTACACGTTGCCCTGACTTTTTTGCATTACATGAAAACAAGACCTTCCTCGTTTGTGTGTGTAGTACGCAATACCAAGTTTCACTAAACAAGATATTATTATAATATTATTATGAACTAGCCATTATGAATAGTAATACCCACTTTTTGAAATTTTATAAATTTTAACTTTCAAAATGGACTTCATTTTTGGATTCGGAATATCGAAATTAGCCTAGGGTGAATTTTTGGTATTTTTCTGAAAACTTTCAATTTTTGATGAATAGTGAAAACACTGGGTTACTATTTAAAACCCGAATTTTTATTTAAATAATTATTTATTTTATTTAAATTTATTTTAGGTCGAACTTGATACATAATACCTATATCATTTCAATGTAATTCATTGGAGTCATTTTATAATAATTTTAGATATATAAAACTTTAATTGAACTTTTCACCGTCTTTTACCCACCTCATAGGAGAATTTGGAAACTTACCTAAAACTTAATTTTACCACTTATGTGAGAGGATTTAGACTCATCTCCACTTTATCTTTGAAATAAATCAATTTTGAGCTATTATAAACCGAATATGACTTTATTATAAAATAATATTTTATGTTTTTTCCAAGGTGCCCCTCTCCTCCTTTATAAAAGGGCACCTCCTCCCTCTTCTCTTTACAAAATTTTGATCATTCAAGCTCGGAAACACCCTGCACATTTCCCTTCTAAACATCCCTAGAAACATTATAGAGGTTCTGGTCTTGTCAAAAGACCAAATATAGTGCCTAAAGACGATGCTTAAAAGAGGTGTGTCGAAGAAGAGGTAATCTCTTCTACCGATTATTTCAAGTTTTCTTTCTTCTTCAAATTCATCTTATTTAGTTGTTTCATTATAAAGTAATCACATAAGTATCACTAATATAATTATATGTTATTATAAATATGAAATAACCCCATTTCACCTTTTATCCATCCTACAGAAAATGAAATCACCACGCGTGCGTACGTACGGAATACCGTCTCCACACTGTGGTGTAATCTGTTTTTCCACCACCACCTTACTTGGATGGGTATAATGGTGTAAATAATAAATATAGTTAGTTATTATAGCATCATACTAATTCTGAGATATTATATCATCCACTCCAATTCAATTCAATAATTTTGGGAACGATATCATCGCTTGTGTGTACGTACGGATTATCGTCTCCACGATGCGATGAGATTCATTCTCCATGTTAACCATTAAAGAATGATTATAAAGTATATATAATGAATAATAATGAAATATATTACATGATAAAGATACTATATTTATATATATATATATATATTTCATCTACTTACTTCCATTCAAGTCAATAAGGAAAGGAAAACAGCATTCATGCGTACGTACAACCTACCGTCTCCATGAACGGTGAATTTAATTTCATTTATCTATCTATTATATAGATATATATACTGAATATATATTATATATAAATCATGATTTACATTTTTTAAGTAATTAAATCATGATATAAGTAATAATATTATCAATAACAACAAGTCCAATCACGTACGATAAATAAAACGATTTTACCCAAAACACTTCTTTAACATGGAATTTAGAAAAGAAAGGGTAATATAAAGTCATAACTGAACCATATATGATATCATAACAATGAATATGATTATATAATAACTCAATGACATTATTTAAATCATTATATAGGAGTTTTGGATACGTACGAAGCATATCAGACCTAAGGTAAGGGATAACTTTTCCAATCTCGTTTTTATCCGAGATTGTTTATTCATAAGTATTTACTGGGGTTATATTTATCATCAATGTCCATGTTTTCTAAAAAGGGTTTCATGTATTTTTAAAGTATTTTTTACACATTTTTTACTTTTAATACATGGTATGTAAGGAATCTTTATTTTTTTTACCATATGAGGTACTTTTTGACTTTTCTAGAAAAAGTACGAGAAGAATGTTTTTCTTAAATTATATGGAATGAATGGATTTTTACAGTTTCATAAATACATATTTCAATGAAAATTCCTCTAAAAAATTTCATGATTATTTCCAAAAAAATCATTTTTTTTAAATTTCATGGCATTTTGAGAAAATAAAATGATTTTGAAGAAGAAAGGATATTTTCCTCCAGAATTCATTTCAAGTGTTTTA
The DNA here is from genome assembly GCA_963277665.1 of Viscum album. Classification (NCBI taxonomy): domain Eukaryota; kingdom Viridiplantae; phylum Streptophyta; class Magnoliopsida; order Santalales; family Viscaceae; genus Viscum; species Viscum album. Next base: position 945,069,281 of record OY728129.1, read on the forward strand.
TTAAATCTATTTTCCATCTATGATGGCATTATTTAGTGTGTTTATGTTTCTAGTATAATGTCTCTATTGTTTAAATGTTTTTATTTTTCTTATGATTAAATTATATCCATTTCATTTATCTGGATTATGTTATTATGGGATGAGGTTTATGAAACCCATTTTATTCTTTAGATTATGATGAATGATTTATGTTTATGTTGTGGCACACATAAGAATGATTTAATTATGAGATGGGTGGTACATATATATCCCTCTAATTAATTGGGTAAATATTTATATCTCATGATATAGACATGGCTGGAATGGTAAGTTAATCCAGTCCAGTGATACAGGACTGGAACGAGGAGTGAACTCGATTCAGAAAGGAAATTTGTCCACTAAGATGGTCTTGGTAGCAATGCCTTGTCTACTATGGAAATTATATCATGTTATTAATGGTTTTCCACAATTAAATTTTTTATTCACATGCTATTTTATCATGATTAATGTTCCATTATGATCTATGCCTTACGTACTACCATGTTTTATTTCATTGCTCAAGATTATGATGTTTAAATATTATGTTCTTGTTTTTAAGTTCAAATGTATATTGTTTGTTTAATTTTATCTTTTCATAACCTTAATGAGAATTTGATCTCACCCTTTATATGTTTTCTTTTCCCCAAGATATAAAGAAAGGTTTTAGGTAAGAAAAAAGGGAAGATCTTTATGGGAGATGTTGAAGATCTTTCACCAAAATTAGAAGATTATATTCCGAGTTTCCAAAGACACTAAACTATTACGTTCTTTTCTTATTTGTTTTTGTTATGTATTAGGTATTCCGAAAAAATAATGTAATGTCCATGTAAGTCAATATTGGGTCTCTACATACACAATAACCTTTGTAGTTATGAGATGATAAAATTTGTAGTTTTTTGGAAGAGGTCTATAGAGGATATCACATTTAAAGCTATGAATATATTGAATATTAAAGAATATGAGGATAAATATCTATGTGATTCTAAAAAAGACAATTAGAGTGATAAAAATACTAAATAGCTTATGGATTTTGCCTCCAGAAATATTAAAAGAGGTTAGGTAGAAATCCCACGTAGAAAATTTATGTATGAAGTATTTGGAAACTTTGTACGTTAATACCCAATAATAAATAAGGGTGTTGAGTATAATGAGGAAAAATATAAATATAATCCTTGGATACTATTTAAATATAAATCATTTAAATAATAATATAGGTATGATAAATACATAAGAAGAAAACAAATAAGAAATAAGATAATAATGTTGAGTAAAGAGGAATAAATGTGTTCTTCCTAAAGTAGAAAATAAATGGAATATTATGCTATAAAGGATACCAATTTCATGGTGCATGTTGAGTGAAAATAAGACGGCTCAAGTAGTGAAGAAGAATAATGATAAAAAACCTATATAAAGCACATTTTGAGACTTAAAATTGAGGTATTTATTAATAAAAACAATCAACTAAAAAGGGAATTTAAAACTCTTCATAAAGAAATTAAAAGGCTAAAAAAGTTGGGGTGATATTCATAGTGTCTAAAATGGTCACATTAATTAGTTTAGGCTTCTCAAAGTGATAGTGGTTGAGTAAGAAAGGATTATAAGGTGATTTGAGAAAAATATTGTCATTGGAGAAGAATAAATCAATCTAACGTATTCAAGTTATCTTAATGTTGATTAGACCCTCGGTAAAATGAAATAATATTATTAAAATTTTGTTTAATTACAGTTTGAGTCATATAAATCTAATAAAAATTATTATAACCATATTTAGGTAAAATCTACACAAGTTATATTTGAAAGTATCAAATTTATTTTAGCTAATAGTATAGGCCCTAAATACCAAACTAGGAAAACCTGGTTTGATAAAACCCCTTGGAATATAAAATCTATAGAAAAGGAACTATATAATTATCAAAAGAAAATAAATAATTAAAATCCAAGATAAAATTCTAAAAATTTATAGATAAAGTATGAATAATTTCATAAACAGACATAATTGTTTCAGAAGAGAACTGGATTCAAAATCTATTATTATTATTATGGAAGTTATAGAAAAAAATAATATGGTTTATAATAAAATATATATCTTCATTGGAACCAATTAAGGCATTAATTATGGGGAAATATATCCTAGAAATAAATGAAAAAGCATTGAGAGGAACTAAAATGTGAATGGAAAGAAACCCATGGTACCCAACCAAAATAGGTTTGATGTGCTTGAGGAGATTTGTGGAAGATGTGATCAAAATTTCCACCATATAGAAGAGTTTATAACTATGATTCCAAGTAAAAAAATAATATTTTGTTAAATTAAATAAGACTCAATATAAAACCAGGGTTGATAAATCACTTATTAATTAAGATGTTCCCAAATCCAATAAGAAGAGAAATATTTTGATACTTGATAGTGGTTACTCATCACAATTTATAGGGGATTCTAAGGACATGAAAAATATTGAAGATCATCTTAGTGGTATTTTTACCTTTTTTAATCAAATCTCTTTGAAGATCATGGAAAATGGGTCATCATAAATTGATCCACACATGTTGAATTCATAGGAGGTTTTAATTTTTTATAGACTCTAGAATAGTTTGTTAAGTGTGGGTCAACATTGTGGTGAGGGTAATGAGATGATTTTTAGGAAAAAAAATAGAATAGTTAAAATAATTAAATATGAAATAATTATCAAAAAAGAGGAAATAAATAGTGGGAATATTTTTTAGATAGGTGACCCAAGTAATTCATTCTATAACAATTCCAAATAATAAAATAATATTTGGTATAGATGACTTGTCCATCATAGCCAAAAGAACCAAATAAATTTTTAAAAATACATTTTTTGAGAAAACTACCCTAGCTTATCAATTATATATATCTTATTGGTATACATGTTAATGAGATAATATGATCCATGTAAATAATAAAAGAGTAGAGATGCAATCAACTAGACCACTTGAGTTGATTCACTCGAATCTATAAGGACCCCTGAGACACTGGTCCACTAGAGATGACTTATATTTCATTACATTCATAAATGACTATAAAATAATCATAATATTGTTTCTAAAGAAACACAATTCACACGTAGTGAAAATATTTAATGTATTTAAAAGATAAGTTGGAAGATAGCTTGGTATTCAAATCAAAAGGATATGGAATGGTAATGGTAAGTAATTTACTGGGACTAGTTTTGAATAATATCTTTAAAAATATAGAATTATGAACCAATATAGCACCCCCTACACTCTTCAACAAAATGGGGTTATTTAAAGAATGTAGAGTTGTATTTTTTGAAATGGGATGAACAATGTTCTCTATGTTTGAAAGAGAAATTTTTTTATAGATATAAGTTATGCACATAAATAATATGGTCTTACTAAGAAAAAACTCAAATCTTAATTCATATTAAATATAATATGAAAGGAATCCAAAAATATATATATTTCAAAGTCTTTAGAATCCCCTTCATTATTAAGCTTAAAGACTCAAATTTGATAATGTTTGATTTGAAGGTCAAGGAGGGAATATTTCTTGGGTACCTAACAAATAAAAAAGGTTTTAGATGTTGGAATAAAATACTTCAAAAGTGTTTGACTATTATGATTCTAAAATAATTGAGAATAAACATAAAAATAATGATACATAAGTGGTAGATTTTAATTTTTCTACTGAATAATGAAAGAATATTTTTGAGAAAACTAGAAATGGGTAGCCTAGAACTGAAACACTTATACTGAAACTGACTCAAAACTGAACAATGATGAATATAAGACTATTGATAATGTAAAATAGAAGTACTAAAGGATGATAAAACATGTGAAGAAAGAAAATATCCTTAGAGGTCAGTCTTATCCTGTACAAACTAGAATAAACTTGAGTTGTGAAAATAAAATAGCACTAATATCTCAAATAGAATCATAATTAGTGGCTGGAACTATCAATAATGAAGAGTGGATTGGATATTTGAAAGATGAGATAGATCAAATATAAAATAATGTCACTTGGGATCTCATCCTTTGACTAGATGATAAGAATTTTTTTGGAACCAATTGAGTGTTAAGGAATAAATTTAATGATAAAGGGGTAAACACAAGGAATGAGGTCATAGTTGTTTGTAAAGGACACTCTTGAGTAGAAGGGGTTTAATTTAAAGATAACTTTTCCTTATTTTAATGGATAGCTTCTATAAAAATTAACCTAGTCATTGAAAATTATAGGAATTATATAATTTACCAAATAGATGTCAAATTTTCCTTCTTAAATGGTGAGCTAAAAGAAGATATAAATATTAAGCATCTTTAGAGACATCAAGAATACCCCCCCCCCCATTATTATTTGGATGTGTTTTCAAAGAAGAGGATTATGAAAAACTCGATATCTTATCTATTTTAATTCCATTTCTAGATTTATCAGAAAAAAGGAGATCAAAAATAAAATAAGTGGTTTCATGAATTGATGGGAATATCATTCTAAATACTCGACCAGAACTTTCTTATCAACAAGGGATTGAATCCCCTCAAAACCATTAAATAATCTTTTGGTGTAGTTTCAAGACATATATCTTATGAGATAGGTTGTGATTACATGTCTTGTGAGTAAATTTATGATTTTTCAATAGTTCAATATAGGATAACAGTAAATCCAAAGGGGTTATTGAAGTGGCCTATGAATTGTTTAAATAATTGTATTTGTTTTTATAAATTTTTTAGAGGCTATGGAGAGTGTTAGAATTTTTTTGAGGTATTTTTGAGTTTCTTGAAAGTGGTTAAGGATTTTTTTCTATGGGATCTGTGATTTTATAAAGAAATATGGAATTTTAGGAAGGAGATTAAAATGACTAAGTGTGTCTATATTTGAGTCATGAAAGATAATGTTTGAGTCAACTAGTATAGAGATTATTGAAAATATAACAAATTAATGGAATTTTTATGACTCATATGACTCTATATACAAGTAATTTTGACTAATATGTGAGTGGTTTCCATTATTTGTACAAGTCGTTCGGGATTTTAAATCTATGTACGAGTGATCCAGTGTAACTATATGATCCATTCAAAAGAGAACCTACCCTATACTTCTTCCATTTCTAAAACACTGTATGAGTAAATCAGAACTCTATACTAGTCATTTTTTAGACTTTTTATGAGTCATTTTCATGAATTAATATGTGTGTATTGGAACCAAGGATCTATGAGCTATAGAACTTGATTTTTATTTTTTTTAAATTTGGTTCTAGTGAGATCAATGAGGCTAACGACTAAGGATGATGATGTTTATGATGAAGAAGGATATTTGTATTGATGAAGAATGTTGGAAAAGATTGAATTGTTTTCTACTGGATGTTAAATTTTTGGGATTTAAATCCAAGGAACATAATAGGTTTTCACATAAAATCTTAAGTTACTCATATACATAGGTCCAAATAATCATTCTATTATGTTTATATGAATCGAATATGGATGAAGAATTCAAATAGTGGAGTCATGTGAATCATGGTAAGGGAGTAACATTATCTGGGGTGTAGAAGTCAAGTGATAACATAAAGACTACATGGTGGAGCTCGAGTAATTAGGTGTAGAAGTCATGTGGATGATATAATCATGAAAGGATCATGTGGTCATGTAAAGAGCTGGGAGACCACATATTTTCAAATGAATCTAGAAACATGGACACATGAATCACATAAGGGAAATTACATTGTAAATGATGTATGACTTATGAGATTGTATGATCCCAATATCAAAAAGAGTTTTTGAAGGAACTATTATGATTGATGTGGTTTTAGAGAGTGTTTAATCTTAAAGTAATATTGATATGTAGACATAGATACACATTCTAACACTCCAAGATTTCATAGTAAGTTATTTTCTTTAAAGTAATTGAATAGCTTGCGCTACACGCAACACTGAGCTTGAGCGCACCACGACTTAACAAACTAGCCGTTCAAAAAGAGGTTATAAATTTTTTTAACTACATTTTGAATTTTATATACTACATATAATTTTTACATCAATATTACTTGTTTCTTAGACATAATATAATAATAAATTCAATTTTTAAAATAAAAGAAGTATTTTTCATAAAATACAATTTTACCACCTTCTAATGGAGAACCCTTTTCAAATACAATATTTGAAACTTTTATATATTGAATTTGACAAAATAAACTTCTTATTTAGAAATAGTACATAAAAATATAGTTTGGATAAATTTTTAGTGTTTTTTTGATAACTTTCATATTTTGATGAATAGCGGAAAATACTAAATTTTAATTTAAAAAAACATTTTTAATAAAAAATAATTTATAGTGTTAAATCATACATTTGAATGGTTTTGAAGTATAATTATATTACATATTTATCATTTAATCCAATTTTGGTCATTGGAAGAAATTTTACATTTAAATTGGATATAAACACATATCAATCTCTTGATAGTTTTTACTTCTCAAAAACTCGCTTTCTGGTTTTGACAGCGGGAATATTTTTTTAATTATTCAATACAACTTATATGTTTTGAATTTGGTAAAATATAACTTATTTTTGAAATTAAAATATCAAAATTTCCTTTGGGTTAATCTTTGGTATTTTTCTAGAAACGTCCAATTTTTTATGAATAGTGAAAAACACTGTGTTATTGTTTTAAGACAACTTTTTATTTAAATAATTATTTTAAATTTAAATTTATTTTAAAGTCAAAATAGATACATAATACCTATATTATTCCAATGTAATTCATTTAAGTCGTTTTATAATAATTTTGGATATATACAATTTTATTGAACTTTTTATCATCTTTTACCCACCTTTTAGGAACATTTGAAAATTCGCATAAAACATAATTCTAATTCTTAAATGAATTGAATTAAATAAATCTAAGAGACACAGTTGACATTAGTAAATAAAATTTGGTTCAATAGGTTGAAAATAATTTTTCTGAATAGTTACTTTTGAGTTTTATTTATTTCTGTTAAAAGTAAATAGGGTAAGTAAAGTTAAAAATGATATTATAGTTACCCCAACACATGTCTTAATTATATTTTATAAGTGTATTTAGAAAAAAATAAACATTAGGAATAAAATATGATACTTTTTGATCCACTTGGATTAGATTTCGACATTTATTATTATTTTATTTAAAGAAGAGTTAAAAGTATTAAATTCAAAGTTTAATAACTAAAACATTTTTAATATAGGGTTACACATAAGATAAATTAGACTATAAATATTCATTATAGAGATAAAAATATTTAATACATAATGGTATTTTATTTATAATTTTTAGACATTCAATAATTAAATTTATTTATGACACAATGATGATGCAGTAATTACCCTATTAATGAAAGACTAAAATAATTGATGTTATAAATATAAAAATAAATTTAAATTGAAACTTTTGATGCATTGAACTATATTTATAGGTTAATATTACATTTTAGGGTTGATTTAATGTATTTTTTTATAATTAATAAAGTCTTTTTTACTTTCGAAAAAACAAAATACTAAATAGCTTCAAAATTGACAAAAATGAGTTTTTAAAAAAAATACTATATTATTAAATGATATAATATTCCTAAAAATATAAGGTTCGGAAAAAGGATTTATATAATTTTATATATGTCATTAATGAACCACTTTAGGTTATCTTGGCATTTTATATTAAGTTTATTAACCATGTAATATAAACAATACAAGAAGACATGGTAAAAGTTAAACTATTTAACAAAGAATAAAATCTAAAAGATAAGGTTAATATGGTAACCTAAACTTGTATAAAACCTATATTTTGATAATATTTCAACCCATATCCTCATTATTATATAAATAAGTCCATTTGGAGCCATTATAAACTTAAAATGATTTTATAATAAAATAATATTTCAGACTCTTCTTAAAGTGACCCTCACCTCTATTATAAAAAGGTACCTCCACTTATCTCAAATTAACACATACAAATCCTTTTGGATAAGAGAAACACTTCTCAAATATCCTCCCAACTAACCTAACTTCAAACTATAGGCATTAATTTGATCATAAATCCAACTTAAGGATCCCTTTTGATCAAATCAAAAGGAAGCACTCGAAGAAGAGGTAATAATTTCACCACCACTTTCAAAGTTCTTTTCTTCTTCCACTTCCTCTTTGTTTGTGGTTTCCATACCCAAATAATAACTCCAGTATCTTCTACTTAATTCTCTGTTATTATAATATGTTAAAAACATATTCATTATTCGATCCATCCTATGAATGACAAAGTCGCCATACTTGCGTACGTACGGTTTACTGTCTCCACGTCCTGGTGTAGTTTGTTATTCAACACATCATTATTTAGATGGGTATAATAATGAGTATAATTAATGTAAATAATAAATATAACTTGTTAATGATTCTGTATATATTATATAACAACCAATTACATATTATTTAACCATCAATATAATGATATAATCACTCGTGCATACGTACGGATTACCATCTCCACAAACATGATGAGATTCATTTCTCATCGTAATCGTTCAAGAATAATTTTTATTTTATGATTCAAAATAATTTTTAAGAATTTAATATAATTCTGGATATTAATCAAATACATCCTATCCATAACAAACATTACTTACATAACAAAACATATAAAGGAAAACGAATCAGTTAACACCTGAAACAATTGTACTACTAAAATATTATTAAAAAAGTAATATTAGAAGTTCATATATGATATTATATCTCTGTATTTGGTTCTTGTGTAATTTACTAACAATGATTTAACTATTATATAGGTTTTTAACATACCCTTTACTAAAGAAAAGTACAAGGTAAGGGGTTTTCATCTCACTTTTTATTCCTGTGAGATTCATTCTATATTTTCCACTATTTTCTTTTATGTGGTGTATGTATTTCCCCCGATTGTATTCTTTGTATAATATAATTTAATTTATGGGTATTTAAATCTTAATTTTATGATTCTTCTTTCACGGTGTCTATGTTTTTTAAGTTACCAAATCATTAATGGAATTTCTAATTTCAATTTCCACTCGTTGGGTTTTACACACACTTCATTGATTAAATTACAGCAAGATTATGTGTAAAATCACTATTTAATTATTTATGTAGTAATTTCCACTCCCCTTTGTATGGATATATTTTTCATAAACATAATAAATCCATTTATAAATTCTCAATTCATTAATATAAACTTGATAAGGGTAATCTTAACTCAATTTTCATTCTTTGAGTTAAACATCCAAGTCATTGGTTTTGTTTTTACAAGAATATGTGCGAATTTCCTAGGATTTATTTACACTGAATATCCAATAATACTTAGTGTATTTATAATTTTCACACATAATTATGTCATTTATTTATCCTAAATATAAGGATACAATCTTTATAATGTATTTCGTCTCAATTTACATTCCATTGAGACTTTTTTGTTATGCGCCAATTCACTTTTATATGGTATATATACTGTCCTTTGACATATTAAATCATGAATCTATTTATTCTCATGATATTATAATGTTTTTATTAATTGTATTCCTCAATTATTTGTATTCAAGAATATATTATTTTCTTAGTAAATATTTAACCAAAATATCATTTTAAATGTTTTAAAGATTTATTCTTCTAAATACTTCTCATTAATGTCCATGTTTTAAAAATTGTTTTAAGGATTTATTTATATAGACATGAAAGTTTTGAAAATAAAATTTCTTTCAAAAGTTTCAAAGTGGTATGGGACACTTTGATTCAAAAATATCTTTTAAACGAGTATGATAAATAGTGTGACTTTTAAATGTTTTCAAGAAAAAGGGGATATTTCTCTCAAATAGTTTTACTGATTATTTTCATATATGTATATATCTTTCATTGTATTTTATTATTTATTTAGGTTGATTTATTATAATAAAATCTTCCATATTTTATTTAATGAGTTATGTTTTACTATGGATATTCTATTTTTATACCATTCATTGTTTTTGGTTAAAGTATTGACATTTCATATGCTAGTTTTAAAATGAATGTTTAGATTATGTTTCAAAATTTTCATATGAGGAATGAATTGGACTTACTAAGTGATGGGTGTAGCCTATTATATCTCCTTGATGCATTGGTATGTCTCATGAGACAAACTACTATCTTGGCACAGGGCCTTGAAAAAAAATTGTAGTCTTGGCACGAGGCCTTTACTATGTGGTTATGATGTCCATCATTATGAATTCTATCATTATGAAATTATATATTGATATTACATGTAATTATCAGACTAGAGTAATATCCATATGAAAAATTAAATGGAATTATTTGATTTATCTTTTTCATATTATGCTGAATTTTGAGTTTAAAAAGCTTGTGTTTTAGTCTTATGCATTACCTTAAAGTTTTATGCTTATTTGTGAAAGTTTTCACTATATTGTTATTCTTACTAAGCATCTGATATCATCCCTTTATTATGTTTTATTTTTCCCAGGATGTGAAGAAGTATATTATGTTTTACCTATAGGGATAGGCTAAGGAATATGAGTGTTTTCAAATGGGACACAATGTTGTTGTTTTTTATTTCATAATGTAATGTACAACTTATGTATGTATATAGTACTTCCAAGGCTACTAAAATAATAGGTGTTTTGAGACTTGAACTCTTGTGATCATGAAAATGTTATGTAATAATGCGCATAATCTGGGTAACTAGGGTTGGGGAATTAAATTTGGTATCAGAGGAAGTTTAGTAAAAACCTTGGAAACTAGATTTAGAAAAACTATGATTAGAGAACATTACCCTAAGATATACTTTGAGGATTTTTATTGAAAAACTTCCTTAAATTTTTGTAATGTATATATTTTTTGAATTTTCTAAGAAATACATCACTATCTGGATACAAGTAGGTAGAGGTGGATCTGGAACATATGTATCTAGGGGTAAAACCCAAAAATAGCACTTTTAGCTAGATTCAAACGGGAACTGTTGCATGACAACGGGCTTTACTTCACTCTTGGTTACAACACTCCTGGGGGATATGTTTAGGATAATTCACATTTTCTTCACAAACTGATTTGAAGGATTTTAATATAATATGAGAATAAATAACCTTGGTTAATCCAAAACGTGTTTTAGATTGAAAATAAGGTGTCATGATATTTTATAAATGATTTTATGGCTCACACTATGCTTTCTAGTTTTAGTAAATGGATGGATTACAAGGAAGTCATAGTAACATTGAACATGATGTACAAGGTGGGAACAATGGGGAAAATGAGAAACTAAATGGAGTTTTTATAGGTGTAAAAGATATTGTGTCCATGCTGAAGCAGGTTTCCAAAAATTTGATCAACAACATATACATTAACCAACTCCCAAACTCAACAAAGAAGAGAAAGGCGGAGAATGATATAAGCTCTGGCAGTGGAGACCACAGAGAAAATAAAGATCAATTTCCATCATGTAGGAAATGTATAAGGAGACACCTAGGAAAGTGTATCAATGGAACAAAGAAATGATTTATGTGTGGGAAAGAAGAACATAAAGTAAATAATTGAAGAGGAAAAAATGAAGCGTACTATGGAAGAAAATAAAACTGATACTAAAAATATATTTAAAGTCATTTTTCATAAATATAGGGGACCTGGGCATTACATGCGACAAAACCCTATTCTATAGGATAACCACTAGGTCAAGGAATAACCTATAAGGAAATAAATGGAAGGATAAATGTTTCATAGTATTAATTATCTTTATTGATGGGATTACTTTGGAAGATGCTTCTCTTTTATGTGTAACCCTAAACTTTAATATATGAAAATGCTATTTTAGGAATAATTATATTTTATTTTATAGATATAGTTATAAAGAATCATTTCGGTTTATATGATCTATGAAATTGAGGTAATTAAAAGTTATTAATTCTTTGGAGGAAAATGTGAGGTATGAGATAAAATTTGTGGTTAAATTATGTTAGGGTTATTTTGAGGAATTTATCTCATTTTGGGAATGTTATAAAATATAGTTTTTGGAAAAGGATAACACGTAGACCGTGTGACAACCTGTTATATTAGAAAAAGTTTCGGGAATTGAACCCACAACCAAAGTGTGGCTAGGATTTATCGACTACCACTAGACTACGTGAAGTCCTGGGTTATTGTGATTAATTATTTTTAGTTAAATGAGTTTATTGGTCAATAGTAAGTTGATTTTGGATATTATGTTTTATCAAATTGATAACTTTAGTATAAGAAAATGATTTGGTGATTATGTGATAAATGTTATTTTGGATGACGTACTCTCTATTGGGAACATTATAGGACTAAAGAAAATAGAATACTATGGGACTTGATTTGAGGAGTAATAGTGGGTTTTTATTTTTGTAATAATCCATGTTTTTTATAGAGATTCATTTTATTAACAGAAATTATTACCCTATCATAGAGTATATATGATTTGGTTAATTACATTTCAGTATGAGACTTTAAGAGTAGTTGATCTTATTTGGAGATAAATATTTAGATTTACTATGAAATACTATGTGATTAAATTCTTCTGAGTTTTGGGTTTCAATATTAGTTTGGATTATATTGAAGGATTTTAAGGACAATTGTTTATTGAATGGTCTTTATTGAACTATGGGTATTGTTTGTTTAATTTTGGAAATTAAGATTAGTATTTCTTTATATAAAGGATTATCCATTTTAGAGATCATCTGATCTTGTACAAACCCTTTTGGTTTTGTTTAATCTCTAAAGACAATGTAAATATATAGTCCATCCTTTGTGGATTATTTGATTCTCTAGAAGTTGATTCTAGCACTTCAGGTGTGGCCCAGTCAACTTGAATACTCATCGTTTGGAGAAAAGATGAGTTACTGGTAGAAATTTATTAAAGTATGAAACTATACTTGAAATGTAAGTATATATATTTTTGTTATTATTTAATATCATAAATAAATTCTTCAAATTTGTAAAATAGAACTTAAAATAAAAAACATTTGTTGTTTAATTTTACTATTAGGAATCTAATGAGTGTTTAACCAATCACAAGTTTGTGGTTTTGTTGTTGTTAACTTTCTCCTGATCATGTTTTCTATCACTCTCCATCAAAACTTGACACTTAGTTCATCTTCCTTATTCATGTTTTCCTATATGCAATCATAGTATGGGTTATATCGGGTGGCCTTTTTACTTCTCTTTCTTTCTTTTAAAGTGATAGTTTTATTGAATCTTTTTTGGATGTGAGACTTTCAATGAAGTTACCTAGCCCAATTTTAAAATTATGAGGACGTAATTTCCAAAAGGGGGGAAGAATGTAACACCCCAAGATTTCATAGTAAGTTATTTTATTTAAATTAATTCAATATCTTGAACTACACGCAACACCGAGTTTGAGCACACCATGACTTACCAAAATAGACGTTCAAAAAGTGTTTATGAATAGTATTAACAGAATTTGGAATTTTATATACTCCATATAAATTTAACATCTATATTATGTGTTTCTAAAACATAATATAAGAATAAATACAATTTTCAAATAAAAGAAGTCTTTTTCAAAAATATAAAATTTTACCACCTTCTAATGGAGAACCCTTTTTAAATTAAATATTTTAAACTTTTATATATTAAATTTCACAAAATAAACTTCTTCTTTAGAAGCGGGACATAAAAATTTATTTTGGATAAATTTTTTGTGCTTTTCTGATAACTTTCATATTTTGATGAATAACAAAAAATACTAAATTTTAATTGAAAATAACATTTTTAATAAAAATACTTTATAGTGTTAAATTATAAATTTGAATTATTTTTAAGTATAATTAGATTCTATTTTTATTATTTATTCCAATTTTGGACATTGGAAGTAATTTTAACTTTAAATTGGGCGTAAACAAAAATCAATATTTTGATAGTTTTAACTTCTCAAAAACCCGCTTTCTGGTTTTGACAATGAGAATATTTTTTAAATTAATTAATACAACATCCATGTTTTAAATTTGTTAAAATAGTCATCATTTTTGAATTTTTAATATCAAAATTACCTTTCGGGTGAATTTTCGGTATTTTTCTAAAAACATTCAATTTTTTATGAATAGTGAAAAACACTATATTGTTTTTTAAAAGCCAATTTTTTATTTAAATAATTAATTTTATTTTATTTTATTTTAAAGTCAAAATAGATATATAATACCAATATTAGTACAATTTAATTCATTTAAATCATTTTATAATCAGATTAGATATGTAAAAGGTTGTTAAACGTTTTATCGTATTTTACCCACCTTTTAGGCACATTTTCAAATTTGCATAAAAAATAATTTTACCACTTCTGTGAATTGAATTAAAAAAATATAAGAGAAACATTTCACATCAGTAAGTAAAATGGGGTTCAATAGTATGAAAATAATTTTTGGTAAACAGTAACTTTTGAATTTTATTTACCACGGTTAAAAGTAAATAGTGTAAGTAAAGGTAAAAATGATATTATAATTTCCCCAAAATATTTCCTAATTCTATTGGATAAGATTATTTCTAACAAAATAAACCTTAGGAATAAAATATGATTTTTTTTGATCCACTTGGATTAGATTAAGAATTTTTTTATTATTTTAATTAAAGAAGGGTTAAAAGTGTTAAATTCAATGTTTAATAACTAAAACATTTTTAATATAGGGTTACACATAAGATAAATTCGAATATAAAAATTCATTAAAAAGATAAAAATATTTAATAAATAATGGTATTTTATTTACAATTTTTAGACATTATATAATTAAATTTATTTATGATACAATGATGATGAATTAATTACCTTATTAATGAAATACAAAAATAATTGATGTTATAAATATTAAAATAAATTTAAATTGATACTTTTTATGCATTAAAATAATTTTATAGATTAATTTGACATGTTATAGTTGGTTAAATGTATTTTTTGTGAAGTAATCAGGTTTTTTTAATTTCAAAAAAACCAAATACTAAATAGTTTAAAAAATGACATAAATGAGTTTTAAAAAATACTATATTAATAAATGATATAATATTCCTAAAAATATAAGCTTCATCCAAAAATCTTATATAATGATATATATTTCAATAATGAATCACTTTAAGTTCTCTTGGAATATTATAGTCTGTTTATTAACAATGTAATATAAAAATACAAGAAGACATGGTAAAAGTTAAACTACTTAACTAAGAATTAAATCTAAAAGATAAGGTTAATATGGTGACCTAAAATTGTCTAAAACCTATTTGTTGAGAATATTTCTACCCATAACCACCTTATCCTAAAACAAAATCCATTTAGATCCATTATAAATCAAAAATTATTTTATAATAAAATAATATTTCAATCTTTTCCTAAAGTGACCCTCACCTCTCTTATAAAAGGGTACTTCCCCTTATCTCAAATTCACACATCCAAAGCCATTTGTATTGGACAACACCTACTCAAATATCCTCCCAAATACTTTCAATTCTACCTAAAGTCCTTACATTGATCATGAATCCAACCTATGGAGCCCTTTTTATCAAATCAAAAGAAAAACCCGAAGAAGTGGTAATAATTTCACCACCTATTTCAAAGTTCTTCTTCCACTTCCTTGTTCTTTGTTGTTTCCATTCGAAAAAAATTACTCCAGTACCTTAAACATACTATGATGTTATAATAAATATAAAACAACCATATTCATTATTATATCCATCTGATTAATGACAAAGTAACCATACGTGCGTATGTGCGGCTTACCATCTCCAGGTCGTGGTGTAGTTTGTTATTAAACACTTCATTATTTGGATGGGTATAACAATGAGTATAAATGAGGTAAATAATAAATATAAAATTTTAATTATACTGTATATATTATATAACACCCAATTATATATGATTTCACCATCAATAGAATGATATTATCGCTCGTGCGTACAAACAAATTACCGTCTTCATGAACTCGATGGGATTCATTTCCCATCGTAACCATTCGAGAATAATCTTTATTTTATGATTCAAAATAATGTTTAATAACTTAATATCATTCTGGATATAAATAAAATATATCCTATCCATAACCAACATGACTTACATAACAAAACCTATAAAGAAAAATGAACCAGTTAACACCCGAAACAGTGATACTACTGAAATGTTATTAACAAATAAATATTAGAAGATCATATATGATTTCATATTTATGTATTTGGTTCTTTTATAATTTAATAACAATTATTTAATTATTATACAATAAGTTTAACGTACCCTAGACTAAATAAAAGTATAAGGTAAAGGGTTTTCATCTCACTTTTTCTCCCGTGAGATTCATTCTATATTTGCCGCTATTTCCTTTGGTGTGGTGTATATACTACCCATGATTGTATTATTTGTAGAATATACATTATTTTATGGGTATTTAAGCCATAATTTTACGATCTTTCTTTCATGGGGTGTATGTTTCGTAAGTTACCAAATCAGTAAGGGAATTTATAATTTCAATTTCCACTCATTGGGTTTTACACACACTTCATTAATTATTTTACTCCAAGATTATGTGTGAAATAGCTATTTATTTTTTTATGTACTAATTTAAACTCCCTATTGTATGAATTTAATTTTTATACACATAATAAATCCATTGATAAATTCTTAATTCATTGATATGAACTTGATAACGGTAATCTTAACTAAATTTCCATTCATTGAGTTAAACATCCAAGTCAGTGGTTTTGTTTTTACAAGAATATGTGTGAATGTCCTCTGGTTGATTTACACTAAATATCCAATCATATTGAGTGTATTTATAGTTTTTACACTTAATTATGTCATTGATTTATCCTTAATCTAAGGATACAGTCTTTATAATGGATTTCATCTCAATTTACATTCCATTGAGACTTTTTTGTTGTTATGCACCAATTCACTTTTATATGGTGTATATACTGTCTTTTGACATATTATATCATTAATCCCTTTATTATCATGATTTTATAATGTTTCTATTAAGGTTATTCCTCAATTATTTGTATTCAAGAGTCTCTTAGAGGGTTAGGAACTCTTTAACTAAAATATCGTTTTAAATGTTATAATGATTTATTATTCATAGTATTTCTCATTAATGTCCATATTTTAAAAATGT
Source organism: Viscum album (assembly GCA_963277665.1). Classification (NCBI taxonomy): domain Eukaryota; kingdom Viridiplantae; phylum Streptophyta; class Magnoliopsida; order Santalales; family Viscaceae; genus Viscum; species Viscum album. The sequence continues at coordinate 945,086,419 of OY728129.1, forward strand.
TTTTAAGGATTTATTAATATGTACATGAATGTTTTGAAATTAAAATTCCTTTAAAAAGTTTCAAAGTGATATGGGACACTTTGATTAAAAAATATCTTTTAAATCACTTCTTTGATAAATAGTGCAACTTTTAAATGTTTTCAAGAAAAAGGGGATATTTCTCTAGAATAGTTTTACTGATTATTTTCATCTTTGTAAATTTATTTTATTGTATTTTATTCTTGATTGGGGTAGATTTATTATAATAAAATCATCCATATTTTATTTAATGAGTTATGTTTGACTGCGGATGTGCTATTTTTATACCATTCATGGCTTGTGGTTAAAGTATTGACATTTCTATGCTAGTTTTAATACAAATGTTTAGATTATGTTTCATCATTTTCATATGAGGAATGAATTGGACTTATTAAGTGAGGGTCAGAGCCCTCTGTAGCTCCTCGATGTATCGGTTGGTCTCATGAGACAAACTAGTGTCTTAGAACAAGTCCTTGAAAAAATTATTATTTGTAATCTTAGCACGAGGTCTTGACTATGTGGTTATGATGTCTCGTATTATGAATTTCATCATTATAAAATTATCTATTTATATTAAATGTGATTATTCAACTAGTATAATATCCATGTTAATAATTAAATGGAATTATTTTATTTATCTTTTCCATATTATGTTGAATTTTAAGTTTAAACGGCTTTTGTTTTAGTCTTATACATTGCCTTACATGTTTATGATTATTTAGGAAAGTTTCCACTATATTGTTATTATTACTGAGCATCTAAGCTCTCCCATTTATTATGTATTCTTTTTTCTAGGAAGTAAATAATTATATCATGTTTAACCTGTAGAGATAGGATAAGGGATATGAGTGTGTTCAAAGGGGACACAATGTTGTTGTTTTTTTATTTCATGATGTAATGTCAAACTTATGTATGTATCTAGTACTTCCAAGGATACTAAACTAATCATTGTTTCGATACTTGATCTCTTGTTATCATGCCAATGTTATTTAATAATGAATCAACTCTAGGTAACTAGGGTCGGGGTGTTACACTCATGATGCAGGTTTTGATTTGTGATCAATTTACACAAAAAGATTCTTACAATTGAAGGTGGAAGATTCACCTAAGATGGGTTAGTGGAACATACAGTCAATTAGACATTCCAAAATTAATGAATTGGGTTTTATCTACAAATACACAATGTTCACATCATTAAGAGAATTATTTAAGGGTTTTCCATTTTGTAGGAATAACATTTATCTGGATAAATTTCTAGAATTCCAAAGAAGCCAAGAGGTTTTTGTTGTAGTAGTAAACATAGGAAATTTCAAACATGTGGAGTGCATAAATAGCTTGTATATTATCTTAGGTGATATGGTTTCATGATAAAGGATATCAAGGTAATTGTGTGATCAGGATGACATGACCTAGGTTAGCCATCTGTAATCATTATTGAGAGTCATGTGTATATGGGTGACACACCAAACGTCACATTGAGGAGTTGAGAGCCCAGGATTTTGTGACTTGGGGTATCATGCTCAGTGACTTATACTCGAGGTTGTGAAATCAAGTTATGTTTTGGGGTTACATAATGTATAGTTTTTACCCAAAAAATTTGTTTAAACTCTCAATTGGTTAATTATGAAGCCATTATGAAGAACAAGGAGAATATTGGAGCATCATATTTTGGATTTAATGATGAAAAATATTCAATATACTTTTGAGGATGATAATTTTTTGTTAAACAAAGGAATACTTTAACTAACATAGTGATCAAGGAGGAGTCAATGAAAGTGATTTGAGTGAGGTAATGTGATAATACCTAAACATTTCAATGTTAGTGCTCCTGGAATAGAGTGACCATGGAAAAAATATATAATCCAAAAAAAACTAATGAAACATTGTAGATTTTGGCACATTAACACATTATTGTTGTGTTCTCCTTAGATAAAACCCTTTATGGGGAATTTATCTTTTATACACCCAATGGGATTCATGTTAGGGATTCAATGGTATTTATTTAACTAAAACTGATAGAAAATTTCTTGATGTTGATGATAAATCTCATAATTCTCTTAGTGGAGCTTTAACATATCAGATCTATTGAAAGTTATGAGTTTCACCATTACTAATTCCATGCGGGAAAAATTGGGTAATATATATGAAGGGGATATAAAGTGAATTAATTTAATATTAAAGTGTTGCACAATAGATTTGATGATCCTAAGATGTCTCCAAATAAGGACATTGATATTTTATTCAACTAAATCAATGAGTTTTTATCTATTTGAGGACTTGGAGAGTAGATAAAAGAGGTTGAAATTATTAAGAAGATTATGAAATGAATTCTTATTTAATATAATCTAAAAGTTTCTACTCTTAAAGATAAATATTTATCCGCATTGTCTTTTGATGATTTTTTATGATGTTTGGTGGAATATGAAATGTGATTTATTCCAAAAACATCATTAACACACATAAGTAAGGAGGTGAATTTCAAATTTGTGGAAAATCATAACATTTATAAAAGTGGTAATGTTGAAGAGGATGTGGACGATGAATTAGTATCTCTTATTTATATAAATGATAGAAGATTAAAGGGAATATTTGAAGGTAATTTTCCACTGGAATACATCATATGTGGTAAAGTTTGTCACATTTCTTTGAGATGTCCATGAAAATTTTAGGAATAAGAGATTGAATAATAAATAAATCAAAATACTAATAGGATATTTCCTCCAAACAATGAATCTAGATAAGGAAATTCATCTATAAGAAAGATTAAAAGGAATAGTTTTTTAATAAAATAAAATAATATTTAAAAAGTCACATCGGGTAAGATAAAATTGACTTTTTATCAGATAATGAATATGCCATAATTGAGACTATAGAAAAATAGAAAGTATAAAAATAATTTGAATTGGAACCTAAAGGTGTTTTTATTTGAACATAGAGTTAAAAGGGTATATTTATTATCTTGACATTAAAAAGAAGAAAAATAAAAATATTTGTGGATTTAAAAAATAATACACATAGTATATTTTTTAATATAAAGCTAACATTAATCAGTTATAGTAGGAGTTGTGAAAAAACCTCTCAACAGTAAAGTTACAGGTGGATCAATGGAGTTTAAACTTAAAATTAAAGAACAATATAATTTAATTACTGTCCTTAATTCCAACCAATATGATATAGATAAGAATATTTAATCTCTTAAAGAATAATATGTCACTCTTAGAAGGAAGTTTGAATCAAAATTAAGATCATGTGAACCAAACAAAAATCTATGATTTAGAAGGTTCCCAGATATAGAAATTATGTAAATGGATAAGATAAGATTATATAATAATGATAAAAATTTTAGTGATTAAAGGACCACATTCTTGGATAATATTAGAGTGGGAGACGATGGTGATATATCAATGAATAGAGCAGTGAATGACTAGAATAAACGAAAGAAGAAGGTTGAAGATGTTAGTGTCAACACTAAGTGGGAAGGATTATAATTTAAGACTTTTCTATATAAATGGAAACAAATTATTGAAAACAATACTCAACCATTAAGTAATATTCATCAATTAATATGGTTCTCAAAGGAATGATATATTTGGAGAAATTATAGATAAAATATATTTTCTCTAATGAAGTGTCAGTTCTATGGCCATCTAACACACCATGTCCTTTTATGATGAGTGTGAGAGATATTTAAGAGTATATTTTCTTGAAAATAATCATAAAATTATTATATATTATCGTACTTATCTAAGAATAAATTCTATTTATATATACTATTTTCAATGTTCTAACTTTTTTCATAAATCCATTGATTGTAGGGACATATGAGATGAAAATTATCATCAAAGAATATGTGTAAGTTATCATCATGGGGGTCAGAGGTAAATTAATTCCAAGTAACCTAACTATATACCTTTAGAAAATAGTTATTCACTTTTGGAAGAAGAATATGAAGTTGATTACACTTAATATGTGTAATATAAATAATTAAAGCCCCTCTATGCCTCAATGATTCTGAGAATATCACAAAAATAAAAGAATAATTGAGAAATGTAGAATTCTGATAAAATTTATCTTACATATATAAAGAAAAATAGTATCTATATAATGGATAGTGGATGATCATCTCATATGACTGAAAGTGAAAATATTCTGAAAATTTTGAAAGAAAGAGGTGGTTATTACCACGCATTTTGGAAATGATGAGGGGTTAATAATAAAGGTAAATGGAATTACTTGACTTACAGATTGTAATCTAAAGAAAACTTAAGTGATCTATTTGGATGGACTCTGACAAAACCTTATAAGTGTGATTAAACTTTGTAACTATAGTCCTGAGGTTTAGTTTGATCAAAATGTATGTAAGATCAAAATAAAAGTTGGGAACTTACTTATGAAAGGAAAAAAAATAATGAAAGGTAATCTCTATCAGGTGGATAGTCATGAGAATACATGTATTCTTACTATTATAAAATAAAATAACCTTTGGTAATAGAGATTAATCCACCTACATCAGCATATCATGGATAATTTTTCTAAACTAAGATCTGTGTTTTCCCTTACAATTCTTAAGAAATATCATGAAAAAAGGTTTGATGTCTATATGCATGGGAAAATATTTCGAAACCTATACAGGAAAAACTAAAAAAGGGTGTTATATTTTCTTGACTTGGTCTATGATAATTTTTGTAGTCTAATAAATTTTCATGGAATATATGGATAAATATATTTCATTACTTTATATATGACTATAGTGGTATGGAATATGTCATGTTTATTCAAAGTGAGAGAGAAGTAATCGAATGTGTGGGGAGGTTTATAAGAAGAGTTGAAAATGAGACCAGTCGTATTATCAAAATATTGTGATCTAAAAGTGGACATGAATATACATCCATTGAATTTTAGAATTACCTAAAAAATGTGGCACCAAACATAAAGTTTCTTTAGTAAGAACCCCACAAAGAATAGTGTTTTGAGTGAAGAAATGGAACAGTGTATAATATAACCAAACCCATTTTTATCGAAGGTGAGATCACTTGACACTTTTTAAAGAGGTATTTAATGTGGCATTGTACACATTAAATTAGACATTTCTTATCCCTAGTGAATAGAGAATTCCATAATATTTTTTTTATGGAAGGAATCTATCAGTTAATCATTTTTGAGTGTTCGGGTGTAGATACTACATCCAAAAAAAGAGGTAAATGAAGGTATGTATAATGATGTAGTTGATGAATGAATTTTCATTGGATACTCATCAAAGATTAAGTACTACAAATTATTTAACAAAATGATAGGTAAAATTATGTAAATTATAAACTTGATTAAAGAAAAAAATTGAAGAATCTTAGAAGCTCAAACACATATGGTTACTATGAAAATGATTAAGAATAAATTTAAACTGATAAAAATTCTGATGTGGTGAAATATTGTGTAAACAATGAAGACTCCTATGTAGAATCAGTAGAGGAAACAGTAGCTTAATAATATAAACATGCACCTCATATGGGAAATAAAAGAGTAGAAGTTGATCCATCAAACATAGTAAGTGATAGATCTGTACCAACACCAAGAAGTAGAATGATATAATTTGAGAACATGTCTCTAATGTCCTCATTAAAACCAAACTCATTTGAAGAAGCAATAAAACATGGGTCATGGGTTAAAGCCATGAATGAGGAATTAGATCAAATTGAATAAAATAGGACCTCGTATATTATTGAAATACCAGATTATCAAAAAATCATTAGAAAAAATTTGATGTTCAAGAATAAAAATAATGAGCATGAAAACGTTTTTATAAATAAGGCATTCCTGGTGTATAAAGGTCATAAGTAAAATTAAGGAGTTGATTAGAAGGAATATTTACACCATTGGATCAACTAGAATCGATCAAATTATTATTGTATATGGATATACAAAATGGATATAAATTACCGCAAATGGGTTTCAAAAAATCATTCATGAATGGTGTTTATAATAAAGAAGTCCATATTGCACAACCTATGAAATTTCTGATCAGAGAAAATGAAACAAAAGTTTTCCAGTTGAGGAAATACCTATGCTAAATAAAGTAGACATTGTGTGCATTGTATTCATAAATAGATTCATATTAGAAGAATCTATAATTCAAAAGAGGTGGTTTTGAACATAATCTACATATGAAAACATCCAAGGAATAACATTGTATGGTTCTTGTGTATATAGATTATATTTTATTTGGTGTAAAAAAGAAAAAATAGTGGAAGATTTTGAAAATATCATAATAATAGACTTTCAAATGTACATGGTTGGTGAAATGACCTATTTTATAGGGCTATGGGTGATTTAGATAAAATGATACACATTTATCTCTCAAACTATTTATGCTAGAGAACTACTGAAGTAGTTTGTCATATATAAATCAAATACAATTTTGACACTAATTATAGTCTAAAACAACATGGGAAACAGGATAATTTTAAATATATGGATATCATAGTATTATAAGAATAATTGGTATTTTTAAAATTTAACTACTACTTCGTTAGATATTGTCTATGAAACATGTTTTGCCACTCGTTTTCATATTTATCCAAAGGAAAACATTTGACATGAATGAAATGAATCATAAGTTATATTTTAGTCACTTTGGATTATATCTTAATATATAAAGAAAGAAATTATCATGGTTTATTAAAATTTTATGATTCAGAACATGATGGAGATATATAAGAATAAAAAACTACAAGTGGTGGTATGTTATTCTTTGGTAAAAAATGTGATGGGTGGATGAATAAGAAATAAGATAGCATAGTTCTTAGCATAATAGAAATAGAATATATTTTAGTTATAAAGGCATTAAATAAACTATTGTGAATGAATCCACAACTTTAGGATATTGGTGAGAATTTTACATATCAAATGGCGATTTATATGATAATAATAGTGTTGATGGATGGATAATGAATCATGTGAAACAATCCCAGACCAAGGAAATTAAAATCAGGTATCATGTTATGAAGTAAAAAAGTTAAGAAGTTCATGATTTATATGAAGTATGTTGTAACTCATCTACAAGTGGAAAATATCTTAACTAAGTCATTAGTTTCTATTTTTTTTATAATAATTGATTGAATCTTGGTGTTCAAACACCTCTCACAACTTTATGTGGTTGGCTTATCTCATTTCCTCATTATATATATTGATTTACTATTTTTTATTGGTTGGAGGGCTCTATCTCTTTAGGTTTATTATCAAATAGGAATATATTTTTTGTGAAATTCAAGGATTATCTTTCATTGGTAGGTTTATGATCAACTAATAACTCTATTATTTAGGGGGCGTATTTGGTGTTGAAGATATGGGAAGATATTATCCACGGGGAAGGTATGGAAGGTATGTGAACATGAATACAGGGAGGTTTCTATGAGAATGGAAAGTGGATTTTCTGGAATTTCATGTGGCATGGAAATCTCTCTTGAACTCTTATTTTCTAATTGGTATTTTCTCATCTAGACGTAGAGAGATAAATGATATATTCTTTTTCTATCTGAAGAATGTGCGGATCTGAGTTTTACTTTGGATTTCTAACAAACCCTATGGGGAAGAATGTTGGAACTAAGGTTCTCTAATCTTGAGGACTTATGTTTTGTTTATTATCAATCCAGTTATGGTGTGATCATGAATTTTGATAACTATGAAGTAGTATGTTTATGAAGAAGAAGGAAAAATATATTCATGAAGAATTTTAGAGAATATGGATTTATTTTCTAGTATTTTCCAAATTTTTAGGATTTAAATCCAAGGAAATGAATAGGTTTTATCATAAACCCTTAAATTTATCATGATATTATAAGTCCAAAATAATCACATGATTAGGTTTGGACAAATGACATATGGACAAAGAATTCACGTGATGGGTTCACTTGAATCGCATGAAGGGAGTTTTGTGATACAAGGTGGAGAGGTCGCATGATCACATAAGGATTATATAAGGGGGATTGATGAATCAAAAATTAAAGTTAGGTGGAGTTCATAATCATGGAAGGATCATGAAATCATGTAAAGAGTCAGGTGACCATATACATTTGAATGAATTAGGAAATGTGGCCATGTGAATCATGTTAGGGTAGTTACATTATAAATGATAGAGGCGTTGTGAGATCACCCGATCCCAAGATCAATGAGAGTTTACAAAGGAAGTATCACAATTCACATGGGTTTGATGATCAATTAATCTTAATGAAATCTTGAAATTCAGATGGAGAGACTCATGATGTGGGTTTTTATCTATGATCATTTTATGTGAAGGGAGTCACGCGACCCGCAAGTCACATGATCCAAAAAAAGTGTTCCTAAGTCAATTGGAGGAATAGAAAATCGAGTGGGTTTTCTAGATTTAAGATGGTCGGTTTTCTTTATAAATACCTATTATTCACAACATTAGGATGGTGATTTAAGGTTTTTCCATTTTTGTGGAAGAATGTTTTTCTGGAGGTATTTCTGGAATTTTGAAGATGACTGAAGGTTTTCTGTAGATTAAGTATGCATTTGGGGTTTTGTGAATCTGAAGCATGTGACTAGCTCATAGCTAGGCTTAGGTGACAAGGTCTCATGATCTAGGCTACCATGGTGATTATGTGATCAGGCTCATATGACCCTAGTTATGTGTCTATAATTTGGATGCAGATTCATGTGTACAGTGGTTGCCACCAAAAGTCATGTGGACACTTCTACATATAACCCTTTTATCAATGCTGGAAATAGATTTTAACAGCACTATTAATCTGAGCGAAGTTAAAGTGGTCCCTTTTATCAGCCCTCAGAAAAGCATTGATAAACACCCCTTTTATCATCACTTTTTTAAAAGCACTGATAAAAATCAAAAAATGTAAAAAAAAATTAAAGAAATCAGAAAATTGGATATCACTTTTATCAACACCTACCTCCCCCATTTAATAGTGCTTGGAAGCTACTCAATTTGACCCACCCCCTCTAGCCATCCCTTTAAAAACACCCTTCTTATCCCTTTAATAGCATTAACCCCCTGCAAAAGCGTGTGCGGCCCTGCCTCTCCCTGGATTTGAACTCGTGACCTCTTGCCTACACGCTGGACACTTTATCACTCCTCCATGTTACTTTTTTCTCCATTTAATGATGTATATATTTAGTTATATATATATTCATATTTATTCATATATTTAAATATATTTAAATTAATGTGTATAAATATATATATATATATATATATATTCGTATATTAATATCCATTTATATTTATGTGTGTGTGTGTAGATATATTTTTTATCCGTATATTTATTTGTATATTAATATATATTTAGTTATATATTTATTAATATATTAATATATATATTTAAGATTAGTTTTAAATTAATTTATAAAATATGTTTTCTTTTGTGTTTATAGGTAAATAAATAAATACAAACATACATATACACAACATACAAACAGATGTATATATTATATATATGGGTGTATCTATAAGTATAATTATACATATTTATACATATTTATACATATTTATATATATTTACATTATTATATATTAATATGTCTATTTATATGTTATAATATATAGATAATATATATCAGTTTTCTAAAACACACACACACTAATATATATATATATATAGACACACACACAAACCTTATATAGGTATATAAATATTCATATTTTTTATTTTAAATAAAATGGATATTATTTTTTATTTAGATAAGTCTTATATATTAATAACTATATTTTATATGTAAATATGTTTATTTAATTATTTATAAAATTAATTTTTTTTGAATATATAAAAAATATGTATATATTTTAATATATTTGATTGTAAATAATAATACATTATGAAATATGATATAATTTCAAAACCATTATATTAATATGAATGTAATACCTATGAATAAATTTATTCCCTACCAAAAAATCGCAAAAAGATCCCCATAAATGAGCATGAAAATCCATCAAATGTTAAAAAATCAGGGTATGCTGACTAAAAACATAGTTTTTAAGGCCTTATAGGTCATTTTTGTCCTTGAAAAAATCATTACCATGGTCCCCCATGTCATAACAGCGTATATTTAGTCGCAAGCTTCTATTTGATATGTGGTAGAGCTCAAATAGACTCCCAGATCAAAAGTTAGGACCATTTGAAGTTTGAGTTATCATGTCAACTTAATTTAGATCTTTTATTTATTGATTTATTTATTTTATATTCAAATTGTTATTAAATGACTATTATTAAATGAAAATAAAAAATTGTTATTTAAAAAAAATTAAATCATTTCATAAACTTTTTTACTAAATATCTTATATTTTAAGTTCTAATTTTTATTTAAACATATCTAAAACACATTTAAGAAATATATATTATATTTATATCAATATCAATATATTTATATATTAATATAATAATATATTACTTTTAAATAATTTTTTTTAAAATATACCCTTTATCAGTGCTAGTAAAAAAGAACTAATAAAGGGGTACTTTTGACAAAGTTTTTTTAGCACTGTTAAAAGTACCCTTTATGAGTGATTTTTGTAGAACTGATAAAGGGTACACCTTTATCAGCGCTTTTTTAGCACTGTTAAAGGGGTGGCACTATGAAAATCTAAATCTGTGGTAGTGGGAAGAGTTAAGAACCCAATGTTATGTAGAATGGGGTCTTACGCTAAGGGTTATATGGTCATGTTATGTGTCAAGATTATGTGATGCATGGTGTTTATAGGAAAATTTGTTTGAAATATCAACAGATTAATTTTGAAAATATTTTAATGAACAAGTAACATATTGGAGCATCATATTATATCTTTAATGATTTAAAATGTTCAACATACTATTAATGATGAGAACATGGCCTTCATATTATTAAATTGTGTAAGAATTCAACTGATGTAGTGAGCAATGAGGAGTTGATATAATTTCTCATAGAGAGGTGGTGAGTTATTCCCAAAACTTTGTAAAGTTAATGCACCTAAAACGGAGTGATTATGGATGAAATCTATAATCCAAAATAACTAATGAATCATAATGTATTTTTCCACATCAATACATACCCAATTTGTGGTCCTTGGACACAGTCCCTTATAGTGAACCAATTAAACTTTTCTTAATTTTATTCTTACTTACACCATTTTTTTCTTGTAAATTTACATCTTGAGAAGAAAAGCTTAGTGAGTCCCAATCAACATGGTGATAATATTAATTGATTTAAAAGACAAATTTTACACTTTGAATCAATAACTCTGTATGATTCATTTTATTAGAATCATATGACTTTATATGTGTCATTTTATGATATATATGAGTCATTTAGAGGTTAAGAATTAGTGAAAAATTTAAGTTTCAGAAACTAAAAGTTAGAATATTTAAAAGAAAATTATATTCCAAAGAAATGATTTAGATGATGCGTTAAGTGTTCATATTATTTTTTTAAACATGGTGCTTAATAAAATTACCATTATTCAAGACAATATAAATGAATAAAACTCTATCTTTGTGGATCATACCATGATATGGTGAAAGGGTAGTTGAGATGTTGCCATGTCATAGAATAGGTTCCACATCACAAAGTCACATGTTCTCATGCATACATAGATAAAAAGTTAAAAAAATTAAATATTTTTAAGTAATTTGTGATATTTTAATATCACATAGAAGATGGAAACATGAAAAGAATTAATAATATTTTAATAAAGGGATTGAATTGGATTGAATAAGTTTGAATGAGATAAATCTCTTACTGCATAAAATCATGGAATTTTCTGATTCATTATTGAAATAAAATTTGATCATTATATTGAATATAAAAGGTGCAGATGAAAGGGAGAAATGTGTTTGAGAATTGATAACTCAATATTTATATGCTTCATTACATTAGATATAATATTTATCAAGGATAGATAATAACTAAATTATATTGACCAATGATGTGTCTATTATATTTTTAGTAGGTTGTGGTAAGCTGATTCTTATATTGATCATTTAAGATATTTCTTTTGAGGAGGAATTTCTTTTCATATATGAACACTCTCATGAATGAGAATATCATATTGATGAACATTGAGGAGAAAATAATGTGCATGATTTGGTATTGAAACCATACTTGTAGTCGAATTGTTCTTTGAGGAAGATCTATACTTTGGTTCAGATGCATCCATTGGAGGACCCAAGATCTGATTCACCTTCAAGAGAGTTTGAATAATCCCATGGGACTAGTTGTTTTAGTCTAAATAATTCTATACATTATTTATGGGAAGTGGATGATGAATTACCCTTCCAAAAAGTGGATCAAATATCTAACTAGTCTCAGGGGTTTAACTCAAAAGAAATAAATTGTAAAAATCAATACCACTGATTCATCCCCCTCTCAGTTGTACCCTAATTGATATGGGATCTACGACAAAAAAACACAAAAACACAAAATTAATTAAATTAATTTTCTAAAATATATATTATTTGTATCAAATTAAATAATTAATTTATTATAAATAAATAAATTTAGTTCTTTTAAAAAAAATATTAAAATGAATTATAATAATTAATTCGTCATTTCTAAATGTAAACAAAGAGTTCAACTCATGAGAAAAAATATAATATATTCAACAAAAATCACCCATATTTAAATCTTGTATTCTAACTAACTTATAGAAAACCCAAAAAATTACAATCAATCATCTTGGAGGAGGATTCAGGATGCACTGACACAGGTGTAGGCGATGATAGGGAAAAAAGCGGTTGGTTCAGGGGCAATAAGAACAATTGGGGTATGGGCAGTCGGGGGAGGAAGAGGGGTAGGAAGATATGATTAGGGTGTTGATGGAAGAGCTAGTTCGAATGGAGGAGAGGGGGTCTCAACAGCACATAGAAGGCGTTAGGTCGGGGGTCACAATAATATAGGAAGGTGTCAAGTAGTGTAATGGGAAATGAGGTAGATGAGGGAAGGGGTTTTGGGTTTTTTAAAATATGGTGATTGTCACATTATGGTCTCTAATACTTGTATTGGTGTTTATAAAATGGCGGTCTCTTATTTCTGTTTTTAGAAATACCAAATTTTCAACTAGTGTATGTATTACACAATGAGCATCAGTAGATGTGAAAGTATTTGTTATTTTCTCATGAGTTCCTTTAAATCTAATAATTTTACATGAACTTAATTTGATTCATATAATTGATAATGTTTATATATAAAGTTATGAGTAACTATAGTATAGTTACTAATGTTTTCCAACAATTAAATGAGTTTGGTTGAATATATTATAAATTAATTAGGTTGGTTAAATCACATCCTATGTAAATTTATTATTGATTAAATATTATTTTTTTAAGAGAAAATTTTTTATACAAAATGATAATTTTGTAATGTATTATTATTCTTCTAAAGATAATATGATTTACATATTCTTGGGTAAATTATAAATGATAACTTCTTTAGTAAGACCCACACTGGATAATATTTTATTCATTACTACATGCATATCTTGGTGTGCATGTAGAAATTGTATTGTGTCATGGAAAGAATGTGATCAGTCCTAGGAAAAATATTCTTATTAAGAAATATTTTGATAATATCCAATTAAGAGTTGAAGTGAGAATTTATGCAAAATAAAAAAACTAACATAAAAATATTTAATATGGAAAAACCCTTAAATTATGAGTATTAAAAAAAATTGAAACTCTAAAAATCCATTAAAAATCCGAGAGTAAGAAATTAAAGTCAATTCTCAGAAATGAATTAAAAATTTAGTGTAAAAACCCTTTATGAAAACAACACCTAGATACACTTATACCTCCTCTTTGAAGATCCTCTCATAAACAAACATTACCCTCATGTGAAAAAACATCACACCCTTGGTGATCGAATATGTGGCTATCATTATGGAACCTATTTGAACATTAATTGGACTCAATAGTTTTTCACTACTTGGTTCTCAATCCATGTTAGACAAGGTTCCCTTAGACCCCTTCTCATTGTTCAATTAATTCATTTCTTCACTCACATTCCTAAAATCATCAAATCCTAATAATGACAATGCATCCTTTTATAAATACACCAAGTCCATATCTAATTAATGTAGTTAACATTCCTTTTTTCAATCCATTAATATTGAGAAAGTATCTTCATTATTGAAGAGAAAAATGCTTCTTTTGATGTAGAAAAAATATCTTCATTAATTAAATTTCTCCCTCTAAGAATGGGTTGAACCCAAAAAATCTCCCCTTTAATTCCATAAAATAATGAGGTCACACTATAAAAAATGGTGTATTTATAGGGGCTATTTTTTTCAATTATAATGGGTTATAACCTCATCTAAATGTATTAATTGTGTTTTTGAAAAACTGCCTCTTAAGTGCTTAGATACTCTTGTTAGTAGTAGTTTTGTGTACATTTTGGTAGGGTAAAACATTTTTACGATGATTTTAACCACTTTTAATTTTTTTTATATAAAAAATATATTTTAAACCATGATAAGAAGATGCTAGTTTTCTAAAATAAAAAAAAATGCAGTGGTTAAAAACTGTCACAGAACTGTAAAAACTTCTAAAAAATTGCGACAATTTTTTACCATTGTGAACCAAAACAAATTAAACAATCATGTGGGCCCCACCTACATCACCCCCAATCACTTATTTTCCTTACTCATACACACATCACATGTGTTACCCCACTAAACCACCTCTAAAGTTGAGGACTATTTTTTATAGTGGTGGTTTTTCATAAGCACTGGTAGGATAAAAAAATAACATCAGTTTTTATCACTTTTTTATATAAAAAATTAAATAGTTTCAAACAGGAACTATTTTTTTAAACAAATTGTACTTGTTAACATTAAAAAAGATTTATGGTTGTTAACACACGGGTCACACATGTTCCCCCACCAACCCAAATGAGGGTTTAGACCAGTATTTCCTAGGTATATAATCCCAACCTCCCACCACTTTATTGCATAACACTTATATTAGATTAAAATATATATATACACACACACACACACGTTAATATGTTTTTATTGATAAATTTTATTTATATAATATGTTTAAATACATTTAATTATAACACCTATTATGCATTTATATTCATTAATGTATTCATATTACGTATTTATTTATTTATTTTATAATACATTTATATGATATTAAGTTTATACATGCATTTTTATTATATATATTAAATATATTTATATTATACATTTATGTATACATTTTTATTAATGTATATAAATGAATATAAATATGATATATATTTATAAAACATTGAATATAATATACATTGATGTATTCATATTTATATTATGTATACATTTATGTATATATTTATATTATATCCATTTATATTATATATTATAAAAATACAGATATTATATTATATTAGAAAAATATATTACACAAATATATATATATATATATATATCATACAAATAAATATACATTTTATATTTATATAAATATATATAGATATACTATACAAATTCAAATACGTACATATATATATTATTTTTTTTTATTATATATATATATATATATATTATACATTTATAAATAAATTTTTATGTATACAAATATATATATTAAGGGCCTTTATATAATATGAAATATATGATATAATTAAATAAAATATATACATACTATATTAATTTAAAATAATATGGAGTAATATAATATATATAATAAAATTATTTAATATATATAAATTTTAATATGATATATATAATATAATATATTTATTTGTATAATTATTTATATATACTTATATGAGTGTGTGTTAGTTTATATGATATAAATATTATTAATTATTATTGTTTTTATTATTATCATTATAAGACCTATTTATTAAATTCTAAAAATTATATTTGGTTTTATAAAAACTATACGTTTATTAAATACATTTATATTATGATTTATATTATACATATAATATATTATGTATAAAAATATATATAATATAAAAAAATTAAATATACATTTACATTATTTATATTTATATGATAAATATTTATATTATATATATAATATTTATCCACAACTCCCTCTAAATTATATATTTACATTTATTTCACTACATATATTTATACATGTATTTATAATTAAACTTTTATTTTGTATACAAATATTCACACATAGAGATGTATATATAAACATTTTCATTTATTTACCTAAGTTTTAATTTAATGTCTAGAATATCTTTATATAATATATTTATAATTTATTTAAATGAATTCATAAAATGTGTTTAAATAATATATATTCACACACACACCTATATATATTATAAAATTTCTTTTTTTAAGAAAAATTTAAAACATTAGAGGGGGTTAAAACCCCATCTAATCTAAGATATTATTAACCATCGGTAATCCCTCAGATTGTAGGGGAGATTAAAACCCTCTAAAAGTTTTTTATTTTTTAAATAGATCAACTATATTTTGATGACGATTGTGCTAAAACTATCAGTAAAATAAAATAAATTTATGTTAACAAAAAAAATATAGGGGATTTTAACCCTCTATAATTTTTTTTTATTTTTTAATATAAATTCAATCTATTTTTGAGATAGGTGTGTTAAAACCACCACTAAATTATAATTTAGTGTTCGCCTCTAGTTTATATGAAAATTTAATTTTGAGTGGGTTGCGCACAAACCACTCTAAATAACGGTCGCTAAATGGACTCTTTTTTTGTAGTATCAAGTCCAAAACCATAGTTGGAATGAAAACCAATTGGTATCACACTATAGCAATCTAATACTTTAACATATATTAATTCATGATATATAACATACTTTTCATTCTAGTACAACCCAAAGATCTATAGGTCTAGTTTATTTGAAAGATTATTCATATAAATTAGTTATCTTAAATATAAATATATCATCATAATTTAAAACTTAAAATAGTGATACTAAATCTCATAAATCTTCTAAAATTACATATTACACCCTGAGGAAAATACATAAGGAAAAGGGTGAGCTAGAAATCATGGTAAGGGAATAAACATGTCAATAAATCATAGCATGAGAGTCAAGAGTCATAACAAGATATTATAAATAAAATGATCATAAGCATGGAGAAATTTAACATGGAAATGAAATCATAACATTGTGAAGTCATGGAATATTTTACAACATAATACATGACATCATAAACTTGAACCAAGGGTTAACCCTAATACTATAATCAAAAGGTGGACAATGTCTTATGGTAAATTAGGTTCACTCCCTAATACCTTGCATAAAATATCATGAGATATAAATATTTAACCAATTCATAAGAAGGATATATAATTCTTGGACCACATTTCACATAACTAAAATCATATATATGCATCCAAAATGAGTAAACAAAACCCTACATAAATCATAAGCATGATCAAACCCATGAGAATGAAGTGGGTCCATAATTCTGATTCAAGGCATAAACATAGGATAAGTCATAAGGATTCCCAAGATAATAATGAATAAAAAAATTGGACTTTTATAACTGAAAAAGTGATGTTTTTTTAACAATGAGTTTCAATATAAAATACATTAGAATTATCTTGGAGAAGGAAGAATAAAAACGAACTACTAGGGTGATGTTTCATGAAATAAGTAAAGGATAGTTTTTTAAAGATGGAAGGTGGTTATTTTTCCCATAAAATAATAATTCAACCAATATAGTTCTCTATAAAATAATTATGGTTTTCATAATCTTTTCATGGTTTAAAAATATTTTATAGGGGTGATTCTTGACATGAGATAAGAAATAGGAAACTTCCCTTAAATCTAGTTTACTTTAAAGCGAGAATTTCCAAGGGAACTAAAAACATGTATAACAAAAGAAATGAATAGAATATTTAACTTGGTATATATTTATTTGATATATATACAAAAATAATATTCATTCATGAGAAAAATATTTTGTAAAAGTGAGAAAATTAAAGAAAATGTGTGACTAACAAGTAATGAGGGTGGTATTGAAGATCCCTTACCTCATGTCCAAATTCATTATACACTTGCGATTAACTTCCTTAGTAATTAAATAATGTTCATTAAATACATACCCAAGAACCTTATTCATATATATTTAATTTTTTATGGTTCATTCATTATCTTTTGTTATTTATTTTTAATATATTTTATACTTATGTTAGTTACTTTGGGATGTTAAGTTAATTTCTCCATGAAACTTTAGATTTTTTGAACATGGTCAAAGGTGTTTTAAAATAAATTTATGATCTTCATAATTGGGGAGTTTTATTTCCTTTATTATTCCATTATTACAATACATGTACAGTTTCAAAGGTTATCCAGAATAGACTCAACTTCAAAAGGTGTCATTATAAGTCCATTTAAGGTGGTTAAAGTTACTACAATCATTTATTTCTAATCACACATATAGAATTACCAATATTGATATTATTATATAATATTAATGGTTGAAAAAATATAATTTATACATACTAAATACATTTTGAAATTAATCCATATTAGGGGTTTATGGAAAATAAAACATGTCCTTTCGTGGAGGCGGTAGTCTGCACGTACGCACCAATGACACTTCATTTTTCATGGAATAGGAGGGTGGTAAATTAAATAATTTTAATTTAAGAATAATAAAAATTTTATAAATATCATATTAGTTAATTAAATAACCTTTTTCAACCTTCCATCTATAGTGAAGATGAAAAATTGAGCACGTTGTTCATAGGGCGGTAGATCGCACATAAGCATGACAAAGTTTTCATTTCCCTCAAAACTTTTGCAGGAAAGTATAAAATAGATATTATATCATTATAATAAAACTTAATCATAGTAAAAAATATATTTTTATCATGGATTCATATATAGAGGTAACTTGAGGGGTGTGGAAGAAGAAAATAATTACAAAACTTGGGTTTAGGGTATTACCTATCCCATGGAAGTTATCCTTTGGATAACTCCATAAGGCTCCTTAGATTTTTATTTCAGTGAGACGGAGGATTAAAGGGAATAGTTATGTTTTTTAGAGATAATAGGGTAGATTTTTTTTAGTCAAATATTTTTAATGTGTGGAGAAATGGGGAGGAGGTGAGCTCTTTTTATGAGTAAAGAGAGTGGTATTTTTGTAAAATCTCTTTACTTTTCAAAAATTTCATTCCATTATTCAAGTCTAATGGAAAAAATGGGAAATAATAGTGTGTGGAAATAAATAAGGTCAAAATACCCTAAAGATCTAATATTATACATGTTATTCATATTTTTTACCTTTTTCACTATGTTAACCACTTTTACACAAATTCACCCTTACCGCAATAAATCCACTTTCACCCTCAATAACTAGTTTTAATGACTGAAATAAAAATAAAAATCATTGACTAATTTTAAAATTATTACTTCTAATATGAAAATAATTTTATAAAATAAAATTTATAATATTTATATAAATTAATTGTAGTATAAGTGAGCATAACACATAAAAACTTTTTATTAGCAAAAGTTAATTTTAAGATTAAAATTTATTTATGGGAAACAATTATCAATTTTTTTAATTTTAAAGACATAAATTTCTATATTATTAATCCAAAAAAATATGTTCCTTTTATATCAATCCAAAACCTAATTTTACCAAAATAATTTTTAATTAAATGAAAAGACAAAAATCAATTTTTTATTGTAATTGAAATATTGATTTTGTTTTATAAGGTCAAACATAGGATTTATAAATTTTAAAATATATATTTTAAATTAATATAATTATTATTTAAACAATTTTTTGATCAATTAAATTTTTTTATAAAATTATAAGTCTCACTTATATACTGATAAAGTAATAAAAGTCATTGTTTTGGAATAAACTATATTTTTTGTTATTCATCTAGAAAACAATCTTTTTAGATAAATAAAAACAATATTATTAAATAATTATTTACTTTAAAAATACAAAAATGATGTTACATTTTAAAAATTCAGATCTTAAAATTTATAATTTCTTAAGTAAAAATATAAAATATATCTAAAAATATGTTTTTATAGGAAAACATCTTTTGGTATATTAACTAATTTTTTCCATATAATTTAATAATTAATTATTTTCTAACTTTTTATTAATACAATAAATATATATTATTATTATTAAATCATAGTAAATTTTGTTCCTTGAAATAAAACATCAATTTCTATAAATTACCTTCTTTAGGTATAAGGTAAATTGAGGAAAAATGATCTTTTGAAAAGTATAAAAATTAATGATATATATATACATATAAATATCTTATTACATGTCAATATAATCTTAATTTATACTTATATAACACCATTATGATCTCCTCATAAGACATGAGCATCAGATAAGCATTGATTATAATTTTAGGTGGCGGTTCAGCTAGTATGGATCATGTGGAAATCTTCAAAATCTTGAACTTCTCTCATATATGGTTTTTCGAAAACTATAATTGCTCATGTTTATATTGGGATTAATCTTGAGAAAACCTTGGATAAGTTTCCTCCCTTTTAATATTAGATAAATGGGATTTATAAAGAAGACTCCAGCTTCTAGATTCCATTTCTTCTTTATTTTTTATTCATTTTTGTGATATGGTTACTTCAATTTATACCAGCTATTTTTACATTAATGGTTTAATATGTATATTTAATATTCAAAATATATCATGTTTTTTCATTTTAGTTGGGTATAGTGTCTGAAACATGAAATTTAATATATTATTTGTTTAAGAAGAATATACATTGAAATCTCGAGTTGTTATATTCTCAACCCTTAAATAAATTATGTCCTCAAAATTTAAATTATTAATAAATAATGAAGTTATCTATGGTTATTGATAAGATAACTCAATATTTAATTTTCTAATGAGGTATCAATTATATATATTCACTAATAATAATTATAATCCTAATATAGTATTTCTTTTTAACCATTTAAGTTAAAAACCTCTCATGGTGTGGTGTTAATACCTTTTTTTGAGCTCATAGTCAGACTTACAAGGCTATATTATTGTACATTGGCATGTGATATGAAATTTGATTCCTTATTTTCATAACAGATACACCACACACACCTATCTCTCGTCGCATGTGGTTCTTTACCCTGGCGGTGTTAGTGGATAGTTGAGGTCGAATGATGAAGTATATGAAGAATTCTCCCCCTTCTTATAAGGTTATCTAAGATCCACATTCATACCCCTCTTGGCCATTTATAGAGTATATGTCTTTTCCACACTAGCTTTCACCCTTTAAATATCATCCCTCGTATATTTCTTCAACCCGAACATATACCACCCATTTCTTCACACAATTATTACATCAGTACCTTTATTTACCACCCTATGAATCCCTCCCAAATAACTGTTGGTGAGGTATGGGTTCCTCTCCACGTGCACTTTGAGTGGCTCTTCATGTTCCCAAATAGGTCCTTACCAAACCAGAACCATTTTTTTCACACATTTCATGGGTTTTCATGCTTTATGGAATTGAACCTAATCCCCAAACCACACCGATTCCTAAGGTCACTAGGTAGTCTCCCATTTTTCTTCTAACCACCTTGTCATGCTTTACTTTTGGTGGAACTGGGGGTTGTATTCTATATCCAACATTTTCAAAATTAATTAAAATTCTCTAGAAATATCAAGGAATACATTCAGAAGTAGTGAATTAATGGATGATGATGAAGATGATTTATTACTATCATCTGTTAGTGCAATGAGATTAATATCTCTTCACATTGACTGCTAGTTGATGTCTCTGCCCCTATACATTTTTTTCAATAATAAGGATGTTGTGTGTAACATCCCATTGTCGATCTGACATTTACATCTATAACCTTATCATGGTTTTCCCTTTTCTTTGACTGGGTATGGTTGAGAATGAATTTGTAGGATACCTATAATGTTTAATTCAAATATTTGATGGACTGTCAACTTTAACCAACATTTTCTATAAGTTGTTGTAGGGTTACATGTCATGTAACTAGGTTACATGATGTGTAATGGTTTCTAGAGGAAATTCATGAGATTCTTTCACGTAGTGAAGGTTACACATCGTGACTATCCTTTACACGTTGTGAGTTATTTAATGAATGGTTTTCAATTTAAAGCGACATGTTTTTAGTGGTTATGAAACTTAACTATTTCATGACTTGAAAAAGGTATTACACGTCGTGTAATACCCAAAATGTGGTTTTTTAAATGGTTATAAACCTGAGATCTATTTTCTCCTCCAATCCAGTTTCTTCTCCCTTGGCCTAAGGCCTTCCTAAGGAGATCTTGAAGCTCTCCAACCCTTTTGGCTCTATTCATTTGTCATTCTATCATTTTTACACTTATGGTTTGATTACCATGTAAGATTTCTCCCTTATTCATCATATTTCTCTCTTTCTTATCCTTTTATATTTTGATAGATCATACTGAAATTTATGTATCTATTTCTCGTTGTGTTCGATCTTACCTCTAAGGTGTTCTTTGAGGTCTTCTACACCTTTGTTCGCATTGATAGGTGTCGTTGTGAGTATAGCTTTTTAGGGAAAAGGTAGGTGATTCTGTCCTACTTAGCCAAATTAATTAACTATGAATTACATTATTTTTTTTAAATGTTTATTTAAATTCAATTTCTCAAACTTGATTTCAATTTATTTAATAAAAATACAATTCTATTGAATTGGGAGATTTGAAATGTTTGGGCCATGATAATTGGGAAACCCACCAATTCCATTGAATCGGGGTGTGTTTAAAGAAGTTGGTTATTTAAAATTTTTTAATTTAAGTTAGAGTTTTGATGTCATTGATTTCAAATAAACTATTTAATTTAATTATGGAAATTAATTTTGGAATTTATGGAATTGATTTTGAATGAATTTCAAACTTGCGAAAATGGATTTAAAATGTTTCGATAGAAACCCAATGGTTTTATCTTATTAAAGAGACATGTTTTTTTTATTAAAAACCATTTTGGTTTTAAATAGAAAATTATAATTTAAATGGAATAATGGGATTTAATGGTATTTTAATCAGTATTAAAATAAATTTTCCATCATTTATTGTGTAAAATCACATGCAAGCCTTAGTTAGTTTGTAAGTTTTTTGGACACACTCTACGCTATTACAACATTCTAAAGCATACATGTAGTGGGCCACATCCCCAATGGGATGGTGAAAAGTCACCTTTGACCAGTATTAAGGGGATGTGTGTATACACGTATTTTTGAGATCACTTAGATAGTGTGGATTCCTATATCCTGTAACATACGTACCTTTGGGCAGATGACCATGTTTCTCTCTTTCTTTATATTTGAGATATAAGTGTATGCCAATGTGGTTTAAACTGCATTACATACCTTCTAAATTTATATAAACTATTTTATATAAATTTTTTTAATCCATTGTTTTAGAAATATTCCATCACTTATAAAGCCTTTTCTTAAAGTATTTTCCCATCATTTTAATTGTATAAAATGATTTATTTAAAATTAAAAGCATTTCGTTGGTTAATCTATTGTTGAAACTATAACACCCCAAGTTTTTTTAAAAATAAATTGAAATTCGTGAAACTTTGTTTTAAGTAGATACTTATAACTAGCCTTCAAATATTATTTTTCCTATGTTTTGAATTTCAAAAAACATTCATCTATAATTGTGATCAGTAAGTTATTTAGAGTCTGATAGGACCAACTTGTTTTTTTTTTTGAATAGTAACATACCCTTATGAATATTAATATGAATAGTAATATGACCCAAATGAATAGTATATTATATTATTATTTTAAATTCTTATGTATTTAATATAATTTCAACCTGAGTAATATTTCAAGGTGTTAAAAATGAGTTATAGATTTAAAAAAATTATTTTTTAATAGATTATTATTTTATATAAAAAATTAAATACTAAAATTTAAAAAACTATTTTTTAAAAAATTGAGTTCATTTTTTAATTCTACCCATTGAATAATTGTTAGGGTGAATATTTGGTATTTTTCTAAAATTCTTGAATTTGTGATGAATAGTGAAATACAGTAAAATATCGTATATTCAAATTATCAGTTAAATAAACTATTTATGACATAATAAGTGATGTAATCCTAGTTAGTTCAAACTCACATGCCATTATAACTATTTGGGGTCACATTAATTAAGACTATTCATAGTCTTGAGCAAAAAATATTATAATAATGATTAAAATAATGTAAAATACTTCCTCTCCTCCACTATAAATACCACCCTCATTCTCCTCTTCCTTTTACACCTCTCAAGCCTTGAGTATTACATATGTTCTGACCAATTCGCCTACAAAGTATCATACCCATGTCCTAGAGCTTCTTTTCTCACCAAATGACCAAAACCAAAGGCCTTAATAAGGATCTCAAGGAGAGGGGATCAAGAGGTAAACATCCTCTTTTGTTTTATTTCTTTTCATTTCATTTACTTTTTTATTCTTCTTCTTTACTCACCTCCCAATATCTAAAAAAATGAATGATCCATTATCTTACATATTCGGTATTTCATCGTATTTATGGAAGAATATCCATTATACTTCTTCTCCTCTCCAACTTATTCAAGAAATTAAAACACCGTATGTGATGTGTCGATTTACCGACATCATGGATGATGTGATTTCAATTTCATTTACTTCTTATAAAATTGGTCATGAAACCATTTTTATGGTTGAACCATATTATAATTTGTTTATTATATCCTATATAAGGTTCTGGAATCATTTTTTACACATGTTATTAATTTACAAAACAGAATGAGTTCATTACGATTGAAGAATCACCAAAATGACCTAAGCAAATATCAATAATGTTTTAACTTATAAATCATCTGCATGTCAGAATTCAAAATGGTAAATGGTATAATTTATAGTTTTTGGAAATATTTAAATACCACTCCATTACAATTCTGTATTTTCACTTCCAATCAATAAGAATATCCATCATGATCGGATCATGGAAATCATGTAAAGAATGCACCCAAAACAATGCAAGGAACAAAATAATAACAATTAAATGGTAAAATGGTGTAATGAAATGATCATATAAGGTATTATAAAGACGAATATGTTTCTATAAGATATTAATAACACTCTTTTAACCATTATACAGGAGGTTTAATCAATTTTGAAGTAAGACAAACCCAAGGTAAGGGAATTCTTAACCTGATTTTCATTCTTTGGGTTAACCTTCTAATTCATTATTTCTGCGGTATTAAAATTTTTTGTGTGATTGGTTTTGTTTATATTATATTGAATTATGTCTATTTATATTTTATATACAAATTCTATCTACTCTGTTAAGTCTCACTTTAATTATATGATATTTGAAAGGGACTTTTATTTTAAAATCCTCTTAAAATTATATTTTAAAAAATTCAAAGGAAATAATTTTATGACATTATTTATGTTTTATGATTATGTTCTAGTTCTTTGTAATTGTTTAAAATTAAGGGTGGTATCTATATTCCCCTCCAATTCATCGGGTATGTGTATGTTGAAGTTCGGCTGTATAATTACTCCAAGTGTAACTGTGATAGTTACACAATAAGGTAGCCTTGAGGGTTACATTATAAGGTATTTTAGAGGGTTACAAGATTATGTAAGTAGTACCACAATATACCTTTATGGTTTTATTTATGTTCATATGTTTTGTGGGAATCTTGTGGAAATCTCATTTTTCACAAAGTAAGTATATATGGGTGACAAGTATGTCTTTTGAAAATGATTTCATATGTTACAAGTATTCATGGAATAATGTGTTATTTAATTCTTTTTATATCCCTTACTGAGATTTTTGTGCTCATCCCAAAATTTTAAATTATTTTCATAGGTTATAGAGATCTGTAGGGAAAATAAGGAATCCAAGCTAAATGTTTAAAGAACTGTCAAAGAAATCATTTTTTATTTGAAATTTTTTATATTTTGGAAGAAATGAATATTGTTTTAATGGTATCCACTCTGTATTAATTAGTAATGTTATGAATTTATTATTCCCCAATTCTATAAATCTTTATAATTGAAAAGATACTCAACGTGAAAGGAAATGATTTCTTGAATAAAATCAAGATTATGTAATGTAACAAGGTCGGGTCCTTATAGGAACCTTTTTTAGAATCTATGGTGAGACCCTACTGTGAGTTTTAGCTCACACCCTACTTGTGCCTTCGAGTGTTTGTAGATTATCCACCTCTAGGTTCGAGCAAGGGGAAAGGATCTCTTAGAGTTGGATCTATCTGTTGAACCTTGGATGTGGTGAGTTTTGTACTTGGGTAATTGGGTTGTATTTTCCTATTTTGGTACTTAGGTTGTAGTACTTTGGGCTTGTTTATTCCCTATTGTATTTTGGTACTCTAATCCCAGTGGATTTTCTTTTGTTATGCATACAAATTTGTCTCTTTTTACTTTAGTAATTATTATGGAAAAATCGTTCCCAATTTCAATTGTATGATGCCAGGTGTTATTCATCAACCCATGGGGATCAAGAATTCCCTTTGGGCTATGTCAGGGCCGGTTTAGTTACTGGGTTAGCAACATACATGGGATGGTTTGTGATAAAGTGGTATCATAGGAGGTTGTTGAGGTTTTTTCTTAAAGTCAGTATGTTGTTTAAATCTTTTCGGGACTTAGGAGGTAGTTGCAATTGTGTTCCCGACCATCTCTCACTACGATGAACCCTAACTCTCCAAGGGTGATTAGGGAATGACGTCTTATGGATTAGTTCTATTCTTTTCCCTATTGTGATTTGTATAGAGTGAAATCCAAATCTCATTGTTCTATTTATTGGTAATAATTTTCATTATTTCTTAGTTTGAGTGTTCTTATGATGTATTTCATATTGTCTACTGATTTTGTGTAGCAGCATGCCTCCGAGAAGACATAAAAATAAAATCCTTGAGGAATCTGCTACTGAACCACGGTGATCAAATCCTCCAGTGGACCCAAATCTAGTAGAGGTGATTGTGTGTAATGTCCAAACTCTAGGATAGTGACTTCATTATTGTGACACATCAAATTGATTATGATTTTAATATTGATTTATAGTATAGGGTAGACCCTAGGTCATCTCTCAAGGATCATTGGTGGCTTATAGTGTTAATTTTTAAAAAAAATGAATAAAAGAGGGGTGGTTTTGAAAACAGTTTTAAGAAAATGAATTGATTTAAGGAGTTTAATAGTTGATAAATAAAGGTGGTTTTTTATAATTATGAGATAAGTATATCATTTCAAGTTCACTAAACATCTTGGATAGTTCATTGTTCTAAAAATATTAACATGGTTTTGTTTAATTTCTTGGTTAAGGGTTGTCAAGATCTTGATTCCCCTCTTTCCTCTTAAATCATTGCACAAAGTACCAACCCTTGACTCAACAATAATGTTGTCAAGTATTGGACCTCAAGAGTAGAGTGAAGGATACCAAATCGTACTAATATATTATGTATGTGTGAGAGAAATATGATTCATGTTTTTTCCAATCATAACAACCTAATATCACCACATGAAATCTCAACCCAATCGGTGTTGAGATAAAAAGTGTTTCAATTAATTATAACAAAAGAAATATATTCATAGGATAAGTGTGTCAAGGTTAAACATAAGTGAAATATTTAACACACAAATTAAAGAAAACCAGTAGAATAACATGTTCCAGAACTCTCTCCCAAGTATGTATAGCTCCCTCAAAATGATCGTCCAACGTTTAGCTCACCATCGAGGGGAGGAAGAGGCTTGGGTGGAAATTTTCCTTCATCATTGATCCCCCTATGAATATAGAGACCTCTATAAATTCTTGAATTAGAAGAGGACTTCTTTGGGTCTCCAAAATATCAGAGCTTTTCCTACTGGCCAAACTTACAAATGAGGAGCCCAAGCATCCATTTTATAGGCAAAGTGGAAGGTGGTTTTGGGCACACAGATTGTGTAAAACCATTTGTGCCATTGTTTTTAGTGGGTAGACAGTATAATATCTATTTTAAAAAACTATAAAGTTTTTTACCCACCTATTTAATATCTCCACCGAAATTTTGGATTCATTTGGACACTTACATCTTGAGATATGGACAGATTACAGCACACCACTTTTGACATTGTGCATATTCCATGTGCCAGACAGATTAGGCCAGATGGGCCACCAGATGGCCAAAAATGGATTGGGTTTCTTAATATGAAATTTATCCCATTTAATTTAAGACTATAGAAAATATTATCCCATTTGGATGTAGGTTTTAGTAGTAGTTTTCAGTTGAGTCCACTGGTGTGTTTGGATCATGCGCAGTTTGGCCCATTTTTCTTGAACTTCATCATGGGCCCTCCAAATCAACTCCACCTTCAATGAAATTATCCAAAAGAGTATCATTGACATTTTTAATAGTGATAAAAAATAATTTAATCTAATATTAAGTTCACTTTTTTATTATATTTGGAATTTAAAATACAAATTTAGTTTAATACAATGGTGTAATGGTGAAAATGAAACAGAGGATTGTGGTGGGATTAGATAGGCACCACCTTTAGTTCCCTTTCAAGATCTAGAAGTGGATCCTCAGGGGGGGGATGTTCTTAGAAATCGTTATCAAGATTTACTTCTCCAGAATCCACTAGTTTTCAATGGCTTCACTGATCATCCACATTTTGAGGAATGTTTTTGTAAGATAGAATGTTTATTTGAGTACTTAGAGACACCAGATGATATCAAGGTGAAGTGTTCCACCTTCATTCTAGAAGGACCGAGCAACATATGGAGGGAAACGATGGTGATGGTGAAGACACATGTGGTATTATAGTGGAAATACTTCAAGGTTATTTTCACTGATTAGTTATATCAAGATTCAATGGTGTTGTCCGAGGATGTGTATTTTTTTAAGCTTGAGAAGGCCGAAAGAATCGTGACAGAGTATTCAAATCACTTTTCTGATATGGTGTAGTTTTCACCTAAGATTGTATCTAATGAAAATATAAAGGCTTAATGGTTCAAGTTGGTACATAGATAAAATATTCATTATCATGTTTTCTGGATAAATTTTCCAACATATGCTAATGTACTGGATAGGGTGATGATGGTCGAGATGGACCTGGCTGGCATGTGAGGGTTATTTGGTGTTTCTTTCTCTCCTGGTGGTATCGTGAGTTCCTTCAAGGAAAAACAGATGATTCTTGTAACATTTATCAATGGAAGGTTCATTCCAGACCTCCTACAATACCAAGAGGAATACCTTTAATTTTTTATCAGTGTGGAAAGCCTTGACATTCTAAGAGGTTTTTCAGTGAGGCACCCAAAAAATGTGGCTCTTACGGATGTTCATGACACTTACAAAGATTCAACCATAAATTTTCAACTCCGTGTAGTGTAACAATATCATAATGTCCTCCTAAAAATATGGTTAAATCATATTATTCACGTATAAAATTATTCCATCCATAGGCATCCAGAATGAAGCTACTTCACACAACGGAAGAGTCTCTAGAAGAAGTAGACACGGGTCCAGCAATTTTGAGAGGTACCATTACTATAGATTTTTCATTAATGAATACTCTATTTAATACTGATGCATCTCACTCATTTATTTCAACCCGTATTTTTAATCTTATTAATATTTATAGGTATATTTTATCTTATGCAATGGATATTACCACACCCCTTAGTATGAAAAGAGAGCAGGGTCTCCATATTCTTTCTTGTGTTTTCTCTCTATATGATGTCGATATAGCTTGGACTTTTATGGTCCTCGATATGAAATATATTGACATCATATTCGGGATGGATTAGATCATTTACAATCTTGAATTGATTGTTATCTTTGACAGTTCTACCTTACTACACCCAGTGGTGTACCTCCTGTCTTTAAAGGAGAATGGTATCCAAGGTCACGAAGAGTTGGACCTTCTTATCCAGAGTTGGGGAAAGTGATATAAGTTTTTTCTTTTAATATAGAGAGGGATTCAATGGTTGGTGATCTCCCTCTAGTTATCATCGAGTTTCATGATGTGTTTCCTTCTAACATCTCTACTTTTGCACTAGTAAGGGAGATCGAGTTTTCCATTGACATGATTTCTAGCACTCAAGTAGTTTCAATTACCACTTGTAGAATGGATCCAACTAAAATGAAAGATATGAAGTCTCAATCAAAATATCTTCTTGATAAAGTATTTACATTCCTAGGTGTTTCACCTTGGGTGGCACCAGTTCTCTTTTATAAGAAATATAATGTTTCTCTTCGATTATGTGTGGATTACCGAAAGCTCAATCGATTTACGGTGAAGAACAAGTATCTGTTTCCAAAAATTGATGATCTTTTTGATCATTTGAAAGGGGAAAAGTGGTTTTCAAATATCAACCTCTGATCTGGTTACCATTAATTGAGGATAAAAGAATCTAACATTTAGAAAACCACCTCTCAGATTAAGTATGTCCATTATGAGTATCTTGTAATTCCCTTTGGTCTAACAAATGCTCATAAAGTTTTTATAGCTCTAATGAATAGGCTTTTCCATGAGAATCTGGATAACTTTTTGTTATTATTTGGGGATGAAATCCTTGTTTACTATAAATATGAGGAGGATTATGTGAAATCAACTAAAAATAGTTCGGATTCTACTAAGAAATCACCGGCTCTACACCATGTTTTTGAAGTGTGATTTCTGGATTTAGAAAGTGAACTTATTGGGACACGTGGTGTCTAAACAGGGTATATAAGTTAATCCTGAGAAGGTAAAGGCTATTATGACTTGGAAGTAACTGGAAAATGTCTTCAAGATTCAAATCTTCTTGGGATTATCTGGATATTATCATTGGTTTATTAAGTACTTCTCAAAGTTGGATTCACTGATGACTACTCTGACTCTAAAGGGGGTGAAATTTTCTTGGAATGATAAAAGTTAGAGTTCTTTTATTGAGATGAATTGTCTTTTGACTACTACACTAGTGTTGACTCTTCTAGAGGTCGGGCAGGGCTATGTGGTATTTTTTTAATGTATTAGGTTCAGGCCTAGGCTGAATTATTATACAGGGCGATCATGTAGTTTCTTATGGATCTCTTCAACTTAGGCCACATTAGAATAATTATCCAATCCATTACCTTGAACTTGTGTCTGTGTGGCATGCTCTTAAGAGTTGGTAACACTACCTTTTTGTTGAAATTTTTTCTATGTACTCAGACCACAAAATCTTGAGTTATATCTTCTCTCAAAAACATTTGAATCTCCGTCAGAGGCATTGGGTGAAGTAACAACAATATTTTGACTTTGAAATCGCTTATACCCCAGGGAAATGGAATTTCATTACAAGTGCATTGAGTAGGAAAATTCTGACTCAAGAAGTGAAAGAATCTCCAAAAGAGTTGAATTTGACGGCTATCTTTGCATAGTTTTATATTGGAGTTCAGGAGAAAAGGGGTTGATGTTTCTTTATCTAGAATTATGTTTATATCCTCTATTATAAAGTTGATTCTTCAGGATCGAGATCTTGATGATTAATTTCATATAATTTGAGACTCTCTTTATGGTGGGGAGATATTGGCCTAGGAGTAGTTCTCCAAATAGGGTGTTTTATGCTATCGGGGTCACTTTGTTGTGCTATTAGCATCAAGGAAGATTGTGATGGGGGATTTTCATAATTCTTAGTGGGTTGTGCACCCAAGAACAACTAATATGTTCTATGACATACGGCAGTAGTTCTGGTGTCCTGGTATGAGATGGGTAATTTCTAAGTTTGTCTCATGTTTTTATATGTGTCTGATTGTGAGGGCCGAGCATTATAAACCTTCAGGTTTGCTTCATCAACTTCCAGTCCCTACATGGAAGTGGGATGAAATCTATATGGAATTTTTGGTTGGGTTACCTCATACCTAGAGAAATAAGAATGCGGTATGGATTATGATTGGTAGGATAAACAATTTGTCTCACCTCATACCCATTCATGATACAACCAAAGTTAATGAGTTGGGAAATCTCTATATGAAATAGATTGTTTATTTTCACAGAGTTCCATCTACTATAGTCTCGGGTATGGATCCTCAGTTCACTTATCACTTTTGGAGAGGCCTTCAGGGGGCACTGGGATCTCAGGGATGTTTGATAACATCCTAGCATCCATAGTTGGATGGCTATATAGAAATAGATATACATATTCTTAAGGATATGTGTCATGCATGTGTTCTTGACTTTGGTGGCGCTTGGGATGAACACTTGGGACGATTGAGTTTTCTTAAAAAAAATAGGTATCATTCCATAGTCAAAATGGTACCTTTTGAGGCCTTTTATGGTCGGACTTGAAAATATTTATTGTGTTGGTCATAGATTAGTGAAATTTATTTGTTTGGACCAAGCTTGGTGTAAGAGAAGACAATAAATATTCAGTTAATTCATAAAATAATGTTGGCAGCACAGAGATGATATAATTCTTATATTGATCATATTCGTAGACCATTTTAGTTCTCAGTTGGTGACTAGGTTTTCTTAAAATTTTCACCCTGGTTGGGTCATCAATAGCTTGGGAGGCAAAGGAATCTTGCTCCTTATTTTGTGGGACCTTTATAAATTTTTGGGAAGGTGAGGAAAGTTGCATAACATTTAGAAAATACACTATAGCTAACATCATTACATGATTTATTCCATGTATCAAAAATGAGAAAGTGTTTATCTTATCCATCTCATGTTTTGAGCTTGAGTGATCTTGAGATTGAACCTGACTTATCTTTGACTAAGAAACTAGTTAGGATAGTTGATTCTGAGACCAAGGTACTTGATGGTAGGATGATACATTTGGTCTGTGTGCTATGGAAGAATGGTTTGGATAATCATGAGATGTGGGAATGTGAGACACTGATGATAGATTAGTGGCCTCATGTTTTTGGCATGGAAGTTTCTTTATACTATTTCTGAGGATATAAAGTTTTTATGGTGGGGAGGTTGTATTATCCCGTTACCAATCTGATAGGTGCATCTATAACCTTGTCATGGTTTTCCCTTTTCTTTGACTAGGTGGGGTTGAGAATGAATGGGTAGGATTCCTATAATGATGAATTCATATATTTTGGGGACTCTCAGCTTTAACATACATTTTCTATTGGATGTTGGAGGGTTATATGCCATGTAACTGGGTTACATGATGTGTAATGGTTTCTAGAGGCAAGTCATAAAAGGCTTTATGCTTTGAAGGTTACACATCATGACTATCGTTTACATGTCATGAGTTATTTAAAGAATATTTTTCTATTTAAAGAAACTTGTTTTTTGGCGATTATGAAACATAACTATTTAATGACGTGAAAAGGTATTACACGTCATGTAATATCCTGATCGTGGTTTTTTAAATGGGCAGCACGGTTGAGATCTCTTTTCTCCTCCACTCCAATTTCTTCTCCCTCAACCTAATGCCTTCTCTAGGTGATCTTGAAGCTCTAAAACCCTTTCAGATCCATTCATTTTGTGTTGGATCATCATTGTTCTTGCAGTGTGATTCCCTGGTAAGCTTTATCCCTCATTCTTTGTCTTTATCACTTTCTCCTCCTTTGGGATTTCAATAGATCATCCTAAAATTTATGGATCTATGTATTATTGTGTTAGATATCACCTCTAGGTTATGCTTCTAGGTATTTTGAGCCTTCATTATTGTTGAAGGGTGTCGTTGTGAGTGTTTCTTTTTAGAAAAAAAATATAAGTGATTCTATCTTATTTAAAAAAATTGATTAACTATGAATTGCATGATTTATTTCAACTATTTATTTAAATTCAATTGCTCAAAATTTCTTTTAATTAATATAATAAAAATCCAATTATAGTGAATTTGGAGATTTGAAATGGTTATGGCATGAGAATTGGGAAAACCTTTTATTCCATTAAATTGGGGTTTGTTTACGGAAGTTGGTTTATTTAAATTGTTTAATTTAAATTGGATTTGTGATGGAAATTATTTCAATTAAATTGTTGAATTTAATTGTGAAAATGAATTGTGAAATTGAATGAATTGGTTTTGAATGGATTTAAAACTTGTGAAAATGGATTTAAAATGTTTTGTTAGAAACTCAATGGTTTTATCTTGTTAAAAAAGCATGTTTTTTATAAAAACCAATTTATTTTTAAATGTAAAATTGGCATTGAAATAGAATAATGGGATTTAATTGTATTTTAAGAAGTATTAAAAAAATTCATGACCCAACCCAAGAAATCTCGAGCCGAGACTCCCCAAGATCACCTCCAATAGGCTAGGGGCTGGAGTTTAGCTAGACTAGGCTATCACACACATGGGAGGCATTAGCCTAAGGTACCTATACACACGCACCCACATACACCTCCATCTAATAGTATAGAGATATATAAAACTGAAAATTAAATGCATGCATACAACTATCCCACAACCACAGTATAGTAGAAGAACTAAAAAGGCAAAATAGGTCCCACCAAAAGAAAACTAAAAAAGTGTCCAACATGTTCAGAAGGAGGGAAAACACTGCCAAAACACCTGCCGGTAAGCTCCTCAGCACAGCTCCGGTAAACACCCTAGTCAAACCCACTCACTAAGACCTTCCTGCTCCGGGTCCTCCTAGGACTCCGTCGAAAGGTGTGTGGTCTTCATAAGACAAAAACATGTGTGGGAAAAGCCCGTGTAGGTGTGAGTATAACAATACTCAGTAGGCACCCCAAAATCACATAAAAAAGAGAGAAACTATAAGGCAATAGTCCGCTCTTCCCTGCTAGAGGGACCCCAGACGAGAGAGAAACTCCATCTCATGACCATACTCAGATAAACACAACTAGCACTACTAAAAATTCGTCCTATAGAAACAGCCATTGGCGGTTGCTGAAGATGGCCGAAATTCCAGCCTACAGCGACCACCATTGGTGGTCGCTGAATCTGGCCGAAATGCCAGCCTACAGCGACCGCCACTGGCGGTCGCTAAACTGGAATTTTTTTTAAAAAATTTCATTATACTGAATCAAAAAAATAGCATATAAATCATAAAAAAAGGAAAAAAAATCCAAACACTATAAACATCAAGATCATAATAAACAATAAATGATAGACGTGCTTCAACAGTCCACAACCATCTACTTTAGAAACCCACAATAAGATACAAAGAAAAAAACTAAACAAAACAAACGTAAATTTGGAATATTTATTTAGTTATTATATACATAAAATCAAATCAAATCTGACATCTCATGGGTGCTATATTAATTTAAAACCCCCAATTTAAGAAATTTTATCATTTTTGAATTTTTTATTTCTGGTTTTGGAGTCTTTGCTTTAGTTTCTGAAAGTGTTTTGTTTTCTAAAAAGGAATGTTTTCCACATGCACCGCACCTCCGATGAACGTTTCGTCTCCTCCTGCATCTCACGAATAATATTCCTATCGTTTTAGTGTGGTTTCAGGTCATTCGGAGAATGTTTTCTCTAAATTCGACCGTGACATGCCGTTTTGTTCTTTTATGACTCCAGAAACACGTTTCCGGTCACCGTGGTCAAACGGCACCTCCGATTGATGTGTAATTTGCCCAAAAATTTCAAAATTCACACTGCGGTTATTGTCATATGATTTCAGGGCATTCTGAGGTTGTTCAGGTTGTTTTGAGCACTCAACGCGCCCTTTTAGAGCACGCTGAACTACTAAAAATGACATATTCGGTCGTACCACGTGCACCGCCAGTCCTATGGACATTCTGCCTCCTCCTTCATGTCATGAATAATATTCCTATCATTTTTGTGTGGTTTCAGGTCATTCAAAGCATGTTTGCTTTGAATTCGACTATGACACGCAGTTTTGGTCTTTTATAACTCCAGAAACGCGTTTCCGGTCACCGCGGTCCAAAGGCACCTCTAATTGATGTGCCATCTGCCCGACCATTTCAAAATTCACACCGCAGTTGTTGTCGAATGATTTCATGGCATTCGGAGGTCATTTGGGTGGTTTTGACCACCCAACACGCCCTTTTAGAGCGCGCTGAACTGCGGAAAACGACACATTCGGTCGTACTGCAAGCACTGCACGTACGATGGATGTGTTGTCTCCTCCTACATGTCACAAATAATATTTCTATTGATTTAATGTGGTTTCAGGTCATTCAGAGAACCTTTTCTCTGAATTTGACCGTGACATGCCATTTTGGTCTTTTATTACTCCAGAAACGTGTTTCCAGTCACCACAGTCAAACGGCACCTCTGATTGATGTGTCGTCTCCCCGAACATTTCACAATTCACACTGTGGTTTTTGTCGTATGATTTAATGGCATTCTGAGGTTTTTTGTGTAACGCCCCAAGCTTCTACGGTATGCTTCTCTTTTAATAATGCAATGGCGTGCACTGTACGCAACTTCGAGATTCTAACACACCACAACCAATCAAACTAGCCGTTATGAATAGAAATACCTACTTTTTGAAAATTTTATAAATTTTATCTCTCAAAATGGACTTCATTTTTGGATTTGGAATATCAAATTTAGCCTAGGGTGAAATTTTGGCACTTTTCGGATAACTTTCATATTTTGATGAATAGTGAAAATTACTAGATTTTAATTAAAAACAACTTTTTAATAAAAATAATTAATATTGATAAATTATGAATTTGGGTTGTTTTAAAGTATATTTAGAATATATTTTTACCATTTAATACAATGTTGGTCATTGTACATAATTTTACAATTAAACCGGACATAAACAAGTGTCAATCTTTTGATAGTTATTATCTCTTAAAAACACGCTTTTTGTTTTAACAACGGGAATTAATTTTAAATTAATTTCTGCCACTTATGTGTTTTGAATTTGGAAAAATGGATACCATATTTGGAATAAGGATGTTCATATTGTGTAAATAGGTAACTTTCATTTTTAAACATTTTGAATAATTACTTCGGTAAATATTTTATTTACCACGGTTAAGGGTAAATAAGGGTTAAAAACTAATATTATAATAATACTAAATTACCCTAAAACGTGTCATAACCTTATTGGTGGATACATTTCCTACCATGGGCATCTTTGGGTCTATTTTGGGACCCCATGGATCCACTTTTAAGTGATAATGACACTTTATATTAATTAAGTTAAAATAATTACAAAAATGACATAAGCATATATCGTTTAGTAAAACAATTTTTACATAGGGTTATATATGTTGGGATTTAGACTAAAAATATTCATTAGAAACAAAAAAATATTTACTATATAATGATATTTTATTTATAATTTTTAGACATTAAATAGTTTAATTTATTTATGACACAATGATGATGCAGTAATTACCATAATAGTGAAAAATTAAAATAATTGATATTATAAATACCCAAATAAATATAATTGGAAACTTTTATCGAATTAAAATAATTTTATAGGTTAATATGACATATTAGGATTGATTTAATTGACTTTTTTTGAAGTAATCATTCTGTTATTAGTTTCACAAAAATCAATTATTGAATAGTGTCAAAATTGACATAAAAGAGTTTTTTAAAAACAATATTATATTATTAATTGATATTAAATTCTTAAAAATCTACGGTTTAGCCAAGAGACTTATATAATGATAGGTGTATCATTAATGGACAACTTGGGGGTCTCTGGGATGTATATAGTAAGTTTATTAACCATGTAATATAAAAATACAAAGAGACATTGTAAAAGTGAAACTAGTTAACTTAGAGTTAATACTTAAAGATAAGGTTAATATAGTAACTCAAACCTTTCTAAATTCTACTGGTTGAGTGGTTTTAGACCCATACCTACCTTAACCTTTAAATAATCAACTTTTGATCCATTAGAAACCGAATATAAATTTATTATAAATTAATATTTATAGCTTTTCCAAAGGTGCCTCTCACCCCTCCTATAAAAGGGCACTCCACATTCTCACTAATTCACACATTCAAAGCCTTTTGTTTCGGCCAAACCCTGCCCAAATACTCTCTCAACTTCCCTCACTACAACCTAGATGCCTTAGTTTGATCAGAAATCCAACCTAAGGAGCCCTTTTGATCAAATCAAAAGGAAGAACCCGAAGAAGAGGTAATGTTTTCACCACCTTTTTCAAATTCATTTCTTCTTCAACTTCTTCTTTATTTGTTATTACCATTATAAAATAAGAACTCCAATATCTTATATATACTTTGATGTTATTATAAATATGGTACAACCATATTCAGTATTCTATCCACCCTTTGAATAACATGTCACCATACGTGCGTACGTACGGCTTACCGTCTCCACGTCATGGTGTAATTGTTATTCAATATATTATTATTTGGATGGGTATAATAATGATGTTTAATTCATGTAAATAATAAATATAACATGATAATTATTCTGTATATATAATATACCATCCAATTATATATTGTTTTAATATCAAAAGAATGATATTGTCGCTCGTGCGTACGTACGGACTACCGTCTCCACGAACGCGATGAGATTCATTCTCCATCGTATCCATTCAAGTATAATTATCATTTTATGATTTAAAAATAATGTTTAAGGACTTTATATCATTATCGATATGAATAAGATACAACATATCCATGACAAACATGGCTTACGTAACAAAACATATAAAAGAAAATGAGTAAGTTAACACACGAAACGACGATAATACTAAGATATTATTAACAAAGCAATGTTAAAAGATCATATATGATATCATATTAATATATATGATTATTCTATAATTTAATAACAATTATTTCACCATTATACATGAGTTTAAACTACCCTCAACCAAGTAAAAGTACAAGGTAAGGGTTTATTTCGCAATCTCTCCATTATCTGAGGTTGTTTATACGTAATAATCTACTGGGATTTGTTTATCATCCACATCCATGTTTCTTAAAAATGTATTTAAAAACATTGTTACAATTTACAAGAATATTGGTTAAAGTCATTTATACCCTTTTTTGACTTTTTATAAGAGGTTTATAAAGGAATCTTTCCGTCGTTTTCCAAACAAGGTGCTTTTTAACCTTTTCGACAGGATTAAGGTAAGAATGTTTTTTTAACTTATAAAGTGGGTACGGCTATCTTCCTCCGTTATAAAATCGTCAAAGATTACCTTACAATCTTATAATAATATTTTCAAAGAAAATTTTTTATTTTATATGACTCTTAAATGATTTCAAAATAAAAAGAGATATTTCTCTAAAAAGAGTTTTGATTTCATCTATGACAACATCCTTTGATGGATTTTAAGCTTATTTGAAGATGATTTATTATGAAACAAAACTTCCATATTGTATTGAAGGTTTTTTGATATGTTTGACTATGAATATGTTATTTTTATACCCTTCATGGTTTATGGTGAAATTATTGACATTTCGTATGCTAGTTTTAATACGAATGTTTATGTTATGTTTAAACCTTTTCATATGGGAATGCATTGGACTTAATATGTGACGGGTGGAGCCCGCTATAGCTCCTTGATGCATCGGTAGGTCTCATGAGACAAACTAGTGTCTTGGCACAAGGCCTTGACAAAATCTTATTTGTAGTCTTAGCACGAGGCCTTGGCTATGTGGTTGTGATAGTCTGGAATTATGCATTCCATCATTATGAAAGTGGTTATTGATATTGCATGTGATTATTCGATTAGTAGAATATCCATGTGAATAAGTAAATGAAATTATTTCATTTTATTTTTTCCGTACTATGTTGAAGTTCATGTTTAAAAGGTTTTTGTTTTAGTTATACATTCCCTTAAATTTTTATTCTTATTTTTTAAAGTTTCCGCTATGTTGTTATCCTTAGTGGGCATTTGAGCTCACCCCTTTTCTATGTTTTATTTTTCCCAGGGTATGAAGAAGTAAATTATGAATGACCTATAGGGATATTATGAAGGGATCAGAGTGTGGTCTATAGAGACTATGTTGTTGTTGTTTTCATTTTTATGATTTAAAACTTTATGAATATATCTAGTGTTTCCAAGGCTACTAAACCAATCGGTCTTTCAAGATTTGATCTTTATTTTGATCATGCCAATGTTATGTAATAATGCACCAACTCTGGGTAACTGGGGTCGGGGAATTACAGTTGGTATTAGAGGAAGTTTAGTACAAACCTTGGAAGCTAGATTTAGATAAAATGTGATTAGACCACATAGATTTAAGATGGACTTTGAGGATTAGTATAGAAGAACTTCCTAGAATTTTGGTATTGTAGAGATTTTGTGAGTTTTCCGAGCAATAGATCCCTGTCT
This sequence comes from Viscum album, assembly GCA_963277665.1. NCBI lineage: Eukaryota > Viridiplantae > Streptophyta > Magnoliopsida > Santalales > Viscaceae > Viscum > Viscum album. The sequence continues at coordinate 945,126,565 of OY728129.1, forward strand.
GGATACGAGCAGGTAGAGGCGGCTCTGGCATAGATGTACCTAGGTGTAAAACCCGAAAACACCTCTTTGAGCTAGACTCGAATGGGAACTGGTGCACGACAATGGATCTTGCTGCACTCTTGGTTATGACACTCCCAGGGGATATGCTTAGGATAACTCTCATTTTCTATAAAAATCATTATGAAGGGTTTATGAGTATATAATTTCTCAAAGAAAACATTTTTATGATTATGGATTATATCCATAAATAGTTCAATTTATGTTAAGTGTTTTATAGGTATGGAATTATGTATTTTGATTCATAAATTGATCTAGTTTATGCCATTGTTTAGAAATAGAACCTAGTGGAAGAAATGGAAACCATATCAATGCACGCACTCCATTTAGGGATTTCCCTCCTACTCAAGATAATTATAGTGGAGCTGGTGATGCAACTGGTGTCAATCAGCTAATCACCATACTGGGATAACTCACTCAGGTTATGAATGATAACCTTACCCATATGGGGCACCCTGATCTGCAGCGTGGAGGATCAATGTTAGATCGCTTCATGAGGAAACAACCACCAACATTCAATGGGAGTACAAATCCCTTAGTAGCTGAGCAATGGATAAATTCCCTAGAGAAAATATTTCAAGCTTTGGGGAGTAGTGAAAGGGAAAAAATTATCATGGCAGTTTACCGCCTCACTGGAGATGCTGATCAATGGTGGTCATTGATTCAAACACGAAGGAAGATGATGAAGTATCAAATATGTAATAGTGGGAGTTCAAAGATCTGTTTTTAGAAAAATACTTTCCTCGCGACCATCAAGAAGATATGGAAAGGCAATTTCTGAGTCTGAGACAAAAGGAGGATGAGAATGTGACAAATTATAAGTCTAACTTTATAAGGATAGCAAGGTATGCTAGAGATTATATACGTAACCCAAGAAGTAAGATTAATCATTTCATTGATGGGTTAAAACCATATCTCCGTCGAGCATTAGTCTCACAATACTTCTCGTCATACGAAGACATTGTCTCATGTGCTATCAAGACCAAAAAGGAATTCTCTAAGTATTATGACTTTAAAGCAAAGTAAGAGAAGAATATATCTGCTGATCAATCTGGGAATGGAAATAAGGGGAAGAAGGGAAAGGTTGAATATTCATCCTGTGGTAAATGTGGGAAGAAACACCCCAGTACTTTCCTGAAGGGAACGGGAGTCTGTTACAAGTGTGGTGAAAAAGGCCACCAAGCTCGTGATTGCAAGGGGAAGAAGGAAGCTTCTAATGTCCAATGCTACAATTGCTGGGAGATGGGACGTTATGCAAATGAATTTCCTAAGCGTCAGGGGAACGTACCTCAGAAAAGGCCAAGGGATCAAGGCCAATATTATGCTACAACTACTGCTGAGGTAGAAGCTCCGAAAGACGTGGTGGCAGGTAATTTAATGGTTTCCTCAAGTTTAGAAAATGCATTATTTGATTCTGGATCATTACATTGTTTCATATATTCCCAGTTTTCTAAGAAAATTAGATATTTCCAATTTGATTTAACAAGGGAGTTGTCAGTTAAAACTCCTAAGGGAAATATCATTGCAACAAAGTTTTGTGAATCCGTCCCCATTAGAGAACATAAATGTTCTTTTTCCGCTGATCTCATCATCATACCTATGATTGAGTTTGATATAATTCTCGGTATGGACTGGATTTCGGACTATGATGCGAAGATTTATTATAAGAATAAAGAGGTTACGATTCTTGATGATGATGATAAGGAACACCTTATCTTTTGAGAAAAATCTTCACCACCTAATTCTTATCTAGATCCACCCCCAGTAGCTCAACTAAATTCAATTATTGGGGAGGAAGAGAATGAAATGACTTTGGGTGAGGAAATGAATGTTCAAATAGAAGATGTACCTATTGTGAATGAATATGTAGATGTATTTCTGGAAGATTTACCTAGACATCCTCTAGAACGAGAAGTTGATTTTTCCATTGATTTAATTCCTAGATCAAGGCCTATATTGAAAACCCCTTATAGAATGGCCATTGTGGTATTAGTCGAACTAAAGAAACAACTAGAGGAATTGAGTAATAAAAGATTTATTCGCCCTAGTGTTTCTCCATGGGGATCCCCTGTTCTTTTTGTTAAAAAGAAATATGGATCTATGAGGTTATGTATCGACTACAGGGAGATCAATGCTATAACAATAAAGAACAAGTATCCCCTACCTCGCATTGATGATTTATTTGACCAACTGTATGGAGCTCAATACATTTCAAAGATTGACCTTCGATCTGGATACCATCAGTTGTGTGTGAAGAAGGAATACATTCCAAAGACAGCATTTCGAACTAGGTACGGGCATTACAAGTTTACAGTAATGGATTTTGGATTGACTAATGCACCCTCTGTATTCATGGATCTGATGAATAGAGTTTTCAAGGAATATCTCGATGAATTTGTGGTAGTATTTATTGATGATATCTTGGTATACTCCAAAATCTACGAAGATCATGAAAATCACTTGCGCATTATCCTAAAGACTCTGAGAAGACATGAATTATATGGGAAGTTTAGCAAGTGTGAATTCTGGCTTCAGGAGATTTCTTTTCTTGGCCATATTTTCTCTAAAGGTGGAATCTCTGTTGATCCTTCTAAGACCAAGGCAATTCAGTAATGGCCAGCACCTACGAGTATAACATAGGTATGTAGTTTTATTGGTTTAGTAGGTTATTATCGACGTTTCATCCAGAATTTTTCCCGATTGGCCAACCCATTAACGAAGCTCACACGTAAAGGGGTTAAATTTGTTTGGACAAAAGAGTGTGGGGAATGTTTTGAAGAACTGAAGAGAAGATTAGTCAATGCTACTATATTGACTCTACCATCGGGGAATGATGGGTTCGTTATTTATAGTGATGCATCGAAGAAAGGACTTGGTTGTGTCCTTATGTATAATGATAGGTTTATTGCCTATGCATCACGACAGTTGAAAATTCATAAGAAAAACTATCCTACTCATGATCTTGAGTTAGCAGCTATGATCTTTGCTTTGAAGATATGGAGGCACTACCTCTATGGTGAAAAATTTGAGATTTATACTGATCACAAGAGTTTGAAGTATATTTTCTCACAAAAAGAACTCAACATGAGGCAAAGGGGATGGCTTGAATTACTCAAGGATTATGATTGTACAATACACTACCACCCAGGGAAAGTAAACAAGGTGGATGATTCTTTGAGCAGAAAAGATCGTGGAGTTTTGAAAAATATGAAAATTGAGAGGGATCCAATTTTCATGGATCTAGTGAAGATGGACATGGGAATAACCAGGGAAGGTGAAACATCAATGCTTTTTCAAATAGTTTCCAAGCCATCTTTACAAGAAAGGATTAAGAGTTCTCAGACTGATGATGAAGTATTTCAAAAGAATATTAAAGCTGTGAATGATGGGAGATTGAGAGACTTTGTGTATGAAGATGGAATTTTGAAATTCAGGAAGAGGCTTTGTGTTCTCGATATACCTGATCTAAAGAAGGGAATTGTTGGATGATGCTCATAGTTCCAATTTCTCTATACACCCTGGGAGCACCAAAATGTATAGAGATTTGAAGGAACATTTTTGGTGGGACAACATGAAGAGGGAGATTGCCGATTTTGTGTCAAGATGTATGGTTTGTCAACAAGTTAAAGCTGGAAGGAAACATCCTGGAGGAGTCATGCAACCTCTTACCATACCGGAGTGGAAATGGGACAATATTACGATGGACTTTGTCATGGGGCTACCAAAGACTCCTAGAAGAAATGATGCAATATGGGTTATTGTTGATCGTCTTACCAAGTCAGCACATTTTCTTTCTATAAGAGAAGATCTACCACTGGAACTTCTAGTAAGACTACATATTAATGAAGTTGTGAGACTTCATGGAGTACCCCTATCGATTATTTCTGATCGTGATCCCCGTTTTACATCAAGATTCTAGAAAAGTCTTCAGAAATCCCTGGATATTGAGCTTCATTTGAGCACTGCCTACCACCCTCAGACAGACGGACAATCAGAACGGACTATTCAAACCTTATAAGACATGTTGACATCTTTCTCACTTGACTTTTAGGGTATGTGGGATCAATATTTACCTTTGGTAGAATTTTCCTATAATAATAGTTTCCATTCGAGTATTCAGATGGCACCATATGAAGCGTTATATGGAAAGAGATGTCGCACACCAACCTGTCGGGATGAAGTTGGTGAAAGAAAACTTGTAGGTCCAGAACTAGTGGAGGAAACGATGGAAAAGGTGAAGGTAATCCAAAATCACATCAAAGCAGCTCAAAGTAGGCAGAAGAGCTATGACGATAATCGAAAGAAGGATTTGGAATTTCAAGTCGGTGATCATGTTTTCCTGAACGTATCTCCATGGAAAGGAGTCATACGTTTTGGTAAGAAAGGTAAATTGAGTCCCAGGTACATCGGACCTTTCGAAATTCTAGAACGAATTGGGGCTGTAGCTTACCGATTGGCAATGCCGCCAAGTCTCTCCAAAGTTCACGATGTGTTCCACGTATCTCTGTTGAGGAAATACATACCTAACCCAACGCATGTACTCACCTATGAGGAATTAGAACTGGAACCTGATCTGTCTTATTGCAAAGATCCCGTCAGGATTCTTGATACGAGAGAACAAGTACTGAGAAACCGAAAGACGCATCTGGTAAAAGTTTTGTGGAGAAACCATAAAATGGAAGAGGCAACGTGGGAACCTGAGGAACTTATGATGAAGAACCACACGAGTCTTTTCATGCGGTAGTATTATAGAAATTTCGAGGACAAAATTATTTGAAGGAGGGGAGAATGTAACACCCCAATCTTCAATGGTACGCTTCTCTTTGAATAATTCAATGGCGTGCATTTTACGCAACTTCGAGATTCTAACACACCACAACCAATCAAACTAGCCGTTATGAATAGTAATACCTACTTTTTGAAAATTTTATAAATTTTATCTCTCCAAATGGACTTCATTTTTTGATTCAGAATATCGAATTTATCCTAGGGTGAAATTTTGGTACTTTTTGGATAACTTTCATATTTTGATGAATAGTGAAAATTACTAAATTTTAATTAAAAACAACTTTTTAAATTGAAATAATTAATATTGATAAATTATGAATTTGAGTGGTTTTAAAATATATTTAGAATATATTTTTACCAATTAATACAATGTTGGTCATTGTACATAATTTTACAATTAAACCGGACATAAACAACTGTCAATCTTTTGATAGTTATTATCTCTTAAAAACATGCTTTTTGTTTTAACAACGGGAATTAATTTTAAATTAATTTCTGCCACTTCCATGTTTTGAATTTGGAAAAATGGATTCCATATTTGGAATCAGAATGTTCATATTGTGTAAATAGGTAACTTTTATTTTTAGACATTTTGAATAATTACTTCGGTAAATATTTTATTTACCATGGTTATGGGTAAATCCGGTAAATAAGGGTTAAAAATAATATTATAATAATACTAAATTACCCTAAAACGTGTCCTAAAATTATTGGTGGATACATGTCCGACCATGTACATCTTTGGGTCGATTTTGGGACCCCATGGATCCACTTGTAAGTGATAATGACACTTTATATTAATTAAGTTAAAGTAATTATAAAAATGACATAAGCATATATCTTTTAGAAAAAAAAAATTACATAGGGTTATATATGTTAGATTTTTGACTAAAAATATTCATTAGAAATATAAAAAGATTTCCTACATAATTATATTTTATTTATAATTTTTATACATTAAATACTTTAATTTATTTATGACACAATGATGATAAAGTAATTACCATAATAGTGAAAAATTAAAATAATTGATATTATAAATACCCAAATAAATATAATTGGAGACTTTTATTGAATTACAATAATTTTCTAGGTTAATATGACATATTAGGATTGATTTAATGGACTTTTTTCGAAGTAATAATTCTGTTATGAGTTTCAAAAAAATCAATTATTGAATAGTGTCAAAATTGACATAAAATAGTTTTTTAAAACAAATATTATATTATTAATTGATATTAAATTCCTAAAAATCTACGATTCGGACAAGAGACTTATATCATGATATGTGTATCATTAATGGACCACTTGGGGGTCTCTTAGATGTATATAATAAGTTTATTAACCATATAATATAAAAATACAAAGAGACATTGTAAAAGTGAAACTAATTAACTTAGAGTTAATACTTAAAGATAAGGTCAATATAATAACACAAACCTCTATAAATTCTATTGGTTGAGTGTTTTTCGACCCATACCAACCTTAAAATTTAAATAATCAACTTTAGAGCCATTATAAACTGAATATGAATTTATTATAAATTAATATTTCTATCTTTTCCAAAGGTGCCTCTCACCCCTCTTATAAAAGGGCACTCCCCCTTCTCACTAATTCACACATTCAAAGCCTTTTGGTTCGGCCAACCCCTTCCCAAATACTCTCTAAACTTACCTCACTACAACCTAGATGCCTTAGTTTGATCAGAAATCCAACATAAGGAGTCCTTTTTATCAAATCAAAAGGAAGAACCCGGAGAAGATGTAATGTTTTCACCACTTTTTTTCAAATTCATTTCTTCTTCAACTTATTCTTTCTTTGTTATTACCATTATAAAATAATAACTCCAGTATAGTATATATACTATGATGTTATTATAAATATGGTACAACCATATTCAGTATTATATCCACCCTTTGAATAACATGTCACCATACGTGCGTACGTACGACTTACCGTCTCCACGTCGTGGTGTAATTGTTATTCAATATATTATTATTTGGATGGGTATAATAAGGATGTATAATTCATGTAAATAATAAATATAACATGATAATGATTTGGTATATATAATATACCATACAATTATATATTATTTTAATATCAAAAGAATGATATTGTTTCTCGTGCGTACGTACGGACTACCGTCTCCACGAACACGATGAGATTCATTCTCCATCGTATCCATTCAAGTATAATTATCACTTGATTATTTAAAAATAATGTTTAAGTACTTTATATCATTCTGGATATGAATAAGATACAACCTATCCATGACAAACATGGCTTACGTAACAAAACATATAAAAGAAAACGAGTAAGTTAACACCCGAAACGACGATAATACTAAGATATTATTAACAAAGCAATGTAAAAAGATCATATATGATATCATATTAATATATATGATTCTTCTATAATTTAATAACAATTATTTCACCATTATAAAGGATGTTAACCTACCCTCAACCAAGGAAAAGTACAAGGTAAGGGTTTATTTCACAATATCTCCATTATCTGAGGTTGTTTATACGTAATAATCTACTGGGATTTCTTTATCATCCACATCCATGTTTCTTCAAAATGTATTTCAAAACATTTTTACCATTTACAAGAATATGGGTTAATGTCATTTATACCCTTTTTTGACTTTTTATAAGAGGTTTATAATGGAATCTTTCCGTCGTTTTCCAAACAAGGTGCTTTTTAACCTTTTCGATAGGATTAAGGTAAGAATGTTTTTTTAACATATACGGCGGGTGCGGCTATCTTCCGCCGTTATAAAATCGTAAAAGCTTACCTTAAAATCTTATAAGAATATTTTTCAAAGAAAATGTTTTATTTTATATGACTCTTAAATGATTTCAAAATAAAAAGAGACATTTCTCTAAAAATAGTTTTGATTTAATCTATGTCAACATCCTTTGATGGATTTTAAGCTTATTTAAAGATGATTTATTACTAAACAAAACTTCCATATTGTATTGAAGGTTTTGTGATATGTTTGACAATGAATATGTTATTTTTATACCCTTCATGGTTTATGGTGAAATTATTGACATTTCATATGCTAGTTTTAATACGAATGTTTATGTTATGTTTAAACCTTTTCATATGGGAATGCATTGGACTTAATATGTGATGGGTGGAGCCCGCTATAGCTCCTCGATGCATCGGTAGGTCTCATGAGACAAACTAGTGTCTTGGCACAAGGCCTTGACAAAATCTTATTTTTAGTCATGGCACGAGGCCTTGGCTATGTGGTTATGATAGTCTGGCATTATGCATTCCATCATTATGAAAGTGGTTATTGATATTTCATGTGATTATTCGATTAATATAATATCCATGTGAATAAGTAAATGTCATTATTTCATTTTATTTTTTCCATAATATGTTGAAGTTCAAGTTTAAAAGGCTTTTGTTTTATTTATACATTGCCTTAAATGTTTATTCTTATTTCTGAAAGTTTCTGCTATGTTGTTATCCTTACTGGGCATTTGAGCTCACCCCTTTTCTGTGTTTTATTTTTCCCAGGGTATGAAGAAGTAAATTATGAATGACCTGCAGGGATAGTATGATGGGATAAGAGTGTGGTCTATGGAGACTATGTTGTTGTAGTTTTCATTTTTATGATGTAAAACTTTATGAATATATCTAGTGTTTCCAAGGATACTAAACCAATCGGTCTTTCGAGATTTGATCTTTCTTGTGATCATGTCAATGTTATGTAATAATGCACCGACTTTGGGTAACTGGGTTCAAGGCATTATAGTTTGGGTGGTTTTGACCACCCAACACGCCTTTTTAGAGCATGCCAAACTACTAAAAACGACACATTCGGTCGTACCGCGCGCACCACACATCTGATGGACGTGTCATCTCCTTTTGCATTCATGAATAATATTCATATCATATTCGTGTGGTTTCAGGTCATTCAGAGCACGTTTGCTCTGAATTTGACAGTGAAACGCCGTTTTGGTCTTTTATGACTCTTGAAATGCGTTTCTGGTCACCGCAGTCAAACGGAACCTCCAATTGACGTGTCGTCTTTCCGACCATTTCATGGCCTTCCGAGTTCGTTCAGGTGGTTTTGGCCACCCAACGTGCCCTTTTAGATCACGTTGAACAGCTAAAAACGACACATTCGATCGTACCGCATGCACCGCACGTCCGATGGATGTGTTGTCTCCTCCTAAATGTCACGAATAATATTCCTATCGTTTTTGTGTGGTTTCAGGTCATTTGAAGCATGTTTCCTCTGAATTCGATCGTGACACGCCGTTTGGGTCTTTTATGACTCTGGAAATGTGTTTCCAGTCACCGCGGTCAAACGGCACATCTGATTGACCTGACGTCTGTCCGAACATTTCACAATTCAAATGGTGGTTATTGTTGTATGATTTCATGGCATTCTGAGGACGTTCGGGTGGTTTTGACCGCCCAACGCGCCCTTTTAGAGCACACTGAATTGCTGAAAAAGACACATTAGGTCGTACCGCATGCACCACACGTCTGATGGACGTTCCATCTCCTCCTCCATGTCACGAATAATATTCCAATAGTTTTTTTGTGGTTTCAGGTCATTAGGAGCATGTTTATCTGAATTCGGCCGTGACACGCCGTTTTGGTCTTTTATGACTCTGGAAATGTATTTCCAGTCACCGCGGTCAAACAGAACCTTTGATCGATGTTTCGCCTACCCGACCATTTCACAATTCACACATTGGTTGTTGTCGTATGATTTCACAACATTCTGAGGTTGTTCGGGTGGTTTTGACCACCCAACACGCCTTTTAGAGCGTGTCGAACTACTGAAAACAACACATTTGGTCGTACCGCACACACTGCATGTCCGATGGATGTGTCATCTCCTCCTGCTTGTCATGAATAATATTCTAACTTTTTTGTGTGGTTTAAGGTCATTCGGATCACGTTTGCTCTAAATTCGACCTTGACACACCGTTTTGGTCTTTTATGACTCTGGAAACGTGTTTCTGGTCACCACAGTCAAACGGAAACTCCGATTGATGTTCCGTCTACCTGAACATTTCACAATTCACACCGCAGTTGTTGTTGTAGAATTTCAGGGCATTTTGAGGTTGTTCAGATGGTTTTGACCACCCAACGCGCCCTTTTAGAGTGCGACGAACTGTTGAAAACGACACATTCGGTCATACAGCGGGCACCACACATCTGATTGACGTTCCATCTCCTCTTACATGTCAAGAATAATATTTATATCATTTTCGTGTGGTTTCAGGTCATTCGGAGCATGTTTTCATTAAATTCGACTGTGACACGCCATTTTGGGTTTTTATGACTCTGAAAACGTGTTTCTGGTCATCGCGGTCAAACAGCACCTCCGATTGACGTTTCGTCTGCCCCGCCTTTTCATAATTCACACCTCGGTTATTTTCATATGATTTCATGACATTCCAAGGTTGTTCAGGTGGTTTTGACCACCCAACGTGCCCTTTTAGAGCACGTTGAACTGCTGAAAATGACACATTCAGTCGTACCGCGTGCACCGCACGTCTGATGGACGTGACATCTCCTCCTGCATGTCATGAATAATATTCCTATCATTTTTGTGTGGTTTCAGGTCATTCAGAGCATGTTTACTTTGAATTCGACTGTGACACGCTGTTTTGGTCTTTTATGACTCTGAAAACATGTTTCCAATCACTGAGCTCAAATGACACTCTTGATTGATGTGTCGTCTACCTGAACATTTCACAATTCACACTACGGTTGTTGGCGTATGATTTCAGGGCATTCTGACGTCGTTTGGGTGGTTTTGACCACCCATCACGCCCTTTTAGAGTATGTCGAACTGCTGAAAATGACACATTCGGTCGTACCGCAGGAACCACATTTCCAATGGATGTTCCATCTCCTCCTGCATGTAACGAATAATATTCTATTGTTTTCATGTGGTTATAGGTCATTCGGAGCATGTTTTCTCTGAATTCGACCATGACACGCCGTTTGAGTCTTTTATGACTCCAAAAATGCGTTTCTGGTCACCATAGTCAAACGAAACCTCCGATTGATGTGTCGTCTGCCCTTCCATTTCTCAATTCACCCGCGGTTGTTGTCGTATGATTTCAGGGCATTCCGAGGTCATTCGGGTGGTTTTGACCACCCAACGGGCCCTTTTAGAGCGTGTCGAACTGCTAAAAACGGCACATTTGGTCGTACCGCGCGCACCGCACGTCCGATGGACATGTCGTCTACTCCTGCATGTTAAAAATAATATTCCTATCGTTTTCTTGTGGTTTCAGGTCATTCCGAGCACATTTTCTCTGAATTCGACCGTGACACGCCGTTTTGGTCTTTTATGACTCCGAAAATGCATTCATGGTCATCGTGGTCAAATGGAACCTCTAATTGACGTGTCATCTTTCGAACATTTCACAATTCACACCGGTGTTGTTGTCGTATGATTTCATGGCATTCCGAGGTCGTTCGGATGGTTTCGACCACCAAATGCCCCCTTTTAGAGTGCACTGAACTGCTGAAAACGACACATTCGGTTGTACCATGCGTACTGCACACCAGATGGATGATTCGTCCCCTCCTACATGTCACGAATAATATTCCTATCATTTCCGTGTGGTTTCAGGTCATTCGGAGCACATTTGCTCTAAATTCGACCGTAAAATGCCGTTTTGGACTTTTATGACTCCAGAAACGCGTTTCTAGTCACCGCGATCAAACGACACCTCTGATTGATGTTCCGTCTGCCCGAACATTTCAGAATTCACACCATGGTTGTTTTAGTATGATTTCACGGCATTCTGAGGTCTTTCGGGTGGTTTTGACAACCCAACGCACCCTTTTAGAGCATGTTGAACGACTGAAAATGACACATTCAGTCATACTGCGCGCACCGCACATCCGATGGATGTGTCGTCTCCTCCTGCATGTAATGAATAATATTTCTATCATTTTAGTGTGGTTTCAGGTCATTCTGAGCATGATTGCTCTGAATTAGACCGTGACATGCCATTTTGGTCTTTTATGACTCCGGAAATGCGTTTCTGGTCACCACAGTCAAACAGAACCTCTGATAGACATTCCGTCTACCCGACCATTTCACAATTCACACCACAGTTGTTTTCTTATTATTTCACAGGATTCTGAGGTCGTTCTAGTGGTTTGGACCACCCAATGCTCCCTTTTAGAGCGCGTCGAACTGCTGAAAACAACACATTCTATCATACTACGCACACCGCACGTCCGATGGACGTGATGTCTCCTCCTTCATGTCAAGAATAATATTTCTATCGTTTTCCTATGGTTTCAGGTCATTCGGAGCACGTTTTCTCTAAATTTGGCCGTGACACGCCGTTTTGGTCTTTTAAGACTCCGGAAATGCGTTTCCGGTCACCGTAGTCAAACGGAACCTCTGATTGATGTTTCGTCTGCCCAAACATTTCTCAATTCACACCTCAGTTGTTGTCGAATGATTTCATGGCATTTTGAGGTTGTTCGGGTGGTTTTGACCACCCAACGCGCCCTTTTAGAGCGCGCTGAACTGCTAAAAACGACACATTCTACTGTACCTCATGCACCGCACGTCTGATGGAAGTTCCGTCTCCTTATGCATGTCACGAATAATATTCCTATCATTTTCATGTGGTTTTATGTCATTCAGAGAATGTTTTCTCTAAATTCAACTGTGACACGCCGTTTTGGTCTTTTATGACTCCAGAAATGTGTTTCCGGTCACTACGTTCAAACGACGCTTCTGATTGATGTGTCGTCTGCCCAACCATTTCACAATTCACACTGTGGTTGTTATCATCTGATTTCATGGAATTTTGAGGTCGTTCGGGTGGTTTTGACCACCCAATGCTCCCTTTTAGAGTGCGCCAAACTGCTGAAAATGACACATTCGGTCGTACCGCGTGTACCGCACGTCCGATGGACATGCCTTCACCTCCTACATGTCATGAATAATATTTCTATCGTATATGGGTGCGGGGGGGGGGCTGTCTGTGGGTGGGGTCTGTCTGGGGTGGGGGTGCTGTATGGGGGTGGGGGGTGTTGTCCGGGGGTGGGCATGGGCCTGAGTGACTAATTATGATTGAGGATCCCAAGAGGAATACCTGCTCTTATTTTCTAACCAAATGGATTCCATGAGGGATTTCTCAACTAGCATACTATTTCTGAGGATCCCAAGAGGAATGCATCTTCATACATATAGAAACTAAGGACTCGAGTGGGTGCCCTGTTGATAGAATGATCCTGAGTGGGTGTGTGTGTTTGGGTAGTGATGCTTGCGAGTGTTACATTATAATTTGAATTGATGTGGAATCCTGGTTGGGATAAGATGTTGAGGTAAGATGTGGATGATTCTACAACCATTGTTTTATCTTTATTTCTGTTTATTCATGATGCTTTAGATTCACCAAGATTCTGGGGGTGGGGTGGGCTGTCCAGGGGGTGCGGAGGGCTGTCTGGGGGTGCGGGGGGGGGGGGGGCTGTTTGAGGTGTTGGGTGTTATCCGGGGTGGGGATGTCTGGGGGTGGGGCGGGCTGTCTGGGGGGTGCGGGGGGGGGGGGGGTGTCTGGGGTGCGGGGGGGGCTGTCCAGGGTGGAGGGACTATCTGGGGTGGGGGGTGCTGTCCAGGGATGGGGGGCTGTCCTGGGGTGGGGCGGGCTATCTGGGGGGTGCGGGGGGGAGGCTGTCCGGGGGGTGTTTGTCCGGGGTGGAGGGTGTTGTTCGGGGGTGGGGGCTGTCCGGGGGGGGGGGGGGGCTGTCCGGGGGGGTGTGCGGGGGGGGGGGGGGGGGGGGGCTGTCCGGGGGGGTGTGCGGGGGGGGGGGGGGGGGGGGGCTGTCCGGGGGTGCGGGGGATGTTCGGGGCAGGGGGGCTATCCAGGGGTGGGGCGGGCTGTCTTGGGGGTGTGGGGGGATGTCCAGGGGCGTGGGGGTGCTTTCCAGGGTGGGGGTGCTGTCTGGGGGTCGGGGGGCTGTCTGGGGGTGGGGCGGGTTGTCCGGGGTGCGGGGGGGGGGGGGGGGGGGGGGGGTTGTCCGAGGACTACAGATAGGGAACTTGATCTCAATCATCAAAAACAAGTTTTATGGTTTATATTAAGAATCAAATGGTTTTTTCAAAACTATTACAGAACATGAAATTTAAAACATTAAAGAATTAAATTTACAAAAACTATCCAAATCATTAATCAGTTTCATGGTTACTTCTCAATTCATTCACACAAACATTGCATTAGGAAAAAACATACATGATACCCTTAAATCACAAAAAATATCACTAGAAACCCCACCTAAACATCAATAACAACCCCACCAGTAAAAACAGAAACACACCTCGTGAATATGATGTGTCATGCGTGGTCATGACTGATACCTCCATTCGGTGGGCCAGGGGCCTACAACAAATAAAAATTATGAATATTTTCATAAAAAAAATAATATAAATTAAATAAATAAATACATTATAAACCTGTGTCATATGATCCCCTACCCCATCACCTGGACGCACATATTCCTGCAGTGCTCTAACCTCAGTGGTCAATTGCGCATTTACCTCCTCGGAAGCGCGCAGCCATGCCTCGAAATCCAACAACTGTTGTGTCATCTGAGTAATAGCAGGACTGAAAACCACAGCGCGTGACACTAAAGAACGATGAATCCTTATTCTATAAGTCAAACTATATCCATGCCCATCCCGACCAATAATGAGATGAAAGATCTAATCCCTTCGCATGGGAATTTGTCGTTGGTCCTCTAGTAGATGTTCAAACTTAGATTAAAATTGAGCCTGTGAAATATTTAAATATATATACATATATATGTTAATATACAGATTTATGTAAGTATTGGTAAGTACAAGAATATACTATCAATGCTGCAGCCTCTGGATCATTGTGATCATGAGTCTTCATCCACACCGACATTTTATCAGTCGGTGCACCTTGCTCCCGTAGATGTATATGAATATAATATAAACACAAAAAAATATTAATTAACAAATTAAAAAATGAATAATAAAGACCTCATGTCAGATATGAGACACGTGATGAGTCCCAATCCTGTGAGGTGGTCCCTACAACGCTCGATTCTCAAAATGGCGTGCTAACACCTCCTACATTCAATTCATTCAATTTTCAAACAAATCACACATTATTGAAAATATATATACCAAAGTGAATATACAAACCGCAACACCCTCAGTAGACCAATATGCAACTAAGTCATGCCAGTGATCCAGAAGGACACCTCTCGGGACTTTTTCCAAAGTGTCTGGGGCACCCACATTTGGTACCCAGTAGTCCCTCTTCACTTTGCCTTTATATTCTTTCCACATCTTACGACATTTTCTCATACACATGGGCCAAAACTCATCAGGTAATACTTTAAAATATTTCTATTAAAGAAAAAAATCACACATATTAGTATTTTTTATACATAGAGAATAAAATAAAATGGTCTTCTTAATTGAACCTCCCTCCAAAGATGATCTAATGTGTCATGAGGGATAGAAGCCCAGTCACGCATGGTCAATAGAAATTGATGTGGGTCGCGTATGATAAGACCCAGCTGATGAATTAATGCAGGGGAATTTAGTCCCATAGGATGAAATACCTCATCAAAGGAAACATCAATCATCGTGTCGGAATTCCATGATAAAATGCACCAACCGGGGCCTCTCTTGCGAGAGGAAGAAGCAATCGAGTCTAATCCTGTTGAAATTTTATATATAATTTGATATATGTTTTATATATATATATATATATATGTTTATCAATTTGATAAAAAAATATAGATAATGACAGTCAAACATACCTCTACCCTGAGACATAGATGCCTCAGATGGATGATGTGGATTTGCTGTCTCTTCCCCTGACATGCCTGTAGTCATGGAAAACATTAGTAAGGGGACTATCCAAAGTTTCTAAAAGATAAATTGGATTGTTCTTAAAAAAATCAAACTTGTACAATTTTTAATCAAACAAAAAGGGATTAAATAATTAGTTGTGAATGAATTTTAAAAAATCAGAAAGTTAACAAAACAAATATACAAATTATGTACAAAACCAATCAATGCATAGCCAAATTTCAGATTAAATTAATAAAAATTCATGCAGAACATGAACCAGATGAAGAATACATCAAAGGGAAGATACACCAACAATAACATAAATATACCAAAAGTTAAATCACCCTAAATATTTATAACTGAATAAACTTCAAAAAGTTAGGATTAAAACATACAAGGATTTATAAAATGGTTAGATAATTTATGATATCCTAGGACATTCAATACTGAATAGTGGGAAAACAATTACCTTTCATTAAGCATGAAAATTGACCGTTTCTCCTTCAACAGCCGCTCAGACCCAATAAATATCTTCTTCACTACGGTATGTTGATCAAGCTATTGGGAAACAAATGGAACAGTCTTGGGTTCATCTTCTTCAAATAAAAACACTCCTCGTCGAGGCATTTTGATAAAATCTTTCCAACTTGGATTTAAAGGCAAAGTAACAAAGAATACTTGTTCCTCTTGTGATGTCAAAATGAAAGGTTCATTCTCAACTCATTCATTTCTGTATAACATATAGTTAAAATTCACCAATGAAAACTGATATTGATCGACTTTACATCCATGCACTGGATCAACCCAATTACACTTTAACAATATGTACTTCAACCCGTGTGTGTATACAACTTCAATGATGTCTATCAATTGACCTTAGTAATAACCAGAATCGACAAATGGAAAACCAATGCCACTATTTTTTGTAGCTCATTTTTCGTCAACATCTTTAATGCGAAATTGAAAACCATTAGCATCAATAGCTTTATAACGACGAGCCATTATAGATGGACCCTCAGCCAGTTGGATAAATTCTTTAGTTAGTGTGGGGTCCCCTAACTCCCTCATCTTATGAACCTACACAATTTATGAAATTAAATACTGATATATGCAGAAAGAAATTAGTATAATACTTCACTAATAATGAAAATCAATTTATACATACATAATCCTTGAACTAATCATGAATTGACGCATAATGAGATTATTGAATTTGCAACTCAGTCGCACGATACATACCTTCTATTATATCATTAATGTGTTTCCTTCAAATGATAACGCGTTGTTTAAATGATCAACTTATGCAAAAAAAACATGAAAAAGTTAAACAATAAAAGTGATAAGATACTTGCTGCATTAATGGTGCAACTGGTGGAATATTGAACAAGATATATTGATGTGCTCGTATCCACTCGATGTTGTCCATATCAAATGTGGTTCCTTATCCAACTAGACCATTATGAATCTGAGAGGGCTTATCTAATTTTGTTTCAACATCCATAAGATATTCTTCACAAAAATTAATACACTCATCCATCAAATAACCATTGGATATTGATTCCTTTAGATGAGCTTTGTTGCAGACAAATCGTTTCAATCTACTCAAATACCGCTCAATAAGATACATCCACCTGAATTGCACTGGACCAGCAACCATTACTTCATCAATTAGGTGCACTGTCAAGTGGACCATAACATCCAAAAATGAGGGGGGGGAGTTTCTCAAAGTGACAAAGCATATGTACAATTTAGTCCTGCAAACTTTTTAAATCACTCATTCGTTTATTTCTTAAACAAATATGTCTAAAAAAATTACTCATCTCAATCAAAGACTGAACAACATTGGGGGATAAACAATCACAAATTGTGATTGGAATCAACTGCTGAAGTAGTATGTGATTCTCATGACTTTTTAACCCTTGCAATGCCTTGCTCGTCAGATTCACACACTTTGAAATATTAGAAGAGTAACCATCAAGCACCTTGAGCATCTTCAAAATGGAAAGAAATGTATCTTTCTTCTTTGTAGTCATCGTATACTATGCAACAGGAATATATGCCTTTTTTCCCTCAGCTAACTGTAAATACAACTGTTTCTTTAAACCAATTTCTTCCAAATCACAACGTGCATTAACATGGTCCTTTGATTTTCAACTGACACCTAAAATGGTTCACAATATGTTATCAAAAACATTTTTTTCAATGTGCATGATATCCAAATTATGCCTCAGAATGTTATTTTTCCAATACGGAAGACTATAAAAAATAATTTTCTTTTTCTAATTGTGACTACGCTGCCTACCCGCAGCACGAATATTATGTACTGGAGGCGCCACCAAATCCTGAATTTCATATACCGTGTGAATGTTTTCTTCCTCAATATGAAATAACATTTTGACTCCTGTCATGATCTTTGGTGATGGGATGAACTCTATAGAACCATAAAATGCCACTTTGTCCTTTCTAAACCTGTGCTGAGGGGGGAGAAAATGTATGTGACCCATGTATGCCCATTTTTTGGAATGTTTAAGCAATACATATTTTTTACATTTATTGAAACAAGGGCAAGAAAATTATCCTTTCATACTCCAGCCTGATAAATTTGCATAAGCTGGGAAGTCATTGATTATCCACAATAAAGTAGCCTGCAGTTTAAACATTTCATTCGTTTCACAGTCATAAGTCATCACACCATCACCCCAAAATTCATTCAACTCATCAATCAATGGCTGAAGGTAAACATAAATCTTATCCCCCCAGACTTTTAGGTCCATAAATAACCGTGGAAAGTAATATAAATTGTTGCTTCATACAAATCCACGGAGGAAGATTATATGGAACCAACACCACGGGCCATGTGCTATGATTTTCACCAACCATAGACTTAAATGGATTGAAACCATCTACTTCCAATCCCAATCAGACATTACGAACATCTTTCGAAAAGTCGAGATGTCTCTTATCAAAATCCTTCCATGCATGAGAGTCTGTCGGGTGGGTTAACATATCACTTTCATGAACTCTTTCTGCATGCCATCTCATTAAATTAGAAACTTTAGATGACATAAAAAAAATTAAAACTTGGTTTAAGGGGAATTAATTCATTTTCTTTATGGAAATCGATTTCCCCTGTATCACAATCTAACTTTGACGAGTCTAATTTCCCTTGTTCTCTTTACACCTGAAAGCACCACAAACCATACAAATATCCAAATGTGAAGTTTCCTTCCTAAACAACATACAGTTGTTTGCACAATCATATATGGTCTCATATGTAAAACCTAAGTTCTCTGTCAACTTACGAGCATGTTAATACGATTCGGGGATCTTAGTGTCGACAGGAAGAACCTTTTTCAATAACACCAAAATCATGTCGAATGATGTGTCTGACCAATTATTCAAAGTCTTCAAATGCAACAACTCCACAATAAATGATAGTTTATTGTAAGAAGTACATCCAAGATATAATTCTGTTTTCGCATCATCAAGTGCTTCATAAAACCTCCTCAAATCACGATATGTACCAGAGAGAAGATTTATC
The DNA here is from genome assembly GCA_963277665.1 of Viscum album. Classification (NCBI taxonomy): domain Eukaryota; kingdom Viridiplantae; phylum Streptophyta; class Magnoliopsida; order Santalales; family Viscaceae; genus Viscum; species Viscum album. Next base: position 945,145,803 of record OY728129.1, read on the forward strand.
TCACAAGTATTAAGATTCTGGATGTCAATGCCTTCAGGATCCAACCCACATACCATTTCAGTAAGCATTTCATGCATTGGATCATTCATCCTTACATCAACATCCATCTGAACTGCATATGTATTTTGACAACGACCATATTCTTCTCCATGATGAGTCCGACTCTTATAATTTTTCAGAAATCCATTAAAGAATAGGTGCTCACACACAGTATCTCCTGTGAATTGATATCTGTTATCACATTTTCTACATGGACAACTAATATAGTCACTTTAAAATCCTCTGGTGAAGTCAATAAACAACATAATACCATTGAAATATTCTCTAGACGTTTGATTTGGAAGATCAATATAACTCTTATCCATAATAATATCTGTATAACAAACATTTACACAATACTTATAACATTATAATTTTTCAAATAAACTATATTTAAAATAAATACTAATCAGTTGTTTGTGAACCATTGAAAAAATAATAATGTAAGTGAAAGCCCATTTCATACCTTATTGTGCTAAAAACCTAGAAGAGAGGGGAGATGAAGGCGGTGCTGTGAGGGAGAGGAGAGGCAGTGAAGGGGAGCCGGAGCCAAAGGTGGTGCGGTGAGGGAGGGGATGGTTGGAAATGGAATTGGGGAGCCGGAGGAGAGGAGGCGGTGAGGGGACGTTGGACGGGAAGCGAGGGGGATATCTGGGGTGTGGGGCTGTCCGGGGTGCGGGGAGGGTTGTCCGGGGTGCGGGGGGTGTCCGGGGTGCGGGGGGGGGTTGTTCGGGGTGAGGGGGTGGGCGAGGGGGAGGAGGTCCGAGGGAGGAGGCCGGAGGGGATAGGGGTCAGAGACCAGAGGGGGCAGAGGTCGGAGGCTAGAGGATAGAGGGTAGAGGGTGGAGGGATGCCGGAGGGGATGGAGGGTAGGGTGGAGGATGGCCGGAGGGCGGAGGGCGACAGGAGGGCAGCTGGAGCTAGAGGGTGGAGGGCGGAGGGCGTGCGGAGGGCGGAGGCCGAAGAGGGTGGAGGGTGGAGGGCGGTGAGGGAGGAGAGGGTGCACGGGGAGGGTGGAGGAGGGAGGCGATGGGGGGTGGCTAGGTCGAGGGCGAGGGAGGAGGCAGGGGGCGCTGAAGCCCCTTTTTTTGGCAAAGCTCAGCGACCGCCATAGGTGGTCACCCGTGTCAGGGGGCTTAAAATCCCAATATTATAGTAGTGTAGTCAGCTCAATCCAGGTGTACGCCCATACATACACCTTGAACAATCTAGATATACCCAGCTCACACACCTAGCCACATGAGGTAACGACCTCACCACCAGCAACTTTCCACAACTAGGAGAACACGCTCTATGATCCCTGTCATCCTAGATGACACTTTTCCGAGATATACACTCCATCGGGTCCCACACAAACATCTTAGACACTCACCCGAGTGATCATGCTCATTGGATACCGTCACTGAGAAATTCAGGCTGAAATAGCAAAAAAACCAAACTCCATGGATAGGGGATCGCTCCCAGGGTCCGCTAGGGGATACCAGAACGAACACAGAAATATGAAGATCTCACAGATAGGGGATCACTCCCAGGGTCCGCTGGGAGATACCACAACCCAATCTTGCATTTGTAGAGCTCGCAGATAAGGGATCACACCCAGGATCCGCTAGGGGATACCACAACCCGATATGGCGCTCGATAGAAGCCTGTCACTCAGATAGAGGATCTTCACCCATATAAAGGTGTTCACAATGATACCGGAACCCTATCTGGTATAACTCGTGATCTAGGGGATCGATCTGACGATGTCACAACCCTACAGAAACCACGCGCTGAGTAGGGGATCGTATAACCAATGATACTGCAACCCTACTATAATCCTCATGCTGAACAGGGGATCGTATACCCAACGATGCCACAACCCTACTGAAAACCTCATGCGGAGAAGGGGATCATATACCCAAAGATTCCACAACCCTACTGAGCACCGCTCACTGCGTAGGGGATCATATTCTCGATGATGCCACAAACTCTACGGGGTTAACCTGCTAGATATAGGATCTATGTCCATGGATAAGTAGTCACGGTGATACAAAGAACCTGATCTAGGGTAACGATGCTAGAGGATCCCGATTCGGGACCACCAGAGGAATGGCACAACTCTAACAGATTAGATATCACATCGAGAGGATCACAAGCCTAGACCAGGGTTGTGATGCCATGTGAACCCTCGTAGGAATGAACCAAGGGAGTACACTCAACCACTGCTGGTCCCAACGTCTCTAACCTGAGCGACCTACCACAACGCCACCCCACAAACCTCCATGGTCGATACCGAGGCTACCGTCACGATCCACATTGAAAAACACACAGGATAGGCTATTTACTCGCCCGAAACGGACAACCGGTGAAAAAAGGCACTATTCACCATAGCCAGCCCCTACGTGACCTAGACAACGATCTAGAAACTCATCAAGTAGATCATATCATGGTGATCCCCACGAAAAAACACACAGGATCCACTACTCTTTCGTCCGAAATGGACATCCGATGAAAAATGCACTATTCACCGAAGGTAGCCCAGGCGGCGCCCACGCCTCGATCTCGAAACACATCGAGCGAATCACACCATTGCAATCCTCTTAGAAAAACACACAGGTTTGACTATTCATTCACCAAAATCAGACTCCTGGTGTGAAAGTTGTGTTTATCCGCAAACGCCAAAACCCAGCCTCGTGAGGCCCGCAGCCCAAACTTTGTTCCAACAACCAAAACCTCTCAAGAAAAGTCTTCTGTATCATCAGGGTCTCAACGCCAATGAAGACAAGTCAATCGGATGCTCTGGGTAGAAGATACAACAGCCCGAAGTCGAATAATAACAAAATATCATTATTTTATTCAACGTTTCAAGCTCCCGGGCCACGATCACGGACCTTAAATTTCTTGAACCCGCACCTAAAAGTTCTCCTCAACTCCAGGGTTGCGTCGCCACAGACGGAACGCGAATCTGACACCCGGATTGTAAGAAACAAGGGTTTTAAAAAACCCCGTGTATGAGAATGGGGACGAACCGGCCCGCCTTGGCCGGCAGCCCTCCGCCGCACGCCGCCACGGACTGCCACGTGCCATCGCGGTTCTGCCGGCATTGCCGCCGCCGCACCGGATCCATGTCGGCAAAGCTTCCACGGACTGTCGGGGGCACCGCGGTGGTCCGTTTTGCGATCTGAAGGTACCGGTGTGACCCTCGGGATGCGATCTTCCCTGCTACGACATCAAAATGAAGTAATTCATAGAAAAAATGGGATCGGGAGATTAAAACCCAAACCACCTACCTCGCGGGTGAAACACTGACAATTTGCGCTCCAAAGCTTTCGTTACACGATCCTGAAGTGTCCGCCGTCGAAATCCGAGCTCGATGGCACCATGATCGCGCAATTTGGTAACTGATTCTCCATTGGAAGAGGAGTAGGAGAAGTTCCTCCTCTTCTATGCATCATACGTTCAAGGGGGAGAGAATAAAAATTTATATATTTTCTAAATATCTGCGGCTCCCGACTCGCCTCTGCCCGATGCCCGATGCAAACAAATGTAAGGTCACCCTTAGGGTAAACGTGTCATTCTGAACGCAATGGTGGACTCATATTTGCAATCCGAAACTCCTTTCATATGTTATTTGAGCCGACACTCATAATTAAACTTTTCCACTAATTTACGAAAACACCCCTGGTGGCGTTTTCCACAGAAGACTCGCGCCCACAAAGTTTACAGCCCGCATAGGCTAAACGGAACGTTCTGGACGCAACTGTGCCCTTATATTCTCGTGATAAGATACCGTTTAGGAGATATCACACCCCCTCCACATGCACATCGGGCCTCATAATCGCATATCGTCTTCACTCCTAGATCTAGAATTATTTGTAGAAATATTCCAAAGTCTGAGAGGTCTAAAACCCGAGTCTCTACATCCCCCCCCCCCTAGAACTTTTTTTCCCTGAAAGTCCATAATTTAAAGGAATGTGACTAGACTCTCAATTGGGTCTCCCATGCCAGAAAGTTCACCAACAAACACCCATGCCCGAACACATAAGTCAGAGGAACTCATCCCCCACACCTCAACACTATCTTCTTTGCACGAAACTAAATCACCAGCACGGTTTTAATCGCATCACAAAAATGTGTCTCGGTGGGGGAAGGATCCCTCTTCCTTAAGCATTCGAAGAACACCAAACAAAACCCTCACACAGTGTCTTACCAACGCCCTGAACAAAACTTGAGCAAGCAACAGAAAGGGAAGAGTATTTCTAAACAATGTCTATCAAACTACTGCAGAAAGTAAAAAGGACACAAGGCATACCTCTATCCATCCGCAGAGCCTCTGGGTCAACAGTCTCCTGTGAATGCAGTAGTCCTCTCCCTCAGTCACCAGCTCCTTGAGCTTGGCGTGGACCACCTAGTGGGTGGGGGTGGTGGAAACTGATACCGCCTACCACCTCCTCCTGTTGCACAATCTTTGTTGCCATGTCCGTCACCCTGGGGACCTCCTTGCTCGAGTCACTGCCTCTACCAAGGCGTTCCATAGACCGGCTCCCTCTCAGCATCATGACGGGTCAGAAAATCTCTTGAAAGATTTCCCCGACCATCACAAGTATAACACTGCCTCTCCTACGGCTGACCAAAACTGGCATGCGAGCTCTGTGAGCCCTGAGCCTCAGATCTTCCATCTTGGGTCGCCTCCTGAAACGTCACTCATGCCCAGTCCCCTATGTGTGTCGTCAGCTACTAGATACTGATGTCTCCGCTCTCGCATGCCCAGCACTAACAAGGGGGATCTGCTCATCCAAAAATCTCTCCACCACCAACACTCGCTCCAGCACTCTAGCATAGGTGGGTAGGCATAAGTAAACCACACCTGTGTGGATGTCCCCGCGTAATCCCTGCTCGAAGGTCCGAGCCCTAAATAATGTGTCTCAAACCATATCCAGGGAGTATCACGACATGTCTGTAAACCTCACTGAGTACTCCACCACAGTCATGCCCTCCTGCTGAAGCTGCAGAAGCTCCTGGATCCGTAGTGACCTCAACGTCACCGGATAGAACTCTCCCCTAAAGAGCCGCGCAAAATCTTCCCACGTGAGCGTCTCCTCGTCATGGGACTGTGTCACCACACTTCACCATCTCCCAGCTGAACCATGTAGAAGGCTCTCCACTAGGACCACCATCTGGTCTGGAGGTTTCCTCACCAGGCGGAAAACTCGGGTGACTATCTCAAGCCAGTCATCAGCTGTCTGGGGGTCTGGATCACTCCAAAACCTCAGAGGTCGCTACCTCTAGAACTCGTGCAGTGCACTTAGCCTGCACAAAACCTCATCCTGCACTGTCGGCACAACTAGCTGCTCGATAGGTGGTGGCTCAACTGGTGGACCACCTAGAGGTCCAGCCTCAGAACCTGTTCCCTGGTTCACATCCTCTACACGGGGCGGATCATCAGCACAACCCTGCTGCGGAACCCTTGCTGGCTACCATCCTGGAGGAATCCTGAAATACAATCAAGACACTCTATAGTAAAAGAGTATATCTGGAGAGATGACTCAAGAAGAAAAAGGGAAAACCCAAAACCCAGCCCTATATGATGCATTTATAGTTTTTCCCCTGTGACCAGTGTACAAATGTCCCGAGTCAAAAGGCATGTTATCAGAGTCCTGGTGTATGGATACGTCGGTCGCCACACCAACACTGGAGTCTCTAGCTTGAAATTTGAGCTCAAGACATCATAACACTGCCTCTATATAACCCAAACCAAACTCACAGCTAGACCAGCTATGCTCTGAGATTCCAAAGGTGGAACCTCCCTCTGATACCACTGTATCATGACCTGACCCAATGAAGCTCGAGTCGCGACTCCCCAAGCCTGCCTTCAATAGGCCAGGGGCTGGCGTCTAGCGCCGAGTAGGATATCACACACATGGGAGGCATTATCCTAAGGTACCTGTACACACGCACCCATATACACCTCCATGAAAAAGTGCACAGATATATAAAACTAAAAAGTAAATGAATGCATACAACTATCCCACAACTAGAGTAAAGCAGAAAAACAAAAAGGGAAAAACAGGGCCCACCAAAAGAAAACTACAAAAGTGTCCAACCTGCTCAGAAAGAGGGAAAACACTGCCAAAAAAATTTCCGATAAGCTCCTCGGCACAACTCTGGTAAACACCCCGGTCAAACCCGCTCACTAAGCTCTGCCTGCTCTGGGTCCTCCTGGGACTTCGTTAAAAGGCATGTGGTCTGCACAAGTCACAAACATGAGCGGGAAAATCCCATGCAGAGGTGAGTATAACAATACTCAGTAGGCACCCCAAAAACCCAAAACAAAAGAGAGCAACTGAAAGGAAAAAATCTGCTCATCCTAGCTAGAGGGAACCCAGACAAGAGAGAAACTTTATCTCATGACCATCCTCGGCTAAACACAACTAGTCAGCTCAATCCAAGTGTACGCCCATACATACTCCTTGAACAATCTAGATATACCCAGCTCACGCATCAAGCCACATGAGGTAATGACCTCATCACCAAAAACTATCCACAACCAGGAGAACATGTTCCACAATCACTGTCATCTCAGATGACACTCATTCGAGAGATACACTCCATTGGGTCCCACAAAAACATCTCAGACACTCACCTGAGAGATCACGCTCATCGGATACCGTCACTGAGAAAGTCATGCTGAAACAACAAAAACACCAAACTCCACGGATAGGGGATCGCTCCTAGGGTCCGCTAGGGATACCAGAACCCACACCGAAATACGAAGATCTCACATATAGGGGATCACTCCCAGGGTCCACTGGGGGATACCACAACCCGATCTGGTGTTCGTAGAGCTCACAGATAGGGGATCACACCCAGGATCAGTTGTGGGATACCACAACCTGATCTGGCGCTCGATAGAAGCACATCACTTAGATAGAGGATCGTCTCCCATATAAATGTGGTCATGAAGATACCATAACCCTATATGGTATAACTCGCGATGTAGGGGATCGAACTGACGATGTCGCAACCCTACAGAAACCACCCAATGAGTAGGGGATCTCATAACCAACGATACCTCAACCCTACTATAATCCTCATGCTGAGCAAAAGATTTTATACCCAAGGATTCCACAGCCGTACTGAAAACCTCATGCTGAGCAGGGGATCTTATACCCAACAATTCCACAACCCTACTGAGCACGGCTCACTGTGTAGAGGATCATATTCTCGATGATGCCACAAACCCTATTGGGTTAACCTGCTAGATAGGAGATCATCGCCCATGGATAAGTGGTCACAGCGATACCAAGAACCTGATCTAGGGTAACGATTCTAGAGGATCCCGCTCCGGGCCCACCAGAGAGATGCCACAACTCTAATAGATTAGACATCCCATCGGGAGGATCACAAGCCTAGACCAGGGTTGTGATGCCACACGAACCCTCGTTGGAATGAACCAAGGGAGTAACCTCAACCACTACTGGTCCCAATGTCGCTAACTCGAGCGACCTATCACAATGCCACCCCGCGCACCTCCAAGGTCGATACTGAGGCTACTATCGCGATCCACGTGAAAAAACACTTAGGATAGGCTGTTTACTCCCCCAAAACGGACAACTGGGGGAAAAGGGACTATTCACCGTAGCCAGCCCATGTGGGACCCATACAATGATCCCGAAACTCATCAAGTGGATCGTACCATGGCGATCGCCTCAGAAAAACACACATGATCCACTACTCATTCGTCTGAAACGGACATCCGGTGAAAAAGTCACTATTCATTGAAGGTAGCCCAGGTGGGGCCCATGCCTCAATCCCAAAACACATCGAACGGATTGCACCATTGCAATATTCTTGAAAAAACACACAGGATCGACTATTCATCCACCAAAATCGGACTCCTGGTGCGAAAGTTGTGTTTCTCCGCAAACGCCAAAACTCTGCCTCATGGGGCCCACACCCCAAACTCGGTCCCAACACCCAGAAACCCTCATGAAAAGTCCTTTGTATCATCAAGGTCTCAACGCCACTGATGTTACGTCAATTTGACGCTCCGGGTAGAAGATACAACGGCCCGAAGTCGAATAATAATAAAATATCCTTATTTTATTCAACGTTTTAAGCTCCCGGGCCCTGATCCCGAACCTTAAAATTTTGGAACCTACACCAAAAGGTTATTCTTGATGCCAGGGTCGTGTCACCGCAGACGGCATACGAATCTGACCCCCAAATTGCAAGAAATGGGGGTTTTAAAAACCCTCGTGTATGAAAAAGGGGCCGGATCAGCCTGAACCGGCCGGTCCGGCCGGCCCGCCGCGGCCGGCCTGCCATGGCCGGTGGCCCTTCGTCACACAGCGCCCAGCTCCACCATGCTCCGTCGTGCCGACAGAGCTTCCGCAGATCGCCGGGGTACCCCGGTGGTCCGTTTCGCGATCCGAAGGTACCAGCGCGACCCTAGGGATGCGATCTTCCCTGCTACGACATCAAAATGAAGCAATTCACGACAAAAATGGGATCGGGGGATTAAAACTAAAACCACCTACCTCACGGGAAAAACGCCGACGATCTGTACTCCAAAGCTTCCACTGCACGATCCTAAAGCATCTGTCGTCGAAATCCGAGCTCGATGGCGCCTTGATCACGCGATTTGGTCCCTGATTCGCCGTTGGAAGGGGATGAGGAGGAGTTCCTCCTCTGCTACACACCATACGTCCAAGGGGGGGAAGAGAATAAAAAGATATTTATTTATTTTTTTAAATATCTCTGGCTCCCGACTCGCCTCCGCCCGATGCCCGATGTAGACAAAGGTATGGTCGCCCTTAGGGTAAACGCATCGTTCTAAACGCAATAGCAGACTTGGATTTGCGATCCGAGACTCCATTTAGAAGTTATTCGATCCGACGCTCGTAATTAAAATTTTCCACTTATTTACGAAAACGCCCATGGTGGCGTTTTCCATAGCAGACCCGCGCCCACAAAGTTTACACCCCGCCTAGGGTAAACGGCACGTTCTGGACGTAACTGTGCCCTCATATTCCCATTCTGATCTGCATTTTAGGAGATATCACACCCCCTCCATGTGCACATCGGGCCTCAGAATCGCACGCCGTCTTCACACCTAGCTCTGGAATTATTCGTAGAAATATTCCAAAGTCTGACAGGGCTAAAACCCGAGTAGCTACAAATTTCATATCATTTATTTTGAAAGATAACATGCAAGGCTTAAGTGGTTTGTAAGTTATTTGGATAAACTCTACACTATTATAATATTCTAAAACATACATACATTGGGTCACATCCCCGATGGGATGGTGATGAGTTGCCTTTGGATAGTGTTAAGGGGATGTGTGTATACACATATTACTGAGATCACATACAGAGTGTGTATTCCTATAGCCTAGAACATACATACTTTTTGGAAGATGACCATGTTGCATGTTTGCTTTATATTTGAGATGTAAATGTATTCCAATGTTGTTTGAACTGATTTACATTCCTTATAAATTTATATAATCTATTTTATATAATTTTTTTATTTAAGACATTTTTTTAGAAGTATTCCATCACTTTTAAAGCCTTTTCTTAAAGTATTTTTCCATCATTTCAATTTAATAACATGATTTGTTTAAATATGCTTTCAAAATGCCAAACCTGTTTATTTTTAAAATTGAAATCATTCCTTTATTTAGTCTATTTTTGGCACCTATTATGGAATCTATGGTGATATGCAACTAGGATTTTTAACTCACACCCTACTTGTGCCTTCAAGTGTTTGTAGATTATCTTCTTCTTAGTTTGAGCAAGGGGAAAGGATCTCTTATATGTGGATCCAGCTTTTGAACCTTGGATGTGGTGAGTTTTTTCTTTAGGGATTGGGTCATTTTTGTTTCTGTTTTGGTACTTGGGTTATAGTACTTTGGGATTTTTTATACCCTATTGTATATTTTTACTTTACCCCCAATGGAGTTTCTTTTATTATACATACTGACTTGTCTCTTTTTACTTCCTCAATTCTTGTGGAAAAACCATTCCCAATTTCAATTGTATGATGTCAGGTTCTATTCATCGACCCATGGGGATTGTTAACACCCTTTGGGCTATGTCAGGGCTAGATCAGTTACTAGGTTACCAGGGTACCCAGGCTGGTCTGTGACATTGTGGGTAAACTAACCACAATCATCGAATATGTAGTATATGTTGGAATAGTTAATCCATCAATAGAATCATGCTAAATACATCTAAAAGGACCATACTAAGATATATATTCCCATAAACTTAAATTTATAAATGAAACTATCATACAAGTAGATGTTTTATTTGATTAAAAAAAATCAGAGTGGTCCACTTAGAAAAAAAATATAGGAAACATAGATTTGATAGAATAAATATCTCGTATTCAAAAAATTTAAGTGGGTGATTTAATTATCAAAATACATCTCGTTGATAGTCATTGAACATGATCTACCTTATTTCCTTGCTGATAGGCTCACAGGGTATCGTTAGTTCCCTACATTACTATGAAAAAACAAATATATAAATCTCAATCTATGCTTACTCAATTAATTAAAATGTAGTTCATAGAAGTTTTGGATCGAACCCATAGAGGTGGTGATTTAGTTTACATAGGTTTTCAAAATGTTAAATTTTATTAAATTGATAGAGTTGAGAAAAGATTGATTTGATCGATTTAAGAAAGAAAAATGAAAATGAAACAGATTGATTGATTGGTTGTGAAAACAAATTTGGAAAGAATTATGGGGGTTTTTAATTTCTAGGTTTAGGTGAAATTGGACTTCATAGGTCAATTAATTCATCATTGGTGTTGGAGTAAGGATGAGGAAGATCCAATGGTCATGGTATATTCTCCTCAATGTGGAAAACCCCAATTTCCCTTGGTCCAAAAGTTTAGGGTGTTTCCAAATCAAGTTTTTTCCGATGCCAATTTTTAATCCTGGTTTTCCATAAAGTTGACAATGGCCATGTCATCTTTAGGGTAGTCAGTTGTGTAATTTAAATGTTCCTTTTTGATTAATTTTTTGATGGTCATGATAAAATAAAAATAAAGGTTTTGGAAGTTGAATAATGAAATTACAAAAACCAACTACATGAATAATAAATAGAATTAAATCCAATACACATTTCCCCCTTTGATTATATAACCCTAGCACTGGAGGGTTTACCCCATCATCCAAATGATGAGGTAATAAGAGGGAGGATGAAAATAAAACATAAAGAAAGGAAATAACTCAGATTGGGAAAATTAGCTTCTCTCTAATCTTATATCTCCAGCCAATTATGAATGCTCCAAAGGTGCGGCCATGGGCTCATTTTATAGGTGCTGGAAAGGTTCTGCCTGACCCCCATCATGACATGCACTTGAGCTACACATCATTTAGTACTGATCCACTTTTTGTGTATCTGCATGATGCGTACGCAGATCTCAACTGAGTTTTTGGAATGCTGACCACCTACATGATGTGTACTTGGCTTACATGTCATGTACACCTTGTCTACATCACCTATGTGTCCAAAATAATCTCTCACAAAAATAAATCATAAATTTTAAGTTTGGAAGTCATCACATTGTGTACTGAAGTTACACGACGTGTACTGGAAATTCATAACATGTTTTCTTGTCATGGATCATTCTAAAGGCGGCCTTCTTCTTTAATGAAGTCACGACATGTAATTTTGGTTCACAACATGTAGCAGTGTTTTTCTAGAATTTACATTTTCTCTTTTCCTCAAAAATACGGGGTCACACTGCATCATATTTACACCCCTTTTCATTCCTTTTCTGAAAATTCATTGCATCCTACTACACAACATAAAACAACCCAATTTTTTCACACATTTTCATGATTATGCAGTAAAATACACAAATCACTACATTAAAAATTCTAAAATGTCTGTATGAAATACACTTATAAATTTCTTTTAGTAGTTTTTCACATCTATCATTCTTATTATCATTATATTTTTGACACTAAATAGGATAATGTCTAAGTTTTCCACACTTAAGGAACTGGACCATTAGTCGTACTTTTGGATGTACATTTTTCACTCCCATCATGCTAACCAACCTCTTTATTTTCCTATGGAAGTTTGATGCTCGATGACCCTATATTCCACAAGTAAACCATCTTTTAGTCCCCTTAAGGAAATTTCCTTAGTGTTTCTTCCCTTTTTTCTAACATATAGGTGGTCGAATATTCTTCCATTCATCATCTTCATTACCTTAATTTTCATGAGTCTCCATCTTTCAATTCTTTGGTGAACTTAGTATTTCAATTATGGTTACATTTTTTATCATATTTCATTATATATGGTTTGGTATAATCATCATATTTCTCAATCCATATTCCATTATAATGGGTTGATCATTAATATAGTCACTCTATTTTACCTCACTAACATGGTTAACTTGATTCTATTCATCACTAAAACAAAAAGGGTTAACATGAGTGATGAAGATTTAACATCCTAGGGAGTATCACAATCAATAACATAAAAATAATTCAACCTTAAAACCTTTTACCCTTTTACATCATCACGTTAACATATAATTCCATTAGTTCGACCTATATTAGTCTTAGTTTAACCTAGGTTACTTTAAGTTGGGTTATCTAATACCTATAAACCTATTCCCTCAAAGTAAGTAGGAAATCAATCCTTTATAATGGTTCATAAATAGAATATGATCAACCAAATTATATCACCCAGGTGTGTCAAAATAGGTATGTTGATAGGCCTCTTTTTCATGGAACATGTGTTGATTGATTTAATAATCAACACACAATTTTTAAGGTTATTACCCCTAGGAACATCTGTGTCAAAGCTTAGATCTAATTTTAGTATCCAGACAGGGATAATATTTCTAGGAGAAAAATGAAATATCTACTTTACCAAAACTTCAGGATGCTATCAAATCCTTATACTTATTCCTAGGTTTTTCTATAATTTAATATTTTATAAATATCAAAAATAACTAGACCTTGATCAAATAACAATTATAGTGAACCATACCTTAAAAACATATTAATTTATGATCTTTAACATACTTTTCCAAAAAATACAAACCAAGGATCTAGAGGTCTAGTGTCTTTAGAAGATTGGATAATAAATACATCATTTTAAATATAAAAAATCATTATTTAAAACTCCACATAGTGATAGTAACTCTCATAGATCTTCTAAAACTATAAATAATACCCTGGGGAAAATATACAAGGAAAAAGGTGAGTTAGAAAGCCCAGTGAGGGAATAAAAATGGCACAAAATCATAACATGAGAGTCAATAAGCACAACATGGTATTATAAAGAGTAATATCACAAGATGGAGACATAGAATAAGGAAATGGAATCATAAGATCATTGAAACATTGAATATGTGGAAAAACCATAATACATGACATCATGAACATAAGTTAAGGATCCCTCCCAAGACCATCATCATCAAGTAGACAAAGTACCATGGTGGATTAGGTTCACTCCCTAATCGATTACATAAAATATCATGAGATATAAATCCTTAATCAATGCATTGGAGGGATATATAATTCCATATACACCTATCACATAATTAAAATCAAATATATGCATGCCACGTGAGGATAATAATCCATACATAAATAATAAGAATGATCAAACCCATGAGAAGAAAGTGGGTATATGATATTTATTCAAGGCATAACTGTAGGCTAAATCATTAAGATTTATAATAGAACAAGGAACTAAATTTTTCTAGAATTTCATAATTTAAAAAGGGTTTTTTTACAATGGAGTTCTAATGTATAAAATTAATGAGAAGGATCTAAGAGAATAAATAATAAAAATGAACCACTTAGGTGATGCTTTATAAAATAAGTAAATAAACTTTTTTTAAAAAGGAAAGATCTTATTATTTTCCATAAAATATGAATTTAACTAAGAGGGTTATTAATAAAATAATGATTTTTTTATAATATTTAAATGGTTTAAATACATTTTATTAGGTTGATACTTTATATGAGATAAGAAATAATAAAGTTCCCTTAAATAGGGCTTTAAAGCATGAATTTCGAAGGGAAGTAAAAATATATATAAAACTATAAATGGAAAACATATTTAACTAGGTATATATTTAAGGTGCATACATAAAAATAATAAAAAGTTCCTAAGAATAATTTTATATAAAAGGGAGAAAAATAAAGAGAATGTTTAACCGACACGTAATGAGGGTGGTATAGAAGATCCCTTACCTTGTGTCTGAATTAACTCTGCAATTGAGATTAAATTCATCAATAATTAAATTAAGTTCATTAAATAAATACCCAAGAACCTTATTCATCAATATTTATTTTTATAATTTTAATTTATTGTCTTTATTTATTTATTTTTAATATAGTTTCTTCTTATGTTGGTTACTCGGGGTAGTTCTATTATTTTCTCTATGACCCTTCTAGTTTGTTGATGTTGTGAAAGGTGCTATAAAATGACTTTATGATCTCCATAGTTGTGTAGTTTTATGTCCTTTATTATTCTATTTCAAAAATACTTATATAGTTTCAAATATTATCCCAAAATATAAACAAATTAAGAAATGTTCCTTGATAAGTCAATTTAAGGTGGTTAAAGTTACTATGATAATTTCTTGTTAATCACGCATATAGAATGCTCAGTTTTATTCTTATGGAATATTAATGGTGTCAAAATTATCATTTTTAAATACTAAATACATTTTTAAAGTCATCCATGTTAGGTGATCATAGAAAAAACATGTCATTTCATGGAGGCTGTAGTTCACACGCACGCACGGATGACACGTTCATTTTCCATGGAATGGTAGGGGACGTAAATGAAATAATTATCATTTTAGAATTATAATCATGTTATAAATATCATATTATTTAATTAAATAAACTTTCCTAACCTACTATTTATGGTGGTGATGAAAAACTAAGCATGTCGCTCATGGAGGTGGTAGTTTGCACATACACATGATGATGTTTTAATTTTTCTCAATGATTTTTTAAGAAGGTATAAAATTGTTTTTAATTAGTATAATAACACTCACTATGCCAAAAAAAAATTAGCGGTGGATTTTTTTTTCATTTATCGGAGGTTTAAACCACCACTAAATCATTCTGTGGTGGTTTTTTAAATCTGTCATAGAACGATTTAGGGGTGGTTTTTTTAGTGGCGTTTTAAACCACTGCTAAATCATTTTTATTTTTTTATTTTTTTTATTTTTTTTATTTTTTTATTTCTTAATTTTTTTATTATTACCACGCACATGCCCATCCCCATGCATAAGTCCATGTCTATGCACAAGTCCATGTTCATACACATGCTCATGCCATATATATAAATTCTATTTTGGGTGAGATTTGAACCCCTTACCTCTTGTTTATTCTCCAAAGACTTTACCACTCCAGCAAGCTCTTCATGAGGTCAATAAATCAAATTTGATATACTTATACATCTATATATTAGTTTAAAAAACAAGTAATACATAACAAATAGATACACACTAAATAATTATTAATCAATAATTATTAATCAATAATGATTAATCAATAATCAATAATCAATAATTAATAATTGATAATATATAATATATAATATATAAAATATAATATATAATATATAATACATAAGACATAATATATAATGCATAATATATAATACATAATATTTAATACCTAATATTTTATATATTATATATAATATATAATATCTATTATATATTATATATTATATATTATCTAATACCTAATATATAATAGATAATAGTTAATAAATAATACATAATATATAATATATAATATATAATATATAATATATAATATATAATATATAACATATAATATATAAGTAATGTATAAATAATAAATTAATTAAAAAATAATTTAATATATGATAAATAAATAACAAATAAATAATAAATTAATAAATAATAGATAAATAAATAAATATTAAATAAAAAATAATAATTAATAATTAATAATTAATAAATAGTAAATAGTAAATAGTAAACAATAAATAATTAATAATTAATAATTAATAATTAATAATTAATAATTAATAATTAATAGTAACTAATAATTTATAATTGATCATTAAGAATTAATATTTAATATTTAATATTTAAAAAATTATAAAAAATTAATAAATTATTATTAAATAATTAATAAATATTGAATATTGAATAAATAAATAAATAAATAATAAATGAATAATAAATGATTAATAAATTAATATTGAGTAAATTAAAAATAAATTAATAAATCATAAATCATAAATCATAAATAAATAAATAGATTAATTGATAAATAAAAAAATAAATTATAATGAATTAATTATTAATAATTTCTAATTATAAAATTAATGATTCTTAATTAATATTTAATATTTAAATTTAAATATTTAATAAATAATTAATATTTAATTAATATTTAATTAATAAATAATCAATAAAAAATCAATAAGTAATAAATGAATAATAAACTAATAAAAATTAATATTTAATAAATTTAAAAAAATATAAATAATAAATAATAAAGAATAAAGAATAAAGAATAAAAAATAAATAATAAATAATGAATAATAAATAAATACATAAATAAATAGATAAATAAATAAATAATAATTAATTAATAATTAATAATAACTAATAACTAATAATTAAAATTTTGTAATTAATTAATATTAATTAATTAATTAATTAATAACAAATATATAATAAATAAAAATTAAATAATTAATTTATTAATTAATAAATAAATAATAAATAATAAACTAATAATAATAAGTTATTAATTAATTAATTAATTAAAAATAAATTAATAATTAATGTGTAAATAATAACTAAATAATAAATAAATATTAAATATTAAATAAATAAATAATAAATAATAAACATTAGATAAATAAATAATAATTAATTAATTAATTAATATTAAATAAATCATTAATTAATTAATTAATTAAATCATGAAACGTTAAGAACCTCTAAAAACCCTAAAAACACTAAAATGTCCATAAAATATGATCTGAGACTCCTTTTTCAATTCCACAACTAGTCAAATTGAAGATTGTGAAATGATCTTCGATATGGTATGTGGTTCAGGGCGAACGAACACCTCGATCGAAAGTTATAACCATTTGAATTTTAAGAAATCGTTGTTTGTAACTAAAACCTATATTTCGGAGGCCTCCTGGGCCTTTCTGGCATGATAAAAAGGGGTAAAATATTCGAAAAGTTGGTACCAAACATAAATGGCGTTGAGCTCATCATAAGCTTCGATTTGATATGTAGTAGAGCCCAAACAGACACATGGATTAAAAGTTATGGCCATTTGAAGTTTGAGTTCAATTTTCAACTTTTGAATTTTGAATATATATTTTCCCTTTGATTATCAGTTGATTTAAATCTAACTTGTTTTTTTTTCAATTGATAAACTTCGATTTGACTAGTTGCGGAGATGAAATGGACTCTCAGATCAGAAGTTATGGTCATTTGATGTCGAAGTCTATTCTTCTACTTATTGAAGATTTGTTTCAGTTTAAAAATATTTTTAACTAATAATTATAAATATTAATTAATTAAAACATTATAAATATATAAAAGTATTAATAATAAACTATATTTGATTGTAAATTATAAAAATAATAATAATAAATAATAAATAAATAATATTCTTAAATTTTTTATAAAAAAATTATTAAATTTGGCGGAGGTTTTCAAAAACCTGCGGCTATTTCACGGCAGTTTTTAAAAAAACGGCCTTTAAAAATTTGAATTTTTTTAGAAGATATTTTAAAAAAATTAACAAAAATTAGCGGCGGTTTTTTCACGGTGGTTTTAAAAACTGTTGTGAAAAACCAACCACTAAAACATTGTTTTCTTATAGCGACTTAAGTATAGTAAAAAAATATCGTAACATCTTAAATATAGGAAACTTGAGGGTTGTAAATGAGCTAGAAAATTTTGTTTGAGAGTATTACCTATCCCTTGTAAGTTTTTACTTAGGTAACTCTTTACGGATCCTTATCATGGTATTTTAAAGAGACTAAGGATTCAAGGGAGTTGGGAGGTTGTTAAGGAGAGACTAGGATGCAGTTTTGGATGATCCTAATCTTTATAATGGGTAGAGAAATGGGGGGGGGGGGGAGGTGGGCTTTTTTTAAGTAAAGGATTGGCAATTTTATAAAATCTCTTTACTTTTAAATAATTTCATTCCATTATTCAAGTGAAAAGGCTACAAAAATGGTTAATAATGGTTTAGGGAAATAGATAAGGTCTATATATCCTCCACCGTCCAATATTATGCATTTTTTAACATGTTTTAACCTTTTTCACTATGTTAAACCACTTTTACCCTAATTTAACCTTACCCCAATAATTCCACCTTCACCCTCAGTAACTAATTGTAATGGTCAAAATTAAAATTAAAATTATTTAACAATTTTAATATTCTGATTTAAAATATGAAAATAATTTTATAAAATAGAATTTCTATGTTATAGAAATTAATTTTAGTATTAACGCACATAAGGCATAGAAACCGTTTCTTAGAAAAAGTTAATTTTAATCTTAAAATTTATGTTTAGGATAAAATTATCATTTTTTTATTTTTAAAACATAATTTGGTTTATTATTTTAAAAAATAAATATTATGTACCTTTCAAGCTGTGATAAAGCTGAATTTTATCAAAATAATGATCAATTAAATGAAAACGCCAAAATAGTTTTTTTATTAAAATTAAAATATTATTTTTTATTTATAGTGTTAAACATAGGGTTTAAAAATTTAGAAAAATTATAGAATCAAAAGATTATATGTTTTTCCACTATATGGGGGAATGAATTTTAGTTTATAAAAATAAAACTTATAGTTTTCTCCAAACTCTTTAATAAATTTAGCTGAAGAAACTTCATATCGATTAACTTTATTATTAGGGTTAGGAAATTTTATAAAATACAGTACAAAACATTTCTATATAAATGCAAATTATAATAAAAAACTTGTAAATACAAGTGATAAAAATATTTATAAATTAAGTAGTAAAACTTACAAATAACTTTATAACAAAGATTGTAAACCTTAAACTTTAGTGTTAAGAAAGTCAATAACCTTGAATTAGGGAATCCACAATATTCAACATATCATTGGGTCTACCTTCCAAACCATGGAAGTCCTTAATCACAAATATTGGATATATCTTCTATTTACCTTATCCTTGGGAACCCTTGATCATATTATTAGTATATCCTCTATCTTCCTTAATAATGGAAGCCCTCAATCAATCTAGATCAGATAAAGAGATAACAAAATAAAAAGAACTTAATGTATTTATAAAAGAAACCTCACAATGTATTCATTAATAAAAATACTCTCTTAAAATTACAATGAATATCTCTCATGTAAAAAAGTTATTAAAAAATCTCTATATTGACTTTAGATAGATGATGTTGTAAAATATTGAAAAAGATTCACTTTCATTAGCTCAATATCCTCAATCATTCAACTCTATTTATAGGAGTTCTTCTAATGGATATATTTTTTATTTCTTGAAGGTTTATGCATCCAAATCAAATGAAATATTTCTTCACTTGTAATTTTTATCATAGCTACTCCATCTTATGGTCATATTATTTTACACCACTAAATTGTATATAGGTTTTTCTGATGGAATGGAGATTCTTTGTTTAGTGGAATATATGAATTTCCTCATATGATGGGTTAATAAAAGTTCATCTAGTATAAATTTATGCCTCTATATTATGAATTCTACCTGGAAAATATGGTAATACTTCATCTGATGGAATTTGTTATACTCTACTAGTAAGACTTTATAGACCTCTATCAAGTGAACATTGTATCCATCTATCTAGTGTAAAACGTACTTGTATGTCTGGTAATGAATTTTTATATGATATGATACACCCAAAAAACCTTAATAGAGTCACAAACATTGGAAAGGTTATTCTCCATTAGGTAAATCATTTTACTTTCCTCCAAAAAAATCTTAAAAACATGGTAAGAAAAAAACATAGAAAATTATAAACTTTTTAATAAGTGGGTTGTGATTTTAAAAATTAATGTTAAGAAGTGATAAAAGTATCCTTTAAAATCAACATAAACATCTTTAAAATATATAACGTCATTATTTAAATACATAATTGATCAACTAAAAACTTTAATGAAATTATTATTCTCTCTTATGTTAGTCCTAATGGACAACTCAAGAGAGGGTTAATTGAGTTTCTAATTAAAATTTTACATTTAAAATAATTAAAAATAAAACCCTCGGTTTATAAAATATGTCTCAGTTACCTAAAACAATAGAAATATATAATTTAATGTATTCAAAATATTTCTCAATGGATTGATCATAGATTAGTTAAAATAATTTATAAAATTAATTTGACTTTGGAAATAAATCTAATCACTTTAAACATGGTATATAAACACTAATTAAATCTTACTGTTGGATTATTGTATTTCAATATAGTTATTAAAAACTAAAACTAGTTTAATTTTGAAACACTATAAAAAAAAGAAAAACTCATAGTGGAATAAAACAAGAGGTCTAGTCTCAAACTAATACTTAGTCCTATCCACTTGGAAATCACCTTCTTTCAAGTGTTTTTATAAATAATAAACTTAATCCACAACCATGATTGAGTTTTTATTTACAACCACTCACAATAAAGTCTAATCTACAAATATCCCCTTCCACATTTATACATGGGGTAACAAGTGTAAAATATTAAAGTAAATAGTATTTAGTACTCTTCAATTTACTGTAGGACCATATGATAGTGAATATAAAATTTAATTCATACATATCTCAAAATGTAATCTAAAAATAGATAGAAAAATTTATAGAAATAAATAAAGATGGAAGCTTCTAAATATGATCATCTTTGGTTGATAATTTGTCTTTAAATTTTTCCCTGAAAAATATTCAATCGAGTGTTTCACTAAGAGATCATAAATAGAGTGCCATGGATGTGTATAGTACAATATTATATTAGATAAGTCCTCATTGTGCCACTATGTATCCCAAACACACATATTTTTCCATGAGATATTTTTTTCTTAATGAGATAACCTTAACTAATTAGTCATTGGGGGTATTCATAAATTAATCCTCATACTCATTAGTCTAATCTAGAAACCTTAAATGCTCTTACTCTATAGTAAATGCTTCAAAATATAGATGTTGTAGATTTAAATATTCCACATTTCTTATGTTAGACATAGTCACTTATTCTGTATTTAAGCATTCTTATTTTAGCATGCAACTACTTGATTGTGGTCACTTTTATTTTGTAGTTACTTTCTCTTATGATCACTTTCCATGGTCCCTTGATACAATCACTTCATTTCATATTTCAATCACTTATTTTCATCATGTGGTCACTACTTTTCTTATTATGGTAGGTCGAATCCTTTATGTGGTCAATTTAACACTTTATGTGGTCTATTCAATACTTAGAGGAAATTATCTCATCTAACACATAATTACTTGGTTGTTCATGCAATCACTTAGATTTTGATGTGTGGTCACTTCTATATAGTTACTTCAAAACTTATCCATTTTCATAGTTTTAAATAGAGAACAATTATACTATCATAAAACATAATTTTTATTAATAACATGATTTGTGGGAATTAAATTAAGGAGTTACTGGACTAATACAACAATCTCCCCCTTTTTATGATCACAAATCATTATAGATAAATTAAATCATGAAATATATAATTAAAATGAATTGAAACGTCATAAATTTATCCCTATTTTTGGATTATCAAAAATTGTTCTAGATAAAAAAATATAACAAAAGGATTAAGAACTAAATACCAAAAATAATGTGAAAACATGAAATACATGAATAGATCAATGTATTTTATTGCTAATACAAAAAGAGACTATCAGTTACTCCAATTAGAATAAAAATAATACATAGTATCTCTGGTTTTAGAAGGTAGAATAGAATCATTTCCTTTGTATGTTGAGGCTGTTGTGGGAGGTCTGGGTTGTGGTGAAGAGGTGGAATAGGGTTCTTGAATAAACACACACCCAGAAACTTGATGAAGATAGTAAACATCATATCTAGGAGACAATCCAAAAGGGTTGGTAGTGGAAGGTGTAGAAGGAGGGGATAAAGAAATAGGTAAAGAGGGAGGCTTAAATGGAAGTATAAGAATTGGAAAGGTATGGATCAAGAATCCTGGTGAATTCTTTCACATCCCTTGAAACATGCTCTGTGGAATAAAAATAATCTTCCTTGTTTTCCATAATGGATTCTAGAACTTGAGTAATAAACTTTAACTTATCTACTTGAGATTTTAATTCCTTGGATAAAGGAGTAATTCCAAGATCACTAGCCAATTATATGAACATGATATTCAGAACATATTTGTTAAAGATCCTACTAAGATAAAAATCAATGGTTCTTTGTATTGTGTCTCTATATATGTGAGCTTTCTTTAAATATTCTCTAACCTGTTACATGGTCTTTGTTGCATGTGTTTGAAATACATCAAAAACCATATCCATGGTTTTTTTAAACTCATCCAATATTACTTTAAATTCATATTTTATAAGATGCTTCATGTGATCTTCAATAATATCACTTTGGATAAGAGCGGGATGTGTAATATAAGAAAATGCAGAAGAAGCATCTGATGTAGAATATTGAAAAAACTAAATTTAGAAACCTTTGATCTAATATCAACATCATATATTGAAAAATATACCTACAAATCATTAACCTAATCTATTAAATCCTCAATATCATTAAATCATAAGATCCATTTTGATATTATTTTTAGATTGGAAATGAGATATAACTAGAGTGACTATCCTTGAGATGTCCTCTTCTAAAATCAGTTATGTTATTCTCCCAAAACTAATAACTAATTCTTTCAAAACACTCATCAAATATGATTTTAATTCATTCAATTATTATTTATTCAAAAATTATGTATAAGAATAAGAAGAAGGTAGATGATTATAATGGTAAAAATCAAACTTTATACCATTCGAATTGCCTTAAATCTCCATTGAATATGGTCTTAAGGATTTTAATTTCGGTTCATCATTGGATTCTTCATCAACTTCAAGAAGATATGTATCAATATATCTAATAGGATAGTCACATTATTATGTATTGGTTACTCAACATCTATAGTAGGAGTGAGACCAAACATTTCTTCATGTGCTTGGTTAACTAAGGGCCTATTAGGAGATACTTCAACTCTTTATTAGAAAAATATCAGTAATTAGAGAACCTTCAAGTTATTTTTTAAATAGAAAAGATGGTAGGTTCACCATGATCATGTGGAGTTCCTCTATGATCATCATAATATGATTCCTCCCCTTGAGGAGGTGCTTCTCTTTTATTCTTCAAATGGGAACTTTTAATTATAGGTCTCGAAGTAAAAGAACATTCAAAATGTTCTTCACTTTATTCAAAATCACCTAAGTCACTATCCTCCCATGTTACTTATTCAAAAAACCACTTAACAATACTTCAATATCATTAAGGTATTCATCTTATAAATATTTTTCTCAAGAAGTTATAGGTATGGTAGAATTAGGAGATACAAAATATATGGCAATATAGGGATCCCTACTATTTTTCTCGGCTTCGTCACTAAATTCAGCTGCCTCTATTTCCTCTTCTTCTTAAGCTTCCAATGTAACTTCATTCTCACCAGAATAACACTCACCAATTTCATGAGGCTCTAGACCATGATCTACTTGGTCTCTTGGTCTAATAGGATTCTTAACATGGTTAAAATTTTTATAAATATTTTCATTATCTACAACCCATTCCTTCATCCAAGGTTGAAGTTATCATTCATATTCCTATAAATTTTTTGGTTTAGGAAAAAACTGACAAAGAAAATAATTTTTCCTCCCCTTAAAACTAACCATTTAAAATCCAATAGGGAAAACATAAATTTATAGAAATTCAAGAATTTAAACTTAAAGTATTTTTTTTCATATATCGTACAAATTTATTTTGATATATCATGTTAGGCTTATCTGAAATCCATTTTTCATCCAAAATATAAAGAACAAATATTCATGACTTGGGTTATTGAAGTCCCCTTTATGGGGACTAATCAAATATTGGATAAAATTTAGAAAAATATATATTATCAATTTAACTCTACAGTAGTTAGTCTTAAAGGAATCATGTTATAATTTAACTCCTCAAGAGCACTCAAAAACTCAAAATGAAAATGATTCATAAGATGTGAATTTTGATAATCCCCATGATCTCCTTTATCAGTCACATTCAAGATTTTATCCAAGATCTTTGAAGAGAAAACTACACTTTCTCTATTTACAACTATTCTAATGTTATCCCATAATTCACCTAAAACAAGTTCCATATTCACATAAAAATCCTTAAACAATCAAGGATAAAACATCTTACCAGTATCCTTAATCATTCACTCCACTCCTACTTCCAAAATGAATCTTAGACTAATGATTTTATGGACTGAATCTATTCAACATCTAATTCATTTTCCTTATATATAATATGATCTAGAAAATGGGTATTTTGAGGCTTGACTATAGCACTCGAGCTACCTTGGTCTTTTTTAGATCTCTTTGGAGAAGGTAAACTAAGAAATAATGTGACTTCATGTTCTATTTTTACTCTAACCATATTTACACTATAATTTTAATATTATGAGGTTTGTGTTTGATTTTGAAAGGGAAAGAAGCTTGAGAAAGATGGATTTTAGAGAGCGAGATAAATTAGGGATTCAATAAAGAGAAATGGAATTTAATAAAGAGAAGTTTGATTATTAAAATTATAATTATAATTTTATTCAAACATTTAGGGAATAAAATAATAAATTAAAATAAATCCCACCAAAATATTTAATTAAAATTTCAAACTCAAATACTCACAGTAGGTTAACTCAATGTAAACTTACAATAACATAGATAATTCATAGTTGGTATACTTACAATATTAAATAACTTGAATTTACTTATAACTTTCATGGTAGGTTTACTAGTGGCATGACCAATTAGTCATGGCTACTTAATTGACCATATAAAAAAACTTAGTAAAAACATATATTATGAAGTATAAAAAGAATTATAAAAATACAAGATTTATTAACTAAATTTAAATATTTATGATTAATTAATCATTCCTAACTCATGTTTGATATAATTTAGTCTCTCTATATTCTGATCCTTTGAAAAAATATGAGTAAGCTAATGTTCAGTGCCAATGAAATTAAGAGTTATATTTACTTTTTGAAAATGGTGTCTCAAAAAGTGATTTCTTATATCAATATGATTTATCCTAGAGTGATACATAGGATTCATAGAAATATTAATAGAAATTTTATTTTCACAATTTATATGTTCATGTTGAAATTGATAACCATGTTCTAGTAAAGTGTGTTTTATCTACAGAATGTGTACACAATAACTGGCTATAGATATATACTCAGCTTCAATAGTCAATAATGTAACAAAGTTCTATTTAATACTATACCATGAAAATAGAGACTTTCCCAAAAGATATGGAATGTTCTATAGGTTCTTTTATAATCTAACTTATAACCACCAAAATCATCATTATAATAACTAATTAGTTTAAATACATAACCTATAAAGTAGAACAGTCCAAATCGGTTATATTTTTGAGGTATTTTAGAATTATTTTATTAACATTTAAATGAGATTATTTTGGGTTATCTTGAAAATGGGCACACATACACATACTAAACAAAATTTCAAGTCAACTATAAGTTAAGTATAGTAAAGTTCCAATCATACCTCTATAAGTAGTTTATTTAATTGAATTTCTATTTTTTTCAGATCTAACATAAAGCTAATAATCATGGTAATTTCACTACCTTTGGTGTTATCCATACCAAAATATTTTCAAATAACCTTTGTGTATTTACTGTGATTTAATATATTTCCATATTGTTTTGAAAAAAATTAAAAAATAAGAAATAATTTTAGTTCACCCATAAAACTTATTTAAAATTCATTTTGCATCAATTTTGAAAATTCAATATGTAAATAATTTTTGGATGATCCAAAAATAATACCATAAAAATAAATTTCAATTACTAAAATTGTTGGAACCACTTTGTGTATAAGGTTGTATTTGTTGTCAATAGTTTTTAATGAAGATAAAAATGAAGGAGATCAAGAAGTACTCCAATGAAATGCAGGAATGGAAATTCAGACGATTGTTGTACTGATCATAAGTTCAAACAACATGTGTCAAAGGTGAAAAATTGTTTACAACAATGAAGAATGTGAGTTATAATTCATCTGAGAATGATTAAATAATAATGGGGTTTTGATGAAGACCATGCAATTCCTCATGATTTCATGAGAACCATGCAAGAGACTTCTTGAAGAATTGAATCATATGTTTTGCATGAAGTAGATAATGACAGTTGAAGAAGAAGACAGTGTGCAAGGGATTGGAATTCTGAGATGTCCATGCACATCACATTGTCTCAGAAGATTATTATGCTAAAGATGAAGGATACATATCACGATAGTGGAGTTTGTGATGAAAGCAGAAGAGTTGCTAAAGGATTCAAATCACCGAGAAGAAGTGTTTTTAAGGTGACTATTTTTGTTGAAAAAGAAAACAAACGACATACAAATTTGTTGAAAAAGGAGATTACATGGTGGCATATCTAGTTCAAGGGATGTGGTTAATGATCCATGTTTTATTCAAGAATGTCGACAAAGGAATGGATGATCTGGAGGCGGTACAAAAATAGCAGATAAAAGGTCGCGCTGTTTCCCAATGTTTGCCAAATTTTTGGGCCTGAAAATCGACAAATGGAGAAAAGTGTTTTTGGAAAAGAGAATTGTGCGCCGTGTACTTTATGGAGAGGAAACTTGCGCGCCATATGAAATTCAAGATCAGAACATGGAAAAATGGCAAAGGGAAGAGGTTTGCACAAGTGTTGGGTTGGTCGTGCAAGTGACCTGCACGCCATGAAGAGACTTGCGCGCCAGTGCCTAGAAGGATCGGAAACTTGCGCGCCTATCGTTTTTCAATAACACAACTTCAAAATATGGAAAAGGAAAGAAGGTCGTGCAAGTATTGGTTGGTTCACACAAGTGATTTGTGCGACAGAGGCTAGGGGTGATGAGATACACACCGAGACTTTCCCACTGAGGGGTGACTTGCGTGTTGCTGCTCAGGTTGACCAGTTTACCTATAAATAGAGGACCACCCCTCTTCATTTCCCATGAGCTCAACCCTTATAGAAAATCAGAGCTCTTGTCACATAGGTGTAGGAGTCGCGCAAGTGGTGATTGGTCGCGCAAGTGGTTTGGAGAGACTTGTGCGCCAGCTCTTAGAAGTTGTGCACTGGTTGATGGTTGTGCACCCAAGGTGATTTGGGTGAGAAAGGAAGTGAGTCGCGCAGGTTTGAAGTTCAAGAAGGCAGTGTCGTGCATGTGCTTTGGTGACACTTGCGCGCTAGTTTGGACTTGTGCACCGAATACTTGTGCGTCGTATTGGGACTTGCATGCCGAATTGAGACTTGCACGCTGGGCTTGAAAAGGAGTGCCAGGTGTTGTTGGAGCACGCCCGCCTTTATGGAGCTGCACGAGAGCTGAAAGATTGCCTGATACTTTTGGTGAAAAGTGAGATTAAAGAGGAAATCTAAATGATAAATGCATGATCTCATGCATACATGGAGAACTGATTCTGAAAATACCAAGTAAGTTGAGCTTCACTTATTGAGTAATCACATCAGTGGTTGTGATTCAGGCAAACGAAGACAAGAGGATCTAGTGTAGTATTCATTGCACTAAAGAAGAAGGTTTGAACTGAAAAAGAGCATCAACTCTGAACCCTAATGCAAGAAAAGTCTCATGATGAATAGGATACAAAGACTTCATTGAAAATCTATTGAAGAGACCTTCACGTCTATAAACTGAGCGGGACTTCACCAACGGCAGTGAGCCAGGGGGAGTCAACGAGAGTGACCCGAGGGACGCAGTGAGCTATCCCTGAACCTTTGTAAAGGTATTGAGTCTGGGATAGAGTGACTATTCCCGAACCATTGTAATCCACAACTAGTGAATATTAGTGGAATTTGGTACAATCGGAAACTTGTCAGTGTATTCTCATTGGACATAGCCCTTAGTGGTGAACCAAGTAAAATCGATGTGTTATCTCTTTGCATTTGAATGTTTCATTGCTGATCATATGCATCAGACGGGTTTAAGTAGTTTCTACTAACGTGGGAACAAGATCTACAACTTTAAGAAGAAAAAGTTGACACCCTGATTCACCCCTCCCCTCTCAGGGTGTCTCGGGGTCCTATAAGTGGTATCATAGGGAGGTTAACATATGTTGGGTATTCTCCAGTAATTCTATTGAGAAGAGGATTTGAGTTAAATTTCTAAATTCAACCATAAAGATTAGGTTTGATGAAGATTCAGAGCATAAATCTATATCCACCAAGACTTTGACAAATAGGAAAAATAAAGAGAAGAAGCTGATGAAGAAGTCCCTCATGACCAAAGATGATACTGTTTCTTGTTCTCCATGCCATTCTAATAATGAAGAAACATCAGTCTTGTAAAGTATCGAGCATGTTGCTCAGAATTATTCCAGAGGAAAGCATGAAACCCCTAATTCAAGCTTTCAGGAAAAACTCAAAACATATCTGCATGATATTCCTGAATAAATGGTTGCTATTATTTGTATCCTATTCCAATCTATGCAGTTTGAGATCACTCGATCAGAAAGGGAAGATGACAATATGGAAAAGGGGTTGGAAAGAAAATTTCTTGAAAGTATGAAGCTCACCAAATAGGTTAAAGTCTTTGAAGAAAAAGAAGAATTCAATAAGACTCTAAAAGAAAAGATCCATGCACTTGAAGCTGAGATGAAAAAGAGAAATTAAGTCAAGAGTTTGTATTTATAAGAAACTTACATTAATTCAGGGAACTTGACTCGTTGTTACAAAACAAAGTTATGATGCTTGAAGATGAGGTTGAAAGATTGAAGAAGACTTGTGAAGAGAAGATGATCATGGTTGAAGATCAGACGATCATCCTCAATATTGCGAGTCAAAAATTGGAAGCCCAGTTGACCAAGATTGAGAATACACATATTGAGACTTCACAAAAGAATTAAATGAGTGATGCTTATACTCAATGTTTGTTGGAGGAATCTAAAGCTGAAATACCTCCGACAAGTGAAATGAAGATTATGACAACTCTTGAATATCCACATCAAGAATCAGTTACTGCTGGTACTCAATGCTCACTATAGGATTCTATTGTCAAAATACCTCGAACATGTGATAAGAAGATCATAAATTCACTCATTGATCTATCACAAGAAACTGAGGAAGTGAAGGTACCATCCAAACCATCTTGTACTCAGGTTTCTAAATGTGTTCCCACAATTAGTGGAGGCTGGAAGAAAAATTATAAACAAGTATGGATGAGGAAAGGTGAGAATAAGAAACCTATCACCATGGCTAGGGTGGATGGGAAGAGAAAGGAGGAAGTTGGTTCCTTAAATAGATCACAAAATATTAAGAAGATGGCCCAACAACCTCGTACAGAAGATACAAAGAAGAAAAGATTTGTGGGTCAATGTTGGTGCTGCAACAGATTTAGGAATTGTGCACTGGATTGTTGGTAAAATAACTTTAATGGAAAAGCACAAAGAAATCCAGAGAAGAATAAGAAACATCTGCAGGTCTAGGAGCATTTGTTTACAACAAACAAATCTGGAATGCTTGATAACATCTGTGATGTATGCAGCAGCAGTGGTCACAAGAATTGTGCATGCCTATATCAACAGATATCCAGAGCTGATATGAATAGAAGACCTCTGATTCCGTCTAAGTATGAATCAAGTACCTTGGGAAGAAATCAGAAGAATAGTGCGAACACACATTTCCCCATAAGGATCTCAATAAGGGAAGATGATAATACCTAGGATTTTAGATCCATGAAATTGAAGGGCCATTCGTCCAAAAGAAAAACTAAGTGGGATGAAACTCAGATGAACCCATGTGGAAGATCCAAACTTGTTGCAACAGTTTCGAATGACATGTTGGTCATCTGGCCAGAAGATTTGAAAATAATGAGGAAACTTGAAGATGAAAAGGCCAAGGCTAGTGCGAAAAGAAAAGAAAAACTTTCACATGATGAATACAAAGTGCAGGAGAGATTGCAAACCAAGAGAAACACACGTGTCAAAGAAGTTATGTGTAAAAGATGCAAGAAATATTGTCACATTACGAAAGGGTGCCTAACCTTAATACCAGAGAAAGAAGCGGTCCTTAAAAGGAGTAAGAATTTATCATTCATGATGGCTGTTAATCATAACTATTCCCCACACAAAGTAGAAGAAAATGTGAATAAATCCATGCCACATCAACAGATGTCAGAACATATGTTCAAATGTGCAGGCATGAAGACTGGGGTTAACAGAGGAACTTGGTTGAGAAAAGAACCTCAACCATGCAGCTCATGTTGATGAAGCAAGAAAGAACCACCTTATTCCCTTAATCATTTGTGTATTGTATTTGTGCTAATAATGCAGGTAATTGAAGGCGAAGAATGCTCTTAGGGGGAGAACCTGAGAAGTAGTGAATGTTGTCAACTCTTGATAGCTAAGCTAAAGATGTTTCCATCCTTGGAAGATTCTTCAATTTATATTCAAAGATTAATTTGGTGAAGGATCAATCTTGATGAAGATGATGAGGAGTGTTTCCCTTGAGGGGGAGAAAAATGAAGAAGCTTCCAAAATCACTGTTTCAATCAATATCAAATCCAGCTAGACTCAAATGTAGTTACTCTGTGAATTTCTTCAAGAACATGTCAATAGAGAAGGTATGCCATTTCTCAATCTCTATCCCTTGGTTACTCAGATCAAAGATCATTCTACAAAGGGGGAGTAACTAAATTGATCAGTGACCTAAGAAGAATGGATGTGCCCCAAGGTCACTTATCCTACCGATAGCACTTGAATGTTTTTGATCTGTTTGCTGATGTGAGTGCAAGAGTTTTAGGTTGATTATTCCCTATCACATTTTATTTTCTTCTACCTGAAATAAAAGTGGTAAAACCTTGAATACAATTTACATTTGTTCTCATCTCATACGGTATCATGATCTGTGAATTATGGACAGCCTTGTTGTCTAAATTAAATCCTCTTATTTTCTACATCGATCATTGCTCAAGTAGACTTAGTGTGAAATGATTAATGAAACATTTCTTAATTATGGATTGATACCCTCCCTACCATGAGATTTGTATTTCTTGTTAATAAGGGGGGGAGAACGTGAAATGAAAGTTTTAAAAGAAAAGTTGATTGAAGAGAAGATTCTCATTTTGACATTGATGAATTCATTTCAGAATATGTATAAGGTATTGACAAAAAAATACAAAGGGGGAGATTGTTTGAACCACTTTGTGTATAAGGTGGTATTTGTTGTCAATAGTTGTCAATGAAGATCAAAATAAAGGAGATCAAGAAGTACTCCAATGAAATGGAGGAATGGAAATTCATACGATTGTTGTACTGATCATAAGTTCAAAGAACATGTGTCAAAGGTGACATATTGTTTACAACAATGAAGAATGTGAGGAATAATCTATCTGAGGATGATTAAAGAAGAATGGGGTTTTGATTAAGACCATGCAATTCCTCATGATTTCATGAGAACCATGCAAAAGACTTCTTGAAGAATTGAATCATATGTTTTGCATGAAGTAGATAATAACGGTTGAAGAAGAAGATAGTGTGAAAGGGATTGGAATTATAAGATGTCCACGCACATCACATTTTCTCAGAAGATTATGATGCTAAAGCTGAAGGATATATATCACGTTTGTGGAGTTTGTTATGAAAGCAGAAATAGAGAAAAGTGTTTTTGGAAAAGATACTTGTGTGTTGTGTACTTGATGGAGAGGAAACTTGCGCGCCATATGAAATTCAAGATTAGAACATGGAAAAATGGAAAAGGGAAGAGGGTCGCGCAAGTGGTGGGTTGGTTGCACAAGTGACCTACGCGCCGTGAAGAGACCTGTGCACCAGTTTCTAGAAGGATCGGACACTTGCGCGCCTATCATTTTTCAAGAACACAACTTCAAAATATGGAAAAGGAAATAAGGTCGCACAAGTATTGGTTGGTTTGCGCAAGTGAGTTGCACGACGGAGGCTAGGGGTGATGAGTTGCTCGCCGAGACTTGTGCATTGAGGGGTGACTTGTGCACCACCATGCAGGTTGACCAGTTTGCCTATAAATAGAGGACCACCCCTCCTCATTTCCCATGAGCTCAAACCTTATAGAAAATCAGAGCTCTCGTCACGTAGGTGTAGGAGTTGCGCAAGTGGTGAGTGGTCACGCAAGTGGTTCGGAGAGACTTGTGCGCCAACTCTTAAAAGTTGCGTGTCGTTTGATGGCTGCACGCCCAAGGTGATTTGGGTAAGAAAGGAAGTGAGTCGCGCAGGTTTGAAGTTCAAGAAGGCAGTGTCGCGCAGGTGCTTTGGTGACACTTGCACGCCAGTTTGGACTTGTGCGCTGAAGACTTGTGTGCCGTATTGGGACTTGCATGCCATATTGAGACTTGCGCGACGGCCTTGAAAAGGAGTACCAGGTGTTGTTGGAGTGTGCCCACCTTTCTGGAGCTGCACGAGAGCTGAGAGATTGCCTGATACTTTTGGTGAAAAGTGAGATTAAAGAGGAAATCTAAATGATAAATGCATGATCTCATGCATACATGGAGAACTAATTCGGACAATGCCATGTAAGCTTAGCTTCACTTATTGACTAATCACATCAGTGGTTGTGATTCAGGCAAACGAAGACAAGAGGATCTAGTGTATTAGTCATTGCACTAAAGAAGAAGGTTTGAACTGAAAAGAGAATCAACTCTGAACCCTGATGCAAGAAAAGTCTCATGATGAACAGGAGACAAATACTTCAATGAAAATCTATTGAAGAGACCTTCACGTCTATAAACTGAGCGGGACTTCACCAGTGGAAATGATCCAAGGGGAGTCAATGGGAGTGACCTGAGAGACACAGTGAGATATCCCTGAACCTTTTTAAATGCAGTGAGCCTGGGATAGAGTGACTGCTCCCAAACCATTGTAATCTGAAACTAGTGAAGATTAGTGGAATTTTGTACGACCAACAACTTGTCGGCATATGCTCCTTGGACATAGCCCTTAATGGTGAACCAAGTAAAATTGATGTGTTATCTCTTTGCATGTGAATGTTTTATTGCTGATCATATCCATCATACAGGTTTAAGTAGTTTTTACCAACGTGGGAATAATATCCACAACTTTAAGAAGAAAAAGTTGACACCCTGATTCACCCCTCCCCTCTCAGGGTGTCCTGGGGTCCTACAAAAATCTCCTTTCAAATTATTTTTTATGAATATATTTGGATCAGCAACACCTTTCTTAAAACCATTTGAAATAATAATATATTTTATCATATCATACCAAGCTCTAGGATCTTGTTTTAAACCATAAAATGCTTTAGTTAATATAAATAAATATTTATAAAATAGGATTTTTGAATCTATGGGGTTGTTCTATAAAAACATCCTCAATAATATAACCATTTAAAAATCCACTATTGATATCCTTTTGAAATAATTTAAAATTAATATGTGTTGTATATAAAAGCAGCATTTTGGTGGCTTCTAGTATAGTTTTTGATGAAAATTTTTCTTTATAATAAATAAATTATTCTTTAATATATCCTTTTGAAACCAATATTTTTTTTCTAACTATAGTACCAAACTCATTAACTTTTTTCTTATATACCCACTTGGTTCCAATAGTTAGTTTTTATTGAGGACTATAAACTAATTCCTAGAATTCATTTCATTCAAACTAATTTAATTCTTCTTGAATAGACACTACCAAATATTCATCCTTGATTACTTCATTGATGTTATTAGGTTAAAGATTTTAAAATAAGGATTGATGTTCAACACGGTTTCTATGTGAGGACCAGGTCTGAGTTCCTTTTTCTAGGTCTCCTACCATAGCATCCAAGGGTGGTTTTTTAGGGTTTTGATAGTTCTAGGGAATGAAGAAGCTGATCCTTATAATTATTATAAAATATTAGGAAGAAATTGATAGTCTCTTCTATAATATTAATCAATTAAATCAGTAGAATGATCAGAATATTCATAGGTATTATTTATATTTGAATTTTACATATCATCCTCAAGGTTTTCTATGGAAGGTTTAACTTCATGTGGATCTATCTCATAAAAAATGATTTGAATTGTTTATTTTGTAACTTTATATTTCTTGTTAAATACTTTATAATATTTACTTGTTGTTTAATAACCAAGAAAAATTCTTTCATAAAACATTAGTGAAAATTTATCCATATTTCCTTTTCTATTTAAAATATAGACTTTGCGTCCAAAAACTCAAAAGTAATTTAGTTTCGGTTTTATCCCATTCCATAATTCATATATATTCATCTTCATGAAAAGTCTAATAAAAACTCAATTAATTAAATAATAATTTTTATTATAAAATCTATCCAAAAATTAGACTTGTATGTTATATTCACTAAGCATATTCTGGGAAATTTCTTAAAGGGTCATATTAATCCTTTCAACAAGATCATTTAGTTGAGTTTTTAAAGGTTTAGAGAAAATATGTGAATATTAATATTGTTATTAGAGTGATTCAAACTCTTGATTCTCAAACTCTCATCCATGATCACTTCTCACAGGCCTGGTGGTGATTCCACTAATGTTTTCTACTGACTTTTAATATTTTGAAAAACAAGAAGGGGATTCACTTTTATGAAAGAAAATCACTTAATTATATCTTGAATAATAATAAAAAAAATATATATACATAGTGTTTTATAGATAAAATAAAATATATGGTCCAAATAAATCCATATGAACCAATTATAGAGGTTGAGTGGTAGAAACCTCTTTCCTTAGTTTAAAATATATTTTTTGTTGCTTTCCCTTATAATTGGGATTGTAGACATATTCTTTATAGAATTTTAACTTAGGTGGATCCTTGAATAAACCTTTCCATATTAGCTTTCTATGTAAGTATATATTGCAATGTCCTAGTCTCTTATGTAATAACCAAGATAATTTATGAAAATCAATCAAACAAGAAACATTTTGAGAAAAAAAGAATCGAAAATAACAGCATAAACATTATCATTTCTTAAAGAAATAAATATAAAATAATTATTGGAATAAAAAATTATATAATCATTGTTTTCAAATTTAATATTAAAAATGTCATCATACAAAAAATAAATTCTAATAAATTTATATTTTAAACAATTTATTGATAAAAATTAAGAAATAAGGATAGATTCAGAGTTACCCATTTAACCAAGACCACTAATATTCCCTTTTTCACTTTCATAAAAAGTGACATGTACACCATCTACGTTTATAAAAATTTTGAATCATTAATAGTAATTTTCATATGTCTGGAACATCCATTATACATATACCATATATTTTTATGGGAGCACTTCAATAAATTTTCTTGTAATTAATTAAATGCACATTGATTTTGGTACCCATATATATTTGGGTTTAGATAGGTTATCAATCAAATATTTTTGGAATATAAATTTATTTTATAGTCTTATTAGAATCATAACTGATAAATTTATATAAAAAAGCCTTTTTAGGTCTAAATTTCTAGATTTATATCAAAAGACATTATTTTTCCTAAAAATTAGAGTTTTTTTCAAATGGGAATGTAATAATTGTTGTTCATCTTCGTTTGTTTTCCAGACTCATAATATATTCCATATTTTTATTTTGGATTTTTTCAACCAGAATGATGTTCAAAGTTTTTCTATTATCAAAAATTTGTTCCAAAACCTATTTTATTTGTTCATTAAATATTTTAAAATCAGTATTTTCCTTAAGTAAATTATAATTTTTTTATTTTTCTATATTATGAGAAGATTTATCTAC
This sequence comes from Viscum album, assembly GCA_963277665.1. Taxonomy (NCBI): domain Eukaryota; kingdom Viridiplantae; phylum Streptophyta; class Magnoliopsida; order Santalales; family Viscaceae; genus Viscum; species Viscum album. The sequence goes on from OY728129.1 coordinate 945,181,821, forward strand.
CACCAAAAACACATGAATATTTTTTATATTTTTGTATTTATCTTTTAATTCTTTCATATTATCTTCAATCATGGTGCATTAAACTTTTGATTCCTCATTATAAATTTTAGAATATTTAGAAATATGAGTAAAATAATATGGTACCTCATAAGTAGTATCCATGAAGCAAAAATTTTCTTTTATTTGTGTCTTATTAGCTAAAGTGTGAGTTACTAGAGCTATCCTTAGATGAACTCAATTTTTCCTTCATTTATTTCTTTGAAAATTTATTTTTATCCTAATATATTTTCTTATAATTGATCTTAGGGTAGTCAAATTTTATGTTTCCTTTACTTTTACATTAATAATAGGTTATCTCATTTGAGAAATCATCATTTTCCCACTCTTTTATCCAATTTCCTCATTTTTCATACTTCCCATTGTAGTCTGACTTATAATAGAACTTATTATTTTTTCAAAAGTTTTTAAACCTTATGGATAAATAATAAATTTTCTCATTTGTATATGCATCATCTACACTTCCACTTGAGTTTTCTGGTTTGACAAATTCTTTGGCTTTCAACTATGATGCCTTAAAGGGAATGGGTTTTCCTTTCAGTTCATCGTCCTCATTGTTAATTTTAAGCTCTTATTTTTAAATAATCATATTTATAATTAATTACTTAACCAATAGTTTCCTGATGTCACACAATTTCAAAATCGATACTACAGTACCTCTCCATCAATATAGTTAGCATATCAAGTTCCTTATCACTTGATCCTTGTCCAATATCATTTTTGCAATTATAATCTCAGTTGTTAGGATCTCATCGAACCTAAGATACATTTTGTAGATATATTCATCATGTTTCACCATGAATTTATCATAATTGATAGTATATATATTTAGCCTCATTCCTTTAACATTAGAATTTTCTTCAAGAGACATATAAAGGGTATCCCAGATTTGATGGGCAGTATCACATTAACACATCCTATTAAATTCATCCTCTCCTAAAGCACAAAATAAAGTATTCATGTCTTTATAGTTTGAATCATATGTATCTTTAGTATGAAAATTCCATTATTTTCTAGTAGATTTAGGTTTTTTATATTTATCTTCAATAGATCCCCAAATATCAAAACCCATTATTTCAAGGTGTATTTTCATTTTAATTTTCCACTAAGAATAATTTTTACCATTAAACTATGGAGGCCTTTTGATAGAATTACCTTTATACTTAGCCTCTATAATCAAAAACTAAATAATAAATATAAATTAAAGTTATCTTTCCAAAAACTTAATCAAGATTAAAATTAAGAAAAAATATGGGTAAACAACATAGCTCTAATACCAAATATTAGTCCCAATGGGAAACTCAATTGAGTGGCAAATTGGGTTTCCAATTAAAATTATCGATTAAAAATAATTTAAAATAAAATCATTTGGTTTATAATAATATTTTATTTAAATAAAATAGTAGAAATATATAATTTAAATTTTTTAATAGATTTCTCAAATGCCTGATCATAGATGAGTTAAAAAAATTAAAAATTTCTTTAAATTTATAAATAAATATAATCACTTTAAACACATTATAAAATACACTAATTAAAGCTAACTATTAGAGTATTGTTTTTATATATAGTTTTTGAGAACTAAAACCAGATTTTTTTTGAAACACAATAAAAACACAAAGAAAAAACATTAGAAAATTAAATAAGTGGTTCCGTCTCAATCAAGACCTAGACCTCTCCACTTGTTAATCACCCACTACTAAGTAGTTTATTAAATAATAAGCTTGATCCACAACCTGGAACAGGTTTTTATAAAAAATTCCACATAAGGTAGTACAGGCTACACACAACCACTTCAACATTTATACAATGGGGTAAAATGTGTAAAATAATAAAGTAAATATTATCTATTACTCTTCCATACAGCATGGGAGCATATGATAATTCATATATGTACAAATAAAAACACAACTCAAAAATTATTCTAAAATAGAGAAGGTAGTATATCAGAATAAATAAAGTTTGAAGTAGTTAAATTTGATTATATTTGGTTGATAAATTATCTTTAAATATGTCCTTGAAAAATCATCAACCAAGTGTTACACTGAGAGGTCATAAAAAGGGTATCATGGATGTGTATAGTGCAGTAGTATGTCAGAGAAGTCCTTAGTGCATATGTATATGTCACACACACACACACATATTTTTCCATGATAGGATCCTCTTTTTAAAGATGTCACCATATCTAATATTTGTTGGATTATATTAATAAATTAATCCTTTTAACCATTAGTCTAATCTATAAACTTTAAATACTTTGACTCATTGGTAAATGATTTAAAATATAGTAGTTAGAGATTTAAATATTTGTCACTTCTTAAGTTAGACATGGTCACTTAGTTTGTAGTTAAGCATGATTAATTTAACATGAAGATACTTCCTTACAGTCACTTAGATTTTCGATCACATGTTCTTATGGTCGCTTTCCATGGACGCTTAACATGGTCACTTCATTTATTCTTGTAATTGCATATATATTTTTTGTAGTCCCTTATTTTAATCTTATTGTCACTTCTTTTCTTCTTGCGATTGGTTGAATCCTTCATGTTGTCACTTGAACTCTTAATACAGTCAGTTGAAAATTTATAGAAAATTAGGTCATCTAACACATAGTTACTTGTTGGTTCATGTGCTCACTTGGAATTTAATGTGCGGTCACTTTTATATGGTTACTTTAAGACTTATCCATTTTCATGGTTTTGGCCAGAAAAACATTGTACTATCATAAAACATAAAGTTCATTGTTAACATAAAAATTCATGATTTTTGGTATTAAAATAAGGAGTTGTTGGACTAATCCAACAACTTATATACTGATAAAGTAATAAATGTCACTGTTTTGGAAAAAAACTATGTTTTTTACTATTCATCTAAAAATAAATATTTTTAGATCAATATCAAAAATTAATCATAAGTTAATATTTACATTATAAATCCAAAAATGATGTTATTTTTTCAAATTAACATCCTAAAATTTATAAATTTTATTTTTAATTCAAAATATTAAATATAGTGAAAAGCATTTTTTACAAGAAGATGACTTTTTTGTAAATTAACAATTATTTTTCCTATAAATTACTAATTAATCCAATTTAAACTTATTATTAATATAATCAATATATCTTTTTATTATTCAATAATAATAAATGTATTTTCTTGAAATAAAATTCCAATTTCTAGAAAAAGCATTTTTTAAGTATAAAGTAAATTATGAAAAAATGAAATTTCAAAATGTATAAAAATTCATGATATATCAATAAATAAAAATATTTTATTTCTTATTGATATAATCCGAATTTATACTTACATAACACCTTAATATATCCATGTAATACATAAGCATCATATAAGCTCTGATTACAATTTTGGGTGGCTTTTCGACCAACATGGATCTTGTGGTAATCTTTATAAGATTTAACTTATTCCATATTCAGTTTCACTCAAACCATAATTTCTTGAGTTAGGCTTGATATTAATCTAGGTAAAACCCTAGATAAGCTACCTCCCTTCTGAGCTTAGACAAATGGGCCTCACAAAAAATACCTTTCTGATGCCCCACCCCATAAACCACTTAACTAGTGTTGCGGGTCAGAGATTGAATGGGAATTAGGCATGCCTCCCCATATACCAAAGGCTAAAAACTAGTAGGGAGAGTACATTGGGTGATAGTGGGGAGATTATACCCTTTAGTGATAATAAAAATTATCATAATAATAACAGTACTATAGAATTAATATAACAAACACAACTAAATCAATTTTAAAAAATAGCTGTATTGATCCAAAGGTGTACTAACTATATCTATCAAATAATATTTACATGTCATGATAATCATATATAAATAAAAATTGAATTAACATGAGTTGATCATATATGTACACAAGAAAAATAATTCAAAAGGTCACCAACTCAACACTGAGAAAATATCCCAATCCATCTATAAAAATCCATTCCATCCATATCACCAACCCTTCACATATCCACACTCAGTAAGCTACATAACTTAAGTTTGAACCCTTTGTTATACTCAAATCCATGAAGAGTACACATGTCTCAAAGTTCCCATAGTGTTTGTGAGTATAAACTTAGTAGTCCACCACCAATGGTGTCCCTAGATTACATTTATACAAATACCAGTGTATGAAAAACATTAATAAAAAAACACACACGTCATGTGACTTGATACACTTTTGCTCAATAGAAATGAGAGAGAATTTACAAATTTTAGAAAGTATTTGGTGGAATTTTTCATCCATGGTTCTTCATACCTAAGGAACCCATGGTCTTCCATCCATTCAAATACTTTATAGTGGTACATGCTAACCATCAACACATGCCACATGATATCACTTACTTTCATTTCCATATAACGATATAGATTCAACCTAAATCCACAAATACACACCCACAAGACATATTATAATTACATTAGACATTCACTTATTCAACCATAGTTGGATTAACACCCTGACTTCCCAATAAATTGCAATACTTGTCCTTTCATAGTCTTGGCCCATTGGCCCCAACATAGTGACAGGCCTCAACTATTGACCACTGGTCTCATAAACCATATTTTATGGCCTTCTATGGTGATCACCTTATTCATACCTATAGTCAATACAATCCCATATTCTAGTTAATATATGCATTCTTCTATCTATAACTAGTGTTCAACACCAACTAATTGGGCCATGTTCTATGTGAATGTGGCCTCGATATCACCATCTTCCAACCACAGTGAGCGAATATCACCAAAAAATCCTAGTCAACTAGAGTGGTTGATTTTCATGATTCTCTTTAAACATCACTTGATATTTTCCCTAATTGATAGAGTATATAAGATCCCATATTTTCCTCCAATTAGACTTCCTCTATAGAGTTTCTTATTTTCATTATTTTTATTAAAAAAAATTGTGTTTATGATATTTATAGGGGAATTTTTATAACTAAAAGATAATTGCTCTATTTTTTCAAATATAACTAAATTTGAAACATTAATAAAGAGTAAATAATTCAAAAAAATGGAAGAATATCATGTGAGAAATAAAATTTAAATAATGAATAAGCAGTTTCCAAAACTAGTAATTCTAAAGGATTAATCACTCTTCATTGTTTTAAAGAACTTCATAATTATATCTCTCTCAAAGCATAAATTGAAATATTAAATCATGATTTTCATTTAGGATGTTAAATCAAAGTCAAAATACAAGATCTCAATTTTCGATATCCTTCCATTAAGAGTTGATCAAAGTACCCAATGATCACCGAGAACAATGAAACAGTCAGCTCTCTTTGTGCTCACAATCCTCAATCTAGGATCGAGAAATTTAAACAAAGGGGGTTAACTTAAAACTACTACTCGTATTGAACCTATAATATGAATTAAGTGATAGACACACTTTAATTAGTGATGTACCATTATTATAATAGAATAAAAGGATTAAAAATTGGAAGAAGGATTGAACATTAATCAATAATCAAATTTCAATGTTCAAAAATCTATAGATAATTAAGCTTGTGAAATAAAAGGAATAAAAACTGAGAAATATATCACAATTTGTATCCACTATTTTTAACCACTAAAAATATAGTTATACATCATTAAAGTGTAGAAAAAAACTCCAATATTCATCTTCATCAAAGGCAACTTAAGGAATCTCTTCCTCAAACACTTCTGAGAATTCTCTAGCTCCTGAACCATCTCTGTAATCTATTGTGTGCTCCCACCTTTTTTGTGTGTGTTTGATCAGAGAAAATATATCTCTAAATATATTATGAAATAATTCTTGGGATCCAACTCATAGTAAATGTATTAAACACCACTCCTGAGTTACCATGTGGCATACTTTTACACTCCATTGTCCCTTTCACATGACTCAACAAAACCACATAACTGGACAAGATCTCCCCACATGAATTTTTCTCAATACCAAGTAAAATGAACCTAAACATAGTTTAGGTGTGATTTATTCCTCACTAACTTCTTCAATAAAATCATTGAAGTTTTTCATACTCACAAAATGTATCTTATTCAGTAACTTCTAACCCAAAATAGAGACAATTTCTTGGGATTTAGACTTTATGACTGACTAGCTTAAGTTCACCCATGCATTCTCCAACCTCATCACCTACCAAAGTTTCGACATACCAAACTATCTTCAACATGAGAATCATCCCGAACTAGTGTAGAATGATATTATCTCAATTAATAAGATTGGGGTCCCTTATAGAGTCAATTATCTTAATCATATTTAGTTCTTCAATCCTGGGATGCAACTTCATTCGAAACAATGTGCATAAAACTCATCTTCCCTTCATAGTTACTCTTGGGAAAAATGTCAAATAGGTGGTGTGCATTCAAGTTTAACATTGAAATTGGAATGATAGAGAACTTCAAGATCCCTTCCACTACGGTCAAGTGCCTGTAAATTAAAAAACATCTAGAGAACACAAGGCTTCATTAACCTCCCATATTCAGTTCGAAAATTTTGGATTATTCATTAGAATGAATCAAACAAATCATGAACTTAGTGTATTCTCGATCCAAATCACAACCTAATATTTCATATAAATCAGCTCTAATTTTAAATCCTTTCAAGCACATGTCTTTAATGTTCTTTTTACGACTCAAGTTCACCTTCAAGGTTCAGTTGGTATCAGGGTGTATCTCAACTCATCCCTTAGGCCTTTCCTTCAGTATAGGAAAATCTATTTTCATCTTTTGATTCAATCAGCTTTGATTTTTTTAAATCTTCTAACTTAGATGATGATCATCCACAAATAATATCTAACCATAATTGCATATTGAATACCAATTCATCATCCTTTAATAGATTGTAACCAGCCTGATCTCCAGGTTTAGTGAGAATTCATCCCAGATTCAAAAAAAATGTGTAATTACATTAATCTCCACAACCCATGAGGTACTTGTATCAGTTTTTATTCAAGTTACCATATTCAAAATCATCACACTAAATTTTAATTTCTTATTAGTCGATATTCAGACGATATCCTAGGGTGAAATGGAATCGTTTCATCTCTAATAAATCTTTAACTCCTCAATATCACAACCTCGATGCAATCTTGGCTTCATTAGTTGAGTGAAATCGATTTCCACTTTCTTTGATGTGGTGGAAATATTTGTAAATCTTTTAGTTGATCTGTTTATCATGCATTTGTTCAGGGTGAAGCATGGTAGATCCCATACTTTTTTTATTTTTAAAATATCTTGACATTGAATATGGAACATTATGTGGTTGATGGTAATTCCTTAAGGCATAGCCAAACATTTCCTTTTCCATACTTTTTTAACTCATGGTCGACCGAATAATACATACGGTCGATGGAATTTTCCTTTCCTATAATATTCACTATGCATGGTTGATTTCCCAATCTTTCAGTCACTTGGGGTGGATCATGTTCACTTCTCCCCTTTATTAAATTTTATGCACAATTGACCAAGCTTGAAAATAATTTCATACAAATTAAATTAAATTATCTAAAAATTAAACATTTTAAATTAAATAATTAAAAAAAATTATGGCCACTATAATTAAAAAAATATGAAAGCTAAAATATAAAAAAGTTTTAGATGGTAAAATTAGAAAATAATATTTTAATTAAAATTTTATTAAATGATTAATTAATAATTAAATAATAAATAATCGATAAATTAATAGACTAAACAATAATTAAAAATTATATCTATAAATTAACAAAATAATAAAATATTGAAAATAAAATATAAAAAGAAAAATAAGAAGTACATTAATTAATTAAAAAATAAAGAAATTTAAGATTACATTAACAGAAAAAACATTTAATTAAAAACACTTTAAATTAGTATTTTAAAATAAAATAAAATAAATAAATAAATAACCACAAAACTCAACACATATTATAATTGAATCATAAAAATAAAAATTTAAACATAACATTTATTAATTTAAAATTTTTCCTAAAAATTGCCACTATACTAAAATTAACTAGTTAAAGAAATATTTTGACATTAAAAACATAATTAAAACTATTAAAGTGATATGGAAAAATGAAAGTATGGAAGGTCATATCAAATACCCCAACACTTATGATTTTTTGGTCCTTAAAGTAACTACTTAGTACAGATTCAGTGGTTAAAAATGGATCTCATGTTTGAAAATCCACAGTGCCAAAATGAATTGATTTTTAAAAATATTTCCCATCATGGATTCTCTCAAGAAGGAAAATTAATTCCATGTAAAAATGAATTATCTTAATGGAAAATTGATTATTTTTGTACCAAAAATAGTTAAAAATTGATAGTTTTAAAGTGAATTAAATAAACTTCAATTTCCATCCAACTAAAAGTCCAAACTTCACTTTACCTCCAGGTGAACAGACTCACATAATTTAAAAAGATATAATAAATAGAAATGTTATTTAATGGGGTGGAGTGATAATTTATAAGTGGAATAAATAACTCATCCAATAGTAATTTAATAAATAATAATTGGATAAAGAATATTGAACTTAATCTGGATTAGGATTTTTCTTTCATAATCCATTTAGATACATATCTTATGAGTTAAATTCAAATTAATAAGTTCAAAGTCAATAATTATTGTATAAAATTTTCTCAATATATTACCAAAATAAAACATTTTAAAGCGAGAAATAAAAATTATTTTCCCAATTAAATATATAAGGTAATAAAGATTAATCTCCTAAAAGTGGCAACATAAGCATCAAATTTGATTAAAATTTGTCACCCACTAGAAAATTACTAATTGATGCTTAAAAACTCAAAATTTTAAAAACTTTTAAAGTGTTTTTGATAGGTTAACAGTTAATTATAGTTCCACTTAAGTAAGACCCCTCCCTTCACTTAAAACCCATTATTATCCCCAATGCTAAAATTTAAGGTGAAAAAAACAAAAAAAAGTTTTATTCAAACATATTTTCAAAACTGCACAAAGAAATTATATTGAAATGGGTAATAGGAAATATCAATAATTTTTTTCCACAATAATCAATCAAATAAAAAATTTCAAAATACATAGAAAAAAAGTCCTTACTGGACACTAATTTTATCAATTAAACGTAAAAAAATATATTCCATAATTTTTCATGCTATGGATGGATTCAAAAAATGTTTTTTAAAAGAATATTAAAAACTGAATACAGTTGCATCATTACAAAAAAAAAGATATATCAGGATACTAAATTGATTAGAAAGGATTACAAGAATTCACAACATTGGAAAAAATCAACAAAAAATATAGACTGGACTTACCCATTGGCTATCATAAAGGGGGTAAGTAATACATGCAAACAAAAAAAGGTAGTTACCTCTTTTTTAAAAACCAATACAATTGTCTAATAGGTTTGTAATTATACTCTAAAAACATCTTTTTCTTGTAAAGTATAGGAATAATCTCTAGTAATTCATCAAAATACCAGCCTATATACTTTCTTTTCTTTCAAAGGAATCTAAGATTTTATTCTCTTATTCACATGACATCCCACTCCCAATTATATCTAGAAATTTATTTTCATCTCCCAAGTATTCATACTTTAAATTTTCAGGAAAGGCCATAAGTTAATGTATATATGTGTTTTCCCAATAAAATAATTCTATAGGTTATTTTTGTTTAATTTAAGCTTCTAAATCATTCTCTATCGTAGATATTTGACAAAACTCTAAATCAGTAGTGAAATTATTCTCATATAATTTAAACTTTTCGACATCAAAATAAATTTTAGATTTGAGGGGGAAAATTAGGTGGCTCTTCAATAAAATTTTGAGTATATTTCATCGTAAAAATAGTAAAATCTCATAGAATATTTTCATAAAAATAATATCTTCTCACAGTTCTGACATGCTGAGAAAAATTTAGATCTATTTCAACTATTTTAGGTTCAATTTCACAAAGTAATTTAGAATTTCTAGGAACATTAGATATTCTTAAAATCTTAGAAAACTCATCATCCATTTCATCATCAATTTCCACAAAACTCTAGAAATTTTACCCTTTTATTTTTATAAACTTCACAAAAATAAGAAGTTTTTTCAACAATAGATATAGTTTCATAATCTTCAAATTTTTCAATATTTTAAACTTCTATAAACTCATACCCAGAAAAATATTCATTTTACCAAAAAAATTAGAGGTTGGTTGTTTTGAATGAAATAAGGAAATATTATATAGAAAACCAATCAATCATATTAACTTTTCCTATAGAATATTCTTCAATAGGGTCTTTAATTTAATTAAATACATGAAAATTAACTATTTTACCACTAAACTCTAGTGACAAAATCCATTTATGAAACTTTATTAGAGACTTAGAAGTTTTTAAAAATTGTCTATATAGAATTAATGTTGCATGAGTAATACATATTCCATATTTCTTATCTAACACAAAAAAATCAGCAGGGAAATCTAAATCTTTTACCCATACCAAGACATCTTCAATGACTCTAGGTGACTTAGTTAAACTTTTATTCACTAACTGGATAAATATTCTAACATCCTTGAGCTCTCAAACCTACATATAATAAAATAAATAAAAATTCATAACATTTATGGAGGCTCTTAAATCTAAAATAGACTCCTAAAATTGATATTATCCAATAACATATGGAACATAAAATTTAATTTGATCCTTGAATTTAACTGGTAGATAATATTGGATCATTGAGGAAACATTCCTCCCCAAGTTGAATTTCTCACCACCTATGAACTTCATTTTATGAGTACACATTTCCTTTAGAAATTTATCATATCTAGGGATTTAATTCATGATCTATAATAATGGAATATTAACTTGTACTTTCCTTAAATATCCAATAAATTCCTTGTCTATTTTAGTTTCAACATTATTCTTGACCAGATAATTACCTAGAGGGTAATGTAGGGGTTCCTTGTACATTTTTAGGTCATCATTATCTTTGTTGTTCCCTATTTATTTTCCCATAAAATTTCTAAAATTTCTATGAGTTATTTCAATAATGATTTCTTCTTTTTTATTTTCTTCCTAATCTATAGGTTTGTGTATAGTAGGTTCATGAACGTATTTAGCAAGTAAAAAAACTAGTTCAATGGGTGGTTTTGTGACTTCTTCTTATTGTTTTACTTTTGTTTCAAAATTTTAATTTTCCCTTTAAGGTACTTTTCATTGATTTTTTCTTGGGGGTTTTGAATTTTAGTTATACTTCTTAGAATAATGGAACTAACAATCTCTCTTCCTCTCAGGTTCTCATTAAATTATGATAGAAAACTATCACTTCTTTGATTTTTCAGACCACTAATTTCAATTTTTATTTGACCCATTTTTGTTGTCAAATTTTTTAATAAAACGTTTTTTTAGAAATTTATTATTGTTTCCTAAACATCTCTTAAAGGTGTGAATCATTTCTATTCTTATTTTGATACTTTTTGTTATCTTCACTCTGAAAATATGTGAAATTATATCCTACTTGATTATCAAAATGATCTAGATTGTACCTAGGTAGTTGAATTATTTTTTTGGTTTTGAAATACAAATGTGTTTAATAAAGTTACTAAAAAATTTAGTTCTATCGATAATTACATCTCTGGTTGAAATTCAATTTTGGTTGAAAAGTCTCAAATCGGCTATTTTGATTGGGAAATGTATTAGTCTGCTTGTTCTGAAAAGGAATTCCTAGTAATTCCCCATTATAATATTTAGGAGTTTCTTATAATTGTGAATATTGAATTTTAAAAAGATCATAAGAAGAAATAATTCCATAGTACATCTGGACTATAAATGTTAGTTCAAATTGATTATATGGAGGGATATAGTTAAATAACATTTGTCTCATCATATTGGTATGATCACTCAATTGAATATCAATTTAGAAACTTTATGAATTGGAAGTAGATACATCCATGAAAATTTTAACATGAATTAAAACTCTAGTATCAAAATGGTGTCAATTTTAGGCCATATTAGATATGATATTTATAGCATCAATGGGAGTCTTATCTACTAAATATTCTCTGAAAATAGCATCTGTATTTCACATATCCATCAAAACTAATACCTCATAAAAATATTGAATTAAAATTTTATCATAAATATAGTGTTTAGGGAAACTATAGAAAAAATTATTAAACCTCTCATGGTACTCATGTATACTCTCCCATTTAAACTACCTAATGCCACAAATATCTTTCCAAAGAGAGTCGATCGTTGAAGCTGAGAAACTTTTATCTAAGAAAATATTTTGGATTTGATTCCAAATCCCTATGAAAGTATATATGTAATTTTAAAATGACTTATTATATACCAAATATAAGGAGAAATATAATTCTCTCATCTTAATTTGATCTTCATTAACTCCCTAAGTTTTCATTGTAATGCAAACCATGTGAAATTCTTAAACATTTTTATAGGGTTCTTCACCCAGCATGCCATGAAATTTATGAAAGTGGTGAATAAGGATAGATCTCATCTCAAAACCAAGAACTATCTCAGGGTATCCTATAAGTTTTTTTTATTTTTAATGTTATGAGAAACTATCTCCTTTAGGGTCCTTTATTCGTCCAGTCTTTCAAACTTTTACAGGTTTTCTATTCTCTGGAATTCTATATTTGGTGATATTGGTTTAGACATTTTAAAATTTTATTATTTTCAATATCAATAACTTTTTTATTTATTTTTCTATATTTATGGATCTTAAATTATATGAATTTTCAACTTTAATATTTTCAAGGAAGTTATATGTTATACAATAGTACTTTTATTATTTTAATTTTTTTTTAAAAAATTCTTACCTTTTTTTAGAAAGTATATTATGGTTTTTATTTTTCTAAAACTAATTAAAATCCTACCCAAAAATGATTCCAATTGAATTGTTCAAATTTTCTCATGTTTATTTAAACCTAACTTCAAATTTCGCCTAAGTTATGTAGTATAGAAGATCCCAGAGTTATCTCTAGTGAGACTATATCTATAGAGTTTCTTACTATCATTATTTTTATTAAATTGTTTATTTTTTTATATTTAGAGGGAGATTTATATGACTAAAATATAATTTTTATATGATTTATAAGATAACTAAATTTGATATAGTATTAATGAGTATATAATTCAATAAAATGGAAGAATAGTGTGTGAGTGGTAAAATTAATAGAATAAACAACTGGTTGAAAAAACTAGAAATTATCATGGATCAATCTCTATAAATGTTTTGAAAATAAATTCCTAATTATAACTATCTCAATTGATAGATTGAAATATAAAATCATTAATTTCATTAATTTCATTTATCTTGTAAATTTTTTTCAATAACAAAGATCCCAGCTATCAATATCCTTCCATTAATATTCGATCAAATTACCCAATGATCGACAAGCACAATGACATTGTCAAATTCCTCTACACTCACAATACTCAATTGAGGATTGATAAATTTAAAAAAAAGTGTCAACTTAAAAATCATACTCATATTTAACATAAAATCTGCATTAAGTGATAAACACTCACCAATCGGTGATGTGATTTTATTGTAATAGAAGAAAAATTTTAATTAAGTGACGTAATAATTGATCATCAATCAATGATTTAATTTCAATGTTTAAAAATCTGGAGATAATTATAATTTTGAAATAAAAGTAATGAACCTTCTGATAGATGTCATCAATCAAATCCACTATTTATAGCCACTAAAAATCTTGTCATACATTATGTGGGGACTCATGAGTGGTGTTTGAATCTGTTGACTATGATCTGGAGCACATGAATTATTTCATGATAGATTCAGAGATATATTTTCACTGGTCAAACACATAGAAAAAAAGGTGGTGTGCACAAGATATATTATGGGGACTATTTGGGAGCTAGAGGATCTTTGGGAGAGCTTAATGATGATATTCCTTCCACTGCCTTTGATGAAGATGAATATTAGAGTTCATTTCAACCCTTTTATGATGTTTGGATATATTATTAGGTTTTTTGAGACTTTATGCCTTATTCAAAATCATCAAATCAATTTCATCAATCCCCATAACCCATGGAGTACTTTTATCAATATATATTCAAGTTCATATATTAAAAAACATCATGTAGAAGTGGAATTTCATCTTGGTCAGGATTCAGTTGATCTCCATCGGTGAAATTAAAACCAAGTAATCTCAAATAAAGCTTGAAATATTCAATATCATAACCCCAATCCAAACTCATCATTCTTATTTATATTGATTCTATTTAAACTTTCTCCAATATGGTGTGAAGATTTGGAAATGTTTGTGTTCGATCTTCTTCTCATGCAGATGTTTGGGGTGAAGCATGGTCGATCCCAAACTTTTCTGATTTTCCAATGCTCTTTACCCGATATATGGATCTTCATGCGGTTAATTCTATTTTCTTTAGGAATGGTTGAACATTTACTTTTCCAAGTTTTTTGAACTCATGGTCGATTGAATAATACATGTGGTCAATGGAATTTTTTTTTTCTATAATTTCCACTAGGCATGATTGATTTATTTTGTAATATCTTGACTTGAACCAATATGTCCGAGTTTAAAGGCCACATGAACTCATGCACACCTCCCTGTATACAAGATTATACTGATTAACAATGGGGCTCTGATTCTTTCAATGGGGAGACTATACCGTAAATATCATGCCATGGGATCAATAATAAATAATACACAATAATAAATGATCAGAGCAAACATGTTGAAACTGAATAAATGAAATACATATCATATAAATAAAATAGATCCCAATATGGAAATACTAACTTATGAAATAATTAGTGGGAATCAAATAAATATACAACACTATGAGGGCCCTCCAAATTTCATCTTGATCTTACACTCTCTTTGTGCTTCTTTTCTCATATGCCTATCAGAGGGCCATTTCCCTTATCTAGATACCTACAAAAATCTTCAAGAGTACCTAAATTCCTAACTAGGGTGTGATTAAAAGACTCAATAGGACACCTTAAATTCATCTTTAACCTGGTGTACTCAATTATAATAAGTATATGTTGTAATGATAATAAATGTGTAACGATCATAAATATATAATCCAAAAATGATCTATTGTGCACTGACCAAACAACCACAAATGCTTGGGTGTACCATCTTTATATTTATGTCAAAAAATAGTCATGGTATGTTGTAAAAATCAAGGTCTATTTCTAATCTTCAAATTCACTTATCAAAAATCACAATCCATCGAGTTAGATTAGGCTCTAAGATCGTCATATCCTAACTCCATTACAGGAATTCCCTAAGGAACTGTGCCCCTTGGGTCAGGTCCCTTGGTAATTACACACCATCAATGCCTCAAGTTAGGCCCTAAGTCCATTTTCCCCCTCTATCCATGCCCCCAAACTGTCATTCCCCTAACACGCAGCCTCAATTCAAGACCCAAGGCTGTCGTACCCCGTACCCTATGATCAAATCCATTGTCTCCATCCTCGTAAGTTGTGAAAACTAGAGAACCTCAATTTTTTATGAAATATTTTTTCAAATAAATTTAATTTTTTCAATAACTTTTATTACATATAACATCAAGTTTTAACAAACCATGGTATACTGTTAACATTATTTTTTAAACATGAACTTTATAACCTATCTGTTAAATATGTAAGTATGAATAGGGATATCCACATTTGAAATATTAATTATAATATTTTTATATAAAGAAAAAAAATTGATTAAAAAATGTACATAATTTTCTGTAAATTCATTATACTAAAAAGGTTAGGGAAGAACCCTTTTATTACAAATAAAGGAAAATAAAAAAGGAGGATGGACTGGGTCACAAAAGCATACATGCGCTCATGCTAAGAAGAAACAAGAAAAAATATCAAATATCATAGTCAAAGTGGGAATCATCATAATATTCATCCCAATCAGAGTCATAATCTAAAGGGCCATGGGACCCAGTAACCATAGATGGCTTTAGATATGAGTAGTCCTTCCCCCGTCTTTCTTTCCTAGATAGAATGGGTTGGAAACTGTATTTTCATTTAAAGAAATTAAAGGATCCATTTTATTCAAAATAGTTTTAAAAAATAGTTTAATTATATATTTTTTAATCTAATTTAGTTTATTATAATACATTTTTTATGGGATGTTGATATTAAAAGATTCTATACTTTTGAATATTTTCTCTTTTGAAAACTTCTTTTTCATCACTTTTGTGGGATTAATCTTAAATTAACTTCTTCCACTTAGGTTATTTTAATTTGACAAAATAGATTAAATATTTTTAATATTCATAATTATATTATATATTAATTTTAAATTAATTTTATGACATAAATATTAATAAATACAATAAAAATTAATTATTGTGTTTATGGTTAAAATGGTATTTTACACGTTACATGCGCTTGTGTTTAAATTAATTTTTCACACACATAGGATTTTTATTTAATAAATTTTATTTAATATTTATGATCATTGGGTACAAATTATATAATAAGGATCATTTTAATTTTACTCTAAAAGGATAAATTTCCTAGGTAAATAAAAAGATACAAGTTACCATGGTTAAAACTAAAATTTTAAAATTAAGTAAACTTAAAGGATAAAAAATAACAGGTTTAAAACATGTGTTTTTTTGTGTTGTTCATGTGGATTGACCATATAATACCTATTATATATTATATATCTATTTTTTAGTCACTTGGGGTGAGAGTGACTTCCCATTATCGAATATTTTTGGGTATTTACAAAAATGTCACTCCTCCTCAATTATAAAAAGGCACTTCCTCCCCTAAATTATTCACAACCTATTATGCTGTTTTACTCAAAAAAAAACTTCCAAACTCTCTACCCAACATAATTATACATTTTATATAGATTACTTCATTTCAAAAAGAACAATACTATGGTCCTTAATAATATATCCAATGCAAGTTGTTCTAAGCAAAGGCAATTCTCTTTAATAAGATATTTCTTTTGATTCTTCTCTTACCACCTTCAATCGTGTCCTAATAATTAAAATATAGTAACATAATTATCTAAAATATAATTATATATTATTTTTTATTAAATAACCTATATCCATATCCTCTTCCATAAATGGGAAATGAAACTGTCGATCATGTATACAGTGGGTTACCGCCTCACGAACTGATGTAATTCGTTTTTCGTCACCAGCTCTCATGGATGGATATAATGATATATTTAATGTTTATATATAATATTTATGATATTATTATACTTTTTTAATTTTAATATTTCAAATAATTATTACTTTACATTCCTCGGGAATATAATAATGTCGCTTGTGTGTACGGCGGACTACAACCTCACGAAACGACGTGATTTTTTTCACTTATGATTTTCATGGAAGGTAATAAGGATAAATTTAAAGAATATATGTGTTATATATGATATAATTATTAATATATAAAGGTGATATATTATTTAAATTTCTTTCATTCCATTTGTTGAGAAAATGGAAACAGTGTTCATGCATATGTAGAGTCTACCATCTCCATGAATAGTGTATTTCATTTTATATCTCTAACTTTTATAGATTACTATAAATACATATATAATGAATATGTGTGATATTTATATAATGGTTAAAATTATGGATATTATAGAAACATGATCAAAGTAAAAGGACCAAAAATACCAAATCAAAACATACCTGAAAAACAAAGCAATTATTACCCAAAATGTGATTTTAATATGGAATTGTTAATAGGCAAGTAATAAAGGTCATAAGTAAATAATATATGGTATGATATATGTAATTATGGTTTTATAATATATGTATAAAAATAATATATTTATTATATTGGAGGTTATAATGTGTATGAAGGAATTCAAGACTTAAGGTAAGGGGTTTCTAGTCTCTCTTTTATTTCTAGGAGACTTATGTCACATTCACCACTTATTTATTTTGTGTAGTGTTTATACTACCCATGAATGTGTTTTATGATTCTTATAACGAAAATTATGGGATATTAATATCCCTGAAATTTTAAATATTTCATGGGTCTTATGATTCAAAAGTTTCCAAAGTGGTAAGGGTTTGATGTTACAATCTCATTGTTTATCATGATTTTTTATGATTATGTTTTCAATGATGAAATATTATAATCTATATCTCAATGTCAAAACCTGTACCAATGTGGCATGAACCCTGACTACCCCAAGCTCAACTCCAATTTTATTGTGGATGGATAATAGCACTGAGTAGGCATATCACTCACATGGTAGGCCTTGGCCTAATTTACCTATACACACGCACACATCTCTAAGACAATACAATGATAAAATATAAGAAAATTTATAAACCATGCATGAATAAATCTATAATACCACCATAAAAGTATGGAAAAATTACTGAAAAAAAGGTCCAAATACAATCCCACCATAAAGAAATTAAAAACTAGTCCAACCTGTAAAGTGCATGAAGACCTGCTATAATGGTGATTGCAGGAACGCACCTCGATCTACCTAACTCATTAAGCTCCACCTTTTTCTAGTCTCTCTATAACTCTATTAGAAGGTTGATCATCTACATAAGACATGACATGTGTGGAAAAATCCTGTTTTGGGGTGAGTATAACAATACCCAGTATGACACCCCTAAATCACTAAGCATATAACATCAAGAATAATAATCAAATCATCACAAATATATGTAAAAATACATATAATAAGAATATATAGATATACAAAAAATAGACACATAGTCTCAAGGTAAATTCATAACTATAATTCCAACCTGGAATTCCAGCTCGAAGGTTCCATATAGAACTTTTCCATGAGGACACAATCCATGAGTCAAGATAGTACTAATGACGTCCATCTGAGATGACATCCTCATCGGGTCTAACCATAAGAAGTATATGATGAAATTATAAAGAGAGTGATACATATAAGTTGATCACATTCAAGTCTACGGGGTATACCAAAAACCCAATCTAGAATAACCCACTACGTAGGGGATCGATGCATGTGCAGTGTTGTACATGACGATACCAAGAATCCAACCTAAGGAAAAGATGATGATAGAAGATCTCACTTTGGGCCTCATGGTGGTATTCTCATAAATATATCAATGGATGAATTTTCTCTAAAGGTATCACCATCCTGTGTATATAACATGATTCCATAATAAACCCTCAGGTAAAGTATCAAGGGAATTTACCCTAACAAAACTTTTCTAAGATGAAGAGTACAAGGGATCTAAGACATCTTTGAAGGTTTACACGATGTGTACTAGTTATACAGAACATGTTCCTTTATCACTGGATCCTAACCATGTATCACATCCCATTCATATGTCCTTATTAGAGCACACTACATGTTTGAGCATGAGTACTCCTGACCATGTCCATGCCTAAGTATACATCATGTATGAGCATGTGTACTCCTAACCGTGTTCGTGCCTAAGTAAACGGTGTTTCTGAGCCCATGTAATCCTATCTATTATTGTGTACCCTTTGAATTACTTTATAAACTACTGTGTAAGATTCACCTTCCATGTGATAACTATAACGTACCTTGTGATATTTATCTTCTCTGCATAACCCAAGCTCAGCATAGGGGGGGCACATGCACTATTTAATCCTAAATTACATGATGTGTATATCACAATTTTCAAAACCCACTGGTCCATCCCAAATCATCCTAATCTAATGCCACCACCTCAATATCCATTGTATATATCACCCATGGATCATGGATCTGGGTCTATCAAGTTCAATCATACTAGATACCAGATTCTAGCTATTTAGTTTGTTCAGAAAACATCTCGTAGCACCTCATCATTCTCGCAATTCACAACCATGTATAAACACCTCTTGTACAATATTGATCCTCTTTTGTGGCTTTATTCCATCATTAATCTGATCTTGGATATATGATATCAAATCATTGTGCTAATAAATGGTTACACAATGATTGATTATCCAGTAATCTATCAAACCACTAGTCAAATGAAATATAAATGATGAACTCATAAAGAACAGTAGGAGAAAACCAAGAAACATGAAAAAGAGGAATGAACCTCGGTCATTTTTTGGTTATAATCAATCTATTTATTTTATAATTACTAATGAAGATCCAAAAAAATAAATAATTCTCTCGAATTTCCCCCAAATAACGATTCACCTGTAATATGATCATATCATGAATAAATCTATTAGTCGATTGATTCTAATTATTCATATGATAAATCAAACTGGTAATGAATCCCAATAAAAAAAATATCTTAACTCGATTTAAATTAATCACTGGAAAATAATGATTTTGTGTCATTTTTGTTGGTGGGATCCTTGAGTTCTGTCATACACTGATCGATGGTCCACGACCTGGTCATCACTCTCCAATAGAAGCTCCTCCAATTATCTCTTAGTAATATCTAGGGTTTCATGGATAACCCTAGGATTTGTTCATAATATCATATTTATTGACAAAAATCAGGTAATGTAACTTAATTAATTAAAATAAATAGATCATTTTATTTATTTCTTAATCTTCCCATGATTGTGATCAACCCAAATATCTGACATGATCCAAGGTTATGTCATGCCTAGGGTAAAACCCATGCTTTAAACTCAATGTTAGACTCATATTTATGATATGAGACTCTATTTAAGAGTTATTTTACTTTTTCAAGAAAATGGTGTGTTTTTGTTATTTAATATATTTAATATATTTCAATAATTAATTTTGGGCACACCTGGACTCAGAATCTCATACCGTCTCACCTCCTAGCTCTGAAAATAATCCATACAATATTCCAAAAAAGTAAATTAAAAAATAGGATTCATTATATTCTACCCACCTTGGGGATTTACATCAAAGGAATCCAAAAAAAAAGGCCACACAAATAGATGTGGGTACTGAGCATTCATATGGGTCTCCTGTTCACAAGTACTCTCCTAAAGATTCATATGATACCACCGGACATGCACTAGGGTAATTGATCACCCATGAAGGATTATATCCTACAAATCCTTGATATATACCATGTACTCAATAAAGGTAGCTCCATCCTCAAAGTCTATCTCACCCTAGTTAGTAAAATGTGATTGATCATGTACATACCTCCTCAACGGCGACACATGGAAAAAATTGTGTACCTAGTCTAAATGAAGTGGTAGAGCTAAGTGGTACACCACCTATCCAACTCTATGTAGTATCTGTAAATGGCCAATTAATCTTAGAGATATCTTCCCACCCTGGCCAAATTTCATAATCCACATCAAGGTGCGACTCTCAAGAACACATGGTCTCCTTCCTCAAACTCTAGAGGCCTATGTTTTCGATCCTCATAGGACTTATGACAGTTTTGTGCAGTTCTCATCCACTCCAGGATGATATTAACCTTCTCTATAGTGGCTTGCACCAACATTGGTCCTGTAAGTGCTAGCTCTCCTAGGTTAGTCTAGCAGAGTGGTGACCTATAGGGTTTCCCGTATAAGGACTCAAATGGTATCATACCAATAGTGTAATGGTAGTTATTGTTATTGTACTCAAACTCCATCAATGGAAGGTGATCCTACCAAGTTCAGAAAAAGTATAACAAGAAATACCACAACATTTCCTCCAAGACCTGAACAGTCCACTCAGTATGGCCATCATTCTGGGGGTGAAACGATGTACTCAAGTGCAACTGAGTCCCAAAATCCTCTTGAAATCCCTTCCATAACCAAGATGTGAATTGAGTATGACAATCAGAAATGATCGTTGAGGGAACTCTATGGATTCTGATTATCTCATGCACATTTAGGAATCCAAAAATCTATAATAAACTCTACACTTGGATAGCTTGGAATTGGGATGACTTGGTTAGTTGATCTATGATCTCCCAGATTTCATATTTTTCCATGGTTGTATATGATAATCATATCATGAATTCCATGGATATCCCATTCCACTTTTAATTAGGTAACTAAAGGAGTTGAGTTATACATGCTAGAACCCAATTCTTAACCTTCACTTACTGACAAATAAGGCATTGAGATACAAACTTTGTAACTCATTTTTTCATCCCTAGAAACCAAAAACTGATGTTGAAAGTCCTGGTACATCTTTTCCACATGTATATGTAGTACTAAAAGAGATGTGGTAAAATCCCTCATAACCACCTTCTGTAACATCACCGGTACCATAATTCATCCTTTGAAAAGAAAGATATACTCCCCAACTTTATAAAATCCATTTGGAGCATTTCTGATGGATATATAAGTATGTAGGGTCTCACAGACATTACCCCCAAGTTGTGTCTCCTTGAATCACTATAAAATCAGAAGGGGTAATAACTATTGACTGGAGGTAAGTTTATCCTTACCTATCCAGAAAGGATAACTATAAAGAAGTTAATTTCCCTGAAGACTATCCCAGAAACTACGAACAAGATCTCCTACTGATATCATCTGATGCCACATTCCCCATCCTAGGAGTATACACAATCTCAAATTCATAATCCTAGAGGAACTCTAGTCATTGTATTTGTCTCAATTTATTATCCTTCAAAGAGAATATATACTTTAGAATCTTTTTTCAGAATATAGGATGAACTTCTCACCCATAAGGTACTCTCTCAACATCTTTAGTGCAAAGACTACAGCTTTTAACTCAAGATCTGGGCCACATAGTTCTGCTCATGTGGTCTTAACTGGCATGAACCATAAGAAATCACTACCTACCTCTACATCAGAACACAACTAAGTCTGGTCCATGATGTATCACATAACACTACGTACTCGAAACCTTCCTCAAGTAATCTCAAAATGGGATCACTCTTCAATCTCTACATAAACTCCTGGAAATCCTATTGGCACCTATTTGTCTACACAAAAGGCTACCCCTTTTGGGTCAAAGTTTTCAAGGGAGATGATATCCAATAGAAATCAGGTATTAATCTCTAATACTATCCTACCAACCCAAGGAATATCTACACATGTATCATGATCTTGGGTGTCTCCCAAGATAACACAACATTGAACTTTGTTGGGTCTACTACTACGTTGTCTTTCGAGATAACATTTCTTAAAAAGTAGAACTCCTGAATCCAAAAACTAGAACTTAGAGAGATTTCTATAAAGATAGTGATCTCAGAGTATATAAAAAACCATCCTAAAGTGTATTGAATTATCCTCCTTGGACACTGAGTACACTAGGATTTTATAGATGAAGAAAATCAAAAACTGGTCCAAGAAAGGATGAAAGATCTTGTTATTGAGCCTCATGAACACTGTAAGGGAATTTTTCATGCTAAAGGGCATCAAAAATTATTATAGTGAACATAAAAATATTGGAAATCTATCTTCAGTGTATTCTCATTCCATAATCTCAACTGTTCATAGCCTAATCTATGGTCAATCTTTGAGAAACATCATGCCCCTACCAATTGGTCAAAGAGGTCAACGATCTTCGGTAGTGGATACTTATTCTTTATGGTCACCTAGTTTAGGCGATGGTAATATCTACACAACCTAAAGCTCTCATATTTCTTCTCGGTGGAAAACACTATAGCTTCTCAGGGAGAAACACTAGTTCTAGAAATTTCCTTCCTCTTCAAGTCCTCCAATTTCACCCTTAGCTCATAAAGATTTTTGGGATCCATCTGATATGCTAGAATGGATATTGGGTCATATGAGGGTGTATATTAATGAATAATTCTATTTATCAGTGTGGATATAATCCTATATGTTCTCAAGGAATATGTCCTTGTACTCCACCACCACTATAGGGAATTGAAAAATCTAATCCACATCACTAAGGGTCATGCTATCCAACTGATGAGTAATCGGTTGAACCCTTCTATGCATGATACTATCCTATTTGTTTGGGTTTACTTTTCACACACAAAGGAAAACCTAGTCTCATCATTGCAGACACACTGCATCCTTCTTATTTAATAGTCTATCTAGGCATGAACTATAGATAACCAGTTCAAACCTAAGTTGACATCATAAGGCCTCAATACTTCTATAAGGAGTTCCCAATAGAAACTCTCACCTTAAAGATTCATTTCACACCATTGGAACAAGTGTGAGGTCACTGAGACACCTCTAGTTAGAGTCTCCAATGCAAGGTTCAAGTTAAAGGCTCAACAAAAATCTCTATGTCTCAAACCAGATGAGTGTAAATAAAGTAATGAATCACTCCTATGTTTATTAGTACTAAATACAAGGTATAAAATACAAATACCATACCTCATACCATCCCGAGAACCTATTTTTCATAGTCCTTGACTACTTGAAGCTATCCTCACCTTTGTTCCCCAACTCCTTGAGCCTGGTGTGGATCACCTGGGGGTGGGGGTGGTAACAAATCAAAATGTTTTCCACCTATAACTACTCTCCCAGCTCCCCAACCACATATTTCACCCTATGGAACTACCTTCTCTTGTCTCTTCCTCTAACTAGGTATCTCATCCACTATCTATTTTTCAACCATACATTAACTCAGACAATCCCACATGAGATGTCCCCTACTGTCACAAGAGTAACACCACCTCTCCATGGGATGACTAGATCCATCATGTAAGCCCTGAATCGTAGAACCACAATCCTAGGTTCACTTCCTAAAATTTCTTGCATGTCTAGGGCCCAAATTTTGACATCATCTCCCCACCACCAATGTCTCTTCTCCAGTGTTCCCACTACTAGGGACAACTATATGTGACTTCTAATCCAGGAAACTCACGACCAAAAAATTATTATCCATCACCAAATAATAAGTAGAAATGCATAGAGGTATAACATTATCTCATATATATATACGTAGCCCTCGCTCGATGGTATAATCCTGAGAAAACTGATCATGCACCATATTTATTGTGTACTAAGAGAGGTTGGTGAACCTCAATGAATACTCAACCACAGTCATACTACCCTACTGAAACTGAAGAATCTCCCAAATGTGTATAGTCTTTAATGTAGCTATAGAAAACTTATCTCTAAAAATATTCTCAAAATCTGAACATAAAATAGTCACCTCATCATATTATTTATTCACCAAGCCCCACCATCATCCTAAAGATCCATAGTGAAGGCTGTAAAACCCTGAGATTTTGTGATTTTTTTTAATTAATTTAATATTTTTGATATTTTTCATTTCAAGAAACACTGGATATAGATTATATTATCTGAATTCACTAATTCAAACAATTCTTTCACATGAAACTGACTTGGTTTGGGCTATATGCAACACTGACTTGGCATGCGTCACACGCAACATTGAGTTTCTATGAAACAACTATTTATTTTTATAATTATTTAAACCAAATAATTATACCCTAGCTGTTAAAATTAGTAATATGAATTGTAATAAATAATTTTAAAATCTTATTTATAATGTTATTATATAAATAAAACATAATTATAATGAAAATATAATTTTTGGTAAAGTCTTTATATGTTTAAAAAAATTATCTTCTCAAATGAACTATTTTTCCCGTCCTTCTGTGGAAAACAATAAAATTAATTTCAAACACATTAAAAATTTAATTTGATAAAATAAAATTCATTTTTCAATTTATAATTTCTAAATTAGCTTAGAGTTAATTTTTGGGATTTTTCTAATCAACTTTTTTGGATGAATAGTGAAAAATATTTAATATTAATTCAAAACTGCTTTTTCATATAATTTATTTATATAGTTAAATTATATTATAATTTGGTTTTAAAATATAATTAGATCAAATATAAATAAATTAATACAATTTAGGACATTATAATTAATTTCACATAGAAATTGGTTATAAAAACATAGAAATGTTTTTGAACATTTTTACTTTAAAACACCACCTTTTCGTCCTATCTACAGGATTAAATTTAAATTAATTTTAGACACTTATGTTATTAGAATTTGGAAAAATTTATTCCATATTCAAAATCAGAATAATTTCTAATTTCTAATAAAGTCAAATTATTTTTTACCAAAAAGTAAATATAAATAATTAAAATTTATTACAATGATTAAAGAAAAATAATATTAACAAAGGACTAAATCTTAAAATTAAGGGCCCAAATTACCTAGACACTTATCCAACACCCATTAGATGGACATGATTCATCCATGAACCTTCTATTATTGAGTTTGGTAGGTTTTGGATGAATTATCTATAGTAAAAACATGGGTACCCCTAACTTTTTTTCAAAAATACCCAGTGAGTCCTTTCCCTCCCCTATAAAAGGCCACATCCTCTTTTCCTTCCTCGCATATCTAAACCACTTATGTTTTTCCAAAATATTCCCAATACATTTCCCAATATACCTACCTTCCTCCTTGAATCCGACCTTTGGGAAGAAATCAATATAAGGAATCCCTTTTCGGAAAACCAAAAGAAGTTACTGAAAGAAGAGAAAGTTTGTACAAGTACAACGAGAGTAAAGACAGAAGGTAAGGGAATTTTATATCACTTTTTATTTCCATTATATACATGATTTATTCACCACCAATCCTTTTTGTGTAGTTTTTATACTTCCCATGTATGTATTATATTATTCTTATACATAAATTTATGAGTATTTTCATATCCATTTTATGATCTTTCTTTCATGGGGTTTATGTTTCAAAAGTTACCAAACCGGTAAAGTAATTTTGTCTCATTTTACCTTATTTGAGACACATGCCATGCCATGCGCCTATATTTTTACTTGAGGTGTATATACTACATTTGAAATATTATATCATTAATCACATTCTTTTCATGATATTTCAATCTTCATGTAATTTCATTTTCTTAAATGGGGAGTATGGTTTAAAGTTACTAAGTGGTAAGTGTTTATTAAAACAATCTCTTCACATTTCGATATTATTTATGATTATGATTCCTTTGAAGAAATATTATGATCCATTTCTCAATAAAACATATAAATTTTCTTCTCATATAGTTATTCATGATATATTAATGTATTGGTATCATTTTTTCACTCTCTAGTACATAAGATTGTTCAGTAAGTGTTTTTAAGAAATCTTGACTTTACCTTATCTTTGGTTGGAAATATGTGTTCTTTCAAAACCGTGTTTCCTAAAAAAGTTTACAAAAATATTATAATATCATCCAATGATATTTAAAATAAATTTTTACTCATGTTTTACCTTTTAAATAAAAATATCTTAAAAAGTAATCTTATTTCCATTTTCCAATCAAGGCACTTTTAAAAACTTTTTACGGTGAAAAATGAATGTTTGGAATGTAAATATTTACCTATTGTCATTACCTTGAAGCTTACTTCACAATATTAAATAGTTTTTTTTAAGAAATTTTTTTCCTAATATTCTATAAATTCATTTTTTTAAATAGTTTTCAATGAAAAATGTTTTCAAAAAGTTTTTATTTTTAAAAAGTGTTTTAAATTATTTTCAAAGAATCATTTATATGTTTTCAAAGGGTTGTTTTTAAAGAAAAAGATTTCAATGATTTCAAATATTATTTTAAATTTTTTCAGAGTATTTTTAAGGAGAATGGTTTTCAAAAAAAATGAAGATTATTATTTAATTTATCAAGAAAAATGGTTTTTAAAAAATTTTCAAGATTTTTTATATATTCTCAGGGAAAATGGGTTTCAAAATGTTTTCAAGATTTCTTTATAAGTTTACAAGTTTATTTTCATGAAAATGGTTTTTAAAAGGTTTTATGTTTTAAAAATAATTTTCCAAATAATAATATATATTTTCCTTAATATTTTTTTTAAATGATATTTAAAAATTATTCCACTTCAAAGATGACATCTGTTGGTGTTACTCATGCCTTTATAGGGAAATGATTCAATTTTTTCATTCATATTCTTTATCAAAATGGTTTATGTTTTTATGGAATGATGTTTATGATAACTTGTTTCTATTTTATGGGTTATATATTTAGGAAACTCATTTTTTTCCCTATATAATATTCTTATGAAACCCATTTCACTTTAATGGGTTATACCATGATAAATTCTTATGAAACCCAGTTCCTTTAATGGGTTATTCTAGGATTAAATGATTATGAAACCTATATATTTTCAATAGGTTATAATATGATTCATTGTTTATGATTCCCATTTCATTTCATGTATTATGATATGATGTTTATGAAACTCATATCTTTTTATGGGCTATGGTATGATTAATGTTTTATTATATTGTGGTACATGTATGTATGATTTTATCATGTTTTGGGTTGGACCAATATCTTCCTCAAATACATTAGGTACTAATAAACATTTTATGACCTCAATAGGGTACACGGTATGTCAACCCAATCCTAAAATAAGAGGGTGTACTGGAGGGCATCCCAAGCCTGAAACTAGTGGTAATCTTAAGCCCAAAACAAGAGGGTACACGGGACAACATCCCAAGCCTGAAATAAGAGGGTAAACAGGAGGGAATCCCAAGACCAAAGAAGGTACATAGGTTTTTATCCCAATCCTAACAAGTTTATATGGTCTTAGTAGGTATCCTTGACATATGATTTTCTATGTTTATGTGTATGCCAAAAAAATATGTCTTATTCCTATGATATAATTATGCTCTTGTTTCCTTTATGATTAATGTTTTATGAACTACCAATCTTTAAATATTGATTTATTTTTATGATCTTTGATATGTAGGGTATGGTCTTTAAATGTCATGATCATGTTCTGATACCCTTATGCTCATGTTTATGCTTACATATCTCCCTTGTTTACCCTTACTGAGCATCTGAGCTCACCCATTTTTATGTTTCCTTCCCTGGGATATGAAGATATGTATTAATTATGGCATGTCTAAGAATGGTTCTAGTCATGAAGAACCTAGTGGGAGATAATGTAGCTCACTCATGTATCATCTTTTTTGTTTTCATGGTTCCAAAATCACTAAACTAATATGGTCTTTGGGCATCTATCTATGAAATGTTTTAAGTATCCCGCAAAAATTATGTAATTTCTATGTTCATTAAGTCTAGGTTTTTATAGTAGGTATTAGAGAGAAGGTTTTGTCAAACTTTTTAAACTAGGATAATAAAACTTTAGTGATAACCCTATGTATATTTTTAAGAATATTTCTAGGTATGTATCTATGGATAAGTATAAGGATGAGTTAAAATTTAGGAAAAATTAATTTAATTTTGGTAAAGGATAGAGTGAATGGTTTCCTAGAAATAAATCCATTTATGGATACTACAAGTGGATGTGGTTCTGGCATAGATGTACCTAAGAGTAAAAACTCCAACAAGATGTGTCGGTCCTGACTTGGTGTAACCCGGTACATGAAAAAGGACCTTACTGTGCACCTAGTTTAACACTCCCGAGGGATATGTTTTAGGAATTCAAAAACTCCTCGCAAACCATCATAAAGTATTTGAAAATATTTTTCCTATTAATAAGCTAGGTTAAACCAAGTTTTTCATAAATTAAGGAAGGATCCATGATTTAGACTTCCTATAAGTATTTCTTTTTCATGATTATGTGGTTTTCCACTATGATAAGTATTTCTCACTCTATTATTTTGGTTTTAGTCAATGGATGGAACCCAAATGAACTGTGTTGATAGTGATTGTAATAGACAATGAAACGATTTTCCTCATAATAAACTGAATTCTATAGGATTAAGAATGAAAAATATCAAATCTATACTCACCCAAATTTCTCAAGATATAAACCATGATGGACTCATAAATGACTAGAAAAGGAAAAACCATTTTGTTGAGTCCTTCATGAGGCAATTTTTGCCTTCTTTCAGCGTGTCTTCTGGTCCACTTATTGCTGAAAATGGATCAATATCACTGAAAATATACTTTTCGTTCTCTAATTTTTATAACATGAGAAATTAATTCTTGCTATTTATCAGTTATAAGTTGAAGTAGATAAGTGGTAGACTCTAATCAAGAATATGAGGCATCAAGACAAAATTGACTCCATGGATTGGGATGAGTTCAGGAATATATTTTTCAACAATTAATTTCCTCAAATTATTCATACAAATATAGAAAAGGAATTCCTAGAGCTTAAGAATAAGATTGATGAATTTTCTCATACCTATGAAGAAAATTTTACAAGTCTTTAAAGGTACTATTCGTGTATTATAATTCAACACGGAAGTAAAATTAATCAACTATTTAGTGGTTTGAAACCTAGTATTTTAAAGGCCTTTAATATAAGAGAATTTGGAAGCTGTAAAGAAGTTTATATATATTATATAAAGGTAGAAATGGAGGTTTTATTTGTGTAAAAATATCATGGTTTTGATAAGAGAAGGAATATTGTGTTCAAATGAAAATATAACAACAATAGATAAAAGAAAATGAACCTTATGTTATGCACAAATTATGGGAGGAAAATTGGAGGGACTTATCTTAATGGGACTAATAAATGTTTTAAGTGTGTAAAGGAATTCCATTGAGTGATTTAATGTCTAAGTGATGGGAGTAAGTTAGCTAATGATGTGAATAATGAGAAATCCCCATATAATGCACCTCCCACACTTTAGTGTTTAAATTGCATGGAGTTTGGCTATTATGCTAACAAGTGCCCCAATCCAGGGACTAATTTGAATAATAAGCTACAAAAACCTCTAAAGTAAAATGAAAAATTGAGTTATTATGCTATCATAATGGATGAAGTGAGCCAATATAATTAAGAAACGCTTATCCTCCCCTCCTTAGTTTGGAATTATTTTATGTGTGATTTTGTATGAATAATCCCTATGAAAATATTAGTATTCATCCTTTGGTGGGACTTCATGTGATTATCTTCCCCTATATGGATTATATAACAACAAAATCTCATTTGATATTTTATCAGTACAAGTATGGACCCAAGTTTCTAATGAAAATGTTTTTGGTATAAGATAAGAGCATATTTAAGGAATAAAGGGTGAATTATACTTTGGAAGGGTTACAAGGTTAACAATTTATGGAATTTTTAGATTAAAATTTAGATGAAATTTGATAGATTAAATTACTATCTCTCCATATGTGGATTTATGCATATTGGATAACGTTTCCTAACTTTTGTTTTTGTGATAAATACAAATGGAATGACCTATCATTCTATTTATGGATCTCAAGATCTGTTAATGATTTAGGAATGAAAAATTCTCCTTAATTTATTGGAATAAGAGATGAAGTGGTAGTTTATAAAGGAAAAAATGATGATATTGTGCTTAAATCAAGTAATTATATATCCTTGTGAAAATTATTAAACATTAGAAAAGGATATTAAAATAAAATTTTGTCATGTTATCATTATTTAAGATGATATCAATAACCTTTTTTAAGCCTCTTTGGGGTATGAATTTTATTTTTAACTTTCTCCTAACCATGTTCTCTATCACTCTCCATAAAAACTTTATTGTTATATTTATTTTCCATGTCCAATTTTTCACATCCCACCAATTTTCTCCTATGTGGAAACCTAGTTATGTATTACGTTGGGTAACCATTGTGTTTCCAACTTTCTTTTTAAAGGGAGTTTTAGTGTGCATTTTTATGATGTCATTTCTATGAAATAAAAATTCATGTATGAATCCTTTTATAACCTAGATGAATTTCAAGAGCGAAATTCATTTTAAGGGGGTAGAATGTAACTCCTCGATATTTTTTGATTTTTTTTAAATTAATTTAATATTTTTGATATTTTAAATTTAAAGAAACATAGGATATAACTATATTATGTTAATTTTCTAAGTAAAATATTACTTTCAAATTACACCAACTTGGTCTGTGCTACATGTAAAACTAAATTGGCATGTGTCACACGAAACATTGAGATTCTACAAAACATCATTTTAATTCTATAATTATTTAAATGATATAATAATAACCTAGACATTAAACATAGTAATATGAATAGTAATAACTACTTTTCAAATATTATTTAAAATGTTTTTATATAAATAAAACATAATTATAATGAAAAATATATTGTATGGTAAATTCTTTATGTGCTTAAAAATAATATTTTCTCAAATGAACTTATCTTCATGTCCTTCTATGAAAAAAATTAAAATTACTTTTAGAAAAATTCATATATTTAATTTGATAAAATAAAATTAATTTATAATTTATAATTTTGAAAATATCTTAGGCTGAATTTTTTTAAATTTTTCTGAGAAACGTCATTTTCGAATGAATAGTGAAAAATACTAAATTTTTATTCAAATCTATTTTTTCATCTCATTTATTTATATGGTTAAATTATATTTTAATTTGGTATAATTAGATAAAATTTACATAAATTAATCCAATTTAGGTCAATGGATCTAATTTTATATTGAAATTGGATATTAAAACATAGAAAACTTTTGAACATTATTATTTAAAAACCAGCATTATCGTCCCATCTATGGGATTAAATTTAAATTAATTTATATAAATTATGTGATTTGAATTTGAAAAAATGGGTTCCATATTTGGAATAAAAATAATTTCTAATTTCTAATAATTATAACTTTGTTCTTGAAGAAAAATATTAGTGAAAGTAATTAAAATTAATTACAACAATAAAGGAAAATTTAAGATTAACAAAGGGATAAACCTTAAACTTAAGGGCACAAATGACCTATAAACTTGTCCAAAACACATTTTTTGGACATTATTAGTCCATTAACCATCCATTATTGAGTTTTTTTTGTTTTGGATAACTTCTTTTAGTTAAAAATTCGGGCACACCAAACTTGTTTTAAAAAATACCAAGTGAGTCCTTTCTCTCCCCCATAAAAGGACACCACCTCTACCCCTTCCTCGCATCTCTCAAACCACTTAGTTTTGGATACGATCTGCCCAATACACTTACCAATATCCCTACCTTCCTCATTTAATCCTCCCTTTGGTAAAAAAAGAAATCCAAGGAATCCCTTTGGTGAAATCCAAAATGAGTTACCCAAAGAAGTGGAAGTTTGTTTGAGTACGATGAAAGTCAAGACACAAGGTTAGGGAATTTCATATCACTTTTTATTTCTATGAGATACATGATTTATTAACTACACATCCCTTTTTTCTAGTGTTTTTAATCCTAATGGATTTATTCTATGATTATTATACTTAAATTTATGGGTATTTACATATCCATTTGATGATATTTATTTCATGGAGTTTATGTTTCAAAAGATACCAAATCCGTAAAGTAATTTTGTTTCAATTTACCTTATTTGATATATATACCATGTCATGAACCTATATTTTTACTTGAGGTGTACATACTACCTTTGAAATTTTATATCATGAATCTCATTATTTTCATGATATTTCAAGCTTCATGAAATTTTATTTTATTAAATGGGGAGTATGGTTCAATGTTACCAAGTAGTAAGAGTTTCTTGAGAAAATCTCATCATGTTTTGAGATTATTTATGGTTATTCTTCCTTTGATGAAATATTAGGATCAATGTCTCAATAAAACACATGAATTTTCTTATCCTCTAATTATTCATGATATATTCATGTATTGGTTCCATATATTTACTCTTTGGTACATAAGATAGGTAAGTAAGTGTTTCTAATAAAGCCCGACTTTACCTCTCGCTTTAGTCAGAAATATATATTCCTTTAAAACCATGTTTTCTAAAATAAATCCAAAAAAGTATTATACTATCCTCCAATGATATTTAAAATACATTTTTACCCATTTTCTACCATTTAAACAAAATCATTTTAAGAAAAGGAATCTTCTTGTAGTTTTCCAGTCAAGGAAATTTTATAAACTTTTTATATTGTAAAAGTAGTGTTAAGTATGTATAGATTTACCCATCGTCATTCCCTTGAAGATTCCTTTAAAAGATTATTTTTTTAAGAAAATTTTTTCCTAATATTCTTGAAATCCATTATTTTAAACATTTTTCAATGAAAAAGGTTTACAAAAAGGTTTTATTTTTAAAACTTGTTTTAAATTATTTTCAAATCTTCTTTTATATGTTTTATAAAGGTTGTATTAAAACAAAAGGAATTCAATTATTTAAAATCTTATTTTATAAGTTTTAAAATTATTTTCAAGGAGAATGGTTTTCAAAATGTTTTCAAGATTATTTTATAAATTTTCAAGGAAAATGGTTTTTAAAACATTTTCAATCTTCTTTTATAAGTTTTTTAGTAAAATGGTTTTCAAAATATTTTGAATATTTATTTATAAGTTTTCAAGTTTATTTTCTTGGAAATGGTTTTTAAAAGGTTTAATTTTTTAAAAATAATTTTCCAAATAAGAAAATATACTTTTTTCAAGAAAGGTTTTCAAAAGAACATTAAAAATTATTTCCCATCTAATATGACATTTGTTGGTGTTACTCATTCCTTTATGGGGAAATGATTCAATGTTTCCATTAATATTAATTCTCTGAATGGTTTATTTTTTTATGGTATAAGTTTTATGATAACTCATTTCTATTTCATGGGTTATATGTTTATGAAAACTATTCCTATTCCATGGGTTATAAGATTATGAAACATGTTTCAATTCAATGGGTTATACTATGATAAATGCTTATCAATCCCTCTTCCTTTCATTGGTTATTATAAGATAAAATAATTATAAAAGCTATATATTTTCCATAGGTTATGATATGATTAAATGTTTATAATACCCGTTTCATTTTATGTATTATGATATGATGTTTATGAAACTCATATCTTTGTATGGGTAATGGTATGATGGAAGTTTTATTATCTTGTGGTATGTGTATGTATGATTTTATCATGTGATGAGTGGGACCTATATCTTCCTATAATGTATTGGGTAATGATAAATGTTTTATGTTCTCAATAGGTTACATAGGAGGGTATCCTAATCCCAAAACAATAGGGTAAATGGGAGGGTATCCCAAGTCCAAAATAAGAGGGCATCGTAAGCCCGAAACAAGAGGGTGTGCAGGTAGACATCCCAATTATAAAACAAGAGGGTACACAGAAGGTCATCCCAAGCCCGGAGTAGGTACATAGGTTATTATACCAAGCCTAACATGTTATTAAGTTCTTGGTAGGTATCCTTGACATATGATTTTCTATGTTTATGTGTATGCCACAAATTTCATGTCTTATTCCTATGATATGATTATGCTCTTATTTCCCCTATTATTCATGTCTTATGAACTGCCAACATTTATTCCATGATTTATGTTTATGATCTTTGATATGCAGGGTATGATCTTCTAATGTCATATTCATATTCTTATACCCTTATTCTCATGTTTATACTTACATATCTTCATTTTTTACCCTTATTGAGTATCTAATCTCACCCCCTTTTATGTTTCCTTCCACAAGATATGAAGATACATATTAATTATGGTGTGTCTATGAATGGTTTTAGTCATGAAGAACCTATTGGGAGATAATGTATCTCACTCATGTATCATCATTTACATTTCCATGTTTATAAAGGTACTAAACTAATTTGTTCTTTGGGTGTCAATTTGTGTAATGTTTTAAGTATTCCTCAAAAAATGATGTAATTTATATGTATGTTAAGATGGGTTTATTATAAAGTCTCACTATCAAGACCATCATATAATCTTCATGTGTCCTAAAAAGATGGAAAACCCATGTCACCTCCTCAATCTAGTCCTTAGTCGCCTATGGTTCAGGCTCACCGCAAAACCTGATAGGTCACTGTCATTGAAAATAATAAAGGTCACTCAACCTACGCACTTCATATGCTAGTATTTACGATACCATATACTACTTGATAGGTGGTGGTATGACTGGTGCACTATCTAAAGGTAACATCTCCTGAATAGGTCCCTATATTAAAGCCTCAATGCTGAGGGTATCATCCTCAAGATCCTGATGCTAAATCCTAGTTGTATAACATCATAGAGGAATCCAGAAATAGATAAGATGTACCACAGTGAATAATTATATCTAGAGATCTGACTCAATAAGGACATGGAAACCACAACCCATTCTTATATCTTGTATATACTAGTGTTTTACCTGCAACCAATGTTTATACGTACTGAGTAAATAAGGTCATTAGAGTCTTCGTGTATGGATACATTGGCCACTGCACCAACACTAGATTATCTGGCCTAAAAGATGAATTCAAAACACTTAACACTTTTGTCCTAAACCAATATAATAGACTTTGTCTTAAGGTATAACTGAATGCTCTGATACCACTCTTATAAGACCCAACCCAACAAGTCTTGAACCATGATTACCCCAAGCCCTCCTTTAATAGGCCAAGGGTTAGAGGCTGGCACTGAGTAGGAATATCAGTCACATAGGAGGCCTTATCGTAATGTAATTCTACACACAGACACATCTAAAATAGAATTCATTGATGAAATGTAAGATAACAGAAAAACCATGCATGAATACATCTAAAATACCACCATCAGAGTATGAAAACAAGTATTGGAAAAAAAGGTTGAAATACAGTCCCACCACAAAGAAACTAAAAAAATCAAACCTACAAAGTGTGTGAGGACAATTATCAAGGTGACTATAGGAACACACCTTGGTCTCTCTGGATCACTAAGTTTCATCTGGTCTTGGTCCCTCTAAGACTCTTTCAAAAGGTCGATCATCTACAAAAGACATGACATGTGTGAGAAAATATTGTGCATGGATGAGTATAATAATACCCATTAGAAAACCCTGAAATCAATAAGCATATAACATCAATAATATTATTCATATCATCACTTATATATTTCATAGTACATATAAAAATAATATCTAGATATACTCAACATAGACACAAAATCTCAAGCTAAAGTCACATCTCTAATTACATCTTAGGATTCCTGCTCGAAGGTTCCACATTGCACTCATCTAGGAGGACATACTCCATGAGTCAAGATATCCTTGATGATGTCCATCTGAGATGTCATTATCATCAGTCTCTCCATAATAAGTACACACTAGAAGTCTGAAATGAATTATATAGATAAGAGGATCACACCCAAGTCTATGGGGTATACCAACAACACAATATGGATTAACCCGCTAAGTAGGGGATCTACGCCCATATAGTGTTGGTCATGAGGATACCAAGAACCCCACCTAGGGAATAGATGATGATAGTGTATCTCACTTTAGGCCTCATTGAGGGATTCCCACAACTCTATCTAAGACTAAATTTCCTCTAAAGGGGTCACCAACCTATATATAAGATGTGATTCCACACTAAACCCTTAGAGAAATGATCAAGGGAATGTACCCTAACAAAACATTCCGAATTTGAATAGGATAAGGGCTCCAATAAATATTTTAAGGGACGAATGGTGTGTACTATAAGTACAAGGTATGTTCCTTTATCACTAAGTCCTACCCATGTATCATGGAATGTGCATGTTTCCAAGTCCGAGAACCCATCATGTCCTATTATGAGTACTCATGACCATGTTTGTGCCCAATTACACAACATTTCCAAGACTGTGTACTCCCTATTATGTCTGTGCTCGAGTATATAGAGTTTCTGAGCCCATTTACTCTTGAACATGTTTTTTTACCCACCAAAGAACACTTTGAACCTCCAGGTAATGTTCTCATGTCATGTGACTGACAGGTGTGAGTCGTGTGGTTTGTTTGTTTCCATGCGAGTGTATCAGATTAGAAAGTTATATGTGTCCCAAACTTTACTAACTAATAGGGCATAGTACAGTAGATATATGGGGTTGATCCCATAAGGATTACATTGTTATATGGAGAGAAGAAATATGGTCTTCAATCCTTTGAAATATTTCTTACTAGTTTGACTAATGTTTGGTAGTTTTATAACTATTTTTGGGTTTTACTTAAATTGATTAAAGAGGGGCCGGGATCAAGTTTGAGTATCTAGATAAAGGTGATCCTAATTCTAATCTTGGAAGGGTCCTAACTTCTTAGTCTGTGAAGAAAGCGGTAGTCTCTAGTTAAACTTGGTCCAGTCTTCTATTTCTACCTTGGAAGTAACTATTCCATTGTTAGGAGGCTAGCTGTAAAGACCCGAAGCTTGACGTACATGGACATTACATTACTTTTGCGGAATACTTAGTACATAAAAAAAATAGACACACAAGGATCGTAATAGTTTAGTGTCTTTGGAAACTCGGAATATAATCTTCTAATCGTGGTGAAAGATCTTCAACATCTCCCATAAAGATCTCCCTTTTTTTACCTAAAACCTTTATTTATATCCTGGGGAAAAGAAAACATAAAAGGGTGAGGTCAAATTCTTAGTAAGGGTAAACAAAAGAAATATCAATCACATCATTTTCATAAGAACATAACATTTTGGAAATCTTAACCTGCAAAAGAGATCATAATTTCATAACATGGGATAAATCATAGTAGTGAAATGTAATACCAATAATCATAACATAAAACATGAAACTTTGTTGCATACACATATAGAGAATCATTTCTTATTAGTCAAGACTCATTTCCAAGACTATCTTAGTGGACAACGTCCCTTTCTGAACCGAGTTCACTCCTCGTTTCAGTCATGTTTCACTGAACCAGTATAACCTACCGTTCCATCCATGTCTATATCATGAGATATAAAATATTTACCCAATGCATTGGAGGGATATATAGGTCCCACCCATCTCATAATGATACCATTCTTATGTGTGCCACAAAATCATAAACCATACATCATAGCATAACCCATGTAATAAAAATGGGAATCTTAAACATCGTGACATCATAAAACAATTCATATAAGATAAAGGAATTCATAAAAATAATTCCATCACAAAATAATCAAATCAATGTAATAATAGGGATAGAAACAGAACCATTTATTATCTTAGATGGAAAATAATTTTGATAAAACATTTGAACTCCATTCTTGAGGAAAATATCCTTTCTACTTCAAAAACACTTTTCCTTTCTTAACATGTCATTCAATTCTCAAATAAAAGAATTTTATTAAAAATAAACTTGAAAACATGTAAAGGAAGCTACTTGGAAATAATTTTTTAAAAATCCATTCATGCCGTATAATTTAAAAAAACATTCTTCTTGTACTTTTGTCGGAAAAGTCAAAAAGTACCTCGTACAAAAAACGACAAAAGATTCCTTTGATATCTTTTACTATAAACTCACCAAAGGGTAAAAATGGATTTTAAACAATTTTAGGTAGATGGAAATAATATTACATATTGATGAAACATGGATGTGGATGATAAAATACACCCCAGTAAATACCAATGTACAAACAATCTCGGATAAAAAGGAGATTGTGATATTTTCCTTACCTTAGGTCCGATTTGCTTCGTAAGTGTCCAAACCTCCTGTATAATTATTTAAATAATGTCATTGACTTATTACATAATCATTCTTATTTTTATGATATCATATATGGTCATATTCTTATCTTCTTATTAATAATATTTCATTACTACTTGTTATTTGGGTGTTTATTACTTTTTGTTCTTATGCATGTTTTGTCGAATAAATTCTTATTCTTATCTTTAGGTTATAGATAACTAATTCCCAGAATGGTATTAGTGTAATATATATCATTTTCATTCATTCAATTCATTTATATAATCATTATGCAATGAATATCATGTAGAACGAGTCGCATCACATCGTGGAGACGGTATTCCGTACGTACGCATGAGTGATGATATCGTTCCTATGATCATGGAATTGTATTGGAGTGTATGTATACTATTTCAGAATCAATATAACTTTATAATAGTTATATTTAGTCATTATTTACAATATTATACCCATCCAAGTATGGTGGTGGTGGAAAATAGATTACACCACGGCGTGGAGACGGTATTCCGTACATACGCACGCGCGGTGATTTCTTTTTCCGTAGTATGGATAGATGGTAAAATAGGTTTGTTTCATACTTATAATAACATATCATTATATGATTGATACTGATGTTATTACTTCATAATGAAACAACTAAAGAAGAAGAAGTGGAAGAAGAAATAAAGACGAAAGAATCGGTAATGGAAATTACCTCTTCTTTGAAGTGCCTCTTTGAGACCTCCTCTTAGGGCACTAAAATTGGTCTTTGAGGAAGACCAGAACCTCTAGGATGTTTATAGGGAAGTGGAGAAGAGAATTTGGCAGAGTTTTTCCGAGCTTGAAAGCTCAAAGTGTTGTGAGGAAGATAGGGAGGGGGTGCCCTTTTATAAGGGAGGAGAGGGGCACCTTTGGAATAACTAAAAATATTATTTTATTATAAAGACAAATTCGGTTTTAAATGGCTCCAAATTGATTTATTTCGAAGATAGGGTGGGGATGGGTCTAAATCCTCTCATCCGATATAATTTAGACAAGTTTAGGTTCCTATTTTAACCTTATCATTTATATTTAACTTTAAGTTAGATAATTTTACTTTTACCGTGTCTTCTTGTTTTCTTGCACTATAAGGTTAATAAACTTACTATATCAAGACAAAATAACCCCAAGTTGTTTATTATTAATATATATAACATTATCTAAGTCATTTGGCCGAGTCTTAGATTTTTAGGAATGAAATAACAATTAAAAATATAATATTTGTTTTAAAAACTATTTTATGTCAATTTTGACACTATTTAGTAATTGATTTTTGTGAAAATCATAACAGAATGATTAGCTCGAACCAAGTTAATTAAATCAATACTAACATGTCATATTAACCTAGAAAATGATTTTAATTCATGAAAAGTCTCAAATTACATTTATTTGGGTATTTATAACATCGATTATGTAAATATTTCATTAATAATATAATTACTACATCATCGTTGTGTCATAAATAAATTAAATTATTTAATGTCTAAAAATTACAAATAAAATACCATTACGTAGGAAATCTTTTTAGCTTTCTAATTAATATTTATAGTCGAATTTATATTATGTATAACCCCATATTAAAAATTATTTACTTATTAAACTTTGTTTTTAACTATTTAAAACCTTCTTTAAATAAATTAATAATAAATGTCCTAATCTAATCCAAGTGGGCCTAAATGGTCATATTTTATTCCTAAGGGTTTTTTTGGTCGAATTACACTTGTCCAATAGAATTTGGACATGTGTTAGGGTGATAATAATATCATTTTTACACTTAATTACCCTATTTACTTTTAACCGTGGTAAATAAAAGTAAAAAGTTACTATTCACCAAAAATTATTTTCATCTCATTGAACCACATTTTACTTACTGACATCAACCTTGTCTCTTGGATTTTTGAAATTCCACTCACAGAAGCGGTAAAATTAAGTTTTATGAAAAATTCAGTTTTTTAACTACCACTTAGTGGTTTCACTATTCATCAAAAAATGAAAGTTTCCAGAAAAATACCAAAAATTAGGTATAAGCTATATTGGATATTATGAACTCAAAAATGATGTCTCTTTTTCCAAATTAAAAACATATCAGTTGCATTAATTAATTTAAAAATTAATTCCCGTCGTCAAAACAAATAGTGTGTTCTTAAGAGATAATAACTATCAAAAGATTGACATTTGTTTATGTCTGGTTTAAATCTAGAATTACATCTAATGACCAACATTGTATTAAATTGTAAAAATATATTCGAAATATATTTTAAAACCACTCAAATTAATAATTTATCACTATTAATTATTTTGATTAAAAAGGTTTTTTTTAATTAAAATTTAGTAATTTTCACTATTCATCATAAAATGAAAGTTATCCGAAATGTACCAAAATTTCACCCTAAGCTAATTTTGATATTCCGAATCTAGAAATGAAGTCCATTCTGAAAAATAAAATTTACAAAATTTCAAAAAGTGGTTATTTCTATTCATAACGGCTAGTTTTAATAATATTTTAATAGCATATCGCTGTTTAGTGAAACTCGGTATTGCGTACTACACACGCTATCGAGGAAGGTCGTGATTGCGTGTAATGCAAGGCAATTCAAGGATGCGTGTTGTGCAAGCTCCTTTTGGTGTAGCGTACAACACAAGACATTAATGTAATTAAAAAGAATATTTTTCATAAAATCTCGGGATGGTACATTCTACCCCCCTTAAAATGAATTTCTCCCTCGAAATTCATCAGGGTTATAAATGGTTTACTATTCAAAAGTTTCTTTAATAGAAACCCACATCGTAAAAAGGAATACCAAAACCAATCTTTAAAAAAAAGTATGAAACGTAACGGTTACCCAAATAAACTAATCACTGGGTTTCCACATAAGTGAAAATATGGATATGGAAGAGAAATCTAACTATAATGTTCTGATGGAGAGTGGTAGAGAACATGTCTATGAAAAAGAAAACAATCACAAAGCCATAAATTTTTGAAGATATAAGTTACCATCTGATTCATCAGATATAAGAGCACTAGGACAACATTTTTTGTTTTCAAGATCGTTTCCCTAAAGTTGATGAAATTGGAATTAGAAGAAATACTTTCGTGATTTCGGTATAGTCTCACCGTTGGTCGTTCTTTGGACAATTTCCACTTAATCTCTTAAAGAAATGAAGTTGAATTTGTCATTCGTGATGTGTTAGCAGATCATGTGATAGAATGATGGTTCATTCCATCTGTCTCAAACAAAAGGTTAGAAAAGTTATCAAAAAAATACATAAGTCCATCTATAGTGAGATTAATCATATATGGTTCCTAAAATGGACATATACTTCATATATCATACTGCTTAATATAATAAAACTAGTTTCTACTAAACAGGGACTTCCTGTAGGCCAGTGGTAGTCGATAAAGGCTAGTCGCACTTCGGTTGTGCGTTCGATTCCCACAGCCTTGTCCGACGTGATGGGTTGTCGCCCGTCCTGAAGGTTGTCCTTTTTCTAAAACTACATTACTATAACATCACATAAATAATATCAAAAAAAGTTCTATCCTTAAACAATACTAACTTATGGTTAACATAATCCATTCCAATCTTTAGGCTTATCTAAAATACTTCGGTCCAATCTCATAGTATAAAGAAAATGATTACTTGAAATGTCACTTAACAATCACGTGAATGCCATCATTTATCCCCCATATATCATAAGTTATATCTTGTTGGTCAAATTACAAACATTTGAATACCTTAATCATGTATTCTCTTGAAGAATGAATATCCATTGAACCTTAGTGAAAACATGAATGCAGTTAAAAGTTGACACTTTCCACATACCAAAATCCTCAAAATTCTACATACTCAAACCATGATATCACTTAGTCCTTATATCAATCATGAGCTCATGAATACTATCAAACATATTCGATTCTCTTTATACCTTCATTATGTGCATATCATATTTCAATCACTTTTCATGGTTACCGATGCCATAAAATTACTGAAAACTACAATAGACCAAAACATAAATATTCCAATATTCCATGATACTATATACAACATTATTCTGGAATCCCGTGACATAAACACTTAATCATTCCACCACATCATTGTCATATTCAACATCACCAATGGTGATCGCATGTGACTTCCCTTTTTCCTTTTCCTTAAGTGGTTACTCACGTCGATCATCACTAACCCTTGGATTAGGGCATTTATTAGCATAATGCCCCATTTCCTTGCACTTGAAGCATTGAAGTGCAGTAGGCTCATTCTGTGTATCCCTTCCTTTGTTTGCATCATTAGGCATCTTCTTCCCATCATTGCGGCATTCAAATGCTCGATGACCTTCCTTTCCACATTTGAAACATTTACTTGTCCCTTTAAGACAATCTCCACCATGCTTCTTTCCACACTTTGAGCATAAGGAAACATTCATCTTCTTTTGACCATTATTCTGAGATTTCTCCTTGAACTCCATATTTCATTTCTTGTCAAAACTATGCGATGGATAAGTAACACCAACTTCCATTTCTACCTTGACAGCACAACGCACAATTTCTTCATAGCTACTGAAGTCTCTTATAGCTAATGCCCTTCGAAGATTTGGTTTTAAGCCACTGAAGAATCGATCAACTTTACTTTCAGGTTGGATGATAAATCCAGATGCATACCTTGAAAGCCTTGTAAAATTCGCTTCGTATATACCAACAGATTCATCATCCTTTTGCTTTAGTTTAAGAAACTCCTTCTCCAACTTTGTTCGAAGAATACGAGGGAAGTACTTATAGAAAAATAAGTTCTTGAACTCATCCCATTCCATGGACTCAATTTCATCTCTTTGCCTCGTATTCTTGATAAGATTACACCATTGATTAGCTTCACCTACCAAACGATATACTGCTAAGATGACTTTATCATGTTTATAACATTGAAGAACTGAAAATATCTTTTCAGTAGTACTGATCCATTTTTCAGCAACAAGTGGATCAGAAAACCCACTGAAAGAAGGTGGATGTTGCCTCATGAATGACTCAATAGAATATTGTTCCCTTCTCTGCTCATTTGGAAGTCCAGAATGATTCATAGCTTGTGTAAGTATAGCAATAAGATTTTTCACTCCATCTCCCATAACATTTGTTTTTTCAGGAGGACAATCATTGCATTGTCCATTGCATTGATCAACATGGTTCCTTCGGGTTCCATCCATCATCTAAAACCCAAGAAGAATAGTGTGAGAGGAAAAAATCATGCTAGGGGAAACAACATAATAAAGGGGGAGTATCCTCAATATCTAACATCTTAGGTTAAATTCTATGATCGTTACTGTAGTTCTAGGACTGTATCCTATACGTATACTTATCCTTAGGGACATCCCTAGACATACCTTAGAAATATCTCTAGGGATCTCACTAACGTTTTCGAATCCTAGTTTCCAAAGGTTGACTAAACCTTTCCTCTGATACCAACTGTAAAGACCCGAAGATTGACGTACATGGACATTACATTACTTTTGCAGAATACTTAGTACATGACAAAAACACACACACAAGGATCGTAATAGTTTAGTGTCTTTGGAAACTCAGAATATAATCTTCTAATCGTGGTGAAAGATCTTCAACATCTCCCATAAAGATCTCCCTTTTTTACCTAAAACCTTTCTTTATAACCTGGGGAAAATAAAACATAAAAGGGTGAGCTCAAATTCTCAGTAAAGGTAAACAAAAGAAATATCAATCA
The DNA here is from genome assembly GCA_963277665.1 of Viscum album. NCBI lineage: Eukaryota > Viridiplantae > Streptophyta > Magnoliopsida > Santalales > Viscaceae > Viscum > Viscum album. The sequence goes on from OY728129.1 coordinate 945,226,742, forward strand.
CATCATCTTCATAAAAACATAACATTTTGGAAATCTTAACCTGCAAAAGAGAGCATAATTTCATAACATGGGATAAATCATAGTAGTAAAATTTAATCCCAATAATCATAACTTAAAACATGAAACTTTGTTGCATACACACATAGATAATCATTTTTTATTAGTCAAGACTCATTGCCAAGACTATCTTAGTGGACAAAGTCCCTTTCTGAACCGAGTTCACTCCTCGTTTCAGTCCTGTTTCACTGAACCGGAATAACCTACCATTCCAGCCATGTCTATCTCATGAGATATAAAATCTTTACCCAATGCATTGGAGGGATATATAGGTCCCACCCATCTCATAATGATACCATTCTTATGTGTTCCACAAAATCATAAACCATACATCATAGCATAACCCATGTAATAAAAATGGGAATCTTAAACATTGTGACATCATAAAACAATTCATATAAGATAAAGGAATTCATAAAAATAATTCCATCAAAAAATAATCAAATCAATGTAATAATAGGGATAGAAATAGAACCCTTTATTATCTTAGATGGAAAATAATTTTGATAAAACACTTGAACTCCATTATTGAGGAAAATATCCTTTCTACTTCAAAAACACTTTTCCTTTCTTAACATGTCATAAAATTAAAAAATAAAAGAAGTTGATTAAAAATAAACTTGAAAACATTTAAAGGAAGCTTCTTGGAAATAATTTTTTAAAAATCCATTCATGCTGTATAATTTAAAAAACATTCTTCTTGTACTTTGGTTGGAAAAGTCAAAAAGTACCTCGTACGAAAAATGACAAAATATTCCTTTCATATATTTTACTATAAACTCACCAAAGGGTAAAAATGGATTTTAAACAATTGTAGGTGGATGGAAATAATATTAAATATTGAGGAAACATGGATGTGGATGATAAAATACACCCCAGTAAATACCAAAGTACAAACAATCTCGGATAAAAAGGAGATTGTGATATTTTCCTTACCTTAGGTATTATTTGCTTCGTAAGTGTCCGAACCTCCTGTATAATGATTTAAATAATGTAATTGACTTATTACAGAATCATACTTATTTTTATGATATCATATATGGTCATATTCTTAGCTTCTTATTAGTAATATTTCATTACTACTTGTTATTTGGGTGTTTATTACTTTTTGTTCTTATGCGTGTTTTGTTGAATAAATTCTTATTATTCTCTTTAGATTATAGATGCCTCATTTCCAGAATGGTATTAGTGTAATATATATCATTTTAATTCATTCAATTCATTTATATAATCATTATGCAATGAAGATCATGTAGAACGAGTCGCATCACATTATGGAGACGGTATTCCGTACGTACGCACGAGTGATGATATCGTTCCTATGATCATGGAATTGTATTGGAGTGTATGTATACTATTTAAGAATCAATATCACTTTATAATAGTAATATATAGTCATTATTTACACCATTATACCCATCCAAGTAAGGTGGTGTTGGGAAATAGATTACACCACGGCGTGGAGACGGTATTCCGTACGTACGCACGCGCGGTGATTTCTTTTTCCGTAGGATGAATAGATGGTTAAATAGGGTTGTTTAATACTTATAATAACATATCAGTATATTATTGATACTGATGTTATTACTTCATAATGAAACAACTAAAGAATAAGAAGTGGAAGAAGAAATAAAGATGAAAGAATCGGTAACGGAAATTACCTCTTCTTTGAAGCGCCTCTTTGAGACCTCCACTTAGGGGACTAAAATTGGTCTTTGAGGAAGAAAAGAACCTCTAGGATGTTTCTAGGGAAGTTTATAAGAGAATTTTGCAGAGTTTTTCTGAGCTTTAAGGCTCAAATTGTTGTGAGGAAGAGAGGGAGGGGGTGCCCTTTTATAAGGGAGGAGAGGGGCACCTTTGGAATAACTAAAAATATTATTTTATTATAAAGCCAAATTCGGTTTTAAATAGCTTAAAATTGATTTATTTCGAAGATAAGGTGGGGATGGGTCGAAATCCTCTCATCCAATAGAATTTAGACAAGTTTATGTTCCTATTTTAACCTTATCATTTATATTTAACTTTAAGTTAGATAATTTTACTTTTACCGTGTCTTCTTGTTTTCTTACACTATAAGGTTAATAAACTTACTATATCAAGCCAAACAAACTCCAGGTTGTTTATTATTAATATATATAACCTTATCTAAGTTATTTGGACGATCCTTAGATTTTTAGGAATAAAATAACAATTAATAATATAATATTTGTTTTAAAAACTATTTTATGTCAATTTTGACACTATTTAGTAATTGATTTTTGTGAAACTCATAACAGAATGATTAGCTCGAACCAAGTTAATTAAATCAATACTAACATGTCATATTAACCTAGAAAATGAGTTTAATTCATAAAAAGTCTCAAACTACATTTATTTGGGTATTTATAACATCAATTATGTAAATATTTCATTAATAAGATAATTACTGCATCATCGTTGTGTCATAAATAAATTAAATTATTTAATGTCTAAAAATTACAAATAAAATACCATTACGTAGGAAATCTTTTTAGCTTTCTAATTAATATTTATAGTCGAATTTATCTTATGTATAACCCCATATTAAAAATTATTTACTTATTAAACTTTGTTTTTAACTATTTAAACCCTTCTTTAAATAAATTAATAATAAATGTCCTAATCTAATCCAAGTGGGCCTAAATGGTCATATTTTATTCCTAAGGTTTTTTTTGGTCGAATTACACTTGTCCAATAGAATTTGGACATGTTTTATGGTGATAATAATATCATTTTTACACTTAATTACCCTATTTACTTTTAACCGTGGTAAATAAAAGTAAAAAGTTACTATTCACCAAAAATTATATTCATCTCATTGAACCACATTTTAATTACTGACATCAACCTTTTCTCTTGCATTTTTGAAATTCCACTCACAGAAGCGGTAAAATTAAGTTTTATGAAAAATTCAGTTTTTTAACTACCACTTAGTGGTTTCACTATTCATCAAAAAATGAAAGTTTCCAGAAAAATACCAAAAATTAGGCCTAAGCTATATTTGATATTATGAACTCAAAAATGATGTATATTTTTTCAAATTAAAAACATATCAGTTGCATTAATTAATTTAAAAATTAATTCTCGTCGTCAAAACAAATAGCATGTTCTTAAGAAATAATAACTATCAAAAGATTGACATTTGTTTATGTCTGGTTTAAATATAGAATTACATCTAATGACCAAAATTGTATTAAATTGTAAAAATATATTCAAAATATACTTTAAAACCACTCAAATTAATAATTTATCACTATTAATTATTTCGATTAAAAAGGTTGTCTTTAATTAAAATTTAGTAATTTTCAATATTCATCGGAAAATGAAAGTTATCCGAAATGTACCAAAATTTCACCCTAAGCTAATTTTGATATTCTGAATCCAGAAATGAAGTCCATTATGAAAAATAAAATTTACAAAATTTCAAAAAGTGGTTATTACTATTCATAATGGCTAGTTTTAATTATATTTTAATAGCATATCGTTGTTTAGTGAAACTCGGTATTGCGTACTACTCATGCTATCGAGGAAGGTCGCGATTGCGTGTAATGCAAGGAAAGTCAAGGATGCGTGTTGTGCAATCTCCTTTTGGTGTAGCGTACAACACAAGACATTAATGAAATTAAAAAGAATATTTTTTATAAAATCTCGGGGTGTTACACTAGCTATAGTCATAGATGCATTAAGATCAGATTCTATTGTATAAAGTTCTCTAAGATAATGGTCAGTCTTAGTTTACTCCAATTAGGATAGGGTCATTTGTGTGACAGTCTGATGGTCACAGTACAGTCACACAAATGGGGTTTGACTATTGGTTTGTATCCTAATTACTAATCCAATTAGTATTTCCAAGTTTAGAACTATAGGTCTAATTAATCATGTAGATATATTGAATCTTGATCCCTACCCCTGATGTGTTTAACTACTCATGATGGTAATTAAAGTAATAAATGTAATAAAAGAAACCATAATAACTATGATAATGTAATTGAATTGAATAAACATGTAATGATATGAAATAAAAATGAAAGAATACTTTAAATAAAATCTTACTTGAAATGAACGAAATGGAAATGAAATGATGCGGGAATTGAAGGCATTGAAGAAAATGAATCCATGGATCTTTGATTGAAAATGTAAAGTAATTAGAAATAACTAAAGTGTATTAAGAGGGAAAAGAGAGGTAAAATTCAAAGGGATTCTAAAAGGGAGAGAGAGCTAATCTAAGCATGTTTGAAATGTACTGTCGAGCTACTCATTAAATAGGAAAAAATGGTCATGACATGTACTTAATCATCACGTCATGATCCTTTGATCCACATCACTTTGATCAGGATCTCCAGTGTGGCAGGTGGATCTTCTATAGATTAATGAAGTTTGACCGTGGTCACATTGTGTACATGTGGTTCACGACGTGTAACCCATGGCCATCTGGATTTTTGCATTGAATCCCCATAGATTTCTTAGCTTTTGGTTTTACCTGAGTCACGATGTGTGGGAGGGATTCACAACATGAACTATAAATTTCTACATTCTTCTTATTTATTCATGGATTTGATTCACATCTTTATGCAGGCATTAATCATCAAGTACACGATGCGAACTTGGACATCACGACGTGCACTTGGCCATTTTTATAGATTTTCTGCCTTTCTTCCTTGTAATCATGTGAAGCTCTATTTCAGAAAATATTCGACATCTACCATGTTCATTATCTAGTAAATGAATGAAAAACATTGTAAAAGTGATAGAAAAATATATATAACATTTTGGATTATCAAATCCCCACACACTTGAATCATTTCTTGTCCTCAAGTAAAATATCTCAACAAATATTTCAAAAGTATAATCAATTTGTAAAGTAAGAAATGTATGTTATGTCCGTGCAATTAAATTAAGTGTAAAAAAAGTATTCAATTTTCAGTTTTAATTCTGCATAGTAGATTAGTCATGCCTCATAGTTTATATTTTCCAAAACTAATTCTATTATTTTAATCATAATCTTTTAACTATTTCTTAAGCTATATGCCTAGTTTTAATTTTACCTCGCCATGCTTTTCTCTCATCACTCAGGGTAAAATGTAATTAAGGTATGAGTGTAACCTGATTCCATGTTCCTAACCATAGGCTTGCACTAGTTCTATCATTTCCGCTGTGTAAATACAAGTATAAAAATAATCCTGAGTAATTTTAGAAACAAGGTTCCGATGACTCTGAAGCTATAGGTAGGTAGGTAAAATGTGAAAATTAGGCTCAAAATAAGGGTAATATCTAAATTAAAATGAAAATTAAACAAGATAAATGATACAAAATTCCTCTATCTAGCAAGTCAGGTCCATACTCCATTAGCTTGGGTTGGATACATATGTATAGCAAGTAAGTAGATAAAGAAATGATTCGGTTCCTTTCCTTTTCCTTTTGCATTTTTATTTTTAAAAATTTATTCCTCGGATAGATCTCATATCCATCACTTAAACACATATGATTCTTCTAGGGATTTATAGGTCTAGAAAATGGTTATTTTTCGACCTACCTAGTGCACAACCCATATCAATTTTTTTATTTTCTTTTAGATTTTGCGACGGAACAAAATATGAATGAGATACAAAAAAGGTATATGGATCACAAATTAGTAGTCAGATGAGCACACCATACATCTCTAAAAGTGAAAGCATCTCATTCTGTATGAATTCCTCCCCCACACTTATTCAAGAATAATCTTCAAGAATTGTACAAGGAGCAGGGTAGGAAGGGAAATAGGCTTGAAATATCTTTTCTTATAACAATTCATTCATAGAAACTATGGGATAAATGAAGGATAGATGTCAGATGGGTCTTACGTAAAATGGCCATTAAAGGCTTCCTCAATCATTTTAAAATTAAACTTATTCAATCATCATTTTGATAAGATCTTAGTGAAAGTTCTCGTAGGTTTGCATGTCCTATGTAGTGAGTAAATTAATCATAATTTAAAAGATTTTAAATTTGAATTAAGCTTCTGAACTTAGCAATCATTCTAAAAAATCTAATTAGGGGTGAAACATGGTTCTTAATATTTTTTTAAAATTTATCTTTAATTTACATGGGCATAATGATTTTCAAATTTTCAGCATGCTCAAAAATTTTAAAAATGATTCTTATAATAGTGAGAATAGAAAAAAAATCAAGTGTATCATAGTGAAAACATGAGAACCCCCCCCCCCCCAAACACACACACATATAAAGAGATAGTGTTCTCACTGTCTATGAAATAATGTATGAGAGTGGTTCAAAAGTGAATGTTTTTTAATTGAATTAACATGGCAGTGATGATATAATTTAAAAATAGGTAATCGAGAGCTCCCTCAGATGGAGTGGTATTCCATGGGGGTGTCTGAGTTTTCTATGAATTGAAGTTTTATGCACTTGCAAAATATTTTAGTAGAAAATCATTCACTATTGAAAAAATGTTAATTCATAGGTGTAAATATTTGAATAGCTAAAAAATAGGTAGGTGAAAAAGTAAGGGATAACAGTAAGCAAGTTATTTTTTGAATGAAAGTTTGTGAAAAGTACTATAATGAAGCACTGAAAATATAAAAAATAAAACAAAACACAATAAAAACTATGGGTTGCCTCCCATAAAGCGCTAACTTATCATTGTCAGCCAGACTGGTGGACTAAAAATTCAAAGAGTGGGCCCACCAGCTCAGTTGCTCCTTTTTCACTTGTAGCTATTGGTCATTGTGTCCTTGAGTTCACGTGGTCGCTTAACTGGATTCACAACTTCAAGTGCAGCTCGACCGAACATTAAATGCAATAAAAATGGATTCATTGACTGAGTTGGTTGATTCAACTAGTGAATTTCCAATGATAAATATTGAAGTTGATTGGTGATTCCTTCGACACACTGGGTTACTCGTTTCATAATAACGGACGGAGGAATGGGTCTATCGATAACATCAGATGACTCAGAGGAGCTAGACATTTCTATTGAAAAATAAAAAGGAAGTAAAAATAAACACACATTCAAGAGTGAAAGAAACCAAATAATGTATATAAAAAATATCCATGTAGAGTACAAGAAAGTGAATAAAAACCTTCCCCTATAAAAAGTGTCCCAAATATCAAAAAGTATGAAAAAAAATTAGTGCTCCAGGCTAAAAAATCCCCTCCATGGTCAGGGAAGCATCATAAGATGAAATGAACTAATCAAAAAAATCACCATCGGTAGCAGCAGTAGTGGTGGGGGTAGGTGGGGCTGAGCCTGATGGTGGAGTGGTGGAGGTGGTAGGCTAGGATGGGTTGAATGGTGGTGAATCCCTGATCTATATAGTGGTTATGTGTCTGGAAGCTAGATCAATGAAAGTGATGTCTAGGGTGGGCTCAGTGGTTGGTCCCTTCCACTTCAGTGCCTGTTCCGCGATAAATTCATGTTGATAAGTAGGGTCCATGATGTTAGGAGGTAGGTCGGAAGGCAAATATGGTGAGTTAGACAGTGTGGATGAGGAATGGACAGTGGTAGTAGGTAGTGGAGGGGTGAAGGGAAGGTGGAGGTGGGTGGGGATCTTGTGAAGATTCACCAGTATGCACTGGTGGAGTAATCACAAGTCAGAAGGAGTGTGATGGGTAGGTGTAGGCTGGGTGAATGGGGTGGTGGTTGGGGATGCCTGTAGTGATGGGTGGGTTAGATAATGGTGGGTAGAAGGGTATGCAGCTGTTGGTGGTTTCTCTTGTAGATCAGCCTCCTGAAGTTCACCCAGATGGTGTATAGTCTCCTAGACTCCAGGTGCCCAGAAATAGATGTCACCCTCCTTCACTAGCAACCTCATCTTGAGCAGGATAACAAAATAAATCAGGTTGACTGGGCCTACTGAGGTGAGGGGATATGAGGTGTCGAAAACATGGTTGTACATGGATAACCTAATGATAAATGATCATCCCATAAGGGTGCCCTGCCTCCTATGTTTCAACACTCTATAGTATGAGGTGAACTGGGCATCCATGTTGATGAGAGGTCCACCCATGGTAGTGATGAGGATAAGAATGTCAAGCTGGCTGATTTTTCCATGGGTCTCGCCTCAAGCGAACCACCCGTGTGCCATGGCCTGGTGTAGTATACGCAGAGTTGGAGTCCTCCACTGGGTGGACTTCCCCAGCCTAGGGTCATAGTGGAATCGAGGGTCACGAGAAAAGAGATACCAAAGGCTCGATGCATCCTCCCGAGAGGGACTCTTCTATAATTTAGGATAGATGTTTGAGATAACGAGCTTTTTGGTGTAGGTACTGAGTCCTACTCCAAACTCAACCATGGTGAGAAAGTGTGGTCTGCCACCTAGCCTGAAGTGAAGGGAATCCACCGATATGTGGAAGGTGGCTAGGAACTCCAAGAATAGCTCCATGTATGTCTCCTCCTAGACATCTATGATGCTTTCAATATGCAACGTCTTCAACAAACTCATGACGTTATCTTCGACGTTCAGCCTCGCATATCAAGCGTCTTTTTGGTCTACATGGGCTTCACATAGATCTAAATGACACTAACCTAGTTATGCAAGTTTTTAAATCAAAGATCCATGTGCAAATGAATATTATCATCTGTAGACGAGGAGGATCTCATGTCTCATGAGATGGATGGAGCGTGCGGGCTCATAGTAGTAAGCTGGTAGCTCGCGGAGGCAAATGATGCCGATGTAGAGGCGGAACTCAATGAAGAAGGAGAAGGGTTATCTTATGGCCTCTTGGTGAGTTCCAAGAGAAGAGTAGGAGTGGTGTGTGTGTCTGTATTACAGAATGGTAGGAGGAGGGTTTGGTTTTGTAAGAATAGAGGAAAAGAGGCATCACGTTGTGAGTTTTGAAGAGAAGGGGTCACGCGCGGGAGGGAGCGGGTTAGGAGGAGAGGGGCTCGATTTTGAGGGGGTTGAAGGGTCATGACCCTTTGGTTTCCTAAACACTAACCCAATCTAGATCATGACATGTACCTAAGGGTCATGTCATGAACCATGAGAAAAATAGGATTTTAAAGTGACAAAGGGTCACATCGTGACCTGTGGGTTTATGACATGTACTTCATTGGTTTCTTCTATTTTTTACTCCTTTATTTCCCTACCACTTTATTCAAAAGAAGAGAAGACTCTCAAAATGCTTTTCCTATTATAACTTAACTACATCCTAACCTGGGTTTCCTCCCAGTCAACACTTCTTTTATAGTTGAGAGATTGACTCAATTAAGGCTCATTTTATGACATAGTTATCACAGAATAGTTCATAAAACATCTTCAATCCATGATAATTTATTTTTTATGGTGATATATCCATGTATAATTTGGATTTTACAATAATGGTTAAGGACGAATATTCCCCTATAAATTAGTTTTTTAAATTACTAGGATGAATGATGGATACGATAAATAATGACACGTCTTTTAGGTCCAACTGAGGGTGCTGAATGATGGATGGAATCAATGAAGGCATAATTTCTCTGGTGGGTGGTTCAATAAATTTGACTTCCTTTAAGTCATTCCCTCCTTCTTTAAAAGATTCATCACTTTAATCTATGTTATACATGGAATCTTATTTATTCTGGGTAAGAGATATGACATTACAGCCCTTGTTTTCATCTGAGTGTTGCACAGCTCTAATCAGGTTAAACACAACTTTTTCTTCTCCCACTCTAAATATGAGATGTCCTTGATTCACATCAATCAGTTCCTTTCTTGTATCTAGGAATGTTCATCCAAGTATAATAAGCATGTCACCTTCTTATTCCATGTCTAACACTAGGAAATCATCTGGTAAAATGAACTTGTTGACTTTTACTAGCACATCTTCTAGAATGCCTTGGGGGTACTTGACCGAGTGATCAGCTAATTACAAAGATACACTTGTTTCTTTGATCTATTTGAGTCTGAGATTTTAAAAAGTAATCATTGATATAATTTTAATGCCTTCTCCAAGATCATAGAGTTCTCTACCAAATTTGCATGTTCCTATCTCACAAGGGATTGAGAATCTTCCAGGGTCTATAATCTTTGGTGTAATTCTTTGGTGTGCCATAGCAGAGCATTCTTTATTTAGGGATATGAATCTTAGGTATTCTATTTTTCTTTTGTTTGATAATAAGTCTTTTAGGAACATGGAATAAATAGGAATCTGGGAAATAACTTTGGAAAAAGGGATGTTGATATGTAATTTCTTAAACATATCCAGGAACTTCTTGTATTGTGCATCCTACCTAATTTGTCTCACTCATTCCATATAGGGAAGAGGTGGCTAGTATAGAGGTGGGGAAACAAACATAGTTTCTTTCTATTGATTTGGTATATGATCTTTCTCATATGGTACTTCTTAATGATGTAATGTGGGAGTGACTTCATCAGTTTTTACATCAGGTACTGGTTGTTTTCTTGGGTCTTCTTCTTGCGGTCTTGATTCTTTGGGTTTTTTGAAGTCTAAAATCTTCCCAATCCTCAGTTTTACTACCTTAGCTTCCTATCCTAGGTATGTCTTAGTGTTACCAAGTAGAGTACCTGGTAATCTCTTAGATAAGGTCTTTGAGATTTGACCCATGTCCACTTCAAGGTTACTTATATCAGCTCTCTGGTTTTGCATATTTGCCTCATGGGTTGTCATTCTTTGATCAGACTTTTGAAAAAATGATGCCAGGAGGTTTTCCAGATTTCTTTGCATAGGTGCTTTATAAGGTCTTAGATGAGGTGGCTGAAATTGTTGCGTTCTTTGAGGAAAGGGTTGTTGTTGAACTTGTGGTCTTGGTACAGGGTTTTTCGGAGGATACCCTGGTGGTCCTTGAGATCTGAATTGGTTATGTCCACCTCTTGGTTGAAAATAACCCTGATTGTTTTGAGGTTGCTACTGAGCAGGCCTCTACTGATAATACTGTTGCTTCTAGAATGGCGGGTTCTGCTGATTTTAATTGACTTAATTACAATCTTTTTGTGGTTCTTCATATCCAACATTGCATTCATGATATAGATGTGGTCCATTTCACATCTCTCATGATTTTAATTCCATTACAGGGGCAGGAGGGGATTTAGTTGTTGGTATCTAAAATGATTCTAAATTTTTATTGAGTGATTCCACTGGAACTACTAGCCTTTTGGTCTCATAAATATGGTGGATTCCACATCGTGGTGGTCCACGGTCACTCTACCATAGAATGTAATTGTGAGAGACTTCATCAAGAATGGATCTTCCATCTTTGAGAGTCTTGAACATGAGACCACCATCAGCAGCTAGATTGGAAACATTATGTGTCTCTAGCTTGAGTCCTTGATATAAGGTTTGGAGTTGTATCCACATATCAGGTCCATGATGTGGAAACTTCCTCGTTAATTATTTAAAGCGGTCCCATGATTCCCAAGCATACACTCCATAAATTTGGTTAAAATTTTGAATGTCCATCTGGAGCTTCCAAGTCCAGATGGGTGGGAAGTACTTGTCCAAAAACTTCTTTGCCAGTTCATCCCAAGTCATAATTGACTCAGTAGCTCGACTCTTTAGCCTGTCCTTGACTCTGTCTCATAAGGTGAATGGGAATATGTAGATTATTATGGCATTAAAAGAATCTCCCTGTTTGTGGATGGTATCGCTGACCTCTAGGAAGTTGGCAATATTTTCATGCAGAACTTTGCTCTAAAGACCATTGAATTTCCCCATGTTTTGGATCATATGAATGAGTCTAGGTTTTATTTCGAAAGTATGGTCTTGGATAGAGGGTCGAATAATGATAGGGATTGTACCATGGATTTATGGCAAGCCATAATCCATAATATTCTACTATTGGTTCATTATCGGGTGTTCTCTTGGAATGACTTGATGGTTGGGGTTTGGAAGGTTTGGTCTCGTAGTGTGGAATTGTTCGGCCATCATTGACCAGAAAAGATAAGAGATTTGCCTTTCGATCTCAAGATCAAAGTTCAAAGGGGAATGTGCTTAAAGGTTCATTGAACGAGTTAAGGGACCTTGGTACATGCATGGGAAAAAGAGAAGAGACTCAAGATCATCTAAAAATGAAGGAAAGGGGTGAGGTAAAGGTAATCCTAGATTTAGACCAGAGTTATAACACAAATAACCAATGCCACATCCCCAGAAATGGAACCAAAATTTGACAGGCATGAGGTGCTCAGGTTGTTTGTTTCCACACAGGTGCGTCAGATTAGAAATTTTTATGTGTCCTAAAATTTACTAACCATTAGGGCATATTATAGTATAATTTTTGGGATAATCCAATGAGGAAGATTTTGTTCTTTGGGGAGAATAAATCTGGTCTTTAATCCTTTTCATGAGTCCTTACTAGTTTTACTATTTTTTGGGAGTTTTCCAATTGTTTTTTTTTTACTTCAATTGATTAAATATGGTTCGAGATCAAGTATGAGTATCTAGATAAAGGTTGTCCTAAATGTAATATTTCAAAGGTCCTAACTGCTTATTCTGTGAAGAAAGTGGTATTTTCTAGTCAACCTTGGTCCAATATTCTAGTTATACCTAGGATGTAACTATTCCATGTCCAGGAGGCTAGTTACATTCCTATATGCATTAATTTTAGCTTATATTTCATAAATTTCCCTAAGATAATGTTCATAGTCTTAGTTTACTCCAATTAGGATAGGGTCATTTATTTTATTGTCTGATGGTCACGGTACAGTCACACAAATGGTGTTTGACTGTTGGTTTATATCCTAATTACAAATCCAATTAGGTTTTCCAATTTTAGAACTATAGGTCTAGTTAAGCATGTAGATACATCGAATCTTGATCCCTACCCCTGATGCATTTAGATACTCATGATAGTAATTAAAGAAACAAAAGGAATAAAAGAAATCATAATAACTATGATGATGGAATTGAATTTAATAAACATGTAATCATATGAAATAAATAGGCATGAATACTTTAAATAAAACCTTACTTGAAATAAACAAAATAAAAATTAAACGACGTGGAAATTAAAGGAAATGAAGAAAATGAATCCATGACTCTTTATTTGAAAATGTAAAGGAATTACAAAGAACTAAATTGTTTTAAGAGGGAAAAGAGAAGTAAAATTTGAAGGGAGTCTAAAAGTGAGATAGATATAATCCAAGAATGTTTGAAATGTGATTCTAAGATTCTCCTTAAATAGTAAAAAATGGTCATGATGTGTACTTAATCGTCATGTTGTGAACCCTTGATCAGCATCACTTCAACCAGGATCTCTAAAGTGGAATGTCGATCTTCAGTGGATTAATGAAGTTTTACCATGGTCACATCATGTATAGGTGTTTCATGATGTGTAACCCATGTCCAGCTAGCTTTTAGTGTTGAATCTTCATGGATTTCTCAGCTTCTGGTTTAACTTGAGTCATGACATGTATGATGGATTCACGACGTGAACTAGAAATTTCTCCAGTCTTTGTGGTTGGTCATGTCTTGGATTCATAGATTGATGCAGGCTATGATCATAAATTATATGAAGTGAACTTGGACATCATGATGTGTACTTGGCCATTTGTGTAGCTTTTCTACCTTTCTTCCTTAGAATCTTGTGAAGATCTATTTCCTACAACATTAGACAACCACCACGTGCATTATCCAGTAAATGAATGAAAAACAATGGAAATGTGACAGAAAAATATATATAACATTTAGGCTTATCAGTGACATCTTCCACATGATGTGTTATTTTTATCTTCTCTATATAACCCTATCGTCGCACAAGGGGGTCCCAAACACAATGTAATCCCAGATTACATTCCATATATATCAAGGTTTCTAGAATCCACCGTTACATCCTGCATTATCCTAATTTTTTATTTCCACTATAATATCCACTACACATCTCACCCATGGATCATGGATATGGTTCTTCTAAGTTTAATTTCCACTGGAGTTCAAATTCTAGAAATCTAATTTTCTCAGAAAACATCCCATAACACCTCAACATTATCCCAATGCCCAGCCACACACAAATGCCTCTTGTATAGTCCTAATCTAGCAATGTGGCTTGATTATATCATCAATACAATCCCATATCTATGATATCAAATCATTACACCAATAAACAGTTTCACAATGATTGATTATCTATAAATCTATCAAACCATTGGTCAAACAAAAAACAGGTGATGAATGCACAAAGAATAGTGGAAGAAAACCAAGAGAGATGTAAAAGAGAAATAAACCTCAACCATGTTTAGTTTGGCCTCAATCTATTTTTATTAAAATAACTAAATAAGATCCAAACAAAAATAAATAATTCTCCCAAATTCCCTAAAAAATATTACACCCACAACATGATCAACCCACGAATCAATCCATTATTTGATTGATTTGAATTTTTCATATGATAAATAAAATAAGTAAAATCAAAATAAAAACACATCCTAACTTGATTGGGATCAATCACTACTGAAGAATGATTTTGTGTTGTTGTCGTTAGTGAGATCTTTGAGTTCTATCGCACACTGATCGATGGGCCATGATCTGGTCTTTACATGCCAATGGAAGCTCCTACAATTCTCTCTCAGAAATCTCTAGGATTATGTGGGTAACCCTAGGATTTTTTCATAAAATAATAATCATAGAAACAAAATATGTTCATATAAATTAATTAAATAAAATAAATAAATCATTTTATTTATTTATTAATCTTCCTGTGACTATGCTCAACCCGAACATCTGACACGCTCCAAGGTTATGTCTCACCTAGGGTAAAACCTATGCTCTGAACTCAACCTTGGCCAAATATTTTTTAGATTATTCTTTATTTAAGATTTACTCCACTTTTTTAGGAAATCTATGTGTGCTTATTGTTTAATATATTTAATATATTTTAATTCTAGGAACACCAAGCCTCAGAATCTCAAATCATCTCATATCCTAACTCTAAAAATAATCTATACAATATTCTAAAAGAATTTATAGAAACAATATGATTATTTACACTCAATAACATCATGAATTTTATTATCCTTTGGTTATTTATTGAGAATACATGTTTTCCCTTCATTTTCCTCTCTTTATGTGCTCAATATTCTAAAAAAAATAAATAAACCAACTTTATTTAACTCTTCAATTGAAACCCATTTTTATTACATATGCCTGTTTTCTAAAAATGTTTTCAATAATGTTTTAATGTTCCTCTATGATTTTATAAAGTCATTTTTACCCTAGTTTTACTTTTTATAAAAAAAATTAAAAATGAATCTTCATATCATTTTCCAAATAAGGACCATTTGATTTTACTAAAAATGTGAAAGGAATCATTATTTTAACATGTAAAAAATGAATAGAATTTCCCATAATAATGAACACTCAATGTTTTAAATATTCCTTTATAAGATTCAGAATTTATTTTTAAATAAGATATTTTCACAATTTTTATAGAAATTTTAGTTTTAAATATGTGATTTACAAAGTGAAAAGATTATTTTCCTCAAGAAATATTCCAAGTGATCTTTCAAAATCATTTTATATATAATATTACATAATTTGATGTTAAATAATCTTTACTGTGGATATTATCCATTAATACCATAATTATTCTTGTTATGGGTGGTTTATGATTATTATGATAAGATATCCATGAAACACAATCTATTTAAATGTTTTTTTCTAGGACAAAATGATGAAAATTTCCGGAACCCCATTTCTTTTCCATGGGTTATGCTATGATGAAATGTTTATGAAACCCATTTCTTTTTATGAGTTCTCGTATGATTAATCCTTTACAAAACCCATTTATTTTTATGGTTTATGATATGATGAATGTTTTGTGATCTTATGGAACACATATATATGGTTTTCATTATGCTATCATGGTTACATTGTAACCAATTATGGTTTTCACATTATAACCAAGGATGTATGGGGCCTATATCTTTCTCTAATGAATTGGGTAAATATTGATAATTATTGAGATAAACTAGACTATAATGGGGATGTAACCGAGTTCAGTTAGGGAATTTTCCCACAATGATATTCATGGGAGTAAAACATGAATACTACGATAGTTTGGGGAGTGAACTGAATACACTATGATATCCTTGAGAGTGAACCTTGACTGCTATGATAGTTTGGGGATTGAACCCAATCCATTATGATATTCTTTGAAATGTGTCTTGAACACTACAGAAATGATTTTCTATTCTTATGTTTATGCCAAAAATCTATGATTATGAAAATTCTATGTTATTTATAGATCAAGTTCATTTATTCCTTTATGATTTATGTCTTATAAACTTACAAGATTTATTCTATGACTCTTTTTTATGATATATGGTATACAGGGTATGGTTTTCAAATAATATTCTCATATTATCATACCCTTATACCCATGTTATGTTGATATCTCCATTGTTTACCCTTACTGAGAATCTGAAATATCCCTTTCTTATGTTTTTCCAATGTTATGGAGAAAGCTATTATGTATGACATATCTATGAAGGGAGATAGTTATGAAGAACTTTGTGGGAAATGATATAGTTCACTTATAAATCATTTTTTTATGTATTCGAGCTACCAAAGGTGATGTACCTAAATGGTTCTAGCATGGACCATTATGTTATGTAATGAATATGTTTTAACTAATATGTAATAATTATGTATGAAAAGTTTGGGTCACTATAATTAGTATCCGGTCAAAGGTTTAGTTAAACATTTAGGAATTAGGATGAAAAAGAAATTATTTAGATCCCTAGGGATGTATATAATGATATTTATAAGGATAAGACAAATTATAGGAAAATTTCATGGAATTTTGGTGAAGGATAGAGAGAGTGGTGTATTGATGGATACATCAAAGATGGAGGCTATTGAACATTGGCCCAGACCAACCACTTTGATTGAGATCTGAAGTTTTCTTGGTGTAGTGGGATATTATTGATAGTTTTTGGATAATTTATCATGAATATATAATATAAGAATCCATCTAACTTTGAAGGGATCTAGGTTACTTTGGACAAATTAATGTGAGGAAAATTTTAAGGAACTAAAGAGAAGGTTAATCAGTGCACATGTGCTCACATTATCCTAAACTATAAAAGTTTTTAATCTAAATTGATGCATCCAAGAAGGTATTGGGATGTTTTATCATTAAGAATAAAATGGTTGAAACTTATTCCTTACAATAATTGATGGATCATGAGAAAAATTACCCAAATCGTGATTTGGAGTCAGATACAGTAATTTTTACATTAAATATATGGAGGAATTATCTTTACAAAAAAAGTGTGATATATATACTAATAAAAAACATTTAAAGCATATATTAACACATAAATAATTAAACATGATCCATAGAGTATGTTTGGATCTTATTAAGTATTATGAGTGCTCGATACATTACCACCCTAAGAAGGAGAAAAAGGTGGATGATTATTTAAGTCAAAAGGGTCATGCATGGTTATCTATACTGAGTATCACAAAATACCAATATTTATGTATTTGAAAAGGATAGATATTTAATGATTTAAGTAAGGGTAGAAATATTATATTTATCAAAAAAAATTATTCAACCATGTATCTATATGAGGACAAAAGAGGCACAGAAGGATGATATAGAGCTAAAAAAGAAGGTGAGAAATGTTCATGAGTTAAAACTTGATTATAAAGGAATGATAAGGTTCATGAATAATTTATGTTTTTCATCCATACCCAATTTTAAGAAGGATGTGTTATAATAGGTTCATAGTTCTTCATTCTCTATTCATCCTGGAAGTAAAAGGATTTATAGGGATTTGAAATAGTATTTTTGGTGAGATGGAATGAAAAAATATATCGTAGAGTTTGTATCCTGGTTCTCGGTATGTCATAAACGTAAGGTTGAGAGATAAAATTATAAGGGGGGGTTACAACCATTAACCATAAAATAGTGAAAATGGTAAAATATCACCATGTATTTTTTCAATGGACTCCCCAAAACATCTAAAGGGAACAATGTTATATGGGTTGTAATCTATCACCTTAAAAAGTCATAAAACTTCATTTTTATTATAGATTACATATATTTGGATCATATTTCAAATATATAAATTAAAAAAGTGGTAAGTTTTTGTGGTGTACCACATTCCTTGGTATCTGATCAAGATTTTAGGTTTACAGCAAAGTTCTGGAGAAGTCTTAAACAAGCCCTTAATAAAAAATTTGGTTTCAACATATGTATTATCCTCATATAAATGTTTAGTCTAAGAGAAAAATTAAACCCTAGAGAACATTTTAATATATCTTTTTATGGATTTCAAATGTGGTTGGGATCAACACCTTCCTTTGGTTGAGTTTTTATACAATAATAGCTTTCACTTGATAATTTAGATGGATACCTAGGAAGCCCTCTATGGAAATAAGTGAACAACTTCAATGTTCAGGAATGAATTTGGAGAAATAAATATATTTGTAATAGATATATCTAATGAAATGGTAGAGAAAGTTATATCCCTTTAATATCTTATAAGGTCGGCACAAAGTCAACAGAAAATCTATGCAGATAATTGTTGACTTGATGAGGAATTCGAAGTTGGTGAGAAGGTATTTCTATGAATTTATATGTTGGTGAAGGTTATGATATTTGGAAAGAAGGTCAAAATACTCAATTTATATATCAGTACCTTTAAAATTATTGATTGAATTAGGACTATATCTTATCACTTGGAGCTTCCACTGAACCACTCTCAAGTTCATGATGTATTCCTTGTATCTCTACTAAGAAAGTATATACCTGATCTATCACATGTAATAAAATCATAGGTCATACTGGTAGATCATGATATTTCTTAAGAGGAAAAAAAATTGATATTATAGATTATAGATAGAAAGTGTTATGAAAAGGTCCAATGACTTGGTCAATGTTTTATGGCCAAACCACCAGCTTGAGAATGTTAAGTGGAAACCTAAGGATGTGATGAGATAGAAGTATCCTCATTTGTTTATATTAAAGTATTGAATTTTGAAGGATAAATTCATTTTAGGGGGGGTATAATTTAACACATTGAGTTTTTATGAAATATTTTTATTTGAATAAATTTAATTTCTTTGAAGGCTTATATTACGTGCAACATCAAGTTTTAATGAACTAAGGTGTACTATCAATATTATTTTTTAAACATGATATGTATAACCTAGTAATTAAATTATTGATATGATTAATAATAAAAAAAAATTAAAATATTAATTATAATGGTTTTATAAAAATAAAACATATTGATAAAAAACTGCTTTACTTTTTAATAGTCTTTATATATTTTGAAAATACTATTTTCCCAAAAAACATGTTTTTATTGGTTTTTATAAAACTTTTTTTCCAATTTTAGAAAATTTATTTGATAAAATAAACTTAATTTCTTAAATATAAACTTCAAAATCATATTTGAGTGATTTTTTGACAATTTTTTGAAAATATTAATTTTTTAATGAATAGTAAAAAATACTAATTTTTATTAAAATATTTCTTTACGTTTAAATAATTTAAGAGCTACATTTTTTAATAAGCTTTGAAAATTAAAATTAGTTCAATTATATTTTAATTAATCCAATTTATTTCATTATAATCAATTTAATATTAAATTTTTATATTAAAACTTTCTATACTTTTGAAACTTTTCTCTTTGGAAAACTGCATTTTTGTTGCATTTACAGGATTAATATTAAATTAAATTATTCTACTTATATGATAGAAATTTTGATAAAATATATTCCATATTTTTATTTTTAATATTTTATACTGTATAATAATTTCAAATTAATTTTAGGTAATAAATATTAATAAATAAAATAAAAAATAATTATCAAGATTAAGGTTAAAACGGGGTTTTATGCATTACATGTGCTTGTGTTGAAATTAATTTTCCACACACATAGGATTTTTATTTAGTGAATTTGATTTCATATTTTTAATAATTGGGTAAAAATTATCTAATAAGGATCATTTAAATTTTATTCTTAAAGGATAAATTACCTTATAAAATAGAAATATATAAGTCACCGTGGTGAAAACAAAAAAGATAAAAATAAATAAACTTAAAGGATAAGGAATAACATGTTTAAAACATGTGTATTTTGTTTTTTTTTTTGAAGTGTGGATCGAAAATATTATCCCTGAACTCCATTATTTATCAATTTTTTAGGCACTTGGGGTGAGAGTAACTTCACATTATTGAATATTTTTGGGAATTTACAAAAATGTCCCTCCTCCGCAATTATAAAAGGAAACTTCCTTCCATCATTTATTCATACCTATTAAGACCTTTTTATTGACAAAAACCTAAAACAATATCCCTCTAACATCATTATCCATGTTTTATAGATTTGTTCTTCCTAAAAGACCAATAGTATCATTCTTAATAAGAGATCCAAATGAGGTTTCTCTAAGCGAAGGTAATTGTCTTCAATAAGCTCTTTATTCTTTAGTTCTTCTCTTACCACCTTCATTTGTGTCCTAATAATTACAATATAATAAAAAAAGTATATAAAACATTCTAATATTTTATTATTTTTATGTAATAACCTATATCCATCTCCTCTTCCAACAAATGGGAAACAAAATTGTTGATCGTGTGTACGGCAGGACACCGCCTCACGAAACAATATAATTTTTTCTCCATAAAAACCTCTCATATATAGATATAATGATTTATTTAATGTTTATATATTATATTTATGATATTATTATACTTTTTAAATTATAATTTTATATATATATTATTAATTTCTATTCCTTTGGAATACGATAACGTTTCTCGTGTGTACGACTGAATACTGCCTCGCGAAGTGATGTGATTCATTTTTAATTTAATCTTTACATGGAAGGTATCATGGATAAATTTAATGAATATATTTGATATATATGAAATCATAATTAATCAATAAATTTGAGATATTATTTAACTTTACTTCATTACATCCTTTGTGAAAATGGAAACAACGTTCATGAGTACGTACAACCTACCATCTCCCTAAATAGTGTATTTCATTTTCTATCTATAAATTTTAAGGATTAATATAAATTAATATATAGTGCATATATATGATATTTATATAATGGTTTAAAAAATTATTTTATGAAACCATTATCAATTTAAAAGGACCAAAAATACCAAATAAAAACATACATGAAAAATATAGCAGTTATTACCCGAAACATGATTTTAAGAAGGAATTGTTAATAAATGAGTAATAAAAGGTCATAAGTAAATAATATATGGAATAATATATATATATATGGTTATATAAATGATTTATAATAATTCTATATTTATTATATAGTTGATTCAAATGTGTACAAAGGAATTCTAGAATTAAGGTATGGGATTTCTAGTCTCTCTTTTAGTTCTGGGAGACATATGTCATATTCATCAGTTGTTTCTTTTTTTTGGTGTATATACTACACATGATTTTTTTTTATAATTATTATCATTGAAATTATGAAATATACATATCTATCTAAGTTTTTATCTTTCATGTGTATTATAATTCAAAATTTACCAAAGTGGTAATGGTTTGATGTTACAATCTCATTATTTATCAGGATTGTTTATGATTGAAATTTAAATAATGAAATATTATAATATATTTCTCAATAAAATAATTAACTTTCTTATACTATGTTTATTTATTGAGAATACATGTTTTACCATCATTTTTATCTCTTTATGTACTCAATATTCTAATAGAATGTTTTTTTATGAAAATGAAATTTATTTCTCTCTTCTGTCAAAAACACCTATTATTATATATCCATGTTTTCTAAAAATGTTTTCAATAATTTTTTAGAAATAGTATATATGATTTTTTAAATTTATTTTTAACCTTGTTTTATTTTTTATAAAAAAAATTAAAAATAAATATTCATGTCATTTTCCAAACAAGCCATGTTTTGATTTTACTAAAAATAGAAAGGATTATTTGTTTTAACATGTATGAAATGAATGAAATCCCCCAAAATCATGGACACTTAATGTTTTAAATACTACTTTATAATTTTCAAAGTTTATTTTCAAATAAAATTATTTTGAAAAAAAATTGTGAAATTTTAGTTTTAGAAAGGTTATTTTCAAAGTGAAAATGTTATTTTCCTCAAGAAATGTTCCAAGTGATCATTAAAAATTATTTTCTATATAAGATAACATCCTTTTATGTTACATAATTTTTATTTAGAGATATGATCCATTAATACCATATTTATTCTTTATTTAGGTATTTTATAATTATGATGATATTATATCCATGAAAAGCATTCTGTTTTGATGGGTTTTTCTATGATGTAATTATGAAATGTTTTTGAAACCCGTTTATTTTCCAAATGTTATGATATGATGAAATATTTATGAAACTCAATTATTTTCATGGATTATGATATAATTAATTATTTAATAAACCCATTTATTTTCATGGGTTTTGATATGATTAATGTTTTATGATCTTTTGGAACACATATGTGTAGTTTTCATTATCTTATATTGCTTACGTTATAACCAAGGAAGATGATTATGTTATAACCATGGACGGTGGTCACATTCTAACCAAGGATAGGTGGAACCAATATATCTCTCCAATGCATTGGGTAATGATTGAAAACTCATGAGATAAACAATATTAGAATGGGGAGTGAACCCAATTCAGTAAGAGAATTTTTCTACTATGATAATAATGGGAGTAAACCATGAATACTATTATTGTTTAGGGAGTAAACCCAATACACTATCATATTCTTGGTCATGAACCTTGACTATTATGATGGTTTGGGTAGTAAACCCAATCCACTATGATAATCTTTTAAATGAGTCTTTACTTCTAATGAAATGATTTTCCATGCTTATTTGTATGCCGCAAATCTATGATTATGACAATGTTATGTTCTCATGGATGATGTTCTTTGATTCCATTATGATTCATGTCTTATGAACTACCAAGATACTCCATGCCTCATTTTTATGATCTATGATATGTTGGGTATGATTTTCAAATGTTATTCTCATGTTCTCATACCCTTATGCTTATGTGATGTTGATATCTCTCTTGTTTACCCTTACTAAGTATCTGAGCTCAACCTTTCTTATTTTTTCTTTCCCCGGGCTATGAAGAAAGTTATTGTGTATGAAATGTATAAGAATGGTGATATTTATGAAGAAAATATTGGGAGATGATATAGTTTATTTATGACCCAGTTGTTTATGTATCTGAGTTTCCAAAGGCACTAGACCTAAATGGTTCTGGGAGGATCGTTATGTTATGTAATGAATATACATATATTAAGATATTAAATTTATGTATGAAATGTGTAGGTCTCTATAAACACTCCCCCTATAATGGATTCACATCACATGATGGTCCACCTATCTCAAGTATCAAATACAACCTTCAAGGCAATGGTATCACACATCATATGGTATGCATACAAGGAAGGCATAATATATCATCATGAGAAATAAAGTAGCAATACATAACTAAATGTGATCATAATTGAACATAGAAACAAGGTAATAAATAAATAATCAAGGAATCAAATATCCTAGTAGGTCTTGTGGTTTACACACACACCCATATGTGATCATAATCAAGATTGACCATCATTTATGCCAACAAAATAATCATATCATGGAAACATGTGTAAAAAATAGCCCTAGAGATTGAGTAACTTCTTACCTAAAAGTCATTAACATCAACAGTAAGGATAAACCACCATGTGTGGTTAAAAAATGGATTGGGAACCCCAAAAGTCAAGAAAACCACCTCACAGGCCTTATTATCATTATTACTAACACATCAGTGCTCGCAGTTTTTCAAAGGATCCCAAAACCAAAATAGGGTATTTTATTTCAAGAAGAAATAAAATATTACATACGGTGATACTTTCTCTATCCTAGACAATTTATGAACTATTGTTTTAGGCCAATGCATGCACTCTCAATATTCTCCTTAATAATAATTATAAAACCACTCATGATAATATTAATATATCTATAGATTATTCTGAGATCATACATGGTTATTTCTTATAATTATTCATTAATAAAACTACAGAGACATGGTTTTTTCTATGTAATACTTTGAAATATTTATATATTTTTTTCAGAGATGGGTGTTGAGACGACATGCAATTTTGAGGCCCGGTTTTCCTGGAATTAATTTTATAAAAATATTACATATATTTTATATTATAAACAAGAAAGAAACTAGATTAATCTTAAATGGTAGATCGAATTAGAAATCTGAGGCCATGGTTGAGTCTATAACATGGAATTTACCCTAGGTGGGACATAACTTTTTTCGTTGTAAATTTTCTGTGGAAAAATCCACCCATGGAAAAATTGTAATTAAAATAATTATATTTAATTATTTTACCCCTAGTTTTGTATCGAATAACTTTAGTCAGGGGCTCGGATTGGAATTACAAGATTTTTATTGAGTTCGGAATGGGGTGTTTTACGTAAGTACGACATAAAATTAATGGGCATGTGAGATTCGAATTTTTCACCAAGTAGGGATCCTATAAATAGAGATTAGGGAATTCTGGATTATGGTTATCCCTAATCCCTTATCTCTCTAATAAGTCTCTCTTTACCTATCTCTCTCCCTCTCATTCTTTATTCATTGGATCAAGGAGGAACCTCTACCGAAAGCTTAGAGGATTGAAGCTGGAGTGCATTGGATGTGTCGTTAATGAAGAACGATTGATTCGAGGTTACATTTATCTTACTTTTTGAGTTTCAACTCAGTTTTAAATTGGAAATACATTTCATTACCTTTTTTCATTTTTCTATCTTGAATTGTTGATGGTCGCACAAACATGGCCATTGATCCATGTTTAAATACCATGTTTCAACCACTCTTTTCTCATTATACATGGATATCTACCACCTACTTTTAGGCATGAAAAACCACCAGTAGATTTTTTATCAAAGGCCAATGCAGTGAAGCCCTCGTCATGAGGGTCCCTGATCTGCTGACAGATTCATGACCAGATGGAGTCTGGTGGTCTGCTTAATGGACCACCAGAGGGTCACCCCGTGGTAGACCGTGGATCAGCAGTATAACCACAACTGAGCGGTGTCACGACGTGGTAGTCCTAGTGGACCGGCTGGGTGAGGTCATGTGGTGAGGCCTTGGAGATTGCTGATTCCACACATTGTGTGTGGTCAGGCGGCTGCGTTGATGTGGTCGGTGACTGGCTCACGGGTCGGATCACTATCGGCAGTGGGTTGGGCCCCTGTCCATTGGTGGGTAGGGCTGCAGCGGGCCATCCCAACCTCATTGGGCTAGGTCCAAACCTGAAGGACAGGACCCAATAAACTGGGTTGGACCCATGTCTGATCCTGGGTCAACTTTCCACCATCGTCCGTGAGTTGGTCCACCGGCCCTGTGACCCTATTCATGAGGTTTCAAATGCCTATAATTTCTAAATCGGGCATCCGTTTGATGCATCATCTATGGCAGTGGGACCCTCTCTTAGAAATAAACCTTTTGAGCTAAATTTGAGAATTTAAAGTTCAGGGTCATGACTCAGGCTCCACTTTGACCCATTTGGGTGTGTTTCGGTGAAAAGTGTCATTTTCACCAGTTGTCCATTTTAGAAAAGTAAATAGCCTATCCTTAAAGTTTTTTCACATAGAAAATGATGGTGACCTTAGTTATGGATTTCTATTTATGATTTTATGTGTTCCAAACATGATGAACCTTCAAGTGGTGTTTAACGGAAACGGTGATCTGGTGATTATATCAGATACTTCCTGGTGGAATACCCCTAATAGGTAGGGAGTGGGCCCTCGAAGAACTATTGTGTAATCCCTATGATGTACTAGGGTGAGGGTCTTCTGTGAAGAATTAGAGTTGAATCCCACATAAACATTGGAGCGGGTCCTCTATCAGTTACTTTTGAGTGGAATCATCCCGGCGTACTAGGGTGTGGGTCCTCGAGGAATCATAGTGGAATCCCTCTGACATATTAGGCTCTAGATCCTCTACTTCAAGTTTTCACAATCCGGATACAAGGTTTTAGTGGTGAGACTAACTTTAACATTACTTTAGACTCATGAGTAAGATTGGAACTTTTCCCACTAAGACATGTCCTTGTGACGTGACCTAAAACCATGTAGGTGAGACAGACCCTCCCAAAGGGATAATATCGAGGTGTAGTGTTTGAGCCCCTTTGAATTTAAATTCAGGGTAGACATGAGGGATACTGGGAACCAATAGTGGTTACTTCTGGAACTATGGAATACTCATCTTCCTGGACTGAGTTGTGGTATGGAGATCCCCTTACTCTCTCCTTGGGATTATTTGACTGATTATATATATATATATATATATATATATATATCCTATTACAGGACCCACTCCTTGGGTTTTGGGATACTCTCCTTCTAGGAGAGGCAAAGACATGTGGGGTATTCCAAGAGATTTTTGTGTCTATCTTCTCATGGTTGGAAGAGTCTACTCTCTTAATATAGGTAGCGAATACTTGAGGATAAGTTCATCTTCTCACCATTTATATCTCATTTTGTCTCGATGAGATTGCTTCACTTCCTTATTGGGTTGATTTGCACTCTTTTACTGTAATTTTTTTCATCTACTGTTTTCCTTTCATTTTTTATCTCTTACTGCTCCCCCTTCTTTTTAAGGAATCCTACAGGGTATGTTCATACTCACCACCACATGGGATTTTCCTACACATATTGCACCCTATGCATATGACAGACAAGTTTGATTATGACTTCAGGGAGCTTAGGGATACAGGTGCTTAGACTGTGTATGGTAGTCGTAGCTTGGATTCTAGGAGATAGGATCTCTAAGATATTTTTTCCTTTTTCTATTTTTTTATTATATTGAGATAATATTCTGGTTGGACGTGTATTTTTCCTTTTTCCCTTTCAGTTTACATTATTATTCTCATACTATTTAGTGGTCCATGCATGTTTTGGTTTGCTTACAATAGGTTTCATCTTTTACTTCTTTCCCTCTTCCATTTTATATCGATTTGGCTGTGTGTGTGTGTAAATGTACTTAAAAAAATGCCTCCCTGAGTTTTTTGTGCCTTTGGTGCTTTTCACCACCTCCTGGCCTATGAAGGAGGGTTTGGGGTAGTTGCAACTCGAGCCCCAGTATGGTTCGGGTCATGATAAAAACCATATAATTATCAATGAAAAATTTAATAATTATCGCTTGATAATGTTTCATAAATTATCCTTTTACAATTCAATATAATCATCTTTTTATAATCCTAATAATTATCTTTTGATAATCTCACATAATTATCTTTTGATAATTTTTAATAATTATCCTTTGATAATTTAAATTAATTATCATTTGATAATTCTTTATATTTATCATTTTAAAATATCTCATGATTATATTTGGATAATTTCCTTTATAAATTATCTCTTGATAATTTAGTGAAATTATCCTTTTATAATCATATTTAGACAATCTTGTGAAATTGTAATTTTATAAATATTAAAATTATTTTCTTTTGATAATTTCCCAAATATTATCTCTTGATAAGTTTTTATAGATTATTCTTGATAATTTGAAGGAATTTTACAATGATAATTATTTTTGGCTATTATTATTATTATTATTTTAAAATTAACTATTTTTTCAGAATTTGAGATGTGGGACTAATATAAGAAAATAATAAAAAATAAAAAATAAAACAAAAATAGAACTGGGGAACCACACATAGGGGAGGAAGAAGTGGGGTCATTTTTGCACCTAGAACCGAAATAAGGAGATCTAACCAGGCCATCAAAGCTTCACTAAACATGCATAACATAGTTATAGGATCACACAGAATCAAATTAAATAACCCCCGATGAAAACTGAATGAATCAACTATCTCAAAACCAAAATGAAGGTATTTTTTCTTAATGGATGGGGTATATGAATAAATAATGATAATACCCTTAATATAGTAACATTAAAGTATATAAATTGTATTAATATCTTAATATTAGTGTGTGTAGAATTATTTTAAGAAATACAATTAAGAAGAAAAGGTAAGTAGTTGATAATACTCATGTCATGAACTTTAATTTTCCTTGTTAGTATCCTTGGAAATGAATTCCTTATGATAACTAATGGTGACCAGAAGCTTTTGTATGTGGGATAGGCTTATGGGATGATAAAAATGATGTATTTTTAATGAGAAATTATAATTATATTTTATTCTTGAAGTGGTGAAACTTTTACCCATTTATATGTTAATAAAAGGGTATTTTTGGGAGTAACCCTTACATTTTCAATAATGTAAGGTTACTATTCAAGTTAAAAAGGACACAAAATGGAAAAAATAGGGGCGTAAAATGATTTTAGGTCAAAAATAACCTCAAAATCTCCTTTTTTAGAGAACATTGCGTATTTTAGGACTTTTTTTCTAATTTTTAAGATTTACCCTAATTTACTTTTACCTTGGTGATTACTTTTTAACCTAAGTAATTAAATTTAATGAAAAAGATTAAGATTGAAAATTTTACCTAATTCGATAATTATATTCTCAAATTTGGAAATAATTTTATAAAATAAAAATTCTAAAGGTGTGAAAATTTAATTTTACAATAAATACACTAAATCTCATAAGAACAGTTTTTAGATAAATAACATTTTTAAGATATAAATTTATACATAATATAAAATTATTTTGGATAATTATTTTTATAACATAAATTGATTTATTATAAAAAAATAAAGGATATGGCGCTTTCAAGGAAATCTAAAACCAAATCTCCCTTGAAAATACTTAATTCAAAGAAAAGATCAAAAGTTGTGTTTTTGTTAAAGTAAAATTTTAATTAGTTATAAAAATGATGGACATAGGATTTTTTAATATCAATAAATATTTTAAAATACATATTTTTATTCCATAAATTCATATTTGTTTACTTAATTTTTTTTTCTAAACTTCTATGTCATTCTTATAAAATGATAAATTCATAAAAATTACAAGTTCATAGAAAAAATATTTTTCTACTAAAAATTGACCTTTTCAAGAAAATTTAAAAAACTCATAATAAGCTAATTTTGAAAAGATGATTTCAAAATGAAGTTAGTTTGGTCAATTTAATATTTTAAATTTTAACTTTTAAATAAATCCTTGAATAAAGGCTAATTTTGAGATTGATATTCCAGTATATGGTGTTTAATCACTATAATAGGGTCTCAGGTATTACCACGAGAGTGGGAAATAAAAGAAATAACTTCTTCACCTTCTTCTATATGTTCAATTTATCGTACAGGATTTGATTCGATTTAGGATTAATATTTCACTGAATCAACACTGGAACTCCAAGTCAAAACTTTAAGAGATTTCATAACTCTCTTCTTGTATTTCAACCTCTTTTTATAGATTGGAAAATACAGTATTATATGAACATTTTATTACATTCATAGCATGTCACAATGAGTGACTAAATTTGATCTTTCTTTTTTGAACATTGGGATGATTTATTCTTATTTAAAATTTGGTTAATCTTTTGGAAATGTTTTTCAATTTAACCTTCTTCATTGATGCCACTTCTTGATTAATTATCATCTTTGATAGATTTAAAAGATATGTTATTATTGATTTTCTCAGATTACATTACCTCTTTTACCTCTTGTATTTTCATGGTGATCATATATTCAAGGATGGATCCGATGAGATCTTAGACTGTTAAATTTTTTATATCTTTTTCTTCTTTGATAGTCATCACTTTGGGAGCCCATGAACTTGGTAAAACCATAGGATTTTCTTCATGGGTATTTTTGTGGAAAATCATAACTAAAATACATTTTTCATTGAAAATTTCAATAATGTGAGTAAACATTCTCAAAATGGATTAATTAGAATGCATAGAAAAACTTTCAAAAACTTGACTATACATATCTAATATAGTGAATTTAATTTTATTATTTCTTTCATGATAAAATTCTAAAAATATATAAATTTCATGGGTAGTTCTAAAATTATATATTCTATTTAATTAATTTTAATCTTAACCATAAAACATGGTATTCCTATATTTTCTATATAAATCAAAATATTAAATGTATTTTGGATTCTATTTATCTTTGGGTTTGGTTGTAAGTGTATAATCGTTCGTAAAATTTTTCCAAACATGCTATCTAAGGCTTCTAAGAAAAATGGACATAAGATTTTTCCAATAGGAATAATTTAATCCATAAAAGAAAGGTGAATGATTATAAGGACTAGATTCCATCAAAAATCCATACATTGAAACTAATTAGAGTTTTGAAAATAAAAACAATTTTGAAAATAAGATATTTTGATAAGAACACAAAGTTGTTGAGTTAGAAGTTATACTTATTACTTTTCCATTTCTTTTATTTTGTAAATCAAGAACACTTTCTTAATACATGATTAGTAACTTTTCATATCCAAAGTGTTTCAGAATTTTTTTGTAGAAACAAATTTATTTTACCATATTTATAATAATCTCTTTTGTATTATAGTATAAACTTTTTTTTCTTCATATTCACCTTTATTAGATCACGTGTTAGGATTTATGTCTTGTTTATCATACTAAAAAATTGTTAAACATCATACTGATACCGGTACCGATAATATCTCACCAATACTCATCAACATTATCATATTAATATTGTTAAGAAAGTCCATTAGACTGACTTAATTTTATAATCATATTTGGAAGACTTATTTTGAAAGCAAGGATATTTTTTACACTGTAATAGTGTAAACTAATACGATGTTGTAAATTTAGTTATGCCAAATCATTATGAGTTGTCAAGTTCTTGGTGTCTAAGTAGTTGTGACAAACTCAAAGATATATTATCATTGGGATAGAAATATAATCATTGGGAAGATGCCTGTAAATACAGATTCATTTGAATATTTTAAAGCTATAAAGGTCGATTGATTTCATATTCAATTTCTCTTTGTGTGAGAGATCTGAATATTTCTTAGTGTGAACATCTTATTCCTAGTCTTTGTAATTATTTAGAGTTTTTTAGTTCTAAGGAAACCTTGTCAAGTTGTCTCCTTAAGACCTTTTTCATTGTAATAGGCGTCTTCTCATCATAATGATCAAGGGATTCTGATGATAGGAAGACTTATAATTATATCCATCAGATTGTGGGATACCGGGGATATGTGGATAAAGAATTTGATCATCGTATCAAGGGATTCCTTGGATAGGAAGATAGATCCATTCTGATCATCGTATTGAGGGCTTCCCTGGTAAGGGTAGACAAACTTTCTTGTAATTATAAAAAAATGGATACCTTTAATCTGGTTTATAGACAACCTTTCTCTTAAGGTTATAAGAGGATTAGTTTTTTAATATCTTATAAGTCATTCTTATAATTTTTAGCTATTGTATAACTTGTTTCTTATAAGTTTTATATTCTACTACAAATATAATAGAAAGTGAAACATCATATTCAACTTTCTATTTTGTTTATTTTATTTTTACCTATTTTATATGATAAAAAAACATTTTTTAATTAGATCCATAGTTATATCAATCTTTTACACTATAATTTAATAATATATATTCTGAATATGATTTTATGATTACAATCATCAGACTGAGGGCCAAGTCTGATAATATACTTTAAGAGTTTTTTTATTGTTTAGTTTAGTTTTCTTAAACTAAGTTTTTAAAACTACATTTCAACCCCCTATAAGTATTTTAATTAAAATAATATTCTTATTCTAATTAGTATTAGTTCTATAATACTAATCCAATGCTTGGAATTATAGTAGGTCTCCACTACTAATATACATGTTAAAGTTTTGACTGTATTTACTATTGTAAGTTTTCATAAAGTTTTGTTATAAACTTTTTGTTTATAAAACTTTTGTTACACTAACATGTTTTGTGGAAAATAATATTTATATTTGTTTTTAAATATAGTAGGAATAAATGTTGGATCCATAAAAAATTTTAATCCCAAAAGACCTCCTATTTTTTATGGTTCTGACTATGAGTACTGGAGGGATAGGATAAAAAAATTATTATTAACAATGTGGTTAATAACTTTTTCATATTTACTAGAGATTATAAATTTTTTGATAAGGATGTTATATCATTTACTCATTAATAAGAAAAATAATATAAATTAAATTATAGAGTTATAAATACTTTTTTTTTCAATGATAAGAAGAATATATAGTCAAATATCATCTTATGAAGCCACAAAAAGTATCTAGAAAAATACTAAAGTAAAATATTTTTTGAACTTAAAAGGTTGTATATACCATAAGATCTATGTTAAGAGGATACTTTCAAGACTTTTACTTCTTACCAGGTGAATCAGTTGCAAATATTTATCAGATATTCATCATAATTATTAATAGTTTACAATTTATTGGTGAGAAAGGTCTTGAAGATGAGATACTTGTTGAAAAGATAATATATATCATTCCCAATGAGTGTTAATCAAAGAGAACAATTATTTATGAGACAATGAAGCTAAATAATCTTAATCTTTAGGATGTTATAGGAACTCTTATGCATTATGAGTCAAGATTAAAAAGAGATTCTTAAAAAAGGAAAAATGGAGGAGTTTCTTTTACTACTACTACCTTACATCCTAAATTCCAATCTACTGAGAAATTTATTAAGAGTTCAATAAATAAGAAAGTGGTCATTAAATATGATTCAAGTGTTTCTAAACATTATTAAAATGAATTAGAAAACTTTTCCAAAATTATGAATAAAATAGTCAACAATAAATATTTCCAATACCAATAAAAGAAAGGTAATAAGGAAAGAAGTGACAATAAAGATGAAATTAATTGTTATGAATGAAAGAAATATGAACACATCAGACTAGATTATCCAAATATAAATAGGAAATATAGAAATCATAATAATTTTTAAAGAAATACCAAGAAATATTACAAATATAATAGTAATAAATTTCTAAAAGCTACTGACAATTGGAGTTCTAGTAAAGGTGACTATTTTGAGATTTCATCTGAGAATGAACGTTCTAGTTAAACTAGCATAGGTCTTTTCTCTAATGTACCTAAAGTAAATAAATGCTTCTTGTCTAAGTTATGAACTGATGAGAACCTTACCAACACTTCCTCAAGTGAAAACTATCCTGGTGAGAAAAAATATACATCCTTGGATGAAGAATATTTCTCATCCATTGAAGAGAATACTCTTCCTTTTTATGAATAAGTTTCCAAATTTTATAAATTTCTTGAAAATAAAAATTTTATTTAAAAAAACATGATAATTATAAGGAAAAACTTATTGAGTATGATTCAACAAAAAATGATTTAAAAAATGAAATATCATATCATTCAAAAGTTCTTCATAAAAATATTTATAAGAAAGAAAATCATTCCAAAGATTTTGGAAAAGTAATTTCTGAGAAAAATATTTTAGAAATTAAAAATACTTCTAAAACTAATACTAATGAGGATAACTATTTAGTTGTAAAACTAAAATCTAGAATATCAAGTTTGAGAAAACTTTTTTCAAACTTTACCACTGGAAAGGAAAGTTTTGATAAAATGTATAAATAAATTTGTCCTCATGGTAATGGTTCTGGAATGGGTTTTACTTATAAAAAATAGTTTTTAGTAACAATTTATTTGTTCCTAAGAATTACCCTTTTATACTAAATTTCAATATAGTGTTCATTGGAAAAATAATTTTTCCTCAAATAAATTTAAATCCCAAGGATTTCAAGAAGCCTATTTTTCTAAACAAATATCGATTCTTAATGTTTTGTTTTCTAATGTTAATGGAACCAATAAGGTTTGGGTGCTGAAAAGATAATAATTTTGTTTTTAGGAAAAAAAATATAGTTCCAAAAACAAGAATACATGGTAGATAGATAGTGTATTTTCTAGGAACATGACTAGAAAAAAAATATTTATTTCAGAATATTATTAAAATGAAAGGTGTTAAAGTAACTTTTGGAGATAATTCTCAATAATAAATTATCAGTATAGGTAATATTATTATTCTTGGAAAAGAACTTATTTTAAATGTTTTTTTAAAGGTCTTAAGCACAACCTTATTGTAACACCCCAAGATTTCATAGTGTGTTATTTCTTCAAAATAATTCAATAACTTGTACTACACGCAACACCGAGTTCAAGCGCACCATGACTTACCAAACAAGCCGTTCAAAAAAGCTTATGAATAGTATTAACTAAATTTTAAACTTTATATAATCCTT
This sequence comes from Viscum album, assembly GCA_963277665.1. Lineage (NCBI taxonomy): Eukaryota > Viridiplantae > Streptophyta > Magnoliopsida > Santalales > Viscaceae > Viscum > Viscum album. The sequence goes on from OY728129.1 coordinate 945,260,942, forward strand.
ATAATTTTAGAATCCATATTATGAGTTTCTTAGACATAATGTAAGAACAAATTCATCTTCAGTATTGTAGTTTTACCAACTTTTAATAGAGAACCCTTTTTAAATAAAATATTTTAAACTTTTTGACTAAATGGGGACATCAAAAAATTTAAAATAAAACATCCCAAGCTTCCACGGTACGCTTTCCTTTGAATAAAACAGTAGCGTGTGTTGTACGCAACTTCGAGTTTTAACACACACCACAACCGATCAAACTAGCCGTTATGAATAGTAATACTTAATTTTTTGAAATTATATATATTTTATATTTCAAAATGGACTTCATTTTTGGATTCGGAATATCAAATTTAGCCTAAGATGAAATTTTGGTACTTTTCGGATAACTTTCATATTTTGATGAATAGTAAAAATTACTAAATTTTAATTAAAAACAACTTTTTTAATCAAAATAATTAATAGTGATAAATTATGAATTTGAGTGGTTTTAAAGTATATTTAGAATATATTTTTACCATTTAATATAATTTTGGTCATTGGACATAATTTTACAATTAAACCGAACATAAACAAGTGTCAATCTTTTGATAGTTATTATCTCTTAAAAACACGCTTTTTGTTTTGACAGCGGGAATTAATTTTAAATTAATTTCTGCCACTTATGTGTTTTGAATTTAGAAAAATGGATTCCATATTTGGAATCAGGATGTTCAAATTGTGTAAATAGGTAAATTTTATTTTTAGACATTTTGAATAATTATTGCGGTAAATATTTTATTTACCATGGTTAAGGGTAAATCCGGTAAATAAGGGTTAAAAAATAATATTATAATAATACTAAATTACCCTAAAACGTGTCTTAACCCTATTGGTTGATACATGGTCGACCATGGGCATCTTTGGGTCAATTTCGGGACTCCATTGATCCACTTGTAAGTGATAATGACACTTTATTTTAATTAAGTTAAAATGAATACAAAAATGGCATAAGCTTACATCCTATAAAAGAACAATTTTTACATAGGGTTATACATGTTGGATTTTCGATTATAAATATTCATTAGAAAGATAAAAAGATTTCCTACATAATGATATTTTATTTATAATTTTTAGACATCAAATAATTTAAATTATTAATGACACAATAATGATGCAATGTTTACCTCATTAATAAATCATTTAAATAAATAAGATTATAATGATTAAAATATTATCTAAAACCTGTCCAATTCTTATTGGTTGATGTTATTTAGAATATGAGTCATCTTATCTTCGACCTCAATGATTTTTGGACCATTATAAACCGAATATAATTATATTATAAAGTAATACTTTCACTCTTTCCAAAAGAGCCCCTCCTCTCCCTTATAAAAGGAGACCACTTCTACTCATTCCTCACACCTCTCAAGCCACTTGGCTCGTCCAAAATCTGCCCAACTAAGCTCCCCACATCCCTCTCCTCCTCCTTGAAGCTTCCCCTTAGGCAGAAAGCATTTCAAGAAGTCCTTTGGTTCCAACCAAAGTGAGTTACCTAAATTAAAGGTAACATTTTTCTCTTAAATTATTTTCAATTATTTTGCTTCTCCAACCCCCAAACTCTTTTTATTTCCTTTCTTTTGTAACAACACCAGTATCCACAATATACTAGGATGTTGTTATAAGAATGATTCAAACTACACATTCACACAACTCCATCTAATGGATGATGAACATAATGTTTCTGTGGATGGCAAACTAACGCCTCACGAAACGATGATTGTTCAAATACATCTTACCGCCTCTCATGGTGGCCATTAGGATGGCATTGTAATTAAATATTATATTAATGATATATATTTTATATATAAGCTTCTGTAATTCCATTTTATTTCATACAATTATTCGTTTCATGTTGTATATACATACGATAATTTCATTTGAGGAAGTGCGGACTACCGCCCCCTTAAAATGATATGACTCGTTCATACCACACATGGAACGTATAAAGGATGGTGTTAATGAACTTAAGTAACATATATAAAATATTATATTTTACTGGAATAGTAATATACCTATGTATCATTTGGATTCGATTCTTTTAAAATAAAAATTAAATGGAAGTAGCATTCGTGCGTACGTACGGACTACCGTCTCCACGAACGCGATGAGATTCATTCTCCATCGTATCCATTCAAGTATAATTATCATTTGATGATTTAAAAATGATGTTTAAGGACTTGATACCATTCTGGATATGAATAATATACATCCCATTAATAACGAATATGGCTCACATAACAAAGAATGTAAAGTAAAATGAACCCGTTAACACCTGAAATGACGATAATTCTAAGATATTATTAACAAATCAATGTTAAAAGATCATATATGATATCATATTAAAGTAACTGATTCTTGTATTATTCAATAACAATTATTTCACCATTATACAAGAGGTAAACCTACCATCGAACAAGGAAAAAGTACAAAGTAAGGGATTTTCTTATCTCACTTTCAATTCCGTGAGATTTCCATTGTTCACCACTTAATTATTGCATGTGGTGTATGTGTACTGCCCATGATTGTATTCATTGTGTAATATACTTTATTTTATTGGTATTTACATCATCATGGTATGATCTTTCTTTCATGGGTTTTTGTTTCGTAAGTTACCTAATCGATAAGGGAATTTGAGATTTCAATTTCCACTCTTTTGGCTTTACGCATATTTCATTGATTATACTACCCCAAGATTATGTGTGGAATCACTATTAATTTGATTATGTCATAATTTCCACTCCCCTTCCTGTGGATATACTTTTGATACACATAATCACTCCATTGAAAATTCTCAAGTCATTGATATGAATTTGATAAGAGTAATTTTAACTCTTTCACCATTTGTTGAGTTAAACATCCAATTCGTTGGTGTTGTTTTTACAAGAATATGTGTGAATATCCTTTGATTGTTTTACACTGAATATCCAATCATATTTAGTGTATTTATATTTTTCACACATAATTATGTTGTTGATTTATCCTTAACCTAAGGATATGGCCTTTATGAGAGATTTCACTCAACTTACATTCCATTGAGACTTCGTTGTTGATATACACCAAATCACTTTTATGTGGTGTATATAATGTACTTTGACATAGTATATCATGAATTCCCTTTATTCTCATGATATTACAAAGTTTTTATTACCTCAATTATTTTCATTCAAGCGTCTCTCTTTTGGTTAGAATCTCTAACTAAAATACCATTTTTAAATGTTTTAAAGACTTATTCATCTAAATCTTTCTCATTAATGTCCATGTTTTAAAAATGGTTTTAAGGATTTATTTATATGGACATTAAAGTTTAGAAATTAAAACTCCTTTTAAAAAGTTTCAAAGTGGTATGGGACACTTTGATTCAAAAATCTATTTTTAAATGGCTTCTTGACAAATAGTGTGACTTTTAAATGTTTTCAAGAAAAGGGGGATATTTCTCTCAAATAGTTTTGATGATTATTTTCATCTATGTCAACATCCTTCATTATTCATGATTGAGGTTAATGTGATACAATACAATCTTCCATATTGTATCAAATGAGTTATATTTGACTGTGGATGTTCTATTTTTATACCATTCATGGTTTGTGGTTAAAGTATTGACATTTCGTATGCTAGTTTTAATACGAATGTTTGTTTTATGCTTAAACCTATTCATATGAGGAATGCATTGGACTTAATAAGTGACGGGTGGAGCCCGCTATAGCTCCTCGATGCATCGGTAGGTCTCATGAGACAAACTAGTGTCTTGGCACAAGGCCTTGGCAAAATCTTATTTGTAGTCTTGGCACGAGGCCTTGGCTATGTGGTTATGATAGTCTGGCATTATGCATTCCATCATTATGAAAGTGGTTATTGATATTGCATGTGATCATTAGACTAGTAGAATATCCATGTGAGTAAGAAAATGGCATTATTTCATTTTACCTTTGCCATTTTATGCTGATGTTCAAGTTTCAAAGGCTTTTGTTTTAGTTATAAATTTCCTTAAGTGTTTATGCTTATTTATGAAAGCTTCTGCTACAATGTTATCCTTACTGAGCATCCGAGCTCACCCCTTTCAATGTTTTATTTTTTTTCCAGGATTATGAAGAAGTAATTTATGAATGACCTGCAGGGATAGTATGAGGGGATATGAAGACAAGATGTTTTTTTTATGATGTAATGTAAAAATTTATGGATGTATCTAGTTATTCCAAGGCTACTAAACTAATCGGTCTTTCGAGACTTGATCTTTCTCATGATCATTCCAATGTTATGTAATAATGCACCGACTCTGGGTAACTAGGGTCGGGGCGTTACAGTTGGTATCAGAGGAAGTTTAGTACAAACCTTGGTAGCTAGATTTAGATAAACTCTGATTAGATCACGTAGACCTAAGATGAACTTTGAGGATTAGTATAAAATAACTTCCTAGAATTTTGGTATTATAGAGATTTTGTGAGTTTTCCGAGCAATACATCCCTGTCTGGATACGAGCAGGTAGAGGCGGCTCTGGCACAGATGTACCTAGGGGTAAAACCCGAAAACACCGCTTTGAGCTAGACTCGAACGGGAACTGGTGCACGACAACGGGCCTTGCTGCACTCTTGGTTACGACACTCCCGGGGGATATGCTTAGGATAATTTACATTTTCTTTACAAACCGATTTAAGTAATATATACATAAGATGAGAGTAAATGACCTTGGTTAATCCTAATATGTTTCAAATTGAGAATATGGTGACATTTTAATCTCTAAATGATTTTACGACTACTATTACTCACACAATGCTTTCTGGTTTTAGTCAATGGATGGATTCCAAGGAATTCATAGTGACTTTGAGAATGATGTACAAGGTGGGAACAGTGGTGGAAATGAGCAACAAAATGGAATGTTGATAGGCGTAAAAGATATCGTCTTTATTCCAAATCAGTTTTCCAAAAATATGATCAACAACATATATATTAACCAACTCCTAGACTCAACAAGGAAGAGAAAGGTGATAAATGATAAGATCTCCAGCAATGGAGACCATGGAGAAAAGAAACCTCAATTTTCATCATGCAGGAATTGTGGAAAGAGAAACCCAGGAAAGTGTCTCAATGGGACAACGAAATGTTTTACGTGCGGGAAGGAAGGACATAAAGTGAAGAATTGCCGAAGAAAAATGAAGAGTACTATGGAAGAAGATAAAAATGGTCCCAAGAGTCCATTTACAGTCATTTTCCGTAAATGTAGGGGACCTGGCCATTACCCGAGTGAATGTCCTATTTTATAGGATGTTTTCTTGCTCAAAGAAGAAGCTATGCGGAAATAAATGGTTGGAGAAAAATTTAAAAAGTATTAGCACTCCTTGTTGATGGGTTTACTTTGGAATAATTTTCTCTTGTATTTGTAACCCCTCAGTTTGCCATGTGAGAATGATATTTGAGGAATAATTGTCTCTTCTCTTGTGGATATAGGTATAAATAACCATTTGGTTTTATATGATCATTGGGGTTTGAGAAAATGATAAGTTATTATAATTTGGGATGAAAATGCAAAGTATGATATGACATTTGTGGTTAAATTATGTTATTTTGAAAAATTTATCTCATTTTGGTAATATTATAGAATATAGTTTTTGAAAAAGGACAACACGTAGACCGTGTGACAACCCGTCGCGTCGGACAAAGCTGTGGGAATCGAACCCACAACCAAAGTGCGATTGGGATTTATCGCCTACCACTGGACTACGTGAAGTCCCTGGTTAGTATGACTTTTTTTTTTTGTTAAATGATTTTATTGATCAATAATAAGATGATTTGGGTTCTTATGTCTTATCAAATGAATACCCTTGGTATAGGAAAATGATTTGGTGATTAAGTGATAAATGTTATTTTGGAAGATGTTCGTTTTGTTAGGAACACTATATGCCCAAGGAAAATAGAATACAATGAGGTTTCATTTGTAGAGTAATGGTGGATTTTTATCTACATTTTTATTGTTGATTTATAGTGATTTGGGTTATTTATGGAAATTATTAACCTATAACAGAGAATATGTGATGATGTTAATTACTTTTAAGTATGTGACTTTAAGAGTATTTGATGTCATTTGGAGATACAATGTAACATGGGAGACTACATAATCAAATTCTTCTATGTTTTGGGTTTCAATATTAGTTTGGATTATATTAAAGGATTTTAAGGACAATTGGTTATTGAATGGTATCTATTTAACTTTGGGGTATTGTTGGTTTAATTTTAGAAATTAAGATTAGTGCATATTTACCTCAATGGATATCCTTTTGGGGGATCATTAGATCATTCACTAACCATTTTGGTTTTGATTAATCTTCAAAGACAATGTAAATATATGGTTTATCCTGCATGGATCCTGTGATTCTATAGAAGTTTATTCTAACTCTTCCAGTGTCACCAAGTCTTCTTGAATACTCATCATTTAAAAAAAATTGAGTTAGTGGTGGAAATTTATTAAAGAATGAAAATCTACTTAAAATTTAAGTATATCTCATAATGTTCTTAGTCAATATCATAAATGAATTCCTCTTCCTTATGTAATGTAACTTTAAAAAAAAATGTTGTCCTAGATGGTACCTTAAATCATCACTAATTTATGGCTTTGGGATTGTTGGCCTTTTCATAGCCATGTTCTCTACCACTCTCCATCAGATAATTGATGGTTAGATTTCTCCTCCATATCCATATTTTCCTACATGGAACCCTAGTATGTGTTATTTTCGGTAATCTTCATACTTTCCACTCTTTATTTTAAATAGAGGCCTCATTAATTCATTTTTCGATGTGGGATTTCAACTAAGATATTTTGAAATGTCAAAAATGTGTGATCCCAATACCATATATTTTGTTGAACCGATGGTACTTCAAATCATCATAGATTGATGAGTTTAAGGACCTCAATTTTATACTTGTTTGTGATTGATGACCTCAACCACTACCTATAAATATTTACATTTTTCCTCCAATTATATGTCTCTAATTGCCACCAATGTTCTCCTAATCGAGATCATAATTTGGTGGTGACCCTTTCATTTCTCTTTTCCTCATATTAAGACTAAATTTTAGTAAACCAATTTCTGATGTGGGTTTTCCCACAAATATATTTTCTATTTTCAACCTTTTATTTTCGAAGAACAATTTCAAATTGCGAGGACGCAATTTATTGAAGGAGGGGAGAATGTAACACCCCAAGATTTCATAGTGTGTTATTTCTTCAAAATAATTAAATAACTTGTACTACACGCAACACCGAGTTCAAGCGCACCATGACTTACCAAACAAGCCGTTCAAAAAATCTTATGAATAGTATTAACTAAATTTTAAACATTATATAATCCTTATAATTTTAGAATCCATATTATGAGTTTCTTAGACATAATGTAAGAACAAATTCATCTTCAGTATTGTAGTTTTACCAACTTTTAATAGTGAACACTTTTTAAATAAAATATTTTAAACTTTTTGACTAAATGGGGACATCAAAAAATTTAAAATAAAACATCCCAAGCTTCCACGGTACGCTTTCCTTTGAATAAAACAGTAGCGTGTGTTGTACGCAACTTCGAGTTTTAACACACACCACAACCGATCAAACTAGCCGTTATGAATAGTAATACTTAATTTTTTGAAATTATATATATTTTATATTTCAAAATGGACTTCATTTTTGGATTCGGAATATCAAATTTAGCCTAAGGTGAAATTTTGGTACTTTTCGGATAACTTTCATATTTTGATGAATAGTAAAAATTACTAAATTTTAATTAAAAACAACTTTTTTAATCAAAATAATTAATAGTGATAAATTATGAATTTGAGTGGTTTTAAAGTATATTTAGAATATATTTTTACCATTTAATATAATTTTGGTCATTGGACATAATTTTACAATTAAACCGAACATAAACAAGTGTCAATCTTTTGATAGTTATTATCTCTTAAAAACACGCTTTTTGTTTTGACAGCGGGAATTAATTTTAAATTAATTTCTGCCACTTATGTGTTTTGAATTTAGAAAAATGGATTCCATATTTGGAATCAGGATGTTCAAATTGTGTAAATAGGTAAATTTTATTTTTAGACATTTTGAATAATTACTGCGGTAAATATTTTATTTACCATGGTTAAGGGTAAATCCGGTAAATAAGGGTTAAAAAATAATATTATAATAATACTAAATTACCCTAAAACGTGTCTTAACCCTATTGGTTGATACATGGTCGACCATGGGCATCTTTGGGTCAATTTCGGGACCCCATTGATCCACTTGTAAGTGATAATGACACTTTATTTTAATTAAGTTAAAATGAATACAAAAATGGCATAAGCTTACATCCTTTAAAAGAACAATTTTTACATAGGGTTATACATGTTGGATTTTCGATTATAAATATTCATTAGAAAGATAAAAAGATTTCCTACATAATGATATTTTATTTATAATTTTTAGACATCAAATAATTTAAATTATTAATGACACAATAATGATGCAATGTTTACCTCATTAATAAATCATTTAAATAAATAAGATTATAATGATTAAAATATTATCTAAAACCTGTCCAATTCTTATTGGTTGATGTTATTTAGAATATGAGTCATCTTATCTTCGACCTCAATGATTTTTGGACCATTATAAACCGAATATAATTATATTATAAAGTAATACTTTCACTCTTTCCTAAAGAGCCCCTCCTCTCCCTTATAAAAGAAGACCACTTCTACTCATTCCTCACACCTCTCAAGCCACTTGGCTCGTCCAAACTCTGCCCAACTAAGCTCCCCACATCCCTCTCCTCCTCCTTGAAGCTTACCCTTAGGCAGAAAGCATTTCAAGAAGTCCTTTGGTTCCAACCAAAGTGAGTTACCTAAATTAAAGGTAACATTTTTCTCTTAAATTATTTTCAATTATTTTGCTTCTCCAACCCCCAAACTATTTTTATTTCCTTTCTTTTGTAACAACACCAGTATCCACAATATACTAGGATGTTGTTATAAGAATGATTAAAACTACACATTCACACAACTCCATCTAATGGATGATGAACATAATGTTTCTGTGGATGGCAAACTAACGCCTCACGAAACGATGATTGTTCAAATACATATTACCGCCTCTCATGGTGGCCATTAGGATGGAACTGTAATTAAATATGATATTAATGATATATATTTTATATATAAGCTTCTGTAATTCCATTTTATTTCATACAATTATTCGTTTCATGTTGTATATACATACGATAATTTCATTTGAGGAAGTGCGGACTACCGCCCCCTTAAAATGATATGACTCGTTCATACCACACATGGAACGTATAAAGGATGGTGTTAATGAACTTAAGTAACATATATAAAATATTATATTTTACTGGAATAGTAATATACCTATGTATCATTTGGATTCGATTCTTTTAAAATAAAAATTAAATGGAAGTAGCATTCGTGCGTACGTACGGACTACCGTCTCCACGAACGCGATGAGATTCATTCTCCATCGTATCCATTCAAGTATAATTATCATTTGATGATTTAAAAATGATGTTTAAGGACTTGATACCATTCTGGATATGAATAATATACATCCCATTAATAACGAATATGGCTCACATAACAAAGAATGTAAAGTAAAATGAACCCGTTAACACCTGAAATGACGATAATTCTAAGATATTATTAACAAATCAATGTTAAAAGATCATATATGATATCATATTAAAGTAACTGATTCTTGTATTATTCAATAACAATTATTTCACCATTATACAGGAGGTAAACCTACCATCGACCAAGGAAAAAGTACAAAGTAAGGGATTTTCTTATCTCACTTTCAATTCCGTGAGATTTCCATTGTTCACCACTTAATTATTGCATGTGGTGTATGTGTACTGCCCATGATTGTATTCATTGTGTAATATACTTTATTTTATTGGTATTTACATCATCATGGTATGATCTTTCTTTCATGGGTTTTTTTTTCGTAAGTTACCTAATCGATAAGGGAATTTGAGATTTCAATTTCCACTCTTTTGGCTTTACGCATATTTCATTGATTATACTACCCCAAGATTATGTGTGGAATCACTATTCATTTGATTATGTCATAATTTCCACTCCCCTTCCTGTGGATATACTTTTGATACACATAATCACTCCATTGAAAATTCTCAAGTCATTGATATGAATTTGATAAGAGTAATTTTAACTCTTTCACCATTTGTTGAGTTAAACATCCAATTCGTTGGTGTTGTTTTTACAAGAATATGTGTGAATATCCTTTGATTGTTTTACACTGAATATCCAATCATATTTAGTGTATTTATATTTTTCACACATAATTATGTTGTTGATTTATCCTTAACCTAAAGATATGGCCTTTATGAGAGATTTCATCTCAACTTACATTCCATTGAGACTTCTTTGTTGATATACACCAAATCACTTTTATGTGGTGTATATAATGTACTTTGACATAGTATATCATGAATTCCCTTTATTATCATGATATTACAAAGTTTTGATTACCTCAATTATTTTCATTCAAGTATCTCTCTTTTGGTTAGAATCTCTAACTAAAATACCATTTTTAAATGTTTTAAAGACTTATTCATCTAAATCTTTCTCATTAATGTCCATGTTTTAAAAATGGTTTTAAGGATTTATTTATATGGACATTAAAGTTTAGAAATTAAAAATCCTTTTAAAAGGTTTCAAAGTGGTATGGGACACTTTGATTCAAAAATCTATTTTTAAATGGCTTCTTGACAAATAGTGTGACTTTTAAATGTTTTCAAGAAAAGGGGGATATTTCTCTCAAATAGTTTTGATGATTATTTTCATCTATGTCAACATCCTTCATTATTCATGATTGAGGTTAATGTGATACAATACAATCTTCCATATTGTATCAAATGAGTTATATTTGACTGTGGATGTTCTATTTTTATACCATTCATGGTTTGTGGTTAAAGTATTGACATTTCGTATGCTAGTTTTAATACGAATGTTTGTTTTATGCTTAAACCTATTCATATGAGGAATGCATTGGACTTAATAAGTGACGGGTGGAGCCCGCTATAGCTCCTCGATGCATCGGAAGGTCTCATGAGACAAACTAGTGTCTTGGCACAAGGCCTTGGCAAAATCTTATTTGTAGTCTTGGCACGAGGCCTTGGCTATGTGGTTATGATAGTCTGGCATTATGCATTCCATCATTATGAAAGTGGTTATTGATATTGCATGTGATCATTCGACTAGTAGAATATCCATGTGAGTAAGTAAATGGCATTATTTCATTTTACCTTTGCCATTTTATGCTGAAGTTCAAGTTTCAAAGGCTTTTGTTTTAGTTATAAATTTCCTTAAGTGTTTATGCTTATTTATGAAAGCTTCTGCTACAATGTTATCCTTAATAAGCATCCGAGCTCACCCCTTTCAATGTTTTTTTTTTCAGGATTATGAAGAAGTAATTTATGAATGACCTGCAGGGATAGTATGAGGGGATATGAAGACAAGATGTTTTTTTTTATGATGTAATGTAAAAATTTATGGATGTATCTAGTTATTCCAAGGCTACTAAACTAATCGGTCTTTCGAGACTTGATCTTTCTCATGATCATGCCAATGTTATGTAATAATGCACCGACTCTGGGTAACTAGGGTCGGGGCGTTACACTTATAATAATAAGTCAATTATGTGATGATGGTTACCTTGTGAACTTGGTAAATGATAAAAAAAATTGAAGGATGGTTCCTTAGACGAAATGACCAAAGCACAATTATTATAAAATAAAGAAGTTACATGAGTCTAGAATATGGAAACATATTACAATACTTTTCATGAAGAGGGAGTGGATTAGCAGGTAGATCATCAATCCAGGTAATGTCTTGGTTTACTCCCTTGTTATAAAGTTTATCTATAACCATATTTTCTTCATGGTAAATATGAGTGATAATGTAGTTGATGTCAAGAAATGAGCGGGTACAATCCATCCAAAGGCTGTAATCGGCTATGTAAGATATGTCACACCATTCCAAATTTCTTTCACAATGGTAGTTGAATCACGTTCAATCAAGAGATTTTTCAAACCATAGTTCTTTTTGAAATAAACATCATGAATCATACTCTTCAGTTAAGCCTCTAGAGAAGAGGTAATTTCATAGATACCAAGAAAGCATCTGAGGATCTGACCAAGGTGATTCTTAAAGAAAGTTCCATAACCTGTTGGAACTGTATTTACTTTGTAGAAACCATACACATTTACTTTAATCTAACCATGAAAAGTATATTTCCAGAACACTTAAAAAGTGTGATGAGGTTGGGAAAAAATTCCATAAATCTGAAGACGTCATTGAATTCCAAAGTCATCAAAATTATTGTTGCAATGTCCCTTTTGCATCAATGCAGGTTTACGTATGTCAATGGGGATCTTCATCTGACCTACATTATGGTAGAATAAGTAATTTTTATGAATGGTATTATTTCTATCATACCATATCACATGATGGGTCTCAGAAATAGCAGCAAGGAAAAGGTTCTTATTTTGCTGAGAAATTTTAATTTATGCACATCTCTTTAGTTAAGAGTTGACAGAGTCAAGAATAAACCATTTGTAGTAAAAAATATCTAAAATATTGTTTTAAAAAGCATAAGTAGTGGAACAAGAAAGAAATAGATGATTAGTGTCTTCACTGTATTGATTGTAGAGTATATATTTAGAACAAAGATGAATTCCAAAAGATTGAAGGAACATGTCTGTGGAAACTCCTTAGTGAGAAAGGTTCCAAATCAGGGTGAATCTTGATGGATTTATCCAAGGTTTGTTAAAAACATTATCCAACCAAATTCACTTTCAGAATTACAAAAAAAAATTATTATAAAAAAATTTAATTAAGAATACCATTGTGAGAAGGCTCCCAAATTAAAAACTCATCAGTGTTTTAGAATGGGTAGTTGTCAATGACATGCATAATGGTTTTAGGGAGATGATAATTTTTATAATTTAACATATTTATAATTGAATAGTTGGTACACTCAGGGGTTTTATTAGGAGGAATCATAGATATTAAGGGAATGCCAGTCCAGTTATCCGACCATAAATTCATGGAGAAATCCCTAGAAACCATATATCTGAAATTATTAATAATACTGTAAAATGATTACTTAATGGATGGATAGATATAAGAGATGGGGAAATTCAAATTTCTATCCTTAAGTTTTTCAAGAAATATATTTTTGGGAAAATTAATAGAATAATATTTATTATAAAGAAGGTTCCAAGTGATTCTGGATTGAAGGGCCTTGTTAAATTACTTAAGATCTTTATACCAATACCACCCTTATTAATAGGTTTGCAAGAATTCGACCATGGGATAGACACAAGTTTTCGTTCAAGAGTTCTACCTATCCAAATAAAATTTTTGATTGAGATATTCATTTTTTTATAAGATCAATAGGCTATTTATAGACCATGATAGAGTAAACCATTTTGAAAACAATAGTAGATTTGAAAATCCATATTCTACTTTCCATAGATAGAGATTTACCTTTCCAAGAAGATAACTGATTAAGAACTCGGTCAACTATTGTAGAAAAGTAATAGGACTTGGTTCTACCACAAAAAATGGAAACTCCAAGACAATTTAAAGTAAAAAAACCTTCTATTATTCCTAATTCACTGATAATGATACATTTTCTAATAGGAAGAAAGTTTTTTCCAAATAAAATAGAGTATTTGTTTCAACTAATGGCTTGACCAGAAACCTATTCATAGTGAGAGAGGGTATTTTTGAGGTTTCAAATATTTATTTTATAACCAGGTAAGAAAAGGTTAATATCATCTGCATATAACAAGTGTGTGGGAGCATTCACATTCCTAGAAACATGAATGGGTTTGAGTTTGGTATGTTCCATAAAACGAGTGAGAAGGAAACTAAGATAGTCTTCTGCAATAGAGAAAAGAATAGAAGAGAGGGGGTCACCTTACCTTACACCTTTGGTGCATTTGAAATAGCCCCTAGGAGAGCCATTGACTAGGATGGAAAGAGAGGCTAAATTTAACAGGGTTCTGATTGTAGTGATAAATAATCACTAAAACCAAAACCTTAAAGAACCTTGAAGATAAATCTCCAGTCCATGGTATCAAAATATTTTTTAATTTCAAGTTTAATGGAAATATTACCTCCTCTATTAGCTTTGTTTAAAGTGTTGATGCACTCAAAGTCAAGATAAATGTATTCTTGTATGGATCTACTCTTAATAAATCTAAATTGGTTACAAGATACAATTTTGTCCTTAATAGTTGAAAGTATATTAGCAATGATTTTAGTTATGATTTTGAAAAGGGTGTTAATGAGAGCAATGAGCTTAAACAAATGAATCTTAAAATAATTTTCCACTTTTGGAATCAAAGAAAGAAATTGATCATTTAGACCATGAGGAAAGACGCCATTGGAGAAGAAATATTTGACAAGCATGAAAACATAAAATTGAATAATGTTCCAATAATATTGAATGAAACCATTATTAAAACTATAAAGACCTGGAGAACTATAAAGATTCAAACTAAAGATAGTTTCTTTAATTTCATGGTTGAGAGTAATTATTATAAGAGAAGTGTTATCCTCATCATTTACCACCATAAGAATGACCTCAAGTAAGAGGTATTTGTTGTTATCAAGGCCATTAAATATGGATTCAAAGTAAGAGACAATATGATTATCAATATCATATTCATTGTCCAAAATTTTGTCCCCATATTTTAAAAATGTTAGTGGTCTGAAAGCTTTCCTAACTCTTCGAAGAGAGTTGTATAACTTAGTATTTTTTTCACTATCTAATAACCATTTATCTTTAAAAGCCTGTTTCCTCATATTCTCTTTAAAGGTGAGAAAAGTGTTGAGGTTTATTAAAAGGTTTATTTTCTAAGTCGGGTAAATATTGAAATCATAACTACTGTTATTTTTTTGAAGTTGATTAATCTCATCCTCAAGAAGAAGTATGTCATTATTAATTTGTTTTTCTTTAGAACTACACCAACCTTTGAGAATTAGTTGGAGGTATTTTAATTTAATATAACAAGAAAAGGCATCATTGTAGTGTGTCATAAAAGACCATAAATTTTTTATGATATCAGTGAATTCAGCATTAGAAACCCACACATTGTTAAACCTGAAAGGTAGTGAGGGTTTCGTATTTTTTATAGATACATTGACTATAATGGTATGGTGGTCATAGTGCATCTTGTGAAGGGTGGTGTTGGAGATGGTGTCCCATTTTTCTAAAGTAGGTACATTCGTAAAGGATCTATCCAATTTGGAGGAGAACACCATATTGAAATGCCTTATATAAAAAGTATATTCTGCATCAGTAAGATTAATTTCAATAAGGTTATTGTCTTCAATATAAGTTTTAAATTATCTCATATAAATAATATCATGAAATGGTCCAATTTTATCACTTGATTTAAGAACAACATTAAATTCCCTGGTCACAAACCAAGGTGTATTAATATTACTACCTAAATAGGTAAGGTCATTCGAAAGAGGTCTTTTATCTTGGTATCTATTCTTTCCATAAAAAGAGAGTATAATAAAATAGTGCCATCAATAATAAAGTCACATGTAAATACTTTCTCAGAAACATTAAAAACATTAACATTCTGTAAAAAAGAGAGTAAGATGATCCAGAGGGATTCAACATAGGAGTAATTTTTTGTTGCACCTGTAAAAGAATAACCATGCTAGAACAAATGGGAGTACTTATAGGAAAATTAATTTTAGGATTAGCAATAGCAAACAACAATGGATGATTAGTATCAATCATTATTTTTAAAATAGTAAACTTTTCAGAGTTGGAAATACCCTCACAATTACAAAAAATAATCTTCATTTAAACCTAGATTTTGAGTTAGAACTCCCATTTTTTATTACCTAATCCCTTTTCCCTAGAATATATTCTAACCCTTTTAGAATTATTTGGGATATTATTCTACTCCTTAATTTTAAAAGTAGCAGGGGTTATTTGGATTACCTGCCTTAGTATTATCCTTGGGAGAGTCATGAAAAGAGGCATTCACAAGTGAATCTAAAAAATTATAATTAGTAATTTTAGTATGATCAACATTTTGAGTAATAAATAGATTCTCAAAGTTCACATAAATAATATTGTTATCAATAGCTTGAGAACCGCCTATATAATGGATGATAAAAGAAGGAGTAGGTGTACCTGAGTCATTTATAGTAGACTTGTCCTATTGTAAGATATTGCTCATACTCGAAGGACCTAGGCCAGCTATCTTGCTAGAATCAGCTATGTGTGTCTTTGGAATGTCTTCCAAACCCATTTGATCTTGTGTGGTCATGGAAAGATTTCCATGCTGCTTAACATCTCCGATTTCCGAAGTTGTATTGTCACTTGTTTCATCCTCCACACCAAGTGTAACAGGGCCATTCATACTAGAGGTTTTCTACCTCTAGAAGGTGCCCATAACCAAAGGTGTGGACTCACCTTTGGTTTTTTCAATGGGGATAATAGGGATTTCATCCTTGAAATCAGGTTCATTATATTTGTTGATAATAGAGCATGACACCTACTCAAAAGGGTTCACTTCATCCTCCACATCACGTGTAACAGAGGCATTAATACTGGAGGTTTTTTGCATCTGGACAGTGCCCATAACCAAAGGTGTAGACTCTCCTTTGGTTTTTCTAGTGGGGATCATAGGGATTTTGGCCTTGCAAATAGATTTGGTTCATTTCTTGATAATAGAGTATCGCACCTACTCAAAAGGGCTCATAGAGTTCTTGCAGGTACCAGCTTCTACACCCTTAAGGTATTAAAGGGATTGTTTAATAGTATCCATGACCAGATTTTTTATTTATTCTAAGAATTAGTGTTATTTAGTGACAGTATATTCTTCTTCAGCTAAATCTGCCTAGGATTTACCTAAATTATCCTCTAAGGGTGTCAAGTTATGTGTTTTTTTACCCAGATTTCATTCTTCTTTTTAGAGGTTTCACACATGTCCACCATGGGGGACTTATCTTTATTATTTTTTCTTATTTACATCTATTATTTCTCAGTTGGTTGATTAGATTATTTCCTAACCACCCTAAAATTAGAGATTGAGTGCCCAATAATATTATAAATATCACATAAGGGGGATTTTCTCTCATACTCAATTATGATTTTATTTTTATAATCATTAGCATTGAATCTAATTGTATTGGGTAGCTTTGAATCCAAATTAACTTCAACCATCACTCTCGTGTATAGACTCAATTCAACATTTAAAGTTATTTGGTCAATTTTAATTGAATATCTGATGCAAGAAACTATATCATTCAATATTTTGGGGTGTCATAAATACTAATTGAGACCATGCAATTTAACCCATATTTTTCCATGGTGTTCATATGCTTATGTCGGTTAAAGGCATAGTCCCAATCGGATAATATAAGGAAACTTGGATTAAAATTAATGTTTTCAGTATTCCACACCTTATCAATATCATCCTGTGATTTTAATAGTATATGAAAATATCCTCTTCCTATTGGTATCTGTTTCCAATCTGATGTACCCCAAAAATGTGAAATACAATGTTTTAATTCAATAAAAGGCCAACGATGATCACCTTTTAGATAGAATATACGCCTCATGATAGATAATTTTCACATTTGACCATATTTTTGTAGGGCATCGGGATCATCTTTCACCAAGAATCCTCCATTATCAAGTTTCTTAAATAGGGGGGCTTCTGCATAGTTGATTTTTGTAGATCTACACCTTTAAGAGCACCAAGGAATGAAATACCCCTATATATGTATATAGGAGAGCGGCTAGGGTTCTCCTCTATGATAGGGTCCTCCCCATGCACTTTAATATCTTCGTTTGAAACATATCATTCCCATTTTGGGTCAAAAGATGCCATTATCATAGGGATATTTTCAAGAGAAATCTAAAATCATTCCACGAATCGAAGGTTAGGGTTCTTCAAATATGTGTTCAGTGTTGCGTATAGGGAGTCTCTATCTATCTTCACTTGTAAAATGATAAATTTTTAGTACATAGTTCTAAGAATTAGGACATTATAACCTTATAAACTTATCCAAGTTAACTGAGAAAGGGATTATTAAGGATCTATCAGAACTTAGGTTTTATTCTTCAAAAGTATGTGACCCTTTTCAATATGGTAAGAAAAATTAGTCATGTTTTAAATCTATTAGTGAAGCCTCAACTTATGATGCTTTATAGTTAGTAAACATGGACTTATTTCATCCTACTCAAATTGGAAGTATTGGGGTAAAATACCATGTATATGTCTTAGTTGATGATTACACTAGATATACTTGGGATTATTTTCTAAAAAAATATGAAGCCTTCTATTATTTTAAAACTTTTTTATCCAAAGTTAAAAATTATAAAAACCTTCCCTTGATAACTATTCATTATAATCACGGTGGAGAATTTTTGAATCCTGATTTTGAAACGTTTTCTAGTAAGAAAGGTATTTAATATGACTTTTCAACTCCTATAACTCATCATAAAATGGTGTAGTTGAAAGAAGAAAAGTAATTCTTCAATAAATAACTAGAACCATGTTGATCGAATACTCAATTGCTAACCATTTTTGGCTGAAGTGGTTTGTACTTCCTGCTATACTATAAATTGAGTTTTAATTAGACCCCTTATTAATAAAACTTCTTATGAGTTGTCGACAAGCCGAAAACCAAAAACTTCTTACCTTAGAGTATTTGGTTGCAAATTATTCATCCTAAAAATGAAATATAACTTACATAATTTTTCACCCAAATCTGATGAAGGTATATTTTTAGGTTATTTGACTACTTCTAAGGCAAATAGTGTTTTTAATAAAAATTATTGTAATTTTTAGGAAACAGGTCATGTTAAGTTTGATGAAATAAATACTTTTGTTTTCAAACAACACCAACCAACATACTTGGATGTGATTTCAAAAACTAATTTTCAATCATTGTTAGAAAGTTATTCTCATAAGGATATAACTCAAGAAACTATTTATAAAGTTATTCCTTAGGAATATTTTATACCTATTACTGAAGAAAAGAATTTACAAAATCCTAAAATTCTGTTGTTTCTCAGGAATCATTCTATTTATAGTATCATTGGTGATATAGATCAACCAGTTAGGACTAGAAGTTCCTTAAGGAATGAAATTGAACATCTTTATTTCTTATGCAAATTTGAACCTAAGAATCCTAATGAGGCTTCAGGTGATTAGGATTGGATTAAGGTAGTGCAAGATGACCTCAATGAATTTGAGAGAAACAAAGTCTAGAATTTAGTTGAATAACCTAAAGAAACGTCTATATTTGGAGTAAAATGGTTTTTTAGAAACAAATGTGATGAAAATGGAATAATTTTTAGAAATAATTCTAGATTTTTTTTAAGGGTTATAATCAACGAGAAGGAATAGACAATGAAGAAACATATGTACCAGTATCTAGACTTGAATCTATTCATATACTTCTTTCCTTTTAAGCATTATTTAATTTCAAAAAAAATAAAATGGATGTAAAGTGTTATTTTCTTAATAAATATGTTCATAAGGAAGTTTATATTGAATTACCCCATAATTATGAAAATAAAAAACATCCAAAATACATTTATAAAGTTACCAAATCTTTATATGGACTTAAACAAGCCCCTAGAGCCCAGTATGATATAATAACAAGATTTTTATTATAAAATAATTTTGTCAAGGGAGATTTCGATCCAAATATATTTATAAAATAAGTAAATAAAAACATTATGATTGAAAAAAATATATTGATGAAACTGTTTTCAGATCAACTCAAAAATATTTAATAGAATCCTTTACTGATCTTATGAAATATGAGTTTCAGATGAGTATGATGGGTGAGTTAACAAATTCTCATGGTTTTCATGTTTCACAAAAACTAGAAGGAACTTTTATATCTCAAAAAAACTATATAAAAGGTCATCTTAAAAAATTTGGATATGAAAATACTAAAAGTATTAGAAATCCCATCAGTACCTCAAATACTTTAGATCTTGATAATGCTGGGAAAATGGCTGATCAAAAAAATTGATGTATGAAAGAAGGTTTACTTTACTTGACTGTTAGTCATCCAGATTTAATGTTTTTGTATTATTTTTTAAAAGATATCTAGAAAATCCAAAGTAATCTCATATAAAATCTATAAAATAAATTTTTCAAAATCTTAAGAGAACTATGGATTTGCGACTATTTTATTCTTATGGAAATGTTTTTCAATTAATAAGTTTTTTGGATGCTGACTTTGGTGGTTATAGAATGGATAAGAAAAGAACATTTGTAAGATATCATTTATAAAAGATTCATTAGTTTCTTGGTCTTGTAAGAAACAACACTCAGTAGAACTTTCCACTACTAAATCCAAATATTTGGTAGTTGGAAGTTTTTATACTCAAGTATTGTGGATGCAACACACACTCAAAAACTATGTAATGAGTTTTACAAAAACACATATACTTTGTCATAATACAAGTGTCATTTAATTACGTAAAAATTCATCATATCACTAGCATGATAAGAACATAAACATAAGACACCATTTCTTTCAGTATCACGCACTTAAAGGTGATAACATTTTACAATTTTTCCAAATTCAAGGTCAACTTGCAAAAAAATTTACAAAACCGTTACCTTATGATATATTTTAATACATTAAACTAAAGCTAGAAATGATCTAATTAAAGTAATCATTAATATCTACTCTTTTACCCATATCTTTACATTAATTTACTTCTTCTCATA
Source organism: Viscum album (assembly GCA_963277665.1). NCBI lineage: Eukaryota > Viridiplantae > Streptophyta > Magnoliopsida > Santalales > Viscaceae > Viscum > Viscum album. The sequence continues at coordinate 945,281,779 of OY728129.1, forward strand.
GGGAGAGTAAATTTGTCTTATGTTTTTTAAAACCTTTAAAATTTTCTTAAAAATTTTAATTTTTTTAAATTTTTAGTTTTCTTAAAATTTTAATCATAATGAGACTTATGGACTCATATTTATATATAAAAGTTTTGGAGCCATAATTCCAAAAAATTCTTTAAACTTTGAAAATGTTTAAAATTTCTGGACTCAGTTTTTGTTACAAAGTTTTCAGATTAAAAAATGTATTGAGTTTCTTTAATAAAACTATTATAACTACTTTTATATAAAAAAACATCACAATTATTATTCTTCAAAAACTATTATAATTTTTTTTCAATCAAAACTATCATAATCTATTTTAGTTTATAAAATCAAGAAGAATAGTTTATTTGTACTAATGGATTTCTTTACTCTGAAAGGTACTTCTCTATTCTTTTACTTTTTACATTTTCGTATTAAGATTAGTTCTTTTATTTTTGTTGTTATTATAATTTTTTATTTTAAAATAAAAACATTATTTTGTTTTAATTTATTTTTAAAAAAATTCATATCATATTCATTCTAAATATGATAAAAATGTTTAAAATCTTGAGAGTTCAATTTTTTAAAAAATATTTCTTTAGACCAATATATACCATCAGATCAAATTGGTTTTATTTTCAACCGTTGGATTTTTTTTAGAAGAACAACCAAAACCCTAAGTACTTATATAAGAAGGTACTCTCATAGTGTCCCAAATCTATTTATTCATTATTTTTCCCTGATTTTTTGTTGTCTTTAAGATAAAAAATATGAAAAATCATATTTACATTTGATTATCTGACTTAAGTTCTCCACCCAATGGAAACTTGTAAAGAAAACAATAAATTGTTTTTATTCAGGGATAGGTTAGTCGAAAGAGATTTTTATGAGAGGTATGATTCTACTTCAAAAAAATATTATATAATTCTAAAGTTGTGGGTTCGTTCTATGTAAAAAATCAAACAATGATTTTGATTTATTTTATCCGGATCTTGTTCCTGGTTTTTATGCTTCAGTAAAGTTTTTCAAGGAGGATGGGAAAAAAACTTTATTTATCAATATATGTAATGGGATATAAGATGTCATATAAGAATACTATGATCTTAGTAATAATATCCTCATAAAGGGAATTTTATTTTCCTTCACATAAACTTCCAGAAGATCTTATATATTTTAATAGGATGGAGGAAAAATATTCATGGTTTGATCATTATAAAATAGTCAGGAAAATTTCACTCCTAACTATAGATAATCGAGTTTTTTCTTTATGGACGAAAGGGTCTCTTATACTAAGGAAGGGAGGTAAAGATACCCTAAAATTTTCAAATGTTTTTTTCATTTTATTTTTAACATAAGAAAGATAGACTTTGTAAAGTTTTTTTCCTTAACCATGGAAAACATAAAGTACGAAAAAATTAAATCAAAAACCATCATGTTTTTGTCTTTCTTAATCAAGTTCATTGTCAACTATTATAATGTTTTCAAGATTACAAACAAGTCCACTCAGTTGAGGGAAAATATCTCTTTAATTGGTGAATATGTGATGAATAGGATGATATTTTTTTATGCCAAGTACAAGAAGTTTATTGATAAGGATGGTGGTACTGCATCATAGGTAAAACCATCAATAAAACAAGAAAAGTAAGAGAATAATAGGAAAAGAAAATTCATAAAATCCCCACCAAATAAATAAAAGAACCAAAATTAAGTTTCTAGTAATGTTTATGAAGAATGGATGATGAATAAATCATATAAAAACCAGGTAATCCACAGTTCGGAATCAATCCAGTAGAATCCAAGGCCTTAAGAATCCATTTTGTCTATAATTTATTAGAGAAATAAAAGAAGAAAAATTAAAATAAAAGTATGTTATATTCTAAACATTGTGAAAAATATTTTGAAAGGAGTTGATAGATCATTAGAGAATGTAGTTCCACATATTCCTAAACCGATCGGTTTAACCCAGAAGCATGATTGGACTTTCAAGAAATCACTATGATACAAGATGAAATTTCTTCTATCCCAGAAATGGAAAAAAGGAAAATTTAATGATGAGGAATCGATTTCAATAGCTTAAGAAAATACATAGGAACTTGAACTAGTGGGAAAGGTATACTTGAAAACTCTAGACAATTAGTAGAGGATATTGATAAGGCAATTGATAAAGAGTTTGAATGGAAGGATAAATAAGGAAAAGAAGGTAAAGAGGGTAAAGTAAGTGAATATGAAGTAGTCAAATAATAAGTAGAAGATGAAGAATATTAAAATAAGTAATTTGAGGAATATGAAGAGAATGGAGTGGATTAAAATGAAGATACTGATGAAAATGAGAAAATTAAATCCAAAAAATCATTAAAAGAATAATCATCAGATTTACCCTCTAAAGATGATAAATAGGAAAATCAGGAAGTTATAAAGGACGATTATTAGAAGAAGCACATTCATCATCCAAAAAGGCTGAGGATGATCAATTTTTAAAAAATAAAGATGATGAAAAATTTGATACTGATAAGGATGTTAAGATCCTTGAATTATCTAATGATAAGGAAGTGGATGAAAATGTTTCTAAAATGTTTAAAAAAGATTTTCAAAGATAGAAAATGGAAAGGGAATGAAATGGAAATCAGATCAAGTCGAATCAAACCTCCTAAAGTGAAACTAGAAGAATTAGACTCAGTCATGATAATTTCCTTTGAATGGGTTAATTATATTATTAGTACTTGAAAAGGATTTAATTAATAATCCCATATTTTCCAAATCTGTATTCTTATTGTCAGTTGATTCAAGAAATTATGATTGAGAATTTGGAATCAATCTATATTTTAATAGAAAAAGTTATTCAGCTTGAGGCTCTGTTTAACTTTTATCAAGAAATATCCCAAACTTATAGAAAGTCATGTAATCAAATAGTGTAGTGGTCTCATAAAGTAGATGCCAATATTAAATTATATGATGATAATTTTTATGATGTGAATAATATTATGAAAAAATATATTGAATCTTTCAACTAGTTATCAAAAGACATAGCAGACTGAGTAATATTTGTGGAAAGCTTCAGAGATGAAAATGTTAATCAGACTAAGGAAGTAAATGATCTGAAATGAAATATCTGATATATGAAATTGGATATAACCAGACTCAAATCTTCTAGAGATGAAATTAACTTTTTGAGAAATTAGAACAAAGAATTTTATGAGAAATATCAGACTCAAGAAGAATGACTTGTGAAGCTAGATAAAGACTGAAAATAATTCAAGAAGATGAATTATTTTATGAAAACTTTGATGAAGAAAGAGTAATTTTATTTTTAAACTCTTGTTGTATCTATTTCTATAAACTTTTTAAATGATTTTAATTCATGAATTACTGTTTTCATCGAATTATGATTTGTCTAAATGTTTTCTAATTATGCTTAGAAGACTATTCTTTCATATTTTTAGGGGTGATTTGTTAGTTCATTATATTATTTTTTATGTTTCTTTGTTTATCTAACATTTCATGAAAATTCAAAAAATTTCTCCATTCATTTTTGAAAATCATAAAGGGGGATAATTTTATAGAAAAGAGGAGTTTTTATTAAATGACAATAAGTTTTACAAAGGAGATATAATTCCTTAAAAGGGTGAATACGATCCTTAAGGGGAGATATTATTATAAGGGAGAGTTCATCATATTCAACATCATAATATCCAACATATTATGAAGAATTCTAAACTCAAGTGGATTTAGGATAATAAAGAATAGCTTTGAATATGAAGTGCATTAAATAAATGGACTGTAAGTTTTTCAAAGTTATTTTCCTTTTAATTCATGGGGTTTGTGCTTTCCAAAAAGGGGGATATTTTTGATTTAGAAGTTTTACTTCTTACTTTTCTATTTATTTTTTTTTGGAAATCACAAACACTATCTTAATACATGATTACTAACTTTTTATATCGAAATTGTTTTAGAATATTTTTATAGAACACATTATATTTTACCATACATAGAATAAGATCTTAATTATTATGAGTATAAACATTATTTTCTTAATTAAAATTATCGTAATGAGTATGTGTTTGATAAAACATTGAATTCACTATTATCAGATCATGTGTTAGACTTTCTATCTTGCTTTTCATATTGAAAATGCATTAAACATTAGATTGATACCAAAACTAATAACATCATAAAAATACTCATAAATATTATCATATTGATATCGTTAAGTAATTCCATCTGACCGACTTAAGTTTATAATTTTATTCATAAGGATTATTTCAAAAGTAAGGATATATTTTAAAATATAATAGTGTAAACCAATATGATGTCAGAAATTTAGTTATGTCAGATCGTTATGAGATTTCAAGAGTAATGTTTCCAAGTCATTATGAAAAAATCAGATAAATATAAGCATTGGGAGAAAAATATGATTGTTGGTAAGATACCTATAAATACCAGGTCATTCTAAGAGTTTGAAGCTACAATAGTTGATTGATTTCATTTTCAATTTTTTTTGTGCGATATCTCTAAATATTGTTTCGTGTGAATGTATTTTTCCTAGTATTTATAATTGTTTAGAGTTTTTTAGTTCTAATTGAACCTTGTTAGGTTGTATCTTTAAGAACTTTTTCATTGTAATATACATTTGATCATCATAAAGATCTATGGATTCTGAAGATAAGAAGATAAAGAATTCGATCCACTGGATCGATGGATACCTGGGCTAGGTAGACATAAAATCCGATCATAATATTAATGGATTCTATGGATAGAAAGATAGATCCATTCTAATCAAGGTATCGAGGGCTTCCCTAGTAAGGGAAGACATAATTTCTTTTAAGAATAAAACAATAAATTCCTTTAGTATGGTTTATATACCAACTTTCACTTAAGGTTAAAAGCGGTTTATTCCTTTAATAGCTTATAATTCATTCTTATATTTGTTATCTATTGTATAACTTGTTTCTAACAAGTTTTATATTCCACTACACATATATTATAAAGTGAAACATCATATTCTTCTTTCTGTTTTGTTTATTTTATATATACCTTTTTTATTATGATAAAAGAACTCTATTTAATCAGATCCATAGTGATATTGATATTTTACACTCAGATTTAATCGTATTGGTTCTAAATATGATTTTGTGATTATTATCATCAAACTAAGGGACAAGTCCGATAATATACTTTAAGAGTCTTTGTGTATTTTTCAGCTAAATTCTTTTAAGTTTTTAAAACTAAAATTAACCTCCCCCTCCCTCTTGTTTGTATTTCCATTACAAGCAGTTTATTACAATCATAATAAGTATTATTTCAATAATATTAATCAAAAAAATAACTCCTTTAATACCAATTATTAGTTATATTTGATGGATAGAAGGGGTGAAATGAATTTAAAAAAAATAAAGTGAAAAATGAAAATAGAAATTTTAAAATAAAAATATTTTGTTAAGTTAATGTGATTAGAGAGATTAAATCAATAGAGCAATGGATTTTATTCAAGTTATAAAGTAAATATCAAAATTAATTGGGTAATTAAGCATAAAAAAATGGTATGAATCAAATTTATTAAATTTATTAGTATCTATGATTAGAATGATTCAATTTATAGAAGTAAAGATAGGGAAAGCACAATTTGGTAAAGAGTTCAAAAATAGCACACAATATTCCCTTGTGTCTCCACCCCTAAATTAGAGAGATAGGTATTATAAAGAACTTTCCTTAGTTTTAATAAGTACCAAATAAAAAAAAATATTTGTTTTAAAGGATACCCAAGAACTACTTCCCATGGTTTTAACATTGACCTAAGATCCAAATATAGAAGGATGGTGATATAAGAGAAATATTTTATTGGATCAAACTCATTAAAAGTTTTTTCATCTATCACTATTTAATTATAGATACAATTTTGATAGAGAGAGAAAGATCAAGGTGATATCCTTTAGGATTTGGAAATGAAGGTTGGTTCTTTGAGAGGATATCTTGTAGAAATCTAGAGGTTCAGTGTTGATTTGATCAAGAGGGTGTTTCTCAAGACCATCATTGTGATTATTTCAATTTTTAAGACCCAGTCCTCCTTGAACCTCTATTTAGATCCTCTAATATGACTAGGAACATTTTGGATTTCTTCAGGCTTAGCTGGGGAATGAAAGAGCCGAGTAGATCCTTTATTGTGCACCATAAATACAACCTTGGTGAACCTATCTTGACAACACCAGATACTTGGTATCCTCTAACTAGTATTTAGTGGCCTACCTAGAGCTAATTTATTATGTAATTCCCCCACATTCTATCTGGTATGCCTCCAAAGATCAACTGGTGGTTATTCTGCATATCTGGAGATTCTGACTCACAACACCAACTAGCTGGTATAGTCTGCACAGCTCTATCTTCATTAAGGGGATCTTCCACTTCCTTGTTTAGACTTATAAGGATCTTATAGCTTCCATCCATTAATTCAATGATTTCATTAATATTATTAAAAATATATTTAATAATTATTTAAATACTTCAAAAGAGATATCCAAGATCATAAATATTCCATCATTTTATATTCAATATACCACTAAAACTCACTTAATAAAATCATTAGATACATAAGAAAGTGTTTATGGTCATGAAAAAAGTAATAGATAGAGAGATATGTACAAAAGGTTTTCAGTATAATGGAAGAAGAAAATGTAATGCACCTATATCCATAGGATTTCTATGTTATAAAAAATTCATAGAAAGAACACAAAAAATTCATTTCATTAAACATAGAACATCAATATAACTTTGATAAATGATCTTTTGTCTTATAAGTGATCCAATATTTTAAATAATTTTTTCACAAAATAAAGCTAAAATTAATTCAAAGTATGGAACATTATCATAGATAAAGGATCTCAAAAGATGATTTCATATTCCAAATAGAATAAATATTTTAAATAGAATGAATATTGAAAACAGAATTCATATTGAATATTATAATTCATAAAATGTTTGTATAAAAAGAATTCATATTGAATATTGCAAACAGAATGTATATTGAATATATTAATATTTCACATAAAAATAAAATAAATATTGCATATTTCATATATATATATAACAGATGTGTCATATTTAACATATTCATAATTAATATTGCATATATTCATGGTATAGTTTATATATTCTATATTTCATATATTCAAAATAAAAAAATTGCATATTTCATATATTGAGAATAAAAAATGAATATTTCATATTGGGAAGAGAATTAAAGTTTCATATACTAAAAATAAACATAATTTATATCATATATTATAAATATAATGCATATCACATAGTTTAAATATAATTCATATCACATATATTGCCACTGCATATTAACCTAGAATGAATATTGAATCTATGAATATTGAATATTAAAAAAATAATTCATATTACATGTATTCATATTTAATATTAATATAGGATCCATATTTCGTATTTCAAATATTCATATCACATATTTAACATAGTATTCATATTATATATTAAAAACAAAATGAACATTGCATATATTCATAATAAAAAATGCCTATTGAATATTAAAAATAGAATAAATGTTGTCCGTATTCATATTACATGTATTGCTATAGTAATAAGGGGATTCATATTGAAATTTCACCTTTTAGAAGAACTTAAAATTAATATAGATAATATATATCATTATAATCATATGTTCATTTACAGAAAAAATAACAATGAAAGTAAAAAAAATAAATTCCAGGTTGAACAATATAATAGGTTGAGTATGTACTATAATATTGAAAAAACTATGAGAATCTTTTCATATTACAAATAGAATGAATATATTGTAAGTCATAAAACAAATTTATATTGAAAACAAAATTCATATCAATTTTTATATTTCATAAAATTCTTGTAAAAATAGAATGCATAATGAATATTGCATATAGAATTAGTATTTCATATATTAATATTGAATAATGTAATAACATGAATATTTCATATTTCATATATACAAAACAAAAATATAATATTGTATATATTTACAATTTTTATTTCATATAACATATATTAATAATTTATATTTCATATTCCATATTTTATATGTTCATAAAAAACAGAATGCATATAACATATATTGAGAATAAAGAAATGGAAAATACATTATACCTTTAATAACTATATATACAAGAAAGTAAAAAATTATTAGTAGTAGAGAAACAATTAAAAAATATAATTACTTATTAAACTATCAACCTAACACTATACCAAAGAGCTTTTGGATGTTTTAAACATATTTGATGATGATAATATTGAACCAAATTGAATATAGATGCACATAAAAACCCATTTGAAACCATCAATATACCAATTATATTGTTATATAGAAATATAAAAGACCATTAAGTTAAATGTACACATTAAAATTTTAGCCAATATTGGAATAGGAATATAACAAATTTTGAAAACAAGAAAGAGTGTAGAATAAATATTCCACTCACACAAATGTTTATATTTCAAAAAACCATATTTGTGGGTATTCTAAAAAATGTTAGATAAGAAAGTAAAATTACAAAAAATATGTGCCTAAATTTTGAAAATTGATAAGGGATAACAAAAATATAGTAGTATTGTGAATATTTTCCAGGAAAAGAACAAAGATATAATAAGTTTATGAGTAGTTATAGATAACATACCATGGAATATGATTCATGGGTTCCTACTTATAATGAAAAACTTGTACTAAAATTGACATGGTTGGCTACAAATATATGAGTAGGCGTCAATGAATTAGGGAGAGTTTTTATTTTAATAGACCTATAAATTTGGAGATTTGATATTGAGGAATGGTTAATTAGGGAGTTATGGAATAGGGAAAATTAATTTAAAATATGGGAGAGTGGTGTGGATGGAAAAACATTGTAATCATGAAATAAATAGGAGGCAGGGAGGTGTGAGGTGAATACGAGTGATGAGAGTGGTTTCGGTGGAAGATAGGGTTTCATGAGTGTATACAGAGGAGAAGAAAGTGGTGGAACACAATGGGAAATTATGGGGTGTGGTTTTGGAGGTAAAATATTAAATTATAGAATAGAACATGGGGGTTCTTACTTCAGAATTAATGTTCTCATGAATACATTTTATTTGTTGTCAATAAGTTGATATTATAATATATGGATAAATTTTTAATATTTATTGGGAATATATGAATATTTAAGAGTGTAATTGTTATTGTATATGGAAAATAAATAATAAAGATGTTGGAATATTTTCTTAAAGAACTTTTGTTTCCATATTTAGGAAGCCTACAAATGTTATTAGTGATGTGATTCTCTTTAAGGGAATGAAAATTATTGATAATGAAAGAATTTTCTATAATATTTTATAGAAGATGTAGATTTACATCTAGTTGAGGAGTTTTAATAATTAATATCAAGGAGTAAAAATTCTAGTTGATGTTGTTTAATATCATATGTGTAACATCCAAGTTAAATAAAGAATATAACATTTTCATATTTATTAATATTTGTGAATTAAATATTAATTTTACCTTAAAGGGGATTCTATGTTCGATGTCATACTCAATACGCAACAATCGGTTTCTTTAAAATCTTACATTGCACACAACGTTGAGTTATACTGAAAAATAATATAATATTATTTTTATTTTTAATGGTAGTTAACACATGGTTGTTGTATTGGTGGGAATGAATATGACTAACTAAAATATTATTATATATGTTTGTTAAATGTTTTTACATTTATACAATAAAAGTTAGAGGCTTAAAATGTAACACCCCAAACTTCCACGGTACGCTTCTCTTTCAATAATGCAATAGCTTGCATTGTACGCAAGTTCGAGATTCTAACACACTGCGACCAATCAAAGTAGCCGTTATAAATATTAATACCCACTTTTTGAAATTATATAAATTTTATATTTCAAAATGGACCTCATTTTTGTATTCGGAATATCAAAATTTTCCTAAGTTTAATTTTTTGTAATTTTCTCAGAACTTCGAATTTTCTATGAATAGGAAAAATACATAAAAAGAATTTTTTTAATCAAAATAATTTATAGTGAATAATTATACTATTAAATGGTTTTAAAGTATAATTAGAATATATTTTTACCATTTTATCCAATGGTGGTCATTAGAATTAATTTCACTTTGAAATTGGACATAAATAATTGTCAATCTTTTGATATATATTTTTTCTTAAAAACACGCTATTTGTTGTGACAGCGGAAATTAATTATTAAATTAATTAATTCAAGTTATATGTTTTTAATTTTGTAAAATAGGCATAATTTTTGAATTAGGAATATCAAATATATCTTAAGGTGAATTTTTGGTATTTTTATGAAAAACTTCAATTTTTGTTGAATAGTGAAACCACTAAGTGGTAGTTAAAAACTAATTTTTTGTTTCAATGAAACTTTACCACTTCTACGAATTGAATTTCAAAAATCCAACATATATGGTTGTCATTAGTAAGTAAAAATTGGTTCAATGGGATGAAAATAATTTTTGGTGAATAGTAACTTTTAAGTTTTATTAATCGCGATTAAAGGTAATTAGTGTAAGTTAAGGTAAATATAATGTTATAATAATATGAAATTACCTTTACACTTGTCCTACCCTTATTGGGTAAGTAATTTCTGACCAAGAAAATCCATGGTTCAACTTGGGGACCCCATGGAGCCACTTGGGTAAGAAAATGACATTAATAACTTTTTATTTAAAGTAAAAATAAAATTGTCACAAACATGTGTCATTCTACTAAAACAATTATTAAATGGGGTAATATAAGTTAAATTTTCAACTATAAATATTCATTGGAAATATAAAATTATTTCCTACATCATGTTAATTTTTTTATAATTTTTAGATATTAAATAAATTAAATTTTTTATGACACCATGATGATGCAGCGATTACCTCATTAATTAACAATTTAAATAAAATGAAATGATAATATAAAATCTAAGACTTACACTTGTCAAAAACCTATTGGATGAGTAGATTTAGAACCCTTATCACCTTATCCTTGAAATATATAATTGTGTGACCTTTAAAATCCGAAACTAATTATATAATAATGTAACATTTCATGACTTTCCAAGAGTGCCCCTCTTCTCCTCTTATAAAAGGCCCCCACCTCTACCACCTTATTCACACCTTCAAATACATTTTTCTCGGCCAAAATCTACCCAAAAACTCTCTCAACTTCCCTCTATTGATCCTATAAGCCTCACTTTGGGTAGAAGTCTTCCCAATGAATCCTTTGGCTCAAATCAAAAAGAGTTACCCGATTTTAAGGTAATGTCTTCTCTTATATTCTTTTGTTTTATTTTGCTTCTCCAACCCCTTAAACTCTTTTTATTACTTTATTTTGTAAAAACACCAGTATATTCAATATACTATGATGATTTTATGAGAAGGATTTTATTTACACTTACACACACCTTCGTCTAATGGTTAAAAAACATACTGTTTCTGTGGGTGGCGAATTACTGCCTCACGAAACTATGATTGTTCAATATTCTTTTAACACCTCTCATGGTGGCCATTAAGATCTCACTATATTTATATATGATATATATTATGTTTATGTTTTCCTTATACTTCTGTATTTTTAATCTATGTCATGCCTTTATGATTTCCATTATGGGTAAACGCGATAATTTCATTTTAGGAAGTGCGGACTACCGCCCCCTCAAAGTGATTTGAATCGTTAATGCCATATGTGGGACATGTAAAGGATGGAGTAAATTATATTATATATGATATTATACTGGAATTATAATATACCTTTATATCATTATGATTTCATTCCATTAAATACGAAATAGAAATGAAAGTAGTGTTCATGCGTACGTACGGCTTACCGTCTCCATGAACGGTGCATTTCATTTCTTACCTCTAAATGTTATGTAATATTATAAATGCATATATATACTGGATATATATTATATATTTGATATCTACATCATGAATATAATTCTGAATATAATGGATATTTTACCACATGACCAACTTGTAATTATAAGAAGTTTATTTTTCACTCAAGTACCAAAGATCGACAAAATGACCGTTATTAACTTAAATAATTACACAATGTTCATAACATGGTAATAAGTGATATAAAAGGAATAATTAACTTGAAAAAGGTTCTTAAGAAATTATAAATTAACTCTATTTTATTATTCAGGAGTTTACAGAACGATCGAGTCAAGTCGGACACGATGTAAGGGACTTCATCTCAATCTCCTTTCATTGAGGCATATTTTGTTTTATACACGACTTTCCTTTATACGGTGTATAAACCCCTTTGACTTTTACTTTTATTCAAAAGGAATCTTTTTATAAGAATCATTTTTACTAAACAAAAAATGGAATGTTTTGTCTTATGTATGTGGCGACAACGACTTCTCTGCCGTCGTGACCATTATTTGAGTTTCGGCTTCCTCTACAAGACATAACTTTTTTTTAATGAAAAATAAATACCAAGTTTTAATTTTATTTTATTTTGTTATTGAAAATGGTTTTGATAATTTTTTTATTATATAAATTTGTTGTATTAATATCTTGTGATTAAAATGTGGAAATGTTATGTTTCCTTTATGCATGTTTTATGTGATACGATTATGTTATGGTTTATGATATGTTTAAACATGTTCATATGAGGAATGCATTGGACTTAATAAGTGATGGGTGGAGCCCGCTATAGCTCCTCGATGCATCGGTAGCTCTCATGAGACAAACTAGTGTCTTGGCACGAGGCCTTGACAAAATATTATTTGTAGTCTTGGTACGAGGCCTTGGCTACGTGGTTATGATAGTCTGGCATTATGCATTCCATCATTATGAAAGTGGTTATTGATATTGCATGTGATTATTCAACCAGTAGAATATCCATGTGAATAAGTAAATGGCATTATTTCCTTCTACCTTTGCCATATTATGTTGAAGTTCAAGTTTAAAAGGCTTTTGTTTACTTATACATTACCTTAAATGTTTATGTATATTTATGAAAGCTTCTGCTATATTGTTATCCTTAGTGAGCATCTGAGCTCACCCCTTTCTATGTTTTATTTTTTCCAGGATGTGAAGAAAAATATTTTATGACTAGCCTACAGGGATAGTCTGAAGGGGATATGAGTTTGAACTATGGAGACTATGTTATTATAGTTTTTCACTTTATTATGTATTGTAACATTTATGAATGTATCTAGTGTTTCCAAGGCTACTAAACTAATCGGTCTTTCGAGACTTGATCTTTTGTGATCATTCCAATGTTATGTAATAATGCACCGACTCTGGGTAACTGGGGTCGGGGCGTTATAGTTGGTATCAGAGGCATTTTAGTACTAACCTTGGAAGCTAGATTTAGAAAAACACTGATTAGAGCACATAGCCCTAAGATAGACTTTGAAGATCAGTATAGAAGAACTTCTAGAATTTTGGTATTGTAGAGATTTTATGAGTTTTCCAAGAAATACATCCCTGTCTGGATATGAGCAGGTAGAGGCAGCTCTGGCACAGATGTACCTAAGGGTAAAACCTGAAAACACCGCTTGAGCTAGACTCAAATGGGAACTGGTGAATGACAATGGGCCGTGCTGCACTCTTGGTTACGATACTCCCAGGGGATATGCTTAGGATAATTCCCATTTTCTTTACAAACCATTATGAAGGGTTTATGATTATATACTTCCTCAAAGAAAACATTTTTATGATTATGGATTATATCCATAAATAGTTCAATTTATGTTAAGTGTTTTTTAAGTTTGTTATTATGTATTTCGATTCATAAACTAATCTAGTTTATGACATTGTTTAAAAATGGCACCTAGGGGAAGGAATGGAAACTGTATCAATGCATGATCTCTATGTAGGGATTTCCCTCCTGCTCAAGATAATTATAATGGAGTTGGTGATACAACTGGTGCTGATCAGCTTATCACCATACTGGGGAAACTCACTCAGGTTATGAATAATAACCTTACTCATATGGAGCACCCTGATCCGCAACATGGAGGATCAATGTTAGACTGCTTCATGAGGAAACAACCACCAACATTCAATGGGAGTACAAATCCCTTAGTATCTGAGCAATTGATAAATTCCTTAGAGAAAATATTCCATGCCTTGGGGAGTAGTGAAAGGGAAAATTTCATCATGGCATTTTACCGCCTCACTGGAGATGTTGATCAATGGTGGTCATTGATTCCAAATTAAAAGGAAGATGATGAAGTATCAAATATGGAATGGAGGGAGTTCAAAGATCTTTTCTTAGAAAAATACTATCCTCATGACCATCGAGCATATATGGAAAGGCAATTTCTGAGTCTGAGACAAAAGGAGGATGAGAATATCGCAAAGTATGAGGCCAACTTTACAAGGTTAGCGAGACATGCTGCAGATTATATACGTAACCCAAGAAGTAAGATTTATCGTTTCTTTGATGGGTTAAAACCATTTCTCTGTCGAGCTTTAGTATCAAAATCCTTCTCATCATACGAATATATTGTCTCATTTGCTATCAAGAAATAAAAGGAATTCTCTAAGTCTTATGACAACAAAATAAAGCAAGAGAATAAGAGAATGGTGGAACAAGAGATAGATAATGGGAAAAAGGTAAATAAGGATTTTCCATTATGTGATAATTGTGGGAAGAATCACCCCGGTACTTGCCTAAAGGGAATGGGAGTTTGTTAAAAATGTGGATAAAGATGTCACCAGGCTCGTGATTGCAATGGAAATAAAGAGGCTATCAATATTGAATTCTACAATTGTAGGGAAATGGGGAATTATGCAAATGAATTTCCTAAGTGTCAGGGAAACTTACCTCAGAAAAGGCCAAGTGATCAAGGCCAATCTTATGCTGTTACTACAGTTGAAGTGGAATAATTAATGTATTGGTGATTTTGGACTCAAGGATTATATTCTAATTATAATAATAATGTGATATATATAAGGATTATACTGCAGTACTTGTTTTTTTCATTAAGGTTTTAATATGATGAAGGTAATCATATTTTTAGTATGTGACAGTAACAGAATCTTTACTTTGTTTGGTGAATCTGATGTTACAATTGATTTTGGAATTTAGAGACATTTTAGAGAAAGTCTGGACAGAGGTATTTTGGATAACTATAAAGGTTGGAATGGATTAAGTTGAACCTTGGATAGTATTGTTAAAACATTTCTAAATATTATTTTTTGGAATATTATAATACTATAGTTTTAGGAAAAGGACAACATGTAGGTCGGGGGATAACACGTCGCGTCGGACAAAGCTACAGGAATCGAACCCACAACTATAGTGTGATAGGACTTTATTACCTACCACTAGCCTACAGGAAGTCCCCGGTTATTACAAAATAGTTTTCCTAATCTAAATGGTATGTGTTAATATTTAGAAACTTGTACGATTAGGATAAATATAATATTTTTTAGTTCTATTACCTTTTAGAGTAAAATATGGGTTTGTGGTAAAAATTTATTAAAGAATGAAAGTCTACATGAAAAGTAAGCATATTTCCTTACGTTCTTAGTAAATCTCATAAATAAATTCCTCAACTTTATGAAAGGTAACTTAAAACAAAAATTTTGTCGGTTAACTTTTCAAACTGGGGAATCAATGACCGTTTAACCAATCACAAGTTTGTGATTTTCTTGTAGTTAACTTTCTCCTAATCTTGTTTTCTAAAACTCTCCATCAGACTTTGATGGTTTTTTCAACTCCATATCCATGTTTTCAAAGAATCCTAGTATGGGCTATCTCAGGTGACCTTTTTTACTTCTCTTTCTTTCTTTTAAAGTTATATTTTTATTAACCTTATTCTCGATATGGGTTTTCCACAAAGGTATTTTCTATTTTCAATCATTTATTTTCGAAGAACAATTTCAAATTGTGAGGACACAATTTATTGAATGAGGGAAGAATGTAACACCCCAAGATTCCACGGTACGCTTCTCTTTCAATAATGCAACAGCTTTCATTGTACGCAAGTTTGAGATTCTAACACACCGCGACCAATCAAAGTAGCCGTTATGAATAGTAATACACACTTTTTGAAATTATATAAATTTTATATTTCAAAATGGACCTCATTTTTGTATTCTGAATATTGAAATTATCCTAAGTTAAATTTTTTGTAATTTTCTGAGAACTTCTAATTTTCTATGAATATAAAAAAATACTTAAAAAAAACTTTTTTAATCAAAATAATTTATAGTGATAAATTATAATATTGAGTGGTTTTAAAGTATAATTAGAATATATTTTTACCATTTTATCCAATGGTGGTCATTATAATTAATTTTACTTTGAAATTAGACATAAACAATAGTCAATCTTTTGATGTATATTGTTTCTTAAAAACACGCTATTTATTGTGACAGCGGGAATTAATTATTAAATTAATTAATTCAAGTTATATGTTTTGAATTTTGTAAAATAGGCATCATTTTTGAATTTGGAATATCAAATATATCTTAGGGTGAATTTTTAGTATTTTTCTGAAAAACTTCAATTTTTGATGAATAGTGAAACCACTAAGTGGTAGTTAAAAAACTAATTTTTCATTTAAATGAAACTTTACCACTTATGTGAATTGAATTTAAAAAATCTTACATACATGGTTGTCATTAGTAAGTAAAATGTGCTTCAATGGGATGAAAATAATTTTTGGTGAATAGTAACTTTTAAGTTTTATTAATCGCGATTAAAGGTAATTAGTGAAGTTAAGGTAAATATAATGTTATAATAATATGAAATTACCTTTACAATTGTTCTAACCTTATTGGGTAAGTCATGGCCGACCAAGAAAATCCATGGGTCAACTTGGGTACCACATGGAGCCACTTGGGTAAGAAAATGACATTAATAACTTTTTATTTAAAGTAAAAATAAAATTGTCACAAACATGTGTTGTTTTACTAAAACAATTATTAAATGGGGTTATATAAGTTAAATTTTAGACTATAAATATTCATTGGAAATCTAATAATATTTTCTACATCATGTTAATTTTTTTATAATTTTTAGACATTAAATAAATTAAATTTTTTTATGACACCATGACGATGCAGTGATTACCTCATTAATTAATGATTTAAATAAAATGAAAAGATAATGTAAAATCTAAGACATAAACTTGTCAAAAACCTATTGGGTTATTAGATTTAGAACCCTTATCACCTTATCCTAGAAATATATAATTGTGGGACCTTTAAAATTCAAAACTTATTATATAATAATGTAACATTTCATGACTTTCCAAGAGTGCCCCTCATCTCCTCTTATAAAAGGCTCCCACCTCTACCACCTTATTCACACCTTCAAATCCATTTTTCTCGGCCAAACTCTGCCCAAATACTCTCTCAACTTCCCTCTCTTGCTCCTAGAAGCCTCACTTTGGGCATAAGTATTCCCAATGAAGCCTTTGGCTCAAATCAAAAAGAGTTACCCGATTTTATGGTAATGTCTTCTCTTATGTTCTTTTGTTTCATTTTTCTTATCCAACCCCTTAAACTCTTTTTATTTTTTTATTTTGTAAAAACACCCTTATCTTAAATATACTAGGATGTTTTTATGAGAAAGATTTTATTTACACTTACACAAACCTTCGTCTAATGGTTAAATAATATACTGTTTCTGTGGGTGACGAATTACTGTCTCACGAAACGATGATTGTTCAATATTCTTTTAACACCTATCATGGTGGCCATTAAGATTTCACTATATTTATATATGATATATATTATGTTTATTTTTTCCTTATGCTTCTTTATTTTTCATCTATGTCATACCTTTATGATTTTCATTATGGGTAAACGCGATAATTTCATTTTAGGAAGTGCGGACTACCGCCCCCTCAAAGTGATTTGAATCGTTAATGCCATATGTGGGACATGTAAAGGATCGATTAAATGATATTATATATGATATTTTACTGGAATTATAATATAACTTTATATCATTATTATTTAATTCCATTAAATACGAAATAGAAATGAAAGTAGTGTTCATGCATACATATGGCTTACCGTCTCCATGAACGGTGCATTTTATTTCTTACCTCTAAATGTTATGTAATATTATAAATGAATATATATACTGGATATATATGATATATATGATATCTACATCATGAATATAATTCTGGATATAAAGGATATTTTACCACATGAACAACTTGTAATTATAAGAAGTTTATTTTTGACTCAAGTACCAAAGATCGACAAAACGACCGTTATTAACATAAATAATTACATAATGTTCATAACATGGTAATAAGTGATGTAAAAATAATAATGAACTTGAAAATGGTTCTTAAGAAAGTAGAAATTAACTCTAGTTTATTATTCAGGAGGTTAAAGAACGATCGAGTCAAGTCGGACATGAGGTAAGGGACTTCGTCTCAATCTCCTTTCATTGAGGCATATTTTGTTTTATACACGACTTTCCTTTATATGGTGTATAAAACCCTTTGAATTTTACTTTTATTCAAAAGAAATCTTTTTATATGAAGCATTTTTACTAAACAACAAAAGGAATTTTTTGTCTTACATATGTGGCGACAATGACTTCTCTGCCAACGTGACCATTATTTGAGTTTCGGCTTCCTCTACATGCCATAACTTTTTTTAAATGAAAAATAAATACCAAGTTTTAATTTTATTTTATTTTGGTATTGAAAATGGTTTTTATAATGTTTTTATTATATAAATGTGTTGTATTGATATCTTGTGATTGAAATGTGGAAATGTTATGTTTCCTTTATGAATGTTTTATGTGATACGATTATATTGTGGTTTATGATATGTTTAAACCTGTTCATATGAGGTATGGATTGGACTTAATAAGTGACGGGTGGAGTCTGTTATAGCTCCTCTATGCATCGGTAGGTCTCATGAGAGAAACTAGTGTCTTGGCATGAGGCCTTGACAAAATCCTATTTGTAGTCTTGGCACGAGGCCTTGGCTACGTGGTTATGATAGTCTGGCATTATGCATTCCATCATTATGAAAGTGGTTATTGATATTGCATTTGATTATTAGACCATTAGAATATCCATGTGAATAAGTAAATGGAATTATTTCATTTTAATTTTTCCATATTATGCTGAAGTTCAAGTTTAAAAGGCTTTTGTTTAGTTATACATTGCCTTAAATGTTTATGTTTATTTATCAAAGCTTCTGCTATATTGTTATCCTTACTCAGCATCTGAGCTCACCCCTTTCTATGTTTTATTTTTCCCAAGATGTGAAGAAATATTTTATGACTGACCTGCAGGGATAGTCTGAAAGGGATATGAGTGTGGATTATGGAGACTATGTTATTGTAGTTTTTCACTTTATGATGTAATGCAACATTTATGAATGTATCTAGTGTTTCCAAGGCTACTAAACTAATCGGTCATTCAAGACTTTATCTTTTGTGATCATGCCAATGTTACATAATAATGCATCGACTCTGGGTAACTGGGGTCACAGCGTTATATAAAATGTGAATGAATCTAATTTTTAAGCATAAATACTTTAATATTCATTAAAAGGTCGATTTACCGCCTTTGATGGAAAATCCTCTTTAAATATAGTTTTGGTCACTTTTATATGTTCTATTTGACAAAATAAATTCTTCTTTATAATCGGGACATCAAAATTTACTTTGGGTAAATTTTTTGTATTTTTTGATAAAATTCATTTTTTAATGAATAGTAAAAAAATATTGTATTTTAATTCAAAACTGCCTTTTAATATAATATATTTATAAGGTTATATTTTCTTTTTAATTGTTTTTAAATTTTAATTATATTTTTTTTACCATTTAATTCAATTTTGGTCATTTTAACTAATTTCACTTTGAAATTGCACATAAATAGGTGTTAATCAATTAATAGTTATTATTTCATAAAAACATGCTTTTTGTTTTGACAGCAGGAATTAATTTTAAATTAATTTCTGACACTTTTTTGTTTTGAATTTGTAAAAATTTATTCAATATTTGGAATCAGGAGTTCAAAATTGTGTAAATAGGTAAATTTTATTATTATACAATATGAATATTTACTTCAGTAAAAAATTTATTTACCATGGTTAAAAAGTAAATCTAGTAATTAAGAGTAACAAAATATTGTTATAATAATATAAAATTATCCTAACATGTTTACTAATACTATTTGTTAATAACTTTCTGATCATGGGCATCCTTGGGTCGATTTTAGGATCCCATGGAGCCACTTAAGAGTGATAATGACACTTTATATTAATTAATTTAAAGTAAAGACAAAAAATGACATAAACATATATCTTTTAGTAAATAAAATTTTACATAGGTTTATATAAGTTATTTCTTCTACTATAAATATTAATTCGAAAGATAAAAATATTTCCTACATCATGTTAATTTTTTTATAATTTTTAGACATCATATAAATAAAATTATTTATGACACAATAATGATGCAGTGTTTATCTCATTAATGAATGATTTAAATAAATAAGATTATAAAGATTAAAACAATATCTAAAACCATTCCAATCATTATTGTATGATTTTATTTCGAACATGAGTCATCTTATATTTGACTTTAATAAGTTTTGGACCTTTAGAAACTAAAAATCATTATATAATAAAATAATATGTTTAAACATTCCTAAAGAGCCCCTCCTCCCCCTTATAAAACTTCCTCACTTTTAACCCATTCCTCACACTTCTCAAGCCCCTTTTCTCGTCAAAACTCTACCCAATTAATCTCCTTACATCCATATCCTCTTCCTAAAATCATTCCCCTAGAAATAATACCACTCAAGTAAACCTTTTGGTTCAAACCAAAGGGAGATACCCGATTTAAAGGTAACGTCTTCTCTTGAGTTCTTTTGTTTTATTTTACTTCTCCAACCCCCTAAAATATTTTTATTCCTTTATTTTATAAAAACACCATTATCCAAAATATACTAGGTTTTTAATGAGAATTATTCGAACTAAACTTACACACACCTTCATCTAATGGTTAAAGAACATATAGTTTCTGTGGATGGTGAACTACTGCCTCACGAAACGATGATTGTTCAGTTATCTCTGACCACATCTCATGGTGGCCATTAGGATGGAACTGTATTTATATATGATATATATTATGTTTATTTTTTTCTATACTTATATAATTTTTATTTAAAAACATACGTTTATGCTTTCCAATATGTGTAAATACTATAATTTCATTTGAGGAAGTGCGGACTACCGCCCCCTCAAGGTGATATGATTCGTTCATGACATACATAGAACGTATAAAGTATGGAATTAATGAAATAATGTAACATATATATAATAATATATTATACTAGAATTATAATATACCTATGTATCATTAATATTTCATTCCATTAAATATGAAATAGAAATGAAAGTAGCGTTCATGCATACGCACAGCTCACCGTCTCCATTAATGGTGCATTTCATTTCTTATCGTCAAATGTTATGTAATATTATAAATACATATATATACTGAATATATATGATATATATTATATCTAAATCATTAATATCATTATAGAGATAATGGAACTTTGACCACATGAACAACTTGTAATTATAAGAAGCACATTTTTGACTCAAGTACCAAATATCGACAAAACAACCTTTATTAACTTAAATGATTTAATAATGTTTATAACATGGTAATAAGTGATATAAAAGGAATAATAAACCTGAAAAATGTTATTAATCAAGTATAAATTAACTTTATTTTATTATTCATGAGATTAAAGAACGAACGGGTCAAGTCGAACATGTGGTAAGGGGTTTCTTATCTCACTTTTAATTCTGTGAGATTTCAATTGTTTGCCACTTATTTATTGAATGTGGTGTATTGTGTACTTAAATTTGATATATATTATCATGATTCTCTTTATATTCATGGTATTCTATGATTAATTATGTGGTTATTAACTTTTGGTCATACGACTCGATTGATTACAATGTGGTAAGGGGTTTTCATCTCACTTTGTATTCCCATGAGATTCATTCTATATTTTCCACTATTTCCTTTTGTGTGGTGTATGTACTTCCCATGATTGTATTATTTATTTAATATAATTTAATTTAAGTTTATTTACATCTTCATTGTATGATCCTTCTTTCATGTGGTGTATGTTTTGTAAGTTTCCAAATCGGTAAGGGAACTTTTTAACTCAATTTCCATTCCTTGGGTTAATCTTCTAATTCTTAATTATGTCATGCTATGATTATGTGTGGAATCACTATTAATTTATTTATATTGAAATTTCCACTCCCCTTTATGTGGATATACTTTTTATACACATAATCACTTCATTGATAAATTCTCAAGTCATCGATATGAACATGATAAGAGTAATTTTAACTCAATTTCCATTCATTGAGTTAAACATCCAAGTCATTCGTGTTGTTTTTACAAAAAAAATGTGTGGATGTTCTCTGATTTATTTACACTGAATATCTAATCATATTTAGTGTATTTATATTTTTCACACATTATTATGTAATTTATTTATCCTTAATCTAAGGATGCAGTTTTTATAATGGATTTTGTCTCAATTTACATTCCATTGAGACTTCATTGTTGTTAGGCACTAATTCACTCATATATGGTGTATATACTGTATTTTGGCATATTATATCATGAATACCTTTATTCTCATGATATTATAAAGTTATGATTAAATGTTATTCCTCAATTATTTGTATTCAAGTGTCTCTCATTTTGTTAAAAACTCTTTAACTAAAATATCATTTTAAATGTTTTAAAGATTTATTCTTATAAATATTTCTCATTAATTTCCATGTTTTAAAAAATGGTTTTTAGGATTTATTTACATGGAAATTAATGTTTTAAAATTTTAATTCATTTAAAAGTTTCAAATTGGTATGGTACACTTTGATTCCAAACATCTCTTTATTAAATGTTTTAAATGGTTTTGAAAATGGTTTGATAAACATTGTTTATTTCAATATCTCAAATTGATATATTATGATTGGAATGTGGAAATGTTATATATCCTTTATTATTTTGTTATGTGTTATGATTATGTTATGGTTATTGGGAATTGTTTACATATACGGGTGGTTCCGTGATAAACCCAGGGTGGGTGAGCCTGAGATAGCTCTCCAATGCATTGGGTAACGTGACAGAGGTAAACATTATTGTTTATCCTAAGTGATTTAGGGAATATAATATGATGGATATTCCAAACATAACTCCCTATGTAGCTCTGAAATCTATAATGTAAGTATGTTTTCAATTCCATAAGTTACCTTTATGATTTATGTTTTCTGTGTATTATTCAAAAATCTTGTGATTTCATGAGGTACGTTATGATCGAAAAGTATGGTTTCATTGATTTGTATTTATTGATGGGTTAATGTTTCCTTTTCTTATTTTATAACTGATAAAACACTATTTTATTTAAAGTCTTATTGATAATAAATTATATAATTTCCTCAAATTGTGTTAAATATGTTTATTTATAAAATATTTGGGATTAGATCATTCATTTGAATATTTGATGAAAATTCCAGTTTTACACTTTATAGTTCACTGTAGTATTTCGAATATAAATATTTTTATATTTATTATTTGAATTTGAAATTTTGTAACAGTGTTACTAACTTAATTATATACAACTTTTATTCAAGACACTATAGCTAAAGAGTTCATTTGGTTGTTGAAATTGGGCCATGAAGTCAAAGTTGGGCTGGGCTCGCCATAATGGAGAAGCTTCTGTATTTCGGCCATAACTCCTTCATATGGTCCTGAATTAAGCCCCAATTTGGAGAGGAGATAGAAGACACATATCCAAACATTCTATCCTTCTCGAAGTCCGGCCAATTCACGCGTTGTGGTGGTCAAATGGGCGGTTAAAGTTGGCATAAAATATTTGACCGAATTTCCAAATTCACACTTGAAACCACTTGTAACCTCTCCTCCCCTCCCTTATATAAATTGGAGTTTTTCTCATTTGGAGGGATTGGGACGTGAATTGGGAAGTTGAGGGCAGAGGATAAGTGGATCCACTCCAATTCTCCAACCATTTCAATAAGGGTAGCTCTTGAAGCAAGGATCTCTTCGACGAAGCCTTCTTCTTCTCCTTCATGTTGTAATGATTTTGTTTATGTAATAAACTTCTTTGTTCTTCTTTTATTTCTTCTCTTTTCTTCTTTTTTGTTTAAATTTATTCTTCTCTTAATCTTCCTAATTGGGCTGGAATTCTTGAGTAGAAGCGTTATTGGGTTATACCCATTTTAAACCTTTGCACATGCAAAACGCTTCTATGATGATTACGCCACCCATAGAAGAGTAGTCTTTTAGTAATCGATCTATCTTCTACCATCTTCATTTAATTATTTTGAATCAATGAGCTACTGTAATTCACTTAATATGATACATGAATTGTGTTTTTTAAATTGTAATAAACTAAGCAAGAAATTGAACAATTAACACAAAAACACGCGAGGTCGGGATTTTGTGTAAATTGTGAGAGCGCGATCTTAATCGGTAATATAAGACCACATGGGATAAATTTGTAGAGTTCAAATATAATCCCTAAACACAATTCATCCTAATTTCCAGAATGGATATGTGCCTTAATTTACCACTGACCATAAGTTAATCTTAGAACATCAATCAAAGCAGGGTGCTGCGATTGCATGTTCCGAAGTTAGCCTAGGGTTAAATTCACATCATCTTCGTGGTAAAGTTAATTCTCGTAGGGTTCAGGATTTAAAAAATTAAGGGATCATAATTAAGTAAATATTAATTTAAATGATAATGATTAATAAATGATTGAAGAGGTATAGTTATATCGATTACATCTTTTAAATATTGTCTAAACAAATATCTTTTTGTTGTGTCATTTTAATCAAACTTCATTTAAAAACAAAAAAAAACAAAAAAATACAATCTTCTTCCAGCAAACTTCTTCTAGATTCATAAACTATAAAAAAACCCACCCCATCCTTTCAAGTAGTTATTTTATTCTCTTTTATTTTATTTTTAGAATACTTCTAATAAGTTGTTAAATTCACTTCCTCCTTTGAGAGACGACCTTGGTCAGCCACTCTACTGCACCTAAGTACCCCAATTTACACTAATCATTTGAGGGCGCCCATGACAGTGCTCTTTCAAATTGGCGTCATTGCCGGGGAGGCAAGTAATTATTTCAACCAATTAGAGGTATTTATTTTATTTTACATTTTATTCTCTTCCTCTCTTCTTTCTTCCTTCTTTACCCAATCTGATTTTTCTTCTTATTCTTTTATTTTCTTCTACTTCTCTTTGGACCATCAACTCAAACTTCTCATTTTTATTTTACTATGGTCCACTTTCTTTATTTTCATTTTTATTTGATCTATGACACGAACTAATCCCGAAGATCTCTTAGATCTTGACCCTGAGATTGAACGTAGCCTTAGGGCACGAATCAGACATTCTCAATCTACGGGAAGTTTCAATATTCAACCAGTTGGTGAATTCCTCTCTTCTGGAAACATTGAAATTGGAAGCTATTCAAATTCAAACATAAAAGAGGAACCAATGGCTGAAAACAATGGAAATGAACTTAATAGAACCATTTGAAAATTGGCTGCACCTGATATTAACTATCAACCAAATTGTATTGCATACCCAAATCTCGAATCGGACTTTGAATTGAAATCTGGATTAATTCACCTTCTTCCAAAGTTTCATGGCTTATCTGGTGAGGATCCCAACAAACACCTTAAGGAATTTAATGTGTTTTGCTCAACTTTAAAACCAAGAAATGTTTCTGAAGATCAAATTAAATTAAGAGCATTCCCATTCTCACTTGATGGAGCTGCAAAAGATTGGATGTATTATTTGCAACCTGAAGATGTAACGTGTTGGAATGATTTGAAACGTCTTTTCTTGCAAAGATTTTTTCCAGCATCAAGGACAACATCCATTCGAAAGGAGATATCGGGGATCAAGCAATCCCAAGGGGAGTCAATGTATGAGTACTGGGAGATATTCAAGAAGTTGTGTGCAAGCTGCCCACATCACCAAATCAGTGAGCAACTCCTCATTCAGTACTTCTATGAAGGACTCACACCTATGGAGAGAAGCATGGTAGATGGTGCGGCTGGAGGAGCATTGGTGGACAAGACACCAGTAGCTGCACATGCGTTGATCGACAAGAAGGCCCAAAACTCCCAAAAATTTGGTGATAGAGGTACACCACATGTCAGGGGAGTACATCAGGTAAGTCCTTCTTCTCTTGAAAGTCATTTGATTGATACTAAGTTGGAAGAATTGACCACTATGGTGAGGAAAATTGCTTTGGAACAAAAGACATCTTTACCCCCTCCTTCAACGCCTTGTGGTATTTGCGCTGAGACAAGCCACCCAACTGACTGTTGCCCACAACTCCAAGAAACAGAAGATTGTGCAGCAGTGTTCCCTGGGAGACCATTTCAGCAGCAACAACAACAACCATATCCCCAAAAGAAGTTTTATCCAACATACAACCAAGGGTGGAAAGATCAGTCGGACATGAGGTATGGCTCTGGACAACAACAAAGGCCACCCTTTCAACAAAACATCCAGCAGCCTCCGCCTTACCAGCAGGGTTTCCAACAACCCCAAAGGAGATTTGAAGCTCAAACATCAACAAGTCAGCAACAAGGGAATCATCCACCAAAGGTAGATTCTAATACTGATGATATTTTGAAGCAAATTGTTCTTAATCAACAGAATGAGCTGAAGAGTCAAGGTTCGGAGCTGAGAGAGTTGAAGACTCAAATGAGTCAGATTGCCACCGCCCTCCATGAACTTGTGAGTAAAAATTCTGGAAATCTACCTTCCTAACCCACTCCAAATCCAAAGGGGAATGTTAGTTCCATCACATTGAGAAGTGGGAACCAAATGAACGATACATCTTCACCTACCATTCCACCGGGATTCACCTCAACTTCAGATAAGCCACATTCCATACCAACTGATGAGCAATCCAAGGAGAAAGATAAAGGTAAGAAAAAGATTGATGATGTTCCTCCTAAACCCCTTCCT
This sequence comes from Viscum album, assembly GCA_963277665.1. Taxonomy (NCBI): domain Eukaryota; kingdom Viridiplantae; phylum Streptophyta; class Magnoliopsida; order Santalales; family Viscaceae; genus Viscum; species Viscum album. Next base: position 945,308,830 of record OY728129.1, read on the forward strand.
TTTCCAAACAGGGTTGTTCAAACCAAGAAGATGGCTGAAGAAGCAATGCAAAAGGAGGTTTTGGACACATTCAAGCGTGTGGAGATCAACATTCCTCTACTTGAAGCCATTAAGAAAATCCCAAGGTATGCCAAATTCTTAAAAGAAATCTGCACCAATCGAAGAGGGCTCAAGGGGAATGAGAGGATCAACCTTGGAAGGAATGTATCAGCACTCATTACACCAACTCTATCAATGCCAACAAAGTGCAAGGATCCTGGGACATTCACCATCCCAGGTAACATAGGGGAGTTTCACTTCTCTGATGCTCTTTGTGATTTGGGAGCTTCCATAAATGTGATGCCTCACTCTGTATTCTCTTCCTTGCAGGTTGGTGAGTTGAAGCCAACAAGAGTAGTGGTGCAATTGGCGAATAGAGATACGGCATATCCAGCGGGAGTTCTTGAGGATGTAATTGTTCGGGTAAGAGACATGATCTTTCCAGCAGACTTCTATGTGCTTAACATGGAGGATGATCAGGTAAGTTCTCATGCCCCCATTATCTTAGGTAGACCCTTCCTCAAAACTGCAAAAACTATCATAAATTTCAATTAGGGTACACTTTCCATGGAGTTTGGAGATGAAGTTGTGATATTTAATGTTATGGATTCCATGAAGTACCCCTCAGAGGACCATTATGCTTTTTTTATCTCCCATTTTGAACCACCAAGTAAAAACATCATGGAATTGGATTGTCCTATGCTTAGGGAGATTATGAGTATTGGTTCTGGTTTAATGTCTAAGAGAACTTCCACACCTGTTTCTAATGAACAAGACTCTCTAAGATTTGATTTTGATGTGGATTCATATTTTTATTTTGATCATGTTCACTCTGATTATGAAATGGCTGTTGAGTATGCTGATGGATTTGATGCATTATTCTATGATTTTGATGATGTCTATTCTGATACTGATGCTCTTTGTGCACATATTTCAGTTCCTTCAATGTCTCCATCCATACTACACCCTCCTTCATTAGAACTCAAGCCATTTCCACCAAATCTGAAATACTCATACTTGTTGAGTGGTGAGAGATTACCTGTTATCATTGCTAACAATCTCCCTTTTGAACATGAAGAAAATCTTTTGAATATTTTGAGGGAGAACATCAGGGCGATTGGGTGGAACTTGGCTGACATATCAGGTATTACCCCCTCCATTTGCATGCATAGGATTCTCTTGGAGGATGGGGCTAAACCAGTGAGACAACCACAAAGGAGACTAAATCCCACCCTCCTAGAAGTTGTTAAAAAGGAAGTTGAGAAATTGATCGAGGCAGGTATAATCTTTCCCATTTTCGATTCACAGTGGGTAAGTCCAATTCAGGTTGTGCCTAAGAAAACTGGTTTTACTGTTGTTAAAAATGAGAAAGATGATTTAGTTCCAATGAGGGTGCAAAACAGTTGGCGTGTGTGTATTGATTATAGGAAACTAAATCAGTCCACTCGCAAGGACCATTTCCCCCTCCCATTTATTGATCAGATGCTTGAGAGACTAGCTGGGAAGACACACTATTGTTTCTTGGATGGATTTTCTGGATATTTTTAGGTTTCTATAGCTCCGGAGGACCAGGAGAAGACGACATTCACCTGCCCATTCGGCACCTTTGCCTACAGAAGGATGCCATTTGGACTTTGCAACACCCCAGGTACCTTCCAGAGATGCATGGGGAGTATTTTTTCTGATTTTATTGAGACCTGCATGGAGGTATTTATGGATGATTTTACAGTGTATGGATCCTCATTTGATGAATGTCTAAAGAGTTTGGGAAAGGTGTTGAATCGTTGTATTGAGAAGAATCTGGTCCTGAACTTTGAAAAGTGTCATTTCATGGTAGAGCATGGCATTGTCTTAGGGAATGTAGTGTCAAAACATGGGATAGAGGTTGATAGATCAAAGGTAGATATTATTTCATCCTTACCATATCCTTCATGTGTGTGTGATGTTAGATCTTTCCTAGGTCATGCAGGATTTTATCGGCGCTTCATCAAAGATTTTAGTAAGATTGCTCTTCCTATGTCACGATTACTTCAAAAGGATTCTGATTTTTTGTTTGATGTTTCTTGCAGGAATTCATTTGATGAGCTAAAACAACGTCTGACCACTCCACCTATCATACAGCCCCCACGGTGGGAGATTCCTTTTGAGCTTATGTGTGACGCCTCCAACTTCGCGGTTGGAGCTGTCTTATCTCAGAGGGTGGAAGGACGTTCACATGTGATCGCCTATGCATCGAGGACACTAGATTCAGCCCAATCAAACTACACTACCACAGAAAAAGAGTTTCTTGCTGTCATATTTGATTTAGATAAATTTCGTTCATATTTATTGGGCTCTAAAGTAGTTGTTTTTTCTGACCATGCAGCTTTGAGGTACCTCCTAAAGAAGACAGATACAAAGCCACGACTTATCCGTTGGATGCTCCTTATTCAAGAGTTTGACCTTGAGATAAAGGACAAGAAGGGGTCAGAGAATTTGGTGGCAGACCACATGAGTAGGCTTACTCACACACTAGAGGGTGACACCTTGGACCAGGTACCACTTCGGGACACTTTCCCCGATGAGCATCTCTATACCATCTCAGGTAAGCATCCTTGGTATGCTGATTTAGTTAATTACATTGTTGGCTCTGAAATCCCAGTAAATTTGAAGAAGCATCAAGTCCAAAAATTAAAAAGTGAGTCTAGGTATTATGTGTTGGATGATCCGTACCTCTGGCGCATGTGTAGTGACCAAGTCATTAGGAGGTGTGTTCTCGATCATGAGTTTGAGTCTGTTTTGCATTTCTGTCATACACTTGCTTGTGGTAGACACTTTGGACCCCAATGGACAGATAGGAAGGTTTTAGACTCTGGATTATATTGGCCTAGCTTGTTCCATGATGCCCATTTGTTTTGTAAGTCATGCTCTCGTTGCCAACACACTGGGAACATTTCTAGGAGACATGAGATGCCCCAACAACCCATACTATTTTGTGAGATTTTTGATGTATGGGGCATCGACTTTATGGGTCCTTTTACTAGTTCATTTGGATTTTTGTATATTTTGGTTGCTGTTGATTATGTGAGTAAATGGGTGGTGGCCAAGGCCACCAGGACTGACGATTCTCATGTTGTTGTGGACTTTGTCAAAGCACAGATTTTTTGCAGGTTTGGAGTACAAAAGGCCATCATCAGTGACCAAGGGACACACTTTTGCAATAGGAATTTTTCTTCCCTCCTTCGAAAGTATGGGGTGACACACAAAACATCAGCACCATACCACCCCCAAACAAATGGCTAGGCTGAGGTTTCAAATCGTGAGTTGAAACAAATCTTGGAGAAAACCGTGCATCCAAATAGGAAGGATTGGAGAAAGCACTTGGATGATGCATTGTGGGCTTATAGGACAGCATACAAGACCCCAATTGGTATGTCCCCATTTCGGATTGTTTTTGGGAAAGCGTTTCATCTCCCCGTGGAAGTCGAGCATCAGGCATATTGGGCTATAAAGAAATGTAACATGGATTTGGCCCAATATGGAATTCAAAGGAAGTTGCAAATTCAAGAGCTTGAGGAGATTCGACTGTCATCATATGAGAACTCAAGGCTCTATAAGGAAAGATCAAAAGCAGCTCATGACAAAATGATCCAACAAAGGGAGTTTCATGTTGGAGAGAAGGTCCTTCTCTATAGTTCACGACTGAAGTTGATGTCTGGTAAGTTGTGTTACAGATGGTTAGGTCCTTATATTGTGTCTAATGTTTTTCCTTATGGTGCAGTGGAGATCACACAAGAGGACACTGGAAGGAGCTTTACAGTCAATGGGAAATGTTTGAAGAGATACATTGAGGGACATCCTACTGATGCAGTGGATTTTATCACACTGCATGACCCCATCATCACTTGATCACATCAGGCTGTTCCTAACCCTTTCACTTTTATATTATTTTTCCTATTTAAAAATTCTGAATTTCATGTGCATATATCATCTCACGGGTTCACATTGAGGACAATGCAATATTTTAAGTGTGGGGGAGGGAACCTTTTAGTTTAGTAATTTCAATTGTTTTCCTGTTTAAAAAAAACAAAAAAAATGTTTGTTTTTCAAATTTTGTGTGTTTATTTTACAATTTTATGTGTTTTTTGAAAAATTTTGAGCTAAAATTATTCTCATCACCATTTTTAAATCCATATCAATAATTGAAACAATTTACCCCTTGAAACTAAGCTTAAATGAATGCTAAAATGACTTTGTTTCAAGTTCAAATATTTAGTAATTTCATGAAAAGTACGCTGAATTTTGAATCCCATGCCAATCTCACTGTCTTTATATTTGAAATCACTTTCCTGTGAGGCTTCTAAACCATTATTTTCATATTATTTACATTCACCTCACTTCTTGAGAGAACCAAACCATGCTTGATTTAACTAGAATTTGATCTATTCCTGTCAAAACTTGAGGGTTTGAGGTACATATGTTTAAATGATTGAGGCATTTGTTTGGTATTAAAGCCCCTATTTCAAAGAATCCTTTTTTATAATGGACTACCTTGAATATTTAATCCTTGTAGCCCTTAGAAGCCATGAACAGCCTGTTAGGTTAAGCCACATTACAAGCCAATTTTCCCTATCCAACCAACTCTTGAAGTGAAATTGCATAATCTAGTTGAGCTTAAGTGTGGGGGAAGTTGTCTTGGGTTTTGCCACCACATTCTATGATACTTTGGGTGGAAAATTAAATTCTGAAGAGATGTGTTTAATGCTAAAGAAAGTCATTATATTGAAAGATGTGCCTTTTCTGGAGCTTTCATGACAAGTGAAGTTGTGCCTTTTCTGGAGCTTCTAATTGAGGTGGAAAGTTGTGCCCATTTGGAGCTTTCAAGAAAATCATGTTTGAGAAGATTGACATTTTTTATACTGAAATGATGAATGGTGTAAACCTTTCATGACTTTTCATGATGATGGAGATGAATTGATACTATGGGGATTGAAGAGAAGACCATATTTAAGTGAAAATTAGATTAATGCAATTTTGCTTCAAAAGAGTCAAGCCCTCCTCATTCAGCCTCAGAGTTTTTCACATCTTAATCCTACCAACTGAAAGCCACAGAACAACCCTGAAAAGTCCTCATGATAAACATATGTCCTTGACTCACATCGGGTAGCGATGTAGGAATCTATCAAGCCTATGGTGTCCCTTTTATGAGTTTGGATGAGAAAGACATTGCAAAAAAAATTGATATTTGAGTGATGAGAGAAAATTCAAGCGAGGTAAGTGTTTTGTGCATGGGCGGATAAATAAAGTGGAAATATATTTAATGATATAAATGGAGAACTTGAAATAAGGTTTTTTATGAGGCATGATATCTTTTTATTCTTTGTGTGAAATTGATTGATCTTAAGGATATGTTTTTTAAAATTGGTTTTGATTTGATATTGATGTTTACTTGATATGAGGTTTTGCCCAGGTGTGCAAAAGGGTAAGTGTGGGGGAGTTGATAAAACACTATTTTATTGAATATTTTATTGATAATAAATGATATAATTTCCTCACATTGTGTTAAATATGTTTATTTATAAAATATTTGGGATTAGATCATTCATTTGAATATTTGATGAAAATTCTAGTTTTACCCTTTATAGTTCACTATAGTATTTCGAATATAAATATTTTTATATTTATTATTTGAATTTTAAATTTTGTAACAGTTTTACTAACTTAATTATCTACAACTTTTATTCAGGACACTATAGCTAAAGAGTTCATTTGGTTGTTGAAATTGGGCCATGAAGTCAAAGTTGGGTTGGGCTCTCCAGAATGGAGAAGCTTCTGTATTTCGGCCATAACTCCTTCATATGGGCCTGAATTGAGCCCAAATATGGAGAGGAGATAGAATTCAAATATCCTCACATTCGATCCTTCTAGAAGGACGGCCAATTCACGCGTTTTGGTGGTCAAATGGGCGGTGAAAGTTGGCATAAAATATTTGGCCGAATTTCCACATTCACACTTGAAACCACTTGTAACCTCTCCTCCCCTCCCTTCTATAAATTGGAGTTTTTCTCATTTGGAGGGATTGTTACGTGCATTGGGAAGTTGAGGGAAGAGGATAAGTGGATCCACTCCAATTCTCCAACCATTTCAATAAGGGTAGCTCTTGAAGCAAGGATCCCTTCGACGAAGCCTTCTTCTTCTCCTCCATGTTGTAATGATTTTGTTTATGTAATAAACTTCTTTGTTCTTCTTTTATTTCTTCTCTTTTCTTATTTTTTGTTTAAATTTATTCTCTCTTAATCTTCCTAATTGGTCTGGAATTCTTGAGTAGAAGCGTTATTGGGTTATACCCATTTTAAACCTTTGCACATGCAAAACGCTTCTACGATGATTACGCCACCCATGGAAGAGTAGTCTTTTAGTAATCGATCTATCTTCTACCCTATTCATTTAATTATTTTGAATCAATGAGCTACTGTAATTCACTTAATATGATCCATGAATTGTGTTTTTTAAATTGTAAGAAACTAAGCAAGAAATTGAACAATTAACACAAAAACACGCGAGGTCGGGATTTTGTGTAAATTGTGAGAGCGCGATCTTAATCGGTAATATAAGACCACACGGGATAAATTTGTAGAGTTCAAATATAATCCCTAAACACAATTCATCCTCATTTCCATAATGGATATGTGCCTTAATTTACCACGGACCATAAGCTAATCTTAGAACATCAATCAAAGAAGGGTGATGCGATTGCATGTTCCGAAGTTAGCCTAGGGTTAAATTCACATCATCTTCGTGGTAAAGTTAATTCTCGTAGGGTTCAGGATTTAACAAATTAAGGGATCATAATTAAGTGAATATTAATTTAAATGATAATTATTAATAAATGATTTAAGAGGTAGAGTTAGATCGATTACGTCTTTTAAATATTGTCTAAACAAATATCTTTTTGTTGTGTCATTTTAATCAAACTTCATTTCAAAACAAAAAAAAAACAAAAAAATACAATCTTCTTCCAGAAAACTTCTTCTAGATTCATAAACTATAAAAAAACCCACCCCATTTTTTCAAGTAGTTATTTTATTCTATTTTATTTTATTTTTAGAATACCTCTAATAAGTTGTTAAATTCACTTCCTCCTTTGAGAGACGACCTTGGTCAGCCACTCTGCTGCACCTAAGTACCCCAAATTACACTAATCATTTGAGGGCGCCCCCGACAGCGCTCTTTCAATAACCCTTACTGATATATTTATGCTCACCCCAATATTTCAAATTTTTTTCACATGACTTAAATATGAATAGGGTCAAGGATGGGATCAAGGAAAATTCATGTTGTCTAAAACATAGAACTAGACAAGTTTTATTTTAAGAGATTTTATTTTATGAAAAAAATAGATACTAAGTAGAAGTTTCTACTTTGTAATTTTTGAAATGTAATGTAATAGATATGTACTAATTCTCTAAAACTCTAAACCTGAAAATATCCTCAATGTGAATTCTTGACTTAACGCAAGATTATGTAATTTTTAAGGTCAGGTCATTATAGTTCGTATCAGAGGTCGGTTTAGACAAATTTAGGGATTAAGAGTTTTCATTAAACACATAATTAGTCCTTGTGTCTATTATTTTAGTTAAATCCTTGTTCTATAACTTTTTTATATCAAGTAAATTCAGTTATAAATGGAAGTAGGAGGATCTCAAACGACATTCTTATCTCTTCCTGATGACATGCTTGCAATAATTATTGCAAATTCATGTTCAGATGATTGTGAAACATTTTCTAACATACAACTCACTTGCAAGCAGTTGTTTGAGATATAAAACACCTCCACTATACCTCTATATCATCATGGATCATGGGTTTTATTGAATCAAATATTATTTTTACAATATTCTCATATTTTCAAGAAAGGTAAATATTATCAAGGCATTTTCAAATATTTTACCTTATCAAAATATTTTGAATCATATTATGATTTTGAAAAAGGTGGTAAAGAAGAAGACCCTTGCGCAACCTATTTATATTTTATTTTATAATATAGTCTCTCAGAACATACTTATGGTATTTTAAAAGGACCATTGATTGAAAGTTTCAACTCAAACTCGGTTTGACAGTTTTATAAAAATTATGTTTTATCAGATATTTTGAAATTATATGTCATAAATGATTAGTATGACTTATTATTTTAAGTTAAATGATTTTATAGATCAATAATAAGTTGATTTTGGGAACTTATGTTTTATCAAATGGATATTATTAATATAGGAAAATTATTTGGTGATTAAGTGATAAAGGTTATTTTAGAAGATGTTTGCTCTTTTGGAAACACTATATGCTTAAGGAAAATAAAATACTATGGGATTTAATTTGTGGAGTAATGGTTGAAATTTTATTTTGTAAGAATCTATTTTTTTATTGTGGACATATAACGATTTGGTTTATTTATGGAAATTATTAACCTATCATGGAGAATATGTGATTAGGTTAATTGCTTTTTAGTATGAGACTTTAAGAGTAACTGATGTTATTTGGAGATAAATGTTAAGATTTATCTTGGAAGACTATGTGATTAAATCATTCTGATATTTGGGATTAAATCTTAGTTTGGATTACTTTGAAGAATTTTATGGAAAGTTGTTTATTGAATGGTCTTTGTTGAACTTTGGGTATTGTTTGAAAAAATTTGGAGATTAAGAGTAGTTTTTCTTTTTGTAAAAGACTATCCATTCTGTAGATTATTTGATCTTGTACTAACCATTTTGGTTTTGGTTAATGTATAAAGACTTGGGAAAAATATAGTTTATATTTTATGGATTATGTGATTCTCTAGAATTTGATTCTATCACTTCATGTGTGACCAATTCATCTTGAATACTTGCCATTTGGAGAAAATATGAGTTTGTGGTAGAATTTTATTAAAGGATGCCACTCTATATGAAAAGTAAGTATATTTCCTTACGGTATTAGTCTAGTTATTAATAAAATTATTCAACTCTATGAAAAGGATCTTGAAGAAAAAAATTTATAAGCTCTCTTTTATCATCATACTTTTACCCAACCACAAATCTACGGTATAGTGGTGGTTAACTTTCCATGATCAAGTTCTCTATCACTCTCTATTAATATTTGAGAGTTAGTTTCTCTTTTATATCTATGTTCTCATAGAATCCTAGTATCTTTTGTATCAGGTGACCTTTGTACTTATCTTCCTTTATTTTAAAGTGATATTTTTATTGACACTTTTTCTGATGTGGGACTTTCAATGAAGTTTTCAAGCCAAATTTTAAAATTGTGAGGATGCAATTCCCAAAATGAGGGAAGGATGTAACATCCCAAGTAAATAAAGAATATAACATTTTCATATAAATTAATATTTTTGAATTAAATATTAATTTTAAATTAAATGAGATTCTATGTTAGATGGCATACCCGATACGCACCAACAGGTTTCTTTGAAATCTTACGTTGCACACAACGTTGAGTTATACTGAAAAATAATATAATAATATTATTATTTTAAATGGTAGTTAACACATAGTCATTGTATTAGAGGGAATGAATAGAAATAACTAAAATATGATTATATATGTTTGTTAAATGTTTTTACATTTATCCAATAAAAGTTAGCGGCTTAAAATATGAATGAATCTAATTTTTAAGCATAAATACTCTAATATTCATTAAAAGGTCGATTTAATGCCTTTTGGTGGAGAACCCTCTTTAAATATAGTTTTGGTTACTTTTATATGTTCTATTTAACAAAATAAAATTCTTCTTTAGAATTAGGACATCAAAATTTACTTTGGGTAAATTTTTGGTATTTTTCTGATAAAATTCATTTTTTAATGAATAGTGAAAATACTGTATTTTAATTCAAATATGATTTTTAATATAATATATTTATAATGTTATATTATCTTCTTAATTGGTTTTAAAGTTTAATTATATTATGTTTTTAACATTTAATCCAATGTTTTTCATTCTAAGTAATTTCACTTTGAAATTAGACATAAATAAGTGTTAATCTTTTGATAGTTATTATTTCTTAAAAACACCCTTTTTGTTTTGACAGCAGTAATTAATTTTAAATTAATTTATACCACTTATTTGTTTTGAATTTGTAAAAATATATTCCATATTTTAAATCAGCAGTTTTAAATTTTGTAAATAGTTAACTTTTAATTTTAGACAATATGAATATTTACGTCAGTAAAAATTTTGTTTACCATGGTTAAAGGGTAAATCTAGTAAATAAGGGTAACAAAATATTATTATAATAATATAAAATTACCCTAACATGTGTTCTAATCCTATTTTTTAATAAATTTACGATCATGGGCATCCTTGGGTCTATTTTGGGACCCCATAGAGCCAGTTAAGAGTGATAAGGACACTTTATATTAATTAATTTAAAGTAAAGACAAAAATGACATAAACATATATCTTTTAGTAAATCAAATTTTACATAGGGTTATATAAGTTATATATTATACTATAAATATTAATTTGAAAGATAAAAATATTTCCTACATCGTGGTATTTTTTTATAATTTTTAGAAATCATATAAATAAAATTATTTATGACACAATAATGATGTAGTGTTTACCTCATTGGTGAATGATTTAAATAAATAAGATTATAAAGATTAAAACAATATCCAAAACATTTCCAATTCTTATTGGATTATTTTATTTTGAACATGAGTCATCTTATATTATAATTTAATATGTTTTGGACATTTAGAAACCTAAATTCATTATATAATAAAATAATATGTTTAAACTTTCCTAAAGAGCCCCTCCTCCCCCTTATAAAAATCCCTCTCTTCTAAACCATTCCTCACACTTCTCAAGCCCCTAGTCTCATCCAAACTCTTCCCAATTAATCTCCTTACATACCTCTACTCCTCTTATAATCTTTCCTCTAGGAATAAGGCAACTCAAGTAAACCTTTTGGTTCAAACCAAAGGGAGATACCTGATTTAAAGGTGATGTCTTCTCTTAAGTTCTTTTATTTATTTTACTTCACCAACCCCCTAAACTCTTTTTATTCATTTATTTTATAATAAAACCAGTATCCTAAATATACTAGGTTTTTTTTATGAGATTTATTCTAACTAAACTTACACACACTTCCATCTAATGGTTAAAGAACATACTATTTCTGTGGATGGTGAACTACTACCTCACGAAACGATGATTATTCAATTATCTACTACCGCCTCTCATGGTGGACATTATGATGTCACTGTATTTATATATGATATATATTATGTTTATGTTTTCTTTATACTTATTTAATTTTTATTTACAAACATACCTTTATTCTTTCCAATATGTGTAAATATGATAATTTCATTTGAGGAAATTCGTACTACCACCCCCTCAAGGTGATATGATTCGTTCATGACATACATGGAACGTATAAAGTTTGGAATTAATGAAATAATAAAACATATATATCATATTATATTATACTTTAATTATAATACACCTATGTATCATTAAGATTTCACTCCATTAAATATGGAATAGAAATAAAAACAGTGTTCATGCATACGTACCGCTTACCGTCTCCATAAACGGTGAATCTCATTTCTTATCTCAAAATGTTATGTAGTATTATAAATAAATACATATAATAGATATATATTATATATATGATATCTAAATAATGAATATCAATCTATACATAATGTACTTTTGACCACATGAACAACTTGTAATTATAAGAAGTTCATTTTTTACTCAAGTACCAAATATTGAAAGAACAACCATTATTAACTTAAATGATTTCATAATGTTTATAACATGGTAATAAGTGATTTAAAAGGAATAATAAACTTGAAAAAGGTTATTAAAAAAGTATAAATTAACTTTAGTTTATTATTCAGGAGATTAAAGAACAAACGGATCAAGTCGGACACGTGGTAAGGGGTTTCTAATCTCACTTTTAATTCTATGATATTTCCATTGTTCGCCACTTATTTATTGAATGTTGTGTATTTTGTACATCCATTTGATATATATTATAATTATTATCTTTATATTCATGGTATTATATGATTCATTTTTTTTATTAACTTTTGGTCATATGACTCGATTGATTACAACGTGGTAAGGGGTTTACATCTCACTTTTTATTCCTGTGAGATTCATGAAACATTTGCCACTATTTCCTTTTGTGTGGTTTATTTACTACCCATGATTTTATTATTTATTTAATATATTTTAATTTATGGGTATTTACATCTTCATTGTATGATCCTTCTTTCATGTGGTGTATGTTTCATAAGTTACCAAATCGATAAGGGTACTTTTTAACCGAATTTCTATTCCTTGGGTTAATATTCTAATTCTTAATTATGTCATCCTATGATTATGTGTGGAATAACTATTTATTTATTTATGTTTTAATTTCCACTCCCCTTTGTTTGGATATACTTTTGATTCACATAATCACTCCATTGATAAATTCTCAAGTCATCGATATGAACATGATAAGACTAATTTTAACTCAATTTCCATTCATTGAGTTAAACATCCAAGTCATTGGTGTTGTTTTTACAAAAATATTTGTGAATATTATATGATTTATTTACAATGAATATCCAATAATATTGAGTGTATTTATATTTTTTACACATTATTATGTAATTGATTTGTCCTTAATCTAAGGATACAGTTTTTATAATGGATTTCGTCTCAATTTACATTCCATTGAGACTTCATTGTTGTTATGCACCAAGTCACTCTTATATGGTGTATATACTGTCCTTTGGAATATTATATCATGAATCCCTTTATTCTCATGATATTATAAAGTTATGATTAAATTTTATTCCTCAATTATTTTTATTCAAGTGTCTCTCATTTTGTTAAAAACTCTTTAACTAAAATATCATTTTAAATGTCTTAAAGATTTATTCTTCTAAATCTTTCTCATTAATGTAAATGTTTTAAAAAATGGTTTTTAGGATTTATTTATATGACATTAATGTTTTAAAATTTTAATTCCCTTAAAATTTTCAGAGTGGTATGGGACACTTTGATTCCAAAAATCTATTTATTAAATGTTTTAAATGGTTTTGAAAATAGATTGATAAAGAATTGTTTATTTCAATATCTTGAATTGATATATTGTGATTGGAATGTGTAAATGTTATGTTTCCTTTATTCTTGTGTTATTTTTCATGATTATGTTATGGTTATTTGGCATTTGTTATGTATACGGGTGGTTCTGTGATAAACCTAGGGTGGGTGAGCTTGAGATAGCTCTCCAATGCATTGGGTAATGTGACGAAGGTAAATGTTAATGTTTCTCATAATAGATTTAGGTAATATACTGTGATGGGTATTCCAAATGTAACTCCCTATGTAGATGTGAAAGTTACAATGTAAGTATCTTAGGAATGACATAATTTACCTTTATGATTTATGTTTTCTATGTATTATTCATAAATCTTCTGATTTCATGAGGTACATTATGATCAAAAAGTATGGTTTAATTGATTTGTATTTATTGATGGTTTAATGTTTCCATTCCTTATTTTATAACCCTTACTGAGCTTTTTATGCTCACCCCAAGTTTTGGAATTTTTTTCACAGGACTTAAATTTGAATAGGGTCAAGTATGGGATCAAGGAAAAGTCATGTTGTCTAAAACATGGAACTAGACATGTTTTATTTTTAGATTTTTTATTTTATGAAGAAAATGGATACTAAGTAGATGTGTCTACTTTGTAATTTTTGAAATTTAATGTGATAGATATGGCCTAATTATCTAAAAATATAAACCTGAAAATATCCTCAATTTGAATTCTTGACTTAACTCAAGATTATGTAATGTTGAAGGTCGGGTCCTTATAGATATCCATACATTCAAATAAAACCCATTAGATGAGGCTTAAAGTTTATTTGTGTTGATTGAGTAGGGTTGGAGATGTATTGAAGGATCTTTAGTTTTAATTAAGTTAAGTTTATAATTTCATCATTGAAATAGAATTCTAGATAAGTCCTTGGATATGTGTAAGAGTCATTCAGAACCTGCATATAAATTATTTTTGACTCTAGGATGAAAAATTGGAGAAGGGTTTAGATCTGAAAATGAGGAAATCCAGACTCTGTATGGGTCATTTACTAGTAAATTTGTGATTGTGTATGATTATTTAAAAACTATGTTCGTGTCATTTGGAGATGTGTAAGAGTCATCTAAATTTGCATCTCAGTAAATAAAATCTATGTGCAAATCATTAGAATCTATGTATGAGTTATTAAGAACTTCATATGATATATCTATGTATGTGTGAATAATATTTCACTATGATTCATTTAAAACTTGTGTACCAATCATTATAGAAGTTGAATCCATAAAATTCTTTTACTTAGAAAAATATAGAGTTTGAGGAGACATGAATTTACTTATATTTCTTAAATAGATGTTGAAGAAAATAATAATAAATATTATGATAAATTGAGATTAATTCTGATGATGCACAAGATGATATTAATATAAATAATTTCATAAATTATATTTGTGATTTGAGTTGAGATTACATCATCAAACCTAATGTGATGCTAATTTAAGATTGTGTGATGATATGAGATCTTCACCACAAGTAGGAAGGTTCCATATTACAGAGGAACATTTCACTATACACATGTGGTGATTTTAACAGAAGTAAAAGATTATATTTCATTGATAATCAAAATTAGGAAATATCCTAAGCATTTTAGGATAATTATATAGGAATTTAAAATGAGTTTGAATGAGAATACAAAACATGAATTATATTCCAATTTAAATGAAAAGGAGCGAATTTTGTTGAGATTAATGGAGTTTACACATTTCCATTTTGGAAACTAATATTCACAATAATATTCAGTGGATATAATATATACAGGGGATGAAGAATATTGGGTAGAGAATTTGAGAACCTAATAAAACTCCCATGATAATATTTATTGTGTATCAAAGATTATAACCCATCTCATCTAGGAAACACTTGTGCATTGAAGGAGGAGAAGGAGTACAAATGATGAAATTGTGGTACTAAAGTTGATAAGAAAATGTGAGATACAGAAAATTATTCTTGGTACCAATGATACCATAATATTTTCAGGAGAAATAGTGAAAAAGGTCAAGGGATCATATTAATTATCCTGACATAAGGACTTGAAGGAGTAAAAAGTTGAAAACACATTGTACTAGGAATATAGAAGAATTCAAAGTCCAATTAAAGGAAAAAATTTAGGAGGAACCATTTATAACTATTGGGAGGAATGATAAATATCCCATTGAGAGTCTTCTAAAATATTTTTGGGAGATATCACTAACTGACAAGATGCCAGTATAAAGAACCCATTAAGAGGTGGTTTTTATTCAATAAAGACAAATCATTTTGGTAGATTGTCTGTAAATTTTTTTGAGAGATATCTTGAATTTATACTCATTGTTTTATATTATAGAAAGCAAGTCTTTGAACTCAACCTGGACATGGAAAGGAGTTGGATTTAAAGGATGAACCTTGTAAATCCTCATGTTCTTTTCTTTCTTGCATATTTTGGATTATGATAAAGGTTAAGATAATAATAATGAGTGGAACAATATCTTAAAATTTCATAGAGTTTGATTAAAAGATAATAATTTGTAACACCCCAACCCCAGCTACCCAGAGTCGATGCATTACTTCGTAACATTGGCATGATCACAAAAGATCAAGTCTCGAAAGACCGATTAGTTTAGTAGCCTTGGAAACACTAGATACATTCATAAATGTTACATTACAACATAAGGTAAAAAACTACAATAACAAAGTCTTCATAGTCCACACTCATATCCTCTTCTGACTATCCCTGCAGGTCATTCCTAAAATACTTCTTCACATCCTGGAAAATATTAAAACATTGAAAGGGGTGAGCTCAGATGCTCAGTAAGGATAACAATATTGCGGAATCTTTCATAAATAAACATAAACATTTAAGGCAATGTATAACTAAAACAAAAGCCTTTTAAACTTGAACATCAACATAAAATGGAAAAAGTAAAATGAGATAATGCCATTTACTTCTTCACATGGATATTCTACTGGTCGAATAATCACATGCAATATCAATAACCACTTTCATAATGATGGAATGCATAATGCTAGACATTCTGAAACATTTTTTCAAGGCCTTGGCCAAGACGTCTAAAATGATTAAGGCCTCGGCCAAAACCGTAAATCAAATTGGGAAAGGGCCTTGGCCAATTCCACGTCTAGTTGTCTCATGAGACCTACCGATGCATCGAGGAGCTATAGCGGGCTCCACCCGTCACTTATTAAGTCCAATGCATTCCTCATATGAATAGGTTTAAACATATCATAAACCATAACATAATCGTATCACATAAATCATGGATAAAGGAAACATAACATTTCCACATTTAAATCACAAGATATCAATACAACACATTGATATAATAAAAATGATTTCAAAACCATTTTCAATACCAGAATAAAAGAAAGTTAAAACTTTGTATTTATTTTTCATTAAAAAAAACGTGATGGCTTGTAGAGGAAGCCGAAACTCAAATAATGGTCACGGCGTCGGAGAAGTCGTTGTCTCCGCATATGTACGGAAATAAAAACATTCCCTTTTTGTCATTTAGTAAAACACTTCGTATAAAAAAGATTCCTTTTGAATAACGTAAAGGTCAAAGGGGTTTATACACCGTATAAAAGAAAGTTGTGTATAAAACCAAATATGCCTTAATGAAAGGGGATTGAGATGAAGTCCTTAAAAAGATCATTTTTAAAATAAAATAGATCTATTATGTGTATTCACTATAGTTACACATAAATAAATTAAAAATACAAAATAGGACATAATAATATCATGACATAATTTGAAAGTAGGAGATTAACCCAAAGAATGGAAGTTGGGTTAAGAAATTCCCTCACCTTGCGTCCTGTCCTGACTCGACCGTTCTTTAACCTCCTGAATAATAAACTAGAGTTAATTTCTATTTACTTAAGAACCTTTTTCATGTTCATTATTCCTTTTATATCACTTATAACCATGTTATGAACATTATGTAATCATTTAAGTTAATAACGGTCGTTTTGTCGATCTTTGGTACTTGAGTCAAAAATAAACTTCTTATAATTACAAGTTGTTCATGTGGTGAAATATCCATTATATACAGAATTATATTAATGATTTAGATATCATATATATCATATATATACAGTATATACATTCATTTATAATATTACGTAACATTTAGAGGTAAGAAATGAAATGCACCGTTCATGGAGACGGTAAGCCGTACGTACGCATGAACGCTACTTTCATTTATATTTCGTATTTAATGGAATGAAATCATAATTATATAAATGTATAATATAATTCCAGTATAATATCATATATAATATCATTTACTCCATCCTTTATACATCCCACATGTGGCATTAACGATTCATATCACTTTGAGGGGGCGGTAGTCCGCACTTCCTAAAATGAAATTATCGCGTTTACCCATAATGGAAATCATAAATTATGCCATAAATGAGAAATACAGAAGCATAAGTAAAACATAAACATATTATATATCATATATAAATATAGTGACATCTTAATGGCCTCCTTTGAAGGTGTTATATGAGTGTTGAACAATCATCGTTTCGTGAGGCAGAAATTTGTCATCCACAGAAACCGTATGTTCTTTAACCATTATATGTAGGTGTGTGTAATTGTAGCTATAATCCTTCTTATAACAACATCCTAGTATATTTAGGATACTGTTGTTGTTACAAAATAAATTAATAAAAAGAGTTTAGGGGGTTGGAGAAGAAAAATAAAACAAAACAACATTAGAGAAGACATTACCTCAAAATCGGGTAACTCTTTTTGATTTGAGCCAAAGGCTTCCTTGGGAAGAGTTCTGCCTAAAGTGAGGCTTCTAGGAGTAATAGGGGGACGTTGGGAGAGTATTTGGTCAGAGTTTGGCCGAACCAAAAGGCTTGAAAGTGTGAATAAGGTGGTAGAGGTGGGGGCCTTTTATAAGAGGAGAGGAGGGGCTCTTTTGGAAAGATTGAAATGATACATTATTATACAATGCTTTTAGGATTATAAAGGTCCCACACTTATATAATTAGTGTCTAAGGTGATAAGGGTTCTAAATCTACCCATCCAATAGTCTTTGGACAAGTTTAAGCCTTGGATCGTACATTATCTTTTCATTTTATTAAAATCGTTAAATAATGAGGTCATCGCTGAATCATAATGATGTCATAAATAATTTAATTTATCTAATGTCTAAAAATTATAAAAAAATAATATGATGTAGGAAATCTTTTTAGCTTTCCAATGACTATTTATAGTCAAAAATATTACTTGTATAACCCCATGTAAAAATTGTTTTAGTAAAACATTTCATGTTTGTGTCATTTTTTACTTTAACCTTAAATAAAAGGTATTTATGTCATTTTCTAACTAAAGTGGCTCCATGGGGTCCCCAATTTGACCCATGGATTTTCTTGGTCGGCCATGGCACATCCAATGAGGGTAGGACATGTGTCAAGCTCATCTCATATTATTAAAACATTATTTTTACCTTAAACTACACTAATTACCTCTAATCGCGATTAAGAACTTAAAAGTTACTATTCACCAAAAATTATTTTAATCTCATTGAACCACATTTTACTTCTTAATGACAACCATGTATGTCGGATTTTTGAAAATCAAATCACAGAAGTGGTAATATTTCATTTAAACGAAAAATCAGTTATTTAACTACCACTTAGTGGTTTCACTATTCATCAAAAATTGAAGTTTTTCAGAACAATGCCAAAATTTCACCCTAGGCTATAATTGATATTCCGAATTCAAAAATGATGTATATTTTACAAAATTCCAAACATATAAGTTTCATTAATTAATTTTATAATTAATTCCCGCTGTCACAACAATAGCGTGTTTTTAAGAAACAATTTATATCAAAAGATTGGCAATTGTTTATGTCCAATTTCAATGTTAAATTAATTCTAATGACCACCATTGGATAAAATGGTAAAAATATATTCTAATTATACTTTAAAACCACTAAATAGTATAATTTATCACTATAAATTATTTTGATTAAAAAATTTGTTTTTAAGTAATTTTCACTATTCATAAAAAATTGGAAGTTCTCAGAAAATTACAAAAAATTCAACTTTGGATAATTTCGATATTAAGAATACAAAAATGAAGTCCATTTTGAAATATAAAATTTCTATAATTTTAAAAAGTGGTTATTACTATTCATAACGGCTACTTTGATTAGTCGCGGTGTTTTAGAACTCGAAGTTGCGTACAATGCAAGCTATTGCATTATTGAATGAGAAGCGTATCCTGGAAGCTCGGGGTGTTACATTCTACCCTCCTTCAATAAATTTCTTCCTCGCAATTTGAAATTTTTCTTTGAAAATAAAAGGTTGAAAAGAGAAAATACCTTTGAGGAAAACCCACATCGGAAATAAGATTAATAAAATTTTTCCTTAATAAGAGGGAAAGGGAAATGAAAAAGTCACCACCCAATTATGATCTCGATTAGGAGAACATTGGTGGAAATTAGAGACATATAATTGGAGGAAAAACGTAAATATTTGTAGGGAGTGATTGAGGTCATCAATCACAATCAACTGTCAAATTGAGGGCCTCAAAGCCTTCAATCTATGTTGATTTAAAATATCATCAGTTCAACAATACATAAGGTGTTAGGATAACACATTTTTTGTTTTAATATCCCTTTACTAAAGTTTAAGAATTAATTTATTCATTGAATAAGAGATAGGTATATATATATTTATTCTTGACAATTAGAGTTTCAACCTTCAACTCATCTTTCACTCAAAAAGATAATAGAACTCAAAAATATTATACTTATCCTAATTGTATAAGGTTCCAAATGTTAACACATACCATTTAGATTAGTAAAATTATTTTGTAATGACCAGGGACTTACTGTAGGCTAGTGGTAGGAAATAAAGGCTTGTCGCACTATGGTTGTGGGTTCGATTCCTGCAGCTTTGTCCGATGTGACGGGTTATGCCCCACCCTGCAGGTTTTCCTTTTCCTAAAACTATAGTATTATTATATTCCAAAAATAATCTTCATAAATTTTTTAACCTTAAACAATACTATATAAAGATCAACTTAATCCACTCCAACCTTTATAGTTATCCAAAATACCTCTGTCCAGACTTTCTCTAAAAGGTCTCTTAATTCCAAAATCAATTTATCAGATTCCACAAACAAAGTAAAGTTTCTCTTATTGTCACATACTAAAAATATAATTACCTTCATCATACTAAAACCTTACTGAAATCAACAAGTACTACAGTACAATCCTTATATATATATCACATTATTCTAATAACCAGAATATAATCCATTAGTCCAAAAGCACCAATACATTAGTTATTCTGCTTCAACTGTAGTAACAGCATAAGATTGTCCTTGATCACTTGGCCTCTTCTGAGGTAAGTTTCCCTAACGCTTAGGACATTCATTTGCATAATGACCCATTTCTCTACAATTGTAGCATTCAACTTTGATAACCTCTTTCTTTCCCTTGCAATCACGAGGCTGGTGACCCTTTTCTCCACATTTATAACAAACTCTCATTCCTTTTAGGCAAGTACCAGGGTGATTCTTCCCACAATTATCACATAATGGAAAATCCTTCTTTCCCTTTTTCCCTTTATTTGTCTCTTGTTCCGCCGTTCTCTTCTTCTCTTTCTTTACTTTGTTTTCATAAGACTTAGAGAATTCCTTTTCTGTCTTGATAGCACATGAGACAATATCTTCGTATGTTGAGAAATATTGTGATACTAAAGCTCTACAGAGAAATGGTTTTAACCCATCAAAGAAACGATCAATCTTACTCCTTGGGTTACGTATATAATCGGAAGAATGCCTCGCTAACCTTGTAAAGTTAGCCTCATACTTTGCGACATTCTCATCCTCCTTCTGCCTCAGACTCAGAAATTGCCTTTCCATATCTGCTCGATGGTCACGAGAAAAGTATTTTTCTAAGAAAAGCTCTTTGAACTCCCTCCATTCCATATTCGATACGTCATCATCTTCCTTTGTGTTTTGAATCAGCGACCACCACTGATCGGCATCTCTAGTGAGGCGGTAAACTGCCATGACAACCTTCTCCCTTTCGCTACTCCCCAAGGCATGGAATATTTTCTCTAAGGAGTTTATCCATTGCTCAGCTACTAACGGATTTGTACCCCCATTAAATGTTGGTGGTTTTTGCCTCATGAAGCGGTCTAACATTGATCCTCCATGTTGTGGATCAGGGTGATCCATACGAGTAAGGTTATTATTCATAACTTGAGTGAGTTGTCCCAGTATGGTAATAAGTTGATCAGCACCAGTTGTATCTCCAGATCCACAATAATTATCTTGAGCAGGAGGGAAATCCCTACACAGAGTGTGTGCATTGATATGGTTTCCATTCCTTCCACTAGGCGCCATTTCTAAACAATGGCATAAACTAGATTAGTTTATGAATCAAAATACATAATTCCATACTTGTAAAATACTTAACATAAATTGAACTATTTATGTATATAATCCATAATCATAAAAAGGTTTCATTTGAGGAAGTATATACTCATAACCGTTCATAGTGGTTTGTAAAGAAAATGAGAATTATCCTAAGCATATCCCCTGGGAGTGTCGTAACCAAGAGTGCAGCAAGTCCCGTTGTCGTTCACCAGTTCTCGTTCGAGTCTAGCTCAAAGCGGTGTTTTTGGGTTTTACCCCTAGGTACATCTGTGCCAGAGCCGCCTCTACCTGCTCATATCCAGACAGGGATGTATTGCTCGGAAAACTCACAAAATCTCTACAATAACAAAATTCTAAGAAGTTATTCTTTACTAATCCTCAAAGTCTATCTTTGAGCTATGTGCTCTAATTAGATTTTATCTAAATCTAGCTTCCAAGGATAGTACTAAACTGCCTCTGATACCAACTATAAGGCCCCGACCCCAGCTACCCAGAGTCGATGCATTACTTCGTAACATTGGCATGATCATAAAAGATCAAGTCTCGAAAGACCGATTAGTTTAGTATCCTTGGAAACACTAGATACATTCATAAATGTTACATTACAACATAAGGTGAAAAACTACAATAACAAAGTCTTCACAGTCCACACTCATATCCTCTTCTGACTATCCCTGCAGGTCATTCCTAAAATACTTCTTCACATCCTGGAAAATATTAAAACATTGAAAGGGGTGAGCTCAGATGCTCAGTAAGGATAACAATATTGCGGAAGCTTTCATAAATAAACATAAACATTTAAGGCAATGTATAACTAAAACAAAAGCCTTTTAAACTTGAACATCAACATAAAATGGCAAAAGTAAAATGAGATAATGCCATTTACTTCTTCACATGGATATTCTACTGGTCGAATAATCACATGCAATATCAATAACCACTTTCATAATGATGGAATTCATAATGCCAGACATTCTGAAACATTTTGTCAAGGCCTCGGCCAAGACGTCTAAAATGATTAAGGCCTCGGCCAAAACCATAAATCAAATTGGGAAAGGTCCTCGGCCAATTCCACGTCTAGTTGTCTCATGAGACCTACCGATGCATCGAGGAGCTATAGCGGGCTCCACCCGTCACTTATTAAGTCCAATGCATTCCTCATATGAATAGGTTTAAACATATCATAAACCATAACATAATCGTATCACATAAATCATGGATAAAGGAAACATAACATTTCCACATTTCAATCACAAGATATCAATACAACACATTGATATAATAAAAATTCTTTCAAAACCATTTTCAATACCAAAATAAAAGAAAGTTAAAACTTTGTATTTATTTTTCATTAAAAAAAACGTGATGGCTTGTAGAGGAAGCCGAAACTCAAATAATGGTCACGGTGGCGGAGAAGTCATTGTTGCCGCATATGTACGGAAATAAAAACATTCCCTTTTTGTCATTTAGTAAAACACTTCGTATAAAAAAGATTCCTTTTGAATAACGTAAAGGTCAAAGGGGTTTATACACCGTATAAAAGAAAGTTGTGTATAAAACAAAATATGCCTCAATGAAAGGGGATTGAGACGAAGTCCTTAAAAAGATCATTTTTAAAATAAAATAGATCTATTATGTTTATTCACTATAGGTACACATAAATAAAGTAAAAATACAAAATAGGACATAATAATATCATGACATAATTTGAAAGTAGGAGATTAACCCAAAGAATGGAAGTTGGGTTAAGAAATTCCCTTACCTTGCATCCTGTCCTGACTCGACCGTTCTTTAACCTCCTGAATAATAAACTAGAGTTAATTTCTATTTACTTAAGAACCTTTTTAATGTTAATTATTCCTTTTATATCACTTATAACCATGTTATGAACATTATGTAATTTTTTAAGTTAATAACGGTTGTTTTGTCGATCTTTGGTACTTGAGTCAAAAATAAACTTCTTATAATTACAAGTTGTTCATGTGGTGAAATATCCATTATATCCAGAATTATATTAATGATTTAGATATCATATATATCATATATATACAGTATATACATTCATTTATAATATTACGTAACATTTAGAGGTAAGAAATGAAATGCACCGTTCATGGAGACGGTAAGCCGTATGTACGCATGAACGCTACTTTCATTTCTATTTCGTATTTAATGGAATGAAATAATAATGATATAAATGTATAATATAATTCCAGTATAATATCATATATAATATCATTTACTCCATCCTTTATACATCCCACATGTGGCATTAACGATTCACATCACTTTGAGGGGGCGGTAGTCCGCACTTCCTAAAATGAAATTATCGCGTTTACCCATAATGGAAATCATAAAGTATGCCATAAATGAGAAATACAGAAGCATAAGTAAAACATAAACATATTATATATCATATATAAATATATTTACATCTTAATTTCCACCTTTGATGGTGTTATATGAGTGTTGAACAGTCATCGTTTCGTGAGGCAGAAATTCGGCATCCACAGAAACCGTATGTTCTTTAACCATTAGATGTAGGTGTGTGTAATTGTAGCTCAAATCCTTCATATAAAAACATCCTAGTATATTTAGGATACTTGTTTTGTTACAAAATAAATGAATAAAAAGAGTTTAGGTGGTTGGAGAAGAAAAATAAAACAAAACAACATTAGAGAAGACATTACCTCAAAATCGGGTAACTCTTTTTGATTTGAGCCAAAGGCTTCCTTGGGAAGAGTTATTCCCAAAGTGAGTCTTCTAGGAGTAAGAGGGGAAAGTTGGGAGAGTATTTGGGCAGAGGTTTGCCGAACCAAAAGGCTTGAATGTGTGAATAATGTGGTAGAGGTGGGGGCCTTTTATAAGAGGAGAGGAGGGGCTCTTTTGGAAAGATTGAAATGTTACATTATTATACAATGATTTTAGGATTCTAAAGGTCCCACACTTATATAATTCGTGTCTAAGGTGATAAGGGTTATAAATCTACCCATACAATAGTCTTTGGACAAGTGTAAGCCTTGGATTGTACATTATATTTTCATTTTATTAAAATCGTTAAATAATGAGGTCATCGCTGCATCATAATGATGTCATAAATAATTTAATTTATTTAATGTCTAAAAATTATAAAAAAATACTATGATGTAGGAAATCCTTTTATCTTTACAATGACTATTTATAGTCAAAAATATCACTTGTATAACCCCATGTAAAAATTGTTTTAGTAAAACATTTCATTTTGTATCATTTTTTACTTTAACCTTAAATAAAAGGTATTTATGTCATTTTCTAACTAAAGTGGCTCCATGGGGTCCCCAAGTTGACCCATGGATTTTCTTGGTTGGACATGGCACATCCAATGAGGGCAGGACATGTTTCAAGATCATCTCATATTATTAAAACATTATTTTTACCTTAAACTACACTAATTACCTCTAATCGCGATAAAGAACTTAAAAGTTACTATTCACCAAAAATTATTTTAATCACATTGAACCACGTTTTACTTTTTAATGACAACCATGTATGTCGGATTTTTGAAAATCAAATCACAGAATTGGTAATATTTCATTTAAACGAAAAATCAGTTATTTAACTACCACTTAGTGGTTTCACTATTCATCAAAAATTGGAGTTTTTCAGAACAATGCCAAACTTTCACCCTAAGCTATAATTGATATTCCGAATTCAAAAATGATGTCTATTTTACAAAATTCCAAACATATAAGTTGCATTAATTAATTTTATAATTAATTCCCGTTGTCACAACAATAGCGTGTTTTTAAGAAACAATTTATATCAAAAGATTGGCAATTGTTTATGTCCAATTTCAATGTTAAATTAATTCTAATGACCACCATTGGATAAAATGGTAAAAATATATTCTAATTATACTTTAAAACCACTAAATAGTATAATTTATCACTATAAATTATTTTGATTAGAAAAGTTGTTTTTAAGTAATTTTCACTATTCATAAAAAATTGGAAGTTCTCAGAAAATTACAAAAAATTCAACTTTGGATAATTTCGATATTACGAATACAAAAATGAAGTCCATTTTGAAATATAAAATTTCTATAATTTTAAAAAGTGGTTATTACTATTCATAACGGCTACTTTGATTAGTCGCGGTGTTTTAGAACTCGAAGTTGCGTACAATGTAAGCTATTGCATTATTGAATGAGAAGCGTATCGTGGAAGCTCGGGGTGTTACATAATTCATAAAAATAAAATGGATCATTGATTAACATCCTCTCCCTCTTAGTGATCGCATCGAACCTGGGAATTATAAGTGGTATTATAGATTATATAAGCACCATAAAAATTTTTAATTTAGCAACGTTATTTTAGAAACATTTTTTAAAAATATTCATAATTTTAAATTGATCAGTGTTTCTTGAAAACGTTACTAAATTAGAAATGTTTCCCCAAAAACATCGCTAAATTATTAACGCTTCCCTAAAAATGTCATTAATTTAGATACTTTTCCCAAAATGTCACTAATTTAGCAAAGTTTCCCCCAAAAGTCTCTAAATTAGAAATATTTCCCCAATACAATTGTTAAACTTGCATTGTTTCCCCAAAAATGTCACTCAATTAGATACATTTACCTAAAAACATTGCTAAATTAGCGACAGTTTGCCCAAAACATCGCTAATTTAGCATCATTTTCAAGAAACATCCCTAAAATATATATATATTTATATAGTCCATTTCCACATATCAATGTAAATACATACATATATATATATATATAAACACAAACATAAATATATATATATATATAAACACTCACACACACACACATATATATATATATTAATATATATAAACACATATATATTTTAAATTTAGTCACGTTTTTAAGAAAACGTGTCTATTTTAGTGACATTTTTACTGGTGTTTTAAAACATATAAAATTTTATTTATTTAGTTATTTATTTATTTATTTATTTATTTATTTATTTATTTATTTATTTATTTATTTATTTATTTATTTATAATTATATATATAAATACACATATATATTTATACACACACACAAACATGTATATATAAACTTATATATATAAACATGTATATATCAATATAAACATATAAATAACATAAAATATAAACATAAATATATAAATATATATATAAACATATATATAATATAAAACATAAAATATATATATTAAAAACATATATATATATATATATATATATAATATAAACATATATGTAAAATACAAACATATATATTTTTAAACATAAAATATAAATTATAAATTATAAACATGCATATATTGATATATATATATTTTAATATATAAATTTACATATAAATATATATATATTAATTTAAAAATACTTAGATCTATATATATATATAACATAATAGAATTGAATAATTTAAATTTAGTCACGTTTTTAAGAAAACGTGACTATTTTAGTAGCATTTTTATCCGTGTTTTAAAACATCGCTAATTATGTATATTTATTTATTTATATATATATATATTTATAATTATAATTATATATATGTATACATATGCATATATATTTATACACACATATATATATATAAACATATATATATATATAAACATATACATATATAAACATATACATATATAAACATATATATATAAACATATATATATAATATATAAACATATATATATAATATATAAACATAAAATATAAACATATATATAATATATAATATAAACATATATGAAAAATATAAACAAATATGTATATGTATAAATGAACATAAAATATAAAATATAGAAATAAAATATAAAATATAAACATAAATGTATAAATATATATATATATATATATATATATTAATTTCTTAAATATTGAAATCTATCATTATATATAAATTTAAGATAATACAATTATTTAACAAAATATTAAATAGCATGGTTGGTTGTTTTCTTCATTGTTAAGATGGAGGTTCGTGGGTCTACTCCAATGGGAGGTGGCATTAATTCTTTTACTTGGCGTAGAGGTTGTATCATTGGTAGGGTGTGGGGAAAGTAGGATACAGAAGGTGGGGGGAAAGCCCACTGGAGGGGAGAGGTGGGGGAATAGTGGGGCTTGGGGTAGGGGGAGGAAGTGGGGTGGGGCAGAGGAGGGGCGTGGGAGGGGTAATAGGGGGTGTGGGGCAGAGTACTAGAGGGGAAAGTGAGGGAATTGGGGTGAGGGAATGGTACAGGTACAGGAGGGGTAACAGGGGCGTGGGTGCTGGAGGGGCCATGGGCATGGGGGTGGGGGATAGAGTGAGAGATTATATTTTCATTATTGAAAAAATATATAACAAATTTCAAAATATATATATATCATTCAAAAAACAATTTACCAAAGTTTTTTATATATTTCAGTAAATGAGGTTCACTTACTAATGTTTCAAAAAAACATCATTAGATGAGATGTCGCTAAATAGCGACATCTATAAAAGGTGCTAATTTAGAAACTTTAATTTACCAACATTTCTAAAAAATGTTAGAAAATGAGGCGTCACTGAATAGTGACATTTATAAATGTCGTTAAATTATGATGTTTATAAACATCTCTAAATTTTCGATGTTTATAAATATTGTTAATTTATTGATTCCTCATTTAGCATTATTTTTTAGAAATGTCGATAAATGAATTATCGACATTTTTAAATGCCTCTAATGCAAAAAAAATGTAGCTAATTATCATTTTTTTGTAGTGATGTTTCCTCTGAAAAAATCAATGATATGCATAAAGAATCTAAATCTTTTCAATAGTATAGTGGTGTTTATTTTTTGTGGAAATAATTTTCATGGATAGAATAACTTGATGCTTCCATATCTATTATCACAAGTCTTGGAGGTAAGTGATGTTGTCATAGTGGGATTTCCTCTATATGGAACGGATGCTCCCATGACTAATACTAATAAGAGAAATCTTTAATTGGATGAAAAAACTATAAATTCCATCCTTTCATATCAATCTAATAAATTTTACACCAAAATAATGGGACTTAAAACTACCAAGGATATTTGGGAGAATATAGAGAATATGTATTAAGGCGATGTGGAAATTAAGGAATCCAGACTTTATATTTGTAGATAAAAGTTTGAAGACATCCAGATGGATAGTGATGGGGGAATAAATGACTAATTTACTAGGGTTTATGAGTTTATCAGTCATATTAGAGGGTTTTTAAATAATCTAGAATAATTTATTATTGTAAAGAATATTATGAGTAATTTCTCAGATAGATTTGACCCAAATATGTCTACCCTTGAGAAGATTATAAATCTATCCCTTCATGAGATACATAACACCCTCTTTGACTATAAAAATAGGAATGAACATTTATTCAAAAATAATTAAAAGGAGGAAGTAGCATTCAAACCTAAACAAACCCTTATGTAAAGGAATGTTGTATCTAATTTAGATTCTGAAATTTAAGATGAAATAAGTGAGGGACATAATAAATCCATAGCCTTTATCTCTAAGAACATTAGAAGAAGTAAAAAAAATACAAAGGTATTCTTCCTATTAAATGCTATAATTATAATGGCATTAGTTATTTTGAAATTAACTACCCAAAGAAGAAATTTTATGAATCTAAGATCGATGATGAGCAAGAAGAAAACTCTAAGATAAGAACAGGGAAAACCATAAAAGTTGACTATGGAAAGAAGAAGGTGTTATTAGAAAAATATAAAAGGAACTTGATGATCTGGGAAGATGATGATGAATCTTCATCATGTAGTGAGTCTGAAGATAAAGGTATATCTTATAATCATAAAAACTTAATAGCTTAGGTAAGGAAGCATGAAGACACATCAATCAGTGATGACTAGGAAGTATAAGGTTATATTGAGTATATATTAATAGTAGGACTAGTTTGTTGGATTAAGAAGAATTCCAAGATAAAGAGGTGAGTAAAGATACTGGAAAAAAAAGAAAATAAGTGAAGATGTGAAGAAAAGTTATCTCATAGAGGACATAAAAATTTCCACAGTGAAAATTATATAACAATAAAAGATACTGGAATATATCAATATAGAACTACTTATAAAAGAAAACAATATTCATATAGAAGAATATAGGTGTCTTAATACAGATAATGTCTTGAAGACCGTGAGAAAAGACTATGATAAAATTAGATAAATTCAAGCTGAATCATCCAAATATTATGAGAACACTAGACCTAAGAAAAGGGTATATGAAATTTCTATTTTCTCAAGTGTCACTAAATCTTTTTTATCTAGATATACATATTTTGAAATTCAACCAGAAGATTTTAGGCTATGTAAAGTCATAAAAAGTGTGCCCCTATTATAGAGAGAAATGTAGATGAGTTGATAATAGGAAGCCCCTAATAATATAAAAAAATTAATGTTATTTCTTTTCTGGAAAGTAATTTGATTTTTAGAAGTTCAGTCAGTATTAAGGAATATTCGGTTTCAAGGGGTATTATTGGTTTTATAGTGGATTCGAGCACAATTCTATTAATATTGGCACAAAATGTCATTACTAAGAAACTATAATGAATCAAGGATTAATAATATAGAAAATAAGAGAAGAAAATATTTTAGGAAGATGAATACCCTTAAGAATAAAGAGTTTGTTTCTGAGAAATCAATAGGACTTTTTATCCAAAACAAAGTTGATAAGTTGAAATAAAACTATGTAATATATGATCAATAAGGTCACTATATTGAGAATTGTATGAAATTTATTCCCATAGAGATCCAAAAAATAGTTGTAACTAATAAATATCAAATAAAGAGGACAAAACATGATCATTATGATCATAAAAAATCTTGTCCTCAAATGATACAATAGGGATCAAAAAATAAAGTGTTGTGTGGGAAAAATAGGTAAGTAGGATAGACTTCAGGAAGTGATTCATTAGTGCTACAAACTTGGGTTCAATTTATGAAAAAGTAGTGAAAACAAATGAGGAATAAATTTAATTAATTAATCATAATAATAAAAAGTACACGCACAAGGAATGAATTAAAATGAAGAGGGAAACCATGCATCCTATGGAAACTTGGGGGAAAATTCAGTAAAAGTGGCATGAAAATATCATCAAGAACCAAAACTTGAAGACATGTTGAATCCTAGTTAAGAAGAAAATATCAACATTTATAATCTTTTTAAAGATATTGGAAACCCATACATATTCCCTTATCTATATATTTATTTGAACTAACATGTAGGGAATTGAAGGAAATATATTAAATGTGGAGCTAGTGAGGTATTGTAATCATTTTTTATAGCAAGAAAAGATGTGTCCATCATGGTTTCATACTAAAGAATATCAACCATGTTGAAGAGATTATTAGTTTTATCCCTTGAGGGAAAGATAGTATGATGAAAAGGTTTTCAGCAATGTTATTCTAATAAATATAGATTTTTTGTACAGAATGAAAAAAAATAGAAATTTAGGTATTCTAATAACACTTTCTACTCTTATTTTGATTATGAAAAATATATTTACAAATGGGGAATTTTGGTTGATTTTTTTGGTAATAGAAAGGGTAAGTTTTATGTCTTCCACTAATTTTTTGGTGTGTTCATTAATATGTGTAAAGGATTTACATTTCTTGATAAATCAATTTAAAATAGCCCTAGAAAAGTGAAAATTAAAGTGGTATCACATGCATGGGAATTTATGTACATCCTTTTCTTAGTGAAATATCACTTTTTTCTACACCGATATTTCCCACGTATATTTAGATATTATTAAATAAAGTATCTTGGTTAAGTTGTGTGTGGTGTCATCCTTCTCTCAATAATAGTTAAAGGGTATAATTTAGATTTAAAGAAGGATAAGATGTTTATTTTAAATGAGATATTTTCCCCCTATGTGACATTTTTCATAAATTATCAATAATTGGGAGAATAAAAAGAGTTATCGAGTACACATATTATATTTTATGTCACATGGTGTTATAAGAGGTATTAGATGAAGGTTTTAGGAGTTAATATTATCTTTAATTTTCTATTCATACAGAGAACTTACTTAATTCTAGGGGAGTCACATAATTTGATCAAAGTAACTATGAGATATAGAAGAATAGAATTAGATCTCATATATGATATCTTAGGATAGAATTTATATTTTCTACATTCAATGGGATTAAAGTTAGTGATGTAAAAGTATTGTTTATGACTAAAGCTAATAGGAAACTTCTTGATGTTAATAGTAAATCACAGAATGCTCTTAATAGAACTATAAATGATCAAATCTACCATAAAGTGATGAGTTTCACCACTACTAAGGCTATGTGGGATAAATTTGCTAATATATATCAGGGGATAAAAAGGTGAAGTAAGTTAATATTCAAGTGTTGCGCAAGAGATTTTATATAATCATAATATGTCTCCAAATAAAGATGCTAATAGTTTCTTTAATTGAATCATGGAGGTTTTGGAGCTATTTGATAACTTTGAGAGGAAACAAAAGAGGTTGAAATTGTTAGGAAGATCATATAATTACTTCCTCTTGCATATAATCTAAAATTTTCTACTCTTAAAGAGAGATATTTATCCACATTTACTCTTGATTATTTTTTAAGAAGTTTGGTGGAATATAAAATGGGAGTTAATCCAGAAACATCATCAATACACACAAGGATATGACTTTAAAAGTTGTGGAAAAACTAAACATTTCTAAAAGTGATAATGATGAAGATGATGTGGATGATGAATTATTATCTCTTATTTCTAGAAAGTTTAAAATAGGAAATTAAATATTTGAATGTAAGTTACCTTTATCATACTTTAAATGTGGAAAATTTTGTCACATTGTTAGGAGATGTCCAAGAAAATTTTATTAAGAAGAGAGTGAAGAATAAATCACTCAAAATTCACATGGTCGATATCCTCCAAAGAAATAATATATAATATTAAATTCATCTAGAAGAAAATTTCAAAGGAATATTTTTATAATCAAATAAGATAATATTGAAAAAGGAATTCTAGGGGGATATGAAATAGAGTTTATATCAGATAAAAAATATGCTCTAATGAAGACTATTGAAAAAGGGGAAGTAGAAAAAGAATGTGAATAAGAACCTAAAGGTGTTATTGATTTGAAGGTATAGTTAAAAGGATCTCTTGATGATATTGACATTAAAATTAATAAAAAAATATTGAAGGATTTATGAAATAATACTCATATTATGTTGATCATTTTGAAGCTAAAATTAATCAGTTGTAGGAAGAGATGGAAAAAAACTCAAAAATGAAGCTACAGGTGGTTTAGTAGTGTTTAAACATAAAATTAAATAACAATCTAAGGTAATTAATGACATTAATTCCATCCTATATGATAGAGATAATAATATTGAATTTCTTGGAGAATAATATTCCACTCTTAGAAGGAAGTTTGAATCAAAAGTAAGATCAGGTGAAGCCAAAAATAAGATATGATTTGGAAGTTTATTGAATATAGAAATTATAGGAAGGTACAAGAGATGATTATATAATATTGATAGAATTTTGAGTGGTCAAAGGCCCACATTCAAGAATAATTTTGGAGTTGAACATGATGGTGAGATATCAATTGATAGAATTGTGACTGACTGGAATAAAGGAAAGAAGAAGGTTAAAGATGTCAGTGTCAATACTGAGTCAATAGGAGTATCATTTTAGATTTTTCTAAACAAATAGAAATAAAGTTTTTAAAACAATCATCAACCATCAAGGAATAATCAATAATAAATAAGGTTCTTAAATGTAACAACCGGGTCCCAGTGACAGCACATCCACCCCGCCTTAATAAGGTCGTCGGGTCCTTTCCCACCAGGTACTACTAGTTGCCCCGCAGACACGTGGGGCCCACCCCAGGGTCCACCCACATGCCTGAACGGGTTATCTGACTAATAATAGTCCCCACAAGCCAACACATGTCCTTTTCAGTGTGCTTTGTCCTCACTCACACACACCCTGAGAAATATCCCAGAAGGTCACCCATCATGATCACTACTCCAGGTCAAGCATGCTTAACTATGGAGTTCTAATCAGGTAGGCTCTCGAAAAGGAAGGTGCACCTTGTTGACATGAGTCATATCATTTAGTCATTTAACTCTTTATCATTTGGGGATGTTACATTCACCCCCCCCCCCTTTGAGCACAACGCCCTCGTTGTGGGCCCTACATCTCAACCCAGGCAGTGCACCGCACTTAAGGCTGGGTACCTCCTCTGATACCAAATGTGACAATCGGGTCCCGGTGATAGCACAGACACCCCCGCCTTAACATGGCCGTTGGGTTCTGGCCCACCAGGTACCACCAGTTTCCCTACAGACACGTGGGGTCCACCCCAGGGTCCACCCACATGCCTGAACGGGTCATCTGACTAATGATAGTCCCCACAGGCCAACACATGTCCTTTTCAGTGTGCTTTGTCCTCACTCACACACACCCTGAGAAATATCCCAGAAGGTCACCCATCCTGATTACTACTCCAGGCCAAGCACGCTTAACTGTGGAGTTCTAATCAGGTAAGCTCCCGAAAAGGAAGGTGCACCTTGTTGACATGAGTCATATCATTTAGTCATTTAACTCTTTATCATTTGGGGATGTTACATTAAAGAAAGGAGATATATGGATAAATGATAGAAAAAATATATTTCCCCTAATGAAGTGTCATTTATATGGCCATGTAGGCCACACCATGTCATGTTTTTCATTAAGGTTATGCGATGCATGGTGTTTATAGGAAAGAAAATTGAACTCTCAAGATCTGAATTCTAAAGTTATTCTAAAGAATAAGGAATATATTATAATCTCATATTCTATATTTTATGATGAAAAACATTAAAATTTATCTTAATTATGATAAAATAAACTTCATGTTATTAAATTGAAGAAGACTTCAACTAACACGGTGAGTAAAGAGGATTCAATGGAAGTGATCAGAGAGAGGTGGTACGTTATTCCCTAAACATTTTAAAGTCAATGTACCTAGCACAGAGTGACTATGAGTTGAATATTTAATCCAATGAAACTAGTGAATCATAGTAGATTTTGGAACATCAATACATAGTAAGCGTGTTTTCCTTGTACATGTCCATTTGTGGTAAACAAATTAAAATTTATTTGTTCTATTTTTACTTCCTACATTTGTTTTTCTTGTGAATTTAAATCTTGAGCAGACAGGTTTAACAATTCCCTATCAACATGGGGATAAGATCCAATGATTTAAAAGAATATTTTGTCACTTTGATTGTGTCCTAGATGCTATAGTGTGACCCAGTGACTCTATATGATTTATTCTAAAAGGATTATATAACTTCATATGCTTAATTTTCCACTACATATGATTCATTGTAACGTTAAGAATTAGTGAAAATTTTAAGTTCTAAAAACTATAATTTAGGATATTTCCAGAATTATTTATCTTCTAAAGAAATGATTCAGATGATTCTACAAGTGTTTCTATTAATTTATTAAACATCATGATTAATCAAATGATCAATATTCAAGATAATATCAAATAAGAAAACTCCCCCTTTTTGGATCATTTCATGATATTGTGAAAGGAAATTTGATAAGTTTCCATAACATAGAAGATGTTATGCATCACAAAGTTTCATGTTCTCATGAATACATAGATGAAAATTTAGAAGTTTTAAATATTTTTGATTTTTTAGAGAAGGAAGTTGTGATATTTTAATATCACATAGAATATGGAAACATTATGAGAATTATAAAGATTTTAATAAATTACTTTAATTGGATTGAATGATTTTGAATGATAGAAATATCTTACTACCTAAAATCATGGAATTTCCATGATTCATTATAGAAATATTATTTGAGAATTATAGTGAATATAAAAGGTAGAAATGTAAGAGATAGATGTGTTTGATAATTAACAACTCAAGAAGTTGATACTCTGCTACATTGGAGATAATCTGTATTGAGGAGAGAGAATAGCTAAAGTAGATTAACCTATGATGCATCTATTATCTTTTGCAGAGGTTGAGGTGGACTGATTATTATGTTGGTTGTTCATGATATTTCTATTTAGGAGGGAGTTCTTTTCATACATGTAAACTCTCATGTATGATAATATCTTCTTGATGAACTGTGAGGATGTCATAATGTAAAAGATTCAGTATTGAAACCATTCTGGCAGTCAAAGTCTTCTTAGAATAAGATTTATACGTTGGTTTAGAGGCATCCAGTAGAGGACCTAAGATATAATTCACCTTCAAGATAATAAGAATATTCCTAAAAAACTGGTAATTCAAGTCTAAATAACTTCATACATTATTTTTGAGAACTTGATGATGTCTTACCCTTCCAAGAATTGGGTCACAACTTTAACTAGTCACTTAGGTTTAATTCAAAAGAAAAAAAAATTAAAAATCAATACCATTGATTCATCCCCCTCTCAGTAGTACCCTAACTAATTTGGGATCTATAATTATAAAACAAAAAAACAAAATATAGTCAATTAATTTGATAAAATTGATATTATGTGTATCTAATTCAATAATTGATTTATTATAAATAAATAAATTTAATTAATTTAAAAACCATATACATATGAAATATAATATTTAATTCATTATATTAAAATGTAAACAAATATTTCAACTCATGAAAAAAAACCATCCAAATATTTATCTTGGATTCAAAATAATGTACTGAAACCATAAAAATTAAAATCAATCATCTTGTAGGAGGTTTCAGGTGGTACCAACACAACAATAGGCAACGATAGGGAAACAAGCATCAACGGTAGGGGAAATAATGGCAATGAGGGGATGTTCCATTAGGTGTAAAAGTAAGGGAGGGAGGGAGATGGGATTTTGTTATTAATGGGTGACGCAGTCGGAAGGGAGGATATAGGGTCTCAATAGCACTGGGATGAGGTGAGGTTAGGGGGTCACAATGGTATAGGGAAGTTTCAAGTGATGTTAGGGAAAATGAGGGAGATGAGGGAAGGGGGTTATGGTATTTTGAAACATGGTGATTGTCATATTATGGTTTCTAATTCAAGTATTGCTGGTTGAAAAATTATGGTCTCCTATTTTTGTGTTTACAAAGACTAAATTTTTTAGTAGTGTCTGGATTACGCTATTAGAATTAATGGATGTGTAATTATTTATTATTTTTTCATGAGTGACTTTAAATATAATAATATGACATGACCTCAATTTGATGTATATAATTGATGTTGTTAAAATTTACTTTCAAATTTATGGGTAAATAGAGTATATTTACTAATGTTTTCCAACTATTAAATGAATTTGGTTTAATATATTATAAATGAATTAGGTTGGTTTAATCATGTCCCATATGAATTTCTTATTGGTAAAAAATTAGTTTTTTAAGACAAAAAGTTTTATACTAAATGATAATTTTGAAAATTATTATTATTATTATAAAGCTACATTGATTTACACATGCTTGGGTAAATTATACATGAGAATTCATTTGGGAAAAACCCAATGGATAATATTTTATTCACTAGTATATGTATATCTCAGTGTGTGTATAGACATCATATGTGTTTAGGAAAGATGGTGATCAGTCCCAAGAAAAATATTCTTAAGATAAAATATTGTGTGAATCTATAATGAAAAACAGAAGTGAGAATATAAGCAAAATAAAAAAAAAATCTTGCATGCATATTTTTTATGTGAAAAAACCTCAAATTCATACGATTAAAAAATAATAGGAAAAATATACAAAATCCAATAATAATTAAAAAGTAAATAATGAAATTCAATGCTTGGAAATTAATTACAAATGTAATATAGAAAAACCTTTGTGAAAACCACACTCCAATACACTTATGTTACCTCTTTAAAGATCATTTTGGTAACAAACATCACCCTCATGTGACAAAATGTCACACCCTTGGAATTCAAATATGTGGGTGTCATTCCAGAACCACAATTAACATGGATTGTACTCATTGGTTTCTCACTGATCAATGCTCAATCCATGTTAGACATGTTTCTCTTAAACCCCTTCTTGTTTCTCACAAAAAGTCATGTCTTAACCCAAGTTCCTAAAATCATCACATCTAAATAATGTCTCTATATCCTTTTATAAAAACACAAAATATATATCTAATTAATGAAATTAACATTCCTTTTTTCAATCCATTAATTTTGAGAAAATGTCTTTATTTATGTTGAGGAAAATTCTTATATTGATGTAAAAAAATCTCTCCATTAATTAAATTTCTCTCTATAAATATGGTTCAAAACCTAAAAAATCTCCCTGTTCATTCCATCAAAGAATGAAATAACACTATAAAAATGAGGGTTTATAGGTGATGTTTTTTCTATTATAGAGGGTTATAACCCCCTCTAAATGTATTAGTTGTTGTTATTCAAAACTGCCACTAAAGTGGTTGGTTACTCTTGTTAGTGGTGGTTTAGCGTATATACGGGTAGGGTAAAAAATAATGGTGGATTTAAACCCTTTTAATTTTTTTATATAAAAAATATTTTAAACCACCACAAAGGCACTAATTTGTTTAAAAACTTGTTTTGGTTAATAAATTGTCGCAAAATTGTACAATGTTATAAGAAAAATGTGATGGTTGTTAACCATTGTGAACCAAAAAAATTAAAAAAAACACTTGGGCCCCACCTTCATCACCCCTAATCACCTCTTTTCCCAGTTTATACACATATCACATGTGTTCCCCCACCAACCTGCCACTAAAATGGCTAATTGTTGTGTCTAGTGGTGGTTTTGTGTAAGCGTTGGTAGGATAAAAAAATAGCAGAAGTTTTAATCCATTTTTTATGTAAAAAATATTTTAAATAGATTCAAAGTGGAACTGATTTTTTTTAAAAAAAATTGGTTGTTAACATTAAAAAAAATATATAGATTTTAACACACTCGTCACATGTGTTCCCCCACCAACTCATCTCCCCTATGAGGGTTTGAACTTACATTCCATGGGCATATAATCCCAACCACCTACAACTTTACTGTATCAAACTTATATTTGTTAAAAATAAATGTTTGTATTTATATGAATTTATATATTTGTATTAATAAATTTTATTTGTGTAATATATTTAAATACATTTAAATATAACACCTATTATACATTTATATACATTAATGTATTCATATTATGTATTTATGTATTTATTTTCTAATACATTTATATGATATTAAGTTTATACATACATTTATATCATATATATTATATATATTTATATTATACATTTATGCATACATTTTTATTAATGTATATAAACAAATATAATATGGAATATATTTATAAAACATTGAATATAATATACATTAATGTATTCATATTTATATTATGTATACACTTATATAAATATTTATATTATATACATTTATATTATATATAATACAAATACAGATAGTATATTATATTATACAAATATATTACACAAATGTATATATATATCATACAAATAAAAATACATATTATAATATATAAATATGGACATATATACTATACAAATACAAATACATGTATATATATATATTATTTTAATTTATTTATTTATTATTTCTATATGTATAAAAATATATATATTATAAATTTATAAATACATTTATATGTATAAAAATATATATTAAATACATATATATAATAGGAAATATATAATATAATTAAATAATATATATAAAAACTATATTAATTTATAATTAATATGGTATAATATAATATATATATATATAACACAATTATTTAATATATATAAATTTATATATAATATTATATGATTATTTATATATACTTATGTGTGTGTGTGTTTATATGATATCAAAAATATTAATTATTTTTATTATTGTTATTATTATCATTATTAAACCTATTTTTTTAATTATAAAAATGATATATGGTTTTATAAATACTATATATTTATTAAATACATTTATATTATGATTTATATTATATATAAATTATATTATGTATATAAATATATATAATATACACAAAATTAAATATACATTTACAGAATTTATATTTATATGATAAATATTTATATTGTATATATATATATATATAATATTTATGCAAAACTCTCTCTGAATTATATATTTTCATATATTTGAATAAATATATTTATACAAGTACTTATAATTACCTTTTTATTATGTAACACGCAAATAGATATATATATATATATATACATTTGTGTTTATATACCCAAGTATTAATTTAATGTATATAATATCTTTATGTAATATGTTTATAATTTGTCTAAATACATTTATAAAATGTTTTTATATAATATATTTTCACACACACACACATATATATATTATAAAATTTATTTTTTTAGGAATAATAAATAAAAAAACTTTAGAGGGGGTTAAAACCCCATCTAATCAAAGAGATTATTAATTGATGGTAATCCCTTAGATTAGATGGGGTTTAAACCCCTCTAAAAGTTTTTTATTTTTTTTAACTAATAAGTTATATTTTTGTGGGGATTATTCCAAAACCACTGGTAAAATAAAACAGATTTATGTTAACAAATAAAATTGAGGGGATTTTAACCCTCTATAATTTTTTATTATTTTTTAAAATAAATTTGTTCTATTTTAGAGATTTTTTTGTTAAAACTGACACTAAATTTTAATTTAGTAGTGTATTTGATAGTTTTGTAGCAAATTTTTAACGAGATTTGATTTAAAGGGGGTTGTGTACAACCCCCTCTAAATAACTGCCACTAAATGCACTATTTTTTTTCTAGTGTCATGTCTAAAAACTTAGTAGGAATGAAAACTAGTTGTTATTTCACTAGAGTGATCCAATCCTTAAACACATATTAATTAAGGACCTTTAACATACTTTTCCAATAAGTATAACCTAATGTTCTAGAGGTCTAATGTCTTAGGATGATTATTCATACAAATCCATAATCTTAAATGTAAGAACATCATCATAATTTAAAACTTCACATAGTACTACTAACTCCCATAGATATACTAAAATTACATAGGACACCTTGGGGGAAATACATAAGTAAAAGGGTGTGATATAAATACTGAAAGGGAATAAACATGACAATAAAGCATAACATGAGAGTCAAGATTCATTACATGATATCATAAATAAAATGATTATAAGCATAGATACATTTCATATGGAAATAAAATAATAAGATCATTAAATCATGGAATAGGTGGCAACAACATAAGACGTGACATAATAGAAATGAGTTAAGGGTCACTCCTAAGACCTTCATCATAAAATGGACAAAGTCCCATAGTGGATTAGGTTCAATACCTAATCCATTAAATAACATCTCAGATATAAAGCTTTACCCAATGAATAAGAAGGATATATATTTCCAGGCCCATCCATCACATAATGAAAATCATACATATGCATGCCACATTAGGAAAATAAACCATACATAAATCATAAGCATGATCAAACCCATGAGAAGGAAGGGGTCCATAATTTCAATTCAATGAATATGTGTAGGATAAATCATAAGGACTACCAAAAGAAGAAGGAATAAAATTATTTTGGACTTACATAATTGAAAAAAGTATGTTGTTTTTGAACTTGTAGTTCCTATGTATAAAATTCATGAGAATGATCTTGGATAATAAAGAATCAAAATGAACCACTTAGGTGATGATTCTTGAAATAAATAAAGGATATTTTTTAAATAAGTAAAGAGATTATTTTATCCCATAAACCATAATTTAACCAATATGATTCTGTATAAAATAATGAGATTTTTCAGAAGTTTTTAATGGTTTAAAAAAAATTTGGGGTGATTCTTGACAAGAGACAATAAATAGGAAAGTTACCTTAAATCGAGTTTATTTTAAAGTGGTAATTTCAAAAGGAACTAAAAATATATATAACCTTAGTAATGAAAAGAATATTTTTAACTAGGTATATATTTAATGAATATATATACAAAAATAAAATTAATTCATGAGAATAATATTATGTAAAATGGAGAAAATGAAATATAATATGTAATTGATAAGTAACAAGCGTGGTATGGAAGATCAGTTACCTTGTGTCTGAATTCACTATCAACTTGAAATTAACTTCAAAAATAATTAAATTAAGTTCATTAAATACATAAACAAGAACCTTATTCATCAATATTTAATTTTTTAAGGTCTATTTATTATATTTTTTTATTTTTAGTATAGTTTATGCTTACGTTGATTACTTGGGGTTTTTCAGTTAATTTCTTCGTGAAAATTTCAATTTGTTGACTATGGTCAAATGTTTCTTAAAATAACTTAATGATATTAATAATTTTAGAGTTTTATTTCCTTTATTATTCCATTATAACAATACTTATACAATTTCAAAGTTTATCTAAAATAGAACTAAATTCTGAAAGGTTCCAAGATAAGTCTATTTAAGATGGTTAATGTTACTATGATCATTTTTTGTTAATAACACATATATGATTCCCAATATTATTATTATATAATATTAATGGTTCTAAAATATAATTTATATATATTAAATACATTGTTTTAAGTCATCCATGTTATGTTTTCATGGAAAATAAAACATGTACTTTTGTGGAGGTAGTAATCTGCATGTATGCACAAATGACACTTTCATTTTTCATGGAATGGGAGGGGGTATGAAATTAAATAATTATAATTATAGAATAATAACCATATTATAAATATCATATTATTTAATTAAATAAACCTTTTGAACCATCCATTTAAGTTGAAGATGAAAAATTGAACATGTCGTTCATGGAGTTGGCGATTTGCACATACCCATGATAAAGTTTTTATTTTTCTCAATCATTTTTGTAGAAAGTATAAAATATATATTACAATATGATAATAACACTTTACCATAGTAAAAAAATACTTTTTATCATACTTTCATATATATAGGGTATTTAAGGGGTTTGGAAGAAGAAAAGAACTAGAAAAGTTGGGTTGAGAGTATTACCTCTCCCTTGGAAGTTCTCCATTGGGTAACTCCTTAATGCTCCTTATCATGGTATTTTTGTGAGACCAAGGATTTAAGAGAATATGTAGGGTGTTTAAGAAATACTAGGGTAAATATTTTTTATTCAAATATTTGGAATGCATAGAAAATGGGGAAGAGGTGAGATCCTTTTATAAGTAAAGAGAGTAGCATTTTTCTGAAATATCTCTACTTTTTAAACATTTCATTTAACTATTCAATTAAAATGGATCAAAAAATTAGAAATAATGGTGTGGGGTAATATATAAGGTCAATATACTATCCACCATTCAATATCATACTTTTTGTTCATATATTTTAACCATTTTTCACTATATTAACCGCTTTTACCCAAATTTACCCATACTGTGCTAACTCCACTTTCTCCCTCAGTAACTAATTTTAATGACAAAAATTAAAATTGAAATTATTTAATAATTTTAAAATTATTATTTGGAATATGGAAATAATTTTATAAAATAAAATTTCTAAGATTTATAGAAATTAATTTTAGTATGATCAAGCATGACGAATAAAAATTGTTTCTTAGAAAAAGTTCATTTTAAACGTAACATTTTTATCTGGGAAAAATCATCAATTTTGATGATTTTCAAGAAAAAATTGGTTTATTATAAATTAAATAAATTTTATTTCCCTATTAAATCAATCCAAAACCAAATTTTACCAAAATAATGATTAATTAAATGAAAAGACCAAAAAAATTTATTAGAAATGAAATATTGCTTTTGTTTTATAAGGTTAAACATAGGAATTATAAATTGAAAACAACATATTTTAAAGGAATATAATTACCCTTTAAATAAATTTTTGACCAATTGAAAGGTTTTATAAAATTAAAAGTCTCCCTTATATACTGGTAGAGTAATAAAACTCATTTTTTTGGAAAAAATTATATTTTTCTCTATTTATATAAAAATAATTATTTTTAGATAAAGATAAAAAAAATTAGTCTTAAGTTAATATTTCCATTAAAAATCAAAAAATGATTCTAGTTTTTTAAAATTCACATCCTAAAATTTATAAATTTTATTTTTAATTAAAAATATAAAATGTGGCAAAAAATATGTTTTTATAGGAAAACGGCTTTGGGTATATTCACTTTTATTTTTCCTATAAATTATTAATTAATTCATTGATAACTTATTATTAATAAAATTCATATATCATATTATTATTCAATCATATTAAATTTAGTTCCTTGAAATAAAACGTCAATTTCTAGAAATTACATTTTTTAGGTATAAAGTAAATTGAGGAAAATTTACCTTCTGAAAAGTATAGCAATTCATTATATATGTATACTTATAAATATATTATTACATGTTAATTTAATCTTAATTTATACTTATATAACCCCTTTATAATCTCCACATAATACATGAGCATCAGATAAGTGCTCATTGCAATTTTTGGTGGTGGTTTAGCTAGCATGGATCATGTGGAAACCTCCATAAGCTTGAACTCTTCCTATATACAGTTTTTATCAAACCGTAATTTCTTGAGTTGGGATTGTGCTTAGTCTTAGGAAAACACTTTAGAATTTACCTCCCTTTCAAGCTCGGATAAATTGGCTTGATAAGGAAGACTCTGACTTATAAATGTTATTTCTTAATTTTTTATTGATTTTGTTATATGGTTACTTAAATTTATACTAGCTAATTTAATGCTTATATTCTTACATTTATATTTAATATTGAAAATATTTCAAGGAATTCCATTTTATTTGGGTATAATTTCTAAAACATGCTATTTAATATATTATTTTTTCAAGTAGGATATACGTTGAAATATCAATTTGTTGTAGTCTCCCCCTTAAATAAATTGAATCCTCAAAGTTTAAATTATTACTTACTAAGGAATTTAGCTAGTGGTATTGATAATATAAATTTAGATTTAATTTTATAATGATATATAAAATATAT
Source organism: Viscum album (assembly GCA_963277665.1). Classification (NCBI taxonomy): domain Eukaryota; kingdom Viridiplantae; phylum Streptophyta; class Magnoliopsida; order Santalales; family Viscaceae; genus Viscum; species Viscum album. Next base: position 945,353,287 of record OY728129.1, read on the forward strand.
ATATTCACTTATAATAATAATAATCTTAATTTTGTGTTTATTCCTAACCATTTGAGTTAAATACCTCTCATGGTTTGGTGTTAAGACCTATTTTATATTTCCTTGAGTTCATAGTATGACTTAAAGTGATAGATTATCATAAATTAGTATGAGGTAAAAAATTTGATTCCATATTTTCATAATAGATACACCACACACACCTATCTCTTGTCCCCCATGGTTCTTCAACTTAGTGATGTTGGCAGAAAGTTGGGGTTGAATGATAAAATAGATGAAGAATGATCCCCCTCCTAATATCGATGTTTAGAATCCTCACAACCATTTATAGAGTATCCACCTCCACCATAATAGCTTTTACTCTCTTCATCTTATCCCTCATATATGTTATTAGCCTCAATAGATAACCATCCATTTCATCACCCACTTGTTACACCATTCCCTACATTTCCCACTCAATGAAGCACTCCTGATTAAGGTTGGTGAGGGATGGATTCCCTTCCACATTTTCTCTAGGTTGATCTTCATGTTCCCAAATAGGGTCATCCATGACCTAAACCATTTTGATCACACATTTCATGGGCTCCCATACTCTGAGGCATCGAACATAATCCTTGAAATTCTCTCATTCCCAAGGTAACTAGGTGGTCTCCCCTTTTTTCATCTAACTAACTTTTCATGTTTATATAGTAGTGGTAGTGGAGGTTGTATTCTATATCCACCATTTTCATAATTCTTTCAACTTCTCCAAAAACATCGAGGCCTATATTCGACAGAAGTTAATTGATGTATGATGATGAAGATGATTTGTTTTTTTTTATTGTAGTGATATTAAGATCTCTTTACACAAATGGGTAGTTTTTTTTCCACACCCATCAATTTTTTTCAATAATGAGGATATTGTGGGTAATCTTACCACAATCAGTGAATATGGAGTATATGTTGGAATAGTTAATCCATTACTAGAATCATGTTAAATACATCTAAAAGGGTCATACTAAGATTTATATTTTTGTAAACTTAAATTTAGAAATCCAACTATAATACAACTAAAATTTTTATTTTATAAACAAAACATCATGGTTCCACACATAGAAAAAGATCTACACAACTTAGAGTGTATGGAATAAATATCTCATAGTCACAATTTTGAAGTGTAGGATTTAATTATCACAATCTACCTCATCGATAGTCATTGAACATGAACTACCTTGTTCCCTTTCTTATAGTGGTTGTTCACATCTATCATTCTTAAAATTATTGAATTTATGACACTAACTTTGATAATTTCCAAGTTTTATACACTTAAGTCATTGGACCATTGGTGGTGCTTTTGGATGCATGTTTTCCACTCCCATAGTGCTTACTAGCCTCTTCATTTTCCTAAGGAATTTGTATGCTTGATGTCCCCATATTTCACAAGTAAATCATCTTTCAGTCCCATTGAGTAAATTCCCAAGGTGCTTCTTCCAACATTTTTGACATATAGGTGGTTGAATATTCTTTATTTCATCATCTCCATTTCCTTATTTTAAGTTGGTTTATATTATACCATTCAACCTAGTACCTAAAAGTAACTAGGAAATAAATCCTTCATAGTGGTTCCTAAAAATAATATTCTTAACCAAAACATATCACCTGAGATTGTCAAACTAGGTGTGTATATGGGACTCTTTTTCATATAACAGATGATGGTTGAGTTAATACTCAACACACACTTTTCAAGGTTATTACCCCTAGGTACATTCTTTCCAGAGTCTTAATTTACTTGTATTATCTAAATAGGGATGTTATTTCTAGGAAAACCTTGCAATCTCTATTTTACCAAAACATTAGGATGTTATCATATCCTTATAATTATTCTTAGTTTTTTCTATAATTTTATTTCATCCAAATATCCAAAAATAACTATAACTTTCTTGAATACCAACTATAGTGAGCCAACCCTTAAACAAATATTAATTCATGATCTTTAACAAACTTTTCCAACAAATACAAACCAAGGATCTAGATTTCTAGTGTATTTGTAAGATTGGGCATGAAAATAAATCATTTTAAATGTGAAAACATCATCATTATTTATAAATCCACATAGTGCTACTAACTCCCATAAATATTCTAAAACTACATAGTATACCTTGGGGAAATAAATAATGAGAAGGGTGAGTTAGATATCCCAGTGAGGGAATAAACATGGAAATAAAGTATAACATGAGATCTAAGAAGCACAACATGATATGTTAAAGAGAATGATCATAAGCATGGAAACATGGAATAAGGAAATGAAATCATAATATTTTTTGAATAATTGAATATGTGGAAACAACATAAGACATGACATCATAAACACAAGTCTAGGATCACTCCCAATACCATCATCACAAAGTGTATAAAGTTCCATGGTTGATTAGGTTCACTCTTTAATCCCTTAAATAAAATAGAATGATATATAATTAATTATCCAATGCATTATAGGGAAATATAATTCCAACCCCACCTATCAAATAATTAAAATAATATATATTAATTCCATATGAGGAAATTAAACTATAAATTAATCATAAGAATTATCAAACCCATGAGAAAGAAGTGGATCCATAATTTTGATTTAAGGAATAATTATAAGATAAATCATTAGGATTCCTAAGAGAATAAGGAATTAAATTTTTTTAGAATTTTATAATTGAAAATGGGTATTTTTTACATTTATTTATAATGTATAAAATTCATAATAATTATCTAAGAGAATAAATAATAAAAACAAACCACTTAGGTGATGCTTTATAAAATAAGTAAAAGGTATTTTTTAAAGAAGGAAAGAACTTATTATTTTCCATAAAATATGAATTAAACCAAGAGGGTTATAAATAAAATAATGATGGTTTCAAGAAGATTTTCATGGTTTAAAAACATTTTTATGTGGGAGATTCTTAATATGAGACAAGAAATAAGAAAGTTACATTAAATCGAGTTTACTTTAAAGTGGAAATTTTGAAGGGAAGTAAAAATATATATAAACCCGAAAATGAAAAAACTATTTAAATGGGTATATTTTTAAGGTACATATATACAAAAAAATAATAATTTCATGATAATAATATTGTATAAAAGAGAGAAAAATAAATAGAACATGTAATCAAAAAGTAATGAGGGTGATAAAGAAGATCCCTTAACTTGTGTCTGAATTCGATCTGTACTTGTAATTAACTTCCTAAATAATTTAATTAAGTTAAATAAATACATAAAAAAGAACATTATTCATCTTTATTTATTTTTCTAAGGTCCATTTATTATCTCTTATTTTTTATATTTAATATATTTTCTTCTTACATTAGTTACTCACGGTAGTTCAATTAATTTCTCTATGACACTTCTAGTTTGTTAATGTGGTCAAATTTGTTATAAAAAAATTCATTATCTCCATAATTGTGAATTTTTATGTCTTTTATTATTCCATTTTAATAATAATTATATAGTTTCAAATGTTATCCCAAAATAGACTCAAATTAAGAAAGGTTCCTTGATAAGTCCATTTATGGTGGTTAAAGTTACTATGATCATTTATTATTAATCACACATATATAATTCCAAATATTAATATTCTGGAATATTAATTGTGTCATAATTATTATTTTTATATACTAAATACATTTTTAAATTCATCCCTATTAGGTGATCATGGAAAAAAACATGTCGTTTTGTAGAGGTGGTAGTTCGCACATATGCATGGACAACACTTTCATTTTCCATGGAATGGTATGGGGTATGAAATGAAATAATTTTAATTTAATAATTATAATAATGTTATAAATATAATATTATTTAATTAAATAAAATTTTTTAACCTAATATTTAAGGCGGTTATGAAAAAATATACATGACATTCATGGAGGTTATAGTCCGCACATATGCATGATGACATTTTAATTTTTCTAAATGATTTTGTATGAAGGTATAAAATGGATATTTTATTATTATAATAACACTTAATTATATTAAAAAAAAATTATCATAACTTAAGGGATATAGTGGACTTGAAGGGTGTAGAATAAGAAAATAGCTAGAAAAGTTTAGCTGTGAGTATTACCTCACCCTTAGAATTTCTCCCTTGGGAAACTCTTTAAGGATCATTAGATTGGTATTTTAATGAGACCAAGGATTCAAGGGAGTGGTTAAGGTGTTGAGGAGAGATCAGGGTAGAGTTTGTTTTGAGCCAAATCTTTAGAATGGGTGGAGAAATTGGTAGGAGTTGAGATTCTTTATAAGTAAAGACAGTGGAATTTTTATAAAATCTCTTTACTTTTCAATAATTTTATTCCATTATTGAAAGTAAAAGGCTCAAAAAATGATCAATAATGGTTTGGGGAAATATATAAGGTCAATACACCCTCCAATATCCAATATCATTCTTTTTTCACATGTTTTAACCTTTTTCACTGTGTTAAACCACTTTTACCCTAATTTACCCTTATCATAGTAAGTCCAATTGTACTCTCGGTGACTAATTTTAATATCTGAAATTAAAATAGAAATTATTTAGTAACTTGAAAATTCTAATTTAAAATATAAAAATAATTTTATAAAATAAAATTTCTATGTTAGAGAAATCAATTTCAGTATTAGATCACATAAGGCATAGAAATCGTTTCTTAAAAAATGTTCATTTTAAGCTTAAAACTTATGTGTGGGATAAAATTATCAATATTTTTTATTTTAAATACATAAATTGGTTTATTATAAAAAAAATATGTACCTTTAAAATCAAGATAAAATTTAATTTTACCAAAATAATTTTAAATTAAATGAGAAGACCAAAATAGTTTTTTATTATAATTAAAATGTTATTTTTATTTTATAAGTTTAAACATAGGTTTTATAAATTTTAAAAAATGATAGGATCAAAATATTTTATGTTTTACTAAAATAGGGGGTGAATTTTAGTTTATAAAAATAAAACTCACAATTTTCTCCAACCTCTTTAATAAATTTATTGAGCAAATATTTGTATTGATTAACTTCATTATCAAAGTTATAAAAGTTTATAACATATTTTATAAAAAATTTCTATATAAACACATAGAATAATAAAAAACTTGTAAAAAAGTATTAAAAATATTTACAAAGTAAGTAATAAAACTTACAAATAACTTTATAACAAAGATTATAAAAAGCTAACCTTTGGTGTTAAGGAAGTTAGTAACCTCAACTTAGGGTATCCATGATATTCACCCTATAATTAGATTTTTATTACTAGTTATGGAATAACTTGATCACAAAGATCGAATATAGATTTTATTTCCCTTAGCCTTGGGAAACCTTAATCAGAATAATAGTATATTCTCTGTCTTCCTTTACAATGGAAGCCCTCAATAAAACAAAATCAAACAAATTGATTAAAAGATTAAAGATCTTATGGAATTATAAAAGAAACATCACAGTGGATTCCTTAAGAAAAAATCTCTCTAAAAATTACAATGAAGTGCTCTCTTCTAACAAGCTATTACAAATGCTTCATAGTAACAATAGATAGTTGATGTTGCAAAATATTTAATCTAATTATCTATCTCTCCTTGATCATTCAACTCTATTTATAAAATTTCTTACATTAGTCATATTATTCATTTCTCATAGGTGGTTTAAATAAAATTGGATGAACTCCTTATTCACTTTGAAATTTTAGCGTAGCTTCTATATCTAATGGTCATCTTATTTTACAACACTATAGTGTATATAGGTTTTGTTTAGTAGAATAAATATTCTTTATTTAATGGAACGTATGAAGTTATTTATCCAATGGGTTAATAAAATTTTATTTGTTATAAATTCATACCTATATTCTATAAATTATTCTCATTAGACTTGGTAACACTTCATCTAATAGACTTTTTTATACTCTATTAGCTAGAATTTATAAACCTCCATCCAGAAAACATTTTATATGTCTATCTGATGTAAAAAAGTACATTCCCTTCCAAAAAGGATTTTTAATCTGATATTATTATCCTATAAAACTTTAAGAAAGTTCTATTCATTGGAAGTGATATTATCCATTCGATAAATCATTTTACCTTCCTGCAAAAACATCTTAAAAAATTGGGGAGTATGAAAGTTAACAAAGTATAAAATTTTAAATGAGTGGATTTTGTTTTTCAAAAGTAAGGTTAAAAATTGTTAAAATTATCCTTTTGACTCAATAAAAATATCTTTAAAATACATAACATTATTCCTTAAATACATATCTAATCAATGAAAAAATAGAAAATTATAAGTATCTCTTATGTTAGTCCAAGTGGAAAACTCAAGAGGGGGGTGAATTGAGTTTCCAATTAAAATTTTTTGTTCAAAATAATTTTAAAAAAATCCCCCAGTTTATAAAAATATCCTAGTTAACTAAAATTGTGTAAATATATAATTTAATATTTTTGAAATATTTCTCAAAGGCCCAATCATAGATATATTAAAATAATTTATAAAATTACTTTAACTTTAGAAATAAATCTGATAAATTTAAAAATTGGTATATAAAAAACTAATTAAATCTAACTATCATAGTATTGTTTTTCTATATAGTTTTTTAAAACTAAAATCATTTTTTAAACGTAATAAATAACACAAAGAAAAACACACAACAGAATAAAACAATAAGTTCAGTGTCAAGCTGATACCTAGTTTTCTCAGTCTGGAAATCACATGTTTTCAAGTAGTTTATTAAATAATAAACTTGATACATAACCTAGATTATGTTTTTATAATCAACTCCACACAAGGAAGTCCAAGCTACAAAAATTCTCTTCCATAGTTATATGTGGGATAACATGTGTAAAGTATTTAAAGAAACAGTATTTAGTACTCTTCAATATAGTGTAGGTAAATGGGATAATTAATATGTATATTAATGCATACATAGCTAAAAAATTATGATAAAATAGAGATAATAATATATAAGAATAAATAAAGTTGGAAGCATCTCAATCAGATCTTCTTCGGTTGATCAATTCTCTTTAAATCTACCCTAGATAAAGATTCAACCAAGTATTTCACTAAGAGACCATAAAAGAGTGTCATGGATGCATATAGTGTAGTATTATGTTAGATAATTCCTCATTTTTTCATTATGTCCCCCACACACATATCTTTTTCCATGAGAGGCTCTTCTTCTTAATGAGATAACCTTCACTAATTTGTCATTAGAGGATATTCATAAATTAATCCTCGTACTCATTAGTTAGATATTGTGTTTAGTTGGATTCTCTTATTCTTTAGTAAATGATTAAAAATATATATTTTATAGATTTAAATATTCCACATTGATTAAGTTAGACATTGTTATTAAGTATGTAATTAAGCACAATTAATTTCGCATTAAGCTACTTTCTTATGGTCACTTGGATTAGCAGACACTTTCTATTACAGACACTTTCTTTTCTCCCTTGACATAATCACTTCATTTATTCTTGAGGTCACTTCTTTTATTTATTTAGTCACTTATTTTATTCTTATGGTAGGATGAATTCTTTATGAATTCACTTGAAATCATTAGGTTGTTAGTTTAATACTTAGAGAAAATTAGCTCATTTTATGCACAACTACATGGTTATTCATAAAGTCACTTAAAGCTCACTTCTATATGGTTACGTAATTCTAATATATTTTCATAGTTTTAGCTATAAAAAATGTACTATTATAAAACATAATGTTCATTAATAACATAATAACATGATTTGTGGGCATTAAAATGAGGATTTTATGGACTAATACAATAATCACCTTTTTTATGACTACAAATCATGAAAGATATATAAAATCATGACATATATAATTGAAATGATCCCCTTTTGGGATTATTAGAAATTATTCTAGATAAAAATATACCCAAATGAGTAAAAAATAAATACCAAAAATAATGTGATAATAGGAAAGACATTAATAGAAACAAATTATTTTATTTCTTATATAAAAAGATTACCAAAACAAACCCTATTAAGTACTCCAATAAGAATCAAAATCATACACAGTATCTATGATTTTGGAAGGGAGAATTGGATCATTTCCTTTGTCTGTAGAGGATGATGTGGGAGTTTTGGGTTGTGGTGAATAGGTGGAAGATGGTTCTTGAATAACCACACACCTAGAAACTGGGCAAATATGCTAAATTATCTATCAAGGAGACAAGCCAAAAGGGTTGGTAGAGGAATGTGTAAAAGGATGGGATAAATAAATAGGTAAAGTGAGAGGTGATAAAATGGTAGTATTATCAGTACAAAGGTATGGATTGAGTAGCCCATTGAATTTCTTTACAACCCATAAACCATGCTCCAAGGCCAAAAAATAATATCTCTTATTATCCAAAAAGGATTCCAAAACTGGAGTAATAGCCTTTAAATTATCCACTTTATATTTTAAGGCCTAGTTCAAAGGAGGAATTATGAGATCACTAGATAAAGATCTAAACATGATATTCATATCAGATTTGGTGAAGATCTCACTAAGATAAAAAATGGCTCTTTTGGATTGTGTCTCTATCTCTTCCAGTTTTCTTTACATATTTTCTAACCAGTTACAAGGTTTTTTATATGTTTTTTAAATCCATCAAACACCATATCCATGGTTTTCTAAAACTCATCCAATATTACTTTCAAATTATCTTTTATATATTGTTTTATGTGATCATCACTAATAGAACTTTGGATAGAATAAGGAGTTGTAACAAAAGAATATGAAGTAGGAGAAGCTGGTGTAGAAGATCGGAAAACTAAATTTATAAATCTATAATCTAACATCAACATCATATACTAAATATATTCCTATATAGCACTATCCTAAGCTCTTAAAAATTCTTAAGCTAATTTATCATAAGATCCATTTTGAGATGAATTTTAGGTTGGAAATGATATATAACTAGAGTGACTATCCTTGAGATTCCCACTTCTCAAATTGGTTTCACTATGATCCCCAATCCAATAAATAATAATTTTGGAATAATACTCAAATATTATTTTAATCCATTAAAATATTCTTAGTCACAAAGTATGTAGAAGGAGCAGAACAAGGTAGAGGAGTATAAGTGTTAAAAGAAAATTGTCTGCCATCCAACACACCTTTAATATCCACTACCTCTGGTCTCAAGGATTGAACTTCTTGTTTAGAATCATCTTCTTCATGAAATTTAAAAATATCTTTATAAAGAGATCCAATAGAAGATTTTATATTATTATCCACTGGTTACTCAAAATATTTAGTAGGATTTAGACTAAAAATATCTTCAAGTATATGGTTAATTGATGTCCTGGGAGGAGATACTTCAACTCTTTCTTGAGAATCAGTCTTAGTAATTAGAGAACCTTCAGGTTCTTTTTAAATATAATAGATGGTAGGTCCACCATGATTAATTGGACTTACCCTATGATCATCATCATCAAATTCCTACCCTATAGGATTTTATTCACTTCTAGTTTTCCTAGGAGTACTTCTAATGATAGATCTCAAAGTAGAATAACTTTTAGAACATTATTATCTTTCTTCATAATCACCTAATTCATTGTCCTCCCATGAAACTTATTTAAAAACCCACTTAATAATAATTCAATATCATCAAGTTCCTTGTATTCGAGTTCTTCTTCTCAAGAAGGTTGAGGTGAGGGGGAATTATGGGATACAGAATAATGGAAGGAGAGGGATATTTGATTTATATACCATCTTCCTCACTAAATTTCGCCACCTTTATTTTATATTCTTCTTAAACTACCAAAATAAATTCATTATCATCAAAATAATACTCAACAATTTCATCATGATCTAGACCTGGTTATATTTGGTCTCTTGGTTAGATAGGATTCTTAATAGGTTTTAACTTTTTATAAATCTTTATCTTCTACCCATTTCTTTATCTATGGGTTACAGTTAACATTCATAAGCTGAAATATTTTTTTTAGGAAAAAACCAACATAGGAAATAACAGTTTACTTCATCTCAATACTAACCCTTTAAACTCCAATAGGGATGTGATAAATTTAGGTTAAGGAAATAATTTAAACCTATATGATGGTTTTCACATCTCATCCAAATGTCTCATGTTATATTAAGTTCGGATTATTTTAAATCCATGTTTCATCAAAAATAAAAAAATTATGCCTTTAGATGTTGAAGTCCCCTTTCTTAGGACTAGTCAAATATTGGAAAAACTTTACTAATAATATGCATTCTTCATTTAACTCTACAGTAGTTAGTATTCTAGGAATCTTTTTCCTGGTTAACTCCTTAGGAGCACTCAAAAACTCCAAATGATCATGATTCATAGGATATGAACTTTGATAATACTTATGATCTCCTTTATAAGGAACATTCAATCTTTTATCCAAGAGATTTAAAGATAAAACTAGACATTATCTATTTATAATTATTCTAATACAATCCCTTGAGCCACCTGAAACAAGTTCCATATTATTACAAAAAACCTTAACTAGTCGAGGATAAAATGGATTACCATTATCCATAAACCATTCACTCCACCCCTACTTATATATTTAATTTTATACTAAATATTTTATAGACTAAATCTATTCATCGTCTACTTCATTTTCATCACAAACAGTTAGATATAGAAAATGAGGATTGTAAGGCTTGACCATAGCACTTAAGCTGCCTTGATCCTTTTTAGATATCTTTGGTGGATGTGAACTAATAAGTGATGTGAATTCAAGAACTATTTTACTATAACCCTATTTACACTTCAATTTGAATCTTAGGAGGTTTAGGTTTGATTTTGAAAGGGAAATATTCTTGATAAATAGGGAGTTGAGAGAGTGAGATAAAGTAGGGCTTCAAGATAGAGAAATTTCATTTAAGAAAGATGTGTTTAATGATTCATATTCTAATTTGAATTTCATTCAATCATTTAAGGAATAAAATAATAATAAACTAAATGAAATCCTGCCAAAACACTTAAATAAAATTTTGAACTCAAACTTTCACAGTATGTTAAATCAATGTATACTTATAGTAACTTAGATAAGTTTTGGTAGGTATACTTACTATATTACATGCCTTACGGTTACTTAGAAGGTTCACAATAAGTGTACTAACTACCTGACCAATTAATCATAGTCACTTAACTGACCATATGAACAAAAATATTAGTAAAAACATATATTAGTAATTATAACAAGACTTGGAAAAATATAATATTTATTGACTAAATTAAAACATTTATGAATAATTAATAATTCATAACTCATGGCTGATATAATTTAGTTTCTCTATATTTAGACCCTTTGTAAAAATATCAACAAGATGATGATCAGTGAAAATGAACTTAAGATTAATATATCCTATTTGAAAATGGTCTCTCAAGAAGTGATGTATTATATAAATATGCTTTATACTAGAGAGAGTCATAGGATTATTATAAATATTAATAGTAATTTTATTGTCATAATTTATAAGGGCATGTCTAAATTGATAATCATAGTCTAGTAAAGTGTGTTTCATCTATAGAATTTCTATACAACAACTGCCAGTAGCAATATACCCAACTTCAGAAGTAGATAATGAAATAGAGTTCTATTTTTTACTATAACATGAAACTAGAGACTTTCCAAAAATATGGAATATCCCATAGGTTCTTTTCATATCTAACTTACAACCACCAAAATCATTATCAGAATAACTAATTAGTTCAAATGCATAACCTCTAGAGTAGAACAGTCCAAAATTGGTTATATTTTTTAGGTATTCAAAAATTATTTTAACAAAATTTTAATTAGATTCTTTTTAGTTTTCTTAAAAATGGTCACACATACACATAGTATCAGTTCAGTTAGAAGTTAATTATATTAAGATTCTAATCATACCTCGATAAGCAGTTTGGTTAACTGACTTTCTATTTTTATCCAGATATAACTTACAGCTTATACTCATGAGAGTATCACTACCTTTGGTGTTATCCATACCAAAACATTTTAAAATATCTTTTATTTATCTATTTTAATTTAATACATTTTCATATTTGTTTTGAAAATTTTGAAAACCAAGAAAAAAATTTATTTCACCCATCTAACTTATTTCAAATTCCGTTTTGCATCGTTTTTCAAAATTTAGTATAAAAATAATGTTTGAATGGTCCAAAAATAATATCATAAATATAAATTTTAATTACAAAAACATAATTTGAAAAAAAAATATAAATATATCATGACTAGCAGAAACTTTAGTAAAACCATTTGAAATAAGAAAATTGTTAAGCCTATCATACCATTCTCTAGGAGGTTATTTTAAACCATTAAAATCTTTAGTTAATTTAAATAAACGATTTGGAAAAATAGTATTTTTAAATATAGGAGGTTTTTGTACAAATACATCCTCAATAATATCACCATTTATAAATTAACTCTTAAAATCCATTTTAAATAATATGAAATTAAGATTTGATGTATATGAAAGCAGTATTCTGGTGGATTCAAGTCTATAAACAAGTGAAGAGGTTTCTTCATAGTTAATACCTTATTATTGACTATATCCTTGTAGAACAAATATATATTTATTTCTATATATAGTACCAAACTCATTAAACTTGTTCTGATATACCCACTTGTTTCCAAAAGTTAGTCAGTCTTCAAGACTATCAATTAATTCTTAGACTTTATTTATTTTAAACTAATTTAATTATTATTTCATATCCATTACTTAATATTTATCATCGATTACTTCATTGATGTTCTTATATTCAATATTTGACAAGAATTATTGATGTTTAACATGGTTTCTAAGTGATTATTAGGTATAAATTTCTTTGTCTTATTCTCATACAATAACATCCAAGGGTGGTTTTGAGGGTTTTGATAATTCTAGGGGATGAAGAACTTGGTTCTTACAATTCTTCTTCTAGGTCAAGAAGAAATTTATTATTTGTTCTATAATATTTATCAAGTAAATTATTATAAATATTATAATCTTTAGAGGTATTATTGATATTCAAATTTTACATATCATCCTCAAGTTTTTCTATAGTAGCTTTAAGTTCATTTGGATCTGCCGCATAAAAATGACATGAATTGTTTCATCCACAACTTTAAATTTCTTTTTAAACACTCTATAAGATTTAATTATGGTTTAGCAACCAAGAAAAACTACTTTATAATTTTTTTGGGGGAAATTTATCCTTTTTTTGTATTTAGAATACATTTTTTGCATCCAAAAACTCTAAAGTAATTTACTTTGGGTTTTATACCATTCCATAATTCATATGGATTATTATTCAAGATAGGTATAATAAGAACTAAATTAATTACATAACACATTGTATTAATAGATTCATCTAAAAAGTAGACCGGTAATTCATATTCACTAAGCATAGTCCAAGAAATTTCTTAAGGGGGCTTATTTATCCTTTCAACAACCTCATTTTTTTGGGGTTTTCAAGGTGTAGAGAAATTATGAGTATAGCCATATTTTTAGTGGAGAGATTAAAACTCTTGATTATAAATCTCTCAATCAGGATCACTTATCCAAGGATTTATGGTGAATCCACTAAGGTTTTCTACTGACTTTTCATATTTTTTAAAACAATAAGGAGCTTCACTTTTATAAGAAAGGAAAAACACCCATTTATATCTTGAATAATCATTAACAATTATATATGCATAGTGTTTTTTAACTAAACTAGAAACTATAAATGGTCCAAATTAATCCATATGAACCAATTTTATTGGTTGAGAGGTATAAACCTTATTCCTTGGTTTAAAATAAATTTTTTGTTACTTTCCCTTCCTACATGTATTGCACACTTTGTCTATATAGAATTATAACTTAGGTGGATCCTTGAATAAAAAATTATTGTTTAAATTTATAAGTTAGTGTATATTACAATGGCCTAGTATCTTATTCCATAACCAAGATTATTTATGAAAATCACTGAAACAATAAGTATTTTCAAAAAGAACTAAAATAATCGAAAAAAACACTATCATTTATTAAAGTAGTATATATAAAAGCACACTTGGAATCATAAATATTATAATAATTGTTTTCAAATTTAATATTAAGAACATCATTACATAATAAATAAATACTAGTAAAGTTATAATTTAAACCATCAATAAATAAAACTTTAGAAATAAGGACAGATTCAGAGTTACCAATTTTTCTAAGTCCAATAATATTATCCTTTGAATTGTCATCAAAAGTGGCATGTACACCATACAATTTTATAACACTCTTGAAGCTTTAATAGTATTTGGTCATATGTTTAGAACATCCACTTGTCCAGATACTATAGACTGTTATTGGATATCTTCAATAATTTTTCTTACAATCAATTAAATGCACATTCATTTTGGTACCGAGATCTATTTTGGTTTAAATAGGTTAGAAATCAAATATTTTGGAATATATTTTTGATTCATAGTTTTATTAGCAACAAAATAAACAAATTTTGATAAAAAGGAATTTTATATCCAAATTTCTAAAATTACATCTAAAACTTTTATTTTTTATGGAAACTAGATTTTTGTTTTTGGAACTGGGAATGAAATAATTATTATGAGGCTTCATTTATTGTCTAGGTCCGTAATATATTCCATATTTTGACTTTGGATTTTTTTACCCAGAATGATGTTCAAAGTTTTTATACTATCAAAAAATTATTCCAAATCCTTTTTAATTTGTTTATTTAATAATTTCAAATCATTATTTTTTTTAAATGGATTGGCATTATTTTATTTTTCTATATTATGAGCAGATTTATCTATCGAACACAACACATGAATCTTTTTTAGATTTTTGTATTTATCATTTAATTCATTCATATTATATTCCATCATAGCATAATATTCTTATAATTTTTATTATACATTTTATAATCTTTAAAAATATGAGTAAAAGAAGATGGTACCTCAGTAGAAGTATTAATATGGTATAAATTTTATTTTTATTTTGTGTCTTTTCAGCTATAGTTTGATTCACTAGAGTTATCCTCATATGCACTCCAAGTATCCTTCATCACTTTATTGGGAATTTTCTGCTTATCCTTATATACTTTATTATACTTGATCTTGGTAAAGTCGGATTTTATGTTTCCTTTCATTTTAGATTCATATCAGGTGATCTCATTTGAGGAGTCATCATTTTCCCACTCTTTCCACTAATTTCCTCATTTTTCATACTTCCCATTTCAATTTTACTTATTAAAGAACTGTTTTTTTGTAAAAAATTTCAAACATTATGATTAACTAATACATTTTTTCATCACTATATATATCATCTTCACTTCCACTTGAGCTGTCTAGATTGATAACTTCTTTGGATTTCAACTGTGATTCCTCAAAGGAAATATTTTTTCTCTTCAATTCATCATCTTCATTATTAACTTTAATCTCTTCTTTGTACATCATCATATTTCCAATTAATTCATTTATTGGTAGTTTTATGATGTCATGTGATTGCATAATTTAAACTACAGTAACTCTCCATTGATATGGTAGGCATCTTAAGATCCTCATCACTTGAGTTTTGTCCATCATCATTTTTCCAGTTATAGTCAGGGTTTTTAGGATCTCATTGAACCCTATATATGTACAAGAGATAGATTCATCAGGGTTCATCATGAAAGTGTCATACTTGATAGTATATATATTTATCATCATTCCCTTAACATTAGAAGTGTCTTCATGAGACACATAAAGGGCATCATATATTTGATTTGTAGTATCAAATAAAGATATCATATTAAATTCATTCTCTCTTAAAGTACAAAATAAATCATTCATGGATTTATAGTTTAAATAATAAGTATCTTTAGTAAGAGAAACCCGTTATTTTTTAGTAATTTTAGGTTTTTCATATTTATCTTCAATGGATCCCAAAATATCAAAACCCACACTTTCAAGGTGGTTTTTCATTTTAATTTTCCACTGAGTATAATTTTGACCATTAAACTATAGAGTTATACTGGTAGAATAAAGTTCATATATAGACTCCATAATAAAAAACTAAATAATAAATTGAAAGTAAAATTATCATTCTAAAAACTTAATCAAGGTTAAAATTAAGAAAATAGAAGTAAAAACAATATATCTTTTGTACCGAATGTTGGTCCCAATGGGAATCGCAATAGAGGGTTGAATTGAGTTTCCAACTAAAAATTTATATTAAAAAATTTTGAAACAAAGTACCCTAGATTATAAAAACAATCCATTTGAATAAAATATTATAAATATATAATTTAGATTTTTCAATAGATTTATCAAATTATTGTTCAAAAATTTCTTAAAAATTTAGAAAATGATTTAAATTTTGAAATAAATTTAATCAATTTAAATATAGTACATAAAAAACTAATTAAAGAAAACTATCAGAGTATTTTTTTCTATATAGTTTTTAAAAACTGAAACTGGTTTTTTTTTGAAACACAATAAAAAACACAAAGAAAAAAACACAATTTAATAAAACAAGAGGTTCGGTCTCAATACAAGACCTAGTCTGCTTTACTATTTAATCACCCTATACTAAGTAGTTTATTAAATAATAAACTTGATTCACAACCTGAATCTTGTTTTTATAAACAACTGCACATAAGGTAGTATAGTATACACACAACCTCTTCAAAACTTATATGTTGGATAACATGTGTAAAATAATAAATGAAATAGTATCTAATACTCTTCAATATAGTTCAAGATCATATTATAAGTAATATATAGAGTAATGAAAATACATCTCGAAAAGAAAGATAAAACAGAGAAGGAAATGGGTTAGAAGAAAGAAAGTCTAAAGTGGTTAAATCTGATCATATTCATTTTATTAATTGTATTTAAATCTATCCTTGAAATAGCTTCAGAAAATTGTTACACTGAGAGTTCAGAAATAGAGTGTCATGGATGTGTATAGTGTAATAGTATATTAGATAAGTACTTAGGGTTTCCCTATGTATCACACACACACACATATATATTTTTCCATGAGAGGATCATATTCTTAAAGATATCACCTTATCTAATTAGCTATTAGAGGATATTCATAAATCAATACGTGTACTCGTTAGTTTGATCTAGAAACTTTAAATGATCTGACTCTTTAGTAAATTCTTCAAAAATAGTCCTTGGAGATTTAAATATTCCTCAGTAATTAAGATAGACATTGTCACCTAGTCTATACTTAAGCATGATTACTTTGGCATGAAGCTACTTACTTTTGGTCACTTGGGTTTTTGGTCACCTTATCTTTTTCTCACTTTCCATGGTCACTTGACACAGTCACATCATTTCTTATTTCATTCACTTCTTTTCTTCTTGCAGTCACTTGTTTTCTTATTACAGTCACTTCTTTTGTAACAACTAGAGATTTTTTGAAATATGTTTTTTCAAATAAATTTAATCTTTTTTATATTTTTAATTAAACAAAATATTGATTTTATCTTTTATTGCATGTGTCACTAAATTTTTCTTATGTTACATTCAACACTGAATTTAATAAAAACATGACATATTATTAAAATATTATTATTTAATATGATAGTTATCACCAAGCTGTTACAATAGAGGGAATGAATAACATTAAATAAATAATGAAAATATATAGTTTGAACATGTGTATAAAATTAATTCTTTGGTAACCAATTAATTAAAAATTAAAATAAAAACTATTTGAAAATAAAGGAAATCTTTTTCTGAAAAACTATTTTTATGCAAATAAACACGTTTTACCTAAATAAACTAAAAAACCCACTTTTGGTGAATTATTTTAATGAAATTTAAATATTATATATTCAATAAACTATTTAAAATTCCTTTTATATGTTTTCTATATAATAGATAATAATAAATCAAATTTTACACTAAAAACCCGTATTTTTCTAAAAAATAGTTTTGTCGCATTTTTTCACACTTTTTTTAAAAAAAAAATTTGAAAGTTTTATAAAATTTATTTGAAAAAATAAATTTTATTTTTTAAATCATCGTACTAAAATTATATTAAGGTTAATTTTTGTGAATTTTTTGAAAAGATAAATTTTTTGGTGAATAGTGAAAAATACTAAATTTTAATTGAAAACTGTCTTTTCATTTAAAGTATTTATAATGTTAAATTATATTTTAAATTGGTTTTAAAGTAAAATAAGTTCAAATATATATATATATATATATATTAATTTATTTTATTTCCTTTTAATCAATTTCATATTGAAATTGGATATAAAAAACTTTATAAACTTTTGTACATTTTCTCTTTGAAAACCCGCTTTCTCATCGCATCAGCGGGATTAATTTTAAATCACAATTTTACAATTATGTGAATTGAATTTGTAAAAATGGATTAAAAATTTTGAATAAAAATAATTTATATTATCTGATAAGGTCAAATTAATTTTTTTCCAAAATGAATAGTGAAAATAGTAAAAATTAATTAATGTGGTTAAGATAAAAATTGATTTACTGAGTGTTAAACTAAAACGATAAGGGTTAAAATGAGAAAAATCATGTATAAAATATATTTTATAGAAATATATAGACACTATAATTTATAAGGATCTATAACACTTCATTTTGGATCCTTTTGAATGAGAAATATGTGGGTACACCTTTTCTTTTCAAACAATTACAAGTGTGTCACTGACCTCACTTATAAAAGTTTTCCCCCTCCCCTCTCTTCTTCACTCATTAAAACCATTTTATTTCAGCCAATTCCTTAACAAATAAATTCCCAAATTCCCTAATATTATGATATAATTCTTATTTTTTTCATAAATCTAACCTAGGAAGGATTTCGGTGCAAACCTAAGGTGGATACCCGAAGAAGAGGTAATGTTCTTCAATGAACATATTTATTTTATTTCCTCCTCCAAATCCTTAAATTATTATTAAAATATGATTATTTAATAAAATAATTATATTAAATATATTTATATGATTTTATTCTAATTTCATGAGCTAAAACCATCTCCACTTCCAAGAAATGGGTTACGAAATCATCGTTCATGTGTACGAAGGACTACCATCGCGCAAACCAATGTCATTCATTTTTCCATTACCACCTCTCACGGTTGGTTATGATGATGGATATAAAGTATATATATGATATTTATAACATTTTTATGCATTTTTATTCATTATATCATATATTACTTTTTTACTTTCCATTCTTTATAGGATACGATAACATTACTCGTGCATACAGAAGACTACCGCCTCATGAAGCGATTTGATTCGTTTTTCACTAACGCTTTACATGGAAGATAATAAGGACATATTTAATGAATACATGTGATATAAATTAAATAATTATGATATTAATGACATATTTATCATTATTAGAAGATAATATTTCAATTCATTTCTTACATTTTCACACATTGAATGATGATAAAACCATTCATGTATGTATGGACTACTTCCTTAACGAAGCAATGTGACTCTCTCTTTTCATCACCACCCCACATGGATGATATGTAGAAGTATATTTGAAGAAATAATATTTTATTTTTTATATTATTATAATTATTTAAGGATAAAATATTACTTACCAACTTTCCATAATGATCATTGAAAAATGGAAATGTTACCAATGCATACATACGGCCTACCGTCTCCATGATCGTAACGTACTCCATTTATCAAAACCATATTTCATGATTATTAATGAAATTATAATTGATGTAAAAATATGATAATTATTATAATATTTTTATTCTGGATATTATGGAAAAATTATCAAAGTAATAGGACCAAAAATAGAAAATCAAAACATATACAAAAAACAAATTAGGTATTACCCGAAATATGATTTTGACAAGGAACTATTAATAAAACAGTGATGAAAGTATATAAATAAATCATATATGGTATTATATATAAAATTAAGTTTATGTAATAGATTTATAATAAACTTATATTTATTATATATAATTTTCAAACGTGTATGAAGGAATTCGATACTTAAGGTGAGGGAATTTTAGTCTCTCTTATATTTCTGGGAGACATAAGAAAATTCACCACCCATTTCTTTTTTGTGGTGTACATACCACCCCTTTAAGATGATATAATAGGAATATACTTATTTTCATGATATTTTAAGTTTCATTTTAGTTATTCTTTATTGTGTCTTATGATTGAAAATATACCCAAACGGTAAGGGATTTTTTTCTCACTTTTTACTTTTATGAGACACATGTCATATTCATCACATATTTATTTTATATGGTATATATACTTCCCATGAATGTATTTTATGATGATTATAATTAATATTATGTGTATTTAAATATCTGTTTTAGTATCACTCTTTCATGGGGTTTACAATTCAAAAGTTACCCAAGCGATAAGGGATTTTTGTCTCAATTTTCCTTCTTTGAGACATATGGTTTTGTTATTCACCTATATTCTTTTGAGAAATATATATATAGACCCTTTTACATTCAATATCATGAATTTATTTATACTCATGATATTTTAGGTTTATTTTAAAGATAATACCTCATGGGGATTACATTTCAAAGTTACCAAAGTGGTAAATATTTTATATTACAATCTCATTGTTTATTAGGATTGTTTACAACTATGTTTCCTATGATAAAATATATAATTCATATCTCAATAAACTCATGAATTTTATTCTTATATGGTTATTTCATGAGAATAAATTCCCCCCCTTCATTTTCCTCTCTTTATGTACTCAAGAGTTCAAAAAAATGTTTTTAAGAAAAATCATATTTTCGATCAAAACCCCATTTTCTTCCAAAACCATGTTTTCTAAAAAAAATCAAAAATGTTTTTAGATTTTTTAAAATTATTTATTAAAGAAATTTTTACTTATGTTTGAATTTTTACAAAAAAATTAAAGGAATATTCATGTTGTTTTCCAAATAATTCCCATTTGTCTTTTACCAAAAATATGAAAAAATATATTTTTTAACATACACATCATGAATAGTATTTTCTACTATCATGACTACTCAATGATTTCAAACTTCCCTTAAAATGTTTCAAATTTATTTTCAAATAAAATATTTTCCTTAATATTTAGGAAAATTTTATATTTTAAATAAATTATTTAAAAGTAAAAAAAATATTTTGAAATTTTTTTTATTTTAAAAAGTGTTTTTCATAGTAGAAATGTTATTTTCCTTAAGAAATGTTTTAAATTATTTTTAAAGATTCCTTTATAAGTTTTTGAATTTTATTTTCATAGAAATTTATTTCCAAAATATTTTATAAAGTTTATTTTTACAAACTTATTTTCAAATAAAGGTTATTTTCATCAATAAATGTTCCAAGTGACTTTTATTTAAAATTCATTCTCCATCTAAGAATGTATACTTTGATGTTACTTATTCTTTACTGAGGATATGATCCAAGGGTACCATTTTATTATTTTTTTGAATGGTTTATGTTTATGATAATGAAATTTTTATGAAACCCATTTCGATTCCATGGGTTGTAAAATTATAAAATTCTTATGAAACCCATTTATTTTTCCATAGGTTATTCTATGATGAAATGATAAAATGATTATGAAACCTATCTCTTTTCTATATGTTATAATATGATGAAATGTTTATGTAACCCATTTCATTTCATAGGTTATGATATAATGATTTTTTATGATCTCATGGCACACATATGTATGATTTTTATTATGTGATAGGTGGGGCCTATATCTCCCTCCAATGCATTGGGAAAAAAATTATATATCATGATATATACAAGATTGGAATGGGGAGTGAACCTGGTTTAGTAATGTAATTTGTCTACAATGATGGTTTGAGGAGTGAACCTTGACTACTATGATGGTTTGGGGAGTGAACCCATTACACTATGATATCCTTGGAAGTGATCATTGACTAAAATAGAAATGATTTTCTATATTTATGTGTATGCCACAATTCCATTCCTTATGCCAATGTTATTCTCTCATGGATCATGTTATTTGATTTATTTATGATTCATGTCTTGTGAACTACCAATCTATATTCCATGACTTAATATTATGATCTTTGATATGTAGGGTATGGTTTTTAAATGTTATGATCATGTTTCCATAACTTTATGTTTATGTTATGCTTATGTGTCTCCCTTGTTTACCCTTACTGAGCATCTAATCTCTCCCTTTCTTATGTTTCCTTTCCCCATGTTATGAAGAAAGTATTTAAGTTGGTTATATCTATAAAGATTACTTAATGGGAAGATGTTTATGGGATACATTGAATATATTTCACCAAATTAGAATATTATGTACCTATTATCCAAATACAATAAAATATTATGGTCCTCGGGAATGTGTTTTTGTAATGTAATGAATATTAATCTAAAAATATGTAATATCCACGTATGAAAATTCTAGGTCGCTATATATTTTCTTCTTGCAGTCACTTATTTTCATCTTGTGATAGGTTGAATCCTTCATGTGGTCACTTGAACTCTTCATGTAGTCAATTTAAGACTTATAGAAGATTAGATTATTTAATGTATAGTTACTTGATTATTCATGTGGTCACTTGGATTTCAACATCCAGTCACTTTTATATGGTTACTTAAAGACTTATCCATTTTCATATTTTTTTCTATAAAAATATTATACTATCATAAAACATAAAATTCACCGATAACATAAAATTATTATTTGTGGGTGTTAAAATAATGAGTTTTTAGACTAATAAAATCGCTTATATACTAATAAAGTAATAAAAGTCGCCGTTTTGGAAAAAACTGTATTTTTCGTCATTCATCTAAAATCAATCTTTTTTGGTAAATCTCAAAAATTAATCATAAGTTAATATTTTCATTATAAATCCAAAAATTAAGTTATTTTTTCAAATTCACATCCTAAAATTTATAAATTTTATTTTTAATTAAAAATATAAAATATAGTGAAAAACATTTTTTATTGGAAAATGACTTTTTGTGTATTAACTATTATTTTTCAAATAAATTACTAATTATTCCAGTGTTAACTTTTTATTTATAAAATCAATGTATCTTTTTATTATTCAATAATAATTTACATAGTTTCTTGAAATAAAATTCTAATTTCTGGAAAATAAATTTTTATTCATAATGTAAATTGAGAAAAAATGATCTTTCAAAAAGTTAAAAAAATCTTGGTATATCTATACATATAAATATTTATTACATGTTGATATAACTTAATTTCTACTTAAATAAACCTGAATGATCTTTTTTTAAAACCTAAAAATTAGATAAACTCTTGTTGTAATTGTTGACACTACTTAAGAAATACAAAAGGACTATAAAGATAGCCTTGGATATTTCAAAATCTCAAGGTGGGGTTCGAAGAATTCAAAGGAAAGACAAACCCTCTAAAGGGCTGCATGGCAGACCTGCGTGACAGACCTTCATGGCTGACCTACGCAGTAGTATATTTTATGTACCCCTACACAGCAGACCTACATATAGGGCTTACACAGAGGACCTACACGGTAGTATATTTTATGTACCCCTACACAGCAGACCTACGCAGAGGGCCTACACAGAGAACCTGTGTGGACAACTTTCCTTCACCTAAGCCTCATCTATGACTATAAATAGGACCCTTGGGCTCCCCATTTCAATGACTGAAAATTTTGAAAGACTCCATAAATCTCCCATTGCATATATTTTTCTCTCATATCCCTAAAATTGTCTTGTGTAGCTCTCTAAAATATGAGAGAGGAGATAATTAAACTGGATAAGCATGTTTTGAAAGTCTTTCAAAAAAATTTACATAGGCTTGGTTCCCCTTTTTGAAATATATTTCTTCAGTCATCATTCACATCTACATAGAACATCTGCGTGTAACACCTATGTGGTACAGCTACATGGTGTAGCATTGTGGGGTACCTATGCGGCACACTTGCGCGAAGTACCTATGCGGCAGAGCATGGTATATGGACTACATACCAACTCAAGTACCCTATTTAAATCCATTCATGGTAGGATATCTCCTTCCTTGGTTCCCTTATTTGAAAGGGACTAAGTTGAAGCCTCCACCAAAACCTAATAACTTAACAAACCATTGGGAAAGGCACATCAGCATGTCTCCTATTTGGGTTTTTATATCTATAGTTAGAGGTTTCCCACATTTTTCTCACAATGAGGTTATGATTTATGGACTATCTGTGGGTTTTTATATCTGTAGTCACATAGACCTTTCTTTGAGGAACAGTGCTGGGAAGTTCCTGGTTCTGAGAATAAGGGTTTGGGTCCTGACCTATCCCTTCTCAAAGAGTCAAAACCTCAAATTTCTGGTAGGGAAGGTACAGTTCAAAATTTCTTTTCCATTAAATCAAATGAAAAGTCTCTCTCCCCTACCAGGATCAATTTTAGGGTATCCATTCTGGTATAATCCCCTAACCTTTATCCCTTCTTCCTTTCATTAGACCCTTTCCCAATGTAAAGAGAACAGAGGGA
Organism: Viscum album; assembly: GCA_963277665.1. Taxonomy (NCBI): domain Eukaryota; kingdom Viridiplantae; phylum Streptophyta; class Magnoliopsida; order Santalales; family Viscaceae; genus Viscum; species Viscum album. Next base: position 945,377,676 of record OY728129.1, read on the forward strand.
AGGCTCGTCACCTCGCCCTCGTCCACCCTCGCCACCGTAGGTGTGCCCTCTTCCACCAGTAGAGGAGGAAAAGTGTGTGTGTCATTTTTGAATCTTTCAAATTCTCTTATTTCTCACACTGATCATGACTCAGATGGATTTAGAGATTTGTGATGATTACAACATTTTCACAAACACCCACAATTAAATGAACTACGAGAACTCTAATTCCCTCCATAATTGGGATGTGTAGGAAGCCTTCTTAGGGACTGAGCTCACCAGATATCCTCTTTAGGAATCCAACCCTAATTCCATTAATATGGGCATCCTTCTTAGGAATAATCCCCAAATTAAACCCCCAAATCATCAACGCATCCTTTTCTGGAAGTAAGTCCAAACTCATTTCTATTATAGGACTATACTCTCCTATGAGACATATAAAACTACATGGGCTTTGATTCCCATCCACATCAAATATGTAGGAAGCCTCCTTGAGGTTCAAACCCAACACTTCAAATCAACCATGTTCTCCTTGGGCCATATTCCCAACAGGTTCTAATCTTACTTGGAAACCCATATCCTTTCCAAGTTCCTTGGGATGTTTTAGCATAGGTCCCACACCAAACTTTGACTAATAATCTTTCGCATAAATTTCCTTACCACATGACATTAAACTATATGGATGGTTCCTTATCACATGAATTTAAAAGTTATAATGTGTCCCATTAAGTGGCACTGAACTATGAGGGTTCTGATTCCTTTCACAGGGATATGTAGGTAGCCCATTTTATGGGTACAATCCCAATATCAAAATAATCCTTTGTCTCCATAAATGAAAATAAATTCCTGATTTCTCCACTGAGTGTCTTAAAAACCAGTATCATCATAACGATGATTAAAAGAATATCTAAGTATTATATGAGAGGATACCATTTATGGAGAACCTTGAATACATACAGATGATTCTAAATTTTATGTATGTTAATAAGTGATTCCAAATTCCAAGGTAAAATTATGTTATACTTGGTAAATTAATAAGGATTCATGAAAATATCTTAAATTTATAAAGAGAGTCCCATAGTAGACAATAATTCCCCCTAAAAGGGTGTGATGAGTCCAGCCTCCCATCCTCTCAACTAATGAATGTTATTAAGTATCATAAAGTTAAAACTTAACGAACGTATGCCTTTGGAAAGTAGTTCCCTTTTGGATAAAGAATTGTTGGTTGTTTCTGGTTCCATGAAAAAATCCAATGGAAACCGCCTGGAAGCAATGATTCTTGAAACTAGAACACACGTTTCAAGGAACTACGAAACAAAAAAGGTGAACCCGATGTGAATCCATAACCAAGTTAATAATGTTACCAACCTATCAGGACCCTATAAATTGATAAATAAAGGCTAGAAAAAGGAATCAATCATGCATGTATCCATCTAAAATATTTCTCTTTAATGGAGTTTATTATTGTTCTTAGTTTTTTCTCAGAACTCCCTTCAGTCAAAAATGGATTTCTTCAAGACAACATTTGTGAACTTCCCAACTACTGCTCAGGATGGATCCTCATCCATAAGAAGGATTTTATTGCCCACTCAACATCTTCAACGTTGGGTCTCCAACGTGATAGTAAAGGATTATTGTCAGCATAGTACAATCCCAACTTTGGAGGCTTCCCAATAGGCCCTCTAGGTCAATAACAATCCCCAATCATCCGGCCAACAATGACTGACGATCAAGAAGCAGACGGTGCCAACCACAGTTTTCAATTATTTCAGATCTTTATCCCTGGAATGTAACAACCAGTCCCTCCCATACTACAAGGAGGTGGATCAAGAGGTCACTTGGGGCCTCAATTCAAGGATGTGGGTTCCTTCCTAAGGACTCCCTCCAAAAATCACCACCAAAATAATTGCGAGGTAGTGAACCCCCAACATGATGGGGGTGTTGCCTCTGGATGTTCGGACTAGGTCTCTCAGACTTGGGAACACAAGACAAACCTCTGGGGACAATGTACAGTTAATAGGGAGCAGGTTCTTACCTCTTCCCACTCCAGAGAAGTCCATCAACCTAAATTGATGGCAAACAACGATGGGGCACATACACTCATCCGTCATAATTTTGATGCCCAGCAGATTCTTTTGGAAACAACCCACCAATCCCACCAGGAAAATATGGTGGAGTACCATGAACAGGCACATACACCTATTTAAAAATTATCATCTAGTAAGCAGTCTCACCTGACTGCATTTAACGAATCCCACTAATCCAATATGGTGGAAACTGGTAAACAGGAATATACACCTTCTTACAATCACCAATTTTTCTAGCAGTCTTTCCTGCCAATATTGAAGGAATTCCATCAATCGTACTTGATGGAAAACAACCAGCAAGCACATACACCTACCAGTTTTCATCAAGCCTGCCAACAGTCTCATTTGGAAGCACCTCGAGAAGTCATTCAGAAAGCTTTGATGACAAATCTGGGTCAAACCCAACTCTCTGCCCCCATACATGAGTATTATCAATACCCATTGATAGTAAAAGGATTATAGGAGTAGGAACATACACCTACTCTAGATATAGAATGGACGTATATTCATGTTCCGGCCACAAAAGTCACCAAACACATCTTATCAATGGTGAAAGGGTAGACACAAATCTTTGTCCATATTATAAAATCATGCTAGGATATTATAACAACTACTTCAGTAGTAGTAGGGGAACAAACAAATAAATCTATCCCCACACCTTGGATGACACATCGACATGCCATCCCAAAGCAAATACACACCTCTGTTTTAGTCCAGGAGGGTCATGGGGAATACTCCCCAATATTATATGGATAACAGGATTGGGAACATACACCCTTTCCAATTATAGGTAATCGATCTGTTCTAGTAACACCTCTAAGGCAGGCATATACACCTGCCCATCATAACCACTTCTCCCAGAAAATGTCCCTAACTAAGTGTCAGATAACATCCAAGAATAAGTCTTTCCAAACATGGTTGGAAAATCAAGAGTTAAGTTGCAATCTAACTCCTCTTAATGCTGGAGTTCTTGAAGACCTCATACATTTATCTGTCATATCTCAAGATCCTACCTTCTCATTACCAAATTATGGGAGTGTTAGTAATAATTATTAAGTTCTTCATTGGACACTTCATCATTAAGGCTTTCTTCATGAAAATTCGGTCAATTCATAGAGGCTATCTTTCGATGAGATCCATGGAAACCCTCTGTGTGGCCAGAAGATCAGAGAGAAAGATTCCTCCTCATGATGGAATTCACTATGAAAGTCCTCTCTGTAGTATTATTTCACATTTTCGGGATAATTCTATAATTGACAATGTAGTGATGAGAAAGCCCACTTATCTCGAGGAACTTTCCAACACAAGGCCAGTCATTTCTAATGCCTTGTCTATAACAAGTGAAATACTTTCTCATCCAGAAGACATCTTAAGGGAACAGTCATTCTCCAAACCTCCCTTGGGTCATTTTTCTTCTAAAACAGAGCATCCACTTTGTTCAGACCAAGTGAAGAAACCTCTAGTGAAAGACGACGGAGATGTGTTAAACATATAAAAATAATTGGATAAAGGAGAAATACCAATCATGTTATGGACTTTGGAAAATTCTCAGTACATCATTCTGGAATTAATGGAAGAAGATTGCATTAATGATGTCCACCTCAAATTACAGAATACAATTCATCATTTGAAAACCAAAGTATTATCATATGATGAATATCAAAATCATGTAAGGGTAATATAAGGGTTGCAATTCCAAATTGACTTGGCATCTCTATCGGTTTTTTGACATCCAAAGGTTGAAAACACCATATAACCCTTCAGCGTGCATGCCTCAATGCTCAAAAGAGGCTACGCTAGTTAATTTCTAACACCCCATCTGGTTTTCGTATCAGAGGATAGGGTGCACATGGAGCATTGCATTTAACTACACTCCATAATCATAAAATCCCACAAAAGTGGTCTCATGCAATGTTGTTTCCCATGGTTGACTAAAATCAACATATTTTGTATGTAATCAAATGTATGCTAAAGAACAGGCCTCAACTAGATCTCATCAGAGTCATGCCCAAATAAAACAAGTTGTTGAGTTACTTTTTCATTAAGCATCTGAGAATATTGAGAATTCCTCCTGCTAAGAGTATGTCAGCTGCCAGATAACACAGATGTCTGAAATAGCACAATGATCTTCTGAAGTAGATGATTTGAGTTGTTGTTGGATAATGCACCTAGCTAATTTCTGAACCAAAATTCACAAAATCAGAAGATAAGTTATAAAAATATCATCCATATAAATTCAAGAGCCACCCCAACTTGTAGGGCTGGGGGATCATTTAATTCAACATTTAAATTGATTAAACAAAGTTCAAAGGTTTGAAGAAGAAAAATAGGAATAGTCCCAGCCTGCAGGGCTGGGGGATTTTTCACATCTATAATCCCCTCCTCAACAGAAGTCAGTTTTCTCCCAATTTGGGAAGAATCCACAAAGAAAGTTCACAACTAAACTATCCAATGATTCCCCTATGGTTACTTTCCATCAAATAGATCCTAAGAATCCATCATATAGAAGAGTAGAGTCTCATGAAAGATATATAAAGAGTCAATCTTACAAAGATACTGACAGAATACCATTAATACATTATTCGTCAGAAAATGTTATTAACTCTATTGCAGAAGATCCTCCAGAAAATGAGTCTAGTTCAAGGGAATCAGAAGATAAAGTTCTTACCCATAATATGGTACACACTAAAGCAAATGATGAAGGTTTACATACCTAAAATCAGAGGTCTTCCTAGAATCTAGGTATGCCTTCAAATAACCAACTTCCACCCCTCTTAAAGTCATCTAACAAGGGGAAAGGTAGAAGTCGGATTGCATCTCACTTTTCCATTATAGAAGGTCAGTCTCTTTCACTTGAAGAGAGATTTTCACAACAAGAATAGGATATGAAAGAGTTGAAAATACTCAATATAGAGTTACTTCTAAGTAGTATTTCTGCTAGACGTACTCCCCAAGTAGATCCTAAACTTTCACATCCTATAGGAGCTCCTCAACAAAGAGGATTTGTGGTAACTAAAGATACAGATAATGAATTATCTTCATTGAGTACACAACCAATGCATAATAAAACACATCCCAAGCCTGTTCCTGTGGGTTATCCACAGAAAATATGAGTACCACCACCAGTGGTTTTGTTGGTTATTGCACCAGTTCAAGCTTCAACTGTTGTACCTGTATAGGTCCCAGCTCATCTGGATATTCCCCAAGTTCTTATGAACACAATTGAGGCATTAACAACTCGATTGGAAGCCATAGAAGAATGGCGTGCACTAGTTAATCTATAAAAGAAATCTTACCCCGAATGGGTGGATTTGATCCCTCCCCCACCAAATTTTGTGAATACCACATTCCAAATATTTAATGGTTCAGGAGATCTGGAACAATACTTAACACATTTCATTTCTCATTGTGATACCATGATGAGAACTCCACAATAAAAAGAAACAGTAAAGATTAGGTGTTTTTTGCAGTCATTACAGGGACCAACTTTTGTATGGTATACAAGCATGAAATCTCGATCAATTACTATATGGGAAGATCTCCGTCAGAAATTCCTTATTGAATTCATCTCAATGATACCGAAGACAATAGTTTTTGAACTCATGAATTAAAAACAAAGTGAAAATTATAGAGTTTCATATTTCATTGCTCGATGGAAAGTATTAATATATTACTTAAATCTAGAACTTCCTCAAGAAGAATTGCTGCCAATTTATGTGGAAAAACTGCATGAAGAGTTATTCACACCACTGATCCTTGTGAAATACGTAGGAGGGTTTCAAGACCTAGCTTCAATTTCTCAACAGATAGAAGATTCTATCATGGAAACTAAGGCTAAAACTCATGTAATTTCATAAACTTTGGGAAGGATAATAGGGAAAGAATAGGCTGGTATATTTATACTCAAGAAAGAACCTATACCTACTTCCACTTCAAAACCTTAATCATATTGAAGGGTTCCACCTCTCGAGCATCAACAGAAATGGTTTCCTCATCAAGATGATTAAAGAGATCAAAGGTAGAAATAGTTTGAGGAGTTAAAGAACAAAGTTTATTCTTTTTGTAATGAAAAAGTTCTTGGTTACTTCATCTGAGCTCTGGAAAAATAACTTGGTTCAGTTTCCAAGGCTGAAGAAACCAAACAAAGAAGTAGATGAATATCTTCCTAAATATTTCCCATTTCACAAGATATTGGGGTATCCCATTTAGGAGTGTTTTGTTTTCAAGGACCTCCTATAAAAATGGTTGACTCTGGACAAGTAAAACTAAAAATTTCTTCATCCCAAGTATCATGTGTTATTGCTACTGATCTAGAGGAAGAAGGTGAATATAAGGAATTCAGTAGTAAAAATATGCAAAAATATGATTACTGGATGATTAGGAAAAAGATCAACCGAACTCATGTCATTCTACGAACATATTTGAAACAACTGATTGTGTCTTCCTCCACACCTACCATAACAAATCTACCTTTATCAAAAGATCAGTCCTACAAAATTCAATCCTCAAAGAAGTAGAGTGATCAAAAGGTTAAAGAGTAGTCAGAAGATGATGATCTCGTGTCAAGGACAAATTTTTCTTTGACTCCGGAAAATTTCATTCCATCTGCTTCTAAATCACGGGCACCGCCCCACCAAATGGAAAAACGAGAACCAACTTGTTAGGAAAAATCTTCATCAGATGAAGAATTGATCTTTAGTTCCATCAACGTTATCCACTTAACAGATCTGTATTCCAGTGGTGATTATGATTATAATGATCTGTAGTTTCATATGCCAAGTTGGGGAACTAGAGAAAGATTTCAAGGTCTAAGATATAGGGGAATACATGGGTATTCTAAAATCCACTATTTTAACACTACCCCTGCTCGAAGTGTATATGTGGCAGAAACTCATGGAAGAGACCTTAAGCATGCTTAGAAAAAAACAAGGAGATTCTTCCACAAATGATAGGTTCGGTCCTGACATGATTATTTTGGAGGACTGATTATAGGTTACACCATATTTCTCTCAGCAAGTAGATAGACCCAGTTAGTCTAATCTACCAAAGCCAAGGGTATTTCCAGTTTTTGTTCCAACACAGGGTACATCTACATCAGAAGCATAAAATTCCAAGGCACCTACAAAACCTCATCTCCATGTTGGCAAACATAGACCTCTAAACCAAAAGTATAATGTTTTGAAATAGCTGTCCCAAGTGCTGTCCAAGTTTTCAATTCTGGATGCCTTAAGTCTGTCAAAAGATCTTTGAGAAGCACTTGTTGAGGCTTTGTCAAGTCCTAAATAGGTTTACCAAATAGATAATGATCCTACATAATGTCATGCAGTCATATATTTTATGGATGAAGATGAAGATGATGTTGTATATGGACATATCATTCCCTTGTATCTATCTGGTAGGATCAATGACATAGACATCTAAAGAGACTTCATTGATAATGGAACAGGAGTCAACCTCATTCACCTTCATACACTACGTCGATTGGGCCTCACTAAATCTAATTTATCTCCTTCTATTTTAATGTTTCAAGGATATAAAAATAATGAGAAAGAACCTCTGTGCGAGATTACACTCAGAACTCAATTTGGAAATATTTTGTCTAATTCAGATTTCAGGGTTGTTCGTCAGGACATAGCCTTCAACATTCTTCTTGGAAGGCCTTGGATACATCAACATGCATCCATACCTTCGTCATTCCATAAATGTCTCAAATACTATTTCAATGGTCAAATCGATACATTGTATGGTGACAAGGCTCTGTTCAAAACATGTAAATCTCAATACATTGGGGAAGAATTTTGTCACACAAAGGGAACAAAGTCTATGAAAAAGGAGGTAACCAGAATTAATGCTCTAAATGGACTAGAAAAGATCCCAGCATACTCATTAATACATTTGAGTACATATTATGTTTTACCTATCAATCAAATTGAAAAGTAAAACCCAAATCTAATCACTCATTCAGTGACTTCCATAATGTCAATTGTGGCAATCGAGCCTGACAACATGGGAGAAATTGTTGATTTACCAAGCAGTGGTGAAAGCTTAAATGGATATATCTTAATTTCACCCATTGAACTTAAAAAAGTCTTTATTTAATCAATAACAATAGAAGAATATGTAGAAATTTTAGAGGAATACAAGGATATTGATTTCCAATCCAGCATCTCCTCTTTATTACCCTAGGGAGACCCTTCATCATCAATAGGGTTAGAAATGGCGGCCTCTTCTTTAGGGTGTTCAAATACTGACTCCTCCCCTAACTATGGAAGTTTTGCTTCATTATCTACTATGCAAGTAGAAACAGAAGAAGTAATGCAAAAGGAAGGTGAAGAATAATAAGAAGATCTCAGGGACGCTCCTCCAGCATTTGAGGAAGGTGTATTTACAACTGTGGATGAGCTCAGAGAAATAAATCTTGGTACAAAAGAAGATCCATAACCCACTCTAATTATTGCGGCTGTGACTTCTGAAGAGAAAGAGTTATATACTTCATTTATAAATTAATATCAAGATATACTTGCTTGGAATTATACAGAAATTATAAGACTTAATCCCAGTGTAGCCACTCATAATTTGGGTTTTCCAGAAGAACATTGAGGATTCAAGCAGGTAGAAAGAAGAACACACCCAACTAATGCATCTAAAATTGAAGCTGAATTTGATAAACTTGTAATGGATAAAATTTTCAAGGAGTTTCAATATCCCAAATGGCTGGATAACATTTTCCTAGTAAAGAAGAAGAATGGGAAAATAACATTTTTCACTTATTTCAAAGATCATAACCGTCATTGTCCTAAAGATGACTTTCCAGTTCCGATCACATAGCTTTTAATTGATGCAACAGCTAGCTATGAATCTCTTACCTTTATGGATGGTTACTTTGGGTACAATAAAATCTGTATGGCCTCAGAGGATGAAGAATATATAGCCTTTAGATCCCCTCAAGATGTTTTTTCTATCAGTTAATGCCCTTTATCTTAAAGAATATAGGTGAAACGTATCAACGTTCCCTGAACCATATCTTCAAACACTTCTTAGGTAAATTTGTCAAATGTTATGTAGATGATCTGATAGTTAAATCCAGACAACATTCCCATCACTTGGCTGATCTGAAGACTATATTCAATAAACTTAGGCAACACAGTTTGAAGATAAACCCCTTGAAATGTGATTTCGGGGTAACCTTAGGAAGGTTCCTCAGGTTTGTTGTATTCCATCATTGTTACAACCCGTTCCCCGAGGCCCATGTCGTGACTACCCCAAGCCCGCCTTCCATAGGCCAGGGGCTAGCGACTATCACCTAAAGGCGTATTCCCTAAAACTGGGAAGGCATTGCCTTTATAACTTGTAACCACACACAACCAAGAACACAAAAAGATATGAACACAAGTGAACTATATAGTAAACATAGTAAGTACAGTAAGTAAAGGGGGACAATATACAAGCCCAAATGGAAAGAACAAGAAACTAAAAGTACAAGTAAACTCGAACAGATCCTCTGATCACTCGCCAAGGATTCTACCTGAAGGGTAGGTACAGCTCTCGAACGGTCGTCTCTACAGTACGCCTTATCTAAGGTCCACCTCCAAGCTACCTCCAGTCCTAGTACACTTGTCCTTAGTTAGAATTGTATGTCGTCTTCACAAAACAAAATGAAGTTTGGGCATAGCCTGTGCAGGGTTGAGTATAACGATACTAACTAGGGACCCCGAGACCTACAAGGTCTCACAAAATCCACAAAGGATAAACCACAAAGAATAAAATCAACTGACTACCCTACTTAGGTATATGCCCATACATATACCTAAGTTACCAAGTATGCCCATATAAATCATGAGGAAACAGAGAGTCCAACTCAAAATCCCAAGCTAAACTATTCCACAAAGGAAGAAGTACCACGATGGTAAGTACCACTCAGGTACGTCACGCAGAAGAATACCACCAAGGTATTACCACAAAGGAAAGTACTGCTCAGGTACGAACTCAACTCACACCAGGTATAACTTTAGTACAGTAGTAAAGATGATTATATATAACTATTGAATCATCTTACTCTGTTATGAGACACTGTTGTTGACCCACACAGGATCACTCGGTGCTGACCCCCATAGGATCATTAGGTGCTGACCCACACAGGATCGCTCGGTGTTGACCCACACAAGATCACTCGGTGCTGACCCACATAGGATCACTCGGTGCTGACCCACACAGGATCGCTAGGAGCTGACCCACATAAGATCGTTATTCATTCTTCACGTCACAGCCGGCTATAGGGTTCCCACACAGCGCTCGCTTGTCTCCGGGAGGGTCCGCTCCACAAGCCTCTGGTCAATACTCCAACTGCCATGAAGACTCATGAATAAGTATCTCAAAGGACCACCAGACCATAGGGGTCTCAACACAATAGATGGTGCGTTAATCAGACACCCAGTCTCTGAGTTATTAGCCTTTTAATCACTAGGGCCCAGTTGGATTCGTGCTCAATCCAACCCGACCATACTCCAACTTTATCCAAATCTCTAGTGGTATATACTCAAAGGGACTATCTCACTCCAAGGTTTCCAGTTCCGCTAATGGTTCATCAAACGGAGGCCGGTTCCAAAGTTATCGCTGATACAGTGAAAAATTTGAAGTTGACCTAGGTCTGATCCGACCCGGTCAGACCGACCCATCCTGACCCGACCGGGGCCGACCCGACCCAATTCGGGTCGACCCGGCCCGCTGGGTCTGGTCCGGCCTGTTGGGTCTAGCTCGGCCTACTGGGCCCGGCCTAGCCCGTGCTGGGCGGCGCGAGGCCGTGGGGGCCGTGGGGTGGCGAGGCCGCGGGGGCCACAGAGCGGTGAGGGTGTGGGGGGAAAGTAGGTTGTGGGGGCTGCGGAAGCCATGAGGGCCACAGAGGCCGCGCGGGCGGCGTTAGGCCACGGGGGCCACAGAGGCCGCGAGAAGGTGAGGCCTCGAGGTGGCGCGGTAGTCCTGGGGCGGGGCGGCCACGGGGCACTGCGGATGGCCGGGAGGCGGCGGCGGCCGCCGCAGGGGGGGGGGGGGGGGGGGCAGCCGCGGGCGGCGGGGTGGCCGTAGGGCGTCGTCGTCACCGCCGCCGCAGTCGGCGGTTGTGTCGGTCGCTGTTCTCATGCCCCACCAAGGTTGGTTTCCATCCTCCTCCATCATGAAGAGCACAACATTCAAGAAGAATGATGGAGGGGTAGGGCCATATTTTTTTGGCCCGCACCCTCCGCGTTAGAGCGGTAGAAAGCGGCTCAACAAAACCTTGAATGAAGAATGTAAAACCCTACAACCTCCCGCAATTATTATTCTGAAACCCGCAAAAGAAATTATATGTGGATCAACTAGTTAAAGATTTTATCTGCGTTCTTTGTTTTAAAAGGGAAGAACATGGGAATATATAATCATACACAATTAAACCCCTACCTTGATTGCTCATTGAAGTTGGAAGGGATGAAGTCGGTGATGTCGGTGTTTCCTCGATCTTCAGTTCGTTATCGTCGAAGACGTCCTATGTTGGTTTCCTCTACAAGGTGCTTCCGATCTGGATCGAGGTCGGTTTCCTCGTTATTCAATCTCCAGTGGTCATTCTTCATTGGGATGTGTTCTTCATTGGAGAGGATAAAAGTTTCTCCAAGTTCTTTGTCAACACTTTTTTGACCAAAATAATAGCCAATATAAATTAAATTAGGTTTTATTAATTTAATTTGAATCAGAACCATTAATCAAGATGTGTTGTCATAATTAATGTGGAGGAAGTTCAAGAGACTTCTCCACATTAAAGAGGGAGTTGAAGAGTTTCTCCCATTATGAGGGTTCGGGTGGCCCCACCTTTAGGAATTCAAAATTGGGGGTTTTAGGCTTGGGTGGTCCCCACCACCATAACCTCACATGTAGGTTTAGTTCTGGTGGTCCCCACCTTTAAACCATCCACATGGAAGGTTCTAACAAAAATAAAAATAAAATAAAAGTTTATTTTATTTTATTTCTATGTCCATGAAAAACCCAAATTCTATCTTTCAGCCTCGACATACTACAGTCAAGGTGAAGGTCCCCTTAAGAGAATATCAGTGCGTGAGTTCAAAGGTGTCCTCGGATTTCAATTCTGAGAACCGGTTCAAAAGTTACAAAAACCCGCTTGCACGTTTACTAAACGTACCTGAAAAAAAGTTCAAAAATTCATTCTGGGCACACCAGGCCTCAGAATCACGCACCGTCAATTTTTGTGGACTCGTAAGATTCCCATATATTTAAAAAAGTTACATGGAAATTATGAGTCTTTACATTCTCCCCACCTCAGGTCTTTATGTCCCCATAAGCCACAACTCAAACTAAGGGAACAAGTGGGGGTACTAAGCCCGCATCTGAACTTCCCGATCCCATGTGCTCTCCTAGAGGTTCCCATAATACAAGCGAACGCACACCAGAGGTATTGACCGCCCACGAAAGACCCACTCCTTTTGATCCTCAATCTCCACTAGAACCTCTAAAAATGTCACCCTATCATCGATGTCTAGCCCGCCATGGTCAATGACATGAGAAGGGTCATACACGTATCTCCTCAACTGGGATACGTGGAAGACGTCGTGCACCCGGTGCAACTGAGATGGAAGATCTAAGTAGTAAGCCACCTCGCCAACTCTACTGAGGACCTAGAAGGGTCCGATAAACCTCAGAGATAACTTGTCGCCTCGGCCAAATCTCCGTAAACCTCTTCAGGGTGAGACCCGTAGAAGGACGTGGTTGCCATCCTCAAACTCTATAGGTCTCCGTCTCCTGTCAGCATAAGACTTTTTCCTACTCTGTGCAGTCTTCATCCACTCCTGGATAATTTGAACTTTCTCTGTGGTAGCTCATACTATCTCTGGTCCCACTAGTGCTGACTCCCCTAGGTCAGTCCAGCACAAAGGTGATCTGCAAGGTCGCTCATACAACGCCTCAAAAGGTGTCATCACAATGGTGGAGTGATATTTTTTGTTGTATAAAAACTCCACCAAAGGAAAGTGATCCTCCCAGCTGCGACCGAAGTTGAGGATTCAAGTACACAACATGTCCTCAAGGGTCTGAATGGTCCGCTCAGTCTGGCCATCCGTCTGAGGATGGAAGGCAGTGCTCAAATGAAGTTGCATCTTGAAAACCTCCTGCAACCCCTTCCCTAGAAAGGAAGTAAAATGTGCATCACGATCGGAGACAATCATCGAGGGTACTCCATGTAGCTACACAATCTACTGCACATAGAGGCATCCCAATATCTCTACTAAACCCTGCTCTCTGATGGTAAGAATTGGGATGACTTGGTGAGTCGGTCGATGATCACCCAGATAGAGTCATGACCTCTGGATGTATGTGTAAGTCCTATCACAAAGTCCATTGATATCCCATCCCACTTCTACTCTGGGACCTCAAAAGGCTGAACCAAGCCTACTGGTACCTGATGCTCTGTCTTCACTTGCTGACAAGTGAGGCACCGAGAGGCAAACTTTACAACTGCTTTCTTCATTCCCAGCCACCAGTGCTGTCATCGGAGATCCTGGTACATCTTTTACACTCCTAGATTTACTACTAGAGGGGATGTGTGGAACTCCCTCATCACTTCCTCCTGAAGAGACACTGGTACCATGGTACGTCCTCTAAATAAGATGATGTGCTCCCCACCTTCAGAAAATACATCAGGTGTCTGCCCTATGGATATCTAAGGATGTCGATCCTCGCAGTCAGCGTCCCCACGCTATGCCTCCCTGACTCACTAAATAAGTGGTGTATTGACTGTAAGAGACAAAAGAAAAGTTGACCCATCATGATCCAAAAATGATATTTGCAAAGAGGCCAGCTACTCCGTCACCTCACCTAGTATTTTTATACCAGATCTCTGGATGAGTGCATCTGCTACAACATTCCCTTTCCTAGACTATCTCAAATTCATAGTCCTAGAGGAACTCAATCCAACGTTGTTTTCTCGGGTTCAGGTCCTTCTGAGAGAATATATACTTGTGAATCTTATTATCAGAGTACATTGTAAAATGCTCACCCATTAAGTAATTTCACCAAATCTTCAAGGCGAAGACCACTATTGCTAACTCCAGGTCATGGGTAGCATAGTTCTCCTCATGTTGTCTCAGTTGTCGATAAATATATGTCATCACTACTTGTTCCTGCATCAGGACACATTTGATACCAGTCCCTGATGTGTCATAGTAAACTACGTACCATACACCCTCCTCAGGAAGCCTCAAGATGGGGGCACTAGTCAGCCTCTTCCTCAGCTCCTAAAAACTCTACTGGAATCTCTCCGACCACACAAAGGGTTTCCCCTTCTTTTTCAACGCTGATAGAGGTGTTGTAACTCTAGAGAAATCTGGCACAAATCTCCAGTAGTATCCAGCCAAACCTAGAAAACTTTTTACCTCTGTCACACTTCTGGGTGGCTCCTAAGAAAGTATCGCCTCAATATTCATTGGATCCACTGCAACTCTAGCCTCTAAGATGATGTCTCCCAGAAAGTGAACCTCTCAGATCCAGAACTAGCACTTCGAGAGCTTACCATAAATCTGGTGCTCTCAGAGTGTGTCCAGTACTACCTACAAATGATAGGCATTCTCCTCCTTAATAGTCGAGTATATCAGAATGTTGTCGATGAAGACTACTATAAAGCGATCAAGGTATGGCTGAAAAATACTATTCATGAGTCCCATGAATACTACTGGAGCATTGGTCATGTCGAATGGCATAACCAAGAACTCATAATGGTCATACTGACATCTGAAATTCGTCTTCTACACATCCTCGTCCCATACTCTGAGCTGGTGATAGCCTGATCTGAGGTCTGTATTCGAGAACCACTGTGCTCCCTTCAGCTGATCAAAGAGGTCTTCAATCCTTGGGAGTGGGTAATTATTCTTCACAGTCACTTGGTTTAGGTGTCGATAGTCGACACAAAGTCTCAAGCTCCCATCCGCCTTCTTGGAAAACAAAATCAGTTCTTCCCAAGGGGAAACACTAGGCTGGATGAAACCTTTCCTCTGTAAGTCCTCCAGCTATACCCGCAGCTCACGAAGCTCTGCGGGAGCCATCTGATACACTGGTGTAGATATTAGTGTTGTACCAGGGTACAATTCAATGTAAAATTCCACCTCTCTGTGAGGAGGTAGACCTGGAACATCATCAGGGAAGACATCCGCATATTGGTCCACCACTATAGGATAACTCGGACTCTCCACATCAACTTCTTTGAGGGTAAGGCTAGCCAACTGATGAGTGTTCGGCTGCACTCTCCTCTGGGTAATTCTATCTTGTGTTACAAAGGATACCTTCTCACTGGTGAAGGTAAACCTGGTCCCATCCATGCGGACACACCACACTTTGTGCCTAATACAGTCAATCTGAGCATGAACTGTAGATAACCAGTCCATACCCAAGATGAATTCATAAGGCCTCGACGCTGCTAATAGGATATCCCAACTGAAGCTCTTGTCTCCTAGAGTAAGCTCGCACTGCTGGCACCAGTGCGTAATTGTCGAATCCGCTCCCATAGGAGTCTCTATCTGTAAAGATCGAGCCAATGGATCCATCAGAATCTCCGAGCACCGAATGATGGTAGTGGCAATAAAATAATGACTGGAACCTGTGTCTATAAGTACTACAGCTAAGGTAGAGTAGACCCAGATCGTACCTCATATCATCTCCGGAGCACCGTGATCGTAGGGCTCAGCTTCCTGGAGATGAGTTCACCCTTATCCTCCTACTCCTTGTGGTCGGAGAGGTCCACCTGGTGGTGGTGGTGGTGGTAACATCTCGAATCGTCACCCACTGCCAGCTGCACGTCCAGCTCCTCTGCCACATCCTTTTGATCCCTACGGACCTCCTCAGTCAAACCTATATCTCTACCTGGGTGGTCCCTTGACCATCTGCTGATCATCCATACATAAGGTCAGACATTCACTATCCATGTGACCCTACCTGCAGCATGTGTAACACTACCTACTCCTGGCATGATTGGCTCTACCTCGGGTGCCCTGCACAACCGAACCTGAATCATGCGGTCACCCACCTGTAGGTCTAGTCCTCTTGGACCTATATAACATCTGTCTACTTCCTGTTGTGGAAGACTCTGCTACATGATGTTCAGTGGTGGGTATCGTTGTTGGTGACTAATTAGTAAGAAAACTCTCTACTAAGAGGGCTCACTCTAACACCCCCACTTGCATCGGGATGCTAAGAGAAATCATCGAAGCCCAGATCACCCGCCTAAGTCCCTGCTTGAAGGTCCGGGCCCTGAATAATGGGTCCCATACCATATTTTTGAAGTAGCGTGAGAGTTTAGTGAACCTCGATGAGTACTAAGTCACAGTAATGCTACCCTGCTGTAGATGAAGAAGCTCATGTATGTGCACTATGCGAATATTTTTTGGTACAAACTCTACCCAAAACAGGCTCTTGAAGTCTGTCCAAAGAAGCATCACCTCGTCATGAACCTGGAGCATCAAGCTTTACAATCTTCCTACTACTTCCTATAGAAAACTGGCAGTAAGGATCACCATGAGATCAGTTTGTGTCTCTACCAGTCATAAGACTCTCACTACAGCCTCCATCCAATCCTCAGTCGCCCGTGGGTCTTTCTCTCCCCTGAACCTGGGTGTCCTCTGGTGCTATAACTTGTGCAACATGCTCAAGCGGCGTGCACCCTATGCTGTTAGGGTTAGTGGAATCGGTGTCCCAATGGTTAATGGTACCTTTGGGGCCTCTATTGGAAGAGGGACCTGCACCGAGGCCTCGTCGCTCGGTGGGCTATCAGTGCGTACTACTCCCAGAACCCTAGCTGGTTGTCTTCATGGAGGCATCCTAAAAAGAAATAGGTGTGTCACATTCAATAAGTTATACTTGGTGAGTTGAATAAAAGATATCACAAAGAAAACTCTTCAAAACACACACTCAAACAGTGTTTTTGTACACTGAGTCGGAAATCAGAAGTCAGGGTCCTGGTGTATGGATACGTCAGCCGCCGCACCAACACTGGATTCCCTAAACTGATAACCACACTCACTACACTTAACACTATTGTCATTAAAAATATCAGATTCTTATGTTATATGGTAGAACCGACTCCTCTGATACCAATTTTTCATGACTCGTCCCCCGGGGCCCGTTCCATGACCACCTCAAGCCCATCTTCCATAGGCCAGGGGATGGCGACAAGCACTGAAAGGCGTATTCCCTAAAACTGGGAAGGCATTGCCTTTATAACCTGTAAACACACACAACCAAGCACACATAAAGATACAAACCCAAGTGAAATGTATAGTAAACAGAGTGAGTACAGTAAGTAAAGGGGTCCAGGATACAAGCCCAACTAGAATGTAAAAGAAACTGAAAGTACAAGTAAACTAGAAAAGCTCTTGTGATCACCCGCCAAGGATCCTACCTAAAGGGTAGGTACAGCTCTCTAATGGTCGTCTCTGTGGTATGCCCCGTCTAAGGTCCACCTCCAAGATACCTCCAGTATTGGTACTCTCTTCCTCAGTCAGCAATGTCCTTTGTCTGCACCAAACACAACGAAGTGCGGGCATAGACCATACAGGGGTGATTATAATGATACTCAGTAGGGACCCTGGGACCCTCAAGGTCTCACAAAATCCACAAAGGATAAAACACAAATCATGAAATCAACTGACTACCCTACTTAGGTATATGCCTATACATATACCTAAGTTATCAAGTATTCCCATCTCAATCATGAGGAAACACAGATTCCAACTCAAAAACTCAAGATCAACTGTTCCACAAAGGAAGGAGTACCACGATGGTAAGTACCACTCAGGCACGTCACACAGAAAAATACCACCAAGATATTACCACAAAGGAAACTACCGCTCAGGTAGAAACTCATCTCACACCAGGTATAACTTAAGTATAGTAGTAGATATGATTAGATGTAACTACTGAATCATCTTACTCTATTATGAGGCACTGCTGCTGACCCACATAGGATCGCTCAGTGCTGACCCACATAGGATCGCTGGGTACTGACCCACACAGGATCGCTCGGTTCTGACCCACACAGGATTCCTTGGTGTTGACCCACATAGGATCGCTCGGTGTTGACCCACACAGGATCTCTAATTGTTGACCTGCACAGGATCTCTATTAATTCTTCACGTCACATCCAGCTACAGGGTTCCAGCACTACGCTCGCTTGTCTTCGGGAGGTTCTGATCCACAAGACTCTGTTCAATACTCTAACTACCATTAATACTCATGAATAAGTATTTCAAAGTACCATCATGCCATAGGGGTCTCAACGCAATAGACGGTGCGTCAATCGGACGCCCGGTCTGTGAGTAATTAGCCTTTTAGTCCCGAGGGCCCGGTTGTATTCTTGCTCGATCCAACCCGACTGTACTCTAACTTTATCCAAATATTCAATGGGGTATATTTAAAGGGACTATCTTGCTCCAAGGTTTCCATCGCCGCTGACGGTTCGTCAAACAGATTCCCGGAGCCAAAGTTATGGCTGATAGAGAGAAAAGTTCGAAGTTCGCCCGGGTCTGATCTGACCCGGTCGAACCGACCCGGCTCAACCTGACCTGGGCCGACCCAACCTGATTCAGGTCAACCCGGCCCACTAGGTCTTTCCCGACCCAGCCCTCGCTAGGCGGAAGGGAGGCCGCAAGGGTGGCACGAGGCGGCGGGGCCGCGGAGGCCGCGAGGGCCACGAGGCGGTGAGGCCGCGGGGGCTGCGCAGGCCACAGGGGTCACGAAGGCCGCACAGGCCACGGAGGCCTCGAGGGCGGCACGAGGCCATGGGGCCGTAGAGGCTGTGTGGCTGTGAGTTCGTGGGGCAGCGAGGTCGCGAGGCTCTGCGGAGGCCAGCGAGGTGGCGCGGAGGGCCACGGGACGGTGGAGGCTATGGGCAGCAGAGGCCGCAGGGCGGCGCGGCCACGGGGGGGGGGGGGGGGGGGGGGGGGGGCAGGTGGTGCCATTGCGCTGTCACTTGCATCGTGGCTAGCGGTGGTCTCGGCCGCCGTTCTCATGCCCCACCGATGTTGGTTTTTTTCCTCCTCCATTACGAAGAACACAATATTCAAGAAGAACGGTGGAGGGTTTGGACCATGTTTTTTTGTCCCGCACCCTCTGTGTTAGAGAGGTAGCAAGCAGCTCAACAAAATCTTGAATGAAGAATGTCAAACCCTATAACCTCCCGCAATTATTATTCCCAAACACGTAAAAGAAATTATCTGCAGATCAACTAGTTAGAGAGTTGATCTACGTTCTTTGTTTTAGAAGGGAAGAACATGGGAATATATAATCATACACAATTGAACCCCTACCCTGATTTGTCTTTGACGTTGGAAGGGATGAATTCGGTGACGTCAGTGTTACCCCGATCGTCGGTTCATTGTCTTCAAAGACGTCCTACATTGGTTACCTCCTCAATGTACTTCTGATCTGTCTCGGGGTCAGCTTCCTCGTTCTTCGATCTCCGGTGGTCATTCTTCATTGGGAGGTGTTCTTCATTGGAGAGGGTAAAAGTTTCTCCAGGTGTTTTTCCAACACTTCTCCCAACAAAAGAATAGCTAATATAAATTAAATTAGGTTTTTTTAATTTAATTTGATTTGGAACCATTAATCAAGAGGTGTTGGCATAATTAATGTGGAGGAATTTCAAGAGACTTCTCCACATTAAATATGGAGTTGAAGATTTTCTCCCATTACGAGGGTTCGGGTGGCCCCACCTTTAGAAATTTAAAATTGGGGGGGTTTAGGATCGGGTGGTCCCCACCACCATAACCTCACATGGAGGTTTATTTCTGGTGGTCACCACCTTTAAACCATCCACATGGGAGGTTCCGACAAAAAGAAAAATAAAATAAAAGTTTATTTTATTTTATTTCTATTTCCACAAAAAACTGAAATTCTATATTTCACCCTCGACCTACTGCGGTCTAGGTGAAGGTCCCCTTAAGTGAATATTTGCACTAAGAGTTCAATGGTGTCCTTGGATTTCAATTCTGAGCACCGGTTCAAAAGTTACCAGAACTCACTCGCACGTTTACTGAACGTACCCAAAAAAAAGTTCATAAATTCATTTCGGTCGCACCGGGCCTCAAAATCACACGCCGTCAATTTTCGCGGACTCGTAAAATTCTCATATATTTAAAAAAAATACATGGAAATTATGGGTCTTTACAATCATGGTACCAAAGTTGATCCTAAGAAAACAAAATCAATCCTTGCCATGTCACCTCCTCGAAATTTGAAATAATTAAGAGGACTCCAAGGACATTAGGCCTATTTGAAGTTCTTTATCACCAATTTGGTAGGAAAGTGTTTTCCCTTCACCGGATTAATGAAGAAGGGGTCACCTATCAATGGACTAAAGACTTCCAACATTTTATAACCTCAAAAATATCTTTTGAGTCCACCGGTATTAATGTTTCCTATTGAAGGAAGACCACTTATTCTTTATGTGACAAATTTAGAGTGATCATTAGGTGCCTTACTTTTCTAAAATAATGATATTGGGAATGAAAACAACCTTTACTATCTCAGTCGAACTATGCTTGATGTAGTAACTCAGTATTCAAGCATTAAAAAGTGTTGTTTGGCATTAATCTTTGAAGTTTAGAAATGGAGGCACTACCTACAACATCATGAGGTCCAATTGGTATCTCGTAATAACCTGCTCAAATTTATCCTCAGTCATCCTATGATTACAGAGTGTCTAGCACGGTGGTTAGTTATTTTGAAACAATTTGATATCTATTTTGTGCCTCAGAAGGAAATAAAAGGCTAATATATGGCCTAATTCCTTGTTGAAAATCCATTTGTGGAAGATAAATCACTAAATATTTAACTTCTTGATGAAGAGTTCTTCTTTATTGAAGATAGTTCCCAAACATAGGAAATGTACTTTGATGGTTCCTCTAGAAGTCCAACGGGGAAGAGAATGGAAAACCTTAAACTCAATAAAGTTGGGTTAGGAATTGTACTTACCTCCCAAGAAAAGGCAGTGATGCCTTATTCCTTCTTGTTATCGGAAGGCAGTACCAACAATGAAGTAGAATATCAAGATCTCATCGCAGTCTTGGAATTGGCACTTTAGGTGAATGTGAATCACTTAAAAGTGAAAGATGATTCAGAATTTGTAATCAAAAAATCAATGTGGAATATTCTATTAGAAAAGAAGAGTTAATCCCTTTGTGTGATTATGTCAGAGGGTTAATGGCCGAATTTCCCTTAGATCCAATATTGTCTTATGTCCCGTGATCACAAAATGCTTAAGCTAATGCACTTGATAATGCAGATACAGCCTTGGAAGATCCAAACCGGGATGAGACAGTCATCAGTATAACTCATCGTCGCGTGGTCTCACCTTTTTTCAAACTAGAATGGAGAGAATTAATAAAATTAGCCCTATTTATAATTCATATGGTCATACCACAGGATGGAGAACACCCATCATAGAATACCTTCAAAATGGAGTACTTCTACTAGATAGAGATGAAAAAAAAATAGATCTGATGATGAGTGTCCAATTTTACTCTTTATGATAGTTCATATCACTAGAAGATCCTCTACAAATGAGTCTTTGATGTAATCCTCTTCAGATGTATTAATGAAGAAGAAACTACAATTATCATGAAAGAAGTACATTTGGGAGCTTGTAGTGCTCACCAGTCCAGAAATAGGCTTTCTGATTAAATTCGAAGTCTTGGATACTTTTCGCCTTTAATGATGCAGGATTGCACAGATTTCACTAAGAAATTTCATCCCTACCAAGTGCATGCCAACTTCATTCATTAACCCCTGGAGTTGCTACATAGATCTAAATAATCATGTCTATTTTCCACATGGGTAATGGATGTAGTAGGGCCTTATCCTCCAGTAATGGCTAAGTAGTTCAAGTATATTATTACTACTACTGAATTATTCTCTAAATGGGATAAGGAAATTCCTCTCAAAGAATTCAGAGCCAAAATCATTTTTAGTTTTGTCAAAACTAACATCATCACTAGATTTTGTGTCCCTCATACTATGTTAATCTACAATGGCACCAATTTATGTTCTATTGAGGTAAATAAGTTATATCAGGAGCACAATATCAAGTCCAACCATTCATCTCGCTATCACGCGGTGGCCAATGGAAAAAATATAGGCTTTCAATAATACCTTATCAAATATACTCCATAATATGGTTGATAAAGATAAGAAATCTTGACCTCATAAACTTTTGCATGCTTTATGGTCTTATCGGACTACTACTCGTATTTCCACCCAGGAAACTCCTTATTCATTGGTATATGAAACAGAAGCATTTAAATTCAATTTCCTTCACTCAGAGTTGTAATCTATGATCATTCATCTGCAGATGAGATGTCTTTGAAATGGTTTGATGAGCTGGAATGATTAAATGAAAGAAGATTGCATACTTTTCATAATTTAGAATTATATCATAATAGAATAGCGTGAGGCTTTAATAAGAAATTTTGCCTCCATTCATTTCTTAAAGGAGAATTGGTATTGGTCCTCAGGACTCCAATGATACCAAGAAAGAAACCTCCAAATCTTGAGCCAAAGTGGGAAGGACCTTATTTCATATATAAGGTATACTCAAGTGGAGCTTATAAATTAATCTCAATGGATGGAGAGCTTATTACAAATCCAACAAATGTGATATTCTTGAAGAAATGCTTTGTATAATTTTACATATCATCCTCGCTACAAGACTGAAAACTGCACATCCCGCATGTCCTCATTGCGAGACTCTAAACTGCACAGTATAAGGTCCTAATTGAAAGACATTAAACTATGTAACAACCATAATCATCCATGTTACATGATGATAAAATTTATAGCATCTTTTTCATTTTCTCATGATGTTAAATTTCATTACATCATTTTTCCTCATTACATGACATAAAACTATATGGCTAATGTCACTTGACATTATTATCTTCCATATATAAGCCTCATTGACATTATTGTTACTCCTTAGTGGCACATGAGTCCCTCTCTTCCCTATGTCTAAGTCAGATCTTCATAGGGACATTATTTCAAGAACTATGTTTGGTTTGATTCTCATCTATATGAGATACGTAGAGACGCCCAGATCTCCAATTTTGGGCCCAGCAGCACCCACGATTTTTTTAATTTCCCTTTTCTTTTCTTGTATATGAACCATATCTATACATAATTCTCTTTTAAGATATATGGTTTGGTTTTCTTACCATCTTGTGTCTTAAATTTAATCATTCTTCTAGAATGTGTTAAACCCCCTGTTTCCCATGTCAAACTCGATTGGTGTGGGAAATGAACATTTCAAGAACTATGTACGGCTTGATTCTAATCTATATAAGATATATAGATATGCCCAGATCTCCAATATTTAGCCCATCCATGGTAAAAAAAACCACCCTTTATTCTTTATACAATAATCAAATCATGTATAGAGAATGTTTAAAGAACTACGTATGACTTGATTCTTTCCCCCCAGCAAGACACATAGTGACACTTGGGTTTTATCCATTAGTCTAGTTACAATATGTCTTTCTTTTTACATTGGTTCATCTTCGTCCTTACTACATGATGTTATACTGCATGGAAATATAATACCCTTATTCTTCACTTGTGTCACCTTTGTGTTACAAAATAAATCCTTACTGCTTCTTATTTATCACACTGAGAATAGCTCATGTGGGATTAGAAATTGGGTAAAAGGATTATATGTATAAATAAGGTGTCTCTATTTCTTATGGGTTTATTAATGTTCTCACTGCATGACTTAAAACTTCACAGTACAATTTCCTCACTGTATGACTCAAAACTACACAGTACAATGTCCTCATTGCATGACTCTAAACTGCATAGCATAATATTGATTCAAAGGAAACAAAGAAAGTCTCTATTTTTACATATGAGTCGGATTCATGTAAAGGACTTCAAACTCATGGAAAATATTGATTAAAATATTTCTCATGTACATTGAGTATTACCCCCTTCCATATGTCACACTCTTAATCTTGAATATTTTCATATCTTCATAATCTTTCTTACAGTTTTTAGTGACAGAGTTTCTAATATATGAACTATTTTTCCTGACTATGTAGTGTGTTCCTTAAGTGGGCCTTGCATAAGTTTCCTACATAACGGGCCTATCAGTCAAAAGATGCTACTATTTGACTATGCAGAATATGCCCTAGTTGGCCCTGCATAATATAGCCCCCATAACAGGTTTTTAAAATGATGTTAATTGTTCTTGGTTATAGTATATTTTTTTCCCTTAAAACTTTTATGAAAATATTACAATAATTTTTATTTTTTGTAAACATTCATTCATGTATATTCATCTCATTATCTTTCTCTTGATCTGAAAGTCTTCAAGACCATGGTTTACACATATTTCTCTCTATGTGTTCAAAGAAATATAAAATAACCTTGGATCACTTGACCACATATCATATATTGTTTCCATTTATGTTCTTAGTTATATGACCTAAAACTACAAACAACATACTCCCTACATTTGGGTCAAACCTTTGTTAGAAATCATATTCCTCCGATTCTTTGAAAATCATGATTGGAAATACCATCTCCATATTCAGGTACCTTTATCCATAAACCAAACTCTGTGCTTCGAAAAATATGAATTTCAATAAACTTTCTTCAGTTTTTAGCAATATGATATCAAACTTCTGAGATCTCTTTTCCTTGACTATGAAATATGTGCCCTTAGGTGGCCTTGCATAAGTTGCCTACATAACAGGTCTGCTAGTCAAAAGATGTCACTATTTGGTTATGCAGCATATTCCTTGGTTGGCCCTACATAATACAGCCCCCATAATGGGTTTTTCAAATAATGGTAACTTTTTATTGGAAGATACTTCCTCTAATGCTTTTATCCCTTTTCCCCATATCATTCTTTAGATCCAGAAATTCCCAAATCATAGTTTACAATTCTCCCTTCCATACCTAAATATGGTAGTATGTTTCCAAACAAATTATCAAGAAATTGGGAGAGTCTCATACCTTTGGTCAGAGCTAATGACCTTAAATTAAAGCCACACAATGTCCTCACTGCATGACTTAAAACTGCATAGTACAATATCTTCACTGCAAGACTTAAAACTACACAGTACAATGTCCTCATTGCATGACTTAAAACTTCACAATATGATATCATAAA
The DNA here is from genome assembly GCA_963277665.1 of Viscum album. Taxonomy (NCBI): domain Eukaryota; kingdom Viridiplantae; phylum Streptophyta; class Magnoliopsida; order Santalales; family Viscaceae; genus Viscum; species Viscum album. The sequence goes on from OY728129.1 coordinate 945,402,927, forward strand.
TTCTTCTTTCTGAAAATTTTAATTATTCCTTATACACCAAATTTGTATAGAAATGGTTTTCCTATTCACGGCATATGTCGGCATAGATAACCCTTTATTCTCAAAATTCCTTTTTTTGGAAAAACCACCCATTGTGGTCTTGAGTCACCCAAATCTAATTTCTCTTGTCTATCAATAGTAAAATTTTAAATTCTTAACATCTATTTTGATTGACTATGCAGTATGTGTCCTTAGGTGGCCTTGCATAAAATTTTTCCTATATAACACGCCTGTCAATTGAAATATTCCACTATTTGGCTATACAGCATATGCCCTAGTTGTCCCTGCATAACAAAACTCCCGTAAAAAGTTTGTCAAATAATGGTAACTTTGTTCTTGAAGGAGACTCACCTTATGTTGATACAAGTTTTAAATTTGGTGACCATAAAAATCATGGCTCGAGATTCCCCTTGGAAATATTTAAATAATATTAAAGAAATTCTTAGCCACTGAGTCTTGTTTTGGAATATAATTTTAAAAATTTATGGTCAAAGATATTCGACCTTAAACATTAGCCCTTTATAGTCCAACATGCATGACTTTAAACTGCCAACAACAAGAGATGTGGTACTCACCAGACTAAGAACCTACAGAGGGAACTCTAAACAAAATTCGAGTCCCAACTCACTAAATGTAAATTTTTTATTATTTAGGTAATATTGAGAAATAGAAAGTCAAAATATACAAAGTTTTGGGGTTTTCCATATAACCATAGTAAAAATAAGACTATGCTCATTAGGCCCATCAGCTTAATTAGAAAATTTTGAGCACCCCCATTCTTATCATTGTAATTATTATTATCTGACATAAAGGTTTGATGTTTAAAAAAATCATCATCATCATTACCTTTAATATTACAATAAAAAAAATCAAGAATGAGAACTATATGATTGAAGAAAAAATTTATTTCATTCATATGAAATCATAGGGACATCCAAAAATAGAGCCTCTCTATCATGTTTTAAAATAAGCTCTCAACATGATTCCTCATTTGTTGAACAACTTCATGAGCTCTATCAACTGCCTATTGAAGTTGAGATAACTAAGCAACCTCCAGACTCTCCATCTTGACGAAGTGCTTCCTTAGCAGTTGAAATGGAGATTATCCCCTCTAATTGGGATTCTACCAGTGTTTTTTTCAATTGATCGAGTTTGTTATGAACAACATATAGTTATTATTGAATATATAACAACTCATTTTTGGATTCTTTAATTTGTTGGATGATTTCGATCGACTTCTTGTTATGATCTACCTCTTCCTTGGCCACGACAGCTTGGAAGCTCTCAATATTGATAATATGTTTAGCCATTTCAAAATCTTACCGCAGCTTATACTCCTACTCACATCGGTAAATGGTCTCTTTCATTTCATCTTAGACTGGTCGATAATTAAATCCACCAAATCCCAATATGCATAATAATTCTAGGAGTTTGAAAAAATGGGGACAACAGTTCTTCTAAAGGCTTCTCAGCAATTATGATCTAGATATGCCTCCATGTCTTCTTATGTGCCATGCCAAGAGCACATTGTATCTATAAGTCTGGATCTGAGTCACTACCATGAGGTAAAATATAATCTATAAACAGATCACTTAAAGAGTTTCCTTGTTTTGATTTTCTCGGAATAGTATAAGCTTCACCCCCCGTTGATGCCTGAGCCAACACAGAAGCTTCACCTTTCGATCAAACTATGGGAGCTGATAACCCTAAATGATAAATCAAGTTCATTTTCAGTTTCAGAAAAATGGCATAAACGGAGTATGATCCAGACAACTGATGACATTTACCCAATAATAAGTTAGCCACTTGATTGGATTCATCCCCAATATTCTCATCTTTAGCAGTTTGAGTATATGTTTCTTGAGAAGGTGGGTTCTCCTGAGTTTGTCCAGTTTTCATAGTTGAAGGCTCTGGAACATCTCTCTAGGGGGGTTCCTCTGTAGGTATTTCTCCAGCTACATCAGAAGAAGGATAGAGTGGAATGCGTCGATCCTGAAGAGACTTTGCAACATTTTCTGTAGATAAAGCTGCATAAGGTGAACTTTTATGTGAAGTATCAAGTAAAATAAGAAAAATTATGTATGGAAGGTGAAATAATGATAACTTTAATCCTTGTAATTCCTCATGAAAATCCTTAAACTCCTTGATGGAACCTAGAATATCAATATTTAGATTAAGGGCTTACATCATTTAAGTATATTCAGATTGGAATGTTATAGCATCCTCACCATTTAAGGCATCCAACAAACATTGTTTGATCCCCAAATTGGATCCACTGACATTCTGTTCTATTGGTTCTTCAATTGGTAAAGCATCATTAGATATTTCTAGGTTTGGGTCAACATTAGTATTTATCTTAGACTATCCTGGGTCTTCATTCCTTTCTTCTAGAGAAATTGGAATATTGGCATTGGTTATTACAGGATCCATTGGAAAAGGCAACTGATCTGTGATATGTTAAAAATAAGAATATTTGCAAAGATTTTAATATTCAAGAGAAATGTATTTGATATTATCATGGAGTTTCTCTCTCTCAATGGATCCAGGAGTTGGTACAGCTGAATCTTTTGATGTTTTATCTACTAAGGTAGCAGATCCATCAACATAAACATGGGTTTCTCCTAGAGTTTCCCTCTCTAGTCTTGAAGATTCAGCTCTTAGTCTCTTGAGATAGGAGAAAGACACAGATCATGTAAGAGGATAAATGTGATTACCAAAGTGTATTGAAAAAATTATAATGCCCTGAAGATAGTATAAATATTTAATTCTTTGGAAAATGCTTCAGACTAATCTCATCGATCTCTTGCATTTCTTTTCATAATATTGAGGAGAAATCAAAACACTCCTATTGGTAAGAGAAAGTTGAGGTAATGGCTGAGTATTATCCATCTCCATTACCCCAGTCATGATTCTTGCTTCTGGAGAGAAAACTAGAGACCTGGGAGGATCATTTGATGCGTTTATGGGAGAACCTGTAGGCCCATACTTTGGTGATTCAAGAACTGGTCCGGAGTTTTCTTCCCTGCATTCAAGCTGAAAAAATTCATTTCATCGAGATTAATGATGATTAATGGTAAATAATAGTTGAGACAAAAGAAAAGTAAAATACATTCTCATTATTAATATAAAAATCCAACTCCTCCTTAGGGTAAATAATTACCCCTTCGCGTATTCCTAAGTCCATCATATGAGATACTAATTTGGAGGCTGGGATTTGTTCATGAGTTGCATATATAAAAGCCTCCAGCTCCATAATATACTCCTGTACTTCAGCCAGGTTATTATCCAGATTGAAATCAGAAGGTGCCTTAATGTCACCCACATCTAGTATTTGAATACCATGCTAGAGGAATGTCCATGCATCCTTAAGATCATAGGTCACGCCCTCCCAATGGTGAATGGCTAAAGGTCACACATAACTCAATCTAAATATAGTTGGTTGTGGAAGATATTTAACACCTTCTAACTGGTGAGACTCTTTAGGCCTCTCTTATTCTTTAGAAAGTTCAACAGATGGAATAGGAATCTCTTTTTGATGGCATTAATTAGATCACCTTAGCATCGAAGGTATTTATTCTCTAGACCTAGTCTTCCTGGTATACCTCATGTGAAGATGTTTTGAAGGATCTGAAGCCTCTAAAACTTTTTCATCATCTCTGGCCTTGGATTACTCACCATGATTTCCACGCACAACAGTCATTTTAGCTTTCACTTGATATATTCCTTTTGTCAAATCCCCTTGAGGACATGAAGAAGCCCAAGCTTTGGCATATCTAGCTTCCAATACAATTGACTCATATGATTTAGGTAACATAATCAAAAATTTGGATGCCTCTAAAGTCGTTAGAATCTATAATTGTCTCACTACCATTCAATTCTTCTCATGTCTAACATACGTGGGTGGAAAAGTGTTTGATTTTTGAAGACATCTGAATTGACGAGCAAACCTATAAGGGACGTAATCCTCATATATAATTTCACCATTAATCCTGGTTGATAATACACCATCTCTGAATGCCATCATATAATACCTCAACTCATAATTCTTTTCTTTACCGTCATCAATAAATGGTCTAGTTGGTGGGTTACCAAAAGGAAAGAAACGGAATTCTCTTGATACGTTCAATGCCTTTAGCACTACATCGGGTCTCAAATTTTGAGGTTGAATACCATAAACTTTATGTAAAAATGGAGTGAATCGACCATTGGGGACTCTAACTAAATTCAACACCGAGTATGAAGAAAATTGTGCTGCAATCTAACCCCACATCACTTATAATGGCCGTACAATTCTAAATGGAGCCTTCCCATTGTATAAATGCAGTAAGAAATAGTAAATTCTTTCAAATACAGGATTTTATAACCCAATATACTTCCCTTCTACCAATTTAGTTGCAATAACAAAATTTCTTAGCCTTACACCGCCTCCAAACTCACAAACTAGAAGAAATTAAATGCTTAGACACATGGAAAGGAAGGAAGATAAGTGTATCTTTGCATCAATATCAGATTTTACTTTGTATCCTTAGTTATTATAGTCACCTCTTTACAATGTAGGCCAATATGTTCCTGAACTACCCGGTTATCTTCAGAAGGAAAAAATAGTATAATGTCTACAGGTGGGACCTTTATCTGTTTTTGGTTCTAAAAAGGCTTACATCCACACCTTGGCATGAATATCTTTCTTGTCTTTTGGTAATTTATTTTCTATTTTGAATAGTTCATGAGCCAATGGTGGTGTTCTGGTAACATCACCCCATTTTGTAGATGGTGGAATAAACCCATCATACATTTTTCCAAGAATGGTAATCCCATCTATTTAGTAGATATCCCGCAAACTAATACCAACTTCACCGTGTGACAAATGGAAAGAATTAGTTTTCAGACTCCATCGGCTCAGCAATTTAGGAATGAAATCATTTTTATAAACATAAGTTTGTACCATCCAGACAGCTTCATAAATATAAACATCTGATAACTCTTTCCTGAATTCTGCACAAGTTCGGCACACCCAAAATTCCCACATCCATTCAGGTTTCACACCTCCTCCAGAACTAAAATCTCAGTCTTCCTTCCAACCATTAGAATAATCTTTCTGAGAATCCCGAAAAGTTTAATCATAGAAATGTGGCCTTGGATATATAACATTATCCTTCATATCAGGAGTACAACCATTATGATGCAGGATGCAACCAACAGGTATTGTTCCTTCATGTACTGGCACCCCACTTGCACTAATATTCATGTAGTTTCAGTTGGAGAATTCAAGAAACCAATTATTTGGGAAGTACTTCTTAATAAATGGAACATGGGAATATTGTAAAATCCCATTCCCATATAGGAGTAAATAAATAATTTGTGGATATTTACATTGATATGGAATTAAACCTTTCCATAGTTCAAGAAGAGTACTTTCAACAATGTCATAATAGTCTGGTCTGACGATCTTCATCATTTCATTTTGACGAGCCTTATCTTCTTTAGTAGAGGTTATAAAATAATCCATTTTCCTACAAAATAAATACCAAACTCCTCTATCAGTTTGGAATTCTGATTTGAGAAAAAAAACTAATTTCAACTTAAAGGAAAAGGAAATCAAATATTTGGAAAAGGAAACTATTCGTGTAGGTCCTTCGATGAGGTCTGATGCGTAGGTCCTTCGAAAAGGGTCCTAGCGCAACTCCTTCGACGAATTCCTTCCGTATAGCTCCATCGCTAAAGTAGTTTCACCTTGAGAAAATTTCAAGGAGACTACATGAGATCACAACATGTTGAGGCTAGACGAAAGAGATACGCAATGAGAACTGGAAAATTTGGAAGCATGGATGAAGAAAATCGAAAAGAATCGAACGTATTTATAGCTGGCCACATATCTCCGTGACATACCTATGCCAAAACACTACGTGGCATACCTACACAAAGTAGCTCTGCAAAAAACCTGAACTATCCACTAATTAACCCATAGTCTTTTCCCTGCAATTCTACCTCATGAATCGACCCTATTTCTAATTAGATCCAATCTTGAGGGGGGGATTTTGTTGACACTAATTAATAAATACAAAAAGACTATGAAGATAACCTTGGAAACTTCAAAATATCAAGGTGGGGTTTGAAGAATTCAAAGGAAATCCAAACCCTCCAATGGGATGCACAGCATACCTAAGCGGTAGACCTATGTGGCGGACCTGCATGGAAAACCTGCGCGGTAGTATATTTTATATACCCCTACGTGGTAGACCTACGCGGAGGTCCTACGCAGATGACCTACCTGGACAACTTTCCTTCACCAAGGCCCCATCCATGCCTATAAATTGGACCCTTGGGCTCCCCATTTCAAATATTGAAAAATTTTAAAGACTCCCTGATGCTCCCATTGCATAGATCGTTCGCCCAGATCCCTCAATTTGTCTCACATAGCTCTATAAAATACAATAGAAGAGATAATTAAACGGGATAAGCATGTTTTGAAAGTATTTCACAATTTTTTACATAGTCTTGGTTCCCATATGTGAAATATATTTCTTAGTCAAAACTCCCCATAGAATTTCAAGGAACTAAGACCTTAGGAATGACTCCCCACTGAACCAGTTCTCCGAGTCAGAGAGTCAACAGACCTTAGGAATGACTCTCCATACACCAAAATCTACTGATTAATATGGAGAGTATATTGGGTGATAGTGGGGACACTATACCCTTTGGTGATAATAAAAATAATAATAATAATATCACTGCATAAGTAATAAAACAAACACAACTGAATCAATTTAAAAAAATAGAAATAATGATCCAAAGTTGCAATGGCTATATCTGTCAGATAATATCCACATGTCATGACAATCATAAATAAAAAAACAAAAATTCTTGTGGGTCAATCATAAATTTACACAATCAAAATAATCCAAAAGGTAACTATCTTGACACTGAGAAAACCTCCCAATCCATCTACCAAAAATATTTCCATCCATCTCATGCAACCTATACACGTCCCTTCTCAAGATAAAGACCTCAAGCCTAATCCCTTTCCGATACTAAAATCCATAAAGGATATATTTGTTCCAAAGGTCCCATGTAGGGTGTGAGTATGAACTCAATAGACCACCACTAATGGTGTCCCTAGCATACGCCCATATATATACCAATGTATGAAAAATGTAATTAAATAGAAATAACACACATCACATAACCCTATCTACTTGTTCTCAGTAGCCATAAGATGTCCTTTAAATAATTCTAATATTATTGGAGTGGAACAATGCATACACATTCTATCATACCTAAAGTACCCATGGTCATCCATCCATTTCTATACCTTACAAAGGCACACACTAACCATCACCACATAATATCACTTACTGTCATTTACATATAACCATATTGATTCAACCCAACACCCCAAATACATGCCCACAAACATATTAAAAGTCCCTTAGACTTCCAATTATTCAAAAATCATCTAATAAATAGATTGATGTTCCAATTCACAAAATAATCATCCTTCTATAGTCCTATCCCATCTTCGCCAACATAGTGGTGAGCCTTAGATCCCAACCAATGATATCATGCACCATATTCTATGGCCTTCTGTGGTGATCACCTCATTTAGTCTTATATTCAATACAATATCATATTATAGTTAATATATAGAGGCCTCCACCCACAATGAGTGATCAACACTAACTCAATGGGCCATGTTTTATGTGAACATGGCCCCGACTACACCATTGGCCAACCATAATGAGAAGAAATCACCAAAAACCCTAGTCCATTGGAGTTTTTTATTTCTTCTAGTTTTTTTAAACATTACTTTATATTTCCCCTATGTTATATAGTATAGTAGATCCCAAAGTTAACTCCAATGATACTGCCTCAATAGAGTTTTTTATTATCATAATTTTTTTAAAAAAAAATTGTTTTTGATATTTAGAGGGGAATTTCTATGACTAAAAGATTTTTTTTTTGTTTTTTAAGATAACTAAAGTTGATAAAATATTAGAGAGAATATAATTCAACAAAATTAAATAATAGTTTGTGAGCAGTAAAATTGACAAATTGAATAATCAATTTCCAAAACTAGTAATTCTCGTGGATCAATCTATCTTCATTATTTGAAAAGAAATTCACAATTATAACTCTCTTAATGCACATATTAAAATCTCAAATCATGAATTTCATTAATATTGTTAAATTGAGGTCAAAAACCAAAATCTTGGTTGTCGATCTCCTTCCATTAAGAGTCGATCAACGTACCCATCAATCATCGAGCATAATGACAGAGTAAACTCCCTATGTAATCACAATCCTCAAACATTGAATGAGAAATTTAAACAAATAGGATTAAATTCAAACTCCTACTCGGATTTAACTTACAAGCCTTATTAAGTAATCAAAACACTCTAATAGATTATGTACCATTCTTTGAATAGAATAAAAATATTAATGAAGTGAAAAAATAATTGAACATCAATCAATTATCTAATTTCAATGTTCAAAAAAATAGAGAGAATTACAATTGTAAAATAAAAGGAATGAAAAATGAGAAATATATCACCATTTGGATCCACTAGTTACAACCAATAAAAATATATTCCAACATCATTTATGTGTATAAGATAACTCCACTATTCATATTCATCAAAGGAAACTTAAGTAATCTCCTCAATCTCTCTAGAAGATCCTCTAGCTCCTAAACCATCTCTAGAATTGGTTGTGTATTTCTCTCTTTTTCTATATATTCAATCAGTAACAATATATCTCTAAATATATTATGAAATAATTCTTGGGATTCAAGTCATAGTCAATGGATTCAAACACCACTCATGCATTACCACGTGTCATACCTTAACTATACATCATAACTTTCACATGACCCAAGAAATACCTCTTAACTGAACATGCTCTCCCCACATTACTTTTTTATCTATACTAAGTAATATGAACCTAAACATAATTACTTTTTGATTAATTACTCACCTAATTTATTAGTAAATTACAATAAGTTTCTCAAACATAAAATATTGATCTTATTCAGAATCTTCGAACCCAAAATAGAAAAAACTTCTTAGGATTAAGACTTTATACCTGACTAGCTTAAGTGTACCCCTACCTTCCTCTAACCTCATCACCTACCAAAGTCTCATATTTTAAAGTTATCTTCAATATGAATATATTATTAAACCATTGGATCATGATCTTAGATCCATTAATAAGATCAGGATATCTTATAGATTCAATCATCTCAAGCATATTTATTTATTCAAGATTAGGATGTAACATCATTCGAAACGGCATGGATACTACTCACCTTTACTTCATAGTTCTTCTTGGTAAAAATATTAACCAGTTGGTGTGCATTGTAGTTTAACATTGAAACCATAATGATGTAGAAGTTTAATATCCCTTCCTCTATAGTCAACCTCTTGAAAATTAACAGACAACCATAGAAAATAAGGATTTGTCAACTTCCCATAATCGGTTCAAAAATTACAGATTCTTCATCAGCATGAGTCAAAAAATCTTGTCCTTAGTGTATTATCGATCTAACTCACAACCTAAGCTTTTATATCAATCAACAATGATTCTATGTTCTTGTGAGCTCAGTTGTTTAATCCCCTTCTTGTGGCTTAAGGTCATATTCAAGGTTCAGTCGAGAGCAGGGTATGGCTCGACTCATCCCTTAATACTTTTCTTCAAAATAGGAAAATACATCTTCAACCTTTAATTCAATCATATTTTATTTTTTAAAATATAAAAACTCATATGATGTTCATCCACAAATCGTATCCAATTGGAATCACCTATAGAATAACAGTTCATCAAGCTTCAACAAAAATAAATCAGATAGATTTCTAGGTTCGGTGAGAATTCATCCTAGATTCAAAATCGCTAGAGTAATATCATCAATCTTCACAAACCATGAGGTAATTTTATCAGTTTTTATTCAAGTTATCATATTCAAAATCAACATGTAAAAGTGGAATTTCTTCTCACTCAAGATTCAATCGATATCCTTGGGTGAAACGGAATTGGTTCCTCTCTAATAAATCTCAAACTCCTCAATATCACAGCCCCAGTGCATTATTGGATTTTTTATTTGGGTGTCTTAGATTCCCACTTGCTCCGGCATGGTGAAAATATTTTGGAAATTATTGTGGTCAATTCGCTTCTCATGTGGTCATTTGGGGTGAATCACAGTAAATCCCATACTTTGTTGATTTTTCAAATCTCTTAACATGGATTATGGATCTTCATGTGGTTGATGGTAATTCCTTCAGGCATAGTGGAACATTTATTTCGTTATATTTTTTTAGCTCATGGTCAACCGAATAATACATACGATGGATGGAATTTCCTTTTGCCGTAATTTTTATTAGGAAAGGTCAATTTACCAGTCATGCAGTTTCTTGGGGTGGATCATGGTCCCTTCACCCATTTGTTAAATTTTTTGCACATTGATTGATCATTCTTGAAAGTAAATTCAAACAAATTAAATTAAATTATCTAAAAATTAAACATTTTAAATTTAATAATTAAAAAAGATTACGAATTAAAACAAAAAATTTAAGTTAAAATATACAAAAGGTTAAAAATTAAAAATTAAAAAATAAATAAATTCAAATTACATTAAATAATAAATTAATTAATTAATAAAAAACAAATAGTTGATAAATATATAGACTAAAAAATGATTAAAAATTATAACTAGTCATTAATAAAATAATAAAATGTTAAAAAAAGATAAAAATCTAAACAAGAATTAAATTTTTCAATTAATTAATTAATAAAAAATAAAGAAATTAAACATTAAATTAACATAACAAAACATTTAATTAAAAAAACTTTAAATTATTATTTTAAGATAAAATCAAAAATTTAATAAAAAACTCAAATTTAAACAAGAATTATAATTTAATCATAAAAATATAAGTTTAAACCAAAATTTTATTAGTTTAAAATTTAACTTAAAATTTACCACCATACTAAAATTAACTAGTTAAAGACAAATTTTAACATTAAAAACATATTTTAAAATAGAAAAGTGATGTGTAAAAATTAAACAATGAAATTTCACATCAAATCCCAACAAAATTAAGATGTTTTATGTCCTTAAAAAACCACTTAGTATAGATTATGTGGTTAATAATGAATCTCATGTTTGAAAAACAACAATGCCAAAATGAATTGATTTTTAAAGAGATTTTATCTCAAGGATTCTCTCAAGAAAAAAAATGAATTCCCTCTCAAAATGAATTATCCTAATGAAAAATTGGTTATTTATTAAAACAAATTTTACAAATTGAAAGTTTTAAAGTGAATTATAAAAACTTCAATTTATATCCAATTGAAAGTCCAAACTTCACTTTACCTCCAGGTGGATAAACTCACATAATTTAAGAATCCATAATAAATAGACACACTATTGAATGGTCTATATTGATAATTTATTAGTGGAATAAATAACTCATACAATTATAAATTAATTAATAATAAAGGGCTAAAGAATAAGGATCTTAACATGGATTAGAATTTTCCTTTCATAATCCATTTGGATGCATATCTTATGAGTTAAATTCAATTTATTAAGTTCAAATTCAATGATTATTGTATAAAATTTTCTCAATATTTTACCAAAATAAAAAAAATATGGAAATAAAAATTAATTACCCAATTGAATATATAAGGTGATAAAGATTAATACAAATTTGATTAAAAAATGACAGCCACTAAAAAATTACCAAGTGATGCCTAAAACTGTACAATTTTGAAATAAATTAATGGGTTTTTGATGGGTTAAAAGTGAATTATAGTTAACCTTAATTAAGACCCCTCTCCCACACTTAAAACCAATAATTATACTTAATTCTAAAATTTAAGTTGAATGAAACAAAAAAATGGTTTAAATATATTTTCAAAATTGCACAAATAAATTATTGTAAAATGGGTAATCGGAAAGCTCAATAAAATTTTTCCACAACAATCACTCAAAAAAATTCAAAATATGTATGAAAAAGTACATATTTTCCACTAATTTTATCAATTAATCATATAAAAATATTTTCCACAATGTTATGTTCTACTGATGGATTCAAAAAAAGGTTTTTAAAAGAAGCTTAAAAACAGCATGCAGTTGCATCATTACAAAACACAAAGATAAATCAAGATAATAAAGTGACCAACAAGGATTATAAGAATTCATAACTTCAAAAAAACAAAAAAAAACTTCAACAACTTAATACAATTAAGGGAAATAATGAAAAATGCATAATTTAAAACAAGTACTCCTCTAAAATAATGAGATTAATATTTCCTTTAAAGAAAAACATATGTAACCTATCTTGAATTCATTAAGGAAACTCCCTAGTCAGAAGTTAAAACTCCTACAATAAGAAAAACTCATAGTGAAGTTATAGAAATTAAATCTCAAGAAATAAAATAATCAAAGGTATAGATCATATAGGTTTTATATAATATTATTTATTAGAAACTCCTTTGATTCTTGAGGTGCAATTGACAATAATGTTTCTTCATACCACAGAGTAAACCAACTAACCAAATGAATACAAAACTTTATAACTACATCTATAACTTATCTCTATCAATTAATATTGTAAATTTTATACTTCAATATGATTATTAAGTAGAGAATATCCCATAGAGAATTCCTCATGGTGTATAGAAAGATAATTATCCTTCCAGTAATCTCACTTTATTCTCTATAAAGGAAAATAATAAGAAGAATAAACTAATACTAAAATGTCCATTTCATCCCCCCCCCCACTTATTTTATACAATAAAATCATAAAGGTAATATAAAAACAATAAAACTTAGTGGTATTCATATTTTAATATAAGGAGATCCTCCCATATATATTCCTTGATATCTTCTTGAAACAGCTTAAGTATGTGTCCATTTTTAGTGAAAGGATCATACTTTCCTAGATCTCTAATCTGAACAGCAAAAAAAGGGAAAACATGAGTCATAATAAAATTTTGATCCTTTTTTTAATGAAATTTAACAAGAAAAATATTAAGTTTGGAGCTATATAATAAAACTTTATCTCCAATCTAAAATTCTTGGTTCAAAATCAATTTTCCATGTACATCATTTTTTCTCTTTAAAAATTCTTTAATTTTCATAAGCATTGTTCCTAATTTACTCTAATTCTTGACAATAGATATTTCTCTATTTTAAATCTTCAAATAGATTCAAATTATATGACTTTATAGCCCAAAATACCTATGATCTAACACTATAATAAAATGAATTTCTCTACAAAATACTATCCTATAGGTTAAAATCCCTATTGTAGACTTATTATATGTCTTATACAACAATAAAGCATCTTCAATCCTTAAACTCTAATATTTCCTATTCAGGTTAATTGTTTTCTAAAGAATATGTTTGATCTCTATATTTTACACTTCATCAATACCATTTTTTAAGGATGATAGGGTGTAGACACTTTATGACTAACCAAATAACTTTTCATAAAATCTTCCAATGTCCTATTATATAAATTTTTGACTTGGTATGTAAGGATAAACCTTGGCATCCCAAATCTACAAAACAGATTTCTCTTGAAAAATAGGAACACCACTCTAGAATCATCATTCCTATTTGGTATAACTTCAATACACTTATACACATATTTTATAGTAAGCGGGATGTAAAAATATCTAAAGTAATTTGGAAAAATTCTTATAAAATCTATTCACCAAACATCAAAGACATCACAAAACAAAAAAAATTATGGATTCTCATGTATTTGAGAAATTATTCCTTATAATTAACAATATTTATAGGTCCTAAAAAATTTTGAGAAACTTTAAAGATGGTAGTCCAAAATAACCCTGGATCCAACACCTTTTTATCTATTATCTATGGTCTGAAGTCGCATACACAGCTCAAACTATGGTATAATTTCACCACTGAATAATTTTCATAATTCTACATACATCTCCTAACAATATGATCACTTATAATATGCCACAATTAAGGATCATACCATACATATTTCCTAGACTCAATAATGAATTTGGAAACCTGTTGTTTTGAAAACTAATGAGAAATAACATCAACAGCTAAGAAAATCAATATGTTTGAAAACCATGGATACTTATCTAAAGAATAAGAATACAGCATCTCCCCTAGAAAGAACTCTATAATGGGTTCAAAAGATGAATTTCCTAGACATAACTCAATAAGTATCCTACTTAAATTATTAGCCATAGAGTTCTCAATTCCTTTCCTATCTTGGATCTCTATTTCAAATTCCTACATCTATAAGACCCACCTTACCAACCTTTATTTTAACTCTTTCTTCTTCATGATAAATCTAATAACATAATGGTCAATTATTACTATAACTATAGACCTCGAAAGATAGTGTCTAAACTCATCAAGTAAAGCATAATGTCTATAAATCCTTTCTCTATTTTTTGGAAAATTTGATTGGGTGGTATTTAAAGTCCTATAAAATAAGCAATGACATGTGATTTTATTTCTACTCCCTACCTAAGAACATCCCCTGGAGATAATTATAAATCATCAGTCATCAATTTAATAATTAAGTCCCAACTAGGTGGTTGAACTATTGGTGGTGACACTAGCTTATGTTTAAGTTCATTAAAGTATTCCTTACACTTCGTATTAAAGAAAAAAAGAATATATTTTTATATAAGTCTTATTAAAGGCAGAAAAATATGGCTCAAATATTTTATAAAGCTCCTATAAAATCCATCATGGATAATAAAAAATCTAATATCCTTCACAGTCATTGGAAAATTTAATGAGGAGATAATTTCAACTTTGGACTTGTCCACCCGAATCCTGTTTCTAGACACTTTATGACTAAACACAATTCCAATCATGACCATAAAATAGAATTTCTTAAAGTTTAGAACAAGGTTATTTTCAATACACACTCTAATAAAATCCTGTAAACTTCTCATACATCTTTAAAAATATGAACCATACCCTATAAAAGAATCCATAAACACCTCCATAAATGTATCAATAAATTTGAAGAAAATACTAATCATGCTTCTTTGGAAGTTGGTAGGGTAATTTCATAGTCCAAATGGAATTTACCTATAGGAAAAATTACCAAAAGTAAATTTAAAATTTATTTTATCCTAGTTTACTAGTACTATATAAATCTGATAATAACCATTAATTCTATCTAGGAAGAGATAATGGGATTTACCAGCTATCATTTCAAGTATTTGATCAAACAAAGACAAAGTAAAGTGGTCATTCCTAGTAACTAAGTTCAGTCTATTATAATCAATACATATTGTCCACTTATTAGGAAACATAGAAAAAATAATTATCTAAATAAATTCTTAAAAACTATAAACCCACCCTTTTTAGGAAAAATCTAGACTGTACTTACCCATTGGCTATCATAAATGGGTTAAATTGTACTAGTAACCAACAAGGTAGTCACCTCTTTTTTAATAACCTCTTGAATTGTCTGAAAGGTTTGGAATTATACTCTAAAAGTATCATTTGCATGCACACTAGAGGATTAATCCCTATTAAGTCATCTAAATACCAACCTATATCCTTTATATTCTTCCTCAGGACCTCTAAAAATTTGGTCTCTTGTCCACATGACATCCCACTCACAATTATAACTGAAATTTATATTTATATCCCAAGTAGGAATACTTAATGTTTTCAGGAAAGGCCTTAAGTTCAAGTATATACGGGTTATAATCCTTAGACAAAATAGGTTATATGGGTTCTTTGAGTTTAATTTCATCTTCTAAATTGTTCACCATTATAGCTATCTTACAAAACTCTAAATAAGAATTGAAATTATTCTCATACAATTTACACATGTCAACCTCAAAATAAATTTCATATTTGATGGAAAAACATGAGGTGACTCTTCAATGAAATTTTGAGAAACTTTCAAGGTCACAATATTGGAATCACATGAAACATTTTCATATAAATAATAATTTTCCATAGTTATGACATTATGAGAAAAATTTAAATCTATTTCATCCATTACATTTTCAATTTCACACAATAATTTATAATTTCTCAAAACATTATATATTCTAAAAATATTAGAAAAATAATCATCTATTTCAACATCATTTTCTGCAAAAACCCTAGAATTTTTACTATTTTTATTTTCAACATCTTTACAAAAATAGGCAAAGTTTTCAAAAATAGATTTAGTTTCAAAATCCTTACAAATTTTAAGATTTTAAACTTCAAAAAACTCATACTCACAAAAATTTTCATTTAAAAAAAATAGAGGTTGGTTTTTTTGAATAAAATCATGAAAAAAATTATAGAAAACCGATAAATGATATTAACTTGTTGTGCATAATATTCTTTTATAGGGTGTTTAGTTGATTTAAAGACATAAAAATTAACTATTTTACCACCAAAATATAGAGACAAAATTCCTTTAAAACCATTTATTATAGACTTAGTAGTTTCCAAAAATGGTCTACACATAATTTATGTTACATGAGTAATAAATATTTAATAATAATTATCTATTGCAAAACAAATCAGTAGGGAAAACCAAATATTTTACCCTTACTAAAACATCTTAAATAACTCCAGGTGTCTTAAACAAACTTCTATTAGCAAACTATATAACTATTTCAGATTCCTTGGGCTCTCAAACCTGCATATATGAAAATACAGAATAAGGAATAAAATTTATGGAGGCTCTTAAATATAATATATCATCCTCAAATTAATGTTCACAAATAAAACAAGGAATATAAAATGTACTTGGATCCTTGAATTTAATAGGTAGATAATGTTGGATCATAGATAAAACATTCCTCCCCGAGTTGAATTTATCACCTCCCCTGAACTTCCTTTTGTGAGTATACATTTACTTAAGAAATTTATCATATATATGGATTTATTTCAAAGAATAAAATAAGGGAATATTAAGTTATACTTTCCTAAAAGTTTCAATAAATTCCTTTTCCATTTCAGTTTCAGCATTATTCTTGATAGGAGAACTACCTATAGGGTAAGGTAGTGATTCCTTGTACATTTTCAAGTCTTTATTATCTCTTTTCTTCCCTTTGTAGTTTCTTATAAAATTTCTAAAATCCCTATGAGTTCTTTCAAGAAATATTTCTTCCTTTTTTTTCCTTGATCAATAGGTTTGTGTATAGGAGGTTTATGAACATATTTAGAAGGTTCAAAAACTAGTTCAATGGGTGGTTTTGTGACTTATTAATATTGTTTTTCATTTGTTTCAAAATTTGGATTGTCCTTTTTAAGTACTTTTTCATTCAGTTCATATTTGGGGTTTTTAATTTTAGTTCTACTTCTTAGAATAATGGAACTATCATTCTCTATTCCTCTCAGGTTTTCTTCAAATTATGATGGAAAAACATCACTTCTTTGACTTTTTATACCAATAATTTCATTTTTCATTTGATCCATTTGTGTTATCATGTTTTGTAATAACACTTGTTGATTTTGAGAAATGTATTTTTGTTTCTTAACCATCTACTCAATGTGTGAATCATTTCTTTGATTATTTTTCTACTTTTTAGTTATATTGACTCTGAAAAGATATGAAATTTATTCCTAATTGATTATCAAATTGATCCTGACTATACCTAGGAATTTTTTTGAAGTTTTGAGGTTGGAAATGACAATGTTTTTAATAAAGTTACCTAAAAATAATGTTCTATTGATAATCCCATCCCTAGTTTAAATTTTGGTTGGGTTTAAATGTCTTGGATTGGTTGTTTTAATTGGGAAATTTATAGGTCTGGTTGTTTTAAAATGGAATTCTAGGGAATATCCCATTATAAGATTTAGGAGGTTCTTGTAATTGTGAATATTTATTACTAAAAATATCATGAGAAAAATAAATGGAATTGTGCATATGGAATATAAATTTTATTTCATATTGAGTATATGGAGTGATAGAGTTAGATAACATTTGTCTTATCATATTGGTGATATCACTCAACTGACTCTCAATTCGACCACTTTATGAATTGGAAGTAGATACTTCCATGGTAGGTTTCACATGAATTAAAACTCTAGTCTCAAACTAGTGTGAATTTTGGGCCATATTAGATATGATATTTATAGTATCAGTGGGTATCTTATCCACTAAATATTCTCCAACAATATCATCTATCATGCACATATCAATTAATACTAATACCTCATAAAGATATTTCATTAAAAGTTGATCAAAAATTTAGTGGTGAGGGAAACTATAAAAAAACTTGTTTAAAACTCTCCCAGTACTCATTTAGACTCTCTACTTGTAACTGCCTAATGCCACAAATATCTTTCCTAAGAGAGTCATTCCTAGAAGCTGATAAAATTTTCTCTAAAAAAATATTTTTGATTTGATTCCAAATCCCTATGGAAATAGATAATTTGTAGTAAAATAACTCTTTAGCTATAACATCTATGTAGAAATATAATTATCTCATATTAATTTGATCCACATTAACTCCCTAAGGTTTGATAGTAATATAAACCATGTGAAATTCTTGAATATGTTTATGGGGGTCTTCACCCAACATGACATGAAATTTAGGAAATTGGTGAACAAGGGAAGATCTTATCGAAAAACCAAAGGATATATCAGGGTATCCTAGAATATTTTGTTAATTTTAAAATTTAGGAGAAACTCTCTCCTTTAGGGTTATTTATTAATACATTATTTTAAAATTTTACAAGTTTTCTATTTTTTGGAATTCTGTTTTTGGTGATATTGGTTTTGACATTTCAAATTTTTCTAGTTTTAAATTTCAATAACTTGTTTATTTTTTCCCCACAGTTATCGATCTCAGATTATATAAATTTTCAACTTCTACATTTTTAATAAATTTATCTATCATAAAATATAATTTTTATTACTTTGATTTTTTTAACAAAAAAATCTTACTTTTCTTTAGAAAGCATGTTATGATTTTGATCTTTTATTTTTCAAAACTCCTTGGTATCCTCCCCAGAAATAGTGAAAATTGAAGTGGTTGATTTTTTATAGTTTCTTTAAACGTAACTTCAAATTTCCCCTAAGTTCTGTAGCATAGTAGAGCCCAGAGTTGTATCTAATGAGACTGTCTCTATAGAGTTTCTTACTATCATGATTTTTATTAAATTTTTTATGTATTTTATATTTAGAGGGGGGTTTATATGACTAGAAGATAATTGTTCTATGTTTTATAAGATAACTAAAGTTGATAAAATATTAATGAGTAGATAATTCAATAAAATGGAAGAATAGTGTGTGATTAGTAAAATTAATAGAATAAAGAATAATGTCTAGAACTAATAATTCTCATGGATCAATCTCTCATCATTGTTTGAAAAGAACTTCACAATTATAAATATATTAATTCATATATTTAAATCTAAAATAATAAATTTCATTTAGATTTTAAATTGAGGTTAACAACCAAGATCTTGGATATCGATCTCCTTCCAGTAAGATTCAGTCAAAGTACCCAGCAATCACCAAGCACAATGACACAGTCAACTTCCTCTGTACTCAAAATCCTCAATTGAGGATTTAGAAATTTAAATAAAGAGTGTCAACTTCAAACTCTTAATCATATTTAACTTACAAGACTTATTAAGGTATAAACACACTCCACTTGGTGATGTGATGTTCTCATAATAGAAGAAAAATATTAATGAAGTGATAGAAGAATTGAACATTAATCAATGATAGAATTTCAATGCTCAAAAATCTTGAGAGAATTATAATTGTGAAATAAAAGGAAATAAAACTCAGAAAGATGTTTCCATTTTAATCCACTAGTTACAGACACTAAAAAACTATTCATACATCATGTGGTGACTTAGGAGTGGTGTTTGAATCTTTTTATTGTGATCTGGAACCTAGGGATTATTTTATGACAGATTTAGAGATATATTTTCACTAGTCAGACACATAAAAAATGTTGTGTGCAAAAAATATATTATGGATACCGTTCAAGAGCTAGTGTATATTTGGGAGAACTTGAGGAGGATATTCCTTTAGCTGCCTTTGATGAAAATGAATATTGTATTTCACTATGGCACTTAGATGATATATAGATAGATTTTCAGTTTGGTTGAGACTTCATCCCAAATTCAAAAACTTTATATCAATTTCATCAATCCCTACTTTTATCCATTTTTATTCAAGTTATTAGATTACAAATCATCACAAGGAAATTGAATTTTATCTTGTTTGGGATTCAATCAATCTTATTGGGTGAAATAAGAACCAAGTCTTCTCCAATAAAGCTTGAAATCCTCAATGTCATAATCCCAATCCAAACTAAACTTTTTTATTTAGGTGGATTCTATATCCCCTTACTCTAGTGGGGTGCGAAGATTTGTAAAATTCTTGTGGTCGATCTGCTTTTCATTCAAATGTTTCTGGTCAAGAAAGTTTAATCCCATACTCTGTTGATTTTCCAAAGATCATGACCCAACATATAGCTCTTCATGCAGTCAATGCTAATTCCTTCAGGCATGGTTGAACATTTCCTTTTCCGTGTTTTTTAACTCATGGTTGATTGAATAATACATGAGGTCAATGGTATTTCCCTTTTCTATAATTTCCACTAGGAAAGATCAATTGCTTTTTTAACATCCTAAACTGAAGCATAGTGTCTGAGTCAGAAGCTTACATGACCTCATGCATGCCTCCCTATATGAAAGAGGCTACCGACTAGCAACGAAGGTCTGAGTTCGTCAGTGGGGAGACTATACACTTAGAATCATGTTATAGGATCAATAATAAAAAATAAAAAATATAATAAATGATCAGATCAAACATAGAAACTAAATAAATGGCATATATATCATATAAATAAAATTTCTCCCAATGTGGAAAGTATGTCCTGTGAAATAAGTAGCGAGCAATAAATAAATAAATAGCAAAACGAGGGTTCTCTAGATTTCATCTCGGTCTACCAATTTCTCTGTGATCCTTTTCTCATCCATCCACCATACGGACCTTGAACTTAGCTATATTCCTCATAAAATATACAGGCACACTGAAATTCCCATGTATGTTGTGAGTAGAAGACTCAATAGGACACCACCAATGCATCCTTAATCTGATTTACTAAAGTATAGCAAGTGTGTGTCATAATGATAATAAATGTGTAACAAGCATAAACATACAATCCAAAACCGAGATATCATGCATTAACCAAGATTTCATAGATACTTGGTTATACCTTCTTTGACTTTATACTAGAAATATAGTCATGTTATGTCATAAAAAGTAAGGACAGGTATAAATCTTGAAATCCACCTCTCATAAATTGTAATGCATTGAGTCAGATTAGGTCCTAAGTTCATAATATCCTAACTTCATTATGGGATAGAAGCAAAGGCCTTCATTCCCCTTCCCCCAGACCATCACAAACCATTGATACCTTAGTTAAGGCTCCAAGTTTGTCATTCCCCTTGAGTTGGGCCCCCATACCATCATGCTCCTAACACGCTACATCAGGTCAAGTCCCAAGGCCATCATACATGTACCCTATGCTCAGGTCCATTATCTTCATCATAATAAGTATTGAACATTATATCACCCCAAGTTTTTATGAAATATTTTTTTCAAATAAAATTAATTTCTCCGATATCTTACATTATACACAACGTTGAGTTTTAACAAACCATGATATACTATTAATATTACTTTTTAAATATAACCATTATAACCTAGTCATTAAAATTGGTGGTATGAATAGGAATATAAACATTTAAAATATTAATTATAATGGTTTTATATAAATAAAACATATTTATAAAAAAATTACTTAATTTTTAGAAAAGTCTATATGTTTCAAAAATATTATTTTCTCAAAAAAAATGTTTTTATTGCTTTTTATGAACAAATAATAAAAGTAATTTTTAAAAATTTTTGAAATTTTATTTGAAAATATAAAATTAATTTTTTAAATATACATTTCAAAGTTATCTTTGAGTTTATTTTTGATAATTTTCTGAAAATTTTTATTTTTTGATGAATAGTAAAAAAATAATGATTTTTATTAAAAATTGTCTTTTCATTTAAAGCATTTACATGATCCATTTTATTTTAATATGGTTTTAAAAATATAATTAATTTAATTATATATTTATTAATTCAATTTAGTACATTATAATCAATCTCATAATGAATTTTGATATTAAAAATTTCTACACATTTAAAAAATTTCTCTTTGGAAAATCGCTTTTTAGTCGCGTATGCGGGGTTAATATTAAATTAAATTCTTCCACTTTTGTTATTGTAATTTGATAAAATTCATTCCATATTTTTAATAATCATAATTTATATTATATAATAAGTTCAAATTAATTTTTTGTTAGAAATATTAATAAATATAATAAAAATTAATTATTGTGATTAAGGTTAAAGTGGGGTTTTACATGTTACGTGTGCTTGTGATAAAATTAATTTTCCACACACATAGAATTTTTATTTAATAAATTTTATTTAATATTTAGTATAATTGGTTCCAAATTATCTAATAATTCTCATTTTAATTTTATTCTTAAAGGATAAATTTCCTAGGAAAATAAAAAGATACAAATTACCATGGTGAAAACTAAAATGGCAAAACTAAGTAAACTTAAAGGATAAAGAATAACATATTTAAAACATGTGTTTTTTTGTGTTGTAAATTTGGATCAACCATATAATCTATACACTATATTATTTATCTATTTTTGAATAACTTTTGGTGAGAGTGGCTTCCCGTTATTGAATAGTTTTGGGTATTTACAAAAATATCACTCCTCAATTACAAAAGGACACTTCCTCCTATCATTTATTCACACCTATTAAGACCTTATTCTCAATAAAACCCTTAAAAAATATATCCTCGACATCCTAATCCATGTTCTTTAGATTATTTTATTTCAAAAATATCAATCCTAAGGTCCTTAATAAGATATTCAAAGGAGGTTATTCTAAGTGAAGGTAACTCTCTTTAATAGGATATTTCTTTTTAATTATTCTCTTAACACCTTCCTTCATGTCCTAATAATTCCAATATAATAACACAAGTATCTAAAATATAATGATATATTATTATGTTTATTAAATAACCTATATCCATCTATTCTTCTATAAAATAGGAAATGAAATCATTGATCGTGTGTACAGTGGACTACTGCCTCACAAACTGATGTAATTTGTTTTCCATCACCACCTCTAAAGACTAAATATAATAATAAATTTAATGTTCATATATAATATTTATAATATTATTATACTTTTATAATTATAATATTTTATATAACTTTTTACTTTCCATTCTAGGGGAATGCGATAACGTCGCTCATGTATACGGAGGACTACCGCCTCGTGAAGTGATGTGATTTGTTTTTCACTTATGCTTTACGTGGAATGTAATAAGAATAACTTTATAGAATATATGTGATATATATATATGAAATAATAATTAATTTTTAAAGGTTATATATTAATTACCTTTCTTTCATTCCATCCATTGTGAAAATGGAAACCACGTTCATGCATACGTACGGTCTACCATCTCTATGAACAGTGTGTTTCATTTTCTATATCTAACTTTCATAGATTAATATAAGTAAATATATAATGAATATATATTATATTAATATCATGTTTTAAATTATGGATATTATGGAACCATGATCAAAGTAAAAGGAACAAAAATACCAAATTAATACATACATGAAAAACAACGCAATTATTACCCGAAACGTGATTTTAACAAGGAATTATTAATAAACAAGTAATAAAAGTTCATAAGTAAATCATATATGGTATGATATATATAATTATAGTTTTATAATATATGTATAATAAAACTATATTTATTATATAGGAGGTTTGAATGTGTACGAAGGAATTCGAGACTTAAGGTAAGGGATTTCTAGTCTCTTTTATCTCTGGGAGACATATGTCATATTCACCGATTGTTTATTTTGTGTGGTTTCTATACTGAAAATTAGTTTATTTTATGATTATTATCATGAAAATTATGGGATATAAATATCCATATAAATTTATCTCTTTTAGGGTTCTTATGATCCAAAAGTTTCTAAAGTGGTAAGGGTTTGATATTACAATCTCATTGTTTATCATGATTTTTTATGATTAATCTTTCGATAGTGAAATATTATAATATATTTCTCAATGAAATTTCTTTTACCAATGGGTCCTAAACTGTGACTACCCTAATATTTCCTCTAATAGGACTAGGGATGGAAAACAGTGCCAAGTTGGCATATCACTCACGTGGGAGGCCTTATCCTAATGTACTTGTACACACACACATCTCCAAGACCATACAATGCTAAAATTTAAGACAAATGATAAACCATGAATGCATAAATTTAAAATCCAACCATAAAAATATGAAAACAAGTACAGGAAAACAAAATGACTAAATACAAGCCCACCATAAAGAAGCTGAAAACAAGTCCAACCTATAAAGTAGGTGAGGAGTGATGTCAAGGTGGTTGTAGGAACACACCTAGGTCTATCTGGATCACTAAACTTTTCCTAGTCCTGGTCCCTATATGACTCCTTAAAAAGGTTGATCATTAACATAATACATGACACATGTGGGAAAATCCCAAGTAGGGGTGAGTATAACAATACCCAAAAAGACACCCCCAAATCACTAATCATATAACATCAAGAATAGAAGTCATATCATCACAGATATATGTCATAGTACATATAATAAGAATATCCAGATATACTCAACATAGACAGACAACCTCAAGGTAAATTCATAACCATAATTCCATCCTGGTATTCCTTTTCAAAGGTTCAACATAGCACTCGTCTAGGAGAACACACTCCATAATTAATGATAGCACTGATGACATCCATCCAAGATTCCATGATCATCAAGTCTCACTATAAGAAGTAAAAACTAGAAGTTTGGAGATAATGATACACATAATGGGATCAAATCCAAGGCCATGGGGTATACTAACAACCCAATCTCGATTAACCCACTAAATAGGGGATTTATTCCAATGTAGTTTTGTTCATGACGATACCAAGAATCCCACCTAGGGAAAATATGATGATAAAAGATCTCACTTTGGGACCCATGGAAGGATTCTCATGAATCTATCGAAGACTGAAGTTCCTATGAAGGGATCACCATCCTTTTTATAATATTTGATTTCATATGAATTCCTCAGGTAAAGGATCAAGAGAATGTACCCTAAATAAAATTTTTCAAGATGACGAGGACAAGGTCTCTAAGTTATCTTTGAAGGGATACATAGTATTTACTGGTAGTACATGGAATTTTCCTTCAGCACCGGGTTATACTTGTGTATCATGATATGTGCATGTGTTTGTGTCGGAGAATACGGCATGTTCGATCATGAGTACTCCTGACCATGTCCATGCCTGAGTATACATCGTGTCCGAACCCATGTACTCCTAACTATGTCTGAGCCCGTTTACTCCTAGACATTTTGGTGTACCCTCCAAAGTACATGTAGAGCTACTGGGTAAGGGTCATATTCCATGTGACATATTTCATGCACCATGTGATATTTATCTTCTCCTCATAACCCTAGGGCTACATAGGGCAGTCCCACATGTCATGTAATCTCGAATTACATGCCATGTATATCATGATTTTCAAAACTCACTAGTCTATCTTGCATTATCCTTATCTATTGCAACCACTACAAGATCCTCTACACATCTCACCCATGGATCATGGATCTGGGTCAATCGAGTGCAATTTCAACTAGAGTCTATATTTTGGCTATTCAGTTTTCTCTAAAAACATCCTGTAGCACCTCATGGTTGTCATAATTCCCAACCATTCATGAACTCCTCTCGTCCAATCCTGATCTACCGATGTGGAATGATTCTATCATCGATTCAATCTTGGATCTGCGATATCAAATCATTTCACCAAGAAATAGTTGCACAATGATTTATTATCTTGTAATCTATCAAACCATTAGTCAAATAAAATATTGGTGATGAACGCATGAAGAACAGTGGGAGAAAACCAAGAAACGTGAAAAAGAGGAATGAACCTCAATCATTTTCAAGTTGGCCTTAATATTATTCTATTATAATGAAGAACTAATGTCCAAACAAAAATAAACAATTCTCCCAAATCCCCCAAAATAATCATGCACCAGCAATACAATCAACCCATGAATCAATACATTAGTAAATTGGTTTGAGTTTTTCATAGGAGAAATAAAATAGGGAATAAATCCAAATAAAAAAACATCCTACCTCAATTTGGATCAATCACTGGTGAAGAACAATTATGTGTCATTGTCTTTGGTTAGATCCTAGAGTTCCGTCGCACATCGATCGATGGTCCATGATTTGATCTTCACTCACTAATGAAAGTTCCTCTAGTTCTCTCTTACAAATCTCCAATGTTATGTGGCTTAACCCGGTATTTTTTCATAGTATCATATTTATACACCAAAATCAGGTCATGTAAATTAATTAAATATAATAAATAAATCATTTTATTTATTTATTAATCTTCTCGTGACTGTGCTCGACCTGAATGTCCAACACGTTCCAAGGTTATGTCATTCATATGGTAAAACTCACACTCTAAACTCGATAATAGCATCATATTTCAAATATGAGCCTCTATTTATGATTTATTCTAATTTTTCAAGAAAATTTTGTTCCCATGTTATTTGATATATTTAATATATTTCAAAAATTAATTACGAGTACATCGGGACTAGGAATCTCACATCATCTCAATGCCTAGTTCTGAAAAAATCCATACAATATTCGAAAACAATACATGAAAAAATATGAATCATTGTATTCACCCCACCTTGGGGATTTACTTCCCAAAAATCCAAAAAAAAACTACATAATGAGATGTGGGTTCTGAGCATGCATCTGGGTCTCTTGATATCATGTATTCACCTAAAGAATCTTGTGCTTCCACCAGACATGCACTAGGGGAATTGATCACCCATAAAGGACCCTCTCCTTCCAATCCTCAATATCTACTGGGTAATTATAAAATATAGCTCCATCCTCAATGTCCAACTCTCCCTAGTCAATATCATGTGAAGGATCATGCATATACCTCCCTATCTACGACACATGGAAGATATTGAGTATCCAATCTAACTGTGGTAGTAAAGATAAGTGATACACCACCTCGCCAAATCTACATAGTATTTGGAAAGGGTAAATGAATCTCGGAGATAGCTTTCCACTCCAACCAAATAAATATAATCCAAGTTGAGGTGAGACTCTCAAGAACACATGGTCTCATTTTTCAAACTCTATAGGCCTCCATCATCTATCCTCGTAGGACTTATGATAGATCTGTGTAGTTATCATCTACTCCTATATGATCTACACCTTCTCTATAGTGGCTTGCACCAACTTTGGGCGCATAAGTGATAACTCTCCTAGGTCATTCCAGCAAATTGGTGACCTAAAGGGTAACCCATAAAATGCCTTGAATTGTGTCATACCAATGTTGAAATGGTATATGTTGTTGTATGAAAATTCCACCAATGGTAGGTGATCTTACCAACTATGGACAAAGTCTAACAAGCAAGAACACATAATATCCTCCAAGACCTGAATGGTCCACTAAATCTAGACATAAGTATGGGGATGAAAATCTATGATAAAACATAACTAACTCCAAAAATCCTCATTCAATCCCTTCCATAACCGATCTATGAAGTGAGTATCACGGTCTGAAATTATTTTTGATGGAACTCTATGGAGTTGGATTATCTCCTGCATGTAAAGGCTTCCCAATATCTCTACTAAACTTTTCTCTTAAATAGCTAGGTTGTGGGATAACATGGTGAGTCAGTCTACAATCACCTAGATGAAATTGTGCCCCATGAAAATCCGTGGTAATCATGTCACAAAGTCCATGGATATCTCATCGCACTTCCACTCTAGAACCTCGAGGGTCTTAGTTAAACTCATTGTAACCTAGTGCTCATCCTTTACTTGATAACAAGTAAGGCATTGAGAGACAAATCCTACAACTCCATTTTTCATCCATGGACACCAAAATAGACTTCAGAGGTCCTATTATGTCTTTTCCACACCTAGATGTATCACCAAGAGAGATGTATGAAACTCCCTCAAAACCTCCTCCCAAAACATCACCGGTACCATCATATGTACTTTGAAAAAAAAATGCTCCCCACTTTTAGAAAATACATTAGAATCATGTCCAGTGGATATCTAAGTATGTATGGTCTCACAGTCAGTATCCCCAAGTTCTGTCTCCCTAGATCACTGTAAAATAGGAGGGGTAACAACCATCGACTAGAGGTAAGTTATTTCTTCCCCATACACAAAGGATAACTAAAAGGTAGATAACTACTCCAATTCCTCACCAAAAAACTATGAAAAAGATATCATACTAAGAGTAATTCTAACACATTACCCTTCCCAATAGTGTACACAATATCGAAGTCATAATCCTAGAGGAAGTATATCCATTGACTCTATCTCAATTTCATATCCTTCTTAGAGAAGATATACTTGAAACTATTTTCTTCATAATAAATGATAAATAACTAACCCATAAGGTAGTGTCGCCATATTTTCAGTTCAAAAACTACTGCTACTAACTCAAGATCATGGTTTTTGTAGTTCTGATCATGTGGTCTCCACTGATGTGAACCATAGGCAATCACTACTTTCATCTACATCAGAACACAACCAAGTTTGTTCCTTGATTCATCATAGAACACTATGTACTCAACACCCTACTCTAGTAATATCAATATGGTAGAACTCTTCAATATCTTCCTCAACTCCTAGAAATCCTATTGGCACCTCTCTATCCACAAGAAAGGATTCTTCTTTCAGGTCAAATTTGTCAAGGGAGATAATATCCTAGAGAAATCATGTATGAATATTAGATAGTATCCTTACAACCCAAGGAATCTCCACATATCTATCATGCTCTTGGGTGGCTCCCAATATAACACTACCTTTTCCTTTGCTAGGTCAACTGTTACTCCGTCTGTTGAGATAACATGTCCCAAAAAGTGGACCTCCTGAATATAGAACTGGAACATCTAGAGTTTTCCATAAATCTAGTTCTCTCAGAGTATGTCCAAAAACATCCTCAATTTTCTCACATGCTCCTCCTTGTATTTTGATTGCACTAGGATATTATTTATGAAGGAAACCATAAAATGGTCTAAGAAAGACTGAAATATCTGATTTATTGAGTCCCATGAACACTAATAGGGATATTTTGATGCCAAATGGAATCACTAATTACTCATAGTGAATTTAATGACATCAGGAATCTATATTTGGTATATCCTCATCCCATACTTTCAATTGGTGATAGACTAATCAGAGTACAATCTTTGAGAACCATCTTTCCCCTCTCGATTGATCAAAGAGTTCATTTATCTTTGATAGTGGATACTTGTTCTTTAAGGTCACCTAGTTTAGGTGATGGTAATCTACACACAACATCAAGCTCCCATCCACCTTCTTGGTGAATAACCCTAGGGATACCTGGGGTGAAACACTGGGTTTATCAAATCCCTTCCTCTATAAGTCCTCCAACTATACCCTCATCTCACAAAGATCTGCATGAGCCATCCAATATGATGGCACATATATTGGGGTTGTCCCAAACTTTTGATCAATGCAAGAGTCTATCTATTGATGGAGAGTTAATCCTAGAATGTCCTCTAGAAATATTTCCTCGTACTATGCCACCACTGTAGGGAATTGAAAACTCATAGAATCCACTACAACAAGGCTCATTAAGCCAACTAATGTGTAATTAGCTGCACCATCTTATGCATGATTTCATCTTGCTCTGTTAGGGTTTCCTTTTCATACAAAAATGAAAATATAATCTCATTGCTATGGGCATACCGCATCCTTTTCCTATAACATTATATTTAGGAATAAACTATATATAATCATTCTATACCTAATATTCCTTTATAAGGGCTCATCACTGCTATAAAGAGATCCCAAAAGAAACTATCACCTCTAAGATTCAGGTCACAGCATCAGCGTAAGTGTGTGATCTCTGATTCACCTCCAGTTGGAGTCTCCAAGAGAAAGGGTTGAGCTAAAGGATCAACCAAAATCTATAATTCTCGAACCAGATAATTGGATAAAAATGAATGACTCACACTTGTGTCTATCGGTACTATATGTAAGGTATAAAAGACACAGATCATACCTTGTGTAATCCCCAGATCCTCTGGGACATAAGCCTTTACCAGTTACAGCTTCTCTTTCACATATCCCCCGTGTCTTTGAGAATTTCAGGGACCACCTGAGGGTGGTGGTGGTAACAAATCAAAACATCTACCACCTCCATCTTCTCTACCATCTCCCCTTACACGTATTATTCCCTATGGACCTTACTTATCCTATCATTGCCTCTTCTTGGGCACCTCATCCACTATCACTTTTTCAACCATATAGAAATATGGACAATCCCATGTGAGATGTCCCCTGCCATCATAGGATTAGCATCACCACTCCCTAGGCTAACTAGATCTATCATGTGATCCCTGAACCAGAGACCCACTATCTCAGGTTCACCTCTTGAAATGTCTCACATTTCTGGGTTCTTGATTCTAACATCATATCCCTACCGTTTATGTCTTTTCTCCTATGTTCCCATTTTCGGCAACAACTATCTACATCTTCTCATACATGGAACTCTTGACCACTAAATCATTATCTAGCACCCCATAATAAGTATAAATTCATAGAGGTATCACATTGGATTATATGACTATATATATCCCTCGTTTTAAGTTCTGATACTGAAAAAACTGATCATGCACTATATCCATCGAGTGATGAGAGAGGTTGGTGAACCATAATTAATTCTCAACCACAATTTTACTACCCTAATAAAGCTGAATAATCTCCTGGATGTGCAAATCCCTCAATGTATCTAGAGAAAAATTCTCTATAAAAATAAGTTCTTGAACTCTGAATATGAAACAGTCACCTCGTCATATAACTGGGTCACCAAGCCTCGCCATTATCCTGTAGATCCATAGAGAAGGATCACAACCAGGACTACAACATATCTTAACAAGATAGAAAAATCATGTCACCTTCTCAATCTAGTCCTTATCCACCTATGGTTCGATCTCACCTCGAAACTTGCGGGATCACTATCATTGAAACTCATGAATCACGTTCAACCTACACACCTCATCTGCTGATCTAAAGGTGGTGTTATGACTAGTACACCACCTAGAGGTAACATATCCTAAATAGGTCCCTGTATCAAAGCCTCATTACTCAGGGGGGTCATCCTTATGATATTGATGTTGAATCCAAGCTGTAAATCGACATAGAGGAATCCTAAAATAGAAAATATATACCATAGTCAATGAGTATATCTGGAGAGATGACTTAAGAAGGACATGGAAACCAAAACCCATTCCTATATGATACATGTACCAATTTTTTCCCTAGAACCATTTTCTACACATACTGAGTCAACAAGCAGGTTATTAGAGTTATGGTGTATGGATATTTTGGTCACTGCACCAACAATGGAGTCCTTGGCCTGAAATATGAACTCAAAACACTTAACACTATTTTCCCAAACCAATATAAAAACTTAGGTCCTAAGTTAGAAGTGACTTATCTAATATCACTCTGTCACAATCTGACCTAATGGTGCCTAAACGGTGACTACCCCAATCTTGTCTTCAATAGTCCAAGGGCTGGTGACCAATGATATAAATATCACTCACATGGGAGGCCTTATCCTAATATACCTATACAAACACACATCTCCAAGCCCATAAAATGCTGAAATATGAGATAATTGATAAAACATGCATGCATATAAAATACCACCATTAGAATACAACAAAATGTACTAGAAATCAAAATGGACAAATACAATCCCACCACAAAGAAACTGAAAATAATTTGAACCTATAAAGTGGGTGAGGACTAATGTTAAGGTGACTATAGGAACACACCTTTGTATATCTATTTCACTAAGCTCTCTCTAGTCTTGGTCCCTCCAGGACTCCATTAAAAGGTCGATTGTCTTCATAAGACATGACACGTGTGGGAAAATCCCATGGAGAGGTGAGTATAACAATACCCAGTAGGACACCCTGAAATCACTAAGTATATAACGTCAAAAATGACAGTCATATCATCATAGATTTATGTCACAACACATATAACAAGAATGTACAAATATACTCAACATAGACACATAGTATCAAGGTAAATTCACAACTATAATTCTAGTTAAGGATTCCTGATCGAAGGTTCCGTATAGCACTTTTCTCAGAGGAAACTCTCTTAGATTCAAGATATCATTGATGACTTCCATCTAAGATGCCATGATCATCGGGTTTCAACATAATAAGTACACTCTGGAAGTCTGAAGAGAATGATACACATAAGAGGATCACACCCAAGTCCATGGGTAATAACAACAACCCAATCTATATTAACCTACTAATTATGGGATCAAAGCCTGCATAGTGTTATTCATGATGATAACAATAACCCCACCTAGGGAAAAGATGATGATAAATGAACTTACTTCGGGCCTCATGGAGGGATTCCCAAAACTCCATCCAAGACTAAAGTTCCTCCAAAGGGATCACCATCCTATGTATAGGATGTGATTCTATTATAAACCCTCAGGAAAAGGATTAATAGAATTTACCCTAACAAAACTTTCCCAAGATGAAGAGGAAAAGAGATCTAAGCCATCTTTTAAGGGATACATGGTGTTTACTAGTAGTAAATAGTGTGTTCCTTCGACACTGGGTCCTACCCGTGTATCACAGCATGTTCCCATATACATGTATAATCACACATCATGTTTGAGCCTGAGTAATCCTATCCATGTATGCGCTCTCGAGTATATGGAGTGTCTGAGCCCGTGTACTCCTGACCATGTATGTACCCAAGTACATGGCATGTCCGCTTTATACTCCTGGTCATGTATGTGTACCCTCCAAATTACACATCGATCTTCCATGTAAGGGTTACACACCATGTGATATATATCACATGTCATGTGATATTTATCTTCCCCATAGAACCCTAGCACCATATAGGGGGTCACACATACTTTTTAATCCCAGATTATGTTCCATGTATACAGTGATTTCCAGAACTCACTGGTACATCCCATGTCACCATACTTCTTCATTTCCACCACAATATCCATAACACATCTCACCCATGGGTCATGGATCTATGTATACCATGTTTAAATGCCACCATATTTTAGATTACGGTAATCCGGTTTTCTCAAAAATGTCCCATAGCACCTCATTGTCATTGCAATGCCCAAACATGCACAAACACGACTTATCCATTCCTGATCCTCTAATGTGTCTTGATTACATAATCTCTCCAATATCAAATCTATGATATAAAATCATTACACCAAGATATTTCTGCACAATGATTGATCATCTGGTAATATATTAAGCCACCAGTCAAACAAAATACGGGTGATGAACGCACGAGGAATGGTGGGAGAAAACTAAGAAATACACAAAATAGGAATGAACCTCTTTTATGTTTAGGTTTACCTTGATCCATTTCTATTATCCCAAAAAATGAATCATATTTATAGACCAAAATTAGGTCATAAAAATAGTTAAATAAAATAAATAAATCATTTTATTTATTTATTAATCCACCTGTGATTGCGCTAAACCCAAACATCTGACACGCTCCAAGGTTTTGTCACGCATAGGGTAAAACCCATATTTTGAACTCAACATAAGCCCCAGATTTCTTATCCAATAATCCATTTAAGAGTTATTCCACTTTTTCAAAAAAATTATGTGTGTGTGTGTGCTATTTGATATAATTAATATATTCCAAAAATTAATTCCAGACACATCGGGCCTCAAAATCTCAAGCCATCTTAGAACCTAACTCTGGAAACAATCCATACAATATTCCAAAAAAATATATGGAAAAATAAGAGTTATTACTGTCAATAACTATATGAATTTTCTTCTCCACTATTTATTTCTTGAGAATACATGTTTTACCTTCATTTTCCTCTCTTTATATACTCAAAATTCCAAAAAAACTGACTTTATTTCACTCTTTGATCGAAAACCCTTTTTCTTACATATCCATGTTTTTTAAAAATGTTTTCAAGGATGTTTTAATGTTCCTATATGATTTTTAAAGACATTTTTACCCTTTTTGACTTTTTAAAAAAAAATAAAAAAAATATTCATGTTATTTTACAAACAAGGACCGTTTGATTTTACCAAAAATGTGAAATGGATATTTTTTTTATCATGTATGGAATGAATAGAATTTCACATCATCATTAACACTAAATTTTTTAAATAATACTTTATAATATTCAAATTTTATTTTTAAAGAAAGATATTTTCACAATGTTTTGTTAACTTTTAGTTCTAAAAATGTGATTTTCAAAGTGAAAAGGTTATTTTCCTCAAGAAATGTTCCAAGTGATCTTTTAAAATAATTTTCTATATAAGATAAAATCCTTTGATGTTACATAATCTTTAATGGGTATATTATCCATTAATACCTTCCTTATTCTTTCTTTGGGAGGTTTATGATTATGATGATAAGATATCCATGAAACCCATTCCATTTTGATGTGTTTTTCTATATTGAAATAATGAAATGTTTATGAAACCCATTTATTTTCCATGGGTTATCCTGTGATGAAATTTTTATGAAACCTATTTCTTTTTATGGGTTTTGATATGATGAATCCTTTATGAAGACCATTTCTTTTCATGGGTTTTGATATAATGAATTTTTTATGATCTTATAGAACACATATGTATGGTTTTCATTATCTGCTCATGGTTATGTTATAATCATGGATAGTGGTTATGTTATAACCAAGGACATGTGGACCTATATCTCTATCTAATTCATTGGTTAAAGATAGATAATTCATGAGATAAATAAGACTATAATGGTGATTAAACCTAGTTTAGTAAGGGACTTTTTCCACTATAATAGTTATGGGAGTAAACCATGACTACTATAATGGATTTGAGAGTGAACCTAATCCACTATGATAGTCATGGGAGTGAACCTTGACTGCTACAATGGTTTGGGGAGTGAACCCAATCCACTATGATAGTCTTGGTAATGAGTCTTGACTACTAAGGAAATGATTTTTTATGATTATATGTATGCCAAAAATATATTATTATTCCAATTTTATGTTCCCATGGCTCGTGTTCATTGATTCCTTTATGATTCATGTCTTATGAACTACCAAGGTTTATTACATGACTCTTGTTTATGATCTATGATATACAGGGTATGATTTTAAAATGTTATTCTCATATCATCATACTCTTATGCTCATGTTATGTTGATATCTCCCTTTTTTACCCTAACTGAGCATCTAATATCACCCTTTATTATATTTACTTTCCTGAGGTTATAAAGAATATTATTATGTATGAAATGTCTAAGAAGGGTGATAGTTATAAAGAACTTTTTAGGTGATGATATAGTTCACTTATAAACCAATTGTTTATGTATCTGAGTTTCAAAATGTACTAGACCTAAATGTTACTTACATGGATCATTATATTATGTAATGAATATTTTTTTATTAATATTTAATATTTATGTATGAAAAGTGTGGGTCACTATAATTGGTATTATAGAAAAGGTTTAGTTAAACCTTTAGAAACTAGGATGAGAAAACTTTAGTGAGATCTCTAGGGATATATCTAAGGATATTCCTAAGGATATATCTAAGGATATGGATAAGGATAGGTCTAAGGATAAGTCAAATTATCGGTAAATTTCATGGAATTTTGGTAAGAGATAGAGAAATTGGTTCTCGAGCAATTACATATATGTATGGATACTAAAAATGGATGTGGCTCTGGAATAGTTGTACCTAGAGGTAATAACTCTAAAAAGGTTTCATTGAGATGGACTCTATCATCACTTGGTGCATGACAATGATCCTTTATTCACATCTAATTTGACACTCCCATGGGATTTATTTATAAATTTACAAACTCTTTACAAACCATCATGAAGGATTTGAATAATGATCATCAATGATCTAGGTTAAACCTAAGGTGTCATTTATTGAAAAGAATGTGTCAAGATTTAGACATCCTATGAATGATTTTTCATGATTTCCCACTCTAATTAAAGATATTGAATGGTCATGCTAACCATTTTGGTTTATTATGGGATTGAATAAATAATTATGTTGGGGTGGTAATATATATACTCAAATATTGAAGTATATTATTTGAGCTTAGTTATATGAATTTATGTATATATGTAAACATATCAAGGAATGTTAGTCCATATCCTCAACGATTAGATGTTGAATTAGTATTAAAAACCCCCAATGGTATGATGATCGCATATCAAGTCTATTATTATTATATAGTCAAATTATATGGTAATGTCCCTCTTAGAAATTTTGTTATTCTCCCTCTGGTTGAATTTTTTGTTATCTTAGGAATGTATTGTATTTCTATTCATAAATCCCACATCAATTTCCTAGTAAAGGAAGTAATGTTTGATATTCCAAACCAACCTATGATCATATATCATTGTGATGATAAATATGAACTTCCAATGGAAATCAAATTCATTGTATGAGTTTTGATTCCTATTCAAAAGGAGTTTTTATTCTACATGGTTGGGAAGAAACTCAAAATAGATGATATTCCAATAAAGTATGAGTTTTTTTATTCCTTTTTGGAAGAGTTTCCTAGTCTTCCACTAAATCTTGAAGTTTTGTTTTCAATATAACTCTTACCTTATGCTGCATCAATTTAAAATATTCCCTATAGAATATCCCCAATTGAGTTGTAAGAATTGAAGAAGCAACTCTAGGATAATATTTCCAAGGGATTTATTCGGCCAAGTGCGTTTCCTTGGGGTGCAACTATTCTTGTTATTAAGAATAAATATGGATCTATGAGACTCTATATTGATTATAAAGATCTAAAAAATATCACAATTAATAACAAGTATCATCTACCCCATATTGATGAATTGTTTGATCAACTTCATTGAGATTAATATTTTTCCAAGATTGACCTTCATTCTATATATCATCAGTTGAGGGTCAAGAAAGAGGATATACCTAAGATAAAATTATGTATAAGGTATGGACACTATGAGTATATAATTATATCATTAGGTATTGCTAATAACCCCACTATATTCAAGGATTTAATGAATAGAGTCTTTAGAGATTACCTTAATCAGTTTGTGGTAGTCTTAATATATGATATTCGTATATATTCATAGAGTAAGTAAGAGTATTAATATCACTTGATAATTTTTATTAAGACCCTAAGGAATTAGTGTTTTTAAAAGTCACCAAGTGTGATTTTTGGATACAAAAGGTTGCATTTTTTGGTCATATAATCTCAAGAGAGGGTGTGTTGGTGGATCCATCAAAGATGGAGGCTATTGAATGTTAGACCAGACCAACCATTATGATTGAGATACAAAGTTTTCTTGGTGTGGTGGTATGTTATATATAGTTTTTTGGATAATTTCTCATAATTATCTAATCCACTCACCAAGTTAACTTTTAAGTGATCCAAGTTTCTTTAGACAGATTAATGTGAGGAAAATTTTATAGAACTGAAGAGAAGGTTAGTAAATTAACATGTTCTCACGTTACCCTGAAGTATAGAAGGTTTTATAATCTATATTGATGCATAAAATAATGTATTGAGATGAGTTCTCATGCATAATTAAATGGTTATATCTTATGCCTTATGATAATTGAAGGTTCATGAGAAAAATTACCCGACTCGTGATTTGAAGTTAGATGTAGTAATTTTTACATTAAAGATGTGGATGCATTATATTTATAGAGAAATTTTTGATATATATACTAATCATAAAATTTTAAAGTATATATTCGCACATAAGTAATTAAAAATGATCCAAAGAAGATGGTTGGAGCTAATTAAGTATTATGACTGCTTGATACATTACCACCCTGGGAAAGAGAACAAGGTGGTCAATGATTTGAGTTGAAAGGATTGTGTTAGCTTATCTATGATTATAATAAAAAAAGATCCAATATTTATTGATTTTAAAAGGATGGATCTTGAAATTTTTAAGGAAGGGGGAAAATATTATCTTTCTCAAATAAGTATTCAATCATCTATCCATATGAGGATAAAAGTGGCATAGAAGGATGATATGAAGCTGCAAAAGAAGGTGAGAAATGTTCTAGAGTTCAAAAATGATTGTAATGTAATGATAAGGTTTAGTAATCATGTATGTGTTCTATACATACCCAATTTTAATAAGAATTTGTTATAAAAGACTCATAGTTCGTCATTCTTTATTCATTTTGGAAGTACAAAGATGCATAGTGTCTCTGGGGGGATGGAATGAAGAGAGATATCACAGAGTTTGTATCTCAGTGCTTAGTATTTCATAAAATTAAGGTTGAGAGACACAAGTATAAGGGTATGTTATAACCATTACCCATATAATAATGGAAATGGGAAAACATCACCATAGATTTTTTCATCAGACTCCCCAAAACGTCTAAAGGGAATAATGTTATATGGGTTATAGTCAATCACCTTACAAAGTCAGCACACTTAATTTATATTTGAGAATATTTATATTTAGATCATATTTTCAGTATATACATTAATAAAGTGGTAACTTTTCATGGAGTACCATATTCCATGGTATTTGATCGGGTTCTGAGGTTTACCTCAAAATTCTAGAGAAGTATTCAACAATCCCTTAATAAAGAATTGAGTTTCAACACAATGTATCATCCTAATATATATGTTTAGTATAAGAGAATAATTAAAACCCTATAGGATGTGTTAAGATCTTTTTATGGATTTCAAAGGTGTTTGGGATCAAAACCTTCCTTTGATTTAGTTTTTGTACAATAATAGCTTTCACTCGAGCATTTAGATGGATCCATATGAATCTCTATATGGAAAGAAGTGTAGAACTACAATTTAATGGGATGAATTTTGAGAAATAAAGCTATTGGTACTTGAGATAGCTAAAGAAATGGTAGAGAAGGTTGGATCCCTTTATTAGCTTATAAGGGAGTCACAAAGTCGATAGAAAATTTATGCAGATAATTATTAATGTGATCAGTAATTTGAATTTTATGAGAAGGTATTTATATGAATATGGAATAAGGTTATGAGATTTATAAATAAGGTCAAACTAATCCATATGTATGTTGGTCCCTTTGAAATTCTTGATCGTATTGATACTGTAGCTTATCTCTTGCAACTTCCACTGAACCACTCTCAGGTTCATGATGTGTTCCATGTATCTCTCCTAAGGAAGTACATACCTAATCCACCACATGTACTAAACATAGAGTTCATACCACTGTAGAATGATATTTCTTATAAGGAATATCCAATGGAGATTATGGACCATAGAGATAAAGTTTTGTGAAAAAAGACCACTCACCTAGTCAAATTTTAATGGTGATACCACCAGCTTGAGAAAGCTATGTGGGAACCTGAGAATGTGATGAGGCAGAAGTATCCTCATTTTTTTATATCAAAGTGTTGAATTTTTATGGGAAAATTAATTTTAATGGGGATAGAATTTAGCACCCTTATTTTTTATGAAATATTTTTATTCGAATAAATTTAATTTATTCAATAGCTAGCATTACATGCAATACCAAGTTTTAACAAAGTGTGATATACTATTGAAATTATTTTTTAAACGTGATATTTATAACCTAGTAATTAAATTAGAAACATGAATATGAATAAACAGCTTGCGAGGACAGGTTGGTCATAGGTTTAACAGATTGTGAGGATGGGATGGGCATAGGTTTAATGTCTTGCAAGGACAGAATGGGAACATGTTTGAATTATTGTGGGGACAGGTAAGGTGCACATTTAACATATTGAAGGGATAGGATGGGTGCAGGTTTAAAATCTTGTGGATATAGGATGGGTTCTGGTTTAATTTATTATAGGGATATGATGGGTGCACATTTAATATAATGTTGGGATAGGTTGGGTGCAGTTTTAGCATTTTACATGGATAGGATGGGCATAGGTTTAACATATTGTGAGGAAGGGATGGGAATAGAGTGTGTCCCTATGTGGGAGGATTTCACACTTGAATAATGTTTAGGATTAAACCTTAGGGAGGTATCCTACATACCCTGTTTAAGAGATAGGGATCAAAACTCATATAGTTTGATGCTGCAGTTTAAGGTTGTGTGACAAGACTGGTTAATGTAGTTTAACATCATGTTGTAAGGATGATTGTATCATGTAAGGAATTTCAATGATGTATTGTGTAGGGATTATGTGTGGAAGATACCTTGGTGCTGCTAGGGAGCATCGATGATGCTGTTGGGGCTTACGCATGGAAGTTTCCCACTAAAATAGGATCACTCTTAGGGATATGGTGTGGGGATTACACGTGAAAGTTTCCAACTACAAGAGGATCACTCCATAGTGGGGAATAAGGGGGAAACCCATGATGTTCATACATGGGAAATCCTATGTTCATCATACAGGGTAAGGCTATAGTTTAACATCATGTAATGAGGATGTTGGCATTCATTTTAATGTCATACAACTAAGACATGGAGTTGGGTAGTTTTATGTCATGCAGCTTAGACGTTGTTGGGTATTCCACCTCAAGGGGGCCATGCCAAGGTGGGAGGAAGATTCTTCATAAGGAATCCCCACCGAGATAGGTGCATAGTTTCCCTTGAAAATCCCACCTCTGGGTCTTATGTGACCACCAATCATGAACCTCTAGGTGGGACATGGTGTTAACACTACCATGGAGGAGTGGAAATAAGGAGGACTAATGTAATGGTACCTATTATTAGGATTAAGAGGAATTAGGGTAACTTTTCTTAAGAGAAAATGGTAGAATAATGGCTATACTGTAAGAATAAGGAACTTTAGGCACAAGACCATAAAATTGTTGTGCACAACTTTATTATGTTGCATGAAAAATTTACATGGGAAAAGGGATCTAGAATAAGGAAAACCCATGGATTAAAGAGGAATATTTTCACACAAGATTTAGAGTTTCACATAGGCTAGGGTTGCACAAAGGTATCTTATCTTTGTGTGAACCAGACCAACCCAAAGAGGTGTTCCTTGAGGATCACTATACCACAGGCCAAGTCATGTTTGATACCATAGGAGGTCTATCATGAAAATTCTCTACCTTTGAGGATTCATGCTCTCTAGTGTTACACGCTGTTATGGAAGAGAGGTAGTTGAGTGAGCAAGAGCATAACTTGATCTTCTAGATCCTTTTTAAAGGTGGGGGTGAATTTCTATTTATAGCTGAAATCCTCGACCTAGATTTTGAAACTTTATAGTCCATGGAATAGGTTTGATCTCACTTCTATACTTTTTCCCTGGGGATCAGTCGTGCGACCTGTTTGATCAGGAATCACCATTCTCACACAACCAGATGGTTGCGTGATGGGTTTCATGTAAATATCTACTTTTGAATTTTCCTGCCTTAGGGTATTGGAGGTCTACACATGAAACATGTGGGAGTCAACATCACCTTTCAAGTACAAATTTTGGTCACACAACTAAAATTATTCCCCAAAACTATCATTTTTTCATGAACGGACCTTGGCCATCACTTCAAACATAGGGGAATCTGCAAAACTCATTGTCACCTTTGGCTTACAAGTCATTTGTGTGCAGAAACACATATTTTCACGCAACATTTTAAACTTTCACACAGTTCACTCCTCAACCTCATAATGTATCTTTGAGGTGGTTTGTTTGTTTAGTTCATCCAAAACTAGGTTTTTTCATGTACGAGACAAGTTTTCAGTACCAACAAATTCACCCCATAAAAATTGGATCTGACAGGGGACCAAAAGGTCGGGTTCTGAGGGAAACACCAAAGAGAGTGGTCATTTCTTTGTATTCATGAAGCTCTCACATCGGGTCATGTAACACTATTTAATGCTTCACCCAAGTTGGTTGGTGGAGTCTATAAATAGAGGGAGGTTCTTCTTGTATAGTACTCTAACTTCCTCATGAGATAAACCTTATCTCATGCATAGAATGCATCCTTTTCATGAAATCCATAGCTTCGGCCATGAATTTAGCATAAATATTTTTTTTGAAACAACATTCATGCCTCAGATGAACATTTTCATGAAATTTACCACAATTGCATGGCACCGTGAACTTTTGTGTGACAAAACCCAAAAGTTACATGCTTTTACCTTATAGCTCAAAAATTCTCAAGAAATTTCTAACCAATCAAACCAAGTTGAGATTGATTTTTCTACCACTTCTTAGAGAGATGAAATGGTGGGGAACCCAAAAATTCTTCAGGCCAGGAGGGTCGTTTCTAATAACCAGATGCTCATGGGATTGCTGACTAAAGTGGAGAAAATTTATCTTCTAAGAAATAATATGCCACTATATAAATTTGGGCTGATGTATGAGGTTGTTATCCCTACCATAGATGTGAACACACCATTATTTTGGTTCATCCATAATGATGAGCTCTCCCATTGTAATATCAGCATTCCAGGTCACCCTGCTTGAGATCACAAGAACATCGTTGTCTACACCATAAGTGGGAAGATAATAACTGTTACTAGGGAGATTCTAGAGAACGAGGAATACCTAGATCCTTATACCAGTATCTTTTAGGGCAGTATCCAGGACAACAGTAAGGGTTGGTACAAAGTTTAGGATCTTCAAGTTATAGGAAACTTCACTGATGAGTGGGCCTAGGTGTATTGGATATGCTTCACTTTCCAGGATTACAGGGCTAATATATGTCATATTAGTCTATATGAATTGGTTTGGACATCCTAATTCCATGTGTGCCATCAACAGGAGCTACTTCAAGATATCCATATCCATTGGTCCTTAGACACCAACACATTCTAACTCCATCATGGGGAGGTCGACATCAGTCTGTGGGACCTGCACTAAATCAGCGGTATCCTACTAATGGGATTTCAATATGATGAGTTCCTCCTAGAATCAAACACCTAGGTATATAGGCATTAAACACCCCTTATGGGATGACACCTTCTCAATGCATTAACTATATTACTGAAGCATCATCCTCCTTCCATAAAGACATTCCATTCAAAACCTGGTTGGGGATGTTCTTAAAGAAGAATACAATCATGAAGATTCCAAGGTGACTGAAGTAATGTCTGGTGGCACAACAGAGGAGAAATTCGAGATTATATTAGTTGATCTTGGAGAAGGGGAATTATGAGGAGTGGGACTATATCATGGTAGAGAACTAGCAACTGATAATCCATTATGATACATTTCTTTCCACCTTTCTCAGTGGATGGCTGCTTCTAATCAGAGATGCATGCATGGGCCCGCATCAATGGATAATTTTGATGGTGGAAATCATGGAGTCTGGTAACCCAATGAATCTAAGGGTACCAGTGGTAGACTGAATCTATAGGAATTTGGGCCATGTAGTGAGGGGGAGCATGACCAGGTGAATATGAATTTTATTCTAGTTCCTACAAGGCTAGATCATGGTGCACTTCAGGGTCTGTGAGTTTTTGAATGCTATCAATCTACCAAATTCTGGTATGTGTCCCTCTCTAATCAACATTTTCAAGGTTTTTTCGATGGTACTCGGTGAATTTAAGGTCACGATTGGCATTGGAAACTTTAAAAACTTCAAATTTTGCCAATTTTCAACCCCATTTGGAGAGATGGTTGGCAACATAGAGGGGAACCAGAGCAGTGGGAGTACCTTCAAACCTTATGAGGAAAAATAATGGTGGTAAGGATATAAGGAAACACATATTTCAAGTTGTATACTCTATATCAGTTATCCCAATAGTTTGGATACATACAGCAGCTGATGAAGAGAGTCTACATGGGGGTTTGTGAGGAATGACATCCCTGTATCCTTCATCAGTTGGGGTGGATGTTCATGGGTGAAGGCACGGTGGAGGTAATTATACTACTACTGACTAATATAAATGTCATCCTATCCTAAGAATATGTTAGAAACTGGGTATTGGCATATGTGGTAGTGATCCTACGTCAATGCATAAGGGTGATGATGTCGACCAACAAAGTATAGAAGTATCAGGGCAGTAGGAAAGTTTCTATTTGAGGGGATGTGTTGGAACCATGACCATTATATGTAGGAAATGGAGTTTGGTTTGTGTTTTTTTTAATCCTCATTAGAATTTTATAATGTTTTCTAGAAAAGGGATCATACAGTTTAAGCGGACAACAGTACTAAAGGTGGTGCTATTTTCTAGGGTTTTCCAAATTTTTGGGCCTGAAAATCGGAAAATGGAGAGATGTGTTCTTGGAAAATAAAGGTGCATGAAAAGAATCTAATGTTCACTAAATTGGTTTTGAATTTTCATGAAAAAGTTGTTTTAGGATCAGAACACTGAAAAATGGAAAAGGCATGAGCTGCATGAAAAATATGAAGTTTTCACGGAAAACGGTTCCTGCGTGAAAAACATTGCATACATAATGAGATTTTTTGCACAACATGGTGGGTTTTGTGCATAGGGGTTATCGAAGCCTATAAATAAGAGGTGACCCCCCTTATTCATTGTGGCTAAAGACTTAGAGAAGATATGAGTTCTGATGTGCATAAAAGTTATGTGAAAAGGGAGTTGCGTGGAAAATTTAGAGTTGTGTGGAAAATTTATGGCTACGTGGAAAAGCTAGAGTTGCACGTAAAATTGCTATTTCATGGAAAATATTTAATTTTCATGCAAAAAGAAATAGTTGTGAGTAAAGGGAGTAGTTGCATGAAAGATTTTCTGTGAGAAAATAAAATCTTGCACGCAAAAGTAAGATCTTGCGCGCAAAGTCTAGGTGTTGCGTACAATTGTCTGTGTAAGATGATTGCATGTTCTAATTATCCGGTTTAGTGGTTCAGTAC
The DNA here is from genome assembly GCA_963277665.1 of Viscum album. Classification (NCBI taxonomy): domain Eukaryota; kingdom Viridiplantae; phylum Streptophyta; class Magnoliopsida; order Santalales; family Viscaceae; genus Viscum; species Viscum album. The sequence goes on from OY728129.1 coordinate 945,447,878, forward strand.
TTTCAAGTGCATCAATTCAGAAATTTGATGCAAGCAGTGTCTCATGCTGAATAGAGACAAAAACTTCAATGCAGATCTATTGAAGCGACCGTCAAGTCAATAAATTAAGTTTGACTTCTCTCAAGACAGTGAGCTAGGGGGTTGAGGGAAGTGATCTGAGGGACGCAGTGAGCTATCCCTGAACCTTTGTAAAGACAGTTTTCCTAGCACAGAGTGACTATGAAAAAATCTTGTAAAACTCAAACTAGTAAAGATTACTGGATTTAGGTACAACCGAAACATTGTCGGCTTATGCTCCTTAGGCGTAGCCCTTTGCAGTGAACCAAGTAAAAGTGTTGTGTCATCTCCCTGCTTTCATTTGTTTGAAATATTTAACAAGTTATTACCAACGTGGTAATAAGATCCACAACTTTAAAAAAATTGACACCCAGATTCACCCCTCCCCTCTCAAGGTGTTATGGGGTCCTTCAAGTGGTATCAAAGGCAGGTTGTGGGTGTTTGATCTGTCTTATACTGTTATGGAGAATTCATCCAGTGTTAGGGGAGTCTCCTTCTTTGATGGAATTAATTTTAATATTTGTAAGAATAGAATGAGATCTCATCTAAGATCCCTTGGAATAGAATTCCTATTTTCCGCTATACAAGGTATACAAGTTACTAATCCAATAGGGCTGGCAATGACTGATACAGATAGGAAAATTCTTGATGTAGATGCTAAAGCGCAAAATGCTCTCACTACATCCCTTTATAATCAGATCTATCTAAGGGTGATGAGTTTCACCTCAGCAAATTACAAGTGGGATAAACTTGAAAATATTTATAAAGGAGATAGAAAAGTGAAGGAGGAGAACCTACAAGTTCTACACAATAGGTTTGATGATATAAAGATGCATCCTGATGAGAATGAATACTCCTTCTTCAATAGAATTACTGAAGTTGTTGGAGCAATTCGGGGTCTTGGTGAAGAAATCAAATACATTGACATTGTAAAGAAAATATTGAGAAGGATTCCACCCCTGTACAATACACAGGTGTCATCCCTTGAGGAAATAGATACTTCCAAACTTTCTCTAGATGATCTACTGAGTAGCCTAGTGGCATATGAAATGAGATTCAAACTAGAAGATGCTACGACTCGAGTGAGCAAGTAAATGGATTTCAAATCCATGGAGAAACTAAAAATTTAAAAAGATAGCAGTAGTGAAGATGATGAATAAAAATAAATTCTTTCTCTAATTTCCAAGAAGTTCTAAAAGGGAAAAGGTAAATTCAAAGGGAAGTTACCTCTAGCTTACTTTTGTTGTGGAAAAGTTGGACACATTTCCCCTCAGTGCTTAAGAAAGATCGATGATGAAGATAGTAAAGATGAAAACATTGAGAAGCCTTAGAAAAGGTTTTTCAAAAATGGAGAATTAAAATCTATAAGGAAAGTACCGAAGAAGATTTTTTTCTGTAAAGAGGAAGATTATGATAATGAATTATGTAAAGAACAAGAAATAGAATTTAAAACTGGAAACCATGCTTCCATGATGGCCACTGTTGAAAAATTGGAAGATAATGGTGGAGAAAATCAGTTGGCAACTAGTTAAAATCATGAGTTACACCTTAAGGATGTTGTTAGTAAGCTTAAGATTAATTGTAAGAGTTGCAATAAGTGGAAATCAATTGTATAAGAATCAACTGAATATGTTGATAAGCTCAAATCTGAAATTGAACGACTATAAGAATTTGTTAAAGTAAAATTTAAAATCCTTGAAATAAATGGTGATGTAGTGGATATGAAGCTGAGAATTGAAGAGAAAAAAAAGGTCATCAATGAACTCACCTCCAGACTATAAGAGAAGTCAAAGACTACTAAGAGTCTTGAGGAGGAAGTTGTTACTCTTAGGAGTAAACTTGAGAGTGAATCAATTTCAAAAGAATCAAGGAAGAAAATATAGTTTAGAAGGTTCTCAGATGTCGAGCTATTGGAGAGAGCAAAACGTGTCTCTAATAGAGTTGAAAATATTTTTAATGATTAAAGACCTGCTTCCATGATAAATAGTAGAATCAGTTGTGAGGTTGAATCATCAAATTTTGTAAACAAAAGGGACCAAAATAAATGCAAGCTGAAAGTGGGTCATGTAGAAAATTCACATGAAGTGCTGAAAAAGAAACCTCAAATTCAATCTAAGAGAAGAACAAAAGACTATCTTTGAGCCTCCAGGAATAAGAGGCACTCAAACTATTATCCCACAGAAGAAGGAATGAGGATAAAAATAAGTGAAAAGACATTCCCTCTCATGAAGTGTCAATTTGGTGGATATTTGGGCCATACCATGTCTTATTGTGAAGAGGAAAGAAGTTATTTGAATGGAGAAGACATGGGAGCTCAACAAAGGAGAAAAAAATCCATATCCTAATTATTTTATAAGAAATAATTTCTATAGATATTGTTTTAGTTTTTCTAACTTTGGTCATAAGGTCGTTGATTGAAGGTAGAGTAGGGACATCAACACCTCATACCGGAGTCTGAGACAAGTCAAATCTTGTCAACAAGACAGTGTTTCTCTTACAAACAAGTTTTCTCCTCTATAAGAAGATTTTGAATATGAATAACCCAATTACACAGAAGAGAGAATTGAAAGGAAATCAGTGTTCTATACTTAATCCAATGTCTCATGGAAAAAAAAGAAGAAAATTAAGAAATCCATCCTTACATAGGTGTCCCTCAAATCTAAAAAAAAAGCAACAACACTTGGATTCTAGATAGCAGGTTCTCATATTATATGATAGGTAATGCAGGCCTGTTAATGGATGTCAAGAGGAGGGTTTATGGATATAACGACCCACACTTTACATACATTGTTAATACTTCAAAATTGAAGCACACTTATTACAACATATGACAAAACCACAAAGGACCGTATAGGTATAGTGTCTTTAGAAACTGGGGAAACATAAACAACTGGTTCATAAATCTTCTACAGTGTCTCCATTTATTTCATCATATCTAGGGTCCCTTTTAGCATATTCTACTTAATATCCATCTTCCTGACCTGGGGAAAAGAAAACATAAAAGGGTGAGCTCAAATGCTCAGCAAGGGCAAATAAAAGAAATAAAAAAATCATATCATATCTTTATGAAAATCAAAACCTGCAAAAGAGATCATAATATCTTAACATGGAATAAATCATAGAAGTGAGAATGAGATCCCCATAATCATAACATAAAACTTGAATCTTTGTGGCATGCACACATAATCATGGAAAATCATTTCTTGTTAGTCATGACTCATTGCCAAGACTATCTTAGTGGACAAAGTCCCTTTCTGAACCGAGTTCACTCCTCGTTTCAGTCCTGTATCACTGAACCGAAATAACCTTCCGTTCCAGCCATGTCTATCTCATGAGATATAAAATCTTTACCCAATGCATTGGAGGGAGATATAGGTCTCACCCATCTTATAATTAATCCTTTCTTATGTGTGCCACATAATCATAAAACATACATCATCGCATAACACATGAAACAAAAATGGGATTCTTGAAACATCATGACATCATAAATCAATTCATATAAGATAAAGGAATTCATAAAAATAATTCCATCACAACATGATCAAATCAATGTAATAATAGGGATAAAAACATAACCCTTTATTATCTTAGATGGAAAATAATTTTGAAAATCACTTGAACTCCATTCTTGAGGAAAATATCATTTCTTCTTCAAAAACATTTTTCCTTTCATAACATGTCATACAACTTTAAAATAAAAGAAGTTGATTAAAAATAAACTTGAAAACTTGTAAAGGAAGCTTCTTGGAAATAATGTTTTTAAAAATCCATTCATGCCGTATAAGTTAAAAAAAACATTCTTCGTACTTTTGTCGAAAAAGTCAAAAAGTACCTCGTACGGAAAAACGACAAAAGATTCCTTTCATATTCTTTACTAAAAACTCACCTAAGTGTAAAATTGGATTTAAACTATTGCAAGTGGATGGAAACAATATTACATATTGAGGGAACATGGATGTGGATGATAAAATACACCCCAGTAAATACTTACGAATAAACAATCTCGGATAAAAATGAGATTGTGATATTTCCCTTACCTTAGGTCCGATTTGCTTTGTTCGTGTCCGAAGCTCCTGTATAATGGTTTAAATAATGTTATTGACTTATTCCAGAATCATACATATTGATATGAGATCATATATGGTCATATTATTAGCTTCTTGTTAGTAATATTTCATTGTTACTTGTTACTCGGGTCTTTATAACTTTTTGTTCTTATGCGTGTTTTGTCGAATAAATTCTTATTCTTATCTTTAGGTTATAGATAATTCATTTCCAGAATGGTATTAGTGTAGTATATACCATATTCATTCATTCAATTCATTTATATAATCATTATGAAATGAAGATCATGTAGAACGAGTCGCATCACATCGTGGAGACGGTATTCCGTACGTACGCACGAGTGATGATATCGTTCCTATGATCGTGGAATTGTATTGGAGTATATATATATATTATTTCAGTATCAATATTACTTAATAATAATCATATATAGTTACTGATTACACCATTATACCCATCCTTGTAAGGTGATGGTGGAAAATAGATTACACCACGGCGTGGAGACGGTATTCCGTACGTACGCACGCGCGGTGATTTCATTTTTCCGTAGGATGGATAGAAGGTGAATTAGGGTTGTTTCATATTTATAATAACATATCAGTATGTAAGTAATACTGATGTTATTACTTTATCATGAAACAACTAAAGAAGAAGAAGTTGAAGAAGAAAGAAATTGAAAAGATCGGTAATGGATATTACCTCTTCTTTGGAACGCCTTTTTGAATCCTCCACTTAAGGAACTAAGATTGGTCTTTGGAGAAGACCAGGACCTCTAGGATTATTCTAGGGAAGTGGAGAAGGTAAAATGGCAGGGGTTGGCCGAGCTTGAGTGCTCAAATTGGTGTGAGGAGGAGGGGGAGGAGGTGCCCTTTTATAAGGGAGGAGAGGGGCACCTTAGGAATATCTCAAAATATTATTTTATATTAAAGTCAAAATCGGTTTATAATGGTTCCAAAGGGTCTTATTTCGAAGCTAAAGTGGGGATGGGTCGAAATCCTATCAACCAATAGGATTTAGACAAGTTTAGGGTATTATTTTAACCTTATCAATTAGATTTAACTCTAAGTTAATTAATTTAACTTTTACCGTGTCTTTTTGTTTTCTTTCACTATATGGTTAATACACTTACTATAACATGCCAAACGAACCCCAAATTGTTTATTATTAATATATATATCCTTATCTAAGTCATTTGTCCGAACCTTAGATTTTTAGGAATAAAATAACAATTAATAATATAATATTTGATTTAAAAACTATTTTGTGTCAATTTTGACACTATTTGATATATGATTTTTGTGAAAGTCATAACAGAATTATATGTTCGAACCAAGTTGATTAAATCAACACTAATATATCATAGCAACCTAGAAAATTAGTGGAGTTCATAAAAAGTCTCAAATTACATTTATTTTGGTGTTTATAACATCAATTATGTCAATATTTCATTAATAAGATAATTACTGCATCATCATTGTGTCATAAATAAATTAAATTATTTAATGTCTAAAAATTACAAATAAAATACCCTTATGTAGGAAATCTTTTTAGCTTTCTAATGAATATTTATAGTCGAATTTATCTTATGTATAACCCCATATTAAAAATGATTTACTTATTAAACTTTGATTTTAACTATTTTAACCCTTCTTTAAATAAATTAATAATAAATGTCCTAATCTAATCCAAGTGGGCCTAAATGATAATATTTTACACTTAAGGTTGTTTTTGGTCGAGATAAACTTGTCCAATAGAATTAGGACATGTGTTAGGGTAATATTAATATCATATTTACCCTTAGTTACCCTATTTACTATTAACCGCGGTAAAAAAAAAGTAAAAAGTTACTATTCACCAAAAAATTATTTTCATCTCATTGAACCACATTTTAGTCCTTGATATTAACAGTGTCTCTCGGATTTTCGAAATTCCATTCACAGAAGCGGTAAAATTAAGTTTTATGCAAAATTCAGTTTTTTAACCTACCACTTAGTGGTTTCACTATTCATCAAAAATTGAAAGTTTTCAGAAAAATACCAAAATTTCACCCTAGGCTAATTTCGATATTCTGAGTCCAAAAATGAAGTCCATTTTGAAAAATAAAATTTATAAAATTTTAAAAAGTGGTTATTACTATTCATAACGGCTAGTTTTAATAGCATATTGTTGTTTAGTGAAACTCGGTATTGCGTACGACGCAAGCTATCGAGGAAGGTCGCGATTGAGTGCAAAGCAAGCCAAGCAAGTGTTGTGTAGAAAAAGATTCCTTTGATGATTTATATAACATAAAAGTCTCGGGTGTTACAATGGAACAGTATGGTTTGGTAATGATGGATCTCTAAAAATCAAAGGCAGTGGGAGTACTGAACTAGCTAATGGAGATCTAAATAAAACTGAAGACCTTTATGTAAATGGCCTACATCATAATCTATTAAACATGAGTCAACTCTATGACTCGGGACTTATAGTTACTTTTAATCAAAAAGGCTATAATATAAATGGAAAGACAAGAGATTCACTTATAAATGGATGAATAAAAAAAGGAAACCTATATCAGGTTGACAGTAAAGAAAACATTTTCTATATAACTATTGACGAATAAAATAACCTATGGCATCAGATATTGGGGCACATCAATCAAAAAGACATGGAAAAAATATCAAAATTGAATATTTTCATAGACATTACCAACCTGAAGCATGAACATGAAAATTCTTATGATGCTTGCATTCGGGTGAAGCTGGTCTGTAGTTTCATATCATCCAAATAAGAAAAGGGCATCTCATCTTCTTGATCTTATTCATACAGATGTATGTGGGCTGATAAATGTTGTTGAAACTCATAGAGAAAGGTATTTTTTCCTTTTCATAGATGATTACAATAGAATGGAATGTGTAATGGTTATACATAGGAAATAACAAGTGCTTGACTGCATCAAAACCTATCGATGAATCACTGAGAATGATACTGGACGAACAATCAAAGTGTTGTGATCTGACAATAGAGGGGAATACATGTCCATTGAATTTGAAAATTACCTAGAGAAGCATGGGATACAACATGAGGTATATGTTGTGATAAATCCACAAAAAAATGGAGTTGTTGAGCGTAGAAATCGATAGGTGAACAATATGGAAAGAACTATGCTGATTGAGAGTCGTATTCCACAATATTATTGGAAAGAGACCATTCAAGTTGCAGTGTATATTCAAAATCGAATAGGGATTTATATGGGTGAGACAAAGACACCATATGAATTATTTTATGGAAGGAATCCCTCTTTGAAGTACTTTAATGTTTTTCAAAGTAAATGCTTTATTATAAACAAATAATAAAATCAAGGGAAGTACAATGACAATGCAGATGAAGGAATTTTCCTTGGATACTCAATGAATAGCAAAGCCTACAAGTGTTTCAACAAGTGCCTAGGAAGGATTGTTGAAAGCAGTGATGTTAAGATCATTAAATATAAAACCACAAATTCTTCAAGGATTTCATATGATAATGTGATATAAAATGAGTAAGAAAGTGAACATGGAGTAAATGAAAATACAAAAATAGAGGAAGGTGTACAAAACACTCAGGATTCACATCATGATGTTAACTCGGGAGAAGAAGATGAAGAGGAAACCTTGGCTGGAGAGAATGTGGTTGAATCTCAAAGGAGGAATCGAAGAGAATAAATTGATAAATCCAACATTATTGGGGATTGGATTGTACCCACCCAAATACGGAGAATGAGGAATAACACACAATATGTATTTTTGTTAGTTTTGGAACTATCCTTATTTGAAGAAGCTGCAAAGGATGAATCATGGGTGAATGCCATGAATGAAGAGTTAGATCATATTAACAATAATCAGACATGGGATATAGTCAAGAGACCCAAATGTCACAATGTGATTGGTACAAAGTGGATTTTCAAGAACAAGTTTGATGATCATGGAAGTGTTATCAGAAACAAGGTATGAATGGTTTGTAAAGGATACTCACAAATATAAGGTGTTGATGTTGAGGAAACCTTTGATCCAGTGGCTATACTAGAGTCAATCAGGATTTTTCTTTCCATGGAAATACAAATAGGATATAAAGTATATCAAATTGATGTCAAGATAGCATTCTTGAATGTTGTTCTCAAAGAAGAAGTCTACATTGAACAACCAATGGGTTTTCTTCTTGGTACTGATGAAACAAAGGTTTTTAAACTCAAGAAGGCTCTCTATGGTTTGAAGCAAGAACCACGAGCAAGGTATTCCCGGCTAGATTATTATCTTAAGAAGCTGGAATTAAAAATAGGAGGAGTAGATCACAATCAATATGTGAAGAATTCTCTAAAAGGTCAATTCATGGTTCTAGTTTACGTTGATGACATTATATTTGGTGGAAGAAGGCAGAAATTAGTGGATGAATTTTAAAATCACATGAAATTAGAATTTGAAATGTCTATTATTGGGAATCTTACATATTTCTTGGGGATTCAGGTGACTCAAAAGAACAATTGCACTTTCATTTATCAAGAAAATTATGCAAGAGAGTTGTTGAAGAGATTTAATATGCATAACTCCAAACCAATGTCAACTCCGATTGTGGTTGGAACCAAACTTGGAAAGCATGAGGATGGGACCTTTGTACATCCCACCATGTGCAGGAGGATTATTGGAAGCTTACTATACCTAACGGAAACACAGCCTGATATTGTCTTAGCAACTTGCTTATCATCCTGATTTCAGAGTAATCTGAAGGAAGAACATATGACAATAGTAAAAAGAATCATGAGGTACATTCAAGGTACTCATAATTATGGGTTATATTTTGCTGCAAGAAGGGACAGTGAATTATTAGTATTTTCTTATGCTAACTGGGCTGGAGATGTAGTGGACAGAAAGTCAACCAGTGGTGGAGCATTCTATATTGGGTAGAAATGTGTTGTCTAGTTGAGCAAGAAACAAGAAATTAATTCTCTTAGTATGGATGAAGCTGAGTATATATCCGCTACAAAGGCATGAACTCAAATACTATAGATGAAGAAATAACTGATAAATATTGGTGATGAGGTGAAACAACCAATGGTGATTTACTATGATAACAAGAGCGCAACTGATCTTACGAAGAATCATGTTCAGCATTCTCATACAAAACATATTGAAATCAGATATCACTTTATCAAGGAAAAAGTTGAACAAGGCATGATTAAAATGGATCATGTGGGAATTGATGAGAAAGTAGATGATATCCTAACCAATCCACTGTCTGTAGTTGTGTTTGAGAAACATCAGTTGAACCTCAGTGTTCAGCCACCTCCCAATGCATAAGGAGGTTTCGAAATTCCCCTCTCCCCAGCTATGTTAACTATTTTTAATCTGTTTTTGGATTTGATGCAGGTTTATGGGGGGGATACTATCTAGGGGGTGTTTTTGAGCTGTTCAATGAACTTTTACCAGACTTTGGGTTTATTTTCAATGGGGGGGAAGGAATAAATTCAGGATTCAAGACATGTACATGTAATTAATATGTAATGCTTTTATGACACGATGATAATTCGGTGTTGGGAGGAGAAGGAATGCATTAAAGATATGTAATGATTCTATGGAAAAGTAAGAGAATAGCTTGGGTGTTGTCTTTAAGAATTCCAAAACATAGGATCCCAATTCATGCTTCTAATCTTTTTTTCTACACTGATCATTTCTCACATAGACTTAAAGTTCTAGCTGATTTGTTTCTTGGTCTTCAGGTTTTGCTTGTGGTTGGTGATCTATTGAATTTATCTGGTGATTTCCAAAAAACCCCAAAGGGGGAGATTATTGGAACCACGACCATTATATGAAAAAAATGGAGGTTGGTTTTTGTTTTTTTTCAATCCTCATTGGAAGTTCATAATGTTTTCCATAAAAGGGATCATATTGTTCAAGCGAAAAACAGTACTGAAGGTGGTGCCATTTTCCAGTGTTTTCAAAAATTTTGGGCCTGAAAATCAGAAAATAGAGAGATGTGTTCTTGAAAAAGGAAGGTGCATGAAAAGAATGAAATTTTCACTAAATTGGTTTTTCATTTTTTTTTGAAAAAGGTTTTTGGGATCAGAACACCTAAAAATGGAAAAGGCATGAGCTGTGTGAAAAATCTGAAGTTTGCGCGGAAAACGGTTCCTGCGCAAAAAACATTGTGCACAGAATGAGAGGTTTTGTGTGACATGGTGGATTTTGTTCGTGGGGGTCAGTGAAGCCTATAAATAAGAGTTTAACCCCCTTATTTGACATGGATAAAGACTTAGAGAAGATCTTAGTTTTGATGTACATAAAAGTTGCATGAAAAGGGAGTTGCGCAGAAAATTTAGAGTTGTGCAGAAACTTTATGGCTACGCAGAAAAGCTAGAGTTGCATGGAAAATTACTGTTGCATGGAAAATATTTAAGTTGCGTGAAACAATTTATAGTTTCACATAAAGGGCATAGTTGTGCAAAATATTTTCCATGTGAAAAGCAAATCTTGCGTGAAAAAGTAAGATCTTGCACGCAAAGGGTAGGTGTTGCATGTAATTGTCGGTGTAAGCTAACTGCATGTTATGATTATCTGGTTCAATGGTTCAATACTTTCTAGTTAATAAATTCAGGAATTCGAAGTAAGCAGTGTCTCATGATGAACAGAGACAAAGACTTCAATACAGATCTATTGAAGCAACCATCAAGTCGATAAAATGAGTTTGACTTCTCTCAAGGCAATGAGCTAGGGGAGTCGAGGGAAGTGATTTGAGGGATGTATTGAGCTATCAATGAACCTTTTTAAAGGTATTTTTCCTAGCATAGAGTGATTGTGACCAAATATTATAATCCTAAAACTAGTAAATATTAGTGGATTTAGGTACGACCGACACACTATCAGCGTATGCTCCTACCAATGTCCCCTTTGCGGTGAACCACGTAAAAATGCTATGTCATCTCCCTACTTTCATTTGTTTGATAGATTTAACAAGTTCCTACCAATGTGGGAATAATATCCATAAATTTAAAAAGAAAAAATTTGACACCATGATTCACCCCTCCCTTCTCAGGGTGTTCTGGGGTCCTTCAGGTTGGCCAACCATTAGGGGCTCTAGTTGGGGCTACAGCGGGGGTGGTGTAAGGTGTTGTTTCACCCCAACCTAATGGAGGGGAGTACCTTCCTCATAAGTGACCACAGGAGTAGGAAGAGGTCTCTAAATCTAGGATGAGTAGATTTAGGGAGGCCCTAGGTAATAATTGGTGGTACCTTCTATATCTAACCTCTAATGCCTCCTTCCCCACACTCTAGGAGGCTTGGGTAATGATGAAAATGAACATGATGGTATGGAAGATATAGAGGAAGATGACTCTAAAACATATTGAGCTTCTAGAGGTGGGAATCATCAAGTTCACTTCCAAGGTACACTTTTGTGAAATATTTTCATACTTGGTGGTTGTGGATTCATTTTCACGTCAACATGGGGAACCCAAACTTCCTTCTGACCCAATGTGGGTGATGTTCGGTGGCAAGATAGATCCTACGAAGACCAAATCTTCTAAATAATCTGCACATAAGGTTTTAGTTTATTATAATACATAGGTCTCTAGTGATGAAGAATCTTGGGGATTATCCACTGACTAGGTGAGTCCCCAAGAGAGTGGTTAAGTAACCCCTATGGATGATATTGACTTGGTCGAGCTTCTTGAGGTAATCCTAGTTAATCACCCACATGTTTCTTCTATAACTCTCTACCCCCTCTTTTATTCAAAGTCTCTAACTAGGATTTTCCTTATAGAGGATCAAGTTGAGGATGAATAAGGGGTTCCTATCAAAGGGGATGAGGGTACCCCATCAAGTACCGGTGGGCATGCCTTAGAATTTATACCTAAGGCCACATAAAATGAAGGGCCTGATGTGGGGTTCAAAGTGGTGGTCTCAGAATCTATAGTATTCCCTATCATCTATGGGGGACCATGCCCTAGCATCCTAATATATGCATTTACCGCTAGTGAGGTAGACCTTATAGGGATATTGGTCATTATGATCCCTCGGCCTTGGGGTAAGACTAATCTCGATAAACCTAGATCTATTTTTAAACTTTCATGAAGCTTTTGAGTTTAATGCATCAATGTGTTTGTTTTTTCTTTTGTATATCCTACTCAAACAATGATGGGGGGTCTAGTTCTTTCCATCGAAGTTTCGTCTGGTGTCAAGGGATCTCTAGTTTTTGAACTCCCTATAGAAACTCTGGGACCAAGACTCACCCAAATTCTCTCCCTCTATAAGTTTTTCACCCTTACATGAGCTATGTTTTTCCAACTCATCACCATTGATCAAACTGACTAACATTATTTTTTTTCAAGAAATGATTGAGGGGGTGAGATCTCAGCAACTGACTATGGATGGGGAATCTGGGGAACCTCCCCCAATAGTTATGTCGTCTCTTAGGGATTCATTAATCCAAGTAGACCCATCCTTTGTCTCAAGAGGGAATCCTTTCATGGTTGTGGGTGATGCCTCTAGAGGGGTGGATCTCGAGACTAGCAAGGGAAGTGCTTTTGATGAAGGGTAAGATAAAGATATCCCCCTCTCGATATAAAGCCTGACCCAACCGAGATGATCTCAAAGTGTGACCCTACTGTTATTGTACTTTCGGCCTTCCTAGAATATGATCGCACACCACTTCAGGAACTAGAATACTTCATATCTGAAGTTGATGAAGATAACTTATTTTTTGGTGTAATTCATGGAGGATCATGCATTATTTCATCACCCACTCTCTAGAGGCATATATGGTGGGTTGTATTAGGCCCCTTTTCCACTGTTTGTGCAACATGGGAACCAGATGGGTGGATGCTCATGCTCTCCATGCACTATTCCACAACTACATTGATTAATGGGTGTGTAAATAGATCTAAAAATTTGATATCTCATGGAATAAGGATAAATCTAATAGAATTAGGAATCTCCATGAGGCTGATCATGAAATTAAACATTTGTAAGAGCAGGTGAACGAGCGTTTATCCTTCATCAATATGAAAGAAGATATCATATATCAATTGAAGGATCAGCTGGTGGTGGCCAAGGCTCAAGTGGAGGATGTTTTACCTCAGATATCTAAGTACCAGGATGATTATGACTGGGTGTGGATCATAACAGGTGATATTTTCCCTGTTGATGAGGAGGAGGCAGATCTTATTAGGTTGTAGTAGGTCCTTGAGGCCACATGCTAGATGATGGATGGGCTAGAGCTCTTAATCACCAAAGTAGAGCTGTAGGGGGTACTTTTTCTGAGACATAAGAGAGGATCCAGTGTGTGGATGACCCTCATAAACTACTAGAGTTTTTCTGTATGCATGGACATGTTTCTTTTGTCTCATTTTTACTACCACACTATAATAAAATTAATGATACAACCACCTATTAATCCCTAAGCCCATGTGAGTTATGATCGGTGTGAGAAAAAAGGTACAACTATGTGATTTATCATTTACATGAGAGTTTCAAGAAAATGTCAAACACTTAGGGTCTGAATTTGTTGATTGAACAATGAGAGTGTCCTGGTCGAGACGAGACATGGCTGGAGGATGGAATTCTCTAAACAGCTAATTTTATTTATCAACATGCACTAGTTCACAAATGGGGTAATTACAAGGGAATTAAATTATACCCAAACAAAAAGATTCAAGAGCATGAATTGAGACACTCAAGATTTATAACACAAAGGGGTGGTATGACGATGGAGGGTAACTATTGACCACATTCTAAACACAACACCCATTATCATTTTTTCAAGGATGGGGAAAAACAAATGAGGGTTGACCGCTAACCGTGTTTGAAACAAGATACCTATCTTAAAATTTCATAAAAATAATTTAGGGAATGTTCCTAGGATGGTATGTGAGCCAGTGTGGCATGGGACCATGTTGTCAAGGGGGGGCTCATTCTGACATGAAGGAGGATGGGGATCCAAATAGAAGGACATGAAAATCATGGAGATGAAGTGATGGAATGTTCGAATGGAATATATAACTCTTAGGATTACACTGTCGTGTCTTTAAGAATGTTGGGTAGGCATATCTATTTGAACAAAGGTCAAACTCAACTTCTAGGGGGAGCATCATCTTGGATGTTGATCAAAGTCTAAAGAACATAAATGATGCGATAGGTGACCGACACCAGAGGAAAGGGATTCTTGGGAAATATCTTAGGATACTTAATAGTTTAACTTCATGAAATGAGGTTGATGGACACATATTTTTATGTCATATGGTAAGGATAATAGGCATGCAATTTCATGTTATACAATGACAATGATGTATCAAACAGTTTAAATTCATGTGATTGGATTCATATAGTTTAACATCTTGTGACCATGATTCCAGGTTCTTAGTCTAAGGTCATAGAGTTTGGACCATGGGGTTGTGTTTCTCTAAGGGGATATGTGTGGCATAGGGTATAGGTAACACAACATGAATGAGAAGCCTAAGAGGCCCTTCTGCATAGAATATTTCAGAGACAACTAGCACACAGTCTAAGGTCATGATGCTTGGACCATAAGGTGAGTATCCCAAAAGGATATGCATAGCATGAAGGAGTGACAACCCGATATGAAATGATGTAAAAAGGGACCCAATGAAACAAAACACATTCCTAAGAGGACTGGCACACTCAGACTTGGGCTCTTAGTTTAAAGTCATAGAGTTTAGACCGTAAGGTGGAAAATAGTTTAAAAGGCTGTAATTATTATATCATTAGGATCTTAGTTTATGATCATAAAGTTTGGACCAAGGGTTCCCTAGGGTGTTTGGCATAGAATGAAAGAGAAGTAGCCCAACATGAATAGAGGGCATGTAGGTCTGTGCAACCCAAAACATTAGGGGAACATCGCAAATAGTTTAAAGTCATGATGATTTCACTTGGGATCCTAGTTTAAGGTTGTATAGTTTTGACGAATTGAAAATATTTTAAGGACATCATTCTTGGGAAATAGGGGCTTTGTGTCTCTAAATAACATGTGTGACGTGAAAGAAGGCTATCTAACATGAAAGGAGGGGCCTAGGAGGCCACCCAATTCCCCATAAAATATTCCTAAGATAGATTTCATACAATTTAAGTTCATGATGCACGGACCCTAGGGTGATCGTACATATCAACCTTCCTCGAAGGTAATTTCCTCCCAACTCCTAAGCCTATGTGAGCCTTTCTCGGTGTGAGAAACAAGGAATGATATGGAGTTCATGTTGCTTACATGGGAGAACACAATTAGGGAAAAGGTGGATGAAAATCCCACAAGGGAAATTGTGACTTTCAATACCTAGATAGTGAAAGGAGAATGACTGGTGAGCGGGAAATAATTATTGACCATTTTTGAAACACGATTTTTATACCTGAACTAGTTTGGGATGGGGTGAACAAATACGGGATCGAATGTTGACTAAGTTCGAAACACAAGAGTCACTATTTGTTACCAAAGATCCTTTAAGGAATGAACCTAGGATAGGTGTAATATAGTGTGGCATAGTAACATTGCTATTAGGGAACCCATTCATACCAAGAAGGTGATTTTTATCCAAATAGGATAAAGCATGAAGTGTAGAAGTGGAAATGGGGAATGTCCTAAAGGGAATACTGAGAGCCCTAAGAGTTATTCTACTATACGCTCAAAAGCACTAGATGAATATGCGGGTAAGAGATAATCAAGCCTACCCTAGAGGGGATAAACCCTAAAAAGATTCAATGGTAGGTTTGGGATAAGGATGAAATATTTGGGAATCACTACATATCCCATGAGGAGGGGAATCAGGACATATGTATTTCTAGGTCATGATGTGGTAGGAGACCGATGTTGGAGGGGTGACATCCTCTCGGGTGAGGATATCAATCCATATCATATTATAGGGCATCCTATTTTTGTATGGTGTAAATTTTTTAGTCATCCCATACTTATTGTATGATGCATCCCAGTTTTTTGCGGGGTAATGCAATCTTGGTCATACCATACTTATCATATGATGCATCCCAATTTTATATAGGGTAAGGTTTTTTGGTCATCTCATACTTATCATATGATGCATCCCAATTTTATACAAAGTAATATCATATTTTAACATTGTGTGTTGAGGACATTGGGCTTTGTAGTTTAAATTCATACAACTCATACTATGGTTTTTACTGGTTTAAAGTCATAGGGATCAGACCAAATAGGGGAACGGGTTTCCCAAGGAGGCTTTTGTTGTATAAAAGAGTGATAAATCAATGTGGAAGGAGGTCCAAAAAGTACCTTTACCAAAAAAATCTCGACAAAATGTACCCCAAGTCAATATCATGTCAACGGGGAAGGAAAGACTCTGTAATGAGTTGATGAACAAGGGTGGGCCTAGGATAAAATATTCAGGCATCACTATGTATTCCACAAGAATAGTAATCAATTCATACATAGTTCTAGGAACACATCATGGTAGGAGAATGGTGTCAGAAGGATCTACCCTCTTAAATAAGGATATGTACTCATCTCATATTATAATATGAGGAATACCAAATTTATAAGGGGCGCGGAAACTATTTAATGTCATGTGCTAAGGTCGTTGGTGAGTCTTTCACATTGATCTACCCATTCTTTTTCTTCCTCATGCCAAGTTACGAGGGAATATTGGTCTGATAATGGGTCAAGTAAAATGAATAAGGATTATACTTGAAGAGGAGGCTCAGGGGAATTTTGAGGTGATTAAGTGGTTGGGCCTAGAGATAGAATGTATAGGTATCACTATGTATCCCATGGGAATAGAAATCAAGACACATGTACTTCTAGATAGTGGTGGGGGAACAAGCTTGTTGAAGCACCAGGTATGAAGCAAAGCATGCAATGAGGGGTCAAAGAATCCAGATGCACATAGTTTAAGGTCATAATGCTTTGATCAGGTCTCTTAGTTTAAGGTCATAGTGATTGGATCATAAGGGTGGGTACTTAAAGGATGTTTGTGTGGTGATAAAGAGTTAAAACATGATGTTAAGGGAGCCAATGAGGCTCTACACCACAAAAAACAATCTTGAATTTAATTGCACATAGTTTAGGTTCATAAGGCTTGGACCATGGAAAAGTTATGATTCTTGGACTATTAGAAAATAGTTTCATGATGCTTAAACTTGGAGGATGTTTATCTCAAGGGTATCTATGTGGTGTGAAATAGGTAAAACCTAATGTGAAAGGATCCAAGGAGCCTCACGTACCATATGAACACCTTGAGATGAACTGCACATATTTTAAGGTCATAATGCTTGGACCATAAATTGGTCTAAGGGGCCAAAGGGTTGATAAATTTGTAGATGGGTCCAAATACAGAAGGTCTAGGAATCACTATGTATCCCATGAGGATGGTAATCAATCCACATGTAGTTTTAGAACATGTAATGGTAGGATACAAACACCACAAGTAGGGGAAATCCTTCTCTGATGAGGGAATTGAAGCATACCATGATTTTTATAGGGAATACCATGTTTAGGACATGGGGTAAGGCTATAGTTTATCATCATGTTCTGAGGACTCTTGTTTTGTTCCATCTCATATCATATGAGGCATCCAGGTTTATATGGGGTAAGAGTGTAGTTTCACGTCGTGTGCTAGGGATGTTTGTTTGATTCATCTCATATTTATATGAGGCATCCCGGTTTATATGGGGTAAGATTGTAGTTTAATTTCATGTGTTGGCGATGTTGGGAATTATATTTTAAATTCATGCAACTAGGACTATGGTTTCTATTAGTTTAAAGTCATAGAGCACAAACTATGGTTGTTGCAAATAGTTTAAGTTCACAATTCTTAGACCTTGGTTGTTGTGGATTAAGGTCGCATAGATTTGACAATTTTCAAATAGTTTAAGCTCAAAATGTATAGAATATAGGTTTGGTGTTAGTTTAAGGTCATAAATCTTGGACTATTTGAAAACATTTTAAGGTTTTACTGTCTAGACCCAGGCTCCTCATGTGAAGTACTACTTGAGAAACTAGGCATTGGTGGGAGGTGTGATACACTCTCTGTCCATGGTGACCAAAGAGTATGATCTATTGGAATATACCTTATGGATTATGTAAGATCCTTCCCACTTGGGATACAATTTTTTTGTCTTTCTACTGGGTATCATTGGAGTTTTGATATCTAGTTTCATGTTACCCAAGAAGAATAATTAGAGGAGAACCTTCTTGTTAAATACTCTTGATATCCTATTTTGGTGCCTCTTTAGGTTGTGAAAGACCTCGAGCCTATTCTATTTTAGAGCTTCCATATCACCTGGACAGACTTATGCCATTGTGTTTGGCATATGTTTGTCATATAAATCTATTCAGAGTAACTATAACTGAACCTTGATGGGAAAGACTACCTATGTTCCATATACTAGGGAGTATGGGGTCACCTGGGTGGAATTTCGAGTCATCTCCTGATATGACTAGAGGGTGTTAGAGATTTTATTAGGACAAATAATTTTTTTTTAACTCTCCATATTATACAAGATGTTATAGAGGTTCTTTTTGAGTGCCTCAATATTCCCATTTTCTTGTTCATGGTATTGATAAGTATGGTTAGACTTAATGTTGTACTTGGCATACAATTTCTTCAAGTCAAAATCACAAAAGTTAGTTTCATTTTTTGTGAGAATATCATGGGGAACTCTAAATTTGTGGATGATGTGGAGGATCACGAACTCGATCAAAAACCTAGGTTTGACTTCCTTGAGGTGAACCACTTCTACCCATTTGGAAAAGAAGTTAGTTATAGTCCAAATAAACTTTCACTAGTGAGCTGCCACTGGCGGGTATGGCCCCACAATATCAAGTCCCCATAATGCAAAGGGTCAAGTGTATTTGGTGGTGTGGAGAAGCTTTGATTTTCGATGAATAAAGTTGGCATGGATCTGACATGCATGACACATCTTGGTGAACTCAATGCAATCATGGACCATAGTGGTCCAAAATTATCCCAAACTCTAGATTTTATGGGAGAGCTTCAATCCTACTTGATGAGAGACATAGGATCCATCATAGATTTCTTGTATAACTTGAGGTGTCTCATATCCTTGTATGAAATAGAGGAGAATCCCATAAAACTTGCATCTGTAGAGGGTCTGCTTAAGGTTTGGACCACTATGAAGGGTGAACTGTGTTGAATACTGGTAGATTCACTCATGATCAGCTTGGTCTGGAGGGAGAATTCCACACTATAGATAATCAAAAAAGGGATTTTTTTTTTAATCAGTCATCTCCTCATCTATGAGGGGATTTGAAGTCCCTGACATAGAAGTACATGTATCTAGATGATTCACCTTTTTTTTCATCATCTGAGGTGGTGGGGGAGATGTCCCTCTGGTGTTCTATATGAATGAGTAGGTTATCCTAGTCAGGTTCTAAAAGAGATATGGGTAGGATTTCCAATGCATCATCTTGAACATTCTGCAACCAGGGAATATGATTCACCTCTAGTTGGGAATGTAACTAGGCCATCATCTAACATTTATGTTCCAATGGGGGTGCTAACACTTTCTTTATGATGGATTAGTCACCCTTGATCTATTTGATGACTAGTTTAGAGTCTCCCTTCACATGTAAATAGGGGACATAAATCTCGAGAGTTAGATTGAGACCAGTAATGAGGTTCTAATACTCTTCCTCATTTTTCATACATACTTTTAATAACAGGGAAGAGTATGGAAAGATGGTCTATGATAGAGTGATGAAAAAAACTCCCAATTCAACCCTGTTAAGCTTGAGTTTTTTGAGCCTTATATCATATGGGCTCTAGGAGGCATCATAAAAATCCATCTTCTAGTATGGTATGGACTGATCCACTAAGAGTATAGATTCATCTAGGAAATAAACATCCAGAGGAAACTCTTTGGGTTTGGATGTGTAGTTAATAAGTCTTCCAATGTCTAGCCTTTAATGTCCTTCTGTAGAATGAACCTGATATCGAACTACTGGAGGATTACTTCTTATCTCACTAATCATATCATCAGTATGGGGCAGTTAAGGATGTATTATATTGGTTCTTCTAGGGACACCATATGTATCTCATAATGTTGCAGATAATTTCACAACTTTTTCACTATAATAACTAGAGCAAGGCATCTCTTCTTTATGGGGGATTATCTGATATTCATGTCAAGTAGAATTAGGCTGAGATAATAGTGGTTTTTTTATTCCCTCATTATTTCTCTAGGATATAATGTTTCTAAGGGACCATTACCAAGTGTTCATGTAGAAGACCAAAGGTTTTCCTGAGTTAAGAGGCATCAGAACTGGATATTGTAGTAGGTACTTCTTAATTTCCTCAAAGGAATTTGGGTACTCC
Source organism: Viscum album (assembly GCA_963277665.1). Classification (NCBI taxonomy): domain Eukaryota; kingdom Viridiplantae; phylum Streptophyta; class Magnoliopsida; order Santalales; family Viscaceae; genus Viscum; species Viscum album. Next base: position 945,468,321 of record OY728129.1, read on the forward strand.
TTATCCCACTGGTAAATAGTTCCATTTTTCATGATCCTCTTGAATGTCTTACACTTTTCGACCAAATTTGTAATAAATCATCATATGTATGCTAAGTGGACTTAGAGTCCCTGTAACTCTTAGAGGTTTCTCAAGGGGTATTTTGTTGATGGACTTGATCTTATCTAGGTTGATATCGATGCCTCTGTATCCTATGAAGAATATGAGAAACGTCCCAAAGGTAACCTTGAATTCACACTTCAATGGATTCATCTTCAAATACCAAGTGTGGTGGATGTTGAACACTTTCTTGAGATACTTGAGATGGTCCTTATGTTGGTGGAATTTGACCACCAAATCATCCACGTAGTATTCCACCAATATGCCAAGAATTTTCTTGAATATGTGGTGAATGGGTCACTAATAAATGACTCCAACATTTTTCAAGATGAATAGAATCACTTGATAGTATAAAGTCCCTTAGGGAACCCTAAAGGCAGTGGGATCCTCATCCTCGATGTTCATCCAGGTCTGATTGTACCTGTAGTATCCATCCATGAAGAAGATGGTCTAGAACCCTATTATGGAATTAATCAATGGCTCTATCACTGGATGGGGAAAATTTTCCTTCAAACAATAGTGGTTGAGGTCTCGAAAGTTGATAAAGACTCTAATTTGGCCATTATTCTTCCTGAATGGGATGGTGTTGTATAGACATATATGGTATATACTTCCTTGATAAAGTTGTCCTTGATAAGCTTGTTAAATTTGGCCTCAACCATATCACCGTGAGAAGGATTCATCTTTCTAGGAGGATTATTAAACCCACAATGACTCTCTGGGGGGACAAGGTGATGAACGGTGACCTGAGGTTCTATCCCTGACATCTTGTCATAGATCCATGCAAATAGGATACGGTTTTATTTCAAGAAGGCCACATACTGCTTATGTTCTTTTGGGTACATGAATGTACTGATCAGTGTTTTCTGTGGATATTCCTTATACCAAGGTTCGACTGGGTTAACTCATTAGTGGTGGTGAAGACACCCTCTTCAAATGCACAAGTGGCGCCTAATAAATCCTATTCATCATTTAAGATAGGAGAATTATATGGAGGATGTAGATCTTTTGGCCCAGATGACTAAGGAATAACATCAACATCTGCTTTAGTAGATACATGGTCCTCACTAAGGGGTTCCTTCTCTATTGAGACTGTGGTGATAGAATCCATCAATCTAATCCAATCTGGTTTCTGACCATGGGGGCCCTTTTAATTTTGAAGCAATGTCAATGATTCTCTCTTTGTTGAGTTAGCCCTGCTCTTTGGAACATACAGGAATTTCATGGATTGGTGTACATGGGGAGAACCTCTCAGTACTTTATAGGATTAGTGGATTTAGGTATCAATCAGGCCTATCCAGTATAGAAGTACGAGGTAATCTGTGGATGCTCCTTTTTCTTGGAAATTTCAAAACCCTTTTTCTCATATACGATGAAACAACATCCCAACTTTGTCATTGTGGGATCTAACTAATTAATTAGTATAATGAAACTATCATTCAATTCCACCCAAGGATCGGTTACAGTAGCCATCAAATCATTGGGGTTATTTATGTGCTCCACCACATTGTTATGAATCTATTTCCCTTCCCTCTTGTAATATCCAATGTCTATATAATGGGGCTCATAGGAATCAAAGGGGGGTGAATCACCCTGGAGTACCCCTACTCGACCATTGAGGGAGTACTTGAGGAACTAGTGGTACAAAGAGGGTACCACTACATGAAAATAAAACTAGGGTCTTCCCAGCAGCGTATTGTAGGTAGTTTCCTATGATACTTCCATGAATTCGGTGCTGAATTGAGTCTTAAGAAAAAAAATTCCACATGGTTTCTATTCACTCTTATCATAACCCTAAATCATAGGGTTGGAGGGAGTCATATCTTCTTCATTGAGTCCCATCTTATGGATCATATTGGTCAGGATGAGGTTTATCCTAAAGTCAGTATCCACTAAGTAGTGGCATATCTCCACTCCGTTGAACTATCCTATGATATACAATAATTTTAATTTACCCAACATGATGACACCTTCATCTTATTTAGAAAATTAGATAATGGATCGACACACCTATTTTGTACAGTAGGCCTCGAGGGCTACTGCTTCAACCTCAAAATTGAAGGGTATTTTCAAAGCATCAACAAGGTCCACATTCATTTCCTTTGATAAGTGGAGATCCTTGAGGATAAAGATCCTTTTGGGTATACTAAAAAGATGCTTTAGTGATTCATATTTTCATATGATTGAATTTTTTTCCTACAGAGGGTCACTCTTTGAAAGGGGGTGCAGCGGATGTTGTTGGATTAACAGGTGGGGTATGAATAGTGCTAGAAATATTTCACTTATAGCTAATTGGTCTGTTCTGAACAACTATTAGCTGAATAATAGTCAGCTGAGGGCATGCCCCAGATGGACGCTGTTGATTACGATGTGGTCTTGACTGAGCTACATGGTCAACTAACACAATCAGATGCAGAGGTGTACCTGATGGCACAGACTGGGGGGCAGTTCTTGCTGAGCTTTGTAAAAAAACTTGTTTTATGGTCTCAGTAGCATGAATATACTAGTTGGAATCCCAAACCTGAGCATTTTTATGGATTACATGTCATCGGCCTTTCATTCAACAACATCGCTCGAAGTCACCTGAGGGAATTAAATGGTATTCCTCATTATCAAGCATTGTGAAGTGGTATACCAACTTGACAGAATTCATGGAGGCATACTCCTTGTCATCATCAGTAGGATAGTCTATAGATGGGTGGATTTTGGGTGAATCTCCCAATCTGGGATGCATGAAGTTAACAAGAGCGCGATATGGCTTCGGTATTAGTGGGGGGTGCTGATTTCCATTACGCCATCAGCGTCTATTCTTTCAAGACTTTGAAGGCTACAATGAAAATGTATATGTAATGGTTAGAGGAGGTGTGGAAATTGTAGGGAGCTATGGATTCCTTAATAAAGCATAGATTAGACCATGAGCACGAGTGACTACCTTACAATCCAACTGGTCATCATGATTATGTGTCTCATGGATGGGGGCATGTTTACACTCACTAGATCCCTCACTGTCACAGTTAGGGTCCACAGAGACATGAGTCACCTGCTCTGGAATATTTCCCAAATTGACTAAGCCATGATCCAATTGTTTATAGAGAAAATAATTTAATAAAAATAATTCATTGATGGGATATAAGAGGATTTTATGGTATGGGCAATGGTCAGTGTGGCTAGTGAGTCTGACCTTCTAGGGTCTCCTGCACTCTGGAAACTTAAGGATTCCATTATCGAGGGTGAAAATTAAGTATCCCAGGACTATTGAATCCTTGAAGGAATAGGTATGGTTTATTTTTTCTAATAATGGAGCCTTAGGGTCTTATCCTTGATGGGGGATCTGATCTATATTTTCTCATTGAGTCAGTTGTTCTTGGTGAGGTTGTATAGGAAGAAGCTATGCTAGGTGAGGTTGTGCTTGATAGGGCTATATTCGGCGATGATCATATAGAAAAGGATCTAGTAGATGTGATGGATTGAGGACCTCTGTATGCATAGTGGAGACTGTCTCTTATTTCATAGGTCTTCTCACAGAATCTAGAAGGGGCAATGGGTGTGACTGTTTCCTAGTCTGCTATAAGGATTTTTCCAAATGTTGGGTCTTTTTAGAGAACTCCTGAAATCCACCTGGATAGTTTAGGGTGATAAGGGTAAGGACCATATCATTCCTAACATTCCCCATGAACATCATAAGTATCTGATTCTAAAAAAACACATCTTGAGTGAGTACATGAGTCCCTTCCACTGAGTGAAAAAAGTCAGTGACACACTCATCGGGCCTCTACTTTCTTAGTATTAGGTCGGTGATGCTCTTATTGCATGTGATAGACATAAAATTATAAAGGAACTATCATCGGTGATCCTCTCAACCAGAAATAGACCCTATGGGTAGCTGACTATAGTAGACAAATGTAGGACCTTCCAGAGTCCAAAAAAAGTGTCAGATCTTGGTGGTATCTTACTGTTCTGGAGTCCCCAACATTGGGTTGCGCTTTGAAGTAAAGTGGGTAAGGTGATATAAAAGGTCACCTATACCATTGAATGGGTTAAATATGGGATTAAAAAACTTCATGGGTGCTTAAACACTATCAACCCTTGTTGAATATGGTTTTATACCAAGCGGTATTGCCACCTACTATGTCTCCAAATCCTCAAGATGGCCAGTGAGAGTAGTTATCATTTTTTCCTAATGAGTGTCTCTATCCACTAATGAATTGATAATATTATCAACTTGGGAAGCAACATGCCCTTAGTCCTGAGGTGTATAATCGTGTTGCTCAGGTGGTGTTAGTGACTCATATCTTGTCTTCTTTCCATATCCCCTAGTTTCCTCTCTAACTATATATGTGGGGCCACCAAGTTCGAACTAGGGGACAAGATGAGGAGGAATAGATTCCCTACTAGAGGAGAGACATGATGCCTTAGGGCATTGTTAATTTCTTGGAACCACTTTTTAATGAGATCAATGGTGATCCTTTTGTATTTCTTGAGCTTCTAGAGCAAGGTGGTTATTGTGGGATATGTCTCTACCTTTGGCGCAACCTCGGATGGGTCAGAAGGTTTGACATGTTTCTTGACCTCGTCGATACACTGATAGGTAGGCATAAATGTATCATTGGAAGGACTTATGAGGCTGAGTGATTGCCTCTTTTGATAGGTGAGAACACCTACCAGAGGTTCTTCTTGGTAATGTGACGCCCCTTGAGGTAGGTCTTCCCTTTCGTGGCTTATATCGGTGACCATGTTCCATTTATCCTTTGACAGGTTGGCGATGACCATATTTACCATAATGATAGGTCATACTATCAGTCCTTTTTCTTCTATAAGATATGGATGAAATGGAGGGTGACATACTTCCCCCAGCCTCTGATCTATACATGTAGAGATGCATCTTTCATGATTTAGCATAACACTATGAGGCTCTTCAAGCATGTCTGTTAGAGGGTTTGGAGGTAATTATATGACTTTGGGCACTGATCTATAGGGAGAGTTACAATATCAACCTTCCAGAATTATTTATTGATGGAATCAAGGTGCTCGTAGCTTTTTGGGTAGGTTATCTAATATTCACAGAGGCGATGATATGTCACCCAGATGATCTGGTAGAAACACACAACTTGGTCCTCCGTAAGGGACTCTGAAATGATGAATTCTAGAGTTACATGCAGCCAAAACTTCCCATGGGACCTCTTTCTCAGAGGAAGGGTCCTATTATTGGTCTCCCTAGGCCCTAATTATCATAGGCCGAGATACGGTTGGAAGCACCGATGTAGAACTACTTTGTAGATACTCTATCGAATGAGTGAGTGTCGCAAAGTTCAGATATCCATTGCACATTGGGATATCTCTGGGAGGATAAGCCATTTTCAAGACCATTTCTATGTAGGATAGGGTATTAACTACTACATCATGTGAAATAGAGGCATCATACATCTATGGATTAATGGGGCGTTTTTCATTATCTAAGGGTGTCATTCCAAACCCTAAAATCTCTCCAACTTATTGTGTGGAGGTAGAGTGGAGGTAAACTAGTGGTGATGGAGACGGGTGCACTACAAGCCCTTGGAAAGTGGCTAGAACATACTCCACCTACATGTACCTATGGAGGGATTTTTAGATCTTATGGACCTCAATTTATAGGATCATGAGCTTTAATTGTCAATCTTCTTCCTCAGACTCTGATAACTGGGGTGAAGGTTACCTCATTGAGTCATCTGTCACTTTAGAATATTAGGGGTTGATGATGACATAATGCTTCCTATTGTTTTTCCTTTGATGGCGAGTGTTTAACCTTCTACCCCAATATGGTTCTTCAGACTAGGGTATATATTTTTCATGGGGAGGACCTCTATGTTTTTTGGTGTTGGAGCAAGGAGGACCTCCACATTGGATGTCGATAAAGTGGTTAGGACCTCCTATTTGGTTGATGGGAACATGGGGGGGACCTCTATGTTGATTGATGGATCATGGATAACCTACACTTTGGTTGATGGGAACATTGGGTGGACCACCATGTTGATTGATGTAGCAGGGAGGACCTCCTCTTTGGTTGATGGGAGCATGGGGAGGACCTTTGTACTGATTTATGGAGCAGTGAGGACTACCACTTTGGTTGATGGGATCATGGGGAGAACCTCTGTGATAATTGATGGAGTGGGGAGGACCTCCTCTTTGGTTGATGGGAACATGGGGAGGACCTCTGTGATGGTTTTCCTCATCACGGTGTTGCCCATGATAGCTTCTGGTGGTGCCTGAGACTAAGAGAGTAAGGTCGGACTGACTAATAGGTAGCTAGGGTATTGATCCCATACAGGTAAAGAAAAATCCCTATTTACCTGTTGTAGGGATATAGTGGGAGACGCTGATGGTGGTAGGGTCCACAGGATCCGTAGAAGATTACCCTTGTTGGGAAGCATCCTAAGTCAGTCCCCAATGTTGGTACCAAGTGTTATGGACCAAACTTGGTGGAGTAGGGATGAAATCAACCCACTCTTCAGCCTATAGGACTAGTCAATGATAGCACTAGTGCGGGATAGTGGTATTTCACCCAAGAAAATCCCAAGTAGTGATCATGGTGTGCATGTCTCAAATATCCCCTACCTCCTCAGTGTAGGAAAGTGAGTTTTTAAAGTGCTATGGGGATAGGCTCTTGAATAAGTTCACCATCAGAATGGGGGGTGATTTCCCACTATGTAGCCCTAAAGGGTAGATGTTTTGGCAAGGTGCCAATGCCTCAAGGTCCTGGTGGTCCATGTACCTTGTGGGAATGACCCCCTATTACTTATATCAGTGCACCAGGGTGTCAATAACCCTCCTTTGGATGATCTCCGAGGGTGATATGGGGAATGGGCACCCAGCGGCTGAAGATGTGAATAATTTTGTGGTGGGAGTGTATTCATGGGGGATTACCACATTAATGTTCCCCATGACCCGATTCTTATTGGTGTGAGGTCTCTTACTTCCTATAACTTGATTACTATAAGGCACTTGGATTCATATTTCAGTATAGGTATAGTTAAAGTGATGCCCAATGCCCCAACATTGTCCAATCTTCTTAAAATGGAGGAGGGATCCATGGTAACTATTGAGAAAGTGTTGTTTTCAACAATACATAATTTTATTATTAATAAGGGGGAGATTTTTGAGAACAGTACTCTATCACTTTATGATGATTTTGATTCTCACAAATACCCTTATTTGTTATTCTAATGATTTTACTTTAAGTGTGTTTCAGGAATTTAATATTTGTTATATTCTTATTTCTGGAAGAAATATTTAAGTATTTGAACAATGAGAATAAATTGCTAAAGTATTCAGAAATCATTTTTAGAGTGTTCTGGAAACATTGTTTATACCCTATGTTGAGAAGCGTAGCGTAAGGATCGAATGCAGTGTTTACTCTATGAGATATCAGAAAAGTATGGTTAAACAACCATACGTTATTGGAAAAGTATGAAGGAACCTTATGTTTGGAAGGAATCTTACGTTTGAAAGGAACCTTACGTTTGAAAGGAACCTTACGTTTGGAGGAACCTTACGTTTGAAAGTAACCTTACGTTTAGAAGGAACCTTATGTTTGGAAAGGAACCTTACATTTGGAAAGGAACCTTACATTTGGAAAGGAACCCTACATTTGGAAGGAATATTATGTTTGAGAAATCAGAAAATTATGGAAGAAGATCATTACATAAGTATGGAATGATAAGTTTGTTTCTTAAAATTATGGTTCATCATCCTTACTTTTTTAAAGAACCATACATTTTAAAACTAAAGATAAAAGTATGGTTTATCAACCTTACTTTTATGAACAACTGTACGTTTGACTAAAAAATATGGATTATATACCGTACATTTTAGAGTTGAAGAGAAATGTTTGAGATCAACCTTACATTGTGAACCTTACATTTAGAGAATTTATGTTATTCAGTTCAACCCTACGTTTGACGATGGATGTTTAAATTATGACTTTATTAAAGAAACGGTATTTATTTAGATTATGAGGCTGATTTCAATCCAGATTAAAATATCGAATTTAAAAGTGAGTCTTTAACTAATTAAAAGCCATTTATTTGTTATTCAAAGGATCAATTTAAGAGGAGCTTTTCATGTTTAATTTTCAGGGGAGTTACGACTGCTCTGCTATTCAAACTTTTGAATATCGTGATTCTAAAGGTGACTTTTATGGATCTAAATTTGCATAAGAATTGCTCGTCATTATTATATATGTTTAAAAATATAGATGTGATATAAATAGATACAATATACAAGAACTGCTGAATGACAACGATGAATATACAAAAGAGAAAAATAGAGACAATCAAGATCTACAGATCTACTGTTACAAGAGAGACAAAGCTCTATTTTTTAAAGAAGAAGAAACATGACTAAAGATTTACTGATCTACATCGAATATATTTTTGTGAATCAACTACTGTTAAAGTTGCGAATTACATTTCAAGATCTACTACATCCGAATCAGGTCATAACTTCATTTACCTGAAGATAATCATTTATAAATACGACGATCCATCTACTGTTAATTGCATTCTGTTGAAATTGTGAAGAACAATTGGGAAAGTATTTTCACTGAACAAATACTCTTCTATTTTGAGTAATCAGATTCTCATATTAAGTTGTATATTCGGTTCTGTATATGAACCATAAGACTCTGTTTAGCCTTAATATTGTAAAGGTTTCAACTACCTGCACTCAGTTATGGAGTGTTCTATTTATAAGAGGACCAGATAGTGAAAATCACCAAGCTCGTGGAGTAGAGCGTTGGTGAAGTGGACTAGGGGCCTTCTTTTCCCTGAACCACTATACATTGTGTGTCCTATGCTATTTATTTTCCACTGTTAAATATTTGATATAAAGTTAAAAGGACAAATCACAATTATGCGAAGAAATTATAGAAGACACGATTCACCCCCCCTCTTGTGTATATTTGGTATAACCTAATCCAACAATTGGTATCAAAGGTGGAGTTTTTTTTAAAGCTATAACAAGCTAAAAGTTTTAAAGGATTGTGCTCAGATCAAGATGGATAATACAAGAGAAGGAATTTCTATGGTCTGAGCTCCATACTTCAATGGTGAGAATTATGGATACTGGAAATCAAGAATGATAATCTATTTGAAAAACCTCATATACAAAGTCTACTTAAAGATAATTGATCTTTATAAAATACCAGAGAAACCTGAAACATGGAGTGCAGCAATAAAATCTGAGTATGACATGAATTCGAAGTCTATGAATGCAATCATATGTGGTTTATGACCAGATGAGTTTAACAAACTATCTCATTTCCCAATAGTGTATGAAATTTGGGAGACAACTATGGTTGCTTATGAAGGAACTGACAATGTCAGACAGATGAGGTATGTTACTGCTAAGATAAAATTTGATACATTAAGAATGGTTGAAGGAGAAAGCATCACCCAAATGAATGGAAGATTGATAGATATTTTCAACAATATAACTGCTTTGGGAGATCCAATCAAACAAACTGATCAAGCCTTGAAAGTACTAAGAGTACTGCCAACTCAATGGAATGAAATTTCTGATGCAATCAGACAATCATCTCCTATAAAAGATTTAACAATGAGAGGGTTAATTGGAACTCTCATGATGTATGAAGCTGAGATGCAGAATGAAGCAAATGATCATAAGATACTCATCAAGAGAGAAGACACTGCCTTAAAAGTGTCATCACAAAGTAAAAGTAGAAAGATGAAGAAAAAGTAAGCAAGGGTGAAATCAGAAAGTTCTTATTCATCAAATTTAGATGAGGAACTGGATTAGATAACCATAAAATTCAGTAAGTTTTATAGAAAGAAGAAAGGTTTCAGAAAGTCTTATAAAAATGATAAAAAGGAAGTCAGATGCCATGAGTGAAAGAAACTTGGTCATATCAGACCTGATTGTCCACATTTAAAGGAAGACAAGAAGAAGAAATTCTTCAAACGAAATTATTATGAGCAGAAAGAGAAGAAGGAAATGAAAGCTACATGGAGTGTATTTGAAGACTCTAGTAGCTCATCAAAGTCAAATTTAGAAAAAGAGGAATCAAATTTGAAAGCTAATATATGCTTTATGGAAAAAAATTGATGAGGTACAATCCTGTTATTCTTCTGACTCTAGTTCTGAATCAAGTTATTCAAATGAAAAATTTGCATCCTACTGCAACATGCTTGAAGAAAAATATGATTCTTTATTTAAGAAACATAAGCATTTAAAAAATATCCACAATGATGTTTTAAATGAAAGAGAAAAAATTCTAAAACAACATCAGGAATTACTGGAAAAACATAAATCAATAAATACAAACAATATAGATCATGAAGCTAAAATAAAAACACTACAAACTAAAGTAGAAACATATAAAAGTGCAGATATTATTTTTACAAAAGGATAAAATACACTAAATGAAATTCTTGGAAAGAATGTGATTAAAAAGGGAAGATATGGAATTGGTAGTAAAGGTTAAAAACCTAAACTGTACAAGAATTACTTTGTGCCTAGTACAAAAATATTAAACTGTAACTACTGTGGAACAAAAGGACATATATTTAAGAATTGTTACTTAAGGTAATCCCAGATAAGTGGAATAAAGAAATCCTTTATCTCAAACAATTTATATGATTCTGTTGATTTTAGAAAAATAAAGTAAGTCTGGATTCTCAAATCTTTGTTGGCTAACACATCTGGACCCAATAGAATATGGGTACCAAAACAATTTGTTTAAATGACTTTGATGGAAGCGGGTGATAGAATCTGAACTGCCATATGGTATATGGACAGTAGCTTCTCCAGGAATATGAGTGGAAACTCATTGAATTTTAAATCTATAACACAAAAAGATGGAGGACTAGTGTCACAAACCAGCCCGGGTACCCTGGTAACCTGATATCTGAGCTGACCCTGACATAGCCTGAAGGGCATTCCCGATCCCCACAGGTCGGCGACTAGCACCTGGAAACGTATAACATACAAGTGGGAATGAATTTTCAACACGGATGTGGAATCAAGAGTGAAACAAACAGTATGCATAACAAAGAAACTCCACTGGGAGCATTGTACCAGAAAACAAAGAGGCACAGAAAGCCCAAAGTACTATAACCCAAGTATATAAAATAGGAAAAACCACCCCAAAGTCCCCAAGGACACAACTCACCTCGTTGAAAACTCAATAGCTGGATCCACCTCCAAGTGATCCTTTCCCCTTTCACGAACCTGGAAGAAGGAGGTCTACAAACACCCAAAGGAAAAAGTAGGGTGTGAGCCTAATCCTAGTAGGATACCACCAGAGATTCCATAACAGATTCCAAATAAAGATTATCCAAAGAAAAACTTTAAATTTTAAAGTAAACAGGTTTGTCAATAGGAAATCATATTTTAACAAATCATGCTATACATTTTCAAGTAAAGGAAAGTTCACCAAGAAAGGTTTTACAATGATGAAATACTTTTAAGACAATTGCTTAAATAAAAAAACAGTTACATAAAACAGTTTATGTAAAATCAGCAGGCATGTAAAGTAGTTCAAAAGCATTGGCAAACATTTATACATCACATATAAATATTTAGGCGAGTAACATGGTCATCTTCCAAAAGGTATGATAGTATTAATCAATTATTGGATTCCACACTCTCTATGTGAACTCAGCAAAATGTGTATACACACGTCCCTATGACACTGGCCAAAGGAGACTCATCACCAACCCATCGGGGATGTGACCCGCCGCAAGTATTTTTTAGAATGTTGTCGTATCGTAGACTGTATCCAAATAACTCACTAACTACCTAAGGATTGCATGCGCTCTTACATGATGGGCGAACTATTTTAAGAATTATTAAAATAAGATCAATCCCATTCTTCCATTTCAAAGTTCCAATTCCATTCCATTTAAAACCACAACAGGTTTTATTAAAAAACATTCCTTTTTTGCAAGATAAAACCAATGGGTTTCTATCAAAACATTTTAAGCCATTTTCACCAGTTTGAAATCCATTCAAACCCAATTCCATCATTTCACAATTTATTTCCACAATTAAAATCAACAATTCAATTGAAAACATTTTCATCAAATACATAAATTAAATTCCACAATTTAAATTATCCAATTTCCATAAACACACACACACACCAATTCAATAGAATTGGGGATTTTCCAAATTCTCATGCCAAAATCAATTAAAATATCTCAATTAAAAGGAATTGAATTAAAATAAAAAAGTGAAATAAATCAAGCAATGAAGATAATCAATTCGGCAAGTCGGTATGGAACGACCTACCTCGAAGGTTTTGACCAAAACCACAACGGTTGAAGAACACTCAAGAATCCCGGTTGATTCTCCAAAAACCCATCCTAGATCCATTCCCCTAGCAAGACCAACACCAAAACTCATCATTTTGGCATTTACACACTTAGATCTACCCATAACGGGTGTAGATATAAGAAATCAAGGGAAGAAGAGAAGTAGATCTAAGTAGGTCTAAGAAACCGATCAAGAAAGAAGAAGAACAATCACATACCTTGAGAATCCCACTTCGATTCACCAAGAGGAGCCTTTGGATCACCTCCGGAACAAAGGTAGAACCTTCTCTGACCCCAGGAGAAGACAAATCCCAAGTTAGGGTCACTTAGGAGAAAAAAAGAAGCATTTAGAGTCAAAACTTCCAAGATCCACAATTTAAGGATCTAATTTTAAGTGACCGCACAGTTTTTACGCAGGGTTTGTCAAACCATGTGCACACCGTGCGGATCTCACTGTCCAGGGTTGCTAGTCCGCACGGTTTAGTCGTACGGTTTACAAAACCGTGCGCACAACGTGCGTACCCCACTGTCTAGTGCTACTAGGTTGGCACGGTTTGATCGCACAGTTTATCAAACCGTGCACTAACCGTGCACAAGCCATTGCCTTTTTGTTTTACTTAAAATTTCACCCAAATGCACCCACAAGTAACTACTCCAAAACAGAGGCACTTAGAGATATCAAAAGTACCTGAAAACATAACGGGGTGTTACAAACTCCCCACTATAAGACATTTCTATCCCCAGAAAGCCTATGAAGAAACCTCCACGCCAAAAAGATGAGGCCACTTCTTTCTCATTAGTGCCTCCCTTTCCCACGTCTCATGAGAATCTGAACCATGCTGCCAAAGTATACGGACCAGAGGTATCGTTCTCCCATGAAGTACCTTGGTCTCAGAATCAACAATCCTGACTGGTCGTTCAGTCATAGATAAATTTGGTTCAATTTCAAGATCACTCCATCTCACAACATGAGATAGATCAGAGAGGTACTTCCGCAGCTGCGATACATGGAACACATTATGTATCGACGTCAGCTGTGGTGGTATAGCTAGACGGTAAGCAACTTTTCCCACAAGACCAACAACCTCGAAAGGTCCCACAAAATGAGGAGCAAGCTTCCCTTGCCTCCCAAGCCATCGATGACCTAACGGGGTGAAACTTTCAAGAACACCTGGTCACCAACTGAGAACTCTAAAGGTCTTTGGCTACAGTCAAAAAAAGACTTGCACAGACTTTGCACTATCAACATTCTCTGACGAATCAACTAGATCTTAGTTGTCGTCTCTTGGACCAAACTCGGTCCTACCAAAGAACTTTCACCAATCTTCGACCAACATAAGGGAGATTTACACGGACGGCCATACAATGCCTCAAAATGAGCCATTTTAATCGCAGATTGATAACTGTTGCTATAAGAAAACTCAGATAACCCCAGCTGATCATCCCAAGATCCACCAAAGTCGAGAACACAAGCACGGAGCATGTCCTCAAGGATCTGAATAGCTCTCTCTGTCTGGATATCTGACTGTGGATGGTAGGTCGTGCTCAAACAGACCTGAGATCCCAGTGCCTCTTGAAGGCCTCTAGCCCAAAAGCAAGAAGTAAACTGAGGATCCCTATCAGAGACTACTACAGATAGAACTCCGTGCAAATGAACAATTTCTTTCACATAGATATTTCCCAACTCTTCAACTTTGGTTGTATCTCGAATAGGTATAAAGTGAGCCGACTTGGTCAGTCTATCGATCACAACCTGTCACGACCCATCCTCGGGGGCCGTGCTGTGACTACCCCAAGCCCGCCTTCCATAGGCCAGGGGCTGGCGACTTGCACCAAAGGCGTAAATCCTGATAACTGGGAAGGCATTGCCTTTATAAAAGTAAACAAAACACCACAGAGTACAAGTGGAAGTAAAACACTAAGTACAAAAAATGTGCTAAAAAGTAAATGGGCCAGAATACAAACCCAACTGAAAGTACAGCTACAACTTAACGAAAGTACAACAGAAAAAGACAAAAATCTGGTAGAAAGGAAGCAGCTCCTGGGCCGTCCTCCTCGGATCCTACCTGAAGGGTAGGTACAGATAGTGTAGTTCATGGATCGTCCACCACGGATCCTACCTGAAGGGTAGGTACATATAGTCTCCACAATGATATTGCATGTCAACCTCCTCCAAGTGTCGTCTCGCCGTGAATTCCCCCTCCGGATACTGACACGTCGTGTGGTCCACCTTCGGGTACCGTCCAGTCCTCGAACACTCGGCCTCTGTAAGCGCTGCCCATTGTCTGCAACCAATACAACAAGGTGCGGACATAGCCTGTGCAGGGGTGAGTATACGATACTCAGTAGGGACCCCAAGACCCTCAAGGTCTCACTAAATCCAACAAGGATAATCACAAAGAAGGATCTCAATAGATAACCTTTACTTAGGTATAAGCCCATACTTATACCTAAGTTATCAAGTAACCCATCTCAATCATGAGGAAACACAAAGGTTATGAAATCAATGGATAACCACTACCTAGTTATATGCTCATACATATACCTAAGTTATCAAGTGATCCATCTCAATCTTGAGGTAAACACAAAGGTCAAAGACTCAGCTCAAACCAGGATTTTCATTATCGAAACCGTAACTGCTGAAGAGCCCCGTCTCTGGAGTGTACAGTGGTCCTGTCAAGACTTCGAGGTACTGCTCACTAACCTAAGACTGTTGAGGTACTCCTCCTGTTGAGTACTGCAGGCCAGCCACCAAAACACAATAGTGCTTCTTGTCGGGGTATGCCACCCAAACACAGTAGTGCACACCCCCTAACAGCCTGCAGAGGTACTCTCTGGACGAGTACCATGGGTCTGCACTGTCACATAGGTACTGCTCCATCTGCCATGGGTCTCCACCCAAAAAAAGTAGTGCTTCGTCCAGTGGGCTAGTCGACTCACTCCAAGTCGATCCGGTCAAGCAGTCATTAGGTCTTAGTCGGCTACACGGTCTTCGTACTCCGCACGCTCGTCTTTGGGAGGGTCCGCTCCACGAGCTACAGGTCGATACTCCAAGTATCTCAAAGTCCCAGGAAGAAGTATCTCAAAGGACCGCCTCTTCATAAGGGTCTCAACGCAATAGACGGCGCGTCAATCGGACGCCCGGTCTATGAGTTATTAGCCTTTTCGTCCCCGGGGCCCGATTGGTTTTGTGTGCGAACCAACCCGGCCGTATCTCAACTGTACCCAGAACTCTCATAGGGTATACTCATAGGGACCATTTCTCCACTTGATCACCAACGCCGCTGATGGTTCGTCAAACGGACGTCCAGTCTGAAAGTTATCAGCTTTTTTGTTCCATGGGCCCGGTTGGATTTCGGATACAATCCAACCCGACCACTATCCAAAAGCGTCCAAACCATGGGTGAAGTATTCCAAAACTTTCATCTCATCAAGAGGAATCCAACAAAGTCTATGGCATGTCAATCGGACATCTGGAGCTCAAGATATAAGTGTTTCCGCTCTGAGGGCCCGGTTAGTTTCGTATCCGAACCAACCTGGCCGAACCCAAAGTTCTCTGAAACCTTGATTGTAATATACTAAAACTACTGTCTCGATCCAAGGATCACTACGCAACCGACGGTGCGTCGATCAGAGGTCTGTAGCCCAAGTTATGGGCAAAAGACCGAAAGAGGTCCGGAAGTGGGGGTTTCGGGCCCGGGCCGACCCGGGTCCGGGTCCGGCCCGCTTGGGCGCGGCCCGGCCCGGCTGGTGCAGCCCGGCCTGGCGGTCCGGTCTGGCCACACGGCGCACTGGCTCACCGGCCAGGAGGCTCGGCTGAACCGGGCGAGCGTTGAGACGCGGGGGGGGGGGGGGGGGGGGGGGGGGGGGGCTGCCCCCCGCTTGCTTCGCTAACTGCGGCCCCGCGTGGGGCCGCCCCTTGCCACCGGACGCGGCTGAGCACCGCGTCCCGCCTCTCCGGTCCCGCGCAGTCGTGGGACCTGTGACCCTCCCCCGCGGCGCGCCGGCGGTATTTTCCGCGGACCACCGGACACGCTCCGGTGGTCCATTTTGCTCACCGCCTTCGCCAATGGTCCTCCCAGGACCCGACCTTCACTGCGGAGGCTTCAAAACGCCATTGAGGCCCGCCTCATCATCGTCTATCGATCCGCAATTTGACAACAAATTGCAGAGTCTTCGAATTTCTCCCGCGGCCCCGACTCCGGCTGCGTTTTTGTTCGACCTCAACGGCGCGGCGTGACAACGCCGCGCTTCTTCGCCGCGTTCTTTCTCATGTCAGCGCGGTGTCGTTGCACCGTGCCGCCTTTGTTTATGCCACAACGAATCAAAACAACAAAGGGGGAGGAGAGTCATCCGTGTTCATGCAGTCTGACCTCCTCCCGTTAAGTTGGTATCAAGCGGCCCAAAAGACGAAGAACAACAAGTATTTTTCACGAACAAAAGAAAACAACCCAAACAGTTTTTCCCGCAATTTAATATTCCCAACCCACAAAAGAAATCATTCACGGATCAACTTGAGGATGATTTGATCCGAGTTCTTTGTTTTAAAAGGAAGGAACCATGGGAATATAGACTTACACAAAAATTAACCCCTACCTCAACGTTGTCGTCGAATGAGAGTTCGTCGCGGAATTAACCGTCGCGGAAGAAGAGGATCGTCGCGGAAGATAAGGATCGTCGCGAAAGAAAACATCACAAAAGGAACGTCGTTGGCGTCGCAGTATACGGTGTTGCATAGTCGATCTCTGAGGATTCAGCATTCTTGTCAACCTTCGTCGGAGGTCGGCGTTCTTCGCGTTCTTCGTCGAAGAAGAAGAACTTCAAGCCCCTTATCCTTTCTCCCAAAATCTTCTCAACGCAACAAGACCAACTAAATAAAATAAGTGGTGTCTTATTTTATTTACACACAAACCAACACTTGAAATTCAAAAAGAAAAGAAACAATCAATTAATTGAGGGGTTTAAAACCGCCCAATTAATAGAGGCGTTTATTAAAAAGTTTAAACGGAATAATTGACTTCGTTTAATAAGGGGGTGCGGGTGCATTACTTAAGAATAAAAGAAATGGTGGGGCTTGTGTGGGACCCACCCCACCTTAATCCTCTCAAAGGTAGTTATCAACAAGTGGTTCCCACCCCTAACTCCCTTACATAGGTTATAACCACATAAGAGAGAGGAAAAGTGTTGTGACACAAGACTTAATCCACTTAACAAGAAAATAAAATATAATTGTAAAACAATTATATTATTATCCCTCACTTTAATTAAACAACCCATCCCGAGAAATCGAAACTCCAGATAGGGGTCTTCTTAAGCAATTATCGGCGCTGCGATTCTATCGGTGCCCTCGGATTTCTATTCCGAGCACCGGTTCAAAAGTTAGAAAAACCCGCTCGTTCGTTCACTAAACGTACCTGAGATAAACTTTAGAAAATGATTCCAGGCACACCGGGCCTTAGAATCAGGCACTGTTAGAAACTGCGTTCTTGTAAAATCCCAAATAAAATTAAGAAAAAATTTCCCTTGAATTTTACGGGTCTCTACATTACTCCCACCTCATGGCTTTACATCCTCGTAAATCTTTAACACAAACTAGGGTCAAAAAAGCGGTAAACCACCTGGTGCAACTGAGGTGGATGGGTCAAGCGGTAAACCACCTCGCCTATCCAGCTGAGAACCTAGAAAGGCCAATTGAACCTTGGAGATAACATGTCACCTCGGCCACATCTTCGTAAACCTCATCGAGGTGAGACTCGTATAAAGACGTGATCGTCATCCTAAAACTCTAGAGGTCTCCAATTCCTGTTAGAACTGAAACTCAAAACGACTGCTGTCATGAGGGTAAGGTTGACCAACTCAAGAGTGATCGGTTGCACCCTTCTGTGCATGAGTTTATCATGTGTTGTCTAGGGTTTCCTTTTCGCCTACCAAGGAAAACCCATCCCGACGTCATAGTTAAACCACATCATTTTTTCCTAATACCGTCAATTTGTGTATGAACTGTGATTCCCCAGTCCATACTCAACCAATGTCGTAAGGCCTCAATGATACCACCAAGAGATTCCAACCAAAACTCTCACCTCGAGGGTCTGAACACACCGTCGGCGTAAGTGTGATGATTGAGTCTTCTCCCAAGGTATCTCCAAATGTGAGGGTCAAGTCTACGGCTTACCAGAAACTCTAGTTCTGAGATAAGATTTGTGGAAGGAAGGAATGATTCCTATCAACGTCTAATACTACGGTAGCTAATAGTGAACACAGACTGTCCCTCGAATCATTCTTAGAGCCATTGGGTCACTCTCCCTGACTGCATGTAGCTACTCTCTTCCCCTGACCTCCAGCTCCCTGAGCCTGGCGGGGACAACTAAGGCGGGTGGTTGTAGCATGTTAAAACGTACACCACCTCATGCTGCTCTCCTAGCTCTGCCTCCATGTATGCTGCTCCGCAGACTCATCTCTCCTTTAAGCTTCCTCTTATTGAAACATTTAACATGCACGAGTCTCTAAGACTAGCACCGGTTTCCTGTTTATTACTGCACTGTGCAGTCTTCATCCGCTCCTGGATGATCTGCACCTTCTTTGCCTACGATCTAAAAGAGCTGATAAAATTTCTCCTTAGCCGAAAAGAGAAACTCGGTCTCATCCCCTGGATGAACCATACCCATTGCCTAATACAGTCAATCCTAACATGAATGATGTATTCATGCCATGGATGACGTTGTAAGTCCTCGACGTAACTACCAAGAGATCCAACTACCACTCTCGCCTCTAAGGGTCGAGTCACACTGTCAGCATCAGTGTGAGGTCACTGGGTCTCCTCCAGTAGAAATCTCGAAAGTGAGGGTCAAGTCAACAGTCTTAACCGGGACTACTCAGTATCAACCAAACAAAAGGACAGGAAAGCAAACATCATAAGATAAGTGTGTTTTATTATTGCAGCTCATAGTACAAAGATACAAATACAACAGCAATATGGAACTAGAAGTACAAGGGATGTATCCACTAGTTATGCCCCTGTCCACCTGCTCCCGGAGCTCTACTGCCTTGTCCACTTCCCAGCTGTTGCTCAAGCACCTATCATTGCTTCTGCCTCGGTGGATCCTCCAAATCCTGCGGATCAACTGTGCGAGGAGTCGGACAGTCACGTGCCAGGTGACCTTTCCTGCCGCATTCATAACACTTCCTGCTCCTCGTACGGTTGGCTCTGGTCCTCTTGGACCTCTGCATCATCTGTCTACTGCCCACAGATGACTCGGCTACTGATCGAAAATCCTGCGGCAAAGGCAGCACCTCCTGTACACGCTTGGGGTGTAGAGCTAATGGCACAAACTACACCCTGAAGAAGATCTCGAAGTCTTCCCATGTGAAGGTCATACCGTCGGAAAATTAGAACAAGTGGCTCCACCACCTGTCTGCTGCTTCCTGAAGAAGGCTGGCAGAAAAGATCACCATGAAGTCTGCGGGTGTCCCCACTAGCCTGAAGACTCTCACCACAGCCTCCAGCAAATCCTCAGCCGCCTTCGGGTCCGTCTCTCCCCGGAACCTGGGTGGCCTCTGGTGCTGGAACTTGTGCATCGCGCTCAAGTGGAGTGCATCGCCTACTTATGGGGCTGGTGGCATCAGTGGCCCAACGTATGTTAGTACCGCTGGTGCCTCCGCTGGTGCCTCTACTGCAAGAGGGACCTGTACTGAAGCCTCATCGCTCGGCAGGCTGTCAGTACGCACATCCCTCTAGGATCTAGCTAGTCGTTCGTGAAAAGGCATCTTGAAAGAAACATACGTGACACGGTCAAACGATTATACCTGGTGAGCTGACCTGGTTTGAGCTGACTTTTAAAAACTTCTGGAAACACACACGCAATCAGTGTTTTCATGCACAAAGTCGGAAATCAGTTGTCAGGGTCTTGGTGTATGGATACGTCGGCCGCCCGCACCAACACTGGACTCCCTGAACTGAAAACCACACTCGGTACCCTTAACACTATTGCTTCACAGAAATAAAACATCAGAGTTATAAGTTCTACGGTAGAACCGACTCCTCCGATACAAATTTGTCACGACCCGTCCTCAGGGCCCGTGTCGTGACTACCCCAAGCCCGCCTTCCATAGGCTAGGGGCTGGCGACTAGCACCAAAGGCGTAAATCCTGAAAATTGGGAAGGCATTGACTTTATAAAAGTAAACAAAACACCACAGAGTACAAGCAGAAGTAAAACACTAAGTACAAAAGAATGTGCTGAAAAGTAAATGGGCCAGAATACAAACCCAACTGAAAGTACAACTGCAACTAAATGAAAGTACAACAGAAAAAGACAAATAGCTGGTAGAAAGGAAGCAGCTCCTGGGTCGTCCTCCTCGGATCCTACCTGAAGGGTAGGTACAAATAGCGCAACTCCTAGATCGTCCACCAAGGATCCTACCTAAAGGGTAGGTACAGATAGCCTCCACAACGCTCTCACCCATCAACCTCCTCCGAGTGTCATCTCGCCATGAAGTCCCCCTCCGGATACTGTTGTGTGGTCCACCTCCGGGTACCGTCCAGTCCTCGAACACTCGGCCTCTGTCAGCGCTGCCCATCGTCTGCAACCAACACAACAAGGTGTGGGCATAGCCTGTGCAGGGGTGAGTATACGATACTCAGCAGGGACCCCGAGACCCTCAAGGTCTCACTAAATCCAACAAGGATAATCACAAAGTAGGATCTCAACAGATAAAATTTACTTAGGTATAAGCCCATACTTATACCTAAGTTATCAAGTAACCCATCTCAATCATGAGGAAACACAAAGGTTATGAAATCAATGGATAACCACTACCCAGGTATATGCCCATACATATACCTAAGTTATCAAGTGACCCATCTCAATCTTGAGGTAAACACAAAGGTCATAGACTCAGCTCAAACCAGGATTTTCATTACCGAAACTGTAACTATTGAAGTGCCCCATCTATGGAGTGTAAAGTGGTCCTGTCATGGCTCCGAGGTACTGCTCACTAACCTAAGACTGCTGAGGTATTTCTCCTATCGAGTACCGCGGGCCAGCCACCGAAACATAGTAGTGCTTCCCGCCGGGGTATGCCACCCAAACACAGTAGTGCACACCCCCTAACAGCCTGCAGAGGTACTCTCCAGACGAGTACCGTGAGTCTGCACTGTCACACAGGTAGTGCTCTGTCCACCATGGGTCTTCACCCAAACAAAGTAGTTCTCCGTCCACTGGGCTAGTCGACTCACTCCAAGTCGATTCGGTCAAGAAGTCGTTAGGTCTCAGTCGGCTACACAGTCTTCGTACTCCGCACGCTCGTCTCTGGGAGGATCCGCTCCACGAGCTACAGGTCGATACTCCAAGTATCTCAAAGTCCCACGAAGAAGTATCTCAAAGGACCTCCTCATCATAGGGGTCTCAACGCAACAGACGGCGCGTCAATCAGACGTCCGGTCTGTGAGTTATTAGCCTTTTCGTCCCCGGGGCCTGGTTGGTTTCATGTGCGAACCAACCCGGCCGTATCTCAACTGTACCCCGAACTCTCATAGGGTATACTCATAGGGACCATTTCTCCATTGATCACCAACGCCACTGACGGTTCGTCAAACGGACATCCAGTCTGAAAGTTATCAGCTTTTCCGTTCCAGGGGCCCGATTGGATTTCGGATACAATCCAACCCGGACACTATCCAACTACGTCCAAACCACGGTAGAAGTATACCAAAAGTTCCATCTCATCAAGAGGAATCCAACAAAGTCTATGGCACGTCAATCTGATGTCTGGAGCTCAAGATATAAGTGTTTCCGCTCCGAGGGCCCGGTTGGTTTCGTATCTGAACCAACCCGGCCGAACCCAGAGTTCTCCGAAACCTTGAGTGTAATATACCGAAACGACAGTCTCAATCCAAGGATTGATACGCAACCGACGATGTGTCGATCGGAGGTCGGTAGCCCAAGTTATGGGCAATAGACCGAAATAGGTCTGGAAGTGGGGGTTTCGGGTCCGGGACGACCCGGCCCGAGACCCCCTGGGTCGGCCCAAACCGGGTTGACCCGAACCGGGTCCGAGTCTGGCCTGATTGGGCGCGGCCCGGCCCGGCTGGTGCGGCCCGGCCTGGTGGTCCGATCTGGCCGCGCGGCGCGCTGGCTCACCGGCCAGGAGGCTCAGCCGAACCGGCCGAGCGTTGAGACGCGGGGGGGCGCTGCCCCCCGCTTGCTTCGCTAACTGTAGCCCCGCGTGGGGCCACCCCTTGCCACCGAAAGTGGACGAGTGTCGCGTCCCGCCTCTCCGGTCCCGCGTGGTCGCGGGACCTGCGGCCTGCCGCCGCGGCGGCCCTCCCCGGCGGCGCGCCGGGCGCCGCCGCCGGCACCGGCCATATTTTCTGCGGACCATCGGACGCACTCCGGTGGTCCATTTTGCTTGCAGCCTTCGCCAATGGTCCTCCCGGGACCCGACCTTCACTACGGAGGCTTCAAAATGCCATTGCGGCCTGCCTCATCATCGTCCTTCGATCCTCACTTCGAAAACAAACTGTGAAGTCTTCAAATTGCTCCTGTGGCCCCGACTCCGGCCGCGGTTTTGTTCGGCCTCAACGGCGCCGCGCTTCTTCGCCACGTTCTTTCTCGTGTCCGCTCGGTGTCATTGCAGCGTGCCGCCTTTGTTCATGCCGCAGCGAATCAAAAAAACAAAGGGGGAGGAGAGTCGGCCGTGTTCGTGGGGTCCGACCTCCTCCCGTTAAGTTGGTATCAAGCGGCCCAAAAGATGAAGAACAATAAGGATTTTTCACGAACAAAAGAAAACAACCCAAACAGTTTTTCCCGCAATTTAATATTCCCAATCCGCAAAAGAAATCATTCGCGGATCAACTTGAGGATGAGTTGATCCGATTTATTTGTTTTAAAAGGAAGGAACCATGGGAATATAGACTTACACAAAAATTGACCCCCTACCTCAACGTTGTCGTCGAACGAGATTTCATCGCGGAATTAACCGTCGTGGAAGAAGAGGATCGTCGTGGAAGAGAAGGATCGTCGTGGAAGAAAGCTTCATGGAAGGAACGTCGTTGGCGTCGCGGTATACGGCGTCATGTAGTTGATCTCCAAGGATTCGGCATTCTTGTCGACCTTCGTCGGAGGTCGGCGTTCTTCGCGTTCTTCGCGTTCTTCGCGTTCTTCGCGTTCTTCGCGTTCTTCGCGTTCTTCGTCGAAGAAGAAGAACTTCAAGCCCCTTAGGCTTTCTCCCAAAATCCTCTCAACGCAACAAGACCAACTAAATAAAATAATTGGTGTCTTATTTTATTTACACATAGACCAACGCTTGAAATTCAAAAAGAAAAGAAACGGTCAATTAATTGAGGGGTTTAAAACCGCCCAATTAATAGAGGCGTTTATTAAAAAGTTTAAACGCATGATTTGACATCGTTTAATAGGGGGGTGTGGGTGTGTTACTTAAGAAGAAAAGAAACGGTGGGGCTCGTGTGGGACCCACCCCACCTTAATCCTCTAAAAGGTAGTTATCAACAAGTGGGTCCCACCCCTAACTCCCTTACATAGGTTATAACCACATAAGAGAGAGGAAAAGTGTTGTGACACAACACTTAATCCACTTAACAAGAAAAGAAAATATAATTGTTAAACAATTATATTATTATCCCTCACTTTAATTGAACAACCCATCCCGAGAAAACACAACTCCAGAAAGGGGTCTTCTTAAGCAATTATTAGCGTTGCAATTCCATCGGTACCCTTGGATTTCTATTCCGAGCACCGGTTCAAAAGTTAGAAAAACATGCTCGTTCGTTCACTGAACGTACCCGAGCTAAACTTCAGAAAATGATTCCAGGCACACCGGATCTCGGAATCAGGTGCCGTCAGAAACTGCGTTCTTGTAAAATCCCAAAGAAAATTAAGAAAAAATTTCCCTTGAATTTTACAGGTCTCTACACAACCCATATCGCATTCTTATTCCTCTGGGTTTGAGGTAACCTAACCACAAAGTCCATTGAGATTTCATCCCACTTCCATGTAGGGACTGGAAGTGGTTGAAGCAAACCCGAAGGTTTCTGGTGCTTGGCTTTCACCTGCTGGAATGTATAGCAACGAGATACAAACTCAGAAATGTCTCGCCTCATACCTGGCCACCAGAACTGTCGCTGCATATCATAGAACATCTTCGTGGTCCCCGGGTGCACATCCCACTGAAAGTTATGGCAATCCCTCATCACATCCTTCCTTGACGATAACGGCACAACGTAACGGTTTTGATAACATAGAACACCCTCTTTGGAGAACGACCACAAGGTGTCGGTCTCCCCACCATAAAGAGAGTCCCTATTGCCACAAAATTCATTATCCATTTTTTGTTTCTAAATAATTAACTCGAGGAGAGTAGAAGTCAACTAAACACTGGCTAAAGAAACTTCATTCCCCTTCCACTGAACTCCAATATGCAACTGAGCAAAAAGAGCCATCAAACTCTACTCTTCTGAAGATTCTTTTACAGCCTGTGATGGATTTTTCCTGCTTAACGCATCTGCAACTATATTCCCTTTCCTCGGGGTGTAGGCAATGTCAAAGTCAAAAGATTTCAGGTACTCCACCCAATGCCTTTGGCAGAGATTCAAATATTTTTTAGAGAAGATATAACTCAAGCTCTTGTGGTCTGAATACATAGTAAACCTTTCTCCATAAAGGTAATGTCTCCAACACTTAAGTTCATGCATTACAGCTGCAAGTTCAAGGTCATGGGTAGGATATTTCTTCTCATGAGGCTTAAGATGATGAGATCCATAGGCAACAACATGATTACCTTGCATAAGGACACATCTCAAACTTGAACCCGATGCATCACAGAAGACCACATAACCTGCCCCAGCCTCAGGAAGAGTTAACACTGGCACAGTAGTCAAAAGACTCTTTAGCTCAACAAAAGAACTCTGACATTTTTCATTCCAGGAAAACTTCACTCCCTTTTGAGTCAGAGCAGTCATTGGAGAAGCTAACTTTAAAAAGTCTTTAACAAATCGACGATAATATCCTGCTAAGCCCAAGAAGATATGAATCTCGAAAACATTTCATGGTTGTTCCCTAGTCATAACATCCTTCACCTTCTCAAGATCAACTGATATTCCTTGCTCTGACACCACATGTCCCAAGAATTTCACTTCCCGGATCCATAAATTGCACTTTGAAAGCTTGGTATAAAGACGGTGATTTATTAAAAGACCCATAATTTTTCTCAGATGAAGCACATGATCCTCCTCATACTTGGAGTATACAAGGATTTAATCCACAAAGACTACCACAAAAGTATCCAGATACTCATGGAAAACTTGATTCATCAAGGCCATAAAAACTGCAGGAGCATTTGTTAGGCCGAAGGGCATAACAAGGTACTCATAATGGCCATACCTACTTAGAAAGGCGGTTTTCTGAATGTCATATTCCTTTATCCTCAACTGATGGTAACCAGATCGAAGATCAATTTTTGAAAACCACTTTTCCCCTTTCAATTGGTCAAACAAATCATCAATTTGTGGTAATGAATACTTATTCTTTATCGTAACTCGATTGAGATTTCAATAATCAAAACATAAGCATAGAGAACCATCGCCCTTCTTGGCGAAGAGAACTGGTGTTTCCCAAGGTGACACACTCGAGCATATAAAACCTTTCTCAAGAAGATCGTCCAACTGAGACTTCAGTTCTTTTAATTCGCCTGGATCCATTCTATAAGAAGGGATAGAAACTGGTTGAGTACCAGGCATTAACTCAATTGAAAAATCGATCTCCCTTACTGGTGGCATACCAGAGAAGTCAGAAGGAAACACGTCTGGAAACTCAGTAACAATTGGAGGAAGATCACCACTCACTGGATCTTTCTATATATCAAAAGCAATCACTGATATAATTTTCCCCAACTCTGGATAAGAAGGTCCGGCTCTGCCTGGCCTGGGGTCCCATTCTCCTTGAAAAACAAGAGGCAAACCACTAGGTGTAGTAAGGTAGACCCATAGAAGGTGACAATCAATCCAGGATTTATTGGCGATGAGCCAATCCATCCCAAATATGACGTCAAAAGATTTCATGTCGAGAACCAAAAAGTCCCAAACAAGCTCAACATCTGATAGAAAGAAAATGCAAGCAGGACTACGGAGACCCTTCTCTCTCACCGTACCAAGAGGTGTAGTAATATCCATCGCACAAGCCAAAAGTTTCATGGGTATATTAAGTAGATTAACAATATGAGTTGAAATAAAAGAGTGAGATGCACTAGTATCGAAAAGTGATGTCACTAAGGATGAAGCTATAGTGATGGTACCTCTCACAGTCGCAGGACCTTCTTTAGCTACCTCTGGCGATTCTTCCACTGCATGAAGAAGCTTCATTCCTGATGCCTGTGGCTGGAACCTTTTAGCATGTGAAGAATTTGATTGCCCCGTAGTTTCTGGAGGTGTTGATGATCCTGTTCCACTACGTGGAGTAGATAAGTGATGGCAGAATCTCTATAAGTCCCCCAAATGTCTGCAAAAGCTACAGTTCTTGGGTGCCTCAGTGCAAACCCTCTTAGAATGCCCCATCTTTCCACACTGATAGAAAGTAAAAGAAGCCCCTCCTAGTGTTACCGGAGGTCTAGAATGACTCTGATGTCGAGAAATACCATATGAGACGTCACGCTTCTATTTCCCTTTAAAGGGACCAACACTGTCACAAGAAGGAAAAGAAACTCCCTTCAACCCTGACTTCCCTGCCAGGTCCATCTCAACCATCATCGCCTTATCCAACACATCGGCATAAGTGGGAAACTTCAATAAGAAAACTTGAGAATGAATATCTGATTGAAGCCCCAACTCAAATCATCAAGACTTCATCCTCTCATTAGATAAAATTTTAGGAGCAAACTGTACCAACTCAGCAAAGCGATTTGAGTACTCAGTCACGTTTTTTTTTTGCCTGCTCAAGCTTGAAAAACTCCACAACCTTGGCCAACACCATTGATTCTGGATAGAACTGATCAGTGAAAAGAACCCTAAAGTATTTCCACTCCAAACCCTCGTTTTTTCCTACCGCCACCATCGTGTCCCACCATCTCCTACTTGGTCCCTCCAACACGAAGGTGGAACACTTCACCTTGATCACTTCAGGTGTCTCCAAGAACCCAAACAGATGTTCAATCTTACTCAACCATTCCTCAGCATGTTGAGGGTCATTGGAGCCTTTGAAAACGGGTGGCTTCTGGCATAGGAACTCTTGATAATGACTTAGAAGAATATCACTTTGAGGATCTAAAGATGGAGTCTGGATAGGGACTGAAGGTGGTTCTTGTCCTAGAGCTTGGACAGTGTGAACGATCACCTCAACCAGACTCGGATCCACAATAGGTCTCGCTTGTTGAGGTTCAGCAGCAGCCTATTTTTGGATCTGATTCCCACGTCTTTTTGGAGGCATGATGCTATACAACACCAGAAAAGATAGAGATTAAGATACCAACTGGACAACAAGGAAAACTACTCTTAAAATAAGGAATAAACAAGATTTGGATTCCACTCTATCCAAATAAAAACAGGGAAAATACTAGAACTAATCCACAAGTCGCATTTCCTTAACTATCCCTGGTGACTTAAGGTTCATTACGGTGAGAGATGTCCAGAAACTCAATCACAACTACCTCCTAAGTCCCGACAAGGAAACTCAAATTCATACTGTCATCAAGGCAAGATGTTCAACAAACCTCCCTTTGATACCAATTTGTCACGAACCAGCCCGGGTACCCTAATAACCCGATATTCGAGCCAGCCCTGACATAGCCCGAAGGGCGTTCCCGATCCCCATGGTTCGGCGACAGGCACCTGGCATCGTACAACATACAAGTGGGAACGAATTTTTCACATGGACGCGAAAGTAAGAGTGAAACAAACAGTATGCATAACAAAGAAACTCCACTGGGAGCATTGTACCGGAAAACAAAGAGGCACAGAAAGCCCAAATTACTACAACCCAAGTACATAAAACAGGAAAAACCACCCCAAAGTCCCCAAGGACACAAATCACCACATTGAAAACTCAACAGCTGGATCCACCTCCAAGTGATCCTTTCCCCTTGCACGAACCTAGAAGAAGGAGGTCTACAAACACCCGAAGGCAAAAGTATGGTGTGAGCCTAAGCCCAGTAGGATACCACCAGAGATTCCATAATAGATTCCAAATAAAGATTATCCAAAGAAAAACTTTAAATTTTAAAGTAAACAGGTTTGGCAATAGGAAATAATATTTTAACAAATCATGCTATACATTTTCAAGTAAAGGAAAGTTCACCAAGAAAGGTTTTACAATGATGAAATACTTTTAAGGAAATGGCTTAAATAAAAAATAGTTACATAAAACAGTTTATGTAAAATCAAAAGGCATGTAAAGTAGTTCAAAAGCATTGGAAAACATTTATACATCACATATAAATATTTAGGCGAGCAACATGGTCATCTGCCAAAAGGTACGATAGTATTTATCAGTTATGGGATTCCACACTCTCTATGTGAACTCAGAAAAATTTGTATACACACGTCCCTATGACACTGGACAAATGAGACTCTTCACCAACCCATCAGGGATTTGACCCGCCGCAAGTATGTTTTAGAACGTTGTCGTATCGTAGAGTGTATCCAAATAACTCACTAAATACCTAAGGCTTTCATGCGCTCTTACATGATGGGAGAAATATTTTAAGAATTCTTAAAATACGATCAATCCCATTCTTCCATTTCAAAGTTCCAATTCTATTCTATTTAAAACCACAACTGGTTTTATTCAAAAACATGACTTTTTCGCAAGATAAAACCAATGGGTTCCTATCAAAACATTTTAAGCCATTTTCACCTGTTTTAAATCCATTCAAAACCAATTCCATAATTTCCCAATTTATTTCCACAATTGAAATCAACAATTCGATTGAAAACATTTCCATCAAATACATAACTTAAATTCCACAATTTAAATTATCCAATTTCCATAAACACACACACACCCCAATTCAATGGAATTGGGGGGTTTCCAAATTCTCATGCCAAAATCAATTCAAATATCTCAATTCAAAGGAATAGAATTAAAATCAACAAGTGAAATAAATCAAGAAATGAATAAAATCAATTCAGAAAGTCAGGATGGAACCACCTACCTCGAAGGTTTTGACCAAAACCACAGCGGTTGAAGAACACTCAAGAATCCCGATTGATTCTCTAAAAACCCGTCCTAGATCCCTTCCCCTAGAAATACCACAACCAAAACTCATCATTTTGGCATTTACACACTTAGATCTACCCATAACGGGCTTAGATATAAGAAATCAAGGGAAGAGGGGAAGTAGATCTAAGTAGATCTAAGAAACCGATCAAGAAAGAAGAAGAACGATCACATACCTTGAGAATCCCACTTCAATTCACCAAGAGGAGCCTTTGGATCACCTCCAGAACAAAGGGAGAACCTTCTCTGACCCCAGGAGAATACAAATCCTGAGTTAGGGCCACTTAGGAGGAAAAATGAAGCATTTAGAGGAAAAACAGCCGAGATCCGCAATTTAAGGATCTAATTTTAAGTGATTGCACGGTTTGTCCGCACAGTTTGTCTAACCGTGCGCACACCGTGTGGATCTCACTGTCCAGGGTTGCTGGTCCACATGGTTTAGTCGCATGTTTTACCAAACTATGCGCACACCGTGTGTACCCCACTGTCCAGTGCTACTAGGTTTGCACGGTTTGATTGCACAGTTTATCGAACCGTGCGCTAATCGTGCACAAGCCATTGCCTTTTATTTTACTTAAAATTTTACCCAAACGCACCCCCAAGTCACTACTCCAAAACAGAGGCACTTAGAGACATCAAAAGTACCTGAAAACTTAACGGTATGTTACAACTAGTCACATTTGGTGACAATTCCAATGGTAATATTATTGGCATTGGAACAGTTGGAGATCCAGAAACTGTATCAATCAACAAACTACTCTATATACAAGGATTAAAACACAATCTGATAAGTATCTCTCAACTCTGTGATGATGTTTATATTGTTGATTTTTCTAACAAATGTTTTTATGTTTTCAAATATAAATTTCTTAAATTTAGATCACTCATAATTGATAATGTGTATACCCTAGATTTAAATTCCTTGTGTAAATAACAAGTAAACAACTTAACTGCTAAGATAAATGAATCATGTATCTGGCATAGAAGACTTGGACATTGTAATATATATACTTTACATAAGTTATCTAAGAAATAGTTTATTTTTGATTTTCCTAGCCTCAAGTTTGAAAGTGATAGATTTAGTGATGCATGTCAACTTAGAAAGCAGCACAAATCATCCTTCAAATCAGTTAACAAAATTGCTACATCTAAACCTCTAGAACTTATCCATATGGATTTTTTTGGACCTTCAAGGGTATCAAGCTTGGATGGTAAATTATATGTATATGTTTTAGTTGATGACTATTCTAGATTTACTTGGATTTTCCTTCTAAAAAATAAAAATGAAGCTTTTACAATATTTGAAAGTTTTTGCAAAGCTGTTCAAAATGAAAAAGATTTTAAAATAATTTCATTAAGAAGTGATCATGGTGGAGAATTTGAGAATCTAGAATTCAATTCATTTTGCTTAAATATGGGTATTAAACACACCTTATATGCACCAAGAACACCTTAATAAAATGAAATTGTTGAAAGAAGAAATATGACTATTCAATAAATGGCTAGGACTATGCTAAATGAATACAGTCTTCCTACCTATTTTTAGGAAGAAGCTATAAGTACAGCCTGCTATATAATGAATAGAGTTTTAATTAGACCATTTTTCAAAAATACACCCTATGAAATCAGGAATAATAAAAAACATAAAGTAAATTACTTTAAAGTTTTTGGATGCAAGGTTTACATCTTAAACACCAAGGACAATCTTGGTAAGTTTGATCCAAAATCCGATGAAGGCATTTTCTTAGGATATTCTTCTACTTCCAAAGCTTATAGAATTTTTAATAAAAAGTCAAGGATTGTTGAAGAATCGGTTCATGTGAAATTTTATGAATCTGATCCCTTTGAGAAAAGGAACGACCAAATTGATGAATCTGACTCTAATGATAACATGAGACTTGAGAACTTGAAAAATGATTTTGAAAAAGATATAAATGAAATTCAGTCTAGTCTAGAAGAACATGACACTGAAGAACCTATAAGTGTACTACCTAGACAATCAAGAACCCTAAAGAATCACCCTTTAGAAACTGTAATAGGAAACTTAGACACAAGAATAAAAACTATAAGGAACATAGGAAATCTTGTTGAGTTTTCTACCTTTTTATCCTAATTAGAACCTAAGACTATAAAAGAAGCCTTAGTTGATGAAAGTTGGATGATAAAAATGAAAAAAGAATTAAACCAGTTCAAAATAAATGAAGTTTGAAAATTAGTTGAAAGACCACAGAATTATCCAGTAATAGAAACGAAATGGGTCTTTAGAAATAAACAAGATGATCAAAGAATAATAACTAGGAATAAAGCAAGACTAGTAGCTAAAGGATATAATCAAGAAGAAGGTATAGATTATGATGTGACCTTTGCACCTGTAGCTATATTAGAATCCATTAGAATCCTTTTAGCCTATGCATCTCATATGAACTTTAAATTATTTCAGATGGATGTTAAGTCTTCCTTTTTAAATGGTTATTTATTAGAGGAAGTTTATGTTGAGCAACCTCCTGGTTTTTAAAATCCATAAAAACAAGATTTTGTTTTTAAACTTACTAAATATCTTAGCAAGAACCCAGAGCTTGGTATGAAAGATTAAGTTATTTTCTTTTAAAAAATGATTTTACTATTGGAATGGTAGATCCAACACTATTTAAGAAAACTGTTAATTAAGTATTTTATTAGTTCAAATTTATGTTGATGATGTAATTTTTGGTTCAACAAATAAAACTCTTTGTCATGATTTTTCAAATTTAATGAAAAAATAATTTAAAATGACTATGATGGAAGAATTAAATTTCTTTTTAGGACTTCAAATTTTTCAAAAAGATTTTGAATCAAAGAAAATAAATTACCGATTTACTAAAGAAATTTGGACTTGAAAATAGCAAGACA
This sequence comes from Viscum album, assembly GCA_963277665.1. Lineage (NCBI taxonomy): Eukaryota > Viridiplantae > Streptophyta > Magnoliopsida > Santalales > Viscaceae > Viscum > Viscum album. Next base: position 945,500,838 of record OY728129.1, read on the forward strand.
TATACGACTCCTATGTGTACTAATATAAAACTTTATTGGGATGAAACTGAGAAATCAGTTGACAATAAGTTATATAGAGGTATGATTGGTAGTTTATTATATCTTGCTTCTATCAGGCTAGATATAATGTATCCAGTATGTCTTTGTGAAAGATTTCAATCAAATCCTAAATAATCCCATTTAGTTACTGTTAAAAGAATTTTTAGATATTTAAAAGGAACTATTTTTCAATCTCTTCTCGATCCAAAAACATCTGATTTTAATTTAATTTCATATTTAGATGCAGACTTTGGAAGTTGTAGATTAGATCGAAAAAGCACCTCAGGAACTTGTCTCTTTTTAGGAAAATCCTTAGTATCATGGTCTAATAAGAAACAACACTCAGTTGCCCTATCAACAGCTGAGGCAGAATATGTATCTGTTGGCAGTTGATGTGCACAAGTTTTGTGGATGAAAAACACTCCTATGAATTTTGGACTAAGTTTTAATAGTACACCTATTTTATGTGATAATACAAGTGCTATAAATATTTCAAAAAATCCTATTAATCATTATAGGACTAAGCATATTGATATTAGACATCACTTTTTAAGAGACCATGTTCTTAAAAAGGATATATTTTTAGAATTTGTGAATACATAAATTCAATTAGATGATATTTTTACTAAATCAATTCCCACTGCAAGGTTTGATTTTATTAAGAGAGGGTTAGGTTTATTTAATTTTAAGTAGTTTTTTTTTATTTTTTTTATTACAGCTTTTTTTGTTTAAAATAGTTTAGTTGTTTGTTTTTCAAATAGTACATTTTTTACTTTATGTATTTATTTACTTTTTCCACGTGCGATTTTAATTTATTTTAAAATTTAAGAAATGATTAATATGTACATAATGACATGGGAATCAAGGATGTCAGAAACCGCTTCGAATTCCAAACCCATTCATTTTCTCAAAACCCTTCGCAACCTTGAAAAATTGTATCGCTCTTCTCTCTCGTACCTGGACCTTTGAAACCCTAGTCCATTCGAACCTTCAGATATTTACGACAGAAATGTCCAAGACCAAGAGAACCGATGAGAGAAAGACCAGCACTGCGAAGAGGCAGCGCTCGGATGGGAGAAAGATTTTGTAAGGAAAAGTCATATATCTGGAATGGCTCTATCAGACGAACCTGATGCTAAAGCAATCCCTAGCCTTTCATAATTTAGAACAGGCGTTTAATGGAGATTATAAATAGTTTCTATATGAGGTAAAACTTTGTCATTTCTTTAAGTTGGTATAGTTTAGTCTGGGAAATTATGAGGATTCAATAATCACTAAGATTGAGTATTGATATTTTTCAATCTCATCTGTGAAAATTGCAAAAATTCTAAACTTCCCTCATGAGGGAGTTTATCATTTTTATTTGAAAAATATTGGCGATAGTGTACATAAATCTGAATATATTATGTCATTTCTATTTGGATCAACTAATATCAAGAAGATGTTTGTGAAGGACTTGGAACCGGACCAGAAGATATTGGTTAAGTTTGTGCAAACTGGTATTGCACCTAAGATGTCTGAAATGGAAAATATTCTTTATCCAGATATGTATTTAATGTTTTTGCTGCTAAGTGATATCAAATTGAACTTTCTGAGATACATGGTGAGGTATCTCAGTTACTGTTTCCAACCAGAGGCAAGAATGAATTTTTATCCTTTTGGAAGGTTCATCTCAAAGATCATGTTTAAGAAAGATATGATAAGACTGGTGGATGATCAGGTGAGATGCCACCATAGTAATATCTTCAATGTTGGTTCTTTGTGAAAAATTGGATATTTCTGGGGCACAATCAAAGGCAAGCTACTGCCTGTAGGAGTAAAAGACGATGAAGAAAGTGCTCAGGCCCAAACAGCAAAATCAAAGGAAGGACAAGCTAAATCAAGAGTTAGTGTTGTGTCAAGAAGAATTGGGTTTGAGGCTATGGATGCATCTGAAGAAAGAAGTCAGGAAGGACTTCAATTCAAAAGGACCAAGAATCCTAATCCTGTTGAAGAGTTTGTTGTAACTTCAAATGTTTTAACATCTCACTATGACAAAATGCGGATTTAGCAGTGGTTTTTTTCGTTTCCAGGTGGTTTAAACCGCCGATAAATCGATTGGCAACGGTTTTGAAAAATCACCGCTAAATTGTGTGTCGGGAAACTATTCGCGGTGGTTTTCAAAACCGTCGTAAAACGTTTAGTGGCGGTTTTTTAGCGGCTGTTTTTTTATTTTATTTTTTTTTTGAATTTTTTTTTATTTATTTTATTATTTATTTTAATATTTTATTTATTTATTTTATTTATTTATTTATTTCGTATTTATTTCGTATTTATTTCGTATTTATTTCGTATTTATTTTATTTATTTCGTATTTATTTTATTTATTTTATGTATTTATTTATTTATTTCGTATTTTATTTATTTATTTCGTATTTATTTTTTTAATTCATATTACTTTATTTACTTTATCCATGCATGCATGCGCATGCCCATGTACATGCCCATGCCCATGCCCATGCAATATAAAGAAATACTGCGTTTGGTGAGATTTGAACCCCTAACCTCTTGCATATTTTCCAAAGACTTTACCACCCCAGCAAGCTCGTCATGTGGTTAATAAACAGAATTTAATATACTTATATATACTAATTGAAAAAACAAATAATACAGAACTAATAAATATAAACTCAATAATAATTAAATAATAAGAAATAATCAAAAATTAATAACCGATAATTAATAATTAATAATTATTGATTTATTAGTTATTTATTGAGTTATTTATTATTATTTACTGTTTATTATAATAAATAATAAATAAATTATAATAATATTTACATAAATTATAAAATTATGAAAATAAAATAATAAAATAATAAAATTACGAAATTAAAAGAATAAATAATAAATAATAAATAATAAATAATAAATAATAAATAATAAATAATTAATAATTAATAATTAATAATTAATAATTAATAATTAATAATTAATAATTAATAAAAAAATAAATAACAAATAATAAACGATAAACAATAAATAATAATAAACAAATAATAAATATTAGATATTAAATAAGAAATAATAAATAATAAATAATAAATAATAAACAATAAACAATAAATAATAATAAATAATAAATAACATATAATAAATAATAAATGATAAATAAATAATAATAATAATAATAATAATAAATAACACATAATAAATAATTATAAATAAATAATATAATAATAAATAATAAATAATAAATAATAATAAATAATAAATAATAAATAATAAACAATAAAAAATAAAAAATAAAAAATAATAAACAATAAATAATAATAAATAACAAATAATAAATAACAATAAATAATAAATAATAATAAACAAATAATAAATAATAAATATGAAATAATGAATAATAAATAATAAATAATAAATAAAAATAACAAATAACAAATAAGAAATAAGAAATAAGAAATTATAAATTATAAATAATAAAGAACAAATAACAAATAATAATAAATAATAAATAATAAATAATAAATAGTAATAAATAATAAATAATAAATAATAAATAATAAACAATAAATAATAATAAATAATAAATAATAAATAATAAATAATAAATAATAAATAATAAATAATAAACAATAAATTATAATAAAGAACAAATAATAAATAATAATAAATAATTAATAATAAATAATAAATAATAATAAATAATAAATAATAAACAATAATAAATAATAAATAATAAATAATAAATAATAAATAATAATGATAAATAACACATAATTAATAATTATAATTAAATAAATAATAAATGATAAATGATAAATAATAAACAACAATTAATAATAGATAATAATAAATATATAATAAATAATAAATAATAAATAATAAATAATAAATAATAATAGTAATAAATAATAATAATAATAAATAATAAATAATAAATAATAAATAATAAATAATAAATAATAATAATAATTAATAACACATAATTAATAATTATAAATAATAAATAATATATAATAGATAATAAACAATAAACAATAATAAATAAATAATAATATATAATATATAATATATAATATATAATATATAATATATAATATATAATATATAATATATGAACCACATGAAAAAGTATGAAAAGGCGTGATATGGGATGAAAAATCATGAAAACGCAAGAAAACGGATGGAGAAGCATGAAGAAGGAAGCATTAGAAAGCATGAGAACGCAAGAAAACTCATAAAAGCTCTGGAAACCCCCTTAAGAATTCAACATAATCTTCATAATAACACACACAAAACCATTGATAAAGATAACAAGTCATAGAAAACCAAATAAACAGTAATAAATGGAGCAATCGTTAAAACCCGTCAAAACAGTCATAAAGTGACAAAAACATTGGACTCTCATTAACGGAGATAACTTATGATCTGAGAGTCCATTTCAGATCCATGACCAGTCAAATCAAAGACCCTAAAATGATCTTCAAGCTGATAGGTGAAAGATACCGAATGGACCGGCGGATCGGAAGTTACGACCATTTAAAAAACTGACGGGGAACGGGTGCTAGAAACGAGGCATCGAAAAACATAACAAACATGATACCTACTAAAAAGGCCATAACTTATGATCCATGATTCCATGTGGGTGTCGCGACTAGTCAAACTAAAGCTCATGGAATGAACTACGATCTGGCAGGCGGAGGAGTCCAAACTGACATGCGGATCAAAAGTTAGGTCCGTTTAAAGACAAGTTCGACGGGACACCGGTGATGGAAACGAGGTTTCGGAGGCCTTCAGAGGGGTTTTTGGGGTCGAAAAACATGACAGAAGCTTGCTTGTGTTGAACCAGTGCATAGCTCTCTTTGCTGGCTTTGATTTGATATATGGTAGATCTCAAACGGACACTCGGAACGAAAGTTATGGCCGTTTGAAGTTGGAGAACTTTTTTCAACTTTCTTATAACTCTCATATCTTCCACACCTTAGACCGCCTCATGGTTTTGATTATACATGCCTCTAGATCTCTTCATGAGATTCGATTTGACTGGTCGTGGCACTCCAACGGATTCCTGGATCAAAAGTTATCGTCATTTTAGTGATTTCGGGGTTTCTCAGGGTTTTTTTTTATTTTTGTTCCTTTCATTTCGTGGTGGTTTTACCCAAACTTCCACTATTTCATGGTGGTTTTTTAAAAATCGCCGTTAATCCTCGAAAAAAATTTAAAAAAAATTAACACATTTCGCGGCGGTTTTTAAACCGCCGCAAAACGCCCGATTTCCTGTAGTGTCTGGTGATCTCTTAAGCTATAAGTTTGTGAGAGAAGCTGCAGTTGAAGAGAAGCTACAGTTGAAGAGATGCTGCAGTTGAAGAGATGCTACAGGGAGCAGTTTCTCAGGATAAGGTGACTCCTCCTACAGAGTAAGAAATTTTGGCTCAGGAAGTGACAGAAACAGAGGGTCAAACATAAAATATAACTAAGACAGTGCCTGGTGAAGGAGAAGCAGTGGCCCAAACTCAAATTGATCAAGTAGAAGTTGATCAAGAAAATACTGTTTTGGAAAATCCAGTGATAGAGGAAGAACATGCAGATGATTCTCATGAGGAGCAACCTCCAGCACCTAGAAACTAGGAAGATAATGATTCTGAGATTCATACTGAGGTATTGAATGGGGATTTTTTTGTGGATGAATATGGGAAAGGCTTGGAGGAAAAATCTATTGAGAAACTAGTAAAGGGAGGGGATGATGAGAGATTAGATGTTGAATCCTTGCCACTAGTTTTTTTGCATCAAGTTGAAGCCAAAAATGAGAATCAAGAACATGGTGCCTCTGATTCAGTAAATGCAGATATGGAGGAACTGAACAGAAAGTTGGGTGAAGTTGAAAAGGAGAATGCTACTCTACGGAGAGCATTAGAAAAGGAACATTTAAATTTTCAAAGGCTAAAATCAAGTACTGTTTCTAAACAATAAGTTGAAAGTTTTAATAAGGAAATGTTAAATTAAGTTGCAAAGTTAAAATCAGATATGGTTATGAAGACAGATTTAATAGAGTTTAGATCTTTCATGGATCAACAGTTTGCATCTGTTAGAACCAGTGAGGCCATTACATCAGGTACTTCACCATATTTAATCAGAAGATTTCAGGCTATTACAGTGGTCTTGGAGAATATGAATGCCAGACTGTAGGACTTATAGTGCAACAGTACTCCTTTTTCAGTGTTGTTAGATAATCATAAGTTTCTATTTGATCAGTTGAATTCAAGTGAACCAGGAATTAGAACTGTGTTGAATTAGTTCATAGACAAGTTGACTCTTTTTATGAAGAAGGAACAAAGGCTTCATGAGTTTTTCAAAGTGAATCTGATTAAAGATATTCATTTGACTTAGGAAATCAGAGGTCTAATTATCCAGTTGGGAGATGGATTGATGAGAATATTGAGGGAACAATTAGCAGAGATCAAGGCAATAGTTTAGAGGAGATGAACCCTATCTCACACCCTTACGCAATCCTGATTCCTGTTGTTTTTCATTACTGTACTTATAATTCTATTTGAAATGAAATATATTTACATCTCATTTTCATGTGTTTTAATTTGTTTTACTATATTGTATATGATAGAAATGCCAGTAATCCATATTCACATATTGATAAACAGTTTATAATAGAATTTACTTAAGTTCAGTGCTACATTAAAATGTGTTATATTCCTTATTCTATCATTCATTTTGATATCACAAAAAGGGGGAGAAATTAGGATAAACACAACATTTTATTTTAATAAATTTTAATTTATTTAAGTTTTTACTTTAATATTTTTAATCAAAAGGGTGGGAGAAATGTTGAATATTATCTTAATCCTTTAAGGGGGAGAAATTAAGTTAAACCTAACATTTTTTTTAAGTTTTTTTTTACTTTTTATGACTTTGTATTTTTATTAGAATAATTTTGTTTAAATTAAATATTGTATTTATCTTTGAGAAATTAAAAACAATATGTAATTAATTTTGTAAGTTAATTTCATTGGTTATTTTATGGGTTTTGTGATCATCAAAAAGGGGTAGATTTTTGAGCAAGTTTTGTTTTCAACAATACATAATTTTATTATTAATAAGGGGGAGATTGTTGAGAACAATACTCTATCTCTTTATGATGATTTTGATGCTCACAAATACCCTTATTTGTTATTCTAATGATTTTACTTTAAGTGTATTTCAGGAATTTAATATTTTTTATATTCTTATTTTTGGAAAAAAATAATTAAGTATTTTAACAGAAAGAATAAATTTATAAAGTATTCAGAAATCATTGTTAGCATGTTCTGGAAACACTATTCATACCCTATGTTGAGAAGCGTAGCGTAAGGATGGAATGTAGTGTTTACTCTATGAGATATCAGAAAATTATGGTTAAACAACCATACATTATTGGCAAAGTATGGAGGAACCTTAAGTTTGGAAGGAATATTACATTTGAAATGAACCTTACATTTGAAAGGAACCTTACGTTTGGAGGAACCTTACATTTGAAAGGAACCTTACGTTTGGAAGGAACCTTACATTTGGAAAGGAACCGTACGTTTGGAAAGAAACCTTAAATTTGGAAAGGCACCCTATGTTTGGAAGGAATCTTACATTTGAGAAATCAGCAAAGTATGGAAGAAGATCATTACGTAAGTATGGAATTATAAGTTTGATTCTTAAATGTATGGTTCAACAACCTTACTTTTGTAAACAACCATACATTTGAAAGCTTAAGATAAAAGTATGGTTCATCAACCTTACTTTTATGAACAACTGTACATTTGATTGAAAAGTATGAATTATATACCATATGTTTGAGAGTTGAAGAGAAACATTTGAGATCAACCTTATGTTGTGAACCTTATGTTCACAGAATGTATGCTATGCAGTTCAACCCTGCGTTTGATGACGGATGTCTAAATTACGACTTTATTAAAGCAATGATATTTATGCGGATTAGCAGGCTGATTTCAAGCTCGATTAAAAGCCCGAATTTAAATCTAGTCTTTGACTGATTCAAAGCCATTTATTTGTGATTTAAAAGATCAATTTAAGAGGAGCTTTTAATGATGGATTTTCAGGGGAGTTACGACTACTCTGCTATTGAAACTTTTGAATATCGTGATTCTAAGGGAAACTTTTATGGATCTAAATTTGCAGAATAAGTGCTCTTTGTTATTATATATATTTAAAAAATATATATGTGATATACAGAGATACAATATACAAGAACTGATGAATGATAATGACGAATATACCAAAGATAAAAATAGATACAATCAAGATCTACAGATTTGTTGTTACGAATAGTGACAAAGCTCTGTTTTCTGAAGAAGAAGAAGAAGAAACATGACTGAAGATTTACTGATCTACATCAAATATTGTTTTTTGAATCAACTACTGTTAAAGTTGCGAATGACATTTCAAGATCTACTACATCCGGATCGGCTCAGAACTTATTTTACCCGAAGATCATCATTTCTAAATATGATGATCCATCTACTGTTAATTGCATTCTATTGCAATTGTAAAGAACAACTGGGAAAGTATTTTCATTGAACAAATACTCTTCTATTTTGAGTAACCATCTTCTCGTACTAAGTTGTGTATTTGGTTCTGTGTATGAACCAGAAGGCTCTGTTTAGACTTCAGATTGTAAAGGTGTCAACTTCCTAGACTCAGTTGTGGAGTGGTCTGTTGATAAGAGGAACAGATAGTGAAAATCACCAAGCTCATGGAGTAGAGCATTGGTGAAGTGGACTAGGGGCCTTCTGTTCCCCAAACCACTATACATCGTGCATCCTGTTCTATTTATTTTCCACTGCTAAATATTTGATATAAAGTTAAAAGGAAAAATCACTGTTATGTGAAGAAATTATAGAATACATGATTCAACCCCCTATTTTGTATATTTGGTATAACTTTATCCAACAGTGACAATTTCATAGACTGAGGATGTCCAATGTTAACTGCCCCAATCCACGTGTGAGTTTCATTCTAGGCCCACCATTTTCTTGGTTGGGCCTAATGCTGAATGTATAGATCTGTTGACATGAAAATATGTGGATTCCCCAAACACTACTAGTCCTCATGCTTAAGGAGAAGACTTTAATTTCAGGTTCACTATTTTTGTTTCTAACACTTTCTCCAAGGTCAGCGCGTCACATGTGTTTATTTTCCCCTCATTCCCACTTTTCAAAGGAAAGTGGCTTCTATCACTCTTGTCAGCAATGTATTCTCTTTGATCGAAACAGGATGATGAGATTTTGGTTCTTCATTACATATATTCCTCCTTAAGGCTTATTGCCTATTCTAGGTCTCCCTCAAATATTTAATTCATGTTTGTGGAACTCATTCCTGGTGTCATCTCAAGGTGGACGTCGGTTAATTACACTACTTATGTCTCAATAGGGAAACAACCTTTAGTTATGGTGAGTAGTCACATTGGTCACATATGGAGCATGTATGTACATTGGGTATATTGTTAAACTATAAATTCTTCCTATTTTTTAGGCCATCTTGTGTTTGAGGTATCTTAATCATGGAACCCATGGTATCCCATGTTGGGTATGTGGTAGTTGATTCCATGGGCGTATGACTTCCATGACTTTTTACCTCAGTCATCCCATGTTTATTGCATGGGGTAGGTATTATGGACGTGGTCATAACTTTAACATATTGTGGATACATATGGTTCATAGGTTTAACGTCTTTTGGGAATAGGACATGCATAGGTTTAACGTCTTGCAGGTACAAGTTGGTCACAAGTTTAACGTCTTACAGGGAGAGGTTGGGTGCAGGTTTAAGGTCTTGTGGGGACAGGTTGGGAATAGGTTTAACATATTATGGGGATAGTATGAGCATAGGTTTAAACTCTTGTGTGTATAGTATGGGCTTAGTTTTAACATCTTGTAGGGACATGTTGTTCATAGGTTTAACGTCTTTTGAGGACAGGTTGGGCATAGTTTTAACATCTTTCAGGGTCCTAAGTTTAACATCTAGTAGGGACTGGATGAGAACAAGTTTAACATCTTGTGGGGATAGGTTGGGAGTAGTTTTAAAATCTTATAGTGAAATTTTGGGCATATGTTTAATATATTATGGGGATAGGTTGGGTGAGGGTTTAAAGTCTTTCATGGATAGGATGGGTGTAGATTTAACATCTTGCAAGGACAGGTTGGGAACAGGTTTAACATATTGCAGGGATAGGATGGGCACAATTTTAAAATCTTATAGGGATAAGATGGAAATATAATGTGTCCCTATGAGGGAATATTTCACACTTGGATGATGGTCAAGATTGAACCTTGGTGAGGTATCATATGTACCTTGTTTAAGATATAGGGATAAAAACCCACATATTGTGATGTCACAATTTAAGATCATGTGATAGGACTGGTCCATGTAGTTTAACATCATGTAGTAAGGACATTCATATTGTGGAAGGAGCGCTAATGAGGGATGGTGTGAGGCTTATGCATGGAAGCTACCCGGGTGCTTCTAGGGAATAAGGATGACACATTTAAAGCTTACGCATAGAATATGCCCACTGTAAGAGGATCACTCTTGGGGAGATGATGTGGGGATTAATCATCAAAGTTTCCCATTGCAATGGGGTCACTCTATGGTGGGGAAGAGGGTGACATCCCATGATAGTTGTACATGTGGTATCATGTGTTCATTTCACATGGTAAGACTATAGTTTAATGTCATGTTATGGGGATTTTGTTGTATAGTTTAACGTCATATGACAAGGATATGGATCTAGGAAGTTTTATATCATGAAACTCATATTTTTTTGGGTCTTACACCTCGAGGGGGATTGTGCCAAGGTGGGAGGAAGATTCATCATAAGGAATCCTCACTGATACACACTACTACAAATATGGATTTTATCAGCGCTAAAAACAGCCATTAACAGCGCTAGAAAAAGCGCTATTAATGCCGGCGAAGATAAAGGGGGGTCCCTTTTATCATCGCTCCAAAAAGCGCTGATAAAGACCCCTTTTATCAGCGCTAAAAAAAGTGCTGATAAAAAAAATACTGCCAATCTCAGGGGGGGCTTTTTACAGCGCTTGATCCCCCCTTTATCAGTGCTTTCCCGCACCTCCAGCGCCCACCCGTACTGCCTACACCCTTTATCAGTGTTATCCCTTTAAATCACCCTTGTGCGCACACCCCGTGCCTCCACCCGGATTTGATCTCGAGACCTTCGCCCTGCGCACCTAAAGCCTTTGTCACTACCCTATATTGATTTTTTTCTCTTATTCATGATATATCTATTTATTTATATATATATTTAATTATATTTATTTTTATAGTAATATATATTTATATTAATATATATAGTTATATTAATATATATATATATATAGTTATATTAATATATATATATAGTTATATTAATATATACATATAGTTATATTAATATATATATATATATAGTTATATTAATATATGTATAGTTATATTAATATATAGTAGTTATATAAATATTCATATATTGGTATTTTAAATGAAATGGATATTAGTTATTATTTAGATAAAGCTAATATATTTTATATGTAAATATTTTTAATTATTTATTTAAAAAATTTAATTTTTAGGTGTGAATATAAAAAATATGTACATATAGTTATATATTTGATTATAAATAATAGTGCATTATAAAAAAGGATGAAATTTCAAATACATAATATCAATATGAATGTAATACCTTGGAATAAATTCAGTCCCCATCAAAAAAATCCAATAATTCCCCCTTAAATGAGGCTGAAAATCCACAAAATGTTAAAAAATATGGGTACCCCGACTAAAAACTCATTTTTGGAGGCCTTCTAGGCCTCTTTTGGCCTCGAAAAACACTTTACGGGGGTTCCCCCAATCACAACGACGTAGAGATCGTTTCAGGCTTTGATTTGATATATGGTAGAGCTCAAACGGACACTCGGATCAAAAGTTATGGCCGTTTGAAGTTCGAGTTGTGTTTTCAACATATTTTGGATCTTTTTTTAATTTTTTTTTATTTTTTAGTCTTCAAATTGTTATTAAATGACTATTACTCCAAAATAATTAGAAAATTATTAATTAAAAATATTTTTTTTAATTTTTTTATAAGCCATTTTCACTAAATATATTATATATTAAGTATAATAAGTGTAAATGTACATTTATACTTATCTAAAATATATTTAAAAATTATATATTATATTTATATCAATATAACTATATAACTATATTTATATATTAATATATTTTTTAAAAAAAAATTTGAAGTCGACCCTTTATCAGCGCTTTTCAAAAAAGTGCTGATAAAGCCCCCCCCTTTATCAGCGCTACTAAACAAGCGCTGATAAAGGGGGTCCCTTTATCAGTGCTAAAAAAAGGGCTGATAAAGGGGTACTTTTATCAGCTCTTTTTTAGCGCTGATAACGGCACCCTTTATCAGCGCTTTTTCGTTAGCGCTGATAAAGGGGTGGCGCTAGCCTTGCCCAGTTTTGTGGTAGTGACAGGTGCACAGTTTCCCTTGATGATGCCACCTTTAGGGCTTACATGACCACCACTCATGCACCTATGGGTGGTACATGGAATTGGAACTATCATCGAGGAGTGAAAATTAGGAGGCCTAATTTTAGGGTACCTATGCTTAAGAGAAATAGGCATTAGGGTGCCTATTATTAGAATAAAAAGGCAGAATAATGGTTGCATTGGAAGCATAGGGAACATCGGGCGTGGGACTATAAAGTTGTTGTGTGAAACTTTATTGTGTTACATGAAAAAGATACGTGAGAAAGGGGCTCTAGCACGAGGAAAACCCATGGATTTAGGAGGCATAGTTGTGCATGAGATTTGGAGTTATACATAAGTCAGGGTTAGGTGAAGGCAGCTTCTCTTTGTGTGAACCTGACCATCCTGAAGAGGTGTTGTGTAAGGATCACTCTACTATAAGCGAATTCATGATTCTCCCCATAGGAGGTCTGTCACACAAATTCTATATGTTTGAGGATCCATAATCTTTGGTGTTGTGCATAATAATGGAAGAGAGGTGGTTGCATGAATGAGAGTGTCGCTTTATCTTTTAGAGCCTTTTTCAAGGTGAGGTGAGGTTCAATTTATAGTTGAAATCCTCAACCTGGGTCATGAAACTTTATTAGGAAGGAAATTGGGTTGCATGCACTTTCATCCTTTGATGTTGGGGCATGTCCATGCAACCTGTTGGATCGTGAGTCAGCTTTCTCACGCAATCGGATGGTTGTGCGATGGGTTGCGTGCAAAGAACTATTTTTTCATGCTCATACCTTGGGGTTTTAGAGGCTTACTCACACAACATGTGAGATTTTACATCACCTTTCACATAAAACTAAAAATATTCTGCGCAAACATCCCTTTTTGCATGCACGAGTCTTGTGAATCATTTCAAACATAGGAGAATCTGTGGAACTCGACATCACCTTTGGCATGTAAGAACTTTGTGTGTGGAACTAAATATTTTTGTAAAATATTTTAAACTTGATTGAAACCCACTCCTTGGCACTGGAATGATACTTATAGGCGGGTTGCATGTTCAGTTCATCCAAAACTGGTTGTTTTCAGGTGCAAGACAAGTATTCTACACCATTGAGATGACTAGTTTGGGATATGTCTAACACTGAGAGGGGGGTGAATCAGTGTTGGGGACTTTTTAAACCAATTCCAACGTTTATCCATGTTCCTCTTGACCTATTAGGATCTTGATTCTCTTATTCTCTTTTCCCTATTGCATGCTATAATAGAAATCAGTAAAAATATGCACATGATATTTTTACAAGGTTCACCACTCAATAAGAGTAGCTACATCCTTGCCATGCATGGTTATGACCACTGTATGGATTCTCCATTATAATGTGATATGCTTTTATAATGGAGTGCCTAAGAAAACAATCCTCTAGCCAGTGTGAGTCCCTACACTTTAGAGGGGGGTGGAAAACAATCCTCTTCCCTGGAATAGTGATAGCCTAGTCCAACTTGCAGCCTCTAGCTAGTTCTTTATACTGCCTATGGAGACAGTCTTCTTCCTTATTCATAAGGCAGGTTCTGCTCTTGATCTATTTTAGTGCTCTTCACTTGATTGCTTACAAAGTAGTAGGAAAGCAATTATCTTCTTTCTTTCTCTTCTTCTCTAGTGCAAAATCCAACTGCACTAGTTCTTCTTATTTATTCTTCTTAGTACAACAACCAACTACACTAAAACTCATTTTTCTCTAGTCTATTCTTCTTCTTCTTCTTCTCTTCTCTCTATGCAGCAAACCTGTAAGTTGTACACTCTTCTTATTCTTCTTATGCTTCTTCAATGCAAAACCAACTACACTGAAACCTACTTTTCTTCACACGTTCTCTTTAAGTGAAAAACCATATACACTGAGCTCTTCTCCTTCTTCTTTCCTACCCAAAAGCTGGAAGAAACTCCTAGAGCACAACAGCCTACGCGCCTACTTTGACCTACGCGACCTATACCTGTGTGACTTATACTTGCACGCCTGTTCTTATTATTTCCTACCCAGAAGCTGGCAGGAACCCCTGGAGCAAAGCAGCCTACGCGCCCACTTTGACCTACGTGACCAAGACCTTCACGTCGGGACCTGCACGCCTCTTCTTGCATGCTTCCCTTCAGACGTGCTACCTTCATACAGCCTGTGCGCCAACGCTTGCATGCCTCCAACCTGCACGCCCCCAACCTGCGCGCCTTCTAACAACTCTCAACATGCATGCCCAACTCTCTACTTGCGCGCCCAGAGCTCAAAGATAGTTATCAAGTGTTGATCCTTAATAAATGAGGAGAAGATTCATCTATTTATAGGAATTTTCAGGACTTGCGTGACCTAGACTTGTGCGCCAATACCTGCGTGCCCATACGTGCGCGCCACCACCTGCGCGCCACCACCTGCGTGCCACCACCTACGCGCCACCACCTGCATTCCAATACCTGCGCACCACTTTCTTTCCTTTGCCATATTTTCTAAAAAAATGCTATTTTTGAAATATGACTTGCACGCCTCTACAACACTTGTGTGCTGCCACTTGCGCGCCGCCACTTGTGCGCCGCCACTTGCGTGCCACCTTCTTGCCTTTGTCATTTTTTGGATATTATGATGTTGAGTTGTGTTTTTCCAAAAACACTTCTTTAATCTCTTTATCCTTCATACGGCTTGCACCAAAAGTTCTCCAAACTTGAGATGATTTTAAAATACAAATCAGAAAAGCATCGTCTAATTTCATCCATTCTATTTGGAATATGAATTCCAAAGTACTTCTTTCATCCTCGCTTAAAATCCTCAATTCCTTTTGGAGTGTTAATTCCAAAGAACTCCATTTATCTATCTTCCAAAAGTGAAGGCTTAAGGGTTCTTCAAACACCTTCAATGTTGGAGACAATGTATCACCTTTGATACATGTATTTGTAACTTTAAAGAATAGTGCAACAATCATCTAATTCCAAAAGTGGAGGCTTAAGGGTTCTTCCACACTCTCTCTTCATCTTCAGCCATCATTCTCGACTTCATTCAAATTGTATGATTCTTTTCTTCATGTAAGATCTTTCATGGTTCTCATGCAATCATGAATCATTGCATTGTCTTCTTCAAATACTCATTCTTCTTCAACCATCCTTATATAGATGATACTTCACCATTATGCTCCAATAATCCTAAAATGGATGATACTTATCCATTCTTCATTGTTGTAAACAATGTGTCACCTTTGACACAAGTTCTTTGAACTTAGGATCAGTTCAACAATCATCTGAATTGACTTCATAGAGAATTTCTCAAGTATGAAATCCAATGCTATGATTCCATAACAATTCTCCAGGCAACCTCAATTCAGTTGATCTCTATTAACTTTGGAGTCCTTCTTCATATCCTTCTTCATTTTGACCAGCATTGGCAACTGTCGACAACAAATACAATCTTCATACACAAAGTGGTCCCAACAATCTCCCCCTTTGTATTTTGTTGTCAATACCACAAAGTCACCTCAAATGAATGAGTCAATGTCAAAATAAGAATCTTTTATCTCCCCTTTACTTGTTTCTCTTCCCCTTTCATTTCAAACTTTCATTTCACTTTCTCTCTCCTTTATTGGCAAGAAATACAAAGTTCATGGTTGAGAGGGTATCAGTCCTTACTTAAGCAGTGTTCCATCAATCATTTCACTCTAAGTCTACTTGAGCAAAGATCGATGTAGAAAACAAGAGAATTTGATTTAGAAAAAAAAGTTGTCCATTATCCACTGATCGTGATGCCTCATGAGATGAGATCTCCTACACTTTTCTTCAAGGGTTTTCCACTTTCATTCCTGGATAAATATATTGAATGTGATAGGAAATAATAAATCCTGAAATTCCTGCACTTACATCAACACAAGGATCAAAAACATTCCAGTGCAATTAGCAGGATAAGTGGCCTTGGGGCACTTTCATTCTTCTTATGTCACTGATTGACCTAGTTACTCCCCTTTTGTAAAAATATCTTTATTTTGAGTAACCAGTGATGAGAGATTAAGAAATGAAATACCTTTTCCAATGAAATAGTCCTCAGACAATCTTCAGAGTAGTTGAATTTAATACCAACTCAAGTTGATACTTATTGAGATAATGACTCTAGAAGCTTATTCATGTGTCTCCCTCTAAAAATAACACTTCTCGTCATTGAACCTCAGGTTCTCCCCCTGAGATCTTGCATCACCTTCAATTCCATGTATTTAAAGAACAAATACAATACACAAAGATTTAAGGGAAAAAGTTGGATCCTCCATGCTTCTTCAAGGTGAAGTGGATGGCTGAGATGATTTTCTCAACCAAGATGCTCCATTTTCTCCCATCCTCACACTTTCACATTTGATATTTAATTTTGAATGTGGATTTGTGGATCTCAATACTTCTTCCATCTCTTTGTGTGTGAATCTCCTTTCTTCAAGAGATTTCCAAGCACTAGAATCTCTCAGTGTAACTTCCATCCTCTTCATTAATTCTTTTTGTGATGGAATAAATTCAAATAATTTTCTCACAGTATGACCAACCTTGTTGCACCTCACACATAGAACTTCATTGTCTTCATGTAGAATCTTCTTTTTGCATTTAGCACTCACCTTAGCTTGTGCATCTTCCATTTTCCTCATTCTGTCCAAATCTTCTGGCCAAACCACCAATATATCTTTTGGGACTAAGACATCAACATTGCATCTTTAACATGGATTCTTCTGAGTGTCTTCCTTCATAGTAGTTCTTTTGGATGCACCACCCTTCACATTCTTTGACATGGAATCCAAGGACTTCTCAATTTTTCTCATTGTAATATTCTTGGGAGCATTTGATTTTGCAACATACTTATGATTACTTCCCAAGATATATTCTTCATTATTCTCTAGATTTTGTGGTATTCTGTTCTTATTAGCTTTGAATACATTCTGAGATAGGCATGCACCATTCTTGTGACCACTCCCATTACATACATCACAGATGTTGTCCAGCATTCCAAATCTATTTGCAGTATAAAGATGTTTCTGGATCTGTGGATGTTGCTTCTTCTTCTCTGGATTTATCCCCCTTGAGATGGGATTTCTCTGTGCTTTTACATTTAAGGGGTTGTACCAACAATCCAGTACACAATGCCCAAATCTATTACAGCACCGGCATTGACCAACAAACCTTGACTTATTTTCATATTCTTGATAAGGTTGCTGAGTCTTCTTCTTGGTATTTTGTGCTTTCTGTGGGGGTCTATCTTCCACACTCTTTCCCCTATCCACCCTATCCATGGTGATAGGTTTCGTCTCTCTTTTCTTCATCCAAACATTTTTAGAATTTTTCTTCCAACCTACACTTTTTTTAGAAATAATTTTAGAACCATGAGTACAAGTTGGTATGGATGGTACCTTTACTTTCTCAGCTACTTGTGATAGATCAATGAGTGAAGCCATGATCTTATTATCACATGTTGGAGGTATTTTGATAGTAGAATCCTCCATTGAGCATTGAGTACTAGCAGCAACTATTTCCTTCTTTTGTGAAGACTCAATATGCATCTTCTCAATATTGGTCAACTCAACTTCAAATTCAAGATATCTCATATTGAGGATGACTTCCTGTTCTTCAATCATAATCATCTTCTCTTCACAATCCTTCTTTAATCTTTCAACTTCAGCTTCATGCATCTTTATTTTGTTTTGTAACAAAGAGTCAAGTTCTTCAATCTTCTTGGAATCTTTTTCAAAATATAACTCCTTGACATCATTTCTTGCTTTCAGATCATCTTCAAGTGAATGGATCTTATCTTCTAGAGTCTTATTGACTTCCTCTTTTTCTTCAAAATATTTGAACCACTTTTAAAAGTTTTCTTCAAATCCCCTCATGGTTGCTTCAAAGGCTCCAACCTTTCTGGGGAGCTTTAAACATTCAACAATTTTTTCTTGTAAGCCTTTCTCCAAAACATCAGTTTCTTCTTCCAGCTGAGTGATATTTTCCTGCATGCATTTAAATACTTCATAAACCAAGGATGAACGTTCTTCAGGAATCCCATGTAGAATCATTTTTAATCTATCAACTGATATTTATTGAGATATTGTAGATTGATCATCACCACTTGTGATAGCATTTTCATCATGAGGATAATTTCCAAATGCACTAACACATACCTATTGATCAGTTGAGGTAGGAAGGTTTTCCATCTTCTTGGTGGGGACATGATCCACCTTCTCATTACTTTCCAAGTCTGGTGTTTCTTCAACGTCAGCCAAATATGGAGAACCATATGCTTCCTCTTCTTTAGATAAGAGGGAATTATTATTAAATTTTCTCTTCTCTTTATTTTTTATGTTCATCATGGTCTTGGTGGATATATATTTTTTCTCAGAGATAGATTGATCTTTACAAACATTGCTCTTTATTGTTGACTTAGGAAAGGAGCTCAAGTTTTTCAAAAGAGAATAACTTCACTGTAGAGAATCCAACAGAGGTGAACATGTCCCTCTGATACCAATTGAGAGGACCAGTTTGGGATATGTCTAACACTGAGGGGGGGGGTGAATCAATGTTGGGGACTTTTTAAACCAATTCCCACTTTTATCCATGTACCTCTTGACCTGTTAGGATCTTGATTCTCTTATTCTCTTTTCCCTATCACATGCAATAATAGAAAGCAGTAAAAATATGCACACGATATTTTTACATGGTTCACCAATCAATAAGAGTAGCTACATCCTTGCCATGCATGGGTATGACCACTGCATGGATTCTCCATTATAATGTGATATTCTTTTATAATGGAGTGGCTGAGAAAACAATCCTCTAGCCAGTGTGAGTCCCTACACTTTATAGGGGGTGGGAAACAATCATCTTCCCTGGACTGGTGATAGCCTAGTCCAACTTACAGCCTCTAGCTGGTTTTTTATACTGCCTATGGAGACAGTCTTCTTCCTTCTTCAAAAGGCAGGTTCTTCTCTTGATCTATTTTAGTGCTCTTCACTTGATTTCTTGAAAAGCAGTAGGGAAGAAAATCTCTTCTTTCTTTTTATTCTTCTCTAGTGCAAAATCCAACTCCACTAGTTCTTCTTCTTTATTATTCTTAGTGCAAAAACCAACTACACTAAAACTCTTCTTTCTCTAGTCTATTCTTATTCTTCTTATTCTCTTCTTTCTATGCAGCAAACCTGTAAGTTGCACACTCTTCTACTTCTTCTTATGCTTATTCAATGCAAAACCAGCTACACTGAAACCTAATTTTCTTTACATGTTCTCTTTCGGTGCAAAACCATATGTACTGAGCTCTTCTCCTTATTCTTTCCTACCCAAAAGTTGGAAGGAACCCCTAGAGCACAACAGCCTGCGCGCCTACTTTAACCTGCACGACCTATACCTGCGCGACTTATACTTGTGCGCCTCTTCTTCTTCTTTCCTACCTAGAAGTTGGCAGGAACCCCTGGAGCAAAGCATCCTGTGCGCCCACTTTGACCTGAAAAACCAAGACATGCGTGCTGGGACCTGTGCGCCTCTTCTTGCGCGCTGCCCTTCAGACGTGCTGCCTTTGTGCAACCTATGAGCCAACACCTGCGCGCCTCCAACCTGCGCACCCCCAACCTGCACGCCTTCTAACAACTCTCAACATGCACGCCCAACTCTCTACTTGCACGCCCAGAGCTCAAAGATAATTATCAAGTGTTGAGCCTTAAGAAATGAGGAGTTGAGTCGTCTATGTATAGGCATTTTGAGGACTTGCACGCCAATACCTGTGTGCCCATACTTGCGCACCACCACCTGTGCACCACCACCTGCGCGCCACCACCTGCGCGCCACCACCTGCACGCCAATACCTGCGTGCCACTTTCTTTCCTTTTCTATATTTCTGAAATAATGCTATTTTTGAAATATGACTTGCGCGCCTCTACAACACTTGCGCACTGCCACTTGCGCGCCGCCACCTACGCGCTGCCTTCTTGCCTTTGTCATTTTTTGGATAGTATGATATTGAATTGTGTTTTTCCAAAAAAAACTTCTTTAATATCTTTATCCTTCATACGTATTTCACCACAAGTTATCCAAACTTGAGATGATTGTAAAATACAAATTAGTAAAGCATCGTCTGATTTCATCCATTCTTTTTGGAATATGAATTCCAAATTACTTATTTCATCCTCACTTCAAATCCTCAATTACTTTTGGAGTGTTAATTACAAATAAATCCATTTATCTCTCTTCAAAAAGTGGAGGCTTAAGCAGTGTGCCATCAATCATTTCACTCTAAGTCTACTTGAGAAAATCTCAATGTAGAAAACAAGATAATTTGATTTAGACAACAAAGTTGTCCATTATCCAATGATCGTGATACCTCATGAGATGAGATCTCTTACAATTGTCTTCAAGGGTTTTCCACTTTCATTCCAGCATAAAGATATTGAATGTGATAGGAAATAATCAATCCTGAAATTCCTGCACTCACTTCAACACAAGGATCAAAAAAATTCCAGTGCAATTAGAAGGATAAGTGGCCTGGGGGAACTTTCATTCTTTTTATGTCACTGATTGACCTAGTTACTCCCCCTTTGTAAAAATATATTTATTTTGAGTAACCAGGGATGAGATATTAAGAAATGAAATACCTTTTCCAATGACACAGTCCTCAGACAATCTTCAGATTAGTTGAATTTAATACCAACTCAAGTTGATACTTATTGAGATAATGACTCTCGAAGCTTCTTCATGTGTCTCCCTCTAAAAAGAACACTTCTCATCATTGAACATCAGGTTATACCCCTGAGATCTTACATCACCTTTAATTCCCTATATTTAAAGAACAAATACAATACACAAAGATTTAAGGGAATAAGGTGGATCCTCCATGCTTCTTCAATGTAAGCTGGATGGCTGAGATGATTTTCTCAACCAAGATGCTACATTTGCTCCACTCCTCACACTTTCACATTTGATGTTTAATTTTTAATGTGGTTGTGTGAATCTCAATACTTCTTCCATCTCTTTGTGTGTGAATCTCCTTTCTTCAAGATATTTCCAAGCACTGGAATCTCCCGGTGCAACTTTCATCCTCTTCATGAATTCTTATTGTGCTGGAATAAATTCAAAGCATTTTCTCACAGTATAACCAGCCTTGTTGCACCTCACACACAGAACTTCATTGTCTTCATGTAGAATCTTCTTTTTTCATTTAGCACTCGCCTTAGCTTGTGCATCTTCCATTTTCCTCATTCTGTACAAATCTTCTGTCCAAACCACCAATATATCTTTTGGGACTGAAACATCAATATTTCATCTTCTACATGGATTCTTCTGAGTGTCTTCCTTCATAGTAGTTCTTTTGGATGCACCACCCTTCACATTCTTTGACATGGAATCCAAGGACTTCTCAATTTTCCTCATTGTAATATTCTTGGGAGCATTTGATTTTGAAACATACTTATGATTAATTACCAAGATATATTCTTCATTCTTATCTAGATTTTGTGGTCTTCAGTTCTTATTATATTTGAATACTTTCTGAGATAGGCATGCACCATTCTTGTGACCACTCCCATTGTATACATCACAGATGTTGTCCAGCATTCCAAATCTATTTGCAGTATACAGATATTTCTGGATCTGTGGATGTTGCTTCTTCTTATCTGGATTTCTCCCCCTTAAGATGAGATTTCTCTGTGCTTTTATATTTAAGGGGTTTTACCAACAATCCAGTGCACAATGCCCAAATCTATTACAGCACCAACATTAACCAACAAACCTTGACTTCTTGTCATATTCTTGATAAGGTTGTTAAGTCTTCTTCTTGGTATTTTGTGATTTCTGTGGGGATATATCTTCCACACTCTTTAACCTATCCACATTATCCATGGTGATAGGTTTCATCTCACCTTTCTTCATCCAAACTTGTTTAGAATTTTTCTTCCAACCTTCACTTTTTGTAGAAACAATTTTAGAACCATGAGTACAAGTTGGTATGGATGGTACCTTTACTTTCTCAGCTACTTGTAATAGATCAATGAGTGAAGCCATTATCTTCTTATCACATGTTGGAGGTCTTTTGATAGTAGAATCCTCCATTGAGAATTGATTACTAGCAGCAATTGTTTCCTTCTTTTGTGAAGACTCAATATGTGTCTTCTCAAGATTGGTCAACTCATCTTCCAATTCAAGATATCTCATATTTAGGATGACTTCCTGGTCTTCAATCATAGTCATCTTCTCTTCACAATCCTTCTTTAATCTTTCAACTTCAGCTTCATGCATCTTAACTTTGTTTTGTAACAAAGAGTCAAGTTCTTCGATCTTCTTGGAATCTTTTTAAAAATATAACTCCTTGACATCATTGCTTTCTTTCAGCTCATCTTCAAGTGCATGGATATTCTCTTCTAGAGTCTTATTGACTTCCTCTTTTTATTCAACATCTTTGGGCCACTTTTAAGAGTTTACTTCAAATCCCCTCTTGGTTTCTTCAAAGGCTCTAACCTGTCTGGAGAGCTTTAAATATTCAACAATTTTTTCTTGTAAGACTTTATTCAAAACATCAGTTTCTTCTTCCATATGAGTGATATTTTCCTGTATACATTGAAATACTCCACAAACCAAGGATGCAAGTTCTTCAGGAATCCCATGCAGAATCATTTTTAATCTATCAACTGATATTTCTTGAGATGTTGTAGATTGATCATCACCCCTTGTGCTAGAATTTTCATCATGAGGATAATTTACAAATGTACTAACACATACCTCTTGATCAGTTGAGGTAGGAAGGTAGTCCATATTCTTGGTGGGGACATGATCCACCTTCTCATTACTTTCCATGTCTGGTGTTTCTTCAACGTCAACCAAATATGGAGAACCATATGCTTCTTCTTATTTAGATAAGAGGGAATTCTTCTTCAATTTTCTCTTCTCTTTCTTTTCCCTATTTATCATGGTCTTGGTGGATATATCTTCCTACTCAGAGATAGATTGATCTTTACAAACACTACTCTTCATTGTTGACTTAGGAAAGGAGCTCAAGTTTTTCAAAAGAGAATAACTTCACAGTAGAGAATCCAAGAGAGGTGAACATTTCCCTCTCATACCAATTGAGAGGACCAGTTTGGGATATGTCTAACACTGAGAGGGGGGGTGAATCAGTGTTGGGGACTTTTTAAACCAATCCCAACTTTTATCCATGTACCTCTTGACCTGTTAGGATCTTGATTCTCTTATTATCTTTTCCCTGTCACATGCAATAATAGAAAGTAGTAAAAATATGCACATGATATTTTTACAAGTTTCACCACTCAATAAGAGTAGATACGTCCGTGCCATGAATGGGTATGACCACTGCATGGATTCTCCATTATAATGTGATATGATTTTATAATGGAGTGGATAATAAAACAATCCTCTAGCCAGTGTGAGTCCCTAAACTTTATAGGGGGTGGGAAACAATCTTATTCCCTGGACTGGTGATAGCCTAGTCCAACTTGCAATCTCTAGCTGATTCTTTATACTGCCTATGGAGACAGTCTTCTTCCTTCTTCAAAAGGAAGGTTCTGCTCTTGATCTATTTTAGTGCTCTTCACTTGATTGCTTACAAAGCGGTAGGGAAGCAATTCTCTTCTTTCTTTCTCTTCTTATCTAGTGAAAAATCCAACTACATTAGTTCTTCTTCTTTCTTCTTCTTAGTGCAACAACCAACTACACTAAAACTCTTCTTTCTCTAGTATGTTCTTCTTCTTCTTCTTCTTCTCTTCTTTCTATGTAGCAAACCTGTAAGTTGCACACTCTTCTGCTTCTTTTTATGATTCTTCAATGCAAAACCAGCTGCACTGAAACCTACTTTTCTTCACACATTCTCTTTCAGTGCAAAACCATATGCACTGAGATCTTCTCCTTCTTCTTTCCTACCCAGAAGCTGGAAGGAACCCCTGGAGAACAATAGCTTGCACACCTACTTTGACCTGTGCAACCTATACCTGCACAACTTATACTTGTGTGCCTCTTCTTCTTCTTTCCTACCCATAAGCTGACAGGAACCCCTGGAGAAAAGCAGTCGTCGCGCCCACTTTGACCTATGCGAACAAGACCTATGCATCGGGACCTGTGTGCCTCTTCTTGCGGGCTTCCCTTCAGACGTGCTTCCTTCATGCAGCCTGCGTGCCAACACCTGCGCGCCTCCAACCTGCGCGCCCCCAACCTGCGTGCCTTCTAACAACTCTCCACCTACGCGCCCAACTCTCTACTTGCATGCCCAGAGCTCAAAGATAATTATAAAGTGTTGAGACTTAATAAATGAGGAGGCTAATCATCTATTTATAGGCATTTTGAGGACTTGCACAACCTAGACATGCGCGCCAATACCTGCGCACCCATACTTTCGCGCCACCACCTTCACGCCACCACCTGTGTGCCACCACCTGTGTGCCACCACCTGTGTGCCACCACCTGCGCACCAATACCTGCGTGCCACTTTATTTCCTTTGCCATATTTCTGAAATAATTCTATTTTTGAAATATGACTTGTGCGCCTCTACAGCACTTGCGCGTTGCCGCTTGCGCACCGCCACTTGCACGCCGCCACTTGCACGCCACCTTATTGCCTTTGCATTTTTTGGATAGTATGATATTGAATTGCATTTTTCCAAAAACACTTATTTACTCTATTTATCCTTCATACGGCTTGCACTAAAAGTTATCCAAACTTGAGATGATTATAAAATACAAATCAGAAAAGCAGCATCTGATTTCATCCATTTTTTTCAGATTATGAATTCCAAATTACTTCTTTCATCCTCACTTCAAATCCTCAATTCATTTTGGATTTTTAATTCCAAAGAACTCCATTTATCTTTCTTCCAAAGGTGAAGGATTAAGGCTTCTTCAAACACCTTTGATGTTGAAGACAATGTATCACCTTTGATTCATGTATTTGGAACTTTAAAGAATAGTGAAACAATCATCTAATTTCAAGGCAATGTGTAATTCATGGCCTTCTTAGAATGCCAAGTCCTTACGCACTCTCTCTTTATCTTCATCCATCATTCTCTACTTAATTCAAATTGTATGATTCTTTTCTTCATGTAATATCTTGCATGGTTCTCATGAAATTATGAAGCATTTCATTGTCTTCTTCAAATCCTCATTCTTCTTCAACCATCCTTAGATAGATGATACTTCAGTATTCTGCTTCAATCATCCTAAAATGGATGATACTTCTCCATTCTTCATTGTTGTAAACAATGTGCCACCTTTGACACAAGTTCTTTGAACTTAGGATCAGTTCAACAATCATCTGAATCGACTTCATAGAGAATTGCTCAAGTATGACATCCAATGCTATGATTCCATAAAAATTCTCCAGGAAACCTCACTTCAGTCGATCTCTATTAACTTTGGAGTCCTTCTTCATATCCTTCTTCATTTTGACCAGAATTAAAAATTATCAACAACAAATACAATATTCATACACACAGTGGTCCCAACAACCATAAATTCTATCAATGTCGAGGCTCTATGGGCTCAAAAATCTCACGCTAAGTCAGCACCTAACTCTATTAATATTCCATAGAATATTCCATGGTGCTAGCTAGGATTTTACCCTTAAATAAAGTCTTTAAATCATTTATAAATTATTTTTTATGGAAAAAATGTATTTTCACATAAAAATACTCATAAATTATTAACAAAGAGGGTTTTTATTATCATTAAAAATTAAGGATATTACAATTCTCCCCATATAACGAATTTTCATTTCTAAGAAGTAACTCTAGTGGTCTTTTTCAGATAAATCATGACACTGAGATTGAATATTAGACTTGAAATCTCATGAATCCTCTTAGATCTTCCCATGCTACCACCAAATATGGAAAAGTGGTATCGTCTTCCCTTGAAGTATTTTCTCACTCTATTCTATAATCTACTTTGGATGCTCCTTATAAGATATTTCAAGATCCATCTTAACATTATTATATTCAATGACATGCATGGGATTGGGTACATACCTTTGGAGTTGAGATACATAAAACACATTGTGCATACCTCGATGATGTGGAGGAAGGTAAAAATGGTACGCCACTGTTGCAATTTTTTTAGTGATCATGAAATGTCCAAAAACTATGGTGATAGATTTACTTTATCCCTCATCCATCACTGGCATAGATGAGGATTCACACTAAAGAAAACCTAATCACCCATAGGGAACTCTAAATGTCTCCTTATATGGTTGGCATATGATCTCTTCCTACTCTAAGTGTTGATAAGCCTCTTATAAATCAACTGCACTCTCTCAAAGGTCTCCTAAACCATACTTGGTCCAATAACTATTTTCTCACCCACCTCATGCTAACAGATCAGTGAGTGACACTAACTCCCATAAAGAACCTTGTAAGGTGCCATCTAAATTAAATCCTTGTAACTATTATTGTATGAAAACTCAACCAAAGTTAGGTGATCATCTCATGCTCCACCAAAGTCCATGATGAAATCTCAAATCATATACTCTAATATTCTTATAATCCGCTCAGACTATCTATCTGTCTGAGGATGGTGCGTCGTGATCAATAAAAGCTAAGTCCCTAGGGATTTATGCAAGACCTTACCAAAGAATGATGTAAAACATGTGTCTCTATCTGAATAAAGTCCCAAAGGAACTCCATGCAGGCATATGATCTCTCCAACATAGAGCATTCCCCAACTCCTCCATTGAGTGGGTCTCTATGATTGGTAAGAAGTGAGTATTTTTCATTAATTGCATGACAATCACCTTGTATGAGTCATGAATATTCAAGATAATGGGTAACCCCATCAAAAACTCCATCGTGACATCCTACCACTTACACATGGGTGCATTAAGTGGTTGAAGCAACCCACCAAGCCTCTAATGCTTGGCATTCACCCGATAATATGTAATGCATCAAAAAACAATACCAGCAATGTCCCTCTTTATCCCTAGACACTATAACTGACATATGAAGCCATGGTACATCTTTGTTTCTCTAGGATGTACTTCCCAACTATAGGAGTGGTAATCTCTCATCAACTCTTATCTGATAGAAGCATAGACCACTAATCTCTCATGTAAACTACTAGAAAACAAGTTATTTGTGACAGGTTAATTATGAAAGGCACTTTACCCATCATAAATAGTCTCAAAAAAGGAGTTATTTGTGATATAAGATTTTTTACATCTCAAAAAGACATTATTTTCAATGAAAAAAAAATGTTCCATCGTAAATAAATTTTTCATGAATGTGCATCACCCAATGGGAAAATTTATTGCGATGGATAATAGCGACTGATGTAGAATTTGGTCTCTATTAGTCATCTTATAGGAACTTTTTATGATGAACATTATTTTCCATTGAAAAAACATTTGATGAAAAAAAATTGTGACAGAACAAATTTTGTCATAATTAATATTAAATTAAAAACATAGACCCCCTTCTTCCTCTCCCTCCTGTTTCTTCTCCCAAACCCATGGCACATGCAATGGCTGGAACCCCCCTGTAATGGCACGGACCTCTTCAGTTCATTCATTTGTGAAAATATGGTGTTAGGGGTGTTCTGGAAGGTCAAGGTGGCTTGCGGTGCGTTTGGGTGGACTTTTAAGGAAATCTAAAGGGTAATAGATTTCGCACGATTGGCGCACAGTTTGCCTAAACCATGCGGCCAAACCGTGAAAGGATGGTCTTGTAGGTAGTGGTTAATGCACGATTAGCACACAATTTGTCTAACCATGCGGACTAACCATGCTAGGAGTGTTTGGCGAGGTAGAATCTAACACATGGTTAGCGCACAGTTTGTTAAACCTTGCGGACTAACTGTGCAGGCACTTAAAGTTAGATCCTAAAATTGTGGATATAAACTCTTTTGCCTCTAAATGGTTCATTTAAGCCCCTAAGCGGTGATAAATCGGTATTAACCTTACTTAGAGGTAGAAAAACCTCTCCCAAGCATTTTGGAGGCGATCCGGAGGCTTCTCTTTGCAAATCGAAGCCGGTTTCTCAAGGTTTGTGATCCTTTTGTTTGGTTTCTTAGATCTACCTAGATCTGCTCCCCCTCTTCTCTAGGGATCTTAGATATATATTTTTTATGGGTAGATATAAGTGTGTGGATGTTGATTATTATGAGCTTTGTTCTTGGTTGTGTTAGGAGAAGAGGTCTAGGGAGGATCCTTAGTGAATCGGCCCGGTCTTCTTGGGCGTTCTTCGACCGTTGTGGTTTTCGTCAAAACCGTTGAGGTAGGGGATTCATGGATTCTCTAATTGTTTATGTGAAATTGTAGAGTTATCATGATTTAGACCTTTAGATCACAATGGAATTGACCTAATTAAATACTTGAACTGGATTAAAATAATTGGTTTGATCGCATGTTGTTGCTTTGTACTGTGATAATAGTTTGCCTCTTGATTTGCTAGATAAGTGTGATATTTATGCCTTGCTTGTTAGTATGGGGTTCTTGATGAAATTGATAAAGAACTTAAAGCTGGAATTAATTGATATTTGGTTTTAAAAATATAAAGAGGCATGAAAACAGACCTAGTTCTTGTTGTGAGTTGATATTGATCAAATTTGGCATAGTAAGCATGTTTAATCTTCGGTGATAGCTTACTAAATTGTTTCATGATGTTGGAACAAAGGAATTGAATTTTTTAATTAAAGATGGATTAAATAACTTGATTGAATTCCATGAAGGGTTTAGATTTACCCTGTTGTTGTGAATTAGGGCTAAAATCCCATTTGATGTGATGATTGTTTTCCCGTTGTTTGTGATGTGTTGTGATCCTAGAGGGGTGTTGGGATATCTTGTGTTGTGATGTGACCCTAGAGGGGTGTTGTGATATGTGGAGGTAGGTAGGCCTTGTGGTTGTGGCAGAGGATGACGCCAAGAGTGGCGAGATGCATCATTTTATGCATGTGGGTGTCAGGGAGGACACCGGGGATGATGGAATGGGATGGATGTGATTGTTGGATGTTTGTTGATTCTTGGTTGTTTATCTACTTTAATTTTCCCCACTGCTCAAGGTAGTTGGTCTTTCTTACCCTTCTTCTGAAGGAGGTGAAGACACACGGGGTATGCCATGTGCTTTCCGTGTTTAGCCTCTCAAGGGATAATGGTTCTACGCTCTTGGTAAAGGCGAAAAAGACTTGACAGGTAGTACATCTACTCACTGTGTTGATCCCCCTTGTGTTTAGTAGCATTGGTTTCTTTTCTAGAATGCATGGGAATACGGGAAATTAATTCTGTAATGAATGTTTGAATAAATTATGTTAACCCATGGGGTTGGAGTTTGATGAAACTTAATGATGAGGTTGAGAACTTTTGAAGGGGCATT
The DNA here is from genome assembly GCA_963277665.1 of Viscum album. NCBI lineage: Eukaryota > Viridiplantae > Streptophyta > Magnoliopsida > Santalales > Viscaceae > Viscum > Viscum album. Next base: position 945,530,718 of record OY728129.1, read on the forward strand.
GTATTTTTAATGTGATGCCAATGAAGTTTAATGTGGTTATATTCATGGTTAATTAATGTTGGAATAATTAATTAACATACAGTGGAACCGATAAAAAGGTAATGAAGTAACCTAATAAGTCTCTTTAATTGGTTGTGTGCTTATAGGATACCTAGTCTTAGAAGTGGCATCTTGGAGTCCGAGAGACATTAGCTGCAGTTGTGTCTAAGACTAGGTTATGCCCATAGTGTGGTTGTGAGTTATATATATTATGTACTTTTTTTGTTCTATACGCTACTCCACCATGTCGGTAAGGGAAACTGAATCCTCGGGGATTCTGAGCCCTAGGGGGTGTTTTCCCCAACATTCTTATGGGAGGTTGAATGGATGACTACCCCCTTTAGCCCCGCTCTCTTATCTTGGTAGATACTAGTGCCATTGGCATAGTGGTTAGTTTTCCCCATATATGTGTGTAGAGGGCTATAATGGATTGTGGTTATTTCACACACATATATTCTAGTTATAGTATCTTATGGACTACTATAGGTGTAACGTGTATAGGTTGTGATGGCTTGAGGATCCTTACTCAGTGTATGGGATGTAATGGCTTGAGGTATAATACCCGGCGTATGATACATGTTATGTGAGTTGTGGTGGCTCCCAGAAACTACCTGGTTACTTTTGGTTGTGAGGATGGTGTGGTGCTTATCCTAGGTGTTTTCGGGCAAGCCTTTGTGGTGCACGTGGTGCAGATTGTGGAGCTTAGCCCAAGTTTATATGGTCAAGCCTTTGGAGAGAGATGCACAGGACGTATGTCATTGGGGGAAAGCGGAAAACCAGCAGGGAAATAGTAGCGGGGTACCCTTGATATTCTTTACTATATGATATATTCTTGTATGCGTTACTTGGTGAGATTATCCATGGTGAGGTTGGGAACATAGTATACCTGTTTAGGTGACGAGTTAGTTTCACTATTGTTCACCATGCTTTAGCATGCTTTCTTTACTTTTGCACGAGAGTATTCGGGGAGGATCCTACTGAGTATACTATTATACTCACCCTACATTTATATAAACTGTTTTTCAGGTCACTTGGAGCAGGTTGGAGATCAAGCTGGTTACTATTAGCTTGTGGTTGGAGGAGCTGTTCGGGCTTGTGGTCGCTATCATTTTACTTTCTTTTGGGTACCTGTAGTTTTCCCTTTTATTTGTAGTACTTTTTCATGGCATTTCATATATTTGATTGGGTTTCTTTTAGATTTCAGTTTTGAGTTGGAGTTGTTTGGTGTCTATCTTATCTCTCTCTTCCGCATGTGTTCTCTTAGAGGGTAATGCCTCCCATTTGTGTGATTATTATGCCCTCGGTGCTAGTTGCCAACCCAGGGCCTACTGGAGGCGGGACTCGGGGGTCATTATCTCCCTTTTCACATTGCCGGACTAGGAGGGGTACACTTTGTGGGGAGGGGGTTGTGACAGAGTGGTATCAGAGGGAGGTTGATAGATAGGATGGAGTTTGGAGTTAGGCATAGGTGAGGTTGCATAGGTTGGTAGGGCAACGTTGTCATTCATGTTTAGAAAGTGAGGTAAACACTGGAGAACTGCTGAAACATAGGCATTTAGGGCCCCCTATGATCTGATGTACGGACCTTTAAGTTTACAATGGCTACTAAACAGGGTGATACGGGTTGCAGGGTAGAGACCTAGAGAAGGATCATGCATCATTATTCTTTTTTCCTGTGTTTGAATGGGTAGACCTTGGGATAGGTTAACCTAAAATGAATAAAAGAAAACAATTAATTAATAAATGTTGAGTCTTCCATATTCCAGGATTAGGATCTCTAAGTGTTTGTTATTTTGCAGGTATGGCTCCAGGTCGACATCCTCGTCAGGTTTGCGTAGAACATGTCTAGCAGGCTATTCCAGCAAGACGCCGTAGGGTAGAGGTTGACGATGACGACACTTGGAGGAAGACACTCCAGGAGTTTCAGTGCCAGAGTCTGCAGAAGTACGAGAGATCTGTTTCAGATACAGTCATGGAAGATTGGTTTGAGGAGGTCGAGATAGGCTTCAGTTCAATCCATGCTCAGAAGGAGAAATGGGTGTCCTTAGCTGTGGCGATGCTGCGTGGAGCAGCAAGGCAGTGGTGGTTCTTGTTCCTTGGGGATCGTGAGGAGTTAGCGATCTCATGGGAGGAGTTCCAAGATAAGTTCAGAGTCGAGTTCCTTTCCTCGACTGCAAAGGCGTCCAGTCGCCAGGAGCTTCTTACCCTTCGACAGGGGATCTCCACTGTTCGAGAGTTTGGAATCCATTTCTGAAACCTTTTACAGTATGCTTTGGACTTGTTACCAGATGAGGAGGTCAGGGCGAGGCATTTCGAGGAGGCTTTGTATCCAGAGATCTAGCGCCAGGTCACCCCATTTGTGTTGAAGACATATCTCAAGGTGTTGGCGAGGGCGGAGGTTATCGGGAGGACTTTGGCTAGGACCGGATCATCACGAGAGGGGAATCAGCATGATTCCTCATGAAGCAAGGCTGTGGTTCGGGGTTCCCGATTTTCAGGGCAGAAGAGTTTCCGTTCAGCTGAGGGTAGGTCCCAACCCTTCACACCTCGTTTCTCCGGAGGCAGCAACTCTCAGGCCTATGCCAAGGGATCAGGCACTTGTTTTTCTTGTGGTGGTTGTGGTCATCAGTAGCGGGAGTGCCCGAACTTTCAGAGCAGTCATTGTGCACCAGGTGTTACGCTCTAGGTTCCTCCGTTGAGGCAGTTTCCTCCGAGGCATAAACAGCCAGTTGCACCAGCCTTAGATCAGTAGAGGGTAGATGGGGCAGGCAGAGGACAGCCCCATAATGCTCCCCTTCCTTAGAGAGTAGAGCGCGACCATGTTGGTGGTCGTCATGAGGTTCAAAGAGTCTATAGAGGAGGTTGTGGTCAGATTCATGCTCTAGCATTGCCAGCACCAGACGAGCCAGATGTCGTTTGAGGTACCCTTTGCTTGTTTTCTACCTTGGTGTATGCCTTTTTTTATTTAGGAGCGACACACTCCTTCATATCACATACCCTTGTCCATGCATTAAGACTTGAGGTAGAGAGGCTTCCTGTGCCCTTGGCGTTGACTACGCCAGTTGGAGGTCGAACTGACTTGTTTAAAGTATGTAGAGACTGTGAGCTTGTGTTGGGGAAACACCGATCTTGGAGAGATTTCCTATGTTTACGAGTACATCCATATGATGTCATCCTTGGCATGGATTGGTTGTATTTGGTGTAGGATATCTTGGATTGCTTCAGGAAGAAGGTTGTTTTCTTTGATGCGGATGGAGAGCAAGTGGTGTTTGTTGGTGAGCGAGACCCTCAGATGGGTCATAGGTGCGTTTCATCCTTATCATCCATGGAGGCTGAGATGATGTTGAGTTCTTCAGAGGTTCAGCAGTTGGCGTTTCCTCAGGTCATAGAGGAGTACCCTGATGTCTTTCCAAAAGAGGTTGTAGCATTGCCCCCTCGATGAGATATCGAGTTTGGGATCGAGCTACAGCTAGGAGCATCTCCTATATCTATGTATCCATATAGGATGGCCCCTTTTGAGTTACGAGAGCTACGTATATAGATTGATGGTCTATTGTAGTACGGTTTTGTTCGACCAAGTGTGTCACCATGGGGTGCACCAGTTCTGTTCGTGGAGAAGGTTGACGACAATTTGCGGTTGTGTGTCGATTATTGTCGCTTGAACAAAGTGACAATAAAGAATTTCTATCCTATTCCGCAGATCGATGACTTATTCGATCAACTGAAGGGTTCAAGTTGGTTCTCAAAGATCAACTTGCGGTCAGGATATCATCAGATGCGTGTGAAGGATTAAGATATCCTGAAGACTACTTTCCATTGTCATCATGGGCATTATGAGTTCGTTGTAATGTCGTTTGGTGTGACGAATGCTCCATCTGTATTCATGGAATTGATGAATGGTGTGTTCTGTGAGTTCCTAGACAAGTTTGTGGTAGTTTTTATCGACGACATCCTTGTGTACTCCACATCTTAAGAGGAGCATGCGGAACATCTACGATCCGTTTTAGGAGTTCTTCTCCAACATCAGTTGTTCGGGAAATTGTCAAAGTGTGAGTTTTGGGCTCGAGAAGTCCGTTTATTGGGGCATGTTGTGTTCCAACAGGGAGTAGTTGTGGATCCATCGAAGATTAAAGTAGTTGTGTCTTGGGAAGCCCCAAGACAATGTTAGAAGTGTGAAGTTTCCTTGGTCTTGTAGGCTACTACAGGAGGTTCGTAGCTAATTTATCACGGGTTGTGACTCCTATGACAGCTTTAACCAAGAAATATCAGGCTTTCATATGGACTGATCAGTATCAGGCAGCTTTCGAGTATCTAAAGGAGAAGTTAGTAAGTGCTCTAATCCTTTTCTTCTAGCTTAAGGAGTTCAGTTTGATGTCTTCTGTGATGCTTCACATCTGGGGTTAGGTTGTGTTCTTATGCAACAGAGGTGAGTCATTTCTTATGGGTCTCGGTAGTTGCATCCCCATGAATGCAACTATGCCACCCATTATCTTGAGTTGGTAGCCGTGGTTTTTTCTCTAAAGTTGTGGAGACATTACCTCATTGGTGAACGTTTTGTGGTTTTCACTGATCATAAGAGTTTGAGGTATTTTTTCTCCCAGCGTGACTTGAACTTACGACAACATCGGTGGATGGAGTTCTTACAGGAATACAACTTTGAAATATCGTATACACCTGGAAAAGGGAATGTTGTAGCTGATGTGTTGAGCTGAAAGTCACATAGTGATGCTTTGCGTGAATCCGGTGATTCCTGGAGGGTAATGGAAGAACTGTTAGCATTACATATTGATATGGGAGAAGTCAGAGGTAGAGGTTGTCTTTTTCAGATGACAGTGCAGTCATCCCTGGTGTAGAAGGTGGAAGAGTCCCAGTTGGGAGATCTTGAGGTGGAGGTCTGGAGAGACCGAGTTGTTTGTGGTGAGGCCCCTGATGGCTGGTCTGAGGATGAACAACACAAATTGTTGTATCATGGAAGTTTTTTTGTTCCCTTAGCGATGCGCGAGACGTTCCTCAAAGAGCTCTATGGTTCTCCTTTAGCGGTGCATCTTGGTGTGACAAATATGTACCGATCCTTGAGGAGTCAGTTTTGATGGCCTAGGTTGAAGTGTGCGGTTATGGAGTTTGTGTCTCGATGTTTAGTCTTCCAGAAGGTGAAGTCCGAACACCGTGTTCATGTTGGTCTTCTCCAACCATTAGATATTCCTCAGTGGAAGTGGGAGGACATCTCAATGGACTTTGTTACAGGTTTACCTCGAGCTTCGGGAGGACATGATGCTATTTGGGTAGTAGTGAATTGCTTAACAAAATCCGCCCACTTCATAGCAATCAAGGAGTCGAGCTCAGTGGAGGTTTTGTCGAGGCAGTATCTAGAGGAGGTGGTGATACTTCATGGAGTCCCAAGGACAATCATTTCTGATCGAGATCCTCATTTTACCTCCAGGGTGTGGAGAGGTCTCCAACATGATTTTGGTTCTCAATTATGCCTTAGCACTGCTTTTCATCCTCAAACAGATGGTCAGACAGAGCGAACTATCCAGACTCTTGAAGACATGTTGTACTCTTGTGTTCTTGATTTTGGAGGTTCATGGATAAGTCACTTACCCTTGGTGGAGTTCACTTACAATAATATTTTTCACTCCACCATCGGTATTTCATCGTTCGAAGCCTTGTATGGTCAGCCTTTCTGTTCTACGTTGTGCTGGACTGGGGTCGGAGAGTCAGCAATTCTCAGACTAGAACTAGTGAAGAATACAACAAAGATGGTTCAGGTGATTCGTGAGAGGATGAAGATAGCGCAAGATCGCCAGAAATCATATTCCGATCAAAGAAGGAGGCCCCTAGAGTTTAATTTTGGGGATCATGTGTTTCAGAATGTGACTCCCCATCGTGGGCATCGAAGGTTTTGTCGTGGGAGTAAGATTTCTCCCCGTTTTTTTGGGCCTTTCAAGGTGTTAGCTCGTGTTGGAGCTGTGGCGTATCGATTAGTTCTTCCCCCTTAGATGAGTCAGATACATGATGTTTTCCATGTATCACAGCTACGTCGTTATCTTCATGATGACCCCCACATCATTGATTGGGGAGAAATTAATGTTGATGATGATGCCACCTTTGTGGAGCAACCTATGGAGATCCAAGACCGCAAGGAGAAGGTGTTTCACGGGAATTCCATCCCCTTATTTTGTGTCTTGTGGCGACATGGTGGCATGGAGGAGAGTACTTAGGAACGTGAATCACAGATATGTGCTCAGTACCCAGAGTTGTTTGATGTTTAACTCTTTCCATGTATTGTTGTAACTGATGTGGTTGTGGAAATTTCATGTTTATGAAATGGAACCCTTTGTTTCTTTGGTGGCTTTCTCTCTTTTGAGAGGTATCTCGGTGGGTGGTTGTTCAGACCCTGTTTCGTTTTCTCTTTAGGTGGGTTTTGGATTCTCGAGGATGATAATGTTTTGAGAGGTATCTGATGTAATGGCTCGGACCTCTCCGGTCTATTCCTTTTTGAAAATATGGTGTTAGGGGTGTTCTGGAAGGTCAAGGTGGCTTGTGGTGTGTTTGTATGGACTTTTAAGGAAATCTAAAGGGTAATAGCTTTCGCACGGTTGGCACACGGTTTTCCCAAACCATGCGGCCAAACCGTTCAAGGCTGGTCTTGGAGGTAGTGGTTAATGCATGGTTAGTGCACGTTTTATCTAACAGTATGGACTAACCATGTGAAGAGTGTTTGGCGAGGCAGAAGCTAACGCACGGTTAGCGCACGGTTTGTTAAACCGTGCAGACTAACCATGCAGGCACTTAAAGTTAGATCCTAAAATTGTGGATCTGAACTCTTTTGCCTCTAAATGGTTCATTTAAGACCCTATCGGCCATAACTCCGGATTACACTTCCTTGGAGGTAGAATAACCTCTCCTAAGTGTTTTGGAGGTGATCTGGAGGCTTCTCTTCATGAATCGAAGCCGGTTTCTTGAGGTTTGTGATCCTTTTGTTTGGTTTCTTAGATCTACCTAGATCTGCTCCCCCACTTCTCTTAGGATCTTAGATCTACGCCTGTTATGGGTAGATCTAAGTGTGTGGATGTCGATTATGATGAGATTTGGTCTTGGTTGTGTTAGGAGAAGAGATCTAGGGAGGATCCTTAGTGAATCGGCCAGGTCTTCTTGGGCATTCTTCGACCGTTGTGGTTTCCATCAAAACCGTTGAGGTAGGGGATTTGTGGCTTCTATAATTGTTTATGTGCAATCGTAGAGTTAACATGATTTATCCCTTTGGATCACAATGGAATTGACCTAATTAAATACTTGAACTGTATTAAAAGAATTGGTTTGATCACATGTTGTTACTTTGTACCGTGATAACAGTTTGCCTCTTTATTTTCTAGATAAGTGTGATATCTATGCCTTGCTTGTTAGTATGGGGTTCTTGATGAAATTGATAAATAACTTAAAGCTAGAATTAATTGATAATTGGTTGTAAAATATAAAGAGGCATGAAAATAGACCTGGTTCTTTTTGTGATTTGATATTGATCAAATTTTTCATAGTAAGCATGTTTAATCTTCGGTGATAGCTTACTGAATTGGTTCATGATGTTGGAACCAACTACTTGAATTTTTTAATTCAAGATTGATTAAATAACTTGATTTAATTCCATGAAGGGTTTGGAGCTACCCTCTTGTTGTGAATTAGGGCTAAAAGCCCATTTGATGTGATGATTGTTTTCCTGTTGTTTGTGTTGTGCTATGACCCTGGAGGGGTGTTGTGATATCTTGTGTTGTGATGTGACCCTGGAGGGGTGTTTTGATATGTGGAGGTAGGGAGACCTTGTGGTTGTGGCAGAGGATGATGCCTAGAGTGGCGAGATGCATCGGTTTATGCATGTGGGTGTCAGGGAGGACACCGGGGATGATGGAATGGGATGGATGTGATTGTTGGATGTTTGTTGATTCTTGGTTGTTTATCTGCTTTACTTTTTCCCACTACTCAAGAAAGTTGGTCTTTCTTACCCTTCTTCCGAAGGAGGCGAAGACACGCGGGGTATGCCATGTGCTTTCCGTATTTATCCTCTCAAGGGATAATGGGTCTACGCTCTTGCTATAGGTGGAAAAGACTCGACGGGTAGTACATATACTCACCGTGTTGAGCCCCCTTATGTTTATTAGCATATGTTGCTTTTCTAGAATGCCTGGGAATACGGGAAAGTAATTCTGTAATTAATGTTTTAATAAATGATATTAACCCATGGGGTTGGAGTTTGATGAAACTTAATGATGAGGTTGAGAACTTTTGAAGGGATAGTGTATTTTGAATGTGATTCCAATGAAGTTTAATGTGGTTGTATTCATGGTTAATTAATGTTGGAAGAATTAATTAACGTACAGTGGAACCGAAAAAAAGGGAATAAAGTAACCTAATAAGGCTCTTTAATTGGTTGTGTTCTTATAGGATACCTAGTCTCAGAATTGGCGGCTCGGAGTCCGAGAGACGTTAGCTGCAGTTGTGTCTAAGACTAGGTTATGCCCATAGTGTGGTTGTGAGTTATATATATTCTGTACTTTTTTTGTTCTATACACTACTCCAACCTGTCGGTAAGGGAAACTGACACCCCAGGGATTCTGAGCCCTAGGGGGTGTTTTCGCCAACATTCTGATGGGAGGTTGAATGGATGACTACCCCCTTTAGCCTCACTCTCTTCTCTTGGTAGATACTAGTGCCATTGGAACAACGGTTAGTTTTCTCCATATATGTGTTTAGAGGGTTGTAATGGCTTGTGGTTATTTTACACACATATATTTTGGTTATAGTATCCTATGGACTACTATAGGTGTAACATGTGTAGGCTGTGATGGCTTGAGGATCCTTACTCGATGTATGGGCTGTAATGGCTTGAGGTATAATACCTGACGTATGATACACATTATGCGAGCTGTGGTGGCTCCCGGAAACTACATGGTTACTTTTGGTTGTAAGTATGGTGTGGTTCTTAGCCCAGGTGTTTGTGGGCAAGCCTTTGTGGTGCACGTGGTGCAGATTATGGAGCTTAGCCCAAGTTTATACAGGCAAGCCTTTGGAGAGATATGCACAGGATGTATGTCATTGGGGAAAATCAGAAAACCAGTGGGGAAGTAGTCGCAGGGTACCCTTGATATTCTTTACTATATGATATATTCTTGTATTCGTTACTTGTTGAGAGTAGCCATGGTGAGGTTGGAAACATAGTATACCTGTTTAGGTGACGAGTTAGTTTCACTGTTGTTCACTGTGCTTTAGCATGCTTTCTTTAATTTTACCCAAGAGGCTTCGGGAAGGATCCTACTAAGTATACTGTTATAATCACCCTACTTTTATAAAAACTATTTTTCAGGTCACTTGGAGCAGGTTGGAGATCAAGCTAGTTACTACTAGCTTGTGGTTGGAGGAGTTGTTCGGGCTTGTGGTTGCTGCCGTTTTACTTTCTTTTGGGTACCTGTAGTTTTCCCTTTCAGTTGTAGTAATTTTTCATGGAATTTCATATATGTGCTTGGGTTTCTTTTAGATTTCAGTTCTGAGTTGGAGTTGGTTGGTGTCTATCTTATCTCTCTCTTCCACATGTGTTCTCTTAGAGGGTAATTCCTCCCATTTGTGTGATTATTATGCCATCGGTGCTAGTCGCCAACCCGGGGCCTACTGGAGGCGGGACTCAGGGGTCATTATCTCCCTTTTCACATTGCTGGCCCAGGAGGGGTACACTTTGTGGGGAGGGGGTCGTGAACCCCCCCCCTGAAATACTCCATTGCATTTGATTTTTTTTAGACCCGAGTTTGAATCTTCTTAGTATGAATTCCTGTTGTCTCCTATTTCATTGCTTTTGCATTTTTTTTGTTTAATCATACATGGATTTGTTTGGGAAAATCCTAGGTTAAGAAATTTGTCCAATTTTTTATGATTTATTTGGTATTTAGGGATGTTGTAAATTTATTTTTCACTATTTGGGTGCTTATTGAGTCCTCATGAGTTATTACAGTCGATTTGAGTTATTTTTATCATTGTTTGATTTTTAAATTTAATAGATTTTTTTGTTTGGTATTTTAGGTTACTACACTTATATTATTTTTTTATTATTAGAAATATGTTTATTATGAAACAATTTTAGGGATATATGATATTAATAAGGTTTATAAAAATATATTTAATTGGTTAATTGCATTGCATGCTTATGGTGATATTATTTTTGATGAATTATGATAATACTTTAATTGTGGCAGTGATGTTAAACCATGTTTGATTATTATATTATGATTGATTTTAATTTTTTTAATTCATGTGAATATTGTTTTATAAACATTTGGATATATGTTTGTTTGTTTGTGTGTATTAACATGTGAATATATACATATATAAACGTTTTAAAAAAACATATAAGATTTTTGATGTGTGTGTGTGTGTGTGTAGATTTGACATGTACATTTGTTTAAAAAAAGTGTCAGAATATATTTAATGTGTTTATATTATTTAAAAAATAATGTAATATATATATATAAATATTACCTTGTGAATATACATATATAAATATTTTAAAAAAACGTGTAAGGTTTTAAATATATATATATATATATATATTAAATAAGTGTAAGGTTTTTAAAATATATATATATATATTTATATATATGTATGTATGTATATTAATATGTGAATATATATATATATATTAGAACGTTTTAAAAAATGTGTAAGGTTTTTGATATATATATATGTATATGTATATGTATGTATGTATATTAACATGTGAATATATATATGTATGTATGCATGTATGTATCTGTTAACATGTGAATATACATATATAAATGTTTTAAAAAACATATAAGGTTTTTGATGTGTGTGTGTGTGTGTGTGTGTGTTTATATAGATTTGATAAGTATATTTGTTTAAAAAAACATATAAAAATATATTTGATTAAAAGAATTTGTAATATATATATATAAACCTTTGAATATTCATATATAAACATTTAAAAAACGGGCAAGGTTTTTGATATATATAAATATGTGTGTATGTATATATGTATGTCACGCACATGAGCCTCAGCCCAGTTGGTGAGGTATCCTTAAGTGCATCCACAAGACCCAAGTCCAAAATCAGGTAGAGGAATATTTTCCGGGGGTAATGTAGTAGTACTATAGCAGGAACTGTAGCAGTACTTTAGCAGTACTATACACTATGTGGTACTGTAGCAGAATTGTACATTGTACAGGTACTGTAGCAGACTGTACACTGTGTGGGTACTGTAGCAGGTACCGTTCGGTACTGTAGTAGTTGGAACTATTCACTTTGGGCCACCAGATTGGGCTTGGAGTCCTTAAGACTTTCAGACCACCCGGGCTTTTGGGTCAGTAGGGCTTTCGGGCCACCTTTAAGGCCTTCGGGCCACCTCAAGGCCTTTGGGCCACATGCAGTTTCCCCAGACACACTACAAAAATAGGAGCAGCCCCAAAAGAGGATTCAGAGCAGGTGCACTCACCATAGCAGAGCCAAATGGATTTTTCAGAATGAGAGGGTATGGCTATGCCATTGGTACCAGCCTATGCTTTCATGGGAAGCCTAGACAGACGACCATGCGAAGGTGGAGAGCTACTGTCATGATGCAGATGTTGGGGAGGGGTAGTTCCTTGTAGATAGTCTGGTTGAATTCCCTAAGACCTTCAGGTCATGTAATATCCTGAGCCTACGGTCCATGTAATCTCTGAGCCTACGGTCCTTTTAAGGGTTCCCCCTCATCCCTTGAAAGGGGGGTTATCAAAAATCAATAAAAATGAAGGCCTTCGGGCCATTCAGGCTGTATGTATGTATGTCACACCCTGACCCATGTGTTTAATTAATTTATTTAATTATTTTTCCACCTTTAAATATTTTTGTTGGGGTTCGGGTTCATCCCTGGATTAATTTATTTGGGTTATATTAAATTCTACCTTTTTGGTGTTGAGGTCATCAGGCGCGTGGGTGGAGCGCGAATTTGGAAGCAACGTGACTTCACCCTGGCAACTGCGCGACTTCCCATCCTCAGAAAATTAAAATAAGTAGATTTTGTAATTAGAACGCACATTAATTGTTGTGTCATTTAAATTTTTTATTTTTTTAATTATTTTATTAATATTGAGATAATATGAATACTTTTATTATTTTTATTTTTATCATCATGATTTTATTATTATTTTTATTTTTATTATTATTGTTGTTGTTGTTGATGTTGTTGTTGTTCTTATTATTATTATTATTATTGTTATTATTGTTATTATTATTTTCATTAATATTATTATTATTCTTATTATTATTATTATGTGTATTATTTTTATTATGGATTAATGTTTCATTTTATTTTGTTTTTTTGTTTTTTGTTTATTTTTTGTTTGTTTCTTTATTTTTTTGCTCCTAACCTTAATTCATGCGGCTCTTTTTCCCCCTTTCGTGCGGTTCTCCCTCTGCTCTCCCTCTCCTCGAGCACCACCCCCCCTTCTACTGCTACTCACCCAGCCACCTACCGGTCTTCCCTCCTCTGGCACGCACAGTCACCCTCCATTTTGGTGTCGACCCCCCCTCAATCCTGCTTTCCCCAGAGCACCTGATGCCTTCCTGAGGCCTGCTATCATTGGCCCCTGCCTTCCCGTCGCTACCCTTGGCCTTCTCCTCTAGTCACAACCGTTGTCTCCCCTCCTTCCCTCTGGCACCACCTGTGCGACCCGCCCCATCGCCAGCTCCCTCCTCCGGCCACCCCCTCTTGCCTTCCATCGTTGTTTCATCCTACCAGTGCAGCCTCTGCATCGCTGTCTCTAGCAAAAATCGTCAGCATTGAACCTCCCTTCAGGTCACAGCCCCTTCTACCCATTGATTTTTCTACTCCGGTGCGTTTCCCACCGGCGCAACACCCTTTCTGCGTGGTTCTGGTGCTTCATTCCCAGCATTGCCCCAGCCAACCCGCACCTTCCCGGCGTCGCCTCTACCATCGCATTTTCCCCCAATAGTATAATATTCTACCTCTTATTACATTATTTTTTTTATCTTTTTTAGGGTTTTTTGTCGAGTGATAGTTTTTCTTGATAGAATTGATATTTTATAACCCGCACATAGCGATTCTGAGTGAGCATTGTCATCGCGCCTTGATCTTGAGTGAGCATTGTCGTTGTGGCTTGATTTCAAGCGATCGTTGTCGTCACGCCTTGGTTCTGAGTTAGGTTCTCATTACACTACCTTTTATAATTTAATTTGAATATATTTCTTGCATTTTGATCCCTATATATGTTCTAATTATTATTGTTTAACTTCTGGTTAATTTGTTTATGATGCAATTTGGTATTTAAATTTTGGTTTTGTGAAAAAAAGGTTGTTTTATTACAATTGTGCACACTATTTGTTTAATTAAATGACTCATTAGTTTTGCACTTGGTTTGTGACTCTTTGAACCTAATTTATTGATTTAAATAAATTTTTAGGATGGAACTTTTTTTAGCATCTTGTTGAGTATTAATTAGAAACTGTTTTGATAAACATTGCATGTGCCACTGATAGATGGCTCGGTTGGCATTTTTTTACAAATAATGTTTTTTTAAGGTGTATTGGTGTGTTTTCACCCCTTTATAAAAAAAATCATGTGTGAGTTGGTAAATGTTGGTTTTGTGAAAATTGTTTTAAAAGATTTTAAATTAAGAGGAATATTTGGGGCTTTTTAATCTGTTTGACGTGAAGTGTTGAATTGTGGTCTAGTTGGTGTGTGTGTGTAAAACAGTTTTGTTTGGATGTGAGAAAGGAATGTTTTGAAGAATTTTTATAAATTATTTTAGTGGAAACAGTGTGCTTGACACCACTTTTGAAAAATTGTTTACATTTTGAGATAAATCTTTGATTGTGTGTGTTTAAGGGCCCGTTTGGCCATTTCCTGAAGTTTGTGAAAAAATATTTTTTATGAGAACCCTTGTTGGGTGATTCTCATGCCTCGATTTCATGCATTGGGTGGGAGTTCCTTTTTGGGGATTCTAGGGATCCATTGTTAGGGTTCTTCAGTTGGAACTCTTTTTAATTTTTCTATTTTAAAGCATAAGAATGGTTTCAAGGGAGGCTTGGGGTGAGACCTGTTGTGAATTATTACTATTATATAAACTATTATTGGATTCTCAACTAGCATCAGTTGGATCACCCCCTTTATAAATACTTGATACATGGGAATCTAGCATATTGAGAGAATATTCTGAGAATGATTTTTTCACTGGTAGGTTATGGTATTGACCAGTGGCCCATAGTAGGTGGATGTATTGGGTTTATTGCTATGGGATTTTCCCTTGGACTGCCTAAGAAAGGATGGTCAAGCATTTGAGAATTTTGATTTCATCATGTGTGACATGTCAATGAGGATGAGGTCTCATGTACTAGTGTCTTCTGGACTATTCTTGATCTCCTAGGTCTACCCATGTCTATTTGGCTTTTTTTACCTGCAGTAGTGATTATGATGCTTGTATGTATACCTACATTTCCCTTGCTATGTTATCTTTATTGTGAATCTTTTTGTATTTTTTTTCTTGGAAACTAGTGATTTGGTTTTGATTAGGTTTTCAGAAATGGTTTCCAAATGAAAGTGTTTTACCTTCTTTATATAAATTTGAATATGTAGACACCACTTTCCCTTTTAAAATGTCATTAACACTAATGAAAATAATATAGATTTGAAAATGGTTAAATGAAATGGTTCATACTTTGTTTTTAAGTAAAATATGTTGGAAAAATTACTTTTATAAATTGTAGTTAAAACTTGAAATGATGTTTCTTTTATTTTAAAGGTAGTGCATTGGGAATAGATATCGGGCTAGCCTACTAAGTTTTAATACTCACACCTATAGTTCCTTTATGTTTTTAGTGTTTTGTAGGATCTATCTTGGGTGTTCTTGCCTTGATCGATGCTTGATCATTGAGTTGGGGAGTGACCCATGGAGACACATAGAGTTAGTTTGGGCATCAAGTTCGATTAGTTTTATTTTCCTTTGATTTTGTTCAGTCATTTTATTTGGTTTATTTGTTTTGTGATACTCTTTATTATTTCTATTGATTTATTTATTTTCTTTGGGAGAAATCATTCCCATTTGTTCTCTGTTGATGCCCTGGCGCTTGTCGTCAGCCTGGGAGGATCGGGAATGCCTCTCAGGCCTTGCAGTGGATCAGCTCAGGTGATCGGTTCAAGGTAGACCCGGGTTGGTTCGTGATAAAATGGTATCAAAGGAGGTCTAATCTTAGAAGAAATCACTTTTCAGAGTGCCCTTTTTTATTTAAGAATACCAAGGTAGATGTAGTAGGATTATCAGGACTCGAGGGGTGGGTGTGGGAAGAGTGTCACAAACTCTTTCTTGTTCTGATCTTCGAGTTTCCGTGGGAAGTCCGGTTTAATTAGTTTCTTTGGGTTTTTATAGATTATTTTGTTATTGGGATATGACAAAGGTAGTTGGGATAATATTCCTCGTGAGCCTCACGGCCTGGAAAGCCATGTGGAGCTAGGGTCATGGTCCTAAAAGGCTCTTCGTGTTAGTGATGTGTTTGACATATGACCTCCAACCATATGGTCAAGTCACCCACTGACACTAGTTCCCTGTTTGAGTTGTTTTGGGTCTCCTCTAACTTTTGAAAGTTTATTGAATCAGAAAATTTTGGTTTTGAAAATAAATGGTTGTTTTAAATGACATATTTAATTTGAGGATTTTTTTAAAGGAAATGGGATGAATGATTTGTTTTTTTTTAAATAAGGTTTCTTTGTTTTGGCCTTGGTGTTCATATGGGTGCTCACATGCATAGTGGTATGTTGGAATATGAACAGATGTCTGGTATGATGGATGGATGCCTGGGGTGTCACAAAAACATAAATGTGAGTGATAATCTAAGGAATACCAATGCAGAGTGTTTAACCCACCAAACTTGTTTTAAATTAAATATGTTTTCAAAAAGGAAGGTTTTTATGTTATGATAGCTTGTTTTCTTGTGTTTAAATATTGTCACCTATATGGTGTTTGATCTTGAGGATTTTATTTATTGAGTTGACCTTGATTGGGTTCTTGACTTTTCATGTTTAGAGATTATCCACTTAAAGATTTGATGGGTGATCATAGTGTGGTTGATCAACTTAAGGATTTTATGCTTGAGTTTCGAAAGCTAGATCCACCTATCTTTTATGGTCAAGCAGACCCTTCCATAGCGGAGGAGTGGATGTGGAAAATTGAAAGGGACTTTAACCTCATTGAGTTTCCTGAGTCGTTGAAGGTCAAGTTTTCAACCTTCATGCTTGAAGGTTCACCATGTATGTGGTGGAAGTCAGTGTCTCGGGGCAAGCCCCATCAAGATCTTACTTGGGAGTTCTTCAAGGCCTTGTTCATTCATTAGTTTTTCTCTGAGGAAGAAAGGGTGAGAAAGAGGATGGATATGTGTTATCTGTATTAGGGTGAAAGATCCATGTTGTAATATTTCCAATGCTTCATAGAGCTAGTCCCTTATGATTCAGGGTATGCCACAGATGAATCCCTAAAGGCTCGATGCTTCGAGGTGGGCCTCCACCCTGATTTATAGTCGAAGGTGTCAGATTCCAAACTAACTTCTTTTGTCGATGTGGTGAGAAAATCTTTTCATGTCGAATCCATGATGGCGGGAGTGCTTGAAGTAGTCCTCCCTCCTTCAATCCTCATGAAAAGTGTTGAATATCCTGGAAAGGATATGAGGAAACAATTGGAAGTGGATGGGGAAAGTCATGGAATCAAAAGGCCTCGGGATATTTCATCAACCTCTTCGGAGCGAGAGATCCTCGTGTATTGTCAGTGTGTAAAGTTGGGTCACAAGAAGTTGTCATACCCAAGTACTTCTAAGCTATGTCATGCTTGCAGACGTTTGGGTCACTTAGAACGATTCTATTAGGGATTTTCTAGAAAGTGTTGTGGATGAATTTATTAGAAGTGATGTGTTGTTGGGTTTTTTTTCAAAGTTTCTTGTGTAAGTTTCCCTTCAGTGTAAGGGATATCTTATCATGGTAGGTGTACATATAGTTTTTTGGGGTTTTGAAATGTATGGGAATTTCATGGGTCTTTTGATAAACTCTAGTTTTCAATGATAGTGTGGATTTCATTTTGAAATCATGTCCTTTATTTCATAAAATAAAAATATGTATGTTTCTTATTAGTATTATCATAACCTGACTGTGAGGTAGGAGATGCTTCATCCATCAGAGCTCCATCCAAAAGGCCTCAGAGTGAATACAGTACATAGTCAGGAATCCTGGGGGAATTTTAAGAAGTTTGGTTAAGGTTGTACCTTTGTCATGTGATGAGACAGTTTTAGTGTTTCTGTTGTGGTTTCTCTGTCATTGTAATTTTCCTCTTGATGCAAAGAGTGTGATGGAATTATCCCTCGCGCAATGTCGGTAATTGTGACTTTTTTTTTATGCGGGTTTCTAATCTATGGCCTTGCATGGACCACCCTTGTGAATCAGTTGCGGCTTTGGTTTGTGTCTATCCTGAAGTGATGAGTCGTGAGTAGTTGTTCGTCATAGTTTCATTGATCTAATCCTTGGGCCCTCCCTCCCTGCCCATGGGGTTAGGGTTATTGGTTCGTACAGAGTTTTCGATTCATATCTTATCCCTTTCGGATGGGATTGAATGGTTTAAATGTTCTTACCGTGTTCTTTCTAGATTGAGTAAGGCATGATTCATGCCTAAGTCGGTTTTTCCATTTGGTTGTGTATAGGTTGATTCTTTATGGTGGGGAGATCCACCGTGAGTCTCTTTGAGTTTTATCTTAAGTCGTTATCAAATGCTAGTTGAGTTCTTATAGTGGGGAGTCTGTTCAGGCCTCCCCTCTACTGGTGACCTGTTTCGGGTAATAGGGTTGAGTCTCGTTGGTGGTTGATGGAATATCCTCAGACTAATAGGTTGGATCATATTTATGTAGGATCCTCGGGTGTTGATCGATCACCTAGATGGTGTTGTGGCTTTCTGGGGATGGAAAGTGTTATGGTGGGGAGAATTTTCACACATTGACCCATGTGTTTAATTAATTTATTTAATTATTTTTCTAACTTTAAATATTTTTTTGGGGTTTGGGTTTAGCCCCAGATTAATTTATTTGGGTTATATTAAATTCTGCCTTTTTGGTGTTGGCGTCGTCGGGCGTGCGAGTGGAGCGCGAATTTGGAAGTAGTGTGGCTTCGCCTTGGCAACTATGCGACTGCCCGTCCTCAGAAAATTAAAATAAATACATTTTTTAATTAGAATATGCATTAATTGTTGTGTCATTTAAATTTTTTATTTTGTTAATAATTTTATTAATATTGAGATAATTTCAATACTTTTATTATTTTTATTTTTATCATCGTGATTTTATCATTTTTATAATTTTATTATTGTTATTATTGTTATTGTTGTTGTTGTTGTTGTTGTTGTTGTTGTTGTTGTTGTTGTTGTTGTCATTAATAGTATTATTATTATTATTTTCATTATTATTATTATTATTATTATGTTTATTATGTTTATTATGTTTATTTTTTTTATTATCGATTAATGTTTCATTTTATTTATTTATTTTATTTTTTTCATTTTTTTGCTCATAACCCTAATTCATGCAGCTCTTTTTTTCCTTTCACATGCCTCTCCCTCTACTCTCGCTCTCCCCTAGCACCACCACCCCCCCTTATACTACAACTCACCTAGCCACCTGCCGGTCTACCCTCCTCTAGCATGCACAGTCGCCCTCTGTTTTGGTGTCGACCCCCCCCCCCTCGATCCTGCTTTCCCCAGAGCACCCAGAGCCTTCCTGAGGCCATCCGTCATTGGCCCCTGCCTTCTCGTCACTACCCCTGGTCTTCTCCTCCAGTCACAATCGTTGTTTCCCCTCCTTTCCTCCAACACCACTTGCGTGACCTGTCCCGTCACCAGCTCCCTCCTCCAGTCGCCCCTCCTGCCTTCCAGCACCATCGCATCCTACCAGCGTAGCCTATGCATCGCCGCTTCCAGTGCAACACGCTGGTGCCAGACCTCCCTTTAGGTCACATCCCCTCCTACCCAGTAAGTTTCCTACTCCGATGTGCTTCCCACTAGCACAACACCCTTGCTGCGTGGTTCCGGTGCCTCATTGTTAGCATTGCCCCAGCCAACCCACGCATTCCCAGCGTCGCCTCTTCCATCGCATTTCCCCCCGTCAGTATAATATTCTACCTCCTATTTCATTCTTGTTTTTATCTTGTTTTTTATGAAATGTTTTTGTCGATTGATAGTTATTCTTGATAGAATTGATATTTTAGAACCCACGTGAAGTGATTCTGAGTGAGTGTTGTCGTCGCGCCTTTATTCTGAGTGAGCGTTGTTGTCATACCTTGATTTCGAGCGAGTGTTGTCATCGCGCCTTGGTTCCAAGGTAGGTTCCCATTGCACTTCCTTTTATAATTTAAGTTGAATCTATTTCCTATGGTTCGCTCCCTATATATGTGATAATTATTATTGTTTAACTTCTGGTTAATTTGTTTATGATGCAATTTGGTAGTTAAATTCTAGTTTTGAGAAAAATAAGGTCGTTTTATTACAATTGCGCACACTATTTGTTTAATTAAATGTCTCGTTAGTTTTGCACTTGGTTTGTTACTCTTTGACCCTGATTTATCGATGTAAATAAGTTTTTAGGATGGAACTTGTTTTTGGCATATTGGTGAGTGTTAAATAGAAACTATTTTGATAAACATTGCATGTACTGCTGATAAATGGCCCGGTTGGCATTTTTTTATAAAGAATGTTTCGTTTCAAGGTGTCTTGGTCTATTTTCACCCCTTTATAAAAAAATTCATGTGTGAGTTGGTAAACGTGGGTTTTGTGAAAAATGTTTTAAATGATTTTAAATTAAGAGTAATAGTTGGGGATTTTTAATCTGTTTGACATGAATTGTTGAATTGTGGTCTGGTTTGTATGTGTGTGTAAAATGGTTTTTTTTTATGTGCGAAAGTAATTTTTTGAAGAATGTTTATAAATGATTTGAGTGGAAATAGTGTACTTGACACCACTTTTGAAAAAGTGTTTTTATTTTGAGATAAAGCTTTGATTTTGTGTGTTTAAGGGACCGTTTGGCCATTTTGTGAAGTTTGTGAAAAAATATTTATTATGAGAACCCTCGTTAGGTGATTCTCATGCCTCGATTGCATGAAATGGGTGGGAGGTCCTTGTTGGGGATTCTCGGAATCCATCGTTAGGGTTATTCAGTTGGAACTCTTTTTAATTGTTTTATTTTATGGCATGAGAATGGTCCCATGGGAGACTTGGGATGAGACCTGTTGTGCATTATTACTATTATATAAACTGTGATTGGATGCTCAGTTGGCATTGGTTGGCTCACCCCCTTTCTAAATTCTTGAAACATGAGAATCTAGCATATTGAGAGAATATTTTGAGAATTATTGTCACACTGATAGGTTATGGTATTGACCAGTGGCCCATAGTAGGTGGATGTATTGGGTTTATTACTATGGAATTTTCCCTCGGCCTGCATAAGAAAGGATGGCCGAGCATTTGAGCGTTTTGATTTCATCGTGTGTGAGATGTCAATGAGGATGAGGTCTCATGTATTGGTGTCTTCTGGACTATTCTTGATCTCCTAGGTTCACCCATGTCTATTTGGATTTTATTTCTTGCAGTAGTGATTATAATGCTTGTATGTATACCTACATTACCCTTTTTGTGTGATCCTTATTATGCGTCTTTGTGTATTGTTTTTCTTAGAAAGTGGTGATCTGGTTTTTATTAGGTTTCTAGAGATGTTTTCCAAATTAAAGTGTTTTACCTTATTTGTATAAATTTGAAAATGTAGACACTACTTTCCCTTTGAAAATGTCATTGACACTAATAAAAATAATCTAGATTTGAAAATGGCTAAGGGTAATGGTTCATACTTTGTTTTTAAGTAAAATATGTTGTAAAACTTGCTTTTATAAATTGTAGTTCAAACTTGAAATGATGTTTCTTTTATTTTAAAGGTAGTGCATTGGGAATAGATATCAGGTTAGCCTACTGAGTTTTAATACTCACGCCTATAGTTATTTTCTGTTTTTAGTGTTTTTTCAGGCTCCAGCTTAGGTGCGCTCGCCTTGGGTAATGCTTTATTGTTGAGTTGGGGAGTGACCTGTGGGGTTACACAGAGTTAGTTCGGGCATTGAGTTCAGTTAGTTTTATTTTATTTTGTTTTTGTTTAGTCGTTTTATTTGTTTTATTTATTCTTCACTGGTCTTTATTATTTCTGCTACTTTATTTATTTTCTTTGGGTGAAATTATTCTCATTTGTTCTCTGTTGATGCCCTAGCACTTTTCTCCAACCTGGGAGGATCGGGAATGCCTCTCGGGCCTTGTAGCAGATCATCTTGGGTAACCGGTTCAGGGTTTACCCAGGTTGGTTTGTGAAAATATAGATTTGATATTTATATTTGTCTAAAAAATGTGTAAAAATAAATTTGATGTAAATATATTTGATTAAGAAAGTATATAATATATATATATAACATATTAAATAAATAAAAAATGAGTGTTTTATAAAAATGATGAGAAAATTAATTTAAAGAAAATGTTATTTATAAGAAAATTTTTTTATAAAAAAAATTAAAAAATTGTTGTAATGAAAAAAAATAATGATTACAAATAATTAATATTTATTAAAAACTTATTTAATAATAATTAGTAAAAAAATCGCAATACCTTGTAAAAAATATATAAAAATACTAACAATTATTAAAAATTCACAAAATTAGTAATTATTAAAAATTTAGTAATGATTTAAATAATTAGTTAAAAACATGAAATAATTTATAATATTTAATAATTAATTAGTTGATATTATTAATAAATATTAAATATTAGTGTTAATTACAAAATATTATTAATAATTTGTAAAAATATATAAATAATAATAACAACTATTAGAAATTCACAATAATTCATATAAATGTTGTATTAATTAAAATAATTAGTATTAATAATTCATATGAATGTTGCGATATATATATATATATATATATAATATTAAGAAAATATTAAAAAGGTTACCCTCACATGCGATGTTACCAAACACCCAACGTGTATAAATGGTATGTCGTGCCTAGGGTAAACCCCATATCCCTGACCTAACAGTGGTCTCAAATTTTGATACGATACGCCGTTATGGAGATACTTACAATAAAAATATTAAATGAATTATTATCGTGTGTGATGATACCAAACTCCAGACACACACAACTGTTATGTTGTGTCTAGAGTAAACCATGCATCTCAGACCTAGTGGTGGACTTCAATTTTTCATATGATACATAGTTCGGGAGATACTTAATTTTTTTATAAAAAACTTTAATAAAAATATTAAATAAATTACCCTCATGTGCAATGTAATTAAATACTCGACAAGCACAAATGTTATGACATTCCTTGGGTAAACCCTGTATCCCAGACCTAATGGTGGTATCATATTTCCCATATGAGACATTGTTCAGTAGATATTCCCTTATTTTCAAAAAATATCATGTATGTGATATAATTTATTTAATATTTTTATTTTATCTGTGTTGAGGATCTATGGGCCCTGGAATCCAATACTAACTCAATGCCTCACTCCAATCATATTCTATAGAATATTTCAAGGTGTAAATATGTAATAATAATTTAAAATTAGTCATCATGAGTAATAATTTTACTTATTTATGTTGTTTTTTAGATAACTATGGGCTCAGGAAGTTGAAACTAGTTTCATTGTGCAATAATGATTGAATAAATCATTAAAAAAATCCCAACAAATATAGTATAAATTCCATCTAAATTGAGGGTGTTAAAATAATTATATCATTTATATCATTGAATTCAGAATTTATTTCTGAAGGAAAAAAATTAAATTCCCATGTAAGAAATGTGATCTTAGAAGATTCAAAACATTTGAAAATGTTGGACTTCATCTACTACATTTTTTGTTTTGGGAAAGATTACATTTTTTGGTATCAACATGGTGATAAAATTCAGTAGACAATACAAAATTTTTGGTTCCTGATCCATCATTTCATAATTTAGTACATAAGGTAGCTGGAACATCTATTCAAGAAACAATAACTTATAATTATATTCCAAATATTGAATTAGGACCTACTCAATCTTATAATTTTTTGAAATCTATTGATGAGTCCTTATATTTGGGGTGTTAGATGAGAAAACTTGAAGTTGTTGCAAAATTTAAGGCTATTGAATCAAATTTTGGAATGTTAAATAGTTGTTGTGATCAGATTTTATATTTGGTTAAATCATTTTTTTCCTGATGGAAATACATTACCTTCAAGTTTCTATAAAAGTAAGAGGTTGGTCCATAATTTGGGTCTTAGTTATCAGAAGATTCACTCATGTTCAAATGAATGCATCTTATATTATGGAGATTATTAATCATTAGTTAATTTTCCAACATGTGGAGAATTGAGGTATAAAGAGACACAGTAAGGAAAGTTCATATTTCTTATGAAATAGTAGAGGTATTTAAAATTACACCCTATTTACAGCATTTATTTATGTCTCACAATACATATAAATTGATGACATGACATATGTCAAATATTTCCATAAGTAGAATCTTAAATCATCCATTTATGGTGATTCATGGAAACACTTTGATCAAATGAATCTTTCTTTTGCTTCAGAGCCTCGTAACATACATTTGGGTCTTTATACTTATGGTTTTTGTCTATTTGGTGCTTATGACAGTCAATATTCTTATTGGCCTATTTTCATTATTCCGTATAACTTACCTCCTTGGATGTTGATGAAGTAACCATTTATATATTTTACACCATTAATTCTAGGACATCTGATGAAGAATATCGATGTTTATTTAAATCCATTAATTGATGAGTTAATTTCATTATAGAACAACAGTGTGAATATATTTGATATAGTTTCATATTATAATTTTACATTGAAATTTGCATTAATATGGATGATCGATGACTTTCCATCAAATGGTATGTTATCTGGATGGAGTACAATGGTCTAAAATAATTTATGTACTACATGGATGAGAAAAAATCATTTATGCTTGGCAATGGGATAAAGACTAGTTATTTTGACTATCATCATATATTTCTTTCTGCAGATCACCCTTTTTGAAGGAACATAAATAATTTTACAAAAGGTAGAATTTAACGAGATGAACCTACAGCAATGATATCATGTATTCAGGTAAAATATATCATCTCTACGTTAACTTCTATTACTTTTGGACCAACCATAAATGAACAAAAAATAATTCGTTTTGGTAAATATCATAATTGGATAAAGTGGAGTATTTTTTGGGGTCTTCCATATTGGTCTGATTTGTTAGTTCATCACATGTTAAATGTAATGCATATTGAGAAGAATTTTTTTGATAAAATATTTTATATTTTATTGGACACACCCAGTAAAACAAACGATAATGTAAAAAAATGGTTAGGTATTTCCTAGATTTACAGATGCCTTGAACTTGAATTATTTAAATATGAAATATCACACAATTTAATGAATCCAAAAGAAACTTACACACTTTTTAAATAAATCCATTTATTATTATGTCAATGGATTAGATATTTGAGGTTACCAGATGGTTATGCTTCTAATTTTTCTTATTGCATCATAAATGGACACATTACTGGGTTAAAACGTCATGACTTCCATATCATAATGGAAATATTACTATTTTTTATTTTTAGAGGGTTGTTGAATTCTTCAATCTAGGAAATGTTGAACGAAATATCATATTTTTTTCATGATATTTATGTGGAAACATCGGATTATGATGCATTGAGTATACTGCAAAAAGATTGTCGGCCTTCTTTGAATCAATGGAACATTTAATATTACATTTGTCATATGAAGCTAAATGTGGAGTGCTAGTACAATTCTGATTGATGTATCCATTTGAGATATTTATAAAAAAATGAATAAGAAAGTATGTAATAAATCATTAGTTGAAGGGTTGATTGAAAAAGCTTACTTGTAGGAGGAAATTTCAAATTTATACTCTTATTATTTTCAATCAGAATATCTTTCTAAACATAATTGCATGGTTAATAATGAGGCAAATGTTGATGATGTCATAGACCATCAGTTGTTATTTTTTAATCAGCATGAGCTCGGTTTTGGTGGTTATCATGAATAATGGATTTTAGATAAAGAACTATACAGATCTAATATATATATTCTGCTAAATTGTGAATAAATGACACAATTTTTGCATTTAGTACTACTTATTATTATATTTTTAAATTTTTATAATAGATATATTTATTTACATTATTTTTTTATACTATATGATGACCATATCAAAAAAAAATTATAAAAATTACATCTACTACTCTTGAATAATGTCATCAACAAAAAATTTCATATTGGTTTCACATACTCGTAAGTTAAGTTTTTTTCAATGGAACGTTAAATCAATTTTTTAATGATATCTATTATTCATAATTTTTATTGTTTTGTAGGCAACATAACATGAAAGTGAAATTGATAGTCGATTATGTGTACTCAAAAACCCTCTATTAAAATTGGTAAAATCTTATAATGGGTATATGGTTAATGGATTTAGATTTCATACATTCATATATGGTGAATCAAAGAAATCAATGAATAATGATGTTTTTTTTGAAAGGATGTCATCATAAAGAAAGTGAAGCTGACTTTTATGGCATGCTGGATGAAATAATTGAGTTATGTTATTTGGGACCAAATTATGTAACAATGTTTAAATGTCATTGGTTTGATACAGATCGAGGGTTGCAAGTTCATCCACCAAATGGAGTCATTAACATTAAATATAATAGTATTATTTCATCAAATTAACTATTTATATTAGCACATAGTGTTTATTATGAAAATTATTGTGATGCTTTGAGAGATTTGAATGATTGGTGGGGTGTAATAAAAATGAAATCACATGATAATTAGTTTCCTGAAAATGAAAATTATTCTATGGAAGTGAAACATATTAAAATTTTCAAGAAACATCCCCAAATATATCTATTACCTGGTGAGATATAAATATTGATGATGAAACCCCCAATTAAGATCCAATGATATTGATAATATTGATGAAGTAATAAGATATGATGAAACTGAAATTTGTATGTAAATTAAAGATGCTATAAATTAAGATGAATTAATTGTCTTAGATGAAGATAATAAATAAGATGATGAATGTTGTATTATACTTAGGTGTTTATTAGTTTTTTATATTTTATATTTGAATTAAAAATTATTTATAGGTGATATTTTTTGTTCCAAATGGATGGTCTTGATGATCTTTTTTGTTCCTTCAATAATTCCAGTAATTATTAGTTTTTTATATTTGATCTATTCATTAACAATTATTGACTGGTGAGGTTATTATATTTTTCAAGGTATTTATTAGTTTTTTATATTTGATATTTATATCAACAAATATTTACATGTTAGATTATTATGTTCTAGTATTTATTAATAGGTAATT
This sequence comes from Viscum album, assembly GCA_963277665.1. Classification (NCBI taxonomy): domain Eukaryota; kingdom Viridiplantae; phylum Streptophyta; class Magnoliopsida; order Santalales; family Viscaceae; genus Viscum; species Viscum album. Next base: position 945,557,265 of record OY728129.1, read on the forward strand.
TTTATATTATTGTATTTTTTAGTCTTTTATATTTGATATACGTATTAAAATTTTATTAAAGGTAAGATTATTATATTATGGTATTTTTTAGTTTTTTATATTTGATGTTTGTATTAACAATTTATTATAGGTAAAATTGTTTATTTTAAATGGATGGAGATTCTCCCAATTATCTATTTCATTCTCTCACTGATGTTGGCCATCCTACTGATGGTCCTGATTCATCTGATATACATGATATTGTGCCCATTAGGAGGGGGAACAGTCTTGCTCAATTGATGATTCCAAACCCTATTCTAGAGACATGTCCATACATTAATTTAGATCCTCATTTATGGAGGTATGTTTAATTATTTAAGATATTTACTTTATATTAATTTTTTGTATTAAATTTGGTAATAATATACCGATTATTTGCTTTTATTTTCATATTTTTCATATAGTTGTTGGGAAGGTCAGTGTGTTTCTAAGAAATTGTTTTTCTAAGCCATGGGTGTTATGGGATCAGGTTCCCATTGTTGTTTGTCAGTATATGTTTGACCACTGTATTCTATATTATTAAATAATATATATTTTTTAAAATTTATTTAATTACTGAAATATTATTTTTAATCGTCTTGTATAATTTATGATCTCTAATTGCTGATAACCTAAGAGATCTTATCCAGGAGGCATGGGATATTTGTATACATGAATTTTTTCATAAGTTTTTACACAATCTCATAAAGAGAGATATGGATAGAGCTTTTTCTACAATTTTTTACCAGTCTTGCATCTCATAACAACTTGGTTATATCTCAGCTTAGGTATGATATGGATTGTGCTCCTACTAGCTAGGAAATACTTTTAGGAGGAGTTCACCATCTAGATGCTAGAGCTGGGGGAGGAATGAGGTCACACATAGGGTCAAAAGTCATATATTTAGCATACATCGATGACATATGGTAGGTAATATTATTTATTAATATATATATATATATATATACTTAAAATATAAAATTATTACTATATTATACAGGTCGTTACTAACCCCACTATTATGGAGTTTTAATTTTATTAGAATATGTACACTAATCCCCATACAGGACAACTTGTAGGTGACCGAAAATGCCATATTGTGGTCATAAAGTTTTTTAAAAATTCCAATAATATTAATTTTTTTTTATTATAGATTCTAATTATATTTGAAGAAAATGTATGAGGATACAAATTATCATTCACAAGAGAGTCAAGCTAAAAGTGAAGTAGATACCACTGGTGACTCAAGTTTTGATGAGGGGGCTTGGATGTAGGAGAATTTTCATGGTGTCGAGAAAGACTAGGTGATTGGTATTGGTTCCTAACTAACACTTATGAGTTATTACGGTACTTATTAAATGTCATCAGTGTGATCAAAGGGATATCATAGAGAGTTTTCATTGTCTTCTACTGCATAGTATTTGGGGAGGTTGAGAGCTCAGGATGATATAATATAGGGAATGTAGATAGGGGGAGAAGAATGAGTAGAAGTATCGGAGAGATAGTTGGAAGATGGAGTATATGTGACGGCTTCTGCATGGAATTGGTATGGATCCCCCCCCCCGATCCTTCGAGTGATCCTCCTCAACTAGATACTATTTTATGTTGTGTGATTTTTTATAATTATTCTATATTTTTGGGTGATAAACATATTATGTGTAATATAATGTATTAATGTTATGTTTTTTTATTTTTTAAATTATTTTTAATCTTTTTAAATTATTTATTTATTATTTATTTTATTTTTTAAATTAGTATTTAAAATGGATACTTGTATCTGACACAATTGGGTATTTTTTATGGATCCATTGTAATCAATTATTTATCAAAATTTCCTAAATTATTTGTGATAGATGTATCCACCATCACGAATAATAAGTATTTGTGATTTACTATCACAAAAAAAAACATATTTGTGATGCCATTTTTTATGGATAATCATTTGTGACAGACTCCCATCACAAATGACTCATTGCAAAAAATGAAAACTCTAGTAGTGGTACCATGATCACGTCATTGTTGCTAAAATACCACCTAGGTATTATATCACATCTAACTAGTTATTCCCTTATCACAACACACTTTATGTCTAAATCCTGACTGATCTTTACCCAATCCATAAGTGATGATGTGATCACTAAAGGGGCATAAATCATTGATCCCTAATCCTCAGAAGCATACATCCTCCAGTTAGCCAACAAGATCATAAAGTGTCACTACTCCTCTCATGGCCTCTCACTAAGCTCATTCTATACCTATATCTTACAGGTAAGAGAATTCACAACAAATTTACCATTCCCAAGTGCATAATCCATCACAAAGTCGAATGTTTATAGATACTCAATCCAGCACCTATGAATCAGTTTTGAGTCCCTCTGTGAGAATATATAGCAAAGGCTTATGTGGTCAATATAAAAAAAATCCCTCATCGAAGAGATAATATCACTAACAATTCAAAGTGTAGACCACGGCTTCTGGTTCCAATTCATGTGTAGGGTAGTTTCTCTTATAGGGTCATAACTAACGAGACCCATAGTTTACTACCATCTCTCCCTACATCATTACTGTGGCCAAAACAATGCCTGATAAATCACAATACACTACATAAACAATCCTAGGCTCAAGGAGTGTTAGTAATGAAGTTTTCATCAATATTTTATTTAGATCAAGGAATGCCTCTTCATACTGGTCCAACCACTATAATTTCACTCCCTTCTTCGTCATCATTTTCATGGGTGATGATAGTTAGGAGAAATCCTGGATACACTATCAGTAATACCCCACTAAACCTAGAAATATCCTAATCTCAATCATGTTTTGAGGACTTTTCCAAGACATGACTACTACATCTTTCTTAGGCTCCATAATTATACCCATCTCAAATACCACATATCCATAGAACCTCACCTCTCAAATCCATAAGTCACACTTCAAGAAATTGACATAAAATTGATGTGCTCGAAGTGTACTCAGGATTATCTCTAGGAGTCTAGCATGTTGTTTAGATGTTGGTAAGTATATGAGGATTCCATCAATGAATACTATGAAAAATGAGTCTAGTTAGGGGTGGAATTTATTGTTCATGAGATTCATGAGCTATGTCGGTATGTTTTTCATCCCGAACAGCATCACTAAGTCCTCATACAACCCATACCAACTCCGAAATGTCATCTTTGGGATATCCTCCTCTCTAAATTGCAACTGCTGATAGCCTAATCTAAGATCAATCCTGGATAACCACTAGGATCCACATAACTAGTTGAAAATATCATCAATATTGGGAGAGGGACATATTTTCTTCATCATCAACTAGTTTAGATTCTGATAACCAATGTAGATTCTAAGACTAACATCCTCCTTCTTGGAGAACAACAGAGGTTCACCCCATGGTGAGGTACTTGGCATAGTAAATCCTTTCTAATATAAGTCATCAACTTGTACCTTGAGCTCTGTTATCTCGGTTGGAACCATAAAATATGATGTATCAAAATGGGTTGCACACCTGGAATGATCTTAATCTCTTATTAACTTTTTGATCCTTCAAAGTCTCTACTAGTTCAAAGACTCCTATAAGGATTTCAACACATTCTTCATCATCCTAAGTTCCTTTAGTACCCTTGAAGGATGAATAAACCTAAAATTGAAGTCAGGGTATATTTGAACATAATTCTGAACTCTTATTCCTAGGATAGGTAATAAGAGAAGTACTTTCAGTTAAAGTGTCCTTACTACCTAAACTATAGAGAAGGTGTGGGAGCATTCCCAACTGCATTTTCCTACACATCTGATGTTAATGTAGAAACAACCTCCCATGTGGAAGTATTACAGCCTGCTTCCGAAGTAGTCCCATAAGACTACATTGAGGCGACATCTTCTATAACACGAATGAAACACTTTAAAAAATAGATTTTTTTAGGATAAACCCTAAACAATATATGGGACCACACAAGGTTTCTCCTAGGAGGATACCCTCAACCCAAGTTATAACCCTCCTAGAATTAACCCTCATCTTTATCCCTGCACATTAATCATAATCATCATATATATAATAAAATAACAACATGTTCAGTTCAGATAATTAATTCCAATAAAGTTATATCACAACATCATGACAACACAAATATATTACACAAAGAGAAACTATCCCGAACATATATAAAAAATCAATCAATTTAATTAAAGAACTACTATGCAGCACAACAACAAGTATATATATGGAATGTGGACCTACTTACCTAGTTATGATGCATGAATGAACCCAAAATATCATAAATTAAATATCACCATCATGTGCATCACCCAAGGTGATTTTAATCGATGGTAATAGAAAATCATAATTTCTCTCACTTTATGGAAACTCGGAGGTCCACTATGTAGTGTTGGCCAGGCACTATCATAGTTCCTCTGCCTGAGTCTCAACCATCCTATCTCTAGTATATACTATCTCATCCTAAGGAAAAGAGAAGACAGGTTATTAAATCCTAATTCTCTGATACCATTTTTGTAATACCCCTACTTGAAGCACCAGGTTTGATCCAGAAGGTCACATGACCTCATGTCGCCTCCTCATATGCAAGAGGTTGATGACTAGTAGTGAGGGTCTAATTCCATCAGTGGGGATACTATACCCTCAGTATTATTTCATAGGATCAATAATAAATAATAATAAAAATATAATAAATAGCCATAGTAAACATAAAAAAACTAAATAAATGGCATACATGTCATATAAATAAAACATCTTCCAATGTGGTAAGTATGTCCTGTGAAATAAGCAGTAAGAAATAAATAAATAAACATTGCTATGGGGGTCCTCTGGAGTCCTTCCTAATCTGTCACTTGCTTTGTGCTCCTCTTATCATCCCTCCACTACAGGGCCCTTGCCCTTAGCCATATCCCTCATGAAATATATAAGTGCATCAAAATGCCTGATTAGGGTATGAGTACAAGATTCAGTAGGACACAACCAATGCATCTTTAACCTGATGTGATCAAATATAAAAAGTTTATTCCATAATGATAATAAATTTGTAATGGGAATAAATATACAATCCAAAAATGAGTGGTCATGTTCTAAACAAGCTGCCACAAACCCTCAACTATACCCGATTCGACTCTATATTGAAAGGATGGTAAAAGCATGTCAATAAAATCAAGGACCAATACTAAGTTTGAAATCCACCTATCAATAATAATAAGACATTGAGTTGGATTAGGCCCTAAGGTCTTCGTATCCCGACTCCACCATGGGTCAGGCCCCAAGGTCGTCTTACCCCATGGGTTAGGCCCCCAAGTCATCACACCTTGTCAATGCCTCAAGTAAATCCCCAAGGAAGTCATACCCCTTGATTCAGGCCCTCAAACCATCATGACCCTAATTCATTGCCTTAGGTCAATCCCCAAGGTCATCATACCCCGTACCAAGTGCTCAAGTCCATCATCATCATCATTGAAAGCCACACACACTCCCACTCTAAGGGATAAATGTCATAGGATGATACACCTGTCTCAAGTACCAAACACAACCTCCAAGGCAATTGTATCACACTTTAAAAGGTATGCATACAAGGAAGGAATAATATATCATCATGATAAATAAAATATCAATACATAACAACATGTTATCATAATAAAACATGAAAACATGCTACTCTGTAAATACTCATGGAATCAAATATCCTAGTAGATTTCACAATTTACACACACACCCACATGAGATCACAATAAAGTACGATCATCAGTTATGCCAACACAATAATAATATAATGGAAACGTGTGTAAATAAGATCCCAAGAGAGTAAGGAACTTACTATCACAAATTAATCAACGTCAACAGCAAGGATAACCCACCCTATGTGTTTCAAAAGCTAGAGTGGAAATCTAAACAATCATGAACACATCCTCATGGGGCTTATTATCATATTTTTCGACACATCAATGCTCACAGTTCATCAAAATATCATAGAACCAAAACCTACTATTTTATTTCTATAATAAATAAAATATTACATGCGATGAAACTTTATCTCTCCTAGATAAGTTATGAATTATCATTTTATGCCAATTCATTCACTCATAATATTCTCCTCAGGAATAATTATAAACCCCCTATAAATAATATTAATTTATCTCTAGATTAGTCTAAGATCATATGTGGTAATTCCTTATAATTATTCTTTAATAAAACCATATAATTATCCATGAAAAATTACATAATTATCCCTTGAATTTTTTTTATAAATTTTTCTTTAATAATTTGATATAATTGTCTTTTGATAATATTAATAATTATACTTTGATAATCTTACACAATTATCTTTTGATAATCTCACACAATTATCCTTTGATAATTCAAATTAATTATTTTTTGTGCTGTGAAAAAAAAATTAAAAAGAGTAAAATTAGAATAGTGTAGAAAGATGATCTGAAAATAATAACATAAATTTTATAAATGATTTTGGTATCTCCATTCTATTAGTAGTCAATCTCCAGGGGGGATGCACTGCCCTTTTATAGGCAGTGCAACATGGTAGGTAGTAGGATTAGTGGGGGTGGAAAGCACACCCCCATTGAAGGATTTGTAGGCAGCTGTCTAACACTCCCCCTTTGGATTCACACCCCTACCAATGTCATATGTGTTTTGATACTACCTCATTAAAAACCTTTTTTGGAAAAATACAGTGGGATAAAAACTGGAATAAAGGAAAGAGTACAGTTACATTGACTCCCCCTGAAGGTTACATTAAATTATAAATTTTTTAATCTATGAATCCCTATATCATGTAAAAAATTTCTAAAGATAACATTTGGTAATGCCTTTGTAAATAAATATACAACATTTTCACTAGATCGAACATATTGCATGTTGATATCTCCGATCTTCATTAACTCTTGTGTAAAGGAGAAAATTTTTGGTGGTATGTGTTTTGTCTAATCATTCTTGATGAATCCTTCCTTTAATTGTGTAGTGCACACAGTATTATCTTCAAATAATATTATTGGGATATAATACATAGGAAATCCACTTCCCGCTCGAATTTTTTGATTCATATACCACAACCAAACACATTCTCGACATGCTTCATGTAATTATACTACTTCTGCATGATTTTAATGTGGTTCAAGGTGTGTCTACTTTTCTTATCTACAAGATATGGAAGTACCTATAACTGTAAACATGTAACCAGTTTGTGATCATGCATTATGAAAATAAGATAAATAACCTACATCTGCAAAACCATCCATCTTCTTTTATAATTTTTTAAAATAGAATAAACCCAAATCAATAGTGTCATAAAGATAACGAAAAATATGTTTAATTCCATTCCAATGTCTTTATGTTGGGAATGAACTAAATATTTCAAATAAATTAGTATAAAAATATATATTAGGACGAGTAAAATTAGAAAGATACATTGGTGCTCTGATAGCATTGAGGTATGGTACTTCTGGACTAACTGACTCCTCTTTTTATTCACAAGTTCAAAATTGATCTTTTTCGATATTTAAATACCGAACAACCATTGTAGTACTTAAAGGATTCTCTTTATTCATATTAAAGCATTTTAAGACATTTTTAGTGTGATTTTACTAATTAAAAAATATACCACTTGGCATATGTTCAATTTGTAATCCAAGACAATACTTGGTTGCTCCCAGGTCTTTCATTTCAAATTAATCCTTTAAGTTTCTCATTACTTCATTAATCTCTTTTGGAGTTTTGATAATATTTAAATCATCAACATAAACATCAATGGTTACATATCCAAATATTGTTTTCTTAATAAAAACACATGTACATATAGGGTTATTTACATACCCTTTATTTAAAAAATGTTTTCTTAAACAATTATACCACATATGCCCAGATAATTTTAATACATATTGGGATTTCTGTAATTTAATTGAATATAGTTCTTTGGATTTTTATTTCAATATTCCTAGTATTTTTAACCCTTCAGGGATTCTCCTATATATACTACTATCAGGTGACCTATATAAATATGTTGTAAAAACATCCATAAGACACATATTATCCTTCTCATCTATTGTAAGGATAATTAGATATCTAAAAGTGATAGCATCCATAACAGGATAATATTTCTCCTCATAATCAATTCTGGGTCTCTGAGAAAAACCTTGTGTGATAAGATAAGTTTTTTATCTTATAATATAGTTTTTATCATTATTCTTACACATAAAAACCCATTTATATCCAATAGGATTTATAGCTTTTGGTGTGATCGTGATGTGTACAAAAACCCCTCTCCTATTAAGTGAATTTAATTCAATTTGCATTGTGTCTTTCCATTTATTCCAATCGGGTTGTTTTTGAAATTCCATAATAGACATTGGTTTAGGGTTTTTATTTTCTATATCAAGTGACATAGAATATTAAAATATTTCATCAATATTTTCCATAGTACTTTGATTCCATATATCACCTTTAGTGGAATACTTAATAGAGATCTCATTATTTTCAAAACCTTTTAGGTTTTCTATATCCTATGAATTCTATTTATGATTCTCATCATGTGTTTCTTTAAGAACACTTAAAATATATGTTTATTATGGAACACACACATCCATAATGGGGTTTTAAATTATACTCATTCCATTTCTTTTTTGAGGATTTTTATTCTTAGATTCAATTGGTCTTCCATGCTTCAGACATGATTTTGAGATTTCTATAACGTCATTATGTAATTATGTATTTGGGGCATAAATTCTTGTTGGTGCATTTACAGAAAGTACGTGTAATTTATTTATTCCATTTGAATCAGTAAATTCATTAGGAAATTGATTTTATAGTTCTTGAAAATGTAAAATCTTATTCACTTCTATCTCACACTATTGGGTGAGAGGATCGAGAAAAGATAATGTTTTCACATTCTAGAAAATCTCCTCCCTTTGTTTCTTTTCTCCCCTTGATATTGGGAATACTTCTTTATTGAAGTGACAATCAGAAAAATGTGTTGTAAATACATCACTAGTTTGTGGTTCAAGATATCTAATGATGGATGAGGATTTATATCCTACATATATTCCCAACCTCCTTTAAGGTCCCATATTTGTGCATTATGGGGGATAAATTAGTACATATAATGCACAACCAAATATTCTTAAGTGGGAGATGTCAAGATCTTGTCCAAAATCCAATTTGAGTGGAGAGTGCTTATGATATTCACTTGGTCTTATGTGAATTAATGTCGAGGCATGTAATATTGCATGACCCCATACAGATATCGACAACTTTTTTCTCATTATTAATGGTCTAGAAATAAGTTGGAGGCATTTTATTAGTGATTTAGCTAAACCATTTTGTTTATGTGCATGGGCGACTGGATGCTCCATAATGATCCCCATTTCACTAAAATAATCATTGAAATATTGAGAGGTAAATTCTCCAATATTATAGATCCTTGATTTCTTGATGACATAATTAGGTAATTGTGCTCTCAATTTAATTATTTGATCAAGAAAATGTGAAAATGATACATTCCATGTTGAGAGAAAACATACATGTGACCATCTACTGGATGCATCAATTAATACCATAAAATATTAAAATAGAGCATGTGGTGGATTAATTGGTCCACATATATCTCCTTCATTCAAGAAAGGATGGCATTTCAGCCTTAATTTTAGCTGGATATGGTCTCACAATTAGCTTTCCAAGAAAAAAGCCTCTCATGGAATTTTTCTTAGTCGAGAGATTTGGTAAATATTTATTTAATGTCCATGAGAACTTTAAATTATTTTTCACATCATTCCTGAACTAGGATGACCTAATCATTCATTAAACAAATTAACGATTTTTGGTCCATTTTTTACTACCATGTGTGTTTCGATTTCACTTATATATGTATAATGAAATTCAGATGATAATTTTGGTAGTTTTTCTAGTACATGACTCTTACTAGATTTATTAATGGTAATGCAAAAGTACTTTTCATTTCTATTTGATATAGTTTTATTATCATACCAATGCTAGTATATATCATTGAAACTTAACAAGTTTATTTTTTGACTTTAGGGGGAAAATCACATCTATTATAAAAAATTGGGTCTTATTAGGTAAAGAAAAATTCACTTTACCATCCCCTTATATTAGATCTGTATGACCTTATATAGTATTCATAATTGGTCTTGTTGGTTTAAGATCATAAAAATAATTTTTATTCTTAATAATTTTGTGTGTTTTACCACTATCTGGTATGCAAATATTTGTCTCGTTTATGAAATCCATTTCAATGATTCAAAGTAAAGACAATATTATTATAAGAAACACCTTGTGAAATTCAAATAATATAACAATAATTTACATTTAGGTTAAATAAAATAAAATGGTATCAAAAACATTAAAATCAGGTTAATATTATCATTTAATATTATATATATCCCACCTTAATTAGTTAATAAATCTTTCATGTGGGGGTTTGAAATAAATAAATCAATATACCACATTACTCATTTAAAACTTTCTTGCATGTACTGATTTATTAATCAGACCATCCAATTAGGCGGTAAAAAATAAATAAATTAAAACCATACAATCTAGCGATAAATAAATAATATTATATAAATAATTATAACTATTCAACCAGGTGGTGAAAAATAATGTTTAAGATGAAAAGAATAAATAATTAGAACCGTCCAACCTAGTGGTGAGAATAAGGTTTAAAATAAAAACATACTTTTCTCCCTATTTGAGAATTCATATTGATAATGTGTTGTGATTTTTTTTGAAAAGAGTAAAATTAGAATAGCAAAGAAAGATGAGCAGAAAAAAAGAATAGAAATTTTATTAATGCTTCTGATATATCCCTTCTATAGGCAATCAATCTATAGGGGGCATGCACTTCCCTTTTATAGGTAGTGCAACATGGTAGGTAGGAGGATTGGTGGGGGTGGGAAACCCACCCCCATTGAAGGATTTGTAGGCAATAGCCTAACAGTTTGATAATTTTTCATATTTATCCTTTGATAATATCACACGATTATCTTTTTATAATTTTCTTTATAAATTATCCCTTGATAATTTAGCATAATTATCCTTTTATAATCATCTTTTGATAATCCAATGAAATTATCATTTTATAATTATTATAATTACTTTATTTTGATAACTTCCCAAAGATTATTTCCTGGTTATTTTTTATATATTATCCATGATAATTTGAAGGAATTATCTCATGATAGTTTTTTTGGGGTTTTGTTATTATTATTATTTATTAAAATCAACTATTTTTCTATAATTTAAGATATGGGAAGAATATAATAAAATAATAAAATAAATAAAACCTGTAACCCAAGCACCACACATGGGGGAGGAAGAAGAGGGATCACCATTGTGCCTAGAACTAGAAGAAGGAGATCAAACCAGGCCGCTAGGACTTCACCTAACATGCACATAGGAGTTTTGAGATCACCCAGACTCAAACAAAACAACCCCCAATGAAAACTGAATGAATCAGCTGTCTTAAAACCAAACCCATGTACACATTTTGTGGAAATCTAAAATACCTATTTAATTCACCGATTTAACTGAAAATTTAAGGTGGAGTCCTTAATTTCTCCCCATTAAGGCATTTCAAACTAAAATTGGTCAAAACGGTGTTGATTCGGTGGTTTTTGAATCAATCCCATGTTAGAAAATGGGTTTTCATCATGTAGGAATAATAAAAAACGAAATTAATAATTAAAAAGGGTAAAATAAATTACCCTCACATGTGATGTTACCAAACACCCAACACACTCAAAGGTTATGTTGTTCTTAGGGTAAATCCTACATTTCAAACCAAATGGAGGTCTCAAATTTTTCATATGAGACACCATTCAAAAGATATTCTATTATTTTGTAAAGAATCATAATAAAAATATTAAATAAATTATCCTCATTTGTTATTTAACCAAACACCTAACGTGCACAAATGCTATGTCGCGCCTAGGGTAAATATTGCATTCCATAACAATAGGCGATCTTAGATTTCTCATCTGAGACATCTTTTGGGAGATATTCTATTATTTCAGAAAAACTATGAACATGTGATATAATATATTTAATATTTTTATTCTATCAATGTTGTGGCTCTATGAGCCCTATAATTTCACACTAACTCAGCACTTAACTCCAGAAATATTCTATAGAATATTTCAAGGTGCTAACTGGGTTTTTACCCTTATATAAAACCTTTAAATCATTTATTAAATTATTTTTATTGAAAATTTACATTTTCACATAAAAATATTCATTAATTATTAATAAAGAGGGTTTTAATGTCATTAAAGATTGAGGATATTACATATCAGTCATGTGGTCTCTTGGGATGGAGCACAGTCACTTCACCCCTTTTTCAAATTTGTTTCACATGGATCGATTGTGCCTAAAAATAAATTCAAACAAATTAATTAAATTAATAAATTAACAATATATTTTAACATTAAAAATATTATTTAAATAGAAAAAGTGAGGTGGAAAAATGAAATAATTAAAGTCCACATTAGCCACACCTTCGGTGAACCTCTGTCGCCACTTGGAAACCACATCACCTAATTTTGGTGCCATTAATTTCTATCCACCTCATCCTAACGAGTCACACAATCTTACTTCTGGTGAATAACATTACCCATAATCACACAAGTGATTCCCAACATGTTCCTATAGAACCAACTCGACTATAACCATACTTTAATAAATTTCCATAACAGGAATCATCCTGTTAAACCAACTATAGAAAATAAATTCATGCCTACCATTCCATATCAGTCTCAATTGTACCCTTTCATGAATGAGACTACCCTTCAGCATCTCCCAAGAATGTTAGAAAGTAAAAGAAGTGCAAAAATAGTCTCAATCAGACCACCCCACTCGCACCCATTTACCATGCATTACATAGCACACGTGTAATTAGGAGAAATATAGGCACCACCTACCCAATACTTATAGACATATACTCATCAAATACGAACCTCTCATTGGGATTCAGACAAAAATAATTGGAAAACTAGATAAAAACCTTGAAAATAGGGTACAATGACCATAAATGACACAACACCTCAAGAAAGAAAAATAAATTGGAGGAGGAAGATGAAGTGTTGGACTTACCCTAGGATACCCCTATGATGAAAGACACTAAAAACTAGAAAAAATAATGAGAACCCTCATATAACCCAAGAGAGGAGGGGTATGGGAGACGTCTATTGGCTCTACCAAAATGGCCTTACCATTCTCTTTTTAGGTTTTTGTTTTTTTTTTAAATCTTCCAGGATAGCTTCACTGCATGACCTCATAGTTTATGCCATGAATTATCAAGGTAGGGGTTCCTCATCCTATCTAACCCAATTCACATAATTACACCACATGTCATAGTGTGAATGGTTGTAGTTTGCATCCATTTTACTTGTAGACCAGACCGATTCACCTGAAATGCTTCTTAGGTCACTCTCGGGCCCCTTAACACTTAAAAATATTTAAAACACATGGGTTACAACAAATTTTAAATAGATACTTTCATCATATGATATCCATGGTTTTATAATCTCCCCACTTTATAATAGCTCCCCCCTGATCTATTTGTCCATACACCGGCCCATGCTCTCACCCATCCTGAGTATCCCTATCTCTAATTTCCCACAATCTAAGATGATATTGAACACATATGTCTCATTACCAACAAACCAAAATACCTCACTCAATAGGATGATTCCTTCTGTGGCACTCCCCACTTTAGTAATCACACACTTAGTCGCTTCCTGGTCCATTTCATGACATGATGATGGTCCCACACTGATCATCCTCCCAGAACACACATGTTCCAATCATCATACACCATAAATCCCACATCTCATCAGATGTTTATCTTATAATTAAATTATATGTGATTCTCATAAGAGTTTTCATCACTATCGATTATCCTACAAACTCACATCATACCTGATGCCCATAAAAGTCTTGCACCACACATGATTCCCATAAAAGTCTTAGACCACACATGATGCCCACAAAAGTCCCACATAATATATGATTCCCACAAACTTCCTTCACCACACATCATGCGTACAAAATTTCTACAACATATTTGATGCCCATAAAATTCTCATACCACACATAATTCTCACAAAAGTTCCATACCACACTTGATACCCACAAAAATCTCACACCACACCTGATTCCCACAAAAGTCATGCACCACACTTGATGCTCAAAAAATACCCTAATGCCAATCTATCATCCATATGTCATATACCAAACCCAATTCTCAAAAAAATCCTACATCACACCTAATGACCACAAAAGTATCACACCACACTTTATTCCCACAAAATTCTCTAATGCCAATGAATCTCCCATATAGCATGCACCACTCTCAGTGATAACAAATTATCCAACACTTGGTTAATTAACTTACCATACATGCACCTCATGCACCAATATCTGTCATACAAAAAAACATGGCCACCCTCATAGAATACTTTTAACCATCATCGACTCTTTTTCCTTCTCTGGACCTTTCAGCTCGACCATATGTAGTAGGCATGAAGATCGAATGTCTAACGTTTGTTCTCTCAGTGAAGTTGTACCCACTACCGGCCATTATCCCTACTATTTGGTATATCTTCTAATGACACATCTAGACACATGGATGAAACTCTTTCAAAGTAAAATAACACTGAGCTAGAACATGTATCGTATTTCCACAATGAAAATATACTATTGATGATCCACTCTGTATTGGCCTCCCCAAGTTTATGGTTAAACTACCCTACTAGGTCTCACCACAGACTCACTTTCGGCAAACCAGAGCTTCACTCCCTGTCTCACTTGACACCACTACATAGATTGATATAGTCTTATCCATCAAGTTCACCTCAACTATCAGTAATTGATTCACTACCTCCAAGAAAGAGTTTAATATGAATATTTTTTACCTACACCCTAATAGTATTCCACAAACCAACCTCAAATCATCACACCATAGAAACATCATATCCTACCATAGTTGGTTTAAAATGTAATAGATCTATGAACCTTCTAGTATACTCCATGATAGATTTCTCTCCCTACTATAAATGTATAAACTTGCAGGATTGATCTACCCATAAGGTATCAGGAAAGAAGTGCTTGAATAACATAGTCTCAAATTCCTTCCACATAAGTCCCTCATTCCTATCTATATGCACCTATAATTCCCAATAGCACTTCACCAGTCCCCTAAGAATATATTTGGCCAACCTCACCCTTTTCCATATGGGTGTCTCAATCTGATCAAAAATAGTCTGCACATACTTTATCTAGAACTTTATCACTTTTGGTCCACCCTCTCCTTAGAACAAAGTAGGGTGTTGTTATTGAAACTCCCACATCATACATTTCATGGATGACTCGTCACCCTAAGCTCCCTGATCAATGCTCTGAATGACCCACACCAATATTTCCCTAAGATACTCATCCATCCATAACCCAAATTCCACTACCTATTGTGGCCTAAACTCCTCTACCCATTGTGATTATCCCACTGATTAGCCACTAAATGAGGATAATATTAATTTTTAATATATATAATATTCATGTTATTTATTATTCATAAACACCATTTTAGTGCATTTTACACTTTGAACATCATTTCACATTATGATTGTAATACCTTCTTAAAATGCACTATTATGTGGTACATTTTTTAACATCATTTGAAGTACCTAATGATTCATCTGATTATACATATTTTAATTTGATATTTTTGTAAATTTATCTACACTCCAATATGAACATGTTTCATTCAGGGATCAATGGAGAATTCATGGAAGAAGATGGGGATATTTTGTGATGAAAGGAAGCAATTCTAGAGAAGGCAGATTGGACACCATCCCACTGATAAGACTGTGGGGCCCAACATACAGGCCCAATTAATCCCAAATTTCATGGTATTCTAGAATACATGTATAGAAACAAATAAATATTCAAAAGATAATGCTAATTCGTCCTCCATGGTGGTAATTTAGGCGGCCCAAGTTAGAGATAAAATTCTGGGCCAGATTCTACGGCCCAGAACAACATCTCACTAATTTGATCATATCTCGGAATACACAACTCCAAATGGGCCCAAATTTTACAGGAGGTTATAAAACATCTGGAGATCCATTTTCTTTTTCTATGGACCACTATGATTCGTCCATCTAGAATGTCTTCCAGACGTGTCTGTTCGGTGAAGGAAAGTTGGCTGCCACCTCGGGTCAAGGGTGGAAAAATCAACTCTCCCTTACTTTCCACCCACCTATGGCCTACCACAATTAATTGAGGAGGCTTGTACTGTTTGAGGCTCAACCCAAGGACTCAAAAATGCCTATTTAAGGCAGTGTTGTTGGAGGATTGAAGAATCTTTGAGCTTGTTTTCATCTTAATGTTATGCTGCCAATTTCTCTTTGTAATGTTCTTCCTTCACATGTAAGTTGTTTTAATTCATCCTTGTTTCTTAATAAAAGTTCTTTTTCTATTATTATTATATTCTGATACTTATCACATTGATACCATTGGTTCAAGGTGTGAACTTGTTCATACCAAACCTTGTGATATTATCACATAACGGTGGAGTGATTGTTATGTTTTTTTTAGTTCTCCATTTCCTCCCTTGTAAGTCTACTTCCCGCTTCTGTTGAAGACATTTCATCAATGGAGGGCTAACTATTTTATGGTTTGATCCAAGGGAGTAGAAAGGGGATGGATTGGATGTTATTTATCACTCCATTAATAGCTAATAACTTCTTTTAAATTATATTTTTATTTGATTATTTTAAAACATCTTCATCCTTATTGAATTTAAGGTCACACATTTCAAGTGCTAATACGAACCTCTACCTTGGAGTGCTCAAAAATTTGATCCTTCAAGTGTATAGGTGATTAGTATTAGGGTTTTTAGGCATTAAACTAGTAAGTGATGATTTAGTTTGATCTTATTAAATGAATTCATCTCAATTATAAGAAATTGAAATCATTAAAAAAGTAATTCATCCAATCCACCCCGAGCGATAACCTAGGATCAACTCATTATTTTAAATTGAATTAACTTAAATCTGTTAGTTATACTTTAAACCCATATAAAATAAACCCAATTTGGCCACTTCATATCCAAAAACAGTCCATATAATGTACGTGTATATAGGTTTCTTCTTAGGTCTTTGAGGATTCGATAACCCAAGTTAAACTACAAGGACCGTCTTACCTTCTTCTCTTGGGTAAATTTGAGCGAGAATCAAATTTTGGTGCCGTTTCCGGGGACCCAAGTAATTCATCTAAACACCCATTCTATTCTCCCCCATTTCTTATTTTCTCATCCAAATTCTCTTATCTTGTCCCTTTCTCGTTTTTTTTTCTTTTGGCGGATGTCCGCCTACACCCGCGATCAATCAAACCGTCTAGTTAGGGTGGATAGTCCTGGGGTTGGGGAGTCAAGTACACCAAGGGAACTAATTAGATTAGATCCTAATCTTCCTAATACTCTAGAGTCCAAAATTGATCCAATTTCAATGGAAGGTCTTCAAAGAAACCAACTCATAAACCCGGGTGGGAACCGAAATGGAAACCCAAATGAGGCAGCCCCAAACTTGGGGAATGCAATGGATCAAACCATGAATGACTACCTCACACCTTCTTGGACCAATGCCCCCTCATGAATTAGACACAATTCCTTAGGAGATTCCAACTACATCTTTAAACCCCATGTCCTAAACCACCTTCCCACATTCCATGGAATGGAGTCCGAGATGCCCTACCTTCACATTAAGAAGTTCAATGACATTGTAGAAACCATGTGTCCCGCACATCAACTAGAATCAGCTAAGATGAGGATATTTCCTTTTTCTTTAAAGGATTGAGCTAAAAATTGGCTAAACAATTTGAGACCATCATCCATCAACTCTTGGTACCAACTGTAAAGAGAATTCTACAAAAAATGCTTTCCCCACCATAAAACAATTGCACTTAAAAAGAGTATCCAAAACTTTTTGAAAAAGAGGGAGAGTCATTCTATGAAACATGGGAAAGGTTCAAAGATTCTATAAACATGGTTCCACACCATGGTTTTTCTATTCCTGAACAAGTGAGAATTTTCTATGAAGGGTTGGGTTCAGGGAACAAACAATTCATTGACATGATGTGTAATGGAACCTTTAAAAATAAAGCCCCAAATGATGCTTACGAGTATCTAGAAATCCTTTCTGAACAAAACCAAATATGGGGAACTTAACCTTATTCTGAAAATCCACAAAGAACTACTAGAATTCATACACTTAGAGAAGAGGAAAGCCTTAGGGATAAACTCGCAGCACTCTCTAGGAAAGTTGAAGAGATAGACCTTAGGAAAGTCCATGAAATACAAACTGTTGACCCTGTTTGCACAATTTGTGACAAACATGACCATAAGACAGACAACTGCCCAACCATTCCATCCATCAAGGATGTTATTTTAGGAGGACCCCCAACGGAAGTAAATGCTTTGAACTTTCAAAAGCCTCAATACCAAAACAACTTCAATCTAAGGTATAACAACCACCCAGGCTTCCGCTGGAAAGATAAACAACAAACTAGCCAACCACAGGGAAAAAATCCTTACCCCCATCAGAACTACCAAACCCATAACCAGTTCCAAACCCAACCTATCCAATACCAACAGCCACCGGTCCATTTTCAACAAACCATCCCACCTCCAAAATATCCCCCTGGGATAAACCAATCTACTCAAGCACCAACCCAAACTGTTCCACAAAGACTACTAGAACAACTGTACAAACAAATGGAGAGGATGAACTCGGAAGTCTCTTCCCTAAAACAAGAACTTAAAACCATAAAAACTGGAAAGGCACCCATGCCTACTCAGGCGGTTCCATCCTCAACTTAAAGGGGAGAGTCAAGTTGTGCTCAAACAAATCATGAACAACTAAAGGTTGTGACTATTTTAAGAAGTGGGAAATCAATTAAGAAACCTGAACAACTAATTCAGAACCCACCTGAAGATTCAAACTTGGATGAAAATTCAAATGAACCACAAGTTCAAACTGAGGAAACTGATAACAATGTGAAAGAAACAACTCTTCAACAAACAACCCCACAAACTGCACCATTTCCTCAACGCATGAGGGGGAAACCCAGGCCTGAACTGAATGAAACATTGAGGGAAATCTTCTCACAAGTCAAGTTGAACATACCCCTTCTCGATGCAATACAAACCATACCTTCCTACTCAAAGTACCTTAAGGACTTGTGCACTTTTAAAAGAAAATTTTCACATAAAAACCAATTCCTTTTGGCTGCTAATGTGAGTACCACCATTCAAGGGACCATTCCTCCTAAGTTGAAAGACCCAGGTTTCCCTTACATCAATGTTGAACTAGGAGAAAGTAAAGTTGTCAAGGCCTTGTGTGACCTAGGTGCTAGTGTCAATCTCATCCCATATGCTGTGTACTGCCAGTTAGGCCTAGAAGAGCTCCAACCCACATCTGTCACACTTCAGCTTGTTGATTGTAGCATTAGGGTTCCAAAGGGGATTTTAAAGGACGTTTTGGTAAAGGTTGAAAACTTCATCTACCCTGTTGACTTCATTGTCCTTGACAACCATCCAAACTTAGGAAATAAGGAACAAATCCCAATCATCCTTGGTCGTCCTTTCCTTGCAACAATAAACTATGTTATCCGAGTTCGAAATGGGAACATGACCATCACCTTTGGGAACATGAGTCTAGACTTGAACATCTATAATGAAAGCTCACAAATAGGGGATGACGAGGAAATTCATGAAGAAAACATGATAGGAAGAATTGATAATTAATCCATGGAACATCAAGGAATATTTGATGAATGTTTAAGTTAGGATGAGATTGATTTCCTTTTTTCATATGAAGGAAGTTTATCTCCTTGGCTTGAATCATTTTCAAATTGCTCTTATGATAAAGTCTTAGGTCCAACAATCAGTGAAACCTTTCAAGAAACCACTTTCATGGAGACCACTCCAATTTCCTTCCCTAAATCTGATCAATCCAATCTAGTAGCTGAAACTTCTACATGTGGGGAATCAATCCTATATGAAACTCTAAAAAAAGAAATTGATCTTGATCCAATGTCCCAATCTTCTTCTGAAATTCTGAACCAACCTGATCTTGATTTGAAGGAACTTCCTGTTGCACTAAAGTATGCCTTCCTAGGGGAAAATCAAACACATCCTATTGTCATTTCTTCTTCTCTTGAAGCCAATCATGAGAGGATGCTTCTAGATGTCCTTAGGAAGCATAAGAAAGCCATTGGTTGGACCCTTTCTGATATTCCTGGGATTAGCCCACTTATCAAGACTCGTAGGATTGTTCTGGAATCTGATTCAAAGCCATATCGTCAACCTCAATGGCGACTCAATCCTAATCTCATGGAGGTAGTAAGGAAGGAACTTCTGAAATTGTTAAAATCTGGTATCATATATCCCATAGCTGAGAGTGAGTGGGTGAGCCCAATCCAAGTGGTTCAAAAAAAGGCTGGAATCACAGTGATAACCAATGAGGATGGAGAGATTCTTCCAACAAGGGTGAGTAGTGGATGGAGGGTCTGCATTGACTATAGGAAGCTAAACTCATTCACCAAGAAGGACCATTTCCCCTTACCATTCATTGACCAAGTCCTTGAGAGAGTGGCAGGTCATGCCTTCTATTGTTTCTTAGATGGGTACTCAGGGTACAATCAAATTGAGGTCTCCCTAGAGGATCAAGGGAAGACTACATTCACATGTCCTTTCAGTACCTTTTCCTTCAAACACATGCCCTTCGGGTTATTAAATGCCCCTAGAACATTCCAGCGGTGCATGATGGGAATCTTCTCAGACATGGTAGGGGATTTTCTAGAGGTCTTCATGGATGAATTCTCTGTGTTTGGGGATACATTTGAGGGATGTCTGAGGAATGTAGAGAGAGTCTTGTCAAGATGTGAAGGAAAGAATCTAGTCCTAAACTGGGAAAAATGCCATTTCATGGTTAAAGAGGGACTAGTTCTAGGTCATCTGGTCTCATGTAGGGAGATTGAAGTTGATAAATCCAAGGTTGACATCATTCGTCACCTTCCATCACCCAAAACTATCAAGGAAGTGAGGTCTTTCTTAGGAAATGCTGGTTTCTATAGAAGATTCATCAAGGACTTTAGTTCAATCTCCCGTCCCCTTTGTACTTTTCTAGTAAAGGATACTCCATTTGTTTGGACCGAAAGCTATGAGGGTTCATTCTCAACCCTCAAATCCTCTCTCACCTCTCCTCCCATTATGAAATCTCCAATTTGGAACCTTCCTTTCGAACTTATGTGTGATGCCAGTGACTTTTCTGTAGGAGCTGTGTTAGGACAACGTTTTGATAAAACTCCTTATGTAATTGCTTATGCAAGCAAATCCTTAAATGATGACCAAATCAACTACACCACAACTGAAAAGGAGTTACTTGCTATTGTGTTTTCCTTAGAGAATTTTAGGTCCTACCTCTTAGGATCCCCCATCACTGTGTTCACTGACCATTCTTCACTAAAATACCTCTTCCAAAAACAAGATGTTAAGGCTAGACTGATTCAGTGGGTTCTTCTCTTACAATAATTTGACCTCACAATCAAGGATAAAAAGGGCGTTGAAAATGTTGTATCTGATCACCTCTCTAGGATAGAATTCAAATATAGCTCAAATCACCTTTCTGTGTCTGATTCATTTCCTAATGAACACTTATACTCTGTGAGTGACTGCCCTTGGTATGCCGACATAGCCAATTTCTTAGTTACCGGAGTCATTCCAAAATTCTTAGGGACTCAAGATCAAAGGAAATTCCTTTATGATGTTAGACACTATGTGTTTGATGATCCATACCTCTATAAGTTCTGCCCTAACCAAGTCATTAGGAGGTGTGTTCCAGAATCTGAACAAGAGTCCATCCTTAAATTCTGTCATAGTGACGCATGTGGAGGTCACTTTTCCTCTAAGAAAACATCTGCTAAGATTCTTTAATGTGGTCTCTTCTGGACCACCCTCTCAAGGGACTCCTACACATTTTGTCAAAGTTGTCCTAGGTGTCAACAAGTATGGTCCATCACAAAAAGGAATCAAATGCCACTCACTCCCATCTTAGTGGTTGAAATCTTTGACTGTTGGGGAATTGATTTCATGGGACCCTTCCCAAACTCTCGGGGATACCTCTACATACTCTTAGTTGTTGATTATGTCTCAAAATGGGTTGAGGTCATTCCCACTAAGTCCAATGATCATCAAGTTGTGATTCGATTTCTAAAAGAGAACATATTTTCAAGATTTGGAATTCCTAGGGATATAATCAGTGATCGAGGAACCCATTTCTGCAACCGCCCATTCTCTTCACTCATGTCTAAGTATGGTATTTCTCATAAAGTGTCCACTGCATACCATCCTCAAACCAATGGTCAAGCTGAGTTAGAGAATAGGGAGATTAAGCAAATTCTTGAAAAAACTATCAACCCCTCTAGGAAAGATTGGTCTGAGAAACTCTTAGATGCTCTTTGGGCCTATAGAACCGCATATAAAACCATTTTAGGAATGTCCCCATATTGTTTGGTTTATGGTAAAGCATTCCATTTGCTAGTAGAGATTGAACATAAGGCCTTTTGGGCAATTAAGAAAATGGATTATGATCTCTCATTGGCCGGAATAAAAAGGAAATTCGATCTCAATGAACTGGAGGAACTAAGGATGGAGGCTTATGAAAATTCAAGGATCAATAAAGATAGAGTTCAAGCCTACCAATCTAGGAATATCAAGGTCAAACATTTTGAACCGGGAAAACTTGTGCTCTTGTATAGTTCAAAACTTCATTTACATCCGGGAAAGTTAAGGTCTAGATGGTCAGGACCTTTCATAGTGCATCATGTATTCCCCCATGGGGCAGTAGAGATTCAAGATCCCAAAAGTGGTTAAATTTTCAAGGTCAATGGTCAAAGGTTAAAACCATTCGTTGAATCATTCAATCAATAGGAAATAGAGGTTGAGTTAACTGAGCCAACCTATGAACAAGGAAAAAATTGATAGATTTAGGGTCCATGTCGGGATAACGATGTTAAACAAAGCACTGCATGGGAGGCAACCCATGGTTTTCAAGTTTCCTATCATTTTGTTGTTTTAATAAACTTTACATTTTAAATAGGATTAATTAATCATTTTTATATTAAAAAAGACTATTGATCTATTCTTATATTATGAGTATAGATGGGTATGAAAGGGGAGCATCATATCATCTGTGTCACACAGTGTGATCCCTGAGTAATACCTTAACCAGAAAATTAAAAGAAGACAATGTATAATTAGTTTGATTTAAAAAAACAGGAAAACAGGAAAAACCATAAAAATGATGATACTTGAAATTAAATAAGTCGTTGTGTTGTTTGTTTTGTCTGGTTTGTTCTTATTTTTGTTTAGGTACTATTTTGGATGATACATGTTCAATCAAGGAGGTGCCTACATCCCCCAAGAGATCAAAGGACTAATTTTGAGCAGCAAGAACTTCAACTTCAACCACCAGGTGATTTCATTCCATGATCCTCAGTTTCAATTTCATTTTTGCACTTCCATTATCTGCCTCTACTCCTTCTAAATTTTCATTTGTTCAAACACTGGGGACAGTGTTGTTTTAAGTTGGGGGGATATAAAATAAAAAAAATGATTTTGTGTAAAAAAAAACTGAATGATTTGAAAAAAAAAGTGTAAATGGAAGGAAAAATTTCTTTAACTTTGAACATGGTAATACACATTGCACACTTTGAAACTGAATATCAAATAATTTAGCATGCCCTGATTCTTATTTTAATCCTTGTATAATTTCATGAGCATAGATTTTGGAAATTTTGGTTGTCCAATGTGATATTTCATCGTTTATATTTTCATCCAAATAAAAAAAGATCACAATGCACGTCCCTTGGATAGTGGGGTATTAGTTTGATTTTATGGGGTCCCCTAAATAAATATCATAGGTTTAGTGATCATTTTAGTTTAATATGAGTATTCAAAAAAAATATTAAAAAAAATTGCGCGTAGAGCAATGAAATGACCTAATGCGTGGCTTTAGGCACTTGGGGATCGTGACTCCATAGTTGTCTGGCCCAAAGTTAGTAATTTTATCTCTATTTTTGGTAATTTGAATTTGATTTTGACTGAGTTAACTCAAGATGATGCCCGAGTATGTGGGATTCACTTGGTGCCCTAAGGTCTTTGAGCCTGGGAGTCATCGGAAAAGTCTCGCTACAGGGGTTGACTCTTTTGAGTGCAACTTCAATTACCATGGCAAAATTGCAAAAAAACAAAAACAAAAACAAAAACAAAAACAAAAAAAACAAAAAAAAATACAAAAAAAATAAATACTCATCTTAATATTGAAATGTGATTCCACCTAGCGCTTCCGTAATTTCCCCCTTGAATAAAGATGAACCCCCATGTCTATTGTGATACACAACACATCCTCATACTTAATTGATATTGGATGAAATATGGAAATGAATTTAAACAAAGGAATGGGATTGGGATTGGGATCTGCTTATGAAACTATATTTTATTAAAATATTTTGATGGGTTTAATTATTTTTTGGTATAAGGTTTTGTGCTGATCATTGTGTATTAAAATGTTTTTGGAAAATGGAATTTGAATTTCATATTATTGAGATATATTTTGCTCGGGACTAGCAAAACTCAAGTTGGGGGGTGTGATTAGCCACTAAATGAGGATAATATTCATTTTTAATATATATAATATTCATGTTCTTTATTATTCATAAACACCATTTTAGTTCATTTTACACTTTGAACATCATTTCACATTATGATTGTAATACCTTCTTAAAATGCACTATTATGTGGTACATTTTTTAACATCATTTGAAGTACCAAATGATTCATCTGATTATAAATATTTTAATTTGATATTTTTGGAAATTGATCTACACTCCAATATGAACATGTTTCATTCAGGGATCAATAGATAATTCATGGAAGAAGATGGGGATATTTTGTGATGAAAGGAAGTAATTCTAGAGAAGGCAGATTGGACACCAGCCCACTAATAAGATTGTGGGGCCCAACATACAGGCCCAATTAATACCAAATTTCGTGGGATGCCATGTATAAGAACAAATCACTATTCATGAGCTAATGCTAATTCATCCTCCATGGTGGTCATTTTGGCGTCCCAAGTTAGAGATAAAATTCTGGGCCAGATTCTACGGCCCAGAAAAACATCCCACTAATTTGATCATATCTCGGAATACAAAACTCCAAATGGGCCCAAATTTTACAGGAGGTTATAAGACATCCGGAGTGCCATTTTATTCTTATATGGCCCACTCTTATTCAGCCATCTAGAAGGTATTCCAGAAATGTCTGTTTGGTGAAGGAAAGTTGGCTTCCACCTCGGGTCAAGGGTGGAAAAATCAACTCTCCCTTACTTTCCACCCACCTATGGCCTACCAAAATTAATTGAGGAGACTTGGACTGTTTGAGGCTCAACCCAAGGGCTCAAAAATTCCTATTTAAGGCAATGGTGTTGGAGTATTGAGGAATATTTGAGCTTGTTTTCATCTTAATGTTATGCTGCCAATTTCTCTTTGTAATGTTCTTCCTTCACATGTAAGTTGTTTTAATTCATCCTTGTTTCTTAATAAAAGTTCTTCTTCTCTTATTATTATGTTTTGATCCTTATCACATTGATACCATTGGTTCAAGGTGTGAACTTGTTCATACCAAACCTTGTGAGATTATCACACAACGGTGGAGTGATTGTTACGTTTTTTTTTTACTTCTCAATTTCCTCCCTTGTAAGTCTACTTCCTGCTTCCGTTGAAGACATGTCATCAATGGAGGGCTAAATCTTTTATGGGTTGATCCAAGGGAGTAGCAAGGGGCTGGATTGGATGTTATTTATCACTCCATTAATGGATAATCACTTCTTTTAAATGAGATTTTTATTTGATGATTTTAAAACATCTTCATCCTTATTGAATTTAAGGTCACACATTTCAAGTGCTAATACGAACCTCTACCTTGGAGTGCTCAAAACTTTGATCCTTTAAGTGTATAGGTGATTATTATTAGGGTGTGTAGGAATTAAACCAGTAATTGATGATTTTGTTTGATCTTATTAAATGAATCCATCTTAATTATAAGAAATTGAAATCATTAAAAAAGTAATTCATCCAATCCACCCTGAGCGATAACCTAGGATCAACTCATTCTTTTAAATTGAATTAACTTAAATCTGTTAGTTATCCTTTAAACCCATATAAAATCAACCCAATTTGGCCACTTCATATCCAAAAATAGTCCATAGAATTTACGTGTCTATAGGTTTCTTCTTAGGTCTCTGAGGATTCGATAACCCAAGCTAAACTACAAGGACCGTCTTACCTTCTTCTCTTGGGTAAATTTGAGCGAGAATCACCCACCTGCCTTGGTGTCTCCACCTATGACTCATGCTCACCCCTACCCTTAGGGTACTCATCCTATTCATTCCCTAGTAGAACCACATATTAGACCTCCTAACACTCTAATGGAGGTCATCTATGTGGAATCACACTATGAACCAAATACCATGATCAACAAAAATATAATAGCTCAGATATCACAAATAGGGAGTGCTAATATATGCAGCTTATCTTTCCATCCTTATACTTCTCTACCATATCCATATTGTATATCATCTGGACTCATTCCCCTTTGCCTTCCTATATCAGATTCAAGCACCACATATACTATATACGTTTATGATCACATACCCATAATATCAGGAATCACATACCTGGGTTGGATTAGTATAATTTCACCAAGAGAATATACCAAAAAAACTATTTATCATGTTTTTAACACTTTAAACAGGCCAACCTATTTCCCTTTCTACCTTTACTTAGGGAATATGATTAGAATTCCACTAAGAGACTATGCATGAAAACACTATTTAGTTTGTTGTTGAAACTATAAATATCTTTCCCCTTTGATTATAGGTTACAAGAAACAATCAAAATCATACACATATGTCATGTGATCCCTAAGTACCTATCATGATGCATGAGTAATCCCTCTTGCCTCTAGGGCCAAGATTCCAAACCAAAATCAGTAACATAAAATACAATTTAATCTAAATCAAATAAATCAATTATAACCACAAAAACCAAGACAAAAAACTTATTTTCCTTGGTAAATTAGACTTTAGTTCATGAAGTTTCTTACTAGACACTCAACATAATCTTCATCCCAAGTTATGATACATTCCTAGGATCCAGTCTACCACAACACAAACAACAAACCATTTCAATAACCCACCTTTGATACCACCTAGAAATTATTCAATCATTGTTATTAATCTATAATCATCCTCATTTGATACTGTTATATAACTCTTGATATCTTTTATGTTTCCATGTAGCACCAATAGTTTTCTCTAATACTAATTTATGATGACTCATCCCAAAATCCACTGAATCGGTGCTCTGAGTTGGAGATTCATTGGACCTTAGGTGTGACTCCCCATATTAAAAAGTCTTCTAACTAGAAGTGGGGCTATATTGGGTGATATTGGAGAGACTATACCCTTTAGTTATAATATTAATGATAATAATAACAACAACATAGTGAAAGAAAAAAACACAGCAGAAGCAATTTAAAACAACAGTAGTAAAGATCCAAAGGTACACCTATTATATCTATTAGATATTATCTACATTTCATGTTAGTCATATATAAACAAAATAGTATTGCATGTTAGTTCATTAGAGATGTACACAAGCAAAATAACCCAAAAGGTCAACAACTTGAAATAGAGAAAACTTTCTGATCCATCTATCAAAAACCATTACATCCATCCCATGCATCCTCTTCACATCTATTATCACTAATATACAAACCTCAAGATCAATCCCTTTATTGTACTCAAATCCATAAAGTCTTCATGTGTCCCATAGGGCCTGTGTGGGGTGTGAATATGAACTTAGTAGGTCACCACCAACGGTGTCCCTAGATTACATCCATACATATACCAGTGTATAAAAAACATAAATAAGTGACAATCAAAAGCATCATATAACTTTCCCCACTTTTACTTAGTAGCCATAAGAGATCCTTTACTAACTTAAGTTAGTTCTGGAGTGGAATGATGCATCCATGGTCTTTCATACTGGAAGAACCCACTATCTTCCATATATTCACATACCTTATGATGTCACATGACAACCATCACCACATTCCACATGACATCACTTGATGTTGTTTCCACATAACCATCTCGAGTCAACCTAATGGCCCAAAGTCACCTCTACAATACATATTACAATTCCCTGAGACTTCTACTTATTCAACCATCATTGGCTCAGTAGTCTGGCATCATAAGGCACAATGATACCCATCCTTCCATAGTCATTTCCCATCACCACCAACATAGATATGTTTCCCTTGTAATTCCTATTCTTTCTAGTAATCACTAATTCTAGACGGTTTCCAATGGATTTTTTTATGTAACCGGAAACACCCAACGATTATTTATCCAAAGGGACCTACTTTCCAAAGGAAGGAATTCATTAGTTATTTTGACCTATGACTCTTAATAACTCTCATTGGTTGAGAGAAGAGGTCGGGTGATGGTGGATGAGGGCGCGGAGTAATGAACCTTTCCATGTGAAATGAAAGTGAAGCTCATTAGATCTGGCCCAAAAGGCTAGAGGCTTACTCTAGGGTGGATTCCCTTTGAGGGTTCATTGGGGCTTACTCCAAAGTAGGATTCCCATTTGAGTATTTGTTGGGGCTTATTACTAAGGAGGATGCCCATTTTTATTGGTTCAACCTAGCATAGGAGTCAGGTGATGAGGTTTAAGTAGTACCTTGAGGAGTGTATCGACTCAAGGTACTTGAGGAATACAAGAGGATAAAATGAACTCATAACATGGGAAAGGAACCAAGAGGAGTATGTAGACTCAAGGAATTTCTATGAGTGTGGATGATTATCCCAAATCATGGTATTCTAGGGGTGAAATTAGGGACGCATAAAGGGCGCAATGGAAAATGTCGTCGGCCTGACCCGAAAAGTTCGTGGTGTGACTCTCCATTTTTTATGGGGGTTGGGACCACAGATCGACATTAATCCTGAGTGGGGGTGTGGGAGAACAGCCCCCGCAGTATGTACCATCAAGTTTGCTCAAGTGTCTTGCCCTATAATGGGTCTCCCTAGGTGGATCGCCCTAGTATGGGTCACCCTAGTTGGGTCTTCCTAGTATGGGTCACCCTAGGTGCGAGGTCGCCCTAGGTATGGGGTCACCCAGGTGATACCTCACATAAGTAGGGTGGATCAGAATACCTCGACCAAGTATGGGTTGCCCAAGTGTGGTTATCCCAAGTATAGGTCTCCCTAGTTGGGTCACCCAAGTATGAGGTCACCCTATGTATGGGGTCACCCAGGTGATACCTCACCCAAGTAGGGCAGATCAGAATACCTCGCCCAGGTATGAGTCACCCAAGTGTGGTTCACCCAAGTGATGGGATATGGGACTTGACTTAGTAAAGGTGGGCTATGGAAGATTACATAATTAGTGAAGGACTACTTAGGTAGAGGACCTGCGCGACCAGATCCCTCTCCGGGATTCACGGACCGGGCGTTCAGTCGTCTCCCGAAAATTTGAGGTAGAGAGGTCTATTTATAGACCCGATGGTGGGCCTGCGCAAATCAACTTGTGCATAGGGACTTGAAAGGAGGGACATGGGTAGAGAGACTTTCATAAAGGTACTTACATGGTGGGACTTGCATGGGGATGCTCTTTCACAGTGATGTACTTGTGTAGTGATGCACTTTACTTTGTAAATTTTTTCTAACTTCCAAGATCCATAAATTTTAATCAGTGAGTCCATTTAGGCTCCACGACCATTCAAATTGAAGCTATCAAAGATATATACACTTATAGATATATTAAATACACCAAGTCTTTTCATAAATAACATGAAAATTGAATTTAGATGCAGCGACACCTTTTTATCATCAATTTTGGAAATCCATGGCCTACTCTTTGAGAGGGGGGGTCTTTCCGCTTATCCCTAGTTATAGAGAAGTTTCATGGAAAATGGAAATACAATAATGAATTCTGAGGTAAATGGCATGGAACACATTTGGTGGTGTCAACAAGCAATAATCCACAACTCCCAAAAAATGGTCTTACCTACCATTATCTATGTCCTTTTATAGTGAGCACCTCCTTTATGTTGATGGCAAACACCATCCCCTATGTTTCTTAATCTATAGAGACTTACACCCATAATGAGTGGTCAACACCACCCCACTAGGCACTACCCTATGTTCACATGATCTCGATGGCACCATTATTCAACCACAATGAGCGTAAATCACCAACAACACTTGGGCACACCTTTAGTGAACCTCCATTTCCACCAATGAACCATGTCACCTAGCTAAGGAACTGGTCATTACCATCCACCTCATCCTGAAGAGCCACATCACCTCACTTCTAATTATTAACATCGCCCATAATCATATGGGCCATTCCCAACATGTTCCCATAGAACCAACTTGTCCATAATCTTACTTTAATAAATTTTCTTAACTGTCATCATCCTGCCAAACCAACCACATAACCCCAATTCACACATGTTATGATGTAACAGGCTCAATTTTACCCTATAACACATGAGACTACCCTTCAACATCTCCCATGAATGATATAAATTAAAAATAGTACAAAACTGGTCTCACTCGAACCACCCCACTCATGCCTATTTACCATGAATTACATAATACACATATAATTAGGAGAAAGCTAGGTGCCACTTACCTTATACTCATAGATTCCTAGTTATTGAATATCAACCTATGATTCATCTTCAGACGATGAGAATAATAAAACTAGGAAAAAAACCTAAAATAGAGTACAACAACCATAAATAGCACGACACCTCAAGATAAGGAAATAAAAAAAAGGAGGAAGACAAAGTGTTGGATTTACCCTAGGATACCTCCTATAACAAACAAAACTAAAAAAATAAAAAAAATAAAGGAAAAGCCTCATGGAATCTAAGAGAGGAGAAGGAGGGGTGATGTTTGATGGATCAGCCAAAATAACCTTCCCCTTCTCTTTTTAGGTTTTAAACTTTTTTTTCGCTAGGACAACTTCATAATGTGACCTCATGGTTCACACCATGAATTATCATGGTAGGGTTTCTCCCCTTGTCTAATATAATTCACATTGAAACACCATATGTCACGGTGTGAATGGTTATAATATATAGTCATTTTAGTTGTAGAACAACCTTATTCACTTGAAATAATTTTTGAGTCACTTCTGACCCCAAACACTTAAAACCACTTATAACACATGGGTTAAAACAACTTTTAAAAAAATACTCACATCTGACAAGGTTTGGGGTTTTACAACTTCTGCTTCTGAATGTCATTTATTCTTACTTTTTTATCGATTTTATGATATGGTCACTTTAATTTATACTATCTAATTTAAAAATTATGTTTTAATGGTATTATTTAATATTAAAAATATATAAATGTTTTTCATTTTAGTTGGGTATAGTGTGTGAAACACGCTATTTAATATATTATTTATTTAAGGAGAATATACATTGAAATATTTGGTTGTTACATGAACCAACCATCATCCACTGTAGAAAATATAATGATGCCCTTTTGCAACTATGATATAAAAATAATAGCTCTCCTTACAAAATAAATCTAAACACTGAAGTCTTCATCATACTTGTATCTGCACTGTCCTGCTGAATAAGACCAAAACTAGTAATATCTGCCCCCCTATAATAATGATCACCACAAAATTTGGATCACCGAAAAAAATTAACTTTTCCCTCTACTCAACATCTCCCAAGTTAAAATATCACATTTATCATCTAAAACTTCTATCACCCCACCCTGATCTTAAAATTTAATTCTTTTTTAACTAGTGATATTCTCTAAATAAAAAAAATTTGGTGTAAGACCTAAAATACCTAACTTGGCCTGATTCAACTTCTAGACCTTCATCTTTGTTGATTTTTTTTACTCTAATGAGATAACCATCTGTTCCATGAATTTTATGAAGCCTTTTTTTCAACTTCATTTTTCAATTCAATGCAAACCTTTACATCAGTCATGTAAAGGTTGTAAACCATTTTTCCTAGCACATATAGAATCAATCCTCTGGACAAATATCATCTTCCATTATAGAACATACTCTTCAATCCATCATTATCGAGATCATAAGAGGATAAAAATTCATGGTGTATACCTAGAACATGTCATGAATACCTCAAAATCAGTGTACAACATGTATTTGTAGTGATAAAAATATCACCAACACTAATGACACCAGAAGAATCTCTATTTCTCATATTCAATCTACTAAAGTTGTCTTCTTCATATAAAGAAAATAATCCTATATTCAGTGTAATATGGTACAAAGCTGTTGAGTCAATTACTCATTCATTATATAAATATGACTTGTGATAATCAATTATAAATAAAGGTAAATTTCCCTCATCCATTATAATATTTACATTGGTATCCTCAGAATCAGTGTCGTAAGACTTCTTTTATTCCTTAATATTTTTCAAAGTGTTACAATTTCTTTGTACATGTCTCTCTTTGTCACAAAAGACGCACTTGAATATTCTTTTTGTCTTTGATCGAACTCTTTAATTACCATGTCCATCCATCACAGCCAAAATACCACTATTACTTGAAGATTCCCCATCATTGGTTTTTCAATAATTCTTGTTCAACATATTGATGAAATCACATCATCTAACTTCAAAGTGTCTTTCCCAAACAACAATGTGGTGATGTGATTATCTTATCAATATGGAAATGAACCAAATATAAGTAAATATTTATTTTCTTTTTACATTTCAACAGGTACCATGTTACCTTTATCATCAATCTTGACCACCATCGAAGATAGCTTTGTCAGAAGTTTGGTGAACTCGTTCAAATGGTTACCTAATTCTCTATTCTTTAAATTTTAAAAATTATAAAATCATTTTATTGGATATAAAATATTTTTAATATATTTTATTTTATACTCATTTTTAAGATTTACTAATATCCCCTCCAGATCTGTCAGATTCATCACCTCCCGCAATGTATTATCTGAAAAATACATCTGAATTGTGCTTATTATAAACTCTTTGTATCTTGTAAATTATCATCATTAATCTTTTCCAAATTATATAATATCTTTATCACCTTCACTATCTTCTCATGAATCAAAATATTTTTTACCCAGTGTTTCCATAGGGTAAAATGATTTTTCACATTAAACAGTTTGATTCAGATAGACATCCTTTGAAATAAATCACCCATATTTAATCAGTAAGAAGAATGGAGTACCTTGATATGATACCAAATGTTGGGTAAATAACATAATCAATCCCAAGAAAAACTCACTTGTGACAAAGTATTGTGAGAATCTCCAATGAAAATAATAAGAGAGAGTTTATAGAGAATAAAAAAATCAAACAAGTAGATTTTTAACGTGAAAAAAATATTAAATTTCTGTGGGGAAACTCTGAAAAATACACTAATAATAGAAGAGTAAAAATTCAAATCATTTCCCATACTTGAGTTACAAATGCAGTATAGAAAAACCTATATGAAAACCACACCCTGATATGCTTCTATCACCTCTCTGAAAATATTCTTGGTGACAAATTCCACCAATCTATGAAAAATTTCACACCCCTAGAGATTGAATATGTGAGCATCATTGTGGAACCTCTTCAAACACTGATTGACCTCATTGGTTGCTCACTTCTCGCCACTTAATTCATGTTGGACTCGATGCCCTTGGACCTCTTCTCATTTCTCATTTGAGCCGTGTCTCCACCTACATTCCTAAAATCATCGCATATGAATAATATCGTTGCATCATTTTATAAAAACACCAAGTAAATATCTAATTAATGAAATCACCATTTCTTTTTCTAATTCATTAATATTGGGAAAAATTCCTTTATTAATGTAGAGAAAATCTCTCCATTAATTAAAATTTTATCTCTCAAAAAACAAGTCAAACACTGATAATATGGTGTGATAAATGAAATAATAAGACTTTATTGTTTATTTGAGAAGTATTAATTGTATGCCAATGTTCAACCATATATCGAAAAAGGTGTTTAGAATATCCATAGATGATGTTTGTATGCCATAATGTGCTTTATTTTGTTTTTTAGTGAGTTGTGGCATATTTATTTGTTTTTTAAGTTGAATTTTAGTTTTAAATAAATATGACATATAATATAGTTTTGTGGAGATTTATTTAAACTATGAGAAAACATTGGTATTTTATTTATATAATTTTATATTCAGAAATAAACACCCCTAAACATCTGTATTAAAACCATATAAAATTTAATCTTTCTCTGTCGATGATGGGAAATGATTAAAATTTCTATGATTTTAATATTGTCATCAATCAGATATCAATTATTGTATGTTATAATGATATTGTAGGGGGAGAAGCTAGTCAGAGTGCTACTTCATCAGATTTTATAGTAAGTAACTTCTGTATTCCATGGTTAAATGTCTTTATTATGAGAAGAATGTAGGTTGTGGTATTAAGAGAACAAATCCAATTATATTTGTATTAAAAAGTATCATCAAATAAGAGAATATGGATTAGCCTATGAGAATTAACTCAGGGTAATTGAGTTAGGGAAAAATATCAAGTAACTCATGATAAGATCGAAGAGTTGAAGATATAAATCAAGCATACCAAATCTCAAATTTGATAAGACATATAGTTAGTTGAAAACCTAGAAATAACTTTGGGAGATCGAGAAGGATGAGTATTTTTCTTTGAATAATAAAACATGGCAATAAGAGGATCCAGTGTTGGACCAAATATTTGAGATATTTGGCATAGGCTTGAAGGGAAAGCTTCAGGGAGAGATTTTAATCAGACAGGGGCCATTGTCTATAAAATTAATCCACCCAGAGATATAGACATAGCAAGTATATCGGGATGATATACTATAGAATATTAAGCCTAACCATTATCATGAGAAGATTAAGAATATTAGGAAGAAGTCTTGAATATTCCTTGAAGTATCCAGGAATAGTAGAAACAGATTCCTGATATTATTACTCTGGATAAATGGGAGACTAGAGATATAGAACTTTCCTCCAAAGAACTAAATGAAAATCTCAAGAAAGTAGAAGACCTATAAGACATACTTAAAGAAAATAAGAATAAGAAAGAGAACGAATCATCTCCCATCAGAGGACTTAGTGTAAAACCTTATGAATCCAAATCAGTATTGTAGGAAATATCCCAGAAAGAAATCCCTTAGGAGAGATAGAAAGAATCATTCAAGGATTTACTTCATAAGATCAATAGGAAAGTCAATCCATCATATCCTAGCTATATTCAGAAGGAATATAATCCAAGGAATACACAAGAAGAAGGTGTTTCATAGCATGGGATGATCCTTAATCTAGACTAGTAAAAGAATCCTAGAGCATCCAGAGATGAATAGGCTCTGAACCTTCGATATTATATGCTATCAGTTGGTTTACAATCATGGAACATGGATAGTGTACTCAATTTCATAGGAGCTACCTTGAGAGGTAATGCAAGGTGATTTTGGGATATGTTGTTAAGACACTCAAAAGTGATGATGGATATATAAGAATATGTCACATTACCAATCTAGGTTATACCGGTAGTAGTTTATTTCCTCAAACAAGAGTTTATAAGAAATTCACTCATTGACCAGGATGAAGAATTGGTTGAAAAAATAGAATAACTTTAACCAAGATCCAAATATTTAACATGTATTATTTTGAAGAATATCTTTATGAGTTTCATAATTGGTATTATATTTTTATACCAGGAGATCAATCATATTCTTTAGATGTATTTATCTAGAAACTTCCAGGAATATATCTTGAAATAGGTCAACAAGGATTGAAAACTCATCTTTCTTAAAGTGTGTACTTATAGGATACTTTGAGATTTCGAGCATAAAAAATAATTTAGGTGATAAGACTCTATTTTAGTCAGAGTAATTTCTTTCAGGATGTAAAAAATATTCCATATATGAGTTCTTCTTTTTGCCTAAAGGTAGAGGGTGTTTCAAGAAGATATACATGTGGTACAACCAGGAAAGACCTTGGGAAAACCCAACAAATTTCATTTATAAAATAGTGTAAAGATGTCTAGTGTGAATGAAAAAGATCACATAAGAAAGTCTAGAAAATATTTGGTAAAAGGAAATCATCAAGTAGGTTTTCAGGAAGAAGGCTAGACAAATATAAGAGATATCTTAGACCAAATAGAATCCATAAGTACGAGATAGAAAACTTTAAGGAAAAATATGTAAAGTATCCCCAATTCCCTAAAGTAAAATATATATCTATTTGTGATTGTTGTTGTTTTCATAGTAAGAAAGGTCACATAGCTGACACTTGTCCAAATGTAGATATAATAAGAGGTAGTTTCAAGGTAATAATGATGGAATATTCATCAGAAATATTATTTGATCTTATTTGGGGAGAAGATATAGACTCAGATGATGAGATTTTATATTAATTATATTTATATTACTTATAGGTGGAATAATCCAAGTCATATGAGGAAGAAGGAAATAATCCCAACATAATTTTAAGCCAGCTTCGAATAACCATGATTCAAGCAGGGGCTAGTGAACTAGAAGACTCTCAAGAGCTAGTAAAGTTATATGATATGGAAGGTGATTTCATACATTCTTCAGAAACTAAAATCTCTTCATAAGGAAGATATTTCAAGATTGGAAGATTCCTAACATTGATTGTTCTGAGGTGTACCAGAATTCTTAGGTACCATATCGATAAATGGCTGAGATCTTCATGGATGAAGAGATAGCTAAAGTCTATAAAACAGATAAAGGATTATTTGCAATGTCTTTGCTAAAACTAGAACGGATTAATAAGGTTATCTAGAAAAATTTCAATTATGTGAATTTTTGAATAATCCAAATTAGATTAGATCCTCTTTATATAAAATGACAAGATATACCAGTCCTAATTGTAGTAGTAGATAACGATTTAACTAATTTCTCTAATGCATTATTAGAAGGATCATGAACAAATCTTCATGTAGGAGAAACATAGGTGAGAGTGATCCTATATTTTCATGTAGTACTTATGGAAAAAAGTATTAGTATAACTTTAGAAGTTAATATCAACATGAGAAACTGGTAGAAGACATTGGGGTGTCCACCCGACAGAAGATGTGTTAGAGTGATTACTCATCTTTATGTAAAGTTTTACAATGTTGGGAGTTCGGCTCTAGGAAGGGTGTGGAAATATTTACACATATTTTTCAAGATTAATGAACATAAATTAGAGAAATTATACCATAGGTGGTGAACCCTAGGAGGTTAACATGTCCTAGAGAATGAGTTTCACCAAACCCAGAGGAAGAGTAAAGGTAGAAGATACTTCTTCCAGATGAGATTAAACAAGTTAGAAATAGGCTTTTCATCCATGAGATCAAATAAGAAGAAGATGATCTTAGATAATAAGGATCAATATTAGGATGATTATATTTAAAAATATAAGGTCTCAAATTGTAAATACTTGATAAACCTTTGGAGAATCCATGATTCTCAGTTGGAAAAATGAAGGTACTTCAGCAGAAGCACCTAGAACATCAGTTTCTCGAAGGATAGTTGGACAAAGGACTGTTCGATTGCCTACCTATGAGAATAAAGAATCTCATGCAGGATATATGGGATCTTCATTGCTCAGTGTGAATATAGAATAATGGGATGCATTGGTAAATCTAAGCATTGATGTAACTACATGTATTTCCCTAGTTGATACAGGATGTACCTTCTCTTGCATAAGAATCTGATTTTTAGGTGTAACCTGGGAATACACATAGTTGTAAGTTATAGTTGGTAACAATGCAATGGTTGTGATTTAGGAATTAACAAATGATGTTCATATCAAACTCAATGGGATAATATTTGTAGAGTATATGTTTTGCTTTATTCCTCAATTTCTAGACGACTTCTTGATTGGAAATAGATTCCTTAGAAGATATCAACATATAATAATATTTTCAGAAGGAATTTTCCTCAATAATTATTTGATTCCAATTGATTTTGTGGAAATAAAAATGGTTCCAAAAAAGAAATTATCCACTTCTAAATTGGAAAACTATCCATATGAGGATAAATAATATCATATAAATATTGAGTAGTGGAAATAACTGGTTGAATTGAAAGTTTTTAGGATAAATGAAGAAGATGTGTTGATTAAGATAATAGATTATTTATTGTAAAATTGGTCAGAGAACCCTCTAAAGTTGTAAAGAAGGTAATTATAGAGGCTACAATCACCCTTAAAGATCCCAGTATGGTGATAAAAAGTAAGGTAATTTCCTATCCAGGTGGAATGATTAAGGAGTTTGAGAAACATATTCTAAAATCAATTAGTCTTGGATTAATTAGGTGTAAGAACCCGATTCTTATTTGTGGTATGGATCCTTTTTATTACATTAATTCTCATTTTAAATTTTTAAATGTGTTATAATGTGAATTCCCTTTGAGGTTATGGAGGTATCAAGAGTGTTCGGGGCTAGTTCAGAGCCTGAGACCCAAGTTTTGGGTGAAATGGTCTGGCGCACGATTAGTGCAAACCATGCGAGTTTGGACACATGACCATGCGACCAAGTCTTCAATTTTTAACAGTGGATATTTTCTCAGTTTTCACACTATTAATCAAACTGTACGAGAAAACCATGTGGTTGCCCCTTCTCTACAGCTGACCATGCATTGTTGGCAAACGATTTTTCAAATTGTACACCTAAACCATGCGACTCATATATTTTGGGTAGAATTACCATTTTAACCTTAAAATTATATTAAACCTAAAAATTTATTTCTTCCTCCTCTTGTACAGTAAAGGATCTCATTTTAATCCCTCTTTAAATCCTAATCTAGGAATTTCATCCAATCCTTCGTCTGATCTCCGATTCAAGCATCGTTTGTCTCGTCGAATCTGCATTGGTAAGATCCCAATTCCTTTTTATATGTTCTTCATTATTTTAGATATCAGATATGATATCTAGATGAAAGATAATATGCCCAATTATTAGGTTCTTCATATGTTCTTCAATTTTCTTCTTATCTAATCCGAATCAGGAGATGATATTGGATGAGCTATCAACTACGGACCTACGGTAGGTGGTCACGTGCCTTTTACTAAAAGTCGAGATGTTTATATATATTCCATTGTGTCGCGCACCCAATTTTCGGGTGTCTCTTTGAAATGAAATTGAATCCTTAAATGTCTAGTCATGTCCTATGTAATTAAGGAGGCTTGTTAATGATTTTTTATAGGTTGAGAACCCTAAAATAGAACCACCCCTTGGGTGTGTTGATTAATTGTACTACACCACCATGGGTGGTTCTTAGAAATAGATACCTTTGGGTGTGCCTATTTACCTCCCTTACCTTGGGATGAGAATTGTTAAATTAATTGTAAATCAAATTGATGAATTGGTTTATGAATTGAATTGCAACATGAATTGTGAATTGCATATTGAATTGATTAATGGGAAGGGATAGATGACCATGGCCCTTGGCCTATGCTATGAAAATAATTGAGTAAGTGTGATTTTCTCTTTTAAATGGTATTCCCATGTGAGTTATGTGGAGTCTATGATATGGAATAGGTTGTTTAAGCATGATAAGCTTGTTATAATGATTTTACCATGTGAGTAAATTAAGGGTAAGCCTTCTAAGCTTAGCCCAACGACTTAAGTCACCTTTTGAGGTGGGTTAAAAATGATATGTTATTAGTATTGACCTTGACATGTTAAATAGTATTGTTAGATGTAATTTAACAATTGGATTTAATTGGTTAAATGCTCATTACCATGTGTGGCACATGGATTCATATGACAATGTCATGGATGGAGTCATTTGGTGATTGATTTTTATGCCTGAGTGATACTTGGTTTTCCAAGGATGGACTCATAAGGGCTTTGACTGTTATATGTTGAGTGACACTTATATTCCTTATTGATTTACCATGAAGGAATTAGGTTTATTTGATCATATATGTCATGGGTAATACTTGGGCTCCCTTAGTGGACCTCTAAGGACGAACTTGAGTGGTTGAGACCTTATACTACACCTAGAGTGATACCTGGGTTCTTGAGAGGTTTTTCATGGACAGGATCATAGGGTGTTGGTTCATATTACACCTGGAGTGAGACTTGGATTCCAAATTAGGAATGTTAGGGAAAGACTCGGGTTTTAAATGGATTAATGAATGAAATTACTTATGTGACGCATCTGTCAATCCAAAACACAAGCTTGGATACAGTCTTAACTTACACTTGTGGATGGACTGTTTTGGAATCCTTGGATACATGTGCTTATGGGGGATATCAGGCTATACATTGGGTCTTGAGACTTATAAATTGAATGATATTTAATTTTTAAATGAACTTGATTAAATGACACGGGCCTAAATGTTAAATTTGTAAACTTATCACTTTAATGAACTTGATTAAATGAATTGGATATTAAATGAGAACCTAGACTTATATGATGTTTAATTTTGAGTACTTCCTTACATTATTGCTATGATTTTATGTACACTGTTTTTATATATATTTACTGACTGGATGGTATATACCTTGGGTGGTTGGTTACTAGGATTATATCTCACACCCTATTTGGGCCACATTGGGGAAGCCAAACAGACTATATGATTGTAAGTGTTGATAAGGGAAAGCTCCCTATTAGAGGTTCTTGATTGCTACTGAGGAGCAGGGGAGAATGGGACCGAGCTAAGGATTGTGATGCTAGATAGATACTTTTGGTCTTTTTGTACTTTTGTTACATGTATTGTATATCTGCCTTCTACAAATGTTATGGCTATTTTATTAGAGACATATGGAATGTATCATCATTTTGTATATGAGATGTCTTCTAGCATTGTGTATATATCAGTCTTCCACTATTTAATTTTGTCTGAATATTATAATACTTTTGCTTTTTCATGTTATTGATATTCAGTTGTGATACACTATGGTGATGAGGGCATAGTCTCCCCAGATACACACCTACTCCCTTACTATTATTCGGAAGCCTCTGGCATTTGGGGAGATGTGCTTGAGGCCTGTGACCCACCAGGCTCAGGACACTATTGAGTGATATCCAGTTCTGAGATGTTAAAAATTGATATCATAGGAGTTCTTTTATGGTTTTATATTTGGTGATAATAGATAGGTATGGGAAGGAAATAGAGTTTGGTAATGAGTTGTTCTTGGGTGTAGCTAAACTACGTACAAGAAAAATCCAAATTACCATGAATGAAATTGTTGTTTTCTGGATTTTGACTATTACAGTTGATATGATTCCACCATTGGGTGATTCAATTTCATTGTAATGTTATTATTGATATGATTATGGGTTTTATTGTGTTGGGACCCAATGAGATGAGGGTACGTCATCTCATGCATCATATAGGAACTTGTTATAAATCATATGTCATGAATTATGCTATGCCATTTAGGATGCACTACCTATTTTCATGTTGTTGTGGTAGGTGTTTTGATATATGTACATATTGTTGTGATATATTTTGTGCAGTGGATAGAGAATGTGATTCCATCTTTCAGTTTATAAGGAGTATGGGCCCTTATGGACTGGAAAGTGATGCACCTTTTGATTTAATTATTTAAAGTGAACTTTGACATGGTATGAATTATATGGGTACCCAATTTTAATTCATGAGGTGCCATGAGACCTCATGGATTAGAACATGGAAAACCATTTGGATTAACATTTAAATTAAATTGTGATATAATGGGAATGAATGTTAAATGAAAATGAAGTGTAAAAGTGAACTTGGAAACATATAATTGACCTAGACCCAACTTCTAAGTGGGAAAGAGGTAGTGTCTCTAGTGGTTTGTGGTGAATGTTCTTTTACAGTCCTGGATTTAGGAGAAGGTTGTGTGGTATGGCCTAGTTTTGGGAGGGTTTTAACCTATCATATGCTTTTTAGCTATGAACTTTGATGATATTCTTTTCTATGGAATGTGTTTGGAATTTTAGAGGTATGTCCCCATAAAGACCTACAGTCATACTCCTGGAGGGTGGTGATGATCACGCTCTAAAGGTGGTGGGCTATGGGCTACTAGTGAATCCTCTTTTAGTTCTAGTTGTGTAACTAGCTATTATTCCATACGTAGGTGCTGAGGCACAATTCCTTGAGGGATTCATTCACTTCATACATACTTTTTAGGGATCACCACAACCTACCTTGTCTATGGTTGGGCTGAAACATGTGTTCCAGCAGAATCATCCTCCCACATTTTCAAGGGATGGTGGTCCGTAGGCTGTTGAGATGTGGTTAGAGACTACATTGTCGATCTTTAAGCACCTTGAGTCACCTCCTGAAAGGAGAGTGAAGATCATGAATTACATGCTTCGTGGAGAAGAGAGACATTGTTGGTATGTTCTGAACTAGGCTAACAGGTTGTGAGACATGGTTTGGGATGATTTCTGAACCAGATTCTACAACTACTTCTATACCAAGACTTTATGGGTAGGGTGATCTAGTGAATTCATGAATCTGAAGTAGGGCATTATAACTGTCATGGAGTAATTATCACACTTTAAATAGTTGAAACATTTTGTGTTGACATGCCTTACTGATGATCTATTGAGGGAGAGACACTTAGAGGAAGGTCTGTAACATGGTATCAGGTCTCTGGTCAACATGTTTAGATTGACCTCTATTATGAGAATTGTGAATCATGCACTAATTACATTGCAAAACCTGAGGGAATATGGGGGAGTTGATTAAGTAAGTATTGTCTATCGACCTAGTGGTTCAACTTCCAATGGAATAAAACACTATTTTGAGGCTTCTTGTGAGATGAGTACCAGTCAGGTTGTGAGTACTGGTATCTTGGTGTTCTATCATTAGTGTGGAAGATGAGGCCACATGAAGAATAAGTGTGACTATGACCCAGTCGATTGTCTATCTTATGGTAGGATGGGCCATGTGAAACATTTCTACAGCACCTTCCCTCCAGATGTGAGTGGTAGAGGGCATCTTTGACACTAGGTTCTGGAGCATGTTTCTCAGCTTAGCATCAGGCAGGAAGCTGGAGCAGTACCGGTCGATCAGGCTGAGGTAGTGGTGGTTGTGGATGAGGAAACCAGACAATTGTTACACCGAGACAATAGAGTGGGCCTACTCCAGGTAGTGAGGTTGTTTCATAGGGTAGTGAGGTTGTTTATATCTGGGTGATTAGGGAACACATCAGATTTATTTCCCTCCAATGGTTGATCATTTCAGGGATGTTTTTCCATATGACTATTCAGGATTTCCTATAGTGATAGAGGTGGAGTTCTATATCGATCTAGTTTCAGGATCTGCACCGGTATCTATTTCTCTTTATAGGATAACTATGATAGAGTTTCAAGATCTCAAGAGGTAGCTAGAGGATTTAGAGGTAAAGGGTTTCATCTGACCCAGTACTTCTCTATGGGGTTCATCGGTCCTTTTTGTTAAAAAGGTAGACAAAACTCTTAGGCTATGTATGGATTACTATAAATTGAACCAGATGACAGTTAAGAACCAGTATCCTCTATCGTGGATATATGATCTCTTCAACCATCTCCAAGGAGCTCAAGTCTTGTCAAATATTTATTTGAGATCCAGTTATCATCAAGTGCGTGTTTGACCACCAGACATACCTTACACATCCTTTCATAGTATTTATGGTCTATATGAGTATTTGGTTATGTCCTTCAGTCTCATGAACCTCCAGTGGTCTTTATGGCATTGATGAACTAAGTATTTCATCCTTATCTTGATTCATTTGTGGTGGTTTTCATGGATGATATCTTGGTGTATTCTCAAAACTGACATGACCATGACACACATCTTGAGATCATTTTGAATACAATGTGAGATCATTGGTTATATACTAATCTTACAAAGTGACACTTCTAGATGGATCAGATTCACTTCCTAGGTCACATCATCTCAGAGACAGGAATATCACCCAG
Source organism: Viscum album (assembly GCA_963277665.1). Lineage (NCBI taxonomy): Eukaryota > Viridiplantae > Streptophyta > Magnoliopsida > Santalales > Viscaceae > Viscum > Viscum album. The sequence continues at coordinate 945,601,379 of OY728129.1, forward strand.
AGAAGGTGAGAGATATAGTTTCCAAGGAACATCCCAAGAACATCTTTGAGGTACGAAGTTTCTTAGGGCTAGCTGGTTACTACTGGCATTTTATACAGGACTTATCACACTTAGTAGTACTTCTTACGGGCTTGACTAAGAAGGGTGTAAAGTTCATATGGAAAAATTACTGTGAGATGGCCTTTCAGGAGCTAAAAGGGAGATTGAATTCAGTGGCAATGCTTATTTTTATAGATCTAGGTAGAGTTACATTATGTACTATGGTGCATTAGGTATCAGGCTAGGATCAGTTCTTATGTAAGAAGATATAGTTATGGTGTATGGTTCTCGACAGTTGAGGCCACATGAGATGAATTACCTAATTCATGGTCTCAAGTTAGTTGAAGTTGTTAACGCATTGCACTGTTGAATACATTACTTACTTGGAGAGTGTTTTGTAGTGTACATGAACTGCAAAAGCCTCAAGTACTTTTTTACACAACATTAACTAAATCAGAGGCAGTGAAGGTGGGTTGTGTACCTACTATATTTAGATTTTGAGCTTGTCTACACTCCTGGTAAAGACAATGTGGTGACTGATGCACTGAGAAGGAGGAATCATATATAGGCATTTTAGCAGTTCAGTGTCGAGGGGAAGCTTAGGGATTTGTTCTATGAGATACACTTAGAGGTTCATGATAGTCAGGGGTAGCCTTTTTAATCATCCTTAGATGTTACCTCTACCCTTCTTGATAGAGTTAGGATGAGGAATCAATCGAACTCTGAGAGCCTAGTCCTGTAGGGGAGTGTGGTAGGTGAGGACCCTCCTCCTGGTTGGACTATAGGTAAGGATGAAATTCTATGCGCACATGGTCGTGTATGGGTTTCATCAAACATGTGTGAGGAGTTGATGTTGGATTTTCATGCTTCATCTTAGACAGTGCACTCAGGTGTCACCAATATGTATTGGGATTTACAATGATAGTACTAGTGGTCTGGTATGAAAAGATATGTTGTTGGTTTTATCATGAGGTGTTCCACCTATCAGTAGGTGAAGGCAGAACACCAATGTCCATCCAGACTTTTACAGCAGTTACCCATTCCTGAGTGGAAGTGGGTTAACGTTGCGATGTATTTTTGATAGGTTTACTGAGCTCACCTTGAGGCAATGATGTTTTATGGTATGAAGAATACATGATCCATAAGACTAAAACATCGTTGTAGTTTCATTTTTATGGGACATAGACAATTCTTTCCAATAGACCATCCATATAGAAATAATCTTCTAAGATTTTACAATACCATGGAGACTGATGATCCACCTTAGTATATGTCTGGAACTGATGTGCTTAATGAATTGAAAGATTTTAGTTTTTCATTCGGGAAGGGTCAAATGAAATATGGAAAGAGAAAGAATGTTTCCACTGAAACCTGATACAATTGGAAGAAGAGAAGTACCTTCTTTGATTTGCCTTATTGGTCAACCAATTTGTTACATAATTGCTTAGATGTAATGCACATTGAAAAAAATATATGTGAAATGTTTATTTTGATTCTTCTAAATGTTAAGGGAAATGAAAAAGATGATTTACGGTCTCGGAATGACTTGGTGGATTGGGGAATCAGACCAGAATTGCATCATGTGCGTATCAGTGAAAATAAATGGCAAGTTCTATGTGCTTCTTATGTGATTACATCTACAGAAAAAAAAAATCAATTTCTAGAAGTACTAGAGACTATTAAATTTCCTAATGGTTATTCAAGAAAAATATCCAAATGGTTCAACAGAAGAGATTTGAAGCTAAAATCTTTGAAGACTCATGATTATATCATCCTTCTGCATGATTTGATTCCAATGGCAATTCTTCATCTTTTTTCCAATAATGTAAGGGTGGATTTTATTCAGTTGTTTCATTTGTTTAGAGATCTTTGTGCTGAGAAGTTGTCCAAGTATTTCTTGCAAAAAATGTTGGCAGATGCCCCATTAATTTTGTGTGAGTTAGAGAAAATATTTCCTCCATCATTTTTCACATGCATGTTGCATCTGACTATCCATATTCCAACTAAAATACTTCTTAGAGGGACTATTTCTTTTCATTGGATGTATTTTACTAAAATAAATATGTACACATTAAATTCTTATGTCTGTAATAGGAATCATCCCAAAGGTTCTATCATGAACTGTTACTTGGCTCAAGAATGTATGGATTTTTGCTCTATGTATTTGTCTGATCTTACTACAAGAATGAACAGACCAATGAAAAAGAAGAAGAACAGTATGAGAAAATTGAACCCAGTTTTCCATCACTTCCTCAGATAGGAGGAATTCATGGATCATATACATTGACGACATTAAGACTTGAAGAGTGGGAGATGGCACATCGCAAAGAGTTTTCTTCTTGGTTAAAATTAAAGGTAATAATATTACTATTTAAAATAATTAAAACAATATTTAATTAAGTTTAATATTGATTTATATTTCAGGTATTGAGTTGCTATGTTGACTCTGTCTCTGAGGAAATAAGAGATTTGGATTTTGGTCCTAATATCGTGGTTCATGACTATAAATCAATTGTTATCAATGTGTACAAATTTATTATCACTGAACGAGAAAATAACATGAGAACACAACATGATGGTGTTATGGTTACTACCACAATAGACTGTTATGCTAGTGCATCAGATAGTAGACCGTGATTTGAAAATGTAGGTTACTATAGAGTCATTTAAAAAATAATAATATTGGATTATTATTCTCATGGACGGGTCACAATGATGAAATGACAGTGGTTTGATTCGATGACAAGGCAGGGCACATTTATTGATGATTGTTGATTTTGAGTAATTGATACGACTTGCACTCTTGCTATCAGTGAACCATATGTATTAGCATTAATGGCGAAACAAGTTTTTTATGTTAAAGGTCATCTTCGACCTGAATTTTGTGTCATTATTGAAGTAATTCCAATAAATATTTTTGATGATGGTGGTGATGGAATTGACACCATCCCTACTGCCATTGGAAACGATCCATTTATTACTTTTGATGACTCCGATAGATTAATTGTCAGAGTTGACTGTGAACCTAAAGTTGTGGTGGGAAATATATAAAATCATCTATTCATGTTCTCAATTCTTTTGGTTTACCTCAACTTGGGCTATTAAAGTTGGTACTATTCAAATTGATTTAATATTGATTACAAATATGTTGTATCTGACTAGACAGTTATGTGAATTTTCAATGTTTATTGGTTGCAATTTTATTTGAATTGAATTTTCTAATTTGGAATTTAACTTTATTCAAACCTACGAAACCAACATTTCTAACTTAGTGAACATTTCAATGTTTCAACTGTGATTTGTATAAAATTTGTAAAACTCTAAGACCTCTATTTAACATTTTACCAGGTAATGAACATTATGGTTTGTATTCTTCTACAAAACATGTATTGAAACCTACATCATCTACCTAGGCTAAAGAAATTAAAATTTTCCTTAATTTTGACAACTTCTTTACCCCTTATGAATCTGGTAAAATCAATGTTCCATGATTTTAATAGACTGATGACACTTAGTAAATAACCATCCTACTAAAAATTAAATTTCTTTATTACATCTTGTACAATTTATTAACTTTGTTATATATTTGTTCAAGCTCACCTAAAACAATTCATAGTTAAATTATCCCTGAATTCCCATATTCCCTCTCATTTATTTTGTTTTTTGGGTGACACATTAGTTATCCTTTTCTATTTACTTCCATATTTGTTTTCAAATGCAGGAAATGAAACCAATTGAAGAGAGGTGACAAAAACATATTATGGACAACAATCGTCGCATGACTGAGCTGGGCATTCCACCACTAGTGCCTGCAGTGAGTATTTTATTTCAAATATATTTATTTAAATAATATATAATGTCACGTGATTAATTTTTTTTAAACATTTTTTAGGATCCATCTATTAGGTGACAGTTATTTGATGAGCAGCCTAGTAGTGGTCCCAGTACTTGGGGTGTTCATATGAGGGGGGTGGTATGGGAGCTAGACGATCTAGTCGGCATACCTGATTAGACCCTGCCCCTCCCACTAACATACCATTCATCCCAAATTCTGATCCAGGTGTGCCATTAGGGACACACAGGATATTTTGGTCTCCCATGTTTTCACTACCCTTTACATCTGAGCCTCCTCACCCATCTATACCATATCCGATGATGATTCCCACTCCCCATCCAGCATTCGGCCAACCATCCTTGTCATCTTCTTTTACTTCTGCTTCCTTCTCTCCAGGCTTTTATATTCAATCTTCTTCAACTCCTGCTCCGCCAGAGTCTATCCCTACGGAGCATACATTGGGACTCACTCCATCTGTATAGGGTGTTCCTTCAGTTTCTGTAGATCCAGTGGAGCCCATTGATCATACTACCGTAGGTATACTTATACAACCCGAACAAATTTTTACACCATTATTTATTTTCATTAAAACATATATTGATAAAATATTTGTTTTTATTTCATAAAAGATACATCTAATGATAGGAGGTAGGGGCAGGGGTGTACATGCATGCGTGTGGTGTGAAACTACCACACGCAATTGATAGTGGACTATAATGAAGATAGTCAAATGATTGAAAAATCAAGGTAGCAATGTTGGAGTTTTTTTGTGACGCTTGCCAAATACTCTGACATCATTTCTGTCAGCCTGCTCTCTTGGAGACACCTGCCAAATGAAGTCAAGGATAAATCTTGAGCAGATATATGGGTAAAAAAATCTTTTGTATTTAATGAAATATATTATTTTTGTATTTATATGAATTAATATTTTGGTGTCATTTACGGTTTAATTTCCCCGATGGTGAGGGTGCACGACCAACACGTCTAAAGGATTTAGGTGAGCTTTGGAGAGCTTATAAGTACGATCTATACATTGTATGGCATGCTAGAGTGGGCACAAAGTTAGAGGTGGTCCCTGTCGTGAATGGTTGTCCATTAAAACATTACCGACAGATGATTACTCATTGGACGAGTAGCCAATTTAAGTTATTAATCACACTAAAGGTATTTAAATGAAAATTTTCATGTTTTTAGTTAATACTAATTATTTAATTTTATTTAGGATTCATCTGGAAGAAATAAAAAAATATTGATGCTAAAAAATATGACCACACATTGGGACGTACTACGATGCCAGATCATGAGAGGCAGCAGGTATGACAGTTTCTAATTTTTCTTTATGAATTGCATCTTTTATTTCTACCTCCATAATTTATTTGATTTCTAAAGTTGTTATATAATTTTAATTATGCAATTAATTATTGGTATCCTATTTTTAATTATGGTTTCCTACTTTGAATTTCATTGTAGAGGCATAAATTGAATATATAAGGATGTGTTCCTCAAGAAAAATTGTTTTGCTCGAGTAAAAGGAAGAAAGATGGAAGTGCGGTTAATGAACCGACTCAACAGCAGATTGTAAGTTTTACTTTGTAGATTTAAAATTTTAATCTCTATTTTGTAACTTAATAATCTATTTATATTTGTAACAGGATGCTTTAGAGGCCCTTGATGCCCAGGAACCTTACAATTTTGGGCCAAATGATCACTTATATCAGGTGTTGGGAGATGAGCACCTTGGAAGAGTACGTTGCCGACCTGGTAAGAGTATAGTTATGACGAGGCATTAGCCCTCCTCAGGTATGAGTTGTAGTGCCACTGAGTTCCAGCAGGTTAAAGCACAGACAGAACAGGCTGAAAAAGGGGCCACAGAGACGGCAGAATAGTCTGCTAGGGAAAACACTTCATTTATGAAACTGATAGAAGTTTTACGTCCAACACTTCCACAAGAGGCCAGAATAGCTTGTAATGAATATATGTCATTGATGTGTTCTATATATGGTGCACCAGATGGCAGTTCTAGTGTAGGTCAAGATGATAGCGATGAGGAGGCTGAGGCAAAGGAGGAGGAGGGCAAGGAGGAGACCGAGGCGGAGGAGAAGGGCGAGGAGGAGGGAGAGGTGGAGGATGAGGGTGATGGGGAGGTTGAGGTTGAGTATGAGGGTGAAGAGGAGGGTGTTGAGGAGGGTGGAGATGATGATGAGGATGACGATGAGGACAAGAGTGAGGTTTATGATAATGGTGATGATAGTGATGGTGATGAGGGACAAATTGATTCGTTACATTTTTTATTGATATTACTAACCTTTGATGCTTATTGATTTTTTGTGCCTGAATATATGTGTGATTATGTAGGTCACATTATCTTTATTATTTTATCTATAAATAATAAAACTTGACTTGATGATTTGTTGTGACCGATTCCCCTCATCCCCCTAGACAGCCCCCCACCCTCGTGGATAGCCCGCCCACCCCCTGGACACCCCGTACCCCCCTGGACAGCCCTATCACCCCCTTGGACAGCCCGCCCACCCCCCTAAATACCCCCCCCCCCCATAGACAGCCTCGCCACCCCTGTGGACAGCCCCCCACCCCTGTGGACAGCCCGCCCACCCCAGTGGACAGCCCGCCCACCCCTGTGGACAGCCCCCCCACCCCCCGTGGACAGCCTGCCCACCCCCCTAGACACCTCGTACCCCCTGGACACCTCGTACCCCCCTGGAAAGCCCCACCCACCCCCTGGATATCCCACTCACCCCCTGGACAGCCCCTCCCGCCATGGACACCCCGTACCCCTGGACAGCCCCGCCCACCCCCTGGACAGCCCCCCCCCCCCACCCCCGTGGACAACCCTCCCACCCCCTTGGACAGCCCTCCCACCCCCGTGGACAGCTCACCCACCCCCTTGGACAGCCCACCCCTACCCCCGTGGACAGCCCGCCCACCCGCCTTGGACACCCCCTACCCCCTAGATAGCCCTGCCACACCCGTGGACAACCCGCCCACCCCCTGGACACCCCGTACCCCCCTGGACAGACCTGACCACCCTTCTGAACACCCCCTACCCCCCAGGACATCCCCCACCCCCGTGGACAGCCCCGCCCACCCCCTGAACAGCCCCGCCACCCCCGTGGACAGCCCCCCACCCCCCTGGACAGCCCCCACACCCGTATATTATAGGGTTTCTAACAACTTGAAGATCCCATTAATCATAGATACCCACTTCGTTGCCTCCTAGGATCCTTGATCACCAATAAAAAATAGTGTATGGTATTTTAGAAACTCTCATGCATAATAAATGATCCGAGAAGAACATGGTTATTCCACTTCCACAAGAGTTTGAGTAGAGACCAAGACTAGGAAGATAATAACTGGATCACAAGAATGACTACCTAAGATATCCCCTTATGGACTTTTTGATTCATTTATAATGGTAACATTATAAAGAATTATAAAAAACATAACCTTTAGTACAATAATCAGATGTTTTAAAACAAGGGACACAAAATCACAAATCCCATAAAGATACATCGTAAATAATTCTTCATAAAACCATTTAAAAATCACATAATAGAGACTTATTTCTATTTAAAACTCCCCAATGGTTTATAAAAATATCTTTTAAGGTTCCATTTAAAAAATCATATAGTATTTTTTTCCCACAATAAAAATGTAATCCATTTCCTAATAACCAAATCCCCCTTCCTACCATACAAACCAAAAGCGTTCATTTTTTCCTAAAGAAACACATACTATTGAAATAAACATTATTCCAAAACCATTTTTAAAATACCAATGGTCATAAAATCCATGAAATTCATTCCATTAAAACCATTAAAGCCCCCCACCCCCTGGAAACCACCCCAACCCCTTTGGGCACCCTCATGGACAGCCCCCCCCCCACAACCCTGGACAACCCCCCCCCCCAGACACCACCCAACCCCCTGGACGACCCCCCACCCCTCCTAGACACCACCCCACCACTACTGGAAATACAGGCTTTCCCAACAGTTCTGAATCATTGGGAAAGGCTGCAGAACCATTGATATATGTTATACCAATGGTTCTGCAAACCGTAGATAAGTAATCCGTTGGGAAATCTTTTCCCAACGGTTTACAGTGAACCGTTGGGATAGGTTGGAAAAAAAATTAACCTATCCCAATGGTTGTTCCAAACCGTTGGGATAGTTTTTCCCAATGGTTTGGCTTGAACCATTGAGAAAACCAAGCACTCTATGCTTTCCCAACGGTTTTCAAAACCGTTAGGAAAGGATTTTTACCAACAGTTCATAGAACCATTGGTAAAAAAACTCAGAGAGGCTATGCCAATGGTTTCAAACCGTTGTCATAGCCTATGATGTGAAAATTGCATAGCAGCCTACAATTTGCACAGCAGCTCTCATTTTGTGCAATTTGCACAGCAGGTTTCATTTTGTGCATTCCCTCTCATTTTCAATCCAATTATTGTACCTGCAATAAACTAACACAAACATATACAATTATTGTACCTGCAATAACCAACTAACACATACATATAGAGAACAAATTCATACACATTTAACATATAATGCATCTTAGAACTATACACATCCATAATTAAATTAGAATTCATAATGTAATTATAAACATACATAATTCATTTAGAATTCAATTTAAAATTTAGATGACAATTATATGTGGAATCTGGAATTCAATTCATAATTTGATCGGTTTTTCGTATACCATATATTTTTACCTAAAATAATGTCCATTATAAACAAAATATATACACCTGGAGTGATACCGGCCACACCGTACCTCGGATTGAGGTGATTTTAACTCGTACATGTCACAAATGACCCATCTATCATTGTCCTAAAGTATCAACATATTTCGAAAGTGTTTGGTTGGTTTCCGTATGTCAGTTGTTGTTTTCACTTAAAATGAAGTACTTTTTAAATAAAAGAGAGACACTTTGAATTGTTCCGGCCACACCACGCCTTGGATTGAGGTGGGGTTGACTCGTACACATCACAAATGACCCATGGATCGTTGTGCTAAAATATCAACACAACCAGAATCCGTTTGGTTGGTTTTCCGTATGTACTTAAAATGTTGTCCATTTTAAACACAAGAGAGACATTTTGGGTGGTCCTGGCCACACCGCGACTTTTATTGAGGCATGGTTGATTCGTACACGTCACATATGACCCATGGATCATTGTGCTAAAGTATCGACACAATCCAAATGCATTTGGTCGGTTTTCCGTATGCCAGTTGATGTTTTTCACTTAAAATGATGTCCTTTTAAAACAAAAGACAGACACTTTGAGTGGTGTCATCCACATTGCATCTCAGATTGAGGCGGGGTTGATTCATACACATCACATATGACCCATGGATCATTTTTCTAAAGTATCAACACAATCAAAATCCGTTTGGTCAGTTTTCCGTATGTACTTAAAATGTTGTCCATTTTAAACAAAAGAGAGCCAATTAGAGTGATCCTGGCTACACCATGACTCAGATTAAGGTGGGGTTGACTCGTACACATCACATATGACCCATGGATTGTTTTCCTAAAGCATCAACATATTTCTAAATCGTTTAGTCAGTTTTTCGTATGTCAGTTGTTGTTTTCACTTAAAATGATGTCCATTTTAAACAAAAGAGAGACACTATGAATGGTATCAGCCACACCATGCCTCATATTGAGTCGGGGTTGACTCGTACACGTCACATATGACCCATGGATCATTTTTATAGAGTATCGACACAATCAGAATCCGTTTGGTCGGTTTTCTGTATGCTAGTTGTTGTTTTCACTTAAAATGAAGCCAATTTTAAACAAAAGAGAGACACTTTGAGTGGTTCCGGCCACACCATGTCTCCGATTGAGGAGGGGTTGATTCATACACGTCACATATGACCCATGGATTGTTGTTCTAAAGTATCAACACAATCATAATTCGTTTGGTCAGTTTTCCATATGTACTTAAAATGTTGTCCATTTTAAACAAAAGAGAGCCACTTAGAGTGATCTCAGCCACACCGTGCCTCAGATTAAGGCGGGGTTGACTCATACACATCACATATGACCCATGGATATTTTCCCTAAATAATCAACACATTTTAAATGTGTTTGGTCAGTTTTTTGTATGTTAGTTGTTGTTTTCACTTAAAATGATGTCCATTTTAAACAAAAGAGAGACACTATGAATTGTGTCAGCCACACCGCACCTCGTATTGAGGCAGGGTTGACTTGTACACATCACATATGACCCATGGATCTCTTTTCTAAAGTATCAACACAATAAAAATCTGTTTGGTCGGTTTTCCGTATGCTAGTTGTTGTTTTCACTTAAAATGATGTCCTTTTGAAACAAAAGACAGACATTATGAGTGGTGTCGGCCACACCGTGTCTCGGATTGAGGTTGGGTTGGCTTGTACATGTCACATATGACTCATGGATCATTCTCCTAAAGTTTCAATGAAAACCGAATGCGTTTGGTCGGTTTTCCATATGTACTTAAAATGTTGTCCATTTTAAACAAAAGAGAGACACTTAGAGTGATCTTGGCCACACCGTGCCTCGGATTAAGGTGGGGTTGACTCGTACATGTCAAATATGACCCATGGATCATTTTCCTAAAGCATCAACACATTTCGAATGCGTTTGGTCAGTTTTTCTTATGTCAGTTGTTCTTTTCACTTATAATCCTATCCATTTTAAACAAAAGAGAGACACTATGAATGGTGTCAGCCACACCGCGCCTTGGATTGAAGTGGGGTTGACTCGTACACGTCAAATATGACCCATGGATTGTTTTTCTAAAGCATCAACACATTTAGAATGTGTTTGGTCAGTTTTTCGTATGTCAGTTTTTCTTTTCACTTATAATCCTGTCCATTTTAAACAAAAGAGAGACACTATGAATGGTGTCGACTACACCGCGCCTCGGATTGAAGTGGAGTTGAATCGTACACATAACATATGACCTATGGATCATTGTTCTAAAGTATCGACATAATAAGAATGCATTTGGTTAGTTTTCCGTATGCCAGTTGATGTTTTTCACTTAAAATAATGTCCTTTTGAAACAAAAGACAGACACTTTGAGTGGTGTCAGATACACCGTGTCTCCGATTGAGGCGGGGTTGATTTATACACATCACATATGACCCATGGATCGTTTTTATAAAGTATCAACACAATAAGAATCTGTTTGGTCAGTTTTCTGTATGTACTTAAAATGTTGTCCATTTTAAACAAAAGAGAGCCACTTAGAGTGATCTCGGCCACACCATGCCTCAGATTAAGGCGGGGTTGACTCGTACACATCACATATGACCCATGGATAATTTTCCTAAAACATCAACATATTTCGAATGTGTTTGGTCAGTTTTTCGTATGTCAGTTGTTGTTTTCACTTAAAATGATGTCCATTTTAAACAAATGAGAGACACTATGAATGGCGTCAGCCACACCGCACCTCGTATTGAGGCAGGGTTGACTTGTACACGTCACATATGACCCATGGATCTTTGTGATAAAGTATCAACACAATATGAATGCGTTTGGTCGGTTTTTCGTATGCCAGTTGATGTTTTTCACTTAAAATGATGTCCTTTTGAAACAAAAGACAGAAACTTTGAGTGGTTCCAGCCACACCGTATCTCATATTGAGGCAGGGTTGATTATTACACATCACATATGACTCATGGATCGTTCTCCTAAATTTTCAATGGAAACCGAATGAGTTTGGTCGGTTTTTCGTATGTACTTAAAATGTTGTCCATTTTAAACAAAAGAGAGCCACTTAGAGTGATCCCGGCCACACCGTGGCTCGAATTGAGGCGTGGTTGACTCTTACACGTTACATATGACCCATAGATCATTTTCCTAAAGTATCAACATATTCTGAAATCATTTGGTCAGTTTTTTGTATGCCAGATATTGTTTTCACTTAAAATGTTGTTCATTTCAAAAAAAAATGAGACACTTTGAGTGGTGTCACCCACACCAGGCCTCGTATTGATGTGGGGTTGACTTTTACATGTCACATATGACCCAAGGATCACTTCCCTAAAGTTTCAATGGAATAAAAATGCATTTGGTTGGTTTTCCGTATGTCATTTATTGTCTTCACTTAAAATGAAGTCTATTTTAAATGAAAGAGAGACAATTTGAGTGGTTCTGGCCACACCATGTCTTTTATTGAGGTGGGGTTGAATTGTACACATCAAAAATGACCCATGGATCATTGTGCTAAAGGTTAAACAGAATCCGAATGCATTTGGTCGGTTTTCCGTATGTCAGTTGTTGTTTTCACTTAAAATGAAGTCCATTTTAAACTAAAGAGAGACACTTTGAGTGGTGCCGGCCACACCGAGCCTTAGATTGAGGTGGGGTTGACTCATGCACGTCATATATTACTCATGGATCATTGTGCTAAAGTATCAACACAATCAGAATCTATTTGGTCGGTTTTCCGTATGTACTTAAAATGTTGTCCATTTTAAACAAAAGAGAGACACTTAAAGTGATCCCAGACACACTGCGACTCGGATTGAGGTGCGGTTGACTCGTACATGTCACATATGACCCATGGATCATTTTACTAAAGTTTCAATAGAATCCGAATGCATTTGGTCGGTTTACCATATATCAGTTGTTGTTTTCAATTAAAATGAAGTCCATTTTAAACTATAGAGAGACACTTCGAGTGGTGTCGGCCACTCCGCACCTCGGATTGAGGCTGGGTTGACACGTTCAAGTCACGTATAACCCATGGATCGTTTTCCTAAAGTTTCAATTGAATCTGAATGCATTTAGTCGGTTTTCCGTATGTCAGTTGTTGTTTTCATTTAAAATGTTGTCTATTTCAAATAAACCTAAGAGACTTTGAGTGGTTTTGGCCACACCTAGCCTCGTATTGAGGTGGGGTTGACTTGTACACGTCACAAATGACTCATGGAACTTTTTCCTAAAGTTTCAATAGAATTTTAATGTGTTTGGTCAGTTTTTCGTATGTCAGTTGTTGTTTTCAATTAAAATGAAGTCCATTTTAAACTATAGAGAAACACTTCGAGTGGTGTTGGCCACTCCGCACCTCAAATTGAGGCCGGGTTGACTCGTACACATCACAAATGACCCAAAGATCATTGTCCTAAAGTATCAACACAATCCAAATGCGTTTGGTCGGTTTTCTATATGTAAGTTGTACTTTTCACTTAAAATGTTATTCATTTCAAACAAAAGTGAGACACTTCGAATGGTGAAAGCCACACCACACCTCAGATTAAGGCGGGGTTGACTCTTACACATCACAAATGACCCATGGATCGTTGTCCTAAAGTTTTAACAGAATCCAAATGCGTTTGGTCGATTTTCTGTATGTCAGTTGTTGTTTTCACTTAAAATGAAGTCCATTTTAAACTAAAGAGAGACACTTTGAGTGGAGTCAACCACACCGCGCCTCGGATTGAGTCCAGGTTAACTCATGCACATCATATATTACCCATGGATCATTGTGTTAAAGTATCAACACAATCAGAATCCGTTTGGTCAGTTTTCCGTATGTACTTAAAATATTGTCCATTTTAAACAAAAGAAAGACACTTAGAGTGATCTCAGCCACACTGCGACTTAGATTGAGGCACAGTTGACTCGTACATGTCACATATGAACCATGGATCGTTTTCCTAAAGTTTCAACAGAATCAGGAATTCAATTCATAATTTGATCAGTTTTTCGTATACCATATGTTTTTACTAGAAATGATGTCCATTTTAAACAAAATACATACACCTGGAGTGATAACGACCACACTGTGCCTCGTATTAAGGCGAGGTTAACTCGTACACATTACAAATGACCCATGTATCATTGTCCTAAAGTATCAACATATTCCTAAAGTGTTTGGTTGGTTTTTCGTATGTCAGTTGTTGTTTTCACTTAAAATGAAGTTCATTTTAAACAAAAGAGAGACACTTTGAGTGGTGTCATCCACACCATGCCTCGGATTGAGGTGAGGTTAACTCGTACACATCACATATGACCCATGGATCATTGTTCTAAAGTATCAACACAATCAGAATTTGTTTGGTCAGTTTTTCGTATGTACTTAAAATGTTGTCCATTTTAAACAAAAGAGAGACGCTTAGAGTGATCCCGGCCACACCGTGCCTCGGATTGAGGCAGGGTTGACTCGTACACCCCACATATGAACCATGGATCATTATCCTAAATAATCAACACATTTCAAATGCATTTGGTTAGTTTTTCGTATGTCAGTTGTTGTTTTCACTTAAAATGATGTCCATTTTAAACAAAAGAGAGACATTATGAATGGTGTCGGCTACACCGCACCTCGGATTGAGGCAGGGTTGACTCATACACATCACATATGACCCATGGATCATTTTTCTAAAGTATCGACACAATCATAATCTTTTTGGTCGGTTTTCTGTATGCTAGTTGTTGTTTTCACATAAAATGAAGTCCATTTTAAACAAAAAAGAGACACTATGAGTGGTGTCGGCCACACCGCGCCTCGAATTGAGCCTGGGTTGGCTCGTACACGTCACATATGACCCATGGATTGTTGTGATAAATTATGTTAGTTGTTTATTCACATTATTCAAATACACTATTTGAAACATTTCAGAGCTAACAATGTCATGCCCAATGAATACATCCCTTTTATAACATACCAAGAATCTATGATATTGATTAGATGTGTAAATGTGATTTACATTGATTATCATGATGAAAATAAATAAAATATATATTATAGATTTTCTAGTAGTAAATGAAATCAAGGAGGGTGGGGGGCTATCCAGGGGGTTGTCCGGGGGGCTGTCCGGTGGGTGTCCGGGGGGCTGTCCGGGGACCAAGGAGAAGGGTGGGGGGGCTGTGTGGGGGGCTGTCCGGGGGGTGTTCGGGGGGTTGTTCGGGGTCCAAGGAGGAAGGTGGGGGCTGTATGGGGGGCTATTTGGGGGGCTGTCTGGGGGGCTGTATGGGGGGCTATTTGGGGGGATGTCCAGGGTTTAGGGAGGAGGGTGGGGGGGCTGCCCGGGGGGGTGTCTGGGGGGCTATCCGGGGACCAAGGAGGATGGTGGGGGGTTGTCTGGGGGGCTGTCCGGGGTCCAAGGAGGATGGTGGGGGGTTGTCCAGGGTATAGGAAGGAGGGGGGCTATCCAGGGAGTTCCCAAACACACAACCACTAAAAGACAACAACATCCATAAAAACAGATAATATATAAAAATAACTCAACTCCAATACTATGCTACGAGTCTAAATAAAACCAACAACTAAAATAGATTAAACATCAAATCTCAGTAATATTAGTAAAAAATGTAACAGATTAATTTTTCCCACATCACTATCACCATCATCACCATCATCATCACCCTAATCCTTGTCCCCATCATCGTCCTTTCCCTCCTCAGTTCCCTCCTCCTCGCCCTCGCCCTCCTTGCCCTCGCCATCCACCTCGCCCTTCTCCTCTTCCTCCTCTTCCGCATCAGACTCCTCGCTGTCATCATCGTCAAGATGGAAATCGTTCTGACCACCACTAGAACTACCACCTGGTGCACCATATATAGAACTTATCGATGACATATATTTATCAAAAGCTAGGTTGGCCTCTACTGGAAGTGTTGGATGTAGAACTTCAATAAATTTCATAAATGCACTGTTTGCCCTCACAGACTGTTATGTCGTCTCTATGGCCCTTTTCTTAGCCTGTTCTTCCTGTACCCTAACTTGCTGCGGCTCGGTGGCACTACAACTCGTACCTGAGGAGGGCCAATACCTCATCGGGGTTATCCTAGGTCGGTACCGTACTCTGTCAGGATGCTCCTCTCCCAACACCAGATGTAAGTGATCAGTTGGCCCAAAATTGTCTGGTTCTTGGGCATCAAGGGCCTCTAAAGCAGCCTGTTACAAATATAAATATATTATTAAGTTACAAAATAGATATTAAAAAATAAAATCAACATATTAAAACTTACAATCTGCTGCTGAGTCGCTTCGTTGACAGCACTTCCATCATTTTTCCGTCTACTCGAGCAAAATAGTTTTACTCGAGGCACACGTCCTTCAATATTCTGTATTTGCCTCTATAATGACATTGAAAAATAAAGTTATATGAAAACTTTAGCAAAAGATTAAATAATTGAGGAAACAAAAGAAAATGTAAGTCGTAAAGAAAACTTATAAACAATTGTCATACCTGCTTCCTCTCATGATCCGGCATCGAAGTACGTCCTAGTGTGTGGAGGTATTTTTTTGAATCAATGTTTTTTTTATTTTTTCCAGATGATTCCTAAATAAAATTCGATAATGCAAAGGATAATATTAATTCAAAACATGAAAGTTATTATTTAAATACCTCAAATGTAATTCATACCTTAAACCGGGTACTCGTCCAATGAGTAATCATCTGACGATACTTCTCTATAGGAAAATCATCCACAACTGGTATAGCCTTGAGTGACAACTCTATCACGCCATCCAATATACAAATCATGCTTGTAGGCTCTCCAAAGCTCGCCTAAATCCTTTATACATTCCGGTCGTGCACCCTCACCATCGGGAAAATTAAATCGAAGCTGACATCAAAATATTAATTCATATAAATACAAAAATAATTCATGGAATTAAATACAACATATTTTTTTTACCCATATCTCTTCCCAAGCTCTATCCTTGACCTCATGTGGCAAATGTCTCCACGATAGTGGGCTGACGGGAATGATGTCGGAGTATTTGGCAAGCGTCACCAAAAAACTCTGACATTGCTGCCCTTTTTTCTCAACCATTTGGTTGTCTTCATTGTAATCCACCATAACCTGTGTGCGGCGGTTCCACACCGAACGCATGCGTGTATGCCCCCGCCCCTGCCTCCTGTCAGTAGATGTATCTGTCATGAAAGAAAAGTAAATATTTTATCAAAACATGTTATAATGAAAATAAATATTGCTATAAAAATTTGTTAGGGTTCTATAAATATACCTGTGCCAGTCTGATCGCTGAGCACTGCTGGATCTATAGAAACTAATTGAACACCCTTTGGTGGAACAGGAGTCGAAGACGATGGAATATAGAAGCTTGGAGAGACAGAAGTAGAAGGAAAAGAAGATGGGACAGTTGTATGGCTGGATTCTGACTGGGAGTGGGAATCATCATGGGATGTGAAAATGATGGGCCAGAAGATGCAAAAGGTGGCAAAAACATGGGAGGCCTAAATATCCCGTGAGTCCCTAATGACACACTAGGATCAGAATGTGGGAAGGATGACATGTCAGTGGGAGGGGCATGGTCTAGTTGGGTACGCGCAGCTGCTCGTCCACCTCTGGTACGAACCCTCCTCGTACCACCGGCCTGAGTACTAGGACCAGTACTAGGCTCCTCGTCGAATAACTGCCAACATATAGGTGGATCCTACAAAAATGTTTACAAAAAAATTAATCACATGACATTATATATTCTTTAAATATATATATTTGAAATAAATTACTCACTGTAGGCACTAATGGTGGAATGCCCAACTCCACCATTCGACGATGGTTCTCCATCATTTTTTCCTTTGTCTCTCTTCAATTGGCTACATTTCCTGCTTTTGAAAACAAATATGTAATTAATTAGAAAAAGGAAACTAATGTGTGACCCAAAAAACTAAATATATGAGGGAATATGGGGATTCATTGGTAATTTAGCTATCAATTGTTTTAGAAGAGCTTTAATGGATTTAATAAATCATACAAGTTGTAATGTTTACCAAGTTAGAAATATTGTCTGACTAGGTTTGAATAAAGTTCAATTCCAAATTATAAAATGCAATTAAAATAAAACTACAACCAATAAACATTGAAAATTCACATAACGGTCAAGTAAGCTAAAACATATTTGTAATCAATACTAAATCAATTTGAATATTACCAACCTTAACAAGGAAACTAATGTGTAACCCAAAAAACTAAATATATGAGGGAATAAGGGTATTCATTGGTAATTTAGCTATCAATTATTTTAGAAGATCTTGAATGGATTTAATAAATCATACAAGTTGTAATGTTCACCAAGTTATAAATATTGTTTGACTAGGTTTGAATACAGTTCAATTCCAAATTAGAAAATGTAATTCAAATAAAATTGCAACCAATAAACATTGAAAATTCACATAACGGTCAATTCAGCTAAAACATATTTGTGATCAATACTAAATCAATTTGAATATTACCAACCTTAACAACCCAACTTGAGGTAAACCAAAATAATTGAGAACATGGATGAATGATTCTATATATTTTCAACCACAACTTCAGGTTTATAATCAACTATGACAATTGAGCTATTGGAGTCATCAAAAGAAATAAATGGATTGGTTCTAATGGAACTAGGGACAATGTCAATTCCATCATCACCATCATCAAAAATATGTATTGTAATTACTTCAACTATGACACCAAATTCAGGTCAAAGTTGGTCTTTGACATAAAAAACTTGTTTAGCCATTGATACCAACACATATGGTTCTTCAGTAGCAAGAGTGCAAGTCATATTAATTACTCGAAATCCACAATCATCAATAAATGTGTCATGTCTCGTCATTGAATCAAACCAATGGAATTTCATCATTGTGACTCATCCATGAGAGTAATAATCCAATATTATTATTTTCTCAACGACTCCATAATAACCCACATTTTCAAATCACGGTCTACTATTTGATGCACTACCATAACAATCTGTTGTGGCAGTAACCATAACACCATCATGTTGTGTTCTCGTGTTCTTTTCTCATTCAGTGACAATAAATTTATACCCATTGATAACAATTGATTTACAGTCACGAACCACGATATTAGGACCAAAAGCCAAAGCTCTTATTTCCTCAGAGACAGAGTCAATAGACAAACTCAATACCTGCAATATAAATGACTGTTAAACTTAATTAAATATTGATATAATTATTTTAAACAGTAATATTTTTACCTTCAATTTTAACCAAGCAAAAAACTATTTACTATGCAAAGTCTCTCTCCTTCTCAAAGATAAAGAATTATGCTTCCTATTTATCATTGTTTTATGTTCCCTGTAGATAAAAAATATGAATAGTTTAACAAGATATATATGTAAGATATACATATTCAATTTAGTTACCTGATATAGTCATCGAATAAATCATAGTTGAACAAAACTGCGCGATGTGTCATCTCCCGCTCTTCATGGCTTAATGTCTTCAATGTATATGATCCAGGAATTCCTCCTATTTGAGGAAGTGATGGAAAACTGGGTTCAATTTGATCATATTGTTCTTCTTCATTTCTCATTGGTCTGTTCATTCTTGTAGTAAGATCAGACAAATACATCGAGCAGAAATCCATACATTCTTGAGTCAAGTAACCGTTCACGATAGAACCTTCGGGATGATTCCTGTTTCAGACATAAGACTTTAATGTGTACATATTTCTTTCAGTTGGATACATCCAACGAAAAGAAACAGGTCCTCCGAGAAGTATTTCAGTGGAAATATGGATAGTCAGATGTAGCATGCATGTGAAAAATGATGGAGGAAATATTGTCTCCAACTCACACAAAATTAATGGGGCATCTGTCAACATTTTTTTCAATAAATACTTGGACAAATTCTTAGCACAAATATCTCTAAAAAATGGAACAACCGAATAATAGTCACCCTTACATTATTGGACAAAATATGACGGATTTCTATTGGAAGCAACTCATACAGTAGAACGTGATAATCATGAGTCTTCAAAGATTTTAGCTTCAACTCTCTTTTGTTGACCCGTTTAGATTTGTTGCTTGAATAGCCATAAGGAACTCTAATAGTCTCTAATACTTCCAGAAATTGTTTTTTTCCATAGGTGTCATCACATAAGAAGCACATGGAAGTTGCCATTTATTTTCACTAATACGCACAGGATGCAATTCTGGTCTGATGCCTCAATCCACCAAGTCACGCCGAGATCGTAAATCATCTTTTGTCTTCCCATTGACATTTAGAAGAACCGAAATCAACATTTCACATATATTCTTTTCAACATGCATTACGTCTAAGCAATTACATAACAAATTGGTTGAACAATAAGGCAAATCAAAAAAGATACTCATTTTCCTCCAATTGTAACAGGTTTTAGTGGAAACATTCTTTCTCTTTCCAGATTTCATTTGACCCTTCCCGAATGAAAAACTTAAATCTTTCAATTCATTAAGCACATCATTTCCAGACATACGCTGAGGTGGAGCATCGATCTCTATGGTATTATCAAATCTTTGACGATTCGTTCTATACGGATGATCATTTGGAAAGAATCGTCGATGTCCCATAAAACTGAAACTACAGGGATGTTTCAGTTTTTTGGATCGTGTATTCTTCATAAAAACTAGGCATGACAGTTTTCCCTTCGTGCTCCATCCAGACATCATTGCATAAGCTGGAAAATCATTGATCATCCACATAAGCGCAGCATGCATCTGAAATATGTCTTTCGAACATGCATCGTATGTGCGCACACCCACATCCCAAATAAGTTTCAACTCTTTTATTAAAGGTTGCATGTATACATCAATATCAATGTCAGGATCAGAAGTACCAGATATGAGTATACTCATGAAAGTGAAATGTTTTTTCATACACTACCATGAGGGAAGATTATAAATGTGTATAAAAACTGGTCATGTGTTGTGTGAAGTAAGCATCTGCCCAAATGGATTAAAACCATCGCATGAAAGACCCAGCCTCACATTACGCATGTCAGTTGCAAAATCAGGATGTCGAGCATCAAATCTCTACCATGAAAATCCATCTGCAGGATGAACCAACTCATCATTAGTCTTCTTTCTCTCAGTATCATGTCATGTCATTTTTATTGATATGTCATCAGACATAAAAGATTCTGGAGTCTGGGGATCAATGAAAAGTGTCACATTACTTTATGTGGAACGTGGGATGGTGTTCCATCAGATTTTGACTTCCAGCGGGATGTGCCACATTTTATACAATCATTTCGTTCAGCGGTTTCCTCCCAGAATAAACTGCAATCTTTCAGGCAATCATGAATGTTGTTTCTTGAAAATCCAAGTTCATCAACTAACTTCCATGCCATATAGTGGTTTGAGGGAATATCTGCATCATCTGGAAGTAAATCCTTCAAGAGGGTAAGAATGTAATCGATTGTTGTATTATAAATCCCATACATAATTTTCCCATGAAACAATCGAATTAAAAATTCCATCTTTTTCATTTTATCGCATTTTCGATATACTGGAGTCGTGGCAGCATCATTCAATTTTTTCACCCTATCAATATCATCATTTTCACTAGATGCATCAGCTGTCCTCATATCGAAGTCTTCTTGAGTCAAAATCCTTTCTTTTTCATGATGACGAATAAATAGAAACTGATCATCTAACAAATTCTCCATTCCAGTCCTTTCATTTCGATCATCACCAATTTGAGATTTCATTTTCTCCCCATTGTGATACCAGACAAAGTAGTTTGCTTGAAAACCATTTTTGGTTATGTGGTAGCTGACTTCTTCACGGCCCAACCAAGGTCTACCAACACAATTGGAACATGGGCAGTGTATGTGACCACTATCTGAAGAATTGTGAAATGAAAAATCTATAAAGCTCTCCAAATTGTTTTGAAAATCACTTGAGATCCTCTCGGTTTCATACATCCAACTTCTGTCCATTCTGTAAAAAGAATTTATATAAGTCATTTTGTCATAAACAATTCAATGGGATTGAACTTTAATAGAAAATACATTTAAGTAAATGATAAAGGAAGAAAATAATCAAGGTATCAATTACACATGTGAAGAAAACATACTAATGTGTTATTGAAAAAATGTAAAACCAACAAGAACTTAATGTGTTATCACATCACAACATGCCTCATCCCATAACCATATTAGTAGGGTATCATGAACATGAATAACATCAACCTTGTGTCATCCTCCTACCATACATGACCCTAACCACATGCCACATCTTATTATAGCCTTATCATATCGCACCTCACCTGGAAACACTAGGGAAATCATTGTACATCTCACCTGAAGACACATGGACAATCACATCGCATCTTGCCTAAAAACACATGGTCAATCACTTATGAAGGAAGAGTAGGGAAGACATGGTAGCTATCAAACCATATAACCACCATCCTAGATATTAGAAAAAATACCCATAACTCAAAACCTCTGATCGTTGGTAAGTTTATCCAACTCTGGTTGGGAATGTGTAGAAATAACATAAAATACATGATATATAGATAGCACAAAATACCCAACCTATGGGTTCACATTAACTACATAATCACACACTTCACTACTACCATACAACACATAAACCATCACAACCACTTTCACCATTATATGCAACACACCACACCACCACCACACAAGACACATAGCATTTCCCACTTTCATTTATAAGCCACTTCATTCACACTTACATTGTCCATTCATTTAATGTTAAATTAATTAAATCCATTTACCACACATCCATTTCTATTTCATCTCATTTATTTACTATCTTGTTTTTTTGTTTTAACAGCATAATTTATTCCATAGATAACCAGGAAACTAATAAAACCACCACACAACAACTCACCATCTCACAATAACCATCGTTGCCATGTTACATCGGCCAACCATCCCACAAAAACAACCACATATCACAACAAAAATATTGCACATCACAACCACCACACAACCAAAACCGCCTCACCACATCATACACCACAACCTCATCACACAACACCTCCACACGGCACAACACCACCACACATCATCACTATCACACAACTTCACATGTCACATCCATGCCCACTAACCATCACATTACAACCCCACATATCACAAAGCCCAACTGGTCACCTCAATCACCATACAATAGCCCACAACATACAATGAAACACAACAAAAAACCTCTCATAGAAGCAACATACCCCAACTTCCACAATTTATTCAAGGTCTTTTATTACATTACCCCTTTATTTAGCATGGACATTATAACACAAATGATATTCCATGGGAAACTAATTAATTAACAAAATATTCATTCATTTTTCTATTTTTCACGGTGAAATCACATCAAAATCAAAACTTAAAACTAAAATATTAGATGAATAGAAATAAAAATAAGGTAGCACTTAAATATTATGTGTATAAAGAATAAAATACCTGATTTGAGATGATTCAGATGGAGTTTCATCTGTTCGGATGGGGGAATTCAAGAGAGGAGTCGAGCGCTAGATAGATCTAGGGTTCTGTCGCGAATGGGGGAGAGCAGCGGCCTGACTGTATTTGGGGTAAAGATTTTCCAATGGTTTTTAAAAACTGTTGGTAAAGGGGTAATCAAGGCACCCTTTCCCAATGGTTCTGTTGAACCGTTGGTCAAGGGGTACCCTTTCCCAACGGTTTTATGAAACAGTTGGCAAAGGGTAACTTGAACACCCCTTTACCAACAGTTTTATGAAATCGTTGGCAAAGGGGTACCCCTTCCCAACGGTTCTAGTGAACCATTGGGAAAGGGTTTCCCAACCCTTCTTTACCAACGGTTTAAGAAAACCGTTGGTAAAGAACCGTGGGTAAAAACCACATTTCCAGTAGTGCCACCTGGACACCCCCACCCCCATGGACAACCACCCCCACCCCCTGGACATCACCCCGCCCCTTGGATATCCCCCAACCCCTTGGACCGCCCCCACCCTCTGGACACCACCCCACCCCCCTGGACACCACCCCACCCCCTGGACACCCCCACCCCATGGACACCCCCACCCCATAGAAAGCCCCCCCAACCCCCTGGACACCCCCACCCCCTGGACACCCCCATAGACAGCCCCCCCCCCCCACACCACCATAGACAGCCCCCCACCTAGACAGCCCCCCACCCCCTACACACCCCAACCCTCTGGACGCCCCCACCCCCTGGACACCACCCCACCCCCTGGACACCCCCACCCCCTGGACACCCCTACCCCCATGGACGGCCACCCCCACCCCTAGACATCACCCCACCCCCATTGGACAACCCCACCCCCACCCCCCTGGACCGTCCCCACCCCCCTGGACACCACCCCACCCCCTAGACACCCCACCCCCTTGGATCGCCCCCCAACCCCCTGGACCGCACCCACCCCCCTGGACCCCCCCATGGACAGCCCCCCCACCCTGGACAGCCCCCCACCCCATGGACACCCCCAACCCCCTCAACGGCCCCCCGCCCCTCCTAGACACCACCCCACCACCTCGACACCCTCAACCCCATGGACAACCACCTCCACCCCTGGACATCACCCCATCCCCCTTGGACAACCCCCACCCCCTAGACCGCCCCCACCCCCTGGACACCACCCCACCCCCTGGACACCCCCACCCCCTGGACACCCCCACCCCCTGGACACCCCCACCCCCTAGAAAGCTCCCTCCACCCCTGG
Organism: Viscum album; assembly: GCA_963277665.1. Taxonomy (NCBI): domain Eukaryota; kingdom Viridiplantae; phylum Streptophyta; class Magnoliopsida; order Santalales; family Viscaceae; genus Viscum; species Viscum album. The sequence continues at coordinate 945,625,717 of OY728129.1, forward strand.
ACACCCTCATGGACAGCCCCCCCCCCCCCGGACAGCCCCCCCACCCTGGACAGCCCCTACCCCCCGTGGACACCCCCAACCCCCTGTACGACCCCCCACCCCCTGGACACCCCCACCCACCCCCCTGGACACCACCCCACCGCCCTTAGAAAGCCCCCCAACCCCCTGGACCGCCCCCACCCCCCTGGACACCACCCCACCCCTAGACACCCCCCTCCCTGGACACCCCCACCCCCTGGACACCCCACCCCCTGGAAAGCCCCCCCAACCCCCTGGACACCACCCCAACCCCCTGGACACCACCCCCACCCCCTCGACACCCCCACCCTTGGACACCCCCATGGACACCCCCCCCCCACCACCCTGGACAACCCCCCCCCCCACCCCTCCTGGACACCCCCACCCCCTGGACACCCCACCCCCTGGAAAGCCCCCCCAACCCCCTGAACACCACCCCAACCCCCTGGACACCACCCCACCCCCTTGACACCCCCACCCCATGGACACCCCCCCCCCACCACCCTGGACAACCCCCCCCCCCCACCCCTCCTGGACACCCCCATCCCCCCGGACACCCCCACCCCCTGGACACCCCTACCCCCCTCGGATAACCACCCCAAACCCCTGAACAACCCCCCAACCCCCTGAATTCTGAATTGAATTCTTTATGTATTTAATTAACTTATGGATTATGTGTTAATGGTATATGAGTATACTTGTTGTATGTGTATACTTATTGCAATTACCTTATGAATTATGTGTTAATTCGGTATGTGTGTAAAGGGTAATTAAATACAAAATTGGAAGTATTAAGATTTATGTATGAATTATGTGTTGGATGAATTCTATATGAATTCATACAGAATTCTGTATGTATTATGGAGGCATACTTGTTAATGGTGTATTGTTGTGTTACTTGTTATGTGTGTATGTATTATGCAGGTCTGTTGTGTATGAATTTTTGTGGAATTGATGCAACTGCACAGGGGGAATTGCTGCAGCTGCACAGGGGTTGCTGCACCTGCACAGGGGGAATTGCTGCAGCTGCACAGGGGTTGTTGCACCTGCACAGGGGGAGGCCGACAATTCGGCTTGCTGCAGGTACAAAGGATATGCCAACGGTTTACAACCGTTGGCATACGTGTAAAAGCAGAGCTTATACCAACGGTTTTATGTAAACCTCTGGTATAAGTATATTCCAACGGTTTGTAAACCGTTGGAATATATAATTTTACTTCATATTTACCAACGGTTTTTGGGAAACCGTTGGTAAAAGTCTATCCCAACGGTTTTCTAAACCGTTGGTATAGAGAGAATCCTTCCTATTACCTGTGGTTTAAAACCGTTGGGAAACATTTATACCAACTGTTTACTGAAACTGTTGGTATATATTGAATTTTTCAGACATATCCCAACGGCTCAAGACCCAACGGTTTGGACAACCGTTGGTATAGTTTATACCAACGGTTTTAAACCGTTGGTGAAGCTAAAATTTCCAGTAGTGTTACATGTTTTTCAACCAGGAAGGTTGAAAAACCAGAAAGCGTTGCATAAAGATCCCTTAATAGCAAGTTTAAGCATAAAAGTCACATTGAATGCTTTGTTTGTGGTCAAAAAGATCATTACAACACTCAATGTGTATAAAATCCAAGAAATTGGAAGGCATAGAAGAACTAGGGGATAAAAACAGGGGGAAACTCTGAAGGAAAAGAGAATACTATTTTTAAGAGTTGAGCTGATCAAGTAGAAAAAAACTTGAAAAACATCAAAAGGGTTAGAAAGAACTTCATCGGAACATTTAGCAGGAACAAGATCAACGAAGTTTGGATGCTTTTGTTTTTGTTTTTTCTTTGTTGGAAGTGTGCGCTGTAAGTGGATGTGGAGTCAGCTTCTCAGGCAAGTTGAGCCTTGATACCAATATAAGGGATATTCGACCCATTTGTTCGAAGAGATGTATTTGGAATAGAAATCAGTAATATTTTAGACATTCTCTCTAATTTATCTCTCAAACTTTGTGTTCTTCACGCGAAGCGACTTCAAGTGCAATCCTACGAGTCAAAGATGAGTAGTATCTTTATCCTTTTTCGAAGATATTGTTAAGGTGTCGTGCTTGCGAGTGTTTTTGCACCCTCTCTGGATTTTCTAAATGAAAGTTTATGAGATACCTCTGTCATAGTTGCACCCACTACACGTGTCGTGAAAATGTGATACATTTTATTATGAATTTTATCATTCAATCATGCTATTTTAACACTCAAGGATTGATAACCGGTTTACACCTACATTAAAATCATATAAATTATTTATTATCTTACATGTGTGTATAAGATGTGAACCCTAACATGCTTCATCTGAATATGCTCGGTAAGTAAAATTACCTACCTATACGACAATCTGCATCGTTGTTGCTCATCCGCGGTCACAGACCCGGCCTCATCCTTTTCGATGCAGTCGCTACTACTGCCGGCAGCTCCATCCGGCAGTTCTTTTCCGTTGCCGTCACCACTGGCAGGACGGTCGTTCCCGATATTTCGGCACTTTTCTCATCCGCCCATCTCGTTCCACCATGTCAATGACATTTCCTCGTCTCCACCTTGCTCCATTTCCTCTCTGTTTTTCCTGAAAACTTTCGGATCCACGTCGGCTCCATTTTCGTCGCCTCTGAACTCCGATAATGGTGTTATAAGAATTCCATCCGCAAGAAGATTTTTTCCCTCTGCGGCTACTTCTTCTGCCGTATCTACTCCTTTCGGTTCCTCATCCGATGAATCAGAAAAGGCCAAATTTGCACAGGTTCCGCTCTTTTCTTATTCTTTTGCTGTTTGTGTTCGGTTAATTGATATTAGGCGTGTTTTCGGTACGCTGGTTATGAGTGCGTTTATGAAGTCATGTTTAGGGTTTTCTGTGTCTTGGTTGTAATTGAAATGTGCATTGTTATTTCGAGTGTTGCAGGTTTCGAAAAGACTAGAAAAAACTGCGAGGCATTTCAAGAGGTTGGGTGGTTTAGGGTTTTGGGGACAGCTAGTGTGCACGGTGGTGTCCGCTGTGATTCTTTCGTTTTCAGTCGTTATTACGGGGAAGATCACGTCGCCTGTTATTTTCTATGCCACTGCTTTTGGTATTTGTGCAGCGTTTATATCAGTATTCTGGTCGTTTGGGTATATTCGTCTTGCAGATAAGCTCCGGAGAACTGCTAGAGAACCTTCGAAGGTACTTTCACAAAGATTACAATTATAAAATCACGTTTAAGATATTGTGGAAATTGATTAGATGCCTCCCTTGTTGATTTTTCCTTCCATACAGACTTCCATGAACACAAGCCAGTATCAATTCTTGTTTATAAACGAGCTAAATCACTTCTGATTATCTTGAATGGTATTGTTCTTGATTAATTGGATTAGCACTGAATCTCCTTTTCTAAAACAAATGAGATTGTTATTGATTGTATAAAAGTCACATCCATTATATACGTGATGAATCAAATCTATGGTAGACACACAGATCGGGGTAAGAAAAAGCGTTTCTTTGTTTAGATTTGAACTTGTCATTTCCTCATTCATGCTGCTCATCTAGGTGTTGGACAATGAATTAACTGGGTATCATGGCTTATTCCATAGTTAATGATTTAACCACCATGCCTCCTAGTAGATGTTGCAAAATCAAGGCACCATCTGTTTTATCAAATTGGTCTTGCCCATAGTTATTAATGGGGCGCCATGGCGCATGACGCAGTGCCATGGACAGCCGCGCCACGCCCAAGCCCGTCCCGAGGGTAAGCCTTGCGAGCCCGTGGGCTAGGGCAACAACTAATCGAGGGGCAACCTCTCCCCTTCTCTCTCGTATTGATTCCACAACCCTAGAATAGTGGCAACAACAGATCCCCAAATTGCTCCCGCGACAATACAACCCCTACCTCCTTGCCCAACCACCTCCCTGTCGACACCACTAATCATCGCGCCTCCCCATCTCACCTCCCATCCTCCCATGCCAGCCTCGTACTCTCCTCATACTGCGCCTCCCTCTGCCACACATCCTCTGCCGATGCCAGCCCCAGCCGCAAATCCTTGCCTTTTCTCTTCCTCCTCGTTTGCGGTGCACCGTTGTTGCGTTATAGAAACCAAGTATAGATTTTCTATAGTGGTGATCCACACGTGTTCCAGGAATCTCTAGACGTCGCCGAAGGAGTTTCCGGGTGCTAGCACGAAAGATCATTGCGCTTGCGTTGTCTGCCTTGATCGCCTTGAGAATCGTTTCCAAAGCGTTCTCGGAGGAGGAAACTCTCTAGGCTTGAGAGGATCCTCCAAGATTCGCCGTGCACAATTGAATTAGGTCTTGAGAAAATAACATAATTGAATATTTATATTGCTATGGTTAAAATAAAATAATTGCACAAGTGCCCTTATTATTTATTTAATCATAGCAAAACCTCATGTCAAATAATAATAGTAATATTATTATTTCTCAACATGCGATGAACTTGTGAATTATAATTAAATATTATTTGCCCCACCGTTGGTGGTGGGGTGGTTAGGGTTTGGGGGGGTGAGGGGCAGGTCGCGGGGTCAAGTCCCCGGGCTTGCGATTTAATGTAATTTTCTTCCTTGCGTGTGTGCCGCTTTCGCGATTGTACCCAATTTTTTTTATAATTAAATATTATTCAATTAAATAATATTCAATATCACCATTTCTCACCGAAGGCCTAGTGGGCATGTAGCCCATTGTATAGCCCGTAGGCCCAAATTTTTGGCCCAAAGCCCATTCTGTGAATAGTACTGCTACAATATTCGCACAGTACCCGCCGCTGCTACAGTGCCTCCTGCCGCTGTTACAGTGTCCTGCCACCGCTACAGTACCGCCACTGCTGCAGTATCACCGCTGCTACAAACACCACTACGACACTGCTACAGTACCCGCGTCCAATGGGTTTTGAACCCCCATTTTTCATGTAGGATTACAGGGTGCTTACCACTAAGCCAAACCCCGACTACATGAAAATGAAGAAATATCTTTTTAGACATTTTATGTTAATTCGCCTTTACATATTTTGTAATATCTAGACTTATTTTGCTTGCATGTTGGCCTTTTTTTGAACTGGATTTTCATGTTCTAATGTGCTTTTCTTAATTTTTATATATATATTTTTTATATTCCTAATTTATTTTTTATATATGATATTTGCGTTGTAAATGAAACTTCTATGCGCATCCCAGTGTGCCATAGCGCCAAGGACCCTCGTCGCCATTTTTGCGCCGTGCGCCATAAACAACCATGGTCTTGTAGTTGATTGGTTTCATCACATCTTGATTTTAGATGATGGAAGCAGGAAATATTGAGTAAGATGTTTGCTTGGAGCACCCAAGTTGTTGCCTTTTTAAATGGGTTTTGTCCGGATGTGATTATATATAAAAATGTGATTTGTGGGTGTTACTAAAATGCCAATTCCATTAGATTTTTAGATTATTTTATGCAGACATTATTGCTCTAGCAAGCACCCTTAATATTGTTGGTTTTGAGCGCAGCAGAAGCGTTGTGATGGAGGGTGATATATATATTTTTTTTAATAATCGTTGTTCGAAACTAAGAGCGAGGATCTTGCACGTCAAATTTATAATTAATTTATTTAATATATGAAGAAATAAATACCTGGGTTTAGGAACTTTCTTCGTTGATGATTGTTGATCGTTCGAAAAGACCCTTTTGGATTGCCTTCGTTGCGCTTGTGAGGATCCAAGGGTAGATTCTCTCTAATGGTGATCCACACGTGCTCCGATGGTCTTCGAGTAACAACACTCATTCTCTGGGTGTTAGCGCGGTGAATCAAATGTTTTGCGTTGTTCGTTCTTGATCGCTTGTTCTTTGATTTTGAAGAAATTCTCTCTTGGGTTTCTCGTTCTTGAGAGGAAGAGAGGAGCCGAGAGAGAATTCGTTGTGCGCAACAATTCTATATTTTCAAACTTGGAATTGGTTTCGAATGCTTTACACTATAGACATAACCATCTGTTTATAGAGCTGAGATCTCAGTTACAAAATTTAATTGCATAACAGCTATTAAATATAATTATAATAATTAATGAAATCCCATGCCACATAATAATAATAATAATATTATTTTGTGGTGCGTCAACTTGCGCAAAATGGATAAATAATATTTACCGACTCGTAAATAATTATTTTATCAACGGACACGGTCTTGGTTCGTTCGAACTCTTGCATTTACTGAACACCCTAATAAATATTTTATTCTCTTAAATAAATGTTTTATTCACAAACTAGTAAAGAAATATTTATTAAATATTCAATAAAATAAATAAATATATTTTATTCACAATCTAGTGAATAAATATTTATTTAATTTATGCGATCAATATAACTTGAATAAAATTATTCATCAGTCTTGAGAATAATATTTATTCCATTAATTAAATTCAAATATAATTTAATCGAGACTAGTAGAAACACTTAGTGTGTGACCCTCTAGGATTCTTTTTCGTTGGTATTAGACGAACTTGCTTAAAGTTCAAGATTATTGTCTAGCAACGGGTCAAGTCACCCAAAAGAAAGAACTTAAAGTCACAACGATGACAACCACATACGAACGCTCACTGTGAAATATAATCCCTTTGTCACAATATCTCATCAAGCAGGTTGCATGATGGTGTCATGATTTTATTTCAATCAAATGTCCAAGATATCAACTTTCATAAAGATGGAAGAGACAAATTTTTTCTTGACTTATCTATTAATAACATGTCATTCGTGACACATCCAACGCACCCTACTTCCCACCAACATATGACGTGACGGTTTTCGTTAGTAAATCTAAGTGTGCGGGTCCTGACATGCATTAATGATAATCTTAATTTTTAAGGATCATTACACACGCTCGCAGATAGGAATATCCGATGACATCAAAACATGAGGAATTCCTACTGGCGAGTCTGTTATCATAATCTCCCGTCTTGGAGATTACCAAGTGTGAACTTCATGAGAAGAAGTCTTACGAGTACTCGCACTTGACGGTCTATATACTATGTGTCCCATCATAGTATGTTATCCAACCGTAGAACTATATTAAAAATATTGTCACAACACTTAAAGGTTCTCATCATAGCGGGGAACTACTATAACCGTATTAGTGCGACAAATACTCTAGGACATTTAATACATTAAAGTCATGCAGAATAGTGAACAATATGTAATAAGATGTTTAATTTAATATTTAATACATCAAATATTCATGTGATTAAAGTACAAACAGTTGGTTCTAGGACACTAACTCTAACAAATATCGCATCTCATGATTGGTGGCCATGAAACCCTAAAATTTTCTGGCCTACTTGAGAACATGGGCTCCATTAACAAAATATGATTAGAGGTGAGGACCACAGGCATGAGATCATTTATGTGAAGCACGAACCATTTCACTTGTGAACGATTCAATTTTGCATCTCTATTCTTGTGGTTCTGATTAGAATGATTTGGATTTATGAAGTTGTACCCTTAGTTTTGTTAGTTGGTCTGTTAGTGACCAACCTGTCTCAAGGACTCGACCTTCCATTGTCCAAACTTACCAACGTAAGAGGGGCAATTCGGGTAATATGCCAGAATAAGTTGGTTGTCTACCTATATGAAGGCTAGTGCGGGGTCTCTGTGGGGGTATCTGCCGAATTCTTGGAGAGGAAAACGAAGGGAACGTTGCATGAGAGGCAGCTGGCTAGAAGGAGTGGTCTACCTTCTGGAAGCGTTTTCTTCATCTAGAATTACAGATAAGCTGTTGCAAAACCAGTAGAGTTTTCCTGTTATGTTTCTTCTATCTCACATACTGTAAACACATTTCGAATAAAACTCCCATTCATCTTGGAACTCTTTTACTGTTAGTTCAATTCAACTAGAACTCTCCTATTCCTTCCCTTCTATAAGTTGGAAACCCTAAAATTTTGTCGACTCGCTGGGGAACTACTCGTCCGAGGGAGTTGATCACTGCTTGACACTTGGGAATGAATTGAGAAAGAGGACACGACGCTGCTAAATCAATTTTCCTTCTATGCATTTTCCTCAGCGATGTGAGTGTCCGGAGACTACGGAAAATTTGGATGCAGACTTGAATGGAGAATCGTGTTGCTGCAGTTGAGTCGGTAGTGGAGATGTTCAAATGAACTATAGCGACAGTTCAGGAGAGTCTTGATCGGCTGACTCGCGATTAGACCGAAAGTCAAAGATTGGCACAACAGTTCGAAGAGCGACTAAGCTTACGCATGTGGAACATGGAAGAACAAACAATCGAGCAGATGAAGAAGTTAGAGCTGCAGTCGGGATCTGGTACTAAAAACAGACGAACAGAGAAGATTGCTTTGGCTAAAACGGGAGATGACAACCTTTCAGGAAAAGAGTTGAGACACGGTGCAGACAGTAGTGTGAATTCGGAAGATGTGGTTCTTGCGGATGGCATGCGGAATGCCACTCGGAAGGTGGAATTATCGTCTTTCACAGGGGACGACCCCTTTGGCTGGATATCAAAAGCGGATACGTATTTTCTAATTAACCAATTTCAAGAAGAGATGAAACTGCATCTTGCGCAGCTTTGCATGGAGAATACAACTTTATATTGGTTCTTATCATGGCACAGGGCAACTCCCTGGAGCAACCCGGGGAAGTTTAAATCCGTCTTGCTGGACAGGTATGGTAATAATACAGAGGGAGATCCGATAAGATTTTTGAAAACCCTGCGACAGATCGGAACGGTAGATGAATATATAGAGGAGTTTGAACAGGTAGCTTTGAGAATTCCAGTTTTTCCAGAGCCATGATATATGAGTCTGTTATGTAACAATTGTGAGAGTGGGAGAAAATAGAAGTAAACTGTATATCTTGATGTAGCAGCAGAATTACAGCAGAAAACTAGCAGAAAACTAGCAGAAAAACAGCAATGGAAGGAGAGAGAAAAAAGAAAAGAGAGAGCGAGAGAGAGGAAACCCGTGGAAGACCACTCCCGAGCCTCCTGCTGGTCGTCCCAACGAACCAGCCCTCAACAGCAGCCTGCTGTGAAAATATTCCAGAAAAATCAGTTTCTCTTCCTAACACTGGCTCCCCTTATTTAAAGGCCCACTCAGCCCCCTCCAACAAACCAACTGCTTCAAGTGGTCCCCCTCCCAATCAGAATATTCCCCTCTCTCCTCTAACAGCCCAACCACCTTCAAATTCAGGTGGTCCCCCTCCCAGCCAGAATCCTCCCCTCTCTCCTCTAACAAACCAACAACCTCCAACAAATAACAATCTCTAACACCTGGACAATCCCCTTTATTCCTAACAATTCCCTCCCACCAAAAAACCACCTTGTCCCCAAGGTGGAACAACCAAAGCTTTGCTTGGACGTGCATTGAGTCAGCGGCTCCTGGTGGCGGCTTTGGTGGAGGCCTCAGCATCAATGCATCTTCAATACCATATGTAGGTGGATAGCGTTTCCAATATAATTCCTCTCTGTAATCTTCAATACCATATGCTCCTGAATTGGTAATACTTTCATAGAACAAATCCCTTACCAACAGTGGAGTAGATGTAGGGGCTTTTGAATCGATGATCATGCCATAGAAAATAACCTCTTTCACATCTACTTGAGGAGCATGAAACACTTTGTCCACCAAGATCACTGCAATCGTGCTGCCTTGTTGAAAACTGCTCAACCTACCATTAAGAGTGTCAATATGAATTTCAGCACCCTGGCCGGGTTCACCATTTGCATCAACTTTAGCCCCTGCAGCCCGAACCATTGATTTCCCTGCAGCTCCACCAGCTATAACCTCTGATTCAACTTCATATAGGTAAACATCCTCACAAAAAATAGGAGAAACTTTCGGCTCCAATCTGAATCCTTTGCTCCCTAACCCCAAGGGGTTTTCAGAAGCTTTGTCCTCACTTTGCCATTGCGTGGACGACTTGTAATTTGAATTGAATCTGGTCCCAGGTATCGCACCCTGAATTACTGCAGCTTCCCCAGCTCTCTAACTACCCAGCGTACAAAAACTGCCCAAAGCAAAATGAGAAGCTTTATCCAGCTGTCCACTGCATGCTACTTTCCTCAATCTTCTATTAGATAAATCTGGAAAAAAGTTTCTTTGTCGCCTCCTCGATCTATCAACGAACCTCTCAAAATTCTGTGTATCCAATTCTCCAGTAACAAGAGGGTTACAAACAGCTTCGCCCTCATATATCATGTCCCACTGAATGTAGCCATGTTGGTGGACTGAATGTATGGGCAAAACATTCTCGGCAAACAAGTTTCTCTCTGATCTAACATGCTCGTCCATAGCAATTCTAGGACCATTTTCTTCCGGATCTATAGGTTCTCCAGCAACAACAGGACATACATCTGCAATTGCCACTTTATCTACTGCTACTAAAAGCAGTCCAAGATCAAGTTGCTCCTGAGATTGCCTAACCTGCTCAACAGAATCTGAAACCTGCTCCTCCAGCAATTCCAGTCTCTCCATTTTCTCTGTTTGCTCCTCCTCAGCTCTTGTCGACTGTCCAGGAGTTCCTATATCACAGAGTAGTATGTAAATATTGTGTGCTGGGAATAGAAACATACAGTACTTCTCCAAGCCGGATAAGGCTGGAATTTTTCTCTTCAGGACATTCCAGGTTGGTTTCAAGCTGCTGCTGCTCCTCAGTATTATTATCCGGCCTTTCCACACTAGTACTCAAGTTATCAATTACTTTTCTCTGCTGTTCCGAAGTGGAAACAAACTGCTCCTCCAAAGCAACAGGTTGCTGAAATGGTTTCGTCTCCATTCGCTGCCCATACTTATCCAATAGAGCTGATTTAAACAATTCCCATGATGGGTCCAAGGTAGTTCCGTGCCACGACAAAAACCAGTATAGAGCAGTACCTACCATGCAAAGCTGTGCGTAGTGCAGCTTCATTTCTTCAGTTGTCTGATTTTCCAGAAAATACGCCTCTGCTTTTGTGATCCAGCCAAGTGGATCTTCAGTTGAAAATTCAGGCAACTCAGCTCTCTTCCTCAAATTCTGTTTTACTTCAGCCGGAGTTGCAACTTCCAAAGATAAGTTTCCACTGCAACGGCAGTCTTCCCTTACAACTTCCCCTACCCAATCTCCTTGAATCTCGGCGGCTGCCACAAACTGCTTACTAGAAAACGATCTGCGTCCTTCTTCCAGCTGTTTTGGAAAGGAAACAAATGACTCCAAAACACACATGTTGCGTGAAGCTCTTTCCTTAGTTTGATGCGTCTGAACATGCGCAGATTGCAGGTATTCTGCTTGTTTTTGAAGCATGTTATCTAAACATTCCTGAATAGTCTTTAACGTCCGTTGTACCTCTTCCGCAGCCGATTCGACATTAGCAAGGCTATTCTCCATCCTGTGGCAGAGTTCCTGCTCTGACTGTCCTCTGACACTCGTTTTTTTTTTCCAGCTGTGATCGCCTCTCAGTTGTGCTTGTGATGTCAAGTAGCGAACGAAGGCCTCAGAGGTCTCTCTCCAGGGAAAGTGAACTCCTGCTGCGTTCGATTTCGACCAGCAACGTGCGCAGCTTTCACTGCACTCACGCGGCTCCAGCAAAAGCTCAACCAGCTCCGACGACGCTCAGCTGCGATCGCGATTCTCCCCAGCGTTGGCTTTCAGTTCTTATCCAGCAACGAACATAGAATAAAGTCGCGCGGCACTTCCAACTGCGAACCTCCTCCAGCAAACGACTCCTCTCTTCCTCTACAAAACGCGCCGCACTGTGACGCCTCTCAGCTCCACTGCGTTAGGGCCGTTTTCTTCTTCAGCAATCGCGACACACAATTGTAATCGTCTCACTCCAGCCGTGACGATGTTACTCCAACGTGCAAACGGTTCCCCAACACTGTGCCTCTGCTGCGAGTACCCCAACAGCATGCGCGGCCCAGACAAATGCTCGTACAGCTCCAACGTTGCCTCTCCCCAGCAGCGATCCTTTCTCTCCAGCGGCAGTTCCCCAGCGGAGTCGCCAAATTGTTATGTAACAATTGTGAGAGTGAGAGAAAATAGAAGTAAACTGTATATATTGATGTAGCAGCAGAATTACAGTAGCAGAATTACAGTAGCAGAATTACAGCAGAAAACTAGCAGAAAAACAGCAATGGAAGGAGAGAGAAAAAAGAAAAGAGAGAGAGAAAGAGAGGAAACCCGTGGAAGACCACTCCCGAGCTTCCTGCTGGTCGTCCCAACGAACCAGCCCTCAACAGCAGCCTGCTGTGAAAATATTCCAGAAAAATCAGTTCCTCTTCCTAACACTGGCTCCCCTTATTTAAAGGCCCACTCAGCCCACTCCAACAAACCAACTGCTTCAAGTGGTCCCCCTCCCAACCAGAATATTCCCCTCTCCTCTAACAGCCCAACCACCTTCAAATTCAGGTGGCCCCCCTCCCAGCCAGAATACTCCCCTCTCTCTTCTAACAAACCAACAACCTCCAGCAAATAACAAACTTAACACCTGGACAATCCCCTTTATCCCTAACAGAGTCTTTTTATGGGAGGCTTACGTCTAGAAATTGAGAATCGAGTCTCAACACATGAACCTGCTAATAAAATCAGGTTGCATACCTTATCTCGGAAAATTGAACGGGAACTGGTGGGCGAGGGGGTATTGCGGAATGTTCGAGGGTGACTACCATTGCCACCAGTCTCACAGAACTCTACTGTTGGGGTGGTAAATTCCCAGAATAACAGACCACTGATTGACCGGAACAAGCGGGAGGAGGAGCTCAAAAAGGTAGTAGGAGATGACCGCTGGATAGGGGTACGAGCAATAAGCTGACAAGAGCGTGAGGAAAGACGACAAAATGGACTGTGTTTTCGCTGTGGGTAGACTTTTGGACCAATACATCAGTGTCCTGATAAGCATTTGCGGATCGTTGTGTGAGAGTATGAAGACCCGATTGAGGAAGCAGCAGAGGAAAATGACAATAATTTGGAGATGGAGTAGGGGAAATAGTATGAAAAGAATGAGGTTCAACAAGAATATCAGCCCAGAGAAACAGTTGAATTCCGTAGCATGGGAGCGGCAAGAATGAAATCAATCATCTTTGCTGGAAAAATTTCGGGAGTCCTTGTTTTAATTCTCGTGGACAGTGGAGCGAGTAACAGCTTTATCTCAAAGGCCTTCATTAAGATGGCATCACTGGAGGTTGTACCAACCAGGCCCTTTGGAATAAAGCTTGGTGATGGGTACTGGGTTTTATCACAAGGAGTTTGTGAGAAGGTAATGGTTTGTTTGGAGATTTTTTTTCTGTTGAAACTTTTGTTTTTGATATAGGGGGATTGGAAATGGTACTTGACATGCAATGGTTGAAGAGTCTAGGAAACGTGTTGACAAATTGGTGTGATAAGACCATGGATTTTTCATGGAAAGGAAGGGATATTAAGTTGCAAGGGGTGTCAGCTAAAGCAGGAGCTGCTGTAGATTTGCAACAAAATTTTCAGAAGAAAACATTAGTTTTGGATGGCTGGATTTGGCAGGCCCAAATAACTTTGCCAAGAACAGGCTGTGTACACAAGTAGGAAAAAATTCAGCAGCAACTAGAGTGGATTAAACAGAGGTATCAAAAGATTTTTGAAGAGCCGTGCGGATTACCACCTAGGCGGATTTCAGATCATGCTATAACCTTGGAAGAGGGGGCAAAACCGGTGAACATACGACGTTATAAGCTTGCTCACTACTTGAAAGATGAGGTGGAAAAGCAAGTGGCAGAATTGATGGCAAGTGGTTTCATTCGAAATAGCAGCAATCCCTATGCAAGCCCAATTATTTTAGTCAAAAAGAAGGATGGTGGGTGGTGCATGTGTGTGGACTACCGGGCTTTAAACAAGCTGACGATTCCAAACAGGTATCCAATTCCAATTATAGAAGAACTGTCGGATGAATTGTGTGGTGCTCGTTATTTTACCAAAATTGATTTAAAGTCAGGATTCCACGTAATGGCAGAGGATGAGAGCAAGACCGCCTTTAGAACTCCTGAAGGACATTATGAATATCTTGTAATGCCTTTCGGACTCATGAATGCCCCGCAACTTTTCAATCTACTATGAATCAAGTGTTTAAGGTGTTGCTGCACAGGTACGTATTGGTATTTTTTGTTGCGGAATCGTCGGGAGACACAACAACAGAAAAATGAGAAAACGAAAGAAAGGAAAAACAGCAATGAACACGGCGATTTACGTGGTTCGGGAAAAATCCCTACGTCCACGGGAGAGGCAGAATTTCACTAATCGGGAGCAGCAAATTACAGAGGATTTCAATCAAAAACCCTAGCCCGAAAATGGGCTACATATGAAGAAGACGGTCCACTGTTCTGAATAGTAGTCCGCGTTGCAACAGTGATCGGCGGCTCACTTTGTCAAAAGTGCTACAGTGTCTGCCGGCTGGAAGTCAAAAGCGCTACAGTACTGTTGACCCCCGAAGTCCGCACCGCTACAGTGTCTGTCGGTGTCGATCGGTCAGCTCCGCTACAGTGGTCAGCGGGCCACAAGCATTCGGCCCAACCGGATCGGGCAACACCAATCCAACATTTTTTTGATGATATATTGGTTTATAGTAGAACCTGGACAGAGCACCAAAAACACCTGGAAGCAGTGTTCTATTTGCTGCTGAAAAATCAGTTACATTTGAATAAGAACTGCTCTTTTTCCCAACAAAAAATAGAATATTTGGGGCATATAATTTCTCGTGAAGGGGTGACAATGGATCCTACAAAGATTGAATGTGTTTTGTGTTGGCCAAGACCACAAAATGTCAAAGGGGTGCGGGGTTTTTTTGGGTCTCACCGGGCACTACAGAAAATTTGTACTTGGATATGGAAAAATTGCAAAGCCACTCGCGAAATTGACTAAGAAAAATGGATTTCTTTGGAATTCGGCAGCTAAACAAGCATTTGTGAAGCTCAAAAACTGTTTAGTTTCAACTCCAACCTTAGCTTTACCAGATTTTCAGAAGCCTTTTGTTGTGGAATGTGATGCATCTGGGAGGGGCATCGGGGCAGTTTCGATGCAAGATGGCTGACCCGTAGCTTATTTCAGCAAGACACTAGCTGAAACTCACCTTTCTAAGTCCGTATATGAAAAAGAAGTGATGACACTAGTTTTGGCTGTGAGTCACTGAAGGTGGTACCTAATTGGGAAGCATTTTACCGTATACACAGACCATAAAGCGCTTAAACTCACGCTAAGCCTGTGTTTTCATACAACTGATCAACAGAACTGACATTCAAAATTACTTGGGTTAGACTTTGAAGTGGTTTACAAACCGGGAAAGACAAATCAATCAGCTGATTCCTTATCGTGGCAGGTTGCAGAAAAACTGGAAGAGGGTGAAGAAAAACATTTAGGATCTACTGTTTCTGAACCTTTTTGGTTAGAAGCAGCTATCGTCCGGGATGAACTGCCGAAAGATCCGGAGCTTGCTGAAATAATTACAGCACTCATTAGACAACCAGATTCCAGACCAGATTATATTTTCGAAAACGGGCTGCCCTTATTTTAAGGATAAAATGGTGCTTTCTCGAAAGTCTTACTTGATTCCTAAGTTTTTGCATTATTATCATACTTCTGTTGTGGGAGGACATGCAGGATTTTTGAAAACCTATAAAAGATTGGCAGTGGGATTGTTTTGGAAAGGTATGACTAAATGTATTGCATAATTTGTGTGAGAGCGTGATACTTGTCAACGTCAAAAGTACCTTGTCATGTCACCTGCAAGGTTATTACATCCACTGCCCATACCTGAACTGGTTTGGGACAAAATTTCAATGGATTTTCTCTCTGGATTGCCTAAATCAATGGGCTATGATGTGGTTTTAGTTGTTGCAGACCGGCTGTCAAAGTATGCCCATTTCCTTTTGCTACGGCATCCTTACACGGCTAAAGGGGTACCTGAAATTTTTGTCAAAGAGATTGTCTGATTGCATGGTATACCTAGTTCTATACTCAGTGATCGCGATCCAATTTTTGTAAGCTATTTTTGGAAGGAACTTTTTTGTTTAGAAGGAACTGCTTTGAGAATGAGTTCATCATACCATCCTCAAACGGATGGACAAACAAAAGTTGTTAATAGGTGTTCGGGAACGTACTTGCGATGTTTTGCTTGAGAGCGACCTTGATCTCGGGCTCAATGGATACCTTGGGCAGAATATTGTTATAATACCGCCTCCCATGTCTCTTCCAAGATGACGCCTTTTGAGGTTGTGTATGGCCGAAAAGGGGCCACACCGGTAGAAACAGTTGATGCTATCCTTGTGGATAGGGATAGTGTCCTAGATCAGCTTAGAAGTAACCTCCACAATGCTCAACAACTAATGTCACGGTTTTCCAATAAACATTGACGGGAGGAAAATTTTCAGATTGGTGATTCAGTATTTGTTAAGCTCCGACCCAATATCCAGACGTCGAAATCTAAAAAATTATGTCCGAAGTTAGCTGCACGTTACTATGGGCCATATTTGATCTTAAACCGTTTGGGACCTGCCTCTTATAGGCTGAAATTGCTAGACAATACAAGGATACATCCTGTTTTTCATGTTTCGCAATTAAAACGAGCTGTAGGTACTGCACCTATTCAGACTGCCCTTCCCGATTTTTGTTGTTCCTACAGATATCCTTGCTGTAAAAGAAGAACTTGGGCATTCTAAAGGTCTTTGGCTCGTCAAATGGCAGGGTAAATCAGCTGAAGAGTCCACATGGGAGGATGCAGCACAACTCCTTTCCCAGTTTCCAGATCTTCACCTTGAGGACAAGGTGACAATTAAGGAGGGGGGAAATGTTAGTTCTGTTAGCGACCAGCCTGTCTCAAGGACTCGCCCCCCTATTGTCCAAACTTACCATCGTAGGAGGGGCAATTCGGGTAATATGCCAGAATAAGTTTGTTGTCTACCTATATGAAGGCTAGTTCGGGGTCTGTGTGGGGGTATCAGCCGAATTCTTGGAGAGAAAAACGAAGGGAACACTGCATGAGAGGCAGCTGGCTCGAAGGAGTGGTCTACCTTCTGGAAGCAGCTTCTTCTTCTAGAATTACAGTAAGCTGTAGCAAGACCAGTAGAGTTTTCCTGTTATGTTTCTTCTATCTCACATACTGTAAACACATTTCGAATAAAACTCCCATTCATCTTGGAACTCTTTTACTGTTAGTTCAATTCAACTAGAACTCTCCTATTCTTTCCCTTCTATAAGTCGGAAACCCTAACAAGTTTGACAGCGCTTGTTGAAACCTGCTTATAGCAATTCTCACTCATGTTAAGCAGACTGAAAAATAAGTGTTCTTCGTTCTATTTCTGAAAAAAAACACCCGCACACAAAATTCGGAAGAAAACCACATAAATAAGTGGCAGAAAAGGCACTTTTTCAGTAAGCTATCTAAAAACACTTTAGCAAAAGCAGTTATCGTTAAGTGCAAGTGTTACGAGGCTCTGTTTGACTACATTTATTGAAAATTGTACATAACACTTAGCACGTATGAAAAATGCAGGCTCCTCCCCGAGCTGATGTTGTGAAGGGTTTGAAAAATGGCGTGGTGCTTAACCTTTTGGGGATGGGCGCTGCTATCTTCGGGATGCTTGCAACGGTGGGGTTTTTGGTGGCAAAGTGTCTGACTTCCTCTGCTGTTCCGTTTCATCAGGGCATCTCCCCGGGCTACTCTCCTGTTCTTCCATTGGACGTGTTCTTGGTGCAGGTCTGTGTTTCAATACATTTGTACTGTGGAAATCTGGGTGCTTTTTTTCCTTAACTCCAGGCATATTGGGCCCACTGCAGGCATCAGCAAACACGATCCTGTCCCATTTTCTTGGGCTTGTTTTGTCGCTGGAGTTGTTGCGCTCGGTGACGCTGCCACCTTCAGCCGGCATTCCGGTACCCCAGGCCATGTAACACTTTATTCTTTTCCCTCGTGTTTGCCAGTGGGTTTATGTTGTTGAATTTTATGCGGGAACCATGGTGTGCAAGGGCAATGCCCTGGGCTTGGGATTGTGCGGTGAAGGTACGAGTTTACTTGTTCAAATTAATTGTCTTAGGTAGATATATGTTTTCAGGCCATCATCATACTTTAATTTTTTGTTTAATATCTCTTAGTTTTCTTTCATTTATCTACTACATGACTGATCTTTCACGATCATCAATGTTTCAATAATCCTTGGCGCTCAGCGTTAATTTTAATTGATATTGTCTAATAATATGTTTGCATATGCTAGAAGTATATTTTGATTAGTAGAATGTCTAGCGTCATTTGTGTCAAGTACGAGCTATCAATATTTATTTTGTCTATAATGATTTAAATTATAAAAAATAGTTGTTTTGTTATCATGAAGCTGACTTATATCTCCTTTTAAATATTGTTATATTTTGAATGTACATGTATTCAATTCATGAGACATTTTTGTATTCTTGAGTGAACTTTGCGAAGTAGTTGGTATGCCCTAAAGCTCCATCTTGCATATGATGCATGACTATATCCTGTGCATGGCATTCCCATCCTATTGGTTGGGCGGCTAAACTCTTCAACGCAGACTATCATTTAAGGAACCGTTTCATGTGGGATTTTGTTGCATTCATGCATGTGATATATAAACCGATCAAGGCATTAACTCATGCATTGTAACACACGAGTTAATGCAACAACATTCAAGGAGTGTCCTTGAGTGTTAAATAAATCACTGCCATTCGATGGCAGTGTGTGTGTAAGTGCGATTTCTTCATGCTGGGTTGAAACTCCCAGATACCCAAAACTTTATTCTTTCTCAACATATCCAAAACTTTCTTCTTTCTCAACACAGAGAGCGAGGTGAAGGAAGATCCTGTCACCTTGACCCATAAATACCTTTGGAGGTGGGAGGCTTTTGTCTAACACTTCGGTGATCCTCTTCAAACACATCATAAGAAGATCATAAAGGTTAACTTTATTGTTCGTGTGCACCGGGTGGCGAGCTGTACAAGTTTGAGCAGCTTGCCGCGGGGCACTCAACAAAAATGATTTTTGAACCCAAGTAAAATTTAGCAATAGTGAGACTCGGGTTGTCTCTCAGAGAAGACAATATTATGAGTGTGTTTCTTTGTTTTGTGGGTTTGATTTTGGGAAAACAATGTGAGATTGATTGGATTGGTTTTAAATTCAGTTTTGGAGATAATGATCCAACCTCAGATCATCCCCTCACCTGGCTTGGTGACTGGATATCTCTGATCACCCTCTTCACCCACTACTTACGCGTGCAGTGGAGTGAGTCTGAGTGGTCTGTGTGTGCAATCCAAAGAAGGAAGAAAAATTTTAAGCGCACAAGGAGAAGGAAACCTCCTAAAATCTAAACACGTTCAAATAAATCTAGAAAGATCAATGGAAGAGAAAATCGATTAGAGCATTGAATTCATATGCATGGGTCAGTTGAATCTCCTCCGATGGATCTCTGATTGATGTATTTGTTGAATAATCTTGTTGTTTCTGTTTTGAATACGAGTAGTTGAATAAAGTCAGGGGTTTTAGGATGTGATGGATTGAAACATCTTAATCCATTCAGCTCTTGTGATTATAATCGTTTTACACTATTACAAAACTGGGTTTATTCAGTGTTAGGGTTTTAACAACACTAGCTAAAAGCGTTGTTAAAAAACCCCCTTTGTCAACATTAGAAAAAGCTTTCTTAAAGAGAGGTTTTTAACAATGTTTTTTTAGTGCTGTTAAAGGAGGTCTTTAACAAAGCTAAAAAATGTGCCGTTAAAGGGGGTTCTTTATCAGCATTCATAAAAAAAGCGTCGATAAAACTTCCCTTTATCAGTGCTCATTAAAAAACGTTAATTAAGGGTATATTTAAAAAAAAAATATTTCATTAAAAATAATATATTAGTATATAAATATATTTATATTGATATAAATATAATATATATTTTTAAAATATGTTTTTGATAAGGCTAAATAGACATTTATACATAACATATAAGATATTTAGTGAAAATGACTTATAAAATAATTAAAAAAATATTTTCAATTAATAATTTGCTAATTATTATCGAGTAATAGTCATTTAGTAGATAAAAAAAATCAAAAAATTAATAAAAGATTTAAAATGAGTTGAAAACAAGATTTTTTTATAGGTTTTAAAAAAAAAATATTTTTGTAAAACATGCTGGGTTAAAACTTTTTTTAAAAATACGCCACAAAGGCGGCATCTGTTATTTAAAATCCATCAGTACTGCCATTACAACAATTTGAATTCTGACAGAAGCTCTCACCCAGAGCTCCCTTTTATAAGAGAACTTACCATGAAAATCATTATGTATTTCCGATGTGGGATTCTGATTCTCCCTTTCCTGCGCAAAATATTCTGCATTTCTGATGTGAGATTCTGTTTCAAGTATGTGACTTTGAAAGACTATAAAATATAAACTATATGACCAATATAGATGAAACTTAAAACATGAATTAAACATATAAAAAATAGTTGAAAACAAAAAGAATTTCGTAAAAAATGATGACAAAAAATAATTTATAACCTTTTAAAACCACATACTTGAAACTTAAAAATGTTTCAAGTATGTGACTTTGAAAGCCTATAAAATATAAATTATAAGACCAATATAAATGAAACTTAATACATTGATTAAACATATAACAAATAGTGGAAAATAATTTTTTTTTTGTAAAAAATGTTGATAGAAAATAATTTAGAAGTTTTTAAAGACACCTACATGAAACTTAAAAATGTTTTCAAGCACGTGACTTTGAAAGTCTATAAAATATAAACTATAAGACCGATATAAATGAAACTTAAAACATGAATTAAACATATAACAAATAGTTGAAAATAAAAAGAATTTTGTAAAAAATGTTCATGATAAATAATTTATAAGCCTTTTAAAACCACCTACTTGAAACTTAAAAATGATTCAAGTATGTGGCTTTGAAAGACTAAAATATAAACTATAAGACCGATATGATTTAAAGTTAAAACATGGATTAAACGTATAATAAATTATTTAATTATTAAATTATTAATAATTAATTATATAATAATTAATTAGTTAATTAGAAATTATTAATAATTAATTATATAATAATTAACCAATTAATTAGTAATATAATTATTCAGTATATAACAGTTAATTAGTAATAAAATTATAAATTATATTTATTCATTATAATTAATAATTAGTAATTATTCAAAATTATTATATAATTATTAATTTGTTAATTGGTAATATAATTATTAATTAGATAATATTTAATTAGTTAATTAGTAATATAATTATAAATTATAATTATTCATTATAATTACTAATTATAATTATATAGTATTACTTATTAATTATTAATTATATAACTATTAATTGTATAATCATTAGTTAGTTAATTAGTAATTATTAATAATTAATTATATAATAAATAATTAGTTAATTAGTAATATAATTAGTTAATTAGTAATATAATTATTAATTATTTAATGATTAAATTAATATAATTATTAATTATATAATAATTAATTAGTTAATTAGTAATATAATTATTAATTATATAATTTGTAATTAGTTAATTAGTAATTATTAATCATTAATTATATAGTAACTTATTAGTTAATTAGTAATATAATTATTAATTATATAATAGTTAATTAGTTAATTTTTTGAGAAAGATAGATATAATTAGTTAATTAGTAATATAATTATAAATTATAATTATTCATTATAATTATTAATTAGTATTTATTAAAAATTATTATATAATAATTAATTAGTTAATTGGTAATGCAATTATTAATTATATAATAGTTAATTAGTTAATTAGTAATATAATTATTCATTATAATTATTAATTAGTAATTATTAGAAATTATTATATAATAATTAATTAGTTAATTAATAATATAATTATTCTTTATAATTATTCATTATAATTATTCATTATAATTATTCATTATAATTATTAATTATTAATTATTAATTAATAATATAATTATTAATTATATAATTATTAATTGGATAATAATTAGTTAGTTAATTAGTAATTATTAATGGTTAATTATATAATAATTAATTATGAACTAATTAGTGATTATATAATTAATGATTAATAATTACTAACTAATTACTAATTAACTAATTACTAATTATATAATTAATAATTATATTACTAATTAACTAATTAATTACTATATAATTAATAACTATGTTACTAATTAATTAATTAATTATTAAATAATTAATAATTATATTATTAATTAACTAATTAATTATTAATGATTACTAATTAACTAATTAATTATTATACAATTAATAGTTATACAATTAATAATTATATTACTAATTAATAATTAATAATTATAATGAATAATTATAATTATTAATTATAATGAATAATTATAATTATTAATTATAATGAATAATTATAATTTATAGTTATATTACTAATTAACAAATTAACTATTATATAATTAATAATTATATTACCAATTAACTACTTAATTATTATATAATAATTTTTAATAATTACTAATTACCAATTATAATGAATAAATATAATTTATAATTATATTACTAATTTACTAATTAACTATTATATACTTAATAATTATATTACTAATTAATTAGTTAATTATTATATAATTAATTATTAATATTTACTAATTAACTGATTAATTATTATATAATTAATTATTAATAATATTAATTAAATAATTAAATAATTTATTATATGTTTAATTTATGTTTTATCTTTAAATTATATCGGTTTTATAGTTTATATTTTATAGTCTTTCAAAGCCACATGAATCATTTTTAAGTTTCAAGTAGCTGATTTTAAAAGCTTATAAATTATTTTTCATGAACATTTTTTATGAAGTTCTTTTTGTTTTCAACTATTTGTTATATGTTTAATCTATGTTTTAAGTTTCATTTATATCGGTTTTATAGTTTATATTTTGTAAGCTTTCAAAGTCACGTGCTTGAAACATTTTTAAGTTTCATGTAGTTGTCTTTGAAAACTTAAATTATTTTCCATCAACATTTTTTATGAAATTCTTTTTGTTTTCAACTATTTGTTATATGTTTAATCCATGTATTAAGTTTCATTTATGTTGGTCTTGTAATTTATATTTTATAGGCTTCTAAAGTCACGCATTTGAAACATTTTTAAGTTTCAAGTAGTTGGTTTTGAAAGCTTGTAAATTATTTTTTGTATTTATTTTTTATGAAGTTCTTTTTGTTTTCAACTATTTCTTATATGTTTAATCCATGTTTTAATTTTAATCTATATTGGTCTTATAGTTTATATTGTATAGTCTCTCAAAGTCACATGCTTGAAACAGAATCCCACATCGGAAATGCAGAATGATTTTCAGGGTAAATTCTCTTATAAAAGGGAGTCCTGGGAAAGAACTTCTGTCAGAATCCAGACTGCTGTAATGACAGTACTGCTGGATTTTAAATAACAGATAAATTCTGTTGAAACTTTTTGTTTATATATATAAACAAAACAAAACAAATAAAAACAATTTTTTTTAGAAGAAAGGCGGCAATAGGGTTGCCGCCTTTCGCCCGAAGCCTAAAGGCGGCACCTGCGGTGCCGTCTTTAGAGTGCATTTTTTAATTTTTTTAACCTAGACTTTTTTTATAAAATAGTTTTTTAAAAAAAAATATTTAAAAAAAAAACTCGTTGAAAACACAACTCGAACTTCAAACATTCATAACTTTTGATCCGGGTGTCCGTTTGGGTTCTACCACATATCAAATCGAAGCTTGCGATGAGCTCTACGCCCTAACGATCTGGGGAGACTCCAGTTGTGTTTTTGAGGCCAAAAAATGGCACAGAATACCTCCAAAACTGAGTTTTTAGTCAGGGTACTCCAAATTTTTAACATTCGATGGATTTCCAGTTTTGTTTAAGGGGGTCTTTTTGTCCCTTTTCAGCGAGGATTGAATTTATTCACAGGGCTTACATTCATATTGATATCATGACTTTGAAATTTTATCGCTTTTCACAATGTATTGTTATTTATAATCAAATATATAACAATATATACATGTTTTTTATGTATTCACATAAAAAATTAATTTTATAAATAAATATATAAACATATTTACATATAAAATATATTTATCTATACAAACCTTATCTAAATAAAAACTAATATCCATTTTATTTAAAATAAAATAAATTACTGATCAGTCACACCAGATCTACAGATTCACTAGTTACCCCAAGATTTCTCAAAACTAACTAAACGATGAGCCTCCCAATTGCCCCCGCGCTTTATGAAAGAAAATTTGCATTCAGCGAAGCAATCAGTCAAGGACAAGATCTTTCTCAAAATGAGGTCAAACGTCCGAGAATCCTCCTTTTTCTTTGATAAAGCGTTAATCATTTCCAAGCAGTCAGATTCCACCGCCACATTGATCCATCCTTTTGAGCGAACAAGAAGAATCCCATGGAGAATGACAGATGTCTCCGCGACAACAGGGCTCTAGGAGGCATCAACAACCCTGCAGTGAGTTTCCACGACCTGACCATCACTGTCATGGGCGATAAATCCAATGCCAACCCTAGGGAGAGCAGAGACGGCCGCATCCGTATTAATTTTGAAAAAACCCTCTGGAGGGGGGAACCAACAAGGGGTGCCTGCTGATTACTACCCATAGAGGACACAACATCATTCGTCGTCCAACAATTCATCCAATCCA
The DNA here is from genome assembly GCA_963277665.1 of Viscum album. NCBI lineage: Eukaryota > Viridiplantae > Streptophyta > Magnoliopsida > Santalales > Viscaceae > Viscum > Viscum album. The sequence goes on from OY728129.1 coordinate 945,650,401, forward strand.
AAGCCCTCTCAACCCAAATACGATATTGGGTCACCTTATTGTGAAAATTGATTTCATTTATTCGAGTCCACACCAGCCAAGCAATTGTGCAAATCACCCCATCACCCTTGGTTCCAACGAAGCCGCCCATTTAATGAAGTTTTGAATCAACCCAATAGATGGATCAAAGAACTTTTTAAAATCCGGCTCCCATTCCTTCCACACCCCTTCCACCCCATGGCAGAGAAGAATTGCATGCAAAAGAGATTCCACCTCTTGGAGACACAGATGACAACTGTCATCATCTACCAGATGACGTCTCACCAAAAGGTCACGGGTAGGTAGAGCACCAGCGCAGACCTGCCACCAAAAGGATTTCACCTTGGGAGGGGAGGAGATTGACCAAAGACTCTTCCAACGATTGTCAGGGGCGACCTGGGCCAAGTCATGAACCCACATTTTGTAGCCTGATCAGATTAAGAACTTTTCGGATGCTTCTCCAGTCCAGCAAATCTGATCCTTCCCCATACCTGGTATGAGAGGAATGCTCAAAATAAGAGTACGATCGACATCATTAAACCAGTTGGAAAATTCCCCCCTTGTCCCAGTCATCAAGCGATTCATTGATCAAGTCTCACACCCTAACATTTTCAAAACTTGGGGCAACAATCGAGTACACTTTAAGGTTGATGCCATTTGTCAGCAACAGATCATTCCAAACACTCACATCATTAACAAAAGCAATTCTCCACACATAGCCTAAATCAAGCAGAGATTTTGCACCCCAAATGCTTCTCCACACAAAACTCGGCCTCGGCCCTAGCTGGGCATGCAAAAAATCAGAGCGGGGAAAATATTTGGCCCGCAACACTTTTGAGAACAGGGTGTTTGGGTTTGTGAGAAGGCGCCGACCTTGTTTTACCAAAAGCGCCTCATTAAACCATTTGAGATTCCTAAACCCGAGACCTCCACAAAATTTTGAAACACACAATTTTCCTCAGGACATCCAATGGGTGTTATGTTTACCCTCATGTGAGCCCCACCAGAAGTTGGCCAACTGAGAATGAATCTGATCGACAAGAGTTTCCAGAAACTTGAAAAGGGACACAGCATAAGAGAGGATTGCTTGAGCCACAAATTTAATGAGAACTTCATTCCCTGCCTTGGAGATCTTCCTACTCGACAACAAGCAAATCAAATTGTCCACTTTCTTTGATCTTACGACAAGGGTCGGGAGGCCAAGATATTTAGGATGTTTTTCCACCAGCAGAAATCCGCACACCCGTTGTAGTTCCTCCCTTTTTTCCTGTAAAACGCATTTACTGAAGGCCAAGATATGTATATATATGTGTATATATATATATATATATATATATATTTGTGGGTGTATTGACAAACATATATATATATTTATCTATATATTTTAATACATGTATATAAATATTAATGTATAATATATGTAAATAAATATATGTATGTATGTATTTATAAACACACATACAAAAAAAACATATTTTATATATGTATTTTAATAAATAAATAAATAAATAAATAAATAAATAAATAGATGGATAAAAAAATGCAACGAAATATATATAAATATATAGGTATATCATAAAATGGAAAACAAAACAATATAGGTGAGTGGAAAAGGCGCTGACGTATGAGTTGGAGGTCTCCGGTACGAAACTCACTGGAGCGCTGACAGGGGGAGCGCTGATAAAGGGTGGGGGGGAGCGCTGATAAAGGGGTGGCGGTGAACAAAAATTTATCCCATTTATTAGCGGGGTCTTTATCAGTACTAAAAAAAGCGTTGTTAAAAAGTCCTTTATCAATGCTTTTTACGAGCACTGTTAAAACCAACCCTTTAACATCACTCATGTTATCAGTGTTTCTATAGCGTTGATAAACCCCTTTTACTAGCGTTGTTAAAGGGTTGATTTGTAGTAGTGTTAGTGCAAAATTAGTTCAATGTTCTTTTCGTTCTTGATGAGTATCAATTATCACTATTCTAAGAACCGAGAGGTGATGATAGTAAATCTTTAAAATCTTGAATTTTAACCGAAGTATCGAAAATTGAAAAAACGTTAATATTCTCTTCTCCACTAACGAATAAACTTTATCCTGAAGTGACGATCAAGAGATCATTTTGGAGGAGTGATTACGGAGTTGTGAAAGTTCACTGAAGCGAGAGCTCAGTGAATATTCACTTGTTCTTTTAGCAATGAGATTATTATAGATAACAAGAGTAGAGCAGAAAACATATTTTTAATTTAATTCAAAGCAGTTCGATAGCCCTGTCTTCATTAACCGTCTTGTTTCTTTGTCTCCTGCTCCTTTTCCCTACCATTTCCATTGTTTCACCACTATCTTCTACTTCACTTCACACAATCACCATCACCTCTGCCCATTCACTGTTTTAGTTTGTTTTGGCCGCACACACTCATCTTAGGCCTTGTGGAATCGACACTCCACTCACCATTTTATAGTTGTAAGTAGTTAATAGGGTTAAAAATATAAATAATTAAGTTGACTTGGTGCTAGTCAACGACTTAGCGTCCTCGTCAAATTTTATCGAAGACCAGAGAGGTTGCAGAGGCTTCTTCGATGAATGATACACACGTTTACAAAAGTTCTTCATTTTCAGTATTTATGCGATTTCATATTTCTTCCATGGTGACCCTGATTTTTTTGTTTCTTTTGCTTCTGTTGCTATGATTAATCGTTAATCAACCTTGAAGAAACCCAACAATGGTATAAGAGCGATCCGTGTGCTTAGTTTTATGAAATCGTGCTTGGGAAATGAAGAACACCGAAGAAGCAACGCATCAACCGTCACCACGACTTTGCCAACCCGCCACAACACCATAGAGTCAATCATTTTAGACTATGCGTTAAGCGTTAACACATGCAGTATGACCAACCGCTCTACTCTCGGGCATGGTGAGGAGGCCGTTACAGATCGTGCATTAAGAGTTAACACATGTAAAACGACCACCCTTTGTTCGCCAAGGCTTGGTGAGTAAGCCGTTTTTAGGCCGTGCTTTAAGCACTAACACATGCAAAACGACCAACCGGTCTTCACTAGGGTGTGACATGGATGCCGTTTTACACAAGTGCCACAATTCTTTAAAACAACTTTAGTAGCTTGACCACGACGTAATGTACGCCGTTTGTGACTTGGGGCGATCACGAGTTGCCCCACGACCCAGCGCTTCACGTGGTGCTGAGAAAAAAATGGTTTTTCCATTTTTCAAATTTGAATTGAATTAATAATTTATAAATGGTTTATAAATTATAATAAAAGGCATTTAAGGATATTTATTAATTAATAAAGTGTGAATTAATTAATTAATTAATTATAAAGGGTTTATAATTAATTAATAAATGTTTATGAAATATTTTTATTAAACATTCCTTAAATATTAAGAGTTAATATTTAAAATGTCTTTGTTTCGCTTCTGAATATTACGTGGGGCGTGAATGACGTTTTGTGGTGGTGGTGGCATGATCGTTCATGTCATACACCTATGTTCACGTCCTTTTTGGGTGGTTTCCAACGAGTTTATTCATGGAACCAGAAACACCAAACGGTTCCCTTATTCAGGATGTTTCACGAACCTGCTTTCCAAAGGTAGATTGTCATTGAAAATGGCTCCAACAACGCTTATGGACTCATGTTGATCGAGAGGATGAGAGGTTTGACTCATCACACCCTTTTGAGGGGAATTTTTGCCCATTTCGAGACTCTCTTATAAATTTAAGACATATTCGTGAATTATTTATTAAGTCTGGAATATGAAACGAGCCACCCTTGTATTAACAATCAATTGTTAGCATGTATTTTCTTTAGAATCATTTGATGTGTCCGAGGTTCTTCATTGACGGAGACATATGTATGTATCCGAGGTTCTCCATCAATGACACCCTTTTGTGTACGGGTTAGAGATTTTGATGTCGTTTATTATTACGATTCTTGTCTTGAGCCACACAGTGGGGCACTCTGAAATTTATCATCATTCTGGAAGATAAGAGTTGTTTTGATGTTGGGATCGGGCCCATGAGACGAGCTTCCTACATATCCTTGTGAAAGGAATCAAAACTCACGCAGTTCGATGACACTTAACGAGACACATCTTACATTTTAAGGTCATGTGACAGAGATCAAACCGTGCAATTTAACGTCATGCGACAAGGATGTCTAGGCGAAAGGTGCCTAGTCAAGGACCGATGTTCTTAAGCTGAAGCGACCTAGTGGGACCTGGAAGGGATGTAACCTCTCAGGCTGGATATGACCATACTTGGAATATGGTCCAGATAAGATTAAAGTGAGTTTGGGGTGTTGGGTTTAATCCTCATAGAGGCTTCCTACCTATCCATTTTAGACAGGAATCACAACTCACATAGTTCGGAGGTTGGGGGTTTACGCCTATGGAGGAGGCCCATTCCCACATCATTGGGAGTATGACCCTCTCAAGGTTGGTCCGCAAGGAATATGATCCTTTGAGGATGATGACATGGTTTTGGGGTTTACAACTTGTAGGAGACCCATGTCAAGGCTAGAGGAAGATCCATCATAAGGACTCTCTTTTGAGACAATATGAGAGGTCTTGAGGGAAGGCAAGAGGAAGATCCGGAAAGGGAATCTCCTCCTGAGATAGGTATTTGATCGTGCATATGTCATGATCGTCACTAGCCTCTAAGCCTCCACGCGAGTCATGCTCGGTGTGAGAAAAAAGAGGAAGTGGAAGATCTGACAAACCACGCGATCTTCTTCGTCCGTTGGTGGGTGGGGTTGGGGATACGGAAGGCGGGGAGAATACCCCGCAAGAAAGACTAGGGGCTTACTCCTGGAGTGATGCCCTAATCAAGATCCTCCCCTCCCCTTTCGATAGGTGGAAGAAGGGATGAGGGAGGGGGGCTACAAACGAAGAATATTGCCGCCCGACCCAAGGAGCCTCCTATCACCATGCCTAAGGTTGGGATCCTCGTTACCACATGAATGTATGATCGAGAACATTCCAAGGATCCCCCTTATTAGGTAAGTTAACAGTTGGACCTCATTTATCACAGGAATGTATGATCGAGAGGACACACTGATGTGCCCTATACTGTGATCACGCATAACCAGAGGCTTTGGAGGAGGTATTGGCTTGGTCCCCCTTAGATGGGGGATCCAAGGGAAGAGGCGCTCTACCATTAGTGGTATGATAAAGGGCTCAATGGATGGCTCACGCAGGTGAGGGCTGGATGAGCTGAAGGTGGATCGCGCAGGTGAGGCCTGAGCGTGCTTAAGATGTCTTGCGTAGGGTAGAGTTGGACGAGCTGAAGGTGCCTTTGGGTGATGGACAACCTAAGCTACAACACTTGGGTTAGACCTTGCTCTAGGCTATAAAGGTCTCCTTAGGTGTCTTTGGACGATGGACAGCCTGGGTGACAACACTTGGGCGAGACCTTGCTCTAGGTTCCAAGGGTCTCCTTAGGTGTCTTTGGACGACTGACGCTCAAGTTTCGGGCTCGAGAAGGGGACTTCTCCCTAGTGCTCTTGGACTAGGGGGTGGCTCATTGCGCAGGTCTTTTGTGTTTAAAACACTATGGAAACTCTAATCTCACTATCCTCCTTAATTTCCTCTTTACTTGAGGCTTAAAGTGCTACTTGAGAGGTTTTGAGGACTTACATGAAGGACTAGGGTGAACAGAACTTCGAGGCTTCTTTTGGTCTTCCATTCATCATCAAACGAGGAGCTCCATGTTCCTATTTATAGGAAAACTCGGGACTCTAGGCGAAGGAGTCCACTCGCGCAAGTCCACTGCGCAGGTGCCTCACACAGGTGTGGCTGCTCCTGCTAGGCCGTGCAGGCAGGGCCTGCGCGATCCCCTTGGCCCACAGGTGGGGTGCACGTAGGTTGGCTTGGGTGAGTTCTTTGACTCCCCCTTCTCCTCTGCCTCTTTAGAGTCTTTATTTCTAAATCTTCTCATCCTTAAGTGAAAAAGTGAGTGTCAACAAAAGCCCCCCTCAGGATTGGATCCTATTAAAAGAAGAAGGTCTGATCCCGAGGTAGAGGAATATGTATGTTGATGAATCCTTCATCTGCTGGCCTCCACATGTTCTTGCGTACCCTCAGGTTGACTTGGAACATCACGACTTCTGGCGCGAAAGAGGGAGACAACAGATTGAGTACGGATATCCACCGCTCAGATCAGTCGTGTTGATCATCCGCGTAGGTTGACCACGAAGGTTGGCCGCGCAAGTCCACCACGTCTATAAACAACATTGACTGCCCAACGGTTCTTCCCTCCACTTTCACTGTTCTCTTGCTCTCATCGCGCTAGTCGTCTGCGCTTCCCTTGCTCTCTTTGCACTTGTCATTCACGCAAGCCTTTCGGAGAATCTCCTCGTGCAAGCACACAATATGCCTTTATTTGCACGAGGTCACTTGGGCGAGTGACTTGTGCGAGGTCACCCCTTTGCCAAAATTTCATAACTTTCCAAAACCACGATTTTAACTTTAATGAAAATCTCGTTATCTCCTTGCAGGTTTCCAATGGTCGCTCAAAGAGCTTCTGATGATCAAGCCGCCGCTCATGTTAGGGAGATGCTCAAAATTGTCAGGCCAAATTATTACAACATGTGCGACTCCAGCCTTCTAGACTTAGCAAAATACTTGAAGTACTAGCGTGAGTACCCACAAAGTGATTAATCCCAATAATATAAGAATCAACAAGAGTGTTGAAATAGATGAAGATACTCTTATAAAATCATCGAGTACTTCTTAAGATAAATACTTTTTTACTTTGAAAAGAAGAGTTCTTTTAGAAAAATCTTTGTATAAAACCAGAAGTGAAGTAAGATAGTATTTTCATAATAAAATGAGTGATTTTAGAAAGATAATGGTTGCTAAAAATAGATTATAAAGTGCCATTGAAAATAGGTAAGAATTTGAGAAATTTCCTTGAACTGAGCTTGTATTTCGGGAAGATTTTTTGCAAGATTATTTTAAAACATATAACTCTCCATAAATGAAAGTAGGATTTTGGTTGGTACACATATATAGAACATTCAATCAGAATTTATGAGTACATATGAATAAATAAGAATTTAATTGAGGTAAGTAGAGAATAAGAGTAACCTGAATGAAAATGGGGGTTCGTGTAAGAAACCCTTACCTTAAGTCTGATGGTGTTCTTCACTTGATCTTAGTGTCGTGGATAACCAAATTAAATTCATTAATTAATATGCCCAGAACCTCTTCTTTATGTAATTGATTTAATATAGCCTTATTAAGTTCATTTATGGCTTTCTTAATGGGTTTTAAGAGTTTCAATTTTATTGTTTGAGAGCGTTTTCTTTCTTGGTATTCATGACCAGTTTATTTATATACATGTAAGGATAAACATGTAAGATGAGAATGGTTGTCCAGAATAGAAGTTGTATTTTATTTGTTAACATCCAGAAGATTACATGGTTATAAAATTCATTTGGTTTTGGGAGTGAAGATGAATCATTATATAAAACTTTAATGATAATTATTTGGGTTAGTTGGCGGTTTTTGATCACATCGAGCTCATTTTGATTTATAAATTAATATCATGTATACAAAAAGATTTCAGAACCTTAACATAAGTTATAATACATATATCATAGTCTGGTTCAACCATCAAAATGGCTTCATGACCAGAATTGAAGACGATAATAGAAATTGAAAACCCGTCGTCCTTGAATGTGATAAATTAATACATCTCGGATGATGTTTTCATTTCTAGTATAAAAGAAAGGGAAAAGAGAGATGTTGAATTATTCAATTATCATAACAACATTCCATTACATGTAAGGCACCGGAGTTATCATAACATTTGGATGAAAGGAGGTGGGGAAAGAAAAAGAAAAGAAAGGAACTCGAAATAAAAGAAATGAAAAGAGGAATTGACCCCTTGAAGTTATCTTCCTTGATAGCCTCTTTAGGGGAGAGGTTTTGGTCTTTTTATGAGACCAAAGGCTATTGGACGTGGGGGAGGAGCTTGGTGAGAGATTTAAGCATAATTTAGACAAGACACAAGGTTTGAGAGGAGTGAATAGAAGAGAGAGTAAGAGTTTTTATAGTAGAGAGGTGATTTTTGAATATCTTATTCATTATTTTATTATTTCCCTCAAGACAATCAATAACGTTGATTCATGTGACCCATAATAGTAATAAGTGCATGTGAGTTCAAACAAAGTGTGCTTACATCAACCATGATGCTAGGAATAGTGAATTTAACTGATATTGTATATATACGATAAATTACCGTATTTTACCATTCATAAAAAATTCGAGTATTTCAGAAAAATCTCAAAAATTCACTCAAACCATTTTTTGACATGTAGAATTCAAAAATGAGCATTTTTTGAAAATAATTTTCTAAATATGGTTAATTTAGTTTTTAAATAAAACCACAATTTATTTGAAAAATAAAATTTTTAAAATTATAATTCGTTTTATATCACCTTGAAAAATCAATCAAGATCTCATTATCTTAAACTTAAGACAATAAAATAATAATATGATTTACTATTCATAAGGGTCATATTACTATTCATATTACTATTCATAAGAGTATGTTACTATTTACTAAAATTAAGTTTGTCTTATCAGACTCTAAATATCTTACTGAATGCAACCGTATATGTCAGTTTTTCAAAATTCAAATCACAGAAGTGGAGAAATTATGTTTACTGGTTAGATTATAACAAAGTGGTGTTTTGTAGAGACTCGGTGTTTCATGCATTCAATAATAAATTTATTTATAAATCCTTAGGGTGTTACATTCTCTCCCTTACAAAAAATTCGTTCTCGAAATTACCAGAATGTTATCCCACAAAAAGATTTGGGTAGTTTATCATAAGCTCCTCAAACTCCCACGTTACTTCTTCAATTCTATGATTTTTTCAAAGTACCTTTACCAGTTGTGTTGTCCGATTCCTCAATACCTGTTCCTTAGTGTTTAGAATCCGGATATGCTCTTCACAATAAGATAAGTTAGGTTCCAATTCTATACCTTCAGATGCGAGGACATGCGTTGGGTCTGACATGTACTTTCTCAACAATGAGACATGAAACACATTGTGTACATTAGACAGGCTAGGCGACATTGCCAAACGATAAGCCACAACTCCAACTCTCTCCAGAATTTCAAAATAACCAATGTACATAGGGCTCAGTTTTCTTCCCAAATCTTATAACACCCTTCTATGGAGATACTTTTAAGAAAACATGATCTCCCACTTGAAATTTCAAATCCTTCATTCGATTATCAACATAACTCTTTTGTCTGCTTTGAGCTGCTTTGATATGAGTTTGAATAGTCTTTATCTTCGCTGTTGTTTCCTCCACAAGCTCTGGGCCCACAAGTTTCATTTCACCGACTCCATCCCAACATGTTGGTGTACGTTATCTCTTTCTGTAAATGCTTCATATGATGCCATTTGAATGCTAGAATGAAAACTATTGTCGTTGACAAACTCCACCAAAGATAAATACTAATCCCACATACCTTGAAAATCAAGTGAGTATAATCTCAGCATGTCTTCTAAAGTTTGGATCGTCCTTTCTGATTGCCCGTCAGTTTTTGGGTCATAAACAATACTCAAACAAAGCTCAGTATCCAAAGCTTTCTGAAGATTTTTCCAGAATTTCGATGTAAATCGTGGATCACGATCAGACACAATTGAGAGGTCCTCCATGAAGTCTCACAACCTCATTGATATAGAGTCGTGCATGGCGCTCTCGTGGCAAATCCTCCCTTGTAGCGCGGAAATATGCAGATTTGGTAAGTTGATCCACAATTACTCATATTGCATCATTCTTTCTTGGAGTTTTGGATAATCTAGTGACCAAATCTATGGTGATGTCATCTCATTTTCATGTAGGAATAGGTAGAGGTTGCATGACTCCTCTAGGATGTTGTCTTTCAGCCTTCACCTGTTGACATACTAAACATCTTGATACATAATTAGCAATTTACCGTTTCATGTTGTCCCACCAGAAATGTTCCTTGAAATCTTTATACATTTCAGTGCTACCAGGGTGTAGAGAAATTCGAACCATGAACATCATCCAATAACTTCTTTTTTAGCTCGAGCATAGCTGGAACACAAAACCTCTTCCCAAATTTCAGAATTCCATCTTCATATGCAAAGTCTTGCAACTTCCCATCATCCAAAACACTAATTTTCTTTTGAAGTTTCTCATCATCAGACAGAGAACTTTTTAATTCTTTCTAATAAAGATGGTTGGACAACCAATTAAAAAAGTAATGATGTTTCACCTTCTTTGATAATTCCCATGTCCATCCTTACTAGAACTATGAATACAAGATCCCTTTCAATCCTCATTTTGTTTAAAACTCTGCGATCCTTCTTGCTCAATGCATTAGTGTAATAACCCAGATTTCCCTAAGCCATTCCTTTGTGAAAATCCAGTGTTTATGGTGTTTTAGGAGGCAACAATGACTCATTTCAAGAGTTTGACAAGTTTCCAGTTTTTTGTCGGTATGTCAGTGCATCAGTGAGTCAGGGGTGTCGACACCAGTGAGTCAGGGGCATCGACATCGTTGAGTCAGGGGCGTCAACATCAGTGAGTTGAGGGCGTCGACATCAGTGAGTCGAGGGCGTCAACATCGGTGAGTCAAGGGCGTCGGTGTCTGTAGGTCAGGGCGTCAGTTGGTCAGGGCGTCAGTAGGTCGATGCGTCAGTAGGTTGTTGCGTCGGTAGCTCAGCTTCGGTAGGTCGCATCGGTAGCTCACCCGTCGGTGGCTCAGCGTCGGTGACTCATCCATCAGTGACTCATTTCCAGTTTTTCCAATTTCACCCCTGTTACGTGTTTCTCTCTGTGAAATGGTAACCTATCAACTCAGAGCGGTGCGCTGGGCTGTCTCCATCGTTTTCGAGGGTAATTATTAAATGTTGCGGAATCGTCGGGAGTCGCAACGACAGAAACGAGAAACGAAAAGAAATGCAGAAGAAAGGAAAGCAAAAAGAACACAACGATTTACGTGGTTCAGGAATAATCCCTACGTCCACAGAGAGGCAGAAAATTTACTATATCGGGAGCACAAATACAGAGTTTTGCAGTAGTAACCCTAGCCCCAAAATGGGCTATAAAATGGAGAAGATGATCCATTGTTTGTACAGTAAGTCCGCGTCGCTATAGTGAACAACGACCACCTTTGTCAAAAGTGCTATAGTGGCTGCCTGCTGGAAGTCAGAAGTGGAATAGTAAAGTCAACTCCAAAGTTCGTACTGCTACAGTGCCTGTCGGTGTCGGTCGGTCAGCTCTGCTACAGTGTCAGAGATGCTACAGTTCCCGAAAAATTAGGCCGGGGGCCTTCAGCCCCCGGGCCCCGGACACCGGACCCCCGAAGCAGGGGCACGTTGCCCCTGCAACCCCCAACGAACTCACCGCGGACCTCGACCCGCGACAGTTGCGGGCCACAAGCATTCGACCCAACCAGATCGGGCTACACTAATCCAACATTAAATTCCCCGTATCTCGTAACGTTCAACCTGCCTTGTAACCGCCAAGCCGCGTTGTCAAACCACGATTTGATTTTTAAGAACTTTGAAATTGTCTTCTTGATTTTTAGGATCTCGCCCTTTCATAAACCGAGATCTCTTCTTTCCTTCCCCCTTTTCGTTTCCTGTGGTGTGCCTAGAGCCTTCCTCCCTAGACGAGTCGTGCGCCTGTGCTAGAGCTCTCAGACTCAGCTTTCTTGGAGTTTCCTACTGCTCGTGCGATCCCTTGTTCTTGGCGCAAGGAGGAACTTCGATCCTTTGATCATCCGAGAGGGATTTCATTTGCTTCCTTTTAATTGTGCATCATGCGGGGCGAGTATACAAATGAATCCTTGTGAGGAACAACTGAATACTTTTCTTAGAAATAAGAAATAGATAAGAATTGGATTCAATCAAGAGATAACACGGGTAAATAAAATAACGGGCAGAGAGCGGGTTGATGTTGATTGCCTGTTTTATATGTTATCCTCCTTTTATGGATTGTTTTGGCTGTAAAGCCTTTTGAAAATCATGGTCATTGGTGGTCCATGCTTGCGCACTAGTGATGTTCTATTTTGTTGAGATGCTTGAATAAATGACTGTAACATTAAATCTGCTTAACCACGTACACTGGTTAAATAAATGGACGCCCCTCAGGATCAAGCCTGTTGTGTGACACTACTGGAAAAGCTAGTTTTACCAACACTTACATCCCAACAGTTTATGTAAACCGTTGGGAATGACTATCTATACCAACAGTTTCTGTAAACCGTTGGTATAGATGAATTTATACAAGCTTTTACCAACGGTTTTACAAAACCGTTGGTAAAGGCCTTTGATATCACTTTTTTACCAACGGTTTAAGTAAACCATTGGTAAAGACATTAAAAAAATGGGGACAACCGTGGAAGCGGCACACACACAAGGAAGAAAAGTACATGGAAATCGCAAAACTTATATTCCCATTGGTAAAGACATATATTCCCAATGGTTTTTAAAAACCGTTGGGAAAAAATTACCCTAAAAATAGATCGGGCATCCATTCCCCCTCCGCTCGATTGCAGTTCCGCTCCGCGCCCTAAATTCAATCTTCCTCCTGCCAAACTTTTTCCACATATAGATCCATCTTCAATCACATAATTTTTTTCTTCTACACATCAAATCTGTAAGTGATTCCTTGATTTTGTTGTTCTGCAATTATGTGTTTTTGTTTTCATTTTGATTTGGCCGAAAGGGGATCTTTGTTGTCATTAATCATGGTTGTGGTTGGTCATTTAGGATGTAATATAATATGACTTCATTTTACTTGATATATCCAATATTATTATTGATTTATGTTCAATTTGATTACAAGTGATGTTGTTTTCACTTTTGATTTGGCCAAAAGGGAATCTTTGTGGTCATTAATCATGGTTGTGGGTGGTCATTTAGGATGTAATATAGTATGACTTCATTTTACTTGATATATCCAATATTATTATTGATTTATGTTCAATTTGATTATCTTTGACAAGTAATGTTGTTTAATAAGCTGTTTTTAATGGTTGTAATAATGACGATATGGTATAAGGGTTCACATAGTGTGTATAACGGTTGACATGGTGTCTACGATGATCTAGTGTCCTGGGAATGTACATGTGAATGTACACACAGTACATGACTTGGATAGCCATGTAAATATACATGGCCTATCCCTTATGGTGAAAAGTATGTTTGGCCAAATGGGGTGCTGGAAACGTCCCATTTACACATTGATTTGTTTCATGGGTATGCCCACATGATGTGTTGGCCATACTATAGAGTGGGTAGTAATTAGCTCAGTCAAAACACTTTCATCCCAGAAATTCAAGACTACATGGTTAAATGGAAGAATCCATGTTCTAATGACATGCCTAACATGGTTTCTAACTCACCTCACCTAAAAATAAACTAGATCACTGGTTAAATGCAAGAATTCATCCTAAACTTACACTATAACATTGGTTAAATGGAATAAATCATCCTCGTTACTGAATTCCATACACATATGGCCAGCGCGGCTTGTCAGACATATATGTCATCAATGAGTGTATTATCCAATGCACCAGGCGACAGTTCTAGTGGTGGTCGAGATGATGACGTTCCTGGTGATGACGAGGATGCTGAAGAGGACGAGGGCGAGGACGAGGATGAGGACGAGGGCGAGGATGGGGCCGAGGGCAAGGATGAGGTCGAGGGCGAGGATGGGGCCGAGGGCGAGGATGGGGCCGAGGGCGAGGATGGGGCCGAGGGCGAGGATGGGGCCGAGGGCGAGGATGAGGACGATGATGAGGACGACGACGAGGACAGAGATGGCGGTGAGGATGAGGCTGATGATGACAGTGGTGATGGTGATGGTGATCAGGGGCAGATTGATCCATTACATTTTTGAATTTTGTATAACTCTTTATTTTTGAACCTGGTTTTTCACTCTGGTATGGATATTTTTGAATTCAGTATAACTCTTTATTTTTGACCAAATATGAAAGCCTCTTTAATTTAAGAATGCTTTAAATTAAATTTAGCTTCTTTCTTAATTCTGCTTAATTATATTGAATTGCATATCTTGAATAAGTTTTCTTTAATATAATTGTTTCATTTGATAAATAAAGTCATGTTTTTATAATAAAACCCCTCCAACGGAGGTGTGCTGTCTGTGAAAACTCACAGTGATAGTTTAGGGTGTGATAATTTGACTCTCAATTAGTAGTTTCAACTACCTAGTACCACTTTTAAAAATAACGAATATAAAATATATATTCATACCACAATCCCGAATCAAGAGTGTTTTTTATAACATAAGATCAGTTTCTATAATGTGAGGACAACTACATAGGATTTATTTGGAATCCTGGCCGGAAGATGTTGCCCCGCGGATGTCGTTAGATCGGGCCAACACGCAGCGGTCACGCCGCGGTCACGCCGCCGTCACGCCGCGGTAATGCCGTGATTTGGCCCTGCTCCAGGACGACACCCCGCGGCGGTTCGCAGTCCTGTCAGAATTCAATGTATGATACCTAGATAGAGTTTTAGATACATTACCCACCCTCCTTCCTGGACCTCGGACAACCCCCACCCTCCTCCCTGGACCCCGAACAGCCCTCGGATAGCCCCCCCATCCGCCTCAATCTGAGGCACGGAGTGGTCGGTACCACTCAAAGTGTCTTTCTTTTGTTTAAAATGGATACTCTTTTAAGTAAAAACAACTGGCATACGAAAAACCGACCAAACACATTCAGATTGTGTTGATACTTTAGGAAAACGATCCATGAGTCATTTGTGACGTGTACGAGTCAACCCCGCCTCAATCCGAGGCGCGGTGTTACCGACACCACTCAAAGTGTCTCACTTTTATTTGAAATGGACAACATTTTAAGTGAAAACAACAGCTGACATACGGAAAATCGACCAAACACATTCGGATTATGTTGATACTTCAACACAAGGATCTATGGGTCATTTTTGACGTGTACGAGTCAACCTCACCTCAATCCGAGGCGCGGTGTGACCGACACCACTCAAAGTCTCTCTCTTGTTTGAAAATGACATCATTTTAAGTGAATACAACAACTGACATACATAAAACTGACCAAAGACATTCGGATTGTGTTGAAACTTTAAGACAACGATCCATGGGTCATATGTGACGTGTACAAATCAACCCCGCCTCAATCCGAGGGCCGGTGTGGCCGACACCACTCAAATTTTCTCACTTTTATTTGAAATGGACAAGATTTTAAGTGAAAACAACAACTGACATACTTAAAACTGACCAAACACATTCAGATTCTGTTGAAACTTTAGGACAATGATCCATAAGTCATTTTTGACGTGTACAAGTCAACCCCGCCTCAATCCGAGACACGGTGTGACCGACACCACTCAAAATGTCTCACTTTTCTTTGAAATGGACAATATTTTAAGTGAAAACAACAACCGACATACGGAAAACCAACCAAACGCATTCGAATTGTGTAGATACTTTAGGAAAACGATCTAATTATTATTCGTGAGATATATGAAAAGACGACACGTCATTCGGACACACGGTTTGCGCGACACAGCTGAATATGTGTTTTTTAGGTGTTCAACGCGCTTGAAAAACGTGCGTGAGGTGGTCGAAACCGGCCGAACGATCTCAGAATGCCATGAAATCTGACAACAACAAATGGTGGGTGAATTCTGAAATGGTCGGCCAGACGGAACGTCAATCGGAGGTGTCGTGTGACTGCGGTGGCCGAAAATGCACTCCACGTGTCGTAAATGGTCAAAACATTTGTTTAACGGTCGAATGCATGTTGAACGACATCAGAATGACTTAAAATCACACGAAAACACCCTAATTATTATTCGTGAGGTGTACGAGGAGACGACACGTCATTCGGACGCGCGGTTTGCGCGACACGACTGAATATGTGTTTTTAGGTGTTTAGCGCGCTTGAAAAGCGTGTGTGAGGTGGTAAAACCAGCTGAACGACCTCGAAATGCCATGAAATCGGACGAAAACAAAGGGTGAGTGAACTATGAAATGGTCGGCTAGACGACACGTCAATCGGAGGTGTCGTGTGACCGCGATTGCCGAAAAGGCACTCCGTGTGTCGTAAATGGCCAAAACATGCGTTTAACGGTCAAATGCATACCAAACGACATCAGAATGACTTGAAATCACACAAAAATGCTCTAATTATTATTCATAAGGTGTACGAAAAGACGACACGTCATTCGGACGCTCGGTTTGCTCACCACAAATGAATATGTGTTTTTTAGGTGTTTGACGCGCTTGAAAAGCGTGCGTGGGGTGGTCAAAACCGGTCGAACAACCTCAGAATGCCATGAAATCCGACTATAACAAAGGGTGGGTGAATTCTGAAATGGTCAGCCAGACGACACATCAATCAGAAATGTCGTGTGACCGCGGTGACCGAAAACACACTCCGCGTGCCGTAAATGGCCAAAACATGGGTTTTACGGTCAAATACATGCCCAACGACATCAGAATGACTTGAAATCACACGAAAACACCATAATTATTATTCGTGAGGTGTACGAGGAGACGACACATCATTCGGACCCGCGGTTTGTGCGGCACGACTGAATATGTGTTTTTTAGGTGTTTGGCGCGCGTGAAAAACATGCGTGGGGTGGTCGAAACCGGCCGAATGATCTCGAAATGCCATAAAATCAGACGACAACAAAGGGTGAGTGAATTGTGAAATGGTCGGCCAGACGACACGTCAATCGTATGTGTCGTGTGATCGCGATGGCCGAAAAAGCACTTTGCATGTCATAAATGACCAAAACATGCATTTAACAGTCAAATCCATATCGAACGACATCGGAATGACTAAAAATCACACGAAAACACCCTAATTATTATTCGTGAGGTGTACGAGGAGACGACACGTCATCCGGATGCGCGGTTTGCGCGACATGGCTGAATATGTGTTTTTAGGTGTTTGGCACACTTGAAAAGCGTGCGTGGGGTGGTCGAAACTGGCCGAACGACCTCAGAATGCCATTAAATCAGACGACAACAAATGGTCAGTGAATTGTGAAATGGTCGGCCAGACAACACGTCAATCGGAGGTGTCCTGTGACCGCGGTGGCCGAAAAGGCACTCCGCGTGTCGTAAATGGCCAAAACATGCGTTTAACAGTCAAATGCATGCCGAACGACATCAGAATGACTTGAAATCACACGAAAACACCCTAATTATTATTGGTGAGGTGTACGAGGAGACGACACATCACTCGGACCCGCAGTTTGCGCGACACGGCTGAATATGTGTTTTTTAGGTGTTTGGCACGCTTGAAAAACGTGCGTGGGGTGGTCGAAATCGGCCGAACGACCTCAGAATGCTATGAAATCAGACGACAACAAAGGGTGGGTGAATTATGAAATGGTCGGCCAGACGACACGTCAATCGGAGGTGTCGTGTGACCGCGCTGGCCGAAAACGCACTCCGTGTGGCGTAAATGGCCAAAACATGCATTTAACGGTCAAATGCATGCCGAACGACATCGGAATGACTTGAAATCACACGAAAACACCTTAGTTATTATTTGTGAGGTGTACGAGGAGACGACACGTCATTCGGACGCGCAGTTTGCGCGACACGACTGAATATGTGTTTTTTAGGTGTTCGGCGCGCTTGAAAAGCGTGCATGGGGTGGTCGAAACCGGCTGAACGACCTCAGAATCCCATGAAATCGGACGACAACAAAGAGTGGGTGAATTGTGAAATTGTCGGCCAGACGACACGTCAATCAGAGGTGTCGTGTGACTGCGCTGGCCGAAAACGCACTCGGCGTGTCGTAAATGGCCAAAACATGGGTTTTACGGTCAAATGCATGCCGAACGACATCAGAATGACTTGAAATCACAAGAAAACACTCTTGTTATTATTCGTGAGGTGTACGAGGAGATGACACGTCGTTCGGACGCGCAGTTTGCGCGGCACGGCTGAATATGTGTTTTAGGTTTTTGACGTGCTTAAAAAACGTGCGTGAGGTGGTCGAAACCGGCCGAACGACCTTGGAATGCCATGAAATTGGACGACAACAAAGGGTGAATGAATTGTAGAATTGTCGGCCAGACGACACGTCAATCGGAGGTGTCGTGTGACCGCGATGGCCGAAAACGCACTCGACGTGTCGTAAATGGTCAAAACATGAGTTTTACGGTCAAATGCATGCCGAATGACATCAGAATGGCTTGAAATCACACGAAAACTCCCTAGTCATTATTCGTGAGGTGTACGAGGAGACGACATGTCATTCAGACGCGCGGTTTGCGCGACACGACTGAATATGTGTTTTTTTAGGTGTTCGGCGTGCTTAAAAAACGTGCGTGGGGTGGTCCAAACTGGCCAAACAATCTCAGAATGCCATGAAATCGGACGACAACAAAGGGTGGGTGAATTGCGAAATTGTCGGCCAGACGACATGTCAATCGGAGGTGTCGTGTGACCGCACTGGCCGAAAACGTACTCCGCGTGGCGTAAATGGCCAAAACATGCGTGAACGGTCAAATGCATGCCGAACGATATCAGAATGACTTGAAATCACCCGAAAACACCCTTGTTATTATTCGTGAGGTGTACGAGGAGACGACACGCCATTCGGACACGCGGTTTGCGCGACACGACTGAATATGTGTTTTTTAGGTGTTCGGCGCGCTTGAAAAGCGTGCGTGGGGTGGTCGAAATCGGCCGAACGACCTCAGAATGCCATGAAATCAGACTACAATAAAGGGTGAGTGAATTTTGAAATCGTCGGCCAGACGACACGTCAATCGGAGGTGTCGTGTGACCGCGCTGGCTGAAAACGCACTCGGCGTGTCATAAATGGCCAAAACATGGGTTTTACGGTCAAATGCATGCCGGACGACATCAGAATGACTTGAAATCACACGAAAACACCCTAGATATTATTCGTGAGGTGTACGAGGAGACGACACGTCATTCGGATGCGCGGTTTGCACGACACGACTGAATATGTGTTTTTTAGGTGTTCGGCGCGCTTGAAAAGCGTTCGTGGGGTGGTCGAAACCGGCCGAACAACCTCATAATGCCATGAAATTGGACGACAATAAAGGGTGGGTGAATTGTGAAATCGTCGGCCAGACGACACGTCAATCGGAGGTGTCGTGTGACCGCGCTGGCCGAAAACGCACTCGGCATGTCGTAAATGGCCAAAACATGGGTTTTACGGTCAAATGCATGCCGAACGACATCAGAATGACTTGAAATCACATGAAAACACTATTGTTATTATTCATGAGGTGTACGAGGAGACGACACGTCATTCGGACGCGCGGTTTGCACGACACGACTTAATATGTGTTTTTTAGGTGTTCAACGCGTTTGAAAAGCGTTCGTGAGGTGGTCGAAACCGGCCGAACGACCTCAGAATGTCATGAAATCGGATGACAACAAAGGGTGGGTGAATTGTGAAATTGTCAGCCAGACGACACGTCAATCAGAGGTGTCGTGTGACCTCGATGGCTAAAAACGCACTCGGCGTGTCGTAAATGGGCAAAACATGAGTTTTACGGTCAAATGCATGCCGAACGACATCAAAATAACTTGAAATCACACGAAAACACTCTAGTTTTTATTCGTGAGGTGTACGAGGAGACAGAATGTCATTCGGACGCGCGGTTTGCGCGGCACGACTGAATATGTGTTTTTTAGTTGCTCGACGCGTTTAAAAAGCGTGCGTGTGGTGGTCAAAACCGGCCGAACAACCTCGGAATGTCATGAAATCGGACGACAACAAAGGGTGGGTGAATTGTGAAATTGTCGGCCCGACGACACGTCAATCAGAGGTGTCGTGTGATCGCGCTGGCCAAAAACGCACTCGGCGTGTCGTAAATGGCCAAAACATGGGTTTTACGGTCAAATGCATGCCGAACGACATCAGAATGACTTGAAATCACACGAAAACACCCTAGTTATTATTCCTGAGGTGTACGAGGAGACGACACGTCATTCGGACGCGCGGTTTGCACGACACTGCTGAATATGTGTTTTTTTGGTGTTCGACGCGTTTGAAAAGTGTGCGTGGGGTGGTCGAAACCGGCCGAATGACCTTGGAATGCCATTAAATCAGATGACAACAAAGGGTGTGTTAATTGTGAAATTGTCGGCCAGACAACACGTCAATCGGAGGTGTCGTGTGACCGCGCTGGCCGAAAACGCATTTGGCGTGTCATAAATGGCTAAAACATGAGTTTTACGGTCAAATGCATGTCGAACGACATCAAAATGACTTGAAATCACACGAAAACACCCTAGTTATTATTCGTGAGGTGTACGAGGAGACGACACGTCATTCAGACGCGCAGTTTGCGCAGCACGGCTGAATATGTGTTTTTTAGGTGTTCGACGCGCTTAAAAAACGTGCGTGGGGTGGTCGAAACCGTTCGAACTAGTTCGGAATTCCATGAAATCGGACGACAACAAAGGGTGAGTGAATTGTGAAATATTCGGCCAGACGACACGTCAATTGGAGGTGTCGTGTGACCGTGCTGGCTGAAAACGCACTTCGCGTGTCGTAAATGGCCAAAACATGAGTTTTACTGTCAAATGCATGCCGAACGAAATCAGAATGCCTTGAAATCACACGAAAACACTCTAGTTATTATTCTTGAGGTGTACGAGGAGACAACACGTCATTCGGACGCGCGGTTTGCGCGACACGGCTGAATATGTGTTTTTTAGGTGTTCAGCGCGCTTGAAAAGCGTGCGTGAGGTAGTCGAAACCGGCCGAATGATCTCAGAATGCCCTGAAATCGTACGACAACAAGGGGTGAGTGAATTGTGAAATTGTCGGCCAGACGACACGTCAATCAGATGTGTCGTGTGACCGCGCTGGCCGAAAACGCACTCGGCGTGTCGTAAATGGCCAAAACATGGGTTTTACGGTCAAATGCATGCCGAACGACATCAGAATGACTTGAAATCACACAAAAACAACCTAGTTATTATTCGTGAGGTGTAAGAGGAGACGACACGTCATTCGGACGCGCGGTTTGCGCAGCACGACTGAATATGTGTTTTTTTGGTGTTCGACGCGTTTGAAAAGCGTGCGTGGGGTGGTCGAAACCTGCTGAACGATCTCGGAATGCAATGAAATCGAACAACAACAAAGCGTGAGTGAATTGTGAAATTGTCGGTTAGACGACACGTCAATCGGAGGTGTCGTGCGACCGCGTTGACCAAAAACACACTTGGCATGTCGTAAATGGCCAAAACACGAGTTTTACGGTCAAATGCATGCCGAACGACATCAGAATGACTTGAAATCACACGAAAACACCCTAGTTATTATTCGTGAGTTGTATGAGGAGACGACACATCATTCAGACGCACGGTTTGCACGACACGACTGAATATATGTTTTTAGGTGTTCGACGCGCTTGAAAAGCGTGCATGTGGTGGTCGAAACCGGCCGAACGACCTCGAAATGCCATGAAATCGGACGACAACAAAGGGTGGGTGAATTGTGAAATTGTCGGCCATACGACACATCAATCGGAGGTGTCGTGTGACCCCGCTGGCCGAAAACGCACTCGGCGTGTCGTAAATGGCCAAAAAATGGGTTTTACGGTCAAATGCATGCCGAACGACATTGGAATGACTTGAAATCATACGAAAACACCTTAGTTATTATTCGTGAGGTGTATGAGGAGACGACACGTCATTTGGACGCGTGATTTGTGCGACACGACTGAATATGTGTTTTTGGTGTTCGACGTGTTTGAAAAGCGTGCGTGGGGTGGTTGAAACTGGCCGAACGACCTCAAAATGCCATGAAATCGGACGACAAAAAATGGTGGGTGAATTGTGAAATTGTCGGCCGGACGACACATCAATCAGTGGTGTCGTGTGACCGCGCGACCGAAAACGCACTTGGCGTGTCGTAAATGGCCAAAACATGAGTTTTACGGTCAAATGCCTGCCGAACGACATCAGAATGACTTGAAATCACACGAAAACACCCTATTTATTATTCGTGAGGTGTTCGTGGAGACGACACGTCATTCAGACGCGCGGTTTGTGCGGCACGACTGAATATGTGTTTTTTAGGTGTTCGGCGCGTTTGAAAAGCGTGCGTGGGGTGGTCGAAACCGGCCTAACGACCTCAGAATGCCATGAAATCGGACGACAACAAAGGATGAGTGAATTGTGAAATTGTCGGCCAGACGACACGTCAATCGGAGGTGTTGTGTGACCGCGCTGGCCGAAAACGCACTCGGCGTGTCGTAAATGGCCAAAACATGGGTTTTACGGTCAAATGCATGCCGAACGACATCAGAATGACTTGAAATCACACGAAAACACCCTACTTATTATTCGTGAGGTGTACAAGGAGACGACACATCATTCGGATGCGCGGTTTGCGCGACACAACTGAATATGTGTTTTTAGGTGTTAGGCGTGCTTAAAAAGTGTGCGTGGGGTGGTTGAAACCGGCCGAATGACCTCAGAATGCCATGAAATTGGACGACAACAAAGGGTGGGTGAATTGTGAAATTATCGGCCAGACGACACGTCCATCAGAGGCGTCGTGTGACCGTGCTGACCCAAAACGCACTCCGGACAACCCCCCCGGAGAGCCCCCCTCACCCCCAGGACAGCCCCCCATCCCGGACAGCCCCCCCACCCAACGATCCATGGATCATTTGTGACGGGTACGAGTCAACCCCACCTCAATCCGAGGCACGGTGTGACTGGTATCACTCAAAGTGTCTTACTTTTATTTGAAACTGACAACATTTTAAGTGAAAACAACAACTGACATACGAAAAATCTTCACAAGGCTACACATAGATTCTTGAAATTAAGGGATAAAAACTAAAATATGGTTTATTGGTCATACGTTATTAGAAGAAAATATTCACAAGGCATAGATTGAAACACAATGAGTTATAGTATATATAGAAAAACATGAATTATATTAGGAATGAGTCTCGACATCCCATCATGAACTTGCACCAACACTCATGTTCTAATTCTCAATCACAGGTCGTTCATTCTATACAATAACATACAACATATAAATATCATATAGTGATTTTATATGAAGCCTATGAACACTCAAACATACCATATAACAAATTGGTCAATAAGGCTACACATAGATTCTTAAAAAATAAGTTTCAAAGTGTCATAAAAATACCCCAATGGTGAGGAATACATATAGTGACACCATAGCCCCATGGATCACCTCAATCCCATCCTCAAACAGTGGGTTCTAGGACCAAACCAAAGTCCCTTTGGGAACCCAATACCAAAGACTTAATTGAATATTCATACCCACTACCCAAGATGGGGACTCATCTCACATCACAACCAGGAGAGAAAATTACAATTAGCCACATACCCCCTTATTCTAATTGAAAAATCTATGAAAAACATGTAGGCTATTCTGGTAACCCATCTCATATGTCGAGATTGACCAATGTTTCCCACTAACACATCAGGAACCATTTATACATGGATACATAATCATTAGAGGAATATAAACATCCCATGTGCTTCCTATAACTCATCCTAGGTCTAAGCACATGAGCACTACCATTGTCTATCTTATGGGTATCATGATCCTTGCCACACTACCCAAGTTTTTCTGTTGGTTTTAAGATACTCAACCCAAGACCATGACTAAACATTCCATGTGCTTCCTATAACATGTATGTTTTTTCTCTTGTGTGTATTGATGTTGTGGTTTGAGTGAGGAATGAATTCTAAATTTTGAATACTCTTATGTGTGTTGGTGTTGTGGTTTGAGTGAGGAATAAATTCTAAATTTGGAATACTCTTATGGGTGTTATTGCATTTCCTACAACATTTAGGCGTTTTCTCTTATGGGTGTTATTGCATTTGAATTTCTAAATTTCTAAATTCTAGAATGAATTCTAAATTTTGAATACTTTGGATGGGGATTCTGTATTGGTGTTGTTGCAGGCCTGGAGAGGGGTTGCTGTGTTGTTGCAGGTCTGGAGAGGGGAGAGGGGCCTGCTGTTGTGGAGCTGTGCAATTGTATACCAACGGTTCTGCAATCGTTGGTATATATACTATTATATAAGGCTATACCAACGGTTCTGTAACCGTTGGTATAGATACTATTATATAAGCTATACCAACGGTTTGTTATAACCATTGGTATAGGTTTATACCAACGGTTATAACCAAACCGTTGGTATAGCCTTATGGCTTGGCATAAGGCCTCTATACCAACAATTATAAACCGTTGGTAGAGGTGTCACACACATATACCAACGGTTTACAAACCGTTGGTATTTGTTATACTGTTACACACATATACCAACAGTTTGTAGAAAACCGTTGGTATACCTCCTATTTTGACACCTATACCAACGGTTTTCACAGAACCGTTGGTAAAGTGTAATATTCCAGTAGTGTGATCACCTCAGTTATAATTAAGTGGAATTAAAGAACCTCTACTGGTTAAATCTAAAAATATGCACATCCTTTTGATAGGTGTGGCTGAGTGCCATGTTCTGTTGAGTTTTGTATGACCTTGTCTGAGTTGTGTAATGCTATTGTTGGGAGCACGATTGTGGGTACAAGGTAGGACATAAGAGTTGGTTCCATGAGAAGGGTGTGGTGTGTGCATACAATGAGGTTGTGGGTTAATAGTAGTTTCCATGGGCTCTGTGTGTGAGCAGTACATGGGGTGTGTTGGTATTCCAATCCGAGAGATTGATTGATTGTGTAATGGATGAACTTGTAGGTAGCTGAACTGCCTTTGTTGTGTTGTGGTCGCGGAGCGACGTTGGGCAGTGGGACTACGGTGTGGTTTTGAACTTATATGCAGTGGGACTACATCTTGGAATTGTTGGGCAACGGGGCTACGGAGCTGGGTTGTGAGAGAAGGATGATGTGGTAAAATTTGGAAGAGTGGTTGCTGGCAATGGCTGAACAGGTGTCTAGGAAGATTGAGGGTTTGTACAGTGGGACTGCAGTTTGGTTTTGTTTGTTGTTTTGGTGTGGTTGTGGTTGATAGTTACCCGGTAGTAATGGAACAAATTAAAGTGACCCCCCTTAATTAATAAATGACATGTGGTTAAATGAAAAGGGGTTATGCTTTGGCAGTGGTTGTTGTGTGGTTATGCATATAGGGGTGGCAGCGAAAGTGGTTCTGAGTGGGTTGGATGTTTGTTCGGAAACTCGTAGGTTGGGCTAAGTGTCTGCTGACACACACACACAAATTGTAGTTTCTTGTGATTTCTATACCCACCCCACCCATTGTTGAGCACTATGTGCCGAACACCTCCATTTCATGGGGGAGTGTCTTTGCCAACATCCTGGTGGGAGGATGAATGACTGGTTTGTCACGAACCAGCCCGTGTCGACCCCGAATCGGGCACCCGAACCGATCTGTGACATGACCCGAAGGGCGTTCCCGATCCCCACGGGCTGACAACTAATGCCGGGCATCAACGGAGTACTCAAGGGAACGATTTTGCCCAAATATAACCAAGAACTAAGCAGCGAACAGAAACAGACAACCCAACATACATTTATAAAAAATTGAACTGAACATTATTTATACAAGAAATCGAAAGTACAACTAAACAATAAAACCAACCGACCAAACTTGACGATCAAACTAACACCACATGACCCCACTGGTCACTCTCCAACGCAACGAATACTCGTCGCTCAAAGCGACCGAACTCAAGCTGAAACCCGCACAAGGGCTAAAAACAGAAGAAAACTATAGGCATGAGTATTAAAACTCAGTAGGCTGGCATGATATTCTATTCCCAATGCACATCCTTTAAAATAAAAGAAACATCAATTTCAATTTTGAGATGCAATATATAAAAATATGTTTTCCAAATGAGGTTATATGCTATAAAAATTACCAGATAAACTTACATGTTTTATAAACAAGAATGCTAGTAACAATTTTTTCATAGACGTGCAACTTCAAAATGAAAATAGTTTTCAAGAGGGCTGCTTTAAAGAATGTAAATTTTTAAATAAAACACACACACTGTTGAATTTTTCAACTAAACACACCATATGCCGATGATGAGTACGAAATAGCCAATGAGCACAAGTCATGGGAACCCCCCTAGGCACTAGTTCTCATGCACACGAGCCACTAGTAGGAGAATCATCCTTAAACTAGTGGTCCCCAACATCATCATCATCATAGTTTAGTTAGTGTTATCATCGTCAAACTTGCTACGTGAAGCAGGGACAAAACCTCTCCAGATCACTAGTATACTAGTACACATCCGCCCACCTGATACCCGAGTTTTCCCTTTTTGTTCTCAAACAAGTTACACATCTATAAAATACCATTTGCTCATGAAGATGCCATTTACAAATCATACACACATCAAACAACCCACACACATGTCTCACATTTCTTTCACGGATCAATAAACAACTTAAATTTTCATGAAACAATTTCAAGAAGTATAACGTGTCCTTGCACATAAAATCCATTCAAAAATGCTCTTTTATGGCAAAAAACCCACCAATACCATATCAAACCAGATTTGGCATCCCCATCACCATTTAATAAATCAATTTCATGGACCATAAAATGACCCCAAATGATACAACATGAAATACACATGGAAACCATTTTTAAAAGAAAAATGCCAAACGAACCTTTAAGCATTTCTCAAAACTGAAATTTTCCAAAGGTGCAAATTTCACTTTTAATAAAGAGGTGTATCCCTTAAAACATTCAGATTACATATCCAAAGCACGACCATTTTTATAATGATGCAAAAATGGGTCATTTTCCGGCAACTCGGGCCAAAACATGTTTACCACCAAAAACCCATTTGTTTATAAAACGAAAACTACTTTGTACAGCCATAAAAGGACCCCAAAATACCATTTTTCTTGCTGAAAATTTATTTATAAATCCAAACAAATCATTTTAAATCGCACTAAGCATATAAAAACCAACTGAGTAATTTACCGAACACATGACATATACTTTTAAACAAACTTATTTTAAGCACTTGAAAAGGGATAAAATACTATTTGCATGCCATAAATTTATTCAAGCTATTGAACCATGTTCAAAATAGCATAAACCAAGTGCGTAAGCTAACGAAACATTTAAGTAAGCTAGCAGTGTACACGTTTATAACAAAACAACATTACTTTTTACAAAACAAGGCTTAAGTAACTGTTTTGCACACCAAGAAAATTATTCAAAGGCTGAACAACAATACTAAACATATATATTAGGTGCGAACAACAATAAAATGATGAAACTTAAATGATAAAAGCATGTGCAAGAGATATCCTGAAGGTTTCAGGCGCAGCGAAAACGAAGTTTGGTCGACACCCAACTTTAATTTTGACCATGATTAATGATTATTTCGGGATCAATACGACGATAAACGCTAGTCTCCACAAAATAGAATCAAAGATTTAAATAAAGAAGAGCCCCGAAACCTTTAGAGAGGATCTTGCACATCATGTTTATAATTAATTTAATTAATTTCATAAAGAAAAGAATACCTGGATATTCAGTATTTTCTTCGTTGATGATGTTGATTGTCCGCAATGACCCTTCCAGATTATCTTATTGTGCTTGCAAGGATCCAAATTAGAATCTCTCTAGCGGCGATCCACACGTGCTCCGATGACCTTTGATCGACACCACTCGTTTTTCGGGTGCTAGCGCGGCGAAGCGAGTGTCTTGTGTCCGTCGTTTTTGATCGCTTATTCTTCGACCTTGAAGAACGTCTCTCGTTCTTGAGAGGGGCGGGAAGAGGATTCGAGAGAGAAATTGTTTAGTCTAACAATTCTCAATTCACCGGGCGTGCAGTTCGGTACATGACACAATAAACGTACTGTCTATTTATCGACATGAGGCTTCGGTTACAATATTTAATTGCGTAGCAATTAAATACATTCATAACCTTAGAGAAAACCCATGCTTTTAATAATAATACCACGTCATTATTTATGGTGCACCAACTTGCCCAAAATGGAATTGTAAATAAAATTCCGCGGCACAAAATAGTAGCAGCGTTATTATTATTTTTACTTGTGCCAACTAGTTAAATAATTATTTACCATCTTGCAAATAATTATTTTGTTACCAGACCAACCTTGGTCCGCTCGAACTCCACTTCCATTTATTGAACACCTAAATAAATAAATAAATAATTTATTCTTTTAAATAAATATTTTATTTACAAACTAGTAAATAAATATTTATTAAATTTTCAATAAAATAAATAAAAATATTTTACCCACAATCCAGTGAATAAATATTTATTTAATTTATGCAATCATTTTAACTTGAATAAAATTATTACATTGTTTTGAGAATAATATTTATTCCATTAATTAAATTTAAATAGAATTTAACTGAGACCATAAAAAACACTTAGTGTGTGACCCTTTAAGATTCTTTCTTGTTGGCATTAAGCGAGTTTGCCTAAAGTCCAAGAGTACTGTCTAGCAACGGGTCAAAACAGCCAAGAGAAAGAACTTAAAGTCGCAACAACGTCATCCACATACGAACGCTCACTATGTAATATAATTCTTTTGTATCAATATCTCATCAAACATGTTTCATGATAGAGTCATCAACCTTTGAGCTTGATACTTCATTCTTTGACTATCTTAAATAAACTCGTCGTTACACCATGATCATGAAATTTTGCGCGACGATTCTATTTCAAAGGGATGAGATATCAACTTCCATAAATGGAAGGGACAAATCATTCCTCGACTTATCCATTAATAACATGCCACTCGTGACGCACCCAACGTACCCTACTTTCCGCCAACATATGGTGTGATGATTTTCGTCAGTAAATCAAAGTTCGCGAGTCGTGACACGTATTAATGACAATCTTAATGTCTAAGAACTATTACACACGCTCGCATATAGGAATATTCGATGACACCAAAACACGCAGAATTCTGCTGGCGGGTCTGTTCTCATAATATATCGTCTTGGAGATTACCAAGTACGAATTTCATGAGAGGAAGTCTCATATGCTTATGAGTACTCACACCTGACGATCTGTATATTATGTGTCCCATCATAGTATGTCATCCAACCGTAGAACTATATTTAAGAATATTGTTATATCATTTCAAGCTTCTCATCATAGCGGTGAACTGCTATGACCTTATGAATGCAACAAATACTCTATGACATTATTACATCATAGTCATGCAGAACAATGAAAAATATGTAATAAGATGTTTAATATTTAAATACATTAAATATCCATGTAATCAAAGTACAAATAGTTGGTTCTAGGACACCAACTCTAACAAACTCCCACTTGGACTAGAGCCAACTGCCTACGACTTTCAGTCCGCTAGATCTCACATAATGATCATGTTTCTACTGAGTCAAGACTTTAGTCAAGGGGTCCGCCACATTCTCTTCTGTGGAAATACTGCTCACTGCAACTTCATCTCTCTAAGAAAAATCCATCAATAGATGATACTTCCGAAGTATGTGCTTTGTCCACTGGTGTGACCTTGACTCTTTTACGAGAGCCACCACTGTAGTATTATCACAGTACAATGTGATGAGATTTTTATTGCTAGGTATCACATCCCGCTTCTAGACAAAGCTCCACATTCAAACTGTTTCTTTAGCTGCCTCAGAAGCTGCGATATACTCAGACTATGTTGTAGAATATGCGACCAGACTATACTTTGAGCTCTTCCAACTCACTGCATCTCTATTCAAAGTGAAGATGTATCTCATTTGCGACTTCATGTCATCTTGATCAGTCTGGAAATTAGAATCTGCATATCCTTTGATGACTAGTTCCTCATATCCTCCATAAACCAGGAACATGTCATTAGTACGACTCAGATACTTTGGGATAGTCTTGACTACCATCCAATGACGGTCACCTAAGTCAGCTTGATATCTGTCTACCACACTCAATGTGTATGTGACATCCAGCCTAATACATAGCATGTCATACATGACTGACCCAATCGCTGATGCACATGGAGTTCTTGACATTATCTTTCTTTCCTCATGTGTCTGAGGACACATTTTCTTGGAAAGATGAATGCCATGTGATGTTGGCAGCAATCCCCTCTTGGATTGTTCCATACTGAATCTCTTCAGCATTTTATCACTGCATGTACTTTGACTTAAGCCCATCAATCTCTTGGATCTATCATGATGAATCTTGATCCCAAGAATATATGCTGCCTTGCCCAAGTCCTTCATGAAGAAGCATTGATTCAACTATGCCTTAACAGACTGTAAGACTGATATCTCATTTCCAATAAGTAATATGTCATCCACATACTATTAGGAAGACAACTGCACTCCCACTAAATCGTTTGTAGACACAAAAGTCACATTCATTCTTGATAAAACCAAATTTCGTTGTGGCTTCATCAAAATGAATGTTCCGTGACATGGATGCTTACTTTAATCTATAAATGGATTTCTGCAACTTGCATACCTTATTGGCATCCTTTGGAGTCATAAACCATTCAGGTTGTGTCACGTAGACATCTTCTTGATGGTTTCCATTAAGGAAGACTGCTTTGACATCTATTTTCCAAATCTCATAGTCATGGTAAGCGGCGACCAATAGAATTCTGATGGATTTCAACAATGCAACTGGTGAAAAGGTTTTGTCGTAGTCAATGCCTTGACGCTACTTGAACCTTTTTGAAACCAATCGTGCCTTATAAGTACTGACTTGTCCTTCCATGTCCAGTTTCTTCTTGAATACCCATTTGCAACCAACAGGCTTTACATCAACTGGATGATCTACCAAAATCCAGACTTGGTTTTGGTACATGGAATCCATTTCAGAATTCATGGCTTCTTGCCACTTGGCAACATCTGTGCCACTTACCGCTTCCTTATAGGTTGGAGGATCATTATTATCAACTAATAACGAGTCACCATCCTCGGTAACTAGAAAACCGTACCGTTCTGGTTCTCTAACCTCTCTTGTACTCCTACGCAGTTCTTGTGTCTTTGGAACAATTCTTTCTTTCACGGGGCTTTGTGGAATCTGTTCCTGTACCAACTCTTGTGTACCTTGAGCCTCGACTTCATCGAAGTCTATCTCGCTCCCACTATCTCTTTTGGAGATGTTCTCCCTCTCAAGGAATATGGCGTGTCTTGCCACCATAACCTTTTTGTCTGAGGGGTTGTATAGGTAATATCCCCTTGTTTCATTGGGGTATCTTATAAAGGTTCACTTTGTGCATCGGGGTGCAAGTTTGTTACCTGAAGATGCCTTAACAAAAGCATCACTTTCCCACACATGTAAATTCGATAACATGACTTTCTTTCCACTCCAGAACTCATATGGAATACCATTTATCGATTTAGTTGGTACTTGGTTTAGTATGTGCGCCGCTGTTTGTAACGCATATCCCCAAAAGGATAATGAAAGACTCGCATAACTCATCATTGATTTCACCATAACCATGTCCAATAAGGTTCGGTTCCTCCTTTCTCTCACACCATTCCATTGGGGCGCTTAAAGAGGAGTGAGTTGGGATAAGATCCCAAACTCCTGTAGGTAATCAATGAAGTATTGATTAAGATATTCTTCACCTCGATCTGAGCGGAGTTTCTTAATCTTCTTACCAAGCTAGTTCTCAACTTCATTATTGTATTCTTTGAACTTATCAAAAGAATCCGACTTATACCTCATTAAGTAGATATATCCATATTTACAAAAATCATCACTAAAAGTTATGAAGTATGAGTATCCTCCCCTTGCTTCAACTGGAAATGGTCTACACACATCGGTATGAACCAATTCAAGAAGCTCTTTAGCCTTTTCAACTTTTCCACTAAATTGGGTTTTGATTATTTTTCCTTGTAAACATGCATGACATACGCCAAGTGATTTTAGTTCGAAAGAATCTAAATACCCATCTTGATGTAACTTTGTCAAGCATTTCTCGTTTACATGACCTAGCCGATGATGCCAAAGTTGGGTGTGGTATGAGTCATGTGAAGTATCTTTGTTATCAATTTCCATTACTTGGTTTGTGTAATCCAACACGTAAAGACCGCTGTATAAATGTGTCATTCCAAAACAAATGCTATCTTATAAAAGAAGCAACATTCATTTCCAAACTTGAAAACAACCCATCTGTATCTAATCTGGATACAGAAATAATGTTTTTAGTAACAGACGGCACATAATAACAACTCTTTAATACCAAGATCATCCCAGTTGACAACGTGAGGTGGTAGTCCTCGACAGTTACAACAACAAATCTGGATCCATTGGCTGCTCGTAGATCTACCTCCCCTCGGTCAATCTTTCTGAATCTATGTGGTTCCTGTATTTGGATATATATGTGAGCACCACAAGCTGTATCTAATACCCAATTTGTAGAAACAGATAGATTACATTCGATAACAAACGCACCTGAAGCTCCCCCTTGCTTCTTAGGCTGGGTGAATTTCTTCTTCCAACGGCCTTTCTTGCCACATGCGAAACAAATAGCTTCCTGTTCCCTTGCCTCTTTTTGATCTTCCTTTTCTGGTAAGGGCGTAAAGAAGCTTTGGGCTAAAGCTCTTCACTTTCTATTTCCTCTTATTCACCATAAGGAAAGAAGGCTTTTTGCACTTCATATCTTTGTCGACTTGGTGAATGAGGATAAGAAGATCATATAGAGATTTCTCAATGTTGTTCATATTGAAATTAATAACAAAGTCGGAGAAGCTATGAGGGTGTGATGCAAGAATGAGATTGGTACCCAGTTCTTCAGAGAGTTTAAACCCTATAACCTCCAAGCGCTCAATGTTGCCAATGAGCTTGACTACGTGAGCCTCAACTGTGACACCTTCTCCAAGATTACTCTGAAAGAGTGACTTGGAGATCTCAAATCGTTCTTGTCTTGCTCTCTCATGGTAAAGATCACAGAGGTGCTCGAGCATGCTATAAACACCCATGTTTTCATGAAACATCATGAGCTCACTAGACATTGATGATAACATCAAACATTGAACGTCAACCACGCCGTTCATATGTTTCTCATAGACCAAGAACTCTTCGTCACTCACCTCTTGGGCAGATGGATCAGGTAATGCTGACTCCAGCACGTAAGACTTTCGTTCATGGCGTAGAATAACCTGAAGGCATCTAAACCATTCATGGAAGTTACTGTTGGTGAGGATGTTGTCTTTATTCAGAATTGATTGCAGGGATAGTGTGGTTGAAGAGTTTGTCATTTTATTCTAGAATTAAAAGAGAAGATCATTAGTACTTTCTTTATTAGATTTTATGAGAAATAATAAATTAATTTTATTAAGTCTCCCACTATTTTATCAAGTCCCAATGGCCCTCACCATTGAACTCGGAATATCCAATTTCCATTAATTCTAGTGGCAAAGATCTATATTCCCCTTCGCATAACCCCAACAAGGGTAGGTCAAGCTATTTGAAGGTATTTAGGTAGACATGTCTTTGCCAACTGCAAGCTTGCAATTCTTTGCTAACTTTGGATTTTCTCAACTCTTGCCTCCAATATTACACCAAGTCTAGCTATGACTACCCCTCTTGATGTAATATGGTTAAGTCAACCTGAAACATTTCATAAGAGATTTCTGTATAAAAGTAAGTGTCCCAATAAGGGTTGGTCAAACACATAGTTTTCTTGAGTTTTACCTTTAATCAAGTAACGAAAGGCTTGATTTGACTTAATATTTTATTTGAGGGATTTTTATCTTTTATGCGTGAATTGCTTATCATCATCATCACATGCTTGTTAATATTAAGTGGAACTTATTTAAGTGATTAACCATGTCTTTATAATATTTACACATAAGCTTGATTTATTTTAGTTCCATCTTGCATGTTTGTTTAATTCATTAATTATGTGATCGCGACAACAAATCCATAATGATAAACCATGCAACTGACAGAAATAAAATAAAGAGCACGATTATGAGCTTTTCTAATGGTTAGTTTATCTAGCAGTTGATAAATTAACTCTGAGCTAGGGGAGAAACACCTTGAACATTTTGGATTTGTGTTTACAGCTTTCCACCAGTCCACCTCTGTATCTCTTGAAATTGGTTTCGTCTCAGCTCCAACTTAAACTGTCTCCATTAGCTTGGGAGTTCCATCCATTACATATGCTTTTTTAACTCAAACACAGGTGGGGTAAAAAAGAGGGTTTATATAAAAGAAATCATGAGCACGCATACCCTACATATTAATGATGAGAGATGACTTGCAAGCCAACAATTAATTTAATAAATAAATTAAAAGGAAACTAATCACATACAAAGGTCTTGGTCTAGCTCATGATCACCCACATACATGCAACAAGTTACGTATTTAATAAAACTAGTATTCAATTCTTTAATCGTTCTTGTTTAAGATAAATCACGCTCGAATCAATTAATTATTATCTTTAATTAATCAATCCTTTTATCTTAAACCCTTTTTCTGAATTTCATTGAGATTCACATCCATCATAATTTTAAACAAATAAACTCATTTAAAATTTTATCTGTGCGTAACTTGTACCTTGGAGGCAACTCGGTGAATTCCTGTTCATAACTAACCAATGAGTAGAAATGAACATTAAACAGATGTTAAATTAAACACACACACATATAAAACACTGATCACGTGTTGTGTCCCAGCTTTACGCCTACACTATGGTACACGTCTCAAGGGTTTGTATAATATAATAATAAATTTTAATAAATCTGTGTAATTTGGACGAGTACACGGCGTGTAGTTCCCATTACACGATGTGTACTATTATTCACTGTCCATTCGAAGTATGCGCTCGGGGATACGACGTGTATATGTACTTTAGAAATCCTCGGAGTACACGACATGTCTAGTGGGCCACACGCCGTGTAGTATCCGCGTTACACAGTCTCCAGCCGGGCAAGCTGTGTACATGGTACACAGTCCAACCCTAACCCGAAGGGACTACACGCCGTGTCCAGTGGGCCACATGACGTGTAATCCGAAAACCGTGTGCCACCTGTTCCTGGTCAACACACAGAGTCTTTAAGACTTAGACAAACTCCAATGACACGGCTTGGTTTGGCGGACCAGTCTTGATGCATTGAACCTTGATACATGCACACCGTGTATTCTGGTGTTATACGGCCAGGAACCTTTGGCACCTCCGAATGAGATCCTATGTTTTATTTTAATTAAAATTAAAAGAAAAGATCGTTTATATAAGGTGAACGAGAAACATAAGAGGAGGAACAGATCTCGAGATTCAGATTTGCAGAATGATTAACTTGAATTGACAAACTAAATTATTAAACCGTAAATCATCAATGAATTATTTAAATAATTATAAACTATGATGTAGCCTGACTCTGATACCACTTGAAGGTTCCGGGCGTTGCAGAAGCGCGGTTGGGTTGACACCCAACTTTAATTTCTACCATGATCAATAATTATTTCGGGATCAATACGATGATAAACGCCCGTCCACAGAATAAAATCAAAGATTTAGATAAAGAGTGAAGATGCTTGAAATCTTTAGAGAGAATCTTGCACATCATGTTTATAATTAATTTAATTAATTTCATAAAGAAAAGAATACTTGGATCTTTGATATTTTGTTCGTTGATGATGTTGATTGTCTGGAATGACCTTTCCGGATTATCTCGTTGCGCATGTGAGGATCCAAACTAGAATCCCTCTAGCGGTGATCCACATGTGCTCCGATGGCCTCCGATCGACACCACTCGTTCTCCGGGTGCTAGCGCGGTGAAATGAGTGTCTTGTGTCAGTCATTCTTGATCGCTCGTTCTTCGGCCTTGAAGAACGCCTCTCGTTCTTGAGAGGGGCGGAAAGAGGATTTGAGAGAGAGATTGTTTAACCCCACAATTCTCAGTTCACCGGGCGTGTAGTTCGGTACATGGCACAATAGACATACATGTCTATTTATCAACATGAGGTTTCAATTACAATATTTAATTGCGTAACAATTAAATACATTCATAACCTTAGAGAAAACTCATGTTTTTAATAATAATACCGCATCATTATTTATGGTGCGCCAACTTGTGCAAAATGGAATTAGAAATAAAATTCCACGTCACAAAATAATAGCAGTATTATTATTATTTTAACTCATGCCAACTAGTTAAATAGTTATTTACCGTCTTGCAAATAATTATTTTATTACCGGACCGACCTTGGTCCGCTCGAACTCGACTTCCATTTATTGAACACCCAAATAAATAAATAAATAATTTATTCTCTTAAATAAATATTTTATTTACAAACTAGTAAATAAATATTTATTAAATGTTCAATAAAATAAATAAATATATTTTACCCACAATTCAGTGAATAAATATTTATTTAATTTATGCAATCATTTTAACCTGAATAAAATTATTCCACTGTCTTGAGAATAATATTTATTCTATTAATTACATTCAAATAGAATTTAACCGTGACCACCATAAACACTTAGTGTGTGACCCTCTAGGATTCTTTTTCATTGACATTGAACGAGTTTTCCTAAAGTCCAAGAGTACTGTCTAGCAACGAGTCATGACACCCGGGAGAAGAACTTAAAGTCGCAACAACGACATCCACATACGAACGCTCACTGTGTAATATAATCCCTTTTTCTCAATATCTCATCAAGCAGGTTTCATGATAGCGTCATCAACCATTGTGCTTGATATGTCGTTCTTTGACTACCTGAAATAAACTCATCGTTACACCATGACCATGAAATTTCGCACGACAGTTCTATTTTAATCAAACGGGCGAGATATCAACTTCCATAAATGAAAGAGAGAAATCTTTCCTTGACTTATCCATTAATAACATGCCACTCGTGACGTACCCAATATACCCTACTTCCCACCAACATATGACGTGCCTGTTTTTGTCAGTAAATCAAAGTGCGCAAGTCACGACACATATTAATGATAATCTTAAAGTCTAAGGAATATTACACATACTCGCAGATAGGAATATCCGATGACACCAAAACATGCGGAATTCCTACTAGCGGGCCCGTTCTCATAATCTCTCATCTTGGAGATTACCAAGTACGAACTTCACTAGAGGAAGTCTCATATGCTTACGAGTACTCACACCTGACGGTCTGTATACTATGTGTCCCATCATAGTATGTCATCCAATCGCAGAACTATATTTAAGAATATTGTTATAGCATTTCAAGGTTCTCATCATAGCGGGGAACTGCCATGACCTTATCAATGCAACAAATACTCTAGGACATTATTACATCATAGTCATGCAGAACAATAAAAAATATGTAATAAGATGTTTAATATTTAAATACATTAAATATCCATGTAATCAAAGTACAAATAGTTGGTTCTAGGACACCGACTCTAACATATCCTACCTTAAAACCATGGTAGAAAAGAACCGCACACTCGATATCACCCGCCGCGGTTACCAACACTCTAGATCTATGAAGACCAGTCTTGAACGAACCAAAACCCCATAAAAAATCAATGGATAATATAACCCTAGGTCGGGCATGACCATGGGAGAAGAGGAAACCAAAATAAAGTGGAAGGAGAAGGAAGTAGGTGGAGAAAGGAGAAGGAATCTCATATTGGAAACTAGAGAACTCTTCATCTTCCCTTAGATCTACACCCTAGAGGAAAGGAAATGACTTGGAACTTCTTGGAGAGGCTCCTTATGTCTGGATGAACCAGAGAAAGAATATTTGAGGGGAAAAGAGAAAAAATGAATGATTAATGAAAGAAACAAATTACCTTACCAAATCTGGATGATTTGAGAAGCCTTGAGAAAATTTTCCCTAATCCACGACTAAGATGAGCTCCAAAGAGGGAAAATTGAACTTGGGGGTGAA
Source organism: Viscum album (assembly GCA_963277665.1). NCBI lineage: Eukaryota > Viridiplantae > Streptophyta > Magnoliopsida > Santalales > Viscaceae > Viscum > Viscum album. Next base: position 945,688,278 of record OY728129.1, read on the forward strand.
TGTGTGGTTCTTGGGCTCGAGTGAGAGGTGGAATCACCGAAAAATATAAAAAAATGAATAATATATAAAAGAAACAAATAATTTTTTTAAAAACTGTAAATGAGCTCATGGGCTGGCCCAATACCTGAATAAATAACCCAAATTCACCATGGTTATGAATTCTTAAGGGGGTCCAAAAGGATATGGTGGTTTGAATAGGTCAGGGGAGGCCAAGTGGAAGTGGAATGAGTGAAAAATGTTGAAAAACAAAGAAGTTATAAAAGAAACAAATTTTGTTTTTAAATATGGAAATGAGCTCACGGTTGACCCAAATATTGAAGTAACGACCTTTTTCTCAAAAAACTCACAAACAAGCTATGAGACACCCATGATAGGATGATTAGACATAGATGACAGTTCAAAACTCAATATTCATCTCACCCAAAACCCAAGAAAAGGATCAAGATTTCCAACGAAGCAGATCAAAACCAAGACATGAAAAAAAACCAGGTGTGACAATTCTCCCCTCTATTAAAGTTTTCCGCACTCAGAAAGCCACAACACATTCCAGCTGATTAATCAATACCTAAGGATTCCTTATCAATATGGTCCATCCTCTGAAGCCAATGACACCTCCACCATTAATGGAACTTAAGCCTCTTACCTCAACCAAAACACCAACTCCTAACCACTTCTCGAGAATCAACTGAAAGATCGAGTCACTACCTTCTCAACCAAACCAAGAACCAGATTATTGGGCTTTCTCCCAATGAACCCAACGATCACCCAAACCAAAAAGCACTCACAAAAACCAAAGATTCCAAGGGAGTCTGGAATGGACTCTCCACCATTAAGAAACAACTAGCACTCGACAAATTCTTAGGAGGAAACTCTACGAGCCCCGTGGTGGTTCTCCCCACCATTAAGAACCAACAATCAATGACCAAACGAGAATTCAACATGAACTAGGAACGAGTATCTCCCACACAGGCCCACTGAAACTCTCCCACAACAACCTACCAACCCATGTTAAGAGGAACACAACATGAACATTTAAACCCCCCTCCTGAATGGAGGGGACAAGAACTGGGCCAACACTCTCTGCACGGATCCAAACCACCACCACTTAGGGCGGGGAGGGAAGGGGACCCAATCATTGGGCCACTAAAACCACAAAAGAAACAAAGGAACTACCTCACTACAATGGTAGTGTGGCACGAGCTTTAGCAATACTACCCACAATTTTGTGACTCTTGACTACACTCCAATTTCACTTTGAGACCTATGGCTATAGCTCTGATGGATGAAACATCTCCTGCCGTGCAGTCAGGTTTTGATAATCCCTAACTTGAACTCTTCCCCTTAGTTCCACACGGTGACACATAACACTCTCGGGCCAAAACAACAGATCAAGGGACACCATGAAACTCTCTTCCTCAAACAACACACTTCTACCCAAAGAGGAACTTGGAGATACACAACACTATTTTCTCTCACTCCGAATGAGGAGCAGAATGGACAAGGTACATGGAGAAACACATCAACCTCACCGAGCACAACTACCCCAACTGAGAGGGACACCATAATATAAAGACACTTTAAATCGAGTTCAAAAAGCTCTCAATTCCAACAAACGGGCTGAGAGATCATTCAAAGAGGTGGATTTAACATTTGGAATGAATCCTTAGGTTGATCACCTGGAAATCTTGCCAACGGAGAACCATCAGTGGCCACATCACAACATCCAACACATATTTAAAAACTCACAGAACATTGCTCCAAAACCAAGCCACCAAAGAGATCCTATATCAAGACCCAACAAGAGTATGACTTCCATATCACAAGGAAGCATACCGAATAAACAACACTTCTAAGATATAGGAAAAACCAGCCACATAACCATCAATTTATAACAAACACTACAATTTTTCAGCTTAAAACACTTTTGAAAAACAAACCAACTTGGTGGATTTTTGCATTCACTAATGGTGTTTCATTAAGTCTCACTCATATGCACATTTCCGTGCCACCTTGGGCACCCAACCACCATGCCATACTGGCCATTCATCCATATATTCATAAAACCATGCATGTGAGCACCCATGAAAACACCAAGGCTAAATTAGAACAACCATCACTCCAAAAAGAATCACGTACCTTCCAAAGACACATTAACCACCAAATCAAAAACCATTTTTCAAATTTTACAAAACAAACCACAATTCATCAAGAACCATTTGATTAAAAACCCAATCCATTTCATTTAATAGAACTTCAAAAAACAACCATTCTATTCCAAACAACCCTTTCCCATTTTCAAAAATTCAACAAGGTCTCTTTTAATAATCCGACAACCGCAAAGGTCAAAACCCCTTTGCAGAAAAACACCAGCTGCTCAAAACCAAATTTCTAAGACCAATTCATCAGATTCAAACACTTTTCAACAGCCCAAAACACCCCATTTAAAACAAAGTTGAGAATCAATTTAAAATAATCCAAGCTTTTCAAACATTTCATTTCAAGAAACCATAAGTTTAGATTACAGAAATTCAATCTCGTTAAATCATTTCCTCTTTATCCCCAAGATTTGTTTCACAAAACCCAACATTCCAAAAACCTTTCTCATATTAAATTTTGAAAACCCATTTTCCACTTTTCAACAATCAACCATTCCTTTAAAACCCATTTTCACATTTCTCACACAAGGATTTTCCAAAAAAAATTCTGAATTCAAGAAAAGTCCAAGAGGCCAACAAAAGAGAACTAGTATCGGTGGGTGACTTGACCATATGGTTGACAACCATATGTCAAACACACCACCAACATAGAGAGCCTTATTAGGACCATGCCCTGACTCCACATGGCTTCCAGGCCCCGTGAGCTCACAAAGACCATTAGTCCAACTCCCATTATTGTATCTCAATACCAAACAATCAATAAGAACCAAATACACTAATAAAACCAGACTTCCCATGGATACTCGAGGGTCGGAACGAGCAAGAGTTTGCGACGCTCTTCCCGAACCTACCCCTCAAGTCTCGTCAATCCTACTCCATCTAACTTGACATCCCCAAATAACAAAGTGCGCTCTAAAAAGAACGGTCCGCTAGGAGCCAACCCGCTCTGATACCATTTTGTTACGAAACAGCCCGGATCGACCCCGAACTGGGCACCTGAACTGATTTGTGGCATGACCCGAAGGGTGTTCCCGATCCCCACGGGTTGGTAACTAGTGCCAGGCATCAACATAGTACTCAAGGGAACGATTTCGACCAAATATAATCAAGAACTAAGCAACGGAAAGAAACAGACGACCCGACATACATTTATATAAAATTGAACTGAACATTATTTATACAAGAAACTGAAAGTACAACTAAACAATACAACCAACCAACCAAACCTGATGACCAAACTAACACCGTGTGACCCCACTGGTCACTCTCCAACACAACAAATACTCGTCACCCAAAGCAACCAAACTCAAGCTGAAACCCACACAAGGGCTAAAAACAGAGGAAAACTACAGGCGTGAGTATTAACACTCAGTAGGTTAGCCCAATATTTTATTCCCAATGCACATCCTTTAAAATAAAAGAAATGTCAATTTCAAGTTTGAGATACAATATATAAAAATATGTTTTACAAATGAGGTTTCATGCTATAAAAATTACCAGACAAAAGCTTGCAAGTTTTATAAACAATAATACTAGTAAAACACACGTTGCTGAATTTACCAACTAAACACACAATATGTCGATTGTGAGTACAAAATAGCCAATGAGGACAAGTCACGGGAACTCCCTAGGAACTAGTTCATTGTGGGCACCAGGTACCACGTATCTCGGTGTAAAAGTAACCATAACAAATATCTGTTCTCGTGCACACAAACCACTAGTAGGAGAATCATCCATAACTTAGTGGTCCCCAACATCATCATCATCATCATCATAGTTTAGTTAGTGTTGTCATCGTCAAACTTGCTACATGAAACAGGAACAAAATCTCTCCAGATCATTAGCATACTAGTACATATCCACCCACCTAGATACCCAAGTTTTCCTTTTTTGTGCTCAAACAAATTACACATATGTAAAATACCATTTGCTCATAAAGATGCCATTTACACATCATACACATATCAAACATCACACACATATGTCTAACATTTCTTTCACGAATCAATAAACAATCGAAATTTTCATGAAACAATTTCAAGAAGTATAACAAGACATTGTACATAAAATCCATTAAAAAAATACTATTCTAAGGCAAAAAATCCACCAATACCATATCAAACTAGATTTGGTAGCCCCAAAACCATTTAATAAATCAATTTCATGGATCATAAAATGACCCCAAATGACACAACATGAAATACACATGGAAACCATTTTTACAAGAAAAATGCCAAACACGCCTTTAAGCATTTCTCAAAACTAAAATTTTCCTAAAGTACAAATTTCACTTTTAATAAAGAGGTGTATACACACCATTTACAACAGAAAACCACTTTCATAAATCCCTTAAAACATTCAGATTACACATCCAAAACACAACCATTTTTATAAGAATGCCATTTTTCAGCAACTCGGGTCAAAACATGTTTACCACCAAAAACCCATTTGTTTATAAAACAAAAACTATTTTGTACAACCATAAAAGGACCCCAAAATACCATTTTTAATGCTGTAAATGTATTTATAAATCCAAACAAATCATTTTAAATCACACTAAGCACATAAAAGCCAACCAGACAATTTGCCAAACACATGACATGCACTTTTAAACGAACAACTTATTTTAAGCACTTGAAAAGAGATAAAATACCATTTGCATGCCATAAATTTATTCAATCTACTGAACCATGATCAAAATACCATAAACTAGGTGCGTAAGTAAAGATAACATTGAAGTAATCAAGCGGTGTACACATTTATAACAAAACAACACTACTTTTCACAAAATAAGGCTTAAACAACCCTTTTGCACACTAAGAAAATTATCTAAAGGATGAACACCAATACTAAACATATATATCAGGTGCAAAAAACAATAAAATGATGAAACTTAAATGATAAAGGTACGTGCAAGGAATATCCTACCCCAAAACCATGGTGGAAAGGAACTGCATGCCTGATATTACCCGCTGCGGTTCCCAACACTCTAGATCTATAAAGACCAGCCCTAAACGATCCAAAATCCCATAAAAAATCATGGGATAACATAACCTTAGGTCGTGCATGACCAGGGGATAAGAGGAAACCAAAATAAAGTGGAAGGAGAAGAAAGATGGTGGAGAAAGGAGAAGAAATCTCACATTGGAAACTAGAAAACTCTTCATCTTCTCTTAGATCTACACCCTTAGAGGAAAGAGAATGACTTGGAACTTCTTGGAGAGACTCCTTATGTCTGGATTAACTAATGAAAGAATATTTGAGGGGAAAAGAGAAAAAATGAATGATTCATGAAAGAAACAAATCATCTTACTAAATGTGGACAATTTGAGAATCCTTGAGAAATTTAGCCCTAATACACGACAAAAATGAGCTCCAAAGAGGGAAAATGGAACTTGGGGGTGCTGCTAGGGTTCTTGAGCTCGAGTCAGAGGTGGAATCCCTGAAAAATATAAAAAAATGAATAAGATATAAAAAAACAAATTATTTTTTTAAAACTGGAAATGAACTCACGGGTTGACCCAATACCTGAATAAATAACCCAAAGCCACCATGATTATGAATTCCTAAGGGGGTCCAAAAGGATATAGTGGTTTGAATAGGTCAGGGGAGGCCAAGTGGAAGTGGAATGAGTGAAAAATGTTGAAAAATGAAAAAGTTATAAAAGAAACAAATTTTGTTTTTAAATATGGAAATGAGCTCACGGTTGACACAAATCTTGAAGTAACAATCCATTTCTCCAAAAACTCCCCAAAAATCTATGGGGCACCCATGATAGGATGATTAGACATAGATGACAGTTTAAAACTCAACATTCATCTCGCCCAAAACCCAAGAAAAGGATCAAGATTTCCAACAAACCAGATCAAAACTAAGACATGAAAAAACCGGGTGTGACATGGTTACTGACTTTCTTCCTCGCATCCTCTTCTAGGTTCTTACCGCTCGAGCATATCCAGGTAGACTATAATGTATTGAGGCTTACCATAGTCCAAGATTCTTCGGGTGAGGTTTTGTTGTAGATGAGAGGCCTAGGTGTTTGTAGGCTAGGTTTGTTTTCCCAAGTGTCTTCGGGATGAGGCACATGTGTTTTCGGGCGAGAGGTGTGGTTGTTGTGGCCCAAGTGTCTGCGGGTGGGATTGTGTGTGGTTTGAGGCCCACGTGTGTGCGGGTAGGTTGTGGCAGTAAGACTGCGTATGAGAAGAGTGGTAGCGTCAAGACATTAGCTATTAGGAATGAGCAGCTGACCAGTGAGAAAATGGTGCAGGGTACCCAAATATCGATGTGCTTATACTATTACTTTACTTGACTTGCGTTATTTGATGAGTGTGCCTTGGTGAGGCTGGGTTGGTTAGTATTCCTTGGTAGGTGCTTTGAGGTTCTACTGTTTTCTCACAGCGACATTAGTATGTTCCCTCACCCGTGCATGAGTGACTTTAGATTTTCCTACTGGGTATACTTGTATACTCACTCTACGCATATAAAAATGTTTTCAGGTTTCCAGGAGGACTTTGAGGACCTGCTGGACTTTACTAGCTCGGGTGTCGGGATTAGTTGCTGTTGCTGCTTAGTCTCTTTTCTTTTGGTACTTTACTTTGGAGTTTTGTTGTACCTTGCATCATCTTTACTTTTGAACATGCATGTGGGAAAATGTTTTTGGTTTTACTTTTACTTTTGGTATTTGGAGTTGCTTGATATTTACCATCTTATCTCTCGATCTTGTTCTATAAAAATGGTAATGCCTTCCATATTACGTGAGTTTCCATACCATTGGTGCTAGTCATCACTCCAGGGCCTATTGAAGGCGGGACTCGGGGGTCATTATCTCTCATTCAACATGAAAGAAGAGCCTGATAGTTTGTTGTTCCTTCCTTCATCTTGGAGAAGGCGGGTCGTGACAAAATGGTATCAAAGGGAGGTTTTGAGAGTTTGAGAGATAGGATGAAGTTCGGAGTTAGACACAGTGAGGATTGCATGGGGTGGTAGGGCAACGATGTTAGACAATCTTGGTGCGTGAGATAGGTCAAGGAAGACCGGCTAGGATACAGGATTTTAGGTGTCCTCGTGATCCGATGCAAGGAATCTGGTCCTACTAAACGACTAAGTAAGGCTACACTGATTGCACGGTAGAGACCCTAGGAAAGGTACATGCATCATAATGACTCGTATTCGTGTGTGTTTTAGGAATTTAAAATAAATGGAGAGTTAAAACCAATTTAAAAGAAATTTTCCACACTACTCGGGCTTAGAAGTTTCTTGTTTACTTTTTCAGTTATAGCAGACGTTGACCCCTGTGTGGTACGAGCAGTTGAGGCCCGACAGGTTGACCCGATTGATCAGCGGAGGACCGATCTAGAGGAGGATGACCAGTGGCAGAAGACACTTCGTGCCTTCCAGCGGCAGACTATGGGGAAGTACGAGAGCAGCGTCTCAGACATGGAAATAAAGAGTTGGCTCGGGCAGCTGGTGATCGCTTTCAGCTTGATCCGGGCTCCGACAGAGTACTGAGTTCCTCTGGAGGTAATCCAGACAAGGGGAGCAGTGCGTTGGTGGTGGATGCTTTACCTCGGGGAGAGGAAGGAAACTGAGGTTTTGTGGTTTGACTTTGAGAAGGAGTTCCGGGCAGAATTTTTTTCTTCCATGATGAAGGTTGAGAAGAGGGAGGAGCTACACTCCTTCCACCAGAGGAGTATGTCGGTGAAGTAACTGGGGATCTAGTTCAAGGATCTCCTACGATTTGCACCAGATCTCTTCCCGGATGAGGAGTCTCGAGCAAGACACTTAGAGGAGGCACTCCGACCTTCTCTCCAGTATATTGTTACTCCTTTCACTCTACCAACATACTTAGAGGTTCAAAAGAAGGTCGAAGTAGTGGAAAAGATGCACTCACTGGGAGGTGTGTCGCGAGAGGAGAGTTAGCCGAGTTCGTAAAAGGGGAAAGCCGTCAGTAGCAGTTCTACGGCGTCAGGGCCTTCCAGGTTTCGGCCAGTGGGGAGTAGACTCCACAGTTCCTGTTTCAATCTCCTGGTCCTCACCCTTTCCCCATGGGCTCGGGACTGAGGTGTTTTTTCTGTGGAGGTCGTGTGCATCTTCAAAATCAGTGCCCAGTTTGAGCGCCGTACGATGGGGGTGGACAGGTTCAACGCCCACCTCAGCAACAACAGTTACCAGTCATGCCCTTCCAGCAGCAGGGGCAGTGAGCTCCCGCTCCACCGAGGGTAGACAGTGGTGGGGGAGGTTGACCTCAGGGTGCTCCTCAGGGAGCTCGACCAGGGCATGGTTGGGGAGGCGGTCGACAATAGAGAGGTAGAGGAGCTGAGCGTGAGCAGTTACATGTCGTAGAGGTAGTAGTTGCAGCAGGGCCAGCAGTTGTTCGAGGTACGGTTAGTCTGTTTAGTACTTTTGCGTGTGCTTTGTTTGATTTATGAGCCTCACACTCATTTGTTACACCCGGTCTAGCCCATGCTCCGAGACTAGACGTAGAGAGACTTCCCATGCTCATGGTGTTGAGTACGCCAGTTGGAGGTTAGAACAATATTTTTGATGTTTGTCGAGGATGTAGACTGATGTTGGGGCCACACCAGTCCAGTAAGGATCTTCTTCTGCTACAAATGCAACCATACAATGTCATCATAGGCATTGACTGATTGTTTTCTATGCATGCTGTTATCGACTGTTTCCAGAGAAGTTTCATGTTCTCAGATAAGGGCGGCCAATGCGTAGCTTTCGTTGGAGAGCAGAGTTGTCAAGAGGGCAGCCGGCATGTGGAGCCTCTTCTTTCCTTATTAGCCGAGCTGTTAGTGAAATCCGCAGATACATAGATAATGGAAGTTTTATGGGTTGTCAGTGAGTTCCTGGATGTCTTCCCTGAAGTGGTTGTGATTGTACCCCCTCGACGTGACGTTGAGTTCAGGATAGACTTGCAACCCAGTGCCCATCCAATTTTGATGGATCCATATCAAATGACACCTTCTGAGTTGCAAGAGTTACAATTTCAGGTTGACGACCCGATGAAGAAAGGTTTTATCCAGCCAAGTGTGTCACCGTGGGGTGCTCCGGTCTTGTCTGTGAAGGAGGACAGTGGCTTAAGATTGTACACAGACTATCAGAGGCTGAATCAGGTGACAATCAAGAACCGTTACCCCTTCCAAAGTTTGACGACCTTTTTGACCAGTTAAAGGGGCATGTTGGTTCTCTAAGACCGACCTGCAGTTTGGATATCACCAGTTGAGGGTAAATGATGGTAACATCCCGAAGACTGCTTTCAGGTGCAGGTATGAGCACTTCGAGTTCGTGGTCATGCTCTTCAGTGTCATGAATGCACCGACCATGTTCATGGGGCTCATGAACTCTATTTTCCGTGAGTACCTAGACCGGTTCGTCGTCGTGTTCATCGACGACATCCAGATCTACTCAAGGTCAGAGGAGGAGCACGTCAGACATCTGAGCACTGTCTTGGAGGTCCTCCGACACCACCATCTCTATGGAAAGTTGTCGAAGTATATGTTTTGGATTTGAGAGGTGCACTTCCTCGGACACGTGGTGTCTCGACAAGGGATATCAGTGGACCCGTCAAAGGTTGAAGCAGTTGTTTCTTGGGCAAGACCCAATTATGTGGAGGAGGATCATAGTTTCTTGGGCCTGACAGGCTATTACCATAGGTTCGTACCCGAATTCTCTCGAGTTGCATCTCCATTGACAGCTTTGACTAGAAAGGACCAGAGCTTCGTGTGGAGTGAGCAGTGTCTGGCAGCTTTCAGCTATCTGAAGGAGAAGCTGGTTAATGTCCTAGTGCTTAGATTTCCAGAAGGGGTGATGTTCGAGGTGTTTTGTGATGCTTCCGACCTAGGCTTGGGATGTATGTTGATGCAACAACAATGAGTAATCTCCTATGGGTTTAGACAATTACGGCCTCACAAACTTAATTATGCCACCCATGATCTAGAGGTTGCATCGCTCGTGTTCGCACTGAAGTTGTGGCGAAATTACCTCATTGGGGAGCGCTTTGTGGTTTTCACGGATCACAAGAGCTTGAGGTATATCTTTTCCCAACGAGACCTGAACTTGCGGCTGTGAAGGTGGATGAAGTTTCTTTAGGATTACGACTTCGAAATCTCTTACACCTTAGGGAAGCGGAACGTGGTGGCTGATGCCTTGAGCAAGAAGTCGCAGAATGAGGTAGTTCGGGAATCCATGGATGCTTGGAAGGCAATGGAGGAGTTGGCCGCTTGCACTTGGACGCTGGGGAGAACAGTGGCAGGGACTACCTGTTTCAGATGACAGTGCAGTCTTTATTGATGCGGTGGGTAGAGGAGTCTCAGTGGGGAGACTCAGAGGTTGAAGTGATGCGTGATCGTATTGTCCAGGGTGATGCTCCAGAGGGGTGGTCAGAGGATAGCCAGAATTAGATGTTGTTCTGTGGGAAGCTGTTTGTCCCAGTGACAATGCACAAGGGAGTTCTCTGTGAGTTCCATAGCTCACCCCTAATGGTGCATCCGAGAGTCTCTAATATGTACCGATGCCTGAGGGAATAGTTTTGGTGGCTCGTGGTGAAGCGGGCAGTGACAGAGGTTGTGGAAAGATGCCTAGTGTGTCAGTAGGTGAAAACTGAGCATCGTGTTCCCAGAAGTCTGTTGCAGCCCTTGGATATTTCCGAGTGGTAGTGGGATGACATCTCGATGGATTTCGTCACAGGTTTACCCAGAGCTCATGGAGGATGCGATGCCCTTTGGGTAGTAGTGAATCGGTTGAAGTGATGCATGATCGCGTTGTCCAGGGTGATGCTCCGAAGGGGTGGTCGGAGGATTGTCAAAATCAGATGTTGTTTCGTGAGAAGATGTTTGTCCTAGTGACAATGCATGAGAGAGTTCTCTGTGAGTTCCATAGCTCACCCCTGGCGGTGCATCCAGGAGTCTCTAAGATGTACTGAGGCCCGAGAGAACAATTTTGGTGGCCCTGTGTGAAGCGGGCCATGACAGAGTTTGTGGCAAGATGCCTAGTGTGTCAGCAGGTGAAGGCCGAACATCGTGTTCCCAGCGGTCTGTTGCAGCCCTTGGATGTTTTCGAGTGGAAGTGAGATGAAATCTCGATGGATTTCATCACAGGTTTATCGAGAGATCAGGGAGGATGTGATGCCCTTTGGGTAGTAGTGGAGCAGTTGACAAAGTCAGATCACTTCTTGGCGATCAAGGAGTCAAGCGCAGTGGATGTCTTAGCGCAGAGGTACGTAGGTGAAGTGGTTCATCTCCATGGAGTTCCAAGATCCATTGTCTCAGATCAAGATACACGTTTCATGTCACAAGTTTGGAAGGGATTGCAGCATGCCTTTGGCACCTAGTTACGCTTTATCACTTCTTTCCACCCTCAGACAAATAAACAAACAGAGAGGACCATCTAGATGTTAGAGGATATGTTGCGAGCGTGTGTCTTGGACTTCGGAGGATCGTGGGTATGACACTTGCACCTGATAGAGTTTTCTTACAAGAATATCTATCACTCTACCATTGGCATGAAAACGTTCAAAGCCTTGTACGGAAGACCATGTCGTTCACCCGTGTGCTGGACAAAGGTAGGGGAAGCAACCCTTCTTTGACCAGAGGTAGTGCAGATCACAATCGAGAAGGTTCAGCTTGTGCATGAGAGGATGAAGGCGACTCAGGACCGACAAAAGTCATATGCCGATTATATGAGGCCTTTAGAGTTTGAGGTTGGGACCACGTGTTCTTAAAGGTCTCCCCTCGGCGTGGACAACAAATGTTTGGCAGAGGAAACAAGATTTCTCCCAAGTTCATCGGACCTTTCGAGGTGTTGGGACGAGTTGGTGATGTGGCATATCGACTGGCATTGTCACCACAGTTGGAGAGGATCTACGACGTCTTCCATGTCTCTCAGCTCCGTCGGTATCTACACGATGACTCCCACGTCCTTGACTGGGGAATGTTAAATATTGAGGGTGACACGACATTCGTGGAGCGACTGGTAAGGATCGAGGATCATGAGGAAAATTACTGCATGGACGTACCATTCCTTTGGTTCGTGTGTCATGGATGCATGGTGGCCTCGAGGAGAGTACTTGGGAACGAGAGGCACAAATGCGTGCCCAGTACCCAAAGTTGTTTTGAGTTTCTCTTCTATTTTTCCTTGTACCTTTCTCTTGATGTAATGTTTGACCTCGCTTGCTGTATGATAAGTTGTTTCCCTGTTCTCTGATTTTTGTGTGAAAAGTCCTGACTATGGAGAGGGGAAGACCTGATCCCTAATCAAGACGCATTAATGTGGATGCGATTAAACCTGTGCGGGCAAGACAGTGCCACCCAAAGTGGATAATATCTCGACATGGATGAAAGAGCTCCATAATCCATGTGCCTGGATGGTGTGACCTTTGGTGTTTGTGCGGTTGATTGGGGCAGTGGAGCGGTAGTGTTTCTACAGTTGTTCGGGAGATAGATGACAAAGAGGTGTTCTAGGTTGTTGAGGGTTTTCATTCCATCCTTAAAGACAACACAAGGTGGTTTACTCCTAAGAGGTATCTTAAGGGATGGTTGTTTGGACCTCTTTTCTTATGGGATAGTTTTGAAATGATCGGGGATGAGAATAGTTTGAGAGGTATCTGATGCAATAGTCAAGATTTTCCCAAGCCCTTCCTTTGTGAAAATCCAGTGTTTAGGGTGTTCTGGGAGGCAACAATGACTCATTTCAAAAGTTTTCCAAATACCCAGTTTTCCGTCGGCATGTCAGTGCACCGATGACTTAGGGGCATCGACATCAGTGAGTCAAGTGTGTCAATATCGGTGAATCGAGGGCGTCGACATCGGTGAGTCAAGGGTGTCAGCATCAATGAGTCGAGGGATTTAGTGTTGGTAGGTCAGAGCGTTGGTAGGTTGAAGCGTCGGTAGGTCGTTGTGTCGGTAGGCTGTGGCGTTGGTAGGTCGCATTGGTAGCTCACCCGTCGGTGGCTCAGCGTCGGTGACTCACCCATCGGTGGCTCATTTTCAGTTTTTCCCAGTTTTTTCAGTTTCGCCCCTGTTACGTGTTTCTCTCCGCAAAATGGTAACCTATCAACTCACAACAGTACACTGGGCTGTCTCCACTGTTTTTGAGGGTAATTATTAAATTCCCCATATCTCGTAACGTTCCACCAGCCTTGTAACCGCCAAGCCGCGTGGTCAAATAACAATCCGATTTTCAAGAACTTTGAAATCGACTCCCTGATTTTTAGGATCTCGCCCTTTCATAAATTGAGATCTCTTCTTTCCTTCTTCCTTTTTGTTTCCCGTGGTGCTCCTAGAGCCTTCTTCCCTAGGCGAGTCATGCGACAATGCTAGAGCTCTCCGGCTCAGCTTTCTTGGGGTTTCCTGATGCTCGCACGATCCCCTGTTCGTGGCGCAAGGAGGAACTTCGATCCTTTGATCATCCGGTAGGGATTTCATTTGCTTTCCTTTAATTGTGCATAATGCGGGGCATATATACAAATGAATCCTTGTGAGGAATAACTGAATACTTTTCTTAAAAGCAAGAAATAGATAAGAACTGGATTTGATCAAGAGACAACACAGGTAAATAAAATAACGGGCAGAGAGTGGTTTGACATCGATTGCCTGTTTTATATGTTATCCTTGATTCTTTTATGGATTGTTTTGGCTGTAAAGCCTTACGAAAATTATGGCTGTTGGTGGTCCTTGTTTGCGCACTAGTAATGTTCTATTTTTTTGAGATGCTTGAATAAATGAATGTAACATTAAATCTGCTTAATCACGTACACTGGTTATATAAATGGACGCCCCTAGGATCAAGCCTATGGTGTGATCACCCCAGTTATAATTAAGTGGAATTAAAGAACCTCTATTGGTTAAATCTAAAAATATGCACATCCTGTTGATAGGTGTGGCTGAGTGCTGTGTTCTTTTGAGTTTTGTATAACCTTGTGTGAGTTGTGTAGTGCTTCTATTGGGAGCACGATTGTGGGTACAAGTTTAGAAAGAGGAGTTGGTTCCATGAGAAGGGTGTGATGTGTGTGTACAACGAGGTTGTGGGTTAATAGTAGTTGTCATGGGCTCTGTGTGTGGGAAGTACAAGGGGTGTGTTGGTATCCCAATCTGAGAGATTGATTTATTCTGGAATGGATGAACTTGTAGGCAGCTGAACTGCCTTTGTTGTGTTGTGGTCACGGAGCTACGTCGGGTAGTGGGACTGAGGTGTGGTTATGAACTTATATGCAGTGAGACTGCATCTAGGAATTGTTGGGCAGCGGGGCTGCGGAGCTGGGTTGTGAGAGAAGGATGGTGCAATAAAATTTGGAAGAGTGGTTGCTGGCAATGGCTGAACAAGTGTCTAGGAAGATTGGGGGTTTGTGTAGTGGGTCTGCAATTTGGTTTTGCTTGTTGTTTTGGTGTGGTTGTGGTTGATAGTTGCCTGATAGTGCTGGAACAAATTAAAGTGAATCCCCTTAATTAATAAATGACAAGTGGTTAAATGAAAATGGGTTGGGTTATGCTTTGGCAGTGGCTGTTGTATGGTTATGAATATAGGGGTGGCAGCAAAAGTGGTTCTGAGTGAGTTGGATGTTTGTTCGAAAACCCGTAGGTTGGGATGAGTGTCTGCTTACCTATATACATATATTGCAGTTCCTTGTGATTTCTATATGCACCCCACCTTTGTTGAGCAATATGTGCCGAACACCTCCATTTCATAGAGGAGAGTGTCTTTCCCAACATCTTGGTGGGGGGATGGATGACTGGTTACTGACTTTCTTCCTCGCACCCTCTTTCAAGTTCTCACCGCTCGAGCGTATCTGGGCAGACTGTAATAGCTTGAGGCTTACCATAGTCTAAGATTATTCGGGCGATGGTTTGTTGTAGATGAGAGGCATAGGTGTTTGCATACCAAATTTTTTTCCCAAGTGTCTTCGGGATGAGGTCCAGATGTCTTCGGGCGAGAGATGTGGTTGCTGTGGCCCAAGAATCTGTAGGCAGGATTGTGTGTGGTTTGAGGTCCAGGTGTGTGCGGGCGGGTTGTGGCAGTGGGACTGCGTAGGGGAAGAGTGGTAGCGTCAAGATGTTAGCCATTAGGAATGAGCAGCTGACCAGTGGAAAAGTGGTGCGAGGTACCCAAATATCGATATGCTTATACTATTACTTTACTTGACTTGCGTTATTTGGTGAGTGTGCCTTGGTGAGGCTGGACTAGTTAGTATAACTTGGTAAGTGCTTTGAGGTTTTAATGTTTTCTCACAGGGACATTAGTATATTCCTTCACTTGTGCATGAGTGACTTCAGATTTTCCTACTGGGTATACTTGTATACTCACCCTACGTATATAAAACTATTTTCAGGTTTCCAGGAGGACTTTGAGGACCGTGATAGACTTTATTAGCTCGAACGTCGGGATTAGTTGCTGTTGTTACTTAGTCTCTTTTATTTTAGTACTTTACTTTGGAGTTTTGTTGTACCTTGCACCAAGTTTACTTTTGAACATGCATGTAGGAAAATGTTTTTGGTTTTACTTTTACTTTTGGTTTTTTGAGTTGCTTAGGATTTACCGTCTTATGTTCCGATCTTATTCTATAAAAAGGGCAATGCCTTCCATATTACGTGGGATTCAATACCCTTGGTGCTAGTCGCCACTTCAGGGCCTATCGAAGGCAGGACTCATGGTCATTATCTCTCCTTCAATTTGAAGAAGGAATGATCTGACAGTTTGTTGTTCCTTCCCTCATCTTGGAGAAGGTGGGTTGTGACAATCAACTACCTTATTTGCCTCTCCTGGGTGGTAGTGTATAGAACAATCATAATCCTTGAGTAGTTCGAGTCATTGCCTTTGCCTCATGTTGAGTTCTTTCTGTTCATGAATTTTTAATTGCCTTGATGCATATGCAATAACTCTATCATTCTGCATAAAGACACCACTAAGTCTTTTCTTTGATGCATTACTATAAATCACAAACCTATCATTCCCCGATGCTAGAGTTAGAATCGGAGCATTCACTAATCTCCTCTTTAATTCTTCAAAACATTCCTCACATTCTTTTGTTCATATGAACTTAACCCCTTTACGAGTAAGCTTGCTTAACGAGTTGGCTAAACATGCGAAGTTCTGAACAAAGCGCCGATAATAAACTGTTAAACCAATAAAATTACGTACCTCAGTTACGTTCGTTGGTGTTGGCTATTCTTGAACAATCTTTGTCTTCATAGGATCAATGAATATTCCATCATTAGAGACAATATAGCCAAGAAAAGAAACCGATTGAAGCCTAAATTCACACTTGCTAAACTTCCCATATAATTCATTTCTTCTAAGAGTCTTCAGAATAATGCGCAAGTGATTTTCCTGATCTTTGTAGCTTTTGGAGTATACCAAGATATCATCAATAAATACCACAACAAAGCCATCAAAATATTCCTTGAAAACCCTATTCATTATATCCATGAAGACAAAGGGTGCATTAGTTAGTCTAAAAGACATTACTGTAAACTTGTAATGCCCATACCTGGTTCGAAATGTTGTCTTTGGAATATCTTCATTCCTCACACACAACTGATGATATCTAGATCGAAGGCCATTCTTCGAAAAATATTGAGCTCCATGAAGTTGATCAAATAAACCATCAATATGAGGTAGATGATACTTGTTCTTTATTGTTATAAAATTGATCTCCCTGTAGTCAATGCACAACCTCATAGATCCATCTTTCTTTTTAACGAAAAGAACATGAGCTCCCCATGGAAAGACACTAGGGTGAATAAATCCTTTATCACTCAATTCTTCTAGTTTTTTCTTCAGTTTTACTAATTTTATAGTGGTCATTCTATAATGAGTTTGATATTGGTCTTGAACCAGGAATTAAATCAATTCAGAACTCAACTTCGTGCTCTGGAGGATATCCAGGTAAATCTTTTGGAAAAACATCAATATATTCTTGCACAATAGGTACATCCCCGATTTGAACATTTCTTTCCCCACTCATAGATATCGAGTTCT
Source organism: Viscum album (assembly GCA_963277665.1). NCBI lineage: Eukaryota > Viridiplantae > Streptophyta > Magnoliopsida > Santalales > Viscaceae > Viscum > Viscum album. The sequence continues at coordinate 945,705,413 of OY728129.1, forward strand.
CATCCTCCCCAAGAATTGAATACAGTAGAGCTATTGAGGGTGGATCTAGATGAGAATCATATGGTGATGTTTATGCCCTAAAGATAAGGGATTCCACATCATCCTTAAAAATTGCAACTTCCTTCTTACAATATATGTTCGCATCATAATTTGGAAGCTGATCCATACTGAGGATTATATCAAAGTCAATCATGGGTATGATGATAAAACTGACAGATAAAGCACGTTCATATGCAATATTGGGGTTTTCCTGCCACATCTTTGTTGCAATGATACTTCCCTTAAGAGTTTTGATCAACAACTTTCTTATTAAATCAATTTGTAAATATCTAATTTTCATGGAAAACTGGGAAGATATGAAAGAATGCGATGATCCAGAATCAAATAAAGTATTGACTAAGTTGAAGGAAACAATTAAAGCACCTACCACCACATCATTAGGTATGTAGTCCGCGACATGTCTTTCTAACCTTATGAAGTTAGCTTCATACTTTGCAACATTCTCATTCTCTTTTTGTTGCAGATTCAAAAATTGCCTTTCATATCTGCTCGCTGTTCATGAGGGAAGTATTTTTCTAAGAATATTTCCTTTAAATCCATCCATTCCATTTCTTTTATTTCTTCCTCCTCCTTTGTATTTTGAATTAAAAGCCACCATTGATCCGCATATCCCGATAGACGATAAACCGCCATGACAACCTTCTCTCTTTCGTTATATCCCAAAGTGAGAAATATTTTCTCAAAAGAACTTATCTATTACTCCGCTATGAATGAGTTTGTAGTTCCATTGAATGATGGAGGTTGTTTTCGCATAAAGCGGTCTAACATAACTCCTCCACATTGTGGATCCAGATGCTCTATATGGGTAAAGTTATTGTTCATAACCTGAGCCAACTATCCCAATATAGTTATAAGTTTCCCAACACCAGTCGCATCACTAAATCCAACATCATTATCTTGCATCAGAGGGAAATCCATGCATAGGACACGTGCGTTTATTCGGTTTCCATTCCTTCCACTAGGCGCCATTTCCAAATAATGACACGATAGATTAGGTTATGAATCATAATGTATAATATCAACTTAGAAAAATACTTAGCATAAATTGAAATCCTATTCTTAGCTAATCTCATAATCATAAACATGGTTTTTTTCGGAAAAATTTACATTTAATTCCTTCATAATGGTTTGTAAAGAAAATGTGAATTATCCTAAGTATATCCCCTGAGAGTGTCAAAACAGGTGCATAATAAGGACCGTTGTTGTGTACCAGGATACCCCGAGTCAAGCCCGAAACTTCTTGTCAGAGTTGTTACTTCTATGTACATCTATGCCAGCACCACGTCCACTTGTAGTATCCATACAAGGATGTATTTTCTAGAAAGATCCACATAATCTATTCCTTACCAAATTCCAGGATGTTCTCGTATCTTTATCCTCAAAGACTATCTTAGGGTTTTGTTCCATAATCTACGTTTTCTAAATCTAGTTTTAAAGTTTTCTACTAAACTTCCTCTGATACCAACTGTAAAGACCCAACCCCAGTTTCCCGGAGTCGGTGCCTTAATTCAATACATTGACATGATTACAATAAAGTCATATCCTGAAGGAACGAATATTTTAGTAGTTTTGGAAAACCAGATACACACATTAGTTCAACATTACAACATGAAAATAAATACAATATAAAAATTCATTTGACAACATCCATAACCCCTAGGCTATCCCTGCATGCCATTCATAAAATACCTCTTCATTTTCTGGTAAAATGAAACATAAGAAAGGGGCGAGCTTAAATGCTCAGTAAGGGTAAACAATATAACAGAAGATATCATAAATATAAACATTAGACATGATGAATAACTAAAAACACATTCCTTTAAAAATAAACTTGAACATAATATGGCAGGAATAAGAGATGAATAAATAATGTCATAATAAAGCATAATCATGATTATTCTACTAGTCGAATAACCTCATGAACTTTCAATTACTAGTTTCATAATGAGAGAATGCATAATACCAGACATCATAACCATACCGTCAAGGCCTCATGTCAAGACCATAAATAACTATTTTGTCAAGGCCTTGTGCAAAGACCGTAGTTTGTCTCATAAGACATATCGATACATCGATGGGCTATAGCGGGCCCCACCTGTAACTTATTAATTCCAATGCATTCCTCATATGAACGAGGATAAACATAAACAACATATACATTTATATTGAAAATAACACATGAAATGTAAATAATTTTCCCAGAACATTAAGCACAAACCCTAACCATTCAGAGTAAATTGGTGAATGGTTTTAAGATAGTACATCCACAGTCAAACTAATCATAAACCATTCAATTAAATATGGTAGATGATATCATAAAAGATTAATCCTAATAATACATAAGAATCAACAAGAGTGTTGAAATAGATGAAGACACTCTTATAAAATCATCGAGTAATTCTTGAGATAAATACTCTTTTACTTTGAAAAGAAGAGTTCTTTTGGAAAAATCTTTATATAAAACCATATGTGAAGTAAGATAATACTTTCATAATAAAATGAGTGATTTTAGAATGACAATGGTTGCTAAAAACATATTATAGAGTGCCCTTGAAAATAGATAATAATTTTGAGAAATTTCCTTGAATCAGACTTGTATTTCGGAAAGAATTTTTGAAAGATACTTATAAAACATATAACTCCCCATAAATGAAAGTAAGATTCTGGTTGGTACACATATATAGAACATTCACACAGAACTTGCATTTGAACTTTTCAAAACTATGACTATGAAAAAACACATTTAAAATGATTGAGGTATCTTTTGATAAACCACTTAACCTAAAAAACCACATTTATATCAATCCTTCTTTTTCCCATAGAGACCATGCATGACCTTTAAAAGAATGAGTCATGTTTTAAGCTATTTTTATCCATTCCTTCCATCCTCTTAATATTTTCATGATATTTTAAAGTTGAAGTGTGGAGGTGAATGAAATCATGGTAAATGAGACGATTTACATTTCAAGTATGAAGTGCATAGGTGCTTATTGTGATAATTGTAAAAGGTTGTAGAATCATTCATTGTACTCTATTGTTTTTCTCCTCTTGAATAAAAAACTGAAAATGAAAAAAAAAAGATTAAAATGAGTTTTGATTTGAGAAAAAAAATCACCATTACTAAACCTATGATTTCTATCATACATGGTTAGATGGTGGATATGTGGTTTTTTTAAAGCATAACTTTCAAAAAAGAAAAAAAATGAAAATGTTCTTTAAAAAAAGAAAAAAATGGGGGAGTATAAACATAAAAAAAATATTCAAGAGAGAGCACAAATCATTCATTATACTTAAACTAATCATGATCTTTGCTTTGAGTTTTGAGGAAGTTGGGAGATGTTACAATTGGAATGAGATAATGTCATTAAACTTTTTTACTTTGAATATCATGCTTTATTCTTTAGGAGTTAAACATCCTCCTTGCGCCTTAATTTTTTAAAAGTATCAAATCCTACCAACTTTAAACCTCAGAGTCATTTGAACCTTTTTTACAAGTCCTCATGATTTTATGTTCCTTTTGGTCTTTAGAAAGTGGAGAAAGTAGTTTTTTTTCAAGCTTATGGATAAGGAGCATGTTCTCATGATATGAGAATAAATATACTTGAATTTTATCATGAGAGATGAGTAAAAATATTTAAGTGTGGTAGATCATGATTTGTCATGTTTAATAATAATGAATTGATGAACATAAATGAATGAAATGAGAAGTTGCATAATTTCTCAATGGGGAAAAGTAAATTTCATGAATTAAGTGTTTCTATGGAAATTGAGAAATTAAATTGATATTTTATGTGGATTTTTGAAAATTCGATTTGACATTGAAAATCATTTGATTTTATTACTTTTAAATTTGAATATTTGTAACATTGGAGACCTTTGATATTCTATGTTGATATTTTATGCTTGAGGACAATCATGGTTTAAGTGTGGGTGTATTTGAATGATCGAATTTATGTGCATATTTTTAAACAAAATCTAATGACTTTTTAATGACTTTTAATGTAAAAACCCATAAATTTTAATGTTTTAGTAAATTATGGGTAAATTGGAATATTGGCATGAAATGGATTAAAAAGAGTGAAGAGTTTTTTTTGAACTGAAATTTTTATTTATAATTTTTTTTGAAATTTCTGGTGGACTTTATTGAAGAATTTTCTAAATATTTTTTATAACTTTGTGTAAAAATTAGCCCAACTTGGCTGACCCTCAATCAAGGACCCGCACGCCTCTTAGGCAGCCCACAAGAGGTCACCCAGCCATGCTGGCCTTGGGAGAGCTAACAATCAAGTTGGGGGCACACGGGGGGGGGGGGGTCAGACCCATGCTCCACCCGTGGGTGGTCAAGCCCCGTGGGTGTAGAGTGAGCTCAAAGGATCAAGTGCGGGCCACATGTATGTGCCGCCTGCATATAGTGTGTGTGCAGGGAATCCGAGATCCCACCCCGGTGTGGGCTTCTGACTGATCGAAGCTACGTTGAGGCTTATAAATCCTTGCCTGAAGCATCGACATTTCGATGTGGGATCAAAACATTGCCGTGCTTCGCCATGGCTCTGTCGTGCTCCACTACGGTCGCCTTCGCTCCTATATTTGTGTCACTCTCATGCCCCTTGTCTTCGCCTACCCACTGCCATGCATCGGACCACCATCGCTGCTCACCTCCTCCACCCTCGACCTCATCACCAGACAACCACAACTCCACCACCACACTATTGGGGACACCTCTACTCGAGCCTTCACACCACCCTCAACCGCCACCGATGCCCACCTTCTGCACCTCGGCCGAGCACCCGCGCCTCCATTGCCATTCCAATGCCATCAACCACTGCCTGAATCACCTGGAGCCACACTCGATCACTATTTGAGCCTCCCCCGACCACTTCGAAGGCCGAAGGAGGAGGTTTACACTAAGGAAACCCCACCATGCACCAACCTCACTATCACCTAAGGCAACTGCCTATGGTGACCACTATGGTCATGCATGCCACTAGCTGAGCCCGTCGTCGACCACCCCACGTCGTCGCATCCACCACCACACAACATACACTGCATGGAAGGAGTCCACATGGCATGTCACACCTGCGACTCGCGGGTGCGGTTTCGGGTGGATGAAGCCCCCCATTCTCGGGGGGGGGGGGGGAGCTTTGAAGATAGAAGAGGCCGAGGGCCTCTCCCTTGACCTATATAAAGAAGGGAGTGCTCCTTCCCAAACCATCTCGGGTGCCCACTACCAAAGGAGGAGATCTCCCCCTCGGGCTGCTACACTTCTATTCTCCTATGTTCTTCTTCTTCTTTTTATTTATTTTCTTTTATTTATTTTAGTTTTAGTTTTATTTAAATTTTGATTCTAATTTTAGTTTTAAATAAATAAAATTCCATACATTTTTTATACTTTTGTTCCACCATTTGTTCTTCTTTTCTTCTTTTAATTATCCTTCTTTAATAATAATAATAATATTATTATTTTTTAAAAAATTATTATTATTATTATTATTATTAACATTCTTATTTCAAAATTACACTTCTATTCTCCCAGGTTCTTTTTTTTTATTTTTTTTATTTTAGTTTTAGTTTTAAATAAATAAAATTCCATGCATTTTTTTATACTTTTGTTCTACCATCTGTTCTTCTTTTCTTCTTTTAATTCTCCTTCTTTAATAATAATAATAATAATAATTTTTAAAAAATTATTATTATTATTATTATTATTATTAATATTATGAATACCATTTTAACATTCTTATTTTAAAATTATTTTCCTTATTTTATTATTTCTCTTCTTTAATTAAAATTATTTTCTTAATAATAATAATAATAAATATAATTAATAATAATATTATTATTTTAACTTTATTAAAAATATATTTTAATTTCTATTCTATTCTTTTCTTCTTTTACTCTATTTTCTTTCTCTCTCTCTCACACATCTCCATTCTTTTTAATTAATCTTTATTTTATTTCTCCGCCCATTCTTCTCTTCTTCCCATTTTCACCATTGTGATATCTTACTTTCAGAAATGAGAGGTTGACCCTGAAGCTTGGCCCAGAGAGTGGTCAAAGTGTTCTTGAATTTTATTAAACTAGTACTCGCCCATGCTATTGTGCGACATATTTGATTACTGGTTTTTCTTTTAATAAGAGATTAATATTTATGAAAGTTGAGAAGAAACAATAATGTTGAATAAATTTTAATTATAAATTAATGGTGTATGATAATAGAATATGAGTGCATAGTATATGAAGACACCATTCAAATAGTTGACAAAGAAAAAAGGATAGAGTAAAAGAATATGAATTTTTAAATTTTGAGGAAGGAGATTTGAATTCATTTTTAATTTCTATCAAAATAACTGTAATGTGGGCACTGAAATAAAAAGTGAAAGATAAATCAAAGATAAGACAGTGGCTATAATAATAAAAATGAGAAATGTGAAAATAAATGAAATAATAATAAATTGAATGAGCGGGTTGTTCGGGAAAAAAGAAAATAGAGTAAAACTATTCATAATGTATATGGAACAATATGGAATGGGGGATGTAGAGATAAGTGACAAAGATGAAATAGAATATGCAATTGAATAAAATAAATACATGAAGACAGATAGTCGACAACCACTTCATAATACTTGACAACATGAAATTGAATCAAAAAAATAGATAGACAAATTGAATCTGGTTGTTTCTTCACTAAATGTCAATAGTCCTAGATTGTATATCTATATTTAGTACCCAATCCATGCATTTTCACGACATGATCATTTAACTACAAATTCACTTACACATAATTTTTTATTTTTTCCAAGATGAATTTCTGGAAAATAAATGCATACAGGTATGTGAATACATAATATTAAGAAAGCAAAAGTAATAATTCTAGATGTCTTGTATACAATTTGAATGTAATTTCAAAGAATATATACACATTACTGACTATAGAATACATAATGTACATATACATGTCATCACAAATTAATGAAACAATGTGATTGTATACATACAAATTTTTATCATATAATGTGAATAAACATGCCTTTTTATACATAAATTCACTTAGCATAATATTTTTTCATAAAAAACATTGTTGTATACTATAAAAATATGTAAATTAAATAATATTTAAACACCTACATATTACATACTCTAAAGTGAAGTCTAATGCATAAAGTTATTAAAATGAAAGAGTCAGTCTCTTATAGATATAAATGCATTACCTAAAATGTAATAATGCAAATGAAAAAATATCCATACAGCTGTATATGCGGCCATTGAAGTGCATTTCATAGTGTAATTGCAGGAATTTATAAAATGCATGCCTACAATATACAAACTATTAGAGGCAAACAATTGGATAATAATATGTAAATATGAAATTATTTATTTACATAAAGTTTTAATGTCAAATAGGATAAGGACTCTCTTTTGAGTCTTCGAGATGCACTAAAAATAATCACTTTTGGAGCGAGATGCCATGGCGGATGATTTTGTGATGGAATTTAGAGTATCTTCAGCATCTCCACAACATTGAAAATAGGTCTCACATTTGTTTCCTCCTATCATCTCAAAAAACATGATCTCAAGAAGTTATGTTGTTCCTACAAAAACAAATGCTGCCCCTCCGGTTAGCCGCACACAAGAAATACGAACGAAACAAATGAATTATCCATGGTAAATGAAATAACAATCAGAAGCATAACCCAAATCCATTATAAAGATAAATCTCATGCACAGGGTTATTTACAAAAGACCCAGAAAATAAATGGCAAGAGACAAATATTCTATATGATGGGTATAAAATAATGGATGTGCTGGATATGATTTATTCATATGCAGCATATGCGGTGTGCATCTACATAGTATAAAGAATAGTCATAACCCAAATATTCTATATAGATTAGGAATATTCATATACTAATGAGTTTTTAAAATGAAAAATGAAAAATTAAATGATGGTTTCATAGTACATAGGCTATCCAGCCGTGTATCATGCATAGCATGAATATGAAAAATGGACATTTAAAATAATACCTTTCCCACAAATCATTTAACATGTCCATCAAGAGAATAAAACCTGTTGGAATAAATAACTGAACAACTTATAAGATTATTATTAACGAATATTAAAAAATTTAATTGTTCACATGGAACTAAAACATTTGTATAAATGAATATGTGTATGAAAATCCCATAGTCATGAGTGAATGGAATGCATACTATAATAACTACTTATACTTGATGAACCTATAGACTCTGCTAATGAACTCAGTAATCTTGGTGGACTTGGTGCTCTTATTCATGCACCTAGTAACCCTGACTTGGATATGAGAAGAATTACAACATGGGTTCTTGGGAAACGTAGTAAAAATAACCCAGTAGTATTGAAACAGATCCTGGAACTGGGGTCCCTAACAAGTCTAATAAAAATGGTGAATTAAAATTCTCTTGAAAAAGTAATGAAAGAATTATATGCTATTTCATCCCAATTCAGAAACAATTTAGATGGTCAGTAGTTATTATATACAGAATCTGGGCACTTACTCCTTCAGGGCTTGATGTTCAACTCAAGCTTTGATGAACAATAGAAAATGAACTGTTTCTCAAAAGAAAGTTTCAAAATCAAAAAAGGAAATGAAATGTAGAATTAAACATATAAAATGTAATAATTTATTGTTTTATGAAATTAAAATATGACTAAATTTTCATAAAATGTATAAAGATACATTCCTTGTCCCTCCACCAACTCGAATACCCTTTGGGAAATCCTTCTATGTTAAAAGATCATCTGCAGTGAAAATCATTGATGTTTCACATCGTCTCTTGGATTCATGGACGTTGCAGATAAACTCTTATAAGCATTTAGTAAATTTTGTAAGAAACACATGAATATAGAAGAAATGAAAATTTAAAGGGAACCAAAAATTTTCAGTTATAGTTGTTTAAAAAATAAACTAACATTTTCAATGTAAAGTAAAACCATCAAAACATCTTTCCAAAACATCACAATATTGTCCACATAGAAATCATGATAATCATAGGGAGAAAAAATTGGAAACACATATCCTTTAAATAACTACCCAGAAGTTCAAAAGAATGCAGGAATGGAAAAGACAATGCCCTTTAGTTACTGAACATATGAAATCTAAAATATAAAAAACTCCATTTAGATCCACCCTTTGAAATCACCATTTGGAAACACCCTAGGGATATAATAATTTGGAACCAAAATCTAGATTCACATCATCAAAACATTGATCCTACTGAATCAAATTAGCAGAAACATCACTATATATATCACCAATCATAACACAACACCATTTCATCAATGAATTGATAATAAACAAACCCATAATTCTAGTAGCCACTCCCGATGGAGTTAAAGAGCATCAAAACATTTTTCAATGAGAGGGCATTTGCAGAAGAGAGATATCTTACCTCTGATACAGACTCCTGAAAAAGAGGGAATTAGAGATCCACAGAGGATTGAGATGGATCCATATGATTGCTGGAGATATGTCCTTTCCTAATTTTGCTAGCTACAAACCTTACAACAACATTCCAAAAATCAGCCCAAAACTTGATGAATTGCAATGAACATATGAAAAATGTTAAAAATTGTATTTGAGTATCATTTCATTTCCACCAATTTAGTGAAACAAAAAAGTGATTGTCTTGAGTTTTCATATTGGATTCAATCACATCCTTGCCCACATGACCATCAATTTCCAATTTAATTAACGCATTTCTAGACCCGAACTACTATTCAATAGTTCCAATTGAAATTTTATTTTGAAACAAAAAAATCAAAACAAAATACATGTTTTTTATATCAAGTGAACAAACCGCAATAGAACACATGTTCTGTTATCAATAAATATGAACATCATTAATACAAAATTATGTAACATTTCAACTATTGATAAAAAAATAGAAAGATATTTTCAATTGAAAAGACAAAAAAAAAGAAAGAATGTTCTATTATAATTAAGATAACTTCAACAATCAAAACTCACACTTAATGAAAAGAAAGTGAAATTACCTACGTGGTGGTGTTAAATATTTTGGTAATAGCCTGTGGGTGTATCAAGAATGGAATAGTTTAAATATATCTAGGTGATTGAGACTTCTCCTGCAAAAGAGTATTCATCATAATGAAAAGCAAGTTAAAGAATGAAGATAAAGCAGGGATAGATGTACCAATTCAAGAATGAATATTTTTGAAGAAACACCTATCAAAATCAAAAAAACAACCCACCTGGAAGCTATAAACATCTCCTTTTATTTTCCATAGATCGAACATGATATTTATAAGTGATGACAATGCTTTTAACAATCATTATAGTAATATATATAATGCATGGACTTTATCAATATTATGACTATTACTATCATTATATAATCTAATTCTATTGAATGGAGTGGAGTGACTATATTATTATATTTAATTATTATCATTAGGTTACTAAAATCCATAAGCATCATTGACCTGTAGTTGTTGGAGTAGATGAGGTTTCAGTATGCTTCCATACTACATACTGGTGGTCATTGCTTGCGGTCGCCTACTCCTGACCATCCTGACACCATGACCCATCTCCCATCTTCATGGGAACATTATTTAGAAGAAAACCATTTAAATAAATGGTAAAAACACACATCTTCAATTAGGAATTCAGAAAAAATTGTATGAAACCACTTATTATAAACGTCAAGTGCAATAAGAGTTTTTTGATTAGTTTTGTAAAATGGAACAAAAACAGTAGTGGAGTGCACCAAACAAATATGTATTTACCTGAATAGTCTCACAAATGCCCATTACATAGTGCACTAAATCACATCTTGGATAACAGTTACCTGAAGCCTACATATTAAATGTCTTTTAGAGAAACCTGCACATTAAATGGGCAATGTTTCATATAATCTTTAAAGAGAGTGGTGGAAAACATAAAAAACATTGAAAACAAATTTGAAACACGAACCTGGATGTTTGTTTATGATTCCAACAATAGTATGCTTTGATCTTCAATAGGTGCGTGAGGTACTGTCCAGCTTTTCTCCAGCCCTGAAAATAAAGAAAAAATCTTATTAAATAGTAAAATAACTAAAGGAAATAAAAGAAAAGACAAGGGACATGAATTTTTGGGTTTAAAACCCCGAATAAGTGCTGTAGTTAACTTGTCCACAACTGGACAGTTCTAGAAGGTTAACCACAATCCATTAATGGGTGTGGTCTTCCGAGTAGGAACCCACACATCTTGTTTCTATTGAGTGATGATTATAGATCCTCATGAACTTCAACTTGAGTGTAGTCAATATGATGTCCATTAATACCTCTCACCAGCTCTTCCTAGTATGCACCCACTTAGCATCAGCAGGACTACTTAAGTGACAGTTCTTATACAATAATCAACTGGAACCCAAATGTTTAATAAGATAAAACACAGAAGCAAAGACATGCATATAAGAGTTCATACAAAACAAAGGTTAAAGCCAAGAATTATTGGTATACTACCAGTCAAATAAGAATAATGAATAAACTACTTAATCGAGAACCACAAACAAATAGTAAAAATGAAATATGGCATATCAAAGTTTTTAATCCAGATAAATGTATGAACATATTTATCAGGAAGTTCAATATGGGCAGCCACAAGAAAGAATAATGAGAAAAGACGCTTGCTAAAAAAAAATTTGTAGCATGGTAATAAGAAAGAAATGAACATGCCAAATTGTTACCTTCGAGCATAAGGGTGCCTTAAGAATACTTTGGAAGCATATTTCTTTTGGTTATTAAGCCTATATTTTCCTACAAGCAGAAAAGAAAAAAATTTCAAAAGAAATCAGAAGTAATATGGTAGAAAATAAACAATTGATAATAAATATATATGCATTTATGTTCATGAAAACACACATGTATCCAACACAAAAACTACATGAAAGAACAAAAAATCAAAGCTTACTTGGGAGAATAATGTTTTGTTTTCAATAGTTGAACTATTAGCAATCAGAGCTTTGATAATTTCATCACATGTTTCATCACCATATGTGTTTTCTGGGTCGTCTAGAATACTTGAAGGAGAGAGAACACATGGTGCTGAATTTCATAGAGGGCAATGGCTAGCGGTGAAGGAGGTCAGATATGCTTGTTGCAGAGAATCAAGAAGCTATAGGGGGCACAAAGATAACCCAGGTGGCTGAAAGCACTAAGGAGATAACCATGGGGCATATATGCCTGGTGCAGAATGTGTGCATGGATGCTAGTTTCTTCCTGGGCAATGATGCATGGCCTGGGGGAGCAACATGGCCTGGGAATCACACCAGGTTATGGATCACCTCAAGAAGACCATTTGATGAGCTTGATATTTGGTCAAGCTTAAATGGGCACGATAGAGGACCAATGAGCGATGGAGGTAACCTGGCGGTGGATTAATAGCATGTGTCTGACAACGCTTCATGTATTTGGACAACCAGGAGAGTGATTTACGTCTAATGATACTGCATTCATAATATGATTTAATGAACATAGAAAATAAGGTAAAATGATCCTAACAAATGGAAATCAGAAAAATGCATATTTTTCAATCATAAACATGCAATAAAAATAATAGTCAATCAATAGTACATATATATACCTGAGTGGATCAATTCTACATGGTTGATTTAACGAACCCAACGTTAGTGATACAACATAGTTGTAAAGATCCATTGTTTTGATGCTCATATGAAATAAGGATAAAATAATTATTTCAATGCAACGATATTTCTATTTTTATAAATGAAATTTCAGAATTTGAGAAAAATAGTACCTGCTGCAGTCATATTTTTATTTAAAGAGTATAGAAAGGAGGAAATTAAAAAATGGGAAAGAAGATAAATAAATGGAACAACCTATAAAAATGTAACGTTTCAGAATGAATTAAAGGGTGAAATGTTGGAAGTGAGTTGGCTTTATGCATTCAAAATCAAAGGTTCTTGTATCAAGAAAGACACAATAGAAACCGACCAATGATGGAGCATAAGGGTTCCTTACCTGGCACATACTGTAAAAGAAAATTAGTGTTATAAAATTATAGAAAATTCATCTAATACATAATCAAAATTTTTCAATAAGTATAGAATTTTGAAAAAAAGGTAATTCAATGTTAACAACCTAATGAAGATCAGTAAACAAAAACATAAATAATTTTTAGTAAAAATAATTCAAAAAGATAATGTATTAGATAAAACAAATGAATTATGAAAATAGAAATCTTCATCGGTTATAATGGATTATATTAATTATAAAATTGAATAATACAAATAATAAAAAACAATTATCTAAATAAAGATAAAATATTCTATAATTGAAAAGAATAATGAATAGGTTAGAGAATAAAATACACATAGAATTTGAAAATAACAATTATAAAGTTTCAATAAAAAGTTACAGTCAATCAACAGTACAAATGTATACCTGAGTGGATGAAATCTACATGGATGATTTAAAGAACCCAAACTTCATATTGAGTTTGAAACTCAATACAAATTATGAAGTTGGTGACATTTAATTACATGGTTACTTATAACATATCAAAAAAATAATTGAATTCTTCCTTCGATTACCTTAACACCATCTGTTGATCATTTATTCACATTTTGAATTTTTGAAAATGGAGCCAAAAAGTGCAATAAAGTGGGTCATAATCAAAATAGTATATTAGTCATCTCAGTGAACCAACCAAGGCATGTTCTAGGTTACATACAAATAAATTTTTAACGCATGAAATAGAGAAATCAAGAAATGAACAACCCATCATAGAGGAGCCTTGTACACATAAAAAAGTGAAAACCAAGCACCAATCCATCAGAAAAAAGAACTATTTATCTCATTTGTCTTTTTTCCCTAAAAAATTAAATTAATAAAAATAGATTGATAGTATCATTTTCATAGAGTATTGTTTTCATAGAGTATAATCTATAGTTAAGAATGCAGTTGTGCAGAAAATGAAAATCATGGAATTATAGTTAGATCTGGAATCTTATCTTGATCACATCAAGGGGTAAAGTTATAGTCCGAGAAACACCATCGGAAAAGGCCCCCGATGTTGCAAAAATAAACATATGTTTAATATGGTTGTTCTTCTTGATATACTCCGAAGATGCTGAAACCTGCAGATCAACATTCAAAATTTCAAAATTTAATGTTAATGTCATCCGAAACAATTGAAAAATACCAAGAAAGAGGCACAAAGATTAGGAAGGATATATAAAAATAACGAAGATAATAAATTGAAAGAAATAAATTATACCAGATGAAAATTATAGGATGATTTGAGGGTTTCTGGGAGCATCTTATAGTGTTGATGGAGGTAGGGTTACCTAATGACTTCGATGGAAGCATCAGCGACAACACGCTGTATGTGAAAGACAGTATCGATTGATGAGTAGACCGAGAAATAGGAAGTCGTAGATTTGTGGGAAATAGTGGAGGAGTGGAAGAAAATCAGGAGACGTTTGCGTTGGGGGTTTGAGTAGTGGACATAGGGAATGATTTATGGAAGGTATAGGTATTTGGGGAGATTTGACCGTAGCAGAGGATTAAAGAATCATTGGAGATGTTGATGACCGGAGGTGGGATGGAAATGACGGGAAAATGGAGGTAGAAGTCTACACGAAACCATAGGGTGGTCATTGGGGGTGGGGAGCGTGAATGGAATTAGAGGGAGGAGGTGTTGATGGCCAGAGCTGGATAGGAGACGACGGAGTGCAGGTTGACAGGAAGAGGGAGGACGACGATGGAAGGGGTTTAAGGGGAAGCTAGGTCGCGAAGTGCTATACCCTCAGTGGGAGTGGGAGAGTGACACTGAGATAAAATGTGAAACCGCAATGGGCGACGTGGAATAGTGGTGGAAGGGAACGTATGGGAAAAAGATGTGGATGAATTTGTAATTGACACGTGGTAGCTGAAAAGCCAGGATTAGTATATATAGTAGAAGTTTGTTTTTAAGTTTGTGAAAGATTTGAGTAACATGCATGGTGAGGCCAATGTCCATGATAGGGTGACTGACCACCAATATCCTGCAACTCAATCTATTCTATTCTTTTATTTTAATCATTTTCCCTCTCTCCATTGGTTAATTCTTCTTGTGATAGGAGTTGAGCTAATTAATGGATGAAACAACATTAATTGAGCTGGGTCCTGGAAGATAACACCTTCTAGACCAATGAGTCATCAATCTTGATTAAATGAGAAGGTATAATTAAGAATGCTTAGACATTCAATGATATTCCACAATTTCTAAATATTGAATTATAGTCTAAACATGAGATTTTATTTTTGGATTATCAAACTGAAATCAAACATATAAAGGATAACAATGATTGAACCTTAAACCGAACCCCAAAACCAAGTGCTTTCTTCCTAATTTCATTCTATTTAGATTGAAATGTTAGTTTAAATTCTTATTTTTCATGTCATTGCTTTAAATAATCGAAACCAAAAAAAGAGATAACTTAGGAGATTTCGAAGAATCAAGTGAACAAACTGAAGGGCTCCTTAAGTGAGATGATCCTAGTCAACCACTATGCTGTATTAGGAAAATAATATTGCTTTTTTCCATGCTCCACAACAAGCGTGCGTCAGTGCATTCTCAGATGAGGTTAGATTAAGAAGCAACCATCAGCAATGCTCACAGATTTGGATGAAAGAGAGCATATGGCATTTCCATTAGTACCAGACCCATACAGTCATTCATTGTGATTGCTTCTTGTGAAAATTTGCAGGTCGGTTACTATGGTCCAAAAATTTGTATCAGCTGGGTGGGGATTACTATTGAGTGTTTGATCCTTGGGCCGATAATGGCCATGTATTAAGGCTTAGTGCCTTCAGGTCTACAAACTATGTAAAGGTTACCCCTCAACCTATAAAAAGGGAATTGTAAAAAATTAATAAAAAATATAAGCCTTTGGGCATTCTGGAAAGTGAGTCCCACATCGAAATAGCGTTTGTTCGACCGTTTCTTTATATAAGTTTCTGCCGCAAGCCAAGCTCAGAAGCATGCTGCGGGGATGGGCTTCCGTATACACTTCACACACCCATATGGGCCTACAGGCTCTTGTAGGCCTTGACCAACCGTATGGTTCCCGTGAGTTTTAGCCCACCCACATACATGCCTTATCCCACTTCCCACACGCATGGCTAGGTCCTACACGACCCAATCCACCTGCTTATATGGGCGTTATCCCATAGTTTTTATATATACCAAAAAAATATTTATAAAAATATTAAAAATTGAAATAATTAAACAATTGAAATTAAAAATGATTTTTTTAAAAAATATTAAAATTTTTATTAATTAAATAATTATTAACTTTAATATATATATATTATATAAATTAATAAATGGTATATATTAAATATAGATATATAAAATAAATAAATTGAAATAATTAAATTAAATAGTATATAAATTATAAATATTAATAAATATTATATATTAAATATAGATATATAAAATGAATAAATTAAAATAATTAAACAAATAAAAATTAAAAATGGGTAAATTAAAAAAATATTATTTTTTTTACTAATTAAATAATTATTAATAAGAATGAATAGATTTAATATACATATATATAAATTATAAATATTAATAAATAGTATATATTAAATATAGATATATAAAATGAATAAATTATAATAATTAAAAAAATGAATAAATTAAAAATTTATTAAAAAATTTATTAATGAATCTATTATTAATAAAAATGAATAAATTTAATATGTATTAATTATAAATAGTATCAAATAATATGTATTAAATATAAATATAAAAAATAAATAAAATGTAATATTTAAAAATATATTAATGTCTTATTTATTTTTAGTGGTTTTATACATAATTATTCATTAATATAATTATTATTTTTAATATATAAATATATTCATATCTATTTATATATATATATATCAATATATATAATATTTCATAAAATATGATTTATATAATACAAAATATTAATGTTTACATTAAATAAGCCATATATGTAGAGAAAACTGGTTTATAATTTAAAAAAGAATAATAATTAAAAATATTGACTAATTATGCCGAGTAATAGACATTTAATTAAATGTACTTTGAATTTTCATTTTAACATATATTAAAGGTGTGTTGGCCACTAAGAGGAGGAAATGCTGGAGACCTCTCACTCAATGATTCACTAGAAAACTTTTGGTGTTTGAAGGTGATGATCTATGGAAAATCTATTGGAATACTTTTTCAATCCCAAGGATGTTTTCATTCCTCCCTCGAAGGTGGTGGATGTGAGTGGTAGGATTTTATTGGATCCTGTTGATGTGGTAAAAAGAGATGCACGAAACCCTAAGAGGAAACCTGATGGTTTTGCTTCACTGAACATGTTTTTCTCTAAAATTCAGCATGATTCTGCTTCCTTGCATAACCAGATCACCAAAAATAGATCTATTACATTCATGGAATAGAATCCTAAAAATAATTGAAGACCATATCAAAGAATGCATATTCTCCTTCCTTTCCAGGATTTCGGGTTGTCAGAGTGATACCCCTTTGAAGATGGATAACGTGAGGGATCAAATACTTCAGTGATCAAGATTTAGTGATTGGCACTTGATCTCTATTGAGAAAGGTATGTTTCACATTGTCTTTCCTTTGAAATATTTTTAAAACATTTCTTGGAGTTTTGGGATGATTCCTTTGAAACCTGGGTATATCATGGTTCAACATTGGGATCCTCTAGAAAACCCTTTCGTAATAAGGAGTTCCTCTACGCAAACTTGGATCAGAATCAGGGGTCTAAGTTGGTTTTTTTTGGCATCTGTTGATTCTGTGGGAAGTTTCTTCCACTATAGGGACTCCAATAAAGGTTGATAAAGAAACAGAGTGATCTAGGTATTGTCACATTTTTCATGAATTGGTAGAGGTTGATTTATCTCATGATCTGATTGATATAGCTTTTCTTTTTATGAGTGACTTTAAGATTGAATTATCTATAAAATATGAGTTGTTACCTAGTTTTTGTAAGTCTTGCCTATGCATGGGTCATTCTTTCGAGAAATGCCATAAGAATATTAAACTCTCTCTTTTCAAATCCTTAGGACATGCCTCTAATCAGTGCAGGAGGAAATAGTCTGGCGATGGACCTAATAGTAGTAAATAAGTTTATAGGTGGAAAGATGATATTCCACATAATGCTACTGGGAGTTCCTCCTCTGTTGAGGTTTTCAAAAAAGACATTATGACAAAGGCTCTTGCTGAAGTGAAAGGAACTCATTATGAGATCTATCTCAACACTAAGAAAATGGTAATGTTGATGTTTCTCAGCACACCAATGGTGGTTTTAAATCCTTAAAGGAGGCTGCTACAGGAATATTTGGGGGTTTGGATGGTTTTAAGAAACCATGGGCTAATGTGGCTGATAAAGAGGAAGAGAATCAATCTGAGTGTGAGGAAGCTTTTTAGGAAGAAGTCAATCTTGAGTTGAATCATGTCGCATTTGTTTCTTCTTGTAGGAAGGGCAAGAAGAAGGTTTTTGATGATGATATCTTTCAGATGGTGATGCCTAAAAATTGGGGGTCCTTTCAATTGTTCCTTCTGATCGACACGAAGAGGAGCATGTGTCCAAGGTGGATATTCAGATGAAAATAGAGCCTCTAATGGTTGGAAATGATACTATTTGTGGATTTTTTATCACTGATTTATAGGTTGATGAGTTTTTTTCCTTACTGGCTATCCAATAGGGGGATTCAGATGGTGTGGATACTGTAACGTCCCAGTTCCGGAAGCCACCTAGAGGTGCCCCATACCTGATTGGTCAGATGGCCTCGAGCGCATTTCCTCAAATGACAGAGGTTTCCGACTAGCAGCGAGTGCCTTGGGTGTGATAGTGGGGAAACTATGACCTCATTAGCAGAGTAACACAGTGGAAATGAAATAGATTATAATAGCAGATGAAATAATAATACCATAAGATAGTAAACAGCAGAAGAATGAAAGTGATAAACAACTGGAGCACATATATAGATGATGCATGATACATATGTCTAGGAAAATAGCCAAACAAGTCACAATGATGGAATAAAGTAATAAACCAAGATATAAAAGAAAACAGATAAACTCCACCAGCATCGCAAGCCTCATCTTGGTCCCATGCTCTCCAGCTCCACAATAATCAAGTACCTGAAGTAGTAGGGTGCTTGCCTTTATCTATACCTACAAAAATATAATATGTTTGGGCCCAAAAGCATGACCCAAACAAGGTGTGAGACTAATCATAGTAGGCAACCACCCAAAGATCTGTGCCTAATAGTCAGTGAATATATATGACAGACAATAAACAAAAAGAAGCAGTAAACAAGGGAGTACTCAAAAGTAAACAATCCTACAGTTTCAAATGAATTCAACTTTCATATATTAAGTAAGCAACTAATCACAAACAGGTAACCCTCTAGGAAGTACTCATAGCCTAACCCCTCTGGTTCAACCAAAACAAACACAAGCAACCTTCTGGGAAGTACTCACAGTCTAACCCCTCTGGTTCAACTTTAGCAAAGACTCTCTAAGGAAGCAATCACCGTCAATTCCCCCTATGGTCTCGTATCAGTAACTATAGACACTCTGGGGAAGCAATCAACGTCCAATTCCCCATGTGGTCTCGTAATGAGGAAACTACAGACACTCTGATGGAGCACAAATTCCACCCCCCTATAGTCTCGAAACATAAAGTAAACAGACACTTTGGAGAAACCCTCAACGTCCATTCTCTCTATATTCTACTACACTAGGTTCTCATGACCCTGTGTAAGTCAATCGTGCACAATGGTATAAGGAAGACAAAGTAAACCTCAAGAACTACTTGGCTAAACAGTCTATAACATATCACAGTATGTCAGATAATAATCACCCACCCTAACAATACTAGGCATGGAAGGCAAAGCATCCTAATAGGCAAGCTAGACCAAATGGTCAAAACAAGAAAACATGGGAAAAACATCCATAGCATGAAAAATTTAACCCTATTCAAAAACAATTAACCTCTATCCAAACAAAAAAGGCATAGCAGGAAATAACTGGGCTAAAAACCATAAACATGCAATACCTCATTCTTGGGTATTGGGCACTTTTGCACATAAAATTAAAAGACTATATACGGAAAGGCACAAACCACCCACCTTGACATTGTACAAATGATATACGTGAACCTCAGGACTTGAATCACCCTATAAAACCATAGATCTACAAAAATGCTAAAAACGTTCAACCAAGGATATCTCACAAAAGAGGAGAAATCAAGAGATGAGGCTCTAGAAGAAGGAAGAGCTTACTGTTGTGATTCCAACACAATCGACGGCGGTCGAAACGGAGAACAAACAACGAGTTAGGGGCTCGGCAAAGATCTGGTAGTCTCGTTCACTCTTGGACGAGATAGGTCGAGAAGAAGATGGTTCTGTCCATTAGACGCAACCCCAGTCCATTTAATGAAATAAAAAGAAAGTACATGGTGTGTTCTTTAGAAGTACATGGCGTGTACTTGCCTTAGTCAGCCCCCGCTTTTGGCAGTCTCCAGGTCACTACACATGACCATGTGCTTGGCCGTTACATGACTAGCACATAGATACCCACAAAAACCAAATACACAATGTGTACTTATAATTACATGACATGTACTCCTGAAATTTCCAAAAACTCCTCTTTTTCTAAAAAAAAACTAGAAAAAAGGAAAACATACCTGAAAAGAAGATCCAAGTTCTTAAAAACTACCCCCTTAAAGAAATTCATCCTCGAATTTCCCTAGAAGGCGGTGTAGAATAAGAATCCTCGAACAGCTCCGGTCACTGCGATCGTACATCAGTCTACCTCTCCCTTGTCTTGTCCTGTACTCGCCCGTGCTACCATATCACTCGTACCAGAGACCAGCCACGAAGAACCTTCACACTGCGATCAACAATCTTTATAGGATGCTCTTCGAATGATGCGTCCACCTCTAGCTCAACCTCCTCAGGTTGGAAAACATGAGATGGGTATGAGAAGTAACGTCGGAGCTGAGAAATGTGGAATTCATCATGCATATCCCGATACCTATGAGGTAACTGCAACCGATAGGGAACCGACCCGACTCTCTCCAACACCTCAAACGGCCCGACGTACCTCAACGAAAGCTTACCCTGTCTCCTAATCCTCCTGTGTCCCAACCTTGATGTGACACGCAGGAAAACCTGATCTTCAACCTCGAACTCCAGAGTTCGTCTCCGTCGATCAACATAAGACTTCTGTCGTGATTGTGCAGTATCCATCCTATTCCGAATCAACTCTATTTGTTCTATGGTCTCCTAGACAAGACAAGGTCCCAGCATAGCGGCCTCTCCTGCCTCCAGCCAACGTAAGGGTGATCAAAATTACCTACCGTACAAAGCCTCATAAGGTTCCATCTGAATAGTTGCTTGAAAACTATTATTGTATGAAAACTCCACAAGAGGTATGTTCTTGTCCCAAGAACCTCCAAAATCCAAGATGCATGCTCGAAGCATGTCCTCAAGCACCTGAATTATATGCTCGGACTAACCATCTGTCTGGGGATGGTAAGCTGTACTCAGAAGTGCCTGTGTACCCTAAGCCTTCTGTAATCCTTGCCAAACTTGAGAAGTAAAATGAGCATCCCTATTTGAGACAATGGAGTGTGGAACCCCATGTAGTCATACAATCTCTTGGATGTACAACCTTCCCATATCATCAACACTGAAAGTATCCTTGATAGGCAAGAAGTGAGAAACCTTCATGAGTCTGTAAATGAAAACCCAAACCACATTATTCCCTTGAGGAAACCTCGGTAACCTTGTCATGAAGTCCATCGCAACATCATTCCACTTCTACTCGGGAATGGGTAACTGCTGCAAATTCCCTGCTGGTCGCTGATGCTCCACCTTCACATGCTGATATGTGGAACATCTCATGTCAAAACTAGCAACATCTCTCTTCATACCTGGCCACCAATACTGACGGTGCAGATCTCGATACATCTTGGTGACATCAGGATGAACTGTCCAAAATGAGGAATGAAAATCCTGCATCAGCTTCTCGCGTATGTCTGCTGTCACCCACACATGCCCATGAAAACGAAAGATCTCATCCTCGCCTATGGTCCATCCATAAATAGGGTCTTCTCCTAACACACTCTCCCGTAGGACTAGGCCTTCAGAATCCGATAACTGCCTCATTCGCACCTGATCAAGTAGAGTAGAGGTAATAGCCACAGAAGAAAGAAACGTCTACCCTTGTCTGTCATGCACCTCCAAATACATCTCAGAGAACAGATCCATAAGCTGCCACTCACTGTTGGCCTCCTGAAATGCCTATATCTAAGTTCTCTTGCTCAATGCATCAGCCACAGCGTTGCCTTTCCCAGGCGTATAGGAAAGATAAAAGTCAAAGGACAGAAGGTACTCAACCCACATTCATAGTCTCAAATTTAGGTCGCACTGAGTGAAGATATACTTGAGACTTTTTTGGTCGGTGAAAACCACAAAATTCTCTCCCATAAGATAATGTCTCCAACAACGTAAAGCATGAACAATTGCAACCAACTTGAGATCATGCACCGGGTAGTTCTTCTCATGTGGCCTCAACTGCTAAGACCCGTACGCAATAAATACTTCTCCCCTGCATAAGCACAACTCCCATCCCGATACCTGATGCATCACAATACACAATATAGCTCTTTCCCGACTCTAGAAATACTAGTATTAGTGCTGAAGTCAACTTCCCTTTCATCTTCTGAAAGGCTGACTCGCAAGAATCTGACCACAAGTACTTCACACTCTTCTTAGTCAGGCCCATTAGTGGCACTGCTAAGTGTGAGAAGTCTGGTATGAAACGTCTGTAGTAACCACCCAACCCTAGAAAACTCTACACCTCAAAGACGTTCTTCAGCTACTCCCAGGAAACTACTGTTTTCACTTTCTCTAGGTCTGCTGATACTCCTGTCTCTGAGATAACATGACCCAAGAAGTGAATCTGGTCTATCCAAAAGTGTCATTTTGAGAGCTTAACATATAACCGATGCTCTCTCAGTGTACTCAAGACTATCTCAAGATGTGTGGCACGGTCGTGTCGAGTGTGAGAGTACACCAAGATATCATCCATGAAGACCACTATAACACCCCAAGGTTTTGAAAATAAATATAGAATGCAATTTTATAATCTATCCATTAAACACAACTTTGCCTCTTCTATGTTTTGAATTTTGAAAAATGGTTATCTAGAGTTGTGTTCAATAAGTCATTTGGAGTCTGATATAACAAACTTGATTTTTGGTGAATAGTAACATACCCATATGAACACTAATATGAATAGTAATATGACCCTTAAGAATAGTAAATAATAATATTATTTTATTTTCTTAAGACAATAGGATCATGAGATCTTAATTAGTTTTTCAATGAGAAATAAAACTAATTGCACTTTAAGATTGTTATTTTTCGAATTAACTATGAACTTATTTAAAAATTAAATTAATAATATTTAGAAAATTATTTTTGAAAAATGGATTTCACTTTTTAATTCTACACGTTGAAAAATGGTTAGGGTGAATTTTGGGAATTTTTCTGAAATAGTTGATTTTTCGGTGAATAGTAAAAAATACAGTTTTTAGTTTCAGTGTGTTAATGACATCATTAATGATGTATTAATGATGTCATAGATTTTGTCGACTTGTGTATAGTTAAATAAGATGTGAGGTGTCCCAAGTGGCTTTAACCATGGGAAAATACCATGGGTAAGCCCATGGTTTTGCAAATACCACCCAGAGGTGTCCCTTGGAAATTATTAAAATAATCCCTCACTTTCCCTATAAATACCAACTCTTCTCTTCATTTAATTCATTACCAATTCTCACTCAATGAAGTTATGGCCTCCTTACCTCCATATTAGTCCTCCCAAGGTTTCCTCAATGTCCCAAGGTCCCAACCTTCAAGTCCTAAGGGTTATTCTACAATGTAAGAAAATTCTTAATTTCTTTCTTTTTTCCTTTCAAGTTCTCTTTTATGTGGTATATCTTTCAAGTTTCCATACCATGTTATTATTTTTCTTCTTATTCTTCATCTAATATATATTATGATTCATTTTTGGATAGGTGACCCTTGTCCCCTATCTTTTTAAATATTTTCTAAAACCATGTTGCGTAGCTGTTAGGCTGCCAAATTTTTGTAAGCGATTTCAAAATTATTATTTTATTTTGAGTTCTTTATTTATTGTTTCTTCGTCTCTTATTACCCAAGAGGAATGAAATCTCCAAAATCTTGTATATTCTGGATGTTCTCATGTTCATGAGAAATTCATCATCAATCTTCTTCTTTTCCCCCACTTGTTCAAGGAATTAAAAACATTGTCCGTGATGTATCGAAACACCGACATCGTAGATATATAACCCAAAATCATTATAAAATCATTTATATCTCCATAATTTAATTAATATGATGTATTAAAAATTTTGTATGTTTAACCATGTTTCAAATGAACTCCCATTCATGGAAACAAGTAAACGAACCATGAAAACCAAGGAAGAAAATGCTTCCAAAACATGAAAATTGAACCAATTAAACCCATAGAAAGGGTCATTAATGACCTTAATAAGGTTATATAATATCAATTAAATGTTTATTAGGTTACATAATTATTAATTAATGAATCTAAATTTGATTATACAGGTCATTAAGAACAATCAAGAACACACAAGAGCAAAAGGTAAGGGGTTTCTCATCTCACTTTCATTTCTGTGAGATTTTCATTGTTTGCCACTTATTCCTTGTATGTGGTATATGTGTACTGAACTTTGATATATAATAACATGATTTTATTTATATTCATGTTATTAAATGTTTCATTTGATGTTCATTAAGTTCTGGTCATATGATTCGACTGATTACATTGTGGTAAGGGACTTCGTCTCAACTACCTTTTCGTTGTGACTAACTTTTCATTTTGCACCTAATAATCCTTATGTGGTGTACCTACTGCCCATTTGAGACCAATTTTTATTTGAAATTGTATTTATATTAAATATCCATAATCTCATGCCATGGATATGTTTGTTGTCTAAACTATATACCATTTTACATACAGTGTTTATTTGGAAAGTTATTTTAATTATGGAAATTTTGATGAATCCGTATACTCTACTATATACGGATATTGAAAAGGCATATTTTTCTTGTATTAAAGCAATTTATAAAGAATGCTTTGGAAATGGAGTGGTGGGTTGGGCCCACTATAACCCCCATCTTTCAGTGGGACTACTAATCCAGTGGTTGCTGAGCAATGGATCAAGTCCCTTGAAAAGATATTCATGGCGTTAAGATGCAATGAAAATGAAAAGGTAGTACTGGTATTATATTTTCTCAAGGGTGATGATGATCAATGGTGGTCCTTGATTCAAAATACCACGGAGGAAGAATAGATAGAGGATATGGAATGGAGGACTTTTAAGGAAATATTCTACGATAAATATTTCCCTCGTGAGCAACGAACTGAAATGAAGAGGAAATTCCTTGGCTTGAAACAAAGGGAATATGACTGCATTGAAGAGTATGAGGATACCTTCACAAGGCTAGCCAATTATGCCATGTATTATGTTCATGAATCAGCGGACAATATTGATCATTTCTTTGAAGGTCTTAAGACAAGTCTTCTAAGGGCACTGACTTCTCAATCATTTTCATCATATGATGAAATTGTATCAAGTGCCATCAAAACAGAGAAGGAATTTGCTAGATCAAATTTTTTCAAAAGAAACCAAGATAAGAAGCGGAAATATGATAACAAAGGAAAAGGATAATCACCAAAGAAGAACAAGGGAATGAATAGTTTCCCATTATGCGAGAACTGTGGAAAGAATCATCCTTGGAAATTCTTGAAAGGCAAGGGAGTCTGCTATAACTGCGGAGAAAAGGGTCATCGATCTAATGAATGCAAGGGGAAGAAACAATTCAATGATTTTAAATGCTACAATTGTAGAGAGATGGGAGACTATGAAAATGAGTTTCCTAAGCACCAAGGAAACATGCCTCAGAAAAATTCAAGAGAGAAAGGGAGAGCCTATGCGATTACAACCACGGAGGTTGAAGTTCCTAGTGACGTGGTGGAAGATACTTTAATTGTTTCCTCAAACTTAGCCAACACTTTATTTGATTCTGGATCATCGCATTCATTTATATCCTCTTAGTTTTCCTATCAAATTATATATTTCCAATTTTATTTAAGAAAGGAGTTGTCAGTCAAAACTCCCATGGGATGTATCATTGCAACAAAGGCATGTCAACTAGTCCCCCTCCAAACACCAAAACATTCTTTAGTTTCTAGCCTTATCATCATACCCATGACTATATTTGATATAATCCTTGGTATGGATTGGCTATCAAATTATGATGCGAGGATTTATTGCAAGAAAAAGGAAGTCACAATTTTTGGAAATGGTGTAGAATCCCTTGTCTTTAGGGAAGAAACTTCGCCACCCGATTCTTATCTAGAACTACCCCCAGTAGCTCTATTGAATGCAATACTTAGAGAGGAAGATAAACCAATATCTATGGGAGAGGAAATAAATATTCAAATTGAAGATGTGCACATAGTGAAAGAGTGCATTGATGTATTTCCAGAGGATTTACCTGGACATCCTCCAGAGCAGGAAGTTGAGTTCTCTATTGATTTAATTCCTAATGCAAGACCTATATCAAAGAATCCCTATAGAATGGTCACTTTGGAGCTAGTGGAGTTGAATAAACAACTAGAAGAGTTGAGTGAAAAAGGATTTATTCAAACTAGTGTTTCTCCATGGGGAGCCCCAATCTTGTTTGTAAAGAAGAAAGATGGATCCATTAGGCTATGCATTGATTACAGAGAAATCAATGCTATTACAATAAAGAATAAGTATCCTCTATCCCGGATTGATGATTTATTTGACCAAATTCATAGAGCTCAATACTTTTCAAATATTGACCTTCGATCCGAATATCATCAACTGAGTGTGAGGAAGGAAGATATTCCGAAGACAACATTTCGAACCAGGTATGAGCATTACGAGTTTACAATGATGCCTTTTGGACTGATGAATGAACCATCTGTTTTCATGGATTTAATGAATAGAGTTTTCAAGGAATATCTTGAAAACTTTGTTGTGATATTCATCGATGATATCCTCATGTACTCAAAAATCTATGAAGACCATGAGAGTCACTTGCGAGTTATTCTGGGAACTCTTAGAAGAAATCAATTATATGGGAAGTTTAGCAAGTGCGAATTCTGGCTTCAGTCAGTTTCTTTTCTTGGCCATAATGTCTTGAAGGATGGAATCCTAGTTGATCCTTCGAAGACAAATACAATCCAAGATTGGCCCATGCCAACAAACATAACTGAGGTACGCAGTTTTATTGGCTTAGTAGGTTATTATCGGCATTTCGTGCAGAATTTTTCCTGACTGGATAACCCGCTAATGAAGCTCACACGTAAAGGAGTTAAATTTGTTTGGAAAAAATATTATGAATAATGTTTCAAATAACTAAAGAGAATATTAGTCAATGATCCTATATTGACTCTACCATCAGGGAATGATGGGTTTGTTATTTATAGTGATGCTTCAAAGAATGGACTTGGTTGTGTCCTTATGAAAAATGATAGGGTTATTACTTATGTATCACGACAGCTAAAAGTTCATGAGAAAAACTATCCTACTCATGATCTTGAGTTATCTACAGTAATCTTTGCTTCGAAGATATGGAGACATTATCTCTATGGTGAAAAATGTGAGATTTATACTGATCACAGGAGTTTGAAGTATATTTTCTCACAGAAAGAACTCAACATGAGGCAAAGGAGATGACTTGAACTACTCAAGGATTATGATTGCACGATACACTACCACCCGGGGAAGGAAAATAAGGTGGCAGATGCTTTGAGCATAAGGGATCATGGAGTTTTGAACAAGATGAGAGTTTTAAAGGGATCCTATTTTCATGGATCTAGTAAAGATGGATATGAGAATAACCATGGAAGGTGAAGCATCATTTCTTTTTCAAATGGTTTCCAAACCATCTTTACTAGAAAGGATAAAAAGTTTCAAGCTGATGATGAGGAGTTTCAAAAGAATATTAAAGCTGTGAATGATGAGAGATTGAGTGACTTCGTATATGAAGATAGA
The DNA here is from genome assembly GCA_963277665.1 of Viscum album. Lineage (NCBI taxonomy): Eukaryota > Viridiplantae > Streptophyta > Magnoliopsida > Santalales > Viscaceae > Viscum > Viscum album. The sequence goes on from OY728129.1 coordinate 945,733,661, forward strand.
ATTTTGAAATTTGGGAAGATACTTTGTGTTCCCAATAGACCTGATCTAAAAAGGGAATTGTTGGATGATGTTCATAGTTCCAATTTCTCTATACACCCTGGTAGCACTAAGATGTATATAGATTTGAAGGAACATTTTTGGTGGGACAACATGAAGAGGGAGATTGCTGATTTTTTGTCAAGATGTATGGTTTGTCAACAAGTGAAATATGGAAGGCAACGGCCTAGAGGAGTATTACAACCTCTTCCCATACCTGAGGGGAAATGAGATTATATCATGATGGACTTTTTCATGGGACTACCAAAGACTCCTAGAAGGAACGATGCAATATGGGTCATTGTTGATCGTCTTACCAAGTCAGCATATTTTCTTTCTATAAGAGAAGATCTACCACTTGAACATCTAGCAAGACTATATATTAATGAAGTTGTGAGACTTCATGGAGTACCCCTATCGATTGTTTCTGATCGTGATCCACGTTTTACACCAAGATTTTGGAAAAGTCTTCAGAAGGTCCTAGATACTGATCTTCATTTGAGCACTGCCTACCACCCACAAACTGATGGACAATTAGAACAGACTACTCAAACATTAGAAGACATGTTGAGGTCTTGTTCACTTGATTTTCAAGGCATGTGGGATCAGTATTTACCTCTGGTGGAATTTTCCTTCAACAATAACTTCCATTCAAGTATTCAGATGGCACCATATGAAGCATTATATGGGAGGAGATGCCATACACCAACTTTTGGGATGAAATTGGTGAAAAAAAACTCGTGGGCCTAGAACTTGTTAAAGAAACAACGGAAAAAGTGAAGATTATCCAGAACCATATCAAAATAGCTCAAAGTAGGCAAAAGAGTTATGCAGATGACCGAAGCAAGGATTTGGAGTTTCAAGAAGGTGATCATTTTTTCTTAAAGGTATCTCCATGGAAGGGTATTATACGATTCAGAAAGAAAGGAAAGTTAAGTCCCAGGTACATCGAACCTTTTGAAATTCTGGACCGAATTGGAGCCGTAGCTTACCGTTTGGAAATGCCGCCAAGTCTCTCCAAGGTTCACAATGTGTTCTACATGTCAATGTTAAGAAAGTACATGCCAGACTGAAACACATGGCCGATTGTTGTCTATCGACCGGTCAAGGTTCCGGTACTCTGCTAATGTGTATAGCAGCACTAGGGTCTAATCCTCAGCGATGATACTTTGTAATAGTCGTTTGTTTTTAGTTGATTGTATTTTGATTAGGGGGTTTGTTTTCAGAGCTTAATTGAAATTATTGATTGACTATAATTGATATAAAAAATTGATAAAGATTGGAGTGAGTTCATCATTAGGGAGTTAAGCTTGTGATATCCTTGAGCTTTTCTTTATATTGCATTTAGATTAACACCCACTTCACTAGATAACGTTGATTGGAATTCCTAAGTGTTAAGGATTTAATCCAAGCCTTAACTTAACTTATTGTTCTAATCATTACCATTACTTGTTTATGGTAGTGTATTTATGGTTCCAATAATCCATGGAAACCACATGTTAAACAAAATATGTCATTAATCCATGACATGTTAAGTCCAACATACACAATGTTAAATTAACGAATACTCCTCGAGAAAATACTCTCAATCACTTAACATCCCTAATTTTTGACTCACCCCAATGAGAGATTTACTCATCCATTTGGGTGTTTAATAATCTGGTTATAATGATTATGATGATAAATTAAGAATAGAAGAAAAATAAAGGGATAAGAAAAGAGTGGTGTGTCGACACACACACACATGGACAATGATGATAATTAAAAAAAGAACTTTAGATTGAATGAGGAAGCAAAAAAAGGGAAGGAGTTTCAACTTTATTTTAAATGTTTTAAGAGAATTAATATTTAAGAATAGAGGGTGTATGATTAAAATAGAATATGAAGAATAAACTTTCACTAAAACAAAATTACAAAAACAACACTTACGAGATTACAAATGAATAAAAACACAAAAGCGAGTGAAATCAAAGAGAGGAGGAAAGGTATATCAAGTGAAAACTTGATTATGGCAGGTCCCCCAAAGCATTTGGCAAGGCTTTGGTCGTGCCAATTTATGCTCCTATCTTCTGAAATTCCAACCCCTTTGAAGGAGAGGAGGGGGATGCATTTATAGCCCAAGGAAGTGGACTGTTTTCATTCCCAATCTGTCTCTCCAATTGCATCGCCACAGAAAGCTGAATCTTGAGATATCTCATTCTTCAAAGTTGTAGATAATAAAGTTGGATGACCTCTCCCAAAATTTGGAGTCATTTGGACCAATGTATCCAATGTTATGGCCGGTTGATTAAACAATTTTAATCTGTCCATTTCAATCCAGTTTTTTGAAGTCCAAAATGTGAAAGGGTTTTTGAATAGAAAGATGCCTTCAAAACCGAATTATGTCTTCAAAAAAGTCTGCCTCTTATATCTCCTCTTTCACACTGCAAAATATCAGCTCAAAATGATGTCTATATCAGGATCCATGTCATCAACACTGTACTGATTTTAATTTCTAGATAAAAATGTGGGATGAGTTTAAATGAATCAGTTGGGCCCCTTGTGTTTAGAGTTGGGCCCTGAAATTTTTATCCATTATTCTTTTGGATAATTAAAAACATATGGTATATTTTTATAAAATTTGGGCTCCGATATTTAGACCAGTAACTCAATCATCATGGCTGGTCCAGTTTCTTCACAAATTCTTTGGTTCATCTTGTGTGGTCCATGTGATCCTTCAAATGGCAGAATTTTACCATGATCCCTTATAATAAAATGTTTTATATTTAATTAGTAATCCTAAAAAACAAGAACCACACAATTTGAATCAGTATGGTGATAGTTATAAATAAAACAGTAAACTGACTCAATTGGACTACTTCTAAAAAATGCTAAAAAATTATACTTAGTATTAAAACATTAATATTTCACACAAATTATGAAAATTTCATATAAAATCAGTAAAGGGGGTATATAATAAGTCATGAAAATATTAATAACATCAACTCCCCCACACTTAGTCTTGTGCATTTCCTCATGTGAAACAAATATAAAAACATAACAAAATCATTTTCACTCACCAACAAATATTAAAATTTTGTTTTCTCCAATCAGGGGCGGTTTAGACTATTTCACTCATCCATTTTGAATTCCACCACAAGATGTTACAGAAACAATGTTCCAAAACTAATTCATTTTTTCATGCTCAAATTTATAAATGTAAAATGTGGACACTCAAAACTCACACCTCTCAAGATGATAAAATTCATTTGTGGAGGTTCACTCTTTCACCAACCAAAAGTGAAAATCTTAGAGTTTGAAGGAGCTCTCAGCTTCCAATACCTATCCAAAGTGCATAAGAATCAAGAGTTATTTTTAATGGGTTTTTCTGTGGCTATGGGATGGTAGGAATATAATGTTCAAGAGAGAGAAGAAGAGGGTTAAAAACCAACATAGAAAAAGCAATTCACATTTTTTTGAAATAAAACATGGAAGGAAATGAAAACACATATTTACAAGGGAATGATTGTGTGAATAAAGACACAATAGAGGAAGAAAATATGAAGGTAATGAGAATATGGAATATTTACAAAACACAAAACTTCTCCCAATAAGAATATAATGCAAGTGTTCTTTTTTTTATTTTCCTTTTTTTCTTTGTTTTTTCGAAAGTTAACCTTGAAACAGATCTCACACTCATATCCCAACCCATGTTTGATCTCCTCACAAAACTACTTGTAATAGTTATAACAAGATCAAAGGTTGAGGAAGAGTGATTTTGACCTACCCAAGACACAACCCATTTTTTCAAATTTATTTTTTACCCAAGACACAACCCATTTTTTCAATTTTTTTTTGATTTTTTTCATCATTTTTGATTTTTTTGAACACTTGTCAATAACATTTACAAAATTACATAAATGGAAGTACATTACATTCCACAAAACACACTGAATGAAAACATCTCCCCCACACTGAAATGGATTCTTGCCCTCAAACAGATGATAACTCATTGAAAATCAATAATAGGGTGCCCAAAAAATGAAATCCATTCCCACCACACTTAAATTTTAAAAAATTATGAAATGAAAATCCATGTTGATATTGGGTGGGAAAAGGTATTGGGCTTGTAATGTGTCTATAAAAGAAAATGTTTTCATAGGCTCGAAGGGGATTTCAAAAGGGGGATTAATGTAAGGGAAATGAGAGTCTATTTGGCTATTGTGATTCTCATGTGGTTCAGAAAATTCCTCTATCATATTAATGCACACTAAGGTAGGAAATTCAGCTCGAAGGTCCACAAACTCAAGACTCACAAATGGGGGTGAAAACAGACATTTTGAAAAGATGGCCATAGGTGGCCTTGGCATGAAAGCAAATGTTGTTCCTCACAGTTTGGGAAAATCATTTTCCAAATAAAAAATTGAGCATTATTTTTTTTTAATTTTGAAACAAAATTCTTTATCCAAATTCATGATGAAAATAAAAAAATTTTGAGATGAAACCATGTCTTTTGACTCCCCAAAATGGTTGGAGAAAATTTGAAAATTGATGGTGAGTAAGTATGAATATTTTGGTTTTTTTACATTTTTTTATTTTTTTATTTTTTTTAGTGTTCTTTAAAATACACACCCACACAAAAGAGAAAGAGAAAAAGAAAGGATTTGAAAAAAAAGTGGTAAAAAAAATGAAAGAGAGAAGAAGAAGAAAGAGGTAGAGAGAGGAAGAGATAGAGATAGAGTTAAAGGGAAAGAGGTGCCCCCTGGTTTGGATTTGGCGGTTCGCTATCTCCATCTAATGGTAGGTCGACTAGAGAAGTTGGGGATACAGTGGTAGTTGATGTTGATCTAGGATTGTGCGTCCTTTCATGGTGATGCTTTAACCGATGTCCATTAACCGTGAATTTCCTTTTGGAAGAGAAGTCTTGGACTTGCATTTCACCAAACGGGTAAACATTAGTAATAACAAAAGGACCTTCCCAACGAGAATTAAGCTTACTTGGGTGAAGCCAAAATCAATAATTAAAGAGCATTACCTTTTCACCTTCATGAAATACCTTTCTCAGGATGTGTTTGTCATGGAGTGCCTTAGCCTTTTCTTTATACAGATTGGAATTCTCATAGGATTGAAGTCGATTCTCCTCCAGTTCAGCCAATTGCAACAATCTTTCTTCACCATATTTTTCACAACCAAAATTACAAATTTTCATAGCCCAAAAATACTTATGTTGGATTTAAACTGGTAGGTGACATGCTTTACCAAAAACTAGCCTAAAAGGAGACATCCCAATGGATGTTTTATAGGCAGTTCGATAAGCCCAAAGTGCTTCACCAAGTCTTTCAGGCCAGTCTTTTCTGGTCGGTTTTACAATTCTCTCAAGCACTCTTTTCACTTCTCTATTAGAAAGTCCATCCATTCCATTTGTTTGGGGATGATATGTAGTTGGATTTTTATGTACAACCCCATTCTTTGTCAGAATATATTCCCTGGTTTTATTACAAAAATGGGTTCCTAAGTCACTTATCAAGGCATGAGGTGTGCCAAATCGGTGGAAGATGTGTGTCTTTAGGAAATCACTAAAAGTATGTGAATCATCCTTTCTAGTGGGTTTGTCCTCGACCCACCTAGAAACATAATCAACCACAAGAAGGATGTATGAGAATCCATTGGAAGTAGGAAATGGTCCCATGAAATTGATACCCCAAACATCGAAGATCTCATAGAAAATTAAAGGCTTTTGGGGAATTTAATTTCTCTTTGAAATTGTGCCAAACTTTTGGAAAGTGGGACATGATTAACAGAACTCATGTGAATCCTTGAAGAGTGAAGGCCAAAATAGTCCAGAGTCTAGGACCTTTCGGTAGGTCCTTTGTGGTCCAAAGTGGCCACCACCAGGCATTGAGTGACAAAATTCTAATATGGAAGAATGTTCATTTTCATCGACACATCTCCTTATTATCATGTCAACCCCAATTTTACAAAGTTTATTTTCTTTCCAAAAATAGTATTTTGAATCAATTTTCAAATTCATTTTCTGTTCTTTTGAAAAAATTTCAGAAAAAACACCAGAAACGAAGTAATTTACAATTGGGTCATACCATCATATTTTTGGAGTGAGAGATGAAAGGTGCTCAGTGGGGAATTCAGGATCGATGATTTCAGAATGAGAAGAATTATAAATTCTACTCAAGTGATCAACCACAAGGTTTTCTTTTCTGGGTCTATCTTTTATTTCAAGGTCAAACTCTTGGAGCATTAGGATCCATCTTATTAGCCTCGGTTTGGAATCACTTTTCTTGAGTAAGAACTTTATAGAAGAATGGTCTATGAAGATAATGATTTTGGCACCTAAGAGATAGGGCCAGAATTTATCTAAGGCAAAAACAACTGCTAAAAGTTCTTTTTCAGTGACAGTGTAGTGAGATTGAGTTTCATACAATGTTTTTGAGGCATAATAGATGACATGAGGACGTTTTTCTCTTCTTTGACCAAGAACAACCCCAAAATCTCTATCAGAAGCATCACACATCAACTCAAAGGGTAAGCACCAATCTGGGGGTTGGATTATCGGGGCTGATGTAAGAGCATTTTTGAGTTCAATGAAGGATCTCTTTCAAACCTCATCAAAATGGAAAGTGACATCATTTTGGAGCAACCGAGTGAGTGGGAGGGAAATTTTACTGAAGTTATGGATGAATCGTCGATCGAAACCGGCATGATTGAGGAATGAACGGATGTCTCGAACAGAAGTGGGCTGAGGAAGTGATTGGATCACCTCAATTTTGGCAGGATCGACTTCAATACCATCTTTTGAAACTATGTGCCCTAGAACAATCCCATTTGTAACCATGAAGTGACATTTTTCAAAATTTAACACAAGGTTACACTTGAAACATTTTTGGAGGACTAGAGAGAGTGAATTCAAACAAGATTTAAATGACTCACCATAAATGGTGAAGTCATCAATGAAGGCATCCATGTAGTGTTCAATGAATTCGGAAAAGATACTCATCATACACCTCTGGAATGTTGCAGGAGAATTATAAAGGCCAAAAGGTATTCTTCTATATACATATGTTCCAAAGGGGCAAGTGAAAGTAGTCTTTTCTTGGTCTTGAGGTGCAATTAGGATTTAGAAGTAGCCGATGTATCCATCAAGAAAGCAATAATATGACTTTCTGGCTAATCGTTCCAGCATTTGATCAAGGAATGGAAGAGGGTAGTGATCTTTTCTTGTTTCAACATTCAATTTCCTATAGTCGATGCACACACACCATTTGTTCTTCACTCGAGTTGTGAATACCTCTCCATGTTCATTTGTGACAACAGTTATCCCACCCTTCTTAAGTACAACTTGAATTGGACTAACCCATTCACTATCATAAATTGGGTAGATAATACCAGCTTGAAGAATCTTGGTGATTTCTTCCCTAACAACCTCAAGGATGAGTGGATTGAGTCTTCTTTGTGGTTGTCTAATTGGTTTGGATGATTCCTCAAGATGGATGTGATGCATGCAAAGAGCAGGGTTGATTCCTTATATTCCATCTAGGGTCCAACCTAGGGCCTTTCTGTTTTCCTCTAACACCTGAACAAGTTTGGACTCCTCAGTTTTGGTAAGTGAATAAGAGATAATGACAGGATAAGAGTGATCATGGAAAAGAAATTCATATTTCAGGTGTTCAGGAAGAGGTTTCAGATTAGTCTCATCTTTTATTTGTGGGTTAGAAAACTCAGGAATGGAGGAAGGGACTTCAGTTGCTTTAGATTCATTCTCCTTAATACTTTCCAAGGTGGAGCAGTAGAGATCAGAGTTGATGTGGGATTCAAGAGAGTTTTCAAGTTCCTCTATATTGATGGAGTTTATGAATGAGGGGTCCACATAAACTTCACCATTTATGACTTGGTTAATCATGGTGCAGATTTCACAAGATCCTTTGTCATTAGAACATGAAGAACATTGTGGATTGGGGTTCGATTGACTCTTAGAAGTTTCCTCATAAGCATGGATTGAGAATGTAGAGTGATCATCAGATGGGTATCGCATGGCTTGAAAAATGTTGAACTTGACCAGTTGGTCACCAAATTCCATGGATAAGATGCCTGAATGGACATCAATCTTGGTTCTCGCAATCATGAGGAATGGTCTTCCTAGAATTAGGGGAGATCGAGAAGAGTTCGTCTCACCTTCCATGTCAAGGACATAGAAATCAGTAGGGAAGATGAGATCATTGACACAGACAAGGACATCCTCAATTATTCCCTCAGGACTGGTAGTGATTCGATTGACTAACTGAATGATAACACCCATTGGATGTAAGGGACCTAGACCAAGGTTGGAGACTATGTATTTGGGCATGACATTAATTGAGGCTCCTAGGTCTATGAGTGCATCATCAAAGTTGGAACTTCCAATTTGGAATGGAACCGTAAAGGTCCCTGGATCCTTTCACTTTATGGGAATAGACTGCTGGGTGGAAATTTTTTTGAAGGTCCTAAGTTGCCTCTTGTGGGTGAAAAATTCCTTAAGAAACTTGGCATACTTAGGAATTTGTTTTATGGAATCTAAGAGGGGAATGTTGAATTCAACATGTCTAAACATGTCGAGAATTTCAGGATCAGGTTCAAATGACTTCTTTGGATTAGAGAAAGCTTGTGGAAAAGGAATTGGATTCCTAAGTGGAATAGAAGGAGGTGAGGGAATGGATTCAGATTCATTTTCAAGTTTCTTTTTCTTTTCATTTCCTAGGTCAACATTCAACGGAGGGTTGGAGGACTTATCTTGAGGCATAGCAATTTGCTTTCCCGATCTAAGTGCAATTGCACTTACATTACCCTTGGGGTTGGGTAATGGTTGAGCTGGAAGTTTGGATGAATTGGATGATTTCTACTGACTAAGGTGGGATGCAAGTTGACCAATTTGGGTTTCAATGTTCTTGAGGATGGAATGGGTGAAGGAGGCAAGATCTTCCACTTCACTTTCCCATGTTTTCTTGGAAGAAAATGCTTATCCCGGATTGGGATTACCTTGATTTTGGTTCTTGGGAAAGAGAATGTAGTGGTTTTGGAATTGGGAAGGCTCACTAGGATAATGGAATCCAGGAGGAGGATTGTTCCTTTGAGGTTGAGGAATAAAAGGATAAGGTTGTTGGAAGTTACCAACACCTTGACCATATTGAAACTGGTTTGGGTTTTGAGGAGGGAATTGAGGGGGATGAGATATGGGATTACCATAACTAAGGCCTTGGTTATAGGAAGAAGAGAAGGGCTCAGAGTGAGGTTGGTTGAAGTTTCTAACAAAATGACCTGATAGTTTAGGGCTGGTGTTCCACTGAGCATATGCTGCATTGAGCTCCATTGGTCCAGATGAATCATATTGATCCTCTTGAAGTTGTGGACATGTGTCTATTGGATGAGATGGAGAGTTGCAGATTCCACAGTTTTTGATAGGTCCAAGAAACATTGATTATGAAGAAGACGAGGTTGGGGATTTGGTAGCCACAACTAGTTGTCGCACAAGACCTGTAAGTTCACTCATCCACTCAGTCATCTTGTTAGGCTCAATTGATTGATTATATTGGGCTTGTTTGACTTGAGCATGTGCTCGAGTATGAAATTGTTGTGTGTTTGCAGCCATGTTACTTATGAGATCTCTTGTTGCTGCAGGAGTTTTATCAACAAGAGCACCGCCACTTGCATCATCAATGAGAGTTCTCTCCATAGCCAATAATGTAACGACCCGAGATTTTGAAGAAATTTTGTTTCCTAACTTTCTGTGTTATTTTATTTTATACTCAGCAAAACTATTTCATTTAATAAAATGAGTATAATTAAAATGAGACCGTTGGGTTTTGACTTTTATATGACCATTGGTCAATAAGACTGTTGGAATCTAAATGTTACAATTATTGTCTATAAATACAAGTGATCTTGATTAATTAATATAGAAACAAGATTCGATGGCCCCATCCAGTAGTCTCGGGCCGATCGAAGCCCATATGACGAAACTCAGGAAAGAGGTAGTACCTTTGGGCTTTGCTCTGGACCAAACCCAAGACGAACTTCATCATGTGAAGTTGGAACAAAATCGCCTTCGCGAGAAGTTCAAGATGATAGAAATCACTACTCGGGCAATGTTGGCCGAGCCACCCCAAGATTCTATCACCCTAGAACTCCTTACTCTTAGGTCCTATGCTGGTGTTATAAGGGGTTATGTAATGAGACCGTAACTGCCTTGTGAAATCCTTTCATTTAAATAAAAATTCTGATTTCTTCTTATGGTGAAGTTTGTGATTTTTCAAATGTACAGATAAATATAGAATGCATATTATTGATGAATTTTAGAAGGATATTTTTAAAAATATTTATGTAAACCTTAAATAATTAATAATGTGTAATAATTTTCAAAAAATGGTCTTCTATAGTTATGTTCAGTAAGAAATTTAGAGTCTAATAAGATTAAATTAATTTTTGATGAATAATAATTTATGAATAGTGATTTTATGCTTAGGATTAGTAATTTGACCAAATGGATTAGTAATCTCACTTGAAGAAAGTATTAATATAATTTAGGCACCTTGATTAAGTAATGTGATTCAATAAAATAGGTAAATAACTGTTTCAGAAATTATTAGTCAAGTATTAGTTTTTTCAGGTGAATAATGTTTTTTAATTAAAAATTAAATTAAAAATATTTAGAAAATTATTTTTATAAAATGGAGTTTAATTTTGAATTCCGAGCATCGATATTAGGTTATGGTGATTTTTGGGGATTTTTTTGAAAAAAATGAATTTTTAGTGAATAATGTTTTATATAAAAATTAAAATAAAAATATTTAGAAAATTATTTTCATAAAATGGAGTTCATTTTTGAAATCAGAGCATTGATATTTGGTTAAGGTAAAATTTTAGGATTTTTCTGAAAAAGTTGAATTTTCAGTGAATAGTGAATTTTTCAGTTTAGAGTTTCGGGTGTTTAATGACATCATTAAGGATATAATAATTATGTAATAATTCTGGTCGACTTATGAATAGTAATATAAGGTATGAGGTATCCCAAGTGGCCAATACCATGGGAAAATACGATGGGCAAGCCCATGGTTTTGCCAATACCACCAATGAGGTGTCCCTTGGCCATTAATGCCTTATCCCCTCACTTCCCCTATAAATACCAAGCCATTCTCTCATCCTTTCCATTCCAAAATCCTCCTCAACGAATTTCTGGTCTCCTTACTTCCCAAGGAGTCCTCCCAAGGTTCCCTCAAGCCTCCCAAGGTCCCAAACTTCAAAATTTTGAAGTTACTCTTCAAGGTAAGAGATCCTACCTCTCTCTTTTCATGTATTCCCCTTTATGTCATTTATTTTAAGATCCATGTTCTTATGTTGTAGATGTTCTTTTATATTAATCCTACTATCCTTTTCATGTTCATATGATGAGATACCCCCTATTTCTCTCATCAATTCATTTTAAGAATGTTTAAGTGGCGCCGTTAGGCTGCCAAATTTTTGCAAGGGATTCTTTCACCCTTCTCGTTTTCAAGTTCTATTTTCATGTCAAGTATTTCAAGTTCATTTTTTATTATGTTGGGGTATGATATCTATATCCATCATACTGTTAATTGATGTTCATATTATGAGAGACCCTATTTGATCTCATCAATTCATTTTTTGAAGTTTTAAGTGACGTCGTTAGGCTGCCGAATTTTCATAAGAGAAATATTATTTTTGTCTTCCTTCAATGTTTGTCATTTCATATGGTATGTATTTAAAATTTTATTACCATATTCTTATATTCTTTATATTCTGTCCCTCTACTATTTTATGCATCATTTATGAGTGGGTGACCCATGTCCCCACTCTTTTCAATATTTTCTAAAACCCTGTAACATAGTCGTTATGCTGCAGAATTTTCGTCTCAAAATGTCTCTCTTTTTCTCAAATTCTTTTATTTTATTAAGTGAATACTAAAAAATCTTTATTCTATAGGGGTATTCACATATATATCAAAATGTTCTATTTTAAATTCTGGTATTTACATACATGAGACCCGCTTTCCTTTTTTGTGGGTTTAAAGTGACATAAAGATCATGTCTTTAAAGTAGTTTTTAAAACGTTATGATTATGAAATGAAGCCCATTTATTTTATTCTATATGAGTTATTTATGAAATTATTGATTATGATATATTTTGATCACATGATAATAAAGACAAATTAAGGGTGCGCCCTGATAGTGCTCCAATGCATTGGGTAATGATGTGATCTCTAGGGATTACAATTTTAACGATACCTTGGTGAATAAACTTGGTATTTTTTTTAAATGACACCTTGTGAATGTACCTTAGTGATATGTTCATGATTGTCTAAGTTAAATTTTGTATCCACATCTTCAAGTTATGAAACACATTATTTTTATTATGATATGCCTCATGATCTATTTCTCATGCCTTAAAGTTATTTATCCTGACTTTATTGATGTATCTCAAGTTCACATGTAAAATGTTTCTCTTGTTTCCCTTACTGGGCCTTCTGCTCACCCTTTCCTTTGATGTATGCTCCCAGGTTATGAGATACTGTAATGAACTTAGGATGAACAAAGAAGAAGCCTTTAAAGTGATTAAGAAGAATGTTTTATGTCATCATGTATTAAGTTCCTGGTTTCTAAGACACTAAACCTTAAAGATCCTTAGTTTTGTAAAATGTAATGAAAAGTTATGTTATAAAAAGGTGGTATGCTATAGTTGGTATCAAAGGATGGTTTAGTTATTTATGGAAATTAGGACATGAAAACTTTAGGAATAACCCTATAGAAAAGTTTAAATATAGGAAATATTCCTGGTATTTTGGTGAGTATTGAGTAAGTAGTCTATCAAGCAAATACATCCCTGTCTGGATACGTGCAGGTAGAGGTGGCTCTGGCACAAATGTACATAGGGGTAAAACCCAAAAACACCACTTTGAGATAGACTCGAACGTGAACTGGTACATGACAATGGGTCTTGCTGCACTCTTGGTTACGACACTCCCGGGGGATATGTTTGGTTAATCACAAGCTTTTTATGAATCATTATGAAGGAATTATAGAAAAATGTAATTGTCTAAGTATGAAGTTTTAAGACATAAAATACTTTTAGTTAAAAGATTCGTAAATGAAATAAGTTTTTCATGAAGGATTTATTCTTTTAGAAAATTCACCCATCGTCTAGGAATACATTGACGTATTTCCTGAGGAGTTACCCGGACCTCCCCCAGAAATAGAGGTAGAGTTCTCCATTGAACTCGTACCTGGATCTCATCCGATGTCAAAGACCCCTATAGGATGGAAAATGTGGATCTAGAGGAATTAAAGAAACACCTCCAAGATCTTTTGGAGAATGGGTTTATCCAACCAAGTGTGTCTCCTTTGGGAGCACCAGTTCTCTTTGAGAAGAAGAAGGATGGATCGATATAACTATGCATTGAAAATAGAGAACTGAATGGGATCACAATGAAGAACAAATACTCTCTTCCAAGAATTGATGACTTATTTGACCAACTTCGTGGGACTCAATTCTTCTCTAAGATTGATCTTCGTTCTGGTTATCATCAATTGAGGGTGAATAATGATGATATTCCAAAAATTTCCTTCCAATCAAGATATGGGCATTATGAGTTTGTTTTTATTCCCTTCGGACTGACTAATACACCTACTATTTTTATGGATCAAGAATAAGTTGATTTTGGAAACTTGTGTTTTATCAAATTGATATCCTTTTTATGGGAAAATGATTTAGTGATTAAATGATAAAGGTTATTTTGGACGATGTTTTCTCTTTTGGAGTACTATATTCCTATGGAAAAATAAAAATACTACAGGATTTTATTTGTGGAGGAATGTTTGAAATTTTTATTTTGTAAGAATCTATGTATTTATTGTGGACATATGGTGATTTGGGTTATTTTTGGAAAATTATTAACCTAGCATAGAGAATATGTGATTAGGTTAATTAAGATTTAGTATGAGACTTTAAGAGTAGTAAATGTTATTTGGAGGTAAATGTTAAGATTTATTGTGGAAGACTATGTGATTAAATCCTTCTGAGTTTTGGGTTTCAATCTTAGTTTGGATTATTTTGATGAATTTTAAGGACTGCTGTGTATTAAATGGTCTTTCTTAAACTTTGGGTACTATTTGTTTAATTTTGGAGATTAATAGTAGTTTTTTATAAAGGATTATCCTTTTTGGGGATTATATGATCTCGTACTAACCATTTTGGTTTTAATTGATGTCTAAATACAAGGGAAATATATAGTTCTCCTTTTGTGGATTATGTGATTCTCTAGAAGATGATTCTTGTGCTTTTTATGTGACCAAGTCATTTTGAATGCTCATCATTTGGAGAAAAGATTAGATTTGGTATAAACTTATTAAAGGATGAAACTCTACTTGAAGGTAATTATATTTAATTATGTTTTTATTCTATGTAGTAAATGAATTCCTCAAAATTATGAAAAGGAACGTAAAACAAAAATGTTGTTGGTTTACGTTTCCTACTGGGTAATCAAAGATCGTTTACACACATCATAAGTTTGTGATTTTCTTGTGGTTAACTTTCTCCTAATCATGTTTTCTATCACTCTCCATCAGAACACGACCCTTTGTTTTCTCTTCCATATCCATGTTTTCGTACGTGGAATCCTAGTGTGGGTTAACTCGGATGACCTTTGTACTTCCCTTTCTTTCTTTTAAAGTAATAGTTTTACTGACTCTTTTTCTGATGTGGAACTTTCAACTAAATTTCCAAGCCCATTTTTTTTAAATCGCGAGGATGCAATTTCTTAAGGGGGGAAGAATGTAACGACCCGAGATTTTGAATAAATTTTGTTTCCTAACTTTATGTGTTATTTTATTTTATACTCAGAAAAACTATTTCATTTAATAAAATGAGTATAATTAAAATGATACCATTGGGTTTCAACTTTTATATGACCATTGGTCAATAAGACCATTGGAAACTAAATGTTACAATTATTGTCTATAAATACAAGTGATCTTGATTAATTAATATAGAAAGAAGATTCAATGGCCCCATCCAGTAGTCTCGGGCCGATCAAAGCCCATCTGACGGAACTCGGGAAAGAGGTAACACCTTTGGGCTTTGGTCTGGACCAAACCCAAGCCGAACTTCATCATGTGAAGTTAGAATGGAATCGCCTTCGTGAGAAGTTCAAGCTGATAGAAATCACTACTCGGGCAATGTTGGCCGAGCCACCCCAAGATTATATCACCCCAGCACACCTTACTCTTAGGTCCTATGCTGGTGTTATAAGGGGTTATGTAACAAGACCGTAACTGCCTTGTGAAATCCTTTCATTTAAATAAAAATTCTGATTTCTTCTTATGGTGAAGTTTGTGATTTTTCAAATATCCGGATAAATATAGTATGCATATTATTGATGAATTTTAGAAGGATATTTTTAAAAATATTTATGTAAACCTTAAATAATTAATAATGGGTAATGATTTTCAAAAAATGGTCTTCTACAGTTATGTTTAGTAAGAAATTTAGAGTCTAATAAGATCAACTTAATTTTTGATAAATAGTAATTTATGAATAGTGATTTTACGCTTAGGATTAGTAATGTGACCAAATGGATTAGTAATGTCACTTAAAGAAAGTATTAATATAATTTAGGCACATTGATTAAGTAATGTGATTCAATAAAATAGGTAAATAACTGTTTAGAAATTATTAGTCAAGTATTAGTTTTTTTAGGTGAATAATGTTTTTTAAATAAAAATTAAATTAAAAATATTTAGAAAATTATTTTTATAAAATGGAGTTCATTTTTGAATTCAGAGCATCGATATTAGGTTATGGTGATTTTTGGGGATTTTTCTCAAAAAAATGAATTTTCAGTGAATAGTGTTTTATATAAAAATTAAATTAAAAATATTTAGAAAAATATTTGCATAAAATGGAGTTCATTTTTGAAATCAGAGCATCGATATTTGGTTAAGGTAAAATTTTGGGATTTTTTCTGAAAAAGTTGAATTTTTGGTGAATAGTGAATTTTTCAGTTTAGAGTTTCGTGTGTTTAATGACATCATTAAGGATGTAATAATTATGTAATAATTCTGGTCGACTTATGAATAATAAGATAAGATATGAGGTGTCCCAAGTGGCCAATACCATGGGAAAATACCATCGGCAAAACCCATGGTTTTGCCAATACCACCAATGAGGTGTCCCTTGACCATTAATGCCTTGTCCCCTCACTTCTCCTATAAATACCAAGACATTCTCTCATCATTTACATTCCAAAACCCTCCTCAATAAATTTCTGGTCTCCTTACCTACCAAGGAGTCCTCCCAAGGTGCCCTCAAGCCTTTGAAGGTCCCAAACTTCAAAACTTTGAAGTTACTCTTCAAGGTAAGGGATCCTACCTCTCTCTTTCTTTTCATGTATTCTCTTTTATGTCATTTATTTTAAGCACCATGTTCTTATGTTGGGGATGTTATTTTATATTTATCCTACTATCCTTTTCATGTTCATATTATGAGAGACCCCCTCCTGATCTCATCAATTGATTTTAAGAATGTTTAAGTGGCGCCATTAGGCTGCCGAATTTTTGTAAGAGATTCTTCCACCCTTCTCATTTTCAAGTTCTATTTTCATGTCAAGTATTTCAAGTTCCTTTTTATTATGTTAGGGTATGATCTCTATATCCATATTATTTTTCATTGATGTTTATATGATGAGAGACCCTATTTGATCTCATCAAATCATTTTTTTGAAGTTTTAAGTGACGTCGTTTGGCTGCCAAATTTTCATCAGAGAAATCTTATTTTTGTCTTCCTTCCATGTTTGTCATTTAATATGGTATGACTTTCAAATTTCATTACCATGTTGATATATTCTTTATATTATGTCCCTATACTATTTTATGGATCATTTATGAGTGGGTGACCTATGTCCCCACTCTTTTAAATATTTTCTAAAACCCTATAACATAGTCGTTATGCTACAGAATTTTTGTCTCAAAATGTCGCTCTATTTTTCTCAAATTCTTTTATTTTATTAAGTGAATACTAAAAACTCTTTATTCTACAGGCTTATTCACATATATATCAAAATTTTCTATTTTAAATTCTTGTATTTACATATATGATACCCGCTTTCCTTTTTCGTGGGTTTAAAGTGACCTAAAGATCATGTCTTTAAAGTAGTTTTTAAAACATTATGATTATGAAATGAAACCCATTTCTTTTATGCTATATGGGTTATTTATGAAATGATTGATGCTTATATATGTGGATCACATGATAATAAAGAAAAATTAAGGGCGTGCCCTAATATCTCTCTAATGTATTGGGTAATGATGTGATCTCTAGGGATTAAAATTTTAACGATACCTTGGTGAATAACCTTGGTAATTTTTTTAAATGAAAACTTAGGGATGGACCTTGGTGATATGTTCATGATTGTATAAGTTAAATGTTGTAGCCACATCTTCAAGTTATGAAACACGTTATTTTTATTATGATATGCCTCATGATCTCTTTATCATGCCTTAAAGTTATTTATCATGACTTTATTGATGTATCTCAAGTTCACATGTAAAATGTTTCTCTTGTTTCCCTTACTGGGACTTCTTCTCACCCTTTCATTTGATATATGCTCCCAGGTTATGAGATATTTTAATGAACTTAGGATGAACAAAGAAGAAGCCTTTAAAGTGTTTAAGAAGAATGTTTTATGTCATCATGTATTAAGTTCCTGGTTTCGATGACACTAAACCTTAAAGATCCCTGGTTTTGTAAAATATAATGAAAAGTTATGTTATAAAAAGGAGGGATGCTATAAATAACCCCTCATAGAAGTATTGGATCAAGATTTGGTCAGGAATTTGATGGTGTGGGTAGGTTGAAATAAGCTTTTTGAACCTCTCCCAGTATTCATGGAGTGATTCACTTGGGAACTGATAGATACCACTTATTTCCTTTTGGATAGAAGTGGTACGAGAAGCAGGAAAGAATTTCTCTAAGAAGAGTCGCTTCATGTCATTCCATGTGGTTATAGAACCAGGAGGTAGGTAGTAAAGCCATGACTTAGTAGTGTCAGCTAGGGATAAAGGGAATGCTCAAAGTTTGATTTGTTCCTCAGAAACATCTTGAGGCTTCATGGTAGAACACACCACTTGGAACTCTTTAAGGTAGAGATGTGGATCCTCACCAGCTATCCCATGGAAATGAGGAAGAAGATGAATCAAACCCGATTTGAGTTAAAATTCAGCTTCTAGGTTTGAATATTGAATACCAAGAGGTTGGTAATTAATATCAGGGGAAACAAGTTCTTTAAGTGTTTGTTCCCTAAGATTAGCCATATCTAATTCAACTGGTTGGACAAGGACTGATTCTTGAATGAGTTGATTATATCTTAAGTTCCTTTTAAGTTGGCAAAGAGTTCGCTCAATTTCATTGTCAAACAAATCCGAGGGATTTCTTGGGAGGCTACGGGGCATTCAGAATGATGTTGGAAGAAAAAATAAGATGAGTTTTTCTTTCTTTGTTTTCCATTTATGATTTATATGAGAAGACGAGTTTTTCTTTGTGTTTTTTTTCAATTTTTTTAAAATTTGTTTTTTTGGGTTTTTTACAATAACCAGAAACTAATGACTACATAAAGCACCATCCCCGGAAACAACGCCATTTGAGACGCACGACCGATTATCGCCTATCGACCGGTCAAGGTTTCGGTGCTCTGCTAATATCTATAGCAGCACTCGGGTCAAATCCTCGGCGATGATACTTTGTAATAGTCGTTTGTTTTTAGTTGATTGTATTTTGATTAGGGGGTTTTGTTTGCAGAGCTTAATTGAAATGATTGATTGACTATAATTGATTTAAAAAATTGATAAATATTGGGGTGAGTTCATCATTAGGGAGTTAATCTTGTGATATCCTTGAGCTTTGCTTTATATTGCATTTAAATTAACACCCATTTCACTAGATAACGTCGATTGCAATTTCTAAGTGTTAAGGCTTTAATCCAAGCCTTAACTTAACTTAGGGTTCTAATCATTACTGTAATGACCCGAAATTTTGAATAAATCTTGTTTCCTAATTTTATGTATTATTTTATTTTATTTTTATACTCAACAAAAATGTTTCATTTGATAACATGAGTATAATTAAAATGAGACCGTTGGGTTTTGACTGTTATATGAACATTGGTCAATATGACCACTGTAAACTAAACATTTCGATTATTGTCTCTAAATACAAGTAATATTGGTTAATTATTATAGAAAGAAGATTCGATGGCCTCACCCAGTAGTCTTGGACCGATCGAAGCCCATCTAACAGAACTTGGGAAGGAGGTAGAACCACTGGTCTTTGCTCTGGACCAAACCCAATCTGAACTTCATCGTGTGAAGCTAGAACGGAATCGCCTTTGTGAGAAGTTCAAACTGATAGAAATTACTACTCGTGCGATGTTGGCCGAGCCTCCCTCGGATACTCTCACCTTAGCACACCTTACACTTAGGTCCTATGCTGATGTGATAAGGGGCTATGTAAGGAGACCGTAACTGCCTTGTGTAATCCTTTGTTTTAAATAAAAATTAGTATTTCTTCTTATGATTATGTTTATGACTTTTCAAATATCCGGATAAATATAATATGCATATTTTTGGTGAATTTTAGAGAAAGGATATTTTAAAAAATGTTTATGTAAACCTTAAATAATTAAAAATGTGTAATGATTTTCAAAAAATAGTATTCTACAATTATGTCCAGTACGAAATTTAGAGTCTAATAAGATCAACTTGATTTTTGATGAATAGTAAATTATGAATAGTGATTTTATGACCAGTATTAGTAATGTGTCCAAATGGATTAGTAATCTCACTTAAAGAAAGTATTAATATAATCTAGGCACCTTGATTAAGTAATGTGATTCAATAAAATGGTTAAATAACGATTTCATAAATTATTATTCAAGTATTAGTTTTTTCGGGCGAATAGTGTTTTTTTAATTAAAAATTAAATTAAAAATATTTAGAAAATTATGTTTATAAAATGGACTTCATTTTTGAACTCAGAGCATCGATATTATGTTAAGGTAATTTTTGGGGATTTTTCTGAAAAAATGAATTTTTGGTGAATAGTGTATTTATTTAAAAAAATAAATTAAAAATATTTAGAAAATTATTTTTATAAAATGGTGTTCATTTTTTAAATCAGAGCATTGATATTTGGTTAAGGTGAAATTTTGGATTTTTTCTGAGAAAGTTAAATTTTTAGTGAATAGTAAAAATACAGTTTTAGGGTTTCGGTATGTTTAATGACATCATAACTGTGTCATGATGATGTCATGAGATATTTTATGGGTTGACCGACCAAAGGTGATGAATTATTGTATTGGGGGCCCCATGTGGCCTAACTCCATGGGAAATACCATGAGAGAGCACATGGTTTTGAGAAAACCACTTTTGAGGTATCCCTTGGCCATTAATGCCTTGTCCCCTCACTTTCCCTATAAATACCAAGCCATTCTCTCATCCTTTGGACTCCAAAATCATTCTCAACAAATTTCTGGTCTCCTTACCTCCAAAGGAGTCCTCCCAAGGTGCCCCAAAGCCCTCAAGGTCCCAACCTTTGAGTTTTAAGAGTTACGTTTTAAGGTAAGGGATCCGACCCCTCTCTTTCTTTTCAAGTGATCTCTTTTATGTCATTTCTTTTATGATCCATGTTCTTATGTTGGAGGAGGTTATTTTATATTCATTATACTGTTATTTTTATGTTCATATGATGAGAGACCCCCTCTTACTCTCATCATTTCGTTTTAAGAATGTTTAAGTGGCGCCATTAGGCTGCCGAATTTTTAAGGGATTCTTTCACCCTTCCCATTTTTCAAAGTTATACTTTCATGGAAAGTCTTTCAAGTTCATTTTTATTATGTTGGGGTATTATCTCTATATCTATCATACTGATCTTTTATGTTCATATGATGAGAGACCCTATTTTATCTCGTCAATTTATTTTTGTTGAAGTTTAAGTGACACCGTTAGGCTGCCGAATTTTTAAGGGATTCGTTCACCTTTCTCATTTTTTAAAGTTCTACTTTCATGTAAAGTCTTTAAAGTTCCTTTTTATTATGTTGGGGTATGATCTCTATATTTATCATACTGATATTTTATGATCATATGATGAGATACCCCATTTGATCTCTTCAATTCAGCATTTTGAAGTTTTAAGTGGCGCCGTTAGGCTGCCGAATTTTTAAGTGGTTCTTTCACCTTTCTCCTTTTTCAAAGTTCTAATTCCATGTCAAGTCTTGAAAGTTCCTTTTTATTATGTTTGGGTATGATCTCTATACCTATCATACTGATCTTTTATGATCATATGATTAGAGACCCTATTCTATCTCTTCAATTCATTTTTATTGAAGTTTAAGTGACGCCGTTAGACTGCCGAATTTTCATAAGAGAAATCTTATTTTTGTCTTAATTCCATGTTTTTATTTTCAAATGGTATGTACTTAAAATTTCATTACCATGATTCATATCCTTTATATTCTGTCCCTCTAATATTTTTATAGATCATTTATGATTGTGTGACCCATGTCCCCTCTCTTTTCAATGTTTTCTAAAACCCTGTAACATAGCCGTTATGCTGCAGAATTTTCGTCTCAAAATGCCTCTCTCTCTTTTCTAAAAATTAGTTTATGTTATTAAGTGAATACTCAAAGATATTTATTCTACAGGTGTATTCACTTATATATCAAAATGTTCTATTTTGAATTCTGGGATTTACATACAAGAAACCCGCTTTCCTTTTTCCGTGGGTTTAAAGTGACATAAAAAAATCACATCTTTAAAAGCAGTTTTTAAAACATTATGATTATGAAATGAAACCCATTAATTTTATTCTATATGGGTTATTTATGAAATTTTTTATGTTGATATATGTGGCTCACATGATAATAAAGACAAATTAAGGGTGCGCCCTGATAGCGCTCCAATGCATTGGGTAATGATGTAACCACTAGAGATTACAATTTTAACGATACCTTGGGGTTTAACTTGGTAATTTTAAATGACACCTTGGGGATGGACCTTGGTGATATGTTCATGATTGTCTAAGTAAAATGTTATATCTACATCTTCAAGTTACGAAATACATTATTTTTATTATGATATATCTCATGATTTCTTTCTCATGCCTTAAAGTTCTTTTCATGACCTTATTGAAGTATCTCAAGTTCACATGTAAAATGTTTCTCTTGTTTCCCTTACTGAGCCTTCTGCTCACCCTTTATTTTTATGTATGTCCCCAGGTTATGAGATGCAGTATTGAACCTAGGATAAACATTGAGGAGAATCCTTTCAAGTGTTTAAGAAGAATGTTTTATGTTTTCATGTTTTAAGTTCCTGGTTTCCAAGACACTAAACCTTAAAGATCCTCGATTTTGTAAAATGTAATGAAAGTTTATGTGATAAAAAGGCAGGATACTATAGTTGGTATCAAAGGATGGTTTAGTTATTTGTGGAAATTTGGATATGAAAACTTTAGGAATAAGCCTATAGAAAAGTTTATATATAGGTAATCTTCCTGGTATTTTGGTGAGTATTGAGTAATGGGTTGCCAAGCAAATACATCCCTGTCTGGATACGAGCAGGTAGAGGTGGCTCTGGCAAAGATGTACATAGGGGTAAAACCCAAAAACACCGCTTTGAGCTAGACTCAAACGAGAACTGGTACACGACAACGGGCCTTGCTGCAATCTTGGTTACGACACTCCCGGGGGATATGCTTTGGTAAATTCATAAGCTTAGTATGAACCATTTTTAAAGGAACAAAGGTAAAATAAAATAAAGATTCACATAAGAATATATGATCATGGATAACCTAGATGGGAACCTAGGGGATCACAAGTTAGGGTATACTTTTCTTCTACAAGTTATCCTTATATGCTTTAAGTTTTTTTTCATGATTATTAGCTAAGTATTTAAGCCCCTAATTATACTTTCTCTTCTTAGTTAATGGTGGGAAATGGAAGAACATGTCCCAACAACCAATGTGATAGGAAATGTGACGATTTCCGTATTAATATGACATAGATGATTAGGGGATTAAAAGATGATTATTATTTTGGAATACATTTACTATTTTAGGGACCCTATATGATCGAGGTAAATAGATTACTACAGTATTTTCATTGAGGAGTAAGGTTGAATTATATTTTGAAGAATCGATTAATTTAAGGTGGACTTATAGTAATTTAGGTTACTTATGGGAATGATTAACCTATCTTGGGTAAAATATGTTTAGGTTAGCTGCTTTTGTTATAAGATGTTAGGAGTGATTGATGTTGTTTGGAGATGAACAATGAAGTTTATTTTGGAAGACTATGTTATCAAATCCTTCTTGTATTTGGGTTTCAATCTTAGTTTGGTTTATTTTGAGGAATTTTAAGGACTGTTATTTATGGAATGGTCTATGATGAACTTTGGGTAGTACCATGGAATTTTGAAGATTTAAAGAAGTTTACCTTCCTATGGGATTCTTTCTTTTTGAAGAGTTGTTTTACCTTACCCTTTCTGTTTTTGGGATAATGTTTAAAGATAAAAGAAATAGATAGTTAATATTTTGTGGATTATGTGATTCTCTAGAAGATGATTCTTGTGCTTTTGATGAGACCAAGTGTTTTTGAATGCTCATCGTTTGGAGAAAAGATTAGTTTTGGTAGAAACTTATTAAAGGATGAAACTCTACATGAAGATAGGTATATTTTCTTATGTTTTTGTTCTATGTAGTAAATGAATTCCTCAAAATTATGAAAAGGAACGTAAAACAAAAACGGTTTTGGTTTACGTTTCCTACTAGGTAATCAAAGACCATTTACACACATCATAAGTTTGGGATTTTCTTATGGTTAACTTTCTCCTAATCATGTTTTCTATCACTCTCCCTCAGAACTTGACCCTTTGTTTTCTTCTCCATGTCTATGTTTTCCTACATGGAATCCTAGTGTGGGTTAACTCGGGTGACCTTTGTACTTCCCTTTCTTTCTTTTAAAGTAATAGTTTTACTGACTCCTTTTCCGATGTGGGAATTTCAATGAAATTTCAAAACCTAATTTTAAAAATTGCGAGGACACAATTTCTTAAGGGGGGAAGATTGTAACGACCCAAAATTTTGAATAAATCTTGTTTCCTAATTTTATGTGTTATTATATTTTATTTTTATACTCAACAAAAATGCTTCATTTGATAACATGAGTATAATTAAAATGAGACCGTTGAGTTTTGACTGTTATATGACCATTGGTCAATATGACCGCTGTAAACTAAACGTTTCGATTATTGTCTCTAAATACAAGTAATCTTGGTTAATTATCATAGAAAGAAGATTCGATGGCCTCACCCAGTAGTCTTGGACCGATCAAAGCCCATCTAACAGAACTTGGGAAGGAGGTAGCACCACTGGGATTTGCTCTGGATCAAACCCAAGCCAAACTTCATCGTGTGAAGCTAGAACGGAATCGCCTTTGTGAGAAGTTCAAACTGATAGAAATTACTACTCGTGCGATGTTGGCCGAGCCTCCCTCGGATACTCTCACCTTAGCACACCTTACACTTAGGTCCTATGCTAGTGTGATAAGGGGCTATGTAAGGAGATCGTAACTGCCTTGTGTAATCCTTTGTTTTAAATAAAAATTGGGATTTCTTATTATGATGATGTTTATGACCTTTCAAATATCCGGATAAATATAGTATGCATATTTTTGGTGAATTTTAGAGAAAGGATATTTTAAAAAATGTTTATGTAAACCATAAATAATTAAAAATGTGTAATGATTTTCAAAAAATGGTCTTCTACAATTATGTCCAGTACGAAATTTAGAGTCTAATAAGATCAACTTGATTTTTGATGAATAGTAAATTATGAATAATGATTTTATGATTAGTATTAGTAATGTGTCCAAATGGATTAGTAATCTCACTTAAAGAAAGTATTAATATAATCTAGGCACCTTGATTAAGTAATGTGATTCAATAAAATGGTTAAATAACGGTTTTATAAATTATTATTCAAGTATTAGTTTTTTCGGGCGAATAGTGTTTTTTTAATTAAAAATTAAATTAAAAATATTTAGAAAATTATTTTTATAAAATGGAATTCATTTTTGACTCAGAGTATCGATATTATGTTAAGGTAATTTTTGGGGATTTTTCTGAAAAAAATGAATTTTCGGTGAATAGTGTATTTATTTTAAAAAATAAATTAAAAATATTTATAAAAATATTTTTATAAAATGGAGTTCATTTTTTAAATCAGAGCATTGATATTTGGTTAAGGTGAAATTTTGGGTTTTTTCTGAGAGTTAAATTTTCAGTGAATAGTAAAAATACAGTTTTAGGGTTTCTGTGTGTTTAATGACATCATAACTGTGTCATGATGATGTCATGAGATATTTTATGGGTTGGACGACCAAAGGTGATGAATTATTGTATTGGGGGCCCCATGTGGCCTAACTCCATGGGAAATACCATGGGAGAGCACATGGTTTTGAGAAAACCACTTTTGAGGTGTCTCTTGGCCATTAATACCTTGTCCCCTCACTTTCCCTATAAATACCAAGACATTATCTCATCCTTTGGACTCTAAAATCATTCTCAATGAAGTTATGGTCTCCTTACCTCCCAAGGAGTCCTCCTAAGGTGCCCCCAAGCCCTCAAGGTCCCAACCTTTGAGTTTTAAGAGTTACGTTTTAAGGTAAGGGATCCGACCCCTCTCTTTCTTTTCAAGTGATCTCTTTTATGTCATTTCTTTTATGCTCCATGTTCTTATGTTGGAGGAGGTTATTTTATATTCATTATACTGTTCTTTTTATGTTAATATGATGAGAGACCCCCTCTTACTCTCATCATTTCGTTTTAAGAATGTTTAAGTGGCACCATTAGGCTGCCAAATTTTTAAGGGATTCTTTCACCCTTCCCATTTTTCAAAGTTATACTTTTATGTCAAGTCTTTCAAGTTCCTTTTTATTATGTTGGGGTATGATATCTATATATATCATACTGATATTTTATTTTCATATGATGAGAGACCCTATTTGATCTCGTCAATTCATTTTTTTTGAAGTTTAAGTGACGCCGTTAGGCTGCCAAAATTTTAAGGGATTCGTTCACCTTTCTCATTTTTCAAAGTTCCACTTTCATGTAAATTATTTCAAGTTCCTTTTTATTATGTTGGGTTATGATCTCTATATTTATCATAATGATCTTTTATGATCATATGATGAGATACCCCATTTTATCTCTTCAATTCAGCATTTTGAAGTTTTAAGTGGCGCCATTAGGCTGCCAAATTTTTAAGTGGTTCTTTTACCTTTCTCCTTTTTCAAAGTTATAATTCCATGTCAAGTCTTGCAAGTTACTTTTTATTGTGTTGGGGTATGATATATATACCTATCATACTGATCTTTTATGATCATATGATGAGAGACCCTATTCGATCTCATCAATTCATTTTTATTGAAGTTTAAGTGACGCCGTTAGGCTGCCGAATTTTCATAAGAGAAATCTTGTTTTTGTCTTACTTCCATGTTTTTCTTTTCAAATGGTATGTCCTTAAAATTTCATTACCATGATTCATATCCTTTATATTCTGTCCCTATACTATTTTTATAGATCATTTATTAGTGGGTGACCCATGTCCCCTCTCTTTTCAATGTTTTCTAAAACCCTATAACATAGCTGTTATGCTAGAGAATTTTCGTCTCAAAATGCCTCTCTCTCTTTTCTCAAAATTATTTTATGTTATTAACTGAATAATAAAAGCTATTTATTCTACAGGTGTATTCACTTATATATCAAAATGTTCTATTTTTAATTCTGGGATTTACATACATGAAACCCGCTTTTCTTTTTCTGTGGGTTTAAAGTGACATAAAAAAATCACGTCTTTAAAAGAAGTTTTTAAAACGTTATGATTATGAAATGAAACCCATTACTTTTATGATATATGGGTTATTTATTAAATGTTTGATGTTGATATATGTGGATCACATGATAATAAAGACAAATTAAGGGTGCGACCTGATAGCGCTCCAATGCATTGGGTAATGATGTAACCACTAGAGATTACAATTTTAATGATACCTTGGGGTTTACCTTGGTAATTTCAAATGACACATTGGGGATGGACCTTGGTGATATGTTCATGATTTTCTAAGTTAAATGTTGTAGCCACATCTTCAAGTTACGAAATACGTTATTTTTATTATGATATATCTCATTATTTCTTTCTCATGCCTTAAAGTTCTTTTCATTACCTTATTGAAGTATCTCAAGTTCACATATAAAATGTTTCTCTTGTTTCCCTTACTGAGCCTTCTGCTCACCCTTTCTTTTGATGTATGTCCCCAGGTTATGAGATGCAGTATTGAACCTAGGATGAAAATTGAGGAGAAGCTTTTCAAGTGTTTAAGAAGAATTTTTTATGTTTTCATGTTTTAAGTTCCTGGTTTCCAAGACACTAAACCTTAAAGATCCTCGGTTTTGTAAAATGTAATAAAAGTTTATGTGATAAAAAGGCGGGATGCTATAATTACCATTACTTGTTTATGGTAGTGTATTTATGGTTCCAATAATCCATGGAAGCCACATGTTAAACAAAATATGTCATTAATCCATGACATATTAAGTCCAACATACACAATGTTAAATTAACGAATACTCATCGAGCAAATACTCTCAATCACTTAACATCCCTAAATTTTGACTCACCCCAATGAGAGATTTACTCAGCCATTTGGGTTTTTAATAATTTGGTTATAATGATTATGATGATAAATTAAGAATAGAATAAAAAGAAAGGGATAAGAAAAGAGTGGTGCGTCGACACACACACACGAACAATGATGATAATTAAAAAAAGAATTTTCGATTAAATGAGGAAGCAAAATAAGGGAAGGGGTTTCAAATTTATTTCAAATATTTTAAGAGAATTAATATTTAAGAACAGAGTGTGGATGATTAAAACAGAATATGAACAATAAACTTGCATTAAAACAAAATTACAAAAACAACTCTTACGAGATTACAAATGAAGAAAAACACAAAAGCGAGTGAAATAAAAGAGAGGAGGAAAGGTATATCAAGTGAAAAATTGATTATGGAAGGTCCTCCCAAGCCTTTGGAAAGTCCATGGTCGTTACAATTGATGCTACTCTATTCTGAAATGCCAACCCCTTTTAAGGAGAGGAGGGGGATGCATTTATAGCTCAAGGAAGTGGACTGTTTTCATTCTCAATCTGTCCCTCTAATTGAATCGCCAAGTTGGCTATCCAGATAGCTGAATATAGAGATATCTCCTTATTAAAAGTTGTATATAATAATGTAGGCCGACCTCTCCCAAAATTTGGAGTCATTTGGACCTATGTATCCAAAGTTATGGCCGGTTCATTAAACAATTTTAATCTGTCCATTTCAATCCAGTCTTTTTGATGTCCAAAATGTGAAAGGATTTTTGAATAGGAAGATGCCTTAAAAACTGAATTATGTATTCAACAAAGTCGGCCGCATATATCTTCTCTTTCACACTGAAAACTATTAGCTCAAAATGATGTCTATATCACGAGACATGTTATCAACACTGTACTGATTTTAATTCCCGGATAAAAATGTGGGCTGAGTTTAAATGAATCAGTTCGGCCCCTTGTGTTTAGAGTTGGTCCCTTCAATTTTTATCCATGATTCTTTTTTATAATAAAGAATATATGGTATAGTTTCATAAAATTTGGGCTTTGGGATTTAGAATAGTAACTCAATCATCATGGCTGGTCCAGTTTCTTCACAAATTCTTTGGTTCATCTTGTGTGGTCAATGTGATCCTTCAAATGGCAGAATTGGCCCATGATCCCTTCTAATGAAATGTTTTATATTGAATTAGGAATCCTACAAAACAATAAAAACACAATTTGAATTAGTAGGGTGAGAGTTATAAATAAAATAGTAAACTGAATCAATTGGACTACTTCTAAAAAATACTCAAAATTTATACTTAGTATTAAAACATTAATATTTCACACAAATTATGCACATTTAATATAAAATCAGTAAATGGGGTATATAATATGTCATTAAAATATTAATAACATAACAGACCCAACACATGTACTCACTTATGTAGAAGTAGAACTTGAGCCGGATCTATCTTATTGTGAAGAGCCTATCAAGATTCTTGATACTAGAGAACAAGTATTGAGAAGTTGGAAAACTCGTCTAGTAAAGGTTCTATGGAGGAACCATAAGATGGAGGAAGCAACATGGGATCCTGAGGAGCTTATGTTAAAGACATACCCAAATCTTTTTAGGTAATATTTTGTTAATTTCAAGGATGAAATTTTTGTAAGGAGGGGAGAATGTAACACCCTAAGGTTTTGAAAATAAATATAGAATGAAATTTTATAATCTATCCATTAAACACAACTTTTCCTCTTCTATGTTTTGAATTTTGAAAAATTGTCATCTAGAGTTGTGTTCAGTAAGTCATTTGGAGTCTGATAGAACAAACTTGATTTTTGGTGAATAGTAACATACCCATATGAATAGTAATATGAATAGTAATATGACCCTTATGAATAGTAAATAATAATATTATTTTATTTTCTTAAGGCAATAAGATAATGAGATCTTAATTAGTTTTTCAATGAGAAATAAAACTAATTGCACTTTAAGATTGTTATTTTTTGAATTAACTATGAACTTATTTAAAAATTAAATTAATAATATTTAGAAAATTATTTTTGAAAAATGGATTTTACTTTTGAATTCTACACGTCGAAAAATGGTTAGGGTGAATTTTGGGAATTTTTCTGAAACAGTTGATTTTTCAGTGAATAGTAAAAAATACAGTTTTTAGTTTCGGTGTGTCAATGACATCATTAATGATGTATTAATGATGTCATAAATCTGGTAGACTTGTGTATAGTTAAATAATATGTGAGGTGTCATAAGTGGCTTTAACCATGGGAAAATACCATGGGTAAGCCCATGGTTTTGCAAATACCACCCATGTGGTGTCCCTTGGAAATTATTAAAATAATCCCTCACTTTACCTATAAATACCAACTCTTCCCTTCATTGAATTCATTACCAATTCTCAATCAATTAAGTTATGGCCTCCTTACCTCCATATTAGTCCTCCCAAGGTTTTCTCAAGCCCCCAAGGTTCCAACCTTCAAGTCCTAAGGGTTATTCTACAAGGTAAGAATATTCTCAATTTCTTTCTTTTTTCCTTTCAAGTTCTCTTTTATGTGGTATATCTTTCAAGTTTTCATACCATGTTCTTATTTTTATTCTTATTATTCATCTACTCTATATTATGATTTATTTCTAGATAGTTTACCCTTGTACCCTCTCTTTTTAAATATTTTCTAAAACCATGTTGCGTAGTCGTTATGCTGTCGAATTTTTATAAGCGATTTCAAAATTGTTCTTTTATTTTGAGTTCTTTATTTATTGTTTCTTCATCTATTCTTACCCAAGAGGAATGAAATATCCATAATATTGTATATTATTGATGTTCTCATGTCCATGATAAATCCATCATCAATCTTCTTCTTTTCCCCCACTTGTTCATGGAATTAAAAACATTGTCCGTGATGTATCGAAACACCGACATCGTAGATGATGTAATCTCAATTTCCATTAATTCTTTAAATTCTGGTCATGAAACCATTTATATGGTTGAAACAGGTTATAATATATGTTTTATGACTCACCCATGGTTCTGGAATTCTTTTGTACTCATGGTTCTAATTTATACAACAAAATGAGGTTGTTATTATCAAAGAACCATTAAAACGATCTAAACAAACATCATTAATGTTTTAACTAATGAATAATCATCATGATATATAACCCAAAATCATTATAAGATCATTTATATCTCCATAATTTCATTAATAAGATGTATTAACAATTTTGGATGTTTAACCATGTTTCAAATGAACTCCCATTCATGGAAACAAGTAAACGAACCATGAAAACCAAGGAAGAAAATGCTTCCAAAACATGAATATTGAACCAATTGAGCCCATATAAAGGGCCATTAATGAACTTAATAAGGTTATATCATATCAATTACATGTTTATTAGGTTAGATAATTATTAATTAATGAATCTAAATTTGATTATATAGGTCATTAAGAACAATCAAGAACACACTAGAGCAAAAGGTAAGAGGTTTCTCATCTCACTTTCATTTCTGTGATATTTTCATTGTTCGCCACTTATTCCTTGTATGTGGTATATGTGTACTGCCATTTGATATATAATAAAATTATTTTCTCTATATTCATGTTATTAAATGTTTCATTTGATGTTCATTAAGTTCTTGTAATATGATTCGACTGATTACATTGTGGTAAGGGACTTCGTCTCAACAACCTTTTCGTTGTGACTAACTTTGTATTGTGCACCTAATAATATTTATGTGGTGTACCTACTTACCATTTAATATCAATTTTCATTTGAAATTTTATTTTTATTAAATATACATAATCTCATTCCATGGATATGTTTGTTGTCTAAACCGTATACCATTTTACATACGGTGTTTATTTGGAAAGTTATTTTAATTATGGAAATTTTGATGAATCTGTATACTCTACTCTATACGGATATTGAAAAGGCATATTGATCTTGTATTGAAGCAATGTATAAAGAATTATTTGGACATGAAGTGGTGGGTGGGGCCCGCTACAACCCCTTGATGCATCGGTAGATCTCATGAGACAAAACAGTTTGGCGACAAACCCTTCGAGTTTGTTTCCAAAAATCAGACGAGTTTCTACCCACAGAACTAAACCGTTTTTACAGTATTATGGTTTCATGTGCTAGATACATGACATCCAATTAATAAGCATTCTCTTTATTCATATTCATTTATTATTATTATCCATGATATTTTCACTATGACAAAATCTATGGATGCAGTTTCATTCTCAATTTATTAATGGCATTAGTTATTCATTTATTCACTATGCCATATTGATTATGTCAGATTGATTGTGAGTCACTTATTATTGTACTCATGCTTCCACTATTTGTAACCGTTACTGGGCTTTTGAGATCACCTCTTTCGTTGTCTACCTTCAACAGGTAATGAATAAAAGATCTTTTATTGAGTTCCTGGGGATGTCATTTTTTTAGTTTTTATTATGTATTGTATTTTGCAAACCTTTACATTGTAATTTGAGTAAAATTTATGTATCTAGTTTCTTCAAGACTATTAAACCGATTGTTCCTTCAGGATTTTGATTCCTTCTAACCATTCCAATATCACAAGTAATGCACCGGCTCCAGCCTAGAGGGGTCGGGGTGTTACAACCACCCTGAAAGAATCTAAGTATGGATGGAACACTCGGTTCATCAGTGCCATGAAAAATGCAGGTGCGTTCTTGAGACCGAATGGCATAACCACATACTCATATAGACCATACCTGCTCTGAAAGGCTGTAAGAGGTATATCAGATGGTCTAATGCGCAACTGATGATAATCATACCTCAAGTGAATCTTCGAGAACACCCGGGCTCCTTGAAGCTGATCAAAGAGATCATCAATCCTCGACAAGGGATATCAGTTCTTGACTATCAACTTGTTCAACTTCTAATAATCCACACAAAGTATGAGGGTACCGTCCGCCTTCTTCACAAACAGGATGGGCGAACCCCAATAATAAGTACTAGGTCAGATGAAACCCTTTTTCTGCAACTTCTCCAACTACTTCTTGAGCTCCTGTAACTCTGGTGTAGCCATCCTATAAGGAGGAATAGACACCGGTGCTGCTCCTGGAACAAGCTCAATAGAGAATTCCACCTCTCGCTTCAGATGTAAACCTAAAAAATCCTCTAGAATTACATCCCTAAAACGATCATCCATAGGATGAAAGTCCATCTGTGAATTCCCCTGGTCATCCAGATAGAGACTAGAAATCTGGGATATAACTCCTCCCAACCCATGATGCTCAGGTCTCGCTCTGCTTGCCTGGACATCCCATTCGCCCTTATGCAGAAACAATATGCCCTCTGGCAACGTGAAACTCACCCTATATCGATAGCAATCAACAAATTCCTAGAAGGGAACTAACCAATCCATTCTGAGAATGATGTCATAGCCTGTCATCTCTAAGACATAGAGGTCCCATAAGAAGTGACACCCACCAATCTCAAGAGGGTACTCCTTGATCTAACGTACACTATCCATTCTTGTCCCCAACGGAGTGTCTAACGTCAAGATATCATTAGAAGAAAAGATACAGATCCCAAGGATCTCCACCATAGTAAAAGATATAAAACTATGGGAAGCCCCTGTATCAAAAAGATCAGAAGCTAAAACTGATGCAACTAGAACCATACCTTGAACTGTAGAGGGTCCGGGATCCTACTTCTGCTGGGTCTGCTCCACTGCAAAATTTTGACCTGTTCCACGACCCTATGACCCTGCCTGACCATCTGGATCTGATCCACCTTGTTGTCAATGAAAGCCTGCCGAATGGATACCACGATTGAGACCTCCACATCAGCCTGAACAGCCAGAAGAACTCCAGTTTCTAGAATGATGAGAAACTAGTGGTGCTGCTCTTGAACACAGATTCATAGAAGAACCCTTGTCACCTGCTGCTAGTGAGAAGAACTGACAGAAACGCTGAAGATGACCCATCTTACCGCATGATCGACACTCGAATGGGTCTCTTGTGCAATGTGGCCTTGTATGACCACTCTTCCCGCACTGGTAGCATACCACCTGGCTATCAGGAGAAGTATCCCGCCTACTACGATCTCCACGTGTAGAATCCCTGCGGCACTTCTTGCTGTCAATCAGAGGGGTACCAACTTCAGATGATGAGCCGCCCTAGCTCACATCTCCAGAGTCCCTCAGATTTCA
Organism: Viscum album; assembly: GCA_963277665.1. Classification (NCBI taxonomy): domain Eukaryota; kingdom Viridiplantae; phylum Streptophyta; class Magnoliopsida; order Santalales; family Viscaceae; genus Viscum; species Viscum album. The sequence goes on from OY728129.1 coordinate 945,767,621, forward strand.
CTCCATGATCAGCACCTAGTTGACTATAGAAGTGATGGAAGTCAACCTGAAGATGTTCACCTAAGATTGGATGTCGTGCCTGAGACCATCCTCAAACTTTCTTGCTAGGAATAACTCATCACCTCCTGGGATGGGTGTGAAGCGCTGCAGCTCAGTGAAGCGAGAAGAATACTCCATAACTAAAAGAGTACCCTACTCCAGACTCATGAACTCTTGGGATCGATAAGACCTCAAAGTATCCAGGTAGAATTAATCATAGAAGGCATGCTGTAACTCATCCCAAGTCATAACCTACTGGTGTCCCGCCTGTGAGATCACATCCCACCATCTCTTGGCGGAGTCCCATTTCATATATGTAGCGAGCTTCACCCTCTTATCTGGAGTTGTTTTCAGATGCTTGAATATAGAAATCATGGCTTCTAACCATGACTCTACAGCCTGAGGTCCTCTGTCCCCTCTAAAGGTGGGAGGATGCTGCTACTGGAAAACCCACGTAAACTCTGCCATAGATGGGGAAGGATGCGGTACTCCTCAGAAGGTCTGCATAAACCTCATAAATCCCTCTCGAAACTATGCGTCAACACCTTAGTCCGAAATGACGACTGGTGCCAAGAGTGGCACTACAGGAGTATCTTCTAGTATTCCTTGATCAACCATGTCCAATGTCTGATCACTTCCCTGAAATTGGTGCACAATCGGAGGACATCTCGGTGGCATGAATCTGTAAGGTCAAGCGCACTCCTTAGATCAAGATTATCAAGGACTAAAAACTAGAAGTGTAAGAAGGGAACAAGAGAAAGAAAGCATTCAAGTTTTTCAAAACATGGATACACGGCATGTATAACACCTACACAATGTGTTCCCTTAAGCCTTCACATGGTCGTGTACTTCTGCCAACCCAAGTTGTGTAACACCCCATACAGACGGTGTGTTGTCCTAACACACGGCGTGTACTTGAATCCTCTTTCCCTGTCCGAGTTCCCTTATAAGGCTAAGACACACAGTTATCCTAGAACAAGACTACACAGTGTGTTAGTTCCAGACATGGTGTGTACTAGATGAACTTCATCGGCCCGTATTGTTAGTCACACGGTCGGTTACACAGATTACTCTGCATGGTGTGTTCCAGATAGACAAGATGTGTACTTGAAGAATTTCACCAACCCGTGTTGTTCGTTACACGACCGGATTCAAGGGTTACACTACACCACGTGTTCAAGATTGACATGGCGTGTATAACATAAGTTTTATCCATCCATGTTGTTAGTCACAAGGGTGGACACATGGTCTACACAACACGACGTGCACATCTGGTACATGGTATGTCTCACCAAAGATTTCCCAACCCTGTGTCTCTGCCCACACAACCATTGAAACGGTTAGAGACTACACAGAGTGTACATAAGTACATGGCATGTACTTAAGAAAAGTAGGTCTTTCCCAAATAGAAGGACACATGGTGTGTATTCATCATTACACGTGGTGTATTCTAGGTTTTTCCAGACAGTAAGTCTCAGAAACTAATCCAGAACCCCAAAAAAATACTGAAACAACATTAACTTTCCAAATTACAATCCGTGAGGGACTATACTCCCGCGAATCAAAGCTTTACATCTTATACATGTTATATATAAACATAACGGAGTAATGATACACCAAATTCTGGTCTATGAGGGCCCATAACACAACAAGAACCAAAGTTTGGAGTTCATTCAAACTAAATCTTACATATTAGCAATACCCTATCAAATAGCAGGTATTCTATCAAGGAATATATCACAACAACATGCAAATCTTACAAAACATCTATCACAACAACATGCAATCAGTAATGCACCCTAAATGGCATGGTAAGAATGCATGACATGTGATCTCTAGCAAGTGCCTATATGATGCATGAGATGACATACCCTCATCTCATCGGGTTTCAACAGAAATAGAACCTCAATATTAGCAACAATAACAACAAAAAACAAGTGAATCACCCAACGGTGAAATCAAATCAATTTTAAAATTTCAAAACTAGAAGAATCACAATATTTGAGGTAAATTAGATTTCCCCTGTACACGGGTTAGCTACTCCCAGGCAAAACTTATTACCAAGTACCCATTCCATCCTATCCCTAGCTATAGACTCCAAATAGAAAGTTAATAATAAAATAATTCCTCTAATACAACTTTGTAATGTCTTGGTATCAGAATCCGACTAGAGGTGCCCCATACCCGGTTGGTCACATGGCCTCAAGCGCATTTCCCCAAATTCTAGAAGCTGCTGACTAGAAGTGAGGGCCTTGGGTGTGATAGTGGGGAAACTATGCCCTCATTGGTAGAGTAACACAATATAAACGAAACAGATTACAATATAGGATGCAATAATAATACCAAACAAAAAGTAAACAGTAGAAGACTGAAAGTAATAAACAACTGGAGAACATATATAAATGATGCATGATACGTATGTCTAGGAAAGCAGCCAAACATGCCACAATGCTGGAATACAGTAATAAAACAAGGTACAAAAGAAAACAGATAAACTCCAGCAGCATCGCAAGCCTCAGCTTGGTTCCATGCTCTCCATCTCCACAACAATCAAGTACCAGAAGTAGTAGGGCGCTTTCCCTTATCTATAACTGCAATAATATAATCTGTTTAGGCCCAAAAGCATGACCCAAATAGGGTGTGAGAGTAATCCCAGTAGGCAACCACCCAAATATGTGTGCCTAACAGTCAGTGAATATATATGACAGGAAATAAGCAAAAAGAAGCAGTAAACAAGAAAGTACTCAAAAGTGAACAATCCTATAGTTTCAAATGCATTCAACTTTCATATATCAAGTAAGAAGATAATCACAAATAGGTAACCCTATGGGAAGTACTCATAGCCTAACCCCTCTAGTTCAAACAAAACAAACATAAGCAACCGTCTAGGAAGTACTCACAGTCTAACCCCTCTGGTTCAGCTTTAACAAAGACACTCTGAGGAAGCACTCACCATCAATTTCCCCTGTGGTCTTGTATCCGTAACTATAGACACTCTGGGGAAGCACTCAACATCCAATTCCCCCTATGGTCTCGTAATAAGGAAACTACAGACACTCTGAGGGAGCACAAAGTACATCCCCCCTATGGTCTCGTAACGTAAAGTAAACAGACACTCTGGAGAATCCCTCAACGTCCATTCTCCATATGTTCTACTACACCAGGATCTCACGACCCTGTGTAATTCAATTGTGCACAAAAATATAAGGCATCTAAAGTAAACCTTAAGAACTACTTGGCTAAATAGTCTACATCATATCACAGTATGTCAGATAATAATCACTCCACCCTAAAAATACTAGGCATGGAAGACAAAGCAGCCTAACAGGCAAGCTGGACCAAATGGAAAAAATAAGCAAACATGGGCAAAACATCCACAACATGACAAAGTTAACCCTATTCACAGACAATTAACCTCTATACAAACAAACAAGGCATAATAGGAAATAACCGAGCTAAAAACCATAAACACGCAATACCCCGTTGTTGGGTATTGGGCACTTTTGCACATAAAATTCAAGGACTATCTACGTAAAGGCACAAACCACCTACCTCAGTGTTGTACGAATGATATACGTGAACCTCTGGCCTTGAATCTCCCTAGAACTCCATAGATCTACAAAAATACTAAAAACGTTTAACCTAGTATATCTCACGAAAGAGGAGAAATCAAGAGATGAGGCTCTAGAATAAGGAAGAACTTACCGTGGAGATTCTAATGCAATCGATGATGGTCAAAACGGAGAATGGACGACAAGTCGGGGGCTTGGAGAAGATCCAACGGTCTCTTTTTCTCTTGGATGAGATAGGTCGAGAAGAAGATGGTTCTGTCCATTAGACACGACCCCAATCCGTTTAATGAAATAAAAAGAAAGTACACGACATGTTATTTAGAAGTACACGACGTGTACTTGCCTTATCTAGCCCCTACTTTTGGTGGTCTCTAGGTCACTACACACGGCCATGTGCTTGGCCCTTACATGACCAACACACAGCTACCCAAGATGACCAAATACATGACATGTACTTATAAGTACATGGCGTGTACTCCTGACATTTATAGAAACTCATCTTTTTCTATAAAAACCCAGAAAAAGGAAAACATACCTAAAAAGAAGATCCGGGTTCTTATAGATACTGTCTTTGTTAAGGCAGGGTCTTCTTTTGATAAGCAGTCTTATCCTCTGGTTGAAAAGTAGAGTGATCTTTATCTAGATGAAGCTAATATTTGAAAATATGTCAGGCTGATTAGTCCTGGCATTGTTCAGAATTCCACATAGCCTACTCCACTAGTTGAGAAACAGGGAGAGTGCCCTTCAGAAGAAGCTGCTACAAAGGATGCCTCTAGTAATGTGAATTTTCTAGGACATGAAAAATTAAAATTTAATTTATTTTCTATGTTAGAGTCTATAAACATGCCTAAGTTTGATTTTCTTAATCTTTAAGGACTTGAGAATGCAGGATATAATAACTGAAAAATTATTATAAAGACCTGTAAATTTCAAGGAACATTTTTTCTTAAATTCTTTGGGATTTTACAAGTACGCTGTTTCTGACGGAACCTGATTCCGAGGCCCGGTGTGTCTGGAATCAATTTATGAAGTTTAGCTCGGGTACGTTCAGTGAACGAACGAGCGGGTTTTTCTATTTTTGAACTGGTGCTCAGAATTGAAGTCTGAGGGCACCGATGGAACCTCAACGCCGATAATTTCTTAAGAGGACCATTACCGAATGTGCTTTTTCTTGGGAGGAGTTGTAAAAAAAATGTGGATTAAATGAAAAGTAAAATAAAATTGTGTTACAATTTTATTTATTTTTCTAAAGTGGTTTTAATCTACATGGGGAAGTTGGTGTGGGACCCAAAAGTTTCTAACTACTCATGTTAGGATATTTGTGAGGTGGGGCCCACACAAGCCCCAACTATTCAATTTCCCTAACCCCTTAACTCTCCCCCTTTAAACTTGTTAAACCCCCTTGTAATTAAGTGGGTGACTTCTCCTCTCCCCACCTTCCCCACATTAAATCATGCCAACACACTTAATCAATTAAGAGAGTTATGTGTTTGAATTTTAAAATTTAAATGCATGGCATGAATTAATAAAATAAGAGGAGACTTATTTTATTTTGGGGTTAGCTTGTTGTGTGAAGACTTTGGAGAGAGAGCTCTATTCTTTGAAGAACTTCATCTCCTTCGTTGAAGAACACCAAAACTTCAAGGAAGAACACCGTCACCACTAGGAGAGACGACGAGCCATTACTTCTTCTCTCCGCAGCTAGTGTGAGACGTCGTCCCCTCCTTGGACGCATGCCAATGACGTCTTCGAAACCTCACCCCGCGATGCCATCTTCTCCATCACCGGCAAACAACATCGTTTATCGATGTAGGGGTTATCTTCGTTCATGTTCAATTTAACGTTCTTTATTGATTAATTTGGCCGAATGTTACCAACGTAACGGGAGGAGATCAGACCGCACAAACATGGCCGATTTCTCTTCCCCTTTTTATTGTTTATCAAAAATGATGTATGAGGCGAAGGTGGCGTGGTGCCATCGCACCACACGAGAATGAAGGGAACCACGGCCGGAGCGGGCTGCGGTGGTGATGCGCGGCGCCGTCGCGCCGCTCCAGAACATCAAGGGGGCCGCGGCGGAGAGGCGCGGCGCCGTCGCGCCGCGCCGGTCGGACAGGAGCTGCAGCCTAAGGCTGCGGTGGTCTTCAGCAGGGGCGGCTGGGCTCGGCCGGCCGCCAGCGTTCCAGGAGGTGGGACCCCCGCGGGTCCCGCGGTGGCTCAACCGGCTGACCATTATGGCTGGCCATTTCTAAAGAAACCGGGGGGCGTAACCCCCCGGACCAGTCTAGGGTGGACCCCACCAGGGGGGCCGCCATTTCTGAAACAAAGGGGGGTCGCGCCCCTTTCACACCCCGCTCGGCCGCGAGCTGAGCCGCGACGGGCTTCCGAGCTGGACCGCAGGCCGCGCCCAGCCACGGGCCAGGCCACGCCCAGCCGGGCCAGGCCGCGCCAGCCGTGGTCCAGGCCGTGCTAGTCGGGCCGGGCTGCGCCCACCCGGGCCAGACCCGGACCCGGGTCAGGTCGACCCGGTTCGGGCTGACCCAGGGGGTATTGGGATGGGTCGAACCAGGCCCAAACCCCCTATTTTCGGACCACGTTCGTTCAAACACCCATATCTTGAGCTACGGACCTACGATCGATGCACTGTCAGTTGCGTTGGGATCCATGGATCGAGGCGGTCGTTTTGGTATATTAAAATCAAAGTTTTGGCAAAGTTTTTATATGGCCGGGTTGGTTCAAACCCGAAACCAACCGGGCCCTTGGAGCGGAAACACTTATAACTTAACGATCGAACGTCCGAATAACGTGCCGTCAATTAAATTGAATTACTCTTAGTGAGACGATACTTTTGGCTTACTCCTATTGAGGTTTGGACGTAGCTGGAGTATGGTCGAGTTGGTTTTAGCTTAGAAACCAACCAGACCTCTGGGACGAAAAAGCCAATAACTCTCAGACCGGGCGTGCGATTGACGCGCCGTCTGTCGCGTTGAGTTCCTATTTACGAGACAGAACTTCATGATACATCAAATCTGGAATTTGTGACAGTTGATGTATCGAACCTCTTGGCTCATGAAGCGGACCCTCCCGAAATCGAGCATGCTGTGTGCAGGAACCCTAGAGCTGGCTGCGACTGCGACGACGATGGAGACTGTACTTGAATCCTATGTGGGTTCGGCAGTGAGGAAGAATGTACTTTGATCCTCCATGGGTTCGACAACGATGATGACTGTACTTGGATCCTACGTGGGATCGGCAGTGATGGGTACTGTACTTGGATCCTACGTGGGTTCGACAGCGACGACATCTGTACTTGGATCCTACGTGGGTTCAGCAGAGGAGATGATTCAGAGGCTACATCTAATCATCTCTACCCTCTTCGTGAGTAGTATACCTGTGTGAGATGAGTCTTGACTTTCAATCATTATCTTTGATATGATTGTCTTGCTTTCCTATGTGGACTGAGTTGTTCTTTCCTGTGTGGATTGGGTTATGCTTTCCTGTGTGGATTAGGTTATGCTTTCCAGTGTGGACTGGGTTGTACTTGGGATTGTGAGTTGGAGAAGATCTGGAATTGATGACTTAGGTATATGTATGGGCATATACCTAAGTAGAGTTGGTTGATACTTGGTGTTTGTATCTTTACTTTTTAGTTTATCCTTTGTGGATTCTGGGAGGCCTTCGGGGGTCTCGAGGTCCCTACTGAGTATCATATACTCACCCCTGCACGGGCTATGCCCACACTACATTTTGTTGGATGCAGACGACAGACAGCGCTGATCGTGGTTGAGACTTGTGGAGCGGGACGATATCTGGAGGTGGACCATGAGGCGGGACGTACATGGAGCGGACGACCGAACCCGAGGAGCTGAGGAGACCATCTATACCCACCCTTCAGGTGGGATATCCAGAGGATGACTTGGTGGTTGCTGATTTACTTTACTAATGTTGTACTGTACTTTCAGTTGGGATTGTATTCTGGCCCATTTACTTTTCAGCATTTACTTTTGTACTCAGTTTACTTAGTGTTTACTTCAGCTTTCGTACTCCGTGGTGTTTGTTTTCTTATATAAAGTAAAGTCCTTCCCTTTTATCAGGATTTACGACTTTGGTGCTAGTCACGAGCCCCTGGCCTATGGGAGGCGGGCTTGGGGTAGTCACGACACGGGCCCCGAGGACGGGTCGTGACAAATTTGTATCAGAGGAGTTGGTTCTATCGTAGAACTCATGAATCTAATAATTTCTTCTGTGTGAAGAAATAGTGTTTAGGGTATTGAGTGTGGTTATCAGTCCAGGGAGTCCAGTGTTGGTGTGGCGGATGACATATCCATACACCAGGACCCTGACTTCTGATTTCCGACTCAATGCATGAAAACATTGATTGCATATGTGTTTCAAAAGTTTTCTTTGTGATTACTTTGTATCAGCTCACCAAGTATACTGTATTAACCATGTCACACCTATTTCTTTTCAGGATGGCCCCACGATGGAAACCATCTAGGTTTCCGAGCTTTGTGCGAGACAGCAGTCCACCGAGTGACGAGGTCTCGGTGCAGGGCCCCATTACAGCGGAGGCACCGACTGTACCTCTACCCGCTGAGCCACCGATGCCACCAGCCCCAACAGCTGAGAGTGCACGTTTCCTGAGTGCACTGCACGAGTTTCAGCCTTAGAGACCGCCCAGGTTCTGCGGGGAGACGGACCCTCAGGCAGCCGAGGATTGGATGGAGGCTGTTGTTTGAGTCTTCAGATTGGTAGGGACACCAGCAGATCTTATGGTGATCCTTGCGGCGAGTCTCTTGCACGCGAAAACAGGTAGATGGTGGAGCCTGATTCTCTAGGTGCACGATGAGGCATCTCTTCTTTGGACAGACTTCAAGAGCCTCTTCTGCTCGGAGTTTGTTCCAGCCACCCTCCGTGCGGTGTGCATCCAGGAGTTACTACAGCTGCGGCAGGGCAGCATGACAGCAACCCAGTACTCGGAGAGATTTACTAATCTATCGCGCTACACCACAGACATGGTACGAGACCCATTATTTCAGTCCCGGACCTTCGAGCAGGGACTAAGACATGAGATCAGGGCTTTGATGATCTCCCTCAGCTTTCCAACGCAGGCAAGAGTACTGGAGCGAGCCCTTCTTGTGGAGAGCTTTCTTGCTGAGCCTACACCATCAGCGATACCTTCCGCAAGGCGGCACGTAGTAGAGTCTTCTACAGCTAATAGTAGATAGATGTCGCAAAGGTCCAAGCGGACCATACCATCAGGTGGGCGACCTCAGGATACTGGTTTAGAGGTGTGGGGCACACACAACAAAACCAGTCATACGAGAGGCAGACAATGCTATGCATGCGGCGGGCAGGGCCACATGGCTTGTCACTACCTGGCCTGCCATGCAGAGGAGAAGCATATGGTTGAGGGACCACCCAGTCCGAGGCAGAGGTTCGAGTGTGGTGGTCTGCAGGGAGCAGGCATATGAGGTAGAGGAGTTGGCCGAGCAGCAGGTGGTGGACGACGCTTCGAGGCTCTACCACCACCACCACTAGGAGGTCCACCCCGACCACAGGGAGTTGGCGGACAGAGGCAGGATCAGCTTCAGGAAGTGGAGGTTTACGACCACGGCGCACCTGAGATGATTCGAGGTACTATCTGTGTCTACTCCACCCTTGCTGCAGTTCTTATAGACACAGGGGCGAGTTATTCTTTCATTGCCGCTGTCCTTGTTTGGAGCTCAGAGATTCTGACAGAGCCGTTGGCTCGATCCTTATGGCTAGAGACTCCTATAGGAGCAAATTCGATGATTAAACACTGGTTCCGACAGTGTGAGCATAATCTAGGAGGCGAGAGATTTGGTTGGGATCTTCTTGTAGCGGCGTCGAGGCCTTGCGACGTTATCTTGGGCATGGATTGGTTATCTACGGTCCATGCTCATATCGACTGTATTAGGCACAAAGTGTGGTGTGTCCGCACAGATGGGAGTAGGTTCACCTTCACCGACTAGAAGGGAGCCTTTACAGCGCAGGATGGACTTATGCAGAGGAGAGGGCAGCAAATCAACCATCAGTTGGCTAGTCTCATCCTAGGAGCAGTTGATGTGTGGAGTCTGAGTTTTCCTGTTGTGGTGGATCAGTATGCAGATGTTTTTCCTGATGACATTCCAGGACTACCTCCTCACAGAGAGGTAGACTTATATATTGACCTATACCCCGGGACAACCCCGATATCTACTCCATAATATCGGATGGATCCCACTGAGCTTCGAGAGCTACGGGTACAGCTGGAGGACTTATAGGGCAAGGGATTCATTCGACCTAGTGTTTCACCCTGGGATTCCCCGACTTTGTTCGCGAAGAAGGCGGACGAGAGCTTGAAACTGTGTGTCGACTGCCTTCGCCTGAATCAGGTGACTGTGAAGAACAAGTATTCACTTCCAAGGATTGATGACCTCTTCGATCAACTCAAGGGAGCATGATGGTTCTCGAAGATAGACCTCAAGTCAGGCTATCATCAACTCAGAGTTTGAGACGAGGATGTGCAGAAGACAACCTTCAGGTTTTAGTATGGCCACTATGAGTTCTTGGTTATGCCTTTCGGCATAACCAATGCTCCAGCAGTGTTCATGAGTCTCATGAACAGGATCTTCCAGCCTTACCTCGATCGATTTGTCTTAGTCTTCATCAACGACATATTTATTTACTCGACTATTGAGGAGGAGCACACCTACCACTTGCGGGTTGTACTGGATACACTCCGAGAGAACCAACTTTATGGTAAGCTCTCAAAGTGTCAGTTCTGAATTCAAGAGGTCCACTTCTTGGGGCACATCATCTCAGAGGTGGGAGTTGTGGTGGATCCTGCGAAGATCGAGGCAGTGCTAGCTTGGGAGCCACCCAGGAGCATGACGGAGGTGCGAAGTTTCCTATGTTTGGCTGGGTACTATCGGAGATTTGTGCCAGACTTCTCCAGAGTTGTAGCACCACTTTCAGCTTTGAAGAAGAAGGGGAAACCCTTCGTGTGGTTAGATATATTTCAGCAGAGCTTCCAGGATCTGAGACAGAGATTGACCAGTGCACCCATCTTGAGGCTACCAGAGGAGGGAGTAGGGTACGTAGTTTACTACGATGCATCAGGGACCAGACTCAGGTGTGTCCTGATGCAGGATCAGGCAATGATCGCCTATGGATCATGACAGTTGAGGCATCATGAGCAGAACTACGCTACCCATGACCTGGAGTTAGCAGTAGTGGTCTTCGCTTTGAAGATGTGGCGGCACTATCTGATGGGCGAGTGCTTTACAGTCTACTCTGACCACCAGAGTCTCAGGTACATCTTCTCATAGAAGGACCTGAACTTGAGATAGCGGTGATGACTCAAGTTCCTCCAGGACTATGAATTTGAGATAGTCTATACTCATGGGAAGGGGAACGTAGTATCTGATTCTCCCAGCAGGAGGTCAGGCATTCAGCTACTTGGAGAGGCGACATAGCAACTAGCCACATTGCAGATATCCTTCGTGAATAGAGATGGGGAAGCCTTTCTACATTCACTCATAGTCACTCCTCCACTACTTCAGTGGGTTAGAGAGGCACAACGTGGGGATATTGACTGTGAGACGCGACGTGCTCATATTTCTACAGGGCAGACACCTGATGTATTTTCTATAGGAGGAGAGCACGTCATCCTTTTCAGGGGACGTACCATGGTACCAACTGCATTACTAGAGGAGGTGATGAGGGAGTTTCACACTTCCCCTCTAGCGGTACATCCTGGAGTAGCGAAGATGTAATAGGACCTTAGACGACAACATTGGTGGCCGAGTATGAAGAAGGCTGTGGCAGAGTTCGTTTCACGATGCCTCACCTGCCAGCAGGTGAAGGCGAAGCACCAGGTACTAGCAGGCTTGGTAAATCCCTTAGAGGTCCTGGAGGGGAAGTGGGATGGGATATATATGGATTTCATGATGGGACTTCCACGTACTTCCAGAGGACATGACTCCATCTGGGTGATTGTCGACTGACTCACCATGTTGGCCCACTTCTTACCCATCAGAGAGCAGGGCTCAGTAGAGAGCTTGGGATGCCTCTACGTTTAGGAGATCGTATGACTTCATGGTGTGCCATCGTCCATCGTCTCCGATCGAGATGCTCGCTTTACTTCCCGGCTTTGGAAGGGGTTGCAGGAGGCATTTGGGACGCAACTACACCTGAGCACCACCTTTCACCCTCAGATGGATGGTCAGAAGGAGAGGACCATTCAGACTCTCAAGGCCATGCTCCGTGCGTGTTTCCTTGACTTTGGTCGTAGCTGGGAGGATCACCTACCCTTGGTGGAGTTTTCATACAACAATAGCTACCACTCCACCATCGGGATGACACCATACGAGGCATTGTATGACCGACCTTGTAGATCACCTCTGTGATGGATAGACCATGGGGAGTCAGCACTTGTAGAACCAGAGATGGTCCATGCCATGATGGAGAAGATTCAGATCAACCAGGAGCGGATGTGGACTGCTCAAAGCCGACATAAGTCCTATGCTGACAAGAGGCGGAGACCACTAGAGTTCAAGGATGGTGACCACGTTTTCTTACAGGTCTCACCTTGACATGGATTATAGAGATTTGGTTGGGGTGGAAATTTATCTCCCTGCTTCATCAAACCATTCCAGGATCTCAGCAGGATAGGTGAGGTGGCTTATCGCCTGTCTCTTCCACCTCAGTTTCACCAGTTGCACGACGTCTTCCACGTATCTTAGCTGAGGAGATTCGTGCATGACCCGACACATATCATTGATCACGGGGAGCTGGACATCGATGATGGGGCAACATTTGCGGAGGTCCCAATGGAGATTAAGGATCGACAAGAGAGGGTCCTACGTGGACGACCGATTCCTCTAGTGCGCATCAGGTGGCAGCACGGGAACCTCTAGGAGAGAACATGGGAGCGGGAGGCTCAGATGCGTGCACAGTACCCTCATTTGTTTCCCTAGTTTTTGATGTATCTTTACGGGGACGTAAATCCCTGAGGTGGGATTAATGTAAAGACCTGTAAATTTCAAGGAATTTTTATTCTTAAATTCTTTGGGATTTTACGAGTACGCAGTTTCTGATGGTACCTGATTCCGAGGCCCAGTGTGCCCGGAATCAATTTCTGAAGTTTAGTTCGGGTACGTTCAATGAACGAACGAGTGAGTTTTTCTATCTTTTGAATCGATGATTGGAATTGAAATCTGAGGGCATCGATGGAACCACTGCGCCAAAAATTTCTTAATAGGACCATTACCGAAGGTGCGTTTTCTTGGGAGGAGTTGTAAAAAAAAATGTGGATTAAATGAAAAGTAAAATAAAATTGTGTTACAATTTTATTTCTTTTTCTAAAGTGGTTTTAATCTACATGGGGAAGTTGGTGTGGGAACCACAAGTTTCTAACTACTCATGTTAGGATATTTGTGAGGTGGGGCCCACATGAGCCCCAACCATTCACTTTCCCTAACCCCTTAACTCTCCCCCTTTAAACTTGTTAAACCCCCTTTTAATTAAGTGGGTGACTTCTCCTCTCCCCACCTTCCCCACATTAAATCATGCCAAAAAACTTAATCAATTAAGAGATTTATGTATTTGAATTTTAAAATTTAAATGCTTGGCATGAATTAATAAAATAAGAGGAGAATTATTTTATTTTGGTGTTAGCTTGTTGTGTGAAGACTTTGGAGAGAGAGCTCTATTCTCTTAAATAACTTCATCTCCTTCATTGAAGAATGCCAAGACTTCGATGAAGAACGTCGTCACCACTAGGAGAGATGATTTTCCATTCCTTCTTCTCTCCACAGCTAGTGTGAGATGCCATCCCCTCCCTGGACGCATGCCAATGCCGTCTTCGAAACCTCACCCTACGACGCCATCTTCTGTGTCACCGGCAAACGACATCGTTTATCGATGTAGGGGTTATCTTCATTCATGTTCAATTTAACGTTCTTTTTGATTAATTTGGCTGAATGTTACCAATGTAACGGGAGGAGATCAGACCGCACAAACACGGCTGATTTCTCCTCCCCATTTTATTGTTTATCAATAATGATGTATGAGGTGAAGGCGGCGTGGTGCCATCGCACCGCGCGGTAATGAAGGGAACCGCAACCGGAGCAGGCCGCGGTGGTGGTGCGCGGTGCCGCCGTGTCGCGCCGGTGGGGCCGAAGGAGTCTGTGGCCAGGAGCGGGCCGCGGCGGAGGGGCGCGACGCCGTTGCGCCGAGCCGGTCAGATACGAGCCGCGACATAAGGCTGTGGTAGTCTTCAGCAGGGGAAGCTAGGCTCGGCCGACCACCAGCATTCCAGGAGGCGGGACCCCCGTGGGTCCTGGGGCGGCCCAACCGACCGACCATTATGGTCAGCCGTTTCCGAAGAAACTGGGGGGCGTAACCCTCCAGACCTGTCTAGGGATGACCCCACCAGGGGGGCCACTGTTTTTGAAACAAAGGGGGGCCATGCCCCCTTCGCACCCCGCTCGGCCGTGAGTCGAGCCGCGACCGGCTTCCGAGTCGGGCCGCGCCAGCCGGGCCGGGCCACGCCAGCCGGGCTGGGCCACGCCCAACCAGGCCGGACCTGGACCCAGGTTGGGTCGACCCGGTTCGGGCCGATCCAGGGGGTATTGGGCCGGGTCGGACCGTGCCCAAACCCCCTATTTTTGGACCACATTTGTTCAAACGCCCATATCATAAGCTACGGACCTCCGATCGATGCACCGTAAGTTGCTTTGGGATCCTTGGATCGAGAAGGTCGTTTTAGTATATTACACTCGAGGTTTTAACAAAGTTTGGGTATGGATATATTGGTTTGAACCCAAAACTAACCGGGCCCTTGGAGCGGAAACACTTATAACTTAACGACCAGACGTTCGAATAACGTGCCGTCAATTACGTTGAATTCCTCTTAGTGAGAAAGTTATTTTGGCTTACTCTGTTTGAGGTTTGCACGTAGCTGGAGTACAGTCGGGTTGGTTTTATCTTAGAAACCAACCGGGCCCTTGGGATGGAAAAACCAATAACTCTCAGACCGGGCGTCCGATTGACGCGCCGTCTGTCGCATTGAGTTCCTATTGATGAGACAGAACTTTGTGATACATCAACTCTGGACTTCATGAAAATTGATGTATCTACCCTCTTGGCTCGTGGAGCGGACCCTCCCGGAATCGAGCATGCTGTGTGCGGGAACCCTAGAGCTGGCTGCGACTGCGACGACGATGATGACTGTACTTGGATCCTACATGGGTTCGGCAGCGAGGACAACTGTAATTGGATCATCCATGGGTTCGGCAGTGATGACGAATGTACTTGGATCCTACGTGGGTTCGGCAGTGATGGTTACTGTAGTTGGATCCTACGTGGGTTCGGTAGCGACAACTTCTGTACTTGGATCATACATGGGTTCGGAAGAGGAGATGATTCAGAGACTACTTCTAATCATATCCACCCCTCTTCGTGAGTCGTATACCTATGTGAGATGAGTCTTGAATTTCAATCATTATCTTCGATATGATTGTCTGTCTTTCCTGTGTGGACTGAGTTGTGCTTTCCTGTGTGGATCGGGTTATGCTTTCCTGTGTGGATTGGGTTATGCTTTCTTGTGTGGACTGGGTTGTACTTGGGCTTGTGAGTTAGAGAAGAACTGGAATTGATGACTTAGGTATATGTATGGTCATATACCTAAGTAGAGTTGGTTGATACTTCGTGTTTTTATCTTTCTTTTGTGGTTTATCCTTTGTGGATTCTAGGAGGCCTTTAGGGGTCTCAGGGTCCCTTCTGAGTGTCGTATATTCACCCCTGCACGGGCTATGCCCGCACTACATTGTGTTGGATGCAGATGACGAACAACACTGATTGTGGTTGAGACTTGTGGAGCGGGATGGTATCCGAAGGTGGACCATGAGGCAGGACGTACATGGAGAGGACGACCGGACTCGAGGAGCTGAGGAGACCATCTGTACCCACCCTTCAGGTGGGATAGCCGAAGGATGACTCAGTGGTTTCTGATTTACTTTACTGCTGCTTTACTTTATTTTTAGTTGTACTGTACTTTCATTTGGGTTTGTATTCTGGCCCATTTACTTTTCATCACTTACTTTTGTACTCAGTTTACTTAGTGTTTACTTCATATTGCGTACTCTGTGGTGTTTGTTTTCTTATATAAAGGCAATGCCTTACCTTTTATCGGGATTTACGCCTTTGGTGCTAGTCTCCATCCCCTAGCCTATGGGAGGCGGGCTTGGGGTAGTCACAACACGGGCCCCGAGGACGGGTCGTGACAATTCTCCCCTGATGAATTTTTCAAAACCTACCTATGTTGCTGGAGAAGGTATGGAGTCATCAAAGGAGATATACTTGGAGATGAAGGATCCTCACCAAACCGTCTGGGATGATATATAACCTTTCTAATGAGGCTATGAAAGATTCCAAATAATACCCTTTACTATCTACGCAAGAAGCATTTTCCTTACCCATTATGGAAGAAACATCGGTGAATGTGGAACCAAACTTGTAAAAGATAACGCAATGGAGAAGAGGGCGTCACCCGATTAACTGGGGGGGATCTTGGAGTGGTGTTGGGGTTTCATTTGGGTCCTGTGAGCCCTATTTCAAATCCCATGTGAAAGGGTTGTTCCTTTGTGGATGATCTTTTACAGTCGAAGTTGCCAACTGTTGAAGGTCCTTGCGAATCTGTGGACCATATCTCCAAATTTTATAATGGGACCTTCACCATCATTGCCAATCCTCATGCTCTTAAGGAAAGTTTAGATGTGTGTAAATTTTACCTTGTTGGGCATTTGATTATTAGAAAGGGTGATAAACCGCTGGATACTGAAGAAGTCAAGTCATACCTCTCCCTGATTTGGGGCATTTCCCAGTGGAGGATTATTATTATTGGAAGAGGGTACTTTCATCTTATTTTCTCTTATGCGAAAGACAAGGACTGTGTTTGGGGTTCTAGTTTTTGTATGCTTAATCCAAGGATACTTCGTGTCTCCTCCTGGGATTTTAAGTTCAACCCGCATGAACAGAAGCATACATTTGTTCAGATATGGATTAGAATTCATAGCCTCTGTTGGGTGTTGTGGCACCCTATTATTCTTAATGACCATATCTCTTGAATTGGCGCAACCATTAGAATGTATAAGAATACTGTTGAAGGAAAGTTTGGGTACTTTTCTAGAGTCCTTGTGGACATTGATATGCTAAATCCGTTGTCTGATTATGAGACTTTAGTGGCTAATGGTGACAATTTTGATGTTCAATTTGAATATGAATTAATCTCATCATTTTTCAAGTTTTTCAGGGTTGTCAGACATGATGTCTCTATCTGTAGGAATGTTAAAAATATTCAAGTCAAACATTCAGGTGCTTCTCAACCATCCAGTAAGAAAAATCCAAGGAAAGAAATTGTGAGTAATCGCAGCGCTGTTGAGAGGAGAACAATTATAGATGATGAATTAAAGGGGAATGACATTCCTATGTCAGAGTAGAAAAATGGAGAGTCTCCTTCAGGACTGAAGATTAAATCTCCTGTTACTAAGGAAAAAAGGGATGAATGCAGTCAAGGCATTGGAGCTGGCAATGTTTCTTTCAAGGATGCCCTTATTGGATCCAAGGAAGGATCATTACTATCTGAGGAGCTAGTCTAGGTTTCTACTGATCTTGATCAAGCTAACTTTGAATGGGATGTGAAACTTGAAGTGGATGAAGAATTGAGGCAAGAGCGTTCCTTGGCTATCAAAGGCAAGAACAAGATAGAGGTAGCCGTTTCCCCTATCATGAAGGATGTTTCACATGAGGAATCCCATCATTTAGGGAATCTTATTATGGATAATATCCCTCATCTGGTGGAAGAATCATAGGGGGACTTGTAACAAACTAAGACTTGGAATCAGGGTTGAGGGTGTGGTAGAGATGGGCATGGATGGTCTCCTAGGACTTCTTCAAGGGAGCCTACTCTTGTGCAGGTTAATCTCAGAGAAAATTACTTTGTTCTTTTCAATTAGACGAACTCACAATCAGAACAGGAATCAGTTGATGATTTCCCTGATTATGGAGTTATCTCTGATTTGTATTTTCTCTTCCTTTGTTTCTCTTTCATGTTTGTACTTGATTTTTTAATAAATTTGGTTGGAGCAGGTTCGCTTGGCTCCTGAACCTTCTTGGTAAAAATTTATTCAATCTTATTATTATTTATTTCATTAATATATTCTCTATGTTATATAATGTCATTGTTCAATTTAACATATATCAAACTTTTATACACACACACACACACACACACATTAATTTCACACTGAAATATTTACTCAATTAATACAATCTTATATAGAAACACATACATCTAATATTTATGAAATTTATTCAAAATTTAATATTAATTTTAGAATTTCATTTAGTAACATTATATATTTAATATATTATGTTTTAAATTGGTAAATTTGATTTGTTTATTTTTAATTTCATAACCGTTAGTATTTTATATTCATTTTTAATATTTTTTATTTTTTTTTGGAATTTAATCATTTTGTAAAATTTATTTATACATAGTTATTTATTATGTTTTAATATTTTTAATATGAATAAATTTTTCTTTTAATATATGTCATATTTAATTTTTTTAACAATTTATATAATTAATAAAACTTATCTATTTTTTTCAATATTTTTAAAGTCTAATTATTTTTAATTATTCAAATTCACTCATTTTTAACATTGATGCATTTAAGATTATATATTCATTAATAATGTTAAAAATATAGTTGTAAAGAAATATTTATAAATAAATATATTTATAAATAAATATATTTATAATTGTATATTTACTATATTTATGAAATTATATATTTATAATTATAAATACATAAATAGTTTTAAACGTATTTATATAATTATAAAAAAAATAATTATATATTTAAATAATTATAAAATTATAATAAATATATTTAAATGAAGAATATATTTACTATATTTATATTTACATTTATATATATTTATTAATATATATAATTATATAAATATATTTATAATTATAAAATTATAATAGATATATTTAAATAATTAATATATTTAATATATTTGTATTTGTATTTATTCATTAAACTTATATAATGTTATAAATATATTATAATTATAAATAAATAATTATAAATCTATTTTCAAATATATTTATTTATAAATATATTTATAAATGTATATTGACTGCATCTATAATTTTTTTATAATTATAAATAAATAAATATTTTTTTAAAAAATTACTTATATAGTTATAAATAAATAATTATATATTTAAATAATTATAAATTTATAATAAATATATTTAAATAATGAATATATTTAATATATTTAAATATAATTCTTTTTAAAAAGTATTTATATAATTATAAATAAATAAGTATATATTTAAATAATTATAAAATTATAATAAATATATTTTAATGATGAATATACTAGAAAGCGCAGACAATGGGTTGAAACCCATAGCCCTAGGAAATTTATTTATAAAAAAGTAGAAATACATAAAGAAGATGGAAAAGTGAGATAACAGTGACAAACATGACACCAACACAACAAAAACACAACTATCTACATCATCCTTTTTGGTGCCTTCCACCCCTCCCTCGTGCACCACCACAACCTCTCGGATGCCTACCTCGCCTCCATTGCTTTGGAGTTTTCCACACACCAGTTTGATCATCAATGTCTGATGAGACCTCTTTCTCACTATTAGGTTCAACAGTTGGACATCCATCGACATCTTGATTCTCTTGAACATTATTAACCCAAGGCATGAGATTCCCATGAAAGTCCCGAGTTGATCCATCACCACGCAATGGATCCTCAGAGTTCAACACATAGGGATCAACAATCTCCACCTGCACACTGACAGAAGAGGGTGAAGCATTATCATCAGAAAATGAAAGAGGCTATGAACCTTCCATTATCCTACGTTTATTCCTTATGACTTTCTTCTCAAGGCTCTCAAGATAAAAAGAATCAAATTGCGAGTTGTTAATTGACTCCAGCATAACAAAAAAATTAGGTTCAACACTCACAGACCGTCCACTTTGACCATCTAGATTTCAGGATGCTTCGGATCCATCAATAATCAATGTTAGATCCTCTTTGGATGCTGGAACATTACCAGCTGCCTTAGAAGACACAACCTGCATTGGAGTTGCCGAACTATCCACTACCCCACCTGAATTCAAAACCAAATTACCTCCATTCTACACAACAGTAGAAACAGAGGCCTCATCATTTTTCAAAGAAACCATGACAGTAATTCCAGAAACTTCAGAAAGGGAGGGAACCCTCTTGCTACCAACAACAACCACAATTTTCTGTTTTCTAGCTGAAGACATAGTGTGTTTCACTGGAAACATCATCTGATCAAAGAGTACACACTTCCCCTTCCTATTGCATTTTAAAAAATCACTCGCATCAACCAATTCATCATCAAAGGATCCATCAATGTACCCCTCATCAGTCATAGTAACATGATGCAAATCAGCATGAGATGCCTCATTTTCAAATGCAGTATCCAACAATTCTGGATTCCCATTGATGTTCCCATCAGGGGTATCAATGTTAACTCCCATACCATGTGATGTAGCATCAAAACCATTAGGAGCTAAAGAAATGACTGAGTAGAACCTACCTTGATGCCAACCACCACTTGACCAAAGGATGGAGAGGCAAAGGCTGTGGGTTTTTCACTCATAGGCCTAACACAATAAGTATCTTTTTCAGGAATATGAGAATTAACACCCCTGTTATGCACTACATGTAAATCATCAAGCTTCCCAGCATTATTAGCAGTGCTACCAGGAAATTTAAAGTTGAAACTATCAACATAATGACCAAATCTCTTTCACTTTGAACATCTAACACCCTTACAACAATTATCTCTCACATGACCAATACACAAGCATTTGAAACAAAAGCACAGAACAAATTCATACTCAATGTCAAGTTCAAATTTAAAATCACCAGCACCCAGATACACTATCTCCACAAGTGGTGCACTAAGATCAAATTCAACTAAGATTCAGGCACAATGACCATAATTTTCCACTTCCATCTCCTTATCAAACTTTATTGGGGATCCAACAGCCAAATAAATGTCCTATAGAATGTTTGGATTCCAGAAAAACCAATTCAATCCCTTGACGCAAATCCAAGACTATGAAACCGTGTTCTTATCATGAGAAGAATCAAACCAAGGGTCACAATCCTGAAAACAAAGGACCCTTGGCTTCAAGTTGGAAAATCCACTGCTCTATGCCTCTATGAATAATTACATATTTAAATAATTAAAAAATTATAATAAATATATTTAAATAATGAATATATTTAATATTTAAATATATATACTTATTAAATATATATAATTATATACCAATATTTATAAATATATTTAAAAATATATTTTTTAATAATTACAATTATACATCTTTATCAGTGCTAAAGAAGCGCTGAGAAAAGATATCTTTATCAGCACTTATTATTTTAGTGCTGATAAAACCCCTCTTTATTAGTATTTTTTTGGAAGGGATGATAAAAACATCTCTGATCTTTTAATAATAACTCTAACCACACCGATTTTAGTCATGCCGTTTAAGCTCTCATGGAAGTCCAGTGTCGTCGCTGCTCCCCCTCGACCTTCTCTCTGGAGAATCAAGCCTCAAATCTAAGGTTTGTTATTTCTGCCCTCTCTCATTGCTTCATTGTTTGACGCCACTACTACTATCACCATCACCTCTTATTTATCACCTCACCTTACCTCACAAATCAAAACCCCCAACCTCTGATTCATTAAAATCTTCCACCATTATTGAGATCCACTGATAGTCATCAAGCTTCACCACCCCCGATTCTTGCCTCACCTCACAAATTGAAACCCATAACCCAAAACTCATTGAAATACACCATAGTTACTGAGATCCACCACTAGTAGCCAATCTTCACCACCTATATGTACCTACAATTTCTCCATTGTTGCCTCATGCTCCCTCCCCTTTCCTCGTATTCCCATTCTTCCCCTCCTCGCACTACAAGACACCAATAATAAAATTATTTGTAATAATTACAACATTTTTTTACTAAATGAAATTAAAGAGATGTTGGGGCCATTACCTTTTTTGTAATTAATAAGGAAAAAAAGGAAATGAATTTATAGGGCTGATCTAATTAACCATCTTGACATGTTAGAGGGCGATACATGGAATTTATTAGTTCTGACGATTTTCATTTAAATAAATACTTGTTTTATAATCATGTGATATATACATTAATTTCATTCTTATATCATGTAATTATCTCTAGAAACAATACATTGAATGCCTGCAATGTGACATGGAACAATCAAATTTCCAAAAAAATCCTAACCATTGCATAGAGTGGGATTAATAATATTCCCCTCACTCTACAATGCTCCTCACAACTTGAAAAATTTTCAACTATGATGCCAAAGAATATGAGGTGTGCATGATGACACAGGATGTGTCAGTGGGATCTCTTTACAGTCATTGACCATCAATAGCAGTAGCAGGATGTGGCTCCAGCACACGATGTGGGAGGTGTCGTTGGTTTGAGCTCCAAAGGTGAGTTGTGTAAGAAGCCTTCAGTGACAATAGGGGCCATAAACTTCTAGGATGTTTTACCAGTGTGGGATTATTATAGGTAGACTTTATAGGTATAAGTGTAGGTATTTGATCTAGGGAACATGAAAGATTCTAAATCAAGGGGATACAAGTCATGTATTTGGTCTTTTATCCATGTAATGGACTTCATGCCCACTAGGTCTTTGGCCATCAATATAAAAATAAGTAAGGCTTGATGAGTAAGCTATCCCCTTGGGGGGGATATGGTCTGGATTTTCAGCCTATGTGTGAGGTGTGTGTGTTTTATGTAATTATACCCCCCAAAGCACCTAATATATTACATTTAGTTGTTTTAGAAAACCTCAAAAAATTAAAAATTAATTTCTATTTCATTAGGTATTTATTAGATTCTCATTTCAAAAATAAAATTTTATTAAAATAATATTATGATTTTAAAATATTTATTTTATTTTAGGGAACAAATGTTTTCAAAATTCTCATTCTAAATTTCTAAATCCCTCTTACAAGGGGATCTTATTTTAAAGATATTATGATTTAAAAATTAAGTTTGAGAAGGTTAAATCATATAATTTTATGTGTAAAGGGGAAAAATATATCATGTTTTCATTTCATATGTTTTTTAATTAATGTATCGAAAATATAACTACCTTTTAATGGATTTTGTTTTTAGAATATTCTATGTTCAAAGGGATTCAAGAAACTTTAAGTGATTCTCATGTTTTTTTTCTTTTAAATGTTTATAAGTGTTTGATTAATATGTATTTATAATTTTTATCTATATATCTAAATTTTATTATTTACATGTATAGTCATTTTTAAAACTACTAATTTTTAGTATAAATGATACTGGAATTCTTTATTAAATGATTCTTATTATGCAATGCAATATTTTAATAAAATAGTTGAATCTGGTTTTTGTTTGCGTAAAATTATAATTTGGCTTTTTAAAGTGAGGCAAAATAATAATTATTTAATAAAGTATCATTTGTGTATATTAAAATCTTTATTATTTTCATATATACATAAATTTTTATCTAATGATATATTTGAATGAGTTGTGAAGTGATTACAAATTAATTTTATGTGTGAATTTCTTTTTTGGGATGTTTTATTTAGAATAAAAAGGCTTTAAGGCTTTTGAAGCTGAAAATTTATTTTTTTCTTTAATTTCAAAGGTTTTCATGGAAATAAATGAGTTTCCTTATATTTTTATTAGTTTAAAGTTTGTATAATTTTGTTGTTTGGAAATTATGATGATATATTAATATCAGGGTATGTGATCACTTGTGATCTATTGGCCCCCCTCAAATATCTTTGTTTGTTTTTAATTTTTAAAAATGGTTTGAACAACGTTTGTGCAAGTGGTTTTTTTGTCCAAGATCTACCTTGCCGATTCTATACCAAATCCCTATTTCCTCAATCCATTATTGGTTCACACTCCCTCACCTTAATGTTCATTTTCACTCATTCATCATTATTTTTTACTCTGATTGAATGGAGCTCCTAGATATGCACTGTATAAACCTTACCTACTGTCATGTAAGGTGGTGATTTCAAATGATAAGTAGACAACATTTTTATGGTGCACAATTGGTAATAAGTTCCAAGTTCCAAATATCCCTCATGATCCCATGTTCCACCCAATCTCTCTTGTCTTGAGTAAATGTTGGTAACCCTTTCCATTGCCTTCAACTTCATTTTCACTCATTCATCATTATTTCTCAATCCGATTGCATTGAGCTCCTATTTATGCCCCACAAAAACAATTCCCACTTATCATGTAAGGTGGTGACTGCAAATGATAAATAGACAATATTTTTGTGGTGGCTCTATGTTTAGAGTATCCCTCATCTCATGGATTAAAATCAAACAATTCAAACCATTTACTTCCAACTATACCTCTTAATCACATGGATTAAAACAACAATGTATTTTTAAAACATGTCATTACCTTGTGTATTTTATTTTTAGTGACCATTAAAGTATCATCTTTGTGGCATTTTTAAGGAAATTGAATAGTTTTTTTGGACATTGTATGATTTGTGAAATATACCTAAGATTGATAAATCTATTATTTTTGAAATAAGGTATAGTTAGTGGGTTATTGTACAAATATATTTGTTGGTATTCCTATAATACATGGTCTAGAATAATCTATAGAAAAAGAGAGTAACATGGAGTCCAACTTCACTTATTTCATCAATAATAGTTTCATCTATTGGTTTCATGAAATTCCAACCTCCTTGACCTCGTGTCAAAATTTGGTGATTACACAACCTTGTATGTTCTAAGGAAAGATATTTTTACACAAATTTAGAAAGACAGGTCATAATTGAATGGAACGCAAGATATAAAAATTTCCAAGGGAAGTATTCCATCCAATAATAAATATTTTTTTCCAACATATTTATTAGTGATGATTAAATTAGTATATGTGTATATGTGATTCAGTTGAGTAAGAAATCCACTTTATTAACATTATTAATAAGATAATTTATAATTATATATGAAATAATGATTTGAATACCCTTTATTTATGAGGTAAAGTGTACAAGAACATGGTAAATGAGAATAAATTAGAGTAGAAACATTTATGATTGAAGTGGGTACTATCATTGGTAATATGTAATAATTAAAGTAAATAAGGATTAATCATTAACCAATATTTGTCAGTGGTCAAATGTCCCATGTGATTTCAATTACTCACTAATTTTTTTGGATCATTGAATTGATCTTACATGACATTTTTCTACTGAAAAGCGATGGTCACCTAAAATTTTCCACTCTTTTAAAGGTCCACTTAGGTTATCAATGAAAGAAAACCTAACCCACCACTTACCAAATGAATAAATGAATAAATATCAACTACTCCCACTTGTTAGACTCCCACCTAGAAAGGTTACATAAACTCTCATAGAATTACCCTTTTTGTCCCAAAAAACATCAAATTGAGAACCTGTACCAGCAACCACATATTTACCCTAGGTTGTTTCTTTTTATATCACCCTAATGTAAAATTATAACTTGTAAGGAATCATATTTGATAACATTCAAATGTTGGGTTCCCCTTCTTATAATTATTTATTACTTTCTCCTTTGATTATGAATATACTATGTCTATTTATTTATTTTGTGTACAAAATTAATATTTTATGAACCTAATAGGATAAATATGAATAAAAAATGGATGCATGCTAATGGTATGACAAAATAGTATGAATATGGAGTTAAAGAGATCATCAAGTTTTCAATATAGTATGCATACAATCATTATCAAATCCTTTATTTTTTACTTTGTTGTTATTCAAGAAAAATTAGTTTGGAAGAGTTGGAAGAACATTTGATTTATCTTGAAATAGACCAGAGTTATAAAGGTTGGAATAAATGTAGGAAAAAACTAAATGTGCTCACTGATTGGGATGTTACTGTGGTTTTTGAATCCTTTGATATGAATACCAGTGTAAATGATGATGATGATTATATGGAATAAATGAAAATGATAATTGAAGATGAACATCATGATTTTACAAAGTTGTTTGGGAAGTTAAATAGCTGTGCTAAGAGACTATTATATACTGGTTGTACTAAATACACTACATTTTCAGCTGTATTGAAGTTATATAATTAGAAATATGGAAGTTGATGGAGTGACACTATCTTTACAGAACTACTCGGTCTCCTATATGAAAATATACCAGATGAAAATAAACTTTCTTATCAAACATATGATGCTAAATGAATGCTGCGTTCACTGAGAACGATCTCTAAAAAAATACATGCTTGTCCAAATAATTGCATGTTGTTTCACAAGGAACATGAATCACTCATAAATGTCCTAAGTGTGGTGTATATTGATACAAGAAAGATGAAATAAGTCCGTATAAAGTTGTATGATAATTTCCTATCATTCTATGGTTTAGAAGAATCAATAGATGTGAGAAAACCATTAGAAAATTGACATGACATTCAGATAAAAGAATTAAAGATGAGAAACTATGTCATCCAGTAGAGTCTCCTGAGTGAAAGAAAATTTATTATGTGTATCTTGAATTTGGAAATAAGCTGAGAAAATTCCATCTTGCATTATATATAGATGGAATAAATCCTTTTGGTGTATAGAGTAGTACTCACAGTGCATGGTCAGTCATGTTGGTAAATTATAACTTGCAGCCATGATTATGCATTAAATGAAAATACTTTATGTTGTCTCTACTTATATCTGGACTGAAACAACCCATTAATGATTTTTATTTCTATTGGGATCCATTGATATAAGATATGAAATTGATTTGGGACAAAGGTTTTACAATGTATGATGCTTATAGAAATGAATAATTCACATTGAGGTCCATGTTGTACAAGATGATAAATGAATTTCCTGATTATGGAAATTTTTAAAGATATAACATTAATGGAATGTTTGGGTATACCATTTGTGAATAATTCACACACCCAGTTTAGTTGAAACATTACTTGAAGACTGTGTTTTTAAGATATTAGAAATTTTTACCTCGATGACATAAATATCGACCCTAGATGAAAAAATTCGATGGGAATACTGAATAAGGTACAACATCATCTCCACCAATGGGTGATCAACTGTTTGATAAAGTAAAAGATATTAACAAAGTTTTAGGTAAACCATTTTTGAAAAGCATTACGAAATAAGGTTGGAAAAAGAGATAATTTTTATTTGAATTACTGTATTAGAATTGTTTGCACATCAGACATTTTCTTAATGTTATGCATATAGAAAAAAATGTATTTGATAGTTTTATTGACATGTTACTAAATATACTTGAAAAAAAGATGACATAAAGTCTAGGTTGGACATGATTAACATGGGGATAAGGGATTATTTGGAACTAGTGAAGGGTGAAGGGAATACTTTTCTTCCTCTAGAAACTTACACTCTATCCAGATAGGAAAAATTGAAAATTTTAATTTTCCTTAATGGTGTAAAAGTTCAAGTAGGGTATTCATCAAATACCAATAATTTCATGTCAATGAATAATTTTAAGTTATAGGGACTAAAATCACATGAATGTCATGTTTTTATACAAGATTTGATGCCCATCACTTTATGTTACATTCTTCCTAAGAATGTACGACAAACTTTACCCTGACTTTTTTTTCTTTTTCAAATCCATACGTAGTAAATTTACAGATCCAGTGAAGTTTCTAATCATGAATAAGGAGATTATAGTTATATTATGTGAATTAGAGATGTTCTTCCTACCACCATTATTTGATATAATGGTCCACCTGATGGTTCACTTTGTTATAGAGTTTCAACTATGTTTTCCTATCCATTAATTATGGATGTACCCCATTGAATGGTATATAAAGATTTTGAAAGGGCATGTCAAGAATCAAAATCAGCCAGAATGTTGTATTTCATAATGATATATTGTTGAAGAAGCTGTTGAATTTTATACCAATTACCTATCATATGTTGTTAGCATCAGTCTCCCAAAGTCTCGTCACATCGAATGCCTTATAGGTGAAGAGATGTTACAATTACCATCATAGAGTGCGAGAAACGTACACCTTTAAATTTTACATAATAGTGAATATGTTGATCCATATGTTGAATCCCAAAAATAAGTTTGTAGAGATTTGAATCCATAAAGGGCTAAAAGATGGATATCAAATACACATAATCAACAATTTTCAAGATGTTTTTGAGATCATATTTATAAGGATTTATCTAAAAATTTGACTTCAATTGTTGAATGATTTCGATTGATATCCATAGGACCAAATGGAAATGTCATATCTTACACTGGTTTTGTAATCAATGGTTATACATTATATAAAAAAGAACACGATGATTTCAGTACGATGAAAAATAGTGAATTTATGATTGTGGTGGAAGAAATGCACATATATGGTTCTAAGTATAGAAACCCAAGCCTTTTACACATATCATTACATGATTTTAGGCATAATGAAACATCATATTACAAGCCAAGGATCATAAAGTATAGTGTCTTGGATGACTAGGTACATAAAACTGAAAACATGGGACTAAATAATACATTTCTTAATTTAATATTCATAAAGATATCCTAACTTCCATTATTCTCATACATCTTCATAGGATAACCTTAGAATAACATGAACAAAGGGATGAACTAAAAGCTCATTAAGGGAATAAACATAATAATAAAACTTTAACACATGGGTTAGAAGGCATGACATAATGATATATAAAGGAATAGAACATATGGAATCATAACATATAAACATGGGATCATATAAACATGGAGTCATAATAATGTGGCAGAAACATAAAAAATGACTTTAGTATGTGTCAAAAATCATTTCACATAGAGGAGCATAAGTCAAGGTTAACCACCATGACTGTTGCACATGGTATAACAAGTCAAGGCTAACTGCTGAGACCATTGCACATAACATCTCATGAGACTCAAATTTACCCAATGCATTAGAGCGCTATCTGGGTGCACCCATATTAACATGTTCATGAATATGTTTTCTACATAAACATTCATACATAATTAATCATACATAAATATAAGGGTACCCATGGAAAGAAATGTGTATCATTATCATGTCATAAATCATAATAAATGAGCGTATCATACAAGTGTCCATGAAAGAAAGGAATTAAAATATAAATAGAAATTCATAAGGTAAAATATGTATATATAATGGTAAGTGATGTCAAATAGAAGTGACAACATGTAAGGAGAGTATTTATGAAATTTTAGCATTAAAACATTTTAGTGCAGTTTTAAAGAAAATACTAAAGAGCATTTAAAAATAAAAAAGGAAATAATATTTTATATAAAAATAGATGCGAACCAATAAGGTTTTCATAATAAAAAGACTAATTTTATAAAAAACAATGGTGCCTTAAATAATATGTCTGAGTGAACTTGAAATTGGGAAATAATTTGAAAATTTCCCTTAAAACGGGGTTGTTTTTCGAGAAGTATTAAGGAGAGAACCACTTAAAAACATGTATATCCCTAAAAGATAATGATGAATGGAAATTTATACATCAGTTTGAAGCATGTAAAAAACATTTATAATATGTAAATAAAAAAACATATAACTTTATTTGGGTAAAAAGAAAGATAGAGCATCCCAAAAGAATAATGGAGGTTCGGGTAAAATCCCTTACCTTAAGTTAGAAGGTGTTCTTCACTTGATATTAATGTACTATATAATCAAATTAAATTCATTAATTAGTATTTAAAAACCCATTCTTCATGTAATTGATTTATTATAACCTTATTAAGTTCATTCATGACCTTTTTGATGGGTTAATATCTTCAATTTCATTATTTGAGAGCGTTTGTTTCCTTGGGTTTAATGATTGGTTTACTTATATACATGTGAGGATAAACATGTAAGATGAGAATGATTATCTAGAATTGGTGTTATATGTTATTATTGAACATACATAAGATTAAATGGTTATAAAATTCATTTGGTTATTTGGAGTGAAGATGAATCATTATATAAAACTTTAATGATAACTATTTTCGTTAATTGATGGTTTTTAATCACAACAAACACATTTTTATCTATAAATTAATATCACATGGACAAAAGATTCAAAAACATAACATTATACATAATAAATATATTATAGTCTTATTTAACAATCAAAATTCTTTCATGACCATAATTGAATACAATAATAGAAATTGAAAACCCATCGTCCTTGAATGTGATAAATTAACACATCTCATATGGTGTTTTCATTTCTAGTATAAAAGGAGTGGGAAAGAAGAGATGATGATGAATTATTCCATTATAATAACAAAATTCTAGTACATATAAGGTACTGGAGTTATCATAACATTTGGATGAAAAGAGGTGAGGAAAGAAAAATAAATAAATGAGCTTGAAAGAAAATAAAAGAAATGAAAAGAGGAGTTTACCTATTGAATATAACTTCCTTGAGAACCTCTTTAGGGAAGATGATTTGGTCTTTTGAAGAGACCAGAGGATGATGGACGTGGGATATGGGATTAAGGAGAGATTTTAGTAGAATTTAGACAAGGCACAAGGCTTGAGAGGAGTGAAGAGAAGAAGTAAAGAGGGGTGGTATTTATAGTGGAGGAGAGGAGGGGTTTCCCATTATTTTAATCATTAGTTTAATATTTTTTCTCAAGACTATGAATAATCTTGATTATTAGGACCAAAAATGTAAAGAGTGCATGTGATTTTGAACCAGATCCCATTTACATCATCCTTAACTTAGGCATGATGCAA
The DNA here is from genome assembly GCA_963277665.1 of Viscum album. Taxonomy (NCBI): domain Eukaryota; kingdom Viridiplantae; phylum Streptophyta; class Magnoliopsida; order Santalales; family Viscaceae; genus Viscum; species Viscum album. Next base: position 945,798,129 of record OY728129.1, read on the forward strand.
AAATTCATTTATTTATCATTTATGGTAAATTATCATATTTTACTATTTATAAAAAATCATGTATTTTAGAAAATCCCAAAAATTCACCACAACCATTTTTAAAAGTGTAGAATCCAAAAATGAACTCCATTTTATGAAAATAATTTTATAAATATGATAAATTGAATTTTTAATTAAAATCATAATTTACTTGAAAAATACAAATTTTAAAATCAAAACTCCTTTTCTAACACTTCGAAAAATTACTCAAGGGCTCATAAAATTATATTATAATCATAAATCATCAAAATAGTTATTTATGAATACATTTTATGAAAATAAATTTTCTTTTAATTTTTTAAATTAATCAAAAAATTGTAATTAAATATACATGACTTACAAAAATATCAACACTTTATTAATAATTTTTAAAATACATATTTACTTTTAATATGATATAATTATATCTTGTTATCACTTATAATATGGATTAATTTTATTTATGCTTTAATTGGTGAGATTACTATTAAATTGTCTAGTTTTCTATTCATAAGGGTCACATTACTATTCCAAAGATCAAGTTACTATTTAATCAGTATACATTTCTTAACTTCTAGAGATAACTTTTATTTTACTCATTATTTATTTATAAGGTTTGTATTGTGTTCTATATGTAATTTTATGTTATACTATAAGACATAAATATTAGAAGTAAATTTCATTGATAAAACATTGGGTCCTTACATTCCCCCCCATGAAATTTCACCCTTGAAATTTTGTTTTACATTTTAAGCTGTAAACAGGTGCGAGTACTTTTCCTTCATTGATTCCTTCAATTCCTAGGTCACCTCTTCATACTTATGGTTCCACCATAGTACTTTGACCAGGTGAGTTGTCTTGTTACGTAGAACATTATCTCTATGATCCAAGATCTTCACTGACTGCTCCTCGTAAGAAAGGTCATTCTAAAACTGTACCACCTTTAAAGAGAGTACATGTGAAGGATATGGTATGTACTTACTTAAGAGAGATGCATGGAAGGCATCATGTACTTGAGACATGGTAGGTGGAAGTGCTAGTCGATAGGTCACAGCTCCAACATGGTCAATGATCTCGAAGGGGCCGATGTTCCTAGGAATTAGCTTTCCTTTATTCCCAAACCTAACAACCTTATTCCATGGATATATGCGGAGGAATACCATGTCTCCAAATTTGAACTCAAGGTCCTGTCGATGATTGTCTGCATAAATCTTATGCCAACTTTGGGCTGCCTTGATGTGCTGCTGAATGTTTTTCACCTTCTCCAACATTTATTCGAACATTTCAGGTTCTAGTAGCTTACGCTCATAGACTTCATCCCAACATGCCAGTGTTCTGCACCTTTTCCCATAAAGAGATTCATATAGTGCCATTCAGATGCTGGAGTGGAAACTGTTGTTATAATAGAATTCAACCAGTGGAAGATGTTGGTCCCATCCTCCTTTTAAGTCTATAAAATATTCTCTCAATATGTATTCAAGTGTCTGAAAGGTTCACTTAGATTGGCCATCAGTTTGAGGATTATAGGCCGTACTAAAGTTTAGATTAGTTCTTAGAAAATATTGGAGACTTTTCTAGAACTTTGAGGTGAATCTTGTATATCTATCGGATACTAGAGATAGTGGTACTCCATGCAGACTTACCACCTATTTGATATATATCCGTGCAATTTGATCCAATGAGAAGTCCCATCAAATTGAGATAAAGTGAGAAATCTTTGTAAGATGATTCAGAATGACCCATATATAATTTTTTCCTCTGGATGTCCTTGTAAGTCCAGTGACAAAGTCCATGGTGATGTTCTCCCACTTCCATGTTGGTTTGGGTAGTTTTTTCATAATCCCCTTAGTTGTTTTCCTTTTATCATTCAATTACTGACATACCAGACACTTTGATGTATAATTAGTAATCTCCTTCTTCATATTGTCCCAACAATATTTCTCTTGGAGATTTCGATACATCTTTATTCTCCCTAGGTGAATAGAGAAGGTTGAGCTATGTGCATCATTCAAAATCTCTTTCTTTATCTATGGATTGGATGGTACACATAATTGTGACCCAAATATTACAACTCCTTCCTCGTAAATCTTGAACTTAGAGGGTTTCCCATTTCTAATAGCTTCCAACATTTTCAAAATTTCAACATATTTTCTTTGAGAACCTTTATTTTCTCCATGAGGGATGGTTGAATAACCATTTGAGAAAGGATTGATGATGTTAATATCTTAATTATTCCCATGTCCATCCTCTACAAATATAAAAATATTGGATCTTTTTCAATTCTCATCATTGATAAAGATGAAGTATCCTTTCTACTTAGAGCATCTTCTACCTTATTTGCCTTACCAGGATGGTAGTGGATTGAGCAGTCATAATACTTGATGAGATCTAACCATATTTTTTGTCACATATTATGCACTTTCTGTGTGAATATATATTTGAGACTCTTGTGATCAGTATATATCCCACACTTCTCCCCATAAAGATAATGCCAACATATTTTCAATGCAAATATCATAGATTCTAACTCCAGATCATGTGTGAGAAAGTTTTTCTCATGGATTTTCAGCTGCCTTGAGAAATAGACTATCACTTTATCATTTTTCATCAGTACAAATCCCAAGCCTTTCGTTGAAGTATCTTTAAACATCACAAAGTGTTCTCCACTTTTTGGGTGTGTGAGTACCGGTGCTATGATAATCCTCCTTTTGAGCTCCTTAAATATTTACTCACATTCTTGAGTCTAAAAGAACTTTACTCCCTTCTATATCAGATTTGTCATCAAGTTTGAAAATCATTAGAAGTTCTTCACAAATTGTCGATAATACCCAGCTTGACCTAGAAATCTACGAATCTCCATTATAGATATTGTCCTAGGCCACTCATCAATTACATTTGTCATGGAAGGGTCTATATATATCCCTTTTTCTAGTGATAACATGCCCCAAGAATGATACTTCCTCCATCCAGAACTCACATTTACTATACTTTGCATAAAGTTTCTCCCTTCAAAAAGTCACCAACATAGTATTAAAATTCTACTCATGTCCCTCCTTGGTCTTTAAGTATATCAGAATATCATTGATAAAGACTACCAAAAATTTGTTGAGGTAATCTCTAAAGACTCTATTCATTAAATACATGAATATTGTTGGATCATTAGTGAGTCCGAAGGGAATCACTATGAAATCATAGTGTTCATAACTCATTCGAAAGGTAGTCTTGGGAATATCTTCCTTTTTACCTTTAATTGGTGATATCTAGACCTAAGGTCCACCATAGATAAATAACTGACCCCACGTAGTTTATCGAACAAGTCATCTATCCAAGGCAGAGAATACTTGTTATTTATCTTGATTTTATTGAGCTCACGATAATCAATGAAGAGGTGCATTGATCCATCCTTATTCTTAACAAAGAGTATTTGTGAAACCCATGGTGAAGCACTTGGTTATATAAAAATCTTCTCTAGATTCTCATGTAACTGCTTCTTCATCTCTTCCAGATCAATAGTGTCCATTCTATAAGGTGTATTTGATATAGCTAGAAATCCAGGAATATGTTCAATTGAGAACTCAACCTCTTAATCAAGAGGAAGACTAAACAATTATTTAGGGAATACATTAGTGTAATCCATCATGATGGTCATATCTTTAAGAAGTATCATCTACTTTGTCTAAATCAGTTGAGAAAGATATTCTTGATCAAAAGGAAACATTATCCATACTTGAGACAGTGATTCAGAAGGAGATTCATCTTCCTCCTTACACTTGTATAGGATTGGAGGATACTCTGGGATGTGAAGAGTGATATCCCTTTCCAAATAGTTAATGTTGGATTTGTATAAAGATATCCAATCCATACCCAAAATAGCATCAAACTCCACCAAAGGAAGTATTAAAATATTTATTGAGAGGTTCATCCCACAAATGTTAACCGGGGAGAAGTTATATACTTTGGATGCAATAATTTCCCCATTCACTGTTCTCATAAATAAATCAATCTCAAAATTTTTAGGTGGTGTTTGAATAGTTCTACTAAAATTGTAAGATATGAAAGAATGTGTAGAATCAGGATCAAATAGTACGTTCACTATTCTTGAATGAATAACTAGCATACCTACCACCACATCGTTTTCCAAATACACCTTGATAGTAGTGATATAAACCCTTCCTTTTTTCCTTGGAGGTTTTTGTTGATTGCCTCTAATAAATCTTGTCTTAGGGAAATTGTTCGCATAATGCCCATGTTCCTTGTAGTTGAAACAATGCACTACTGTGTGAGCATTGATTTGAACCTTCCTCCAAATTAGTGGGATTATTCATATCCCTTTGGTAGTTTTTAGTCAAATGTATCATTCTTCCATATTTGAAGCAATTACTGGTTCCCTTTAGATTGTTCCTAGGATGCTTCTTCCTACAATTTTGACATGTGTGATGTTTTATCTTCTTTACATCATGATATTTATTTTCCGAACCATCCATATTATATTCCATTTTCCGCTTTTTGTCACCGGTCCCATGAGACCACTGAGAGTTTCAGATATCTATTTCATCCTTGAGGGAACAATAGACAATATCCACATAACTTTCGAAGTCACGAATCGACAACACTTTTCATAGACTCAACTTTATTATACTAAATAATAAATCCACCTTGATTTCGGTGTTCATGTTAAAGCCAGAGTAATATCTTCCAAGCCTTGTAAAGTTTTCTTCACATGCCTTGATGGACTCATATTCTTTCTACTTAAGTCTGAGGAACTCTATTTACATCTTGAGATGGAGGGTTTAGGGAAAATATTTATTGAATTTTTTTTCTTTAATTAATTCCAATCCATAAAATCAATTTCCTCCTAGGACTTCGTATTCTTGATCAGTTTCCACCACTGATCAGCTTCCCCATCAAAATGATAGACTTCCAGCATGAATTTCTCTTTTTCTAAGCATTGTAGGATAGTGAATATCTTTTCTATGGAGTTAATCCACTGTTCCGTGAGGAGGGGATCATAAGATCCACTAAACATGGGAGGCCTTTTATGCATACTAGATTCTACGATAACTTTCCCTTTCCTTGGAGGAGGAGGGCGTTCCACATGATTCAAGTTGTTATTCATAACTTGAGCCAGCTGATCAAGTACTGTCATAAAGTTTTGAGCACCCATTCCCATCATATCAGGAATATCATTAGGGAAATCATCACATTGCCTATCACATTGATTGTTGGAACATGTTATTTTATTTCCTGATATTAACTAAGAAAAAGAGCGTACAATTAGAGGGATTGTATACTTGGATAAAAAGTATAAAAAATGAAACTTTAAACATAAAATGATAAAATATTAAAGGAAAAGTATATCCTAACTTGCGATTCCCTAGGTTTCAATCTAGGTTATCCATGATATGTTTCATCACATTTATTCTTATATATTTCTATTCCAATAATAATGGTTCATAATAATCTTATGAATTTACCAAATCATATCCCTAGGAATGTAAAATTAGGAGTGTAGAAAGGCCCATTATCATGCACCGGTTCCCGTTCAAGTCTATATCAAAGTGGTGTTTTCAGGTTTTACATCTAGATACATCTATGCCAGAGCCACATCCACTTGTTCGTATCTAGGAAAGGATGTATTTTGTTGATAAACCACTTACTATATACTTACCAAAATTTAGGGATGTTTTATTATACTCAGTCTAATCCCTAAGGTTCTTACTAAAGTTCACTATTACTAATATGCAAAAATTATTAGACCATCCTATGATACCAACAATAGAGTTTCATGAATTTTACACATATAATTACATGATTTTAGGGACAATAAAACATCATATTACAATCCAAGGATCGTAAAGTCTAGTGTCTTGGAAGAATAGATACATAAAACTGAAAACATAGAACTAAATAAAACATTTATTTATTTAATATTCATAAAGAGGTCCCAACTTAATTTATTCATATACATATTCATAGGATAACCTTTGGATAACATTAATGAAGTGATTATCTAAAATACCTATAAGGGAAAAATTATAATAATAAATCTTTAACACATGGGTTAGAGGACATGACATAATGATATAAAAAGGAATGAAACATATGGAATCATAACATATAAACATGGGATCATATAAACATGGAGTCATAATAATGTGGAAAAAACATAAAACATGACTTTATTATGAGTCAAGGCTCATTACACATAGAGGATAACAAGTCAAGGTTAACCACCAAGACTGTTGCACATGGTAGCACGAGTCAAAGCTAACTGTTGAGACTGTTGCACAAAACGTCTCATGAGACTCAACTTTACCCAATGAATCATAGTGATATCTAGGAACACCCATCTTAACATGTTCATAAATATGTTTTCCACATAAATATTCCTACATAATCAATCATACATAAACATAAGGGTACACATGGAAAGAAATGTGTATCATTATCATGCTATAAAGCGTAATAAATGGGTGTATCATACAAGTGTCCATGAAATAAAGGAATTAAAACATAAATGGACATTAATAATGGAAAATAGTCATATATAATGGTAAGTGATGTCAAAAATAAGCAACAAAATGTAAGTAAGGTATTTAAGAAATTTTATCATTAAAACATTTTAGTGCGGTTTTATGGAAAATACAAATGAGAATTTAAAAACAGAAAATGGAATAATATTTTATATAAAACCAGAAGTGAATAAATAAGGTTTTAATAATAAAAATACTTATTTTATAAAAAACAATGGTTCCTTAAAATAGATTATATATTGAACTTGAAATTGGGAAATAATCCCGAAAGTTCCCTTAAAATTGGTTTGTTTTTCGAGAAGTATTGAGGAGGGAACCAATTAAAAACATGTATATACCTGAAAGATAATGATGAATGTACCTTGATAAATGAGTTTGGAGCATGTAAAAAAAATTTATAAGGTGTAAATAAAAAAAAATAACTTCATTCGGGTAAAAATAAATATAGAGAAACCCGAAGGAATAATGGAGGTTCGGGTAGAATCCCTTACCTTAAGTTTGAAGGTGTTCTTCACATGATCTTAATTTCCTGGATAATCAAATTAAATTAATTAATTATTATTTATAGAACATATTATTCATGTAATTGATTTATTATATCCTTATTAAGTTCATTCATGACCTTTTTATGAGTTAAGAGGTTCAATTTCATTGTTTGAGAGCATTTGTTTCCTTGGGTTTCATGATTGGTTTACTTATATACATGTGAGGATAAACATGTAAGATGAGAATGGTTGTCTAGAATTGGAGTTATATTTCATTAGTGAACATATAGAATATTACATGATTATAAAATTCATTTGGTTATTTGGAGTGAATATGAATCATTAAATAAAACTTTAATGATAACCGTTTTTGGTTAATTGGTGGTTTTTAATCACAACGAATGCATTTTTCTTTATAAATTAATATCATGTAGAAAAAAGATTCCAAAAAATTAAATTATAAATAATACATATATTATAGTTTGGTTAAACCATCAGAATATTTTCCTTACTATAATTGAAGATGATAATAGAAATTGAAAATCCATCATCCTTGAATGTGATAAATTAACACATCTCGGATGGGGTTTTCATTTATAGTATAAAAGGAGGGGGAAAGAAGAGATGATGATGAACTATTCAATTATCATAAAAACATTCCAGTACATGTAATGTACCATAGTTATCATAACATTTTAATGAAAAGTGGTGAGGAAAGAAAAATAAAGAAAGGAACTTGAAATAAAATAAAAGAAATGAAAAAGGAGTTTACCTCTTGAATATAACTTCCTTGAGAACCTCTTTAGGGAATAGGATTTGATCTTTTTAAGATACCAAGGGATGGTGTACGTGGGAGAGGGGATTAGGGAGATATATGTGTAGAATTTAGACAAGGAAAAAGTCTTTAGAGGAGTGAAGAGAAGAGGTAAAGAGGGGTGGTATTTATAGTGGATGAGAGGATAGATTTCCCATTATTTTAATCATTAGTTTAATATTTTTGCTCAAGACTATGAATAGTCTTAATTATTATGAAAAAATAGTAAAGAGTGTATTTTAGTTCGAACCAAAGTCCATTTACATCATCCATGACTCAATCATGATGCAGAAATTCATTTATTTAGCATTTATTGTAAATTATCATATTTTACTATTCACAAAATTCAAGTATTTTAGAAAAATTCAAAAAATTCACCCCAACCATTTTTTGACATGTAGAATTGAAAAATGAAATCTATTTTATGAAAATAATTTTATAAATGTGATAAATTTAATTTTTAATTAAAATCATAATTTATTTGAAAAATACAAAATTTAAAATCAAAACTTCTTTTCTAACACTTTGAAAAATTACTTAAGGGCTCATAAAATTATCTTATAATCATAAGTCATAAAAATAATTATTTATGAATACATTTTATGAAAATAAATTTCCTTTTAATTTATTAAATTAATCAAAATATTACAATTAAATATACATGACTTACAAAAATACCAACACTTTATTAATAATGTTTAAAATATCTATTTACTTATACTATGATATAATTATACCTTATTATCACTTATATGATAGATTAATTTTATTTATACTTTAATTGGTGAGGTTATTATTATATTGGCCGATTTACTATTCATAAGGGTCACATTACTATTCCAAAGGTTAAGTTACTATTTCATCGGTATACGTTCCTTAACTTCTAGAGATACCTTTTATTTTACTCATTATTTATTTATAATGTTTGTATTGTGTTATATATGTAATCTTATGTGATTATACTATAAGAAATAATTATAAGAATAGAATTTCATTAATAAAAAATTGGGTCATTACACTAAGGATAGAAATCAAATTTATGTAAATATGTCATATTTCATCATTATCAAATAGATATATGAGTTGAATTATACAACATTTAAAGTGTTGATTTTAAATTGTAAATGGGTAGAAAATAGGAGTGTAGTGAAAGTTTATTAAATGAGCGTCTTTAAGGTGGAATTCAATATGGAAGGGAAAAAGGATGAGCCATTGATAATGACATCATAAGAAGTGAAAGTATTTTATGTCTCAGATCTAGATTGAAAGAATTGGTTGATTATCCTACTGGTGACTAAAATAGATGTAGGGTCAATTAAAAATTCAATTGAGGATGAACCTTTCTTTGAGAGATCACAATCAGTTCATGGAGGTCCCAATGAAGACAATGCCTTGCATGTTATATGGGGTCACAAATATGGGATTTGGATTATCGATAGAGGATCCAAATCCCTTCAAAATTTTAAAAAATAAAGATTATTCAATGAGATGGTTAATGTTTTTTTAATATACTATGTTTTCCCTCACAATATTTTGTGTTATCTACTATATTAACATAATCTGAATTAAATATTTGGCTACTCATGTAGACAATGTCTTCTGAACATGATGATGTTACCAATCTTGGGGAAGAAAAAGTGGTTAATGCTAAAAGTATAGAATTATTAAGGTATCAAAAACATGTGGATGAAAAAAATAAGAATGATGAAACATCATAGTGTTGACTAAAATTATCAAGGTAAGATGTAAGGTTATGAAATGAGAGGTTATATGGAATCCATGTGGCTAACTTATTGACCCCCAAAAGTCAATGTTTATTAGTTATATTGGGATCAAAATGAGGATGAATGTGATGATTGATATAGATTCATGGTGCCATGTCTAGCCTGTAACATAGGAAACCCTTTGGAAAGATATAAAGGTAAAGTTACAATATACTTTCTCTATTTTACCAGAAAATTATATAATGAAACATTGATTTAATTTTCATTATCCCTTATAGATTTTGTTTATTTTAGATGGTTTCTGTAAGAAATATTTCTTAATGGACATTGGAAAATCCTATAGAGACTTCCAGACTCTTCTTACCAAGATTCTTTTTAGGGATTCTGAGGGAAAAGTAAAGCCCCACCCACCAATTACCTACACACACATTATAAAGAAAGAAAACATTGAATTATTTTATTAGTAATCATGATGAGAAATCATTTTAAGTAAATTTTAGTTGATAATTTACTATTTTAAATTATTTAATTATCCAATTTGATTCAAAATTGTTAATTTATAAAATAAAAAAGGAGTACTAAAAATAAACAACGTGCATCAAAACCAATGTACCCCCATCACAAAGCAAGGATGGATTATGCTACACTAGAGAAGAAATTAATATGTACTTTAAATCAAACATAAGTTTTATGTGGTTTGAATGAAATATGATCATTTATTTATATGTAGATTGATGATTCCAAATCCTAAGCCACTTCCTTCTCACATCATGTACTATAGAAGGAGGCTCATGTAAATAAGGAGGGTAAACTAGTTGATGAAAACATAAAAACAGTATGGGAAACACGTGTAAATATGACATAATAGTATTTCATTATTCTTTAGAACAATATTACATAACAATATATATTTATATTCATATGTTTTTTATACCGTATAGACATAAGAATCGATAATGATCATACCAAAAGAAAACTGCATTTAGTTTTTTTGAAGAAGATGGAACAATACGGTCGCATTAGATGTGTAAGTTTTGGAGTGTCTCCTTAAACATATTTTGAGAATAAAAAACTGCAAGAAAATACATATCATACGATGAAAGGATTGTAGGAGAAAATAGATGCTTTATAAGATATTATTGTTGGATCTGGTTTGAAAAATCAATATTTTCAAAAATATCAAAGTGAACCGGTAGTGGAACAAATATCAACACATGAACAACCAAATGATATCACTAGATTTAAGGCTAGTCATTACCCTCAATCACATACCTTACTCAATCTAATAAATTTTTTCATTACTCTTTCCCCTAAATGAGAATAAAACAACTTTTTGATAACTTTATATTACTAAAATTATATAGGGTAAATTTTTATGTGATTTATATCTATTAAAACCGAAGTGCCACCTTGTTTCAAGGGTTACGATGTATAATATCCAGGGAGACAAGATACACAACAAAGAACTCCCAAAAAGATCACATGAGAGTGAGGATTGAGGTAGCTCACGATCTGAGTACTGAGTTTCCCATTCCACTTGATGATATGGATATTACAATGGTGAATGATGGTATTGGAACTTACAAATAATGGATATATAATCTTATAAAGATACTTGAGGTGCGTCCTTAACAATTTTTTTCAAATGAGAAACCTGTAAAAATTGATAAAAAAAGGTCCGAAGTGAGGTATGGTATTACATACAGATGGATAAAACGACAGGGAAACAAAAGGTCATATCAAGACAATCTAGTTAATTGACCAAGAAAAAAAGACCTTCTAGGAGTACCTTCTCCCTTCCAGTTCTATTGTAACATCTATTATCATTACAGCTTTATGCAGACACCACATTCAAAGATGGAGATATGCCATGCATTCCATATGAATAATAAATATTTGGAACTTCCATTACAGACGTGGTTGGTATCAATTGTATAAATTAGTTTCTAAAGTTTGAATTGATGAGAGTATCAGTTGTGAATACATACATAAGGTATATTTTCATAATATGTCTATCTAAAAAATGATCTGATATGTGAATTAAATTTAATTACTATTCATATTTTTTACAAACATTTATATTACTACTATATAAAGGGAAAACCCTATGTATCAAAATTAGGATTCCTTAATCCCTATATCATTTATATAGAAAAAATTAAATTGGAGTCAAAACAAATTGATAAAAAAAATATGAGCTAAACGAGGTATTTGAGAAGAAAATAATAGATTATAGAATTTTTTTGACTCCTACAATACATGGGTAAAAATTTTCAATCTAGTCATATAAAATAAATTTTTATTTATTTATTTATTTGTTTTTTAGGAATCATTGGATGCTGATCGCAATCAATCTCGATTCCCAAAATATTTATTTTTTGGATCCAATGCATGGATATCTATCAAAAAAACCACACATGATGTGTATTGTGAATTTTTAATGCACTACAGTCAATATTTTATAGAGAAAATCTGAATTATATGTTTCAGTCTGTGTTTTAACAATAGGGCGATCATTAAATATATTCTAAATCATGGTATGAAGTTAGTGAATGAATATAAAAAGCCTATGGATTACTTAAAATAGAAACATATTAAGGTATATAAAGAAATATTTAACAATCAAAACATATTTTAAACTATTTACTTATTTTGATCAATTTTTCTCTAGTGTCTGAAGAAAGATAACAATAATGATTGGGGATATTATGTTTGTAAATTTATGAAAGATATTATAATCCATCAAAAGACTATAATCCTCGAACAATAAATTTCCAAAAGTAATTACAATTTCATTAATAATATGTGTTAATAATTTGTTTGTCTATATTTTCTCAGTACTATGAAGATTTTTGAAAATATATGTACTTAAAAGAAGAAGTAAATTTGTTTAGATATGAGTGGGAAGAATACATGGTGTCAAAATGTTTTTTAACATCAAATTTAGGTGATTACCTACTATGTTTGTGATCTAGTATGGGATATGACATTAGAAATAAATTTGGGGTTTGTAGAATTAGTATAAGAATGTTTATATATTATTTTCGATCCATTTCTAAAGGAGAAGTATAATGGAGGAAATCAATTTGTTTAGAAATTAATGGACATAATACATGGTTTCATAATGTATACAAACATCATGAAGAGGTTACTTCCAACTAATTATTTAGTTAATCTTATCATCATTTTATCTAAATTTTCTAGTTAATTTCCTTATCATTTTTATTTAATACTTATTTTGTTAAATTTATTTATTAGTTCAGAACACACATCACATGATCAAAACTGAGAAAAAAAGCTTAGATTGTTTTCAAACTTTATTAAAATGATCTATAATTCATTCTTCATGTGTATGAATTGACTTCACACCAATATGACACACGATGTAGTCAGTATGCCCCGAAATACATGTTTTTAATAGAAAAGTGTCATTTTAGTTTATAACTCACATAAAATAGTCAAAAATGAAAAAAATAAGATGGTATTATTTTCAAAATTTTGGACAATGATCCATAATTCATTTATCATTTGTTGGAATCGAACACTCATTAATCAGACACATGATGTGGTCGATATGACTCAAAGTGCATGTTTTCAATACAAAAATGAAATTTTAGGTTAAAACACACATCAAATAACCAAAATTGAGAAACAAATCTTGGATTGTTTTCAAAATTTCAAACAATGATACATAATATATTTTTTATGTGTGGTAATTGATCACATGTCCATCGACACATGACGTGGTCGGTATGAATCAAAGTGCATTTTTTTAATATAGAAGTGTCGTTTTAGTTCTAAACTCATATTACATAGCCAAAATTGAGAAAAAGAGCTCATATTGTTTTCAAACTTTATTATAATGATCCATAATATATTTTTGACATGTAGGATTTAACTTTACATCAATCTAAAATATAATGTGTTCGGAATGACTCAAAGTGCGTGTTTTCAATATAAAAGTTCCATTTTAGTTTAAAAAATTCACCACATAGATAAAACCAATAACATGAGTTTTTATTGATTTAAATTTTTAATAAATGATCCATAATATATTTCTAATGTGTAGGAATCAACCACACTTCAATTAGACACATGTTGTGGTCGCTATGACTCGAAGTACATAGTTTCAATATAGAACTGTCATTTTATTTTAAAACACATATCACACACCCAAAAATATGAAAATAATATTAGATTGTTTTTAAGCTTTAGGAAAATGATTAGTAATATATTTATGATGTTTAGGAATCGATCTCATGTCAATTCAGTAGACAATGTGGTTGGTATGACTTAAAGTGCATGTTTTCAATATAAAACTGTCATTTTAGTTTAAAATAGGTCTCACATAGCCAAAACCAAGAAAAAAAGATCGAATTGTTTTCAAATTTTAGGAAAACGATCCATAATATATTTCTAACCTATAGGAATTGATCACATTCCAATCCAACAAACAATGCTGTTGTGATGATTCGGAGTGCATGTTTTCAATACAGAAATGTCATTTCAATTTAAAATGCATATCACATAGCTAAATCTGAGAAAATGAGATTAGATTGTTTTAAAACATTAAAAAAAGGATATATAATATATTTTTTATTTTTAAGAATTGATCGTACATTTATTATAACACATAATGTGTTCGGTATGACTCAAGATGCATGTTTTTAATATAAGTTCAATTTTAGTTTCAAACACGCCTCACATATCCAGAACCAAGAAAATGAGTTTTTATTGTTTTAAAATTTTAGGATATTGATCCATGATATATTTATGATGTGTAGGTATTAAACACACATAAATCTGACACATTATGTAGTCAGTATGACCCAAATCATGTGTTTTCAATATAGAAGTGTCATTTTAGTTTAAAATGCATATCAATAACCAAAACCAAGAAAGAAAAATTTGATTGTTTTCAAACATTAGGAAAATCATCGACAATATATTTCTGACAAGTAGGAATTGATCGTATGTCAATTCGACACATGATGTCGTTAATATGAATCAAAGTGTATGTTTTCAATATAAAAGTTTCATTTTATATTAAAATACACCTCACAGAGCCAAAAATAAGCAAACAAGATCAGATTATTTTCAAATTTTAGGAAAATGATCCATAATATACTTATGACGTGTATGAATTGACCACATGTCAATCCAACATATGATGTGGTCAGTATGACTTGAAGTGTGTGTTATTATTATAGAAGTATCTTTTTAGTTTAAAATGTGTATCAAATATCCAAAACTAAGAAAACGAGCTCCAATTGTTTTCAAACTTTTGTAAATGATCTATAATATATTTTTGATGTGTAAGAATCAACCACATTTCAATATGACACATGATGTGTTCAGTATGACTCAAAGTGATTGTTTTCAATATAAGTTCTATTTTAGTTTAAAACACACCTCACATAGACAAAACCAAGAAAATGAGATTAGATTGTTTTCAAAATTTAGTAAAACAATATATAATATATTTCTAACATTCCAAAATTGACCACATGTCAATCTGACACATGATGTGGTCAGTACGACTCAAAGTATGTGATTTTAATATAAGTGTCATTTTATTTTACAACATTCCTCACATATTCAATATATAGCAAAAAAGATCATATTGTTTTTAAAATTTGGTGTAATGATCCATAATTCATTTTTGACATGTAGAAATTGACCACACATCAATATGATAGATTATGTGGTTGGTATGATTTGATGTTTTTGTTTTTAATATAAAAGTTTCATTTTAGTTTAAAACACATATCACAAATCCAAAACCAAGAAAATGAGCTCAAAGTGTTTATAAACTTTTTAAAAATGATCCATAATTCATTTGTGATATATAAAAATCATCAAAACATCAATCTAACACACAATGTGGTAGGTATGACTCAAAGTGCATGTTTTCAATATTAGTTTCATTTTAGTTTAAAACACACCTCACATAGCCAAAACCAAGAAAACAAGCTCATATTGTTTTCAAACTTTAGTAAGTGATCCATAATTCATTTGTGAAGTATAGGAAGTGACCAAACATCAATCTGACATACAATGTGGTTGGTATTAATCAAAGTGCTTGTTTTCAATATAAGTGTCATTTTAGATTAAAATATTCCTCACGTAGACAAAACTGAGAAAAAAAAACATATATTGTTTTAAAAAATTTAGGATGAAGATCCATAATATATTTCTGACATGTTGGAATCATCCTCACATCAATCTGACACACGATTAACTGATAATATCATTAATATATACAATAATTAACAATATAATTTATCATATGTGGATTATATAACATTAAAATTATAACCTATTTTTTTATTTAATGTTAATAAAATATACATTGATTTTATTGTAGGGATAGACTTTTATACAGAGTCTGATTATTTAAAAGAGTCTACTAGTTTTGATATTTTATATGGGTTGTAGTTTTTTCGTTAATTTTAAATATGATAATAATATAAATATTTTTTTCGTAAATTTTGAATTGAAATGATAGTTCAATGTGTTATTTTCATTCTAATCCCATTTAATGTATATTTATATTCATTTTTATGTATTTTGATTGGGTTTGATTTTATAGGACTGTTGCATGGCTGCTGTAGGGATGCAACTATGTAGTAGCTGAAATGGACTTTATTAGTGCTAGATGAAGAACTAATAAAGGGTACCTTTATCAGTAATTCATCTAGAACCGATAAAGAGGCATTTTATAAATTCTAGATAAAGTGATGATAAATAGACCCTTTATTAGCACTTTTGAAAAATGATGATAAAGGCCATAGGATTTTAATATCACTTAGATTATTAGTGATTTTAAGCACTCAAAAAGATCATTTTAGCATTGTTAAAAGCATGTTTTTTAGTAGTGATGTCAATTATTAGTGAAGAAATGTTTTTCCATGGTTTATAGGTGATTCTAGGAAGAAATTATACACTCATTTCTCAATGAAAATATGCTAAATAGGTTTTGAGAAGATTTTGAATGGATAATTCCAAGGAAATGACAACTCCAATGGCTACCCAAATGAAACTATCATGAGATGATGAAGGAAAAATGATTAATGTCACAAAATATTGGCATATCATTGGTAGTCTATTGTAATTAATAATTAAATGACATGATATTGTTTTTTCTACATGATAAATAATGAGGTTTAAAAGAAATCCCAAAGAAATCCACTTACTTGCAGTGGAAAAAATACTTTGATATATCAAGGGAATGGTGGGTTTTAGTTTTATATAAAATGAGAAATCTCAACAAGAGTTACTGGGTTATATATATGTAAATTGGGATGGTTTAAAAAATGATATAAAATCAATGTCTGGTGGTGCATTCTATCTTGGAGGATTGTGTATTTCATGGCTAAGAAAGAAACAAGATTTAATTTCATTGATCATTGTAGAATCTTAATATATTGTGGTCATTCAAGTTTTCATGCAGTTAATATGGATAAAGAAACAACTTGAATATATGAGATTTGAAGTGAAGTCTCTGATCAGAATCCATTAAGATAATTCAAGTGATATAAATCATAGAAAAAAATTAGTCCATCACTCACAAATGAAGCACATTGAAATCAAGTATCATTTTATCAAGGAGAAGGTGTAGCATGAGTTTGTGAAGTTAGAGTATATTCCTAAAGAACTACAAGTTGTAGATATTCTAATGAAGGCCTTACCCAAATAAGGGTTTCAACAACATCAACTTGCTCTTGGAGTTCATTAGACTCCCCACACTTAAACAAGTGTGTACATGGGACCCCCTATCCCTGATGTATGATTTATTTTTCCATTATGTGATGATATGTTTTCTTTAAAATGTTTTATCCACAAAGAAGTGATGTTTGGATTCATTGATAAAGGGGAATAAAGTATCTTGACCAAGATAGGTGGAGAAGCTGATAGGGGAGCAACGAAGTAGGGGGAGTTTTAAATTTGATGATGTTAAAGATGATCGATCAAAGTCTATATATCATGACATATGAGGTTCATTATGAAAGAAGTTGATTGTTTTGGAATGAAGTGATTCATTGATTAACATTTCATATTACTCTTATTTCTCATGCTAATCATGGATCATGTGGGTTTAAAGTGTTTTTGGAGTAAATCTTTGATCTCTATATGAAATCATAAAAAGATAATATTGGTGGAACATGGAAGAAGGTTTAACGTATCAAATGGTGAAGATTTGTTAACAAACCCAAAGGGGGATATTATTGGGCACAAATCCCTCAAGGTAACATTGTAGTGTTTTTGGGTTGATTGTGTTTGTTAATAAATAAGGTTGACAAGGTCAGTTGTGTAGATATAGAGAGATTGTTGACAAGGTATGTTAAAAAATATCCAAGATAGAGGTATGGAAGCTTTGTAAGTGGTATATAAGAGTACGTGTATAAGGTGATTCCATTTCCCAGTGTGCCAAATTTTTGGGGTCTAAAATTTAGAGGATGATGCAAGTTTCATTTTCAAGGTTGCCTCATGAAAATATGTAATATGCATAGAATTCATAAAAGTATGGAGTTTTGTGAGAGTTTAGTGATCTATGAAGGTTTGGAGATTCAAAAAATATGGCTGAGTTGCGAAGGAAAGACAATAGGTTATTCAGTCATGATAAGTTTTGTAAACAGGAAATTTACCTAAAGTTTCACAAAGAAAGGGAGTTAAAAAAAAGAGTTTTGAGAAAAGGTGGTGGAAAACTTGGAAGTTTTATGAAGAATCTATAAAATCTATAAATAATAATATACCCCCATCATTTAATGAGAGATAGTCATAATAAAAAATATAAAGTACTTGAATTCATGAAAGTGTTTTGTGAAGGATTTTTCTTACATGAAGGTTTTTATAATAACATCATTTTCATGAAGGAAGTTTCAAAAAATTTGTGAGTTTCACAAAAGTTGCGAGTTTCATGAAATTTGTGAGTTTATCTAAAGTTGTGGGTTTTAAATAAGTAGAATGTTTTGCATTAAATTGGGTTGTTTTATGAAAGTTGAGAAAGTGGTTTCATAAAAGTGAATCTTATGTGAACCGGAAAGGATTTCCTGTAATTCTATAGAAAATAGGTATTCATCAAGTGGATGAAAGTAGATATTCATGCTGCACCAAATGAGGTGTATACTATATTGATTCAAGTGATCAAAAAAAGAATATTCTAAAGGTTCAGTGAGAAAACTTCAGTTGAGTGAATAGAGAGCTTTCAAATTGTGAATGGTAGTGAACTAGGAGGGACAATGAGTCCGCTCTGAACTTTGTAACAGTAGTGTGATTTAATGGATTTGGTACATAGGCATATTTCTTGTGTATTATCCTTGGACGTTTCCCATTGTGGGTGAACCAAATAAAATTACCATGTCTTGTGCATGATTTCATTTCTTGTCATACATTTCTATGGGAAAGGTAGAGTGGTATTTTTTATTTAATGATGAAACATGATCTGAAGGGGAAGTTGTTTTAATCTTTCATACTCTAATTTCCCTCCTCTTAGGGTATTTAACCTAGTTGAGCTAAAAATTGGCATTAGAGTAAAAATTTAGAATTAGTGTTTCTATCTTAGTGGTTTAAATGGAGGGTTTTAATCCCAAGGGGATTTTGATCTTTTATAGAAAAAAGTTTTAGTTGTGGAAGAATTTGATGCATAACTACTTACAATCATTTGTTATGGATGTATTTAATGTCGTATTGTATGGTATCTTTGCTAGTGTGAAAAGTAGAGTTTATCAAAAGTAGACTTAAGAGAAATGGATGATGATGAAAAAAGATTCAATGACTTGGGAGGAGCATTATCTAATGTAATCTATACCATGGTGATGTCTTGTAAGTCAATTAATTCCATGTGGGAAAAGTTTTCAAATAACTATAAAGAAAATTCAAATGTTAGAGAAGAACAATTACGGGTTCTGTAACATCCTAACCAGGGTTCCACACACCAGTGCTCCAAGATGGTTGATCACATGACCTCAATAATGCCTCCCTATATGCCATAGGTTACTGACTAGTAGTGAGGTTATGATAAGCCAATCATGGGGAAACAATACCCACTTTTATCATAGTAACATACAAGTAGAAATAAATAAACAAAAACCTAAGAATATATAACCATAAACAATAGAAACATCTCAAGATAATAAAAGTAGGGATTACAATATCCCAAATAAAGAAGAAAAATATGCCATGCTAATGTACATGTTAAGTTTCTAAAATGAAAACCCAATAAAAGACACTGATGAATCCCAGTGGGTCCCAAACCACATCTGGTTCCCTCAACTACACTCCACCCCAACTCAGCCACCCAACACATGAACTTTTCCCTTAACCTATCCTATATCCATGAAATCTATTCAAGTACAAATCAGGTAGCCTGAGTAGGGTGTGGGTAAAACTCAGTAGGCCACCACCAATGGCGTCTAAAACAATATCCAAACAAATAGTGTATGAAGTTGTATAAAGAAATAATTACAATTCATAAGTAAAAAACTATCACATTATCAGTTAAAATTTATTTAACCACATAAACCCCTAGGTTCCCAAGGACACCTGTACCTAAATACTTGCTTTAGCCTGCACCAGGTCTAAACCATGTCACATATTCAATTTACATTTCATTATATAACATGGGATTACATTATCCATGTCACATCAATTTCATTAATTGGTCACTTGGAACCATAATCCAATGCTAATGTTTTGGGTGTAGAACACCATGTATAGTACCTCAATTATCAGTCATGTATGTATATCATGGGCCTAGAATGTCATGTATAACACCTCAATTCTCAATCATACATATATTTAATGGGTGTAGAACGTCATGTTTAGAACCCCAATTCCCAATCATTCATATATGTAATGGGTGTAGAACATTATGTTTAGCACCCCAATTTTCAATCATACATATGTTTCATGGGTATATAACATCATGTCCAACACCCCAATTTTCAATCATACATATTTTTCATGGGCGTAGAACATAATTTCTAGCACCCCATTCATCAATCATGCAAATACATCATAACATATCACATTATCACATGTATCTCATTATCAAATTGTCACGTCGACCAATGTTAATCAACTATAATCATATTATCATAATTAACCACCAAAAAATTCAATTAATTAATTTATATAATAATTAATCAAAGTCCATTAATTAATTTGACTATTAATTAACCATATCTATCCAATTAATTAATTCAAAAATTAATTAATCATATATCTTTCATTAATTAATTCAAAAATTAATTAATTCTCTCGCAATCTTAACATATAATAATTAATTCACCAATTAATTATCCCCAATTCCCTAATCCAATAAACTAATAATCATCAATCAATTAATTATCCAAATTTTATAATTCCATTATTCAATCAAATCCCCAATTCCTTAATTCATTAATTGAACACATTAATTAATCAAATTTAGGAATTTCAATTTCTAAAAAAACCCTATAAATTATATAATAACATACATGTATTTGATATAAAGACTATGTGATTTGAATAATATACCACCTACCTTGATTCGTTGATGAACGATTGCCCAACTGAAATCCCTAAAATTGAGCGGCACAATGACATAGAACGAGTTATGAATCTAAAACCTAAACCATGATTAAAAAAATAAAGTACTATTAAATATAGATCTAGATCTATAATTCTAGATATATATCTAGAAAATTAGGTATATATCAACCAAAAAATAGAGAATAAATTCTCATAAAGAAAGGGAAAAGGATGGGAGATGGATGATAAAGCAAGCAGAATTGGATCCTCTTACCGAGAGAGGTGTGGATCTTCGATCCAGGATTCGAATCACGAATAATAGAGGTTGGAAGGCTTTATAATCCCTTAGCAATGATCTTAAATCATCCAAAATCTTAAGGGTCTGAGTTTGGGTCGAAATGGGTGAGTTTCGGGGGGTTTGGGGGAATTAAAAACCAATTTTGGGCCACTTTAAAAACCGCGCATGGTTTCCCAGGTAGGGGAACACGGTTTTCCCTAACCATGTGACTTAAACATGTTCCTATTATTTTAAGGATGTACAATTTATCCTTTTAGGACTCATTATTTGAAAACATGTGTGCTAGCTGTGCGAACACCCACTATCGAGGGTTGTACAGTTTGCTAGGCTGGGGAACACGGTTTTCTCTAACCATGCACCAACCATGCACAACCATCTTTCCACCAATTCTTCTGAAAATTCACCCAAAAAAACCCCAAGGTGAAAACCAATAAAAAATTACTCAACAAAAGGAAATAGAGTACTTGTAAACACATATGAGACAACTCTGTAAAAGGTTAGGATATTACAATAACCTCACTTTATAACAAATCATCCTCAAGATGCACTCCCAGTCATCTATACAATTCTGAGCCAAAAATATTGGGCCACTAGGCCCGTATATCTGCTTCTCTTTCCAATTATTCTTCCTACACATGCCCATGTTTCCATAATACACGAACAATAAGCATGGTGTTTCTTCACAACACATTCTCACTGCGATCCAATACACATATCAGATGATTCTCAAAGGATGCATCTATCTTAATCTCAACATAATATACATAAATCAAATAAGAAGGGTTAGGGTGATACCAATATAGTTATGATACATAGAAAACATCATGCATAACACTATATCTCTATGGAAGACCCAATCGGTATGCCACCAACCTGATTATCTCCACAACCTCAAATGGTTCATAGAATCTGGGTGCCAAATTTCCTTGCCTCCATATCCTGTAGTGACCAACCTAGGTGACACCCGAAGGAATACATGATCACCCTCTTTAAACTATAGGGGTCATCGACGTCTATCAATATATGAATTCTATCTACTATGAGCCATATCCATAAACTTCTATATTAGTTGAACCTGCTCCGATGTCTCCAGCATGAGACTCAGTCCCAACAAATTTGACTCACCAGCCTCCATCTAGCATAACAGTGATCTGCATGGCCTACCATAAATATCCTCATATGGTGTCATATATATAGTTGCCTAATAACTATTATTATAAGAAAACTTCACCAAATACAAGTGATTATCCCAAGACCCACCAAAGTCAAGAACACACGCCTGTAACATATCGTCAAGAACCTGTATATTATGCTATGAATTCCCATATATATGTGGGTGGAAGGCCATAATCAATAATACCTATATACACAGTGCCTTTTGAATGACCTTATAGAATCTTGAAGCGAAACACGAGTCATAGTTTGAAACTATAGTCTGTGGCACCCCGTGCAGATGGGCTATCCCCTGAACATAAAAAACCCTCAGATGCTCCACTGAGAAATTCTCCTATATAGGTAAGAAATGTGATACTTTCATCAGTCTATCCCCAATAACCTAGATAACACCATTCTTCCAAGGCCACTTCGGGATACCTACCACACAATCCATTGTCACATAATCCCACTTCCATTATAGAATGGGAAATTATTGTAACAAACCTCAAGGTCATTGATGCTCTTCCTTCACCAACTGACAGGTGTAGCATCGTGTCACGAACCCTACTATCTCTTTTTTCATGCCCAACCACCAAAACTAACATCGTAGGTCATGGTACATTTTGGTCACACCTGGATGTATCACCCACTTCAAGGCATGAAATTACCACATTAGATCCTCTTTCATGATTGTAGGTACAATAACTTGATTCTTTATATAAATTATCTCATCCTCATCTATGCTCCAATATGAAGGTAAATCCCCACCTTCAAGGTTTTATTTCAAGGTCAAGAACTCTAGATCTTCATACTGCCTGTCTCTTATCCATAGAAAAAGTATAGAATCCACTAAAACTGATACGATAATCATTCTTTCCTGACTCTCCTAAACCACATTGTGCATTTCAGACAACAAATTCATCATCTTTCACTCATCATTAGACTCCTGAACTACCTGAGTATGAGTTTTCCTACTCAAAGAATCGGGCACACTGTTCCCTTTCTTAGGCATACATGCTATCTCAAAATTGAATTAATGCATATAATAATCCTATCTATGCTATTGAAGATTAAAATATAATTATGAGAATATATATTTTAAACCCTTTTTATCAGTATATACTATAAACTTCTCACCCACCAGATAATGCTGGAAACACTTCAAATTATAAACAAAAACTGCTAACCTAAGGTCATGCGCAGGGTAGCTATGTTCTTGTTGCCTCAACTACAGAGACCCACACACCACAACTCGATCTCCCTGCATAAACACAACTCTAATTCCGATCACATAATTATCAAAATACACTGTATACTCCTCACATGGTTTAGGTAGGATCAAGATTTGTGCCGATTTCAAGTGATTATTTAGATCCTAGAAGGACTTATCATGCTCTTCTAACCAATAAAACTTTATCCATTTTTTGGTAAATCCCAAAAGTGGAACTACCAAATGGGAAAAGTACTAGATGAATCTCTAATAATATCCAAATAATCCTATAATGTTTCAGATATCAAATATGTTCTTGGGATATTCCCAAGATACCACTACCTAAACCTTCCCTAGGTCCACTAACACACCTTCCTCTAATATTATGTGTCCCAAGATGTTTACCCAGTCAATCTAAAAGGACACTTACATATCTTAGCATATATATGATGCTCTCTCAGTGTACTCAGGATAATGTTAATATGTTGGGCATGATCTTCATGAGTCTTGGAGTACACCAAGATGTCATCCACAGGCACCACAACAAACTAATCCAAGTATGGATAAAATATCCTATTCATCAAGTTCATAAACATTTCTGGTGCATTTTTCGATATAGATGATATTATAATAAACTCATAAAGGCCATACCTACTTCTGAAAGCAGTCCTTGGTATATCAGAAGTTTGAACTCTCTGCTGATGACACCTCAATATCAAGTCCATCTTTGAGAATACACAAGATCCTATCAATTGGTCAAATAGATCATTGATACATGGAATTGGATACCAGTTATTCATAGTCTTCTGATTTAACTTCTGGTAATCAATATACAAGTGTAGAGTCCCATCAACCTTCTTTAAAAACAATGCAGGTGAACCCCAAGGAGACGTACTCAGATGGATAAATCCATTATCTTCCAACTCCTCTAACTGAGACTTGAGATCTTGAAGATCTTTTGGTTCCATTCGTTATAGTGGAATTGAAATTGGATCAAACCCCATAATGATATCAATAGTTAATTCCACATATCTTTCAGGTGGAAGCTCTAATAAGTCTTCAGTAAAAATGTCCTGAAACTGTTCCACCCCTAAAGGAAATATATCCTATTTCACACCATCTTAATACATTAATAAACTTGCAACCTAACCTATGCACTATCCCAGTAGCTGAGTAATTTTCTCTTCTCAGCCTACCTAGATATCCCACTCCCCATGGTGAATATAGTTGTCACCCTTTGGATATGTAAAGATCAATTTTCGACGATAACAATCAATTTGGTATTAGTATAGGAATATCTATTCCATACCCATAATTAGGTTAAATCCTGACATAACATGAATATAGAGATCCTATAGAAAACAGTACACCCCAATCTCGATAGAATACCCCTTTCACAAATAGATGTCTCTATACCATACTTCCTATGGTGTATCTATCGTCATTAACCCACTCAAAAACTCCACCTCTAGGCTCAAACCATTAACATGTTTTATAGATATAAAGGAATGAGATGCACTTGTATCAAATAAGAAACTAGTTAATATAGAAGCTACAAGAATAGTACCTCTCACTATCGATGGCCTAGCCTCTCTATCCACAAGCGTAGGCTTCACTACATGAAATTGTCCTACCCCTCTTCCTTGTGATGCTATCTGACTCCCTTGAGTTGTAAAACTCTTCTGCTGTGGTCACTCTTGCATATAAGCACCACATCCATTGCCTCTACTGCCTTAGTTAGTTGAACTATTGCTTCCAGACTGATATGGTGTAGAAGATCCCTTTCCCCCACCATGGTTTTGTTTAAATCCTCCATCATTAACTGTTTGCCATGGGTTCCTACAGAACCTCTGTATATGTCCCATATTACTGTAGTCTTGGCACTCTACTGATGGTTAGGGACAATGTTTATGAAGGTGTCCCCACATACCAAATCGGTGGCATAACACATGGGTAAGATCCTCATTAACTGACCCCCCTAACTGGACACTCCACTTCCCACTGCCTTGGCTAAAGTTCTCATAATGATGCTTCTTACTCTCAGAAGATATACCTCTAGATATTTCAAAAGAAACCACCTATCCACCAGTGGAAGCCTCTTTCAGGTTCCCCTTAGTAATGAGATCCCGATTCACGACTCCAAAAAACTTATTTAGACTAAAGATATTCACATGGTACTTAATTTCACACTTAAGTCCATCATGAAATCATTTGGCTGAAGTAACCACATCTCCTACCAACACTAGAACATAGTACAAAAAATATGTAAAGTGTCCAACATAGTCCATCACAAACATAATCCCCTGAGTCAACCTCATGAACTCAGTTATTGTCTCTTGCCTTAGTGTCTCTGGGTAGAAGTGATCTAAGAACCTCTCTAAGAATTACTTCCATAACATACCATCAGCCTATCCAATTAGAGCCTAGACGTCCCACCGACTCTTTGATAATCCTTATAACATATAAGAATCCATCTTGACTCTCTTTCAGCTCAATTCTCTAAATGGTCAAATATTTTATGGATAGACTCAATACCAAACTTATCTCCCTCAAGTCCACCCTCTCTAGTAAAAGTTGGAGGGTACTGTAATTGGAACTCCCTCTTCAAGTCATACACACTTTTTATAACTATCCCTAGGTCTCTTTCCATGAATTTCAGGAAGCGAGCGAAGTTATCTCAGAACTACTCCCCTACTTCCTTAATCGACACTATTAGAGCCTCAGGTTCCCCCACCGGGAGAGTATCTCCATCCATATCCTCTTTTCTTCCTCTAAATAGACATCATCATGGAGGCATATATTTACAATTCCAAAAACACATATTAGGAATCATAAAAAAACTTTATCACATTTACATAAGTGTAAAATTAAAACAAGCCTCAATAATTCTTTTCCCCAAACCTCACCACGTAGTCAAAACCAAGGTAGTATCACTACCCTTAACCATCCCACACCTAGGTATTGGTTAACAAGGGTAAACACATTGTCATATAAAGTTTATCATTTAGAAACCCATTTTTTTTCACATTTTTCATCATTTTACTATTCTCAATTTCATATTTGGCACCATTTTCAATTCAATTTCACAAGAAAGGAAAAATGGTTCAAGTTCAAAAACTTACCCATAACCTTTTTTCCTACGTGGGCCTAAAATGATGCATGATGAAAAATAATCCTGAGTGCCTAGAATGATGCATGTAGACTCAAATTTCATGCTATCATGATCCATGAGTCAATTTTCATAAAATATCACAAAATATTTTCACATCACACAATAAGTGAATTACAAAAGGTGAAATAATATTCAACTGTAACAGAAAAAAATGATAAAAAATACCACCCAGGGTACTTGGTTTTTCACCCGTATATGGGTTTGAAACTCCCATGCATGAGATCATGTCCAAGCCTCGAATCTTCCTATTCTCTTGTCTATCTTTGCCAAAAAGTAAGGAAAAATAAAAAGAAAAGAAAATTTCTTTTGATACCACTTTGTAACTTCCCAACCCAGGTTCCACACACCAGTGCCCTAATCTAGTTAGTCACATGACCTCAAGACTACCTCCCCATATACCTGAGGCTTCTAATTAGTAGTAAGGGTCTGATAATTCAATCATGGGGAGACTATACCCTCTTTTATCAAAGTAACACAACAGTAGAAATAAACAAATAGCATAAGAACATATAACCATAAATAATACCAATATATCAAGATAATCAAATTAGGGATTACAATATCCAAACTAAAGTAGAAAAATATTCCATGCCAATGTACATGTCAAGTTTTTAAAATGAAAAACAAAATAAAGACACTGATGAATTCCAGTGGGTCCCAAACCAAGTTTAGTTCCCTTAACCATGCTTCAACCCGAATCTAAAACCTCACACAATGCCTTTTCCCTTATCCTATCTAGCATCTATGAAATATATTCAGGTACTGATTAGGGAGCTCAAGTATGGTGTGAGTAAAACTCAGTAGTTCCCCCCAATATCTTCTAAAACAATATCTATTCAAATAGTGCATGCAGTTGTATAAATAAATAATTATAATGCACAAGTAAACAACTATCACATTATCAATTAAAATTTATTTAACCACATAAACAACTAGGTTCTCAAGGACACCCATACCTCAATACCTTCTTTAGAATCTGCCAGGTCTGAATCATGTCACATATTCAATTCACATTTCATTATAGCACATGGTATTAAATTATCTATGTCACATAAATTTCATTATTTTGGTTACTTGGAACCATATTCCAATGCCAATGTTTTGGGTGTAGAACTCCATGTCTAGCACCCCATTTATCAACCATGCATGTATATCATGAGTGTAGAACGTCATGTCTAACACCCCAATTATCAATCATACATATATATAATGGGCATAAAACATCATATCTATCACCCCAATTCCCAATCATATATATATATATATATGTGTGTGTGTGTCATGGGCATAAAACTTCATGTCTAGCACCCCATTTTTTAATCATAAATATGTGTCATGGGCGTATAATTTCATGTCTATCACCCCAATTTTCAATCATAGATATGTGTCATGGTAATAGAACACCATGTCTAACACCCCATTTATCAATCATGCATATACATCATAACATATCACATTATCACATGTTTTCACATTATAACATGTTTTCACATTGTCACATCAACCAAGATTAATCAACAAAAATATTATTATTACAATTAACCACCAAAAAATTCCATTAATTAATTCATATATTTATTAACCCAAGTCCATTAATTAACTTGAAAATTAATTAACCATATCTATCCCATCTATTAATTCACCAATTAATAAATCATATATCTTTCATTAATTTATTCAATAATTAATTAATCCTCTCACAATCTTAAAATCTAATAATTAATTAACCAATTAATTATTCCCAATTACCAAATCCAATACCTTGATAATTAAATCATCAATTAATTATCCCAATTTCACAATTCCATTATTCAATCAAATCCCCAATTCATCAATTCATTAATTGACCACATTAATTAATCAAATTTAGAAATTTCAATTGCTAAAATAACCCTAGAAATTATACAATCGCATACAAGTTTTTGTTATCAAGACTATGGGATTTGAATAATATACCACCTACCTCGATTTTTTGATGAACGATCGCCCAACAAAAATTTGCAAAATTGAGTGGCACAACGATGTAGAACGAGTTCCAGATCTAATAGAAAAATCAAGATTAAAAAAATTAAGATCTCGTTAATATATATCTAGATCTAAAATACTAGATCTATATATACAATATTAGGTATAGATATAAAAAAATAGAGAATAAATTCCCTTAAAGAAAGGGAAAAGGATGGGAGATGGACAAGAAAGCAAGCAGAATAGGACCCTATTATTGGGAGAGGTGAGGATCTTTGATCTGGGATTCAAATCGTGAAGAACAGAGATAATATTTTTTTGGAATCCCTTTATAAATCTCTAAAATCATCCAAAATCATAAGGTTCCAAGTTTTTCTTTAAATGGGTGAGTTTCGAGGGTTTGGGGGTATTAAAAACTAATTTTTAGGCCACTTTAAAAATCACGCATGGTTTCCTGGGTAGGGGTGCACAATTTTACCTAACCATGCACCTTAACCATGGGCCTATTATTTTAGGGGTGTACGGTTTCTCCTTTTAGGGTGCACAATTAGATAAACCGTGTTCCATCCATGAAAACCCCTACTATCTAGGGTTTCATAGTTTGCTGGTCTAGGTTACAAAATTTTCTTTAACTGTGTACCAACTGTGCACAAACCTCTTTCCTTCATTTTTTCTCAAAATTAACCAAAAAAATAACAAGGTAAAAACCAATTGAAAATTACTCAATATAAAGAAAAAAAGTAACTGTAAACACCTCTCGTATAACTCTAGAAAATGTTGATATCTTACAGGTTTTGTGGAACAAATATGAGGACATGGGAATACACCACACATATTATGTAGATGAATTCTTTAACTAGGTGAATGTTGTCGTAGAATGCATGCATGTTCTTGGAGAAATTCTTGATGATGTAAAGATCATTAAGCACATCTTGAGAATACTTCCACCTCACTTAAATCCAAAAATATCTATACTGGAAGATAAATATCCAAAGGAGATAATACCAAATATTTTTAAAAGTACTCTTGTCACATATGAGATGAGAAATGATGATAATGAGTCTGTGAAAAAAGGTAATTCCAAATAGGTGGAATTAAAGGCTATGTAGAATCTCACTATTGAAGATTTATAGGAAGAAGAAGATACAAATGATGTCATGTCATTCCTTTCCTCAAATTTATAAATAGGAAAAGCAATGTTCAATGGGAAAGTTCCAATTTCATGATTTTGATGTGGAAAGGTTGGAAATATTATAGAAAGGTGGTCTAATAAGTTTCAAGATGATGATGAATATGAAGTCAAAATTTCTATAAAGAATTATTCAACCTATTTGAAAGGTAAGAATAATTTTAAGAGAAAATTCATAAAAAAGAATAATATTATTTCATAAGAAAATGATAGTTTAGAAGAATAAAAGGTTGAAGAGATGAAGAAATTCAAGGATCATAGAGAAAATGCTATGGTGGAAGTTTTAGATAACTTCCAGTCAATGGAGGAATGTAACAATGATGAAGGATAAGTCTAAAGAAGGATCATCAGGCTGAATTAGAAGCCTCTCTTGAGGAGATAGATGTTTGGAGATCCAAAATAATGAAATCCAATATAGTGGTTCATGATGAAAAACTCTATATGAAGCATCAGGAAGAAGAGAAGTCTAAGTTGAAAGAAGAAAATGAAAATCTTAAATCTTCAATGCTAGAGATATTAGAAAAGGTTATTGATTAAAAGATCAAATTTTAAGAATATGAAAGAGTGATCGATGGTTTGACTGACACCGAAAAAGATTAAATCAAATGCATCGAATAAATTGAAGAGGTAGTTGTCGACCTACGAAGAAAATTAGAAGATCAGGAGAGACTATTGACTCCTTATATATCATTGAGAAATAAGATCAATCAGGTGATAGAAAATATGGAAGTAGAACATAGTGGTCTAAAAAAATATAAGAAACAATCATATTAAAATGAAAATTATGGTATGGGTCTTGATCACAAACAAAAATATCTAATTATTAATGTCAGACTACAAGCACCCACTCTAAGGTTGAAAATTTATTTGGGTAAAAATCAGAATTATAAGGTTAAAAAAAGCCAAGGAATAACCAATAATGAATCATTATAATTCACCTTATATTATGTGTTATTGATATATAAAGATGATACATTACCGAAATGTATGTTCTATAGACGAAAGGTACTAAAGGGTGTAATAGAAGGAATGGAATCCACATAGAGTTCAATATTCAAAGAATTATTTTAATGTTCACTATTTTTGGTGCAAAGGATTCTGACATATTCCTAGATATTTCTCATAAATAATGTAGAGGAATGTGTTGAAGATAAGACAAATTGGTCATAAGCAGCATCCCAAAGAATCCTCGAATGATCTGAAAACATAAAATTGATTTATAGCATTGCAAGATGATGTTGGTCCATCACACTCTATGGAAGATCAAGAATATCAATTCACAATAGGTATAAATTCAATGATGTGGATAAAAAAGAAAAGAGCTGATCATACAATGGTTGAAAATATTTCCCTTAAAACATTAGATCATGCTGGTGTATGGATCCTTGATAGCGGATACACATCCCATATGACAAGAAATAAGGATCTTGTTACTATCATAAAATATTAAAATAAAGGTGTTGTAAAATTTGTAAATGATAAAGGCCTGAATATTATTGGATCAAGAAAATCCAAATTTGGGGGAAAAGACCTGAGATATACATATGTTTTGGTTTTTGAAGGTCTCAGCCACAACTTTCTAAGTGTTAGTCAATTGTGTGACTCGGGTCATGCTAAATTTACCAAGAAATTGTGTATTGTTAATGGAAAAGATGATATGGTCATTTTATAGGGAAAGTACATGAAGGGGAATATCTACCTTGTGAGTGGAGAATAAGATATGTGTTTCTTATCCAAAGAGGAAGAAAATAGGTTGTGGCATAAATAGTTTGTCTATCTATTCCAACTATCCCTAGAAGATTTGGTCAAATGTGATGTAGCTCAAGATCTACCTAGGGTATCACGTGATCATACTCACACATGGGATGCTTGTAAATAAGGGAATATTATTAGAAATACATACAAGGAAAAAGAATAAAAATCAACAAGTGTGCTTTAATTGGTGAATACAGACGTGTGTGGACCTATCTCACCAATATCTATTGATAGAAAGAGGTATTATGTTCTTTTCATTGATTATTTCTGCAGGATGGTGTAAATATTTTTCATTTCCCAAGATTCAGATGTGTTCAATTTTATAATAAAATATCAGAGGGAAATAGAAAGGATGATTAGAAATAACATTATGAAGTTTTGAACTAATAATGGTATACAATTCAAAAAAATAAAAGTGGAGTATTATCTCGAGAAACACAGGATAAGACACCAAGTTTTGGTAGTGATAAATACTAAAAAATAAAGCGGTTGAGAGGAGAAATCAGATTATAAACAACGTGGATAGAATAATGCTTATTGAAAAGGAAATACCAGAGAAATTATGGAAGGAAGAAATCTTGAATTTATTCTACTTATCTAATTGATCTTTGTTGTTTTTGAAAGAAGAAAATACTTTGTATGAGCTGTGATATGAAAAAAAAACATTAAAATAATTTCGAATCTTTGGAAGTAAGTGTTTTATCCTAAATAAGGAGAAACATAGATAATTTGAGTCTCGTGGAGATAAGGTGATGTTTCTTGGATACTAAAGAAAAATAAAATCATATAACTGATTCAACAAGAGGCTGAGAAAAGTGTTTGAAAATAATGATGTCATTATATTAGATAGTGAACTGAATCTTTAACAACACATTGACTAGTTCCTTGATTATAGTAATGATGAGGTAAGAAACTCAGGTGGAGTAAAAGTGGAAAATACTAATTAATAAGAAGATACTAATGATGAGTATGAGAAATTCAAATCTATATCTGCATGGAAGCTGAAGAGTCGAGCTGAAATTGATAGGAAAAACATCATTGGTGATCAGGCAGTTCAAGTTCAAACATGGAGAATGAATTATTTATAGTAAAAATCCTTCCTATCTTAGGTATAACCTAAATGTTTTGAAAAAGAAATTGGATATGAGAACTGGGTTTAGGCTATGAAAAAATATCTTGAAAAAATTTAAAATAATCAGACATGGGAGACTGTTTTGAGAACGAGTGATAAGAATGTTAGCAAGACCAAATGGGTCTTCCAGAATAAACTAAATTAAGATGGGTTGGTAATTTGGAATAAATAATTACTAGTGTGTATGAGATACTACTAGATCTAGGGAATCAATGTTGATGATACATTTGCACCTATTGGAAGGCTCGATACTATTCATATATTATTGGCCATAGTAGTGAAAATGAAATTTAAAGTTTTCTTGATGGATATTAAGTCGACATTTCTGAATGGGGTTCTGGAAGAAGAAGTGTACATTAAAAAACTAGATCAGTTTCTTATCCATAAATATGAGAACAAATTTTGTCGTCTGAAGAAGGTGTTATATGGATTAAAGAAGGAACCAAGAACATTGTATTGAAAACTTGATCAATAGTTGGGAAAGATCAGTGTTTAATATGGTGGAGTTAAATAAAATCTTTATGTCAATAATGATAGTAATAAAAGGATGATGGTGTTGGAATATGTCAACAAAATAATATTTGGTGGATCAAATGGAGCATAGTGCAAACTATTCATATAATTCATGAAAAGTGAGTTAAAAATGTCAATAATTTAAAAACTAACATTTTTTCCTTAGTTTATAAGAGATGAAAGGAAGAAATGACACATTAATTTCTCAATATAAATATTCCAAGGAGGTTCTGATAAGATTTGGAATGGATAATTCAAAGAAAATGATAACTCTGGTGGATACCCAGATGAAACTGTGACAAGGTGATAAAGGAAAAGCTGTTAATGTCACAGAATATTGGTAGATCATTAGAAGTCTCTTGTACTTAATTGTGACATGACCTGCTATTTTTTTTCCACTTTCCAAGTAGTGAAGTATCAAATAAATCCCAAATAAATACACTTAATCAAAGTGAAAATAAAACTTCGATATATCAAGGGAACAATGGATTTCAGTTTGCTGTATAATGACAAATCACAACAAGAATTATTGAGTTATACAGATTCAGTTTTGACCGGTTCAAAAAATGAAAAAAATCAACGTCAAGTGGTGCATTCTATCTTGAATGATTGTATATTTCATTGATAATAAAGAAACAATATTTCATTTCATTGAGAACCGCAGAAGCTAAATATATTTTGGCCACTCAAGATTTCATGCAGTTACTGTGGATGAAACAACAAATTGATGATATGGGAGTTTAAGGGAAGTATCTAATAAGAATACATTATAACAATTCAAGTGCTATAAATGTTAGAAAAAATATAGTCCATCACTCACTAATGAATCCCATTTAAATCAAGTATCATTTTATTAAGGAGAAGGTGGATAATGGGATTGTGAAGTTGGAGTATATGGATACAGAACTAAAAGTTGAATATATTCTAACTAAGACCATACCTAAATAAGTATTTGAACGAAATCGATTGGATCTTTAAGTTTAGTCAACTCACCTCACTTGAAAAAGTGTATAAATTTTAACCCCTCTCTCTGAGGTATGGTGTATTTCTCCCTTATGTGATGATATGTGTCCTTTACAATGATGTAGCCACAAAGGAGTGACCTTTGGGTTCATTTATAAAGGGGGGGGGAAATATCTTGATCAAAATAGGGGATAATCTAATAAGGGGAGTAGTGAATTAGGGGGTGTTTTAAATATGATGATGCTAAATATGATAGATCAAAGGTTATATATCATAAAAAATGGGGATATTGATGAAATCAATTGGCTATTTTGGGAATGAAGTGATTCCTTGATGAACTTTTCTTACTAATCTTATTTCTCACACTGATCATGAATCATGTGGGCTTAGAGTGTGTGTTGAGTAAATCTTTCATCGCTATCCGGAATCACAAGAAGTGAATTTTGGGAGAATATAGAAGAATATTTAATGTAGTATCAAAGAGTGAATAGTTTTCAATAAACCTAATGGGGGGTGGGATTGTTGGGAAAAAATCCCTCAAGGTAACTTTGTAGTGTTTTTGGGTAGATTATGTTTTTTGAAAATTAAGGTTGACAATTTCATCTATGGAGATCTGTAGAAATTTTTGTCAAGGTATGTTGACAAAGATCCAAGATAGAGGTATGGAAGCTATAGAAGTGGTACAAAATATTATTTGTACAAGGTGACACCATTTCTCAGTGTTTGCTAAATTATTGGGGTCCAAAATTTAAAATATGACATAAGTTTCTTGAAAGCTTCATTTCTAGGGATTCCTCATGAAAATATGGAAAATACATAAAATTTGAGAAAGTTTGGTGTTTCACAAAAGTCTGGTGTTTCACAAAAGTTTGGTGATTTTCATAAGTTTAGAGATTCACAAAAGATGTCCGAGTCATGAAGGAAATATGATAAGTTATGTGATTATGAGAAGTTTCAAGAATGGAAAATTTCCTTAATATTCCATGTAAAAAGGGAGTTTCATGAAAAATAATGAAGAGTTTTTCAAAAAGGTAGTGGTAAGCTTGAAAGTCTCATGAAGAGGAAGAAACATCTATAAATAGGAAGCTTCCCACTCATTTGACGTGAGTAAGCCTTAACAAAAATATAAAGACTCTGAATCCTTGGTAATATGAAGGGTGTTTCTTCATATTAATCCAATGAATTGGGAAAAGAATTAATCTCTAAATATGACTTGTTTTATGATACCTGGGTGAATAACCTTGGTAATTATGTTTTATGAAACCTTGGTGATAAACCATAATATACTTATGAATGTATTATTTTTATGTTTTAGAAACATTTCCATGTTATGTATCAATTAATTATTATTATTATCTAATGATATGACTCATGTTTTATCCATTTTGATCATTAATGTTCCATTTCCTTTTTCTTTTACATTACCGAGATTTATGCTCACCCTTTTCTATTGAAGAATGTTCCCAAGAAATTACTTACAGTGAGGTGAAAAAGGATGGAATAACAAAGGAGTTTTTCAAAAGGAGTATATAATGTTTATGTTTATGTTTTACTTATGTGATTCATGTTTTATGTACCTGATTTACAAGATTCTAGGCCTCAAAATATCCTCTAAAGTTATTTATGTAATATTTTGTTAAGGAATTATGTTGAAATTCATGTATTAAAAATACGTTTTTTCATAGTCGGAATCAAAGGATGGTTTAGTTATTTATAAAAACTAAGACTAGAAAAAATTATTAAAAAAACCTTAGGAATAAGTCTAAATATAGGAAAACATCCTAGAATTTTGGTGAAGTATTAAGTGAGTGGTTTACAAGCAAATACATCCCTATATGGATATTACAAGTGGATATGGTTCTGACACAATTGTACATAGGGGTAATAACCGCAAAAGGGTGCATTTAGTAGAACTCGATCATTACTTGGTGCGTGATAATGAGTCTTACTACACAATTGGTTTGAAACTCCCAGATGATATGCTTTGATTAATCATATACTTTTACAAACTATTATGAACTATATTTAGATAATGTAAAATTTTTATTAAGATTAAAGTATATCATCATAGAAGAATGATATTATAAAATTTTAGGATTAAGATTTCCTTTAGAATTATTATTATAATATTTACAATAAGTAACAAATTTATCACTTAGATTTTCTAATTCTAGAAAAAAATAGAAAGAAATATAAGGAATTGTTCAAAAAATGGATACAATAGACAATATAATGACAACCTTCCTAATATGAGGGGAGATGAAGTTGAAATTTTAGAGAAAGAATTTCTTTAAGGGGAGGAGAATGTAACAACCTAGTTTTTTTTAAAAAATATATAATTTATTTTAAAAACAATATAATTATACATAAAATTATATTTTATAATTTTTTACTATAAATTAATATTTTGTTTATGATGATAATTTATGTTTGAATATATTTATATGTTAAAATATATGTACGTTAAAAGATACATGTTAAAAAAATTTATATTCTTTTGTTATCATTAGTAATGTAGTATAATATGGATACATAATATAATAAAACTACCCTTTTAGATAATAATATAAATTATTTGAGTCTTAAGTATCTTATTAAGAACCTTTGAGTACTACATTAATAAAATTAATTCTTATCCATTAATAAAACATTTTATTCAATTTATTCCATTGAAATTCTATACATTTTTATACAATTAAATGGATACATATGGATAATTTTTCTTTAGGAAAATTTTTCATTCATGTTTTCTATTTTTTTCTTTCAAAATTGAAGTTTATTTGGTTACGTATTAAATAATCTATGGAAAAATCATTATAAAAAATATTTATGTCTAGAAACACTATCCAGATTCAATGTACTAAATGTCCATATTTTTTTTCGATACCTTAATAGAAGAATATTGGAATGAGGTATTATGTGTACTTTCCCCATTATGTATTAAACACCCACCATTAACATTTCAACCTCTTACACAATGTGTTGTAGGATTTATGGTATAATCATTGATGAAAATATTTCCAACCTAGAAGATTCATTGAATTTGAATTCATTAACTTCACATATGATTTTGACTATGATAAATATCAAAAAAGATGTTCCTCAAATTGAATTAAATGATAAAAATAAATAAATCTAACATTTTTCAAAATTTCAGGCAAATCCAAGAATGGGATAAAATTTTATGACCAGATTACTATGGTGGGACCCATCCAATCTGTTCCACATCAGTGTTGACTTCATGGACACTTATCACCCCTCAAAATGTGGATCTAGCTTTCATTATCTAAATGAAAAATGTATATATACATTAGTATAGAATCCACACACAAATTAAAATATTATCGAGTAGTTGGGGTGGTAGTTGAGTGGTTAACAAACCCCATAAGCCTACATGAAACCTAGGATCAAATCCTGGTGGATGAAATTTTTTGGGTTATTGTAGATGTACTGTAGCGATACTGTAGTAGGTGGAACTATTAATATTTTTGGTCCTTTGGGTCACTGGTTTGGGATTACATGCCACATAAACCTTAAGGCCATCAAAGGGGGTGGAAACACATGCATGATGGGTAGGTGATGGTGCAGGCGTGATGCAAGTAGGGCCTTTGGGCCATCCAATGATGGCCCTACCAACCATGTAATGGGCTTCATTACCAATAGTAATTCAAGCCATAAATCATCAAGGTAATAAATCATCTAGTTCGATGGGTTATCCCTTGGGTGTGGGGGGAGGTCTATGACCTACCTTTAGGCCTGTGTGTGTGCATTATGGGTGCGTTTGATTATAATTGTATCATTAAGATCCTAATATAATATAATATAATATTTTTGAAATAAAATTTTATAATAAAAATACTAAAGTGAAATTGAAAGGGAAAAAATGGAATTCCCATTAAATTTTAAAATTTATTAATCATTATTCTTGATCAAAATATATTTAATAAATACAATAAAATTAAATGGGTGATTTATGTATTAGATGACCTTAAACAACCTTGAAAAAATTAACTGTCAACAAAAAAAATTAGAATTAATACCACTCGAAATTGGTTGTCCTTAATGGAAAGATAATAATTATTTAAACCCTTAACACCACCTCTCCTAATGTATAAATACCCACCCCTATTAGAACTCTTCCACACCTAATTCAAAGTTCTTTGATCATATAACTTCCAATGAATCTCTTCCATCACTCTCTCTTCAATCTTGAAGGGTTTTGTTGGTCTGAAGGTTTTCCTCTCCAAGATTTAGAAAGTTACTCATCAAGGTTAGGGGATTATACTTTTCTTATTTTTCATTCAAGTACCTTATTTTGGGTATGTCTCTAAATGTTGAATTACATTTTTTCCAAACAATTTTTGATTATCCATTTAATTTTAAAATAGTGTTTTACCAATAGGAGACATTCATTCCTTCTCATTATGCCTCCCTTTAATCCATGCTGTATAACATCATGCTACCAAATTCATTTAATGAATTTCTATATTTTATATGATAAATTACCACATTTTTAATTCCCAAACCAATTCATTTTCAATGGGAATTCACCTATATGTAAAAATAATTTTTTGATTCATTTATTTACTTGTTTGAAACCCACATTCCCTCTTTATGGGTTAAAAAAAATGTAATTTTCAAGTCTTGAAGAACCTATGTACTCAATGATTTTATATGAAACATGTTCTTTATTATTATCAGGTTATTGATGAAATTATTTATTATGATCAATGTGTCTCACATGAATTATGTAATATGAAGGGTGCATCTTTTAGCACTCCACTGAATTGGGTAAAGAAGTAATTTCTTGATATGACATGTTCATGATACCTTAGCATCATGTCTTGGTAATGTTTTACGATAACTTAGTGAGTAAAATTGGTAATATGAAGGGTGCACCCTGATAGAACTACAATGAATTGGGTAAAAAATTAATCTCTAGAGATGACATGTTTTATGAAACCTTGACGAATAACCTTGGTAATTATGTTTTATGAGATAAAACTCAGTGATATGGTTATTAATATCTTATTTTTATATTGAATCCATATTTCCATGTTACGTATCAAGTACTTTTTATTATTCTCTCAAAAAATTATTCATGTTTTATCCACAATGACCATTTATGTTTCATTTCCTTTTTTTGTCACTTATTGTTCTTTATGCTCACACTTTTTTATTAATGTATGCCCCCAAGAAATTACATATAGTGAGTTGATGTAGGATGGAATAACAAGAGTCTTTCAAAAGGATTAAACAATGTTAATGTTAATGTGTATGTTTTTCTTATGTAATTCACGTGTTATGTACCTCTTTTCCAAGTCACTAGACCTAAAAAGATAAACTAAAGTTATTAATGTAATATTTTGTTAAGGTATTATGTTAAAATTAATGTATTAGAAATACGAGTCATCGTACAATTGGTCATAGGAATAATGTGAAGAAAAAAATATAGAGAAGCCCGAGTTCACCGAAATGAGTTGATCAAATAGAAGGGAATTGGGTAGAATAGTCGTCGAATAGAGAAGTTATTATTGAAGTGATTTGAAAAACCTTTTCCAGATGGAGTTTTTTGAATATTTACAAATATTTGTAAAGTACTTAACAATGATGATGATGAGATGATCCTTCAATATTTTTTTATCTAGTTGAGATAATAAAGTTTGAAAAAAATTCGATTCTGAGTTTATAAGAAGCTTCAAGAAAGTTCTAGAATGATTGAGAGGCATCTAGTAAAGTTGTGATGAGTGGGATAATTCCAAATTTTAATTTGATTTGAGAAGGAAAAACCATTGAGTTCCCATTTTTTTCTCTTAGAAGAGAAACTATATAAAGGGGCTTGTGTAGAGTGTGGTATATACTCTTTTTATGTAAGAGATGAAGTGATGTAGAAATGTATCAGATAGAGATATCAAACAGAGAGAAAGAAGGATGATGTTAGAGTAGTGTGAGATTAAAACCAAGGAATCTATTGGCTGAGAAAGAAGAAGCTACCAAGAAGAGGTGTATTGGTCAGAGTTTCCAGACAGTGGTACTCGACAGAGTTTTACCAAACATGGGTACCATAAATATTGTGAGTCACACCAGACAGAGTTATACCAAACGATATAAAAAGGTACATTAGATGAATACATAGCAGATAAAGTATATCAGATGGAAAATTTCTGAATGAAGTTATTGTGATTTATCTATAAAGTTCCTCATTATTGTTTTGGATAAAAAGATATAAAACTTTGTAAC
The DNA here is from genome assembly GCA_963277665.1 of Viscum album. Taxonomy (NCBI): domain Eukaryota; kingdom Viridiplantae; phylum Streptophyta; class Magnoliopsida; order Santalales; family Viscaceae; genus Viscum; species Viscum album. Next base: position 945,838,809 of record OY728129.1, read on the forward strand.
TAATGAGAGTTAGAAATATTACCTATTGGGAGAGATAAGGAGTCTAACAAGAGTCTGATAAATTATATTTACTTCATATTATAGTGAATTTCATTGGACCAATTAATGTTTCCATGACAAGGATGTAGTCACCCACAATGGGGGTGCATCTTATAAATATTGTATTCTCTACTTTACTTTCCTAATGATGCATACATTGTGCGGTTGAGAAATATAAAAATGAAACATATATAAACTATAAAAATTTGAAGGAATTTGTTTCCAGTTAAATGAAATTGTAAAAGATCACCACTGATTCAAAACGCATTTTTAGTGGTTCTCACGATCCTAAGGAACTTCAAGTGGTATTAGAGGAGGTTCCCCTATTAGATCTTTATCATGGAAAATCTCAACTTAGTTAATAGATGAGGTATTTCCACCTTAAATAATAAAAATTATCATGGTTTTACAAATATAATGTCATCCTATCTTCTATCACTTATCCTGAAGGTAATTGATGAAGCTACAGTTATATTTCCACCCATTGAGAAATACGTTCCTATGGATTTTTCTGAAAAAATAAATCTTGAGGTTTATGGGAAATGTCAAAATTTTATTCTTATGTAATTGTTATGACATGTATATATAAAGTAAATGGGTCTCAAGACAACTAAGTAAACTTGAAAAAAACTTGAAAGTATCTTCAAAGGAAATGTTAAAGTGATGGAAGAAAAAAATGAAATATGGAGAAATAATTTTGAAGAAATTAGAATGGATTTAGAAGAATATATTAATGATTAATTTACTATATTTAATGAATTTTTGAGCAATATTAGAGGATTTGGGTATGTATTGGAAGTTTATAACATCATTAAGAAACCGATATGAAACATTCCAGATAGGCTTGGTCCTAAAATCTCTACTTTAGAAGATAAATATGATTTATTTCTTCATAAATTTCCAAAATTTATTCTTGTATATGATATGAGAAAAACTCCATCATTAAAAAATATATTTAAGTAAGAAATAACTTTTGAAGCTATGAAAAGGTTCAAAATTAATGAATCTACACACGAGGTAGTGAGACTTAGTGAATCATAAGATAATGAAGTTGATGCTGAAGAAAATGATACAATTATACCTCTTATATCTAAAAAATATCGAAAAGGTAGAGGTAAGTACAAATAAAAACTACCACTTAAATGTTTCTAGTGTTGAGGGATTGAACATTTTTCTATGAATTATCCAAAGAAGAAAGTTGAAGAATATGATGATGATTATAAAGAAAATCCTCGGTAGAAGAAGTGGAGTAGAACTTCTAAGGAAGATAGGAAATCCATTAGAATTTAAAAAAAGTTCATTAGAAAAAACAAAATAATTATCTTGAGTAATAAAGTGGTGTATGACTCTATTGAAAATAGTTCTTCATAAGATGAAAATTTGGTGAAGTTCAAAACTTTTTTTTTCTAATTTTGTGATAAAGGAAGATACTTAAAATAGTGAAGAAGAAGAAGGTAAAGAAACCTACATGGAATATTAGCTGAGATCATAACTTGTGGTATATATTGAGAGAAACAAAAAATCAAGAAAGATATCATAATGTTAAAGAAATAATGTGAGAGGAAGAATATAGGAAATGAATAATTTCTTAAAAGGGAAGATGAGTAAATTTATGAGATTAAAAACCTCAAACTGAAAGTTACTGAATAGGGAAATAGAGTGGAAGATCATGGTAAGAAACTTTCTGCTAAAGAGTATGGGTTTTTTAAAAATCAATCAAGATTCCTAGAGTCTGAAAGTACCTTTAAGAATATAAATGAGAACTTAAACACAAATTTATAGGTAAAGGATGAGACATATCAATCTGTTTAAAGAACTCATCCAAAGAATAAAGTGAAATCTACACCCACTAAACATAACATTTGATCTAATTTTACTAACCATGCTTGGGAAATATTGGGTTGATAAGGGATGTGAAAAACACATCACATATATAGAATTTTAAAATAAATTTAAGAAAAAGGTTTCATTATGCCTAGGGAAATCTAGTTATTGATTTTATGTTTAACCTCAAAAAACTCATCATAGAGACATATCATATTTTTACTGAAGATTTAGTTTCAGTGGATATTTTTATTGTTGTGGTATATATAGGAACAAGACATATAATTTTTTGTACAACAAGTATCTTCCTAGAAATAGATATAAAATAAGGAGGAGTAATAGTGTAAGAAAAGAAAGGTCATCAGAAGTTAGAAAATTCCCAAAGAAAAACTTATTTTATTACTCGAAGAAAGTTTATGGGAGTTGTGAGAAACTACGTCACTATGATGAAGAATTAATGAAAAAACTTCTGGATCAAATTTTGTAAGTTAAAGAATAAAAGAAAAATAAAAATAAAAAATTTGACGAAATAACTTTTGTTATTAAGATTACTATAAAAGCTATGAAGATGAATAGTTCATATATTTTTGATAGTGGGTGTTACTAACACATGATAGGTGAGAGGAAAATATTGAAAATTGTTTAAGAACATGATGAAAGATTAGTTACTTTCAAAAATAATAGTTCCTTTAAAATTAGAGAAATTAAAAATGATGAGATTGAATTATCAAATTTATAGTTAAAAGAAGTTCTATTTTTTGATGAGCTTAAGAAAAACTTACTAAGTGTGAGAAGACTTTATGATGATGGTAAGGAATTTATATTATGAAAATATTCATGCACCATATGATTTTTGAAATATGTAAAAGTTGTTACTAAGGAAGAAAAAACTAGTAACAATCTATTTCATATTGGAGATCCTCATTTTTCATGTTATATAAGTGTTGGGGATGAAAATAATCTAAGACATCAAATAATTGAGAAACTTTTCTAGGAAATTATGAGCACACGTTCTAAGGAAGATTCTATAAGAAAATTACCACAACTAGAAAGGAAAGATGGTGCTGTTTGTGTAAATAGTAAAAAAGGGAGGATGGTTAGTGGAAGGTCTAAAAAAGTTGAAATACAATCCACCAGACCTCTTGAGCTCATAAAATCTAATATTTATGGGCCGATGAGACACTAATCAATGAAAGGTGATATGTACTTTACTACTTTTATTGATTAATTCACTTGGATGGCCAACATAATGTTTATGGAAAATGAATTAGAGGCTATAGAGATGTTCAGAAGTTTCAGAAGGGATTTTGAGAAAGAACTAAGTGTTAAAGCAAATAATAAATAATGGAAAGAAGTACACAAGTAAATATTTTGATTACTAGTTTAAGAAAATTTAAATAAAACACCAATATAGTTCTCTTTACACTCCTCAACAAAATGGAGTAGAGTAAAGGAAAAAAGAGAAGTTTTGTTGAAATAAGAAGAAACATTATTATTGAATAAAAACTTCCTAAATTTTTCTAGAGAGAAGACATAATTAAAAATTTTCATGTTCAAAACATATCTTTGTTGAGGTTAGAATCTAAAATGTCTCCCTATGATATGTGATATAAGAAAAAAACTTTAGTGAAATACTAAGGTTTTTGAGAGTTATTTCCTAATAAAGATAAAAAAATTAGGATCTTGGAAAGTTTGATGAGAAGGCAGAAGAAGAAATTTTATTAGGATATTCACATGATAGAAGAAGTTAAAAGTTTTATAATAAATAACTAGATAATTTATTTGATTATTTTTTATGTGAAAGTTATTGAAAATTAGTCTTTATTAACAATTTGTTTGGAATATGATAAGAAAGATCTTACAAAAGATAGAATGTTGACTTCTAAAGAAGATGATGAGAATAAATTTGACCACGAGACTAATCTTGTACAAGTTTACTAAAAAAACCTAGTGATGAAGAAATTAATATGAGAAGAAATTTTATAAAGTTACAAAATTAAAAAAATCAGGTTGAATATGAAAACATCATTGAAAATCAGAAGTCCCTAGTTTAGAACAGAAGGAAACTTAGATTAGAGAATCATAAATTTCTTATCTCATAGGTGGAACCACAATTAATTTGAAAGGTAGTTGAACATAAAGAGTGGTTCAATGTAATGAATGAAGAGTTAGATCAAATTGAGAAAAATAATAAGTGAATCTTGATTCATGACAGACAGGAAATAATGTTATAGGAATAAAGTGAGTGTTTAGAAATAATCTCAACAAACATGGAGAAATTATTGTAGAAGTCGGTTCCTTGGACCTGACTTGAAAATAACTTTTCAATTACCATATCATGTATATAATGAGTTATTCATAATGTACAATTACCATAATAGTGTTGATATTTCCACGTCCATTATTTATATGGTAATGTCCATAGATAATTTTTCATTTCAAAAAGTTATTTCATTTCCAAGGATATAATGAGAAACTAGAGATACTCTAATAGTAATATTCAACTTATGTCCTATGTTTCAAGAACATCATGCTGACATGACACAGATGATGCATTTATCAGGTATTGGGGGATCATAATCATTGAGACTTCTTCACATGAAATTCACATTTGATGATCTTGAGTTGATGAGATAATGAGGACCAAACCAATAATATGAACATCACATGTTTTTGGGCATCATTTTTTGTTCCAAATTATAAGAACATATTTTAGAGACACCATTTTATTCTGATAAGTATTTGAAATATTTATATATATATTTCTAGTGTTAGGTGCTAAGACGACATGTGATTCTGAGGCCCAGTGTGCTCAAAATTAATTTTATAAAAATATTAAATATATTTTATATTACGTGTGCATATTTATTAAATAAGACGAGATAAATATTAATCATAAGATCATTTCAAAAATCTGAGATGATAGATGAGTCTAGAACATGTTGTTTACCCTAGGCATGACCTAAAATAGGTTGGTGAGGGGCATTCATACATCTCTATTGTTGGAGGTATGTTCAGTTGATTAATTAATTAATTAATTAATTCATTCATTTTAACCTAAACATAATGTTTATAACATACTATCATGGATATTTTCCAAAGGTTAGCCTCATAATCCTGGGATCTAATGAGAGTTTCCTTCCTCCTTCCATTGGCGGATCAGATCGAATGACGATGAAACTTTGGATTGGAGAGGATCATGACACAACGAATGCAACAACTACTTTTGATCATTGCAGAGTGTATTATTCGGTGTGGAATAATCCAATATCGAGGTAGGGCTTATAAAGTTTTGGTCTACATGCTTGTTGATTAAATTAATTGAGAAAATCAATCTCTTATATTGATCTTCTCCAATTATAGCCTTGGCATGCTTCTATGTACTGAATTAAATATGTTATTTCATTTATTTCTAAAACCGAATGCCCTATTCTTGATCATTGGAAAATAAATATTAACATAAATCATTTAAAAAATTATTCTTGTGATTTACCCCCTCATTTTGTTCTCTTTTGTCATCAGTTGGACCATGTGGTCCTGGTTCGACATTTTCGGGTGGTACCTAGCCCAATCGGACCCCCCAAAATCACAATAGTTTCATAAAAAAGGAATTGATCAATGAAGCAGGGGTATTTTTGGGGTGTTTGTGGGTTGTGGATGATAGTTTCAATGATCAGAGGCTAGATCTTTGATGGAGGAAGAATCAGCGGTGTACGAGTTTATTGATGAAACCCCCGACAAACAACATGATCCGATTTCTGGTGTATGATAGTCAGAAATGATGAAAAAAACCTAGATCCACTAATTTTAGGAATATTCAAGGTGAAATATGTAATGGAGTAGACTAATTCAAGGTGTAGATCATGGATATGGATTTCTATGATAAACCCAAATACATGTTGTATATCAAGATGAACAAATGGTTTGTATCCCCTTGGCTGCGGTGGCTAGGGTTTTGGGAAATCATAAGGATGGAATGATGTGTAGCCCTCATACATGTCATGTACCTTATACCTAAGTGGGAGATCCATGTGATGGATCACATGGGAATTACTCCATGTAGTAGTATATGACCTTAACTAATGTACATGAACACATGGCCAAGTACACGAACATATCCAGAAGGACACGACCTGGTACCAGATAGTTTGGACACACCATGTAGTCCACCTGCATGGCATGTACTACTACATGTGTTGGGAGCCGTGTACCTCTAGAGACATGACCTGGTGGTGGAGTGGGATCACATTCCATGTGGTTCCCCTTAAAATCTATGTACCACTTAGTTCCTTTTTATGAAATTGTATGTTTTCCGTATCTCCTTCATTTGAACTAGGATTTTGGACCACGAGTAGCCTAACCTGAGTGATTTTCCATATAAAACGTGATGGTTCCCTTAGTTATGGATTTCAAGATATGATGTGAAATGTTTCAGGAATAGTTTTTATTTAGGAGATTATCGACTACAGTAGTGATTAGGTAGAATCACCAGAGGCTTCTTATAGAGTGGAACCTCCATCAGCTTGGGTGTAAGTACTCTAAAGCTACCTTCTGAGTGGAACCCCTATCAGATAGGGCACATGTCCTCAATGATCAGAGTGAAATTCCCCTGTGGTACTAGGGGTGGGTCCTCGACTTCTGAGTGGAAACCCTTATCAGATAGTGAACAGATCCTCAATGAACATAGTAGAATCACCTATTATACTAGGGTATGGGTCCTTGAATTCCAAGTAGAACTCCTATTAGATAGGGCATGGGTCCTCGATGACCATATTGGAACCCCCTATTGTATTAGGAAGAAGGTACTTGACTTATTTGTGGAACACCTATCAGTTAGGGCATGGGTCCTTGATAAATAGAGTTGAACCCCCTATTGTACCAGGGCACGAGTCCTCAACCTTTAGAGTGGAACCCCCCATAAGTATGGGTGCGGGTCCTCCTACTGAGTTGTAACCCCTATCAGATAGGGTTTGGGTCCTCTTAACACTAGAGTGGAACCCCCATTAACATGGGTGCGAGTCCTCTATGGATAACTACAACATGGAACCCCCCGATACATTAGGGATAGAGTCCTCTACTTAGAGATTGTGGTCCCTCGATTATGAGGTATAATGATGAGGTATGGCTTGAATGGGATGGTTACTTTTAGGAAAACATGTGAGATGATGGTCATCATTGATGGAATTTTGGAACTACTGGTGACTCTTCTTCTTGGGATGAGCTGTGAGATGGATATCCCCTTTCTCTCTTGGTTGAGCTTATTTTGACTAAGAATATATATATATATATTCTTCTGTATCCATACCTTTGGATTTGGTAACCCTCTTTCCATGATATGTGAAGATGCGTGGGGTATGCCACATTCCTTCCATGTTTAGCTTCTCATGGTTGGATGAGTCTACTCTCCTATTATATATTAAAAAGACTTGGTGTCTATTTCATCTACACACCATGTTGATACCCTTATGTTTGAATGAGGTTACTCTCTCTTGGTTTGGGTTGATCTATTCTATTTCACTATATCTTGCATCTCGTGTCCTATCCAATATCTTTATTTCCTATTTTATCTCTTACTTAACCCACTTCAACTTTTGGGATCCCCTACTAGGTATGTATATACTCACACTTTTATGGGATTTTCCCACACATGTCATGTCTTATGTAGACGAAATAAAAGTTTATGGTGATTTCAGAGGAGCTTAGGGATATTATGCATTATGGACTATATACGATGGTTATATCTTGGAGATCAAGAGCTAGGCTCTATCAACAAATTAATTTTCCAGTTTTCTGTTAGGTTGGGACATATTTATGGTTGGTCATGTATTTTGTGCCTTTACTTTCAGTTTTCACCATCATACTATTGTACACCCTAGCAATTTTTCATTCTTGGTTTAGTTTCTAGTTGTTTCATATTTTTATTATTATTCCTATGTACATCTACATTGAGATGGACAGGTTTGTGCATACAGGTAATTCTAAAAAGGCCTCCCATTTAGGATATGATTTTCAGCACTTGTCGCCACCCCCTGGCCTATGAAGGTGGTCTTGGGGTAGTTTCAGTTTTAGCCCCGGCTTAGGTTTGGTTGTGATAGATTGGTATCAGAGTATTTCATTCCTTGGGGTGTTTTTTGAAGCAGTCCCCCTATGATAATTTCTTTGGGATTAGGGAAACAATGTCAAAGTGTTTTGAGTGAGGCTCTTAGGCTAGGGAATCTAGTGATGGTGCAGGCAGTCGATGTATCCATTCACTAGGACCTTGACTACGTGCTTGTTGACTTGGGATACTGATACATTGGTTGCAAGGATCAATGGTACATGAATCATATATGATTGAATATTTTACTATCCTTCTTGAGTCAGATCCACACACATATATATATATATATATATGATCATATGACTGTGGTATATCTTAATAACTTTTAGGATGCCTCTGCGATCACAACCAACCAGGATACCAGTTACAGATCATGATGATGATCTGATGAGTGATGAGGCCTTAGTTCAGGGTCCATCCAATGATCTTCTTCCTCTAGGTGGGTAGGTAGAATCACCCCACCCGTCTAGCAGTAGTTCATCCCAGTAGAGCAGGCTGAGGATGCATGCAAACTTAGTGCGCTCTGAGAGTTCTAGCACCAGAGGCTGTTGAGGTTTTGCGGTGATATAGATCCTCAGGCAGTAGAGGATAGGCTAGAGTTGGTGGACCATATCTTTATTATTATTTGAACTTTAATAGATCATATGGATGAACTAAGAGATATCCTTTTCCAAGAAGTAGCTGGGTGATCATGGAGTCTTGTTACACAGATGCATGATGAGTTGACACTCTCACGAACTGACTTCCTGCAGTTATTCCATGAGGAGTACTACCCCTCCTGCTTATTCTTGATATATATTTAGGAGATTATAGAGCTATATTATAGCGTGATGATGGTGGATGAGTACAAAATGAGTTTCATAGACCGTACATGGTACTCTCTTAACATGATTAGGGATGGATACTTCTGGGCACATAAGTTTGAGCAAGGACTCTTCAGAGAGATCCATGATAGTGTGGTTCCATTGTTTATCCCCACATATGCTAGGGTATTGGAACGAGCACTAGTAAAAAAAGGATTTATTTTATAGGGACACTAGGCAGCTGGAGATGGTAGTAGTGTTAAAGAGTTGGGTCGTCTATAGTAGCTAGCAGAAGCCAAGCACTAGGATCTCAATGCAGGAGACCTCCTCATGACTAGACTCACGCACATGGTTAGTGGAATTGTAGAGGTCCAGGGTATCCTGGAGAGGGTTGGTTCTTTTATTGTGATGGGTGAGGTGACATAGTGTGAGGCTACTCGACCAGATATGCTGAGCAGCACAGGAAGATAGACGATAGACCAACACAGCAGAGGAAACATCATGATTAGGGATCTACTAGGTGAGGGAAGAGTGGTCCCCAGGGAGGCAGAGCTAGCATAGGATCAGGAGGAGCTATTAGTGGTAAATTTTTCCATGATATCATTCCACAACCACCACCAGGTGGCCTACATTAGGCTTGGGGAGTTTTTAGTCGAGGCTTCATACAGTTTCAAGCTTTGGAGTCTTATGAAACTACAATTCAAAAGATAATTATAGGTATGATATTTTTTTATTATACTCTTATTTTAATATTTAAAGTCATAGGTTCTAGTTATTCCTTCATCTCTATACTCCTGGTGCGATCTATCATTTGTTAGAGAGTGGTTCACATGGGACCTTTTGGTAATCATGATGGAACCCTATGATTCCATATTGGGTATGGATTGGTTATCCATGTTCCAAGCCCAGATTTAATGTCTCCATAGACAATTCATATTCCTATGTACTGATAGGATAATATTTTTCTTTTCTGGAAAGAGAGATCTCATGGTAGAGAAATTGGGTTTTGTGAGCATGAGGATTCATCCCATAACCCATCAGTTGGAAAGTTTAGCCCTTGGTGTGGAAGGATCTTCCAACATATAGATTCATTCTACTAAGAAGGATTATATAGACGTCTTCCTTGAGGACATTATGGGATTACTTTTGAGGCAGATATGGATTTTGTATCAACTTGCATCCTGAGAATGCTTCAATATCATCCATGGCATATCAGACGGCCCCTACTAAGCTTTGAGTGCTACAGTTGAAGTTGGAAGACCTTTGAGAGAATGGTTTCATCAGTACTAGTGTGTCCCCTAGGCATATCTAGTGTTTTTTAGAAAAAAGGTGAATATGAGCTTGCAGATTTTTATGGATTATCATCCCTGAATCAGAAAAAGATAAAGAAGAAGTATCCCTTATCAAGGATTGATGACCTCTTTGACAAGTTGTGAGGAATGAGATGGTTTGTGAAGACCGATCTTAGGTCCAGTGATCACTAGTTGAGGGTTCACAAGGCTGATATTCCAAAGTTGGAATTCCAATTTCACTAGAAATGATATGAGTTCCTAATGATGCCCTGTGGTGTGAAGAATTCCCCCGAAATTTTTATGGATTTGATGAACCAGGCCTTCTAGCCATACTTGAACCAGTTTGTGGTTATCTTCATTGAATAAAGAATCATATACTCTTCATCAGAGAAGGGTCATGTAGAGATCTTGAGGATGGTTCTAGATTTTCTTTAAGATCACTAGCTTTATGGTAAGCTCTTGAAGTTCCAATTCTGGATTCATGAGGTTCAATTTCTGGGGTATTTCATTTATGATCATGGTTTAGCTGTGGACCTAGTGAAGATCGATGAAATGATTTCTTGGGATCCACCCAAGAGTGTATTATAGTTTTTGATCTTTATTTGAATGGAAAGGTACTATAAGAGGTTTATGGTAGACTTCTCCAAATTTTCATCCCCTATGACTACCCTGACACGGAAATGAAAGCTATTTACCTGATCTGAGCAGTGCCATAAGTCCTTCAAGGAGTTAAGGTTGAGGATGATGAGTGCTTATCTATTGAGAATAACAAAGGAAGGCATGGAGTACATGGTGTATTTAAATGCCTTAAGAGATGGACTTGGATGCGTGTTGATATGACAAAAGGTAGTTGTTGCATATGGGTTGAGGTAGGTGAGACCCCATAGGCAGAACTATATGAATCATGACTTAGATATGGAAGTAGTAGTCTTCACCCTAAGAATGTATAGAGACTACCTTATGGGGGAGTGATTTGTCGTCTACTCAGACCACCAGATTCTGTAGTACATCTTCACATAGATAGACTTGAACCTGAGACAACGATGCTGGTTAGATTTTCTGCTAGACTATGACTTCAAGATAGTTTATACTTCATGGAAGGAAAACATAGTAGTAGATTCCCTTATCAGGAATTCCCATGATCACTTGGTGTAGGAGGATTCAGAGCAGTTGGATTCCCTGTAGCTGACCCTATTGGAGAAGGAGGGTACAATTTTTATAAAGTTGATGCTATTGAATCCTCTATTTCTTGAGTATGTGATAGAGTCCTAGCTAGGAGACATCGACTGTGAGGTATTATATAACTAGATTTCTATAGGCGATTCACCAGATGGATATTATGAAGAAGGGAATCATGTCATCTTTTTCCATGGATGAATATTGGTTCCCATTAAGATGTGAGAGGAGGTGATGTGAGAGTTCCACACTTCTCCCCTAGCTGTACATCCCAGTGTGGGGAAGATTTAAAAATACTTTTAGCTACTATTTTAGTAGTTTGACATGAGACAAAGCGTAGAAGATTTATTCTCTCAGTGCCTCACCTATTATCAGGTGAAGGCTGAGCACCATGTTCTGGTATATTTTTTGTGTCCCCTTGTGATACCAGAGTGGAAGTGGGATGACATATCCATAGAATTTGTGAGAGAGAATCCATGCGAAATGAAGGTTCATGATTCCATCTAGGTTATAGTTGACTTAGTCACAAAGTCATCACACTTAATTTATATTAGGGATTAAATTTCGGTGGAGATTTTAGGGAATTTGTACATATGAAAGATCGTCTACCTTCATGAGGTGCCCTAAAAAATTGTCTCTAGTTATGAAGCATGTTTTATGTCAGTTTTGTAGAGAGTCATATTGGAGGATTTGAGACCCAGATGAGGATGAGTACAGTCTTTGACCTCTAGAATGATGGTAAGACCAATAAAACTATCCATGTGTTGGAGGATATGCTAAGGGCTTGTGTATTAGACTTCATCCAGAGCTAGGAGGATCACTTTCCCTTGGTATAAATTGTATACAAAAATAGCTACCACTCTAATATCGGCATGTAACCTTTTAGGGACCTTTACGAGAGACCCTTTATGTCACCCTTGTGTTGGACATAGATTTTAGAGACATCTCTTGTGGGCCCAAAGATGGAGTAGGTGATGATGGAGAAATTTCGGGTCATCTATGAGCAGATGAGGATGGCCCAGAGAAGACATAAATCTTACATAGATCATCATTGCAGGACCTAGGAGTTTGAGTTGGGATACTAATTTTTCCTGAGAGTATCCCCATGATGAGGATTGCAGGGGTTTGGCTAGGGATCCAATATATCCTTGAGGTTTATAGGGCCATTTGAGATCATGAAAAGTGTTGTGAAGGTTTCTTAAAACCTCACTCTACCTGCACATCTATAGCGGGTGAAAGATTACTTCCATGTATCATAGCTAAGAAGATACATGAATGACCCCAAACACATCATCAACTTGGATGATATGAACATCGAGGTTGGATCCACCATTACAGATTACTCAGTGGAGATCGAGTATCGATAGGAGAGGACCCAACACGGATAGACCATCCCCTTGGTTTTCATAATGTGGCAGCACGAGAACATGAAAAAGAGTTCCTGGGAGCTAGAGATCCAAATGAGGGATTAGTATATAGAGTTATTTACTTAGTTTTTCTTTTTAGGGATGAAAATATTGAATGTTATAATTATGTAGAGACCTATTTTTTTCCTTGTAATACTTTGAAATATTTCTATACATATTTCCGTAGTTAAGCACTAAGATGATGTGTGATTTTGAGGCCTGGTGTTCCTGAAATTAAATTTATAAAAATATTAAAAATATTTTATATTTATCATAAATAGTTTTGTAAATAAAATGTGATAAATATTAAAGGGATCTTAGATAAAAAATATGATACCTTGGTTAATTTCGGAATGAATTGTTTACCCCAGGTGTGACCTAAAATAGGTCAGCATGGGGCGTTCATACATCTTGCTCATTGGAGGTACATTCAATGGATTAATTAATTAATTAATTCATTCATTCATTCATTTTAACCTAAACATAATATTTATAAATATACTTACATGGATATTCACTTAGGATTAGCCTCATAATCTTGGGATATTTCTAGAGTTTTCCTTCCTCCTTCCATTGACACATTAGATCGAATGACGACAAAACTCTAGATCAGAGCAGATCAGGACACAGGAAACACAAAAAATTATTTTGATAATTAGAGAGAGTGTTATTCAATGATTGACAATAAAATATCTAGGTAGGGTTCTTTAATTTTTGGTTTACACCCTTGTTGATTAAATTGATTGGGAAGATCAATCTCTTATATTGATCTGCACAAATTGCAGCCTTGGAATGCTAATACATATCAGATTAAATTGGTTATTTCAATGTTTTCTACCCTCTAATGTCCCATTCTTGATCGTCGACCAATAATTCTAGGAAATAATAATTTAAATAATTTTTATTGTGCTTACCCCTCTCTTTCTTCACATTTTTCACTAGTTGGACCCTGCAATCCTAATTCAACATTATTGGGCGGTACCAAGCCCGATCAGACCCCCAAAATCACAACTATTTCATGAAAAAGGAATGGATTGATGAAGAAGGGGATAGTTTTGGGATATTTACAGGTTTTGGATGATAATTTCAATGATCCAATTCTAGATATTCAATAGAAGAAGGATCAATGACATATGAGTTGAATGATGAAACCCCCAACAAACAACGAGATCTGATTTCTGGTGAACGACAAATAGAAATGTCAAACCGTTACTAGATCCTCTAATTTTGGGTGGATTATTGGTGGGATCTATAGTGGAGTGGACTGATTCAAGGCTCATATTTTGGATCTATATTTTTATGAAAAACCTGACTACACATCATGCATTAAGATGGACACACAATATGTAGCTCCTTGGCTGTGGTGACTAGGGTTGTGGGAAATCATAAATATGGAATGGTGTGTATCCCTCATATACACCATGTACATTGTGCCCAGGTGGGAGAGTTGTGTGATGGATCACATGGGCACGAATCCACGTGGGAGTACATGGCCATGTACTAAATTACACGGACGTGGGTCAAGTACGTGGACATGGATAGAAGGACATGACATGGTCCCAAATAATTTAGACACATTGTGTCATCCACCTACACAACATATACTACTACATGGTTTGGGTTCTATGTACCTCCATAGATATGACCAGGTGGTGGAGCGGGATCACACACTGTGTGGGTCCCCTCACACACTGTGTACCCCTTGGTTCATTTTGAGGAAATTTTGAGGTTCCATATATCCTTTGTTTGAAAACAAATTTTGGCTAGTGAGTAGTATATCCTAAGTGTTTTTTTTCATTTATAATGTGACAGTGCACTCAGTTGTGGTTTTAGAGATACGATGTGAAGTTTTATAGGCATAGATATTATTTAGACAACACTCAATGATGGTAGTGACCATGAAGAATCACTAGAGGCTTCTTATAGAGTGGATCCCCCCATAAACATGGCCATGAGTCCTCTACAACTACATTCCAAGTGGAACCCCCTATAGGATAGGGTGAAGTTCCTCGATGACCAGAGTGGAACCTCCCTTTGGTAACAGGGCATGGGTCCTCAACTTCTGAGTGGAACCCCTTATCAGATAGGGTACGGGTCCTCGATGACCAGATTAGAACCCCCCGTTGTATTAGGGAGTGAGTCCTCGACTTCCAAGTGGACCCCCTATCAGATAAGGTGTAGGTCCTTGATGAACAGATTAGAACCCCATGTTATTATAGGGAATGGTTCCTTAATTTTTGAGTGAAACCTCCTTATCAGATGGGGAGCAGGTCCTAGATGACCTGAGTGAAACCCCCTTATTGTACTTGGATAGGGGTCCTTAATATAGAGTGGAACCCCTATCAGTATGGGTGTGGGTCCTCTATAGATACTTACAGAGTGAAACTGCCCCAATGCACTTGGGTGCAGGTCCTTTACTTAGAGTTTGTGGCCCCTTGACTGTGTAGCACAATGAAGAGGTGTGAATTGACTTGGATAGTTACTTATGGGCAGATGCGTGAGATGTTGGGCATAATTGATGGACTTTTGGAACTGTTGGTGACTATTATTCTTGGGCTGAACTGTGAGATGGTGATCCTCTTTGTAGCACCCCAAATATTTTATGATATGTTTCTGTTAAATAAATTCTATTCATCACTGTGTTCCTTCGAAACAACACTAGGTCATTTAGGATATAGTCAAAACCTAGCCATTAAATATAAATTTTCCACTTATATGTTTTGAATTTTGAAAAATGGTCATCTAGAGTTGTGATCAGTAAGTCATTTGGAGTATGATAGAACAAACTTAATTTTTGGTGAATAGTAACACACCTTTATGAATAGTAAAATGAATAGTAATATGACACTTATTAATAGTAAATAATATTATTATTTTATTTTCTTAAGGCAACAAGATAATGCGATCTTAATTAGTTTTTCAATGAGAAATAAAACTAATTGCACTTTAAGATTGTTATTTTTCGAATTAACTATGACTTTATTTAAAAATTAAATTAATAATATTTAGAAAATTATTTTTGAAAAATGGATTTCACTTTTGAATTCTAAACATCAAAAAATGGTCAGGGTAAATTTTTGGAATTTTTATGAAACAATTGATTTTTCAGTGAATAGAAAAAAATACAGTTTTTAGTTTCAGTCTGTTTATGACATCATTAATGATGAAATAATGATGTCATAAATCTGGTCGACCTGTGTATAGTTAAATAAGATGTGAGGTGTCCCAAGTGGCTTATACCATGGGTAAATACCATTTTCAAGCCCATGGTTTTTCAAAAACCACTCATGAGGTGTCCCTTGAAAATTATTAAAATAATCTCTCACTTTTCCTATAAATACCAACTATTCCCTTAATTGAATTCATTCCCAATTCTCCCTAAAAGAAGTTCTGGACTACTTAACTTCATATTAGTCCTCCCAAGGTTTCCTCAAGCCCCCAAGGTCCCAACCTTCAAGTTCTAAGGGTTATTCAACAAGGTAAGAAAATTCTCAATTTCTTTCTTTTTCCTTTCAAGTTCTCTTTTATGTGGTATATCTTTCAAGTTTCCATACCATGTTCTTATTTTTATTCTTAGGATTGATCTAATCTATATTATTATTTATTTCTGTATAGGTGACCCTTTTCCCCTCTCTTTTTAATATTTTCTAAAACCATGTTGCATAGCCGTTAGGCTGCCGAATTTTTGTAAGTGATTTCAAAATTATTCTTTTATTTTTAGTTCTTTATTTATTATTTCTTCATCTCTTCTTACCCAAGAGGAATGAAATATCCAGAAACTTTTATATTCTGGATGATCTCATGTTCATGAGAAATTAATCATCAATCTTCTTCTTTTCCCCCACTTTTTCAAGGAATTAAAAACATTGTCCGTAATGTGTCGAATTACCGACATCGTAGACGATGTGATTTCAATTTGCATTAATTATTTCAAGTATGGTCATGAAACCATTTATATGGTTGAAACAAGTTATAATATATGTTTTGTGACTCACACATGGTTCTGTAATTCTTTGGTACTCATGGTTCTAATTTATAAAACAAAATGAGATTGTTATTATCAAAGAACCACTAAAACGATCTAAATGAACATCAATAATGTTTTAACTAATGAATCATAATCATGCTATATAACAAAAAATTATTATAAGATAATTTATACCTCCATATTTAATTAATAATATGTATTAAAAATTCTGGATGTTTAACCATGTTTCAAATGAACTTCCATTCATGGAAACAAGTAAATGAACCATGAAAACCAAGGAAGAAAATGCTTTCAAAACATGAAAATTGAACCAATTGAACCCATAGAAAGGGACATGAATGAACCTAATAAGGTTACAATAAATTAATTATATGTATAATAGGTTCTGTAAATATTAGTTAATGAATCTAAATTTGATTATTCAGGTCATTAAAACAAACGAAGAACACACTCGAGCATAAGGTAAGGGGTTTCTCATCTCACTTTGATTTCTGTGAGATTTCCATTGTTCGCCAATTATTAATTATATTTGGTATATGTGTACTTAAATTTGATATATAATAACATGATTCTCTTTATATTCATGTTATTCAATTATTAAATTGATTTTCATTAAGTTCTGGTCATTTGATTTGACCGATTACATTGTGGTAAGGGACTCTGTCTCCACTACCTTTTCGTTGTGACTAACTTTGTACTGTACACCTAATAATCCTTATGTGGTGTACCTACTGCCCATTTGAGGTCACATTTCATTTGGAATTATATTTATATTAAATATCCATAATCTCATTTCATGGATATGTTTTTTGTCTAAACCGTATACCATTTTACATACTGTGTTTATTTGGAAAGATATTTTAATTATAGAAATATTGATGAATATGTATACTCTACTCTATACGGATATTGAAAAGGCATATTTCCCTTTTATTGAACCAATTTATAAATAATTATTTGGATATGCAGTGGTAGGTGGGGCCCGCTATAGCCCCTCGATGCATCGTAGGTCTCATGAGACAAAACCGTTGGTGACAAACCCTTCGAGTTTGTTTCCAAAAAATCAGACGGGTTTCTACCCACAGAACTAAACCGTTTTTACCGTATTATGGTTTCATGTTCCAGATACATGACATCCAATTAATAAGCATTATATTTATTCATTATCATTTATTATTATTGTCCATGAAGTTTTCACTATGACAAAATCTATGGATGTAGTTTCTTTTTCAGTTTATTAATGGAATTAGTTATACATTTATTCACTATGCCATATTGATTATGTCCGATTGATTGTGATTCACTTATTATTGTACTCATGATTCTAATATTTGTAACCCTTACTGAGCATTTGAGATCACCCCTTTCAATGCCAACCTTCGACAGGTGATGAAGAGAAGGTCTTCTTTTGAGTTCCTGTGGATGCAATTTTGAGATTTTTGTTATGTATTGTATTTTGTAACCTCTTCCAATGTAATTTTAGTTACATATATGTATCCAGTTTCTTCAAGACTACTAAAATGATCATTCCTTCAGGATTTTCATTCCTTCTAACCATGACAATATCACAAGTAATTCACCGGCTCCAGCCTAGAGGGGTCAGGGTGTTACAGTTGGTATCAAAGGAAGTTTAGTAGAACACTTGGAAACTAGAATAGGAAATTTATAGTAGGGAACAAATCCCTAAGGCAGTATTTGGGGATAAACGTACAATAACATCCTGGTATTTTGGTAAGGAATAGATTATGTGGATTTTTCAATCAATAAATCCCTGTCTGGATACGAGCAGGTAGAGGTGGCTCTGGCACAGATGTATCTAGGGGTAAAACCCGAAAACACCACTTTGAGCTAGACTTGAACGGGAATTGGTGCATGAAAATGGGCCTGGATGCACTCTTGGTTATTAAACTCCTAGGGGATATGGTTAGGATAATTCATGTTTTCTTTACAAGACATTATGAAGGAGTTAATGTAAATTTTTCCTCAGAGGAACCATGTTTATAAGATTAGCTATGCATAGAATTTCAATCTATGTTGAGTTATTTTCTATTTGAGATTCATAAAATATTCTAGTGTATCCCATTATTTAGAAATGGTGTCTAATGGAAGATGGTGAATCAATACTTGTGGTCAAGGTAGGGATCTCCCTACTGAGTAAGTCAACACAGTCAACATTGGAGCAGATCAGATCATGACCATATTGGGAAAACTTACTCAAGTTGTAACAAATAACCATTCAACACCTGTGTTGGATCATTTAATGCAAAATAAGCCCCCCATATTTCAATGGGACTAATAATCTAGTGGATGATGAGCAATGTATGAAGTCCATTGAAAAGATATTCATGGCATTAAGATGTAATGAAAATGAAAAGGTAGTACTGGAAGTATAATGTCTCAAGGGCGATGCTGATCAATGGTGGTCCTTGATTCAAAATACCATGAAGGAAGAAGAGATAGAGGATATGGAATGGAGTAATTTTAAGGAAATATTCTTCGAAAAATATTTCCCTCATGAGCAACGAACTGAAATGAAGAGGAAATTCCTTGGCTTGAAACAAAGGGAAGAAGACAGTGTTGCAGAGTATGAGGCTACCTTCACAAGGCTAGCTAGGTATGATGTGGATTACGTATGTGACTCGATGGAAAATATTGATCATTTCTTTGAAGGTCTTAAGCCATGTATTCAAATGGAACTGACTTCTCAATCATTTTAATCATATGATGAAATTGTATCAAGTGTCATCAAAATAGAGAAGGAATTTTCTAGATCAAAATTTTTCAAAGGAAACCAAGGTAAGAAGTGGAATTATGATAACAAAGGAAAGGTAGAAGCACCAAAGAAGAGAAAGGGAACAAATAGTTTCCCATTATGTGAGAACTGTGGAAAGAATCATCCCGGGAAATTCTTGAAATGCAAGGGAGTCTGCTATAACTATAGAGAAAAGGGTAATCGATCTGATGAATGCAAGGGGAAGAAATAATTCAATGATGTCCAATGCTACAATTGTAGAGAGATGGGACACTATGCAAATGAGTGTCCTAAGCGCCAAGGAAACATGCCTCAGAAAAATCCAAGAGAGCAAGGGAGAGCCTATAAGATTACAACTGCGGAGGTTGATGTTCCTAGTGACGTGGTGGTAGGTACTTTAATTGTTTCCTCAAACTTATCCAACACTTTATTTGATTCTGGATCATCGCATTCATTTATATCATCTCAGTTTTCCATGAAAATTAGATATGTCCAATTTGATTTAAGAAAGGAATTGTCAGTCAAAACTCCCATGGGATGTATCATAGCAACAAAGGCATGTCGACTAGTCCCCCTCCAAACACCAAAACGTGCTTTAGTTGCTAGACTTATCATCATACCCATGACTGAATTTGATATAATTCTCAGTATGGATTGGCTATCAAATTATGATGCGATGATTTATTGCAAGAAAAAAAGTTACAATTTTTGGAAATTGTGTAGAATCCATTGTATTTAGGGCAGAAACTTCACCACCTGATTCTTATCTTGAACCACCCTAGTAGCTCTATTGAATGAAATACTTGGAGAGGAAGATAAAAAAATATATATGGGATAGGAAATAAATATTCAAATTAAAGATGTGCACATAGTGAAAGAGTACATTGATGTATTTCAAGAGGATTTACCTGGACATCCTCCAGAGTAGGAAATTGAGTTTTCCATTGACTTAATTTCTGGTGCAAGACCTATATCAAAGACCCCATATAGAATGGCCACTGTGGAGATAGTGGAGCTGAAGAAACAACTAGAAGAGTTGAGTGACAAAGGATTTATTTGACCTAGTGTTTATCCATGGGGATCCCCAGTCTTGTTTGTAAAGAAGAAAGATGGATCCATGAGGCTATGCATTGATTACAGAGAAATCAATGTTATTACAATAAAGAATAAGTATCCTCTACCCCAGATTGATGATTTATTTGACCAACTTCATGGATCTCAATACTTTTCAAAGATTGAACTTCGATCCGGATATCATAAACTGAGTGTGAGGAAGGAATATATTCCAAAGACAACATTTCGAACCAGGTATGTGTATTATGAGTTTACAGTGATGCCTTTTGGACTAAAGAATGCACCATCTGTTTTCATGGATTTAATGAATAGAGTTTTCAAGGAATATCTTGAAAAATTTGTTGTGATATTCATTGATGATATCCTTGTGTACTAAAAAATCTATGAAGACCATGAGAGTCACTTGAGAGTTATTCTGGGAACTCTTAGAAGAAATCAATTATATGGGAAGTTTAGCAAGTGTGAATTTCTGCTTTAGTCAATTTCTTTTCTTGGCTATATTGTCTCGAAGGATGGAATCCTATTTGATCCTGTGAAGAAAAAGGCAATCCAAGATTGGCCCATGCCAACAAACATAAATGAGGTACGCATTTTTATTGGCTTAGCAGGTTATTATCGGCGTTTCGTGCAGAATTTTTCCCTTCTGGCTAACCCGCTAACAAAGCTCACACATAAAGGGGTTAAATTTGTTTGGAAAAAAGATTGTGAAGAATGTTTCGAAGAACTGAAGAAAAGATTAGTCAATTCTCTTATATTGACTCTACCATCGAGGAATGATGAGTTTGTTATTATAGTGATGCTTTAAAGAAAGTACTTGGTTGTGTCCTTATGCAAAATGATAGGGTTATTGCTTATGCATCACGACAGATAAAAGTTGATGAGAAAAACTATCATACTCATGATCTTGAGTTAGCTACTGTAATATTTTCTTTGAACATATGGAGACATTATCTCTATAGTGAGAAATGTGAGATTTATACTGATCACAAGAGTTTGAAGTATATTTTCTCACAGAAAGAACTCAACATGAGGCCAAGGAGATGGATTGAACTACTCAAGGATTATGATTTCACGATACACTACCACCCGGGGAAGGCAAATAAGGTGGAATATGATTTGAGCAGAAAGGATCATGGAGTTTTGAACAAGATGAGAGTTGAAAGGGATCCTATTTTCATGGATCTAGTAAAGATGGATATAGGAATAACCATGGAAGGTGAAACATCAATGCTTTTTCAAATGGTTTTCAAACCATCTTTACTAGAAAGGATAAAAAGTTCTCAAGCTGATGATGAGGAGTTTCAAAAGAAGATTAAAGCTGTGAATGATGGGACATTGAGTGACTTCGTATATGAAGATGAAGTTTTGAAATTTGGGAAGAGAATTTTTGTTCCCAATATACCTGATCTAAAAAGGTAATTGTTGGGTGATTCTCATAGTTCCAATTTCTCTATACACCCTGGTAGCACTAAGATGTAAAGAGATTTGAAGGAACATTTTTGGTGGGACAACATGAAGAGGGAGATTGCTGATTTTGTGTCAAGATGTATGGTTTGTCAACAAGTGAAAGCTGGAAGGAAACGACCTGGAAGAGTATTTAAACCTCTTCCCATACCTGAGTGGAAATGGGATAATATCACGATGGAATTTGTTATGGGACTACCAAAGACTCCTAGAAGTAACGATGAAATATGGGTCATTATTGATCATCTTACCAAGTCAGCACATTTTCTTGCTATAAGAGAAGATCTACCACTTGAACGTCTAGAAAGTCTATATATTAATGAAGTTATAAGACTTCATGGAGTACCCCTATAGATTGTTTTTGATCATGATCCATGTTTTACATCAAGATTCTGGAAAATTCTTTAGAAGGCCCTAGATACTGATCTTTGTTTGAGCACTGCCTACTACCCACAAACTGATGGAAAATTAGAACGGACTATTCAAACATTGGAGGACATGTTGAGGTCTTGTTCACTTGATTTTCAAGGCATTTGGGATCATTATTTAACTCTTGTAGAATTTTCCTACAATAATAGCTTCCATTCAAGTATTCAGATGGAACTCTATGAAGCATTGTATGAGAGAAGATGTCGTACACCAACTTGCTGAGATGATGTTGGTGAAAGAAAGATCATGGGCCCAGAACTTGTTGAAGAAACAATTGAGAAGGTGAAGAATATCCAGAACCATATCAAAATAGCTCAAAGTAGGCAAAAGAGTTATGAAGATAACCGAAGGAAGGATTTGGAGTTTCAAGAAGGTGATCACGTTTTCTTAAAGGTATCTCCATGGCAGGGTATTATACGATTCGGTAAGAAGGGGAAATTAAGTCCTAGGTACATCGGAACTTTTGAAATTTTGGACCGAATTGGAGCTGTAGCTTACCATTTGGCAATGCCTCCAAGTCTCTCTAAGGTTCACAATGTGTTCCTTGTTTCAATGTTAAGAAAGTACATTCCAGACCCAACACATATACTCACTTATGAAGAAGTAGAACTTGAGCCAGATCTATCTTATTGTGAAGAGCCTATCAAGATTATTGATACTAGAGAACAAGTATAGAGAAATCGAATGACTCGTCAGGTAAAGTTTCTATGGAGGAACCATAAGATGGAGGAAGCAACATGGGAACCAGAGGATTTCATGAAGAATAACCACCCACATCTTTTTGGTGGGCTATGTACATAACATTTCAAGGATGAAATTTCTGAAGGAGGGAATAATGTAGAACCCCAAACATTTTATGGTTTTTTTCTATTAAATACATTCTATTAATCACTATGTTCCTTTGAAAAAACACTAGGTTATTTAGGATATGGTAAAAACCTAGCCATTATTTATAAATTTTCCACTTCTATGTTTTGAATTTCGAAAAATGGTCATCTAGAGTTGTGATCAGTAAGTCATTTGGAGTCTGATAGAACAAACTTAATTTTTGGTGAATAGTAACATACCTTTATGAATAGTAATAGGAATAGTAATATGACCCTTATGAATAGTAAATAATAATATTATTTCATTTTCTTATGGAAACAAGATAATGAGATCTTAATTAGTATTTCAATGAGAAATAAAACTAATTGCACTTTAAGATTGTTATTTTTCGAATTAACTATGACTTTATTTAAAAATTAAATTAATAATATTTAGAAAATTATTTTTGAAAAATGGATTTCACTTTTGAATTCTACACGTCGAAAAATGGTTAGGGTGAATTTTTGGAATTTTTCTAAAACAGTTGATTTTTCATTGAATAGTAAAAAATATAGTTTTTAGTTTCGGTGTGTTTATGACATCATTAATGATGAAATAATGATGTCATAAATCTGGTAGACTTTTGTATAGTTAAATAATATGTTACGTGTCCCAAGTGGCTTATACCATGGGCAAATAGCATGGGCAAGCCCATGGTTGTGCAAAAACCACTCATGAGGTGTCCCTTGAAAATTATTAAAATAATCCCTCACTTTTCCTATAAATACCAACTCTTCCCTTAATTTAATTCATTCCCAATTCTCCCTCAAATGAGTTATGGCCTCCTTACCTTCATATTATTCCTCCCAAGGTTTCCTCAAGCCCCCAAGGTCCCAACCTTCAAGTTCTAAGGGTTATTCAACAAGGTAAGAAAATTCTCAATTTCTTTCTTTTTTCCTTTCAAGTTCTCTTTTATGTGGTATATCTTTCAAGTTTCCATACCATATTCTTATTTTTCTTCTTATTATTGATCTAATATATATTATTATTCATTTATTGATAGGTTACCCATGTACCCTCTCTTTTTAATATTCTCTAATACCATGTTGCGTAGCCGTTAGGCTGCCGAATTTTTGTAGGCGATTTCAAAATTATTCTTTTATTTTGAGTTTTTTATTTATTATTTATTCATATATTCTTACCCAAGAGGAATGAAATATCCAAAAACTTTTATATTCTGGATGATCTCATGTTCATGATAAATTCATCATCAATATTCTTCTTTTCCCCCACTTGTACAAGGAATTAAAAACATTGTCCGTGATGTGTCGAATTACCGACATCGTAGACGATGTGATTTCAATTTGCATTAATTATTTCAAGTCTGGTAATTAAACCATTTATATGGTTGAACCAAGTTATAATATATGTGTTATGACTCACCCATGGTTCTGGAATTCTTTGGTACTCATGGTTCTAATTTATAAAACAAAATGAGGTTGTTATTATCAAAGAACCACTAAAACGATCTAAACGAACATCATTAATGTTTTAACTAATGAATCATCATCATTGTATATAACCCAAAATCATTATAAGATAATTTATACCTACATAATTTCATTAATAAGATGTATTAACAGTTCTGTATGTTTAACCATGTTTCAAATGAACTTCCATTCATGGAAACAAGTAAACGAACCATGAAAACCAAGGAAGAAAATGCTTCCAAAACATGAAAATTGAACCAATTGAACCCATAGAAAGGGCCATAAATGAACCTAATAAGGTTATAATAAATCAATTAAATGTATAATAGGTTCTGGAAATATTAGTTAATGAATCTAAATTTGATTATTTAGGTCATTAAAACAAATGAAGAACACACTCGAGCAGAAGGTAAGGGGTTTCTCATCTCACTTTCATTTCTGTGAGATTTCCATTGGATTCGACTGATTACACTGTGGTAAGGGACTCTGTCTCAACTACCTTTTCGTTGTGACTAACTTTGTACTGTACACCTAATAATCCTTATGTAGTGTACCTACTGACCATTTGAGATCACATTTCATTTTGAAATATATTTATATTAAATATCCATAATATCATGTCATTGATATGTTTGTTGTCTAAACCATATACCATTTTACATACTGTGTTTATTTGGAAAGATATTTTAATTATGGAAATATTGATGAATCTATATACTGTACACTATACAGATATTGAAAAGGAATATTGAACTTTTCTTGAATAAATTTATAAAGAATTATTTGGACATGAAGTGGTGTGTGGGGCCTGCTATAGCCCCTCGATGCATTGGTAGTTCTAATGAGACAAAACAGTTGGCGACAAACCCTTCGAGTTTGTTTCCAAAAAATTATACGAGTTTCTACCCACAGAACTAAACCGTTTTTACGGTATTTTGGTTTCATGTTACAGATACATGATGTCCAATTAATAAGCATTCTCTTTATTAATTATTAGTTATTATTATTGTCCATGAGGTTTTCACTATGACAAAATCTATGGATGTAGTTTCATTTTCAGTTTATTAATGGAATTAGTTGTACATTTATTCACTATGACATATTGATTGTGATTCACTTATTATTGTACTCATGCTTCCGCTATTTTTAACCCTTACTGATCATTTGAGCTCACCCCTTTCATTGTCTACCTTTGACAGGTGATGAAGAGAAGGTCTTCTTTTGAGTTCCTGTGGATGCAGTTTTGAGTTTTTTGTTATGTATTGTATTTTGTAACCTTTTCCAATTTAATTTGAGTTAAATCTATGTATCTAGTTTCTTCAAGAATACTAAACTGATCGTTCCTTCATGATTTTCATTCCTTATAACCATGCCAATATCACAAGTAATGGACCGACTCTAGCTTAGAGGGGTCGGGGTGTTACAACCTTTCTCTCTTGATTGATCTTCTTCTGACTAAGAATATATATATTCTTCTATATCCATACCTCTGGATTTAGTTACTATCTTTCCATAAGATTAAAAGATTCATGGGGTATGTCATGTGCTTTTTGCGTTTATATTTTCATGGTCAGATGATTCTACTCTCCTACTATAGGTGTAAAAGACTCTATGTGTAGTTCATCTATACACTGTGTTGAGCCCCTTTTTTTGGATGAGGTTACTCTCTCTCGTTTTGGGTTGTGAAGTTGTATTTCACTGTATCTTGAATCTTGTGTACTATCTAATTTCTTTCTTTCAGGTTGTATTTCAAACTACTCCCCCTTCAACTTTCAAGGATTCCAACTGGGTATGTATATAATCACCCCTGCACAGGTTTTCTTGCACATGTTGTGTCTTATGAAGACAAAAGATAGGTCAACGATAAATTTAGAGGAGCATAGGGATATTGGGTATTATAGACCATGTACGACAGTCATATCTTAGAGATCATGACCTAGGATCTCTCAGTAGTTTACATTTTTGATTTTCTATCAGGTTGGGACATATTTCTAGTTGAGTGTGTATTTCCCCCCTTTACTTTCAGTTTTTACCATCGTAATCTAGAACACCCTAGAGGTTATGCATGTTTGGTTTACATTCTAGATGTTTCATCTTTTTATTATTAGTCATCTTCACTTATTCATTGAGATGTTCAGGTGTGTGCATACAAGTACATTGGAAAATTATTCCCATTTAGGATATGCCTTTTGGCGCTTGTTTCCATCACCTGGCTTATGGAGGTGGGCTTGGGGTAGTTATGGATCGGGGCCCGACTTAGGTCGGGTTGTGACACATGTATTGTTCTCTGAACTTGATATTATTATTAGTGTATACTATTTTAATACATACTTTTATGCAAGATAAAAACCATGGAATTTATGTTGTGGTGAGGTAGCTTTCATTGGGCATGTCAATAGTGGTATAACATTAATTGAATGATCAAGATAGATTTTTTCACTCCCGAAAGGAAGTGATATCTTAGGTCTAGTTGATTAGTATGGTAGTACCTTCACTAAATCCATGACCGTGATATAAGAAGGCAAGTCAATCTAGTAAATTCAAGGAATAATAAAGCAAGAAAGGATGATGACACGAGGTGTGCATCCTACTTTATGAGATATCATGAGAAAAAAATATTATATTACATGGAGTGTGTTTGTAGGAGGTTGTAGTTGCTATGACTATTCCTTATCTTCTTAGGGGTCTTGATGGATTTCTAGACTCCAATCCCAGTCTATGAGTGGTAGTCACTGCTATCAAGATAAGGACTAATAGGGTCAAACACTTAGAATATTTGAAAGTTTGTCATATTCTAAATGAGTAAGAGTATATAACATGGTGGGCCCCAACACAGGGTTCGGGATATGTTCATGTTTTAAAAATCACCAAGTAATAGAAAAATTCATTATTATTAGAGTATAAAATAATAGGAGTTTAATTAATTAATTTAATTTATTTATTAGTATTTAAGTGCATACCTGGAAAGATATTTAACAAAAAAAATATTATTTTAATATTCAAGGTTCATTTAATATTTACAGGAATATTGAGTTGAGTTGATGAATCATTTTTACCACATAATATATTTATTAAAAATAAGTTATTAAAATATTAATGATGTTTATGACATAATTAATTATTTATAACAAGTCATTTATAACTTATTTAGTGGGTAAAAAATGTACGGGGTCCAGAGATCCATTTTTGGGTATTTTATACTACGCTATATAAGTGAAAGGATACTATTCTAATTTATAGAACTATTCATTTCACGAATTCGAGATACTCTCTCTCATCACTCCCATATCCTGGAGAGAGAATTAGCTGATCCAAGTGATCGATCCTAGTTCTTTAGGGATCAAAGGATTGGTGTTACAGTGATCATCAGGATGTAAAAGGAATCCCAAAATATCCATGCTAGAACCCATATATCAATCATTGACTATATACTTTTAAAGTGTGTGAGGAAAATCTAGAGGGATCTGACACTGGTTCCTTCGAGAAACATTCATTGGTGATGAAAAGTTGTTGAAAACTATAAGGACCCAACCTTATTACATTACACAATCTTGAATTTAGTCAAGAAATAAATTCCTTTCACATTGAGTACATTTTTAAGTTTATATCTTTAGATAAAAAGGATATAAAACATTCATAACATTACACATTAATACAGAGTGGATACCATAATAATAATATTCTTTTTTTCCAAATTATAAAACATTTAAATTAAAATATGATCTCATTGAAAACTCTTAAAACATTTAAATTGGATTAATTATTTGTCATACATATCTTTATAACCTATGAAAATCATTTAAAAACTTGGTATAAGCAAAAAACTATTAGTAAGGGATATAAAAAGAAGTAAAGATCACATTATTCCATGAATACTTGTAACGTATGAAAACATTTTTAAAGGACATACTTTTCACCCATATGTACTTACTTTGTGAAACATGAGATTTCTAAAATATCCCCACAAAACATAATAACATAAATAGAACCATAAAGGTATCTTGGGGCATTACTTACATAATTTTGTAACCCTCTCGGCTACCTTATAATTTTTAACCCTCACGGCTACCTTAAAATTTGTGTAACCATCGCAGTTATACTTGGAGTAACCATATGGCCAAACTCCAACTTACATATACTCAATGAATTAGAGGGATATATAGGTCCCAAAATTCATCTTAAACAATTCCAAATAACCATAACATAATCATAGAACATGAATAATTTCATAAAAACATTCACTTTGAATTTTGAAAAAACTAGAAGTTTAAAAGAGGACTTTATAAGAAAAGTCACTTAAAAATAACATATAATGATATGAGAATCAATAGAACAAAATTAATATGTGTATATACTGTAAATAAACATATTAAAACATAATATAAACAAAAATTCATCACACAAATGATCTAAAAACCACAAAATTAATGAAGTATAAAGTTAACCCAAAGAATGGAAATTGGGTTAAGAATTCCCTTACCTCGGGTTTGTCTTACTTCAAAATTATTTAAACCTCCTGTATGATGGTTAAAATAGTGTTATTATTATATTACAGAAACATATTCATCTTTATAATATCTTATATGATCATCTCATTATATCATTTCACCCTTTAATTATTAGTATTTTGTTCCTTACATTGTTTTGGGTGCGTTCTTTACATGATTTCCATGATCGGTTCATGATCGATATTCTTGTCGATCGGAAGTAAAAGTCTAGAATTTAAATGGATTGGTATTCAAATATTACCAGAACCATAAATTATAATATTTATCATTTTGAATTCTTACATGATGATTATTTATAATTTAAAACATTATTGTTTATTGTTTAGGTCATTTTGGCGATTCTTCGATCATAATGAAATCATTTGTTTTATAAATTAATAACATGTGTATAAAATGATTACCAAACATTATATAAGATATAATTAATAAATTATAATCTTTTTCAACCATAAAAATGGTTTCATGACCAGTCTTAAAGAAATTAAAAGAAGTTGAAATCACATCGTCCACAATGTTGGTAATTCGACACATCATGGACAGTGTTTTAATTTCTTGAATAAGTGGGAGAGGGGAATAAATGTAATGGTGAGTATTACATAAATAAGATGAAATAAAGAATATGTAAGATACTAGATCATTCATGTATCTTGGATAATGTGAGGCGAGTAAAGAATAAATAAAATAAAGGAATCTCGAAATAAAAGAAAAGTTAAGAAATCCCTTACGAAAATTTGGCAGCTTAACAACGTCACTTAAAATTTCATAAAATATTTTGATGAGAGAAAATGGGTATATTATCATTCTTAAATAATATGGGAATTAATGGGGATATGGAATGACATATCCCAACATAATACAAATGAAATTAAAAAAATAACATAAAATTAAAGAAAAGAAAGAAAACAAAAGAGGATGTATACCTCTTGATCTCTTCTCCTTGAGATCCTTCTTAAGGCCTTTGGTTTTGGCCTTTTGGTGAGACCAGAAGCTCTAAGACGTGGGGAAGAGTCTTGGGAGGAGTATTGGGAAGAAATTAGGTAAGTCTCAAGGCTTTATAGGTGTGGGAGGAAGAGGGTACTGAGGGTGGTATTTATAGTGGAGGAGAGGAGGTATTTTACATTATTTTAATCATTACTATAATATTCTTGCTCAAGAATATGAATAATATCAATTCATGTGACCCCAAATAGTAATAATGGAACTTGATTTTGAACCAAGTTCTCTTAAATTACTTATGATGTCATAAATAGTGTATTTAACTGATAATTTGAATATACGACATTTTACCATATTTCACTATTCATTGAAAATTCAAGAATTTCAGAAAAATCCCAAAAATTCACCCTAAACATTTCTCGATGTGTAGAATTCAAAAATGAAATCCATTTTTTGAAAATAGGTTTCTAAATATTATTAATTTAATTTTTAAATAAAATCATAATTTATTCAAAAATAACAATTTTAAAACTATAACCGCTTTTATAACACATTGAAAAATTAATCAAGATGTAATTATCTTAAAGCCTTAAAAAAATAAAATAATAATAAAATTTACTATTCATTAGGGTTATATTACTATTCACAATACTATTCGTAAGGGTATGTTACTATTCATCAAAAATTAATTTGGTTCCATTAGACTCCAAATAACTTACTGAATACAATTGCAGAAGACCTTTTTTGAAATTCAAAACATAGAATTAGAAAAATTAAGTTTAAAGTCTAGTTATAAATATCTACTTAAAACAAAGTTTCATGCATTTCAATTTATTTTTAAAACCTTGGGGTGTTACATTATCCCCACCTTTCAGAAATTTCACCCTCGCAATTTTATTTACTTATTAAACAAGTGAGGGTAACTTTCCCTCATAGCATTTTTAGATTCCCATGTTGCTTATTCAACCATGTGGTTTCTCCACAAAACATTTACCTGGTGGATTAACTTATTTTTCAATAACTATCCCCTTAGATCAAGAATCTGAACTGGTATCTCTTCATAAGAAAGGTTCTCTTCCATCTGAACTACTTATGGTCTCAAGACATGAGTTGAATCTGGCACATAATTTTTCAACGTCAAAACATGAAAAAAAATTGTGGACCTAAGATAGATTAGGTGTAAAAGATACTCGATATGAAACTGGTCCAACTTTTTCCAGGATTTAAAAATGACCAATGAACTGAAGGCTTATATTATCTTTCTTACCAAAACACATCGCAATTTTCCAAGGAGAGATTTTAAGGAAAACATGGTCACCTACCTCGAGAGAGAAGTATTTCCTTCCATTATCTGCATAATTTTTTTGCCTGCTCTGAGCTATCCTCATGTGCTGCTGGATCATATTCACTTTCTTATCCACTTCCTCTACTAATTCTGGCCCCATCTACTTTCTTTCACTAAATTCATCCCAAAACAATGGATTCCGACACCACTTCCCGTACAATGCCTCAAAAGGCGCTATCTGTATACTGGAATGAAAACTATTATTATAAGAAAACTCAACTAAAGAAATATGGTGATCCCAACTTCCCTAGTAGTCCATTAAACAAGCTCAAAACATATCCTCTAATGTTCGAATCGTTCGTTCTGACTACCCATCTGATTGAGGATGAAAATATGTACAGAAATTTAATTCTGTGGCCAATGAATTTTGAAGGCCCTTCCAAAAATTATAAGTAAACCCAGGATCCTGATAGGATAAAATAGAAAGAGGAGCTCCATGTAACCTAATAATCTCTTTGAGGTACAATCAAGAAAGGCAATCTAAAGACATTATATCCCTAATAGAAAGAAAATGTGCAGATTTTGTTAGCCGATCAACAATAACACAAATCACATTGTTACCTCGAGAAGTATTTGGTAGTCCCACAAAAAATTACGTGATTACATTCCCCCATTTCCACTATGTCACTAGAAAAGGATAAAGTATCCCCTTTGGTAACTACTGATCTTATTTAACCTGTTGACATGTCAAACATTTCTTGGTAAAATCAGCAATATCTATTTTCATTCCATCCCACCAATAATACCCCTGAATGTCTTTGTACATCTTAGTACTACCAGGATGAACTAAAAATGGAGAACTATGAGCTTCACACAACAAATATTTCTTCAACTGAGAATCATAAGGCACACACAACCTTTTTACAAATATTAAAACACAATATTTATCAAGGTTAAATTCTGTCAACTTACCCATTTTAACAAATTCTACCTTTTTCTGTATCTTATGGTCTTCCTTATACGCTTGCTTAATTCTGTCTGATAACAATGACTACACTGAAACATGAAAAAAATAGAGGTATTTACTACACCAATATCTCCTAAGCCAAAATTGATCAATTATTTAATCAAGGGATCATGTTCCAAACGTAACATGGTTAATTATGAATGATGTTTTTGACTCAAGGCATCCACCACTTTGTTTTCTTTTACTGGATGGTAATTGATCATGAAATCATAATCCTTTATCAATTCAATACATCTTCTCTGCCTCATGTTTAATTCCTTCTGAGTGAATATATACTTAAGACTTTTATGGTCAGTATATATTTGACATTTGGATCCGTATAAATGATGCCTCCAATTTTTCAAAGAAAAAACCACATATTCCAATTCCAAATCATGTGTGGGATAATTTAACTCATGCAGTTTTTGTTGTCTCGAAGTGTAAGAAATTACCTGATCATTCTTCATCAGAACACAACCAAGTCCCTTCAATGAATCATCATTGTAGATGACAAACTCACTATTTTAGGAAGGCAAGGCCAAAAATAGAGCATTCACTAATATCTTCTTCAGTTCCTGAAAACAAACATCACATTCTTCTTTCCAAATAAATTTAACCCCTTTTTGCATTAACTTGTTAGAGGGCTAGATAACTATGCAAAGTTTTTAACAAACCGTCGGTAATAACCTACTAATCCAATAAAACTAAAAATCTCTGTAACATTTGTGGGTCTTGTCCATTCATCAACCCCTCTTGTTTTGGTAGGATCAACTATTATTCCATTCTTATTTACAATGTGTCCAAGAAAATAAATCTGTTATTACCAAAAATCACACTTTATGAATTTTCCATATAGTTTATTTTCCTTTAAGGTTTTTAAAACAACCCTTAGATGTTTTCATGCTCCTCTTTACTCTTAGAAAATACCATAATTTCATCAATAAACACAACCACAAATTTGTCCAAGAACTCATAAAATATTCTATTTATAAGATTCATGATTACAAAAGGTGCATTAATTAACCCAAACGAAATAAAAAAATTCACAATTCCCATATCTAGTATGCAAATATGTTTTTGGGATGTCATCTTCCTTCACCTTCATCTGATGGTATCCGGATCTCAAGTCAATCTTAAAAAAAGTACTGATCTCCCTGGAACTGATCAAACAAGTCATCGATATGAGGAAAAGTATACTTTTTCTTAATAGTGATGTTATTCAAATCTCTATAATCAATGCAAAGTCTCATGTAAGCATATTTATTTTTAACAAAAAAAATAGAGGCACTCCATGGTGAAGTTCTAAGATGAATAAAGCCTTTATCAAGAAAATCCTACAACCGATTTTTCAATTCAATAAGTTCCATTTGATCCATTCTATATGGGGTTTTGAAATTGTATTAGCATCAAGAACTAAGTCAATTGTGAATTTGACTTCCCGATCAGGTATAACACTGGGTAACTCATCAGGAAAAACATCAAGGTATTCATTTACCACTGACATATAATTAATCTAAACAGTTCCATTTTTTTCAACAATATGATCAAGATAACTTTTATTTCCATATTTCAATAGTTTCTCAACTTCCTGATATGTTATCAATTGTATGGGTTCATTCTTTTATACAAACTGAAACTCTTTATGAAAAACAACTTCTTCAGCTCTATAATAAATCTTAGCATGATAAAATAAATCCAATATATTCCTAGAATGACATTGAAATCTAATAATGAAAAAACAACATGGTTTTCAAGTAGAGACTTTCCATAAACCAAAATAGAAAGATTATTATAAATCCTCTTTGATACAATATTTACCCCTAGTGTTTTAACAACAAGTTATGGTCTCATTTTTTGAGGTGATATTTCCAATTTACCATAAAATTAATTATAAATAATGAAATGTGTAGACCCCATATCAAGAAAAACTTTAGAAAAATCTGAGTAAAAAAAAGATACCTGATAAAACTTCATTGGATGGCCCGACATCTGCTGACGTAGTCGTAAAGGATCTCACTACACCTTTTTGCTTATATTCTAGCTTCTTTTCATTATTTGGATCCCTATTTGGGCATGAATTTTCATAATGATCCATTTCACCACATTTAAAACACTTAACAGTTTTTATCAGGATTAGTCTTAAGATAATTTTCATTACAATCTCAGGCCATGTGTCCAAACTTACCACATCAAAAACACTTCCTAGTTTTGGTAAAACATTCCCTAGGGTTCTTCTTTCCAAACTTTTCACAATCTAGAAACTGGATTTTCTTACCATCAGATTTCTTTGGTTGATTCTTACCCATCACTTGCCATCTATACCTCTTTTTCTACTTGTTTCAAAAATGCATGTGATCATCCGAAAACTCCATATCTACCCTCTCAGTACATCAGATAAGTTTCTCATAACTTTTGAATTCACGAGAGGCCAACGCCCTTCGATACCTTGGCTTTAGTCCTAAGTAAAAACGGTTGATTTTTATATCAAGATCCAGAATAAGATTTGAAGTATAAATCGACAATTTTGTGAAGTTCAATTTATAAACAGCCACAAAATCATCTTCATTTTTCTTCAATTCAAGGAATTTATTCTCCATCCTAAGTCGCACCACCTTAGGAAAATATTTTTCAAGGAAAAGACTTTTAAATTCATCCGACTCTAAGGAATCAATATCCTCTATATCCCTGATATTATTTACCATTTACCACCACTGATCAGCTTCACCTTGAAAATGATAAATGTCTAGACTTACCTTTTGATTATCTGAACATCCCATAACATTGAATATCTTTTTAAGATCTTTAATCCACCCTTCAGCCACTACTAGTTCAGAAGATCTTTTGAAAATAGGAGGGTGTTATCTCATAAAATGTTCAACTATATTCATGTTCTGTTGTGGTATCTCTAGTCATTCCCTTGCATGGATACCACCACCATTTATTTCCTACATTAGCTGAGTCATTACTGTCACAAACTACTTGGTTCCAATCCCTACCATTCCGGGATTCCGATTCAGAAGGATATCGTTCTGTCGGTGCCTATCCTCTTCATCTTCCCTGTTTATTTTATAGACAACCATTATGAAAAAACATATCTTAGTCGAATCAACGTGTTAATATTTAAATACTATAACATTTCAAATTAATAATATAGGGAAAATCATTTATGGTATTCTATTAACATCATCCTAACCCCTAATGTTATCTAAACCATCCTCTGATACCAACTATAAGTACCCGACCTTATTACATTACATAATATTGAATTTGTTCAAGAAATAAATTCCTTTCGCATTGGGGATCTTTTCAAGTTTATATCTTTAGAGAAAAGGGAGATATAACATTCATAACATTACACATTAATACAAAGTGGATACCATAATAATAGTATTCTTTTCTTCCAAATTATAAAACTTTTCAATTAAAACATGATCTCATTGGAAACTCTTCAAATATTTAAATTGGATTCCTTCTTTGTATTACATATCCTTATAACCTATGAAAACCATATAAAAACTTGAGATGAGAACAAAAATCTCAGTAAGGGATATAAAAATAAGGAAATATCACATTAGTCCATGAATACTTGTAACGTATGAAAACATTTTCAAAGGATATACTTGTCACCCATATATAATTACTTTGTGAAACATGAGATTTCTACAATATCCCCAAAAAACAAAAGAACATAAATAGAACTATAAAGGTATCTTGGGTAATTACTTACATAATTTTTTAACCCTCTCGACTACCATAAAATTTGTAACCCTCACAGCTACCTTACAATTTGTGTAACCATCGCAATTACACTTGGAGTAACCATATAACTGACCACCAACTTAAAAATACCCAATGCATTGGAGGGAGATATACGTCCCACCCTTCATCATAAATAATTCCCATGAACCATAAAATAATAATACAACATGAATAATTTCATAAAAACATTCACTTAGAATTTTTAAAAACTAGAAGTTTAAAAGAGAATTTTATATGAAAATTCACTTAAAAATAACATATAATTGACATGAGAATCAATATAAGTAAAAAGGAATATGTGTATATACTGTAAATACACATAATAAAACATAATATAAACAAATATTCATCACAAAAATTATCTTAAAACCACAAAATTAATGAAGTATAATGTTAACCCCAAGAATGGAAATTGGGTTAAGAATTCTCTTACCTCGGGTTTGTCTTACTTCAAACTTGTTTAAACCTCCTTTATAATGACTAAAAGAGTGTTATTAATATCTTAAAGAAACATATTCATCTTAATAATATCTTATATTATCATCTCATTATATCATTTCACCCTTTAATTATTAGTATTTTGTTCCTTGCATTGTTTTGGGTGCGTTCTTTACATGATTTCCATGATCGGTTCTTGATGGATATTCTTGTCGATTGGAAGTGAAACTCCAGAATTGGAATGGAGTGGTATTTAAATATTAATAGACCCATAAATTATACTGTTTATAATTTTTAATTTTTACATTAGGATGATTCATAAGTTAAAACATTATTGTTATTTATTTTGTCCATTTTGGCGATTCTTTGATCGTAATGAACTCATTTGTTTTATAAATTAATAACGTGTGTATAAAATGATTCCAGAACCTTATATAAGATATAATGAATAAATTATAATTTAGTTAAACCATAAAAATGTTTTCATGAATAGACTTTAAGTAATTAAAATAAATTGAAATCACATCGTCCATGATGTTAGTAATTCGACACATCACAGACGGTGTTTTAATTTCTTGAATAAGTAAAAGAGTAGAAGAAATGTAATGCTGAGTATTCAATAAACTTGATAAAATACAAAATATTTAATATAATAGATCATTCATGCCTCTTGGATAAGGTTATGTGAGGAAATAATAAAGAAAATAAAGGAATCTCGAAATAAAAGAAAAGTTGAGAAATCCCTTACGAAAATTTGGCAGCCTAATGGCGTCGCTTAAAATTTCATAAAAAATTTTGATGAGAGAAAAGAGGTATCTAATAATTCTTACATAATATGGAATGTAATAGGGATATAAAATGACATATCCCAACATTATCCAAATTAAATTAAAAAGAATAACATAAAATGAAAGAAAGGATAGAAAACAAAAGAGGATGTTTACCTCTTGACCTCTTCTCCTGGAGATATTTCTTAAGGCCTTTGGTTTTGGCCTTTTGGTGAGAAAAATAGCTCCATGACTTGGGGAAGAGTCTCAGGAGAATTATTGGTCAGAACACAGTTAAGGTTCAAGGCTTGAGAGGTGTGGGAGGAAGAGGGTAACGAGGGTGGTGTTTATAGTGGAGGAAAGGAGGTATTTTACATTATTTTAATCATTATTATAATATTTTTGATCAAGACTATGAACAGTCTTAATTAATGTGACCAAAAATAGTAATAATGTCATGTAATTTCGAACAAAGTGGGATTACATCACTTATGATGTCATAAATAGTGTATTAACTGATAATTTGAATATACGGTATTTACTGTATTTCACTATTCATCAAAAATTCAAGAATTTTAAAAAAATCCAAAAAATTAATCTTAACTATTTCTCAATGTATAGAATTAAAAAATGAACTCCATTTTTTGAAAATAATTTTCTAAATATTATTAATTCAATTTTTAAATAAAATCATAATTTATTAAAAATAACAACTTTAAAATTATAACTGCATTCATAATGCATTGAAAATTTAACCAAGA
Organism: Viscum album; assembly: GCA_963277665.1. Lineage (NCBI taxonomy): Eukaryota > Viridiplantae > Streptophyta > Magnoliopsida > Santalales > Viscaceae > Viscum > Viscum album. The sequence goes on from OY728129.1 coordinate 945,876,913, forward strand.
TGTCATTATCTTAAATCCTTAAGAAAATAAAATAACAATACAATTTACTATTCATTAGGGTCTTATTACTATTCACATTACTATTCATAAGGGTATGTTACTATTCACCAAATATTAATTTGGTTCCATTAGACTCCAAATAACATAATGAACACAATTTTAGATGACCGTTTTTTGAAATTCAAAACACCGGAGTGTAAAAATTAAGTTTAAAGGCTAGTTATAAATATCTACTTAAAACAAATTTTCATGCATTTCAATTTATTTTTAAAACCTTGTGGTGTTACAAACACACCTAATTATCAAAAAAGGTAACAATTAAATTTATTTTTAAATATTAATTCCTTCACAAGAGATCCTTAGATTTCATACATGGATTTGAATCATTGGAGATTTCATATTTATGTTTATTGATGATAAATGTTTTAAGACCCTGACCTATCTACTTTTGATGTGTTCCCTAGTACCTTTAATTGGTATCAGAGTAATCGTGTGAATGTTTAAGGTAAGTAAAAATTATATTTTCATTAAATTAGTGTAGAGGGCGTCATCAGGGTCCCATCACACCAAATAGATCTTTAACCCGATCACAAAAATACAAGTTGTATCCATTTTAAGTTTTAAATCAGATAAAAACCGATTTTATGGGTAGAATAAAAATTAATAACATATATATATATATATATATATATATATATATTTTAAAGCTAGGTTTCGGTGGCTGGAACTATTCATCCCATGGTTATAATTCAACTAATTGTATAATTACATAAATGGAAGAAATATTTTCAAAATCCTAAGGTCAAAAGGATTAGAGAATTTGAAAAATGAAATAAATAAAAAATAAAAAAGGGTGTTGCTGGTCACATGGTCAGCAAAGAAACAAAGGAAAAAGAAAGACAAGGGGGATACCTAGCCAATAAACCCAAAATAAAAAAGGGTGAAAAGTGGGGGTGACTATGTTGTCCCCTTTGTTTTTTTTGAGCCACCTCATTTATAGGGGAAAATAAAATGAAGACCCACTCCATGCTGGTGTGGGTTATAATATATATATATATATATATATAAAATTTAAAAGGCCGACACATATACCCTTCCCCCTATCTCATTCCTTGCGTAGTGCATGGGGAAGCAGCCTCTCGTTGGACCAGGTTGGGACCTGTCTGGTCCTCTCGGCCCTTTCTGAGACATCTAGGGGCCAAAAATTATAAAAAATTTTAAAAATTTTAATTTTTTTGGGAATGTTTTAAAAAAAATTCATGGATAGGTTGATTAATGTTTTATGAATTAAAATTATATAAAATTATTTTAATTCATTTAAAATTTCCTTGAGATGTTTTTTTTCATATTTAGTTTTTTATGAATTAATTTTGTGTGCTGAATGATCTTGAGCATTGATCGACCAATGTATTTATGGATTTTATTTTATTTAATATATTATTGAAATGCATGCAATGTGTAATAATTTTTTATGGTCTACATATCTTCATTCCCAGAATTATATGTATAATGTTTTTCACATCCATGAGAATTATTTTTCATGTATTTATGAATTACTAAGTATATATATATATATATATATATAATGTATAGGATGATATAAGATGCATACCACACCGAGATGAGATTATTTTCCCGACGAGACTTAGATACATTGGGAAAGGGGTGAAAACAGCGATACGAGTCAGACAAAACTTAGGTATGAAACCCCTAGAGTCACAATTGATCCATTTACACTCAATATATCAGACATTAGTATATTCTCAAGATCATTCATGTTGTTTATTTAATTTATGAATGATTCATTATTATTTTTTGAAAATTCTAGTATACATGATCACATAAAATAGTAAACTAAAATTAATAGATTAATATTTGATGAATGTTTTCTATTTAATTCATTGTTATGTTTTGAGTGTGATCACTTAGTATAAGTATATAAAATAGAGAATGATTTTATTAATTTATAAATAATAGAAATGATCAAAGAAATATTAAGCTGTAACACTTTCAATAATTTGAATTTGAACAAAACTAGGTGTACGAGGTGCTCTTCACTCCTTTTTGAGGGTGCCTCCCACTGCTAGAGAGTTCTTATGAAAGAGATGAACTGAATTAACTAAATATGATAACAAAGAAGTAGTCATATCTATCTTGTGGCTATTTTAGAGGTGAAATGTTGAGTAAATCAAGGTTATTCTTATTAAAATCTGATACTTCACTGAATAGTTCAAGGAGCCATGAGTCAATGTGGTTGTCGAGTCAAAATTAGACCTTGAAACTCTCCTAGTAGTGGTATGCCATAACAAGAACTATGAGGAGAGGTTTCAAGGACCCTTTCCACTAAAATACTATAATGACTGATTATTCTAAATCTAATAGCGAGAGACACAAGGGTTTGATAAAATAGTCAGAAACATATACTAAAATACTTCATGTTTGATTTTGGGAGTTTTTGGATGGTTATGTATAGGGAATATAGTTTGGTGTTCACTTTTTAGGAGAAACCGGGTAACATCCTGAGCGTGAGGAGGTTTCTAGTTATTTTTCTAAAGATCACAATTGTATGACATGGTTAGTGCATGGTTTTGAGGAAACTATGAAGATTATAGGCTGAATTTCGTGTCTTGGTTTGGACTTGGGGGTTGATGTTTGGTTTGATCATGGTTGTAGACAAACTTTTATATTCCAAGACAGTTCCAATTTACATGGTTGGTACATAGTTTAGTAAACTGTGTGGTCTAATTGTGTGAAGGGGTGATGCTTGGATAACACCAACTGCACAATTGGAGCACTGTTTCAAAAACCGTACAACCAAAATTTATGGTTCATTAATAGTGTTTTTTACCATTTTATCCCCTTAAAAAATTAAAAAGGGGAGACCCATTTATTCTCCCTTGTGCATGAATAGACCAGGAGGGTGATCCCCCTTCCCCCACTTGTTTCTCTTTAATTTGGGGTGGATTTAGTTTCATTTTATGATGATTCTTGGTATGTTCCTCCCTCTTTTGTCCTCCATCCTTCATTTATTTCTATAATTTATGATTTCAATTTTCTCTCAGTTAGGGTTCATGGATGATTCCAATAGAGTATGGTGGAATCATTCAATTATGATGGGGATTTCACTCTACTGAGCAAGAGGACATCCCATGACGTTGACTGTACACGATTACTTGATATTTCATTGAAGTTATGTTACACTGATGATTTTTTAATGTTTTTGGTTTTACTAAATTAGTATTTTAATCAGTGATACATGTTATATATTTTTCTCAGTATAGGATTGAGGGTGTTCCATGAACCCTTTGGGTATGATCGGCGGTGGTTCTAATATAGTGGGAGCAATGTTTAGATTTAGATGATTATACCTAATTGATTTAAATTAATAAAACTATAAAATTATTTTAAATGAATTGAATAATTAATTATAAATTTTTTATAATTAATTATTTTATGTCTTGAATTGAGTTGGCACCTTAGGCTATTGAGCATTGAGTAATTGGATGTGGTTGAACATGGAAATATTTTCCAGGTCTTTCTTTAAAAAAGAGAAATGGATTCGTATAAGGTACTTGGTACCTTGTACATGCCCAAAAATAATTTCATTTATTAATTTATGCCTGAAATGTGACATATGGTCCCTTAAATAAGTGAATTGACCTATATTAATTAATTTTTTATTTATAATGAAGTGTTTTGATTAATTGAATAAAGTTATAAGGCTATAAGGATCCTTGAGCACTAGCTTGATTACCTCGACCTCCAATATTGAGGCATAAGTTATTTTTGTCTTCCATGAGACACTAGTCATAAAGGGGTGTTATTTAAATTAAATTAATGATATGTAGTGACCCTATTATTAGGTGACCTTAGATATCTCCCAGTAGAGGTGAGTGATGAGTTGAGATGGACAACCTATGAGCTGACCATATCAGAACCTTGAGGTGCCTTAAAGCCTTTGAGCTAATAAAATGACCTTGGGGTGAGTGTTCCTCATATACCAAGATAGTGAATACCTAGGTGGGTAGACCCTAAGTAGATGTATGGATAGGTAGGGTGTTCAGACCGACCTATAGTGACTTGAAAAGGGAATGATGTTAAGGTCATCTCGCTTGTGGGACTTTCCTAGGAGGTCAGTGAGGCCTTAATGAGATTCTAATGATCTCGAGGGGGTGCTATTCTCTCTAATTGATAGATCCTGACCAAGGGATGATTTTGAGGTTGAGGGAACCTTATGAGGTTTCCTGGCTATGGAAATTCTTAGGGGACCCCAGTGGGTAGCCTAGTGAAATGTTAACTATAGTGAGAGGGTGTATACATGAAATATGTAGTGATGGTTGTAGGTGTCCCCTTCAAACCCAAAGAGGCACTATGCCTATTATGGTTGTGATTATGGGAGGCCATGCACTATAGAGGCTGAATTTTTTCATGCGAGACTATATTGAGTTGATGGTCATCCTTTATTAGTTGTTACAGGGGGAAATACATCCCTTTGATATGTATTTACATAAATATTTGGATTCCTTGGACACACTCCTTGGATCTGTGGGTAGGGGATGAGACCCCAACATGGATTTGGGTACTATGTACTATCTTGAATGGGATTTGGCCATTGAGTCTGTATATCGAGTGGTTTAGACCTCAAGTGTTTATCTTCTGTATACCAGGTGGTTCAGCCCCATTATGTTAATCGTTCATATATTGGGTGGGTTAACCCATATGTGTTTATCTTTGTATACTAGGGTGTGTCATCCCCCATGAGCTTATATTATGTATAATAGGGTTGTTCATCCCCTCAAGTTTTTATACCATGTATACTAGTGTGTTCCAGGACCCCAGGTGGTTATCTTCTATATATTGGGGCGAGTTAAACACTGAGTGATTACATTGGTTGGAAGGATTAAAAGATGTGATTAGAGACACTCCAAAACCGGAAAAAGTAGGTATGTTATTGGATACTGGTACAAGGGTAGGAAATAGTCCCCCCGTGTGATTACATTGTTAGGAATGATTACATGACATGGTCATACACATTCATACACTAGATGAAGTAGGTAATACCGATCTCAGGTGCCATCGTGGAACCCAAGGGCTGAAAATGATTTATTTATTTATGTTTAGAAAATTAGTTATTTATTTGAGCATGTCACATTCACATACACTGCATTACTAGTTTTTATGATACCACATTGGTGGTTTCCTACTTAGTTTTAATCATACCCTTCTTAGGCATCCATGATACTTGGGTACCTAAGATAACATTACTTTTCTAAGTTCAGGTAGGGAGGATGCCCGAAGTTGCATGGTTGAGCAGGATAGATCATGTAAGAATGGATATTGGGATGCATTAATGCTTAGGAATTTAGTAGATTTATAATCCCAAACTTTTTACATATGTTGAATTTTCCCTCTATATAAATAATTTTTTTCATATTTTGGAATATATTATAGTTTATAAACATGAAACACATAATTATTTATTTCTTTAATTGAGAACATTACATTTATAAAATAAATATAAATATAAAATGAAAAATATTTCAATAAGATAGTAAACACAAAAAAAAAATAAAACAAGTAAAACTAGAAAATGTGGATCACATTGATCTTATAGAATCATCACATTAATGAACAACATTATAAAAAAGCTATAGAATATTAGTAATCCAATGAACATTTTAGAAATGAAAAATATAGAACCTTTAGATAAATCAAGGTGAATGATGAATGAAGGAATTAAATGGTATTTATAGGAAGTAATTTTAATTTTGGAATATTAATATGACTGTTGGAATAATAACATGACTATTAGGAATAATAATTTGATAGTTAAGAATAGTAACATGACCATTATCATAGTAAATTGACCTAAAAATATTAATATGTTATATTAAATAATCTTTAACTTGATTAATTTAATCAAATATAAATATAAAAAATACATAAAATAATATACATATAAAAAACTCAAAGAAACTATAATCACATTTTAAATAAATTGTATTTTAATTTATTTCAGAAAAAACATAATTTTTATGTTAATAATTAAAATTACATATGTTAAAAAATTATTTTGATAAAATGAATTTCATTTTTTAATCAAAACATTGAATTTTTCTAATGGTAATCTTTTTTTGGTTATTTTTAGGAAGACAACAGTTTTTAGGTAAATAGTAAAAATACTATTTTTACATAATAAATATGCTTTAAATTATTCCATTCATGATGTAATAATAACATAACCAATTTTATAATTTTAGTTTTGACCAAAAAAAATGTTTAATAAGTTAAATAATCCATGAAATTCAAATTAAAAACCTAATTAGTATTTTTCAAAGTCTAAAGTATTTTATAATTTTTTATTTTTTCACTTTTATTTTTAATAAACTATTGGATTCAGTTTATAAATGGGTTTAAAGACTTAAAAACATATATTTTTAATAAAATATAATTCATAATGTTAAAATAAAACTATTATAATTTTTATCTTTTAAATTATATTTTATTCAATATTTTATCAAAAAAACACTCTTCCCATCAAGTATAAATACCCCCTCTCTATCCCCTTAGAAAACCACTTCACTTCCACTTACCAAAGACAAATCTCTTCCCAATTACTATCTATTAACCCCTTAGAATCTTTAGTTTCATCCTGTTGTCATAGGACTCCAAGATGTCAAGGATTTAAGATCCTTAGAAAAAGAACAACACAAAAGAGGTAAAATTCATTTTTCTTTTCTCTTTCTTTCTTCCTCTTCTATTCCTCAATAATTATGTTACTTTATATCCCAAACCTCCTAAATTAATTAATTAGTATGTTAAAAATATATTAATGATATTAAACCACTATAATGATTGATTTTCAACACATATATATATATATATATATGTTACAAATCTCCCACTTCCCCTTTGGACAATGTTCCATTAATAGTTGGTTAACCGCCAATGGAGATGATTCTTATTTACTTATTATCACAACCATTATGGATGATTATAATAAATTATTTATATAAACTAAAGGTATAAATATATTTATTTCTAATATTATGGAATTAATCTTATTAATGAATATGTAAAAATAAATCAAAATCATTAAATCAAAGCAATACAAGATATATTAAGGAAAATATAATATCAAAGCATTTCATATCTAAGAAAGGGAACTCAGATATAAAATCCAATGATTATAATTTATCAATATTGAAAAAATTATTAAAATTAATTTATGGTTTAATATTTTAAGAAACCAAAATTCATTATTCAGGAGGCGGGAAAGTGAAAAAAATAAATTAGGATCTAAGATAAGGGGAATCTTGAACCCAACTCTTTCCTTTTGGGTTACCTTCTCTTTCTCTTTATTTTTAGTATATATTCTTCTCTAATGTCATAAAAATTTAATTTCAACATTATTTATATTTTATTTATAGGGATATTCATGTTTATACCTTTCCAAAATTATTTCTAATCCTTCATCAGTACTAATTTTATAAAATTATCATTGAATTTTCTTGAACTATCACTTATCTAATCAAGAATGATGATCTTTTATGTAAAAAAATTGTAATGGTACATGCCTTCCTAGCATGTTACTTTTTCATATTTGGAAATTGTAGGTGTTTGGAGGAGGATCAAGGAGGTTCGGCATAGGTTGAAGTTGTAATTGAATTGCAGCGGGCCTTTTACACCATAAAAGAGGGGTTTATGACAAAAATTGGTGGTTTATGACTTGTGTTGATAGTCATTTATTACTTGTACATGGAAGTAGGTTTTTTTTTTTGAAAAAGTGAATTATTCCACAAGATAATTATTTACTATGTAAATAAATTAATCCATAGAAACCATGTTTTTTGGCAGAAGTTGAGGTTTCGAAGGTTTTACCACCAAAAGTTTGGTTTTACTTTATGAGTTTTCAGAGCCATAGAATTTATGCCATAAATGTGGGGTTTACATAATAATTAAGGTGACTTATATGCTATTTATATATCTTTATCATCTAATTTTATCCTTATTCAGACAATCATCTCTATCTCATTTTGGGTGAACACTTGATGATTTTCATAGATCTTCCCCCCCTTTCCTTCTGCTTCAATCTCTGGGTACCAATGATCAAGTTCTGATGATCTGTGGTATATTATTATCACATTACCACTTTCTTCATTTCATTCTTCGTTTAGGGATCCACTATGGTGTTGTAGTTTCAGTTCATGGAAAAATTGGGTTGCATTTTGATTTCTGTTGATGTGGTACAGGTTGATTCATCATTTTTATTACAGTTGTAGGTTGCGGGCTATTTTTTCTTCACCCCATGGTGAAGATCAAGACCAAAAATCTTCTTTGATGTAGGGGATCTCTATTACCACTCTTTTTAAATTCTATGTGTGGTATATCCATGATTTTCATTTCATTTGGGTGTATAGTAAGAGTTTAGATAATAGAGAAAATTAATTAGAAACTTAAAATTGGTGGGTATGGGGAGATATCACATGTTTTTACTACTTTGATATTGTTGATGATGATATTATGACATGTTATTCACTTTATAAAAACAATAGCTAGTGGTAGCCTTGTTTTTTACTATATATGATATGATGTGATGGACCGTTGTTGTTTTAATTCACCCTGTATAAAAGGCTAAGAATATAAATTTTTACAATGAATTGGATTCCAAAGAAATCTTGTTTGTGTGATAATACCCACGCTAAATAAATAATTAATGAAATGGGATACCTTTAATAATTTTTGTAATATGATGTGTGTTTCTATTGTGTGTGCTTGTGATGGTTGCATTTCCCTTCTAGTTTGAGCTGTTGTGTAGTGATGAAGGTGACTGGATGGGTTGTTTGATTTGTGGGAATGTTATGTGGTGGTTGTTTGGAATGTATGTGATATGGGAAATTGCAATGCTGTTGTGGTGGGTAGTGGTGTGATTCGCAGTGGAGATTATGTGTGGTGATGTTGTTCTATGTGGCAGCATTGTGAAATGATATTATGGTATGTGATGTGGTGCACAGTGGTTGTGATGAATAGTGGTTGTGATGTGCAATAGTTGTGGTGCATAATGGTTGTGGTTGTATGGTGGTTATGATATTTAGTTGATGTGGTGAGATGACTAGTCGATGTGGCACGATGATAATGGTGGATACGTGGTGTTGTGGTGATGGTTGTGTGAGATGTGTGAGTTTTGGCATGGCGTGGTTACGTTAGTTTCCTTGTCTTCCATGAAATAAATTATGATGTTGAAATGAAATAACTTGGGTTGGTAATTGAATATAATTGGTTTGAAATTGATATGTGACAATTGAATAAATGAAAAGATATGTAAATATGAAATGTGATGGCTAAATAAATGAAATATAGTGGAACTTATTATATCTGGAAAGTGGTGAAACCTATAATTGAATGTGGGAAATATGTGTGGATGTGTGTGGTGGTGGTGCGGTATATTTCATATAGTGGTGGAAGCGATTGTGAGAGTAGAAATGAAGTGTAATGGCAGTGATGTGGTGTTCACTAGTGCAATTGATATGAACCCATAGGTTGGGTAATGTGTTCTATCTATATATCATGAATGCTTATGTTATTTATTTACACACCCCACCAGAGTTAGATAACCTTACCAACACCCAGTATTTCTGGGTTCTAGGAGTTTTCCCCAACATCTAAGATGGTGGGGATACAGATGCCTGACTAATGCATATTCCCCATTATTCCTTCAGTAATGATGGCCCATGTGTCTACAGGTGAAACGTTCAATGATGGCTGGATCCACACCATCTCTAGTTATCCTAAAAAATTGGAATGCCCCGTCCAGTTTTTCAAAATAAGTTCCAGTGGAACATTCACTATTCCCTTGGAATAATAAGAAGTTCTAGTAGAATAGTAGAATCTTCCCATAGAACTTGGCCTAAAAAATTATAATGAATAGTCTAGTTTTTTAGAGTAACTGGGGATGATAAATCTGAGTGATGACCCATGTGTCTTAAAATGATATGTGGTTTTTGTGGCTGTGATGAGACATGATGTGTGGGACCAAATTTCTATGGGAAAGACATGATGTTATGATTACTAATACTATCACTGTATATTAGACCTTGAGAGGGTGGGATAGGTAGGGATGCATCCTGACCCACATCATAGATGGTTGTGATGTGATGTGATGCTATGTGATGCTATGTGATGTGATGTGATGTGGTCTTCATAGAAGGGATGAGAGTATTATAGTTTTGAAGTTGGAGTGTGAGAGGAGAAAATTAGTGGGGAATAGGTAGCAGGGATCCTTTCTTTGTTATGATATCAATTCTATATTTATATATTGGATGTATGAATTAGTGACCAAGCCACGGTGAGGCAGATATTGGTTAGTTAACCCACTAGGCGCTTGTTAGTTCTACTATTTGTTTATAATCACATTTTCATGCTCTTTTCACATGTGCATTTGAGACCTTGGTTATTTCCCTAAAAATTATACATGTTATGATTACCCCAGTTATATAAAATGTTTTTCAGGTTTCTAGGAGTACCTTGAGGATTGAGCTGGACATTACTAGCTTGGTTCGGAGCTGTTGCTGAGTTTTTTTCTGTAGACTTATCTTTTGGTATATATTGGAGAATTTTATATATATCAACTCTAATTTACTCATGCATTATAGGATGGATTTGAGTTTGTTTTAGTTTATCTTCTATAGTTTTTGGGTCTTTATCCTATCTCCCGATCTTGTTTTGTTTATAGAGGGTAATTCTCCCCATATGTGATATTTTTACATCCTCGGTACTTGTCTCTAATCTGGGGCCTATTGGAGGAAGTACATGGGGGTAATTATCACTCATTCATTATTACTATATGTTTAGAGGGAGGGGTCCATGAAAGAGTGGTATCAAAGCTTTTGGCTAAGATATAGAGTGGATTTTGGAGATATGCATTGTGAGAATTGCATGGGTTGGTAGGGAATCCATTCTAGTTGACCATGATGTGCGACATGGGCCAAGGAGACTAGTTAGGACATGTATCCCCCAAACGATTAGGTGCAAATACTTTGAGATTATTTAATGAACAAGTTAGGTGGACTTATTTATAGGGTAGAGACTGAGGAGAGGTATATGAATCATGATTGATTGTGTTCATGTTTGAATTGGAATATTGTGGGGAATAAAATTAAATAAATAAATATTTGTTTTAAAATTCCATGCTACCGAGCTTAGGTTTTATCTTTTCTTTTCAGGAATGGATCCTGGTCATCATTATTGAGTAACTTAGTAAAATTAGGTTCAGTAGCCTGATCCAGTTGATCGATGTAGAGTTGATCCGACAGAGGAGGAAGAAGTTTGGAAGCGGGATTTTCATTCCTTATAGTGGTAGAGTTTGGGAATTTATGAGGGGAGTATCTCAAATATAGAGAGATTATTGGAGGATCTCAATATCTCTTCTTGTTTGATTTGAGCACAGGATGAATTTTGAGTTTTTTAAGTATTTAGAAACTAATGAGGATTTGCATGTTAGTGGTGGACACTGTTTCTTGGTGATCGTAAGGTGGGAGATGTGTTATGGAGAAAATTTTAGAGGTATTTCTATTCAGAGTTCCTTTCATTGATGATGAAGACTACAAAGCGGTAGGAGTTAATCTCTCATTAGTAGGGGAGCATTAGTGTGCAGGAGACTGGGACCAGGTTCAAGGACCTTTTTCACTTTTCCCTATATATTTTTCTAGATGAAGAGTCCAGAGTACAAAATATGAGGAAGCTTTGCGCCTAGTTATTAGGTATGAAGTCACCCCATTTACACTCCCTACGTACCTGGATTTACAAAAAAGGTTGAGGTTATAGAGTGAATATTTTCTCTTAGATTTGATCCTCGAGAGGGAGACCAAGAGGGAATCTTGAGGAGTGGAACTTCATGTAGTGGGTCATGGGTGTTTAGGTAGTTAGGATTTCATCCAGTGAAGAACCAACCATAATAGGTGTCTTCTCGTCCTTTTGTTGAAGGTGGATCCTGAACACTTGGAAAAGGCCTTCTTTTTTCATGCTTTACCTGTGCGGGACATGAGAACTTCTAGGATTAGTACGCGATTACCTAGGGAGGTTAATATCAGGTCATTGTTTAGGCCCCTTTTCAAAAGCATCAATAGTTTCCTCTGAGGTAGTTTCAGTGGTAGGGACCGCTGACTCTAGTTAAATAGCCAAGAGTATATGGTGTTGGAAAAGGGAAACCTCATGACAATATCTTTCCATAGGGACCTAGTCTAGAGCATTGCCATGGAGGCTGAAAGAAGAGGCTTATAAGCTATGTGTTCTTAGATTCACATGTTATAGCTAACCATTCCAATATATCCAGGAGTTATCTAATGTACGAATCAATTTATCTTCTACCATTGTGTTTTTTTTATTTTGGATCCATATAATACTTTGTTTCTCTTTATTTGAACCATATGGAGGGATTGGATATGGAGATACTTCTAGTTCCCCTGGTGTTATTTACACTATTTATAGGTAAGGATTCATTGTTTGATAAATGTCGAGTATGTATATTAGCAATAGGGAAGAACCACTCTTTCATGGGAAAGAGATATTTGGAGTCCCAACAATTAATTATGGGGGGTTAAATGTTATTTAAAATTCATCACATCAATTTTACCATTTTATATCTTTCATAGGAACTTCCAATGGCTCCCACATCCCTAACTGGGTACATACATTCTTTCCAAAGATAGATAGTCATTTGGGGTTTCATACCCAATGATGCTTAAGAACTCACATTGGCTGAGAGGGTGGCCGATCGGGCTCATCACATCCATTTGGGGGGAATTTTTACTTACTCGAATATTCTCTTATAGACTTAATATATGTTTATGGATCTATTTCTAATCCCAATATGAGTCCGGTTACCCCAAAAAAATGACGAAGTGTTGAATACCTCCATGTGTAAACATGATTCTATTAATGAATCCATCTATATGAATTCAAGGTCCTTCATCCATTTCCCATTAATGGGAAGCTTCTTATATTCTGAATCCATATAACCAAGCACTCTAGATTTTTTACTTCCATCTAGGAAGGCATTTGATATCTCGAGGAAGTGATTTAACCTATATGAGGATGTATCTTGTTTATGACAGGAATCAAAACCAATTTAGTTAATTGAAACTATGAAGTTTAACATCATTTAGAAATGATATATATGAGGGTACTTAAGCACCAGGTATTGATATTTCACCTTATAAATGTGTCCTATGTATCCTACTTATGACAGGAATCAGCGTCATCATAGTTCGATTGTGCCCTTGGGACTTACCCCGAGGTGGATGCCCCTATATGGGGGTAGTTATATCATTACACTAATAAGGTCTTACATAATGATTTTCCCAAGATAGTGGATATTCATTATGTAAATGATATGATCATGGAAAATCCATAAGATCATGTGATCCATGCTCAATGTGAGAAACACGGGGTAATAAGTAATCAATATCACCGCATATGGATACAGAACTTATGTGCTAGGGAAACCCTTATGGGGTGTTTGATAAAGATCTTGAGCCTTAGGATGGCATCCTACATATCCTAGTTATGGTGGGAATTAGAGTAATCCTAGTTCAGTTGACTTCTCAATACAATGATGGATGATTAATAATGGTGTGCATGTTAGAGGTTTGGGTCCCACAGATTTGAATGATGAGGACATGGAGGGTATTACATTGAGGTGGATGTCTACTGGAGCTCAGGTCTTAGAAAAGCATCCTACATATCCTGTTTAGATTGAAATTAGAGTTCTCATATTTTAGTTGGTTGGGTGCCCGAATATGTCCATTGGAAAAGTTTATCATGTCCCAATACATCTACATGACATGTACTCATTTCTTAACAGTGATATCCTAATTTCTTTCCTGACATGTATGGGGTGTCTATATTCAAGTTTGAGGATATCCTAACATGTCTAGGTTTCCTAGAGGACATGTCTAAATACAATAGAACGATCAAACTAACTTGTTCAAAGTACATCGCATGATCTAAATGAAATATCTGGAGGACATCACATGATCAAGGATGACATGTATAGAGGACATCGCATGATCAAGATGTCTTTTCTGGAGGACATCGCATGATCTAGGCTAACATTTCTGGAGGGTGTCTCACTACCTTGATGACATGTCAGGAGGAAATTTCATGATCAAGCTATCTTTTATGAAGGACATCCCATGATCAATTATGACATGTCTAGGGGGTGTTATACGACCTAGATAACATGTTTGGAGGACATCGCTTGATCTGGATGAATTGTCCGAAGGACATCGTGAGACCTGATTGACTTTTCTAGAGGACATTGCATGATCTGGATGAATTTTTTATAGGAAATCAAGAGACCTGGATGACTTGTCGAATGGGATACACGATACTTGGGTGATATGCGCTAATACCACTTTATGACTTAGGAAACATGTTTGGAGGGCATCATAAGATTTGGATATAAATCTTAGATGACTTCTCAAGACTCGGGTGGCATGCCTGTAGGCTGTCTCACAACTTTTTTAACATGTACAAGGGACATCACATGATCCAAATCGTATGTAAAGTGGTGTCACATGACTTGGGTGACATGACCTGGTGTTGTCTCATGATTTGGGTAGGTCATGTGAAGTGCATAAAGATTATCATATCTATCTTCACACAAGTCTCTCATATTTTTTTATTTCTTTTCTAGTCTTTATTTCATAGGTACCTCAAGGTTTGTTAATAATTAGATTATTTTAGGTTTTGCATGACCCAGTTGACATGAGGGACCCCCTATAATAACCTGGATGATGTGCTATAAGTCCTTCACGTGATCTATAAAGTGATCATACAAAGAAAATATTCATGTAATGTGAACCCTTAGGTCATTCGATAGATTTTTCTTGGCATAATACCTTTTCGATCATGTGATTTACTACACCAAGAATTTCACTCCTACACTCCTTATAGAAATCATCGTCATGTGTGTTATTTGTCAAGCTTGGATATCATTTGGGGAGGAATTCCATGTCTAGCACCACAAAAATCTTATCCATTTAATCATTCATTATTTCACAAGAATTTTCCACATCATTCCATTACTAATACACAAATTAGTTAAACATTTCAAAGGCCATTAGTTAACTCAACAATTAACTAAGCACATAATCCATTAATTAATCAATCAACACAATTATATTTCTATAATTAATTCATCAAAATTAATTATCCATATCAAATATCAACATGTCATAATTAATTCTCACAATTAATTATCTTTGATCACGTCATGGAACATAATTAATTCTCATAATTAATTATCTTTAATCAAAATCATGAACCATAATTAATTCTCCCAATTAATTATCTTTGGTCAACATCATGACACATAATTAATTCTCATGATTAATTATCTTTCACACCATCAATTCAATATCTCAATTACAATATCTCAACCCATAAAAAATATCCAAAATATCTATTTGGGAAAACCCCTTCATTTGTTCCATGATTCAATTATCAATTAATCACCGAGGCAACCTCAATTCAATTCCAATTTCCTAATTACTCTAATTTAGAAAATAATTTATCAAGGGAATATAGAAAATCATAAACTCACATTCACATATCAAAATCACGACTATGAGAGTTTTATTTAGACCACCTACCTTGGTTTATTGACGGAAGTTAGCCCAACGAAAATCCCCAAAATCCAAGCAGCACAACATCATCAATCAAGCTTCGGATCTAAACCCCTAAACCAAAATTAAGATCAATGGCAATCAAGATCTTCCAAATCTAGATCTAGATCCACAATCCAAGATCTAGATCTCAACCCTTAGGTTTAGATCCATGAAAATGGGGGATATATTCCATGAAAATATCTAGAAAAGATAAGGGGAAGAATGGGAGAAGCAATGGGATGAAATCCACTTACTGAGAGGACAGAGGATCTTTGATATAGGATTTCAGTCACAAAGAAAGGTGTTCAGATCACCTTGGTATCCCTTTGAAAGTCTTTGGGAACACCTAGAATTTTTCAAGCCCGAGCCTAGGTCAAATTAGAGAGGTTTTAGGGGTTTAGGTGGTTTTAAAACCAATTTTCAGAATAAACTAGTCTGCTCCCACGGTTTCACCTAGGAGTCTGCACGGTTAGACCAAATTGTGCACCAACCATGCGATCTTCCACTTCCTGCATGAATTGATGGCACACAGTTAGGAAAACCATGTTCCAATTATGCCAAATTCCATTTTCTACACAGTTATCTTGTGCACGGTTTGGCCAAACCATGCACAAACCATGCACAACCCCTGTCTTCCAAAATCTGTAAAAACTTCATCCAAACACACCCTAGTTCATACCCCAACCCAAAGGTGCTTAATAAAAACAAAAAAAGTACCTAAAAACTTGCCTATGATTTCTCCATAAAAGGAAGAGATCTTATAATATTCCCACCTTATAACAGCTTGTTCTTGAGATGCACTCCCGAAATTTTCTAAGATTTCGAACCAAAAATATTAGGCCATTGAGCCCCCATGTCTGATTCATGTTCCCAAGTTTCCTCTTAAAAATTTCAATGTTTCCATAACACATGAAATAGTGGCACAATCTTTCCCCATAATAGTTTATCTATACAACCTAACAAATGTATTAGATTCTCCTCAAAGGACGCATCTATCTAGAGGCCATCCTCTTCCACATCAATCACATGGAAAGGGTCAGGGTGATACTTCTGTAGTTGTGACACATATAAAACATCATGCATAGTGCTGAATTTTTATTGAAGTGCTAATCGGTACACCACTAGACTGATTCTCTCCATCACCTCAAAAAGTCCCACAAACCTGGGTGCTAACTTACCCAACCTCTATATCCCGTGGTGACCCAATCTAGGTGACACCTGAAGAAATACACAATCAACCTCTGTAAACTCTAGGGTCCATCTCCTTCTATCAGTATACGACTTTTTCCTACTATGAAGCATAACTATATGTTTCCGAATCAACTGTAGCAGCTCTGATGTCTCCTGAATGAGACTTGGTCCCAACAGATCTGACTCACCCACCTATAACCAACATAGTTGTGATCTACAAGGTCTTCCATAAAGTGCCTCATATGGTTCCATCTATATTTGTTTCCCAACAACTATTGTTATAGGTGAAATCCACTAAAGCCAAGTGCTTCTCCCAAGATCCACCAAATTCAAGAACACATGCACACAATATATCTTCTAACACCTGCATAGTATACTTCGACTGCCCATCTGTTTGTGGGTGGAAGGCTGTACTTAACATAACCTGTGTACCAAGCCCCTTCTGTAATCACTACCAAAAGCGTGAAGTAAAGTGAGAATCATGATACGAAACTATAGTCCATGGCACCCCATGAAAACGAACTACATATCTTACGTACAGTTCTCCCAACTACTCTACTATAAAGGTTTCCCTAATAGGAAAGAAGTTTGATACCTTTGTTAGTTGATCCACAACAACCCAAATCACATCATTCTTCCTAAGAGGCTTTGTAATTCCTACCACAAAATCCATAGCCATGTCATCCCACTTCTATTCCAGAATATGTAACGGATGCAATTGGCCTCTAAGTCGTTGATGCTCTGCCTTCACTTATTGAAAGGTGAAACATATAGTTACGAACCTTTATATCTCCTTTTTTATGCCTGGTCACCAAAACTTTCATCATAGGTCATGGTATATTTTGGTCACCCTAGGATGTACCACCCACCTTAAAGCATAAAATTCTCTCATAAGTTCCTCTCGCATACTCTTAGGCACAACAACCCAATTTTTTACATAGATGATCTCATATACATCTATTATCCAGTATGAGGGTGTCTCTTCACCTTAAAGGATTTACCTTAAGGCTAAACACTATAGATCCTCATAATTCCTGTTCCTGATCTGTCTCAAGAGTGTTGAACCCACTGCTACAGAAACCAGAGTCATCCTCTCCAGACTCTCCTGAATTACCACATGCATTTCCACCAGTAAATTCATCATCTTCCACTCTGCACTCAACTCATGTACTATCTGGTTCTGGTTTTTCCTACACAAGGCCTCATCCACACTATTCCCCTTTCCAGGTGTATATGATAGTTTCAAAATCAAAGGACATCATATACTCCACCCATCTTCACTGTTGAAGATTCAAGTCACGTTGTAAAAAGATATACTTCAATATTTTTTGATCCATAAAAATTGTACACTTTTCACCCAAGAGATTGTGTTTCCAACACTTAAGATCATAAACCACCGCTTCCAACTCAAGGGCATGCATAGGGAAATTCCTTTCATGTGGCCTCAACTACCAAGATCCATAAGCAATGACTTGATCCCCTTGCATCAACACAATGCTGAGTTCGATACCAGAAGCATCAAAATACACCGTGTACTCCTCACCTGACTCAGGTAGGATCAAAATTGGTTCCAATGTCAAGTGCTTCTTTAAAATTTGGAAATAATTCTCTCTTGATTCTTTCTAACAAAACATTAACCCATTCTTTTCCAATCCTGTAAGAGGTGCTTCCAATCAGGAAAAGTCTTGGATGAACCTCCTCTAATAACTATATAATCCCAAAAAGCTTTGGATATCAAAAATGTTCTTGGGATGCTCCCAAGAAATCACTACCTACACTTTTTCTAGGTCCACTGCCACACCTTCTTACAAGATGATGTTCCCCAAAAAGTGTACCTTGTCAATACAAAGCTGACATTTATATAGCTTGGAGTATAGTCGCTTCTCTCTTAGTGTACAAAAGACGATGTCAAGATGTTGGTCATGATCATCATGAGTCTTAGAGTACAACAATATGTCTTCCAAAAAACCACCACAAACTGATCTAAGTATGGATGAAAGATCATGTTCATCAAATCCATAAACACCGTTGGATCATTTTTCAACCCAAACGACATTACGAAAAACTAAAAAAGGCAATAACTACCTCTGAAACCAGTTCTTAGTATATCAGAAGTCCAAACTCTTACCTGATGATACCTTGATCTTAGATCGATCTTTGAGAACACACAAGCCCCCTTCAGTTGGTCAAAAAGATCATAAATATGTAGAAGAGGATATCAGTTCTTCACGGTCATTTTATTAAAATTTTGGTAATCGAAACACAAGTGTAAACTTCCGCCAGCCTTCTTTGCAAACAAAACAGGTGGTCTCTAAGGTGATGTACTTGGATAGATAAACCCTTTATACTCCAACTCCTTCAAATACATTTTTAGCTCTTGAAGATCAGTCAGTTCCATTCTGTAAGGTGAAATAGATACCGACTCAACCCCCAGAATGAGCTCAATAGTGAATTCCACATCTCTCTTAGGTGGAAACCTTGAAAATTATTTGGTAAAGACATCCTGAAATAGTTCTCCTACCGGTGGAAGGACATATTTACTATAACTAACATCATCCATAAAAAGACCAACAACTTGGGATGTGATCTCTCCTAGTTGCTATGTAATTAGCCTAGCTCGGCCTACATGGATATCCAATTCTTCATGATGAACATACTAGTCACCCTCAGGAGATACAAAGGTCACTCTTCTATGGTAACAATATATGTGGACTCAGTATGCGACTAGCCAGTCCATACCCATAATCAGGTTAAATCCCGATATATCAAGGACATAAATATCCCAAAGAAAATGATAATCTTTTATTTCTAGAGAACATCCCTTGAAAAAAATATATCCCCATTTCATGTCCCCAACAGTGTATCGATATTCATCATCCCACTTATAGACTCCACCTCCGGTCTCAATACATTAAAAATATTTGTAGATATAAAGGTATGAGAGGCACTAGTATCAAACAAGGAACTAGATAAAGTAGAATCAACTAGAATAGTACCTCTCACTGTTGATGGAACATCCACACTCTCCACAAGTGTAGGTTGCACTTCGTGTAACTGTACTACCCCTATCCCTTTTGATGTTGTCGAACTTCCATGAGTAGCACCACTCTGATGATATGGGTGCTCATACCTTGAAGTACCACATCCACCACCTCTAGCGCCTCTCCCAACAAAATTCCAACTGCTAGAACTACATGGTGTAGAAGACCCCCTTCCTACACTCTGACTCTGAGCACCTGCTCCCTTAGCAACAACCTACCACTGATTCCTGCAGAACTTCTATAGGTGTACCATCTTTCCAAAAAATCTTCACTCCACTGGTGGTCTAAGAAAATGTGTGTGATAGTGTCCCTGCCTACCGCACTGGTGGAAAAGTACATGAGTAAGGTCCGGTGCAACTGTTCCTCATGAATGTCCACCTTGCTTCCCAATATCCTGACTAAGGTTCTCGTAACGACACTTGCTGCGCTTAGAAGGAAAAATCTCTAATCGTCTACCCACCTTTCTATTACTGGAAGCCTTATTTAGGTTCCCCTATGTAATGAGAGCTTGCTTAACCTCTTCTGAGAATTTATTCAGTCTAAAGATATTCACATGGGACTTAATTTTACACTTAAGCCCATCCTGAAATTGTTTTGCTGGAGAATACTCTTTTGCCACAAAAGATGGAGAAAAATGCTATAAATATGTGAAAAATTTAGCATATTACATTATGGATATGCTTACTTGGGTCATATTCATAAACTATTAAGCCTTATCTTGTCTTAGCGTGTCTGGTTAGAAGTGTTCCAAGAACTTCTCCAGAAAATCCTTCCATAACATATCATCAGCCTGTCCAGATCATACCTAAATGTCCCACTAATGTTGTGATGACCTCATTAACATATAACTATCCAACTTAACCCTCCTCTCAGTCAGAGTCTCCAAATGTTCAAGCATAATCTCTATGTATTCAATCCATAATTAAACTCTCTTAGGTCCACCCTCTCTAGTAAAAGTAGGAGGGTTCTGTAGTTGAAACTCCCTTGTCAACTCTGACATACTATTCTGAACCCGCCCTAGGTCTCTCTCCTTGAATTTCATGAAACATGAAAAGTTCTCTTGGAACTATTCCCCTTCCTCATCTTCTTGCACCAATGGTGCCTCAAGCTCCCTGTCTAGAAGTTCATTCCAGGCCATAACCCTCAGTCTCTCCCTCAACAAGCATCATGGAGGCATAACTATACAAATCCATACACACTTCTTAGGTCTTATAACACAACATTATAACATTTAAGTAAGAGGAGAAACTAACACAAAAAGTTTCAACATGTTATTTCCCCTTTTTCTCACCACACGGTCAACACCGAGGCCTTATAACTACCCTTAACCATCATACTTCTAGGTCTTGGATAACAAGGGTACATTCTCATTAATTAATCCAACCATTAATTAATCACATTATCTAAAATTAATTAATTCAATAATTATTTAATTTCTCATACCCATTTCATCAATCCTGGTTCTCATTAGACACCCATTTATTCTCATTTTGAATTATTATTTCAATCTCACAATAAGAAAAAATAGTTCAATTTCAACAAATTACCCATAAAACATTTTCCCTTGAGTGACAAGAATGATGCATGTCACAACAACCTTGAGTGCCTAGAATGATGTATGATGACTCAAGTATCGTTCCCCTTTAGACCATGAATAAAAATTCAACAATTTTCAAAACAAATATCACATCACACCACAAGTGCGTCACCCAAGGTGAAATAATATCCAACTTTAACAACAAACAACAATAACAAAAATCCCACCCTTAGTACTCAGATTTTCCCCTGTACATGGGTTTGAAAATCCCATGAATGAGATCATTACCAAGCCTAGAATATTCCTATTTTCATATCTACCTTTCCAAAAATAGTAAGATAAAATAAGAAGAAGAATGAAAAGAAAACCCATTTGATACCACTTTGTGACGTCCTGACTCGGGAGCCACTAAACGGTTCCCCAATCTAGTTGGCCACATTCTCTCAAGAGCGCCTCCCCATATGACAGGGGGTGCTGAGTAGCATCTAGGGTATGGTAAGTCAGTCTTGGGGAGACTATACCATATTTTATCAGAATAAAACACAAACAGAACCAAATAACAATAACGAAGTCCATAAGCGTATAAATAGACAGAATAATACCATGTCATATGATAGTCGAAACAAAAAAAATACAATACTCAACTGTAAGGTAAAACATTCTATGACAATTAAAGTGTCAAGTGTCTACAATGCAACTAAAAGTAAAGACACAATGACTCCATAGAGGGCCCCGAACCACGTCTACTTCCCTCTCTCAAGCTTCAATCCCAAACAAAAACCTATCCCAGGGTCTTGCCTTTATCATGTCCTGCAACAACAGAGTCTACTCATGTGCCGATCTGGTGGACCGAATAGGGTGTGAGTACAACTCAGCAGTCCAGTCAAAAGATAGTGCGTGCAGTTATATGAAGTAATAAATAAAATTCATAATTTAAACAGTTATCACATTTTCATTTAATCTTTAATCATCACATTATGCTTAGTTTCAACTCATGATTCCCATTTGAATCATCATTCAATATCATTAATCATTTAGTATAGGTCATCATGCCTAGCACCCAAAATCCCAATTAAAACATCATTCATTATTATCATTCATTTGGTGTAGGTTTTCATTCTTAGAACCACAATATCATTGAGTATAGGTCATCATGTCTAGCACTTCTTTTCTCATTCAGTGTAGGTCGTCATGCCTAACACTCCATTATCTCACAATTGGATATCTATTGGGGAATAACGCCATATCCAAGTCCTAACTTCTAATTTTTCTAGAATGCCATGTCTAGCACCACAAAAATATCATCCAATTAATCATTGATTATTTCACAAGAATTTTCTACATCATCCCATTACTAATCCAACAACTAGTTAAAAATTTCAAAGGCCATTAGTTAACTCAACAATTAACTAAGCACATAATCCATTAATTAATTCATCAATTAATTAATCAATCAACACAATTATGTTTCCATAATTAATTATTCACAATTAAATATCAATATAAAATCACAACATGTCATAACTAATTCTCACAATTAATTATCTTTTATCACATCACGACACATAATTAATTCTCATAATTAATTATCTTTAATCATCATCATGGTACATAATTAATTCTCCCAATTAATTATATTTGGTCAACATCATGACACATAATTAATTCTCCCGATTAATTATCTTTCACACCATCAATTAAATATCTCAATTACAATATCTCAACCCCTAATAAATCTCCAAAATATCTATTTGGGAAACCCCCTTCATTTGTTCCATGATTCATTTATCAATTAACCACTGAGGCAACCTCAATCCAATTCCACTTTCCCAATTACTCCATTTTAAGAAATAATTAATCAAGGGAATCTAGAAAATCATAAAATCACATTCACATATCAAAATCAAAACTATGGGAGTTCAATTTGGACCACCTACCTCGGTTTATTGATAGAAGTTAGCCCAACGGAAATCCCTAAAATCCGAGCATCACAACGTCGTCAATAAAGATTCAGATCTAAATCCCTAAACCAAAATTAAGATAAAAGGAAATCGAGATCTTTCAAATCTAGATCTAGATCCACAATCCTAGATATATATCTCAACCCTTAGGTTTATATCCATGAAAAAGGGGGATGTATTCCATGAAAAGATATAGAAAAGATAAGAGGAAAAATGAGAGAAGCAACAATATGAAATCCACTTACTGGGAGGAGAGAGGATCTTCAATGTAAGATTTTTATCTCAAAGAATGGTGTTCAGATTGCCTTGGTATCTCTATGGAAGGCTTTGGGAACACCTAGAATTTTTATAGCCTAATCCTAGGTCTAATTAGAGAGTTTTCATGGGTTCGAGCGTTTTTAAAACCAATTTTTGGAATAAACTGGGCCGCACACACAGTTTCACTTGGGAGTCCACGTGGTTAGGACAAACCGTGCACCAACCATGCAATCTTCCATTGCCCACATGAATTTATAGTGCATGGTTAGGCAAACCATGTGCCAACCATTCCGACTTCCACTCTCTGTAGAGTTAGCTTGTACATGTCTTGTTCAAACCATGCACAAACCATGCACATCCCCCAGTTTTCTGAAATCCTTAAAAATTCATCCAAACATACCCCAGGTCATACCCCAATCCAAAGGTGCTTAATAATAACAAAAAAATCACCTAAAAACTCATCTGAGATTGCTCTAGAAAATACTGGGATCATATAAGGCGGGAATTCCTCTAGGGGATTCATGAGGTCTTGTGGGTCATATAAGAACAACACATGAATATAAACACACTCTTCATCACATGAGGCTTCCACCTTTCTCCAAATTTATTTTATAATGGATCTTAGATTATTTTTAGGTTTCCATTAATTGAAAAGTTTCATGATTTAGAGGAACTCATCTTACATCCTATGCATGATCATCAAAACTTGTCAAAGAACCCTTACAAGAATAGTAAATCTTATCAAAGGGGCTTCACATGATCATAAGAAGATTGTAAACTATGCATGACCTTCCAGAGTTTATGATATCACATGTCCTTCTAAAGGTTGCACAAACTTTGTAAATCATCTACCTTCCATTCCTTTATTTTATAGAGAAAATAATACCCATTCTTTGGGTATTTCTTCCATTAAAGATTTTATAATTCTCATTTAGTGGGAATTAACAAAGTACACCCCTTAGGATTGACATCCATTGGCACAAGTAATCAGTTATGAGGAAAGTGGATGCTTGTATGAGTCTTCGGCGCTACCGCCGATTGGTGTCTCAAGTGACGTTTGGTCTCCTGGGTGTTGTTTAATATTTTGAAAAGCACACTATAAATAGGGAGTTGAAGGTTGGATCATTTAACTAGTAATTTTGAATCTAAATATCTCTCATTATTTCTTGCATCACATAATCGCTTTGTAATAACTCATTATAAGATCCCATTTTCAAGACCTCTCTATAAGAACCAATCACAAGGTCTGTTCATAAGAGTTGTCCACAAGACTGTTTAAAGAGATCTAATCATGGGCTTTCACCATGTGACTACTCTATCTTAGCACTTGTTTGAATTATAAATAAATTCTCGGTAATTTCTTGAAGCTTGACCCATTTCCTTAGTTGTATTTCTATATTGTGATCTTTGTATGATCTACTGGTTTAGTCATGTGATCACTGGAACATCATGCGGTTCAAGCGACCATAATAGGGTTATGAGATCATGAGTCATATGATTGGTCACATGGTAGAGAGATTCCCCATGGGTCATGTGATCTGTGAGATATCCATGGGTCATGTGGTTCATAATACCTATATCAAGTCATGCAGTCGAGAATCCCTTCATGCTTCATGCAATTCGCATGATGTTGCTAGAGTCATAAATCTCATTTGACTAGATTTTTCACATATCTGATATATTATTCTTACTTTTATACAGATGGATTAGAATTAATGTAGATCTTTCATTGTGTCTATCTATAGGGCCATTATTGCTTTTAATCACAACACTGGCCCTCGATATCACGTGTGATTCAATAATGAGGTTTTGAAGAGGCTTCTCCCTTCCAAACTCCGGAACTATCCTTTATCATATTGACTTCCTCTATTCAGATTCAGTTTGTTGGATGATGTTGTCATTACCTCACCTAACAATAACCTTCTATCTTGATGTTTTTTATCTTCCCTGTATTATGTTCAAATGATGATTTCCAAAGGAATTGAATTGGTTAAGGTATAGTCCCAAGGATTTTCCTACATGTTTCTAAACTCTCTTTAGTGTCCAGATGGTTTTTATTTTTCCCACTAGCACATTTCTTAAAGTTATTCAAGAATATTTTCCTCCTCTATGAATAATATGATAGGAGGATGTAGATTTAAATGATATCTACAACCTGGTGGAATTTTTTTATGATGAATGGGTGTGTCCATTTTTGGTTATATAGACCTGCTCATAATTTCCCAATTAGCTAAATACTATTCACCATTATGAGGCAGTATGAATTTCTCCATTCATCATCTACCATGATTCAGATATTCTTAAAGAACCGATCATCCATTATTGACCTGGGACTAATTCATTTCATATATCCCATGGCGAGTTTGGGATCATCCTCTATGATATCTACCGACTGGGTGGGATATCTCCCCTTGGGGAGATGTACGCTAACTTCATTCATGTTGTGGATGTTTGGGATGACCCTGCACAAACTCCAATATTGGAAAGGTATTTTCTTAACATTGTGAAAGAGAAGTTAAGGAAGGATATGAATATATACTTTCTCATCTACTTTAAGTATTAGATCAACATATTTCTCTACTATATTGGTGTTCGACCTACCATTATACACCCTCACCGATGCCCTTCTTGGAAGGTCCGTGAAAACACATACTCATATTGGGAAATCCTTGAGGCTAGAGAGTATACCACATGGGGATACTGGGTGAGACCAAATAAATCCTCAAGACTTAGGCTGGTGGGTTTCTTATCCATTCTTCTGAATGGATGTCTTTTCTCGACATGGGATGTTCTCCTGGTAATTTGAGTGAGCACACTGGTGATGGAAGATTGATTAGAAGAGGGGTGATCCCTTAATTTAGTCGTAGCGATTCTTACTAACCTTTACCAAATCCTAGTCCATATTCAATAAGGAAACATTACTTATAGGATTGGAAGCCCTTTCCAGTTTTTATTTGGATGGATATGGGAGCATTTTCACTATTAAAAACACAATAAAAAATATAAGATTCTTGATGAATCATTTAATCTTAGGTTATTGAATATTTATGGGGTTGAGGAAATGAATCTAGGACCTGATGAGGTCATTGTAATGTTGATATGGTATGATCATTTCCACTTTATTCCATATCCCACACCGACTTTATAAATTGTTGATAATGGTAGTGGATCTCTCGCTGAACAGTCATACAAAATTTATCTTCAGGATGGGTTCTTGTGGGATTTAAGGATGAGATGATTATTTTTATCCATATACCCCTTATCAGTTATTTCTCCAATTTGGTTTCTTCCAAAGGTTTTATCCTCTCCCCTTATATAGTGTGTGGGGAGAACATCATCTTATGATTATTCACCAATTTTGGCTTATATTGGCACGTGAGGACATAAACACTAAGATTATCCTTCCACCTATTGGCATTAATATCTTCCTATCTTACGATTACACTCAGGATTGGGTGGAATCCTAACTGGGTAGTGTTTTGAATATATTAGTCTTTCAGATAGAAATACCATGTCCCTCACTGATCCCCTTATTTGTAGAAACAATGGAGTTGATTCAAGATTTGGGAAAGCCTTTAAGGAAGCATCCTCATCCTAGTAATGACTATCCAATTAGTGTGGCATAATTTTTTAAGAAGATGGACCTTCATTATGAGCGATGAATGATGCATAATTTTAGAGAATATCACATGGGAATTCTTATCTTGCTTCTTCACCAGCTCAACAAATCATTCCCCCTTCTAAAGTACCTATTCCGACAGTTGTAGAGGACAAAACATGACACAAGATAATCTAGAAGAAATTATCACCTTGATCATTGATACCCCTTGGAAATATATTTTTACCAATTAGAGTGCCTCATCTAGATCTTTCATGATATGGGGACAAGAGTCTTTAACCATTGGCCATTATATGATATCATGCTAAAAATCATCCTAACCTGACAATAATTGTTTGACAGTGATAAAGGCCTACATAGTTTTGATGATGAAGGCCCTATGGACTAGTCACCTAGGAAAGTGTTAAAGGTTCTTGAGTAGAGACATCACACAACCTATGAATTACATTCTCAAAAGGACTTTTTGACTATGGAAACAATGGAGTATAAATCATGTGTAGCTGCCACCTGATCCAATATTTTGATGTAATTATCTTTATTAGAGACTATTAAAAAAGAGGATAAAGAGTTATCCTATTTTATCTAGAATATTTATCCTAATGTGGTGGTGGAGGAGGTAGAGTGAGTGGCACTTCATCATTCCATTTACAGTTCTCACCATACTCTGGTAGATTTGGAAGGTTTAGCTGATCAAATATTACTATAGTCTGATCATCAATGTTTCTATTTTGATGGAATCCTTATAGAGGATTATAACGATGGAGATTCCTACTTTTTGAAAATCTTATCAATAAATAAATTCTCTGAACATTACATGTCATTTTCCATCTTTATTTTTTCCATGATGTGTATGACTTTTCATTAATCCAACATCTCATGAATCATCAATGATACCCATACTTTGTATAATATCAAGTAAACCTAAATGCCTAAATTTTAATTTTTAATTCAAAAAAGATCTTATTTTAGAAATTAACATGAATTCCTACCCACATGATATTTCTCATTGATGTACCTACTACAGTTTTCTTGAGATTACTTGATTCAAAGGATAATTTGGGTAAAATATATATCCTAGAGGGAGAATTTTCTATCTTTTTCTGAAGTCAATGGACTTAGCCAGTGTAGATTGATTTTTTCTAGGAAAAAATGATGATATCTACAATATTTATATATTTTTATTCTATATTGACCTATTTGTGGCTAATATTCATATAGGGTAAGGATTAGTGGGAATGGGATCAGATTTTGATCAAGCTTCCCTCTTAAGGTTTTTTTTCCTAATAGGTTTTATGAATTTTCCATTTTATGAGTGGTTAATATTTTTTGGAGTACACAGAGCGCATGCCCAGGGAGTTGAGACTTGAATTTTTCCTAGGATGGCCTTTTAGGTTATCAAACTGGCGAGCATTTTTGTCTCATTTTATTGGTTGTTTTAAGGCCTTACAAACTAGACCATTATTGTGATGTAGTTTAAATTATTCTATCTCAGACCTTCATTTGCTGGTAGTTTAGAGTCTTATAGCTTGGACCTTCTATTTCTGGTATTTTAGAGTATTCTAGCTCAGAATATCTATAGTTGGTAATATACCATTTTCGAAGTAATTTTCTCTATGTATTTTAGTGTCATGCAGTAAGGAAATATACCTTGCAATTTAAAGTCTTATGGTAAGGAAATATTCCTTGGTGTTTAGCATCATGTGGTGAGGACGTATACCATGAACTTTAATTTCATGTGGTAAGGATATATTCCATGCAGTTTTACATCCTGTAGTGATGATGTATTCCGTTTAATTTAACATCATGCAGTTAGGACATCTGCAATGCAGTTTAACATCATATGATAAGAACATCTGCCATACATTTTGACATCATGAAATAAGGATGTAAATATTCTATTCAGTTTAAAGTATTGCTACTAGGACATTAAACAATGTGCAGTTTGAAGTCTTGCTACTAGTAATTCAAATTCTGTATAGTTTAAATTCTTACTATATGTATTTGATTGATGGATATTTAATGTGGGGAATACATACCAAGGATGATCCAAAACACCCCAAGGTGATGAGTTTCACTGTAGTGTTGTTAGGGATCACAAGGATTGGAGTTCCTTTCCTACAATGAGGAGATTCCTCTAGTTGGTAGGTCAAATACCTTATGCATTGCTATCCTATTCAAACAGAGGTGTCCCCACTATTTTCTAAGGGACATGAAGTACTTTAGATATGGTATGGGTGGATGAGAAAATATCAGGGAAGCTGAGTCCACCTGGATAGTTGGGGTCTGGGTTAAGTAAACCATAACTCAAAATTTTTAATCGATGAATATGGAATGGTGAAAACATACCTAGGATAACCCAAAACACCCTAAGGTTTTGAGTTCTTCCATGGGGTTACCAAGAATCACAATGATCATAGTTCCTTTCATGAAAGGAGGATATGTCTATGGTTGGTAGGTCAAAGGCCTTATATAGGATCCAATAGGGATTACATGAATTCTCGATTAATGGTGATCCCCACTCTCTTTTGAGGGATAATAAAGATTTGAAAAGACTCAAACATATATATGATGAAGTTGGTTATGGAGTAAATGATTGTCCAGAAAGGTTTTTGGAACACTAGTGTAGTTTAGATCTCAAATGTAAATCTTGGACCATAGACCATGTGGTTTCGAGTCACATGGTGTGGGCCACCAAAAGGTTCAAGAATGGAGTTTCACATTATTTATTTGTGAAAGGGTAAAAACATGGTGATATAACGTCAAGGATGTAAAATCCTCTTGAATAATTTGGTTACATGGATTTTAAATCATGGTATAAAGTACTCAGGTCATGAGTATGACATCGAAAAATCATGCTGGGGATGACCAAAACACCCTAATGTGTTTCATTCCACTATGGTGATGTTAGGGATCACAAGGATCAGAAATCCCCTTTTTTAAAGAA
This sequence comes from Viscum album, assembly GCA_963277665.1. NCBI lineage: Eukaryota > Viridiplantae > Streptophyta > Magnoliopsida > Santalales > Viscaceae > Viscum > Viscum album. Next base: position 945,907,132 of record OY728129.1, read on the forward strand.
AATGATTGTAATATCCCACCCATCCTCCATTGTCTTAGGAAGAGATGGAGGGTTTTACTAAGACTTAGGTGACATCCCAAATACACTTAAGGCTGTAAATAAATTCTAAGTGCTTCATAAAAATTGGGGGATGATTTTCCCTTTTAAGTTAAAACAACCAAATAATGAATACAATAAGAAAACAACCACTATATGATGCATGAGAACAATGTAATACAACTCAAAATAATACCAACTAAAAAAAAAACCAAACTAAAACCAACAACCATATCAGAGTATAGAGAAGAAACTAAAAACAAAAACCCAAGGACAACAAAGACATCCGACATAATCTCCCAACAAACTCCAAGCTCCAACTCAAAAATCCATGACTATAGAATCATGAAGCATATCTAAAGAACTACAATACATTTCTTTTAACTGTTCCTTAATAAAAAACATCTGCAAAATCAAAAAAGTTCCCAAGAATGGGGTGAGTATAAAACTCATTATGATTTATTTAAAGACTTCAATACTCTTACCACTAGGATAGAATAAGTTATCACCTTTACATAAAACAATTTATACAAATCAATTTAAAAAAGTTCATATCAAAACAAAAAACATATCTAAGAAAAATATTTTTCTAGGAAAATAAACTAAATAATATTTTAGAACCATTTCTCAAATCCATTTGGCATAACCCATTCCATTCTACATATCCACACATCCATACATGCATGACCAGGTGATAGTCCCATACTAATTATAGGTCTCTTATAAATATACTAAGTCTTCATTAGGTGACCATATACCAAGTGCCTCAATGGAACACATCCCTTCTATAAGGTCATACTAATGAAAATGAATACACTCCAACAGTTTATACCAAATCCCATTCCAAACCAATTATGCAAAATAATTTCAATAAAAAAATAATTTTATTGAAAATTTTTTTGAACCAATTTTACATGAATTATAATCAACAAACCATTTTTAAATTATCATTTTAAAACCATGTAACCAATTTCAATTTTAACAAAACAACCATTTTCTATAATTTCATAAACCATCACAAAAGTGGGTTTCCACAAACATTGAAAATAAATTTTACAATTATAATCAATAAATTTAATCAATTTTTAATCAATAATTAATGTTCTAATAAGACTAGCTAAGAGTAAATCCACATACCTCATAAAGATGGGAAAAAATGAATAACGACACAAATTATTCAACAAAAGTTGCTTAGATATTCCAAAAAACACCTTAGATCTATTTATATATCATTAAAACAACCATATATCATCAGTATTACCATTAAAAAACATTTTTATATCACCAATTTATTAGATCCTTGAATCTAAGAGAGGGAAGAAGAATAAAACTAAAGAAAACCACCAAGAACAAACACTTCCCAAGGAATCTAGCCTCCAATACACCAAAATTCTTCAATGTATCACTCATAGATTGAAGGGAAAGGTATCCACATCCTTGCAAGGGAGAATAAATAGAGTTAGTGTCAGATTAAGGGAAAAAATTGTGGTTTAAGAGGTGATTCAGATTAGATGAACAAAATCTTGATATTTTTTTAATTCCACATAGTTAGGGCACATGGTTAGGAAAACTGTGAGAAAATTGTGCACTAGCCACTACCTCTAAACACTCATCACATAGTTGAATCTCATATTTAAGAAAAAATTTCCCCAACCATGATAAACCCCTATTCTCAACATGACATGATTTCTCCTGGGTGGCTAAATGGTTTGGAAAAAACCATGAACAAAACCATGCACCTACCCAGTTCCCACTATTTCTGTTTCATGGTTTCCTGGGAGGTGTTTCACAGTTTCTACTATCCGTGCTCAAGCTATGGACCTCTATAAATTCCCTTAAAACTCATCAAAACTCCTATAAACCTTCCCAAAATTAACCTAATTACTTTATATAACTAAAATACATAAATAAAGGGTTAATCACCTAAAATCAGTGGGGCTACATTATCCCAACAATTAGCCTTTTTATCCTAGAAAATTGAAAACCACCATTTTCCTGAAAGAGTTCGGGCCATTAATCGACCATTTATTTCTCAAATTCCCATATTTCTTCCTAAATATGAATACGTTTCCATAAAACCCATACAAGACCAATTATTTTTCCATGTAAGACTTTCCCTTTCCTATCTATAATACTCACTAGCACATGAACCAATGATGCATCTGTATCTAGGTCAATGTGATCCCATTGAATCACATGGTCATGATCATGTTCTTACTTTTTCAAATGAGATACAAGAAATACATGATGCACTGAACTTAACCTTGGTGGTAAATCAAACTAATATTCCACCTCACCAACCCATTAAATAATAAAAAAAGAGCCTATCTCTCAAAGAGATAACTTGAAATACTTCCCAAAATGACGATGACCAAGACTTAGGGAGATTCTCAAGAAAATATTACCACGCACCTAAAATGAAAAAAAACCATCAGTGATGATCTGCATATGATTTCTGATGACTCCAAGAAATATCCATCCTTTTTCTTGATCAATTAAATATTCTCTATTGTATTTGGCACAAGGATTGGTACAACTAATGAAGTCTCACATATTTCCACCCAAAAAATTGGATAATGACAAGTATGACCATACAATACTTCAAAAGTATCCATATATATCAAGGCCTAATAACCATTTTTATATGAAAACTACACTAATGGTATGTGATCATACCATGATCCACCAAAATCCATTACAAAATCCATAAGAATGTATTCCAATGTTTGTATCATCCTTTTAGATTTTACATCCCTCTGAGGATGATACACCATTCTCATATTCAACTGAGTACCAATGTCTTGATGTAAGGATTTCAATAAATGAAATATAAACCTCGGATCTCAGTTTGATACTATCAAAACTGGTACACCATGCCTCTTTAACACTTCTCATATATACATTTTATAAAAGTAATACACCATATGATATTCATGAATAGTAATGAAATTGGATGAATTTGTGAGCCAATCCATTATCACCCATATGGCATCAAGTTTCTAAACCATCTTTGGGGGATCTGTCACAAAATCTATGGCTATCTGATCACATTTCTAAAAAAGAATAGGGAATGACTGCATCTTACTCACTGACCATTGGTAATCTCCCATAACCTGCTGATAGGTGAGGCATCTCATAATAAAATAATTCACCTTTATTTTCATGAAAACCCAGCAAAACTATTCTTTTAGTGCCTTATGCATATTTTGTATTCTAGTATGAACATACCATCTTGAATGGTGGTAATCATGAAGAATTTTTTCTTGATAAGACCATCTAATATCTAAAACACAACACTAATCCCATATCAAACTTCCATCCCTCAATGGACTCCCCACCATTGAGTTTTGACCTCATAGAAACACATTCTGAATCAGATGTCTATGCCTTTTTAACTTTTTCAATTAAAATAGGAACAAAATAAACTACGAATAAAACTAAAACACTACCTCAATATTCACAATCCAAGTGTATATCAATTATCATCAACATCAATTTCCATTGATCTAAAGCCTCTTTCTCCAGATAACTATACAACTTCATGCTCAGTGCGTATATCACCAAACCACCTTTACCTAGTGTATTTGTCAAGTACAAGTTAAACACATTAAGATACTCTATCCATTTTCTTTTTATCAAGTTTAAATATCTTTTCGGGAAAATGCATTTCAAACTCTTATGATTCATAAACATTGTCAATTTATCATCATATAAGCAATGACACTAAGTATTCAAATCATGGACTACAACAGATAATTACAAATCATGTGTTGGGTAGTTATTATCCTGAAACCATTACTTCCATGTTACATAAGAAACAACATGATTTTCTTATATGAAAATACACCCCAACCCATATCCTAAAGCATCATAATACAACACATAGCCTTGTACTGATTCCAAAAATATCAAAATTAGTGATGATTTAAGGTGAACCTTAATATCTTCAAGAGACTTTTGACATTCCTCATTCCATTAGAATAGAATATTTTTCCTTATAAAAAATATTATTGGTGAATAGACCCATGAAAAGTCATGAACAAAGAATCAGTAATAAGTAAACAGGACAAGAAAACTATATATCTCAAAGAAATTATTTGGTGGTTTCCATAAGATCATAGCCACTATGTTTCATGGATCCACAAAAACACGTTTTTCCAAGATTTGATGGCCAAGAAAAAGTACTTCTTGTATTCAAAAATCACACTTTGAAAGTTTGTAATATGGATGATAATCCCAAAATATACCAAAAACTATCCCCACATGTTTCTCATGCTCCACTTTTTTCTAAGAATACACCAGCGTGTCATCCAAAAAACACCACCAAAAAAGAATCTATATACCTTTAAAATAAAAAATTCATCAATTCCATATAGATATATAGTGCATTCGTATGGAAAAAATATATAACCACATACTCATAATGGACATATATTCTCCTAAAATATGTATTTGGAATATCCTCCTTATGAACCTACAATTAGTGATATCCTGAACACAATTTAATTTTAGAGAACCACATGTATCCCTTGAATTGTTTGAGAATATGATCGATTCATGGAAGTGGGTACCTATTATTTATCATAAATTGGTTTAAGATTACAATAATCCACAAAAGCCTCAGAGTTCCATATTCCATTTTCACAAACAAGACCAACACTATACACAAAGATGTACTAGGATAAATGAACCCTTACTTTCTAGATCTTTCAACTGGGATTTTAATTCCCTTAATTCTATTGGTGTTATCCTATAACATGTGAGTGAGATCATATTGGTCCCTAGTAAGATATAAATTGTAAAATCTACTTATTATGCGGGTAGAAACCCTGGTAATTTTTAAGAAAAAACATTAGGAAAGACTATTGGAAGCCCACCATCCCTAATATACTCCTTTGATGAAAAGTTCAAAGCTACCAAATGGTATGAGATAGTTTCAATATCTAGTTCCAATAAGCTTGCAGAACCTACCATCACATTCCAATATATTCTAAAGAGATTCTCAATGCCATCATCAATTGAAAAACTAACCCTTCCAGAATGAAAATTGATGTGAGCATTAAACATAGTCAAAAAATCTATACCCAAGATTATATCATAGAAATATTTCTCAAGAATAGAGAAATACCAACTCAATTAAAATCCATCAATCATTATAGAACACTCTTTCAAAAAAAAGGTTCAACATTCTCTTTGAATAATAGGAGTTTAATGTTTTAAAATAAAAGACATCATCTCAACATGAAAACCCATAAGATCAAAAACACGAGAAACAATAAATTAATAGGATGAAATCATATCAAACACCGATTTTATAAGGGTATAATTAAAAAGGATTGTACCTATCACCATTAATGGAACAAATTGATCTGCCAAAATTAGTTTATCATCTCCATATAATGTCTTACTCACTTAACTTTGTTATTTATTGCAATATTGAGATTTCACAGCTTGAGGAGTCATAATGTTCTTAGAATCACCATGGCTAGCTTAGTTATACTGATGATAATTATAATGCTTCCCTCATCCTGTCAATGCATACGATGTCTAAAAAATATGATACATGTCCCTATTACCCAAAATTGAAGTAATGTGATAATAAAATTGAAGATTCACCACATGTTGCCATTTTTACATGCTCTAGGTTGTTCTAGACAATCTCACTTCATGTAATCAAAAGAACCACATTGAAAACACCCCATACTTCTCTTGGGTTTAGGAGGAAGATTTATTAATCCAACCATCTAATTTTGAGTCATACCAATACCTTGTAAATAGGTTCCCCTCTTCCACTTATTCCCATCATTAGATTTCCCACCATTTCCCATAGGCATCAACATAATTCTTCCACCTGTAGTTCCAAAGATGTCTCTTTCATCCACCATTAATCTATTGACCATATCTATATAATCCATTATAAAAATCATGAAAATATTTCAGTGAATATTTTTACTTAACCCTAATTAAAAAATTCATGCCTTCAAGGATGCACTTCCAGCAATTTCAGGTGAAAAGTGGACTAAATTCAAAACTTTAGCCACATACTCTATCGCTTGGAGATTCTCCCACTTCATGCTAAAAAATTACATTGCTCTTGAAATTATGAGCATTTCAGGATAGAATTTATTGTTAAACAATTCTTCAAAATACTCCCATGAAATTCCTTGATCCAATTTAGCCTAAATATATAAATCCCACCACTATCATTCTAGATCCTCCAAAATGTACATTGACAACTTGAATTTCAACTCAGATAGTGTGCCTAGAAAATCAAAGACTCAATTCATCATATTCAGCCACACCTCTTATTTTTCTGGCTCTGAATCACCCCAAAATATGGATGGATTATTCTTTTGGAACTAAATGGAATGATATAATTGTATTGCTTCATCCCCTCCATTCCATCTATCCACAACTTGGAAATCTTAGACCATACTCTAAACTAGATATTGGTTCACCTATGGATTAGGTGAAACCACATTCTCAACAGCCTCCTTCAGTTAGTTTCTTCTACACCTAACCAGTGTCATTTTTTATATCCAAAATAAAATTCCATTAAGTCTCACTCTCTATCAACTGAAGGCTTAACAATTTCAAATTTACTAAATCACATAAATCAAAACAAGTCTTTCTAAAATTACACATTATTTACTTTCGAACCATTTTTGAAAATTCCACCATGCTCTTTGAAAATAAAAACATTTTCACATATTTTAAAAAATCAACAGTTTTTCAGAAAAATCATAAATCATTTCTCAAAATGAAATTTTAATTCACAGTGGGAATTCAATTCTATCAATTCATGTCATGCTCTTCTCATTGGATAAATCCATGAAAATGAGGTAAAAAATCCTGGGAGTGTCCCATAACACTCATGTACCCAAATCCATAGTAACTTTTAGTTCACCATAAATAGGTTAGCTATGCCACTTTATGATCTACATTTCAATTTGCAAACATAATATCTTCTTACCACCAATCCAACTCAAGGAGTAAACTAGAATGATTTTCAATTCAATGACTGAACAAACTGATACCAACATCTAAAAAGATATTTGGACCAACCAAGACTGATACCATTTGTAACATCCCACCCTTCAACCATTGTATTGGGAAGAGGTAGAGGGTGTTAATAGGATTTATGTGACATCTCCAAGACACCAAAGGATAGAAATAAATTCCAAGGGATTTATAACAATTAAGGGAAGATTTTCCATTTGAAAGTAAAACATCCAAACTAATAATAAAATATAAAAAAACCACTAGATGATGCACGAGAACAATATAATACAAATCAAGATAATCATAACTAACAAAAAAACCAAGTTACAACTAAGAACCATATTAGAGTAAAAAGTATAAATAAAAAAAACCCAAGGACAACCAATAGATCCAGAAACAACTCCCAACCAACTCCAAGATCCAACTCAACACTCCAATACCATAGAATCATGAAGCATCGCTAAATAATTATGATACCTTGAATTTACCTATGTCTTCATAAACAAAATCTAAAAGCACACAAAAGTCCCAAAGCAGGGGGTGAGTATAAAACTTACTAAGATTTCCTTGAATACTTCCCTACTCACACCACTAGGATAAAACAAGTTAGCACATTTATATAAAATTTTATATATATAAAAAATTAATATAGTTTATATAAAAACCAAAAACTATATCTATGCAAAAAAAATTTGTAGGGAAAGAAACAAAACAATATTCTAGAACCATTTCTCATACCCATTTGGAATAACCCATTCCATTCCACATATATACACATCCATACATGCATGCCTAGGTAATAGTTCCATACTCATGATGAGTCTCTCATTGATCTACCAAGTTGTCATAAGGTAACCATAAACCATGTTCCCCAATGGTACATTCCCCTTCCATAGGGTCACATTAATGTAAATGAGCACACACCAATAGTTTATGCCAAATACCATGCCAAAACAATTATGCCAAATCATATCAATAAAACAATACTTTTATTGAAAAAAATTTCCAACCAATTTTCCATGCATCATAATCAATCAACCATTTTAAAATCATCATTTTAAAACCATGCAACCAATTGCACTTTTCAAAAAATAACCATTTTCTATAATTTCACAAACCTTCACTAAATAGGGTTTCCACCAATTTTTCACATAAATTTCACAATTCAAATAAAGTAATTTAATCAGTTTGAAATAAACCCTTCAAGTTATAATAAGAGGTTTTGAGAGTGAAGTCACCTACCTCGTGAACATATTCTAAAATGAATAAAAACAAAAATTATTCAACAAAATTGCATAGATATTCCAAAAATCACCTTAGATCTTGTTCCGTATCATAAAAAAAACTCTATCTCATCATTATTGGAATTACACAACATGGATCTATCCAAAAAATATTAGATCCATGAATCCAAGACAGGGAAGAATACAAAAACTAAGGAAACTCTCTAAGAGTGGGAAATTACCAAGGAATCTGACCACCAACACACTAAGATACGCTAATGGATCACTCCTGGATTAAAGTGATAGGTCTCCAAAGTTGTGGGGGGGGGGGGGGTGGAGTAAAAATCAAGTTAGGGTTGGATTAAGGAAAAATAAGTGGTTAAATAGGTTATTCATATTAGATCCACAAAATCTGGATCTTCTTTTAACACCGTATGGTTAGGGTGCACGATTAGTAAAACCATGCGCTAACCGTGCACTAGCCATGACCTCTGAACAAACCTCACAAGGATGGGTCACATGGTTAGAAAAACCATGAACCAACCATGAAAAACCCCTATGCCCAAACGTCACATGATTTATCTTGGGTGGCTGCATAGTTTTTCCAAACTATGTGCTTAACCATGCGCCTACCCCATACCCACTATTTTAGTTGCATGATTACCTAGGAGGTGCTGTGCAGTTTCTACTAACCACGATCAAATCGTTCACCTCTAGAAACGCCCCCAAAACTTTTCAAAACTCCTCCAAAGCTTCCCAAACTTAACCAAATTAATTCATATACTTAGAATACATTAATAAAGGATTAATTAACTGAAACCGAGGGTGATACAATGATGCATTTATTTGATGGTCAGAAGCTCATATGTTAGAACCATAGACATACATGCATAGTAAAAAAAGGTCTCTTAAAGATGGGTGTCCTATTCTAAGGTCCATAAAAGATTTTAGATGATCCAAGACACTCAAATCATGAAGTGTGATTTATGGAAAATGTAATATTCAAGAAGAGTTCAAGAACCCGAAAGGTTGTTTCGCCACTTAGTGAAAATGTTATAGTGGTGAGGAGACGTGAAAAACCATTAATATAACTTTTTATTAGACTTGGGGGTCCATTGAGTATGAATAATCTTTTACTAGGGATGAAAAGTGTCCCCTACAATCTTTATGCACCATTTATTTACGCCTTAACTTTTTCCTAAACTCTGGAGATGAGGATTTTAGTGATTAGAGACTTGAATTCTTCTTAAGCAACCCATTTCAGGTTTTCAACCTAAAATGTTTTATATCAATTTTACTATAAGTTTTAGGGGATTTTAATTTGGACCATCAAAGGATAAAGCTTAAGATTGTACAAATTTTACCAAACCACGCATAATTTAAGCTCATAATGTATATAGACCTAGTATGGGGGGAATATTACACAATAGCCTAACTAAGATTCCCATGGTCAAGAGTACTCTGACATAATTCTAAGAGGGAGATGAAAATTTTGTAAATCATGGCTCTAGGTTCTCAAGATATTAGTAATGATATGGGAAAATCATTCTAGGTATGGACTAGAACACCCCAAGGTGCTGAGTTCTACCATGGTGATGTCAGACTCACAAGGATTAGAATTCCATTCTTACAGAGCCAAACTATCTCTCGTCAGTAGGTCAAAGCCCTTATACATTCTTAGAATAGTTAAATAGATATGTCTCTATTCCTTTCTAGGGGTTGTGAATGTTTTGCAGAAACCTAAGGCACTCGATACATGAAGTGTGATTTATGGGTTTAGGTTCTTAGAAATATGATAGAATCACCTTGTTATCTGGTTAACTAGGGTTAGGAGCTTATGATCCTATGATAAGTAATGATGATGGGTGATGTCCTGTACATTTTATCATCATGTAGTGGGAAAATATTTGTCATGTATTTTAATTTCATTCAAAAAATACATTTTCTTTATAGTTTTATGTAATGTGGTAATGACCTTTTCTCCTTTCCATGAAGTTTGACATCATGAGGTAAGGATGTGGTAATTTTCATGAAAATTGTGAAAAATGTTGCTGGGAAAAATCTGTACTGGTTGGGGGAATTTATATGCAAGGATAATCTTTTATCCATGAAAAGGATTATTGGTGGGTATCCATATGTCAGATCCCTTATTGTGTAGATTTATCACATGTGTAAGAAATCTATACATAGCTCTGACTTGTGAATAGGTAGAAGGATATTGTATGCATAAAATCTATTTAAAAGTGGTATATGATGATTTTATAGTTTGTTCAATGTGAATACCCTTTTTTTGAAGTTTAACATCATGTGAAAAGGACATGTAATGTTACCTCCACATGTTTGACCCATACAATGGGAGGAGGGCATTTTTTATGTTGTGGTTGTACCTAGGATTAGAGATTTGAGCATTGTTATGCATGTTATGGTAATACGAATAAATCCATGCATAATTATTTAATAGGAAATGTTCCTCATAGGTCTGATCCATACATAGAGAGGGGAATTGTTCACATTGATTATTGTAGCTGGACCCAGGATCTGGGATCTGGACATCACTACATTTCTTGTGATTACAGGAATCAAGCCACATGTAGTTCTTGAATGGGAAAATCTCCACATAGGTCTAAACCATACATAGAGGGGGGAATTTTTTCCATTTATTATTGTAGCTAGACCTAGAATTGGAGGTCTGAGTGTCACTATGTATCATATGATGATAGTAATCAATCCCCACATAGTTCTTAAATGTTAAAATCTATACACAGGTTTGACCCATATGTAGAGGGGGTATTGTTCCTATTTGTTATTGTAGATAGACCCAAGATCAGGGATCTAGGTATCACTGTATATCCTATGATGATAGGAATAATCCACATGTTTTTGTTGAATAAGAAACACTCCACCCAAGTCACAACCTTATGCAAAAGGGGGTATTTTCCTTGTTGGTTATTGCAGCTAGACCCAATATTAGTGATATGAGAATCACTACATATCCTATAATGTTAGGAATCAAGACACACATAGTTATTTAAAGGGAAAATATCCATGTAGGTCTGACCCATACAAACAGGGGGTAAATTTTCCCTTTATTATCATAGATGGACCCAAGTTTGAGGATCCTAGCATCTCTACATATCTTTTGATGATAGTAATCAAGCCACTTGTAGTTCTTTAATCGTAAATCTCCACACAGGTCTGACCCATAAATAGAGGGGGGAATTATTCTTACTGATTGTTGTATCTAGACCTAATATTGGAGATCTGAGAATTACTATGTATCCTATGATGATAGGAATAAATACACATTTTGTTCAAGAGAAACCATGGAGTTAAATATCATCTAACAAGGATGTAGGTACCCACATGTGAAAAGGATATATCTAGGCTAGACACAAGGCTAGGGATATAAGAGTCACTATGTATCTTGAAATTGAAGGAATCAAGCCACATGCATTTCTTTAATGGAGGTATGGTGGGAGACTGACACAAAGGATAGTTATCCTCTTGGGTGAGGTCTAAGGTAATGTACAATTTTATGTTTTACAAGATACATAAACCATGAAGTTTAATGTCATTGGGAAAGGAATCATGGTGTTCCTTTTAGGGTCCTACATCCAGGACAATGCTAACCTTATCATGAGATGATGTGTCTTGACCATGAAAGGGATCCTTTACTGAAACTCCTATGACCATGTGAACTATTCTCAGTGTGATAAATAAAGAATGAAAAAGTTTTCTTTTGTGACATGGAGGTGATTAGAGAAAGGACTAAGGAATTTTGTATCCTGTAGTGGTTGGGGAAAGATATTAGATCTAGGAATACCTACATATCTCATTGGAATGAGAATACATCCATATGTATATTTTAAAAACCATGTAGTTTAGTATCATGTGGGGGGGGGGGAATCAGTTATGCAGTTTAACGTCTTGTGGTAAGGATGAAGGTGACTCAACATTAAATAATAAATATCACAGATGAACCCAAGAATGGAGATTTGGGCATCACTATGTATCCTCTAAAGGTAAGAATCAAGCCACACATAGTTCTTGAAAATCCCTATAGTTTAACTTCATGTGGTATATACATCATCCATTCAATTTAATTTCATGTTTTAAGGATGAAGATTACTAAACATGAAAACAAAGTATTTAACATTATTGCATAGTCTGATGTCTTATGACCAGGACAAATATATTGTGGATGGACCCATGATTTGGGATCTAGGCATCATTATGTATCCTGTGATGGTAAGAATCAATCCACATATAGTTCCTGAATGGGAAAATCCCCTATGTGGATATGAATCTCGTATAGGGAAGGGGGAAATTCATTTCTTTTTTTCATAGATCTAGCTCATGTGCAGTGAATCATTGTTTATATTTGGTATATAGTTTATTATCATGTGGTTAGGATGTCTTCCATGTAGTTTAATGTCATGTAGTAAGGATGTATTTTACACAGTTTAACATCATGGGGTCAGTATGTGTTATGTACAGTTTAACATGATATGGTCATCACGTGTTCTGAAAAGTTTGAAATCATGTGGTCACGGTGTGTTTCATATAGTTCAACATCATGTGGTCATGAAATCTTCTGAATAGTTTAACATCATGTGGTCAGGATGTCTTCTATACAGTTTAACATCAAGTGGTTATGACTACTTCCATACAGTTTAACATTATGTGGTAAGGAAATGTGAGGATTTGATGACATTTATGAAAATTATTTCTTTAGAGGATTGAAATGTTCCCCATCCATTGTGGATAATGAGTAAGCTCTATTATGATAGGTCTTATGTATGATATAAGGTTGTTCCCATTGGGTTTCCAACTTTAGAGGTTTCTTTCCTAGTATCATTGGGGTTCTAAGAGCCAATACTATTTCTTCTTGAAGGAACAAATAGAGGTGAACCTTTTTATTTAAGGCTCATGTGATACTATTCTGATTGAATTTTAGCTTGTGTAATGTATGCAACCTTTTATCATCAATCGTATCTAATTCTTTCAGCTTATTTTTTGACTACTCATCATCAAAGATTTTTCCACAGATAGCTATTTGAAGTGAGTGAAACTGGACTTCTATAGGAAGAAATACCTTAGTTTTGTAGACAAAAAAATATTGATTTCATTTTGTAGCAGTGTGCATGGAGGTATTGTAGGCCCACAAAGCATGAGGAATCTTGTTCGACTAAGACTTATTTTTATTATTCACCATCTTTTGGAGTATATATAACAAAGTCATATTAAATGCCTATATTTTTTCCATTTTCTACTGTATGATATTGGGATGAGTGTTTGAACTCAATGTTGTACTCCTGGTACAATTTCATCAACTCAATAGAATAGAAGTTGGTGCCATTTTCTGTCAATATTGTACGAGGGACTCTGAAATTTGTGATGATATTAGACTTTATAAATTTGATGATATTCTTCATCCAAAATTTCTTAAGGGGTATTGCCTCATCCCATTTGGAAATAATTTGGTAGAAATAAGGATATACTTAAACTATTTAGTTTTAGATAGAGGATATGGCCCCACAACATCAATTTCCCAAAAGGGAAAGTGTACATGAATATTTAGCTATATTTAGAGATTCTGAAGGCTTATGGACGAATTTTTTATGAATCTATCATGCATGAAATTTACTGGTGAATTCCACATAGTCTTGTATCATTATTTTCTAGTAGTAACCTAAAATCCTGATTTGGTGGGAGTTTCTGGTACCAGAATGATGAGCACCACACAAGCCTACTTGAAATTTTTCCATTACAGTAGGAATTTATCTTTATACTATGCATCTAAGGAGGATTCCATAAAATCCTCTCTTTTAGTCAAATTTTTTGCTTATTTGATCTATCCCGAAGGGTAAATTTTTCTACTCGATAGAGAGTATGTTCCCTTCTAGATCGGTCAATTGGGAGAGTCCCATTTTAGAGATAATCAATTATGGGGTCCATCCATCCATGGGTAGATATCGGTTCATCCTGATTGGGGGTGGTGTTGATCTGATTGATTTCTTCCATGTCATAGATGATGATTGATAAGACCATCCTTTGATGCATGATGTGAAAGATCACCTCATCCTAATCCGGGTCAACTAGAACTATGGATGCATTATCCAGTGCGTCATTATGAGCATTATGTGATTTGGGGACATAATGAAATGTGGGTTCAAAATGGAACTCTTCCATTAAAGCTTTGGAATAGCCATTAAGAGGGGCCAATTCTTCCTTTTTGATGGAATATTCACCATTGATCTTCTTTATCACTAACTTTGAATCCCCTTTAATGTTTAGGTAAGCTATTTATAGTTATAGGGATAGTTCTAAGCCAGTGATGAGAGTTTAATATTTTTCCTCATTATCCTTTCATCCTTTAGACAATGAGAAAGAGTAGGAAAAAATTTATTTTTTCTAAGAATCAAATACAATCCCTAGACCATCCCAATCAAGCTTTGGATTTTCCAGTTTTTTACTAATAGGACTTTGAGATGGGCCTTCAAAATACATCTCTCATGCCCAAGGAGTGTCATGGGAATAAATAAACTCATAGCCTAGAAGTTCGGTGTACATTTGGTGTACTCTCTCAGGCGGGATGTGTTGTAATGAAATTATCTAGGTCCATCCCTTTCACTTCCTTATATGAAATGAACTGGATGTCACACTATTAAAAAATAACCACCCATTAGGAAAAATTATTGGTCAACATAGGGAAACTAAGTATTTACTTGAGTGGTTCAATACTATAGATCAGATGGACTTCATGGTGCTGTAAGTAATAACTCATATTTTTCATTTCAAATATGAGAAAAAGGTAGTTCTTCTCAATATCAAAATATCAGGGCTCAGTTCCTAGCATCATCTATATGATGTATTAGAGACAGATCTCATTCCCCACATCATTTTTTTTGAAAGGGTAACACTAATTGATCATTCCATGAAAACTATATATAGGATGAGTGGATTTCCCTCCACTAACGACATCAAGACTGGTGGGTATAACAAGTACTACTTGAGACTCTCTAAGGATTATTGGAAGTCCTTATCCCATAGATAGGTGAATGCTTTCTCCATTAGCTTGGTTAAGGGGAGATATTTTCTGGCTAGGTTATATATGAAACACCAAATGTATGTGAGGTTCCCTTGGATCCCTCTCCGTTATTTATATTCTAAGGGGTGACATAGCTAGGACCACACTAGTATTTTCTAGGTCAAACTTGATGCCACAATGGCATACCAAAAGGAAATTAATTTCCCAGAAATTACCCCAAAAGTGAATTTTAGCGGATTCATCATCAGAAAACTCTTCCGAAACTTATCAAAGACTGTTTGAAGGTTTGTGAAGTGATCACATCACTGTTTAGATTTAACCACTAGTTTGTTGACATAAAATTCCACTATTCATCCCATGAAGGGATTAAAGATATGATGCATGAAATGTTAATAAGTAGTTCCATCATTCTTTGATCCAAAGGGAATGAATTTATTAAAAAACATCCCCTAAGGTTCTCTAAAGTTGGTGGATTCGTTATCTCTAGGGTCCATTTTATCTGATTATACTATAAATACCCATCCATGAAGGAAAGGATTTGGAATTCATTTATTGAATTGATCAAGACTTATATATTCTGTAATGGGAAATCACCCTCTGTGAAATGCCAATTAAGGTATCTAAAATCAATGTAGACCCTAATCTTCCCATTATTTTTCATTATAGGGATGATGTTGGAAATCCATGTTGGGTATTTCACTTCCCAGAAAAAAATTATATTTTATCAATTTATCAACTTCTGACTCCAAATGAGTAGAATATAAGGGGTTCATCCTCTGGGCCAACTACATGGAACCTCTATGGTCATCAGGTAATCCTAAAAGGTGCATAGATATTGTAATAGTGGGTTCCCTAGACCCAACTAAACATTAATTTTCAATTACCATTTCATGTATACAGTGAGATATGCATGATGTACACTTAATATTATAGTGCATATATTTATGCATCCACTATTTAAATAGTAATGCCTATAGATTTTTTATCACGTCAAAATGTTACAGAAGATCCTATGCATTAATTAGAACCTTGAGATACTATGACATTAATCTTAAAGATATGTCCTATTGTATAGAAACATCATACTAACTAGACATAGTATATATATGAATATCAGGTTCTGGGGGCTGATAAGCACTGAGACTTATTCTCATGAAGTTCACATTTGGTGATATTTGGTAGGTGATATCATGAGGACATACCCACCAATACGAATACCACATGTTTCATGTGTAATTGGATGTTCCTATATATAGACATGTGTATTGGTCTCCTGAATTGAGATCATTGTCAATATGAGACATTTGATTGCATATTTTATGTAAGTCAAAAACCATGATACTGAAATCTTGGTGAGGTATCTTGTGTTGGGCTCACCTTTGGTGGCATAGAATTGGTTGAATGATGAAGATAGAATTTGTCACTTTCGAGTAAAGGAAGTAATATATCTTAGGTCTGGTTGATCAGGATGGTAGTACCTTCATAAATCCTTGGATAACGTAGTCAAAGGTAAATCCTTCTAGTTAGATCAAAGAACCATAGATCAAGAAAGGATGATGACACAAGTGTGCGTCCTACATTTTGAGATATCTAAAGTCAAAGATATTATATTACATAGTATGTTTTCATAGGTTGGTTGTCATTATTATGAATATTCCTTATCTCTTTAGGGTCCTTGATGGGTTGTTAGAATTCACTCTTGGTTTGTGAATACTATTCACTACTATTGATACAAGGGCCTATAGGGTCACACACAATAGCGTATTCAAGAATTTGTCATATTTAGGTGAATAGGTATATAAGACAAGGTGGGCCCACCATATGGTCTTAGTGTTTTCAAAGTATTATCAGTCACTGATAAATAAATAAATTCATTATTATTAAATTAAATAATAATTGGGTTGAATTTATTTATTAAAAGTATTTACATGTTTTTAAGTAAATGCGAGGAATAATATGATATGAATGAATATTATTTTAATATTCTAGATTCATTTAATGTTAGTAGGAATTACGATTCAAGTTAAATGATTCAGTTTTATCACCTAATATATTTAATATATATATTATAGCTATGTGATAAAATATAAATAATATTTATGTTGTAATTTAGTTCATCATATTTATTTATATATTACTTATTTAGTGGGAGTTTATTTTTGGGGGCTGGGGGACCATTTCTGTGTATCATCACCTCCCACTATATAAGCAGAAGGAGAGGCTCATTCCATGTACTATTAATGCATTTGGAAATGAGATCCTCTCTCTCTTACCACTTTCTAGAGAGGGAGTCACTCTTCGAGTGATCGATCAAAGGCGCCTTCGATGGATCGAAGGGATGGGATCAGGGTGATCGATGTGACACCAAAGGATTCACCGAAGCTCTTCTATAGCACCCTAAATTCAATAAATGACGAGTGTGTAGACTCTTGGAGTTTTTGTGGATGGTCTAGAGGGGTTCATATTTGGGTCCCTCGAGAAACAGTTGTTGGTGATGAGATACAGTCAAGCATACTCTGATTCGGAACATGGTAAATGTTTCTATTTATATTTTTTAATTGAATAATTAACACGAGATCCCCAGACATCTATCGGGGATCATATCACTAGAGATGAAAAGTTGCGTTGTCTTGTAAATGGAAAATTTTAAATCCTCAGCCCACCAGCTTCCACTGTGATCCCCAGTATCTTTAATTAGTATAATAGGGATCACATGGATTTTATGAGCCAAGAAAATCTATTTTTCATTAAATTTAAGTAGAGAGTATTATTTCAGTCCCAACAAAACAAACCACATGTCAATCCCATATTGAATGGCCAAGTTATGATAATTTTAAACTTTTAATATGGATTTTTTAAGATTTTTTTTCAGGTATTAAATAAGAACATATATGTTTGTAAATTTTAATTTTTTAATGACTTTAGGACTCAGTGGTGATTCTAGAGAATTTTATTTTTCTATAAAATTACCGACAAGAATTCGGTGGCTAGAAAATAACCAAAAGAAAAAGAAAAAAACCACATAATATCAAAAAATGTGGGGTGATTCATTCATTTAAAAAAAGTGGTTTTAGATTTTTGTAGAGGCCATAGACCTATACTATTAATACCCCCAGTGAGCCACCTCCTTCACCCCAAGTTTCCCTCTGAAGCCCAGTCAGATTCTGGTACCATGAAACCTCACTTGGCCAAAATGATCCCACCAGACGCCTCCTTCCTCCACCATCATGGATAGGATAGACCCCCCGCATGGGGATTCCTAATACTATATGGACAAGCACCTCCTAGTACGTGGACGCCACCCACCTTCCTAAGGATGCACTACTCCCCAGATACCACTCCTGACCAGCCACCACGATGTTACCATGGGGAAATCGCCTTGTCACCGCGTGGGTCGACCTCCTCATATATGCCGATGAAAACCCTATCACAGAGCTCACTAACCAGTCCCACTTTGGAGTAGCCTTCTTAGGATTCTCCACCTTCACCTCTCTGCTGGCCAAAGGGCTTGACACCACCTGATCGATGCCCGCTATTAGTGCCCAGCCCTGACCAGCTACCTGCTAATGACAACTGCCAGACACCACGACTACCAAATTCCTAAAACCCCAAACTTTATTGGCCCAGGATAACCCTGTATATACTTTTTATGGATGGAAATGTGTCTGCGTTGGTTCAACATGACTCGTATTGGGCATGCGTGGAGTTTCAGAGTCCAAGTTAATCAAAATTAATTAATTTAATTAATTAAATTTCAGTATTAAATTAAATTATTTAAAATATTAATTATTCATTTAAAATATTATATTTTAATATCTAGATATAAAATTTATTTAATTTAGGTATTAAATTTAATTAATTAATTTAATTTTTGAAATTAAAATTAAATTAATTACAGACCGAATAGAATTAAATTATTTGAATTTAAATAATTTATTTAACTTAATTAATGCTATCATACTTAAATTATTGAAATTTAATTTTTATCATGCTTTTACCATTACTCATTGACTGGTTTAGAGAAATTAACCAACCTATGTATGTATACTTTATTTTATTTAATTATTTAATTATCTGTGGTGATTGTAATTAAATAAGATAGTTTTCACATCATCTTTTTTTTCATTCAATATGTATTTGTTTCCAACATGAATTTTTTTTATTATTTATTTTGTACTCCTGAGACCCCCTCGCCCACAGGTGATTATTTTTGTATTAAGATGAAGACATTGTAAGACGTAGAGCATTCCAAGTTGAGGAGAAATCCAGATGAGTAGTGGAAACACTAGATAGGGACGCGCTGCATCATCAAGCAAGTTATAACTCAGGTATGATACCCCAAGGTCATGGTTGATCCATTGAGTTTAAACGGATCCACCAATTTTAGATGCTCAAGACCAGCCATGTAGTGCCCCTACCTCAGAATCATAGAGCTAGTGTCTGCTACCATTACATTGTCATGATTACAAGGAATCAAATCCAAAAGGATTGAAGAGTTTAGTAATTTTGGTAAAAAAGATACACACATGAGTCTTGTATTACAAATGAATACACTAATTACAAAATAATTTTTTTCTTGAGGATAACTTTATTCTATATTAGCATATCCTTGCATATTTTTCTTAGTACACTTCTTGTATTCATAAGGAAAGGAAACAAAATAAGGGTGATATGAAATTCTTAGTAAAGGATATGTACAGTGGAATAAATAATAAATCATTGAGAATAATCAATATGATAAGGTAACAATTGAACACACTTGCGATATAATCATTAAACTCGGAAGGAAGTGCATAAACAATATGGAAAGGAAAATAACTGAATACACATTCCATATAATCAATACAATAAGTGGATAAAAAACAAGGAAATGTAATAACTGAAAACACTTACCATTAAAATAACTAGATATGGAATAATCAATATGGAAAGGAAAATAACCGAAACACATTCCATTTAATCAATGAATAGAGAATAAAATACATCCATAGAAAATGAAAAATAATATATATCATGGATAATAAAAAATTAATCTAAATTATATAAATTATTAATTATTGTATTCCATGTTTCCCAAGTACATGGTATCTTTACCATCAAGACCTTTCATAAGATGGTTTAGCATACTACTATTAAGAACATTCACAAGACAGTTTAAAAAGTTCTTGGTTACAAACACTAAGGGTTTTTTCACAACTACTTTCATCTCATGAGACTACTGATGTATCGAGGGGATTACTTTAAATAGTCCCCAACTCGTGTTGTAGCTATCCAAAGCATTCCTCATATATCGAGTAATCGATTTAATTCATGAACAATATACCTTATCAAATGTTTTCATTGAGTAAAATATATAGATTTATCAATATTTACCCATATATAAAATAAAATTCAAAGTAAAAAACCATATGTAAAAATGGTATACAGTTTAGGAAATAATCATATCTATGATAAACGATATGGATATTTGGGGGAAATTTAATGTTCAATTATCACTGGAAATTGAATATTTCAAGGGGACTACAAAAATGAATCAAGGAAGTGAATTTAAATAGTATCCTTACCCAAATAAATCATAAAAAATCCAGAGGAAGAATAAGGATAGAATCAATAAAAAATATACCAAGTGTATTATGGATAATGGTTTTTTTGTTTTTGATGAATATAAATACTATAAAAAGATCTTT
Organism: Viscum album; assembly: GCA_963277665.1. NCBI lineage: Eukaryota > Viridiplantae > Streptophyta > Magnoliopsida > Santalales > Viscaceae > Viscum > Viscum album. The sequence goes on from OY728129.1 coordinate 945,928,131, forward strand.
TGAAAACATTATTGAGAAAAATATCCTTTTAATTTTGAATTTTTTTTGTAAATAACTTTTAAAAAATATTTTATTTAAAAATTAAACTTTTAAACTTGAAAATACACCCTAAAATAAATGATTTTGGATAATTTCAAACATGTCTTACAAGGTAAAAATAATATTCCTTTTGCACGATAAAAAGGTTAGAAAAGTGCATTGTTTGGAAAGAAAAATGAATATTGCATTGGTTTTTTTTGTAAAAGAAAAAAATGGATAAAATGTATTTAATAAATAATTTGGGAAATATTAGAAACATTTTTGAAAACATTTTTAGAAAATAGGGTTTTTAGAAGAAAACAGGTTCTCCGATTAAAGAGAGAAATGAATTCAGGTTTTCTTAAAAAACAATTCTAAAACATTTTAAGTACCAAAGAGTGAAAAAATAATAATATTACCTGAAAAAGTTAATTAATAACCATAGGATAATTAAATTAAAGGTTTTATTAAAAAATTATTAAAAAATTTCCACTAATGGAAATTCTTGTGCAAACAATCTCGATTAAAAAGAGATTGTGAAGTAAACACTTGTAAAGACCATAATATTAAATATAGAATCAAAAAATTAATTAATTATGTGTATCAAATGTAAATAAACATAATTAAAGAGTAAATAAATCAATATATACTCAAAATAATTATACACATAATCATATAATATTAACGATATTTAGGAAGTAATATAAACCAATGAAAGGGAATTTAGTTAATGAAATTTCTTTACCACTTGGTAAATTTATGTTCAAATACATTTTGATAATACATTTAAAATTGAAACTAAAAATACCATGAAAAATGATTTATTAATGATATTAAATTTCAAAATTAAATTATACAATCCTTATAAAAGAAACTAGATACATGACATTAGAATATGCCTTAATGAAATGAAATTGAGATGAAATCCCACACCTTATGTTTCATTTTGGGTGAACATAATTTAACCTCATGTATAACAGTTTTAATCATTTTATTAACTTATAAAAGAACCACTATCATATTTATAATATTATATATTATCTTCTTATAATATCTTATTACCCATCTGTTTATAATATTATATTATTTTAACTATTTCGAGTTTAATTGTCATGTTTTTCAAGTAAGTTTTGACTTGTTATTATTGTTATTATAAAGAATATAGTTATTTAATCATCTATAGGGTATAAAAACTGATTTAAATTATATATATATTCAATATATATTTATTTAGTGTAATCCATAAAGTTTGGATATAGAAAATTAAATGCACTATTCATGGAGACGGTAGACCGTACGTACGCATGAACACTACATCAATTTCTTTGTCATATTTAAAAATTAAGTTATATATATATATTATAATTATTGTATAATAATTATGTAATATATGTCAAATATTTTTATTAAAACCATTCTTAATACATTTAATGTAAAGTTTGAATGAATCACATCAATTTGAGGAGGCATCAGTCCACTAATCCACAAACTATGTTATCATATTCCCACAAAATGGAAGGCATGAAGGTATGGTTACATAAAAATTTAAAGAAACATAATTAACTTATTAATATCATATATATAATATATAAAATATAAATACATCATTACTCTAATATCAAAATGTGGTAAATGGAAGGACTAATGACATCGATTAGCGAGACCATAGTATGACGTACACACGAATGATGATTATGTATCCCATTTGATGGATGTGTGTGAAAGATTATGTGGAACTCATAGAATTAAAAAATATAAGTATATTTAAGACAATTAGGTTATTATATAATCATTATATAAAAATAATTTAAGGGGTGGTGAATTAAATGAAACAGAAGTGATCGTTGAAGAACATTACCTCTTATTCAGGTAACTTCTTTGGGTTTATAAAAAAAAAGACTTCCTTAGTTGGATTTATCTCCAGTTTTAGTCTTATAAGAGGTGTGGAGGGATTTTTAGAGATTATTTGTATAGATTTTTGATGATCCAAATTTCTTGAGAGGTGCAAATAAATGGGAGGGGTGAGTACCTTTTTATAGTGGAGGAGTGGCATTCTTGCAAATTTTTGAAAGAGGAAATCCACCCACATTTTTCCATGTCAATTGGATCCAATAAACAACCAAATTCAATAAAATTTAGGATAGGGTCAAAATATTTCCACAAAAGTTATTTATTTTTCATGTTTATAGGTCATTTTGGTCCTTACGTTTATGGTTTAGTCCCTCATTAAGCTTAATTTTACCATAATTGCTGTAATTAATTTTAATTACTTTCACTAATCGTTTTTGTAAAAAACTAAGATTAAATTATTAGAAATTATGAATTAATATTATTAAAAATATTTAATCCATTTTTACATATTATAATTACATAAGTGGAATAAATTAATTTAAATTTAATCTCACAGATGGGACGAAAAAGCGGGTTTTTAAAGTAAAAATGTTCAAATTTTGAAATTCTTTTATATCCAATTTCAATGTTAAATTGATTTTAAGGAACTAAATCATATTAATTTATTTATAATTTAACTAAATATACTTTAAAAAAAAATTAAAATACAATTTAACTATATAAATAAATAATATGAAAAAGCAGTTTTCAATTAAAATTCATCATTTTTCACTATTCATAAAAAATATGAAACTTCATAAAAAAATACCAAAAATCCCCTATAGAAATTTTTTTATGTTACTATTTCAAAAATAAAATTTATTTTAACCTATACTTTTTTTGAAATTTTTAAAATTTAGTTTTAAAATAGGTGTTCCATTAAAAGGTGACAAAATTGACTTTTTAGAAAAATATAATTTTTATATGTAAAAATGAATTTATTCTTATATTATTCCTATAAAATATATAAAATTAATATAAAAATATGTTATTGAATATATTATATATATATTTCATTAATTTCATACACTAATAGTAATAAATTTAATTAATTATGATAAAACACCTTTGGCGTATAATAATATTTTTTATAAAAACATCCCCTTTATATTCAATTGGTTCTTAATATTCATTTATAATTAATTGGTAACTAATGAAATAAATAATATATATCAATATGTTATTTAATACTATTAATAAATTCTAATTTAAAGTCTATGTTATACCTTATTATATTAAATAATAACATTTTAATAATATATTATTGTTTGGTAAAACTCAGTCTTGTGTGTAACACAAGCCATCGAAGAAAGTCATTGTTGCATGTGATGCAAGCTAGATCAGTAATTCATGCATTGAAAGCTATAGAATATATTATATTTATTTATAATATTAAATATACCTTACAATATTGAGAGGTTATATTCATTTCTATATTTAGTGTTGCGTATCATACATGCTATCGAATAAAAGTTACTCTTTTAGAATTTTTGGGGTGTTACAGTCTCCCAACCTTAAATAAATTTCATCATTAAAAATTAAACTTGATCTCTATTTCTAGGGTCTTGATATTTTAATATTCCCTTTGTTGAAAAACCCACATCATAAAATCATTTATAAAATATCCTCTTAATAAGAGAGAACGAGATGTACAAAGTTCACATGGAATAACATATGACGAGGTTTCTATGTAGGAGAACATTAGCGATGAGTGAAAATATGGACTTGAAGGAAACTCATAAATATTTATGGATAGTGATTGAGGTCATTGATCACAAATAAGTGAATGATCAATGAAAAGTTTAGGGCCTCAAATCTATAAATCTATAATGATTTTAAAGACCATTAATTAAAAAAATGAAGGTATTATGATAATTTTTTTAATTTAAGATACGTTTTCTAATGTTGAGTAATTCCTTTATTGACTAAGAATATATGGAAATATACTTACTTGATACATTTGAATTTCATAAGAACAATTTTAACTTCTGGCTAAGCTTCGATCAAATTCTAATTCATCCCTCACTCCATGAAATGGATATCCAAAAATGAACTTTTATTTATTTATGAAGCACTAATTTTTTTTGGATTATAAGATCTATAAAAAACAAGTCTTTATATTTGTATCTTATTATTTTCCAAAATTAATTTGGTTAATATATTAATCTATAAACCTCAAAAGTGATACTAATGTTTCATCATTAATATTTATTCGTCAATTTGTTTATCTTAAGAAAATGATATATTAACTAGGACATCACGTAGACTAGTGGTAGGTGAAAAACCCTTATCATACTTTGATCATGGGTTCAATCCCCATCGTCTTTATGGATTTCATGGTTTTTCACCTGGTATACATGTTATCCTTCTTCTAAAACCATATTAATATAATTACCAAATTATTATGTACATCCTTTAAATTTAATCATTAAATACCCTTTTAAGTAAGGTTCTCAATACAACCACAATACATAAATACTTTATTTATTTTTTTCAACATAGGTCCTTAATTAATCTAGAGTTTATACATTAGAATAGGGAATTGGCTCAAGTAATGATCAAGTTCCCTAAATTTAAGGAAACAAACGATAAATGGATCCCGAGGATGCGATTTGTTTCCTTCTATCGTACTCTTCATTTTTCCTATGTTATAATTTTATTTTTGTCCTTATTTCCCACACATTAAGCATTTCCCTATTCCATTGATACACTTACCTGGGTGTGTCCTTATATATTTCTTTCATGATGGAAATATATCCCCTTTTCCTCCATGGTCTCCACTACTCGAGCTCTTACAAAACTCCATTCTTCTCTTCTTTGGTGAGTCCAGTATTTGGTTAAGGTATATGATGTTAATAATATTTTGGAAAAACTAATTAGTAATGAAAAAAATATATTTTACTCCTATAAACATCCCACTTGGTCACTTATTGTAATTTTCTTATCCTTCATGTTCAAAGTTGACATGACTCCCTTGGGTTCCAACTGTTGAATAAAACTAGAAATCATAGTGTGAGTAACATTAGTTATAGTGAAAAAACATATAATAATTTATAGGATATCTAAATAATGACACGTTATTTTCAATCTAAAACACCTTAGGTTTAACCTAAGTTATTTATTTTATTTAAATATTGATATCATTCATAATGGTTTTTAACAAAAATGTTAATTATCTTAAGAATATCCCCCAGAATTTTCAAAATTGGTACGCAGTAAGGCCCGTTTTCGTGTATCAAGTTATGATCAAGTCAGGCCCAATACACAATTTTAGATTTATTACCCCTAGGTAAATCTATGATTGAACCACATACACTTTTAGTATCCATAAAGGGGTGTATTTCTAAGAAGACCCACATAATATCTACCTTACCAAATTCTGGGATGTTATTCTATACTTATCCTTAAAGTCTACCTCAGGGTTATTTTCTCTAATCTATGTTTTTCTAAATATAGTTCCCAATGGTTCTAATAAACTTCCTTTGATACCAAATGTATCACCTCAAACCCAAAATATCAGAGCAGGTGTCTATTATCATTATATTGAAATAATTACAGGGAATAAAATCCAGAAGGACCAAATAGTTTATTAGTTTTGGTTAACAAGATAGATACACGATTCTTGTACTACAAATGAATACACTAATTAAAAAATAATTTTTTTTCTTGAGGATAACTTTATTCCATCTTAGAATATCATTTCATAAAATTCTTAGTACACTTCTTGGATTCGTTGGGTAAGGAAACAAAACAAGTGTGAGGTCAAATGATTCACAAGTGTTAAGTACAATAGAAGAAATAATGAATTAATGAGAATAATCAATATATAAATGTAATAACCAAACACACATGACATAAAATCAATAAACTAAGAAAGAAATGCATAAAAAATATGGAAAGTTAAATAAATGAACATACATGACATAAAATCAATAAACTGAGTGGATAAAAAATATGGAAATGTAATAAGTGGAAACACATTCCATTTAAATAACTAGATATGGAATAATCAATATGGTAAGGAAAATAACTGAAACACATTCCATTTAATAAATTAATTAAGAATGAAATGCATCTATATACAATTTCAAAGAATAAATCTCATGGATAATAATAACTGAATATAAATGAAATAAATTCTTATTTATTTGATTCCATGTTTCCCAAGTACAAGTTACCTGGAAAACTCATTGCAATACATGAAATTTTCAATATTTATTAACCTATTAACTACTGTAGAAGCAGTGAGTAGGATCGAACCACAGAGAGAATGTGTGTAGACACTAGGAATATCCTTTTTAAATAATGTTTAAGTATATGAGTTTTAATTGTGATTAACAACTAAAAATTATAAAAAAATAAAAAACTATATAAAAATGACTATTTAAATTAAGATTAACTATATAATTGGAGTAAATTAATCCATGGAAGAAACTAGTAGATATGAAAGTGTCAGAGTTGTGATGTCAATTTAGGTGCATGAAATACCAATTATTTTATTTATACATCTAAATATTTATTCATTTAATTATCACTGATTCCAAATTTAATCAAAATACTATTAGGTCTCATCCATGATGTTAGAAAATATGTTAATTTTCACAAAAATTATCCATCATGTTATTATTTGTCATGATGAATAATTTTCACATCATTGTTGCACTGAATCACATGGTGGGATAGCACAACCTATTTCTCACAAAGTCAAAGTATCTATCTATATCTTGTTTTCTTACACAAGATCAATTATTAGGTATCATATATGCAATTTTGAAGGACAGAGCACACACAGTATTTATTTTTCAATTAAAATATTTGTTTATTCAGAATTTGATCTCATGAGATTTATGATTATATCATGTTCTTAGTGGACTTCTAGAAAAATAAATTCTATGATTAACCCTCACTAATGATTACTTATTAGGTATCACACAAACGAGCAAAAAATAATGTGTGTAGACTCCAAATGAAATTTAATTCAAACACAAATATAATAATTTAAATGAACATCCAATTAAAATTAAGTAATTTAAAAGTCAATCAAGAATGGAAATAAATTAAAGGAATGAATACACAATCACTTCTATAATAACTCTAAATCCAAAATAGTTATCCCTCCATCATGATAAAATGACCCATAAAATAATAAATAGAAGATATCACCATTTTTTGTCATCACTATGGTCCCTGAAACCTGCCATCTACGATCAAAAAATAATAATTGTAGTCCCACTAATTTTCATCATGTCGAATAAAACCTATTGTGATACCGAAAAAATGATCGGATCTACGCTCACTGTCATCATGCACTGTTAATCTCCATAAGCAAGGTGAAGAGCACATAAACATCTTTCAAATTGGTCTCTTCTATGATTACATATGGAGGTGTGGATAAGATCTGATGTGGTGGTGGTGTGATGGAGGGGTACTGGAGGAGTGGAGGGGAGAAGGGGGGGGGACTGAGTGAGGGGGGAAGGGTAGGAGAGGCTAGGAAAGGGGGTAAGGGGATTGGGTTGGGGGTGGCTAGGTGAGGGGGAAGGGGGAGGGAGCGGCGGGGGGAAGAGGGGGGAAGGTGTAGGAGTGATATGGGGGAGATGGGAAATGGGGATGGGGGAGGGGGGAGAGGGTGGGGGAGAGTGGGGAGACAGGGGGAAGAGGGGGGGGGGGGGGTGGCGACCTCCATTGCTGGAGGTGAAATAGTGCTCCAGATAGAGGAGGTGGCTTGCTACTAGGGTTTTTAACACCCTCAGAATAAGATTCCCTATATCTAAAATATGGAAAACCTAATATTTAAAATTTAAAATTGGAATTAAATAAAATTATTTAAATTTTTAAAAAATAATAATCATTATTATAATATTAAAATAAAAAAATTAAATATTATACTAATTAAATGTAAATAATAATAATTAAATGAAAATAATAAAATGGTAATATAAATATATAAATATATTTATGCACATGAAATTAAATACAATAAAATATAGATAAAAGTATGATAATAGAATTACCACTATTAAATAAAATAAAAAAATAAACTAATAAAAAAATACTACTTTAATTAATACTATAAAAATATAAAAGAATAAAATAAAATACTAATATAGACAATTAGAAAATATATATACTAATAGAAATTACTAAACTAATAATAAAACTAATATTTGAAAAACTAAAAAAATAATATAGTGTTAAATATAATATATAAAATTAATATAAACTAATAAAAAAATAAATTACTAAAATTAGTATATAAATTAACTAAAAACTTTCAAAATATCTAAAATACTACAAAACTAAAAAATCAACCTAAAAATGCTAAAAGCAGTATGAAAAATAATTAAAAATAAATTATAAAATTATTAAAAATATAATCAAAATCCATTAACATCAAATATCCCACACTCAAAATATTTTACTCTCAGGTAAAATAATCCGAAGGAATACGCAATTTAACCCTTATAAAATCAAAGAATCAAAAATTGTAAGTTCAAAGATTTTTAATTCTTTTTACCCACAAAATATCATGCTTTATTTAAAATTTCAATTTTCAAAAATAGTTTCCCTTATAATCAAAATCTTTCCAAAATAAGTATCTACACTGATGAATCATGAGACCTACCTCACCATCACTCTCATTGATCAAAAAATTTATTGAAAAAGATTCTCTTAATCCTTGTACACATGCATGCTTACCATAGGTTTTCCAAGAATTTTACATCTCCACTAGTGGAAATCAAAAGAATATAGTAATATATAGGACTTAAAATTATGTTCAAATATATTTATGTCTATGGGATGGTGGGTCATAAAAACAATTCAAAACGTTTTTGAAAAATGAGGGTTGGATATTGATGTAAATGCATGAAAAGTGTCAATGAAAATATCTTCCTCAAAATCTCGCTCCCCAAAACTTAAAATGTTTCTTTTTCTCAATCATGTGATAATCCATTTTCTCTCTCAATTTTTTTTTTCTATCTATTTTTTATATTATTTTTTTAGGGACCCAACTCACTCAAACAAAATGGATAGAAAAAACTGGTGAGTATCAAATCCAAAACCTAAATAAATAAATGTCAGAAAAAATCCCAAAGTAAGGCCCACAAGTAGCGTGTATACTGTAGCTTCTCAATGAAATTAGTTCATATAGAAAACTCTAGCTCTTGGAGTAATGGATAATAACTTTTATAGGTATCCCTAAAAGTGAGGGTTACTGTGTAATGAACACAAATTTACTCAACATTGGATCAATAAATAATCTATATTCCAATAAAAAAAAATATATAATGAATTTGGAAATTGTTAAATAAAACACATATGATCATGATGGGATAATTCCAATCCATGTGAATCAAATGACTCACTATCCCTAAAATAACCCTCTCAATGAGTTAATCTCTACCCCACACTTAGATTGGAAATCATCATGAAAAAACTCATGAAATGGGTAGGGAAATATATCAAATATTATGTTATCATAAAAAGGATTCTTCATGGATTTTAAGGGATACACCATGGAGAAAATTTATGGGTGGATCAATGGTTAAAATGGTATAAAGAATTAAACAGGCACCTCAATTATTTTTTTGTGAAACTTTCAAAATTTATACCACATTGATCGAAAAAATGGAATGTTATAGAATACATAACATGAAAGAGATTCCCTCAAGAAAAATTGAAACAAAAGATGTTGTAAAATGGGCCAAAGTCCTCATGGGTATGGAAATAATATGTTGGAAAACACATATGATCATGAGTGAAAATAGGTGTCTCAATAGTACATAATCTTCCAAAAATAAATTTTCAAGCATGGAATAATATCCTCAATCATATAAGTCATGATATGAAGGATAAAATCATAACAAACATGAATGAGGTACTCAAACTTCCTAAAGATACAAGTGGTATGTTCCTGAATATGTTATTATAAAAATGAATCCATTTTCATTTGGGTTAAAAAATTATAGGAATGTTAGTTTTATTTTTATTTTTAAAATTTAATTATTTTTTATTTTCATTTTTTTGATTTAGTTACTATACATGTTGTTTTTGGAAAAATAAAATATAACATAAAATAAAACACTTCCCTGTGTAAGTGCATATAGACATGGAAAGACTGTATGTATCCAATGAATCTCTAGAAATAATGTAACTTTTAAAATATAAACATGGACATCACATACCGACATCTTATAAAAGAATTGAAAACATAATAAAAAGCATTTGGATGATAAAAATATGTATAATGAATGATCAAATCCACTTCATTTCTAGAAGAAAAAATATTTTAGTAAATACATGCCATTTCATTAACTAAAAAAAATAAATGAAATGAAACTAAATACAGTGAAAATAAAAGAAAAAAATGATGCATTTCCTCCCATCGAGTTCTAAGTTTACATCATCTTCATCTAGAAATTTTTGAAACTTCACTAGGATCAAATAGAAATGAATACCATGCATTTGCTTATTTTTAAATATAAGTGTGGAATCCATTAATCAAAAATGAAATTATCCTAAAAGTTGAAAAATACCTCAATGGAAAATTATTGTTCAAATTTATTTTTGGAATGAAATAAAAATAAACCAACTTAAAATGGAATGAATATACCTCTTATAAATAAACAATCACCGAATAAGTAAGTTTTTTCAAAGGGGTTTTGTGAAAACATAAATAATATTACCACTTTGAATGTGAAAATACTTTAATTAATTATTTGGGTTGGATATACATACCAATTAATTTTCATCTCTATCTACTGGAATAAGGAAATCCACTGGTTTCCAAGTCAATTCATACTCGATGCATGGAGAAAGCGGGGTAAGATCAATTGGAGTAGGTGACTCAATTGTGTTAAGAATGAAATATTTTTTAAAAGTTTCTTCTATACTTACCTAATTACATTTCTTCATTGGAACATGTGGCACCACAAACTTATGATCCTCTAAGAAATCCCATTATTCCATTGTTTCTATAAAATTATTAGTGTTTTCCACCACCAACATTGACTGATTTTCTAACTCTGTAAATGTATTAGATGTATCGATTTTTGAAAAAGTCTCAAACTCACAAGGATTTTCTTAAATAGGTAGTTAAATTTCATTTGAATAAAATTCCTCTTGCATGTGACAATTCATGATGTCTTGGATCAATTCTGACTCTATCATGGAAAATAAGGGTCCTATATGAATGTCATCTTCATCCACGAAAGGTGTAGTTTGATATACATTGAATGAATCATTTTTCACTTTGGGGTGGATGGGTTGTGAACTCAGAGAAAAAATAAATGAAATGGAATTTTTTGAGGGACCATTATATTAAAAAAGGTAGAAGTATAATCTAAAATATTCTTGAAATGTGAGTAGATTGGAATAATTAAATTATGATGGAGTGAAGTCATTAATGACATGATAAAAAATCTAGATCAATCTTATTATTAGAATCAGGATTTAAATGTTGTTTACATGGATCCTCTAATACAATATATTCAAAACAATTGTTATAAATTAGATCATCAATTGGTAATGAGGGGGATAGATTTGAAATATGATTCATTTGATTGCATAAATTGTTTAATTGATTTTCCAGATATTTTTTTGAGGAAAGAAAAATTGCATTCCATTCAGCTTGAAGTTCAAACATTTGATTTGTTATAGTGATAGAAAAAACCAACATGAACCCAATTATTGAATCAATTGTTTCACATGAATTATCAAGTTCTAAATTTTCTGGAATACATTGACTTTGGAAATGATCAAATTGCGGGTAAGAACTAAAATTAGAATATAGTGAAGGATTCACACGTGGATCAGGACATGAACTTGAATAAAAATAATTATAATAAAATGTATTATTTGGAGAGATCATGTGTAATGAGTCATTATACATCATACCTTGAGATGTGACTACATAGGGCTGGTATTGACTATACTAGTATGGTGATAACAACACCATTTATAAATTCTGGGTGTGTTGAAATAACTTACAATGAGAAATTCCTAGAGTATCTAAACCTTTATGTTTGTTTGTTTTTTTTGATTTTTTTTATTTTTGACCTAAATAACACTTTTAAAGGAACTCTAAATGCTACAATTATCCTTGGAAATGGCACCAGATATTTGGAACAAGAATCAAAACATGTGTAATTTTCAATATATATTAAACTATTAACTACTGTAGAAGCGATGAGTAGTGTAGAACCATAGAGAGAACATGCATAGACACTAGGAATATCCTTTTGAAATAATGCCCATTAAAATGAGTTTTAATTGTGATTAACAACTAATTTTTTTTTAAAAAACTTATTAAAATTTACTATTTAAATTAAATAAAACTATCTATAAAAATTAAATTAATCTATAAGATAAAATGGCAGGGATGAAAGTGTCAGAGTTGTGATATTCATTTAGGTGCATGCAATGCCAATTATTTAATTTCCAAATATGAATATTTATTCATTTAATTATCACTGATTACAAATTTAATCAAATTACTATTGGGTCTCATTCTCTGATGTTAGACAATATTATAATTTTTTTTAAAAATTATCCATCATTTTATTCCCTTTCCTGATGAATAATTTTTACAACATTGTAGTACTAAATCACATGATGAAAAAACCACAACCTATTTATCACTTAGTGAAAGTATCTATATACATTGGGTTCTCTCTCAAAAATCACTTATTAGGTATCACTCATTCAAGTTTGAAGGAGAGTGCACGAAAAATATTAATTTTTAAATTAATATATTTATTTATTTGTAATTCGATCGCATGTGATTTAAGATTCTCTCGTGCACATGATTGGATTTAGGAAAACTAAATTATTTGATTAACCCTCACCCATGATTACTTATTAGGTATCACACAAAAAAGAACAAAAGAATGTGTGTAGACTCCAAATTAAATTTAATTCAAATGCATATATAATAAATTAAATAAATATACAATTAAAATCAATTAATTTTAAATTTAATCAAACCAGGAAATAAATTAAAGGAATGCATACATAATCACATCAATCATACCATTGACACCAAAAACATTAGCCTGAAATTTCGACAACACGACACATAAAATAATAAATAGAAGGTATCACCATGCTCATGTCATCACTAAGGTCATCACAATCTGTTGTCGATGATTGAAAAATAATAACCATTTTCTTATTGATCATTGTCACATAGAGCCAAACCTATTTCTCTTCTGAAAAATGATCGGATCTTTGACTTCTTTCGCCAAGAACCATCAATATCTAGAAGCAAAGAGTGGTGCATGTAGATTTCGTGAAAACTGGTATCTTTTATAATTAGATTATGAGGCATGGAGAAGATATGATGTGGTGGTTTCATGATAGAGGGGTGTTAGAGTATGGTAGGGGAGAAGGGGGTGGATGGGAGAGGGGGAAGGGGGAGGCGGGAGGCTGGATGAGGGGAGAAGGGGATTTGGGGGGGGGAGGGAGAGGTGGGAGGTGGGAGGAAGGGGATTTAGGGGGGTGGGAAGGGGGAGGTGGGAGGTGGGGGAAAGAGTGGGGAAGGGGGTGGTGAGGATAGAGGGAGGGGGAGAGTGACATGGTGGGAGGAAGAGGGGGAAGGTGGGAGGGGGGAGAGGGGTAAGGGTGGGGGGGGGGGGGGCAGGGAGAGAGGGAGGGGTAGAGTGGGGTGGCGAGGGGAAGAGGGGAAGGGGGAGGGGTGATAGGGGAAAAGGGGTAGGGGTTTGGGTAAGTGGGAGGCCCCTATTTCTATAAGTGAGTAGATTATCTAGATAGGGGAGGTGGCTTGATGATAGGGTTTTTAACACCCTATAAAGAATAATTACAAGATAAAAAATGCAGAAAAACCTATATTTCATATTCAAAATTTGAATTAAATATAATTATCTAAATTTTTAAATAACAACAAAAAAACAAAAACAACAATAATAATAAAATTATAATTAAAAAATTAAATATTATACTAATTAAATATACAAAAAATAATAATTAAATGATAATTTTAAATGGGTAATATAAATATATAAATGTATTTATGTAGAACTAATTAAATACTATAAAATATTGATAAATATATGATAATAAAATTACCACTACTAAATATAATAAAAAACTAAACAAATAAAAAAATGTTACTTTAATTAATACCATAAAAATATAAAATAACAAAATAAAATATTAATATAGACAATTAAAAAATATATATACTAAAAAACATTACAAAACTAATAATAAAACTAATATTATCAGAAATAATAATAATAATATATTGTTAAATAAAATATGGAAAATTAATATAAACTAATAAAAAACTAAATTACAAAAATTAGTATATAAATTAACAAAAAATTATCAAAATATCAAATATACTACAAAACTAAAAAATCAACCTAAAAATGCTAAAAGTAGTTAGAAAAATAATTAAAACTAAATTAGAAAATTATTAAAAATACAAGATAAATACATGTATATCAATAACTTTACCATTAATAACTTTCAAAAGATAGTTTAACATACTACTACAAAGACCTTTCATAAGATAGTTTAGAATGTGCTTGGTTACAAACTTGAATGTTTTGTGCCCAACTAATTTCATCTCATGACACTATCGATACATCTAGGGGCTTACTTTAAATGGCCCCAAACCCATGTCATACCTATCCAAATCATTCCCCATATATTGAGTAATCAATTTAATTCATGAATAACGTGCCTTATAAAATATCTGTATTGAGTAAAAGATACATATTTATCAATATTTCCATAGATATCAAATAAATTTCAAAGTAAACACCATATGTAAAAATTTTATACGGTTTAGGTAATAATCATATCCATGATAAATGATATGGATATTTATGGAAAATTTAATGTTTAATTATCATGGGAAATTGAATATTTCAAGGGGACAAAAAAATGAATCAAGGATGTGAATGCCAATATTATCCTTTGACAAATCAATCATAAACCACCTAATATAAGAATAAGTATGATATCAATAAAAATATCCCAACTTGAGTAAGGATAATGGGCTGTTGTTGTTGACGAATAAAAATACTATAAAAATATATTTTGAAAACATTCTTGAGGAAAATATCCTTTTCATTTTGCAAATACTTTTCTGTGAAAATAATTTAAAAAAAATTATTTAAAAATTATCCTTTTAAAATTGAAAATTAAGCTTCAAATAAACAATTATGGGTAATTACGTACATGCTATACAAAGTAAAAAGAACATTCCTTTTGCAAGGTAACAAATTTAAGAAAAGTGCCTTGTTCAGAAACTAATAAGAATATTCCTTTGAGAAAATTTGTAAATTAAAAAAGGGTAAAACTTTAATTAATAAATAATTTTGGAAAGGTTAATTTTTTTAAATCCATTTTAGGAAACATGATTTTTAGAAGAAAATAGGTTCTCTAACTAAATAGAGAAATGAAGTCGTGTTCTCTTAAGTACATTTTTTAAAGAATTTTAAGTAACAAAGAGTGAAAAATGGTACTATTACTTGAAAAAAGTAATTAATAACTAGAGTAGAATTAAAGTTAAGGGTTTATTAAATAATGATAAAATAATTTCCTCTAATGGAAATTCATGTGCAAAAAATCCCAGTTAAAATGTGATTATGAAGTAAACCCTTGAAAAGACAGTAACATTAAAGTGAGACTCATACAATTAAATTATTATTTGTATCAATTTTAAATACACATAAGGGAAGTGTAAATAAATAAATAAATTACAAAAATCATTATAAAAATAATCATATAATATTAACAATAATGAGGAAGTAATATCACCTAATGAAAAGGAATTGAGTTAATAAAATTTCTTTACCACTTGGTAAGTTTATATTTAAAGACCCTTAGATGAAATAATTCAAATTGAAACTAAAAATACCATGAAAAACCAAGTATTCATGATATTAAATATCAAAAGGTGATTATATACACCATATAAAAGAAACTAGGTTTATGACATTACAATATGCTTCAATGAAATGAAATGGAAACAAAATCCCCTTACCATGCATTTCATTTCAGGTGAATGTCCTTTAAACACTTGTATAATAGTATTAATCAAGTTATTAAATTATTAAAGAACCATAATTATATTTATAATATTGTATATGTTCTTGTTATAATATCTTATTACCCATTTTCAATAATATTTCATTATTTTCACAACTTTAGGTGTTAATTGCCTAGTTTATCAAGTAAGTTTTGACTTGTTATCTTTGTTCTTATTACATAGATCTTGATTTCATAATTTAATGGATGTTAAACATGATTTAAATAATATATATATATATATATTAATTATATATTTATTTATATTAATCCATAATGTTTGGAGTTGAAAAATTAAATACACCGTTCATGGAGATGGTAGGTTGTACGTGCGCATAATACTACTTCCATTTCATTATCATATTTTAAAAGTAAGTGATATATATATATATTTATATTATAATTAAATTATCATATTTATTTCATGTATTTTTCATATTTTTATTAAACCCATTATTAATACATTCCATGAAAATTTTGAATGAATCACATTTCTTTGAGGAGGCGGTACTCCACATATTCAAAAACGATGTTATCGTATTCCCATAAAATGAAAGGTACGAAGGTATGGTTATATAAAAATTTATAGAAGAATAAATACCTTAAAATATCATATATATCATATATAAATAATAAATCCATCATTATTACAATCTTTAAAGGTGTTAAATGGAAGAAAAATGACATTGGTTCGATGGGTGGTAGTCCACCATACAAACATACGATGATTGTGTATCCCATTTGATGGATGTGTGTGAAATTGTAGGTCAAAATCTTAGCATAAAAACATATAATGATATTTAATATAATTATTTTTTTATATAAGCATTATATAAAAATAATTTAAGGGTTGGATAAGTAAATGAAACAAAAGTGATCGTTGAAGAACATTACCTCTTATTCAGGTATCTCCTATTGATTTATACTAAAAGGCTTCGTTGGTTGGATTTTTTTAACAAATTAAGGATTCTAGGAGGAGGGTAATGATTTTGGAATATTATTTAGACATATTTTGGAATATATGAAGAGATTTAGAGATGTGAATAAATGGGAGGGGTGAGTGCCTTTTTGTAGTGGAGGAGGAGTGGCATTCTTTTAAATTTTTGAAAGTGGGATTTCATGATTTTTCTATGTCAAGTGGATCCCATAATGAACAAAATTTGATACAGGGGTGTATATGGTAGAAATACATAAATATTATGTATTCTGTAAAATTTTATAGTTCATTTTGTCTCTTTAGTTTAATGTTTATTCCCTTGTTAAGCTTAATTTTACTTTTATCACTATAATTAATTTCAATTACTTTCAATAATATTTTTGGTCAAAAACTAAGTTAAAATTATTTGAAATTTGAAATTATGATTATTAAAAATATTTAATCAATTTTTATTAATTAAAATCACATAATTGGTAGAAATTAATTTAAATTTAATCCCGTAGACGAGATTACAAGAAGTACTTTTAAAGTAAAAATGTTCAAAAGTTCGAACTGTTTTTTATATCCAATTTCAATGTGAAGTTAATTCAAATGCACTAAATTGTATTAATTGATTTATAATTTAAATAAATATAATTTAAAACCTAATTAAAATATAATTTAACTATATAAATAAATTAGATGAAAAAGAAAATTTCAATTAAAATTCAGTATTTTTCACTATTCATCAAAAAATAAAACTTCATTGAAAATACCAAAAAATCACCGAAATATAATTTTTATGTTAAGAATTAAAAAATAAATTTTATTTTATAATATAAAATTTACATAATTTCCAAAATTTAGTTTTAAAATATGTGTTCTATTAAAATGCGACAAACGTGCCTTTTTAGAAAAATTCAATTTTTTAGCATAAAACTAGATTTATTCTTATATTTTACCTATAAAATATATTTGATGCATATAATTATATTTGATGAATATATAATATATATATTTCATTAATATCATTCAATAATAGTAATTAATTAAATTTATTATGATAAAACACCTTTGGCGCATAATAATAGTTTTTATAAAAACACCCCCTTTATATTCAATTGATTCTTATATTCATTTATAATTAATTTTTAACCAATTAATTCAATCACATATATTAATAAGTTAGTTAATACTATTCATAAATGATAATTTAAAGTCTAGGTTATATCTTATTATATTAAATAATATTATTTTAATAATATACTATTGTTCGGTAAAACTCTGTCTTGCATGTAACACAAGTCTCCAAAGAAAGTTATTGTTGTGTGAGACATAATCTAAATTAGTATTTCATGCATTGAAAACTATATAATATATTAAATTTATTTAAAATATTAAATATACCATAAAGTCTCAATTAGTTGTATTCCTTTCTACGTTTGGTGTTGTGTCTCATACACACTATTGAATAAAAGTTACTCTTTTAGAATTTTATGGGTGTTACATGTTATATTGTTTGTTTCCTTTATTATTTGTTTATTAATTATTTAATTTTCATTATAGTGTGAAAAAAATAAAAAATATTAAAATACATAAAAAATCTATGAATGTGTTTCTATTAATGTTTAGTTACGAGTGTGATAACATAGTATGAACAAATTAATAAAAGTAGATTACATTAATCAAGAAAAAAATATAAAAAACCCTCAAAGAAATATTAAGTAAAAAAATTCCTTCCATCATTTGAATTTGAATCAAACTGGGTGTTCAGGGTGCTTGTTATCCAAATTTGAGGGTTCCTCTTATTGTTGGGGAGTTATTATGAGATTGATGGGTTGACTGAACTGAAGTTAGCATAGAATAAGTATCTAATGCTAGATTGATGCAACTTTAGAGGAAAGTATTGAGAAAATTAGGTTTATGATTTTAAAAGTTGGGACTTCACTCAAAATATCATGGAACCATGATTTAATGTGGTTGGTCTATCAAACACCTACCTTGAACTCTCTAAGTGGTGGTGTAGAAAAAGATTGTAGACTATGAGGGGAGGTTCAAGGATCCTTTCCACTAAAATAATCAAGTGACAAAGTAATTTTATTCTAGTTCAAATGGTTTATAGAGTTCAGTAAAATATTGGAATATATTTAATGATTTAATTAATTAATCAATAATGTCTAAATAGATAATTAATATAAAAGTATTAATCTTATTGATTTATTTTTGTAGAAAATGGCATATAATACCACAAGACATACTTCAATATTTATTGGACAAAGTCAATGTCCTATCAAACATGAGTTTCCAAAGATAAATATAGTAACATTCACACAATACTATGATATAGGAAACTCAAGGTGTTGGAGTCACCAATATCAATAAAGGCACCTCAGAAAGAGATGGTGTAAATATGATTAAAGGAGACTCATGTATGATGTATATAATAGTTTTTTCATAATTCCATAATAAACATCCAATTTAAGTTGTGGATACTACATTAGGACATGAATAATATTACATGTAGTCTCATGTTTGAGAAGCTTGATAGGAGTCAGAGAAGAAAGATATAAATGGGTGGTAATTAAACTGGTTATGTGTAAATATGAAAGGCGGATCATGATTTTTAATACATCCCATTATTATATCTTTATCATCCACATACTCTAATTTCGTTTTAGATTAAAAAATTAACATAATTAAGTAAACACTTAATTAACTTTGGGGCAAGGTTCTCTAAGTAAATAAGAACATCAAAGAAATATTACACTTTATTTCTTATAGGGATCAAGTTAAAAGGAAAAACGAAAAGGCTAATGGAAAGAGCGATTCCAAAGACACCTTCACAATGTTCTTCAATGAAAAGTGGTTGGTTATTGTATAAGAGGTTATTTTCTTCATATATCATAAAATAAATATATAGATGTGTAAATGAATTGAATTGAATAATAGAAGCTAGTATTCGATTTGTCTTCAGGTATATTCATCAATATAAAATGTATTGTTTGAGTTATAATTTTTTGGGTATTAAATACAATATAATGATAATATATATATATTTAAATATAGTAACCAAGTATAGAATCATTATTGGAAGTAATTTTTGTTTTACAAGAAGTTGAGAATGGGTGTTTCCTAAGTCAGCGGTGAGAAGTACACAACTTTTAATTTCCAAGTAAATGATTCTAGTTGGTTCATTAATACATGAATCATAGGAAAGAAATGATTAATTTAAAATGTAAGACTAATATAACTAGATGTGGAAATATAATACTTTTTCAATTAAAAATAAACAGTTTTCTAGGATATAACTAGTATGGTTTTAGTCTCTTTAGATTTAAAAACTTTAGTTATTATTGACACACTTCTATTATTAGTTTTGGACAAAGAAACCTTTAGAAATAAAGTAACATCACAAATCTTTAATAACTAGTTTGGCTAGAGAGAGAGAAATATTCCAAGGGTAATATAGTGGTAAATATACTTAATAATATTCTTATGTTTTTATTAAGGAATGAGAAAGTGAAGTATGGTATATGCATGGTCAGGATATATGAGTTACTTCAGGATGGTATGTCGAAGAATATCTTGACCAAGTATTCATTGGTAATTATAATGTTTCATTAAGTAAATTATAAATTCACATTACCTTATATGTGTTAAGAATACGATCCAAAAAAAGAGGATTGATGATGAGTCTTACATGTTAACATTGATCAACAAAATATAGCATGGGGTAATTCCTAAATGCACATTTCCTTATATACATAAGTCATGATGTAAGTATAAGTAGCATCAATATTGATATATATATATATATATATATATATATATATATATATCCATTTTAGTAACTTTCATTATATTTAAATACATTCTCTATAAATAATAGTGATATCCCATAACCATATGACAACTATAATGACAAATGGATATCATATGAGTCATAGTATGATCAAAATACATTATGTCATAAGACATGTATTTCCATGAAAAGTGTTTGTTAAGGATATAGAAAAACTTGCATCATGAAAAATAAAATGTGAATCTATAGTAATTATCCTAAAAGTTTCTAATAATATTATATAAAACCCTAATATAGAAAAGTTATTGTCAAGTTATATAATATATGTAACGGCCCGAAATTTTGAATAAATCTTGTTTCATAATTTCATGTGTTATTTTATTTTATTTTTATACTCAACAAAAATGTTTTATTTGATAAACATGATTATAATTAAAATGAGACCATTGGGTTTTGATTGTTATATGACCATCGGTCAATATGACCACTGTGAACAAAATGTTTTGATTATTTACTCTAAATACAAGTAATCTTGGTTAATTATTATAGAAAGAAGATTCGATGGCCTCACCTAGTAGTCTTGGACCGATCGAAGCCCATCTAACAGAGCTTGCGAAGGAGGTAACACCATTGGGCTTTGCTCTGGATCAAATCCAAGCCGAACTTCATCATGTGAAGCTAGAACGGAATCGCCTTCGCGAGAAGTTCAAACTGATAGAAATTACTACTCGGGCAATGTTGACTGAGCCGCCCCAAGATTCTATCACCCCAGCACACCTTACTCTTAGGTCCTATGCTGGTATTATAAGGGGCTATGTAACAAGACCGTAACTGCCTTTTGTAATCCTTGTTTTAAATAAAAATTGGGATTTCTTCTAATGATGAAGTTTATGAATTTTGAAATGACCGGATAAATATAGTATGCATATTTTTGATGAATTTTAGAAAAAGGATATTTTAAAAATGGTTGTGTAAACCTTAAATAATTAAAAATGTGTAATGATTTTCAAAAAATGGTCTTCTACAATTATGTTCAGTACGAAATTTGGAGTCTAATAAGATCAACTTGATTTTTGATGAATAGTAAATTATTAATAGTGATTTTATGATTAGGATTAGTAATATGACCAAATGGATTAGTAATCTAACTTAAAGAAAGTTTTAAAATAATCTAGGCACCTTGATTAAGTAATGCGATTCAATAAAATGGTTAAATAATGGTTTCATAAATTATTATTCAAGTATTAGTTTTTTCGGGTGAATAGTGTTTTTTAATTAAAAATTTAATTAAAATTATTTAGAAAATTATTTTTATAAAACAGATTTCATTTTTGAACTCAGAGCACCGATATTATGCTATGGTAATTTTTGGGGTTTTTTCTGAAAAAACGAATTTTCGGTGAATAGTGTTTTTATTTAAAAATTAAATTAAAAATATTTAGAAAATTATTTTTATAAAATTTAGTTCATATTTGTAATCAGAGCGTTTATATTTGATTATGGTGAAATTTTGGGATCTTTTTGAGAAAGTTGAATTTTCAGTGAATAGTAAAAATGCAGTTTTAGGGTTTCGGTATGTTTAATGACATCATAGCTGTGTCATGATGATGTCATGAGTTATTTTAAGGGTTGTCCGGCCAAGGGTGATGAATTATTGTTTTGGGGGCCCCATGTGGCCTAACTCCATGATAAATGCCAAGGGAGAGCACATGGGTTTGAGAAAAGCACATGTGAGGTGTCCTTTGGCCATTAATGCCTTGTCCCCTCACTTTCCCTATAAATACCAAGCCCTCCTCTCATCAATTCGACTCCCCACTCATTCCCAACGAATTTATGGTCTCATTACCTCCCAAGGAGCCCTCCCAAGGTGCCCCAAGCCCTCAAGGTCCCAACCTTTGAGGTTTAAGAGTTACATTTTAAGGTAAGGGATCCGATCTTTCTCTTTCTTTTCAAGTGATCTCTTTTATGTCATTTCTTTTATGCTCCATGTTATTATGTTAGAGGATGTTCTTTTATACTCCTCTTACTGCCCTTTTCATGTTCATATAATGATATTCCCCTTTCTACTCTCATTATTTCGTTTTATGATGTTTTAAGTGGCGCCGTTAGGCTGCCGAATTTTTTGTAACAGATTTTTCTCCCTTCTCATTTTTCAAGATCTATTTTCATTTAAGTATTTCAAGTTCCTTTTTATTATGTTGGGGTATGATCTATAAATTTATCATACTGATATTTTATGTTCATATGTTGAGAGACCCCATTTTATCTCTTCAATTCAGTATTTTGAAGTTTTAAGTGGCGCCGTTAGGCTGCCGAATTTTTAAGTGGTTCTTCACCCTTCTCGTTTTGAAGTTCTACTTTCATGTCAATTATTTCAAGTTACTTTTTGTTATGTTGGGGTATGATCTCTATATCTATCATACTGGACTCTTATGTTAATATTATGAGAGACCCCATTTGATCTCTTCAATTCAGTATTTTGAAGTTTTAAGTGACGTCGTTAGGCTGCCGAATTTTTAAGTGGTTCTTCACCCTTCTCGTTTTGAAGTTATACTTTCATGTCAATTCTTTCAAGTTCCTTTTTGTTATGTTGGGGTATTATCTCTATATATATCATACTGGACTCTTATGTTCATATGATGAGAGACCCCATTTGATCTCTTCAATTCAGTATTTTGAAGTTTTAAGTGGCGCCGTTAGGCTGCCGAATTTTTAGGGGATTCTTTCACCCTTCTCATTCTTTTCAAAGTTTCACTTTCATGTCTAGTCTTTCAAGTTCCTTTTTAATTATGTTGGGGAATTATCTCTATATCTATCATACTGAACTCTTATGTTCACATGATGAGAGACCCTATTTGATCTTTTCAAATCATTTTGTTTGAAGTTTAAGTAACGTCGTTAGGCTGTCGAACTTTCATAAGAGAAATCTAATTTTTGTCTTCCTTCCATGTTTTTCATTTCAAATGGCATGTACTTGAAATTTCATTACCATGATCATGTATCCTTCTTATTCTGTCCATATACTGTTTTATGGGTCATTTATGAATGTTTGACCCATTTTCCCTCTCTTTTTAATGTCTTCTAAAACCTCGTAACATAGCCGTTATGCTGCAGAATTTCCGTCTCAAAATGTCTCTCTCTTTTTATAAAGTTCTTTTATATTATTAAGTGAATACTCAAAGCTCTTTCTTCTAAAGGTGTATTCACATATATACCAAAATGTTCTATTTTAAATAATGGGATTTACATACATGAGACCCACCTTCCATTTCTGTGGGTTTTAAAGTGACGTAAAGATCATGTCTTTAAAACAGTTTTTAAAAACGTTATGATTATGAAATGAAACCCATTTATTTTATGATATATGGGTTATTTATGAAATGTTTGATGATGATATATGTGGCTCACATGATAATAAAGGCAAATTTAAGGGTGCGCCCTGATAGCGCTCCAATGCATTGGGTAATGATGTAACCACTAGAGATTACAATTTTCATGATACCTTGGTGAATAACCTTGGTAATTTTCAAATGACACCTTGGGGATGGACCTTGGTGATATGTTCATGATTGTCTATGTTAAATGATGTAGCCACATCTTCAAGTTATGAAAAAGTTTTATTTTTATTATGATATGCCTCATGATTTCATTTTCATGCCTTAAAGTTCTTTTTATGACTTTATTGATGTATCTCAAGTTCATATGTAAAATGTTTCACTTGTTTCCCTTTCTGGGCCTTCTGCTCATCCTTTCTTTTGATGTATGTCCCCAGGTTATGAGATGCAGTAATGAACCTAGGATGAACTTAAGGAGAAGCCTTTCAAGTGTTTAAGAAGAGTGTTTTTGTTCTTTTCATGTTTTATGTTCCTGGTTTCCAAGACACTAAACCTTAAAGATCCTCGGTTTTGTAAAATGTAATGAATGTTTATGTGATAAAAAGGCGGGATGCTATAATATATTTCTATAAAAGGGTGCACATATCTACTTGAGATAGTGGGAGAAAGATTTACTTAGGTGAAGTAAATGATTGAGATTCACATATAGTTGGAATATGAACAAGTTCTATAAGAGCCGGTGGAAAAGATAATGTTTTAGAGACACATACTGCATAGGAAGGTTAAAACAATAGTGATGGTTTATATTCATCGTGGCTGGTGATACATTATTCACTAAGATTAATAATTCCTACAATTAAGTAGTACATAAAAATTATCTAAAATTGACAAGATTAATTACAATTTAATAATGGATTCCATGTATCAAAGTATAGGGGGATTGGTATTTTGAATAATGTGGTGCGTATTCATAAGAGACTATACATGTATGGTACTAGCATGGTACCAATAAGGCTTGATTGGTAATAACAAGCCATTATGCCTAAATAAATTATAATTTTACTTATAATAGATAATATATATGATCATTTTATTGTGCATTAGATTTCAAGATCACTGATTATAGAAGGTGTCTATATGACGCAACTAGAAAGACATGGAGACATCATAGAATGATAATAAGAGGTTCAAGTCACTCAAATATATCTCAAAATTAAATAAATCAATAATATATCAGAACATTCATTTGGAATGAATATTTTCCATGTGTTTATGAGAGGTTAGTGGGACCCCATTGTTTTACATGTAAAATATGTTCGGTAACATATGGAAAAAAACTATTGGTCTTACAATTAGTTAAGAAAAAAATGATTGAATCTATCCATAGATTGAATTAAACTAGAAACCAAAGTTCTATGGAACATGATATAATGAGGTATATATAATGGTCTCTTATACCTATTCAATCTATATATAATTAAAAGTTATTAATAAAGATAAAATAAAAATTCAATTTGGAACAATTTGAGAGAGAATTGTTTCCAATGTCTTGTGGAATAAATCTCTCCAAATATACATGGGAGAAGATTAATGTAGTGAGTTGAATTCTATGTGCTTCCACAAAGGAATAATAATGTATTCCATGATATGTACAAGACATGATATTTCAACCATAAAATTTAAGGTAGGAAAATATCAGTTATATCTAGGAGAACTGTAAGGGAAGTAGTCAAAACTATCTAATTTTACTTGAGTACAAAAGGGATATATTCCTGTTATATGGATAATAATGGATAAAAGTTTACAGGGGACATAAAATAGTATTCCTTAGATCAATATGATCTCATATCATAGTTATTCTAAGGTAATGATCAAGATATGATCATTCATCTAGTGGTATTTATATATATACAAATACTGAGTATGCTGAGGCTTTTAAGGCAGTTAAAGAAGTATTTTAAATTATTAAATGATTTTTATAGTTCTTATAATTGCACATAGTATGTAAATTTTTATCATTATGATAATTATATTACAATTACTAGGAAAATTTCAAGTCATGATAGTGGAAAAAAGAAGATTTACTCAGAGATAACATCTCTTGAGAAATTTTACTGAAGGAGGTGAGGCTGCACATAGTATAGTAGCCATGCAGAAGAGATTTGGAAGACTTAGAAACTAAATCCATGACTTAGTAGAAACATGATATTAATCATGTGAGAGATAAAAAAGATATTTATAAAGTTGGGTCTAGTGAAAGTGGGAGTGTTGTAATAGTGGGTTCTCTATACCCAAGTAAACTTTACTTTTTCGATTACCATTTCATGTATACAGTGAGATATGAATGATATACACTTACCATTATAGTATATATATTTATGAATCCACTATTTAAATAGTAATTTCCATATATTATTTTTCATATCAAAAGGTTATAGAATATCTCAATCCATAATGAGAACCTTGAGATACTATGAAATTAATCTTAAATATATTTTCTATGGTCTAAATACATCATGATGACTAGACATAGTATATGTATAACTATCAGGGGATGGGGAATCATAAGCATTGGGATTTATTCTCATGAAGTTCACACTTGGTGATCTTTAGTAGGCACGATCATGAGGGAAGAACCACTAATAGGAACACCATATGTTTTAGGTATCATTAGATATTTCTATCTATGGAAACGTGTATTAGTCTCATGACTTGAGATTATTAAAAATGTTTGCCATTTAATCGCAAACTTTTATGCAAGTCAAAACCCATAATAATGAAATCTTGGTGAGGTATCTTGTGTTGGGTGCGTCTTTGGTGGTATAGAATTGGTTGAATGAAAAAGATATAATTTTTCCCTTCCAAGTTAAGGATATAATATATCTCGGGCCATATATATTAGGATGGTAGTACCTTAAAAAATCATTGGACAAGGTAATCAGAGGTAAATCTATCCAGTTAAATCAACGAATAATAAAACAATAAAGGACAATGACACAAGTGTGCATCCTAATTTATGAGATATCTAAAGATAAATATATTATATTACATAGTATGTGTTTATAGGTAGGTTATCTTTGTTATGACTATTCCTTATATCTTTAGGGGCCTTGATGAGTTTATAGACTCTATTACTGCTCTATGAATACTATTCACTACTATTGAGATAAGATCCTAGATGGTCACACACAATAGTATTTTGAATAATCTTCCCTATTATGGTGAATAGGTATAAAGGTCATGGTTTCCCCCCATGGGGTCTGAGTGTTGTACAAGAATTATTGATCATTGTTAAAATAAATAAATTCATTATTCTTAAAGAAAAGAATAATTGGGTTGAATTTATTTATTAAAAGTATTTACAAGTGTTTAAAATACAAGGAATAATATTATATGAACAAATATTATTTTAATATTATAGGTTTGTTTAATATTAGCGAGAATTACGAGTTGAGTTAAATGAAATAGTTTTATTAATTGATGTATTTAATATTTATATTATATGTATGTGATCAAATATAAATAATATTTATGATGTAGTTTTGTTTTTCATAATTATTTATATATTTTTTATTTAGTGGGTATTTTATTTTCAGGGGCTGGGGAACCCTTTCTAGATATCATCACCTCCCACCATATAAGCAAGAGGAGAGACTGATTCCATATACTATTCATTTATTTAGAAATGGGAGTCTTTCTATCCTCTCACTTTCTATAGAGAGATTCTATCTTTAAGCGATCAATCCAAGGTGCCTTCAATGGATCGAAGGGATGAGATCGAGGTGATAGACGTGACACCAAAGGATTTGTCGAAGCTCTGCACTAGCACTTGGAATTCAATGAAAAACGAGTGTGTATATTCTTGGATCATGTGTGGATGATCTACAGGGGATCAAATTCAAATCCTTTAAGAAATAGTCACTGGTGATGAGCTTTAGTTGAGTGATCTATGATTTGAAATGAGGTACACATTTTGATTTATATTTTTTTCTTTAAATAATTCACATGGGATCCTAGTACATCTACTGAGGTTTAGATCTCAATAGATGACAAGTTATGTTGTCTCAATGATGAACAATTTTAAATCCCTAGCTCATCTCCTTCCTCTATGTACCCCTGTACCTTCAGTAGCAACATCAGGGTTCTATCCCTACATTTCTATATAATTCAAGAAAAACGCATATCAATGTTACTTTAGAAATGAAATATAAACCTCTTTATCCTAGATATGTATATAGATACTAATTAATATAGGCCATGGGTCTTCTTATGTTACTAGATTTACATTCCTAAGATCCTCGATGGTGGTTACGACACCTTCCTCAAATGTTGGAGGGGAATTCTGAAGGCCATCCTCTTCTTCTTTGATCTCTGATTCCATGGATTCATTTTAAGGTATGGTGGGTGATCCAAGGGAATATATGTTGCTTTCGGGATGAGAGAGTCCATGATAAGATACATTGTCATCCCCAACTACTAGGATCATTGTAGATAGATTCCTGAGCTGACTATTTCCCTTTACACTATCATTGGGGACAAAAGGCGCTTGGACATTTGGGATTATGTCCACTACCACAATCAGGTTTATGGGTAGCACATAATCACTATCGAGCATACTCCAAGGATTCAAAGGTTCGGTCCCCAAGCCATTGGGGGATGAAAATTTCATATTTTCATCCTCCATTGGTTGTTTTCCTTATATTTTATAGAAAATTTCCTCAACATATATGGATTCAGAATATTTAAAGGGGGATCTGTCACCATGTATTATGCCAAAACTTCCATCAATGTGGCATTTCAGGAATTGATGGAATGTTGATGGTACTTTCATATAGTTTTGAATCCAAGGCCTTCTAACTAGGAACATATATTTCATGTCTTGTTAGATAGCTATAAACTCAATGTTAGATGTGAGATCCCCAAAAAAAGCCTTGAGCTTAATCTTCCTGAGAGATCTTTGATTACTCTTTTCAAACCATTGAAGGGTTAGATTTATGGGAGATAAATACCCATCTCTATATCCCAAATGTTGAAGGGTCCTAATCAGGATGAATTTGATCCCAAATCCATTTTCAATAAGGTCCCTTAAAATGTTAACATTATCAAATCTTTCTGAAATATATATGGGTATGAAATGTCCCTATATAACCTCTTCCAGAAAATAAGTCTGTAAGAGTTAGAGATTGCATAGGAGCTGAATATGTCTCTAACGTTTTTTGTCTCTTCTCATGTTTGATGGTTATTTCCAATTTTGGGAGGCATATTTGATGTAAACTACCTAGGTGATGAAACCATTATGGGTTTTTGAATATGTTCTCTCGGGGTGGCATGAGCTTGGTCGACTGTCTTTCGATTCATTAAGTTCTCGAACTTTTTACCACGCCTGGTCAAATCTTTTTTCCAATCACCCTCTATTCTAACTAGGCAAAGGTTATACAATTTTTCTATGTCAGGGAGTTGTCAAACATCATTTGTATATAATCGACCATGCCTTGGAGGATGTATTTTAAGATTATCAATCCTGGATGGTGTGACCCGGCCTCTTATAGAAAGGGAAGTAGTTGGGATGATTAGCGAGGTTGACCTAATTGGGTTTCCTAGGCTATGACAGTTTGAGTATGTTATTTTAAATTTATTTAAGTAAATAAATAGGGACATGATCATTTCATAATGATTATTCTTTATAATCCATTCATCAAATCCTAGGTTACCCTCATCACTTTTTTTTTCTTTTTATTGAGGGTGATTTTTCTCTTACTGCTGCTCAATAGGAGGAAATGGGTGGATCAGAACCTACCTAGGTGCTATAATGGGAATTTATACTGGTTTGAGGGTAAAAAATGGTAGAATATACCCTAATAATATTTTTACCCTATACCAAGGTCTTTAGTCAAGACATATCGTGGGTCCACTAATTAACATCATCCAAATGTTGTTCCATTTTTGCAAACTCTCAGAATCCTCTTGGATACTTCATCGAGATCAAGGGTGCCTACAACTTATCCCATATTTTTTTTAGCACAGAGTTCTAGAATTTTTCCTTGTGATAGAGGGATTCTAAGTGAGTAGTTTAAAACTTTCCATCTTAATATGAATCTATACACCATCTCATTTTCACACTGCTTATAGTTCTTATGGTTGAAAATTATCATTTTCTTTATAATTGAGATGAATGGATAAAGGAATTAGTGATGAAGGTCTTCCCATCCAATAATAGATCCTTCTAGAAGTCTTATATACCAAATAAAGGATGTCCCTATCAGAGTCTATAAAAAACACCCCTTCTTGGTCACCTCCTAATGATCTAAAGGGCCCATCATTAGACTGTATTGGGACATGAAGTGTATGAGATTCTCTTCTATGTCTCACATGCCATAAAAGGTGTATAAGGTAAGATTAATGAAATTGGGTGGGGGAAAAAAGTTTTGTCCACCCATTCGAGATGTGGATTCTTCTTAAGATACATAGGTTCACGTCTCCCTTCCAAGGATTCTATTCAAGTAGCAAGAGACTCAATGGAATTGAGTAGTTCCAAAGGTAATACTATTTGATCCACCTCCCAACCATAGGGAGTGGGTGGGTTTTGAAGAGGTGGCCTCATTTTGATCTCCTGATAATTATTGATCTATTCTAAGACTGAGTGGTTTCTCTGGCGGGGGAGAGGATATCAACCTAATGGAGGGAAGTCGCCATCATCTTTGAATTCCTCATTTATATAGATCAAATTCTTGTATTTGGAGCCATTGTATTACTCATGTGATGATATTTTAGATGAATCGACTATTTCCTGATGTATGGGTGGGGGATATTTATATCATCCTGAAGAAGATACCAATTGGGAATGTTTCCCTAGAATATCTCCTTATTGAGTTTTCTGATGTTTTATATCCCATTTTTATACTATGATAACTGCTCCACCATGTAAGTAATTTTAGTTATTCTAGGTTATAAGTGAAATATTAAAACTTCTTTTACTTTATCCTTGTTAGTGATATTCTATAGAGGTGGAAACTCAATATTCAGAGGTTCCAGTTTTTGGATTCTCCTCTCGTTCCTCATACATGCATCCTCAGTCACTACATCCAAATCACCCTCATCTTGAGGTATTTTTTACATATTGTATCTCTCTGTATTTTCATATTTATCTACATTATATTTTTTATTGATGGTGATAACATTTCTAGTGGTATATTGGGAAATGGTAGTTTTCCCATTACTCTCAACGCAATAGGGCGATTCTGTACAGCTTGCATTAAGGATATTTTTTAATCCCTGAACATATTGGATATTTTTGGCTTATGAACCATGTGGTGGTTGATTACCTTTTCCATACATTCCTACCATATTAGTATGTGAATAGTAACCTTGAGGGATTTTCCAATCATGTTTTCCGAATGAGCCCTGAATAGAAAATTTTTGTCTTACAGTAGGGGGAATGAATTAGACCCGACCATCAATATTTACCTTACAACCCATAGAATACTGATTCCCTTTATGGTGATGATGATGATGATGAAAATTTCCCCATATCTATGGGATAAGGACTATTTATGGCCATAATTGGAATTTTTTAATCCTGTTGTTGAGGATTTTATGATTATGGTCGAGGATTCGATGACTCATGGGATGAGAATTGAGATTTGAATTCCCTCTTCCCTATGGAATGAGGTTGATCTGGAATCACCACTGATTTCTGCAAGACTCTCTTGAGGTGTGATCAATATTATGATGGTGATTGAGATAGAAATTCTTAGAAACCTATGGGATAAGTTTTA
The DNA here is from genome assembly GCA_963277665.1 of Viscum album. Taxonomy (NCBI): domain Eukaryota; kingdom Viridiplantae; phylum Streptophyta; class Magnoliopsida; order Santalales; family Viscaceae; genus Viscum; species Viscum album. The sequence continues at coordinate 945,959,925 of OY728129.1, forward strand.
TTTGTAGCTGCTTCTGATATGTTCTAAATCCTCTCAGGGATTGATGATATGTGGGGTGGAGGTGGTGGTAAATATTCCCCCAACCAAGTGGGATGAGTTTTATCCTTTATGTATATTATTTCACCTCATTTAACTTGGTGTAGTATTTCTTGTGTATGACATGGGTGTAATGGAATCCCATGATGGGATTCATTTTCTATGGGAAGTTATTGTTTTGATTAAAAATTCAGCTTCTATGTCTTAAATAAGTTCTCATTGCTTTGAGGGGCCCAGTTCAAAGATATTTTAGCATCCCTATCCCTCTATTTATGATTTATTGTCATTGTTAAAGTGGGTTAATTCCATTGTAGTGACCAAATGGCTCGTACGTTATCTAGTCCCTTGATCTTGTTGGAGGATATGGCATTAAAGGGTGACATATTTGGGAAGTTATCCTATTTTAGAGGTGTTGTGAAGTGAAATGATTCATAATTTACCCATTTTAATTTACAAATAAATGATGAGGATTTGTTGATTAGTTTCCAAAGAGTCATGATGAAATGGCGACAACTGTGTCCTAGATTTACACTATGATTTTCAAGTTTCGTGTCCCAGGAAATAGAGATAACAACCAGGTCTAGCTAATAGTAGAGTATATTGATGGTATAAAGGTGAACAACGTATCTTAGAAAAGTTAGGTGTTTATCCTTTAACAACTTATGATTTTACCACATATTTTAGCTTAGGTAAGGTATGTACTCCTTTTATATATCATCTAGTAAATAATATTTAGAATTTGTGAGGGGTTAGAACATGGTTGGGATGTTGTTTCTGGAAAACACTCTCTATATTTCAATGTCAAATTTATATTCATCCGACTTACAAGTCTCCACTTATTTATACCATATAGGATTCTTCTCTAGGACACCTATTGGACAAGGTGAAGGGTTTCTAGTACTTTATGGGGAACTATATACGAATGAACCTAATGTTTCAAGAACCTATTTATACAAAGTTGATTGAGTTTTGAGCACTGATCTATGTGAAGGTGTTTTGGAAAGATGAGGGTTCCCTTGTTTGAGGGAGATATCACCATGAGTAGGTTTAGCATGGTGGATGTCAGGAGTAGAGTTCCTAAAATCCATATCTACACTAATATGAGGAGGGATATCGAGGTAATTATCACCTTCTACTTTGATTGAATAGGAAATACCTGATGAGGATGAGCCCATAAGGGGCTCTGTGACTCCTAGGTTTTCCCCCTGTCACCGCCTTCATCCTCTCCAACTCTATTCAGAGGCATCCTATCCTCGGCTTCCTGCTCGGAAACTTGTGGAGTGCGGCTCATGACATTGTTGGCTCAACCCGTCGATTCAACTGCTGGATGCCTCCTCTATGCCCTATGATAGGGATTTTCACAGTAGCGTGGTGAAGGTTTGTGGTTGAGTCCTGTCTTTTGCAGCCTCGTTTCAGTGTCAATGGTGGGTACGTAGGGAGGATCACTATGGATTAGAGTGTGGTTGTGGAGGCAGAGACGAGATTCTGTCTTTGGATCGCGTCTGGGACCTTCTTCCAATTGGTTGGCATTCGGGTGGATAACTAAGGTGATAGTTTTCGTTCATTGAGTTCTTGAATTGTTTTTTGTGTTTTGGATGATTTGTTGTGGGGTTCTTGCGATGCAGCGTGTTTCTTCTATTTTAAGCTGATTGTCTTAGATCTGTTTGTTTTGGTTTGGTCTGTGATTTTCTATTTTGGATATTTGGTGCGTGGTTCTTGAATCTCTTGATTTTTGAGTGGTTTTTCAGGTAATAAAGTGTTCATCAAGACCTGAAAATGTTGAAGGATTTTATATTCCAACATTAGAGGAGCTGTGAATCACAGGTCTGGCTTTGGAGTTTTTGATTACTGTGTTGAAGCCTCAAGATTGGTGGATAGGCTGGTTGAATGTGTTGAATCGGTGGAATGGAATTTGCATTGTGCATCTTTGGGTCTTTATGGTTCGAGGTTTGTGGGCACTACATCTGTCCCACAAGGGGTTGTCTTTGGAATTCAAGGTTGGGTTATGGTTCTTTGCAGAGTAGGATACCACATCAGAATAGTATGGTCTTCCACTATCTGGATTATTCATTGGAATTTTGTGGATGTGTTCATCCTAGAGGATTTTTGGGAGTCCATCTCACATCATTGGAGGTTTTGGGTGACCTTCGACTAGAGTTCGCTGGAGGGTTGGTGTATTTGGGCTGGTGTCGATGGTCGCATCAATGGCCTTCAAGGATACCAGTTCTGAGGTTTGTTCATGCTTTTTTGAGGTTTGTGCTTTCAACTTTCTGGTGGTTCCTTGGCCTTCTCTTGGGTGATTCTGACTCCTACTGTGGGGGATGTCAGTTTGAATGATGGCGTGGTTGATTTTTTTGTTGATTGAGTGTTTTGTTGGCCGTTATATTCTGGACAATGGTGTTTGAAGTTTTTTTGTTGTGAAGTCATGGATGGTTTACCAGTTTTCCTCAAAAGTGTTTGTTGGTTTCTCACTTTTTCCTCAAAATTGTTTGGAAAATAAAAATATTAATTTTCAGTACTTTTATTGAAGAGTCTAAGGATCCTTTAGGAATTACAAATATGTCTCAAACAACCTCAATGACACTTGCATTGATTAGGTCAGGAATATTAGCCTCATTATGTGTCATGATCAGAATATACCAAACTTTCTTTTGGGGTTGTGCAGGGATATGAGCCTGCTGTGTGATAGCTACCAGAATATATTGATAATTGTATGGTACTACAAGAATATGATTCCACTATTAAGAAGCTTCTGAAATATGTTGTTGAGATTCTTCATTGTTGGATGGAATATGAGCTTGCCTATGGGTGGTTTTCAAAATATGTTGGTCAACCCTGGATGAATTTGGGATATGATAATGGTTGAAATATACATTCCCCATCATAATATGTTGAATTACCTCAAAAATGGGAGAAGGGATATGATCCTCCTCTTATATAGCCTATAAAGGATGCTGGTGTAGTAGTTCATTGGTGGAAGTAGGGATATGAGCATGGCTTTCATGATCTACTGGAATATGCCAAGTAGCATCACTAATAGGAATATGAGCCAGTCCCAAGGTGTGTTCCACTCTCACCTGGTGGGCCCCAGTTGGATTAGGGATATGGGCCCAATCTTATGAATTTCGAGTATGCCACTAGAATTTTTCGATTGGGATATAAGCCTGTAATGAGGCATGTTATGCTCTCACTTGGTGATCCATAGTTGGAATGAGAATGGGAGCCCTGTCTGGTGCCTTTGGAGTATGAAAATGGTAATTTTCGATAAGAATGTGTTCTTGTTCCAAGGTATGCGCCACTCTCACTTAGTGATATCTGGTTGGAATGAGGATATGATCCCAATCTGGTTCCTCGTCCTTTACCATAATACACCGATAATCTTTCTGGATGAGAGAAATAATATTCATTTACTCTAGAGCATCCACTTGTTCATGTTTATTAGAGTGTTATGCTACCCTAGCTATTAAGATAGTAATATGTACCTATCCTTGTATTTGTACCAGTTTTGGAATATGATGGCAGAGTTCTTTAGCTGTTTCTAGAGTGTAATGAAATTTTATAAAAGTGTGAACATGGATGTAGTCATGCACGTTTTCTACCTCCAATATGTATTGGATTATATATTCAATTTAAATAGGGATATAATTTCACTTCTTTCCTCCTTATTCTACTAGAATATGCTGATAGGCTTCATGCAAAGAAGTAAGGATTTGCGCCTCCCACATGCATGATTCAATAATATTATTATAGACTTGCTCTAAGTGTGTAGGTATATGAGCCATCTAGTTGGATACCATCAGAATATGCCACTAGTATTCATTAGTAGGAGCATGGATATGATCCCATAATTATTATACTAGGTTTTCCACACCCTATGTGACTTATTTGATTCCCTTTGATGAGCACCATAGGTGGTAATGTTTTAGGTGGTTCCCTTAGCATGTGATAAAGGAGAACTAGTGGGATGATAGTGATTATAGCTAGTGATAGGAGCACTCCCTGGCAGATCTTGAATAAAAAATGGATCCATAGTTGACTCCTTGATCCACCCTTATCAGATCCTGAAGGTGGTTATTTTCATGCTCCATGGATAAGCTTCAAAAGTGATTGGTGGTTGCAACGATCACTATTTGTTTCACAACATATTTTGTTGGATGATGCAGACTCATCTTTTTTAGCATATGGAGACCCTTACATGAAGCCTCAACGGTCAAGATCTTACCATGTTGATTTCATTCTTGAACCATTTCATTTTTTTACCTGAAGATGAAGGTTTCAGGTGGGAGAGGTTGTCTTGTGACTCATAGGGGTTGCGGCCTTAGTTGATTTTCCAGAATAGCCACTGGATGAAGTCATGATTTTAGGTCAATTTTTTGTCTATGAGAGTAGTAAATATAGTCATAAAAACGAAAAGGAACTAGGTCAAAAATTAGTGCATCATCATAGGCATGTTACGTGCTCAATAAGATATGCGTAGGTAACATAATTTTCATTTCTTATTCCTGATTTGTCTGTTTTTCTCGCATTGAATTTTTATAGAAAAAACAACATATTTCATGAGAAACCCAATTAAATAGGATTTCATATTGGGTATGAAAATTTCATTTCCATAATATGCACAAAACTAAATTTCCTGATTCATGGTAAATTGATCATTTTTATTTTTTGAGAGATTCACATCAGATTCACTATATTGTTTTCATGGTAAAGAGAGTTTTGGAGGCCTAAAGATTAATTGTGGGGGTTTGAATGGGCTTAAAAATTCATAACATTGAGTTCACCATTTTTTATTTTTCATAGAAACATACAATGGTTACCACATCCATAACTAGGTACAAACAAGTTTTCCAAATTAAGACAATCATTTGGGGGTTCAGATCCATAAATGCTTAGTAACTCACATTGGTCGAGGGGATGGGAGGTAGGGACCATCACACCCATTGGGGGGAATTATTTCCTACCATGAGACTCTCTTATAGATTTAATATATGTTGATGAATCTCTTCTTAATCCTAATATGAGACCGGTTAACCAAACAAAATGATCAAGTGTTGAATTATTCTATGTGTAAAGAGGGGTCTATTAATGAGTCAATTTTTATGCATCCAAGGTCCTTCATAAATTTCCCATTAATGGGTAGATTTGTATATTTTGAATCTATATAACCATACACTCTGTATTTTTAATTCCATATATAGAGGCTGTTAATATCTCGAGGATGGGATTGAACCTTTATGAGGCATCCTACATATCCTGTTTATGATAGGAATAAAAACCAATGTAGTTTATTGAAACAATGTAGTTTGAAATCATGTGGAAAGGAAATATATTAGGGCACTTTGGAACTGGGTATTGAGATCGATCCTTAGGAAGGAATCTTATGCATCCTTCTTATGATTGTAATTATATTCATTGTAGTTCAATCATTCCCTAAGGCTTACCTCGATTTGGATACCCTTGTATGGGGGTAGTCATATCATGCCACTAATTGGGGCTTACATACTGAGATTTTCTAGGCTATTGGAGAGTCATGATGCAAATGATATGATCATTGAAAATACCTAAGCCCACATGATCGATGATAGGTGTTTGAAAAAAGGGGTAGAAAGTAATCAGTCTCACTACATGTAGATACATGGATTATGCACCAGGGAAGCCCCTACGAGGTGTTTGATATAGAGATCGAGCCTTAGGAAGGAATTCTATGTATCCTAGTTTTAGAAATAATTAGATTCATCATAGTTTAGTTGACTTATCAATCCAATGATGGATGAGAAAGAATGGTGTACCTATAGGAGAGTCTGTGTCCCAGGGGTTTGAATGATGGAGACATGGAGGGGCTTACACCAAGGTGGATTCCCATTGGAGCTCGGGCCTTATAAAGGAATTCTACATATCCTATTTGGACTAGAATCAAAGTTATAATGTTTTAGTTCGGGGTATGACCATATATGTCCACAAGAAAAGGTTATCATGTCCCATGAAATCTTACAGAAATAACTTGATTGCTTGATGGACATATCTTTATTGCTTTCCTGACATGTATGGGGTGTCTATATGGAATGTATGAGGATGTCTAGACAGGTCCTAGTTGACTAGAGGATATGTATAAATACAAATGAATGATATATATGACTTGTTCAAAGGATGTACTATAATCTGAATGGAATATATGGAGGATATCACATGATCAAGGAAAACATGTCTAGAGGACATCTCATGATCAAGATATATTATCTGGAGGACATCGAATGATGAAGGATGACATGTCTAGAGGGTGTCACATGACCTAGATGAAATTTTGATAGGACATCAGATGATCAAGCTATATTTTATAGAGGACATTGCATGATCAAGGATGATATGTCTAGATGGTGTTTTATGACCTAGAAAACATGTCTGGAGGAAATCACATGATCTAGTTCACTTGTCCAGAGGACATCACGAGACCTAGATGACTTGTTTGGAAGACATCACATGAACTGGTTGACTTTTCCAGAAGACATCATGAGACTTGGATGGCTTGTTAAAAGGGCTCCGTGATACTTTTTTGACATTAAATAGTGATGCCACATGACTTGGATGACATGTTTGGAGTACATCAAAAGATTTATATGGAAAGCCCATATGACTTCTCAAGACTTGGGGGAAATTCCTAGATGGTGTCGTATGAATTTCTTGACATGTCCAAGGGACATATCATGATTCAAATGGCATATCTGAGGGATGTCACATGACATGGGAGACATAATATGGTGCTATCTATTGATTAGGGTAGGTAATCAAAAGTGCATGAATATTAATGTCTCCATCTTCACATAATTCTTCATTATTTTTTTAATATTTTTCTAGTGTTTATTTTATAGGAACCTCAAGGTTTTTCAATCATTATCTTATTTTAGGTTTTATGTGACCTAGTCAACATGTAGGACCTCCTTCGCATAACTTGGATGATACATTGGATGTCCTTCATGTGATCTATAAAGTGATCATGTGAAGCTCATATTCATGCTATGTTATCCCTTATGTTATTCCTTGGATTTTATATGGACAAATAAATTTTTGATTGTGTGAATTGATACTATTAAAAGTTGTCTCATGTGATCCATGTAGTAGTTTCCATAGTGAGTGTTTTTTTTCCAAGGGGGGGGGGGTGATTTATAGGACTTTCCACTCTATTTATACACTGAATGGCATAGAGCATATATTGTAAATATAATACGGGGTTTGTGGATAGATTTTTGTATTACATGCTTCACATGATATTGTTGTGGGTCATCCATGGTGCTTCATGATGAGAATAACTATGAGAATGTTCCACCATCACCATGTTTATTGGTCCCCAACTGATAAAAGGGATTTCTACTAATAATGTTGATATATAAAAGTGATTTAAAAGGGTTAGTATGACATTTATTTGAGTCTTATAAATACTAGGATGTACTTGGAAATTATTTTTGATGATCGAAGATGACTTATATAGGGTACTTTACTAGAAAAAGGTGAATTGTTAAGAGAGGCTCTGTGGGATCAGGTTGATACATCTAAAAACACTAAAAACTCTTGTTAGATTATCAGAGGGACTTCATATGATTAATAGTGATTGTTTGTGGCATATAATCCCTTTATCAGGAATATTAGTATATCTTCTCTTCACAAGAATATTATACCTTTTCCCTTTTTATCTCCTTCCTTATTTTATAAGGACATGAAATATCATTATGTAATGCATGAATTATCAGGGATAATCACTCTCCTTGTCTATGATGCATCAAATGATTAATTATGTATCTCATGATGAAATATGAGCATTTACATGTACAACCCTTATGTTTTTATTTGGAGTAATATGGACATCATTTTCTTGAATGGATGTGTCTGAGGTACTTTTCGTGATGAAGGTGATATTCCAACATGATCCTTCATGATATGGAAGGCATGCCTCTAGGGACTTCACTAGGTATTATAGGTCACATAATAATGTCGTATGAATATAAATGTACTCTCCATTTCAAGATGTTTCTTCTTTTCTCTAAATTTATTTTATAAGGGGTTTTGGATGATTGTTAGGCGTCCTTTGGTTTACAAGATGCATGATTTGGAGGAACTCATTTAAAAGCCTCCATGTGATCATCAACACTTTTAAATACACCTTCTCAAGAATAGGGGGGCTTATTAAAGGGAATTATCATGATTGTAAGAATATTATATGCTACACATGATCTATTTTCATGAAATTATAGAGGTCATGTGATTACATGTCCTTCAAATGGTTACGCGATTCACATAATTCATCCGCCTTACCTTCCTTTATTTTATGGATAAAATAATACTCATACTTTGGGTATTTCTTCTATTATAGATTTTAGAATTCTCATTTGGTAGGTGTAAAAAGACACTCAGTGAGAGAATTATTTTTATTCTATATATATCCATATGATTTTATCCTCAGAATGTATTGACTATATTCTGTGCATGTAGTCATCAACTATTTATGGAAGAGTGTTTTATTTTTCGATGTGGAGGATTGGAAAGTGGTTTTCATTGGTGAGAGAGGTAATTGAATGATAGGCAGGAAAAAATAGGATCCTTTGTATTAGTTGGAGGATCTATCAATGTATGTTGCGGCAGGTAACATTCCCAGAGTTGTGGGGGAGTTCCTGGATGCTTTTCTAGAAGAGGTTATGACACTACCTCCTCAATGAGATATCAAGTTTTGGATATATTTTAAACTGGGTGAAAATTTTATTTTTATGGATCCCTACCAAATGGTTATTATGAAGTTGTGATAGTTGAGGTTTTAGGTGGATGATCTGATACATTGGGGTTTCATCTGACCTAGTGTATCACCATGGGGTGCTCCTATGTTGTTCTCTAAGAAGGAGGATGGTTGTATGAGGTTGTGTATAGAACACCAGTGATTGAATCATGTAAAAATCAAGATCTATTACCCAAATTACAAGGATAAATGATTTTTTGAGAAGTTAATAAGGGATAGTTATTTCTCTATGGTTGATATGTGGTATGGATATCACTAGTTGAGGGTGAAGGATGAATATTTTCTAAATACTTCCTTAAGATTTAGGTAGGGGAACTTTGATTTTTTGGTCATTATATTTAGTTTTATGTACACACCATCCATGTTCATGGGGCTCATGAACATCCTGTTCCATGAATTCATGTATTGATTCATTGTTTCATTCATCAATGATATCTTGATGTACTTGAAGTTAGATGAGGATAATGTCAAGAATATCAAAGATGTTTTATAGGTCCTTTGACACCACTATATCTATGAAAAGTTATCTAAGTGGGATTTATGGATGCGAGGTATGTTTCATTGTACATGTAGTGTTATCAGGGTGTGGAAGTAGACCTGTCAAAGATTGAGACAATTGTTTCCTAGGAAGCACCAAAGAACATGGTACAGGTTCGCAGTTTTCTTGGTCTCACAGGATATTATCAGAGGTTTTTACCTAATTTCTCTTGATTTAAAACCACACTATAAGAATTTACTAGGAAGGACCAAAATGTTTTGTGGATTGATTAGTGTTAGGAAGCTTTCGATCACCTGAATAAGAAGCTGATTAGTGGTCCAGTGCTTCTGTTATTTGAGGAGGGTGTATATTTGAGGTTTTCTATAATTTATCCTATATGGTAATGGGATACATGTTGATGCAATAGTGAGTGGTGATCTCTTATATGTATAGGATGTTACATCCCCATGAGCATAACTATTCCCCCATGATATGGAGTTGGAGGCAGTTGTCTTTGCACTAAAGTTGTGGTATAATTACCTCATCTGTGAGTGATTTGTAGTTTTCACTGACCACAAGAGCCTAAAATATGTTTTATTCTAGATATATCCATATATAAATTAGTTTATGTGGGTGAATGTTCTTATGAATTATGATTTTTAGATCTATTACACTCTGGGAATGGGGAATGTGGTTTCCAATGCATTGATTTTGAAGTCCCAAGGATATTTGGTTAGAGAGTCTATGGATGTTTAGAAAGGGATAGAGGAGATTGAAATGATACATCTTGATGTTGTAGAAATAAGTGAATATGGTTATCTACATTATATGACTATGGAGTTATACTTGATATATTAGGTTGAAGAGTCTCAGTGGGGGGGGAGTCATAGGGAGAGGAGTTATGTGACCATGTTGTCCATGGAGATTCTTATGACAGATGATTATAGGATGGTTAGAATTGGATGTTTTTTTCAGAATACATTGTTCATTGCATAGGTAGTTCATGAGGGAATTACCCATGAGTTTAATATCTCACCTTTAGTGTCACATATTGATGTGAAAAATATGTTTCATGGTTTAAGGAGATAACTTTGGTTGCTAGGGATGAAACATTCAGTGACAGAGTATATGGTGAGGTGTATAGTTTTCCAGTAGTTGAATGCAGAGAACCATGTTCATGGAGTTTTTTTATTGTCTTTAGATCTTACAAAGTGAAAATGGGATGATATATTTATGTATTTTATCATTGGTTTACACTGAGATTAGGGATATTGTGATGCTATTTTGGTGATAATGGCCAAATAGATAAAGTCAGCTCATTTTACGTCTATCCAAGAGTCTAGTACCATGAATGTTTTAGAGAGGCAGTATATAGATGATGTGGTTAGGATTTATGGTTTATTAAGGAACATAATATCATATTTGGATCTTTGTTTTACCCCATTCATCTAGATTGGATTTCAGTATGATTTTGGCTCCTAGTTGCACCTTAACACTGATTTTTACCCTAAAAAATATGGGCAGATAGAGAAGACCATCCATTAATTGGAGGATATGTTGTAAGATTGAGTCCAAGACTTTTTCAGATCATGGGTAAGGATATTTAATCTTCTTTAGTTTACATACAATAAAAAATATTACTCATCCATTGACATGACACTATTTGAGGCATTGTATGGGTGATTGTTACATTCTGTGTTATACTGGACATAGGTTGGGGAATTAGTAGTTATTGGTTCTGATGTGGTGTAAGGAAATAATGATCATATAAAGTTGGTTTGAGAGAGTATTAGGCAACAAATGGACATAATAAGTCCTATTATAATCATAGGTGGAGGCCCCTAGAGTTTGAAGTTAGAGACCATGTATTCTTGAGATTCTCCCCTCAAAGTGGCCAACATAGGTTGGGTAGGGGGAGTAAGCATTATCTATAGTTTTTTGTTCCCTTTCAGGTATTGGGGAATGTTGGTGAGGTTTAATATTGATTGGTGTTCCACCATAGTTATACAAGATCCATGATATCTTCCATGTGACTCAGCTTCATCGGTTTATGCACGATAACTCCCATTTTATTTATTGGGGAGAGTTGGATATTGAGTATGGAGAAAAGTTCATGGGGTGACTAGTAGAGATCTAGTATCATCAAAATAATTTTTTTCATGGATGAAAAATCCCCTTGGTTCATGTGTTTTAGAGGCATGGTGTTCTAAAGGAGTGTACTTGGGAGTGAGAGATACAAATGTGTGCCCAGTACCTAAAGTTGTTTTGAGTTTTTCCTTAATATGTTATATTTTAATGATGTGATGTTTGAATCTAACTATTATATGAGATGTGTTGTTTATTTTTGATGTGTGATGTGTGATAAAACTTTTTACATATGAAAAGAGGTGGGCCTCATTCTTAATCAAGACACATTATACATTTACACGATTAAAAATCTAGATTGTGAGTTCGTACAACCCAAAGTGGATATTATATTGACATGGAAGATAAAATTCAATTATTTGTGTGCCCAGGGCAGTTCAGTGTGTTGGTTGTGGAAGTGGTTGGTTTGGGCTATGTATAGGTTGAGATGGTTGTGTGGAAATGTGATGGATTATGGATGGTACCAGATGATGTGGGTTTTTCCCAATTACTAGTTTTAATGTATTTGTGTGGTGATATAGTGATATAGGATGTTTTGTGGGAATTTTGGTTTGGTTATTTTGGATGTTAGTAGTATTAAGGTTTAACTAGATCCTTAATAGGTATATCATTGGCCTGTTGTTCAGACCCATTTATTTATTTGGGTTTGGTTTTGATTATCAAGGACAAGAATCATTTGAGAGGTTTCTAATGTAATAGTATGTGCCTTCCCAGCCCATTAATTTTCCATTTTGGGAAGTTGAAGGTTTTCATAGGAAGCTCAAGAAGGTTCGATGAAGGCTGTAGCTGCAACATGACTTTTATTCCATAAAAGATGGGTTTATGATGTAAGATGGTTGTTTATGGATTGTGTGGAAAAATATTTATGACTTGTGTATGGTAGAGGTTTGGTCTTGAAAAAGGTTTTTATGTCATAAGAAAAGTATTTATAGTGTACATTAATTAATCCCTAGACACCATGTTTTTTAATGGAAGTTGTGGTTTTGAAGGCTTTACTACCTAAATTTTTGTTTTAAAATGTTGGTTTTCAGAGCTATGGATTTTACGCTGTAAACATGGGGTTTACACCTTAAGTCAGGTGAATTATAAACTATTTATATATCTTTGTTGGCCGATTTTCTCCATATTCATATGTTTGTATCAATTTTATTTTTGGTGAACCCTTGCTGATTTTTTTAGATATTCCAGCCCCTTTCCTCTTTTTTTTGATCCATGGGTTTTGGTGATTGAGTTCTGATGATCCATAGTAAGTTATTACCCCTTTCTATTTTTTCCTTATGTTCTTCTTCTTAGGATCCACTGTAGTGTTTTGGTTTTGGTTCGTGGGTGATTTGGGTAGAATTTGGATAATCCTTTATGTAGAGAAAGTTGATCCATAATGTTTTGGTGTAGATGTGGGTTGCAAGATGTTTCTTTTTATCCATGTGGTGAACATTGAGACTGGAAAGCTTCCTTGAGGAAATGGATCCTCATTCTCCCTATTTTCACATGATATGTATAAGATCTACTTGATTTTTATTTCCTTTGGAAGGACAGTAATTTTGAACATAATAAATAAAATTAATTGAAAAACTAAAATTGGTAGGTATGGGGAGATATCACATGTATTTACTGCTTTGATATTTTTTTAGAAGATATTAATCCATGTTGTTTCCTTACTAAAAATAATAGCTATTAGGATCCTTGTTTGTACTGAATATGATATGATGTGATGAACCTTTTTGCATTGCTGTTTAAACGAACCCTAAATAAAAGGCTAAGAATTTATATCTAGATAATGAATTTGTTTCCCATGAAATCTTTTTTTTTGTGATAATATTTAGGCCAAATAATAATGTAATGAAATAGAATCCCTTGAATAAATTGTGTAAGATGGAATGTGTTTCCATTGTGTGTGCTTGTGCTTATTGCATTTCCCTACATGGTTTGGGTTGTTTTATGGTGATGAAGATGACTAAATGTGTTGTGTGATGTGTGGGGATATGATTCAATGGTTAGTTGGCATGGATGTGATATGGGAAATTGAGATGTGGTTATGGTGCGTAATGGTGTGATGTGTGGTAGTGTGGTTTTGTGAGGTAGTGTTGTACAATGAGGTTGTGGTATATGATGTGGTGTGTAGTGGTTGCGATGTGAAGTTGTTTTGATGCAGAATAGTTGTGAAACTCATTGGCTGTGGTAGTGATGTGGTTGTGATATGTGGTTGATGTGGTGAGATGTTTTGGTCTATGTGGGGTGATGACTATGGTGGATGCATGGTGTTGTGGTGATGGCTATGTGAAATAGGGATACTGTGACATGGCATGGCTATGTTTGTTTCCCAGTTAACCATGGAATAAATTTTGATGTTGTAATGAAATAACTTGGGTTTATAATTGAATATAATTGGTTGGAAATTGACATGTGGTAATTAATTAAATGAAAGGATACATAAATTTAAAATATCATGGCTAAATTATTGAAATATAGTGGAACATGTTATATATGGAAAGTGGTAAAATATGTAATTGAATGTGGGAAATATGTGTGGCTATGTGTGGTGGTTGTTTGGAATATTTCATATAGTGGTGGTAGTGGTTGTGATGGTAGATGTGTGGTGTAGTGGTGGTGATTTGGTGTGAGGTAGTGTAGTTGATGTAAACCCATAGGATGGATAATTTGTGCTATCTATATATCATGTATGTTTATCTTATTTCTTTACATTCCCCACCCATGTTTGATAACCTCACCAACATTCAAAGGTTCTGGGTTTTGGTTGTTTTCCCTAACATTCAAGATGGTGGTGATATGGATGGTTGGCTACCACCTCTTCTCCTCTATTCCTTCTACATTGACGTGTCTATGGGTGAGATGTGTAGTGATGTATTATGTGTCTTCGGGTGATATGTGGTTATAGTGGATATGATCAGACATGATGTGTGTGCTTAGGTTTTTTTGGAAGAGATTTGATGTGATGATTCCTAATGATAGCACTAGATTCTAGACCTTGTGATGGCAGGGTAGGTAAGGATGCATCCTGAACCACATCAGAAATGGTTGTGACATGATGTGATGTGATGCGATATGATGTGATATGGTATGTATGGAAGGTATTGGAGCACATGGTGTTTGATATTGGGGTGTGAGAGCAGAAAATCTATGGATAAGTGGTAGGGTGGAGCCTTTCTTTGTTATGATCTCGATGCTATATTACTATATTAGATGCATGATTTTATGAGTGGGATATAGTGAGTCTGAGATTGGTTATTTGAACTATTTAGGTGCTTTTTGGTTCTACTATTTGTTCACTGGTTCATTATCATTACATTTTCACATATTCACTTGAGACCTTTGTTATGTCCCTACTGAGTATACCTATTATGCTTACCCTATGTATATAAATAGTTTTTTAGTTTTTAAGAGGACCTTGGGGATGAATCTAGATAGTACCATCTTGGGTTAGATCTATTGTTGAGTCACTTCTGTATAATTGGCTTTTGGTATATATTGGAGACTTTTATATGTATCAATTTTACTTTACTCATGAATTGTGGGATGAATTTTGGTTTATTTTATATTATATATTATAGTTTTTGGGTGTTTTTTTAATCTTATATCTTGATCATTTTTATAGAGAGTAATGCCTCATATATGTAATATTTTTACACACTAGGTTCTTATCACTAACCTGAGGCCTAATGAAGGCGGAAATTAGGGGTCATTATCTCTCTTCCTTCACTATGATATCTTTGGAGGGTTGGGTTTGTGACAATAAAATCCCCTTTATTCATTTTGGAACCCCAAAGGTTATTCCTCAATGTATGATTTATGTCATCTTTATGAAATCCATTTATTTACATTATTTAATTTCACCACTATGATTGTTAGATGTTGTATCTCAATGTGACAAGAATTATTATAAACATTTAATGATGTTATGGGTGATACCATAATTATATATCCTTCCAATTCATTAGATAATCCAACATATTTCCTAACATTATGTGTATTATGTTCGAATAATATGATAAATTTGTTCAAAATTATGATGTTATGATTTATTCCCATATGTTATACGTGAACATGATGCTATATTTATTCAGAAATCATGTGTGGTATTTGACTTCTATGTCATGAGATTTCATTTTTATGCATATGACACATTTTGTGACTTTTTCAAATTATTCCCCCATGCATATAACGATAATACCATGCTTATGACATGATGATGATGATCATGATCACCCATTTACTATTGATATATCCCTCTTATTCCTTCCATGTTATTTCTACCCATAACATTCTTTTAGTTCACCCTTTTATTTGATGTGTACCCCTAATGTGAATACATTTACTAAGGAGAACATGAGAGCTTTTCAGATGACTATGAAGAAGAATTTAAATAATATTTAACTTTTATTGTGTACTCAGGATATTTGAACTAACTTTTTTCAAGATAATAAAACTTTTGATTTTTAAATGTATTAATATTATGTTTTTAACTTAAATATGATGTAATAGTCATGTAAGAAAACGTTGGATCACTACAGTTGACATCAGAGCTCAATTTAGTTAATTTGAGAATTAGGACTAGAAAAATTAGTGAAAACCCCTAAGGAAAAGTCAATGTAATGGAAAAAATCCTTTCTTTTGTAAAGTAATGAGTATATGGTCTCAAAGAAATGAAATCCCTATTTGGATACTATAATTTTATGAAAATCCATCACAGATGTACCTAGGGGTAATAACCTTGAAAAGGGATGATTGTGTAATAACCTGATCTTCACCCTAGGCATGAGTAGTGGTCCTTACTACACACGTAGTTTGACACTACAAAATGATATAATTAGAAAGATTCACATCCTCTTTACATATAATTATGAAGTATATATAACTAAAATAATTTTTTCTCTTAATTTTATAAAAGAGTAAAGTACATTAACCTAGAAGAATTATTTGAGAATAAAGCTATGATTAACTTAGGGATCTCATAAAATATGACTTTATATTTTTTTTCACATGAGAATAAATTATTTACTCATGATTTATTGACTTATTTTTTTTAAAACTTTTTATGTTTTAAAAAATGGTGAGAACCATGAGAAACTAGAACAACAACCCATATAAGGGATAATGTAATGATTTTCCAAATGACATTCACAATGTAATGGGTGGTGGAGTTGAAAATTTCATATTGGTACATACCCAACTATCTCAAGATATAAAAAACAACTCAAATCATGAGGAACGTATCAACTTAACCCAAGAATAATCAATTAAACAATGATTCCTTTATATAGAAACAATCATCGATGTTTAAAAGATCTTCCGATCCAATTATAGTAGAATAGTGGGTTGAATCAATGGAAAATATATCTTATGTGATCCAATATTATAAGAGGAAAAAGTTACTTTTAATATCTATCTTTTAGATGGAGAGCCAATGGTGGATATTGATAAAGAATACAAATCTGAAAGATGAAAAGGAAGTAATGGAGTAATAAGATTTTAAAAAGATATTTATTAACAAGTATTCCCCTCTAAGTCTTAAAAAAAAGTTAGAAAAAGAATTTATAGAGCTTATAAAAAAGAAAAGTGAATCTACCACATCTTACAAGACAAATTTAAAAAGGTTTTCAAGGTATTCCACATGTTTTATTATCAATAACACTAACATAATAAATAGATTCTTTAGTGTTTTAAAGCTATATCTTCAAAAGTCTTGATATCCACGACTTTTTGAGTTATGGAGAAGTAAATTTATGTTCTCAAAAAGTAGAGATGAATTTTGGAGAAAGATACAATGTATATAGAGATAATAAGACAAGAATAGAGTTTCAATCTTGGTGATCAAATGAAAACAAGGGAAAGAAAATCGAACCACCCACATGTCAAATAGGTGGAAAGAAGCATCATGGGAATTAACTCAAGGGGATTAGAAAAGAATTTAGGTATGGGAGATAAGACCAATATAACATCCCATAATTTACATATAGATATTACTTTAACATTGAAGAATATTTATTACATTACAAAACCACACCAGGACCGTATAGGTTTAGTGTCTTTATAAACTAGGAAACATAAACAACTGGTTCATAAAACATCCACATTGTCTCCCAATTATTTCTTCATAACTAGACTCCTTTTTGACATATATTACTTTATACCCTTCTTCATGACTTGGGGAAAATAAACATCTGTAATGGCGATATCAAATGCTCCGTAAGGGTAAACAAGGGAAATATCAATCGTATCATAATCATAAGAACAGAACATTTGAAAATATTATCTTGCATATAAAAGATCATAATTCCATGTCATGAGATAAATCATAAAAGTTAAATTTAATCCCAATAGTCATAACATAAGACATTAATTTTTTAGGCATACACACATAATCATAGAAAATTATTTCATATTAGTAAAGGCTCATTTTTGAGACCATCATATCGGACAAAGTCCATTACTAAACCGAGTTCACTCCTCATTCCAGCCCTGTATTACTAAACCAGATTTACTTTCCATTACAGTAATGTCTATCTCATGAGATATGAATCTTTACTCAATTAATTTTTGGGGTATATAGGTCTCACCCATCTCATAATGAAACCATTTTTACATGTTCCACAAAACCATACAAACATTCACCATAACATAACACATGAAATAATAATGAGTTTCTTAAACATCATTCCATCACAATTGATATAAAAAATGGATTTAATAAATAAAACACAATAAAATCATAATAATAATAGGTTTATAAATATAACCCTATTTAAACAGTTTCATATTAGATGGAAAATAATTTAGAGAAAATACTTGAAATTATTCCTAAGGAAAATGTCTTTTCTTATTAAAAAACATTTACTTCTTTAAAATACTACAAATTTTTTAGAATAAATAATTTTATGTGAAAATAAACTTTTATGTTTTTAGGGTAGGATTCAAGGAAATACGGCTTCAAGAATAAATAAAAATCTATTCATGCCTTATAAGTTAAAAAACATTCTTCTCATACTCTTTCCTGAAAAGTTAAAAAGTACCTCGTATAGAAAACAAAAGAAATATTACTTCCATACTATTTAATATAAATTCCCCAATGGGTAAAATTTACTTTAAAAAATATTATAAGAATAGAAATAATATTATATATTTAGGAAACAGGGATGTGGATGATAAATATACCCTAGTAAATTCTTACGAATAAACAATCTTGGATAATAATGAGTTTGAAAAATTATCCACCACCTTAGGTCCGATATGCTTCATATGTATCCAAACATACTGTATATTAATTTAAATAACATTAAAGATTTATTATTGAATCATAATAATTTTTATGATAACATTTATGATCACATTTCATCCATTTTCAAGTAACATTTCATTGTTACTCATTATTCGGGTATTAACTTCTTTATGATCTTATGCATGTTTTGTGGGATAAGTTCTTATTCATATTTATAGATTATAGTTATATCATTTAAAACATGGTATTATTATAATATATATCAAATTTATTCATTCAATTCATTTATATAATCATTATTTAATAAATATTATGTAAAATGAATCACATCTCACCCTGGAGATGGTAAACCGTAAGTACATACAAGCGACAATATCATTCCCATAATTGTTGAATGGTATTGAAGTGAATGGTGTATAATATATTATAATCAATATCCTTTTATATTAATATATATATATATATATTAATCCCATAATTATACCCATACATGTAAGGGGGTCGTGAAAAATGTATTACAGCACGACGTGGATATAGTAATCCGTACGTACGCACGCACACATAGTGGTTTCAATTTTCATAGGATGGGTAGAAGGTGGACTATGGTTGTTTCATATTTATAATAAAATATAATTATATGAGTGATACTTATGTTATTACTTTATAATGAAAAAACAAATTAATAGGAAGTATAAGAAGAAAGAATTTTGAAAGAATCAGAAGAAGACATTACCCCTTCCTCGACGTGCTTCCTCTAAATCGCTTTTTAGAGAACTAGAGTTGGTCTTTCAAGATGACCAGAACCTCTAGAATGAAAAAAGTGAAGTTGAGAAGGAAAAATTTCAGGGTATTTCTGGGCTTGAAGGCTAAAAATGAATTTAATATGTGATAGAGGAGGCTCCCTTTTATAATTTAGGTGAGGGGCGCTTTTGGAAACTTCATAAATAATAATTTATAATAAAATAAATGGCTACCCAAAAAACCTCAAAAATGCCCCAATTTAAAATATAAAAATAGATAGGGTTGTAATATCATTAACCAATAAATTTTGGACATGTTATTGTTTCAATTTAAACCATATATTTTTAATTGCCACTTAGTTATTCTATTTAATTTTAATCGTGGTAATAACATTCTAAATATTTAAGGGTTATAAATATTTACTTATATGGTATTAATTTACCATAAATTGATATTGTATTATATTTTGGATCTTATAATTACCATTTTTTAATTTTTAAATATTTTAATAATTTTTAAATAATTTAATAAAATGTTTTTTTTAAAAATATCAATAGTGTCAATTTTAAAACTATTCATTTATTTGACTTTTAAAAAATACACATAGAAGATAAATTCGAAAAAAATATTAAATACACTCCTAAAATTTCACAGTCACCTAAAAAATTCATGGATCACATTAATTAGTTCATATGATATTTCATTGAATATTTAAAAAAATATTTGATATTTCTATTAATAAAATAGTTTTTACATCACTATTATGTCATAATTAATGGTAGTTATTTAATATATAAATATTATAAATAAATTTATATGATGTATATAATGTTTTATATCTTTCCATAGACTATATATAGTCGATATTATCTCCTAGTTATCCATATATTAAAATCAATATACTTATATAAAATGGGATTGTGACATTTTGTCACATTCATTAGTTTTTATTATATTCATGTCATATTCATAGGTAAGTGTCCATAAAGTAATTAAATTTCGAATAATAGATTATAAAGTTATAATTTAGTCATCCAATAGGATTTTCACAGGTGTTAAGGTAATTTTATAATATTAATTTTATCTTTAATTACCCGATTTACCTTTAACCATGGTAATAAAAATAATTACCGAAGTAACTATTCATAATGCCCAAAAAAAGTATCTTATTCAAATAATTTGGACCTAATGATTCCAAAAATTGAGTAAATTTTATAAAATTTAAAACATATAAGTTCCATTAATTAATTTAAAATCAATCCCATTGTCGGAATGAGAGAACGGGTTTTTTTAAAAGTTAAAACATTGCAAAAGAATGAAATGTTTTTACATATGAATTCAATGTAAAATTAAAGATAATGAAATAAATTATATTGAATGATAAAAATATATTATATTTATACTTTAAAACCACTCAATAAAATTATTTAACCATATAAATTATCTTGATGAAAAAAGTTGTTTTCACTTAACATTTCGTCTGTTTTTACTATTCATCAAACTTGAATGTTATCAGAAAATATCATATGTTCAATAAAAGAAATTTTTTAAATTCATCTTTAAAATAACATGTTTATTTTTTCATATAAAAATTATTAATGTTTTATAGTCTTAATGTTAAAGGGGTTCTCCATTCTAAGGTGTAAGATTACCCTTTTTAAAAGAAGTACACTTTTATACAACAAATAGGGTTTATTCACACCCTATGATTAAATTATCCATTGGACGAAAAAATATATTTTATTAAGTATATAACATATATATCTCAATAATTTCATTACCAATAGTAATTCATTCAAAAATAAAAATATCTAATTTATATTCACCAAAAATAATTGATAGCGAAAAAATTCACAATGCATTTTCATAAGTTAGATATAATTATTCCCACTAACCTAACGACTAAAATATAACAATAAATTTATATTAAGTGAATCTCATGGTTATTTTAAACTCATGATTTTGTGTAAAATAAGATACTTGAAGAATAAAAATTATTTAAATAAATTTTTTCATAAAAAACATCCGAGTGTTACATTCTACCCCCCTTAAACTGAATTTCTCCATAGAAATTTGTCACTTGGAAACAAACAGATGAAGATTACTCTCCCTCATCATATCCTAAATTTCTCAATTAGTTTCTTCAAATTGGTGGTTCCTCCATAAAACCTTAACAAAGTGAGTGGTCTTGTTTTGTAGAACGTTTTCGTTATGATCCAAAATCTATATCAGTTGTTCTTCATAATAAAGATATTGCTCTAGCGGTATGAATTATGAGCTTAGTACATGTGAAGTATCAGGTATGTAATTTATTATGAGAGATACATGGAACACATCATGATCTTGAGAGAGATTCAGTGAAACTCCAATTGGTAAGCTACCTTTCCAACACGATCCATAATTTCAAAAGGACTGATATACCTAGGGATCAACTTTACCTTCTTTACAAATCTCATTACTCTCTTACAAGGAGATATTCATAGAAACACCTTATCACACACTTCATTCAATAGAGGGCTTCATAAGGAGACATATGAATTCTGGATTAAAATCTATTATTGTAATAAAATTCCACCAATGGTAGGTGATGATCCGAACTACCTTTGAAATCCACAGAGAAAACTCTAAACATGTCTTCCAGAATTTGAATTGTCCTCTCAGACTAACCTTATGTCTGAGGATGATAAGAAGTGATAAAACTTAACTTTGTATCCAGATAATGCTTAAGACTTCACTAAAACTTTGAGTAAAACCTTATATCCTGATCGGCTATAATGGAAAGTAGTACTATATGAAATCTTACCACTTCCTTTACATATATCTTGGAAATATGATCAAGAGGGAAGTACTCTATAATAACAATGAAGTGTGCCGACTTCATAAGGATATCAACTATAACCCAGATAAAATTATTTCCTTTTCATGTTTTCAGAAGTCTGATGACAAATTCCATAGTGATGTTTCCCATTTCCATTCTGGTATGGGTAATGGTTGTAACATCCCCTTAGCCTTTTGTCTCTTAGGCTTAACTTACTGGCAAACCAAGCATCGAGAGACATATTCAGCGACATCTATCTTCATGACATCCCACTAGAAGTACTCTTTCAGGTCCTTGTACATCTTTGTACTTCTAGGGTGAATAGATAATGAAGAATTATGGGCCTCATATAATATATCCTTATTTAATTATGGTATGGGAGGAATCCAAACCCATTTCCTGAAACTTATTATTTCATCACAATCAAGGTTGAATTTCGAAACATTTCTCACCTTCTTTTGTAACTCTACATCTTCCTTATGTGCCTCTTTAATCTTCACTTGTATATATGGTTGAAAATTAATTTGAGAAAGATAATATTTCTCCCCTTACATTAAAATTTATAGATACATCCTTTGAAAATACATAAATATTGAATCTTTCATGATCCTCATCATGGATAAGTTATCATGGTCTTTTTGACTCAAAGAATCTACCACCTTGTTCACTCTCACAAGGTGGTAATGTATTGAGAAGTCCAAATATTTAATCAACTCCAACCATCTTCTTTGGTTAATATTAATCAACTTTCGTGTGAAAATATAATTTAAACTTTTTTAATCAATATAGATATCACACCTTTCACCATAAAGATAATACCTTTATATCTTTAATGCAATGATTACTGCAGCTAACTCAAAATCATGAGTTGGGTAATTTTTCTCATAAATTTTCAACTTCCGTGAGGCATAAGCTATCACCATATCATTTTCATGAGAAGATATCCCAACCCCTTCTTGGATGTATCATTGTAGATCAAAAACCTTTCTCCACTATAAGGCAGTGTGAGTATAAGTGCACCGACTGACCTTCTTTTTATCTCTTTGAAATTCTATTCACATTCCTCTGTCTAAACAAACTTAACTCCTTTATGAGTCAAATTGGTGAGTGGATTAGATAATATTGGAAACTATTTCACAAAACTTCAATAATATCAAGTCAAACTAGAAAAATATTAGATCTTAGTTACCATTGTTGGTCTCAACCGTATTTCGATAACCTCTGTTTTTGTTGGATCGACATATATCCCCTATCTTGAGATTATGTGACACAAAAATGAAACTTTATGAAGACAAAATTCACACTTGGTAAATTTGGAATAAATCTTCTCCTTTATCAGTGTCTTTAGTACAATTCTCAAGTGATATTAATTTTCTTCCATACTCTTTGAATAAAAAAGAATATCTTCTATAATGACTACCACAAACTGATCAAGATAGTCTCTAAATACTATATTCATTAGATCCATAATGATAGTAGGGTAATTAGTTAGACCAAAAGGCATCATTATAAATTCTTAGTATCCATAACTTGTATAGAATGACGTCTTTGGTATATCCTCCTTTTTGACCCTTAATTGATGATATCCTGAATGAATATCAATCTTGGAAAAGTATTGTGCTCTATGTAGTTGGTCAAATAAGTCATCAATGTGGGGAAGATGATATTTTTTCTTGATAATGATCTTGTTAAGTCCTCGATAATCAATACAGAGTCTCATTGATCCATATTTCTTCTTAAAAAATATAATAGGTGCTTCACAAGGTGATAAACTAGGGCACATGAATCCATCATCAATATTCCCTTAGAGTTTCTTCTTCAATTACTACAACTAAATTTTTATCATTCTATAAGGTTTCTCTGAAATAGGCATAGCACCTGGTATGAGTTCTATTGAAAAATCAACTTCACAATTTGATGGAATACCTGGAAATTCCTCCAAAAAGATATCATCAAACTTTAATACAATGGGTATGTCTTAATCGTGAGTTTATATCTAACCATTTGAGATAAATAACCTTCATTTATAGGAATCAAGACCCATAAGATGGATGAAATTTCTACTATAAGGTTATATTCATCATTGCATTGATAGATGATCATAGATTAATCTGGAATATGAAATGTGACTTACCTTTCTTGGAAATTGATATGAGATCCAAATAGGGAAATCTAATCCATGCTAATAATCACATCAAATTCCACTATAAGAAGGATCACAATATTTGTAGGAAGTACTTTCCCACAAACTTCAACCAGATAAGAATTATAAACTTTTGATGTGATCGTTGTGCCATTAGAAGTTGTCATAGCTAACTCAAAATCTAATTGTTGAGGTAATATGATGATACCCTTAGAATGTTCTTTATAAATAAAAGAGTGGGTGGATCCAAAATTAAATAAAACATTTCTACATTAGAGTGGATGGTAAGTGTACCTTTTACCACTTCATTATCATATTCCACATCACCAATAGTGAATGCATGTTAATTTCCTTTGTCTTTGTCCTTAAGAGTTTGTAGAAATCAAGCATCATCAATAAACCTTATGTTAGGGAATTTATTGGCATAATGCCCCATTTCCTTTCACTTATAACATTGAAGTGTAGGAGGTGAATTCTGTGTAGCATTTTCTTTGTTCTCATCATTAGACATATTTTTCCCATAACTTTAGTATTCAACTGCCCGATGACATTCTTTTACACAATTAAAACATTTAATAGTCCCTTAAAGGAAATTACCTCCATTTTTATTTCCACACTTTGATGATAAGGGAAAAATCATCTTCTTTTTAGTGTGGTCTTTATATTTTCATTTGAATTCCATTTTTCTCTTCCTATCAAACCCATATGACTGATGGGTTACTCCAATCTCCATATAAAACTTGAGAGAACATAGAACAATTTCTTCGTATCTATTGAAGTCCCTTATGGATAATTCCCTCTGAAGACTTGGTTTTAAGTCACTAAATAATTGATCAATTTTACTCTCAGGTTGGATAATTATTCCAGAATCATACATTGAAAGTATTGTAAAATTTGTTTCGTAGGTACCAACAGATTCATCATCCTTTTTCTTAAGTTCAAGGAACTCCTTATCCATCTTTTTTCAAAGAATAAAAGGAAATTACTTGTTAAAAAATAAGTTCCTGAACTCATCCCATTTCATGGACTCAGTTTCATCTATTTGACTCATATTCTTGATAAGATTTCACCATTGATTAGCTTCACCTTACAAACAATATACTGATAAGATGACTTTATCATGTTTAGAACATTATAGAACTAAAAAAATATTTATAGTGGTACTGATCCATTGTTCATCCACTAATGGTTCAGAAGACCGGCTGAATGAAGGTGGCCACTACCTCATGATAGATTCAACATAATTTTTCTCCCTCCTTTGCTCGTTTGGAAGACCTGTATGATTCATAGCTTGAGAAAATGTGTGATCATGGATACAAGATTATTCATTATAGATCAAATAACATTTGGTTTCTCATGGGTACAATCATTTAATTTCCCTTCACATTCAGCATTAACACGGTTCCTTTGAGTTCCATCCATTTTCTGAAACCAAGAAGCATTATGCGAGAAATACTAATCATAATAGGAAAACCAAATAATCAAGAATAAAATTTAAATTGGTGAGAATTCATGTCCTATCCAAGTTTATTTATGGTCATTTCTAAAACACTAGTATTTTATCCTATACTTAGACATATCCTTAGGGTTCTTACTAAGGCTTTGTCATCCTAGTTTCCAAAGGCTAACTATACCATTCATCTGATACCAACTATAATGGTCCATAATTTACATGTATATATTACTTCAACATTGATTAATATTTATTACATAACAAAACCACACCAGGACCGTATAGGTTTAGTGTATTTAGAAACCGAGAAACATAAACAATTGGTTCATAAAACATCCATATTGTCTACCACTTATTTCTCCAAAACTAGAATTATTTTTGACATATCTTACTTAATACCCTTCTTAATGACATGGGGAAAAGTAAAAAATGAAAGGGTGATCTAAAATGCTCATTAATGGTATAAAAGGTAAATATAAATCTTATCATAATCATAAGAACGCAACTTTTGAAAATATTATTCTGCATATAAAAGATCATAATATCATGTCATGAGATAAATCATAAAAGTGCAATGTAATCACAATATTCATGAAATAATACATGAAATTTTATGGAATACACACATAAGCATAGAAAATCATTTCATATTAGTAAAGGATCATTGCTGAGACTATCATAGCGAACAAAGTCTATTACTGAACTGAGTTCACACCTCGTTCCAGCCCCGTATTACTGAACTAGATTTACTTGTCTTTACAGTTATGTCTATCTCATGAGATATGAATCTTTACCTAATGAATTAGAGGGATATATAGGTCCTACCCATCTCACAATTAAAACATTCTTAAGTGTGACACAAAAACATAAAAACATTCACCATAACATAACCCATGAAATAAAATGGGTTTCTTAAACATCATTCCATAATAATTGATATAAAAAAAATGGATTTCCTAAATAAAAAAATGAAATCATAGTAATAACAAGGTTATAAATATAACCCTATTTAAAGAGTATCATCTTATATGGAAAATAATTTTGAGAAAACACTTGAAATTAATTCCTAAGGAAAATATCTTTCCTTCTTCAAAAACATTTCCCTTTCTCAAAATGTCACAAATTTTTTAGAAGAAATCATTTTATTTGGAAATAACCTTGTAAGATTGTAGGGGAATATTAATGTAAATAAGGTGTTAATAATATGTAAAAATCCAATCATGTCGTATAAGTTAAAAAAACATTATTCTCATACTCCTTCTAAAAAAGTCAAAAAGAACCTTGTATGGAAAATGAAATAAAGATTCCTTACATACTGTTTAATAAAAATTCGTTAATGGGTAAATTTTAATTTAAAAAATATTATAAGAATAGAAATAATATTATATATTTAGGAAACATGGATGTTAATGATAAATATACCCCAATAAATACTTACAAATAAACAATCTCATATAATAATGAGAATGAAAAATTATCCCATACATTAGGTCTGCTATGCTTCATATGTATCCGAACCTCCCGTATAATAATTTAAATAATGTTACTGATTTATTCCAAAATAATAATAATTTTTATGATAACATTTATGATCATATTTTTATCTTTTTGTTAGTAACATTTCATTATTACTCGTTATTTGGGTATTAACTGCTTTATGTTCTTATGTATGTTTTTTGGATAAATTCTTATTCTTATTTTTAGGTTATAGTTATATCATTTAAAAAATGGTATTATTATAATATATATCATATTTATTAATTAAATTCATTTATATAATAATTCTTTAATGAAGATTATGTAAAAAAAATCACATCGCACCGTGGAGATGGTAAGCCGTATATACACACGACCGATGATATCATTCCCATAATTGTTAAATAGTATTGAAGTGGAAGGTTTATTATATCTCAGAATCAAGATAATTATATATTAATCATATATATATTTATTAATTTCATCATTATACCCATTCATGTAAGGCGGTTGTGAAAAACATATTACACCGCATCGTGGAGACGGTAAGCCGTACATACGCACGCTTGACGATTTCATTTTTCATAGGATGGGTAAAATGTGGAATATAGTTGTTTCATATATATAATAAAATATCATTATATTACTGATACTAATGTTATTAATTTATAATGAAATAACTAATTAAGATAAATTATAAGAAGAAATAAGTTTGAAAGAATTGGTAGAAGAGATTACCTCTTCCTTGACGTGTTTCCTCTAAATCTCTTATTAGAGCACTAGAGTTGGTCAATGAAGATGACCAGAACCTCTAGAATGAAAATAGGAAAGTTTAAAAGTAAAAATGTCAGGGTATGAATGGGATTGGAGGCTCAAAATGAAGTGAACAAGTGAGGGAGGAGGTTCCCTTTTATCATTGAGGTTAGAGGCACTTTTGGAAACTCCATAAATAATAATTTATAATAAAATGAAACCCTACCCAAAAAACCTACAAAATATCCCAATTTATAAGATGAGATAATATATGGATGTAATATCATTAGAAAATAAATTTTGGAAAATTATTTTGTCAATTTAAACCATATATATTTAATTGACACTTAGTTATTCTATTTAATTTTAATTGCGGTAATGACATTATAAATATTTAATGGTCATAAATATTTACTTATATGGTGTTAATTGACCAAAAATGGATATTTTATAAAATTTTAGATCTTATAATCATTACTTTGTAATTTTTAGATATTTTTATGATTTTTAAATAATATAATAAATTTTTATTTTTATAAAATATCAATAGTGTCAATTTTGACACTATTCATTTATTTGACTTTTAAAAAACCACACATAAGATAAATTCAAAAATAAAAATTAAATAAACTCCTAAAATTTCATAGTCACCTAAAAATTTAGTGTATAACATTAATTAGTTTATATTGTATTTATTTTAATATTTTAAAATAATTTATTTGATATTTATATTAATAAAATAATTTTTACATCACTCTTGTGTCATCATTAATGGTAACTATTTAATCTATAAAAATTATAAATAAATTTCTACGATATAATTTATTATTTTATATTTCTAGAGACTATATATAGTCTATATTATCTCCTATTTATCCATATATTAATTTAATATACTTATATAAAATGAGATTTTGACATTTTGTCACATTCATTAGTTTTTATTACATTCATGTAATATTCATTGGTAAGTGGCCAGAAAGTGATTCCATTTAGAAAAATAGATGATAAGGGTCTAATTTAGTCATCCAATAGGATCTTTACAGGTGTTAATGTAATTTTATAATATTATTTTTACCTTTAATTACCCGATTTACCTTTAACCATGGTAATAAAAATAATTACCAAATTTACTATTCATAATGCCCAAATATAAAAGTATACTATTAACATAATTTAGAACTAATAATTCCAAATATAGAGTCAATTTTTTAAAATTCAAAGCATAGAAGTTTCAGTAATAAATTTAAAATCAATCCCGTTGTCGGAATGAGAGAACGTGTTTTTTTTAAATGTCAAAGCATTATAAAAAATTGAAATGTTTTTATATATGAATTCAATGTAAAATTACTGATAATGACATACATTATATTAAATGATAAAAATATATTCTATTTATACTTTAAAAGTACTAAATATTATAATTTGACCATATATATTATCTCAATGAAAAAAGTTGTTTTCACTTAAAATTTAGTGTGGTTTTACTATTCATCAAAACTTAAATGTTATCAGAAAATATCATAAATTCAACCAAAGTAAATTTTTATATACCAATTTAAAATAACATGTTTATGTTTTCATATAAAAATATTAATGTTTTATAATCTTAATTTAAAATGGGTTCTCCATTCAAAGGCGTAAGATTACCCTTTTTAAAAGAAATAAGTTTTTATACAAAAAATACGGTTTATTTACACCATATGATTAAAAAATAAATTGGATGAATATAAAAAATATTTTATTAAGAATATAACATATATATCTCATTAATTTCATTACCAATAGTAATTCACTCAAAAATAAAAATATCTAATTTATATTTTTCATAAATAATTGATAGCCAAATAATTTACTATGAATTTTTATAAGTTAGTTATAATTATTCCCACTAACATAACAGCTATTCTATAAATCTAATTTTATACTAAGGGTGTCTTATAGTTCTTTTAAACTCACGATTGCAAGAAATGAAAACTACTTGAAGAATAAAAATTATATAAAGAAATTTTTTCATAAAAAACATCTGGGTGTTATAACCAACAAGCTCATGAATGTTGAAGAGATATGAAGAAGCTGACCAGCATGATGAAGGAAAGAAAGGTACCACCCAATGCACCAACCATGGATCAATGTTTCAACTATAAACATCGAAGGAACTATGAAATCCTTTTCACTAAACTAAGGGTCTTTGAGTGTAATCAACATCAACAACCACCAAAGCCGAGAGAGAAAGGGAAAACTTATGCCACCATAATTACTGAGGAAAAACATGAAAATGAATTCATACAATGTACACTTACCATTCACTCAAGATTAAAATTTTTTATTCTAGTTATACACATTCTTTTATATCCTACAATTTTTCTAGAACTATTTAATTACACCCATTGATACCTTAAAGTAGAGATATCTATAAAAACACCTAGTGATGAAATAATTTTAACCCAAGTTTTGGAATCTTCTCCAGTTGACATCTGTGATATGGTCCTTTAAAAAAATCTCATAATCCTTCATTTGGTGGAATCTGATGCTATACTAGGCATGGATTGAATCCTATCATATATATCTCACAACAACTTCCGAGAAAGGGAAACCTGTTTTTATATCCTAGACTATCCCATGCTCCTATAAAAATGCATGGAAGATCATGAATGTCCTTTAGAAAACCTATCAATTGTGTGGGTGTTGATACCTAATGAATAAAAATATCTTCCCCAAATGGTCATGTAAAAGGAAACTATCAACCTTGAAAAAATTTATATTGTGATAGAATATACTTATGTATTTATTAAAGAGTTGACTAGAATCCCCCTAGATCACAAGGTATATTCATAAATATAACTTATACACAGAGAAAATCCTATCTCCAAATTCCCCCATAGGATGTCCCCAATAAATATGTAGGAGTTAAAGAAGCATCTGCAAGAGAATTTGGACAAAGGGTTCACAGACCCTAGTGAATCAACTTGGAGTGCACTAATGATCTTTATCAAGAATAAGGACAAATCAATGTGGTCATTACTTGATTACTAGGATATAAACAAGGTCACTATAAAGAACAAGTACCCCCTTAAAATTATTGATGAATTTTTTGATCAACTTTGAGGAGGTCAGTACTTTTCAAAGTTGGATATTTATTCTGGATATCAACAGATAAAGTTTAAGAGAGAAGATATCCAAAAAACATTATTTATGAGATATGCACACTACAAGTTCATAATTACTCCCTTTAGACATATGATTGTCCATATAATCTTCATGGAATTAGTGAATATAGTCTTTAGAGACTACCTCAAAAAATTTATGGTAGTATTTGTTGATCAAATTCTAATTTATTAAAAGTGAAAGGAGGAACATGAAGTGCATCTAAGGATTGTGCTGATGACATTAATAATGGATAAGATGTTTGATAAGTTTATAAAGTGTGACTAGGGGATATATCATGTCAAATTCTTGGGTAATGTGATCATAATTAAGGGAATTTCAATAGACCCTACAAAGAAACATGCAATTGAGTAATGACCTAGACCCACAAGTTTCATGAAAATATATAGTATTCATGGATTAGTTGAGTACTAACAACAGTTTATGAGAAAATTTTCAGGATTTTATAGCCCAATAACTAAGTTAACATGAAAAATGGATAAAGTATGTATGGATGGAAGATTGTGAGGAAAGATTTAAGGATATAAAAAAGATGCTAATCACCATCCCAATACTCACACTATTCTCAAGTGGAGAAATGCTTGTGAAATGAAATAACACTTCAAAGAAAGGCTTTATATATGTACTCGTATATAAGGATAAAATTATAGCCTATATCTCATGATATTTAAAGATCCATGAGAAAAACTACCTGATGCATGATTTAGAGTTAGCAGCAGTGATATTCCTTTTGAAGATTTGGAGGCACTACCTTTATGTTGAGAAGTGTTACATATATAAAAATCACAAGTATCTAAAGTATATACTCCTATAAAAAGTGATCAACATGCACTAATGAATTTGGTTAGATATAATAAAAAACTATGATTTAATTATTCACTACCATTATTTAAAGGTGAATAAGGTAACTGATTATTTTAGCATAAAAGAATATGTTGCTCTTTCCATAATGGGGATTTAGAAATACCTTATCTTCATGGATATACAAGTGATGGATTTTGAAATTATAATATCATAGAAGATATAATACTTGTACTAAATTATTTACCAACAATATATCAATGAGAAGATGAAGGTTTCACAAAGGGATGATTTAAATATTAATAAGAAGATGATAGATGCAAAGGAAATATTCATGAATTTAACATTGAAAATGATGGTTTAATTTAGTTTAGAACTAGAATATGTGTGCCTTCATCACATGAGATAAAGAAAGAGATATTAGATAATTCTCATGGACCATCTTTCCCATCAAACCTGGAAGTACCAAGATGTAGTATAATGTTCTATAGAACTTCTGTTGGGAAACATGAAGAAGGATATTGATACGTACACGTTAAAGTGCTTGGTATTTTCCTAAGTTAAATCAGAGAGAAAAATTTTCCAAATATATGATGTAAAAATTACCTAAAATAATATGGAAATGAGGGAACATCACCATGTACTTTTTCACAAGTCTCCCAAAGACATCCAAAGGCTACAATTCAATATGGAATGTGGTGGATCGACTCACCACAAATTCCCAAATCATCACTATTCAAGAAGATTTATCACTTGAAAAACTTATTGAGATACATGAAATGTGGCGAGGCTGCATGCGGAACCACTTTTGAACATATATGTTCATGATCCAGGGTTCACATATAAATTATTGAGACGTTTTTAAGATAATTTGAATATCAAATTGAACTTTATTATGATCTATCACCCCCAAGCCAATGAATAATTTGAAAGGAACATTCAAAAACTTGATGACATGTTAAGAGATTACTCAATAAAATTTAAAGGAGGATGAGATCGACATCTCCCATTGGTATATTTCTCATAAAACAACTTTCAATCAAGTATTCAAATGTCCTAATATGATGATCTATATGGGAAGTGATTTAGAACTCCTATATGTTGGGTAAAATTTGGTGAAAAAAATCTTATTCGATATAATCATGCATAAGAAACGATATAGAAGGTTCAAGCCATTTGAAAACACATTAAATCTTCTCAGAGTCGACAAAAGTGCTATGAAGGAAATCATAAAAGGGACTTAGAGTTTGAAGTTGGAGACAAATTGTTACATTAAATATCACTATGGAAGATATTCATGTGGTTTGGAAGTAAGGGAAATATTAGCTCAAGGTACATTCAACCCTTTTAGATCATTGATCGCATAGGGATAGTGACCCATCAACTATCACTTCCATCCAACATGGCTTAAGTTCATGATGTGTTCCACATATCTCTTTTAAGGAAGTGCCTACTAGATCCCTAACATGTACCGAATCTAGAGGTGGTACAACCAGAGAATGAAATATCATATAAGGAGGATATGGTGAAGATCCTAGACCATACAAATAAACATCTATGTAGCAAGACAACTCACCTTATTAATGTACATTGATATAATCCCAAGTATGAAGAAGAAACACAAGAACCTCAAGAGAAAATGAAACAAAAGTAAACCATCAATTATCATATGAGGATATGAGTTGAAATTACAAGGATTAGGTTTATAAATGGAGGAATAATGTAATATCACAAAGTTATATATATATATTGAATATTCCTTTTTAATAAATAATGTTTTCATATTTAGGAATATAATTTAGTTTAAATACAAGAAACACATAATGATTTATTTATTTAATTGGGAACCTTAAATTTATAAAATATATATAGTCATAAAATAGAAACTATTATAATGGGATAAAAAAATAAAACAAGTAGAAATTGAACCTTTGGATCTCGTCGATCTCAAAGAATTATCAGACTCACAAATAGCACTATAAAAATGATATAGAACATTAGTAATCCAATAAAAACTTTAAAAATGAAAAATGTAGATACATGAGTGGAATTGAGGTGAATTATTAAGAAAGGAATTAAATTTTATTTATAGGAATTAATATGAATGTTGAAATAATAATACGGTTTCTAAAATTGTGACATGATAATTAGGAATAGTAAACTGACCGTTATGAATAATAACACTATAGTTGGAATCATAATTTGACCTCAAAATAGTAAAATGTAATATAAATAATATTTATCTTGAGTAATTTATGGAAATTTAACTATATTATTTCTATAAAATAGATATGAAAATTTAAAACTTAAATAAACTATACACACATTTTTAAATAAATTGCATTTTAATCTGTTTCATGAAAAAAATACTTTTTATATTAATAATTAAAGACACATATTTCAAACATTGTTTTGATAAAATGAATGTAAATTTTTTTAATCATCACATTTAAATTGTCGATTTTTTTTTGATAATTTTCAAATAACTTCAATTTTTAGGTGAATAGTAAAAATTCAGTTTTTATGTAACTACTATGTTTTAAATTACATAATAAATGATGTAATAATAACATAAACAATTTTATAATTTTTGGATGGAACAAAAATATGTTTAATAAGTTAAATAATCCATTAAATTAAAATTATAAACATAAAATGTATTTTCCAAAGACTAAAGTCTAAAGTATTATATTAAAAAACCAGCTCTTCATTTTTCCACTTTCTTTTTTAATAAACTAATGGTTTAGGTTTATAAAGGGTCTGTAAGTCATAATTTTTTTATTTATAATAAAATATAATTCATAATGTCAAAAATATCACTATTATAAGTTTTACCTTAGGAATTATATTTTATTCAATATTCAATCCTAAAACACCTCTCTCCTCATGTATAAATACCCCCACTCCTACCTTGGAAAACCAATTCACTTATACATACCAAACCCAAATATATGCCCAATTACTATCTATTAATCCCCTTTTAATATCTATTTTCTTTTGGAGTCATATAACTCTAAGATTTCAAGGGATTAAATCCTTATCAAAGGAATAACATAGAGGAGGTATGATTCCTTCATCTCCCCTTTCTCTTTCCTATTATCATCCTCAATACTCATGTTATTTTCTATCCCAAACCCCATGAAATTAATTAAGTATTATTTTAACAATATATTAATGATATTAACATACCATAATGATTTATTTTTCAACATATTTATATGTTTTTCATCTCTCACATCCTCTTTGGACAATATCTCGTAAGCGGTCAGTTAACCACTAACAAAGACGTTTCTAATTCCCTTCTTATCACAACCATTATGTATGATTATAATAAATTATTTATAATATATAAATGTATAAATATATTTATTTATAATATTTTTATTTTAATCTTATTAATGTATAAATAGTAATAAATCATGATCACTAAATCAATCCAAGGTAAGACATTTTAGGAAAAATATAATATTAATACATTTCAACTTTAACAAAGGGAATTGATAAATAAAACCTAATTATTATAATTGATATTTATTGATAAAATTTAAAATAAATAAATTTTTATTTCAGGTTTTAACAAACCTAAATTTATTATATAGGAGGTGAGAAAGTGACTTAATAAATCAGGGTCTAAGGCTAGGGGAATATTGAATCCAACTCTTTCCTTTTGGGTTATCTCATATTTATCTTTATTTTTTGTAACAGCCCAAGATTTTATAGTACGTTATCTCATTAAAGTTATTCAATAGCCTGCACTACACGCGACACCGAGTTCGAGTGCATCATAAATTACCAAACTAGCTATTCAAAAGGAGGTTATGAATAATATTAACAACATTTTGAAATCTTATATACTCTATATATTTTTAACATCCATATTACATGTTTCATAGATATAATATAAGAAAAAATTCATCTTATCAGATAAAATAAGTATTTTTCCAAAAATGCAATTTTACTGTCTTTTAATGGAGAACCTTTTTTAAAACCAATATTTGCCACTTTTATATATTAAATTTAATGAAATTAAATTATTCTTTAGAAGCAGGACATTCAAATTTAGTTTGGAAAATTTTTTGGTACTTTTCTGATAACTTTCATATTTTGATGAATAGGGAAAAATACTATGTTTTAATTGAAATTTTTTTTAATCAAAATAATTTGTAGTGTTAAATTATGAATTTGTATGGTTTTGAAGTATAATTAGATTATATTTTTATCATTAAATACAATTTAGGTCATTATAAGTAATTTCACATTTAAATTTGACATAAACACATGTTAATCTTTTGATAGTTTTTACTTTTTTAAAAAACCCGCTTTTTGGTTTTGATAACGGGAATTAATTTTACTTTAATAAATAAAACTTCTATTTATTTAATTTGGTAAAATGGACTTCATTTTTGAATTCGGAATATCAAAATTATTTTATGGTAATTTTTTGGTATTTTTCTGAAAACATTCAATTTTTGATGAATAGTGAAAACACTATGTTATTATTTAAAACCGAATTTTTATTTAAATAATTATTTATTTTATTTAAATTTATTTTAAGTAAAAATAGATATATAATACCTATATAAGTTCAATTTAATTCATTGGAGTCATTTTAAAATAAAATTAGATGTATAAAATTTTATTGAACTTTTTAACATTTTTCACCCACCTTCTAGGAGCATTTTCAAATTTGCATAAAACTTAATTTTACTGCTTATGTTAGTTGAATTTAAAAAATCTGAGAGACATGGTTGACATCAGTATGTAAAATGTGGTTTAATAAGATGAAAATAATTTTTTATGAATAGTAACTTTTGACTTATTTACAGCCGTTAAAAGTAAATAGGGTAATTAAGGGTAAAAATGATATTATAATTACCCTAACACATGCCCTGATTCTATTTGATAAGTGTAATTTGACCAAAAACAACCTTAGGAATAAAATATGATCCTCTTTGGTCCACTTGGATTATATTAGGACATTTATTATTATTTTATTTAAAGAAGAGTTAAAAGTGTTTAATTCAATGCTTAATAACTAAACCATTTTTTATATAGGGTTAAAAATAATATAAATTATATTATAAATATTCATTAGAAAGATAAAAATATTTCCTACATAATGGTATTTTATTTATAATTTTTAGACATTAAATAATTTAATTTATTAATGACACAATGATGATGCACTAATTACCTTATTAATGAAATATTAAACTAATTGATATTATAAATATCAAAATAAATGTAAATTTAGAATTATGATGAATTAAACTAATTTTATAGGTTAATATGACATGTTATGGTTAATTAGATAATTTTTTTGAAGTGATAAGGTTGTTATGACTTTCACAAAAACAAAATACCAAATAGTGTCAAATTTGACATAAATTAATCTTTTATAAGAAATACTATATTATTGGTTGATATAATCTTACTAAAAACCTAAAATTCGGAAAAAGGACTTAAATAATATTATATATTCCATTAATTAACCACTTGAGGTTCTATTGGAAGTTAGAGTAAGTTTATTAACCATATAGTGTAAGAATACCAGAAGACACGGTAAAAGTTAAACTATTTAACTAAGAGTTAAATATAAAAGATATGGTTAAAATGGTAACCTTAATTTTTCTAAAACCTATTTGTTGAGAGGTTTTATACCCATACCAACCTTATCCTCTAAATAAATAATTTTGGATCCATTATAAACCGAAAATTATTTTATTATAAAATAATATTTCAAGCTTTTCCTAAAGTGACCCTCACCTCTCTTATAAAAGGGTACTTCCCATTATCCTAATTTCACACCTCCAAATCCATTTGTATCGGACAATACCTAACCAAATATCCTCCCAAAATTCCTCCCTTATTCCTAGAGGCCTTAATTTGTTCATAAAGCCAACCTAAATAACCCTTTTGATCAAGAAGAGGTAAATATTTCATCACCTCTTTCAAGTTCTTTTCTTCTTCCACTTACAATTTATTTGTTGGTTCCATTATAAAATAATAAATCCAGTATATTCTATATAATTTTATGTTATTATAAAAATTGTACAACCATATTCATTATTCTATCCGTCACATGAATGACAAAGTCACCATACATGCGTACATACGGCTTACCATCTCCACGTCGTGGTGTAGTTTGTTATTCAAACACTTCATTATTTGGATGGGTATAATAATGAATATAACTAATTTAAATAATAAATATAACATGTAAATTATTATTTATATATGATATACCATCAAATTACATACTATTTCACCATCAATATAATGATATTGTCGCTCGTGTGTACGTACGGATTACCGTCTCCACGACACGATGAGATTCATTCCCACGTTCACAATTCAACGATGATTATAAAAATATATATTATTAATAAGTATGTAATATATGATATAATAATTCTACTATATATATATATATGTATATACTTACATATATATTATTCACTTACTTCCGTTCAATACAATATGAAAACGGAAACAACGTTTATGCGTACATACGACCTTCTGTCTCCATAAACAGTTCCTTTAATTTCATATATCTATCTATTATAAATATTTATATTATAAATATATATGATATATAAATAAAGGTTTATATTCTAGAAGTATTTAAATCATGATCTAAATGATACGATCAAGAATAACAAGTTAAAACACGTACAATAAAGCGATTATTACCCGAAATGTTAATTTAACATGGAAATAATTATTAAACGGGTAGTATAAAGTCATAAATGAATCATGTATGATATAATAAATATGAATATGGTTCTGTTATAAATATATAACATACTATGGTCATTATACAGGAGGTTAAACATACCCTCAACCAAAGGAAAGTGCAAGGTAAGGGTTAATTTCTCAATGTTTTTATTATCCAAGGTCGTTTTTACATAAGTATCTACTGGGAAATATTTATTATCCATATAAATGTTTTATAAAATTGTGTTAAAAGGGATTATTTTTAAGGTAATTTTTACTAAAACATCATTTTAAATGTTATAAATATTTATTCTTCTAAACCTTTCTCATTAATGTACATGTTTTCAAAATGGTTTTAAGGATTTATTTATATGAACATGAATACTTTAAAATGTTAATTACTTTCAAAAGTTTCAAATTGGTATGGGACACTTTGATTCAAAAATATTTTTTAAATTACTTCCTTTATATTAATTTTAAATTATTTCATGAAAAAGGAATATTTCACTCAAATATTTTTACTGTTCATTTTTAACTATGTCAACATCCTTTACGGGATATTGTTCTTGATCGATGTTGATTTATTATGATACAAATATTCCATATTGTATTTAAGGTTTTGTGATATGTTTGACTATGGATGTGTTATTTTTATACCATTCATGGTTTATGGATAAATTATTGACATTTTTTATGCTAGTTTTAACATGAATGTTTATGTTATGTTTAAACCTTTTCATATGAGGAATGCATTGGACTTAGTAAGTGACGGGTGGAGCCCACTATAGCTCCCTTATGCATCGATAGGTCTCATGAGACAAACTAGTGTCTTGGCACAAGGCCTTGACAAAATCTTATTTGTATTCTTGGAACAAGGGCTTGACTATGTGGTTATGAAGTCTGTTATTATGCATTCCATCATTATAAAATTAGCTATTGATATTACATGTGATTATTCACTAGTAAAATATCCATGTGAATAAGTAAATGACATTATTTGATTTATCTTTTCCATATTATGCAGAAGTTTAAGTTTAAAAGGATTTTGTTTTAGTTTTATACATTGCCTTAAATGTTTATGCTTATTTGTGAAAGTGTCTGCTATATTGTTATCCTTACTAAGCATTTGAGCTCACCCCTTTCTTATATTTTATTTTCCTAGGATTCCAAGAAGTGTATTATGATTCATAAGAAGGGTTAATCTAGGGGATT
Organism: Viscum album; assembly: GCA_963277665.1. Classification (NCBI taxonomy): domain Eukaryota; kingdom Viridiplantae; phylum Streptophyta; class Magnoliopsida; order Santalales; family Viscaceae; genus Viscum; species Viscum album. The sequence continues at coordinate 945,999,879 of OY728129.1, forward strand.
AATGGAATTCTCAAAATATCATTTATATTTTGATTTATTTTCTAATGTGTAATGTAATGTTTATGCATGTAATCTATTTTCTAAGACTGAAAAACCGATCGTCCTTTTAGGACTTGATTCCTTGTAATCATGCCAATGTATTAAAATAATGCACTGACTCTAGGATTCTGGGGTCGGGATGTTACATTTTCAATACATATTCTCCTATAATGTAACAAAAATGTCATTTCACTATTATTTGACTTTTTTTCTAGGGATATACATGTTTTACCTTATCTAAATGATTTGAAATATAACTATATAAATTTTTCAAAGACTTTATTTTTTTAAAACATCTCACTCTCTCCTCTTGTGTTGTTCCTTCTAGACTCAAGAATGATAATCTTTTATGCTAAATTATGATATCCCGTATTCATTTTAGAAATCTATAGGTTATTAATTGATGTATATTTTATGAAAATTTTATGAAACATATTCCTTTATGTTTTTTTATTTTAGGAATATGATTGTTATAAGTTGTCTTTCCATGCAACATGAATGATTATGGACTTTTATGATGTGATAGGTGATCCCATAATTATATATATCTTTAATTAATTGTATAATGTGATATATCTTATGATATTGTGTTTATAATTCATGTAAATGATGCTATATTTGTTCACAATTATGATGTTATGATTTATACACATATGTTATTCATGAACATGATGATAGCTTTGTTCACAACATATGTGTAGTATTTGTCCACCATGTTACGATGCTTAATTATTATACACATTCAAAATTCCATGAATTTTGAAAATTATTCCCTCATTCTTAGGATGATGATCCCATGCTTATGATATGATGATGATGGTTATGATCACCCATGAAATATTGATGCATGTCTCTTATTCATTCCATGGTATTCCTCCTCTTACTCAGATTTTAGCTAACCCCTTTATTTTATGTATATTCTGAGATGAATACATGTACTGTGAAGAATATTAGAGCTTTTAGGATGACTATTAAGGAGTATTTAAACAATGTTTAACTTTTATTATTTACTCTTGATATATTAACCTTATTTTTACAAGATACTAAACCTTTTGATTTTTTAATGCATTACTATTATCCAGTTGAGCATAAATATGATGTAATAGTCATGTAATAAAATGATGGGTTTCTATATTATAGCCTAATATATATTTTAATTATTTATTATATTTCAATTTATATATGTGATTGGCCGGGTGGGTGACCAGTCTTAATAAATGAACGTATGCCTATATACAACATTTGATATTGATGGATATGTTTGTTTCTTCTACATTAATTATTTATTACTATTGTCTATGATTTTGTTTTTATTTATATATTATATTATGCACTATAATATGTGGGTATAGTCTCTCCATGGTACTTCCCTAGACCCCTTCTACTAGTCATTAGTCTCTAGCATACAGGGAGTTGTGCATCAGGTTATGTGGTGTCCCCATCCGGTAACTATTTACATTGAACTAGGGTAGAGATATGGAAAAGAGGTATCAAAGACTTTATATGACTTATATCATAGAGTTTAATATATTTTTATTTTGTCATTTTATTTATGGAGGTGATAGGTAAGTGACATAATAATGTTTCAGATCTAGTGATGGATACTAGATTGGTGCACCGTGAACACATTTCGTAGTGGAAGTCTAGGTTTCTAGGATTATTAGACTGATGTTCTTTATGTTTGATGTTAAATTTCTATGATTTAACGTATATTATTGAACATGATTCTAGATATTTATGATTTATGAGTTATTGGATTTATAGATATTGGCTCATTAGCAAAAGGCTAGTTATTGGTTTTTGGATCTTGGCCATTGGTAAGACGTTAATCTTGATGAATCATATTCAACATATTGGATTCACACGAATTTTACATTATTATGTGTGATAGATATAGAAAAATATACATGGTACGATTTTTTGAACTATCCAAACCAATTTATAAGATATTTTACCATATAACTTATTGGTGAAATTATACTTAGTTGGAAGATGATATATATATATATGTATATATATATATATTTCTTTCTGATGAAATATCATGTGAATATATTATGATATGTTCCTTGATGATAGATACAATGTCCCTTTGTGTAAGGGATTTTTAATGACCCTAGTAGGTCATTACTATCATTTTATGCCTTGATGATCAACCCCTTGAGGGTAATATTGATATTTTTTCTAAAAATAATATGGATTTTATTATTTTCAATGTTAATAAAAAATTATATAATGTTTTCTAGTATAATTTGGAATTGAAATTCTAAATAACTGAACCACGTGACTATAGGGTATTCAATACAGATCAAGGTAGGATGATGCCATTATATGCTTGTGGATGAGACCTGATCATATAGGGAGTAGTTTGACATGAAGATGCTTAGAGAGTGTGGGTACTTTAGGAGTGGGTAATTTTTCGGCATGTGACACCTAATCTGTATTCTTGATACCCTGAATGGGTATGTTGGCACATGAGTTTCCTTGAGATATTGAGAAGGGAGTGTGAATGAAACCATGTGAGCTATGAATTTTGTGAGATGTGATTTGTGGTCTAGGTGGGAGGACATAGTGACCTTAATGTGTGTCTTAATATAGCGGCGGCTTGATGATTTTTGATGGATGAGGGTGACTTCAGAGAGGGGTTAGCCTGAATTGTGAGTGTCCTTAGATACAAAAGCATGGGTATATTCTTTAGGTTGAAATTGGTGCGTGAAATGTGTTACTAGGTATGGGATATAATCACATTGAATCATTAGATGTTGTGAATGTGGAAGGAACATGTGGGTGTCATGCCTTGAGATCAGTGTACGAGAGGTGATATTAGGAATATGGTATAGGCATAGAGATTCTTTGGACTATTATGAGGAAATAACCTATAGTAATGATGCTTTTGGGTATCAAGCTTTGGTTTCAAAGGTAGGCCTAGTTGAGTTCCTGACACTACACGATAGCATGTAATAACCATTGAGTTTCGATGAGATTATGGTGGAAAGCACACATTGGGGATGTGTTATACCATTTAACATATGAATCAGGTGTTGTGAGAGTGTAATCCTATCATGTTTAAATTATTTCTAGGTATTACACATTGGATGCATGAACCTACTATTGAATTGTGAATCAGTGAGAGATTTTGTGTGATTCTAGTGCTAATGGTCTAGATGGGTGCTTATAAGTTTGGGTTCCTGTAAGAACCTAGATCTCTTTTCAGGTATGTTTTCCTTTTTTTCTGGAGTTTTTGAGAAAAATTAATTTTCTGGAAATTTCAGAAGTACACACCATGTACTTTCTGAGTACACACCGTGTACTCTTCCTGGCCTGAAGCCGTGTGCTGGCCGTGTCCGGGCCACACACACGGTGTGTAAGGCTGAGGTGGAGGCCGGTTATTTCGAAGTATGGAAAACTAGAAGTACACGTCGTGTACTCAAAAAGTACATGCCGTGTACTTTATTTTTTTTTCATGAAACGGACCGGGGTCACGTCTAACCCCCATATTCATCTTCTTCTTTAGTTTTCGTCCATCCGAAGTGACCCATATAGACGAATCTTCGACGAACTCCCGCCTCGCCATCTATTCTCCGATTCGAGCACGATCAGTTGCGTTGGAAGCACAACAGTGAGTTCTTCCTTCTGCTTTAACCTTGTTTCTTGATTCCTCCTCATTTACATGTTATCATGGGATGAACTTTTTGTGTGTTTTCTCAGATCTACGTTGTTTTAAGAGGAATCTATCGTCAAGGTTCACGTATATCGATCTCCTCGGATCGAGGTAGGTGGTTTCTGTCGTTCTGCTGAAAGTTGATGAATATTATGTGCAAATTCCACCAATACCCGTGAACGTGGTATTGCGTGTTGCCTGATTTTCCCTTGTTGTTTGTCTTCTTTGCTTGATTTCTTTAGTAGAGGTTATTACTTGTGAGTAGTGTAATTTATTTTGTGCTCATGTTGCTTTGCCATGCTTTTTTTTCCTGATGGGAATTTTTCCAGTTGCCATACCTTGTTGTAGAATTGTGGAACTACCTCTTTTGTTTTTTTTGTCGAGACTTAGTTGATATCCAAGTAGTTCTTGAAGTTTACTTGGATGTTATACACGTGCTGAGAATGTTTAGTTATACTTAGGACTGTGAGAACCTAGAGTAGTAAACCAAAGGGAGAATTGATGGAAGGGCTTCTCAAGAGTGTCTTTTAATTATGATACGCGGGCTAGAGGGGGAATTGACATTGAGTGCTTCCCCAGAGAGCCATTAGCACGACGTGGGACATAGGGGGAATTGACATTGAGTGATTCCCCAGAGAGCCTTTAGCACGATACGAGACTACAGGGGGAATTGACGGTGAGTTCTTCCCCAGAGAGTCTGCTTAATTACGTAATTAAATCAGAGGGGTGAGACTATGTGTGACACCTAGAGGGTTGCTAGTATTTATAGGTTGAACCATAGGGGTTAGGCTGTGATAGCTACCCAGAGGGTTACCTTTATCCTTTGTTACTGGTTGTTTACTAGTGCACTTTTTTTGTTAGAACTGTGGATTATAGCGGCTTGTGCTTTCCTGTTTACTGTTTCTTGTTTTATTACTTTCTTTGTATTCATTGACTGTTAGGCACAAATATTTTGGTGATTGCCTACTGGGATTGTATCTCACACCCTGTTTGGGCCATGCTTTTGGGCCCAAGAATACTATATTGCTGCAGGTATAGACAAGGTAAAGCGCCCTTCTACTTCAGGATCTTGACTGCATCAGGAGCTGGGGAGCATGGGACTGAGCCGTGGCTCGCGATGCTGAGGAGATTATTTTGTTTTTCTTTTGCACTTGGTTTCAGTTGTATTCCATCATGTTGTTGTGTTTGTTACTTTCCATAGATACTTGTACCTACTGCATTATTATCATCATTGTTATGTATCTACATTGCTTCCGCTGTTTGGTTTCTTTTGTTATGCGTGTTGTTTACTGCTTCCGCAGTTTATTGTTGTTTTATTACCTTGTATACCTTACCGAATGAGGACCTAGTTTCCCCACTGACTCACCAAGGCCCTCTCTGCTAGTCGGCAGCCTCTGGAATTCGAGGAAACGCGCTTGAGGTCATGTGGAGAATCGGGTACGTGGCACCAGTGGAGGGGCTCCGGACTTGGGATGTTACAAAGTGGTATCAGAGGAGTTCTTTTCTCTTGCTTTACTATTTGGAGACTTTAGCCAGGGATAGGAAGAATTCGGTACTTGGCATTAATATGTTCCCAGGAGTAGCTAACCCGTGTACAGGGAAAAGCCATACTACCTCGTTAATTGCAGTTTTATGGTTTTGAGATTATAAGGTTGGTATGATTTCACCTAGAGTAATTCACATGTCTTGTGATATTATTGTTTTGATATTTCGATTCTATTTCTATCGCAACCTGATGAGATGAGGGTATGCCATCTCATGCATCATATAGGCACTTGTAGAAATCACATGTCATGCATTCTTTCCATGCCATCTAGGGTGCATTAGCGATTGCATGCTGTTGTGATAGGATCTGTGTAGTTTGTGCATGCTGTTGTGATAGATTATTGATAGATTCTATACTTTGATGTTAGAAAAACTGTTTGTTTTATTCCTTGCTTAAAAATGAACACCAAATTTTGTTTCTTGAGGTGTTATGGGCCCTCACGGATCGGAATTTGGCACTTTTTTCGCCTTGTTTTCACTATTTCTGAAATTCTGCGCAGTTTCTGAGCTACTGCCCAGAAAAACCTAGAATACACGGCATGTAATTTTTGGGAATACATCATGTAGTTTTCAGGCCGTTTCTCTGACCGTGTGAGAAGAACACAGTGTCGTAGGAGTAACTTCAGGAACACGCCATGTACCATTGGGACACGCCGTGTGGGTTAGGAGCCGTGTACCCGGCCATGTCACTAACAACAAGGGCTGGGAAAGCTCGGGTAGAACACGCCGTGTCTGTAGGGAACACACCATGTAGTCCTGTCCAGGTACCTGGCCGTGTCACGAACAACATGAGCCGACGTTACCTTCCTTTCCACACATCGTGTTTGTTCGGAACATGCCGTGTAGTCTTTCCCAGGACCCGGCCGTGTCACGAACAACACGGGACGGTGTCGCCTTCGCCTATGCACACCGTGCTTGTTCGGAGAACGCCGTGTATGGTCCAGCCATGTAGACGACCGTGTACTCAACAACACGGACCGTCGAAGCCTTGTCCAGTGCACGCCGTGTTGTTTCAAACACGCCGTGTAGTCTCGGGTTGAGTCGGACCGTGTGGGTTAGCCGTGTAAGGAGACTCAGGCAGGGGAATAGTTTTCAAGTACACGCCGTGTGTGGGGGTCAACATGCCGTGTGTGGGGGTCAACACGCCATGTAGTTTTTAGTGTACACGACTTGTAGGGTAGGAGTACACGCCCATGTTAGTGGCTTAAAAAGACACGCTGTGTAGTTTTATACACGCCATGTAGTCGTGTTTTGAAATCATGTGTGTTTTTCTTCACCTGTTCCCATTTTGTACTCTTGTGTTCTATGTCCTTGTTTTCCTGATCTAAGGTGTTCTTTTGATCTTCAGAGTTATGCCTCCGAGACGTCCTTCGGTCGTACGTTTATCGTCAGGCAGTGATCAAACGCCAGACAGGGCTGATCGAGAACTTCCTGTCGATCCCCCAGCCGAGCCAGCCTTGGCACCGGTTGTTGTATCGGTCGCGAGCGCTGAGGCGTAGTTCAGAGAAGGTTTCATGAGGATGATGCAGGCCTTCCAGGGAGCACCGCCTCCTGCCTCGTCTATGGCAGACTTGACGCGGGTCTTCTAGCAGCAACATCCTCCCACATTCTCGGGGGAGGGAGGACCTCAGGCTGCAGAGTCATGGCTGGAAGCCATGCGGACTATCTTCGAGCATCTGGAGACGCCTACAGAGAGGCGGGTCAATCTCGCCACCTACATGCTTCCAGACTCCGCCAAGAGATGGTGGGACGTGATCTCACAGGTGGGTCAGCAGTAGACTATGGCTTGGGAGGAGTTCCAGCGCGTGTTCTACGACTACTTCTACCCGGATACCCTGAGGGCCAATCGAGCCCAGGAGTTCATGATCTTAGACCAGGGTACTCTATCAGTCATGGATTATTCCTCTCATTTCATTGATCTGCAGCATTTTACACCCCTTCGGGATGGGAGTGGGGTGTTCCGGGTGAGGAAGTTTGAGTATGGACTCAAGAGGAAGATCTGCTCGTAGGTGAACATCTTCCAGCTGACTTCCATTACATCCATCGTCAACCAGGCATTGATTGAAGAATGCAATCTGAGAGACTCTGGAGCTGCAAGATAGGGCGGTTCTGCTTCCAGAGTTAGCCATCCTCCAGATGACAGCAAGAAGCGCCGTAGGGAGCCTACGTGCGGTGATTCGAGGAAATGAGATGCATCATCAGGCAGCTAGGTGACATGATATCAGTATGTCCGGGCAGGGCACACGAGGCCGCAGTGCCAGAGAGACACCGTGGAGTGCCGATATTACGACAAGATGGGTCACCTTCAGCATTTTTTCCAGGTTTTCTCACCAACAGCTGGTGACCAGGGTTCTTCCATGAATCCCCATTCAGGAACTTCCCCACCAGTTTCCCACCAGTTGGGGAACTGGAGTTCTTCTGGCCATTCGGGCTGAGGTGGAGGTCGAGGCTATGACGGTTAGCCACCAGTTCCTCAGTACTAGAAGGGCCGCGGCACATGCCAGTCTTTCGCCGTGGAGCAGACTTATCAGGAGCAGGATCCCGACCCTTCTACTATTCGAGGTACGATTTTAGTAGCCTCAGTTTTGTCTTCATCCATTTTCGATACTGGTGCTACACATAGCTTTATCTCCATTGCTGTTGTGGAGAGCCTTGGACTCTGCATCTTTTCTTTTTCCGACTCGTTGACACTAGACACACCTTTGGGAATGAGGACATCTAGTGTATGCCAGTGTAGAGAGTGCCCTCTTGAGGTTGCAGGGTATCTCTTATTATGGGATCTCTATGTCCTAGAGATGATAGGCTATGATTTCATCCTTGGCATGGATTGGTTGATTCCCTTTTAGGAATTCGTCGACTGTTATCTCCCAGAGTCAGTTTCATTTCACCTGGGGGTGAATCTTTTCTTCATAGAGGCGAATGGGACGTTTGGGCGAGTCGGGCAAGACTCAAGCATCTTGGGCTAGGAGGGGTGACAGCCCAGATTTCTAGTCTATATCTGGATGATCAGGGGACTCCACAGTTGGACTTTCCTCCAGTGGTGGATCGATTCAGGGATGTCTTTCCAGAGGACTTTTTAGGTTTGCCTCTGGAGCGTGAGGTATACTTTTCTATTGAGCTTGTTCCAGGAGCGGCACTGGTGTCCATTCCTCCCTATAGGATGGCCACACCTAAGTTGCAGGAGATGAAGAAGCAGTTGGAGGAGCTACATGCTAAGGGTTTCATCCGACCCAGTACTTCTCCTTGGGGTTCTCCTGTTCTGTTTTCAAAGAAGGAAGATGGTACCCTTCGATTTTGTGTGGATTATCGGAAGCTGAACCAGTTGACGGTCAAGAACCGATATCCCTTACCACAGATTGATGACCTTTTCTATCATATTTGAGGAGCCCAGGTGTTCTCAAAGATCTACTTGAGGTCCGGTTATCATCAGTTGCACGTTAGACCATCAGATATACCTCTGACAGCCTTCAAGAGAAGATATGATCTATACGAGTATACATTCATGCCGTTCGGACTCACGAACGCACCTGAAGTTTTCATGGCACTGATGAACCGAGTGTTCCATCCTTACCTAGATTCCTTCATCGTGGTCTTCATGGACGATATCTTGGTGTACTCTCACACTCGACATGACCATTCCACACATCTTGAGATCGTTCTGAGTACACTGAGAGAGCATCGACTTTATGCTAAACTCTCGAAGTGCCACTTCTAGACGGATCAGATTCACTTCTTGAGTCATGCCATATCAGAGGCAGGAGTATCTGTGGACCTAGAGAAAGTGAGGGCTGTAGTTTCCTGGGATCAACTGAAGAATTTTTTTGAGGTACGGAGCTTCCTAGGGCTGGCTGGATACTAAATACGCTTCATTCATGACTTTTCTCGTCTAGCAGCACCTTTGACAGGTCTGACCAAGAAGGGGGAGAAGTTCTTTTGGTCAGATTCTTGTGAGCCAGCCTTTTAGGAGCTGAAAGGAAGGTTGACGTCAGCACCGATACTAGTCTTTCCAGAGCCAGGCAAGATCTACACTGTTTACTGTGATGCTTCGGGTATCGGGCTGGGAGCTGTGCTTATGCAGGGAGATAGAGTCGTTGCGTACGGGTCTCGGTAGTTGAGGCCACATGAGAGGAACTACCCTACACATTATTTGGAGTTAACTGCTGTTGTTCATGCCTTGCGCTGTTGGAGACACTATCTTCTAGGAGAGCACTTTTTGGTCTTCAATGACCACAAGAGTCTCAAATATATCTTCACTCAGTGTGATCTAAATCTGAGGCATCACAGGTGGGTCGAGTATCTTCAGTCTTTTGATTTCGAGCTTGCCTATACGCCGGGAAACGGAAACGCCGTGGCTGATGCGTTTAGTAGGAGAACTCAAATTCAGGCATTTCAGGAGGCTAGTAGTGAGTGGAAACTGATGGCTCTGTTCTCTGAGATGCGTTTGGAAGTGCATGACAGACGGGGATAGACTTTTCTGTCTTCTGTAGCTGTTACCTCCACGTTACTTGATCAGGTACGGATGAGGCAGCTATCAGACTCAGAAGGCTTAGTCCTGCGGGAGAGTGTGTCAGGAGAGGACCCTCTTCCTGGATGGACAGTGGGTGAGGATGATATCTTGCATTTCTAAGGACGCGTATGGGTGCCAGTAGACATACGTGAGGAGCTGATGTGGGATTTCCATTCCTCTCTTTGGGGAGATCATCCTGGCGTCACCAAGATGTATCGGGACCTTCATCTCCAATACTGGTGTCCAGGTATGAAGAAGGATGTGTCTGGTTTTGTCATGAGATGTTCTACTTTTCATCAGGTGAAAGCAGAGCATCAACGACCAGCATGCCTTTTACAACAGTTACCCATTCCGGAGTGGAAGTGGAACGATGTTGCGATGGACTTCGTGACCGGGTTTCCAAGATCACCCTGAGGGAACGATGCTGTTTGGGTTTTCGTCGACAGACTTATGAAGGTTTCTCACTTCTTTTCGATCAAGGAGACCTTCAGTGTCAATGATCTGGGACAACTTTACATCAGTGATATCGTTCGTCTACATGGAGTTCCGCACTCTATTGTTTCAGACAGATATGCGCGCTTTACCTCTCGGTTCTGGAAGGGACTTTAGAAGGCCTTGGGTAAACAGGTACTTTTGAGTACATCACACCATCCCCAGACTGATGGCCAGTCCGAGCACACGATCTAGGTGCTTGAGGATATGCTCCGAGCTTGCATCCTTGACTTTGGCAGTTCTTGGGAGAAGAATATTCATCTGGTAGAGTTCGCTAACAAAAACAGTTTCCAGGCGACCATTCAGATGGCACCATACGAGGCTTTGTATGGTAGGCCATGCTGATCACCATTATGCTGGCTGGAGGCAAGAGAGGCAGGTTTGCTGGGACCTCATCTTATACAGGAGACTTCAGAGCAGATAGAGATGATTCGGAAGTGTATGGATACAGCACAGTCTCGACAGAAGTCTTATGTTGATCAATGGAGATGACCTCTGGAGTTCGAGGTCGGTGATCAGGTATTCCTACGTGTCGCACCGAGGTTGGGACAAAAGAGGATTCAGAGATAGGGTAAGCTTTCACCGTGGTACGTCGGGCCGTTTGAGGTCTTGGAGAGAGTGGGGCCAGTCGCCTATCGGTTGCAGCTACCTACGACGTATCGGGCCACGCATGACGTCTTCCACGTCTCTCAGCTCCAACATTACTTTTCAAACCCATCTCATGTCTTTCAGCCTGAGGAAGTCGAGCTTGAAGCGGATGCGTCGTTCGAGGAGCATCCTATCCGGATTGTCGATTGTAGTACGAAGGTTCTCTATGGGCGGTCTGTTCCTCTATTACGGGTGATATGGCAGCACGAGCGAGTACAGGACGAGACCTGGGAGAGGGAGGCTGATGTACGATCGCAGTGGCCAGAGCTGTTCGAGGTTTCTCCTTCTTCGCCTCGTTAGGGAAATTTGGGGGCAAATTTATTTAAGGGGGGAGGTTTGTAAGAACTCAGATCTCTTTTTAGGAATGTTTTCCCTTTTTTCTGGAGTTTTTGAGAAAAATGAATTTTCTGGAAATTTCAGAAGTACACGCCGTGTACTTTCTGAGTACACGCCATGTACTCTTTCCTGGCCTAAAGCCGTGTGCTGGCCATGTATGGGACACACACACGGTGTGTAAGGCTGAGGTGGAGGCCGGTTATTTCGGAGTACGGAAAATTAGAAGTACACGACGTGTACTCAAAAAGTACACACCGTGTATTTTTTTTTTCATGAAACGGACTGAGGTTGCGTCTAACCCCCGTATTCATATTCTTCTTCAGTTTTTGTCCACCCAAAGCAACCCGTATGGCCGAATCTTAGACAAACTCCCACCTCGCCATCCATTCTCCGATTCGAGCACGGTCAGTTGCATTGGAAGCGCAACAGTGAGTTCTTCCTTCTTCTTTAACCTTGTTTCTCGATTCCTCCTCATTTCCAAGTTATCGAGGGATGAACATTTTGTGCGTTTTCCCAGATCTACGTTGTTCTTAGAGGAATCTATCGTCAAGGTTCACGTATATTGATCTCCTCGGATTGAGGTAGGTGGTTTGTGCCTTTCCGTTGAAAGTTGATGAATATTATGTGCAAATTCCACCAATACCCGTGAACGGGGTATTTAATGTTGCATGTTTTGCCCTTGTTGTTTGCCTTATTTTCTTGATTGCTTTAGTAAACGTTATTTCTTGTGAGTAGTGTAATTTATTTTGTGCTCAGGTTGCTTTTCCATGCTTGTTTTGCCTGATGGGCATTTTTCCAGTTGCCATACCTTGTTGTAGAATAGTGGAACTGCCTCTTTTGTTTTTTTTCTGTTGAGCCTTAGTTGATAGCTAAGTAGTTCTTGAGGTTTACTTGGATGTTATACATGCGTTGAGCATGTTTAGTTATACTCAGGACTGTGAGAACCTAGAGTAGTAGACAAAAGGGAGAATTGACAGAAGGGCTTCTCTAGAGTGTCTTTTAATTATGATACGCAGGCTATAGGGGGAATTGATGTTGAGTGCTTCCCCAAAGAGCCATTAGCACGATGCGGGCCATAGGGGGAATTGACGTTGAGTGCTTCCCCATAGAGCCTTTAGCACGATACGAGACTACATGGGGAATTGACGGTGAGTGCTTCCCTAGAGAGTCTGCTTAATTACGTAACTAAACCAGAGGGGTGAGACTGCGTGTGCCACCTAGAGGGTTTCTAGTATTTATAGGTTGAACCATACGGGTTAGGCTATGAGAGCTACCCATAGGGTTACCTTGATCCTTTGTTACTGGTTGTTTACTTGTGCACTTCTTTTGTTAGAACTGTGGATTGTAGCGGCTTGTGCTTTCCTGTTTACTGTTTCTTGTTTTATTACTTTCCTTGTATTCATTGACTGTTAGGCACAAATCTTTGGGTGATTGCCTACTGGGATTGTATCTCACACCCTGTTTGGTCCATGCTTTTGGGCCCAAGCAGACTATGTTGCTGCAGGTATAGACAAGGGAAAGCGCCCTTCTATTTCAGGATCTTGAGTGCATCAGGAGCTGGGGAGCATGGGACCGAGCCGTGGCTCGCGATGCTAACAAGATTATTTTGTTTTTATTTTGAACTTGGTTTCAGTTGTATTCTATCATTTTGTTGTGTTTGCTGCTTTCCATAGATACTTGTACCTGCTGCATTATTATCATCATTGTTATGTATCTACATTGCTTCCGCTGTTTGGTTTCTTTTGTTATGCATGTTGTTTACTGCTTCCACTGTTTATTGTTGTTTTCTTACCTTGTATACCTTACTGAATGAGGGCATAGTTTCCCCACCGACTCACCAAGGCCCTCGCTTCTAGTCGGTAGCCTCTGGAATTCGGGGAAACATGCTTGAGGTCATGTGGCGAACCGGGTACGGGGCACCAGTGGAGGGGCTCCGAACTCGGGACGTTACAGTTCCTAAGGTTAGATAACATGGGGAATGGCACTATGGTGAGGGATGTCCTTAGAAATGGATCAGGTGTGGTGGGATAGTTGATCCAAGAATTTATTAATGGAAGTTATTGCCTAATATGAAATGATCATGGATTGGGAGAAGATACAAACATGTAATGTTGAAATCTATTGAGTTGCGCTCAAGAAGCAGTATAAGGATAAACATATTACGGGGAGTCCACCATAGGCCACAGGAGGGCGTGAATATCATATTATGATGAATTTTAGAAGAATCCATAGATGAAGTCTTTGTGAGCTTTGAATAGGTACTGATTGGTGTTTTCCATTGGTGCTCGAGTATGAGCAGGATGGCTACGTCTAGTCATTACGTGTGGTAATAAATGGAGCATGGGATGTAGAGGTGTGACCCTTGTGTGGGAAGGGTCATGGATGCATGTGACTAATTAGTGGATATTCATGGTAACTTTGGGGAACTATTATGTGGGGGAATTAATTCTTACCTAGATTCCTTAGGGAATTCCATATGAGAATTTAGATGTGATTCTAGATGGATTCTGAGCATCTGAGTCAGGCTCAGGATGAAATTAAGGTGATCTGAGTGTGCTTCAGGTGGGTGGTACATCAATTCTCATAGTAGAGAACAATAGTGGATTTGGTTGGTGGAGGATTCAACCATGGAATTAAACTAAAATATGGGTTCATATTTTAGTGGGTGTATACATGTGATAGTGGGATTCCTATGAGTGTTAAGGCATTGAGATCATGTGTTTGATAGTGAACTGGTGGGTGAGATAGAGTGTTTTTTTGAAAGGTTATGCAGAGGAGATCCGTATGCTATTATCGTTTTTAATTGGATACAACACAATAGAAAATAAATCTGATATGTCATATCAAGTATGATGGGTATGTTTTCGTAATTGGTTAGGGATTTTCGATGAAAACTTTTCTTTTTTAGGCCCTTGTTCATGGGCTATGGAGACTCATTATGACAACCCTTATCTTTAAGACACTTTATTTCATGATTTATTATATAAAAAACACTTAGTACAAACCAATAGATCACAAATCCTAGTGTATTTGGGAAATTAGGTACATAGAATATCAACTTGATACATGGATACATCAAAATTATTGAAAAATGTCCTAACATACTTCTAATATTACATAGATTTTAAAATTTCCTAGGATAACCTAGGGACATACATAAGAAAGGGGTGAGATATAAATAATATCAAGAGAATAAACAAAGAGTAACATTACCAAAGTATTAAATTTTAGTCAATAGAAATTTCTATGGGACATAAAAGGGGTGAGAATCGTAATCTTTAAAAATGAGTCATGATACAACATGGTAGCATAAAGGCAACATGAGAACGTGGAAACAACACTAAACATGACATCATAAACATAGGTCAAGGATAACCACCAAGTCATCATAAAATTATTGAAAAAGTCCAAAAATAGATTATTTTTACTCCATAATACCATACATGATGTCTCATGATACTAAAATATTACCCAATTAATTATAATGCTATATAATTCAGGACCCACCCATTGCTTTCATATCATGTACATGGATAAGTGTTCAACATAGATCATTCAACATAAAATAATATTTTATAAAATTTAATAATAAAATTAATAATTTTTAAATAAATACATGGAGTTAACTAATAAAATAATAAAGTTATGTCTAGGTGAGTATCCTTGAGTGAAAATGACAATGGTATTCATAATACAAATGTTTGTCATGGGAAAATCATAGGATAATTTCAGCAGCATAATGTGACTACATAATGAATCATGGGAGGAATTAATGAGAGTGAATGGGTTATTTCATCACTTTTACATAATAAGGGTATTAATTGGTATATGTAATAACATAATACAACATGAAAAATTGTTAATTAAAAGGCATACAACAAAATTATACTTGAATAGAAGTTTGACATGAAAAAATCGCAAGATAATTTTGGCATCATAACTTATGTACATATTGAATCATGGGAGGGATAAATGAGAGTTAAAGGGGTAAAAAATTAATTTTAAATCCTAATGTATGTAATTGGAATGTGTAAAATCATATCCCATCAATAGCAATTTAAATATAGAGGGAATTAAATAAAGATGGTGCTTGAATAAAGAGGAGAAGGAGAGGATCCCTTACCTTGAGAGGGTGTTTAAAAAATCTTGAGAGGAGCTTCTTGAGAGATTTGAGGAAACTTGGGTGGGATATAGAGTGAAAAGGGAAGAGTATATTAATTATATAATATTTTTTAGTGAACAATAATGAGATCTTGGGTGGGTTTACAAAGGAAAATATAAGGAAGTTTATTATTTTCCAAATGTAGGTTTTGGACTCTAAACAATAAAGTAATAAAAACCACAAAAATTATCATGATTTTTACAAAATTATTTGAAAAATTTGAGTGGATTTCATTATTTTATAATTCCACGAACCGATCACATTAAAATAATACCTTCGGTGATGTGCAAGTGAGTCAAGTTAAAAAAGAATTTATTTTAAAACCTTAAAATATAATATAGGTTTTGGAAGATTCATAAATGGTTAATACAATTAATAAAATAACCTAAAACAAATTATTTTAATGGTTAATTATATATTTTTTCTTGAATACCATTTATGGAATATATTACATCACTTTTGTGTCATTATGATTTCAAAATACATACCATATTTAATTTTTACTTGAAAATTCAATTATCTCAGAAAATTATGATAAATTCACCATAGGATTTTTTACGAATGATGATTCCAAAAATAAATTTTATTCTATCAAAATAATTCTCTAAATATCTGAATTTTTAATTTTAAAATAAAATATCTATTTTTTTGAAAAATATTATTTTTTGACAATAAGAGGTTTTGACCCTTATAAGAATTACATTTTATCTTTGTAAAATTATATTAGAATTTATATTTAATCAATACTATTTAAAAATATTATTTTATTAAAATAACATTTAATTAATTTATTCATCAAAATCAATGTCTTCAGTGAAATTGAAGATTACCCAAAAATATAATTTGAGCCTTTTCTCATTAAAATCTAATTTTTATCAAACTCATTACTTAATCATTTATAAAGTAAAAAAATAAGGAATAAATATAATAATTGTTTTATTGAAAATAATATATAAGTATTCATAGTGTTAGGGTCAATATACATATCCCTTTATTACACTAGAGAATTCCCTAAGGGTTTGGGGTGCGATAATGAGATTCTCATGGGGTGGTTCGTCGAATATGGTTTGGGTCATGATCTCGATGAGGTTGAACTTCTCCCATAAATGATTTTCTCATGATTTAGTTGTTAGATCTTGATTTGGGATTGAATAAGGAAAAATAATAGAGATACTATATCCCTTGTAAGATCTGATAAATGAGCTTCATAGGGTATTATCTAGCTGGTCAACTCCATCACTTATTTTGTCTATGTCAATAGGATTTTTTCATAACCTTTAAAATATACTAATCAATAAATAACTATTAAAAATATATATTACCAATAGTTATGATGTTTAAATACCTTTTGAATCTGACCAGATATAACTTATAATGGCATAATATAACCTAATTCTTTCATACGTTTTATATATTTACATTACATAAATACAACACTTATTCATTTAAAAATATAATTTCATGTAAAACAATTTAGGTCATTACATTATTCACCATTCAAAAATTTCCCCCTATAAATTTTTATTTCATATAATAAAATAGATGATGTTACTTTTGTTTCATCACCTCTTCCAGTTCCCATTTCTCTTACTCAAAATTGTGGTTCTACTGCAACATTTGACCAGGCAAGTAGTCTTATTTCGTAGAACATTATTTCTATGATATAATATCTGCACCATCTGCTCCTTATATGAAAGATAATTCTCCAATTGTACCACCTATTGATTTGGGAAATGTGAGGGGTATGGTATGTAATTTCTTAATAGGGAAACGTGGAACACATTATGTACTTCAGATAGGTTTGGTGGGAGTGCTAGTCAATATTCCGTAGCTTCAATGTGATCGAGGATATCAAAGGGGATGATGTATCTTGGACTAATATTTCCCTTCTTCCCAACCTCATGACTTTCATCCATGGTGATATATGAAGGATCAAATTTATAGTACCCCCCGGTTTCTGGTAAGTAACCTTTTTTTATGCTTTTTAAGTGCATGAATCATATGTACGATGGTTGGAGAAATTTTGGAAACTTGTAAAGAGTAAAAAGGAAAAAATGTGGTGACGCATGGGCTACGCACAGTTTTCCGAACCATGCAGAAGTCATGCGGGTGTTGGTTACATTGGTAAAGGTAACTACACGGTTTGGGAAAACCGTGCGATGAGGCTGTGCGTGAAGGTTGGCCAAGGCAGAAGCTAACGCACGATTATCGCATGATTTTTCAAACCGTGTGGACTAACCGGGCAGTCAATTAAAGTTAGATCCTAAAATTATGGATCTAACTAGTTTTGCCTTTAATTACCTTGATTGAACCTTCTAAGTGGCCCTAACTTGGTATTAATCTCCCTTGAAGGTTGGAAGACTTCTCCCAAGTGTTCTGGAAGCGATCCGAAGGCTTCTATTGGCGAATCAAACCCGGATTCTTAAGGTATGTTATCGTTCTTGATTGATTTCTTAGACCTACTTAGATCTACTTCTCCTCTTCTCTCTTTTTCTTAGATCTACACCCGTTATTGGTAGATCTAAGGGTGTGGATGCCAAATATGACAAGATTTGGTCTTGGTTGTGTTAGGAGAAGAGATCTAAGGAGGGTTTTGGAGTTTTGACCCGGTGTTCTTGAGCGTTCTTCGTCTATGGATTGGTTTCACCCAATTTGTTGAGGTAGGTGGCTTCACTCTCGACCTATCATTCTTAGAACTTGAAGGATTAGTTTCAAATTGTTTTCCTTGATTATAATGGTTTTTTATCTATTATGAAAGAATGGTTGAAACCCCTTTTTAGTAACGGGTGATGAAATTTGGGTTTTTTTGGAAAGTGGTTGTTGAAGTAAATTTAAAATGGTGATTTTAAATTGGCTATGGTTTTTTCTGTATGAATGAAATGGTTTTCAATAAAAGGGTGATGCTTTATTGAATGGTTTTGAACACAGTTGGTTTTGGGCATGTATTGCATGGGTCGTGGTGTGTGTTCATATGCATTGGGATGGATAAGGGCGAGAAGTCCCCCCATAAATAGGTTGAGATGGATAAGGTCATGAAGTACCCCCATCAAAAGGGATGGATAAGGTCGTGAAGTACCCCCGTTAAGGTAATCCACTAAGTGACGACTTAGTGGAAGGATAACTCACCACTCGCGAGTATAGGGAGGTCCATGTTTCATGCATGGTTGATTGTGTGGATTGGTGAAATGTAAAGAATGTTCCAAATGGAAATGTAAATGGAACTGGGAACATTTCTTGGTTTCTTTTCTTGAGAAAGATGGGTTTTGATGGAAAATGGTTTTGACATGGAACTTGTTATTGTGAATTGTTTTTGGAATTGTTTTATATAAATTGTTTTATATAAATGTGCTAACATTTTTTATCCCAGATGCATGGGTTGGGAAGTCATCGGGGAAAACTTACTGAGTTTCATTACTCACCCCCTGCTTTGGCACGTTGGTGCTTTTGCAGATGTCATATACCAGGACATTGGAAAAGGTAAAGTGTCACATGTTTAGAGCATTGCTTCGTGATACTTGGACTGGTTTGTGATGTTGGAGCTTGGATCTGGTGGAGCATGGAGTTTTGTTGTTGTCTTGTAGTCTTTGTGTTGTCTTTCCGCTGTTTACCCTGATGTTTTAGTGTTGGTTTCTGCTATGTTACTTTTGGATGATTTTTGATAAATAAATGGTTGAGTTTTCTAAGTTTTATCATGCATCATTAGTAGATTTGTTGGTTATGGTTTTTGGCTTTGTGGTATGTTCTTAAAGGTTAAATTATCCCCCACTTGTTTTGAAACCCTTCGGCATTTATTGCCAGCCTTTGGAACCTTGGGGATGTCTCTTAAGGACAAGTAATGGCTCTCTGATCTCTCAAGACAATGAGAATTGACGGGTCATTACAAATGGTATCAGCTTGTTCGGTATTTTCCTAACAAGTGGTCATCGATGTTCTTGGTCCTGGAGTTGAAATTCCTTCTTGTCTATTCCTTGGGTGATCATCTTAGACCGGAGTATGATTTCCAGAACATGAAATGTATAGCATAAAAGGACGTAGCAAACTCATTTATGCTGAACTTCAAGTTACCAGGGTGTTGGGTACATAAGTGTTTTGGATACACTTCTAGAATGTTACAAATCTCATTGTCATGGGTTTAGCCATTGAGATGAGCATGAAATGCATTAGAGGAATGAATTACCACTAGGATGGAATATCTCATTGCGAAGAATGATTTATGATTTTGGACAAGGTTCAAATTTTTGAAAAAGGCATTAATTGATTTTCAAATGAAAGATTTTGAAAACTAGATATTTAGTATATTTTGAAAACGGGTGGATTTTCAAAACATATATTGGATGTTTTCAAAAATGATTGAACATGTGGATAAGTTGGATGGTTGGAAAACAATGATGTGATAATTGATGTGGTAGAAATTGAAATACTAAGCCTTCAGTTTCTAGGAAGTGAGACTAATGGCGTGCATTGTTTGTATAGAAAATGGTACCCGTTAAACATCGTAGAAACGAACCTGAAGAAGCTACGAAGAATGTGGTTTCACCTGAACCACGTGTGAACCAGGAGATGGTTCAAAGTATCGTTCAAGTGTTCCAGGCTGTGGACACAGGGAATCGGAGGGATGAGTCAAGGCATATAGATCATTCCTTCCAGTTCTAGAAGCTGAATCCACCTATCTTTCGGGGTGATTCTGAACCAGAATGGGTGGAGGTGTGGCTGAGTAGGATGAATCGTATCTTCAATTTCATCGGCACACCAGTAGAGTTGAAAGTAAAGTTGGTGACGTATATGCTCAAAGATCTTTCATTTCAGTGGTGGGATTTAGCGGTGCATGATAAATTGGATGAAGGCCTTACATGGGAGGATTTTGAAGAATTGTTTAACAAACAATTCTATCCTCACACGTTCAAGATCCAAAAAATGATGGAATTCTTCAGCTTGAAACAGGAGAGCCTCTCTGTTACAGAGTATGCAGATAAGTTCATGAATTTATTCCATTTTTCACCAAAGGTTGTGGCAAGTGCTTCTTTGAAGGTACACATCTTCGAATCAGGGCTAAGGTAGGAGATTTGATCGAAGATTGCAGTGCTCTGTATTACAGATTATACAGAGATGGTGAACAGAGCAACGGTTGCTGAATGTGATATATCAATATCGATAGGAGGAGGAATGATGATACCCATGGGAACAGATGTAAACTCTAATGCTGGGAACAAGTGGAAGAGGGAAACCTACTTCCAAGGTGGGAGTGCGAATCAGAACCAGATGACGGGATCAGTCAACCTTCCTCCATGACCCCAGAGTAAATCAAGTTGTTTTCAGTGTGGTTTTACTGATCACATAAAGAGATAGTGTATGGCGCAACCTAGAGATTGTCACAATTGCAAGTATATGGGGCATCAACAATACTATTGTAGAAATACTCCCAGTCCGGGTACACGTGACACTTCCCAGGCATCGCAAGCATCGTATGCTTCGATTGGAAGAGGACAGTAGAGTCAGTCTCATCAGTATAAAAAAGCCAGCCATGGGGATTCTCAAAATACCATGACTCCTCAACCAGGGAAATCTCAGCAAGGAAATTAGGAGAAAAGTTCAGTAACAAAGAAATTGTATGGAGCTGATCAGATGATTGTTGATGATCAGGCTGGACCATCAACAGTAAGAGGTACAATTATTTTGAATTCTACCTTTGTTCAAGTGTTGTTCGATACTGGTGCATTTCATTCCTTCATTTCTTCTCGTTCTGTTGACTTTCTATGTTTAAAATTGGAAATGATGCCTTTTATGTTAAAACTGCAAACTCCTATGGGTGAAAGAGAATGTCAAGCCTTCGTGTGTAGAACATGTGCTATAACTATTGATAGAGCTGAGCTGAAATGGGAATTCTCCATGTTGTACATGGATGTCTATGATATAATCCTGGGTATGGATTGGTTGACAACGTTTAAGGCTCACATCGACTGTTATGGGAGAATGGTTAGTTTCACGACTGAGGACGACTTGGAGAATCTCTTCAGAGGAGAGAGGATAGTAAAGAAAGGCGCAAAGATCTTGTTGGCACCAACGGTGGGAATGATTTCTCACCAATTGGAAGCATTGACTTTGGCATCAATGGAAGACATTGAGGAAAATAGTTTTCCAACTTTGGTGGATCAATTTCCAGTTGTCTTTCCCAAGAACTTCTCACGGTTACCACCTGTAAGAGAAGTGGAGTTTACGATTGATCTCTTTCCGAGGACCAGTCCTATCTCAATTTCATCTTATAGGATGGAACAAATGGAGTTAAAGGAATTTAAAGTGCAGTTGGAAGAACTGGAAATCAATGGTTTTATTCGGTGAAGCATGTCTCTATGGGCAGCACTAGTTTTGTTTATAAAGAAAGCAGATAGAACCTTGAGGCTATGTGTGGATTATCGTAAACTTAACTAAGTTACGATAAAGAAGAGATATCCACTTCCATGCATTGATGACCTATTTGATCAATTGAGGGGAGATCAGTGGTTCTCTAAGATTGACATATGGTCATGATATCACCAGTTGCGAGTTCGAAAAAAGGATATTCCAAAGACAGCCTTCAGAAGCAGATATGGCCACTAAGAATATGTAGTCATGCCTTTCGGTATAAAGAATGCACCAATGGTCTTTATGTCTTTGATAAATTGGATATTTCAAAAATATCTGGGTTCTTTTGTTATGATATTTGTGAACGATATATTGGTGTATTCAAGAACAAGGGTTGAGCATGAGCAACACTTAGCAATATTTTTGGAAATCTTGAAGAACCATCAATTGTATGCCAAATTATCAAAGTGTGATTTTTGGATAAAATAGGTACACTTTATGGGCTATGTTTTTTCTAAGAAAGGTGTTTCAATGGATCTAGAAAAGATATAATCTGTTCTTTCTTGGCAACCGCCGAAGAATGCCTTTGAAATACGATGTTTTCTTAGTCTAGATGGTTATTACCGATGCTTTGTCCATGACTTATCGTGACTAGCTTCGCCTATGACAACATTGAAAAAGAAAAATAGTGCATTTCAATGGAATGAGGAATGCCAACGATCTTTTCAAGACTTTAAAATTCGCCTTACATCTGCACCAATCTTAATCTTTCCAGAATCAGGGAAAGGATACGTGGTGTATTGTGATGCTTCGGGAACAGGGTTGGGTTGTGTTCTCATGCAAGGAGACCATGTTGTTGTTTATGGATCAAGGCAGTTGAGAGTGAATGAGAAGAATTACCCAACACACGATTTGGAGTTAGCTGCAGTCATCCATGCTTTGAAAACATGGAGAAACTATCTCTTTGGTGAGAAATTTACCGTGTTTACAGATCACAAAAGCTTGAAACACATTTTCTCACAGTTTGATTTAAATATGAGGCAGAGGAGATGGATGGAGTATCTTCAAATGTTCTACTTTGACATAATGTATACACTGGGTAAGGGAAATTCAGTGTCCAATGCATTAAACAGGAAGTTGTATGTTCAGTTGGAAAAGGAAGCTTCAAATGAATGGCAGTTGATGTCGGTCTTAGCCGACATGCATGTGGAATGTGAAAACTAAGGTGATGTTGCTATTTTCTTTTCAGCTACACTTGTTCCTGATTTGGTGGAGATAATAAATGAGGCAAAGGAATCCGATGTAGACTGTGTTGCAATGAGTTCAAAACTCAATGGTGGGGAGACCATTGAGGGATGGAAGCTGGATGGGAGTTCAGTTTTGTGTTTCAGATATCGGATGGTTGTACCTATGGTTTGTCAGGAACAACTCCTTCATTCTTACCACCATTCAAGATGGGTTGTACACCCAGGCACACAAAAGATGTATAAGGTGTTGAAGGTGCAGTTTTGGTGGAGCGACATGAAAAGGAAGGTGGCTAAGTTCGTCTCGCAATGCTTAACTTGTCAGCAGGTTAAAGTAGAGCATCAGCGACTAGATGGTATGTTACAGTATTTACCTATCCCAGTGTGGAAATGGGAGCAGATATCAATGGATTTTGTGTTAGGTCTTCCATGAACGGTCCGGAAACACGATGCCATCTGAGTGATAGTGGATCATCTGACCAAGTCAGCCCATTTCATCCCTATTCGTGAAACTCATATGGTGGAAGATCTTTGAAAAATCTATATCCGGGAAGTGGTAAAGCGACATGGTGTACCAGTGTCTATCATCTCAGATAGATATCTGAGGTTCACATCTCGTTTCTGGAAATCCTTACAACAAGCCTTGGGGAATCAGTTGACGATGAGCACAGAGTATCATCCTCAGACGGATGGGCAATCCGAGCGGATGAGAAAAACGTTGGAAGACATGTTGAGGTCTTGTGTAATGGATTTTTGTGGCTCATGGGAGGATCATATACCCTTAGTGGAGTTCTCATACCATAACAACTATCAGGCTTCGATATGCATGGCTCCATTTGAAGCATTGTATGGGCGTCTGTGTCGTTCTCCACTATGCTGGGTGGAAGTGGGTGAAACTTCACTAGTTGGGCCAAACCTTGTCCAGGAAACAACGGAGAAGATTCAGTTGATTAGAAAGAGGATGGAGACAACTCAGAGTCATCAGAAATCTTATGAAGATCATCGCCGAAGACCCTTTCCCTTTGTAGTGAGTGATCATGTATTTTTGGGAATCTCTCCAAGGCTTGGACATCGTCATTTCAGGAAGTAGGGAATACTATCTCCTTGATATATACCCCCTTTTGAGATACTAGAAAGGGTTGGCGAGGTGGCGTATCTGTTGGCATTACCACCTCAGTTCAGTGTTGTGTATAATGTGTTCCATGTATCTCAGTTGAAGAAGTATCAACCCGATCCTGACCATGTGATCATATGGGATCACGTTGACCTAGAGTTGGATGCTTCGTTGGTACATATTCCGGTTCGTATTTTGGATAGGTAGGATAAAGTCTTAAGAGGAAAAAGCATCAGTTTTGTGCAGGTTTTATGGAAGCATGGTCAGATTTAGGAAGAAACTTGGGAACGCGAGAAAGAAATGAAAGAGCAGTGGCCAGAACTCTTTCAGGAAAGCGATGGTCTTCTACTTTTCGGGGACGGAAAGACCAATGGTGGGGAGAATGTAGTACCCCCCGGTTTCTGGTAAGTAACCTTTGTTTTATTCTTTTTATGTGCATGAAGCATATGTGCGATGGTTGGAGAATGTTTGGAAACTTGTAAAGAGTAAAAAGGGCAAAATGTGGTGACGCACGGGCTATGCACGGTTTTCCAAACCGTGCGGAAGTCGTGTGGGTGTTGGTCATGTGGGAAGAGGTAACCGCATGGTTTGCACATGGTCTGGGAAAACCATACGATGAGGCCGTGCGTGAAGGTTGGCCAAGGCAGAAGCTAACACACGGTTAGCGCACAGTTTGTCAAACCGTGCGGACTAATCGTGTGGTCACTTAAAGTTAGATCCTAAAATTGTGGATCTAACTTGTTTTGCCTTTAATTGCCTTTTTTAAACCTAATAAGTGGCCCTATCGTGGGATTAATCTCCCTTGAAGGTTGTAATACTTCTCCCAAACATTCTGGAGGTGATCTGAAGGCTTATATTGGAAAATCGAAGCCGGATTCTTAAGGTATGTTATCGTTCTTGATTGGTTTCTTAGATCTACTTCTTCTCTTCTCTCGTTTTCTTATATCTATGCCCGTTATGGGTAGATCTAAGGGTGCAGATTCCAAATATGACAAGATTTGGTCTTGGTTGTGTTAGGAGAAGAGATCTAAGGAGGGTTTTGGAGTTTTGAACTAGTGTTCTTGAGCATTCTTTGTCCGTGGATTGGTTTCGCCCAATTTTTTGAGGTTGGTGGCTTCACTCTCGATTCCTCTTTCTTAGAAATTGAAGGCTTAGATTCAAATTGTTTTCCTTGATTAAAATGGTGTGTTTATCTGTTATGAAAGAATGTTTGAAACCCCTTTTAGTAATGGGTGATGAAATTTGTGTGTTTTTGGAAAGTGGTTGTTGAAGTAAATTTAAAATGGTGATTTTAAATTGGCTATGGTTTTGCTGCATGAATGAAATGGTTTTCAATAAAAGGGTTATGATTTATTGAAAGGTTTTGAACACACTTGGTTTTGGGCATGGATTTCATGGGTTGTGGTGTGTGTTCATATGCATTGGGATGGATAAGGGAGAGAAGTCCCCCCATCAATAGGTTGGGATGGATAAGGTCGTGAAGTACCCCCATCAAAAGGGACGGATAAGGTCGTGAAGTACCCCAGTCAAGGTAGTCCACTAAGTGATGGATTAGTGGAAGGATAACTCACCACTCGCGAGTATAGGGAGGTCCATGTTGCATGCATGGTTGATTGTGTAGATTGGTGAAATGGAACGAATGTGCCAAATGGAAATGCGAATGGAACTGGGAACTTTGCTTGGTTGCTTTTCTTGAGAAAGAAGGGTTTTATTGGAAAATGGTTTTGAAATGGAACTTGGTATTGTGAACTATTTTTGGAATTGTTTTATATAAATTGTTTTATATAAATGTGCTAACATGTTTTATCCTAGAGGCATGGGTTGGGAAGTCATCGGGGAAAACTTACTGAGTTTCATTACTCACCCCCTACTTTGGCACGTTGGTGCTTTTGCAGATGTCATATATCGGGACGTTGGAAAAGGTAAAGTGTCACATGTTTAGAGCACTGCTTCGTGATACTTGGACTGGTTCGGGATGATGGAGCTTGGAGCTGGTAGAGCATGGAGTTGTGTTGTTGTCTTGTAGTATTTTAGTTGTCTTTTCGCTGTTTACTCTGATGTTTTAGTGTTGGTTTCCACTGTGGTACTTTTGGTTGATTTTTGATAAATAAATGGTTGAGTTTTCTGAGTTTTATCATGCATCATTAGTAGATTTTTTGGTTATGGTTGTTGGCTCTGTGGTATGTTCTTAAATGGTAAATTGTCCCCCACTTGTTTTGAAACCCTTCAGCATTTATTTCCAGCCTTTGGTGCCTTGGGGATGTCACTTAAGGCCAAGTAATGACTTGTTGAGCTCTCAAGCCAATGAGAATTGATGGGTCATTACAACATTATCTCCAACATAAAACTTTATATCACATTTATGATTGTATATATATATTTTATACCATTTTTTTGGATTTCATAAGAAGTTGAATGGTTTGATCCTTATTTTTTATATCCTGAATATGGTCATGTACCATCAGATTCTTCTCTCCACCTTCATCACATGTTGGAGTCTAAAACATTCTCTCATATAGATCCTTATAAGGTTCCATTTGAATCCTATAATTTAAATTGTTTTTATATGAGAACTCCACTAGGGGAAGGTGTTGACCCCAAAAACCATATAAATCCATTGAACTTGATCTCAACATATCCTATAGAGTTTTAATGGTCATTTTAGATTGACTATCCACCAAAGGGTGATATATAGTACTGAATATAAATTTGGTATTAAATGATTACCAAAAGCCTCTCCAAAACCTCAAGGTAAACCTCATATCTTGATCAAATACAACGGAGAATCGAAATCCATGAAATAATACCACTTACCTTATGTATATCTCTAGAGAGTTGGTTAAGAGAGAAATCATCTTTGATATAAATGAAATGTACTAAAATTTTAAGGTGATCAACTACCACCCAGATGAAGTTATTACCTTTATGTGTCTTGGGGAGTCCTATAATGAAATACATGGTTATGTTTTTCCATTTCAATACTGGTATGAGAAATGGTTTCATCATACCATTATACTCTTTTCATTTATCACTGACTTTATGTCATACCATGCATTGAGATATAAACTCCAAAATCTATCTCTCCATGTTATACTATCATAATTTTGCTTCTAATATCTATACATCTTAGTACCTCCTTGATTAATAGAGAATTATTATATATGCACATAATCTAGAAGTTACCTCTTTATTTATGGTTTTGATGGGACACAAATCTTGGTTCCAAACCTTATAAATCCTTCTTTTGAAATTTTGAACTCCATAACATTCACTACCTTCCCATGTAGAAACTCATAATCTTTTGGAGCTTCCTTGATCCTCTCAAGAATGTATGGTTGATTAGTTATTTTATAAAGGTATAATCAATATCCTTTTTAATATTCCCATATCAATCATTTTGATGCTAAAAAAGATTGGATCCCTTGAAATCCTCACCATGGATAGAGTTGTAGGATCATTTCTACTCATATCATCTACCACTTTGTTTTCCTTCCAAGAATGGTAATACATTTAACAATCATAATCCATGATCATATTTAACCACCTTCTTTAGAGGATATTAAAATTCTTTTTTGTGAATATATAATTGGGTCATTTATGGTCCATATATATATATCACACTTATTCCCATAGAGATAATGTCACCAAATATTTAACACAAAGATCACTAAATACAATTATAGATAATGAGTTGGGTAGTTATTATCATGGATCTTTATTTGGAGGGAGTAATAGGCTATATATTTTTTATTTTTCATGATTACACAACCCAAGACCTTTTTAGATTCATCGCTGCAAATCAAAAATATTCCCCACTGCTGGGTAATGTGATTACAATTGTAGTGATTCACCTATCCTTCTGTACTTTAAAAATTTCTTAATATTCATCATTTTAGAAAAACATGACTCCGTTATGAGTTAGTTTGGTTAGGAGTCTTGAAAATCAAGTTAATTGTCTCACAAATTGATGATAATACCTAGAACATCCAAGGAAACTATGGATTTCCATCACAGAGGTTAGTCTAGGCCACTATTTAATCATTTATGTTTTTAAAGGATCCATAGATATCTTTTTTCTTGTGATAAAATTCCATATTAATGTTACTTAGTCTAACCATAACTCTAATTTAATATACGTTGAATGAATATTATCCATATTAAAGGTCCTCAATACAACATTAAAATGTTCATAATGTTACACCATTAATTTAGTGTAGATATGAATATCATCATTAAATACTATCCCAAATTTTTTGATGTGACCACTAAAGAATCTATTCATCAAATCCATGAATATTTTTGGAGAATTGGTGAGTCCGTATGGAATCACTATGAAATCGTAGTGCTCGTACCTTATATGAAAACTAGTCTTAGGGATATCCTCATTCTTTTCCTTTGCTTGAAAATATCCTAAACAAATATTTATCTTATAGAAATAGTAGGATCCATGTAGAATATTGAACAATTCATCAATATATTGTAGATGGTACTTTTTCTTTATCATGATCTTGTTGATTTCACGATAATCAATGGATCAACATATTTACCCATACTTCTTCTTGAAGAAGAGGACCGGTGCACCCCACAATGAATCACTTGGGTGTATAAACACCTTATCCATATTCTATTGTAGTTTTTTCTTAATCTCCTCACGTTTAACAATGTCTATTATATATAGAGTCTTAGATATTAGAAATTCTCTAGGTATAATCTCAATGGAAAATTCAACCTACTGACTATGAGTAAGACCGATCAATTATTTATGAAACATATTAGTTTATTTCCTTAAAATGGGAATGTCTTTAAAGATGATATTTTCTTTAATATCAATCATTTTTGCTAGATACTCTTTCTCACAAGGCAATAATATCATTTCATGAGATTTTGGTACTAAAGAAGACTCATTATACTCCATTCACTTGTATAGAATCAGAGTGAGATTCATGATATGGAGGGATATTTCCTTCTCTCAAAACATTATGTTGGATCTATGTAAGGAAATCCAATCCATAACTAGTATAATATAAAATTCATTGAAAGGGATTATCATATGGTTCACTAGGAAGTTCGTACCATAATTTTTGACAAGGTAGGAGTTATATACTTGGGATACAATAATTGACCCATTTTTCATTTTCACTAGTAGTTCTAGTTCCATGATTTATAGTAGAGTTTGAATAGTTCTACTAATCTTGTGAGATAAGAAAGAATGTGCATAACCATTGTCACATTATACATTTTATGTTCATGATAAGATAATATTTATATATATTTTTCTAGTTATGATCATTTACTTCATCCAAAATATAATTAGGGATGAGATTTTTTGAATGATTAAACATATAAAAGTGAAAATATAAAAATTTAAGGGATAAATCATATATTAAATATATTCCTTGACCGATTAATTTCCACACTTTATTTTATGTTATCCAAAATATATTTCCTAATATAAAATCATATGATATTTTTTGTTCCCTTAATAAAGGTTCTTAATGATATTTTTTTAAAGAATACTCCCTAGAGTGTCAAACTAGGTGTGTAGAAAGACCCATTATCATACACCAGGTGATGATTGAGTCTAGATTAATTCACCATTTTTAGTATTATTACCCCTACGTACCACTATTCTGGATCCACATCCACTTGTAGTTTCCAAACATGGACTTATTTAATTAGAATTCACTTACTCTATAATTTACTAAAATTTAGGTATGTTTTATTATGTTTAGAATTATCATTAAGGATTTCACTAGAGTTTTCTAATCCTAATCCCAAAATAACTAAACTTTCATTTAATACCAATAATGATAACCCTTGTCTTTAATAAACTTTATTTCATGATTTATTATGTAAAAACACACTTAGTAAAGCCCAAAAGATTATGAATCCTAGTTTCATTGAGACATTAGGTACATAACATATCAAATTGATACAGGGTTAAAAAAATTGTTGAAAATTTACTTAACATTTATTTAATATTACAAATATTTTAAAACTCCATAGGATAACCTGGGCATATACATAAGAAAGGGGTGTGCTATAAATCCCAATAAGGGAATAAAAAAGAATAACATGATAAAAGTATTACATGTTAGTCAATAGAAATTTCAATCGGATATAAATTTTTTGAGAATCATAATCTTGAAAAATGATGCAATATCCAACATGAAATCATAATGGCAATATGGGAATGTTGTAACAACATTAAACATGACATCACAAAAATTGGTAAAGGATAATAACCAAGACATCATAAAATGGTGTAAAAATTCCAATAATATATTAGTTTTACTCCATAATCCCATACATGAAATATCATGAGACTAAATAATTACCCAATGCATTGGAGCACTATATAATTTCAGGCGCAACTGTCGCTTTCATATCATGTTCAAGTATATCTGTGTCACATAGATCATTCAACATAGGATTATATTTCACCACATTTAATCCCACTATTAAAGAGTGTATAATTCAAAAATGGAATTACAAAATCAAATAAGTATAGATTTTTCTAGGTTAGTACAATTGACTAGAAATGAAGATGGTATTCATAATACAATGGTCTGATATAGAAAAATCATAGGATAGTTTCCGTAGTATAACGAGGTATATAATGAATAATGGGAGGAATTAATGAGAGTGAAAGTGGTACCTAATAATTTTTAAATAATATGTGCAATAATTGGGATATGTAACAATTAAATCCAATATTAACAATTTTTAATTAAATTACATAAGATAAAAGGGTGCTTGAAAAAAAGTTTGGCATGGAAAAATCACAGTATAATTTCGGTAACATAACAACGATACACAAAAAATAATGGGAGGACTTAATGAGAGTTAAAAGTGTCTATAATTAATTTTAAATAATAAAATATTTAATAGATATGTTTAAAAACATATTCCATCAATATTAATTAGAATAAAAAAGAGATTACATAAATAAGGTTCTTGAATAAAGAGGAGAAGGAGAGGATCCCTTACCTTGAGAGGGTGTTTTTAAAATATTTGGAGGAACTTATTGAGAGTTTAGGGGAACATTTATAGGTTTATGAATATTAAAGGTAAGATTATAGTCATTCTAAAATGGTTTTTAGTGAAGAGTAATGTGATCTTCAGTGGGTTTATATAGGAAACGAGAGGGGAATTCTTTATTATTTTCCAAACGTAGGTTTTGGAATTTATAAAACAATGTAATAAAAAACACAATCATTCCCATGGTTTTTTACCATGATTTATAAAAAATGGGAGTGAATTTAATTATTTTACAATCCCATGAACGGATCACATAAAAATAATACTCTTGGTGATGTGAAAGTGATTCCTGTTTCCAAATAATTGATTTTAAAACCTTAAAATATTATATAAATTTTGGAGGATTAAAAACGGTTTATAAAATTAATAAATAACCTAAAAAACACATAGTTATAAATTATAAATATATATATAGTCTTTTATAAATTTTTTTTCACATATTTAATCACTTTTAAGTCATTATTATGTCATAATACATACAATATATTTATACCGTATTTAATTTTTATCTGAAAATTTGACTATCTTAGAAAATTATGAAAAATTAACCATTGGATAATTTATATGTTTTTATTCCAAAAATAATATTTATTTTATGAAAATAATTCTATAAATATTACAAAATTAAACTTTTAAATTAAAATCCCCATTTATTGAAAAATACATTTTTAACAACAATAGTTTTTGACCCTTATAAAAATTACCTTTCCACTTTGTAAAATTAAATTATATTTTATATTTAATACATAATATTTCATAATAATATTTTATTAAAATATAATTTAATTGATGTATTTATAAAAAATAATGTATTAATTGAAATCTAATATTACCCAAAAATAAAATTCGAGTTTTTTCATACTAAAATAAATTTTTATCAAACTTATTACTTAATAATTTAAAAAGTAAAAACAATAAGGAATAAATATAATCATTATTTTATTGAAAAAAATATACATATTAATAATGTTAGAGTATAGATACATATACCTTTTTTACACTAATGAATTACCTAAATGTAAGGTGTGTGACAATGATATTCTCATTTGGTGGTTTGACGAACATGGTTTGGGGTGTTATCTCGATGAGCTTGAACATCTCTTATAAATGTCTTCACTAATGATTTATTCTTTGGTTCTTGGATTGGTCTTGATTAAGGGTAAAACCTGAGGATTCTATATCACTTGGAAGCTCTGATAAATGGTTTTCATTGGGTATAATTCTACCATTCAAGACTATCACTTATTTTTTCTATATCAATTGAACTTTATCATAACCATTAATATATACTAATCATATAATTACTATTCATCAGCTATATTATAAATGGTTATGATGATTAACTATATTTTGAATTTAATAGGATATAACTTATAACATTCCAATATAACCAATTTAGTGCATGTGTTTTCTATATTTACATTACATAAATAAGACACTTATTCATTTAAAAAGGGAATTTTTTTAATGAAAGTTTGAGTCATTACACTCATCAGGTTCAATTCACAACTGGGATAAGTCAAAATTTCAATGGCTGACCAATGTGTTTCTATGTAATTAGTTATGTTGAGATTGAAACCATATATAATGGTTTATTAGACCACTAGAAATTCATTTCAATTGGAAATTATGATTGTAGGGTGCACCATGATTAGGAATCAGCCATTATAAGTTGATCCATATAGCAAAGAGCACCACTATATTGATGGTTAATTGGATAATTTAATCATGGTGTCTAGTGATAAATAGATGTTTTGGAGCATCATACTGATATATTAGTGATGTTTATAAGTAGTGGCTCAGTTTTTTATGAATGATCTACCTCATGTTGGGATTTACACTATGGGAGATCATTTAACATTCAAAGATGAAATGTAGTGAGTTTATCATGAATTGATAACTGAAATAGGTTGGGGATATTGGTTAAAAGGTTGATTAGAATTATTGGGGATGTTAAGTGGTTTGGTGTGGAGGTTGTAAAACCCTATACCATTTTGAGTTGATAAATTCAAGGGAATTTTATTTTTTGATTTGGTGAATGGTTCATTTTGAGAACTTGGATTCATATCGATAATCCGAGAGTTTGTGAACCCATGTTGATTTTTTTGATATGGTTTGAGGCCTGAGATATTCCTTATGTTCATAGGTGAGTCTTAGTAGCTTCATGTTAAGTGTTGGGAGATTTTATAGGATTCATTCCAGGGCATATTGTTTAGTGAGCACGGTTTAAGATAAACCATGTAGCACCCTGAGTGTGAGGAGTTTTCTATTTCTTTTTATAAATAGAACAATTGTATGGAATTATTATCACATAGTTTGATGAAATAATATATATTAAAGGGTGAACAAAGTGTCTTGGGTTAGACATGGGGATTGCCACATAGTTTCTGCCTGGTTGTAGACATACAAAGAGAAATGTTGTAGACTGAGACAATTTTGATTCACATGGTTGGTGAATGGTTTGGTGAATTGTGTGGCCCAACTGTGCATTGGGGGTATAGTTGGATAATACCTACTTAACATTTGAAAAATGTTTGGTCAAACCATTCAGAGCATTAAAATTTATTTTTACTATTTTACCTCCCTTTAAAAATTAAAAGGGGGAGACTCCCATTTGTTATCCATTGTGTGTGCATACACCAGGTGGCCAATCACCCTCTCCCTCATTACTTCATTTAAATTTGATGAAAATTTGTAAGAATTTTGTAGTGATTATTAGTAAGTTTCTCCCTTAGTTTCCCTATATTATTATTCTCCATCTCTCATTTTTGATTTCAGTTTTCTTCTAGTTAAGGTTCAGGGATGATTCCACCAAATCATGGTGGAATTGTCCAAGTATTATGGGGTTTTCACTCTAATCAGTAAGAGGAAATCCTATGGTGTTTAATGCACATTATTTATCGATAGTTCATTGAAGGTATGCTTTCCCAAACATTTCTTTATTTTATTTGGTTTTAATTAAATTAATTTTTTATTTGAATCAGCATTACATGTTAGGAATTTTTCTAGAGATGGGATAGAGGGTGCATCATAGACCCTCCAGGTGTGTTTGGTGGTTATTCTAGTATAGTGGGTGCACTCGATTAGTTTTAGGCAATAATTTATAATTTATTTAAATTAATTAAATTATGATATTGTTTTAAATTGATTAAAAAATTAATTATAAATTTTTTACACTTAATTATTGTATTTCTTAGTGTGAGTTAAGGCCTAGGGCTATTAAGCAGTGGTCGATTAGATATGAATGAGCTTGGGTAGAGTTTCCCGGTCTTTCTTTAAAAAGGGGTAATGGATTCATATGAGGTAGTGGAACCTTTTACATTAAATATGATATTTTTATTTATTTATTTATAATTTTCATGAAATATGTGTTCTCTCCACTGAGGGTGATAAACTTTGTTAAATAATATTTTTATTTACAATAAAATTCCTAGATAAAATGAGTAAAGTGCCAAGGACATGAGGGTCCTTAAGAACTAACTTGATTGAATTATCCACTAATGGTCGAGGCATATGTTATTTTATTCTTCCTTGATACAGTGGACCTTCAAGGGGTATTATTTAAATTAAATGAATCAAATGTAGTGGACCATTTCTTTGATTCCATTGGAGAATTCACAGAAGAGGTGGGTGATGAGTTGAGATGGATTACCTAGGAGTTGGCCAGGTGAGGACCTTGAGATTCCTTAAAGCCTTTAGGCTACTAAGATGACCATTGGGTAAGTTTTCCTCCTCCACTAAGATAATTATCATTTGGGTAGGTAGCCCCTCAGTAGACATATGGATTGGTTAGGTGTTTAGAATGACCTAGAGTGACTTGAAAAGGGAATGAGTTTAAGGGGAAATCCCTTGTGGGACTTTTTTGGGAATCCAATGAGGCGTCAATGATATTTTGAACATTTTGTGGGGTGATATTACATATGAGTGATGGGTGTCAACCCAGGAGATGTTTTTGAGGTTGTAGGACCCTTATGATGTTTTTAAATTATGAAGAGACTTAGAGGATCCCAGTGGACACTCTAGTGAGATTTTGACCCTAGTGAGAGTGTGTATATGGTAAATAGTTAGTGATGGTTTCAGGTTTTACCTTAGTACCTGAAGTGGTGTTACACCTATTATGGATATGACAATGGTGGGCTATGCAATAAAGTGAATGACCTTATTTATGCAAGATGATATCAGACTAATGGATATACCTGATGATATATTATGGGAGGAATTAATACCCTCCAAAATTTATGTATGAAAAACTTGAGATGCCTTGGACACACACCTATGATTAGTATGCAGGGGATGAAATCCCCACACAAATTTGGGTAATATAGATTTCCCTAAATTTGATTCCTCTTTTGAGACTTTATATAATATAGTTCATCCTATGGGTGTTTATATTTTCTATATCATTTGGATTAGCCCCTCAGTGTTTTGTGACATCCCACCACCCTGAACCTCTAACCGATGCTCAAACTAGTGGTCGCCACTTACCTTAGGCACACCTTCCTGTATGCGAGAGGATTCCGACTTCATTCAAGTGCCCATGAAGTTATCATAAGGAGAATATTCCCTTGCTATTAGAGTAAAGAACACAATATAAGTAATAGAAATTATATAAACATCTAGATCAACATCAAAACTAGAGAAAGTGATGAAAAAATAAAAACAAAATCAAATTAGATAATAAATGAATGTTACTTAAATACCATACCAAATACACTATGGGAAGATTATACACAAACAATACTAAATGAATAAAAAAATATGGCTAAAATACCATACCAAACTTTTTCCAAGTCTCGACTATTCCCCCATTGTCCAATTATAAACTAGGAATCTAATAAACATGAAAAAACATTAGGCCTCACTCAAAACTAGTACCTATAAACAATAATGGTGTCTTCCAGGGTACTCAAGTCCCATGGCGTCCTAAGTAGGGTGTGAAAACTCAGTAGACCATCACCAATGACTTCCCTATTTAAAAACGATCTGTACAAAGGTCATGAAGTAGTGATCAAGATAAATAGTTATATTTTCAACCATTAAAAAATTTAAAATGAAATGAATAAAATAAACTCTGAGCATGGGCTTCATGATAAAACCTAAGAATGATACATAACTAATTTTGCCAGTGTCAGGGTGTCTCTAAGTATGTTTTGATGATCATACCAACCCATATCCCACTGATGGTAATACACCCATATATGACTAAACAATTGACATCTAATGGTAATATATGCATCCATGGGGTCATACCAAGTCCATCTGGGGGCTGGATTCACCTTGGGTTTAAAGAGCATTTCTGAAATCCACATTGGGGTTGGGTTAAACCCTGGTTTAACAAGCACATCCAAGAGAAAATTTAATTTAATTTTAAAGAAGAATGTATACACCTCATTATTACTATATAAAAATAATTCTCCATAAATCATAATTACCATAACACAAGGAAACAATTACAAGGAATAAAGGATCATTTCACATTTCCATTAAAAAACAATTACAATTACCATTACCTAAAACCATTTTAATAACCATTTCCAATATCAAGGCCAAAACACAATTTCCTAATTAGATTACAAAATACCATTTCTAAATACCCATTTACAAAAATACCAAACACATTCCATTAATAAAATTTCAAGTTCCCATTTTAAAACCAAACTAATTTACCATTTCCAAAATACTATTTCAAAGTTCCATTTTCTAGATTTACATATATAAAAACTAATCCAATTTGGCTGTATAAAGTCATAATTCTATTTATCACATTGAATTTTGTGAAATTACATTTCACAACCATCAATTAAATTCAAACCCATGAACTATTTAAAAGTCAATATTTACCCTTTAGTTAGCCAATTTTCAAGGTCAAGTTATTAGTAATGAATTTATCTAGGGGAATATATTTCTAAGGTTCAAGCATTCCAAATGTAATTTGACAAATGAAAAGAAAAATTAAATACTTTAATAAATTTTATGATCATCATGTGAAAATCCAGAGAGACTTCCAATATGCACTTAGAAACATAAAGAAAGACTATGTGAAAATTTACAGACCACCTACCTTTATTAAATACTTTCTAACTATTATCAAAAGTCCAAAAGTAGATACAAAGGCCCACTAAGTCTTGCATAACTAACTAGGTACCACATTCTCTCACCAAAATATAATTATATCCAACCACTTTCCAAAAACACAAGACATACCACTGACCACATTCTAGGCCAAATACCAAACCAAAAACAAAAATAAAATCACTAGAAAATATTTATTTGATGGAAAAATATTTAAATATTATGTCTCAACATACTTCCAAAAAACTTATGTTCGATAGTGGGAGACATCATCATGAGCTATCCTTTATGAAATCCCCATAGAAGTACCATGAGAATCAAGCGATTCCACCATGATCTAGTGGAATCACCAAGGAAACCTAAACTAAGAACTAAAAAATTATATAGGAGTGAAGAGAGGATAAAATAGTCATTGGAGGATAACACATACATTGAATCACCAAAGATGACCATAAAACACCCCAACATTATGAGGTGTTAAAGGAGAAAAAATGCAGATTTTTGTGTGTAGAAAACACCAAACAAAGGGGGAAATGGGGGGATAACCCCTCAAAAACCTAGGGGGTATTGTAATTTACCACCCTTTAAAATGAACATGATATGGATGATGGTCTACTACATTTTTAACCAACCACCCTACACTTTGTTGATTCTCTCTATAGGTCCTAACTACTTCCCAAGCCCCATTCCCCATATAAAAACACAAGTTTGAGATTCTATGACTCTTATAATTTTATTATGAGGTCTATTTTAAATACCAACTTATATGTAAAAGGAAAAATAAAATTTACATGGAATTAAAAGCTCCTATACAAGCATGAGGAATTAGAAACTCAACACTATAACACTTATGATCCTTGAAAAGTCTTGATGGTCATCCATCTGCATCACCCGATCCACATTAGTCGCCAATTTAATCCAGGTGAATTCATTCAATTCCAAACTCCCAAAACACCTCAAAGTCACAACCACCTATTTAAGGAATATTGACCCAATTCAACACTTATTGTCATATATGAAACACTAATATTAAACTTACGAATTCCCATTTATCTTAAAAAATTTGATGGAATCGTTTCCAATCAACTATCGAATATGTGATACTCTCAACCCTAAGACCTTACTAAAGGATCAAATTCCACTACACACTGCCTACCATTGTTGGAATTACTTAACATCATTCCCTAATTACAAAAATGTGTCTACTGCAGTCCCCAACTCACCACACCTGAACTCCATGATAACTCTAGTTAAATATTAGTACCCATCCTCATTACCAAAATCAAACTGCGGGGATGGGGTGGTTTCAAAACTACCACCCATGCATAAGATAATAATATTTTGACATTTTCCTTGAGAACCCTAGTTTGATTCTTGAAATGAATCCATCATATCAAAAATAAAACATCATGTGCATGTTGAATCTTAAAACATCCAATTCCTTATATGAATATAATTCAAACCACCCTCAGTTGACATGTCTTGAAAATTATTGGCTCCAACTACCGATGTGTTACTAATTCATATAATAATGCCTAAAGGCATACCATGATCACCAAAACGTGATCAATGGAGTCCATACATGAATTCAGTTGAGATTATTTAGTTTGATCCTCAAACATTCAAAACATTAATCATGTCTTACCATACACAAACTAAGACACCCCTCACTCAATCACCATCAGATCACTTTAGTTCCTCCAAGAGATTAATTCCAATGCTCAGTCTCAATACACCATAACATCCAATATAATAATTCTAATTCCCTAAAGAATCTAGATACGCATCTAATTTGTTCCTCATTAGCATCCTGATTACACTATGTTCATTCTTTGGTTAGTTCCACACACCCATGACCTTTCCAGCATAAGGGTTGTATGCCCATGACTAATACATTACTCCCCAATATATGATTGTCATTGTCATCCCTTCACTAGAGAAAATACCAACCACCATGTCACACACTCTATTTATCAATTAACTCAAAGGTTTTAGATTCTCATCATTATCTCACCTGATAAGTAGTATAAATATCATATACCACCCATTATTGGCTTCTAATAATGGAAACTATGACATTCACTGAAATCTGGTCCATAACGAGGACCTCTCCCTTTGATGGCCAATGGTATAATCCCCACCATATGGTTTCACTTAAATCATTCATCAAGAGAAACCTACATGGTTTCAATTCAATAAACTCATTCCAATCTTTTGATACATCCTCGATGCATACTTAGACCCCTAAAGAATTTTTCTAGTTCAAACCTGATCTTCTATGTCACCACATTTCGATCCCTCCATAGCGTCACCACTCACTACATGGACATATCAATTTTCATTTCAAGTACCCATGCCTCCTTGTATTCAAGTATCTCCTAAAATATAGGTCACATCACATCATAAAGTACACATAAACCATAACCCACTATATCCCTATTACTCTCTTCAAAATAGTTGTGAACTAATTTTCTTGGCGATAGTACCACCACAAAACAACTCTAGCTCCTCAAAGAACCCAAACACTTCACAACAGGATCATATGTGGACTACTTTAACAAAATAAAATTCTACAGGCCCTGTGTGTATCTAAATGTATTACCTTTTTATCACTAACAAGAAACATGAGATGGATCCCAAGCCATTAGATAACATAACTCAAATGGAATCACATATCTCCAGTATGAACCTACCACCTCATCAAAACTCCAGGGGTCATATGTTCCCCTATGACCATTTACCAAACCCAAAACAAGTTCATGTGAGTTTCACATTACCAATTATAGGATCACATGAATACTAAAGAATTTGACGATAAATATTGGACTAACAATATCATTGTACTTGAGGAATCCTCGTTGATTTCATCCAACCATCTTGACATCTCTCATGAGTCATATCTGACCACACTATTCCATTTCATTCGAGGCAGTATTCCAAGTTCAGAAGAATTTATCCATACTATATCAGCCATAGGGCCATATATCCTTGGTCAACATCAACGATTCCATCAAATAATTATTCATAAGATAATAAGGTCAAGAATATGAATGATTATTCCCTTTTAAACCAACCATAAAACCAAGACACTATGTAAGAACCTAGATCTTTATTTCAGGTATGGATCTTTATTTTAGGTTGTTTTTTAGAAAAAAAGAAGAAATCGGAAATTTCCTAAGTACACACCATGTACTTTTGAATACACACCATGTACCCAGATGCCACGTATAGCCGTGTACTGGCCATGTAATGGCCGAGTACATAGCTGTGATGGTGACCTGGAAGACTGCCTAAAGCGAGGGCCAATTGAGGCAAGTACATGGTGTGTACATTAAATGAATATGCCATGTAGTTTTATTTTTAATTGATTAATTGGATTAGGATCACGTATCATCTCTAGAACCATCTTCTTCTCCCCGTGTTTCATACAGGAGAGCGACGTATGTCCAAGAACGTCGAGCTCCTCCTATTATTCCGTCCGAACTCCGATTGAGATGCCACTGAGTGCATTGGATTCCCATTAATCTACGTCTTTCTAGGCCGATTCAAGGGCCAATGTTCAATAATGTTCATCATACAACATCAAGGTAGG
Organism: Viscum album; assembly: GCA_963277665.1. Classification (NCBI taxonomy): domain Eukaryota; kingdom Viridiplantae; phylum Streptophyta; class Magnoliopsida; order Santalales; family Viscaceae; genus Viscum; species Viscum album. Next base: position 946,040,671 of record OY728129.1, read on the forward strand.
TGGTTTGTGACTTTCTGTGGTATATATATGCTAAAAGTGACGAATACCCATGTTTAGGGTATTGTGTGTTTTGGAATTTAACCTTGTTTAAGACCTGTTATGGTGTGTTTGTTTGAGAAAGTTTTATTGATTATGAATAAGTTTTATTGCCTTGATTATGGACGTGTTTCCCATGTTTGATTGATTATGGTTGTTGGGTCTATAAAAAATAATATGTTTTTTTTTCTAAGCCTAGTGTTGTTATGATGGAGTTACTATTTGTATGATATGCATGTGTTTCACATTGTGAAAGTATGACCAAGGGGAATTGACTGAGAGAGCTTTCCGAGTTTGGGTCATTTATGTATAATTTATTGTTATGTTGACCAAGAGGTATTGACTGTGAGAGCTATCAGGTGGTCATAGACCAGAAGGGTATTGACCATGAGAGCTACCCAGAGGGTCATTACTTAAGGAACATTGACCCAGGTGCATTGACTATGAGATTTTCTAGGTGGTCATTATAATTATTTGTTATTATGTAGACCAAAGGGTTATTGAACGTGAGAGCTTCCCAGGTGGTCGTTTGTAAATATTTAGTGTTATGTGGGACCAAAGGGGTTATATTGTGTGAGATTTCCTAGAGGGTCATTATATTATTTAGTGAATTTATGATATGTTAAAATAGAGGGGTTAGACTGTGATAAATTTCCCAGAGGTTTGCTTTTGAATGTTTGATGAATAGGACGAGCCTGCCATGCCAAAGCGCAAGATTGGACTCAGTCTTACTTGTTTGTTAGATGGTCTTTGGAGACATCTATTTTTCTATTACATAGGGGATAAAAAGATCAAGAAATATCCCAATATTACATTATTAAATTATTGAATAATTAATAAATGGAAATGAATGTAATTGAAAAACTTTAGGATTGTTTACTTTTGAGTACTTCCTAGTTTATTTCTTTATTTCTCCATATTTCCTACAATATATATTCACTGACTGTTAGGCACAAATCTTTTGGTTCTTGCCTACTTTGATTCATATCACACCCTATTTCGGTCATGATTTTGGACCCAAAAAAATTATATAGTTGTAGGTATAGATAAGGGCAAGAACCCTTCTTCACCAGGTACTTGATTTCTATTTGGGATGGAGAGCATGGGACTAAGATAAGGGTTGTGATGCTGGTTTTAGTATTGTATTTACCACATTTTGACTTGTTTAAATAATTTTTTAGATACTTGTGACATGCATCGTTATATATATATGATGATACTGTTTATACGATCAATATTTCAATGTTTACTTGTTATATGATATTACTACTTCCACTACTGTTCACTATTTGTTATACTGGTGTGTATACTTTTCCAATGAGGGCATAGTTTCCCCATTATCAAACCTTGGCCCTCAATACTAGTCGGTAGCCTCTGAAATTTGGGGAAATTCTCTTAAGGTCATGTGACCAATCGGGTACGGGGAACCTCTAGGTGGCACTCGGAACCGGGATGTTACACACCATCACTAAGGTTGATTCCCTTATAAAATACCCTAGGCATAAACATTCCTCCAAAACATTAATACCACCTTACGTGCGTCATTCCCATGACCCAATTCATCTAAACACCCCCCCACACATCTAAAACACACACAATAGTAGGCTGACCCCTCTCGTGGTCAACCCGATCACCGAATACACTAACTCAACACCAATTTGATCCACATTTTATAGATCACTAGGATCTCACCTAACCCATTAGTCTAGGATTGACACATGTCATTACTCATAAGTGGCACTCCTACATCCATTAAAAAATACATGACATCTAGTGCACTAAATAAAACTACTTACTCTTGGTCCCACATACCCATAGATTCAAAATTGTTATCATCATCAACACTACTTTTCAGGATACCCTCTCTAGGGTTCTACACATCCTGTATGGTCAAAATCTATAGGTTTCAAAAGAAAAGACAATATAAAGAGACATCTAATAACCTTAAGACCACAATACAACTATAGGCACAAATGGTAACATCCCAATCTCTAACACACCCAAACCAATTTAGGTATCACAACATATATCCTAGGGTCTTACTACCCAAACTCTCTCTTTAGCCCCAAACTTCCCAAATAGAAAAACAAGCCACAAACATAAAGGATTCTCATCACCATGATCCCTAAAGGTTCCGTCATTTATTATTTCACTTTAATTTAACTCCACTATTTAAACCCAAAGGATTCACATTTTAAAACTTTTAAGTACCCACCATTTTGTAATTCCCTAATATCTGTTAGGTTTCACATTCTATGATCTGTCAAGATAAGATTCCATTAAAAAATTATGAGGCCAAAAACTTATAAGTTTCTTATTGGCACTTTATTTAACCAAAACCACAACTTTATAATTATTTATACCCATATATAACTATAATTTTTCAAATGAGTCGGTCATATAGAATTCCACAATACAATTATATGTGAAAACACCATATAAATGGTTATAGAAACTTTAAATAACCAACCCCTGTCAATTTTTCAAATCCATAGGTAGGTATAAATTACCAAAAAAATCCATAAATAGAATAAAACACCGTCACATGTGAATATTAGGAAGCTATCAATCATACACAACATATGGATGACATATAAATTCTATTTGCTAATAATGATTCCTGAATTAACACAACCTATTTCCATATTAGTTAAGAGTAAAAATTACATAAATAAATAACATCACACCCATGTGAACCAATTTAGGTGGAAAAAATCAATTATAAAAATGAAAACCAATAACACCAATTCTCATCGAAATAACTTGGATCCCCCCATAAATGAGTCTACAAAACCTAGACACAGTGCCATTACTAATACCCAATAACATCCCAGTCTCCTTTGTACCATGAACAAATAGTAAATAAAAGGGGGATTTGATACCTCTTTGTGATGCCCTTACACCCCAAAACATAGACTGTTTCCCAAACTGGTAGTTTCCACTTGCCTCAGGAACACCTCCTTGTACCCCAAAGGCTGCCGACTAGCAGAGAGGGCCCATGAGTTTACTATTAAGAAACTATACCCTTGTTATTAGATATCATAATACAATATAAATAAGATAAATTTGATACACATCTAGATAAACATCATAACCAAGGAAAGTGATGAAAATTTAAAGAAATCATCACATTAAATAACAAATGAATGTACCATACATACCAAACCACACCCTGTAAAGACCCGTGTTATTGAACTGGGTTAAAATAAGAATGTTTTTGAATTTTTTTAAGTTAATCAATGGGGATTTTTTTAAACCAAGATGTGGAATTTTATTCCTAGTGTTGGAATACTTAAAGGTTTCATTTTTGGACTTGCATAATTACCCGATAATTTTCACAGGCGTCCCGATGAGTCTTGGGAGCAATGATTTCAGAAAAATCCTCTTTAATGGATCTTCCCGGGCATCGCACGGTTGCTGTCAAACCCGTGAAATTTACGTTATTTAATAAATTATTTAATTCAATTAAATAAGATTATATAAGAGTTTGTAATTAATTAAAATACGGTTTTAATAATAATAATAATAATAATGAAGTTATTATTATTATTATTGTGGTTGTTTAATTAAATGAATGTTAAAGAATTGATTAAATGATGGTTGAAGAAATTAATGTGGATTATGGGTTTATTGAAGAACCATTTTAATTAAATGAAGAGTTAAAGAATTATTAAAGGATAATTTATTATTAAATGGAGGAATTTGTGAATAATAATAATAATAATAATATTATTATAGTGTCATAAATTATTTTTATGCTTTGATATTTTAATTTCATGTTAAAGGAGTGTATCATTTATGAGAATTTAATTTGGCTTTTGATCTTCTCAAAGAAACTTTTAATAAAATGAGGAGTTTCAAATTTAATAAAGTGTTGTTATTAAATAGTGGTGTTGGGTTTATCAAAAGTTTGAAAAATAATAATAATGAGATTATTATTATTTTAGTTTTATGAATGTAATTATTATCATTATTATGAAAATTAAATTAGGGGTCATGGTTAATGATATTGTAATAAATTGGGAGTTTCATAATTAATTATGAAATGTTTATTAAGAGAATAATGAATGAAGAATCATTTTTAATTAAACGGGGTGTAAAATTTATGTTAAAAGATTTTAATTGGATGTTTAATGAGGTGTAATAGTTATGTGAAATTAATGAGGATTTTGGGTATGTCCATGAAAAATCTAATTAAATAATGAGTTTCATAATTAATAAAAAATATTTTTTTTAATAAGAGGTGTTCGGTTTTATCTAAGGTTGAATAATAATAAAAATAATAATGAAATTATTATTATTATTGTTTTATGTGTGGTTGTTATTATTATTATGAATAATAATAATAATGGATTTTTTGTGGTTTCATTTAATTAAATTAAAGGTCAATAAGAATTTAATTAATCACTACGAAGCAGAGGTTTTTATTTAATTAATTTGTATTGATATAATTAATTAAATAATGATGAGTTGGGAGTTATCGAAGAAGGGTAATTTTAAATGGTAATATTAAACAAGGAATAAATGTGGAGTTGGGTTTAATTTAATTAAACCATTTTAAATATAGATATCGGGTTGTGAACATGTAGTCAAATGGTGCAGGTCAGCTGTGCAGTTATCCGGTTTTTAAAATGATTTATTTTTATTTTATTTTAAATAAAAGAAATATTTAATAATAATAATAAGGATATTATTATTATTATTGTATTAATTTGATTGGATGATTAATGGGGGTTTTTAGAATTAATTGTGAAACATTTATTTAAAAGTAAGTTAATGAAGTAACATTATATTAATTGAGAATAATAAATGTTATTATTATTATATTAAGACTGTTATTTTATCATGTATTTAATTGATAATTGGGGGAGAGAACATGAGGGTGGCACACCACCATATTAGAGGAACAAAAAAATGCACCAGTCCCCTCCTTTGAGGCACACTACACCCCCCTCATCGGATCCTCTTCGCGTGATCGAATCCTCCTGGTGTCTTCTCAAATCTTGTCTGTCTCAGTGAGGTGAGTCCATCTGTATTTGTTTTGTGATTCGCGTCACCCGTTTGGCTCCTCCCTCACCCTTCTTCCTCAGCCAAAATCCTATGGTTCAGGTTTTATTAGGTTTCCTTGTTTCTTCGGTTTTAGGGATTGTTAAGGGGCTCCTCTAGACCCTTTGGACAGTATTCCAACATCTTCCAATAAAGGCGAGGCATATGATTTCGTTTTCACTTTTCTGTCATGTTTTAGGTATGGTTATTTAACCGTGGTACTGTTTCACATCATTCAATTAAGGGTGTGATAATTTTTATGAGTCCCCGATACATAGTTAGAGGTTCATTGGTCCTTACTGCTTTGATTCTTAGTAACTATTTTAATATTTTAAATTTTATTTATATTGTTGCAGGGAATGTGTGTGAATATATATATATATATATAAGGTGCACGCACGTGCAATTTCGGACCAGTTGTGGACTATTTTCCAACAAGTATATTAAAGTGCTTCGGATTTAAAATGGTGCACCCTGAGGTAGGGTCCCAAATCCCTATCACTTTATTTAATAATTATAGATTCTGTAAATAAATTGATAATGTGAGTTTCATTTATTAATATATGTCTATGCATGACACTTTTGATGTTATTAAATGATTCCACCCATGTGAGATAAATGAGGACTTGAACATGTGTTGATTTTAAGAATGTTTTGTTAATTTGGTTAAAGTGATATGATTAAACAGTTAAATGAATTGAATGGGAAATATGGGTAATAGGGTAATTAATTTTATAATTAATTATAATGTCATGAGTTGGAATAAAAATTACTGTTGTTACTGATTATTGAGAAAATTGAATATTTGGAATTTTTGGAATATAAATACGAAACTAGTAATAATTAATGGATGGATTAATTATTAAATGATAAATGAGAAATGGTTAATTTATTGATGATTTGTTAATAAGATAAGATTTAATTAATTAATTGTTGAATTAATTAATTTGAATGCATTAAATTAAGATTGTGAATTAATTGTTTGTTACGACTGTTGGCCATGGGTACCTTTTGATGCATGTTTGATTTTCATGTATTAAGTTGTCTTGGATGAATTTGTTTCATAATATGAGATGCTACGTGAGATGGTTGCTAAATATATGGGTTTTGTTCAGCATTTTTTGAGATGATTATGGCATGCATGTAATTGTTTTAATGTCCTTGACAAATCACTGTTTCAGTGGAAGGGTTCAGACTTTTTATAGAATTTGGATAATTAAATGTTGATTTAATTATTTATTTGGATTTCTAATAATAATTAATTGTTAAATAATTATTTACTATTGATATGTTGAATGGTTAATTAATGGTTGAATTTTGATGGGAAATTTATGTTGATAAATAGTTGTCGAATTAATTAACGAATTGGATAAATTAATTTATGAATTAACTAATGGATGGTTTTGGGGTGCTAGAATTGGGGTTCTACCCCAATGATAAATATATATTTATCATTGATAAATGGGTTGTGAGATAGGGACTGATGCTCTGAATACTCATGGGGTGCTAGACATGGCGTTCTACACCCAGCTTGCAAGAAAAAATTCTTTTATGGGACAGGGACTGGTGCTCCAAATACCCATTGGTTGTGAGACAAGGAATGATGTTCCAAATACCCATGAGTGTGCTAGAAATGATGTTCTACACCCATTAATTGACATTATATTGTGGGTCCAATTGGTCGTACATGAAATAAATGAATTGGATAATGAAAACTATTGTGATATTATGATTTGTGAATTGAATATGAGAAAGGGTTCATACTTATCAATGAATTGGGTGAATCACTATTAATGGATGGACCCAGGAGAGAATCACTATTTTTTTAGTGGATAGGCTCAGATATAGTATATGAAAGATTAAATTGAATATCTTATGACTCATTATACAATCTAAATCATGAGCTTTGATTTGGTCTTAACTTTGATTACTTAGATGGTCTTTAGAGACATATGTGGTGAGTTACTTATACAGGGAATGTCAAGATCAGTCCAGATCACAAGAATTATGTAGTTTAATGAGGTTTTAATAATTTATAAATGAAAATTATTGTGTAATGACTATTTTTTATGCATGAAAAATGTATAATACAGGTTCATACACCAGCTCAGAGCTGAAGTAGGTACTTGGGTATATAGTTAAATTGTACTGCTTAGCTTAATTATGCATGCTTTCACTATTTAAATTATTTAATGAATGTCATGATTTGGGGTAGACACCGATGGTCCTAGTCTACTGAGATTTATATCTCACACCCTACTAGGGACGCCATTTCACTAGGGTACCTAAGTAGATTCTATTTGGTTGCAGGATTGTGTTTTTTGCATTTACTTGGAAAATAAGAGAAAAGGACCGAGCGGAAGCTCGGGATGCTTGAGGAGGTTGTCCTCAGGGCTTGGAGTCATTTTTTATTTATTTTTGTAATGGAATGTTCAGAATGTTGTTTTGTTCACTGTTTTTCATTTTTGTATCATTATCATCTCATGCATGCATATGCTATATAATTGATGTTAGCCATTTGTTTGTACAAGATTTATAAAATATACCTTCCACTGCTTTATCATTTATTAGACTGATTCCGATATTTATTTCTATTGTTTGTGATTTACTTTGATATACCACTGTGAAACTCTGATAAGAGGGTATAGTCTCTTAACAGACTATCATTAAACCCTCACTGCTAGTCAGCAGCCTATGGCATACGGGAAGATGCGCTTGAGGTCATGTTGGCACCGGTCTAGCCACTGGTTTAGTGGTGAGCTGGGTCGGGATGTTACAAAGTGGTATCAGAGGAAAGTTTCTTTTCCTTTGTCTTACTGTTTTGGTGTTGGTAGACAGGAGACTAGGAATGTGTCAGTGCTTGGGTTAATAACAATGCTTGGGACTGATCACCTCATGTATGAGAAATGACCAAGTGGCTAGGGATGAGAATTGATGTTTTTACTATTAGAGGTTATGGTTGATATGATTTCACCTTGAGTGACTGGTGTATTTTCTACTATTTATTTATTTTTAGAATTTTGAAAAAATAATTGTCTTGGCCTGATATAGAAAGGAAGTTTCGTACATGCATCATCTTAGGAACTTATATATTCACATTTCATACATATAACATGCCATGTAGTTGCATTGGTAGGATGCCTGCTAATTTGGATTGTGTTCCTTGGGTGGAATGCCATGTTTTGATCTGCTTTAGCATGCCTCTGTAGATAGCATATTTTAGTGTAGATTTAACATGATTGAGTGATTATATTCCATATTGCCTCAGTTATTAGCATGTTTTTTGTGCCATGATTCTGTGTTATATAATGCTATTGTGTTAACACTTATGGTAACATGTTAGAGATGTTTTGGATATGTGAAAGGGGTTCTAATGATAAAATGTTAAATAAATGTCGATTGTGATAAACGAGAGCCAAATTCCAGCGATAAGGTGTATGTGCGCCTTATCGATTGGTAGATGGACACTAATGTGTTTGAACCTTATACAACCATAATATGTTTGAAAATGGTTACAAATGTAAAATTTTTGAGTTTTGATTATAATGAACTGTTGTTGGGTTGATTTGTGAAGAACCCAGATTGAATAAATGAGACCTTTAGAGGTCTCCTTTTCATTAAAAGGAATTTAGATGCTAATTTTCCTTTTTATATTTGAAAAAACTGAATGTTATATTATTAAAGAGGATGTTTGTGATAGCATACCTTTTTTTCGTAGGGTATTGTTTTGAAAACCAAGTGAATTGTTGTGTAGATGTACCTATGTGTATGATGAAATTCATTCAAATGATAAAAGGTTGAAATGAATTAATTAAAATTATTAAAAATAAAAATGGGGTTCTGAACCTTGTGATTTCAGTTTTGCGTGACCAAGAGATATGGTCAACATTTATGTTTCGTAAGGGGCTTACCTGTGGTAGGTAGTACCCTTAGAATGTTCTAAGTCATTAAAGTATGTTTGTCCCACTACTCATGAGGACCTCTTAGTACTCGAGTGTTATGGAACACCTATAGTTTTATGCTATGAATTTTATGATCAATGCTTGACGTGGTGATCATGGTTTGACGAATGTCACACGCATGCATTAATGTGTTCTAAAAACATGCACTAGTGAGTGGCTGATCATTTCTTGAGACGTCATGGAAAATCCTATGGTGGCAACTGTTTCTTTTTTTGATAAATGTGTCAGTAGGTGATGTCGGGCTTTTATAACAAAGTTTTCCAGTAATATTTTGACTGATCTTCTTAATGACCTTGGTTTTTCTCTTAGTTCTCTCTTCTGAATACGATGAGAATTTTCCATATCTTGACCTCATCATAGAGACACTAAGATAGAATTGGTCTTACGCCACACTACAGTTTAAATGTTTTTGGTTTGATGAGTGGTTGTTATCTGGGTATTACGTGGGATGCGTGGTTTCTTTGGGCTACTCCTTTATTCATGTTGGGGCACAATTGTTTTTTTAAATAGGCCTGTAATGGATTGAATTGGAAAATTCACTAGAGATTAGGTAAGTACTTATTTATACATGCAGATGGTTATGGAATATTTTAAGGGCATGTCATCAGATAAAGGGAGAATGTGGGTTTTGGGCCCGCAACGTCTTTCAGGGGAAGCATGCGCAACCCATTCTGTTGATTGATTGAGATTCAACCATTTTCGTTGACGAGGTCCCTCTAATGGCCTAATATATAAGATCTGTTTTGATGTTTAAGCTATAAGGTGAACTTTGGATCTGGTTTTAAAGGCTTATCCATTAGGTTTGTGAAGGGATAATGGTGCGTTTGGTGTTGGGAACACAACACATAACTTCTAACAAGATTAAATGACCCTGGTAGGTCAGTTGTTTTAGTAGTGGTTCCCGATGGCTTCTCGGGGAAGATAAGTTTTTAAGGTGGGTATATTTCAAAGACCCATGATATTGAACTAGGTTAAAATATGAATGTTTTTGAATTTTTTTCATTTTATCAATGGGTCATTTTTTTAAACCGAGATCTGGAATTTTATTCGAGTGTTGGAACACCTAAAGGTGTCATTTTTGGACTTCCATAATTACCTGATAATTTTCATAGGTTTCCTGATGAGTCTCAAGAACAATGATTTTGGAAAAATCCACTTTAATAGATATGCATGGTCATTACACGGTTGTTGTCCAACTCGTGCAATTTACCTTGTTTAATAAATTATTTAATTTAATTAAATAAGATTATATAAGTGTTTTTAATTAATTAAAAGAAGGTTTTAATAATAATAATGAAGTTATTATTATTATTATTGAGGTTCATTAATTAAATGAATGTTAAATAATTAACTAAATCATGGTTGAAGAAATTAATGTGGATTATGGTTTTATCGAAGAACCGTTTTAATTAAATGAAGAGTTTCAGAATTATTAAAGGACTATTTATTATTAAATGGAGGAATGTTATAATAATAATAATGTTATTATTATTATTATGGTGTCATAAATTATTTTTATTCTTTGATATTTTAATTGCATGTTAAAGGAGTGTATCATTTCTGAGAATTTATTGTGGCTTTTGAGCTTCTCAAAGAAACATTTAATAAAATGAGAAGTTTCAGATTTAATGAAGTGTTGTTATTAAATAGTGGTGCTGGGTTTATCAAAAGTTTGATAAATAATAATAATGATATTATTATTATTTTATTTTTATGAATGTAATTATTATTATTATTATAGAAATTAAATTAGGGGTCATGGGTTGGAGTTTTTATCATATTAATGATATTGTAATAAACTAAGAGTTTCAAAATTAATTATGAAATGTTTATTAAGAGAATAATAAATGAAGAAGTGTTTTTAATTAAATAGGGTGTAACATTTATGTTAAAAGATTTTAATTGGATCTTTAATGAGGTGTAATAGTTATGTGAAATTAATGAGGCTTCTAGGTATCTCCTTGAAAAGTCTAATTAAATAAAGAGTTTTATAATTAATAAAGTGTTTTTTAATAAGAGGTGTTGGGTTTTATCTCAGGTTGAATAATAATAAAAATAACAATGCAATTATTATTATTATGGTTTTATGAGTGTTTGTTGTTATTATTATGAATGATAATAATAATGGATTTTTTGGGGTTTCATTTAATTTAATTAAAGGTCAATAAGAATTTAATTAATCACTACGAAACAGAGGTTTTTATTTAATTAATTTGTGTTGAGATAATTAATAAAATAATGATGAGTTGGGCGTTATCAACGAAGGATAATTTTAAATTGTAATATTAAATAAGGAATAAATGTGGAGTTGGGATTAATTTAATTAAACCATTTTAAATATAGATATTGGGTTGTGCATGGGTAGTCAAATTGTGCGGGTCAGTTGTGCAGTTATCGGGTTTTTAAAATGATTTATTTATATTTTTTTAAATAAAATAAATATTTAATAATAATAATAAGGATATCATTATAATTATTGTATTAATTTGATTGGATGATTAATGGGGGTTTTCAGAATTAATTGTGAAACGTTTATTTAAATGTTAGTTAATGAAGTAACATTATATTAAATGAGAATGATAAATGTTATTATTATTATATTAAGACTATTAGTTTATCATGGGTGTAATTGATAATTGGGGGAGAGAACATGAGGGTGGCGCACCACCATATTGGAGATATAACAAAAATACACTAGGCCCCTCCTTTGAGGTGCGCTACACCCCCTCATTGGTTCCTCTCCACGTGATTGAATCCTTCCAGTGTCTTCTCGAATCTTGTCTGTCTCGGTGAGGTGAGTCCATCTGCATTTGTTTTATGATTCACATATGCCGTTTGGATCCTCCCTCACCTTGTTTCCTCGGCCAAAATCACGTGGTTTAGGTTTTATTGGGTTTCCTGGTTTCTTCGGTTCTAGGGATGTGCAAGGGGCTCCTCTAGACACTTTGGACCGTATTCCAGCATCTGCTGACAAAGGTGAGGCAAATGAGTTCATTTTCTCTTTTTTGTCATGTTTGGGGTAAGGTTAGTTAACCCTGGTATTGTTTCACATCATTCAATTAAGGGTGTGATAATTTTTATGAGTCCTCGGTACCTAGTTAGAGGTGCGTTGGTCCTTACTGCTTTGATTATGAGTACCTATTTTAATATTTTGAATTTTATTTATGTTGTTGCAGGGTAAGAACGTGAATATATATAAAAGGTGCGTGTGCGTTCCATTGCGTACCAGTTGTGGACTGGTTTCCACCATGTATATTAAGGCGCTTCATATTTAAAATGGTGCCACTCAAAGGTAGGGTCCCAAATCTCGGTCACTTTATTTAAGAATTATAGCTTCTTTAAATAAATTGAGAATGCGAGTTTCATTGATTATGATATGTCTATGCATGACACTTTTGATGTTATTAAATAATGTCTCCCGTGTGAGATAAATGAGGACTTGAACATGTGTTGATTTTAAGCATGGTTTTCTAATTTGGTTAAAGTGATATGACTAAACAGTTAAATGATTTGAATGGGAACAATTGGTAATAGGGTAATTAATTGTATAATTAATTATCATGTCATGATATAGAATAAAAATGGTGGATATTACTGATTATTGAGAATATTAAATATTTTAAATGTTCAGAATATAAATTGGAAACTGGAAATAATTAATGGATGGATTAATTATTACATGATAAATGGAAAATGGTAAATTAATTGATGATTGGTTAAAGAGATAATATTTAATTAATTAATTTTAATGCATTAAATTAAGATTGTGAATTAATTTTTTGTTACGACTGTTGGCCATGGGTACCTTTTGATGCGTGTTTGATTTCCATGTATTACATTGTCTTGGATGGAGTTGTTTTATAATATGAGATGTTTTGTGAGATGGTTTCTAAATACATGGGCTTTTTTAAGCATGTTTTGAGATGATTATGACGTGTATGTAATTTTTTTAATGCCCTGGATGAATCACTGTTTGAGTGGACAAGTTCAGACTTGTTATAGTATTTTAATAATTAAATGTTGAGTTAATTATTTATTTGTCTTACTAATAATAATTAATTCTTAAATAATTATTTACTATTAAGATGTTGAATGGTTAATTAATGCTTGAATTTTGATGGGCAATTTATGTCAGTAATCAATTGTTGAATTAATTAATGTATTGGATTAATTAATTTATGAATTAACTAATGGATGGTTTTGGGGTGTTAGACATGGCCTTCTAACCCAATGAAAAATATATATGTGTGATTGATAAATGGGTTGTGAGATAGGTACTGATGCTCCAAATACTCATGGGTGCTAGACATGGCGTTCTACACCCAGCTTGCAAGCAGAAATTCTTTTATGGGATAAGGACTGATGCTCCAAATACCCATGGGTTGTGAGATAAGGACTGACACTCCAAATACTCACGAGGGTGCTAGACATGATGTTCTACACCAATTAATTAACATTGGACTGTGGGTCTAATTGGTGGAACTTGAAATGAATTAATTGGTTAATGAAAACTTTTATGACATTATGATTTGTGAATTAAATATGAGAAAGGGTTCATACTTATCAATGAATTGTATTAATAACTATTAGTGGACGGTCCCAGGAGTGAATCACTATTTTTAGTGGATGGGATAAAATATATTATATGAAAGATTAAATTGAATATCTTATGATGCATTATCCAAGCCAAAGCACAATCTTAGATTTGGTCTTAACATTGATTACTTAGATGGTCTTTAGAGACATATGTGGTGAGTGACTTATACAGGGAATGTCAGGCTCAGTTCGGGTCACAAGAATTATTTAGTTTAATGAGGTTTGAATAGTTGATAAATAAAAATTATTGTGTAATTACTATTGTGTATGCATGACAAATGTATAATATAGATTCAAACACCAGCTGAGAGCTGAAGCAGGTACTTGGGTATATAGTTACATTGTACTACTTACCTTAATTATTCATTCTTTCACTGTTTAAATTATTTATTGAATGTCGGGATTTGGGGTAGACACCGGTGGTCCTATACTACTGAGATTTATATCTCACACCCTACTCGGGCCACCATTGCACTGGGGTACCTGAGTAGATTCTATTTGGTTGCAGGATTGTGTTGTTTGAATTTACATAGAATATAGGAGAAAAGGATCGAGCAGAAGCTAGGGATGCTTGAGGAGACTGCCCTCAGGGCTTAGATTCATTGTTTATTTATTTTTGTAATGGAAAATTTAGAATGCTATTTTTTTAACTGTTTTATGTTTTTGTATCATTAGCATGTCATGCATGCATCTGATATATAATTTATGTTGGCCATTTGTTTGTACAAGATTTATAAAATCTACCTTCCACTGCTTTATCATTTATTAGACTACTTCCACTATTTATTTCCATTGTTTGTTATTTACTTTGATATACCACTGTGCAACTCTGATAAGAGGGTATAGTCTCCCCACTGACTATCCTTAGACCCTTGCTGCTAGTCAGAAGCCTTTGGCATACGAGGAGACACGCTTGTGGTCATGTGGTGACCGATCTGACCACTGGTTTAGTGGTGAGCCTATTTGGGACGTTACACATGCCATGCGAGAATCATAAAAAATCAATACTAAAAGAATAAATTAAAACAAATCCTTAAAAACCATCCCCAACTAGTTTTGAGTTTGGCCTGATCCCATTATCCAACTCTAAAAAAAGAATCCATTCCATAAGTAACAACGTCAGACCTCACTTGAAACTTGTATCAATGAAAAGTAATGGTTTCTAATTAGGTACAAAAGTTTGATGGAATCCCAAGAAAGGTTGGTGTAAAACTTAGTAAGTCCCCACCAATCACATCCCTAGGTAAAAATAGTCTATATAATGTGTATAAAGTAATGCTCAAGCTAAATAGTTACAATTATAAGCATTAAATTTTTTCTAATGAAATACATAAAAAACACCAAATCTAGGATGACCCATGAATGAGACCTACCTCTTTGTATAGTACTAGTGTGTCTCTGAGTAGGTTGTGATGACTGTGTCAACCCACATCCCTCCATAGATAATATACCCATTCATAGAAAACAATCCACACTCAGGGGAAATATACCCATCCTCAAGTCCAAACCAAGTCTACCCAGGGGTTGGATTCACCCTAGGTTTAATGAGGATAAATGAAATCTACTCGGGGGTTGAGTTCACCCCCAGGTCCATCAAGCACAACCATGTCCACCTGGGGTATGAGTTCACCCAGGATTTAATGAGCTCAACTGAGAGAAAATTTTATTTACTTTTAAATTATAATGTAAATACCTCATCATTACCATAAAAAATATGTCTCAACAAATCATCATTACCATAACTCAAGGAAATTATTACAGGGAATATGGTATTATTTAATACTTCCATTCTGAAACAATTCTAATTACCATTACTTAAAATGATTTTGAAAACTATTTCCAATATCAAGGAAAAAATACCATTTTCTGATAACATTACAAAATACCATTTCCAAATACCAATTTTTTAAAATACCAAACACATCTCATCAATTCCATTTCATATTCTCATTTAAAAACCAACTAATTTACCATTTTAAAAAATACCATTTCAATGTTCTATTTTCAAGATTTCCATCTTTGATATGTAATCCCATTTAGCCATATAAATTTAAAATTATATTTACCACATCAATGATTGTGAAATTACATTTCACAACCATCAATTAAATTCAAAATTCTCAATAATTTAAAAGGAAAGTATTACCATTTAATTTTCCAATTTCCAAGGTCAAGTTATTAGTAAGACATTCTTTTTTGGAATCTCTTTATAAGGTTAAAAAATTCTGAAGGGAATTTAAATGAGGAAAATAATAATTAAAATATTTAATAAATTTTATGATCATAATGTAGAAAACTGGAGAGACTTACAAAATAAAATTTGAAACACAAAGCATGACAATGGGAAAATTTAGGGACCAACTACCTTTATTTTATTATTTTGAACTATTTTACAAAGTCTAAAAGTATCTGCCAAGTCCCATCGAGGCTAGCATTACCAACCAGATATAAAATGATCTCACAACACCAGAACCATATCCAATATCTTTCAAAAAACCAGTGGCATACCCCTAAGTATATTTATGGCTAAATATATAACAAAAAATTCCAAGAAATTCCCTAAACTATTGTAAATTTTGGTTCCCTAGACAACGTGAACAATACATTTTGATTGCCATATCATGTATACACTGAATAGTTCCTAATGTATTCTCACCATAATAATGTTGATATTTATGCATCCATTATTTACATGGTAATTTCCATAGATTATTTTTCATGCCAATATGTTTAGTAGTTCTCAAATATAATGAGAAATTTGAGATACTATGATAGTGATCTTAAATATAGGTCCAATGGTCTAAATACATCATACCGACTAGACACAGATGATGTATGAATATCAGATATCAAGGGATAATAACAATTAAAACTTTTTATCATCAATTTCTCACTTGGTTATCTTGATTGGTGGAGATTATGAGGACTGATCAGCCAATAAGAACACCACATGGTTTGGGTGTCATTGGTTGTTCCTACTATTAGCATGTGTATTGGTATATTTTCTCGAGATCATTATAAATGTATAAAATTTAATCATGTAATTTTATTCAAGACTAAAACCATGAAATTTATGTCATGGTGAATTATCTTATGATGGTTGCGTTATTAGTGGTATGAAATTGGTTGATTGGTCAAGATTTGATTTATCGATTTTCAAAGGAAGAGATATCTTAATCCCAGTTGACCAGGATGATATTACCTTTATAAAATATTTATCCATGGTGATTATAAGTAATTCTATCTAGTAAGGTCACATATAAATAAAGTGAGAAAGGATAATGAAACAAAGTGTTCATCCCCTCTTTAATAGATATCATGTGAAAAAGATATTATATTGCACAACACGTGTTCATAGGAGGTTATTATTGATATGAGTATAACTTATCTCCTTAGGGGTCTTGATGAGTTCTAGAATTCACTCCTATTTTATTAGTATCATCACCTCCATCAAGATAAAGACCTAGAGGGCCACACACAAAGCATATTCATAAGCTTGGACAATTATATTGAATTAATGTTTTAAGAAATTATGGGCCCCATGGAGGGGAAGAGTAATGCTTGAGTTTAAATGATTGAAAAATAAATAAATAAATTAAATATTATTCAAGTTTAAAATAATAACCATTGAATTTATTTACTTATTATATTCATAAGTTATTTAGATAATATATTGAAAAAACATTTTTTGAATGAATAATAAATATTTAATATTAGAGGTTAGTTAAATATTTATGTGGTAGAAACAAGTCATGTTAATAACTCATATTCTGTCACATAAAATTATTTTAGTGTTACAAGTATGTGATAATTTATTTATGACCATTACGACATGTACTATAGGTTATAAGTATTTTTTGGATTATATTTATAAGGTTAAACTTATTAATAGTGTCAAGGACTGGATCTTTCTAGCCCATCCCCTTATATTTCTATGACACCTATGGTGATTGGAGGAGGACTAGCATAGGTTTAGTAGAGTTTGGGAGATAAAATCAAGTTGCAGAATAATTTAATGACATGAGATGGAATCTCACATCTGAAATAGGAATTTATATCCATAGAAGGGTCATTCATAGGGTGTGATATTAGACATGAATCATGTCTTCATGATGTGGATAGGAGGAGGACTGGATTTGATAAATCTATCCCCCTAAAAATCCCTTTGTGAACATGATGTTCATGTTATGAAATGATCTAGGTTTATTGAATTGAGGTGATGTGTTTTTGGCGAGTATTAAAAATCAATCCATTTACGACACAAATGACCCATTTACACCATGAATTATATTTGACAATGTGCCTATAATTCTAATAATGCCCTTGGTTTTTATAAAAGTCCATAAAATTCTCCCAAACCCTAGGTGACTATAGAATTTATCTCAATTCATTTTTAATACCTTTATAAAGGGGTTGATCATTAGATTATCAAATTCGATATATGGTGATCTGTGGTGTGTTTTACCTCTTTCTCTTATGGACCATTAATGGATTAATATTTTTTTACCACCATTCTATCTTACAATTCTATGATGGATGTTCTATTTTTTTCTCATGGGGTTCCTTTATTATATTCTGTCATGATGTCCTTGGAGTGTTGTCATTTCCTTATAGGAGAGGTGATCAGAGATTTGGGTTGTTGTTCCATTCTCTTTTTTGGAATGTTAAAAGCCTTATGTTAGGGGATTCGTTACTTCTCCTTGTTTTCATGTGCAATCATAAATTTATTATTCTTTATCTCATTAGGTGACTATTAATTTAATTATAATATATTATTAAATCAGGTTAATGAATGAAATGGTTTGTGGATTTTAGAGATCACATATTTTTACACCTTTATAATGATTTTCCTCTTGTTTTGTTAGATAGTGTGCTATATATGTTTATGATTTGTTATAATGTTTTTTATGATGGGATTTAACATGTTTCTTTGAAGAAAATGGATAAAGAACATGAATTCAGTAATGATGTTGGATAAAGAACATGAAGATGAATGTTTTGTTGGTGTAAATGATTAATGAATGTTAAATGAAATATTATTCCTTAAAGTATAATGAAACATGATGTTATATGGATTCCCTCATTTTTATTACATAACTTTTCATTACATTTTACATACAGAGGATCTTTAAAGTCTAGTGTCTTGAAAATCAGGAACAAAATACATGGAAACAACATAAAACATTATTCCAATACACTTTTAAGGCTTCAACATATATTTATCCTTAGTAAAATTACTGCATCTCATAACCTGGAGACATACATCAAAGGAAAGGGTGAGCATAAGGCCCAGTAATGGTAAATAAGGGAATCCGTTTACTTATGATATCAATAAGAACTTGATAAAAATAAAACATAAAGACATGAGAAATGGAAGTATAGACATATCATAATGAAAATAATTTGAATCATAACTTGAATATGTGGCTACAACATTCAATTTAGTCATTCATGAACATATCACCAAGTTTCATCCCCAAGGTGTCATAAAAATTACCAAGGTTATTCACTAAGGTATCGTGAAACTTGTCTTCTCTAGAGATTAAATTCTTTTCCCAATGAATTGGAGGACTATCAGGGCACACCATTAATATGTCATTATTTTCATGTGATCCACATAGATCATAATCAAACATTTCATAAATAACCCATATAGAATAAAATAAATGGGTTTCATTTAAAATCATGGCGTTTTAAAAGTGCTTAAAAATAAGATCATTATGTCATTTATAACCCATAGAAAGGGAGTGAGGGTTATATGTATGTTAATCCCAGAATAAAATATATTAATTTTTGTGTATTTATGAACACCCATATAAATTAAATAGGTCTGGGTATTCACATAAATAAACTATAGAATTTCATGAGAGAAAGAGAAAAATTTTGAGATGAAAATTCTACCACATAATGACTATATAACATGGTTTTAGAAAACATTGAAAAGAGAGGGGACAAGGGTCACCCACTCATAAACAAATCATAATATTTTATGGGTACATAATAAAAATAAATAAGATCATTTTATGAATATTTGAAGGAAATACCATATGAAAATGAAACTCAAAGTAAAAGTGAAGATGCAATTTCTTTTATGAAAATTCGGTAGCCTAACAGCGTCACTTAAAAATTCAAAAAATCATTTCATGAGATCGAAAAGGGTCTCTCATAAATTGAACATTAAATGGAAAATAATAATGATATATAATAACATACCCCCACTATAGCAACTTGGGTTTTGGACCTGTCAGACTTTGGAATATTCCTACAAATGATTCCAGAGCTAGGCATGAAGACGGCGTGCGATTCCGAGGCCCAGTGTGACCAGAATAAATTTTATAAAAATAATAAGTATTTTTATACTATGAAAATTTAGGGGGTATGTTTTCTCCTAAATGGTATCTTGGATCATAAATCCTAGGGCACCGTTGCGTCCGGAGCGTGCGGTTTACCCTAGGCGGGGTGTAAACTTTGCTGGCGCAAGCCTGCTGTGGAAAAAGCCACCAGGGGCATTTTCGTAAATAAATGGAAAAGTTTATTTATGATGGTCGGCCTGAATAACGCCTGAACGGAGTCTTAGATCGATATTTGGAGTGCTCTGTTGTGTTTAGAAAGCCACGGTTACCCTAGGGGTGTCCTAAAATTTGTCTGCATCGAGCGCGGGGACGGAGGTGAGTTGGGAGCCGAACAGTTGGATGAAGAGGATTTAATTAAAACAAAAATTAATTAAATACCCTTCCCTCCACTTTGATACGCATTCTAGGAGGAATCCACCACCAAGAGTTCCTCCCTTCCTCCTCGAAGAATAATTCGGAGGCTGAATTGTCGAAACAAGGTGCTGTCGGACTCTGATCTTGACGGCGGATGCTCCTGGGTCCTACAGCAGCAGCAGCGGAGCGTGAAAAGATTCAGTGGTCCACCAAAAGGTAGACAGTTTGAGTTTTAAAATCATGGATCCCATTTATTCGTTTATTTTATTCAAGTTGTCATAAGGTTTGTGTAGTTTAGGTCACGAGGTTTCCAAAACATTTTTCGGATATGAATTTGGAGCACCAGGGTGCTTCGGGTGGCTCCCAGAAGTTTTCCGGCTGAAAACCTGGTTTCTGGTAGCAGAAATGGTGGATTCCGGCAAGGGCAGCGGTGGCACGATGGCGGCGCAACATTTTCCAACTCTGGTGAGGCGGTTTCCGGCGGCAGCCCGACGGTTTCCAGTGAGGCAAGTGGTGGTCCGACCAAGATTTTCCGGGGGTTCTTTAAACCCACGTAACTCGCAAACCGTAACTCATATTTTCGAGCCGTTTGTAGTGACGCATTCCTTGTGTCGAGGAAAACCTTTTGAAATCACTTTGAAATTTTTTTGAGTCGGTTTTTTGGATCGGGGCCATGAAACGTTGAATGATAATAATATTTTATTATTTTCAACTTCGATCCGCTATAATTCCTGCACGGAGTGTCCAAATGACGTGCCGTCAGTGGTGTTGAGACCCTAATGGTATTATGGACTTTTCAAGATAGTTTCTGGGTGTTGGCACTGAGAATAGGGTGTGGGCTCCATGAGGCTGGTTTTGGGCGTTTATGGAGAAACGTGACTTTTCCACCGGGTGTCCATTTTGGACAAACGAGTAGTCGATCCCGTGTGTTTTTCTGAGAGGATCGCAATGGTTCGATGTACTTGACATATTTTGGGAGCGTGGTGTGGGCCCCACCCGGACTGGCTTCGGTGAATAGTACTTTTTTTTATCGTGTGTCTGTTTGGGACGATCGAGTAGTTGATCCCATGTGTTTTCCAAGGGGATCGCAGTGGTATGATCCGCTTGATGAGTTTCGGGATCATAGTGTGGGACCCACATGGGATAGCTATGGTGAATAGTACATTTTTCACCGGTTGTCCTTTTAGAGTGAGTAAACAGCCTGTCCTGCGTGTTTTTCTGTGAAGAATGTGATGGTGGCCTCATATCGGCCTAAGAGGTGCGCAGTGTGGCAATGTTGCGGGTCGCTTGGGTTAGCGATGATTGGACCAGCAGTGGTTGAGGGTACTCCCTTGGTTTGTTCCTATGAGAGTTCGCACGACATCACAACCTTTTTATAGGTTTGGGATCCTCTCGATGGAATGTTTAATCAGTTAGATTTGTGGCATCTTTCTGGTGGGCCCGGAGTGGGATCCTCTAGCATCGTTTCCCTAGATTAGGTTCTTGGTATCATTGTGACCGCTTATCCATGGGCGGCGATCCCCTATCTAGGAGGTTAACTCCGTAGGGTTTGTGGCATCATCAGGAATATGATCCCCTATGTAGTGGGCCGTGCTCAGAAGGGTTGTGGCATCATCAGGTATACGATCCCCTACTCATCATGAGGATTATAGTAGGGTTGCAGTATCATTGGTTAGACGATCCCCTACTCAGCATGTGGTGTTGGTAGGGTTATGGTATCATCAGTTTGATCCCCTATAGCATGAGATGTACCTGATAGGGTTTCAGTATCGTTGTGACCGTCATGACATGGGTGACGATCCTCTATCTGCTTGTCGTGTTTCTGTTGAGTGCCAGATCGTGTTGTGGTATCCCCCAGCAGATACTGAGAGTGATCCACTATCTGTGAGATCTACGAATGCCATATCTAGTTGTGGTATAACCCAGCGGATCCTAGGAGTGATCCCCTATCTGTGAGATCGACGAATTCCTGATCGGGTTGTGGTATCCCCCAGCGGAACCTGGGAGTGATCCACTATCTGTGAGATCTTCGTATACTGGTGTGGGTTCTGGTATCCCCTAGCGGACCCTAGGAGCGATCCCCTATCTAAGGATTTTGGTGCTTATGTTGTTTCAGTGAGGTTTCCTCAGTGACGATATCCGACGAGCGTGATCTCTCGGGTTCTCTTCTAAGATGTTTGTGTGGAACCAGATAGAGTGTATCTCTCGAAAAAGCGTCATATGGGATGAAACTGATCATGGAGTGTGCTCTCCTGGTTGTGAATCATTAATGGTGATGAGGTCGGTAGCTCATGTGACTTGGTGCGTGAGTTGAGTATATATAGATGATAATGGTGTATATATGGGTATACACATGGTTTGAGCTGACTAGTTGTGTTTAGCCGAGGATGGTCACGAGATGGAGTTTCGCTCTCATCTGGGTTCCCTCTGGATAGGATGAGCGGACTATTGCCTTTCAGTTTCCCTCTTTTGTTTTAGGTTTTGGGGGGCCTAATGAGTATTTTTATACTCAACCCTGCACATGATTTTCCCACACATGTTGTGTCTTCTGCAGATCAAAGGCCTTTCGACAGAGTCCTAGGAGGACCTGGGGCAGGCAGAGCTTAGTGAGCGAGACTGACTGTGGTGTTTACCAGAGCTATACTGAGGAGCTACCAGCGGGTGCATTTGGCAGTGATTCCCTCCTTCTGAGCAGGTTGGACACTTTTGTAGTTTTATTTTGGTGGGCCCTGTTTTTCCCTTTTTTACTCTTACTGTACTCTGGTTGTGGGTTAGATGTATGCATTCATTTCTTTCCAGTTTGTGTATATATCTCTACACTGTTGCATGGAGGTGTATGTTGGTGTGTGTGTGTACAGGTACCTTAGGCTAATGCCTCCCATGTGTGTGATAGCATACTCGGCATTGGTCGCTAGCCCCTGGCCTATTGGAGGCAAGCATAAGGAGTCACGGCTTGAGCCCCATTGGGTCGGGTCGTGACATAGTGGTATCATAGTAGGTTCCACCTTTGGGATCTTAGAGCATAGCTGGTCTAGCTGTGAGTTTGGTTTGGGTTGCATTGCGGTAGTGTCAAGAGGTTTCGAGTTCGGCTTTAAGGCTAGGGACTCCAGTGTTGGTGTGATGGCCGACATATCCATTAACTAGGACTCTGATAACCTGCCTTTCGACTTGGGATGTTTGGACACTAGTCGCAGGGAAATAATGGTACATGCATCATCTTGGACTGGGTTTTGGGTTTCCCTTGTTCTTCTTGAGTCATCTCCCCAGATAAACTCTTTGACCATTGTGTGTCTTGATTGCATTTCAGAGTGCCTCCATGACGACCGCCCGTAGGGGTTCCGCAGCGTGTTTGTGCTGATAATCTGCCCCAAGTAGAGGCCTTGGGGAAGAGTACAAGTTTTGAGGCTGGACCTCCAAGTGGTCCGGCCGAGGGGCCACCACCTGTCGAGCAGCTGGTTGTGCTGGCAGAGTAGGATGAGGTTGCGCGCAGGAAAAGTGCGCTATGCGAGTTCTAAAGGCAGTGACCTCTAAGGTTCCGGGGTGATCCAAACCCTGAGGCAGCCGATGACTGGCTCGAAGCAGTCACTCGAGTTTTTCTCCTGGTGAGGACACCTCCTGATCAGATGGTGGTCCTAGTGGCGAGCCTTCTACATGGTTCAGCCGGGCGATGGTGGAGTTTGGTGACGTAGTCCCACGATGAGAAGACACTCACATAGGTAGAGTTTGAGCGGCTCTTTAGGAAAGATTTATATCCAATGGCGCTGAGGTCAGTGTGGGTCCAGGAGTTATGCAGCTTCAACATGAGGACATGACTGTGTCGAAGTACTCAGTGAGGTTTACAGACTTGTCTCACTACTCCCTGGATATGTCTCCGGACCCATTATTTAGGGCTTGGACCTTTGAGCAAGGCCTATGCAGAGACATTTGGGAAGGTGTGGTTTCCTTGTGTCTACCCACATATGCTGGAGTGATGGAGTGAGCCTTGGCGGTGGAGAGATTTCTAGTGGAGCAAATTCAACTCATCCGTGTTGGGCGTGTGGCAGGTGAGATGATGGCAACTGGTAGTCGGCGACAGGCGCAAGGCGATGGACATGGCCGACGTTTCAGGAGGTGACCCCAGGATAGAGGATCTGAGTCTCAGGGATCACAGGGCTCACATGCCAGTTTTGGTCAGCCACATGAGAGGCAGTGTTACACTAGTGACGGTCGGGGACATCTTGCTAGAGATTGTCCAACCCGTCATGCTGCTGAGAGGGATCTGGTCGACAGACCGCCTTGGCCGATGTAGCATCTCGATCAAGGTGGTCTACAGGGCGGCAGACGTGGCGACGGAGCTGGTGCAGCAGCCGAAGGTGGTAGGCGGTATCAATTTCCACCACCCCCACCCCTAGGTGGTCCACACTAAGATCAGGGAGCTGGGGGATGAGGGAGAGGTCAACTGCATTCCCTAGAGGCTGTTGACTCATAGGAACTATGGTTGGATAGAGGTACACCTTGTGTCCATTCAACTTTCTACAGTAGTTTTGATAAACACTGTTTAGCGGTACTCTTCCCTTTCTGTTGCTTGCTCGAGTTTTGTTCAGGGCGTTGGTAAGACCTTGTGTGTGTGTTGTTCGGTGTGCTTTGAATGCGTGAGGAAGATGGATCCTTCCCCCACCAAGACATGTTTTTGTGACGCAATTAAAACTGTGTGGGTGAGTCAGTGCTGCCTAAAGCAGATAGTGTTTCGGTGTGGTGGATGAGTCCCCCTAATTTATGTGTTCGGGCATGGGTGTTTGTTGGGGTAAATCACTAGTGTAGGAGACCCAGTTGAGAGTCCAGTTGCTTTCCTTGTGCTTATGGATTTTTAGGGACGAAAAGTTCTAAGGTGGGCAGGATGTAATGACTTGGGTTTTGGACCTGTCAGACTTTGGAATATTCCTATGAATGATTCCAGAGCTAGGCGCGAAGGCGGCCTGTGATTCTGAGGCCCGATGTGCCTGAAATAAATTTTTAAAAATAATACGTATTTTTATACTATGCACATGGAGGGGGTATGTTTTCTCATAAAAAGTAGCTCGGAACAGGAATATGAGGGCACAGTTGCGTCCGGAGCATGCCGTTTACCCTAGGCGGGGTGTAAACTTTGCTGCCACGAGACTGCTGTGGAAAAAGACACCAAGGGAATTTTCATTAATAAATGGAGAAGTTTATTTATTAGGGTCGTCTTGAACAACTCCTGAAAGGAGTCACATATTGAGATTCTGAGTTCACTGTTGTTTTCAGAATGCTGTGTTTACCCTAGGAGAGACCCAATCTTTGTCTGCATCGAGTGCATGGACGGAGGCGTGTCGGGAGCCTGACAGTTGGATGGAGAGGATTTAATTAAAACAAAAATTAATTAAATCCCCTCCCCTATCCATTTACGCACACTCCAAGATGAAGAAACCACCAAGATTTCCTCCTCACTTTCTCCTCGACAAAAAATTCAGAGGCCGAATCGTCGAAACAAGGTGCTGTCAGACTTGGATCTTGAAGGCGGATGCTCCTAGGTCGTGCAACAGCAACAACGGACCGTACGAAGCTTCAGCGGTCCGCCAAAAAGGTAGGCGGATTGAGTTTTAAAATACTGGATCCTGTTTATGTGTTTTTTTCTTCAAATTGTCATAAGTTTTTTGTAGTTCGGGTCCCGAGGTTTCTGAAACATTTTTCGGATCTAAATTTGGAGCACAGGGGTGCCCCCGGTGGCTCTCAGAAGTTTTCCAGCAGAAAACCTGGATTCCGGCGGTGGCTATGGCGTATTCTGGCGAGGGAGGCAGTGGCGCGGCAGTTTCCAACTCCGGCGTGGTGGTTTTTGGCTCTAGCGCGGCGGTTTCCGGCTCAGCAACGACGGTTTTCGGCGGCAGCGCGGTGGTTTCCGGCGAGACAGGTGGTGGTCCGACCAGGATTTTCCGGGGGTTCTTTAAACCCCTGTAACTTGCAAACCGTAACTAAGATTAGTGAGCCATTTGTGTCGGTGTATTCCTTGCGTCGAGATGAACCTTTTGAACACACTTTGAAAATTTTGTGAGTTGGATTTTTGGCCCGTGTCCAAGAAACATTGAATGATAATAATATTTTATTATTTTCAACTTCAATCCGCTATAACTCCTGCATGGAGTGTCCAAATGATGTGATGTCATTGGCATTGAGACCCTGATGGTACGACGAACTTTTGAAGATACCTTCTGGGTGTTGGCACCAAGAATAGGGTGTGGTCCCCATGAGGCTGTTTTTGGGCGTTTACTAAGAAACATGACTTTTCCATCGGGTGTCCATTTTGGACGAATGAGTAGTCGATCCCGTGTGTTTTTTTGAGGGGATCACAATGGTTTGATCTACTTGACGTATTTCAGAAGCGTGCTGTGGGTCCCACCTAGGTTGGCTTCAGTTAATAATACTTTTTTTCACCATGTGTCTATTTGGGATGATCGAGTAGTCGATCCCGTGTGTGTTTTCGAGGGGATCACACTTGTATGATCCGCTTGATGAGTTTTGGGATCATATTATGGGCCCCACATGGGATAGCTATGGTGAATAGTACCTTTTTCACCAGTTGTCTGTTTTGAGTGAGTAAATAACCTATCCTGCGTGTTTTTCCGCGAAGACTGTGATGGTATCCTCGGTATCGGCCTAAGTGGTGTGCAATGTGTCGATGTTGTGTGTCACTCGGGTTAGCGAAATTTGGACCAGCAGTGGTTGAGGGTGCTCCCTTGGTTCGTTCCTATGAGGGTTCGCCCGACATCACAACCTTTGTTTAGGTTTGTGATCCTCTCGATGGGATGTTTAATCAGTTAGAGTTGTGGTATCCCTCAAGGGGGACTGGAGGGGGATCATCTAGCATTGTTTACCTATATCGGGTTCTTGGTATCGTTGTGACCGCTTATCCATGGGAAATGATCCCCTATCTAGAAAGTTAACTCCCTAGGGTTTGTGGAATCATCAGGAATATGATTCCCTATGCAGTGGTTTGTGCTTAATAGGGTTGTGGCATCATCAGGTATACGATCCTCTACTTAGCATGAGGATTATAGTAGGGTTGCAATATCGTTGGTTAGAGAATCCCCTACTCAGCATGTGGTGTTGATAGGGTTTTTGTATCATCAGTTCAATCCCCTACAACGCGAGATGTACCTGATAGGGATTTGGTATCGTCGTGACCGTCGTGACACGGGTGACGATCCTCTATTTGTGTGTCATGTTTCTGTCGAGCTCCAGATCAGGTTGTGGTATCCCCCAGCGGATCCTGGGAGTGATCCCCTATCCGTGAGATCTATGAATGCAGGATTGGGTTGTGGTATCCCCTAGCAGATCCTGGGAGTGATCCCCTATCTGTGAGATCTACGAATTCCAGATCAGGTTGTGGTATCCACCAGTGGAACCTGGGAGTGATCCACTATCTGTGAGATCTTCATATAC
The DNA here is from genome assembly GCA_963277665.1 of Viscum album. Lineage (NCBI taxonomy): Eukaryota > Viridiplantae > Streptophyta > Magnoliopsida > Santalales > Viscaceae > Viscum > Viscum album. Next base: position 946,068,455 of record OY728129.1, read on the forward strand.
CAGTGTGAGTTCTTGTATCCCCTACAGGACCCTTGGAGCGATCCCCTATCTGAGGAGTTTGGTGTTTATGTTGTTTTAGCGAGGTTTCATCAGTGAGGATATCCGATGATCGTGATCTCTCAGGTGAGCATCTGAGATGTTTGTGTGGAACCTGATGGAGGGTGTCTCTCGAACGAGTGTCATCTGGGATGATAGTGATCGTGGAGTGTGCTCTCCTGGTTGTGAATCATTACTGGTGATGAGGTAGGTACCTCATGTGGCTTGGTTCATGAGCTGAGTATATTTGTATGTTCATGGTGTATGTTTTGGTATACACCTGGTTTGAGCTGACTAGTTGTGTTTAAACGAGGATGGTCATGAGATGGAGTTTCTCTCTCATCTGGGTTCCCTCTTGATGGGATGAGTGGACTGTTGTCTTTCAGTTTCTCTCTTTTTATTTGGGTTTTTGTGGTGCCTAATGTGTATTTTTATACTCACACCTGCACGAGCTTTTCCCACACATGTTGTGTCTTGTGCAGACAACATGCCTTTCGACAGAGTCCTAGGAGGACCCGAAGTAGGCGGAGCTTAGTGAGTGAGATTGACTAGGGTGTTTACCAGAGCTGTGCTGAGGAGCTACCAGCGGGTGCATTTGGAAGAGTTTCCCTCCTTCTTAGCAGGTTGGATGATTTTGTAGTTTTCTTTTGGTGGTCCCTATTTTTTCATTTTGTACTCTTGCTATACTCTGGTTTTGGGTTAGATGTATGCATTCATTTCTTTCCAGTTTGTGTACATATATCTGCACCGTTGCATGGAGGTGTATGTGGGTGTGTGTGTGTACAGGTACCTTAGGCTAATGCCTCCCATGTGTGTGATAGCATACTCAACGCTGGTCTCCAGCCCCTGGCCTATTGGAGGCGGGCTTAGGGAGTCACGGTTCGAGCCCCGTTGGGCAGGGTTGTGACATAGTGGTATCCACGGAGGTTCCACCTTTGGGATCTCAGAGCATAGATGGTCTAGTTGTGAGTTTGGTTTGGGTTGCATAACGGTAGTGATAAGATGTTTCGAGTTCAGATTTTAGGCCAGAGACTCTAGTGTTGGTATGGTGGCTGATGTATCCATTCACTAGGACTCTGATAACCTGCCTTTCGACTCGGGACGTTTGGACACTAGTCGTAGGGACATAATGGTACATGCATCATCTAGGACTGGGTTTTGGGTTTCCCTTGTTCTTCTTGAGTCAGCTCCCCAGATAAACTCTTTGACCATTGTGTGTCTTGATTGAATTTCATAGTGCCTCCATGATGACCACCATCAGGGGTTCTGCAGCGTGGTTGTGATGACAATATTCCCTGAGAAGAGGCCTTGGATAAGGGTGCAGGTTTTGAGGCTGGACCGCCAGGCAGTCCGCCTAAGGGGACACCACCTGTCGAGTAGCTGGTTGTGCCGGCAGGGCAGGATGAGGTTGCGTGTAGGCTGAGTTCGCTGTGCGAGTTATAGAGCAGCGACCTCTGAGGTTCCAGGGTGATCCATACCCTCAGGCAGCCGATGACTGGCTCAAAATAGTCACCCGAGTTTTTCGCCTGGTGAGGACATCTCCAGATCAAATAGTGGTCCTAGTGGTGAGCCTTCTGCATGGTTCGGCCAGGCGATGGTGGAGTTTAGTGATGCAGTCCCACGATGAGGAGACGCTCACGTGGGTAGAGTTTGAGCGGCTCTTCAGGTAAGAGTTCTATCTAGTGACGCTGAGGTCAGTGCAGGTCCAGGAGCTTCTGTAGCTTCGATAGGATGGCATGACTATGTCGGAGTACTCAGTGAGGTTTACAGACCAGTCATTCTACTCCCTAGATATGGCTCGGGACCCGTTATTTAGGGCTCATACCTTCGATCAGGGCCTATGCAGAGACATCCGGGCAGGTGTGGTTTCCTTGGGTCTTCCCACCTATGCTGGAGTGCTAGAGTGAGCCTTGGCATTGGAGATCTTTCTAGCTAAGCAGATTCAACTCGTCAGTGTTGGGCGTGTGGCAGGTGAGATGAAGACAAATAGTAGCCAGCAACAGGTGCAAGGGGCTGGACGTGGCCGACGTTTCAGGAGGCGACCTCAGGATGGAGAATCTGAGTCTCAGAGATTATAGGGCTCGTAGGCCAGTTTTGGTTAGCCACCGGAGAGGCAGTGTTATTCTTACGACGGTCGGGGACATATTGCTAGAGATTTTCCGACCCGTTGTGCTGCTGAGAGGGATCTGGTCGACAGACCGCCGTGGGAGAGGTAGAATCTCGAGCAAGGAGGTCTGCAGGGTGGCGGACATGGCGACAGAACTGGTGCAGCAGTAGAAGGTGGTAGGTGGTATCATTTTCCACCACCCCCACCCCCAGGTGGTCCATGACAAGCTCAGGGAGCTGGGGGGCGAGGGAGAGGACATCTGCATGCCCTAGAGGCTATTGACCCAGAGGCTCTGTGGATGGATAGAGGTACGCCTTGTGTCCTTTCTACTTTCTGTAGTAGTTTTGATAGACATTGTTTATCGGTACTCTTCCCTTTCCGTTTCTTGATCGAGTTTTGTTTAGGGCGTTGGTAAGACATTGTGTGTGTGTTGTTCAGTGTGCTTTGAATGCGTGAGGAAGATGGATCCTTCCCCCACTGAGACACGTTTTTGTGATTCAATTAAAACTGTGAGGGCGAGTCAGTGCTTCCTAAAGCGGATAGTGTTGAGGTGTGGTGGATGAGTCCCCATAACTTATGTGTTCAGGCTTGGGTGTTTGTTGGGGAACTCGCTGGAGTGGGTGACCCAATTGAGAGTCCAGTTGTTTTCCTTGTGCTTATGGATTTTCGAGGACGAAAATTTATAAGTTGGGGAGGATTTAGTGACTTGAGTTTTGGACCTGTCAGACTTTCGAATATTCCAATGAATGATTCTAGAGATAGGCGCGAAGACGGCGTGCGATTCCGAGACCCGGTGTGCCCAGAATAAATTTTATAAAAATACTAAGTATTTTTATACTATTCACATGGAGGGGGTATGTTTTCTCCTAAACGGTAGCTCGGAACAAGAATCCGAGGGCACAGTTGCTTCCGGAGCATGCTGTTTACCCTAGGCGGGGTGTAAACTTTGCTGGCGCGAGCCTGATGTGGAAAAAGCCACTAGGTGAATTTTCATAAATAAATGGAAAAGTTTATTTATGAGGGTAGGATAAAATAACTCCTAAACGCAGTCTCAGATCGAAATTATGAGTTCTCCGTTGTGTTCAGAACGCCGCGTTGATCCTAGGGGTGACCTAAACTTTGTCTGCATCGATCGCAGGGACGGAGGCGAGTCAGGAGCCGAACAGTTGGATGGAGAGGATTTAATTAAAACAAAAATTAATTAAATCCCCTCCCCTCCCCTTTGATGCGCATGCCGGGAGGAAGCCACCACCAAGAGTTCCTCCTCCCTTACTCCTCGATGAATAATTTGGAGGCCGAATCGTCGAAACAAGGTGTTGTCAGACTCGGATCTTGATGGCGGATGCTCCTGGGTCATGTAGCAGCAGAAACTGAGCGTGCGAAGATTCAGCGGTTCGAAAAAAGGTAGGCGGTTTGAGTTTTAAAATCCAGGATCCCGTTTATGAATTTTTTTCTTTAAATTGTCATAAGGTTTGTGTATTTCTGGTCCCGTGGTTTCCGAAATTTTTTTCAGATCTGAATTTGGAGCACCGGGGTGCTCCCAGGGGATCCCAGAAGTTTTTCGGTGGAAGATCCGGATTCCGGCAGTGGCTATGGTGGATTCTGGCGAGGGCGGCGGCGGCGCGGAAATTTCCGATTCCGGCGCGGCAGTTTTCGGCGGCGGCGTGGTGGTTTTCGGCGAGGCAGGTGGTGGTCCGATTAGGATTTTACAGGGCTTCTTTAAACCCCAATAACTCGCAAACTGTAACTCTGATTTGCGAGCCATTTGTGGTGACATGTTTCTTGTGTCGAGACGAAACTTTTGAACTCACTTTTAGAATTTTTTGAGTCGATTTTTTGGCCCGGGGCCATGAAACATTGAATGATAATAATATTTTATTATTTTCAACTTCGATCCGCTTTAACTCTTGCACGGAGTGTCCAAATGACGTGCCATCAATGGCGTTGAGACCCTGATGGTATGATGGACTTTTTAAGATAGTTTTTTTGTGTTGGCACTGAGAACAGGCTGTTGGCCCCATGAGGCTAGTTTTGGGCGTTTATGGAGAAATGCGACTTTTCCACCAGGTGTTCGTTTTGGACGAATGAGTAGTCGATCCCGTGTGTTTTTCCGAGGGGATCACAATGGTTCGATCTGCTTGACGTATTTTTGGAATGTGTTATGGGCCCCACCTGGGCTGGCTTTGGTAAATAGTACTTTTTTTCACTGTGTGTCTATTTGGGATGATCGAGTAGTTGATCCTGTGTGTTTTTCCAAGTGGATCGCAGTGGTATGATCCGCTTGAGGAGTTTCGGGATCATAGTGTGGGCCCAACATGGGATAGATATGGTGAATAGTACCTTTTCACTTGTTGTCTGTTTCGAGTGAGTAAACAGCCTATCTTGCATGTTTTTCCATGATGACTATGATAGTGGCCTCGGTATCGTCCTAAGAGGTGCGTAGTGTGGTGATGTTGAAAGTCGCTCAGGTTAGCGATGTTTGGACCAGCATTGGTTGAGGGTACTCACCTGGTTCGTTCCTACGAGGGTTTACATGACATCACAACCTTTGTACAGGTTTGTGATCCTCCTGATGGGATGTTTAATCGGTTAGAGTTGTGGCATCCCTCTGGTGGGCCCAGAGTGGGATCCTCTAGCATCGTTTCCCTAGATCAGGTTCTTGGTATCGTTGGGACCACTTATCCATGGACGGTGATCCCCTATCTAGTAGGTTAACTCTGTAGGGTTTGTGGCATCATCAGGAATATGATACCCTATGCAGTGGTCCGTGCTCAGTTGGGTTGTGGCATCATCAGGTATACGACCCCCTACTATGCATGAGGATTATAGTAGGTTTAGGTATCGTTAGTTAGATGATCCCTTACTCAGCGCGTGGTGTTGGTAGGGTTGTGGTATCATCAGTTCGATCCCCTATAGCGTGAGATGTACCTGATAGGGTTTCGGTGTCATCGTGACCATCGTGACATGGGTGATGATCCTCTATCTGCGTGTTGTGTTTCTGTCGAGCGCCAGATCAGGTTGTGGTATCCCCCAACAGATCCTGGCAGTGATCCCCTATTTGTGAGATCTACGAATGCCAGATCGGGTTGTGGAATCCCCCATCGGATCCTGGGAGTGATCCCCTATCTGTGAGATCTAAAAATGCCAGATCGGGTTGTGGTATCCTCAAGAGGAACCTGGGAGTGATCCCCTATCTGTGAGATCTTCGTATACCAGTGTGGGTTCTGGTATCCTCTAGTGGACCCTAGGAGCGATCCCCTATCTGAGGAGTTTGGTGTTTATGTTGTTTCAATGAGGTTTCCTCAGTGACAATATCCGATGAGCGTGATCTCTCGGGTGAGTATCTGAGATGTTTGTGTGGAACCTGATGGAGTGTATCTCTCAAATGAGTGTCATCTGGGATGACAGTGATCATGGAGTGTGCTATCCTGGTTGTGAATCGTTCATGGTGATGAGGTTTGTACCTCATGTGGCTTGGTGCGTGAGATGAGTATATCTGGATGTTCAGGGTGTATGTATGGGTATACACTTGGTTTGAGCTAACTAGTTGTGTTTAACCGAGGATGGTCACGAGATGGAGTTTCTCCCTCATCTGGGTTCCCTCTGGATGGGATGAGCGGACTGTTGCCTTTCAGTTGCTTTCTTTTGTTTTGGGTTTTTGGGGGTGCCTACTGAGTATTTTTATACTCACCCCAGCACGGGATTTTCCCGCACATGTTGTGTCTTGTGCAGACCACAAGCCTTTTGAAAGAGTCCTAGGAGGACCTGAAGTAGGTGGAGCTTAGTGAGCGAGACTGACTAGGGTGTTTACTGGAGCTGTGCTAAGGAGCTACCAGCGGGTGCATTTGGCAGCGTTTCCTTCCTTCTGAGCATGTTGGATGCTTTTGTAGTTTTCTTTTGGTGGGCCCTATTTTTCCCTTTTGTACTCATGAAGTACTCTGGTTGTGGGTTAGATGTATGCATGCATTTCTTTCCTGTTTGTGTATATATCTCTGCACTGTTGCATGGAGGTGTATGTGGGTGTGTGTGTGTACAAGTACCTTAGGCTAATGCCTCCCTTGTGTGTGATAGCATACTCGACATTGGTCTCGATCCCCTGGCCTATTGGAGGTGGGCTTAGGGAGTCACGACTTGAGCCCCATTGGGTCGAGTCGTGACACCCACATAATAAAATGAAAACTAGAATACATAACATAAAAGAAGTCATGACTTAAAAGAGGAGGGTGAAAGGTTCCCTTACCTAGAAGAGTAACTTCGAAAGCTTGAAGGTCGGGACCTTGGGAGGCTTGAGGGAACCTTGGGAGGAATCCTTGGGAAGTATAAAGACTAGAACTTCGTTGAGGAGGATTTTGGAATGAAATTATTGAGGGAATGTCTTGGTATTTATATCAAAAAGGAGGGAATATTTAATTAAATTCCAAGGGACACCTCATCAGTGGTATTTGAAAAACCATAGGCTTTCCCAAGGTATTTTACCATGGTATTGGCCACTTGGGACACCTCATAACATATATTACTATTCAAAAGTCGACCAGATTTATTACATCATGATTACATCATCAATGATGTCATTAAACACTCGAAAATCAAAACTGTATTTTTACTATTCACTGAAAAATCAATGTTTCAGAAAAATACCAAAAATTAACTCTAACCTAATATTGATTCTATGAATTCAAAATTGAACTCCATTTTATGAAATTAATTTTCTAAATATTTTTAATTTAATTTTTAAATAAAATAATTATTTATTCCAAAAAATACAACTTTAAAACTATAACACATTTTGTAACACCTTAAGAATGTAATCAAGGTCCTAGAAAGTTATCATATAACCATAATACAATAAAGTAATAGTATATGATTTTATTTTATGAAAATTAATTTCCATTTTAAATTATTAAATGAATTATAAAATTATAAATAAAATATTTATGACATACAAAAATACCAAAACTTATACTATGATCATTTTTTTCACTTTTAAGATGTCTAAAATGTATTTATACATTAATGGGTGAACTTTCTATTTTTTTGGTCGATTTACTATTCATTACTATTCATTAATATTCAAATGAATATGTTACTATTCATACATTACTGTTCACTAAAAATTAAGTTGATCTTATTAGACTCTAATTTTTTTACTGAACACAACTTTAAAATACCATTTTTTGAAATAAATTCACATTATTAATTATTTAAATAATACAAAAAATATTTAAAAAAACCCCTTTTTTCCAAAATTCATCAATAATATAGAACTTCTATAAATACATCCTATATTTATTTAGACATTTGAAATTCACAAATTTTACCATAATAAGAAGTAAAAATTTTATTTATACAAAAGGATTACAGAAAAGTAACCAAGGCTTCGTTACATAGCTCCTTATAACACCTACATAAGACCTAAGTGTAAGGTGTGCCATGGTGATAGAATCTTGGGGTGGCTCAGACATCATTGCCCTGGTGGTGAATTCTAATAGCTTGAACTTCTCCCTTAGGAGATTCTATTCAAGCTTCACAAGTTGAAGTTCGGCTTGGGCTTGGTCTAGAGCAAAGCCCAATGATGCTACCTCCTTCCCAAGCTCCGACAGATGGGCTGCATATGGCCCAAGTCTACTAGATGATTCCATTGACTCTTCTTTATGTATTAATTAACCAAGATCATTTGAATTTATAAATAATAATTGTAACGTTAAGAGTTTAGTTTCCAATGGTTATATTGACCAATGATCATATAACAGTCAAAACCCACCGATCTTATTTAATTATACTCACTTCATTAATTAAAGGATATAGTTTTGTTGTGTATAATATTAAATAACACACAAATTTAGGAAACAAATATTATTAAAAATCTCAGATCGTTAAATTCTCCCCCCCTTAAAAAATTTCGTCCCTAAAATTTTATCTTGTACCCTCTGATGAGAAAAGGTGTGGGTACTTTTGTCTCATATACTCCTCTTGTTCCCATGTGGCTTCCTCACAATTGTGGTTCCTCCACAATAACTTAACAAGGAAGGTAGTATTGTTTCATAGAACCTTGTCTCTATGATCCAGGATCTCCACCGATTGCTCCTCATAAGAGAGGTCATGTTCTAGTTGTACCACATTTGGATTTAGTACATGTGAAGGGTCAGATATGTACTTCCTCAAGAGGGATACATGGAAGACATCATGAAATTTTGATAGATTTAGAGGAAGTGCTAGCTGATCGGCCACTGCTCCCATGCGATCAAGGATTTCATAGGGGCCAATGTACCTAGGGATGAGCTTCGCTTTCTTCCCAAATCTCATGAGTCTCTTCCAAGGTGAAATCTGAAGAAAGACTTTTTCACCAACATAGAACTCCAATTCCCTTCGACGGTTGTCGGCATAGATCTTTTTCTGACTCTGAGAAGCCTTAATGTGTTGTTGGATGGAATGGACCTTTTCTATCATCTCTTGCACAAGATCAAGCCCAAGAAGATTTCTCTCACCAGATTTATTCCAACAAGTAGAAGTTCTACATCGGTTACCATATAGAGTTTAATAGGGTTCCATTTGAATGCTTGAGTGGAAGTTGTTGTTGTAAGAGAACTTTACTAAAGGGATATGTTGATCCCATCCACATTTAAATTCCATTGATCATGTTCTTAGAATGTCCTCGAGTGTTTGAATATTCCTTTCAAATTGATCATCAGTTTGGGGGTGATAGGCCGTACGAAAATTCAATTCAATGCTCAGATGATGTGGAAGACTTCTCTAGAATTTTGATGTGAACCTTGGATCACGATCAGATATGATAGAAAGTGGAACTCCATGTAGCCTTACCACTTACTTCACATAAATCCTGACAAGTTGATCAAGATAGAAATCTTATCAAATAGAGATAAAATGGGAAGTCTTGGTGAGACGGTCCACTATAACCCATATCGCATTGTTTCCTTTGGATGTTCTCAAGAGACCAGTGACGAAGTCCATAGTGATATTATCTCACTACCATTTTGTTATGGGAAGTGGTTGTAATAAACCTTTAGGAAGTTATCACTTTGCCTTCACTTGCTGACATACCAGGCACCTTGAAGTGTAGTCAGTAATCTCCCTTTTCATATTATCCCACCAATAATGATCACGAAGTTCCCTATACATTTTTGTGCTTCCAGGATGTATAGAGAAAGTAGTGCTACGAGCTTCATCCATCAGCTCGTTCTTTATTTCTTGAATATATGGAACACATAGTCTTGTATGAAATTTTAGTACACCTTCCTGATCAATATTGAACTCAGGAAACTTTCCATCCTTCATAGCCTAAAAATTCTTTTGTAATAAAGGATATTCTTTCTATGCATTATTTATCTTCTCTAGTAATGATGGTTGAGAAATAATTTGGGTTAGGGTTTATGATGTCCCTTTCCTTATAATTCCCATTTCCATCTTCACTAGGTCATTGATCAAAGGATCTCTTTGAATTCTCATCATGGAAAGAACAACTGGGTCTTTATTTCTTAATGCATCAACGACTTTGTTTGCTCTTTCAGGATGATAATAAATTGAAAAATCAAAGTCTTTAAGAAGTTTCAACCATCTCCTTTTTCTCATGTTCAATTCCTTTTGTGTGAAAATATACTTAAAACTTTGATGGTCTATGTATATATCACATTTATCACCATAAAGATAGTGCCTCCATATCTTCAGAGCAAAAACAACTGAAGCTAGCTCTAGATCATGCATAGGATAGTTCTGTTCACGATTCTTCAACTGTTGATATGCATAAGTAATGAATTTTTCATTTTGAATGAGGATACGCCCAATCCCTTTCAGAGATTCATCGCTAAAAATAACAAATCTTTCTCTACTTGAGGGTAGAGTTAACACTGGTGTAATAACCAATCTCTTATTCAGCTCTTGGAAACTTTCCTCACACTCCACTGTCTAGATGAACTTGACCCCTTTTCGAGTTAACTTGGTTAATGGAATAGAAAGCCATGAATTTTTTTGCACAAACCTCCTATAATATCATACTAGTCCAAGGAAACTTCGAATCTCAATTATTGTTTTAGGATGAGGCCACTCCTCTACAAATTTTGTCTTTGTTGGGTCAAATGTGATTCTATCATTGGTAATAATGTTACCTAAGAAAGCTACTTGTTGTAACCAAAATTCATATTTTCTGAACTTCCCAAAAAGCCTATCCTTCCATAGAATTTTCTAAATAACCCTTAGATGATCTTCATTCTCCTTGAAACTTTTGGAATATATCAGAATATAATCAATAAAAACTACCACAAAGTTATCAAGGTAGTCCTTAAAAAATCTATTCATCAAATTCATAGAAATATCAAGTGCATTAGTCAGTCCAGAGGGCATAACAAAAAACTCATAATGTTCATATCTTTATCGGAAGGTAGTTTTTGGAATTTCTTCATTCTTCACTCTCAATTGATAATAAATAGAACGAAGATCAATCTTATAGAAGAATTGAGCTACACGAAGTTTCTCAAATAAGTCATCAATTATTGGAAGAGGGTGTTTTTTCTTTACTATGATCCCATTTAGTTCTCTATAATCAATGCATAGCCGCATCGATCCATCCTTCTTCTTCACAAAGTGAACAGGTTCTCCCCAAGGAGACACAATCTGTCAGATAGAACCTTTCTCCAAATGATCTTGGAGTTGATTCTTTAATTCCTCCAGCTCCACATTTTCCATACTATACGGGGTCTTTGATATTGAATTGGATCTAGGTACGTGTTCAATGGATAACTCTACCTCTCTTTCTGGGGGAGGTCTAGGTAACTCCTCAGGAAATACATCAACATATTCCTGGATGATGGGGACATTTTCTATCCTCAAACTCTCATTTACTTCTTCTTCTTCACCAATAAACTCCATAAAGAAGGATATATGAGGTTCTTCTAGAGAAATATCAGGTTGAGATATCTCTCCTTACAAGATAACTATAGGTTTTCCATTCAATACTGCTGAGATTTCCTTACTTCAACTTTTGATCTTAGCATTATACTTTGAGAGCCAGTCTGTCCCTAGTATAATGTCGAATTATAGCATGGAAATGACTACTATATTTTTGATAAGATTGTGATCACCAAAGTAAATACAAGATTTTCTAAACACTAATGATGCTTGGATAATACCACCAGGAGTCTTGATTGATAACTCTACTTTTATCAAGTTGGGGGTTGAATCTAAATTCTTTGAAAACATAGAGGAAAAAAAGGAATGCGTAGAACCAGAATTAAATAAAGTACTTTATAGAATTGAGAGAACAACAAGAGTACCTTCAACCACATCATTCGGAGCTTCAACTTCAGCTATCGTGATAGAAAAATCATGATCTGGCTCCCTTGGCCTTTTCTGAGGCTGATGATGTTTCCCTCCACTTCCCTTGAATTTGGGAAATGACTGGAAATGTGACCAAGTTGTCTACACTTAAATCACTAGACATCAGGTAGGTCCTGCACCATCTTCCCCTGGTCGTTAGTGTTTGAAAGTTGAGGTTTCACCTCACTATGAAAATTCCTCACAATATTTCCATCTCTTCCACACTTGTAGAATTTCCTTCTCCCCGAGTAGGCAGTTACCTGAATGATTCTTCCCATATTTGTTACACATGGGATGTTACACTTTCTTTCCTCCTCTTCCATGATCAAAAGTTCTCCCTAAGTTGGGATATATAGATCTATTCTTATCGTTGGATTTATGAGACCACTACGTCTCACCAAACTCTAGTTTGACTTTCATCACACTCTATATGATCTCCTCATAGTTATCATAGTCTCGGTTGGCCAGGTTCTTCGGCAGATGAGGTCTAAGTCCACCAAAGAATCTATCAACCGTACCATTTGAATCCATGACAGAGATAAAGGTGTAATGTGAAATCCTTGTGAAGTTTATCTCGTAGCTTCTAATAGATTCATTCTCCTTCTGATTCAGCTCGAGAAACTTCTTCTCCATTCTTTGTCTCATTGAATGAGGGAAATACTTACTGAAGTAGATCCATCTAAACTCTTACCACTCCATAGCTTTAATCTCCACTCTTTGCCTCATGTTATTAATCAGTTCCCACCACTGATTATCTTCTCCTTCTAAGCGATAAACAACTAGGGTGACCTTCTCTTGCTCTGAATAGCAGAGCATAGAAAAGATCTCCTCAATAGAGCTAATCAACTGGTTAGAAATCAGTGGTTTAGTCGATCCACTAAAGGTTGTTGGTCGTTGATACATAAAGGAATCAACAGAATGTTGTTCCCTTCGTGGTGATATCGGTCTGTCATCTTGATTCAAGTTATTTCCGATAACTTGAGTCAGTTGGTTCATCATTCACATGAAAGTTTCCATTCCGGCTTTCATCAGAGGGCCATCAGTGCATGGTCCATTGTGGTCACCATTTGCATGATTCCTCCTACTTCCCGCCATTTCCTAAAAGAATAAAACCATAGTGAGAAGATTATTTAATTTATTAATCTTTAAACTATAAAGGATATTATGTCTTAAAACTTCTTTAAATAATTACATTTCTCTATAAATCTTTCATAATGATTTATAAAAAGCTTATTTTTAACCAAACATATCCCCCAGAAGTGTCATATCCAAGAGTGAAGAAAGGTCCATTTTTATGTACCAGGATACCCTGGGTCAAGCCCAAAACTCATTGTAAGAGTTTTCACTTCTAGGTATATCTGTTCCAGATCCACCTCTACCTTCTCGTATCCAGACAGGGATGTATTTGCTTGATAAACCACTTACTCAATAACCACCAAAATACCAGGATGTATTTATATATTTAAAATTTTCTATAGGGTTATTCCTAATGTTTTCATAGACTAATTTCCATTGATAACTAAACTTTCCTTTGATGCCAACTATAGAATCCCACCTTTATATTACATAACTTTTCATTACATTTTACATACAGAGGATCTTTAAAGTCTAGTGTCTTGGAAATCAGGAACATAATACATGAAAAGAACATAAAAAATTCTTCTAATACACTTGTAAGACTTCATCATAGGTTCATCATAAGTACAATTACTGCATCTCATAACCTAGATACATACATCAAAGGAAAGGGTGAGCAGAAGTCCTAGTAAGGGTAAACAAGGGAATCAATTTAAATGTGATATCAATAAGAACTTGATAAAAAGAAAACATTAAAACATGAGAAATGGATGTATATTCATATCAAAATTAAAATAACTTGAATCATAACTTGAATATGTGGCTACAACATTCCATTTATACATTCATGAACATATCACCAAGGTTCATACCCATGGTGTCATAAAAATTACTAAGGTTATTCACCAAGGTATCGTGAAACTTGTCTTCTCTAGAGATTAAATTATTTACCCAATGAATTGGAGATATATCAGTTAGAACCCTTAACATGTATTTATTTTCATGTGAGAAACATAGATCATAATCAAACATTTCATAAATAACCCATATAGAATAAAAAAATGGGTTTCATTTCAAAATCGTGATGTTTTAAAAGTGCTTAAAAATAAGATCATTATGTCATTTATAACCCATGGAAAAGGAGTGAGGGTTATATATATGTCAATTATAGAATCAAATATATCATTTTTTTTCGTATTTATGAAAACCCATAGAAATTAAATAGCTATGGGTATTCACATAAATAAACAAGAGAATTTCATGAGAGAATGGGAGAGAAATTTTGAGAAGAAAATTCTGCAGCATAACGATTATATAACATGGTTTTAGAAAACATTGAAAAGAGGGGGTAAAAGAGTCAACCACTCATAAATAACTCATAATAAAATATGGGTACATAATAAAAAGAAATAATATCATGGTATGGATACTTGAAGGAAATATCATATGAAAATAAAACTCAAAAGAAAAGAGAAGATGCAATTTCTTTTACGAAAATTCGGTAGCATAACAACTTCACTTAAAAAATAAGAAAATCATTTGATGAGAGAGAAAATGGTCTCTAATAAATTGAACATGAAATTTACAGTAATAATGACATAGAATAATATACCTCCACATAATAAAATGAAAACTATATGACAAAACATAAAGGAAGTTAGGACTTAAAAGAAGAGGGTGAAAGCTTCCCTTACCTTGAATAGTAACTTTGAAATCATGAAGGTTGGGACCTTGGGAGGCTTCAGGGAACCTTGGGAGGTAAAAAGACTATAAATTTGTTTAGGAGTATTTTTTAATGAAATGAATGTGGTAATGGCTTGGTATTTATAGCAAAAAAGAGGGAATATTTAATTAATTTCCAAGGGACACCTCATCGGTGGTATTTGCAAAACCATGGGCTTGAACATGGTATTTTACCATGGTTTTAGAAACTTGGGACACCTCATAAAATATCTTACTATTAAAAATTCAACCAGATTTATTACATCATTATTACATCATCAATGATGTCATTAAACTCTGGAAACTCAAAACTGTATTTTTACTATTCACCGAAAAATCAACTGTTTCAGAAAAATACAAAAAATTCACTCTTACCTAATATTGATGATATGAAATCTAAAATTGAAATCCATTTTATGAAAAAAAATTTCTAAATATTTTTAATTTAATTTTTAAATAAAATCATTATTTATTCCAAAAAATACAACTTTAAAACTATAACTCATTTTGTAACACCTTAAGAATGTAATCAAGGTCCCATAAAATTATCGTATAACCATAATACAATAAAGTAAAAGTATATGATTTTATTATATGAAAATAAATTTCCATTTTAAGTTATTAAATTAATTATAAAATTTTAAATAAAATATTTATGACATACAAAAATAGCAAAACTTATACTATGATCATTTTTTCACTTTTAAGATGTCTAAAATGTATTTATACATTCATGGGTGATGTTTCTATTTTTTTTGGTCGTTTTACTATTCATTACTATTTATTACTATTCATACGGGTATGTTACTATTCATACTTTACTATTCATTGAAAATTAAGTTGATCTTATTAGACTCTAAATTTCTTACTGAACACAACTGTAGAAGACCATTTTTTTAAATCAATTCACATTATTAGTTATTTAATGAATACAAAAAATATTTTAAAATAGACATTTTTTCAAAAATTCATCAAAAATATAAATTCATCCTATATTTATCTGAATATTTGAAATTCACAAATTTTACCATAAGAAGAAGTAAAAATTATATTTATACAAAAGGATTACAGAAAGTAACTAAGGATTTGTTACATATCCCCTTATAGCACCTGCATAGGAACTAAGTGTAACGTGTGCTATGGTGATATAGTCTTGGGGGGGGGGGGGGCTCGGACAACATTTCTCAAGTGGTGATTTCTAATAGCTTGAACTTCTACCTTAGGTGATTCTGTTCAAGCTTCACATGTTGAAGTTCGGCTTGGGCTTGGTCAAGAGCAAAGGCCGGTGATGCTACCTCCTTCCCAAGCTCTGACAGATTGGATTCATATGGCTCAAGTCTACTCGATGATTCCATCAAATCTTATTTTTGTATTAATTAACCAAGATCATTTGAATTTATAAACAATAATTGTAATGTTAAGAGTTTAGTTTCCAATGGTCATATTGACCAACAATCATATAATAGTCGAAACCCAATGGTCTTATTTAATTATACTCACCTCATTAATTAAAGGATATAGTTTTGTTGAGTATAAAATAAAATAACACACAAAATTAGAAAACAAACATTATTAAAAATTATGAGTTATTACATGTTATTCATGATTTTTTTTTACATATTTAATAGATTATAGTAGACAATTCCTTATGTTACCCATAGTTGTATCCAGTGTTAATTGAATCGGTTAATCCAATATGGTTATAAAATAAGTAGTTTAATAAAGATAAATTTTTGGAACCAAGTGATCTTGTTTTCATGGGAATTATTGATGTCTTGTTTCTTGGGACCATATTCCTTCTTGACTCTATTTTATTCCACCTTATGTGTTTTCTTTGGATGTGATACTTTCTACCAAACATTATGTGAGCCTAGGATGGGTGGTGGTTGATGAGATATGGGAAGGGAGACCATATTTTGTGGTATCATTTGATGAATTTGATAATGAGATATATAGTAATATGTATATTGGTTTTGGAGATAAAACTAAGAACAATATAATGGGTTGAAGATGGGATTTCTTGTTGTTGTGTCGAAATATGGGTTTCTTTCTTGTTAAAAATTTTATTTAAGGGATGGATGGACTAGTTTATTGTTTCCACATTCCATTCCTCACTACTTGAGGTAACTATTTATTCTTGGTTATGCATCTCTTTTATGGTAGCTTAAGAATTCTTCTAGAGTACCTATAATTATAGAATGATAAATAATAATAAATATTTTAACCCATGAGGCTAATTTCCTGTTATAATTCAATTAATTATATTATTTAGAAATCATGGGATCCATTTTTATGCTTACAGATTATGAAAATATATTTGTGATCTGGTTAAAGAAATTTTAAAGAAATATTTAATGGTTAATTATAATAATTAATGTAATGATAAAATTTTAATGGGAAGAAATAAGTAAATGAAGTCTTATTGAATTCTTGTATGTTTATAGGATACCTAGTCTATAATAGTGGAAGCCGAGTGTCTGAGAGTTGATAACTACAGTTGAGCATAAGACTAGGTGAATTCCCATAGTGTGGTCGTGAGATATAATATATCATTTATTTTATATGATTTCATATTATACCCCAACCATTTTGGGAGGGATAATGACACCCAGAAGACTCTATAAGGGTGTTTTCTCCAATATCTAGGTTGGTGAAGAATAGATGACTCACTACCCCCTCTTTCCATACTCTCTTCTCTTGGTAATATTTTATGTTACATGAACAGAGGTTCAATTTCACATATATGTGTATAGAGGGATATAATGGATTGGGGTTATTTTGCACTCATGAATCTTCAGATATAGTATCCTAAAGATTATTATAGGTATGTTATGTATGACTTATAATGGATTAGGGTATAACACATGAAATAATGGTTTTGGGGGATCTTGAAAATTACTCGGCTACTATCTTGAGATGTTGAATGTGATTGTGTGATGATGTGATTCACATGGTGAATGATATGTGATGAGATTATATTATGCATTATATTTATGAGATGATATTTGGACTAGGTGTCTTCAAGATGAATTACTTTTAAGAGAGATAGATCAGAATGTATGATGTTAGGGTAGAGCAGAAAAATAGAGGGAAAGTGGTATCAGGGTACCTTATTTTTATATTTTATTATATTATCTTTTGTATGAGATATTTGGTGAGTGATATCCATTGAGAGGATATGATTATAGTATAATATTTTATGTGATGAGTTATATTCACTTGTTATTCAGTTGTATGATTACATTATCTATTACACGAGAGGCTACGAAAAAGATTTTGCTGAGTATATATGTTATTCTCATCCTATGTATATATAAACTATTATTTAGGTTTGTAAGAGGTGGTTGGTGATCAGTCTATACATTACTAGATCATGGGTTATTTAGGAGGAGTCTGGGATTTCATGGTAAATGTTGAAGATTATCTTTGGGTACTTATAGTTATTTTTTTCAGTTGTTTTAGATGTGTGAAATTACATTCATGTATTTGGTATCCTTTACTTTTATCTTGAGAAGGTGTTGATGGGATTTTTTTTTCTTATTTCTCTTTTCTCATGTTATTTTATAGGGAAATTCCTATTATATTTTTTATGAGATACCCTTTGTGATTTTATCCAACCCAAGACCTATTGAAGGTGGGATTCACGTGACATTATATCCCTTTTCTCATTTTCATCCCAAGAGGGGTACCTTTGGGGGAAAGGGGGTTGCAATAGAGTGATATCAAAGTTTTTGGTTGAGGGATATATAATGGTGTTTGATGGAAAGTACAGGTGCAGACAACATTAGTTGGTATGAAATTAGCATTAGCTATGTTTAGTAAGAAATGGAAACAAAGGAGACCAGATGATAAAAGAGTATTTATGCCACCCCTGTGATCTGATGAATGAACCTTTATGTTTATGAATCCTACTAAGATAATTAATACTCGTTGCATGGTAAAGACCTAGGAAATGACCATGAATCATTCTTATTACACATTTTTTAACTGGTTAGACATTGGGATTATATTTTACCACATATAATTTATTAAATAAAACATAAATTCTATAGATTCTAGGTTTAAGAGTCTATAATACCTTTTTCTTTTATAGGGATGGATTTAGGTTAGCATCCTCATCAGGTTTATGTATAAGATGTTTAGTAAATTTTACTAGCATATCATTATGGAGTAGTGGTCAGTGATGATGAAACATCTAGGAGGACACTATGAGAGTTTCAGCTCTAGATTCTACAAAAGTATGAGGGATCCATTTCAGACTCGGTGACAAATAGATAGTTGAAGGAGGCAAAGATAGCCTTTAATTTGATCCATAATTAGAAGGATCACTGAGTTTCATTGGTGGTGATGATGCTACATAAAGCATAGAGACAATGGTGATTATTGTTTCTAGAGGATCATGAGGAGTTAACAGTCAAATGAGAGAAGTTTTGAGACCAGTTTTGATTAGACTTTATTTATTTAACCATAAATATGGCTAGTCACTAGGATTTTCTTACCCTATGGTAGGGGATTTACAGTGTGTAGGAATTAAAGATCAATTTTGGACCCCTCTCCATCATTCTTAGGCCTATTTCCAAATGAGGATGCTAGAGAAATTCATTAATATGAGGATTTGCATTCAAATATCCAACTCCTAGTCACCTCTTTTATGCTATCAGTGTATCTTGGGAAGATAGTGAGAATTGAGATCTTTGAGAGGATGCTGGCTAGGACTCGATCATCATGAGAGAGGATTCATCAAGATTCCTCACATAAAAAATTTGTGGTTTGGGGTTCCCAATTTCCTAGATATAAGATCTTTTAGACAGTCATGGGTAGGTCCCAACCCTCATCATCTCATTTCTCAGGGTGTGGAGACTCTTAAGCCCATACTAAGGGATAAGACACATGTTTTTCATGTGGTTGAAAAGTTCATAAATGGAGAGAGAGTTCCCAACCATTCTAAGTAGGTATCATGTAGTAAGTGTTTCGCCTTAGGATCTCCTATTAAGGAAGTTTCAACCAAGGCATCAATAGAAGGTTTCTCTAGATTTGGATAAGTAGAGAGGATTAAATGTAGGCATAAGAAACCCTAAGATTCTCCCAAAATATAGAGAGTAGATAAAAACCATGGTGGTTGTCATCATCAGGTCCCTAAAGGTCATGGAGTAGGTTATGGTTAGCTGTTCCTTTAGGGTTTCTAGCGCTAGATGAGATAGACGTCATTTGGGGAACTCTTTTCTTATTTTCTAGTTTGGTACATGATTTTTTTGAATTAGGATATATACAGTTCTTCATATCACCTACCCTAGTTCATGCTTTGAGACTTGAGGTAGAGAGGTTTCTAGTTCCTTTTTCATTGATTACACAAGTTAGAGGTTGAGCTTATCTGTATGAAGTTTGTAGATACTGTGAGCTAGTTTTTGGGAATCATTTCACATGGTTAGACTAACTATGTTTACATGTAAAACTATAAAATATCATACTATACATGTACTATTTTTATTCAATGTAGGTTATTGAGGATTTATTCAAGAGAAAAATTGTGTTCTATGATACTGATGGAGATCCTACAATGTTAGTTGGTGTGTGTAAACCTTAGGTGGGTTGAAGGAACGCTCCGTACTTGTCTTCCATGAAGGATAAGATGATAATGAGTTAGTTTGTTTTTACCACAGCTTCATAAGAGAAATATGATTTCTTCCTTGTGGTGTTTGTTGTAATATCCCCCCAATGGGAGATCAATTTTGTAATAGAGCCACATCAGGGTGCCTCTATAATCTTAATATCACCAAATAGGATGGAAATTTTTAAGTTATGAGAGTTGTGGGTATATATCATTGATCTTTTTCAATTATGTTTTTTTAATCTAAGTGTATCACCATAGGGAACTCCTGTTCTATTTTTTAATGATGCTGAAAACATTCTACAACTCTATATAGATTATCATCACTTGAATTGGGTGATAGTGAAGAACTGCTATCCTCTTCTACTGATTGATGATTTAGCTAATCTACTTAAATGAGTTAGTTGGTTCTTGAAGATCAATATGTGGTTGGGATATCATCATATATGGGTAAAATATGAGGATATTCTAAAGAAATATTTTTGATGTCATCGTGGGAATTATTATTTCTTTGTGATGTCATTCGGTATGATGAACACTCAAGCCATGTTCATGGATTTGATAAACGTAGTGTACAAAGAGTTTCTAGATCAGTTCATTGTGGTTTTTATCAATGAAATACTTATGTTCTCCATGTATAAGGAGGATTATGTAGATAATTTTTGTTCCATTTTTGGAGTTTTCATTCATCATCAGTTATTCGAGAAGATGTCGAATTGTGAGTTCTAGGATTGTGATGTTTTTTTATTAGGGCATGTCATGTCCTTGCATGGTGTAGTTGTGGGTCCTTCCAAAATCAAGGTAGTCCTTTACTGGACAACCCGAAAGTTATTTTCCAAGAAACACAGTTTCCTTGGTCTTATAGGCTATTATTAGAGGTTCGTAATCAATTTCTGTCATCTTGTGACTCATTTTATAGCTTTGAAAAAAACGATCAAGTGTTCTTGTGGAATGATTAGTTTTTTATAGATTTTGAGTACCTACAGGATAAGTTGGTATGCACTCCATTTATTTGTTTTTGATAAGAGGGAGTTTAGTTCAAGGTATTCTGTAATGCTTAACATCTTGTTTTTGGTAGTTTTCTCCTATAGAAAATACCAGTTGTATCTTATGGGTATGAGTAGTTATCTTTCCATGATCATAAATATGCCACCCATGCTATCTAGTTAGTAGCAATCATGTTTTCCTTGAAGTAGTTGTGAAATTACCTCATCAATGAGTGTTTTTAGATTTTTACAGATCATAATATATTGAGGTATGTATTTTTCCAATGTGATATAAACTTTCTACAACATAAATAGTGTAATTATTTCAATATTAGGACTTAGAAAAGTGTAATTTTATAGATTATTCACTAAGTAGGAAGCCACATAGTGATGGTTTGTGTAAATATAAATACTCCAAGAGAGTAATAGAAGAGTTATTAGTGATTAATCTTGATATGAGAGAGGTTGGTGGAATATGTTTCCATTTTTAGATGACAATGCAATCATATTTGGTGAAATAGGTGGAGGAATCCCATCCATGGGATCATAAGGTGGAGTTCTAGAGAGATTTAGTTGACTTTATTGATTCCCTTAATGGGTGGTATGAGGATGAACAACACCTAGTAGTATTTAGGGTAGGCTTTTCATCCCTTTGGTGATGTGTGTGGTGTTTCTATAGGAGTTCTATATCTCACTATTGGCAATGAATCATCTAATAAAAATGATTAACGGAGATCTAAGAGGTTAGTTTTGGTGGCATGGCTTAATGATTTTTGTTACAGAGTTTGTGTCTCAATATTTGGTCATCCAGATGTTGAAGACCATGCACTATGTTTCTGGTGGTTTTCCACAACCATTATATGATCCTCAATATATGTGAGAGGGAATCTAAAATGGACTTTGTCACTAGTTTACCTCGAGATCAGGGAGTCTTTAGTTTTATATGGGTGATAATAGACCATTTGATGAAATCAACCCACTTTATCGTGATCAAGGATCCAATCTTAGTAGAGTTTTTTTTCAATGAAGTAACTGGAGGAGGTTGTGAGAATCTACAGAGTCCCAAGGATGGTAATCTATGACCATGATCCTCATTTTCTATCTAGGGTGTGGAGAGGTATCCAACATTATTTTTTCTCTTAATTATACCTTATCAATATTTTTCATCTATATGAAGATTCTCAATGAGAGATAACTATTCATACACTTGAGGAAATGTTTTATGTTCATATCCTAGATTTTGGAGGTTCTTGAACGAGACCCCTTCCTTTGGTTTATTTTTCTTACAATAAAAGTTTTCACTCAACCATTGATATGAAACTATTCATTTTTTTGTACGACCAACCTTGTCCTTCTCTATTTTGCTGGTCTAGGGTAAGAGAGACTGCAATTTTCAAGATTAAACTAGTGAAAATAATTATAGAGATTGTTTAGGTGATTCAAAAGTGGATGAAGAAAACATGAGATCATTAGAATTCTTATGTGGATCAAAGTAGGATACCTCTAAAGATCAACATTGCAGATCATGTGTTCCAAAAGGTGACCCTCATCATGGTAAGAGAAGGTTTTGGCATGGGAGTAAGCTTTATCTCTAAATTTTTAGGCCTTTTGGGGTGTTATATCATGTTGGAGATATTGTGTATTAGATAACACTTCCCCCACAGATAACCTGGATAATTGATAACATCCATGTGTCACTACTTCACCATTATCTTCATAAAAACAATCACATAATTGATTGGTGTGAGGTCAACATTGATGATTATGTGACCTTCGAGGAGATTCGTATTGATATCCAATACCTCTAGTAGAAGGTGTTTCATGGGAATTCTATTCCTTTGATTCTTGTACTTTGGAAGCATGGTTTAATGTATGATAGAACTTGGGAATGTGAGTCGTAGATACATGATCAGTATCCGAAACTATTTTATTTTCTGTTCTTATTTTGTATCAATGTTTTGTGGTTGTTGACCTTATCTGTCATATGAGATAGTTTTTCCTTCCTTGATGACTTATTTGTAGTATTGATTATATTGGAGAAGTATATCCCTCAGGATGGTGTTTGAGAGCTGGTTTTTAGTGTTGCATTCTTTCACACCTTGTTTATCTAAATTGCGTGGTTGAACTCCTATGATAATGATATTATTGAGAGGCATATTGTGGTGTGGATATTTGGGCAACCCATTTTTCTTTACATTCTCTCTTATATTGGTTTTAAATTATCAAGGATGAGAATTTTTTGTGAGGTATGTGATGTAAGGGACCAAATCATTCTATCCAACCCCATTGCATGTTTCTAAAGACCGTAGTTATTGGAAGAGACCTAGGATAGATTCAAATGATTTTTGGAGGTGAAATAATATTGTAGTTTATATTAATGATGTGAATTTTTGTTCATGACTTGAGTGAGAAGTTCATGACCTAAATATGCTTTTTTATCCAAAGAAGGGTGGATCATAGGGTGTGATTCAGGACTTAAATCATGGGTTCATGATGTGAAATGATAGAGGAATAGATTCA
Organism: Viscum album; assembly: GCA_963277665.1. Taxonomy (NCBI): domain Eukaryota; kingdom Viridiplantae; phylum Streptophyta; class Magnoliopsida; order Santalales; family Viscaceae; genus Viscum; species Viscum album. Next base: position 946,091,838 of record OY728129.1, read on the forward strand.
ATAAATATATCCCCTAAAACTCATTATGTTTACATGAATTTCAAAATGTGAATTGATCTAGGTTTATTTAATCAAGGTGACATGTCGTTTTGTGAGTCCTAAAAATCAAACCATTCATGATGTGAATGAACCATTCACATCAGTAATATTTATATAACATTATTCCTATAAATCTATTCGCACTCTTGGTTTTTCTTAAGGATAACCAAATTCTCCATGACCCTAGGTAACCATAGGATTTTTTATTGGGGAATTTCAAATCCATTTCTAAAGTGGTTGATCTCCAGATTCCCATGTTCGATCTGTGGTGATTTGAGGATATTTTCACACATTCTCTTATGGTTTCTTGTTTGATATATATTTCTCCTATTATTATATCTTTCCTTGCTATGATATTTTATTTACTTTATTTTCATTGGGTTCATTTGTTGTTTTGTGGAACAATGTCCTTCATGTATATATTTTCCTTACAGGAGAGGTGATCAAAGATATGTGTTGTTGTTCCATTATTTTTGATGAACACAATATTATTAAGGTAGGGGATTCATTATTTCTCCTTGATTTCATGCGCAATCACAAATATATCATGATTTATATATTTGGGTGGTATTTTAACTAACCATAATGAATATTAATCTATATTAATGAAAGAATTTGTTTATTTCTTTTAGAGATTGCATTTTTTTCCCACCGTGATAATGGATTGCATCTTTTTTTATAGATTACATGATATCTATGTTTATTCTTTGTTAGTATGTTTTTTATTCTCGGGTTAATATGTTTATTTTAATAAAATGGTTAAATAATGTAAATTTAGTAGTGATGTTGGTCAAAGAACATAAACTATAAGTACTTGTTGTTATAAATGATTAATTCATATTAATTGAAAATTTCTTCCTTAATGTTTAATGAAACTACAAGTTATTGTTGAAATAATTATAAATTAATTAATATCTTGTGGTAGTTAATTCCTTGGATTACCAATATTAATAACCTAGGATAAGTGAATTTGTTAATAAAAAATGATAGTAATGATAAATTTTTAATAAGAATAAATAAATAAATAATTCTTCTTGAATGCTTGTGTGTTTGGGATACCTAGTTCTTAACAGTGGCAGATAGGTGTCCAAGAGATGATAGCTATAGTTGAGACTAAGATTATGTTAATTACTAAATTATGGTTGTGAGATATATTATATCTTGTTTATTATGTGATTTCATATGCTTCCCCACCCATGTAGGTCGATCTACTGACACCCAATGGACTCTGGGAGGGTGTTTTCCCCAATATAAATGTTGACGAGGAGCAGATGGATGACTACCCCCTCTTGTACCACTCTCTTATCCTGGTAGTATTATGTATTATATGCATAGAGGTTACATTTATCATATATATGGGCATTGGGTTTGTAATGTCTTATGGTTACTTTACACACATGTACCCCCCGATATAGTATCCTAAGGATTATTATAGGTATTTAGTGTATGTGATGTAATGACTTGATTTATAATACATGACATATGGGATGTGGTGGATCCCAGAAACTAATTAGTTATTATCCATAGATGTTGTATGGGATGATGTAATTATGTGATTGATATGGTTCATGATATGTGGTGAGTGATATGATGCACAAGATGAATGAGATGATAATTAGAGTAGGTGGATTCAGGTGGATTACTTTTGGAGAGAGATTTCTTAGGATGTACGATATTGGGGAAGAGAAAAAACCAGTGGGGAAGTAGTAGAGGAGTAAATTAATTCGATATTATATTATATGATATCTTCTATGAGATATTTTTTGAGAGACAATCATGTTGATTCTGGGATTATAGTATAAGAGTTTAGGTGATGAGTTAGATTCACTTATTGTTCATTGGAATTTAGTATGATTTATTTATATTTTACATGAGAGGCTTCAGGGAGGATCCTACTTAGTATACATGTTATTCTCACCCTACATATATTTAAACTGTTCGTCAGGTCAACTAAAAGTGTTTACTGAATTGAAAGAGTTTATAATGGCTACTAGAGGGGTATAATTATAGTTTTAATAATTAAAATAATTTAAATTCCAAACCTATTTATTAAGTTTTATCAGGATCAATTATCATTCTATGATCTGAGTAATTATATAAAACATATAGTACATTAGGTAAATCAAATTATTGAAAAGTTTAGTAGAATAAAAATTTATTATAAATTCACAACAAAAAATATAACTAGTAGATATAAGTTAAATGAAAATTTACAAAGAAAAATTAATTAGAGGTTACAATATAGAAAATTCTAGATGGGTTGAGTTCTTAAAACCATAAGCTCCCAGCTCTTCGAATTCACCTATATTTATAGGTAAACATCCAACAATCATATTTATATGATTCTCAGAGTTGGTTTCAATGGCCTAAGATGAGATACAACTTGGCATCTATGAAAGTACATCTCTATTTGATGTTGTTTTAGTATCACCATTACAATACCGTTAAAAGTATTCCATTACCTAGATATAATCATACCCATCTGATTATAAACTATATTCTAATAGAAAAAGTTATTTTTAGTGTAATGAATCAAAATTGGTTAGTCCAATAGATATAACTTGTTCAGTCCAATAGATATGTCCTATTTAGTATGATGGGCTAGAATTTTCAACCAAACATACTAGAATTTGTCAGTTTGATAGATCATGAATTAGTAATTTTGATGGACTAAATTTATGGAGAAAGTTTATAATTATCATTTTAAAATTATTTATACATTTAATAGGTTAAATAGTTTTCTAAAAAAACATTCTAAAGGCTTGGGAAATATAAATACAGTAAAATATTATATTTAAGAATGCATTTTTTGATTTTCAAAACTAACAATAAAAAAATTTGTAAAGTAAAACATTCGACTCAACAATATCTTCCCTTTCGAAAATCACAAAACATAACACTTAAAGATAAAATAATTACTTTGAAAAACTCACAAACCCATTATTCATTAGGAACAAATATAACCCTATATTGTTTTCTCCCTATTTCTTTCTAAACCCATTTTGTTAATTTAATTTGTTCAGAAGAATAAGATAAGATGAAATATCCTTTAATAAAACTCCCCCATCAAATTATCTCTAAAATAAATTCTTCAAAAATTCCTAATAACTTATCCCCCTGTGTGATTTTCATAAAGAAATATGGGAAGTGTAGAAAGTAAAATTGTTTACTTTATAGTGGTTGGTGTTCAGGCAAGAAATTACTATCTCCTGGGTTGTTCAAGAGCTATTTGGGATTTCTTGTTTGATGTCGAGGATTATCATTGGGTACTTGTAGTTTATTTTTTGTAGTTGTTTCATCTATATGACATTACATGCATGTATTTTATATATTTTACTTTCATCCTGGGTAGATTGTTTTGGGTGTTTTTGTCTTATATATCTTTCCTTTTGTTCTTTTAGTGGGTAATACCTCTTATCTATGTATATGATACAAAATAAGTAATTTTTCCAACCCATGGACTACTAGAAGTAGGTTTCGAGTGTGATTATCTCACATATCTCATTAACAACATAGGAGTGATACCTTTAGGGGGGGAAGGGGGTCATGAAAAAATGAGAAAATGTTTAAATTTTAATAAATTTAACCTAATTATATAATCCAAAAAATGATTAAATTTTGGGAAACTATTAATACCATGAATTTGAGAGAATATATCTCCTCCCCCTCAAGTTCTAGGGGGAGAAATGAGAGTTTAAGGTATCCAAATCCAACTTATCCTACCTAGATAAAAGAATTTACAATATCATAATTGAGTAAATGTCAAAAGTGCCTTTGACTCTCCATGATAACCTGTAGTGGTATAAGATTGAATATATTGAAAGCTTCTGGATCATGTGTGGATGATCTGGTGGGATCTAATTTCGGTTCCTTTAAAAGATGATATCTAATGACTAGAATAACATGTTTCCAATTAAATCTAAAGAGGTATGATTTTGATTTAGGTTTTGTGCTTAAATTAAATTAGATGAGATCCTTGAGTTATAACTAGACAAATATTATGCTGGAAATAATGTTACGATGTCAATCACATAAAAATATTCTAAATTACCTATTTTTAGGGTTTCTAATTTATGTTAGGTACCAAAAATTCATATAATATAGACTAAATATTTTTTTAATCCAAATAAAATTAAATTTACATTAAATTAAAAGAGTGCATAGTTGTGGTCCCATCTCCATATACAATGATTCAATACGACATTCAATGGTCAGGATATTTCCATACGAAGATCAAAATTGGATCAAAGTCAATGTTTGGAGGTTTAACATTTGAAGAAGACACACACACAGACACACACACACACATAAACACACACACATTTATATGTCTTTTAGCTCGGGGTAATTGATAGAGTCTTATTTGGAAGTTCCCCAGTACTCCTAGTATTATCTATTGGTTGAAATTCTTTTTATATCTGGGGAATCATTACACAAATTTTAAGAAATGAAAAAAAATCATTTTATTTATTTTTTTAAAAAATTTAAAATCAGGCTCAGGATTTTTTTTAAAAAATAGACAAAAAGGGAATGGGGCCACTACTTTTGGGTAAACAAGTCCTTGATGGGGAAGGGGAAGTAATTACTTTTGATTAAAAAATAATAATATAAGGCATGTGTGGGGTGGGGGGGGGATGAAATTCCCCTTTGATGAAAATAAACTCCCCACTAAAGGGGGCGATGCATGATGGAGACCCCTGACAACATGGAGTAGGTGGAATATATATATATATATATATATATATATATTTTCATGGGATGGTTTTGGCCCCATTTCCCCTCCCCTATCCAACCCCACACAACACATGGGCTACCAACCAATGACCGGCTCACCTTAGGCTATTTCTACTCCTGCCTGACCTACCCGACCCAATCCAGACTTGAAAATTGTCTGAAACCCCAGGTTAGGAGTTTCTTGGCCACTCAGGGGACGAAAAAAATTAAAAAGTTTTTAAAAAATTAAGTTAATCTTTTTGGAATGAGTTTAAATTTTTTAGGGATCATGTGACTTGTATCTTTTGAATTAAAGTTATTTGAAGTGACTTTAATTCACTAAAAATTCCATCAAGTATAATTTATTGTGAATTATTTTTATTTTACGTTTAATTTTTGTATTGATTGATCTTGATCATCGACCGACCAATGTATATCGAGAATTTAATTAATTAATTTATTAATTGAAATTTCATTAAATGATTGTAATAATTAATTTATTTTTAATGGTCTATGCATCATCTCATCATTATTTATTTGTATTAAGTCCTATGAATCCATGATAATTATTATGAATTTAATTTTCATTCACAAGTTCATGTATAATATTGAGGATGACATAAGACACCAATGACATATAGATGAGGTAAAGTTATAAAGTTGGTTTATATACAATGAATGTGGGTAAGTGCTATGATATGAGTTAGACATGACTTATGTATAAACTTCGATATAAATGGTCGATCCATTTATAATATATGTATCAACTCATAATAAATAATCAATATCATTTTAATTGGTTATTTTTTTATGAATAGTTTATTTTTATTTTTTTAACGTGCGTAGTCATGTGATAACATAGAATAATAAATAAGCATGCATAAATAAAAAAGTTAAGATACAATGAGTGAATTCTATTTAATTATTCTCAAGTTGTGAGTGAGATCACATATTATGATCATATCATATAAAAAAGATTTAATTCATAAATAAATAAAAAAATATGGTGAATCAATAATTTTACATATATTATTACACGATTATTTACATAAACATTTATTAATTATAACCCAATGACCACGAGGCCAAGTGTATTTTGAATACCAGGATCATACTTTATCAATGGAAAATAAAACATGGAATCCTTATTTTTTCTCTTCATTAGTGAGATCCTAAATCCATTTGAGATCTTAAAACTACATAGGATAAAATAGGGAATATATATAAGAAAGGGGTGATCTAGAAGCTCAATGAGGGATTACAAATGGCAAGGATACATAATATGTGAGTCAAAGGTATAACATAATATCATAAAAGAGGAGGCACATGAGTAATCACATAAAATTATAATATAAAAAACATTGAATCATAAGATAATGAAATCATAGGAAATATGGAAGCAATATATAAAATTACATAAACATGAGTTAAGAATAAGTTCCTAGACAAAATCACATTGTAGAAAAAGTCCCATAACATATTAGGTTTACTCCCAAATCCAATACATGACACATAATGACACAAAAAACCTTACCCAATGAATTGGATTACTATTTGGGTGCACCCATTATAACATGTTCACGATCAATGTGTACCACATAAAGTAATTCAATCATAAATCATGACATAAGAATTATGCATGGATAGAAAATGGGTTGTATAATATTGTCTCATATCATAGTAGATGGAAATTCTATAATGATAGCATTTTAGAGATTATCATACGCCATGTATTACCTTTTAAAATAAATGTTTAATAATATAGATATAGATATGTGAGTTACATATATAAATAATTTATACACATACATAATATTAAAGGTCATTGTAATTTACAAAAATAATTTTAAAAATATTAAAAACAATATTGAGGAAAATAAACCTAACAATTTAAAAATAACTTAATAAAAAAAATTTCAAGAATATTTTGAAAACAATTTCCTTAAAATTAACATTTTAAAATTATAAAGGAAGTATCAAAGGAAATAATGGTCATGACGGAAGACAATTCCATACAAGTCATATAAGTTAAAAAACATTCCTTTTACACTTTAGTAAAAAGTTAAAAAAACACCTAGTTTAGAAAATGATAGGACGATTCTTTGTAAATAAATTTTTAAAAAGGTAGAAATGAGTAAAAATAACTTTAAATAATCATATAAGAGTATTAAAACAAATTTTAAAACATTTTAAAGGAAACATGGACATATAAGAGAAATAATTTTCTACCAAATTGAGAAATAAAATCGATTTTCAATAAAGAAAATTTCTAAAAATATTTTAATTAACAAAGGGAGAAAAATGTTATAATTACTTTAAAATTTCGTGAATAAATATAAGATAAATAATTAAATGGTTTTATTAGGAAATGATTAAATAATTCCTATAATGTAATTTCAAGAATAAGCATTCCCAATTAGAATGAGATTGAAACAAAAACCCTTACTAATTTGGTAACTTTTGAATCATAAATTCACATGAATTAGGTAGATGAATTTTAACTTAAAATATCATGAATTAGGAATTATTCAATATATATTATATAAAGGTACAATACATAAACCATTGAAAATAAAATAGGTGAATAAAAAGACACATGTCTCAAAGAAGGAAGTTTGAGATGAAACCCTTACCTCAAGTCTGAATCGTCACATGCATTCCATATATTCCTAAATAATAAATTTATGTTAATTATTTATTTTATTAATAATTTTTTTTTCAAGTTTATTATTTCTTTTTATTTTATTTTTTTTCCATGTCATTTTCAATTACTTAACCAATTAATTTCACGTCAGATGTTTTGATGATAAATGGATCATATGCCCAAAATCACTTTTGTAAGTTGAATAATGTAAACGAGATTATTGTTTCATAATCTACATAATTTTAATCATGAATTAATTAAATTTTTATACATAAATTATGATTTTAAAACAAATCGTGAAATATTATTATGAGAAATGAACTATGTTACAATCATGGAGATGGTACGCCGTACATACACATAAGTTACATTTCCATTTTTCGACGATGATTATGAAAATAATATAAGTGTTATTTTACCTTGAAAGGATTATAATTATATCATAAGTATCATATTATTTCTTTAAATATCCTTAAATATTCAATCCATGTGATTTGTTAACAAAAACGAATCACTTCTCTTCGGAAGGGTGAAATCCACCGTACACACGAACAACATTATCATTTATTCAATGGATGGTATGGTAAGAAATTATATGATATATTTAATTTAGAAAATGATTAATATTTCATTAATAACATATATAAACATAAAATTAGTCCTTATTACAATCCATGTAAATAATAATTGAAATATGAATTACATCAGTTCATGAGGCGGTAGTCCGTCGTACACATGAGTGATGTTATCGTATCCCCTATGGAATAAAATGTAAGAATGAATATGTGATATTATAATTAAATAATTATATTTAATTCATAAATATAATTTAAAATAATTATATAAATACATGATAAGAGGTGATGGAAAATAAATTACACCAGTCATGAGGTGGTAGTCCTCCATACACACGATCAATGGTTTTGTTTCCCATTCAAGGGAAGGGGATATTATTATAGGTAATATACTAAAAATAAAAACATATTAGTATATTTAATAAAATTAGATTATCATTTCATTATAGTTTGATAATAGTTGAAGGAATTTGAAGAATAAACAAAACCAAATGCTCAGTTAATAAAGAAACCTCTTCTTCAGATAAATTTGTAATGTTCAAACCAAAAGATTTCATTGGTTAGATTTCTGATAAAAACCACACCTCTATATTGTTAAAATGGAAGGAATGGATTTTTTAAGGCCCTGAAAAAACCAATGGTTTTTGGAAGTGTGAAAAAGAGAGGAGAGGGGTGGCCTTTTAAAAGTGTGGGGGAGACATTTGGAATTTTGGAAAAGAAAGAATTACACTCATGTTTTATATAAGACACAAGCCTAAAACTGGACCATTTTAGAAACTTATAAGATAAAAGGTCTAAATATAACCATAAAATAGTAATTATAAATGTTTTGGGTCATTTATAATCATTATAATTTTAGTTTACCCCCGATAAACCCATTTTTACCTTAACAATAGTAATTAATTTTTTCTATTTCCACTATTGATTATGGTAAAAAATTAAGTTTACCTTATTAGGTAATATAAATTATAATTATTATAAATATTAAACCTTTCTATTAAATTAATATTTCATAATTTTTGTTATAAAATTTAAATGTAAATGCTCAGATGTTTCAAAAAAACACCTTTTCAAGAAATGTGTTTTTCAAGCATAAATGATCTTATAATAACTATATGACAAGTAATAGTAATGAAATTAATTTAAATTAATATTTATAGATATAAAATCTATAAATTTAATTTAAATCATTCTTAATGAGGTTTTATTTTACTTAATTAATAACTATACACATTATTCACTTTAAAACAATTTTTAGAAAAATGCGTTTTGAATCCTAGAAAGAAATTTATACTAAAATTCAATATAAATATGATTAAAATTTAATTAATTGTATTTAATATAAATAAAAAATACTAAGGTTAATTTTAAATAAAATTAATATAATAATAGTTTTTAATTTTTTTTAAAAAATAAATGACAATTTTTTAAAAATCTATATTTTAACTATTCATTAAAAAAATTAATATTTTCTAAAAAATATCATAATTTCATGAAAAGTTAATATCGATGTTATAATTTCAAAAATAAATTCCATTTTATCAAATAAATTTTCTAAAATTGAGAAAATATATATTATTTCCTCAAAAAAACTAGTAAACATTGTTTTTCGAAGAAAACTTATTTTTTATGAATAAAATGATTTTCTTAAAATTGAGTGACTAATTAACAAGAATATATAAATAAATTTTATATATCATTTCATTTATATAAATTTAATTAATTATTTAATCCTATCCATAGCCACTAATTTAACTTCTAGGTTATTACGATCTTATTTATATATTAATATTTCATGGTTTATTTAGGCAAGATGTTGTATGTCGTATTAGAAATCAAATGTAATGTTATTATTTTAAAATATTTGGGTATTATATTATACCCATATTAAAAAAATTTCATCCTCAAAATTTAAACTTTTGATCAATAGTCAAGGGTTTTACATTTGAAAGTTACTTTGTGAAAAACCCACATAGTAAAATGGGTTAATAAAACTTCCTATTGAAAAGAGGGAAAATTAATTATGTGGATCATGACATAATTAGGTTTAAAAATTGGAGACAATTTTTGGGAATTGAATATATAAACATGTAAATAAGGAATAAATAATTATGGAGTGTTATAGAGATAATGGATCATAAGAAAGTAAATTATCATGAGAAATTCAACAACCATAAAACCATAAATCTACGATGAATTAAAAGACCATTGATTTATTAGATATGAAGGTAATAGTATAATTTTTTTATTTCATTATCCTTTACCTAGAGTTGATGGATTATAATAATATTAATATATAGAACACCAAAAAGTATACTTACCTGATATATTTTTATTTCATAAACACCATTTTGTGCATTGGTTGTGCTTCGATCACTTTACACTTCACATATTACTCTAAAAAATGGATATCCAATATGAATTTTTTTATTCCCAAATCACTAATATTAACTTTTAATGTATTATAAGATCCATAAAATAGTAACAATATATTTTTCCTATCTTTATTAAAACTAAAATGGTTAAAACAAAAGTAAGATAATACCCTAAATAAATGTTAATATATTAATATTCAAAATTAAACAATGAAATAAAATTCTTAACATTGATAGTTCATTAAATAAATAACCTTATATCCTAAATAACCTTAATAAATTGAACATGAAATAAGTTTTTAACCTCAAAGGTTATCTCATTCCCTTTTAACTTACATCTCTAAAACATGATAACATTCTTCCCAAATAATCCTTTATGTTAAACATAGAGGTTATATAAACATCATAACCTAATAAAAAGTTTACCAAAATATAATTAATCACCTTAAAATAATAAAAATTCAAAAGTATTAGATCCTATATTATAATTCAAAAAATAAAAATAAATTTATCCACCAAAACATTTACAGAGAAACAATTTCATACTAACTGGTACATCATGTAGGCTAGTGGTAAACGTTACACCCTTATCGCCCTTCGGTTGTTGGTTCAAGGCCTGTAACCCTGCCAAATGCAGTGGGTTGTCACCCGAATTATGGGTTTTCCTTTTTTAAAAACTATGGAAAAACATATCTGATAATCAAATTCATAATTCAACTTGATCCTACAATGTTCTGAATAATATAATGAACATATTTCAAAAATAACATTAGTAATAAAATCACTTTTTAACGTCTAAGGTTTTCAATTGAGCTTATTATTTTCTAAATAATCAACTAATTTTAATTAAATATAACTACCTCAACATAAAGAAAATATCCAAGACTATATTTTCCTTAATCATTTGTTTGTATATAGAGTATCACCATACCATTAAATCACCTTTCTAATCTATTAGTACCATTTAAAATATTCATTCAAATCCTTAAAGAAAAAATATTACTGAACAATCCTATGAATATTATAACCAAAATACCATTGATAAAAATAATTCTAAATAATTATTCTAGGATCTCCATACAAAAATACTTAATTTAAAGTATTGGTATAACATATTTCCTTCCTTATTATTGGGAATAAACTTTTGTTTAGGGCATTGTCTTAGATAATTCACAAGTTACCCACAAATAATAAATTTAATTCCCTGAAAATTCATTTCTCAATGAACTTTATTTAAAAATATGTAAAATATTTCCCTCTATTTGAGATATTCTTAAAGGTTTTTCTTTCAATATTATTGGCATGTATGAGGAAGAATATTTTTTTCTTGATCATATTTAACACTTGAACTTTTATGATATTCTATCATTATCTTCTTTGATGTGTTTGGAAATTCAACTATGTTCTAGTTGTTCATCATAATTAGATATAGATCATTTGGAATGATCCTAAGATATCTATATACTATTTCCATTATTTTAGGGATCTCATTAGGAAAATCATTTCATTTTATATCACTTTGGTTGTTGGAATTATTTATCTTATTTCCCACCCTTAACTAACAATATTAATATAAAAAAGATGATAATTGAATTAACATACCAAAGAGAAACTTATATTCCTAGAAAAAATAATTTATAAATGAAACCATGTCCTGAATTATGGGCCTATTAAGTTTCCAAACTTAACAATTCATTCATGTCCTTCATAAATTTATGTAAAGAGTTTTTGAATTTCCATTGCATATCCCTTATGAGTATCAAATAGAGTGTGTAGTAAGGCACATTGTCATGTACCATGTAATGCTTGAGTCAATACCAACACAACATTTTTAGATTTATTACACCTAAGTACATATATTATATAACTACGTTCACTTTTAGTAGCCATATTGGGATATAATTTCTCGAAAACCACTCGCACTATACTTCACCAAGATTATGTGATATTTTTCATAACTTTTTCTTATACTTATACATATCCCAAGTGTTCTCAATAAAGTTTTCTCATATTAGTTTAAAAGTTTAACTTATCCTTTTCTCTGATACCAACTATTGTGACCCAATCCTACACATATTATTGCATGATTTTTTAATATTAAAATCCATTAATTACAACCTAAATATCCTAAGGACCATTGTCTTTGGAAGAATAAGATCATAATAAATCAAAGGAAAGTAAAAGATAGAATTATTATTTTTTGATTTTCCATAGTGATCTCATAAATCCCTTTGGTCTCCTAAAACTACATTGTATAACCTGAGGAATATATATATTAAATGGGAAAGCTAGAAATCCTTTTATGGGAATAAACATGATAATGAAACATAACAAGTGAGTCAATTGTATAACATTATATCATAAAATATGAGGCACATGAGTAATAACATGGAATTATAACATAAAGAACATAGTATCATATGCTCATGACATCATAGGAAATGTAGAAGAAATATATAACATGAAATAAACATGAGTAAGTCATAAAAATGAGTCAAGTCTAAGTGCCTAGACAATATCACGTGGTTGAAAACGTCCCATAAAAGAGTAGATTTACTCCCTAATCCCATACATGATTCCCCATGAGAAAAAAAAACATTAACCAATTAATTGGATAAATATCTAGGCACACCCATCATAAAATGTTCAAAATCTATGTCTTCCACTTATATTAATTCAATCGTAAGTAATACCATAAGAATTACCCATTGAAATAAAAGGTGTTGTATAATATTGTATCATATAATAATCAAAGTAAATTTCACAATGTTGGAATTTGAGAGATGATAATAATGAATTTATAACCTTGTAAAATTAAGGGATAACATTATAGTTCTATATGTGAGATATATATATATAAATAATTTAGAAACAATCTATAACATCAAAGGTTTTTGCTGTTGATGAAAATAAATTAAAGAAAATTAAAATAATTCTTTATGGAAACACCATTTCCACATTTAAAATCACTTTTTAAGAACTATATATTTAGATAATATTATGTAAAATATTTTATTTTAAAATAAACTTATGAAATAATTATAGAATCCTTATGTATGTACTATATAAGTTAAAACAAAGCATTCATTTCACACTTTGTAAAAAAGACAAAAAAACCTTGTTCACAATATGATAAGAAAATTTATTTTAAAAAATTTATAAAAAAATTAAAAATGTGTAAAAACGACTTTAAAAAATAATACAATATTATTAAAACATTTATAAAAAAAAATTAACATAAAAATGGATATGGAAGAGAAAGAGTTTTTAACCAAAGAGATAAATAAAGTTGATTCTATTTGAAAACATTTTAAGCACCAAAGTAAGAAAAATGGTAATATTAATATAAAATTTCTTGAATAACCATAAGAGAATAATTTTTTTTATTTTATTAGATAATAATAAAATAATTTCCTATAATAAAAATTCAAGCATAAATAATCCCCATTAAAATGGGATTGAAACATAAACCCTTACTTCTTTGATAAATTTTGAATCATAACTTATCAAGAATGAAGTAGATGACTTGTGACTTAAAATATCATGAAGTTGAAAATATTAATTGTATAGTATGTAAATAGGATACATATACACAATTATAAGAAATTATGTCCATAAAAGAATATGTGTCTCAAAGAAGGAATTTTGAGATGAAACCCTTACCTCGAGCCCGAAACATCACGTCGATTCCTTATATTCCTGAATAATAATATTATATTAATATTTTAATTTATTAATAAAATTTTTAAATTTTATTATTCTTATTATTTCATTTTTTACCATGTAATATTCGATTACTTAACCAATTAATATCATGTGAGACATTTTGATGATAAATGAATCATATGTCAAAAATCACTTTGGTAAGTTGACTAAGATAAAAGATATTTTTATTTAATAATATATAAAGTTTTTATTTTGCATATATTATAATATATATAAATAAATTATAATTTTAAAACCAAACATGAAATATGGTTATGAAGGATGAACTACGCTACAATCATGTAGATAGTAGGTCATACGTACGCTTAAGCAACATTTTCATCTTTCAATGATCACAATGGAAAGAAGTTAAGTGTTATTTTATCATTAAGGTTTTATAATTATATCCTGTATATCACATTATTTATTTAAATACACTTATATATACCATCCATGTGATACGGTAATAAAAACGAATCATATTGCTTCACCAGGCGGTAGTCCTCTGTACACACGAATGACGTTATCATTAATTCAATGGATGGTAAGGTATGAAAGTGTGTGATATATTTATTTTCCAGGATGATTTATATTTCATTAATATAATTTATAAACATAAAATTAATCATTATTACATTTTATTTAAAGAGTAAGTAGAAAATGAATCACATTAGTTCACGATGCGGTAGTCCATCGTATGCATGTGCGATATTATCGTATTCTCTATATAATATAAAGTAAGGAATATGTGATATTATAATTAATAAAGTATAATTAAATCCTAAATATCATATATAATCATTATATACATCATTATATCCATACAATATAATAAGTTATGGAAAACAAATTATTTCAGTTCGCGAGGCGGTAGTCCGCCGTTCATATGATCAACGGTTTCATTTACCATTAGAGGGAGGAGAAGATTATTATATGTAATTACATTAAAATATTAAAATATTAGTATATATAATATAATTATCTTATTATATCATCATGTTTTAACAATATTTTAATTAGGTGGAAGAAAAAATGAAATAAATTTCTCGGTTAATATTGATACCTCTTCTTCAGATATATTCTTTAGGTTGGAACCAGAAGCCTTATAAGGTTGTATTTATGATAAAAAACATACCCTAGGATTCTATGAGGGAATTAATGGTCGTATATGGGTAGGTATTGGTAGAATAAATGGGTTTTTAAATATTTTAAATAGAGGAGATGGAGTGACCTTTATAAGCAGGGGAGAGGACACATTTGATTTTTTTGAAAATAAAGACTTACAACCATGTTTTTTACAAGGAAAAGCATCCAAAATAAACCATTTTCAAACATTATAATAGATAAGGTCTAAAAATGGCCATAAAATAGAAATTATACATTTTTTTTTCATTTTTAGTTCTTATATTTTATGCTTAACCCAAGGTAAACACATTTATACCTTCCCGAAAATAATTAATTTTTACTGTTTTTTACTATTCATTATGGAAAAAAATTAAGTTTACCATATTAGATAATATAAAATATTATGATTTAAAATATGGAATCTATTTTTCAGAATTAAACTCTAATAATTGGAAAATTTAAATTTAAAATTTAACCCACAGAGGTATTAAAAAAATGAGTTTTCAAGAAATGCATTTTTCATGAATAAAATGATTTTATAATGACTATATGAATTGTAATCATAATTAAAGGAATTTAAATTAATATTTTTAGATATATAATATATATATATTTCATTTAAATAATTCATCACTAAGGGTTATTTTAATTAATTAAAATAAAGAAACAATATGCACTTTAAAACGGTTTTCAGAAAATTGGTTTTAAGCCTCAGAATAAAAGTTACACTAAAATCAGGTATAAATATGATTTCAATGATATTAATTTGATTTAATATAACTAAATAATAACTATGTTAATTTTATATAAAATTAAAATATTAATGGTACTTAATAAATTAGTAATAAATGACAATTTTATAAATATCTGTATTTTTCACTATTCAAGGAAAATTAATATTTTCCAAAATGTACCAAAATTTCATAATAAGTTAATATCAATATTATTATTTCAAAAATTAATTCCATTTTATCAAATAATTTTTTTTTAAATTATAAAAAAATGATTATATTATTTTCTCCAAAATGTAGTAAAAATCTTTTTTTGAAGAAAACATATTTTCGATGAATAAAATGACTTTGCTTAAAATTAAGTGATTAGTTAATAAGAATTTAAATATAAATTTATATTTATTAGGACCTTTATATACAATTAATAAATTAATTAATCCTATTCATACCTGCTAATTTAACGGATTGGTTACAACAATCTTATTTAAATAATAATATTTTATGGTTCGTTTAGGCTTAGTGTCACGTATCCTATATGATATCAAATGTAATTATCTTCTTTTAAAATATTGAATTATTAAAAAAACCACTAAATTAAATATTAATTCGCAATTCCTTCTATCACTAGAATTTCAATAGAGCCAGGTGTGTGTGGTACTCATCAGACCTAGTTGAGGGTGCCTTATAATATCAGGGAGTTCTTATAAAAGTGATGGTTGACTTAAATAATGTTGGAAAAAAACTATTAGAAGTTGGTATATTTTTGTAAATTTATATTTAATTATTGATAATGTAAGTCCATCCCTTATAGAAGATGAGAATCCACTCAACTGATCAAGGAGATGCGAGTTAATGTAGTTGGTATGACAAAATCCTACATTGAAATTATCTGAGTAGTGGAATATCTATATATTGGAATATTCATATAGTTTTTAAGGATAATTACCACTAGAATAATCTAATCATCCATTTATTCCAAATCTAGGATTTTAGGGCCACTAGGGCTCAATAAAATAGTGGGATACATTTAAGATAACAAATCTATAATGTTTAATCACTCATAATCAAGATAAAAGTACAAATATTCTTATGTATATTTTTATAGAAAATGGAAAGTAATAATAAAAATACAACACAATCAATATTGGAAAAATAACATGTCCTCATCGGAAAAAGTTTCCATGAGCGGTACATGTTCTTTCACATAATACTATAATAAAGAAATAAATTTTATATGGTAAAGACCCCAGTACATGATCAACCTCCTTAGGAAGCATCTGAGGATGAGAAAGATGCTTACAGGAGACTCAGGAATGACACATTTGATGTTCATATCATATTGTAACATTAATGTCTGAAGATATGAAAATTAAACATGATGACATGGATGGCTACACCATGTTGTGTCATCTATGAGAAGTCTATGAGGAGAAATTGAAGGGAGAAATAAATGATATTATGACCGAACTAATCATTATATATTGAAATATGGAACTCAAGCTGGGCCTCATATATTGGGGATGATAAAGTATATTGATCAACATGAAGAATTTGTATTTAAGATGGATTATTAACTTTTTGTTTGTCGCATTATCTCATACTTACCACCCAGTATCTGTAATTTTTTTTAAATTTTATAAAATTAATATTTTATATAAACCACATCTATATTTATTAGAAATAGTTCTCTAAGAAGATGTGAATTTAAAGACAATTAAATCTTTAATTATTAAGGTGGAAAACAAGAAAGGGAAGGTGAAAATACCAATTTCAAGTACACTACCAAACAAAAATTCACAATATCTTTCTAAGAAGTGAAATATAAAGAGGGAGAGCACAAAGAATGAGCCTATTTTCTTTAAATGTGGTAAGATAGGCCACGCTAAGAGAAATTTTAATTAATTGATAAAAAAGTAAGAACGATCTTCTAATTCAGGTATAGTAATTATTAAATAAAATATTTCATTTATACTCATTGGGTATTAGATATAATATATCCTTATATTTTTTTTTCTAAATATAGGAATCAAGGATGTTAAGAAACATTACTAGAAGTCATGTTGTGTTCTCCAAGTGACTGAGAAAGGATGATACCTACACCAGTGGAGAGAAGAACATGATTTTATTACCATGAAATTTGTTCTTGTTAAATTATAATTGTGTGTTGAATACTACCAACAAATATAAAATAAATATTGTTTATGGTATTTTATACAAAACTAATAGTTCAATAATACATGAATCATTGGAAATATATGATGAATATAAAATGGAACACTCTATTACCTAGTTGTGGTAAGATAATTATTTGTCTAGTAATAACAAAAGTAGTGTTCAAGGGTTTACCCATAAGTTATTTAGAATATTTGGATATAATGACCTTTGATATTATCAACACATTTACTTACATATTTTTGGACAAATAAACCTTTATAAATAAAGGTAATCGATAATGATTTTGGAATTAGTTCAGCTTGCGAGTGTGAACTATTACAAGGAGAAGTTAGTGGTAAATTATTATACTTCATTAGATTCCTTTTAGGGTGTTAAGGAATGTAAATTTTAAGAAAGGAACTTTCATAGTTAGAAGATATTAGTTAATTCCGGCCCAGGAGCTGAAGAATATATAAACCATGCATTCATCAATCATTAAAACTATAGAGTAGAGAAATCTCTAAACTTACATTTCCTTATACACATCAATGCTATGATGTTATTTATAGAGGATAGATGAAGAGTCTTACATGAAAACATTGACCATTAAAATGTATCATAGATTAATTCCTAATTTAAAATTTCATTATACAAATTAGATTCATGGTTTTATTAAAAGGAGAATCAATAATGATACTGATATACATTCCAAAATATTCTATTATCTTTTTGATAATGTTTCACAAATAGTGGAATTATCCCATAAATATATACCAAATATAATGAAATGTGGATATCATATGAGTTATTGTAAGAAATAAATCCATTATTTTATAATAACATGTGTTTAGATGCAAAGAGTTTGTTAAGGATAAGTCAAACAAAAAATTGTATAAAAAAACACAAAGTTCATCTCCTTTATTATCATAAAGTTTATATAGGATATTATATAAATACCAAATATATAAAATTAGTAGTTGGGATATGTACTATATTTATAAAATAGGGTACATATATCTATTTGAGATAATGGTAGAAGGACTGACTTGGGTTAAGTCAATTTCGGATATGCACAAGTAATTGACATAGGAAGAATTTCCACTAGAGGTTATGGAAAATGAAATATTCTAGATACACTTACAATGTATAAAGTTTAAAACCATAGTTGTGGTTTTATATTCAATGTGAGGGGTGATACATTATTCATTGAGAATAATAGTTCTTATGAGGAGTAAATAACTAGAAATAAAATATGATTAATAATTTTATATGAATTAAATTATGGATTCTATGCACCAAAGTCTAGGTGCTTTGTATTTGGAATGTTTCACATCTTTATACTACAATCGGTATTCAAGAGAAACAATACATGGATGGTCAATTATAGACCAATAATACCCAATTGATAAAGGTTTAATTAGTAAATTTTAGACAAATTATAAGACAAAAACATTTTCATAGAATGTCATCCTTAAATCCATTTGAATAAAACTTTTCATATAAATGTTATATGATCACTATATTTGGCATCAGATGTCAAAAATTACCTTTCTTGGAGGGTTATTATATGAAAAAACTAAAAAAGTTTGAAAACACTGAATAATTTCAATAATAGAAGAAAGTTATAGAGTACTATATATAGATTGTTGAATAATTTTTGATCATGGAATATTGATTCAATACAAAAATATTCCAGGTGTCTACAATAGGTTAGTGGAAGAGTCCCTGTTTTTTTGAGTAAAATATGATGATGAAATTTAGAAAATAGTTGTTTAGTATTACATTTAGTTATGACTATAATGAAAGTAACTCTTTAATGATTAAGTTAAAGTATCAACCTATATTCTAGGGAACAAGATCTACTAAGGTAGATCTAATGGTTTCTTAGACCAAGTAAAAGTACACATACTGACAATGTATTTTAAAAATACATTTGGGAATGATTTGAGGGAGATTTTTTAACAATGTCACATGACATAAATCTCTGCAAGAAGACATGTGAGAGATATATGAGGATATTGTACAAAGGAGTATAATTACTTTAGTGATAGATATGGATCCATCACATATTCCAAGTAATGTACTAGATGTGATATTTCTAGCATATACTTTATGGTATAAAAATACAAGATTTATATAAGAGAACAACATAGGAAATAGTTAGTACTATACAACTATAATAGAGATGGTACAAGAGATATGTACCTAGTACTATGAGAGGAAGGGACACTAGCTATTAGGGGACACAAAAAAGTCTTCCCCAAAATAAATATTATCTTATATAAATGTTAGGATATGGTACTGATATAGAGATTCTCAAGATAATGGTGTCCATATCTAAAAATACTAACTATGTTTCTACTTCTAATGCAACAAAATAAGCAGTTTAAAATCGATAATGGTTTATTCCAGTTCTTGGAATCATAAATTGTGAGTAAAGTATTATCATAATATAAATTATTATAAGCTTACTATAATGGTACTATAAAATATGTAAAGTTTAGATATATGAAAAAAGGAATACACTTAGGAATATCATCTCTTGAGGAGTCTTACTCAATGAGGTGAAGTTTCATATAACAAAGTATCTATGTAGAAGAAACATGGAAGGCCCAATGACTAAGGTCATAATTCAGTAGAAAATTGATCATATCATGTCAGATATAATAGGTTTATTTTTAGCAAGATTGAATCTAGTGAAAGTGTGAGTGTCGTAAAAGTGGGTTCCCTAGACCCAAATTGAACAATACTTTTTGTCCACTGTAACACCGCGAGATTTTATAAGATATATTCCTTTTAATTTACTTTATATCTTCTATTTTATGCTACACCAAGATTATCTTGCACTCTATGCAACACCGTATTAGTTTGCAGTATACACAACACTAATCTTGGATTGTGTTACACACAATTTCAAATTTGTTTGATAGTAGTTATTCTACGCAACATTGAGTGTATATATATATATATATATATTCAAATTATAAGTGAAATATGGATTAGATTTTGTTATAAACAAAAAAAAGGAGTCTTGCACTACACGTCACCCTGACTTGGCTTGCATTACACGCAACCACGACCTTCTTCGATAGCGTGTGTTGTACGCAATACCGAGTTTCACTAAACAACGATATATTATTATAATATTATTATAAACTAGACATTATGAATAGTATTAATTTTTTTTTGAATTTTAATACATTATTATTCATCTTACATATTTTCTAGAACAAGTTATGAGAATAAAATAAATTTTTCAGGTAAAAGAAGTATTTTTCAAAAAATGTAGTTTTACCGCTGTTTGATGGCGCACCCATTTTAAATCTAGTTTTTGAAATATTTATAAGTTCAATTTGATGAAATAAAATTCTAATTTGGAATCAGGATATAAAAATGTACTTTGGATATTTTTTTTCATATTATTCTGGTAACTTTCATATTTTGATGAATGGTAAAAATACGCTATATTTTAATTAAAAACAAGTTTTTTCATTGCAATAATTTATATGGTTAAATTATAATATAGAATGGTTTTAAAGTATAAATAGAATATATTTTTACCATTTAATATAATTTATGCCATTATCATTAATTTTACATTGAATTAATAGGTAAAAACATTTCAATCTTTTGCAAGGTTTTAACTTTTAAAACCCGTTTGCTTAACAACAGGATAAATTTTAAAATTAATTACTGAAACTTATGTGTTTTGAATTTTGAAAAATGGATTCCATATTTGGAATCAGTGGGTCCAAATTATGTTAATATGTTACTTTTATTTTTTTTATATTATGAATAGTAACTACGGTAATTTTTATTTACTGCGGTTAAAGGTAAATATGGAAATTCAAGGTTAAAAGAATATTATAATAATTGAAAATTACCTTTAAACTTGTCCCAACCTTATTGTATTAGTAGTTTCCGACCATGGGCATCCTTGGGCTGATTTTGGGACCCCAATGAGCCACTTGGTAGTGAAAATGACAATTTGGATTAATTAATTTAATGTAAAGACAAAATTGACTTTAATAAAAATATTTTAGTAATTAATTTTTATAAGGGGTTATATAAGTTATATTTTCAACTATAAATTTTAATTGAAACGTTAAAACGATTCCCTACATCATGGTATTTTTTTCATAATTTTTAGACATCAAATGTGTTAAATTATTTATGACACAATAATGATGCAGTGTTTACCTCATTAATAAATGATTTAAATAAATAAGATTATAATGATTAAAATATCATCCAAAACCTGTCATATTACAATTGGATGATTTTATTTATAATATTAGTCATCTTATATTTGACATTAATGTGTTTTGTACCTCTTGAAACCGAAGATACGTTTATAATAAAATAATGTTTTCACACTTTCCTAAAGAGCCCCTCCTCCCACTTATAAAAGCAGACCACTTCTATGCAATTTCTCACACCTCTCAATCCTTTTTTATAGTCCAAACTCTGCCCAACTAAGATCCCTACATCCCTCTCCTCCCCCTTGAAGCCTTACATTAGTCATAAGACACTCCAAGAAGTCCTTTTGGTTCAAACCAAAGGAAGTTACCAAAATTAAAGGTAACAGTTTCTCTTAAGTTATTTTCTTTTATTCTACTTCTCCAACCCCTAAACTCTTTTTAATAATTTCTTTTTTGACAACAACAATATCCTAAATATACTATCATGTTGTGATGAGAATGATTAAAACTACTATTACACACACCTCCATCTAATGGATGAAGAACATAATGTTTTTGTGATGGCAAACTAACGCCTCACGAAACAATGATTGTTCGATTTTCTCCTACCGCCTCTCATGGTGGCCATTATGATGGAACTGTATTTATATATAATATATATTATG
Organism: Viscum album; assembly: GCA_963277665.1. Taxonomy (NCBI): domain Eukaryota; kingdom Viridiplantae; phylum Streptophyta; class Magnoliopsida; order Santalales; family Viscaceae; genus Viscum; species Viscum album. Next base: position 946,114,766 of record OY728129.1, read on the forward strand.
TTTATGATTTCATTATTCTTTTTTACTTCCCAATTATATCAAGCCTTTATGGTTTGCATAGTGGGTAAATACGATAATCTCATTTGAGGAAGTGCAGACTACCGCCTCCTCAAAGTGATGTGATTCGTTAATACCTTATGTGGGATGTACAAAGGATGTGTTTAATGATATTATATATGATATTATACTGGGATTATAATATACCTATGTATCATTATGTTTCAATTCAATTAAAATAAGAAATATAAATGAAAGTAGCGTTCATGCGTACGTACAGCTTACCGTCTCCATGAATGGTGCGTTTCATTTCTTACCTCTATATGTTATGTAATATTATAAATGCTTGTATATTCTGGATATATAATGAATATATATGATATATAAATCATGATTTGCATTTTGGAAGTAATTAAATCATGATATAAGTAATAATAACATCAATAACAACAAGTCCAAACACGTACCATAAATAAGATGATTTTACCCAAAACGTTGCTTTAACATGGGATTTACAAAAGAACGGGTAATATAAAGTCATAAGTGAACCATATATGATATCATAACAACGAATATTATTCTGTAATAAGTCAATGACATTATTTAAATCATTATACAGGAGGTTCGGATACGTACGAAGCATATCGGATCTAAGGTAAGGGATAATTATTCCAATCTCATTCTTATCTGAGATTGTTTATTCGTAAGTATTTACTGGGGTTATGTTTATCTTCCATGTCCATGTTTTCTAAAAATGTTTTCATAAAATATTTAGTATTCTAACATGTATTTTTAAAGTCATTTTTACCCTTTTATGACTTTTACCACAATGTTTGGAAGGAATCTTTCTTTTGTTTACCATACAAGGTACTTTTTGACTTTTCTGACAAAAGTACGAGGAGAATGTTTTTTATCTTATACGGGGTGAATGGATTTTTTATGGTTTTATAAAGCCTTATTTTCATGAAGATTCCTCCAAAATATTTCATGACTATTTTCAGAAAAATCTCTTTCTTTTAAAATTGCATGATGTTTTGTGAAAAGAAACTGATTTTGAAGAAGAAAGGATATTTTCCTCAAGAATTCATTTCAAGTGTTTTATCAAAACCATTTTCCATATAAGAAGGCATTATTTCGTATGTGTATGTTTCAAGAATAATGTGTCTATGATTTACATGGTTTCAATTTTCTTATTATGAAATGATATCCATTTGTTTTATATGGATTATGTTATGATGGGATGATGTTTATGAAACCCATTTTTATTCTTTGGGTTATGATGTATGATTTATGTTTATATTGCAGCACAAGTAAGAATGATTTCATTATGAGATGGGTGGGACCTATATCTCCCTCCAATTAATTGGGTAAAGATTTATATCTCATGAGATTGACATGGCTGGAATGGAAAATTAAACCAGTTCAGTAATACAAGACTAGAACGAGGAGTAAAATCAATTCAGAAAGGGACTTTGTCCACTAAGATGGTCTTGGCAGCAATGCCCTGGATAATATGGAAATCATAATATGTGATTAATGGTTTCCATAATTAAATGTTTTATTCTAATTCTATTTTATAAGTATTAATGTTTTTTTATGATCTATGCCTTACATAATTCCATGTTTTATGTCATTGCTCAAGATCACGATGTTTAAACATTATGTTTATGTATTTAAGTTCAAATGTGTATGATTTGTTTTATTTTCTCCATTCTTACCCTTACTGAGAATTTGAGCTCACCCTTTTATATGTTTTCTTTTCCCCAGGATTTAAAGACAGGTTTTAGGTAAGAAAACAAAAAGGGGAAGATCTTTATGGGAGATATTGAAGATCTTTCCCCACGATTAGAAGATTTTGTTACGAGTTTCCAAAGACACTAAACTATTATGATCCCTGAGTTTTGGTTTTTGTTATGTATTAAGTATTCCGCAAAAGTACTGTAATGTCCATGTACGTCAACCTTTGGGTCTCTAAAATTGGTATCAAAGGAAAGTTTTAGTCAACCTTTGGAAACTAGGATGTGAGAACTTTAGTGAGATCCCTAGAGATATTTTTACGGTATGTCTAGAGATGTCCCTAAGGTTAGGTATAAGTATAGGTTATAGTCCTAGAATTATGGTAACGATCTTAGAATTAAACCTAATATGTTAGATATTGAAGTTACCCCCCCTTTATTATATTGTTTTACCTATCATGATTTTTGCCTCTCACACTATTCTTTTTGGGTTTTAGACGATGGATGGAACCCGAAGGAACCGTGTTTGTCGCGACCCATACATTACATACATTGTTATTACTTAAAAATTGAAGCACACTTATTACAACATATAACAAAACCAGGAAAGGACTGTATAGGTATATATTCTTTAGAAACTGGGAAACATAAACAACTGGTTAATAAAGCATCTACTTTTCCTCCCACTTATTTCATCATATCTAGAGTCCCTTTTTGGCATATCCTACTTAATAACCTTCTTCCAGACCTGGGGAAATAAAACATACAAAAGTGTGAGCTCAAATGCTCAGTAAGGGTAAACAAAAGAAAAATCAATCACATCATGAACATAACATTTTGTAAATCTTAACCTGCAAAAGAAATCATAATTTCATACCATGGGATAAATCATAGAAGTGAAATGTAATCCAAATAATCCTAACATAAAACATGGAACTTTGTGGAATACACACATAATCATAGAGAATCATTTCTTATTAGTCAAGACTCATTTCCAAGACTATCTTAGTGGACAAAGTCTATTTCTGAACCGAGTTCACTCCTCATTTCAGTCCTGTTTCACTGAACCGGTTTAACCTGCCGTTCCAGCCATGTCTATCTCATGAGATATAAAATCTTTACCCAATGAATTGGAGGGAGATATAGGTCCCACCCATCTCATAATGATACGATTCTTATGTGTGCCACAAAATCATAAACCATACATCATAGTATAACCCATGTAACAAAAATGGGAGTCTTTAAACATCGTGACATCATAAAATAATTCATATAAGATAAAAGAATTCATAAAAAAAATATTTCCATCACAACATAATCAAATCCATGTAATAATAGGGATAGAAACAGAACCCTTTATTACCTTATATGGAAAATAATTTTGATAAAACACTTGAACTCTATTCTTGAGGAAAATATCCTTTCTACTTCAAACACATATTTCCTTTCTTAACATGTCATACAATTTTAAAATAAAAGAAGTTGATTAAAAATAAACTTGAAAACTTGTAAAGGAAGATTCTTGGAAATTTTGTTTTAAAAATCCATTCATGCCGTATAAGTTAAAAAAACATTCTTCTCGTACTTTTGTTGGAAAAGTCAAAAAGTACATCGTACGAAAAACGACAAAAGATTCATTTCATATATTTTACTAAAAACTCACCAAAGGGAAAAATTGGATTGAAACAATTGTAGGTGGATGGAAATAAAATTAAATATTGAGGAAACATGGATGTGGATGATAAAATACACCCCCGTAATTACTGAAGTATAAACAATCTTGGATAAAAATGAGATTGCGATATTTCCCTTACCTTAGGTCCAATATGCTTTGTACGTGTCCAAACCTCCTTTATAATGATTTAAATAATGTTATTGACTTATTATAGAATCATACTTATTTTTATGATATCATATATGGTCATATTCTTAGCTTCTTATTAGTAATATTTCATTACTACTTGTTTATTCAGGTGTTTATTACTTTTTGTTCTTATGCGTGTTTTGTCGAATAAATTCTTATAATTATTTTTAGGTTATAGATACCTCATTTCCAGAATGGTATTAGTGTAATATATATCATATTTATTCACTAAATTCATTTATATAATCCTTATTCAATGAAGATCATGTAGAACAAGTCGCATCACATCGTGGAGACGGTATTCCGTACGTACGCACGAGGGATGATATCGTTCCCATGATCGTGGAATTGTATTGGAGTATATGTATACTATTTAAGAATCAATATCACTTTATAATACTCATATATAGTCATTATTTACACCATTATACCCATCCAAGTAAGGTGGTGGTGGAAAATAGATTACACCACGGCGTGGAGACGGTATTCCGTACGTACGCACACGCGGTGATTTCGTTTTCCGTAGGATGGATAGATGGTGAAATAGTGTTGTTTCATACTTATAATAACATATCAGTATATTAGTGATACTGATTTTATTACTTCATAATTAAACAACTAAATAATAAGAAGTGGAAGAATAAATAAAGATGAAAGAATCGGTAATGGACATTACCTCTTCTTTGAAGTGCTTCTTTGAGACATCCTTTTAGGGCACTAAAATTGGTCTTTGAAGAAGAACAGGACCTCTAGGATGTTTATAGGGAAGTGGAGAGGAGAAATTGGCAGGGGTTGGCCGAGCTTGAAGGCTCAAAGTGGTGTGAGGAAGAGGGGGAGGAGGTGCCCTTTTATAAGGGGGGAGAGGGGCTCCTTTCGAAAAACTAAAAATATTATTTTATTATAAAGTCAAGTTCGGTTTTAAATAGCTCCAAATTGATATATTTCAAAGCTAAGGTGGGGATGGGTAGAAATACTCTCATCCAATAGAATTTAGACAAGTTTAGGTTCCTATTTTAACCTTATCATTTAGATTTAACATTAAGTTAAATAATTTTACTTTTACCACGTCTTCTTGTGTTCTTATACTATAAGGTTAATAAACTTACAATAAGCAGAAAAAAGAACCCCAAGTTGTTTATTATTAATCTATATAACCTTTTCTAAGTCATTTGGCCGAACCTTAGATTTTTAGGAATAAAATAATAATTAATAATATAATATTTGTTTTAAAAACTATTTTATGTCAATTTTGACACTATTTAGTAATTGATTTTTATGAAACTCATAACAGAATGATTAGTTCTAAAAAAGTTAATTAAATCAATAATAACATGTCATATTAACCTATAAAAGTAATTTAATTCATAAAAAGTCTTAAATTATATTTATTTGGGTATTTATAACATCAATTATGTCAATATTTCATTAATAAGATAATTACTGCATCATCTTTGTGTCATCAAAATCATAACTTATTTAAAGTCTAAAAATTATAAATAAAATATCATTATATAGGAAATCGTTTTAGATTTCCAATTAATATTTATAGTCGAATTTATATTATGTATAACCCTATATTAAAAATTATTTTCTTATTAAACTTTTATTTTAACTATTTTAACCCTCCTTTAAATAAATTAAAAATAAATTTCCTAATCTAATCCATGTGGGCCTAAATGGTCGTATTTTATTCCTAAGGTTGTTTTTGGTCTAATTACACTTATCCAATAGAATTAGGACATGTGTTAGGGTAATAATAATATCATTTTTACCCTTAATTACCCTATTTACTTTTAACCGTGGTAAATAAAAGTAAAAAGTTACTATTCACCAAAAATTATTTTCATCTCATTGAACCACATTTTACTTACTGACATCAATCGTGTCTCTCAGATTTTTGAAATTCCACTCACAGAAGCGGTAAAATTATGTTTTATGAAAAATTCAGTTTTTTAACTACCACTTAGTGGTTTCACTATTCATCAAAAATTGAAAGTTTTTAGAAAAATACCAAAATTTCACCCTAGGTTTATTTCGATATTCCAAATCCAAAAATGAAGTCCATTTTGAAAAATAAAATTTATAAAATTTCAAAAAGTGGTTATTACTATTCATAACGGCTAGTTTTAATAATATTTTAAAATCATATCGTTGTTTAGTGAAACTCGGTATTACGTACGACGCAAGCTATCGAGGAAGGTCGCGATTGCGTGTAAAGAATGCCAAGCTAGTGTTGTGTGTAGTGAAAGATTCCTTTTATGATTTATAAAAACAAAAATATTTCTCATAAAAGTCTCGGGTGTTACATTCTACCCCCTTAAAATGAATTTTTCCCTCGAAATTTGTCACTTTGTAACAAACAGATGAGGATACCTCTCCGTCATCATATCCTCAAGCTCCCATGTAGCTTCTTCAAATTGGTGGTTCTTCCATAAAACTTTCACCAATCAAGCGGTCTTGTTTCGTAAGACTTTTTCGCTACGATCCAGAATCTCTATCGGCTGTTCTTCATAAGAAAGATCTTGCTCCAGCGGTACAAATTATGAGCTGAGTACATGTGAAGGATCAGGTATGTAATTTCTCAGGAGAGATACATGGAACACATTTTGAACTTGAGAGAGATTTGGTGGAAGTGACAATCGGTAAGCTACCTTCCCAACACGATCCAGTATTTCGAAAGGACCGATATATCTAGGGCTCAACTTCCTGTTCATTCCAAATCTCATGACCCTCTTCCAGGGAGATATTTTTAAGAACACTTTATCACCCACTTCAAACTCTAGGTCTTTTCTTCGGTTGTTAGCATAACTTTTCTATCAACTCTGAGCTGCTCTTATGTGTTGTTGAATAGATCGGACCTTTTCTGCCATCTCATCAACAAGATCAGGTCCTAGTAGCTTTCTTTCCCCAACTTCATCTGAACAAGTTGGAGTCCTGCATTTCTTTCCATAGAGAGCTTCATAAGGAGCCATCTGAATACTGGAGTGAAAGCTATTATTATAAGAAAATTCCACCAAAGTTAGGTGTTGATCCCAACTACCTTTTAAATCCATAGAGCAAGCTCTCAACATATCTTATAGAGTTTTAATTGTTCTCTCAGACTGACCGTCTGTCTGAGGATGATAAGCAGTGATGAAACTCAACTATGTATCTAGAGTATGCTGAAGACTTCGCCAGAACTTCGAGGTAAATCTCGGATCCCGATCAGATATAATAGAAAGTGGTACTCCATGCAATCTTACCACTTCCTTTACATATATCCTGACAAGCTGATCCAGAGAGAAATCCTCTCTAATAGCAATGAAGTGTGCAGACTTTGTAAGACGATCAACTATGACCTAGATAGAATTATTGCCTTTGGATGTTTTAGGATGTTCGGTGACAAAGTCCATAGTGATGTTTTCCCATTTCCATTCGGGTATGGGTAATGGTTGTAACATCCCCTTAGACTTCTGTCTCTCAGATTTAACTTGTTGACAAACCAAGCATCGAGAGACATATTCAGCAACATCTCTTTTCATGCCATCCCACCAGAAGTACTCTTTCAGGTCCCTATACATCTTCATGCTTCCAGGATGAATGGATAATGAAGAATTATGAGCCTCATCCAGCAGCTCCTTCTTTAATTCGGGGATGGGAGGAACACAAACCCGATTCCTGAAATTTATTATCCCATCACAATCAAGGTTGAATTCAGGAACATTTCTCACCTTCTTTTGTAACTTGACATCTTCTTTCTGTGCCTCTTTAATCTTCAAATGTATAGATGGTTGAACATTAATTTGAGAAAGATACGATTTTTCCCATTTCATTATAATTCCAAGATCCATCCTTTGTAAATCCATAAATATTGGATCTTTTGTGATCCTCGTCATGGATAAACTAGCATGGTCTTGTCGACTTAATGCATCTGCCACCTTGTTTGCTTTCCCAGGGTGGTAATGGATTGAGCAGTCGTAATCCTTAATCAGCTCCAACCATCTTCTTTGGCGTATATTAAGCTCCTTTTGTGTGAAAATATACTTTAAAATTTTATGATCAGTATAAATGTCACACCTTTCTCCATAAAGATAATGCCTCCAAATCTTTAATGCAAAGATTACCACAACTAACTCCAAATCATGAGTTGGGTGATCTTGCTCATGTATTTTCAATTGTCGTGAGACATAAGCTATCACCATATCATTTTGCATAATAAAACACCCCAATCCCTTCTTGGATGCATCACTGTAGATCACAAACCTTTCACCACTACAAGGAAGTGTGTGCATAGGTGCATTTGATAACCTTCTTTTCAACTCCTTGAAATTCTCTTCACATTCCTCCGTCCAAACAAACTTAACTCCTTTCCAAGTCAACTTGGTGAGTGGATTAGATAATCGTGAAAAATCTTTCGCAAAATGTCTATAATATCCATCCAAACCAAGAAAACTTCGGATCTCAGTTACTGTTGTTGGTCTCGACCATCTTTTGATAACTTCAGTTTTTGCTGGATCCACAGATATCCCCTCTTTTGGGATTATGTGACCCAAAAATGAAACTTTTTGAAGCCAAAATTCACACTTGGTAAATTTGGCATAAAGATTCTCCTTTCTCAGGGTCTTCAATATAATTCTCAAGTGATCTTCATGTTCTTCCTTGCTCTTTGAATAGACAAGAATATCGTCTATAAAGACTACCACAAACTGATCAAGATAATCTCTAAAGACTCTATTCATGAGATCCATGAAGATAGCAGGGGCATTAGTAAGACCAAATGGAATCATTATAAATTCATAGTGTCCATACATTGTACGGAAATCCGTCTTTGGTATATCCTCCCTTTTGACCCTTAATTGATGATACCCTGAACGAAGATCAATCTTGGAAAAGTATTGAGCTCCGCGTAGTTGGTCAAATAGGTCATCAATTCATGGGAGAGGATATTTGTTCTTTATAGTGATCTTGTTATGTTCTTGATAATCAATGCAGAGTCTCATTGATCCATCTTTCTTCTTAACAAACAGAACAGGTGCTCCCCAAGGTGACGCACTAGGGCGTATGAATCCCTTATCAAGATTTTCTTGGAGTTGCTTCTTCAATTCCTGCAACTCAATTGGGGCCATTCTATAAGGTGTCTTTGAAATAGGCAAAGCACCCGATACGAGTTCTATTGAAAAATCAACTTCACTATTTGGTGGAAGACCCGGTAATTCCTCCGGAAAGACATCATCAAAATCCCATACAATTGGTATATTCTTAATCGTGAGTTTCTCACCAACCATTTGAGATAAATAACCTTTATTTAGTGGAATCAAGACCCATAAGATGGAAGAAATTTCCACGAGAAGTTTATGTTCATCCTTGCATCGATAGACGATCATAGATTGAACTGGAATATGAAATGTGACTTCCCTTCTTTGGAAATTGATATGAGCTCCATGTAGAGAATGCCAATCCATGCCAAGAATCACATCAAATTCCACTATAGGAAGGATCACAAGATTTGCAGGAAGCACTTTCCTACAAACTTCAATCGAGAAGAATTATAAACTTTTGATGTGACTGTTGTGCCATTAGGGGTTGTCACAGCTTACTCAACATCTAATTGTTGAGGTAATACAGTGATACCCTTAGAAAATTCTTCAGAAATAAAGGAGTGGGTGGATCCAGAATCAAATAAAACATTTGCTACTTTAGAGTGGATGATAAGTGTACCTTTCACCACATCGTTATCGTACTCCACATCGCTGATAGAAATTGCATGTGACTTTCCTTTGTCTTTTTCCTTAAGAGTTTGTTGATGTCGACCATCATCATCAACCCTTGGATTTGGGCATTGATTGGCATAATGCCCCATCTCCTTGCACTTGAAACATTGAAGTGTGGTAGGTTCATTCTGTGTATCCCTTCCTTTGTTTGCATCATTAGACATCTTCTTCCCATCATTGCGGCATTCAAATGCCCTATGACCTTCCTTTCCACATTTGAAACATTTACTTGTCCCTTTAAGACAACTCCCTCCATGTTTCTTTCCACACTTTGAGCATAAGGGAAATCTCATCTTCTTTTCAGTGTGCTCTTTAGATTTTCCCTTGAATTCCATTTTCCTCTTCTTATCAAACCCATATGACTGATGTGTTATTCCAATCTCCATCTCAACTTTGAGAGCACATCGAACGATTTCCTCGTAGCTATTGAAGTCCCTTATGGCTAACGCCCTTCGAAGACTTGGTTTTAAGCCACTAAAGAATCGATCGATTTTAATCTCAGGTTGGATAATAATACCAGAAGCATACCTTTCAAGTCTTGTAAAATTTGCTTCATAGGTACCAACAGATTCATCATCCTTTTTCTTTAGTTCAAGAAACTCTTTCTCCATCTTTGTTCGGAGAATACGAGGGAAGTACTTATTGAAAAATAAGTTCTTGAACTTGTCCCATTCCATGGAATCAATTTCATCTCTTTGCCTCTTATTCTTGATAAGATTCCACCATTGATCAGCATCACCTTTCAAACGATACACTGCTAAGATGACTTTATCATGTTCAGAACATTGAAGAACTGAAAATATCTTTTCAGCAGTACTAATCCATTGTTCAGAAACTAATGGATCAGTAGACCCGCTGAATGAAGGTGGACGCTGCCTCATGAAGGATTCAATAGAATGTTGCTCCTTCCTTTGCTTGTTTGAAAGTCTTGCATGATTCATAGCTTGATAAATTTGTGTGAGCATGGCTACAAGATTTTTCATTCCAGCTCCCATAACGTTTGGTTGCTCAGGGGGACAATCATTGCATTTCCCGTCACATTCCGCATTAACATGGTTCCAACGGGTTCCAGCCATTGACTAAAACCAAGAAGAATAGTGTCAGCAACACTAATTATAATAGGAAAACCACATAATCAAGAATAAAATTTCACACTTAAGGTCTTATCCTAGGTTATTCATGGCCATTTCTAAAACACTAAGATTGTGTTCTATGCTTAGACTTATCCTTAGGATTCTTACTAAGGATTTCACATCCTAGTTTCCAAAGGTTGACTATACCTTTCCTCTGATACCAACTATAGCGACCCATACATTACATACATTGTTATTACTTCAAAATTGAATCACACTTATTACAACATATAACAAAACCAGGAAAGGACCGTATAGGTATAGAGTATTTAGAAATTGGGAAACATAAACAACTGGTTCATAAAGCATCTACTTTTCCTCCCACTTATTTCATCATATCTAGAGCCCCTTTTTGGAATATCCTACTTAATAACATTCTTCCTGACCTGGGGAAATAAAACATACAAAAGGGTGAGCTCAAATGCTCAGTAAGGGTAAACAAAAGAAAAATCAATCACATCATGAACATAACATTTTGGAAATCTTAACCTGCAAAAGAAATCATAATTTCATACCATGGGATAAATCATATAAGTGAAATGTAATCCCAATAATCATAACATAAAACATGGAACTTTGTGGAATACACACATAATCATAGAGAATCATTTCTTATTAGTCAAGACTCATTGCCAAGACTATCTTAGTGGACAAAGTCCATTTCTGAACCGAGTTCACTCCTCGTTTCAGTCATGTTTCACTGAACTGGTTTAACCTACCATTCCAGCCATGTCTATCTCATGAGATATAAAATCATTACCCAATGCATTGGAGGGAGATATAGGTCCCACCCATCTCATAATGATACCATTATTATGTGTGCCACAAAATCATAAACCATACAACATAGCATAACCCATGTAATAAAAATGGGAATTTTTAAACATCGTGACATCATAAAAAAATTCATATAAGATAAAATAATTCATAAAAAAAAATATTTCCATCGAAAAATAATCAAATCCATGTAATAATAGGGATAGAAACAGAACCCTTTATTTTCTTAGATGGAAAATAATTTTGATAAAACACTTGAACTCCATTCTTGAGGAAAATATCCTTTCTACTTCAAAAACATTTTTCCTTTCTTAACATGTCATAAAATTTTAAACTAAAAGAAGTTGATTAAAAATAAACTTGAAAACTTGTAAAGTATGATTCTTGGAAATTTTGTTTTAAAAATCCATTCATGCCGTATAAGTTAAAAAAACATTCTTCTCATACTTTTTTCGGAAAAGTCAAAAAGTACCTCGTACGAAAAAAGAAAAACGATTCCTTTCATATATTTTACTAAAAACTCACCGAAGGGTAAAATTGGATTGAAACAATTATAGGTGGATGGAAATAATATTACATATTGAGGAAACATTGATGTTGATGATAAAATACACCCCAGTAAATACTAAAGTATAAACAATCTCAGATAAAAATGAGATTTTTATATTTCCCTTACCTTAGGTCCGATATGCTTTGTACGTGTCCGAACCTCCTGTATAATGATTTAAATAATGTTATTGACTTATTACAGAATCATAATTATTTTTATGATATCATATATGGTAATATTCTTAGCTTCTTATTAGTAATATTTCATTACTACTTGTTTATTCGGGTGTTTATTACTTTTTGTTCTTATGCGTGTTTTGTCAAATAAATTCTTATAATTCTTTTTAGGTTATAGATACCTTATTTCTAGAATGGTATTAGTTTAATATATATCATATTTATTCACTCAATTCATTTATATAATCATTATGCAATGAAGATCATGTAGAACGAGTCGCATCACACCGTGGAGACGGTATTCCGTACGTACGCACGAGCGATGATATCATTCCCATGATTGTGGAATTTTATTGGAGTATATGTATACTATTTATGAATAAATATCACTTTATAATAGTCATATATAGTCATTATTTACACCATTATACCCATCCAATTAAGGTGGTTGTGGAAAATAGATTACACCACGGCGTGGAGACGGTATTCCGTACGTACGCACGCGCGGTGATTTCATTTTCCATAGGATGGATAGATGGTGAAATAGGGTTGTTTCATAATTATAATAACATATCATTATATGAGTGATACTGATGTTATTACTTCATAATGAAACAACTAAAGAAGATGAAGTGGAAGAGGAAATAAAGATGAAAGAATCGGTAATGGACATTACCTCTTCTTTGAAGTGCTTCTTTGAGACCTATTTTTAGGGCACTAAAATTGGTCATTGAAGAGGAAAAAGACCTCTAGGATGTTTCTAGGGAAGTGGAGAGGAGAAATTGGCAGGGGTTGGCCGAGCTTGAAGGCTCAAAGTGGTGTGAGGAAGAGTGGTAGGAGGTGCCCTTTTATAAGGGAGGAGAGGGGCTCCTTTGGAAAAACAAAAAATTTATTTTATTATAAAGTCACGTTCGGTTTTAAATAGCTCCAAATTGATATATTTCTAAGATAAGGTGGTAATGGGTCTAAATACTCTCATACAATAGAATTTATAAAAGTTTAGGTTCCTATTTTAACCTTATCATTTATACTTAACATTAAGTTAAATAATTTTACTTTTACCATGTCTTCTTGTGTTCTTATACTATAAGGTTAATAAACTTACTATAAGCAGCCAAAAGTACCCCAAGTTGTTTATTATTAATATATATAACCATATATAAGTCATTTGGCCGAAACTTATATTTTTAGGAATAAAATAATAATTAATAATATAATATTTTTTTAACAACTATTTTATGTCAATTTTGAAACTATTTAGTAATTGATTTTTGTGAAAATCATAAGAGAATTATTAGTTCTAACAAAGTTAATTAAATCAATAATAACATGTCATATTAACCTATAAAATTAGTGGAATTCATAAAAAGTCTCAAATTATATTTAGTTGGGTATTTATAAAATCAATTATGTCAATATTTCATTAATAAGATAATTACTGCATCATTTTTGTGTTATAAAAACATTAACTTATTTAAAGTCTAAAAATTACAAATAAAATATAATTATGTAGGAAATATTTTTAGATTTATAATTAATATTTATAGTCGAATTTCTTTTATGTATAACCCTATATTAAAAATGATTTTCTTATTAAACTTTGATTTTAACTATTTTAACCCTTCTTTAAATAAATTAATAATAAATGTCCTAATCTAATCCAAGTGGGCCTAAATGGTCATATTTTATTCCTAAGGTTGTTTTTGGTTGAATTACATTTATATAACAGAATTATGACATGTGTTAGAGTAATAATAATATCATTTTTACCCTTAATTATCGTATTTACTTTTAACTGTGGTAAATAAAAGTAAAAAGTTACTATTCACCAAAAATTATTTTCATCTCATTGAACCATATTTTACTTACTGACATCAACTGTGTCTCTCGGATTTTTGAAATTCCACTCACAAAAGGGGTAAATTAAGTTTTATGAAAAATTCAGTTTTTTAACTACCACTTAGTGGTTTCACTATTCATCAAAAATTGAAAGTTTTTAGAAAAATACCAAAATTTCACCCTAGGCTAATTTCGATATTCCGAATCCAAAAATGAAGTCCATTTTGAAAAATAAAATTTATAAAATTTCAAAAGGTGGTTATTACTATTCATAACAACAATTTTTAATAATATTTTAATAGCATATCGTTGTTTAGTGAAACTCGGTATTGCGTACGACGCAAGCTATCGAGGAAGGTCGCGATTGAATATAAAGAAATAAATATAGTATTGTGTGTAGTGAAAGATTCCTTTTATGATTTATAAAAACAAAAATATTTCTCATAAAAGTCTCAGGTGTTACAGTGTTGATCAATGTAATGGACAATGAAATGATGGTCCTTCTGAACAAACCAATGTTATGGGAGATGGAGTGCAAAATCTTATTGCTATACTTACTCATACTATGAATCATTCTGGACTTCTGAATGATCGGAGAAGGGAATAATATTCTATATAGTCCTTCATAAGGCAACGTCCCCCTTCCTTTAGTGGGTCTTCTAATCCACTTGTTATTGAAAACTGGATCAGTACCATTGAAAAGATATTTTCTATACTTCGATGTTCGGAACATGAAAAAGTCATTCTGGCTATTTACCGATTAGAAGGTGAAGCAGATCAATGGTGGAATTTAATTAAGAATACAAGGCCCCAATGTGAAATTGACTCCATAGAATGGGATGAGTTCAAGAACTTATTTTTCAATAAGTACTTCCCTCGTATTCTTTGAACAAAGATGGAAAAGGAGTTCCTTGAGCTTAAGCAAAAGGATGATGAATCTGGTAGTATATACGAAGCGAATTTTACAAGGTTTGCAAGAAATGCATCTGGCTTTATCATCCAACCTGAAAGTAAAGTTGATCGATTCTTCAGTGGCTTAAAACCAAGTCTTCGAAGGGAATTAGCTATAAGAGACTTCAGAAGCTATGAAGAAATTTTGCGTTGTGCTATCAAGGTAGAAAAGGAAGTTGGTATTACATATCCATCTCATGGTTTTGACAAGAAACGAAAGATGGAGTTCAAGGAGAAATCTCACAACAATGCTGAAAAGAAGGTGAATGTTTCTTTATTCTCAAAGTGTGGAAAGAAGCATGGTGGAGATTGCCTAAAATGTACTAGAAAACGATTTAAGTGTAGAAAAGAAGGTCATCGAGTAGTTGATTGTCGAAGTAATGAGAAAAAGGTTGCTAACAATGTGAATAGAGAAAAGACAATAGAAAATGCTCCACCAACACTTCAATGCTTCAAGTGCAAGGAAATGGGGGCATTATGATAATAAATGCCCTAATCCAAGGGTTAATGATGAGCAACCACTTAAGGTAAAGGACAAAGGGAAGTCACATGCGATCACTATTGGAAATGTTGAATATGACAACGATGTGGTGGAATGATTTAGTGTTCATGTAAAGGGATTCAAAAATAATGTTGTATAAGTAATCTCATGGTACTATGGAATAAAGAGACATCTAAGGACTGTTACACTATTGTCTTTCCTTATGTTTTGAAAGTGTATGATGAATGGTACCAGTAACCATGAAAGGTTATTCAGATATTTTTGGAAAGTAGATGATATGTGCATAATGAAGGGATAAGAAGATAATGATATGTTTGATAGTATTCATGAGCTCATGACTGATATAAGGACAAAGTTATATTGTGGTTTGAGTATATAGAATTTTTGGATTTTGGTATGTGGAAAGAGCTAACTTTTGATAGCATTCATGTTTTCAGTGAGGTTCAATGGGTATTCATTTTTCTAGAGAATACATGATTAAGGTATTCACATGATTGGAATGTGATCAACAAGATATATCATGGATAAATGATGGTATTCACATGCTTGGTAGATGACATTTCTAGTAATTGTTTTCTTTATACTATAAGATTAGACAGAAGTATTTTGGATAAGCCTAAAGATTTGAAATGGATTATGTTGGACACAAGTTAGTACTGTTTAAGGCTAGAACTTTTTTTTCAATATTATTGATGGAATTTCATAATGATGTAATTTTAGAAAAAGGAAAACCTACAGGATGGGCGACAACCCATCGCGTCGGACAAGGTTGCGGGAATTGAACCCACAACCAAAGTGCGACAGGCCTTTATTTCCTACCACTGGCCTACATGAAGTCCCTGGTTAGTAGAAACTAGTCTTATTTTATTATGGAGGATGATAGATGACGTATAAGTCCATTTTGGAACCATATACGATTAATCTCACTATAGATGGACTTATGTATATTTAATAACTTATGCTATCCTTTTGTTTGAGATAGATGGAATGACCTATCATTCTATCACTTGATCTGATAACACTTCACGAAAGACAAATTCAACACCATTTCTTTAAGAGATGAATTGGAAAATTTTCAAGGCACAAACAACAGTAAGATTTACCAAAATCAAGTAAGTATTTATTCTAATTCAAATTCTTCTACTTTAGGGAAATGATATTGAAAAACAAAAATGTTGTCCTAGTGCCCTTATATCTGATGAATTAGATGGTACCTTATATCATCAAAAATTTATGGCTTTCTTATTGTTGGCTTTTTCATAGCCATGTTCTCTACCACTCTCCATCAGAACATGATGGTTAGATTTCTCCTCCATATCCATATTTTCACCTATGTTCTTCTATGTAGAAACCCAGTGATGAGTTAATTTGGGTAACCGTTATGATTTTTACTTTACTTTTTAAAATTATGTTTTAGTATTCATTTTTACGATGTGGGTTTCTATGAATAAGTAAACGATTAATAACCCTGACGAATTTCGAGGGCGAAATTCATTTTAAGGGGGGTAGAATGTAACAACCTGAGATTTTATAAGATATATTCCTTTTAATTTCCTTTATATCTTCTATTTTACTCTACACCAAGATTATCTTGCACTATACACAACACCGTATTAGTTTGTAGTATACGCAACACTAATCTTGGATCGTGTTACACACAATTTCAAATTTGTTTGATAGTAGTTATTCTACGCAACATTGAGTGTGTATATATATATATATATATTCAATTTATAAATGAAATATGGATTGGATTTTGTTATACACAACAAAAAAGGAGTCTTTCACTACAGTCACCCTAACTTGGCTTGCATTACACGCAATCACGACCTTCCTCGATAGCGTGTGTTGTACGCAATACTGGGTTTCACTAAACAACGATATATTATTATAATATTATTATGAACTAGCCGTTATGAATAATATTATTTTTTTTGAATTTTATAACATTATTATTCATCTTAAATATTTTCTAGAACATGGTATGAGAATAAAATAAATTTTTCAGGTAAAAGAAGTATTTTTCAAAAAATACAGTTTTACCGCCGTTTGATGGAAAAACCATTTTAAATCTAGTTTTTGACATGTTTATAAGTTAAATTTGAGAAAATAAAATTCTTCTTTGGAATCAGGATAAAAAAATTTACTTTGGATATTTTTTTCATATTATTCTGGTAACTTTCATATTTTGATGAACAGTAAAAACACGCTATATTTTAATTAAAAACAACTTTTATCATCGCAATAATTTATATGGTTAAATTATAATATTGAATGGTTTTAAAGTATAAATAGAATATATTTTTACCATTTAATATAATTTATGTCATTATCATTAATTTTACATTGAGTTAATAGGTAAAAACATTTCAATCTTTGACAAAGTTTTAACTTTTAAAACCCGTTTTCTTAACAAAGGGATTAATTTTAAATTAATTACTGCAACTTATGTGTTTTGAATTTTGAAAAATGGATTCCATATTTGGAATCAGTGGGTCCAAATCATGTTAATATGTTACTTTTATTTTTTATATATTATGAATAGTAACTACGATAATTTTTATTTACTGCGGTTAAAGGTAAATAGGGTAATTCAAGGATAAAAGAATATTATAATAATTCAAAATTTCCTTGAAACTTGTACTAACCTTATTGTATGAGTATTGGCCGACCATGGGCATCGTTGGGCCGATTTTGGGACCCCAATGAGCCACTTGGTAGTGAAAATGACAATTTGGATTAATTAATTTAATGTAAAGACAAAATTGACTTCAACAAACATCATTTAGTAATTAATTTTTATAAGGGGTTATATAAGTTATATTTTAGACTATAAATATTCATTGGAAATATAAAAAGATTACCTACATCATGGTATTTTCTTCATAATTTTTAGACATCAAATGAATTAAATTATTTATGAAACAATAATGATGCAGTGTTTACCTCATTAATAAATGATTTAAATAAATAAGATTATAATGATTAAAATATCATCCAAAACCTGTCCAATTCCAATTGGATGATTTTATTTAGAATATGAGTCATCTTATATTCGAAATTAATGTGTTTTGGACCTCTTGAAACCGAAGATAAGTTTATAATAAAATAATGTTTTCACCTTTTCTTAAAGAGCCCCTCCTCTCCCTTATAAAAGAAGACCATTTCTATGCAATTCCTCACACCTATCAAACGTTTTAGCACATCCATACTCTACCAAACTAATCTACTTACATACCTATACTCCCCCTTGAATCCTTACATTAGGAAAAAGACACTCCTAGAAGTCCTTTTGGTTCAAACCAAATGAAGTTACCAAAATTAAAGGTAACAGTTTCTTTTAAGTTATTTTCTTTTATTCTACTTCTCCAACCGCTAAACTCTTTTTAATAATTTATTTTGTAACAAAACCAATAGTCTAAATATACTAGGATGTTTTTATGAGAAGGATTAAAACTACACTTACACACACCTCCATCTAATGGATGAAGAACATAATGTTTCTGTGATGGAAAACTAACTCCTCACGAAACAATGATTGTTCGATTTTCTCCTACCGCCTCTCATGGTTGCCATTATGATGGAACTGTATTTATATATAATATATATTATGATTATTATTTCCTTTTTCTTCTTTACTTACCAATTATATCAAGCCTTTATGGTTTCCACAGTGGGTAAATACGATAATCTCATTTGAGGAAGTGCGGACTACCGCCCCCTCAAAGCGATGTGATTCGTTAATACCTTATGTGGGATGTATAAAGGATGTGGTTAATGATATTATATATGATATTATACTAGAATTATAATATACCTATGTATCATTATGTTTTAATTCCATTAAAATAAGAAATAGAAATGAAAGTAGCGTTCATGCGTACGTACGACTTGCCGTCTCCATGAACGGTGCGTTTCATTTCTTACCTCCATATGTTATGTACTATTATAAATGCTTGTATATGCTGGATATATAATGAATATATATGATATATAAATCATGATTTAAATTTTTTAAGTAATTAAATCATGATATAATTAATAATAACATCAAGAACAACAAGTCCAAACACGTACGATAAATAAGATGATTTTACCAAAAACGTTGATTTAACATGGGATTTACAAAAGAATGGGTAATATAAAGTCATAAGTGAACCATATATGATATCATAACAATGAATAGGATTATGAAATAATTCAATGACATTATTTAAATCATTATACAGGAGGTTCAGATACGTACGAAGCATATCAGACCTAAGGTAAGGGATAATTATTCCAATCTCATTCTTATCCGAGATTGTTTATTCGTAAGTATTTACTGGGGTTATGTTTATCTTCCATGTCCATGTTTTATAAAAATGTTTTCATAAAATGTTTAGTATTCTTCCATGTATGTTTAAAGTCATTTTTACCCTTTTATGAATTTTACCACAATGTTTGGAAGGAATCTTTCTTTTGTTTACCATATGAGGTACTTTTTGACTTTTCCGACAAAAGTACGAGGAGAATGTTTTTTTTAACTTATACGGCGTGAATAGATTTTTTACGGTTTTATAAAGTCTTATTTTTATGAAGCTTCCTCCAAAATATTTCATGAATATTTTCAACAAAATCTCTTTCTTTTAAAATTGCATGATGTTTTGTGAAAAGAAATTGATTTTGAAGAAGAAAGGATATTTTCCTCAAGAATTCATTTCAAGTGTTTTATCAAAACCATTTTCCATATAAGAAGGCATTATTTCATATGTGTATGTTTCAAGTATAATGTCTCTATGAGTTACATGGTTTGAATTTTCTTATGATGAAATGATATCCATTTTTTTATATGGATTATGTTATGGTGGGATGATGTTTATGAAACCCATTTTTATTCTTTGGGTTATGATGTATGATATATGTTTATGTTGTGGCACGATTAAGAATGATTTAATTATAAGATGGGTGGGAAATATATATCCCTCCAATTCATTGGGTAAAGATTTATATCTCATGAGATAGACATGGCCGGAATGGAAAATTAAACCGGTTCAGTAATACAGGACTGGAATGAGGAGTGAACTCGATTCAGAAAGGGACTTTGTCCACTAAGATGGTCTTGGAAGAAATGACTTGGCTAATATGGAAATCATAACATGTGCTTAATGGTTTCCACAATTAAAGTTTTTATTCTAATTCAATTTTATCAGGATTAATGTTTTTTATGATCTATGCCTTACGTAATGCCATGTTTTATGTCATTGCTCAAGATCTTGATGTTTAAACATTATGTTCATGTATTTAAGTTCAAATGTGTATGATTTGTTTTATTTTCTCCATGCTTACCCTTACTGAGCATTTGAGATCACCTTTTTATATGTTTTATTTTCCCCAGGATTTAAATATAGGTTTTAGGTAAGAAAACAAAAAGGGGAAGATCTTTATGGGAGATATTGAAGATCTTTCACCACGATTAGAATATTTTGTTCCGAGTTTCCAAAGACACTAAACTATTATGATCCTTGAGTTTTGGTTTTTGTTATGTATTAAGTATTCCGCAAAAGTAATGTAATGTCCATGTACGTCAACCTTTGGGTCTCTATATCCACCATATCATGTTTACAATATATAGTGTATGATGCATTCTTACCATAATAGTGTTAATATTTCTGCATAAAGTATTTACATGGTAATGTCTATAGATTACTTGTGATATCAATAAGTTAGAGTAGGTCACAAATATGATGATAACCTTAATATACTATAACAGTTATTTAAATATATATCCTACGGTCTAGATACATCATACTGACTAGACATGGATTATGTATGACTATCAAGTGCTTGGGGCTCATAACCATTGAAAATTGTTCTCTTGAAGTTCACCCTTGGTAATTTATAGGGGAGGATATTTTTAGGACTGAACCTATAATAGTAACACTACATGTTTCAAGTTCCACTGGTTATTACTATCAATGATCATGCATATTTTTGTCTACCATTTGATCATGTACTTTGATTTAATAAGAAATCCATGAAATTTACATCATTCTGAGGTAGATTTCATTAGGTGGATAATTAATTGTATTCCATTGGCTGAATGGTCAATATATAATTTTTTTCTTCTAAAAAGAATAAATATCTTAAGACCAATTGACTATGATGGTAGTACCGTTATTAAATCCCTATCCATGATGATTAAAGGTAATTCTACCCAATAAGGTCACATATAAAAAGGGATAATGGATGATGATACAAAGTGTTCATCTCACTTAAGAATATATCACTAGACATACATATTATATTACACAATGTTTGTTCATAGGAGGCTACCATTTCTTTATTATACCTTATCTCCTTAGGGGATTTGATGGTTTTCTATATTCTTTTTCTCTTCTATGAGTACAACTCACTGTTATCAATATAAGAACCTAAAGGGTTAATCACAAAACATATTTATATGTTTGTACAATTATATTGGATTATAGTTTTAGGACATTGGGGTCCCAACAACGAGCTCGTGTAATGTTTGAGTTTAAGTGATCAAAAAATAAATAAATAAATTTAATATTATTCTTGTTTAGAATAATAACCATTTAATTTATTTAGATATTATTTTCACAAGTTATTCAAATAATACAATGAATTTTTTTTGAATGAATATTAAATATTTAATATTCAAGGTTCATTAAATATTTTTATGGGAGAAATGAGTTGAGATAATGACTCATTTTTTTATCACAAAACATTATTTTTGTGTTACAAGTATGTGATAATTTATTTATAAAGATTGTGAAACATTTTCTATATTAAAGGTATTGTTTGGGGAATATTTAGAAGGTTAAACTTATTAATGGGATTAAGTACAATTTATAATAATATTTACCTACCTATATAATCCCAAAAAATGCCCAAATCTTGGGACACTATTGGTACCATGAACTTGAGAACATATCTATCCTATCATTGAAAATATAGAGTGAATGGAGAGTCAAAGTCACCCGGATCCATGTTCTCCTACTTGTATTAATGAATTTAAAATCACATGATCAAATCAACATTGAAAGTTCATCCAACTATCCTTTTTATCACCCAGTGTTCAAATATTGATGATCGAGAAAGCTTTTAGAGAAATTTTGGATGATATAGTGGGATCCAACTTCAGGGGGTGTTGATGGAGGAAGTAGGGAGGGATATTGGGGGTCAAGTGCACCAAACAAAGGGGGGAAAAGGGGATTACCCCTTAAGAATGAAATGGGAAAATATTTTAATCATACCCCTTTAAAAATACCATCATATGGATGGTAGCTATAGGTAGTGGATACTGAAAATGCTTGTGACTAGCAGCCAGTCAGTGGTTCCCATCGACTGCCAGGTGTCTGCGGTATTTTTTAGCAGCCACCCCAACCCTTAATCATTGCTACCATGATCTAATGAATATTTCTTGAGATTCATTACCTATATAAAAATACTAGTTTGGGATTATCAAACTATTATAATTTCATTTAGTGGTTTGGTTCAAAATCCAGTTTACCCAGAAAACAAAATCTGAAATTTCTATGGAATTCCAAATTATCATATAGGAAATGGGTATTACATGATTATATTATATGTACTAGGGTGGGTCATCTCATAAGTTTTTTATTCTTTACACTAGTTAGGGTTGGACCTTTAGTTTTTATCCCAGGAATAATGGGGTATTCTAGGCCCCCTGGTGATTATGCTGTGTATAATGGGGTGTGTAAAACCAGGGGCGATTACATTTTCTGGCAAGATTATTCAACGTGATCAGAGAGACTCCAAAATTCATCGAAGTAGGTATGATATTGGATATTGGTACCAGGTTATGAAATAGACCCCATGCGTGATTACATTGGTGTGAAAGGTTTTGCGACATGCTCAGAGACACTCTAATACTAGTCAAATAATGTATTTCCAACCTCAGGTGTCACTGTGGAACCTGAGTGCTGACAATGATTTATTTATTTAAATCTAGTAGATTACTTATTCATCTGATCTTTTCCACGCGCATACACTTCATTTACCAGTTATGTATTAGGGTGAGTCAGTGGTTTCTAACTAAATTGTACTCACACCCTACCCGAGTGGACATAAAAATTGGGTAATCGGAAAATGTTTTCTTTTGCAGGTCCAGGTTGGGTAGAGGCATGAAGTCGCATGGTCGATCAGGATATCTTGGGAAAGACTATAGATTGGTATGATTTAATTCTTCAGGATATAGTATATCCCCAAGTATAATTATTTATTTTCTAGTATTTTATTTTATATATGTAATTAGCCTAGTGGGGGACCAGTCTTGATGTATGGCTGTATACTTCCACATCACATTTGATATTAATGGAAATGTTTATTTCATCTATGCACAATGATTATTAATACCATGGATGATGTTCAATATATATATATATATATATATATATATATTAAAAACTCTAATATGGGGGTATAGTCTCCCCATATTACTACCCTAGACCCTATCTGATAATTGGTAGCCTCTAGAATACAGAGAGGCGCACCCTAGGTCATGTGATGATCTTGTCCAGTTATCATTTATAGTAAACCCATAAGAGATGTAAAAATGTATCTTGAAAAAATTATGTGAAACAAATTTATTTAGGAACTCCTCTAACATGGAATGGAAAGATTCCCCCATTTCTAAAATTCAAGAATTCATTGGACTATATACACAATAATAAAACATAATTAATGACCTCAACAACAACACATTATCAGTTCCATGAGTTGTTATATTTGTTGAAGATTTTATTAGGTTCCTTACATTTCACCATGAACTCATTAACATGTCCCTTCTTTATAGAGTGCCAAAAGACATGAAAAAATCACTTCAACTTTTATAGACTCATTCCATTTTATTTTAATCTCCCAATGTGATTTTTCCACTACAGAACTCCCACTAAGGATAATATCTCACACACAATTCAACTTCAATTATGGTATTTATATATGAAATACTCATGATTTTTATGGTTCAGTACCAACTTTTAGGTAATGGATATATATTAATGAGAGTTCTGGCCTTATTATGAAAGACAATATTTATTTATTTTAACTGACTTGTGATTACATTGAAATCATTGATATGAAAATAAATGAATATTACATTAATGATATTACGGTAAAATATCTATCACATTAGATATAAATTATTAGATTCCTAATATTCTCTTATATATTTTCTTATACCTTTATTAAAGTTTACATTTTTGTATCACCTTTGATATTAAGAACCACATTGTTATCTAACAACAAGAAAAAAATCCCTAAAAATTTCTAGTCAAGAAGATAAAACTATTTTTTCTTCAATGCCTATGGTTTTATACTTATAGGAGGCAATATTATCTCTTTTTTTTAATAAATATAGTCCTCAATTTTCATTATCCAAAAGATAAAACCAGATATGTCAAATCATTTGATCTTCTCCTGTGTTCTTCCATAGTCTTTATTTAACTCAATAATCATAACCTCGATCTTTTGAACTCAAGATATGATAAATATTATTACAAAAAGTGGAAGCTTTAATAAAAAATAAATTTGATAAATGTGATCGAATTACAAATAGAATAAGAAAAGAACAAATAAAATAAAGGAATAAAACACATAAATTTATATGGTTTGAGAAAAATCCCCACATACATGGAGAGAGATGGTTTTGATTATTTATTAGAGAAAAAAACTAGTGTTGAGAATATAATACCCAAACTCTAGCTCAAGATGAGGTAGATAGTATAAAATGCATTGATAAAGTGCCTCAACCCTACCCCATCTGACTGACTAGGTTCTTCAATTCCAATAGTTAACAATATGGTTTAACTGGCAACTACATGAATAGACATCATATGATAAATATTTAATATATTTGTTTCAAATAAGTATATTTTTCCAGTGATTTAATTTATCTATTGAATTTTATGAAATTTTCTTAAAATAAATAGCTTTGGGTTCCCAAATCTTTCATGTCTTAAACATTTGAGAATACAAACATTTATGAACTAGAAACTCTAGTTTCCTAATAAATTTTTTTAATAATGAATTATGGAAGAAAAAATGAAAAATGAAACATTTATAGTGGTTATTAGAGACATATGAGTGGAGAATATTCAAAAATGAACTTACATTATATGATTGACATAGACATTGACACTTTTAGAGAAAATTAAACTTTTATAGTTGGAGATATTAGTAAATGTATGATAGTTGCCATAAGAAAATTATTCTATGTTAAAGGCATAAATCAAAATCTACTAAGTATCTAAAAGTTATATGATATTCAATAAACTATTTGATTTTTTTATTAATGAATTATTTGTCATAAAAAATATTTTATTATGTTAGAAGCACCTAGAATAAATAATTATTATACAATAAACCATAAATTATTATGTGATTGATATATTAATTATTTCAAAGAATAAATAAGTGAATATTGAGTTTGAAATCGAAGAATTGGTAATTTCATTATCTATTCTTTGAAAAAATTATTTAAGAAAAATTTAACCCATGATTTTTTAAATTTTAGATGTGCTAAAGATAAATAATGGGATGCGTATTAAATAATAAGGAAATATATATCCTCATTTAAATCAATTTGTAAGGTTTTTTAATTCTATTATATTAGTGCCTATTCACATGGATTTTTTTTAAACATCCATAATAGAAATATTTGGGATTGTTTTGTTATTTGTATGCTTGTGGATTTCTATAGATTTACTTGAGACTGCATTTTAATGTTTTTGAATGAGACAAAATTGATTTTTGTTAATTTTTATAAAATTATTCCAAAGTATAGAGGTGATAAATAATCTACTTAATGAGTGACTATAGAGTCATGTTTAATAATAAAAATTTCAATAATATATCACTACATGAGAAATGGAATTTAAAGACAGGTTTCAAAACAATCGCTAAAAATTTCATTTTATTTTTTTGATGGAGGATTTTGAAAACTGATCCTAAATGGCAGTGTTTTTCTTAAATTATTTCTAGATTTTCAGTGGTTTAACCTACTTCTAATTAATTAGAAATGATTTTTATCTAAATAATGGAAACCTCTTTTATACGAATATTTTTTATTACCCGACAAACCCGACCGCCTGACATGCCAATTTTATTTATAATTCTTAATAATAAATAATAAATATTAAAATATATTATTAATAATTAATTATTATTAATAAATAATTTATTTTTAACATTCTACAGTTAATAAAATATTTATAAATTACAATATTATATTTATTTTTTCTTAATAATTAATCATTATTATATATTAAATATATCTTATTAATTAGTAAATACATATGACTAAGAATAATTAGTAATTAGTAATTACTAATATAGTAATTAGTAAGTACTAATATAGTAATTAGTAATTACTAATATAGTAATTACTAATATAGTAATTAGTAATTACTAATATTGTAATTAGTAATTACTAATATAGTAATTAGTAATTACAAATATAGTAATTAGTAATTACTAATATAGTAATTACTATTTAACAATTTATATTAATAATATGTAATATATAATTAATATATAAATATAAACATATATATAAGAATATAAAGTTATAAATAGAGGTAAATATATACATAGATATAGATATAAATATAAATATATAAATATATAAATAAACAAATAATCAATCAAATAATAATATATATAATTATAAATATAAAATTACCTATAAATATACAATTAGATAAAAATATATATGGTTATATAAAAACATATATTTTTACATATATATAAATATATATATATATATAAAGATATAAATATATGTAATTTTATAATTATAGAATTTTATAAATTATATAAATATATAACTATATATATGTAAATATATGTAAAGAGAATTATGTATAAATATATATGAATATATAAATATATAAATATATAAATATAAAAATATATGAATGTATATTTATACATAATCAGGAATATTTATCCAGAATCCAGTAGTAGTCCCCGATTTGGGGGGATTTTCCACTGGTCATTGTAGCTGTATTTTAATAGGTGTTGTAGAATTCAAGCACTGTAACACTATAGTAGTCAGGTATTATAGAAGATACAATACTATTTGGGTATTATAGTAGACATGGTACTGTAGTGGAAATTATTATTCACCAAGATGAGGGCCACCAGAGGCTCTAGTCTCATTGCAAATCAGAGCCATATGTTTGGGTCATCCATGAATTAAAGTCTTTGTACCTTTGGTACTTCAGAACATTTAATGCATGGACCTTTGGGACATGTAAGAGTTTCATCTCAACCTATTTAAAAATAAGATTCCTTCCTTAATAAATGGTCTTGTATGTGATTTGTTTTGTTTTTATTATATATATATATATTATAAATATACCTATTATATTATATACCCATTATAATATATTTAATATATCCAATATATTTTATTATAAATATATCTATTATATTATATACATATTACATTTGATATAATTATTATACCTATTATATTTAATAATTATTATATTTAATATACCAATTATATAGCTATTATATTTAATATACCTCTAATATTTATATGTGTAATATCTAATATACCTATTATATTTAATATACGTATTATGTACCTATAATATTTAATATACCAATAATATTTAATATAATAATAATATTTTACATAGCTATTATATTTAATATACCTATTATATTAACAGTATATTTAATATACATATTACATTTAGACCTATTACATTATATACCTATTATAGACCTATTATATTATAATATATACCTATTATATTATAACTCAAATTTAATATTTTTATCTCTAGACAAGACCTCATTTTAATTCAGTTGAAAGAGAACCCTTACATGACCTAGAATCCCAAATACATAAGGATATGAATTAGATGGGTCAAAGGCCCAATTACTCAAAGCGCTTACTTCATTATTTCACATGAATATACTAGAAAAACCCCACCCCATCACATTTTCAAGTCCATACCTACCTCCCCACATGAAATTGTTAATGGGTTGCAGTGCCCTGGGTATTTCTACATGAATTAATGGTATGCCCACCATATCCGCATTCAATCTTGGGTCCAATTTTATCGACATGATGACTGATACTTCTATGATTCATTAGCTTGTGGTTTACTCTAGTAAGGTAGACCTGATCTTCTCTAAGACTCGGAGGCTCAAAGACCTTATGGAAAAAAGTCCATAGATTTCCCGAATGGCCTATGGCTAGTAGACCCAATTCTATGGCCGAACATCCCAATTTAGGTGGATAGTTTTGCTAGTATAGTATCTATTATATTATTTCCACAATTACTTAAATAAATAACCCCCTATCTGGATTTGAACCGAGGTCACTAGTGCACGATGACATATTGTTTACCACGCGAGCACCAATCCAAATGCTACCTATTATATTATATACATGTTATATTATATTGTAAATATACCTATTATATTTATATATTTATACCTATATATATTATATTGACTATGAATTTTATTTATATTTTTATAATATATATATATATTTAATATACTTATTTATATATATTTATATATTATATAGAATTATAATTATATAATTATAGAATTATATATTACATAAATATATATATTTGTATATAAGTACACATATTTATATATAAGTAGGTATATTTATATATAGTTATATATACACGTCTATATTTATACATATTTATACGTGTTTGGGGTGGTTCCTGAGTGGTAAACACCCTGTAATCCTATATTTGAAACATAATATCAAATTCATGCGGCATATAATTTCTGAAGTCATTGTAGTATACACTCTAATAGTACTTTGTAGTTGTTCTATTCACCCAATTTGGGATTTCGCACCATGGAATTGGGCATATAGTCTACAGGACCTTCGAGCCACCAAAGGATTTTGGGCAGGAGGGCCTTTATGCCACCATTAGAGGGAAATAAGTGAAATGATGGCTCTAGATGAATGGATTGATTCAATCGGAAGGTGTTGCAATCACACAGACAACATTGAGTGGGTAACCTCAATAGAGGGTTGGGTTCACTAATACCCATCAACAAGTCATCCTTCCCCACAAATTTCCGATTTGGGAAAAATTAGTTCCTTATTATGTGGCTATCAACTTAGTGGGTCTAGTCAAATAATGCGACATAAGAGGAAGATTATGGCACAGTGCACAACGTAGTTATCACTGGGTGGGCGACTCAAAAGAGAGATGAGTGTGCTGGAACCTATCATTAGACTATCTTCCAATATTTATCTCTGATCTGAGATGGTGGGGTTCCCTATAAAGGTGTGTTAAATGCTATCATGATAAAAAATTCTTGGTAGGGGGGATACGACTTTCAAGATTGGTAACACTATGTGATGAATATTGAAAGGGGGTGGTGATACATAAGACCAATAATGCGACATGAAGCAGGCCACTCATTTAGGAGAAACCATATTCTCGACCGTGGTTCCACCCATGTTCTAAGGCCTCTATGCCTTCAAGCCTTCACACCATATATTGTAATAAATTAGGTCATGTGGCATGTTTGTATGTGTGTGTTATTTGGTTATTGTATTCTCCTCTACCTATAATATTTATATGTATTCAATATTATATGTGTTTTAATATATTTATATATTTATGTATATATTTGTACATATATATATATATATATTTATGTATATATATATATTTACATATACATATATACCCACATACATACATAGATACATATCTCTCTCTTTATATATATATATAAACATAAATAAATAAATAAATATAAATAAATAAAAATAAAAATATATTTATATATATTTAAGTATATCTTTATATAATTAAATGCATTTATATATATACGTATGTTTATATATATATTTTTATAATATTATATATATATATATAATTATATGTATTTTTATATATATTATATGTATTTATCCTAATTTATATATAATTATAAATATATGTTTCTATATATATTTATTTACATGTATTTAAAAGTATATATATATATATATATATGAATATTAAAGTTTGTTTAATTAACAGATGCATAATTGGGTTCAGTGGTAAAGACTTTATAGAATATATAAGAGTTAATAGGTTCAAATCTTACCACAATCATATTTATAATTCATTTTTGAAGGTGGGTTGAGACATGTGATTCAGGTGGGTAGAGGAGTTGGCTCGAGCAGCTGGGTCAGGTCGGGTTGGGTAGATGAAAGAATTAGGACTAGATGTGAGTTAAAAATGCTTCTATGCTTCACTCCCCTCTCTCTTAAAAATAACTAAAATCAATTTAAGTTGTATTTATTGATGAAGGTTAAAATTTATCAATTTAGGAAGAGTTTCATTAGTTTAAGATAAATGAGGTTTTAGAGTTATTGGATAAACAAAAGAATATCCAACAATTATTTGAGTCATTATAAAAAAATAGATGATCAAGTGGTGATATTTTAATTAAATATAGATTGGTGGATAATATTTATATTCACAAACAAATGATAGATTATAGATATCCCTTTACACATGTGGATATGGTAAAATTCATTAAGATCCTCCTTTATTATACAAATTTATTGAATTTTATGTTATTTAAAATTAATATCAAAATTTCCATTGTAAATGGTTTTATTATGAGTTATTTTTTAGGAATCCCCTATTTTTGAAAAAAATTATTTTTTCATATTTTATTTTAAAACTTACCAAAACATTTTATAGGTTTAATTTAGATCCTATATTATGGTATAAAATTCTATGTTATTTTCATTTATAAAATTTTTTATCATTTGAAAAGTGATGGGTTTTAGTAGAGAAAGAAATTATTGAAAGTTCCAAAAATTGACCACCAAAATCATTTTCCACAAGATCCATCCATAATCTTGAATAGTGTGAAACATAAGTGAAGAAGGCAACTATTTCATGTGTGAAACTGATCTATCCATGCTCTTCTACATAATATTGATAAATATCCCTTAGAAGAAAAAAGTATCTCTCCACTGATGGGAATCAATGAGTTCTTATGAATCTATCAATTATTGGGAGGGATTTATTATTCCTCATGGTTTTATAAATCCTTAGAGTAAAAGCGTAAGAGGGAAAAGTTGGATTTGGTTTAAGAAGTTTCTCAGATCATGTTTCACAGTGATATCACATAACCATTGCATAAATATTAAATATTTTTATATAAAAATATAAGGAAACTCCTTTAAATCCCACGTATCTCAAATCCATTCACACATGATTAAAAATTTCACAAATTTTTCAACCATTATAAATATTTATAACTTTTGATTCAGCCCTCCCATTGATTTTTTAATGTTTGAAAAATAACTGTGAATGTTTGAAACTTCTTAAACATAATTATTAGATGTTTCAATCGATATATGAAAGATAAGGTGGAAAAAATAGGTTGATTCATAAATTAACATATAATTCATGAACTTCCATATACGAAATAAACAACACAGTTAAAGGAGATATATATCCTAAAGCCACATCCTACATAAGATGCATGGATATTTCATATTTTATTTAATATTATGACACTTCCTTTAATGACATGGTTAGACACTCAAAAAATCCTCCACCTATGCTACCATTTAACGAACCATTACATAAGGTAAATTGTGATGGAGGTGTTTCATTCATACCATGGATACATGAATAATCCATTACATTTATTCATGTGTTATAACTATGAATAAATGCAACAACATAAATGTGGGTCCTTAGTTATTATATAAATCACTACCATTCAGTGGTAGTGTGTGTGTGTGAGTCTGAATACTTCATGGTTGTATTAAAATCAAAGAAACATGAATTTATCTTATTCTTCTTCTTAATCCTTAGAATGTTAAGGTGTTGACACACAATGGGTGAAAGAGAGACCCTCTTATACAATGAGAGATTCATCTTAGCCAGTGGATACCTTTAGAGGCGAGAGACTTTTTTCTATCACTTTGGTGATCGTCATCAAATATATCATACAAATATCAAGAAGGTAAAAAACGATTCTGTAGTGAAAAATATACACATTTAAAAAATTATTAATTTTCATATTTTTATATAATTTTATATTTATTTCATTGAAATTATGGATTTGTGGTTCCTTATTTTTTCACTACTATGATTAATTATTAATAAACCTATAAGAAACTCAATAGTGGATTCAAAGAGAGCCATGCTATTAGATATATGAAATCAAGTTTGAGAAATTAAGAACCGAAAACAGATCCCTATATTTCCGAAACTACATCTTGGACATTTCATTACCGCATCGTAGTACTTTCAGTTTTAGTTCATACATTAAGAGTCAATTCATTCAAAATAGACACCATTAATTTACTAAATTATGGAAAGGAAGATGTTTTTGAGAACATGTTAAGCATTAATATATCCAAAATGGTCAGCTAGACTTCACCACAGGGTGGAGTGGGTTGCATTTTACACGTGTGTTTTGGTCCTTCAAAACAGCCACAAACACCTCATAATCACATATAAGATTCTATAGTGAAGCCATTTTTTTCCTAAAAAATCATGTAATATTGGTTTTAAAATTTTAATTTTTTTTATAAATAAAGATTAAAAGGAATTTCAAGGATATTTATTAATTAATGATATGTTAATTAATCAATTAATTATATAGGGTTTATAATTAAATATTAAATGTTTTTGAGACATTTACTGTTAAATATTATTATAACATTAAAATTCAATATTTAAAATACCATTTAACATATTTATATTATGTGATTTATAGATTATTAAAAAAAAGTTTTATTTTATAATCATAGAAAGGATAATTTGTAAGATGTTTATAAATTAGATCAATGGGTCCAAAATATAAAATTATCTATATTTTAAACTATGAATTGTTCATAATTATTTTGAATTGTTCAAAAAAAGGACTTAATTGAAATTCTATATATATGATTTTTAGATTATGTAAAATATTTACATAATATAAAATGGATTATAATACTATTTATAATCCATGATAATATTATATATTTAAAATTAAATTCCATATAATTATGAATATGAAATATTCATATTAAAATGTATATAAAGTGTTATATTCATAATTATGGATTGTTGAAGATGAATAATGCTAAAATTTTAAGTGTTTATAATTAGAAACTATTTATGAATTATACATAAATGGTTATCTCATATTAAAATATTTGAATTTTTCATTTATTTAATGGTTATTACTTGTTTTGTTAATAGTTAAAAAATATATATTATGAATATATTTTTATGAAAAAATTTATTTGATAAATTACTTTTAGGATATAAATTTTCATTTTCATTCGATGAATTAATCCATAGTGAATTTAATTTTTCTTCTAAAATGACATCAATTTTCAACTGGAGTTATGAAGTTGAATTCAATTATTTAATATAGCTTTTTCATATTAGGTTTTACTATTACTATGAATTGGATTCTCACTTGAGTAAAGTATTCACATGATTATCTTTTTTAATAAAAACAAGTAATGGGTGACATTAGTGTATCCATTTATGTAGTTTTATTCCAAATTCAAGTTATCCTGTATTTCCATTTTTAGCTTGTTCCTAGAATTTTATTTTGGTTAACTTAGTTTGGAAACCCTAATGGTTAAGATATTATAGGAATAGAGTTAGGTTTTTTCCATCAGATAGATTATATAAAGAGTTGTCTTATCAATTATCCAAGACTCATATATTATATGATTTGGATGAAACCCTACCTAAATAACTAATTTTGAGATTAACTCTAAAGTCGAAACATTTTTTAGTGAAATATGTATTTTCACACACTAAATTAATTTTAAAAGGGGTAATAATTTTATTGGGAGTTTTTTTAATATAAGTCCTTATTAAATGGTTAATGAAACATTATACTCATGTGATAAAAAACTTCTTTTATAATTAAATGGAATCATCATTAAACTATAAATTGATATCAATAACTAAAAAGGAAAATATAAATGATAATAAACTCTTAGATTTGAACCAAAATTTGAGACTAGATCTCAAACAAGAAGGATATTTCTATGTGTTGAAACAACACATTCTTAAGAAACAAATTGGTGAAGATGTTTAACAACATGATTTTTATGACTTTGATAAACATCTAAAATATATTCATGAACTATCCTCACTAATTATTTTTTACCATGGAGTAAAATTTGAAAAAGAAACATGATAGCCTAGATTTATATCAGATTATAGAAAACCTAAAAAAAATCTATCAGGAGAAAGCTAGGAATGAATGATATGAAGTGTCAAAATATTAGTGTAAGATGATGGAAGGAACCTTAGTCTCCACTAATTTACTCTATATGATTGAGTGTATCAATGAATTTTATAATCTACGTTCACCCATTAATATTTAATTGGTTATATATTTCATTTTTCCATCACTACGAAAAAGGTTCTGAAAGTTTTTTTTGAATTATAACATTAATAAACTCTATACACCTTTATCTAATATCATCAATATGTTGATGAAAACTGAGAATGAAATGTCCATTCCATTATCAAGTACTATTTTGATCGTATATTAGAAAATGGTAAAATATTTAACTAGAAGAGGAAGAATATAGGTTATAGAGATTTCACATAGCCAATTAAACAGTAAAAGAATATGGATAATATTTTCCTTGGGGAAAGGTTTTCAACATGAGAAGAAATTAAATGGTTGAAAAATTTAAATAATTCTTATAGAGAGTCCAAAAGATGTATAAATGTTCTATAATTCGATTCTACAGACAGATATATGACATTGGATGTATTATTTTGAAGCATTATAAATATATAGAAGGTTATAAGATGACAAATAATTGATGTTTGGGGCTTGAATTTGTCCTCAAATAAATGAATAAAATGATTTTTTTCATTGAGAACTTGGATGCTTAAATATTAGACTAAATTTTCATAGTATGTATATTTTATCTCATATTTCTCTTGAGAAGTGTATGTAAATATTTTTTAAATGCATATAGTCTATGATTTGTTTAATTCCACAACATGCTTTAACATATACTAGAGATGGATTGTTCCTACTGAGAAATTAACCATATTTTCATATATATAAATGTTCTGGTAATTTGATTGAAATTAATTTTTTTACCTGATATTATCAAACTATTGAGAATAAGTGAACTGGACATATGATGTTTAGATACTAATGTTGTATAGATAGTGAAATTCAGTAAAAGTTAAAACTTGAAGAATAAAATTTAGTTAAAAAAGTTCAATAATGTTTATTTTAGAATCTATTCAAGGTCATTGAAACCTACATTTTTCAAGAATGAGTAAAAATTATATATTATGTATTATCAAGATACCCAAAAGAGTCTACAAAACTCCATGGAATTTACATGTCAAGTATAGGGGTTATAGAAATGAATTATTTAATTTTGAATGGTATATGATACCAAATGTATGTTTTACATTTTTTTAAATATAAATGAGTTCATAATGAGGAAAATAATAGATATAAATTATAGTTTACATTAAAATGATTAATATAAGAGTTATTATAATAAATATTTTAATTTAAAATAATTTTTCATAATTTTATTAATCTATATAAAATTTGTGTATCTTTATCGCAATTATCATATATAATAAGAGAAGCAGCTCAATTAAAAATAGTTTTTTTGAAAAACAATTGTAATGATTGATTGTATACACATGGTTTTTGATTCATTATATTATATAAGAATAATTATAAAGAAAATAAGGGTAAAAGTTTTTACCCAACTATTTTCTAAAATATGATGAAATATGATTCTGACACCCATTAGTTGTATATTTCAAAGAAGTATTTTCATTTCAAGAAAAAATATTCAAACACAAAGAATACTATATATGATATGAAGGCAATAGTTTATTTTCCAAATATTCTTAATAATAGGAATTAAGTATTATTTACTAACTCAAAAGGTTTTGGTTATCTTTGTAAGATATTAAGAAATAATATAGTATATAAGAATCTAGTTGGGGTATGTTTAAACTTAAATAAGTTTAAAGTTAACAAATAATAGATTAAAACAATATTATATTAAATATTTTTTCACTTAATTTTCTAAATATTTTAGGATATGTGATGATAAAGAAAAATTTAAATTGTTACATTTATTTATCATGAATTAGTGGACATCACTATTACTTATAGGATTATAGAATTTAAAATAAAAATTGTATTACTATTGAAATAATACAATATTTTTGGGTATGATACTAAATAAAAATGTATATAGTTAGATTAGTCACCATAACAAAGTTAATGTCACTTTATTCTAAAAGGTTTAGGATTTTCTGGTAAAATATTAATATAAAATTTAAATTATTTGAAAAAATTAATGGGAAAACGTTTGATAGAAAGAGTTCCAGGGATGATGATGATACACATAGAAAGTGTTATAAGTAGAAAAAAACCTGACATTGTAACATTTGATGTTATGATGTTAAGAAGTTTGAATATGTATTAAGAGTTGAATATTTAGGAATATTATTCCTAAATCACAACATTATTCAAAAGAATATTACTTCATAGATGAATCACACTAAAGAGTTAGGGAGATGGTTTTATGATATGATCTCATAAATTTGTGATAAGAATTACTTATCATGTAATGAGTTAACAAAAACCATGAAAGTGTGGCATACATAAGTAAGATCTATAATTTTTTCATATATTATTTGATAAAAAGGTGATTATGTTGGGTTTATTAAATATTCTTAAAATAGTTTTAAGAATATGAAAAAATATTAATATATAAAATGCATTATCTACTTTATCATTCTTTCACAATGGATATATATATATATATATATATATATCATGAAGTAAAACTATAATTGACCTATGAAAATATAACTTTGATTTATCTATAACCAATGTTCACCATGGAGTATTATAGGTTATAAAAAAATGATAAGTTTAATGTGATTTAGATTCACGTATTAAGATACAAAATATACCTATGAGGCCCAAAAATGGGTTTTTGTGCACTAGATGACCTGCTAAGTATACCACATGTAGTGTTATATAGATTAATTTGGTATAATAGGAGTGTATGGATCATATTAAATTCTATCTATGTATGGTTTTTAGGATACCTATAATCATAAACTTTATGGTTTGATACTCTACTTACACAAGTCTAAAAGTTGACTTAATTAACCAATGGGTTGTTGAGTATTCTTCTAATCATGTAATCGGTTGGATCTCAACTAGATATGATATTTTTTTCATATTGTATGGTGAATATGAATTCTAGGTCCTCTATTGAAATAGACTATATAGCGTGAAGATGCACCTAAAAATTATATATGTTGGGGTTTATCTATTCAGTTGAGGGACATGGTATGTTCTCAACCATGAAATTTAATGAAATGTGATGTATTAATTGACTAGGTAGGTCTATATTATGATAATCAATAATATATGAGTTTACTATATTGTATTTGCATACTATGTATCATATGGTCACACTCAATGTCTTGGAAAAAGGGAAAATATGAGAATGTGTATTTTCATATGATGCATATTAGTGGATACAAGTATGGAGATACATGTGTTTTATGAATATCAAAATATATCTCTTAATAGAATGTGTATCATTGAAACATTACTAGAGGATACTATTTTCTTACAAATATGGATCCAAATATTCATATTTTATTTTTCAATGGTATAAATGTTACATTGGAATAATACCAAGATACACAAGTGGTGGTTGAATTGTGTCTTCTTTATAATCTTGACAGATTATAGCCTTTTTATTTCTTTGTGATTTATACAGATATGCAGTGTTCTATCCTATAAGAAATTTGAGTAGTGGATAAAAAGTAAATAAGAACAGAATAATGTGTATAGTGGTTTGGAATTAAAATATCCTTTATTTCACTCCACCAATGCCCTTTTTGTGATCGTGGTGATTTTCACTAGAATGTTCCTCTTATCAAAAGACCTTCACAACCGAGTGCTATAAGTTGAAACCTTTACAAAAATACTTTACACAAGATTCATATTCTTTTACAAGGCACTAATTTCCCCAAAATTTGGTTTGATAAGATTATACTCTTCCATGTATGATCCTAAGAAATCGATACTCCAATAAATCAAAAGATATTGGTTTTTTAGTGTCTTAATTTCCTTGAAGTCTTGGTTTTCCCTCCTTTACCCATAAAAGGGGGTTTATCTAAAATCAAAAAAAATTCGACCTTTGTGCCATTAAGTCTCAAAAGATATTGATTTTATTTAATTGACTGGTTCTTGATCACAGTTGTCGAAGAAATTGATATAATACATATATTATTCTTCAAAGATTAATGTATTTAAGAAATAATATATTTGAATAGATCAAAGTTTCAAATGATCTTCAATAAGAGTATCAACAAACAAATAAAAACATAATATTGAAATTTGTACATCTCCAAAGTGTAGATTCTATATAAATTATAATGTCGATCAATCTTTTGTTTCTTCATTGTACATCTATTTTCAAAATGATATTACACATATATAGTTATATAGAGAGTGAAAATACTCTTGATATTATATGGTAATATTAGTTTCTCTTTTGGTTGATAAGATCTAATAATATCGCTTGATAGATTGCAAAAATTCAAATTGAAATCTTTAAAGGGAGTTGTAAATTTCATTATAAATAGGAATAATTTACTCCATTGAATATGATCCTTTGAATTAGTAATAAAAAATATTTAAAACGATATTTACTTCGATCAAGACTATTATAGAAATCATGGAAAATATATTTAATTGAAACTCTATCTTTGAATAGTAAAACTTAGGTTCCTTAATACGATGAAAAAATTAAAAATGTATGGTCTAAAAATGTATGGTTGATTTAAAAACTAGGGTTGATGTACCATACACCTTTTCCTCAAATTTAGGGTTCCTTACAAATGTATTGTTGTTTATCCATACTATCTTTTTTATCAAATGCAAGATTCCATCCAAACATAGGGTTGATAAACAACACTTTTCCATTGGTATTGGGTACATGATCCATATGTTCTTCTCCAAATTTAGGGTTTCTAAACCATACTCTATAATTATACATGCAGACATATGGTATAAATAGTGTTTTTAGAATACTATTTAAAACATGTTCAGAATAATTTAACAAATATTTTAACCCATAAATATGATTATATTACAATATTCTCAAAAAATATATTTCTGAAACATACTTAAAGTAATTTAATTAGAA
Organism: Viscum album; assembly: GCA_963277665.1. Lineage (NCBI taxonomy): Eukaryota > Viridiplantae > Streptophyta > Magnoliopsida > Santalales > Viscaceae > Viscum > Viscum album. Next base: position 946,154,285 of record OY728129.1, read on the forward strand.
AAAAAAGGGTATTTGTGAGAATCAAAATCAATAATATTTGTAGAGTATTATTGAGACAATACATGTCCAACAATATCCCCCTTTTGATGATAAAAAACCCATAACATAGCTTATAGAAAATTTAGGAATTGTAAAAACAAATGATATAATATCCTTAAAAAAGATATAACTATTATAGAAGTTAAAAATTAATTTTACATAGTACTTTAAAATTCATTTCATTTTATTGATAATAAAATCTAGTAATAGTGTTAAGAATGTTATGTTTACCCAATTTTCTCCCATTTTTTATATAATAAATAATATAGATGAAAATGGATTAAAACACATTCAATTTAGAAAAAAAATATAATATTACATTACATTATGTGTAATAAAAAATGGGATATGTGTTATGAAAGTAGAAAAAATAGATATAAGATAAAAAAATATGATAAATAAAATATTTTTTATTAAAAGATGTTTATGATTAAAAAAATAATCTTGTATGAGAAATGTTTAAAAAGAAGGGTTGTTTGAATGGGAGAGGACTGGTTTAGAAGAGGAATCATATTCTGGTGAATCTCGAACATTCTGAATTGCTTCCTTCAATTCTTTCATCTTTCCTCTTAACATTTTAGTTTTATTTTCATCCATCATCCTCATAAAAATCATTAAATCTTGACCAATATTCACACTTTCAACCAGATTTACTTTTATAAATTCACGAAATATTTTCTATGAATGAACAAAATGAGTTAACATTGGGCTAAATTGATTAACAAGAGACCTTATTCTAGGTTCTAAATTTATATTCTCAAAAATATCTCATTGATTGTCCAAAAAAACATTGAGAGGTTCACTTTCAAATTTTAATGTATGAAGTCTGTCATTGAAAGAAGACATGATAGTTGTGATAGCTTCAAATCGTCTAATTAAGTATGGAGATGTTTGATGCGTAGATGTAGAAGCTCTGGATAGACTTGAGCTACTTCAGATAGAGTCAAACTATCTCCCCAAATATCTTTTCAAATCATCAAAATATATTTTTGAAAAAGATTCTTCTTGGTGCCTTTCATACTGATTAGAAACTTCTCTATGAAAATCATCAAAAACTCTTCTTGAAATAGGACTTTATCTGAGAGTATTTAGTGGAGTCTAAATAGATTTTAATTCCTCTTTAAGAATATTCAAATTTCTCAAATATTCCAAATATTTTCTTGTAACTTCTAGTTCACTATGTAAACTAGAATTTTCTTTCTACAGTTTATTGAAATGAAAAAAAATCCTTCAATTTGATTATTAAAATTATCATACGATTCTACTTCTTGAACTCGAGATGGTTTACCTCTGTCAACCAAGGGTAAATATTGTTCTTTAATTTTCTATCTAGATGTATAAAATTCAGCCTCAAGAACCTACGTAACATCATAAGGAACAAAAGGTTCTTTGTCCAAAGAATGATCTATTTCTCATTTAACTTACTCATTTACTTGACCATATTTCTAAACATTCACTTCCGTAGGAGTTACTTGAAATTTATTTTTAGTTTGATTTAAAATTACATCATTTTGATCTTCTTTGTTGAATATTTTATTTTCTTGTTGAGTAGTTTCACTGATTGCTTCTTCCTCTATATCCTATGGATAAACTATGGTAACCTGTCATATAGGTTCATCTATATTTCTAAGATGTATGAAAAGGGACTCATTTGGGTCTTCCAAATTTTATTCAAGAGATGAAGTTACATCTATTATAGCTTTTAGATCAGAGTTTTTTTATTTAATTAGGCATCTCTTTTATTTAATTTCATCATCAATCATTGATTATACAATTTCATCTTCCTAAATTTTATCTATAGTAGAAGATCCCAACATTCTTTACCCCCCCTAAGAAATAGGACCAAAAACTTATTGTTATTTTTCACCAACAAGTAACAGATTTCTCTAGACTGTAATAAAAAATAAACCTATCATTCCTAGAGTTACAATATTTAAAATCTTACTATGATGAAACTTGATGTTCATATGTATATCTCTAATCATGATTATTTTATATAATATCAATGAAATTATCCATACATAGGGATAAAATAAAATATTGTCCTCCTCTTATAAACATTAGTACATGTACCTTAAGAAATTAAACTTAACATCTCTTATTATGAAAGAAATTATATACATGTTTGTTTAGAGAATATTTTCTAGTTCAGTGGTTCTTGGAATTATTACTAACTAGATAAAATTTACCAATACCCTCTAGTCAGCATTGAGATCCTTAACACACATATTTCTTATCTGGGTAGAGTTGATGAGAAAATACATAATATCCATGGATTAATGTTCTTTATTACATATTGATAAAATATTTAAATTAAATACCCCTTTGTAGGGAAACATAAACGATTTTTTCTTTTCTAACCGAAGAGATTGAAAAATTCCCATCATTTATCCAAGTTGCGATGACATCCTCTATGTCACTAAAACTGAACTGAACATTTTTGAAGAGCTTGTTTACTTATATATCAAAAAATAAATTCAATGTTTACTTTTGTAAAAAGAGTTTATAATCCTTGAAAAGATATATCTTACTTCATAAAAAGTTTTTTTTTTCTGACTTAGCCATTCAAAATCTATTAACTTTCCTTAAAGAATATTTATATAGGTAACATGTTGACTCTTTGTCCTTCTTTTCTCTCCTCTATTAGTTCTCTGAACCATTGAAATTTTTAGGAATCTGTGAGTTGAATATTTTGGATTTTAGGGTTTCAAAAGAAAAACAAGAGTTCTAGAAGATGAAAGGGTTTGAATAATGAGAGTGAGAGTGAATGTGTAAGAGAGAGAGTATTTTATAATGGTTTTAGTAATATTGGTATGGTTTCTCGAGCCAATCACTCAGTGTAATCATTATTAGTTTTTATTTCCAAAAGGTAATTTTTTTCAAAAATTAAATAAATTCTTGTTATCATTTAAATGATAAATAAATAAATAAATAACCAAAAAAATAAAAACTAACAATATTGAAGTTAAAGAAATAAATTAAAACCATTTAATTGAAATTAAATATTCTTAACTCCCCCTTAATAAAATAAAATCTATTAGTGGGAATTAGTTTAGTAAAAATATTAACAAGTTTATATTCATTATTTATAAATTCAAAAGATATATCCTTTTTAAGAACATAATATCTTAGATAATGATGACTTATATTAATATTAATTGTTCATGAATAACTTATAGGTTTTTTGGAAATATTAATTAAACTTATGTTATCCAATAAAATAGATTTATTTTTAAAATTAAATCTAAAGCCCAATAAGGTGTGTTTTATCCACAACAATTGTGCATAAAAAATTCTAGAAGATATATATTTTTACTTGGCTGTTGATAGGAAAACTGAATTTTGTTTCTTAATCTAACATGATAATAAAGATTTTCTTTAAAAATGACAGATTTCTTATGAGATTTTTCTATATAATCGATATCCTCCAAAATAAGCATATGAATATGAAATTAAATTAAAATCAATAGTTTTTGGGTAAAGTAGATATCAAAAAATTGTTTCGTTTAAATTCTACGAATAATTTTAACAACAATAAGATGAGATTAATTTGGGTTTTACTAAAACTTAGCACAAAAATATATGAAAAAATTATTTTTGTTCATCTAGAAGTAAGATATAATAAACTACTTATCATACCTCTGTATAACTTGTTGTCTACTAGTTTTCTAGCTTCATCAAAATTAGATTTTACCCTTGTACACATGTGAGTTGTGTAATTCGTAATATTTTCTAGTCCAAACTTTTTCAGTAGATCAATGATGAATTTTATTTAATTTAAAACATTTCCATAATCTTTTTGATACATTTTAAATCCTATAAATAAATTCAATCCTCCCATCATACTCATATAAAATTATTTTTTCATAAGATTTGAAATATCAATATAATGTTTTTTATTTTTATATCTAAAAATAACATTATCAAAATAAATTTTCAATTATAATATATTTGAGAAAATATTTTTCTTAAAAATAGTAGGATCTTCTAATCCTAAAAAATCCATTTTCCAATAAAAATTAATTTAATCATTCATTCCAAAACCAATGTTCCTATTTCAGGTCATAAAGTGATTTAGTATATTTAAAAACTTAATCTAGTAGATAATTATTTTCAAAACTTGTTGGTTTGTTCAATGTAAACTTCTTTAATTAAATATCCATTTAAAAAGGTATATTTTACATCCATATGATATAATTTAAAATTCATATGAGATTAATAAGCTAGAATTGTTCTAATTGACTATAATCTAAAAACTTGGGAACATGTTTCATTGTTGTCTATCCATTTTTCTAGGTTTTATCCTTTTTCTACTAATATAGTTTTATTTTTGGTAATGATCCCTTGATCATCTTGTTCATTATAAAAACCCATGTGGTCCCTATTATTGGATAGTTGGTTGGTCTATCAACTAATTTAAAAAATTAATTTATATTGAATTGATTAAGTTATTTTTGTTTTGAACATAACCAAATTTCATCATTTATATCTTCTTCAATAATCTATGGTTCTAGTGTGATATCAATTTATAAAAATTAGATAATTTTCCTACATGTATTTTAGTTCTTACACCTATTTCTAGATTTACTATGAACTTTTATAAAGGATGATTATTTAAGGTTTTACACTATGTAGGTAAGACACATTCAATTTATTCTATTTAATATTATTTTAAACTAGATTGACAGTCATTTATTTTATCTTCAAAATATATTTTGGGTAAATAAAGCCTCATGTTGTATAAAGAGTCAATAATTTTATCTTATGGGATTTTATTTTTAAGAGAAGCATCAATTTCATAAAACTTCATATGAACATATTTTTCCAAAATCATTGACTTTTTATTATACACTCTATAGGATTTCAAAGTAGAAACATATCCTAGAAATATTCATTCATCATCACTTGGATTGAATTTACCAAGGTTTTCCTTATTATTCAAGATATAGACCTTACATCCTAAAAATTTAAAGTAATTTACCTTAGGTCTTAGATTATTTCAAATTCCATAGAGTTTTTTTAATAAGTGGTCTTATTAAAATTCTATTCATGATATATCAAGATGTGTTTATAGATTGTGTTGAAAAATATGTTGGTAGGATATATACATTCAACATAGTCCTTGCCCGCTCTTTAATAGTTCTAGTCATTCTTTAAATAATTCCATTCTACTGAGGTGTTCTTGGTACAAAGAAGGTGTGTCTAATACACAATATTGAGAAAATAAATTAAATTATTTATTCTCAAATTCACCTCCATGATAACTTCTTAACATAATTATTTTTAAATATTTTTCATTTTGAATAATTTTAAAAAATCTTTCAAAAAAAGTGACTACTTTACTTTTTTGTTTTAGAAAATAAACCCAAGTAAATCTTGAAAAATTCTCAAATTATACAGAAACATAAAATTTTCTATCCAAACTTTCCATCCTTAATGGTAAGAAAAATACATGTAGATAAGTTATACTGGTTTAGATTTTGAAACTTTTTTAATTGACTTAAAATATTTTTTGTGTTATTTTAAATTTGATATGCAACACAAAATCTATCATTATCAAATTTAAGACTACAAAAATCAAAAACTAAATGTTTCTAAGAAAATGTATATAATGTAAATATATTTTATTTTATAAGTCTTCTAGGCCATATCCTTGAATCATCTATCTTAGATATTAAAATATTTAATCTTTATTTATATAAGGAATAAAGATCCAAGGTATAAAAATTCTTAGTTATAGGTGCTCTAAATTTAAGAAATTTATTTTTGAAAACTGATAAATATTTTTTAGGTAAATCAACCTAAACACCATCATCATAGATCAGAGAAATAACTATTATGGTATTCTTTATCTCTTGTACATACAATAATTTGTTTATTGAGATTGAATTTGGATCTCCAACTGATCCAACTTCAACTATATTTCCTTTTTCATTTTCTAGAAGGGACACTATACCTCTATCTAATTTTTCTAGTCTATAAAAATTGGAAGAGTCTATAGTCATATGTATTGAGAATCCACTATCCATATATCATACAACATTTTTGTACCTTTGGTCCTTTTCCTGCAATAACATTAAAACAAGAGTTTATTTTAGTACCAATATTTTTTTGGGTCCAGCTGTGTCAGCAAATAAATATTTGGGATTCCTTTCAAAAATTTACATTATGTACTTCTGAAATGATTTAAAAAATAGAAGAATTTTTAATTCAAATTATCTAGGTATTTCATAACTAATAGTTGTTATAATAATTTCCTTTCATTCTAAAATAGATACACGTAGTATTTATAGAACATGGAACAAAATGTTTTTTGTATAATTTTGATTTTTCTCCCTTTATTTATATTACATATTTTTCTTTTTTAATAATAGTTTTCCAAGAATATCATTTATATATCTTTTACTTTGTTTAAAATACTAGTAGTAAATTTAATGATTATACTTCATATTGTAATTCATTTATTTTGTTTTTATGAATAATATAATTTGATGTAGATGTATTAAAATTTTATATCAAATCTTGATGTTATTTTAATATTGTATTTCATTTAATTAAAATAGAATTATGAATAGTTTTTAGTGACTTATTATTTTTTACTATATAATCATATTTTGTTTCAAGCATCGTGCAATGAGCAGCTAATTTTCTACTCCTATATCTATTCGAATCAAAAGTTGAGGAATAATAGGTGTGTACCTCATTTCTTCCTTATCTATAAAGTACATGTTTTATTTAAGTTTTTTGGGCTCTACTTCTAAATTATATTTGGAAGAGCTACGGGAGTATTCAAACACACTCTAAGTAGATTTCATATCTCTTTTCCCTTTATTCTCATAATCAGTTTTCTTCAGATTATTATTTTAAATATTTCTTCTTTATTATTTTAACTAGGGGAAATCAGGTATAATATGACCCATCGGTTTTTATTCATATAATATTACTTATTTAGATCATTTGTCACATGTATTGAAATATTTTTTGAAGCATCTATTCTTTTTATATAATTTAGTAAATTTCCTAGAAAACTGGGCTAGTTTCTATTTAGAATCTGAGCAGCCTAAGTCTTTTGAGATCTTGACATCTTCTCTCAATTTATTTTCATACTTATGAACTATAACTTTAAGGGTAGTGTTTTACCCTTTTTCTATCCTATAATCTTTATATTTGTCTTGTATATCTACTTCATACATCATAAGTGTTCCAATTAATTCTTTCATTGTAAACTTTTGAGTTGATATGATTGTTAAGTTTTTATAGATATCCTATTCCATTCTGAGGACACTCTAATTACTTTTAGTGCATGATCTGATTGAGTAATTAGATCTCCCAAATAGGAAACATAATTTAATATTTTTTTTCAATCACCCATTCATTTGGGTGATGCTTTCACTATCATACATTATAAAGGTGAAAAAATTTAGTTTTATAGTAATGTACCTCAATTTTCTGGCATTTTCATCTCCTTTATATACATAAAATATTATCATCCACATTTCATAGCAAGTAGGACATTATTATAATCAATCAAAATTTTCAGGACCATGTCCAAAAAATGATTACATTAATTGATTTTTATTTGATGTTATACTTGCCTTATTTTGTTGTATCACATGTTTCTGGTTTTTCTGAAATTGCATAAGGAGTTATTATAGTGACTCAGGCTTAACATACAAGGATATTTCATCATTTTAGATGAATATTATATATATTTGAAAAATATATTCCCTAGGAATGTAATAGTTTAGTGTCTTTGGAAACTTAGAAACAAAATATTCTATCCTGGTGAAAGATCTTCAACAACTCCCATTAATATATCCACCTTTTATAATCCTACATAAAACCTTTCTTCATAACCTAGAGAAAGGAAACATAATAAAATGGTGATAAAAAATTATTAGTAAGGGTAAATGAGGGAGATATATGAGCATAATTATAGGAATAATGGTATGAGAACATGATAATGAAAATAGAAGATAAAACACTATATATCCAATATTAAATACATGAATCATGGAAAAAATCATGGTGGTTCATAAGAAATGAATCATAAGGAAATAAAGAACATAAGCACTGAAAGAATAACATTGAAATAAAACATGGGATTGTTGTAGACACATAAGCATATAACTTGATTTTCATAGTAGCCAAGGAAATTGTGCCAAGACCATCTTGGTAGTATGGGTTAACTCCCCATACCATATTGGTAGTCATGGTTCATTCCCATGTCCATATTAGTAGCATGAGTTCACTTTTCATATAATCTTGGGAGTTATGGTTCACTCCCATGGCCATATTAATAGCACTAGTTCACTCCTCATACCATCTTTGTTGTCATCGTTCACTCACAAGACCAAATTGGTAGGCAATGTTTACTCCCAAGACCATATTATTCTATCTTATGAGATATAAATATTTAGAAAATTCATTGGAGGGATATATAGGTCCTATCCGTCTCCTAATAAAATCATACATACATGTGACACAAAATAATAAACAATCATATCTTAACCCATTTAATTAAATAGGTTTCATAAAGACATAAAAAAATCATAACCAATGGAAAAAATATAGGTTTCATAATCATTTTATCAAAAGACTAACTCATGAAAGAGAAATTGATTTCATAAACAAATAAACCATAAAAGAGAAATAGATTTCATATACATGAAACCCATAAAAGAGAAATGGGTTTCATAAAGACCATGACACTAACCATAAACCATTCATAGAAGGGATATTAATAGAACCATTATATCATTTCCTAGAAAGGAATGGGTAACTAAAAAAGAAGTCATCTTAAATGGAAGATAATTTTGAAATATCTTTCAAAAACATTTCCAGTGGAAAATATCAATTCTTATTTGAAAAAGTATTTTTAATGCATAAAACCATTTGATAATAATTTTCATATAGAATACCTTTAAAAACTTATAAAGAAGACTTGGAAAATAATATTTAATAGGTTTTCAAAAAAATTTAAAAACCTTTTTCTTTTAAATTAATTTGAAAATTTATAAAGAAATATTTAACAGGTCTTTAAAATCATTTGTTTTAAAATACTTTGAAAACTTATAAATAGTTATTGAAAATTCTTTAAAAACCATTTTCTATGAAAATAATATGAAAAATTATAAATAAAGCTTGAAAATATTTGGAAAAAAATTTTCCTTGAAAATACTTTGAAAATTTATAAATAAATCTTGAAAACATTTTGAAATCCATTTTCCTTGAAAACTTATAAAATAATCTTGAAAACGTTTTGAAAACCACTTTCCTTGAGAACTTATAAAAGAAGTTTGAAAATGTTTTGAAACCATCTTGACTTGAAAACTTATTACAGAATTTTAAAAAAGTTTTGAAAACCATTTTAATTTAAAATATCTTTTAAAACAAATTCCTTTAATAACAACCTTTAAACATGGAAATAAAGCTTCAAAGGTTTGACATCGGATAAATCTATACATGTTGTATGAGGTAAAAAGAACATTCCTTTTAAAAGGTAAAAAGGATAGAAAAATTCCTCATTTAGAAAAAGATAAGAAGAGTCCTTTGAAAACATTGGTAAAATACAAAAGGAAAAAAATTTATATTATTTATCATAGGAGATTAGTATAATATTCTTATAAACCTTTATTGGAAAACATGTTTTTGAAGGAACATATATTTCCAACCGAAGAGAGGGTAAAGTGGGGACTTATTAATTTTTTTTACAACAATACTATGTAACAAAGAGTAAAAAATAATACCACTACATGAATATCGAGTGAATATCCAGAGGAGAAGAAAAGTCATGAATTTATTAAGATATGAGACACAATAATTTATCAAAGGAATCATAAACATAAAAAATCTCGAAAAGCAATGAGATTGTCTCAATAAACTCTTATAACATGGTAATTTGGGATAATAATCAATAAGTAAGAAAATAAAATTACATGAATCTTAAAATAAAATTAAAATAAGGTGATTCATGATAGAAATTTTAAAATGGAAGTATATACACCATGAAAAAGGGTTTAGGTGCATAACAAAACATGTGTCTCAAAGAAGGAAAATTGAGGAAAAACATTTTTACTAATTTGGTATCTTTTGAAACTTAAACCCCATGAATTATAGTTCATAAAAATGAAACTTTAATATCTATAAATTTATTTATAAGAGACATAGAATAAAATCTTGGGCAATACTTACACCACAAAAAAGGAAAGAGTGGAGAACATAGCATGTATCTCACATGACTATAAAGTGAAATGAAATCCCCTTACCTTGGGTCTTGACTCTTATCGTACACGTTAAAAAAACCTATATAATAAATATAAATTGGTTATAAATATTTTAAAGAACCATTTTTTATATCTAATACCATATATGGTTTGATTACGACCTTATATTACCCACTTTTTATTAAACCTATGTTAATATTTCACTTTAGATAATATTCAATTTATTTTATGCATGTGTATTAATTTGTTTTATGTTTGGTATTTATACTTTATGTAATGATTTATAGAATTTAAACCATGATATAAATATCATTAATATACATTATATGTGTATTATAATAATATATATCATATAATTCTGAAACAGAATACACTGTTCATGGAGACAGTAGGACGTACGTACGCATGGATGTTATTTTCATTTAATTGTTCTGTTGATAGAATGAAAGAAAAAGACTTATATGTATATATATGTAATTATTATATTATATTTATTATATCATATATATATATATTATATTTACTAAAACCATCCTTTATATAATCCATGTGGTGTATGAACTAATCATATCGCTTTGAGGGGGCGGTAGTCCACACTTCCTCAAACGAAATTATCATTTTAACACAAAATAGAAGGTAAAAAGCTCTGTATTGTAAAAAAGAAATAAAGAATATTGAAGACATAAAAAATTTAATATATGATATATATAAACATTTTTTCCATCATAATGGCCACCATGGTATGTGGTTATGGAAAAATGAACAACCATCGTTTCGTGAGGTAGTAGTTCGTCGTACACAGAAATAGTATGGTTTTTACCCATTAGATGAAGGTGTGTTTATGTGTTGGTCAACCCACTTACATAAAAACATACTATTATATTTGGGATACTAGTTTTGTTACATAATAATATAATAAAGAGATTTGGAGGGGGTATAGGTGGAAAATAATAGAAAGGACTTGAGAGAAGATGTAACCTCTTAATCGGGTAACTCCATTTGCATTATTCCAAAAGGATTATTTGGATTGCCATATTCCCAAGGAAGGATTTATCATAGGAATGAACTATTTATAGGAATTTTATTGGGCAGGTATTGGATGAACTTAATTGGTTTTAGAGGTGTGAAGAAGAGGGAGACGTGGTGGCCTTTTATAGGGAATGAAAAGGACTCACTTGGAATTTTTGAAAACAAGTTCGGTTTTAAAATGAAATTACCTAAAAAATGACATAAAAAACATAAAGAAATAATTTATGATTTTTGTACAAAAATATGGACAAACAATGGGTGTTGTACAAGTGGCTAGTTCATTTGGGATTTTAATTTTATGGTTTAGTCCCTAATTAAGATTAATTTTACCTTAACAACTTTTACTAATATTTTTGGTCAAAAATTAATTTGATATTATTAGAATCTAAATATTATGATGATTAAAATTTTTTATTCCAGTTTTTCTAAATATAATTCATAGAATTGGGGAATTTAATATTAATGCTGATCCTGTATATGGGACACAATTATGGGATTTTAAAGTAGAAAAAGGTTCAAAAGTTTGTTTAGTTTTTATATTCAATTTCATACTGAAATTCTTTATAGTTACCTAAATTGTATTAACATATGTATAATTGATATAATGGGAACTTAAAAAAAATTCAGTATAATTTGATATTAATAATTATTTAAACAAAAGGTAGTTTTTAGCTAAAACGTTGTAGTTTTCACTATTCATCAAAAAATGAAGTTTCTGATAAAAATACAAAAACAATTCCCTATGATAATTTCAATGTTTTTAATTAAAAAATGTTGTTTATTTTATAAAATTAAATTTCTAAAAGTGTCTAAAATTAATTTTATTATTTTTCACAGATAGACATGAAAAGTTGTGTATTTGAGAAAATAGTATTTTTTAAACATATAAAGTCTTTACTAGAAATTATATTTTTCATTATAAATACGATATATTTATATAAAATCATTCTAAAGTTTTTTAGAAGTAGTTAATACTATTAATATTACTATATTTTAATGGATATGTTATAAATAACTCATTTAAATAATTATAACAATAAAATGTTATTTCATAGAAACTCAGTATTGTTTGTAACATATGCCAAGTTGATGTTCCATGTGAAAGGAATGTTTGGATTAGTGAATTGAAATACATAAATTAAAATTTAATTTATTAGGGAACTTTTTTTACCATAATAATTTTTCATTTTTATATTCAATCGCCTTTCACATTGATTTATAATTAATTGGTAACCTTTGAATTCATATTATATTGTATAAACGAAATATTTTCATAAATTATTTAATACTATTCATAAACTCTAATTTAATTTCAAGGTTTTATATTATTATATTATATAATCTTATTATAATAATATATTATTCTTTAGTAAACCTTAGTTTTTCTTGTTATGTAAGTCATCATGGAAATTCATTATTGCATATAATTCATACTAACCTTAGTGTTCCATGTAAAGTAGGCCAATTTTTATGTTTCATGTAGTGCATGATTAACTTGGAGTTTCATATAATATAAGAAAAATATAGTTCTTTAATATAAAATGAACTGTCTTAAGTGTTTTATGAAATGTAACATATCAAAAAAGTTAAATTAATTCGAAAAAAATTCACAAAATCTCAGGGTGTTATATTCTACCAAACTTAAAATGAATTTCACCCTCAATTTTTTTTTTTCTGGATTATCAATGGTTTAATAATTTAAAGTTTCATTTATATAAACCAACCTCATAAAAATTAATACTAACTCTTTCTTTAAAAAGGGAAAGTTAGAACCATAAAAGTTACCCAAAGTAACATATAACTAGGTTTCCACATAGGAGAACATAGGTTGGGAGTGGAGATTGGACATGGAGGAAAAGAATAAATATTTATAGGAATCTATTGAGGTCATCAATAAAAAACAGTTGAATGATCAAAGAAAAGTTGAGGGTCTCAAAGTCATAAATCTATGATTATTTTAAAGCCTATTGGTTGAATAAAAATTAAGGTATAAGGACAACACATTTTTCTTTTTGATGATTATCTTATCATTGAGTAATTATTTTATTTACCATTAATACAAAAAAATAATTCTTTGGATGTAATTTTATCTATTTTCAGTTCAATCATTACTTCTAAAAATTGAAGTCAAGAAATTAACTTTTATGCCTGAAGCACTAAAATACACTTTTAGCATATATTGATCCCCATAAAAGAATGAAAAGTATTACTATTTATTGATAATTATTCTTAAGAATCAATATGGTTAAAACAATAATCTCCAAACATAAAAAATAACACTATAATTTCATCATAAATAATAATTCATAAAAATAATTCTACATAATCAAGGACATCAGGTAGGCCAGTGCTAGGTGTGAAACCCTTATTGTCCTTCGGTCATGGGTTTAAGCCCTACAACCTTGCTAGTCTTTATTGTCTATCACCCTACATACATGATGTCATTTTATAAAACCACACTAATATAACTTCCAAAATTAATATGATAGACATCCTTGAAATAATATTAATCACTAAATAAGCTTTTATCAAAGGTTTTTAATACAAACTCAATACATAAATAACTCCTCTGAAGTTCAATTTAATTATTTCATGAATGTTTAACCTTATAAACCTTTCAAAATATGGACATCCAAATCTTTAGAAATAAATTCATTAAATGAGATTAATATTGATCCACGATATATCAAAAAGTACTAATTGTTTGTCACATTCCAAACATGTGAGTACCCTTATCGTACATTCCCATGAAACATAGTAATAACCATAATTACCATAAATCATTTTAGAAAACATAAATTCTTAATTATTCCAAATTATACTAGATATATTTATTAAATCAAGAAACCCTATAAACTTCATTAATGATAGCATAACCCACCTATTAACAAGTCATTACTTAGTACCACAGTAATCATTACAATCCAATTTACTTATTCATAATATAATTATCTTAATAGAAAAAATATATTAAGGGTTACCTTCCATTAGTCAAAATATCACATTATAATTAAATAACTCCACCAGTCTATTGGTAAAATTCAGCATAAACTTGTAAATATTGAGTGAAAATCAAAATTTTAACAACCCTTATATATTTCGTCATTCATATAACTTATTTTTCGAATCCAAATACTTATAAACATTTATTATTCCAATTTATCCTCATGCCATTAATAAGGATACTTCATTCTATGACACAATAATGCTTTCCATTTACATTTCACCTGTAGTCTCTTCATCATGAAAAATGTAACCATTACTCACACCACATTGCTGATCCTATTTAGGATTATTACTCTTAGGGCATTGAGTTTCATAATGACCATTAATTTTGCATTTCAAACACTTAACCTTCAACGATGTATTAGAGAGGCCAATATCTTATATTTTCCATTAACAAAACATCTCTTTTCCAATTGCAGTCACTTTCTTTATACCCATATTTTCTATAGTAAAAACATCTTCATATTACTCTAAGACATTATCAAAGGTGATCCTTTATATATTATTGACATAGATGAAAAAAAATATTCTTTCCTCCACGGTCTTAATTAACCAAACTCTTAGAAAACCTCTTCTTTATCTTCCTTGGTGAGTCTGAGAGTTTGTTAAGGCACGCATTTTAAATAATGTGCCATAAAAATGATTAGGAATGATCAAAACATATTTCACTCCAGTGATCATACCACTTGACTTCTCATCAGAAAACTGTCCATCAAATTCTACATTAATCCAGTTCCTTCTGGTTCTCTCCATTGACTAAAACCTGAAGCATAGTGTGAGTATTAATTAACATAATACAAAACCACATAGTCATGAAATGATTTACTTATGGGATTTATAAATCATGACACCAACTTCAATATATAATACCATAGGTTCATCCTAGTTTATTCATAACCAACTTATATCTAAATCCATCATAATGATTCATGAAGAGTTTGTGAATTCCCAAAGCATACCCCCTAGGAGTGTCAAAATAGGTGTGCAACAAGGCTTGTTTTCATGTACCTGATTACCCTGAAACATGCTCAGAATATCTTGTCAGTGTTTTTACCCCTAGGTATATCTGCGCCAGATCCAGATCCACATATAGTATCCATAAAAGGATTTATTTTTAGGAAACCACTCACTCCACCCTATAATAAAACTCTAGTAAATTTTTCTAATCATTTACCCATCCTTATACTTATCTATAGAGACATCCATAGATATATACTTAGATATATACCTAGGTATATCACTAAAATTTTCTCATCCTAGTTTCCAAAGTTTGAGTAAACCTTTCATTTGATATCAACTATAAAAACCTAGGCTTAACATACATGGATATTACAACATTATATAGGAATATTATATGAATTACAAAAATACATGCCTAAGGATTGTAATAGTTTAGTGTATTTGAAAACATGGTAAAAAATATTTTATCCTGGTGAAATATCTTCAACATATTCTATAAAGATATCCACCTTTACTACTCATACATAAAACCATTCTTCATAACCTAGGGAAAGAAAACATAAAAAATGGATGATATTAAATGCTCATTAAGGTAAAATTAGGGAGATATGTAAGAATAATTATGATCATAAGGGTATGAGAACATGATAATGAAAATAGAAGACCATACCATATATATAAAATATCATATACATGAATCATGGCTTAAATCATGGAAGTTCATAAAACATGAATCATAAGGAAATAAAGAACATAATCCATGAAATCAAAACATAGGAATAAAACATGGGATTATGGAAGACACATAAGCATATAACATGGCTTTCATAGTGCCTAAGACATTTCATCCAAGACTATCTTGGTAGTATGGGTTCACTTCCCATACCATATGTTTTGTCATGGTTCACTACCATGGACATATTATTAGCATGGTTTCACCCCTCATACCATATTGGTAGTCATGGTTCACTCCCATGTCCATCTTAGTATCACGATTTCACCCCTCATACCATCTTGGCAGTCATGGTTCACTCCCACAACCAACATAGAAGTCAATATTTACTCCCAATACCATATTAGTCAATCTTATGAGATATAAATATTTACCCAATTCATTGGAGGTAGATATAGGTCCCACTCATCTCTTAGTGAAATCATACATACATGTGGCACAAAATCATAAACAATCATATCTTAACCCATATAATTAAATGGGTATCATAAACATGTAAACATTTCATAACCTGTGAAAAACATACTAAATTCATAATAATTTAATCAAAATCATAAATCATGAAATACAAATGGATTTCATACACATATAACCCATTAAAGAGAAACATATTTCATAAACGTAAAACCCTTGAAAGAGAAATAGGCTTCATAAAGACCATGAAATTATGCATAACTCATTCATATAAGGGATATGAATGGAACCTTTATATCATTTCCTAGAAGGGAATGAGTAACATCAACAGATTTCATCTTAGATGAAAAATAATTTTGAAATATCTTTCAAAACATTTTTCCCAAAAAATATAATTTCTTCTTTGAAAAAGGATTTTTAATAAATAAAACCATTTGAAAATCATTTTCATAGATAATAACATTAAATCTTATAAAAAAGACTTGAAATCATTTGAAAACATTTTTCCTTGAAAAATTATAAAATAATATTGAAAAAATTTAAAAACAATTTTTTTCAAAAACACATCAAAAAATTATAATTAAATATTTAAAACATTTTTAAAAACAATTCTTTGAAAATACATTGAAAATTTATAAATAATACTTGAAAAAACTTTATAAAATATTTTCCATTAAATTACTTTGAAAAATTATAAATAAATCATGAAAAAGTTTTGAAAACCATTTTCCTGGAAAATAATTTGAAAAATTATAAATAAATCTTGAAAAAAATTAAATATATTATCCTTGAAAACTTATAAAAGAATCTTGAAAACGTTTTGAAAACCATTTTTCTTGAAAAATTATAAAAGAAGTTTGAAAACATTTTGAAAACCATTTTCTCTCAAATCCTATAAAAGAATATTGAAAATGTTTTGAAAACCTTTTTCCTTGAAAATATATTTTAAAAACATTTTCATCAAAAAAATAACCTCTAAATATGAAAATAAAGATTCGATGGATTGATGGAGGATAAGTCTGTACATGTGATACATGGTAAAAAGAACATTCCTTTTACCTGGTAAAAAGGATAGAAAAATGCATCATTAGGAAAGAGAAAAGAATATTACTTTGAAAACATTTGTCAAATAAAAAATGTTAAACATTTATTTTAATTATAATAGAATATTAGTATATTATTATTGGAAACCCTTTTTAGAAAACATGATTTTGAAGGAATATAGATTTTCGACCGAAGAGTGGGTAAAGAAGAGCTTTCTTAAAAACAATGTATTAACTATTATATGTTCCAAAGAGTATAAAATTTTAACACTACATTATTATAGAATTAATAACCATATATGAATATAAATCAAGAATTTATTGAGATACAAAACATAAGAAATCATCAAAGGAAGCATAACTGTAACCAATCTCAAAAAGTGATGAGATTTTCTCAATAAACTCATATAACTTGGTAACATGGTATCATACTCTACATGTAAGAAAATGAAATTAAATAAAGATAAAAATATCATTGAAATATTTATATTCAATATATAACATGTAAAATGGAGGTATATTTGCCTTGAAAAAGTGTTTAGGTGCATAAAAAAATGAGTGTCAAAGAAGAAAAATTGAGATAATACATTTTTATCGATTTGGAAATTTTGAAACTTAAAAACCATGAATGAAAGTTTATAAGAAGTATATGTTAATAATCATAATTTTATTTATAATATACATATAATATAATCATGGGAATTACTTACACCACACAAAAGGAAAGAGTAGCGAACATAGCATATATCTCACGAGAATAAAAAGTGAGATGAAATCCCCTTACCATGTGTCTTGACTTTCGTTGTACGCATTCAAACTTCATGTATAATAAATATAAATTTATTATAAAGATTTTATAGAACTGTATTATTATATCTAATACCATATATGGTATTATTATGACCTTATATTACCCTCTTGTTAACAATCATATGTTAAGGCTTCACTTTAGGTAATATTCGCTTTATTATTCACACGTTTCTTAATTTGTTATATATTTTGTATTTATACTTTATATCATGATTTCCATAATGTAAAATATGATAATATAATTTATATAAAGTATATGTGTATTATAATAAGTCATATAATATATAATTATGAAATAGAATACACCATTTATGGAGATGGTATGTCGTATGTACGCATGAACACTATTTTCGTTTCAATTTTCACGTTGATAGAATGAAACTAAAAGACATATATTGTTAGGTCCACTTGGATAGATACCCTGAGAGGGGGGTGAATCAAGGTATGATAGATTAAAACAACTACCCCTTTTGATCTTTTTTTTCTGTTAGACAAAACCCTCTTCTCTATCTTTCCCGATGTAGAGTATGAATATAACTTGAAGCATACACAGGACACAATGATTTTTACTTGGTTCACCCTCACTGGGCTACATCCGAGCAGCATACACTGGTAGTGATCTGATGTACCAATTACACTATAAGCGCACTACTGTTTACAAGTTTTAAGTGGACTCACTATCCCTCTTGGCTTACAACCACTCACAATTTGAGAACTCACTGATCTCTTAACTGAAGTCAGCTCACTACTTCTTCAGAAGATCCAATCACAGTTTATAGACCTATAAGTCTCTTCATTATCACTAATGAATACATCCTCCACTATATATAGATACTCTTTTGAAGTCAAAATTTCATCCACTGATGAATACCACTTTACCACAGATGTTCTGGGCAATTTCTAACTTTCATTCAACCCTAGGGTGACTTTTGTGCCCCTTTAACTAGTGAACAAGCTCTGCCTTAGTTGCGAAAAAACCAACTTGTTCACAACACTTACATGCCACACTAGTGTGCCAAACTTGCGCACCACACAGCCTGCATGGCACAATTACGCGGTTGTGCGGGTACACTTGCGCGACACACTTGCATGGTATACTTGCGTGGTACACTTGCGCGGTATACTTGCATGGAACACTTGTACGCCCCACTTGCGCACACACTGAACTTTCCTATCACTTCCACTTGCATCATCAGAGCTCAGATTCTCTCTAAGTGTTGAGCTCGTTAAGAAATGAGGAGAGTATCCATATATTTATAGGCATTTTGAGGACTTTCACACCACACTTTCATGCCACACTTGCATGCCATGTTAGGACTTGCGCATCTCTTTCTTTCCATTGTCATATTTTGATATGATGATCTTGAAATATGAATTGCATTCCACACTTTAGCACCATATTTGCGCATCATATTTGCACACCATCCCTGCACGACATACTTTCACGCCACTTTAGGACTTGCACGCACACTTGCACACTACTTTTGGACTTGCGCACCACTTTTCCTTTGCCAAATTTTTGATTTTATGAATTTGAAAAATTCCTAGCGTACAACATTAGAAACCTAATTAACAAAAGAAAACAACTCAATTTTCCAAAAACACTTTCCCCCATTCTCCCAGAAAACCCCCTTTGTCAACAGTTTCAGTTATTGAGACTCGCTTTGTCAACAAACACAACATGGAGTCCTGCATTGTCAACAAACAAAATCATCTCAAAAATTCTTCAATGATACCTTGAGGTATTTTTTTCCGAAAAATCTCACTCTTTGGGTTTGTTGACAACTCTTCTCAAAACAATTCTCCATTCTTTGATACCTCATTAAGGCTTCATTCATCTTTAGCCACCATTCACCTCTTGCGATACAGATAGTGATCAAAGATTTACTCAACACATACTCTAAGACCACATGACCAATGCTCGACATGAGAAATAAGAGTATCATGAAAAGTTAGAATATGAGTCACTTCATTTCTGACACCACCGTTGATACCAACGTGAAACCAACCACACTTCTGCTTTTATCACAATCCTCAACTATCGTGATATGTGTTCTTTGATCGATTACGTTTAACATCGTCTGATTTAATTTTCTCCCCCTATCTCATTGCTCCCCCTATCTCACTACTCCAAAAGCTTCTCACCATATCATTCATGATTTATCAAATAGCTACACTATCTCCCCCTTGACCAATCACTATTTTCTCCCCCTTTTTCAACGAACCCAAATAACACTCCTTTGCGGTCTGTAACAGGGTAAAACACATATTAGTGCATTAGGGAAAATACACCATACATAGGGGAGAGGGGGATGGTCCCACATCCACACTTTTCAAGTGCGGGGAGTCGAATGGACTCCCAGATCCAGTCAATGCCTCTAAAAATCTTCTTTGGGTAAGGCCTTTGCCAGAATATCTGCAACCTGCAGCTTTGTAGGAACATACTCTAACTTCACAAGCCCTTGATCCACCTTCTCCTTGATGAAATGATATTTGATCTCAATGTGCTTTGTCCTTGAGTGATTAACTGGATTTTTTCTAAGATTGATAGCACTTGAGTTATCACACTGGATTCCGATCAGAGACTTCACTTCTACTCCCATATCCTTAAGCTGCTGCTTCATCCACAATAACTATGTGCAAGCTTGAGTGGTCACAATATACTCATCCTCTATAGTGTTAAGAGAAATGAAATTTTGTGTCTTTATTAGCCAAGAAATACACAATCTAACGAGATAGAATGAACCTCCTGACGTAGATTTTCTATCATCTGCTAATCCAGCCCAATCGGCATCTGTATATCCCAATAACTCTGGTTGAGATTTTTCATTATACATCAGACCAAAATCCACAGTGCCATTGATATACCGAAGTATTCTTTTTTACAATGAGCATGTGGCTTTCCTTTGGATTGATTTGGTAACGTGCTGCATGGCATGTGTTGAAAACAATATCAGGTCTTTTTGTTGTTAGGTACAGTAAACTACGGATAATCTGCTTGTATTCAGTGATATTAACTATCCCGCCACTATCATCTTTTGATAATTTCTTCCGGGTAGCAACCAAAATATTCATCTCCTTGGAATTTTCCATTCAAAAAATTCTCAAAAACTCCTTGGCATATTTTTATTGAGAAATGAAAGTGCCATTACTTCCTTGTGTCACCTATAAACCAAGTAAAAATGTCATCTCACCAATCATTGGCATTTCAAACTCACTTTTCATGAATTCAGAAAACTGTTTGCTCTGAGCTTCATCTGATCCACCAAATAATATGACATCGAAAAAAACTAGCACCATCATCCTTTGATTACTGCTGTTGTTGAAGTAGATATTGTAATCAAATCCACCACGTTGAAATCCAAGATTCTTCATATATTGATCCAGCCTTGAGTACCATGCTATTGGTGCTTGTTTCAACCCATATAGTGCTTTCTTCAACCAAAAAACTTTATTATCATCATTATGAATGAGAAACCCACTTGGCTACTCAATGTACACCTATTCTTCCAGAAACCCATTCAAAAATGTAGATGTGACATCCATTTGCAACACTTTGAACTTTCTTTGCACTATTATGGCTAAAAATAAACTAATTGTCTCCAGACTTGAAACCGGTGAAAATGTCCCATCAACATCAATACCCCTTCTTTGGGAGTATCCTTTTCAAACCAGTCGTGCTTTGTTTTAAATCACAGTTCCATATTCAATCATCTTGTTGCGAAGGACCCATTTAGTCCCGATGAAGTTCTTATCTGATAGCCTCGAAACAATCTCTGATGTCTGATTCTTCTCAATATGATCTATCTCTTCATTCATTTCCTAAATCCAGTTTTCATCTTCAGCTACATCAGCAAAGCATTTCAACTCAACCAGGGATAGTAAAGATGTTTGCTGTAGTGATTTTATTCTTCTTGTCTGAACTTGAACTAACTAATCACCAATGATATTATTCCTTTCAATTTCAGCTCAACTCCTTAGATTTTGTATAGATGCAGGTTTTACTTCCTCATTCTTATCATCAGTATCTTCTTCTGAATCAATATCATCCACTTCTACTCCCCCTGCATTGCTTTCTTCTCCATCACTCTCATCATGAAATTGTTCACTACACTATTGAATGATCTCCTCATTCTATACTACAATGACATCATTGCTCTCAACTACTTTTTCCAGCCTTTTGTTAAAGCATTTATATGCCTTAATTTTTCCTAAGTAGACAAGGAATATCCCATAATCTCGTCGTGACTCATATTTCCTATGTTTTTCCCTATTGAGGAAAAATAACTTACTTCCAAGTATTCGAAAGTATTTCACCATTGGCTTCTTTCCATACCAAATCTCGTATGGAGTCTTTCCTTCCTTCAGACACAAAAAATCCCTATTAGAAATGTAGACTGATGTCAAAACTGCTTCCTTCCAAAATTTCTCTCATAGACCTTTTTCAATGAGCATCGTTCTGGCCATGTTATTGATGATCCAATCTCTACTTTCAACCAGTCCACTCTATTGGAGAGTACTTAATAAGGAAACTTGATTCCTTATCCCATGTTTCTCAAGATAGCCTTCCACTTGACTGTTTGTGAATTCTGTACCATTTTCAGTACGAAGCTTCAAAATTTTCTGTCCAAGCATCCTTTCACACTCCCTCCGGTACTGTTTTAAGCAGTTGAACACATCCGACTTATGGGCAATAAAAAATACCCATGCCATTTTTCTATAGTAATCAATGAAAAGAACATAGTACCTCTTTCCATCAATTTCTCTTGGTGTGATAGGACCATAAACACCAACATGCACCAATTTGAGCACTCTTATTGACTTATTTTCCTTTACCTTATATGCCTTTATGATAAGATTCTCTTATAGGCATGCATCTCATGTGCGAGTATGATCACGTGATATCTTAGGGAGGTCTCTTGCTGCATTACACTTCACCAAATTTTCTAGGGATGGTTGGTAAAGATGACCAAGTCGTTTATACCACAACTTTTTTTCTTCCTCTCTGGATAGAAAACACATATCTTCTTCTCCACTTACCCGGTAGAGATTTAACTTTGTTCTTTTTACCTGTATAACTACTACCCCATATCTTCCTTTGATGATACACATCTTCTTAGTAAACCTTATAGAATGTTCTGAGTCACATAGTTGACAGACACTGAGCAAATTGATACTGAGACCTTCTACTACTAATACATCAACATGTCTCATCTCTTTACCGCCAAACTTGGCCTTTCATGCACCAATAATCTTTAGGCCTTCATCATTTAAAAACTTGAAAACTTATTCTTTATCACATTTTATGCCTGTAATAAGATCCTTATTACCTATCATGTGAGATGTGCAACCACTATCAAGGATCCACACACCAGAGCGATTTGATGCTTTAATGGAAATTTATGCCACCACGACCTTCTCGTCCTTATTTTTGTTGGTCCATTTTTTTGCCTTCACACTCGACATGTATTGAGACTTCTATTCTTTCTCAGAGTATGATGGACCAGCTTCATCTTTCAAAGCTGCAAATCTATTTTTCATTTTTAACTCACCTGTTGGTTTATTGATCTGATACTTCCGAACATTTTGATTCTTCTTGGGCACATTCCTATGTATGGTTGAAGTGCAATACCTAGCCATGTTCCCAAATCCTCCGCACTAAAAACAGTTTCCTTTGAAATATGTTCGGGAAAACCATTCTCTGTTTGGCTGCCAGCTTTGTTCCTGTTCCCTTAGATATCTATTGGATATGGAACACACATACTGTGAATGTCCCATCTTTCCACAACAATAACACCTGATATAAGGGGAATTCATTCGTGTTTCTTATGCACTATGAGTTTCCCCTTGGGATCTCTAAATATTATGATTCTTTTTTGTGCCCAAATCAACCTTCAACCTCAGGATGGATGCTTGCGGTTTGTCTTCAATTTTCACAGATTTTTGTTTCTGATCACACCCTGAATCGGCCTTAACGTCTGAGATCAATTGTTTATTCTTTCCTTATAAACTACTAGGCTCCTCTTTCATCTTTTCAGTCTTCAGAATGACCTTATTTCCCAAGAATGTGTTGGGAATCAAAGGTTTTTCCTGGTCTTTAACTTTTCCCCGCAGACTGAAAACTTCCTCTTCAAGCTCTTCGATATGCTTGACGTGATCTTTCCTTGTGTTTTTAAGCCATATATCTCTCTTTTATATTCTTCAATCTTGATTTTATACTCACTAACTGATTCTGAGTTCTCTGGTGTTGATGACTTGAGTTTCTCAATTTCATCCAACAACTCAGACTTCTCTTCTTTCTGTTTCTACATATAGAGTTTGGCATCATGAACAACATTGTTAGATTTCTTTGTTCTGGCTCTCTAAGCATCTATCTCCTCAAGAGAAAACTCTAACTCAGCATGCATATCCATTCTTCCTTAAAATTCTTCTTCTTCATCACCTTTGGTTTCATTCTTCTCTTGAGAAATACCTACCACTTCCACAATAGCATTTTCTCCACGATCTTTACAGTTCTCTATCTCTTCAACCTCCTCAGCCTCAGACTCATCTGAATTGTCACATTCTTTTGAAAGGAGAATTTTAATCTTAAATTTTTTTATCTTGAACTGTTTCTTGACATTCCCATAGGCTGATGGCTTCTTCTTGGGAATTTCGAATTTGTTGACATCATCATCTTCCTGGAAATTTTTGGGACACCTTGTTGCAAGATGACTAACCTTTCCACATCGAAAACAGGCCAGTGGAAGTTTCCCTTTAAACATTACTTTTCCTCTTTGAAGGTTTGAGGAGAGGAATGAAATCACCTCATCTATCTCTTCTTATCCCTAATAATCTTCAATGGTGAGCTTCTTCATGGCCTTGAATTCCACTTCTTTAGATTTCCCCTTTTCCACAACCTCGTTATCATTATTTGCCATTTCATATGCAACCAACGTACTGTGAAAATTGTCCAATGTTAGCTCCTTTGGATCTTTGTCTTCTAGTACTGAAGCCTTCAGATTGAACCATGGTGGAAGTTTCATCATGATGCGCTTTATGATCTTTATGTCTTCAATGACTTCTCCCAGACCTCGCATATCTTCCACAACAACATTTACCCTGTCAAAGAATCCATCAATAGACTCATTCGGGTTAATTCTTAGATCTTCATACTTTTTCTATAATACTTGCAGCTTTGTTTATCTGAACTTTGTATCTCCTTCATATATGTTCAACAAATTTTCCCACATAGAATATGTTGTTTTTCATTATATCAACTTGGTATATATAGTATGGGATAGGTCTCCTCCCAAAGCATTTATTCCCTTTACGTCAGCATCCAATTCTCTTCATTCAGCTTCTGATAATGCACCGATTTTAATATCAGCTATGATACCATGCATTGCTGCTGTAAACACATATATTCCCAAAGATCAGAAGTAGTGTTGAATCCGATTCTTCCATAGATGAAAATTGTTCCCGTAGAAGATCAGAATCCCTTTATGAATAGTGACCTCCATTTGAGAGAGAAACACCGATATAAACCTTTCCCCCTGATACCAATTGTTAGGTCCATTAGGCTAGATACCCTGAGGGGGGGGGGGGGGGGGTGAATCAGGGTATGACAGATTAAAACAACTGCCCCTTTTGATTTTGATTTTCTATTAGATAAAACCCTCTTCTCTCTCATTCTCAATGCAGAGTATGAATAAAACTTAAATCATGCACAGGACACAGTGATTTTTACTTGGTTCACCCTCACTGGGCTATGCCCAAGGAAAATACACCGATAGTGTGACGATGTACCAATTCCACTATAAGCGCACAGATGTTTACAAGTTCAAAGTGGACTCACTGTCCCTCCGGGTTTACAACCACTCACAATTTGAGAACTCACTGCTCTCTCAACTAAGGTGAGCTCACTACTTCTTTAGAAGATCCACTCATATTTTATAGACCTGTAGGTCTCTTCATTATCACTAATTAATACATCCTCCACTGTATGTAGATGCTCTTTCGATGTCCAAATTTCATCCACTGATGAATACCGCTTTACCATAGATGTTTTGGGAAATTTCTAACTTTTACGCAACCCTAGGGAGACTTGTGTGCCCCTTTAACTAGTGCACAACCTCTGCCTTCATTTTGGAAAAACCAACTTACGTTCCACACTTGGGCGGCACACTAGCACGCCAAACTTGCACGCCACACAGCTTGCACGACACACTTGCACGGTTGCACGGGTATACTTTCACGTCACACTTGCACAGTACACTTGCACTATACACTTGCGCGGTACACTTGCGCGGTACACTTGCTCACCCCACTTGCGCGTACACTGAACTTGCCCATCACTTCCACTTGCACGATCAGACCTCAAATTTTATATAAATTTTGAGCTTGTTAATAAATGAGTAGAGTATACATCTATTTATAGGAATTTTTAGGACTTGCACGCCACACTTTCATGCCACATTTGCGCGCCACACTTGCACGCCACTTTAGGACTTGTGCGCCTCTTTCTTTCCTTTGTCATATTTTGATAAGATAATCTGGATATATAACTTGCGCGCCACACTTGCGCACCATACTTGCACGTTATACTTGAAAGTCATACTTACGCGACATACTTTCACGCCACTTTAGGACTTTCACTCCACACTTTCACACCACTTTTTGACTTGCACGCCACTTTTCTTTTGCCGAATTTGTGATGTTTTGAATTCGAAAAATTCCTAGCATAAAACATTAGAAACCTCCTTAACAAAATATCACAACTCCCTTGGCCATATTTGTTTCACCATTCTCTAGGAAAACCTCCCTTTTCAACAGTTTGAGTCATTGAGAATCATTTTTTCAATAAACACAACATGGAGTCCTATATTGTCAACAAACACAATCATCTCAAAAAATGGTTCAATGATACCTTGAGGGATTTTTTTCCAATGTATATGAATATATATAATTATTATAGTAGATTTATTGTATCTTATATATCTTATATATTCACTAAAATCATCTTTAATACAATCCATGTGGTGTATGAACAAATCATATCGTTTTGAGGGGGCGGTAGTCCACTCTTCATCAAAAGAAATTACCGTATTAACACAAAATAGAAAGTAAAAAGATATGTGTTATAAAAATTAACAAATATGGTTAAATAGATAATAAATTTAATATATTAAACATGTAAACATAATTTCCATCATAATGACCACCATGATAGGTTCTAATGGAAAAATGAACAATCATCTTTTCATGAGGCAGTAGTTCCCCATACACTGAAACTGTATGTTCGTTACCCATTAGATGAAGGTGTGTGTATGTGTAGGTAAAAAATTTAATTAAAAAAATACTATTATATTTGGGATAATGTTTTCTATATAATCATATAATAAAGATACATTTAAGGGGTGGAGAAGGAAAATATAAAAAAGGACTTGAGAGAAGACATTACCTCTTAATCAGGTAACTCCTTTTGGTTTGTGCCAATTGGATTCCTTGGATTTCCTTATCCCAAAGGGAAGGATTATAGGTGGAAGGGAGTATTTTTGGAAATTTTATTTAGAAGATCATCGCCGAACTTAGGAGGTTTGAGAGGTTTTAGGAATAGGGATAGGTGGTGGCCTTTTATGGGGAAGCAAAAGGACTCACTTGGTATTTCTGAAAGAAAGTTAGGTGTACACATGTCCTTACCTAAACATAGTCATACCAAGACAACATAAATAAATAATGGAAGGATTGGGTCCAAAATATGGACACACAATGGGTTTTTTAAAATATTCTAGATCATTTGGCCCCTTAATTTTAAGGTTTAGTCCCTAATTAAGCTTAATTTGACCTTAATCATGGTGATTAATTTTAATCACTTTTACTAATAATTTGGGTAAAAAATTAACATTGTATTATTATAATATATATATTTTACTAATTACAATGGTGTATGTATATTTTTCAAAATTCAATTCATAGAATAGGGGAAATTATGATTAATGCTAATCCTGCAGATGGGATGAAATTACAGGTTTCTAAAGAAGTAAAATGTTCAAAAATTATTAATGTTTTTATATTCAATTAGAAAGAACAACTATTTATAAAAACCTAAATTTTATTAATATATTTATAATAGATATAATTTATCCATATAAAAAATTTTAAATATAATTTTACATTAATAATTATTTAAGCATAATGGTAGTTTTTAACTAAAATGTAGTAGTTTTCACTATTCATAAAAAATAAAGCTTCTCAAAAAAATTACCCTAGGATAATTTCAAAATTATGAATTAAAAAATTAATATTATTTAATAAAATTAAATTTCTAAAAGTGTTTAATATTAATTTTATTGTTTTTTACAAATGGACATGAAAAGTAGTCCATTTGAGAAAATATTATTTTTTAAACATATATAGGCATTACTAAAAATTATATTTTAATAATAAAAATGTTTTATTTATATCAAACCATTATAAAAATATTTTATAAGTAATTATTATTATTCATATTAATATGATTCAAAACTCAGTTATAATTAACTCATTTAAATAATTATAACAATAACATGATGTTTTGTAGAAACTTGTTATTGCATGTAACATACACCAAGTCAATGTTCCATGGGAAAGGAATGTTTGAATTATTGAATTGAAAGATATTAATGAAAATTAAATTTATTTGGGTAAATCATCTTTGTGACCGTAATAATATTTCCTTTTATATTCAATCTAGTTTCATATTCATTTATAATTAATTAGTAACCTATGATTTCATATTATATTTTATAAAACATATATTTTGATAAATTATTTAATAATATTCAAAACCTCTAATTTGAAATAATGTTTTTATCTTATTATATTATATATATTTTTTAATAATATATTATTATTTGGTAAACCTTGGTCTTGCATGTTACACAAGTCATCGAGGAAAGTCATTATTGTGTATAATGAAAGCTAAACTCAAGGTTCTTTACAGAGAAGGAAAATGTCTATATTGCATGTAGTGAATGATTAACTTAGTGTTGTGTATAACACAAGCCAAACATAGTTCATTAATATAAAATGAACTATCTTCAGTGTTTCATTAAAAAAAATCAAAAAGGTTAAATAAATTCAAAAACAATCACAATATCTCAGGGTGTTATAATTATGATATTAATATAAAACTTAAATCCATGATTTTTTAGATAGATAATAATTTGAAATTTCCATCAACCATAGTTATCACCATTAAATAATGGTTCACCTATTATAAACATACCTTCTCTAAGACAAACCATTGACATCTTTCTTTGTATAGACCATAATCTTTTGAAATTGCTAGATATTTATCCGATTTATCAAAAAACATCTATTTGATACAAATTTTTAGGTTGTAATAATACAAAGATACACAATACACGGGTGAATTGTGCATTTTATATAGTATTGAAAGATTCTGGATTTTATACATCTTTGTGATTTATGTAGATATGCAGTGTTCTCTTCTATAATAAATTTGAGTAGTGAATAAATAGTAAAGAAGAACACATCAATTTTTATAGTGTTTAGGGGCACAAATGACCCCCAATCGACTCCACCAATTATATTTATATGAGTTTGGTGGTTTTCACTGGAATGTTTCACTTATCACAAGACTTTCACAACTGAGTGTAGGTAGTCGAGACATTTACAAAAAGACATTACACATACTTCTGGTTCTTTTAAAAGGAACCAATTTTTCCACATATTAGTCCAAGAAGATTATACTCTTCCATGACCAAGTCCGAGCAGCTGAGACTCTAATAAATCAAAAAAAATTGATTTGATTGAATTGATAGGTTCTTCATCATAGATTCATCAACAACTAATAGAACATAGATCTTATTATTCAAAGATTAATGTGTTTAAGAAATAATAATTTTGAATAGATCCTAGTTACAAATCATCATCAATAATAGTTACAAAAAACAAACATCAACATGAGATTGAAAGATTCATATCTCCAAAGTGTAGATTCTACTGAAATAACAAAGTAACATGATCTTTTTTTCTTCTCAATAGTTATATTTTCAAAAAGGTATTTCATATGTACAATCATAATGAAATAAAAAATACTCATGATATTATAAATAAATCATTGATTCTCTTTTAGTTGAGAATATCCAAGAATATCACCAGATTGATCACAAAAATTCAAATTTATATCTTTTAATGGAGTCATAACTTTCCCTAGAAATAAGAATTATTTACTTCATTAAATATGAGACTTTGAATCAGTTGTAAAAAAACTTTAAAATGATATTTACTTCCATCAACATTGTTGTAGAAATCATGGAAAACATATTTAATTAAAACTCCATAATTGAATAGTCAAACTTTGGTTTCCTTAATGCGATGACAAAATTCCAAATGTATGGTTATACAATATATAATTGATTACAAAAGTAGGGTTAATGTACCATACGTTTTTTTCCTCAAATGTAGTGTTCTATACAAAGATAGAGTTATTTATCCATACTTTCACCTTTCTCAAATTTAGGATTACATCCAAATATGGGGTTTATAAAAAATACCTTATCAAAAGCATTGGGTACATGATCCATATGTGATTTTCTAAATCTAAGGTTTTTGAACCACATTCTATGCTTATGCTTGTAGATGTAGGATATGAAAAGTGTTTCAAAAAAAATATTTAAAACATGTTATGAATACTTTAACAAATATCATAAACCATAAATTAGATAATATTATAATATTCTTAATAAATATATTCCTAGAAAATTCTTAATTTAATTTCAATAGTAAAATAAAAAATTGTATTTTTGAGCATCATAATCAAAAATATTTTTAGGGTATTACTGAGACAATAAATCCCCAATAATAAATCCCCTTGGGGTCACACTCTTTGGTTGACTGAATGTAGATTGAGTTTGACATAGAGTGGTTCTCCAAAATTGTTTTAGATTTAATCCAAAAGGAGTTTGGGATAGGTATTCCCAATGTATTTCATATGACATAACACAAGTTAAATATAAAGACAAATTTATAAATGGTATTTTTGATGATATCCAAAAGGATTTTCAGATATGTTTTCATGAGTTATTGTATATGATACAATATATAGTGAGATTGAAAAAGTATGTTGGGTTTTAATGCAAGAGAGATATTGAAGGAGATATAAGCCTTAAATACATCAACTACATGCGGTGCATGGATATGACCCTACATTCGATGAAGTGGACAGAAACATGAGTAACCTTCCACATAATCTCTCACTGAAGGAAATGTTTTATAAGATGAAAAATGATGGAGGTTTTTAAATCATAAAATAGATACATGAATAAAATATAACATTTATTCCTTCATTATAACCATGAATAAATGAAAAATACTCAAGGAGTGTCCTTGGGTTTTTTTATATATCACTACAATTCTATGATAGTGTGTGTGTGTGTGAGTGTGATAGTTTTTTGTATGGATGAAACTTCCATAAACTCAAAACTCCATTGTTCTTCATCCTTAGCATTTCAAGGTGTTAGAATACTATGGGTAAAAGATATTCCTTCTCTTATGAGGATAAATTTATCATATCCAATGGATACCTTTAGATGTGGGAGGGTTTTGTGTATCACTTTTTTAATTATCTTAAAATACATCAGATGAAGATCAAGAAGGGTTAGTTCCCAGCTTCGGCCGAGGGCTCTCTATAACCTGTAGGGTTTCCCCTGGATTTCAGTGGAATTTGCCTTGACATAGTGTCTTGCATATTCTTTCGGTCAACTGGGTTCTTGTTGAACTGGTCTCGTGAGTGGATTCAACCACTGATTCTATGGCGGTTTGCGGCTCGGTGGCCATCACATTTCAGATCTGAAAAAGATCTAGTCATTTCAACCTGTATTCATTGTATCCATATCCACTCAATGTTATCTGATGCCTCTATCCTCATATCTGTTTTTTTAACTTGGTCTGGTCGGGATCTCAACAGTGGCGTCGTGGCCATGGTCTGGTGCTGGTTTTGCTGCCGACGGTGGTTTTCGGGCATTGGGGATGGAAGGGTGACTACTTGTGCAGGATGGTGATGGAAGCGGTTCTGGTAGATTCTTGTTCCATCTACCACAATTTTTCTTATGGTGTCATAGGTTAGTGTCTATAGCAACTACTTTCAGTGTAGGAGGAATGACAATTATGGACCAAAAGTCCCCCTAATACCAGAGAAGGACCTCCCACAGTACTGTGAACAGTGTTTTTCACTGTTCACAGAACTAGCCATGGTCCTCTTTCGGTATTAGGGGGACTTTTGGTCCCCCATTGTCATTCCCCCATCGGTGTAGGTGGTAGGCACGATGGTTGGTTGTGGCCTTAGATTGCTTCCAGTAGCCATTTTTGGGGTTTTGTTTTTCCTAGTAGACCTTCGGGTCTTTTGGTATTATGGGATCTTGTGCCATTCAATTGAAAGGTTGCATACTTCTGGACTTCAGGCATGTATGGTTTTACCCATTACCCAATTAGAATGGGTCTCTCTTTTTATTTTTCTCAATAAAGGGTATGATCCCCTACCCGTTTGAAAAAAATCAGATGAAGATCAAGAAGACTACAAAATATTATTTAGTGAATGGTCACACATTTTACATTAGTTCTTAATTAATAATTTTTTACATGGTCTTATATTTCTTCCATAAATATCCTGGATCTATGGTATCTTATGCTTATAATACTATAATTAATTTTTAACAACCCTTAAAGAATTCCAGTAATAGTAAATTTTATTATGATGTGATTTACTTCAGCACAAATCTTGACATGGTGAATACCACCATGTCATGGTTTTGAATTTAGTATATAATTCTATCAATCTCTTAACTTCCCTAAAGTATCATAAACATTATTCATTTTCACCTCATGTTATATTATATGTGACTTCTGATATCATATCCAATACCCTTTTTATATATTCTCCAAAATTCTTATTACATAATTTATCATTCCTTTTCACCATATGCTATATCAGATGTAACAATTTTTGAAGCTTTATCCAAAAATATTTTTCAATTTCTTCAAAAACGCCTTTTTAAGTAACTATAAAAGGTTTATATAAATAATTTGAAACAAATATAACCTTAATTCACCCAACTAAAATGTTTTATCCCACCAATCTATTATACTTGGTGTGAGAATCTGTTTTCTAGCTAATCACTGAAGCTTTCAGAAAGGAATTACTTTTGGAACTTTATACTAATACTGGATGCATCAAAGTAGTTGATTATGTGAGTTTCTATTCTATCTTTAGGGGTAATATGTGAAAAATCACACAAGGTTCCATAGTGGTGGACTATGGTGTTAAGTATAAAAATTTATACCTGACCAAGGTTCTTGAAGGTATCATCCATGACTGAGAAACAATTTATGAAACAATGAAGTTTTAGATTGAGGTTCTTGGTCTCATTGATGAGAAAGGATTATATAATTTGGATACTAAAAGATTTTGGGTAATGACAATGTAGAGTACAAAAAAATGTGAGGGTTACATCTAAGTAAATCAATGGAAGGTGAACAACAAAGAATTAGAATCTCAAGTTGGCTCATACTTATGTTTGGGGATTGATTTTGTTTTGATATCACGAGTGTGAACTATACTATGATACCTTCATTAATGATTATAAATAGAAGGTGTGGGTTTTTTCCTTAAACACTAGTCCAAATTTTTTGAAACTTTCATTAGATAGAGATCTATTGTGGAAACTAAAACCAAAATGAAGATGAAATATGTTCAGTTTGAAAATGGTGGTGAGTATGGAGGAAATGAGTTTTAGAAACATTGTTTATTGAAAAAATATAGATAGAGAATATTGTGATTGACATAATTGAGAAGAATGGTATTGAAGAATGGATGAATTAGAAAAATAATGAGAGAGCCATAAACATGAGGTTATGTTAAAGTTTTCTAAATTAATTTTAGTCCAAAGAAGTTAAATAGGTGACTTATCTTATGAATCAGATTCCTTCCAAACCATTGGAAGAATAACTTCTAGATAAACTCTATCCCGAAAAAAGGTTAAATTTACTAAGCTAAAAGTTTTTAGATGTATTGTGTATTCTCATGTCAATGAAAATTATTTGCATAAGTTGGAATCCAAGTTTAATATATGTTTTTATATTTTCTATAGTGAAAAAAATTGGTTTCAGACTCTTGGATAATAATCAGCGAGAGATTATCAGAGTCTAGAACACTCTATTTAATGAAGCAATATTGTGGAAAGATTATAAATATGAGGTAGATGATTTTATGAATAAGGAACCAATAGAAAATTCCAAGGTTGAATTGAGTAGGGGTTAGATAGTTCCAGGTTGTTCAAGGAGATCATAAGATGAAGTATTGGAGGTATAATCATGTTTTGGAATGAGGGATGCTAATAATATTCTATAAGTATCATATATATATGTAATAGAAATATCAAGGATGGTTTAAGGTTGGAGTAGGGTTTAAAAAAATGGATGTGGGAGGATATTGAACTAAAATATTGTGGTGGTTTACCAAGGTTAACATATTAGTGTGGATGTTTTAGTCTAGAATAAACTTCTGCTTCTCACGGATGGTAAAAAAACTAGAATCCTAAGTGAGGTGAGAAGTTTGTGTGGCTCATTGTATTGGGATTTATAAATAAACAAATAATTAGATTTCTTTCATGTTTTCTATACATGGGAGACTAATGAACTTCCATATTAAAATATTACACTTCAAAATAAATGATTTTATTGTATTAATAATGAAGTGGATGGTAAATTCAAGTACAAGGTTCAATTTGTTATGAAGAGGTTACAATAATCCGAAAGAGTGTAATTTAGTGATATTTTCTCTCTCATTTTTAAACACACAACTATTTAGACTACACTCAGCCTGATTTCCATTGGAGGTTGGTTTCTTAAACAGTTTTATCTCAATAATATTTTCCTTTATATTAATTTGGAAGAATAAATCCTCATGGAGAAACCAGTAGGTTTAATATGTAAATATAAAGAGGTCTTAGTGTGAAATCTCAATAGAAGCCTATATAGACATAAGAAAAAACTAAAATAATGGAATTGGAAGTCTTATAGCTTTATAATATAACAAAATTTTATCCAGTGCAATGTGGATCATTAATAATACTAAAAGGTGTATGGTGATGGAAGTTTCATCATTGATATTCTCTATGTTGATTAGTTACTATTAGATGGAAATGTGAAAGAACGGATGAAAGAGTTGAAGTATGAATTTTCTCAATGTTTCCTGATGAAGGATCCTAGATCCACAAAGCATATGTAAAGGGGAGGATTTTGAGAGACATACGACTCAAAACTCTATTTTTTTGTAGTTAGAGTACCTTTGAAAAGAACCCGAATGATTAATAAAGTGTGAGTAAAATCTTTTGAGTACTCCCCTAGATAAAAACATAAAACTTTCAATGGATAAGACACCTAAAATTAATGAATAAGAAAAGTAAAAGTCAATGATTCAGTATTAATTAATTATGTGAAGTATGATGTTTGAATTTTTTTGTAAAAGTATGGAAATCAATCAAGTGTTAAGATAGGTTAACATATTTAGAGAAAATCTAGGAAAGGATAAATATGAGTCTACTAAGTGGATCTTCCACTATATCAATGGTTTATAAGATTTAGTACTCTATTTTAGAATAAAATATCCCTTTTAGGGGTTTTTAGATACTGAATTTTGGGGAGATATAGATTCATATAAGATCACCAAAATATAATTTTGGAGGCACTACCATGAGATTAATGTCCCAGTTATAACATGAAGTTGAACCATAAGAATTGGAAGTTGAATACATTTCTATTATGGATGTATGAAAAGAGTTGGCGTGGTTTGAGGGTTTATTATAGTATATCATAATAAGGAAATAGATTTACATTCTCTACTATGATGACTAAAGTATAATTAAATTATCAAATAATATGGAGTTTCAATCCTTAATGAAGAACATTCAACTGAAGAACCTCCTCATTTAGTGGATTTTAGAGAATGGGGTGATGGAATTGTGAAAGGCAAAAGGGAATCAGAATATGGATGATATTATGACTAAATTCATACATACAGAATGTTTAAAGTGATGTCTCACTTTTTAGGGGCTTGTATAACTTGAAGGTTATAAGATCTCAAATGGTATAAAAGATTATAAGTGGTAAACATAAGAGAATATTTATAAAACAATGTAATTATGAACCAAATTACTTGGTTATGAATCCTAGAAATCATTCTCAATTGGGAGATTACTAGGATTGTTGTGAGAAGTTGTTTTTTAGCTATATACTAAATCTTTAAAAAATGAGTAACTTCTAAAACATTGTTTTGATACTAGACACAAGGCATCAGCTAATCCAGAATTATAGAACTAAAAATAGTGGTTATGATTAATCCAAGTGAGGATACTAGAGTCTATATTAGACTAATATATCATGGTGTAAAATTTTAGATGATGAAAAAAATATAGAAGTTGGAGCATGCATTTTTTTTTGAATGTGAGAGGACCAGTCCAAAATCCTACGATGTTCACTAGAGAGTTTTTTTGCGGTGGTGGTGTTCAGAAAGTGGTTTTGGTCATGTTTTTAGTTTTCCATGATGTTTAGATATCGACATAATCATAATTAATGGAAGATAACAACTATGGTATCATATAAATTGGTTGTTGGATTATTTTTACCTGATATAATTTGAAGATGTTTTTGGAAACACTAAAGATTATGTTACCTTTTTATTTGGAGCCAATTGTTTCATTATAACATATTTTTTCTATCCTTATAATGTTTTTGTTTACCATGGATTATGACTCATTCAAAACCATCCTAAATCCCTTTGTTAATTATTGACATGTAACATCTATCATTGATTGTACCATTTGGGATGTATGCTATGAGTATAATGATTTTTAAATGGTTTATGGACAATGTACATGGATAATTGATCCTGAATACATTGGTCCATGGTGTTCATTTTTTCCTGACCTTTTAGTAAACTTGTTCCACATTTGGGGTTGAAGAGTTTGGGTTGTTTCAAAACTTTTACATCCAATGAAACCTGTCCTTTAGAATATTGAAATTAATTATGAATTCTTTAATTCATAATTGTAATAAAAGTTCAACCTATAGAAAAACATTAGTGTTACTCAAGATATAAAGTGATTTGGTGTGATCTTGATCAAACACGTGTACCTTTATACTTGTTTCTACCAACTATATCGTATTCAATATTCATAGTCAGATAATCCCTTTATCTAAGAAATAAAGTGTCTAAAATTCATAAATATTGTCAATATCATATAACCAACTCAAAAAATTCTTGAATATATATTTATAGAATGACCTAACATATGAACACACCACTTTTCACCAAACTAGATTAATGAGAACATCACACACCCCTTATCCAAATATATAAATGAATCACATTACACTTATCTAAGTATAACCATACACTTGATTCATATTTCTGAGTCGATGGATTAAATGTTATACTCATTAAAATTGGGGATAAACCCCATTTGGATAAGCCACAACCTATGATATGGTCAACAACATACCAAAATACCCCTTAATTAGCTCAACTAAAGAGCTAATGCAACTAATATTCCCATTCATTTCATGAAGATGAAGTAAATACATGATGTAATGGAATTGTTTTTAATATAAAAACATGATGGATTTGATATACACTGACGAGATTTATGTGAAAAAGAGAGATTAATATACCCATGTATTTTGTTTTAAATATAATGATATCATGTTGTAATTATTTTCAATATATGCATGTAGAATTTTAAATCTTGAAGTATATAATCATGGGATGTGAATTAGGATAAAGAGTTACTTTTTATGAATGTTAATGGTGTCCAAAAATCATTCATGAGATTAATTTGGTTGGAGTTTCCATGTTTTCTATAGAGGAATAATAAGATTTTAGATATTATCACATGACTTGTTATCTCATGGAATAGAAAAACTAAAGGGGGTTATTTCCATTGGATGCAGGACTTTATTTTTATCGATGGATGAATATATATCATAAAAACAATATAAACTGATGGTTTTGTGAAATTAACCTTAAAAGGAGTTGGATATGAATATTTCCTATCAAAAGAGAGAAAGATTGAGGTCCAAGATTGAAAGTTGTGTTTGAGTCAATTAAAAGAAATCATAATAAGTCTTAGAATGTTTTATGGGTTATGGAGAATAAAGTAGAAGAATTAGAGATTTTTTTTAATGTAAATAAACAAAATAAAGTTTTAAAAAAATCATGTTGCGATGATTGTGTGTTGTTCGATGACTTATTATAGAGGGAATTATTCAAATTATTCTCACCGATGCATCATGATACAATGAAGAATAATGTTATAATATAAGAAATATAATATATGATAATAATTTTTGGTTATGTCATGATTTAATATAAAGGTTTTGTGGGAATAAGTAATGTAGTTGAGATCATACCCAAAAATGTTTTTCATTAGTTTTTTGGATAAATCCCTATAACTGGATGAATATAAACCTATCATTTTCATAGATATGATACTTTAATATATGATTTATAATTAATTTATGTTAATAATGATCTCATATCAATAATTCATTCATCGTAGTTGAACAATTAAGTTAAAATTATTACCATACCATCATTTCAATAAAGAATCTAAAGAGTAATTCATATAGTGGTATCTACACATGCTATATGAACCTAGAAACATAACCAATGGAACCCCATGTACTATTGTGGAGGTACCGATCATCCTATGTCATTCATCATTTAACATAAAAAGAATCCATCAAGCTTAAATAATTATTTCGTGTTCTCTCAGTTTAGAGAGGTGGAGGATGATCATCTATCACTATTGAAAGCATTCTTGAGAGAGTCCTCTTTAGTATTGAGAAAATTCTCTTAGGAGAATATCGTTGTGTACATAGTTACCATCTGACCCTATAAATGATATTAGTTTGGATATATACTTTGGTTTAGAGAATTAATAATTATGTTGATACCCTTATGTAATTTCCAACTCTAAATAAAACCTATGTAAAATAATAATAATAATAATAATAATAATAATAACAATAATGATGATGATAATAATATATGCTATGAAATGTGCTATCCCATAAAGATTAAATATTTTTAAAATAAATAAATAAATATTTATTTAAATTATATTAAATAAAATATATCATTTCAATCAAGCCCTTAAACTTGTCCTTAAATATTCCCCCACTATTATCAATCCTCAAATAATACATATTTATTTTAATTTTTTTTTATATTTTTTGTTCAATAAATAAATAAATAAATATTATATCCACTAATTGGAAAATAAATATTTCTTAATGTTTAACATAAATATATTCTAAAGTATAATAACTAGTGATTTAATTTATATAATCAATATAACTTGAATAATTGATACTCTTTAATCTTAAGAATATTTTTTATTCAATATTAAATTTAGGTAGAATTTAACTGAGATTTTGGATACACTTAGTGTGTGACCATCTGCATCTCCTTCTCAGTGAAATTAGGTGATATTTATTAATTTAAAAATTAACATATAAAAATATGTCAATGAACCAATATATATAAATTCATTAATTTCATAATGACACCAACTTCATACAAACACTTATTTTTTTATATTAACCATTTGTCTGGATATCTCATCAGGCATGTTGCCTACTCATGTCATCAACCTGTATTCTTGATGAATATTTATTTTACTACCTAAAATGAACTCATTATTAAGCCACCATGAACATGGACTAAATGTGATAGTTATATTTTAATCAAAGGTCCCAATATATCATCTTCTATTCTTAGAAGGGAAAAAATCTTTTCTTGACTTATTTTATTAGCATCATATCACTTATGACACACCCAATGTATCCTAATTCTCTATGAGAATATATTATCATGTTTTTTGAAAGTGAATTAAATTATGTGGTTCATGATATACATTAATAAAAATCTGAAGTCAAAAAAATACACACATCTACAATCGGAATATCCAATGACACATATAAGATATGGAATGACTATTGGTGGTTTTGACCTTATAACATCATGTCTTAGATATTACCAAGTGAAAAATTCATGAGAAAAAGTATTAATGTATTATGAGCCTCCAAAATTTGATAATCAAACATCATATATGTATATTTATATTTATTTAATCCAACCATTAGATATATTTAATAATATTGTCATTGGATTTCAAGGTTCTCATTATAAAAGGGATTTTTTTTAATAATTAAATATGATAGATACTCTAAAGACATTATCACATTAATATAACATTTAAGAAAAATAATAATATGATAAGATATTTAACAATATTAATGTATTTTAGTATACAAGCAATTTAAATTACAAAGTTCTTTGTTTTTAAGGCACCAACTCTAACAGAATCCCACTTTCACTAGAGACAAATTATAAAAAAATTAGAATGGTATCTATCACATAATATTTAGGTTTCTAACATGATGAGTATTTAATCAATGGGTATAACACACTATCTTATATGGAAACTCTTCTTACCATTAAATCAACCTTTTATAAAAATCCCTCAATTGGTGACAATTTTGAAGTTAGTTCTTTGTTCACTGATTTGACTATGGAACCTTACCTAGGACCACCACTGTTGTATTATCACCATACAGTGTGATAAAATATTTACTATTAAGAAGCAATTCAAGCTTTTAGAAGAAGTTTTACATCATTATTACTTTTTTAGATTCAT
The DNA here is from genome assembly GCA_963277665.1 of Viscum album. Classification (NCBI taxonomy): domain Eukaryota; kingdom Viridiplantae; phylum Streptophyta; class Magnoliopsida; order Santalales; family Viscaceae; genus Viscum; species Viscum album. The sequence continues at coordinate 946,195,287 of OY728129.1, forward strand.
TAAAATCCACAATATACTTAGACTCTACTATATAATAATTAACCTCTAGATGCTTTGAGATCTATGAGATCACAACTCCTATATGAAGGAAAAATACGTATAGAGAACATTATTTCATATCATTATAGTCTATATAAAAACTATAATATATATATACCCTAATGACTAGTTCCTTATATCCTCCACAAGCTAAGATAATATCCTTAGTATGCCTCAGATACTTCAGTATAGTTTTAACAGTCTTCTAATATGGATCTCCTAGGTTCTCTTGATATCCTTTTACCATGCTCTAGTCTAAGGTAATATTAATCCAAGTACATAACATTTTATACTTGAAAAATCCTATTTCCAAAGCATAAATGTTGTTTCTAATTCTCCACCTTTTCACTTATGTTTGGGGATTCATTTTATTTGAAATATATATACCATGTTAGATTGGAAATAATCTCCTCTTGGACTATTCCATACTGAATACTTTCTGCACATTATTAATGTATGTATCCTAAATTAGTCCAATAATTATTTTATATATATCATGATGAATCTCGATCCATAGAATATAAAATGACTCACTTATGTCCGTCATGGAGAAACATTTTTTTACCACATCATGATATATTATAATAATAGTATTTTATTTCCCATAAAAAACTTGTCATCAACAATACTATAAGGAAAATGGTTGAAATACCTCCAAACCTCATGTAGACATAGGTCTTACATTCATTAACTATAAAACCATATCATCTTATGGATTTATAAAAATGGAAGTTCCATGATCTGGATTCTTTATTTAACCCATAAATGATCTATACATTTTCCATCCCTCAGTAGCATCCTTTAGATTCATAAAAACATTAGGTTTTTTCATATAAACATATTCCACAAGGTTCTTGTAATGGAAAGTTATTTGGACATCCATTATCTGAATTTTATAATCATATTAAGCTACTATAGAAAGAAAGATTATGAGGGATTTCAACATTTAAATGGGTGAAAAGGTTTCATTATAGTCTATGCCTTGAAATTTATTAAACCATTTAGCAACTATCCTCTCTTTATAGGTACTTAATTTTCCATCCATTTCCAGTTTATTCTTGAAAACCCATTTTCACCAAACATTATTTACATCCAATGGATGATCTACCAAAACCCAAACTTTTTTTTGGAATTTGAAATCAATCATAGAATTCACAGATCATTTACACCATGTAACTTTTGTATTTCATACTTCTTCCTTATATGATGAACATTTATCACTATAAGTTAATAATGAGTCACTATACTTGGTGAGCAGAAAAATATATTTCTCTAGTTCACTAGCCTCTATAGTTCCCATATATAGTACATGTGTCTATAGACCAAACTCTTCCCCAGGGCTTGGTGGAATTTGTTTCTATAACAACTCTTATATATCTTAAGCCTCAATTTCATCAAAATCGATCTTGTTCCCTCTATCATTTTTAGATATTTCATCCTTATCAATGGATATGGATTTTATTTCCACTATTACCATTTTATTATAGGGGTTATATAGACAATATCCCCTTGTTTCCTTGGGATATCCTATAAAGACATTCTTAATGGCTTTGGATAAAATTTTATTACTAGAGATAACCTTAACAAATGATTCATAACCCCACACATATAAATTTGACCAAACTGATTTCAACCCACACATAAACTCATATATAATTTTTTTTATTTATAACTCAATTTTTTATATAGAAAATAATCTATAATTCATATCCCAAAAGGTTAATTGAAGACTCACATAAATCATTATCAATTTCACCATATCTAACTAGGAGTGATTCCCCCTATAACTGAAAAAAATTCCATTGTGGTGTATATGGATGGGTGAGTTAAGATATAATACCAAAATTGCTTAGAAGATTATGGAGCTCTTATTTAAGATACTCTCTATCATGGTATGAGTAGAGTTTATTTATATTTCTGCCATGATGATTCCCTACTTCATTATAGAAATCCTTAAATTTCTCAAATGATTTATAATTATTCCTCATTAAGTATATATGTCAATGCTTACTAAATTCATAGATAAAAGTTATAAAATAAGAGTATCCAACCCTAACATGAACTATAAAATGTCTGTACATGTCTATATGAACTAATTATAGAATATCTTTGGCCCTTTCACCCTTTCCACTAAATGGAGATTTATTCATTTTTCCTTAAAAACAATAAGGACATATATCTAAGGGTTTTAGTTCAAAATAATATAAATAAACCTCTTGATGTAGCTATGTAAAATGCTTCTCATTCACATGAACAAACTTGTTATGCCATAATTGGGTGTGATATGAGTCATGTGAACTTGATTCATCATCAATTTCCATTAATTAGTTTTCATATTATAGTATGTAAAGAAAATTCTTAGTATGTACCTTACCATAACATAATCTATATTTTTTAAAGTATAATATCTTATTTTAAAACATGAAAATAAATCCATGCATATCTAAATTGGAAACATATATAATTTTTTTGGTAACACTTGGAACATAATTACAATTATTTGAAACTATAATTAAACTCATCAGCAAAGTTAGAAGGTAGTCTCTAATAATATAGATACCTAGGAAAAAGATACCATTATTTTCAAAAACATTCCCTATGGTAGAAAATATATCTAAAAAATTATCACACAATCCTATGAATGTAAGGTTTAGTGTATTTGAGGACTAGCTATAGAAGAAACATATTTTATCACCCTTGTGAAAATTTCTCCATAATTGAGCCATACTTAACACCCTCCTATACTTCTTAAACAGTTTAATCACATATATAACCCAAGGAAATGGAAAAATAAGAAATGGGTGATCTTATATTCTAAATTAGGATAAACATAAGTAATAATAATTGAATATCATAAGTGAACATAATATCAGCATATGAGTTTAATTGAGATACATAAGAAAATCCATACCCAATAAGGAACAGATCACATATCATGGAATATTAATTAAAATATCATAATATGTGGATGAAAAGAGTGTAAAAAATGTGTGAATAAACATAATCCATGAGATATTATCACATTAATGAAAATATACATAACACTGTGGAACATCTTTCAACATTGGCACAAAAATTAGTTTAGGGAATGTTATAATCATGAGCCATACTATCAGTTCCCACACATATTAAAAAATAAAATGTACTCATGAAAACTTATCTCATTAGATATAAAAATTAAACCAATACATTTGAGGAAGATAAAGAATTCCACCCATTATCATCCATATTTATGAGTGCTACTTGAAATAAATCACTTATCACGTCATAAAGAACCTATGAAAATTAAATGTGTTTCTTAAAACTTTTAAATAAAAATCATTCACTTTTTATAGCATAAAGAACCGAAGGAATGAAAATTAGTTTCATATACTTTTAAAATTTAATCACATAAATATATAATTTAAAATAATAGTAAGATAAGCCCATGGAAAATAAATGGGTATCCAATGATATCGATAAATATTCTTGGTAAATACAATTCAATACACATAATAAAGAATATGGTATTTACACTATATAGAAAAATGGAATATGGTTAAAATAATAATTTCCCCAATAAATCAATGTATGGAATCTTGGAGAACACCCTTTAATCAAATGAATTCAAAATATTTTATTCACTAACTAAAGGAATTGGGTAAACAGTTAGGATCATACATAGTGAGTAATTAGGCCAAAATAAAGTGATTGATAATTCCTTCAAAAGGAAATGAAATTTCATAGGGTGTATAGAGAAAGAAGGTGTATGATTATATTATAATAATATCCTTGATAAAGTATAATTCATTTCAATGTATGTGGATTTATATGGAACCCTTTTTATTGGAGTAAAAGGAAAATTTTATTTGTAAATAAGAAAAATCCATGATCATTTGAAAAACATTCAGATAGTAATATTTTATAAACAAAGAAGATTAATAATTTCCTTAATAAAAATATTAAATAATAAAAACTAAGTATCAGAAAAAATAAAAAAATATGATATAATGAGTTTTTCACATAAGGAATGTTAAAAAAATCTTTTTATACTTTGATGAAAATGACCCATATAAAAAATGTTAAAAATTTCTTCAATTTTTTTGAAGAAGATAAATTAGTATAAAATTATCTCAAAAAATTATTGAGGTATAGATAAGGATTTTTTAAAAATAATTCAAAAAATTATTATATATAAAGAAATAGGTTCCTTATAGAAAAGAATATATAGGGTCTGTTTCACTAAAAATAAACACTTTAGATAAAATATGTGTCAATGGAAAAAGAAATATTGAGGGATCATATAAAACCACAAGAATATACGGATGAAATTTTAAGAAATTTTATAAATAATTCAAACTAAAAATATATATTATTTTTCAAAAAAAATTGAAAATAATATTTAAAATGAAACCCTTAAGGTTTGAGAAACATTTTTGATCAAAATTACTTTCAAGTTGGGTATCCTTCAAATCGACGACCATTTGAAGTTAGTGCTCTATATGGATCTTAAAACCATTTAAATATGGAAAAATAAATCCAAAAATAAGGTAAAATAAATTCATTTTAATGTAATCACACAACATTAAAGGTATCATGGTGTACATTAAGAAGTATGTCTCAAGAAATTAAATTGAGACAAAGAAACCATTACCTTGTTTCTCTGGTTAGTCGGATGCAATATAAGCTCTTATATAGAAAACATAAATATAATAATCTTCTGTTTTATAAAATTTTCAATATATATAAACTTTTTTAAACTTCATTTATAACTATTATCTATATTTATATTAGTTAATAATTACCTATTTATGATGTTAGGTTTTGGTAATCCTGATCATTTTGAACTCGTTTCATAATAGTAGTGTTGTTATTCATTTATCTACAAAATTTAATCATTAAAATTTAATTAATTATATTATAATTTATTAATTATAATTATTTAGGAATTTTAAATTTTCTTTCATGTGTACTTTAGTCTTTATCCTAGAATATGAAATCGACAATGAACATTTTTTGGCGATTTTTAACCAATGAAGGGTGTTTTCTTAATTTAGAAGTTAAATATTTATGTATCTTTTGCAGAACCATAATATATAGTGTTTAATTATTTATATAATATTATAATATTAATTATTTTTTCATTATTATAGATGATTTAAATTCATAGTATTGTTCATGTATGTGGATAAATCAACACAAACATGACCATAACATGCTTAATGAATGATTTAGAGGTGATTTAGTAGCAATATATTTACATGAACAATATAATGACATAATTTAGTGTTTATTATTGTGATATATCTAAATTATAATTGATTTATAAAAATAATAATTGGATATTAAGATGTAATATAATTTGAATTAAATATTTCCTTCTTAGTATGTCTGTTTTAAATGATTTATTCTGAGATAATTGTTTGTTGGTCATATAATTAATCAGTTCTATGATTTATCATAATAATGACTTAATGATAGAATTAAAATAATATTTATCTATTAAAAAATTCTCATTAAATTCCATTTAATTAAGTGATGAAAAGAAAATTGAAAATCAGTTGTTCTATGGGGGGTGACAGTCCACACATATGCATGGTTAGCAATTTCATATTCCATAAAATGAGAGAAATGAATAATATTTTTTTATCATTTAAGATAATAAAATATGTTATAAATATATTATTTATTTATTAAATTTATAAATAGTAATATCCTTGTAATGTGGTTAAGGAAAATAAACCTTGACATTTTGTTGAGGCGGTAGTCGACACTCACACAAATATCATGTTCTCTTTTCTTAGGGAAACAGTAAGGATGGTTAAATATTACACCACAATTATAATAACATAATGGTTTAATAGGGAATTTTTTTTATAATTTTTATATGGTGAAAATAATCTTTAGAAAGGAAAAAAAGATATAAGGAAAAAGAATAGAGGAAGAAGTGCTTAGAAATCTATACCTCAATACTTCTGTTATATACTTTTTGAAGGGGTGAAACCTTTTTAAGGATGGTATTTTCAGAATAAAAAACCTCATTGAGGTATATAAGAGTTTTGAAGAGAATTTCTGGGTAGTGTTTTATCATAAATAATGGGTTTTTGTTGTGAGGGGAAGTGAGGAGATGAGAAACCCTTTTATAAGTTAAAAGGAGTGACATTATTGTAAATACCCAAATCTTTTCAATAATGTAAAGACAATCTCAATATAAATGGATTAAAAATTAAGAAATAATATATAGGATATTATATAAGGTATATGATAAAATTTGAAACCCAATTAAAATATATTTTCAACATGATTTTCCCTTATCCTCTCAAGTAACTCTTTTTTACCATTTTGGGTTTCACAACGTTGACTAGTTGTTACCACGATAATTTATCCTTCAAAAACAAAAATAAAATGTAAATTATTAAATAATTTATACATAATGATTAAACTTTTTAATGACGTTTATTTTATTTAGTTTTTAAAAATGATAAAAAAATAATTTTAAAATACTAAATGTATATTGTATTTAAAACAATTTTTGAGAAAAATATTTCTTGAGTTCTAAAATATAAATCATTGTTTTATAATATATAATAAATATTTTGAAATTTATAATTTCAATTATAAAATAAATATTTTTTCATTAATTAGTAATTCAAACTTATATAATAATAATGACATAAAAGCCACAGTATCGATATATCACACTATTCACCTAAAAATAATTTTTTTTAAAAAACTAAAAAAGTAATTCTAAGATAATTTTGAAAATATAAATAAAAAAATTAAGCTATATTTATCTAATTATGATTCTAAAATTTATAAATTTATTTTTTAAATAAAAATAAAAAATATGAAGAAAAGCTACTTTTGTTGAAAAATGATGTTTTTAAACCCTAAATATTTTCATATAAATTTATAATTTGTTTTTTAATATGTTTGATCATATAAAATAATATTATAAAATTTTTAAATTTAATCTATTAGTATAAAATATATAATACATAAAAAATGGTACTTTGATTTTTTTACTTTTATATTAAATACGCTTTAACAAATACCCTTGAATTTAATTATTTATATTCTAAAATTTAATTTTACTACTCAATTGATACTAAAATATTTATTTTAATTTTATATATATATCATATCATTTTTTAATAATAATATTAATATTTATACATTGCATAAAAATATATATTTATTATATTATATTATAATATTTTTATTTTATTGTGAGTTATACAATTTTAAATTTACAACATTACAATACACCACTTCAATATACCTATTGAATATATAACCAATGACCAAATTTGGAATTAACATATTTGTAATGACCATATTTATAGTGATTATATTTCAATCCTATATATAGTCTTACTAAGTCATTTTCTCATTCCGCTCTCACTTCACACTGAACTGTTCTTATTTAGTATGATAGATTTCCCATAATGTTGTCTCATTTCATGGTTATCTTCCTCATTATAGGTTTGTTTTTGGATAATAGTGATCCTGAAGGTTGAATATGATCTACGTGTTTTCTAGTCTTAAATATTTTATTCTTTTCTATCTATTTTACCATATTGATTTATGTACTTTTAATGGCATTACTTCATCTTTGATGAGTACTAATATATGGTGTTTATTACTTAGATTTATTTTATTTTGTTGTAATTTCCCAATTATGAATGAATAAAGTATCTTGTTTGGCTCATATCTTATAGGGAACATTTTATAACTATGTTTCAATTATTTTTAAAGGATTGATAAATGCTCTTTAAAATTATAGACTTAAATAATAATAATAATGATAAAAATAATGGATCATAAAACCCAGGGTGTTATATTATCCCCTCTTAAATAAATTGATTCCTTTCTATAAAGACCTAGACCCGAGTATCCCATAGCTGGTGGTAAATTTATTACATTGGCCCTAGATAAAAATAATCACATCCTGAAGGACTAAATAGTTAAGTTGTCTTCATAATCTAGACTTATAATTAAATATCATAGTACATTTGAAAAAATAAAATAAAAAACAAAGTGAAAGTAAATATTTTACATCGTTGAACTTATTCAAAGTTTCCATCTTTATATCCTGTGGAAAGGAAACCAAATAAGGGTGAGATTATATGATCAGTGTGGGTTATGTACAGAAAAATATATCATGATTAAATAAATCACAATCAATATATCAAGGTATATTAACAAAAATATAGGCCATTAAATGAATAACATGAGAATGAAATGAATCTATGAGGAATATCAATGCAATAATATCATGTATAATAATAACACAATTATTAATGAAGGAGATCATTAATATTGGATATCATGATTTCAGAAATTATGACATCCATACCATCAAATCACTAGGAGGGACTATGCATTCTAACAGTGGTAACATATTGGAAGTCAAGATAGTGAAGGCTTTGGATGTAGGCACTAGTCCTTCCATGGACTCTTCATATATAGAGGCAGTGCACACAAGAAGTGGATGTAGTGGAAGAGGGGGATATCAGATTAATTGAAGGGAGGAAGATTTATTAGGTGGAAAGGGACTAGAGCATGATTGAGGAGGTGGAATTATAATCAGATCTAGTCCAAGGAGGGAGTTTCCAACTATTAAGCTGTCCAGTCGCTTTGAAGGGTTGGTGAATGAAGATCTAGTTCAAGAAATTGTTGCAGATAAGATTGATGAGTAGGGGGTGTCCAGGGATGAGTCTGCAGATGTTTCATCTAGTGATTATACTGATGATTTAGATTATAGAGGGCCACCCAACCTAGGGAGGAGGAAAAGTATGAAGGGAAGTAGGAATGAGAGAAATGACTATTCATATTTACCTCTTCTAATGAAAATAACGTCTACCAAGAAGTAAAAGGATAGGATGATTAAAGGTGATATCAGAGCCTATATTACCCTGGTTGAGCCTACAGAATATGGGGTAGCATCCCTTCAGGATGTTCCATTTAAAAAGCGTGAGGCAGGTGCGGCCCATGGGAAATCCTTAGATCTACTTTTACATTTGGATGAAGAAATTGTGGTCAATTTTTGGGGATTAATGCCACTAATGAGGATGATAATAGGATGATGGAAAGTCCATTAAATGCAGTAACCGGTGAAGAGAATATTGCATGGATTAACAAGAAATACCTTATACTGATAAGGGGATTCAACGAAGGGAATAATAATCAAGAAGAGTACATGTAGACCTGGGAAAAGTTAGAATTTTGTTTTTAAGGCCTCTTAAAGGATGTTCCTAACATTCAGGTATCCTCTATGCCTTGTAAAATTTTTAAGGATAATTATTCTAATATTATAAAGTTCATTTTCAATGGATATGTAATTTCTTATGATGTTTGAACTAGGTGGTTTTTCGCTTTTTCATTAAAAGTGTTTTGAAAATAAAAAGTAAATTTTTAGTCATAAAAGGTAACCATAAATTCAACAAAAATATTGATTGTTTAATAAATTGATATTTTAGAGGACAAAATAAAATGTAAGAAATATTTAAAATATGTTTAATTTAAAAAAATTTATTTTTAAAATATTATAAAACAAGTTTGTTAGACCATTGATGCTATTGGACCCTATCTCTAACTATAATGGTTTTAATTATCATAAATCAGGTCATATATTAACAAAGATATTATCTTATGTTAGATCTTATATTATGTTAAAGAATTATTTTTAATATTAGATCATTTCAAATCATATAACAATTTATGTGTCCTTAAGTCTAAAAAAGCTTATAACTAATTATCTATGTGTAATTAGGAGGATTAAAATTCTCAAATTTTGTTGAATTGTAAGATAAACAGATCATAAAAATTTTATAATTATGAGTCACTGACACGAAAATACAGATGAATCACCTTTATACATATGAAATATTTGAGAGACAAATCAAACAAGATTATGTTCTAAGTATGTGAAGTTGACACTGTTGGAAAGAATCACCGTTGGAAATGACACCGACAGAGATGACCTACCATTAGTTCAAGTGACCTACCGTTTCATGGTTCTATCGATGTAGGGACTCACCATAAGTTGAAATGAGTCACCGTTAGTTCAACTATATCACCGAAAAAAGGAAGGACTCACCATTGATATGAGTCACCGATAGTTAATATGTCTCAATGGAAAGAACTCACCGATACAGAGAGTCACTGATGCTGAAAGACCAATGAAAATAACTCACCGATACTTATGACTCACCGATATTCATCAAAACTATTTTTAATTTATTAATTCAAATTTATATCCAACAATCATATTTAGACAAATTAATGTTTTGGAAATTATATAATGTTGTCTGTCAGAATTTTGGCAGACAGTACGAGGTATGATGAGTTGATGCATGTGGAATTTACATGCTATCCATCGGCCCTCGAAAATAATAAGTATTTTAAAAATAAAGAAGAAAGAAAAAACAAAGAGAGCCGTGTTGTGCATGCCTGCAAGAGATACTGAAGAAAATCAACTCTCATGTAACTACTATGAACTCAAGAATAGAATAACACACAATGAAAACTCAGTGAATCTAAACACCTAATTGAAAAATAACTTCAGAAATTTGAAGAAGGAGAATAATATACCTGCACAACCACATCAGTAACTAGAAGATGGAATACAACACTCTATTTTTTTGTCAAATTCTATATGAGGACTCATAATTCAATCCCACTACATCTGAAGTGTCTAGAGCTTATTCTCAAGACACATAGAGCCTTCTAAATCCCTTATCGTACTTATTTTCCCTATTCTGTGCATTCTTACATACATTTTGAGCAGTGTGTCTATCTATCTATTACACAAACACACACACACACACTGAATTCAGTACATAATTGGAGGATACTTTATATCCTAAATCTCACACTCTTTTTATCCATTTTTATCTCACGTAGAACTGTGGAATAAGTCTTGTGTGACATGTTTGTGTTTTTTCCATGAAGAAAAGTGGTAGAGGTCAAGTGTGACCTGGAAAACCCTGTGTGCTATTGTGAACCTAAATCTAGGGTGTGGATCAAACTATTTATTAATTTAAACTGCTTGGTGGTAGGTGATCACCAAGTGAAGAGGATTATGTCTCAACTTGGGACTGAACCTCTTGTTTATTTCTGTTGTGATTACATTTTAGTTTTACTCTATTTTATCACGTATTTCTTATAATTAAATTGAACTCTGATAGTTAGTCTTAGAAAATTTTTATAACATTATTGGTTTATTAGATTAGTTTCAAAATATGTATTAATTATCAAATTGATACAACTGAGAACTAATCTATCACTTGAGAAATTAATTTAATAGTCAAGCTCTTATAAATTAACTACTGGATAACTTGGAAATTAAATTCTAAATATTGTGGGAATTTTAATGAAATTATTTTTATAGGAATTTTTATAGATACTCAATTAACCCCCTCTTGAGTACTCTACTTTGACCAACATTTGGTATCAAAGGTTATATTGTTTTTGAAGCTTCAGTTTTCAAAGATTTTTCAAAGATTTTAAACTGTGATTTTTGTTGGATTTCAATGATCTTAAAATTTTTATTATTTATAAATTTGTATCTCTTTAAAATATTTTCCAAATTTTATTATGGATAATAGACTAGAAGCTGATGCTACCAACTGACCTCCATTATTTAATGAAACAAATTATTCCCAATGGAACATTAAGATTAAAATTCCTTTAGAATGTATGAGTTTTGAAATTTGTTTTCCAATTACAGATGAGTATATGATTCTTGCTAATACTAGAACTATGTAGGATGACTCAACGAAGACTTCTTATAAAAAAATTGTAATGACATGAATGATTTATATTTATCTTTAAGAAATGAGGAATTAAAAAGAATTTTTTCATGTAAAACAACCCATGAAATTTGGGATACTTTTTCTGTTTCAGATGAATGAACTTGTAGTGTTAAGTAAATGAGACTTAACACATATACTATTAAATATGATAGCTTTAATATGAATCCTGATGAGCTTATTTATAATATATATCTTAGTTTTAATGAAATAGTGAACACTAGAATCTTTCTAGGTAGAGATGTTACTGCTATAGAATAAATCTTGAGGATTTTTAGATGCTTACCTGATAGATGGAGAGGAAATTCTGTCTCAATTAGATAATTGTGTGACATCAGAAAATTACCTATCCAAGAGCTCATTGGAAAATTGATGATGTATGGAGGAGATCTAAAAGTCAAAAAATAAGAGGAGGATAAACCTTAGATAAAGTCTATTGATTTCAAGACTACTAACTCCAATAATATGGAAAAATAGAAGGTGATAGCCTCTGTTGAAAGCTCCAGTACTAATAATTCAACATCACATAGTGATGGAAAGATGGATCAGCTTTCCAGAAGATTCAAGAAATTCTATAGAAATAAGAGGTTTTTTAGGAAGCCCAATTATAAAGGAATATACGATAATAAGGGTATCTGGAAAAAGGAATAGAAAAAAATAACAAGTTAGATGATATTTTCATCTATGTATGTAAGAGGAGAGGAAACGTCAAAGCTGACTGTCCAAATCTAAAATACAAAAAGATGTTTGAAAACAAAGACAAGATGTATAAGAAAGCCATGAAGGCCACATGGAGTGATTCTGAGGATATCACCAGGGAATCAATATCATCTCATTATGAGAAAGATGAAATGTATAATATGTGTTTTATGACAAAAACATCTAAGGTATACTTAGATTCACCTACAAACAATTTTTATTATTCTAAAAATGAAAGTGATTCTGAAAATATGAAGAATGATGAACTATTTGAATACTGTAACATGTCGAAAGAGACTTTTAATGTACTAAAAGATAAATATAAATCTTAAAATAAATAACATGCTTCTACTCTAACTATTAAATATAGACTTACTACTAATAAAGAGAAGAATGCTCAACTGCTCAAAGAAAACAATGAATTAAATATGCCAATTTAGTAATTAAAAAAGGATTTAGAAAAGTTTACCAATGGGAAAGATACTATTACTCAAATTTTTGATAAACAGATAGATCCAAAGTACAGTGTTGGTAATGAATATCAACTTGGATAAAGAAACCTATCTAAAACATATTTTGTAACTAAATCTTCAATTTTTTCTCATTCCTAACAATCAAAACATTTATTCTAGTAACGTTTCTGAAAAATTGTTTACTACCCTTAGTTTTTTTGGACCAAATAGAGTACATTTCTAAAATATATTACATAATTATTATAGGAAACCCATAAGGAAAATGTGGGTACCTAAAGAAGTGATTACTAATGTCACTGGACCCAAACAAGTTTGGGTACCAAAATCTATTTTTCTCTAATTATTCTATAGGAAATCTATTTGAAAAGATCTTACAAGAGTTAACAGTACTTGGACAGCGGTTGTTCAAGTCACATGACATGAAACTAATCAAGAATCAAGAATCTTATCAAGATTTATGGAGGACAAGTAACATTTGGTGACAATGGTAAAAGAAAAATCATTATCTTTTCCATATTGGTAACCCTAACTCTATTTCAATTTCCAAAGTACATTATGTTAAGGGATTAAAATATAAATTTATTAGCATATCTCAACTGTGTGACTTTAATTTAATTTTTTAAAATGATGCATTCGATTTTTTTTTTATTCCAAGAATAACATAGTATTTACTGCTCTTAGAAATGATGATGTATATTCTGTAAACTTAGACACACTAGCATCACAGAATGATTCTTGTCTAAGTGACTTTAAAAAAGAGTCCTAGATTTGGAAAATATGAATAAGACATTGTAATGTACACTCCCTTAAGAAATTGATAATAAAAGGTTTTGTTAAAGACTTTCTCGAACTAGAGTTTCTAGACAATAGAGTGTGCAATCCTTGTCAAAAGGGTAAACATCATATGATATCCTTCAAATAAAATAAAAAAGTTTCAACTTCTCAACCTTTAGTACTGGTTCACATGGATTTGTTTGGACCATCTCAAGTTTCTAATTTGAAAGGGAATCACCATGTCTATATTCCTATATATGACTATTCTAGGTATACTTTGACTTATTTCATAGTTCACAAGAGTGAATCATGTACTTAATTTATCAATTATTCTTAAACATTGGAAAATATAAGTGGAAATATAATAAAATCCTTATGAAGTGATCATGGATGTGAGTTTGAAAATAAATAATTTTAATATTTTTACTCACACAATGGCTATAGTCATAACTTCTCTTCCCCAATGTCACCTCAAAAAATGGAGTAGTGGAAAGAAGGAATAGAAACTTATAGGAAATATCCTAAATAATGCTTAATGAATATGTTTTACCTATTTAATTTTGGACTGAGACTGTGAATACAACGTATTACATAATAAATAGAGTCATGATAAGACCTATCGTTAAGAAAACTCCTTCTGAGTTATGGAAAAATAGAAAACCTAAAGTTAGTTATTTCAAAGTTTCTAGTTGCAAAGTATATATTCTTAATAGAACGGATAATCTTGGTAAATTTTTCATCCAAGAGTGATGAAGGAATTTTTATAAGATACTCAACCTCTAGTAAAGACTATAAAGTCTTTAATAAAAGAACCAAGTGTGTGAAAGAATCTGTGCATATCAAATTTTATGGAATAGATCCACATGATCCTATGACCTCTATACAACCTTGAAGATGATATTTCAAACCTAGACATAAATAAAAAATCATCTTATACTTCTGTTAAGAAATCTGTTAAATCAAACAATTCTTAAAATTCTTCAGTATCTGAACACGGTGAACCAAAACCTATATATGAACCTAAAGTTACTAGCCCCTCATTTTCAAGACCAACTAGAACTCTTAAGAACAATCCTTTAGAAGCTGTTGTTGGATACCTAGATTATGGGACACAGACTAGAGATTCTCTTAGAAATCAGATTGAACATAAATCCTTCCTGTCACTGGTTAAACATAAAAACATCGATGATGAAATTAAGGATGAATTTTTGGTAATGGATATGCAAGAATAAATTAATAAATTTTAATGAAATAAGGTCTGGAAACTTAGGGATAAGACCAAATACACTTTGACCATATGTACTAAGTGGGTGTTTTGGAATAAAGTAGATAAATATGGAAATATTGTTAGAAATAAATCCATATTAGTTTCATATGGTCATAGTCAAGCATAAGTCATTGAATATGAAGAAACATTTTCACCTATTACTAGAATATAAGCCATCAGAATCCTACTTTTTTATGCTTCCCATCATAATTTCAAACATTATCAAATGGATGTTAAGAGTGAATTCCTAAATGGATATATAGTTGAGGATGTTTTTGTTGAAAACTACTGGTTTTACAAACCCTAATATTCAAAATCATGTTTTCAAATTTACAAAATATTTATATTGTTTAAAACAATCTGCAGGAGCTTGGTATGATAGATAAAGTAGTTTTTTTATTTCAAATGGTTTTACAAAAGGAATTGTGGATCCTGCTCTCTTTATAAAGTGAATTTCTAATATGTTGTAGTAGTTTGAACATATGTTGATGATATTATTTTTGGATATTCAAGAAATTATTTATGTATTGAGTTTTTAAAAATGATGAAAAATGAATTTGAAATGAGTTTTATGGGTGAAGTAAACATATTTATTGGATTTCAGATTTTTCAAAATAAAGAATGGATCCTTCTAAATCAAAGTAAATATAGAAAAGATATTTTAAAAATATTTGTCTTTGATAGCATTAAAAGTAGTTACACTCCCATGAGTTCTACTTGTATGTTGGATCTTGATGAAGATGGTCAATCTTTTGATCAAACCACTTATAGAGGAATGATTGGAAGTTTTCTTTACATAACTACGAGTAGGACAAATATAATATTTAGTGCGTGTATTTGTGCCCATTTCAAGACAATCCCAAAGAATATCACTTAAATTTTGTTAAAATAATTTTCAAATACGTTAAACATACTATCAATTTATGATTATTTTACCCCAAAGGACATTCATTTGATATCGAGAGTTATTTTGATGCAGACATTGCTGGATGCAATTTAGATAGAAAGAGAACCTCTAGGACCTTCCAATTTTTGGGAAAATATTTGGTTTCATGGTGTGGTAAGAATCAAAATTCTGTATTATTATCTATTTTCGAAGATGAATACATAGCTACTGGTAGTTGTTGTGCACAAATTGTTTGGATGAAACACACTCTTGAAATCTACGGAAATCAATTTAGACATGTACCTATAAAATGTGACAACACAAGTGAAATTAATGTTTCTAAGAACCCCATTTCTCAGTCTAGAACAAAACATATTAATGTAAGACATCACTTTCTGAGATATCATTATCAAAAGGGTGATATCACATTAGAATATATTGGAACCGAATATCAGCTTTTTAACATATTCACTAATCCATTGAACTCAGAAAGAATAAACTACATTATACACAAGTTAGGAATGGTCAATTAGTAAGACCCTATGTTTTACTTTAAGTTAATATTTTTCTATGATGTTTTAATGCCGACACCATTTTCATGCCAACACCATTGTCATGCTGACACTGTTGTCTTGCAAACACAGTTTTCATGCCGACACCATTGTCATACCAACACTGTTAGTATTTCACAGATCCTGTCATGCTGATACCGATGAGTCACTGTGTTTCTAAATTTGATTTTTTTATAAAAATGACACTATTTTATTAATTCTAGTAAACTTGGTTCATGATTTTGTGATTGTGTAATTTCAAAATCCCTAAATGATATAAATTTGTACTGATCCACTCTATTCCCTTTACTGTTACCTTCCCTCTCTGCCACCACTCTCTTTCTCTACCACTTAACTTTCACCTTCAGACCTCCAGACTGAACTGATCAGAATAGCGTGAGTGAAGCAAGCTCTGGAAGAGGATGAGTCTAATGCATCCAAGATACAAAAAGTGGAATTGAGAAAACCTTATGTTCCTATAAATCCTAGTCTGGTAAACCCTGTTGTAACCTCAGAGAAAGATGTTTTGGTGGAATGGATCTTGGAAAGAAAGTATTTGTTGTTTAAAGTGATGAAAGATCAAGGATGGATTGAATGGTTCAAAAACAATGATAAAGTCTTTTATCTGAAGCTATTATATGAATATGAATCTTCTATTGGAAGGTAGTGATGTTTATTGGGTGAAATCAATTGTGAAAGGGAAGAGAATCTCATTATCTTCAAGACATTGAGATGAATGTCTTTAGGTACCTCATGAAAGAAGGTATGATGATTACCAAGGTACTTCTACTTCTGAAATTGAATTATTTTTCTATGATATAGCTCTGAGAGAGATAACTGGAAATGAAGAGCATAGAAGACCCATTGCCTCTGAAATTAATGGTGAGTGAAGAATTAAATTCACGTTTATTCAGATTCTCTTTTCTATTCTAGAATTATTTCAGCTATGCTGAAGGAGACAGTACAAGTAAATGAAGTAGAGGATATTGTAGTTGGTGAATGCAGTGGAATATTCTTAGGCTATGTCATTTGTAAGAGAATGAAAATTAATTGGAACCCCTGGAGGAAGGAATGGGTTGGTGGTGAAGATAGATTTTATGATAAGTTAAATCCCATAGATCATCCAATTAGACCAAGAGATCTAGTGGATCCTGTCATTGGTCCAGATGAGAAAATAACTTATTCTTCAGATGAGGAAGATGAGCCTACTACTACTATCAGAGATGTGGGATCACCAGTTGATTATAGAAGTGACACAGACACTACCAGATCAACAAAAAGAGTATCTATTGAACCTACAAGTCCACCTCTAGACTTAACCTCTCATGAACCTACAATCAAATCTTCTGATAGTGAAGAAACCAAAGTTGAAGGCAGTGCATAGTATGTCAGTGAATCCAATGAAGAAGAAGATGAAGAATAAGAATAAAGGATTAATATTTTGATAATAAATAATGTGATGAAAGTGGTAGTGATAGTGAATCTGATCATCCTGATGAGAATACAGATGTTGTGAGTATGGAAGTTGCTGAAGCTAATACTGGGGTATCTATTGAAGGAGATATTCAAGAATAAATTTTTTTCTCCATATTAACATGTTTCTAAAGTTGTTTATACTAGGAAAACAATTCAACTTATGTAAATAAACCTATCTATAAATTCTTAACTGAGGGGAGCAATCTGTCTTGAAAGCTAACATTGAGGGGGAGCCTCAAGGACCAGTTTCTCAAGATGATGAAGAGAATAAAACTAAAAAAGAACGTATTGATACTCTTACTCATATAGATTTTGATATTCTTACTGAATGGATAAGTAATCCTAGTTATGTATCCTTGAGATTGGATTATAAAGATTATAATGATGAAGTAGTTTCCTTTGATACAAGAGAACAAGTGGATTAGACCACTACTAGTGACTATGTCACTAAATCCAATTTCAAACAGTTCAAGAAAGACATATGTTCCTCCATAAGACACTCAGTACAACCTCAAATGGGGTATGATATGTATGAATCTATGAGGTAGAATAATGAGCTAACTAATAATTTGAAAGCAATTCAATCTATGGTTGATGGTGTAAAGAAATTTGGGGATTCTAGTTCTACTTCTGCCTCAACTAGTCTATCTTAAGTTGATGATGCTTCTATTTTAGAGATGGTGATAAAATAAATTCATTCAAATCTATCCACAACTACATAGACAATTGTGACAAGAAATAATATGCTCAGTAATGATACAAGGAAGTTGAAAACTGGGATCAATGCCTTGAGCACAGAGTATAGGAATACAATGGAAACTGTCATCAAAGGACTTGAGAACCTTATTTATCATTTTAAAGATCTTGAGTTTTCCAATCTTAGAGAAGAAGTTCAGGATCATACCTCCTATTATCTTTCTTCAACCTCTCGCTCCACCTACTCAGTCTTCACAATCTGTAGATCCTGCTACTATTAGAATAGTGTTGAAAGAGGTGATGAAATATTTGATTTCAAGTATGGCCAAAGTTTAGGATTCTTTAGATAAAGTGCATGATCATGTGAACTATTATACAAGTAGTGCTTCATAGACTAAGGAAGAGTTAAAAAAAATAATTAATGAGTTTTTTTCTCCAAACTCATCAAAAAGCATTAAATAAATAGTCTGTTTAAGTATTTAGCCACAAATCTTATTCTTCCTCCAGTGAAAAAGGCATTTAAGGATCATATTTAGAAGATCAAAAAAATTTACTCCTTTGTTGGAAAAGTTTATAAAAAGAAAAGGTGATTTGGATAAGGCTATGAAATATGGTGCAGAGATCATTGATTAATTCATCAAGTTGTTAAAACCATATATTCATGTCTAAAGTGAATCCATTGTGGTTCCTCCTGCCACACAACTAGGACCTACTGGTTCTGTTCCTACTCAACCTAAAATTTTAGTTTTAATGACTTTATCTCAGATCATACCAGTCATCCAAGAAACTATTCAGCCTCAGATTCTTTCTTAGCATAGAGATTCCCTTGCTTCTACAGTGACTGAAGGATTTCCTCTATCTCCTCTCAAAATCAATTCAGACCCTCCTACTTCTCAACCTAACCCTCATAATAAACCTTATATTGATCCCTATGGTAAGGTAAAATATCCCCTTGATCCTACCATGTAGTGTGGAGTCATTTTTATTTGATAGTGATGAATTATTTTACCTTTTCTTTTCCAGTGTACTCTATTTATGAATGATGTTTCCTTATTTCTACATTTTTATTTTCAATGTTCTTTCCTCTTACCACTTTTTTCTTATCCCAAAAGGGGGAGAATTTTCTTAAGCATTATTAAAATCGAGATACCTTTATTCAACCTTACTATGTGTTTATGATTCTATGATAGATTATGTTAATATTATCTCTGATACATTATTAATTATTTAGTGTAATCATTCTCCAATGGTACTAAATAATGCCTTGATTTGTGATTATCAAAAAGGGGGAGATTGTTGGCCCATAGATGTTATTGGCCACTATATATAACTATAATGGTTTTAATTATAAAAAATCATGTCATATATTAACATATATATTATCTTATGTTAGATCCTATATTATGTCAAAGGATTATCTTGAATATCATTTAATTTCAATCATAAAACTATTTATGTGGGGTTAAGTCTAAACAGGCTTATAACTAATAATCTATTTGTAATTATGAAGGTTACTATTCTATGACTTTGTTGAATTGTAAGATAGACAGAATATTAAAATTGTCTAAGTATGAGTCACTGAAACTGATAGGAATATGACTCACCATTAGACCTATGACTTACTGACTGACAGATCAAACACACATATGTTCTATGTATTTGAAGCTGACACCATTGGAACGACTCACTGTTGGACATGACACCGACGTAGATGACCTAATTGTAGTACAAGTGACCTACCATTTCATGCTGCAACCGATGAAAGGACTCACCATCAGTTGAAATGAGTCACTGTTAGTTCAACTACCACACCTATAGAAGGAAGGAATCATTATTGTTATGAGTCACTGATAGTTCATCGATCTCACCGATTGAAGGAGACACCGATATATGGAGACACTGATACCCAGAGTCACTGATACTGATGGAAAGGAATCACCGATACAGAGAGTCACCAATGCTGATAGACTAATACAAATAACTCAGCAATACTTATGACTAACCAATAGTCATAAAAAATGTTTTTAATTTATTAATTAAAATTTATATCTAATGGTCATATTTATACAAATTAATGTTTCTAACATTATTTAATGTTTTCTATAGGACTTTTGGCAAAATGTGCAAGGTAAGACGAGCCGATGCACATGGAATGTACATGATATCTTTTGGCCCTAAAAAATAAGAATCATTTTAAAAATAAAGAAGAAAGAAAGAAAAAAGTGAACCATGTGGTGCATGCATGCGACAAATACTGAAGAATATAAACTATCATAAAACTACTATTAACTCAAGAATAGAAGAACTCATGATGCAATATCAATCAATATGAACACCAAACTGAAAACTCACTTCAACAATTCAAAGAAGGATATGAATATACATGCACAACTACACCTGTTGCTGGAAGCAGGAATACGACACTCTGTTTTTGTGTAAAATTCTATAAGAGGACTTAGATTTAAATCCCACTACATCTGAAGAGTCCAGAGCTGATTATCAAGAGATATAAATCCTTCTAAATCACTTCTCATACTTATTTTCTCTATTGTGTGCAGTCTTACATACCTTTCGAGGAGTGTGTGTATATTTATGTTACACACACACACACACACACACTGACTCCTATGAATAACTAGAGGATACTTGATATGCTAAATCGAACACTATTTTTATCCATTTTTATCTTACATAGAACTGTAGAAGATGTCCTGTGTGACCTATTTTTTATTTTTCCCATGAAGAATAGTGGTATAGGTCAAGTGTGACTTGGACATCTCTATGTGCTATTGTGAACACATATCCAGGGTGTGGATAAAACTATTTGTTAATTTAAACCACTTAGTGGTAGGTGATCACTAAGTGGAGAGGACTAAGTCTCATCTTGAGACTAAACCTCTTGTTTATTTCCACTGTTCATACCTTTTATTTTTACTCTGTTTTATCATTTATTTCTTAAAACTAAATTGAACTCTGATAGTTAGTCTAAGAAAGTGTTTATAACAATATTGTATTATTATATTAGTTTCAAAGGCTATATTAATTATCAAATTTTTACAAATAAGAACTAATAAATCTCTTGAGAAATTAATTAAATAGTCAAGCTCTTATAAATTCACTACTGGATAACATGGCAATTGAATTTTAAATATTGGGGGAATTTCAAAGAGCCAGTTTTTATAGAAATTTCTATAGATACTCAATTCACCCCCTCTTGAGTACTCAACTCTAACAAAAAATGTGGAATAGGATAAATATCGTAATGATGTTACGATGGAGGGGAAGTATGTTTACACTGTATACATTACAAACATTTCTGTTGACATTTTCTAAACAAATTAAAAATAAACCTTTAACATAACATTAGAAATATTCATTTAAAGAATTTTAAAAAGTAATGGATAAAACAAATATACATAATTATCATTTTAGTAATAAAATGATATTTTTTAAAATAATTTTTAAAAATATACACATTGAAGAAAAATATATCTAATTGAAAGAGAAATAAAATCAATTTTTCTTTTAATCATTTCTCTACATGATTAAAGTTAGAAAGAGAGGACTTTTTTAGAAAATAATGAAATTAATTAAATATCTATATGATAATAAAAATTATGGATTTTATGAATTATTTTTTCTAATATTACTTTAATTAAAATCAAGGAAATCCTAAAAAAAGAATATAAATTAAATCCATGTCGCTTTAGTAACTTTTAAACTATAAACCCTTAAAAGAAAAAAATTGGATAGAAAAATTAATCATCCTAAATAAATTTTTAATCATGTTGAATATATCAAAGGGGATTCGTATACACAACATAAAATTAAATAGGAGCATAATATCAAATATATCTCAATTGAATAGAAATTGAGATGAAATACCATACAAAGTTCATACCATTGAAGTGAGAATTAATCAATGAATTGATTATTTTTATCAAATTTAAATCCACATAATACAAGTGGAAATACAACATAAAATAAATAAAATTAATTAAACATGTAATATTTGAATATTAAATAAAATTAAGAAGTAATATAACTCAATTAAAAGAAATTAACTTATGAAACCCATTACCTCAGCTCTAAATCGTAACATGCATTCTTTATATTCCTGAATAATAAAATTATATTAATTATTTAATTTATTAAGAAATTTTTTGTTGTTTATTATTATTTTTATTTTATTTAATATAATTTCATATTTAATTACATAATCAATTAAGTTCTCATTGGATGTTTTGAAGATAATCAGTTCATATATCTAAAATGACTTCTTTATTTTCAATAGGGTAAAACATGTTATTGTTCCATCATATCCAGAATAATAATCATTAAATACTTATCATTTTTATAAATAAATTAAAATATTTAAACCAACCTTGAAACATGTTTATAAAAAATTAAGTACATTATAGTCATGAATGTGGAAATCCTATATGCATGAGTAACATTTCCATTTTTAGTAATTATGATGAAAAGAACTTAAGTATTATTTTATATTTAAAAAATGATAATTATAACATAAATATCATATAATTTCTTTAAATAAAACTTATGTAAAGTATAAATGTGATGTTTTTATGAACAAATGAATCACATCATTTCATGAATGTGGTAATCCACACGTACACATAAATGATATTATCTTTTTTAAATGAATGGAAATGAAAAAAATTATATAATAAATTATATTTACATAATTATAAATATTTAATGAATATTATAATAATAGTAAATCCATAATTAAAACAATTCATGAGTGGTAATGATGGAAAATGAATTTCATCAGTCCGCGTGGTGGTAGTATGTCGTACAGATGAATAACAGTTTCATTTTCCATTTTATGCAAGTGGGGATGGATATTGGGTATTCCATTAACAAAAAAACATCTAATTATATAAGATATAACTATTATATTATATAATCATGGTTGAATAATATTTTATGGGTTTGGAATAATAAATAAAACAAAAAATTCTCAGTTAATAATGATACATCTTATTCAGAAGACCGCTATTGGTTTTCACCAAATGCCTTTCTATGAGAGTTTTATAATAAAAAAATGACTCTAGGGCATGTGAATTAAATTAATTAATGGATTTTAAAAAGTATTTTCCAACGAAAAATTATTTTTAACTGGAAAGAAAATATGAGCCGAGGTTCCCTTTTATAAGTGAGGGGAGGGATAGTTCTAGAATTTCGTAATGTATTAAATTAATATAAATTATTTACCAAAGAAAAATGGCTCAAAAATGTTATCTTTATAACATATTATTATTATGGGTCTAAATAATATCGTATAATAAAATTTTTACATGTTTATATTGGGATTTTACCCTTATATTTTTTATTTTACACCACGTTGACCCTTTTTAGAAATTAACATTATAACAATGTTTTTACACTTTAGGGTTACAAATAGTTACTAGAAAAAGAAAATTGGACAATAAATGGAACATGGTTTAAAGTTTTAACCATATCCCAATATATTTTATAAATATATAATTGTTAGTAATTTTAAATCATTTAATTAAATATTATATATTATAATATATCATTAATTTCATTTCTAGAACTATTCAATTTCTATGACTTTTATAAAATCAAGAGATAATGATAATTAAAATATAATAAATTTGAACATCTCTAAAATGTTATATTTATATATAAAATTCATGGAAGATAATTATTAATTTAAAATTATATTACATTTATCATTTTTAAATCATTTATTTTATTTTTCTATTAATTTAATAAATACCATGTGGCGTCTCATAAACATTTAAGGTAATTATTTCATCCATAAAAATTAGAGGTAAATAACCGTGATGAAAAAAATTATTTATCTTTCAAATATGTGTTTATAATCTAACAAAGGTTGTCTTTATATAGGTCACAAAATATTATAATAAATATAAGTAAGAAAGTGATATTTTTCACTCTTTTTTTATAAAATAATATAAAAGTCAAAATCATGGATAAACGAAGACAAAATTTCATATATTTGAATATTTCATGGTTATGGATAAAATATAATCATCCGATAAAATTAATTCATGAATTATGATCATTTTTAGTCTTTATCATATTATTTTTAGCCTTAATTACTTGATTTACCCTTACCACAGTGATACTTAATCATTATAATTACTATTCATAATGAGTAAAGATAAAATGAAACTATTTACCAAACTTAGACATATTTATTACAAATATGTAATACATTTTTAAATATTCAATTAAAATAATTGGTATAATTTAATTTAAAATAAAACTCATAAATCATGAAAGAAAGTAGTTTTCAGGAAAATACAATTTTCAAGGAAAAGATGATTTTACATTAATTCTATGAAGAGTAATATTCATTATATTAATTTAAATTCATAAATATAAATATATAATTTATAAAATTCACATAGATAATTCCACTTTAGGGGATATTTTAATTAATTAAAATGGATCAAATATTATGCACTTAAAAGCCGTTTTCATAAAAATACATTTTATGCATAAAAATAGATTTATAAAAAAATAATGAAAATTACTAATTAAAATAACACTAATTATATTATTCTGAATAAAAGGGATTGTATTAAACATTAAGACAAAATATAGAAGATAAACAAACTTTAAAATAATTGATTTATTGAAAAGAATGGACAGTTTTACAAAAATAGATATTTTTCACAATTCACTAAAAAACCATTTTTTTAGAAACATCTGAGCATTTATCCACAAGGTAATTTTGATATACTGATTTAAAAAATGTAATCCTTTTTATAAAATTCCATTATAAAAATTATAAAAAAAATATATTATACATAAAAAAATAATAGAAATCATTTTTGATGAAAACATAATTTTGGACATAAAATGAATTTATAGAAAATTGTGTATTCATTTACTAAGAATTAATAAATAAATTTGATTATTATGACTCTTATATATATATATATATTTAATAATGGAATTAATCTTATTTTTACCCTTTAATTTAATAGTTAGGTTATAATGAATTTTTTAATAATATATTTCACAGGCTGTATAAGATTGATGCCACATGTCTTATATGCTATCAAAAATAATTTTATTCTTTTAAAACCATAGGTTTTAATGTTCTCCCAATATTCAATAAATATTTTCCTACCAATTTTAACTTTCACTCTAAAGTGAAGGGTTTTATATTTGAAAATTTCTTTATTGAAAACCCATAGTGTAAAAGGGTAAACAAATATTCCTATTAAAATGAGGGAAAGGGAAGTGAGAAGGATATCTACAATGACACAAACATTTGTTTCCAAATAGGATAATATTAATGGGAAGTGAAAATATGGACATGGAGGAGAAAACTAAGGCCTAAGGGCTAATATAGAGTGATAGAGAACATGGTAAGGATAATCTTAATGACTATAAAACCATAAATCTATGATCAGTGAAAAGACCATTGGTTCTACAGAAATTATGGAAAATTTATAACATTTTTATTTAAAGATCCTTTTTTTCTATAGTAGAAGTATTATTTTAATATCAATATAGATAACACCAACAAATATAATTACATGATATATTTCTATTTCATAAGAACAATTTAATTCTTTGGTTGGGCTTTAACCAATTTCCACTTTATTTATTACTCCATCAAATAAATATTGAAGATGAGTTTTCATACCCAAGAAATAAAAATAAATTTAATAGATAATATAAGCCAAAAAATAATAATAATATATTCATAATTTCTTTTAAAAGACCAAAATAGTTTTCACAATGTAAGATAATACTCGAAATGTGTCAACCTTCATATGAAGAAACAATACATTAATCTCCAAAATTAAATAATAAAATCAGAGGTTTTACATAGATAACTCCATAAATAAGAAACCCTATATACCAATTAACCATAATAAACTCAACATTAAATAATGGTTTAACCACAAAGGTTATCTCACACCCTTCAGATTACACCTCCAAATACATAATAACATTCTCCATAAACAATCCTTTACGTTAAACATAATGTGTGTATGTGTCTATATATATATATATATATATATCTTAACCTAATAAAAAATCTCCAAAAATATCATTAATCCGCTAAAAATCATAAAAATTCAAAATTATATGATCCTATAATATGATTCCCAAAATAAAATTAATATTTTTCAGTCAAACCATTTGAGTAAAAAAATGACATATTTACCAGTAAATCATGCATGTTAATGGTTTGTTTTGAACCCTTGTCACCCTTCAGTTATGGTTTAATGACCTTTGGCTATGCCAGATACAATGAGTTGTTTCCCAACTTGTGTGTTTTCCTTTTTCTAAAACTATATTAATATAATGCATATAACATTAAAAAAAATTATGAAAATACTCAAAAATATCATTAATCATCAAATCAATTTTTAACCACTAAGGTTTTCTATGTAAATAATTTTTTTAAAAAATAATATAATCTTAATTGAATATTATTACCTTAAAATCAATGATCATATTGAACCTAAAGGTTATCAATACCTTTAATATTATTTCCATAAAATATAGAATAATTATTCATCAAATAAAATTTTCACTAAAACACATACTGAACCCAAGGATTGTTTTACCATAAATTTATCACAAAATATGTATAATTATTTTAAACCACCAATATATAATACCCCAAAAGTAGTATATATGATTTTAAAAATATGATTAACCGTATAAATACCATCCAAATCCACTTCAGTTTTGTACAATATCACTATGTCATATCATAGGTTTCTGTAGGTTCTATTATTTAATTCATCATAATTTTTCATAAATAAAATATAGAGTAACCCAATCATATTACCTAGGAGTTCCATACTAGGTATACTGTAAGGTCATACTCATCATGTAGTAGAATTATTGCTATGATATACTCGACCAACTCTATTCATATTTATTTCCTCAAGATGCTTCTCTACCCAAACCAAATCCACTTGTAAGAATAAAATAGAGATGTATTTTTATGAAAACCACATAATACCTACCTTAACAATATTTTAGGATGTTATCCTATACTAAGACATAAACTTAAAGTCTTTCATAGGGTTATATTCCATAATCTATTTTTTCCTAATTCTATGTCTCAAGGATTCTACTAAAATTCCTATGATACCAAATCTGAAGACACAAACACTATTAGCCAAGAGTTGGTAGTTAATTTATTAAATTGGCACTAAATATAATGAATCACATACTAAAGGACTGAATAGTTTATTATTCTTGGTAAACAAGATATATAATTGAATCTCACATTAAATTTGAAAACCTAAAATATAAAACCTAGAGAAAGTAAATATAATTCATTATTTAATCCATTCAAATTTTCCCTTTTCAAATCCAAGGAAAGGAAAAAAATAAGGGTAAGATTAGATGATCAATAAGGGTTATGTATAGTATAATATATCAAGGTTAAATACATAATAATCAATATTTCCAGATAAATAATTGAAAACACATGCCATTTAATCAATAACTTGAGGATGAAATGAATTGAATAACAATATCAATGTAATAATATCATTATTGAAACTCCTTAGTAATACAAAAGGATATTAAGAAGTTCCTTGGATATTTCAAAGTCTCTAGACAAAACTCGAAGAACTAAAAGCCACAAAAAGTTGAAGAAGACATACGCGGAAGACCTATGTGGAAGACCTACGCGACCGAACTACGTGACAAAGCTACATGCCAAGATACTTTCTTCCCACCTACATAGAGAAGCTACGTGGAAGGGTTGTTTGGAAAACCTATTCCAACAAATTGATTTCTAACATCCCACCTACTTGCCTATAAATAGGACCCTTGGGATCCTCATTTGACAACTAAAAATGTGGAAAGACTTCTCAAAGCTCCGATTACGTAGCTCTTTCGCCCAAATACCTCAAATTGTCTCAAGTAGATATCTAAGAACATGAGAGAAGTGAAAATTAGATGGGATAAGCTTGTTTTGAAAGTCTTTCCTAGTTAGAATCTTTTACTGGCTTGGTGTTCAAATGTGAAGCATTTTTTTCAGTCATTTCTAAGCTATATCCGGGACACTTACGCGGGGTACCTACAAGGCACACCTACGCCGGGTACCTACCCGACAAAACTATGCACATGGCCTACACATAATCTTGTAAACCCTATTCATAGACACTCATGGTAGGGTATTTCATTCACTGGTTCCCTTATCTGAAAGGGAATAAGTTGAATCCTCCACCAAAACCTCCTGACATATCAAACCTTTGGGAAGGTCACATTATTGTGTCTCATATTTAGATTTGCATATTTGTAGTTAGAGGTTTACCACATTTATTTTTCAATGGGTTTAGGATTCAGGGAGTGCTTGTGGGTTTTAATATCTAGAGTCACATGTATCTTTCTCCCAAGAATAGTGCTGGGGAGTTCCCGGTTTGGATGATTAGGGTTTAAGTTATGTCCTCCCCTTTTCGTATCTAAAACCCAGAACCTCAGGTCTCTAATAGGGAAGGTACGGTTCACACATTCTTTTCCATTCAAGAAAATGATAAATCTCTTTCTTCTCCTAGGATCCATTAGGGAATCCATCCTTGTGTAATCCCCTTGCCTTTCATGTAGGATGTTGTAGTTTTTCTCCTCTCTACTTCTTTCTCCTTCACTAATTCCTTACATTGAACCCTTTTACAATGTAAAGATAATAGAGGGAAGCCTTGTTGCCTTTCCATCTTCTCCGGTCATCTCAGCCTCTTTCACCAACACAACCATAGACACATCCTCTTCCACTAGTGTAGGAGGAAAAGTGTGGGTGAGTTTGTTGAATATTTCACATCCTCTTGTTTCTCACATCGAGAATGAGTCACGTGGGCTTAGAGATTCATGATGATCACAACATCCACACAATATCGCATCAAATGAACTATGAGAACTCTAATTCCCACCATATTGGGATACGTAGGAAGCCTTCATCAGGGTCTGAGCTCATTGGATATCCTCTTTAAGAATACAACCTCAATTCCTTTAATCTGGGAATCCTCCCTAGGATTAATCCCTAAATTAAGCCCCCCTAAACTCTTGAACTATGAGAAATATAATTCCCACCATTATTGGGATACGTAGGAATAATTCTTAAGGATCAAGCTCCATATAATTCCATCCATAAATGGGAATCCTCTTTAAGAGTAATCCCTAAATTAAACTCTCCAAAACACTAAGGCAGCCTTTTCAAGAAGTAAGCCCAAACTTATATCCCTCAAATGACTATATTCACCTATGTGACTCAATGAAAAACATGGGATTTGATTCCTCATCCAAATAATATACGTAGGAATCCTCTCTGAGGTTCAAATCCAACACCTCAAACCGACCCTATTCTTCCAAGTCCATATTCTCAATAGGGTTTAATTTAACTTGGAAACCCATATTCTTTCTAGGTTCCTTGGGATACTTAGGCATAAGTCCCAAAACAAAAATTAACTAAACACCTTTCTCTTATCCCGAATGGCCCGAAGTCCTTCTTTTTTATTTTATTATATATAATCGCCCTTTTAAGGGATTAAGGGGAACCCATACATGACCCGTAGGCCCAAGGCATAAGGCCCGACATGACCCGTAATACATGACCTGAAGGCCCAAAGGCATACCATGACCAATAAATGACCCGTAGGCCTAGCCCACTAGAACTGCCCCTCCCCAGATTTTTCATCATTGATTTCCTTTATCTCCCCACCTGAATTGTTGATCGGCTAAAATTTCATTGTACAAAGACGCACGGTGCTTGGTCTGGATGGCGGTTTCCATACCCTCTCATTCTTCCAATCCGGTTAGCTCTGCTTCTGGTGACTCCTACTGGTGCTCTGATCCTCATCTAGGGCTAGCTCTGTGTGAACTGGGCTACTTCATGGTCATCAATGGTCCAAAAGCCATGTGGCTCGAAGGCATTTGATGGCTCAAAGGCCCTGAGACCCGTAGGCCCAAACCGGTGGCCCTAAGCCCAAATCATGTGAATAGTCCGGGTGCTACAGTACCGAACAGTGCGTGCTACAGTACCTTCTATAGTACCTACTACAATAACTACTATAGTACCTACTATAGTACTGCTATAGTACTACACAGTGACTTCTACAGTACTGCTACAGTACCTTGAAAATTTTCCTCCTCCCAGTTTTGAACCTGGGTCTCTTGGATGCCAAGCAAGAGCCCTTACCACTCGGGTATGGGCTCATTGGAAAATTTAATACCTTTCTCTTAGATGTCCTTACCACATGAATTTAAACTATACGGACAGGTCCTTATCACATGACCTTAAAAGGTATTATGTGTCCCATTAAGCGGTACTGAACTATGAGGTTTCTAATTCCTTTCACAAGGATACACAGGTATCCCATTTATGGTTACAATCTTAACATCAAAAAAAACTTTTGTCTCCCTGGATGATGATAAATTCATGAGTTCCCCACTGAGTGTCTTAAAAATTAGTATCATTATAATGATGGTTAAAAGAATCTATAAATAGTATATGAGTGATTCCATTGATGGAGAACCTCAAATACATATGGATGTCTCTATTAATGAAGAACCTAGACTACATACTGATGATTCTAAATTTCACACATGCTAATAATTGATTGAAAATTCCAAGAGAAACATATGTTATTATTGGTGAATTAATAAGTATTCATGAAAATATCTCATGTTTATAAGAGAGTACCATAGTAAACAATAATTACCCCCAAAAGGGTGTGATGAGTTCGACCTCCCATCCTCTCAACCAATGCATGTTCTTAAGTATAGTATGTTCAAACCCAATGAATGCCTGCCTTTGGAAAGAAGGTCCCTATTGGATATAGAACTATTGGATGTTTCCAATTCCATATATAAATTCAACGGATAATTCTTGGAAGCATTGATTCCTAACTAGAACATACATGCCAAGGAACTACAAAACAAAAAATTGTGAACCCGACGTGAATCCTTAACCATGTTAATAGTGTCACCCATCTGTCAGGCTACAATTAATTGATAAGGGAAGGAAAAACAAAGGAATAAACCACGAATGTATCCATCTAATTCTTTTTTCTTTAATTGAGTTCATTGTATTTTTAATAGTTTTCTCAGAACACTCTTTACTCCAAATGGATTCCTTAAAGTTTTACCAGTGAATTTCATGACCGTTGCTGAATCTGGATCCTCATCCACTAGAAGGAATTCATCACCAACTCATCATATTCAACACTAGGTCTCCAATGTACCAGTAAGCGAATGCCGTCAATACGGTACTATCATAACCTTGGAGGCTGCCCGATATGGTCTTCAGCTTAACAATAACCCTCGATCGTCTGGTCAGCGACCACCGATGGACAAGAAGCAGATGGTTCCAAACACCATCTTTAATCGTTTCAGGTCCTTATCCCCAAAACACAATAACCATTACATACTATACTATAGGGATGTGGATCAAGAGGTCACTCATGCCCTCAATTCAAGGATACAATGGTCCTTATTGAGGTCTCTTACCAATAATCATCGTCAGCAAAATTTCACTGTAGTGAACCCCCGACATGATGGGGGTGGTACCTTTGGTTGTTCGGCCCATTTCCCTCAGACCCGAGCGCACAAGAAGTACCACAGGGGAAAACATCTAGATAATAGGAAGAAGGTTCTTAACTTTTCACCCTCTAGAGAATAACATCAAACTAACTTGACGAAAAACAACAAATGAGCACACACACCCATCCGTCCCAATTCCGCTGGCCAACTAACTTGTCTTGAAGAAACCCACCAATTCTTCTAGTTAAATCCAATGGAGTACTATGAACAGACACACGAACACCTATTTAAAAACTACCAGCTAGTCATCAGTGTCATCTAACAATATTCATGGAATCCCACCAATAAAATATGGTGAAAACTAGTAAGCAGAAACATACACCTGCTTACACTCACAAATTCTTCCAGTAGTCTCATTTGTCAGCATTGAAGGAATTTTGTCAACTAGGCTTGGTGGAAAAAATCTAGTAGGAACATACACCTACCAGCATTGATCAAGCCTACCAACAGTATCCTTTGACAGCACCCAGAGAAGTCCGTCAGAAAGCTCCGATGATAAACTAGGAGCAAACGCAAATCTATGATCCCATACATGAGTACTGTCAGCATCAACTAACATGAAAAGGAAGAAAGGTGTATGAACATACACCTACTCCTGATACAGAATGAATGTATATTCCTATTTCGGCCGCTGAAGTCACAAAACACATTTTTGAAATTGAGAAAGGGAAGACTCAAATTTCTGCCAATATTTTGGAAGCATGCCATAATATCATATTAACAACTTCAGTGGTACCGGGGGAACAAACACATAATTCTGTCCCCACACCTAGGATGACTCATTAGCATGCCATATCATAGAAGATACACACCTCTATTCCAGTCCAGGAGGGTTGTTGGGAATAACCCCCCATATCATATAGACAACTAGATTGGGAACATACAACTTTTCCAATTAGAGATAATCATCCCATTATGATAAAAACTCCATGGTAGGCACATACACCTTCCCATAATAACCAATTCTCCTATAAAGTTCCCCAACTACATGTAAAAGAGAATCTAGGAATAATTATCACCAAAACCAGTTGGAAAATCAATAGCCAATCTATGATATAGATCCTCTAAATGCTGGAGTTCTTGAAGCCCTCAGGCATTTATCTATTGTAACTCAAGATCCTACTCTTCCATTACCAAATTTTGGCAGTTGTAGCAGTAATTCTGAAGTTACCCATTGAACACTTCATCATGAAGGCTTTTTTCATGAAAATTTAGTCAATCTAGTGATCCTATCTCCAGATGAGGGCCATGATAATTCTTTGTGCGGCCAGAAGACCAAGGAGAAAGAGGATTTATCCCTTTTTGTAATCAAACTTGGTGTTCCTCCCCATGATGTCATTCGCTTCAAAAGTTCACTTCATAGTAGTGTTTTGTGTTTCTAATACAATTCTGTAATTGGTAATGAGAAATCCCTCTTATCTTGAGGCACTTTCCAACATAAGGCTAGTCATGTTTGATGCCTTGTCACTGATTGGTGAAATACTTTCTCAACCAAAAGACATCCTAAGGTGATAGTCATTCTCAGAACCTCCCTTGGGTCATTTTCCTTCTGATATAGCAGAGTAAAAAGAAACAGATTTCATTGTTTGTAAGGAAACAATCAAGAAGCACCCACTCTGGTCGGACCAAGTGGAGAAACCTCTAGGAAAAGATGATGAAGATATGTTGAATATGAGGTTTTTTTTGTTAAAGGTGAAATACCAATAATTTTTTTGGCCTTTGGAAACCTATATATATAATGTTACAAAATTGATGACAGAATATTGAATTCATGATATCAGCCTCATATTTTGGAAGACTTTTTGTCATCTAAAAGTCAAAGTATTACCATATGATGAATATCAAAATCATGTAAAGGTAATAGAAGGGTTGAGATGAAAAATCGACCTGACATCTCTCTTAGTTTCCTGATATCCAAGGGTTGAAAAGTATTAGAGAAATATTCAGTATGCATGACTCAATGCACGAAAGAGGCAGTGCTTGTTAATTTATGATACCCCATTTGATGTTTGTATCATAGGATGGGGTGCACAAGGAGAATTTCATTTCACCATGCTTCAAAATCAGAAAATCCCACCAAAAGTTGTCTCATGCAATGTTATTTCCCATGGATGGCTACAATCAATAGATTTTATGTGTAATCAATGATACACTCATGAAAAGGCCTTGACTATCTCTTATCAGAGTCATGCCCAAAGAGAGAAAGATGTTGAGATACTTTTTCATCAAGCATCAGAGAACATTAAACATGCTTCCCTTTTAGAGGATATCAGCCATCAGATGGAACAAGTGTCTAAAATATAACACCGTTCTTCCAAAATAGGTGATTTAAGTGGTTGTAAAATAATTCACCCAGCCAATGTTTGGACCAATATTCACAAGATCAGATGAGAAGCTGCGTGAATCTCAGATATAACAATTCAAGAGACACCCCAGCCCGTATGGCCGACGACATGTTTAAATAAACCTTTGAATTCAATAAATAAAGTTCAAAGGGTTAAAGAAGAGGAACAAAAACAGTCCCAGCCTACAAGGCTGGGTGGTTTTCACATATACAATGCCCTCCTCAATGGTAGTCAATTTTCTACCGAATAAAGAAGAATCCACAAAGTGAATGCACTACTGAACTATCCTAGGATTACCTTTAGGTTATTTTTTGTCAAATTGTTCCTGTGGATTCAAAATATAGGATAACAGAGTCTCATGGAAGATATAGAAGGAGACGATCTTATAAGGATACTGATAGAAGTTCGCCAATGCATTATGTATCAGTGAATGCCATTAATACCATTATAGAAGATCCTATAGAAAATGAGTCTAGTTTAGGGGATTCGGAAGATGATGTTATTATCCATAATATGGTACACACTGAAGAAAATGAAGGAGGTGTGCATACTCGAAATCAGAGTCTTACACAGTATATAGGAATTCCCTCATGTAACAAACTCCCACCCCTTCAAAAGGAATCTTACAATGGGAAAGGTAAAGGTTAGATCATATCTCACTTTTCCACTGAATAAGGTCAATCTATTTCACTTGAAGAAATATTTTACTAGAAATAAGAGGAGATGAAGGAATTGAAAATGTTCAATATAGAGTTACTTTGAAGAAGAATTTCTTCAAGACATGCTATGCAAGTAGCTCCTCAACTTGCACATCCTGTAGAAACTCATCAACAAAGAGGATTTGTTGCAACTACAAACATGAATAATGAATTTTCTCCATTGGGTACACAACCATGGTAGGATCAAACACATCTTTATAGTTCTGTCCCCATGGGCTATCCATGAAAAATACCAGTAGTAATACCACCAGTGGTTTTTCCAACGGTTGCACCAGTTTAAGCTCCAACTGCTATACCTGTACAGGTCCCAGATCATCTAGATATTCTCCAAAATATTATGAACACAATTGAGGCATTAAAAACTCTATTGTAAGCTATGGAATAACAACATGCACCCATACAAATAGAAAAGAAATCTTACCCTTAATGGGTGGATATGATCCCTCCCCAATTTTTTTTGAATACTACATTTCGAATCTTTAATTATTCAGGAGATCTAGAGCACCACTTAACTCATTTTGTTTCTCATTATGATCCCATGATGGGGACCCCTCAACCAAAAGAATATTTAATTATCAGATGCTTTGTGAAAATCATTATAGGGGCTAGATTTTGTTTGGTATACAAGTTTATAGTCTCGATAAATTACACGATGGGAAGACCTCCGTCAGAAATTCCTTCTCCAATTTAGCTCAATGCTGCCGAAGAATGTTTTTTGATCTTAAAAGTTACAAACAAAGGGATAATAAAAGAGTTTCATATTTCATTTCTTAAGGGAAATGATTAACATATTCCTTAAATATAGCACTCCCTCATAAAGAGTTGCTTCCACTGTGGGTGGAAAATTTGTGTGATGAGTTACGCACACCACCGATCCCTGTGAAATACACAAGTGGGTTTCGATACCTTTCTTGAATCACCCAACAAGTGTAGGATTCCATTGTAAAAAATAAAGTTAAATCTCATGTAATTTCATCTACTATGGGAAGGAGAATAAGGAAAGTAGATACTGCTATAGTCACACTCAAACCAGCACATGTACCTGCTTCTACATAAAAACATTCATTATACCAAAGGGATCCACCTCCCGAGCATCACCCAAAAAGACCGCCTCATCAATATGATAAAAAATATCAAATTTAGAGATATTTTGAGGAATTAAAGAATATATTTTTTGAAATGAACAAGTTTCCAGTTACTTCATTTCAGCTTTGGAAAACAATTTGGTTTAGTTTCCATGTTCGAAGAAACCAAACAAAGAAGGAGATAAGGATCTTCCAAATTATTTCCACTTTCATCAAACGTTGGGGTATCCCATTCTGGAGTGTTTTTTTGTAAATACCTCATAAAAAATATGGTAGAATTTAGACAAGTGAAACTAAAAAGTTCATTAGCCCAAGTAGCATGTGTTACTACCATTGACCCAGAGAAAGAAGGCGAGTGGAATGAAGTCAAAAGATCAAAATGCATAGAAATATGAGGATTTCATGATCAGGAAAATGATCAACTAAACTCATTCCATTCTATGAACACAATTAAAATAGTTGATTGTGTCTTCTTCCACTTTGGCCACATAAAATCCATCTTCATCAAAAGATTAGTCCTCCAATGGTTAATCCTCAAAGAAGAGACATGATCATAAAGATAAAGAGAAGTTAGAAGAGGATGAGATCATATCAATGACAATGTTTTCCTTGAATTTGATAGATTTCATGTCATCTATTTCAAAATTATGGGCACCACCCCGCAAAAAGGAACAACCAGAACCAACATGTTAAGAATAATCTTCATCAGATGAAGCGTTGGTCTTCAGTTTTGTTATCAATATCCACTTAAAAAATCCATATGAAAATGATGATTCTAGTTATTGTAGGTCAGAATTACCTATACCTAAATGTGGAACTAGAGGAAGAATCCAAGGTTGAGGATACATGGGAAGATGTGGATATGCTACAAACAAATATTTTAACTCTACTCCTGCTCGAACTGTTTATGCATTGGAAACTCATGGGAGAACCCTTCAGCGGGATCAACAAGAACAAGGAAGTTCTCCCACACATGACAAGATTAGTCCTAACATGAATATTTTAGAGGATCAATTAGAGGTTACACCAACATTCTATCATAAATTGTATAGACCCAGTTAATATAATCTACCAAAAATGGAAGTATTTCTAACTTTTACCCCGATACAGGGTACATCTACATTATGACCATCAACTTCCAAGGCACATGTAAAAATGAATCTCCATGCTGGAAAACAAAGAACTCTGTACCAAAAGTTTGATGTTTTTAAATATTTATCCCAAGTACTAGACAATTTGTCAATCTTGGATACCATGGATCTATCAAAATATCATCAAGAATCACTAATTGAGTCTTTTTAAGTCTTCAAGAGTTTGAAATCAAGGTTGCTGATGCTGAGATTTACTGTATGGAGAATGTTCTTATAGAATGTCATGTCGTTAAATATTTTATCGATGAAGATGAAGATGTTGTTTTACATGGAATCATCAGGCCCTTGTGTCTTTCTAGAAGGGTTAATGATATAGAAATCCTATGATCCTTCATTAATAATGGCTCTGGAGTCGACCAGATTTCCATTCGTACACTTCATCAATTGGGCCTCACTAAATATTAAATATCTCCTTCCAATTTAATGTTGCAATGTTATTATAAGAATGAACAAGAACAACTTTGTGATATTAAACTCAAAACTCTATTTAGAGACCTTGTGTCTAATTCAGATTTTATGGTTGTCCGTTTGGACACAACCATCAACATTCTTCTTAGAAGGCCTTGGCTATATCAACATGCGGCCACTCCTTCATCATATCACTAATGTATCATGTACTACTTCAATGGAAAAATTGGGACATTGTATGGTGAAAATTCTAAATTAATAATGTGTGAATCTCATTATATTGAGGTAAAATTTTATCACACAATGGCA
This sequence comes from Viscum album, assembly GCA_963277665.1. Taxonomy (NCBI): domain Eukaryota; kingdom Viridiplantae; phylum Streptophyta; class Magnoliopsida; order Santalales; family Viscaceae; genus Viscum; species Viscum album. Next base: position 946,233,559 of record OY728129.1, read on the forward strand.
ATGAAGACCATGAAAAAAGAGGTAACGAGAATCAATGCTCCGAATAACCAATAATATATCCCAACTAAACCATTTAAACATTTGAATATAGATTATGTGTTTCATATCAATCAAATTGAAAGGATATACCTAAATCCAATCACTCATCTAGTGAATTTTATAATGTCAATTATGGACATCAAACCTAAAAACATGGGAGAAATTGTTGATTTACCAAGCAATGGTGAAAGCTTAAATGAAGATGTATTCATTTCTTCTAATAAACTTTAGAAAGTATTTTCTTCATCAATCAGGCTAGAATAATTTTTCATAATACTAGTGGATGAAAAGGATGTTGATTTCCAACCCATCACCTTCTCTTCAATGCTCCAGGAAGACCCTTCATCATCAGTAGGGTCAGAAATGGTTGTCTATTCTCCAGGATGTTAGAATACTGACTCCTCACCCAGTTATGAAAGTTTTTTTCATCACCTACTATTAAATTATAAACACAATAAGTGATACATAGAAAGAAAAAAAGAATATATCAGGGATGCTCCTCCAGCAGTTGAGGAAGGCATATCCACCATTGAGAATGAGCTCAGAGAAATAAATCTGGGTAAAAAAGAAGATCCACGCCCTGGTCTAATTAGTGTTGCCATTACCTATGAAGAGAAAGATATGTATACATCATTTCTAAAGAAACATCGAGATATATTTTATTGGAACTATAAAAAAATACCAAGCCTAAATCTTAATGTATCCACTAATCACCTGGGTTTTCCAGAAGATCATCGAGGATTCAAGTAGGCAGCAAGAATAACACACCCAACTCATGCCCCTAAAATTGAAGCTGAATTCAGCATTATTATTAAGTATAACTTTTTTCAGGGAGGAGAAATATCCCAAATGGCTGGCCAACATTTTCCTAGTGAAAAATAAGAATGAGGAAATCAGAGTTTGCATTGATTTCAAAGATCTTAACCAGCATTGTCCCAAAGATGACTTTCCAGTTCTAATCACAAGAATTTTAATTGATGCAGTATCCAACTATAAAGATCTCTCCTTCATGGATGGATAATCTGGGTACAACAAAATCTGAATTTCCCTAGAGTATAAAGATTATATATCCTTTTTATCCCCTAAAGGTGTGTTTTGCTATCGGGTAATGACCTTTGGATTAAAGAATACAAGTGTAGCGTATCAGCGTGCCATGCACCATATCTTTAATCCCTTATTAGGAAAATTTGTTAAATGTTATGCAGATGATAAGGTAGTAAAATACAGACAACTTTATGACCACTTGGTTGACCTAGAGACCATATTCAGTAAACATCATCAAAATAATTTTAAGATGAAGCCCTTAAAATGTGCTTTCGGGGTAACCTTAGGAAAATTCATCAGTTTCGTTATAGGCCATCATGGAATCAAAGTTGATCCTGAGAAGAAAAAAACAATAATTTGAATGTCACCTTATTGAAATTTGAAATAATTAAGAGTACTTCAAGGACACTTGGCCTATATTTGGTGCTTTATCTCCAATTTGGAAGGCAAGTGTTTACCCTTCACCAGATTAATGAAGAATGGAGTCACCTATCAATGGACCAAATATTTCCAAGAGGCATTTGATAACCTCATGAAATATCTCTTGAGTCCAAGGGTATTAATGCCACATGTTGAATGAAATCCCTTTATTATTTATGTGACAACTTTAGAACGATCATTGGGTACCTTAATTTCCCAAAAGAATGATGCTGGGAATGAAAATAGCCTTTACCATCTCATCCAAACTATGCTTGACATAGAGACTCGATATTAAAGTATTGAGAAGTGATGCATAGAATTGATCTTTTCAATTCGTAAATTGAGGCACTACCTGAAACATCATGAGTTACACTTGGTATCTCACAATAACCCGCTAAAATTTATCCTATGTCGTCCTATGCTTACAGGATGTTTGGAACAGTGGTCCGTTATTTTGAAATAGTTTGATATCCAGTTTGTACCTATGAAATAAATAAAAAACCAAGCCTTGGAAGATTTCCTTACTGAGCATCCATATAAAAAAGATACATCATTGAATAATGAACATCCGAATGATGAAATCTTCTCTATTCAAGATAATCCCCAAACATGGGAAATGTACTTTAATGGTTCTTCTAGAAGTATAATGGGGAATAGAATAGAAAACCCTAAACTCAACAAAGTTAGGTTAGGAATTGTACTTATATTCCTTGGAAAGGATATGTTTCTATATTCCTTCCTGTTGTCAGAAGGAAATACCAATAATGAGGTAGAATATCAAGCTCTCATTGTAGGCCTTGAATTAACACTCCAAGTATAGGTGAACTACTTGAAAGTGAAAGGTGATTCATAGTTGGTAATAAAAAAATCAATGGGGATTGTGCTATAAAAAAAGAGGTAATCCCTCTGTGTGATTATGTTACAGGGTTGATGATTGAAGTTCCCTCAGAGCCAACATTGTCTTATATCCCATGATCAAAAAATTCCCAAGTTAATGCATTGGATAATGTAGCCAGAGCCCTAACAGGTAAAAATCGGGAAAATACAATCATCAGTATTACCCATCATCACATGGTTTCACCTTTTGTTCAAAGTATAATGGAGGAAATTAATGAAATTAACCCTATTTTTGAGGCATATGTTCATACCACAGGATGGATTACACCCTTCATGAAATACATTCAAAATAGCATACTTCCACCAGATAGAGATGAAAAAGAAAAGATCCAACAATGAACAACCAATTTCACTCTTTATTATAGCCTAGATAACTATATATTCCTCTACAGATGAGGCTTTTATGGAATACTCTTCAGATGCATTGATGGAGAAGAAACTATAGCTTTCATGAAAGAAGTACATCTATGAGTTTGTGGTGCTCACCAGTCCAGGCATAGGATTTATGATCAAATCCGAAGGCTGGGATAATTTTTGCCTTCTATGATGCAGGATTGCATAGATTTCACCTAGAAATGTCAATCTTTCCAAGTGCATGCCAAATTCATTCATCAACCCCTAGAGCTTCTATATACAACTAAATAATCCAGGCCATTTGCGACCTGGGGAAGGAATGTATTAGGACCTTATCCTCCAACTGTGGATAAGCAGTTCAAGTATATTATTACTGTTACTGGATTCTTATCCAAATGGGATGATGAAATACCTCTCAAAGAAGTCAGAGGCAATATAATTTTTAGCTTTATCAAAGATAATATTATCACTATATTTGGTGTCCCTCATACTATATTGATAGATAAAAGAACCAATTTCTATTCTATGGAAGTAAATAAGTTATACTAGGAGAACATTATCAAATCCAACCATTTATCTCACTATCATGCATAAACCAATGGAAAAATAAAGTCTATCAATAAGACTATATCAAATATTCTATAGAATATGGTGGATAAAGATATAAAATCTTGGTCTGATAAAATTTTGCATTCTTTAGGGGATTATTGGACTAGTACCCATAATGCCACTCTGGAAACTCCATATTCGTTGGTGTACAGAATAAAAGAAGTTTTTCCAATTGAAATTCAATTGAATTCACTCTAAGTTTCAATATATGATTAGTTATCTACTGATAAACAATATCAAAAGTGATTTGATGAGATGTAATTATTAGACAAATAGATATTTCATACTTTGCGTCATTTGGAAGTCTATCAGAATATAATAGAATAATATTTTAAGAAAAAATTTCTCATTTACTCATTTTTTGAGGAGAATTGGTATTGTCCCTCAGGACTCTAATGATACCAGGAAAGAAGCCTCCAAATCTTGAGCTAAAGTGGTAAGGACCTTATTAAATAAATAAGGTCTACTAAAATGGACCGTATTCCCAAATATCAATGGATAGAGAAGATATTACATCTCTAACCAATGCGAGATTCTTGAATAAGTACTTTGTGTTACTGCACATCCCCCAATGTCCTCACTACATGAATCTAAACTGTACAAAACAATGTTTTAATTGTAAGAAATTAAACTTCATAACAACCATAAGTTTCTATGTTGCATGATGTTAAAATTCATAGCATCTTTGTCATTGTCGCATGATGTTAAAATGCATGACATCATTTGTCCTTGTTACCTGACATTAAACTGTATGGTTAACATCTTCTTTATTTGAAGTTAAGAGCTTCCTTGCGCAATAATCATTGACATCATTTCTAGTCCTTAGTTCCACATGAGTTCCATTTCTCCCTATGTTTGAATCAAATATGTATAGGGGCCTCATTTAAATAACTATGTGTGGTTTGATTCTCATTTAAATGAGATACGTCGAGACGCCTGGATCTCCAATCTTGGGCCCAACCACAACCACAAAAAAAAATTATTTCCATTTTCCCATCCTGTATATGAACCAAATCTATATTGAGTGCACTTTCATGATACATGGTTTGATATTTATATCATTTTGTGTCTTATGTTTATCCATTCTTCTTCCGAAATTTGTTAAAATCCTTCATCTCCCCCATCAAATTCAATTAGTGTGGGAAATGATTTTTTCAAGAACTACGTATGGCTTGATTCTCATCCATATGAGATATGTAGAGATTCCTAGATCTCCAATATTGGGCCCAACCACCACCCTGATAAACCCCCTTTTTATTCCCTATGAATGAATCAAACCTTCATAAGAAGTGTTTAAAGAACTATGTATGGCTTGATTCTCATCCATATGACATACATAGTGACTCTTGGGTTTAATTCCCTCGTCCAGCCACAATATTCCATTTTACATCAAAATCACTTCATGTCCTCACTGCATGACTCTAAACTGCACAACATAATGTCCTTGATGTATGAAATTAAAATGAAAAGCACCCAAAGAACTTCATATTGATTGATTCTCATCCCATTGAGATAAAAAGTGAAAACTTGGTTTTCGGTCCTAGTCATAGCCACATGATTAATTTTTTATCCTCTCCCACATATAATTAACAATCGATGTGGGAGTCTTCATTTTGGGTCCTCTCTTTAGATATCCCACCAAGGAAATAAGAAATTTAACCATTTTACATATGATCCAGATCTATGTAAGGGACTCCAAACACATGGCCAATATTGTTTCAAATATTTCTCATGTGCATTGAGAATTACCCCCTTTTATATTTCACACTCATAATATTCAATATTTTTAGATCTTCATAATATTTCCTATAATTTGGTGGTAGAGTTTCAGATATCTGAGAAATCTTTTTCTTGACTATGCAGTATGTTCCCCACGGTGGCCTTGTATAAGTTTCCTACACAAAAGGCCTGTCAGTCAAAAGATACCACTCTTTTTCTATGTAGCATATTCCCCAATTGACCCTGCATAATACAACTCCCATAACAGGTCTGTCAAATAATGGTAATTTCATTCTTGGTTAAAGTATCTTATGTCCCCTATAAACTTTTATAACAATATACAAGAATCTGTGCCTTAAATGTGAAATAACCATGGATAATTTGAAAACATATCATCAACTATTTTCTTTTCGGTCCTATACATATGACCTGAAACTATATACACCATACTTCATAGGTTTGGCTCAGACCTTCGTATAAATCACATTTCTCTGACTCTTTGGAAATCATGATTGGAAATACTCTTTCTATATTCAGGTACTTTTCTTCATAAATTGAACTTTGTGCTATGAAAAATATGAATTTCCATAAACGTTCTTCAGCTTTTTGAAATAGAATGTCAAATTTTGGAGAGCTCTTTTTCCCGACTATGCAGTAAGTTCCCCAAGGTGGCCGTGCATAAGTTTCCTACAAAACGTTCCTTTCAGTTAAAAGATTCCACTAGTTGTCTATACAACATATGCTATAGTTATCCTTATGTAATACAAACCCCATAACGAGTTTTCCAGATAATGGTAACTTCATTCTAAGAAAAGACTTCCTATAATGCTGTTATCCCTTTTCCCATATCATTATTCGAATCCAGAAATTCCCAAATAAAAGTTTACAATTATTAAATTACATACTAGAACATGGTAATATGTTTCCAAACAAATTATCAAGAAATTGGAGAGTCTCAAGCCTTTGTTCAAAGATAAAGACCTTAAATTAAATCCACTCAATATACTTACTACATGACTTAAAACTGCATAGTACAATGTCCTCACTATAAGACTTAAAACTGCATATCATGATATCAGAAATCCCTATTTCTGATAAATTTTAACCATTCCTCACACACCAAATTTGTGTAGAAGTGGTTTCTCTATTCCAGACATATGTTTGCATAAATAATCCTTTATTCTTAGAATAAAATTCCATGAAAAAACCACCCAATATGGTCTTGAATCACTGAAATATTATTTCACCTTGTCTATCAACAATAAAATTCTAAATTCCTGAGAACTCTTTTGCTTGACTATGCAGTACGTTCCCCTATGTGGCCATGCATAAGTTTCCTACATAACAGACCTGTCAGTCAAAATATGCCACTCTTTGGCTATGCAGCATATACCATAGTCAGCCTTACATAATACAACCCCCATAACATGTTTTTCAAGTAATGGTAAATTTATTCTTGGAAGACATACTTTATGTTTATACAAGTTTTAGAATTTATGACCATAAAAAAGATGAATCAAGATTCCCCTTCAAAGTATTTAAAGAATGTTGGAGAAATTCCTAACTACTGAGCCTTGTTTGGGTTCTAATTTCAAAATTAATGGTCAAAGATGTTTGACCTTAAATGCTAGCCTTTTTAGTCCAACATGCATGAATCTAAGCTGCCAACAATAAGAGATGTGGTTCTCACTAGATTGGAAACCCACAAAGGGCTCTCTAGATAAAATTTGAGTCTCATCTTGACTAAACATACATTTTTTGTATGGTTTAGGTAATATTAAGAAATAAAAAGTCAAAATATACTAAGTTTGTGGGGGGTTTTTCTATATAACTTGAGTAAAAATCAATCTATTTTCATTAATCCCATCAGATTAATAGGAAACTTCATAGCACCCCCATTCCGGTTATTGTAATTATGATTATTTGACATAAAGGTTTGATGTTAAAAAATCATCATCATTACCTTTGATATTGCAATTACAGAAAGCAAGAATGAAGACATATACGATTGGAGAAAAAAATCCTTTATTTTATATAAAATAAGAGGGACATACACATAACGAGGCCTCTATATCATGTGTTAAATGAATCTTTTAACATGAATCTTCATTTTTTGAACAGCCTCATGAGCCCTATCATCTGCGTACTGAAGTTGAGAGAGTTGAGCCACTTCAGCCTCCTCAGTTTGGAAAAGTGCTTCCCTAGCAGTTGAAATGGTAGTTATCCCTTCCAACTATGTTTCTACCAATGTTTGGTTCAAATTCTCATGTTTTTTATAAACAACATTCATTTTTTATTGAAGATATATCTGCTCCTTCACCGTTTCTTTAAGATTTTGGCCACTTTCGATTGATCTCTGGCTATGATTGGCCTCTGCCTCAGATAATACAGCTTGGAAGCTCTCATTATTATAATCCATTAATCCTTTTCAAGATATTATCATATCTTATGTAACATATCTCATAGGAAAATGGTCTCTTTCATTTCATTATAGACCGGTTGATAAATAAATCCACCAAATCCCAATACGCAGAATAGTGATGGGAGTTTTACAAAATGGGACAGTAGTTCATCCAAATGATTCTCGGTAATTATTTTCCATATATATTTTCATGCCTTCTTACCTGACTTTCTAGGAGCATACTGCATATCTAAATCTGAATCTAAGACACTATAATAGGGTATAATGTACTCTAGAAATAGATCACTTAAAGAAATTCCTTGTTCTCCTTCTCTCAAAATAGTGGATGCTTTAACTTCTATTGATGTTTAAGCCAACACATAAGCTTCACCTTTTCATCTGGATGTGGGAGTTGATAAACCTAAATGATGAATCAAGATCATTTTTAGTTTCAGAAGAATGGTTGAAATAGAGCATGTTCTAGAAAGCCAATAACATTTACCTAATAATATGTCAGCTGCTTGATTGGATTCATCCCCAGTATTCTCAACTTCAGTAACTTGAGTAGATGTTTCTTGAGGAGGGGAATTCTCCTGATTTTTCCCAGTTACTATGATTGAAGGCTTTGGAATTTATCTCAACATGGGGTCCTTAGTATGTTTTTCTCCAGATTCATCAGAGGAAGGATAGAGTGGAATTTATGATTATTGAAGGGATTTTACAACATTTTCTACTAACAAAGTTTCCTAAGTACATCTTTAATGTGAATTATCAAGTAAAAAAATATATTTATATATGGAAAATACTATAATGAGAACTTAAATCCTTGAAATTCATCATGAATGTCCCCATACTCTTTGATGGAACATGGAATATCAATGTTGGGGCGTCAATCATTTTAGTGTATGCGGCTTGGAATGATATAGAATCCTCACTATTTAAGGTATCCATTAACTATTGGTGGAAGCCCAAATTGGATCCACTGACATTTTTTTCTGTCATTTATTCAACTATTAAAACATCATCAGATCTTGTCAGGTTAGGATCAACATCGGTATCTACTTCAGATTTCCCAGGATCTTCATTCATTCCTTCTGGAGAAATATGAATATCATCATTGATTATTGAAGGATCCATTGGCAAGGTAAATTGATCTGAGATATGTTGAAAAGAAGAATATTAGAAAAGTATTTAATATTTAAGAGAAATTTATTTGACATTACCATGACATTTCTCTCTCTCAAAAGAACAAGGAGCAGATATAACTGCACCTTTTGATGTCTTATCCATCAAAGTAACAGATTCCTCATCATGAACCTATATTTCTATTGGGGTTTCCTTATCTGGTTTTGAGGGATCAACTATTAATCCTTTAAGAGAGGAGAGAGATTCATATCCTGTAAGAGGATAAGTGTGATTACAAAAGAGTTTCAAAAAATTCATAATTCCAGAGGACAATATAAACACTTACATATTAGATGAACACTTCAGACCAATCTCATTTATCTCTTTCATTTATTTTCATAATATTGAGGATAATTTGAGACACTCCTCTTTTTAGGAGAAACATGAGATAATGGCTGAGGATTTTCTATTTCCATTACCCTAGTCATGATTCTCGCTCTTGGAGAAAGTTCTAGAGACCTCAGAGAATCATTTAATGTATTGATGGAAGAATATGTAGGTCCATACCTTGGTGACCCAAGAACCTGTCCTGAGGTACCATCCCTAAATTCAGGTTGCAAAATTCAATATCATCAAGATTAATGTTGGTGAATGAAAAAAAATAATTGAGACAAAAGAAAAGGAAAATATGTTATCAGTATTAATATAAATGTCCCATTCCTTCTTAGGGTTAATAATTACCCCTTCACATATCCCTATCTCCAACATATCAGATACTCATTTAGAGTCTTTGATTTGTTCATAAATTGTATTTGTTAAGGTCTCCAGTTCTACAATATACTCTTGTACTTCATCCAAATTATTATACAAATGATAATCAGAGGGTGATTTAATGTCACCCACACCTGGTTTCCAAAATCCATGTTGGAGGAATACCCATGCAACCGTAAATTCCTAAGTCAAGGTCTCCCAAAATTGAATGTCTGAAGTCCGCACATAATTCATTCTTAGTATGGTAGGATGTTGAGAAAACTCAACACCCTCTAGTTGGAAAGCCTCTTCAGAACTCTATTCTTCTTCAGAGAGGTCCACATATGGGATTGGAATCTCTTTCTGATGGTGGAGGATAGATCACCTCAGTGCTAGGGGTATTGTTTCCCTAGACCTTGTCTTTTTGGTATACCATCAGCGAAGATGTTTTGAAGGTTATGAAACTTCTGAATCCTCTAAATCATCTTTGGATTTGGACTTCTTACCATTATTTCTATGCACAAAAGTTATTGTGGCCACAAATTGATATATTCCTTTGGTAAAATCCACCTAAGGGTATGAAGAATCCCAAAATTTGGCATAATCATCTTCTAATATGATTGATGTATCTGATGGAGGTAACATAATTGATAATTTATAGGCCACTAAAGCTATCAAAATTTACAATTGTCTCACTACCATTGGGTGTTTCTCATGTATAATGTGTACGTGAGGAAAAGTGTTTTATTGTTAAAGACATTTTAATTGGTGAGAAAAACTGTATGTAAAATATGTCTCATAGATAATTTCACCATCAATCCTGGTTGATAATACACTATCCCTGAATGCCATCAGATAAGACCTCAACTCATAATTTTCTTCCTTACCATCATAAATAAATTTTTTAGTTGGTGGGTTACCAAAAGGAAAGAAGCTGAATTCTCCTGATGCATTCAATTACCTTAGCACTATATCATGTATCATGTTCTGAGGCTGAATACCAGAAACTTTCTATAAAAATGGGGTGAATCGAACATTGGGGACTCTAACTGAATTCAACACTGAGTATGATGAAAAGTGTGCCACAATCCATCCCCAAAACACCTGGAATATCCCTAAAATTATAAATGGATCCTTTCTATTATATAAATGCATCATGAAATAATAAATTATTTCCATTACAAGAGTTTCTAACCCAATATACTTTCCCTCTACCAATTTAGCTGCAATAACAAAAGTCCCTTGCCTTACACCGCCTTTGGACTCATGGACTTAAAGTGAGTAAATGATTAGCCACATTGAAAGAAAGACGGATAAGCATATATTTGCATCAATATAATATTTCAATTTATAGTCCCAGTTCATATAGTTAACTCTTGGTAATGTAGGCCAATATGTTCCGGAACTACCTCAGTTATCTACAGAAGGAAAAACAACAAAACGTCTTCAGGTAGGACCTTTCTCTATTGTTGGTCCAAAAATGACTTCCATCCACACTCTAACATGAATATATTTCTTGTCTTTGGTAAAGGTATTTACTATTTGTAATAATTAATGAGACAATGGTGGTGTTCGGGTAACATCACCCCATGTTGTTACCAACTGAATAAACTCATCATACATTTCCACAAGAATAGGAACCCCAACTGTTTGATAGATATCCCATAAACTGATTCTAACCTCACCGTGTGTGAAGTGGAAGAAATTTTTTTGTAGACTCTATCATCTCAAAAATTCAGGAATCATATCATTTTTATAAACATAATTTTGTATCATCTAGACAACTTCATAAATATAAACATCTGATAGCACTTTCCTGAATTCTACACAAGTCCGACATACCCAAAATGACCACATCCATTCAGGTTTCACTACTCTAGAACAAAGATCCTAGTATTCCTTCCAACCATTAGACTGATCGGTTTATGAAGCACGAAAGGTTGAATCATAGAAATGGGGCATTGTTTTTACAACAAGATCTTTCATATCAGGAGTACATCCACTATGGTGCAGGATGCATCCAATAGGGATTGTTCCCTCATGAACTGGAATACCCATCGTAGTAATATTCATGCAAGGAAAAATGGAGTACTATTGAAACCAATTATTTGGGAAATATCTCTTAATAGATGGAATGTTTGTATCTTGAAAAATACCATGCTTGTAAAGTGGCATACAGTGACTATAAGGGTATTCACGTTTATATGGAATTAAACCTTTCCATAGTCCTTGAAGAGTACATTCAATTACATCATAAAAGTATGGTTTGATGATTTTCATCATCTCATTTTGATGAGCCTCATCTTCCTCAGTGGCAGTCCTCAAGTGAGCCAGTTTCTGCAAAAGAATTACCAATTCCCCCCTATTAGGTTGAAATCTTGACTTAAGAAAATTCAAATTAAACATAAAGGGATTAAAAAATTTGAAAAATGAAATTCTTTTTATAGGTCCTTCGATGATGTCACTCTCACAGGTGATTTAACAAGGGTACTGTCGAAAATCCTTTGATTAAGTCCTTCTGCATATCTCCATCGCTAAAATGGGTTCACCTTGATAAGATATCAAGAAACCTACAGAATAACAGAATGCGGAAAGGATGGACGTAGAAGAAACACAACAAGAGCGGAAAATATAAGAGACCGGGTGAAGAAAATCACAAAGGGACGGACATATTTATGGACATCATCGACCTAAACAGCATGCCAATACAAAATAGCTATGCAACATACCTACGCGAAATGGCTACGTGGAAAACTTGTACGGCTCAAAAATCCCTCCATAGTCATTTATCCCACAATCTTACCTCATGAATTGACCCTCTTTCTAATTAGATCCAATCATGAGGGGGAGATTTTGTTGACTCTCCTTAGTAAGAGAAAGGACTATCAAGATGTTCCCTAGATATTTCAAAGTCTCAAGAAAAATCTAAAAGAACTAAAAGGAATAACAAGTTGAAGAAGACCTACGCGGAAGACCTAAATGGAATACCTATGCGACTGGGCTACGTGATAGAGCTATGAGCCAGGATAATTTCTACCCACCTACATAGAGGAGATATGTGGGAGGATTGCACGACCAATATACACCACCAAATTTCTTTAAATCATCCCCTACTGGCCTATAAATAGGACCCCTTAGGCTCCTCATTTGAAAACTAAAAAAGTTGAAAGACTTCTTAAAGATCTCATTATGTAGATCTTTCGCCCAGATCCCTAAAATTGTCTTATTTAGCTATCTAAAAACCAGAGAAAATAGATAATTAGATTTGATAATCATGTTTTGAAATTCTTTCATAGTTCGAAGCATGCATAGGCTTGGTTACCCTATGTAAAGAATTTTCTTCAGTCATCGCTAAGGCCTTCACGACACACCTACACGGGGTACCTACACGGTACACCTACATAGGGTACCATTGTTGCAGAATTGCACACATGGCCTACACATCATCTTATAATACCCTCCAAATCCACTCATGATAGGGTATTTTCTTCCTTGGTTCCCTTATCTAAAAGGGAATAATTTGAAGCCGCCACCAAAACCTCATGACTTATCAAAACGTTGGGAAAGGCACATTAGTGTGTCTTCTAATTGAGTTTGTATATTTGTATTCAGAGGTTTCCCACATTTGATTTGAAATGGGGTCAGGATTCATGGAGTGAATATGGGTTTGTATATCTGCAGTCACATGGACCTTTCTCCTTGGAACATTTTTGGGGAGTTCCCGATTTGGAGGATTATGGTTTGGGTTATGTCCTCCCCTTTTCATATCTAAAACCTGGAAGCTCAGGTCTCTAGTAGAGAAGATATGGTTCACACTTGATTTTCCATTCAATCAAATGAGAAATATCCCTCATCACCTAAGATCCTATAGGGTTTCCATCCTGGTGTAAGCTCCTAACATTTCAAGTAATAGGTTACAATCTTGATCCTTTCTACTTCCTTCACCTTCACTCCTTCCTTACATTATACCGTTTTCCAATATAAAGAGAACAAAGGGAACTCTCATTTCCTTTCCCTCTTCCCTGGTCACCCCAATCTCTTCCACTGCCACAACCATAGGCACATCCTCTTCCACCAATGAAGGAGCAAAATTGTTGGTGAATTTGTTGAATCTTTCACATCCTCTTGTTTCTCATATTAATCATCACTCACATGGGCATAGAGATTCGTGATGATCACAACATCCAAAAAATATCCCATAAAATGAACTATGAGAACTCTGACTCCCACCATAATTGATATACATTGGAAGCCTTCATCAATGCCCGAGATCATTGGATATCCTCATTTGGAATCCAACCTCAATTACCTTAATCTGGGCATCCTCTTTATGAGTAAGACTCAAATTAAGCCCCCATAACCTCTTTAACTACAAGAACTATGATTCCCACTATAATTGGGATACGTAGGAAGCCTACCTAAGGCCTGATATCTATCTCATTTCATCCATATATGGGCATCCTCATTAGGAGTAATCCAAAAATTAAACCCCCAAATCCCTAAGGCATCCTTTTCAAGAAGTAAGACACAAATCATTTCTCTCAAAAAACTATATTATCCTATGAGAGTCATCGAACTATGTGGGATTTGATTCCACATCAAAATAGGATATGTAGGAAGACTTTATGAGGTTCAAACCTAACACCAGAAACATAACCCATTCTTCATGGGCCATATCGCCAATAGGGTCTAATATAACATGGAAAACCATATTATTCCCTGGTTCCTTGGGCTGCTTAGGCATAAGTCCCACACCAAACCTTTACTAAGAACATTTTTCTTAGATGTAATTACCACATGACATTAAACTATTTGACAAGGTCATTATCACATGAACTTAAAAGGTATGATGTGTCTCATTAAGAGACATCGAACTATGAGGGTTCTTATTTCTTTCACAAGGATATGTAGGTATCCCATTTATGGGTACGATCCCTACATCAAAACAAAATTTAGTCTCCTTGGATGATGATAAAGTTCAGAGTTCCCTACTGAGTGGAAGAAAAACTAGTATCATTATAACAATGGTTAAAAGAATATCTAAATAATATATGAGAGGAAACCATTGATGGAGAACCTCAAATACATACAGATGACTACATTAATAATGATCCTTGACTATATACGGATGATTCTAAATTTCACACGTGCTAATAACTGATTGAAAATTCCAAGGTAAACCTATATTATACTTGTTTGATTAATAATGATTCATAAAAATATCTCAAATTTATAAGAGAGTCTCTAAGTAGACAACAATTCCTCCCAAAATGGTGTGATGAGTCCGACCTACCATCCTCTCGATGAATTCATGTTCTTAAGTATCATAATTTCAGACTCATAGAATGCCTTCCTTTGGAAAGCATGTCCCTTTTAGATAAAGAACTGTTGGATGTTTCCATTTCCATAAATAAATCCAATGGAAACTACTTGGAAGTAGTGATTCCTAACAAGAACATACGTTCCAAGGAACTTCGAAATAATCATGGATAATAATAACTGAATTCTCAAGGAAGGAAAAATTAATATTGGACGTCATGATTTTTTACATCATGATATCCATACCATCAATGCATTTTTTCAAGACAATTTAATCTATGTATATTTATACACCAAAAATACATTTAATTCTTTCATACTTATTATTCTCAAGATATTTATCAATGCATCGAGGGGCTATATATATCTTATCCCCCCAATCACTACATTTAAAATTCATTCATTATATATTGAATGGTCAATTAAATTCATAAACAATATGACTTATCATTAAATATATATATTAAATAAAAAGTAAAGAATATGAATATTTCCCAAGTAAATCAAATAACTTTCAAAGTACAATATCATATGTAAAATTGGTATACAATTTAAGAAACGATCATATCCATGATACAATGAATATGAATATTTAATAGAAATTTATTTTCCAATGATCACAAGAAAGTGAGTGTTTCAATATAAATTTAACAACTAAAAATTAATAAGAGATAAAAGATAAGCATCAATTCAAAAGAAATATATATTTTTTAAGAAATTAAAGTATTTTGTAGGATAAAATAAAACAGAAGTAAAAAATTTCAAACAATTTTTTATTAAATAGTATTATTTTCATAATAATATAAAACTTGTATAAGTAGTTAAATTTCATAAAATAGTTATGCTAGGAGGGAAATCCATTAACTTCATATACACTAAAAGTATTCAATTTTACTTTTTGTTAAGAAAGTTGAAAATAGAACTTTAAGAAAAATTTTGAAATATTCATTTAAAACTTTTAAAAATTTAAGTATAAGTTAAAATGTTTTTTATAAATAATTTTAGCACTAAAAAGTAATTTTGATAAATAATTTTGAAAAATATATAAATTGTAGAAATATATATCCTTTTAAAAGAGAAATAAAATTAGTTGATATTTGAAAAACTTCTTCACTTTATCTATGTGACAAAGAGAGGAAAATTTGGAATAAAATATAGAAACTAATTAAATGCCAAGGAAAAAAAACTAGATATATTTTATTATGGTTGGATTATTTGATTCCTTAAACTCAAATTAAGGAAATCCCAAAAAAATGAGATTATAGAATAAATACTTATCGATTTGGTAACGTTTAAATTTTAACCAATTGAAGTAATAAATTTTAATTGAAACATAAATCATATTGAATAAATAGGCCTTAATTTTAAATATATAAAATGGGTATTATTTACAACAAATAGATTTAAAAAGATTTATAATATCAAACATGTCTAAAAGGAATAGAAATTGAGATGAAATATGTTATAAAGATCATACCATTGAAAGGAGAATTAATCAATGAATTTATTATGTGTATAAAATGTAAATCCACATAAAAAATTGAAAATAAAACATAAAATAATAAAAATTAATTACATATATAATCATAGAATATCAAAGACGATGAAAAAAAATATAACACAATAAAAAGAAATAGAGTTATGAAACCCCTTACCTTAGGTCCGACTCATCACATACGTTATTTATATTATTGAATAATAAACATATGTTAATTATTTAATTTATTAAGAAATATTTTATTTTTTATTATTACTTTTATTTTTTTAATACAATTTTATATTTAATTACTTTATCCATTAAGTTCATGTCAAGCATTTTGATTATATTTAGTTCATATGTCCAAAATGACTTCAATAAATTTAATATGAAAAAAGTGGTAATTGTTCCATCTTATTCAGAATAATAATCATGAAATTTTTATAATTTTTATACATAAATTATAAATTTTAATCCAACCATGATATAAAGTTATGAAAAATCAACTGCATTACAATCATGAAGATGATAAACTGTATGTATGCATGAGTAACATTTCCATTTTTCAACGATCATGATGGAAATATAATTTGTATAATTTTATCATTAAATATTGATAATTAAAAATAAATATCATATTAATTTATAAAATATACTTATATACAATATTCATATGAAAGGATTATGAAAAACTAATCACATTGCTTTGTGGGGGTGGAAATCTAAATGGCCACACAAAAGATGTTATCATTTTTAATTGAATGGAAATGTAAGAAATTATATGATATATTAAATTTAAATAATTATACATATTTAAGGAATATTATATATATAGTAAATCCATAATTAAAATTGGACATGAGTGGGGGTTATGGAAAATGAATCACATATGCTTGTGAGGTGATAGTCCCTTATACACATGAATGATAGTTTTCTTTCACATTTGATAGAAGAGGAGATGAATATAATGCATTCCATTAATATAGATAAATATCATTACATGGGAGATACTTATTTTATTAAATCATCACGGTTGAATAATATTTAAAGGATTTAAAGAATAAAATAAAACAGAAATGCTTGATTAAGAACGATACATATTCTTCAGACAACCTCATTAGTTTTACACAAAAACCCTTTCTAGGTAGGTTTTATAGTAAAAAAATTCCTCTAAGACATGGTTATGGATGAAATGAATTATTTTTCCTATAACTGGATGAACCAAAAATCTTTTTTATCTGTGGATAAAATAGGATAGATGGTACTCTTTTATAAGTGAGGTGATGGCATCTTTTGGGATTTTTAAGGTATTAAATTAATATAAATTATTTATTATATAAAAATTGATTTAAAATGATATATTAATAATATATGATGATTATGGGTCTAAAACATATAATAAAATAGAAATTGGAGATTTTTAGATTAATGTTTACTCATATATTTTTGTTTTACCCCACGTTAACCCATTTTAACGTTTTTCTTGATAACAATGTGTTTAATCTCTAAGGGTCTACATAGTTACTATAAAAATAAAATTGACTAATAAATAGATCATGATTTATATTTACAACAATATCAAAATCAATTGCCTGAATATAATTTTTTTATTAATTTTGAATCATTTAATAAAATATTATTTTTCATATAATATCATTTATGTCATTATCGAAACTGTTTAATTACTTTGAATTTAATAACATCAATAAAAAAGGTAATTAGAATAAAATTAATTAAAACATACCTAAGTTTTTATATTGGTCAATAAAATTAATAGATAACTATAAATCAATAAAAATATATTATTTTAACATTATTAAAATCATTTTTTATGTTTCTATTAATCAAATATATATTGTGTCAATCTTACATACACATTAAAGGAAATGAATTCATCCCAAAAAATTAAAAGTTAATTACCATGAAAAAATAATTTTTATTTAATATAATTATTTATAATTGATCAAAGGTTTTATTTACCCTTGTCACAAAATATTATAGAAAATAAAACTCAGAAAGTGAAATTTTTTACCTTTCTTTATATAAAATAATACAAAGGTCAAAATTATGGAAACATGGAATACAATGGTCATATATTTAAAATTTGGATGTTTATTAACTAAATATAATTATATAATAAAATTAAGTAAAGTGTTATTGTCATTTTTTAGTTCTTATCGTATTATTGTCCTTAATTACCCGATTTACCCTTACCGTGATGATAATTATTTACTATAGTTACTATGCCAATGACTAGAATTAAAATATCCATATTTTAAAAAATAAAAAATTATGATTCAAAATATGGAAATCAATTTTCAAGATTCATTTCACATAATTTTCATAATTTAATTTAAAATTAAACTCTCAAAGAGCTACGAAAATTGGTTTTTTAGGAAAATACCTTTTCAAGAAAAATACGATTTTAAATTATCTGTATGACAAATAATATTGATTATATGAATTTAAATTCATATATAAAGATATAATTTATATTTTTTATTTAAATCACTCATAATTAGAATTTATTTTTTTAATTAAATTATAAAAGACATTATTCACTTAAAAACAGTTTTTAGAAAAATGTGTTTTAAGCATAAAAATAGATTTATAATAAAATTATGAAAATTAATGATTAAAATGAAATTTATTAGATAATTATAAATAAAATGGATCAAATTTTAATTTAATACAAAATCTAAAATATAATCTATATTTAAATTACATTATCTAATAAAAATAAATTTTTATTTTCAGAAAATAATATTTTTTATCTATTCACTAAAAACCAGTATATTTAAAAGAATATGAAAATTTCACTCTAATATATTTTTTATATTATTCTTTAAAAAATGATATCCTTTTCATAAATTTCTCTTAAAAAAAATGGTATAAATTAATTATATTATTTATGTATGAAAAGAAATAAGAACCATTTTTGAAGAAAACGTATCTTTTAAGCATAAAATGAACTTACTAAAATTATGTTCTAATTTATTAAGAATGAATCAAAACATTTTTTTTAATTAGGACCCTTATATATATATATATTAAATAATTTATATTAAAATATTTTTACTCTTGGGGGTATAATTACATTAAACACACAGACACCACACACACAGGATGGAAAGGCAGGCTATAGCCCCCAAGGGAAAGCCCACCCATCAAGCCTTATTTATTATAAACATAACCCAAAGGACAAGTGGGAATGAAGCCCATTACATGGCCCAAATTTCCAAAATTTTTCATAATTTCCCAGTGCAGCGTTATGCCTTCATCATGCATGCGTCACTGCCTGCCTTCATCAAGCCTGCGTCAACACCTGTCTGCGTCATAACTGAGAATATATTTAATAATGTAGTTAATAATATTTATAACCACTAATTTAATGACAATGTTATAATGATCATATTTAAATAATTTATTTTTTGGTTGGTTTATGCTCGGTGTTGCGTATCATATACATTATCCTACATATTATTCTTCCTTTAAAATATCAATATATTACACTTTTATTTTTTATATCACATTATAATAGAGATATATAATATAATATAAATTATTCAGAGGACTTAGGATATAATTTCTACAGATATATCATCCTTAAAACAAGGGAAACATATCTCTTTCCTCTGAATAAGATTATTTGTAATATTGAGTTTTTCTCTAATTATTTGGTCCAAGAGCTTACTATTATTTAGTATCAAGACCGAAATTATATTTTTTTTCTATTGGATGTTTATTATTATCCTTTCATTGATATAATATCATAGGTTAATATGAAATGTGTTTTCCAAACTCCAGATAATTTTTTCACTAAGTGGAGGAAACCAATATATCAATAAAATCACGTTAAATTTATCTGAAGGAAGGATAAAAAGATTTCCATAAGGAACATTCCAATACTCATAAAATTTTAATATAATATTATTACCAAAAATAATATTTCTATGACAATAAATTCATCTATATAGTGATTTGATAATTTACTTGGATAATTCCCAAGTTTCCCACACAAAATTCATTGATTTATTAAGGGTACACTAGGATGGGTTTTATTTTATTTAATCAGGTCAACCCAAGTCTTTATTTTCCTATGATAGTTTTATGCATAATGATCCCCTATTCCACAAGTAAATAATCTTCCAATCCCCCTTGAGGAAATCTTCATGGTACTTCTTTCAATATTTTAACATATAGAAAACTTTACATTCTTTCCTTCATAATATTTATCAGTTGATCTTTTATAGGACTCCATATTTTTTTATTTGGTTTGTTTAATACTTAGAATATGTTTATATAGTTAATCATATTTCTTGATAGATGGTATGTCAAAATCAAATGTTATCACACTCAAGATTCCATTTTTACGGGTTTTTCATTGTGGTAATCTCTACATTATCACTCACACATGTGGTTTATTCTAGTTATAATAATTACTAAAACCAAAAGGGCTGATATGAGTGAAAAAAAATAAAAATATGAGGGAATTATCATAACCATGAAATAAATTTTAACATCAAAACACCTTATTGTTATATATTATTACACTAGCCTATAGTTGCATCATTTTGACATATATCGATCTTATTTTAACCTAGGCTACATTAAGTTAGGTTATCTTATACTTCTCAACAGACTCTATTAATGTAACCAAGAAATAAAGTCTTCACAGTGGTTTGTAAAGAGAATGTGATCATCCAAATCATATTCTCTAGTAATGTCTTGTTAGGTGTTAATTCTTAGGCCCACTGATCATACATCTAGGTGATGACTGAGTTAATACTCAACCAACACCTTTCATGGTGATTTCCTCTAGGTACATCATTTCCACAACCGCATCTAGCTATAGTACCTAGAAAATTGTCTTTTTATAGGAAATCCACATACTCAAATATTTACCAATATTTTAGGATACCATCATATTCATAGACTCGTCTTTAGGGTTCTCAACATGGGTCTCTCATACTAATACTTATAATAACTAAAATAAACTTAATAAATAACCAAACCCATCTCAAATAATATATCACCCCCATTTTTAGGTACTTGACCCTTAATTTATGTAATTTATGTATATATAATGTTTTTGTTAAGTTTTAGGAGTTTAAGTGGTGTTTTGGAATACTTTTTAGGGGTTTTAGAGGTTCATGATTTTATAATGATTAGTAGAAACCAAGTAATAACCTCTAAAAAACCATACAACTCAAATAGTGGGAATTGGGTAGGCACATAGTTTGAAAAAACTATGTGGTTACCTAGGATAAAACATGGAATACTAAACAGAGAGGAATAACATGGTCAGTTCATAATTTTTTTAACCATGAGATTCAACTATGTGAGGTGGGTTTGGAGGCATCGTCTAGTGCATGGTTAGCACACGATTTTCCAAACCACACACCCTAACAATGCACCATGAAAAATTAGGTCCAAAATTTATGGATCTCACTCACTTTAACTCTTAAATAACTCCCCCCCTAAATAGGTAATATCTTGAAATCCTCCCTCTCTCAAGGATATAAAGACCATTCCTTTTGACCCGGGAGTGATTCTTAGGTGATTCTAAGTGCGTTGGAGGAATAAATTCATCGGTAAGTTCACGTTCTTCAATGTTTCCTTTATATCTGTTCTTCTTATTCACTCACTTGGAATCATGGATTTTATCCATTAACGATAAATCCTTGTTTTTTCTTGATGTCCATCATGATGATATATGTTTTTTGGTTGAAGGTAATAATATTTAAGGTTTAATCTTGAGTATCTGAGGAATATTTTTTATGTTTTGTTCCATTGTTTGTTTTTTCCAAAGTTTGAGAGGTAGGTGGATTTAATATCTACTACTATTTTTTAGAACCTAATGGATTAGTTTCAAATTGATTAAATATATTGAATTAAATTACAAAATTTATGTTTGTTTATTGTTGGAAAACCTCTTTAGTAGTGTTTTTTTTGAAAAGTACTTTTTCTTCATGTTTTAAAAATGATGATTGTAAAATATAGTTTGGATTTGATTCATAGAAAAATGTTAGTATAAATATTTTCAATAAGAGAATTATTTGATCAAAATATCTTGGCATGTTTTTTTTGGAATACATGGTTGGTGTGTGCTCATGTGAATTTAGGATGGATAAGGGAATGGATTTTCTCCTTATCAAAATGGTATATATAATGGATTGAAGTTTCACCCATCAAAATGGTTCATTAAGTGACGACTTATTGAGAGGATGAATCAGAACTCATGAGTATAGGGAGGTCCATGGTTTTTAGGAATGTGTGGATGTGTGGAAATGGAATGGGTATTCTAAATTGAAATATTAAATATTTTAAAGAATTATTTGGTTTGTTTTATAGAAAAAATATTTAATTTATAAAATTGTTTTTTATTTGATATAAATTATTTAAATTGTTCTAATATATTTTATATAAACTTTTAAACATGTTCTATCTTAGTATCATGAGTTGGTAAGTCATTAGTTAAATAATACTATGTTTTTTAGTAACCCCCTTCTCGATAACTTTGGTGTGTTTTCACTTGTTATATATCGATACAAAGGTAAAGGAAATGTATTCCAATAATTTAGTGATACATCATGATAATATTGAAATGTTTTATTGTGTTTGAGATTGGAGCTTATAGGGAGTTTATTTTTGGATGTCTATGTTTCCTTTGTGTTTTTAGTCATTTTTATCTTTGAGTTTTGTTGGTTTCTGTTTCTTCTTGTACTCTAATATTGTAGTTGTTTTGTTTCAGCTATATTTTTGAACTCATGAATCACATAGAGTGTTGATTGTCTTAGTTATCATGGTTCAGTTGTATTATTTTCAAAATTAAAAATTATCCCCCAATTTCCTATGAATACCTTTGAATTTATTTCCAGCCTTTGGTGTCTTGGGGATTTTATCTGTGGCCTAGTAACTTCCCACCACATTCTCATGCCAATGGGTGAGGGGCAGGATGTTACAAATGGTATTAGTTTTTCTGGGCCTAGTGTTTAAAATAATTCTAGTTTAGTCCTTGATTTGGATTGGTAACAATGAGATAGTGTAATTAAAACACGATATATAGAGAATAAAGAGACATAACTAACCTATTTACACTGAACATTATTTTACTATGGATTTTGGGTACATTAATTTTTTGAGACAATTCCAGGAGTTATAACCTCAACGTCAAGAGTTTATCCAATGAGAAGAGCATGTTATTCATTGATGGTAATGTCTTACTAATAGTATTTCATAATTAATTTTTAGTAAATGATTTATGACTTGGTAAAAATGGTTCAATTTTTGAAAATAATTGAAAATGATTTGATTTTAAAAATCATGGTGGAATTTTAAAAAATTGCTTGAAATTGGGAATTGTTGAATTTTTTAATGCCTTGTTATTATATGTGTGATGTGATAAATCTGAAATTTAAAAGCCTTAAGTTTCTAGAGAGTGATATTATATAAAATTTTATTTTGGTTATAGAAAATGGCATCGAGTGTGCATCATTGGAATCAGTTGGAAGAGGTCGTTGAGAATGTGGTTTCACCTGAGCCACAGGTGGACCAATTGTTGGTCCAAAGAATCATTAATTATTTTAAAACTATTTGTTTGAGATTAAAATAAGATACAATTTCTACCTTATCTATCCTCTATATTATTTATTTTATAGAGAAGATGAATAGAGAGATAATGGAGGATGAATATACAGTTGGAAATACTAGTGTAGGAAGTATTGTGGTCTTTATGAGAACATGTGGGAACTCTAACACTAAGAGGAAGAGGAAAAGGGACAAATATTCTCATGGAGGGGTAACACCTCATACTCAAACCACATTATCAATTAACTTTCCACCAAGACCCAAAAGTAGTAGGGGATGTTTCCAATGTGGTTCCTTAGATCATATCAAGAGAGATTGAATGAAACTACCTAAAGCATTTCATAACCTCAAAAATATGGGAAATCTTCAAATAAATTTCACATTTCTCCAAGTTTAGGTTTTAGGTACAAATATAATGATTATTAGGCATTATATTCTCCAACATGATGAGTAAATTAGAATAAATCTCATTAACTAAATCGAGAAATCCATGATGATTCTCGGAATACCAAGACTCTTGAACTATTGAAATCTCAATAGTGTAATAAGGAACAAAATATAGTGAGTAAGAAATTATATAGAGCTAATAAAATGGTCTTGGATGATAAATCAAGTCCTTTAATGATTATAGGTTCAATTATATTGAATTCAACCCTTACAAAATATTTTTTTGATTTGGGTGAATCCAATTTGTTTATTGATTATCGTGCTATTGATCTTATAGGTTTTAATATTGAGACTATTTCTTATGTGTTTAAAAATAAAACGCCTCTTGAACAAAAAGAATTTAGATCCTTTATGTGAAAAGAATGTTCTATAACTATATATGGGGATAATCTAATTTGGGTTTTCTCTATGATCAAGATAGATGTATATGACTTAATACATGGTATAGAATTCTTGATAATGTTCAAAGATCCCATCTACTATTATAAACAAAGGGTTAGTTTTATAACTAATTATTACATTGAGAATATCTTTAGAGGAGAACGAAATCTAAAATCAAGTGGAGAAGGATTTTTAGAAATAGCTGTTGGAACTATCTCATACCAGTTTCTAGATTCGACATTTGCATATGCGAATAAGATCAAAAATATTTTTTTTTCAAATACTTGTTGATCAGTTTTCTGATGTTTTTACTGATATCATATTAGGATTTCCACCAATAATATAATTTAATTTTAAAAGTGATATCATACCAGGGATAAATACTATCTCACTTGTAACAACCCGAGCTTCCACGATACGCTTTCATTCAATAATGCAATAGCTTGCATTGTACGCAACTTCGAGTTCTAAAACACCGCGACTAATCAAAGTAGCCATTATGAATAGTAATAACAACTTTTTAAAATTATAGAAATTTTATATTTCAAAATGGACTTCATTTTTGTATTCGTAATATCGAAATTATCCAAAGTTGAATTTTTTGTAATTTTCTGAGAACTTCCAATTTTTTATGAATAGTGAAAATTACTTAAAAAAATAACTTTTTTAATCAAAATAATTTATAGTGATAAATTATACTATTTAGTGGTTTTAAAGTATAATTAGAATATATTTTTACCATTTTATCCAATGGTGGTTATTAGAATTAATTTAACATTGAAATTGGACATAAACAATTGCAAACCTTTTGATATAAATTGTTTCTTAAAAACACGCTATTTGTTGTAACAGCGGGAATTAATTATAAAATTAATTAATGCAACTTATATGTTTGGAATTTTTAAAATAGACATCATTTTTTAATTCGGAATATCAATTATATCTTAGGGTGAAATTTTGGCCTTGTTCTGAAAAACTTCAATTTTTGATGAATAGTGAAACCACTAAGTGGTAGTTAAATAACTGATTTTTGTTTAAATGAAATATTACCACTTCTGTGATTTGATTTTCAAAAATCCGACATACATGTTTGTCATTAAGAAGTAAAATGTGGTTCAATTAGATTAAAATAATTTTTGGTGAATAGTAACTTTTAAGTTCTTAATCGCGATTAGAGGTAATTAGTGTAGTTTAAGGTAAAAATAATGTTTTAATAATATGAGATGAGCTTGACACTTGTCCTACTTCAATTGGATGAGTCATGGAAGACCAAGACAACCCATGGGTCAACTTGGGGACCCCATGGAGCCACTTTGGTTGGAAAATGACATTAATATATATTTATTTAATGTTAAAATTAAATTGACACAAACATGAGTTATTTTACTAAAACAGTTTTTAAGTGGGGTTACACAAGTCCAAAGTTTGACTATAAATATTAATTAGAAAGCTAAAAATATTTCCTATATCATAGTATTTTTTTTTATAATTTTTAGACATTAAATAAATTAAATTATTTATGACATCATTATGATGCAGCGATGACCTCATTATTTAACGATTTAAATAAAATGAGAAGATAATGCAAAATCCAAAGCATACACTTGTCCAAAGCCTATTGGATGAGGATATTTCTAACCCTTATCACCTTATCCTCGAATTATATAAGTGTGGGACCTTTAGAATCCAAAAATCATTGTGAAATAATATAACATTTCAATCTTTCCAAAAGTGCCCCTCCTCTCCACTTATAAAAGGCCCCCAACTCTCCCACCTCATTTACACTTTCAAGCCATTTGGCTCGGCCAAACTCTGCCCAAATACTCTCCCAACTTCCCCCTATTACTCCTAGAAGCCTTACTTTGGGCAGAACTCTTCCCAAGGAAGCCTTTGGCTCAAATGAAAAAGAGTTACCCGATTTTGAGGTAATGTCTTCTCTAATGTTGTTTTGTTTTATTTTTCTCCTCCAACCCCTAAACTCTTTTTATTCATTTCTTTTGTAACAACACCAGTATCCTCAATATACTAGGATGTTGTTATAAGAAGTATTAGAGCTACACTTACACACACCTACATCTAATGGTTAAAGAACATACGGTTTCTGTGGATGGCGAATTTCTGCCTCACGAAATGATGATTGTTCAACACTCATATAACACCTTCAAAGGTGGCCATTAAGATGTCACTATTTTTATATATGATATATAATATGTTTATGTTTTACTTATGCTTCTGTATTTCTCATTTATGGCATACTTTATGATTTCCATTATGGGTAAAACGCGATAATTTCATTTTAAGAAGTGCGGACTACCGCCCCCTCAAAGTGATTTGAATCGTTAATGCCATATGTGGTATGTATAAAGGTTGGATTAAATGGTATTATACACTATAGTATACTGTAATTATATTATAAATTTATATCATTATGATTACGTTCCATTAAATACGAAATAGAAATGAAAGTAGCGTTCATGCGTACGTACGGCTTACCGTCTCCATGAACGGTGCATTTCATTTCTTACCTCTAAATGTTACATGACATTATGAATGAATGTATATACTGGATATATATCATATATATGATATCTAAATCATGAATATAATTCGGGATATAATGGATATATCACCACATGAACAACTTGTAATTATAAGAATGTTATTTCTGACTCAAGTACCTAAGATCGACAAAATGACCGTTATAAACTTAAATAATTACATAATGTTAGTAACATGGTAATAAGGGATATAAAAGGAATAATGAACATGAAAATGTTTCTTAAGTAAATAGGAATTAACTCTATTTTATTATTCAGGAGGTTAAAGAACGGTCGAGTCAGGACAGGACGCAAGGTAAGGGAACTTCGTAACCCAATTTATATTCTTTGGGTTAATCTCCTACTTTAAAATTATGTCATGATATTATTATGTCCTATCTTGTATTTATACTTTCTTTATGTGTACATATAGTGAATACACATAATAGATATATTTTATTTAAAAATTATCTTTTTAAGATATTTCTTCTCAATCTCCATTCATTGAGGCATATTTTGTTTTATACACAACTTTCTTTTATACGGTGTATAAACCCCTTTGACTTTTACGTTTATTCAAAAGGTTTTCTTTTATAATTATGTGATTTTTAAATGATTTAAAATAAGATATATTTCTCTCTAATATAAGAAAATCCAGTGCAAATGTATATGTATTTAACGCAAGCTTAAAAATGTTTTCAGAAAACCTGACTCTCGAGTGTGGTAGTCAGGAAGGGATTGGGCGTGGACCCATCATGGCCTGTAATTAGTCAAGAAGTCTCAGAATTAGTTATTTTGTTTTTAGAAGCTTGCATAATGTTTTCATAAAAACACTGGAGTATATTTGAGCAATTTTAAACATAAGTATCTTCTAAAAAAATTTCATCGGCAGGTCTCATGAGACAAACTAGTGTCTTGGCACGAGGCCTTGACAAAATCTTATTTGTGGTCTTGGAACGAGGCCTTGGCTACGTGGTTATGATAGTATGGAATTATGCATTCCATCATTATGAAAGTGGTTATTGATATTGCATGTGATTATTCGACCAGTAGAATATCCATGTGAATAAGTAAATGGCATTATTTCATTTTACTTTTTCCATATTATGTTGAAGTTCATGTTTAAAAGGATTTTGTTTTAGTTATACATTGCCTTAAATGTTAATGTTTATTTATGAAAGCTTCCGCAATATTGTTATCCTTACTGAGCATCTGAGCTCACCCCTTTCAATGTTTTAATATTTTCCAGGATGTGAAGAAGTATTTTATGAATGACCTGCAGGGATTGTGAGAAGAGGATATGAGTGTGGACTATGGAGACTATGTTATTATAGTTTTTCACTTTGTGATGTAATGTAACATTTATGAATGTATCTAGTGTTTCCAAAGCTACTAAACTAATCGTTCTTTCGAGAATTGATCTTTTGTGATCATGCCAATGTTACGAAGTAACGCACCGGCTCTGGGTAGCTGGGGTCGGGGCGTTACAGTTGGTATCAGAGGCAGTTTAGTACTAACCTTGGAAGCTAGATTTAGATAAAATCTGATTATAGCACATAGCCCAAAGATAGACTTTGAGGATTGGTATAGAAGAACTTCCTAGAATTTTGTTATTTTAGAGATTTTTTGAGTTTTCCGAGCAATACATCCCTGTCTGGATACGAGCAGATAGAGGCGGCTCTGGCATAGATGTACCTAGGGGTAAAACCCGAAAACACCGCTTTGATCTAGACTCGAACGGGAACTGGTGCACGACAACGGGCCTTGCTGCACTCTTGGTTACGACACTCCCGGGGGATATGCTTAGGATAATTCTCATTTTATTTACAAACCACTATGAAGGGTTATGAGTATATACTTCCTCAAAGAAAACATTTTTTATGATTATGGATTATGTCCATAAATAGTTCAATTTATGTTAAGTATTTTACAAGTATGGAATTATGTATTTTGATTCATAAACTAATCATGTTTATGCCATTGTTTATAAATGGCGCCTAGTGGAAGGAATGGAAACTGTATCAATGCACGCACTCCGTGTAGGGATTTCCCTCTTGCTCAAGATAATTATTGTGGATCTGGAGATACAACTGGTGCTGATCAACTTATTACCATACTGGGACAACTTACTCAGGTTATGAATAATAACCTTACTCGTATGGAGCACCCTGATCCGCAACGTGGATGATCAATGCTAGACCGTTTCATGAGGCAACAACCACTAACCTTCAATGGGGGTACAAATCCGTTAGTAGCTGAGCAATGGATAAACTCCTTAGAGAAAATATTCCACGCCTTGGGGAGTAGCGAAAGAGAGAAGGTTATCATGGCAGTTTACCGCCTCACTGGAGATTCCGATCAATGGTTGTCATGGATTCAAAATACAAAGGAAGATGATGACGTATCGAATATGGAATGGAGGGAGTTCAAAGAGATTTTCTTAGAAAAATAATTTCCTCGTGACCATCGAGAAGATATGGAAAGGCAATTTTTGAGTCTGAGACAAAAGGAGGATGAGAATGTCGCAAAGTATGAGGCCAACTTTACAAGGTTGGCGAGGTATGCTACAGATTATATACGTAACCCAAGAGGTAATATTGATCATTTCTTTGATGGGTTAAAAACATTTCTCCGTAGAGCTTTAGTATCACAATCTTTCTCAACATATGAAGATATTGTCTCATGTGCTATCAAGACAGAAAAGGAACTCTCTAAGTCTTATGACAACAAAGTAAAGCAAGAGAAGAAGTGAACGGTGGAACAAGAGACAGATAAAGGGAAAAAGGGAAAGAAGGATTTTCCATTATGTGATAATTGTGGGAAGAATCACCCTGGTACTTGCCTAAAAGGAATGGGAGTTTGTTATAAATGTGGGAAAAAAGGTCACCAGGCGCGTGATTGCAAGGGAAAGAAAGAGGCTATCAATGTTGAATGCTATAATTGTATAGAAATGGGTCATTATGCAAATGAATGTCCTAAGCGTCAGGGAAACTTACCTCAGAAAAGGCCAAGGGATCAAGGACAATCTTATGTTGTTACTACAGTTGAAGCAGAATAACTAATGTATTGGTGCTTTTGGACTCATGGATTATATTTTGGTTATTAGAATAATGTGATATATATATATAAGGATTGTACTACAGTACTTGTTTATTTCAGTAAGGTTTTAATATGATGAAGGTAATTATATTTTTAGTATGTGACAATATTAGAAACTTTACTTTGTTTGGGGAATCTGATAAATTGATTTTGGAATTAAGAGACCTTTTAGAGAAAGTCTGGACAGAGGTATTTTGGATAACTATAAAGGTTGGAGTGGATTAAGTTGATCATTGCATAGTATTGTTTAAGGTTAAAAAATTTATGAAGATTATTTTTGGAATATTATGATACTATAGTTTTAGGAAAAGGACAACCTGCAGGGTGGGGCATAACCCGTCACGTCAGACAAAGCTGCAGGAATCGAACCCACAACCATAGTGCGACAAGCCTTTATTTCCTACCACTAGCCTACAGGAAGTCCCTGGTTATTACAAAATAGTTTTACTAATCTAAATGGTATGTGTTAACATTTGGAACCTTATACAATTAGGATAAATAGAATATTTTTGAGTTCCGTTACCATTTGGAGTAAAAGATGGGTTTGTGGTAAAAATTTATTAACGAATGAAAGTATACATAACAAGTATGTATATTCCCTTACGTTCTTAGTAAATCTCCTAAATAAATTCCTCAACATTATAAAAGGTAACTTAAAACAAAAATGTTGTCGGTTAACTTTTCCAACTGGGGATTCAATGACCTTTTAACCAATCACAAGTTTGTGATTTTCTTGTAGTTAAACTTTCTCCTAATCCTGTTTTCTATAACTCTCCATTAGAACTTGATGGTTTGTTTCTCCTCCATATCCATATTTTCATAGAATCCTAGAATGGGCTATATCGGGTGACCTTTGTACTTATCTTGCTTTCTTTTAATGTTATATATTTATTAACCTTATTTCCGATGTGGGTTTTCCTCAAAGGTATTTTCTCTTTTCAACCTTTTATTTTCAAAGAAAAATTTCAAATTGCGAGGACGCAATTTATTTAAGGAGGGGAGAATGTAACACCCCGAGCTTCCACGATACGCTTCTCATTCAATAATGCAATAGCTTGCATTGTACGCAACTTCGAGTTCTAAAACACCGCGACTAATCAAAGTAGCCGTTATGAATATTAATAACAACTTTTTAAAATTATAGAAATTTTATATTTCAAAATGGACTTCATTTTTGTATTCGTAATATCGAAATTATCCAAAGTTGAATTTTTTGTAATTTTCTGAGAACTTCCAATTTTTTATGAATAGTGAAAATTACTTAAAAAAAATAACTTTTTTAATCAAAATAATTTATAGTGATAAATTATACTATTTATTGGTTTTAAAGTATAATTAGAATATATTTTTACCATTTTATCCAATGGTGGTTATTATAATTAATTTAACATTGAAATTGGACATAAACAATTGCCAATCTTTTGATATAAATTGTTTCTTAAAAACACGCTATTTGTTGTAACAGCGGGAATTAATTATAAAATTAATTAATTCAACTTATATGTTTGGAATTTTTTAAAATATACATCATTTTTAAAATCGGAATATCAATTATATCTTAGGGTGAAATTTTGGCCTAGTTCTGAAAAACTTCAATTTTTGATGAATAGTGAAACCACTAAGTGGTAGTTAAATAACTGATTTTTCGTTTAAATGAAATATTACCACTTCTGTGATTTGATTTTCAAAAATCCGACATACATGTTTGTCATTAAGAAGTAAAATTTGGTTCAATGAGATTAAAATAATTTTTGGTGAATAGTAACTTTTAAGTTCTTAATCGCGATTAGAGGTAATTAGTGTAGTTTAAGGTAAAAATAATGTTTTAATAATATGAGATGAGATTGAAACTTGTACTAATTCAATTGGATGAGTCATGTCAGACCAAGACAACCCATGGGTCAACTTGGGGACCCCATGGAGCCACTTTGGTTGGAAAATGACATTAATATATATTTATTTAATGTTAAAATTAAATTGACACAAACATGAGTTATTTTACTAAACCAGTTTTTAAGTGGGGTTACACAAGTCCAAATTTTGACTATAAATATTAATTAGAAATCTAAAAAGATTTCCTA
Source organism: Viscum album (assembly GCA_963277665.1). NCBI lineage: Eukaryota > Viridiplantae > Streptophyta > Magnoliopsida > Santalales > Viscaceae > Viscum > Viscum album. Next base: position 946,265,848 of record OY728129.1, read on the forward strand.
CATCATAGTATTTTTTTTATAATTTTTAGACATTAAATAAATTAAATTATTTAAGACATCATTATGATGCAGTGATGACCTCATTATTTAACGATTTAAATAAAATGAGAAGATAATGAAAAATCCAAGGCTTAAACTTGTCCAAAGCCTATTGGATGAGGATATTTCTAAACCTTATCACCTTAGCCTAGAATTATATAAGTGTGGGACCTTTAGAATCCGAAAAGCATTGTGAAATAATATAACATTTCAATCTTTCCAAAAGTGCCCCTCCTCTCCACTTATAAAAGGCCCCCACCTCTCCCACCTCATTTACACTTTCAAGCCATTTGGCTCGGCCATCCTCTGCCCAAATACTCTCCCAACTTCCCCCTCTTACTCCTAGAAGCCTTACTTTGGGCAGAAATTTTCCCAAGGAAGCCTTTGGCTCAAATCAAAAAGAGTTACCCGATTTGGAGGTAATGTCTTCTCTAATGTTGTTTTGTTTTATTTTTCTCCTCCAACCCCTAAACTCTTTTTATTCATTTCTTTTGTAACAACACCATTATCCTCAATATACTAGGATGTTGTTATAATAAGTATTAGAGCTACACTTACACACACCTACATCTAATGGTTAAAGAACATACGGTTTCTGTGGATGGCAAATTTCTGCCTCACGAAACGATGATTGTTCAACACTCATATAACACCTTCAAAGGTGGCCATTAAGATGTCACTATTTTTATATATGATATATAATATGTTTATGTTTTACTTATGCTTCTGTATTTCTCATTTATGGCATACTTTATGATTTCCATTATGGGTAAAACGCGATAATTTCATTTTAGGAAGTGCGGACTACCGCCCCCTTAAAGTGATTTGAATCGTTAATGCCATATGTGGTATGTATAAAGGTTGGATTAAATGGTATTATACACTATATTATACTGTAATTATATTATAAATTTATATCATTATTATTCCGTTCCATTAAATACGAAATAGAAATGAAAGTAGCGTTCATGCGTACGTACGGCTTACCGTCTCCATGAACGGTGCATTTCATTTCTTACCTCTAAATGTTAAATGACATTATGAATGAATGTATATACTGGATATATATCATATATATGATATCTACATCATGAATATAATTCGGGATATAATGGATATATCAGCACATGAACAACTTGTAATTATAAGAATGTTATTTCTGACTCAAGTACCTAAGATCGACAAAATGACCGTTATAAACTTAAATAATTACATAATGTTAGTAACATGGTAATAAGGGATATAAAAGGAATAATGAACATGAAAAAGTTTCTTAATTAAATAGGAATTAACTCTAGTTTATTATTCAGGAGGTTAAAGAACGGTCGAGTCAGGACAAGACGCAAGGTAAGGGAATTTCGTAACCCAATTTCTATTCTTTGGGTTAATCTCCTACTTTCAAATTATGTCATGATATTATTATGTCCTATCTTGTATTTATACTTTCTTTATGTGTACATATAGTGAATACACATAATAGATATATTTTATTTAAAAATTATCTTTTTAAGAGATTTCTTCTCAATCTCCATTCATTGAGTCATATTTTGTTTTATACACAACTTTCTTTTATACGGTGTATAAACCACTTTGACTTTTACGTTTATTCAAAAGGTTTTCTTTTATAATTATGTGATTTTCAAATGATTTAAAATAAGATATATTTCTCTCTAATATATGAAAATCCAGTGCAAATGTATAAGTATTTAACGCAAGCTTAAAAATGTTTTCAGAAAACCTGACTCTCAAGTGTGGTAGTCAGGAAGGGATTGGGCGTGGACCCATCATGGCCTGTAATTAGTCGAGAAGTCTCAGAATTAGTTATTTTGTTTTCAGAAGCTTTCATAATGTTTTCATAAAAACACTGGAGTATATTTGAGCAATTTTAAACATAAGTATCTTCTAAAAAAATTTCATCGGAAGGTCTCATGAGACAAAATAGTGTCTTGGCACGAGGCCTTGAAAAAATCTTATTTGTGGTCTTGGCACGAGGCCTTGGCTACGTGGTTATGATAGTATGGCATTATGCATTCCATCATTATGAAAGTGGTTATTTATATTTCATGTGATTATTCGACCAGTAGAATATCCATGTGAATAAGTAAATGGCATTATCTAATTTTACTTTTGCCATATTATGTTGAAGATCATGTTTAAAAGGCTTTTGTTTTAGTTATACATTGCCTTAAATGTTAATGTTTATTTATGAAAGCTTCCGCAATATTGTTATCCTTACTGAGCATCTGAGCTCACCCCTTTCAATGTTTTAATATTTTCCAGGATTTGAAGAAGTATTTTATGAATGACCTGCAGGTATTGTGAGAAGAGGATATGAGTGTGGACTATGGAGACTATGTTATTATAGTTTTTCACTTTGTGATGTAATGTGACATTTATGAATGTATCTAGTGTTTCCAAGGCTACTAAACTAATCGTTCTTTCGAGAATTGATCTTTTGTGATCATGCCAATGTTACGAAGTAACGCACCGGCTCTGGGTAGCTGGGGTCGGGGCGTTACATCACTTATATATTATAGTATGGAACCAAAAAAATTAATGGAATTGAAGGTCTAGATGTAAGAGATGGAAAGAAAAGTGTTTATTTAACCTAGTACATCCCCATGGGAAGAACCAGTTATTTCTATGAAAAATGTGGAAATTAATTTTAGTATTTGTGAAAATTATCATATGACTAACCAAGTTACTATAAATAAGTGTACTCTAGGATAAAAGTTTAACATAATAAATTCTTGGAAATAGTGATGGGAATCTTGCATGATCATCATCTGTATTCCAAAATTTCAAAGATTTATTTTTGTATATAATTAGTTCATTTGTTTGTCCAAATTATCTCTAAAATAGGTGTTTCAATGGATATATAAAATATATAGGCTGTGATCTCATAGAAACCACCAAAGTGTATCTTTGAGATATGTATTTTTATTGGCCTAGATGGTTATTACTAATGTTTTGTTCATTATTTTTCAGGAATAGATTTACCAAAGAGAGATTTAAAAAGGAAAAATGTTCCATTCCAATATAACAATGAGTGTCATAAAGTCTTTCCAAGAGCTCAAAATTCACCTCAAATCATAATTGATCATGACATTTCTAGAACCAGTACAATGATACATCATGTATTATGATACTTATGGATCTGGGTTGGGGTGTGTTCTCATGTAGGGTGATCGTGTTGTTTCTTATGGATCACATCAGTTATGGTTTAATGTGAAGAACTACCCAAAACATGATTTGGAATTAGATGATGTGGTCCATGTTTTGAATACATAGCGCAATTACCTCTTTGTATAGAAATTTATGGTTTTTAAATATCATAAGATCTTGAAACCGATTTCATCACAATAAGATTTGAATCTGAGACAAAGAATATGGATGGAGCATATTCAAATGTTTTACTTAAATTTTATGTATACACTAGGTAAAAACAATTCAGTGGTAGATGCATTAATAAAGAACTTACATAGTCAATTGTTGAACGAGGCTTTAGACCAATGGAAACTGATTTTTGTGATAGACAATATGCACTTGGACTGTGAAGATCAAGGTAGTGTTGAATTTTTATTTGTAGTTTATTTTGACCAGGATTTGGTTGTTATGGTTAAAGAGACATATATATCTGATTCTAAATGTGTTACTAAGAAGTCAAAACTCAATGGTAGGGAGACTATTAATGGATTAAATCTTGATAAAAAATTATTTTTTTAGTTTTATAATTAGATGGTCATACCTATGGAATGTTAGGAACAACTTCTTCATGTTAAAAACCATTAGAGATGGGTTGTTCATACTTGAATACAAAAGATGTATAAAGAACTAAAAGAACAATTTTTTTGGGTTGGCAAGAAAAGGGTAGTGGTTGAGTCTAGTTTAATATGTGTCACCTGTCAAAAGTTTAAGGAAGAGAACTGAAGGCAAGTGGGTATACTAAATTCATTACCAATTCACAAGTTGAAATGGGACCAGATAACTATAGCTTTTTTAACAAGTATACCAATGAAATTTTAAAAACCTAATTCCATATAGTTTATAGTGGATTGGTTCAAAACTATTGCTTATTTCATCCTCATTTATGAATCTAATATGGGGAATACTAGTAAAAAATCTATATTCTAGAAGTGGTAAAAATGCATGGAGTATTATTTTAGAGAATATTAGACTGAGACCCTAGGTTGATGTCTCATTTTTGTAATTCATTATAGAAATCCCTTGGGAATCAATTAACTACAACCACATTGTATTATCCATAAAAAGATGGGAAATATGAAAGTATAATAAAAATGTTTGAATACATGGTTAAGGATTATGTAACGGATGTGTGTGGCTCATGGGAGGAGAAAACACCATTAGTGGAGTTATAACATAACAACCTTTATTAAGACTCAATAAATATGGATCATTTTAAAGCATTATATGGATTTACTTGTCGTTATCCACTTTTTTACATGGAAATAGGTGAGGGTTCATAGGTTAGACAAACCCTTATGATAGAGGTAAAATAGATAATTTAGTTGACCAGGAATAGAATGGGGATGGATCATAGATTTTATTAAGTGTATGTAGGTCATCATTGATGGTAGTTGTCATTCATGTTGAGTGATCATGTCTTCTTGAGAATATATGCAAGGATTTGGAATCATCATTTTGGGAAACATGTAAATTTATCTCCTCGATACATAGTCCCCTATAAGATACATGAAAATATTAATGAGGTGGAACATCAATTGTTTTTTTCCGCCAACATTTAGTTCAGTACATAACGTGTTTCATGTAACTCAATTAAAGAAGTATAAAACAGATGTTAACCATGTGATGGGTTCATGTTGACCAAGATCTAGATGCTACATTGATTCAATTCCTTTCAAATATTTTGGATATGAAAGAAAAATTATTTCATGTGAAAACATCGATCTAGTGCAGGTTTTATAGGAACATGGTCAGATTCATGAAGAAATGTGAGAGAGTGAAAATGAAATGGTCGAGCAATGGCCTAAACTCTTTCTGGAAAATTGTGGTTTTCTAATTTTCAGGGATAGAAAGACTAATGGTGGGGATAATGTAGCACACTCAGTTTCATTAACTTTATTTTTTAATGTATTTTAAGTATATATAATTATTTAGTTTTGTTTCGGGTGGTTTATAGGTGTTTTGCCATACTTTAGAGGGTTTTCAAGAGTTTCACAGTTTGAGAATGGTTTGTATAAACTGTGATAAAACCACCATAAAAACATGAAATTGAATCATTGGGCACTGGGTAGGCACAAGATTTGGCCAAACCATGTGGCTACCTAGAAGAAACCATGAAATACTAGATATATAGGAATAAAAAAGTTAGTGCATGGTTTGTCTAACCATGTGAGAAAACCAAGTGAGGTGGTTTTGGAGGTAGTCTTTAGTGCATGGTTAGGGCATGGTATTCTTAACCATTCACCATAACCATGATCCATGAAAAATTAGATCAAAATTTTTTGGATCTCACTCATTTTACCTCCTAAATATCTCTGTTTCCTTAAACATGTCATATCTATAATTAATCTCCCTCTCAAGGATATGGTGGCATTTTATTTCAATCAAGGATTTATTCTTAGTATAATTTAATTGAGTTGGTGGTATATATTCGTTTGTAAGTGCTCGTTAATCATTTTTTTCATTAGATTTCTTCTTCTTACCTCCCTTGGAATCATGGATTTAGTCTTTTGGGGATAAATTCATGTTGTGTGATGTTATTCATGATGATATATTATTTTCTTCATTGATGGAAATAAGATCTAAGGTATAATCTTGAATATATAAGCTACATTTTTTTATGTCTTATTTAGTTCTTCGTTTTGAATAAATTTGGGAGGTAGGTGGATTAACTCTTTACCCCACTTTTTTAGAACATAATGGAAAAGTTTTAAATTAATTAAATTTATTGAATTTAATTGTGAAATTGATGTGTGATTCATTATGTAAAATCAATTTAGTGATGGTTTTGTGAAATTTTGTAAATATGATGGTTTTATGGAAATTGATTTTGGTTCATGATTTTTAAATAATGATTTTAAAATATAGTTTGGTTTTGATGCATGGAATTTTTTTTGTATAAATGTTTTCCATGAATTAAATGTCTTCATTAAATGGCTTGAAATGGTTTATTTGGAATGGTATTTTTTCATACATGGTTGGGGTGTGTTCATGTGAATTTGGGACGGATAATGGGGTGATGTTATCCCCCATAAAAATTTGATGAATAAGGGTGTGATGTTTCACCCATAAAAGTGGTTTACTAATTTAATACTTGGTGAATAGATGAATCAACACTCATGAGTATAGTTATTTCCATGGTTTTAATGCATGTGTGGATATGTGGATTTGTTGAAATGGAATGAGTATTCCAAACGAAAATGTGAATTTTTTTAAAGACTTGTTTGGTTTGTTTCCTTATATTTTTTTTGGTTTGGAAATCTATTTTTGATTTGATATAAATTGATTTAAATTGGTCTAATATATTTTATGTAAATGTTCTAACATGTTCTATACTAGTGGGATGATTCGGTAAGTCATTGAGGTAATCACATTGAGTTTTATACTCACCCATTTAGGGGGAACTTTGGTTCATTTGAACATGTTATATATTGAGACACAAGTAAATAAAAATTATCCCAGTTATTTAGTTAGGCATCATGATACTATGGGTATGTATTGTTGAGTTTGATCTTGGAGCATGTTGGGATTTGCTATTAGGATTTCTTGGTTTCCTTTTTATTTTGTAGTCTTTGGTATATTTGAGTTTTTTTGTTCTATTTTCTACTTGTACTATGATATTTTAGTTTTTTTTGTTTCAATTTTATTTTGGACTCAGATATCTTATAGAGGGTTTATTGTTATGGTTATCATTGTTCAGTTGTTTTATTTTCAAAAGTGAAAATCATCCCCAATTTTCTATGAAGCCCTTGATTTTTTTTCCAGCCTTTTGTGTCTTGGTGATATCGCGTAAGGACTTGTAATGTCCTACTACCTTCCCAATCCATTAGGTGAGGGGAAGGATGTTACATATAACCACTATAGTGATCCAGGATAGACATGACTTTATTTTAAAATTTTTTATATGGTTAACATTACATATAAAAAATAATCACACAATCCCTAGAACAAAAGGTTTTAGTGTCTTGAGGACTAGAAATATAAACAAATTATTTTACAACCCTCATTAAAATTTCTATATAAACGATCCATACCGAACTCCCTCTTATAATTCTTATATATTATACTCAGGTTCACATACTAGTGAAATGGGAACATAAGAAATGGGTGAGATCAGATAGTCAATATGGGCAAAAAAGAAATAACATTCAAATATCATAAGTGAACATATGATGAGACCATGGATATAATCAAGAAACATAAAAAAATTCATACCCCAAAATGAATAGGTTATAAATAATTGAATATAACATGGTAAAAAAATAAATAAATAAAAATAGTGAAGAAACATGTGTCAATAAACCTGATCCATGAGATATTAACATAGTCATGAAAATAATGATAAATCTTTAAAATGTATTTCAAATTTGTAATAATCAATTTTTAATGGGAACATTAATTTCATGATCAATACCATTAGTGGAAATGCTTATGGGTAACTAAAATGTACTCATGAATACTTATCTTAAGTGATATAATCTTTTAATGAATGAATTATAAGGAAATATAAGACCCCACCCATCATTATCCATACTTATGAGTGACACTTGAAATAAATCACATATCACATTATAATGAAAAAATGTAAATAAAATGGGTTTCATAAAACTTTGAAATGAAAATAAATAAATTTTTATAGAATAAATAACCCATGTAATGAAAATGGGTTTTATATCCTTTTCAAATAAATTCACATAACAAAATCATCAATAATCATAACAAGATAAAACCATGGAAAATAGATGAGTATCCAATGACATCAAAGAACATTCTAGGTAAATAAAATTCAATCAATATAATATTATGGAATGGACCAACGTCCTTCATTTATTATTATTTTGATAACCACCATTTCAAGGGGTGATGTGGAACCCTTACAAGGCCCAAATTCTTAGAGACAATTATATAAACCGTAGGTCTTAGAGGAAATCACCCAGACTGGACAACATGGACATGTTCTTCCCTAGAATATGTCCTGATAACAACACTCCACCTTCAAAGGGATGGTTGGCTAGTTATCCTATGAAAAACTACACATGCCTAGTATTTATGACAATTCCATAACATCTCATTCTTCCAATTCTGTTTAGCTCTTCTCTTGTGAATGTGCCTGCCCTAAATCCTCCATCTAAAGCCTTTTCCCTTGTATTCTGACTGGTACATTTGAAATCATGTGGCCCGAAGTCCTTGGGGTGGCCCAAAGGCGTTAGGGTGGTTCGAAGGCCTTGAGAAACAATTGGACCGATGGCCTTAGGTGGCACAAAATCCTTTTAGGACCTGAGGACCAAACTGGTTGTCCGAAGGCCCAGATGGATGAATAGTTTTGGCTGCAACAGTACTGAACAATACCTAATAGTACCAACTATAATTCTTTTTATAGTATTGTCACAGTACTACTACAATACTTCTACAGTACCCTCAGAAATACTCCTCTACCCAGATTTGATCTTGGGTCTCTTGGATGCACCTACCGAGTCCTCAGCAACCAGGATGAGGCTCATGTTCCTATCAATATAATATAAAATATGGTATTTACACTATGTAGATAAAGGTCATATGGTTAAGATAATAATTTCCCAATCAAATGATGTATATAATTTTGGTGAACACCGTTTAATTAAATGAATCCAACATAGGGTATTAACAATTGAGTGTCATTGAGTGAAAAGTTAGGAGCATACATAGTGAATGATTATGAAATACAAAGGAAGTGATGGATCATTTCTGCACAAGAGAATGACATTACATAGGTCATACATATAAATAAGGTGTATGGTTACATTAGAATAATATCCTTTATCAATCATAATTTATGTCAAAGGATATAGAGTTAGATGGAAACTTTTTTTAAGCATAAATAAAAATAACGTTTCAAATAAGAAAAATCCATGAAACGTTAAAAACATTTTAAATAGAAAAATTTTATAAATAATAGGGAATATTATTTTATTTATAAAACTATCAAATATTAGAAAGGAATCACAGAAAATCATAAATATGGAAGAAATATGTGTTCACATAGAAAATGTTAAAAAGATAGTATTTTTACACTTTGATGAAAATAAACCATATAAAATACATTAAAAATAATTTTATATCTTTTTTGAATAAGATAAAGTAGTATAAAATGACCTCAATCAATTATTAAGGTATAATAATGATATTTTCAAAATAATTAAATGAATCTAGACATGGGAAAATAGGTTCTTGATAAAAAATATTATACATGGTTAGCTATACTTACAAGAAACACTTCAGGTTGTAGCATCCCAAATTTTGGACCAATATAGAATTCCAAAAGAATTTGAATTTTATGGCCTACTAGATCGGTTTTTCTTTAAACATAGTATGAAAATGTAATTTAAATATTTTCAACACTTATATGTGTTGTTTTTATATTTGGTTAAAGTCTTGAGAGGTGTCCCGAGAGTTCATATGAGTTTTGTGAATGTTGGGTCTTGAAAACACAATATCGGGAGGAAGGTGTTTGGATGCACACATTGACAAAAATCGTGTGACCCAGAAGGTGAAACTATATGGATGATCTAGTGGAGATAAAGGTTTATAATTGTTTTTTATAACCCTGAAAGAGGATCTGCATAGTGTTGTGATGAATTTATGGTTCTTGATAGAGGAGAAACACATGGTTTTCACATAGTTCCTAAAACTGTACACATGAACCATGTGAGTCCCCTTCTTGGAAAGTGGATGAAGCACAATTGGAGTTTGATTTATAAAACCAAGTGAAAAAACGATGCACCTAATTTAATGTGGTAAAATTACCCCTCCCCCCTCTAACCTTATATTTTCTTCTCCCTAATTTTTCTTCTCCTCCTCTGCATATAGCATTCCACCCAGGGATCCTCCTCCGCCCCTCATTTCATGGAGAGATATTCATCATCTTGACTTGGTTTTTGAGTGACTTTAGGTGTGTTTGATATCCATCAGTAATTCAACAACTCCAATTTCCACCCTTATTTTTTTGTATCCTCATATCATACTCTATCTTTGTGTGTTCTAATTCACCCGATTTTCAAGGTGTATGTTCGTTTCTTTATTTTCTATCAAATCATCTTGTTTCAAGACTCGATATTCGATGAGTGAATATTATTTTGTTCAAGGTAGGTGGTATATATATTTTACCTAATTTTTTGTTAACTTATAATATACAATGTTGTTCCACATGTCAGTAACTCTATATGACACCTCTTTAATGTGGAATTTAATGTGTAAAGTCTAATTACCCAATTATAGTATCCCTTTTATATTAATTGTTCACTGTTTATGGTATTGGAACACAATTTTTAAAAACCCCTTAAGGGTTCATTATTTGAATTCCTTTAATTAATAAATGATTTTATAATAAAACCACCTCTAGAGTTACACTGTATTATAAAATATAAATGGGTGTATTAAATATAGAGTGTAGGGATGTGACACTCCTCTATACTATTTCACTAGTTACCAAACCATCTCTTAACGGGTTTCTGGCTACTTACATATCGAAATAATATATTGAATTATAGTAGCATGCATTTTATCATGGCCTATCTTATATCTTTTACATATAGGGTGGTTATTAAATATGAAAATTTCACTTAGCCCATAATAATTTTAGTGGAACTTGACCCCTCTTGGTAAGTGAATTGATTTTAGGCATGGACTTACCCATGGAATTATCTTGTATTATTAAATCAAATTTTAATAAATGACATGATAAATTACATGGACCTTTTTTTCGTAAATTGAAATGGTAAATAGGAGTGGCCCTATTAAAGTATACTTGAATTATGATGATGCATGCTCATGGACATGTCATTTATCTTAATTTTAATTAAATGATTAAATTAATTATATTACGCCTTGTGTAAAACTATGGATCCTCTAAATGGAATGAATTGGATGTGATCATAGGATGTTAGAGAGTATAAGTACCTTGGGAGATACTTGGGTCTCATTTTTATGGAATAAAAAGGATGGGATCATAAGTTACTTGATTACTATTACCCTGATAGTGATACATAGATTATTTATAGGATGCCTTAGATGGGATCATGAGTGATGGTTATTTACCCATGAGTGATACTGGTTCACTAGGGGAGTTACCTTGGATGGGCTCGGTGAAAATATCTTTATGCGATGACAGGAGAGATACTCGATTCCCTATGTGAGATACCAAGGACAAGCTCAGAGGGTCATGTTTTACACCACAACAAGAGTGATATTTGTGATGCCTTTATGGATTTCCATAGATGGAATCTTACATTCTTGGGTATTTGTTGTGCTCTCAGTGTGATACTTGGGTTCCTCTATAAGGATCACCTTGGATAGGTCCATAAATCCAATTATTTAAATTATAGAGTTTATTTTTATATAATACTATAAATCCCAATTTATTAAACTTAATGAAATGTTCCCCCAACCAAATAATATTATTTGGTTTCGTCGCCATTTGTTTGCAGTCTTTATGATGGACCAGTAATGTTCCCATTCACAAACACTTAGAAAATTACATATATATGTGTATATATATAATATATATATATACATATATACATATACAGGTTGATCCTATTTCAGAGATATTTTTTCTTAGGACAAAGAAGGTATGGTTAGCCAGGTGTCCTTGAGGAACTTGAGCCAATTTGTTTAATTTTGTTAATTCATGGATTATCTATCATATATATACACTTTTTATTTTATATTAATATATTTTATTATTCTCTAGAAACTATTGGTGGTGAACTATTGAGTATATATCACAGTTTTCTTGAGAATCCATTGCACTGGGGTACCCGGGAAGACCACATGTTTGTAGGATTAGGTCCAATAGATTGTGATTGTACATGGGAGTTAAGAGCATGGAACTAAGCTAGAGATTAGGATTCTCATAGAGACAACCCTTGGAGTTTTTTTTCATTTTTTATCCATGTATTTCCTACTATACATTTTATTCTCATAAAATTTCACATCATATGGGAATGCATGAATTGTTATATAGTTGGAATTGGATATGTTTATTATTTTATTACAATTATCTTCCACTACTCTGTCTTTTATTTATAATTCTTTTAATATTGGTTGACTTATTTATTATCAATTCAATCGCCATGATAATATAATCATGAAGTTATAGTCTCCACACCATGCCATAATTAGAACCTTGTTGCTAGTCATTAGCCTTTGGTGTATGGGGATGTTCACTTAAGGCCATGTGGATACCAATCTAGATATGGGATTAATAGTCAGTCGGGTTAGGATGTTATAAAAAAGTATAAAAAGCATTTTGTTTCCATTTGTCTTATTATTTTCGGCTGGGAGACAGAAGACTAGGAATGTTTCATCACTAGGTAAACATTTGTGTCTAGGAGTGATAGACTAATGCATGGGGGAAAGTCCAAGTTTCCAAGGATAGGATTATTTTTCTTCATATTCATTATTATAGTTTATTATGACTTCACCTCATGTTATTGGTATAATTTTCAGCGATTATTGATTTATGAGATTGTAGTATTTTTCCTTGGCCCAATATAGTAATGTTATATCATTACACACATCATTATAGGAACATAGACATTCACATTCCATGATATTCCATGCCATGTAGATTTTATTTCTTGGATATTTTGGAGTAATTCACGTGACTGGGGTGTTTATTAGAATGCTAGTGAGATAACATATTAGATATTTTAGTAACATTCTTAGTTTTACACCTACTTATGTATTTTTTTTATAATTATCCTATATTCAATGTTGCATATTTTTCATGTTTATATATATACATTGTTTGGGTGTTTCTTGCTTGAGCAACATATTTTAATACATATTTTCTTTAATTATGTGATTATTTATAATGTTTTCTTATAATTACTACTTGTGGTAGTATGATTATTTATAATTTGAATATAAATTTGTTTATTAAAGAGTTAAAATCAACCTAAATGGTGTTTTCCCACATAGATCAATGGTGGCACCTTAACTAACAAATCCTGATATGTTTACGTCAAGGAACAATGGTTAGATGGGAGGAAACACAAATATTGTGATTAAATGGGAAAGAATTTTCAATGTATAATGTGTATGGGAAATTTATATATTATAAAATGGTAACCCATATAATAAAACCGTCATATATGAGTTTAAAAATCCTTGATACCATTGTATAAATTTTAAAGCTATTAAATTTTGACTTAAAATAAAATGGTTTCCTTAATAATGGATTATATCACTCTCTCTTGGGAATGAAAACCCATATGATTAAATTTATAAATTATCAACTCAATCCAAGTAGGTTAGTTGGGGCATGTTTCATATGAGATAACCCATTAAGGGTGTTCTAAAACTTGACATCAACTAACCTGATGTGACCTTTGTAGGTCACATTTCCTTTTTTATGCCTTAGTGCTTAATGCCATAGGGGTATACTTATACTATATAGGGATGGTTATTTAAAGTGTCTGTAGCAACCAATATGGGCTTACATATAGATGTATGTTGTAATATTACTTGATCAGTACCCTCTATAATTAATAAAGTACATGTTATATACTCTTGATATTTATTATTTACGAGGTGTTATTTAATTAAAATTCTAGTTACAACCAAAAGGGTGTTTTCTTAAATTGATTAGAATTGAAATTTCCTTTAACTAATCCATTTGTAAAGGCATATGAATAACTAATTGATGATTAAAAATAACTTAAGTGTTAGATTTCCTAAATGTGAAAGGAAGTGAGTTAAATAAATAATTTTGAAAAAAGAAGTTTGATATAACATACCTATATTGAATTGTGATGTTAGTTAAATAATGTACATGAAAATTTACATTATAACTGGTACTTGATTTTTAAATTGATCCTATAAAATAATTAATAATAAAATGTAAATAAAGAATCAGCTCAAATAAAACCTTATGATGGTGTTATTAGATTTTACCCTCTAATAAGGGTAGTTTAAATTTTTCCCTAATATTTCCTTATAATAGGAATGTGACCTTTCTTAGAGGCTTATGTAATTCTTCTTAGGTTGTGTTGAACCTATATGATAGGAATAGGGTCTAGTGAATTTTTAGGGTGTCATTTCTATAGGGATGAAATTTTCATCTTTTCTAAGGGGCTAGCATGGGGTTGGTAGTAACATTATGAATTAAAACCTCAATGAATTACTATAAACTGTTTTAGATATGTGGTTCCATTCAGGTGCCACTGTCTCATACATAAATCCTTAGTTATAAAATGAAACTCGGGTTGTACGGGTGGTCTTATTATCTTTAAACCTTGTTACTGATGAGAGTATTGAGTAATACTCAATTTTAGTAGGCTAGACATGCCTAGGTAATGGTTAGCCACTTAGTGGGCTATGTGACGCTTCCTTATTATTTAGCATTGGATGAATCATGAGGTTATTAGCCTATTTTGTGGTCATGTGGGTTAGTAGAACTCTAGGTTTAATGCCCTATAACATTCTTTTTAAGGTTTTTAAACCTTCATTTTGGTTTTACTTTTTTCATTGTTTGAGTAATGTTAAGAAATATTTTTGAGGATACCTATAATGGTGAAGTGAGGGATTTATTGGAATTTTTAGCATAAAACATGTAGGTTCTATAGTCTTATGGGGATTCACTTGACATGTAATGGGGTTCAAAGATGTGTAATCATCGCCTAAAATATTTTGTGAAATGGGTACACAAAATTCATGTTACACACCATGTACAGTTTACACGCCATGTAAATATTAAAACTAGACATTTAATAAAAGGATATGGGTTTTTTGTTGTATATGAGACTCAACAATTAAATGACATGTAATTAGGTTAGAAACCATATAAAATCATGAGTGTCTATTTTAAGCATGGGGTTTGGTTGAAATTATTAATTAATTCCTATAGGTTTCCTTGATCTTGACCTAGGTGATTTTAGAGATCACTAATCCCTCTATATCATATGTTTGGAAATTTATCATTGTGTTGGTTGCAGTTCATCTTTCAGTGTAAGAAGTCTCACTATGTATTTAATCTCTCTCTCTCTCTCTCTCTCTATTTTACTCATTGGAGTTTGATAGATCACCTTAAGATTGATGGATATAAACTCTGTGTTATTGAATCTTGGTTCTATGTTGAGTTCCTAGATCTTCTATGTCTTCATCCATAATTAGAGTCCCATTATAGTTTTTGTGATTCTATGAAACTTTAGGTGGTTCTATTCATGCTTTTATAATTAATTAAACCTCGAATTTTTTATTATTTGAAATTATTTTCAATGGAATTTTGTGAACCCAATTTGATGTAAATTGGAATTAAAATTGATATGACATGGATTTTGGGTAAAAAACCCAATTTCCATGAGATAGGAATCTGGGGAGTGAATTGAAATCAATTGAAATTGTGAAATTATTTGAGAATTGATTTTAGAAAATGGAATAAATTTAATTGATGAAAACCTATGATTAGTTTTTTTGAAAATGAATTATTTGATTAAAAACTAATGATTAGGTTTTGAATGTGAATTGAAATTTTAAAAAGGTAAATTGGGAAATTTAATTGTGAAAGATAATTGATGAGAAATGAAAGAATTTCCACTTTTTCTATTGATTGATTGAGCACATGATAGCCTTGGAAGTTAGTGGGTTATTTGGGACAAGAATGTTAGGATGGTAATTCACTTGAAATGGATTGATGATTACAAATCTAACAAAAAAATAGGTTAGAAGATCTTATCCTTGATGGGATGTTGATGATTCATATTTGGATAGATCATGAGGGTCATGTGTACACATATTTCCATGATCACTGATATGAGATGTATGAGGATAATATAAATAGAAACTATTGTACCATAGGTAAGATGACCATGATTCTTGTTGTGATGATTTTGATAATAAATTCCATTTATTGTTAAACTAATATACTCATTCCTATTGATTTATATAAAATGTTTATTTAATCCATGTTTTATATGTTTTCATCATTCTGAAATTAAGCATGTTATTTAAATATGAAATTGTACTTCCATATCTATTTTGATTAAAATTGAAAGCATATTTTTGTTTTTGATTATAAAATTTTATTATGAAACACCTGGTGAGACCCTAATGGGATTTTTATCTCACACCATACTATTTCCTTTAGGTGTTTTTAGATATTCTTTTACTAGGATTGAGTAAAGGGAAATTGACTCTTAGAGGAGGTGGATGTTATTGACCCCTTGGTGATTAAAGTAATGTTTTATTTTAGAAATTTAAGTTATCTTGTCTACTTTTGAGTGCTTTAATGATGTACTATTTGGGTTTTTGATATATATATTTGGTTTTTGGTACTTTCTCCTTGAGTATTTTCTTATAATTATTACATATTTCTTTTTCTTCCACTATTTTTTGGAAAATTATTTCCCTCTTATATTTTATGATCCTAGGTTCTTGTAGCCATCCCTTGTGTATCAATAATTCCCTTCAGGATATATCATGATAAGCTAAGTCGTTAGGGTTACAGGGTGTATGGGCTAGTTATTGGAAAAGTTCTATGAAAGGGGTTTGAGAGTCTTTCTTGTATATAAGAATCTACTTTGGAATATCGTTTCAGGACATAATAGGTAGTTACGAGTGAGTCCCTAGCCATATATCATCTTAATGAGTCTTAAGTCACCATGGGTGGGTTGGGAAAGGCATATTGAGGATTTTTTCTAGTATTTTCCCTACATTATATTTAGATAGGTAGAAATCCAAATCTTGTTTTCTTATCAAATGTGATTAATTTCCCTGTTCATATTGGTTGAGTATTGATATGAGTAATCTTATGATGTCTTCTATATTATTTGTTGATGGTGTGTGGAATAATTATATTGAGAAGATGTGTGAATAGTATTCAATAGGAATATTATTATGAACCACAATGATAAAATACTCTCATGCAATAGAATTTGGTTGAGGTTATTGTGTGTATTGTCTAAGCATAGGGACATGAACCTACAACCTTTCCTACTCAGGCTCCAATTGTGGGAGCTCATAGGGATTAATCTCATAATCATGCTCAGTAGTTCTTTAATTAGATAATTCGTTTTTTCCAAGGATATAATTATCCTCAAGAGGATGAGGGTTGGATGAGAAATATACAGTTTTAGTTTGATTTCTTGGAGACTCCTGAAGCTATTAAGGTAAAGTGTGTTTCCTTTTGTATTAGAGGGACCTAGAAGGAGATGGTGTGATTCCATTTTTACGGTGAAGATGAACGGGGGTTCATAGTAGAAGTAATTTAATTATATCTTCATTGAACAGTTCTATAAATAATAAACGGTGATCGCTAAGGCTTTGTAGTTTTTTCAAACTCTAGTAGGTTAATTGTACTGTGATAGAATATGTGAACCAATTTACTAACTTGTGCAGTTTTCACAGGATATTGCATCGAATGAGAAGATGAAGACTCAATAGTTTTATATTTGGCTTAGATATGAAATTTTTTATTAGGTTTTCTTTCTAAAAATGCCTTTCTATACTGACGTGATAGATATGGCATTGATGGTAAAACTCGATATAGACGGTAATTCAGGGTTGAAGGGAACTCCCTTTTCTCCCAGTGGAAGTTCTATATGAAACCATAAATAGAAGAGTACTCTTAATGAGTCTCATGGTGGATCTCAACATCAGGGTTCTTATAGACCTCAGGGGGTTCTTTGAAGAGGCCCATTAACTCTATACCATGTGGAAAGCATGAGAATTCAAAATGGATTTGTACTGAGGTACCCAAGATATGTGGTTCCTGTGGTCATTCAGGACACTAGTAGACATTTTGTTATATATTCTCAACTCTACGTAGTGGAGTAGTATCATCCGAACCTAAAAGAAATGCGGTGAAATTTGATTCTTCATGATCAAAGGGGTTCTAGACACATGAATCTATAATGAAGAATCTTTATGCAGTGGATGAGTATCCAGAAGATGCATGATATGGGATTAGTTACTGTGAGAGGTACCATCACTATTGCTTCTTCTCTAGGGACTACTTTATTTGATACCGGTGCATCTCATTTTTTCATTCAAATCGTATTGTGAACGTTTTAAATATTACCATTAGTGATTTTTTCATCTGTGATGGATATTACTACATCACTCAGAATGAAGAGAGAGTATAATATTTTTTGTCTTGTTTGTGTATTATCTATATTATATATAATGTTTACCTAGGTTTTTCAAGTTCTCTACATGAAACATCTTGATTTCATTTTATATAAGTATTGTCTTATTAGTAATAAATCCTGAATTGATTTTTATCTTCAATGGGTATCATTTACTGCACCCAATGGGGTGTGTTGTATCTTTTAAGGAGAATGGGATTTGAGTTCAAGTAGATTCAAACCTTATTATACATATTTGGGGAATTTAATATCAGTGTTTTTTTATCTGGAGTGGTAATCATTGAGTAATAATCAACCACAAGTGTTTGTAAAATTTATCATTGTTTTTTCATCTGACTTATCTGGTTTTCCACCGAAGAGGTATGTATACTTTTCTATTGATTTAGTCCTTGGTACTCAACAAGTCTCTATTCCTTTTTAAAGTATGGAAACACCTAGAATTTAACAGTTGAAGAATCAGTTGGTTGATCTGTTAGAGAAATTATTTATATGCCCAAGTGTATCCCCTTGGGAGGCTCCTGTTCTTTTTCTTTGAAAGCTGATGGAACACTTATCCTTTGTGTTGATTACCGAAATCTCAACCTAGTTATTTTAAATAAAAATTATTTGTTTCCATGTATTGATGGTCTGTTTGACCATTTGAAAGGTGAAAAGTGGGTTTCAATGATTGATCTTCAATACAGTTATCACCAATTAAGAATTAAGGTATCTAACATTTAAATAACATCCTTATGGAGCAGGTATAACTATTATGAAAACCTTTTCATTCCATATTGTCCAAACAATTATATTTCAATCTTTGTTTATTTGATGAAAATTATTTTCTATGTTTATCTTGATACATTAATGGTGGTCTTTGTGGATGAAATCCTACTTTACTCAAAGAGTATTGATGATAATGTTTTCCATCTAAGAGAAGTTATGGAATTATTGAGAAATCACTAACTTTATTCAAATATATCAAAATGTTATTTCAGGATCCAGGAAGTGAAGTTCTTGGGATACATAGTCTCAGAACATGTTATTTCAGTTGATCCTAAAAAGGTGAATGCTGTTATGACATGGGATCAACCATATAATGTTTTTGATATTTGGTGCTTCTTGGGTTTAGCTGGATATTATTGAACGTTTTTAAAGGATTTCTCAAAGATGGATTCTTTAATGATTGTTTTAACTTAGAAGGGAGTTATGTTTTCTTGAGATGATAAATGTCAGATTTATTTTGTTTATCTGAAACATATATTGATTTCTACATCATTATTGACTCTTCCAGAGTTAGGGAAGGGATATGTGGTCTTCTGTGTTGCATCATATTTGGGTTTGAGATGTGTTCTTATGAAAGGTTATCACATTTATTCCTATGGATATCAGAATCTTATGATACATGAGAATAATTATCCAACCCATGACCTTGAACTTATAGTTTTGATGCATGCACTTAATAGTTGGAGATATTATCAATCTCAAGAAATGTTTACCATGTATTGTTATCACAAGATATAGATTATATCTTCTATAAAAATATCTTAATATTCTCTAGAGGAATCGGGTGGAGTAGTCACATTCCTTTGATTTCAATATCGCTTATATCCTGGGGAAAGTGATTGTCATTATTAATGCATTGATTAGGAAACTACTAACCCAGGTGGTGAAAAAATCACTAGAAGAGTGGAATTTGATTTCTCTTTTGTAATAGTTACATATAAGAGTCCATGTAATAGAGGATGATGTTTTGTTCCAGTGATCAGTTGACCTACGATCTTCTAGATATGTTTCTTCATGAACAAAAACTTGATGACGAATTCCATATAATTATATACTCTTTTTAGGGCAGGGATACCATTTTTGAGTGGTCCTTCCCCATAGTGGTTATTCAACATTTTTAGAATCATTTTTTCAGGATATTACTTGTGATGAAATCTGTGATGGGGGATTTCCATGATTACTAATAAGATATGCAACCAGTAACCAAATATATTTTCTATGATATGTAGTGATGATTATGGTGGTCAGGTATGAGATAAGACATCACAATATTTGTTTCTCACTACTGTACTTTACAATAGGCCAAGGAAGGGAATCAGGGACCTTTAGGCTTTCTTCAACCATTTCTAGAGATGACTTGGAAGTAGTATGATATTTCTATTGAACTTGTGGTTGGGTTTCTAATGCACGCCTGTTGGGGGGCACGGATAAAAACAATTATTTTTTTTGTAGTGCAGCGCAGTGGCTGACCAGGGTCATCTCTCTTGAGGATCATTCTCAATGTAGTTAACCTAATTCTTCCATATCACTTAGAATATTTATTTTTAATGTTTTTATTTAATTAAAATAATGACAATATTTTTTGGGTTTTTTATTTAAAAATATAAACAATCTTACAATGCAAATTTAATGATTTAAGAAGTAAGTACTTGGTTTTGGGTTTCAGTCTTGGATTCAACCATTATTTTCCTTTATGTGTTTTATTTTAGTTTGATAATAAAAACATAAAATCTCATGTTTTAATCACTGTTTTTTTCTAGAATAGAAATAGATTGATTTTCATGTCATTGGGGGGTGTCACCCAATTTGGGAAATTCGCCTCACCAATTCATGATACTCAAATCCACCGCAAACAATAAAAAACATTAAATAAAATTCATGAATATCTTAACCTCCCCCCGAATACAAGTATCAATGTGAGCCTCTCATTTCTATGAGTAATATATTACTTGGTGGAGTGGTGGAAGGGGGAGAGAGAGAGATAGAAAGAAATGAAGAAAAGTGGATGGAGAACACAAATGCATGGATTAAAACTAAAATATCAATTTCAATTTAAATTGAAACTGAAAGAAGAAGAAAATAAAAATAAAAAGAAGAAATGAGGGGGGGAAGATAGAAGCAGTAACAGTCCGTGCCCCAGTGGGATCCCTCTTTGGCTGTGGGTTTTGAGCTGATGATTTGGGAAGGTGATGAGGGCCTCCTTTTATAAGAAGAATTCTGTTCTCCAAAAGTTTTAACATTTTTGGCCCCTTAAATAGTTGATTAATGCCTAGAACCCTTTCATAAAATTTGTTCATAAATGCGTTGGATGTTCACCCTCAATATTGCGGCTCATTTGTACACCAGATGAATGAGTTATGAATTTTTCATTGTTGGTTTCCTTTTTTGGACGCAGGTTCCAGGAAGCTCCTTCAAAAATATAACATCCAATTGTAACTTTAATGACTTCAAAAATCCCCCAAATTTGTCTTAGAGCCGGATCTATGTGTCCCCATGCTATTATAGGTGGAAGTTCCTCAATTGAAGGTGTGTAGGCCGAGATGTAGTTCCGTTACAGTGGTGGGGTCCATGCTGTCTGCCCAGAAATATCTTTATTGTAATTGATTTTTAAGCCCTTTAGATGGCCGAATCAGCTCATGGTATAGAATAAAATGTTAAATGAAATAAAATAATGATTCCAAAAAAATAAAATTCACTCAATTTTGGAATTATAATTTATAAATAATGATAAAAAACCTCTGTGGTAAAAATATGTCAAAAATCTAGAATTAAGCACTTTTCACAATTTTGATCATTTTAATTCTATAATCCAAATTTCACAACATTTTAATAAATAAAATGAAATATAAGGGTTTTAAAATTTATAATTTTTAAAAAATTCTCATTATTTGAATAAAAATATGCACATAAATTTGCTCTATCAGTTTTCATGTACCCATATAAAGAATAATGCGCTATGATTTCTGATCGATAGGCTAACCAAATCAGATCACTTTAGACCAATTCATGACACAACCATTGTTTAAGAGTTGAGAAATCGTTATTTGAGATAGATTTTCATTTTCATGGAGTTGAATCTACTATAGACTCTAATATGGGTCCCCATTTTACTTATTTATTTTGGAGAGGCCTTCCAGAGGAATTAGGATATTAGGTTCGTTTGAGTAAAGTGTACTATCCATAAATGAATGGGTAGATATAGAGCACTATACAGATTCTTTAGGAAACTATTCTTTCTAGTTTCATTGATTTTGGATGAGCTTGGGATGACAATTTTGGACTGGTTGGGATTTATTATAAATATAGTTAGCAGTCCGTGACCAGAATGGATCCTTTTGAGGCCTTATATGACAGGCCCAATAAATATTCCCTGTATTGGTTAGAGATCAGTAAATGTTCTTTGGTTTGACTAAGCAATGTTTAAGAGACTATAATAAATATTATTTAGTTTTTCATAGGATTTTGAGGATATAGAGCTAGTATAAATCTTATGTTGATAATCAGTATAGAACATTGATGTTTTCAGTTGGTGATAAGTTATTCTTGAAAGTTTCACCCCATTTAGGTCATCAATATCTTGGGTGGTAAGGGAATATTTCTCCCATTTTGTGATAAATTTTGAGTTTATTGAGAAGGTGGGGAAATTTTCTTAGCATTTAACACTTCTACAATAGTTTATATTCATACAAAATGTGTTCTATGTATCACAGTTATGAAATTATATTTATGATCCATTTCATGTTTTGATTTGGAGTGATCTTGATATTGATCCTAATTTATATGTGATAGAGAATCCAGTATGGATAGTTGATTATAAGACCAAGGTACTATGTGGGAGGAAAATACCTTTTTTCTGTGTTATATGGTATAATGGATTTTATTCTCATGATACTTTTGATATGTATCCACTGATGATAAATTTGAGGCCTCATATTTTAATATGGAAGCTTCTTAATAGGATATCTGGGAATAAAAAGATTTTATGGAACGAATGTTATAATACCCCATTACCTTTCATCCATGTATGTTTTAGACTATATTTTTCCCCTTTTCATTAGTTTAGTAATCCCATGAAGGAATTGGGAGGATACCTGTAATGGTTAAGTATGATATTTTTTTTGTAATTTTCAGTATAAAACATACAAGTTCTACAGTTTTCTGGGGATTTACATGCATTGTAATGGGGGTTCACAACATGTAATCATATCCTAGATGATTCCATGAAATGGGTAAACAATATGAAAAGTTACATGCTATGAGTAATTTAATTTCCATGTGAATATTAAAAAGTGGAATTTTAATAAAGGGCAATGGGTTTTTAGGCATATGTGGGACTCAATAATTACATGACATGTGGCTGCGTTACAAAATGTATAAAATCTTGAGGTTTAGTTTTAAAATAGAGGATTATCTGAAATTATTAATTCATTTATCCTGTTATAATTTATACCTACATAGATTCTCTTTCTAGTAGGTTTTGGAGATCTCTTGTCCCTCTCGATCATCTGTTCAGTGAGTGATCATCATGTTGGTTGCAGTTTATCTCTCCTAGCAAGTGGTCTCTCTATTTCATCTATCTCTCTCTCTTTTCCTCCTTGGATTTTGACATATCATTTTGGGATCGATGGATCTAAAATATGTGTTGTTGAATCTTGGTTCTAGGTTGAGTTCATAGATCTTCTTCACATTCTTTATTCATTAGAGAGTCCTGTTGCAGGTGTTTTGATTGTTTGAAATGGTAGTTGACTCCATTTATATTTTTCTAATCGAATAAAAGAATAATTTGTTACTGTTTGAAATTGATTTAAATTAAATTTTGAAAACCTAATTTGGTGTGAATTTGAATTTGAATTTATATGGTATGTATTTTGGGGAACACCCCAATTCTAATGGAATTGGAATTTGGCCTGTGAATTGAAATTTATGTAAATTGGGGAATTATTTTAGAATTTATTTAAAAAATGGATAAAATTATATTGAAATAAACCTATGATTGGTTTTTTTTGAAAAGGAATTATTTTTTAAAAACCCAAGATATAGTTTTGAATGTGAATTGTCATTTTGAAAAGGAAAATTGGGCAATTGAATTGTGAATGATAATTAATGTAAAATGAATTGTTTTTTCATTTTTCTATTGATTAATTGGGGACATTCCATCTTTGGTAATTATTGGGTTATTTTGGACTTGTATTCTAGGATGGTAATTCTATATCAGGGGATTGATTATTACAACTCTAAAAAAACCTATTTAGGTACATCTTATCCCTATTGGGATGTTGATTAGTCCTATTTGGATTGAGCCTGAGGGTAATGTGTATAAAAACTTCCATGGTCACTAATATGAGATGTGTGAGGATCTTATAACTTGAAACTGTCATACCATATGGAATATGACCATGGTTATTGTTGTGATGATTTTGATTATAAATTCTATTGATTATCAAACTTCTTTACTCATTTCTATTTATTTATATAAACTGTTTTTTATAATATTCTTATTTAATATATGTTTGAAATGTTTTCTATCATTCTTAAGTGAAGCATATTTTGTTTTAAATATTAAATTGTACTAAAATGCCTATTTTTATTTAAATTGAAATATTTTTTTGGTTTATTATTATGGAATATTAATTATGGAACAATTAGTGCGAACCTATTGGGTTTTTTGCTCATGCCCTGCCTTTTACATTGAGATTTTGTAGATTTTATACTAAAAGGTCCAAGTAAAGGGAAAGTTCCTCTTGACCGAGGTGGGGCTTTTGGATCCCTTGCGGATTTTGGTTCTTTTTCCTTTGAGACATTGAGTTATATTGATACTTTTTAGGACATTAAGGATATACTATTTGGGTTTATGATATGCCTGTTTGGTTTCTCAAATTATCTCCTTGAGGAGTTTTGATCATATTGATATATATCTTTATCTTCCACCATTTTTGTGGAAAATTCATTCCTTCTTTTATCTTGTATGATTCCAGGTGCTAGTCACAAACCCTTTGGGACTAGGAGCATCCTTCAAGAGATGTCCATATTTGTTCTGTCATCAAGGTACTAGGGGATCCAAGCTAGTTCATGTTACTGGGAAAGTTCTATATATGTAAAATAAGATACTAGGATATATAGGACTGATAATTATATGGATAGTATCAATGATATAATATTTTTCTTGTAAAATATTGAGTAGTATGAATTGTTACACATAGTGACTTTCGAGATGATAAATTGGTGTAATGAACCTTATGTATTTAGTGGAAATCATTTAAGATGTGATATATTTTCTTTGATCATAGTTCATCTTTTTTGGTAGAGTGATATGGAAGATAAAGAAAATATTGGCTTGAAATAATTATTAAGATGATGTTATAAAGGGGATTAGTTGTTTCAACAATCAAGTAAGTTGTTTTGGATTTTATGGCTAGTGTTATGGAACACGTGGATGTAACTAAATAGGAATGTCACAGGTGCATCTTAAGTATGCCTATCCAAGTGTACTTATAAATAGCTAGTCTATCTCTCTTTTTGGTTTAACACTTTCTAAAATCATATTTTCCACCTTTTGGACCCATTTTTATTGGTTGATAGAGTGTCTTCTATGTAATTCATTTCTTTTTTCAGTAAATGATGATGAGGACACTCATAAGGTGTGGAGTGTCATATCAAACCTATTTTATCATGTCCTTATAAAAGAAAAATCATAAATAGTCATAGTCTACTTAAATTCCCTTGAGGATGATAATCCTTCAAAATTTTGGATCTTGAAAGGTAGAACAATGATGGAATGGTTTCCTGTGTATGAAAACTTTGTGAACAACATTGGTCAGGAATAAACTTTGGTAGATTTTCTTGACAGATCAGAAGATTCCATGTTGAAATAGAATCTTATTTTTAAATAATGGCACATCAAAGGAATTATCCAAGATCTTATAAGGAAGTTGACCATTGGTGGTTCAATAATATTTTCTGTTGTGAACGTGGATATGGTTAGTTCAAAGACATACCAAGAACATCATTTTGATGTACCAGGAGTGCCTTGTATTATTTTTGGAAATCATTCAGATCCTATTAGTGTATTATCGACTAAATAATGACCAAGTCTCCTATCTTGATATCACCTTGGGTACATAGAGAGAGTGTTGGTCATACAATGTGCTAAATGTAAATGTCATTGGGATTTGTAAGTGAACTATATCAGAGTCAAATTTTTGTCGCATAGAAAGTTTAAAGGAATGGATGTACTAAGTGATACTAGGTTTCTTATGGAAGAATACCTTGTATGGACTCATGGGAACCACCTAACACTTTTAATTGTCTGTCAGTGTGCTCAATTAATGTTCTTGATATGCAAGAATTAAGCTATATAATAATTTCTCACATGTAAATGATGAAGCATGAAATACCTTAGAAAATATCCATGGACTCTGGTCAAAGATTCCAAGTCTACCCAGTACTTTAATTTTTCAAATATGAGATATTTTAAGGATAGAGATCCAAGTATGTTGTATCAGGTATATACCCAAGTTTCTGCTATGATAGAGAAAAATATATGAATGACTTGTCTTGAGATCTCCCCAAAAGTTATGTAAGTGATTTGGGGGACAGTTTCAGAGTAAACATAGAGTTACACAGGATAGGGACTCATATTTTGGGTTGTGATGCACTAATAGTCTAATCCGTGCATTTTTAGAATAGTTAGTTGAGAATAGATTGAATTTTTTCCCTTGTATTGTTAAATGCGACTGGAGAGGAACCCCTCATGGAACCTCATTAGAATGGGGAAAGTGTATTGTGGGTTGGAATGGTTTTTCTAAGAAACATTCGCTTATCCTGGATAAATGAGGTCAAATGGGAGTCAACTGTTTGATCAAGTTAAAAATAATTCCATGAGATTCATTAGAATTCTTTGAGCAAGCCTAAATAGGCAGTCTTAATGGTGGAGATACCTTAACTTGGAATTGACCCATAAAATTATAGAACTTTTGGAGGGGAGATCGATAAGATATATTTTTGAGAGATTATTTTGTGATCATATTGTTATCTTAAAAGGTTCAAGTAAGATCCATCTGGATGTTTTTGTTTGTAAAATGAGCGTTGGCTCTAGTTTTAATGGCTTATATACCACATTTATAAAGTGATGCTTGGAGGTGTTTTTATAATTTGGAAATGAAACATGATTTTTTTAATGGTGATTTTTGGGAAAAGTAGGTGGGGTGTTTTTTATTGTTTCATTAAGTCTTATTAGTGATTAAAAGTTCTAAGGTGGGGTGGTTGTAGCATCCCATGTTTGAGAAAATGTTAGAATTCTAAAAGAATTTAAATTTTACTATTTCATAAATAGGATGTTCTTTAAACTGAGTATTGGAATTTAATTATGAGAGTTTTAATAGTAAAATGTGTTTTTAGGCTTGGTTAGAAGCCTAATAGGTGTCTCGAGAGTTTGGATGAGTTTCAGGATCATCAGACCTCAAAAATTCAAAATTGAGGGGAACTGGTATGGAACATGGTTTGTCTAAAATTGTACAACCCACTAGGTGAAAATGTTTAGATGATCCTATGGATATGGAGTTATTATATGGGTTTTTATAACCATGTGAGTGGATATACACTGTCGTGATCCTAATCAATGGGTCCTGATTGTGTATAAATGCACAGTTTGCGAACAGTTCCACAAATAGTAAAAATGAACCATGCAAGTTGCCTTACTGGGAAGTGGATAAAGCACAGTTGGCACATGGTTTTACCAACCATGAGAAAAAACATAAGTCTCATTTAAAGGTATAAATTTACCCTTTTTAAAATCTAATATTTTATTTCCATATCCCCTCTTATTCCCCTCCTCCTTTGCATGAAATAGTCCACTGATGGATCCTCCTCGTCTCATCCTTTCATGGAGGAATATTTATCATCCAACCTCTATTTTGAGTTCCTTTAGGTGTTTTTTATAGACCTCGGTTTGTATATAAATCACATTTCCCCCTTTATTTATTTATATCATCATCACCTATGCTATCTTCGTGTGAGCTAATTTCCCCTATTTTTAGGGAATATATATGTCTATTTGTTTTCTCTTGAATATGCATGTTTAGAGCCTTGATATTGAATTAGTGGACCAACCTTGGTATAAGATAGATGGTCTCTATATTTTTCTAAAGTTTCATCAATTTTTAATATCAACCATTTTCTACGCATTGATAAATCTATGCAATGCCTCTTAAATGAGAAATTAATTGTGTAATGTATAATGCCTTAATTATATTAGCCATTTTATATTAAATTGGAATCACTGAATGTCTTGTACATTATGTTTTAACTACAAATGAAGGTTGAGTTATTTTAAAGCCTTTAATTAATCTATGGTTTTGTAATAAAATGACCTGTATTGGTGTTTTGTCTTATGAAATTTAAATAGGTTGATTAATTGGAGAGTGGAGGGATATAAAACTCCACTATAATATTTTCCTAATCACCAAACCATATTTTAAGGTGTTTACCATACTTCCTTATCAAAAAATCTAATGAGTTGTATTGTTGTTCATGTTTTCATGGCCTATCTTATATCCGTTTCATTTTGGGGTGTTACTATCTATGAAAATTTCCCATAGACACTAATACTTTTAGTGGCACTCAAACACTCTGGGTAAGTGGATTTATTTTTTACATGGACTTACCCATGGAATTATTTAATATTATTAAATCATATTGTGATTAATGACATGCTTTTATACATGGTCTGATTTGTTCTTAAATTGAAATGGTAAATTAGAGTATCCCTCTATCAGTATACTTTAATTATGATGATTCATTCTCACGGACATGGACTTTATGTTAATTAAAATTAAATGATTAAATTAATTTTATTACACATTGATCAAAAAATAAGTACCTCTCTATAAAATTCCGTTGATGGGATCATAGGCTATTAGAGATTATACGTAACATGGGTGATACTTGGGTCAGCTTTTTATGGAATACCATGGATGGGATCATAAGATAATTGATTATTATATTACCCTGGGTGTGATACTTTGATTATTTATAAGATTTCTTAGATGGGCTAACTAAGTAGATGTTTATTTACCCACGAGCAATACTGATTCCCTAGGGGAGTTACCATGGATGGGTTCACCGGAAAGATGGTTATGTCATGCCACGAGTGATACTTGGACCCCTATGTGACATCCCTAGGATAATATTAGAGGGTAATGGTTTACACCAGGTCTAGAGTGATACTTTTGATTCCTTTATGGATCACATTGGACATACACTTATAGTGTTGGGTAAATGTAGTGCTCCTACTGCGATACTTGGGTTCCTCTACACGGATCACTGTGGATGGGTACATAAGGAAACTTATTTTAATTCTAGATATTTTTTTATATAATACAAAGAATTACAACTTATTAAACCTAAGGATGTGTCCTCTAAGAGAAATAACATTCTTGGCTTTTGTCCATGTTTGTATGATGCCCTTATCAGGGACTAGTTATATTCCCATGTGCGTGCACCCAAGGAATTACATATATATATATATATGTATATATATATATACCTTATGTATAATGTTTGACCCCAGTTCAGAGATATTATATCTTAGGCTGAAGTATATATGGTAGGCCAGGTGTCCTTAAGGAATCTGAACCGACTTATTTATGTTTTTTATTCAATTCTTCTATGTCAAACCTATACACTATTATATTATATATTCATGGACTAAATTATGTTTTAGAAACCATTGGTGGCAGCCGACTAATTATATCTCACACCCTATTTAGGCCTCCATTTCACTGGGGTACTCAGGAATATCTCATGTTTGCAGGATCAGGTCCACTAGATTATGCTTATATCTCAGAGTTAGGAGCACATGACTAAGCCAGATCTCAATATTCTCATGAAGATAGACCTTGGGTTTTGTTCATTTTATTTATCGATGTATTACATGATTTACATTCTCTGATTATAAATTGTCTCATCATATGGACATGCATGCAAATTTTTATATTTGGAGTTGTCCTTGCTTATTAGTTTAATATTATTATGTTTAGCTGATCTATATTTTATTTGTAATACTTCTTTGATTGGTTGAATTATTTAATATCTCTTATAACAATGTGGTACTATGATCATGAGGGTATATTATCCCCACCATAATATCAAGAAATATTTTATCTAGTATGCATCCTCTATCTAATGAGGATGCATACTTGAGGCCATGCAACAAATGATCCGACTACTAGTTTTATAGTCAGTGAGGCTGGGATGTTACATACATAAAATATAAGTAAATAGGAAATGAAATATTTTTGAAAAATATAAAACCCTTTGAATATAAGAAGTAAATAATTATAGGTTTCTATAAAGAATAAAAATTCTATAAATGGATCATCTTTTAAAGACAATATTGATTTGAAAATAATATTATCAACAGGAATCCTTACAGTTTGAGTAAAATTTTGATAAAAAACAGTTTTAAGTTGGGTATATTTTGAATCAATGACTATTGAAAAAGATTATATGATATGAATATTCAAAAACCATTAATATTAAAAATATATTCATTAGGATGTAGTCACACCATAATGAAGGTATCATGGTTCATATTAAGAAATATGTCTCAAGAAATTAAATTCGGTACAATGAACCTCTTACCTTGTTTCTCATCATAATCTAATGCCTTATATGCTCTAGTATAAAATAAATAAACACCTAAATAAACTATCTTATAAAATTTTTCATATAATTAACTATTTATAATATTTCTTTATAATTATTATCTGTATTTATATTAGTTAATTATTACCAATTATTTATGTTGATTGTGGATAATCTATATCATTAAAAACTAGTTTCATAATAACATTGTTGTTATTCATTATTCTAAAAAAATATCATTAAATTTTTAATAATGCTACCATAATGGATGAATTATAATTATTTGTGATGTTTAAATTTCCTTTTATTTCTACTTTAGTATTTAGACTAGAAGATAAAATCAATAGAAAATATTTTTCATTGATTTTTAAACTAAGACATGGGTTTTATTAAATAACGAGTTAAGTATTGATGTATATTTTCCAAAAAAAATATTTATTTTAAAAATTATATCATATTATAATAGTAATTATTTTTTCATAATCAAGCATGATAAAATTTCACAGCATTATTCAATTAGGTTTCCAAATTGACCCAAACATGAACATTCTATATTTAAAGGGTGATTAGGAAGTGATTTAGTTGAAATATCAATACACCAAAGTCATAATGATACAATTTAGTGTTTATTGGTTTGATATATTATAATTTTAACTGAATAAGAAGTTAAATTAGTGGATATGAAAATATTACATAATTTGAATTAAATATTTTCCTCTAAGTACACTTTTTTTAAATGATTGAATTAATGATAATCGTTTATTGATTATATAATAGGTTATAAAATTTTTAATAACATAACCTTAATGATTCCATAAAAATAATATTTAACCATTAAAACCACTCTCATGAACAACCCTTTATGGATTGGATGGAAAAAATGGATATAAATCATCCCATGGAGGTGGTAGTCCACACATACACATGGTTTATAATATCTTTTTCCATAAAATAAAATAAATGGATAATATGATTTATAATTTAAGAATGTAAAATACTTCAAAAATATCATACTTATTTTTATTATTCAATATTAGGACTATCCGTGTGATGTGCTTAATTAAAATGAAACGTGACATTTTGTGGTAGTGGTAGTCAGCGCATACACAAATGTCCTTTTCCCTTTTCTTTGGGAAGAAGGGAAGGGTGGTTAAAGATTGTAACATCATTATAATAACCTACAATTAAAATATTTATAGTTATGTAATAATTTAGAGATTTTGGAAATAAATTTAAGAAATACTAAAGGCACATAAGGAAAAAGAAAAGAGGAAGAAGTGGTTAAAAATATATACATCACTACTTGGGTTATCTCCTTTGAGAATGGGGTTAAAACATTGATAAATAGTATATTGAGAATAATATAACATACTTAATGTGTTTAGGAGTGTTTGATAGAGGTTTTTTCAGAGTTTTATCCAAACTAATTGGGTTTTTGTGTGATAGAAATTGAGGATATGAGGTCCTCTTATAAGTGAAAAGGAGTGGTGTTTTTGTAAATACACAAATTTTTTCAATAATTGAAATTTAACATCAAGTAAAATAGATCCAAATTTTTTAAATAATAGAGATTATAATATTTAAGGTTGATAAAAACCTCAAACACTCAATTAAAACATGTTTTTCATATGTTTTTCTCCTTACCTTTTAGGTTACTCATTTTTACCATTTTGGTTTTCACCATGATAATGAGTTTTTACCTAGGTAATTTATACTTTATGAAAAAATTAAAATTTTCCTTATTATATGACTTGTACCTAATGATTCCAAATTTTAAATCCATGTTTTTATTCAATATTTAAAATTTATAGAAATTAATTTTAAAATACTAAAAGTATAATGTATTAAAAGCAATCTTGTATAAAAATATTACCCGAGTTCTAAAATATAATTCATAGGTTATTAAACTATAATAAATATTTTAATATTTATAAATTCAATTATAAAATTCAATTTTTTTTAATAAATGGGTTGCATAAATTTCTTGAGTCATACTAATATAATAATAATGGCATAAAGGTTATAGTTTTGGTATATTGCACTATTCACATAAAAATTTATGCTACAATAAATTTGATATTCTAAATAAAAAAATTAAATTAAATTTATAAAATTTATATTATAAAATTTATAAATTTATTTTTTAAAAGAAAGAAAAAAATTTAAATAAAAACCCATTTTATAGAAAAAATGACATTTTAATCATTAAGTGTTCTTAATATTATTTCATATCAATTTATAATATAAAAGATGTTAATATGTAAGTTCATATAAAATAATAATTTAAATGTGATTTGTAACGCCCCGACCCCAGTTACCCAGATTCGGTGCATTAATTACATAACATTGGCATGATCACGAGAAAGATCAAGTCTCGAAAGACCGATTAGTTTAGTAGCCTTGGAATAACTAGATACATCCATAAATTTTAACATTACATCATAAAAAAAACATCTTGTCTTCATATCCCCTC
Organism: Viscum album; assembly: GCA_963277665.1. Taxonomy (NCBI): domain Eukaryota; kingdom Viridiplantae; phylum Streptophyta; class Magnoliopsida; order Santalales; family Viscaceae; genus Viscum; species Viscum album. The sequence goes on from OY728129.1 coordinate 946,299,097, forward strand.
ATATTATCCCTGCAGGTCATTCATAATTACTTCTTCATAATCCTGGGAAAAAATAAAACATTGAAAGGGGTGAGCTCAGATGCTCAGTAAGGATAACATTATAGCAGAAGCTTTCATAAATAAGCATAAACACTTAAGGCAATTTATAACTAAAACAAAAACCTTTTAAACTTGAACTTCAACATAAAATGGAAAAGGTAAAATGAAATAATGCCATTTACTTACTCACATGGATATTCTACTAGTCGAATGATCACATGCAATATCAATATCCACTTTCATAATGATGGAATGCATAATGCCAGACTATTATAACCACATAGCCAAGGCCTCGTGCCAAGACTACAAATAAGATTTTGCCAAGGCCTTGTGCCAAGACACTAGTGTGTCTCATGAGACCTACCGATGCATCGAGGGGCTATAGCGGGCTCCACCCGTCAATTATTAAGTCCAATGCATTCCTCATATGAATAGGTTTATGCATAAAATAAACATTCTTATTAAAACTAGCATACGAAATGTCAATACTTTAAACACAAACCATGAATGGTATAAAAATAGAACATCCACAGTCAAACATAACTCATTTGATACAATATGGAAGATTGTATTGTATCACATTAACCTCAATCATGAATAATGAAGGATGTTGACATAGATGAAAATAATCATCAAAACTACTTGAGGGAAATATCCCCCTTTTCTTGAAATCATTTAAAAGTCACACTATTTGTCAAGAAGCCATTTAAAAATAGATTTTTGAATCAAAGTGTCCCATACCACTTTGAAACTTTTAAAAGGAGTTTTAATTTTAAAACTTTAATGTCCATATAAATAAATCCTTAAAGCCATTTTTAAAACATGGACATTAATGAGCAAGATATAGAAGAATAAGTCCTTAAAACATTATAAAATGGTATTTTGGTTAGAGGTTCTATCCAAAAGAGAGACACTTGAATACAAATAATTGAGGTAATCAAAACTTTGTAATATCATGAGAAGAAAGGGATTCATGATATACTATGTCAAAGTACATTATATACACCACATAAAAGTGATTCGGTGTATATCAACAAAGAAGTCTCAGTTGAATGTAAATTGAGATGAAATCTCTCATAAAGGCCGTATCCTTAGGTTAAGGATAAATCAACGACATAATTATGTGTGAAAAATATAAATACAATAAATATGATTGAATATTCAGTGTAAAACAATCAAAGGATATTCACACATATTCTTGTAGAAACAACACCAACGAATTGGATATTTAACTCAACAAATGGAGATTGAGTTAAAATTACTCTTATCAAGTTCAAACCGATCACTTGAGAATTTATCAATGGAGTGATTATGTGTATCAAAAATATATCCACAGAAAGGGGAGTGGAAATTAATACATAATCAAATGAATAGCGATTCCACACATAATCTTGGAGTAATATAATTAATGAAATATGTGTAAAGCCAAATGAGTGGAAATTGAAATCTCAAATTCCCTTATCGATTAGGTAACTTACGAAACATACACCCATGAAAGAAGTATCATACCATGATGATGTAAATACCCATAAATTAAAGTATATTACACAATGAATACAATCATGGGCAGTACACATACACCACATGCAATAATTAAGTGGTGAACAATGGAAATCTCACGGAATTGAAAGTGAGATAAGAAAATCCCTTATCTTGTACTTTTACTTGGTTGGGGTAGGTTAACCTCCTGTATAATATTGAAATAATTGTTATTAAATTATACAAGAATCATATATATTAATATCATATCATATATGATCTTTTAACTTTGCTTTGTTAATAATGTCTTAGTATTATCGTTGTTTCGGGTGTTAACTTACTCGTTTTATTTTATATGTTTTATTACATAAGCCATGTTTGTAATGGATAGGTTGTATATTATTCATATCCAGAATTTTATCAAGTCCTTAAACATCATTTTTAAATCAGAAAATGATAATTATACTTGAATGGATATGATGGAGAATGAATCTCATCGCGTTCATGGAGACGGTAGTCCGTACGTACGCACGAGCGACAATATCATTCTTTTGATATTAAAATAATATATAAATGGATGGTATATCATATATACAGAATCATTAACATGTTATATTTATTATTTACGTGAGTTACACATCATTATTATACCCATCCAAATAATAATATATTGAATAACTATTACACCACGACGTGGAGACGGTAAGCCGTACGTACACACGTATGGTGACATGTTATTCAAAGGGTGGATAGAATACTGAATATGGTTGTACCATATTTATAATAACATCACAGTATATGTGAGATACTGGAGTTATTATTTTAGAATGGTAAGAACATAGAAAGAAGAAGTGGAAGAAGAAAGGAACTTCAAAAGGGGTGGTGAAAACATTACCTCTTCTTCGGGTTCTTCCTTTTGATTTGATCAAAAGGGCTCGTTAGGTTGGCTTTCTGATCAAACTAAGGTCTCTAGGTTGTAGTGAGAAATGTTGGGAGAGTATTTGGACAGAGTTTGGCCGAGCCAAGTGGCTTGAGAGGTGTGAGGAATGAGTAGAAGTGGTCTCCTTTTATAAGGGAGAGGAGGGGATCTTTAGGAAAGAGTGAAAGTATTACTTTATAATATAATTATATTCAGTTTATAATGGTCAAAAAATCATTGAGCTCGAAGATAAGATGACGCATTTTCTAAATAACATTAACCAATAAGAATTGGATAGGTTTTAGATAATATTTTAATCATTATAATCTTATTTATTTAAATGATTTATTAATGAGGTAAACATTGCATCATTACTGTGTCATTAATAATTTAAATTATTTGATGTCTAAAAATTATAAATAAAATATCATTATGTAGGAAATAGTTTTATCTTTCTAATTAATATTTATAATCGAAAATACAACATGTATAACCCTATGTAAAAATTGTTCTTCTAAAAGATGTAAGCTTATGCCATTTTTATTTTTATTTTAACTTTATTAATATAATGTGTCCCTACCACATACAAGTGGCTCCACGGGGTCCCCAAATCGACCCAAGGATGCCCATGGTCGGGTATGTGTCCAACAATAAGGTTAGGACACGTTTTAGTGTAATTTTGTATTATTATAATATTATTTTTTAACCCTTATTTACCGGATTTACCCTTAACCATGGTAAATAAAATATTTACCACAGTAATTATTCAAAATGTCTAAAAATAAAAGTTATCTATTTACACAATTTGGACATCCTGATTCCAAATATGGAATCCATTTTTCTAAATTCAAAACACAGAAGTGGCATAAATTAATTTAAAATTAATTCCCGCTGTCAAAACAAAAAGCGTGTTTTTAAGAGGTAATAACTATCAAAAGATTGACACTTGTTTATGTTCGGTTTAATTGTAAAATTATGTTCAATGACCAAAATTATATTAAATGGTAAAAATATATTCTAAATATACTTTAAAACCACTCAAATTCACAATTTATCACTATTAATTATTTTGATTAAAAAAGTTGTTTTTAATTAAAATTTAGTAATTTTCACTATTCATCAAAATATGAAAGTTATCCGAAAAGTACCAAAATTTCACCTTAGGCTAAATTCGATATTCCGAATCCAAAAATGAAGTCCATTTTAAAATATAAAATATATATAATTTCAAAATTTAGGTATTACTATTCATAACGGCTAGTTTGATTGGTTGTGGCGTGTGTTAAAACACAAGGTTGCGTACAACACACGCTACTATTTTATTCAAAGGAAAGCGTACCGTGGAAGCTTGGGATGTTTCATTTTATATTTTTTGATGTCCCAATTTATTCAGATAGTTTAAAATATTTTATTTAAAAAGGTTTCACTATTAAAAGTTGATAAAAGTGCAATACTGAAAATGAATCTGTTCTTGCATTATGACTAAGAAACTCATAATAGGGATTCTAAAATTATAAGGATTATATAAAGTTCAAAATGTAGTTAATACTATTCATGACCTCTTTTAATGGATTTTTTTTGTACGTCATGGTGTGATTGAACTTGGTGTTACATGTAGTGCAAGTTATTGAATTATTTTTAAGAAATAACACACTATGAAATCCTAGGGTGTTACATTCTCCCCTCCTTCAATAAATTGCGTCCTCGCAATTTGAAATTGTTCTTTGAAAATAAAAGGTTGAAAGTAGAAAATATATTTGTGGGAAAACCCACATCGGAAATTGGGTTACTAAAATTTAGTCTTAATATAAGGAAAAGAGAAATGAAAGGGTCACCACTAAATTATGATCTCGATTAGGAGAACATTGGTGGCAATTAGAGACATATAATTGGAGGAAAAACGTAAATATTTATAGGTAGTGATTGAGGTCATCAATCACAAACAAGTATAAAATTGAGGTCCTTAAACTCATCAATCTATGATGATTTGAAATACCATCGGTCCAAGAAAACATAGGGTATTGGGATAACACATTTTTGACGTTTCAAAATATCTTAGTTGAAATCCCACATCGAAAAATGAATTAATGAGGCCTCTATTTAAAATAAAGAGTGGAAAGTATGAAGATTGCCGAAAATAACACATACTAGGGTTCCATGTAGGAAAATATGGATATGGAAGAGAAATCTAACCATCAATTATCTGATGGAGAGTGGTAGAGAACATGGCTATGAAAAGGCCAACAATCCCAAAGCCATAAATTAGTGATGATTTAATGCACCATCTAGGACATCATTTTTTTTAAAGTTACATTACATAAGGAAGAGGAATTCATTTATGATATTGACTAAGAAAATTATGAGATATACTTAAATTTTAAGTAGATTTTCATTCTTTAATAAATTTCCACCACTAACTCAATTTTTTTTAAACGATGAGTATTCAAGAAGACTTGGTCACACTGGAAGAACTAGAATAAACTTCTATAGAATCACATGATCCATGTAGGATAAACCATATATTTACATTGTCTTTGAAGATTAATCAAAACCAAAATGGTTAGTGAATGATCTAATGATCCCCCAAAAGGATATTCATCGAGATAAATATGCACTAATCTTAATTTCTAAAATTAAACCAACAATACCCCAAAGTTAAATAGATACCATTCAATAACGAATTTTCCTTACAATCCTTTAATATAATCCAAACTAATATTGAAACCCAAAACATAGAAGAATTTGATTATGTAGTCTCCCATGTTACATTGTATCTCCAAATGACATCAATTACTCTTAAAGTCACATACTTAAAAGTAATTAACATCATCACATATTCTCTGTTATAGGTTAATCATTTCCATAAATAACCCAAATCACTATAAATCAACAATAAAAACGTAGATAAAAATCCACCATTACTCTACAAATGAAACCTCATTGTATTCTATTTTCCTTGGGCATATAGTGTTCCTAACAAAACGAACATCTTCCAAAATAACATTTATCACTTAATCACCAAATCATTTTCCTATACCAAGGGTATTCATTTGATAAGACATAAGAACCCAAATCATCTTATTATTGATTAATAAAATCATTTAACAGAAAAACGTCACACTAACCAGGGACTTCACGTAGTCTAGTGGTAGGCGATAAATCCCAATCGCACTTTGGTTGTGGGTTCGACTCCCACAGCTTTGTCTGACACGATGGGTTGTCACACGGTCTACGTGTTGTCCTTTTTCAAAAACTATATTTTATAATATTACCAAAATGAGATAAATTCCTCAAAATAACATAATTTAACCACAAATGTTATATCATAATTTGCATTTTCATCCCAAATTATAATAACTTATCATTTTCTCAAACCCCAATGATCATATAAAACCAAATGGTTATTTATACCTATATCCACAAGAGAAGAGACAATTCTTCCTCAAATATCATTCTCACATGGAAAACTGTGGGGTTACAAATACAAGAGAAAATTATTCCAAAGTAAACCCATCAACAAGGAGTGCTAATACTTTTTAAATTTTTCTCCAACCATTTATTTCCACATAGCTTCTTCTTTGACCAAGAAAATATCCTATAGAATAGGACATTCACTCGGGTAATGGCCAGGCCCCCTACATTTACGGAAAATGACTGTAAATGGACTCTTGGGACCATTTTTATCTTCTTCCATAGTAATCTTCATTTTTCTTCGGCAATTCTTCACTTTATGTCCTTCCTTCCCGCACGTAAAACATTTTGTTGTCCCATTGAGACACTTTCCTGGGTGTCTCTTTCCACATTTCCTGCATGATGAAAATTGAGGTTTCTTTTCTCCATGGTATCCATTGCTGGAGATCTTATCATTTATCACCTTTCTCTTCCTTGTTGAGTCTGGGAGTTGGTTAATATATATGTTGTTGATCATATTTTTGGAAAACTGATTTGGCATAAAGATGATATCTTTTACGCCTATCAACATTCCATTTTGTTGCTCATCGCCACTACCGTTCCCACCTTGTACATCATTCTCAAAGTCACTATGACTTCCTTGGAATCCAGCCATTGACTAAAACCAGAAAGCATTGTGTGAGTAATAGTAGTCGTAAAATCATTTAGAGATTAAAATGTAACCATATTCTCAATTTGAAACATATTTGGATTAACCAAGGTCATTTACTCTCATCTTATGTATATATTACTTAAATCGGTTTGTAAAGAAAATGTAAATTATCCTAAGCATATCCCCCGGGAGTGTCGTAACCAAGAGGGCACCAAGGCCCATTGTCGTGCACTAGTTCCCGTTTGAGTCTAGCTCAAAGCGGTGTTTTCGGGTTTTACCCCTAGGTACATCTGTGCCAGAGCCGCCTCTACCTGCTCGTATCCAGACAGGGATGTATTGCTCGGAAAACTCACAAAATCTCTACAATACCAAAATTCTAGGAAGTTCTTTTATACTAATCCTCAAAGTTCATCTTAGGTCTACGTGCTCTAATCAGAGTTTATCTAAATCTAGCTACCAAGGTTTGTACTAACCTTCCTCTGATACAAACTGTAATGCCCCGACCCCAGTTACCCAGAGTCGGTGCATTAATTACATAACATTGGCATGATCATGAGAAAGATCAAGTCTCGAAATACCGATTAGTTTAGTAGCCTTGGAATAACTAGATACATCCATAAATTTTTACATTACATCATAAAAAAAACATATTGTCTTCATATCCCCTCATACTATCCCTACAGGTCATTCATAATTACTTCTTCATAATCCTGGGAAAAAATAAAACATTGAAAGGGGTGAGCTCAGATGCTCAGTAAGGATAACATTATAGCAGAAGCTTTCATAAATAAGCATAAACACTTAAGGAAATTTATAACTAAAAAAAAATCCTTTTAAACTTGAACTTCAGCATAAAATGGCAAAGGTAAAATGAAATAATTCCATTTACTTACTCACATGGATATTCTACTAGTCTAATGATCACATGCAATATCAATATCAACTTTCATAATGATGGAATGCATAATGCCAGACTATTATAACCACATAGCCAAGTCCTCGTGCCAAGACTACAAATAAGATTTTGCCAAGGCCTTGTGCCAAGACACTAGTTTGTCTCATGAGACCTACCGATGCATCGAGGAGCTATAGCGGGCTCCACCCGTCACTTATTAAGTCGAATTCATTCCTCATATGAATAGGTTTAAGCATAAAATAAACATTCATACTAAAACTAGCATACGAAATGTCAATACTTTAACCACAAACCATGAATGGTATAAAAATTTAACATCAACAGTCAAAAATAACTCATTTGATACAATAAGGAAGATTGTATTGTATCACATTAACCTCAATCATGAATAATGAAGGATGTTGACATAGATGAAAATAATCATCAAAACTATTTGAGGGAAATATCCCCCTTTTCTTGAAATCATTTAAAAGTCACACTATTTGTCAAGAAGCCATTTAAAAATAGATTTTTGAATCAAAGTGTCCCATACCACTTTGAGACTTTTAAAAGGAGTTTTAATTTTAAAACTTTAATGTCCATATAAATAAATCCTTAAAACCATTTTTAAAACATGGACATTAATGAGCAAGATATAGAAGAATAAGTCGTTAAAACATTTTAAAATGGTATTTTGGTTAGAGGTTCTAACCAAAAGAGAGACACTTGAATACAAATAATTTAGGTAATCAAAACTTTGTAATATCATGATAATAAAGGGATTCATTATATACTATGTCAAAGTACATTATATACACCACATAAAAGTGATTTGGTGTATATCAACAAAGAAGTCTCAGTTGAATGTAAATTGAGATGAAATCTCTCATAAAGGCCGTATCCTTAGGTTAAGGATAAATCAACGACATAATTATGTGTGAAAAATATAAATACACTAAATATGATTGAATATTCAGTGTAAAACAATAAAAGTATATTCACACATATTCTTGTAGAAACAACACCAACGAATTGGATATTTAACTCAACAAATGGAGATTGAGTTAAAATTACTCTTATCAAGTTCATACCGATCACTTGAGAAATTATCAATGGAGTGATTATGTTTATCAAAAGTATATCCACAGAAAGGGGAGTGGAAATTAAGACATAATCAAATGAATAGCAATTCCACACATAATCTTGGAGTAATATAATCAATGAAATATGTGTAAAGCCAAATGAGTGGAAATTGAAATCTCAAATTCCCTTATCGATTAGGTAACTTACGAAACATACACCCATGAAAGAAGTATCATACCATGATGATGTAAATACCCATAAATTAAAGTATATTACACAATGAATACAATCATGGGCAGTACACATACACCACATGCAATAATTAAGTGGTGAACAATGGAAATCTCACGGAATTGAAAGTGAGATAAGAAAATCCCTTACCTTGTACTTTTACTTGGTTGGGGTAGGTTAACCTCCTGTATAATACTGAAATAATTGTTATTAAATTATAAAAGAATCATATATATTAATATCATATCATATATGATCTTTTAACTTTGCTTTGTTAATAATGTCTTAGTATTATCGTTGTTTCGGGTGTTAACTTACTCATTTTATTTTATATGTTTTATTATGTAAGCCATGTTTGTAATGGATAGGTTGTATATTATTCATATCCAGAATGATATCAAGTCCTTAAACATCATTTTTAAATCAGAAAATCATAATTATACTTGAATGGATTTGATGGAGAATGAATCTCATCGCGTTCATGGAGACGGTAGTCCGTACGTACGCACGAGCGACAATATCATTCTTTTGATATTAAAATAATATATAAATGGATGGTATATCATATATACAGAATCATTAACATGTTATATTTATTATTTACATGAGTTACACATCATTATTATACCCAACCAAATAATAATATATTGAATAACAATTACACCACGACGTGGAGACGGTAAGCCGTACGTACGCACGTATGGTGACATGTTATTAAAAGGGTGGATAGAATAATGAATATGGTTGTAACATATTTATAATAACATCACAGTATATGTGAGATACTGGAGTTATTATTTTAGAATGGTAAGAACAAAGAAAGAAGAAGTGGAAGAAGAAAGGAACTTGAAAATGGGTGGTGAAAACATTACCTCTTCTTCGGGTTCTTCCTTTTGATTTGATCAAAAGGGCTCCATAGGTTGGCTTTATGATCAAACTAAGGCCTCTAGGTTGTAGTGAGAGATTTTGGGAGAGTATTTGGGCAGATTTTGGCCGATCCAAGTGGCTTGAGAGGTGTGAGGAATGAGTAGAAGTGGTCTCCTTTTATAAGGGAGAGGAGGGGCTCTTTAGGAAAGAGTGAAAGTATTACTTTATAATATAATTATATTCGGTTTATAATGGTCCAAAAATCATTGAGGTCGAAGATAAGATGACGCATTTTTTAAATAACATCAACCAATAAGGATTGGACAGGTTTTAGATAATATTTTAATCATTATAATCTTATTTATTTAAATGATTTATTAATGAGGTAAACATTGCATCATTATTGTGTCATTAATAATTTAAATTATTTGATGTCTAAAAATTATAAATAAAATATCATTATGTAGGATATATTTTTAGCTTTCTAATGAATATTTATAATCGAAAATCCAACATGTATAACCCTATTTAAAAATTGTTCTTTTAAAAGATGTAAGCTTATGCCATTTTTATTTTTATTTTAACTTTATTAATATAATGTGTCCCTACCACATACAAGTGGATCCAAGGGGTCCCCAAATCGACCCAAGGATGCCCATGGTCGGGTATGTGTCCAACAATAAGGTTAGGACACGTTTTAGGGTAATTTCGTATTATTATAATATTATTTTTTAACCCTTATTTACCGGATTTACCCTTAACCATGGTAAATAAAATATTTACCACAGTAATTATTCAAAATGTCTAAAAATAAAAGTTAACTATTTACACAATTTGGAAATCCTGATTCCAAATATGGAATCCATTTTTCTAAATTCAAAACACAGAAGTGGCAGAAAATAATTTAAAATTAATTCCCGCTGTCAAAACAAAAAGTGTGTTTTTAAGAGGTAATAACTATCAAAAGATTGACACTTGTTTATGTTCGGTTTAATTGTAAAATTATGTCCAATGACCAAAATTATATTAAATGGTAAAAATATATTCAAAATATACTTTAAAACCACTCAAATTCACAATTTATCACTATTAATTATTTTGATTAAAAAAGTTGTTTTTAATTAAAATTTAGTAATTTTCACTATTCATCAAAATATGAAAGTTATCCGAAAAGTACCAAAATTTCACCTTAGGCTAAATTCGATATTCCGAATCCAAAAATGAAGTCCATTTTAAAATATAAAATATATATAATTTCAAAATTTAGGTATTACTATTCATAACGGCTAGTTTGATTGGTTGTGGCGTGTGTTAAAACTCAAGGTTGCGTACAACACACGCTACTATTTTATTCAAAGGAAAGCGTATCGTGGAAGCTTGGGATGTTTCATTTTAAATTTTTTGATGTCCCAATTTATTCAGATAGTTTAAAATATTTTATTTAAAAAGGTTTCACTATTAAAATTTGATAAAAGTGCAATACTGAAAATGAATCTGTTCTTGCATTATGACTAAGAAACTCATAATTGGGATTCTAAAATTATAAGGATTATATAAAGTTAAAAATGTAGTTAATACTATTCATGACCTCTTTTAATGGCTTTTTTTGTACTTCATGGTGTGATTGAACTCGGTGTTACGTGTAGTGCAAGTTATTGAATTATTTTTAAGAAATAACACACTATGAAATCCTGGGGTGTTACATGATTAATTTATTCTATTTTAATATAATATACAATACAAAAAAATAGTTCTTTGAGAAAAATATTACTTTTATAATAAATATGATTTAACGAATATCATTAAAATTTATTATTTATTACCCAAAACTTAATTTTAATACTCTGTTAATATTAAAATATTTATTTGAATTTTATATATACATCATATAATATTTTATTAGTAATAATATTAATATTTATACATAACACACACACACACATATATATTTATAATACTTTAATGTCATATTTTTATTTTATTATTGGTTATATTGTTTTAAATCTACTACTTAGCAATAAATTAATTAAATATTCCTATTCGATATATGACCAAAATATATATTTTCAATGAACATATTTATAATAATCAAATTTTATTCATATATATAAGTTTTTTGAAAAATCCCTTCATTCCACTCTCAGTTCGTAAGAAAAAATTCTTATTTAATACTATAGAATTTGATTAATCCACTCTAATTTCATTATGATCTTCCACATTAAAGGTTTTTTGGATATTGGAGATCCTCATGGTTGAATATGATCAATGAGATTTCTTATTCATGAATATTTTATACTTTTCTATTTATTATCCCTTATTCATTTATACACATTTAATGGATGTACTTCATCAATAATGAGTGGAGCAACCAAAAATTTAATAACCCAGAGTCATTGTCTACTTTATTATATTGGTATAATATTCTAGGGATCTCATACCAAATAACTGATCAAATTAGTAGTCTTGAAGAACTATATACATAAAATTTTCCCATTTTACATTGGAAAAATAAAATACATAACATATGAGACACATTTTCATCCATAATATTAATTATAAAATCCTTCTTCATATCATGGGAAAAGGGAAACAAATAATGGGTGTGATAATATTCTTAGAAAGATTTATGTACAAAAAAATCTATCATGATTAAATAAGTCATAATTAATATGAGAAGATAAATAACTACAAATAGATTCCATTTAATCAATAACATGAGTAAAAAATGCATCCATGGATAATATCAATAGAAAAATCCCATAGATAATAATAATTAAATTCTCAATGAAAGAAACTTTTAATATTGGATTTCATGATCTTATAAATTATGATATATTGACCATAAATTCCTTATGAAAATACAGTTTAATCAATGGGTACCTATACACTAAAAACCAATTTAATTTGGCCAAATGATTTATCATATGAGTACTTTCGATGGATCGATGGGCTATATAATTCTAGAAACCACCCATAAATGCATGTAAATTGTATTCATAATATATTAAATGATCAATTTAATTCATAAACAACATTCCTTATAAATTTATTTCCGTATTTTTTACTGAATACAGAATATCAATATTTCCCCAATCAATCAAATAACTTTAAAAGTAAAATGAAACATGTAAAAATGGTATATGGTTTATGAAATAATCATATCCATGATACAATGAATATAGATATTTAAGATAGATATAATTTACAATAATAATAAGAAAGTTAAAAGTTATAGAGAAATTAAATGTCCAAAAAATTAATTAAGAAGTGAGGAATGACGATCAATTCATTAGAAAAGTATATTTATAGGTAAATCTCATATTTTAAAGAATAGAAGAAAATGAAAGATAAACATATTAAGAAAGATTTTATAAGTGTATTTTAATTGAAAACCATTGAAATCATATAGAATAATCTAAAAGAAATAAAAATGTTTTGGTGGAAGTAAATTTAGTTAACGCCATATGCGTTAAAAGGAAAAAACATTCCTTCTAACATATTTTAAATCAAGTTGAAAATGGACCGTTTGGTAAAACATCAAAAATATTCCTTTAATACTTTTTAAGAAGTCAAGGAAAACATAAAATATCCTTAATAAATCATTTAATTAATAAAAAATACTTTTTTAATATAATTTTGAAAAATATGGACATAGAAGATAAACATACCCAATCAAAAAGAGAAATAAGATAAAAATTTATTTTAAACATTTCTCTTGATAAAGTAAATTGAATTGAATTAGTAAACATCACGAATAAGTATATATTCATGTAAAATAAATAAAATTGGTAGTTTATGATTCTAATCATATTTTTCTCTCTTAAGCCACTGTATCTTCTTTATGGAAATATGTATAGGATATCTTCGAAGTCACATTTCCATCAATCCCTACACTGGTTTCTTAGATATATCTTTTCAAATCTATACTACTTTTTTTACAAATCAGAAATCTATTTATGACTGATACTATTGATATTATTCCTAACATCTAGTATGGCCCTAACTATCTCATTCACACACCTTTCTATATTCAGGAAGCATTAATATAAATTTTCACCTCAACTAATGAAGCCAACCAGATTCAGAATGGACAATGTTACAACACCATCCATGAGTACAAGGTTCCACACATGATAGGTGTTTCCTATATTCAAAAGTAACTATCTTTATTTATCAATGTATTTGGGTATGATCTTATTCTATAATGGATTAAAATTAATATTGATGGATCATCAAAAGGTAATCCTTGTTCAGTAGTTTTTGGTACCATTTATCATGATTATTATGGAAAAATCATGGGATTATTCTGTGGTACATGCATTATATTCTTATCTCATGAGGATAAAATTAAAAGTTTCATAAATTTGGTATTTTTTTTAAGAAAAAACGTAACATCCCTAAAACCTTACTCCAAGATTAGATACTGAAATCATAAAATTTACATTTCTTGTTTTCATGCCGATAATTGTGACCTATTTTTTTCCATCCAATCCTTACAACATCAAAATGAAAAATTTAAGCACTTACATTATCAGGGAAATTTTTAGGTTTAGATATTTATAGAATTTGTAAAAAATCTAATATAATAATAACCATGTCAGTAATTGAGAATTTCTCCCACTTACCCTAGCATTTTTTATCAGCCATATAAAATCCCTTCTATAAAAAATTTATTCAACCTCATTCTTTATAACCTATGGAAACAAAAACATAAGAAGGGTGAGCTAAAATTCTCAATAATTGTAAATATAAGAACATAAAATTTAATTTCATCAATAATCACAATATTTCCATGAAGGTATGATGACATAATCAAAGTAAATGAGAGAATCATAAAATAACTCATACCCATTAATACCTGGATCATCAAATATGAAAATATGTCAAAAGAAAAATTTATCAAAACCAATAATAGCGAGCCATGGAATGTAAATATTTATCATAAGAAATATTTTAAATCTATAGAAATAATCCCAAAAAATGGGTTGGTATCATGGAAAAGTTTTCATCATAACTCATTTTAAATCCAAGCAAGAAATAATAGGAGGCTGGTTAAATCAATTAAAAAAACCATCAAGTAACTCTCTGCTACTTTATTCTCAATAAAAGGAACATTACTAAATTCAATGGAGCGCTATTTGGCTGTCCCATAATTTAATCTATGGCAGGATCACCCATCTCTATCTTTATTTCCCCATCATATAAGTTGTAATGGGATCACCCAACAATATCTGGGACACCCCCTCAAATCAGATGTAATAGGCTTACCCTATTCAATCTGGTTATCCTATCGTATATCCTTTAACATATTTACCCAATACTATTTTTTCCACCCCATCATATATAATTTCCAAGAACCACATCATGAATAAAGTACATTGATCTTTATTTTCATGACAACATTAATAGAAAAAATAATTATTCCTTCTATAACTTGATTAACCCATCGAAAAAAATTAGTTCAATAATAATATCTTTGAAAAATGGTCAACTAGTGGAAAGTAAATGAATTCCAAAAAAATATATTTGAAACATGAAAACCCATGAAAAATAAATGGGTTACATAACCATCTCTTTGAAGCATGATTAACGTGTGTAATAGAAATGAGTTTCATAATAACCCCTTTGAAACAATATTAATCCATATAGAGAAATAAGGAGGATGTTATCATTAAAAAATATACGCATTGGAGAATAAGTAAAGATAATTTTTTTTTTCACTTTGATGAATGAAAATAAAATTAAAATATCATTAAATACATTTTGAGGAAAATACACCATTCAATTTAAAAATCACTTCTTAAAACATAAAACATTTTGAAAATTATTTTCATTGAAAATAAAATTGAAAGATAATAAAAGAATAATTTAAAAAATAAAATAAAAAATATCTCTTGAAAAATGAACTTCCAACATTGAAAAACACTTTTTAAAACATTTTTGAAAACACTTTTAGAAAACATGGTTTTTGAAGACAAATATTTTTAAATTGAAAATATGATTATCATAAAACAAAATCATTTGAACTCTTGAGTACATAAAGGGAGAAAAATGAAGGGAAAACATCTCTTATATAGAAATAAATATAGGATAGTAAAATTCATGGTAATATTTTAGATGTAGATAATACAGTTTCATTATTGGAGTGTTAATCACAAACCATCCCATTAAATGATGTGATTTCAACAAAAGTCTCTCACCACTTTTCTAACATTGAATTGTATTACCCATGAAAGAATAAAATTAATTAAAAATATATTATAATTAAAATATATATATTAACTATATAACATGTAAAATTTTATGTATATACACTTCATAAATGAATATAGGTATATAATATAACACACATCTCAAAGAAAAAAAATGATTCAAAAATCTCTTACCATTTTGGTAAATTTGAAACAGTTAACCCCATGAAAGACAGATCCTAAAATAGAAATTTAAATACCATTTACTTTAATTATATTAACCATAAAATACATTTATGGGGTATTATATAAAAAATACAACAAACATAAGTGAGGAATATGAAATGTATGTTACAAAAATAAAAGTGAGATGAGAAAAACCATTACATTGAGTTTGACTTGTCACAAATGTCTTTATCTTCCTAAATAGTAATATTATGTTAATTATTTAATTTCATGAATTTTTTTTCATGTTTAATATTTATTTTATTTTACTTATTTACATGTTATATACAATTACTTAATTAATTAACTTTACGCCAGATGTTTTGACCTTATTTTGTTTACATGTCAAAAATGACTTTTGTAGGTTGACTATGGTCAAAGAGGTCATTATATAAATATCTATAGAATAATAACTATGAAATAATTTTAATATTTATAAATAAATTATAATTTTATACCAATCATAAAGCTTTTTTTTGAAAAATGGAAAATGTTACAATCATGGAGACGGTAGGCCGTATGTATGCATGGGTAAAATTTCAATTTTTTATTGATCATTATAGGAAGAAGTTAAATAATATATTATCCATAAATAATTTAAATTATATAATAAATATCGTAATTTTTATTTATATATAATTATATATATCATTACTGTGATATGGTAATGAAGAAACAAATCATATCTCCTCAAGGAGGCGATAGTCCACACATCTATGAATGACGTTATCATTTTTTTCTCTATGAGTGAAAAGGTAAAAATAAAAAAAGAAATTATATTTAAAAAATTATAAATATTTAATTAATATAATAAATATTCTTTTTATATAATATATATTTTTTATTTTTACCCTTATTACTTTCCACGTAACATGTTATTGAAAATGAGGAACATTGCTTCACAAAGCGGTTGTTCGCTGTACACACGACCAATGGTATAGCATCCCTTACAGAATTAAATGTAAAAGGGTATATATTATATCAAGAATAAAAAGGTATAGTAATGTTATAAATATAATATATAAACCTTATATCAATCATCATACCCAACTGTGAGAGATGGTAATGAAAAAACGAATGATACAATTTCACGTGGCAGTAGTCCTCCATACACACGAATAATGGTTTCATAACCAATTTGATGGAATTTTGTGTGAATATAGGGTGTAAAGTTAACATAAAAACATCTCATTATAAGTAATATACTGATTTTATTATATTATAATTGTATAATAATATTTATGGATGTGGACAAAGAAATAAAATAAAAATGCTATTTGAAGAACATTACCTCTTATTTTGGTATCCTACATACGTTTGAATAAATCATTCATAGGTTGGTTTTATACCCAAAATGATGATTATAATATGAGTTTAGATAATTTTTTAATTTATTTTGGAAGGTATTGTCCTATCCAAATGGATTTAAAGGTGTCAATAAGAGAGGAGAGTGAGTTCCATTTTATAGTTAAGGAAGAGTGTCATTTTTGTAAATACCCAAAATTATTCATTATTGGGAGGTCAAAATTTCTTAAAGTTTCTTAAATTGTGATAATTAATTATTTCGAGGTATTATATAGTCTATATATACCTCCACCTTAAAAAAATATGTTTTAAACATTTTGTTCCTTAACTCTTAAGTTTCAACATTGTTTTTCATTTTGGTTTTGAATTATGGTAAATAGTTTTATATGATAATTAATTTATTCATTATTAATAAATTAAATTTATCCTTATTAGATAATTTATAACCACTTATTCTAAGTATTAAATCAAATATATCAAATTATATTCCTTTGCGTGCTGAAAATTAATTTCAACACAAGCAGACATAACATGAAAAACACCATTTTAAACATAACAATGGTAACATAGTAATTACTTTTTAATAATAAATATAGTCATTATAAATTAATAATATTCCCATGAATATAACATATTTAATATTTATTAACATTTAAAAATCACTTTTCATAATATAATATTTTTATAAATTTTTAATTAATTTAATAAAATATCATTTATTATAGAATAACATTAATGCCAATTTCTACATCATTAATTTAATTTGAATTTAAAAATATCAAGACAATGATGGAATTATAATCTATTATTATGAAAAATATCTAAAATGATATATTAATAAAAACAGTTAATGTAAGATAATAATTCCTTCAATTTACTTAACATTTTATATTTTTAGTATCATTTATTTTAGTTGATTATTAACAAAATAATTACTACATTAGAATTTTTTAAGTATTTAAATTAATTAATTAATCTCTGAAAAAATTTAAATAAATTATCATGATAGAAAAAACATATTTTGTTTGAAAATAATATTTATAACCAAAACTATATTGTTTTGTTCCCTATCATAAATATTTATAGAAATTAAAACTAAAAAGGCTCTCTTTTCTTTTTTTTCTTTACATAACATATCATATAAGTAAATTTCATAGAAATGTGTCCCAAGAACTATTAAAATAGATCCTAATTACGTAAGTGTAGAAATATGTCCATAAAATGGGTTTTTTACATATTTTTATGTAATTTTAAACCCCTAAATTTAATGTTTAATCCCCTACTAAACTTGTTTTTACCATAATCACTATGATTATGATTAATTGTTTTCACTAATATTTATTGTAAAAAATTAAGTTTGAATTATTAGAAATTAGTAATTATGATAATTATATATATGGTATCCATTTATCCAAATTCAATTAAAATAATGGTAAAATTTTAAATTAATATTAATCCTGCAGACGCGACGAGGAACAAGTTTTTACGAAGTGTTTTTTTTTGAGTAAAAGATGATTCTATATTAATTATTTGAATAATAATTATTATTATATGGAAAAAAATTATTATTTACTGATATATAATCTATAAATTTCATTTATGAATTTACCCATTAGGGATTATTTTTATTCTTTAAAATGGAGAAAAATTATGCATTTTAAAACAATTTTTATAAAAACCAATTTTTTAAACCCAAAAATAAACTTATTCAAAAAACAATATTGAGTTGATTAAAAAACATTATATGGATTAAATATAACTAAATAATACATTGTTTTCTTTAAAACATATTAAAAATATATTGGTACATTTAAATTAATGAATTTATTTAAAAGAAAATTCTTTTTACAAAAATCAGTTTTCACTATTCACTAAAAAAATCAATATTTTCTGAAAAGAAGATAAATTTCAACAAAATTAGACTTTGATATTATTATTAAAAAATGAAATGAATTTTTTGAATTAAATATTCTAGTATTTTTGAAATTTTATTATAGTATTTTTTTTATAAAAATCAATAAAAATTATTTTTGAAGAATAAAACCACTTTATTAAATATTCATTGATTATTTAACAAACATTTATCTGTAATTTGTATTGAATAAGAAATATATATATTTTATAGACTATTTAATACTATTCATACATGATAATTTAATTTCTAGGTAATATCATTAATATATATCTTGAGTCTTTTAAGTTGGTCGTTTCATGTTGAATATGATATCAAACATAAAAATTTTAGGGTTGCGTGTAATGAAAGATAAAATGAGTGTTTTATGTAATGAAAGATAAAATAATTTTCAAGTGTCTTATATAATTTCAAATATAATTTTATTCTTTTAAAATCTAATGGTTTTATATTCTCCACCATTTAATAAGTAATTTCCTTTTAATTTGAACTTTATCATGGTGATCACTTGATAGAAATTTAATAATACTTTTTTGTAAACCCATATCATAAAAAGTGTTAGAGAAACATCCTCTTGATAAGTGAAAAAAGGATTTAAAAATTTCATATAGAACACTACGTAACTATATTTTCAAGTATGAGAACATAGTGGTGAAGTGAAGATATGGTCATAGAGGAAAATAATACACAATTATATAGAGTGATAGAGGTATTTGATCACAAAAATGTGAGTGATCAATGTAATGTTAAGTTCCTCTAAAACATGAATGTATGATGGTCAAAAATCCCATCATTTCATTATAAATGAAGGTTCTCGGATTTTTTTTCAATATCCTTTTATAAAATTTTAGGAATTATTTTACCATCCCAACTAATATAATATGGAGATATACTTACATAATTTGTATAATTTAACCCATTAATCAAATTTCACCCAAATCCAATATTTTCTTTAAATGATTTATATTCAGGATGAATTTTTAATTCCCAAAACACTAAAATAAACCTTTAAAGAACCATATAATCCCTAAAGCATAACAAGATATTCCCCCTTCTTTTGAGCTTTACCAACAAAAATTGGTTATTACATAGTAAGATAATTTCCAAAATAAACCTACATTCATTAATCTATAAATTTCAACAATAAAACCCAAATTTGAAACCAAGTAATTAGTTAAGTAATTATACATAAAATTATTTAAACATTTCATGACTATGTTTGACACCAGAATATTTTAAGTATTTAATCATATATTCTTCCAAGACAAAGAAACTATTATTCCTTAAATAGAATCCCATATATTTTTGAAATAAAGATAAACTTTACTTGTAAAATTTCATACTAAATAGGAAATCATGTATTCATTTAGTTGGCATGAAACCCTTATCATCCATCGGTTATGCGTTAAATCCCCACCACCTTTCCTAATGTAATGAGTTTTCACCCAACATATAAGTTGTCCTTTTTTTATTTAAACATGAAAAAAATTACTCCCTAAATAACACTTTATATTGATATCAATGGTTAAAAATACCCTAAACCAATAAATCATCTCAAAAACATCATTAATTACCTGATAAATATTTACTACTTAAAACCTTAAATGGTTTGTTCAAGAAATTTAATTCATAATCAACCTTAATCAGCCAAACCTATGATGGTATCCATAATTCCTATGACAATCTCACATGAAAAAAAAATACTAATCTCCATAGTTATAAAATCTATCATCTCATACCAACTATAATAGCCCTAGAACCACACTCCTGTATCTAATTTTGAAATCATAATCATTATATTTACGAATTTCATGCCAATAATTTTGACTAATTTTTTTCCATCCAAACCATACAACTTTAAAAGGAAAAATTATATCATTTAAATTCTCAAGGGTTTTTTAGATTAGAGTTTTTTAAAATTAGAAAAAACTACTATATAAATAATACCCATGTCATAAAATGACCATTTCTCCCACTTAACCTACCTTTTCATATCATCCAAACGAAATCCATTCTAGAAGAAATTTGTTTAACCTCATTATTTATAACCTGGGGAAATGGAAACATTATAATGGTGAACGCAAATTATTAATAATATTAAAAATAAGAATTAGCAGTTGAATTTTGTCAAAGAGCATAAGAAGTGAAAAGGGTATGATGACATAATCAGAGTGCATGATAGAATCATAAAATAAATCAACCCATCAATAATTGGATCATAAAATATGAAAAATTGAAAGTTAAAGTGTCATTAGAATCAACAATCATGAGCCAGGTGATATCAATATTGATGGTAAGAAACATTATAAACTCATATAAAGAAGAAAAAAATGGTTTGGTATCTTGGAACATTTTTATTCATCACTAATATTAAACCTATGTTAGAAATAACTGAAGCGCAATTAAATCCATTAGAGAAAACATCAGGTAACTCCCTCATTCTTTCCTCTCATGAATAGGTATATTACCCAATGAATTAGAGAAGTATCTAGGTGTAACCATATTTTAAGCATTAACAGGATCACCTGGGGATATCTGGAACTCTCCATAGTATAGGCTGTAATGGGATCACCCAACCCAATCTAGAACACCCCATAATATAAGCTATAATGGGATAACCTTGCACTATCTAGGTTGAACCATCATATAATCTATAACTGTGATCACTCGACCCGGGTACCACACATTGGTGCACTGATTCGGTTGGTCACATGATCTCAGGTGTGCCTCCCCATATGCTAGAGGATGCTGAATAGTAGTGATGGCATAATATAAATCATGAGGAGGCTATTCCATCTATATCAAACAACACAATAATGGAAGTAAATAAAAAAATATTCAACTGAATAACCACAATCATAATAACAAAAGTATCACTAGATAATCATAATAGGAATACAATATCAAGAACTAAAGTAGTAGATATGTCATTACATAATAAGTGTAAAGTTGATAAATGAAAAACCCAAAATAAAAAAACTGGAAACTCAATATGGGTTCCTAAACATTGTCTCGTTCCCTCATCCATCCTATATACCAACTCAACCATCAAACAGAAGGCGCTCTCCCTTATCCTATCCTTCGAACATGATGTTTATTAAGGTACCGATCCGGCATCCTGAGTTTCGTGTGGGTACAACTCTGTAGGCCAACACCAATGGTGTCTAAAATAATATCCATTCAAAACAGTGTATCATGTTTTATAAATAATCAAGTACAATAAAAAAGGTAATGGTTTAACATATTCAATTATTCTTTATATAACCACATAAAACTCTTGGTTTATAAGGATACCTAACAAATCAATATCTACTTCAGCCCATACTAGAGTCTAAACTATCCCCAAGTGATATCACATATCACAATACCATGGTTACTGATTATCATTTCATTTCAATTCATATTAAGGCCAATTGGAACCATAGTTAAATGCCAAAATTTTGGGCCTAGAACGCTACGGTTAGGTCCCCATGAGTATTTGGAGAAACAATATATGACTCACACCCCATGTATTAGTCAATCACATATGGGTATTTGAAGTAACAGTCCATGTCCCACACTCATATATTAAAAAATCACATATGGGCATTTGAAGAAGAAGTCCATATCCTACACTCATAAATCAATCAATAACACATATATCACATATTTCAAATAATTCAAAGCTAATCAATAACAACCCTTTTATCAAAATTTCACATTATGGCATGCGATTATAATTTCCCACAACAAACATGGTTCTTCAATTTAACCACATGGAATAATATGAAAAATTTTCCATTATACAATTTATACTATTAAAACCATATAACCCATTAAACCGTTAAGGTTATGTTAACCATCTCATAATACTCATTATCATTTAATCCATAATAACATTAATTGACCAATTACATAATCCCAATATCCCATCAATTTTATAATCACAATATTGAGTTAATAAATTAATCAATTAATTATTCCAATTTCACCAATTCTAATTGACCAAATTTTAACCCAATTTATTATCAAAAAATAAATAAATTAATTATATTAAATATCAAATGAAATTTCACAACCATGAAAATTTAAATTTCAAAATTAAATATGCATAATTAAATCAAGGCTATGTGATTTGAAATTTAGATCACCTATATCAAAATTGGTAATGAACGCTCACCAATGGAAATCCTCTATTGAAGCAGAACAACCAAGATCAAGATGAAGAATGATATCTGGAATCAAAACATAAATCCATGATCAAATGAATTAATTTCCATAAAACCTAGATCTAAACCCATCACCAATGGAGGAAAATCACCCCTTTTAATCCAGAAAGAGTGATGAGAGATATATAAATCAAATCAGTAAGAAATCACATACTGGGAGAGGGTTCGATCTATCAATAGATCATAGATTCATCAAGAAAGGAGTTTATATAGACTTATAATCCATTTATTTTTCTCAAAGAATGATTGGAATTGGTTTAAGTTCAAGCTAGGGTGTTTAGGGACATAAGATGGGGGTTTTGAAAAATTGTAATGTATTTAAGGGGTTATAATTTTTTTACACACAGTTTATTATATGGGCACATGGTTTTCCCAAACTATATAGCTAAACATGCACATCCTCCCAAGGGGTCACATGGTTACTACTTGAAGGTTTCATAGTTCGATTAACCATGTTCCAACCATGCGAATCCCATGTGTTTGGGTTCACACAATTTTCTATCCTGGGCACATGTTTTGGGAAACCTGTGCACCAATGGTGCACTAACCCTCTTGCATATAAAATTCTCCATTTTCACCAACCCCCGCCCCCAATGTAAAATACAAATGATATGTACCCAAAATAAGGAAAAAGTGTACAAAAGAATGAGCTTGAGACATATCTAGATAAGGTCATGATCTTATAATCTCCCCACCTTATAATATCTCTTCATCAAGCTATACTCCCAAGAATTTTAGAGATTACTAGGTATATAGATTGGTCCACAGAGCCCACATATCTACTTCTATATCCCAATTTCCCCCTAAACACATCCATGTTTCCATAATACTCGAACTATCAACATGGTCTATCCTCGTAAAACTTTATCAATTCGATCTAATACACATATCAGATGATCTTCAAAGGACACATCAGTCTCAAGATTTACATCATCCCCATCAATCAAATGATAAGGGTTGAGGTGATCCTACTATATCTGTGACACATGAAAGACATCATCCATAACACTGTACCTCTATAGAAGAGACAATCAGTATGCAACCAACACTATTGTCTCAATAATCTCAAATGGTCCAACAACCCTGGGCACCAACAAGACGAAATTTAGAATCCTACGGTGACGTAATATAGGTGAAACTCAAAGGAACACATGATCATCAATTATAAAATCAAGGATCATCATAATTTATTAGCATATGAATTCTTTATACTCTAATCTCTAGTCATACTCTTCCAAATATGCTAAGCTTTCTCCAACATCTATTTCATGAGACTCATTCTCGATAGCTCGGACTCACCTACCTCCATCCAACATAGAGGCAATCTGCATAGACTACCATAAAACTCCTCAAATGGTAAAATTTGAATAGTCTTTTGATAACTATTTTTCATAGGAGAACTCAATAATAACTAAGTTATTATCCCAAGATCCATTGAAGTCATGAACACACGCTCGAAACACACCGTCAAGTACATGTATAGTATGATGAAACTTCCCATCTATTTATGGGTGAAAATCTATACTAAAAAAGACTTGTGTACCAACAGACTCCTAGAAACCCTACCAAAAATGATAAATAAAGAATGATTCATTGTTTGAAACTATACTCTATAAAACCCCGTGAATATCGACTATCCCTTGAACATTTATATCTCCCATAGGATCCACTGAGAAAGTATCCAAAATATGTAATAAATGAACTACTTTCATTAGTCTGTCCACAACCATCCAAATAACATCTTTATTCTGAGGCATCACTGAGAGACCCACTAGAAAATCAATGGAAACATCATCCCATTTCAATTTCTTAATGGGTAACAACTACAATAAACTACTAGGTTGTTGATGTATAAAAGTTTCCTTTTAAAAGGTGTAGCATCGTGTCACAAACCCTACTATCCCCCTTTTCATGCCTGAACTCCAATACTTCCACCATAGGTCATGATATATTTTGGTAAAACATAGATGTACCTCCCACTTTGAGGAATAAAATTCATGAACCATATCTTCACACATACTCATAGGTAGTAAAAAACTATTTTTTAGAAATATGATCTCATCCTCATTGATGGTCCAATCAGAAGGTGACTCCCCCTCCAAGGATTTCCCCAAAGGAAAAACACTCTAGATCCTCATACTTCCGATCCTTGGTCTAAATCAAAAGTGTATTCTCTACCAATAAAAATATTTTATTCATATACTTATGGTCCTCCTAAATCACTACATTTCTCCAATCATAAATTTTATCATCTTATTCTCGAAACTAGAATCCTAAACTACTTGATTCTAATTTTTCTTTGCTCAAAGCAACAAAAAAATTCTTTCCATTTCAAGGTATATATGTCAGCTTAAAATAAATTAACTATATAAAATCAACCCACCTCTCCTGTCAGGGAATAAAATATTGTTGGGAAAATGTATACTTTTTGTTCTTATTATCTATATACATAGTAAAATATTTACCTAATAGATAATGTTTCCAATACATTATAGAATAAACAAATACATCTAACTTGAGATCATGTGTAGGGTAGTTCTTGTTGGAACCATAGTCATTATATGCATCAATTGGAGTATGGTTTGTGTTTTTTGTCAATAATCAGTGGAAGTTAATAATGGGTTCTAGTAAATTGATCATATAGTTCATGCATAAAATAGTATTGAATGTGGCGCTGTTTTTCAGTGTTTGCCAAATTTTTGGACCTGAAAATCAGAAATTGAAGACATAGGTTGTTGGGAAGAGGAGGTGCATGCACAATGGAAGTGGTGCGTGAAATAAGGGAGGCGTGTATAAAAAGAGGGCGGTGTGAGCTAAAAAATGTGGCATGCATGAAAATCAGCGGCGTGCGGGAAAAACAGTGGCGCACGCGAAAAATAGCAGCGTGCATGAAAAACATCAGCGTGCATGAAAAACAGCGTAGCACACGAAATAGTGGAGAGAGACTTTTCACGCAAGAGGTGTTTCTCAAAGAGAACGTCAAAAAATGGAAAGGGCATGGGCTATATGAAAAATCTGAAGATATGCGTGAAAAAAAATTCCTATAAGAAAAGTATTGCGTTCCAAATGAGAGATTTTTCACGCCAAGATGGGTTCTGCGCGCGGGAGTCTGGGACGCCTATAAATAAGAGGTGTCCCCCCACATTTAGTAGGGTTGATGACTTAGAGAAGATCCGAGGTCTGATGCATGTAAAAGGTTCACGTAAAGTGAGTTGTGTAAAAAAGATTGAGTTGCGTGAAAAAGGTTAAGCTGCACGAAAATGCATACATTGCGTGAGAAATTAGAGGCTGCACAAAAAACTCTATGTTGTGCGAAAAAGGTGTGGCGTGTAAAGATGCGGGTGAAGGAGGTTGTTTCACGTAATACATTCCATGCAAAAATCATGTATTTCATGCCAAAGTCAGATATTTCGTGCAAAGGGTGGGAGTGGTGTGAAATCTTTAGTATAACCTGTTTGCACGTTTCGGATTATCCGGTTCAGTGTTTCAGTGCATTCAAGTGCATCATTTCCAGAGTTTGATGCAAGAAGAGTCTCATGCTAAGCAGAGGTAAAGACTTCAATACAAATCTATTGAAAATACCCTCACGTCTAAAAACCGACTGGGACTTTACAAAGGTAGTGAGCCATGGGGAGTCAACGAGAGTGACCCAAGGGATGCATTGGGCTATCCTTGAACATTTGTAAAGGTAGTGAGCCTGGGATGAGTAAAATGTGAAATTAGGTATAATCGACAACATGTCGGCGTATGCTCCTTGGACGTAGCCCTTATTGGTGAACCAAGTAAAAAGTGATGAGTCATCTCTTTGCATGTGAATGTTTGATTTTTGATCATATCCATCATACAGGTTTGACTTGTTCCTACCAACATGGGTACAAGATCCATCAAATTTAAAAGAAAAGTTGATACACTGATTCACCCCTCCCCTGTCAGGGTGCCTCAGGGTTCTACAGTTCTATTCATGTGGTATAAAATTCCATGACCCATACTCCATAAATAGATATACCTATATCAATAATACTCCAAGAACAACCCTAAAAGAATCAGAAAACCCAGTATACTCCTCACCTAGATCATGTGGGATCTTGATTGGTGTATTTTTCAAGATCTTATTCAACTCCTTTATGTAATTATCTCATGATTTAGACCATTCAAACTTCACTCCCTTATCGTTCAAGCCCAAAAGATGTGGGTTTGAGTGGAAATGTTTTTGGATGAACCTCTGATAGTATCCCACTAAACCAAAAAAGGTATAAATATTGAAAAAATTATTATGCTTCTCCAAAGAAACCAGTGATGGTAAATTTTATAGGTCTATAGAAAAACCTTTCTCTAAGATTATGTGACCCAATAAGTTTACCCGATCAATAAAAAATTTATGTTTGGATAACATGGTGTATAGAAAATTATCTCTCAATATACTTAGGATGATGTCAAGATGCTGAGCATGATCATCATTAGTCTTGGAGTACACTATGCTGTCATCCAAAAACACAACAAAAATATGATCTAGGTATGGGTGGGAGAATCTATTAATATATTCCATAAACATATCTAGATTATTCATCAACCCAAACAACATAAAAAAAACTCATAAAGGCCATACCCACTTCTAAATGAAGCATGGGGTATATTAGATGTTAAAAATATCAACTGGCGATACCTTGATCTCAAATTAATCTTTGAGAATACACAAGCTCCTCTTAACTGGTCAATGAGATCATCAATATGTTAAATAGAATACTGATTCTTCACAGTCATCCAGTTCAAATTTTGATAATCAACAAAAAATATCAAAGTACCATCATCCTTCTTTTCAAACAAATCTGGAGAACCCCAACCGAGGTATGAAGATGGATAAAACACTTATCTATTAACTCTTCTAGTTGAGTCTAAAATTCTTGAAGCTCAGTTGGTACCATTATTTATGGTGGAAAAGTGGTTGGATCAGCCCCAAAATGATCTCAATTGTAAATAACACATATCTATCAAGTGGAATCATTGAGAAGTACACATGAAGCACATCTTGGAACCTATCCTATATGGGTGGGAAAATATCCTAACCCAGACCTCTTTAATCTAGAAACATACTAAAAACATGGGCGGTGAGTTCCCTCAATTTCTGATGAAATGGAACTATAAGAACAGATTTGATATCCTACTCTCAATGGTGAATATAATTATCACCCTTAAGAGATTTTAAATTCACTCTCCTTTGATAAGAATAAACATGGGATCAATATGATACTAAATAATCCATACCCATAATTAGTTCAATGACTGACATGTCAAGGATTTAAAGATCGAAACTAAAATGGTACTCCCCAACCATAATAGAACACCCCTTTCACAAATAGATGTCTATCGACTATTCTCCCAAAGGTGTATCTATCATCAAAATCCTCCTTAATAACTCCACTTCTTGGATGAAAATATTTATAGGTTGTGAAGATATAAAATAATGAGAGGCACTGATATCAACTAAGGAACTACAATGTATAAAATCTACAAGAATAGTACGTCTAACTATCGATGATACAACCTATCTTTACAAAATTATAGGATGAAATGCATGTACTATCCTTCCTCTCTTCCCTATGATGCAGTCGAGGTCCCCTAGGCTGCACCACTCTACTGATATGAGTTATTTTTCCCATAAGTACCATGAACACTACCTCTACTACTATAGCCAATAAAACTCTACTGCCAGTCTGATGTGGGGTTGATGTCCCCCTTTGAACACTCTGATTTGTCATAGCTTCTCCATCATTACCCATCCATCATGGATTCCTACATAATTTTTTTATATTTCCTATATTTCTACAAGCACGACACTCTACCAGTTTTTGGGGGCATTGTCTACAAAAGATATCTAACCTACCACACAGGTGAATGATCAATTGAGTAAGATCCTGAGTAACTAATCCTTCCCCCTAGCCACTCTTCTTTTTTAATACTATAGTTAGACTTCTCATAACAATAATTTATTCCCTCTGATTTTATACCTTATTAAGATCAAAAAAGACACATGTCCTATACTAGAACAATCCTTTAGTTTCCCATCATAAATGAGATATTTATTAACCACTTTAGAAAACATTTTCTACCAAAATATATTTACATGGGACTTAATTTCACATTTTATCCCATTCTAAAACTATTTCGCCATTATAGCCTTGTCTCCAGCCAATGCTAGAGAAAAGCACTGTAGATCTTTAATTTGATTATCATATTCCAAAATAGACATACACCCCTAATTCAACCTCATAAACTCAACCACTCTCTCTTTTCTGAGCATCTCAGGGTTAAAGTGCTCCATGAAATTCTCTTTAAAGTCCATCAAATCCATATTCTCCAATTTTCCATCTTGATTATGGATGTCCAACAAACACTCTTCTTGACCACATAACATGTGGGAAGTAAAATTGAATCTCTTCTTTGTAGAAGTCTCTTAGTGGTCAAGTATAGTTCTGATATCCTTAATATATAAATGAATTACCTCAATTCCACCCTCTATGGTTAACATTGGAGGGTGTTGCAACTAAAAATCCCACATCAGGTATAACATATTATTTATAGCCCAAAACATGTCACTTTCCATAAAATGCATTAAGTGATAAATGTTCTCCCATAATAACTCTCCAACTCCTTCACCTGACACTATCAGGGCCATAGATTCCACTACTGGAGGATCATTTCTATCATAACCTCCTGTCATCCTATCTAAAAGCATCACTCTTGAGGCATATCTCTACAATTCCAAACACAACTCTTATGACACATTACACAACATTGAAATGTTTACATAATATGGATTCAAAATAATTAATAACAAGTCATTTCCCCAAAACCCACCGCATGGTCAAAACCGAGGCGTTATCACTACCCTTACCCATACCACATAGAGTTCTAGGTTAACATAGGGTACCCAAATTCTCATTATTACAATTTCTCATTAGACTCCCAATTTGCATTTTAATTTATCAAAACACACATCATTTAAAATTTTCAATCCATCTTTGGAACCATTTTCAATTCAAATTTCCAAAATCAAAGGAAAGAATTTTCATTTAACAACTTACCCAAAACCAGATTTTCCCATGCGTGCCTAAAATGATGCAAGTGGAATAACAATCCAGAGTGCATAGAATGATGAATTCATACTAAAATATCATTCCATACTAGTCCATGTATAAAATATCATAAAATCATAAAATAGTAATCACATTTCACCACAAGTGCGTCACTCGGGTTAAATAGTGTCCACCTCTAACAACACACATGAATAACAATAATCCTACCTTGGGTACTTGGGTTTTACCCAGGTACATGGGTTATTTACTCACATGAATGATCTCTTAACCAAGGCATGATTCATCGTATTATTCCTTTAACCTCTGGTAAAGAGTAAGACAAAATAAAAGAAAAGAATACATCCTTTGATACAACTTCATGACGTCCCAACCCTGGCGGCACACATACTACCTCGAGCCGGTTGTCCACATGACCTTAGGCATGACTCCCCATATACTAAAAGCTTCCAAATGGTAGTGAGGGTATAATATCAATCATTGGTTTGACCATACCCTCTTGATCAAAGAAGAAAAATATATGAAGTAAAAAAACAATTTCCAACTGAATAACCATAATAAAAATAATACTAGAAACACACGATTATTAAAATATGAATAAAATATACAAAACAAAATTAGTATATATGTCATGCAATAATAAGTGTCAAGTGTATAAATGAAAAACCTAAAATAAAGACACTGAAAACTCCATGCAGGTCTTGAAATCATGTTTGGTTCCAACCTTCATGATTCATACCAACACAACTATATAAAATAAGGATCTTTTCATTATCCCATCATGAAAACTGGAAGTCTATTTGGGTATTTATTAGGAAGCTCAAGTAGGGTGTGAGTACAACTCAGTAGGACACCACAAATAGTGTTAGTAACAATATCCATTCAAAATAGTGTATTCCATTAGATAAAGAATAAAGTACAAGAAATAAGGTAAAAAATTTAAAAATTTAATTATTATTTATTTAACCACATAAAACCTTTGGTTCAAAAGGACAGCCAACAAATCAATAACTTATTTGGACCGTGTAGGAGTCTGTTCAACCCCCAAGGTATATCACATAATACAATACCATGGTTACTAATTATCATTTAATTTTAATTCTTATTACGGCCAAGTAGAACCATAGTCCAATGGTAAAATTTTGGGCCCAGAATGCCATGGCTCGGGCCTCGTGAGTTTTTGGAGCATTAATCCCTATCTCATACCATGTTTATTAGTCAATCACATATAAGTATATGGAGCATCTATCTATGTGCCACATTAATATATCAAGAAATCACATATGGGTATTTGGAGAAGTAGTCTGTGTCCCATACACTCATATAGATCAATCAGACACATATCACATATATCACATCAATCAAGGATAATAAAAATTAACCCTTTTATCACCTCTTCATACACTAGTCTACCATTATAATTTATCAAAACAAATATGGTTATTAAATTTAATCACATGGAATAATGTGAACAATTTACTATTAAAAAATGTTCACTATTTAAACCATATAACCAATTAACCCATTAAGGTAAAGCCTAAAATTTCAGAATACATATATAAACTAAATCATAATCACATTAATTGACTAATTAAACAATCCTAATATCCCATAAAATAAAAAAAATACAATATTCCATTAGTTAATTAGTAAATAAATGAATACAATTTCACTAATTCCAATTACCCAAATTTCAATCCAATTCATTATCACATGGAAATTCAATTATTTCAATTCAATGTCTAATTTAATTTCACAATCCTGGGAATTACAATTTCACAATTACATAATCATAATCGAATCAAGACTTTGGGATTTTTAATTTAGACCACATACCTCAAAATTAATGATGAATTATCCCCAATGAAAATGCCTAATTGAAGTGAAAAAACCATGATTGTGATGAAGAATGAGATATACAATAAAAAATTAGATCCAATATCAACATAATAAAGATCCATCAAACCTAGATATAAACCCACCACCAATGGATGAAAACCATACCCTTTTTATTAAGAATGAGAGGCGGGAGAGCGAGAAATCTAATTGTGAAGAAATCATATATTATGAGAGGTACAGATCCCTTAATGGATCTTAAATTCATCAATAATGAGGTTTAGAAGGCCATTATATCCATCCACAATCCTAAAAAAGGAGGGAAATTGATATAGGGTTGATCTATGATGTTTAGGGATATATGAAATGGATTTGCGAATACTTGAATGAATTTACAGGGGTTTAAGGTTTTGCATGAACATTTTCTAATAGGGGGCACACAATTTTCCCTATCCAAGTATTTAAACATGCACCTCCTCCTAGGGGGTCTCACAGTTACTACTAGAAGTGAACACAATTTAAAAAAACATGCACCAACTGTGAAAATCCCCTATATTTGGGTTGGCATGATTTACGAGCCTGGGTGTTTGGTTTGTGAAATCAATTTCCCAAACATTCACTATATTTATTCCTTCCAAAATTCTACAATTTCACCTAAACACTCCCAAAGGTAAAACCAAAATTGGATACAATCAAAAATGAAAATTGAGTATATAAAAACCAGCATTATAAATCTCTAATTTTTTTGGGATCTTACAATAATCGGTTCACTCAAAACTATCTGGCCTTCTCCATCCTATATAATTTCTAAGATCTATAATATGAATAAAGTACATAGAGATTTATTTTTATCATATCACTCACAAAAACAATCATTGTTACTTTTATATCTTGATTAAACCATAGAAAAGAAATGGGTTCAATAAAAATATCTTTGAAACATGATCAACCCATGGAAATTAAATGGGACCCATAACAATCGCTTTGAGACAAGATCACCCTCGTAAAATAAATGGGTTCCAAAACAATTGATTTGAAATATTTTTAACCTGTGAAAGAGAAATATGTATTATAATAATCTCTTTGAAACAATCCTAATCCATCCAGATAAAGAATAAGGATGATATCATTACAAAATCTCCCCATTGTAGCATAATTAACAACAATAGTGTTTTACTTTGATGAATGGAAATACTATTAAAATACCATTAATGAAATTTTGATAAAAATACCCTTTCATTTTGATAACCACTTTTTAAAATTTAAATCTTTTTTAAAATCATTTTCATTGAAAATAACCATGTAATATTATAAATAAATCATTTAAAAATAATTTAACAAATATATTGAATAAAATATCATCATATATTATAAAAAACATTATAATTTTTGTTAGAAAACTTTGTTTCATAAGGAAAATAATTTTTGATGGAAAAGATGAGTTTTCATTAAAACATTATTTTGAACTATTGAGTATTTATAGAGAGAAAAATGAAGGGAAAAAATATATTCTAATGGAATAATTAGATTATAATTAAAATCATTAGAATTATTTATATTTATATCATAATATTTTCATATTGGAGACTCAATCACAAATAATCCTGTTAAACAATGAGATTTTAACAATGGAGTTTTACCAATTTTGTAAATTTGAATCATAATCCCTATGAAAGAATAAAATTAAATGAAACCTATAATATTATATAAATAAGGATATTCATGATATAACATGTCAAATTTTCAGTATATACATACCATAAATTAAGATAGGTGTATAACATAACATACAAATCAAAGAAGGAAAATTGGGACAAAAATCCTTTTCTATTTTGGTTAAATTGAAACTGTAAACCCCATAAAAGAGAGATCATGAAATTTATATTTAAATAAACATAAATTTATATATAATAATCATAAAAAACAACCATGGGAAGTATATACACTATACAATAAACATAAGTGGTGAATGTTCCATATATCTCAGAAAAATAAAAGTGATATGATAAAAACCCTTACCTTGAGTCCGACTTGACATGAGTGTATTTATGTTCCTGAAGAATTAAATTATGTTAATTATATTTTTAATTTATAAACCATATATGTTTTTTCAGTAATTTTATTTTACTTATTTTCATTTTATATATAATTACTTAACCAATTATGTTTACATTAAATGTTTTGACCATATTTGGCTTATGGGTAAAAAATATTTTTTGTAGGTTTACAATGGTCAAAGAGGTTATTATATAAAAATATAAATAATAATTATCCTGAAATAATTATCATAATTATATATAAATTACAATTTTAAAAATTCATGATATATGGTTTTGAAAAATGGTCTATGTTATAATCATGGAGACAATAGGTCATACATATGCATGAGTAACAATTCTATAGGACAATGATCATTATGGAAAGGTGGAATGTAATATTTTATATTTCTAGAAAAATAATTATATGATAAGTAATATAATATTTAATTATATATACATATATATGTCATTTTTTTAATGTGGTGATGAAAAAAGGAATCACATCACTTCGAGGAGGTGGTAGTCTAGACGTCCACGAATGATGTTATCATTTTTATCCGTGAGTGAAAATGTAAAAATAAAATATTATATTATATTTATATAATGATAAATATGTAATTGATAACTTTAATATATCATTTATATTACATATATTTATTATAAATACCCTTATTACCTTTCACATAACACATTTTTGAAAAACGGATCATATCGATTTGCGAGGCGATAGTTCGCTGTACACACAAGCGACATTATCGTATCTATAATGGAATGTAATGTAAAGGGGTTATATATGATATAATAACTAAAAAGGTATAATTATGTTATAAATATAATATATAAAATCTATATCAATAATTATTCCCAACCATTATATGTGGTAATTGAAAAATGAATGATATTGTTTTGTGGGGCAGTAGTCCTCCGTAAACACAAATGATGATTTAGTAAACCAATTGATAGTAGTGTGTGTTATTATAATTTGTAACATTAAAATAATATAATATAATTATAATTAATATAGTTATGTTATTATTTAATCATGTTATAATAATAAAATAAGGAGGCAGAGAAAAAAATAAAATAAAGATGCTCGTTGAATAACATTATCTCTACTTCTGGTATCCTCCTTAGGTTTTCACTAAATGATCCCTAGGAAAAATATAAAAAAAACTATAATGATTATATGATGAGGGGAGGGAATTTGGGAATTTATTTGGGAGTGTATTTTCCAAGACAAATGTACTGAGAGGTTTAAAGAAGAGATGAGAGTGAGTTCCCTTTTACAGTTAAGGAGGAGTGACATTTTTTTAAATACCCAAAAGTATTCACTATTGGGAGGTTAATATTTCTTAAAGTTTCACCAATACTTGTAATTAATGGGTTTTCTATATGATATGGACAATAAAAATCTCCACAACAACAAAATGTTTTTAAACATCTTGTTCCTTGACTTATAAGTTTCTATATTTATTTTAATTTTGGGTTTTCATTATAGTAACATGTTTTATAACCTATGTAATTTATCAATTAAGAATAAATAATAGTGAGAATGATTAAAAAATTAATACCCACTTATTTTAAGTATTAAATCCAATTTTACTAATAAAAATTCTATGTTTTTTATAAAATTAAGTTTAACACCATTGCATGTAACGTGCAAAAAATCCCCTTTTAAACATAACCATGTTGAGATACATATTTAGTATTTAGCGTTCAATATAGTCATTATAAAATGAAAATTGGTCCATTAATATAAAATATTTTATATTTATTAATATTTACTAATCACATGGAATAATATTGGTTATTTATTAATTTTTAAATCTTTTAATAAAATATCACTTATTATAAAATAACATTAATGTCAATTTTGACATTATTCATTTAATTTGAATTTCAAAATATCAAGACAATTATTGAATTAGAATATATTATTATCACTCTTATATGGAATGATATATTATTATAAAAAATTAATGGATTATATTAATTCATTCAATTTCTATAATTTTTTATATTTTTAGTATCATTTATTTTTGTTAATTATTAACTAAATAATTATTATGTTGGCATTAATTAGTATTTAACGTAATTAATTTATCTAGAAGAAATTAAATTAAATAATCATGATTTAAAGAAATAATTTACATTAAAAATTAATATTTATAACAAAACCAATTTTTTTAATACTAATTGTTTAATGAAATTAAAAGTAAAAAAGGTTTTTTTTTATTTTTTATTTTCTTAACTTATTACATAGGTCAATTTCATTGAACATTGTCCCAAAAACACATAAAAATATATCATATGTTCATAATGGTATAAATATTTACACCTAATGGGTGTTTTACAAATTATAAAGTAATTTTAACCATTACGTTTATTGTGTAATCCCTTGGTAAACTCATTTTTAACTTAATTGCTATGTTTTATTTTAACTATTTTCCCTAATCGACCTGGTAAAAAGTTAGGTTATCTTTATTAGATTGTATAAATTATTATTATTCCAATTATTCATTCCTCTTTTTGAAATTTAATTCATTGAAGTGGAAAAATTTAATTTAATATTAATCTTGTAGACAGGGTGAGACAACAGGTTCTTAATGAGGATTTTTTTAGAAAAATATGAAACTATATTAACTCTATGTCTAATAATAAAAACTATATAAAAAAATTAATATTTTATGATATATAATATATAAATTTTATCAAAACATTCCCTTTTGGGGATTATTTGTATTAGTTAATATGTAGAAACATTATGCATTTTAAAACAGTTTTTAGAAAACATCATTTTCAAACCCAAAAACACTTATTATAGTAACCAATATAAATTTTATTAAAAAATTAAATGGATTAAATATAAATAAATAATAATTATATTACATTAAAACATATTCCCAACATATTGAAACCTTTAAATTACTTAATTTATTGAAAATAAAATACATTTTACAAATATCATTTTTTCACTATTCACTAAATATTCAATATTTTCTGGAAAGTCCCAAAATTTTAACTAAAGAAAAGATTGATTCAAAAAATTAATTTAATTTTATGAAGAAAAATTCTAATTGTAACAAAATTTTATTATAATATTTTTTCATGAAATCAATTAAAATTATTTTTGAAGAATAAAACCAATTTACTAAAAATTCATTGATCATTACTAAACATTTATAAATAATTTATATTAAACAAGAAATATATATATATATATATTAAAAATTATTTAATACTATTAATACCCTCTAATTTAATTTCTTTATTATAATGGAAATATATATAATAGGTTGTTTAAGTTTAGTGTTTCATGTTTAATATGCTATCAAACATACAAATATTGGGGTTGTGTGTAATGCAAGATAAACCGGGTGTTATGTGTAAATAAATTTGAAATCAATGTTGTGTGTCATATATGATATCAAATATAATTTTATTTTTATAAAATTATGATGTGTTACACAAAAGTGATGGAACAATCTTTATCTTGATAGCGACTCCACCTCTGTTGTTTAAGTTGTTCAGAATTGTGTGATCCACCTATCATAGAAACTTACAGCTATATGGATGGAATGTATATTTTTATTTTATGTAATAAATTACATAATCACCCTTACTTAATGAGAATCTGACATAGCGGTGGATAGTATTTCCAAAAAAGGCATTAACAATTATCAGATTTGGTTATATGAATTATCATATGATTTTATTTTTCCTTTTTAGAAAGACTGTAATAAAATACCCTCTTTTTAACTTAAGTAACATCTTTATTTTTATAAATAAATGAGTCTTGGCCTATTTTTCCAAGTAATAAACATCATGAAAAAAAAATAAAACGGGCACTAAATACACCATATAAAATTAAATAGGTCCATAATACAAATCATGTCTCAATGGGGAGGAAATTTAGATGAAATACCATAAAAATATCGTATCATTACTGTGAGAAATAATCAATTATGTAATTATGTGTAAAAAAATTAAATTAAAAAAAATAAGTATAAATAAAACATAATACAATCATAGTACATTCTATACATAATCATGAAATACCAATGTTAATTATGTAGAAGTATAACCCAATGAATGGAAATTGATTTAATAAATTCCTTATAAATGTCATATCATTGAAGTGATAATTAATATATGAAGTGATTTTATTTAAAATATTTAAATAAGAAACAAGTTTAAATTCAATATAATACAATTATATATCACTTTATACATAATCATGGAATAACATAGTCAACAAAGTAGAGGTTTAACCCAATGAATGGAAATTGAGTTAATAAATCCCATAATTCACATTTTTCTTTTATTGAACATGATTTAAACTCATATTAAATGGTTTTAAACATTTATTTAATTTATAAAACAACTGTTTTTGTTTTTATAACATCATATGTTATCCTCTTATAACGTATTATCACTCGTTTGTTAATAATATTTCATTATTACCATTATTTTGGGTATTAATTGCTTCGTTATCTCAATCATGTTTTGGAATGAATGTTATGATTACATAGAATATTAAATAGTTCCATAATATATATATTTAAATTAATGTTATAAATATAATATTTATTCACTATATACATTTTTCTAATCAATGAAAATGATTCATATCATTTTGTGGATATGGTAGTCCGTACGTACACATGAGTAGTGCCATCATTTCCATAATTAGTAAAAGGGTAAAGAATTATATGATATATTACCTTTTTTAATAAATATTATGTCATAAGTATCATATATATTCATTGGTTTCATCATTATGACTATCTATGTGAGTCAATGATGAAAACAAAATTATATCTGTTTGTGATGCAGTAGTTTTTCGTACACATGAGTGATGGTTTTATTTCCCATTTGAAGGAGAATGGGATGGAGAAGTATTATTTCACAAATATAATTAAATCTATTTATATTTAATATATTGGTGAAATTATATTATAATTTTTAATAAATAATTGAATATAGTAAAATATGTTAAAAAAAGATCTTGATGCAGACGATTACCTTTTCAAAGAAACATATTCGTTATATATCATAAAATAGACTATAGGGATGGTTTTTTTTGGAATAGTAGCACATATATAATATTTATATGTATGTTAGGGATGTATTTTGGGTAGGTTTGGGTGAGGTAAATGGATCAATAGGTGCAAGGAAGTGAAGAGTGGAGGTGTTGTTTTATAATTGAGGTGAGTATAACACCTGTAATAGTTCAGAGTTTTAAAATATTATTAATTTACCTTAATGAAAAAATGGACCCCAAATGACTCAAATTATAAGGGGGTAAGGTTAATGTCTAAATCCAATAAAACAATTGGGTTTACAAAAAATTTATTTCATTTCAATCCTTGTATTTTTTGGTTAATCTCTTGGTAAACTCGTTTTAACCTTAAACACAATAACATATTTTTACAATTTTTACTATTAATTATAAAAAAAAGAAATTGGACTCATTAATAACTTTTTAAATTATGTTTAAATATTTGGAATATATTTTGAAAAATTTAATTCACATAAGTGGTGGAATTTAATTTAAAAACCAAACCCTCAAAAATTGGTGAAAAATGGTTTTTAGAGAAATGCATTTAACAAGCATAAGATGATCTTACATTAATTAGTTGAGCAGTAAAAATAATTATATTCACTTAAATTTATATATTTATATATATAATCCATAAATTTCTTTAAATGATTCTCTATTAAATATTATTTCAATTAATTAAAATGAAAGACATTAGACATTTAAAAACAATTTTCCAAAGAATATCATATTTTCATTCAAACGATCTAATTATTATTTCTATAATATTTAAAATAAATACATGGTTAGATATTAATATTATAAATTATCGTTATTAAGAAATTTATTAATAGTTAAATAATATATTTTCCATCATTTATAAAAGCTTATTTCTATGGGAAAATTTCAACAAAATCATTCTAGACTTATTTTAACCTAGTAAGTTCAAAATTGATATTCACCATATGAAATTATAATTTTTGTTCCCTAAAATATCAAAATGTTCATTAAATTATAGTTTTATTAATATAAATGCAAATTTATTTTAATCTAATATCAGGTGTTATAATGAATAACAATCCAGGGTGTGCATTAATTAGTTTTATGTACTTTTTTGTAATGTCCCACTTATAAATAAATAAGGTGTCTTTAGTTTGGTTTATATCATGTAAGACACATTTTAAAATCATGTTTCAATACTTTTTATAGAATATAAAATCATTATATAAAATTATAGACATAAATAATTATAATTATGATAATAATGATGACTCCTAAAACTTATGGCATTATAAATAACCCTTGAAACTGGTATTTCTTCATCAATTGCTCAAAGATCAACCTCAACTCTGAAAAACAACTTCTATATTTAGATTCTTTTATTTTGATATAAATTTTAACACCACAAGATATATCTAATATCCATTTTTTTGGAAATGTAATGATTAAATTTGATAATTAATTACCTGGAACCCCCCATTACCTTTTCATTTTAGACATAGTTATTATTCCAGTCACCCTTCTTTCCAGATGAAAAAAATTCTCGATCTAGTTCATTATACTGCCCCTTAATCATCCTCCTCTTTTTTGGGAAATGGGTAGTTGACTTAGACTTTGTGTTATTCTTGAATCCAATTTCCTTTCCCATCCTCTAAATTATTATAGGGACTGAATGTTTTTATTAACTTAGGTCCTTATTCACTTATAGAATCAATGTAAGGAGATATAGGAGACTTTTCTCAATATTATTCACATTTATTGGGTAAAAATTCCTCAATGTATCATAATATTGTTCTTAGGTTGATTGTATTTGTTGAAAAGTTTGTTTCAAGGCCATTTGTGGAGTTCTAGAGATATTTTTGACATTATATGTAAATAAATATCCAAATAAAGGAATGGATTCCCAATAAGTGGTACCAAAAATTACATATACAAGGTGGTGCCATTTCCCAGTGTTTTCTAAAATTTTGGGTCCCAAAATTTTGAGGATGGATCAATTATTATTAAATTTTTATTTACATGAATGCCTCATAAAAATATGGTAAGTCCATGAGTTTAACTAAGAGATATTCATGAAGGCGAGGAGAAACAAAAATCATTATCGTGAA
Source organism: Viscum album (assembly GCA_963277665.1). Lineage (NCBI taxonomy): Eukaryota > Viridiplantae > Streptophyta > Magnoliopsida > Santalales > Viscaceae > Viscum > Viscum album. The sequence goes on from OY728129.1 coordinate 946,340,629, forward strand.
TATGTGACGGGTTGAGGGTAAATACCTAGAACTATGAGAAGCTATCTGAATGGGAAATTTCTCTTGTGGATCAAAAAGATTAGTAGGTTCATGAAAAATTCTGAAGAAATTTGAAAAAATGTAGTGATAAAAATGGAATATTATATAATGGTAGGCAATACCTATAAATAGGCTTTTAGCACCCTTATTTTAGTAAAGAAAGAATTAATGAAAATATAAAGGCTTTGATTTCACAAAGGCATTTCACAATGTTTGTTCTTTTAAAAAAGTTCATGAAGAAAGAATTTTTTTGAAATCTATAAAAGTTTACCTAATGTTTTAATCATTATGAAAGTAATGATTCTTTTTGAAATCTAGGAAAGCTAACTGAGATTGTTAAACATGGTGGAAGTAATGAAGTTCATAAAGCCTATGATTGCTGAGAAAAAGTTTTGAGTTTATGAATGTTGTGTTCTTGGAAAATTCTATGAGATCTTCAAAGATTTAGGATTCTTCATGAGGGATGTTTTAGAATATTGAATGATGTGAGATTTAAATATGTTATGTGGTTTTTGATAGAAGAATATTCTTGTAAAGAATTGAGTAGTTTCATGAGGGATGTGTGAGAATCATGAAGTTAGTGAACATTGTGAAAGTTTTTAAAAATTATTGATTATTGAATCCAAGTAAAATAGTTATTCATCAAGATAATGAAATTGGAACATAATTATGCACCAAATGAGGTGTGAAACTTATCGATTAAATTGTTCAAAATAAGATTATTTAGGTGGATTAGTGAGCACATTTTAGTTGGAAGAGTTGTGATATTTTATATTTTCATTGGTTGAGTGAAAATGATTCTACTCCAAATATTGAAAGGAAAGTGATCCTAGATATAGAAGTGATCCATCTCGAACCATATTTTGGTATTGATATTTATTAGATATGGTACATTGGCACATTGTCTTTACATGCTCCTTGGATATAGCCCAGTGAGGGTAAACCAATAATTTTTTGGTGTGTCTCATGAAGTATTTTATTTTTGTTTATATATTTATAAGTAAAATATAGAGAATTTTGTTTTGTTTATAGAATAAAAAATATCCAAAGGGGTAGATATTTTAATCTATCATTACTTGATTCACTCCCCTATTAGGATATTTAACCTAGTAAGGATAATAATTTGTATCAGAGATAAAGGATAATTTAAGTGTTTTTTAGCGGTTTCAATAGAGGTTGTAAATTGAAAAGGGATTTCGATCTTTTTGGGATACAATTTTAATTTATGGAAGAATAATAAGCATCACAACTTTTTATCATTTTTAATGGATGTCTATATAACAAATATGACTGTAATTTCATCCAGTATTGATAATGGCGCTTTATCAGAAGTTAATCAAAGGGAATTTGATACTGATGCCAATGGAATCACTACCTTAGGGGGATCATTATCAAATGAAATATATATAAAGGTGATTTTATTTAATTTATCACATGATATGTGTGAAAATATTCTAAATATTTATGAGGGTGGATCAAAAGTGATAGAAGACAAGTTTTAGGTACTATAGAACAGCCATGATGATCTTATAATACACCATAATAAGTCTGTTGATTCATTATTTAACTAGGTGAATGTTTTTAGGAAATAAATGTGTGGTCATGGAGAAAAAATTTAATATGTAAATATTTTAAGTGTATCTTAAGAAGACTTTCACCTCAGTTTATTAAAAAAATTTCTATATTAGAAGATAAAAATCCAAATGAGTTGAAATTGGATAGCTTCCATAGTACTGTTTTTTCATATGAAATGTGAAATTATGATAAAAAGTCTATGAAACAAATTTATATATAAATAAGTGTAATTCAAGGCCATGAAGAATCTCATTACTGAATATGGGTAGGAAAAAGAAGAGAAAGATGAAGTCATGTCATTTCTTTCATCAAATTTATAAAGATAAAAAATAAATTTCAAAGGTAAACTTATACATACATTATTTAAATTTGGAAATGTTTGAAATATTTTAGTGAGGTTCTCCAATAATTTTTAATAATATGATAAGGATAAAGTAGGAATTATTATAAATAATTCTTTATCCCATGTTAAAGGTAACATAAATTTTATGAGATATTTCCAAAAAAAGAAAAATATTCTATAACATGAAAATGAAGGTTCAGAATAATTTGAGGTTGAAGAGATGGAAAAAATAAAAATATCATTGAGACAATTATATGGTGTAAGTTTTAGGTAGCTCCTAGAAAAATGAAGAAAGTGAAAATGATGAAGGTAAAGTATAAGGGCGAGTTAATATTTATGTTGAATTAGAATCCACTCCTGGTGAGATATATGTTTGGAGAGCCAAAACAAATAAAGAAAACAAATTATTTTGTGATTAAAACAATTTATGAATAATAAAGAAGATGATGAGTCTAATATTATGGAAGAAATTGAAAAGATTATGTCTTCAATTCCAGAGAACTCAAAAAACAACCAGTGAGTAAAAACACAAAGTTGAATATAGAAAATTGTGATTGATGGTTTGAAAAAAAAAGAGAGTGATCATGAAAAACTCATTGAAAAGATTAATAACAAGGTTTTCAACCTATGAAAGAAAGAGAGAGAGTAGGAGAAACTCTTTACTCCTATAAAGAAGGTCACAAATACAGCATCAAATGGATAAGTAGAGTTCAAAGTTCCAGTAAAACTAATAAAAGAATTTTATAAGAAGAAAACGATATATCCAAATGATACAGCTGGTATAGGGATTGATAAAAAATATAAATGAGTGTTGATTGAAGTTAGAATACATGTAACAATATATGATTGGAGATTTATTTAGGTAATAATAATAATTATATGATTCATAGAACCCAATGAAAAAACAGTAGTACAATAGTGACACACAAGAATGCACCCCACATTAGATGTTATTGTTACAGAATGATAGGAAACTCACATACTATCTATTCATTATCCATGAGGTATTTAAGGGAAAAAGACAAACATATGAATCTATACAGAGCTCAATATTCCATGATAACTTTTGATGGTCACTGTTTTAGGTATGGAGGATTCAGAAACATTGAAAGATATTACTCATCAACAAAGAAAAGAAATGTTCTAAAGAAGGCTGAATATGGTCATACATACTAGATCAATGTTTCATCAAATCAGAAGAAATTTAAATTTCTATTTGTAGCTCTACAAGATGAAACTGTCCCACTATAATCAAAATAAGATCATGATTATCCATCCATACTGGGTATGAAGTTAAATAAATGGATAAAAAATATTCATGCTGGTAGTGGTTGTAGATATTTACCTTAAAGTATTAGATTGTTTTAGAATGTGGATCCTTTATAATGGATTAACATATGATATGATAGGTAATAAGGATATTCCTACTAGAATAGAATATGATAATAAAGCCTTCGTTAAATTTGAAAATGATGAAAGCCTGAATATTATTGGCTTGTGAAAACCCAAATTAGGGAGAAAATAAATTAGACTCACTGATGTATTAGTTTATGAAGGTCTCAGTCACAACATGGTTAGTTTCAATCATCTATGTGGCTCAGGGAATTCTATAAGATTTACTAAAATGATGTGTATATTCAAAGGAAAATATGGTGAAGTTTATCAATAGGGATAAATAATGAAGTGGAATATCTACCTTGTTAGTGGAGAGGAAGATATGTTATTTTAATCCAGAGAGGAAGAAAAATTTTGTATCATAAATTGCTTGTCCATATATGTCGACTATCCCTTGAAGATCTGGTCAAGTGTGATGTAGTTTTAGTTCACCCTATGCTATCATGTGATCATACTCATTCTAGTGATGCTTGTCAATAATGGAATATTATTAGAAATATGTTCAAGGAAAAAGAAAAAAAATCTTATAAGGTGCTTGAATTGGTGCATGAAGATGTATGTGGAGCTATATCACCATGATTCATTTATGGGAATAGGTATTATATTATTTTCATTTAGGATTTTAGTAGGATGGTATGAGTATTTTGCATTTACCACATGTCAGATATGTTCAATTGCATAAAAAACTATCAGAGGGATTCAAAAATGTTGCTTGTACATAATATTATTAATTTTCATTTTGATAATGGTATAAATTCACAAATAGTAAAGTGGAAGATTATATTGGAAAACATGGGATAAGGAATCAAGTTTCACAAGTGAGAACTCTTTAACAAAATGTAGTGGTTGAGAGGAGAAATCAGATCATAAACAACAAGGCCTGAAAAATATGGCTTGAAAAGAACATTACTTATAAATTCTATAAGGAAATAGTATCAAAATCGATATATATATCAAAGAAGTCTTTGTTATAACTAAAGGAAGAGAAGACTATATATGAGTTGTGGTATTAGATGAATCCAACAATAAAATAATTCCAATTATTTGGAAGTAAATTTTTTCTTCTTAATAAGGAGAAACACATGAAATTTGAATCATGAGGAGATGAGGAAATATTTATTGGATATTTAGGAAAAAGAAAATCATATAAATGTTTCATTTAGAGGCTTGGAATTTTAGTTGAAAGAAATTATTCCACTATAGTATAGAATGAAAAAATATTTAAAAACATAATGAATAGTTCCCTGATTAAAGTGATGATGAGGTAATCATTTAAAGGGGAGTTGAAGTAGAAAATTATTGTTTAGAAGAAGATACTAATAGTGAGAAGGTTGAATTCAAATCCATATCGTTACGAAAACTAAAGATTCAAACTGGAATTAACAGACAGAACATCATTTGTGATCAAGTTGTGCTAGTTTAAAAATGAATAATGAATTCATTAGAGCAGGTATCCTTACCATATCAGGTAGAGCATAAATGTTTTAATGATGAAGACAGAGGTGAGAACTAGGTATATGCTATGAATGAAGAGCTTGGAAAAATTAAGAATAATAATACAAGGGAAATAGTTTCAAGACCAAAATATAAGAATTATTTTATGAACAAATAGGTATTTTCTATTAAGAATAATGAATACAGAACAATAATTCGAAACAAATCATGCTTATTGTGTAAAGGGTACTCCCAGATATAAGGTATTTATGTTGATTAAACAATTTAACCTATTGTGAGGCTAGATACAATTAGATTATTCTTGGTCATAATAGTGCAACGAAGGTTCAATGTTTTCAAGATGGGTGTCAAGTCATTATTTCTGAATGGTGTTCTAGAAGAATAAGTATATATCGAGAATTCAGATGGGTTTTTCATTCATGAATTTGAGAATATAGTTTTTTGGATGAGAAAGGTGCTATATGGATTGAATAAATAATTGAGAGAACGGTATTCAAGACTGGATCAGTTTTTGAAGAATCATGGTCTTTTGAGAGGTAGATTTAATTACAATCTCTATGTAAACAATAATAGTAATAAATGGATGATGGTTTAGGTTCATGTCAATGACATAATTTTTTATGGATCATATGAACTGTAATGTATAAAGTTGACTAAATTCATGAAAGGTGACTTTCAAATGTCAATTATCGGTGAACTGACCATTTTCTTTAGATTACAGGTGATATAAGGAAGGATTGGAACATTTATTTCACAATAAAAATATAACAAAGTGGTTTTGAGAAGATTAGGAGTTGATAATTACAAGGAGATGAAAACTTTGGTAGCAACCTAGATAAAACTATCATTATATGATGAAGTCAAAGTGGTCAATGTCACATAATTCAAGCTGGTCACTGGAACCCTACTAAACATAACAATGACATGAATTAATATGGTTTTTTAAACATGCCAAGAAGCACTGTATCAAATTGATCCAAAATAAAAACACTATATTGATATTAAAATAATACTTTAGTATATTGTGGAAATGGTGGATTTTGGTTTTTTGTATAATAAGAAATCTCAATAAGAGTTATTGGTCTATATAGATTCTGATTGGTCCAGTTCAGTAGATGGTAGAAAATCAACATCAAGTAGTGCATTCTATATTGGAAGATTTATTATTTATATGATATGAAATAATAAATATTTCATTTCCTTGAGCAAAAAAATGTTTAATATATTGAGGCCACCCAAGCTTGCACACAATTATAATGGATGAAGAAGTGGGTTGATAATATGGGAGTTCTAGTGAAGTCTTTATTCAAAATCCATTATGAAAATTAAACTGATATAAATATTATAAGAAATATAGTTCATCTGTGGAGACCCTAGTTTTTCTCTATATGAATTTTGAATATTTCTAGATATATTTTTAGATACATGCACTGAGATGGAGCATGATTCTGAGATCCGGTATACTCAGAAGTAATTTTATAAAAATATTAAATATATTTTTAATGAGTGTGTAGTTTTTTAGAAATAATAGAATACATCCTAAACAGAATCTCTGATTAGAAAACTAAGGTTATGGTTGAGTCTGGACCATGTCATTTACCCTAGGCATGACATAAATTTGTTTGGCACATGCCATCTGTAGAAAAAGTCATCGAGTACGCAATCATAAATAACTAATTGAATAAAAATAATTTATTTTTAATTCTAATATAAATAAATATTGAATAGGTAATTAGATTATAAATCCTAGATCACTGTTTTGTTCTTAATATAGTGTTTTCCCTCGGGGTGACCTAATGTTGGTCATCATGGGATGTTCAGATGAGACAATCATTGGTGGTATAGTTAAGTGTATTAATTAATTAATTAGTTAATTCCTCCTTAACCTAATTATTGAGTTATAAATAAGTGGAAATTGAAAATCTCAATGGTTAGCTGCATAACCTTGGGATTATTTGAAAGAACTCTTCTCCTCCTTCTATTGGCAGATCACAATGATATTACAGATCAGGTCAGATCAAGACACAACAAACACAACGACTTCCTCCAATCATTGGTAGGCCCATTTTTTATCAGTGATCGATCCAAATTTGAGGAAGGAATATTTCTATGTGGTTAATTCAATTATACTGAAATAATTTAGTATATTATTCTTTAATTTTTCAATCTATTCCTTTGCTTTGGCTATTGTATGCACCATGTATAATAATTTTCTTTGGTTGATCATTTTCTAACATGGATATCCCCATTCTTGATCATTGTCAAATAACACTTTTCCAATGATGGTTAAACATCTGTTATAATGATTTTATCCCTCAATTGCTTCATGTTATTCACCAATTACATTCTTATGGTCGCAGTTCGATGTTTCCAGGTGATTCTGAACAGGATTGGAACTCAGGTGCACAAAAGATTTTTGAAACCAGAACACTTTGACTAATAGAGACTTTATCTATATAGATCAGGGTCCAAGGATCATAGATCTATGATCAGTTCTTGTTCTGTGCTTGGAATGGAGTTGTGGTTTCATGATGAAGGGGAAAAAGGTACATCCGACTGTTGTGAGGAAGTCCGGAGGGAAGCTAGTTTAGCCAGTGATGGTTCATGGTGGTGAGGCAAGAAGGTGGCTCTAGGCAAGGTAGGCGGCTCCGGTGGGGCGTGACCGTGCGGTGTAGGAGAGGCAGCCGGGATGATAGTCCGACGAGGAGGCTTAGGTGGAAGGTGGCTAACCACGGTGATAGGCAGTGGCACCACATGAGAGATAGGGGGGATTAAATTTAATAAAATTTAAATATAATAATAATAATATTATTAAAAAGGTTTAACCTATATGACTCCCCCATGTAGCATCCGATAGATGTTCCATCAGTTGTGACATGACATTGTCTTTGAGAGAGTCTTTTTAAGACTGTTGTTGGGTACATTTTTTAGATTCATTCCTCGGGTGCACGAAATTCCTAATAATAATAAAATTATTATTATGGGATCTTTTATCATACATATCTCCCTCATAAGATGTTGGAATGACGAAACCTTAGCAATTCCGTGACTAAGAAATTAAGGTGGACGTCTCAAGACCAATTTATGGTATTTAGTTGGGAATCATGGTTTGGTCCCACAAATCACCATTTTAATGTGATGCGGTGAAATGAAAAATTTTCACGAGGTGTTCAATTGAGGCAAGTGAATAGCCCATCTCAAGTATTTTTTCAAGATTATCACAGCGGTGCGATCCATATAGTTTATTTTGGGATCGAGACGTGGGCCCCATTTTTCACTATTTGTGCATACTAATGTGAAATGTAGCTTCTTCACCTTGTGTTTTATTTAGGTGAATGAATAGTTGATCATGTGTGTTTTACTCAAGGATCATAAAGGTGTGATCTATTTGGTTATCCAAGGTTGTTTGAGGAGGCATTTTAGTGAAATTATGTTTTCCCTTCAGACCAATGACGTTCATTTTACACTCGTCAGCAATTTTTCCAAATATTTCATGTACTCTGGGAGTAAACTAGCATGCCTAGGGTTACATGTACATAGTTTAGTACCTATGTATGGATAAGTACATGGCCAAGGTACTAGGTGGGGTCATACATCGTGTGGGGCCCATAAACACCATATAACTCATTATGAATCTTCTACCACTCATATCTTCTTCCTTTAGACTCATATTTTTGGCATGTGAGTAGCCTAACCTAAGTGTTTTTCCATGTAGAACATGATGGTTCCCTCAGTAGTGGCATTCATTATATGATGCGAGATGTTATGGGCATGATGCTTAATTAGGTGACGTTTAATGACAATAGTGATCAGGCACTAGAATATCAGAGTATCCCAGGCTTACCATCCACTAGGGATGAGCAGTGCAACTCATAGATGTTTTTTGAGTGTCACCCTCTAGTCAAGATGGGAATGGGTCCTCAATGATCTTTAGAGTGGAACCCTCCTGATAGGAAGGGCATGATTCCCCATCCTATTCCTAGTGGTACCCTCTATCCAGGTTGGGCATGGGTCCTCGACGATCATCAGAGTGTCGCCTTTCTGTTGGGCAGGGTATGGGTACTCAACCTATTTTTAGTGGAACCTTGTAGCTTGGTTAGGCATGGGTCCATGGTGATCTTTAAAGTCGCACCCTCCTACTGCCTAGGGCATGAGTCCTCAACCTATTCCACGTGGGACCCTCTATCGAGGCTGGGTATGGGTTCTCAATTACACCATAATGGTACCCTCAAGTCAGGCTAGGCATGGGTCCTAAACCTTGAGAGACAACCTCTTGACTATTAAGAACAGTGACAAGACATGGTTTTTTATTGCTTGGGACTCCCAAGGAATATGGAAAATCTCCCCACCATGACACATTCTTGTGAAGCATCATAAATCTATGGGGTGAGTCAGCAACACCAAAAAAATATAGTATCAATGTGTGGTGATTGAGTACCTTCAACTTGTGTGTTTATGAAATATGCATGGTTTTCTGGGCATCATAGATGGACTTACTTTGGAACTATTAGTTACTCTTCTTCTTAGGATGAGATGTGAGATGAAGATCCCCTTACTCTCTCATTTTGGATTCTTTTTCTGAGCATCTATATGTATATATATATATATATATATATATATATATATATCCTCTTTCAGCACCCACTCCTTGGATATAGTTACTCTATTTCCAAGTGAGGTGAAGATGCATGGGGTATGCCATGATCTTTTCATGTTTAGCTTCTCATGGTTGGGAGAGTCCACTCTCCTAATACAGGTAGCGAAGACCCAAATGGAGGTTCATCTTCTCACAGTGTTGAGATCCTTGTGTTTGGATGAGTTCACTTTCACTCTATTGTTAGGTTGATCTGTACTCTTTTACTGTACCTTATAATATATATAACTTTCCTATTTAATTGTATCTCTTACTACTCCCCTTCACCCTTTTTGGGGCATTCTACTGGGTGTGAATATACTCACCCTTGTATGGGGTTCTCCCAACACATGTCGTTTATTTATCATACAGAGGACAATTTGATCGCAACTTCAGAGGATCTTAGGGATATATGGTTCTTGGACCACGTACAATTGTCGTAGCTTGGGATACATGATATGGGATCTCTAAGTAGTTTATTATTTTATTGTTTTTTCAGGTTGGGAATATTTCTTGTGTGGGTGGGTATTTTTATCCATTCTTTTTGTAGTATAAAATACCGTACTTCATTCTGTTTAGTGATTCATGCATATTTGGTATATTCGTAGTAATGTTTCATTCTTAATTTCATTTCCCTCTGCACATTTTCATTGAGTTGGATATGTACGTGTGTATAGGTTTTTAGGAAAAGGCCACCATCAGTTTAGTGTACCTTCAGTGCTTGTCACAACCCCTGTAATATGGACGCTGGCTTGGGTTAGTTACAGATCGAGCCCCGACTTGGGTTGGGTTGTGAAAGATTTGAATAAGAGGTGGTTCAACCCTTGTTAAACTGTTCATATGTTTCCCTAAAAAGGTTTTTGTTTAGGTTTATTTCAACATTGTCAAAGATTCTTGAGCATGAATCTTAGGCTAGGGAGTCTAGTGATGGTGTGGTGACTTACATAGCAATTGACCTGGAATTTGACTACATGCTTGTCCACTCAGTATACCGAGACATTTTTTGACAAGATCAATGGAATATCCATCACATAGGATCAAGTCTTTGACTTTCCCTCTTGTGTTAGATCCCCATTTTTATTGATATATATGTATTTTCTCATATAACCATGGTACTCCTTGATAACTTTCAATATGCCTCTATGATGAAAGCCATCGAGGATACCTGATTTGGTTCATGATGATGACCCTGTGAGTGATGAGGGCTCAGTTAAGGGTCCATAATTCGACCCCTTCCTCTAGGTGGGTAGATAGAAGAATCTCTACCTGTTGAGAAACTTATCATCGTAGCAGATAGGGTTGCATATGTGCACAAGATGAGTGCACTTTGTGAGTTCTAGCGTTAGAGACGGTATATGTTCCACGATGAGCTAGGTTCTTAGGCATCCAAGGTTTGGATAGTGTGGTCTGCATCTTTAGACATTTTCATAGATTAGAAAATTATATGGTGGCTTTGGAATATAGTCTTTTCAATAGAGAAGTTGGGCGTTGGTGGAGCTTTGTTACTGAGATGCATGATTAGTCGATGCTCTCATGGGATTACTTCCAATAGCTATTCTATGAGGAGTACAACCTCTCCTACTTGTTCTTCATTTGTATTCAGGATATTATTCAGCTTTATCAGGTAGGGATGAGAATGGCCATGTAAAATGGGTAGATTCACAGAGCTTACACACTAATCTCTCAATATGATAAAATATGGATACTTCTGAGAATGAAATTTTGAGAAGGGACACCAAAAAGAGATTTGAGATAGTAGAGTACCCTTGTGAATCCCCCATATTACATGGTACTAGAGAGGGAACTAGTAATAGAGATATTTCTGTCAGTGGGATGCCAGATAGCTGGAACTAAAATTAGAGGGTATAGAGTTGAGATTTCTACTGCGGCTAGTAGACGTTAGCTGACAGGGCCTCGACGTAGGATATATTCCAATAATCAGAATAAAGCACATGGTTAGGTGGAATGTGGAACACACATGGGACTAGAAAACCTTGAAGGGAGGTGGTGATACACAAGTGACAGGATATGTCACATGGCACACGATTTCCTAACATGATGTCATGAGAAGCACAAGTAGATAGCTGATGTACCACCATGACAGAGACATCACCATGATAAGGGATCTCCTAGGTGAGGATAGAGTGGACCCCAGAGAGGCATAGTGGGGAGAGGATTAAGAGGAGATATGGATGGTGTAAATCACTATGAGACCCTTCCACCACCATCAGACGACCCACATTGGGCTCATGGAGCTAGCGGTTGGGGCCATAGACAGATGCAAGCTTTGGACGTCTATAATCCCGCAGTGCATGATATGATAAGATGTATGCTCTGTGTCTGTTGTACATTTTTCATTATAAATTTCCAGACAATATTTGAGGTACTCTTTTATTTATACTATTTTCTCTAGGTTTAAGGAAGGGTGATGCATGGTATCAGTGTGACCCCATGTTTGTGTTCTTCGAAATAGCTTCAAATGTATGAGGAAGATGGGTTCTTCCCCCATTGAGAAGAATTTTTGTTTCATGAGAAAAACTGCGAGGGTGAGTTAGTTCCACCTAATGAATATATTATAAATGTGTGATAGATTAGGCCCTCTGACTGGTACATTCATTGTGAGATTGTATGATGGAGTGCCAAAGAAGGTCCTTGCATTGCTGATGGAGTTTTTCGGCTTGACCTTTTCTTAATGGGATGCCATTCATGAGTGTGGCAGGGTTTCTGGTATGGGGCTACTCTCATTCCGAGAGAGGCGAAGATCCATGAGGTATTCTGTATGCTCTCTATGTATATCTTCTCATGGTTGGATGATTTTACTCACCTTCCCTGTTCATTGGTACCCTTGCTTGCTCAATGTTAACCTTGATATAGTGAGATATAATTATCAGATGAAGATCAAGGCAGTTGAGACCCCCATGAACAGAACTACAAAAATTATTACCTAGAGATGGAAGCAGTAGTCTTCTCCCTGAGCATGTGTAGACACATACATATGGTAGAGAAATTTTTGGTTTAATCAGACCATCAAAGTATCGTGTATGTCTTCTCAAAGAGAGACCTGAACCCGAGAGAATAGTGCCGGTTGGAATTCCTGTAGGACTATGACTTAGAGATAGTTTATACTATAAGGAAGATAAAAGTTGTAATAGATTACCTTAGAAGAAAGTCACATTCCCACTTATTTTAGGATGCTTCATAGTAGTTAGCTTCCCTGTAGCTGAACCTGGTGGAGAAGGAGGGTACAATTTTTCTTTAGTTGATGGTGTTGACTCCTTTGATTCTCGAGCATGTGAAAGAGTCTCACCTGGGAGATATCAACTACGAGGTCTTATGTGAAAATATATACTTATAACATTCACTGGATTTATTTTTATAAATAAGGGAATCATGTCATCCTTTTTAGGGATGAATGGTGATTCATGCATCATTATAAGAGGAGGTGACGAGGGAGTTTCACAATCGTCCTTTGGTTTTACTTCCTCTTGTTCGAAAGAGCCAGGTGCATGCTCAGTGTCCCTTATTCTTTTCTACGTTTTTAATTTCTGGGGATTAAAATATTTGAATAAGGTAAAAATTTAGAGACATTGGTTTTTCACAATAATACTTAGGAATATTTCTAGGAATGTTTTTAGAGCCAGGTGCTGAGACGATGTGTGTTTTTGAGGCTTTGTCTACCCAGAATTAATTTTATAAAATTATAAAATATATTATTAATGTGCACATGTGGTTTTCAGAAATAATGGGATATCTCATAAATATAAGATGAAATAAAAAACCTAGGGCACAATTGAGTTTAGAACATGGCGTTTACCCTAAGCAAGACATAAATTTTCTCAGCGTGGGTCATTTATAGAAAAGGTCACTGAAGAGGTAACCATAAATAAAATAATTAAATAAAAGTATTTTATTTTTAATTATAATATAAATAAATAATTGACTAAGTCTCGTAGTTGAAATAAAATATCAACGTTGATTTTTTATTTTGGTTTTTCCAAAGGCATGACCTAAAGATGGTCTGTAGGAGACGTTGGAATGAGACGATCATCGACGATATTGTTAAATAGATTAATTAATTAATTAATTCCTCTTTAAAATAATTATATGGTTATATATAATATTCTATGTAAAATATTTAGGGTTATCCACATCACCCTTGGGATCATTGTCTATAGATCATATCCTCCATCCATTGGTAGATCTTGACGAGATTGAAGATCGGGACATATCAGGATGTAGTGAACACAACAACTACCTCCATTCAGTGGTTCATATTTTATTCATCATTAATAAATCCAAATATTAGGTATGACTTGTTATATTTGGTTTCCACCTCATAATTAAATGAATGCCTAACTTGTTCTTCATTTCTATGATTTGTTCCTTTTTTGGGCCTCTGAATGTGCCCATGTATTGTAATTTTCTTTGGTTCATCATTTTATAACTAGGGTAACCCAATTCATGATCATTGGACAAGAAAACTTTTCCAAAATGGTCAAACATATATTATTGTGATATCATCCCTCAATTTCTTCACATTCTTCACCGGTTGGATCCTTTTGGTCCCAGTTCGATGTTGTCGGGTGGTTCCAAATCCCATCAGACCACCAGGTGCATGGATGATTGAAGAAACAGGATCAGTCAAGTGAACAGATATGGAATAAACATATATCAGGGTCCAAGGAATTTATATCTACGATAATTTCTTGTTTTAGGGTTTGAATGGTGCTGCAACAACATGCAGAAGGGGAGGTGGTTTTTTCGGTGTGTGTGAGGTGGTTCAGTGGGTGGATGGTCTTGTCAGCGGTGCCCTATGGAAGTGAGGAGAGTAGGCATCTCCAATAATGGTAGGCCACTCCAATGGTCCATAACTATTTGTTTCATGTGAGTTGGTTGGGATAGCGTGTTGGAGAGGAGGTTGAGGCGACAGGCGGCCTGCCAGGGCAAAAATTGGTGGCTCCGCACCAGATCTAGTGGGGGGTGGGTTGGTGGGAATTAAATTTAATAAAATTTAAATATAATAATAATAATAATAATAACAATAATATTATTAATAAAATGGTTTAACCATCATAACTCCCCTGTACGGGGTCCGATTGACGCGCCGTTAGAGGTGACATGACCCTCTCTTTTAGACAATATTTTTAACAATGATGTTTTTTACATGTTTCCGATTCGTGCCTCTAGTCCATGAAATTCCCAATAATAATAAAATTACTATTATTATGGAATCTTGTATTTGACATATAAATAACATAAGGTGTTGGGATGATCAACCATAAATGATGCTACGACCCTAGAATTATGGAAGATGTTTTAAGACCTATTTTGGGTATTTAATTAGGACTTGTGGTTTGGTCCCACGAAGCACCATTCGAACATGATGCCATGAAATGTGACTTTTTCACTATGTTTTCGATTATCGAAAGTGAATAGTCTACATAGAGCATTTTTTAGAGAGGATCGAAGTGGTGTGATCAACATATTTTATTTCAGGATTGATACATGGTCCCTATGAGAGACTGTTCATGCATAATGCTATAAATTAAATATTCTTAACTAGTTGTCTGATTCAAGAAAATTAAAAGTTGATCATCGATGATTTTAGACAAGGATTTCAATGACACAATCCGTTTGTTTATGTAGGACCATTTTAGGAGGCATGTATGTGAAATTATATTTTTTCTATTTATACCAATGATGAGTATCAAGAACTCATCGACCATTTGACAAGATATTCCATGTACTCAGGGAGTACACTGGCACACCTAGGGCTACATGTTAACAATTTAGTACCCGATTATGGCTAGGTACATGACCACACAATGACACCTAGTCACACATCATGTGGGCCCCATACACATAGTGTAATTCATTTTAAATCTTCTTCCTCTCGTATCTCATTCTTTTAAACATGGATTTTAGATCACGAGTAGCCTATCCTAATTGTTTTCCATGTAGAACCTGATGGTTCCCTACTTAGTGACTTTTGAGATACGAAGAGAGATGTTCTGGGTATGATACTTATTTAGGTGACATCCGATGATGGTAGTGATCAGACACTAGCATATCACATTATCCTTGGATTTCCATCCAGTAGGGATGATCAGTATAGTTCCTTGATGATTTCTTAGTGGCACCCTCCAGCTAGTTTGGGCATGGGTCCTCGACGATATTTAGAGCGGAACTCTACTTATTGAATTTGAATGGGTCCTCAACCTATTCAGAGTGGAACCTTCCCACTGGGTTGGGTATGGGTCGTCAACATCATCGGAGTCGCACCCTCTTATTGGTCCATCAATGGGTCCACAACCAATTTTGAGTTGTGCCCTCTAGAAGAGCTAGGCATGGGTCCTCTATGATCTTTAGAGAGGAACCCTCTGGCTAGGTTGTTCATGGGTTCTAAACCTATTCCAAGTGGAATCCTCTAGTTGTTCTAGGTATGTGTCCTCAATGACACTAGTGTGGCACTCCCCAACCAGGCTGGACATGAGTCCTCAAAATTGAGACATGACCAATAAACTATGAGGAATGGTGATGAGACATGTTTTGATATAGATTTGGAATCACAAGGAAGAGGGATGCCCTCCCCACCAAGAATATTTCATGTGAAGTGACTTAAAACTCTGTGGGAGAGTTAGTGCCGTCCAAAGAGGGTTGCCTTACCCACCAATGTATTATTGAAATAATTTTTGGTTGACTATTTTAGTTGAAAAAGGATATTTACAAGGTTATTTGTGGATTTACAGATCGATTTTTGACACAGTATGTTGAAAAATATCCAAGAGAAAGGATTTGATTCACTATGAGTGAAACCAAAAATTTCTTATATAATGTGGTGATGTTTCCTAGTGTTTTCCATTTTTTTGGAATCAAAAATTAGGGGGATGGATCAATCATTTAAAAATATGGATTTCTATGAATTTCTCATATAAATACGGTAAAGTCATGAGGTTTAAAAAGACTGGGTTTTGCAAAGTGAGATTCTAAAAGGCGTGGAACATCTAGAACAAGCATCATAAATTCAAAAAATATTGACAGTAATGTTATGAAACTATAAGAATCTTCACAAATAGAAAATTTACATGGTGCTTCATGAAGATATGGAGGTTATTGAACAAGTATAAAGAACTTCATGAAATGGAAATTATGAGGATACAATATTTTATAATGGGAGGAAATGCCTATAAATAGGCTTCGACCCCCTCATTTTAGTAGAGAAATCCTTAACAAAAATCCAAATTCTTTGATTTATGGAAATTATTTGACAAAGGATGTTCTTTTAAACAAAGTTCATGAAGAATGGGTGTTCACAAATGAAATGAATGTTGACCACATTTTTTAAAAATCATTAATGTAATAATGTTCATGAAGGCTATGAAAGATGACCAAAATGTGTATTCATTGGAAAGTAATGAAGTTCAAAAATTCTATAAAATACTACCAAAAGTTTTGAGATTTTTGAAGGATAAGTGAGATTCACAAAAGTTGTGTACTTAGAAATGGTTATGTGAGAATTGTGAAAGGAGGTTTCTTCTTGAAGTTTATTTGTATTTTACAAAATAGTTGATATTATTGAATGTTATGGGGGTTTGTGAGATTATAATATTCTTATGAATAATTGGGTTGTTTAGCGAAGGCTATATGAGCTTCAAAAATGTAATGAGAATCATGAAAGTGTTTAGAAATATTTTCCTGGTGAATATGTGGTAACAGGGTATTTATCAAGATAATGAAAGTGGAAATTTATGATGCACCAAATGAGGTTTAAAACATACTGATTAAAGTGGAAAAAAGTATATTCTTCTCGATTAGTAGCGAGCAAACATCAATAGAGAGAGAAATAAGGTTTCATATTGTGATTGGTTGTAAACCATGAGAGATAGTGAGTCTTCTAAAAACATTGTAATGTTAGTGATCCTAGGAATAGAAGTTATCTCACCCAAAATATATTTGGGAAGTTAGCCTTAGTGGATTTGGTACATTATAACATTTCCATTGTATACTCCTTGGACATATCCTAGTGAGGGTTAAACAAGTAAAATTTATGTCTCTCATGCATGAATTCATTTATGTTCATACATTTCTAGGGGAAAGGGAGAGAAGGGTGTTTTTTAATGATGAAACAAGATCCTAAGGGGTAGTTGTTTTAATATGTCATACCCTATGTCACCACCTATTAGGGTATTTAACCTAGTTGGGATAACAATATTAATATTTGTAATAAAATAAGAGAATCTCCAAGGAAGTGAGGCAAGCATGAGGTTCATTCAAAATTCCTTGGGCAGCTTGAAACCATTAATATATAGATTCTCAATATTGAAAATCACTTTAAGTAAATGTGGCCTACTTGAAACACTTTCTCCATTTTTACACATTAAGGGTACTTTAGAGATCTTATACCCCAATTTCCTTACATTATTTTGATAAATACGAAAGATATGGTACAACATGGTGTATGAATCCATATCCCCATGAACCTTATGGATCTCATAGCCATGAATTATAGCATGATGTATTAGAAATCCAATGAATTATGAACATGTTCCCATAAAATAGAATGATCCTACTCACTTGTCTCATTAGAAGGATAAATAGAAATTGGGGACTCCAGTATGTAATAATTACACTCTTGGTGAATTATAATGCATAAGTTCATATACCACACTTATAGTTTCATTCTTGTATGAATATTATATTTATATAATATCAATTATAGGGATAATGATGTGATTTAGTGACATTAAATTATATATAAAAATAAAAGTATATGTTTAGAACTTTATCTTTATTTTTCAAATGTGTGACGTAATAAATTTAATTTCAGTAGTCTCTGACTACTTCACCGAATCCCAAAATACCTAACTATTGGATTTAGAATATCATGTTGTGTATATTTTGTATTGGAAAGGATCTATATTCCCTAAATAATAACCCATATAGAGGCCTTATAAAATTAATTGAATATATTTAAGTAGTTGGTCTTTATAACATCATAAATTGGATGTTACTTGATATATGGGATGTACTCCCCAATCCTAAAACCATGGACTCAAATTTCTTCAACACTTACATCCTATTTTCACAACGTATTGTACATGAAATCAAAGCTTGATTATAAATTGATTAAGTTGACCTAAAACATTCATTAAAACTCCTCGATAATATAAATCACCTTGATGGAGGCCGTACAAGTTCTTTAAACAATGGTTTCAATCTAACTAAAGTAATGGAAGGATTTTATGACTTTAATTTTTATTGAGGGATTTTTTAAATCATCCTTCATAAATATTCTTTATTTTATCTTTGAAAAAAAATTAATAGTATTTTAATATTAAAATATATAATTTACCGTGTCCTTGTAAAATAATTTATGATTAATCCATTTATTTTATTTAATCATAACATATAATTTATTTATTATTTATATGTTATCGAATTTAAACATGAAATAAAAATTTCATCTCATAAATAAATAAAAAAATAACCACGCACTGAAAAAATAAATCAAATATGTAATATTATCATAATATTTTACTAATATTTGAGTTTTCACATGGATGATAAACCAACCATTAAACCAAGGGGAATGACACCTTGATCTGGGTTGGGCCCGAGTTACAACATTTTACCTTTAACCCATGTGTTACCTCTAGTTTGTTTCACCTCAACTCATTCTTCAACTATTTTATATTTCTCAAGATACAATTTCTTTACATCTTCTTACTCACTCAAATACCAGGGAAACTAGTGGTTTGGGGTTATATAAATAAATCATGAACATGTATTCCCATATGTAATAAATAGGAATAGATGATGCACATATCATTATATTTTATTTATTAATAATTTCATCATAAACCCATGTAATATAAAATTAAATTAAATAGACCCCCAACATATACATAGGTTGGTCTAGCTCATGATCATACACGTGTGTGAATAATACACATTTAAAACTAGCTAGAATTTATTTCATTTTTTTCTTTTATTCATATAAATTTTCTAAATTAGAAAATTATTTATCTTAATAATTAATTAATTAATTTTTCTTGATTATCCATCAAAATAGTCCTTGACATTCCCATACAATGTAATTTTTTTAAATATATTTTTAATTAAAATTAATTAAGTACCCAATGTGTGTTTAAGGTGGAATTATCTATACTCGAATGATTTTTTAAACTCATTTCTAGTGTGTAACTATTACATGGAAAATACCATCATTGGGAATGGTGTGTGACTAATTTTGTGTACGGTCCTTCTAATGTGTATTATACTTACATGACATGTATTCCTAAATGGGTTGTTGTGATATAAATTATATATTGTTCTGTGGGTCAACCTAGAAAGTCTACATGGTGTGTATTACCACACAACATGCCTCTACATAGACAATGTGTATCACTGGTGATCCTCGTAAAGAACAATACATGTACATAGACCATATAAATTATGTATCAATATAATAAAATATAAATTAATTAATAAAAACTAAATATTTCACACAACCTATCAAAATTCCACATTATGTAATCTATGTGGAAAATCATTTCACTTTCCGGGTATAGAAAACTATACTCTTTGATGTTTTGTTTTGATTTAATTAATTAATTTTTACACTTTTCTGAGTCACATGACTCTTCAATCTCATCATGTGGCTGATGTTAGTTATCTTGAGTTAAATAGTATGTACAAATAACTACATGGTGTGTGATTCATTATTTTCCACCCATAATCCATAGCTATATATTCATCATTTATTTCATATGAGTTTTTAGGTTCTATACGGTGTGCACAACACTTGATGTCGTTTTACTTAATTATAAGTAATTATGTGTTGTGTATTAATTACATGAATTGTAGTTTTACCACATGGATTCCATGATTTAAATAGGAAAACCCATATGTGGTTACATGGTGTATATGCCAGCTACACTCTGTGTACCCCTATCATGCAATGTTCTAACTAGAAGTCAATATGCGCTGTGTAATGATAGATTTTACTGAACCCCCATGTGATATACATTGATTTATATATATTTCCTTGTGTAGTTAACCATGGACACTGAATGTGTACTTTTTAGTTGCATTTCATGTAAACATGTCTCTCATCCCTCAAATTCAGTACCACTTGATGGAATACTTAATAATTATTCATATTTTCTTGTAATTTTCTTAGTCATATGAAACTTAAGGATCATAATATATTAAATTTAATAATAAATAACAAAAAACTAGAAATGAAAAATGAAAAATAAAATTCACAATTGATTAAAAAATAATAAATTATTATAAATTATCATGGTATCTTTTTGATACCACTTCAAGGTTCTGAGGATCATTGGAAGTAGTTGGGACCATACCAAATAAAACTTTCCACTAGTTTCTTTAGAAAAATCCCTATAATTAGTTTAACAAAATGAAAAAATATTTATAGATTGTATATTTTAAAATATATTTTAAAATTAATTTATGATATTAATCACCTAGTATCGATAATTACTTGGTTATGGTTGATCAAATTGGTTTACATTATTATTGTACTATAATATTGATTAGGAATACAAAGAATAATTATTATAGAAGTATCCTCACATGTTCCAAAATCCTCAGTTTCTTTTCGATGGAACCATAGGTACTAGCAGAGAGGTACTGACCATCTTGCATCATTCATCATTGGTTTCACTAAAAATCATGATTTTTTAAAGAAATTTTGATGTTCTCTCAATATTTGTGGGGGGTGGGGGTTATCCTATATCAATATCAAGAGCGTGACTCACAACCAATGATATTATATTGGACGTTAACTTTTTTATGATATGTTATAATGTGTATAACTAAATTCAGGTCAACTCCATAGTTATGGTTCAATATTTTAGAGTCAGTTTTTTTATTTTCTCTTTTTAGTTGGGGGCCGGTTGTTCACAAATCATATATTAAATGATTGAATAATGAATTTAGTTTAACAATTAAATAAATCATTTCTTGATTTTATCACAGGGGATATAATTTTATGATAACCTCATGATTTTCAAAACATTTCAATAAATTAATATCCACATTATAAGATGGTTTTTATTGGAATACCTACTTGATTTGGATTTAATCCATGAATTAACTAGGGTTCTAATAAATATCAATTCTTATTGTTTGAAGGTTCAATATTTCATGAAAAAATGTGTATTTTTGGTTTTAATAATCCCTTTAATCTATATCAAAAATATGAAATTTCAATAATCCATCCCATATATTATTTGACATACAAAATATTAATTAAAAGAATGTCAAAGGAGCGAAAATTCTCAATCAGTTAACATCCCCAAATTATGATTCAAGCTAATATATGAATTAAAAAAATTATATATTTATTAATATAGTTTATGAT
Organism: Viscum album; assembly: GCA_963277665.1. Classification (NCBI taxonomy): domain Eukaryota; kingdom Viridiplantae; phylum Streptophyta; class Magnoliopsida; order Santalales; family Viscaceae; genus Viscum; species Viscum album. The sequence goes on from OY728129.1 coordinate 946,362,457, forward strand.
GTTTAATATGATGTATAAGGACCCAGCCTTAAACCTTACATAATATTGAATTAAATGAATAATTCACGTTGAGGATCTTTTTAGGTTTAGAGTTTTAGAGAGTTAGGGCATAACTATTACATTTCAAAATATTACAAAGTAAACACTTCTACTCAGTTTCCATTTTTTTACAATACATGAACTCTTGAAAAAAAAATGTCATGTCTAGTTCCATGTTTTAGATAGCATAAATTTTCCTTGATCCCATCCTTGACTCTATTCCACTTTATATCCTGTGAAAAACATTTCAAAACTTGGGATGAGCATAAAAAAGCTCAGTAAGGGATACACAAAGAAATAAAAAAGTTAGTTTTTCAAAACAATAAGTAAACCATGAATACTTTAACATAAGTAATAATTTTCACCTTTATTTTAGTATTAAATAATCTTCACTAAATAAAAGATCATTACTTACCCTTTTGTAACCAAAATATTACCATAAAACCCATATAAATAACACATAACATATAAAGGTAACTTGGGACATAAACATACTTAAATGTAATAACGATACAGTCAAATTACACACACATCACTAAATAGAATATACATACGACCTAATTCCATACCCAATGCATTGGAGGTTATAACCTAACCACCTATCCCGGTATTCACGGCACCACCCGTTATTTGGTTTATCACGTAACCACCCATCAAATGTCTAAGTACCATTATAAAATCATAAAACATAAAACAAATATAAAGGAAAGAAAAAATCTCCACATTTCAATCACAATATATCACTAAAATATATTGACATAACAAATCCATTATCAAAACCATTTTCAATACCAAAATACATAAAAGAGTATTTGGTATTTATTTTCTTTAAAAAAACATTACGTCTTGTTGAGGAAGCCAAAGATCAAATAATTCTCGCGGCAGCGGAAAAGGTTATTTCCACCGCTTACGTTAAAAAGAAACATATTTATTTGTAGTTTAGTAAAAAGATTTGTAGAAAAATATCCCCTTTTAAATTTCAAGGGTGTTTATATGGAATATAAAATAAATTCATGTATTAAAACAAAATATGCCTCAATGAAAGGAGATTGAGACGAAGTCCCTTACCTCACATCCGACTTGACTCGATCGTTCTTTAATCTCCAGAATAATAAACTAATGTTAATTTCAACTTTCTTAAGAACCTTTTTCAAGTTTATTATTCCTTTATATAACTTATTACCATTTTATAAACATTATGTAATCATTTAGGTTAATAACGGTCATTTTGTCAATATTTGGTACTTGAGTCAAAAATGAACACCTTATATTTACAAGTTGTCCATGTAGTCAATAGTCCATTATATCCATATTGATATTCATGATTTAAATATAATATATATCATATATATTGAATATATAAAAGTATTTATAATAGTACATGACATTTGGAGGTAATAAATGAAATGCACCGTTCATGGAGACGGTAAGCCGTACGTACGCATGAACGCTACTTTCATTTATATTTCTTATTTTAATGGATTAAAACATAATGATACATATGTATATTTTAATTCCAGTATAATATAATATATAATATCATTAACCCTATCCTTTATACATCCCACATAAGGTATTAACGAATCACATCACTTGGAGGGGGCGGTAGTCCGCACTTCCTCTAATGAGATTATCATATTTACCCACTATAGAAACCATATAGGCTTGATATAATTGTGAAGTACAGAAGCATAAGGAAATAATAAAAATAATATATATCATATATAAATACAGTTTCATCAGAATGGCCACCATGAGATGTAGTAAGATGTAATTGAACAATCATCGTTTTGTGAGGCGTTAGTTTTCCATCCACAGAAACATTATGTTCTTCATCCATTAGATGGAGTTTTGTGTAAGTTTAGTTCAAATATTTCTCATAACAACATCATAGTATATTTAGGATATTGGTGTTGTTACAAAATAAAGGAAATAAAAACAGTATAGGTGTTGGAGAAGTAAAATAAAAGAAAACAATTTAAGAGAAACCGCTACCTTTAGTTTGGGTAACTTCCTTTGGTTTGAACCAAAAGGACTTCTTGAAGGGAATTCTCCGTAAGGTAAGGATTCTAGGAGGATAAGAGGGATTTAGGGAGTGTAATGGGGCAGATTTTTTATGAGCCAAATGGCTTGAGAGGTTAGAAGAATTGGTTAGAAGTGGTCTCCTTTTATATGGGAGAGGAGGGGCTCTTTAGGAAAGTGTGAAACTATTATTATATAATATAATGATATTAAGTTTCTAATGATCCAAAAATCATTAAGGTAGAAGATAAAATGACGCATATTCTAAATAAAATCATCCAATCATAATTGGACATGTTTTGGATAATATTTTAATCATTATAATCTTATTTATTTTAATCATTTATTAATGAGGTAAATACTGCATCATTATTGGTCATAAATAAATTAATTTATTCGGTGTCTAAAAATTATAAAGAAAATACTATCTTGTATGAAATCTATTTATCTTTCCAATGAATATTTATAGTTGAAAATAATACTTATATAACACCATATAAAAATTAATTACTAAAAGAGTTTTGTTAATGTCAATTTTGTCTTTACATTAAATTAATTAATCTAAATTGTCATTTTCACTCCCAAGTGGCTCAATGGGGTCCTCAAATAGACCAAAGGATGCCCATGGTCGGTAATGAATCAACCAATAAGGTTTGGACAAGTGTTAAGGCAATTTTGAATGATTATAATATTCTTTTAACTGTGAATTACCCTATTTACCTTTAACCACAATAAATAAAAGTCAAAAGTTACTATTCACCAAAAAATGTTTTCATCTTATTGGACAATATTTTATTTCTTAATAACAACCATGTATGTCAGATTTTTGAAATTCAATTCACAGAAGTGGTTAAATTTCATCTCAATGAAAAAGTCAGTTTTTTTACCTACCACTAAGTGGTTTCACTATTCATCAAAAATTGAAGTTTTTCAGAAAAATACGAAAAATTCAGCCTAAGATATATTTGGTATTCCAAATTCAAAATTGACATCTATTTTTCCAAATTCAAAACATATAAGTGGTATTAAATAATTTTAAAATTAATTCCTGTTGTTAAACAAATAGCGTGTTTTTAAGAAACAATATCTATCAAAATATTGATACTTCTTTATGTCCAATTTCAAAGTGAAATTACTTCCAACAACCAACATTGAATTAAATGGTAAAAATATATTTTAATTTCACTTTAAAACCAATTAAAAAGATAATCTAACTATATAAATAAATTATATTAAAAGGCACTTTTGAATTAAAATACAATATTTTTCACTATTCATTAAAAAATGAACTTTATCAGAAAAATACCAAAAAATTACCCAAAGTAAAATTTGATGTCCCCATTCTAAAAAAGGATTATATTTGGTCAATTAGAACATATAAAGATGAAAAAAACATGATTCAATGAGGGTTCTCTATTAAATGGCGGTAAATTGTCCTTTTAATGTAAATTATGTTTAAAATTAAATTCATTCACATTTTAAGCCTCTAACTTTTATTTGATAAATGTAAATACATTTAACAAACATGTATAGTCATATTGTAGTTAGTTTTGTTCATTCCCGCCAATACAATGGCTAGGAGTTAACTAACATTTAAAATAATTATATTATATTATTAGTGTACAACTAAGATTCCAAAGAAACCTGTTGTTGCGTATCAGGTATGCTATCGAACATAGAAACCCAAATAATGTAAAATTAATATTTAATTCACAAATATTAATTAATATGAAAATATCATATTCTTCATTTACCTGGGATGTTACATCCTTCCCCCCTTTTGGAAATTGTATCCTTGCAATTTTTATTCACTTATCAAATAAATGGGGGAATTTATCCCTCATAGCATTTTCAGATTCCCATGTTGCCTCTTCAATCATATGGTTTTTCCACATAACCTTTACCTAGTGAATTACCTTAATATGCAACACTTTCTCCCTATGGTCAAGAATTTGGACCGGTTATTCTTCATAAGATAGATTCTCTTCCAAATGAACTACCTCTGGGCTCAAAACATGAGATGGATCTAGCATATATTTTCTCAACATAGAAACATGAAAAACATTGTTTACCTGGGATAAAAATGGAGGTAAATCCACTATATATGCAACTGATCCAACTTTCTCTAAAATTTCACAAGGTCCAACGAACCTCAGACTCAACTTTCCTTTCTTACCAAAATGCATCACACTTTTCCATGGAGAAACTTTGATAAATACATGATCATCAACCTCAAAGGAAAGATCCTTCCTCCGGTTATCTGCATAACTTTTCTATCTTCTCTGAGCTATTCTCATGTGCTTCTGAATCAACTAAACTTTCTATTCCATATCTTCTACCAATTCCGGTCCCATAAGATTCCTTTCACCTACTTCATCCCAAAAAGATGGAGTTTGAAAACGCTTTCCATATAATGTCTCAAATGGAGCATATTTGTATACTAGAATGAAAAATGTTATTGTTTGAAAATTCAACCAAAGAAAGGTGTTGGTCCCAACTTCCCTGATAATCCATTGAGAAAGAACGTATCATATCGTTCAAGGTCTGAATTGTTCATTCTGATTGCCCATCTGATTGAGGATGAAAAATTGTACTAAAGTTTAATTCAGTACCCAATGACTTCTGAAGGCCTTTACAAAAGTTAGAAGTGAAAATGGGATCACGATTATATACAATGGTGAGGGGAAAACCATGCAACCTGACTATCTCTTTAACATAAAAATGAGCAAGTTGATCTAGAGACAAAGTATCTCTAATAGTAAGGAAATGAGAAGATTTATTCAATCGATCAATTATAACCTAGATTGCATTATTACCTCGAGATGTCTTTGGTAATCTCACAACGAAGTCCACAGATATATTTTCCCATTTCCATTCTGGCACCGGTAAAGGCTGAAGCATTCCTTTTGGTAACTATCGCTCTACTTTGACCTGGTGATAAGTCAAATACTTCACAGTAAAATCAGCAATATCTCTTTTCATTCTATCCCACCAGTAAGAATCCCAAAGAACTCTGTACATCTTAGTACTACTAGGATGAAATGAAACGGAGAACTATGAGCTTCACATAACAACTCATTTTTCAACTATGAATCAGAAGACACACACAATATCTTTCCAAACCTCAATACACAATTATTTCAATTTTAAATTCAGGTATCTTACCCTTCTAAACCAACTCTACCTTTTTCTACAACCCATTGTCTTCCTTCTGCGATTTCTTTATTCTGTCTTATAGAGATGATCTCACTGACACTTGAAACAAAACAGAATAATTTCCTGCACCACCAACTTCTATTCCAAATTTCATCAAATCAAAAACCAAAGTATCTTGTTCCAAACGTAGCATGGATAATGAGACATTAATTTTCTGACTCAAAGCATCATCAACATTATTTGCTTTTCCCGGATGGTAATGGATCGTGCAATCATAATCCTTGATTAATTCCAACCATCTCCTCTATCTCATGTTCAATTCTTTCTGAGTGAACATATACTTCAAACTTTTGGGATCAATATATATTTCACACTTCACTCCATACAAATGATGCCTCCAAAATTTTAAAGCAAAAACAACAGTAGCTAATTCCAAATCATGTGTAGGGTAATTTAACTCATGTGGTTTCAACTGACATAAAGCATAAGAAATTACCCGATCATTCTTCTTTAGCACACAACCCAATCCTTTCAACTAATAATCACTATATATAACAAACTCACCATTTCTGGAAGGTAGTTCCAAAACTGGAGCATTCACCAATCTTCTTTTCAATTCCTGAAAACAATCATCACATTTTTTTGTCTAGATGAACTTAACACCTTTTCGAGTTAACATAGTCATTGGAGTAAATAAATGTGCAAACGTTTCAACAATCCTTCGGTAATGACCTTCGAAACCAAAAAAAACTATGAATCTTGGTTATATTTGTGGGTCTTGGCCATTCTTCAACAACTTTCATTTTAGCAGGATCAACAGTTATGCCATTTTTTTAAACAATGTGACCATGGAAAGAAATTAGTTGTAACCAAAACTCACACTTTCTGAATTTACCATAAAATTTTCTTTTTTTAAGGTTTGCAAGATGACCCTTAAATAAATTTATGCTCCACTTTACTTTTTGAATAAACCAAAATATCATCAATGAACACAACCACAATCATATCCAAGAACTCACGAAAAATTCTATTCATTAGATCCATGAATACAGAATGTGCATTGGTTAACCCAAAAGGCCTAACTAAAAACTCATAATGGCCATATCTAGTACGGAATGTAGTCTTCGGAATATCTTCCTCCTTTACTTTCTACTAATGGTACCCCGATCTCAAATCAATCGTCGAAAAATACTGAGCTCCCTCAAGATGATCAAACAAATCATCGATATGAGGCAAATGATAATTGTTCTTAACAGTGATGTTATTCAATGCTCTATAATCAATGTAATGTCTCATTGAACCATCTTTAATTTTAATAAACAAGACAGAAGAACCCCATGGTGATGTGCTAGGTCGAATGAAACCTTTATCTAATAACTCTTTCAATTTCTTCTTTAACTCTAAAAGTTTAATTTGAGACATTTGATAAAGGGGTTTTGAAATTGGATTAGCATCAGGAACTAAGTCAACAGAAAATTCAACTTCCCGATCAGGTATAATACCAAGCAACTCATCAGGAAAAAAATCAAGGTACTCATTTACCACTGGCACATCATTAATCTGAACAGTTCCTTTGTTTTCAACAATATGTGCAAGGTAACATTTAGTTCTATCTTTTACTAGTTTCTCACCTTCCTGATATGTTATCAACAGCAAGGGTTCATTTTTGTATACAAACTGAAAATTAATCTGAAAATAAACCTCTTTAGCTCTCCAATAAATCTTAGAATGATAAACAAAAATCCAATCCATGCCCAAAATAACATCAAACTCTACTAGAGGCAAAAAATAAGGTTTGTAGGTATATTCTTTCCACACACAAGGACATGAATGTTCTTATGTTTTCTTTTTTTATCAATATTTCTTCCAGGTGTTTTTACCATAAGTTCTGTATTCATATCTTGAGATGGAATCCCCAATCTTCTAGAAAAAATATCAGAAATGAAAGAGTGTGTAGACCCTGAAACAAAAAACACATTGGCATAATCTGGACAAACAAACAATGTACCTGATAAAACTTTATTTGATGGCCCAAAATCTGCTAAAGTAGTTGTAAATGATTTATCCACCCCTTTCTGCTTGTAGTCTGGCTACCTTCCCTCAGTTGAGTTCTTCACTGGACACAAATTTTCATAATGACCCATTTCGTTACACTTAAAACATCTTACCGATGTCTTTTCATTGCCTTCTTGTTCATATTCCTTACAGTTACGAGTAATATGACCATACTTACCACACTAGAAGCACTTTACAGTCTTTGATAAACATTCTCCAGGATTCTTTTTACCACACTTCTCACAAGATGGATAATTCGTTTTCTTACCTCCAGGCTTCTTGAATGAATTCTTCTCCTTTGCCTACCAACTGGACCTCTTATTCTGTTGTTTGTCAAAGAACACTTGATCATTGGCAAACTCCATTTCCACCTTCTTCGCACATCAAGAATTTTTTTCATAACTTTTGAACTCCCAAGAGGGTAACGCCCTTCGATATCATTTCTTCAGTCCTAATTAAAATCAATTTATCTTACTATCAAGATCTCAGAAGAAATTTGGTGCATACCTTTCCAGTCGAGTGAATGTTTCTTCATAAGAAGCCACTAAGTCATCATCCTGCCTCAATTCTAGGAATTGTTTTTCCATTCTAAGACGAAACACCTTAGAAAAATATTTCTCAAGAAATATACCTTTGAATTCATCCCAATTGAGAGCATCAATCTCTTCACTATCCCTGGTATTTTTCACCATCGACCATCACTGATCAGCTTCACCTTCAAAATAGTAAACTGAAAGACTAACCTTTTGATGTTCTGAACAACCCATGACATTAAAAATCTTTTCCATTGCTTTAATCCACCCTTCAGCTAGCACCGGATCAGATGATCCTCTGAATGATGGGGGATGTTGCCTCATGAAATGTTCCACTACTGACATGTTCCACTGTGGTTGATCTAGCTGATCACATGCATGGATACCACCACCATTTATCGCCTGAGTAAACCGTTCCATCACTGCAACAAACTATTCAGTTCCAATTCCGACCATCTCAGGTTTCTGATTTGGAAGGTTTTCTTCCTCCTGATGTCGCCCCAACATAGCAGCCCCATTTCCTCTAGGGAAAACCATTATGAACACAGAAATATTTTAGGCAAAGCAACATGGTAATCTGTAAATGCTATATGATATCAATATTAACATAAATTACTTTATGGATATTAATTTAACAATACCCTAACTCTTAAAGTTATCTAAACTGACCTTTGATACCAACTATAAGGACCCGATCTTACACCTTGCATAATATTGAATTAAATGAATAATTCACAATGAGGATCATCTCAGGTTTAGAGTTTTATAGATTTAGGCTATAACTATTACCATTCAAAATATTACAATGTAGAAAATTCTACTCAGTTTCCATTTTTTTACAAAACATGAACTCTTGAAAAAAAAGAGTCATGTCTAGTTAAATGTTTTAGACGGCATGACTATTCCTTGATCCCATACTTGACCCTATTCCACTTTTTGTCCTGTTAAAAAACATTTCAAAACTTGGGGTGAGAATAAAAATCTCAGTAAGGGATACACAAAGAAATAAAATAGTTAGTTTTTCAAAACAATAAGTAAACCATGAATACTTTAACATAAGTAATACTTTTCACCTTTATGAAGTAGTAAATACTCTTCACTGAATAAAATATCATTACATAACCTTTTGTAACCAAAATATTACCATAAAACCCATATAAAGAACACATAACATATAAAGGTAACCTGGGACATAAAAATATTTAAATAGAATTACCATACAGTCGACTTCCACACATATCACTAAATGGAATAGCCATAAGGCCGACTTCCATACCCAATACATTGGAGGTTATAATGTAACCACCCATCCTAGAATTCAAGACACCATCCGTCATTTGGTTTATCACGTAACCACCCGTCAAATGTCCAAGTACCATTATAAAATAAGAAAACATAAAACAAATATAATGGAAATAAAGCATTTCCACATTTCAATCACAATATATCACTTAAATATATTTACATTAAAAATCAATTATAAAAACCATTTTCAATACCAAAATACATAAAAGAGTATATGGTATTTATTCTGTTTTAAAGAACATTACGACTTATTGAGGAAGCCAAAGATCAAATAATACTCGTGGCGGTGGAAAAGGTCATTGTCACCGCTTACGTTAAAAATAAACATACTTTTTTGTCATATAGTAAAACTCTTTGTAAAAAAATATTCCCTTTGAAAAGTCAAGGGTGTTTATATAGAGTATAAAAGGAAGTCCTGTATTAAAACAAAATATGCCTCAATGAAAGGAGATTGAGAAGAAGTCTCTTACCTCAGGTCTGACTTGACTCGATCGTTATTTAATCTCCTAAATAATAAACTAAAGTTAATTTCTACTTTCTTAAGAACCTTTTTCAAGTTTATTATTCCATTTATATAACTTATTACCATGTTATAAACATTATGTAATCATTTAAGTTAATAACGGTCATTTTGTCGATATTTGGTACTTGAGTCAAAAATGAACACCTTATATTTAAAAGTTGTCCATGTGGTCAATAGTCCATTACATATAGATTTATATTCATGATTTAAATATCATATATATCATATATATTAAGTATATACAAGTATTTATAATAGTACATAACATTTGGAGGTAAGAAATGAAATGCACCGTTCATGGAGACGGTAAGGTGTACGTACGCATGAACGCTACTTTCATTTCTATTTCTTATTTTAATGGAATAAAATCATAACTATACATAGGTATATAATAATTAAAGTATAATATCATATATAATATCATTAACTCTATCCTTTATACATCCCACATAAGTCATTAACGAATCACATCACCTTGAGGGGGCGATAGTCAGCACTTCCTCTAATGAGATTATCGTATTTACCAACTATGGAAACCATAAAGGCTTGATATAATTGGGAATTACAGAAGTATAATGAAATCATCAACATAATATATATCATATATAAATACAGTTCCATCATAATGTCCCCCATGAGAGGTGGTAAGATGTAATTGAACAATCATCATTTCGTGAGGCGTTAGTTTGCCATCCACAGAAACATTATGTTCTTCATCCATTAGATCGATTTGTGTGTAAGTGTAGTGAGAATATTTCTCATAAAAACATCCTAGTATATTTAGGATACTGGTGTTGTTACAAAAGAAAGCAAATAAAAATAGTATAGGTGTTGGAGAAGTAAAATAAAAGAAAACAATTTTAGAGAAACCGTTACCTTTAATTTGGGTAACTTCCTTTGGTTTGAAACAAAAGGACTTATTGAAGGGACTTCTGCCTAAAGTAAGGATTATAGTAGTAGAATAGGGATTTAGGGAGTGTAATTGGGAAGATTTTGGACAAGCCAAATGCCTTTAGAGGTGTGACGAATTGGTTATAAGTGGTCTCCTTTTATAAGTGAGAGGAGGGGCTCTTTAGGAAAGTGTGAAACTATTATTTTATATTATAATGATATTCGGTTTCTAATGGTTCAAAAATAATTAAGTTCAAATATAAGATGACTAATATTTGAAATAAATTCATCCAATCCTAATTGGACATGTTTTGGAGAATATTTTAATTATTATAATCTTATTTATTTTAATCATTTATTAATGAGGTAAATACTGCATCATTATTGTGTCATAAATAAATTACTTTATTTGGTGTCTAAAAATTATAAAACAAATACTATCTTGTATTAATTCTTTTTATCTTTCCAACTAATATTTATAGTCGAATATTGGACTTATATAACATCATATAAAAATTAATTACTAAAAGAGTTTTGTTAATGTCAATTTTGTCTTTACATTAAATTAATTAATCTAAATTGTCATTGTCACACCCAAGTGGCTAAATGGGGTCCCAAAATCAACCCAAAGATTCCCATAGTCGTTAATGACTCAAAAAATAATGTTTAGACCAGTTTTAAGGTAATTTTAAATTATTATAATTTTCTTTTAACCTTAAATTACCCTATTTACCTTTAACCGTGATAAATAAAAGTCAAAAGTTAAAATTCACCAAAAATTATTTTCATCTTATTGAACAAAATTTTAATTCTTAATAACAACCATGTATGTCATATTTTCTAAATTCAATTCACAGAAGTGGAAAAATTTCATTTAAATGAAAAAGTCAGTTTTTTAACTACCACTAAGTGGTTTCACTATTCATAAAAAATTGAAGTTTTCCAGAAAAATACCAAAAATTCAGCCAAAGATATATTTGGTATTCTGAATTCAAAATTGATGTATATTTTTACAAATTAAAATCATAGAAGTTCCATTAATTAATTTTAAAATTAATTCCCGTTGTTAAAACAAATAGCATGTTTTTAAGAAACAATAACTGTCAAAAGATTGATACTTCTTTATGTCCAATTTCAAAGTGAAATTACTTCCAATGACCAAAATTGAATTAAATGGTAAACATATATTTTAATTTAACTTTAAAACCAATTAAAAAGTTAATGTAACCATATAAATAAATTAGATTAAAAGGCACTTTTGAATTAAAATACAATATTTTTCACTATTTATTAAAAAATGAACTTTATCAGAAAAATACAAAAAAATTACCCAAAGTAAAATTTGATGTCCCAATTCAAAATAAGGATTATATTTGGTCAATTATAACATATAAAGTTGACCAAAACTTGATTTAATGAGGGTTATCCATTAAAATGCGGTAAATAAACCTTTTAATGTAAATTATGTTTAAAATTAGATTCATTCAAATTTTAAGCCTCTAACTTTTATTTGATAAATGTAAATACATTTAACAAAAATTTGTAATCATATTGTAGTTAGTTTTGTTCATTCCAGCCAATACAATGTCTAGGAGTTAACTACCGTTTAAAATAATTATATTATATTATTAGTGTGCAACGTAAGATTTCAAAGCAACCCGTTGTTGCGTATCAGGTAAAATATCGAACCTAGCAACCTATATAAAGTAAAATTAATATATAATTCACAAATATTAATTAATATGAAAATCTCATATTCTTAATTTACCTGGGATGTTACATGATGAGTTAAATGAAGAATAAATTTAATGAGGTAAGAAAAGAGTTGTGCGCCAAACCCACAAATGAATGATGAAAGGAGTTAAACATACCCTTTGGATTGAATGAGAAAGTGAAAGAGGGAAAATTTTGTTGTTGTTTATAACTATTTTAAGGCTATTTATATTACACAAAATAATGTGGATGAGAATAATAGATGACTAAAATGATACATGCATTAAAATTAAAATGAAATTATAATTAAACTTACATGATTACAATTGAAAACAATTGGAGTACATGGAAATAAAGAGTTGAGGCGAGGTATCTATTTTTGAAATTGAAAAATAGAAAGTCCTAAAATTAATTTGAAAATTTTATGTTAATTATAATTCTTCTACTTGATTTATTAAGTGTCAAACTCTTTCAAGGAGAATAAGGGAATGTTTTTATAGCTCAATGTGGTGGCTTTCATACTTTTAGATCCAAAGTAATGGATATTTTTCTAAAATATGTGGTATTATCTAGAATTATCCCTAATTATAAAATGTCCTAAATGTGAATGTGGTTTAGAAAAAAAATATTCTGTAATATATAATCCCAATATTATAAAATTATTTTTGCCTGACTATTTAATTTCTACCACCAAATTTTCAGCTAAATTGGTAAAGTGGTTTTGTATAAATATAAAAAACAATGAGTTTCTCTTCAATATTGACAGAATTCTAGGAAGGAGTTTCATGCATGGATTGGGCCCCATTAAGGATGGCCTTGTGCTTTATATTTTTATTCTAGATATATGTGGATATCCTAGAAATTAATATTTAGTTTTATTAAATGTGGGATTCTTAATTGAGCCAAGAAATTCAATATTTTTTTGGTCTAATTTTTATCATAGATTCAGTTGGAACTATTTTTTGATAAAAGGTTATTTAGATGGAAATGTTATCCCATTATATAGTTTAATTATTTTTAATAATTTAAATAAGTAACCCAAGAAAACTAGAATCACATAATTGAATATTTAGGGTGAGTGTTATGATTAAAATAGTATACTTACTTGAATTTGGGTTAATTCAAACCATGCTCATAAATTATATTTAATATTAAAACTTGGTCATTTCACTCCAATTATGCAATTTTACTTGAAAATAAGTAAGGATAATAGATAAATATTACAAATAAATCAAAAACATTAATTCCCCCACAATTTATCTTATTCATGTCCCCATGCACAACAAACAGAAAATCCTAAAAAAATAATTTTCACCCACCAATAAATAATAAAATTTGGTATTTTCCAATCATTAGGGGTATAGACCAGTTCAATCATCCATAATGAATTCCATCCCAAAATGTCACAAAAAATTCATAAAAAAAATTCTTTTTTCATACTCAAAATTAAAAATTGAAAATCTGATCATAGATTTCTCACACCTCTTTTAATGATATCAAGTTACTGATAAGGTTTATTCATTCTATAAAAAAAAGTAAAAATCATAGAGTTTTTAAGATATATATGCATATATTAACTATTCTAATGTTCACAAGAATTATTAGTTCTTTTTCTTTTGGGTTCTTAAGTTTCTATGGTATGATATGAATATAATGGCCAAAAGAGAGGAAAGGAGGGGGAAACACCAACATGGAAAAAGAAATGTATAATTTATAAAATAACACTTGGAATAACATGGAGACAAATATTTAAAATGGAAAATATGTATTAATAATGAAAAGATAGAGTGATAAAATTAGAAGAGGATTAAAATAGGAAAAATTTATAACACAAAAATCTTCTCTTAAAGACTCAATAAAGCATGATTCTTGTTTTATTTTTTTCCTTTTCCCCCTTTTTAATTTTTTTTGAAAGTTTCACATTGAAAAACTCTCACACTCATCTTCAAAACCTTGTTTGATCTATTTAATACACTAATTATAATGGTTATAACAAGATCTAATGATTACGAGGATTAATTTTGGACCTTCCAAATATAAAACTTTTTGTTTCATTTTTTTTGTTCCACTTATTTTATAAATTTTCCATAAACAATTTTCTAAAAAATTTGGGGAAAATAAAATAAATATATTCTCATTCCCTAACCTTACTAAATGAAAATATCTCCCCACACTTAAATGGATTACATCGCTCAATAATATGTTGGAACCATGAAAATGAAGGAATGTGTGAACAAAATGAAATGAACTCCCCCATACCTAAATTACAATAAATAAAGATGTTAATATTGATGTAGATGTTGGGTGGGACAAGGATTTTAGCATGTAATATAGCTATAAAAAATTATTCCATAGGATCGAAGGGGATTTAAAAAATAGGATCAATATAAGGGTAATGAGAGTCTATTGGGATATTTTTATTGTCATGTGGTTCAAAAAATTCTTCTACTATATTAATTCACATCAAATTTGGAAATTATTTTTGATGTCTACAAACTCAAGACTCGCAATCGAGGGTGAAAAAAATATGCAATGATGGTCATAGGTGTCCTTGGTAATTTATGTGACACACCAAGATGTTGTGAAATTTATTTATTTTAAAATAAATTTAACTATTTTTCTATATTTTATGTTATACATACGACTATGTTTATCCATTTATACAAAAAACACCGAGTTTCAATAAAACCAAAAATAATACTAAAATTTCATTATTTAATCCGATAGTTATCGACCAACCATTGGAAATGAAGGTTTGAATATGATTAACTAAATTAGAAAAATATACAGTTTATAAAGATATATAAAATTAATTGTTTAGTAAAAAAATTAAATAGAAATGAAAATAAATACTATTTGAAAATAAAGGAAACCTTTTTTTGAAAAAATAATTTTATGCACACAAACACATTTTCCCACTATAAAATATAAAAATCAATGTTTTTGAATGATTTTAATTAAATTTATATATGATATATTCAATAAAATTTCGAACATTTTTATTATGTGTCTTCTAGACAAGATATTAGAATAATTATAATTTTATAGTTAAAGACTATATTTTTCTAAACACTAGTTTTGTTTCCTTTTAAGAACTTATTTTAAAATTATTTTTATACTTTTAGAAAATTTATTTTAAGAAATAAAAAAAATTTAAATCATCATGTAAAAATTATCATAGGTATTTTTTTTGATACTTTTATAAGGAGACAAAATATTTGATGAATAGTGAAAAATACTGGTTTTTATTATCAATTTTAATTTCTTTTGGAGACAACATTATTGATATTTTTCTATACTATGTGGTACTATCTAGAATCATTCCTAATTCTACAATGGCCTAAATATGAGTGTGTTTTAGACTAAAAATATTCCTTAATATATAATAACAATATTCTAATTTTTTTCCTCACCATTTAATTTATACCACCAAATTTTCACCTAAATAGATAAAGTGGATTTGTAGAAATATAAAAAATTGTGAGATGCTCTTCAATCTAAAAAAAATTGTGGGATGGAATTTTATTCATTGATTATGCCCCATTAAGGATGACTTAGTTATTTATATTTTTATACATGTTGTATATGGATATCCCAGACATTATTATTTAGTTTTATTGAATTTGGGCTTCTTTATTTACTCTAGAAATTCAATATTCATGTTTGGTCCCATTTTCATCATAGATTCAGTTGGAACTATTTTTTTATCCAAAGCTCCTTTATATAGATAACTTAT
The DNA here is from genome assembly GCA_963277665.1 of Viscum album. Lineage (NCBI taxonomy): Eukaryota > Viridiplantae > Streptophyta > Magnoliopsida > Santalales > Viscaceae > Viscum > Viscum album. The sequence goes on from OY728129.1 coordinate 946,378,430, forward strand.
CCAATTATAAAGTTTAATTATTTTTAGTAATTTAAATATGGAACCATAGAAAATCATAATCACATAATTTGAATATGCAGGGTGAGTGTTAGGATTAAAAAAGTAGACTTACATGAATCTGGATTAATTCAAATAATGACAACTAATTATATTTAGTATTAAAACATGGACATTTCACTCCAATTATGGAATTTTCATTGAAAATAAGTTAGGATAATAGATAAAAAATTATAAATAAATCAAAAACATTAATTCCCACACAATTAGTCTTATGCATGTTCTCAGGCACAACCAATACAAAATCCATAGAAAATAATTTTTACTCACCAATAAATATTACAATTTTTTTCTTTTCCAATTATTGTGGGTATATAACTGTTTAATCATCCATAATGAATTCCATCACAAAATGTCCCAAAAATAAAACATAAAAAACAATTCCTGTTTTCATACTCAAATTTATATATTTTTTAATATGATCATAGAAATATAATACCTCTCACAATGATATCAAGTTATTGATGAGGTTCATTTATTAACCAATTAAAAGTCAAAATCATAGAGTTTGAAAGATATCTAAGATTTCATAAACTATTCTAAAGTTCACAAGAATCATTAGTTTTTTTGGGGGATTTTAATTGCTATGGTATAATAGAAATATAATGGCCAAAAGAGAGGAAATGAGGGGGAAACACCAACATGGAAAAAATAAATGTACAATTTATAAAATAACCCTTGGAATGACATGGAAAAAATATTTAAAAGGGAAAATAAATATGAAGAATGAAAATAGAGAGTTACACAATTTAAAGATGAAAAAATATGAAAATTTTATAACCCAAAAATCTTCTCTTAATGACTCAAGAAAGCATGATTCATGTTTTTTATTTTATTTTATTTTTGAAAGTTTCACATTGAAAAATCTCACACTCATTTACAAAATCTTGTTTGAGCTCTTTAGTACACTAATTATAATGGTTATAACATGATAAAATGAATCGGAAGAGTAATTTTTAACCTTCTTAATATAAAACACTTTTTTTTTTTAATTTTCTTGTTTTTTTTTATTTTTTTCACTTGTGTTTTAATGGTTTATTAAACAATTTTCAATAAAATTTGTAGAAAATTACGTTAATATAAACCCATTCCCAAACCTCACTAAATTAAAATATCTCCCCCACAATTAAATAGATTATGTTAATAAAGAATATGATGACACTATGAAAATCGAGGAAAGTGTGACCAAAATGAAATGAACTTCCCCTACACTTAAATTCAAATAAATCAAGCAATGAATATCGATGTAAATGTTGAGTGGGACAAGATTTTTATCTTGTAATCTAGCTATCAAAAAAAGGTTTTCATAGGATCTAAGGTGAATGAAAAAAGAGGATCAATGTAAGGGTAATGAGAGGATATTATGATATTTTTATTCTCATTTGTTTCAAAATATTCTTCTATCATGTTAATTCAAAACAATTTATAAAATTATCTTTGATTCTCACAAACTCAAGACTCACAATCCTGTGTGAAAAACAAAAAATATGAAATGATGGTTTTAAGTGTCCTTGGAAAGATATGTGACACCCCAATATGTTGTGAAATTTATTTCTTTTCAAATTAATTTAATTTTTTTCAATATTTTATGTTACACATAAAACTGAGTTTATCTTGTGCTACACATAACAACTAGTTTCAATAAAACACAAAACACAACTAAAATATTGTTATTTAATATGATAGTTATCGACCTGGTATTGGAAGATAAGGTGTGAATATTATTAAATAAATTAGGAAAATATGTGGTCTATATATATAATTAATTATTTTGTAAAATAATTAAATATAAATAAAAAAAATATTTGGAAATAAAGGGAACCTTTTTATGAAAAAATATTTTTGTGCACACAAACACATTTTCCCTTATAAATTATGAAAAATGATTTATTTGAATGATTTTAATTAAATTTATATATTATATTTTCTATAAAATTTTTAACATTTAGATTATGTGTTTTCGAGGCAAGATATTATAATAATTATAATTTTACCCTTACAAACTATATTTTTCTAAACACCAGTTTTTTCCTTTTGTGCACTTTTTTTAAAATTATTTTTCCACTTCTAGAAAATTTATTTTAAAAAATAAAATTATTTTTTGAAGTCATTATGTAAAAATTATCTTATGCAATTTTTTTTGACAATTTTCAATGGATACAAAATATTTGATGAATTGTAAAAAATAATGGTTTTTATAAACAATTTTAATTTCTTTTGGAGGAAAAGTTATGGATATTTTTATAAAACATGTGGTACTATCCAGAATTATTACTAATTATAAAATGTTCTATATGTGAATGTAGTTTAGACTAAAAATATTCCTTAATATAGAATCACAATATTATAAATTTTTTTGTTTCTGGATATTTAATTTTTACCCCAAAATTTACCCAAAATTTGAAAATTGGTTTAGTAGAAATTTTAAAAATAGTGATATGATCTTTAATCTTGATATAATTGTGGGATAGACTTTCATTATAGGATTTTTCCCATTAATAATTTCACAGTTAATTAAAATTTTTTACAAGTTGTATGTAGATATCCTATAAGTTATTATTTAGTTTTGATAAATTTTGGATTTTTGATTGGGCAAAGAAATTCAATATTTAGGGTTGGTTCATTTTTTATCATAGATTTAGTTTGAACTATTTTGTGATCCAAACGTTCCTTTTGATGGAAAATTTATCCAATTCTATAGTTTAATAATCTGATTTAAATTAAATAAGGAACCCTATATAACCCAAATCACATAATTTAAATATGTAGGTTGAGCATTATGACTAAAATAGTAGACTTAATTGAATCTAGATTAATTCAAACAATGCTAAAAAATTATATGTATGTTTAAATAAAAAAGTTAGCATAAAAACAACCTAGTATATTGAGGGTACTAGAGTCTTTATAGATGCATGCAATAAGATGTTTTGAGGGGGTGGAGAATTGAAATAAAATAAAAGAACTCGAGGAGTAATGTTACCTCTTATTTAGGTAACTTTTTTTGGTTTGCACCAAAGGAATTACTTGGTAGGATTTATACCCCAATGGATGATTCAAGGAGGAAGGTAGGTATTTTGAGTAGCGTATTGGTCAGATCTTGGATGAAACTAAGTGGATTGATATGTGTGAGGAAGTGGGAGGAGATGAATCCTTTTTATAGAGGATGTGGAGTGACACTCTTGTAAATATTTAAAGAGAGAATCACACCCACATTTTAAATATTGAAAGTGAATCCAATAATGAAAAACTATTTAGAAAATTCTTGATAAGTTCTAAATGTTACCAGTAAATGGATCTTGGAAAATTTTCTATGTTGTTTGGGTCTTTAAGATTAATGTTTAGTCCTTTATTAAGATTAATCTTACCTTAATTGTTGTAATTAATGTTAATCACTTTCATTAATATTTTTGGTCAAAATATAAATTGAACTTATTAGATATTATAAATTATGAATATTAAAAATTTATAATCCATTTTTTAAAATTTATATCATATAAGTGGAAGAGATTAATTTAAATTTAATCCCATAGTCGGGTTGCAATGGAGGTTATTAAAGTAAAAATGTCTAAAAGATTGCTATGTTTTTATATTCAATTTCAAAGTGAAATTGATTTCAATGATCCAAATTAGGTTTATTTATAAAAATATGATCTCTGTAATCTATTAAAATAAATTAAAATATAATTTAACCTTATGAATAAATAAGATGAAAAATGAATTTTGAATTAAATTTCATTATTTGTCACAATTCATCCAAAAATTGAAGTTTCTCAGAAAAATACCATAAATTTACCTTATGCTAAGTTTGTTATTTTAAATTTTAAAAATGATGTTTATTTTTTAAAATTTAATTTCTAAATGTGTGTAAAATTAATTTTATGTTTTTTACAAAAGGACATTAAAAGAAATTAATTTGAGAAAACAATATCTTTAAACATATAAGGGAATTACAAAAAATTATATTGTTCATTATCAATTTGTTATATATATATATAACCATTATAAAAATATTCTAAAAGTAGTTTTTAATATTTATATTATTAATTTTAATGGATAGGTTATAATTATCTTGTTCAAAAAATTATAACAAAAAAATGATGTTTCGTAGAAACTCAGTGTTGCATGTAACGTACACCAAGTTAGTGTTGCATGTAATATACTCAAAGTCAATGTTTCACGTAATTTACACTGAGTAAATGTTATTTTTAATGTATTATTAATTGGTGTTGTGAGAAATGAATTTTTGAATTAGTGTATTTCAAGACATAGACAAAAATTTAATTTATTCGAGAAAAAAGGTCCATAAAAACACGACGTGTTACATTGTACCCCCTAAAAATTAATTTATCCCTCAAAATTATTAACTAAGTTAATTTTTTTTTGTAAATTTGGATTTATAATATCCACATGTTCCCATATATATTCTTCTAACTGATTATTTCTCCACAAAACATTGACAATGTGAGTGGTCTTGTTTTGTAGAAATTTTTTTGTATGATCCATAATTTCAACTAGTTGTTCCAAATAAGAAAGATATCACTCTAGAGGCATAACCTCTGAGTTCATTACATGTAAAAGGATAAGTATATACTTCCTTAGAAGAGATACATAGAACACATCATTTACTTGATAGAAATTTGGGGAATATTTTAAGTGATATGGTACTATCCTGATACAATCAAGAATTTCAAAAAAACAGATTTACCTAGGGCATAGTTTCCCTTTCTCCATGAATCTCATAAATTTATTCCAGGGTGAGACTCATAAAAACACCTTTTATGTAATGTCAAAATATAGATCCTTCAATTAGTTATCAAAATTAATTTTCTACAGACATTGAGCTTCTTTAATATAATTATAAATGGTTATAACATTCTTAACCATTTCTTAAGTGATCTCAGGTCCAATTATATTTATTTCTCTAACCTCATCCCATCATATTGGAGATATATATTTCTTCCCATAGAGGGATTCATAAGATTCCATATTAATTCTAAAGTAAAATATATTATTGTAAGAAAAATAAGCTATATGATGGTGTTGATCCCAACCACCTTTCAAATCTAGAGAACAAGATATCAACATATCTTATAGGGTTTTAATTGATATTTCAAATAGACCATTTGTTAGAGAATTATATGAAGTTATGATACTTAATTCTGTATCATGTTCTTACTGAATACATTTATAGAACTTTGAGGTGAACCTCATATCCTGATCTGATATAATATAATGTGGTACTCTATTAAACATTACCACTTTCTTAATGTATATCCCGGAATGATGATCCAGAGAGAAGTATTCTCTAATAGTGATTAAGTGTGATGACATAGTAAGGTGATCGACTACCACCCTTATAATAGTAAACCCTTTACAGGTTTTGGGTAGTCCAACGAAAAAATCCATAGTGATTTTCTCCCATTTCCATTTTGTTTAGGGTAATGGATGAAAAATCACCTTTGAATTTTTTATTTCAAACATAACTTGTTGGAATACCAAGAACAGAGATACAAAATCAACAATATCTCTCTTCATTACATCCCCCAAAAGTATTATTTCAAGTCCATATATATCTTTGTACTTCTAGGATGAATAGAGAATGAAGAACTATGAGGTTCCTCTAACAGGTCCAACTTCAAATCTAGTATGGAAGGAAGACATACAAAGTTCCTAAAACTTATCAATCCATCCAGATCAAGGTCAAACTCAGTAACATTTATAACCTCCTTCTGTAGATCTACATCTACTTATTTATTTCTCTATAATTTTTACCTAGATAGATGGTTGAACATTTTTTTGATAAAGATAATATTTTCCCCTTCCTCTAGGATTTCAGGATCTATCCTATGAAAATCCAAAGATATTGGTTCTTTTTTACCCTCATCATTGATAAGCTAGCATGATCCTTCTGACACAAAGCATCAGCCACCTTGTTCACTTTCATAGGGTGATAATGTATTGAGCAGTCATAATACTTTATCAACTTTAACAGTCTTTTCTAGAACATGTTCAAATCCTTCTATGTGAACATATATTTTAGACTTTTATGATATGCATATATATATATCACACATTTCTCCATAAATATAGTGCATCCATATCTTTAATGAAAAAATACCGTTGCTAAATAGAAATCACGATTTGGGAAATTTTGATCCTGAATCTTCAACTAAGGTGAGACATAAGAGATAACCATGTTATTCTCCATAATAACACATCCCAATACCTTATTGGATGTATCACTATAGATTACAAACTCTTATCCACTACAAGGTAATGTATTAACTAATGCATTGACTAACCTTCTCTTCAATTCATTGAAAAATACCTCACATTCATATGTCCTTAGAAACTTGAAACAATTCCAAGTTAACATGATCATAGGATTATAATTTATCCCCAAACCATCCTTAATATATAGCTAAACCAATAATGTTATGGATCTCAGTCACTATGATTGGTCTAGTCCAAAATTCAATATCCTCCTTCTTTGATGGATTTACTGATATTCTATCTCTTGAGATTATTTGACCCAAAAAACAAAACCTTTTTCCGCTAAAATTTACAATTTGTAAAATTTTCATACATGTCATCCTTTTTTGGGGTCTTTAGTACAATTCTAAAGTGGTATTAATGATCTTACTTGTTGTTTGAATAGATAATAATATTATCTATAATGACAACCACAAACAGATCAAGGTAATCTCTAAAGACACTATTTATTAAATCCATGAAGATACATACATAATTAGAAAGACCCAAATGCATCAATATATATTTATAGTGTCCATAAATTGTATGAAATTCCATCTTTGGTATATCATAATTATTAACCCCCAATTTATGATATCCAGAATGAATGTCAAACATCGAAAAGTATTGAGCTCTACATAGTTGATAAAACAAGACATCAATAATGGGAAGATGGTACTTGTTCCTAATTATGAACTTTCTTATGTCCCAATAATCAACACAGATCTACATTGATACATCTGTATTTTTCAAAAAAAAGAATAGGTTCACCCCATGGTGACACACATGGCCGAATTAATCTCTTATCACGGTTTTCTTAATGTTTCTTCTTCAATTCATGAAACTCAATTGGGGCCATTCTATAAAGAGTCTTTAAAATTTGTGTGGGACCAGGTATGCGTTCAATTGAGAACTCAACTTCATTATTTGGTGGAAGGCTTGTAAAATATTCCAGAAAGGCATCCACACATTTATCAAACAATAGTAATATCATTTATGTCAGTTTTATTGCTATCTATTTGTGAGAAACAACCCTTTTGAATGGTAATTAAGACCTATACACTAAATTTAATATCCACCTAAAGTTCATTCATTTTGTCACATTGATTGATGATCATATGAGGGTTTGAAATATAAAATTTCACTTCCCCCCATCAAAAATTGATGTGGTATTTATGTAGATAAAGAAAATCCATTCTTAAGTGGACATCAAATTCAACCAATGTAAGAATGAAAAGATTTGTAGGAAGCACATTCCCACACACATCAACTAGAGAGGAATCATAGACTTGGGATGTAATAATCATACCATTTGGGGGTTGCACTACTAATTCCAAATCAAATAATTTTGGTGGAATCTTAAAACCATTAGAAAATTCCTTAAATATGTAATAGTGGGTAGATATAGAATAAAATATAAAAATATCAGTTCTAGATTGGATGGAATGTTTAACATTTATCATGTCGTTATCTTAACTCTAATTAGAAATAGCGATAGCATTCTACATTAGTATCACTTAATCATGGGAGGTTCATTCCGTGAAGCTTTTTCTCCACTCTTACATTTTTCTATCTTTTTCTATTACTTCAGAAATCATTTTCTCGACGGCCTTCCCTTCAACACTTAAAACATTTTTTAGACCACTTAAGTAAATTTACTACATGTTTCATCCCACATATAGGTATAAAATACATCTAATATTCATTTCTCCATGGTTTTTATAGTTTCCAATGAACTCCATCTTCATTTACTTATCAAAACCATGAGATTGATACATGACTCCGAACTTCATTTCAACCTTGATTGAAAAACGAGAAAAATCTTCATAGCTACTAAATAATCTTATGACTAAATCCATTATGAGGCATGTATTTAATACATCTAAGAATCTATCAACTTACTTTCAATTTGGATGATAATTCCTGAAGTGTATCTCAAAAGTCTTGGGAAATTAACCTCATAGTATTCGAAACATTAATCCTTCATTTTCTTCAATTCAAGGAACTCTTTATCTATATTGGATTAAATAATTTGAAGAAAGTACATATTAAAAAATATATTATTTAACTCATCCCAATCCATAGATTCAATCTCATCTTTCTGCCTCATATTCTGGATTAGATTCCACCACTGTTCCACTTTTCATTTTAACCAATAAACAACCCGAATGACTTTCTCATGATCCAAACACTGGAGAGAAGAGAATATATTTTTTAGTAATACTGATCCTTTTTAAAAAAAAAGTGGAGTATAAGACCCTATAAAATAATATGTACATTTACTCATGGTCTCAATAGAATGTTTTTCCCCCCCTTTCTCATTCAGATGAACAAAATGATTCATAGATTTAGAATGATGTCTGAGTATTGCAATGAGGTTTTTCATTATAGATCCCACAACATTGATTTTCCCAGTAGGAAATTTATTTCATTATCTATTATTATCACCATTAAGGTGGTTACTTCAGGTTCTAACCCTATAATAAAACAAAAATAAAAGATTAAGAAACATCTATTATACTAAGAACCACATAATCATGAAAAGTCACTTATAAGAAGTATAATTTATGAAAACGTCCTTAATCAATGACACCTTAGGTTTATCCTTGGTTAGTCACTAAAAAATTCTATTTAGATCTTTCATGATGGATTGTGAAGAGTTTGTGAAATCCCAAATCATATCCACTAGGAGTATTAAACCAGGTGTGTAGAAGGACCTGTTGTTGTGTACGAGACAACCTCGAGTCAGGCTCAGAACATATTTTCAGAGTTGTTACCCCTAGGTACATATTTACTAGATCCGAATCCACTTGTATCATCCAAAAAAGGATAAATTTCTAGGAAACCACTACTTAATCATTTACCAAAATTATAGTACATTTTTCTATACTTTTCCTTATCTTTAGACTTACCTCTAGACATTTCCTTTGGGTTATCACAAATTTTTTCACATCCCAGATTCCAAAGGTTAACTAGAAATTTTATATAATACCAACTATAGAGTCCCTCACTTTTCATAAATTTTCATTACTTAAATGTTTTTGAATACATAAAACATTATGAAAATTGGAAACTAATGATCGTACTAGTCTAGTGCCTTTGTAAACATGGAAACATAAAAAATGTTATATAAATGATAAATATAATTTCCCACTAGGAACTTATTAACTTGAACCCTTCTTATATACATCAAATATATTACATATCTTCATAAAATGGGGGAGGGAATAATAAAAGTGGTGAGATCAGATGCTCTATAAGGGTAAAAAAGAAGATATTTAAGCATAAACTTGAGAATAATGGTATGAGAACATGATCATGATAATAATATATCATAACATGCATATTAAAGATCATAAACATGAATCATGGCATAAATATTTTATGTTCATAATATTTGAATGATAAATAAATAAAAAACATAATCCATGAAATCATAACATAGGAACAAAACATAAAATTGAGCTAGACACATAAGAATATATAATTATTTCCATATTATTCAAGGTATTCCTTCTATGGCCATCTTAGTGGACCATGTCCTTTACTGAACCAGGTTTACTACTTGTTCTGGCCCAGTATTACTGAACCGAGTTCAATATTAATTCCATCCCTGTAATACTGAACTGAGTTCGTTTATTGTTACATCTATACTTATCTCATGACATATAAATCTTTACCCTATTCATGGGAGGGAGATATATTTCCAACCCATCTCATAATGAAATCATACATACATGTACTGCCAAATCATAAATAATCATATCATAACCCAAGAAATGAAATGGTTTTCATAAACATGTAATCTTATATTAACCTTTTAAAAAATACATATCTCATTATAATTTTATAAAATCATAACCCATGAAAGGAATCATGTTTGAAAATCATATAATCCATGGAAAAGAAATTTGTATCATAAATATCATGCCATAAAAACATAATTCATTTAGAGATATTATATTAATGGAAAAATTGAATAATTTCCCTATAAATTCATGAACAACACCAAAGGATGATATCTAATATGGGAAATTATTTTGAAATATATTTTAAAATCATTTCTTGTGAAAAATATCTTTTCTATATTGAAAAATTCATTTTAAAATAGAAAACATTTTGGAAAACATTTTTCTTTGAATATATCTTTGAAAACTTATAAAATAATATTTGAAAACCATAAAAAAATTTACATTTTTTATTCCTTGGAAATTATTTTCAAGGATCATTTGAAAATCTTTTTGAAAACATTTTTGAAAACATGGTTTTTGAATAAAAAAATTTCTGACCGAAGAGATAAATACAGTCATATTTTTATTAAAAACATTTTATTAATTATATGATGTACCAATGAGTGTAAAAATGTTACTAATACATGGATATACCTTTAATAAATAGATGATAAGTAAATACATGATTTTTATGGAGATATAGATCATAATATTTCAATAATAGAATTATAATCATAAACAATCTTGATAAACGATGAGATTGTTTCAATAAACTTTTACCACATGGTAACTTGGGATCATACTATCCATAAAAGAAAATGAAATTAAATTAATATTAAAAAATCATTAAATGATTCATATTTAGTATATAACATTTAATGTTTAATTATATTCACTTCAAAAAAGAATTTAGGTACATAATAAAATATGTTTCTCAAAGAAGGAAAATTGAGACAAAACTGTCATACTGATTTGGTGGATTTAAAAAAATTAACCCTATGAAATTAATATCATTAAATGGTTATGTAAATACCAATAAATTTAAGTATAGGAATCATTATATACATCCATGGTCATTATACACACCACACAAAAGGAATGAGTCTTGAATAAAGCATGTGTCTCAAAGAAATAAAAAGTGAGATGTAATCTCCTTACCTTGTGTATTGGATCTCAGCGTACTCATAAAAACTGAATTCATAATAAATATAAGTTTATTATAAATATAAAATAGAACCATATTATCATATCTAATACCTTATATGTTTTTATTATGGCTTTATATTACCCTCCTGTAAACAATTCTACGTGGAAGGTTTCACTTAAGGTAATATCCGCTTTGTTCTTCACATGTGTCTTAATTTGTTACATATTTATTCCTAATACATATATACTAATTTATATAATGTAGAAAATTATATAAATATAATTTATATTTAGTGTATTTTTACTATAATAATCTATATAATATAGAATTATGAAATGGATTACACCATTCATGGATACAGAAAGTTATACGTACACATTAACATTGTTTCCATTTTTATTATCGTATTGAAAGAAAAAAAAAGAAAATGAAAAATATGAATATTTGTATATATAATATAATTCTAGTAGAATTATTATTTCATATATATCATATAATTTCACTAAAGACACACTTAATACATTCGATTTAGTGTGTGAATGAATCACATCGCTTTAAGGGGCAGTAGTCCACACTTCCTCAAACGAAATTATCATATTTACAAAAAATGTAATGTATAAAGATATTGTTGTAAAATGATTAAATAATATTAAAAAAATAATAAATATAATATATAACACATATAAATAGAGTGTCGATCATAATTTCCACCATGGGAAGAGGTAAAGGAAAAATAAATAATCATCGTTTTGTGAGGTGGTAATTCGTCGTACATGTAAAATATAAATCATTACCCATCAAATGGATGTGTGTATGAGTTTAGGTAAAAAAATTTATCATAAAAACATTTTATTATATTTAGGAAACTTTTTATTTTATACATTCATGGAATAATAATTATCGAGGGGGTGGAGAATTGAAATAAAATAAAAGATCTCATGGAGAAATGTTACCTATTATTCGGGTTCCTTCTTTTGGATTACACAAAATGGATTAATTGGATGGTTTTTCTCCAATGGAAGGATTCAATCAGTAAGGGAGGTATGTTTAGGAGTTTATTTGGTAGAGGTGTTTAAAACTTAACTGGTTTGGGAGGTGTGAGGAAGTGGGAGGAGTAGAGACATTTTTTAAGTGAAGGATGTGTGGAACTCTTATAAATATATGAAGAGAGAATTCCACCCACATTTTTTCATATTAAAAATGGATCCAATAATAGACCAAAGTCAAGAAAAGGGATGATGTGCTCAAAATATGACTAGCCTATGTATCCTAGCCAATAATATAGTCAGGATAATTGTATTACTAAGAAGGTGAGTGGGTGAATCCGTAATAAAATTTATTTTATGTTTCCTTGCAATTAAAATAACCTTTATCTCTTATTAGAGATTCTATTGTCTACTAAAAATAAATCAAACATACATCTACAAGAATAAAAGAATTTACAAGGTTCACTATTCAATACAAATAGCTACATCCTTGATATGGTTTGGAGATAATCCAATAAAACATAATCCACTAGAAAACAATACTTGGATTATGATGAGTAGGATATTCACTTCCACTCATGTAGTAATTTAAAGGCAATCCAAAAGTATGTGAACACCCTCTTAGATCAAATAGTGTAATACAATGTTTGTGTAACTAATCATGTTACCTATGTTTTTTTTCAATTCCAAAAATGTATTCCATCGAAAAAATCTTCAATTTCCTACACTATAGAAGGCGTGAAATCCCTAGATTTTTTTAAGGAAAAACCAATCTGATTTTCCCATTACATTTTTCTTAGCTCGATTACTTATAATTCAATTATCTCTAATACGATTCTTCTAGGTACAATTTTCTCATCCCAATTCTTCTGAGTCCGATTCTTCCCTGTTCTATTTTTCAATATGAAATGATATAACACTAGATGAGTATGATTGAGACAATATAAAATTCATTATTCTTCAGACCGGAAATCCCAAACTAGAAATCCTGATCTGAGATTCTAGACTGAAATGATGATCAACTAAATAAAATTTACATGATGAATATGGTAATTAGCTGAGTATTATAATCACTCAGTAGGATGATCAATTGAATACAACGTTGAGATATTATCTCTTCTCCTATGACTTTTCTCCATTGAACCTTCTTCATAAAAAACTCAATATGTAATCTTTTTTTTTTCTCTCTAAAACTCAGAGCTTCTATATCTTTTGAGATGAAAAGTACATTGGTAAAAAAATGTTCAATATACCCCTTTCCTTTTATAGGTGACCCACAAATGTTTTGGAGGGAATCCAAAAATATTTCCCACTCAATCAAATTCACCCAAATACCAATTTCCCCTAAAATATTTCATGCATTTAATACATATTCAACACTTATAAATTCTTCTCAAATCCTCTTCAAAATTCATTTCTTCTTTATATCAATAAGATTTATTCACAATAAATCACTATATTAATTGAGTGTAAATGTCTGAAGAAATGGATACCACTCTGATTTTCTAAATACGGTGCTCTATATCAATTGAATACAATTCTTCTATTGAATTTCAAGACCCCCTTGACATCATATTCAACAAATGCTTTCATCTCTTCTCTCCAACCGCTTTTACTTATTCACATTTTTCTCTTGGCCCACTTGAAAATTCACTTGATAACTAAAAAAAGTAATTCAACTCCTGACTGACTTGATGAAGACATTTAGAAACAAATCAGAGTTCATCAATCTCTTCCTTCAGCAAATCATTCAACCATCCCAAATGGTTGACTACATTGTTGATCAGTATTTGTCATTATGGTTTTCATTAGCTTCTGCTCAATTACTTATCCACCAGTCTAATTTGAAAAATATTATTCCCGAGATTGATTAAATGGTGAATACAATGGACCAGTATCAATATCTTTCTTCTTCAGCAACCATCTTTATTTTTTCAAACTTATCCTGAGTAAGATTGTCTAGATTACAATGATTATGAGTACGATTGGCTAGAATACGGTCATTTTGGAAACAATTATCCTAGATATAATCACCCTAACAATGATCATCTTGGGCATGATCATTATGAGTATTATTTATTTACTATAATAATTTTCTTCCTCATATTCACCAACATATTTTTTCCATACATCTCAATAAAATTGTACATAATTCATTTGTTTTGAATACTCTCACAAATCCCTTTCCATTTCATACTGATCTAATAAATATGAATGAAATTGACAACATATCTTTTACTCTATCTTTCATTCACCAATCCTACATGATAATTTCTTGAATAAAATTATGATCTATGTGTAATAAAAATAAACAATGAATCATCACATTTATTTTATTGTAGTTGTACAGAATATAATTATATCATTTTTATCACTTATTACCATAATATATAGAGTGAATACATTGACCATTTACTTCCACAATGATATTTTCTCTTTCATTCCAAACCTTAGGTGAGTCTGATCAGAATCATACATATTCTTCTTCTTATTATGATGGACTCTCAAAGTGAGTCTGTTTTTTCAAAAAATACAAGTCCACTTATTTTAAAACCAAATCCCATGTCTGATTTTCATAAAATAAAAAGTGATGTTATTTTCCTTATTCAAATAATTTCTTGGAAATTAAAGACAACACTTGAAAAAAATACACCTTCCTATTCATCTTGGTCCAAAAAATAATCTAATTTGGATTTTATTATCAACCAAGTTTCATAAATCACTTATCTTTGTATCCTCAAGAAATAAAATTCATATCAATAATTATAATCCTATGTGAGCTAACTCATTGTAGGAAACACAAATATTTGATATAAAAACCATGATATCCCAAAGTTATGATTATGAAAACATTTTTTCCTTACATAGTATTTATTCATCCTAATATATTTTTTCACCCTACATGGGATAAAAAATAATTTACTTTTCTACAACCACTCAGAAAAATACACAGAATAGTTCACATAAAAAACAATACGGAATTGACAACTTAACCAAAAATACACCTTTTCACATGCCTCAAATTGATAGATTTATGAAACAATTCATTCCCCCCCTTGAAAACACTATAAAAAGGTAATATGAGAGAGAGGATAGAGACACATACCTCAACCTTGATGAGAAAGATATTAGACATGTATAGTCAACCTCAATTTATAAAATGATTCCTTTGATAGAGGTTTTTTAAATATGTTAGCAACTTGTTTCGATGTTGGAACATAATCATACATCAATTAATTCTTCTCCACATGATATTTGATCAAATGATAATTTATATAAATATGTTTTTAATGATAATGTATTCCTCATGAGATTTATTATACTATGATTTTCACAACCCAAGAGCATGGGTAAGTTCACTTCAAAAAGTAAAACATCTAATTGAGTTTTCATCCATATAAGTTGAGTAGCAGCTTTAGTGGAAGCAACATAATCCACTTCATCTACACTGAGAGTTACTCAATTCATTTTATTTGAATACCAATTAACACAATTCTTTCTTATAATGAATATGTAACCCCTAGGGTTTTACAAATAAATTTAATACATAGTTATAATCCATGCAACACTGACTCTCTGTGAAACAACACTTTTTTATTATAACATATCCAATAATTTTTTTCTGTCTCTATGTTTTGAATATATAGAAAATAATATTCATAATTTTGATCAAGAAAATATTTAGAGTCTGATAGGATCAACATACATTTTTAAGGAATAGTAAATTGACCCATATGAATAGTAATGTACCCTTATAAATAGTATTATGACCCTAATAAATAGTAGCATCTCCCATGTATGTATAAATAAATTTTAGGTACCTTATAAATGAGTGTGAATATTTTAAAAATTAATTATTAATTGTTGGTATTTTTGTGAGTAATAAATAATTAAATAAAATTTCATATTAATAAATTAATTTTAAATAAAATTCATTTAAAAAAAATTATCCCTAAATAAATATTTTTTCCCATGATTTTAGGATAATTTTATGAGACCTTAATTAATTTATGAAATTTCTATAGTATCATCTTTAAAATTAAAATTTGAATTTTTCATGTAAATAAATTTTTAATTTAAAAATTAAATTTCACATATTTAGAAAAATATTTGAACAAAATGGAGTCCATTTTTTAATTCTACATGTTAATAAAAGGATATGGTGAATATTTTGGATTTTTTTATGAACCCAGACTTTCATTTCAGGTATGTTTTTTATTTTTCGGGAGTTTTTGAGAAAAGCGGATTTTTTGGAAATTTTTGATGTACACGCCATGTACATTATTACCGCGTGAGGCCATGTGTTGCCCGTGTCATGGACATACACATGGTTGTGTGGGATGATGTGGAAGCCGCCTAAAATAGAGTATGGAAAAGTAAAGTACATGAAACGTACTCCAAAAGTACACGCTATGTATTTTCTTTTTTTTATTGAACGCACATGGGTCACGTCTAATCAGTAGAAATGTCTACTTTTAGGTCTCGTTTGGCTGAGAGCTCTTGAACATCTGTAGATATTTTTCGAGGCCCAGATCCTCCATCTGTTTTCGGAATTGGCTTCCATCGATTGTGCTGAAACCACTACGGTAATCTCTCCCATCTTGTAGAGCATCGGTTTCCAATTCCTCACCATTTTCAAGTTATCATGGGTTGAAAGTTTTGTGCGTTTTCATATATCTACGATGTTCTAAGGAGATTAAAGGATCCTGGTTCAATTATATTGAACTCCTAGCATCAAGGTAGGTGGTTTGTTCCTTTTCATTGAAATTCCTTGAATAGTATGCGCAAATTCCACCAATACCCTTGAACGTGGTATTATATGTTTACTGTTTTACCCCCATTGTATGCCTTCCATGCTTGCATGCTGGTGTAGAGAAAAATTGGACATGTTTTAGGTTGATTGTTATACCTTGGTTTCTCTTCTCATGCTTCGTTCTGTTTATGACCATTTTGGTCCTGTTTAGCCTTTTTGGCCATTTACCTGTTTTCCATGCCTTGTGATCGTAGGGTGGAGTGTTTTTTTCTGACATGATTGAGATGCTGTAGATTGGTTAGACAAGTAGTTATGTAGGGTTACATTGTCCATATATCATTATTATGCATTGACCTACCCAGGACCATGAGAACCGGGTACTATAGACTAAAAGAGGATAGACCGAGTGAGCTTCCTCAGAGAATCTTTGGACAATAGTAGACTATAAGGGGAAAGACCGAGAGAGATTCCTTAGAGAGTCATGCGATTTAGGCTATAAGGGTATTGACCAAGTGAGCATCCATAGAGACCCTAGTATTACTTTGGGCTATAAAGGGATAGACCATGAGAGCTTCCTCAGAGAGTCCGTGACTATTTTAGACTATACGAGGATAGACCATGTGAGCTTCCTTAGAGATTCCTTGACTGTTTTAGACTATACGAGGATAGACCATGTTAGCTTCCTCAGAGAGTATCTGTTCTATTTGTTTGAATCACCTAATTACCATAGGCTATAGGATTGATTGACTGTGTGAGCTTCCTCAGAGAGTCTATGAATGACCTGGGCTATAAGGGGAATTTGACTGAGTGTGCTTCCTCAGAGAGTCCTTGACCTTGGGACTGTAAGGGGAATTGATTGTGTGAGCTTCCTCTGAGAGTTCCTGACTACCCTATACTATAAGGGGAATTGAATGCATGTGCTTCCTAAGAGTGTTTTTAAAATTCTATATGACCAAACCAGAGGGGTTATGCTGAATGCACTACCCAGATGGTTGTTGGTTTTAGATAGGTAGGGCCAGAGGGTTACCTGTTATTCTATGATTCTTGTTAGCTGTTGCTTGACTTTGTAACTGTGGATTATTTATTGTTTAGCATGTTCTTGTTTACCATTTTTTGTACTTTTACCATCGATATATTCACTGATTATTAGGCACATATCTTTGGGTGGTTTCCAACTGAGATTTAGTCTGACACTATGTTTGGGTGATGCTTTTAGGACCAAAAAGCCTATATTATTGCAGGGGTAGACAAGGGAAAGCATCCCTCGACTTCTGGTACTTGACTGCGGTGGAGTTGGAGTATATGGGACCAAGCTTAGGCTTGCGATGCTGTGGAGCTGTTTATCTTTATTTGTACTTGTTTTTAGTACTGTTGTATTTCCATCATTGTGACTTGTTTGGCTGTTTTTCCTAGACATATGTATCAGGCATCATATATATATATGTGCTCCTTCTGTTTATCATATTTAGTCTTCTGTTGTTCACTTGTGTATGGATTGTTTAATGCTTCATCTATTGTTTATTGTTTTTCTCTTCCGCTATGTACTCTGCTAATGAGGGAATAGTTTCCCAACTATCACACCCAAGGCCCTCGCTGCTAGTCGGTAGCCTCTGGCGTTCGGGGAAATGTTCTTGAGGCCATGTGACCGACTTTGTACGGGGCGCCTTTGGGTGGTTTCCGGAACCGAGGTGTTAAAAGTGGTATCAATGGAATATTTTTCTCTTGAATTACTGTTTGGAGCCTATAGCCCGGGATAAGACAAAATAGGTACTTGGTAATAATCTGTGCCCGGGAGTAGATAACCAATGTACATGGAAAATCCATACTTCCTTGTTTATTACAATTTTATTGGTTTGAAATTTTACAGTTGATTTGATTTCCCCATTGGGTGATTCACATGCTTTGTGTTGTTACCTTTGTTGTTATTGCGGTTCTATTTCTGTCGCAACCGAATGAGGTGAGGGTATTCCATCTCATGCGTCATATAGGAACTTGTTAGAAATCACATTCCATGCATTCTTGCCATGCCGTCTAGGATGCATTAGAAATTTCATGATGTTGTGATAGAAGTTGTGTACAATATGCAAGCTATTGTGATAGATGCTTTGATAGAATCTCTTCTATTTGATAGAGAATTTGTTTGTATAGTACTTTGCTTAGATGGACACCAAAATTTGGTTCTTGAGGTGTTATGGACCCTCATAGACTTGAATTTGGTGGATCATTGCCTGGTTTCCTTTTTATAACTTTTATAAGATGCCAATCTTTTTTTCTCCGAGAGTATGGGCCCTCATGGATCAGAATTTGGCACCTTCAATGTTAACTTATTTGTTTTTCTAGGCTCCAGAGTAGTTTCTGAGGATACTGTCTAGAAAAACCCAGAATACACGGCGTTTAATTTATGAATACATGATGTGTAGTTTTAAAACTGTGTCACTGACTGTGTGGGTAGGGACATGAGGTTGTGAAAAATCTTGTAAAAACATGTCGTGTATGGTACATACACTCTGTGTTATAGTGACAGTGTGTCTACCCGTGTGACTAATGACACAGATGGATGAAACTTCATTTTTGCATGTCGTGTCCTGATTTTTCACGCTGTACAATGTAACCTAGGTACCCGGCCATGTCACGAACAACATGGGTCAGGAAAATCCTTCATGTACATGCCGTGTACACATGGAGAACGCCGTGTAGAGTGAACTGTGTAGCAGGCCGTGTAACAAACAACACGGGTTGGTGTTATCCTTTCTTAGTACACGCTGTGTTTGTTTGGAACAAGACGTGTAGTATAACCTGGGTAGTCGCCCATGTAACTAACAACACGGGTCGGTGTTAACTCTTCTAATAAATGCCGTGTCCTCCTGGAACACGCTGTGTGGTGTCATCCGTGTAGCCGACTGTGTAACTAATGACACGGGTCACTGAAAATTGTCTAGTATACAACGTGTCCTTAGTGAACACGCCATGTAGTCCAGGATTAAGAGGACCATGTGGGTTATTTGTGTAGGAGACTCGTGAAGGGGAATAGAGTTCAAGTACATGCCGTGTGGGTTGAGAACACGCCGTGTGTTTTGGGGTGTTACACGACCAGTTTAAAAAAAAGTATACACCCATGTGAATGACTAAAGGGAACACACTGTTTAGGGAAAGAACATGTCATGTAGTCATGGTTTTCATAACTTGAATGACTTATTTTCCCTGTTCCTTCTTTTTCCTCCAGTTGTTTCGGTCCTTGTTAATCCTAAATCTAACGTGTGCATTTGACATTGCAGAATCATGCCACCTAGACATCCTCCGGTTGACCGCCAGTCGCAGGGGAGTGATCAGATGCCTGATATGGCAGATCCAGGACTTCTTGTATATCCTCCTGTTGTGCCATCCTTGGCACCAGTGGTTATACAAGTTGCAGGCGCAGAATCACAATTTAGGGTGGGTTTTCTAAGGATAAGGAAAACCTTCTAGGGAGAGTAGCCTCCTGCCCCGTCGATGGTTGATTTGATGCGTGTTTTCCAGCAGCATCATCCTCCCACCTTCTTATGGGAATGAGGACCTCAATCTGCAGATTCGTGGCTCAAATCCATGTTGAAGATATTCGAGCATCTTGAGGTACCACCAATGAGGAGGGTGAAGCGTGCGACCTACATGATCCAAGACTCCATCAAGAGGTTGTGGGATGTCATCTCTCAGGAGGGACGCCACCAGAATAAGGATTGGGAGGAGTTTCAACATATATTTTATGATTACTTCTACCCAGAGACCTTGAGGGCCGACCGAGCCCAGGGGTTCATGAGATTAGAGCAGGGTAATCTTTCTGTGATGGAGTATTCCTCTCATTTCACGGAGCTGCATCATTTCACGCTGATCCCACTAGGTGATGAGTAGTTCCTAACTAGGATGTTTGAGGATGTTCTTAGGCAGGAAATCTGTTCCTAGGTAAAAATCTTCAGGTTTAGTTCAATATCCTATATCGTCAATATGGTGCTGATCACAGAGCACAATATGAGGGATTCAGGATTAGTGAGCCAAGGTGGTTTGACCTCCAGAGCTAGTGTTCCTCCCACTGATAGCATGAAGCACCGTATATAGCTTTTTTGAGGAGATTAGATTAGGTAGGATGCAGCATCTGGTGTCCACGTGGTGTGATACCAGTGCGGGAGGAGTGGTCATATGAGGCCACGTTGCCCGAGAGTCCCGATAGAGTGCCGATATTGCGGCATGATGAGCCATCTCCAACGTTTATGTCAGTTTATCTCTCCAGTAGCTGGAGAAAGGGGTTCTTCTATGACTCCTCATTTGGGAGCATCCCCACAAGTTTCTCACTAGTCTATAAACTAGATTTTTTCTGGCCATTTATGCCGAGGTGAAGGTCATGGTCGGGGTGGTTAGTCGCCGGCCTATCAACGACAGGAGGGTGAATAGGTTCAGAGTGGTCAGGAAGGGTCACAGGGCCGTGGAGCTGGCTATACTTTTGCAATGAAGCAGACCCAGGAGGAGCAGGATCCTCGAACCTCCACCATTCGAGGTACGATCATAGTAGCCTCAGTTTTATCTTCTGCTCTTTTAGACATAGGAGCTTCCCATAGCTTTATATCTATCACCTTTGTGGAGAGTCTTGGACTTTTCATCTTTTCTTCTACAGATATATTTACGCTAGACACACCGTTGGGGGCTAGGATGACTAGTGTACATCAGTGCAGGGAGTTCCCTCTAGAGGTTGCCGGGTGTCACTTCTTATGGGATCTCTATGTCCCAGAGATGAGGAGTTATGATTTCATTCTCAGAATGGACTGGTTAGTCCCTTTCTAGGCAGTCGTTGACCGCTACCACTGAAGGGTGAGTTTTTTATCACCAGAGGGTGGATCTTTTCTTCATCGGGGTGAGTGGGATGTCCAAGCGATTTGTGCATGACCTGAGCATCATGGGCTAGGAGGAGTTACATCCCTGATTTCTATTCTATATCTGGATGACCAGGGGACTTCATAGTTAGACTTTCATGTAGTGGTGGATTATTTCAGGGACGTCTTTTTAGAGGACTTTTTAGGTTTTCCTCCTGAGTGTGAGGTAGACTTATCAATTGAGCTCATGCTAGGAGCAGCACCGATATCAATTCCTCTTTATAGGATGGCTACACCTGAGTTGCAGGAGCTCAAGAAGCAGTTGGAGGTGTTGCAGACAAAAGGTTTTTTCTGAACCAGTACTTCTCCTTGGGGTTCTCTTATCTTGTTTGTGAAGCAGGAAGACGACACCCTCAGGCTTTGTGTGGATTATTGGAATATGAACCAGTTGATGGTCAAGAACCGATATCCCTTGCCGAGGATTGATGATATCTTTGATCAGCTTCATGGAGCCCGAGTGTTCTCAAAGATTGTCTTGAGATCCGATTATCATCAATTGCGCGTTAGACCATCTAATATACCTCTTACAGCTTTCTAGAGTAGGTATGGTCTATACGAGTATATGGTTATTCCGTTCGGTCTCACGAACGCGCCTGCCGTTTTCATGGCACTGATGAACCTAGTGTTCCATCCATACTTGGATTCCTTCATGGTGGTTTTCATGGACGAAATCTTAGTGTACTATCACACTTGAAATGACCATGCTACCCATATTGAGATCATTTTGAATACACTGAGAGAGCATTAGTTATATGCTAAGCTCTCGAAATGCCACTTTTGGATGGATCATATTCACTTCTTGGGTCATGTCATCTCAGAGACATGAGTATTAGTAGACCCATAGAAAGTGAGGGCAGTAGTTTCCTAGGAGAATCCGAAGAACGTATTTGAGGTGCATAGTTCTTTTAGGGATGGCTAGTTACTATAGATGCTTCATACAGAACTTTTCACGCTTAGCAGCACTGCTGACAGGTCTGACTAAGAAGGGTGTGAAGATCTTGTGGGAATATTCTTGTGAGTCAACCTTTCAGGAGCTGAAAGGTAGGTTGACGTCAGCACCGATACTAGTCTTGAAAGAGTCGGGAAAGATCTATACCATTTACAGTGATGCTTCAGGTGTCAGGTTGGGAGTTGTGCTGATTTATGGAGATGGAGTCATTTCATACAGGTCTCGACAGTCGAGGCCACATGAGATGAATTACATGATGCACGATCTGGAGTTGGTAGCTGTTGTTTATGCTTTATGCTATTGGAGACATTACCTTATGTGCGAGAATTTTTTGGTTTTCACTGACCACAAAAGTCTCAAGTACATCTTCACTCACCATGATCTGAATCTGAGAAAGCGCAGGTGGGTCGAGTATCTTCAGTCCTTGGACTTTGAGCCTGCCTATACACTTGGGAAGGGAAACAGAGTGGCTGATGTGTTGAGTAGGAGAACTCAGATACAGGCAGTTCAGGAAGCAAGTAGTGAGTGGAAGCTTATGGATCTGTTATCTGAGATGCATTTGGAGGTTCATGACAGATAGGGGTAGACCTTTCTATCTTTTGTAGCTGTTACCTCTACTCTTTTCGATCGAGTACGGATGAGGTAGCTATCAGACTCAAAAGGCCTAGTCCTAAGGGAGAGTGTGTCAAAAGAGGACCATCTTCCTTTATGGACAGTAGGTGAGGATGAGATCTTGAGTTTCCAAAAATGCATATGGGTGCCAACACACATACCCAAAGAGCTGATGCAGGATTTTCATTCCTATGTTTTTGCAGTTCATCCTGGTGTCACCAAGATGTATCGTGATTTACACCGCCAGTATTGGTTGACAGGTATGAAAAGAGATGTTGCTGATTTTTTAATGAGGTGTCCACTTTTCAGTAGGTGAAAGAAGAGAATCAACGACTCGCAGGTCTTTTACTACAGTTACCCATTCTAGAGTGAAAGTGGAACAATGTCGCGATGGACTTCGTGACCTGTTTGCCGAGGTCACCTCGAGGGAATGAAATTGTTTGGGTTTTCATCGATAGACTTATGAAGGATGGTCACTTCTTTCCAATCAAGGATACCTTAAGTGTTGATGAGATAGGATGGTTGTACATCCGATAGATTTTACGTCTGCATGGAGTTACACACTCTACTGTTTCAGAGAGGGACTCACGTTTTACTTTTCGGGTTTGGAAGTTTCTTAAGAAGGCTTTAGGTACATAGGTATATTTGAGTACATCCTTCCATCCCCAGACAGATGGCCAGTCTGAGCATACGATTCAGGTGCTTGAGGATATGCTCCGTGCTTGCATTCTAAATTTAGGAGGTTATTGGAAGAAGCATATACCTCTTGTGGAGTTTACATTCAAAAATAGGTTACAAGAAACTATTCAGATGAAACCATACGAGGATTTGTATGGTAGGCCATGATGATCCCCCATATGTGGGCTTGAGGCAGGAGAGGTAGCCTTGTGGGACCTCATTTTGTCCAACAGACCACATAACAGATAGAGTTGATTCGGAATAGGATGCCTACTACACAGTCTCAACAAAAGTCTTATGCTAATCAGCGGAGACGACCTCTGACATTTGAGGTCGAGGTTCAGGTTTTCCTATGTGTCACACCGAGGTTGGGACACAAGAGGATTCAGAGACAGGGTAAGATTTCTCCAATGTATGTCTGACCATTTGAGGTGTTGGAGAGAGTTGGGCCAGTTTCCTATCAGTTGCAGTTACCTCATAGGTACCGGGCTATCCATGAAATCTTCCATGTTTCTCAGCTCCGAAATTACTTTTCAGACCCGTCTCATGTCTTTCAATCTGAGGAGGTTGAGCTCGAAGTGGATGTGTCGTTTGAGGAGCATCCTATTCGGATTGTCGATCACAGTAAAAAGGTTCTCCGTGGCCAGTCTGTTCCTCTGGTACGGGTGCTATGTTAGCATGGGCAAGTACTGGACGAGAATTGGGAGTGGGAGGCAGATGTACGATCGCAGTGGCCGGATCTGCTCAGGGTTTCTTCTTCTATACCTCACTAGGGAAATTTGGGGACATATTTATTTAAGGGGGGATGTTTGTAAGAACCCAGACCTTCATTTCAGGTGGGGTTTTCATTTTTTTGGAGTTTTTGAGAAAAGAGGAGTTTTTAGAAATTATTTAAGTACATGCTGTGTACTTCATTACTACGCGAGGCCGTGTGCTGGCCATGTCATGGCCACACACACGGTCGTGTGGGGTGATGTGGAGGCCATTGAAAGCGGAGTGCAAAAAAGGCGAGTACATGCCATGTAATCCAAAATTAAATGCCGTGTATTTTTTCTCATTAAACACACCGAGGTCGCGTCTAATCTCCAAAAACGTCTCCTTTTAGGTCTAGTTCGGCTGAGAGCTCCCTAACGACAATAGATCCTCTCTGAGCCCCTGAGTCTCCATCTGTTCTCCGAATCATCCATTGTCGATTGCGTTGGAACCACAACGGAAAGAGATCCCTTCTTCTAGAACATCATTTTAAAATTCCTCACCTTTTTCAAGTTATCACTGGTTGAACGTTTTGTGCATTTTCATAGATCTACGACGTTCTAAGGAGATTCAAGCCTCATGGTTCTGGTATATTGATCTCCTAGAACCAAGGTATGTGGTTTGTGCCTTTTCGTTTAATGTCCTTGAATATTATGTGCAAATTCCACCAATACCCTTGAACGGGGTATTGTGTGTTTACCATTTTACCCCCATTGTATGCCTTACATGCTTGTATGCCTGTGTAGGGGTAAATTGGACAGGTTTTTGGTTGATTTATATACCTTGGTTACTCTACTCATGCTTTGTTCTGTTTACAACCATTTTGGTTCTGTTTAGCCTTTTTGGCCATTTACCTGTTTTCCATGCCTTGTGACCGTAGGGTGGTGTTTTTTTTATGACATGCTTGAGATACTGTATATTGGTTATCCAAGTAGTTCTGTAGGGAAACTTTGGCCATATAGCATTATTATGCATTGAACTACCTAGGTCCGTGATAAATTGTTACTATAGACAAAAAGAGGATAAACCAAGTGAGATTCATCATAGAGTCATTGGACAGTAGTAGACTGTATGAGGAAAGACCGAGGGAGATTCCTCAGAGAGCCTTGAGCTTTAGGCTATAAAGGGAATGACTGAGTGAGTATCCTCAGAGAGCCTAGGATTACTTTCAACTATAAAGGGATAAACTGTGAGAGATTCCTCAGAGAGTCCTTGACTGTTTTAGACTATACGGGGATAGACCGTGTGAGCTTCCTCAGAGAGTCCTTGACTGTTTTAGACTATAGAAGGATAGACCGTGTGATATTCCTTAGAGATTCTCTGTTCTATTTGTTTGAATCACCTGATTACCATAGGCTATAGGAGGGATTGACTGTGTGAGCTTCCTCAGAGAGTCTATGGACGACCTAGGCTATAAGGGGGAATTTGACCAAGTGTGCTTCCTCATAGATTCCTTGACCTTGGGGCTATAAGGGGAATTGACTGTGAGAGCTTCCTTAGAGAGTTCATGACTACCCTAGACTATAAGGGGAATTGACTGTGTGTTCTGCCTTAGAGAGTCTTTAAAATCCTATATAACCAAACTAGAGGGGTTAGGTTGAGTGCACTACCCAGAGGGTTGTTGGTTTTGGCTAGGTAGGACCAGAGGGTTACCTATTATTCTATGATGCTTGTTAGCTGTTACTTGAATCTTGAAATATGGATTATTTATTGTTTATCATGATCCTATTTATAGTTTTCTATACTTTTACCTGCCATATATTCACTGACTGTTAGGCACAGATCTTCGGGTGGTTGCCTACTAAGATTTAGTCTCACACCCTATTTGGCTAATGATTTTGGGCCCAAACTGACTATATTGTTGCAGGTACAGACAAGGGAAAACAACCTTTGACTTCAGCTACTTGACTGTGGTGGAGCTGGAGTGCAAGGGACCAATCTTAGGCTTGCGATGTTGAGGAGCTGTTTATCTTTATTTGTACTTGTTTTTAGTACTGTTGTATTTCCAGCATTGTGACCTGTTTGGCTGTTTTCCAAGACATATGTATCATGCATCATATATATATGTGCTTTTGATGTTTATCATATTTAGTCTTCTGCTGTTCACTTGTGTATGGATTGTTTATTGCTTCCGCTATTGTTTATTGTTTTTCTCTTCCGCTATGTACTCTACCAATTAAGGCATAGTTCCCCCACTATCACACCCAAGGCCCTCACTACTAGTCGGCAACCTCTGGCATTCGGGGAAATGCGCTTGAGGCCATGTGACCAACTGGGTACGGGGTGCCTTTGGGCATCTTCCGAAACTGGGGCATTACAATTTTTCAAAAATACTAAAATTTTTGGTGAACAGTAAAATATAATAATTAACAATAAATGGTAAATACATGATTATTGAGTCATAGGTGATGTATGGCTGATGTAAGAACACTTATTTCGAACTCAAATACACTTATTACTATTTTTGGTAACAATAATCAACACAAATGTGTGTCTCGAGCAAAATAATAAAATAATGAATAATATATTAATAAATCACCCCTTTCATCCACTATAAAAACAAAATCTCACTCCCTCTTCTCCTCACTCATCTAAGACCTGATTCTTTTAAATTTTCTACCAAAATCATCTTCTATAGTCTGTCCCCACATCCATGAGCTATTTATATTTCTAAAATACCAAAACCCCTTCCCTTAAATAGGTTCTCATGGAGGACATTTCAAGAGGTAAACCCTCTTTTCTTTTAATACCATTTTCAATTTATTTTATTTCCTTGTCTTCTACTCACATATTCTATAAAAATGATAATGATAAATCTAGTATTATATATTCTAGAATAATATCTTATTAAGGGTATATCCTTCCTCAATATACCCTCTCTCTTTCTCTCTCTTATTAAAAAAAATGAAATCATCATCCAAGAGGTGCCGACAAACAACCTTTGAGGATAACTAACCTCTGTTCTTCAATTTCTCCATCAAGGATGGTCATTAAAACATTTGTTTAGTTTAACCTGATTAGAAAATATTTGTTATTTCTTATATAATGTTCTGAATCCAGTATATATACATAATAATAATTCATATGACAAGACTAGTTCATAATACTCAAAATATCACCAAAATAATCTAAATTATTATCAATAATGTTCTATCTAATAACTCATCATCATACCATATAAAAAATTAATTATATCACCATTTAATATTATTTATTTTAATTAGTATAATATAAATTAGATTTTGGAGAATTATACCAATTCCACATCAACTTCCATACTCATATACAAGTTTACCGATCATGAAAACCAAGGAATCGAATTCTCTCGAGCGATATAATTGTATCATAAAACACATAAAAAGTCCATTAAGGAAATTAATAAAATAGTAATATACCAAATATATATATAAGGTTGTTATTTCTTTAATTAATACATTTAATTTTATTATCCAAGATGTTAAGGTCATGTACATAAAAGATTCATACATAAGGTAAGGGTTTTCTACCAGTAGCTCGATTTTCTTTCGGGTTACTCGTTGTCTCTATTAATCCCAATTAATATATAAATTATTATTATAAACACATAATAAATTATTTTAAATGTTTTATTTACATGTTAAAATAATAATACTTCTTTATTTTATGGGAATTTAAATGTTTTATAAAGATCATTCTCAGTTCTTCCAGATAAACAAGCCCGGTTTAAGGGAACTTTTCAAATTTTTACATATTTTCAAGTTCACTTAATAAACAGTTTTAATCCAAAATTATTTCACTAAAACCACTCACTTAATCATGTAGAAAATAAATTAGTTAATTTATAGTTTTATGAATCTGTTTTTCCAAAAGAAATTTTCTTTTCAAAGTAATAGTGCTTTTCTCTCAAAAATTCCTCGATGATTTTATTAGAGTAATTTTTTTCTATTTTATCACCATTGTTGAATTTTATATCTTATTGAGGTTAATATCTTATGGTTATTATATAATACGTATTTTATTAAATTATTTATTATCATTTAGAATGTGGATGTTCTATCTTGATACAATTCTCCATACTACTTAGAATGGTTAGTGTTTATGCGTACTGATTAGGGAAAGTTATTTCATAAGTTCATATTGTTTATGTTTAGCCCCTTTCATATGAGAAATTAATTTCTCTTAGAATGTTCCTGATGGGGTCCTTTATATCCCCTAGATTCATCAGTAGGTCTCATGGGTCAAAAAACAAATTGGGTTTTGGCTGAGGCCTTACCCTAGTATTTTCAGACGTCTTTGTTGAGACCTTGACATTATGTTTTAGATGTTTGGAATTTTGTATTCTCACATTATGGTATTAGTAATTGATAAACCATGTAATTATCAAAGAATTATAATATGAATGGTAATGTTTCATTCTCTTATGACCATTTATATGAATTTATTTAATTATCCTTCATACCTAACAAATTATGGTCAAGTATATTTTTAAAGGCATCTATTTTTAGTTGTTCACCATGCCTATTGTTTGTTTTTATGATAACTTCCACTGTATTAATTACCCTGACTAAAAATTACATCTCAACTATTTATTATGTTTTATTTTTCCCAGGCAATGAAGATAAATATTGTTATGAATGAATTTTAATAATAATCTAAGAGTTATGGGTGTTTCCAAAAGGGTTTTAATGATTTTGTTTTTAAAGTTTCAATGTTGAACTTATGTTTGAAAATTGTTTTCAAAAACTGAAAAAATATATGTTCCTTCAGGATATGAATTTCTTATAATAATTTCAATGTAATAAAATAATGTACTGACATCAAGAAACTAGGGTTGGGGTATTGAAATTGGTATCAGAGGATTTTTAGTATAAAATATAGAAACTAGATTAGGAAAAACGTAGATTATAGAACAAAATCCTAAGATGGATTTTGAGGATAAGTATAAAAGAATATAATAGAATGTGGTAAGGTATAAATTATGTTGATATTTCTAGAAAATAAATCCCTATCTGAATACTACAAGTGGATGTAATTCTATAAAAAATATACCCAGGAGTAACAACTCCGACTAGGTGTTTTTGGATTAACTCGGGGTAACCTGGTACATGATAGTGGGCCTTAGTGTGCACTTGTTTTGACACCCCTGGGGGGTATTATTAGATAATTATCATTTTTTATAAACCATAATAAATTATTTAAATGTAAAAATGTATTCAAAGTAACCATTATTAGGATTATGATATTAAACATGCATAAATTTTTAATTTATGTTTTGTGTTTTTCTAGTTCGACATTATACATTACGATCCACAAACCAATTTAGTGTATGAAACCATTTAGAGATGGAACATAGTTGATGGAATGGAAACTTCATGAATAAATGTATCCCATTTAGAGACTGTCCTCATATGAATGATAATGATCCTGGTACTAGAGCTACTTCTGGTGCTGAGAAACATATAACTATACTAGGAAAACTGACTTAAGTTGTGAACAATAACCTTACCCATATGAATCATAATAATCCTCAATGTGGAGGATAAATGTTATAACACTATATGTTACAAAAATCCCCATCATTTAATGGGATTACAAAGCCATTATTAGCAGAGAAGTGGATAACTTTCATTAAGAAGATATTTCTTACTTTGGGATGTAACGAAAGGTAGAAGGTTTTCATGAATGTTTATCATCTATTAGGAGATGAATATCAATGGTGGGAATAAATTAAAAACACAATGGAGGAATAAGATATTTAAAATAGGGATTGGAGGTATTTTAAAGAAATATTCTTATAAAAATAGTTCCCCTTGAACAGCAATAGGATATGGAATATAAGTTTCTGAATCTGAGGCAAAAAAAGGATGATAATTTTGAATCTTCTTTCACAAGGATAGAAAGGCATGCCGTGGACTACATATTTAATCCAATGATCATTATTTATGTATTATTTGATGGTTTAAAACCATTCCTCCAAAGGGCACTAGTGTTTGAAATTTTCTCATCATATGAAGATATAGTCTCATGTACTATCATGACAGAGAAAGAATTATATAAGACCTATGACTTTAAGTGAAAGAAAGATAAGAAGAGGGTGATAGATTAAAGAATGGATAAAGGTACGAATAAAATAGGGAGTCTTATATCATGTGATACATATGGAAAGAAACTCCTCGAAGTTTTCTTAAAAGGAAAAGGATCCTCCTACAAATATGGAGAAAGAGGCAACCAATCTTGATATTTCTAGGGAAGTAAAGAAGCTACTAATGTTTAATGATACACTTGTAAATAGATGAGACATTATGACAATGTCTTTCATAAGCATTAAGGAATCATTCCAAAGATAATACCAAGGGAGAAAGGCTAAGATTATTCAATCACAACTGCTAAAGTTGAAGTTCCTAATGATGTGGTGGCATGTACTATAATAATTTCCTCAAAATTGGACAAAACTTTATTTTATTCTGGATCATCACAGTCATTTATATATTCCTATTTTTCTTTAGAAATTAGATATTTCCAATTATCCTTAACATGGGGGTTGTGAGTCAAAACCCCAAAGGGAAGTATCATTGCAACAAAGATGTGTCAGGAAGTCCCCATTATGGCATGTAATTGTTCTTTATCTGCTAATTGTATTATCATAACTATGGTCTACTTTGATATAATCAACTACATCGTTTGAATTTCAAAATATATTTACAAAATATATTTCAAGAAGAAGGAAATTATGATTTTTGAGGATGTGGAAGAATAAACTATCATTAGAGAATAATGATCCCCATCTAATTCTTCTCTAGACCCACCATCAATAGCTCTAATAAATTCAGTTCTTGTGGAGGAAGAGAACACAATATATATGGTTGAGGGAAGAAATATTCAAATTGATTATGAACCTATTGTGAGAGAATACATTGATGAATTTACTTGGGATTTACCTAGACATCCTCCGAAACAGGAAGTTGAGTTCTATATGGATTTAATTCATGGATGAAGACTTATATAAATGAATCCTTATAGAATTGTCTTGGTGGAATTATTAGAACTAAAGAAATAACTATAAGAATGGAGTGATAAAGGATTTATCATCCCTAGTGTTTCCCCATGGGGAGCCCCTGTTCGCTTTTTCAAGAAGAAATATTGATCCATGAGGCTGTGCGTTGACTATTGAAAAATCAATACTACTATAATAAAGATCAAATATCCCAAACCTTGCATTGATGATTTATTTTATAAACTTCACAAAACCAAATATTTTTTAGGGAATGGCCTTCAATTTTTAAACCATTAGTTGTGTGTGAGAAATGAAGATATTTTAAAGACATCATTTCAAACCAAGTATGGGAATTATGAGTTTATAGTAATGCTTTTTTGGACCGACTAATGTACCCTATATTTTCAAGGATCTAATGAATAGATTTTTCAAGGAATATTTTATGAATATTTTTTAGTATTTATTAATGTTATCTTGGTATACTCAAAAATATATGAAGATCATGAAAATAACTTGAACACTATTATGACGATTAGTTGAAGAAATGAGTTATATGGAAGTTTTTCAAGTGTGAATTCTAGCTTCAAACAGTTTATTTTATTGAATATATTATCTCCAAGGATGTAATCTTAGTTAATCCTACAAAGAAAAAGGTAGTTATTGAATGACCTACACTAACGAAAATAACTGAGGTACATAGTTTTACTGGATTAACAAGTTATTATCAGTGTTTTGTTATGAACTTCAACAGATTAGCTAACCTGTTAACCAAGTTTAAACAAAAAGTGGTTATGTTCGTATGGAAAAAGGAATGGGAAGAATGTTTTTAAGAATTGAAGAAGAGGTTAGTTAATGATCCAATATTGACTCTACCAATGAGAAATGGTGGATTTGTGATTTATCATGATGCATCAAAGAAATGACTTGGTTGTATCTATATATAAAATGATATGATTATTGCCTATACATCAAGGCAGTAAAAAATTCATGAACAGAACTATCCAACTCATGATCATGAGTTAATAGTTGTAATCTATGATTTAAATATATGGATACATTGTCTCTATGGTGAAATTTGTGAGATATATATTGATCACAAGAGCTTCAAATATATATTCTCACAGAAAGAACTCAATATAAAAAAAGTGATGGCTTGAGCTACTCAAGTATTATGATTTTTCGATAAAATACCATATATGGAAGAAAAATAAGGTGGTTTATTCATTGAGTAGTAAGGATAATGGAGTTTTGAGAAAAATTATGATTAAAAAGGATCCTATGTTTATAGATCTAGTGAGGATGGATATGGGAATTATCAAAGAAGGTGAAACATCATTACTTTTTCAATTGGTTTCCCAAAAAACAATATTTGAAATAATTAAAAGCTATTAATATGATGTTGAGAATATTCAATAGAAAATTAAAGCTGTGAATGATGGGAAGTTTCTGGATTTTGTGTGTAAGGATGGAATTATGAAATTTGGGAGCTGGCTACGTGTTCCCTCAATATTCGATCTAAAAATTGAGTTATTTGATGAAACCCATAGTTCTAATTTATCTATACACCATGGTAGAACTAAGAATTATAGAAATATGAAGGAACATAAATGGTGGGATAATATAAATTGGGAAATCACAGATTTTTTTCAAGATTTTTATTCTGTCAATAGGAGTAGGCTGAAAGACAACATCCTTGAGGTGTCATGCAACCTCTTCCTATTAGAAAATTGGAATATGATGATATCACTATGGATTTTGTCACTAGATTACCCAAAACTCCAGGAAAGAATGATACAATATGGGTAATCATTGATCAAATTACCAAATATGCACATTTTCTTGCTATAAGGAAGGATTTTCCACTAGAGCACCTTGTACTACTCTATATTAATGAGGTTGTAAGACTTAATGGATCACCTTTATAAATTGTTTCTAATTCTAATAAATTATTTACATATGTATGCTAAAAAAGTCTATACAAGGCTTTGGATAATGAAAATTGTTTGAGTACTTCTTATCACACTCAAATTGATGGGAAGCCAGAAAGTACGATCCAGAATTTAGAAGACATGTTGAGACCTTTTGTTCTTGACTTTCAAGGTATTTGGGAGCACAATTTACCTTTGGTTGATTTTTACTACAAAAATAGTTTCCATTATAGTATTCAAATTGAACCATAAGAAAAATTGCATGGAAAGAGATTTCGTACATCAACATGTTGGGATGAAATTGGTTAAAGGATGTTTGTGGGCCCATATCTTGTGGAGGAAACAAAAGAGTAGGTAAACACTATTCAAAACCATATTATATTATCCAAAAATAGGAAAAATATTTATGCTGATAATAAACTGAATTATTTTGAATTTCATGTGGGTGATCATGTTTTCTTTAAAGTATCTCCATGGAAGGGTGTTATAATATTTGGGAAAAATGTGAAACTGAGCCCCAGGTACAATGGACCTTTTGAAATTTTAGAGAGAATTAGAGCCATGTATTATCATTTAAAGTCACTACCAAGCTTTCCTAAGGTATAAACTCTGTTCCATATCTCATTGTTGAGAAACTACATACCAGACCCATCACATGTACCCACTTCTAAAGGTATAGAATCAGAACTAGACTTATATTATTATGAAGATCTTAGTTGGATTATAGGAAGTAAATACGAGATGATGAGGAGTCAGATGACTCAGTTGGTAAAGTTATATTGGAAAAATCATAAAATTGAAGAGGCAATGTGGGAGCTTGATGAACTTATGATGAATACTTTCCCAAGTCTTTTTAAGGAAACCTTTTGGAAATTTTATGTATGAAATTTTTGAAAGGGGGAATAACGTAACACCCAAAAGTTTTAAAAATAATTTTAATATAGAAGGTAATGCATAAAAAATGAGTCTCTATGAAACAACACATTTTTATTATAACCTAGACGTTAATCATAACTTTTCTACCTCTGTTTTTGGAATTTCGAAAGTTTCAACCAAGAAGATATTTATAGTTCGATAGGATCAACTTATATTTTTGGTGAATCGTTTCTTGATACTTATAAATAGTAATATACCCTTATGAATAGTAATACGAAACTTATGAATAGTAACCTCACCCATGTATGTGTAAATAAAATTCAGGCACCTAATAAATGAGTGTGAATATTTTAAAAATTAATAATTAAGTGTTTTCATTTTTGTGGGTAATAAATATTTAATTATAATTTTGAATTAATAAATAAATTTAAAATAAAATTAATTTTCATAAAATGAATTCTTAAATAAATATGTTTTTCCTATAATTTTAGGATAATTTTTTGAGACCTTAGTTAATTTATGAAAGTGTTATAATATCAATTTTAAAATTAAAATCTTTATTTTTCAGGTAAATAATAATTTTATTTAAAAAATAAATTTCACATATTAATTTTTTTAATAAAATGGAGTGCAGTTTTTAATTCTACATGTCAATAAATAGTTATTGTGAATTTCTATGATTTTTCTAAAATACTTGATTTTCTAGCGAGTAGTAAAATACAATAATTAATGAAAAATAATAAATACATGTATATGGAGTCATAGGTGATGTATGGATGCTGAAATAACACCTGGTTCAAAAAACATTAAATTATTATTATTTTTTTCACAAGAATCAACATTAT
This sequence comes from Viscum album, assembly GCA_963277665.1. Taxonomy (NCBI): domain Eukaryota; kingdom Viridiplantae; phylum Streptophyta; class Magnoliopsida; order Santalales; family Viscaceae; genus Viscum; species Viscum album. The sequence goes on from OY728129.1 coordinate 946,413,868, forward strand.
TTCTTGTCATGAAAAAAATAATAAAATAATGAATAAGATATTAAAAAATCTCCTCTTTACTCCACTATAAAACCCACCCCTCACTCCCACTTCTCCTCACAAACCTTATCCTGAAATCATATCAAATTTATACCCAAATACCCTTCCCTAGTGTCTCCCCATGTCTTTGTTTTATTGGCCTTTCCAAAATAACAATCCCATTCCTCTAAGGAGGTTCTCAAGGCTGACATTTCTAGTGAAAACCCTCTTCCTTTTTCATTTAATTTCATTTTCAATTTATTTTCTTTACTTATCTTATCCAAACCTAATATTTCCAAATGATAATGATAACTCCAATATCATCTATATTATATAATGATGTCATGTTAATGGGATATCCTTCCTTAGTATAATATCTCTCTCACTTATAAAAAAACGAAACCATCGTCAGAGAGGTGCTGATTTACAACCTTCAAGGAAGATGATCCTTTGTTCTTCGATTTATCCATCAAGGCTAGTCATGAAACAATTTTAAGATTGAAAATGATTAAAAAAATATGTGTTATGTATTATTTAATTTTCTGAAACCATTATATATAATTTATACTAATTCATATGATAAAACTAGTTCGTAATAATTGAAATATCACCAAAATAATATAAATTATTATCAATAATAATATATCTAAAATCTCATCATAATACCATATAAAAAAATGAATTATATCACCATTTATTATTTTTACATTTTATTATTATCATATAACTTACATTTTGGTTAATTATACCAATTCCATGTGAACTTCCATACTCATATACATGTATACCAATCATGAAAACCATATAATCAAATGATTCCGAGTGATAAAATTGTATCTTATAACTCATAAAAAAGGACCTAAATTAAGTTAACACAAATTTAATAAATAGAATAAATATATATGAGGTTATAAATTAATTAATTAACGGATTTAATTTTATTATCCATGACATTGATGTCAACTGAAAAACATGTTTAGACATAAGGTAAGGGTTTTCTACCCAAACCTCCATTCTTTTGTTACGCTTTGTCTCTCTTAATCCAAATTTAATTCTTAATTATCCTTTTATAGTCCTCATAAATCCTATTTCAATATTATATATATATTTACCAATAACAATCCTTCTTTATTTTATGGGTAGTTAAATGTTTTATAAATATCATTATCAATTCTTTCTGATAAACAAGTCTGATTCATGGAAACTTTTCCAATTCTTACCTTTTTTGAAGTGCACTCTATAATCTGTTTTAAGAGACATTTATTTATCAAAAACCACTAGTTTCATCATGGAAAAACTACCTTATTTAATTTCTAGTTTTATGTAATGATTTTTCTAAATTAACTCTTTTTAAAATGTAAAAGATTATTTCTCTAAAAAATTCATCGATGATTTTATTAGTGTATTTTTTCCTATTTCAACACATCTGTTGAATTTTATGTCTTATTGAGGATACTATATTATGTTTATCATATACAATATTGTATTAAATTGTTTTTGATCAGTTTTACTATGTACGTTTTATCTTTATACGATTCATCGTACTTCTCAGAATTTTCAGTGTTTATGTGTAATGATCGGGGAAAGACATTTCATATGTTCATGTTGTTTATGTCAAGAAAACTTCATATGAGTAATTCAATGGACATAAAATGTGATGGGTGGGGTCCAATATATCCCCTCGATGCATCATTAGGTATCATGACACAAAATATAACTGGGTTTTGGCAGAGGAATTACATTAGTATTTCAAACATCTTGGTCGAGGCCTTGATAATATGTTTTAGATGTTTATCATTATGAATTACCTTATCATTGTATTAGTAATTTATAAACCATGTGATTATTATAATAATATAATATTAGTGGTTATGTTTTATTCTCTTATGATTATTTATATGGAATTATTTAACCATCTTTCATTCCTTCCATATGTTTGTTAAGTATATTTTTAAAGGTATGTGTTTTTAGTTGTTCACCATTTGTAGTGATTATTTTTACGATAACTGTATTTATTACCATTAATGTGCACTTGATCTCACCCATTCAATATGGTTTCTTTTCTCTTGGTAGTGAATATGAATATTACTATGAATGAATTTCAGGAATAATCTAAGAGGTATGGGAGTTTCCAATTAAGTTGAAATGCTTTTCTTTTCAAGTTCTAATGTTGAAATTTTGTTTGTATCTTGTTTTCCAAAACAACTAATCTATTCATTCAGTCAGGATATGACTTTATTGTAATAATTAAAATTTAATAAAATAATACAGAGACTCCAAGAAACTAGGGTTGAAGAATTACATAATACTCCACCAGATGTGGATCTTCTATCATCATCATTTCTGGCCCAATAAATATCTAAATACCCAAACAAATCAATACTATCTGATATGAAATACCTAATTAAAAAATATAATGTACCTTATATATATATGTGATTTCATTTTCTAGCATGTAAATTTGATTCTTTTGGAGCACTCTGAAATCTTATAGATAATGTAATAATATAAATAATGTTGGGTCATGAGGGAGTCAAATAAAAAAAGCATCCAATCAACTTTTGGAATTGTTTATGTTCAAATTCTTTTCCTTATCTATCTTTGTAATACTTTGTTCACAATAAAATAGATGTGGAAAAAAGTTTTTAATTTTACATTCCAAACCTCTTACGAATTACCTCTTCATATTTTATTGAGAAAGAAAAAAATGAATTTTTTCTTTTGTAGGATTTATTACCCAAGAAAGTATTTCATTTCCCCCAACAATGAAATTTCAAATACCTTTTTCATATCTTCAAAAAATATTTCACAACTTCTTTCATCATTAAAAAAAATATGATTTCATAAACATAAAAAATTATAATTAGAGAATACTTCTGACTCTCTTTGATATACATATTTTTATCCACTCTTCCTTTAATTAAATTCAACTTCTTTAATCATGTATCTGATTTGGAATACAATGACCTAATAGCTTGTTTAGGCCATAAAAAACCTTTTTTTAATATGCACACATAAATTTTCTCTTTCCCAAAATCAAATACACATCATTGTTCAACATAACTTCCTCTTTAAGATCACCATTCTGGAACACATATTTAACATCCATTTGAATAATCTTATATCCTCATTGTGCGGAAATAATAAGAATTTTTTTTATTATTTAAAGTATATACATCAGTGAAAAGGTTTCATCAAAATAAATACCTTCAATTTTTTAATACCATTTACACACCAATGTTTCTTTGTTTTTTATCACTTCGTCTTTTTCATTCATCTTGTTCCTGAAAACCCACTTTGTTCAAATATTGTATTTGTTTTCAGGATTGGGTATGAGTTCCCATGTATCATTCTTTTCAATCTAGTCAAACTCTTCATTCATGGTTTGAACTTCTTCCAGTTACTGAAAATATTATTTCAAATCATTCGACTCAACTTTTAAATACAAAGAAGTATGTAAAATAGCATTTGTTGTTCTTATTTTTTAAACCTTATGATGTTGATAACCAACTATATACTGATATTTCACTTGCTTCCTTAGCCTAGGATGATATTTTCATTTATCTTCCTCATCACTTGAAATGGATGAGTCTAATTCTTCATCTTGAGTAGGAATACAATTGTATGTATCCTTATCAAAATTTTTCTCATCAACATGATCAAATTCCTTTTCTATTTGAATATATTTTTCATTATAACCTCTTTCAATTACATTTCATCAATAGAATAAACAATTATTTTGTCTCCTTTTTGAAGCATCTATATCCTATTCCATTCAGAGCATATCTAAGAATGATTCCATCTTCATCTTTATGCTCGAACATTCCATACTTTCCACAATTCTTTTATATAATGTATGGACTCCCAAAAACATTTAAATGTTTCAATCATAGTGTTTTTACATAAAAAAATAATATGGAGTCATGTATTAATTTTTTCTATTGAAAAAATGAGTTTGAATATAAACATCAGTAGTCATAGATTGGCTTAAAATGTAATGAGAAAGGTCATAATCAAGTAAAATAGTTCTGCCCATTTTCACCAAGCTTTAATTATTTCTTTCAAAAACACCATTTTTCTTAGGAGTGTATGGGGAACTGTACTCATTCCAAAATCCATTACTATGATGTTAAAAGTTTAATTCATGAGTACTATATTCACCACCATTGTATGTTCACAATTTCATTACAAAATACCAACATTATTTCTCTACTTTTATTTTTGAAACATTTATACATTTTTAAGGCTTCTGATTTCTGTTTCATATATATAACACAAGTAATGTGATTAAAATCATTAATTAAAGTATTTAAGTACTTATCTCCATTTGATTATTGTTTTTCCATTGGCCCACAAATATCATAATTAGTCAGCTCTAGAAGCTGCGTTGAACAAATCTCAACTTTCTTATAAAAAGAATTCGTAATCCTTACTTTATCAGAAATAGTAAAAACTAATCTCCTCTTCTTAGAAAATTAATAATATCTCATAATATTTTTATATTAGATAACTTGGTCATGTTTATCTTCCCCATGTGTCCCAGCCATTTATGCCACAATTGGTTCTCTTCCACTATACTCATGTAACAAGAGTTTTATAATTCACCAACCTAAAACAAGTTTCCTTTTATACATTGGAATATTGTAACAATATATCGATCTTCCAATTTTTTCACAAAAAAACCATATTTGTTTAAGATAACCTTTTTACCCTCAACACACAATTTTGAAACATATAGAAAATTGTGATTCCGCCCAGGAACATACAATGTTTTATTGGATTTCATCTTTTCTTCCCATCGATGGATGATCCAACACATTTGATTTTCAAGGATTGATAATTTTCAAATGTCAAAGTTCCTTCCATAAAATACTTCACATTCTTCAAACATTTCAAATATCTTATCATATGATAAGAACACTCACTATCAAGAATACAAGATAATTAAACTTTTGTATCTTTCAATGTAGTTTTAACAAGTGCTTATAATTCATCCCTTTATTTCTTCATATTAATATTTTGAGAATTTTTAAGAATATTTTGTTGTTCTTGATGAAAAACAAGATATTCTTTTTCAAGGATTCTAGGTTGTTCACATCTTTCACAATAGTTTCTACCAGTTGGAACATATTCTCAATCTTCACTCCAACCTTTTTAGGTTTCTTCACAACAACCTTCTCATAATTCTTTCTTTTTAGAGATTCACTCCCCCACAACCTTTTACTTTTATAACCTTTGGGATAAAATAAATGTTTTTTGTTAAACCAAATCATATTTTATATATTTCCAAATCCACTAAAATACCAGAAATATCTATATAAAGAGTATTTGTCTCTGAAACTTCCATAATAATTGGATTTATGAATAATTTTTTTAGACACATTATTCTATTTACTTTCTGAACAACAAACCTTTCTATTGTTAATCAATGTATTTATTTTCTATTTATATTTATCAGAACTAGAAGTATTGAAAACGTTTCTTGATTATAAATGTTTCAAAATAGTTTTAGACTCAAGGTTCTTTGAGACTTTTTAATTTCCAACATTTTTTGTTTTGTCTAGATACACGAGATTCCCAACATTGTTCATTTCAGAAATAGTTCCATCCTTATTCTCTCCATTTGAAGGTAACACTTTTTTGAACCTTCCTAGATATATCATTATGAGAACATTCAGAAACATCATTGATTGAGGTTTTGAAAATTATACCTTTATTCAGAGTTTTAGAGAGATTTTGTTGGACATGTTGAAACTATTATTCTTTTTATTTCATCTTCACTTCTAGATGCTCATTAAGATTATTTTCTTCCACAAGTGGTTTTTTCAAATTATAAATCTCTTTCACCGGATTCACCTTTTTATCAGAGAAACGTTATTTATTTCTTATTAAAGAACATTCATCTTCCAACTTTTTGTTATGTTTTTCAAGCCTTCTATTATTTGTCATGCATTCTTTCAATTTTGTTTCAAATTAATTTCACGTTGAGTTCCATATTCTTCATAACTACTTCTTTCAAATTATTCATCATTTACTATTGCAATAAAATTATTCTCAATAAAATTCTCAATATATTTTTTAGATTCTTCTTAACTTCCTTTTTATTTATCATCTTTTGATAAGAAGCATCTTATTTTAGAATTGAAAATTTTCATATCATTCCCTATTGAATAATATTTTCCTTTTTCACAATATCTCTTCCATGATCTTCTTAGATTTATTTCTTCTTCTTAAATATCATATTATTTCTTTCTTTAAGGACTATTGGAAGAGAAGTTCCCAATGGCTTCACATTCAAAAAAATTTCGGGGAATTTTCCCTTTCAATTTACCTGTACCTATTTTCTGTTTTTTTTATAAAAAATAAGAAAAAATTATCAAGCTTTTTACATAACTTGTATTTATAATTAAATTCACCAGATTCATATTTAATATGAATCTTCATTGAATTTTCATTATTTTCACTCTTGAAAGACATTTCCTTATAAAATTTTGTTTTAAATTTCATAGTTTTATCCCTTATCATTTAAAAAGTGACGAGAGTTCTATATAAATCATCAGAAGATAATGTTTCAGTATCTCTGTGTTAAAATGAAGAAACATTTGTATCAATAGTTTTGGGAAGGATTATCATGATCTTTTATACAACTGTAGAATAATCCATCTTTTCACCAAAACATAATATAGTAATCACAGTTTCCTTCACCCTGGAAATGAAGTCCCCTACTGATTAATGGTCTCCCATTTTCAAATATTTGTACTTCAGCCTCCAGATTTCTAACTTTTCCTTCTTCACTTTTGTATTTCCTTCATATATATTTTTAAATTTCTCTCATATATCTTTGTTTATGGCAACTCCATTCACCCTTAGAAATTAATTTTGATAAATTGATGATAATATAACAATATTGGACCTTCCATAATTCTACAGGTTCATCTTATCAATAGATTTAAGAGTTAATTTAAAAAAAATAGAGGAAAACCATATATTGAAACTTCAAGAACATCATATATAATAGAAATAATAGAAGGGAACATTATATCTTTCCAGATATAAAAACTATTTCCATTGAAGACCAGAATACCTTTACTATTCACATAATTAAAATTCTCAATTAGTTAAGAATAAGTGACGGTATGTTATGATATGATATCACTTGAAGGTTCCAAGTTAGGGTATTTTTATCACTAAGAGGGGGAGGGGTGAATCAATGATACATTTTTGTTTATTTTTCCTTGAAATTGAAACAACCTTTTCATCCTATTAAAGATTCTATTCCCTACTAAAAACAAATCAAAAAAATATCCATAGGAAAAAACTAATTTTCAAGCTTCAGTATTCAATATGAATAAATACTTCCTTGGTCTGGTTTGGCGATAATCCAATACCATATAATCCACAAGAAAACTATACTTTGATTACAACATGTTGCATATTCCCTTTCACTCGTGTAGTACATTGATGAAAATATAAATGTTTGTGTGCACCCTATTAGAAAAAATAGGGTAATACAATGTTTGTGTAACAAGTCCTATTACATGTTCTTATTTTTCAAATCCATACATGTTTTGAATTGAAAACGAATCTTCAATTTCTTACCCAATAGAAGGTAATAACTTTTTGTACTTTATTAAGGAAAAACTAGTATGATTTTACAAGTACATTTTTTAGTATAATTCCTCTGAGTCCAATTATCCCCATTATGATTCTTATTAGAAGTATTCTCTTAGCCCAAATCTTCCTATTATGATTTTTCCTGGTTTTATTGTTCAGTATGAGATGATATAATAGTAGATGATTTTTATTGAGACAATTGAAAACTCATTCTTCTTGTGTCTTGAAATCCTTCAATATAAATCCTGATCCGATAATCCAACAAGATATGATAATCAGATGAATAAAATTGACAAGATGAGTACAATAATCAGGTAAGTAGATAATGATTGAGTAGGATGATCAGATGAATATAATGTTTCAATCTTGTATCTTTTCTATGTCTTTTCTTCATTGAATCTTCTTAAAAACACTCAATATGGAATCTTCTTATTATCTCTAAAAACATGGAGCTTCTCACTCTTCTGTGATGAATAATACATCAGCCAGAATATGTGAAAAGTACACTACACCTTTAATAGTTGACCCAAAAATTCTTTACCGAGAATCCAAAAATATTTCCGGCTCAATCAGATTCACCCAAATCTCATTTTCCCCTAAATTATTATGTGTATTTTTGAATTATTCAACACTTCATAATATTATTTGAATCTTCTTTAAACTTTATATCATTTTCATATCAATTTGATTTCTTCAAAAGAAATAATTATATCAATTGTGTGTAAATGTATGTAGAAATTGATACCACTTTGATTTGATGAATATTATTCTCTATATCAATTGAAAACAATTATATCTTTAATTTCATATCCTCCATGACAACATGTTCCCTAAACCTCCAATCTCTTCTCTCTGACCACTTTTACTAAATCACCTTTTCTATTCAACCACATGACAATGCACTTGATATGTAAACAATGTAATTCAAATCTTTACCCACATGATGAATACATTTGGAAAACAATCAGAGTTAATCAATATATTCCTTTAGTAAATCATTCAACCATCTCAAATGGTTGAATAAATTATTTACCAATATTTTTCATTACAATTTCATCAGCTTCTTCTCAATTCCATTTCCATCAGTCTCTATTGAAAAATGTTCTTCCTGAGTACAATGAAATGCCGAATACGATGGACTAGTGTAAATATATTGAATCTTCAACAAAAATATTTCTTTATAACATATCCTAATTATAAATTTCCTGATTATGATCTTTCTAAGTACGATTGGTCTATATATGATCATTACATGTATGATTTTCCTAGATACTATTTTCCTAATAACGGTTATCCTATATAAGTTCATTATCGGTATGATCATTTTGAATAGTATTTCAATTGTAAAAAAAATTTCTTCCTCAACGACACCATCATATGTTTATTCCTAATCTTGAATACAATTTTCTATAATTTATTTTCCCAAAATACTATCACCATCTCCCTTTCATTTTACTCCAAATATGATCAATCAGAATGCAATCGACAATATATCTAACACTCCATATTTATTTCATCAATATTGAACCATATATTATAAAATAAATTTATGATATATGTGAAATAAAAATAATCAAATCATAGTCACATTTATTTTATCATAGTTGTAAAGACTCCAATTCTCTCATTTTGATCACTTCTTTCACAGAGGATCCAATGTTAATATAATGACCATTTATTTCCAGCAAGATATTTTCTCTTTCATTCCAGATCCGAGGTGTGTCTAATTAGAATCATACAAATTCATGTTCTTATTATGATGGAGTTTTACAGTGATTCTAAGTTTTTATAAAAATAAATTTAGATTATTTTGAAACAAAATATTGAGTTCGATTTTCATCAAATAAAAAGGGATATGATTTACCTTCTTCAAAGTCTTTCTTGAAAGCAAAAGACATCAATTAAAAACAAAAATCTACCTCTTCATATTGGTTATAACAATTGATGTGTATATTCAGAAGGAATTTTCTAAACATAATTATTTTGTGAGGTGTGAGGAAGTGAGAGAATAAGATACCTTTTTATAGTGGATGATGAGGGGCACTCTTGTAAATATATGAAGATAGAATTCCACTAATGTTTTTTATATTTTATGTGGATAAAATAATGGAAAATTATCAAAAAAAGAGTATATGGTCGCAATATGACCAGAAAAAGGCTCTTGGACAAGTTTTTAGGTCATTTTGTACCTTAAGATTAATGTTTAGTCCCCTATTAAGCATAATATTACTTTAATCATTATAAAAATTTTAAATTAGTTTTAAAATATTTTTGGTCGAAAACTATGTTGACATTATTAGACATCATAAATTATGTTGTTTCCAAATATAGAATCCATATCTCAAAATTCAAATTACAGAAGTGTCAGAAATTAATTTTAATTTAATCCAATAGTCGAGTCGACTATGCAGAGTAAAAGCGTTCAAATGTTGGATATGTTTCTAAATTCAATTTATTATTAAAATTTATTTCAATGATCAAAATTAGGTTTATTGATAATAATAAGATCTAATTGAACATTGAACCCAAATTTAAATATCGTTGAACCTTAAAAATAAATTAGATGAAAAACAATTTTGAATTAAAATTTAGTATTTTACCTATTATCCTAAAATTATGTTTCTCATAAAAACCAATACATACACCCTAATATAATTTAGAAATTCTAAATTAAAAATATGATGTTTATTTTATGAAATTAAATTTCTAAATTTCTCTAAAATTAATTTTATTATATTTCACAGACAGACATTAGAAGTAGTTTATTTGAGAAAATAGCAATTTCAAACACATAAGTAATTTACCAAAAATTATATATTTTGTTATTAATATGTTTTACTTTCATATAACTATTATAAAAATAGTTTAGAAATAGTTATTATTATTAATATTAGTTAGTTTAATGGTTTGGTTATAATTATCTCATTTAAATAATTATAAAAGTAAAATGATGTTTTATAGAAACTCATTTTTTTGTGTAATGTACGCAAAGTTGATGTTTTATGTAACATAAGAAAAGTCCATATTCTATGTAACATACACTAATTAAATTTTATGTGTAATTTATGATGGGTTGGTTCCCTTTGAAATAAATTTTTAACATAGAGTATTTCAAGAAACAAATTAAAATTAATTTATTTGAGAAAAAAGGATCATAAAAATCAAGGTGTTACATATGTGGATACTGTGGATTATTAGGTCACTTAATTAAGTTCTTACAAATCAATTACACTCCATGTAGTGGAAATGAATCATCAAAATCTATTAAAAATTTGGTAAAATAAGATTCTTCACGAGAAAAGTGGTACTAGTCATTGGAAAATGGAATGAATCATTTCCACGTAGTGGAATTGCCTCCACAAGACGTTTATATGGGTACGATGACTATGAGAGGTCCTATCAGTAAGATTCATCATTAAGAACTACTTTATTTTCAATTTTTGGATCTCTTTCATTTATTTCAACCCGTATTTTATATTTGCTATATCTTATTGTGAATCTTTTGTCTTATGTAATGGATATTGCTACTACCTTTGGAACAAAGAGGAACCATGGCCTATGTAGTCCCTCTCGTAATTTCTCATTATTATATTTATATGTTTCCTAGATTTTTTTTGTTCTTGATATGAAATTTATTGATGTCATATTTCAGGTGGATTATGTTATTGATAATAAATCCCAAATTGATTTCTATCTTTGATGGGTCTCTTTTACTACACTCGATAGTGTATGTCATTTATTTCATGGATAATGAGACCCAATGGAGAGTAAATCCAGAACATATTATACAATGTTGGTGAAAGTAATATCTATGTTTTATTTTGACCTGGAGTGATAATCTTTGTGTAGTGATCTCCCTCCCATTTTCATCGAGTTTCCCAACATGTTTCTTTTTGAATTCTCTAGTCTACTGCTGGTAAGGGAGGTAGTGTTTTCTATGGATTTAGTAAATGGTTATCAAAGAGTTTCCATTACTTCTTACCACATGGAACCAGGTAAAATTAAAGATTTAAATATTTAGTTAGAATATCTTCTAGAGAGAGGCTTTATATGACAGAGTGTGTCACCTTTGGCAGTGCCAGTTATCGTTGTTAAGAAAGTAGATGGTTCACTTTTCCTTTTTGTTGATTACAAAAAACAAAATATAATCATGGTAAAAAATAAATACTTATTACCATAGACTTATGATATATTTGAAAATTTTAAATGGAAAAATTGGTTATTGAAGATTGAACTTTGATTTGGTTACCATGAGTTGAGGGTAAAAGAATATGACATTTAGAAAACCACATTTCCAATCATGTACAATTATTATGAGTACATTTCCATGCCTTTTGGTTTAACAAATTCTTATACACTAATTATGTATTTAATTAATATTATTTTTATGAGTATTATGATACCTTTTTGGTAATATTTACTAATGGAATCGTTGTTTACTCTAAGTTTAAAGATGATCATGTGTGTCATCTGAGAGTGGTTATAGAATTGTTGATAAATCACTATCTTTATGACAATATTTTAAAATTATATTTTTTGATTTAGGAAGTTAAATTAATGGTACATGTTGTGTAAGAACATGGTGTTTTAGTTGATCTTGAAATGGTAAAGGAAATTATGACATGGGAACAACCACTAAATGATTTTGAGATTCAGAGCTTCTTGGGTCTAAATTGGTATTATCACTAGTTCATTAATGGATTTTCAAAGTTGGTTCCTCCAATGACTGCTACGACTTGGAATGGAATAATGTTTTATTGGTAGGAAAATTGTAATAATTATTTTGTTGCGATGAAATGTAGTTTGACTATTGTGCCTGTGTTGACTCATCAACATGACGAACATGGCTATATAGTATTTTGTAGTGCATTAGGTTCGGGTTTGGGTTGCATTATTATACAGGGTTATCATGTCATTGCTTATGGATCTTATCATCTTAGGCTAGATGAGAATAATTACCTAACCCATGATGTATAACTTGCAGCTATGATGTGAGCACTTAAGAGTTGGTGGAATTACCATTAAGGAGAAAGGATTACCATGTTTTGTGACCACAAGAGCTTGAGTTATATATTATCTAAGAAATATTTGAATTTACTCTATAGGTTTTGAGTGGAATACCTAAAATCTATTGATTTTGACAATTCCTATACCCTAGGGAAAGTGAATGTAATTGCATTTTCATTGAGTTGGAAACTTTTGACTAATGTAGTGAAAGAATCATCAGAAGTGTTTAACTTGATGACACTTTTTTCATAGTTTCATATTAGAGTTTGGAATATAGGGGCCGAGGTTTCTTTATCCAATGTTCAATTCACATTTTCTCTTCTCGAGATTCTTCTATAGGAACAATACTATGATGATGAGTTTCACATATTTAGAGACTTTTTTATGGTGGGGGGATTGTGGCTGACTGTTCATTCTTTAATGTGGGAATTCTATACTACCCGAACTGCATTATTGTGCCATTATAGATAAGGGGATTTGTGATGGGTGTATTGAAATAACTCCCAATGGGTAGTGCACCCAGGAACCATGAAGATGTTCAAGGAAATTTGGTATAGATTCTAGTGGAAAGGTTTCAGATGAGGTATTATAGAATTTTTCTCTCATTGTTACACATGGAAATAGGTCAAGGATGAGCACCAGAATACATTAGGTTTTCTTTAGACACTTCTACTACCAACTTGGAAGTGTGATGAGAACTCTATGGACTTTGTGTCTTTGTTTCCACATATCTAAAGAAAGAATAATGTGATATGAGTTGTGATTGATTGACTGAAAAAATCATCTCACTTGGTACCCATTTATGATAAAACGAATGTTAAGGAGATGGAAAGTCTCTATGTGGAAGAGATTGTTCATATTCATGGTGTTCTATATTATATAGTCACTGATAGGGATGATCTGTTCATTTATCTCTTATGGAGATGAATTCAAGAGTCATAGGAATCTTATGTCTGTCTGAGTATGGAATACCATCCTTAGTTAGATGGAAAGAATGAATGATATATACAAATTCATGAACAAATGTTCCATGCATACATTCTCAATATTATTGGAGGTTGGGATGCTATTCTGGGACATATGAAGTTTTATTATAATAATAGTTACTTGTTTGTGATCTGAATGGATCATTTTGAGTTCTTGTATGGTCGACTTACAGATCTCTAGTGTATTGGTTGAATATTAGTGAATGGTCCATGGTTGGACTAGGAATGTTTCAAGAGACTTCAACAAATATTTAGTTGATTATTCATGTATTTTTTACAGAACAAATCTTGCATGATTCTTATGTTAATATTTTCCATATACCATTCAAATTTTTAGTTGGTGGCCATATGTTTTTGGAAGTTTCAACTTAGTTGGGTCATCGATAACTTGAGAGGCAAGGTAAGATTCATCCTCATTTTGGGGGACCTTTTTATGTTGTTGATTCTATGGGGAATGTTTTTTTATAATTTATCAATCACACCGTAATTGACCTTGATACATAATGTTTTACATGTATCTTAGCTATGAACGTATCTATCTGATCCATCTCATGATACGAGCTGGAGTGATCTTATAGTTGAAATTGATTTATCTATGACTGAACAACCAGTCAGTATTGTTGAATCTGAAACCATGGAATTTTATGGGAGGAAGATAAATTTGGTTCATGTTTTATGATGCATTGTTCTAATTCTCATGATACATGGGAGCACGAGGTACTGATGAGAGAGTCGTGGCCTCACGATTTTGATATGGAAGCTTCTTGATATGATTTATAGGGATAAAATGTTTTTATCATATGGAGGTTGTAACATCTCGTTACCTTTATGATAGGTACATTTTAAACCTTTTGTTTTTCCTTTTTATTATTTAAGTAGGTATGAGAAGGAATTAGGAGGATACCTATAATTGTGAAGTTAAAATATTTGTTGGATTTACCATAAAAAAACCCGATGCTTTTCTTGCCTTCTGTGGGTTTAAATAAAATGTAACATGGTTACATGATATGTAAATTATAAAATAATAAAAAATGTGTTTTTAACAAAACCGGATAGGTTTCTTGGTGATTTTGGGATTTTTCAATTCCATGACATGTAATTGGGTTATAAGTCATGTAAAGTCCTGAGTTATATTTTTAAACAATAATCTTGCTTGGAAATTCTATTTAATTATCATTATTATTCTTTTATCTCGACCCAAGATCCACCCACAAGTGATTTTGGAGATATAAAACCCTTTTGGGTTATTTCATTCAGTAGTTTAATGTTTTAGTGGATATGGTGTGACTTTCTGGGTAAGCGTTCTCTCTGTCTCATCATTTCTTTATCATGATTTCATTAATTTTTGATATATCTTATTTGGATTGATATATCTAAAAATATTTTTGATTGAATATTGTTTCTAAGTTGGGTACCTGTATCTTATGTACCTTCTTACATATTTATGGGTTCTGTTCTAGGCCATGTGTTTCTTTAAAAAGGTAGGTGGCTCCATTATAATGGCCAAATTTGATTAACCCAAAATTGTTTTATTTAAATTTATTTTCTTTATTTAAACTCAATACTTGAATATAATTTAAATTGGCTGATTGAAAACCTAATTATATCAAATTGCGGGTTTTAAATGTTAAATTGGATTTTTGGCATGAAATTGGGGAAAACCCCTAATTCCATTTTATATGTGTGTGTTGTGAAATTGGATGGAAAATTTTCAAATTAATTTATGTAATTTAATTTTTTAAATTTAAATTATGAAATTTATTTGTTGAAATTTATTTTAAAGTTGTTTTTTTTTGAAAATGGATTAAGATTGTTTTCATAGAAACCTAGTGGTTTTATCTTGGGAAAAGGGCATGTTTTATTAAAAACCATTTTTGGGTTTTAAATGTAAAATTGAAACTTTTTAAATTAGATAATGTAATGAATTGTATTTTAAATAGATTTAAAATAAATTATCAATAATTTATTGTACTAGATCACATGAAACCATAGGTAGTTAGTGAGTTATTAGGATAAAACTCTATTGATGCTTTATAATTGATAGAAAACCTAGTGTTATAGGTCACATGCCCAATTAGATGTTGATGAGTCACCTTTGGCTATTTTTAGAGGGATGTGTGTATACACATATTTCCATGATCACCTTCAAGTGTGTGAGGATCCTAGAGCCTAGAAATATCATACCTTTTGGCTGATGACCATGTGTCTCACTTGTTTATATTTAATATATAAATTTGTACCAATGTTTGTAAACTGCTTTACATGCATATTGAATTTGTACACATTATTTTATATAAATTGTTTATTAATCGATTAATTTAATGTATTTCAATAAATTGAAATATAAAAAATTAATGGTTTTAATTATTTAATGAACTTCCATATGAGTTTATTTAATCTTTAAAGGTTTATTTGGTTAATTAAATTTTTGAATTTATTTATGAAATACTTGGTGAGAGCTTACTAGGATTTTATCGCACACCTTACCCGTGCCTTGAGGTGTTTTTATATTATATTATTCAAGGTTTAAAAAGGGTAAAGAACCACCTGAATGTGGTGGTAGTTTTTGATACATGGGTTTAGAGAGTCACATCCATTGGGTTTTGGGATTTTATCCAATTTTAAAGTACTTTTTTTTGTAGTTCATTGAGGTTGTTTAGCTGTTTGACCTATAGAACACAACTCCCTATGGAGTTTTTCTTGTATTCATATTGAATTTTTTATATTATTCCACAAAATTTGTGGAAACAATCATTCCCAAATTCATGTATTATGATGCCATGTGCTATTAAAAAACATATGGGTACATAGAATTCCTATTAGGCCTTGTTGAGATCAGCTCGGTTATTGGTTTACCATGGTACCTATGCTGGTTCGTGACACATCAATAGACATATGTTCAGTATGAGAGGACAATTAAAAATATGGAGGGTGTGATATGATATAACTCCCCAAGACCTCTTCTGGACTCCGTGATTAAAAAAATGTTGTGTAATTTTGTCTTATAAAATTAACTAAATAATTACACAAAACATTAAACAGAAGAAAACCTTTTACCGGTCTAGTTTATGGAGGATTAAAAAAAATCTTAAATTTATCAGAGTTGAAAAAAATAAAACTAATATCCACTATGCTTCCGCACGCGCTATCTCTGAAAGTGATGACATCTACGATAATCTCCTAAGATACCTGTGAAAAATCATTTTAAAATAAAAGAGTGAACATTCAATTTCCCAGTAAATAAGTTTTCAAAATCTTTGATAAATCCCATTAAAAATATTTCTTTGATAATACATTAGAAAAATTCAATTATAAATACATTTGTAAAACAACCTTTGAAAAATACTATAATGGTTTGAAAAATAATTATACATAAAAAACCCTTTTAAACTAATCGTGTTGTAACGCCCCGACCCCAGCTACCCAGAGTCGGTGCATTACTTCGTAACATTGGCATGATCTCAAAAGATCAAGTCTCGAAAGACCGATTAGTTTAGTAGCCTTGGAAACACTAGATACATTCGTAAACGTTACATTACATCATAAAGTGAAAAACTACAATAACAAAGTCTCCATAGTCCACACCCATATCCTCTTCTGACTATCCCTGCAGGTCATTCATAAAATACTTCTTCACATCCTGGAAAATATTAAAACATTGAAAGGGGTGAGCTCAGATGCTCAGTAAGGATAACAATAATGCGGAAGCTTTCATAAATAAACATTAACATTTAAGGCAATGTATAACTAAAACAAAAGCCTTTTTAAACATGAACTTCAACATAATATGGAAAAAGTAAAATGAGATAATGCCATTCACTTCTTCACATGGATATTCTACTGGTCGAATAATCACATGCAATAACAATAACCACTTTCATAATGAGGGAATGTATAATGCCGGACATTCTGAAACATTTTGTCAAGGCCTCGGCCAAGACATCTAAAATGATTAAGGCCTCGGCCAAAACCATAAATCAAATTGGGAAAGGGCCTCGGCCAATTCCACGTCTAGTTGTCTCATGAGACCTACCGATGCATCGAGGAGCTATAGCGGGCCCCACCCGTCACTTATTAAGTCCAATACATTCCTCATATGAATAGGTTTAAACATATCATAAACCATAACATAATCATATCACATAAAACATGCATAAAGGAAACATAACATTTCCACATTCCAATCACAAGATATCAATACAACACATTGATATAATAAAAACGCTTTCAAAACCATTTTCAATACCAAAATAAAAGTAAGTTAAAACTTTGTATTTATTTTTCATTAAAAAAAGTGATGGCTTGTAGAGGAAGCCGAAACTCAAATAATGGTCACGGCGGCGGAGAAGTCGTTGTCGCCGCATAAGTACGGAAAGAAAAACATTCCCTTTTGTCGTTTAGCAAAACGCTTCGTATAAAAAAGATTCCTTTTGAATAAACGTAAAAGTCAAAGGGGTTTATACATCGTATAAAAGAAGGTTGTGTATAAAACCAAATATGCCTCAATGAAAGGAGATTGAGACGAAGTCCTTAAAAAGATCATTTCTAAAATAAAATAGATCTATTATGTGTATTAACTATAGGTACACATAAAGAAAGTAAAAAATACAAAATAGGATATAATAATATCATGACATAATTTGAAAGTAGGAGATTAACCCAAAGAATGGAAGTTGGGTTAAGAAGTTCCCTTACCTTGTGTCCGACTTGACTCAACCGTTCTTTAACCTCCTGAATAATAAACTAGAGTTAATATCTACCTTATTAAGAACCATTTTCAATTTCATTATCCTTTTTATATCACTTATTACAATGTTATGAACATTATGTAATTATTTAAGTTAATAACGGTCGTTTTGTCGATCTTTGGTACATGAGTCAACAATAAACTTCTTATAATTATAAGTTGTTCATGTGGTGAAATATCCATTATATCCAGAATTATATTAATGATGTAGATATCATATATATCATATATATACAGTATATACATTCATTTATAATATTACGTAACATTTAGAGGTAAGAAATGAAATGCACCGTTCATGGAGACGGTAAGCCGTACGTACGCATGAACGCTACTTTCATTTCAATTTCATATTTAATGGAATGAAATCATAATGATATAAATGTATAATATAATTCCAGTATAATATAGTGTATAATACCATTTACTCCATCCTTTATACATCCCACACATGGCATTAACGATTCAAATCACTTTGAGGGGGCGGTAGTCCGCACTTCCTAAAATGAAATTATCGCGTTTTACCCATAATGGAAATCATAAAGTATGCCATAAATGAGAAATACAGAAGCATAAGTAAAACAAAAACATATTATATATCATATATAAAAATAGTGACATCTTAATGGCCACCTTTGGAGGTGTTATATGAGTGTTGAACAATCATCGTTTCGTGAGGCAGAAATTCGCCATCCACAGAAACCATATGTTCTTTAACCATTAGATGTAGGTGTGTGTAAGTGTAGCTCGAATCCTTATTATAACAACATCCTAGTATATTGAGGATACTGGTGTTGTTACAAAAGAAATGAATAAAAAGAGTTTAGGGGGTTGGAGAAGAAAAATAAAACAAAACAACATTATAAAAGACATTACCTCAAAATCGGGTAACTCTTTTTGATTTGAGCCAAAGGCTTCCTTGGGAAGAGTTCTGCCCAAATTGAGGATTCTAGGAGTAAGGTAGGAATGTTGGGAGAGTATTTGGGCAGAGGTTGGCCGAGCCAAATGGCTTGATGGTGTGAATAAGGTGGAAGAGGTGGGGGCCTTTTATAAGTGGAGAGGAGGGGCACTTTTGGAAAGATTGAAATGTTACATTATTTCAAAATGCTTTTCGGATTCTAAAGGTCCCACACTTATATAATTCGAGGCTAAGGTGATAAGGTTTCGAAATCTCCTCATCCAATTGGCTTTGGACAAGTGTAAGCCTTGGATTTTACATTATCTATTCATTTTATTAAAATCGTTAAATAATGAGGTCATCGCTGCATCATAATGATGTCATAAATAATTTAATTTATTTAATGTCTAAAAATTATAAAAAAAATACTATGATGTAGGAAATCTTTTTAGCTTTCCAATGACTATTTATAATCAAAATTTGGACTTGTATAACCCCACTTAAAAATTGTTTTAGTAAAACAATTTATGTTAGTGTCATTTTCACTTTAACATTAAATAAAAAGTAATTTATGTTATTTCCCAACAAAAGTGGATCCATGGGGTACCCAAGTTAGGCCATGGCTTATCTTGGTCGGCCATGACACAACCAATAAGGTTGGGACATGTGTCTAGGTCGTTTCATATTATTAAAGTATTATTTATACCTTAAACCACACTAATTACCACTAATCGCGATTAAAACTTAATAAGTTACTATTCACCAAAAAATTATTTTTATCCCATTGAACCACATTTTACTTCTTAATGACAACCATGTATGTCGGATTTTTGAAAATCAAATCACAGAAGTTGTAATATTTCATTTAAACGAAAAATCAGTTATTTAACTACCACTTAGTGGTTTCACTATTCATCAAAAATTGAAGTTTTTCAGAATAAGGCCAAAATTTCACCCTAAGCTATAATTGATATTCCGAATTCAAAAATGATGTCTATTTTACAAAATTCCAAACATATAAGTTGTATTAATTAATTTCATAATTAATTCCCGCTGTTACAACAAATAGCGTGTTTTTAAGAAACAATTTATATCAAAAGTTTGGCAATTGTTTATGTCCAATTTCAATGTTAAATTAATTCTAATGACCACCATTGGATAAAATGGTAAAAATATTTTCTAATTATACCTTAAAACCACTAAATAGTATAATTTATCTGTATAAATTATTTTGATTAAAAAAGTTGTTTTTATGTATTTTTCACTATTCATAAAAAATTAGAAGTTCTCAGAAAAATACCAAAAATTCAACATAGGCTAATTTCGATATTACGAATACAAAAATGAAGTCCATTTTGAAATATAAAATTTCTATAATTTTAAAAAGTGGTTATTACTATTCATAACGGCTATTTTGATTAGTTGCGGTGTGTTAGAACTCGAACTTGCGTACAATGCAAGCTATTGCATTATTGAATGAGAAGCGTATCGTGGAAGCTCGGGGTGTTACATTCTCCCCTCCTTCAATAAATTGCGTCCTCGCAATTTGAAATTTTTCTTTGATAATAAAAGGCTGAAAATAGAAAATACCTTTGTGGAAAACCCACATCGGAAATAAGGTTAATAAATATATAACATTAAAAGAAAGCAGGATAAGTACAAAGGTCACCCGATATAGCCCATTCTAGGATTCTATGAAAATATGGATATGGAGGAGAAACAAACCATCAAGGTCTGATGGAGAGTTATAGAAAACAGGATTAGGAGAAAGTTTAACCATAAGAAAATCACAAACTTGTGATTGGTTAAACGGTCATTGAATCCCCAGTTGGAAAAGTTAACCGACAACATTTTTGTTTTAAGTTACCTTTTATTATGTTGAGGAATTTATTTATGAGATTTACTAAGAACGTAGGGGAATATACATACTTGTTATGTATACTTTCATTCGTTAATAAATTTTTACCACAAACCCAACTTTTACTCCAAATGGTAACGGAACTCAAAAATATTCTATTTATCCTAATTGTATAAGGTTCCAAATGTTAACACATACCATTTAGATTAGTAAAACGATTTTGTAATAACCAGGGACTTCCTGTAGGCTAGTGGTAGGAAATAAAGGCTTGTCGCACTATGGTTGTGGGTTCGATTCCTGCAGCTGTGTCCGACGCGACGGGTTATTCCCCACCCTGCAGGTTGTCCTTTTTCTAAAAATATAGTATTATAGTATTCCAGAAATAATCTTCAGAAAAGTTTTAACCTTAAACAATACTATTCAAAGTTCAACTTAATCCATCCCAACATTTATAGTTATCCAAAATACCTCTGTCCAAACTTTCTCTAAAAGGTCTCTTAATTCCAAAATCAATTGTAACATCAGATTCCCCAAACAAAGAAAAGTTTCTCTTATTGTCACATACTAAAAATATGATTACCTTAATCATATTAAAACCTTACTGAAACCAACAAGTACTGCAGTACAATCCTTATATAGATCACATTATTCTAATAACCAGAATATAATCCATGAGTCCGAAAGCATCAATACATTAGTTATTCTGCTTCAACTGTAGTAATAGCATAAGATTGTCCTTGATCCCTTGGCCTTTTCTGAGGTAAGATTCCTTGACGCTTAGGACATTAATTTGCGTAATGACCCATTTCTCTACAATTGTAGCATTCAACTTTGACAGCCTCTTTCTTTCCCTTGCAATCACGTGCCTGGTGACCTTTTTCTCCACATTTATAACAGACTCCCATTCCTTTTAGGCAAGTACCAGGGTGATTCTTCCCACAATTATCACATAATGGAAAATCCTTCTTTCCCTTTTTCCCTTTATCTGTCTCTTGTTCCACCGTTCTCTTCTTCTCTTGCTTTACTTTGTTGTCATAAGACTTAGAGAATTCCTTTTTTGTCTTGATAGCACATGAGACTATATCTTCGTATGATGAGAAGGATTGTGATACTAAAGCTCGTCGGAGAAATGGTTTTAACCCATCAAAGAAACGATCAATCTTACTCCTTGGGTTACGTATATAATCGGCAGCATGCCTCGCTAACCTTGTAAAGTTAGCCTCATACTTTGCGACATTCTCATCCTCCTTCTGCCTCAGACTCAGAAATTGCCTTTCCATATCTGCTCGATGGTCACGAGGAAAGTATTTTTCTAAGAAAGGCTCTTTGAACTCCCTCCATTCCATATTCGATACGTCATCATCTTCCTTTGTGTTTTGAATCAGTGACCACCACTGATCGGCATCTCCAGTGAGGCGGTAAACTGCCATGACAACCTTCTCCCTTTCACTACTCCCCAAGGCATGGAATATTTTCTCTAAGGAATTTATCCATTGCTCAGCTACTGTAGGATTTGTACTCCCATTGAAGGTTGGCGGTTGTTGCCTCATGAAACGGTCTAGCATTGATCCTCCACGTTGCGAATCAGGGTGCTCCATACGAGTAAGGTTGTTATTCATAACCTGCGTGAGTTGTCCCAGTATGGTAATAAGTTGATCAGCACCAGTTGTATCTCCAGGTCCACAATAATTATCTTGAGCAGGAGGGCAATCCCTACACGGAGTTCGTGCATTGATACAGTTTCCATTCCTTCTACTAGGCGCCATTTCTAAACAATGGCATAATCCAGATTAGTTTATGAATCAAAATACATAATTCCATACTTGTATAATACTTAACATAAATTGAACTATTTATGGATATAATCCATAATCATAAAAAGAAATGTTTCCTTTGAGGAAGTATGTACTCATAAACCTTACATAATGGTTTGTAAAGAAAATGAGAATTATCCTAAGCATATCCCCCGGGAGTGTCATAACCAAGAGTGCAGCAAGGCCCGTTGTCGTGCACCAGTTCCCGTTTGAGTCTAGCTCAAAGCGGTGTTTTCGGGTTTTACCCCTAGGTACATCTGTGCCAGAGCCACCTCTACCTGCTCGTATCCAGACAGGGATGTATTGCTCGGAAAACTCACAACATCTCTACAATACTAAAATTCTAGGAAGTTCTTCTATACTAATCCTCAAAGTCTATCTTTGGGCTATGTGCTCTAATCAGAGTTTATCTAAATCTAGCTTCCAAGGTTAGTACTAAACTGCCTCTGATACCAACTGTAACGCCCCGACCCCAGCTACCCAGAGTCGGTGCATTACTTCGTAACATTGGCATGATCTCAAAAGATCAAGTCTCGAAAGACCGATTAGTTTAGTAGCCTTGGAAACACTAGATACATTCGTAAACGTTACATTACATCATAAAGTGAAAAACTACAATAACAAAGTCTCCATAGTCCACACCCATATCCTCTTCTGACTATCCCTGCAGGTCATTCATAAAATACTTCTTCACATCCTGGAAAATATTAAAACATTGAAAGGGGTGAGCTCAGATGCTCAGTAAGGATAAAAATAATGCGGAAGCTTTCATAAATAAACATTAACATTTAAGGCAATGTATAACTAAAACAAAAGCCTTTTTAAACATGAACTTCAACATAATATGGAAAAAGTAAAATGAGATAATGCCATTCACTTCTTCACATGGATATTCTACTGGTCGAATAATCACATGCAATAACAATAACCACTTTCATAATGAGGGAATGTATAATGCCGGACATTCTGAAACATTTTGTCAAGGCCTCGGCCAAGACATCTAAAATGATTAAGGCCTCGGCCAAAACCATAAATCAAATTGGGAAAGGGCCTCGGCCAATTCCACGTCTAGTTGTCTCATGAGACCTACCGATGCATCGAGGAGCTATAGCGGGCCCCACCCGTCACTTATTAAGTCCAATACATTCCTCATATGAATAGGTTTAAACATATCATAAACCATAACATAATCATATCACATAAAACATGCATAAAGGAAACATAACATTTCCACATTCCAATCACAAGATATCAATACAACACATTGATATAATAAAAACGCTTTCAAAACCATTTTCAATACCAAAATAAAAGTAAGTTAAAACTTTGTATTTATTTTTCATTAAAAAAAGTGATGGCTTGTAGAGGAAGCCGAAACTCAAATAATGGTCACGGCGGCAGAGAAGTCGTTGTCGCCGCATAAGTACGGAAAGAAAAACATTCCCTTTTGTCGTTTAGCAAAACGCTTCGTATAAAAAAGATTCCTTTTGAATAAACGTAAAAGTCAAAGGGGTTTATACATCGTATAAAAGAAGGTTGTGTATAAAACCAAATATGCCTCAATGAAAGGAGATTGAGACGAAGTCCTTAAAAAGATCCTTTCTAAAATAAAATAGCTCTATTATGTGTATTAACTATAGGTACACATAAAGAAAGTAAAAATACAAAATAGGATATAATAATATCATGACATAATTTGAAAGTAGGAGATTAACCCAAAGAATGGAAGTTGGGTTAAGAAGTTCCCTTACCTTGTGTCCGACTTGACTCAACCGTTCTTTAACCTCCTGAATAATAAACTAGAGTTAATATCTACCTTATTAAGAACCATTTTCAATTTCATTATCCTTTTTATATCACTTATTACAATGTTATGAACATTATGTAATTATTTAAGTTAATAACGGTCGTTTTGTCGATCTTTGGTACATGAGTCAACAATAAACTTCTTATAATTATAAGTTGTTCATGTGGTGAAATATCCATTATATCCAGAATTATATTAATGATGTAGATATCATATATATCATATATATACAGTATATACATTCATTTATAATATTACGTAACATTTAGAGGTAAGAAATGAAATGCACCGTTCATGGAGACGGTAAGCCGTACGTACGCATGAACGCTACTTTCATTTCAATTTCATATTTAATGGAATGAAATCATAATGATATAAATGTATAATATAATTCCAGTATAATATAGTGTATAATACCATTTACTCCATCCTTTATACATCCCACACATGGCATTAACGATTCAAATCACTTTGAGGGGGCGGTAGTCCGCACTTCCTAAAATGAAATTATCGCGTTTTACCCATAATGGAAATCATAAAGTATGCCATAAATGAGAAATACAGAAGCATAAGTAAAACAAAAACATATTATATATCATATATAAAAATAGTGACATCTTAATGGCCACCTTTGGAGGTGTTATATGAGTGTTGAACAATCATCGTTTCGTGAGGCAGAAATTCGCCATCCACAGAAACCATATGTTCTTTAACCATTAGATGTAGGTGTGTGTAAGTGTAGCTCGAATCCTTCTTATAACAACATCCTAGTATATTGAGGATACTGGTGTTGTTACAAAAGAAATGAATAAAAAGAGTTTAGGGGGTTGGAGAAGAAAAATAAAACAAAACAACATTATAAAAGACATTACCTCAAAATCGGGTAACTCTTTTTGATTTGAGCCAAAGGCTTCCTTGGGAAGAGTTCTGCCCAAAGTGAGGATTCTAGGAGTAAGGTAGGAATGTTGGGAGAGTATTTGGGCAGAGGTTGGCCGAGCCAAATGGCTTGATGGTGTGAATAAGGTGGAAGAGGTGGGGGCCTTTTATAAGTGGAGAGGAGGGGCACTTTTGGAAAGATTGAAATGTTACATTATTTCAAAATGCTTTTCGGATTCTAAAGGTCCCACACTTATATAATTCGAGGCTAAGGTGATAAGGTTTCGAAATCTCCTCATCCAATTGGCTTTGGACAAGTGTAAGCCTTGGATTTTACATTATCTATTCATTTTATTAAAATCGTTAAATAATGAGGTCATCGCTGCATCATAATGATGTCATAAATAATTTAATTTATTTAATGTCTAAAAATTATAAAAAAAATACTATGATGTAGGAAATCTTTTTAGCTTTCCAATGACTATTTATAATCAAAATTTGGACTTGTATAACCCCACTTAAAAATTGTTTTAGTAAAACAATTTATGTTAGTGTCATTTTCACTTTAACATTAAATAAAAAGTAATTTATGTTATTTCCCAACAAAAGTGGATCCATGGGGTACCCAAGTTAGGCCATGGCTTGTCTTGGTCGGCCATGACACAACCAATAAGGTTGGGACATGTGTCTAGGTCGTTTCATATTATTAAAGTATTATTTATACCTTAAACCACACTAATTACCACTAATCGCGATTAAAACTTAATAAGTTACTATTCACCAAAAAATTATTTTTATCCCATTGAACCACATTTTACTTCTTAATGACAACCATGTATGTCGGATTTTTGAAAATCAAATCACAGAAGTTGTAATATTTCATTTAAACGAAAAATCAGTTATTTAACTACCACTTAGTGGTTTCACTATTCATCAAAAATTGAAGTTTTTCAGAATAAGGCCAAAATTTCACCCTAAGCTATAATTGATATTCCGAATTCAAAAATGATGTCTATTTTACAAAATTCCAAACATATAAGTTGTATTAATTAATTTCATAATTAATTCCCGCTGTTACAACAAATAGCGTGTTTTTAAGAAACAATTTATATCAAAAGTTTGGCAATTGTTTATGTCCAATTTCAATGTTAAATTAATTCTAATGACCACCATTGGATAAAATGGTAAAAATATTTTCTAATTATACCTTAAAACCACTAAATAGTATAATTTATCTGTATAAATTATTTTGATTAAAAAAGTTGTTTTTATGTATTTTTCACTATTCATAAAAAATTAGAAGTTCTCAGAAAAATACCAAAAATTCAACATAGGCTAATTTCGATATTACGAATACAAAAATGAAGTCCATTTTGAAATATAAAATTTCTATAATTTTAAAAAGTGGTTATTACTATTCATAACGGCTATTTTGATTAGTTGCGGTGTGTTAGAACTCGAACTTGCGTACAATGCAAGCTATTGCATTATTGAATGAGAAGCGTATCGTGGAAGCTCGGGGTGTTACACGTGTGGTCAATTGAGAATATTAAGAGAGGTCTTAAAAACAAAACAACTGAGGCCACTCAAAACATTGAAGGATATCTTGGGCCTACCCACTTGAGGGATGGATTCACTATCCAATTTCCTATCGTATTTAGAAATTTTGAGTACCATTTTTTATTAAACATTTTTATCTTAGCCTGCCTTATATATACATATATACATTTCCACTAGAGTTTCTATGAAAACATTTTTAATACATTTAATATATTTATATATCATGATAAAAAAATACATATCATCACCCTTAATTATATATATATATATGATAATATTCATTGGTATTTACATGCTTTACATGGTACACAATATCATGATACAACCCTTTAATAATTACATGAATGATTAATCAATATCCACACACTTAAAATTTCATCATTTTACCTCGAAAATCCATTTTGTAATGTTTATTTATTTTATCATGCATATATAAATGAAAAAATATCATCAATGTATTACCATAATATTTATTTCTATATGACATGCACACGATAAAGTTATGAAATCCTTAATTTATAAATCTACATTTGAATTAATACTTGATTAATAATTTATGTAAAAAAATTATATATTTGAACATCAGGGAAGTGTGTACATATATATATTATTCACATGATTTTATATGAGATTTACCTTCCAAAATAAATTTGAATTATACAAATAAAATACTAAATTTAAATTTATTAAACTGCTCTAAATATTTTTGAACGGTTTACTAATTCTTTTGAAAATATTTCCAAAATGGAAAACATATTGATTTTTATTTAAGAAAACCATTAAAAACATCTATAGAAATAATTTTCCCATACCGAAAACAAAAAAATATAAAACATACTATTTAACATAATCATGCTTCTGTGAAATAAAATAAAAAGAAGAATAATTATCTGTTTCTTTGAGGATTTAAAGGTATAGAAAATCTCCCGTACACACAAACCCATAAAATTAAAATCATGAAAAACTAATTGTATTTAAAATAAATCAAATAAAAATAGTAATAGTCCGTTAAAAAATAATAATTGAATTGTAATGAAATTATAAGTAAACCCATTACACCAAACCAAATTTGAACATAATTTTTATAAAATAAACACAAACATGAATGATTTAGTTAAATAAATCCTGTATATGGTTTTTGTAGAAAATTTCTTTCTCTTATTGTTGGCATAAGATGAACTCCCATACTCCCATCTCTCCAAACATCAAACAAAAATTTACTTCTCTTTAAGGGAACTCATAAGAAACATAAAAAGCATTACTTCCCTTGCCTTTATAGACAGTGCAACAAAAGGCAGACAAATTCACTTATTTATCATCAGTTTTACTATTTAGTACATATATAAATTTATATATTTATGTTTTATTTGAAGATATATGGTTTGGATTGCAGTATAAGCGGAGATTAGAAATCTATATTTAAACATTAAATTTGAGTGGAATACGTCAAGAATGAATCAAGATTGGATCTGAATAGGTAGTGAAAACAACTTCATAAGAGAGAGAAATATAGAAAAAGAAAAATAGGTAACTAAAAAATAATCTCTACAGACTTATTGATGTTTGGAAACATTGACATCCGAATATAAAAATTAAGTGTATGCGATGATAATAAATAAATTAAATTTGTCTACTAGTTGATCTCTAATCTTCGCAGAGATATGAATACGACTAATAGCAAATCAACACCCTCAGACAAGGATTAAAATAAATTTTACTAGAGACATATTGTTTGAAATCTATGACCTATATTGACAATAAATCAAATAAAGATATGGACAACAGACGTCGAGTGGATGTAATTGAAAAACTAGGTTGAAGTTATGCAGATCTCAATAAGATTTAGATATACACAAATTGAAAAAAATAAAACCTACTTGCATATCCAGATGATATCTCATAGATCTTCCAGACTGAACATATCTTTCTCCAAACCTCAACCACACGACTCATATCTGATGAGCGGTGGCCTTCAGACTCAAAACTATTTCCTACATGCTCAAACTGAATGATTATAACCCTCATCGGATTCAATATCCCTTTTCTCGAGCTCTCTTGGATCAAATACTCCTACACAAAATGGAGTTTATCTCCAAAATCCAAACTCAAACTCTTCTTCTTGATGATATCTATGTTGATCTCTCTTGGTTAAACCCTCAAACAATTCTTGGGGACCTCTTCATGTTGATCTTGAGACCTGTGGCTCCGTATTGTCTCGCGCAGGGACTCGCCCACAACCCTACTCCGGTCTCTCAAAAATCTAAACACAGTTATTCATTTCTTTTTTTTTAATTTTATTTATATCCAATTTTATCGTTTATATATACACAAACTAGTTTTCTAATATCATAAATCATAATTATAATTTCATAAAATTATTTTAACAATTTCAATTTGTAATATTAATTTGTTTAGAAATTTGAATATTATTACAAAATTAATAATAATTCTTATATCAAATTTGTCATTCATTTAAGATTGTATATAAAATTTTAATAATTCTAATTATTTTTTTAATTTAAAAACTTATTTTCATATAAAATCATAATGAACTTAAAATATATAAATTTTATATGTCAAAATAATAATCATATTCAAAGAATTAAATCCTCTGAAGAACCTTAAAAATAATTTTTGTTATTTAACATCCTAAATAAAGTTAATGATGTATTTCATTAAAAATTAATTTTCTTCTCAAATATTTACAAATATTCTAGTTGATTGAAAACATTAATTTTTATATAATAAAATATTACTTTTAAATATTTCTATTTACTAAGACAGATGTTCTATAAACAAAATATTATTTCTATGTTAATAATTTAATAATATATGAAACTTAACATATCATGGTTGTTAAATTGTCGAATATTTTAATTAACTAATAAAATATTATCATTATAACTTTTTCATTAATTATTTATTTTATTAATTAGTAAATTTTAATATTTATTTAAATATTTTGTTTTACATTGAATAAATGTTATGTTAAAAAAACTAAATGACAAATTAAATAATTCTTTTTAGTAGAAATTAGGATGTTACATATGATCATTTTATATATAATTTAATGGTTGTTGGGATCAACACCATCCTTTAATAGATTTTTCTCACAGCAATAACATTCACCCAAGCATTCAAATTGCTCCTTTTGAATCTATTTATAGAAAGAAGTGTAAGAATCCAACATAATGGAATGAAGATGAAGAAATAATTTTTTTGGGAAACTGTAAAGATTATGAGATGAAATAAAAGGGTAGATCCATTAAAAACACACAAATACAATATAAAGTTAACAAAAATGTTATGCTTCTAATCAACCATATGATCAATAATTTGAAGTTAGTGAGAAAGTATTTCTATGAATTTCTCTATGGAAGAAAGAAGGGAAAACTCACCCATACGTATATCAGTCCCTTTGAAATACATGATCATATTGGGACAATAGCTTATCATTTGTCACTTCTGTTGAACCTCTGTCTAGTAAAGAATGTGTTCCTTGTTCCTCACTCTAGGAAGTATATACTCGATCTTTCCCATGTATTAAAATCAAAAGTTGTACCACTAGAGAATTATATTTCTAATAAGGAATAATAATTTAGGGACATGTATCATATTTTGAAATTTATATCAAATAAGAAAACTCAGCTGGTCATTTTTTTTGTGGAAAAACCACCATCTTGATGAAGTTAAATGGGAACTATATCATGTAATGAGGTAGAAGTATACTTAGATGTCAGTACCAACGTGATGATTTTAAATTGTGAAATAAATATAAAGGTTGGTAGAAATTAAAAACCTAGTATTTATTGAAATTTATATTTTTTCAAATAAATTTTACATTTTTTATATTTTTCATAAAATGAAACTCTAAGTTTTTTTTTGCATTATACGCAACATTGATTATTAACAGAAAACAACATTCTAATAAAATGATATTATTTAATATAATTTTAAATAAAAAACCACTAGAATAGAGGGTATGAATATTATTAACTAAATTATAAAAATATATTATCTAAAAATTTATATAAATTGAATTATTTGGTGAGTAATTAATTAGAAATTAAAATAAGACTATTGGAAAATAAAGCAAATCTTTTTATAAAAAATTATTTTTCAATAGGGAAACATGTTTTACATTAATAAAAAAAACACTTTTAGTGAATTATTTTGATGAAACTTATATATTTTATATTTAATAAAATATTTAATATTCATATTATGTTTTTTAGAATTTTTTTAAGAATAAATCCAATTTTACCCTTATGAATAATATTATTCTAAAATATAGTTTATCACATTTTGAACAGTTATTTTAAAAATAATTTTATCTAAATTAATAAAATGTATTTGATAACATTATATTATTTTTTTATCATCATTGTAAAACTATCTTTGGATTAATTTATGATAATTTTATAAAACTATAATTTTTTTGATGAATAAAAAAATACTAGATTTTATTAGGACTTTTCATTTTTTTAAATAATTTAAATACATAAAAATTGTTATAATAAGGTTATAAAGGTAAATTTATTCCATTATATATCTATTAATACAATTTATTTTATTGTAATGAATTTCATTTTGAAGTGTGATATAAAAACATGTCAAACTTTTGAACATTTCCCTTCGAAAAATTGCTTTCTCATCAAATCTAATGGATATATTTTAAATTAATTTATGAAACATTAGTGAATGTTACTAGAAAAAATGTATTCCATATTCAAAATAATAATAATTCATATTATCTAATAATTTCATCATAATATTTGAACATAATTAATAGTAAAAATAGTAAAAATTATTTTCCATAATTCATTTAATAATGGGTTTACAGGGGGGTTAAACTAAAAAGTGAAGGGACACAAAATGACCAAAAAATTGTGAAAACAAAATATTATAGCTATATTTAGACATTATATATTCTATTTTTTTATAATGGTGCATTTTGGAGCCTATTAGAATGTGAAAAAGTTGGTACACCTTTTTCTTTTAAAATATTATAAGTGTGCCAGTCACCCCACATAAAAAATACACCCATATTCCATCCTCTTAATAGTTCCAAAACGAACTAAATCAGACAATAAATGACCAAATAAGTTTTTTAATTACCTCATATCACCAAAAAAATCCTTATTTTTGTTATAAATCCAACCATGGAAGCCTTTTGTGCAAACTAAAAGAAGTTTTCCAAAGAAGAGGTAATGTCTATAACCGAGCATTTTATTTTAATTCTTCCTCATAATCATTGAATTATTATTTTTGATATAATAACTTCAATATCTCCCATATACTGATATTTTATTGTTCAAATAGAATAACCTAAATTATTCAAATCTACCATCAAATTTTTACAAAATCATCATTCATGTGTATAGCAGAGTACCGCCTTGCAGACCAATGTTTTTTTCCATCACCACATATCATGGATGGATATAATGTGGAATATATTGTTTATATATGATATATATAATGTCATTATGCTTCTGTAATCATGATACTAAATGTTTATTCTTATATTACATTCCATGGGAATATGATAATGTCATTCGTGTGTACGATAGACTCTCTCATTATGAACCGATGTGATTTGTCTATAATTTACATAGAAGATAATAAGGTTTGTTTTAATGATTTTTTTTATAGAAGACATAAAAATTATTTTTATGGGTGATATATTATTTTTATTTATTTATTTTTTTCCATCAATAAAATTTAATCATCATTAATGTTTTGTATGGCATACCGTCTCTATGAACGATGTATTTTATCTATCTATAAATATCATGGATAAAAATTAACACATATATATTGAATATATATTATATTTATATCACTTTTAATATTATAGATATTTTGGAATAATGATCAAATTATGAGGGCCAAAAATAACCAATCAAAATATACATGAAAAAGTAGTTATTTCCCAAAAAATGACATTAACATGGATTTTTTAATAAATAAATAAATATATATGTATGGTTATGTAATAGAAGTATAAGAAACTTATATTTATTACACATGAGGTTCTAACATGTATGAAGGAAGTCAAGATCTATGGTAAGGGATTTTGTCTCACTTTTATTTTATATGATAGAGTTGGCATAATCCCAAAATGTTTCTTTTATGTGGTGTATTTACTTCCCATGGATTTATTTTATAATGATTCTCCATAAAATTTGTTATATTTAAATATCCTTTTTAGGATCTCTCTTTCATGTGGTTTACGATACAAATTTCACCAAAATGGTAAGGGTTTTACGATTCAATATTAGAGTTTATCTGGATTGTTTATGTTTATACTTCCAATGATGAAATATTATGATCCATATATCGATAAAATCATGGAATTTATTGTTTAATTTTTATTTCATGAGAATATTTATTTTGAATTAATTTTTCACTTTTTATGTACTCAATATTTAAATATAATGTTTCTTAATGAAAACAAACATTATTTCTCTCTTCAATGGAAAATCCATTTCCTTCCAAAATCATGTTTTCTATTTTTTTTTCAAAATTCATTTAAGTATTCCAAATTAATTATTAAATAAATTTTTACCCATGTTTTATCTTATAAATTTATTTAAATGAATCTTAATTTTATTCCAAATAAATCCCATCTATATTTTTATCAAAAATGTGAAAGGATTCATTGAATTAATGTATATGGAATGAGATATATTTTTTTTCCACTATTACCAAATAATTTTTTAAAATCTCACTTTTATGTTTAGAATAATATATTCATAAAAAAAATTTCCAGTTTTTTTATGATTTTCATGATTCAAAAATTTACTTTGAAAATGGAAAGGAGTTTTTCCTCAGGAAATGAATTAAATAGTTTTTCTGAAATACTCTATAATTTTTTATGTTTATTTTTGAAGAAAAGGATTTTGAAATCCTTTTATGTTTTAAAAAATATTTTTCAAAGTGGAAAGGGTATATTCCTCAAGAAATGTTCCATGTGAGATTTCAAAAACATTTTCCATCTAAGATTAAATCCTTTGATGTTACATATGATTTTTTTGGGATGATATTTAATGATACTATCCTCATTATTTCTATTGATGGTTAATGTTTATATCAATGAAATTTTATGAAACACATTTATTTTTCATGGGTTATACTATAGTAAATCCATGAAATTTTTGTGAAACCCATTTTATTTAAACAAGTTATGATGTGATGATATGATGAATGTTTTATAATATTTGGGAATATATATTTATGGTTTTCATTATGATATGGGTGGTACCTATATCTCCCTCTAATAAATTTTGTAAAGATTTATATCTCATAAGATAACAATGGGAAACTAGTCGATAAGCTTGATCCACTATAGGAAATATTTGTGTCTTGATCCACTATTGGAAATAAGTGTATCTATATCCATAATGGGAAACATGTGATATGTCCTGATCCACTATATTGATGGTATTGGTAGTGAAACTTTAAATATGAATTGGTTTTTTTATATTTATAATGGTTCCACACTTTTATGCAGTGATCTTAAGGTTAATAAACTATTTATGATATTTTCTCACTCTTGCTGGACATGTTTTCTAAAATGATGATGTTTTATGCCATTAATCATTTCTATGATCTATCTAATAATGATTATGAAACTCAAAATTTATTTCCATGACCACATACCCTTATAATTATTTTATGATTTCAAATAACCATTGATTGATATCTCTTCTATTTACCCTTACAGAGCATCTGATCTCATTCTTTATTATGTTTTATTCCCTAAGTTATGAATAACGGTTTAGGTATGGTATTCCTTATATGAGTAATATATGAGAAGATATTTGTGGGAGATGTTTAAGATATTTCATGAAATAATAAGATTATGTTTCTATTGTCCAATGAAACTAAAATATTATTGTCCTAAAACATGTACATATGAAATGTATTGAATATTTATATAAAAAGATGTGAAATTTATATATAAATGTCTTGGTCCCTATATGAAAGTTAACGTTTTCCCTCATGATAGGGGGTGAATTATTTTCTAATACAAAATTTGGTATTCAAAAGTTATTAGCCATGAAAAACATTGTGTATCCAAAAAAACGATGAAAATAAATGATTTTTGAGATTAAAACTTGTCTTTTGAATACCCCAAATGCATTGGATATGTTTCAAAATTTAATGGTGATTAATTATGATTTGTTTTTTTTAGTTTTTTTAAATAAATCCCACAAAATTTTAAAAAATAGTATCGGATGAAAAATGCCGTAAAAAAATAAGGGAGGAGGTGAGAATGAGAGATGGAGAAGAGAGAGATATATAAATAGATGAGGATAGAGAGTGTGTGGAGAAGTATGAATTTAGTGAGTTGGATTTAAAGGTAAAGAGGCTCCACTGTTTTTGATTTGGTGGGTCTTCGTCTCCATAAAATGGTGGGTCCACTCTAGCAGTTGGAGATTTGGTATAATTAAATGCTATTTCTGAGATGTGCATCCTCCTTTTGTGATTATTTAACTGATATCCATTAATCATGAATTTTCATTTTTGATTAGGGTTTGACACTTACAATTCACCAAATGGGTAAACATTAGTAATAATAAAAGGACCTTACCTATAAGAATTAAGAATACCTAGGTGAAGAGGAAATATAGAATTAAAGAGCATTACTTTTTAACATTCATGAAGTATCTTTTAGAAGATGTGTTTTTCATGGAGTGCCTTATATTTTTTATAGATATTAGAATTAACATAAAAAGCAAGGCTAATATCATATAATTCATTCAACAATAAAAATATCTATTCACCATATTTTTCACAATAAAAAATACATGTTTTCATATACCAAACTAAATTATCTTCCATTTCAACTGACTTATTACATGTTTGAAAATAAACTATACTAAAATGGGATATCTTAATTGGTGTTTTATAGGTAGTTCGATTAACCAAAAGTGCTTCACCAAGTCTTTTAAAGCAGTTTTTTATTGGCTGCATAACAATTATTTCAAGCATTCTTTTCACTTACTAATGAATATAATGTTATAAATCCATGTAATATGTGGGTTTTGAGAAACTAACTAATTGTATGTATATCATCCTTTCAAGAGGTTTTGGCCTTAACACCCCAAGAAACACAATATGCCATAATAATAATGTTTGAGAATCTAATGGAAGGGGGAGAAGGGTCCCATGGAATATAATCTTGAAATATATAAGATCATTAAGAATATTAAGGGATTTTAAGTAATTTCATTTATTTGTGAAATTATATTAAAATTTTGTAAGCATGACATGATTTACATAAACTATGGGATTATTCTAGGAATTAGGGATCGAAGAATATAGAGTCAATGACGATTGGGGGGGGGGGTCCTTTGTGGTTGAAGGTGGCCACCATAGGGTATTTAGTGGATGAATCCCAAGATAGTGGAATGTTCATTTTTATAAACACATCTCTTAACCATCATTCCAAATATGGGTTTTCAATGTATTTTATATTCTAAATTTTATTATTTTAGATCCCTTTTAGGTTCAATTTTTCTTCTTTTGAACATTTATCTAAAAAAACCAAAAACCAAGTAATTTACAATTAGTTAATACTGTAAAAACATTGGAGTGAGATATGAGAGGTGTTCGGTGGAAAGATCCGGATAAATGATTTTATAATGATATGAATTAAAAAGTATACCTAAGTGATCTTCTACAAGTTATTATTTTTAGGATCCATCATTTTTCTCATGATCAAAATCTCGGAGCATTAGTATCCACCTTATTAGACTCATTTTGAATTCTATTTTCTTGAGTAATAACATTAAAAATTAATGGCCTATAAAGATGTTGTTAGTTGGAACTTAAGAGGTAGGTCAAAAATTTATCCAAGGAAAATATCATAGTTTAAAGTTTTTTTATTAGTAATATAATTATTTTGATTTTTATCCATGGTTTTGGAGGAATAATAGATGACATGAGGAATTGTTTATCTTATTATACCAAGTATGACCCTAATGACCCTATAAAAATCATTAAACATCAATTAAAAAGGTATTTACCCATATAGGGTTTTTATTAATCGGGAATAGGCATTCAAAACTTTTTGTTCAATAATTTTTCTAGTATAAGAATCATTGCAATGGAATATAATATTATTCTAGAGTAGCTGAGTGAGTAGGAGGGAAATCATGCTAAATGTTTTTGATGAATTGCCGATAAAAACTAACTTGTTCAAGGAATAAGAAAATTTATTGAATTGATGTTGGTTCAAGAAGTTATTGGAATACCTCATGTTTGGATGGTTCAAACAATATACCTTGATGAGGGATAATGTGTCTTAGAATAATTAAAATTATAACCATGAAGTATATTTTTTCAAAATGCAACATACAGTTATATTAGACTCACTTTTTTAGGATTAGAGAGTGTAAATAAAATAGGATTAAAATTACTCACCATAAATGAAAAATTCGTCCCTAAATACCTCTATCAAATTATAAATGAATTCAAAAAATATACTCATCATACACCTCTGGAATATCTTATGAGCATTTAATAGCTAAAAACATAATTTCTATATATGATTAAGTTCAAAAGGGGAAAGAGAATGTTTTATTTTATTGGATCTGAGGTATGATTAATATTTTAAAGTAGTTAGTTTATCCTTCAAGAAATTAATAATGTGACTTTCTGGCTAATATTTCTAGTTTTTTATCACAAAATATATGCGAGAATTGTTTTTTGTTTCAGAATTCATGTTCTGAAAATTTATGCACACACACAATTTTTTTCACTTTATTTGTGATCATTAATCCATGAAAATTTCTGAAAATAGTTAACCGACCCTTCATAGGCACCATTTGAATTAAAATAACCCATTCACTATTGGAAATTTGGTAGATAATACCATATTGAAAAAGATTCACAGTATCTTCCTAAAATATATCAAGTATGATTCCAATGAGTCTTATTTGAGGTTACATATTTTATTGGGGAATTGTTAGAGATTTATTTGATTCATGAAAAAAGAAATGTTGAAGTCCAACACATCAACTAGGGTATAATCTAAGGCTATTTTTCTCTAACCCCTAAAATAGTTTGGAATCCTCAGTTTCATTAAGTGTCGTAGAGATAAGGATAGATTAAGAGTGATCATGAAAAATAATGATTACTTTATTTGTATAGAAAGTGGGTTTAGATTGGTTCAACCTTTATATTTGAGTTAGAAAACATAGGAATAGAGGTAGGTAATTGTTTTTGTTCGATTTATTTTCCTTATTACTATCCAAGGTGAATCAGTAGAGATATGAGGTGAGATAGAATTATATAGAGTTTTTAATATTTTTTATATCAATGGAGTTAATTAATGAAAGGGGAAAATTAATTTTTCTTTTTATTACTTGGTTAATAATGATAGAAATTTCATAAAATACTATTTCATTAGAACTTAAATAAAATAACATAATAGGGTTAGATCCACTACCCACGGTGTTTTCAAAAGTATTGATATAGAATATAGAGTGATCCTATAATTGGTATCGCATGGCTAGGAAA
The DNA here is from genome assembly GCA_963277665.1 of Viscum album. NCBI lineage: Eukaryota > Viridiplantae > Streptophyta > Magnoliopsida > Santalales > Viscaceae > Viscum > Viscum album. The sequence continues at coordinate 946,452,582 of OY728129.1, forward strand.
ATATTGAACTTGACTATTTGGTCACCAAATTACATGGATAATATGCCTGCATGTATATCAATTTTAGTTCTAACTATCATGATGAATGATATTCTATTAATTAGGGTATATTTAGAAGAATGCATCTCACATTCCATGTCAAGGACATAGAATTAGTTGGGAATAAAAGATCACTGACCCAAAAAATGATATCCTTGATTATTACCTTAGAAATGGTATGCTTCACTTTGACAATTAGATAACTATTATTATTGGGAACATGGACCCTTGAACAAGGTTGGGAAAGATGGATTCTGGAAATAAATTTATTAATTCTCCCATGTAAATAAATGTTTCATCAAAGATGGAACCCCCTGTTTGTCATGGGACCATAAAGTTCCCTCAATCATTGAACTTCACGAGAAATAAATTTTAGGTTCAAACAATTTGAAGGATCTTATGTTTTCTCTTATGGATGTAAAATTATATTAGAGACCTATAATACGTGTGATTTTTTTGATGGAATACAAAAGGGTAATGTTAACTTTAACAATTCTGAACACATCAATAATTTACAGACTAGATTGAAAGTTCTTATTAAGATTTGAGATGTTTTGAGGAAAATGAATTGGGTTCTGTAGAGGGATGGAAGGAGGTGTGAGAGTGGATTTAGGCAATTTGTCTATCCATTTTTTTTATTTTTTCCACTCAATAGTTCAATAGGATTTATAGGATTAATCCTTAGGAAACATAATTTTATTTCTATATCAAATTATAATTTCTCTTACAATACCATTGGGGTTGGGAAATGGTTGAGCTAGAAATTAGGAAGAATTGTATTGTAGCTACTAGATTATGTGAGATGAAAGTTTTCCAATTTTATTTTCAATGTTATGAGGCTCGAACATGTGAAGAAGTGATATGTCACACATTGAAATTTCAATTATTTGGGTTCTTGGGAAATAAATTGTATTGGTTTGGGAATTTTTAAGGACAACTAGGATAGTTGAAACTAGGAGGAGAAGATCTGAGAACCAACCCGAGTTAACCCCAAGCTGGTCACCCAAGCTGTCCCACTACAAGTCCCAAGAGGTGTTACTAATCCCCATAGGTTTGAAACAAGTTCCATACATCAAGAATAAATCAATTTGGGAATTATTAATCCCATGAAAAATATAAAATGAAATAAAATAAAGTAAAACTGAACTGAGAGAGGAATGTAAATAAAACCGATCATTCCTCTATGTGACCTCGGGTGTCAACTCCACCCATATAATGAAACTCACACTATAATCTAACCATAGTTGGGTAGAACCTAAATTGAAAATTGATAAAGAATATAGGTGTGAACAATAAAATTCATCGTAAAGAAGATAAAAGAGAATAAATTACTAATGAAATACCTTTAAAAAGAAATCTAATCATGCTATTTTGAAAATAACACATTAAAAATAGGGTTTTCTTCTCATTATAAAAAACACAATAGAAATAACCATTTTTGAAAACCTTATTTCTATTATATTAAAAATAACAGATTTCGATGCATGAAACGCCTTTCATAAAATTCCTTATAAAATTTAATTTATAGTAAAATAGGTGTCACAACATGAGAACATAAATACAAATTGAATTATATAAATAGTACCATGGAAAATTTGAGAAAGATAGAAAAAGAGTCACGATATATACCTAATCAGTTAGGTCAAATGGTCTCTAATATACTCTTACCTTAGTGATCAAACCACATAATCTGTTCTCATGCATGTGCCACTTGAGAGATCAAAACTAATGTTCTAGAGATCCCCAAGGAACCATCATAATGTTTTGTTAGTGTTGTAGTAGAATGATGTTGGGGAGTCCCGATCTATGACTTGGTGACTCAACTATTATACTAGTCCTTAGAAACCTTCCTAGGCACCCTGGGTTCCCAAGTGCTCTAATTTATTTCACAAGACACCTCACCCCTTTTTTTCTCAAGTAAACACATGTCGACAAACCATTTTTAAAAATTTCGAGCGTAATTAGTAAATTAAAACAATTTTTCAAACAAAAACATTCTTAAAAATAACCATTTACAAAAATAAATTTAAAAACTAGTTTTGGGAATCTGAAATATTAAATATTTTGAAAAAACATTAAAACATATTTAAATAGAGAATTTAAATGTCAAAAACATATAGGTTACATGAAAAATGGGAGAAATCCATTACCATGAACCAAGACCATTTTGCAGTGCATATACATACTATTTTGTATATAAAACACAATTTTAATAAAATCATGAAATTATGAAATTCAAATTAAAGGCCCAGACATAGGGAGCCTACCACAACACACACTTCTTCTGATGATGGTCACCTGACACTTACACACATATAAAACTTCATACATACTTATATATATATCCTTTGTCATAATTTACATATTACCCTTTCAATTAGGGAATATTTTCAAAGAATATATATATATATACACTATGTATGAGTGTGATTAACTATGAATACACATAAAAATTTCCTTCAACAATAACGACCCAAAGTTATCCCAATGAGGTTCACAGTATAATAAAAAAAATTACACTTCCAAAAAATTAAAAAATACATAATTAAAATTATAATAAACAATTAAAATAGAATTAAACTACTAGGAACCCATTTAGAAACCAACAACTTCATCAATCGTAACTAATATCAGCCTTAATCGGGCCCATGATCCCTAGGAACCAAGAACCAACAAACATATAACCCAAAATTGGGTTAGTTCTTAGGTGGGTCACATGGACCATAATGGGAGGGGGGGGGGGTGAAAACCAAGAAATAAAAGGAGGAAGAATAGTAGGATTAGAGGATAAAAAACATACCTATGAAGATAACAAACAAATATGTTTAATAAATCATGTAAGGAGAAGTGCTGTGAGGAGGCATGCCATGCATGTGGGGAGCACCTTTGGCCTAGGGTGTCATAAACCAGGGGGCATCGAGTATGGAGAAGGGTGGGGGAGAAGACCCATTTAAGGGTTTAATAACATATAATAATAATAATATAATAATGATAACAATAACTAACAAGAAATAGTGATAGCAATAGTTTTATTTTAGAAAAACTGGAAGCTCGCACGGTCAGACAGACCATGCACCAACTGTGTGTGGACTATTTCTAAGAGGAAAAGTGGTCATTCATTTTACATGGATGAGTGCACACAGAATCACATAGTTGTGTTTCTTATATAGTACCACTGCCTAGGCTACATAGTTTTCACTAGGATGACACATTGTTTCTTCTAAATGTGAACCTATCATGAACCTTAATCTATCCACCCAAACCATTATTTTACATGTAAAACACATAATAATCCATAAAACAACCAAATGACCATAAGAAAATAAAATAAATGAGATATTATTGGTCAGCTGTGATAATTCTCCCCACAATTAAAAGTTTTTCCTTAAGAAATTCCACAAAGACATGATTAATCAAGAGACGAACATGCCAATTCCACAAAGTGAAATATCATCCATCGAATTTTTGAGAACTAAAAATTATCTTTACATCCAAAATGTGAAACTCCAAGATGCCAAGAAGTTGGTAAGACTATACCAATAGAATAATCTCAACAACATTAGAAGTAGCTGATGAGACCAAAGGACACAAATCAATAAATGAAAGGACCAAGATAAGAAAATCTCTTTTACAAAAAAACACACAACATGGATCACCCTTACCTAAAAAATATAAATCAAAATAGGACCTCATAGTGGTTTTCTTATTCACCATGAGAATCCATTACACATACCACTATCCAGGACAACCAACTACCTTGACTGGGGATAGGTGGGGTTAAAACCAAGAACATAGGTGAAAACATTAAAATTCACATTGTGTAAACCATGAACTAGTAAACTAGGTTCACCAAAAGATTTTTATAAGAGTGGTCTCCCAAAAATATAGGTTTCTGGAAAAACCTTAATTTCCAAATACAAAACAACTTAATAAAATAGAAAAAACATCTAACATTAGTGTGACCTCTTGAGGTCTCGCATGACAACCATCTATATTAAGAGAAGACATAAAAAACCATATTGTGTCTCCTTACCATTGTGAAACTAACTATTTAGGTGATTGAACTAAGAATAACACTCAAGGGACTACATTCCACCCAAAAATATCCCAACCTAGGAAACATAAACTACGATCCAAACTTGATCATGATATATAATTCCGTGAAGTAGAGAATCATGAATCATGAATCAATTGAAACAAAAGCCATCCCAAAAGATGGATAACTATTCAAGAGTTAACATCTCTAAGGAACTACCTAATAAATATCAATAAAACTGGCCCACCAAGATATCCCCATTGTATGTTTCAAAAATGGAAGTCCACAACAAGGAAAGTCATAAATAGTGTCCAATCCGATGTTGAAGAGAACAGGTTGGGTGAATATACACCACACCCAAAAACCCATTAATTTCATAAATAGGTTTAATATAAGAAATTTATATAGAGCCTTAATTTATTGAAGCATCAACTATGTTACAATCAAGAGTTATTAATCCCTGATTGAAAGTTTATTTTTCAGTATCCCAACTTGCAAAACCCCAATTAGTTGACCCAAGAAGATACACAAAATTCAAAATCTAATCACAATCCAATAGTGAAAAGGTACTCTCTTATTTTTCAACCAATTAAGGTATAAGATCACCCAAGAATTCTTGGTTGTGGTCCAATTTTGGGAAAGGATCCAGATCAACCACTCGATTTAGAGTCATGGTGGGGTTGTCAATGGTAATTCCCATAGAATCACATATTCAAAATTTACTCTAACTCTCCAACCAAATCAATTTTGAAAAGTAAAAACTACTAAATGATGACCAACACTAATTTCCAAAACTGATATTTACATAGAAAAACATAGAAGGAACCTTAGATACCAACCATCAACTATTTTTGTACGAAGACACTTTAGGGGAATACTCTAATACCCTGAAACACAAAACCAATCCAAAACAATACACAAGTAAAATATTCACATATCCATCATAAATTAACAAGCCAAACTAAATAAACATTTCAATCACACCCCCAAAAAATAAACTTTAAATACAAAAAATGTAAAATACAAACACAAAACATTGAATTACAACACTCACACTTTTTAAAACATTAATAACCTCCATTTTGAAAACCATTTTTAGAAAAAATAACAAGCCTTTGAAAACTAACACCTACCATTGGTATTCCATGAAGCCATACACACACACACACTGAAACACACATATACATCCCTACCAACTAAAAAACACCACAAAATATACCACAAACTATCCAATTGTCACATGGGTACATCCATGAGGTCATTCATTGGAATAGAAATGAACAAATGAAAAAATATATTTTCAAACTACACTTTAAAACATGACCAATCAATCTTCAAAACCACTCATTATCATTTTCAAACACAAAATTCGCAATTCATATGAAACATAGATACCAATTAGTAAAAAACTTTCCAAATCCCTCAAAAAATTTTCCATATTGATTAAATTTTAAAAAACATTATATCACAAAAAACCATATAATTTTCAAACAACCCAAGGTTTTCATTTTGGAAAAAACAATTTGATAAACTAGAATCTAATTTTAAAATCCAAAAGCAGCAACCCAAAATAAACTCAAACAAATAATAAAATCCTATTAATTAAACTGAATACATGATAAAAAATCCCAAAATATCAAAGAAAAATAAGTACACATGGATTGGATATATGTTTTATAAAGGAGTGTGCTAAATGGATGGGAATAGTAAAGGTCATCAGAGGTAGTTGTATGGTCTAGGAATGGTTTACTAGAGAATGAAAAAAACCACGAAACCTCTGCATCCCTCCCATAATAACTACCAAATCTTAAAACCAATAATAAATTATCAAAACAAAAACCATGGACCTCAAAAAATTGATATCCATTTTCAAATTTGTGGAAAACCACCCCGAATAACCATGTATATTCAATCATCCTTCTAAAAATGTGGCGATCAAGCACCAAACCACAAATTAATGCTTGAATTCCAAAAAACCTAGCTAAAAAATAAGAAAAATAAAAAACTAACTAAGTCTTGTTTCTATTATACTATTTTCTATCGAACTATCTTGGGTTATCCCCAAACCGATCACCTTAGGTGGCCTACAAAAAAGACTAAAATTCATCCCCCTCGGGCTGGAAACTAGTACTGGGAATTTATCATAACTCAAATTGGGAAAGATTAATCGCGTGAACAATAGAAATTTAAATAAATAAGTAAAAAATAAATAAAACTAAAATTTAAGTTGAAAATAAATAAAACCTAACAAACCTCTATGTGAACACGTAGGTCACCTCTAACCAATAAACGATACTTGATCCATGATAAAACTGGAGTTGGGTAGAACCAGAACCAAAAAATGAAAAATAATATAGGTGTGATCATTAAAATGACTAGTAAATAACAAAAATAGAAATAATTCCCTATGACTGAAATTTAAAAAGAAATCAAACCATTCCAATTTAAAATAAAACAGATAAAAATAGGGTTTTACACTCTTTAAGAAATTCAATTAACATGATATGATTTTTTTGGAAAATGGAAATCTATTATATTTAAAAGGTTCATTTAAAATCAAGAAATTAATTTATAAAAATTTCTTATAAATGGTAGTTAACACTAATATAGGTGTCAAAACATTTGAACATAACTATAAATATAATTTTAAAAGTTGTACTATAGAAAATAGAAGGAATAGAGACAAAGCATCATAAGAAACTAATAAGCACCCATATCAAATAGGCCCTAAGATCCTTATACATCAGTAATCGAACCAAATAATTTATTATCAAGCACAAGAAATTATAGAGTTCAACTCCAATGTTATAACAGTCCCAAAAGAAACATCATAATGTTCTATTAGTATTATAGCATAATCCTACAGGGGAGCCAGGTTTAGTGCCCTACTATGACAACCCACATGATATTACTTAGTAATCCAAATTCGTACCCAAGGTTACCAATTGATCTAATTTATTTAAGAAGGACCCAAACCACTTTTTTTCCCAAGTAAACACATGTTATCAAACCATTTCAAACCATTTCAAGAGGTGTTAGTAATTTTTTTTAAAAAAATCACTCACAAAAGTCTTGAAAACACAATTTACAAAAAAAACAATTTAAAAACTAGTTTTGGGCATATAACATGTAAATTTGTTTTGAAAGAAACTTGTGAAAATATTTAAATAAGTAATATATGTGTCAAAAACAATGAGAAACATGAAAATAATGGGAAAATCCTTTACCAAGCTCAAAAAACATTTTTATAGAATATAAATATTGTTTAATATTTTAAACACACTATTAAAACACTCAATAAATTATGGAATTCAAATTAAAGGCCATGGAATAGATAAACTACCTTGATACATGCTACTTTAAATGAGCTCGACCTCCCCCTTAAATACATATACCATTTTATATACATATATATCTTTTGACATAATGTTCATATTCCCTTTAACACGAGGGAATATATACAAGGAGGATATATATACATATAAATGTTCTTACACATTCATAAACATGAAAGGCATATTCAATAATGGAGGTCTAATGCTACCTCAATGAGGTCCAAGGTGTACTAGAAAAATATTAGAAACCAATTTTTTTAAACCCCTAATTAAAACTAGACCAAATTATGAAAATGGATTAACTATAACAAAACTCAAGGATAAAACCACTACCTTCAACAACTATATCTTAATCCAGCCTTAATTATGTACCATGATCCATATAAATAAAGAAACAATTAAAATAAAACACGACATATTGTTAGTGATTGTGTGGGTTATGAACACCGTATGGGGGATAAATGGAAACCAATAAATAGAGTAAGGAGGAGAAGGATGAGAGGGTAATGAACATACTAGAGGAGATTAGAAGTAGAGACATGGAAGAAATCATCCAATTATAAGTGATGGGAGGTAGGGTGTAATGTGCATATGGAGACCCTTTGGGCTATAGAGCCGTGAAACGGGGGGGGGGGTGTAAATTGAGTGTTTAATTAAATATATTAATAATAATGAAACAATAACAATAAATAATAATAATTTTGTTTTGTTTTAGAAAAAATTGGCAGGTCACATGGTCTTCCAGACCATTATTAAACCATGTTGTAGACACTATCTAAGAAGAAACGAGTACATATTATTTACATGGATGAGTGCATGACCATTTTCATAGTCTTGTACCTTGGTCAATACCACTTTCTTGGCTATATTGTCTTCACATGGCTGGCACACAATTTCTTCTAACCATGTGTAAACTATGCACCTTCTCCCCCCCCAAACCATCATTTTTCTTTATAAAACACTCAAAAAAATAAATAAAATTACTGTAATACCACAAAAAAATAAAATAAAATAGAATTGTTGGTATTGGGTGTGACAAGAAGGAGGAGTATTACTCCATTAACATTGAGGGAACATTGAGATATTTTCATGATTCTACTACCACCATGACTATATTTGAATTGGTTTATATTTTGAGGATAGAATTGAGGGGTGTGGGAGATGGGATTACCATACCTAAAGAATGGATGGAATTTTTATCTTGGGTTATAGGAAGAAGATAAAGGATAATAGTGGGGTAGGTTTGTGTTTATAATTAACTAACATGACTATTAAGGGTTTTTGTTCCTATGATAAAATCCATTATTATGATCTATTGTACTAGAATAATATGACAGATCATCCTATAGTTATGCACATGTATATTCTTGATGAGATGGTGAGATAGAGATTCCATAATTTTTGATAGGGTTAGGGAACTGAGAATTTAGAGAAGATGAGGTTAGGGATTTGGCAACCACACTTAGTTGTCCCAAAAAATAATTAAGCTCACTCATCCACTCGCGAATCTTGTTAGGCTCTACAGATTAGCTCTCTTGGACTTATTTTACTTGATCGTTCACATGAGTATGTAATTACTATGTGATTGCAACCATGTTTCTTATGATATCTCATACAACTGAAGGATATTTTTAAATAACAGAAAGTACACTTAAAAAATCTATGAGAGTTATGTTTAATCCAATAAAACCTCATAATAGTGTCGGATCAAGATTTAGTCAGTGATTTGGTGGTGTGGTCATGTTACCACAAGATTTTTGAACATATCCCAGCACTCATGGGGTGATTCATTGGGGAATTGATTGATTCCACCAAACTCTTTTTGGATAGAGTCAATTTGAGAAGTGTGATAGAATTTATCTATAAAGATTCACTTCACCTCATTTTAATAATTTATAGAATGAAGGGGGAGTTAGTTGATCCATGACATGATGGAGTAAGATAGGGTGAAAGGGAATTTTTGAGGTTTAATTTATTCTTTATAAACCCTTTGAGTCTTCAGAGTAGAGCATAATACATTGAAATCATTAAGGTGAAAATGAGAATCATCACTATCTGGACAATGGAAATGAGGTTTAAGATGAATGAATATTGATTTAATTTTGTAATTCACCTCAATGTTCTAATATTGAATACTAAGTGTTTGGTAATTTATATTAAGTATGCGAGTTGTAAAGGGTTTAGTCCCCATGATTGAACATATCCAGACAAATTTTAAGGGAAATTAATGGGTCTTGAGTGTTTTTATTATCCCTATTATACCTTATAATTTAGTGAATATTTTTCTCAATTTTAGTGCCAACAAATTTGATGGATTTTTTGGTGGGATATAAAAAACCAACAAAATTTTTGAATGGATTTTGAAGGTGGTATATTCTTTTTGTTTTTCCATTTTCATATTTTTTGAAATTTTTTTGATAAAAAAAACCAACTCCTTATTTCAAAATCCATGAAAATAGAACCACTTGAAATCTTGTCAATTAATACCAATAATCCATTCAATGGCCTGGTTATCTACTATAATTTATATAGTGGCACTCTAGTCAAATCCTTATGGATAGTTCCATTTTTTAGTCAATTAGTTCTATTTTTAATTTTAATTGGGGGGGGTTATTTAATAATATTAGGTAAAATATTTTATTGATTAATTTAATTTAACGAATTATTAATTATTAGGATTAGTACATATTTGGAGAAGTAATTTTATGATATCATCCCACTTTGAAAAACATTTCATTAAATTAATATCCACTTCACAATATAATATTGATTATAAATATCGATTATTTTAGAATTATTCCATTCCTTTACTAAATTTATATTCCTTATAAATTCATGTTGATAGAAAGTGAAATATTTCATAATCCATGTGTATTTTTTGTTCTAATATGCATAGAATCTATATAGAAAACATATTAAGTCAAAGAATGTAAAATGAGAGGAATCTTTCAATCAATTAACATTGCTAAATTATGATTAACCCTAATGCATTATTTACTCATATATTGATATTGTTAGTAATTTGTCTTATTATTATTATGATTAATAGATAAAATAAGGAGACGATGAATGAGGTAAGAAAAGATTTGTTCACTAAACACACACACACAAATGGTAAAGAAATATAAACATACACATTAGATTGAATGGTAAACTGAAAGAAGTTAGATATTTCTTTCTTGATTTAAACTATTTTAGGACACTTAATAATATAATTAATAATGTCGATGAGAATAAGGGATGACTCTGAAGATACATGGATTAAAATTAAAATGAAATTAAAATCAAACATACATGATTACAATTGAATGAATTTGAATTATAAGGAAAGAAAGAGTGGTCGAGAGGAAACTATTATTGAAAATAGAGCATATAAATTCATACTAGGACTTTGGAAAGGAAATTTTCATGATAAATCTATGAAATGAGTGCTGAAGTTCCAACAACTTTTTAGGAGAAGAGGGGAATGTATTTATAGTAAAAGGCAGTGAACTGTTTTCCTTCCAAAATATTTCTTCATGTTTTCTTGACCATTTGACTATGAAGATAGCTTAAAATCCAAAGATGTAGATATATATATGGAAATTAAACCCTAAAAATATGAAATCCAATTTACTTCTTCATCAAAATTCATGAATTTTTTATAAAACATATGCTATTGTCTAGAATTATCACTATTTTTTATGTTTAAAATATGAATGGGGTTTTCACTAAGAATATTATTTCATTTAGAATAAAAATATCATACAAACCTGTAGACCAAAATATTTTATTTCTATCCACAAAATTTCTACTCAGTTGTTGAATTGGATTAGTCAACAAAATTCAAGAATGGAAATCTAATCTTCAATCCCAAATAGAATTTTGGACTAGAATTTTATGCATCTATATTTCCCCATTAAGGATGAATTCTTCCCAAGATTTTTTAACAAATTTGTGTATGGATTTACTATAAATTATATATCTATTTAATAAAATTTGAGATACTAGTTTGATCCCATAAATTTAATAATCATGTCATATCTAGTTTTCATCAAATATTCTATGGGACCTCCTGTATGATTCAAATGTCTCTTTAGATGGCCAAATTTCCAATTCTCTAATTAAAAGATTTTTATTAATTGAAATAAGAAACCAAATAAAATAATAACCACACAATTTTAATAAGTAGAGTGATATTTATTATTAAAATAGTAAAATGAATCAAATATGTATTAATTCAATTTTTTTTAAAAAAAATTACATTTAATATTAATAAATGGAAATTTCACAAACATTATGATCTTTTTCTTGAAAACCAGTAATGAGTGTAGATAAAAAATTATCAAAAAATTTATAACATCAGAGTTATATCTCAAGAGTTATATCTAGTGTTAAGAGAATTATCTTGATATAATATCAATGTTCACACAATTACCATCTAATTCATAAAATTATATATGATAGGATATATACTTATGGTTAGATAATTAAACATTATTTAGAATCCCTTGTCCAATTTACAACTCTAAAAAACCCTTGTAAAATAATAATAATAATAATAATAATATATTTCACAACATACACTCACTCAAAGATATTAAACATTATATTCATAAATAAATCAATCAAAATTTTTTAAATTTCATTAAATAAAATATATCATTTCCATCCGGTATTTAAATCAGACTATCATTTCACTTCCAAATTTATCAATGCTCGAAAAATGATTTTTTACTCTAAATAAATATCATTATATTAATTATTTGAAAAATAAATAATATATTCACTATGTAGAGAATAAATATTTATTAATATACACCTCATATATATTCTGAACTTATATAACTAGGGATCAAATTTATGAAATTGAAATAACATAAATAAATATTATACCTCGGTCTTGAGAATAATATTTATTCAATTCTAAATTCAAATAGAATTTAACTAAGATTATATTTATATATTGTGTGAAACCCTCTAGGCCTATTTCTTAGTGAAATCAGGAAGTCTTTCTTGAAGTCAAGATTAGTTTATAGAAATATTTCAACACACCCATAGAGAAATATGTTGATGTCACACTGACAAAAACATCAATAGATTACATACAATGTAATATAATCTATTTATCTTGAAAAATCATAAAACAAGTTATATACTACTGTCATCAACCTATGTAAATGATAGTTCTGTGTTTGAATACCTGAAATTAATTAATCAATAAACAACCATGACCATGTACTTAATCATAAAATTTCATTTGAATCAAATGTTTTGAGATTTCATCTTCTATTATTGGAAGGGATAAATATTTTCTTGCTTATTCAATTAATTTCAAATCACTAATGGCGCAACCAACGTATCCCACTTCTCCATGATCATATAAATTCATAGTTTTTAAAAAATAAATCAAAGAAAATGATTAATGATATGAATTAATCATAATATTACGTTTAAGGACCAATACACATGTGTGTATACAGTAATGTACAATATGATATATAACATATAAAATTCCTTTTAGAGGTCTTGTCCCTATAACCTCTCATCATAAAGATTACCAAGTGTGATCTTGTGGAGCCAATGTTTGAATGTATTATGATCCCCTAACACCTAATAGTCAAACATCATCTATGAATAATAAGATTGATGTCATATTACAATAATAAATATTTAATAATATTATCATAACATTTCAGGATTCTCATTATAGTGGAGAATTTCTATTACATTAGGATGAAATAAATAATCTAAGTACATAATCATAATATTTTAACATATAAGAACACTCATCAAGGGAAAATATATTTGTTAAATGTCAAGTATTTAAATATATTTTGGTAATAAAAAGCACAAATTCAGTTTTTATAGGGTTCCAACTCCAACAATTTATCCATGGAGTCTTAGAGATTAAGGTACCTGGAAATAACTATATTGAAAAAAACGTTAAATATAAAAGGTTATATCATTTTAGATAAATATTTAATATATTTCACAATAAAACACACCTTAGGGACACATATTTAAGGACATGGAATTAATACATTACATAATCTTGAGATAAGTCAATAAGTTTACATTCATTCACATTGAAGATATTTTTAGGTTTAAATATTTAGAGAATTAGGCAATAAATCATACATAAAAAACTATAACAATAAAAAGTGGACACTTCCAAATTGTATCTATTTTCTCAATAATCTAAATCATTTAAAATTAATCATGATTGATTTTACTAAAACTCATCATGAAATACAACATGACATCTCAAAATCCTAACTCATAATAAAGTCCTGTGAAAAACATTTAAAAACATGGGATTAACATAAAAAGATGAGTAAGGGATATAAAATGAAGGAAACTGTTATTCCACTGATAAACATTAAAACCCATGAAAAAATTATAAAAAAGTAATAATTTTCACCCTTAAAAAGAGTAAATACTTCCTTTGAAAATAATATCATTTCATATTTTTTTGTAATAACAAGATTTCAATAAAACCCATAGTAAGAATAGAAAATACATAAAGGTTCCTTGGTACATGATTATAATTTTTACTCCTATAAACAGAATACCCACATGTTATACTTCCATATACATAACTCTTACAAATGGAATAACCAAACGACTTACTTCCATTCCTAATTCTTTAGTGATTATAATTTAACCACCCATCCCTAGTTTATCCTGGAACCACCCATCCTTACATTATGACATAACCACCCATAAAATTCCCAAGTACCGTTATATAATCATAAAACATAAAACCTTTAAATTTTCAATGTGCCAATATTAAAATCTCATTTACACTCATAAGAAAACATTTCATGTTGTAAAAACAATAAATCCATTTATAAACCCATTTTTAATAATAAAATACCCATAAAAATAGGGGCTTATTTTTATTTTAAAAAAATAAAGACATGTATAGAAATCCAAATATCAAATAATGGTCATAATAATTGGGAAGTTGTTTCCACCATGTACGTTAAAAATAAAATTCTTTTTGTCAATTGTTAAGGAATTCAAAAGATTGATACAGAAAACAAAAAAGAATTTTTTTGTGAACCCTTTACTGAAATTAAAAATAGATATAAAATTTTATATATAATGCTTTTATATCCATATAAATTAATATATAATATAATATCTTGAATATTAACATGGAGAAAAATTAAATATTTAAAATATTATGGGGTCTCATACCACTTTTAACATTTAAATCATATACCCAATGAAAGAATAAGATTTAACAAAATATTTCTCAAAATGATAATAAAATAAATTCATGATATGGTATACTGTATATAGTCCTAATAAAATATGTTGTGTGTATAACATTAGGATATGACTCAATGAAAGGAGTTTTTGACGCATTCCCTAACTTTGAGTATGAATCACCACATATGTTATTTATCATAATAAATAATAAAATTATTTTAATTATCTACATTTTTATGACCTTTTTAAATTTTATTAGTCTTTTTCTATCACTTAATATCATGTTATAAAAATTACTTAATTATATAAGTTCATGTTGGACGTTTTGATGATATTCGGTACATGAGTCCAAAATGACATTTGTCTGATGACATTAGTCAAAATTGTATTAGTCCATAATCTAAATTATATTAATTTTAATGATATATTAATCACTTCTATAAATAAATTTTACTTTTAAATAAAACCATTTATGTATTGTTATAAAAAATGAACGACACTATAATCATGGAGATGGTCTGTCATACGTACGCATGAGTAACATTCCAATTTTTCAATGATCATTCTGAGAAGAAAGTAGTTTTTATATTATATTTAAATAACAATAATATTATCCTAAATATAATATTAATAATTTAAATATAATTATTTATATATTCATTCCATGTGAGGTTATGAAGAAAAACCAATCACATCGCTTTGTGGAGGTGATAGTTCCCACGTATTCATGAAGGATGTTATGATTTTTATGTCCATAGAAATATAAGTAAATAAATGATATATTATTATTTTATAATGATAAACATTTCATTTATATCATATATAAACATTAATTACAACATTATAAATTGTCCTTAGAGATGGTGGTGGAAGATTAATTGTATCGGTTCATGAGGCAGTAGATCATTGTACACGCGAATGATAATTCTTTTCTCATTTGATGGAATTAGAGATTTATTTAGGTAATGACATTGACATAATAACATATAATTATATTTAGGAAACTAGTGTTATTATTTAATTATGGTGGAAGAATATTTTGAGGTTGTGGAAGAAGAAATAAAATAGATACACTTAATTTAAAAAATGACTCCTCCTCTTAAGACGATATCATTTGTTGAACACCTTAACACTAATTAAGTGGGAGTTTCTCCAAAAATAATAACTATATAATTTTGTGACTGATTCTGGAAAGGTATTAGGGGGATAGTTTCTGAAAAAATAGTGTTTTATGTTATAATAAAAGAGGAGAATGGGTTCCCTTTTATAGAAGAGGGGAGGGTCACTCTTCGAATTCTTCAAATCATTAAATTAATATAAATAAATTTGTTTATCCAAACGTATCCAAAATAGTTTACTAAACATTTAGGATCACTATGTATTTAAATAAAATCATACAATAAAAATAATACATTGTTTCACTATTTTTTAATCCTTATCTTCTATTTTTAAAACTTATTTATCCTTTTCAATTACTATAATCATATCAAGAAATGTACACTTTGAGTGTTAATATAATTACTAGGAATTGAAAAAAAACCAATTAATGAACTATTTATGACATTTTAAGACTTATCCTAATACGTTTGACTAATTTTTGATTTTTATTAATTATATATCATTTAGTAAAATATTATTTATTTGAAAATATAATTTATGTCAATTTTGACACTCTTCGTTACATGACTTCTTGAAATTATTTTAACAACATGAAATATTCAGATAAATATCTTAAATCATCAATAATATTTCCAAGTCTTCTAAAAAATTCATGTATGACATTAATCACCTCAAATTATATTTATGTTAATATTTTTAATACCATTTATTTGGTTATTCCATTAACTAAACATTTACAACATCATCATTATGTCACCATTAAAGATAATTAATTTAATAATAAAAATTATAAATAAAGTACCATGATGTAGAAAAAAAATTTATATTTCCAAATACTATTTATAGTATAACATATCCCTTATATTACTCCCCATTAAAAATATGTCTCTTGTAAAAAAAAAAGTTTGACAAAATTGACTTTTTGTTGAATATAATATTATAAAGGTCAACTTGTCACCCAAATTTCCATAAATGGATTCATACCCGATCATTTAATTTTTTGGGGTGGAAAAGAATAATCCAATAAAAGTAGGAAATATTTTTTGATAATTTTATAATATTTTTAATATTATTTGTAGCTTTAATTACCATATTGTCCCTTAATCATTGTAATACTTTTTTTTTCTAAAGTTACTATTTATAATTTCAAAAAATATATAAGAAATATTTAAATAATTTATACCAAATCATTAAAAAAATATTTAATCCATTTTTAAAAATAATAAACAATTAATTGGCTAAAATCAATTTAAAATTAATCAAGTTGATTGAACGAGAAAGTCGGTTAAAGTTAAAACCTTCAAAATATTGAAATATTTTTATATAAAAATTTAATATAAAATTGATTCCAATGACCTATATTAAATTAAATTATAAAAAAGTGATCTATTTATACTTTAAAACTAGTTTAAAATATAATCTAACAATATAAATAAGTTTAAAAAACGAAGTATGCATTTAAAATAAAGTATTTGTTTTACTGTTCATCAAAAAATGAATCTTATTAGAAAAATAAAAAAAATAACCAAATTAATTTCTTATAATCCAATTTAAAAGAATAGTTTATTTGTTATAATTATAATTTATAAAATTTTCAAACAATTGATTTAAAACATGTGTTCTATCAAAAGGCTGCAAAAATTCCATTTTTAGAAAAAATATTCTTTTATATGTAAAAATTGATTTGTTCTTATGTCATGTATAGAAAAAATTTATGATAAACATTAAACATTATAATTAATATTATATATACATATATTTCATTAATATAATCCAAGAAGAGTTATTTGTTATTCATTGGTATAAAACAAACTAGCTCACATTTAAATAGGTTTTAAGAAAAAAATTTCTTTTAATTTAAATAGGGTATTATTTTCATTTATAATTATTTGATCACAAAAGAATTAATTATATATAAATGTGTAAACTATATTTTCATAATGTAGTTAACTCTATTCATACCTATCTATCTAACTGTTAGGTTATAGTATTAACATTTCTATAATAATATTTTTCTATTCATTTAAGCACGACGTGGTGTATCATGTAAAATATTTAACATAGTATTTCTTTCATAAAATAATGGGATATAAAATTCTCTCCCCTTTTGAAGATTTCGTCCTCATGATTTTGAATTTAGGCTCGGTAACTAATGTATGACCTTTTAAAATAAATTTATTAAAATACCATATTAGAAAAATGAAAATTGATGCTTCCACATTAAAATAAAGAAATTTATGTATGAAGGTTACCTAAGATAACACATACTATATTTATATATAAGAAAACATGGAAATGTAAGAGAATAAATCCATAATTTTTTTGTTGAGAGAGATAGAAAACATGGTATTTATAATTTTATCCGTCACAAAACCTTAAATTTGTGATGGCTGAAAAAGTCATTTATTTATTAGTGAGAAAAATAAACAGATATAATTTTTTAAGATAATTTTCATATATTTTAAGAATTATTTTAATATATATGAATATGAATAAATTTAAATACTTTATTTATTTCAATTTCATAAGCACAATTTCATATGCATATGAAGAAAATCTCTAAATATTACCTCAATCACCAAAGATAATATAAACCCTAAAGTTTATTAATACCTTAATAAGGGTGTCCATAAGTAAAGTCATACTTCAAATTAAACTAATGCCTTATAAATAAACAAACCTAACTAATCATATCCCAAAATATCTTAATAAAGTTATGATCACATGAAATGAAACTTCATAAGGAGTGTTTAAAACATTGAAAAAATGGCTAACCTTCGAAAAATACTGAGCTCCATGAGTCTTTTGTCGCTTCTCTAGATGTCTCAACATCGACTGAAATAGTAGAAAAAGATTTTAACAGACCTTTTTATTTCTCATCAGGATGATTTTTACCCTACGTCTGTAACATCATACACACATTAATATAATTTACACACTCTTTGCAAATAAATCATCTTACCATTGGATTCTCTTAGCTTCCTTGGTCATCTCCATTGTATTCAAAACCCATATGACCAACCATATCACATTAGAAGAACTTACCCATCATTAAAATACATTCTCTAGGATTGTTTTTACCATACTTCTCACAATATAAGAATTCAGATTTCTTTCCTTCTATATTTTTTGATAAATGATTTCCCATTGCCTACCAATGAGACTACTTATTATGATTTTTTTATGAAACAAATTTTCTTCAAAAAATTTTATTTCTACATTCTCAGCACATGGAACCTGTTTCATAAAGCTTTTGAACTCATGAGAAGCTAATTTCCTTCGGTATCTTAGATTAAATCTTGTTTAAAAACACTTTTTCATACTATAAATATCCCAGATAATATTTGGGATGTAAATTTAATAAAGGGTGATATTTTATTTATATATAGCCACTAGATGTTTTTTTTCTTTTGTCTCAATTAAAAGATTTTTTTTCATCCTATGTCGAAAAACCTTATAAAAATATTTCTTAAGACATATATTACTAAATTCATCTCATTACTAGGAATAAATATCATCACTTTATCTGATATTCTTAACCACTAACCACCACTGGTCGACTTCACCTTCAAAATAAGAAATTATAAGAGTTATATTTGGTTAATACAAACAACCAATGATATCAAATTTATTTTCTAGGGATTTAATCCATCATCTGGAAACCACTGGTCAAATGATCCTAAAATTGATGGGGGTTATTTCCTCATGAAATTCTGAACTTTAAAAATATTACTTCTTGGTAGATTGGGTTCTTCTTTAGCTTCTATACCACCACCATTTATATATTTTTTTAATTGATCCGTTACAAAAAAAAAACAATTCTGTTCTGATTCCAACCATCTTGAGATGCTGATTTAGAAGGATGTTTTCCTCCTGATTCCTTCCCAAAAAAAATTCCCTATTACCTATATGGAAAACCATTATGAACATACTTGTCTTAGATGAATGAATAATTTAATTTTAAAATTATAAATTATTTCAACTTAACCATAAATTTAGGTGTTCTATTGGAATAAAATTGACACTATCCAAACCTCCAAATTTTTCTAAAACATTACTTTTATACCAACTATAAGGATACTAACTTAAAATTTTACATGATCTTTAGTTAATTCAATAATGTTACATTCATTCATATTGAGGATCTTTTCATGTCCAAATATTTAGGGAATTATTCAATAATTCACAGATAATAAATGTAATGACCCGCTTATCCGCATTGGTTTGAGAGTACAACGAGTCATTACTAGGCCTTAAGTGACATCCCCAAGACACCAAAGGCCGGAAATAAATGCGGAAGGGTTTCAAATATAATTTGGGGGATGATTTAACCTTTAATAAATAAACCCATAAACCAACCATAACTAAACATTCACTATATGATGCATGAACAAAAGAAACAACCAACTCATTCATTACCAAAAGAGAACTCAACTGTTCCACAAATCAATACATAACCAATAAAAACTAAGAGTATCAAGAGGAAGACTAAACAAAAAACCCAAAACAAGCCAATACTTAATCCATAGATCCATATTGAGCTCCATGCAACAAGCAGCACCACATATCCCAAGAATCACCAAACACCACTAGTAATGAGATGCCTTAGCTTTACTTGTGTCTCGGAATACGACATCTGCAAAAGATCCAAAGTGAAAAAGCAGGGGTGAGTATAAAACTCAGTAGGTTTTTTCCAATTACTTCCATATTCATGGAACTAGGATAGAAGAGTTAACCACATTTATATAAAAACATTTTATATAAAATTTTTTCTCAAAAGCAGTTTATAAAAAAATATAAACAAGTCTCCAAAAACATTCATAACCAAAGACATTCCAAGAGAAATTTAAACCAATTTTCCAGAAAGTTATTTTTTTCCAGAAAAATAACCCAACAATCCTATGAACCATTTCACAAACATTCCTTTTTGGCATACCCAACCATTTCCACAAACCCATGCAACCAACCATGCATGCTACCTAGAAGAGGGGAGAAGCCCTAAACCTTAAACATCCCTACCATGATGGGGGAGACTTCTTACCCTCATCAAACCCAAATGCACATGAATTCTTGATGGGGGAGAGCCCTAACCCTTATCCATCCCAACACTGATGGGGGAGACCCCTAACCCTTATCCGTCCCGAATGCAATATGAATGTTTGACGGGGGAGATCCCTAACCCTTATCCATCCCAACACTGATGGGGGAGACTCCTAACCCATATCCGACACGAATTCCCATGAACACACACAACCATCATGTCAAAAACCAAGTGTGTTCAATCAATTCAAACCATTTCAATGCTTAACCATTCCAATGCCAAATCATTTCAATAAATCTCCCTTTTTATTGAAAACCAAATCCATCAACGTCATTTCAATCTCAAACCATTTCCATAAAACACCCATTTTATTGAAAACCAATTTTTCATCAAACCATATACAATTTTAGAAAATCTATAATTTAAAATCAACAATTTATATTCAAGAAGCCAAATCACTTTACACAACAATTCACCAAGATTTCACAATTTCAACAAAACCAAAAATCATCACTAAAGAATATTTATTCCATGCTTTTAAAAATCAAATTCATTCAAATAAACAAATTTGAAACTATGCTAATCAATTATAGTAAGAGGAGTCTAGAGTGAAGCCACCTACCACAAATGTTTTGACGAAAACCCTAAAAAATGGAAAACCCACAAGAAAACCCGGCCGATTCACCAAGGATCCTCCTTAGATCTCTTCTCCTAACACAACCAAGACCAAATAGCATCATTTTTGGCATCCACACACTTAGATCTACCCATAAAAGGTGTAGATTTATGAAACCAAGAGAAGAGAAGAAGTAGATCGAAGTAGATCTGAGAAACCAAACAAGAACGATCACATACCATAAGAATCCGGCTTCGATTCGTAAAGAGAAGCCTCCAGATTAGCTCTGGAACAATGGGAGAACCCACTTTGACCTTTGGAGAACTGGAATCCCAAGTTAGGTATGATTAGGAGCTTCAACAAGGCACTTAGAGGAAAAATGTGTGAGATCCACTTTTATAGGATCTCGTTTAAGTGGAAGCAAGGTTAGTTCACACGGTTTGACAAACCGTGCGTTAGCTACTCCCTCAGCCACCCTTATCGTATGGTTTGGATGCATGGTTAGACAAACCGTGCACCACCCATGCGGAAGCTGCTGCCTCCAATACCATATCCACATGGTTTGGCCGCATGGTTTAGACAAACTATGCACCTCCTGTGCGACTTCCCTTTTTTCCCCAAAACTCATTCCAAGTTCTCCCTACTCTCTCATTCATGACACTAAACTTTATAAACATTAAAAGCATCAATAAATGGTTACATAATAGAAAATGGGGGTACTAGATTCTCCCCACTATTGGCCTTTCCGTCCACGGAAAGTAAAAAACCATCACTTACCTGAAATAGTTATGGCCACTGCTCTTTCATTTCTTTCTTGCATTCCCAAGTCTCTTCATGAGTCTGACCTTGATGCTATAAAACCCTCACTAGACCAATGACTTTTCCACACAAGAAATTATATTGCCTATCCACAATCTGTATCGGGATAGGTATCAACGAAGCATCTGGCTCTAGGTCAATGTGATCCCATCTGATCACTTGGTCAGAATCAGGCTGATACTTTTTCAACTGAGATACATGGAACACATTATGCACCAAACTGAACCCTAGTGGTAATTACAACTGATATGCCACCTCTCCAACCCATTCCAGTATCTCAAAAGGGGCCAATGTATCTTGTAGATAATTTTCCCTACTTCCTGAAACGACGATGTCCATCTCTTGGAGAGATCCTCAAGAAGACATGATCACCCACAAAGAACGACAACAGTATTTGACGGAGATCTTCATAAGATTTCTTATGAATCTAAGCTGTCTCCATCCTTTTTCTAATCAACTGGACCTTATCTTTTTTCTCTTAGAAAAGGGTTGGCCCAACTAGTGAAATCTCACCTGTTTCCACCCAGCATAGTGTATAACGATAAGGACTCCCATAAAATGCTTCAAACGGTGCCATGCGAATCGAGGCTTGTTAGATTTTATTATATGAGAACTCTACTAAAGGTATATTATCCTCCCATGAGCCACCAAAATCCTTTACACAATCCCACAACATGTATTCGAATATTTGTATAATCCGCTCGGATTACCCATCCGTCTGAGGATGATACACCGTGCTCATCGTCAACTGAGTCCCAAGGGCTTGCTGTAATGATTTAAAGAAATGATATGTGAACCACAGATCTCTATATGAGACTATAGACACTGTTACACAATGCCTCTTTACCACTTCTTGTATATAGTTTTTTGAAAGATCTTCTACCTTTATGAGTTTCACGAATAGGGATTAAATGGGCCAACATGGTTAGACGATCCACTATCACCCAAATGGAATCGTGTTTCCAGAACGTTCTTGGATGACCTATAACAAAATACATTGATATCTGATCCCATTTCCACACTGGGATAGGTAAAGACTGAAACATTCCTACTGGCCGCTGATGTTCTACTTTAACTTTCTGACAAGTTAAGCACTCTGAGATGAACTCGGCCACCTTCCTTTTCATGCCGCTCCACCAAAACTACCCCTTGAGTTCCTTATACATCTTCTGTATTCTTAGATGAACAGCCCATTTGGAATGGTGGTAAGCATGAAGGAGTTTTTCCTGAGTAGTTAAAGGTACAACCATCCGATCTCGAAATCACAAAACTCAACTCTAATCTAGCTTCCATCCCTCAACGGTCTCCCCACCATTTAGTTTTGAACTCATTACAACACAGTCAAGATCAGATGCATGTGCCTCTATTACTATCTCCACTAAATTAGGAACAAGACTAATTGGAAAGAAAACCACAACATCACCTTGGTCTTCACATTCCACATGTATGTTGGCTAGGGTTGACATCAACTGCCACTCATCTGATGCTTCTTTCACCAACTGAGCATAAGACTTTCAGCTTAATGCATCAGCCACCAAATTTCCCTTACTCGGTGTATACATCAAGTCAAAGTCAAACATTTGAAGATACTCCATCCATATCCTCTTCCTCATATTTAAATCTCGTTGTGAGAAAATGTGTTTCAAGCTTTTGTGATCTGTAAACACAGTAAATTTCTCACCAGAGAGATAATGTCATCGTGTTTTCAAAGCATGGAAAACTACAGCCAACTCCAAATCATGTGTTGGGTAATTTTTCTCATGCAATCTCAACTGTCTTGAGCTATAAGAAACCCCAAGGTCTCATTGCATGAGAACACAACCCAACCCTATTCCTGAGGCATCACAATACACCACATACCCCTGTCCTGATTTAGGAAATATCAAGATAGGTGCTGATTTAAGGAGAACATTTATCTCTTGAAAATATCTCTGACATTACTCAATCCATTGAAATGGAGCATTCTTCTTTGTCAGAGCAGTCATTTGTGATGCATGTTGTGATAAATCATGCAAAAAGTGTCGGTAGTAACCAGCTAGACCAAGAAAACTGTGTATCTCGAACACATTCTTCGGTGGTGTCCAAGAGATAATGGATTCTTTCTGTTCAGGATCAACAGAAACACCTTTATCTGAAATGACATGGCCAAGGAAACATACTTCCTGTATCCAAAAAAACACACTTTGATAATTTGGAATACAAATGATGATCTCTCAAGATTTGTAACACTGTTTCCAGGTGCTCCTCATGCTCAGCCCTTGTCTTTGAGTACACCAAGATATCTTTGGAAAAAACGACCACAAAAAAATCCAGATATTGCTGAAATATCTGATTCATCAATTCTATGAAGACTGCTGGTGCATTCGTAAGACCAAAAGGCATGACTACATATTCGTAGTGGCCATATCAGCTTCTGAAGGCTGTCTTCGTAATATCGTCCTTCCAAACTTGCAATTTGTGATATCCTGATCGCAAGTCAATCTTGGAGAACCACTAAACTCCCATAAATTGATCATACAGGTCATCAATGTGTGGAAGTGGATATCTATTCTATATCATAACTTGGTTAAGTTTATGATAATCCACACATACCCTCAAAGTTCCATCTGCTTTCTTTACAAACAAAACTGGTGGTGCCCACAGAGACACACTTGGCTGAATGAAACCCTTGCTTTCCAGATCCTCTAACTACACTTTCAATTCCAGTAACTCTGTTGGTGTCATCCTATAATACAGAAGGGAAATAGGACTGCTCCCCGGAAGGAGATCAATCGTAAACTCCACTTCCCTTATAGGTGGTAACCCTGATAAGTTCTTGGGAAAGACATTTGGAAATTGATCCACCACAGCTAAAAAACTATTTTCCTGAATCTCTTCCATCGATAAAGAAGTCAACACCGCCAATTGGTGAGATATCATTCCCACCATTGGTGCCAACAAGATCTTTGCACTTTTCTTTGCCATCCTCTATCCTTTGAAGAGATGCTCAATGCCGTCCTCAGTCGTGTAACTAACCTTTCTCTTATAACAGTCCATGTGAGCCTTAAACCATGTCAACCAATCCATACCTAGGATTATTTCATAGACTTACATATCCAACATGGAGAAGTCCCATTCTAGCTCAGCTCCATTAACAGTTATAGCACAAGCTCGACACACAAAGGTTTGACATTCTCTTTCACCAAGAGGAGTTTGCAGTTTCAAGACAGAAGGCATCATTTCCAGTTTTAAACACAGCAAGTCAACAACACGAGAATAAATGATGGAATTTGATGCACCAGTATCAAACAACAGTTGCAAAAAGGTAGAATTCAAAATAATTGTACCTCTCATCGTAGATGGTCTAGCCTAATCATCGACCATCATTTTCTCAGCTCCATACAATTGCTTCGTCGCTGCACTATTCTCCTTGTTGCCTTATTGAGATTTCCCTGGTTGAGGATTCATGGTATTTTGAGAATCACAATGGCTAGCTCTATTATGCTGACAAGATTGACTCTGCTATCCTTTTCCTATCGAAGCATACGATGCTTGTGATGCCTGAGTAGTGTCACACTCCCCCGACCTCGGTGCATTCCTATAATAGTGTTGTCGATGCCCCATCTGCTTGCAATTATGACATTCTCTAGGCTGCGCTGTACAATCTCGCATTTCGGGGTCAAGCGAACCACATTGAAAAAACCTTCTTTTCTTTGGGGTCATGGAGGAAGGTTCAATGATCCTGTTGTCTGGTTCTGATTTTCTCTTGCACCGTGGAAATATGTGTCCCTTCTTCTCTAATTACAAACGGTTGAGTTCCCACTATTTCCCATAGGTATCAACATGCCTCCTCCCATCGATCCTGATATATCACCTTTAGAAACAGTCACTCTATTCACCATCTCTGTATAATCTGTAATACAGAGCACTGGAATCTTTGATCGAATCATTTTCCATAGCCCCGATTCGAAGATGCGTTCCTTCAACGATGCACTTTCCATAACCTCTGGTGAAAAAAATAGACTAAATTCATGAATTTAGATGCATACTCTTTGATAGAGAGACTATCTTGTTTGAGGTTGAAGAATTCCGTCATTTTCTGGATCATGAACGTGTGGGGATAGAATTTTTTATTGAACAATTCTTCAAAATCCTCCCATGTAAGGCCTTCATCCAATTTATCATGCACCACTAAATCCCACTATTGACGTGCAAGATCCTTGAGAATATACTTCGCTAACTTGACCTTGAGCTCTGATGGTGTGCCGATGAAATCAAAGATACGATTCATCCTACTTAGACACACCTCCGACTTTTCGGGTTCAACATCACCTCAAATGCTTAGTGGACTGTGCTTCATGAACTGGATGGTATGATCCACATTCCTTGGTTCATTACTCTGGTTCCCCGTATCCACAACTTGAAAATCTTGGACTATACTCTGAATTAGATCTTGGTTCACACGTGGTTCTAGTGCAACAACATTTTCCGCAACTTCTTCAGGTTGGTTTTGACAACACCTATCAGGTGCGATTTTCTAAACCAACAACAAACTCCGTCAATATCACTCTCTTGAAACTGATGGCTTAGCATTTCAAATTCTATCAAATCATCTATCACAATATTGTTTTCAAAATAACCTTTTTTCCCATGTTCAACCATTTTTGAAAATATTCAACATACTTTTTGAAAATAAACCCATTTTCAAAATACACCAAATACTCTATTCTCAATGTCTTTTCAAAATATTTCATTTGAAAATAATTTTTGCATTTTTAAAAAATTCGCACTTTTCCTAAAATCATAAATCATTCTTCACCATGAGATATTCAATCTTCGGGGGAAGTTATTCCTCTACAATTCATTTCATGCTTCTCTCACTGGATAAACCCATGACAATGAGATTTCAAACATTCTATAAGTGTATCCAAAACACTTATGTACCCAACACCCTCGTAACTTGATGTTCAGCATAAATTGGTTAGCTACGTCCTTTTATGCTATACATTTCATGTCCCAACAATCCTTCTCCTGTCTAAGATTCCAACCTAAGGGATAGACGAAAATGAATTTCAACTCCATGACCAAGTACATCGACGACCACTTGTTAGGCCAGGACCGAACAAGCTGATACCATTTGTAATGACCCACATATCCTCATTGGATTGAGAGTACAATGGGTCATTACTAGTCCTTAAGTGACATCCCCAAGATGCCAAAGGATGACAATAAATGCCGAAGGGTTTCAAATATAAGTTGGGGGACGATTTACCCATTATGAAATAAACCCATAAACTAACCATAAACAAATATTCACTATATGATGCATGAACAAAAGAAACAACCAACTCATGCATTACCAAAAGAGAACTACACTGTTCCACAAATCAATACATAACCAACACAAAATCAGAGTATCAAGAGGAAGACTAAACAAAAGACCCAAAACTAGAGAAGACATACTATACGGATCCACACTGAGCTCCATGCACCAAGCACCACCACATCTCCCAAGCATCACCCCGAACAACTAGTAATGATATTACTTACCTTTACCTGTGTCTCAGAATACAACATCTTCAAAAGAACCAAATTTCCAAAGAAAGGGTGAGTATAAAACTCAGTAGGTTTTCCCCAATGACTCCCCTAATCAGGACACTAGGATAGAAGAGTTATCCACATTTATATAAAAATAGTTTACATAAAACATTTTCTCAAAAGCAGTTTATAACTAAATATAAACAAGTTTCCAAAACTATTCATAGCCAAAGGCATCCCAAGAGCAATTTAAACCAATTTTCCAGGAAGTTATTTATTTCCAGAAAAATAACCCAACAAGCCCAAGAACCATTTCACAAACATTCCTTTTTGGAATACCCAACCATTTCCACAAACCCATGAAACCAACCATGCATGATACCTTGAAGAGGGGAGAATCCCTAACCCTTCTCCGTCCCGAATGCAATATGAATGTTTGATGACAGAGAGACCTAACCCTTATCCATCCCAACACTGATGGGGGAGAATCCTAACCCTTATCCGTCCAGAATTCCCATGAACACACATAACCATTATGTCATAAATCAAGTGTGTTCAATCAATTCAAACCATTTCAATGCTTAACCATTCTAATACCAAATCATTTCAATAAAACCCCCTTTTTATTGAAATCCAAATCCATCAACGTCATTTCAATCTCAAACCATTTCAATAAAACACCCATTTTATTTAAAACCATTTTTCAACAACCAATTTATAATTTTAGAAAATCCATAATTTAAAATCAATATTTTAAATTCAAGAATCCAAATCACTTTACACAACAATTCACCAATATTTCACAATTTCAACAGAACCATAAATCATCACTAAATAAGATTTATTCCATGATTTTCACAATGAAATAAATTCATAAAAACCAATTTAATACTAAGACAATCAATTTTAGAAATAAGGGTCAATAGTGAAGGCACCTACCTTAAAGGTTTTGATGAAAACCCTAACAAATGGAGAAAGCAAAAGAAAACCCGGCCGATTCACCAAGGATTCTCTATAGATCTATTCTGCTAACACAACCAAGACCAAATCTCATCATGGTTCTCATCCACACACTTAGATCTACCCATAAATAGTGTAGATATAAGAAACTGAAAGAAGAGGAGATGTAGATCTAAGTAGATCCATGAAACCAAACAAGAATGATCACACACCTCAAGAATCCATCTTCGAATCGTCATGAGAAGCCTTCAGATCACCTCTGGAATAATGGGAGAACCCTCTTTGAACTTTAGAGAACAAAAATCCTAAGTTAGGGGCACTTAGGAACTTAAAAAAGGCACTTATAGGCAAAACGTGTGAGATCCACTTTTATAGGATCTCGCTTTAGTGGTTGCACGGTTAGTTCACACGTTTTGACAAACCATGCGTTAACCGTGCATTAGATACCGCCTCAGACACCCTACTCGCACGGTTTGGCCGCACTATTAGACAAACTGTGTGCCACCCATATGTAATCTACTGCCTCCAAAACCATCTCCGCATGGTTTGGCCACACAGTTTAGAAAAATCGTGCGCCTCCCGTGCGACTTCCCTTTTTTTCCCCAAAAACTCATTCCAAGTTCTCCAGACTCTCTCATTCATCACCCTTAACTTTATAACCATTAAAAGCATCAAGAAAGGGTTACATACCAGAAACCAGGGGTACTACAACAAATCTACAACAATATAAAGTGGAAACATCTGAATAGTCTCCATTTTTACATAATATAAATTTTTTTGAAAAATAATGACCGGTTTTATTAAAGAAATTCACGACATTCAACATGAAATATCAAAAAACAAAATCACTTTAATGTTCTAGAAATAACTTTAAAAAATATTTATGTGAATAAAAATATCCTTACAGTTTATCAAAATAAGGAAACCATTAGTTCATTGATTAATAGTAAATCCCACGAATACTTTATCGTAATGTAATACTTTTCACCCTTAATAACTAATAAATACTTTCCTTTAAAAATAATATCATTTCATATTATTTTTACAGTAAGAAGATCTACATAAAACACATATCAAGCATAGAAAATAAACAAAGTTACCATCAATCACAATTATACTTTTCACTCATATAAATTGAATTATAATGTGGTCAACTTCCATAAACATCACTCTTACAAATGGAATATCCATATGACTGACTTTTATACCCAATGCATTGGAGGCTATTACAAAATAACTTGTCCTTGGTTTATCATGGAACCATCCATCCTTATTTTATGACATAACCACCCATGAAATGTCTAAGTAACATTATATTGTCATAACACATAAAACCTTGCAATTTGCAATATGTCACGTTTATAAATTAATTTTCACTCCTAAGAAAACGTTTCATGTTATAGATATAATCAAACCATTTTCAAAGACCATTTAAAAAAACACCCATAAATGGAAAATAAGGGTTTATTTTTATTTTAAAAACACTATGGTTTGTATAGAAAGCTAAATATCAATTAATATACATGATTGTAGAGAATTTGTTACCTCAGTATATGTTAAAAAAAAGTTCCTTTTATTATTTGCAAAGAAAGTCAAGAATTCTATACAAAAAACATAAAAAGAATATTTTTTTGAGAACCATTGAATGAAATTTAAAATATACATATAATTTCTTTTATAATCCTTTTATGTCCATATAAATGAATATATAAAATAATATCTAGAATATTGACATTAATAAAAAAATAAATCATTAAAATTTCAAGGTGTCACATACCACTTTGAACATTTTAATCGTAAAACCCATGAAATAATTTTTTTTAAATGGCATTAAATAACATGATAATAAAATATATTCATGATATTATATGTTATATGAACACCTCATAAAATAAGGTGTGTGTATAACCTCAAGACATTCCTCAATAAAAGGATATTGAGGTGAAGTCCCTCACCTTAAATCTGATTCATCAAGTATGTTCTTTATATTATTGAATAATAAACTTATGTTAATGATTTACATTATTGGGAAAGGTTTTAAATTTTATTATTATTTTTATATCACTTAATATCATGTTATATCAATTACATAATTATATAAGTTCATTTTTGATGTTTTGACGATTTTTAGTACACGAGACGAAAATAAATTTGATTGGATGCCTATAGTCATGATCGTATTAGTAAATGATCTGTAGAATAATATGAATGAAGTAATAATAAATTATATAAATTATTTTTACTTTTATATCAAACCATTTATGTACTGTTATGAAAAATGAACAACGTTGTTAGTTTAGAGATGGTAGGTTGAAAGTTCGC
Source organism: Viscum album (assembly GCA_963277665.1). Taxonomy (NCBI): domain Eukaryota; kingdom Viridiplantae; phylum Streptophyta; class Magnoliopsida; order Santalales; family Viscaceae; genus Viscum; species Viscum album. The sequence continues at coordinate 946,483,586 of OY728129.1, forward strand.
ATGAGTAACATTCCCATTTTTAAAGATATTTATGGAAAGAAATAATTATTATTTAATATTTATAGAATGATCATAATATCATCAATATAATATTAATAATTTATATATACCACAATATATCATCCATGTTATGCGGTGATGAAAAAAATAACATCGCTTTGAGGAGGTGATAGTTCACACGTACGCATAAACGACATTATCATTTTTATGCGCTTGTAAAGGTAAGAACATAAATGATATATTATTATTTAATAATGATATATATTTTATTAATATAATATATAAATATTAATTCTATAATTATAAGAAGTATTGGGAGATGGTCATGGAAAACAAATTATATCGTTTCACGAGGCAGTAGTTCACCTTACACATGAACGATAATTCTTTTTTCCATTTGATGGAAGCAATGATAGATATAGGTGATTATATTAACTTAATAACATATCACTATATTTAGGATAATGGAGTTAATATTTAATCACGGTGTAAAAATATTTTAAGGATGTGAAAGAAGGAACAAAATAAAAAAAACTTAATTAAAAATGATATCTCTTCTTCTGATGACTTCATATGATTAATAGCTTAACAACTACCGGGTGAGTGGTTTTACTAAAAATAAGATCTATATAATTTGGGTTGTGATTCTAGGAATTTATTTGGGCATATATTGGCTGAAAAATATGTTTTGTGGTGTGAAGAAAAGAGAACAATGGAGGACCGTTTAAAAGAGAGGAGAGGGGTACTCTTGGAATTCTTCAAATTATTAAATTATTTTAAATTATTTTTATACTCCAAATTCTTTAAAAAAGATTTATTTAAAATATATGATGGTTATGGGTCATAATACATTTATGAAATGAAATTTTTACATGTTTTAATTATTTTTTTAATCCATATTTTTTTCTTTTAACCCTTATTTAACCATTATAATTCTTACCGTGATATAATTTAATTTATATTTCGATGGATATTATAACTAATATTAAATGAAAAAAGACCAATAAATGAGTAATTGCCGAAATTTTGATATGTTTATCAATAAAATTTCATAATTTTATATTTTTATGAATTTTATATTTTTATGAATTTTATATCATTTAATAAAATATCATTTATTTTAAAATATCATTTTTGTAAATTTTTACACTTTTCATTTCATGAAATTTTAAAAATATGATAAAAAATGTAATATTCAAAAAAAATCTCTTAAACAATCACTAATTTGTCAAAGTCATATAAAAAATTCTTAGATGAATTTAATTATCAAAATTTATATTTAATTTATCATTTTTAATATCATTTATTTAATTTTTTTGTTAATTAATAAAATATTGAGTCATCATTGTGTCACCATTTAAGGAAATTATTTTATCACTAAAAATAATAAATAAATTAAAATTATTACGATAAAAATTTTATATTTCCTAATAATAATTATTTTGGAACATATCCCATATATAAATCTATATTAAAAATATTTCTATTTTTTAAAATAAAAGTATGAAATTTTTTACATTCCTTTGAATATAATATTATAAAGGTTAAATTCTCATCCAAAAGGTCAAAAATCGTGTCATAACTCTTCCTTTAATTAATATGGAAGGAAAATAGTCATCCACTAAAATTTGGAAAAAATTTAGAGTAATTTTATAAAATTTATAATATTATTTTTTCCTTTAATTACCAGATTTACCCTTAACTACGGTAATTAAATGATATAATAAAGTTATTATTAATAATTTATAGAAATAAAACTGAAATATTTACATTATTTGGACATTATTATTAAATATGAAATCCATTATTTAAAATTAAAAATACAGAGTTGGATAAAATTAGTTTAAAATTAATCCCATTGACAAAATGAGAAATCGATTTTTCAGAGTTAAAACCTTCAAAAGATTTAAATATTTTTATATATAAATTCAATGTGAAATTCATTAAAATTACATAAATTTGATTGAATATTAAATAAAATTTATCTAATTATACATTAAAAATATTCTACAATATAATCATACAATATAAACATGTTAGAAGAAAAAACAATTTTAATTTAACTACTTTATTTTTTATTATTAATAAAAAAATGATTCTTATTAGAAAAATATAAAAAATTCAACCAATTTAAAATTTTACAATATTATTTAAAATAATATTTTTTTTCAAAATATAATTTATAATATTTCTAAAAACTATAATTAAAATAAGTGCACCGTCAAAAGGCGGAAAAAATACCTTTTTAGAAAAAATATTTCTTTTATCTGTAAAATTAGATTTGTTCTTATAAGAGGTTAGAAAAAACATAATATTAATTTAAAAAAAAGATTTAAAATATTATATATATATATATATATCATTTATATAATACAACAAGATTTTTTTTTATAAAACGCCGTTATGCACATTTAAATAGTTTTTCATAAAACAATTTCCTCTTATTTTAAAAAGGGTTTTATTTTCATTTATATTCAACTGATCACAAAATAATTAATTATATATACATGTGTAATCCATATTTTCATAATTAATTTAACTTTATTCATAATCTCCATTCTAACAACTATTTTATAATGATAATATTTAAATGATAATATTTTTTTATTATTTTAATCTCGATGTGGCGTATCATATATACTATTGAACATAGTGTTTCATTATTAATATAATGGGATTCAATAGTAATGATTTTTTTTCATTATACACTAAATAAATAATCATAAAATTTCTTGAAAGAACATTAAAATCTCTCAAAAAGTCTTCTTAAATTTTTTTATCCATACCCTAGATAAAATATTTCATTATAACTGAGGGAGATAAAACATAAACATGATTAGGTCAGATTCTTAGTAAGGGTAAAGATATGAGACATATGTAAATTATCCTATGTTGGAATATGTTAGTAATAATGTAATGAGTGAATGATCTTAAAAATAGAAAATTATACCCATGAATTCATAGATCAAATACATTAATCATGGAATACATCTTTGAAAATTAATAAGACAAGAATCATAAGAGAATCAAAGATCACGAGCCATGAGTATATAACCTTTCTATATAAACATTTTATAAGTGAGTGGAATAAATATTTGAATAACCATAATTATTGAAATATTATCCCAATTCTACACACCAAGACATTTATCACATGTTACACATGGTATAATGAACCATGAACCTACTTTAGGCTTTAGATAACGTCCTATACACCCTCTTTTGGTCTTGGGAGAACCTCCTATGTACCCTATTTTGGGATAAATAAAAACTATTGTGAACCCTATTTTGGGTTTTGGAAAACCTCTTGTGAACCATTTAACCACATAAAACATTAATTGTTAACTAATTCATTAGAGGGATATAATTAAACCACCCACACATAATCACAATCCATTAATTTGTATGCTACAAGTTCATGAAAAAAAATTTCATAACATCAAACCTTAACTTGTGGAAAATAAAATGGGTTCAAAAATATTTCACCATCATGATCATAATCCATCTAAAGAAAGAATGAATATTGTTTACTCCCAATAAATTATAAGAAACATCAAATATTTTGTTATAGATGAAAATACCTTTAAAAGGTCACTGTAACATTTCTTAAGGAAAATACACATGTCATTTGAAAATTAATGATTTAAGTTCTAAATATAAATAAAATATTATGGAAGAAAATTTATTTTATAGGAAAAATGATACTTGTGAAGGAATATACAAAGAAAAGACAGGTCATGATCATGGGAAAATCAATGCAGCATGTTAAAAAAATCCTTTGAAATATTTTGTAAAAATTCAAAAGAAACTGATTCGGAAAATGAGGAGTAGATTCATTTTAATATTTTTTTATAAAAAGTAAAAAATGGATAAAATTAATTTATAAAATCATAAGGGAATGATAAAAAACAATCTTAATTTTTTTAAATAAAATATGGACATAAAAGAAAATTATTCCTGACATAAGAGATAAATAAAGTTGGTTTTCCTTAAAAATGAAATTTTGGTATCATCCGTACTTAAAGAGGGAAAAGTGGATTGAAAAAAATAAAATATATATAAATAAATATAGGAAAAATATATATATATAATAATTTTGAGAGATATATCATAAAATCTCATCATTTTATAATTTAAACAAAAATAATGTTGGTAAAAATGTGATTGTAACATAAATCCCTGACCTCATGTTTATCATGGTTCATAATTTATCTAAAATAGTTTATAATAAATTTAAATTTATTAAAATAATATAAAATAACTATATTGATACCTATAATACCACATATTTTCCACTTATTAAATTTCAATGTCCATTTTTTTTGACAATTCTTGTTAAAATCATCGTTTATATGTGTTATCTCTTTCGTTTTTCATGTGTGTTTCAATTCGGAAGTTATAGCCCTTTAAATTTTATCATGGATCCATCATATAAAAAACATAAATAATTAAATAATTATAATATTTAAACATTATATAAACTTTAATAACCATACCTATTAATCGATGGTGAAAAATGAATTACATCACTCTATAGAGTTGGTGGTTTGTACGTACACACGAGTGATGTTTTACTCATTTCTACGGATGGGAAAAAAGAAAAGGAGAATAATAATTAAACATTAATTAATTATTATTATTTAACTAAAAAAGTGACATAATATTTCCATACATGGATATTATATAATTTTTATGAATATTTATTACATTACACAAACACATGCCTAAAGACCGTAATAGTTTAGTACCTTTGGAAACATAGAAACATACTATTACAACATAGTGAAAGATATTAAATGTTTCCAATAAATATATTCTCATTTATTACTCCTACATAATTTTATTTATAAACTAGGGAATGAAAAAATAATAAAGGGTGAGCTCATGTGCTCAGTAAGGGTAAATAATGGAGATATGTCAGCATAACATGAACAAAAGGGCATGGTAACATGAAAATAAAATTTGAAAACCATACCTTTAATATTAAATATCACATAAAAGTGTCATAGAATAAATATTGGTTGTTTATAGGATATTAATCATAAGGTATTTTGGATAGAAATCCAAGATAGTATAAAATATAAATAAGACACGGAAGTTTGGCCGACACATAAGTATATAATATCATTCCCAAGAAGTAAAATCACTTCTAAAAAACTTATTAGGGAAATTTATAATGGCTATAATTTTTAAGTCGGACACACCACTATCCCCATGGGAAGCTATTTACTTATAGTGGAATAAGATCACTCTAAAAAATTTCATAATGGACAATGTCCCTTACTATATCAGGTCCACTCTTTGTTCCAACCTTGTCTATATCATAAGATATAAATCTCAACCCATTTAATTGGAGTGAGATATATGTCCCACCCATCCCATAAAGAAAAAAATTTATTTTTTACATAAGATCTTAAAAATTTATTATATAATAACCCCTGAAATGAAATGGGTGTTAAGAACATTTCATCACATCAAAAATTGTGGAAAATAGATAGGTTTAATAATCATTTCATCAAAGAATAACCCATGAAAAGAAGTATTTTTCATAAAAATTTTATCATGGTATAACACATGGAGAGAAATGTGTTTCATAAATTTCAGTCAATAAAATCATAATCCATTCAAAGAAGTAATATGAATGGTATACATAGATTATATCCACAATAAGAAATAAGTAACACTAAAAATGAGAAATTATATGGAAAATAAATTTAAAAGTTCAATTAAAATAATATTTTTAGGAAAATATAATTTATTCTTTGAAAAATAATTTATAAAACATAAATCATTTTGAAGACCTTTATTTTTGGAAAATAACCTTGACCATTTATAATTTAATCATTTTAAATAATTTAAACAACATTTTAAACATAAATTTTTTTATAAATATTATTATTTGAAAATAAATTTTGAAACTTATAAAGGAAGATTTGAAAATCATTAAAAATAATATTTAAAACAAATAAAATTTTTAAAATCCATTTCTTTGAAAATAAAATTTGATACATATAAAATAACCATTTAAAATCATTAAACAACATTTTAAAGGATAAAAATTTCCAAAATCCTTTTCTATGAAAATAACCATTGAAACCTATACAAGATGATTTAAAAATAATTTAAAAATATATTTAAGAGTAAAATTATTTCATAATAATTTTCTTTGAAAATTATATTAGAAGTTAATTTAGAGAAATGTTTTAATTTTTTTTGAAGACATGGTTTTGGAATAAATCAGATTTATGACTTAAGAGAGAAATAAAGATTCATTTTCTTGAAATCATTTTCTAAATTATATTAAGTATAAAATATTGAAAAAATAGACCCATTATATAAATATATCATGAATAACCATAGTGGGAAAATATTCATGGATGTTAATGAGATTTAGATCATGATATTTCAAATTAGAGACTTAATCATAAGTAATCCTGATTAGTGATGGCATTGATACAAAAAATATTTACCACTTTAGTGACATTGAATAATAATACCCAAAAATTAATAAAATAAAATGAAACATGAAGTATCACTATTACTAATAAATTCATGATATTACTTGTAAATGGGGCTGTAAATAAACCTCAAGAAATAATATAGATGTATAACATAACATACACCTAAAACGAGGAAACATGAGACACAAGTCCCTTACCGATTTGGTAACTTTTCAATTATATACCCAATTAAATAAAGATAATAATATGGATATATAAATACCCATATTTTAAAGGTTAATAACCATAAAATATATTTGTGGGCCGTATATACACCACATCAATGAAAAAGGTGGTGAATATGGCATCTGTCCAATAGAAGTATAAAATGAGACAAAAATCCCTTACAACATGAGAAAATTTAGAATCATGATAAATATAAAATAATAACATATATTAAAACATTAATTATCATAATTCAAATTAAATTAATGATATAAAATATCATAGGGAAGTGTATAAACCATAAAAATGAATCACGTTGTTAATATGGCATAAATCTCAAAGAAATAAAAGTATACTACAAATCCCCTTACCTTAGCATTGGACATCTGTCATACCCATTAATAACTCATATAAAATATATATAAGTTTATTATAAAACTTTTATAAAAAAGTATTCTTATATATCATACAATATATAATTTTATTAGGACCTTTTATTATCTATTTATTAACAATTTCATGTTAATGTTATTTTTAGGTAATAACCATTTTTTTAATATATGTTTTTCATTGTTATATTTTTTGGTCCTTTTAATTTGATAATGTTTCTGTATTATACACAATTATAATAGAGATATAAATGTCATATATATTCAGTATATTTGTATTTACATTGAACTTTAAAATTTAGGGTAATTAAATAAAATACACCATTCAAAGAGATAGTAGGTCATACGTATGTGTGAACACTGTTTCCATTTTATTATCACATTGAAAGAAAGAAAAAAATATGATATATATATATATATATATTATAATTCTAGTGTATGTTTTTTGTCATAGATATCACATGTGTTTATAAAAATATCCTTAATATATTCAATGTAAAGTGTGGAGGAATCACATCGCTTCATAAGGTTGTAGTCTACCATATACATAAATGCCATTATCATATTCACAAAATGAAAATCTTGAAGGTTTATATTATATAATTGTTAATAAATTACAATAAAGTCATAAATATCATATATATATATATATATCATATATTAATATCATTTCCATCATTATACTCATCATTGGCATATGAGAATGAAAAAGTGAACGTTTTCTGTTCACGAGGTGGTAGTCCATCGTATACACGAATGATGATTTTGCAACCCATTTGATGGATGTATGTGTGGTATTAGGTAGTAATATTTACATAAAAATATCTAATTATAGGGGATATACTGATATTATTATATCCATATGATATGATAATAATTAAAGGTTGTGGAGGAATAAATAAAATGAAAACACTCATTAAAGAATGTTACATATTATTTAGGTATCCCTCTTAGGTTTCACTAAATCCTTGATTAGTTTGATTTATGTCGAAAATAATGAATATATGATAATGTTAAAAAAATCTAGGATGCTATTTTTTAGGTTTTGTCATTCCAAATGGCCTGATATGTCTAAATAATGGGGGAGAGTGAGTTCCCTTTTATAATTAAGGAGTAGTGAAATTCTTCTAAATGACAAAAAATTATTCATTATTAAGAGGTATAACAAACCTAATGTTTCTCGAAAATTGATTGATAATTTAGGTGATAGAATAATGTTTCTATAAAAATATCCAGCACACAAAATAAACACAATTTTATCATGTTATTCTTTAGACCTTAAGTTTACTAAATTTAACCTTTTAATTTTATCCATCGTAACATGTATATTTTTATTTACCTAGGTGATTTATCCTTTAATAATAAAATTTAGATGAGTTTTTTAGATAATTATGACCCAATAATTCTAAATTTTAAGTCCAATTATTAAATAAAAATCATATGTGTGTGTAAAATTAATTTTTTTAAAAACACATGTAATTCAAAAAACCACATTATAACCGTAATAGTATTAATTAATTTTAATTTTCACTAATTATTATGGTAAAAATAAAATTAAACATATTATATAATATAATTTTTTTATATAAATATGGAAACCTTTTTTTAAAATAAAAATCACATAATTGATAGAATTTAATTTAAAATTTTCCCTGTAGGCAAAACGAAAGTGTGCAGGGGGGGGGGGTTCGGAGAAAAAAATAACAAGGTTACAATTTTTTTAAATCCGATATCAATATGAAAATAATTCCTATGAAATAAATTAGATTTATGGATTCATTATATGAATAATTATACATTAAAATGAATTTCAAATATAATTTATCTTCAGAAATAACATAATTGAAATGGAAGTTTTCAATTAAAATTTAGTAGTTTTCACTATTCATGATCATAAAATACTTTTCATAGAAAAAATATCTACACTAAGATAATTTTGATATGATTATTTCAATTGTTTTTTCCAAATAAAATTTGAAAAACTTTCAAAAAATATTTTTAAAATAAGTACGCCCAAAAAGTGGGACACTATTGTTTTTTAGAAAAACACAGTTTGTAAGCCTAAAATTGTATTTTTTATTATATATATTCTATAAAACAAAAAATATAGATGTAAAAAATTATATTGAAAATATAATATATAAATATCATTAATATAATTCTTTAATTTTTTTAAATTATTCATATAAAACACATTTCTATGCATAAAACTAGTTTTTAGAAAAATATTTTTTATTATTTTATAGAGGGTTTAATATTAAATTAGAATTAATTTGAAACCAAATAATTCATATTAAATACCTTTCCAAATCATATTTTCAAAATTTAGTTAATATTATTTATAATTTCCATTCCAATGTCTGGTGACAACTATCATATTAAATAACAATATATTAATAAATGTCAGATTTCATTTAAACACGATGTTGCATGTAATGGAAATTGAATATGATATTGTGTGTACCACAAGATAAATATTTTGTTACTTGTTACTCAATATAAACCAAGTGTCACTTGTAAAGAAAACCAAAATTAGTTTTTCATGTAATACTTAAAATTGATTATATTAAATTATGTATAAAAAACTATGTTAAAAAATATTATGTTGTTATATCATACTCCCATACAATTTAATTCACCCTTGAAATTAATCTTGGTCATAAAATTTTTAGCCTTTAAAAAATTTCCATTATAGAAAACCACATCATAAAAATGAATAATAAATATTCCGTAAAAAATGGAATGTTGGAAACATAATGGTCACCCAAAGTGATTAATAAATAGGTTTACACATTGGAGAACATAGGTGGGATGTGAGGATATGAATATAGAAGAGATGCAAATATAATAATAGAGATTGATAAAGGTCATTGATCACTATAAATTGGGTGATGCCGTGAAAATTAACGACCACAAAACTATATATCTGTAATGATATAAGGGACCATTTGATTAATTGGAAATGAAGGTAAAATGATAATTTTTTTGTCCTGATAACCTTTTCATAAAGTTGAATAATTTTCACAAGAATATTCACTTACATTATTTCATTCCATTTCATATTCTAAATCTCACCCTCTCGTTCTGACTTGATCAGTTTCCACTTCATCTCTTACTCAAAAAATTGAAGGTGAATGTTTTATTCCCAAATCACTAATAAATAATAATATACATAGAAAAAATGCTAATTAATTAATTATATTTTTTTTATCATCAAAATAAAATGGATAAATATTCATATGGTGAAGTAATATATTGTTTTATAAAAAATCACGCAAAGTTCAACTTACACCCTTCCATAAATGTCTAACTTTATAAACCTTCTAAAAATTAAAAAATAAGGCCATTAAATTTCCCAAAATCAAACTTACATTGATCCCCACATATCATTAATTATTCCTTGATTTTCATATACGAAACATGTGAATACGTTCATCATGAATTCTATTAAAACATGTTAATAACCTAAATTACTATAAAAATAGATTAAAAACATACATAATTATTTATTAATTAATAGAACAAATTTTATTGGATATATTACTTAAATATATAGTTGATTTAATCTCCATCCAATATATCATAATGAACTTTGTCAACAAATCAAAAATCTGTTATAAGGTAATAGATACTTTCCAATTTTTTTATTCTTTTTCAAAATTTATTTATCCAAAATAAACACAATTTTCTCAACATCAGGATGATATTAAGGGATAAATTCCATTAATCATGTGCTTTTTATAATATATAACCTTTACATTAAATCAAATCTATTTTACATCAATATCATTTAGCATATTCTTTCAAATCCTTAATGAAAAATATATACTAAAAAATCCATATTCAATTTCTAAGTTATGAATTGCAATACAAAAATACTTTAATCATAACACTTATATATCAATATGTTAACTATGATTTATCATCTAATTCCTTAATACCACTTTCCTTTCCTAATTTATATATAGTGTCATTATCATTAATAGAAACACCATCACTCATAAAACCTTACTGATTAACTATATGATCTCCCCTCTTAGGACATCGATTTGCATAACGGCCATTATTTAAAAATTTATATCATTACATAATAGATGAAACCTTATGAATACCAATATTTTCATCCATTATGTTGGCATAAATTTTAATTTTTCCTTTTCAATTAATAAATTTGTGTCCCTTTTTTACACACTAAAAATATATTTCCATCTCTCTAAGACATTCCCTTGAGTACTTCTTCACAGATTCCCAACATATGGGTAACTAAATCTTTATTCCTCTATGGCCTCCATTACTGGAGCTCTCAAAAAACTCAATCATTATATTATTTGGTGAGTTTGATAATTGGTTAAGGTGGACATTGGTAATCATGTTTTTTGAAAACTGATTTGGTTATAATAATAGTATTATTTACTCTAGTAATCATCCCACTTTACTACTCATCAAAAAATTGTACATTTCACTCTATATTAACAAGGTTTCTTTTGGTTAAAGACCTCAACTAAAATAAAAATAATATTTTGATCAATGATAATATTATTTGGTAACCACATAATCATGAGAAATAACATATAAGAAGTCTAAATCATGGCACATAATTTTTAATCTATAACACCTTAGGTTTTTTTGAGGTCATTCATATTCACATTATATTTAAATCCTTCATTATTATTTGTATAGGGTTTGTGAATTTACAAATAACATGCCCCATAAGTTTCAATCTTGGTGTTTAAGAAGGCCTATTATTGTGCATCAATTACTGATCGAGTCCATCTCAATATAGTGTTCTCGGGGTAGTCTCCCCTATGAACATCTCTACCACATTTACATCAACTTATAGTATCTGGATATGGATTTATTTTTGGAAAATCACATACTCTCTGATTTACCAAAATTACAAGTCATTTTTGTATAATTTAACTCATCATTATACATATACTGAGAGAAATCCCAAGATATATCCTTAAATATACCTAGGGTTCTTACTAATGTTTCACCTTCCTAGTTTCCAATGGTTGACTAAACCCTTCCTTTGATTCTAACTAGAATGACCCCCAAATTTTCATACATGGATATTACATCATTTTTAATGAATATACATTATATTGAACAAACATATGAACAAGGACCATAATAGTTAACACCTATGAAAACTTTGACATATAATCTTTTAACTTGGTGAAAGATCTTCAGTGTCACCCATAAAGATCTTCACCTTATTACTCCTACTTAAAACCATTATTAATAACTTGGGAAAGGAATCATAATAAAATGTGATGTCAGATGTTTATTAACGATAACTAAATAAGATATATAAGGATAACATGACTATAAGGATATGAGAATATGATAACAAAACTTGAAAACCATACCATGCATATGAAAGAACATAAATTTGAGTTATGGAATAAATATTTATAGTTTATAATACATGAATCATAAGATAATCAAGAGAATAATTTATGAGATCATAACATTAGAATAAGACGCGTAATTGTGGAAGACACATAAGAATATAAAATTTTATTCTAGAAGTTATGTCTCATTACCAAAACGTAATACGGATAAACATACTCAGAGGGACACACCATTATACATAGTGGCAATACATTCCTCAAAAAAGAATGAGTTCACTCCCCAACCTGTCATAATGAATAAATTCTATTATTATATCAAGGTTCAATCCCTATTAGACAAATTCCTATATCATGATATATTAATATTCACTCAATGAATTGGAGGGATATATAGGTCCTACCCACTATTTAATGATAAAAATATTTATGTGTTCTATAAGATGAACAATATTCATCATATAATAAAGCATAAAATGAAATGGGTATCATAAAAATTTAATAATATCACAACATGTGGTAATGAGATAGGTTTCATAATCATTTCATCAGAGAACAACCCATAAAATGAAGAGGGAGTTTCATCATGGAATAAATCATGGAAGATAAATGGATTTCATGAACATCATTCCATCAAAACACAAACCATTGATAGAAATAATATTATTGGTATAAGTTGATTAACACTACTGGAAATATGACTTTTACCAATGGTTTTGGCCAAACCGTTGGTATAGTTCATTAATTTGGACCTATACCAACGGTTTGGCCAAAACCGTTGGTATAGGTCACTTATATGGACCTATACCAACGGTTTCGGAAAAACAGTTGGTATAGGGGGGGACCTATAGGACGTATACCAACGGTTTTTGCCAAACCGTTGGTATAGGTCCATTATAGAGACCCAATACCAACGGTTTGGCCAAACAGCTGGTATAGGTCCCCCCTATACCAACGGTTTGTCCAAAACTGTTGGTATAGGTCCTTCATTTTTTAATCGAATCTTCTTACCGAGAACATTATATAAATCAAAATTTAAAATTCTTAAAACAATGCATATATATATTTATGAAATTATGTTCACAAAAGTCATGTTAGGTTAGTGGTTAAGTCATTAAATTATAAACTAGAGGTCCTGGGATCAAATCCCACCGAATGTTTTTTTTGAAATACATATACCAACGGTTTTCCCAAAACCGTTGGTATATACCTATTGTCACGGATTACTTTCCAATGGTCCTCCAAACCATTGGTATAGCCTATACCAACGATTTGAGGGCCTATACCAACGGTTCCAAACCGTTGGTATAGGGTATTTTTCCAGTAGTGTAAATCCCATATAAGGTATATTTGACAACAATGAATTTAATCATATTTGTAAGATAATTTAAAAACATAATTTAAAAAATATTAGAGGAAAATATCATTTCATATTTGAAAAATAATTTTTAAAAAATAAATAATTTTAAAAATATTTTCTTTGAAAATTTCCTTGAAAACATATAAAGGAATATTTTGAAATCATTCAAAACACCTTTTAAACATAAACCATTTTCAAAATCCTTTTATTTGAAAATTACCTTTGAAACATATAACAAAATATTTTTAAATAATTAAAAAAACTTTATAACAAAACATATTTTCAAAATACTTTTATTTTAAAACAACATTTGAAACTTATTAATGAATCTTTGGAATTATTAATAATAATTTTTAAAATATAAAACATTTTCAAAATTCTTTAATTTTAAAATAAAATTAGAAATATATAATGGAATCTTTGAAAATAATTTAAAACCCATTTTAAAACATAATCCTTTTAAAAATAATTTTCCTTGAAAATGAGCTTAAGATATAATTTGGAATGTTTTCTAAAACACATTTAAAAACATTATTTGGGAATAAAAGTGATTTTGGGCTGAAGAGAGAAATAAACTAGGATATTATTTAAAATATTTTCATAGATATCTTAATTACCAATGAGTAGAAAATTGTATAATTAGTTTAATATATAATTAATAATAATAGAGTTATAAAATTAATGAAAATTATTAGGATGTATATCATTATATTTAAATATTGGAGACTTAATCATAAACAATCCTGATAAATCATGAGGTTGTAAAATAAAATCCTTTCCACTTTGGTGGCATTAAATCATCAGACCCATAATGGAATAAACTAAAATTAAACATAAAATATCATATTGATGAATATATTCATTATATTATATTCCAATATAGATTTATATACACCTCACTAAGGAATATAGGTGTATAACATAATGTACGTCTCAAATAAAGAAAACTGAGACAAAAATACGTTACCAGTTTGGTAGCTTTTGAACTGTAAAACACATGAAATAGAGACTGTAAAATTTATATGTAAATAACAATAATTTTAAGGATAATAATCATAACATACATTCACATTCAGTATATATATCACATAAAGCAAAAAGTTGGTGAATGTGGCATGTGTCTCACATAATTAAAAAGTGAGATGAAAATCCATTACTGCTAGAGAAAATCTAGAATCATGATCCCCAAAAAAGAGTAACAGAAATTAAAAATAATAATAACATGAAATAAATAAAATTCATGATATAACATGTAATAGGATAGTACATACACCACACAAAACAAATTATTGGTGAATATGGTACAAGTCTCATAGAATTAAAAGTGAGACTACAAATCCCCTTACCTTAAGTATTGACCTTCATCATACTAATAAAACCTCATATAAAATAAATATAAGTTTATTATATATTTATTATATAATAAAATTTATATAAATAATACCATATATAAATTTTAGTAACCTTAATTACCTGTTTGTTAATAATTCCTTGATAAAGTTATGTTTCAGGTAACAACCTCTTTGTTTTTCATATTTCCTTTTTATTATTATATTTTTATGGTCATCCTACTTTGATCATGTTCCCATATTCTAAAAATGATAATCATGATTTAATATAATATTTATTTAGTATATATGTATTTATAATTATCTATAAAATCTATTGATAGGAAATGAAATACACCATTTAAAGAGACGGTAGGCCATACGTATACATGAGTGTTGTTTCCATTTTCTTTTCATGTTAAAAGACTAAAAGTTAAATGATAGATACATATATATATAATTATTTCAATATATATTTTATTATATATATATAACATGTATTTATTGAAACCATCATTATTACATTCAATGTAAATCATAGAGGAATCACATCGCTTAGAAAGACGGTAGTCCATCGTACACATGAACGATGTTATCATATTCCCAAAAAAATAGAAAGCATGAATATATCTATTATATAATAATTAAAGAATAATATTAACATGATATATATCATATTTATCATATATAAATATTATGTACATAATTATACCCAACCTTGAAAGGTGGGAATGAAAAGACAAATGACATAGGTTCTTGAGGTGGTAGTCAACCTTACACGGAAATAATGATTTATAAAACCATTTAATTGAAGTGTGTATGGTGGTAGGTAGTAAATTTTATATAAAATCAAATCAATATATGGTAAATAATATATTATTCATTTATTTATGGTATAATAATAATTGATGGAGGTGGAGGAAGAATTAAATTGAAAACACCCGTTGGTGAACGTTACCTCTTCTTCGGGCATCCACCTAACGTTTGAACTAAATCATTTTTTGGTGGAATTTATGTCTAAAATATTTATTATAGTAATAGGGGATGTAATATAAGATTTTTTTTATGGTTTGGTAATTATAAATGTCCTGATATGTGTGAATAATGGGGGATTGTGAGTGCCCTGTTATATTTGGGGAGGGGTGACATTCTTCTGAATACCCAAAAGCAGTCAATGTTGAGAGGTATAAGTTACCAAATTTGGCTCAAAAATTGATTAAAATTTTATGGTAGGGAATAATTGGTTGATAAAAACCTCCACTATAAAAACCAAACACATTTATTTTCACATTATTCCTTAGTCCTTATGTTTACTCAATTTTAATCTTTTAGTTATTACCAATATAACTTTTATTTTTTTATTTACATTGTTGATTTATCATTTAATATCTTAATTAAAATGAGTTTTGTTAGATAATTTTTACCCAATGACTATAAATATTAAATCGAATTCATTAAATAAAAACCATATAAGTGAGTAAAATTATCTTTAATAAAAACACCTGTAATGGGAAAAACCTCGTTTTAACCTTCATCGCGTGAATTAATTTTAATTTTTTTCACTAGTTTTTAGGGTTAAAAATTAAGTTAACCTAATTATATAATATAAATTATTTTTATTATAAATATGGTATAAAATTTATCAATTTAAATTCACATAGTTGAAAAAATTTAATTTAAACTTTTTCCCATAAACATAGAGAAAAAGTGTGGTTATTATGTGGAAAATATCGAAAGGTTACAAATTTTTTTACATCCAATTTCAATATAAAATTAATTCCAATGAAATAAATTGAATTTATAGTTTCATAATTTAAATAAATATACTTTGAAACCAATTTAAAATATTATTTATATTTGTGTATAACTTAAGAGAAATGACAGTTTCAATTAAAATTCAGTATTTGTCACTATTCATCAAAAAGTAAAACCTTTCTAAAAAAATTCAAAATAAGATAATTTTGATTTTTTGATTTTAAAAATTAATTTTATTTTTTACAAATATAAATTATGAAATTTTCAAAAATTAATTTTTAAACAAGTGTTTCATAAAAATGAGACAAATTTGTTTTTAGAAAAATATAGTTTCTAACTATAAAATTGGATTTATTCTTAATTATTTTCTAGAAAACACAAAATATGAATGTAAAAAATAAAATTGAATATATAATATAAAAATTTCATTAATATGATACATAAAAATTATTTTTTATTGATATAAAACACAGTTGTGTTTATGAAAATATTTTTTTAGAAAAAGATTTCTTATTATTTCCAAACGGTTTTATATTAATTTATATTTAATTTGTAACCAAATAATTAATTTTATATAATAGGGTAAACCATATTTTAAAACATTGGTTACTATCATTCATAAAATTAATTCTAATGGTTTGAAAACAACTATCATATTAATAATATGCCAAGTTTTATTTAATCTCAGTTTTGCATGTAATGCGAACTGAACTCATTATTATCTGTAACACAAGCTAAACAAAGTGTTATGTGAAACTAAAGAAAAACTCTATGTTACTTTGAAATTTTTTTTCATGTAACACAAAATATAAATAAGATTTAATTTTTTGGAAAAAATATTTCCCAAAATCTTATGGTGTTACATTCTACCCCCTTAAAATAAATTTCACCCTCTAAATTCATCTTCTTAATCAAAGGATTCACCTTTGAAAAATTTAATTTATATAAAACCAAATCATAAAAAATATTAATCAAATTTTCATTTAAAAAGGGAATGTTGGAAACAAAATAGTTAACTAATAACTAAGTTCCCACATAGGAGAACATAGGTGGGATATTTTAAATTTGGAAGTAGAATAAAAGAACAAATAATTATAGTGATTAATAAAGATCACTAATCACTAGAAATAGGGTGGTGTAGAGAAATTTAATGACAATGAAACAATAAATATGTGATTAATTGAGGGATAATTTGATTAATTGGAAATAAAGGTACCATGGCAACAATTTTCGTTGAATATCTGTTTCCTAAAGTTGAATAATTTTCACTAGAAGATATACTTACTTAATTTCAATCCATTTCATATGCCCAATATCACACTATTGTTATTTCTAGAATAAATTATACATCACCACCTACTCCAAAAATAAAGGTTAATTTGTTATTCATGAAGCACTAATGGATCATACCATATATAAATAAAATTATAAGTATTTATATCTATATTTTGTTGTCATAAAAAAAAATGGATAAATATTCAAATGGTGAATTAATATAATAATCTCTAAAACATCTCCCAATGTTTATATAAGCCATTCCATAAATGGATAAACATATAATCCTTTATAAAATAAAAAAAATAAAAAATAGGTCCCTCAAATTTCACAGAATTAGCTAAACATTGATCCCCATATATAAAAATGTATTCCTTGATTTTAATATACAAAACATGTGAATACATTGATCGTGTATTCTCTTGAAACATGATAATAACCTAAATTACTATAAAACCATATTTGAAACATACATAATTCTTCATTCTTTACAAGGACACAAATTATTAGAAATATTAATTCAATCAAAAAACTATTTAAACTCAATCCAAGATATAATATCTAACTTTTAATCAAATCATAAATTTATTCCAAAGTAATCAATTCTTTAAAATTTATTTTATTCATATCCACCATCTATTTATCCAAAGAACACTATTTTCTCAACGTGAGGAAGATATTAAGGGTTACATTCTATTAAAATTTTGTTTTCAAAAAAATCTAACCTTTACATTAAATTATTTATATTGTTCATCAACATTATTCAACAAATTCTATCAAATACATAGTGAAAAAGTAATATTGAACAATCCTTATATATTTTATAATTCTTGAATCCTAATACAAAAATACTACAATCATACCACTTCCTTCACAAACTATTAAACATGATTCCTCCTCTTCTTCCTTAATTCCACTTTCCTTTAATAATTCATCCATATTCTCTTTATCACCAATAGAAAAACCAATACTCACTCAACCTTACTAATTAAATTATATAACTTTACGTTTATGACATTTATTTTCATAATTATAATTATTTACACATTTAAAACATTCAATAATAAATAATAACTTGTCAAACCATTATTCTCATCCATTGAGTCGATCTAAATTTTCATTTTTTTTCTTTTCAATTACTTACTTTATGTCATTATTTTCCACAATCAAAAAATATACCCATCCCTTTAAGGAATTCACTCAAGTGATTATTCCTAGATTCTAAACATATATAAAACTAAATATTATTTCATTTATGGTTTCCATTACCTAAAATCTCATCAAACTGCATACTTCACTTATATGTTGAGTTTAAAATTTGTTTAAGGTGCACATTTTTAATCATGTTCTATGAAAAATGAATCGGAATAACCACAATATAACATACTCTAGTCATCTTTCCATTATACTTCTTATAATAAAATTATATATCACACTCAGTATTAACCACATTCCTTCAGTTTCTATCCATTAACTACAAACAAAAGCATATTATGGTCAATGATATCCATATTAGGGAACCACATAATCAGGAAAGATAATATATAGGAATTGTAAATCTTGAAACCTAATTTTTTATATTTGAAACCATAGGTTTATTAAAGGTCCTCAATATTCATCTTCTATTAAAATCCTTTATGATGGATCATAAAGAGTTTGTGAATTTCCAAAAAACATCCCTGGGAGTGTCAATCTTGGTGAGTAGCAAGGCTCATTATCTTTCATCAATTCCCAATCGAGTCCAACTCAATATAGTTTTCTTGGGTTTGTTACCCCTATGAACATCTATGACAGATTGATATACACTTGTAGTATTTAGATAGGGATTTATTTCTAAGAAATAAATCACCCTATCCATTACCAAAATTCCATTACATTTTCCAATACTTAAAATCATCCATATAATTATACTTAGATACATCCCTAGAAATATCCTTAAAAATGTGTCTTTGGATCATAATAATGTTTTATCATCCAAGTTTCCAATGGTTTACTACACCATTCATTTTATACCAACTATAACGCCCCTAAATTTTCATACTTTTATATTACATCATTTTTCATTAATATTTATAATATTACCTAAACAAAATTCTGAGGACCATAATAGTTTAGTTCCTTTGGAAACTTGGAAACATATTCTTTTAACATGGTGAAAGATATTAAATGTTTATTATAAAGATCCCCCACTTTATTACTCCTACTTAGAACCATTACTCATGACCTAGGGAAAGGAAACATTAGAAATGGTGAGCTTATATTCTTAGTAAGGTTATATGAAGATGATATGTAAGTATAAAATGAACATAAGGGTACATGAACATGATCAAAAAAATTTCAAAACATACCATGTATATCAAATAACATATACGTGAGTCATTGAATTATGATTGGAAGATCAAAAGACATGAGTAATATGGGAATAAATAGTATAATCAATGAGAGTATATCATAGGAATAAGACATAGAATTTTGGAAGAAACATAAACATATAAAATCATTACATTGAAGTTAAGGATCATTTCAAAATTTTAATAGGGAACATCATGGGGGATACACTTATTGGGAGGGACACACCCCCATACCTAGTGGAAACAATTTTCTTATAGTGGAATGTGTTCACCCCCTAGAACGACAAAATCTCCAAAGTCCCTTACTATTCTTGGTCCACTACCCATCCCATCCATATCAATCTCATGGGATATTAATCTTTACCCAATGAATTAGAGGGATATATAGTACCTCACAAAAATATAATGAAAAAAATATTCATGTTTTCCATAAGATCATAAATATTCATCATATAATAACCCATGATATAAAACGGGTGTCATGAAAATTTATTCATATTATAAACTATTGAAAAAAGAAAGGTTTTATATTAATTTCATTATAGAAAAACCCATGAAAAGAAGATAGTTTCATAAGAATTTCGTTATGATATAACTCATGTAATAGAAACAAATTTCAGAAATATCATTCCATCAAAACATAAACCATATAGAGAAAAAATATGAATGGTAAAATTTTAATATATCCCATGTAAGGTTTAGGTATCACCAACGACTTTCATATTATATGGAATATAATTTTAAACAGACATTTAAAATATTTTTTTTGAAGAAAATAGCATTTCCTACATGATTTTTTTTAAAACATAAAACATTTTGAAAATTTTTTTATTTTAAAATAATATTGAAATGTTTTAAATTGATATTTTATATCATTTAAAACACTTTTAAAACATAAAACATTTTCGAAATCCTTTTTTCTATTAACAATTGAGAATTTTAAAAGAATAATATTTAATAATTAAAGACAATTTTTAAATTATAAAATATTTTCAAAATCGTATTACATAAAAAAAAACCTTTTAAAATTATAAAGGAGACTTTGAAAATTATTAAAAACTATTTTAAAAACATAGACCATATTCAAAAAAAATTCCCTAATAATGAACGTTGAATCATATAAACAAATCATTAAAAATCATTTAAAATACTTTAAACCACATAAAATATTTTCAAAATTTTTTTTCCAGAAAACAATCTTAAAATATAATTTAATTTTTTTGAAAATATTTTTAGAAAATATGGTTTTGGAATAAAATATATTTCAAACTGAAGAGAGAATTAAAAGTATGATTTTATTAAGAAAATAATTTCTTAAGGATCATAAGTAAAAAAGGGTGAAAATTTTATAAAATTAATTTAGGATAACATGAATACTCATAAGAGAATAAAATTCATGAAAATTATTGAGAGGTAAATCTTATATTTCAACATTGGAGACTTAATCATAAATAATACAGATTAATCATGAGGCTGTAACATAAAATCTTTACCACTTTGGTGAAATTAAATCATAATCCCCACAAAGTAATTAAATAAAATGAAATATAAAATATCACAGGATCGAATAAATTCATGATTTTAATTGTTAAAGTGGATATATATACACCTTGTGAAATATTATAGGTGTATAACATAACGTACGTCTCAAAAAAAGGAAAATTGAGAAAAAAAAACCCTTACGAATTTGGTAACTTTGGAACCGTAATCCCTATGAAATAGTGATAAAAACTTTATACATAAATAAAATTAATTTTAAGGATAATAATTATAAAATAAATTAATGGGAATTATATAAAACACATAAATAACAAAGGTAGCAGATATGGCATATGTCTTACAGAAGTAAAAAGTGAGAGGAAATTTCATTACTTCTTGAGTAACATTAGAATCTTGATCCCCATGAAAGAATATTTTCATTTAGAACTCTTAATATCATGGATGAAATTAAATTCAGGATATAACATGTCATAGTCCAGTATATAAATCACAAAAAATAAATTATTGGTCAATATGGAATAATTTTCACAGAAATAAATGTGAGACAATAATTACCCTTACCTTGAGTATTGACATCCATCAAACACATTAAAAACACATATATAATAAATATATGATTATTAAAAAAGTTTTATAGAACCATATTCATATATATAATACCATATAGGATTTTATTAGGACAATTTCAACCCATTTATTAACAATTCATAGTTACTGTTGTGTTTCTGCTAATAACTACTCTGTTTTCCTTATATATTATTCATTGTTATATTTTTTTGGTCATCGTACTTTTATCATTTTTCCATATACTCTAAAATTATAATCCATATTTAAATATCATATATATTTAGTATATATGTATTTATATTCATCCATAAAATTTAGTGATAGGAAATGAAATATCACATTCATAGACATGGTAGGTTGTACGTACACATGAATCTTGTTTCCATTTTCTTGTCATATTGAATGAAATTAAAGTATATGATATATATATATATATATATTAAAATTAAATTATAAATTTCATCTAATATTTTTATCCGAACTAGGTTAAATACCTTGATGGGGGTTGAGGTGAATTAGGGTATGAATGATTAAAACATCTTCCCATTCAGATCTCATTTCATTGTGAAACAAAACACTCTTATCTCCTTATACTATAGCAATATATGAATAGAAATTAAATAACGCAAGAGACACAATAATTTTACTTGGTTCAATATCACTAAGATACATCCAAGGAGAATATAAGAATTATGTGCTAATATACGAAATCACTCAAGGATCATTTCTAAAGAATAAGGTTTGGGCTAGATCACTTCTATGACCAAGTTCACTTCCTTTAAAAGGTTTAGGGTTATCTCAATGATTTCACAAGGGTCACTCCATGAGTCTCTTTCTCTGGATCATTGCTAGCGGAAAGGATCACCTTCTTCTTCTCCCTTTTCTCACTACTCTTAAAAGGGATTCACCCACAATTTATTGACATGTAGGACCCATAATTATCAATAATGAATACATTTTCAGTTGTAGATAGATGTTCTGATGAAGTTCCACTTTGATCAAATTTATTTATACCATATTAACATAGATTTAATTGTAATTATCCATCTTAATATTTTGATGATGCTCACTAGATTCGTGAAGCAAACCTATTTCTTGAATCTCAAATAATATTCGTGATAAAACTATATTTTGTGAGGCTCAAAGAGTCTTTGTGAAGAAACCAACATTCATGTATCTTTCTTCTTTATAAAATCTGAACTAGAATTCAAAAAGATCACAAATTATGGTCAATGTTTTATAGGATACATGAACTTCAACATAGTCATGATGTTCACAATTTTTAGTAGGTGTTTACACCCTTCGTGCCCCACCTTTCTTTTGTGAATTTTTTCCAGGACAACCATCCTAAACCACCTTCGCAATTTCTAAGCCATAAAATATTCATAACTTATTGCTAATTTTCTAATGTGGGTAGTGGAATATTTTTAAGCATTTCAACCAATTCCAAAATCTTCCAGCCACATCATTACTATGTCTTGATTCTCTATTATTTTGTTCGCGATGCTCCATATCACATGAAGATCTAAGAGAATTATCTATTCCTGATACTCCTTGTAATCACGAAGATCGCTATAATTTTTTTTGGTTCCTTATGAAAATGCCTTTTGGGATCCCCAGTATTCTTGAAACACTTTTCATTTCTATATTTCTTTAAGGCTTTCAAGGAAATCTATGTTTCACAATGCTATCCATCCTTTAAATTTTGGACCCCAAAAATTTGGTAAACACTTGGAAACGATATCACCTTGGGTGAAAATGGTTTTGTAAAACTACCATGGAATCCATTCCATTGTCTTGGATCATTATCAAACTTCATAGTCAAAAATATCTCTATGACTCAACAACTTATCATAGAATCTAGATTTTCAACAAATATAATCAAACCAAAAATGGTGAAATGTTATCTTGAGGTATTGTTTCCAAAAAAATGTATATCCCATGTGTTTATTTAACCCACAATTAATATATTAAATGTAAAGAAGGGAGGAATCAAATTACTTCCCAAGGTGGTAGTCCACCATATACACGAACAACATTATCATATTCCAACAAAATAGATGGTACAAAAGAATATATAATATATTAATTTCAGAAGCATAATAACATCATAATTGAAATATATATCATATATAAATATTATTTAAATCACTATAACCTACCATGAAAGGTGGTAATTAAAAAATTAATGATGTCGATTCACGAAGTGGTAGTCTACCGTACACACAAATAATGTTTTCATAGACCATTTGATGGAAGTGTGTGTGGTTGTAAGTAGTACCCTTTAAATTAAAAAAAAATCCATATATGTGAGATAATGGGGTTATTATATCATCATGATATAGTAAAAATGAAATGAGGTGGAGTAAGAAATAAAATCAAAATGGTCGTTGAGGAATGTTTCCACTTCTTCAGGTATCCTCCTTAGGTTAGAAAAAAATCCTTGTTTGATGAGATTTTGGTCAAAAATCATTATTCTAGGATGAGGTTGGGAAATATGGGATGTTATTTTTGTTGGGTTTGGTAGATTAAAATTGTTTGATATGTGTGGGTAATTGGGTAGAGTGAGTGGCCCTTTATAATTGAGGAGTAGTGATATTCTTGTAAATACCCAAATTGTTTTACTACTCGGAGGTGTAAATTACCTAATGTGGATGAATAATTGACTAATAATGGAGGAGAGGAATTAAGTGGTTGATTAAAATATCTTACACACAAAAGAAAACCATTTTTATTAAGTTAATAATTATTCTACATTTTTACTAAATTTTAACATTTTCGTTTTTAGCACGGTAACTTATATTTTTTTAATTTACCTAGTGGATTTATACATTGATAATATAATAAAAATGTGTTATTTTTGTTAATTATTACCTAATGATACTAAATATGGAATCAAATTCCTTAAATAAAAAAAATATAGCTGTGTAAATTTAATTTTAATAAAAGCACACGTAATATGAGAAACCACTTTTTTACATTAATCATGTTAATTAATTTCAATTGTTTTAAAAAATTATTATGGTTAAAAAATAACTTACACATATTATATAATATAAATTATGTTTATTAAAACTGTAGAATAATTTTTTTTTCATATTAACGTCTTATAATTTACAGAGATTAATATTAATGTTTTCCAACATACACAATGAGAAATTGAGTTTTAAGAGTAAAATATCAAAAGGATACACAGTTTTTACATATAATATAAATATAAAATTTATTAAAAGGACTTATATTGGATATATAGATGAATAATGGATGGGAATTATGGGCAACGATGGTGATGTCAAGCATCGATTGGGTGTCATCTGGCAACACATTGTTCTCTGGCAGCGATGGTGGCATAGAATTGGAAAGATGTGACCATGTATGTGGTTTTAGTAAATTTTAGAGGTAATAATTCATGGTAATCTCATTATCCAGTGGTTTCCAATTTTTTTGGATATAATAGCAGTGCAGTTAGGGGGATTTAGTAGTGATTTTAGTGTGCTAGTGTGACCTTGGTGTTCTCACCGATGTTGTTGGTTCAGTTTTTTTCTTTCATCGATGTTTGTTATAGGATGTTTGATTGGATCGATGATGAAGTATCAATTATCATAGATTTTTTAGTTTCCCTTAAAGGTTGTTTTTAGTTGAAGGACATAGCTTCTCTATGACCTGTTCAGTTTTTTTGTTCTTACACACCTCTCTATTTTAGATCCAGGTGGTGGTTTCATTGATGCTTTGGGTTTTTTGGTTTGGCAGTCAATGGTCTTGAAGGAACTCTATGTTGTATTTTTCTTATTTATTTGGATTCTAGTTTCTTCCTCTTCAACGATACTATCCTTGGATAACATGGGTACTCAAACCACTAATCTGAACTCTCGTTTCATTGTTCTTCTCCCTTAATGATCTGTAGTAGTTGTTACATATATGTTTTGGGAATTGAGGCCATGATGTCTTCAGTTTTCTAGGCACTTGGACCTTCAATGAGGCATTAACAGTCGACATCTATAACATCATGGAAAATATTCTAGTTTTTCATTTTTTAATTGGGTTTCTACCTTATTCATTTGTTTAAGGTCTATATGTTTTTCTATTAGTGATTAACCATTGAATTCTTATTTTAATGGTTAAATGTTCATTATCTCTTTTGGATGTGATCCTCAATGACGGTTTGTTCTAGAATTTCAGCTTGATTTATGTTTTTTGGTATTATATTTTGTTGTTTCTATAGAAACTATGAACTATGGTGAATGTAACTTCTTTATAGATGGTGTGGTCTTGTATGGTGATGATGATAGTGGAGAATAGATGATGATAATGGTAGTTATGATAGAGGTCAGTATGAGGTGTAAATTTGGCTGATGATGGTTTATCTCAAGTTGATGTCTCCTTGGGACTCATGTTCCACCTATTCTTTTTTAAATTTGAATTTTGAAGTTGGATTAATTTATTGTTATAACCCACGGGTTTTTGGTTATAACTCAACCTAAAAAGACCATTTCAAAAATAAAAAAATGATTATTCAATATGTGTTTTTCACTATTCATCAAAAAAACAAAACTCTTTAGAAAAAATTGTAAAATTCTATCTAATAGATTTTTTATATGATGATTTGAAAAGTTAATTTTATTTTTTCTGATAAAAAATTAAAATTTTTCAAAATTAGTTTTAAAAGAAGTGCGCCATAAAAAGGTGATAAAATTGTTTTTTATAAAAATATAGTTTTTAAGTATAAAATTTGATTTATAATTATAGGTTTTTATAAAACACATAATATTAATGTTAATAATTGGATTGAATATATAATGTATAAATATAATTAATAAAATTCATAAAAAATATTTTTTTAATTTATTTATTTAAAACACACTTGTGTGCATAAAAATATTTTTTTAGGAAAATATTTCATATTATTTTCAAAAGTATTTTATATTAATTAATAATTAATTGGAAACCAAATAATTCATTTTATATTCATGTGTAAACCATATTTCCAAAATTTATTTAATATTATTCATAACTAATATTCCAATGGCTAGACAAAAACTATCATATAAATTATAATATTTTAATAATATGTAAGGTTTTATTTAAACTCGGTGATGTGTGTAATGAAAACGTAAATCAGTATTGTGGGTAACAAAAGATAAATTTATTGTTATATTTAACTCATGAACAAATCAGTGTTACTTTTAAGAAAAATCAATATTTTTTTTTCACGTAACACTAAATATCAAAAGGATTAAATTCCTTTGAAAAAAATATTTCACTAAATATCTAGGTGGTGCATGCTACGACCCTTAAAATTAATTTATCCCATGAAATTCATCTTGTTCATTAAAATTTTATCAATTAAAAAATTACCTTAATAGAAAATGACATAATACAAATGAATAATAAAACATGTTTTAAAATGAGAAAGTGGAAACATAATGGTTACCCAAAGTATCCAATAACTATTATTACACATGGGGGAATATAAGGGGAAGTGGATATTTAGACAAGGTAGAAAAAGATAAATAATTATATAGATTGATAAAGATTGATAATGACTAGAAAGTGGATGATGAATAAAATTTTAAGGACCAGAAAACCATAATTCTGTATTTACTTAAGGGACAATTTTATTTATTTGAAATAAAGGTACTATGATAAATTTTTTATTCAAATATCCTTTTCTTAATGTGGAATATTTTTCACAATAATATATACTTAATTTATTTCATTACATTTAATATGCATAATCTCCCCCTCTGGTTAGGTCGTGATCAATTTCCACTTTATATCTTACCCTAAAAATGAAAGTGAATTTTTTATGCCTAAATCACTAATGAGTCATCAGATCCATATATAAAATGATAGGTAATATTATCTATTATTAGTTATCATCAAAATAAAATAGATAAATATTTATTTTACTAAGTAATACATTAATCTCTAAAACCTCACCAAAATTTCAACTTACACTCTTCCATAACTAGGTAACATTATAATCCTTCCCAAAATTAATTTTTTTAAAATAAGTATACTAAATATAATAAAAAATTATTTACATTGATCCCCATATGTCATAAAGTAGACCATTATTTTCAAATACTAAACATGTAAATACATTAATAAGGTATTCTCTTACAACTTGGTAATAACCTAAATTTCCATATTACTATACTAATAACATACATTCATATTCACTCCTTACTATATCATATATTATTGGAAACATTCCTTAAATATGAAAATGTTTCCACCTTCATCTCAGATAGCATAAACCACTATTTCAAAAAATCATTAATCTATTACAAGGTAACCAGTAGATTCTAATTTAATTTAATCTTATCGATCATATCTTTATCCAAATTAAACATTATTTTCTTTACAAGGATAATATTAAGGTTTACCTTCCCTTAATCATATTATTTTATATAAAGTGTATCCTTTCCATTCAATTAATTTTATTGGCCATCAACATCATTCAATACATTATTTCAAATAATTAATGAAAAACTCATAGAAAAATATCCATAATTTTTTAATAATTTTTTATTTCTAAAAAAATATAATTCAATAATACAATTTACTTATCAAAATATTAAACATGCTTCATCATAATATTACTTAATACCACGTTCCATTATAATTCATCAGTATCTCTCCATCATCAACCAAAAAACCATTACTCATACAACCTAATTGATTCACATAGTGATCTTTATCATTATGAAATTGATCTTCATAATTCCCATTATTTACACATTTAAAACATTCTTGAATTGATGATACCTTAGGAATACCATTTTCTTATCCATTTTATTGGCCTAACATTTCTTTTTTCATTTGCAATTACTAACTCTGTCTCCTTCTTTTCCATAGTGAAATACATCTTCCTATCCCTCTATGACATCCCTTGGACGATTCTTCCCACATTCTCAACATATAAGAAATTGAATCTTTTTTCCACTATAGTCTATATTACCTAAACTCTTAGAAACCTCTATCCTTAGCCTCTTTGAAGATTCTGAGAATTGGTTAAGTTTAAATTTTTTAATTATGTTCTATGAAAACAAATTTGGTATAATATTAATACACTTTACTTCAATAAACATCCAATTTTAATTCTAATAATAAAATTGTACATCACAGTCACCATTAATAGCATTCATTCAGGTTCTATCTATTGAATAAAACTAAAATTATAGTGTGATCAATGCCAATCATAGTGGTGAACAACATAATCAAGGGAAATAACATATATGAATTCTAAATCCTGAATCATAATTTTTAATGAAAAAACCATAGGTTTATCTGAGGTCATTCATATTCACCTTCAATTTAAATTATTGATGATATTTTGTAAAGAGTTTGTGAATTTTTAATGAACATCCCCCAAGTGTGTCAAACTAGGTGTGTTGTAAGACCCATTATGGTGCATTAATTTCGGATCAAGTCTAGATCAATATGGTGTTATAAGGGTTGTAAACCATATGTTGATCTATTCTAGATCCACATCCAATTATAGTTTCTAAATAGGGATGTATTTCTAATAAATCACTCACTCTATACTTTACCAAAATTCAAGTACACATTCCAATACTTTAATTAATCCTTAATCTTATCCTCAGAGACATCTATAGACATATCCTTGAAAAATACCTATGGATCTCACTAATGATTTGTCATCCTTGTTTCCAAATTTTGAATAATACCTTGTTTTGATACAAACTATATTGACATAAAATTTTCATGCATGGATATTACATCATTTTTAATAGATATTCATTACAATACACAAACACACGCCCAAGGACTGTAGTAGTTTAGTGAATTTGGAAACATGGAAACATTCTCCTATATTTTTGTGATCGATCTTCACTATCGTGCACATGTATATTCCCTTCATTACTCTTACTTAAAACCATTATTCATGACATTAGGAATGGAATAATAAGAAATAGTGAGCTCAGATACTTAGTAAGGGTAAATAAAGAATATATTTAAGCATAAAATGAACATAAGGGTATGGAAATTTATTATAACATTTTAGAACCATACCATTAATATCAATAAATAAATATATGAGTCATGGAAAAATGTTTGGTAATTCATAAGACATGAATCATAAGGGAATTATGAGCATAATATATGAGAACGTAATATAAGAATAAGACATGGAATTGTTACATACACATAAGCTTATAAAAGCATTCCTTAGAAGTTAAGGCTCATCTCCAAAATATATCAGGGAACTTCATGGGGTACACCTACTAAGATTGAGACACCACCATTTTAAATTGAATAATATTCCATATAGTGAAACTTTTTCACTCTCAAAACCATAATCATATAAAAATTCCCTCTTTATACAAGTTTCACTACCCATTCCATCCCAATCTATCTCAAAAGATATTAATCTTTATCCAATGCATTGATGGGAGATATATTCCCCATATATTAAATAATTAAAAACATATTTATGTTTTCCATAATATTATAAAAATTAATCATATATTAGCTGATGAAATAAAATTATTATCTTGATAATTTCATCATATCATAACCTTTGGAAAAGATAAATGTTTTATAATCATTTCAACATAGAATAAGACATGAAAAAAGTGGATTTTATAAGAATTTCCTCATAGAATAATTGATTGAAGGGAAATGGATTTCATAAAAATCAATCCACCAAAAAATAAATAATATATAGAAATAATATGGATTGTATACTTTGATCATATCCACAGTAATGTATTGGAAACATAAAAAAATGTCATATTAGATGAAAGATCATTTTGAAAGATCATTTTTAAAAACATCATGAGGAAAATATCTTTTCCTATCTAAAAAATTGTTTTTAAATTAATAATAATTATTATAACATTTTTTTGGTAATATCCTTGAAAACATATAAAGGACTCTTTGATAATTATTTAAAACACTTTTGGAACATAATTTTTTTTAAATTGTTTTCATTGAAATTAACCTTTGAAAATTATAAAAGAAAATTTATAAATCATTAAAAACTATTTAAAACATAAAATATTTTCAAAATAATTTCCTTTGAAAATATTATTTGACACTTTTTACTAATGATATAAAAATTATTAAAAAAAACTTTTCAATACATAAAACAATTTAGAAATTATTTTCTTTGAAAATAAATATTAAAAAATATAAAGAAATATTTTAAAATAATTTAATTTTTTTAAAACATAAAACATTCTAAAAATAACATTCCTTTAAAATCAGATAAAAATTATATTTTTAATATTTTTTTGATAACATGGTTCTAGAATAAAATACTTTTTGAATCAAAGAGAGAAATAAAGTTGGTTTCTCTAAAAAATATTTTCATAATTATGTTAAATAATAAATATTGATACAATTAATTGAAGATATCATGAATAATAATAGGGGAATGAAATTTAAAGATATTATTGAGAGTTAGATCATTATATTTCAACATTGGAGACTTAAACATTAATATTTCTGATAAATTTTGAGATTGTAACATTAAATCTTTACCACTTTTCTGACGCTGAATCATAATACCCACAATTTATTAAAATAAAATGAAACATAAAATAGTATTATTATGAATAAATTGATGATATAACATGTAAAATGGGATTTTTATACACCTTGCTAAATAATATTGGTTCATAACATAACGTTTGTCTCAACAATAGAAAATTGAGACCATATCCCCTTAGAAATTTGGTAAAATTTCAACCGCATGCCCCATGAAATAGAGATCATAAAATGTATATTGAAATACCCATAATTTTAAAGAAAATAATTAAAAAATAAAATCATGAGTAATATATTCACCACATTGAGGAAAATGGTGGTGAATATGGCATGTGTCTCAGAGATGAAAAAAGTGAGACAAAAATCCATTACTCCTTGAGCAACATTAGGATCATGAGCCCCATGAAAGAATAAAATCATTCTAAAAAATTAATATCCTTAAATATTGTAAATTAATTATATAAAATTTCATATTCCAGTATGTACACTAGAAAAAAAATCAATTAGTGAATATGGAATAATACTCGCTTAAATAAAAGTGAGACTACAAATACCCTTATCCTAATTATTGACTTATGTCATACTCATTAACACCTCAGATATAATAAATATAATTTTATTATAAATATATTATAGAACTGTATTCCTATATATAATACCATATATGATTTTATTAGGACCTTTTATTACTCATTTATTGATAATTCCTTCTTAAAATTATGTTTCCTATATTGACTACATTGTTATTTTCATATTTGATTTTCATTGTTATTTTTTAGTCTTATTACTCTGATCATGTTTCCATATTATAAATAATGATAATAACTATATAAATATAACACATATTCTGTATATATGTCTTTTAGTTACCCATTAAATTATGTTATATGAAATGAAATACACTTCATAGAGATGGTATGTCATACATATACATGAAAGTTTTATCCATTTTATTATTATGTTAAATGAAATAAAAGTAAATGATATTTATATATATACATATATTATAATTATATTATAATTTTTATGTAATATATATCAAAGTTTTTTTATCCAACCCATCTTTAAAACATTCAATATAAAACATGGAGGAATCACATCACATAGTAAGGTTGTAATTTTCCGTACACACGAACAATGTTATCATATTCCCACAAAATGAAAATAATGAAGTTATATATTATATAAAAACTATATAAGAAAAATAAAATCGTATATATCATATATATCATATATAAATAATTTTTCCATCTTATACCCAACCATTAAATAAGGGAATGAAAAAACGAACCGCCCGAGTTCGTGAGGTGGTAGTCCACCGTACACACAAATGAATATTTAGTAACCCATTTGATTATAGTGTGTGCTATTTTATATAGTAAAATTTACAAGAAAAATCATTATATATATATAGTTAAGTTATCATATCCTCCTGCTATAATAGTATTTTAAGGAGGTTGAGGAATAAATAAAATGAAAACAGTTGTTGGGGAATATTACATATTATTTAGGTATCATACTTAGGTTTGCACTAAATCATTAATTGGTGGATTTTAGGTCAAAAATAAGGATTATTGGATGAGATAAGGAAATATAAGACGTCATTTTTGTAGGTTTTTTTGATAAAAAGTTCCTGATATGTGCGAATAACGATGGAGAGTGAGTGTTCTTTTAAAATTGATGTGGAGTGAAATTCTTTTAATTACCCAAAAGTATTCTGAATTTGGAGGTATACCTTACCTAATGTGGCCCATAAAGTATTTGATAATTGAGGATGAAGATTAAATGGTCCAGTTAAACCTTAACCATTCAAAAGAAGTGAATTTTTATCTAGTTATTCCATAGTCTTTAATTTTACTCAATTTTAACCATTTTGTTTTTACCACGACAACTTGTATATTTTTATTTACCAAGGTGATTTATCAATTTTTACTATAAATAAATTGAGTGTTTCTAGATAATTATTACACAATTATTTTAAATATGTAATGAAATTAATTAAATAAAAAATCATATGGATGTGTGAATATAATTTAACTAAAAACACATGTAATGCGAAAGACCCTGTTTTAACCATAGTCACAATAATTAATTTCAAATATTTTATGTAATTATTAGGGTTAAAAATTAATTCAAAATTATTATATAATATAAATTATTTTTATTATAAACATGAAATACAATTTTTCAAATTAAATTAACATTATTTATAGAATTTAATTTTAAATTTGTCCCGGAGAGACAAAGAAGAAGTGGGGTTTTTAAGTGAAAAATATCAAAAGGCTACATAGTTTCTACATTCAATTTCAATATAAAATTGATTAAAATAACCTAAAATTGATTTATGGATGTATAATTGTACTAATTATATTTTACAAAAAATTTAACATATAATTTAACTTTGTAAATAACTTAGGTGAAAACATAGTTCTCAAATAAAATTTAGAATTTTCCACTATTCATCAAACATTAAAAAACTTTCAGAAAAAACCAAAATTTCATCATAAGATAATTTTGAAATTAATATTTCAAAAATAGTGTTTATTATTTAGAAAATAATTATAAAATTGTAAAAAATTAGTT
This sequence comes from Viscum album, assembly GCA_963277665.1. Taxonomy (NCBI): domain Eukaryota; kingdom Viridiplantae; phylum Streptophyta; class Magnoliopsida; order Santalales; family Viscaceae; genus Viscum; species Viscum album. The sequence continues at coordinate 946,518,232 of OY728129.1, forward strand.
TTAAAAAATTTCATTAAAAAGGTGACATTCATTCTTTGTAGAAAAATAATTTTTTTAAAAAAAATTAGAATTATTCTTATCTATTATCTACAAAAAACACAATATAAATGTTAAAAATTATATTGGATATATAATAATAAATATTATTAATACTACTCATTAAATTTATGTAAAACACACTTGTGTGAAAAAAATCAGAATAAGATTTTCTACAATGTTCAAAAGGGTTTTATTTTCATTTCTAATTAATTAATAACAAATGAGTTCATTTTATATTATTATTTAAACCATATTTTAAAAAAATTTGATTATATTATTCCTAACTTCCATTCCAATAGCTTAGTGAAAAATATTATATTAAATAAAAACATTTTAATAATATGTCATGTTTCATTTAAAATTCATTTTACGTGTGACATAAACAAAACTTAGTATTATGTGAAGTAAAGATAAAAATAGGGATACATATAACCCAGGATAAACCTAATGTTACCTATTAGTAAAATGAAAATTATTTTTTTCATGTAAAATGAATTATCAAAAAGATTAAATTATACTGAAAAAAATATTTCCCAAAATCCCAAGGTGTTATATTTTCCACCCTTAAAATGACTTTATCCCTTAAAATTCATCTCGGTCATCAACATTTTAACCCTTGAAAAGTTTACTTCAAGTAAATCCACATCGTAAAAATGAATAATAAAACATTATTTAATATTGAAAAGGTGGAAACATGATGGTTACCCAAGTAACAAATAAATGGGTTTCCGTATATGAGAATATAAATGGGATGTGGATATTTGGACATGGAAGAAAAGCATAAATAATTAAATATATTGAGAAATATCACTGATCAATAGAAATTGGGTGATGCCTAGAAAGATAATGGTCACAAAACCATTAATCACTGATAACATAAGAAATCATTTGATTCATTGTAAATTAAGATACTATGATAACTTTTTTGTTCCATGATATTTATCCTAAAGTTGAATAATTCACAAAATTTTATATGTTTACCTTATTTTAATCAACTTCATATGCACAATCTAACCCTATGGTAGTTTTTTGATCAATTTACACTTTATATCTTACTAAACAAATTAAGGTGAATTTGGTATGCCTAAAGCACTGACATATGATAATATCCATAGATAAAATGATAAGTAATTATATCTATATTCATCCATCATCAAAATAAAATGGGTAAATCTTTATATGGTGAAGTAATCCATTAATCTTGAAAACCACACCCAATGTTCAACAAAAAATATTCTATTAATGGGTAACTTTATAATCCCACCCAAAATTCAATATTTCAAAATACAACAACTTAATTTCACAAAATTTGCTTATCATTAAACACTATATAACATAAAGAATACCTATATTTTATTATACAAAAAATTTGAATGCATTCATCATATATTCTCTTGAAACATTGTAATAACCTAAATTATAATAAAACCATATTGAAAAGTTATATGATTCCTCATTACATACTATAAAATAAACTATTTATTATATTACTTAAATCAAAAAATGATATAAACATCATCCAATATTTCTTAAACCACATTTTCAACAAATCATTAATCTATTCCATGGTAATCAATACTTTATAATTTAATTTATTCTAATCAAACATATCATTATCCAAAAAATGCTATTTCTCAACATCAGGTATATATTAAGGGATAAAATCCCTTCATAATGTATTTTCTATAAAATATTTCCTTTCAATTAAATCAATTTTCTTATTCTTCAACATCATTCAACATAATCTTTCAAATCCTCTATCAAAAACAAAAAATAAACAATACTTCTGTATTTCATAATTTTTGAATTTCAATACAATAATACTTCATTCACACTACTTATTTATCAAACTATCAACTAGGATTAATAATATTATTCTTAATACCAGTTTCATGTCATATGTAATCCATAGTCTCTTCGTCATCAATAGAAAAACCATTAATCATACAACCCTTCTAGTTCACTTCATGATCTTTCACCGTGATACATCGATTTAAATAATTCATGTTTTTATACATTTAAAACATTCCAAAATATATGATACCTTATGATGAATATTATTATCATCCATGTAATTGACCCAACTTTTCAATTTTACTTTTAAATTACTTTTTTTGTGTTCTTCTTTTCCACCATTAAAACAAATTATCTTCCCTCTATGGCTTTCCCTTGAGTACTTCTTCACACATTCTCAACATATATGAAACCGAATCTTCTTTTCTCTATGGATTCCATTACGTATACTTTCACAAAACAACATCCATTTATTCTTTAGTGATACTGAGATTTGGTTTAGGTTTCATTTTTAATCTTGTTCTTTGAAAAATAATTTGGAATAATCACAATATCCTTTACACTAGTAATAATAAAATTTGTTACCTCATCAACAAAGTGTACATAAAAATAAGTATTAACATGGTTCCTTCAGGTTTTAGCCATAAAATATTCCCAAAATCATTCTATTACCAATCCTTATCTTAGTAGGGGAACACATAATCATGAAAAATTACATATAGTAAGTCAAAATCATGACACCTGCATTTTAATCTATTTAACATTTGGGTTATCCGTGATTATTCATATTCATCTTCAATTTATATCCTTCATGATAGTTTTTAAATATTTTTTTAATTTCCAAATAACACCTCCATGAGTCTCAAACAAGTTTTTAGCAAGGCCCATTATATTACATCAATTCATGATTCAGTCTGGATCATTATTGATTTCTCAGGTTAATTACCCCTATTTACATCTTTTCTAGATCTGAATCCCCTTATATTATCTATATAGGTATATATTTCAAATAAATCAATCACACCAACCTATACCAATATCCCTAGAAATTTTACTATATATTAACTCATTTTTAGAATTATCTTTAGATACTTCCCTTGATATATCCTTAAAAATATCCCAAAGGATCTCACTAAAGTTTTATCATCATAGTTTTAAAAGTTATACTAAATGTTTCCTTTGATAACTACTATAACAACCATATATTTTCATATATAGATATTAAACCATTTTTAATGAATATTCATTGCATTAAAAAAACATGATAAAGGACCATAATAGTCTATTATCTTTCGAAACATGGAAACATACTCTTATAACTTGGTGAATGATATTCAATGTCTACCATAATGATCTTCCCCTTTAAAACTCCTACTTAAAACCATTATTATTAAAATGTGGAAAGTTAGAATAAGTAAGAGTGAGATCATATACTTAATTAGCTAAATAAAGATGATATGTTTGTATAAGATGGGAACAATTGTATAAGTACATGATCATAACATTTGAAAACCATACCATGCATATCAAAGAACATATACATGAGTCATGTAATACATATTGGTAGTTTATTAGACATGAATCATAGGGGAATACATAATAGAATCCATGAGAGAATAATTCAGGAATAAGAAATGGAATTGTGGAAGAAAAAAAGCATATAAAATCATTTCTTATAAGATAAGTCTCATCATTAAAACATATTAGGTAAAATCATGGGGAATACACCAATTAGAAATGATATTCCACCATCCCTAGTGGAATCAATTTCTATATAGTGGAATTGGTTTACTCCCCAAAACATCATAATGGACAAAGCCCATTATTATATAAGGTTCACTCCCCATTCCATAAATGTATATATCATGAGATATTAATCATTACCCTATTAATTGGAGAGAGATATATGCCCCATTCATCACATAATAAAAAAATGTTTATGTGTGCTACACAATTAGAAAAATTCATCATATAATTACCCATGAATTGAAATGGTTGTGGAGAACATTTCATCGTATCATTACCTATGGAAAAGGGACAGGTTTCAGAATAATTTCATCATAGAATAACCTATGAATAGAAGTGGATTTAATAAGAATTTAATTTGGTATAAATTGTGGATGAGAAATATAATTGATAAAAATCATTCTATCAAAACATAATCCATTTAGAGATATAATATGAACTGTATACTTTGATCATATCCACAATAAATTATAGCTAACAGTAAGGAATATCATCTTAGATGGAAGATAATTTTGAAAGATTATTTTATTAATATATTTAAGAAAATATCCTTTCCTATTTGATATACTCATTTCAAAATAAATTTTTTTAAAACATTTTAATATTAAAATAACTTCAAAAATTATAAACGAATCTTATAAATTAATTTAAAATACGTTTTAAATATAAGACATTTTTGAAATAATTTTTTTGAAACATATAGAGTAAAATTTTTAAATCATTGAAAACAATATTTAAACAAAAAACTAGTTTTTCAAAATCCATTTCATTCAATATATTCATTGAAACTTATAAAGAGAGCTCTGAAAATTTTTAACAATAGTTTTTAAAACATAAACATTTTCAAAATTATTTTATATGAAAATCACCTTTGAAAAATATTAAGTAATCCTATAAATCATTTAAAATAATTTATAAAACATAAATCACGTTCAAAATCCTTTACATTGAAAATGATATAAATGTATAATTTAAATTATTTTTTTTAATTTTTTTAAAAAACATGGTTTTCGAATGAAATAGATTTTGGAATGAAGAGATAAATAAATTCAAATTTTTTTAAAAAATATTGTTCTTAATTATCTTAAGTAAAAAAAGTGGAATAATGGAAAACTTACATAAATATATCCTAAATAATAATAGGGGAATAATAATCATGAAAATTATTAAGAGGAATATAATTAGGTTTCAACTATGGAGAGTTAATCATAAACAATACCAACAAATAATTAGTATCTAACATTAAATTCATACCACTTTGAAGATATTGAATCACAAGTCCCACATAGTATTAAAAAAATGAAACATAAAATAGCACAAGGATATTTAAATTCATGATATATAATGTAAAATGGAATGTATATAATCTGTTTGAAAGAATATAGATGCATAACATAACGTAGGCCTCAAAGAAGGAAAATTGATACAAAAATATATTACCAATTTGGTAAATTTCGAACCGTAAACCCCATGAAATAAAGATCATGAAATTTTTATGTAATTACTATAATTTTAATTATAATAATCATTAAATAAATTCATTTTCAGTATATACACCACATAATAGAAAAAGTTGATGAATATGGCTTGTGTCTCATATGAGTTAAAAGTGAAAAATAAATCCTTTACTGATTGAGTAACGTTGGAATCATGAGCCTTGTGAAATAATTAAATCAATTAAAATTTTTAATATCATTAAAGATAAAAATTTAATTATATATCATGTCATAAGATATTATATAGACCATAATAATGAAATTATTTTTTGAATATGCTTAGGTCACACCGAAATTAAAGATAGATTGGAAATCCCTTAACTATACGTCTTAACATCTTCCATACTCATCCAAACCCCATATATAATAAATATAAGTTTATTATACATCTATTATAGAACCATATTCATATGTATCACACCATGTAATATTTGTTTATGAACTTTTATTTCATGTTTATTAAAAATTCTTTATTAAAGTTATGTTTCATGTATTAACAGATTTGTTTTTCGTATATGGTTTTCTTTGTTATTTTATTTGGAAATGTTAATTTTATAATGGATAAATAAAAAAGAAAATGATAATAATTTATCAAATATAATATATATAAAATATATTTTTATTTATATTAATCCATAAAATTTACTGATATGAAATGAAATACACCATTCATGCAGAGGGTAGACCATATATTTCCATGAATGTTGTTTCCCTTTTATCATTGTATTGAATGTAAAAATGTATTATATATATATAATTGTTATATTAAAATTTTCATGTCATATATATCTTGTGTTTATTCAACCCATACTTAATGCATTTCATGTAAATACTGAACACATCATATCACTTTGTAAAGCGGCAGTCCACTGTACATACGAACGACATTATCGTATTCCCATATAATGAAAATCTTGAAGCTATGTGTTATATTATAATTATATAAGAATAATAAATTCATAAATATCATATATATAATATATAAATTTATTCACATCATTTTTCCCAGCCTTGAAAGATGGTAATGGAAAAATGTATGTCACAAGGCAGTTGTCTGTCACACACAAAAATGATTATTTCATAACCCATTAGATGGAATTATGTGATGTTGCAGGTTTTACCCTTTATATAACTATATATTAGTATATTTTAGGTACTTGGGTTATTATATCATTATGGTATAATAACAATTGAAGGATGTGGTGGCAGAAATAAAATGAAAATGCTTATTGATGAACGTTAGATCTTCTTCAAGTATCCTCCGTAGGTTTGAAATAATGCCTCGATTGGTCAGATTAATATCTTAAATAATTATTTTATGATGAGTAGAGGAAATTTAGTATGTGATACTTGTAGTATTTCCAACAAAAAGTGTTGGAGATGTGTGAATAAGGGAAGAGATTGAGTGCCCTTTTATAATTGAGGAGGAGTAACATTCTTGTAAATACCCAAAAGTATTAACTATTGGGAGGTATCCATTAACTAATGTGGATCCAAAATTGATTAATAATTGATATAATGAATTAAATTTTCTATAATAACCTCCAAAAAACACATTTTTTCCATGTTATTCCTTATTTCATAAGATTACTCACTTTTAACCATTTAGTTTTTAGGATTGTAACATGAATCTTATTATTTATCTAAGTAATCTACCCTTTAAGAATATAATTCAAATTAGTTTTATTATATAATTTTGAGCCAGTGATTATAAATATTAATTAAAATTAATTAAATAAAAATAATATTCATTTGGAAAATTAATATTTGTACAAATGTATGTAATGCGAAACACCTTATTTTAACCTTAATCGTGTTAATTGATTTCAACTATTTCACTAATTACTATGGAAAAAATCAGGTTAATACTATTATAAAATATAACATATTATTATTTCTAACATGGAATCTATGTTTCCAAATTATATTTAAATATGTGGAAGAATATAATCTACAATTTGTCCCGTAGATGCAACAAGAAGGTGAGTTTTTTAAAAGATAAAGATTAAAAGATTAAAATGTTTATAAATCCAAATTCATAATGAAATTGATTTAAATGAAATAAATTAAATTAATATATTTATAATTTTACAAATTATATTTTAAAAACAATTTAAATTACAATTTAACTTTGTAAATAACTTAGGGTGAAAGAATATTTCATTTGAAATTCAGTATTTTTGACTATTCATCAAAGAATGAAACAATTAAGAAAAACTCAAAACATTTACCCGAATATAATTTTGATGTTACAATTTAAAAATTAAAGTTTATTTTTTAAAATATAAATTTTAAATTGTTCAAAAATTTGTTTTAAAATAAGTGTGCTAAAAAAGGTGACAAATCTGTTTTTTAGAAAAAATATAGTTTTTATGTATAAATGGATTTATTTTTAACTATTTTCTAGAAAACAAATAATATGAACATTAAAAATAATGTTGAATATATATTATATATATATAATTAATATAATTAATTAAATATATTTATTTATTTAATTGATTTAAAAAAATTTGTGAGCATAAAAATAGTTTTTTAGAAAAAAATTTCCTATTATTTTAAAAATGGGCTTATATTCATTAATAATTAATTGTAAAAAAAGAATTAATTTTATATAAATTTATAAACAAAGTTTTCATAATTTATTTAATCTTATTCATAACGACAATTTAATCTTCTATGTGAGAACTATCATATTAAATAATAATAATGTAATAATATGCCTTGTTTTATTTAAAAATGGTGGTTCAGGTAACAAAAACTAATCACGGTATAGTGTATAAAATAATAAAAGATTTCAGTTTCATGTAATGAAAGACAAACTCAGTATTAATTTTAAGGAAATTCAACATCAGTTTTGTATGTAACACTAAATATTGAAAAATTAAATTCATTGAAAAAAATAACTTTTCATGAAATATCATGGTGTCACAATAAATAATATATATATATATATATATATGTGAACTCCATTATAACGATTCATTAATGGTGGTTATGGAAGATGATTCATATCATTATGTGGATATGGTAGTCCAAACGTACACACGGGTGATACCTTAATTTCCCATTTGATGAATAAGTTGTGGTAAATGGTTTTGAAATCATAATAATAACTTATTAGTATATTCATGATTCTAGATTAATCATGTTTTTAATAATACAACTATATTATATAATTTTTAAGAATAAATAATTTTTAAAGAGCTGGGTTTAGATTTATACCTCTTATTTTAGAGACCTCATTTGGCTTACACATTAAGCCTTGAATGATTGGTCTTAAAAGAATACCAAAAGATATAGGATGAATGGATGGACTCACTTAAAGTATTAGAGTAGTGAATTAAAGATCTTTAAGGCTCAAATTTTTTGAATAAGGAATGATAAGAGGTGCCTATGTATATGTGAGGGGATGGACTCACATGGAATTAATAAAATATTTCATAAATATAAATTCAATTTCATGTGAAATATGAAAAAATGGAAATAAAATATTTTTAGTGTAATATATCATTTAGAATCATAAAAAATAATAAATAGAAACTTTTACGGGGAACTAATACCCTTATATCATTATTTATCCCATTGGAAAAACCTTTTTAACTTTAACATCAGTAACAAAAATTATATTAATTTTACTATTCATCATGACCAAAAAATAATTTGACCCCATAAAATTATATTATTTTATATGGTCATAAATATGGAATACATTTTATCTTATTTAATTAGTATATGTGGAAGAATCAATTTTAAATAAAAAATGCAATGAAAATCCATTTTTAGAAAATTACATCTTTGATCATATAAAAAATTTACTTCAATTTTCTACCTTATAAAAACCATAAAATGAATGTTAAAATATTTAGTTGAGTAAATAATATATTAATTTAATTAAAATTATTAATAAATTGATATTAATTTAATTTATTAAGATAAAAATACATTGTGCACATGGAATTTTTTTTAGAAAAATGTATTTTTAATCTAAAAAATTAACTTATACCAAAATAAAGTATAATATAAGAAATATAAAATTAATTAAATTATTTATAATTAAAGGATAATTATATTAATTTAATATGAATTTCATAAAATAATGGTACTTTTAAATTAATTAATTTAATTAAAATTAATGATATTTTTACATAATATCTGCATTTTATATAATTCACTGAAAAAATGAATATTTTCAAACAAATACCAAAAAATAAACCTAAGATAAAATTGAAATTATAATTAAAACAATGAAATTTATTCCATTATATAACATTTATAAAAAAAATTCAAATTAATTATAATATTCATGTACAAAATTAAATAAAACCAATTTTTAAAGAATTTTTTACAGCAAAAAAATGACAGTAAAAATTGAGTAATAATTTTATGGATAGGTTATAAAAGATCACTATATAATGGTTCATTTATATTTATGAATATGTTTATATAATTATATATATTACATCACGTTTATTTCAAATAAGATACATATAAAATCCTGGAGTGTTACATTCTAACCCCCTTTAAATGAATTTCAACCTGAAAATTACATCAGTCTGATACAGAAAAATTAGGATATCTATGCTTCATCACATCATAGTGTTCCAATATATCATCTTTGAATTTAGGATTCCTATAATTAACTTTAACCTTGTAAGTATCCTTATTCCATATAAATTTATCTGTAAAATCCACCAGTTCTAGTGGTTTTTCTTTATAATAATGTTCAGGATTTTGTGGTAAAATATCTATGATTAGTAAAGTTTAAGGATCAGGTTGGTGATTCCTCAAAAGAGATACATGGAACACATTGTGAACTTGGAAGAGGTTTATTGGAAGTGCCAAATGATATTCTACATTCTCTATTTGATCAAGAATATTGAAGGGAACAATATACATATGTATTATCTTTCCCTTATTTTGAGATATCATAAACTTATTCTATAAAGAAATTATTAGGAATAATTTATCAATAAATTTTAATTCCATATCACACCGATTATTGTCAGCATAACACATCAATCGAATCTAACCTACCTTGATGTTTTACTAAATATCTCTAAAGATCTCTTCAATTTACCCAACTATCCCAAGTACAAATATAATTTTTTCTCTAAATTTATCCCAAAACATTGGAGTTCTACATTTCCTTCCGTTGAGTACTTCATAAGGATCGATCTGAATGCTTGAGTGAGTAATATTATTATTAAATAATTTGATTAAAGGGAGGTTATGATCCCAAATATCATTGATATATTGAGAAAATTATCTCAACATACCCTCTAAATTATTAATGGTTATTTCTGATAGTCCATTTATATGAGGATGATAGTAGCACAGAAACAAAAAAAATTTAGATAGGCCCAACTAAATAACTTCCTATAACTTTGAGGTAATCCTAGGATCTCAGTCAGATATAATAAAATGTAATAATTTATGAAACTCTAATACTTTCATAAAATATATCTTGGAAGGATTATCAATATATAAATATAATTTGATTTCAATAACGCGTGTTTAATTCATAATATGACTGACTATAACGCAATTAGTATTATGGACATTAGGTATTTTGGGGAGTCTGATGGAATAAATCCATGGTAATGTTTTCTCATTACCATTTTGTTATAGGTAATGGGTTTAACAACCCCTTAAACTTGTTCATATCATCATTATATTTTTTATATACTTTTTATTATGATAAGAAATCTATAATATCTCTCTTAATTTTGTCCTAAAAGAAATACATATTTATATCTCTTTAAATATTTATATTTCTATGATAAATAGAGAATAATGAGCTACGAACTTCTTTGAATAGATCTTATCTTCAATTTGGGTATTGATGAGAACCATACATGGTTCTTGAACCTTATCATTGCATTAAAATCATTTTTGATATTGGGAATATTTTTATCCTTCATTTATAACTCTACAGCATCCTTTTGTACTGCTTTAATCATCACATGGATAGATAGTCAACCACTTATTTCAGAATGATATGATTATCCCCATAATTAAAGATTTCAAGGTGTATAATTGATAAATACATAAATAATTAATCCTTTTATAGACATCCAAGATAATCTAGCATGATCCTTTTATCTCAAACCATTAACCACTTTGTTCACTTTCCTAGGTTAATAATGTGTTAAGCTATCATAATCTTTAATAAACTGCAACCATATTCTCTGGTTAATATTCAACTATTTCTTGGAGAATATATACTTATATAGTTTTTTGGTCAGTATATATACCAATCCTTTATCTATAAAGATAACTCATCAATGTCATTAATCTAAAGATTATGATTTCTAACTTCAAATCATGAGTTATCTAAATTTTTCTATGGTAATTTAGTTAAAATGAGTTATAAACTGTCAACATTACATTGTTCCAAAGAAAAAATCCAAACCACTTCATTAATGCATCACTATAATTCAAAAACCAGTCACCACTAAAATTTTGTGTGAGTATAGGTGCACTGAGAAACCAACCCTTCATTACCTTAATTTTTTTCACATTCATCACTCCAAATGAGCTTGACTCCTTTTTTGGTTAATTTTTGAGTGGATTAGATATCAATGATAAAATTTTCATAATGAATAGATAATATCTATCAAACCTAATAAAACTTTTGACATTAGTTAGAGTGATTGGTCTAGGCCAATTTTAAATAAATTCCATCTCAGATGGATCCAATGATATGCCCTCACTTGAGATTATATGACCAAAAAATGAAAATTTCTATAATTAAAATTTATACTTAGTAAATTTCACATAAAACTTCTCCTTCCATAGGTTCTTCAATAAAATACTCAAGATATCTTGATGATATTACTTTCTCGTGGAATATATAATAATATCATGTATAAATACTATGATAAACAGATCAAAGTAATATCTAAAGAAACTATAAATTAAATTTATGTAGATGAATGGGGAATTAGTAAGACCAAATAATGTCACTATAATTTCATAGTGTACATACCTTGATAGGAAGGATGTCTTTCTCATGCCTTCACTTTTGACCCTAAACCTATAGAATCCAGATCAAAGATCAAGGTTGTAAAAATATTGATCTCCTCATAACTGATCAAACAAATGATTAATACTAGGTAGAGGATAATTATTATTGATTATTATCTTTTTATTTTCATGATAATCAATGTATATTCATGTTGACCCATATTTATATTTAACTTAAACATCATGTGTACTCAAAGTGACACACTTAGATGAATTAATCCCTTATCAATCTTTTCCTGTGGTTTCATATTCAGTTCCTACAACTTAATCAAGCCCATTATATTTTATGTCTTTGAAATTGTTGTTAAACCAAGTATGAGTTCTATTGAAAACTAAACTTCATGATTTATAGGAAGACTAGGAAAATCCTATGAAAAAACATCAACAAACTCTAAATAAAAAATAATATCATTGATGTAGAGATTCTCTTTAACTATATGAGATAAATACTTATTTTAATAGGAATTAAATCTTAGAAATTAGATGGTATTTCTAAATTTTTTTATATTTATCATCAAACTGATATACAATAATAAGTTGGTTCATAATATCAAACATGACTTATCTTCCATAATAATTAATTTTGGATTTATATAATGAAATCCAATGGATGAACAAAATATTATCAAATTAAAATATATGGAGAATACAAAGTCTTTCAGGAAGTACACTCCCCAAACATTAATCATAGAAGAATCATAGAATCGAGATGGAATCATCACACCATTAAGATCATTTACTAGTAAATAAACATATAGTAATTTAGGAACATAACTAAAATTCCTAGAGAGATTTCATGATATAAAATAATTCACATGACTAAGATAAAATAATAAACTTCAATATTTGAATATACCACTCACCATCCAAACTTCATTCATTATATCATCAATCCCTTACTAAAAAAATGGTTATCATGATCATAAACTATCATGAATAAGAGTAAGATATCTTATGATTATGAAAATAAATCATATGATGTCCAAAATTATAATAAATTCATTCAAATGATGAAAAATTAAGTTCATATCATATAACTATAAATTTTCATAGGTTTTCATAGATTATATCCACACAAAAAAATATAATGGTTTATAAATATAATAATAATTAACCAAATAATATCAACTAAGAGCATCGAGGCAGGTGTTCTGTCATAGTCCCACTCCTATAATACTATAGATGATCAAGTTAATAGCAACCAACCCCATTTCTTGGTGTTACCCATATGTGAATCTATGACACAACCACATATAATTACTAGTATCTATTCATGGATATATTTCACAGGAACAACACAATAATTTCATTACCATAACTCAGGATTGTCTCCTATAAGTAGGCTTATACTAATGGTTCTCACTATTTTTTATTCATAATATTTAAAAAAACTAAGTCTTCCTCTGATACCAACTATAGACACAAAATACTTACATAAAAAATATTAAATCATTTTTCTATAAACATTCAATACATTTTACAAAAATAGATTCTTGAGGATCATAATGTTTTAGTGTATTTTAAGACTAGATAAATTATAATATTATTTTTTAAAATAACATAAACATCTTCCACAAAGTCTCCTCATATAACATACTTCTTAATGATAACCTTATTAAAACAATTATTCATAACCAAGGGAAAGGAAACATAATAAAGGGTGAGATCATATGCTTAATAAGTGAACACACAGAAGACATAAGTCAATGATTATATGTGGGTATAAGATAAGAATCAATATATTAGAGATTGATATTAATAATAAAAAATCATAGAAAAAAAATAATTGATCATAAACCTGATTCAAGACATATAGTTCTATAATTTCATAACACATGGATCATAAGAGAATCAATGATCATGATCTAAGAAAATATAACTTAATCATAAGAACATGTCATAAGAGACTATAATAATCATAATAATAGAAATATTATGTGAAGGACACTCAATAATACATTAATCACATTTAAAGATCCGAATAAATACTTATTTACCTACTTTGGTCATGATATATCCTCTAGATTACCCTCTATTAGGAATGGTATAACCGCCCACATACCCCATTTTGGGCTCGTTATAACCTCCCATGTACCCTTTCTTGGGCTTGGGATAACCTCTAGTGTACCCTTTGAGCTTATAATAAAATTAATCTTTACCCAGTGCATTGGAGGGATAAAAATGATAGACCAATTACATAATCATAATCAATTCATATGTAATCCATAAGATCATGAACACATTTATCAATACTTTAAAGATTAACCAATGGAAAAAAAGGGTTTCATCAATATTTCATCAGTATAATCAAAAACCTCTAGGGAAAGATTAAATTTGTAATCATTGAATTATTTCTATAGTAAATCAAAAGAAACATCATGGATATTGATATATATAAAAATATATTTAAAATGTTACTAGAACATTTCATGAGGGAAATAAACTTTTCATTTTGAAATAACTTATTTAAAATATAAAAATTTACAAAATATTATGGAAAATAATTTAATTTTAAAATAACCATGGAAAATTATAAAGTAATCTTTCAAGTAAAGATAATTAAGGATGAAAGGAAAAAATATTAATGTGATGTATGTTAAAAAAATTCCATTATCATTTTTTGGTAAAAATTAAAAAGTATCTTGTTTAGAAATTAGTAAGAGGATTTCTTTTGAAAATGTTATAGAAAGTAAAGCTTGGATAATAATTAATTTAATAAATTAGTATATACTGGTAATATAATTCATGAAACTTTTTTAATTAAAATTTATACAAGGATGAAAAATATTTCGAACTGAAGAGAGAAATAAAGTCTATTTTAGTTAAAAATATTCATTCGCTATCATCAGTACTTAACTAGAGGAAAATGGATGGAAAAAAAGTAATCCTGAGAGGTAAAAATAGGATATTAAAATTCATAATATTTTAGAGAAATAAATTATATGATTCAATCCACATAAAAATTAAGCACAAACAATCCTGAAAAAATGTTCATCTTACTTCATATGTGATATGAAATACATTATAATAAATAATAATTTATTTTAGTTATATAAAAAACCATATTCAAAAATATAATACCATATAAGGTCAACTTATAACATTTTAACATCTATTTTTTTATAAAATTTTATTAAAATTGTTGTCTCGAGGTGTCAACAGTGTCATTTCTCATGCATGTTTTGGATCAAAATTTATATTACTCTCACCTAGATTATGGTTAAATCATATATATAATATTAATAATTTAATTATTATAATATTAATCAATATATAAAATATTATAACCATTTATATTAAGTTGTGGTGAATTTTTTTTTACATTAATTTGTGAAGATGTTATTATATATGTTTGCACGAGTGATGTTTTCAACATTTAAATGGATGAAATGAAATAATGGTAATTAATTATTAAATATTATCAAATATTAATTAGATAAAGATATCATATTAGATATATATATATATATATTAAATCCACCTTAATAAGTATCAATGAAAAATGGTTATGGAAAATGAATCATATCGCTACGTAGAGATGATAATCCACTTGTTTTCACAATCAATACTTTCATTTCATGTTTAATGAATAAGTGGTAGAAAATGGTTGTTCTGTAATCATAAAAAAATAATTATATTTTTTATTCATAATTAATAAATGTTTAAGAGATAAAATATATTTATAGAAGGTTTAATAAGAATTAAAACTAAAAGATATTGGTTAATATTTATACTTATTCTTTGAGATAAATCCATTGAGTTACACATTATTACTTGAAATATTTGTATTAAGAGTATACAAGATGATATATAATGAGGGGAATTAGAATAATAAGGTTATTGATATTGTACTTTTCGAACTATAAGACTCAAATTTTTTGAATAATAGAGGAGAAGAGGTAATCATTTATAAGTGAGGGGCGGGACACACATGAAATTACATTAATGAATTCCACAATATAAGGTAAATTACATGTGAAATTGGATCCAAATGACATAAAATTGATGTTATGATAATATAAGGCGTAAATATATTCAATAAAGAAAAATTATGCAGTATTAGGTGGCATTTATTACCTTATGTCTTTGTTTAACAATTGGGAAATCCATTTTAGCCTTAATTGTGGTAACAAAACATTAATATTTCAATTATTAATTATAAAAAAATTAACTTTTAATAAATATTTTATATTAATTAAACTTATTATAAATAATTAATATATTTTACATTATTCAATTTCTATAATTTGTAGAATATCGTTTTAAATAAGTCCACAAAACGCAATAAAACCCCGTTTTTTTTGGAAAATTCATTTTAAGAAAGAAACTGAATTTACTACCATTATATGCCATATATAAACCATAAAATCATTTTTTGAATATAAAATTTATTATATAAAAAATAAATATGATTAAAAACATTAACAAATAGTGTTTAATTTAATTTATTATGATGAAAAACATTACATATAGAATTTTGTTTAGAAAAATGTGTTTTAAGCCCAAATATTAACTTGTACCAGAATCAAGTATACTATGGATTACTATGTAATTAATAATATTTTTTATAAATAAAATATGATTATTTTACTTTTTTATCAAATTCATGACACAATAGGACTTTAAAATTACATTATTTAATTAAAAAAATGAAAGTTTTATAATAATTTACATTTTCCACTACTGATATAAAAAATAAATCACTTTAAAAAAATCCCAAAAAAATGATCCTACTATAATATATTATTTTTTGTTTAAAAAATGATATTAATATCCTAATTAAAATTTAAATAAAATTGTAGAAATTAATTATATGTTCTTTTCAAAAAATGTAATAAAAACTATTTTTGAAGAAAATATATTTTTTAAGCATAAAATGACTTCTTAGATAATTGAGTACTTATTTATTATTCATTAATAAAAAAATCACTATATAAATACATTATGTATATTTTTCATTATTCATTTATTAGTATTCATACCTTCAAATTTAACCTCTTGGTTACAAAGTATCACTATATAACAGTTCATTTAGAATCAGGATTACAAGTAGAGAAAACTATCAAATTATGCAATTTTATTTTACGGAAAATACATATAAAATATTATATTGTTATAAATATAGTTTCAACGTCACAAAGACACACTATTACAATAACATGCCATTTTTTAAAGATTTACAGACTTCAAATAATGAATGATTTGAGATGGTAACATGGTTGGTCATTACCTGTATGAAATAATGTAACAATTATATATAATAATATTATAAAACTAATGGTATCATATTTTATGTCATTATTTGATTTAGAAGTATCTAATGTTGTTATACAATAGAGAATGAATGGAAAAAATTCAAATTTTATTTTCATGGATTATTTTATAGTCTATAAAATTACTCCAAAATTGGTATTTTACATGATTTTGATGTAGCTACTTGCATTCTATATTAGAATAATCTCATTATAGTTTTAAATTCTATGATATAAAAAATATTTTGAGATTCCATGAAAATTTGATCTTGAATAATTACATTGTGTAATAATAGTCTATTTTATGGAATAAAGTGAAGCCACCCAATCGGGTTGTTCTTGAGAGATTAATAATACACACAACATCTATTGGAATAGAGACATAAGAAGAAGGTAGATAAATATCCCTAATTCTTGTTAAAATTCTTTTAATTGTCCTATTTATCTTATATATCATCTTGTGTATATTTAAGAGTTTATGAATACCTTATTTCACTATATACCCCCCCTCTTCTAGTTGATAATACAATATAAGCATGTGAAACAAGATTGAAACCTTTGAACACCAATTATTATGAACTTCATAACAGAAGTGTCTTAATATTGTAATCCCTTTTTTCGATTTTAATGAATTTATTTCTCTTAATACCTCTCATCATCACCTTTTCCATCACTTTAGTGATTGGAGATCCATGTACTAACCATCATTAATAGAATACTGTTTGGATGATGGGAAAAATGGTTAAAAGCATATAATGGACATTGATTACCAATTCATCTCCATTAGTGGTTAGAAATAATTCATTTGGTTCTATCAAGAAGTATCAAATCCTAGATTTATCTCAAGGGAATTTTATCAATAAATATATGTGTTATTTTTTATCTTTTTTTTCAAAGAATAAGGTCTTATATATCCTCTTATAAATTATTATTTTATGAAAAATAGGGTTATAATATTTTGGTTTCATATCTATCATTATTATATTGTTGTAAGACTATAGACATGTCTATAATAAAAAATAACTTATTAAAATAATCACCAAATAACATAAACCATTTTATTATATCATCATAGTTAAACACAAATTATAAAATTATATTCATTATAACAATATTATCTAGTGCTACAAAACACAAAACAATATTTAGAAACAAACTATAGTTTATATAATACCGTGATATAGTTTAGAGATCTCACCATAGTTTATAGGGAGAATCCATTTTGAGTTTTATAAACCACAATTCGTCCTATCCATTCAACACCAAACACGTCATTGAAATAACTGATGTGTTTCATGGGATATCAAAATATCAATTTTTAGTAGATGTAAAAAAAATCATGCCAAGATCAACAAGGAGAGTAATTGAGATGATAAATTTTAAAATATAAAATTAATACAACGATTAAATCCTAAATAAAATCCATTTAATTGGTTAGGATCAAAATTTCACTATCCTTAAGTAAAATCCTCAAACACCTATGGTTGAAAATAAATTCCAAGGGTAAAAAGCATCATGGGGGATGATTTATATCTATATTTGAGAGAGAAGATAATATAAATCCAAGAATAATGAAATAAATAAATTTGAGGCATGATAACAAGATGAAAAAATATTATAGAACACAACCTGACAATAATCAGTGTCACATAAGTCAATAATACAACATAAAAGTCTCCAAATCCCAAATAGATAAGAGACACCAATGTGTTGACATTAAAATTTTTTTGCTAGAAAGAGATACATGCTGATGATGACCAACGATGTGGATATAAAAAAATATCTCATAATAACTACAGACTTCATTATTTTTATATTGTGAAGGATATTTCTCAATTAGATGATTTCATGCTAGGTTTACCATTTTGTTTCATCGAAATTGAAGTGGATGGATTTGGTCGGATGGATTGATTAAGGGCGTTCAATTCCATGCTCAATAATTAGTGTTATGTTAACTATTTGTTAATATTTTCAAGAAATATCCAACTGTTACCACATCCACAACTGCATATAGACCTATTATCCAAAGGTATGCAGTCAATTGTAGTTTCAAATCCAATGACACTTATGAACTCACATTGGCCTAGGGGATGGGAGGTAGGGATCATCACACCCTAGTGGGGGGGGGGGGGTAATTTTTTCATACTTCATGGATCTCATATAGAATTAATATATGTTCATGAAATCGTTCATAAGCCCTAATATGGGACTGGGTACCCCGATATAAATAGTTTTATTAAGAGAATGATTTTTTAGGAAAAACTATAATAACATCATGAGTTTAACACTATTATATATTTGTTAATTTATGATGGTTTATTTTATAACTATGCCTGGGAACTCTGGAGTTTATTTCCATTTAGGAAGGCAGTTTGTGTCATGGAGATGGGATTGTACTACTATTAGGAATCCTACATATTCCATTTATAATTGTAATAAAAAACCCATTAAGATCATCTGTCATAGTTTAAGCTTCTGCGATTGGACCAATACATGTAGTTTAACAACATATTTTAAGTATTAAAATAAAGGGATTGGGTGTAACAACCCAAGATTTCATAGTACATAATTTCTTCAATATAATTCAATAAATTGCACTACACGAAACATTGAGTTCAAGTGCACCACGACATACCATACGAGCCGTTAAAAAGCGGTTATGAATTGTATTAATTGAATTTTTAATTTTATATAATCCTTATAATTTTATAATCCATATAATGAGTTTCTTAGACATAATATAAGAACAAATTCATTTTTTCAGATAAAAGAAGTATTTTTTTAAACTGCAATTTACCACCTTTTAATGGAAAACCCTTTTTAAATCCAATATTTGAAACTTTTATATATTAAATTTGACAAAGTAACCTTTTTTTAGAATATGTACATAAAAATTTAGTTTTTATAAACTTTTGGTGTTTTTCTAATAACTTTCATATTTGGGTGAATAGTGAAAAATTCTAAATTATAACTGAAAACAACTCTTTTAATCAACATTATTTATAGTGTTCAACAATACATTTTAATGGTTTATAAGTATAATTATATTATATTTTTACAATATAATCCAATGTTGGTCATTGGAAGTAATTTCACATTGAAATTGGACATAAACAACTGTCAATCTTTTGGTACTTATTATTTCTTAAAAATACGCTTTTTGGTTTTGACAACAGGAATTAATTTTAAATTAATAACTGAAATTTATATGTTTTGAATTTGGTAAAATAGAATTTATTTTTTAATTTTCAATATCAAAATAATCTTAGGGTGAATTTTTGGTATTTTTATGAAAACTTTCAATTTTTGATGAATAGTGAAAAACACTACGTTATTCGTTAAAACTATCTTTTTATTTAAATTATTAGTTATTTTATTTTAATTTATTTTAGGTAAAAATATATAGGTAATGCATATATATGTTCAAGGTAATTCATTGGAGTCATTTTATAATTAGTTTAGATATATAAAATTTTATCGAAGTATTTACAGTCTTTTACCAACCTTATAGGAGCATTTACAAATTTTCACGAACCATAATGTTACCGCTTCTATGAGTTGAATTTCAAAAATCTGAGAGATTTGGTTTATATCAGTATGTAAAATGTGCTTCAATAAGATAAAAATTATTTTTGGTGAATAGTATCTTTTTGACTTTTATTTACCACGGTTAAAAGTAAATAGGGTAATTAAAGTTAAAAATGATATTATTATTATCTTAAAACATGTATTAATTCATTTGTATATGTTTAATTCAACAAAAAAAACCTTATGAATAGAATATGATCATTTAGGTCCACTTGGATTAGATTAGGACATTTTTATTATTTAATTCAAAGAAGAGTTAAAAGTGTTAAATTTAATGTTTAATAACTCAACCATTTTTAATATAGGGTTACACATAAGATAAATTAGACTATAAATATTCATTAGAAATATAAAAATATTTCATACATAATGGTATTTTATTTATAATTTTTTTACCTTAAATAATTAAATTTATTTATGACACAATGATGATGTAGTAATTACCTAATTAATAAAATACTAAAATAATTGATGTTATAAATATCCAAAAAATGTAATTTGAGATGTTTTAGGAATTACACTAATTTTATAGGTTAATATGACATTTTAGGGTTGGTTATATGAATTTTTTTCGAAGTAATAATAGAGTCATAGATTAAGAAAAAAATACCAAATAGTGTCAAAATTGACATAAAAGAGTTTTTGAAACAAATATTATATTATTAATAGATATTCTATAACTACATTTCTAAAGTTCGACCAAAAGACTTATATAATGATAGGTGTATCATTAATTAACCACATGGAGTTCTCTTGGAAGTTTGTAGTATGTTTATTAACCATATAATATAAAAATACAAAAAGACATGATAAATGTCATACTATTTAACTAAGAGTTAAATATAAAAGATAAGGTTAATATAGTGACTCAAACCTGCATAAAACCTATTGTATGATTGTTTTCGACCCATAACCACCTTATTTTCTAAATAATACACTTTTTAGATATAAGGCCCCAGCCTTAAACCTTACTTAATCTTGAGTTATTAAAAGATTACACATTGGGGATCTTTTCAGGTTTAGATTTTTAGAGAATTAGATCATGAAACATGCATTACATTCCACATTTAAACAAAGTGGTTACATAAAATATAGTATTCATTCTTCCCATCAACGGAAAAATATTTAAAATAAAACATGGATTCTTTCTTGACACATCCTTGACACTATCATCACATCATGTGCCTTTCCCTTGAACTGTGAAAACATTTCAAAAACATGGGATGAGTATAAAAAGCTCAGTAAGGGTTATAAAAATATGGAAAGGAAACATGAGTTTATATATACATAATAATGAAATCATAATTCACCCATAAAACATAGGCACTTTAACATACCTCATCAAATCATGAATAAATCATAGAAATTATAAGACATAAAAGGTAACTTGAGGCATTCATAACATTCTTACGTAGGGAGTAACCCTCTTGGTTATGTTTGGAATACCCACCACAGTATATTCCCTAAATCGCTTCGGAGAAACCTTAACGTTTCACTCCTTCGCGATACCAAATGCATTGGAGAGCTATATCGGGCTCACCCGCCCTTAGTTTATCATGGAACCACCCGTTTTCATAACAATGCCCAAGAACCATAACATAAACGTATCACATAAACCATGCATAAAGGAAACATAACATTTCCACATTTCAATCACAATATAACATTTTAGTATATTGAAATAATGAATCCATTCAAAGAGAAACCACTTCCAAAACCATTTAAAACATTTAATAAAGAGATTTTGGAATCAATGTTTCCCATACCACCTTGAAGCTTTTAAAATTTTAAACCATTAATATCCATATAAATAAATCCTTAAAACCATTTCGAAAACATGGATATTAGTAAGAACAAATAATTAAAACATTTAAAGCGATATTTTGGTTAAAGGGTTTTTACCAAAATTAGAGACACTTGAATACAATAATTGAGGAATAACATTTAATCAGAACTTTATAATATCATGAAAATAAATGGATTCATGATATAATATTCCAAAGTACAGTATATACACCATATAAGTGTGAATTGGTGCATAACAACAATGAAGTCTCAATAGAAATGTAAAATGCGATGAAATCCCTTATAAAGAAAGTATACTTAAATTTAGGATAAATCAATCTCAAAATTATGCGTGACAAATATAAATACACCCAATATAAGTGGATATTAAGTGTAAAACAATAAAAGGTCATTCACACATATTCAAAGCATGACATATTCAATAACTACATGTTGAACCCAACGAAATCGAAATTGGGTTAAGAAGTTCCCTTGATAGCCTAACAGCGTCACATCAAAATGAGTTGATGAGAGATAAAAAAAAGGGTATCTCATCACTTGGACATAAAATTTACATCAATAATTATATATGAGAACATATCCCAACATAAAAATATGTAAATTAAAAGACCCAACAAATGAAGTCTTTTAAAAAGAGGAGGGTGAAAGGTTCCCTTACCGACATGGGTATCTTTCGAAACATACACCTCGTGAAAGAAGGACAATACAACATTGATGTAAATACTCATAAAAGAATGTATATTACACAATGATTAAAATAATGGGCAGTACATACACCACTCAAAGGAAATTGTGGCAAATGTAGCATAAATCTCATGGGAATAAAAGTGAGATGAAAAATCCCTTACGAAAACTCGGCAGCCTAACGGCGCCACATAAAACTTACAAAAATGGATTGATGAGATCAAATAGGGTATCTAATCATATTAACATAATGTTTATATAAAGAGGGATATAAAAGAACATCCCCCAACATAACAAAGAGGAGCTTAAAAGAAGTGACAAAAAGGAGAGTACTTAAAAAGAAAGAGAGAGGTTAGATCTCTTACGAAAATTCGGCAGCCTAACGGCGCCACTCAAAACTTCCAAAATGGATTGATGAGATAATATAGGGTCTCTCATCACATGAACATAAAAATTATAGTAATATTAATATAAAATAACATCCCAATAACAAGAAAGAAGTGCTTTAAAAGGAATGACATAAAAGAGTGTTCTTAAAAAGAAAGAGTGGAGTAGGATCCCTTACCTCGGGTCCGACTTGACTTGATCGTTCTTTAATATCCGGAATAATAAACTTGAGTTAATTTATACTTCCTTAAGAAATTTTTTCAAGTTAATTATTCCTTTTATATCACTTATTACCATGTCATAAACATTATGTAATCATTTAAGTTAATAATGTTTGTTTTGTCGATATTTGGTTCTTAAGTCGAAAGTGGACTTCTTACAATTACATGTTGTTCGTGTGGTCAATGGTTCATTATATCCAGAGTTGTATTCATGATTTATATATCATATATATCATATATATCCATTATATTAATGCATTTATAATATTACATAACATTTAGAGTTAAGAAATGAAATGCACCGTTCATGGAGACGATAAGCCGTACGTACGCATGAACGCTAGTTCCATTTCTATTTCATGTTTAATGGAATTAAAACATAATGATACATAATAGTATTTTAATTATAGTATGGTATCATATATAATATCATTAAATATATCCTTTATACATACCATATATGGTATTAACGAATCAAATCACTTTGAGGGGGCGGTAGTCCACACTTTCTTAACTGAAGATATCGCGTTTACCCATAATGGAAACCATAAAGGTATGCCATAAATGAAAAATACAGAAGCTTATGTAAAACATAAACATATTAGATATCATATATAAATATAGTGTCATCTTAATGGCCACCTTTGAAGGTGTTAGAATAATGTTGAACAATCATCGTTTTGGTAGGCAGAAATTCGCCATCCACGAAAACAGTATGTTCTTTAACCATTAGATGTAGGTGTGTGTAAGTGTAGCTCGAATACTTATTATGAAAACATACTAGTATATTTAAGATACTGGATTTGTTACAAAATAAATGAATAAAAAGAGTTTAGGGGGTTGGAGAAGCAAAATAAAACAAAAGGACACAAGTGAAGACATTACCTTTAAATAAGGTAACTTCCTTTGATTTGATCTCAAAGGCTTCCGTGGAAAAGATTCTGCCCAAATTGAGGCTTCATGGCGTTATAGAGGGATGTGGAGAACTGAAATGGGCAGAGGTTGGCCATGCCAAAGGCTTGAGAGGTGTGGGAAAGGAGGAAGAGGTGGGGGCCTTTTATAAGAGGAGAGGAGGGGCACTCTTGGAAAGTAAGCAAATGTTACTTTATTTAAAAATGAGTTTCGGATTTAAAAGGTACCACATTGATATAATTCGTGGATAAGTTGATAAGGGTTCTAAATCCACCCATCCAATAGGTTTTTTACATGTTTAGGTCTTAGATATTACATTATCTTTCCATTTTATTTAAATTGTTAAATAATGAGGTCATCGCTGCATCATCATGATGTCATAAATAATTTAATTTATTTAATGTCTAAAAATTATAAAAAAATACTATGATATAGGAAATAGTTTTATCTTTCCAATGACTATTTATAGTCAAAATTATGACTTGTATAACCCCATGTAAAAATTGTTTTAGTAAAACATCACATGTTTGTGTCATTTTTACTTTATCATTAAATAAAAAGTTATTTATGTCATTTTCCAAACAAAGTGGCTCCATGGGGTCCCCAAGTTGACCCATGTATTTTCTTGGTCGGCCATGACACATACAATGAGGGTAGGACATGTGTCTAGTTCATTTCAATTTATTAAAACATTATTCTTACCTTAAACTACACTAATTACCTCTAATCTCGATTAAAAACATAATAAGTTACTATTCACCAAAAAATTATTTTAATCCAATTGAACCACATTTTACTTTTTAATGACAACCATGTATGTTGGATTTTTGAAATTCAAAATACAAATATGGAAATATTTCATTTAAACGGAAAATCAGTTTTTATAAGTACCGCTTTGTGGTTTCACTATTCATCAAAAATTGAAGTTTTTCAGAAAATTACAAAAAATTCACCCTATGATATATTGGATATTACGAATTCAAAAATGATTTCTATTTTAAAAAATTATTAACATATAAGTTTCATTAATTAATTTAATAATTAATTCCCGCTGTCAAAACAAATAGCATGTTTTTTTGAAACAAAATGTATCAAAAGATTGACACTAGTTTAAGTCCGATTTCAAAGTGAAATTAATTCCATCGACCACTATTGGATTAAATGGTAAAAATATATTGTAATTTCACTTTAAAACCAATTCAAAAGATAATCTAATCATATAAATAAATTAGATTAAAAAAAGGTTTTCAATTAAAATACAACATTTTTCACTATTTATTAAAAATTGAACTTTTTCAGAAAAAAAACCAAAAATTAACCCAAGGTAAATTTCAATGTCCCAATCATAAATAATATGTTTATTTTGAAAATTATATCTTATAAAATTGTAAAAATTGTGATTTAAAAAAACGGTTTTCCATCAAAAGGTAGTAAAACAATCTTTTAAAAATACTAGTGTATTCAATGCTTAAGATGGGATTCATTTGTATTTTAAGCCTCCAAAATTTATTGGATAAAAGTAAAAACATTTAACAAACATATATAATCATATTTTAGTTATTTCTATTCATTACTGCCAATACAACGACTAGGCGTTAACTACCATTTAAAATAATATTATTTTATTTTTAGAGTGCAACGTAAGATTCCCAAGAAACTCGTTGTTGCGTATTGGGTACGCCATCGAGAATAGCATCCCCATTAAAGTAATATTAATATTTTATTCACAAATATGGATAAATATAAAAATTTAATATTCTTTATTTACCTGGGGTGTTACATCCTTCCCCCCTTTTGGGAATTGCGTCCTCGCAATTTTAAAATTGAGCTTGGAAACATCCTTGAAAGTCCCACATCGGAACAAGAGTTGGTAAAACAATCACTTTAAAATAAAGAAAGATAAGTACAGAGGTCAGCCGAGTTAACCAATACTAGGATTTCATGTAGGAAAACATGGACATGGAGGAGAAAACATAGGGTCATGTTCTGATGGAGAGTGATAGAAAGCATGTTTAGGAGAAAGTTAACCACCAGAAAATCACAAACTTGTGATGGGTTAAACGGTATTCGATTCCCCAGTAGGAAAAGTTAATAGAAAACATTTTTCTTTTAAGTTACTTTTTATTGAGGAATTTATTCATAAGGAAACATAATCACTTGTCATGTTGACTTTTAACTTTTATTAGATTCCTTACACAAACTCATATTTTCTCCAAAAGATGAGTATTTAGGAAGACTTGTTCACATTAAGAGTATTGTAATAAACATCTAGAGAATCACCAAATCCAAAAAATAGAACTATATACTTACCATTTCTTTTGACTGTAACCAAAACCAAAACCAAAAAGTTTAGTACAAGATCAAATAATCCAGAAAAGGATAACCCTTTATAAAAAGAAAATCTATTCTTAATCTCCAAAATTTTTCCAACAAAACACAAAGTTCAACGAGGACCATTCGATAAACAAATTGTCCATAAAATACTTCAAAGTAAACCAAACTAATATTGAGACCCAAATATTTGAAGGATTTAGTCTCATATTCTTCTAAGGTACAAAGTAACACCTATCTCCATATAACATCAGTTACTCTTAAAGTCTCGTATTGAAAAGTAATTAAACTAATCACATATCCTCCATGATAGGTTAATAAATTTCCATAGATAACCCAAAATCATCTTACTCTTAATTCATAAAATCATCTATCTAAAAAGAATCAGTCAAGCTAACCAGGGACTTCGCGTAGTCCAGTGGTAGCCGATAAATTCCAATCGCACATTGGTTGTGGGTTCGATTCCCGTAGCTTTGTCTGACGCGACGGGTTGTCACACGGTCTGCGTGTTGTCCTTTTTCGAAAACTGTATAATTCTCAAAACATTCCCCAAAATGAGATAAAATCTTCAAAAATAATCATAACATATTTTAACCTCAATTTTATCTCATGCCTTTCATTTTCCATCATAACATATAATAACCCCTAATTACCTCAAAAGTAAGGATCATATAAACCCTAATGGTTACCTTTATAATTATTACCTGATCTTCCACATCTATTGGTCATCTCATACATGATGCATTACAGAACATATCATGGTTCAAGTTGTTGATCATGACTCTTTGATAGTTGGTTTAGAACAACCACGAGTTTCCTCATTGAATACCCCATTTCATCCAGTCTCTTAATCAGAGAACCACCACAGTTTCCTTCAAACCTAACGTCACTTTGGTTCCTTCTAGATCCATCCATTCACTAAAAACAGAAATTTCAGTGTAAGTATATCAACAAAACCATCATGTACTAATGAGGGAGATAACCACTAAGATATACTTACTCATTCACTTTATCTAAAACTAGGACTCTTTCTGAAATCCTATCCATTATGGTACTTTCACTTATACTTAGAGAATACCCTAACTTCTAAAGTTATCTAAACCGACCTCTGATACCAACTATAAGGTCCCAGCCTTAAACCTTACTTAATCTTGAGTTATTAAAAGATTACACATTGGGGATCTTTTCAGGTTTAGAGTTTTAGAGAATTAGATCATGAAACTTGCATTACATTCCACATTTAAACAAAGTGCTTACATAAAAGACAGTATTCATTCTTCCCATTAATGGAAACATATTTAAAATAAAACACGGATTCTTTCTTGACACATCCTTCACACTATCATCACATCATGTACCTTTCCCTTGACCTATGAAAACATTTCAAAAACATGGGATGAGCATAAAAATCTTAGTAAGGGTTATAAAAATATGGAAAGGAAACATGAGTTCATATATACATAAGAATGAAATCATAATTTACCCATAAAACATAGGCACTTTAACATACCTCATCAAATCATGAATAAATCATAGAAATTATAATACAGAAAAGGTAACTTGAGGCATTCATAACATTCTTACATAGGGAGTAACCCTCTTGGTTACGTTCGGAATATCCACCACAGTATATTTCCTAAATCTCTTTGGAGAAACCTTAACGTTTCACTCCTTCATGTTACCCAATGCATTGGAGAGCTATATCGGGCTCACCCGCCCTTAGTTTATCACGGAACCACCCGTTTTCATAACAATTTACAAGAACCATAACATAAACGTATCACATAAAACATGCATAAAGGAAACATAAAATTTCCACATTTCAATCACAATATAACATTTTAGTATATTGAACTAATGAATCCATTCAAAGAGAAACCACTTCCAAATCCATTTAAAACATTTAATAAAGATATTTTTGAATCAAAGTGTCCCATACCACCTTCAAGATTTTAAAATTTTAAACCATTAATATACATATAAATAAATCATTAAAACAATTTTGAAAACATGGATATTAATAAGAAAAAATAATTAAAACATTTAAAGCGATATTTTGGTTAAAGGGTTTTTACCAAAATCAGAGACACTTGAATACAATAATTGAGGAATAACATTTAATCAGAACTTTATAATATCATGAGAATAAATGGATTCATGATATAATATTCCAAAGGACAGTATATACACCATATAATAGTGAATTGGTGCACAACAACAATGAAGTCTCAATAGAAATGTAAAATATGATGAAATCCCTTATAAAGAAGGTATCCTTAAATTAAGGATAAATCAATCTCAAAATTATGTGTGAAAAATATAAATGAACCCAATATAAGTGGATATAAAGTGTAAAACAATAAAATTTCATTCACACATATTCAAAGTATGACATATTCAATAACTACTTGTGGAACCTAAAGAAATCGAAATTGGGTTAAGAAGTTCCCTTGACAGCCTAACGACGTCACCTCAAAATGATTTGATGAGAGATAAAAAACGGGTATCCCATCACTTGGACATAAAATTTACATCAATAAGGATATATGAGAACATATCCCAACATAACAATATGTAAATTAAAAGACCCAACAAAAGAAGTCTTTTAAAAAGATGAGGGTGAAAGGTTCCCTTCCCGACATGGGTATCTTTCGAAACATACACCTCGTGAAAGATGGAAAATACAACATTGATATAAATACTCATAAAATAATGTATATTACACAATGATTAAAATAATGGGCAGTACATACACCACTCAAAGGAAATTTTTGCAAATGTAGCATAAATGTCACGGGAATAAAAGTGAGATGAAAAATCTCTTAAGAAAACTCGGCAGCCTAACAACGCCACATAAAACATACAAAAAATGGATTGATGAGATCAAATAGGGTATCTCATCATATTAACATAAAGTTTATAGAAAGAGGTATATAAAATAACATCTCCAAACATAACAAAGAGGAGCTTAAAAGAAGTGACAAAAAGGAGAGTACTTAAAAAGAAAGAGAGAGGTTAGATCTCTTACGAAAATTCGGCAGCCTAACGGCGCCACTCAAAACTTCCAAAATGGATTGATGAGATAGTATAGGGTCTCTCATCACATGATCATAAAAATTATAGTAATATTAATATAAAATAACATCCCAATAACAAGAAAGACGAGCTTTAAAAGGAATGACATAAAAGAGTGTTCTTAAAAAGAAAGAGTGGAGTAGGATCCCTTACCTCGGGTCCGACTTGACTCGATCGTTCTTTAATCTCCTGAATAATAAACTTGAGTTAATTTCTACTTCCTTAAGAAACTTTTTCAAGTTCATTATTCCTTTTATATCACTTATTACCATGTCATAAACATTATGTAATCATTTAAGTTAATAATGTTTGTTTTGTTGACATTTGGTTCTTAAGTCGAAAGTGGACTTCTTACAATTACATGTTGTTTGTGTGGTCAAAGGTTCATTATATCCAGAGTTGTATTCATGATTTAGATATCATATATATCATATATATCCAGTATATTAATGCATTTATAATATTACATAACATTAAAGTTAAGAAATGAAATGCACCGTTCATGGAGACGGTAAGCCGTACGTACGCATGAACGCTACTTCCATTTCTATTTCATATTTAATGGAATTAAAACATAATTATACATAATATTATTTTAATTCCAGTATTTTATCATATATAATATCATTAAATATATCCTTTATACGTACCACATATGGTATTGACGAACCAAATCACTTTGAGGGGGCGGTAGTCCGCACTTCCTTAAATGAAGATATCACGTTTACCCATAACGGAAACCATAAAGGTATGACATAAATGAAAAATACAGAATCTTAAGCAAAAAATAAACATATTATATATCATATATAAATATAGTTTCATATTAATTGCCACCTTTGAAGGTGTTAGAAGAATGATGAATAATCATCGTTTCGGGAGGCAGAAATTCGCCATCCACAGAAACAGTATGTTCATTAAACATTAGATGAAGGTGTGTGTAAGTGTAGCTCGAATCATTCTTATAATAACATACTAGTATATTTAAGATACTGGGTTTGTTACAAAATAAATGAATAAAAAGAGTATAGTGGTTTGGAGAAGCAAAATAAAACAAAAGGACACAAGTGAAGACATTACCTTTAAATCGGGTAACTTCCTTTGATTTGAGCTCAAAGGCTTCCTTGGAAAGGATTCTGCCCAAAGTGAGGCTTCATGGAGTTAGAGAGGGATTTTTAGAGATGAAATGGGCAGAGTTTGTCCGAGCCAAAGGCTTGAGAGGTGTGGGTAAGGAGGTAGAGGTGGGGGCCTTTTATAAGAGGAGAGGAGGGGCACTCTTGGAAAGTAATCAAATGTTACTTTATTTGAAAATGAGTTTCGGATTTAAAAGGTCCCACATTGATTTAATTCGTGGATAAGGTGATTAGGGTTAGAAATCCACCCATCCAATAGGTTTTGGACATATGTAGGTCTTAGATATTACATTATATTTCCATTTTATTTAAATTGTTAAATAATGAGGTCATCGCTGCATCATCATGATGTCATAAATAATTTAATTTATTTAATGTGTAAAAATTATAAAACAAATACTATGATATAGGAAATATTTTTATCTTTTGAATGACTATTTATAGTCAAAAATCTGACTTGTATAACCCCATGTAAAAATTGTTTTAGTAAAACATCACACGTTTGTGTCATTTTTACTTTATCATTAAATAAAAAGGTATTTATGTCATTTTCCAACCAAAGTGGCTCCATGGGGTCCCCAAGTTGACCCATGGATTATCTTGGTCGGACATGACACATCCAATGAGGGTAGGACATGTGTCTAGGTCATTTGATTTTATTAAAACATTATTCTTACCTTAAACTACACTAATTATCTCTAATCGCGATTAAAAACTTAATAAGTTACTATTCACCAAAAAATTATTTTAATCCCATTGAACCACATTTTACTTCTTAATGACAACCATGTATGTCGGATTTTTGAAATTCAAAATACAAAGATGGAAAAATTTCATTTAAACGGAAAATCAGTTTTTATAAGTACCACTCAGTGGTTTCACTATTCATCAAAAATTGAAGTTTTTCAGAAAATTTCCAAAAATTCACCCTAAGCTATATTTTATATTGCGAATTCAAAAATTATGTCTATTTTAAAAAATTCAAAACATATAAGTTTCATTAATTAATTTAATAATTATTTCCTGCTATCAAAACAAATAGCGTGTTTTTATGAAACAAAATATATCAAAAGATTGACACTAGTTTAAGTCCGATTTCAAAGTGAAATTAATTCCATCGACCACTATTGGATTAAATGGTAAAAATATATTCTAATTTCACTTTAAAACCAATTAAAAAGATAATCTAATCATATAAATAAATTAGATTAAAACGAGGTTTTGAATTAAAATACAACATTTTTCCCTATTCATTAAAAATTGAACTTTTTCAAAAAAATACCAAAAATTAACCCAAGGTAAATTTAAATCTCCCAATCATATATAATATGTTTATTTTGAAAAATATAGCTTATAAAATTGTCAAAAGTTTGATTTAAAAAAATGGTTTTCCATCAAAAGGTAGTAAAACAATCTTTTAAAAATACTAGTGTATTCAATGCTTAGGATGAGATTCATTTGTATTTTAAGCCTCTAAAATTTATTTGATAAAAGTAAAAACATTTAAGAAACATATATAATCATATTTTAGTTATTTCTATTCATTCTTGTCAAAACAATGGCAAGTCGTTAACTACCATTTAAAATAATATTATTTTATTATTAGAGTGCAACGTAAGATTCCCAGGAAACTCATTGTTGCGTGTTGGGTACGCCATCGAGCATAGCATCCCCTTTAAAGTAATATTAATATTTTATTCAAAAATATGGATAAATATAAAAATTTCATATTCTTTATTTACCTGGGGTGTTACAGTAGCCATTAGAAACCGAAAATTATTTTATTATAAAATAATATTTCTAGCTTTTCCTAAGGTGCCCCTCACCCCTCTAATAAAATGTTACTTCCCATTTTCTCAAATTCACACCTCCAAATCTATTTGGATCATACAAACCCAGTCCAAATATCCTAACAACTATCCTAACTTCATCCTAGAGGCCTTCTTTTAGTCAAAAAACCAGCCAAAGGAGCCCTTTTGATCAAATCAAAAGTAAGAACCCGAAGAAGAGGTAATGATTTCACCACCCTTTTTCAAGTTCTTTTATTCTTCCACTTACGATTTCTTTGTTATTACCATACCAAAATAATAAATACAGTACCTTATATATATACTGTGATGTTATTATAAATATGGAATAACCATATTCATTATTCTATCCATCCATTGAATGACATGTCACCATATGTGCGTACATACGGCTTATCGTCTCCACGTCGTGGAGTAATTGTTATTCAATACATTATTATTTGGATGGGTATAATAAGGATGTGTAATTGATGTAAATAATAAATATAACATTATAATGATTCTGTATATATAATATACCATCCAACTATATATTATTTTAATATCAAAAGAATGATATTGTCGCTCGTGCGTACGTACTGATTACCGTCTCCACGAACAGGGTGAGATCCATTCCCCATCATATCCATTCAAGACTAATTTTCATTAGATGAATAAATATAATGTTTAAAGACTTAATATCAATCTGAATATGAATAAGATACATCCTATCCATAACAAACATTACTTATGTAACAAAGCATATAAAAGAAAATGAATCAGTTATCACCCGAAACGACGATAATACTAAGATATTATTAAGAAAGCAATGTTAAAAGATCATACATGATATCATATTAATGTATATGATTCTTGTATAATTTAATAAAATTTATTTAACCATTATACCGGATGTTACCCTACCCTCGACCAAGGAAAAGTACAAGGTAAGGGTTAATTTCTAAATCTCATTATTATTTGAGATTGTTTATGGGTATGTTTTTACGGGGAAATATTTATTACCCATGTCCATGTTTCATGAAAGAGTTTTCAAAGGGATTCTATTTAAGTGCCTCTTTTACTAAAACATCATAATAAATGTTTTAAATATTTATTTTTCTAAATCATTCTCATTAATGTATATGTTTTAAAAATGGGTTTTAAGGATTTATTTATATGGACATGACTGTTTTTAACGTGTTAATTCCTTTAAAAAGTATCAAAGTGGTATGAGAAACTTTGACTAAAAATGTCTTTAAATATGTTCCTTTATAAATTGTGTGACTTTTAAATGTTTTCATTAAAAAGGGATATTTCTCTCAAAGAGTTCTACAAATCATTTTCATCTATTTCAACAACCTTTGATGGATTTTAAGCTTATTTGAAGATGATATATTATGATACAGAACATCTATATTATATTTAAGGTTTGGTGATATGTTTTACTGTGGATGTGTTATTTTTATACCAATTATGGTTTATGGAGAGAGTATTGACATTTCATATGCTAGTTTTAATATGAATGTTTATGTTATGTTTAAACCTTTCAATATGAGAAATGCATTGGACTTAGTAAGTGACGGGTGGAGCCCGCTATAGGTCCTCGATGCATTGGTAGGTCTCATGAGACAAACTAGTTTATTGGCATAAGGCCTTGAAAAATCTTATTTGTAGTCTTGGTACAAGGTCGAGACTATGTAGTTATGAATGTATGACATTATGCATTCCATCATTATGAAAGTGGCTATTAATATTGCATGTTATTATTCGACTAGTAGAATATCCATGTGAATAAGTAAATGGAATTATTTGATTTTATCATTGCCATATTATTCTAAAGATAAATTTTAAAAGGCTTTTGTTTTAGTCTTGTACATTTCCTTAAATTTTTATGCTTATTTATGAAGGTTTCTGCTATATTATTATCCTTACTGAGCATTTGAGCTCACCCCTTTCTATGTTTTATTTTTCCTAGGATGCGAAGAAGTATATTATGACTAACCTGTAGTGATAGTCTATGGTATCTTAGTATTTTCTATGTAAACAATGTTGTTGTAGTTTTCTATTTTATGATGTAATGTAAACCATATAAATGTATCTAGTACATCCAAGGCTACTAAACTAATCGGTTTTTAGAGACTTGATCTTCTGTGATCATGCCAATGTTTATAATAATGCACCGACTCTGGGTAACTAGGGTCGGGGCGTTGCAGTTGTTATCATAGGAAGTTTAGTACAATCCTTGGAAACTGGATTTAGATAAACTTTGATTAGAGCACATAGCCCTAAGATAGAATTTGAGGATTAGTATAGAATAACTTCTTAGAATTTTGGTACTGTGGATATTTCTTTGAATTTTCAAAGAAAATACATCCCTTTATGGATACGAGCAGGTATAGGTGGCTCTGGCACAAATGTACCTAGGGGTAAAACCCGAAAACACAGCTTTAATCTATACTCAAATAGGAACTGGTGCATGAAAACGGACCTTCATGAACTTTTGGTGATGACACTCCCAGGGGATATACTTAGTACAATTCTAATTTTCTTTACAACCATTATGAAGGGTTTATGAGTATATACTTTCTCAAGGAAAACATTTTTTATGATTATGGATTATATCCATAAACTGCTCAATTTATGTTTAGTATTTTACAAGTTTGGAATTATGTATTTTGATTCATAAACTAATATAGTTTATGACATTGTTTAGAAAAGGCTCCCAGTATATGAAATGAGACCTCCAATAATACCCATGATCTAATGAGTAGGAAGGATCATATCATTCATGGTGTTAAGCCAAAATTTAGAAAGGAAATAGTCTCCGATGTATTATCATTATATGAATAAATAGTATCATGTGTTAATAAGATAAGTAAATAATTCTATGAGTCCTCTGGATTTGAAGGGAAGCAAGAGTAGAAAAGGATGGAAGAGAGAAATATGGATAAAGGGAAGAGGGAAAAGAAGGATTTTCTCATATAGGATAAATTTTGAAAGAATCACCTTGGTAAATGCTTGAAGGGAATGGGGGTTTGTTATATGTGTAGAGAAAAAGGACACCAAGTACGTGATTTAAAAGGTACGAAAAAAGTATAAAATGTACAATGCATCATCTACAAGGAGTTTGGACACTATGTAAATCAATGTACAAATCATCAGAGTATACCCAAAATTCTGCTATTGGATAATAATAAAGTTATGATACTACCGAAGATGAAGAGGAACAATTAGATTTTTTACGTTGTTATTAAGTTATTGTTTCATTTGAGTATTGTATTAATGATGTACATGTTATAATAATTATAATGTATATAAGGATTATACTGTAGTACTATTTCATTAAGAACATGATATTGTGAGGAACCAAGAAAACAAACTCAATAACTGGTTAAATTTTTGGAAAATACATGGTTAAAGGAAACATAATCCTTAATATGGTCTTGATGATGAGGTAGTGATTTTGGAATAGGAGATGGTTGATTTGGATAAATTATATTAGACATTCTTGACATCCATGGAACTAATTAATAGTTTTTTATTTCATCATTGTTGGAATATTATATATTTTTAGATATATGGAATATATCATGTATTATATAAATGATAAGGGAGCATGAATTTAATCAATAATGTTTTATGGTAATTCCGGGTGTTACCATGTTTTATAATAATACATGATGAAGGTGTTCACATGTTATTATGTGGAAAAAATAATCTTCATTGTGTTTAACATCCTTATAATTTTTGGACTGTGAGTTTGGATAGAAGTATTTTGGATAATTCTAAAGGATGGAATGGATTAAGAATGAAATTAGATACTATTTTTACAGTTATTTTTGGATTTTTATAAAATGGAAAACATGAAGACCGTGTGACAACCTATCACGTCGTACAAAGCTATACGAATGGAACCCACAACCATAGTGAGATTGAGATTTATCGTCTACCACTGGACTATGTGAAGTCCATGAACTGTATAATGTAATTTCTTTTTTAAAAGGGTTTGATAGGTGAATTATAAATTAAATTTTTTTGGAACCCTATACGAATAAGATAAATAGAATATTTTTTTTAAGTTATATTATCTGTTTGAGTGAAAGATTAGCTTGTGGTAGAAATTAGCTAATGGATGGAACTCTACTTGAAAAGTATATATATATTTTCTTCTCTTATTCTATGAATGAATGAATTCTTAAAAATTAGGTCAGGGATCTTAAAACTAAATTTTTTTTATCCTAATAACTTATGTTTTGTTGACCCGGTGATATTTTAAATCATCATAGATTCATGGCTTTGAGGCCCTCAATTATACAATTGATTATAACTAATGACCTCAATCACTCCCTATAAATATTTACATTTTCCTCCAATTATGTGTCTTTAATTTCCACCAATGTACTTCAAATCGAGATCATAATTTTATGGTGACATTTTTATTCCCTTTTTCCTCTTATTAAGATGAAATTTTATTAACCCAATTTCTGGTATGGGTTTTTGCAAAAAGGTATTTTTAAATTATTAACATTTTATTTTCGAAGAACAATTTCAAATTGCAAGGATGCAATTTATTGAAGG
Organism: Viscum album; assembly: GCA_963277665.1. Classification (NCBI taxonomy): domain Eukaryota; kingdom Viridiplantae; phylum Streptophyta; class Magnoliopsida; order Santalales; family Viscaceae; genus Viscum; species Viscum album. Next base: position 946,556,090 of record OY728129.1, read on the forward strand.
AGGGGATAATGTATCACCACAATATTTCATAGTACTTTATTTCTTCAATATAATTCAATAACTTGCACTACATGCAACACTGAGTTCAAGAACACCACGAATTAACAAACTAGCCTTTCAAAAGAGATTATGAATAGTATTAACTGAATTTTTAATTTTATATAATCCTTAAAATTTTAAAATCCATATTATGAGTTTCTTAGACATAATATTTAAAAAAATCATTTTTTCTGATAAAAGAAGTATTTTTTTAAATGAAAATATTCCGCCTTTTAATGGAAAACCCTTTTGAAATCCAATATTTTATACTTTTATAAATAAGTTTTGACAAAATAAACTTATTCTTTAGAATCAGTCCATAAAAATTTAGTTTTTATAAAATTTTTGTGTTTTTCCGATAACTTTCAAATTTGGGTGAATTGTGAAAAATACAAAATTTTAACCAAAATCAATTTTTTAATCTAAATAATTTATAGTGTTAAACTATACATTTGAATGGTTTAGAAGTATAACTAAATTATATTTTTACCATTTAATCCAATGTTGGTCATTGGAAATAATTTCACTTTGAAATTGGACATAAACAAGTGTTAATCATTTGGTAGTTATTATTTCTTTAAAATATTTTTTTTGGTTTTGACAACGGGAATTAATTTTACGTTAATAAATGAAATTTATATTTTTTGAATTTTGTAAAATAGACTTTATTTTTGAATTCGGATTATCAAAATAATCTTATGGTGAATTTTTGGTATTTTCTTGAAAACTTTCAATTTTTGATGAATAGTGAAAAACACTACGTTATTCGTTAAAACAGTATTTTTAATTAAATAATTAGTTATTTTATTTTAATTTATTTTAGAAAAAAATATATACATAATAAATATATATGTTCAACATAATTCATTGGAGTCATTTTATAATAAGTTTAGATATATAAAATTTTATCGAATTATTTACCGTCTTTTACCCACCTCCTAGGAACATTTAAAAATTTTAATAAAACATAATTTTACTGCTTCTGTTAGTTAAATTTAATAAATTTTAAAAAAACGGTTGATATTAGTAAGTAAAATGTGCTTTAATAAGCTAAAAATTATTTTTGGTGAATATTAAATTTTTGACTTTTATTTACCACGATTAAAAGTAAATTGGGTAATTAAAGGTAAAAATGAAATTATTATTATACCCTAAAAAATGACTTAATTATATTAGATAAGTTTAATTAGACCAAAAACAACCTTATGAATAAAATATGATCCTTTAGGTCTTCTTGGATTTGATTAGGACATTTATTATTATTTAATTCAAAGAAGAGTTAAAACTGTTTAATTCAATGTTTAATAACTAAACCATTTTTTACATAGGGTTACACACACGATAAATTCGACTATAACTATTCATTAGAAAGGTAAAAAGATTCCATACATAATGGAATTTTATTTAAAATTTTTTGACATTAAATTACTAAATTTATTTATGAAAGAATGATGATGCAGTAATTGCCTAATTAATGAAATATTAAAATAATTGATATTATAAATATCCAAATAAATTTAATTTGATACTTTATATGAATTAAAATAATTTTATAGGTTAATATGACATGTTAGGGTTGGTTAGATGAATTTTTTTCTACGTAATAATAATGTTATAAAATTATCAAAAACAAAATACCAAATAGAGTCAAAATTGACATAAAAGAGTTTTAAAAAAAATATTATATTATTAATTGATATTATATTCCTAAAAATATAAGGATCGTCCAAAAGGCTTATATAATGATAGGTGTATCATTAATTAACCACATGGGCTTCACATGGAAGTTTATAGTCAGTTTATTAACTATATAATATAAAAATACAAAGAGACATGGAAAATGTCAAACTATTTAACTCAGAGTTAAATCTAAATGATAAGGTTACTATAGTGACTCAAACATATCTAAAACATCTTTTTTGAGTGTTTTAAGACCCATAATTGCCTTATCCTTTAACTAATACACTTCTTAGACATTAGAAACTGAAAATTATTTTATTATAAAATAATATTTATGACTTTTCCTAAGGTACCCTCACCCCTCTTATAAAAGTGCACTTCCCCTTCTCTCAAATTCACACCTCCAAAGCCATTTGTCTAGAAAAACCCATGCCTTAATATCCTCCCAACTATCTTAACTTCATACTAGAGGCCTAAAATTGTTCATAAATCTATCCTAGGGATCCCTTTTAATCAAATCCGAAAGAAGAACTCGGAGAAGAGGTAATGATTTCACCACCCTCTTTCAAGTTCTTTTATTCATCCACTTACTATTTAATTGTTATTACCATACCAAAATAATAACTCCAGTACCTTATATATACTATGATGTTATTATAAATATATAATAACCTTATTCATTATTCTATCAATCCTTTGAATGTCATGTCACCATATGTGCATACGTACGGCTTACCGTGTCCACGTCGGGGTGTAATTGTTATTCAATACATTATTATTTGGATAGGTATAATAATGATGTGTATTTGATGTAAATAATAAATATTACATGATAAGTATTCTTTATATATTATATACCATCCAATTATATATTATATTAATATCAAAATAATGATATTTTCGCTCGCGCGTACGTACGGATTACCGTCTCCACGAGGTGATGAGATTCCTTATCCATCATATCCATTAAAGACTAATTTTAAATAGATGATTAAAGAGAATGTTTTAAGACATAATATCTATCTGACTGTAAAATATATACATCCTATCCATAATGAACATTACTTACATAACAAATCATACAAAGTAAAATGAATCAGTTAACACCCGAAGTGACTATAATACTAAGATATTATTAACAAAGCAATGTTAAAAGATCATATATGATATCTTATTAATGTATATGTTTATTGTATAATTTAATAACAATTATTTCACCATTATAGAAGAGGTTATACTACCTTTGAACAAGGACAAGTACAATGTAAGGGTTAATTTAACAATCTTATTATTATTCGAGATTATTTATGGGAAAGTTTTTACTGGGACATATTTATTACCCATGTCCATGTTTCATTAAAGAGTTTTCAAAGGGATTATATATAAGTTAATATTTTACTAAAAAATAATTTTAAATGTTTTAAATATATATTCTTCTAAATCATTATCATCAATGTCCATGTTTTCAAAATGGGTTTTAAGGATTCTTTTATATGGACATGAATATTTTTAAAAACATAATTCCTTTCAAAAGTTTCAAAGTGGTATGGGACACTTTGATTAAAAAATATAGTTAAATTTATTCCTTTAAAAATTTTGTGACATTTACATGTTTTCATAAAAAGGGATATTTCTCTAAAAGAGTTTTACATATCATTTTCATCAATGTCAACAGCCTTTGACGGATTTTAAGCTTATTTGAAGTTGATTTATTATGATACAAAACTTATATATTGTATTGAAGGATTGGTTATATGTTTGACTGTGGATGCGTTATTTTTATACCATTCATGGTTTATGGATAATATATTGATATTTCATATGATAGTTTTAATATGAATGTTTTTTATGTTTAAATCTTTCCAAATGAGGAATGCATTGGACTTAGTAAGTGATAGGTGGAGCCCGCTATAGCTCATCGATGCATCGGTAGGTCTCATGAGACAAGCGAGTGTCTCGGCACTAGGCCTTGGCAAAATCTTATTTTTAGTATTGTCACAAGGCCTTGACTATGTGGTTATAAAAGTCTGGTATTATGCATTCCATCATTATGAAAGTGAATATTGATATTGCATATGATTATTCGACTAGTAGAATATCCATGTGAATAAGTAAATGGAATTATTTGATTTTATCTTTTCCATATTATTCTAAAGTTCATGTTTAAATAACATTTTTTTATTATTTTACGTTACGTAAAATGTTTATTCTTATTTATGAATGTTTCCACTATATTTTTATCCTTACTGGGAATCTGAGCTCACCCCTCTCTATGTTTTATTTTTCCTAGGATGCGAAGAAGTATATTATGACTGACCTGAAGGGATAGTCTATGGGATCTCAGTGTTGTCTATGAAATTTTTTTTTGTAGTTTTCTATTTTATGATGTAATGTAAACCTCAAGAATGTATCTAGTACTTCCATGGCTACTAAACTAACTAGTTTTTTGAGAATTTATCTTTTGTGATCATGCCAATGTTATGTAATAATGCACCAACTCTGGGTAAATAGGGTTGGGGAATTACATTGGGACTTAAATAGAAATTATACATATCCTAGTAAGACTGGAAACAGTGTCTACATAGTTCTTATTACAAGTTTTTGTGTCATGAGAGATACAAAAATAGAGGCCCTGGGAGGGACTTATGCATATAAGTCTACCCTAAATTATATCATATGGAGTACGGTGCATTGATTAAAGTTGATATGAAATCAGAATTATACCCCAAATGGAGGAACCACACTAAGAAAATTCTCATTGCAAAATTGATACAATAACTACTAGTCTCTATTACTAGGTGATCTCTTTTTGTAAGAAACAACATATAGTTAGAGATCAGACACAATTCATGAAGATATGTTATATAGGTCAAATCATTAAAAGGAATCCTACTTATCCTCATTATAACATGAATTAGATTCAATGTAGTTTGATTCATCCTTAACCTACTGATGGGTTTTAGGTACTTAAGGTCATGGTTTGGGATTACACTTAAAATTATTCTCATGTATAGTCCCACATCTTATCGACTGATAAAATAGGATGGATGGTTGACTTATGGTAGATGGATTGAATCACCAAAAAGTGGATTCCTATTAGAGTTTGAGCTATATAGAGGCATCCTACATATCCTATTTGGAAAAAAATTAGAGTTATTATAGTTCAATAATCATCTAAATCTACTAATGGATGAGGTATAATGATCTTTCCATAATAATTATTGCATACTTATGTTTGAAATGTTATATATATGAGGTTACTTACACTAAATAGAGAAAAAAACCATGAATGATCTATCTGAGAGTGTGACAACAATATGGTCACATGAGTACAAAATCCTATCCCATTAAGTGGACATAACATAAAAATGGGGAATGAAGCTAATGATTACATTGAGGGTCTAGATGGAATGAGTTTGAGTGTGATTTCCAAATGAAGTGAACATTTACTAGGGGATTTTCCCTGGCATGTCTTGCATGTCTTAATAGAAATGTCTTGATTTTCAACTAGGCATATTTGAGGTGCCAGTCTGACATGGATGTCACATTAACGGGTTTCTTACTTACAATTCTAAGATGCTTCACATTACCAATTGACTAGTAACGGATGGCTTCAAATGATTAGAGTAGTCATGTTATGGTGCTTCACATAATCGACTGTGTTTTCTTGGATTTCTTTGCATGATTGAAGAGGAAATGTTATGGATTATTTGATTCATCAAATATGAAATTTCCAGTGCCTTACGCCTGATTGAAGAAGACATGTCTATACACTATTACATGATCAACTAGACTTGTCCTCAAACTATCAAATAAAAATTCATGATATATCAAGGTGAAATTCCATGAAAATTTTGATATGTTTAAATATTTTGGCAAGAGCCACTTGGCTTATCTGTAGGAATTAACATAAAAATACTAATATGTCAATAAGCTGTTGTGGAATCATCCTAATTTTTTCAAGTCTAATATCTTGATCAATGTGTCATGTCTAAGGTCACATAAAGAAACAATGAGACCAATGAAGAATTTTGAGAATGTATGACCTTAATTTAATCACACTAAGGGGTCTCAAGAAAATGTTTATGATATTTTGATTTACCAAGTGATAATGATTCATGTAAAATGGTTCATTCCATAAGGCTACATGGAAAATATATACAAGGATGAAGAGTTCATGGCTATTGGGTTTATTCCACACCTACACCCCATAGGGTTTTCATGAAAATGTGAGGTCCTCTACATGAATTTTTTTCTATGTCAAGGCCATGATCATGCAAAGGGGTTCCCATATAAGGGAAACACATGAGGATACATTACTCGTGATATTTTCATGAACTCAATTGGGTCTTTAGATGGGTTCTATCAATATATACACAGGCTGCCCATTGATTCCCACGAATGGATGAGGATTAATGGAACATGGTACATAGATGGAAAAGGGTCTATCCGTAGAATCATACACATGTCAAGGGGTTCCCACTATATTGGGTCACATGAAACTCCCTTGTTCACGTGACTAAATTTTCTTAAAAGGGTTCTTGCGATGGGTTCTTTTACCTTGCTAGGTACCCACAGGGGTTCTCCGTGCAAGGGAATCAATGGAAATGGCTATAAGAAAGATAAAAAAGATAGAGATATCCAAGCATTTAGGAGATTGAGAGAAGTCACATCCACTAGTTTAAACATGTGTATTGAATTATTGGTTCCCCACACATCTAAGTGTCTATGTTATCACATCACAAGAGGTTTTATAACTCATGAGATCATGTGATTTGAAACAATATCTTGCATGAAGTATTACAAAAATATTCATGGTTTCACACTGGGGCGATCTTCATGGGAAATGAATTGCACAATATAAATGGTATATGAAAAAATGGTATATATACTGGCTCTTATGCACATTAAATTCCCTATATCAAGGAAGGAGGTCCACAAGATAGGGATGTATATCTTCTAGGGTTCATTCCTATGTATATACAATGCTTTATAGTGTAATCACATGATATTACTCTTCCATGCAATGTCATGATCTTAAGATGATCACACAATTGGTTCTTGCAATGTCATCATACAGTAGGTTCTCATGACAGGAGCCCCCTAATTACCTAGAGATGATATTCAGAGGCATAACCAAGATCCACTATTTTCCATGATTGTCTCATTAATTTCTTCACTACTATTATACCTTCTACCTAAAATGTGTTTTTTTATAGGGAGTTTGGGTATTTATAGGTCAGGGATGGTTGAACTTCTTGCCACTTTTTTGGTGAAGGTGCCTCATGTAATGGGGGAGGCGGTGAATGATTAACATAAAATGAATCATGAGAGTGTGATATGGCTTCTCGTGATCATATACTAGATAGTATCTGGGGATTCGTGTGATATGTTTTAAAAGTATCACATTAACCCATGACACAGTAGTGGAAAGACTCTGGAAATCATTTTTTGAGAGGATAAATTCATTAAATACTAGCGGTGGGAGGATCTTGTGTTGTTGTGATTCATGAATGGATTAAGTGGTATCCTATTTGAATCACATGATATTCATAATTTGGTCATGAAACCATTATTTTTTTTTGTCACTTGTGGATCATAAGAACATAATCATGATATGGGATATCGTGGATTAATTTTTCAAAGCACCAAATGAATGAAAATGAAATTGAATGCATGCGTTAGACATTAAGCGAGTCCCAACTTACTCAACTCGAATTTTAGAGAATGACTTCAGGGATGAATATATGATGTTGGTTTTCTGTTCAGCATCGAACCAGTGGTGTGAGAGTGTGGAGAAAGAGTGGGAGGCTAGAGATGATGTGTGTGAGTGATCAGATGGTTTGGATCAGTTCGATAAGATGATCATTGTACTCTCTAAATGCATTTTTAATTAAAAAATATTCCCACCTCTTTTTTATCCCACATAAAACTGGTGCCTCTTCGGGAATTTCTAAATAACTCAACCTAGGAAGCATCGCATTGAGTATATTGTGGGGTTAATACCCAAAAAACATGTTCCAACCCTCACCATCCACAACCTCCCATAATTCAAACCAATTAGGTACATAATTACACACCTGTGAAAGCACCATGTGAGCCATTATTTCTCACTATCTTGCTTCAGGGCATTCTGTTCGTCTGTCTCCTTGGGCGAGGTTAATGTGACTCCCCTAAGTGATCTAGCTAATCTATATGACCAATTGGCTTACATATCCTATTTTTTTGTTAAGGGGTCATTCAAAAATATTTGGAATAAATTATTAGATGAATATTATTAATTAATATAAGTATATATGTGGTCAAAAAAATATTCCAATAAATCAAATCATAAACCCAAGCATATTCTTCAAGCATAATATTTCCCAGTCCTTCATGTAAATTATATAAAGGTTTTGTACAATATTCACATTTATCAAATAATTAATGGAAATTTTCATGGAAGAATTATTGGTTCCTAAAAAAATTACCCTTAGAATTGTATTCATTCATAATGAATAGAATACGATTATATGGTAACTATAGATCACATTGATTCATATATGAACACATGATTAGATTTTATATTAATTCTAATGAGAGAAATTTTCTAGAGTGTGTAAACTAATGGATTTTTGGAGTTATCAAGAGGATGTTCTTGACCATGATTGTTTTCTAAATTACTAATAGGAAGTAGCATTGGATTAGGGCATAGATACTGTGAAACTAGAATGAGAATAAATTCAAGGATGGGATAAGGATTAGGTTAAAAGGAATTTTGTGTCATGATACTAAGTAAGATACTTGGATGTCATCAACTATCCCCTGATAATAAGAATAAATCCTTACATAGTTCAGAAATATTCTACTATGCAGATGGATCTCATGAATGGGGAGCTTAGGTTCATAGATGAATAACGCTATGATGATCATCCTTACATTGATCTAGCTCATATCTTGGAAAGGGATTCCATTGTTTTGTGAAGAAATACTAGTTAGAGACCTATATTTTTGTGTATATGTTTCATGGGACATCCATGATATCCATCCGTTCTATGTAATTACAAATAGAAAACAATTATTGTATTTTAGAGATTAACTTACAAAAGATGCTTCATAAGAATTCCTCATGAATTCACACTAAGATGAGATTATTCATTGGCATACATGATCTAGTTTTCCCAAGATCACCTAATTTATAAGGATAATATGGGTATGATATTCATCATACTAAAAAAATTCTCTATGGTCTTCTTATGCTAAGGGGATTAGAAAGTATAACATGATTTTTAAGGCCATATGGAGGGACTCTCATGCTTTGTTTCTATTTATTTACATTATCCAAAAATATTTCCTATTCTTCCTATAGAGGAAGACACAATTGGCATGGACTATGAGTTTTCTCAAGATTCCCTCATATGTTTTTTTAAACTGATAGGTTTTGTGACACGTTTTATTATAGATACTCTATATCACATGGAGCAGACAATGTCTTGGTCCAGGAAGCAAAGACGTTACTCTTTCCTAGGATTCCCTTTACGAGTTTTCACCATGGATAGAATTTTTTAGTATTTAGTTTTTTGTTATATGGTATTGTAAACTTGACCCATATAATGATATAGTTTAGGGTATTTTATATTCAACCTATGATGCACTATAGTTTAGGGGCTTCTAGATTGGACCCTTTATTAAAATAGTTTATGGTATTTTAGATTAGACCTTCTGTTATTATGGATTATGTTTTTTAGCTTGAACCTTATATTCATTTTGTTTAAGGTCTTTTAGGTCATTCCTTAATATTTCATGAAATTCAAAGTCTTCCTACTTGGAATTTATTAATGAATATAGAATATGGACAAGGAATTCTAGGGATGACCCAAGATAACCTAAGGTTTTGAGTTCTATTATGGTGTTTTCAGGGATCATTAGGATTGGAGTTACTTTCATGCAAGGTGGAGATACCACTAGCTTGTAGTTTGAAGACCTTAAGAATCCCCAAAATTGTCAAATAAAGGTATCCACACTCTTTTTCAAGTTCCATGCATGATTCATGTGGTAGAATTGTTTGAGGAAGCAATATTTGGGAAGTCAAGTCCACATGGACTTATGGAGAATGGGTAGTATAAATTACGTGTCTAGGAGATTGAATCAATGAATCCTGGAATAGGGGATACAGATGGGTGGTGATCCAAAGCACCCTAAGTTTCCATGTTCTACCATGGTACCAATAGCTATCACCCAAATTACAGTTACTTTTATATATGGAGGATATGACTCTAATTTTTAGGTCAAATCCCTTATGTATGAGTCCATTAGGATTACATTAATGATCAAGTAGAGTTGATCCCCAATATTTTTAGTGGGTTATGAAATACTTTTGAATAATCAAAATTATTTTTAATGATGTGGGGTATGGGGAATATTATTATCCATTAAGAGCTTTATAATCCAATGGAAACTTATCTTTTAGGTTAAGAAGCTCTAGACCTATATCATGTGGTCTCATGTCACTTGATGTGGGCTATTAATATGTTTGGGAATTGAGTATTGCATTCTTGAATTGATAAGGGGTACAATACACAATAATTTAATGTAGTTTATATCACGTCTTCTTGAATAGACATGTAATGGGAATCATAAATCATGGTCTATGAAAATCAAAGATAAATGGAGGTATTGACTAGTGGGTACAGTTGAAAAATCAGTAATGGTATGAGACTCTAATGTTCCATGTGGTTGTGACAATAACTGCTTGTTAAAAGGAGGAATTATTGAGATTCAGTAGTCTATTTAGAGAATGCGGTCTCAGTTACTAGTTTTCCATGTGATATATCAAAGAAAAAATAACCCCATAGTACATGGGGTTCCGAGAGAATAATATCAACCCAAGGAATTAGTTGTGCTAGATTAGACTTCAAAGACACATAGGTGGTTTATGAAAAGGGTAATATTAATGAAGTGTTAGAGCAACCTATATTTTTTTTACCACTAAATGAACATGTTATCATAGTGATGATATTTGAAAAAACATTAATCTAGCTTTTTACTAGACCAAGGGGTCTAATGAGCCTAGCTAGTCATTTAATAAGGCTACAAAAGAGGCCCTATGATCTTTATCCCGTATTTATTTTCACAATAACGTTTTCTTAAATCTTGTACTTGAAGAATTTAGAGGGAAAATACATTTTTTTTTTGAAGGCCCTTTGTGGGTTTTAAACATGAAAGGTTTTTATTCTCTTTCACTAGAAGATTATTGTCTTGTTATTTGGACCATTGGATGATAAATTTTATGGTTTTAAAAATTTGACCAATGGGTATGATGTTTAACTTCATGATTCACATGTACATTTTACTTTCAGTTTAAAATCACATAGTAAGGACTTGGGAACTGATTTGAGATTGGGCATTATATCCTTGGGGACACTTGGCACTAGTATGAGGCATCCTGATGTAGGGAGATACTTTTATCCATACACGGGATTATCTATGGATATCCATATATAGAATCCTTTATTGTGAAGTTTTTATTTCATATGATGTTAAGAAGTATATAGATGTAAATCATGGATAGGGAGAGTGATATTGAATGAATTGACCATATTTTAAAAGTGATGTGTACTATTTTTAAGTCTATATCTACCTGGGCTTCTCTATGACTATTATAAGGGTACAAATCAAGCCGTAATTATATATTTTAAGAAAAAATTTCTCAACATAGATGTGATTTGGATACATGGAAATAGGTGAATCTATTGGAGTGATTGGGGCTTTATAGAATATGCATACCTAGAAATGAAAGGGTATAAGAATATGATGACATGATCTTTATTTATAATGGAAATAAATTCTCATATGTGTAAATTTGAGGCCATATGAGTCCACATGAATAGTCGGGGTATGGATGGTTCAAATCATATCCCACAAATATATATGTTTATAAGAGGTGGGAACCAGTGGGTATAGGTTTTCCATTGGTAATGGTGTGAGCCAATAATGTTCCATATTATTGAGACAATAAATCATGGATTTAATGGGGGAATTCATGGGATCTAATGGTCTATTCAAAGGATACAATCCCTATTAACAATATTCTATTGGGAAATTCCTTGAGTGAAGAAGCCCAAGGTCTATGGTGTTAGAAGATAAGATTATCATCTTAGGTAACTATTTCTGTCAACTCAAATATCAAATCTATGACGTTGATTCCTAGAAAAAGTAATATTTTAGAAGGGTCCAAGTACCCTAAAGGTTATAGAAGCTTGGATTGAATACATTTCAAGGTGATGGGATTGAACATCAGATTCAAGGATAAAATAACATTATAGGGGGTGATCTGTTCAATGTGAAATGTTTTTTTCATGTAGTTTTAACATCATGCGAGTAAGACATTCTCTTTGCATTTTAACATCATGTGGCGAGGATTTTCATATTTTATTCACATTATGGTCTTAATGATAGTACTTGGTCCCTCATTTGAGATATTTCTTGGCTTCATCAGCTAGACCAAATTTTTAGATTCCCCAATACCTCATCATTCTTACTCATAATGAAAAATAAGGGGTAACTAGGCACTCAATTGAGTTGTACAAGAGAAGGTCTCAGGTAGCCCAATACATAGGTCCCACCCATTATATAGTTAGTGATTATTTTTTAATCTTTAAATATATTATGAATGAACAAAGGATTTGATATTAAGTGGTCCCTATGTATCATGTAGTGGAAGGAAACAATCCTTACATAGTTTTTCAGGAAATATCCTTGTATAGGTCTAAGCTGTAAGCCTGGAGAGGGGATTTATCATGTTGATTATTAAATATGGACCCATAATTTTATATTCTAGAATCACTAAATATCCTATGAGGATAGGAATCAAGATAGATAATTTTATTTAATGGGAAACTCTTTATATTGTTCTGACCCATACATAGAGGTGGGGGGCATTGTTCTCATAGATTGATGTAGTTGGACCCAGGAATGGAGATCTGGGTGTTAGTATATATCATGTGGGTAAAGGAAGTAGGAAACACGTAGTTCATGAATGGTAGTGTGGTGTAATACCAATACAAAGGACAGTTTACCCTCTCAAGAGAGGCCCATGGAAATTCATAGTTTTATGTCAGGCAAGAGACATCGACCATGCAGTTTAGAATAATACCGAAAAGGAATATGGTTTACATTTTATTTTATTTATTCAAGGATATTGAAAAACATATAATGAAATGATATGACTTAATCTTTTATATATTCCATTACCAAAATTCATAATCCCTTTTGGGTCATTACAAGTGTGAGAAACAAGGAATGGTAAAAATTTCAATCATGAAAAGGAAGAAATTAGAGAAAATACAGGGGAAATCTATATAATGTGGTGGATGAACCAAGGAGTCCCTAAATATCTCATTTAAATGAGAATAAAACTACACATAGTTCATTAATCCCATGAAATATAGTGTCATGTGGATAGGAAATCAATTGTTTAGTTTAAATTAATGCGTTATGGATGGAAGTGGATCAACATGAATGAAAATGAATGTTGTTGCTGGGCCCATGAATAGAGGTTTGGGATTCACTATGTATAATGAGATGATAGGAATTAAGACACATATAGTTTTGGGTAACCATACAATTTAATGTCATGTGTCAAGGATATCAGTCATGCAGTTTAATGATTTAATATAAGGAAATGGGTCACGAGACAGGGAATAAAAGGAACATTTGAGATCTATAAAGTTTTAATGTCATGTAATGAGGACATAGGTTACCTGATGAGAAAAATAAATAATGTGGCTGGATCCAGACTGAGGGCTTGAGTATTTCTACATATCCTATTGGGTTAGGATTCAAGTTTCACATAGTTATTGAATATGGATATTATATATGCATATGAAAATATTTCACAGGGATGGGGTCAGTTAATTTTTCTTTTCCATATATCTAGCTCATATTTGTTGAATAATTAGTTTGATGATACATCCCATGCAGTTTAACATCATGGAGTGAGGATTTCTTCCATGAATTTTAACATCAGGCTGTATGGAAAAATATGATATGTAGTTAAATCTCTAATGCTAGGACTAATTAAATACAGTTTATCTTTAGGTGGTTATGGTGTTTCGTACAGTTTTACATCATGTGATTTGGATGTGATTCATATAGTTTAACATCTTTTTTTAAGGATGTTTCCATGTATTTTAATGTCATGCGACTATGGAATTGATGTTCATGTTTTCATCATGCGATTAGAACGTGTTCCTTACAATTTAATGTCATGATGCTTGGGTGTTACCTTTTAGTTTAATGTCATTAGACTAGGATATAGTCTTTTTTTTTAAAATCTTGTGGCCTGGATGTATTACTTGTAGTTTACTTTCATGTGGCTAGGATGTATCCATGTATTTTAACATCATACAACTTGGATGTACAATGCCGAAACCAATCATATGGGTGGATTTATCCTTTTTGATGGAGTTGGAGTGAATCATATGCATATTGAATGAGATTTAGGATCCTATAACTCTATCAAGCCTGCATTTACTTGATACTATAATAAATATAAAAATATAAATAAAATATCTATAGTGTTACTGTTACGTCTATGGTAGGGGTAGTAATCATCATGGCCTATCAACCATGCCTCACCAAAATTCCTCATTCATGGGAGTTTTAATGAATCATTATCCATGGAATACTTAGAGTACCTGGGGACATGTTTCGATGGGAATAAGTAGACCTTTTATGTTTTTCTTCATGAGTTGAGTGACCACAGAACTTCTACTATGTGATACCTATACCTCTATTGGTATGGGCACATAGTTGAGTTTAGTTCTTGGATTGCAAAGCACTAGTATTCATTGGTTTGGGGGAAGGTGTGGATGCATAGGGGGTCTTGTCTAACATAGATTCTACCTACTAATTTTGGGATCTTGACTCTCCTCGACGCATTGTGGAAACAACTAACATTTTTTGGTTTCTAGAATACCCTTTATTTGGATGAGGAAATTATTGAACATTACTTAGACCAATGGGTTGTAATATTTAAAATATGAAAATTCCCACATCCCTGTTGGTATGGGTGATGATGTATAATGTCTAGATTTCACCTTATTAGGGGATGAAATATTTTAAAATTCCCACAACACTATGGGCTGGGGAACTTCACTAAAGTGAGAGATCCAATTGGCATGTATAGGAATTCTTTTACATGGTATAGATTCAAGAAAAATTCCCACAATTATTTCTAATAGATCTATATTTACTCGTTGGAGTTGAGTGATCTATTATTCTTTAGAAATTTCCACATCATATTTAAGGGTATGGTTAGAAGGATACATGAAAAGATAAATTCATTTATCAATTATAGGGTGAGTGGATGATGATGTAACTCTCGACATGGACCTAAGTGACTAATTCCACTGCTACCACTTTCCATATGCAACATCCCCATTATCCTCTGAAATTCCAACATGGTCAGAAATTCCTTCCATATAGTCCTGAAAGATGACTCCAAGACCTTATTTTCTTGTATTATAGGGGAATGGAAGGACAACATGATGTGACTTAGATAACTACAAGAGTGTATTCTTAAGATTTTTCCTATCCTGATCTAGTATGAATTCCTCAAACCTGATTTTTATTATATTGGATGAGACATAAGAGGAATCATGCCCCTCCTTAATATAGTTTCTCATTTGTAATGGTGGGGCCCATTATACCATTGGGGGGATTCCCACAGTACTGTTTCAGGGGTTGGTTCCCAAGATATCATTTTAGGGGTCAATTCCCATTATACAACTTGAGGGGTCAATTTCCTTAGTAAAAACGATCCTAGGATAACATATGATAAAAATTCCCCAGCCTTGCTGTCTAGGGTGATCCTTGGGATTTCAATGTCACCAGGGATAGCTATGATGATGTTAGATGATCTATAAAAGTAATGATTTGTGATTGATTATGGGCCACTATTAGGATACACTAGCAATCCTCATATTGGAAGTAGCAGGGATATAATCTTGCTTCAGAGCTGTATTATTTGGATACCCATGGCAGGCTCTCCAGATGGATTCCCAAACTTGGAAAGTTAGTGTAGGCACACCATCCTCTACTTATCCTTGTGTAATCACAATCACATATGGACGATGATGACTAGAACATATAGGAGACCTCTTAGGAATCTCTTGAGTGATTTATTTGATATGATGTTTCTTCTCATACACCCCTCTAATGTGGTGAAGGTATATGCTATTGTTATGTAGGGATAAGATCCCAAATTAGTTTAATGTGTTAAATGTGCCACTTCCTCTTCTGTGACACAGCATGGGAAAGAAGGCTAGTGGTAAATCACCATTTTAATGATTTCATGGGCTGATTCCAACCAAATGATGTATATGTTCATATGGGACTCTCATATTAATATGTTCTCTTACTGGAACTAGAAGTGGCGTGTCAGTGATATCCTATATCGATTCCTAATGGATAAATAATCCTGTTCACCAATCTCAGAATATATAGGAACATTCAATTATTAAATTTTTAATTTCAGGAATATGGAAAGTCCTCAAGAAGATATAATACACTTTATTAGTGATGACTCATATATAATAGTATATGTTCAATCAATTAATTTCATGTTTGATGTAATAATAGTCAGTACCTTCTTTTTATGAAAGGTTTAGTGTGATAAAAAAAGACTCATGTTCAACTTATTATTTAAGGACCAGTATGAAATAAACTGTCCCAATTGGAACTAGATAGTATATCCTTTTTAACCCGTTAAACGGATGAAATAGTTAAAAGATTTCACGTCTAGTTAACCTTTATATGTTTTATTGGAAATATTTTCATATTTATGGTGACAACCCATTTGGAGAGAAAACAATTTTTTAATGAGAACTACATAGTTTATCATTTTTATTGTGTGAAGGAGATGCCATAGTTATATTATTTCATTTCGGTTTCACCATTTTTTTTCAAAGGAAAAGAAATGGATGAAATTGGTCTAATAGTCTGATTATGAGTGGCTCATTTCCTTGATCAATCACTCTCATGAACATTAAGATTTGTTATTATTTCTTAGAAACTCTTAGTGGTTTCCAAATCAATAACTAGGTATAGACCTACATTCCAAAGGTAGGCATTCAATTTGTGGTTCAGACCCAATGGCACTTAGGAAGTCACATTGATCAAGAGGATGGGAGGTCGGGATCATCACAACCTGGGGGGGGGGGGATTATTGCATACTCTATGAATCTCTTATAGATTTAAGATATGATTGAAAAAACCATCCTAGGATCTGTTTTATTATTGGTTACAACTATATCAATATCTTGATTATGATCATGTATTGATAGGAACAACTTTGTACACTTCACAGGTTATCCACCAATCACTTATTTTTTAGGATGCATTTGTTTATAACCATGCTCAAGTACCCCTAGAGTTTATTTCCATCCAAGAAGGAGATTGGTGTCTCAGTGATGGTGTTTAACCACTTTGAGGAAACTTACATATCCCATTTATAACTAGAACCAAAAATCATATTGTTTGTTTGACATAGTTTATGATCATCTGATTGGACTAATCCAAGTAGTTTAACATCATATTGCGAGGATAAAAATATAGTGCTTCTGACCTTAAGAGGGTTTTTAATTATCCTACTATGAAAGGATTTAATGTCAACATAGTCAATATTTTAGGTTTCTGCATCATGAGAGATATAAAAATAGATGCCCCAGGTGGGAATTATGCATATAAGGATTCCCGGGATTATCTCATTTAGAGTATGGCCTATTGAGTGAGCATAAGACGCAATCATACTTACCTTAAAATGGAGGGACCTCACTAGGGACATTCTCATCATGATATTGATATAGTCATCACTTGTCTTTAAACCCATGTGACCCATGATCAATGTGAGAAATAATAGATAATGGGAGATCAAAGACATTGAATAAGAGGAATCTATGTGGGGTTGAAACACTAAATTTTCCCTTTGAGAGGTGTGATTACACATCTCATGTGGGATATGGTATGGAGATTTGTCCTTAAGAAGGTTTCCAACATATCCTGTTGAAAATAAGATCCAAAGTTATCGTAGTTCAATTCATCTCTAACCTGTTAATGGGTTTGAGGTACTTAAGGGAATGGTTGGGGCTTACTCATAAAAGGATGCTCATGTATGAGACCATTTATCATCTCTTGATGGATAAGGAAGAATTGTATAATTATGGGAGATAAAGGGAATTACAAAAATGTGTAGACCTATTGAATATTGGGACTTATGAAAGCATCATATGTTTTTTTGGACATGAATCGGAGTTATCATAGTTCATTTGGATTCACAATCTACAGATCTCTGTGGTAGAATGGACAGCCCAAAGGAATTATTGGGTCCCAATGGTTGCAATGTCATATACATGAGGGTACTTATGCTGAATTTGATTCCCATTTGAGTTCGGGCCTTAGTAAGGAACCATAAATATCCTATTTATTGTAAGAATTAGAGTTCTTGCAGTTCAATTCATTCCTAACCTGCTTATGGGTTTATGTATGTGATCACACTGAAATACATTATGGTTATTCATAATGATTTAGGAATTCCATGGGCTTATACCAAGATAGATTCCCATTTTCATAACAATTATTTATCTTCTTGAATATAAAGAGAGGTGGTGACCATGAAATATCTATCCGAGAGAATGACAACAACTGTGTCGCATAGGTGTGTAATATTATCCCATTAAAGACACTTCCCTTATTAAGGGGGAATATGGATGAAGAATCCTAGATGGGGTCCACATGGATTGAGGATGATTGTTACTTCTTGATGAAGTAGGAACATCTTAGGGTATTTTCCTTTACATGTCTTTTTTTCCTTATTAGATAATTTAGGATTGTCCACCCGACATGTTTTTTGGTGTTAGTATGACATGGAAGACACATTCAAGGGTGTTTTTATAAAAAGTACAAGATGTTTCTCATGATCAATTGACCTATCTTGGATGCATTTTCATGATTGGATCAGTCATTCCCTAGGTTCTTCTCAGTATTGATTGATTTGTCTTGGGTGTCTTCACATGATCAAAAATGACATGTTCAGAATGATTCACATGATCAATGTAGACATGTCATGTGTCTTGTGCATGATCACGGTGAACATTCTTGTATACTGTCACATGATCAACCTAACTTTTCCTTATAATATTTGATGAAAATCCATGACAGTTCAATAGTAAATCACATGGTAATGTAAACATGTTTACAATTGGACATGCGATCCACTTGGGATGTCAGTAGGCAATCACAAGATAATATCGATATGTTAATAAGTCATCTTCAAAAAACTTAAACCATTCAAGGCCAATATTATGATCAAAGTGATATGTCCAATGTCACCAAAAGACAACATAAGACTAATGAAGAATATTTAAATCATGTTAACATAATTTAATCACATTGAGGAATCTCACAAACATGTTTTTTGTCTTGTTCTTACCTAAATATTGATGTTTCATGCCAAAATGGGTCATTCCTGAATGATGTACAGAAAATATCTTCATGTCAGGAGAGTTCATGGATAGTTGGTTTATTCCATATCTACACCTCCTAGGGTTCTCGTGGAAATGTGAGGGCCTCTAAATGGATTATCATCTGCTTCAAGGCTATACGTATGTGAAGGGGTTCCCACATGATTACATGACATGAATACCAACTATTCATGTGATTCACTTAGACTCAAATGGGTCTTTCAAGGGGTTATACCAACATATAAAGAGGATTAAAATTGATGCAAAATAATGGATGATGGTTTATTGAACATGGGATTCCAATGCATGAGGTTCTGTCCATGGACTTATACACATGTCATGGGGGTGCCCACTCGATGGGGTCTCACGAAGCTCCCTTGTTTAAGTGATTAAAATTTATTAAATGGGGGTTTTAAATGGGTTATATGATCTTTCTAAGGACCCATGTGAGAGATACATTCAATGGAATCCATGTCACGAGATGCATTAATGAAACAAAAGATATGGGGATAAATACATTAATAAGAGCAAGAGTTGGAATATCCATTGTATTATGCTTTAGAACACTATTATGCATGTCCCATGCACTTAAAGGCCTACATTATCTCATCCCATGAGGTTATATTACTCATGATATCATGTGATATGAAGGAAGGTCTTACATGAGGTCTTGTAAATGCACACATGGGTGAACACTGGTTATTTATTCACGGGCAATAGATTGAAAAATATATAGGGTACATGGAAAAATAGTATATCCACTGGCACTAATGAAAATAAAAGTCAATGTTTCATGGAGAGAAGTTTGCATTAAAGTTTTGTATATCCATGGTTCTTCATGTCTATGTGAAGATGCTATTTCATAAGGAACTCACATGATATTAACCTATCACTAAATCAAGTGATCTTATGATTATCACGCAATGGTTTCTAATGGTGGCATCCCTCATAAGGTTCTCATGCGAGGATCCCCCTGATTACCTAGGTATGATCTCGGACAGTGGAAGATAAATCTAGTGTTTCCACTCTATACCATAATTAATTCTTCTCAACTTATTTAATTCCTCCCATACATGTGTTTTTATGGGGAGGCATTTTATTTTTAGGTTAGGGAAGGATAAATCACTTTCTGCTTTTCATGGATGGTGCCATGTGTGATGGTTGTGGTGATGGACTCTTCATTTCAAAAGCATCATGAAATGGAGAGATAGATTATCATGATGGTATGATGGATTGTCTCTAGGGACTGAAATGATTTTCTTTGGATTCTTTACATGAAATCTCTTAATTCCAATGGAAAACCTCCAGAAAAATACATGCGAGATGTTAAATGCATAAAACACCAGAGGCTGGAGGATATTGTATCGTTGTTGTTCATGCGAGGATTTGTCAATGAACTATTTGCATCACTTGACCATCATCCTATAATTTTGAAATGCTTATTTCAGTGGCCTCTCATGGTTCTCATGAATAGAATCATATGACGGAATCTCACGATTTGAACCTTCGAAGCACCTTAAACATGAAAACGATGTTGAATGAATGCATTAGATGTTGAGAGAGTCTCGACTACCCTAGATTTATCATCAGTGAAGTACATAATTGAGGATCTAGGGACATTGGATGTATTAACTGTGTTGAACCAGTGGTATAAGAGTACATTCAAAGAGTATGTGATTGGAGATGGTGCAGATGAACCATCAGACAACTTGGATCCATTCGACTAGATGACCATTGTTCTGTCCATAAGTTTTTTTAGATGGTTGAATGATACTACATATTTAACATAAAAAATTGATCTAGATAATTTTTAGGGATTTATTAATTACTCAACTCATGGAATCATCACCTCGAGCCGGTGAAAAAGTCGCCACCCTCAACACATGCACCATCCCTCACCGACCATACCCTCCCATCATGTGGCCTTTTTAGTCACACTCACACACACCTATGTGCACACTGTGTGAGATTTGATCACCCAAAATCTCATTACTAGGATATATGGATGTATGAATCCCTTTGTGTGATTAAGGAGACTCTCACAAGTACTCTGGTAGATCAAGCTAGCTGGTAGGCTTAGCTGGACTATTTTTTTTGGCTAAGGGGGAATTCAAAAATACATAGAATAAATTATAATAATAATATTATTAAGTAAAATGAATAAAATGGAAAAAATTATATTATATAAAAGAAAATTTGAATCCCAAGAGTATTATTCAAGAATTCTATTTCCATTTCCATCATGAAAATTATATCAATGTTTTTCATAGTTTTATAATTTCTCAATTTATTGATGGAAACGTGAATGTCAAAATTATGGGTACATAAATTCACCATGAATGGATCCACTATAAAACCATCTTCAGGATTCACTCCCATCAATCACGAATTCAGCATCATGATGCTCTACTAGAAATTCAAGAGACCTTTATTTTAATTTTATTATGATAAACCACGTCTGCATACACCCCAAGATAAATATAAAAGGGTGAGTATACAAACCAGCAGGAAGTGACCAAGACATCCATCACATTCCACTAGGTAAATGAAAAGTTAGATAAAAATGATAAAAATATATATGAAAGAATATAAATTATTAAAAACAAGTAGATAATATATAAAGGAGGAAACAATAAAAGTAACATTCGTAATAGAGGGCACCCATGCCATGAACACACACATCAATTAATGTGCCCAACCAATGTATTCACCATCAAATATGTCCCATTATGTGTCAAACATTATAATTATTAATTTGAAAATATTAAAATTAAATGGGGTTTTATTTTCAGAAATAATTAATCCACGTAAATTGTATTTATTATTGGTTTATTTAACCATGTTTTAAATAATATTTAGATATATAATATTCAGATTATGTAAAATGTTTACATAAATGTAATTGTATATAGTATAAAATATTTAAAGGGTAATTCCATATATTAAAAACTATAAAATGTTCATAATGAATGAAAATATAAAATTTTTATATTCATAATTATGAAGGTTTTTTAAAAATTATATAAGTGGTTTTACAAATTAATAAACTATAATAGGTTTACAGTTAATGCATTAAATGCCTTTTTGAAACATTTATTATAAATATTAAGTTAATATTAAAGTGTTAATATTATTAATATTCTTTTAAAATTAATATGGTTTATAAATGTTTAAAAATAGAAAATTAAATAGAATAAAATTTTATGGAATCTTTGTAATCTTTAAATAAAGTGGTTATTTAAAATTAATTTATTATAGAAGTGTTTATAAATTACATAAATAATTATAAAATATAAAATTATCTGTATATATAATTAGGAATTGTTTATAATTAATTAATTTAACATTAATCAAATTAACCAAAAGTCCTTATTTAATGATATTATTTAAACCACATAAAAAAAGTTTTGATAATTAATACATTTATAGGTTTATATTATATAATGTACATGATATTTATATTAAATTAAATGTTTTAATAATATTATATGAATTATAAAATGTATAATTCATAAAACTTGATATATTTTAATTAAAATTCAATATAATGTAAAATATGAAAAAGTTCATATTGAGTTACATATAAAAGTATTTATGTCGACGGTTTTGTGAGATTCATAATGTTTTTATTAATTATAAAATTTATATATTAGGATTTTAATTCATGAAAAGTTCATAAAATTTTATCTTTTTTTAATTCATGAAATATTCAATTATTTAATTTATTTCTTTACTTATTCTTATATGTAATTTTCTTCACCTATGTATGAAACTTTTATATGATATAATACTTCTAGGAGAAAAAACATGCATTATATTCTAGGTATGAATCCATAAGATTTTTTTTCATATACCTTGCACTCGGTTTCTTTTTAGAGTTATTATGTTAAATTAGTTACTATGTATAGATTATCTATATTTGGTGTTATAATTATCATGAATTTAATTCACTATTGTGTATAGTCTCCTTGGGGAGTGGGACTTGGAGTTGGACTACCAACCAGACAAGAGGCATAAGCATTTCTCTTAAATTTTAATATAGTTGGCTATCTATTTCTTTAGGCTTACCCATATAGTGATTCTCAATCTCATATAAGTATATGAATTTACATAAAGAGTTTATATACATTATGAATATGATGAATTCAGGTATGTATGAATATATTTGACTTCTATTTTTGTGAGAGAAACATAAACTTTTGTGTTGTTTAAAAGTTCCAAATTATTGTGGTGTTAACACATCAATTTATTTTTTGGAATAATGGTTCGAAAAATTAAATTTTTAGAATAATTCCTATATGAAATAGAATAATTTTTTATAAAATAAATATTAAATAGAATTTAATAATTATATATATATTATTTATAATAAATTATAGATAGTTTTATAGAAAATTTAATCCCTAAAAACACTAAATATGAGATTCCTTCCAAATGAAAACATGTCAAGACCTTGACAATGTAACTAGGAAGTTTCATTCTTTAACTAGGTGCCATTGGACTATCTTATGTAAGGGAAGTATCTAATAAGTAACTTTTTATTTTCAAGATGGGTATTTTTATTCCATATTTGGGTTCCCATGGATTAAAATAGTGTTAGCATATTTTTTATGTTTTCTTTTTAACAATATATAGGAAACACTAATGGTTTGTGTTCTAGGGTAATAGAGTTACGTGAATCAATATTCTGGATTTTAAAATAGGGTTATTTGATTAACTATCCAAGAATCATAAAAATTTATGAATATGATGATTCCATACCTAAATTACTAATTTATTAGATTAATACCATATTAAAACATTTTCTTTTTGAAACATGTACCTTGGATCACTAGATGGATATGATGTTTAGGGTCACTAATTTTAGTGGGATTATTATCATTAAAATTTATCAATGAAAAGATACAAGACCTAATAATCATTTGATAATTTATTAATTGTATATAAATAAAATCATCATAAACTAGATTATTTTTGAGATTCATCCTTTAAATAAGAAACATAAATGTAATAATCTCTTAAGACAGATAAAATATTATATTTTTTTAAGAAATAATTTATGTGTTAAATCAACACCTTCCCATGCAACCAACTATTAATGTTGTTCATAAAATGAACATCTATGATTATGGAGTTTAAATTGATTCACATGGGGTTTCAAGGGAATTCAATGAAAAAATTATATAAGTAATTTTATTATATTATCATATACTCAATATGTTTTTTGTATTTAAATGATATTCAATAGGACTGAATATGCTAATGACTTGGGGATAATAAAAATTTCCTATAATGCATGTTTTATTTAAGGATTTAATTCAATTATAATATATGGAAATGTATCATTAAGATGAATGAATCTATAAACATTTTCCCTAATTTTTTAAAGATTCATGGATTAATTAATTGGGAATATAATTTCTATGTTTTTTATTGCACAAATAGTACAGTAGTTAAAATATAAAACAAAAAAATAAAAGATATGAAGTCCAAAAAGGTTTCTTTGAGAATCAAATTAAGGATATTTGAAACCATGGTTACTAGTATGAGTGAGTAAGTATTCCATATTAAGGGATTATCTAGAATACCTGAATGAGGTTTAGGAAACTCCATGGAATGTTCATTTCTGGTAAAGGTGTTATAGATATTGATTCATTGATTTTGAATGTTATATAATAATGAATATATATTTTATAAATATTATAAAAATAAATGTGTTAAAAAATTAAGGAAAAAGTTGAAATAGATTAATGTTTTTTATTCAATAGATGAAGAAAACAATTTCTACATCATCAATTTTAATACAAAAAAATTTATTAGGAATTGGTAAATAAATGTAAAGGATGTGTATCTTTATATCACATTTCTTATATGATAAAAGGTGTTACTTATTAAAATTTTTTTCATATGAAGACCTTAAGATGACTAATTTTATATACATAGTTTATGATTAATCAAATTATATGTCTTTTTTAAAAAGGAGACTTGGATAAAAGTGTTTATCTCATTTTTTTAAATATGGGGGACGTTTTCCCATCGCTCATCAGTAGACTATTTTAAAGAATAATATAATTTTCAAATAAAGTTATATAAAAACATATCATAACATATCTAAAATGAAATAGTAATTTATTTGTTAAATATTAATAATAAATTTAAATAAGTTATATTTCCTATCAAAATAAAGTTTGTGGTGAATATAATTTGGACTTTATAAGAGAAATTTAATGTTCGAGGGACCACTGGGAGAGTATTTTGACTTGAGAAGTTCAAAGATAATAAATTAAGGATTATACTAGCCTAAAAATATAGTGATTTATCAGTTTATATCCTAAAGTGTTTAAGATATGTGCAATAATGAAATATTTAATGCGTTTTATTTATTTTTTGAGAATAAATGAATATCACTATTTTGTAAGAGATTATACAACTAATATTACATAGTTAATTACAATTTATATTAAAAAATATTTTTAGTGTGTGATGGTAAAAATAAAAGTAAACAGTTACTTTTTAGTCACCATAAAAAATTAGATATCACTTTATCTGAAAGGGTTTTTAGGATGTATTGGTAAAGTAATAATGTTAATAGTTTAATTATTTATAGAATTATTTCATAGAAAATGATTTTTGATAATGGTTCTATAAATGATGATGATATTTTTATAAATAGTTCTAAATGGATAACAGAATGGGAAATTATAACATTTGATGTTATAAAAGTAATGAGAATTAATCTACTACAAAAATTTAATATTAGGAATTATATTCCTTAGTATTACAATCATTCAAACTGGAAAACAATATAGATGTTACTCATTTATACATTTTAATGAGAGTATATTACTATATGTTCTTGTACAAATGTGACATATAGATGTAATATATTATCAAAATCATTATTGTTATAGAACCATGAAGATTCTATTGAATATCTTGATATATGATACATGAGGGATCAATATTAAAAAATATCTAATAAAGGAAATATGCATTTATCATTCATCCATATGTAATGAAATTTTATTTTCCTGAAATATTGAATGTCAGATATTGCCTCACTGTATAAAACATGGATTTATCCCAAATTGTTGACAATCACATATTACATTGGGTTATTAGCATATGTTAATGTTATATTTAATAGACTCATCTAATCAATATAATGGGTTATATATGAGATAAAACAAATATATTCATGAGTAAATAAGTAGGGAATTAATACTTGGATTTACATACAAATGTACATCTTATGTAATTTCATATTCATTGATATACTTCGGGGTGTTTTCTTATAATTAATCCTCATTACTTGAGGCATGAGATATACCTAGAATAAGAAACTGCATACAATTATACCATACTTTACAATGTTTTAAAAAATATTAACTTTTATAATCAAGGTCAGTTAGTTATATTCATGATCATGTAAATGGCTGGTATACAATGAAGAAGGAATTTATCTACTTTTATACACAGTAAATATATATAGAACATGATTGAATTCGATTATGGAAATGAATGATTATTCTTCTATTAGTCACATTTTTTGTGTTATGCTATTTGGATGAAATAAATGATATTTTATCATATATTAAATTAATGAAATACGATTTATTCATTAACATATTCAGTATATTTTAGAGAATCAAAACAAATATGAGTTTACTTATACTAGATTGACATGTCCCATGTACGATAGACAATAAATTATATATATAAAAAATATAATATATATATATATATATATACAATTTATCTAATACATCTAATTGTGAAAATATTCACATAAGGAATGAGTAGGTTTTATGGACATCACACAAGACCCCTTAGTTTCTTGAACATCAATGTTACTTTTCCAATGGCCTCACTTTTCTTACATCTATTAAATATAGATCTAATATATATTTCCAACACTAATAATTCCTAGAGGGTAACATAGTTAGGGCTATAGATAATGATATTGTTTCTTACAAATTGTTTTTGTAAAATGAATAGAGTATAGTAAAAATTTATCTAAAATTAATTTTGGATAGATTTACAAAAAGTTGTGATGTTTTTATAATTTCTTTATGGGATTTTATTAAAAGTGAGAGGTTAATGGTTCCACATTAAAATATGGATTAAAATTAGATGCATGAATCTTCCCACTTGGTTGCATCAGTATTAAACCATAATGAACGGATTAAATGAAATTAATTTTGAATGGATTAAATAGATTGAATTTATTAAGAATTTAATGAATAATTATAATGATAATTAATATATAATGATACAAGGAATATATATGATGCATTTAATTAAATAAAAGGAATGAAGAATTTGTATATAATGGTATTATATTCCTTATATTGGGTATGGATAATTGCAAAAATGAATCCATATTATATATTCTTTATATTACACCATTTTTCATGATCATAAAGGCACTAACACCCCATTAGTGTATCATGGTTGTCTCATTACAATGGAAGATTCATGTATTGGTGTACATACTTCGACGTAGGAGGGTTTCTACTCATACTTAAGTAATATTTATAAACCACATTGGGTGATCTAGACATAACAATGGAATCTTTAGTGTAAGGTAATCATGTTTTAAAAAAGTTCATTATTACATGTTTTTCCTATTTTCATTTATTATTGCATAAGTATCGTGGGTGTTGTCATTTCTAAATTGCTTAATTTATATGAAATAAATGTTATTCATCCCCTTAGATCCCCAAAAAACTATTCTTTTAATCCATTAAAAGAAAGGACTAGAATGAGCTTTGCATGGGCTATCATAAACCAAGCAAGATACCCTAGTACAACACTACTCGATACAATTATATAAAATCATATAGGGAACTCCCAATCCCCATGGGTTGGATACATGGTCTAGGAATTAACTAAGATTCAAATGAAATTGTTTTTCAACATGAAAAAACTATATAAGAAAAATCAAGGAATATAAATAAATAAAGAGTTAGTATTCCAAACACTCCTCAAGGAGAAAAGTTTCACAATTATGTTGATTAACAACCCAGAGTATAACATCATCCCAATGGTTGAAACAATACCCGTAAATATGATGCCTCAAAACCTTATTGTAATGATTGGACTACCACTTAACCAGTCACCACCATCATCCAAGGTCTCATGCTCAAGAACATCCTATAACTCTAGGTAACGATTTCCATTTAACTAGACATTGAATAACATAATATAAAAATTCAAAAAGGTAAAGGTAAGGTGTGAGAAACAATATCCCAGTAGGATATCACCATGTGTTTCATAAGAAATTCCAACACTACTAAACCATTTATGATTCAATAAAAATTGAAAAAATGAATGAAAATATGTTTCACCTGTCCAAAAAAAGTATTTCAAATAATGTAGATGAAAGATATATCAAAAATTGTATTAGAGAAATGTCTTTATAAATAAAGGTAATGAATAAAAAGATCTATAATATTTGGAATTTATTAATCAATTAAGAATCAAAAACAATTGTTCATATGACTAGAGGTATATTAGTTCATACTTATAAGATCATCGCACAACTCAATTAATTATCATGGCTTAGTGTGTGTGAACATGTCTATAAGGATTAGGCCATCATGATAATCAATCAACAACCCATTGAGGAAATCATGAAAAATTTAGATTAGTTAGAGTGTTCATCATCAATCCAATAATGTGGAGTTAGAGTTATAATGATCTAATCTTAGTCACCCACTAACTAGTCAGCCTCACATGTTCATCAATCAATAAATTAATCATTTGAAATTCATTCAATTAAAATAAATTCATAGATAAAATTGCTAATTGAAGTTTAAAAACACCATTTCAATTTAAAAAACCAAATCATAGGTTTTCATCTTGTTCATTAATTTCTAAATCATACTTCATTTAATTCCCTTTTCTCAAAATTTTGTATCAAATCATTTCATTAAATAAATTCTTCATTTGAAGACATTTTTCTCGAAATTCATCTAATTTATTCAATCCATTAAAAATAGATTTTATTTTAAAATAACTATCATTTAAAATAAAACATAAAATTTACTCAATATCAAGGAATTCATTTGAAATTTCATTTCAAATATATCTATATGTCAAGGTTTAAATTATTGAGAATATACTTATGAAACCACATATGTTTAATCAAATGATTGAATGATCATTCACCCAAAATAGGAATCGCTAATGGAGAATCAAAGGTTAGAAAGATCAATGTGGAATCCAAAAAATCCCAATCTATCAAATCAAATATAAAATCAATAAAAAACATGAGGATTAATCACTATCAATGTTAGAGGGATGAGAAGAAATGAAGATTCCGAATCTAACATATTTCACTTATCAGATAGAGATAAAATGCATCCACCGACACTTTGATCTGAGAAGAAGAGATGGTTGAGAATGTAATTCACCTCCAGAGATCATTAAAAATCCATAGGATATAATTATAGTCTATTATAAGTATTTTAGGAGTTATAATGTCTGGTGCAAGATTTTAATTAAAATTTTATAAGGATTTAAAAAATGTTCACTTAGGTTACTAGGTTAGACTACATAGTTAATACTAACCATACACCTAATTGTGTACCCTAATTGGGATTTTGGAATGACTTTATAGTTTATCCCCACATTTATATTAAACATAAACCAACCATAAAACCCCACAACTGAAGGTTACATGGATTGAATGGGAGTCCAAATGGTTTTGACTAGCCTTCTTCCAACCATGTACCGCCCTCTAGAACTATTATACACAGAACACACTTTTCTAGGCCAAATAAAAGGGTTTTACCTAACCCTGTTCCAGACATGAAAAACATGAAAAAATTCCAAAACATTCAAAATTCCCCCAAAAATAATCAGAATAAGAGTGGAAAAAGAAAGATAAAAATGGTCAATTTTTCATAAAACTAGGTTATAGTATATTAATTTCTCCCCACTATAAATGTTTTCTCTCACCAAAAATCCTTCCAGAAATACTCCATGTCAATGAGATAAAGCCACTTATATATCATCAGTTCCTCATTCTAAAAACTATCATGAGAATCAAAATAATTCTTCAAAAACACATGTACCAAGGTTCTATACATCCCATGAATATCTTTTGTCATAGAATCAATAATCCAAAATGGAAGCTCAGTCTTGGAAAAATCAGGTTGAACATCATGGTCCTCTAAGCTAAGAACAAGACATGGGTCATAGAGATAAATTATGAGATGTGAAATGTGAAAAAATTATGAATAAACATCAACTGAGGTGGAAAAGATAAATAGTAATCCACTTTTCCAATCAGTTCAACAACCTCAAATAGACCCATGTATGTCAGAGTTAAATTTACCTATTTTCATGTTCTTTACTCAACCAATTGAGTTGAAAATATCCAAAACACCTAGTCACAATAAACATTGATTTTTTGTCATGTAAACTTTGTCACCATTCTCTAATAAATCTATTGCATCCTTGATGTCATCTCTTGGACTGAAAAAAGGTCGAAACAAGGAATCCTCTACAGTATCCTTGAAACACAACAAAGACTTACACAATCAACCATAAAAGGCCTCAAACGGTTCGATATTGAAGGATTAATATTAACACATATTATAGTTAAACTCAACCTATCCGAAGTAGAAATCTTAAGATCCATCAAATATGAGGATGCAAGTACAAATCATGCATTTGAAAATTTATATACAGCGATCCGTTTAGCTATCTTTCTATGGATGATATGTAGGGATCAATCTATCCTAGGATCCCATCACCTCTCAGAGGCCCCTAAAAAATGAGAAGTAGACCAGGGATCCTTATCATAAAAAACAATATGCAAAACACATGAAATATGATTAATTATATTACATATATTCTTCCCCAGACCATAATTTTAGGAAAATGATAAATAAGTATAAATTTATATGATTTTTTATCCGATCGATCAATACCCATATCACAATACCCCCTTAAGGTGTATAATAGATAAAATATTTTAAAATATTATAATTTTAATATTAACTTTTATTAATCCCACCAAAGTGTTATTTTGAAATCAACTGTCACATTTTATGGTTTTAGAATCATTTTTATCTTAATTGGAAGAATAATTTATTTATAGATTTTAATTATTATAATTTTATTAATCTTTCATACATAAAATTTTTAACACTGATCCAAAATTATAAAATTCATTTTCTAGGATTATATCCTCATTTGAAAAAATTTAATAAAGCTGGAGTAAGAGCTGAATAAAACATTTAGATTCATAATGGAAACTCACGAATCAGGCCTCCACATATGTACATAGATAAAAGAAATTTATGTTGGGCCTTTATAGTACAATAAAAATTAAATTCTAAATGTATATATTAATAATTACATAGAACTCCATTAATTACTATGGAAATACATGATTTATTCTCTTACATGTTCATAAATTCATTATAATCTGGAGATGTCGAATATGAAGAGTCATCTATATGAAATTAGTTTTCCCAAGTAAATTGTCTATAACTCTCTCTACATATTACCTATGAAACAGGATGATTTTGGGCAGATAGAGAAGGAATATGTAAACAACTTTATAAAAGGCAACTATTCTCAAATATACCATTAGATATGTATCCCATGTGTAAACATTAGGAGAATTATTTTAGAGATAAAAAATTTCACCCTCAACCAATAAATTTATATTTCCATAACCTTTAAAGGTATCAGCTGATATACTTATGATTTGTATTAATTTATTATATAATTTATTATAATGTTTTATTTTATTTTAATTTTTTTATTTTCATTTCATGTTTTTGTTTTATTGTTCTATTTTGTCTCTTATTTTTTCTATTTTTGGGTGTTCTTTCCCAGTTTTCTTCATCATTGTGAACACTTATTCTCATGGTCATGAGTAGAAAACCTCAGGAAATTCCTAGGGAATTCATCTAGTGGTATAACAAAGTATTTTATCAATAATTATTAATTTTTATTATTTTATGTGAGTTATGTCAAATGGGATCTTATTTGGAAAGGGGCCTTTGTGTCTCCACTTGTTACCCGATGGTTAGATTCTATTTCTACAATATTATCCCTTGACCAAATACATGAATGTGTAGTGTAGTTGATTGAGTTCACCATATATATTTAAAACATATATAGGATATAATTATCACACATTTTATAGTGTGTGTTCATTAAATAAATTTTAAATAAATTATAAGGTAATGAAGGTTAAATTTGGTTCACTCTCTCAGGGAATGTCTCATTTATTTCTAAAGTAATTCTATTATTAATAATTATTATTGCATTAATTGTTTATATTAAATTTTATTATTTCATTCTCAATTATCAAAACCACATTTAATTTAAATTTATTTCACAAATAAAAAATTATATATAATAAAAATTGAATTATAATAAATGGGTGATTGACCGTAACAAATATTTTAGAGAACAACATAGGTCATACCATGTTCTACACATAGTATAATCATAAATATCTTTATATCATGCACAAAATAACTTCATAAAATTGGTCCCATTTATAAGGATCCATGTGTCACTCACTCTCTCTTTTTATTCTTTTTTTTTAATAGTTTTCATGGGTTTCATTAAAAAATAGTTATCTTTGTTCATCAGGTATTTCAATTCAAATTATTGTTCATGGACTGAATAGTCTTAGTTAAAATAAAATTGATAAGAAATATTGGACCAAGATAAAAAATTGTATTTACAAATTGAATATGTAAATTATTTTCAAGAGTAAACAAAACATGATTAAAAAAGTACAATAATGAGTGGTGGAAGAGATTTTTATAGTTAGTTATTATTTTAACGAACCTATGGTGGTTTTGAATGGGCCATTAATGGAATTAAAAACATCATAACACACACAAACCTTAATTTATGAGGTCCCAAAAAATACATTAAAGTTGATGCACTTATGGGAGATTAATATTTTTTTGGAAGAATCTTGGATTTGATTTGTTGAGGATAACTTAAAAATTGAACTTCCTAGCCATGATAATGAAAATTAAGAACCCCTATACCCATACCTTTCATTAAGATATTAATATAAATATTAAAAATTTGATATTTAATTTATAATGGTACCTAAATATGAGATCTATTACAAAGATGACATATAATAAAGGGAATAATTATTAATTGATTCTTTAATTTTTAATCTTATTCAAGATGAATTGATTTTTGACTTATCTTTTTTATGAAATTTCTAATATATAATAATTGATAAGAAATTTTATATTATGGAATAATCTATACAAGTAGTTGATGATGAAAAATATCTATAGAACAATGTGCTAATACAAACACCTCTTCTATAATAACATGTATACAATACTGAGGAGGACACCATGAAAGTCAATAGGGTGAACCCCTATCTTCTTTTCCATCCCAATATAAACCTCAAATTATCTATTTATTATTTCCTAGGGGTTGGTAGTCTTATTATCTTATTTTTAATTATCCAATATCAGTGTCTACCCATGAATACTAGGAAAATTCATATATGGTGTTTATCTCATTGAAACCACATCCACCTTTTGAATAATGGTAATCTACTAAAACTACATAATGGGTCACAGTAAAAACCTAACACCCTATTGGGATATAAACCAATAAATTCCCCATTTCATTCCCCATTATATTTATTTTTTTTCTTTAATTATTCTTTGTTTCATTATTTTTTTAGTTATAAAGTGGCAGCAGCAAGGAGCTTAACTTAAGGATGCCACTAAATACCAAATTATGTTTTATCTTGCATTTTATTTATTTTATTTTCAGACCAATTAAATTTTTCTACACAATTAATTCTTCATCTAAATTGAACTAAAAATTGGCTGGTAAATGGCATATGTTTTGGGGATGGATTTCAACCTGTTTTTAGAAATTTTGTGTTTTATTCTATTTTATTTTCCATGTATTTTTGATGAATTTATAATGTTTTCCATTTTCATTTTTTGTGTATTTTTAGTTCTCTAGAGATAAATATAAAACATTGTATAATTCAAACCATCGTTTTTTATTTAGAACATTTCATGATTTGATTTTTGTGGATTTAATTGATGAATAGATTTTTTCTTGATTTATGGTATTTTTCATTGGATGATTTTCGTTTGATTGGGAAATTCATGTTCACAAGTACTCTATAAATTAAAATTATTTCCCAACCTAAAAAGTTTTTGAAAAATTTACATATTATTACATTTATAATTTTCTTTTGTGTTTTTATACATGATCTGTGATCCTTAAATAACTATTTTTGTCTTCTATAATGATGTTAGAGTTCATCTGATGTTTTAAGTATGATTGATGTACCATTTTGAAATCCATTTTTTTTATATTAAACTATCATTTTGGCCTAAATATTAATATGAAATTTGTTAAGCCCTTGGTATCAAGGAAATAACTAATTATTTAGTCACATTACAATGAATTTATTTTTTTAACATGTTATTGAAGTTAAATTCACAATTATTATAGAACTCAAGTGTGGGTGAGGGAGAAGATGAGTTGTATTTTTCTTTCATGATAAATTTATCTGAGATGAATTGAAAGTGTATTCATATTTATTTAAAAATTGGTAGAGGAAATTGTATTATGAAAATATTTATGGGTGACCCAAATTTCATTACAAATATGGGTTGTGTGTACACCAATATTTGATGATAAAAATAGGTCTATCTTTTCTTCAAAAATATTATTCCTAATAGAAATAAAAATTTGAAGTTAACGTGAAAAATACTGAAAATGGGTAAAAATGGGGATGAAATTTATCATTTATGGTGAAATTTCATGTTCAAACTTCTTATGAATATAAATTTTTTCTTTCATGAGATTCATTTTTGAGATGATTGTAGAGAACACAAATCTTAAGAAAATATATTTTCTTGTATTTACATAACTTTATAGCTTAACCCAAATTATTCTACCTCATATGATTTTACATTTAATACCTGTGAACCTTGATAAAAAAACTACGAAAAAGAACTCATTATTGACACATTTATGACTCTATAAAGTGTAAAATACTTGGATTATATTAAGCCGTTTTAAAGAACACATGTTCATTAAAATGAGAGAAATAACACACAATAACATTCTTCTATGAAGAGAGAAATATGTTTTTGGAGAGGTAGGTAGAAAAAGCTCCTAAGTATTAACCTGATATTGAATGGTTATTATCATTATTTAGAAGTTATTGAATTTTAATCCATATTTGAGGCATGATATTTTCTTTGATTTGATAATTCTGTTTTGTTTTTTATGCATTGGGAAGATTATTTTTGGCATGGTATTAGATGATTTCCCAGGATAAACTTTTTTATGTGTTATGGAATTGATAGAGAAAATATTTTATATTAATTTAATTTTAATTCATATTTTTAATTCAACCAATGTTTTATTTTAATGGAATTATAACATTTTATGGGTTTTCAAGAATTTTGAGCTTAATTTAAAAAATGGGCTATTTTTGGATTTTATCTATTTTATGTTCCTTATGTATTTTGAAAAAAAAACATTTATATACTGATTCAAATTTTACAATTATTATTTTTTATTCTATGATCATTTGGATATCTTTTATTTAACTGGACCAAGAACTGAATCTAACATTTGGAGTTCAAAGAGAGTCTCACAAGTCAGGCATCAAAATCTGTACACATATCTGGATATTGATTTATGGTGGGATTATATATTGAAAAGGATAGCCTAATCGGTTATATATTCTACATTTATATAGGTATCATGTTGAGAAAAACATTCATTACTATTTAAATTTTTGGATTCCTTCAATTACAATGCCATAAATGCATTATAAATTAGAGATTTTGAATACAAACAGTCATCCAGACTAATGTAATTATCGAGAGTAAATTGGCTATACCTTTTTAAAGATAGTACAATAAATATAAAATTTAATATTTTTATGTTGGAAACATAAGGGAAAAATTTATAGAATAATTATTTCCCCGATTAATCTATTATATATGTATCCCAAATATACAGTATTAGAAGATGTGTTTGTAGAAAAAATGTCTCACCCCTCTCCCAATAATTTTTTATTTCCATGACCTGCCATGGGATCATGTGCTACACTAAATATTTGTCCAAAGATATTTTGTAATTTAATATCATGTTTTATTTTCTTTTTTTTATGTAATTTCATTTTATGTTTTATTTCTATTTACCTAATTTACCTTGTATTCTATCTGTCATCTATTTTCTCTCCCTATTTCCTTCTTCACAGTGAACTCTTATTCTCATTATCACGACTAGATAACCTAAGGATGTTCTTGGGGGAGTAATCTAGTAGTGAAACCATTCCATTGATCATTCATTATTAATTTTTCTTGTTTTCTTTGATTAATGATGAGGGGAATGTTAGTGGAAAATGTGAATTTGTGTCTTAACTTGCAACCTGTGGTTTATATTTCACTTATACAATATTCTCCCTCAATCAAGGATCTGTATTTGTAGTGTATTAGATCAATTTAATTGTATATTTTCAACCATATGATTTATATTATGTTCAAACATCTAATTGAGTGTGTTAATTAAGTAAAATTTCAACTAATTATTGGATATGAAGGTTAAATTGGGGTGATTCTCTCAGGAATATATCATTTATTTATTAAAACACTATATTTTCATTAATTTTTTTATTTCATTTGCATGTTAAATTTTATTATTGTATTCCCAATTATTGAAATTCCATTTATTTAATTTTTATATTATAATGTACAAAAAAATAATAATAATAATTGAAATACAAGTAGTGAGTGATTGACCACAACAACTCCTTAAGATAATGAACTAGGTTTGACCCTATTCCACACTTAGTAAAAATAATAAATACATGGGTAGTGTGCACAATAATTTTTTATTAGGGTATTAGGAAAACCAACTAATAAATATTTCAAAATCTCTTTACACTTCCATGTAGTCATAATAAGGGGATGAAGAAAACTCAATGGTATCTAGTTCTCGACCTTGAAATGATAATATTTATAATAATGAGAAATAAAATCAGTAATGTCTGAACTCTAACTAGCCTCTAGAATCATATCTACATGCCATTAGACATATTTATGGTGCTAAAGTGTGCCTTCCACTTAGAATTAGGGAAATTCACCATCATATATTTTCTCATGGGATATGGTATGACATATCGATACTAAAAACCTAAGATACCCTTTGAAATAACAAGCACTCACAAATGGTATCCCAACCATAAAGAGAGTCCCTAAAGCTAAAAAACTCAACATTGAGCTACTTCTCCCGAAGAATATTTTGAAGATGATAGGAGGTCATCTGAGTGATAGCCAAACCATATTTATCTCATCCTCCTTGACTCCCAAATCTATATGAGTAAAGAGATCCATCAAATTCCACTATTCTGATTATTCCTTCATTGATTGGATTAAGAGTTTCCTACATATGGAATCAGCAATGAAATTACCATATTTAAGGGTGTAGATAATTTCTAAATTGATGGATTGAAGGTACTCCACTCATCATCTCTAATATGGATTCTAATATATTTGAGAGAATATATAACTCGTGATTTTATATTCCAAATAGATGAAAAACCTTTCTAGGAAATGGTAGTTTCACTAACTCTTGAGAGACTGATTCACAATTGTGAGTTTGAGATCATGGGTTAGATAGTTCTTATTCTGAGTCCTATGATATCAAGAACTATAAGAAACTTCATAATCATCATATATGAAAACATAACCCAAAAGCAAACATGACGCATAAAAAAGGAAGCATAGCCTTTCCTAACCTCTAAAAGAGTCAACACCTATGTAGAATTCAAGAGATTCTCTAACCTATCAAAATAATTATGACATCTAAAATACAATATGTACGTGACTCCCTTATGAGTGAGATAATTCATTGGAGAGTCCATTTTCATGGAACAATTGAAAAATGATGGTAATACCCCACTAAACCCAATTATAACCGAATATAAATAATAGTCCATGGTTATTCCCATAGAATTATATATTTCACCTTTTTAGTATCAAATAAAATAACATAATATAAGACCACATTTCCAAAGATCTTCTCTTCTAAATCCATAAATCAAATTTCAATTTCTTTTTATGAAGTCTTGTATCTCTCAAAATTTATAGAACTACTCTAATATAAGGTACATGATCCTCCTCAGTTTTAGAGTAATCCTGGATATCATCCATAGATACATCCCTAAATAATTCTAGATGCTACTGGAATAACCTATTCATAAAAACTATAAAGAGTACACAAGAAATGGTTAGACCATAAGTCATACCAATTTACTTATAATTTACAAACTTAATCCTAAAGAAGATATTCAAAATGTTTTATTCTTTGATTATTAACTAGTGATAGCCATACCAAATATCAACCATCAAGAAACATTTATCTACTTTAAACTAGTCAAAAAATCAACATGTTATGAAAATACATACCTTTTCATTACCATAAATTTATTGAGTTTTCGCTAATCAATTAAAGGGTAAAGTGTCCAATTAGATTTCATTATAAATAGATTTGGTGACACACAAGGTGACACACATTGGAAAATTAATACCTTAACCAACATATCATTTAGCTGAATCATTATCTCTTTTTTTTCACCTCGTTCCACATGATAATATGTAATAGTGAATGTTTAGGTACCTATAACCACTTCAATAAAAAACTCCCTCTACCATACCAGTGTAAATCCAAAAAATTATAAAGGAAACACATTGGGAAACATGAGGAATACTTGAAGAATATTACCACCCAAATAATCTCACTTTAGGTATAAAGGAAACAAAGATATTACCCTATGAAACTCCTTAATATATGGTATAAGACTACTTGACCTTGGGTCGCATTCTCAAATGAGAACAAAAAAACTCAATATGGAATTGTAAAGGAGACCTGATGATGATAAAATAAATCCATGATTTTTGAGATATCAACCTATCCATCACGAGAATAAAATATATGGTTTTCATGTTATGAAAATTAAAATTCTCAGTGAACCCAATCTCCCAAAAAAAGTGGAATCATAATAAGGGAATTAGATACCCTACTCTTAATTTAGTACAAGGGACATATCTGCATTCATCATATATGAAATAATCTCTACCAGACAGTATATATGTTTCACAATATGAGTTGGCATGATTGAATGGGATTCAATAGTATCAAAAAAAAACAATTAACTAAATATGAAGACGTATTTATGGAACCACTATTTGTATACAGTCCTTCATCAATTTCCGTTGGATACTCTTCCATTGTGTGAAGAAGATTCATTTCGGATGCATAAGGTGGGACCACCTTAGTTCATGATGCTTCTGGGTGAAAATAAATAAATTTTTGTGTTGATGATACCATTCCACTATGTGGGGTTTTAAAGGAATTACATAACCTCTGTAGGTGGTTTGAGTGACCACATGAACCAAAATTATTTGGTGCCTCAATTCAAAATCACTTCAAATACCTAATCTTACCACATTAATAGAAAGTAAATGAGCCTTTTATAGACACTAAGGAAGGTATTAATAAGGCCTCATTTCATGATCCATCATGAGAATCATCCCTCTTACTCATCCCTTTAAAGGAACTAATATAACAACAGTTTGGAGTAGGTGGAACAACCATCAAGCTTGACTTACCAGTCAGGTCAAGCTCATTCATCAACTCAATATCCATCATGCCTGCATGAGATGTAAGATTCAATATAAAAACCTAAGATCATATATCATGTCATGGATATATAATGAATCTTAAATTCATCCTCTTATCATTCATCACTACCTTAAGATAGAACTATCAAATTTCTACAAATATATTTGTATACCAATTCACTATTCTATCACATTGTTTAAGGACAAATAACTCTTTAGAATTTTCCAAAACCATTGAATCTGGATATTAAATCTATGTGAAAAATATCTCTGATTTTGATCCACTCTAATAACTCTTTTTTCTATTCTATTACCATCAAATCCCACCACATCCCACTAGGCCCTTCAAGATTAAAGGTAACACACTTCACTTCAATGGTTAAGGAATTTCTTAAAATAACAATAAAATATGAATATTTTTTAAATTTTCACCAAACTCTTGAAGAATATTCTATCCTTGGTAATTTTGTGGATTTTGATGAAAACAATCCATACCAGGATCCCTAGTTTCATCCATTAAAGGTTATACTACTTGAGCCTAAAAAAGAACGGATGTGTGACCATTCAAAGAGCTTGGATAACACACAACACTAACTTTAATAGATACTAATCAATTAAGGGTTCACTTGTTATGGTTCATCGGTAGCTCCCTCACATGTTCTGTTCAAACATCTTCTAGGGGAATGGTAATACACAACATCAATGGGTAACATAAAAAAATATATTGAGATATTCCAGTCATCAAATAATCAAGAGATATAGGATTGTTAATTCCATAAGCTAGAATTAAATTTCATAGGATTTCAAAACAATCAGAACATGATGTTAAAAATACCAAAATTAGATTAATTTATTCCCTAAGGAAGCATTTCTCAAACACCCATGGTGACTCAAGGCTACCTATGATGAGAGCTAGATATGCACTCACTCATAACTGCCCATGAAGTCCCAATAATCCTACATGTT
Source organism: Viscum album (assembly GCA_963277665.1). Classification (NCBI taxonomy): domain Eukaryota; kingdom Viridiplantae; phylum Streptophyta; class Magnoliopsida; order Santalales; family Viscaceae; genus Viscum; species Viscum album. The sequence goes on from OY728129.1 coordinate 946,596,960, forward strand.
GTATATTAGGACATCCCTAACTATATACCAACATAAATGGAAGATAATAAACCTCATTTCATACCATTTTTTCATGGACCAACTTGAATACCCTGGTACACCGATACCTGATCTTGTAATAACAACACCCGGAGGGAATGCCTGAACCCCAAGGGCTGGTGAATAGTAGCTTATTTCAACTAAGAGACAAAGGGTATAATTTTTCAACAAGAAAAAACCATCAAAAGATAAAAAGAAAAGGTAATGAAATAAACAGTTAGTGTAAAAAACTATACTATAGGATAAAAGCTCTGAGAGCAGGAAGATGAACATCTCAATGTAATACATCATCCCATAATTTGACAAAACATCCATCATAAAAAATTCCTACAACCTCTGTGAAATGAATAGATTACATCTCCACCAGTCACCGCAATCACTCGATGTCCAATGCTTATGTACATCCACTATCTCCATGAAGTTCTTTCCATTTTCTTGTACCTTTCATAAAATAATCTACAAAATCTAAAATGAAAATGTAGGGTGTGAGAGAAAAGGACTAGTAGGATATCACTTTGTCTTCAATGAGATGTTCCAACAAAAATAAACATTTATTCTTAAAGACAAATATAAATGGAATAGAAATATGTTTAACATTTCCATTAAAAACATTTTTTCAAATCTACTAGATGTAAAATATATCAAAAAAATTCTTAAATGAGAATTTGAAAAATCATGGGCATGAATATACTGTTTGATAATCACATACATGTAACAATAATGGGAATACCCAAGAAACATGTTCATAAGAACTGTGATCAGTTAGTTACTAGATGTAATATCCCTCCACTACATAGTCAGTCATCATAGATCAAGGTGTGTTGACAAGTACGTAATGCTTATTCCATTATAAAAATCAATCAACACCCCACAAATAAAATCATGTAAAATATGTTTTAGTTTGTGTTTTTATCTTCACTCTATTTCAAGGGAGCGAGATTCATAGCATGTGTGTCCTAGTCACCCATTTACTACTCAGGCTCACATGTACTCTAATTGATCAATCAATCTTGGAAAATTCCTTCATTTAAAATTTATCTATAGTTCAAATTCCCAATTCATTTTACGAATTCAGATTTTAATTTCAAAACCATATCATATGTTTTCATCATGTAATTACTTTCAAAACCATCTTTCATTTAAATATTTTTTCTTAAAATTAATTATTCAATAATTTCATCAAATAAATTTCCCATTTCTATAAATCCTTCCCACATTTCACCCAATTTTTCAAATCTTTTAAAAAGGGTTTTACTTAAAAAAATACAAAAAATATAAAATAAAACATCAAATTTTCTCATTTTAAAGAAAATAAATTGAAATTTCACTTCTAATCAAACTGTCTAGTTAGGTTTTCAATTGTAGGGAAATGAATTTTGGAACTACATACCTCTAATCACATGATCAAATGATCAATCAACCAAAATGGGAATCTATAATGGAGAATCATAGGTGAGGAATTTTGAATATCAATCCACTAAATCATAATCTATAAAATAAAACATGCATTCCATCTATTACATGAGGATTCAACACACTCAATGGAGGAGGTAAAAGACGAATAGAGGATTTGAAATCTAATATATTTCACATATGATAGAGTGATCAAATGAATCCATCATCTATTCGATCCAAAAATAAGAGATGTTACAGGAGCTAATTAACCTCTTGAGATCCTCTAATATCCAAAGATTCATATTAGGGTTGAATGGGAGGAGTTTTGAATTTATAAAACTGGGTTCAAAATTTAAAATATTATTTTTGGTGGATTTTAAACACCTTGAAAAGGTTTACTTGTTTTTCCCACATGGTTAGTACTGATAGTGTTCATAATCATTTGAAATCAAGGAGTTTCTATAAATGGTTCATGGTATGGATGAATGGTTAGGGTAACCATCCATCAACCATGAAAAACCCCATTTCCCAAGGCCACATGTTTTGGATGGGAGGCCACATGGTTTTCATTAACCATAATCTAACCATATGTCACCATCCATAAACACTATAGAGGGATAATTGTTTTCCATGGAAACAATATAGGTTTACCTACCCATATTCCAATCTTGAAAACCCAAAAAACATCCAAAATACATATAAAAGTTCCAAGAAATGATATTGAATATCATCTGATCAAATAATGAATAAAATAGGGGTCAAAGTCACTTAAAATTGGGAAATGATATGTTAAATGGAAAAATAAATCCCATTATCTTCATGATAGGTCTATGAAAATATACACTATGAGATTCACATTACTTTTGTCCAGGGTTCCAAGGAAATTATAGATTATATTTATTCTGATAATCTATGCTTCCAATTTCTCTGGACCTGATTCACACTAAAATATCAATGGATTATGGATTTGAAATTATAATTAGGGATCCCATGATGTGGTTACTCAGGTAAATTGCTTTTTTTGAGAATCTTGAAATCTTCCAAAATGCTTATGACAAGACACTGATTCACTCGTGGTTCAGGTGGAACTATGTTCTTAGCAGTACTCTATAACTAAATTCTATGTATCTTGACTAGTATAATTTTCCAATATTCATAAAAAAAATTCTTAGTCTCAACCAAATAATTTAATTCTATTTTTTCTATATATATGAAAATAAAAAAACAAGATTATAAAACATAATATGAATGATGAATTCTTGGAAGGAAGTATTTTTTTAATGTATGATATTGGACTATCATCAGCAAGTCCCATGATGAAAATATAAAAATATGTCTAGAAGTGTTTGATAAAATTATTTGTACTTAAAACACTATAGTAACTTGATGTTTATTATATGGATCTTAAAAAATGTTTTTATTCTATATATTTCCAGCCCCAACACATCTTATCTCCACAAAAACAATTCCCAACTAATAGAATATACAAACTAATACCATATGTGAAATCCTAAACACAACCCATTTTCTTGGATGTGATTGAAATTCCACTAACCATGAGTGATTCCCTTGGATACCAAAGGATAAAAACAAATTCCACGGGTATACAATATTTTAGGGGACGGTTTAACCTCATTCTCAACAGATCCATTAATAGAAAACCAATAAAAATAAAATAAAAATATATAACATCACAAAATAAGAGTAAATCTAATATAATATAACCAGATAATAATTGGATTCATAATAGTCAACAATACCCAAAAAAATTATACAGAACCCAATTAAATATGATACACATAGGCACCAATATGAAGCCATGAAAAAATCCACTACAAAATCATCTCCCATATCGACTCTCATCAATCAGAATAGTAAATTCAAGATTCTATACTAGAAAATTAAGAGTCCATTACCTTACCTATATCATAATAAAAAACATTTCAATATGGAGAAAAGGATTATATGTAGGTGTGATTATAAAAACTAGTAGGAAATACCCAATACTTCTCACACATGTCACTAGAATTTGAATATGTTAGCTCATAATGATAAAGATATATATAAGACTATATAGAGTATGCATAATGAGAAAAAAATATAAAAATATGGAAACACTAAAAGTATATCAAGTCATAATGTCTACCCATTTCATAAACAAACATGCCCATGAAATGTTCCCAACCAACATATTACCCATCAAATATGTCCCCTTAAAACTATAAATTCATGATTAGAATCCATCCCTACAAATCTAACACCTCACTTAGTGGTACCTTATAGAGTGCACTTAAATTTGAAGGGAAAAAATGTCTGAATTAGCAGTTCTCCAATAGGAAATACGAATAAACACCAACCAGGTTTTTCCATGTTCTAAAACTCAATGATCAAGAAAATTTACCCCTTATTTTAACAAAAAAATACTTTTTTTATCAATAATCATACTAGAACATAGATATAGGCATGGAATCCCCATTCATGAGTTTATCCGAAGAGAGAATGAGAAAATCATAAATGGAAAGAGTGTATGGAATCATACCATTAATTTGTCATGTCCATCACATAGGTTTCTAGGGTTTTATAGAAAAATAAAAAATGGGATTTTAAAATTTTTGGGACCATGTTTATACAAAAGCATAAAATTTGGTATACCCCTTCCTAGATAAAACCATAGATAATATAAAATTTAATTTAAGAATGAATTAAAAATTTGAAAAAATAATTTATAATAATACCTTATCCAATTTTTCTCAAAAACACATTTCTCTCATCATAGATGATAATTTCTCAATGGAATTGAACACCGCAACCTATAGATCATCCAAAAAAATTCTAGAATCTTGATGGAGGATCCTCCAATGAAATTTGGATGATGACATATTGAACCAAATTCTCTAAGTTGTCTTAATATTCCTATGAGATCAAACTATCAATCCTCTAACTTGGATTGAGAAATACTTGATATTCCCTTCACATTAACTCTTTGGGTTTTTAAAGAGAGGAGTATATATGATATTATTATATAAATATAATAGATATATCATTTTGTCTCTTAAAATCATATAATATATAAGTTAAATATTCCATAAATTTTCTTCTAGGTCCTTCTAGAAGTTAACCTTTAAAACAAAACAAAAAATGGCACAAACATCACATAAATCATACAAAAAATGTGGTGAATATTTTATCACTCAATCGTAACAATAAATTTATGTTATGTGTCAAAATAAAAGTCATTTACTCAGATATTATATTGTAAAAAACATTTAGATAAAACCTGAATATTAAATATTAAATATTTATTTATTTTTTAAATATATTCACTAACTAACTTGTGAATATAATAATATAAATACAAAAATTTTCATTATATATATAAATAATAATGAATATATTTATTTCACTATGATCATTTAACCATAGAAATTACTTAACCCCCTCTACTAGGCCTATAGTTTCCTCATCTCAGATTCAGTAGAACCGAACATTTTTTTAGAAATGCTTTATGTGTGATCTTCTAGGATCTTAACTAGATATAAGTGAGTGGTACTCATAGACCAGAAGTTGGGTCTATTAACTTTTTAAGGATATTAAAAAAATAAGGTTTAGTTATAAAAATGATAACTTCTTATAAAAACAAACCATGATATCTCATAAAGTAGAATAAACAATTTTTTCATCATCATTTATTTATTTAATTATTCATGAACTTACTAGTCAGACATAGCTTCGATCACCATGATCCAGGATTTAATAAAGATTCTATTATCCTAGAAAACTGGTCCTAAGATATGTATTCCTCCGGGAAGTGATTTTTTTTCTTGAATAACCAACTAATTTTATAACATCAATGATGAACCAAAAACACGTTATCTTTACAAAACATAAATATCATGGTTTTTTATATTCAATCAATGTACATTATAAATTGGTATACATTGATAACGATCTCTAGTTGAGAGACTATTACAAATTCTCCTAAATAAGAACATCCAGTGAAACCTAAAACATATGGTACTCATATTGATAGGTTATTCATCATGATATCCTTTACTAATGATCACTAATTGAAAAGTTTGTGATATTAAGTATCAATGCTTATGACCTCCCAACATTTGACAATAAAATGTCATTGGTTTCCTATATATATGATGTTTTTAGACAAAAAGACATATATTTATGATTATTTTTATAATATCTAGATATTTTCAAAATAGTTTTGAGCTGGTATAACATATTTATATGATAAATAACCTATGTGAATTACCATATAAATAGTAGATGTAGAAGTATAAACACTATATTAGGAAGAATATGTCATTCATAATTCAATATTTACATTATATGGTAATAAAAAATTTCTACTGATGTTGGGTATAATGAACATAGTTTTATAACACTGATATATGCTCTAGAGAAAACTTTTAGAACATCATCCCATTAACTCTCGAATGATACAACTGTGGTACTGTTGGGTTAAGGATTTAATTATATGGCCTACTATGTTTACCTAAATGGAAAATCTACTACGTGTGACTTCACCTACTTGGGTAAAACATCCCAATATATGACATCCCAAAGTATATCAATTTTTTATTATTTTATTCTACTAAAATATTTGGTATTATATATGGTACGATTATAGTAAATTTAAAAAATTGTTAGAATTTTATACTTTAGCTACATCAAAAGCCTCAACACACTCAAAATTTATAGATATCAGTTCCACTTTCTAGAATTATCTTCTCATATAGATTTCGCTAGGGGAAGAATGATATTAGATTATTTGATCCATATAAATTCTAGTTTCCCCCAATGATAAATAGTGTTCATAAATCTTCAATCACCAGCTACATACCTCTTTATAATATCTCAATAAATATTGGATAACTATTACTGATTCCTATGTTATTATCCTAGATTTACCTATTATTTTGCTACTATAATGTATATATTTTAAGTGTCATATTGAGTACAGAACATAACATATGTGATATATGAATAACTAATGATTATGGAATTATAATAACAATTTAAATCTATTACTATAAAACACACATATATTCTTGGATTATTTTATGCCAATTGACATGGGAAACAATTCCCACTTTAATTCTTCTATCTTGTAATTTTCAATACATTTTCAGTTTATGTACTTTTACTTTTTCTAAGATACCCTTAGATATTACATAGTATATCTAGTTTCATAGAAAATAGAATTATTATTTATGTAAATATTTGGAGAGTTTTACAACCTATTATTAACTACCTCTAATAATAATCATCATTTTCCATATTTTGTCGACACACTTTACATGGAAAATTTAGAAACCCCTAGTAACCTCTTGTAAACACTTGTAAATTTATTTTTCAAAGTTAATGTTATATAAAAATTATGATTATTTTGAACCATAAAATGATCCTTAAAAAAATGTCATATTAAATTTCCTTTTTGTCAAAAATACACCCTTATCACATTATATATATATATATATTCAATATGATTTCCTCCAAGGGAGTTTTCCTTGATATACATTGCCCCATGAGACTATCATAAAAAACATATATGGAAAATGAAATTAAAATGGATTTAATAATGTTGATTTGGTATTAGTAATCAAAATTTATTAGTACTACTCATTTCCTACCCATTTATAGTTTCTATTGAATACCCACGAATATTTTTACATTGATTATAGAAGTTTACAAAAAAGCAGAATTTATTTTAGTATATGGAATCCATTTTTTGAATTCATATGAACTTTTTAATCATGTATATTTGAAATGGGATACCTATATGATAAAGATATTTTTTTTCCAATGAATAATATATCACCATTAATTGTGATTTTATCACCCCAATCCATCACAATATTTTCCATTTAGAATAAATTTAATTTTGTTTATATCTTGCATTGCACACAACATTGAGTTTAAACAAAACACTATTTAGTGACACTTTTCTAGTTAATTAAATTATTATTCTTTAAGAAAATTTATATTTAATATAAAAAATCAAATAATTTTACATTATTCCATTATATTTGATAATCATAAGATAAGAACAAACCCAATTTTATAGATAAAAACATATATTTTTACAAAATCATTTTACCGACTTCGAATAGTACACCTATTTTAAATATGAATTTTGAAACAATCTGAAATTGTGTATCCTAAAATAATCTTCATTTTTAAATTGAAACATAAAAATTAGGTTAGAGTGAATTTGTTTGAGATTTTTATGAGAATTTTCACTTTTATGATGAATATTGAAAATATAAACATTCAATTACAACTGATATTTCATCTAACTTATTTATATGGATAAATTGTATTTTAAATTTATTTTGAAGTAAAATTAGATCAATTATAAATAAATTAATCCATTTTAGTTAATTGGATTCAATTTGACATTGAATGTTTATATAAAAACATTTCAAACTTTTGGCTTTTTTAATTTTAAAAACCCGCTTTATCATCCCATCTACACAATTAATTTTAATTTAATTTAGGACAATAATATGATTGGAATTTTAAAAAATAGATTCCATATTTTTTATAAGAATAATTTATAATATTTAAAAAGAATAACATAGTTTTTGACGAAAAATATTATAGAATGTAAATAAAATTAATTACGAATAAGGGAAATTTGCTTTATAAGGGACTAAACCTTAAACATATGGGCCAAAATGACTTATAAACATGTCGAAAACCCATTGGATGGAATAATTTCGACAATATAATAAATTTTACCTAATTTAATTATTTATTGGAAGAAAAATATGTATAAGAGACCTCTCAATTGTGTGTACCTTTTTAAATATAAAAGAATGCCACTCCACCTCCACAATAAAATAACACTCACCACTCCTATTTATTCACACATATGAAGCCCTTTTAACGATACAAAAACTTTCCATATAAGATAAAAACGACCCTAAACTCTACCTAGAACCAAAAGTTTTATAATAAAGCAATCCAAGTAAGTACTCTGCTGAAAACCAAAAGAAGTTAACCATAAATGTGGTTGCATTTTTCAATGATCACTTTTGTTTTATTTGTTTATTAGAATAGTAAATTCATATTATTACATATTTATTTAATAAAACTAGTATCCTAAATATATTTAGTTTTTTTTCTAACTGTTCATCCTATACCAATGCACACTTCCATCAAATAGGTAACAAAATTACTATTCGTGTGTACAACGGACTACCGCTTCGCGAAATGATGTCATTCGTTGGTCATTTACCTCCTATAAATGCTAGAAATTATGATTGAAATAAAATTTTATATTTTATATTTATTATATTTATGTTTTATTAATACTTATATAATGTTTATATAACAAAAAAGTTCATTCATTCAATTTTGTGTAAATAAGATATCATAATATTTGGACATGTGGACTACCGCCTCCTCAAAGAGATGTGATTCCTTTATGCTATACATAAAATTATTAATGATGATTACTATAAAAATATGTTACATATATGAAATAAATACATATCATAATTTATTATATACATATGTATTAATTAATTTTTATTCATTTAATATGAATCAAAAATGGAAGTAGCATTCATGCTTTCGTACGACCTACCTTCTCCATGAATAGTTCATTTCAATTTCTATCTTAATGTTTTATGGATTATTATAAATAATTTTTAATGAATATATATGATATTTAAATAATCATTTAAATTATTTATATAATTTAATCGTTATTTAATTAATAGTAACCAAAATAACATGTAAAATCATACTCGAAAACAAGACAGTTAGCACATGAAATGATGAAAATGATAAAAGATTATTATTTAAAAAGTTATAATATGTTATAAAAGGAATATATATGATATCATAGATAGTTATATGGCTCTATTGTGAGTTTTTAACTTTCTTAAAGGCATTTTACAGGAGGATAAAGAGTGTTCAACAAAAAGTAATTATCAAGTAAAAGATTTTCATCTCAATTTTTACATCTATGAGATAAATGTCATATCACACACATTCTTCTTTGTGTGTGGTGTATCTATTGACCCATTTGATATATTAAATCATTAGTTCTTATATTTTCATGGTATATAGATTTTAATTTTAAATATCTTTTCCATGGTGTTTTGACTCTAAAATCAACTGGTAGTTAATTTTATCTTTGCAATATCTCATTATTTTTTGATTCTTAACTTTATCTTGAAACAATCACTTAATTATGATCATTTCTTTATAAAATATATTTATATTAAATATAAATATTATCATGAAGTGGATATTATTATTTCCCAACATATATACAATTTTTACATATATTGTTCTATTTTATAGTTATTTGATTAATTGAGGAAATATTGATAAATCCATATCATTTACTCAATTAGGATATTTGATAAGGAATATTATTTATAAATTAAATAGACTATTATATATAAAAATAATTATGTATACTGGTATGACATGGGTTTCTACCATTTAAAGTAATCCCATTGATGGATTAGTAGTCTCCTGGGATGAATTAGTTAGCCAAATCAGATGCGTTTGTACTAGATATTCTAAACTATATTGTGAATGTTATTTATTGTAAGTGTAACTTCCTAGATCTGAAAGCCACCTAAAATGGTAAACCGAACTTGGTTGCTCACATGGCCTCATGCACATCTACCCAAATGCCCTTGGCTACCGACTAGCAGTGAGGGCCTAGTTGAGTTACTAGGGAGACTATTCCATCATTACTAGAGTATCACAGCAAAAGTACAATATACACAATTGCAGAAGTGAAATAGACAGCAGATAACTGATTTTAAGACAAGACATGAATACATAACAATAACCAGATCTTTCTCGTATACAAAATTATTTATATGATACATGTAACAAGAATGTATCCAAAGTAGGTACATGAAAATGTAATACAGTACAACTATCCAAAATGATAAAAATACCAAAAAGGTATCCCAGCATCACAAGCCTCATCTTGTTCCTATGCTCCCTACCTCCAAAGCCATAGTCAGCAACCTGTACTAGGGAGCTTGTCCCTATCATCACCTTCAACCATATAATATGTTTGGGTCCCCTAGGTGGCCCAAACATGGCGTGAGATAAAAATTCCAGTAATAACCCACATAGGTCTATAAAATTCTAATAGTAATTCTAAAAAGGTGAAATAATATTTAAAAAACTGGTAAGTAGGTGTGTATGCCCGTAGAATAAGTCCACGGTTAAGTAAAATTGAGTATCCCCTCAAGGAAACCTATAAAAGAGAGTCAGATCCTAACAAGACAACTATAACCAAGAAACAAAGGTACAAAACCACGACGTACATCCATATATATCAACACACCACAACCACACCATGTACAGAAGTCAAGTATCCCAAAACCATGCTGTATAGTGAATGTAACATCTGATGACCATGACGTATAGTGAAGTACCAGACCTCATGGTCTGAATCCAAGGTGAAAGTAGACCAAGGCTTCTATGTAATAATATCTAGACCAATGAGAGCCGGATCCAAGGCATCCCATTGAGTCCCATGAGAATCCCTGGTGGAAACTAGGTTAGGATTTGGTTAGGGTCCTAGGAGCAAGGAAATATCAAGTCTATGCGAGCCCAAGAAAGTCGAATCCACGAGGTAACAAGGCCTGAGGAATCCCCCAGAATCTTGAGCCAAGGGGAATAGTCAACCCAAGGCATCCACTACCGCATTCTAGATTTTAGGAGAGCATTCTATGTAATCTATCAAAACATTCAATCAAGCATTCATGCATTAAAATTAATCATAAATAAACATGTGTGTATACCCACTCACATCAACATGAACAAACCACGAGTATACCCACCCTTGAAAACTATTTACCATTTACCATTTATATGGGAATACCCTCCCATATTATCCATTTAATAGTACCATAAGCATTTCATATAGGTATACCCACCCATATCAACACATATCATATAATCCAAGATATCAAAATAGTCAAGGCATAATAAGATATTCAATAATCAGGGAGCCGATACATATCCTAAACATGGTACTCAAGCTATCAAGGCATATAAGGGATTCATATAACTAGTAAATCATAAGCACACACCCTATAGGTTTTTTAAATAGGAATAAATAGGTAAAACCCAAAAGCCACACCCCATGGGGGACCTATAAATGAGCAACTGGTTCCCACAGACCTAAATGGAACCTATGATCATCATCATTAGGTCAAACTACATCTACTAAAAGCAATACAATAAAAAAGAGACCTCACCAGAATGTCCGATGTATGGTATAAAGGCTGAACGCTTGGAAAACACCAAGAAAAGCTGAAAAAAGGTATGTACCACATACCTCACCTCGGTAGAAAAAAATTATCCTGTATCGATTCATGATTCATCCAAGTTTGGGAGACATATGAATACTGAAAAAAGAGTGGAATATTAGGTCATATGATCCCAAATCCAAATAACACAAATGATTTACAGAATAATTGAAAATGATTAAAATTGACTGTAGGTCTTACCGATGCGGATACGTAGAGATAACCAACGATCAAAATGGAGATCAGATAGAGAGTAGGGATCAAATAATACTTTAGGTGAAAAAGGGAAGATCTATGAGAAGACTCCTATGTGTGGGAAAATATAACCCTTTTTTCGTTTAAAAATAGACATTAAATTTTAATTTAAAATTAAAAAACGAACTATTGGGTCACATGGTTTACCCACATGATTTCCCAAACCATGTTGAAACTGTGCACACCTCTCTACATAAGAGGGACACTTCACATGGTTACCCTGCAAATTTTTACTAACCATGTGCATTCCATGTGAAAAGGATATTCCCAAAAAAGAATACTTTCCAGACCTCTTGTACAGTTTGGACAAACCGTGCGCAGGTCGTGTGCAAACTGTGTGCCAGGTCACTTCCAGCTCAAAACTTGGTTTTGGCCTCCGAACAAGCCCCAAAGAGCTCCAAAACACCCATGATAATTCTAATAATTAATATAATTCCATAAAAAATCATCCATACTAAAAATAAATGGATACATACTTCATATGAAAACCCAGGTTCTTACAATCTTCCCTCTTTTAACAATTTGTCCTAGAATTTCTCTTTGAAGGGTGGTCATGATTCATCAGAGAACAGCTCCAGCCACTAACCACATACGTCGGTTTCCTTATCCCATGTATAATCCTATAAATGGAAATGATTCCATATCACTCGTACTAGAGGAACTAACCATCCTCATAGAACCTTTGTGCTCTAGTCAACAATACAAATCAGATGCTCCTCAAAGGAGGCATAAATTTGAAGCTCAACCTCCCCTGTATGAAAAACATGGGATGGTTCTAAGTGATAGGAACACAAATGAGATACATAGAAGATGTCATACATGGCTCGGTACCTCTAAGTTAAATGAAACTGATTGAAAACCGACCCGACTATCCCTAGAATCTCTAATGGCCAAACATATCTTGGTGAATGTTTAACTTGTCAACTGATCTCCTTATGTCCCAACCTCGGTGAAACACACAATAAAACCTGATCCCTATCCTCGAACTCTAATGTTCATCTACCACAATCGACCTATGATTTCTGACAAGACCGTACAGTATCCATCTGCTTCTAAATAAACTAGACCTACATAGATATCTCCTGCACGAGACGCGGTCCCAGTAAAGCTTCCTCTCATGCCTCTAACCATAACAGGGGAGAATGGAATGGAATATCGTATAATGCCTCGTAAGGTTCCATATTTATCATCTTTTGGCAACTGTTATTGTAGGAGAACTCAACAAGGGTAATGTGCCTCTCCCAAGATCCCCCAAAATATAGAACGTATGATCACAACATGTCCTCTAGCACCCGTACCTTACGCTCTCACTGGCCATCAGTCTGAGGGTGGTATGCTGTGCTCAGAAGCACCTATGTACCCAACACCATTTGAAAGATATTACAAAAAGGAGACCTAATGTGAGAGTCCCTATCTGAAATGATAGTGCACTATACCCCATTAAGTTTTACCACATCTCAAATGTTCAACATTCCAGGATCATCAACACTGAAGGTCTCCTTGATCGGAAAGAAATGTGTGACCCTCATAAGTCTATCAACAAAAACTCACACAACATCATTACCTCTAGGTGACCATGTAAAACCCATCATAAAATCCATCATGACATCATACCTTTTCCACTCCAAAATGGGTAACTGCTGTAAAAGCCCAGCAGGTTGCTGATATTCTACCTTCACCTGCTGAGAGGTGGAACAACTAGAATTAAAACTATCCATCTCTTTCTTTATTCCCAACCACTAGTACTAATGTCACAAGTCACATAACATCTTAGTGACCCTAGATTTCACTACCCAAGATGAATCATGAAACTCCCACATCTACACCTAATGTATATACACTGAATCCCAGAAATGTCTATGGATACAGAAGATCTCATCATCACATACCATCCTACCAGGAGGAGGCTTCTTACCAACAACAACTTTATTTAGAACTAATAATTATAATTTGAAATCTCCCAAATCATGAGTCTATCCATAAGGGTAGCGGTTAAAACTAGGGATAAAATAAATGTATGGGCCTATCTATCGTGATCATCTAGATGCATCTTAGAGAACAACTCCATAAGCTACCACTCACTACTGGCCTATTGAAATGATTGTATCTGAGTCCTCCTACTTAGTTCATCAACCACTTCATTTACCTTATCAGGAATGTATGCTTGCTCAATGTCAAAAGAATGTAGGTACTCTACCCACCTTCACCACCTAAAATTTTAGATCACGCTACATAAATATATACTGCGTGCTTTTGTGGTCTGTGTACACCAAAAAACGATCTCCCTATAAATAGATCCTCCAACAACAAAACACATGAACAACTGCAGCTAACTCAAGATCGTGAATAGGGTAGTTCTTCTCATGATGCCTCTGCTGCCGAGACCCATACACCACGACTAGATCTCCCTGCATCCGCACTACCCCCATCCCAATACTTGAAGTTTCACGGAACACTGTGTAACTCTAGAACTACTTTGGCAGTATCAGGATGGGTGCTGTTGTCATCCTCTCATTCATCTCTTGAAAGTCTATCTCACTAGATTATGACTAAAAATAATTCACACCCTTCATAGTCAATCCCTTCAATGGCACTATAAATAATGAGGTGTCCTATATAAAATTCTTATATTATCCAACCCTCCCTAAGAAGTATTGTATATAAAAACAATTCATAGGCTATTCCTAGAAACCTATAGCTCGCAAGTTATCTAGGTCCACTGACACTTCTGTCTCCGAGATAATGTGACCCAGGAAGTGAATCTAATCCATCCAAAAGTGGAACTTTTTGAGTTTTTTATATAACTAGTGGTCCCTCGGTGTATTCAAAAATATATCAATATGGTTGGAATAGTTGCGTTTATTATGAGAATACATCAACAAATTTTCCACGAAAACCACCACAAAAAAATCCACCTAACGATGGAACACTCAGTTATTTAGTTCCATAAAAACTGCGGGCTTGTTCATGATACCAAACAACATAACTAGAAACTCGTATACACCATATCTTCTAGGAAAGGTTGTACGACGTATGCATGTAGGTCAAATAAGGACTTCGAGATATCCTAATATTGATTCAATATTCGAGAACACTCGAGCTCCTCAAATCTTATCGCACAGGTCATTTATCCGTGGAAAGGGATATCAGAATTTAACAATCACCTAGTTTTGTTTTTGATCATCCACTCATATCCAAAGAGATCTATCTATATGTTTCTAAAAAAGAATAGGTGAACCCCAGGAGGAAGTATTGGGTCTAATAAATCCCTTGGCCTCTAAATCATATAGTTGTCTCTTGTGATCCTGCAACTCCTTCATAGCCATCCTATACAAAGGTATAAATACTGGAACAACTCCTGGAACTAGGTTAATGTGGAACTACACCTCTCTATTAAGAGGTAAACCATAAAATTCGTCAAGAAAGACATCATTGAAGTGCACAATCACTAGAAGAAAGTCATCTTGACCCACTGCCTGATCATCCAGAAATAAACTAGAAATATAGGCTGTCATCCTTCCCAAGCCACATTTCCCGGGTCTAGATTTTCTCGTCTGGACATCCCATTAACCCTTGTGAATAAAAACTTCACCATTTGGTGATGTGAAATTTAGTGTCTGACGATAGCAGTCAATGTACAGTTGATAATCCGTGATCTAGTCCATTTCGAGAATGACTTAAAACTCTGTCAGTATGAGAATATATAAATTCCAGAGCAAGTGCCACCCGCCAACAAGAAGGGAACACACCATACACTAGATTAAATCACCCGTTCTAACTTTAAATGATGTTAATATCATAAAAATTACCTTTGAATGAAAAAATGAAAGCCCAAGGATTTTTATCACTTGTGTAGAGATAAAAATGTGAGAGGAGACTGTAATGAAAATAACATATGAAATAGTAGAAGCTAATAAGATTGTACCTCTCACCATAATGGTCTAGGATTCTGATCATATTTGGTAGGTTGCACTGCATAAGTCTAGCATGTACAATGGCACTGTGACCCTGCTTGGCCACCTAGAGCTAATCCACTCTGCTATCTCTGAGAACCTGGTGTCTAGATACCAAGACCATGACAACCACAACCCTGGACCGACCAGGCTGTACTACTCCAGCTCCCAACATGGAATGAATATGAATAATCTTATCATAAACCAAATATCAAAGCTAAACCCCTACCAATCATAGCTGGAGGGAAGATCCTGAAAAACCGCTGCATATGCCCCATCCTTCTAGAAGATCTAAACTCGACTGGGTTACGGTTGCACTGACTTTTCAGGTGGCCTCGCTGACCACACCGATGGAAAGACACCAATTTTCCTACACTAATAGCTTGATTAACACTCACGTTGTGGTAATTTTAAAAATGAAAATTCCAGCCTAAAGATGTAGATCCACTAGGGTGAGAAAAAATACTCCCAAGTTTTGTACCCCCAACTTCCCTCAGAATGAACTCTATAATTCATACTTGATTTAGAATATTAGTAATAAAAGGAAACCTAAACACTTTGACCAGAGATATGATAACATGTTTAGTTCCTTCCTCGAAGCATCTCTCCCTCTACAACTCATCAGTAAGATACATCAGTGAATAATGTAATATCTCTATAAAGTGTGATGAGTATTCCACAACTGTCACCACCCCATGCTCCAGAAACATAAACTCACTATGCTGCTCTGCTCATAGAGTCGTGGGGTAAAATTGTTAATAGAAACAAGTTTAGAATTCAGACCAACCCATATCTAGTATCCCATCAGGTTTGTTCAAAATGTCATACCAGCGTTTTCCCACTCCACATAGCATGTAATTCGGAAGCTTAACCCATCGCTCAGGAGGTGTATCTGGATGCTCAAAAAGTTATAATGTGGCTCTATCCACATTTTTTGAGTCTTTTTTCCACCATCCCCTAATAAAAAGAATACTGCTAATACAATACCCATTTCAGATCATCCATAGTCAAGGATGGGTGCGGTGCACCCTATAAAGTCGACATATAGTGAAAGAAACCCTCACAAAATTGTGCCTCACTACCTGTTTCCAAAACAACCTCAGGTGCCACAACTAGCACTATAAGAGGATCAAGCGGTAGCCTGTGGCCCAGCATCTCTAATGTATGGTCATAGGATCTATCATAGTGTACCACTAGAGGTCTTCATGGTGGCATGTATCTACAATGACAAACACACACCTCCTTAAATAAAAACAGCAAGGTAAAAATCTCAAAAGTGTAGGATAGTTCAAAACCCTTCTAGTAACCAAGTCAAAACCACATCCTTATCCTAAATCTTGGATTGTATAAAGGAAAACCATCAAACCAGTATATAATATTCCTCTTGCCCACTAAAAAGCTGATTTAATGTCATGTCTACATTTTCCATTCGTGTTTCCATTTCTATTTCACATTCAGTTATATGAGAAAATTAAAACAAGGGTTTACCAATTTCTAAATCCATGAGGGCCCATAACACCTCATAAACCAGAAAATTGGATCCCATTCAAACCATACACATCATGTTCATTTAATATTTACATTTAAATCGTGCATCATTTCCCAATTTATAAGGGCCCATACACCTTATGGACTGAATGATGATGTCACACCTTTATCTAATGCACCTAACTAATAAAACATATGGCACAACTATCACATCAACTACCAAAACAACATGAAATGTCTAATGCATCCCAGATGACATTACATAATGCATGGCATGTGATTATAATAGGTGTTTATATGATTCATGAGATCAAACACCCTATTATCATCAGGTTGAAATAGATATATATCCCAAAATTGCATCAATAATAATAACCGAAATCAAGTGTGTAACCCTATGATGAAACTGAATGAATATTAATAGTCAGAATATAGGAAATCCAAACTCAGTCCGAGGAGATTTGGATTTTCCTTGTACACGAGGTAGCTACTCCCAAGAACTATTTATTACCAAATTCTATTCCCTTTTTATCTGCATCTAATGTCACCAAAAAATAAGTAAAACCATAAAAACTGCACTGATACAACCTTGTAACCTTCTGGACCTAGACACCACCAGAAACAGTGCCCCAAACCTAGTTGGTCACATGGCTTCAAGAGGAAATCCCTAAATGATAGAGGCTGCTGACTAGCAGTGAGGGCCTTGGTGAGACAGTGGGGAGACTATTCCCTCATTATTAGAGTATCACAACAAAATTAAAATATATACAATAGCGGATGAAAAATAAACAACATAAAATTGAAAGTAATGTAAGACAAAAATACATATCAATAACCAGATGTGTATTATATACATAATTATAAGGATGATACATGTATCTAGAAATCAAGAAAATAAGGTATATTGAAATGTAATATAATACAAGTATCTAAAAAGAAAAAAAAATACCAAAAAGGTATCCCAGCATTCCAAGCCTCAACTTGGTCCTATGCTCCCCTTATCCAAAGCCACAATGAACATCCTGTACTAGGGAACATTCCCCTATCTTCACGAGAAACCATATAATCTTTTTGGGTCCCCATGGAGGCCCAAACAGGGTGTGAGATAAACATCCCAAAAGGAAACTGCCCAGGTCTATACAATTCTAACATCAATTCTACAAAGGTGCTAGCAAGTGTAAGAAACGGGTATGTAAGCCAGTATACCCAGGGAATAAGTCTAATGTAAAGTAAAAGTGAACACCCTCTCAAGGCCACCTGCAAAAGAGAGTCATCTCCTAAAAAAAAGATATAACCAAGAAAAGAAGTCACACAACCACACCAAACATCCATCTGAATGAAGAATCCTCATCCACACTGTATATAGAAGTCAAGAATCCCACGTCAATTCTGTATAGTGAAAGAAGCATCCCATGGCCACACCGTATAGTGAAGTAGAGGACCTCAATGGATGGATCAAAGGTGTTAGTAGACCAAAAAATCCAAGTAATAATATCTAGACCACAGAGGGAAAGATCTATATAGTATTTTTAAGGCATCCCATCATGTCCCATGGTCATTCCTAGTGGAAACTTGGGTAGGCACTATTTGGGGTCTTATGAGCATGGAAATAGAAATTCCTATGTGAGCCCAAGCAAGCTGGATCCATGGGGTAGCAAATCCTGAGACATCGCACAGAATCCTGACCCTAGGGGGAGAGTCAACCTAAGCTATCCACAAAATCATGACCCTAGGGGCAGATTCAACCCATGTAATTCATTACCACATTCCAAATCCAAGGAGAGAAGTACAAGGAATCAATAAAACAAGTAAATCAAGAATCAAAGAATTAAAATTTAACGTTCATAATCATGTGAGTATACCCACTCAAATAAACATTCACAATCCACGAGCATACCCACTCATGAAAACCATTTACCATTCACCATTTAAATAGGAATACCCTCCCATATTATCCATTTAACATGCCTTTAACCATTCCATATAGGTATACCCATCCATATAAACACATTTTCTATAATCCAAGTTATCAAAACAGTTATGTCATTACATGATATTCATTAATCAAGGAGGAAATACAACTCCCAGAAAAGCTACTAAAGATATCAAGGAATATAAGGGATTCCTATAACTAGGAAAGTATAGGAACATACTCATTGGGTATTTTAAACAAGAATAAACATTTTAAACCTAAAATTCACACCCCATGGGTGACATTGAAATGAGCAACGAGTTCCAACACACCTAAATGGAACTTATAGTCAACCTCACTAGGTCCAACCACAGCTACTAAAAGCAACTCGCTCAAAAATGAGAACTCACCAGAAAGTACGACATATGGAATAAAGGCTAAATGCCCAAAAAACACCAAGAAAAGCTAAAATAAGGTATAGGCCACCTACCTCACATTAGTAGTAAACAAAAAATCCAATATCAAGTCTTGATTCCTCCTAGTTTGGGAGAAATCTAAAGAACAGATGAAAATCAGAATATTAATATAAGAGGCCCTAGCCTAAAACCATATTTAATATTGAATTAAATGAATAATTAAAATTGAGGATCTTTTCAGGTTTAGAGTTTTTAGAATTATATCATAACTGTTACATCTCAAAAGATTACAAAGTAGACACTTCTACATAGTTTCCTTTTTATTACAAAACATGAACTCTTGAAAAAAATGAGTCATGTCTTGTTCCATGTTTAAGATAGCATGAATTTTCCTTGATATCATACTTGACCCTATTCTACATTACATCCTATGAAAATCATTTCAGAAAAACTTTGGATGAATATAAAAAGCCCAGTAAGGGATACAGAAGAAGAAAAACAGTTAGTTTTTCAAAACATCAAGTAAAACCATGAATAATTTATCAAAGAAACACTTTTCACCTTTAAGAAGTAGTAAATACTCTTCACTGAACAAAAGTTAATTACTTACCTTTTTTAACAAAAATATTACCATAAAAACCATATAAATAACCCATAACATATAAAGGTATCTTGGGACATAAAAAGGTATCTTGGTTAATGGAATAGCCATACAACCGACTTCCACACATATCACTTAATGGAATAGCCATACAACCGACTTCCATACCCAATGAATTGGAGGTTATAATGTAACCACCCGTCCTAGTATTCATGGCACCACCTGTCATATGGTTTATGATGTAACCACCGGTCAAATTTCCAAGTACCATTATAAAATCATAAAAGACGTGAAAAAAATATAATGGAAAGAAACAATTTCAACATTTTGATCACAATATATCACATAAATATATTGACATAAAAATCCACTATAAAAACCATTTTCAATACCAAAATACATAAAATATTATATGGTATTTATTTCATTTTAAAAATATTACATCTTGTTGAGGAAGCCAATGATCAAATAATTCTCAAAGCGGCGGAAAGGTCGTTGTCACCGCGTACGTTAAAAAGAAACATACCTTTTGTCATTTAGTAAAACGATTCGTATATAAAAGATTACTTTTGAATAAAAGTTGATGTCAAAGGGGTTTATACAGCGTATATAAAAAAGTCTTGTATTAGAACAAAATATGCCCCAATGAAAGGAGATTGAGATGAAGTCCCATACCCTGTGTCCGACTTGACTTGAGTGCTTTTTAATCTCCTGAATAATAAACTAGTGTTAATTTATACTTTCTTAAGAACATTTTTCAAGATTATTATTCCTTTAATATCACTTATTTCCATGTTATAAACATTATGTAATCATTTAAGTTAATAATGTTTGTTTTGTCGGTATTTGGTACTTAAGTCAAAAATGGACTTCTTACAATTACATGCTGTTCATGTGGTCAAAGGTTAATTATATCCAGAATTATATTTATGATTTGGATATCATATATATCATATATATCATATATATATATGACATATCAATGTATTTATAATAGTACATAACATTTAGAGATAATAAATGAAACGCACCATTCCTGGAGACGGTAAGCCATACGTACGCATGAACGCTACTTTCATTTCTATTTCATAGTTAATGGAGTGAAATCTCAATGATATAAAGGTATATTATAATTAAAGTATAATATCATATATAATATCATTAACTCCATCCTTTATACTTCCCACATATGGCATTAACGAATCAAATCACTTTGAGGGGGCGGTAGTCCGCACTTCCTAAAATGAAATTATCACGTTTACCCAAAATGGAAACCATAAAGGTATGCCATAAATGAAAAATACAGAATCCTAAGGAAAACATAAACATAATACATATCATATATAAATAGAGTGACATATTAATGGCCACCATTAAAGGTGTTAAAAGAATATTGAACATTCATCATTTCGTGAGGCAGAAATTCACCATCCACAGAAACAGGAATGTTCTTTAACCATTAGACAGAGGTGTGTGTAAGTGTAAATAAAATACCTCTAATAAAAACATCATAGTATATTTAATATACTGGTTTTTTCACAAAATAAAGGAATAAAAATAGTTTAGGGGTTTGGAGAAGCAAAATAAAACAAAAGAACACAAGAGAAGACATTACCTTTAAATCGGGTAACTCCCTTTGGATTGAACCAAAAGGGTTTCTTGAAGAGATTCCTGCCTAATGTAAGGATTCTAGGATGAGTAGAGGTGTGTGGAGAGATCAAAGGAGTAGATCTTGGCCGAGACAATGGCTTGAGAGGTGTGGGTAAGGTGGTAGAGGTTGGGGCCTTTTATAAGAGGAGAGTAGGGGAACTATTGAAATGTTATAAAATGTAACTTTATTATATAATGGGTTTCGGTTTTTAAAGGTCCCAAAATTATATATTTGTAGGATATGGAGATAAGAGTTCTAAATCCACCCTTACAATAGGTTTTGACACGTGTAGGTCTTAGATTTTACATTATCATTTCATTTTATTTAAATAGTTAAATAATGCGGTAATCGTTGCATCATCATGGTGTCATAAATAATTTAATTTATTTAATGTATAAAAATTATAAAAAAAAAAATCATATTTATTTAAATCCTTTTATATTTCTAATTAATATTTATAGTCAAAAATATGACTTGAATAACCACATGTAAAAATTGTTTTAGTAAAAAAATACATGTTTGTGACATATTTATTTTAAATTTAAATAAAAATTGATTAATGACATTTTCTTACCCAAATGGCTCCATGGGGTCCCCAAGTCGACCCATGGATTTTTTTGGTCATCCATGACACATACAATAAGGGTAGGAAATCTATCAAGGTAATTTCATATTATTATAACATTATTTTTACCTTAAATTACACTAATTACCTTTAATCGCGATTAATAAAACTTAAAAGTTACTATTCACCAAAAAATTATTTTAATCCCATTGAACCACATTTTACTTCTTAATGACAACCATTCATGTCTAATTTTTTAAATTCAATTCACAAAAGTGGTAAAGTTTCATTAAAATGAGAAATCAGTTTTTTAACCCCCACTTAGTGGTTTCAATATTCAACTAAATTTGATGTTTTTCAGAAAAATACAAAACTTCACCCCAAGCTATATTTGTTATTCCGAATTCAAAAATGATTTCTATTTTAAAAAATTCAAAACATATAAGTTGAATTAATTAATTTAATAATTAATTCCCGTTGTCAAAACAAATAGCGTGTTTTTATGAAACAATATATATCAAAAGATTGACACTAGTTTAAGTCCAATTTCAAAGTGAAATTAATTCCAATGACCACCATTGGATTAAATAGTAAAAATGTATTCTAATTGCACTTCAAAACTAATTCAAAATATAATCTAATCATATAAACAAATTAGATTAAAAAGAGTTTTTGAATTAAAATACAACATTTTTCACTATTCATTAAAAAAAATGAACTTTATCGGAAAAATACCAAAAATTTCTAAAAAGTAAATTTTGATGTCCCAATTTTAAAGAATAATTTTATTTGGTCCAATAAAATGTATAGGAATGACCAAAACTATATTTAAAGAAGGTTTTCCATCGAAAGGTGATAAGTCAACCTTTAGTGAATATTTGAGTACCTATGCCTAAAATTGAATTCTTTTATTATGTTAAGCCTTAATATTTTATTGGATAAAAGTAAAAACATTTAAAAAACATATATAATCATATTTTAGTTATTTCTATTCATTCCTGCAAATACAATGGCTTCGTGTTAACTACCATTTAATATAATATTATTATATTACTAGTGCGCAACGTAAGATTTCAAAGAAACTCTTTGTTGCGTATCAGGTACGCTTTCAAACATAGAAACCCCTTTAAAGTAAAATTAATATATAATTCGCAAATATTAATAAATATGAAAATGTATTATTCTTTATTTACCTGGGATGTTACATCCTTCCCCCCTTTTAGGAATTATTTCCTCGCTATTTTATTCACTTATCAAAATAAGTGGGGGTATTTATCCCTCATAGAAATTTCAGATTCCGACGTTTCCTCTTAAACCATATGGTTTTTCCAAAAAAAACTTTACCTGGTGAATTAGCTTATTCTGTAACACTTTCTCTCTACGGTCAAGAATCTGGACTGGTTTTTCATCATAAGAGAGATTCTCCTCCAACTGAACTACCTCTGGGATCAAAACATGAGATGAATCTGGCATATACTTTCTCAACATCAATACATGCAAAACATTGTGTACCTGAGATAAAATCGGAGGTAAAGCCACTGGGTAAGAAACTGATCCAACTCTCTCCAGAATTTCATATGGTCCAATGAACCTTGGACTCAAATTTCCTTTCTTACCAAATCATGTCACACTTTTCCATGGAGAAACTTTGAGAAAGACATGATCACCTACCTCGAAAGATAGATCCTTCATCTGGTTATCTGCATAACTTTTCTGTATGATATGAGCTGTTCTCATGTGTTTCTGAATCAACTGAACGTTTTCTACCATCCCTTTTACCAAGTATAGTCCCATTAGCTTCCTTTCACCCACTTCATCCCAACAAGATGGAGTTCGACACCGCTTTCCATATAATGCTTCAAACGGAGCCATCTATATACTAGAATCAAAAATGTTATTATATGAAAATTCAACCAAAGAAAGATGTTGGTCCCAACTTCCCTGATAATCTATCAAACAAGCACGTATCATGTCCTCTAATGTCTAAATTGTTCTTTATGACTGTCCATCTGACTAAGGTTGAAAAGTTTTTCTAAAATTTAATTCAGTACCCAATGACTTCTGAAGGCCCTTCCAAAAGTTAGAAGTAAACCTGGGATCACAATCAGATACAATGGAGAGGGGAACTCCATGAAACCTGACTATCTCTTTAAGATACAATCGAGAAAGTTGATCTAGAGAGAATGTATCTAGAATATGAAGGAAATGAGCAGATTTAGTCAATCGATCAACTATAACCCATATTGCATTATTACCTCGATATGTCTTTGGTAATCCTACAACGAAGTCAATGGATAAATTTTCCCATTTCCACTCTGGCACCGGTAATGACTGTAGCACCCCTTTAGGTAACTGCTGCTCTGCTTTAACCTGCTGACAAGTCAAACACTTCACAGAAAAATCAGAAATATCTATTTTCATTCCATCCCACCAGTAATACTCCCACCAATCTCCGTACATCTTAGAACTGCCAGGATGAACTGAAAACGGGGAACTATGAGCCTCACATAACAACTCATTCTTCAACTATGAATCACAAGGCACATATAATCTCTTCCCAAACCTCAAAACACAATCATTATCAATGTTAAATTCAGGCAACTTACCCTTCTGAACCAGCTCTACCTTTTTCTGCAACCCACTATATTTTTTTTGTGCTTGCTTAATTCTTTCAGATAAAGATGATCTCACTGACACCTGAAACAAAATAGAAGAACATCCTGAACCAAAAACTTCTATGCCAAAGTTCATCAAATAAAAAATCAAAGGATCTTGTTCCAAACATAGCATGGTTAATGAAGCATTACTTTATTTAATCAAAGCATCAACCACTTTATTTTCTTTTCCTCGATTGTAATGAATTGTAAAATTATAATACTTGATTAATTCTATCCACATCCTCTGTCTCATGTTCAATTATTTTTGAGAGAATATATACTTTAATCTTTTGTGATCAGTATATATTTCACACTTTACACCATTAAAATGGTGCCTCCAAATTTTTAGAGCTAAAACAACGGCAGCTAATTCCAAATCATGTGTAGGGTAATTTACCTCTTGAGTTTTCAACTAACATGAAGCATAAGCAATTACCTAATCATTCTGCATAAGGACACAACCAAGTCCCTTCAACGAAGCATCACTATAGATAACAAACTCACAATTCTTGGAAAGAAGTGCCAAAACTAGAGCATTCACAAATCTTCTTTTCAATTCTTGAAAACAATAATCACATTCTTTGTCAAGAAAAACTTAACACTCTTCCGAGTTATCTTACTCATTAGACTAGATAACCATGAAATAGTTTCCACAAACCTTCGGTAGTAACCTTCCAATCCAAGGAAAATACGAATCTCGGTTACATTTGTAGTTCTTTGCCATTCTTCAACAACTTTTTTTTAGCAGGATCAACCGTTATGCCATTTTTTGAAAAAATGTTACCAAGGAAAGAAATTTGTTGTAACCAAAACTCACACTTTCGGAATTTTCCATATAGTTTTTTTCTTTTATGGTTTTTAAGACAACCCATAAATGAAATTCATGCTCCTCATTACTTTTTGAAAACACCAAAATATCATCAATAAAAACAACCAACATTTATCACCTGAGTCAACTGGGCCATCACTGTAACGAACTGTTCAATTCTGAATCTGACCATCTCACGATACTGATTTGAAAGGTCATTTACCTCTGTATGCCTTACTAGAAAATCTTCTCTATTTCCTCTATGAAAAAACATTCTTAACACATAAATATATTAGGTGAAGAAACATGGTAATATTTAAATGCTATATCATTTCAATCATACCATAGATTAATTTAGGGACATAAAAGTTAACATTTTTTCTAACTCCTAAAGTTGTCTAAAATGACCTCTGATACCAACTATAAGAGGCCCCGACCTAAAATCTTACATAATATTGAATTAAATAAATAATCCACATTGAGGATATTTTCAGGTTTAGAGTTTTAGTGAATTAGATCATAACTGTTACATCTCAAAAAGATTTCAAAGTATATACTTCTACATAGATTCCTTTTTTTTAAACATGAACTCTTGAAAAAAAAGTGTCATGTCTAGTTCCATTTTTAAGATATCATGACTTTTCCTTGATCCCATTCTTGACCCTATTACACATTATGTCATATGAAAAAAGTTTCAAAAAAACTTTGGATGAGCATAAAAAGCTTAGTAAGGGATACACAAGAAGGCAAACTGTTAGTTTTCAAAACATCAAGTAAACCATGAATACATTATAAAAGCAAAACTTTTCACCTTTAAGAATTAGTAAATAATCTTCACTGAATAAAAGATAATTACATACCCTTTTGTAACCAAAATATTACCATAAAACTCATATAATGTACACATAACATATAAAGGTCACTTTGGACATAAACATACTTAAACGGAATAACCATACGGTCGACTTCCACACATATCACTTAATGGAATAGCCATATAGCTGAATTCCATACCCAATGCATTGGAGGTTATAACGTAAACACCCATAATAGTATTCATGGCACCACCCGTCATATGGTTTATCACGTAACCACCCATCAAATGTCCACGTACCATTATAAAATCATAATACATAAATCAAATATAATGGAGAGAAAAATTTCCACATTTTGATCACAATATATCACTTAAATACATTGACATAACAAATCCATTATAAAAAAAATTTCAATACAAAAATACATAAAATAGTATATGGTATTAGTTTCATTTTGAAAATATTACAGCTTTTTGAGGAAGCCAAAGATCAAATAATACTCGCGGCGGCGGAAAGGTCGTTGTCACCGCATACGTTAAAAAGAAACATACCTTTTGACATTTAGTAAAATGATTCATATATAAAAGATTCCTTTCGAATAAAAGTTGAATTCAAAGGGGTTTATACAGAATATAAAAGAAAGTCTTCTATTAGAACAGAATATTCCTCAATGAAAGGAGATTGAGACGAAGTCCCATACCTCATGTCCGACATGACTCGACCGCTCTTTAATCTCCTGAATAATAAACTAGTGTTAATTTATAATTTCTTGAGAACCTTTTTCAAGCTTATTATTCCGTTTATATCACTTTTTTCCATGTTATAAACATTATTTAATCATTTATGTTAATAATGTTTATTTTGTCGATATTTAGTACTTAAGTCAAAAATGGACTTCTTACAATTACATGTTCTTCATGTGGTTAATGGTTCATTATATACAGAATGATATTCATGATTTTGATATCATATATATCATATATATCCAGCATATACATGTATTTATAATATAACATAACATTTAGAGGTAAGAAATGAAAGGCACCGTTCATGAAGACAGTAAGCCGTACATACGCATGAACGCTACTTTCATATCTATTTCGTAATTAATGGAGTGAAATCATAATTATATAAAGGTATATTATAATTACAATATAATATCATATTTAATATCATTAACTCAATCCTTTATATGTCCCACATATGGAATTAATGAATCAAATCACTTTGAGGGGGCGGTAGTCCGCACTTCCTAAAATGAAATTATCACGTTTACCCATAATGGAAACCATAAAGGTATGCCATAAATGAAAAATAAAGAAGCATAAGGAAAAAATAAACATAATATATATCATATAAAAATATAGTGACATCTTAATGGCCACCATAAAAGGTGTTAAAAGAAGATTGAACAATCATCGTTTCGTGAGGAAGAGATTCACCATCCACCGAAATAGTATATTCTTTAACCATTAGATGGAGGTGTGTGTAAGTGTAAATCAAATACCTCTCATAAAAACATCATATTATTTTTAATATACTGGTGTTGTTACAAAATAATGTAATAAAAAGAGTTTAGGTGGTTGGAGAAGCAAAATAAAACAAAAGAACACAAGAGAAGACATTACCTTTAAATCAGGTAACTCCCTTTGGTTTGAACCAAAAGGGTTTCTTGAAGAGATTACTGCCTAAGGTAAGGATTATAGGATTAGGAGAGTGATGTGGATAGATAAAAGGAGTTGTGATTGGCTGATCCAATGGATTGAGAGGTGTGGGTAAGGTGGTAGAGGTTGGGGCCTTTTATAAGAGGAGAGGAGGGGCACTCTTGGAATGTTATAAAATGTTACTTTATAATAAAATGAGTTTCAGTTTTTAAAGGTCCCAAAGTTATATATTTCGAGGATAAGGTGATAATAGTTCGAAATCCACCCATACAAGAGGTTGTTGACAAGTGTAGGTCTTAGATTTTATATTATCTTTTAATTTTATTTAAATCGTTAATTAATGATGTAATTGCTACATCATCATGGTGTCATAAATAATTTATTTTATTTAATTTCAAAAAATTATAAAAAAATATAATGATTTAGGAAATAATTTTAGATTTCTAACTAATATTTATATCTGAAAATATGAATTGTATAACCCCATGTAAAAATTGTTTTAGTAAAACAATACAGGTTTCTGACATTTTTATTTTAACGTTAAATAAAAAGTTATTAATGTCATTTTCTTACCCATGTGGCTCTATGGGGTCCCCAAGATGACCCATGGATTGTTTTTGTCGTCCACGACACATTCAATAAGGGTAGGACATGTGTAAAGGTAATTTATTATTTTTATAACATTATTTTTACCTTAAATTACACTAATTACCTTTAATAGCGATTAGTAAAACTTATATGTTACTATTCACCAAAAAATTATTTTAATCCCTTTGAACCACATTTTACATCCTAATGAAAACCATGTATGTCAGATTTTTGAAATTCAATTCACAATAGTGGTAAATATTCATTAAAAAAGAAAAATTAGTTTTTTAACTACCACTTAGTGGTTTCACTATTCATCAAAATTTGTTGTTTTTCAGAAAAATACCAAAAATTCACCCTAAGCTATACTTGATATTCCTAATTCAAAAATGATGTCTATTTTAAATAATTCAAAACATATAAGTTTCATTAATTAATTTAATAATTAATTCCCGTTGTCAAAACAAATAGCGTGTTTTTATGAAACAATATATATCAAAAGATTGACACTAGTTTAAGTCCAATTTCAAAGTGAAATTAATTACAATGACCACAATTGGATTAAATTGTAAAAATGTATTCTAATTTCACATTAAAATAAATTCAAAATATAATATAATCATATAATAAAATTATATTAAAAAGTGTTTTTGAATTAAAATACAACATTTTTCACTATTCATTAAAAAATGAACTTTATCGGAAAAATACCAAAACATTACACAATGTAAATTTTGATGTCCAGATTCTAAAGAAGAATTTTATTTCTTCAAATAGAATGTATAAGAGTGACCAAAACTATATTTAAATAGGGTTCTCCATCAAAAGGTGATAAGTCGACCTTTAGTGAATATTAGAGTATTTATGCCTAAAATTGAATTCTTTTCTTATTTTAAGCCTTAATCTTTTATTGGATAAAAGTAAAAACATTTAAAAAACATATATAATCATATTTTATTTGTTTCTATTCATTCCCTCCAATATAATGGCTACGTGTTAACTACCATTTAAAATAATATTATTATATTACTTGTGTGCAACGTAATATTTCAAAGAAACTCTTTGTTGTGTATCAGGTACGCTATCAAACATAGAAACCCCTTTAAAGTAAAAATAATATTTAATTCACAAATATTAATAAATATGAAGATTTATTATTCTTTATTTACCTAGGATGTTACAATTAAAGTAGAATATCCTCAATCCAAATAGCACAAATGATTCCTAGAAGAATCGAAAATAGCTAAAATGGAACATACTGATGTGGATCTGTAAAGATGGTCAATGATCAAAATGGAGATCAAATGAAGAGTAGGGCCCAAAGCCTACATTATCATAAAAATTAGAGAGCTAAGTAAGGACTCCATTATGTGGGAGAAAACAAATATATTTGTGTTTAAAAATAAAACCTAAATTTTAATTTAAAATAAAACAACACATAGCAGGTTCACATAGTTTACCCGCACAGTTTCCTAAATAGTGTGGAAACCATGCGCACCTATCTGCCTAAGAGGGTCACCTCACACGGTTACCATACATGGTTTGACTAATTGTATGCAAGATATGTTAAAGCGATTTACCCAAAACATTCACTTTTCATACCTCTCGCATGGTTTAGACTAACCATGGGTATGACGTGCACATCCATGCGTCAGGTCCTTTTTAGCCCAAAAAATTGTTCCGGCCTCTGAACAAGCCCCAAAAACCTCAAAAACACCAATGAAAAAACTCATAATTACTCTAAATCCAAAACAAGGCATTCAATCCCAAAAGAAAAGGATATGTACCTCGTATGAAAACCAAGGTCCTTATAGTAAATATACCACATATCTAGGAAACATTGTGTGTTATAATAAATAATTTCCATTATTTAAAATTAAATTATTAATATTATGCATGATATTTTTTCTTTGAAATTATCTATGGATTCATTTCATTATTTCTTATTTCATTAAATGACACACATTTCTTATTATTGTCTTTTTCATATTAATTATTACATACCCTATTATTTAAATGGAAGGTATGTATAGTTATTTACCATTTCATATTTTTATTCTTAATGACTCATGGTAAATTCTTCTGTATTCTTACCCTAACTAAGCATTTTAGTCCAGACTTATTTGGTTTAATTTCCGCACTATATAAAAATCAATTATTTGAGGGAGTCTCAAGGATTAAGTTTATTAGTATTTGTTTTGTATTGTGTTTTATTTTCTATTTCACATTGTAAAATGGGTATCATGTATGTAATCCGGTTTCTAAAATTTATAAATAAATTAGTATTTATGGTTTTTGTTCCAATTAATCATGCCAATTTAATAATGTAAGGAACAAAATATGGGATTTTGGGTTTTGGGTGTTACAGTTGGCATTAGAAAAAGTTTTGTAGAAACCAGGGATACTGTATTTAGAAAACCTAGATTAGGGAATATAACCCTATGATAGAAATTGAGAATAAGTATTGAATATCATCATATAATTTTTATAAGGTAGATATTATGCGAGTATTCCTAGAAATATATCCCTTTCTGGATACTAAAAGTTGACATGGTTCTAGAAAAAATTTACCCTGCGGTAATAACTCTTAAAAGGTGTGTCGGGCATGACTCAAGTGTAACCTTTTATACAAAACAGGCCTTACTACACACCCTTTTTGAAAATCCAGGGGACTTTCTTAGGATAATTCATGTTTTCTTTATAATAAATTATGAGGTATTTAAATGTAAATATGTCTTCAAAGAAACCAATATTCAAGATTCTACGATTTAATATGCAGTAATTTTTAATTAATGTTAAGTTAAATACCATATTTGAAATTATAAATTATGATTTAAAATTCATAATTATATGAGCTAATCCAATATCTTCTATTATTTATAAAGGGTACCTCAAAGGATGGATGGTTTTAGTACTCATTGGAAATGTAGAAATTTCCCTACTGAGAAAAAAATATAGTTGGATTTAGAATGGAGAAAATTGTATATATTGGAAAGATTAATCAGGTTATAAAAAATAACCATTCCCAAGTGAAGAAATTTGTTCAACATATAAAATCATCAATGAAATTTTTTCTTACATGACATAGTCCTCCATTGTTTAGTGGGAATACTAATCCATTTATATATGAAAAATTAATTATGTCTTTGGAGAAGATATTTACCGCCATGTGATGTAGTTAAATGGAATTAGTTACACAAGAAGTTTATTATCTCAATAGTGATGCTGAT
This sequence comes from Viscum album, assembly GCA_963277665.1. Classification (NCBI taxonomy): domain Eukaryota; kingdom Viridiplantae; phylum Streptophyta; class Magnoliopsida; order Santalales; family Viscaceae; genus Viscum; species Viscum album. The sequence goes on from OY728129.1 coordinate 946,629,316, forward strand.
AAATAGTTGTGTATAATCTAGAATACCATGGTAGAAGATTAAATAGAACTCATAGAATATATAACATTTAATGAGTAATTATATGATAAATATGTCCCTTACAATCAAAAAATTGAGATGAAGAGAATGTTCATATATTAAATAAAGAGAAAGAAAAAAGTGTTGAAGATTGTGAAGATACCTTTACAAGGTTATTTAGGTATACTTCAGATTATATATGAAACAAATAGTGCATTATTGAAAACAATTGTAAATTTCTTAAGCCAAATCTCCAAAGGGAATTGGATTATCAGAATTTTTTCAATTTAAGAAGAAAAAGTTTTATGTTCAATTAAAAAAGATAAATAATTATCTAGAACATACATGTAAAAGGTGAAACCATGGAATAAAAGGTACAATGAGAACCCAGATAATTGGAACATGTCAAACAAGAGGTTAATGATGAAAAAATTCAATCATATGACAACTGTGGAGAGAGTCACCCTGGGAAATTCTCGATGTGAATGGGAGTTTTTTATGTTTGGAGAAAGGGGTCACCATGCCACCTAATGAAAGGGGTAGAGGGAAACAATACTATTCATAATCAAAACTGTAAGGATATGGGGCACTATGAAAATGGATTACCTAGTATTCAGAGGAATATAACACAATAGAGGCCAAGGGGAGAAGAACAATCTTTTGAGATCACTTTTTTTAAGGTGGATGTTTCCAATGATGTGGAAATAGGCACATTAATAATCTCTTAGAATTTCACCAATGCATTATTTGATTATAGACCATCACAATGTTTTATATCCATCCATTTTTCTAAGAAAATTAGACATTCACAATTTGATTTAATAATAGAGTTGTTAGTACAATCTCTGAATGGAAGTATCACTTCCACAAAGATGTTTTGTGAAGTGACCATTATGATACATAAATGTTCTTTACATTTTTTCCTTGTCATTATACATATGGTTGAATTTTATATAATATATGGTATGGAATGGATCTCTAAATATGATTTTAAAATTTATTTCTATAGGAAGGAAGTTATAATTTGCGAGGAAGTTGCATAATTTCTTATCTTTAGAGAAGAAACTTCCTCACCCAATTCTTATGTAGATCCACCACCAGTTTCTCTACAAAATTATATTCATAGAAAGGAAGAGAAAAAACAACCTATTATGTAGAATGTAATATTAAAATTGAGGATGGACCTATAGTGTATGAATACATCGATACATTTACCGAATAATTACCTAGACTTTCCCTATATAAAGAAGTTTATTTTTCTATTGATTTATTCCCTGATGTAGGGACAATATCAAAGACTTCCTATAGAATGCAAATTTTGGAATTATTGGAATTTAAGACAAAACTAGAGTATTTGGGTAATAAGGGGTTTATTATCCCTATTATTTCATAATGGGAAGACCATATTCTATTCATTAATATGAAATGTGGATCTATGAGGTTGTGAATTGATTATAGGAAAATCAATGCTACCATAATAAAGAACAAGTATACTTTTTCCAGCATTGATGACTTGTTCGATAAACATTACAGAGCATAATATTTTTCAAAGATCGACCTTTGTTCTGGGTATCACCAATTACAAGTAATGAAGGAATACACCCCAAAGACTATTTTATGATGAGTTATAGAAATGAAAGTTTATTGTTATTCCATTTGGATTGACTAATTCAACCTATTTTTTTGTTTACCTGGTGAAAAAAGTTTTCAAGGAATATCATGATGATTTTATTATGATATTCATTAATGATATAGTGGTGTATTCAAAAATCTATGAGGACCCTAATAATAACATGGAGATAATTATTAGGATTCATAAAAGGGTAGAGTTATATGGGAAATTTAGTATGTGCAATTTCTATCTTCAACAAGTTTATTTTCATGGACATATAATACCTATTTATAGAATATTGATTAATAGTACAAATAAAAAGGCAGTCAGAGAAAGGAAAACACCAATAAACATAACCGAGGAACATAGTTTCATTAGTGTAATAGGTTACTATTAGCGATTCATTCTGAAATTTTCCTTATCATCTAACCTATTAACCCAGCTTACACATAAAGTGGTTATGATTCTTTGAAAAAGTAGTGTGAAGAATTATTTGATCGAGTAAATAGAAGATTTGTTAATGATCCAATCTCTACTATACCATCTGGATGTGATGGGTTTTTTCATATATAGCGATGCATCAAAGAAGAGACTTGGATGTGTTCAAATGAAAAAGGATAAATTTTTTCCATATGTATCAAGGAAATTTAAGACTCAAGACAAAACAATCAAACCTATGAGGCCGAGTTAGAAATTTTAATATTCTATTTGAAATTATGTAAACATTATCTATATGATGAGTGATGTGAAATATAAATAGACCATAATAGCCTAAAATACATTTTCTCATAGAAAGTGAGCAACATGAGATATAGGAAATGGATCAAGATAACCAAGGATTATATTTATAAATACACTACTAGATAGGAAAAGAAAACAAGGGAGACGATGCATTGAGTAGGAAGGATCAAGGTGTTCTATGAGAAATTTGGATTGAGAATGATAATATGTTCATAGATCTAATAATGATGGATATTATAATTTCTGAGGAGGAGAGGGCATCAACCATTTTTTAAATTATTGAAAAAAAACTTTTTAGAGAAGATAAATAATTATCAATCTGATTAAGAGAAATTTAAAAATAAAATTAATTGTTTCAATAAATAAATATTAGAAGATATTGTTTGTGAATATGGTGTTGTAAAATTTGGAATGACGACATGTGTTCCATTTATACCCGATCTAAAAAGTTTTTTTTGGATGATTCTCATATATCAAATTTCATTATGCAACCTGGTAATCTGAGGATGTATAGGTAATTGAAGGAACAATTATTGTAAGATAACATAAAGCATGGAATTAGTGATTATTTGTCTATATGTTTGTTTTTTCATCAATAGAAAGCCTTAACTTAGTGTCTTAAAATATATCATCAAAATATTGTTATTCATATGTGTGAATGGGATGAAATTACTATAGGTATTTTCATGGAACAACCAAAGACTCCAACAAAAATGATTAAATATGGGTTTTTGTTGACTGCCAAACCAAATATGCACATTTAATTACTAAAAGAGAATACCTATCTCTTGAATAAATCATAAGGATGTATATTAAAAAAATTGTAGACATTATAGTGTACCTCTATCAATTTTTTTGATTATGATCCCCACTTTACATGAAAATTCTATATAATTATTCTGAAGGCTCTTAACACTAAGCTTTATTGGAAAACTGCCTAGTACCTTCAAGCCGATGGATAGTTTAAAATGAATATTAATGTAATTGAAGAAATTTTGACTTCACGATCACTCGACTTTCACGGTGTTTGGGATCAATACATAGATATGGTAGAGTTTTCCTATAATAATAGTATCCGTTTATATATTAAAATTGTGTTGTATGAAGAATAAAATGGAAAGAGCTGTCATGCTTCAACTTATTAGGATGGAGTCTCTAAAAGAAAACTCATAGGCTCTAAACATATTGACGTGATAAAGAAAAAGGTAATGGATAGTTAGTATCATATTAAAGAAACAAAAATTAGGTGAAACAGTTATGTTAATAATCAGAAGAATGATTTAGACTTCCATGTGGGAGATCATATTTTATTAATAATATATTAATGGAAGGGTGGTATATGTTTTGGGAAAAAAGGAAAACTAAGTCCTGGGTACATCATAACCTTCTAAATTCTTTATAGAGTTTGAGTTTTTTCTTATCATTTGTAAATGCCTTTGAATCTCTCAATGGTAAATTATGGGTTCCATTTAATTAGGATAAGGATGTACATACCAGAAAAAACACAAGTTATCATCTCTATTAAAGCAGATTTGGAACCAAAACATTCGGACTAAGAAGAACCCATCCATATTCTTGATGATATAGTGCAATTATATATGAATCAAACAAGTCATCCGGTAATGGTACTCTAGAGAAATCACAAAATGAAAGAAGAAACATTAGAACCAGAGGATTCTATGGAGGAGAAATAACCACATGTTTTTAGAAGGTAATAAGAAAAGAATTTAAAAGTTTTAACTTTTTAGGAGAATATAATATATCACCCCAATATTTTAAAATATGTAACTTTCAGAATAAATTTAATTTTGTTGATTGCTTGCAATATACACAACACCATGTTTAAACAAAACACAATGTAGTCAGGTTTTTCACATTCAATTAAATTTTAACATAATTAGAGAATTTATATAGTAAATTTATATGTTATATATCCAATAAAATATTTTTTACATTCATCAAATATATTTTATAATCATAATATAGGAACAAACCGAATTTTACACATAAAAACTATATTTTTATAAACGCTGTTTAACTACATTTTAATAGTGCAACTATATTAAATCGGATTTTTGACACTTTTATAAATTTAATATAATAAAATTATTTTCATTATTGAAATATAAACATAAAAATTAGGATATGGTGATTTTTTTGTTTTTTCTGAGAATTTTTATTTTTTGAAGAATAGTTAAAATAATGAATGTTAATTGAAAACTTCTTTTTCATCTAATGTATTTATATTGATAAATTATATTTTAAATTGATTTAAAATTCAAATTAGACCTATTATATATGAAGTAATAAAATATAAGTTATTTTAATCAATTTCACATTGAAATTATATATAAAAACATTTTGATATTTCGGACTTCTTAGCTTTAAAAACCCGCTTTGTCGTCCAGTCTACAAGATTAATATTAATTTAATTTCTGCCACATCTGAGATTGGAAGTTGAAAAAATGGATTCCAAATTTTTATTCAGAATAATTGGTAATTTATAATAAGGGAAACATATTTATTGACCATAAATATTAGTGAATGTAATTAAAATTAATTACATGGACTAATGGAAAAATTAGCTTAACAAGGGACTAAACCTTAAACATGGGGCCAAAATTACCATGAAACAAGAAAAAAACATATTATATGGAAATATTTAGACCATATAATCCATTTTATCTAATTAAGGTAAATATTGGATGCAAATAATGTAAGGTAATCCTCTCAATAGTGTTTACATTTTTATAATTACACAAATGTCACTTATCCTCCACTATAAAAAGGCACCCACCCCTCCCAATTATTAACACAAATCAAACAATTTTGGTCAAAACACCTTAACAAAATAATCTACCATCATCAATATTATCATCATAAATGGATAATTTTAGAAAGAAAACAATATAATAAGACCTTTGGTGAAAACTAAATGTAGATACCCTAAAAAGAGGTAACATTCTTCAACGATTAATTTTTGTTATATTTCTTTATCAAACCATCAAAGTATTATTATTAAATTTTTATAAAACAAAATACTTATATTAAATATTCCAATATATTTTTATTAAGGGTTAAAACTACACATACACAAATATCCATCAAATGGCCTAGGAATTTACCGTTCATGTGTTTGGCAGACTGTCGCCTCATAAAACGATGTCTTTCATTTTTTCCTTTACCACCTATCATGTTCGGACATTATTGGGGAAAAAAGATTTTTACATATTATATATATGATAATTATGTTTTATTCATACTTCTGGTATCTTTATATAACACATACCCTTATGCTTCCCATTTTAAAGAAATACGATAACATCATATGTGGACTTGTGGACTACCGCCTCTTGAATGTAGTCTGATTAATTCATGCTATAAATAGAATGTATTAAAGATTATATTAATTAAAAAATGTTAAAACTATTACATAAATGTGATAAATTAATTAAAATACACATATATAAGGTTTTTTAATTCTTTTAAAATGAAAATAAATGTATGTAATGTTAATATATAAGTACGACCTACCATCTCCATGAATGTGGAATTTATGTTCCTGTCAAAAAATTTTGTGGATTATTATAAATATATATGTACTGAACATATATGATATTTAAGTCATGTTTCAAATTTTTTATATGATGAAATAATTATCTTATTAATAGTCACAAAAATAATTAGTTAAAACATACTTGAAAATGAAGGCATTTAAAACATGAAATGATGAAAATGATAAAATATTATCAATGAATGGGTAATAATATGTTATTAAAAGACTATATAATATATCATAGATATTAATATGATTATTCCATATGTTAATAACATTATTAAAACCATTCTAAATGATGTTAATGAGTGTTTAATGAAAAGGGAGTGTATGGTACGAGGTTTTCATCAAACTTTTCACATATGTGAGATAAATGTCATATTCACAACTTAATTATTTTTGTGTAGTCTATCTACTGACAATTTTGACATATTATATAATTATTCCTCATATTATCGTGTAATTTATGTTTTTAAATTTTAACTATCTCAACCAAGGGGGTTTGACAACAAAATTTGCATGTGCAAAATGTTATCTTTCCAATATCACTTTATTTTGTGATTGTTAAATTTCTATTGAAAAAATCAATTATTTATTATAATTTTTATTGTAAATTAAATTCATATTCAATATACATATTATCATTAAATAGATATTATTAATTCCTAAACCTTATACTATTTTTAAATATGGTTTTCACATTATCAATTATTTGAATAATTGTGGAAATATTGATAAGTTTTTATCCATAACTCAATAAAGGTATTTTATCTGCCATATTTTTTTACAAATTCAATTGATTATTATATATATGTAATAATTTGGACTATTAAAAAATGAGTTGAGTAAAATTTAATGTAATCCAACCAATTAATCAATAGTATCATGAGACAAATCAGTTGGACAAATTTAATGGGTTTCTACACAAAATGAAAAACTGTCTTATGAAAGGTCTTGATGGTAAAGGTAACATGAACTTTGGAAACATGAAATTAAATGATTAATCATTTAATTTATTTAGAATTAAATTAATATTAGTATCTAAGAGATATTATCTTTAGCATTATCCATGGATGAATTTAATTCTAAGTTATTTTATTAAATGGATTGTGTCTTCAACTATTTACCTTTCCATATTGATTATGTCTTATCCAGTTTTTTAAGTGGAAAGTGTGTTAGTTATTTTACTTTCAACATTTTATTATTATTTATTCATGATTAATTAAACTGTATGATTACCCATACTGAGCATTTGATTTAAACAATATTTTTCTTCCATTCCCTAGGAAATGAAGATGGATTCTTCGACTGAATTTCAAGGATTCAATTTATTAGTATGTATTATGTATTATGTTTTATTTTCTTTTTCCTAATGTAATATGGGTATAATATAAGTAATATTTTTTTCAAAAACTACTAAATTTTTAGGTACTTTGGGATTTGAGTCCTTATAATCATACATATTTAATAATGTAAGGCACCAGCATTGGGCTTATGGGGTTGAGGCATTACATTGATCCTAAAATGATCACAATTGGTTTTATATTTCCTACATAGTATGTGTCTATGGAACCTTTACATTCCACAAAACCTTATTTAACTTGTTTATATTCTATGTATTTATTCATCTTAAGAATTTACATTCTCAATTTCATTCTTATTACCCCTATATAAAATAGATTTTTGAAACATATTATAAAAATATAATCTATCACTTGAATAAAACTTTTTCAATATCAAGGATTTATGTAATATCCTATATAAAATTTATGATAATTACTAAGATGAAATTTATGTTTTTCTTGGTGATTTTTTTATTGACTTGAAAATAAAAACTATTTTCATCTTAACACATTTTTTGTGTCATAGTGTATTTATTACATACTATAGATTATATGATATCCTTTTTTCAATATAGTTAGAAAATGGTTATGCATTTTCACCTCTATTTTCAAATCACATATCTAAAATATAATGGATGACTATTTAGGAATTATAAAATTCATCAATTATCTTCCTTTTACTAACATCATGGTTATGATGTGTATAAGAAAATATGGGGTTTGGAATAAACACACTATATAATTTAATGATAAATTGCTGAATGTAAGCCTCATCAACAATCATCCCTTTACTCAAATCATGGATTTTATGTGTATAAGTAAATGTGAATTTAGAAATTAATACACCCTATATTTTAATGATTGATGAATGGTTGGTTAATGTAACAGCCGAGAATTTTATGAGAAATATTTTTGTTTTTATAAATCATAAAATGAATATTTCACTACACACAACACTAGCTTGGCTTTCTTTACACGCAATCGCGACCTTCCTTGATAGCTTGCATCGTACGCAATACAGAGTTTTACTAAACAACGATATGCTATTAAAATATTATTAAAACTAGCCGTTATGAATAGTAATAACCACTTTTTGAAATTTTATAAATTTTATTTTTCAAAATGGACTTCATTTTTGGATTCAGAATATCGAAATTAGCCTAGGGTGAAATTTTGGTATTTTTCTAAAAACTTTCAATTTTTGATGAATAGTGAAACCACTAAGTGGTAGTTAAAAAACTGAATTTTTCATAAAACTTAATTTTACCACTTCTGTGAGTGGAATTTAAAAAATACTAGAGACACGGTTGATTTTAGTAAGTAAAATGTTGTTCAATGAGATGAAAATAATTTTTGGAGAATAGTAACTTTTTACTTTTATTTACCACGATTAAAAGTAAATAGGGTAATTAAGGGTAAAAATGATATTATTATTACCCTAACACATGTCCTAATTCTATTGGATAAGTGTAATTCAACCAAAAACAACCTTAGGAATACAATATGACCATTTAGGCCCACTTGGATTAGATTAGGACATTTATTATTAATTTATTTAAAGAAGGGTTAAAATAGTTAAAATCAATGTTTAATAAGAAAATCATTTTTAATATAGGGTTATACATAAGATAAATTCAACTATAAATATTAATTATAAAGATAAAAAAATTTCCTACATAATTATATTTTATTTGTAATTTTTTATACTTTAAATAAGTTAATTTTTTGTTATGACACAAAGATGATGCAGTAATTATATTATTAATGAAATATTGAAATAATTGATGTTATAAATACCCAAATAAATATAATTTTAGACTTTTTATGAATTACACTAATTTTATAGGTTAATATGACATGTTATTATTTATTTAATTAACCTTTTTAGAACTAATAATACTATTATGATTTTCAAAAAAATCAATTAGTAAATAATGTCAAAATTGACATAAAATAGTTTTTAAAACAAATATTATATTATTAATTATTATTTTTTTCATAAAAATCTAAGGTTCAGCCAAATGACTTAGATAAGGTTATATATATTAATAATAAACAACTTGGGGTTCTTTTGGCTGCTTATAGTACGTTTATTAACCTTATAGTATAAGAACACAAGAAGACATGGTAAAAGTAAAATTATTTAATTTAATGTTAAATCTAAATGATAAGGTTAAAATAGGAACCTAAACTTGTCTAAATTATATTGGATGAGAGGATTTCGACCAATCCCCACCTTAGCTTCGAAATATATCAATTTGGAGCTATTTAAAACCGAACATGACTTTATAATAAAATAATATTTTTAGTTTTTCCAAAGGAGAACCTCTCCTCCCTTATAAAAGGGCACCCCCTCCCCCTCTTCCTCACACCACTTTGAGCCTTAAAACTCGGCAAAACCCTGCCACTTTCTCCTCTCCACTTCCCTATAAACATCCTAGAGGTCTTGTTCATCTTCAAAGACCAAGTTTAGTGCCCTAAAAGGAGGTCTCAAAGAAGCACTTCAAAGAAGAGGTAATGTCCATTACCGATTCTTTCATCTTTATTTCTTCTTCCACTTATTCTTCTTTAGTTGTTTCATTATGAAGTATTAAAATAAGTATCACTCATATAATGATATGTTATTATAAGTATGAAACAACCCTATTTCACCATCTATCCATCCTACGGAAAACGAAATCACCGCGCGTGCGTACGTACAAAATACCGTCTCCACGCCGTGGTGTAATCTATTTTCCACCACCACCTTACTTGGATGGGTATAATGGTGTAAATAATGACTATATACGACTATTATAAAGTGATATTGATTCTAAAATAGTATAAATATACTCCAATACAATTCCACGATCATTGGAACGATATCATCGCTCGTGCGTACGTACGGAATACCGTCTCCACAATGTGATACGACTCATTCTACATGATCTTCATTGAATAATGATTATATTAATGAATTTATTGAATAAATATGGTATATATTACACTAATACCATTCTGGAAATGAGGTATCTATAACCTTAATAGAATTATAAGAATTTATTCGACAAAACACGCATAAGAACAAAAAGTAATAAACACCCGAATAAACAAGTAGTAATGAAATATTACTAATAAGAAGCTAAGAATATGACCATATATGATATCATAAAAATATGTAAGATTCTGTAATAAGTCAATAACATTATTTAAATCATTATACAGGAGGTTCGGACACGTACAAAGCATATCAGACCTAAGGAAAGGTAAATATCACAATCTCATTTTTATCCGAGATTGTTTATTCTTCGGTATTTACTAGGGTGTATTTTATCATCCACATCCATGTTTCCTCAATATGTAATATAATTTAAATCCACCTACAATTGTTTCAATCCAATTTTACCCTTCGATGAGTTTTTATTAAAAGATATGAAAGGAATCTTTTGTTGTTTTTCATACGTGGTAATTTTTGACTTTTCCGACAAAAGTACGGGAAGAATGTTTTTTTAACTTATATTGTAACGCCCCGACCCTAGTTACCCAGAGTCGGTGCATTATTACATAACATTGGCATGATCACAAGAAAGATAAAATCTCGAAAGACCGATTGTTTTAGTAGGCTTGGAAACACTAGATATATTCATAAGTTTTACATTACATCATAAAATGAAAAACTACAACAACAACATAATGTCTCCAAAATTCACACTCATATCCCCACATAATATCCCTGCAGGTCATTCATAATTTACTTCTTCACTTCCTGGGAAAAATAAATCATAGAAAAGGGGTGAGCTCAAATGCCCAGTAAGGATAACAATATAGTGGAACATTCAAAAATAAGCATAAACATTTAAGGAAATGAATTACTAAAACAAAAGCCTTTTAAACTTGAACTTCAACATAGTATGGCAAAAGTAAAATGAAATAATGCCATTTACTTGTTCACATGGATATTCTACTAATCGAATAATCACATGCAATATCAATGACCACTTTCATAATGTTGGAATGCATAATGCTGAACATTAATTTCTCTGTCAAGGCCTTTTCCCAAGACCTTAGGGCTAACTGTAACCGGAACCCAACCCAGAGTGCCTCTAATAACCAGACACCAACCCGGAGTACCTCTAATAACTGGAGACCAAACCGGAGGGCTTACTTTTACCAGTCCCTAACCTAGAGGGCTTACTTTTACCAGTCCCCAACCTGGAGGGATTACTTTAACCAGTCCCCAACCTGGAACATGCTTGGCTAACACATTCATCTGAATGAAGGGTTGATATATAACATAAACATTTGGATTACAAATAACTTATGAAATGTCAATACTCTAAACAAAAACCATGAGTGTCATAAGAAAAACTTATCCACAGTCAAAAATATCACAAATCCTTCAATAAAATATGGATGTTTTGTATCATAATAAATCAACTTCAAATAATCTTATAATCCATCAAAGGATGTTGACATAGATGAAATAAAGACTATTTTAGAAAAATATCTCTTTCTATTTTGAAATCATTTAAGAGTATTATATTTATGAAATAAAACAATTTTTTTAAAAAATATTCTTATTATCTTGTAAGGGAAGCTTTGATGGTTTTATAACGGCAGAAAATAGCCACACCCGCCGTATAAGTTAAAAAAAACTTTCTTACCTTAATTTTATCAAAAAAGTTAAAAAGTACCTTGTTTGGAAAATGACAGAAAGATTCCTTTATAAACCTCTTATAAAAAGTAAAACAAGGGTATAAATGACTTTAACCCATATTCTAGTAAATAGTAAAAATGTTTTGAAATTCACTTTTAAGAAACATGGATGTGGATGATAAAGAGATCCCAGTATATTATTACGTATAAACAACCTCGGATAATGAAGAGATTGTGAAATAACCCTTACCAATTTGGTAACTTATGAACCATACAACCCATGAAAGAGGTATCATACAATGAATATGTAAATACACATAAATTAGAGTGTATTACACAAAGAATATAATTATGGGCAGTACATACACCACACAAAAGGTGATGGTGACAATATGGCATGAATCTCATGGGAATAAGCAGTGATATGAAAACCCATTACCTTGTACTTTTCCTTGGTTGGCGTAGGTTAACCTCCTCTTCTTCGGGTTCTTCCTTTTGATGTGATCAAAAGGGATCCTTAGGTTGGCTTTCTGATCAAACTAAGGCCTCTAGGTTGTAGTGAGGGATGTTGGGAGAGTATTCTGGCAGAGTTTGGCCGAACCAAAAGGCTTTGATGGTGTGAAGAAATGAGAAGGAGGAGTCCCCTTTTATAAGAGGGGTGAGGGGCACCTTTGGAAAACCTAGAGATATTAGTTTATAATAAATTAATATTTGGTTTCCAAAGGCTCCAAAGTTGACTATTAAAAGGTTAAGGTGGGGATGGGTCGAAAACAACTCAACCAATAGAATTTCGACAGGTTTGTGTACTTATATTAACCTTATCTTTAAGTATTAACTCTAAGTTAATTAGTTTCACTTTTACAATGTCTCTATGTATTTTTATATAATATGGTTAATAAACATACTATATACATCCAAGCGACCCCCAATTGGTCCATTAATGATGAACCTATCATGATATAAGTATCCTGGCTGAGCCTTAGATTTTTAGGAATTTAATATCTATTAATAATATAATATTTGTTTTAAGAACTCTTTTTTGTCAATTTTGAAACTATTCAATAGTTGATTTTTTTGAAACTCATAACAGATTGATTACTTCGAAAAAAGTAAATTAAATCAATCCTAATATATCATAGTATCCTATAAAATTAGTTTAATTCATTAAAAGTTTCATATTATATTTATTTGGGTATTTATAATATCAATTAATTTAATTTTTTACTAGTTTAGTAATTACTGCATCATCATTGTGTCATAAATAAAATAAATTATTTAATGTCTAAAAATTATAAATAAACTTTCATTATGTAGGAAATATTTTTATCTTTCTAATGAATATTTATAATCTAAAATCCAACATATATAACCCTATGTATAATTGTTTTGCTAAAAGATATATGCTTGTGTCATTTTTGTATTCATTTTAACTTAATTAAAATAAAGTGTCCCTATCACCTACAACTGGCACCATGGGGTCCCCAAATCGACCCAAAGATGCCTATGGTCGAACATGTATCAACCAATAAGTCTAGGACACGTTTTAGGGTAATTTAGTATTATTATTATATTATTTTTTAACCCTTATTTACCAGATTTACCCTTAACCATGGTAAATAAAATATTTACCGCAGTAATTATTCAAAATGTCTAAAAATAAAAGTTACCTATTTACACAATTTGAAAATCATGATTCCAAATATGAAATCCATTTTTCTAAATTCAAAACACAGAAGTGGCAGAAATTAATTTAAAATTAATTCCCGCTGTCAAAACAAAAAGCGTGTTTTTAAGAGATAATAACTATCAAAAGATTGACACTTGTTTATGTTCGGTTTAATTGTAAACTTATGTCCAATGGACAACATTATATTAAATGGTAAAAATATATTCTAAATATACTTTAAAACCACTCAAATTCATAATTTATCACTATTAATTATTTTGATTAAAAAAGTTGTTTTTAATTAAAATTCAGTAATTTTCATTATTCATCAAAATATGAAAGTTATCCGAAAAGTACCAAAATTTCACCTTAGGCTAAATTCGATATTCTGAATCCAAAATTGAAGTCCATTTTAGAATATAAAATATATATAATTTTGAAAATTAGGTGTTACTATTCATAATGTCTAGTTTGATCGGTTGTGGTGTGTGTTAAAACTCGAAGTTGCGTACAACACACGCTACTGTATTATTCAAAGGAAAGCGTACCGTGGAAGCTTGGGATGTTTCATTTTAAATTTTTTGATGTCCCCATTTAGTCAAAAAGTTTAAAATATTGTATTTAAAAAGGGCTCACTATTAAAAGTCGATAAAAGTGCAATACTGAAAATGAATTTGTTCTTGCATTATATCTAAGAAACTCATAATATGGATTCTAAAATTATAAGGATTATATAAAGTTTAAAATTTAGATAATACTATTCATAACCTCTTTTGAATGGGTTTTTTTTGTAAGTCATGGTGTGATTGAACTCAGTGTTGCGTGTAGTGAAAGTTATTGAATTATTTTGAAGAAATAACACTCTATGAAATCTTGGGGTGTTACATTCTCCCCTCCTTCAATAAATTACGTCCTCGCAATTTGAAATTGTTCTTTGAAAATAAATGGTTGAAAATAGAAAATATATTTGTGGGAAAACCCTCATCGGAAATTGGGTTACTAAAATTTAGTCTTAATATGAGGAAAAGAGAAATGAAAGGGTCACCACCAAATTATGATCTCGATTAGGAGAACATTGGTGGCAATTAGAGACATATAATTGGAGGAAAAATGTAAATATTTATAGGTAGTGATTGAGGTCATCAATCACAAACAAGTATAAAATTGAGGTCCTTAAACTCATCAATTTATGATGATTTGAAATACCATCGGTTCAACAACACATAGGGTATTGGGATAACACATTTTTGACATTTCATAATATCTTAGTTGAAATCCCACATCGAAAAATGAATTAATGAGGCCTCTATTTAAAACAAAGAGTGGAAAGTATGAAGATTACCGAAAATAACACATACTAGGGTTCCATGTAGGAAAATATGGATATGGAGGAGAAATCTAACCATCAATTATCTGATGGAGAGTGGTAGAGAACATGGCTATGAAAAGGCCAAAAATCCCTAAGCCATAAATTAGTGATGATTTAAGGTACCATCTAGGACAACATTTTTGTTCTAAGTTCCTTTTATTAATTTTGAGGAATTTATTTATGGGATTGGCTAAGATCATAAGGACATATACTTACTTTATAATTAGAGTTTTATCCATTAATAAATTCCTACCACAAACTCATCTTTCACTCTAAAAGATAATAAAATGTAATTTTTTTTCTATTTATACTATTCGTACAGGGTTCCAAAATAAATGAATTTATAATGCATCTACCAGATCTTTTAAAAAAACTACATTATTTAATCCAGGACATATCGTGGGCCAGTGGTAGGTGTTACACCCATGTCGCCCTTCGGTTGCGGGTTCAAGTCTCGCAGCCTTGCCGGACGCGACGGGTTGCCGCCCGACCTCTGGGTTGTCCTTTTATGGCAATCCAAAATAATCCAAACTAGAACTATCCAAAATACTTCTATCCAAAATCACAGTCCAACATTTATAAGGAAGGTAAACATAATGTAGATCCTTTTTACCCCGTAATAGCATATGAATAACTTCATCATGTATTCTTTTAATACACTGAAACATCCTGAATTACCATATTTTTTATTGATTACATTCATGCTCCCTTATTCCATATTGAATGCTGGATATACTTCATCAATGAAAAAAAAATTTAAACCCCAACAATGATGTAATATACAAATCATTAATCAGTTCCAAGGTAGTCAAGAATATCCAATATAATTTTTCCAAAATAATCATGTATTATTCGAAAATCACTACCTCGGTATCAGAACTATATTATGGTTTATCATTCTCTCAACCATATATTTTCCAAAAATTTATCCTGCGATTGAGTCACTTTTCTTTGTTCCACACAATCTCAAGTCCTTAATGAAATAGTACTGTAGTACAATCCTTATATACTCCATAATCATTATAACAAGTACATTGTTGATACAACACTCAATTGACATAATCAACATAAGAACTCTAATCATTCCTCTTCATCTGTGGTAGTATCATAACTTGATTATTATCCAATGGCATCATTTGCGGCATAGTCTGATGACTGGGACATAGGTTCGCGTAGTGTCCAAAATCCTTGCAAATGAAGCATTGTACATTTGAAAACATTTTCTCACCCTTGCAGTCACGTAATTTGTGCCCTTTTCCTCTACACTTATATAACAAACTCCCATTCCTTTCAAGCAAGTTCCAGGGTGTTTCTTTCCACAGTTACCACATATGGGAAAATTCTTCTTTTCCCTCTTCCCTTTATCCATCTTTCCCTCTTCCATCCTTTTCTTCTCTTGCTTCCCTTCAAATCCATAGGACTCAGTAAACTCTTTACTTATCTTATCAACACATGATATTATTTCTTCATATGATGATAATACATGCGAGACTATTTCTCTTATAAATTCTGGCTTAAGACCATGAAATATGTGGTCCTTCTTTCTCTTTGTATCATGTGCATTGCTGTATTTCTCATTCCATCTACTAGGCGCCATTTCTAAACAATGGCATACACTAGATTAGTTTATGAATCAAAATACATAATCCCATACTTATAAATCACTTAACATAAATTGAACTATTTATGGATATAATCCATAATCATAAAAAATATTTTCTTTGAGGAAGTATATACTCATAAACCCTTCATAATGATTTGTAAAGAAAATGAGAGTTATCCTAAGCATATCCCCCGGGAGTGTCGTAACCAAGAGTGCAGCAAGGCCCGTTGTTGTGCACCAGTTCCCGTTCGAGTCTAGCTCAAAGCGGTGTTTTCGGGTTTTACCCCTAGGTACAGCTGTGCCAGAGCCGCCTCTACCTGCTCGTATCCAGACAGGGATGTATTGCTCGGAAAACTCATAAAATCTCTACAATACCAGAATTATAGGATGTTCTTCTATACTAATCCTCAAAGTTCATCTTAGGTCTACGTGCTCTAATCAGAGTTTATCTAAATCTAGCTTCCAAGGTTTGTACTAAACTTCCTCTGATACCAACTATAACGCCCCGACCCTAGTTACCCAGAGTCGGTGCATTATTACATAACATTGGCATGATCATAAGAAAGATCAAATCTCGAATGACCGATTGGTTTAGTAGCCTTGGAAACACTAGATATATTCATAAGTTTTACATTACATCATAAAATGAAAAACTACTACAACAACATAATGTCTCAAGAATTCACACTCATATCCCCACATAATATCCCTGCAGGTCATTCATAATTTACTTCCTCACTTCCTGGGAAAAATAAAACATAGAAAAGGGGTGAGCTCAAATGCCCAGTAAGGATAACAATATAGTGGAACATTCAAAAATAAGCATAAACATTTAAGGCAATGAATTACTAAAACAAAAGCCTTTTAAACTTGAACTTCAACATAGTATGGAAAAAGTAAAATGAAATAATCCCATTTACTTGTTCACATGGATATTCTACTAATCTAATAATCACATGCAATATCAATAACCACTTTCATAATGTTGGAATGCATAATGCTGAACTTTAATTTCTTTGTCAAGGCCTCGTCCCAGACCTTGGGGCTAACTGTAACCGGAACCCAACCCAGAGTGCTCTAATAACCGGACACCAACCCGGAGTGCCTCTAATAACCTGAGACCAAATCGGAGGGCTTACTTTTACCAGTCCCTAACCTGGAGGGCTTACTTTTACCAGTCCCCAACCTGGAGGGCTTACTTTAACCAGTCCCCAACCTGGAACATGCTTGTCTAACAAAATTCATCTGAATGAAAGGTTGAAATATAACATAAACATTCGGATTACAAATAACTTATAAAATGTCAATACTCTTAACAAAAACCATGAGTGACATAAGAATAACTTATCCACAGTCAAAAATATCACAAATCCTTCAATAAAATATTAATGTTTTGTATCATAATAAATCAACTTCAAATAAGCTTATAATCCATCAAAGGATGTTGACATAGATGAAATAAAGACTATTTTAGAAAAATATCTCTTTCTATTTTGAAATCATTTATGAGTATTATATTTATGAAAAAAACAATTTTTTTTAAAAATATTCTTATTATCTTGTAAGGGAAGCTTCGATGGTTTTATAAAGGCAGAAAATAGCCACACCCGCCGTATAAGTTAAAAAAACTATTCTTACCTTAATTTTATCGAAAAGGTTAAAAAGAACCTTGTTTGGAAAACGACAGAAAGATTCCTTTATAAACCTCTTATAAAAAGTAAAACAAGGGTATAAATGACATTAACCCATATTCTAGTAAATAGTAAAAATGTTTTGAAATTCACTTTTAAGAAACATGGATGTGGATGATAAAAAGATCCCAGTAGATTATTACGTATAAACAACCTCGGATAATGAAGAGATTGTGAAATAACCCTTACAAATTTGGTAACTTATGAACCATACAACCCATGAAAGAGTTATCATACAATGAATATGTAAATACACATAAATTAGAGTGTATTACACAAAGAATATAATTATGGGTAGTACATACACCACACAAATGGTGATGGTGACAATATGGCATGAATCTCATGGGAAAAAGGAGTGAGATGAAAACCCCTTACCTTGTACTTTTCCATGGTTGGGGTAGGTTAACCTCCTCTTCTTCGGGTTCTTCCTTTTGATGTGATCAAAAGGGATCCTTTGGTTGGCTTTCTGATCAAACTAAGGCCTCTAGGTTGTAGTGAGGGATGTTGGGAGAGTATTTTGGCAGAGTTTGGCCGAACCAAAAGGCTTTGAAGGTGTGAAGAAATGAGAAGGAGGAGTCCCCTTTTATAAGAGGGGTGAGGGGCACCTTTGGAAAACCTAGAGAAATTAGTTTATAATAAATTAATATTCGGTTTCCAAAGGATCCAAAGTTGACTATTCAAAGGTTAAGGTGGGGATGGGTCGAAAACAACTCAACCAATAGAATTTAGACAGGTTTGGGTACTTATATTAACCTTATCTTTAATTATTAACTCAAAGTTAATTAGTTTCACTTTTACAATGTCTCTTTGTATTCTTATATAATATGGTTAATAAACTTACTATATACATCAATGCGACCCCCAATTGGTCCATTAATGATGAACCTATCATGATATAAGTCTCTTGAACGAACCTTAGATTTTTAGGAATTTAATATCAATTAATAATATAATATTTGTTTTAAGAACTCTTTTATGTCAATTTTGACACTATTCAATAGTTGATTTTTTTGAAACTCATAACAGATTGATTACTTCGAAAAACATAAATTAAATCAATCCTAATATATCATAGTATCCTAGAAAATTAGTTTAATTCATTAAAAGTTTGATATTATATTTATTTGGGTATTTATAATATCAATTAATTTAATTTTTTACTATTTTAGTAATTACTGCATCATCATTGTGTCATAAATAAAATAAATTATTTAATGTCTAAAAATTATAAATAAAATTTCATTATGTAGAAATTTTTTTTATCTTTCGAATGAATATTTATAATCTAATATCCAACATATATTACCCTATGTAAATATTGTTTTTCTAAAAGATATATGCTTGTGTCATTTTTGTATTCATTTTAACTTAATTAAAATAAAGTGTCCCTATCACCTACAAGTGGCACCATGGGGTCCCCAAATCGACCCAAATATGCCTATGGTCGAACATGTATCAACTAATAAGTCTAGGACACGTTTTAGGGTAATTTATTATTATTATAATATTATTTTTTAACCCTTATTTACCAGATTTACCCTTAACCATGGTAAATAAAATATTTACCGCAGTAATTATTCAAAATGTCTAAAAATAAAAGTTACCTATTTACACAATTTGAACATCCTGATTCCAAATATGAAATCCATTTTTCTAAATTCAAAACACAGAAGTGGCAGAAATTAATTTAAAATTAATTCCCGCTGTCAAAACAAAAAGCGTGTTTTTAAGAGATAATAACTATCAAAAGATTGACACTTGTTTAGGTTTGGTTTAATTGTAAAATTATGTCCAATGAACAACATTATATTAAATGGTAAAAATATATTCTAAATATACTTTAAAACCACTCAAATTCATAATTTATCACTATTAATTATTTTGATTAAAAAAGTTGTTTTTAATTAAAATTTAGTAATTTTCACTATTCATCAAAATATGAAATTTATCCAAAAAGTACCAAAATTTCACCTTAGGCTAAATTCGATATTCTGAATCCAAAATTGAAGTCCATTTTAAAATATAAAATATATATAATTTTGAAAAGTAGGTATTACTATTTATAATGGCTAGTTTGATCGGTTGTGGTGTGTGTTAAAACTCGAAGTTGCGTACAACACACTCTACTGTATTATTCAAAGGAAAGCGTACCGTGGAAGTTTTATATGTTTCATTTTAAATTTTTTGATGTCCCCATTTAGTCAAAAAGTTTAAAATATTGTATTTAAAAAGGGCTCACTATTAAAAGTTGATAAAAGTGCAATACTAAAAATGAATTTGTTCTTTCATTATATCTAAGAAACTCATAATATGGATTTTAAAATTATAAGGATTATATAAAGTTTAAAATTTATATAATACTATTCATAACCTCTTTTTAATGGCTTTTTTTTGTAAGTCATGGTGTGATTGAACTCGGTGTTGCGTGTAGTGCAAGGTATTGAATTATTTTGAAGAAATAACACTCTATGAAATCTTGGGGTGTTACATATATGGAATGAATGGATTTTCAAAAAAAAATTTCCAAGAATATTCCTTTAAATGTTTTCAAGTTTATTTTTAATCAACTTCTTTTAGTTTAAAACTGTATGACATGTTAAGAAAGGAAATAAAATTTGAAGTAGAAAGGATATTTTACTCAAGAATGGAGTTCAAGTGTTCTATCAAAATTATTTTCCATCTAAGATAATAAAGGGTTTTTTTCTATACATATTATTACATGGATTTGATTATGTTTTGATGGAAATATTTTTTTATGAATTCTTTTATCTTATATGAATTGTTTTATGATGTCACGATGTTTAAAGATTCCCATTTTTATTACATGGGTTTTGCTATGATGTATGGTTTATGATTTTGTGGCACACATAAGAATGGTATCATTATGAGATGGGTGGGACCTATATCGACCTCCAATTCATTGGGTAATGATTTTATATCTCATGATATAGACATGGCTGGAACGGCAGGTTAAACCGGTTCAGTGAAACAAGACTGAAACGAGGAGTGAAATCGGTTCAGAAATGGACTTTTTCTACTAAGATAGTCTTGGCAATGAGTCTTGACTAATAAGAAATGATTCTCTATGATTATGTGTGTATTCCACAAAGTTCCTTGTTTTATGTTATGATTATTGGGATTACATTTCAATTCTATGATTTATACCATGGAATGAAATTATGATTTCTTTTGCAGGTTAAGATTTCCAAAATTTGATGTTCATGATGTGACTGATTTTTCTTTTGTTTACACTTACTGAGCATTTGATCTCACCCTTTTGTATGTTTTATTTCCCTAGGTCAGGAAGAAGGTTATTAAGTAGGATATTCCTAAAAGGGACTCTAGATATGATGAAATAGTGGGAGGAAAAGTAGATGCTTTATGAACCAGTTGTTTATGTTTCCCAGTTTATAAAGACTCTATACCTATACGGTCCATTATTGGTTTTGTTATATGTTGTAATAAGTGTGCTTCAATTTTGAAGTAATAACAATGTATATAAAGTATGTGTTTCTATAGTTGGTATCAGAGGAAAGGTATAGTCAACCTTTGGAAACTAGGATGTGAAAGCCCTAGTAAGAATCCTAAGGATAAGTCTAAGCATAGAACACAATCTTAGTGTTTTAGAAATTTCCATGAATTACCTAGGATAAGACCATAAGTGTGAAATTTTATTCTTGATTATGTGGTTTTCCTATTATAATTAGTGTTTCTCACACTATTCTTCTTGGTTTTAGTAAATGGCTGGAACCCGAAAGAACCGTGTTAATGAGGAATGCGACGGTCAATGCAATGATTGTCCCCCTGAGCAACAAAACATTATGGGAGATGGAATGCAAAATCTTGTAGCCATGCTCACACAATATTCTCAAGCTATGAATCATGCAGTACTTCCAAACGAGAAAAGGAAGGAGCAACATTATGTTGAATCCATCATGGGGCACCGTCCACCTTCATTCTACGGGTATACTGATCCATTAGTTGGTGAACAATGGATTAGTACTATTGAAAAGATATTTTCAGTTCTTCAATGTTCTGAACATGATAAAGTCATCTTAACAGTGTATCGTTTGGAAGGTGATTCTGATCAATGGTGGAATCTTATCAAGAATACGAGGCAAAGAGATGAAATTGAGTCCATGGAATGGGACGAGTTCAAGAACTTATTTTTCAATAAGTACTTCCCTCGTATTCTACGAACAAATATGGAGAAAGAGTTTCTTGAACTGAAGCAAAAGGATGATGAATCTGTTGGTACCTATGAATCAAATTTTACAAGACTTGCAAGGTACGCTTCTGGTTTTATTATCTAACCTGAGAGTAAAATCGATCGATTATTTAGTGGCTTAAAACCAAGTCTTCGAAGGGTGTTATCCATAAGGGACTTAAATAGCTACGAGGAAATCGTTCGATGTGCTTGCAAAGTTGAGATGGATATTGGAGTAACCCACCAGTCATATGGGTTTGATAAGAAGAGGAAAATGGAATCAAAGGGAAAATCTAAAGAGCACACTGAAAAGAATATTAGCTTTCCCTTATGCTCAAAGTGTGGAAAGAAACATAATGGGAATTGTCTTAAAGGGACAAGTAAACGTTTCAAATGTGGAAAGGAATGTCATAGGGCATTTGAGTGCCGCAATGATGGGAAGAAGATGTCTAATGATGCAATCAAAGGAAGGGATACACAGAATGAACCTACTACACTTCAATGTTTTAAGTGCAAGGATATGGGGCATTATGCCAATCAATGCCCAAATCCAAGGGTTAATGATGATGGTCGACGTCAACAAACTCTTAAGGATAAAGACAAAGGAATATCACATGCAATTTCTACCAGTGATGTGGAGTACAATAACGATGTGGTGAAAGGTACCCTTACCATACACTCTAAAGTAGAAAATGTTTTATTTGATTCTGGATCCACCCACTCCTTTATTTATGAAGAATTTTCTAAGGGTATCACCGTATTACCTCAACAATTAGATGTTGAGTTAGCTGTGACAACCCCTAATGGCACAACAGATGCATCAAAAGATTATAATTCTTCTCCAATTGAAGTTTGTGGGAAAGTTCTTCTTTCAAATATTGTGATCCTTCCTATAGTGGAATTTTATGTGATTCTTGGCATGTATTGGCTTTCTCTACATGGAGCTCATATCAATTTCCAAAGAAGGGAAGTCACATTTCATATTCCAGATCAATCTATGATCCTCTATCGATGTAAGGATGAACATGAACTTCCAGTGGAAATTTATTCCATCTTATGGGCCTTGATTCCACTAAATGAAGGTTATTTATCTCAAATGGTTGGTGAGAAACTCACGATTAAGAATATGGCCATTGTACGAGATTTTTATGATGTCTTTCCGGAGGAATTACCGAGTCTTCCACCAAATCATGAAGTTGAGTTTTCAATAGAACTCGTACCGGGTGCTTTGCCTATTTCAGAGACTCCTTATAGAATGGTCCCAATTGAGTTGCATGAATTGAAGAAGCAACTCCAGGAAAATCATGATAAGGGGTTCATACGCCCTAGTGCGTCACCTTGGGGAGCACCTGTTCTGTTTGTTAAGAAGAAATATGGGTCAATGAGACTCTGAATTGATTATCGAGAACTTAACCAGATCACTATCAAGAATAAATATCCTCTCCCACACATTGATGACCTATTTGACCAACTACGCGGAGCTCAATACTTTTCCAAGATTGATCTTCGTTCAGGGTATCATCAATTAAGGGTCAAAAGGGAGGATATACCAAAGACGGATTTCCGTAAAAGGTATGGACACTATGAATTTATAGTGATGCCATTTGGTCTTACTAATGCCCCTGCTATCTTCATGGATCTCATGAATAGAGTCTTTAGAGACTATCTTGATCAGTTTGTGGCAGTCTTTATAGACGATATTCTTGTCTATTCAAAGAGCAAGGAAGAACATGAAGATCACTTGAGAATTATATTGAAGACCCTGAGAAAGGAGAATCTTTATTCCAAATTTACCAAGTGTGAATTTTGGCTTCAAAAAGTTACAGTTTTGGGTCACATAATCTCAAAAGAGGGAATATATGTGGATCCAGCAAAAACTGAAGTTATCGAAAGATGGTCGAGACCAACAACAGTAAATGAGATCCGAAGTTTTCTTGGTTTGGCTGGATATTATCGACGTTTTGTGAAAGATTTTTCACGATTATCTAATACACTCACCATGTTGACTCGGAAAGGAGTTAAGTTTGTTTGGACGGAGGAATGTGAAGAGAATTTCAAGGAGTTGAAAAGAAGGTTATCCAGTTCACCTGTGCTCACACTTCCTTGTGGTGGAGAAAGGTTTGTGATCTATATTGATGCATCCAAGAAGGGATTGGGGTGTGTTCTTATGTAAAATGATATGGTGATAGCTTATGCCTCAAGACAATTGAAAATACATGAGCAAAATTACCCAACTCAGGATTTCGAGTTAGCTGCGGTAATCATTGCATTAAAGATTTGGAGGCATTATCTTTATGGAGAAAGGTGTGACATTTATACTGATCATAAAATTATAAAGTATATTTTCACACAAAAGGAGCTGAATATGCGCCAAAGAAGATGGTTGGAGTTGATTAAGGATTACGACTGCTCAATCCATTACCACCATGGGAAAGCAAACAAGGTGGAAGATGCATTATGTCGACAAGACCATGCCAGTTTATCCATGATGAGGATCACAAAAGATCCAAAATTTATCAATTTACAAAGGATGGATCTTGGAATTATAATGAAAGGGGAAAAATTGTATCTTTCTCAAATGAATGTTCAACCATCTATACATTTGAAGATTAAAGAGGCACAGAAAGAAGATGTCGAGTTACAAAAGAAGGTGAGAAATTTTCCTGAATTCAACCTTGATTGTGATGGGATAATAACGTTCAGGAATCGGGTTTGTGTTCCTTCCATCCCCGAATTAAAGAAGGAGCTGCTGGATGAGGCACATAGTTCTTCATTCTCCATTCATCCTGGAAGAAAGAAGATGTATAGGGACCTGAAAGAGTACTTCTGGTGGGATGGCATGAAAAGAGATGTTGCTGAATATGTCAATCGATGCTTGGTTTGTCAGTAAGTTAAAGCTGAGAGACAAAAATCTAAGGGGATGTTACAACCATTACCCATACCCGAATGGAAATGGGAAACCATCACTATAGACTTTGTCACCAGACTTCCTAAAACATCCAAAGGAAATAATGTTATCTGGGTCATAGTTGATCGTCTTACAAAGTCTGCACACTTCATTTCTATTAGAGAGGATTTCTATCTGGATCCGCTTGCGAGGATATATGTAAAGGAATTGGTAAGATTGCATGGAGTACCACTTTCTATTATATTTGATCAGGATCCGAGATTTACCTTGATGTTCTGGAGAAGTCTTCAGCATACTCTGGATACAGAGTTGAGTTTCAGCACTGCTTATCATCCTCAGACAGACGGTCAGTCTGAGAGAACAATTCAAACTCTAGAAGATATGTTGAGAGCTTTATCTATGGATTTCAAAGGTGGTTGGGATCGACACCCACCTTTGGCGGAATTTTCTTATAATAATAGCATTCACTCCAGTATTCAGATGGCTACTTATGAAGCTCTCTATGGAATGAAATGCATGACTCCAACTTGCTGGGATGAAGTTGGGGAAAGAAAGCTATTAGGACCTGATCTTGTTGATGAGATGGCAGAAAAGGTCCGATCTATTCAACAACACATACGAGCAGCTCAGAGTTGACCAAAAAGTTATGCTGACAACCGAAGAAAAGACCTAGAGTTTGAAGTGGGTGATAAAGTTTTCTTACGAATATCTCCTTGGAAGAGGGTCATGAGATTTGGAAAGAAGGGGATGTTGAGCCCTAGATATATCGGTCCTTTCGAAATACTGGATCGTGTTGGGAAGGTAGCTTATCGATTGGCGCTTCCACCAAATCTGTCTCAAGTTCACGATGTGTTCCATGTATCTCTCTTGAGAAAGTACATACTCGATCCTTCACATGTACTCAGCTCAGAAGTTGTACCGCTGGAACAAGATCTTTCTTATGATGAACAGCCCATAGAGATTTTGGATCATAGCGAAAAAGTCCTACGAAACAAGACCACTCGATTGGTGAATGTTTTATGGAAGAACCACCAATTAGAAGAAGCTACATGGGATCTTGAGGATATGACGAGGGAGAGGTATCATCATCTGTTTGTTACAAAGGGACGAATTTCGAGGGCGAAATTCATTTTAAGGGGGGTAGAATGTAACACCCGAGACTTTTATGAGAAATATTTTTGTTTTTATAAATCATAAAATGAATCTTTCACTACACACAAAACTAGCTTGGATTTATTTACACGTAATCGCGACCTTCCTTGATAGCTTGCGTCGTACATAATACCGAGATTCACAAAACAATGATATGCTATTAAAATATTATTAAAACTAGCCGTTAGGAATAGTAATAACCACTTTTTGAAATTTTATAATTTTTATTATTCAAAATGGACTTCATTTTTGGATTCAGAATATCGAAATTAGCCTAGGGTAAAATTTTGGTATTTTTCTAAAAACATTCAATTTTTGATGAATAGTGAAACCACTAAGTGGTAGTTAAAAAACTGAATTTTTCATAAAACTTAATTTTACCGCTTCTGTGAGTGGAATTTCAAAAATCCAAGAGACATGGTAGATGTCAGTAAGAAAAATGTGGTTCAATGAGAAGAAAATAATTTTTTGTGAATAGTAACTTTTTACTTTTATTTACCACGGTTAAAAGTAAATAGGGTAATTAAGGGTAAAAATGATATTATTATTACCCTAACACATGTCCTAATTCTATTGGATAAGTGTAATTCGACCAAAAACAACCTTAGGAATACAATATTACCATTTAGGCCCACTTGGATTAGAATAGGACATTTATTATTAATTTATTTAAAGAAGGCTTAAAATAGTTCAAATCAATGTTTAATACGAAAATCATTTTTAATATAGGGTTATACATAAGATAAATTCAACTATAAATATTAATTAGAAAGATAAAAAAGATTTCCTACATAATGATATTTAATTTTTAATTTTTAGACTTTAAATAAGTTAATATTTTTATGACACAATGATGATGTAGTAATTATATTATTAATGAAATATTGACATAATTGATATTATAAATACCCAAATAAATCTAATTTGAGACTTTTTATGAATTACAATAATTTTATAAGTTAATATGACATGTTATTATTGATTTAATTAACTTTTTTTGAACTAATCATTCTGTTATGAGTTTCACAAAAATCAATTACTAAATATTGTCAAAATTGACATAAAATAGTTTTTTAAAAAAATATTATATTATTAGTTATTATTTTATTCCTAAAAATCTAAGGTTCGGCAAAATGACTTAGCTAAGGTTATATATATTAATAATAAACAACTTGGGGTTCTTTTGGCTGCTTATATTAAGTTTATTAACCTTATAGTATAAGAACACAAGAAGACATGGTAAAAGTAAAATTATTTAACTTAATGTTAAATCTAAATGATATGGTTACAATAGGAACCTAAACTTGTCTAAATTTTATTGGATGAGATTATTTAGACCCATACCCAATTTAGCTTAGAAATATATCAATTTGGAGCTATTTAAAACCGAACTTGACTTTATAATAAAATAATATTTTTAGTTTTTCCAAAGGAGCCCCTCTCCTCCCTTATAAAAGGGAACCTCCTCCCCCTCTTCCTCACACCACTTTGAGTCTTCAAGATCGGCCAAACCCTGTTAATTTCTCCTCTCCACTTCCCTAGAAACATCCTAGAGGTCCTGGTCTTCTTCAAACACCAATTTTAGTGCCCTAAAAGGAGGTCTCAAAGAAGCACTTCAAAGAAGAGATATTGTCCATTACCGATTCTTTCATCTTTATTTCTTCTTCCACTTCTTCTTCTTTAGTTGTATCATTATGAAGTAATAAAATCAGTATCACTCATATACTTATATGTTATTATTGGTATGAAACAACCCTATTTCACCATCTATCCATCCTATGGAAAATGAAATCACTGCGCGTGCGTACGTACGGAATACCGTCTCCACGCCGTGGTGTAATCTATTTTCCACCACCACCATACTTGGATGGGTATAATGGTGTAATTAATGACTATATATGACTATTATAAAGTGATATTGATTATTAAATAGTATACATATACTCCAATACAATTCCACGATCATGGGAACGATATCATCGCTTGTGCGTACGTACGGAATATCGTATCCACTATGTGATGCGACTCGTTCTACATGATCTTCATTGCATAATGATTATATAAATGAATTGAGTGAATAAATATGATATATATTACACTAATACCATTCTGGAAATGAGTTATCTATAACCTAAAAATAATTATAAGAATTTATTCGACAAAACACGCATAAGAACAAAAAGTAATAAACACCAGAATAAACAAGTACTAATGAAATATTAATATTAAGAAGCTAAGAATATGACCATATATGATATGATAAAAATATTTATGATTATAGAATAAGTCAATAAAATTATTTAAATCATTATACAGGAGGTTCGGACATGTACAAAACATATCAGACCAATGGTAAGGGAAATATCACAATCTCATTTTTATCCGAGATTGTTTATACATTGGTATTTACTGGGGTGTATTTTATCATCCACATCCATGTTTCCTCAATATGTAATATTATTTCCATCCATCTACAATTGTTTCAATCCAATTTTACCCTTCGGTGAGTTTTTAGTAAATGATATGAAAGGAATCTTTTGTCGTTTTTCGTACGAGGTACTTTTTGACTTTTCCGAAAAAAGTATGAGAAGAATTTTTTTAACTTATACGACATGAATGGATTTTTAAAACAAAATTTCCTAGAATATTCCTTTACAAGTTTTAAAGTTTATTTTTAATCAACTTCTTTTAGTTTAAAATTGTATGTCATGATAAGAAAGGAAAAATGTTTTTGAAGTATAAAGGATATTTTCCTCAAGAATGGAGTTCAAGTGTTTTATCAAAATTATTTTCCATCTAAGATAATAAAGGGTTATGTTTCTATCCCTATTATTACATTTATTTGATTATGTTGTGATGGAAATATTTTTTTATGAATTGTTTTATCTTATATGAATTGTTTTATGATGTCACGATGTTTAAATATTCCCATTTTTATTACATGGGTTATGGTATGATGTATGGTTTATGATTTTGTGGAACACATAAGAATGGTATCATTATGATATAGGTGGGACCTATATCTCCCTACAATGCATTGGGTAAAGATTTTATATCTCATGAGATAGACATCGCTGGAACGGCTGGTTAAACCGGTTCAGTGAAACATGACTGAAACGAGGAGTGAACTCTGTTCAGAAATGGACTTTGTCCACTAAGATAGTCTTGGAAATGAGTCTTGACTAATAAGAAATGATTCTCTATGATTATGTGTGTATCCCACAAAGTTCCATGTTTTATGTTGTGATTATTGGGATTACATTTCACTTCTATGATTTATCCCATGGTATGAAATTATGATTTCTTTTGCAGGTTAATATTTCCAAAATGTTATGTTCATGATGTGATTTATTTTTCTTTTGTTTACACTTACTGAGAATTTGAGCTCACCCTTTTGTATGTTTTATTTCCCCAGGTCAGGAAGAAGGTTATTAAGTAGGTTATGTCAAAAAGGGACTCTAGATATGAGGAAATAAGTGGGAGTCAAAGTAGATGCTTTATGAAATAGTTTTTTATGTTTCCCAGTTTATAAAGAATCTATACCTATATGGTCCTTTCTTGGTTTTGTTATATGTTGTAATAAGTGTGCTTCAATTTTGAAGTAATAACAATGTATGTAAAGTATGGGTCACTGCAGTTGGTATCAGAGGAAAGGTATAGTCAACCTTTGGAAACTAGGATGTGAAAGCCTTAGTAAGAATCCTAAGGATAAGTCTAAGTATATAACACAATCTTAGTGTTTTAGAAATGGCCATGAATTACCTAGGATAAGACCTTAAGTGTGAAATTTTATTCTTGATTATGTGGTTTTCCTATTATAATTAGTGTTGCTCACTGTATTCTTCTTGGTTTTAGTCAATGGTTGGAACTCGAAGGAACCGTGTTAATGTGGAATGCGACGGGCAATGCAATGATTGTATCCTGAGAAACCAAATGTTATGGGAGCTGGAATGCAAAATATCGTAGCCATGCTCACACAACATTATCAAGATATGGATCATGAAGGACTTCCAAATGAGAAAAGTAAGGAGCAACATTCTATTGAATCCTTCATGAGGCTGCGTCCACCTTCATTAAGCGGGTCTACTGATCCATTAGTTGCTGAACAATGGATTTGTAATACTGAAAATATATTTTCAGTTCTTCAATGTCTTGAACATGATAAAGTCATCTTAGCAGTGTATTGTTTGGAAGGTGATGCTGATCAATGGTGGAATCTTATCAAGAATACGAGGCAAAGAGATGAAATTGAGTCCATGGAATGGGACGAGTTCAAGAACTTATTTTTCAATAAGTACTTCCCTCGTATTCTATGAACAAAGATGGAGAAATAGTTTCTTGAACTGAAGCAAAAGGATGATGAATCTGTTGGTACCTATGAAACAAATTTTACAAGACTTGCAAGGTACGCTTCTGGTTTTATTATCCAACCTGAGAGTAAAATTGATCGATTCTTTAGTGGCTTAAAACCAAGTCTTCGAAGGGCGTTAGCCATAAGGGACTTCAATAGCTACGAGGAAATCGTTCGATGTGCTCGCAAAGTTGAGATGGAGATTGGAGTAACCCATCAGTCATATGGGTTTGATAAGAAGAGGAAAACGGAATCCAAGGGAAAATCTAAAGAGCACACAGAAAAGAAGATTAGCTTTCCCTTATTCTCAAAGTGTGGAAAGAAACATAAAGGGAGTTTTCTTAAAGGGACAAGTAAATGTTTCAAATGTGGAAAGGAATGTCATAGGGAATTTGAGTATCGCAATGATGGGAAGAAGATGTCTAATGATGCAAACAAAGGAAGGGATACATAGAATGAACCTACTGCAATTCAATGTTTCAAGTGAAAGGAGATGGGGCATTATGCCAATCAATACCCAAATCCAAGGGTTGATGATGATGGTCGTCGTCAACAAACTCTTAAGGATAAAGAGAAAGGAAAGTCACATGAAATTTCTATCAGCAATGTGGAGTACGATAACGATGTGGTGAAAGGTACACTTACCATCCACTCTAAAGTAGAAAATGTTTTATTTGATTCTAGATCCACCCACTCCTTTCTTTCTGAAGAATTTTCTAAGGGTATCACCGTATTACCTCAACAATTAGATGTTGAGTTAGCTATGACAACCCCTAATGGCACAATAGTCGCATCAAAAGTTTATAATTCTTCTCCAATTGAAGTTTGTGGGAAAGTGCTTCCTACAAATATTGTGATCCTTCCTATAGTGGAATTTGATGTGATTCTTGGTATGGATTGGCTTTCTCTACATTGAATTCATATCAATTGCCAAAGAAGGGAAGTAACATTTCATATTCCAGATCAATCTATGATCGTCTATCGATGCAAGGATGAACATAAACTTCCAGTAGAAATTTCTTCCATCTTATGGGTCTTGATTCCACTAAATAAAGGTTATTTATCTCAAATGGTTGGTGAGAAACTCACGATTATGAATATGTCCATTGTACGGGATTTTGATGATGTCTTTCCGGAGGAATTACCGAGTCTTACACCAAATCGTGAATTTTAGTTTTCAATATAACTCGTACCGGGTGCTTTGCCTATTTCAAAGACACCTTATAGAATTGCCCTAATTGAGTTGTAGGAATTGAAGAAGCAACTCCATTAAAATTTTGATAAGGGGTTCATATGCCCTAGTGCGTCACCTTGGGGAGCACCTGTTCTGTTTGTTAGGAAGAAATATGGATCAATGAGACTCTTCATTGATTATCGAGAACATAACAAGATCACTATCAAGAAAAAATATCCTCTCCCGTGCATTGATTACCTATTTGACCAACTACGCGGAGCTCAATACATTTCCAAGATTGATCTTCGTTCAGGGTATCATCAATTAAGGGTCAAAAGGGAGGATATACCAAATACGGCTTTCTGTACAAGGTATGGACACTATGAATTTATAGTGATGCCATTTGGTCTTACTAATGCCCCTGCTATCTTCAGGGATCTCATGAATAGAGTCTTTAGAGACTATCTCGATCAGTTTGTGGTAGTCTTTATAGACGATATTCATGTCTATTCAAAGAGAAAGGAAGAACATGAAGATCACTTGAGAATTATATTGAAGACCCTGAGAAAGGAGAATATTTATGGAAAATTTACCAAGTGTGAATTTTGGCTTCAAAAAGTTTCATTTCTGGGTCACATAATTTCAAAAGAGGGGATATCTGTGGATCCAGCAAAAACTGAAGTTATCGAAAGATGGTCGAGACCAACAACAGTAACTGAGATCCGAAGTTTTCTTGGTTTGGCTGGATATTATCGATGTTTTGTGAAAGATTTTTCAGGATTATCTAATCCACTCACCAAGTTGACTCGGAAAGGAGTTAAGTTTGTTTGGACGGAGGAATGTGAAGAGAATTTCAAGGAGTTGAAAAGAAGGTTATCCAATGCACCTGTGCTCACACTTCCTTGTAGTGGAGAAAGGGTTGTGATCTACAGTGATGCATCCAAGAAGGGATTGGGGTGTTTTCTTATGCAAAATGATATGGTGAGAGCTTATGCCTCACGACAATTGAAAATACATGAGCAAAATTACCCAACTCATGATTTGGAGTTAGCTGCAGGAATCTTTTCATTAAATATTTGGAGGCATTATCTTTATAAAGAAAGGTGTGACATTTATACTGATCGTAAAATTTTAATGTATATTTTCACACAAAAGGAGCTGAATATGCGCCAAAGAAGATGGTTGGAGCTGATTAAGGATTATCACTGCTCAATCCATTACGACCCTAGGAAAGAAAACAAGGTGGAAGATGTATTAAGTCGACAAGATCATGCCAGTTTATCCATGATGAGGATCAAAAAATATCCAATATTTATGGATTTACAAAGGATGGATCTTGGAATTATAATGAAAGGGAAAAAATTGTATCTTTCTCAAATGAATGTTCAACCATCTATACATTTGATGATTAAAGAGGCACAGAAAGAAGATGTCGAGTTACAAAAGAAGGTGAGAAATGTTCCTGAATTCAACCTTGATTGTGATGGGATAATAAAGTTCAGGAATCGGGTTTGTGTTCCTCTCATCCCCGAATTAAAGAAGGAGCTACTGGATGAGGCATGTAGTTCTTCATTCTCCATTCATCCTGGAAGCAAGAAGATGTATAGGGACCTGAAAGAGTACTTCTGGTGGGATGGCATGAAAAGAGATGTTGTTGAATATGTCTCTCGATGCTTGGTCTGTCAGCAAGTTAAAGCTGAGAGACAGAAGTCTAAGGGAATGTTACAACCATTACCCATACCCGAATGGAAATGGGAAAACATCACTATGGACTTTGTCACCAGACTTCCTAAAACATCCAAAGGCAATAATTCTATCTGGGTCATAGGTGATCTTCTTACAAAGTCTTCACACTTCATTGCTATTAGAGAGGATTTCTCTCTGGATCCGCTTGCCAAGATATATGTAAAGGGAGTGGTAAGATTGCATGGAGTACCACTTTCTATTTTATTTGATCGGGATCCGAGATTTACCTTGATGTTCTGGCGAAGTCTTCAGCATACTCTGGATACAGAGTTGAGTTTCAGCACTACTTATCATCCTCAGACAGATGGTCAGTCTGAGAGAACAATTCAAACTCTAAAAGATATGTTGAGAGCTTGCTCTATGGATTTCAAAGGTGGTTGGGATCAACACCTACCTTTGGCGGAATTTTCTTATAATAATAGCTTTTAATCTAGTATTCAGATGGCTCCTTATGAAGCTCTCTATGGAAATAAATGCAAGACTCCAACTTGCTGGGATGAAGTTGGGGAAAGAAAGCTATTAGGACCTAATATTGTTGATGAGATGGCAGAAAAGGTCTGATCTATTCAACAACACATAAGAGCAGCTCAGAGTCGACAGAAAAGTTATGCTGACAACCGAAGAAAAGACCTAGAGTTTGATGTGTGTGATAAAGAGTTCTTACGAATATCTCCCTGAAAGAGGGTCATGAGATTTGGAATGAAGGGGAAGTTGAGCCCTAGATATATCGGTCCTTTCGAAATACTGGATCGTGTTGGGAAGGTAGCTTACCGATTGGCGCTTCCACTGAATATCTCTCAAGTTCACGATGTGTTCCATGTATCTCTCCTATGAAAGTACATACCTGATCCTTCACATGTACTCAGCTCAGAATTTGTACTGCTGGAGCAAGATCTTTCTTATGAAGAACATGCCATAGAGATTTTGGATCGTAGCGAAAAAGTCCTACGAAACAAGACCACTCGATTGGTGAACGTTTTATGGAAGAACCACCAATTAGAAGAAGCTACATGGGAGCTTGAGGATATGATGAGCGAGAGGTATCCTCATCTGTTTGTTACAAAGTGACGAATTTCGAGGCTGAAATTCATTTTAAGGGGGGTAGAATGTAACACCTGAGACTTTTATGAGAAATATTTTTGTTTTTATAAATCATAAAAGGAATCTTTCACTACACACAACACTAGTTGGCTTTCTTTACACGCAATCGCGACCTTCCTTGATAGCTTGTGTCGTACGCAATACCGAGTTTCACTAAACAACGATATGCTATTAAAATATTATTAAAACTAGCCATTATGAATAGTAATAACCACTTTTTGAAATTTTATAAATTTTATTTTTCAAAATGGACTTCATTTTTGGATTCAGAATATCGAAATTATCCTAGGGTGAAAATTTGGTATTTTTCTAAACACTTTCAATTTTTGATGAATAGTGAAACCACTAAGTGGTAGTTAAAAAACTGAATTTTTCATAAAACTTAATTTTA
Source organism: Viscum album (assembly GCA_963277665.1). Taxonomy (NCBI): domain Eukaryota; kingdom Viridiplantae; phylum Streptophyta; class Magnoliopsida; order Santalales; family Viscaceae; genus Viscum; species Viscum album. The sequence continues at coordinate 946,664,583 of OY728129.1, forward strand.
CCACTTCTGTGAGTGGAATTTCAAAAATCCTAGGGACACGGTTGTTGTCAGTAAGGAAAATGTGGTTCAATGAGATGAAAATAATTTTTGGTGAATAGTAACGTTTTACTATTATTTACCACGGTTAAAAGTAAATTGGGTAATTAAGGGTAAAAATGATATTATTATTACCTTAACAATGTCCTAATTCTATTGGATAAGTGTAATTCGACCAAAAACAACTTTAGGAATACAATATGACCATTTAGGCCCACTTGGATTAGATTTGGACATTTATTATTAATTTATTTAAAGAAGGGTTTAAATAGGTAAAATCAATGTTTAATAAGAAAATAATTTTTAATATGGGGTTATACATAAGATAAATTCGACTATAAATACTAATTAGAAAGATAAAAATATTTCCTACATAATGATATTTTATTTGTAATTTTTAGACTTTAAATAAGTTAATTTGTTTATGACACAAAGATGAGGTAGTAATTATCTTATTAAGGAAATATTGACATAATTGATGTTATAAATACCCAAATAAATATAATTTAAGACTTTTTATCAATTACAATAATTTTATAGGTTAATATGACATGTTATTATAGATTTAATTAAATTTTTTCCAACTAATCATTCTGTTATGATTTTCACAAAAATTAATTACTAAATAGTGTCAAAATTGACATAAAATAGTTTTTAAAACAAATATTATATTATTAATTATTATTTTATTCCTAAAAATCTAAGGTTCTCCCAAATGACTTATCTAAGGTTATATATATTAATAATAAACAACTTGGGGTTCTTTTGGCTGCTTATATTATGTTTATTAACCTTATAGTATACGAACACAAGAAGACATGGTAAAAGTAAAATTATTTAACTTAATGTTTAATCTAAATGATATGGTTAAAATAGGAACCTAAAATTGTCTAAATTCTATAGGATGAGAGGCTTTCGACCCATACCCACCTTATCTTAGAAAGATTTAAATTTGGAGCTATTTAAAACCGAACTTGACTTTATAATAAAATAATATTTTTAGTTTTTCCAAAGGATCCCCTCTCCTCCCTTATAAAAGGGCACCTCCTCCCCCTCTTCCTCACACCACTTTGTGCCTTCAAGCTCGGCCAAACCCTGCCAATTTCTCCTATTCACTTCCATCGAAACATCCTAGAGGTCTTGGTCTTCTTCAAAGACCAATTTTAGTTCCCTAAAAGGAGGTCTCAAAGAAGCACTTCAAAGAAGAGGTAATGTCCATTACCGATTCATTCATCTTTATTTCTTCTTCCACTTCTTCTTCTTTAGTTGTTTCATTATAAAGTAATAAAATCAGTATCACTCATATACAGATATGTTATTATAGGTATGAAACAAACCTATTTCACCATCTATCGATCCTAAGGAAAACGAAATCATTGTGTGTGCGTACGTACGGAATACCGTCTCCACACCTTGGTGAAATCTATTTTCCACCTCCACCTTACTTGGATGGGTATAATGGTGTAAATAATGACTATATATGACTATTATAAAGTGATATTGATTCTTAAATAGTATACATATACTCCAACAAAATTCCACGATCATGGGAACGATATCATCGCTTGTGCGTATGTACGGAATACCGTCTCCATTATGTGATGCGACTCGTTCTACATGATCTTCATTACATAATGATTATATAAATGAATTGAGTGAATAAATATGATATATATTACAATAATACCATTCTGTAAATGAGTTATCTATAACCTAAAAAGAAGTATAAGAATTTATTCGACAAAACACGCATAAGAACAAAAAGTAATAAACACCAGAATAAACAAGTAGTAATGAAATATAACTAATAAGAAGCTAAGAGTATGACCATTTATGATATCATAAAAATATGTATGATTCTGAAATAAGACAATAACATTATTTAAATCATTATACAGGAGGTTCGGACACGTACAACACATATCGGACCAAAGGTAAGGGAAATATCACAATATCATTTTTATCCGAGATTGTTTATACTTCGGTATTTACTGGGGTGTATTTTATCATCCACATCCATGTTTCCTCAATATGTAATATTATTTCCATCCACCTAAAATTGTTTCATTCCAATTTTACCCTTCGGTGAGTTTTTAGTAAATGATATGAAAGGAATCTTTTGTCATTTTTCGTACGAGGTACTTTTTGACTTTTCCGACAAAAGTATGAGAAGAATGTTTTTTTAACTTATACGGCATGAATGGATTTTTAAAACAAAATTTCCAAGAATATTCCTTTACAAGTTTTCATGTTTATTTTTAATCAACTTCTTTTAGTTTAAAATTGTATGACATGTTAAGAAAGGAAAAATGTTTTTGAAGTAGAAAGGATATTTTCCTCAAGAATGGAGTTCAAGTGTTTTATCAAAATTAGTTTTCATATAAGATAATAAAGGGTTCTGTTTCTATCCCCATTATTACATGTATTTGATTATGTAGTGATGGAAATATTTTTTTTTATGAATTCTTTTATCTTATATGAATTGTTTTATGATGTCACGATGTTTAAAGATTCCCATTTTTATTACATGGGTTATGCTATGATGTATGGTTTATGATTTTGTTGTACACATAATAATGGTATAATTATGATATAGGTGGGACCTATATCTCCCTCCAATGAATTGGGTAATGATTTTATATCTAATGATATGGACATCGCTGGAACGGAAGGTTAAACCGGTTCAGTGAAACAGGACTGAAACGAGTAGTGAACTCGGTTCAGAAATGGACTTTGTCCACTAAGATAGTCTTGGAAATGATTCATGACTAATAAGAAATGATTCTCTATGATTATTTGTGTATGCCACAAAAATCCATGTTTTATGTTGTGATTATTGGGATTACATTTCACTTCTATGATTTATCCCATGGTATGAAATTATGATTTCTTTTGCAGGTTAAGATTTACAAAATGTTATGTTCATGATGTGATTGATTTTTCTTTTGTTTACCCTGACTGATCATTTGAGCTTACCCTTTTGTATGTTTTATTTCCCCAGGTCAGGAATAAGGTTATTAAGTTGGTTATGCCAAAAAGGGACTCTAGATATGAGGAAATAAGTGGGAGGCAAAGTAGATGCTTTATGAACCAGTTGTTTATGTTTCCCAGTTTCGAGATACACTATACCTATACAGTCCTTTCCTGGTTTTGTTATATTTTGTAATAAGTGTTCTTCAATTTTGATGTAATAACAATGTATGTAAATTATGGGTTGCTACAGTTGGTATCAGAGGAAAGGTATAGTCAACATTTGGAAACTAGGATGTGAAAGCCTAAGTAAGAATCCTAAGGATAAGTCTAAGCATAGAACACAATCTTAGTGTTTTAGAAATGGCCATGAATTACCAAGGATAAGAACTTAAGTATGAAATTTTATTCTTGATTATGTGGTTTTCCTATTATAATTAGTGTTGCTCGCACTATTTTCTTGGTTTTAGTCAATGGATGGAACCTGAAGGAACCGTGTTAATGCGGAATGCAACGGGCAATGAAATGATTGTATCCTGAGCAACCAAACGTTATGGGAGATGGAATGAAAAATCTTGTATCCATTCTCACACAACATTTTCAAGCTATGAATCATACAGGAATTCCAAACGAGCAAACGAAGGAGCAACATTCTGTTGAATCCTTCATGAGGCAGCGTCCACCTTCATTCAGCGGGTCTACTGATCCATTATTTTCTGAATAATGGATTAGTACTACTGAAAAGATATTTTCAGTTCTTCAATATTCTGATAATGATAAAGTCATCTTAGGAGTGTATCGTTTCGATAGTGATGCTGATCAATGGTGTAATCTTATCAAGAATACGAGGCAAAGAGATGAAATTGAGTCCATGGAATGGGACGAGTTCAAGAACTTATTTTTCAATAAGTACTTCCCTCATATTCTCTGAACAAAGATGGAGAAAGAGTTTCTTGAACTGAAGCAAAAGGATGATGAATCTGTTGGTACCTTTGAAGCAAATTTTACAAGGCTTTCAAGGTACGCTTCTGGTATTATTATCCAACCTGAGAGTAAAATCGATCAATTCTTTAGTGGCTTAAAACCAAGTCTTCGAAGGGCGTTAGCCATAAGGGACTTCAATAGCTACGAGGAAATCGTTCGATGTGCTCGCAAAGTTGAGATGGAGATTGGAGTAACCCATCAGTCATATGGGTTTGATAAGAAGAGGAAAATGGAATCCAAGGGAAAATCTAAAGAGCACACTGAAAAGAATATGAGCTTTCCCTTATGCTCAAAGTGTGGAAAGAAACATAAAGGGAGTTGTCTTAAAGGGACAAGTAAATGTTTCAAATGTGGAAAGGAAGTTCATTGGGCATTTGAGTGCCGCAATGATGGGAAGCAGATGTCTAATGATGCAAACAAAGGAAGGGATACAAAGAATGAACCTACTACACTTCAATGTTTCAAGTGCAAGGAGATGGGAAATTATGCCAATCAATGCCCAAATTGAAGGGTTGATGATGATGGTCGACGTCAACAAACTCTTAAGGCTAAAGAAAAAGGAAAGTCACATGCAATTTCTATCAGCGATGTGGAGTATGATAACGATGTGGTGAAAGTTACACAAACCATCCACTCTAAAGTAGCAAATGTTTTATTTGATTCTAGATCCACACACTCCTTTATTTCTGAAGAATTTTCTAAGGTATCACCATATTACATCAACAATTATATGTTGAGTTAGCTGTGACAACCCCTACTGGCACAACAGTCGCATCACAAGTTTATAATTCTTCTCTGATTGAAGTTTTTGGGGAAGTGCTTCCTGGAAATCTTGTGATCCTTCTTATAGTGGAATTTTATTTGATTCTTGGCATGGATTGGCTTTCTCTACATGGAGCTCATATCAATTTCTAAATAAGGGAAGTCACATTTCATATTCCAGATCAATCTATGATCGTCTATCGATGCAAGGATGAACATAAACTTCCAGTGTAAATTTCTTCCATGTTATGGGTCTTGATTCCACTAAATGAAGGTTATTTATCTCAAATGGTTGGTGAGAAACTCACGATTAAGAATATGCCCATTGTATGGGATTTTGATGATGTCTTTCCAGATGAATTACCGAGTCTTCCACCAAATCGTTAAGTTGAGTTTTCAATAGAACTCGTACCGGGTGCTTTGCCTATTTCAAAGACACCTTATAGAATGGCCCCAATTGAGTTGCAGGAATTGAAGAATCAACACCAAGAAAATCTTGATAAGGGGTTCATACGCCCTAGTGCGTCACCTTGGGGAGCACCTGTTCTGTTTGTTAAGAAGAAACATGGATCAATGAGTCTCTGCATTGATTATGGAGAACTTAACAAGATCACTATAAAGAACAGATATCCTCTCCCACGCATTAATGACTTATTTGACCAACTACGCGGAGGTCAATACTTTTCCAAGATTGATCTTCATTCAGGGTATCATCAATTAAGGGTCAAAAGGGAGGATATACAAAATACGGATTTCCATAAAAGGTATGGACACTATGAATTTATAGTGATTCCATTTGGTCTTACTAATTCCCCTGCTATCTTCATGGATCTCATGAATATAGTCTTTATAGACTATCTTGACCAGTTTGTGGTAGTCTTTATAGACGATATTCTTGTCTATTCAAAGAGCAAGGAAGAACAGGAAGATCACATGAGAATTATATTGAAGACCATGAGAAAGTAGAATCTTTATGCCAAATTTACCAAGTGTGAATTTTGGCTTAAAAAGGTTTCATTTTTTGGTCACATAATATCAAAAGAGGGGATATCTGTGGATCCAGCAAAAACAGAAGTTATCGAAAGATGGTCAAGACCAAAAACAGTAACTGAGATCCGAAGTTTTATTATTTTGGCTGGATATTATTGACGTTTTGTGAAAGATTTTTCACGATTATCTAATCCACTCACCAGGTTGACTCGGAAAAGAGTTAAGTTTGTTTGGACAGAGGAATGTGAATAGAATTTCAAGGAGTTGAAAAGAAGGTTATCCAGTGCACCTGTGCTCACACTTACTTGTAGTGGAGAAAGGTTTGTGATCTACAACGATGCATCCATGAAGGTATTGGGGGTGTGTTCTTATGAAAAATGATATGGTGATAGCTTATGCCTCACAAAAATTGAAAATACATGAGCAAAATTACCCAACTCATGATTTGGAGTTAGCTGTGGTAATCTTTGCATTAAAGATTTGGAGGCATTATCTTTATGGAGAAAGGTGTGACATTTATACTGATCATTAAATTTTAAAGTATATTTTCACACAAAAAGAGCTGAATATGCACCAAAGAAGATGGTTGGAGCTGATTAAGGAATACAACTGCTCAATCCATTACCACCCTGGGAAAGCAAACAAGGTGGAAGATGCATTAAGTCGACAAAACCATGCAAGTTTATTCATGATGAGGATCACAAAAGATCCAATATTTATGGATTTACAAAGGATGGATATTGGAATTATAATGAAAGGGGAAAATTGTATCTTTCTCAAATGAATGTTCAACCATCTATACATTTGAAGATTAAAGAGGCACAGAAAGAAGATGTCGAGTTACAAAAGAAGGTGAGAAATGTTCCTGAATTCAACCTTGATTGCGATGGGATAATAATGTTCAGGAATTGGGTTTGTGTTCCTCCCATCCCTGAATTAAAGAAGGAGCTGCTAGATAAGGCACAGAGTTCTTCATTCTCCATTCATTCTGGAATCAAGAAGATGTATAGGGACCTGAAAGAGTACTTCTGGTGGGATGACATGAAAAGAGATGTTGCTGAATATGTCTCTCGATGCTTGGTTTGTCAGCAAGTTAAAGTTGAGAGACAGAAGTCTAAGGGGATTTTACAATAATTACCCATACCCGAATGGAAATGGGAAAACATCAATATGGACTTTGTCACCGGACTTCCTAAAACATCCGAAGGAAATAATGCTATCTGGGTCGTAGTTGATCGTCTTACAAAGTCTGCACACTTCATTGCTATTAGAGAGGATTTCTCTATGGATCCGCTTTCCAGGATATATGTAAAGGAAGTGGTAATATTGAATGGAGTACCACTTTCTATTATATTTGATCGGGATCTGAGATTTACCTTGATGTTCTGGCGATGTCTTCAGCATACTCTGGATACAGAGTTGAGTTTCAGCACTACTTATCATCCTTAGACAGATGGTCAGTCTGAGAGAACAATTCAAACTCTAGAATATATGTTGAGAGTTTTCTCTATGCATTTCAAAGGTGGTTGGGATCAACACCTACCTTTGGTGGAATTTTCTTATAATAATAGCTTTCACTCCAGTATTCAGATGGCTCCTTATGAATCTCTCTATGGAAAGAAATGTAGGACTCCAACTTGATGTGATGATGTTGGGGAAAGAAAGCTATTAGGACCTGATCTTGTTGATGAGATGGAAGAAAAGGTCCGATCTATTCAACAACACATAAGAGCAGCTCAGAGTCGACAGAAAAGTTATGCTGACAATCGAAGAAAAGACCTAGAGTTTGAAGTGGGTGATAAAGTGTTCTTACGAATATCTCCCTGGATGAGGGTCATGAGATTTGGAAAGATGGGGAAGTTGAGCCCTAGATATATCGGTCCTTTCGAAATACTGGATCGTGTTGGGAAGGTAGCTTACCGATTGGCGCTTCCACCGAATCTCTCTCAAGTTCAAGATATGTTCCATGTATCTCTCTTGAGAAAGTACATACCTGATCCTTCACATGTACTCAGCTCAGAAGTTGTACCGCTGGAGCAAGAACTTTCTTATGAAGAACAGCCCATAGATATTTTGGATCGTAGCGAAAAATTCCTACGAAACAATACCACTCGATTGGTGAAAGTTTTATGGAAGAACTGCCAATTAGAAGAAGCTACATGGGAGCTTGAGGATATGATGAGGGAGAGGTATCCTCATCTGTTTGTTAAAAGTGACAAATTTCGAAGGAGAAATTCATTTTAAGGGGGGTAGAATGTAACACCTGAGACTTTTATGAGAAATATTTTTGTGTTTATAAATCATAAAAGGAATCTTTCACTACACACAACACTAGCTTGGCTTTCTTTACATGCAATCGCGACCTTCCTTGATAGCTTGCGTCGTACGCAATACTGAGTTTCACTAAACAACGATATGCTATTAAAATATTATTAAAACTAGCGGTTATGAATAGTAATAACCACTTTTTTAAATTTTATAAATTTTATTTTTCAAAATGGACTTCATTTTTGGATTCGGAATATCGAAATTAGGCTAGGGTGAAATTTTGGTATTTTTCTAAAAACTTTCAATTTTTGATGAATAGTGAAACCACTAAGTGGTAGTTAATAAACTGAACTTTTAATAAAACATAATTTTACCGCTTCTGTGAGTGGAATTTCAAAAATCCGAGAGACACGGTTGATGTCAGGAAGTAAAATGTTGTTCAATGAGATGAAAATAATTTTTGGTGAATAGTAACTTTTTACTTTTATTTACCATAGTTAAAAGTAAATAGGGTAATTAAGGGTAAAAATGATATTATTATTACCCTAAAACAGGTCCTAATTCTATTGGATAAGTGTAATTTGACCAAAAACAAACTTAGGAATAAAATATGACCATTTAGGCCCACTTGGATTAGATTAGAACATTTATTATTAATTTATTTAAAGAAGGGTTAAAAATAGTTAAAATCAAAGTTTAATAAGAAAATAATTTTTATTATAGGGTTATACATAATATAAATTCAACTATAAATATTTATTAGAAGGATAAAACGATTTCCTACATAATGATATTTTATTTGTAATTTTTAGACTTTAAATAAGTTAATTTGTTTATGACACAATGATGATGTAGTAATTATCTTATTAATGAAATATTGACATAATTGATGTTATAAATACCCAAATAAATATAATTTGAGACTTTTTATGAATTACACTAATTTTATAGGTTACTATGACATGTTATTATTTATTTAATTATCTTTTATCGAACTAATCATTCTGTTATGATTTTCAAAAAAATCAATTACTAAATACTGTCAAAATTGACATAAAATAGTTTTTAAAACAAATATTATATTATTAATTATTATTTTATTCTTAAAAATCTAAGGTTGGCAAAATGACTTAGCTAAGGTTATATATATTAATAATAAACAACTTGGGGTTCTTTTGGCTGCTTATAGTAAGTTTATTATCCTTATAGTATAAGAACACAAGAAGACATGGTAAAAGTAAAATTATTTAACTTAATGTTAAATCTAAATGATATGGTTAAAATAGGGAACTAAACTTGTCTAAATTCTATTTGATGAGATGATTTAGACCCATACCCACCTTATCTTCTAAAGATATCAATTTGGAGCTATTTAAAACCGAACTAGACTTTATAATAAAATAATATTTTTAGTTTTTCCAAAGGAGCCCCTCTCCTCCCTTATAAAAGGGCACCTCTTCCCCCTCTTCCTCACACCACTTTGAGCCTTCAGGATCGGCCAACCCCTGCCAATTTCTCCTCTCCACTTCCCTAGAAACATCCTAGAGGTCCTCTTCTTCTTCAAAGACCAATTTTAGAGCCCTAAAAGGAGGTCTCAAAGAAGCACTTCAACGAAGAGGTAATGTCCATTACCGATTCTTTCATCTTTATTTCTTCTTCCACTTCTTCTTCTTTAGTTGTTTCATTATGAAGTAATAACATCAGTATCACTAATATACTGATATGTTATTATAGGTATGAAACAACCCTATTTCACCATCTATCCATCCTACGGAAAATGAAATCATCGCGCGTGCGTACGTACGGAATACCGTCTCCACGCCGTGGTGTAATCTACTTTCCACCACCACCTTACTTGGATGGGTATAATGGTGTAAATAATGACTATATATGACTATTATAAAGTGATATTGATTCTTAAATAGTGTACATATACTCCAATACAATTCCACGATCATGGGAACGATATCATCGCTTGTGCGTACGTACGGAATACCGTCTCCACTATGTGATGTGACTCGTTCTACATGATCTTCATTGGATAATGATTATATAAATGAATTGAGTGAATAAATATGATATATATTTCACTAATACCATTCTGTAAATGAGTTATATATAACCTAAAAATAAGTATAATAATTTATTCGACAAAACACGTATAAGAACAAAAAGTAATAAACACCCGAATAAACAAGTAATAATGAAATATTACTAATAAGAAGCTAAGAATATGACCATATATGATATCATAAAAATATGTTTGATTCTGGAATAAGTCAATAACATTATATAAATCATTACACAGGAGGTTCAGACACGTACAAAGCATATCAGACATAAGGTAAGGGAAATATCACAATGTCATTTTTATCCGAGATTGTTTATACTTCGGTATTTACTGGGGTGTATTTTAGCATCCACATCCATGTTTCCTCATTATGTAATATTATTTCCATCCACCTACAATTTTTTCAATCCAATTTTACCCTTCGGTGAGTTTTTAGTAAAAGATATGAAATGAATCTTTTGTCGTTTTTCGTACGAGGAACTTTTTGACTTTTCCGACAAAAGTATGGGAAGTATGGTTTTTTAACTTATACAGCATGAATGGATTTTTAAAACAAAATTTCCAAGAATATTCCTTTAAAAGTTTTCAAGTTTATTTTTAATCAACTTTTTTTAGTTTAAAATTGTATGACATCTTATGAAAGGAAAAATGTTTTTGAAGTAGAAAGGATATTTTCCTCAAGAATGGAGTTCAAGTGTTTTATCAAAATTATTTTCCATCTAAGATAATAAAGGGTTTTGTTTATATCCCTATTATTACATGGATTTGATTATGTTATGATGGAAATATTTTTTTTATGAATTCTTTTATCTTATATGAATTTTTTTATGATGTCATGATGCTTAAAGATTCCCATTTTTATTACATGGGTTGTGCTATGATGTATGGTTTATGATTTTGTGGCACACATAAGAATGGTATCATTATGATATAGGTGGGACCTATATCTCCCTCCAATTCATTGGGTAAAGATTTTATATCTCATGAGATAGACAAGACTGGAACGGCAGGTTAAACCGGTTCAGTGAAATAGGACTGAAATGAGGAGTGAACACGGTTCAGAAATGGACTTTGTCCACTAATATAGTCTTGGAAATGAGTCTTGACTAATAAGAAATGATTCTCTATGATTATGTGTGTATGCCAAAAAGATCCATGTTTTATGTTGTGATTATTGGGACTACATTTCACTTCTCTGATTTATCCCATGGTATGAAATTATGATATCTTTTGTAGGTTAAGATTTCCAAAATGTTATGTTCATGATGTGATTGATTCTTCTTTTGTTTACCCTTACTGAGCATTTGAGCTCACCCTTTTGTATGTTTTATTTCCCCAGGCCAGGAAGAAGGTTATTAAGTAGGATATTCCAAAAAGGGACTCTAGATATGATGAATTAAGTTGGAGGCAAATTATATGCTTTATGAAGCAGTTGTTTATGTTTCCCAGTTTCTAAAGACTCTATACCTATACGGTCCTATCCTGGTTTTGTTATATATTGTAATAAGTGTGCTTCAATTTTGAAGAAATAACAATGTATGTAAAGTATGGTTCGCTACAGTTAATATATTATTATGATCAATGGCTTGAATCAATTCTTATATATTCAATAAAGTCCAATTTAAAAAATCACATTTAAATTCCATAAGTATGTCAAAGTAATCTCATGATTTATATGAATTGAACTCTATATTCTCCTTGGAATAGTTAATATACTCTAGATTATCTAATTGAAATAGTTTTCGATATTTCCATTATATATAAAGGGTTGTCTTTAAAAAATGACAGGTTAATGTATTTATAATTTATTTGTTTTTTATATCCAGAGACTCTAAATACTATACTAGTAATATACTTGAAAACATATTTTATTTTTAATTGAAAAAATCATCTAGTCGCAACTGGGTCTTATTTAGTCTTATAGTTTATAATAATCATTCCTTACTAATGATTCATGTATAAATAAAATAGTAGTTAAGTACGAAACACCATAAACAAAATGAATTATATAAAATAAATAATGTATCATTATGTCCAATGGACTCATAGGATAAATGTTTTGGGAACACTCAATAAATTTTTTTCAAGATCAATATACATTTCAATTATAACGTTTATATATCTCAATCTCAAAATAGAAATTACCCCACCTCTCCTACTTAGAGAATTCACCTTAATTAATGTTTATGACTGTTAAGGTTGATATATTTGGATACATATATCAGACACAAAAAAAAGTATCTAATACCTAATTTGTAAAATATAGATATTATAATCATTGATGAATAATCCTGATGTAATTTTTTTTTATATTTCCTCTTTATTTCATTGAAATTTATCATCTAGTGACCATTCTTGCAACATGAGATGAAAATAGACTATTATTCAACAATATCTTTATCATTGGATTATTTGAAGGGATTGTTAAGGTCTAATTTTCATCACTCTTTAAATTGAACTTTTTTCTATGTCTTTCAACTTGTTCGTCACAAAAACTAAAGAATAAACATTCTTTAAGTTATTATCTTCATTGTGAGACTTACCCAAAGGCATTAAATCATTTTCTCTCAACAATTAATTTTACAATTCTAAATAAAATAGAAGTAACTATATGTTTTGGATGTATGAATTATATAATATCATACACTTATTGATTCAATTTCACCTCACAATCATTTTATACTTGAGATAACATGTGTAACTATCAATTTTATGTATATTTTGTAACTAATTATTGAAAATTGATTATATAATTATGATGTAAACATCAAATGAACCATACATGCATCTATTGAGAGATTATTTTTCCGCCATTCTTCATTAGGATACTAAACATGTACTAATTACTTTGACTAAATGAACTTCATTTCATAACATGGTACAATATGAAAGCTCTTATGCTAGTCTTTGATATTTATACTAGTTAGTACATGGTCTTTGCAATGAATTTATCATATTTTACTTGTGGTATTACTATCCATTTTTCTAAAAATTATACTTTTGAAATATTTTTTTATGTTGATTATCTATTATTAGATGTTATATATTTTTTAATATTTTATTCTTCCCAGAGTTTTATCAAATCCTAGTATCCCTCAAATTATAGAATTTATATACTCAATCACTAAAGTATTCTACTAGAAAGTATCCTAAAAAATTATTCTTGAAGAAAAATTTATAAATACACAAAAAATTTATGAGTCTCACATTAGGAATTTTATTGGATGACCACATTAACCCATGACGCCTTGATCTGTTGAGTGGATTACCATATCCTATAAACAGAAACGTTGCATTACTCAATTATTTTCCCCAATATTTGAATAACATTAACTATGTAAATTTATTTACGTACATGTTCAGATAATTCATATCACCAATTTAATACGAACACCCCAATAGTATGTGACACCCATAACTAGGGATGAAATAAACCTCAAATGTATGGATATGTTCAAACTCAATTGATAGAACAAATAAATTAACATAATATTTTCTTTGAGGGTTTTTAGTTTTTTCTTAGAAAATGTACTCAATTTCTATTTAAACTTTCTTATTCAATATGATCAAATTCACATATTGAAATTTCAAAAAATAGAAAGAAATTCATAATGATTATTTTTTTAGTCTATGTGTGCTTGTTTATTATTTTATGTGATCTTACTAGGAAAGTCTGTCAGAGGTAGGCCCCTGACTATTTATTAAAGAAAAAGAAAAGTACAAAAAAACACATACCACAATTCAAAAACTGATTACATGACATAAACATCAAACACATAACAACCCATATTAGAGCCTCCTTCCACAATGGTCGTCTCCCATTCCATGATTTCATAATGTCTTAGGATCTTTGCATACTTCCGTCTAAGGTTCAATGTCTCCAATGAGATCAACTCCTGTGGAGATTTTTTGAAGGAGTATCTAGTGGACAGCATCTTCAGCAACTCAAAGTAGTCCTTCTTCGTCCTTCAGCTTGTTGTGGTGGACACCTCCTTTCCAGATTTCCTCTTCCAGTCATTGAGAGCCCCACAATATGAAGGTTTCACCATTACATTTTCTTTTTCACTGTCCAAAAAATTCCCCCACTTTCCAGTAACCAAAACATCATGGAAACCATCATCCACCCCTCTGGCCTGTTTATTTCACCTGTTATAGTCAACCAGTGCCAAACAAGGTGGCTTCCCTCTAAACTTTTGGATAGCATCCACCTCCATTGGTGCATCAATCAAGACAGGCTGCACATTGTCACTTTCCTTCATTGAAGCACCCACCTCCACTTGATAATCTTCTGCAGGTTGCCCCATTTCACCAATCACTTCATCCTCATTCTGAATCTGTGTGTTGGATTCCACACTATCAGTCTCAAATCCTTGAAAGTGTTTCCTTGTGGACACCAAGGGAATCACCTCAATAGACCGTCCACAGACTCCTGACTCCTCCACTGGTAGACGAACATCACAATCTAGGACTACAACACAAGCCCTACCATCTTCAGCTTCCATCGAGGACCCCTACCTCCCATTTCTCACCTTTCCACTCCTGCACTCCCTCACCACAAAAGCAGCTCCATCAAACGATCCACCTTCCCGGTCGAGATCCAGAGGAGCACGACCACCATCAATGACCCATGGATCCTTCTGTCTCTCCCCTACAACCATCGATATTCTTGATGCCATTCCAGTAGAAGTAACACTTCTGTATGCAGCACCCCGGACACCATTCCCCCAGTGCAGGACCAGTTTCAGTTGGTTTAACACCACATACACCAGAGGATTTGTAGGAATTTCACCTGGATTAACAGATGCAGCTCGGGGGCCAAGTCCTGCATTTCCTACCCGATCATCTATGGCAGACATCCTCCTCCTATCACCGGGTTTGCCTAGCCTTTTCTCCATGCCTGATGACCTCCTGCTAACATCTCCACCATGAAACATATCATTTAAATTCCCCAACCTATTACATGTAGTGTAGTAGTCAATCCATGAATCATACACCACTTCCTGCTTCCATCTGAAATCTTGGCCCACAGAAATCCAGAGCCAGTCAACCGGTGGTCTCGAGATATCCACCTCAACACAGAACTGAGGATTTATCGGATGCGTCAACATCACTATTCAAACATCAGAGCACACGAATCACCCAACTAGGTTACCAAGCATGCGTATAATTACAGGGTTTTGGATAGTTAAAGGAAAGTGAGGGATACTTACCCAAATCAAGATGGTGGTCGGATCAAGATTCATACAGAGATCAAACTTCCATCACAAGAGAATAAATTTACAACAGTTGCATCGCCTGGGAGCATTGGACCATGCACATATCAAATCTTCTTCTGAGGTGAAACAGATCATCAAATGTCGACTGTCCAGGAGACCAATGACTGCACGATCTTTCAGGTCCCATTTTCCAAAAATGAATCGATCAAAATCATCTAGCAATGGTCTATGAGAATTGAACCAAGCCACCAGAGTCATGTCTAGATAGCTCGTCACCTCAGAGAATTCTGACACTGAAATTGGGAGTTGAGGATTCCCAAGATGGAGATCTGGCACCTTCGGGCTCACCGCAATCACCGGGAACTCTGGGAGAAACATAGGATTTGAAAAAAGAACCAAGGGGTTTCGCGACCTCTATGGCAAGACATGCCCCCCCTCCCACCATCAGGAAGGGGGGGGGTCATCATCTTGCATCGACTAGGGTTTCATCCTGAGTCGATCCGAGCTCCCGAGTTCCTCCTCTCCTCTACCATTTTATGTGATCTTGTGTATAATAAAATACACAAGAAAAAATTATCCATGTATAAAAAAGAAGAAGTGACATGATCATTATCCCAATCTCATGGTTAATCCTTTGAGTGAGTAATGGATCAAAGTAGTTCATAGGATAAACTCATTAATTTTCCCTGAGTTTCATTCAACATGAGTTATAGTTCGTAACCCATCCAATGCATTGAGATCATGTCTGTCGTGTTTCCATGTCTCAATGTAAACTACATAAATTTTCTTCTTCATTATTATACATCAATGATACTATCACATAGATGGGGGGTATTGGGAATGAAAAATACATATAAATTATTTTTTATCATGGACATGTGTGCCCTTATACATAAAATGAGGATATATATGATACAAAAACCACACTTTATTAAATAATTGTTATAAATAAATATATTGAAATAATTAATTAAGTAAATTAATAAAACATCTATCCACGTAAAGGCTAGTCAATAATGAAAATTATTCAGTGAACATTAAACATATTTAAATAAATTATATTTTTATATAATTATACATGTGGAAAATTATTATTAATTAAAAAATAATTAATTTTAATTAATAAAAATTATGATTCATCATCCCATAATTAATTTTAATAAATTATAAATATATTTTTTGGATTTTTTTTATAAATTTTGGGTATCCCTTGGTATTTTTAAATCCCTTAGAGGGGTATCAGAGAATATAGAAACTCAGATGGGATGGGTGGTTTAGGTAGATCCCAACCCTACTGGTAGTTAGGTATGATGAAAAAGACAGTCCCCATAAAGGGTTTGTATGGTCAATGACGGGAGACACCTTATAGTTTCACCATTTACTATATAATTTTTTAACATATGAATCCCACACAAAAAAGTGATATATTTCATTACCCCCCTTAAATGGGTGCCCTTTTTTTAATGCAATAAAGGGGGCTATGATTTTCCACAAGTAATTTTTTTAAATTAATTTTTAATGGAAACTTTGTTGGACTCATTTTTAAAATATATCAAAATATCAATGTTTAAAATCCCCTTCCAATTTACATGGGACTCTATATGTATATATATATATATATATATATATATTAGGATGAATGTTTAATTAATTCTACATTGACTCAGAGTTACCTGATGTTGTAGCTCCTTCAAACATATATTGCACAAGTAATGACCCATCCATCAACTCCAACAAAATGTTTTCAGTGACAAGTGAAATAATCCCCCAACAGATATATATATATATATATATATATATTCTTCATTTTAAGCACCTAAATTATAAAAATGATCTTCATGTGACCATAAATTGGAAATTTTTTCTCCAATCAATGCACCATTTTTGCCATCAAAACTATGATGTTTTCAACTTATTGAATAAATGAAAATTTATTTTTTAATTCAGATTAATTAAATGATAGGTCACTCTAATAATATTTTGTTAGAACTGAGGGCTTTTCATATTTATGAGAAATGGAAATTTAAAATATTTTCATATGAATTTATATAAAAATAACATATATTTTACACACATATATAGATTCAACCATGGATTATTTGAAATTTCACATAAGCATGAAGGAAAAAATTGGAATAATTAAATAAAAATTTTATATCATACAATTTTGGTCAGAATCACATTTTTCTCATCATGGAAATATTCAGTAAAATAAAATGAACTTGGAATCATATATTTCATTCAAACTCATTGTAAAATCTTTATTGAACATCATACTCTAAAATCTGAGTTCTAATGAAGCGAATTTATGGCTCTTCAATATCATCATGATCAAGTGAGATAAAACTTTCAATCCTGGAACTTGGATCAAAAAATCAATTATCTATTCCATGATTAATATATATTTTACTTGGAAGAGAGGTTGAGAGCATATAAATATCATTAAATTTATTATGTCTCTCATTTTGGTGTCTTGATATCCTTAAATAGCTAGGTTAAACCTTCTATAATTTTCACACTAGTCATTATAGAATTTTAACTTTTTAAATAACCAAAAAATGAAACAAATGACTCTTAAAATATTTTAAAAATGTAATTAATATTTTATCACTCACATGAAAAAATAAATCTTTGTTAACTGATAAAATAAAAGTAATTTATATGATTCTACATTCCTAAAAAAATGTTTAGAAAACAATGAATATTAAATAACCAATTGAAAAATATTTTTCATTATATTCACTGAATAAATATTGAATATAATAATAATAATAATAATAATAAGTGTCCCTCTAGAGCCAAGATCTTGCGAACAAAATTTATAAAAAAAATTATAAGATTTATTTTTACATGTATCAAGGAACATTCGATCCTCAATCAACTCTCATATTTCAAAATACAATTTACATTCCCTAGATCTGATACCCATGTTGGAAAGTATATCAGTAAAGGCATTTCCATCCTAAAAAATGATATAAATTAATGTTATTTTATTTTAGTAATCCCTGTACTCCACCAATAACCACATAAGCTTCAAATACATGGAAACTTGTTATGATTGATCACATGAAAAAATGAGGAATCCAACTCTAGCTATAGGTTTCTCCAGTTGTTGAATCATGTAATATGAATTTCTAAAATGAATCCTTCTATCTCTACTTCATAATATTAAATTTATTTAATTTTTCTAATAATGTAATCTTAGACATTGATCAAAACCTTATGTTAGGCCCACCACTTATAGATCCACAAACAGTTTTCCTACCTGGCAATGCTCATGGCTTATAGACCACTAGCCCATAAGTGATCCCAAATATACAAAAGGAATATTACTAGTAGAGAGGGTGTATAGAGGTGATTGTAGAGAGTCTATATCCTCTCATTATGATAATAATAACAATATATTTTAATATAAAGTAGGAGAAGAAGGGACCATATTTAACTGCACCAGTAACCTACCATAGTAGAAGAAGAAAAAGCCAATGAAATATTAATAAAAAAGATAAGAAATACCATGTTCATGATCCATTCATACAAATCCATTTTTTTATTTTATAATGTTAAGAGGTAACCACACATTAAAAAATTCAAATACACCCACTAGAGATTTCAAAATATTAATTCAAAAATGAAATCGGATATCAATAATGACCAGAGATTCAATCATAGAATAAGACCCCTGTCCACACATTGTTCCCATTGTCAACTAACTGCATCTGGGCATGAGATAAAGAACATCAAACCACCTCTATCCATAAACCCTGATAGTCATGTATAATCACCGTCACCAGTCACCATTGAGAACCCACCAACCATCGTAATAGCATTGATACATCAACACCCAACATCATCATCATCATTAATTTAGAAAATTTATAGCCTAGAATGTAGAGTGTTCTGTGACCCTTAAGAGAACCATATATAAATTCCATCTTCTAATGGAATTGGAAACCTCAAGGTTCACTAGTGAGAAACCTAATAGGGTAGATAAATACCAAACATTCACTCCCAAATCCACCCTAGTATGAAACACACTTATCCCATTTCCTAGAAACTGATGCCTACACAACAATACATCCCAAAACCCCCATGGGGGAACACCACACCAGTCCAAATGGGAAAGTGGAATTGTACATGGGCGTTATAGTGGAGTTGATTGGACAAAGCCTCTATATTTTTCCATGATTCACATAAACTTCATCCCTCCCTTCAGGAACCCAACCAACCAACATGATAGAAATAAACATGGTAAATCCATCATAACTGCAATGATAATCTTACATAGATTTCTTATGATGAGAATCACCATGGTTCAGATTGATTCTAACATTGAACATGCCTCCTAGAGCACCATCGAATTAACTAACCACACATACCAAACCCTCTTTGAAACCACTACATTATATCTAATAGGATATTAGTGAAGGAACATGAATCCCAAGAAGATATTGAAGTGGTAGGTCCTCCATAGAAATGTTTTTCCTCACCCAGAACCCCCTAGACCAACCATCAAAGGAAGATTTAGAAAATTTCACACCTATAGTAAACTTAAAAATTAAATTCCACCTTTAAAGGGAAAACTAAGAAAAGCTAAGACCAAATGGAAGTCAATTTCCATGGACACAAACACAACTCAACCTACACACCCCAAACCACCTGGAGAAAAATAGAACACCAGATGAGAATGGGGTCAGAAACACAATAACCAAAAGGAAAGTGAAGAGGAAGATATGGTGGGGATTAAATAGGTATAAAATACCACATAAGGAAGAGAAACAAAGTGGGGGAGGATAAGTATCAATGAAAAAATAAAATGGAGTTTCATGGAAGAAAAATGGGGAAGTGGGGAGGTATGAAAGGAAGGAAATATAGAACGAGGAGACAATGCTAGAGAAGTAGAAGACATGCCTCCCCTATAGATCTCCCCCATGAGATGAATAAATCACTGAATATAGAAACTAAAACAAGAACACAAAATCATATCAAGTCATACAAAACAATAAGAAGAAGGGTCTCCCATGGAAAACCTCAGTACATACATATAATATGCATGTTCAACGCAAAAGTAATATAAAATTGAAACTACATCTAATGAAAAAACCACCGAGGACCATTTCAATTGATCCCATTATAAATAGCCCAAAATAATTTTGGGGGTCTAACTCTTGGTCCAAAATGCTTACTTGATCGCAATAACATAAAGTCTAGTCATGTCCCAAACGAACCATGTAGGGTGTGAGAATAAATCTCAATAGGCCACTATCATACTGTGCCTATATTACATTTTTGATAGAGTATATTTTTAATAAAAATAAATAATAGAGGCACTATACACATGTATAAATAAATTCTATCTTCCATTGTGATCAGGATCCATAAGGAAGTGATCACTTGATTTAGTCAACATCTGTATACCTCATGCCCCTGTTATACATATGGAATACACCGACATGTTTTCATATTTATAATTATAGTATAGATGATACTTTTTGTAGACTATAAGGAATCCCCTAAAAATAATAATCATAGGTGAACCCTCAAGTTCCACCTCTAAAAGAATCAATTGACACCACATTCCATCGCTCATGTATTGGTATCCAAGAAAGAATGACCAAATGATAAGTATGGTGTCACTCGAACATGGGATCAGAATCTCCCATCAGATAAAATCCCATCAACACAAAGAAAATTTATTTATGTTCTCCTAATAACAAACATGATCGTCTCAACAACCAACATCCTAAGTAACGATGATATTCATCATCCGAAATGATCAAAGCCTAATATCATCAATTAATGGGAAGCATCATCCCCCCAACTGATGGTCTCAACAACATCAAATGATGGATATGTACCATCCACATGGATTCATATGGAAAAACATCCAACCAAATTGATAGTCAACACCATCCTAAGTATAAACTAATAAATAACTATACCCACAAGAGTAGTCAACAAAAAATCATCTTATGAGTCATATTTATGTGAACATGACTCAAATAGTGCATCATCCAATCACGTTGAGCCAAGATCACCGAAATATAGTACCTAAGCCACATTATCCTAGATCCTGGTGCCTTTTCAACCATGTCACTCAACCTGATGTTCAATAACATATCAATGTTCTGGGAAATTCCCTCAATCATGATGACATCATAACTTTTATCCAATAACTAAGTCACCCAACCTCGTGATTAAAATCACCTCTATTCATTGGGGAAGGACCTTCCAATTGAATAATGTCACCTCAATCAAGGTGGTCATAAAAACCTCAATCCTTAGGCCAATCCTCACACGTCATAATATAACCATCATAATAAATATATATTATTAAATTAAATTTACATAAATTAAACACACCATACATAATCTTTTGAAGTTTTTGACGGACTCAAACCAAGTCATACATGTATGATCATGGCTAGGGAATAAAAAAAGATATCCCATAACATCTCATTATTAATATATGAAAAATGCATTAATTAATTAGATCCTCACTCATACGACACAATGTTAGGATCAATACCCCCAAAGACTTTAATTAGAGACAATTTGGAAGAAATCATTATTTTAGATGAATGTAAAAAATATAGGGTTAAATGGATCCCATGGATTTAGTACACCGAATGCTGTGGGAAATGAATAAATAAAGAGGATAAAATTCCTTATTGATATGTTTCCAATACACCCTAAGATGATCAAATTGATGCTTAGATTTCAATGATACCTAAAATCCCAATGGAGGAAGAAATGAAAAGCTCCACTCAGATGTGTGTGGATAAAGAAAGAAGAGGAGGAGAACAAATAAATAGAGGCAGTGGACTTTTTGGAATTTCACTATTTTATGTGACCCACACAATTTGGTCACCTGATTTTTCAAATTGTGCACCAACCGTGTAGCTATCACTGTCTAGTTACCACACCACATACGTTTGGTCCACACGGTTTTTATAACTTAGCATGAGCCCACTGTTAAATTTTTAGAATTCCCCACAAAAATTGTCACCCCCACCTACATAGTTCTTCAAATCATTCATAGTGAAAAAGGAAGGCCACATGGTTTCTCTAGGGTGACCGCACATTTTTTTCAAATGGCGAGCCTCTGTCCGCGCACCCTGACATGTTGAGGCTTTAGCCTATAAGGCACCGGAACAAAAATCGAAACCTAGAGGCACTGGATGAGAATATAAAACCCTATAAAAAAGACATTCGTTTAGAGGAAATCTTAGAATTATGTTCCAAATATTTAGAAAAGTGTTGGAAGACTCCCAAACTACAAAAAATTAATACTATTTGAGGATTTCGACCCACTCCAAAAACCTAAGATGTTACAATCTCCCTAATATAACATAGCCTATCCTTGAGCTGTAATGGACTACCTGGATATTCTAAAAAATATTACCATATCATTTAAATCATCCTGGTCTACCCTGGTTATAAATTCACATGTCAAATATGTCAAGGTTCTCCCCACCCTAGTAGTTACCTACAGTAGTTTCTTCCTAACCCAAAACTCAAAATATTGATGGTTTACCAACTATCCTTAGAATCAAAAGTCCTACTATGATGAGTTATCACTCATACTCATCATAATGATCTCAAACCATTCTTGTATCTTAGTTGACCCCTTCAAGTACCACATCTTAGCAGATTACCACCACGTTCGCATGGAACACAAGTTATATTGGAGGTCCCACATATCAAAAAATTCCCAAACATAGTGCACCTTATTAAGAAACCATAAATGCTACATCTCTTCACCACAAATTTTATTTTTTTTCAATTTATTGAAAATACACTTTGAGGGTAAGTTAGAACCTACAAAACATCATCCATCACCAAGTCACACACAAACAAAAACACACATTACATAGTTCAATGTTCAATACCTAAAACATAGCGCTTCACCAGGCCAAGCATGCCAGTTTCAAAATTCAAAAGAACCTTCATTATAGAGAATCCCATATTTCCCGCTTTGGACTGAGCTTCTAGAGAAACCAATGACTGAAAATTCAAAATTCAAAAGGCTGTTCGCGGACAATGAACTGCCCACGACACGCATGCACCATAAATCACATCCCTGCCATCCGTCATCATCATCAACCCCAGATCTGAACTAATCCTCACCCTCATCGAATGAATCACAACACACCGACCACCATCGCCAGAAGAAAAACAAATCTACTTTTCCAGATAAAAACCACATCTTCGGCCGGGAGACCACAGACCAGGGACACAAAAATAAGAAAAAAGCCTGAACAAAGCAATCCTTGGAAATGACCTCCCCGAGCAGCCTGATGATGTGACCATTGACACCATCTCCAAGCCATAGAACCTTCGGAGAACAGATTCACCAAGAACCTCCAACAATGTGAAATGGATCTCCCAAGATATGGGAAAACATTCCACAAAAAAACCAAATCCAAGCCAAATCGAGGAAGAACCTGCCCAGACTCCATCCTGTTGATGCCCAACTTTTCCACTACCATCCTTTTCCCAACACAAGCTCTGCCACCTACGATAAAACCTCAGTATAAGACAACCCATAACCACTAAGAGTGATAAAGAAGAAATGGTATTGGAACCTAGTATGAACTAGGGAAAGGAACATAAAAAGAAAATTGATGTGAGGGTATGAAACCCTAGAAAGATATCATGCGATAAACCCCTAAAAGAAGAATAACCAAGACGCGGAGAGGACCCTCAATCACCAACCCACTCTCCTAAAGCCTCGATGTTCCCATAAATCTTGATCCGACCAAGAGGGCAGTGGTGAAGCTTGAGGACAGAGCACAGAAATGCGGCAGGAAAGGTCTTCACGGATCTGTAGAAGGTGAAACTGGGAGAGGAGATCAGAACCGCGAGATAGAAATAAAAGTTGGCCTGGAGAGAACAAAGCCTGGTGAGCGAAGCGGTGAGAAGATAGAACCAGGGAAATAAGAGTAGAAGTAAATTCCACTAGGGAGAGGAAACCTATGAAAATAAGCTGAGCCGAGATCCCAATGGAACCCCGGAGAGTGAGGCGCCATTTCCCTACATCTCTTCAGATTCCCACAATAATCACTTATTCCAAAAAAATCAGATAGTACTCACATCACATTGATGAAAATATGCATATGCACCTCATTCAGGACACAGATCCATCGATGCTTATAATAAATCCATGATCCAAAAACCACACACACACACACACACACACACACACACATATATATATATATAATATATATATATATCACATGTCCAATCAAATTACTACCCACTTGCCAGTACCATGTTAGTCTATAAATACGTTTCATGCACCTAGAGAACTCAATACTAGTCATTCCTTCAAAAATATCCTTGAAAAAATAAAATGAACCTGGTCATTCCCACGACATACCTCTGACCATAGTCGGCTCCCCAGCCCGCAATGCACATAGAGGCTACATTGCATGAACCTATCCTAAAGCATAACTACATAAGGCCTAGAATTCCTATGAAGATGCACTGGATATTAGCCATTGACCCCACTGTTGGGTAACAATATCTCTTCCAAGACCCCTATGTGTAGTTGACTCCTAGATACCTACTCCTGTTACAACTCTTGGTCTGACCTTAGATTCATGAGTCAACCCCTATCCCTTAATCTCAATTATTTGAGATGGAATCTGGCCGAACCTCTCAATATTTCCAACCATGCCAAATTCCCTGAACTCCTTCTATGATGATCACACTTCATCGGTACATTCATAGGATATGCACACTGGAAGAACACCATCAATGACCCACTCTTTAGGGGTGTCTTGAGACTCTATACTAAAATCCCTACTAAGACTCTTCATGGTATCACTTCCTTCAATCAAAAAAATTTCTTCAAACATCTCATGATGCCATCACCCATCTCAAGAATGAATGGTCTGTTAAATAACCCTTGGATATCAGCACCTAATTCGTAGTATCTATAAATGATGATAACCTATATATTTCTGCATGCACCTTGATGGAATTATTTTTCCATCATCAAAATACCTCACTCTCAAGATTTCATCACCCACTATACTAGGTGTCAGCCGAGAAATGATTGGAAGGAAGCCACATAGTTCATGATAGACTTGCCTTCCTACACTAGGCTCAAAAATTATGGATCTCTCTCTACCATCAACATATTTTGAAAAATTTTCTTGAGGAACCTAGTCTTGAATTCCATCAAATCTTTTCCATCGTGTATTCCTTCCAATACATATACATCGCCGTATTACTTTTCCTATACTCTGAGCATGTATGTCACATGCATCACCTTCCACCCTTGGGTGTCTTAGGCTAGATGAAGATTATATATACTAACTCTATTCAGTTCTCAGCCACATTTGGCCCTTACTCAACATGAAATATTGATTGGTGTTGTAGTTGGAACTCACAAGTCTAGTATTCCATAGAACGATCACCTCCTTGGGATACCCTCACAATACCATGTATGATGTACTAGGTACACCTTGAGCTTCTCTGCAAGGAATGAAAGAGAATATTATATATCATGTGGATGAACCACCTATGCTAATGCTAGTACTGATGCCTGTACTAATGTCTCATAATATTCTCCATCCTCCATAGACTCATCAAAACACTTAGGGGCCTAAACCTATGAATTCTCATGCAGAACTAAATCAAAACCCTCCTAAAAATATATCAGATCCCATCTATTTGGAATCCCACCAAATACCAATAACATGGTTAAACAAATATATATATATATATATATATATATTATTTAATGAAATGTGTAACATGAAGTGTAATATAACCACCCATACACCCCCCGCATCACGGTCGTGCCACATGAAATCCCACCTCATGGCCACTTAATCACCCATATTAGAGCTATGTATCATATTTGAATCTATCCTCATGGCCCCTCTCTTACCCTTAATAGAGTTATGCATCACATATAAAACCAAGGTATCTAAGTATAATGACACTAAAGAGGCTAATCAAGAAAACATTCCCATCATTTTATAAAATATATTCATAGGTGAAGCATCACCACTCCCACACATGAAAATAAATTTTAGAGTTAAATCCATATTTGTGGAATTTATAACAAAAATGATGTGAGTGAAATATTTTTAAATAAAAAAACCCCTTTTGAAACTGTTTTATATGTTACCTAGGATGTAATTTCATGAAACAAAACTATTTGATATCAAACCAATAATTTTCATTAATTATACCAAATGAATTCTCAATAATGTAACATAAATCATGTGGTAAAACCATTATATAAAGACATAAATCGATCCAAAAAAAGAAACATATACTCCTTATAAAATTGTGATTGGAAATGAAGAGATCTAGTCTACATAATCCAATATCAATATGAAACATCTTAAATTCACTATAATACCCTCTATACAAAGAAATCACAAGAAAATAGTGTTCCAATGAAATAAGGGGAAGAGAGATCATTGATACATATAGAAAGACAATAAGGGATCATGTTGAAATTAGAACACACCTGAAAGAGATCTGCCATGAACAAAGGATTAATACCAAAGAACCATGGGGAGTACCTCCTAGAAAATCCTAGAGAGGTTAGGTCAAGTAGATAAGGGATTATGAGAAGATTAGTATTTAAATGGCCAACTATATCAGGGTAATTTCACAATTTTTTTATTTTTATA
This sequence comes from Viscum album, assembly GCA_963277665.1. Lineage (NCBI taxonomy): Eukaryota > Viridiplantae > Streptophyta > Magnoliopsida > Santalales > Viscaceae > Viscum > Viscum album. The sequence continues at coordinate 946,691,540 of OY728129.1, forward strand.
GGGATCACATAGTTATGTCTCATGATTAGAAACATTTCTTAGTAATTGTGTGGTAGCTACTTCCCCTTGAAGGAGAAGTTCACCGTTACCTGTTAATAACCTTACAATTAAAAAAACAATGTTAAAGTAGTGAAAAATCTTCTAAATCCAAACCCTTTCATCCATATGGATTACTTATAAAATCACATGGTCCAAAAAACCATTATAAAAATGTATAAATTTCCATTGGAACATAAATATCCATATCACATGGTTATCACATGATTACTACTACCCATGGGAAGACCATGCCCATAACTGTTTTCTCCCAAAAATAGAAATGCTTGAACTGGATTCCAAAAATCATTTAAATCCTGAGAGAAGATAAAAAATATCAATATTTAAAAATACATATGACATGGAGGGTGTCACAATTATCCAAACCATGAATTTTTTTTATCATCATAAAGTACTCATGATTAAGGAACCATAAAAAGAGAAGGCCACTACTATATCATCAATGATTTTCTCCCACATGCCTCTAGGATATCCTATCCTCACTACACATTAGATAGAAAGATATAATTTTTTTACCATTTAACCCCTTATTATGGTGATCCATAATCTAAACTATTTTCTCAAACACTAAGATGTTGGTCACAAGATCAATATCCTCCCATTCAATCAAATATTAAGGGTTTTTTGTTACCTCCTCAATTGGGAAACGTGAAACATTTCATTAATTAACTATAAGTGAGATGAAGTGTACAAATGATACAAAACCCTTCCAAAATATTCAAAAATATTGAAATTTCCAACAGAACATAGTGCTTACATAACCTACTCACCCCTAATAATTGTGGATAACTGAAATATGCTTTGATGAGACAGACCTAAACATTGAACTAAATATCCAAAAATAATGAAGTTGGTATACATAACATTTTTGGTTTCTCGTAAATGCTACAAATCTTTAATAGGATAACCATAATAGTGACCCTCAATTTTATTACATTAACCTTTCATTACATTTTTCAAATTCTTAAAAAAATATACAAATAGACTCCTAAGTACCATACTAGTCTACTTACTTTGGAAAAAATGGAATCATAAAAACTAGTACATAAATGAGCTACATCATTTCCCACTAGATTCTTCTTGACTAGAACATTTTATAGACATATAAAACATAATGCATATTTTGATAACCTGGGTGATGGAAACATAATAATGGGTGAGATCAGATGCTCAATAATGGTAAATAAGGGATATATGTGAGAATAATCATGAGCATAAGGGTATGAGAACATGATCAGGAAAATAGATAATCATACCTTTAATTTCAAAGATCATAAACGTGAATCGTGGAATAAATATTCGCAGTTCATAAGATACGAATCATAATGAATTAAAAAACATTATCCCTTGAATCATAACATAGGAATAAAACGTAGAATTGTTAAAGAAAAATAAAAATATATAATGATTTCCATAGTAGACAAGACATTGCTACAGAGTCCATATTAGTGTAAAAATTCCATTAAGGAACCTAGTTTACACCCCATTCCAGCCTTGTATTACTAAACCCAGTTCACTCCTCATTATGGTCCTATAATAAAGAATATAGTTCATTTCTGATTCTAACCATGTTTATCTCATGATATATAAATAATTACAAAAATAATTAGTGAGATATATAGGCACCATACTAATCCAAATGAAATTATAAATACTTGTTCCACATAATCAAAAACAATTATATAAAAACCCATGAATTGAAAAGAGTATTATAAACATGTAATAATATCTTAACATGTTAAAAAAATACAGGTTTCATAATCATTTCATCAAATAATAACCCTTTAAAGGAAGAAGGTTTCAAAAGAATATTACCCATGGAAGAGAAACATGTTTAATAAACATCATTACATCAAAACATAATCCATTTTAATATATAATTTGAATGGAAACATCAAATAATTTTCACACAAAATAACGAGTAACACAAAAAATGATATCAAGGATGGGAAATAATTTTGAAATATATTTTAAAAACATTTAATGTGGAAAAAAATCATTTTTTAATTAAAAAATGCATTGAAAAACATAAATATTTTTAAAATCAATTTTCCCCTGAAAATCATCTTCAAGTATAATTTAAAAAAATTGAAAACAAATTTTGAAAACATGGTTTTTTATTAAAATATATTTCTATCCAAAGAGAGAAATATAGACACATGTTTATCAGAGAACCTTATACTAACTATCTTTCATACCAAAGAGTGTAAAATGGTACTAATACATGGATATAACATGAATAAATAGAGTATAATAAAACTACTTATTGTTCTTCAGTGATGGATCATATAATTTTAATAAATAAGGCATAATCACAAATAATATCGATAAATAATGTGATTGTTTCAATAAAACATTACCACATGGTAACATGGGATCATGTTATCCATGTATGAAAATGAGATAACATGAAGATTAAAATATCAAGAAATTATTTGGATTCATGATATAACATTTTAAATGGAAGTATATACACCTAATAATAGAATATAGGTGCATAATAATACTTGTGACTTAATAAAGAAAAATTGAGACAAAACTATCTTAGCGATTTGGTAGCTTTTGACATATTAATCCCATGAAAACAAGTTCATATAATGGATATGTAAATACACATAAATTTATATATAAGAATCATTTAATGAATACATGGGTAGTATACACACCACAAAAAAAGAATGGGTGGTGAATAAACATATATCTCATGAAAATAAAAGGTAAGATGAAATCACGTTACCTTATTTATTGAATCTCTTAATACTCATAAAAAAATACTATATAATAAATATACTTTTTTTAAAAATCTGTCAAATAAACATATTATTATATATAATATATTATGTGGTTTGATTATTACATTATAATACCCATTTGTTAGCAAATTTATTTTAATGTTTAACTTTAGGTAATATCTACATTATTCTTCACACTTGTCCTCATTTGTTAAATATTTGGTCCTTATACTTATATCATGATTTATATATTATACACCATGATATAAATATCATTTATATTTCTTATATTTTAATTATAAAAATATTTATAATATATAACTATGAAATAGAATACAATGTTTAGGGATATGGTAAGCCCCACCTATTGATGAACAACATTCCTGTATTTATTTTCATATTGAAAGAATGATATAAAATGACACACACACAAAAAAATATATATATATATAATAATAATTAAATAATCATTATTATTTCATATATATCATATTATTTCACAAAAAAAGTCATTAATAAAATCCATGTAGTGTGTGAACGAATCACATCACTTTGAGGGGGTCATAGTCCACACTTCCTCAAATGAAATATTCATATTCACAAAAAATGGAATATATAAAGAAATGTGTTGTAAAATGATTTTAGAAGTGTAAATACATAGTAAATATAATAGGTAACATATATAAAATGGTTTTCCATCATAATTTCTACTATTGAAATGTAGTGAATAAAAAATGAACCGTCATCATTTAATAAGGCGGTAGTTCACCACACACGTAAAATGTATGCTTCTTAACCATTATATGGAAGTGTGTGTAAGTTTAGGAAAAATAAATATCATAAATAAATACTAGTATATTGATTATACTTGTTTTTTTATACAATCAGGGGATAATAAGTGCCTAGGGGTGAATAATTGAAATAAAATAAAAGAACCCAATGAAGAATGTTACCTCTTATTCGGGTAACTCCTTTTGGTTTTCCCTAATGGGATTCCTTGGAAGAATTTCTGAAAAATGGGAGTCTTCAAGGAAATATATAGGGATTTTTAGAAGTTTATTTTTCAAATATTGACTGAAACTATGAGGTTTTAGACATGTGGGGAAGTGGTAGGATACGATCCATTTTTATAGTGGAGGTGAAGTGGTACTCTTGTAAATATTTAAAGAAACAATTCCTCCCTCATTTTTCATGTTTACAATGGGTACAATAATGGACCAAAGTCAACTAAATGGAGGATATGGTTTAAATATTTCCTTAAAATTTTTCTTGAAAAATTTTCTAGGTTATTTTTTATGTTAATATTAATGTTTAGTCTCTTATTAAGAATAATATTATCTTAATTATTATAATTAATTTTAAATTTATTCACTAATATTTTGTGTAGAAATAATTTTTGACCATATTATACATTATATATTATATGGATTCAACATATGAAATAAATTTTTAGAATTTAAAACCACAAAAGTTACAAAAAATTAATTTAAATGTAATATCACATTCGGGTCGACAACGTAGGGTTTTAATGTAAAAACATTAAATCATTTACTATTATTATTTTAAATCTCAATGTGAAATTTATTCTAATGACCCAAATTGGGTTTATAGATAAAAATTTGATACAATTAAAAATTTAATCCAATTTTAAATATAATTTAACATTGTAAATAAATTAGATGAAAGGGAAATTTTCAATTAAAATCCGTTATTTCTCACTATTCATCCAAAAAATATAATTTCTGAGGAAAAACCCATAAATGCACCTGAATATAATTTAAACATTATAAATTAATAAATGAAGTTTATTTTATAAAATAAAATTTCTAATTTTTTCTAAAATTAATTTTATTGTTTTTCATAAAAGGACATTAAAAGTAGTTCATTTGAGAAAATAATATTTTTAAACAAATAAAGACATTACCAAATATAAAATATTTCATTATCAATATGTTTTATTTATATGAAAACACTATAAAAAAATATTTTAAAAGTAGTTATTACAAATAATATTACTATGTTTAATGTATAGGCTATAATTATCTTGTTTTAATAATTATAACAACAAAATGATGTTCCGAAGAAACTCAGTGTTGCGTGTAATGTATGGTAAGTCAGAGTTTCATGTATCAAATTCCATTTCAATGTTTCATGAAATATATTCCTAGTTAGTTTTATGTGGAACAAATTTTTGACATAGAGAAATGAAGGACAATAATGAAAACTAGAACATTGGAAAAAACTGTCAATAAAATCTCGGGGTGTTACATTCTACTACATTTAAATGATTTTCCCACATAATTCATGTATTGGGTAAAAAAATAGGATACGTATGCTTTATCGTATCCTCAATTCCCATGTAGATTCCTCTAACGGTTTATTTCTCCATTAAACCAAGACCAAGTGAGGAGTCTGGTTTCATAGAAATTTCTGTGTATGATGCAGAATTTTCACTGGTTGTTCCTTATAAGAAAGACCATTCTATAGTGGTATGAACTATATGTTCTGTACAAATGAAATATCCAGTACATGCATACTCATGAGAGATACATGGATAACATTATGTACTTTAGATATATTTGGAGGGAGTGTTAAGAAATTATATACCATCCTGATACAATAATGAATTTCAAAAGGAATGATATACATAGGGATTAGTTCCCCTTTCTTTATAAACATAATAACTTTATTCTATGGTGGGATTATAGAAACAAGTATTCACCAAATTAAAAATAGAAATCATGCCATAGTTTTTCAACATAACATTGTTTTTTGACTTTGATATGCCTTGATTTGATGTTGAATGGTTCTAACATTCTCGGTCATTTCATCAGAGATCAGGTCCCAATAGTTTTCTTTCTCAAAAATCATCCAAACACATTGGGGATCTACATTTAATTCCATTCATGGCTTTATAATATTCCATATGAGTTCTTGAGATAAAAATATTATTGTAAGAAAACAAAAGTAGAGGAAGGCGTTGATCCCAACCACCTTTGAAATCCAAAGAACAAGATCTCAACATATACTCTACGGTGTGAATTTTTCTTTGAGACTAACCATCTATATGAGGATTATAACTAGTGATGAAACTCTTTTATGTACAATTGGATTTCTAAAAACATCATTAAAACTTTGACGTGATCCTAAGATCCCTATCTGATAAAATAGAATGCGGTACTCAATAGAAACTTACCAATTCCATAATTTATATCCTGGAACCTGATCCAGTCTTTTTTGATAGTAATGAAGTGTTCTGACATAGTAATGAGATTGAATATGAACCATATAGGAATAACACCATTAAAGGATTTCCGTAGTCCAATGAAAAAAATGCATAACCATGGTATCCCATTTACATTCTCAAATATGTTATGGATTCAACATCCCCTTTGACTTTTGTCATTAAAACACAACTTGTTGGAATTCTAAGCACATTGATCTAGCCTTTGTGATATTTCTCTTCAAGCCATCCTAGCAGAAGTATTCTTTCATGTCCCCATACATCTTCATACTTCCAAGAAGAATAGACAATGTTGAACAGTGAGATTCTTCTTATATCTCCTCCATAAAATATAGTATGGGATGAAAACCTACATGGTTCCCTAACCATATCATTCCATCCTGGTCAAGGTTAAACATAAAATCATTTGTAACATTCTTTTTCAGCACTAAATCTTCCTTCAATTCCTGATTAATCTTTACATGGATGGAGGGTTGAACAATTATGTGGGAAAGATAATATTTTCTCCTTCTTTCAGGATTTCATGAACCATCCTTTGAAAATCCAAGAATGTTGGATCTTTTGTGATCCTTATCATATATAATCTAGCATGATCTTTCTAACTCAAACCATCATCCACCTTGTTCACTCTCCTAATGTTGTAGTGTATTAAGTAGTAATGATCCCTTATCAACTCTAACCATCTTCTCTAGCACATGTTAAACTCCTTCTATGTGAATATATAATTAATAATTTTATGAACGATATATTTATATTCACAATTTTCTCCCAAAATATAATCCTTCATATCATTAATGAATGAAATATCGTGGCTAACTCCAAATAACAAGATGGATAAATTTTCCCATGAATCTTCAACAGTCATGAGCCATAATCTATAACCGTGTTATTATTTATAATAACACATCCCAATAACTTATTTGATGCATCAAAATAGATAACAACCCCTTATCCACTACATAGTAATGTATGACTATGTTCACTGACTAACTATCTCTTCAGTTGCTTGAAATTTTTCCCATACTCATCTATCCAGAGAAACTTGATACCCTTCTTAGTTTTATTTGTCAGTGGATTAGATAGTAGTGTAAAATTATTCACAATTCATCAATAATATCAAGAAAAACCCTGAAAGATAGGGATATCATTTAGTATGGTTAGTCTAGGATAGAATTGAATAGCCTCTCACTTTGGTGGATCTACTACTACACTATCTCTTTAGATTGTGTGACAAAACAATTAAACCTTTTTCAGCCAAAATTCACTCTTTCTAAATTTTTCAAATACATTCTTCTTCATTAGGGTATTTATTACAATTCACAAGTGATCTTCATGATCTTACTTTCTCTTTGATTAGATAATAATATAATTTATAATCACTTCCACAAACTGATAAATGCAATCATTAAAGACTGTATTCATTAAATCAATGAAGATAATAGGGTAATTAGTATGACTAGAAAGAATCACTAAATATTCCCAGTGTCTATACATTGTACAGAATTATGTCATGGGTATATCCTTTTTCATGACCCCTAATTAATGATATAAAAAATTACGGTCAATGTTGGATAATTATTGAGATCTAGAAAATTGATCAAACAAGTCATCAATAAGAAGAATATGATAATTGTTTTTTATTTTGATCTTGATTAACTTCATATAATCAATGAAGATTCTCATTGACCCATTTTTCATTTTCAAAAAAATAATAGGTAAACCCCAAGATAACACACTGGCTGAATGAATCCCTTATCAAGGATTTCATGGATTTGTTTCTTTAGTTCATGCAACTTAATCTGGTCCATCTATAAAGATTATTTGAAATTAGAGTGGAACCATATTTGTTTCTATTGAGAACACAGCTTAATGATTTTGTGAAAGTCTAGGAAAATAATTTAGAAATATGTCCATAAATTCTAAAAAAATAGGCCTATCATCAATGTTTCTTGTCTTCACAAATATTTTAGATAAAAACCCCTTTCGAATAGGAATTAAGACCCATATATTAGATTTAATCTCCATGGGGAGTTCATTATTTTCGTCACATTGATATATGATCATAGGGGGGGTCTATAATATCAAACGTAACATCCATTCCCCAATAATTGAAATGGGATTTACGCAGATAAATCCAATCCATGCCTAATTTGACAACAAATTCAACAAAAGGAATAATTATCAAATTTTTAGTAAGAAAATTTCCACAAACATCAGCCAAAGATGAATCACATAAATGGGATGAAATCATCACCCCATTAGATATTTTTTACTTCTATTTAAACATCTAATTGTATTGGTGGAATATTAAAATCCATAGAAAAATTATTGGATATGAAAGTGTGAGTAGATCCAGAATCATATACAACATTAGTAGTTATAGAGTGGATGATACTTTCACCTTTATCACATCATTAGTGAACCCCTCATTGAAAATAAAAATTACATGAGATTACCCCTATTCTATCATCTTAAGTGGTTTCTAATGTCGATCATCATCACCAGTACTTGGTTTTGGGTACTGGTTTTCAAAATTCCCATTATCCTTATACTTATATCAATGATGTAGGGGTGGGGAATTCATTTCATCTTTCTCTCAATAATAAATCTATCAAACTTCATACCATAATGTCAACAATCAATTACCTTATGACCTTCCTTTCTAGACGTAAAGCATTTAATAGATCCCTTAAGAAATATTCTACTATACTTTTTACCACATTTAGAGAATAAATGAAAAATAATCTTCTTTTAATAATTTTTTTTAGTGTTTCCATAGAACTCCATGTTCCTTTTCTTGTCAAAACCTTGAGATTGATACGTGATGACAACCTCTATTTAAACCTTGATTGTGAAATGAGAAATATATTTGTAGATACGGAACCCTATTATGGAAAACACCCTTTTGATATATCAATTTATGACACTAAATAACCTATCATCTTTAAATTTTAGGTTGGATGATAATTTTTTAAGAGTACCATAGAAGTCTGAAGAAATTTTTCTCATAGGTACCCACATATTCCTCAACCCTTTACTTCAAATCAAAGAATTATTTCTCTCTCTTGGTTTCTAGAATTCTAGGAATGTAGTTATTGAAAAATAAGTTCTTGAACTCATCCCAATTCATTGATTAAATCTTATCTTGCTGACTCATATTACTAATTATAATCCAACACTGGTCTAGTTCTCCTTTAACTTTTAAATAGAAAGAATTAATTTCTCATGATCCAAACACGGGAAAACAGAGAATATATTTTTAGTATTACTTATCCATTGTTCAATAATAAGAAAATCAAAATACCATCTGATGTAAGGTGAATTTTTACTCATAATGTACTTTACAGAATGTTGTTCCCTACTTTGGTCATTTGGAAGTCCACCATGATTCATAGATTGAGAAAGTTGTGTGAGCATAGAAATGAAGTGTTTCATTCCAGCTCTCACCGAATTAGATTGTTCAGGAGGACAATAATTTCATTGTTCTTTTCAATCACCTTTAATGAGGATCCCTTAGCATTCATCAATTGACTAAAACCAAAATAATAGAGTTAGAAAAAATTATCATATTTCGGATCAACATAATCATGAAAAGTCACATATAGGTTGTCTAAATAATGACACCTTTCATAATCTATGTTTAAGGTAACAACATTATTACATTACATAATCATTAATTTAGTCAAGAAATAACTTCCATTAATATTGAGGATCTAATAAAGTTTACCTATTTAGAGAAAAGATATATATCAAATTCACGACGTTACACATTATCACAAAATTTATACCATTAAAACATTACCCACTCTTCCAAAATATTTTACTTTTCAATTAAAAAATGATCTCATTAAAATCTCTTAGAATAGTAATCATGTCTTAATTATTTTTCTTACATATCCTTTTAACCTATAAAGATCATTTAAATTCTTGGGATGAGAACAAAAATATCAAAATGGGATATAAAAATATAGAAATAGGACATTAGTCTATGAATACTTGTAACGTATGAAAACATTTTCAAAATACATAATTTTCACCCATATATACATACTTTGTGAAACATGATATTTCCAAAAGATACCCAAGAAACACAATAACATAAATATAACCATAAAAGTATATTGCGGCATTACTTACACAATCTTGTAACCCTAGTGGCTACCTTATAATTTGTAACCCTCACGACTACATTACAATTTGTGTAACCATCATAATTACACTTGGAGTAACCATACAGACAACCTCCAACACACACCTACCCAATGAAATGGAGGGAGATATATGTCTCAACATTCCTAATAAAAAATTACCATGAACCATAACATAATCATTCAACATGACTAATTGCAGAAAAACATTGTTTTTGAGTTTTGTAAAATAGAATTTTTAAAGAGGACGTTTAAAGAAAATCCCCTTAGAAATATCATATAATTCATGTGAGACTTAATATAGTTGATGGAATATGTATAGACACTATATATACATATAAATAAGCATAATATAAACAAAACCCATCACAAAAAATATTTTAATACCACATAAATAATGAAGTATAAGGTTAACCCAAAGAATGGAAATCGGGTTAAGAACACCCTTACCTCAGGTTTGTATTACATAAAACATGTTTGAACATCCTATATAATGGTTAAAATATTTTTATTAATGTATTAAAAAAATATTCATCTTTATAATTTTGTATATTATCATTTCATCACATCATTTCACCCATTAATTGTTAGTATTTTGTTCCTCGAATTGTTTTGGGTGCATTCTTTACATGATTTCCATGATCGGCTTGTGATGGATATTCTTGTTGATTAGAAGTAAAACTATAGAATTGGAGTGGAGGAATATATACATATTAAAAATGGATAAATTATACCATTTATCATTTTCAATTTTAACATGATAATGATTTATAATTTAAAACATTATTGATATTTGTTTAGGTGATTTTGGCGATTCTTCAATAGTAAAGAACTCATTTTGTTTTATAAATTAAAAAAATGTGTGAAAAAATATTTGAGAACCTTATGTAATATATAATACATAAATTATAATCTGTTTAAACCATAAAAATGGTTTCATAACATGTCATGAATGAAGTAAAATAAATTGAAATCACATCATCAATGATGTCAGTAATTTGACACAGCACAAACAGTGTTTTAATTTCTTGAATAAGTAGGCGAGGAGAAGAAAGGTAATGGTGAGTATTACATAAACATGATGAAATAAATTATATGAAAGATATTGGATAATTCAGTCCTCTTGGATAAGGGGAGTTTAGGAAATAAAATTAAATGAAATGAATCTGAAAATAAAAGAAAAGTTGAGAAATCCCTTATGAAAATTTGGTAGCCTAACGACGTCACTTAAAATTTCGTAAAATATTTTTATGAGAGAAAATGGGAATATCATCATTATTAAATAATATGGGATTATTTAGGAATATGTAATTACATTTCTCAACATAATCCAAAGGAAATTAAAATGAATAATATAAAATTTAAAAAAATAAAGAAAACAAAAGAGGATGTTTACCTCTTGATCCCTTCTCTTTGATATCCTCCGTAAGGCCATTAGTTTTGGCCTTTTGGTGAGACCAGATGCTCTAGGGCCTATGGAATAGACTTTGTAGGGGTATTAGGCAGAACATAGGTAATTTTAATGGCTGGAGAGGTGTGGGATGAATAAGGGAATGGGGGTGGCATTTATAGTGAAGGAGATAAGGTATTTTTCATTATTTTAATCATTATTTTAATATTTCTACTCAAGACTATGAATAGTCATAATTCATGTGACCCTAAATAGTAATAATGGAATAATAGTTCAAACAATGCGGTCTTACATTATCCTTGAATCACATATGATGTAGTAAGTCAAGTATTAACAGTTATCGTATTTTATCATATTATACTATTCTTAAAGATTTCAAGGATTTCATAAAATTCCCAAAAAATTACCCTAACCATTTATCGACGTGTAGAATTGAAAAATAAATTCCATTTTTTGAAAATAACTTTCTAAATATTAATAATTTATTTTTTAAATAAAATCATAATTTTTTCAAAAATAACAATTTTAATTCTATTTCTCATTTTTTAACACCATGAAAAATTAATCAATATCTCATTATCATATATCCTTATGAAATGAGAATAATAATATGATTTAATATTCATAAGGTTCATACTACTATTAATATCACTATTCATAATGGAATGTTACAATTCATCAAAAAAAGGTGGCTCTATCAGACTCCAAATAACTTACTGAACCCAATTTTAGATGATTGTTTTTAAAAATTCAAAACATAGAAGTGGAAAAATTATTTCTAATGTCTAGTTAAAAATATCTATATAAAAAGTTTCATTTATTTCAAATTATTTTTAATCCCTTGGTGTATTACAATATTAAACCATAGTTTTATCCTAGGTTATTGATAGAAAACATATACATAGATCCATCATGAAGTCTTGTGAATTGTTTTGTGAATTCCTAAAGTATATACCTCGGGAGTGTAAAACCAGGTGTGCAGAAAGGTTTGTTATAATTTACCAGATTACCCTATGTCAGGACTGGGTCGTCCTGTTGGAGTTGTTAAACCTAGGTACATCTTTTCTAGATGCACATAAACATGTAGTATGTAGACATGGATATATTTCTAGGAAACCATTGAATCTATCCTTTACCAAAATACAAGGTAAATTTTAAGTAATTTCCTTATCCTTAGACTTATCCCAACACATGTACAAAGGGTTATTGAGAATGTTTTATCAGCCTCTCTATAAAAGGTTAAATAAAAATTTTACTTGATACAAACTAATGAGACCCTCTCTTTTAATATATTAACATTACATAACATTGTTTTTAATACATAAAACATTATAAAAACATACACCCAAAGACCATACCATTTTAGTGCCTTTGGAAACATGGAAATATAATCAATGCAATATAAATGAGCTAAACTATTCCCCACTGTGTTTTTATTGACTATAATTCCTCTTATACACATTAAACATATTATATATCTAAAAGCCCGGGGGGAGGAAACATAAAAAGTGATGATTTTATATTCTTAGTAAGGGTAAATAGGGAAGATACATAAGAATAATCCTGAACATAATGGTATGAGAACATTATCATGAAAATAGAAGATTATAGACTACATATAAAATATCATGAACATGAATCATGAAATAATGATTGGAAGTTCAAAAGATATGAATTGTAAGAAAATAAATATCATAATCCATGAAAGCATAACATAGGAACAAAACATGGAATTTCGGCCGACACATAAGCCTATATAATGATTTACATAGTAGTCAAGGCTTTGTTGTTGAGGCCATATTAGGGGATAAATACATTTATTAAATCCGTTTCACACCCTATTCCATCCTAGTATTACTAAACCAAGTTCATCCACATTCCATCCCTATAATACTAAACCCATTTTATTTCTCATTCCAGCCATGCCTATCTCATAAGATATAAATATTTATCCAATGAATTTGAGTGAGAAATAGATACCAACCATATCATAATGAAATCATTCATAATTTTTTAAAAAAATCATAAAAAATCATATCATAACCCATGAAATGAAATTGGTATCATTAACAGGTAATAATATCTTGATCTGTGGAAAAGATAGGTTTCAAAATTATTTCATCAATGTTTCACCTATGAAATGAAGTAGGTTTAAAAAGAATATAACCATTTGAAGAGAATAGGGTATCCTAAACATCATTACATCAAATAATAATCCATCCTGAAAAAGAATATGAATGAAAAAATTGAATAATATCTCTAGAAATGAATGATTGAAACCAATGGATTCCATCTTAAATGGGAAATAATTTTTTAAATTTCATTAAAATCATTTCTTGACTAAAATATATTTTTGAAATTGAAAAATGATTTTAAAACAATAAAAATAATTTTAAAATAATTTTTATCCTTTTAAATTATTTCAAGGATAATTTAAAACATTTTTTGAAAACAATTTCTAAAAAATTTATTTTGAATAAAATGAATTTATAACCGAAGAGAGAAATATAGTATGTTTTTTATTAAAAACATATTCCTAATTATAATAAATACAAAAGAGTGGAAATATGTTACTAATACAAGGAGATATGTTGAATAAATATAGGAAATGTAAAATCATCAGTGTTCTGGAGAGATGGATAATAAGCTTTCAATAAAGGCGCATAATTATAAACAATCTCAATAAACAAAGAATTGTTTCAAAAAACTTATACTATATGGTAACTTGGAATCATATTATCCATGTAAAAAAATTAAATTACATGAAGATTATATTAACAATAAATTATGTTTATTCATGATATAAATGTCAAATCTAAGTATGTACACATTTAAAAAGAATGTAGGTTCCTAATAAAACACATGTCTTAAAGTAGGAAAATTAAGACAACACTTTCTTACCGATTTGGTAGTTTTTGAGACATTAACCACATGAAATAAAGATCATATAATGTATATTTATATAAAAATAAATTAAATTATAATAATAATTGAATACATAAATGGTAATTATACACACAACACAAAAGGAATGGGTTATGAATAAAGCATGTATCTTAGGAAAATAAAAATTGAGATGAAATCCCAATACCTTGTGTTTTGAATCTCATCGTACTCATCAAGAACTCACATATAATTAATATAAAATTATTATTATATATATATATATATAATAATATTCTTATATATAATACCATATATATTATCATCACAACTTTATATTACCCGTATGTCAACAATTAAATGTTGAGGTTTCAATTAGGGTAATATCCACTTTGTTCTTTTCATGCCTCTCAATTTGTTATATATTTTGTGATTATACTTATATCATGATTTAATGAATGTAAAACATGATATAAATATCATTTATATTCATTATATGTGTATTATTATAATCTATAAATTATAAAATTATGAAATGGAATACACTGGTCATGGAGACGGTAATCCGTATGTACGCATGAATGTAGTTTCCATTTTTATTATCATATTGAAAGAAAAAGATAAAATGAAAAATATATATTATAATAAAATTATTATAATTATTTCATATATATAATATAATCTAATTAATCACTTCCTTAATCCATTCTATGTAGTATGTTAATGAATGACATCACTTTGAGGGGGCAATAGTCCACACTTCCTCAAGCAAAATTATCAGATTCCCACCAAATGGAAAGTTTAATGATATGTGTTGTAAATTGATTAAATAAGATTAAAGTCATAATAAATATATTATATAACATATATAAATATATTTTAAATCATAATTGTGACCACGAGAGGTAGTAACGGAAAAATGAACAATCATCATTTCATGAGGCGATAGTTCATTGTACACATAAACAATATGTTCTTTATCCATTATATAGATTTGTGTGTAAGTTTAGGTAAAAACGTACTATAAAACATCCCAATACATTTAGTATACTTTTTTTTATATATTCATGGAATAATAATTGATTATGGGGTGAATAATTAAAATGTAATAAAATAACTCAAGGAATAATGTTACCTACTATTCGGGTAACTCCTTTTGGTTTGCACCAAAGGGATTAATTGGAAGGATTTCAAACCTAAGGGGGGATTAAATGAGTATGGGAGGGATTTTATGTAACATCCGACATAATTAATGAATAATATATTTTCTTATATATGTCTATTTATGAATTAGATAGTGTTTTAGAGGCTTAAAATGAGAATTAATCCAATCTTAATCATAAAATACACTAATATTTTTAAAAAGATTGTTTTACTGCCTTTTGATGGAAAACCATTTCTAAATCTAACTATTGAAAATTTTATAAAATATATTTGTTAAAATAAACTTATTATTTATAATTTGGACATTGAAATTTACTTTGGATAAATTTTATTTATTTTTTTGACAATGTTCATTTTTTTAATGAATAGTGAAAAATAATGCATTTTACTTCAAACTGATTTTTCATCAAATTTAATTATGTAGTTAGATTATCTTTCTAATTTATTTTAAAGTGTAATTAGAATATATTTTTACCATTTAATTCAATGGTGGTCATTATAATTAATTTCACTTCGGAATTCGGCATAAACAAGTGTCAACCGTTTGATAGATATTGTTTCTAAAAACCCCGCTATTTGTTTTGACAATGGGAATGATTTTTAAATTAATTGCTGCAATTTTTGTGTTTATAATTTGGTAAAATGGATTCCATATTTGGGATCATAAGGTCTAAATTATTTAATTAAAACTCTTTTGTTTTTGGACATTATGAATAGTAACAACAGTAATTATCTTTATTTATCGTGATTAATTAGTAATCGGGTAGTTAAGGGTAGTAAAATAATATCATAATAATATAAAATGACCCCAAAATGTGTCTTAATTCTACTTTTTTGTGTCATGGACTACCATGAGATGAATTCTTCCAAATATAGACACCCCATGGAATCACTTTTGGGTGATAGTGACACTTTATCATTTTATTTTTAAAGAAAAGAGAATATCACAAAAGTATGGAACACCTATGTAAAACAATTTTATTTTTTTCAATGTAAACGATATCTTAGAATATAAATATTAATTCGGAAGCTAAAAATATTTCATAAATCATTGTATTTTTTTTATAATTTTTAGACATTATATAAATTAATTTATTTATGACACCATGATGTTGCAGCGATTACCTCATTAATGAATGATTTAATTAAAATGAAAATACAATGTAAAATATATGACATACACTTGTCAAAAACCAATTGGATGTTCTGATTTTGAACCCTTATAACCTTATCCTTGAAATATATCATTTTGGGACCTTTAAAATCCTAAACTCATTTTAAAATAAAATATCATTTCATGACTTTCCAAGAGTGCCCCTCCTCTCTCTTATAAAAGGCCCCCACCTCTACCACCATACCCACACCTCTCAAGCCATTGGATTGGCCAAAATATGCTCCTTTTATCTATACAAGTCTCTATCTTCAACATATAATCCTTACCTTGGACAGAATTTTCTTCAAGAAACGATTTAGGTTCAATCCAAGGGAAGTTACCCAATTTCAAAGTAAAGTCTTCTCTAATATTCTTTTGTTTTTTTTGCTTCTCCAACCCCCTAAAATCTTTGTATTCATCTCTTTTGTAACAAAACAAGTATCTTCAATATACTATAATTTTTTTATGAGAATTATTCGAGCTACACTTACACACACTCTCATCTAACGGTTAAAGAACATACTGTTTCTGTGAATGGTGAATTTCTGCCTCACGAAACGATGATGGTTCAATATTCCTTTAACACCTTTCATGGTGACCATTAAGATGCCAATATATATATATGATATATATTATGTTTATGTTTTCCTTATGATTCTTTATTTTTCATTTATGTCATACCTTTATGGTTTCTATTATGGGTAAACACGATAATTTCATTTTAGGAAGTGCGGACTACCGCCCCCTTAAAGTGATTTGATTCATTAATGCCATATGTGGGATGTATAAGGTATGGAGTTAATGGTATTATATATGATATTATACTGGAATTATAATATACCTTTATATCATTGTGATTTCATTCCATTAAATATGAAAAAGAAATAAAATTAGTGTTCACACGTACGTACGACTTACCGTCTCCATGAACGGTGCATTTCATTTCGTACGTCTAAATGTTTTGTAATATTATAAATTCATGTATATACTGGATATATATGATATATATGATATCTACGTCATGAATATAATTCTGGATATAATGGATATTTTACCACATGAACAAATTGTAATTATAAGAAGTTTATTTTTTGACTCAAGTACCAAAGATCGAAAAAAATGACCGTTATTAACTTAAATATTTACATAATGTTCGTAACATGGTAATAAGTGATCTAAATGGAATAATGAGCATGAAAAAGGTTATTAATAATGTAGAAATTAACTCTAGTTTATTATTCATGAGATTAAAGAACGATCGAGTCAAGTCAGAGTCGAGGTAAGGGACTTCGTCTCAATCTCCATTCATTGAGGTATATTTTGTTTTATACACAAATTTCTTTTATACGATGTATAAAACCCTTGGAATTTTAATTTTATTCAAAAGGAACATTTTTATACAAATAATTTTACTAAACAACAAAAGGAATTTTTTGTCTTACGAATGCGGTGACAACGACTTCTCCACCGCCGTAACCATTATCTGAGTTTCGACTTCCTCTACAAGCCATAACTTTTTTTTAAATGAAAAATAAATACCATTTTTTACTTTTATTTTATTTTTGTATTGTAAATGGTTTTTATAATGTTTTGATTATATCAATGTGTTGTATTGATATGTTGTGATTGAAATGAGGAGATGTTATGTTTCCTTTATGCATGTTTTATGTGATACGATTATGTTATAGTTCTTCGGCATTATTTATGAAGATGGGTGGTTCCGTGATAAACTACGATTGGGTGAGCCTGATATAGCTCTCCAACACATTGGGTAACGCGAAGGAGTTAAATGATAAGGTTTCTCTGAAGAGATTTAGGGAATATACTATGATGGGTATTCCAAACAAAACCATGAGGGTTACTCCCTACCTAAGAATGTCATGAATTCCTCAAGTTACCTTTATGTCTTATGATTTATACGAGTTATTCATGATTATTATGATTCCATGAGGTATGTTAAAGTGATTATATTTTATTATTAAAGTATGATTTCATTGATTATAAGGAATACATAGACTAATGCTTTCATTCCATATTTATATATCCCTTACTGAGCTTTTTATGCTCATCCCAAGTTTTTGAAATTTTTTTCACAGGTCAAGGGAAAAGTACATGACGTGATGATAGTGTCGAGGAGATGTCAAGAAAGAATCCATGTTTTATTTTAAAAATGATTCCTTTGATGGGAAAAATGAATACTGTCTTTTATGTCACCAACTTTTTAAATGTGGAATGTAATGCATGATTTATGATCTAATTCTCTAAAACTCTAAACTTGAAAAGATCCTCAATGTGTATTCTTGAAATATCTCAATATTAAGTAATCTTTAAGGCTGTGGCCATATAGTCGGTATCAATGGTTGGTTTAGATAACTTTAGGAGTGGGAATTATATTAAATGATTATCCAAAAATATTTTTTATGGTCAAATTTAAATGATACAACATTTGAAGATTACCATGTAGCTTCATCTAAGACATGATTGTTCAGAATGGTTTTCCACAGAGGAAATAGAGAAGCAGTTCTAGGAAGGCATACAAAAGGAAATGACCTTCCAAATAAGCATTCTAAGATAGTCGGAATTGGAATTGAACAGTTTGTTGAAGCAACGACGCAGTTGACTCATGTGATAAATGGTGGTGGTATACATGCACAAGATCATCCAGATCAATCGCAAAGGAACATGTCAGTGGTGGAAATTTTCATGAGGCAACACCCCCATCATTCAGAGGATCATCTGACCATGTGCTAGCTGAAGGATGGATTAAAGAAATAGAGAATATTTTTGATGTCATGGGGTGTTCAGACAATCAAAAGGTTAGTCTTGTTGTTTACTATTTGGAGGGCGAAGCAGATTAGGGGTGGCCGATGGTTAAAAATATCAGGGACGCTGATGAGATTGATGCCCTGACTGAGATGAATTCAAAGGTATGTTTCTTGAGAAATATTTTCCTAAGGCTGTTTGACTTCGGACTGAAAAACAATTCTTGGAATTGAGGCAAGAGGACGACTGAGTGGATGCTTATGAAGAAAGGTTCACTCGATTGGCATAGTATGCTCCAAATTTAATCTGAGACATTGATAGTAAAATCAATCATTTTTACTCAGGATTAAAGCCAAAATATCAAAGGGAATTAGCTTCTCATGAGTTAAAAAGTTATGAAAATCTTGTTTGATGTCCTGAGAAGGTGGAAATGGAGTTTGCTGATGATCATGTGTTCTATGACATGCAATAGAAGAAGAGATCGAGGTGGCCGGAGAAAGGGAAGAATCCTTCTAAAAGGTCTGATTGTAATAAAACTATGTTTCCATTTTGTGATAAATGTGGTAAAAAGCATGCTATGGAATTTATTTTGAATTCTAGGAAGTGCTACCGATGTGGTAAGATGGGACATAAGGCTCGCGATTGCACTGGAAAAGATCAGGGTGATTGTAAGACCAAATTTGATTTAAAGTTAGTGAAATTTTTCTCGAGAAATAAGATGGGTCATTATGAAAATGAGTGATCGACAAAGAGATAAAATGATGGTAAGTAGTTAGACTACAAGCAGAAAGCTGTGGTGAAATACTTTGAAACTACTTCACCAGATGTTGGGCCATCAAATGAAGTGGTATTAGGTACTCTGTTTGTTTTTTCAGATTATTTCAATGTGTTGTTTGATTCGTGGTCTACGCATTCTTTCATCTCTGAAAAATTTTCTAGTAAATTGGGAATTTCATCTTAAGAAATGAATCCTTAAATTTTGGTAAAAACTCCTAGGGGAAATGTTGAGGAAAAAAGAATTTATAAGAATATTCTTATCCTTATCTGTGGAAAGAACCTACCTAAAAACCTTATTGTTTTACCTCTAGTAGAGTTTGATGTTATCCTTGGTATGGATTGGCTCTCTATTTACCATTCTATGATTGATTGTAGAGCTAAAGAAGTTTCTTTTCAGAAATACTTTTAGTTTGTGTATAAGAATGAACCCTTACTGTTGATAACATATCAAGAGGGTGAGAAATATGTAAAATATGGAAATGAATGTTACCTTGCACATATTGTTGAAAAAAAAGGAACCATTCAGATTAATGATGTGCCAGTGGTAAATGATTATCCTGATGTTTTTCCTAATTAGTTTCCTAGAATAATACTAGACCGGGAAGTATAATTTAATGTTGAATTAGTTCATGATGGTATTCCAATTTCAAAACCCCCTTATCGAATGGCTCAAATTGAACTTTTAGAGTAAGAGGAGCAATTTCATGATTTACAAGAGAAAAATTTTATTCGACCTAGCTCATCACCATGGGGTGATCCTGTCTTATTTGTTAAAAATAAAGATGGTTCAATGAGACTTTTCATTGATTATAGAGCCTTGAATAACATCACTATTAAGAACAAATAACCTTTGCCTCATATCAATGTTTTTTTGATCAGCTCCAGGGAGCTCAGTATTTTTCAAAGATTGACCTGAGATCGGGGTACCATCAGTTGAAGGTAAAGGAAGAAGATGTTCCGAAGACTGCGTTCATACAAGATATAGCCATAATGAATTTGTAGTTATGCCTTTTGGGCTAACCAATTCACCTGCTGAATTCATGGACCTTATGAATATAATTTTCCATGAGTTCTTGGATAAGTTTGTGG
This sequence comes from Viscum album, assembly GCA_963277665.1. Lineage (NCBI taxonomy): Eukaryota > Viridiplantae > Streptophyta > Magnoliopsida > Santalales > Viscaceae > Viscum > Viscum album. The sequence continues at coordinate 946,712,961 of OY728129.1, forward strand.
TTGTTTTCATTGATGATATTTTGGTGTTTTCTAAAAGTAAATAGGAACATGAAAGACATTTAAGGGTTATTTTCGAAACCTTAAAAGAAAAGAAATTGTATAGGAATTTCAGCAAGTGTGAGTTTGGGTTGGAACAAATTTCATTCACTGGTCACATTGTTTCTAATGATGGGATAACTATTGACCTTGAAAAAACAAAGGTTTTTGAAGAATGGCCAAGACCCACAAATGTAACCTATATTCTTAGTTTTCTTGGTTTGGAAGGCTATTACCAAAGGTTTGTTAAAAATTTTGCATGGTTTTCCAGCCCATTGACTAAGCTAACTTGGAAGGTTCTTAAGTTTATCTGGACAAATGAATGTGATGAATGTTTTCAGGAATTGAAAAGAATATTGATGAATGTTCCAGTTTTGGGACTACCTTCCACGAATGGTGAGTTTGTTATCTAAAGTGATGCTTCATTAAATGGACTTCATTGTGTCCTAATACAGAAGGATCAGGTAATTTCTTATGCTTCATGTCAGTTGAAAACTCATGAGGTAAATTACCCTACACATGATTAAGAACTAGCTGATATTGTTTTCTCTTTAAAAATTTGGAGGCATCATTTGTATGTAGTAAAGTATGAAATATATACCAATCACAAAAGTTTAAAGTATATATTCACTCAGAAATAATTGAACATGAGACAAAGGAGATGGCTATAATTAACCAAGGATAATGATTGTACAATTCATTACCATCCGGGAAAATAAAATAAAGTGGGGAATGCTTTGAGTCGAAAAAGTAATGCTTCATTAACCATGATACCTTTGGAATGTGATCCTTTGGTTATGGATATGATGAAATTTGGAATAGAAGTTTTTGGTGTAGGATGTTATTCTATTTTGTTTCAGGTATCAGTGAAATATTCTCTTTCAGATAGAATTAAGAAAGCACAGATGCAAGACTGTGAGTTGCAGAAAAATGTAGAGCTGGTTCAGAAGGGTAAGTTGCCTGATTTCAACATTGATAATGATTGTGTTTTGAGATTTTGGAAGAGAATGTGGGTGCCTTATGATCCACAGTTAAAGATAGAGTTGTTATGTGAAGCTCATAGTTCTCTGTTTTCAGTTCATCCAAGAAGTAGTAAGATGTATAGAGATCTTCGGAAGTATTACTGGTTGGAAGGAATGAAAAGAGGCATTGCTGATTTTACTGTGAAGTGTTTGACTTGACAACAGGTTAAAGAAGAGTGGCAGTTACTGAAAGGGATGCTTTATCATTTACCAGTGCCAGAGTGGAAATGGGAGAATATATCCATGGACTTCGTTGTGGGATTGCCTAAGACACCTCGAGGTAATAATGCAATCTGGGTTATTATTGAACGCATGACTAAATCTGCTCATTTCCATACTATACGAGATACTTTTCCCTAGATCAACTTTCTCTTTTGTATCATAAATAGGTAGTAAAGTTAAATGGAGTTCCCCTCTCCATTTTATCATATCGTGATCCCATGTTTACTTTTACCTTTTGGAAAGGCTTTTAGAAGTCGTTGGGTACTGAATTAAATTTTAGTACATCTTTTCATACTCAATTAGATGGGAAGTTAGAACGAAGAATTCAGAGGATATGATATATTCTTGTTCGATGGATTATTAGGGAAGTTGGGACCAACATATTTCTTTGGTTGAGTTTTTTTTTATAATTACAGTTTCAATTCTGGTATACAGATGGAACCATTTGAGCCATTATATGGGAAGCGGTGTCGAACTTCGGATTTTTGGGATGAAGTGGGTGAAAGGAAGTTTATGGGACTAGAATTGGAAGTAGAGTTGGAAGAAAAATTTCTGCTGATACAGAAAAACATGAGAACAGCTCAGAGCAGGTAGAAACGTTATGCGGACTACAGGAGGAAGGATATCTTTTTTGAGGTAGGTGGTCATGTTTTTTTTCAAAGATTCTCCATGGGAAAGTGTGATGCGATTTGGTAAGAAAGGAAAGTTGAGTCCAAGATTCATTGGACCATATGAAATTCATGAGAGAGTTGGATCAGTTGCATACTGATTGGCTTTACCTCTAAGTTTATATCAGGTACATAATGTTTTTCATGTTTCAATGTTAAGGAAGTACATGCCAGATCCATCTCATGTTTTGAGCCCAGAGGTAGTTCAGTTGGAAGAGAATCTATTTTATGAGGAACAGCCGGTATAGATTATTGACCATAGGGAGAAAGTGTTGCAGAATAAGTTGATTCATCAAGTAAATGTTCTATGAAAAAACCACATGATAGAAGAGGCAACATGGGAATATGAAAATGCAATGAGGGATAAATACCCCCACTTATTTGATAAGTTAATAAATTGCGGAGACACAATTTTATAAAGGGAGAAGGATGTAACATCCCATGTAATTAATGAATAATATATTTTCTTATATATGTCTATTAATGATTTAGATAGTGTTTTAGAGGCTTAAAATGAGAATTAATCCAATCTTAAGCAGAAAATACACTAATATTTTTAAAAAGATTGTTTTACTGCCTTTTGATGGAAAACCATTTTTAAATCTAACTATTGAAAATTTTGTAAAATCTATTTGTTAAAATAAACTTATTATTTATAATTTGGACATTGAAATTTACTTTGGATAAATTTTTGGTATTTTTTTGAAAATGTTCATTTTTTTAATGAATAGTGAAAAATACGGCATTTTACTTCAAACTGCTTTTTCATAAAATTTAATTATGTAGTTATATTATATTTATAATTGATTTTAAAGTTTAATTAGAATATATTTTTACCATTTAATCCAATGGTCTTCATTATAATTAATTTCACTTCGTAATTCGGCATAAACAAGTGTCAACCGTTTGATAGATATTGTTTCTAAAAACCCCCGCTATTTGTTTTGACAATGGGAAAGATTTTTAAATTAATTGCTGCAATTTCTGTGTTTGCAATTTGGTAAAATGGATTCCATATTTGGTATCATAAGGTCCAAATTATATAATTAAGACTTTTTTGTTTTTGGACATTATGAATAGTAACGACGATAATTATCTTTAATTATCGTGATTAATTAGTAATCAGGTAGTTAATGGTAATAAAATAATGTCATAATAATATAAAATGACCCCAAAATGTGTCCTAATTCTACTTATTGTGTCATGGCCGACCATGGGATGCCTTGTACCAAACATAGGGACCCCATGGAATCACTTTTGGGTGATAGTGACACTTTATGATTTTATTTTTAAAGAAAGGAGAATATCACAAAAGTAAGTAACACCTAAGTAAAACAATTTTAGTTTTGTCTATTTAAAAATTATACTATAAATATTAATTGTAAAGAAAAAAATATTTCCTAAATCATAGTATTTTTCTTTAAATTTTTAGACATTAAATATATTAATTTATTTTTTACACCATGATGTTGCAGCGATTTCCTCATTAATGAATGATTTAAATAAAATGAAACGTTAATGTAAAATATAAGACATAAACTTGTCAAAAACCAATTGTATGGGTTGATTTTGAACCCTTACAACCTTATCCTATAAATTTATCATTTGGGGACCTTTAAAATCCGAAACACATTTTAAAATATAGTAACATTTCACGACTTTCCCAGAGTACCCCTCCTTCCTCTTATAAAAGGCTCCCACCTCTACCACCTTACCCACACCTATCAAGACAATGGATCGGCCAAAATATGCTAATTTTATATCTCCACATACCTCTATTTATCATAGAACCCTTACCTTAGGCATAAAGGTCTTCAAGAAACCCTTTTGGTTCAAACCAAGGGGAGTTACCCGATTTAAAGGTAATGTTTTCTCTAAAGTTCTTTTGTTTTATTTTTCTTCTCCAACCCCCTAAATTGTTTTTATTCCTCTATTTTATAACAAAACCAGTATCTTAAATATACTAGGATGTTTTTATGAGAAGTATTCGAGCTACACTTACACATACTCCCATATAATGGTTAAAGAAAATATTGTTTCTATGAATGGCGAATTTCTGCCTCACGAAACGATGATTGTTCAATCTTCTTTTAACACCTTTCATGGTAGACATTAAGATTTAACTCTATTTATATATGATATATATTATGTTTATGTTTTCCTTATGATTATGTATTTTCAATTTATGGCATACCTTTATGGATTCCATTATGGGTAAACGCGATAATTTCATTTTAGGAAGTGCGGACTACCGCCCCCTCAAGGTGATTTGATTCGTTAATTCCATTTGTGGGACGTATAAGGGATGGAGTTAATGATATTATATATGATATTATAATGTAATTATAATATACCTTTATATAATTATGATTTCATTCCATTAAATATGAAATAGAAATGAAAGTAGCGTTCATGCGTAGGTATGGCTTACCGTCTCCAGGAACAGTGCATTTCATTTCTTACCACTAAATGTTATTTAATATTATAAATGCATGTATATACTGGATATATATGATATATATGATATCTGTAGAATGAATATAATTCTGGATATAATCGATATTTTACCACATGAACAACTTGTAATTATGAACATATTATTTTTGACTCAAGTACCAAAGATCGACAAAACGACCGTTATTAACATAAATAATTACATAATGTTCATATCTTGGTAATAAGTTATATAAAAGGAATAATTAACTTTAAAAAGGTTCTTAGTCAATTATAAATTAACTCTAGTTTATTATTCAGTAGATTAATGAACGATCGTGTCATGTCGGACATGAGGTAAGGGACTTCGTCTCAATCTCCTTTCATTGAGGCATATTTTGTTTTATACAAAACATTCTTTTATATGGTGTATAAACTCATTTGAATTTTATCTTTATTAAAAAGGAATCTTTTTATAAGAAGCGTTTTACTAAATGAAAAATTAAATGTTTTTTCTTACGAATGCGGCAACAACGACTTCTCCACCGCAGTGACCATTAGCTGAGTTTCGGCTTCCTCTACAAGCCATTACTTTTTTCTAAATGAAAAACAAATACCATGTTTTACTTTTCATTTATTTTGTTATTGAAAATGGTTTTGATAATGTTTTGATTATATCAATGTGTTGTATTGATATATTGTGATAGAAATGAGGAGATGTTATGTTTTCTTTATGCATGTTTTATGTGATACGATTATGTTATGGTTTTTGGCATTGTCTATGAAGACGGGTGGTTTCATGATAAAATAAGGGTGGGTGAGCCCGATATAGCTCTCCAATCCATTGGGTAACGTGAATTTGTTAAATGCTAAGGTTTCTCCAGAGAGATTTAGGGAATATACTTCAATAGGGTATTCCAAACGTAACCATGAGCATTACTCCCTACATAAGAATGTTATGAATACCTCAAGTTATCTTTATGTCTTATGATTTCTTTGAGTTATTCATGAATATTATGATTTCATGAGGTATGTTAAAGTGATTATGTTTTATGAGTAAAGTATGATTTCATTGATTCTTATGTATACATGTACTAATGCTTTCATTCCTTATTTTTATAACCCTTACTGAGCTTTTTATACTCATCCCAATTTTTTGAAATGTTTTTCACTGGTTGAGGGAAAACTACATGATATGATGATATTGTCAAGGAAGTTTCAATAAAGAATCCATGTTTTATTTCAAAAATGATTACTTTTTTGGGAAAAATGAATACTGTCTTATATGTAACAACCTTGTTAAATGTGGAATGTAATGCATGATTTATGATCTAATTCTCTAAAACTCTAAACCTGAAAGGATGATCAATGTGTATTATTGAAATATCTCAAGATTACGTAATGTTTAAGGCTAGGGACTTATATTTTGAGTAGTGTATTGGGATTATCATGTCCTAACCTATGTGGTTTGATATGTTTTATTAAGTGGGAAGAGAGGATCCCTTTTTATAGTGGACTAGGAGGGACACTTTTGTAAATATTTGAACAGGGAAATCTACTAACGTTTTTCATGATGCATGTGGATCCAGTAATGGACCAAATTCTATAAAAGGGAGAATATGTTCATAATATGGAAAGAAAATAGATCTTAAACATGTGTATAGGTCTTTTATTCTTTTATGATTAATGTTTATTTCTTCATTAATCTCAATCTTACCTTTGTCATTGTAATTAATTATAATTACATTCAATAATATTTTTGGTCAAAAAATAATTAGACCTTATTACAAATTATAAATTATTCTTATTAAAAATATTTAATAAAATTTTATATATTCTAATCATAGAAGTAGAATAATGTAATTTAAATTTAATCTCATAGTGGGGTCGACAATGTGGGTTTTTAAAGTTAAAAACGTTCAAAAGATTACTATGTTTTTATATTTTAACTCAAAGTGAAATTGATTCCAATGAACCATGATGGGTTTATTGATAAAATTATGATCTTATTATACTTTTAAACCAATTTAAAATATAATTTATCCTTGTTTATAAATTATTCAAAAATGTAATTTTGAAGTATAATATCATATTTTAACTATTCATCCAAAAATGATGTTTCTCAAAAAAAAATCCCATAAATTCACCATAACATAATGTGGAAATTATAAATTAAAAACAGAATTTTATTCTATAAAATTCATGTTCTAAATTTTCTTAAAATTAATTAAATTATTTTTCAAAGAAGGACATTAAAAGTAGTTGATTTGAGAAAATAGTATTTTTAAATATATAAGGACATAAAAAATTAAATCATTCATTATCAGTAAGTTTTATTTATATAAAAAATTATATAAAATTTATTAAAACTATTTATTAATATTCATATAACAACATTGTCTCATTTAATAATTATAATAAAATAATGATGCTTTGTAGAATCTCAATGTTGCGTATAGCGCACACCAATTTAGTGTTTCATGCAACGTACACCAAGACAATGTTGTGTGTAATATATGACAGGTTGGTGCCATTTAAAAGTAATTTCTGACTCAGTTAATTTTAATAAACAATGGAAATTAATTCATTCAGAAATAAATTTCCATAAAACCTCAGGTCTTTATAACCACAACATTATCATCACCCCTGGATAAGAATTAATCCTACCAGATACTATTCACCTACTCATATCCAATATAATAGAGTTAAATAAGGCCTCCCTTTTGAAACATAAAAATAATTCTCATTAATCGAAGAATGATTAGTATTTTTAAAGGAAAAATTCAACCAGGTCACATGATAAACCAAAAAAAAAACTCTGATCAAGAACACACAGATGATGTATATCTTTAAGAATTGGATGAATCATATAATTTTACTATAAGTATGAATATTTCATATCATGCTAGAATTTTCTAAGAACCCATTTCATTCATTAATCCCTTGAATATTTGAGATGAAAACCTAAAGTATCTACTAACAAAATTAACCAAAATCACACCATAAATATTTACAACTCCTCCAATGTGAAAATGTTCAAACTCTCATACAATAAAAATATCCTTAGTAAGAAATATAATAATTGATATCGTGGATATGTTAACGTTCAAAATATTGTATCTTCTTCCCTATTAGGAGTCAGTGGCACCCCAATTACAATCTCTATAGCTCCTTCATCCATTTCCATAATGTAATAGATATGTCCACACTAAACTAGTAGTTTTGTGGTCTTCCACTAAAAGTTTCTAGTAGGAAGGGAATCATGAGATAAATATTTCTATACACTAGAACATTATATAATTAAAACATTTATTAATCATAAAATGAATCATCCTGGTAACCCTAGAGTGTATCAAAAAACTAGATCTATGTAGTTAATCTTTCATCCATTCACTCAAATCATCTAGAATGACCAACTGCCTCAAAAAACACAAAGAATTATTGGGATACAAAATCTAGAAATATAGGGTCTATGAACCATAAAAATATTCATCATGGTTATGCCAACTAGTCTAGACATATTACCCAAATAAAATTTGATTTTATAAAGACGAACCATATTTCTCACAAGTTAAGCATTCAAGAATATTAAATCCTCATTCAAAACCAAAAGTGTTTTTGAAAATTGGTTCACTAAGGATCCCTCATATATTTATTTATTAATGTCCTATATTTTTAATTATCCGCTCAAAGTATTTGTCACCAATCGTCCTTTTCTGAGGGTTTTCAAAATATTGAAATTAAATATATGAAATCGTTTTCCTGTAATTTTCTATTTTAGGATCAGATTCCACTGGGTAAACATACAATTAATGTCTTTGTGATCCAATAAACTATAAATCCGTTTCTGAGGGGATGGTATCACCATTTTATAAGAACATACCCATTTACTATAAACCCTTTCTTGGTGAGATATATTATTTCTTTGAAAACCAAAACCCAACCCCAATTTCCCTAAAATCAAATCATATCCCAACTCCATGCCTAAGGATTTATAGTAATATCACCATGACACAACTTGTCTTGGCATGAATCCATACTAGATATGTAGTTAACATCACTTATATCATTTCAATGTATCCCTAGGTTATATATTATCCAACACAAGGATCCAAGATGTACATAAACCTGACATGGGTCTCTCGACCAGTTGGACTCAGTATAAACTAGTATAATAATGAATAATAAAGTCAATCATATTGATAATTAAAAAGATAACTGTGGTTTCAAATTTATTTTAAATGAAAACCCCAAGATATCCATCCATAACTAATGGAAACCAATATTCTCTCACAAGATTCATCCAACCAATTGCTAATAAGATAAAGCGTTTAAAAGGAACCGTATACCAAAAACATTGAAAAGATCATCAGGTCAAACACATTAATGATTATTAGGAATTCACAATCTATAACACCAGATCCACCATGTCTCTCATAACAAAGATATAGTTCAAAAAAATTCATTTCTCAAAATATAATGAAAGGGTTCTAGAATTGGATCCTATGAAAATATTCATGGTAACTTAGATTTATAAGATTCAACCTGGCAGATCCACATCCCATCCTATAATATATATATCTTCAATGGATTTCATATCCTATACGGTCATGGAAAAAAATTTACCCATTCACACAAATAAGGACATTCATGTTAATAATTTTTATAAAAAATAATGATTAATATTTTTCCACAAATCTAGTCTTAATAACAAGGTTCATATAGTGAAAATATAGCAATAATGAATGACCAAAATTCTTATGTTATCTACTCTTAAAGGGGTATCCTAAAGAATATATTAGATATCAGTATAAATATTTTTATCCCAAAAAACACAACCTCTATAAAACAATAGAGTGAGAACCCAAAGGATCAACACCCAGATCATAGGATGGACCCAATATTCAAGTCCTCTAAAGGAACACTTTGAATATGAGAAAAATAGTCTTTGTCAACATAGATACCATGATAAACCAATAAAATTCTCAATATAGAATTTGAAATAACATAAAGAGAGAAGATAACATTATACACTATGTTTAGAGTCATAAAATAATAGTATATAACTGGAAAAGACCACACTTGAGAAATGAATGTCAGTTAAGCCAATGACCTCTATTGAAGACTTACTCAAGCGACATAAGATGAGAAATCTATATTTTCATGTAATTTATTGTGAATTTGATAACCCCTACACACAAAAAAGAATTAGTATAATTTTTTTTTCAATAAACAAAGACAACACATTCAAATACATTTCAATAAAAATCACACAAAAGAAGTAAAAAATTCTTTAAAGAACTATTAATTTTTAAGGCCAACAAACACTATTTGAGAATGAGTTATTAAAATAAACTTTTTAGATGTAAATATCTTTCATTAACTCATATAAAATCTCTAAATATGATAATTTCTCTAATCTTAAATTGAAATAAAATACCATTTAACTTTTAACCTGAATCCTAAAAAATCATTTTCATTTTGAATTATATTATACTTGTTTGAAATTAATTAAAATAAACCACCATTCATGTTATAATATTATATTTTATTAATGGTTTGAATATTGTTTTTATTTATCATTATTGCTTTGAAAATAATGTTCTCTTCTACATTTCATATTGAATATAATCATGGGTTTTCCTTAAAATCCAAAAACCCACCATTTATATCTTTATAAAAAATCATTTTTTTAATTATTTAATAATTATTGAGTAACTTTTCATGGGTGTAATGTGATTACATGAAAATAATTAATACATGATAAAACCAAAACATTTTATAGTTTTTAGTTATTAAACAACCATTTATAAAGACAGAATCCTAAAACTAATGATTATTTTACCAAAAATTAACAAAGTATTACTTTTTAAAATAGAAATAATTTTCTATGAAATAAATTTTTCACAAATAAAACCACATGAAATAAACTTGTTTAAAAAAATCAGGTATCAAATGTCAATGAAATTATTTATTAATATCAACATCTCCTTGTCATCCCATTGATTCATTTTCAATAAATGAGATTCACTAAAAGAATCGGATAATAATTGGTTTTAAATTAAAAATGAAAAGGGACGTAGTGTTTTCCCAACCTAGGAACATTTTTATGGATATTTTCCTAGAATTCCACAAAAACCACAATGTTTCCAAAATACATTGTTCGATTACAGTATTTTATATTTGGAGATCCATGTTGAACTCAGGAGTTGACTCAACTTTCCATGTACAATTCAAATCTAGAGTAACCTCCAAGGAAACCAAAAAATTACAATGAGGAACATATTTCATCATATCAAAGCCAAAATCATAGAAATAATTGAGAAATAATTAAATATTGAATACCCATATCAACTCAAGTAGTATCAATGTAGGTGGTGATAAGAAACATACTCTTAATGTATAATTATACACTATAAAGTCCTAACTACAAATCTGTGTACCAAAACTCAGAAGAGTCATTTCAGTTTCAGCTGGGTAATCGATTTGATACCATTTTGTAAAAAACCAAACTTGGTTAACAAATTAGTTCACTCTATATGGCTTGACATAGGGCCTATAATGCATTTATAATCACCATAGCCTAGTGAACAGAACATTGTTGTCGACATATATTCAATCCCCAATTTTTATTAAACAATATTTTAATTACACGAATCAAAACAAAGGATAATTTAATGTTTAGTTTCTTTAAAATTAGGAAAATAATACAAAATAAACATAAAATTTCAAATAATATACTAGGGGAAAATTCAACATGGGTTCACACTAAGTAAATTTTATTATATATCATATCATGGAGACACACATCAAATGAAAGGTGTGATCCTGAATCTGAGTAAGGTAATAAGAAAGGGATACATTTATTATGTGATAACAAGGAATATAAATATGAATATTAGGTATAATAATTTAACATAATAAATAGAATGTAGGGAGTAAAATAATAAAATTAAAATTACATGGAAACATGGATAAAAGAAAATCTTGGGAGACTCTTTGGGAGAACTATCCGGGTGAACCATACATATGTATTAATTTGATGTGATCAAAATTCTTAATATTATATAATATTTTTATTACACTAAAGAGAATAAAGTATGGGTTTCATATAAAACCACCATGTGTGTAGGTACTTAATGGTATGGCCATAACATCATTTTCCACCCATGAAAAGGTAATTTGGGTTAAATACATATAAATAACGAAATAAATAAATTATATTAACATCTATGTGAATACCCATGGATAAATAAATGGTTTTTTGACAATATATATGAATTTATTATACAAGATGGAAAAATTTGAGAAATAAACTCAGAAACATGATATGTATAAAACATTGATTTAGAAAATTATAAAATGAGACAGAATAAAGGAAACCCATTGATAAAAAAATATAATTAAATTAATGATAATAATAATAAATTAAAGTGACATTCCCATTAGAATATGTACACAAAAAGAATCACTTAAATGGAAAAGAAGTTGATTAGAATTCCCTTCCATTGAAGAGTTTTTCATAAATATTGAAGATGAATACTTGGGAGATTAAATAAAATCTTGGGAGACTCTTTGGGAGGGAATATGAACATAAATATTTTGAATAAATGTATTTTGTGAAGTGGAATTGTGAAATGGGTGGGTATTTAAATAAACAGTGGAGGATATGTTTAATAATTTTTTAATATTGGTCTTAGAAATCAAGGTTTCGGAAAAAGAAAACACATTGGATTACCTGTGTATTGTTCTCATGGTATTGGACATTTGAGTAATACATTATGATACTTTATCTATTAGAACCGAACACTTCCTATTAATACTTATTTAAATAGGGGAATATATATTTTATGCAAAATAATGTTTTTAAAATCAAATTTTCCAGTTATAATTTTGGTAATTAACTTATAGGATTGAAAATTGATTAAAATATATTAAAATATTTAATACTAATAAAATAACATCCTCTAGGTAGTTGATTGTGTGAAATTAAATATTACATCATTATGAAATAAATATTAATTCATAAAAAATTCAAAAACCCAAAATTTTATTTTTAATATTCTCTGAAAAATAATGTATTTCGGAAAATTCTCAAAAAATCATCCTAAACTAATTATGTCATGATTATTTAAAATAAAATATTTTTTAATCAGAATAATTCTCTAAATATTATAATTTAATCTTTTAAATAGAAATGTACATATTTATTATAAATAGTAGTTTGTATTACACAATCCAATTTTTGACACTTATAAAAATTTTCTAAGACATTATAAAATTATTTTGTCAATTATATTTAAATAAATGTGTTTTAAAATACCATTTCATAAAAAATTATTTATAATATCTTATTTTGTTATAAATTTGTATATATTTTCTAAAAAACAATTATGAATTTTTTTTCTCCAGTAATCATTTTGTCAAATTTCTATTACTTAAACATAAATTTTATTTAAAAAATTTATTCTCATAACGAGATTGATGGAGTTAAATTTTTATTTATACAATGGAAATTAAACTTTATGTTACTAAGGAGAGGACACATAACCCCTTATTACACCCATGTATTTCCAAAGGGTATGGTGTGTGATAGTGGAAGGTTTATGTGGCAGCTCAACTAATATTTACTTAGTTGTGGTATCCACTATCTTGAACATATCCCATATATGACTTTTCAAGCCACATTTGTTGATGCTCGGCCTAGTAATGGTCAAGGGTGAACCCTAATTATTTTACCTCTCTCTCATGTTTTGAAAATTGGTTTTTAAAAAACACGACTCTACTGGTTGAGGCCATCATTTCTCCTCTCTACATAAATTAATCTATGTCATTACTACTTATAAACACTAATTATAATGATAAAATTATTAATAATGGGTATATTTATTTATTTTAAAATGGACTACTTTTTATATTTAACAATGGTTATATTTGACAAATAGTCATATTACTCTTCCAATTGTCACATTACTACCTTTAAACACCACTTCATTATCTTACATAAAATTCACTACAACTCCTCATAAGGTTATATTTTCAATTTTGATGATGTTGATTGGTTTACAAATATATTCATTAATTTATATAGAGTCAGATATGGGGGAGATGATATTAGAATATTAGGGCGATCAATATTTTACCATTTTAGGTTTTTTATTTTATATTATTTGTCCACCTGTAACGTTTGGCATTTTCATTGGCCTCATTAGGGAATAATTTAATGTTATTTATTAATGTGATAATGTTTATTTGGTTCTTGTATATTTTTTATGTCTATAATATGATTTAATATACCAAATATTTTTTTGGAAACATATTTCAATTAAAAATCATCATCCATTACATACTTCCCCAATTTATAAATTTCATCCCCACAAGTCCAACTATTATTCGTGTTTTAGAATAGGTGTTGGTACTTTTGTCTCATTTTTTTACTGCAGCTACCTTTTCACATTTTCATACATATGGTTCCTCGAAAACACTTTGGAAAGGTGATATGTATTTTTGTTGAGAACATTTTATCTATGGTCCATGATCTCAACTAGCTACTCATTATAAGAGACTTCATGTTCCAATTTTACCAAATTCAAATTTAGTTTATGTGAGGGATCAGGAATGTAATTACCCTAGATATTTAAGGGGAATACATGATGAAATTGATCCATATTTCGTGGAAGTGATAGCTAATATACCACTACCCCAATGCTATCAGGGATTTCAAAGAGGCCAATGTAATTATGTATAAACATCCTTTTATTTTAAAAATGCATGTCTCTATTACTTGGTGTTATCCAAATGAAAACATTATCTCCAACATCAAACTAAAACTATCTTTTTCAATTGTCAGCATATCTCATCTACTGAATTTTATGGAATTATGAATTTTTTAGGATGGAATGAAAAATTCCTATCATATATTGAACAAAATGGGGCCCATGTATCTTTTTCTCACCAACATAATCCAAAGAATTAGGATTTATACATCTATTCTCATATAGAGCCACATAGTGTGAAATTTGAATAGTCATGTGGAAGTTGTTTTTGTATGAGAACTCAATTAATGGGAGGTTTTGATCTCATCCCCATTTAAATTCCATTGATCATGTTATCAGTATGTAATCATGTTTCTGAATACTATATTCATATTTTCCATCTGTTGGGGGGTGATAGGATATATTGAAATGCAATTTATTATTCATTGCTTGTTGAATAATTCTAATGAACTTTAATGAAAACAATGTATCACTATAAAATATGATTGGAAGTGGGGATACATGAATACTCACCAAATCCTATACAAATATCTTAGAAAATCATTCAAAATAGAAATGTTCCAAAATAGAGATGAAATGGATATTCTGGGTGAGTTGATCCACTATAACCCATGTCACTTTTTTCCATTGAATGTTCTTGGATGTCCAGTGGAAAAGTCAATAGTGATATTTTACCACTTCTATGTTGTTATGGGTAGTGGATTAAATACCCCTTTATGAATTTGTAGCTCTGACATAACTTTTTGAAACACCAAGCACCCTACAGTGTAGTTGAAAATATACCTTTCTATATTTTCCCACTGATAATGATCATAAAAGAGACTATACATTTTAGTGATTATATGATGTATAATTAATATATATTTATGAGTTTAATAAATCAAAATCATACTTATATTTGGGATATATGGGGCATATAGATGTGAATTAAATTTCAATTCATCTTCTTGATCAATATTGAACTTATGAAACTTTCCATTATTCACAACCTATATCTTCTTTTTGTATCAATGTATACACTCTTTATGATAAATTTATTTCATCAAATAATGATGGTTGATATATCAATTAGGATAATGTTGATTTTATACATTTCCTTATTATTACCATGTCTAACCTTAACAGGTCCTTGGGATAATGGACCTCCTTGAATCCTCATTGTTTCCATCACAACAGGGTCTTTACTACTTAATTTATCAATGGATCCATTTTATCTTCAAGGTTGATAATTAATTGAATAGTCGTAGTTGTTAAGAATCTCCAACCATATCCTTTACCTCATTTACACATTATTTTTTATGAATATACACTTCAATATTTGGTGGGTTGTGTATATAAAACATTTATCCCGAGGAAGATAGTTCTTCCATTTCATTTGATAAAAAATGAATATAGCTTACACTAGTTTTTTCACAAAACAATTATTCCCATGAGGCTTTAACTATCATGACGCATAAGAGATTTGTCTTTAATTTTTCATGAGTATAACCCCAATCCCATTCATATGTTTATTAATAAAAATAACAAATCCTTCTCTAATAGATGTTAGAGTTAACAAAATTCTATCTCAAATTTCTTATTTAGTACATGAAAACATTTTTCACACTCCTTTTTCCTGATGAACTTATCTTTTTTTAGTTAAATGTTTTTTGGATTAGAATGTCATGAAAAACTTCTCACAAACCGTCAATAATATCCTACTAAACCAAGGAAGCTATAAATCATAGTAACTGTTGTTGGATAAGACCACTTCTCTAAATCATTTTTCTTAGGAGTGTTACTGAAATTTCATCATTTTTTATAATGTTCCCTAACAATGATAATTATTTTAACCATAATTTACATTCACCAAATTTTCCAAATAGCGTCTCCTTCCATAGAGTATTCAGTATAACTCTTATATGATCTTAATTCACCGCCATATTTTGGAATATATCCTAATATCATCAATAAAACCTACCACCAATTTATCAAGGTAGTCCTCAAATACTCTATTACACAAATTCATAAATAATGAAATATCATTATTTAGATTGAAGGGCATAACAAAAAACTCAAATTTCCTTATATTTTGTAGAAGGTAATATTTTGAATGTATTATTTATCCACATTCAATAGGTGATACCCGGATCTAAGTTAAATATTTGAGAAGAAATGATCTCTATGATGTAGGTAAAATATATAATAAATTTATGGGTGAGATTACTAGTTCTTTACTATGATCCTTTTATGTTATTAATAATCAATGTATATCGAAATTGATCCATTTATATTATTTATAAAGTGTATTGGTGATCCCTATGGAGAAAACTTGGATGGGTAAGTCTATTCTCCAAAAGATCTTAAATATGTTTCATTAAATCATATGACTCCACATTTCCCATTCTATTAGGGGTTTTTGATATCATCTTAGATCTAATTTTGAGTCAAATTGCGAAATCTACCTCTCATTCTAGGGGAGGTCCAAGTAACTCTTCATGAAATATGTAAATGTTTTCCTAAATTATTGGGAAATTTCCTACCCTTATACTTCCATTTGTTTACCCCTATTCAACAATCATCTTCACAAAAGAAGGCTATGTGAGGCGATTATAAATGATGATCAGGCTGAGGTATCACTCCTTTGAAAATAAATATAGGTTTCATACTAATGAATATATAAATTTACTTAATAATTCATGTTGTTCTTAACATTATACATTAATAGACATTATATCCCTAGTATAGTGTATAATTTACCATAGGAAAGAATACTCTTTTGTGATGAAATTATAATAAAAAATATTATACTTGGGTTTCACTATATAGTTGATGCTAAGATAATACATCTTGGATCATTGAATTAAATATATAATTCTATATTCCCATAGATTAATTCTATATTATTTTAAATCTTGGTTAAAATGATGGAATGCATAGAAAAAGAAATAAACAAATAAAATTCCAAATTTGAGAGAACAATGACTGTACCAAAAATGAGATCATTTGGGGCCACTACTTCATCTCTCCTAATAGAAAATTATAAATCATTCTACCTTGGCGTATGATAAGGTTGATGGTGGTTTCCTTCAATTATCCCCTGATTTGGATATTTATTGGAAAATTTTCCAATATGTATACACATGAACCATTAAGCATTAGGTTGGTCATGTATAGTCTTCCTTTTTTTTTGTTAGTTTTGTGATATTTAGGCTTCCCCTCACCATGATATTTATGAGTTATTTGACCATCTCTTCCACATATGAAGCACATTACACTCCCAATAAATTATTTTACTTAATTCTTCTTCACACATATGTTTCACATGGGAAGTTTTACTTTATTTTATCCTCTTTTAGGATACAAATTCTTACGTTTCATTGAATCCATTTACCTCTTCTTTTTATTTGACCTATGTGACCACTATATCTCCCAAAACTCCAATTAATCATTCATATAACTCTGCACAATCTCCTCCTAGCTTTCATATTCTCCATTTTCTAAATTAGTTTAAATATGGGGTCTTAGTTCCCGGATGAATCTACCATCCTTTATTTTATGATCCATATCAAAGATAGTATTATATTGAGAATGTCTTATAACGTTCATTTAATAGATTCTCACTAATTCATTTTCCTTCGTTTTTAACTATTCAAATTCCTTAACCATTTTTTTGAATTGAATGGGGAATATATATATATATATAATTATTCTAAACTATTCCCACTCTATAGAATGAATCTCCTTTCTTGGATTTATTTTCTTAGTTAGTTTCAAATATTAATAATCTTCTTATAATAAGTTGTATACTTTATGGGTGAATTTCTCTAGTTATGAACAATAGTGTATAGAAAAGAACTTTCTCATTGTGGTGATTAATTTTTCAATAATAAATGGGATGGTAGATTCACTAAAATAAAGTT
Organism: Viscum album; assembly: GCA_963277665.1. Taxonomy (NCBI): domain Eukaryota; kingdom Viridiplantae; phylum Streptophyta; class Magnoliopsida; order Santalales; family Viscaceae; genus Viscum; species Viscum album. The sequence continues at coordinate 946,731,020 of OY728129.1, forward strand.
GTCATTGAAACATGAAGGACTCAACAATAATTTTTTTCCATCAAGGTGAATCTGGGTGCCCAACAGGATGCATGTTATTATTCAAAACTCATGATAGTTGATTATTCATCCGCATAAAGTTTTCCATTCCATATTCTATCATGTTAGGAAAAAATTTATTTCATATTTATTTTTTCTCATTATTTATGTGGTTTCTAAAATTTCCCACTATTTTTATAAAAGTATAATACCTTATTAAGAAACGTTGAAATTTTAGAAGTATTATAGTTTTAAATAATTCTTTTGTCTTAAAATAACATTCTTAAATATGTTATTCATTAATATTGTCTAATAAAAACTATGTTTTTTGTATATCCTTCATAATATTTCATAAAAATCTTTCAACTAACAAAAAATATCATCAGGAGGGTCCAACAAGGTGTTTGGCATGGCCCGTTGTCTTACATCGGTTTCCAATTGAGTCTAGATCAATAATTTTTTATAGATGTTACCCTAGGGTACATCTGTTCTAGAGCTACATCAACATGTAATATCTGGATAGTGATATCATTTCATGGAATCCCATCACATAATACTTCATCAAAATTATATGATGTTTTACTGTATTTAGAATCATCCTTGGGGTTTTTATTAAATATTTCGGTCAAAAGTATCAAAAATAACTAGACCAATAATTAATAACTACTATGGTATTTGAACAATTTATTATATAATATTTTATTTATGTGGATGAAAATAAAGGTTATTTTTAAGTTTAGTTTCTAGTAAATTTGGAACATAATATAAAAAACATAAAACATTATTCTAAACCACTTGAAAGAATTATTCAGGGTTTGAACCTAAGTTAATTTTATAAAATCTCATACAATCAATAAATACATTAAAGAAAAGTGGTGGGAATGATGGGTAATAAGAGAATAAGTAAGGGATAACTTTAACATGTGATCATGAGTCATATCAACAAGATAATCAGGTATAAAAATGTACCAATATAAAGAGTAAAAGGGGAGTGCAGTAATAAAATACTATACAATTGAAATGTGGATACAAAAAAATGAGACATTCATAATCATATTAACACAGTTTATCACCAAGGAATCATAAATGAAATTTGTCGATGTTATTCGACAAGGTATAATAATATATTTAATCTATAGAGATTAAATTATTTAACTAATGTATTTGATCATTTTTAATGGAAAAAATTCATATTTTAATTTTTGTGGGACACATTGATAATAATAAATAATTTTTTCACCAACTTGAGGGGAATAATGTTCGGGTCTCAAATAAAATCATTGAGTATGAAAGTTCATAAATGATTGGCCATAAAATCATTTTATCCAAAAAAGGGAATGTGGGTTTCATATTTTTAAATACCTTAGTCAATAAATTATTTCAAAATCTATAATATTACCAATGAATAAATAAATGGTTTGGGTATTCATAATATATGAATGTATTTTGATAAAAGAGGGAAATATGATACTTAAATTCTGAAGCATTTTGAATAAAAAATGGATTAAGAAAATGGAAAATGAGAAAGAATGAAATTATAAAATGATAAATTTTTTTAAGAAGTATGTGTATGATCAAAATAAAAATAAAATAATGTCACGTATCATTTACAATACGTACATAAAATGGACTATTTTAATGTAAAAGAAGATGATACTTCCATTACCTTGACATTTTTTTCTTAATTCTTTATACTGGAATCTTGGGGGCTTAATGAAACTGTGGGGGACTCTTTGGAAGGAATAATAACAAGAACACTATATAGGATGGATTAAGAGTGAATGGTAATGGTGAAATGGGAGGGTATTTATAGAAATATGAGAGATTTGATTTTTTAACAATTTCCAAATATAAATCTAGGAAATCTTGTCGGTGGAAAATGAAATACCATTGTCTTACCACTGATATATGATCTTGGTTTTTTAAATTCAAGTCACATTTTGTGATGTTTTAATCCATTAGAACAAAAACCCAGTTTTAATAGATTATTCAAGATAAGAACATGTATTTTCCACAAAATAATGTTTTAAAAACCAAAATTTCAATTTTAGACATTTAAAATTCACTTATAGGTTTATAAATTGATTATAACATATTAAAATATATTAATAATAATAAAATATAATATTTTTGGCAATTTAATTTTTAAATAATCTTGAAATCATTATAATGTTAATATAATGTAAAAAAACATACCAAAAAACCTAAATAATATTATTACTATTAACTGAATAATAATGTATTTTAGAAAATTATCAACAATTAAACCGAACCTAAATTATTCATTTTTATTTACAATAAAATATTTATTTTATCTTAATAAATCTCTAGATATGATAATTTTTACTTTTAAATGTAAACACCATTATTTAGTAAAGAAAATAGTTTTTATGACACAATCAAATTTCTAAAACATATAAAAAATTCCTATATCATTATAAAATTATTTTATCATTTATATCTAAATAATAGTATTTTAAAAGATTACTTCCTTAAAAAATATTATTCATAATACCAAAGTTTATTAATAAATTGTACATATTTTCTAAAAAACCATTATTTTTTATTTGCATCCCATAATAATTTTATAATAATTGTATTACTTAAACATATATTTTTGTTAAAACTTTATTCTAAAAATGGGATTCATCTAACAACTCTCTTATATATACAATGAAAAATAAACTTTAGGTGTCTAATTCTTGGAAATGTAACATCTTATTACACCTACATATGCCATAAGGGTAAGGTGTGTGATGACGGTATATTCAGGGGTGGTTCGGCTAACATTGAGCAAGTGGTAATATATAATGACACGTAATTATACCATAATAGATTTCATTAAATCATAACTTGTTTAATCTAAGATCTGATTTGTTTAAGGTTAAACCCTAGTGGTGTCACCTCTGTCCCAAAATCTAAAAAATGGACTTCAAACCAAATGACACTACAAATTGAAGCCCTCATTTTTTTTCATTCTAGACCAATCATCCTCTACCATTACTTCATATAAACACAAATTATAAGGGTAAAATTATTACCTATGGGTATATTTTACATTGGTAAAATATTCTAATGATCATATTTGACTAATATTCATATCACCATTCCAATGGTCTTGTTTCCCCCTATAAATACCACTTCGTTAATTCACTCAATAGTAACTAAAATTCCTCCAATTATTATATTTTAATTTTCAAATATTTTGACTGGTTTACTAATAATTTGTTTCATTTATATTGTGTTTTATGTGGGGTATATGATTCTAGAATATTGTGGTAATCCATATTTTTCCATTTTAGATTTTCTATAATTTTACAGTTGAAATGTTTGGAATTTTCCTATGGTTTGTAGCTTACTATTTTAATGATCTTTATTAGAGAGATAAATATTTATTAATTCATCTCTGATTTATAGATATTTACTATTATATAATATAACAAAATTTCTATGAAAACAAATATCATTAAAATTATAAGGTTATTATAAAATATATAACAATCGGAATTATTTTTCCCTAAAATATTACACAACACGTATCATGTAAAAAAAAAAATTAAACAACTAGAGTAAAATTACAAAGAAAAATACACAGCCATGTGATATAAAAAAAATCCCAAAGGCACAAACTAGAATAAAAATAAACTAAATCGAAATATCCTGTCCATGTGAAAATATATCACCATTATCTGAACCCACCCAAATAATACATCAACCAATAGAATATTTCAATATAATTGATGTCATTTCATTTACCCATGTCCTACAAATCTAGATTTTTATATTCCCATAGGTATATACATGGTATGAGGAAAAAAACCTATAGGATTAATCCAAGAGTCTATACAATTTATGTCACCATAATACCATTAGTTATATATTTAAACAAAAACAATTCATAAATATAATTTTTTTGAATGAAAATATTCAGAAAACATCCTTTGGTTTTCTGCAAACATGAAAAATTTAAATCAATCAGGCGTAATAGAATTTATACAAGAGATACCTAGAGGGAAATGATAAAATCTAACCACGGTAAAACCATATTATAATCGTGTGATAAATAAATCCATAAACATTTCCCCATGCATAAAACCAAGTATAAAACACATGTTTGGTATAGACTATGTGAATACATAACTAGAACATAAAAGGAACAATATAATGGAATAAAATGATTCCTAGTGATATCAAGTCCTTCCAAATTATTTCATAATCAAACACCCTATTATTTGATCATAGAATAACTAGAACCTATCCATAATATATACTGGTGTCTCAGAAACTAAAAAAATGAATATGTACATAAATTGACTCACCTAAGTCTCCCAAAGTGTTATGTTTTAAAACAAATCAAGTAAACCATGCTCACCATTTTAAAAAAAATATTCACAAGCGATCAATCACAATTTTTTTTTAATGATAACCTATTTTAGATTCTACACAATGTTTGATTCATTTCATCAAACACATGATGGTCATACAAATTTTCAAAGAATAACCCCTATTAAAACCACTTTACATCATTTCCAGAAACAAATTCCTTATTTAATATCAATTCAATATATTTCATAACCCAAATAAAATGAATTAACAATAATATTAAGTAAATAATGATATATAACCATTTTATAGACACCTAACTCAAAAATGTGGAAAACATAATTGTATTAAAAATATTTGGTTGAAAATTAATATATCAGTTCCTCACAAGAATAAATATTAATGAAACATTATCAATTCCTCATCAAACCATATAGATAAGGAAATCATATCCTATTAGGGTACCAATGAAACAATTGGAAGGGATATTGAGTATATATATTGAAATAGAAAAATATATTGAGTGGAAAATGGAACATACATCAAAGACACCCAAATGAATGAAGTAGAAATACCAAACAACTATGGGTTGAAACTCGTAGATAGTACATGGGAGGATGGGTTTCACTAACTATTTGTTAGAAAGGGATTATAATTAAAAAGTACAAGGAATATCATATTAAATTTTTAATTTTATGTATGTCATAATGTTAAGGCTGTTATCCATAATGGTTAGAAAAACTGAGCAAGAACCATTAGATAGTTATTATCCCTTTAAAATTGATGTGCACGGTTACCTATAAATAGGTAAACAATTATAAAAATCAGTTAAAAGCCATAAACCGGCCTATCCATCCAAAAAGTTTTGCTTATATGGTTTAATTGGAGACTTATATGGTTAGGTAAATCATTTTAAAACCATTTAAATCTTCATTGGATCCTTTAAATTCATAATTAATGGATAATTCATTGTTACTACTATCCTTGCACAAACTCTATGGATGGAAGGTTTCTCTCAATACTCTAAATTCATGACCCCTGAATCATGAAATCCTATAGAACCTTCAAATATATAAAATAATCCCAAAATTAAAACATACCTTTGAACTATAGTGAATCCAAATACATTTCTTATTTCTTCTTGAAAACATATCAGTGGAATTACATATAATAGGGAAACTACCAAAATACAAAACCATATTTTTGTATATGGAATTCATTGATGAATTCATATGACATTTTTACATTATCATATTTCCATTTACTACCTCATACTGGATTCATTATTCATTGAGATTAATATATCACTTCACTTAGTGAATATAAAAACACCTCTTTAGTTTTCACTTAGCTACTCTGTATGTGTCTCTAGAAAAACTTGTGACACTTTTCCTTGTGAAAATTAATGGTCCTAATTGATTCATGCACTTCTAAGGCTTTACACTATTTTAAGTGAAGTCTACTTCCACTTAATAAAACTATTTATGTTCCCCTCTTATGAATTTATAGTCAATCATGACTAATAAGATTACAACCTAGTCATAATAATACACAAATAAGATTAAGGATAATAAATTGAGATTCACTTAGTGTTTATTTTATGGAAAATGTTTGCTAAAGATAGATTTAAAAAATGGTTCTAATCAAACACATGATACTATGACCTATTTTATTTCCAACATAATATATTTTTATGAAGTCCATTAGTCAATATAATTTCATTTGCGTTGTTTATATATTTAAATTTATTAAGCATGTATTAAAAGAAATTATGAATGACTCACATTTCATTTAAGATTCCGCATCAATCCTCACTATACTACCATCATGTCATTGATGTGTATAAGGTAACGTGAGTTTAGCAATATATCTACCCAATATTTAAATTATTTTTGAATACATGATTTTGATATTCTCCAATAAGCTGGCCCAGAAGATACTATATCATTTACCATGTGTACTCATTACATAAATTTAATATTTCTAAAATATATTATATAAACATAATAATTATATGAACTAAACTCTAGATTATCCTTATAATATTTCACATGATATTATAGAACATATTCTATATGTTATGTGGAATACATATATTTCAAAATATTAAATTCATTGAAACATGATAAATAAATATTCCAAATACCTAAGAGTTATCTTTAAAGAGTTTAAACAACCCACTAGGTATATTATTGAAAATTTACTTTAGATTTAATTGATAGAGAATTATCTTCCCCAAATATTTTATAGGACCTATATTTTATATTCATAATTCATTTCTAATATTGGGTATTTATGACTCAAATAGTATTTAAAAATTAGTTAAGTACTAAACACCATAAAAAATTCATTCCAAATCTTAAATAATATCTCGTTGTGTGTAGAACTACACACTGAGATAATATTTACTGTAATGATCAATGAGTTATAATATTTTGACTAGAATCAATCCACTTAGTGATATAAATTCATTTTATTCTCCTTTTTAATTTCAGAATAAATCTTTTTAAAAAACATAGAGAGTTATCCATAATTATTATAGTATTTCTAATCTAATTTGGTTTTTGTGTTTGAATACAAATATTTTAATTGCATATTAATTTTAATACTCATGATGTAAACAAAAATATTTCATGAAACAAACAATATAGAAGAATTTTAATCTTTTACTTGATTCTTAAAAAATTAATTACAATTTATCATTGAATAACCTTTCTTTCTCTATGATTTTAAAAAAGACTCATGTTAACCACTATTCCTTTGAATATTTTGTATCCTTAAATGCAGTTTTACAGACTTTATATTCATGGTTTTTTTAACATGATTAACTCAAAATTTTCACCACTATGGTTAATGAACCACATTCCCACCAATACTCATCTACCTATAATATCATAGTCAATAAATTTTTGATTTTTTTCTCAATACTATTCACCATGTACGTCTTGACCAATATGGGAAATCTTAGTGTTATGGACGATAATATGATCTTAATGGGTAATTTATCATCCATCTGAATGCCCAAAAATTCTAAAAAATCAATGTAATTCAACATATTGAATGAATTATTACTATCTAAGTACTCTTCTTACAATTAACACTAGTATATTATATTGATTATCTCATTTAACATTATTCTTTGTTCTCCTTTTCATGGCTAGGAAAAGATTTATCATAGTGTATGCATCAATTTATTTGAATTTCATATTTAGTTCAATATACATAGATAATTTAATAATGTAACATACATTTGAATCATATAATCAATTTATATTCAATATGAATCTTTCTAACCCTCACTCACTCACTAAGATAAATTAATAGTAATAGGGGATTATAAGACATAATATAAATTTTATTATTTCACCCAAGTGTATAATTTATTGTACCAATCTTGTAAATGTGTGTTACTAATAAAATGGTCTATGTCAATCAATGATCAGAATGTTCACATAGATTCAATTTACATTTTATATAAAAATTGAAATAATTATTTAGTAATTTTTCTTGATTACCGAGTGCGGTATAATAAATTTTATTTATTTCTATACCATTTTTTTGTTCAAATCCTAATATCCCTCACAATTATTTTCATAATATAGTATTATATAGATATTCTAGGTGAAATGATCTATATTCTGTCGTCATGTCCCATATTATAGACATAAAAATTACTCAAATGTTTTTAGGTAGACTATCTTTCTATCTGGATTAACACACATTTCATTGATTCATTGAGTAGAATCCCCAATCTTGAAATGATGAACTCAGATTTACTCAAAAGATTCATCCAAACTGTATTAAACAGACTATATCAATTACAATCAATAATAAAATGGTAAAGTCAATCCATTATCATTGTTAACAATCTATTATAATTTAATGTTTCCCTTACTATAGAATGACTCATACTTTATCTATGGTAGAATCATAATGCAGAAGATATTAAGTGATGTATGAATTTATATTTTCCTAAATCGATTCTGTTTATCTTTATGAATAAATATTCTTTATATAACACTTTACAAGCTTGTTAATATTTCATAGATTTTTCACAAATAATTAACCATGTCTGATAAAATAATTTATTCAAGGTATCTATATTTTATTTCAGCTTGAATGTGTGTTAATTATTTTACTTTATGTGATCAAGTTTAATCATAAAATTTACAATGGATCCTATAAATAAATAAATATCTGTTATTGTTACGAAGAAATCAAATAATTGGTATGGTAATGATATTTTAACTATTGGATAATTTATCAACAAAATTATAAACCAACTCTTAAACATTATATAATAAATCCTTGATCATACTTGGATTCTGATGAATCATTCCATCTTTAACCCCTATATCTCTTTGGTTGGTTTCATCTTAGATCAGAAATAAATAATACCCTATTCCAAAATGATATATCCTTGAAATATTATTACTCATTTCTAGGTGAGGGGTAAAATATGGTTAGGGTTACATAAATAAACCATGAATGCACATGATCAAACATAATAAAGATAAATTAATGATATAAAATTTATCATATTTTATTTTATAATAAACTTTTCACCAAACCCATGGAATAGATAATTAAAATAAATAGTAAGATAATACATACATAGGATGTTCATGATCCGGATCAATCAAAAACTTCATTTACTACTTATAGAATTCATTTTTATTCAATCATTAATAAGATAAACATATCAATATAATAAATTTGACATCTTATTAATTAATTAATTCATTATCATAATTAAAAATTAAACAAGTTTTTGAGATTTATATCATTTAAAATTATTAAAATATTAAATAAGTTAATTTTAATTTATAATTAATTTTCTATATATCATGTAATAACTGGGTCACATGGTGTGTAATCAAATTGTTAAATTAATTTTTGTTTGGAATTTAATATACACAACTTGTTTTGGAGGCGACAGGATGTCTACCCTTTTAAGTTACACTGTGTGTACTATCACTCATATAGAGTGTGTATTAAACTATGTGTGGACATTTTCATACAAAATATATATAAATGAAATGTATGCTTATATGGAGTGTTTTAATATTACATGATTTTTTTCAGTGGGTTAATCGATACAGCTTCCACGACATGTATGACCACATGATATGACTTGAATATATGTGGCATGTACCACTGGTGATTCCCATAAAGAAAAATATGTGTATTAAAACCAAAAAAATAATAAACAATATTGAAACACATGAAAAATAATAGTTAAATCATTTTATTTCCACTTCACCTCATGAAATTATTCAGTGTGTAGCTAGTGTGTGAAAACCTATTAGACATTTTGCACATCTAGTTACACACCATGTCATTTAATTTTTCTTTTATTATTTTTTCTTAGTATTTGAATAAAAAAATACAACATTTATGCGCAAAATCTTTTAGTAGGTTCAATTTATTTTGTTTTTCAACTAGAAACACTTTGGGTACCCCTTTTATGACCACCCACAATACATCCCTAGAGATTGGACTTGTAATCCATGCTCATTATTTATGTGTTACAAGACGTTTACACCAGCTAGACAGCATGTCATCTTATCTATAACATGTAACACAATTATAATTAAATATGAGACATTTTTATTAACTATATGTGGTGTATTGGACCACACATGGTAAATACCGTGTGGTGTTATATGAGATGTATATTGGTTACACGCTACGTAACCCTGTCGATTATTTTTCCGAATAGCGATCAATAAATTGTGTTTAATGATGCCACACATTTTTTTTATAGAGGGTCATGATTGATGTGAATATACAATTTAAAGTTGACCATGGGTATAAGAAGTGTACTTTTTAGTTACATGCATATAACTGTGTCACTTGGATAGCATCATTGACACCTCTGGTTGGGATCCCCAAGCAATATTCATTTGTTCAGGACCTATTATTGGTCAAATGAAACTAAATATTCAATTTAAATTGAATATTATATTACTTAATTAAATATATAAATTAATTTTATTAAAAAATATTCCCAAATATATCAATAAAAAATAAATAATTATAAATTAATATGTGACTACTCTGATACCACTTGAAGGTTTTAGGGTGCAGCTGGAGCAGATGATCCTATAGCATCCAATATTTTTCATCAATTTTGGTAATAATATACTCATAACTATGTGAATAAACTCATATTATTAAAGAGATCATATTGTGAAATATAATTTATAATTAATTTTAAATAACAAATACCTTGACCCAATAATTCTTACATTGTTGGTGACCAATTCAATGACCACTCTTGTATCATCATTATAATGATGTATCCAACGTATTAATTTTTATAGTGGTATACACATGTTTATCATGAATCATAGATCACTACCATTGGCCTTCTAGGATCTAAAATGGATGAACCAAACCTGTTGCATCATTCACCATTGACCAAAACAAGAATTATTCCCAGTTTTGAAATAATTAGTTCTCTTGTTCTCTTGTTCATGGGAGGGAAGAGGTACATTTTTTTAATAATTGAGAGAATTATTGATGTAGTTCTATATAGTATTGAGATAATTATCTAATTATGATTCGTTGTGAATAGAATTTTCATAACCCGAAAAAATTATACAATTTGGAATATTTAGTGAGGGTCAAATATTTTATAATTTCACAGAGCCACTTTATCAAATATATTCTAAAATATATGCCCCATGTAAAATAATAATAATAATAATACATTCCATGATATGAGATAAGTCATAAATATTTAAATATTATTTCATAAATTAACAAATAAATATTTATTTAAATGATATTAAATAAAATACAACATTTACTCTGGCCTTGAACCTAACTCGTTAATCCACATTGGAATTTATCAGACAATGAATAACATATATTTATTTGTGTAGAAAAATTTCTTTATATTATTTGTCAGATAAATAAATAAATATTATATCCACCATAATTGAGATTGAACATTTATTTTAATATTCTTGTAACTAAATAAATATTTAATAAATAAATAAATTACTTTTAAATTATTTGTGAATAATAAAAATGATATTAATAAAGATTACATATTCCCTAAATCATAACTCATAATTATTTAATATTTAAATCACACTTATATGAAACATAAACAACTAGTGATTAAATTTATACAAGAAAAAACATGAATAATAATTATTCCTTGGTTTGGAGAATAATTTTTCAAAAAATATTAATTTAAAATAACATTTTATTGATAATTTGGATACATTTATGGCATGAACCTCTCAATCTATTTCTCAGATTTATTAGAAGAAATGGTCTAAATTACATGATTAGAATATATAAACACATATATTCACCCATATATAGAGATTTTAGAGTCATAATGACAACAACCTCATACGAACTCATTATGTGTAATATAATACCCATCTATCAATATCCCATGAAGATGGTTACAAATGTTTTCCATTAACCTATGTTCTTGATTATATTTCCTTGATTACTCAAAATTAACTCATTATCAAATTTCCAATTCCATGGATTCAATTATGCAGTTCAATTTCAATCAAAGGCCAAAAGATATCATTTTCTATAACTCGAAAGGTAAAAACCATTCTTAACATATCTTCTAATGTCATAACACTTAAAGCTCACCCAATTAATCACTCTTCACTATGAGTATATTTTTTCTTAGTTTTCAAAAATATTTCAATACACATGATTCATAATATAAATTAATAATATTATCATGTTTAGGGACCAATACACATCTATGAAGATTAGAATATATGATGACATAGATAATGTGTGTAATTCTTATTGGAGGCTTTGTCCTTATAATCTCATCTCTTGGAGATTACCACATGAGAAACATCATGACTGTAATACTCATAAACTTATAATAATGTTAAACTAAATATTAAAACATTATCCTCATCTTATAAGACAGACTCTATATAAACCATAAGACACATATTTAAGAATATTGTGACAAAACTTCAAGGTTTACTTTATATAAGGGAAACCTATAACCATTTTATGATAAATATACTAAAAAAATTATCAAAATTTATTTAATGAATAAGACCACTTATCATGTGAAATTTATTAATATTTATGTCTTTGAACACTATAGTAATCAAAAGTATTAGTTGGTTCTAGGGAACCAACTATATTAAAATACATGTAATGAACTAACTTAATATACCCTCTAAAATTGGAACATGAACTAATTATAAAAATAATCAAAGGGTGTTTCTAATACCCAATGGTTTTTGACTAAATATTGGGAATCAAACCACAATAAGAAGAGGGAATTGTCTTTCAACTAGAACAACATATATGGTACATATATAAGAATAATATTGGAAAAAATACATTCTATAATCAAATAAGTATAGTAGTAGTGATACGACTCCAATGTGGAAAGATAAAACTCATAGTAACATGTACAACAACCAAAGAGGAATAAAATAGAAAACAATAACTCTATTCAATATTTGGTGAATTTCCTACCATTTAACCAACAACTATCTAGATGCAGATGACATAAACGTCATCACCTCTCTATATAGTGTTTCTTTTTCTTGAATCCAAAAACAATAAAATGTCTATTTATTTCCAATGTAATGTTAGGGTTTTAGTTAAAAAGTATTATTAGGATCCCACCTTGGTGTTCCATATCATGTCTCTATAGAACAATCCCAATATGATTAATTTATAGTAAAAAATGTCATGATATGATGTTAAAGGGTTTTTTTTCAAGTATTGTATGTAACACCCCTAGCTTCCACGGTACGTTTCCCTTCGAATAATGCAATGGCGTGCATTGTACGCAACTTCGAGATTTTAACACACCACAACCAATCAAACTAGCCATTATGAAGAGTAATACCTACTTTTTTAAATTTTATAAATTATATATCTCAAAATGGACTTCATTTTTGGATTTAGAATATCGAAATTATCCTAGGGTGAAATTTTTGTACTTTTCAGATAACTTTCATATTTTGATGAATAGTGAAAATTACTAAATTTTAATTAAAAACAACTTTTTTAATCAAAATAATTAATAGTGATAAATTATGTATTTGAGTGGTTTTAAAGTATATTTAGAATATAGTTTTACCATGTAATACAATGTGGGTCATTGAACATAATTTCACATTTAAACCAGACATAAACAAGTGCCAATCTTTTGATAGTTATTATCTCTTAAAAACACACTTTTTGTTTTAACAACAGGAATTAATTTTAAATTAATTTCTTCCAATTATGTGTTTTGAATTTTGAAAAATATATTCCATATTTGGAATCAGGATGTTCAAATTTTGTAAATAGGTAACTTTTATTTTTAGACATTTTGGATAATTACTTCGGTAAATATTTTATTTACCATGGTTAAAGGATAAATTCGGTAAACAAGGGTTAAAAAATAATATTATAATAATACTAAATTACCATAAAACGTGTAGTAACCCTATTGTTTGATACATGGTCGACCATGGGAATATTTGGGTTGATTTGAAGACCCCATGGATCCACTTGTAAGTGATAATGACACTTTATTTTAATTAAGTTAAAATAAATACAAAAATGACACAACCATATAGCTTTTAGAAAAAAAAAATTTACATAGGGTTATATATGTTGGATTTTCTACTATAAATATTCATTAGAAAGATAAAACGATTTCATACATAATGATAATTTATTTATAATTTTTAGACATTAAATAATTTAATTTATATATGACACAATGATGATGCAGTAATTACCTAATTAATGAACAATTAGAATAATTGATATTATAAATACCCAAATAAATATATTTTAGACTTTTTATGAACTAAACTAATTTTCTAGGTTAATATGACAAGTTAGTATTGATTTAAGTAAATTTTTACTAAGTAATAATTCTGTTATGTGTTTCACAAAAATCAACTATTGAATAGTGTCAAAATTGACATAAAAGAGTTTTTAAAACAAATATTATATTATTAATTAATATTAAATTCCTAAAAATCTAAGGTTCGGCCAGGAGACTTATATATTGATAGGTATATCATTAATGGACCACTTTGGGGTCGATTGAATGTATATAGTAAGTTTATTAACTATATAATATAAAAATACAAAGTGACATGGAAAATGTCAAACACATTAACTAAGAGTTAAAACTAAAAGATAAGGTTAATATAGTAACCCAAACCTGTCTAAATTCTATTTTCTGAATGTTTTTAGACCTATCCCCACATTAACCTATTAATAATAAACTTTGGAGCCATTAGAAACCGAATATGAATTTATTATAAATTTATATTTCAAGCTTTTCAAAGGTACCCCTCTCCCCTCTTATAAAAGGGCACTCCTCCTCATTTCTTCACACCTTAAAAGCCTTTTAGTTCAGCCAAACCCTACCCACATACTCTCTAAACTCCCCTCAATACAATGTAGAGGCCTTAGTTTGATCAGAAAGCCAACCTAAGGAGCCCTTTTTATCAAATAAAAAGGAAGAACCCGCAGAAGATTTAATGTTTTCACCACCACTTTTCAAGTTCCTTTCTTATTCCACTTATTATTTATTTGTTATTACCATTATAAAATAATAACTCCAGTATAATATATATACTGTGATGTTATTATAAATATGGTACAACCATATTCAGTATTCTATCCATCCTTTGAATAACATGTCACCATATGTGCGTACATACGGCTTACCGTCTCCACGTCGTAGTGTAATTGTTATTCAATATATTATTATTTGGATGGGTATAATAATGATGTGTAACTCATGTAAATAATAAATATAACGTGATAATGATTCTGTATATATGATATAACATCCAATTAAATATTATTTTAATATCAAAGAATGATATTGTCTCTCCTGCGTACGTACGGACTACCGTCTCCACGAACGTGATGAGATTCATTCTCCATCATATAAATTAAAGTATAATTATAATTTTATGATTTAAAAATAGTATCTAAGGACTTGATATCATTCTGGATATGAATAATATGGATCCCATTAATAACTAAATGGCTCACATAACAAAGAATATAAAGTAAAATGAACCCATTAATACCCAAAATGACGATAATTCTAAGATATTATTAACAAATCAATGTTAAAAGATCATATATGATATCATATTAAAGTAAATTATTCTTGTATAATTCAATAACAAAAATTTCACCATTATACAGGAGGTTAACCTACCATCGACCAAGGAAAAAGTACAAATTAAGGGGTTTCTTATCTCACTTTTAATTCCGTGAGAATTCCATTGTTCACCACTTATTTATTGCATGTGGTGTGCGTACTACCCCTGATTGTATTCATTGTGTAATATAATTTAATTTATGGGTATTTACATCATCAATTTAAGATCCTTCTTTCATGGGTGTATGTTTCGTAAGTTACCTAATCGATAAGGGAATTTGAAATTTCAATTTCCACTCATTTGGCTTTATGCATAATTCATTGATTATATTTCTCCAAGATTATGTGTGGAATCACTATTCATTTGATTATGTCATAATTTCCACTCCCCTTCCTGTGTATGTACTATTGATACACATAATCACTCCATTGATAATTTCTCAAGTCATCGATATGAATTTGATAAGAGTAATTTTAACTCACTCTCCATTTGTTGAGTTAAACATCCAATTCATTGGTGTTGTTTTTACAAGAATATGTGTGAATATCTGTTGATTGTTTTACACTGAATATCCAATCATATTTATTTTATTTATATTTTTCACACATAATTATGTCATTTATTTATCCTTAACCTAAGGATACGGCCTTTATGATAGATTTCATCTCAATTTACATTTCATTGAGACATCTTTGTTTATATACACCAAATAACTTTTATGTGGTGTATATAATGTACATTGACATAGTATATCATGAATCCCTTTATTCTCATGATATTACAAAGTTTTTATTACCTCAATTATTTGTATTCAAGTGTCTCTCTTTTGGTTAGAATCTCTAACTAAAATACCATTTTTAAATGTTTTAAAGACTTATTCATCTAAATATTACTCATTAATGTCCATGTTTTAAAAAATGGTTTTAAGGATTTATTCATATGGACATTAAAGTTTTAAAATTAAAACTCCTTTTAAATGTTTTAAAGTGGTATGGGAAACTTTGATTCAAAAATCTATTTTTAAATAGCTTCTTGACAAATAGTGTGACTTTTAAATGATTTCAAGAAAAAGGGGGATATTTCTCTCAGATAGTTTTTATGATTATTTTCATCTATGTCAATATCCTTCATTATTATTGATTGAGGTTAATGTGATACAATACAATATTCCATATTGTATAGAATGAGTTATGTTTGACTGTGGATGTGCTATTTTTTATACCATTCATGGTTTGTTTAAAGTATTGACATTTCGTATGCTAGTTTTAATACGAATGTTTATGTTATGTTTAAACCTGTTCATATAACGAATGAATTGGACTTAATAAGTGACGGATGGAGCCCTCTATAGCTCCTCAATGCATCGGTAGGTCTCATGAGACAAACTAGTGTCTTGGTACAAGGCCTTGGAAAAATCTTATTTGTAGTCTTGGCACAAGGCCTTGGCTATTTGGTTATGATAGTCTGGAATTATGCATTCCATCATTATGAAAGTGGTTATTGATATTGCATGGGATTGTTCGACTAGTAGAATATCCATGTGTGTAAGTAAATGGCATTATTTTATTTTATCTTTGCCATTTTATGAAAAAGTTCAATTTTAAAAGGCTTTTGTTTTAGTTATAAACTGCCTTAAGTGTTTATGCTTATCTATGAAAGATTTTTCTATAATTTTATCCTTACTGAGCATCTGAGCTCACCCCTTTCAATGTTTTATTTTTCTCAGGATTATGAAGAAGTAATTTATGAATGACCTGTAGTGATAGTCTGAGGGGATATGAAGACAAGATGTTTTTTATGATGTAATGTAAAACTTTATTGATGTATCTAGTTATTCCAAGGCTACTAAAATAATCGGTATTTCGAGACTTGATCTTTCTTGTGATCATGCCAATGTTATGTAATAATGCACCGACTCTGGGTAACTGGGGTCGGGGTGTTACAGTTGGTATCGGAGAAAGATTAGTAAAAACCTTGGAAGCTAGATTTAGATAAACTCTGATTAGAGCACTTAGACCTACGATGAACTTTGAGGATTAGTATAAAAGAAATTCCTAGAATTTTGGTATTGTAGAGATTTTGTGAGTTTTCCGAGAAATATACCAATGTCAGGATACGAGCAGGTAGAGGCAGCTCTGACACAGATGTACCTAGGGGTAAAACCTGAAACCACCGCTTTGAGCTAGACTCGAACTGGAACTGGTGCACGACAACGGGTCTTGCTGCACTCTTGGTTACGACACTCCCAGAGGATATTCTTAGGAAAATTTACATTTTCTTTACAAACCGATTTAAGTAATATATATATAAGATGAGAGTAAATGACCTTGGTTAATCCTAATATGTTTCAAATTGAGAATATGGTGACATTTTAATCTCTAAATGATTTTACCACAACTATTACTCACACAATGCTTTCTGGTTTTAGTCAATGGCTGGATTCCAAGGAAGTCATAGTGACTTTGAGAATGATGTACAAGGTGGGAATGGTGGTGGCAATGAGAAACAAAATGGAATGTTGATAGGCGTAAAAGATATCATCTTTATGCGAAATCAGTTTTCCAAAAATATGATCAACAACATATATATTAACCAAATACTATACTCAACAAGGAAGAGAATGGTTATGAATGATTAGAACTCTAGTAATGGAGACCATGGAGAAAAGAACCCTCAATTTTCATCACGCATGAAATGTTTAAGGAGAGACCCATGAACGTGTCTCAATGTGACAACGAAATGCTTTATGTGCGGGAAGGAAGGACATAAAGTGAAGAATTTCCAAAGAAAAATGAAGAGTAATATGGAAGAAGAAAAAAATGGTCCCAAGAGTCCATTTATAGTCATTTTCCATAAATGTAGTGGACCTGGCCATTACCTGAGTGAATGTCCTATTCTATAGGATATTTTCATGGTCAAAGAAGAAGCTATGTGGAAATAAATGGTTGGAGAAATGTTTAAAAAGTATTAGCACTCCTTGTTGATGGGTTTACTTTGGAATAATTTTCTCTTGTATTTGTAACCCCACAGTTTACCATGTGAGAATGATATTTGAGGAATAATTGTCTCTTCTCTTGTGGATATAGGTATAAATAACCATTTGGTTTTATATGATCACTGGGGTTTGAGAAAATTATAATTTATTATAATTTGGGATGAAAATGCAAGATATGATATAACATTTGCGGTTAAATTATGTTATTTTGAAGAATTTATCTCATTTTGGTAATATTATAAAATATTGTTTTTGAAAAAGGAAAACACGTAGACCGTGTGACAACCCGTCGCGTCGGACAAAGCTGTGGGAATCGAACCCACAACCAAAGTGCGATTGGGATTTATCGCCTACCACTAGACTAAGTGAAGACCCTGGTTAGTGTGACTATTTTCTTTAGTTAAATGATTTTATTGATCAATAATATGTTGATTTGGGTTCTTATGTCTTATCAAATGAATACCCTTAGTATAGGAAAATGATTTGGTTATTAAGTGATAAATGTTATTTTGGAAGATGTTCTCTTTTTTGGGAACACTATATGTCCAAGGAAAATAGAATACTATGGGATGTCATTAGAGGAGTAATGGTGGATTTTTATCTATGTTTTTATTATGGATCTATAGTGATTTGGGTTACTTATGGAAATGATTAACCTATAATAAAGAATATGTGATTAGGTTAATTACTTTTAAGTATGTGACTTTAAGAGTAGATGATTTCATTTGGAGATACAATTTAACGTGGAAGACTACAATATTATAAGTTTTGGGTTTCAATATTAGTTTGGATTATATTGAAGGATTTTAAGGAAAATTTATTATTGAATGGTATTTATTTAACTTTGGGGTATTGTTGGTTTAATTTTAGAAATTAAGATTAGTATTTTTTTTCTCTAATGGAATATACATTTGAGGGTTCATCAGATCTTATACTAACCATTTTGGTTTTGATTAATCTCTAAAGACAAGTTAAATATATAGTTTATCCTACATGGATCATGTATTTCTATAGATGTTTATTCTAGCTCTTTTATTGTGACCAAGTCTTCTTGAATACTCATTGTTCAAAAAAATAATTTAGTGGTAAAAAGTTATTAAATAATGAAACTCTAATTAAAATTTAAGAATATCTCTTTATGTTCTTAGTCAATATCATAAATGAATTCCTCGTCCTTATGTAATGTAACTTAAAACAAAGAAAAATGTTGTCCATTTACTTTCCTACTAGGAGACTAATGGTCGTTTGTCCCAACACAAGTTTGTGGTTTTCTTATAGTTAAATTTATCCTGATAATGATTTCTATCCCTCTCCATCAGAACATGACACTTATTTTATCATCCATATCCATGTTTTCCTACATGGAATCCAAGTATCGGTTATCTTGGATGACCTTTATACCTCTCTTTCTTTATTTTAAATTGATAGTTTTATTGACTCTTTTTTCGATGTGGGACTTTCCATTATATTCCCAAGAACAATTTTAAAAATTTTGAGGACAAAATTTATTGAAGTAGGGGAGAATGTAACACCCCAAGCTTCCACGGTACGTTTCCCTTCAAATAATGCAATGGCGTGCACTGTACGCAACTTCGAGATTTTACCACACCACAACCAATCAAACTAGCCGTTATGAATAGTAATACCTAATTTTTGAAATTTTATAAATTATATCTATCAAAATGGACTTCATTTTTTTATTCAGAATATCGAAATTATCCTAGGGTGAAATTTTTGTACTTTTCGGATAATTTCCATATTTTGATGAATAGTGAAAATTACTAAATTTTAATGAAAAACAACTTTTTTAATCAAAATAATTAATAGTGACAAATTATGAATTTGAGTGGTTTTAAAGTATATTTAGAATATAGATTTACCATGTAATACAATGTGGGTCATTGAACATAATTTCACATTTAAACCAGACATAAACAAGTGTCAATCTTTTGATAGTTATTATCTCTTAAAAACACGCTTTTTGTTTTAACCACGGGAATTAATTTTAAATTAATTTCTTCCACTTCTGTGTTTTGAATTTGGAAAAATGGATTCCATATTTGGAATCAGGATGTTTAAATTGTCTAAATAGATAACTTTTATTTTTAGACATTTTGGATAATTACTTCGGTAAATATTTTATTTACCATGGTTAAAGGGTAAATCCGGTAAACAAGGGTTAACAAATAATATTATAATAATACTAAATTACCCTAAAACGTGTCTTAACCCTATTGGTTGATACATGGTCGACCATGGGAAGCTTTGGGTCGATTTTGGGACCCCATGGATCCACTTTTAAGTGATAAAGACACTTTATTTTAATTAAGTTAAAATAAATACAAAAAATGACACAAGCATATATCTTTCAGGAAAACAATTTTTACATAAGGTTATGTATGTTATAGTTTCGACTATAAATATTAATTAGAAAGAGAAAAAGATTTCCTACATAATGATTATTTATTTATAATTTTTAGACATTAAATAAGTTAATTTATATATGACACAATGATGATGCAGTAATTACCTAATTAATGAACAATTAGAATAATTGATATTATAAATACCCAAATAAATATAATTTGAGACTTTTTATGAACTAAACTAATTTTCTAGGTTAAAATGACATGTTAGGATTTGTTTAAGTAACTTTTTTAGAATTAATCATTCTGTTATGTGTTTCACAAAAATAAACTATTGAATAGTGTCAAAATTGACATAAAAGAGTTTTTAAAAACAATATTATATTATTAATTGATATTAAATTCCTAAAAATCTATGGTTCGGCCAAGAGACTTATATACTGATATTTATATCATTAATGGACCACTTGGGGTTCTATTGGATGTATATAGTAAGTTTAGTAACTATATAATATAAACATACAAAGTGTCATGGTAAATGTCAAACACATTAACTAAGAGT
Organism: Viscum album; assembly: GCA_963277665.1. Classification (NCBI taxonomy): domain Eukaryota; kingdom Viridiplantae; phylum Streptophyta; class Magnoliopsida; order Santalales; family Viscaceae; genus Viscum; species Viscum album. Next base: position 946,752,431 of record OY728129.1, read on the forward strand.
TAAAACTAAAAGATAAGGTTAATATAGTGACCCAAACCTGTCTAAATTCTATTGGATGAATGGTTTTCGACCTATTCCCACCTTAACTTTTTAATAATAAACTTTGGAGCCATTATAAACCGAATATGAATTTATTATAAATTAATATTTCTATCTTTTCCAAAGGTGCCCCTCACCCCTCTTATAAAAGGGCACTCCTCCCTCTCATTTATTCACACCTTCAAAGCCTTTTGGTTCATCCAACCCCTGACCAAATACTCTCTCAACATCCCTCACTACAACCTAGAGTCATTATTTTGATCAGAAAGCCAACCTAAGGAGCCCTTTTGATCAAATCAAAAGGAAGAACCCGAAGAAGAGGTAATGTTTTCACCACCGATTTTCAAGTTCCTTTCTTCTTCCACTTCTTATTTCTTTGTTATTACCATTATAAAATAATAACTCCAGTATCATATATATACTGTGATTTTATTATAAATATGGTACAACCATATTCAGTATTCTATCCATCCTTTGAATAACATGTCACCATACGTGCATACGTACGGCTTACCGTCTCCACGTCGTGGTGTAATTGTTATTCAATATATTATTATTTGGATGGGTATAATAATGATGTGTAACTCATGTAAATAATAAATATAACATGATAATTATTATTTATATATGATATTCCATCCAATTATATATTATTTTAATATAAAAACAATGATATTGTCGCTCGTGCGTACGTACGGACTACCGTCTCCACAAACGCGATGAGATTCATTCCCCATCATATCCATTCAAGTATAATTATAATTTGATGATTTAAAAATAGTATCTAAGGACTTGATATCATTCTGGATATGAATAATATGCATCCCATTAATAATGAATATGGCTCACATAACAAAGAATATAAAGTAAAATGAACCCGTTAACACCCGAAATGACGATAATTCTAAGATATTATTAACAAATCAATGTTAAAAGATCATATATGATATAATATTAAAGTAAATGATTATTTTATAATTGAATAACAATAATTTCACCATTATACAGGAGGTTAACCTACCGTCGACCAAGGAAAAAGTACAAAGTAAGGGGTTTCTTATCTCACTTTTAATTTCGTGAGAATTCCATTGTTCACCACTTATTTATTGCATGTGGTGTCTGTACTACACATGATTGTTTTCATTGTGTAATATAATTTAATTTATGGGTATTTAAATCATATATTTAAGATCATTTTTTCATGTTTGTATGTTTCTTAAGTTCCCTAATCAATAAGGTAATTTGAAATTTCAATTTCCACTCATTTGGCTTTACGCATATTTCATTGATTATATTACTCAAAGATTATGTGTGGAATCACTATTCATTTGATTATGTCATAATTTCCACTCCCCTTCCAGAGGATATACTATTGATACACATAATCACTCCATTGATAATTTCTCAAGTCATCGATATGAATTTGATAAGAGTAATTTTAACTCACTTTCCATTTGTTGAGTTAAACATCCAATTTGTTGGTGTTGTTTTTACAAGAATATGTGTGAATATCCTTTGATTTTTTACACTGAATATCCAATAATATTTAGTTTATTTATATTTGTCACACATAATTATGTCGTTGATTTATCCTTATCCTAAGGATACGGCCTTTATGATAGATTTCATCTCAATTTACATTCCATTGAGACTTCTTTGTTGATATACACCAAATCACTTTTATGTGGTGTATATAATGTACTTTGACATAGTATATCATTAATCCCTTTATTCTCATGATATTACAAAGTTTTGATTACCTCAATTATTTGTATTCAAGTGTCTCTCTTTTGGTTAGAATCTCTAACTAAAATACCATTTTTTAATATTTTAAAGACTTAATCTTCTAAATATTACTCACTAATGTCCATGTTTTAAAAAATGGTTTTAAAGATTTATTCATATGGACATTAAATTTTTAAAATTAAACCTCCTTTTAAATGTTTCAAAGTGGTATGGGACACTTTGATTCAAAAATCTATTTTTAAAGGGCTTCTTGACAAATAGTGTGACTTTTAAATGATTTCAAGAAAAAGGGGGATATTTCTCTCAAATAGTTTTGATGATTATTTTCATCTATGTCAATATCCTTAATTATTCTTGATTGAGGTTAATGTGATACAATACAATCTTCCATATTGTATCGAATGAGTTATGTTTGACTGTGGATGTGCTATTTTTTATACCATTCATGGTTTGTGGTTAATGTTTTGACATTTTGTATGCTTGTTTTAATACGAATGTTTATGTTATGTTTAAACCTGTTCATATGAGGAATGCATTGGACTTAATAAGTGACGGCTGGAGCCCACTATAGCTCCTCGATGCATCGGTAGTTCTCATGAGACAAACTAGTGTCTTGGCACAAGGCCTTGGAAAAATCTTATTCGTAGTCTTGGCACGAGGCCTTGGCTATGTGGTTATGATTGTATGGCATTATGCATTCCATCATCATGAAAGTGGTTATTGATATTTCATGGGATTGTTCGACTAGTAGAATATCCATGTGAGTAAGTAAATGGCATTATTTTATTTTATCTTTTCCATTTTATGGTGAAGTTCATGTTTAAAAGTCTTTTGTTTTTGTTATAAACTGCCTCAAGTGTTTATTCTTACCTATGAAAGTTTCTGCTATAATGTTATCCTTACTGAGCATCTGAGCTCAGCCCTTTCAATGTTTTATTTTTCACAGGATTATGAGGAATTAATTTATGAATGACCTGCAGGGATAGTCTGAGGGGATATGAAGACAAGATATTTATTTCTTGATGTAATGTAAAAATTTATGGATGTATATAGTTATTCCAAGGCTACTAAACTAATCGGTCTTTCGAGACTTGATCTTTCTTGTGATCATGCCAATGTTATGTAATAATGCACCGACTCTGGGTAAATGGGGTCGGGGTGTTACATTGTAAACCAATTCCCCTTCCCCAAAGTTCTAATAAAATTCTATGTAAAACAGTTCCAAATCATAAATCATGAAAATAATATAAAATTTATTAGTTTAAATAAATCATGGTCTAATTATTAAATCTAATGAATAATGATAAACATTCATAGGATCAAAAATTCTATGCTATCCAGCTCACTGGTACCATTATAAAAGCGGCAAAATCACAAAAGCTTCCTAGATTAGTTGTAGGGGTTGAGAGAGTAGGCTTCAAATGAGTGAATTAGGATTCAATATTATAGAATAATAAAACTAGCTGGGCTTGGAGGATTCATATCATGATTTCACAAATCAGTATAAGAATATACCATGATTAATGTACACTAAAATAGGAGTCACCTGATTTAAGATTCAATGCTAATAATACATGATGGGAATTTAGTTCAGACCTTAAAAATCAATTTTATATCATGAAATTGGTTCGTGGATTGTTTCGTATGATGGATTCCTATCATAAATAGGATTCCTGATAAAAAATTATCCTCTAGACGTCACCCATCAGCATCCCTATAAAAATATCCTAGAATACCACTAATTAAATGTGATCCTAGAAAAAAATCATAAACCTAAATGATGGTATACCTTTATCCCGGATGTTATAATCTTTCTACTATAAGACTTTCCATGACTATGAGGTCACAATGAAGAATAATGATCTAGAAATAGGTGAGGAAACCACTACCTTACCAACATATCATTCTCACATGTCCCATGAGAATATGATTTATGCCTCTGTAAGACTTTCAGAAATAGAATACAAATTTCACAAAATAATTTAATTTGGGAATCAATGAGCCACACTATAATAGGAAAATATGGATTGAACTCAATCTCCTCCAAACTGAGAACATTATAGGGATCTGGATGGTACTTCCTAAGATTAGATATTTGGAAGGCATCAAGGATATCCATGAACTATGCTGATAATTAAACCCAATTGGAACCCCACCCAATAAAACCAATATACTAAAATTGATTCCCAAATGTCATATAAATATTTCCTTCTTTCCTGAAATGAAATGATCCTAACTGAGGATAAAATTTCTAGAAATACTAATAACTAATGGATAAATTTAAATGATTATACAGACCATCCCTATCTTATTTCTATATACTCCAAGCTATAACTGTGTGTTGACATATATTATAAATCATGGATTATGTATATTAAACATGACACAGTCCCACATGATTGTATTCTTCCACCTTTTCTCTATAAATAGGTGACTTTCACTAGTGACCATATGAATACTTGAAGGGAACCATTTTAATTCATTAATAGAAATTTTATTATACAAAATATTTACTAGGACCTGATTGTTATCCCATGATCCACCAAAATAAAAGATATTGTTATGAAGTTTATCTACATGATAATTAATAGAACACTTTTTATGACCATCCATCTACAGATGGAAAGCTTTACTCATCTCGATTAGAGTTCCCATTTCCTGTTGGATACTCTTTGAGAATATGGAGGTATACATGGGATCCCAGTTAGAGAAAATGGAAGACGGACCCCATTAAACCTCACAATAATCTATATATAAAACTATCATAGATATTTAACCTTTGTGGTGTCCCTAATCAAAATAAAATGAGTTTATTTAATTAATTGATCAATAAAAACCAATATAGGGGTTTTCCCATAATGATTACATGGTAATATTAGTATTGAATTACGACCAAACCTCATATAATTTATATAGAAGCATTAAAATTGGATAAATCAGACCAAAAGGCCTCAGTTTCACTACCATTATGTACTCGTAGGTGTGACCACATGACACATAATAAGAAATGTTTCTATTTATAACTCACCACCACAAATTCCATATCATTTCATAATACAATTCATATAGAAAGGGTGAATTCCCTAATGAGAACTATTAAAATCATGAAACACTTATTTTATCATGGATGAATATACAATAAACCAATCCTTGATGTTGGGAATACCATCGTAAGGGAGTGATCAACTAAAAATGGTCTCCCCACCAAAAATGATTTCTTTCATTCCTCTAAAGTTTTCATCCTGAAGATAACCCCATAGAAAAGTCTCAAATAGAGATAATTATAACATAACCATAATTAGAACCATACTGGAATCACCCCTAAAGTTATCGCTTCAATAAAGTAAATAACATCATATAGTTCCACTCTTCCTTCAATTTCAAAAAATCATTCATAGAAAATTTCCTACTCAAAGTGTCAAAAACTACATTCCCATTCCTTGAGGTTTATGAAATGTCAAAGTAAAACATATGGATATATTCAACCCATCATATATATTTTGGATTCAGGTCTTTATTTGAAAATATATTTACCCAACACATATTATTATTAAGGACTATGAACCTATCCCTAAAATTATAGTGCCTCCTTTATTTAAGAACCTGCATAACTGTTGGGAGATATAAATAATAAGTGAGGTAGTATTTACATGATTAATTAGATTATGAGAGGCTTAAAAACCCCATGATAATGATTTATAAACAAACAAACCATACCATTAATATAAGCATCATAGTACTCCATATACACCTTACCAGGCTCTTGAAAGATCAGAATAGAAGCTAAAGTCAAAAGTTATTTCAAATCATCAAAAGAAGTCTGACATTTTGTATCCTATGTGAACTTTAGGGCTTTATTTTGTAATAAATAAATTAAAGTACCATTCAATAATTATATGTTTATAATGTTTAATACCCTTGATAGAGACACGGGTATGATATTCACTACACAAGGATCTTGGCTTTGAAAAATGCGGTGCAATTTCCACAGTATAACTGTGTGACATAAGGATTAATGAAAATGGTTGATTAGAGAGAAAAGGGTGTCTCATCATATATACAAGAAACGAAGAATTATGGGGCCATATAGATACATGTACCATCAAAATTAATGGAATTTAGATGAAAAATAAAATATAATTACTTGGATGTAAAAGAGGAGAGAAGAATCCCTCAAGAAATTTCGGCCAGGTCACAGGTGTACATGGGAGGTATTAATGATAGATAAAGGGATCTCCCAACATCAAAAAAAAATTGAACAGTATGCAGGAGGTGAAAAATCATACACAAACATTTTTAATTGTAAAAAGGTCATAACAACTTAAAGAAAATTAGACGAAAATGAGAAAGGAAGAAATCCCTTACTTGGAAGTGTGATCCCAATGGCTTGGGAGAGGCTTTAGAGAAGCTTCTTGATAGCTTGGGAACCTTGGTAGGATTATAGAGAGAGGATGGAAGAGGTTTTAAGAACTCCAAAGGCTTTGAGTAAAGAGGAAGTGGGATCTTGGATGGGTTTATATAGGAAAGAAGAGGGAATTATTTATTATTTAGGTTTGGGTCACCACACATTAAACTAGTCAATACCACAAACAATCCCATGTTTTTTGCCGATGTTTTTTCCCAAAGGGTAATGGAAAACAATTGTTTATAAAGAAAATGTCCTATCTACCTAAAATATTGATGATTATTATGTAGAGGCGAGTGACACTCTCAAGGAAAACAATTTAAAAAGACAAAATATTTTATAAGTCTTGGAGGGTCCACTAATGATTTCTAAAATAAATCAAAAAAATCTAAAATCACATTATTTTAATTCTAAAACATATATTGGCCTAATATAACGTTTGTAGTATTTTATTACATAACTCTTGGGTCATTATTATGTCATAAAACACATTATATATTTAAACCGTATTTAAGTTTTACCCAAACATCTGACTGTCAGAAAATTATGAAAAATTCACCATTGGATAATATCGACGTCCTAATTCCAATAATAATATTCACGTTATCAAAATAATTTCATAAATATTTTAATTTTTACTTTTAAAATAAAAAATGACATTTATTGAAAATTCATGGGTTTTGAAAAAAACGGCTTTCAAACCATAATAAAAATTACAATTGCATTAATAAAACTATGTGATAATTTATATTTAATAAAGAGTAATTTAATTATAATAATATTTTATTAAAATTTTATTTAACTCAAAAATCCATTAATTCATCAAAACAGATTTCTTAGTTGAATATTAACTAAAAACATTATTTGTGATTTAAAAAATATTTACAAAGTTACAATAATAAAATGAATGCACATTATTTATACAAAAATAATGTACACAATTATAGTGATAGGGACTTGTTAAATAACCACTTATAACAACCGCATAATATTGAAGGGTAAGGTGTGTGATGGTGAAAAACTCTTGGGTTTTCTTGGATAACATCGCTCGAGTGGTAGTCTCTATTAACTTCCACTTATCCCATAAATGGTTCTCCTCAAGCTTAACTTGTTCAAGCTCAGCTTGGGTTTGGTCAAGAGAGAAGCCCATTGACGCCACCTCCTTTCCGAGCTCTGATAAATGTGCTTCAAAAGGGGCAAGTCTATTGGATGAGGTCATCACTTTCATTGTATGAGTAAATCAGATTTGTTAAAGCCCTATATTTATACTAATCATGTGATCTCTGTTCACCGGCTATATTAGAAATGGTCACATTTCATAACGGTATTTTAAAAATCCAAAACATAAAACCAAAGAAGTTCACAAAACATTTTATATAATACGACATTTAATTAGATCAAGAGGGATTTCAATTAATGATTTCTGGGGTAGTTACAATATTTTCCACATAAGAAATTTCTCCCTCAAAAGTTCTTTTCCCCACTCTAAAACAAATTCGGGTAACTCTGCTTCATCAACTCCTTCGATTCCAATGTCACTTTTTCAAACATGTGGTTTCACCACAACACCTTGATGATGGGAATTGTCTTATTTCATAGTGATTTTTCTCTATTATCTATGATATTCACTGGTTGCTCCTCGAAAGATAGATCATCCTCTAGTTGAACTACCCCGAAAGGGAGTACATGTGAAGGGTCTGATATGTACATCTTTAATAGGGATACATGAAATACATCATGTACTGTAGCCATGGTAGGTGGAAGTGCTAGTCGATATGATACAACTCCTACATGATCAAGAATCTCAAAGGGTCTAATGTACCAAGGACATAACTACCATTTCTTTCCAAACCTCATGACCTTCTTCCATGGATTTATGCAAAGGAATACCATGTCTCCAACTTTAAACTCAAGGTCTCGTCAATGGTTATCTGCATAACTCTTCTATCGACTATGGGATCCCTTGATATTCTAATGAATGGGTTTCACCATCTCCACCATTTATTCGACCATTTCTGGTCCTAGGAGCTTACACTCACCAACTTTATCCCAACACATCAATGATCTATACCACTTCCTAGATAGGGCTTTATATGGTTCCATTTGGGTGCTTGAGTGGAAACTATTATTGTAGGAGAATTCAACCAGTGGAAGATGTTGGTCCCATACTCCATTGAAGTCCATAGAACATGATCTTAGTAGATATTCCAGTTTCTAAATAGTTTTCTAAGATTATCCATCAGTTTGAGGATGATAGGCCACACTGAAGTTCAGTTCAGTGCTTATTTATTGATGGAGACCTTTCCAGAACATCAAGATGAATCTCGGATCACGATCAGATACAATAGATAGTGGTACTCCATAAATACTGACCACTTTTTTGATTTAAATCTATGCAAGTTGATCCAACAAGAATTCCTCCCAAATCTTGATAAAGTGAGATTTTTTCGTAAGATGATCCACAATGACCCATAGATCAATGTTTCCTCTGGATGTCCTTGGAAGTCCAGTGACAAAGTCCATGGTAATGTCTTCCCACTTCCATGATGGTATGGGTAGTGGTTCCATGTAACATCCCAAGTAATTAATAAATAATATATTTTCCTATATATGTCTTTTTATGAATTATATAGTGTTTTAAATACTTAAAATGAGAATAAATCCAATCTTAAGCATAAAATTCTCTAATATTTTTAAAAGATTGTTTTACTGCCTTGGGATGGTGATCCATTTTTCAATCTATATTTTGACAATTTTATAAGATAAATTTGTCAAAATAAACATATTATTTAGTATTGGGACATTGAAATTTACTTTGGATATTTTTTTTGTATTTTTCTGACAATGTTCATTATTTAATGAATAGTGAAAAATACTACATTTTACATCAAAACTACTTTTTCGTCTAATATAATTATATGGTAATATTATCATTTTAATTGTCTTAAAAAGTGTAATTAGAATATATTTTTACCATTTAATCCAATGGTGTTCATTATATTTAATTTCACTTTGTAATTGGGCATAAATAAGTGCCAAACTTTTCATAGATATTGTTTCAATAAAACCCGCTATTTGTTTTGACAACGGGAATTATTTTTAAAATAATTATTGAAATTTCTATGTTTGGAATTAGGTAAAATGGATTCAAAATTAGGAATAATAAAGTACAAATTATTTAATTAAGTGTATTTTGTTTTTGGACATTATGAATAGTAACGACGGTAATTATCTTTAATTATCTTGATTAATTAGTAATAGGGTAGTTAAGGATAGTAAAATAATATCATAATAATAACAAATGACCCCAAATGTGTCCTAATGATACTGTTTGTGTCATGGTCGACCATGGGATTCCTTATGACAAACTTAGGGACCCCATGAAATCACTTTTGGGTGAAAGTGACACTTTATCATTTTATTTTTTTAAGAAAGGAGAATATCACTAAAGAATGTATCACCTGAGTAAAAAAAATTAGTTTTGTATATGTAAATGATCTCTTTTACTATAAATATTAATTGTAATGCTAAAAATATTTTTTACATCATAGTATTTGTTTTATAATTTTTAAACATTAAATAAATTAATATATTTATGACATCATGATGATGCAGCGATTATCTCATTAATGAACGATTTAAATAGAATGAAAAGATAACGTAACCTATAAGACATAAACTTGTCAAAAACATATTGTATGAGTATATATCGAACCATTATCACCTTATCCTCTATGTATATCAATGTGGGACCTTTTAAATCCGAAACGCATTTTAAAATAAAGTACCATTTCTTGGATTTCCAAGAGTGCCCCTCCTCCCTCTTATAAAAGGCCCCCACCTCTACCTCCTTACCGACACTTATCAAGCCATTGGCTCAGCCAAGATCTGCTCATTTTATCTATAGAAATCCCTGTATTCATCCTAGAAGCCTTAACATAGGCAGAAATCCTTTCAAGAATCTCTTTTGTTTCAAACCAAGAGGAGTTACCTGATTTGAAGGTAATGTCCTCAATTGCGTTCGTTTGTTTTATTTTGCTTCTCCAACCCCCTAAAATATTTTTATGCATTTCTTTTGTAATAACACCAGTATCTTAAATATACTAGGATGTTGTTATGTAAAGGATTCGAGCTACACATACATACACCTACCTCTAATGGTTAATGAACATGCTGTTTCCGTGAATGGCGAATTCCTGCCACACGAAATGATGATTGTTCAATGTTCTTTTAACAATTTCAAAGGTGGAAATTAAGATTTCACTCTATTTATATATGATATATATTATGTTTATGATTTCTTTATACATATATATTTTTAATTTATGTCTTACCTTTATGGTTTCCTTTATGGGTAAACACGATATCTTCATTTTATCAAGTATAGACTACTGCTTACTCAAAGTGATTTGATTCATTAATTCCATTTTTGGGATGTGTAATGGATGGAGTTATGATGTTATATATGATATTATAATGGAATTATAATATACGTATATATCATTATGATTACATTCCATTAAATATGAAATAGAAATGAATGTACCGTTCATCCGTACGTACGGCTTACCGTCTCCATGAACGGTGCATTTCATTTATTACCTCTAAATGTTATGTAATATTATAAATGAACGTATATACTGGATATATATGATATATATGATATATACATCATGAATATAATTCTGGATATAATGGATATTTTATCCCATGAACAACATGTAATTATAAGATGTCTATTTTTGACTCAAGCACCAATGATCGACAAAACGACTGTTATTAACTAAAATAATTACATAGTGGTCATAACATGGTAATAAGTGATATAAAAGGAATAATGAACTTGAAAAAGGTTCTTAATCAAGTAAAGATTAACTCAAGTTTATTATTCAGGAGATTAAAGAGTGATAAAGTCAATTCGGACCTAAGGTATGGGACTTCATCTCAATGTCCTTTCATTGAGGCATATTTTGTTTTATACACAACTTTCTTTTATAAGGTGTCTAAACCCCTATGAATTTTATGTCTATTCAAAATGAATCTTTTTTATTAGAAGAATTTTACTAAATGACAAAAGGAATGTTGTTTTGTCGTACGTATGCGGCGACAACGACTTCTTCGCCGCCATGACCACTATTTGAGTTTCGACTTCCTCTACAAGCCATAACTTTTTATTAAATGAAAAATAAATACCATGTTTTACTTTTCTTTTATTTTGGTATTGAAAATGGTTTTCATAAGGTTTTTATTATATAAATGTGTTGTATTGATATCTTGTGATTGAAATGTGGAAATGTTATGTTTCCTTTATGGATGTTTTATGTGATACAATTATGTTATGGTTCTTGGGCATTGTTATAAAGACAGGTGGTTCTGTGATAAACTAAGGGCGGGTGATCTCGATATAGCTATCCAATGCATTGGGTAACATGAAGGGGTTAAAATTTAAGGTTTCTCCGAAGATATTTAGGGAATATACTATAATGGGTATTCCAAATGTAACTATGAAGGTTACTCCCTACGTAAGAATGTGATGAATGCCTCAAGTTACCTTTATGTCTTATGATTTCTATGATTTATTCATGATTTGATGACGTATGTTAAAATGATTATGTTTTATGAGTAAAGTATGATTTTATACATGGACTAATGTTTTCATTTCATGCTTTTATATCCCTTACTGAGCTTTTTATGCTCATCCCATATTTTTGAAATGTTTTTCACAGGTCAAGGGAAAGGTACATGATGTGATGATAGTGTCAAGGAAATGTCAAAAAAGAATCCATGTTTTATTTTAAATATGTCTCCTTTGATGAGAAAAATGAATAGTGTCTTTTATGTAACCACTTTGTATAAATGTGGAATGTAATGCATGATTTATGATCTAATTCTCTAAAACTCTAAACCAAAAAAGATCCTCAACGTGTATTCTTGAAATATATCAAGATTAAGTAATGTTTAAAGCTGGGGCCTTATAGTTGGTATCAGAGGTCAGTTTAGATAACTTTAGGAGTTAGAATTCTATTAAATGATTTTCCAAATATAATTTCTAATGGTCAAATTGAAATGATATAGCATTTGAAGATTACCATGTTTCTTCATCTAATACATGTTTGTTCAGAATGGTTTTCCGTAGAGGAAACATGGATGAAGTGCTAGGAAGGCATACAGAAGGAAATGACCTTCCAAATCAGCATCCTGAGATGGTCGGAATTGGAAGTGAACATTTTTTCTAGTAATGGTGCATTTGATTCAAGTGATAAATGGTGGTGGTATCCATGCATGAGATTAGCCAGATCAACCGTAGAGGAACATGTCAGTTGTGGAACATTTTATGAGGCAACATCCCCCATCATTCAGAGGATCATCTGACCTTGTGCTAGCAGAAGGGTGGATTAAAGCACTAGAGAGGATTTTCGATGTCATGGGGTGTTCAGAATATCAAAAGGTTTGTCTTTCAATTTTACATTGGGAGGGTGATCAGGGATGTTGATGAGATTGATGCTCTTGACTGGGATGAATTCAAAGGTATGTTTCTTGAGAAGTATTTTTCTAAAGCTGTTCGACATAGGATGGAAAAACAATTCTTGGAATTGAGGCAAGAGGATAACTCAGTGGCTGCTTATGAAGAATGGTTCACTCGATTGGCAAGGTATGCTCCAAATTTTATCCAATACCTTGATTGTAAAATCAATCATCTTTACTCAGGATTAAATCCAAAATATCAATGGGATTTAGCTTCTCATGTGTTCAAAAGTTATGAAAAGATTGTTCTATGTGCTGATAAGGTTGAAATGGAGTTTCCCATTGATCATGTGTTCTATACCAACCAACATAAGAAGAACCAAGGTGGCAGGAGAAAGGGAAGAATTATTCAAAAATATCTGATGGTAAGAAAACTAAGTGTCCAGTTTGTGATAAATGTGGTAAAAGGCATGCTGGGGAATGTCTTTTAAATTCTGGAAAGAGCTACCGATGTGGTAAGATGGGACATAAGGCTCATGATTGCACTGAAAAAGATCAATTTGATGGTAACACCAAATTTGATTTACAGTTAGTGAAATGATTTAAGTGCAATGAGATGGGTCACTATGCAAAAAAGTGTCCGACAAGGAGCTCGAGTGATGGGAAGAAGTTAGAATACAAGCAGAAAGGGGTGGTGAAATCCTTTGCAACTACTTCAGCAGATGTTGGGCCATCAAATGAAGTGGTATCAGTTACATTGTTCGATTTTTCAGATTATGCCAGTGTGTTGTTTTATTTGGGGTCCACACATTCTTTCATCTCTGAAAAATTTTCTAGTAAAATGGGAATACCATCTCAAGAAATGACTCCAAAACTTGTGGTAAAAACACTAGGGGGAAATGTTGATGAAAAAAGAATTTATAAAAATCCTCTTATCCTTGTCTATGGAAAGAACCCACTTGCAAACCTTATTTTTTTAACCTCTAGTAGAGTTTGATGTTATCCTGGGTATGGATTGGATCTATATTTACCATGTTAAGATTTACTGTAGAGCTAAAGAAGTTTCTTTTCAGAAATACATTCAGTTTGTGTTCAATAATGAACCCTTACTGTTGAAAACATATGAAGAGGCTGAGAAACTTGTAAAAGATGGAAATGAATGTTACTTTGTACTTGTTATTGAAAACAAAGGAATTGTTCATATTAATAATGTGACAGTGGTAAAAGAGTATCTTGATATTTTTCCTAATGAGTTTCCTGGAATAGTACCAGATCGGGAAGTTGAATTTGTTGTTTACTTAGTTCCTAATGCTAAGCCAATTTCAAAACCCCCTTATCGAATGGCTCAATTTGAACTTTTAGAGTTGAAGGAGCAATTGCAAGATTTATTAGAGAAAGGCTTCATTCGACCTAGCACACCACCATGGGGTGCTCCTGTATTATTTGTTAAAAAGAAACATGGTTCTATGATACTTTTCATTGATTATAGAGCCTTGAATAACATCACTATTAAGAAAAAATATCATTTGCCTCATATCGATGATTTATTTTATCAGCTCCAGGGAGCTCAGTATTTTTCAACTATTGACCTGAGATCGGGGTACCATCAGTAGAAGGTAAAGGAAGTAGATATTCTGAAGACCACGTTTCATACAAGATATAGCCACTATGAATTTATAGATATTCATTTTGGGCTAACCAATACACCTGCTGTATTCATGGACCTTATGAATATAATTTTCCATGAGTTCTTGGATAAGTTTGTGGTTGTTTTCATTGGTGATTTTTTGGTGTTTTATAAAAGTAAATAGGAGAATGATAAACATTTAAGGGTTATTTTTCAAATATTAAAAGTAAAGAAATTGTATGGGAAATTAAGAAAGTGTGAGTTTTGGTTGCAAGAAATTTCTTTCCTTGGTCATATTGTTTCTAACGATGGGATAATTGTTGATCCTACAAAAACAAAGGTTGTTGATGAATGGCCCAGACCCACAAATGTAACCGAGATTCGTAGCTTCCTTGGTTTGGTAGGCTATTACCGAAAGTTTGTTAGAAATTTTTCCCGGTTATCTAGTCCAATGACTAAGCTAACTAGGAAATATGTTAAGTTTATTTGGACAAAAGAATGTGATGATTGTTTTCAAGAACTGAAAAGAAGATTGATGAATGCTCTAGTTTTGGAAATACATTCTAGGAATGGAGAGTTTGTTATCTAAAATGATGCTTCATTGAAAGGACTAGGTTGCATCCTAATGCAGAATGATCAGGTAATTGCTTATGCTTCATGTCAGTTGAAAACTCATGAGGTAAATTACCCTACACATGTTTTGGAATTAGCTACTGTTTTTTTCTCTTTAATGATTTGGAGGCATCATTTTTATGGAGTAAAGTGTGAAATATATACCGATCACAAAAGTTTAAAGTATATATTCACTCAGAATGAATTGAGCATGAGACAGAGGAGATGGCAAGAATTAATCAAGGATTATGATTGTACAATTCATTACCATCCGGGAAAATCAAATAAAGTGGATGATGCATTGATTCAAAAAAGTAATGCATCATTAACAATGTTGCATTTGGAATGTGATCCTTTGGTTAAAGATTTGAAAAATTTTGGCATAAATGTTTTTGGTGCAGGATGTCCTTATGTTTTGTTTCAGGTATCAGTAAAATCTTCTCTATCAGACAGAATTAAGCAAGAACAGAAGCAAGACAGTGAGTTGCAGAAAAAGGTAGAGATGGTTCAGAAGGGTAAGATGATAGAATTAAACATTGATAATGATTGTGTTTTTAGATTTGGGAAGAGATTATGTGTGCCTTGTGATTCACAGTTGAAGAGAGAGTAGTTATGTGAAGCTCGTAGTTCTCTATTTCAGTTCATCCAGGTAGTACTAAAATGTATATAGATCTTTGGGAGTATTACTGATGGGATGGAATTAAAAGAGATATTACTGATTTTACTGTGAAGTGTTTGACTTTTTAATAGGTTAAACCAGAGCGACAGTTACCAAAAGGGATGCTTCATACGTTACCAATTCTAGAGTGGAAATGGGAGAATATATCCATGTACTTCATTTTGGGATTTCCGAAGACACCTTGAGGAAATAATGCAATCTGGGTTATTGTTGATCGCTTGAGTAAATCTGCTCATTTCCTTTCTATACAAGATACTCTTTCCCAAGATCAAATTTCTCGTTTGTATCTTAAAGAGATAGGCAGGTTACATGGAGTTCCCCTCTCCATTGTATCTGATCATGATCCCAGCTTCATTTCTATCTTTTGGAAAGGCCTTCAGAAGTCGTTGGGTACTGAATTAAATTTTTGTACAACTTTTCATACTCAATCTGATGTGCAGTCAGAATAAAAAATTATGAATTTGGAGGATATGCTACATGCTTGTTAGATGTATTATCAGGGAAGTTGGGACCTACAAATTTTTTTGGTTGAGTTTTTTATAATAACAGTTTTCATTCTAGTATAAAGATGGCACCATTTGAGGCATTATATGGGAAGCAGTGTCGAACTCTAGTTTTCTGGGATGATGTGGGTGAAAGGAAGTTTATGGGACCGGAATTTGTAGAAGAGTTGGTAGAAATAGTTCAGATGATACAGATACACATGAGAACAGCTCAGAGTAGGCAGAATAGTTATGCAGACAACATGAGGAAGGATCTCTCTTTTGAGGTAGGCGATCATGTTTTTCTCAAAGTATCACCATGGAAAAGATTGATGGAATTTGATATGAAAGGAAAGCCGAGTCCAAGGTTCATTGAACCATATGAAATTATGGAGAGAGTTAGATCAGTTGCATAACGAGTGGCTTTACCACCGAGTTTATCTCACGTACACAATGTTTTTCATGTTTCAATGTTAAGGAAGTACATGCCAGATCCATATCATGTTTTGAGTCTAGAGGTAATTCAGCTAGAAGAGAATCTATCTTATGAGGCACAACCGGTCTAGATTCTTGACCACAGGGAGCATGTGTTCTGGAATAAAGTGATTTATCAAGTACAGGTTTTGTGGAAAAACCACATGAGTGAAGAGGCAACATGGGAATCTGAAAATGCCATGAGGGATAAATTCCCCCACTTATTCGATATGTAAATAAATTACGGGACATAATTTTTTAAAGGGGGAAGGATGTAACATCTCACGTAAGTAATGAATAATATATTTTCCTATATATGTATATTTATGAATTAAATAGTGTTTTAAAGACTTAAAATGTGAATAAATCCAATCTTAAGCATATAATTCTCTAATATTTTTAAAAGATTGTTTTACAACTTTTTGATGGTGAACCATTTTTAAATCTATCTTTTGACAATTTTATCAGCTCTATTTTTCAAAATAAACTTATTATTTGGGATTGGGACATTGAAATTTACTTTGGATAAATTTTTGGTATTTTTCTGACAATGTTCATTTTTTAATGAATAGTGAAAAATACTGCATTTTACATCAAAACTGATTTTTTCATCTAATATAATTATATGGTTAGATTATATTTTTAATTAGGTTTAAAGTTTAATTCTTATATTTTTTTAACATTTAATCCAATGGTGTTCATTAGAATAAATTTCACTATATAATTGGTGATAAACAAGTACCAAACGTTTCATAGATATTGTATAAAAAAAACTGGCTATTTGTTTTGACAACGAGAATTTTATTTGAATTAATTATTGTTATTTCTATGTTTGGAATTTGGTAAAATGGATTCCATATTAGGAATCATAAGGTCTAAATTATTTAATTAAGACACTTGTTTTTGGACAATATGAATAGTAACGACAGTAATTATCTTTAATTATTTTGATTAATTAGCAATCGGGTAGTTAAGGATAATAAAATAATATCATAATAATAATTAATGACCCCAACATGTGTTTTAATGCTACTGGTTGTGTCATTCATGACCATGGGATGCCTTGTACCAATCTTTGGGACCCCAAGGAATCACATTTGGGTGACAGTGACACTTTATCATATTTTTAAAGAAAAGAGAATATCACTAAAAAATGTATCACCCAAGTAAAACATTTTTAGTTTTGTCTGTATAAAAGTTATCTTAGACTATAAATATTAATTGGAAAGAAAAAAATATTTCCTACATGATAGTAATTTGTTTATAATTTTTATAAATTATATAAATTAATTTATTTATGACCTCATGATGATGCAACGATTATCTCATTAATGAACGATTTAAATAAAATGTAAATATAATGTAAAATATAAGCCTTAAACTTGTAAAAACCTATTTTATGAGTATATTTCAAACCCTTATCACCTTAACCTCTAAACATATCATTTTCGGACCTTTTAAATCCGAAACTCATTTTACAATAAAGTAACATTTCTTGTCTTTCCAAGAGTGCCCCTCCTCCCTCTTATAAAGGCCCCCACCTCTACCTCATTTCCCACACTTCTCAAGCCATTGGATCTGCCATGCACTACAAATTTTATCTCTCCACATCCCTCTATTCATCCTAAAATCCTTACCTTAGGTAGAAATCTCTTCAAGAAACCCTTTTGTTTCAAACCAAGAGGAGTTACCCTGTTTAAAGGTAATGTGCTCACTTTTGTTCTTTTATTTTATTTTGCTTCTCCAACACCATAAACTATTTTTATTCTTTTATTTTGTAACAAAAATAGTATCTCAAATATACTAGGATGTTGTTATATGAAGGATTCGAGCTACACTTAAACACACCAACATCTAATGGTTAATGAACATACTGTTTCCGTGGATGGAGAATTTCTGCCTCACGAAACAACGATTGTTCAATACTCTTATAACACATTCAAAGGTGGCCATTAAGATGTAAATATATTTATATATGATATATATTATGTTTATGTTCTCCTTATGTATCTGTATTTTTCATTTATGTCATACCTTTATTTTTCCATTATGGGTAAACGCGATATCCTTATTTTAGGACGTGCGGACTACCGCCCCCTCAAAGTGATTTGATTCGTTAATGACATTTTTGGGACATTTAAAGGATGGAGTTATGATGTTATATTTGATATTATACTGGAATTATAATATACCTCTATATAATTATGATTCCATTCCATTAAATACAAAATAGAAATGAAAGTAGCGTTCATGCATACGTACGGCTTACTGTCTCCATGAACGGTGCATTTCATTTCTTACCTCTAAGTGTTATGTAATATTAAAAATGCATGTATATACTGGATATATATGACATATATTATATCTAAATCATGAATATAGTTCTGGATATATTGGATATTTTACCCCATGAACAACATGTAATTATAAGAAGTCCATTTTTGACTCTAGTACCCATGATCGACAAAACAATTGTTATTAACTTAAATAATTACATAGTGTTCATAACATGGTAATAAGTGATATAAAATTTATAATGAACTTGAAAATGGTTCTTATGAAATTATAAATTAACTCAAGTTTATTATTCAGGAGATTAAGAGTTATCGAGTCAAGTCGGACCCAAGGTATGGGACTTCGTCTCAATATCCTTTCATTGAGGAATATTTTGTTTTATACACAACTATCTTTTATACGGTGTATAAACCCCTTTGACTTTTACATCTATTTAAAATGAATCTTTTTTATACAATTCATTTTACTAAATGACCAAAGGAAATTTTTTTTGTCGTACATAAGCGGCGACAAAGACTTCTCTACCACCGTGACCACTATTTGAGTTTCAGCATCTTCTACAAGCCATAACATTTTTTTAAATGAAAAATAAATACCATGTTTTAATTTTATTTTTTTTTTGTATTAAAAATGGTTTTAATAAGGTTTTTATTATATCAATGTGTTTCATTGATATCTTGTGAATGAAATGAGGAAATTTTATGTTTCCTTTATGCATTTTTTATGTGATATGATTATGTTATGGTTCTTGGGCATTGTTATGAAGACAAGTGGTTCCGTGATAAACTAAGGGTGGGTGAGCCCGATATATCTCTCCAATGAATTGGGTAACACTAAGGGGTTAAACATTAGGTTTCTCCGAAGAGATTTAGGGAATATACTGTGATGGGTATTCCAAACGTAACCCTGAGGGTTACTCCCTACATAAGAATGTTATGAATGCCTCAAGTTACTTTTATGTCTTATGATTTCTATGATTTATTCATGATTTTATGAGGTATGTTAAAATGATTATGTTTTATGAGTACTGTATGATTTTATATATGGACTAATGTTTTCATTTCGTGCTTTTATATCCCTTACTGAGCTTTTTATGCTCATCCCAAGTTTTAGAAATGTTTTTCACAGGTCAAGGGAAAGGTACATGATGTGATGATAGTGTCAAGGAAGTGTCAAGAAAAAAACCATGTTTTATTTTAAATATGTCTCCTTTGATGAGAAAAATGAATATTGTATTTTATGTAACCACTTTTTTAAATGTGGAATGTAATGAATGATTTATGATCTAATTCTATAAAACTCTAAACCTGAAAATATCCTCAATGTGTATTCTTGATATGTCTCAAGATTAAGTAATGTTTAAGGTTGGGGCCTTATATTCCATCATCCCCTTAGAATATTTCCTCTTAGAATTCACTTGCTAATAGACCAGGCACAATGATGTATAGTCCGCAATCTCCCTTTTCATATCGTCCCACCAAAAGTTTTCTTAGAGATCTCAATACATCTTTTTGATCCCTGGGTGAATTGAGAAGGTTGAGCTCTGTGAGTCATTCAGAATCTATTTCTTTATCTCTAGATCTGATGGTACAAATAATCGTGACCCAAATCTCATGATTCCATCCTTGTCAACCCTGAACTATGAGGATTTCCCATTTCTGATAGATTCCACACTATTCAAAATTTCCACATCCTTTCTTTGAGAATCATTAAACCTTTCCAAAAGAGATGGTTGAGAAATAATTTGTAAAAGGATTAGTGATGTTCCATTCATTATGATTCTTATGTCCATCATCATGAAATCTAAGAATATTAGATATTTCTCAATTCTCATCAATGATAGAATCACTGGATCTTTTCTACTTAGAGCATATGCCACCTTGTTCGCTTTCGTAGGGACGTAATTTATTGAGCATTCATAGTATTTGATCAGATCTAACCATATTCATTGGCGCATGTTCAACTCCTTCTGTGTAAATATATACTTTAGTCTTTTGTGGTCCGTATATATTTCACACTTCTACCCAAAGAGATAATGCCACCAAATTTTTAAAGCGAAGATCACCACAGCCAACTCCAGATCATGTGTTGGATAATTCTTCTCATGAAAATTTAATTGCCTTGAATCATATGCAATGACTTTGTCATTTTGCATCAACACACATCCCATACCCTTCATTGTAGCATCACTGAATACAACAAAAATTTATCCACTTGTGTGTAAAGTGACTACGGGCATAGTGATAAGCCTTATTTTTAATTCCATGAAGCTTTCTTTGCATTCATCACTCCAGTTAAGCCTTACTCCCATCTGAGTTAGCTAGGTAAGAGGTCTGGAAAATCGTGATAAATATCTTACAAATCATTGATATTATCCCGCTAACACCATAAATCTATGGAAATCCATTACTGATGTTGGCCTTAGTCATCCCTCTATTGCAGTTGTCTTGGAGGGATCCACCAATATCCAACTACTTGTGATGATATGTCCCAAGAATGAGACCTCCTTCAACCATAACTCACCCTTGACGTACTTTGCATAGAGATTCTCCTTCCACAAGGTCTCTAGTACAATTCATAGATGCTCCTCATGATCCTACCTAGTTTTAAAGTATATTATAATATCATCTATAATGGCTACCAAAAATTTGTCAACGTAATCTCTAAAGACTCTAGTCATGAAGTCCGTGAATATTTTTGGAGAATTAGTGAGTCTGAAAGGCATTACTATGACATCATAGTTCATGTATCTTGTATGAAAAGCAATCTTGAGGATATCATCCTTCTTCCCCCTTACTTGATAATATACCGACCGTAAATCCATCTTGGAGAAGTATTGTGCTCCCGGATGTTTATCCAACAAGTCATAAATTCATGGGATAAGATACTTTTTCTTTATCATGATTTTTTAAGCTCACGATAATCGATGCAAAGGCGCATTGATACATCCATATTCTTGATGAAGAAGACTGGTGCACCCCATAGTGAAGCACTTGGTCGTATAAACCCTTTATGTAGACTATCCATTAGTTTTTTCTTTAGCTTCTCAAGCTCTAAAACATCCATTCTATATGGAGTCTTGGATATTGGCTATAACACCCCAAGATTTCATAGTAAGTTATGTTCTTTAAAGTAATTCAATAGCTTGCGCTACACACAACACCAAGTTTGAGCGCACCCTGACTTACTAAACTAGCCGTTCAAAAAGTGGTTATGAATAGTATTAAATAAATTTTAAATTTTATATAATACATATAATTTTATAATCTATATTATGTGTTTTTATAGACATAATATAAGAAAAAATTCAATTTTTCAAATAAAATAAGTATTTTAAAAAAAATGTGATATTACCATCTTTTAATGGTGAACCATTTTTAAATCCAATATTTGATACTTTTATATATTCAATTTGACAAAATAAAGTTCTTATTTAGAATCGGGTAAAAAAAATTTAGTCTCAATATTTGTTTTGTTTTTTTCTGAATACTTTCATATTTTGGTGAATTGTGAAAAATACTAAATTATAATTGAAAACAACATTTTTAATCAAAATAAATTATAGTGTTCAATTATAAATTTAATTGTCTTATAAGTATAATTAAATTATATTTTTACCATTTAATGCAATTTTGTTCATTGGAATTAATTTAACTTTGAAATTATACATAAACAATTGTCAAAATTTTGATAGTTATTGTTTCTTAAAAACACGCTATTTCTTTTGACAACAAGATTTAGTTTTAAATTTATTAATGAAACATCTATGTTTTAAATTTGGTAACATAGACATTATTTTTTAATTTAGAATATCAAATATAGATTAGGCTGATTTTTTGGTATTTTTCTGAAAAACATCAATTTTTGTTGAATAGTAAACAACATAGTAGTAGTCAAAAAGCCGACTTTTTCATTTAAATGAAAATTTATCACTTATGTGAATTGAATTTTGAAAATATGACATACGTGGTTGTTATTAGTAAGTAAAATTTGGTTCAATAAGATGAAAATAATTTTTGGTGAAGATTAACTTTTGACTTTTATTTACCCCGGTTAATGGTATATTGGGTAATACAAGGTAAAATAAATATTATAATAAAACAAAATTACCCTAACACCTGTCTTAACCTTATTGGATGAGTCATATCCGAACATGGGAATCATTGGGTCGATTATGGGACCCCATGGAGCCACTTAAGAATGATAATGACACTTTATTTTAATTAACTTAAGGACAAAAATGATATTAAAAAATATCTTTTAGTATATCAATTTTTACATGTGGTTTTATAAGTCATCATTTCGACTATAAATATTCAATTGAAATCTAAAAATATTTAATACATTATAATCATTTTTTATAATTTTTATACATTAAAAAAATTAAATTATTTATGACACAATAATGATGTAGTATTTTCCTGATTAATAAATGATTTAAATAAATAAGATTATTAATATTAAACCAATATCCAAAAACTATACAATTATTATTGGATGGTTTTATTTAGAACATGATCCATCTTATCTTCAAATTTAATGAGTTTTTTACATTTTGAAACTGAAGAAAATTTTATAATAAAATTACATTTTCAAACTTTCCTAAAGAGCCCCTCCTCTACCTTATAAAAATAAAACCACTTCTAACCCATTCCTCACACCTCTCAAGCCCTTTGGCTAGTCCAAACCCTACCCAAATACGCTATCAATATCCCTCTCTTCCTCCTAGAATCCTTACCTTAGGCAGAATCCACTTCATAAAGACTATTTGGTTCAAACCAAATGAAGTTAACCAAATTAAAGACAATGGTTTCTCTTAACTTCTTTTCTTTTATTTTACTTCTCCAACACCTAAACTCTATTTATTAATTAATTTTATAACAAAACCAGTATCCTAAACATACTAGGATATTTTTATGAGAAGGATTTGAACTACACTTACACACATATCCATCTAATGGGTAAAGAACATATTGTTTCTGTGGATGGAAAACTAACACCTCACCAAACGATGATTGTTCAATTATATCCTACCACATCTCATGGTGGCCATTAAGATGGAACTGTATTTATATAAGATATATATATTATGTTTAGTTATTCTTTGATGCTTCTATATTTTCCATTTATATCATTCCTTTATGGTTTCCATTATGGGTAAAATGTGATAATTTCATTTGAGGAAGTGCGGTCTACCACCCCCTCAAAGTGATATTACTCATTAATGCCTTATGTGGGACATATAAAGGATAGAGTTAGTGATTTTATATATGATATTGTAATGTAATTATAATATACCTATCTATCATTATGTTTTAATTCCATTAAAATACAAAATAGAAATGAATGTAGTGTTCATGCGTACGTACGACTTACCATCTCCATAAACGATGCATTTCATTTCTTATCTCCAAATGTTATATATTGTCATAAATACATATATATACTGTATTTATAATATATATATGATATATAAATCATTTATATCATTCTGTAGATAATGGAATTGTTACCACCTTGAAAATTTGTAATTATTACAAGTTCATTTTTGACTCAAGTTCCAAACATCGATAAAATATCTAATATGAACTCAAATAATTAACTATTTGTTATTTAAAGGTAATAAGTGATATAAAATAATAATAAACTTGAAAAATGTTATTAATCAATTATAAAAAAACTTATTTTTATTATTTAGTAAGAACAAGGAATATACAAAACAAGTAGGACTTGAGCTAAGGGGGTTCTAATCTCATATTTAATTCCAGGAGATTTCCATTGTTTGCCAATTATTTATTACATGTGGTGTATCGTGTACTTCCATTTGATATATATTATACCGATTATATTTGTATTAATGGTATTATATGAATAATTTGGTGATTATTATCTTTTGTTCATATGAGTTGATTGATTACAATGTGGTAAGGGGATTTCATCTCACTTCTTATTCCTGTGAGATGCACGTTGTATTGCCACTATTTCCTTTTGTGTGGTGTATGTACTAGCCATGAATGTATTCCTTGTTTAATATAATTTAATCTATGGGTATTTAAAGTATCATTGAATAATCCCTTTTTCATGGGGTATATGTTTCGTGAGAAACTAAATCGGTAAGGGTTAATTCTACAATCTCTTCATTATCCGAGGTTGTTTATACGTAATTATCTACTGGTACCTCTTTATCATCCACATCCATGTTTTCTTAAAAATGTAATTCAAAATATTTTTAACATTTAACAAAAAATGGGTTAAATTCATTTATATCCTTATTTGACTTTATATGTTAATGAAAGGAATCTTTCTGTCATTTTCCAAATAATGCACTTTATGACTTTTAAAAAAAAAAATTAAGGTAAGAATGTTTTTTAACTTATATGGAGGGTGCGGCTATTTTCCGCCGGTATAATATCGTTGAAGCTTCCCTTACAAGGATAAAAGAATAGTTTCAAAATAAATTTTTTCTTTATAATTATGTGACTCTTAAATGATTTCAAAATAGAAAGAGATATTTCTCTCAAATAGTTTTGATTTCATCAATGTGAACATCCTTTGATAAATTTTAAACTTGCTTGATGGTGAATTATTATGATTCAAATCATCCATATTGAATTTAAGTTTTTGTGATATTTTTGACTATGGATGTGTTATTTTTATTTCATTCATAGTTTATGGTAAAAGTATTGACATTTCGTATTCTAGTTTTAATACTAATGTTTATGTTATATTTCAACAACTTATTAAGAAATATGTGTTGGACTAGTATGTTCCGGGTTGGGGACCGGTAAAATTAAGCCCTCCAGGTTGGGGTCCGGTTATATCAGACCCTCTGAGTTGGAGTCCGGTTAGAGAGGCTCTCTGGGTTGGAGTCTGGTTAGAGAGGATGTCCAGGTTAGAGTCTAGTTATAGAGGCTCTACGAGTTAGAGTCTGGTTACATAGGCTCTCTGGTTTGGGGTCTAGTTATAGTTAGCCCCTAGTTCTGAGAATGAGACCTTGACATAGAAATTAATGTACAGAATTATTCATTCCATCATTATGAGATTAGCTATTGATATTTCATGTGGTTATTAGACTAGTAGAATACCCATGACTATGTTTTATTATGGCATTATTTACTTAGCTCATATTCCTACCATAAAGTGTTCATGATTAAAATTTTTATAGGCATGTGTTTTCAATTATTCACCATGCCTAATGTTTATGTTATATTTTACTGTGTTGCTTACTCTTACTGAGCGTTTGATCTCACTAATTTCTTATGTTTCATTTTCCTAGGATATGTAGAATTTAGTTATGAGTGACATTCATGAATAATCTTGGAAGCTTGGATGTTTCTAATGGAATAAATTAGTGTTGTTTTTCATTTCAAGTAGTAATTTTGAACTTATGTATTTTTCTTGTTTCCAAGACTACTTAATTGATCAATCCTTTGGGACTTGATTCATTCTAATCATTCCAATGTATTAAAATAATTCACCAGCTCCTGGATTCGGGGGTCGAGGCATTACAGTTGGTATCATAAGATTTTTTTACAAACCATGGAAACTATTTTTAGATAAACTCTGATCAGAGCACATTACCCTAAGATAGACTTTGAGGATTAGTATAGAAGAACTAACTTAAATTTTTGTAATGTAGAGTTTTTTTTTATTTTCCTAGAAATACATCCCTGTCTGGATACGAGCAGGTAGAGGTGGCTCTGGAAAAGATGTACTTAGGAGTAAAAACTCTGACAAGGTGTTTTGGGAATGATGTGGGGTATCCTGGTACACAAAAACAGGTCTTGATTCACTCTTGGCTACGACACTCCTGAGGGATATGATTAGAATAATTTACACCTTCTTTACAAACAGATTTGAAGGATTTTAATATAAGATGAGAATAAATTACATTGGTTAATCCTAAGGTGTTTCAAATTGAAAATAAGTTGTGATATTCTCTAAATGATTTTATGACTATTGTTACTCACATAATGCTTTCTGGTTTTAGTCAATGGATGGATTCCAAGGATGTTATAGTAACATTGAGTATGATGTACATGGTGGGAAAAGTGGTGGCAATGAGTAAAAAAATGGAATGTTGATAGGCGTAAAAGATATCATGTTCATGCTGAATTAGTTTTCAAAAGACATGATCAACAACATATATATTAACCCACTCTCAGACTCAACAATGAAGAGAAAGGCAATGAATGAGAATAGCTCCAGCAGTGGAGATGATAGAGAAATGAAACCTCAATTTCCATCATGCTGGAAATGTGGAAGGAGACACCCACGAATGTGTCTCAATGGAACAAAGAAATGATTTATGTGTGGGAAAGAAACACATAAAGTAAATAATTGTCGAGAAAAAATTTGGAGTACTATGGAAGAAAATAGAACTGATCCAAAGAACCCATTTATAGTAATTTTTTGTAAATGTAAGGGACCATCGCATTACCCAAGTAAATGCCCTATTCTATAGGATAAAATCTTGGTCAAAGAAGAACCTATGTGGAAATAAATGGATGGTGAAATGTTTAAAAGTATTTGTGTTATTTTTTTATGTCATTACATTGGAAGACTTTTCTATTATATGTGTAACCCTGCATTTTTTTATGTGAAAATACTATTCGAGGAAAAATTATCTTTTCTTCAGTGGATATATTTATAAAT
This sequence comes from Viscum album, assembly GCA_963277665.1. Lineage (NCBI taxonomy): Eukaryota > Viridiplantae > Streptophyta > Magnoliopsida > Santalales > Viscaceae > Viscum > Viscum album. The sequence continues at coordinate 946,779,910 of OY728129.1, forward strand.
AACCATTTGGGTTTATATGATCCTTGAATTTGAGGAAATTACAGGTTATTAATTTTTAAGATGAAAACGCGAGGTATGAGATAAAATTTGTGTTCAAATAATGTTATGGTTATTTTGACAAATTTATCTCATTTGTGGAATGTTATAATATATATTTTTTGAAAAAGGACAACACACAGACTGCATGACAACCCATCACGTCAGACAAAGCTATAGGAATCGAACCCACAACCATAGTACGATTGGAATTTATCACCTACCACTGTACTACATGAAGTCCCTAGTTAGTGTGACTAATTATTTTTAGTTAGACGATTTTATTTATCAATAATAAGTTGATTTGGGATCTTATGTCTTATCAAATGGATACTCTTAGTGTAGTAAAATGATTTGGTGATTAAGTGATAAATGTTATTTTGGAATACATTCACTCTATTGGGAACACTCTATGCCTATGGAATATTGAATACTATGGAATTTCATTTGGGGAGTTATGGTGGATTTTTATCTATGTTTTTATTGTTTATTTATAGTGATTTGGGTCGTTTTTGGAAAAGATTAACATATCATAGAGAATATGTTATTAGGTTAATTACTTTTAAGTATGTGACTTTAAGAGTAGTCGATGTCATTTAGAGATACAATTTAACACGGAAGACTACATAACCAAATTCTTCTAAGTTTTGGGTTTCAATATTAGTTTGAATTATATTGAAGGATTTTAAAGACAATTGTTTATTGAAGGGTATTTATTTATCTTAGGGGTATTGCTGGATTAATATTAGAAATTAATATTAGTATTTCGTTCACTAAAGGATTATATTTTTGGGGATCATCTGATGTTGTACTAAACATTTTGGTTTTGGTTAATCTCTAAAAACAAGGTAAACATATACTTTATCCTTTGTGGATCATGTGATTTTCTATAAGTTGATTCTAGTTTTTCCGGTGTGACCAAGTCATCTTGAATACTCATCGTTTGAAAAAAAGATGAGTTAGTGGTAGAAATTTATTAATGAATGAAATGCTACTTAAAAATTAAGTATATATCTTTATGTTCTTAGTCAATCTCATAAATAAATTCCTCAGCATTTTGAAATGGAACTTAAAAAAAATAAATCGTCGTCTATTTACTTTTCCTACTGGGAAACTAATGATCGTTTATCCCATCACAAGTTTGTGGCTTTCTTGGTGTTAACTTTCTCATGATCATGTTTTATATCCCTATCCATCAGAACTTGACACATAGTTTATCATCTATATCCATGTTTTCCTACATTAAATCCTAGAATGGGTTATCTCAGGTGACCTTTGTACTTCTCTTTCTTTATATTAAAGTGATACTTTTATTGACTCTTTTTATGATGTGGTAATTTCAAGGAAGTTACCAAGACCAATTTTAAAAATTTCAAGGATGAAATTTCCAAAAGGGGGGAAGAATGTAACACTACAAGATTTCATAGTATGTTATCTTCCTTAAAGTAATTCAATAGATTGCACTGCACGCTACACCGAGTTTGAGCGCACCCCGACTTACCAAACTAGCCGTCCAAAAAGTGGTTATGAATAGTAATAACATAATTTGAAATTTTATATAATACATTTAATTTTAGAATCACTATTATGTGTTTTTTAGACATAATATAAAAACAAATTCAATTTTTAAAATAAAGATGCATTTTTCAAAAAATGCAATTTTACCTCCTTTTAATGGTGAAACCTTTTTAAAACCAATATGTTATACATTTATGTAAAAATTTGACTAAATAAACTTCTTATTTATAATCGGGAAATAAAAATTTATTTTCGGTAAATTTTCGGTGTTTTCTGATAACTTCCATATTTTGGAGAATAGTGAAAAATACTAAATTTTAATTGAAAACAACTTTTTTAATCAAAATAATTTATAGTGGTCAATTATACATTTAAATGGATTAGAAGTATAATTAAATTATATTTTTACTATTTAATCCAATTTTGTTCATTGAAATTATTTTCATTTTGAAATTATACATAAACAAGCGTCAATCTTTTGATAGTTATTGTTTTTTAAATATACACTATTTGTTTTGCCGATAGGAATTAATTTTCAATTAATTAATGCAATATCTATGTTTTGATTTTGGTAAAATAGAAATCATTTTTTAATTTGGAGGTCCAAATATAGATTAATCTGAATTTTTTGTATTTTTCTGAAAAACATCAATTTTTGATGAATAGTAAAACCACTTAGTAGTAGTTAAAAAATGACTTTTTCATTTAAATGAAAATTTACCACTTCTCTAAATTGAATTTTGAAAATCCAACATACATGGTTGTTATTAGTAAGTAAAATATGGTACAATAAGAAGAAAATAATTTTTTTGTGAATAATATCTTTTGACTTTTATTTAGTGTTGTTAAAGGTAAATAGGGTAATTCATGGTTAAAAGAATATTACAATAAAAAAAATTACTTTAACACATGTCCTAACCTTATTTTATGATTCATGGCCGAACATGGACATCTTTGGGTTGATTTTGGGACCCCATGGAGCCACTTAAGAATGATAATGACACTTTATTTTAATTAACATAAAGTAAAGACAAAATTGACATTAACAAATATCTTTTAGCATATCAATTTTTACATGGGGTTATATAAGTCATATTTTAGACTATAAATAATAATTTTAAAGCTTAAAATATTTAATAAATTATGATATTTTTATTAAAATTTTTAGACATTAACTAAATTAAATTATTTATGACACAATAATGATGAAGTATTTACCTCATTAATAAATGATTTAAATTAATAACATTATTAATATTAATTAAATATCATAAACCTATCCAATTATTATTGGATGATTTTATTTAGAGCACGAGTCATATTATCTTAGACTTTAATGTGTTTTGGACTTTTTAAAACTGAATATAGGTTTATAATAAAATAACATTTTCAAACTTTTTAAAGAGCCCCTCCTCTCCCTTATAAAAGGACACCACTTCTAACCCCATCCGCACACATCTCAAGCCCCTTGGAACAAACACTCACTACCCTAATAATCTCTCAAGATCCCTCTCTTCCATCTAGAAGCCTTACCTTAGGCAGAAGTCACTTCAAGAAGTCTATTTGGTTCAAACGAAAGGGAGTTACCCAAATCAAAGGTAATGGTTTCTCTTAACTTCTTTTATTTTAGTTTACTTCTCCAATCCCTAAACTCTTTTTATTCCTTTATTTTATAAGAACACCAGTATCCTAAATATACTAGGATGTTGGTTTGATAATGATTTGAACTACACTTACTCACACCTCCATCTAAAGGGTAAAGAACATATTGTTTCTGTGGATGGAAAACTAACGCCTCACGAAACGATGATTGTTCAATTATATCCTACCAAATCTCATGGTTGCTATTAAGAAGGAAATATATTTATATATTATATATTTTATGTTTATGTTTTCTTTATTCTTTTATATTTTCCATTTATATTATTCCTTTATGGTTTCTATTATGGGTAAAACACGATAATTTCATTTGAGGAAGTGCGGACTACCGCCCCCTCAAAGTGATATGACTCGTTAATGCGTTATGTGGGACGTATAAAGTATAGATTTTATGATATTATATATTATATTATACTGGAATTATAATATACCTATGTATTATAATGTTTTAATTCCACGAAAATTCAAAATAGAAATGAAAGTATTGTTCTTGCGTACGTACGGCTTACCGTCTCCATGAACGGTGCATTTCATTTCTTATATCCAAATGTTATGTACTGTCATAAATAAATAAATATATATATACTGGATATATAATATATATGATATCTAAATCATTTATATCATTCTGGAGATAATGGAATTTTGACCACATGGGAAAAATGTAATTAAAACAAGTTCATTTTTTACTCAACTTCCAAACAACGATAAAATATCCAATATGTACTCAACTAATTAACTAATTCTTATTGAAAGGTAATAATTAATATAAAAGGAATAAAAATCTTGAAAAATGTTCTGAATTAAGTAGAAATTAACTTATGTATATTATTCAGGAAGAACAAGGAACGTACAAGATAAGTCAGACTTGAGGTAAGGGGTTTCTTATCTAACATTTAATTCCATTAGATTTCCATTGTTCACCACTTATTTGTTACATGTGGTGTACTGTGTACTGCCACTTGATATAAATTATCATTATTTTGTTTGTATTCATGGTATTCTATGAATTATTTGGTTATTATTAACTTTTTTTCATTCAACTTGATTGATTACAACGTGGTAAGGGGATTTCATCTCACTTCTTATTCCCGTGAGATTCATACTATATTGCCACTATTTCCTTTTTTGTGGTCTATGTACTGGCCTTGATTGTATTCCTTGCATAATATAATTTAATCTATGGGTATTTAAAACATCATTGAATAATCCTTCTATCATGGGGTATATGGTTCATGAGATACCAAATCGGTAAGGGTTAATTCTATAATCTCTTCATTATCTGAGGTTGTTTATATGTAATCATCTACTGGAACCTCTTTATCATCCACATCCACGTTTTCATAAAAATTTATTTCAAAACATTTTTAATATTTAACAGACAATGGGTTAAATTCATTTATACCCTTATTTGACCTTATATGTTTTTGAAAAGAATCTTTCAGTCATTTTCCAAATAAGGTACTTTATGACTTTTTCGAAAAAAATTAAGGTAAGAATGTTTTTTAACTAATACGATAGGTGTGGATATTTTCCACCATTATAACATCATCAACACTTCCCTTAAATGCTTACAAGAATATTTTCAGAATAAATGTTTTCTTTATAGTTATGTTACTCTTAAATGATTTCAAAATAGAAAGAGATATTTATATCAAATAGTTTTGATTTCATCTATGTGAACATCCTTTGATAAATTTTACCCTTGTTTGAGGTTGATTTATTATGATACCAATATTACATATTGTATTTATGGTTTGGTTATATGTTTGACTGTGGATGATTTATTTTTAAGCCCTTCATGGTTTATAGTTAAAGTATTGACATTTCGTATACTTCATTTAATACGAATGTTTATGTTATATTTCAACCTCTTCTTAAGATGAATGTGTTGGACTAGTATGTTTCGGGTTGGGGACTGATAAATGTAAGCCCTCCGGGTTGGGGTTAGGTTACATAAGACCCTCTGGATTGGAGTCAGGTTACAGAGGCTCTCTAGGTTATAGTCCGCTTACAGAGGATCTCTCGGTTGGTGTCCGGTTATAGAGGCTCTCCAGGTTTGAGTCTGGTTACAGAGGCTCTCCGGGTTGGGGTCTGGTTACAGTTATCTCCAAGATCCTAGAACTAGCCCTTGACACATAAATTAATGTCTGGTATTATGAATTCCATCATTATGAGATTTGATATTGATATTTCATGTGGTAATTCGACTAATAGAATGCCCATGAATATGTTTTATTATGACATTATTTACCCAGCTCATATTCCTTCCATAATGTGTTCATGATTACTATTTGTAAAGGCATGTGTTTTCAATTATTCACCATGTGTATGGTTTATGTTATTTTCTGTAGTATTAATTACTCTTACGGAGTTTTTAAGCTCACTCCTTTATGTTTCATTTTCCCAGGATATGAAGATGTTATTTATCAGTGACTTGCAGGAATAATCATGGAAGCTTGAATATTTCTAATGGAATAAATTAGTGTTGTTTTTATTCTCAAGTTGTAATGTTGATCTTATGTATGTATCTTGTTTCTAGGACTACTAAACTAATTGGTCCTTCGGGACTTGATTCCTTGTAATCATGCCAATGTATTAAAATAATGCACTGGATCCTAGATTCTGGGGTCAGGGAATTAAATTGGAAACTCACCAGGTATAAGATCAATTGAGAATTCAACATCTCTTCTAGGAGGAGGACCAGACAATTCCTCAGGAAACACATTGGTGAATTCACTCATAATAGGAATTTCTTCAAGGATGGTTGCTTCCTTTGACTCAATCATATGATCTAGATGTGCATGCTCATAGGACAGTAATATCCATGCATGAGATGATGGAGATAAAGAATATTTATCATCCTCATTGCACATGTATAGAATCAGAGGCTGATTATCTATATGGAGAGTGATTTCCCTCCCATTCCAATTTATGTTGGCTCTATATAATGAAAACCAATCTATGCCAAAAAGTGCATCAAATTATAATAGAGGGAGTATGATGAGGTTCTATGGGATGTTCAATCCACAAATTATGACAGGGGAGGAGTTATATTCATGGGATACATTGATTTTTTCATTTTCCGTACCCATCGACATCTTTAAATCCATGATTTATGGTGGTGTTGGTATTGTTATACTAAAATTTCAAGATATAAAAGAATGTGTTGAACTAGAATCAAATAGTACATTTGATATTATTGAATGAATAACTAGAGTACCTATCACCACTTCATTTTTGGGGTTCAATTTAGAGGTAGTGATGGAAAAGGTTCACCCTTACTGCCTTGGAGGTTGTGGGTTGCCTCCAAAAACCCTTTTCATTGGACACTAATTTGCAAAGTGCCTCAGTTTTTTGTAGTTGAAGCAATAAACAACGCGTTGCGGGTCGATCAGAGTTTTCATCTCCTCTGTTAAAGCTGTTGTTTTTATTTCCGATAGTTAATACCTAGGCTCCCATCTCTTCCACACCTAAAGCATTTCCTTGTCCCCTTCAGGTAATTTCTAGGGTCTTTTCCGCACCTTTGGTAGGTGGGGTGCTGGATCTTATTTTCACTGTTAGATTTATCCATCTGACCGCCAAAATTGAAGTCCACATTATGCTTCTCATCCCCATGATACCCTTGAGACTCTCCCATCTCCATTTTGACCTTGAGGGCACATCAGACAATTTTCTCATAGCCGTCGAAGTCACAGATCACCAACGCTATCCGTAGGCTAGGTTTCAGCCCACCAAAGAAGCGATAAACCTGGTATTTAGGGATAAAGTCAAAGCTGGAGGCATATCGTACATGCCTTGTGATGTTTTCCTCATACGTTCTGATAGATTCATTATCTTTTTTCTTGAGGTAATGGAAGTCTCTTTCCGCCTAAAGTCCGAGGGTGCAAGGAAAATATTTATAAAAAAACATCTTCCATAAATCCTTCCATTCCTATGCCTTGATCTCCTCCTCAGGCTTCATATTTTTGATCAACGTCCACCACTAATCATATTTACCCTCCATAAGATATGAAACAAGGAGAACTATCTCTTTTTTGGAACATTGAAGGATGGAGAAGAACTTTTCAATGGAGTTGATCCATTGTTCGGGGATTGAGGGATCAGATGATCCATTAAAAGTAGGAGGCTTTTCTCTCATGAAGCTATGATATAAACTTGTACTTTTTTGGGGTGGGGGGGGGGGGGTTGAACATTCCTCTTAACCAATGTTTATATCCAAAGCTCGAGTTAACTGAGAGAGAAGTGTGACAATGTTTGTGATTCCCGCTCCCATCGAATTGGGTATCTCATTAGTAAAATCATCACATTGATCTTTACATAAGTTGTTAGCCTGAGTCCTCCTATTACCAACCATTGGATGGAATAAAAGGAAAGTTAGGGGTAACACATAAATGGTAATCCAAGGAAAAAAATAGATGACTTATAAAGTACTTTTATTCCTTAACTTATGTATCAATATACATTAATCTATGTTATCCATGATCTAGTTTATAACATATATTATTAGTGAATTATTTTATTCCCTTCACAATTGTTCATAATAAGCATTTGAATTTACTAAAGCATATTCCTTGGGTGTGTCATAACCAATAGTTCAGCAAGGCTCGTTGTTGTTCATTAGTTAACATTCTAGTCTAGTTAAAAGCGGTGTTCTCAGGTTTTACTGCTAGAATATATCTGGGTCAGAGCCACCTCTACTTGCTCGTATCCAGACATGGCTGTATTTTCTTGATAAACCACTTATTCAATACTCACCAATAATTATGGATGTTTTTATTATAATTATTATTTTTTCACTAAGTCTTCGCTAGGGTTTTCTAATCCAAATCCCAAACATAACTAAACCTATACTCAGATACAAACTATAACAACCCAGATATTTTATTTCACAAATAAACATGATTTATTACATAAAAATTACTTGATAAAACATAGAATATTGATATGTATAGTGTCTTTGGATCCTAGGACCATTACATAACAACTTAAAAACTGAAATACAACAACTTTATTGAAAACATCATTTACATAACCACTACATTCCCTCGTATATAGCATTTCATTGGATAACCTGAGGACATGCAAGAGAAAAGGGTGAGATATAAAGCCTATTAAGAGAATAAAAATGGAATAACATGATTAATAAAGAACATGTTAGACAATAGGAATATCAATATACCACAAGAGAAACAATAACATAAAGGTATGATAAAGCATGATAATCATAATATGGAAAAGTGTCAACAACATTTAACCTGATTTTAGCATGAGGCAAGGCTCATTACACATGGAGAATAAGTAAACCTTTATTTAACTTTAATTATAATGAGTAAACCCTCATTTCACTTGATTTATCATGATACTAATATTTACCCAATGCATTGGAGTGCTATCAGGGCACACCCTTCCTAAACATTTCATTTCATGCAGAAGTGTGCCACGTGGATCACGGAATCAATCAACATCATATGTTATTACACAATTTTGTAATGTGTAATAAATACATGAAAGTACAATTAAATATGACTATTTTTGTAAAGTTTAATACCCTTGATAGAGACATGGGTATGGAATTCACTACACACTGATCATGGCTTGGAAAAGCACGGTGCAATTTTGACAGCATAACGACATGACATAAGGATTCATTAAAATGGTTGAAGAGAGGGAAAAGGGTGTCTCATAATAAATACATGAAATGGATAGTAAGGGGGTCATATAGATACATGTAACAACAAATTTAATGGAATTTAGATGAATAATAAAAAATAATTAAATGGAAGTAAAAGAAGAGAGAGAAATCCTTCATGGAATTTGGGCATGGGAACTGGTGAAATGAAAGGCATTAATGAGAGAGAAAGGGGGATCCCATTATCCAAACATAATGAGGAAAACATGGGAAAGGTGATAAATCATACCCCAACATTTTTAGTTGAATAAAAAATGGCATAACAACTTAATGGAAATTAAACAAAAATGAGAATGGATGAAATTCATTACTTGGATTTGTGATCCCAATGGCTTGTGAGAGGCTTGTGAGAAGCTTGTTGGGATCTTGGGGCACCATGGGAGGATACTATAGAGATGAGGGAATAGTTTGGATGAAATCCACATGATTTTAGTGAATTTTAAGTTGGATATTGTGTGGTTTTATATAGGAAAGAAGAGGGAATTCTTCATTATATAGGTTTGGGTCACAACACATTAAAATAGTCAATACCACAAACCATCCTTTGGTTTTTTCCAATGGTTTTTTCAAAATAAGAGTGGAAAATAATATTTTATATGTCTAATGTCCAAATGGTTTAAAATATTGTGGGATCTTATGTGAAGGTGATTCACACTCTCAAGGAAAACAATTTAAAAAGAAAAAATGTTTTATAAGTCTTAGAGGGTACATTAATGCTTTGTAAAATAAATCAAACCAATATAAAATCAAATTATTTTTATTCTAAAACATATATTTTCCGAAAATAAGGATTATATTATTTTATTAAATCACTATTGGGTAATTATGATGTCATAAAAAACATTATATATTTAAACGGTATTTAATTTTTACCCAACAATTTGACTGTCTCAAAAAATTATGAAAAATTTACCATTGGATAATTTCGATTTCTTGATTCCAAAAATAATATTCTTTTTATCTCAATAACTTTATAAATATTTTAATTTTTTAATTTTTAAATAAATACCAACATTTATCGAAAAATCATGGGTTTTGACAAAAACAACTTTCAAACGATAATAAAAATTACAATTGCATTCATAAAATTATATGATCATTTATATTTAATAATAATTAATTTAATTATAGTAATATTTTTTAATATATTATTTAATTCAAAAATCGATTCATTCATCAAAATATATTTCTTATTTGAATATTTACTTTAAATAATATTTGTTTTTTAAAAATTATTTACAAAGTAACAATAATAATATCAATGCACATTCATTATACAAAAATAAATTTACATAGTAATATTTCTAGGTTCTTGTTACATATCCCATTATAATAACCACATAAGACCAAAGGGTAAGGTGTGTGATGGTGAAAAACTCATGGGGTGGCTCGGATAACATCGCTCGGGTTGTAATATCTATTAACTTCCACTTCTCCCGTAGACGGTTCCGCTCAAGCCTAACATGTTAAAGCTAGGCTTGGAATTTGTCTAGAGTGAAGCCCAATAACGCCACCTCCTTTCCGAGATCTGAAAAATGGGATTCTTACAGGGCATGTCTACTGGATGAGGCCATCACTTCCTTTGTCTAGGTAAATTGGATTTGTTAAAGCCCTATATTTATACTAATCATGTGATCACTGTTCAAGGAATATATTAGCAACAGTCACATTTCAAAATGATATTTTAAAAATCTATAACATAAAACAAAAGAAGTTCACAAAAAAATTTACATAATGTGAAATTTAATTATATCAAGATGTATTTCCATTAATGAATGTTTGGGTCACAAAAGTGAATTTCTGTTAAGAGTGGAAGATAAGATAAAAGCATTGTATGGTATTTATGATTGGATTAGCAGTTTCATGTTTCTTCCATTCTGATCTATCATTAGTCTCATATCATGGAAAATATAATATGAATGATTAAGTTGATTCCATTGAATTTTCGATGTTCTTAAGATTTATCTATTTAGTGCATTATTTGATTCCTTGATGTTCCACCAGTAATTAGAGTCCAGATTATAATTTTATTCTATAGAAGTATTCACTTTTTTTCATATGCTCTAAATGTCAGCTATTTTATTCTATGTTCCTATAGTTATCTTAAATTTATGGTATATTTTGATATTTTCATTTGTACCTCATGTATTATATACATTCCTCTAAAAATACATATGTAGATATATTAGATAAAAATATTATTGTCTTGAAAACAATCCATAGGATGGTAATAATGGTGTCTTTAGGATAACCCAACATTATCTCCGTTTCTATGATCCCAAGATACAATAGATTAAATATGAAATCAAACACCCAATTGTGTCATTGAAATAGATTAATAAATTTTATTTTATATTAAATTTTTGGATTCTTAGATATGGTATACCGTGTCCTTTATCCTTTTTATCTAATTCTTTAAAATTCGTTCTCTAAACATACATGGTATGATGTATGAAACAAAAATATATTTTTTAATGAAAATTAAAACATTTCATTCCAAAATACAATAATTTTTACATATAGTCCATTAACTAATAATATCTTAAATGTTGAGGATCATAAGACATGGTATGTTGAAGAATTAATAAAACAAAAAAAGGTGAAACAAAAATAAAACATATAATAATGTCATTGAGTTTCAATGGATAATTTTTGAACAAGTAGAAACCAAAAGAGATAAAGAGGGATATGTCTATTTTATCATGTTTGGATTTTGATTTCAACTGATGTATCAACCTTTTTATTATAAATGTGATAGATTTAATTTATACATTCTATTTTGAACACACTCTTCCCCTTTGAACATCCTCCCCAAAATGGGAAAAAATTACATTTTTCATCCCCTATGAGAAAAATGATTCCATTCAAATATGATAAGAGTTAACCCTATCTCCACTTAAAATGAATTAATTATTGGAGGGAAGACAATAGTATTTTATCATATTTAATATAATTTTTTTTGAGGAATATTGAATGATAAAAATTTGATAATGTGTATCATACAACATAAAATATGAACGAATATAATGTTAGTAGGAGTTGGTATATTGATGTTATAAAATAAACATATCATCTTTACAAAATATATTATAGGACTTATTATGACACTTTAATAAATCATACTATTAGATAGAGTTTAATCCCTTTATATGTGTTATACCATTACAACATTTATTAAAATGTATTCAACAAATTTATTTTTTAAATAATGAATAATTTATTTTTCTAGAGAACAAACATAAAAAAGATTGAATTTTAACCCTGATATTCTTTTACCATGATTTAAATTTTAAAATATATATTGAGAATGATTGGAAAATATGGTATTTCTTGTAAATAAGTTGATTTTTTTATATTTAAATATTTTATTATTCCTATAAAATTTATTTTTTTTCTATCAAATTTTGAGTCTGATATGATTAAATCATGATATATATAAATCTTAAAACATCACATTCTATTATAATAATTTTTATTAAAGGATTAAATCATAGAAATAAATTGTGTGTTCTATTATAATATTTTTTTATTAAAGGATTAAATTAAATAAATATATTATGTATAAATATTATTTGTGAATGAAAAGATATTTAAAATAATAACAATTACATGTATCATTTACCACTCTAATCAATAAGTTTCTTATATTATCATCCATTAATCCTTTCATTGGTACTTATCATTATTTATATCTTCTTAATATTAAAGGGAATGTGTCTGTAAGAAATAATCCTACAAGAAGACAAATATATAGAAGTGGTATATTTTATGACTGATTTGGAAACTATATCTCAACTGATCAATCAGTGTTTGATAAATACTAATTCCATCAATTCCATAAATCTTCTAGTAAAAGCATTTGAAATTATGAATAAGTGCATGAATAATACTATGAAAAGGAACAAGAATAAATATAAATTTGAAATTGTAATATATGTGAATAATGATACTTATTGAAAGAGAAAAGGATATGCAGACTCTTGAAAGGAGTAATAGGAAGGGTGAAATGAGAAACTCTCAATAAGTGTGTTATAATAGAGTAACTGGACAATTTATAGGTTTAAAATGAGAACATAATAGATGTAATCAAATAACTGAATAAACTAAAAAAAGAGACAATTCACAAGATCCATCCATTGAATTCAATCATTAATTATTTTAATGTGAATACAAATAATTTCCTTGATAATTTAATTTTGATGATATAAATTTAATAAATATATAACATTAATCAAAATTGTTATTGGAGGAGGGATGTTACCTAGAAATTTTATATTATAGGAGAAATAATGATGGTTTATTTTATGGGGGTATATATTTGGAGGTCATTTATTGATGACATGTTGGGGAGGTTATTTTTCACTTGTCTAATAGATCTTCATGACCAATTCTAAACATAATGAATTTCATAACAGATAATATATTATGTAGAATTATTATTGTACATAATGTAATAATAATGTTTATTTTATTTTATTCATTCCGTTCTATATTCTTTTCATATTTATTCGTAAAATTGGAGAGGAAGGATCATGTTATATCATAACATTATATTTTCTTCATTGAGTGGTTCTAATTGGTTTGTCTCTAATTTTATAAAAAATTATACAATGTTATTTCTTTTATTAAAATAAATTTGTTTTATGAGAAACCTATTCTGTTAGATTTTGAATATGTGGTTTCATTTTGTACTATAGATGTCTTTAGAGTGCTTGGAGTTTCTCATTGTTTTTCTCTCCTTTAATTAATGTATCCATAATATTCTTCAAATCTTCAATTTTGTAATTTTAGTTATTTACTATTTTATGATCTTTAGAGTATGATATTTTAGTGCCTATTTATTTCGATAAGTTAACTTGTTTAATTTTTATTGTTAGTTGATAAAATTAATATTGATTTGAGAAAATAATACAATAATTGTATCATATAAAAAATTCAATTTATTCTATAGGTCAAGATTCTATTTTTTTTATTTCTCAAGAATCAACTCTAATTCACAAGTGTATCTATAGATAATTACAATTTCATAACAAGATTTATTATTACCATGTTGCTAAAAGAATGATTATTTGGTAGATTACATTAGTAATAAATTATTATCTAGATATGTACCCAAATATATAAAATATATATAATAACTAGAGCATTAAATCTCCCTTTTTTGAATATAAATATTTAATTTCAAGATATCCACGATGAATTTTGTTCTTATTCATTCTCAAAATATTATAAGATTGTTTTTACATTAAACATACTGAATAAATAAAAAAATAACATTTATCATTTTTTTCTGGAGTTTTTTTGAAGTTTTTTTGATCTAAATTGTTAAATAAGATGTTTTTATTTAACATATACCTTTATTTGATTTTCAATTGAGAAAATATTTATTTCAATTTTCCAGTTTTCATTATATTGCATCATTGAGTATTTAATAATTGTGTCAGATAGATTTTGATCATCAAACTCTTCAAATATTTATGTTATAGGTTATTTAATAATGAATCTATCAATTAGATTCCGGTCAAAGGAAATATTAATAAATTTCCAGATATAATAAGAAGATCAATGTTTTGAAATATGTTTTTATGCATCACTAAATATGATGGATGTTAGAATATTACAATAAAAAATATTTAAATGAATCATTTATGTTTATTTCAGTGTAATGGAATCTATATAATTTATAGGAATGAAATCAGGTATTAGAATTATAATCATACTAGGATACCTTTTTGTAAAATGAAATACAAATTGAATGTTTATGATGAATGTCTCCCCCACAAATATTTTAAATTATGTTTGACCCCTAATAGAGACAAGATGATATTGATAGGGATCTAATAATATTTATTATAGTTAATGAAAATGGTATAGAATAAAAACCCCATGAGTACCATGGTACAAAAAATAAAACTAGAAAAACTAAAAATGAAATACCAAACATTTAGTCCATTTCCTACATATTCAAATATCTTTATCACCGTATGTGCTAAAAAAAGATCACTAATGGTAATATAACAAGCTCCCCTATCCATTTATGTGTCAATTATTTTCTCCAAAATCACTCATTGTATGAGTAGGATTGTCCACCCTCAATGTTTTATCAAACCATATTGAAATTTAGGTTGGAGAAAAAGGGCTTAGCGATATACAAGTTTCGACCAACCATCAAACAAGAAACACATATACCTCACATAGTGGTGGGATTAATTATATTACCCATATAAGATCTCTTTAATACCCATTTTTTTTACTCATGAATTATAACATATTAGTACATCTATCAATATCTTCATGCGTCATATGTTTGAACGCATCGAACATATATACTACCTTGAGTTAATTACTCTGTAAAATATTTTAAATGATATCCATCATGTAAGATTGATTTGAACTTTATCTCTAAATATTAAGACTCCATGAATATAAAAGGAAATGAATCCCCTTGATATAACATATCATACAGCATGATTCATGTAAATTCCACCTTATTACAAAGTTTGATCATACCATATGATTGTTTTAAGGAAAAGATATGAAATCATATTTCATGACATTTTGATTACTCTATATTTTAGAATATGATTTCTGGGGAACATATTTATGATATGGATATATCATAAAATATGATATTCCAAAACCATGGAATATCACATAACTTGAGTTTAAACATTTTGTACTATAATACATGTTTATATCATAATCTATGTAATAGAATAAAACACATCACATGTTTAAATTCTTTAAGTCATATGACCATTAATATCTCCCTAAGACTTAGTTCTAAAAGAATTTGTGACATTTCACCTTATATCATATATATGATAACTTAGGAAACTATATCCAAAACTAAGTTAGGATATCATATAAAATAATTTTTGAGAACTATTATCAACATCACCTTATATCAAATAATATTTAATAATTTTTTAAAACCCACCAAAACACTTTTAGATAATTTCTAAAACATTTCTAGAGAAGTTATCTGAGTTAAACTCAATACCAATTCATTCAACGATAATGTATGATCCCATAAGAATTTATAGAATTGAAAATTATTATTAATCAAAAGAGGTATAAATATAATAAATGATCAGTCTCTACTAAAGTCTCAATGCTTCTCAAGCTAAGATGGGATCCAAAATGATCTCCATTAAAGACCTGCATCAATATAAATGTGTCCACTGGTGGGATGACATTATAGCATTAATTATCATATAATCCCTTTTTCTAATACATCTAGTGACTATGGGACCCATAGTATGTCAATCCCATATTTTCAAATACTATTTTATAGATTCCCTGAGTATAGATTAACATGATTTATGAATAAATAAAATTTTATTAACCTTTTAGAATGAGCACATGATTTTTCCATCATAATAATAGTTAAAAAATAAAATAATATATCTAGGTGATGCCACACAATTCTCATTATATATCAATAGAGGAACAATATGTCATTCTCATCATATAGGAGGAAAAGTACCATCTTGGTTCACCTCTAACTGGCAGCATGGAAAAACATACCCAACTAGATCTCGATTATCTAAGTCTATAATCTTCTGTAAGAATGGTATCAAATTAAAATAGTTTTAAAGTTTGGTATCTCACTTACATAAATTAATGGGACTTATATATGGTCTATAAACCCTTACTATTCCAATGAAATTCTCTATGATAATCCATGTAGTTTAATTTTTGGGTCCTCAAGTGAACAAAAACACTTTTAATTCCGTATAAAAATAATTTGTATCTAATTAATGAATATTACTCATTCCAACCATTACATTTTATAATAAAATAAAATAGTACATGATTAACATTAGATTTGGTAAAGTCAATCTTGTACTTTTAGTGGTCATTTATCATCACTCTTCATGAGATGTGTACCTATCTATATATGTAGCCAACATGAAGGAATTATAAAGCGTTTTTTCCATTAATATGAATCATTTTATATTTATAAAATTATTTTAATAAAACTCAACAAAACCCTACATTAGAATAAATCAAACATATCATATAGGATTGAATTCTTATCCAACCATGTGATTGATACACTTTTTACGGGTTAGATAACTTATTACATCTATATGTAATTATTTACACATATATATGCAACCATATGATACAACCCACATAGTAAAATAGTTGGTGAGTACCATATATAAAGAAACAATGTTTGAATAATGGTGTGATTTTCAAATTATTTTAAAAAATTTTAATTCCTTGAATATTTCAAACTTATTACCTCCATGACATGAAATATTGTGATGTAATTTTAGGTTGTATACTAATAAATTTTATATGATCAAAATCATTATCATTAAAACCCTTTCCATTTACACATTTTATTGATATTTTTTAGTAATTAATGTAATTATTTATAGGTTTACATACCAGTATATCCTAAAAATCTTTATAATAATGTGAAATTAATTTTTTCATGAAAATGATATGTAAATCCTTAGATTACATTGACCTCTATAACTTAAAACTCTTTTAAGATATTACGTAAAAAATCATGTTGTATTTTAATTAGTACAGACCTTTATGAAATAGTGATATTCAATTTTTCATGGTACCTAAACATAACACTTTACATTTTTCCATAAAAACAAACACCCTAAAATCATTAGGATACTATGTGAAAACCAATTTAATTTTTTACTGGTGTAATATTTTATTTTATATATTTTTACATCTTAATTCCAAAAAAATTCACACTAGACTTTTAGGCACATTATTTTTCTTAAAATATTATGTTAATAAACACAAACTATCTTCTGTTAATGAAATGATTCTTATTTATTTTTAGAATGAATATTTAATGAATAAACCACTGTTTTCATATTATATATTTTATTCTATGGGGTTGGATATTTTTTTCAGTAAATATTATATTTCTCATTAAAATATCACCCAAATTAGTGGAGGAAAATATTTACTCACATTTTAACAAAAATAATTATAAGAATTGTCTGTCTTGGATAAAACAGTATTATATCCTTTTTACCCCTTTTAAAAACAAAAATACAATATGATAACTTATAAAACATATGAATATAATTATTAATCAATTTTTTTTTCAAAATAAAATAATTTTTTACAAGAGTTTTCTCTTATCATATATCAGAAATGGGATAAATATACACATCCTTTGCTTTGATCCACCGAAGCATGATAAATTCCATTATATTTAGATATTTGATGCAAAAAAAATAGTATCTACATGAATGAAAAATAAAATCAATAACAATTAATACATTTATTTTGAACTCCTATATATTTAAAACACTTCTATAGCATACATTCAGTATCACATACCCTTTTGAATAAAAGTATAAATATCTTGAACACTGATATATTATATCGAAATTCTATAGATATTAAATAACCCATTAGGAATCCCAAAAAATTTCATCATATAAATTCATTCAACCATAATTCATGATTTATTACTTTAAGTTTAAATGACTTGATTGGATACATGCATAATCATTTTTGGACTCTCAAACTAATTTTTATTCTTATGGTTTGAATATTTTCCAAATTATAATTTCAATACAACACTAGAATTTGGATATCACAAGCCATAGTAAATAATTTCTAAAAACATAAGAATATCTGGAAAATTTTTCTTAAAATCATTTAAATCATTTTAACTTTTTAAAATATGTTAATATAATTAATTACGTAACCATAATTACCTTTATGAAAAACATTATTCTCTATAGATAATTTTGTATACTCAATAATATTGAGTATTATTAAATACTATATTGAGTATATGGGACTAAAATTTCTTATTTCATTTGGTATATAATTATATTTAACATATTTTTATCATTATATGATTAAAAAAAATATGGATTCACTAATTGAACTACTTCAACAAATGGTTTCTCAAGAAGATAACATATTATCACATCTATTATAAAACTATTTATACATTACTATGTATAATAGTTTCCTATATAATACCCTCTTTCTCGAGGATAAATCCCATGTTATGATTATCAATGACGATGAATGTTTTTACAATAGAATATTTTATTAGATGAGTATAAAATTTCTATTACCATTTAATGGGGACGTTTATAAAATAGGACTTTAAAAAAATCATGACCCCTTTTTTCAATACATCATATGAATGAGTAGGTCAAAATTTCATGTCCGAAAGATATTAGTCATATTTGTAATTCCTCTCACAACTTAGCTGTTAATATAGGGAATAGTCTGTATCACATAATATATGAAACATGAATGATTGAGTGGTCAAATATTTATCTAATCTAAAATATGAAAAAATTAAACATTATTCTTATTTTATATTAACTCTTACAGTTGCCCAACTATTTTCAATAATAAATACCAAAATAATATTTAGTTACCTAATACTTTGGATTATCAATTTTCACAATTCCTTGCAAATGATTACCCAAGGGAACATTATTTTAGAAGAATAGACTTGGTTGAATGATCAAGGTCTTTGTTTTTTTTTCTCAGGAAGAAATTTAAAACACAATATTTTTAATGATATTTAATCCCACCATTTTATCTCATGTTGTCTCCTTTATCTATGAATGCTTCCGACAATTTAGTTCTTGGAATCCTACTCCAGACACCAAATAAATATGTTCATAAAATATTGATGTGTAACTCATTACATTCATGAAACTTTGTGATACATTGCTAAAAATAAAAAAAAACGTATTTACAAATAACTAAATACATCTCATACATAAGTTATATGAACATATCAAGTAAAAGTTAAGAATTATATGAGATTAAAACTCTACACTTTAGTAAGCATGTATCTATAGATAGTTGACCCCAAACATTCTAGAATAAGGAATAAGAATATAGGATAATGGGAAGCCTAACCTAAAGTATATCTACATATGAATACATTACTCAAGAGAGAATCCACAATCTAAAACATAATATTGATAAATTATTTTCAATAAATAATTTCTTGATAATAACATTAGTTACATACTAATATCAATGTAGATGAAATAAAAATATTTTATAATAATACCTTTAATGCAATTCAAGTCATAAAAGTTTGTGACATGTAGTTTAACAACATTAATCCAAAACAAACACATAATCAGAAAATAAAAAATTTATATCCATGAATTGTTATAAAGGAAATATCTATTAAATTAATGAACAATTCCTAAATTCGAACATGTGATATATTTTTTGAATAATAAATAAATAATTGTTAACTATAGAAACTATATAATTTTTCTAATAATAATTTATATTCTATAATATTTAATATAAACACTTCATTTTAATTCAAAAGTATTTAATGCTTTATATTATTCCTTAAGATATATTTTAATTTATGTATATGAAATATTATGAATTATAAACATTTTATAATGCATTATTTATTATTTATTCATTTTACATAATATAAATAAATGATAATTAAAATTATTTAATCCTTGATCAAATTATCCATCAAAAGTATTGATACAACCTAAATAATATCCCAAATAAGGCCCCTTAATTTGAACAATTCAAAATATATAATATAAAACAAATTAAAATAAAACATTTTATATTGAAGAGTTATTTTTTAATTTATGAACACTTTATAAATTATATTTAAGATCTATAAATAAAAACATTATTCAAAATTCATAACGCATTACATATAAATTGGTAAAAAATATTATTAATACTTATATATAATAATAAAATAAATACTTGGTAATAATTAATTAATTAGTTTTAAAATCTATAGTTAACGAATTCAAAAACACATTATAAATTAATATATCTCCGCAAAATATAAATTTTATCATTATTTATAAATAATGTTTAAATAATAAAACTAAATTCAAAACTAAATATTATGGAACAATAATTTTTCTAGACTCACTATATATTATTATCTTGTGGGAATCGTAGAATATTACTGATAAAACAACAATGCTTAAATTGTAACAAATCCTTAGTCAAATTTTATGATTTCTATCTATGTAACTCATTATGATATACCTATGTTATTTAATGACAATTTTAGATATCATTATGGTGAAATATACCTTATGTTTGAAAAAGAGAACAAAACAATAATACTAAAAATACATATGTATAAACTGTGATGTGGATTAAAATAGCCTATACCATATTCCTCCAAAAATAACCCATATGACAAAATTCCTATGATTTTTTATGTTTGGAAATGTAATATGTAATATTACTTTGATTTATTCTTTTCGATGCATGATTTGAAAAATATAAAAACATCATAATCATTGGTACTATTATAGGGATTAATAACGATTTAATAACACTTATTAGAGGATGTGGAAATTATTAAGAGTTCCAAAACCAATATCACTATGATTAGTAAATTGAATCCTATGAAACTAGACATAATGTATCATACATGAAAGATACTAACTACATCTTCAACTATCATTTTCTTTAAATAAAATTTAATAATATCACTAATGTGTAGATAATAATATCCCCTCTTTGTGGAATATCCACGGGATGTGCCTGAATCCCCAATCATACATGTAGGATTCTCTACCTTCGAAGGTGTTGTAGCACCTCATGTCTCCAAGGTGGTGGGATAAATGAATATTTTGGATATGGTAGTTTCTATCAGCCACTAATAAATCACAAACATATCCATCTCATGGAAGTGGGATTTATTATAAGTACCTCAATGAAACTCCTCAACAGTCCATGGATTTACTCATTTGATATAACACTAGAGTAAAACTATCGACAAATTCATGAATCATTTTCATGAATGCATCAAAAATATCTACTCCCTTATGTTATATATTATATAATTTCTCATAAATGATTGCCATAATTAAATAATTAATTGAACATTAACTATTAATGTTTTGAGATAATTATTATAAATAAAAATAAATCCATTCAATATTACATATCATACAATTCAATTTAATACCAATACCACATAATAAAAATTTCTAATCACACCATAATTTTTTTAATGGCGATGGAATGAAATTATATTTATTTCATTTAGGAATACCCCAAATCATAGAATTATATTTCATAGGAAATTCCTTATTATATGAATATATCATAAAATATGATATTCCTAAACATGGAATATAATATAATCATGGATTATATATATCAAACCATATAGACTGTTTATATCATACTCTAGGATACAGGCCAAAACACATCACATGTGTAATGGATTTATGAAATCTCATGATAAAAACATACTGAGTGGGTTTTTTTCATCCCATTAAAGTAAATTTTTTTAATAAATTTTTTAGATCACATTTGGTGATGGGAATTTAGTATAGGAAATTATCATCAAAAATCATAACATACACCCATGTCCATTCCATTAGAAATATGAACTCAAGATGCTACCCATTTATGAAATTTGTGCATGCCTTCTACCATGTTGGAATTTGACATGTTCATATGCCTAGTTCTTTACAACTTTCCCTATGATCCCAAAAACATATCCTTGGTCATGTACCTTTCCAACTAGAATTAAACCTACATAGGAACCTATTTATTTTACACAAGTAACCTACATGAATCATCATCCCAGATTAACCATTCCTATAAATAGACCCCCAACATTTCATATTTTTCATAAGTTGGAACCTCTTAGAGAAGAAAAATGGACTCCTGATGCTCTCTAAAACAATGAATTCACATTCACATTATATAGTATATTAATCCAAAAAAACAATTTATGAATTTTTTTATGGTAATTGAGTTCCCCAAATATTTAACACACCAAATATTTTTTTGGAGTCAAATTATCCCTTAGTTCTATAAACTAGTTAGAAGGAACCATCCAAGGTGAGACATAATATGGTTTTGTGTGTGCAACACACACATGGAGCACAATACTGTGAGACTAGTTCACCCAATCTGAATGATAATGGGAAATTTCACCCTAACCATCGATTATGTGGACACATTTACTAATTCTTTATATCTAAGTGAAAGCTTGAATAACCATAAAATTAGGGAACTATATCATTCCTAAATATTTATTAGGGAAACATTCCATCATATTTCATCACTAGGGAGAACCCCACACCCTAGAGTTTTATAAGGTACAAAATTATCCATAGAATATGTTGGGTGACCAATTATCCCTATTCTCCAATAAGGAAACCACTTTAGTTTAACCACATAAGAATAAACACTTCCCCTAACCTCATGAGAGCCTACTATTTATATGATTCCCTATTAGAGAATTATTTTCCTATTCCCTCATACCATAACCTTATAAAATATATCTATGTATCTCATTCACTCATATTTATAAAATGGGTTAAATATAACTACAAAAATTCTTTGAAATAGGAATTAGACAAGTTCAAATCATTAGTAAGTGGTACCCCTCTATGATCCATAAACATCCTACTGAATTACATGACAGAGTTATGTACACTATAGTTCACATTTTTGATCATGTATTTCCTAGATAAATGGAACATATAAAATTTCGCTCACTAATAAATGATCCCCTTGGGTATTTATGGTCATGTAATCCCTTGATTTAATGGTCTCGTAGTGTGAGGATATCAGTGAAACCTCCCTCGGATTGTGATTATCATATTGAATTAACATGTTTTGAATTAGAATCCTTTTTCCACATAATTATATATACATTAATGGGATTCCTTAATAGTTGTAAGACCTGACTATGTTATATTTATTATTTCATCATAATGATCCATCAATGAGCCAAGGGAATGTGTATTAGGGTCACCAATGCATAATATAATAACTCTATCATCTTATTCAATATCATTTTCCTCCCACATTTTTCCAACATAAATATTCATTACAGGTAAATGTTTTTGGATAGTTTAAAGTCTATACTCTTGGAAATAAGATACATAAAACATGAAAACATAAAACATTATTCTAAATCCACTTAAAATATATATTCATGGGTTTACCACAAGTTACTTTATCTACATATCATATCCTAAGGAAGTACACCAATGGAAAATGGGTTAGCATGATGCTCATTAAGGGATGATAAATAGAGATATAAAGCATGTGATTAGGAGACATTACAATAAGAACATGAGGCAAAGCAGTAAGAAATGATAAAATAGGTATATAATAATAACACAAATTTGAACAAGAATCATGTAATGAAAATTTGGATACAGAATTTAGATAATACATTCACAATCACATCACAAAAGTTTATCCTCAAGGTGTTCTAAATAAAAATTACCAAGGTTATTAACCTAGGTATCATAAAAGATAACGTATCTAGATAATAATCTCTATACCCAATTCATTTAAGCACTATTAGGGAAACAATTCAAATGAATTAAAAAATGGGATCCATATAGATCATAGTAAACCATTTCAATAGAAACCAATGCAGAATAAAAAGTGGTTTTCTTATAAAAATCATGGCATAAAAATATGCCTAAATATATGATCATTAATTCATTTTTAACACCCAAAAAAAATTGGGTTTAATTTTTGTAAATAACTAAAAATATTAATCATTTTTAGATTTATTTTAATTTCCACTGAATGGAAAAATTGTTTGAGTATTCAAATAAAAATGAAAATAAAATTTATCTTATAAAATAGAGAAAATTGAGTAGTATATTTAGAATCATGGTAGGTATAAAACATGGGCTTAGACATGAAAAAAGGATAGAAAATAAATCTCCCACTGATAGAAGACTTTTATTAAATTAAATTAATAATATTATGTAGAGATTAAAAATTAAATTAGATTTAGATTTAGAAGAAATAACAAATAAAGGGAACTTGAATTGAAATAAAAGTGTAAATTTCACTTACAATGAAGAGTTACTCATAATTACTGAGGATTGGAACCATGGGGGTTGAGGAAACCATGGATGGACTCCAAGGGTAAAAAAATAACCATAACATCATAGTGTATGGATTGGGAGTGAAGGGTAATATTGAAATAGGTGGGTATTTATTGGGAATTTGTGGAAATTGTTAATAATATTCAAATATAGGTCTTGGAAATCTAGGTAGTGGTAAATGAAATACCATTACTATAACCATGGTGTTTTCTCATAGGTTTAGATATTTGAGTTAAAATTTATGATATTTTAATTAAATATAATATAAATTTATTTTTAAATATCTATTTTTTATTAGAAAATCAAATTTTCCAAAAACTAGTGTTTTTAAAATTAAATGTTCTAATTTAGACTTTTGGAAGCCACTTATAGGTTTGGAAATTTATTATAATCTAATAAAATAAAAAATCATAGTAAAATATCATATTTTTGGTAGTATACAATGGTTAATTAATTAATAAAACATTATAAAATAATTATGAAGTCAAAAAACATACTGAAATCCCAAAAAAATATTTTTACTATTCCTAAAAATATAAATTATTGCAGAAACGTATCATAAATTCAAAATTACCTAATTTCAATATTATGATTTGTAATATAATTTTTATTTTATAATACTAATTTTCTATTATGATAATTTTACCTTATATGTATATAAATATTTTTTGTTAGAAAATAGTAATTTTAAGGAATAATCAATTTTTTCACACATATAAAAATTGACTATGATATTATAAAATTAGTTTATAACTTATAATTAGTTCATATTTATTTAAACAAATTATTAAAAAATTTATTATTCATAATACATGAGTTTATTATAAAATTGTATATATTTTCTATAAAAATAAAATTATATTTTATTTTCATCCATAAATACATTTATCAAAATCATCTCAATTTGATAGATATTTTAATAAGAACAACTATTATTAAATGGTACTGATGGAACAAACACATTGTTTTAGAAAAAAATATTACATTAATTATCTAATGATGGAATCATAACAACTTATTGAACTTGTATACACCCTAAGGTTAAGGTGTGCAATGATGGTAGTTTCATGGGTTGGCTCTAATAACATCGACCAATTTGAAATCTCCAATATCTTTAACTTCCCCCTATGTAATTTCACTAAATCATTACTTATTGAAGCTCAACTTTTTCTTGGTCAAGGGTGAACCCAAGGGACACTATGTCCCTCCCAAATTCTGACAAATGACATCAAAAGAGACAAATATACAGGTTGAGGCCATCATTTCTCATTTTTTAATCAATTATCTTTCTTTTTTACTACTTATTAACACTAATTATTATGGTAAAATGATCACACATGGTTATAGATTCGAATAGTAAAATTGACTGATGATAATATATTTCAATGGTCATATTTTACTAATGAGCATTTGTCCTTCAAATCCCAATAGTCACATTTCCCAATGATCACATTTCCCTTTATACCTAATAAATACCACTTCAATATTTCATTAAAATTCACTAAAATTCATGAAATGGTTATAATTTCATTGAATATGATGTCTATTTTTTAATAATTTTTTTATTTCCATAGTGTTTCCATTGGCGAAACGATTCTAATTGATTGGGGATATCGACATTTTCTAATTTCAACTATTTTATTGTATATTTATTATCAGTTATAATGTTTGTAATTATAATTTGTTTTATTAATGAATAATTTAATTATAATTTTTAATGATAAAAGGTTGTTTTTGTTCCTCTATATTTTTTTGTATAAAATAAAATAATATACCAAACATTTTTTAAGGAAAAAAATATTATTAAAACATCATGGGTTGTTACACTCTTCCCTATTGAAGAATTTTTATCTTTGAAATTTAAACTCATTCACTAAATTGATAAAAGGTGAGGGTACTAATATCAATAAATTTCATCTGGTTCCAGTGACACTACATCATATTTTTGGTCCCTCCTCAATAATTTAACAATGTGATTTGTGTTCATCATCATTTAATAATTGAATTAAAATATGAGAACAAAATAGGGGAGAAAAAACAAGAAACATAACTATAGAGGTATAAAATAGTGGAGACCGATGGAATAACCTTTTATATGGTTATCAAACTCAGGTTTCAAGATGTTTTTTTACAGAAGTGGATGAAACTAGCTCTGTGGTCCACCATTGATGCAAGATAGTCCCCAACCTTGTTTCCCTCACGCTATGTGTGTAGAACACAAATATGATTGTTGAGAGGAATTTTTCACATTTGAATAATATAGGATATCAACCATGATATAGTGCCTATTCCAAGTAGAAATTTGTGTATAATGATAGAGTCTGTTTCCACATTAGTTTTATTGATATTCATTTGGCATCATAAGCTTAAGATAGCAAGAATATCATTGGACACATCCTGTAAGGAGTTCCCATAATACAAATAATCTATAAAAGGTAGAATAATAGACCACTTTTGTTATTGAAAAACCCCTAATAACATGTCACCCATGATATAAGAGTCATTCATGTCCATCTAGAGAATCACAAGGGGTGGATACCATCGAACCCACTGGCCATGGGAATCATTGTACATGGGTTGAGCACAAATATAACACATTTGTTGTGGTCTAATAGTAGTGGAATCATGTCAGTTTTTAAGTAGTCGAAACATATAAATTAACATGTTTCTTATTATGATGATAAGATATATACCCATATTAGTTACCTCATCATTTCAGGACATGTTTCTTGCTTGAATGATGCACCAACAGCTGATATCCAACACAATTGGCTGAACCACATTGTAAAGACCCAAAACACCATAGTATATCCATATTATATTATCAAAATCTACTTAAAAACAGATGGTTTTTGATATCTTCATGAGAATACTTGAAACATGATCACTTTGAGACGAGGTAGATTCCCGTTCTTTTTTATGTTATCATTAGTAGGAAGTGTATGGTTCATTATTCCCCATGTTAGGAAATTTTAATTTTTGGAATCATATTACACCACAAAGCCTCACTCTAACTATCATAATTGTCCCAGATTAAAATGTCCCTTATAAATTCCTTTTAGATAAGTCCCATGAATTAGAGGTTGTAAATACATAGTTATTCAGTTTAGTGTTAATGTTAATGAAGTCGAATGTTCTTTTTTGGCCCCTTTTCAAGACTATCCTTGTAAACAATGGGAATATAAGAGCCTCTATAAAGTAGATTCTAGTACCCTGACAACCAAGAGAAACAATACTTGATCATTTCTAGTGCTGGTGCCAAAATAGGACATCATCTTCCCTAATTATCCATCAGTTAAGAGGCTGCAGGGTTTAGATAAGAGGAAACATATCATAGTATAAAGAAGAATCATGCCCACTCATCACCTCCATGTATCTTATAAATTTGGTAGACATGCCCATTCCCATGAGAGTATTATTTTTTAAAATAATCCACACCATCATTTCATGCATGTAATAGATAGTTTCAGAGATGTTATAGACATTAATTTCCCTCTATTTAATTGTACATTCCATATAATCCTAGGAAACCCATTGCCATTTACATTTTAAAAGAGAATCCCAAATGAATCTATAAAAAAATCTATTCAACAGTATTGAGGAAACCATTTAGAACATTCATAGGTGCTAGAGCAAGTATAGGTATTGCTGGGAGATCAAGTTCCATTTTTACCACTTTTGAATTTAGTAGATGTGGTGGATTAGGTATATACATTCTCAAGAGGGATACATGGAATAAATCATGAACTTGATCCATATTTGGAAGATATTCTATCCAACAGTATACCAATCCTATTATGTCTTGGATTTTAAAGGGGCCAACATACCTATGTCTATCCTTCCCTTTCTTCCAAATCACATGACTCTATTCCATAATGATATTTAATGGAAAAAATTGTTTCCAACATCAATCTTTAAGTCCATTCGATAGTTTTCAACATAGCTCTTTTACCAAATCCAAGAAGTATTTATATCTTGTTAGATTGAATTAACCTTTCTATCATCTGGTATATAATATTGGCCCCAAGTATCTTTCTCTCAAATAATTCATCCCAACATGTAGAATTTTTACATTGCTTCCCATATAATGCTTCATAGGGTGCCAACTAGAAACTTGTGTGGAAGGTGTTATTATTTGAGAAATCAACTAATGGTAGGTGATGATCCTATAAAAGATTAAATTATGTTGAGCATGTTATCATCATTTCCTCATGTGTATAAATAGTCCTTTCATATTTTCCATCAGTTTGGGGATGATAGGCTATTTTTAAATTCAATTTAGTATTCAGAGCATGTTGAATAATTCAATAGATTTTATATGTGAACCTTGGATCATTATCATAAATGACTGTATGTGGGGCCCCATATAGCCCCAAAACATCTTTTATATATATAGTAAATTTGGTAAAGAGATAAATTTTCCTGTATAGTAATGGAATGGTAATACTTGGTGAGTCGATCCACTATAACACATATCATGTTGTTTTCTTTGGATGTTATTGGTAGGTCATTGATAAATATCATCGTGATATTATCCCACTTCCATGTTGGTATAGGTAGTGATTTTAATACCCCCTTTAGATTTTGTCACTAAATTTTCACTTTTTAACATACCAATCACCTTTTAGTATAATAATATATCCCTCCTTTCATATTTTTCAACATATAATGATCACAAATGTCCCTATAAATTTTAGTGATTCTGTGATGTATAGAGAATTTAGATCTATGACCTTCATCCATAATCTCCTTATATATCTTTCAGATTTATGGGACATGTATCCTTGTATGAATATTCTATACACCTTCTAGATCAATATTGAACTCAGAAAAGATTCCATTTCTAATAGAATCTATCCCAATTTGTACCCAAAGAATATTCTCCCTAAATTCTCTTTATCTTATATAGTAATAATGATAGATAAATCTTTTTGGATAAGGATAATGATACCCCTTCCTTTTATATTCACATTTCCAAATTTACTAGATCCTTGGATTATATATATCCTTAAATCCTAATCATTTTTTGAATTATAGTGTATTTCCTACATAATGAATAGAATATTTTGTTTTCTCTTCCTGTGTGATAAAGAATTTATTGGTCATAGTATTTAAGAAGTTCTAAAAATCTTCTTTGTCACATTTTCAATTCCATTTGTTTTAATATACACTCTAAACATTAGTGTTCGGTGTATATATCACAATTATCCCTACAAATTTAGTGCATCCACATTTTTAAAGAAAAAATAACTATAGTAACCTCTATTTAATGTGTAGATAATTCTTCAAATGAGTCATTTACTGGTGAGATGCTTAGGTGAAACCTAATTATTTTTCATGGGAAAACACTGATGTCCTTTTAAAGATGCATCTCTATAAATTAAATAACCATATTTGATAGAGATTATAGTTAACATAGGTCAAATAACTATTATATAATTTAGTTATTGGAATCTTTATTCACACTCCTTTATCTAGAAGAACTTATCTACTTTTTAATTTTACATGGTTAGTGGCTTATAATACTTTAAAAAGTTTATCACAAACCTCCTATAATATCTGGATAAACATTAGAAACTATGAATCCTAGTTACTCTTGTAGGATGAGGACACTTTTCTATAACATTTATCTTCATAGGGTCAACATAGATTTCTTAATTGGTAACAATGTTCCCCAATAATTAATCTTGTGAAACCATAAATTAAATTTTCCTAATTTCCCAAATAGATTCTCCATACTTATTGCTTTTTTATATACCCATTATATGATCCTAATGATCCACATTAATTTTGTAATATATCATAATATCAATAATAAAAAATAGCTTGAATTTATCGAGGTTATCCTGAAAGACTTTATTCGTCAAATCCATAAATATAGAAGGAAAATTATTCAAGCCTAATCATATAAAAATGATAATTTACAAATCCTTTCCATAAGTAAAATTTGTTATAACTTATTTATTTACCCTCAATAGATGATACCCAGATCATAATTCAATCATGGAGAATAATTGACCACCATGAAGCTAGTAAAATAAATCATCAATCCTTGGGAGAGGGTACTTAGTCTTCACTGTGATCCCATTATGTTCTCTATAATCAATTCATAGATGCCTTGATCCATCCATAACCTACATAAAGTGAATAGGTTCTCTCTAAATAGAATCCATGGTTGGATAAAACCCTCTTAATAAGATATTGATGTTTTTTCTTTAATTATTCTAACTCCATAGTTTCTATTCTACATAGGTTCTTCGATATAGGCTTGGATCCAGGTATGATTTAAATGGAGAACTCTACCTCTCTTTATTGGGGAGGTTCGGGTAACACATCATGAAATACATAAACGTATTCCTGAATTATAGTTACATTATATATCTTAATACATTCATTTCTTTCTCCCTCTTCACTGATTAAGTCCATAAATAGGGTTATGAGATGTGAAACTCCACAATGATTAGGTTGGGATAACACTCCTTTGAAAATACCTATTGCTTTTCCATTCTTGACTTTTAAATTTCCTTTATTATATTGTTGATCTTAACTTTATACTTTGAGATCCCACCCATCCCAATTATCGTGTTGAATTCCAGAATGGTAATTTCTAGTAGATTTTTGAAGATAGATTTCTGTAAAATGTTAATACTAGAGTTCTATACACACTTGAATATAGGATAATACCATTAGAAGTCATAAATGATAACTCAAATTCTATAAGTTTATGTATTTAGTCTATATTTACTAAAAACTTAAATGAAATAGAGGAGTGTGTAGAATAATAATATAAAAATACTTACTAGATGTGATATAATAATGATTGTACATTCCAGAACTTCATTTAGGGACTATACATCATATATCATGTTAAAAAATGATTGAACTTTCTCCATCGTCCTATGCTGATGTTGATGGAGGTTCCCACCATTATGTTCAGATTTAGAAATTTATTTGAAAAGTGACCTAGTTTTCCACACTTGAAGCATTAATCTTCTGCTGGGGCCTACACCGTATTGCCTTTTACATTAGTGTTTCATGTTAAGGCTTTACGTCACCATGATAGTTTCATGAAATATGTCCATTTCTTCCACAAATGTATCACAATCCAATATCTGGAATGTGGATACCCTAATGCTTCCTCTTGAATTTATTTTATGTGTGAGTTTGCAAAAAATTTCCCCGGCCTCTACAATCAAAGTTCATCCTAGATTTTTTCTCCATTGGTCTCTCATTTTCATTCAACATATGTGATAACTGCTTCTCTCTAAACTCTAATGAAACCTACACTAAACTCCATAGTATCTCCTCATTGCTTTCATAGTCTTGATTTTCTAAAATCCTCCACATATGGGGTCTCAATACTCTAAATAATCTATCAAACATCCATTTAGTATCCATAATAAAGATATATTTGTATAAATTATTATTTATAATGTTAATTTCATAAACTTACACTAATTCATTTTTCTTTTTCCGCAACACTAAAAATTCCTTCTACATTTTTTTTCACATAAAATTGGGAAAATATTTATTATAAAATATTCTTATAAACACTTATCATGATATAAAATAAATCTACATTCTTTTCCTCAGGTTTTTAAATGTTTTCCACCCATGATTACCCTCTCATTATAAGATATATAGTTCAGTTTTACTTTCTCTAGCTCCAAAATAGAGAGTACATGAAAGTTAATTTCTTTAGATCTAATACATTGTTTAGTAATAAACATGTCAGTAGATACAACAAATTTAACTGGTAGTCAATGCATGAATAAATTAATGGAATGCTGTCTCCTTTGAGGTGAATCTGGTCTCTCCACTTAATTCATGTTATTTTTCATAACCTTAGCTACTTGATTCATCATCCTCATTCATTTTTTCATTCCAACTTCTTTTGGAACATCATCAGTGCATCATCTATTAAACTCAAAATTTATGTTGTTCCACTTATTTAGTGAAATGATTCTAAAATATAAAAAACCATATTGAAAAAAAAGTTAATTTTTTGAATTTCATATTTCTAAATGTATTTTATGGCATTAAACATAATGGTAAAATATTTTATTAGTCTCCATTAATTTGATTTTCTATATATAGTTTATAAAGGTTCATAAAAATAATTTTACTAACTAAACATATCCCATAGGAGTTCTATACTAGGTGTACATCAAGGCCTATTACAGTTCACCTATTTCTGATCGATTATTTCTCAATGTGGTCTTTTCATGTGTTACCCAAAGGTATATCTTTTCTGGATTCACGTCCACTTGTAGTATAAAGATATGGATGTACTTTCATAGAAAAAAATTACATAATACTCTCCATAATACATTGATGTTTTTCTTTATTTAGACTTGTCACTAGGGTTATTCCTAAGGATTTAAATTCCTAATTACCAAAACTATCTAAATTATCATTTGATACAAACTATATCATCCCACAGTTTTATTAAATAAAATTTCATTTCCAGGAATAATACCAAGGATTTTTTAAAGTATAGTTTCTTAAAAATAATGTAAATAATACCTAGAAACATTAAAATTTATTATAATTAATCTTAGAAGTAATGTTTACATATTCACACTAAGTTACTTTTACCAAATATCGTATCCTAGGGACATAAAAATAAGGAATCAGAAAGTGGAATATAATAATAATAAGAACACAAATAATAACATGGAAATTTTAATACAACATTTAAATGATACATTTATATTTATATCCCCAATGTGTTCCACCAAGGTTTCATAAATGAAAATTACTAACGTTAATCACCAAGGAGTCATAAAAAATATTTTATCTAGAGATTAAATTATTTACCCAATGAATTGGAGAGATATCAGGGCATGAAATTCATATTTATTAATTCATATAAACCACATAGATCATAATAAATCATTTTAGTAATAACCTATATAGAATAAATAGCACATTTTTATCCAAATAATAGCAAACAAAAGTGCTTAATGACAAGTTCATTACTTAATTTTTTACTTCTCAAGAGAGAATTTGGGTATAATTTATTTAAATACCTTAACCAAGAAGTAAATTTTAGATCTAGTTCAATAACCACTAAAATGAATATTTTTTTGGGCATCCAATTAAAAAATAAATTGTAATTTATCATGTAAAGGAGATAAACATGGAAAGTAAATTTTGTAAAATGATGTGTATAAAACATTGTTTTATACATTAGAGAAATAAAGGGGAAAAATTCCCCCCATTGATAAAACTATATTATTACAATAATGGGATATGATAATATGAATATGAAAAAAAACATGGATTGAAATTATAATACATACCACAAAAAAGAGAACCTGAATGGAAAATGCAATTGGAGATTTCCCTTACCGTAAAGAGTTACTCCTATGTTTTGAGAATTTTACACTTGGGGGATTGAGGACACATTAGGTGTATTCCCTAGGAGGTAAAATATCAATAAATTCTGGGTGTATGTATTGGTAGTGAAGGATAATGGTGAAATGGGTGGGTATTTATAGGGAATGTGGACAGATTGTTTATTAATTTCCAAATATATGTATTGTAAATCTAGATTGTGAAAAATAAAAAAAACAATGTATTACTCGCGATGTTTAGTCCTGGTTTTGAAAATTAGAGTCAAAATTTATGATATGTTAATACACTATAATTTAACTCCATTTTTAAATATAAAATTTGGCATGGAAATATATATTTTTCACAAAGTAATTTTTTTTAAAATAACATTTCCCATTTTAGAATTTTGAATGTCACTTATAGGTTTGAAAAATAATTAAAATATGGTGAAATACATAATATTAGTAAAATAAATTATTTTTGGTTTTTTATTTCCATTAATTATTTATTAAATCATCATGACACAAGTATGAAGCCATAAAACATATCAAAAACCAAAAACTATATTTTTATTATTCATAGAAAAATAAAATATATTTTATTCAATTCTCATAAAATAACCCTAACATAATTTCAATGTGTTGATTTAAAATATGATATTTATTTACCATAATAACTGACAAAGTAAGATAATTTTAACTTTTAATTATAAAATTCCTTGTGTATTAACAAATTGAAGTTTCTATCACACAATCAGATTTTTGACAATTATAAAAGTTTCCCATGCCATTATAAAATTATATTATCATTTATTTATAGATTTGTATAATTTAATATACTATTTTATCAATATAAATATTATTCAAAATACATGTGGCTATTATAAAAGTGTATATATTTTTTTATTAAAAAACATCTTGGTTTTATTTGCCTCCAAAAAATAAATTTATTAAATTCATCTCTATTAAAATTATATTTTATTAATAAAAATTATATTTAAAAGTTATTGATCATATAGAAATTTTATTTATATATTTTAAATTATACCTTATATAACTATGGATTGGAAATGTGACAACTTATTACGCCCACATATAACCTAAGTTTAAGGTGTGTCAAGGTTGTAGTTTCAAGGGATGGATTAAATAACCACGATAGAGTGATAATCTCTGATAAAATGAACTTACCCCATAGGAGATTTTATTCAGGATTCATTGTTTAGAGCTCATATTGGGATTGATGAAGGGTGAAATCCAGTGATACTACCTCACTCCAAATTTCTGAAAAATGGGATTCAAAACGCATGACTATACTATTTGAGGCCTTCATTTTTTATTTCTGAATAAACTATCCTCTATCATTAAAACTTATCAAAAGTAATTATAATGGTAAAATTATCATCCATGGGTATAGTATCAAAATGTCAAATTGAACAATGATTATATTGAACTATTTTTATATTTTTTCAATGGTCATTTATCAGTTGAATCCCATCTTCCACATTTCTCAATGGAAACATTTCCATTTATGCCCTATTAACACTACTTCATTCTTTCACCAAAAATTCACTTAAATTATTTATGAAGTTATAATATCATTTTATATGATGATTATTAGTTTAATCATATATTTTGTTTCATTTTTGTAGTATTTTCTATGGCCTAGATGATTCTAATGGATTGGGGATATCCGTATTTTCGCATTTTAGTTATTCTATTTTATATTTTTTCCTATGTTATAATGTTTTGAATTTTAATTTCATTTATAGCTGACTAATGTAATGGAAATTATTATTGAGACATGGTTTTGGACTTTCATATATATTTTTAGGTGTACATAATAATATACAATAACACATATTTTATCCGAAAACAAATATGAGTTAAAAAGTTTGGTCATCGCATTATCCCCCATGCATCCATTCATCATTCCCTATCCAACAAAAATATAAGAGAAATTGGAAAATCATATTGGAATATTTATTATCTTTAAGCCTTAGTCATTCCCTAAATTATCATCAAATTCTTATTATCTATTAATGAGATATGCATATATGGGTCTCGAATCTGGTGTAAGTCTCAATATTTCTTCATCCAACCATATTCTACAGGAATCACCTCATAATTTAATTTTAAATTAAAAAATAGTAAATAAACACATTTGTATGGTCCACCCATGTTTTTTAAAAAATTTATCCTCACATGGACCTATCCTCCGTGAAGTCCTTATTAAGAATCTATATTCCTCGTGAGTGTACCATCATCATGGGTAGATATTCCTTGTGAGCATATAATCCTCAATAGACCATATTCCCTAAAAGTATAACATTTTCTAAAGGATATATTACCTATGAAACCGTACTTAATTTTCATATTCCCTATGAACATACCATTTTAAGGGGATATATTCCCTACAATAATATCATCTTAAAGTCAAAATATTCTATGTGAGTTTATCATTCTAAGGAGTACATTTTCCTAAGTAATCCATCCTCAATGGTCCATATCCCCTATAAATGTATCTTCCTCAAGCATCTGTATTACCTAAATTATTATAGATATTAATGGAGTAGGTAGGGTTGGTCCCTAGGTTGGATCATGTGGGATCAAAAAATTATTGACTAGTATGGACTGATCTATAAAGAATACAAGCTTACAAAATGAAGTCACAACCATATCTATGGGAGACCCTTAGAATAACAGGACAACTCGCTGGCTAAAAATGAATATAAAATAATATTTTTTGTATGGTGGAATTTAATGAATTTGAGTTATAAATTAGAAATGTTTGAGAACATGATAATATATGTAGGTTTTAATTAATAATAATAATCCAAACAACAAAACCAATAAAAACTATATCTTTGATGGTCTATGTGTGGTGGTATTAGGTTGGTTGAAAATTTATCTATTATTTTTCACGGCAATGTTCATTTATTTTATTAAATTATTATATTTTATTTTTCAATAATAACATTTTGATATACTACATATAATTGAAAGACAGATGTGGGCCCCAGACACCTAGTGGGCTAATCCACATGTCTTGTGGGTATCATCATTTTTATCACAAATGCTGTGATTTTTTATGTTCCAAAATATTCAAAGACTTAATCCATATAAATATAAGTTCTAATGGATGAGGTTGTTGTATTTAGTGATTTTTGATATGTATATACACGATGAATATGTATGTTCCATATATATATAAGTCTATCACCGACCAATTGTAGACATTCTGTTATTAGTGAACATCCTTATTACATTATTTTAAAATACTTGGCATTATCCAATCACATGACCTTAAAATATGAAAATCAAATTACATGGGAATTATTTATAATTCTAATATGGTATTTTGGAATCCTCATTGATTTGGAATACTAGTATCCCAAGATACTAAGACCCCATTGCTCTTTGACGCTTGAACTAAAAAATAACATTATCTTGTTGTTGATGAACAACCTCAAAAATTACCATGATGATCCTAGTAGAGTGTATTTAAAAATTAATATGTGTCTAGTTAATTTCCACTAATCTATATGGGTTATGATATCATTCATATGGATACATAGTAAAATCTAATCATATAATCAATCATAACACCATAAAACCGGTCATCTCTCAAGATAAAAATAAACTCATAGAACCAAGATATATGGATTTAAGATAAATAATAATCAAAGGATAAGAGGAAGATAGAAAGAATATGATATAGATTCATTTAATCTAATAGGTGAGAAACATAAAATATATAAAAATAGTCAAATCAATAGATAACAATTGACATATATAGATGTTCAAAACACACATGAAAAAGTTTGATTACAAGTACAATGGAAACTAGTTCCATAATGAAATTCATAAAGGATTCATGAATATGACATTAATATATATAAGTTTCCAAGAATGACAAATAATTCATCCAAAAGGGTATTAAAATACCAAACTATCACTCTCTTGGACAATGTGCAAATCATGTTCCATGGGTAACATCTTAGAAACCACATTAATTTAGAATGCAGGTAAATGTTTACTCAAAAAATATAAGCATAGTTCATGTATGATGAAAATTTAAAGATAAAAAATTATATAAAAATAAATGGTTGATTAATAATTATCCTCATGTGTTAAATTTCAAATGAAACACCTAATTCTCATCATGTATTGAAAACAAAAATTGCGAACTTGGGTTGAATTCTTTACTAGTAAAAGTGATCAATCAAGAATGTACATGCTTGTGATGTTGAATTATTGGTTTTTTATTTTTTGTGGTGTTTTATAATTTTTAAGTGACTTATATTATCCCTAAATTTACCCATTCAATACAAAAATTTCTTCATCAAGTGAACATCCTCATACTCAATTTTTGTGACATATTGGAATCCTATGTAATGCCTTTCTGGTTACACTTTTGTAACCAAGGATCCCCACATCCGCCGAACTACTAATAAGGATGTAGCATCTCAATGTAAAAGAAAACTACCTCTAACACAATATATTCATCAATGAGTGGTGAAAATTCTAGTTATATTGTACCACTACTATGATTCTATCCCCACATTAGAGGTAGCTTAGGAAAGCCATTACATGATCCATCTTTGTGGAACATACCATCAAAGGAGTTCTAAACTGAACCTAGTGGTTGACATATCCAAAATAATCCATTTTTAGAGATCATACCTAGAATATAGAAATTATAGTATCCCATATCTCAAGGAGATAAAGATGGGGGGAAAATGTGTCATCACCATGGTTTAAGATCCACACAATAGTTCTCCTAATAATTGACAACATCGCTAAAATTGTATGAAACCACTCTTTAGTAACTCACTAAGTAGTTTTACATAGAGAAACCAACCATGATCACCTAGAACAAGGAATGATAGAATAGTAGAGAAAGGGAACATTATCATATTAAAATTCCTATTGAATGAATCCATCATCACACATTGGTAGAAACTGATATATAGTTGTATACTATTTCATGGACTAAATAAGCCATCTAGTATATCATGGAATCATGAGGAAGAAAATGGCCACCCATTTCAGTAATGAATATGAAGCTAGAAAATATTAATTATCCCATATATGAAACACAAATGAAAATATGGATGGAAAATAGAGGATAATAGTGGGTCCATATTCTCATTCTCATTGAAGAGTGGGATTATATTCCCATTATTATTGTTGAGGCACAACATTATATATGAAAGACAATAGAGTATTTGGAATATATCCCTTCCCACACCTCGAAATGTTTTTAGTATACTTTATCTACAATGAAATACAATAGAGGAGTAGAATTATATCCCTTCCAACATCACGGTCGGACCTACCATTCACTTGGGGGGGGGGGGGGTTCATATCTCTGTAAGTATAATTTTTGTTTGCATGAATGCTATGAATTTTTCTCAACCTAATTATCATATTACTTATCTCACTATAGGAGATAAAAAATATGGAATGAAACATGGTTTGTCTCATATTCTTATCAACATGAATGAAGGCCATCATTATATAAAAATGACACCAATCGAAGAGTAACCTAATATTATTATCCTCACTGAAGATTTATGTTGTTATAATTTAAAATAAAACTAAATATAAAAAATTTGACCATATACATATTCCTCCTCGTAAATAAAAATTATACCGACATATTCATGTATCTATCTAATGGATTCATCTTCATACTCCAATGACAGGAAGGAATATCAATGGAGGGTTCCTATGAGTAAAGGGATATTTTTAATCTAATCATATTCTATAATTATTGATGTTCATCCCCTATAGACATAGGCATGAAGATCCTAAAATGTATCATTATGAGAAATATATGAATCAAGAGTAGGATGATATACCAGCCCCTATCGATGTTGATCCTCTTTAATCGCTCCATTATATATAAATGGTCACTCATAAATTCACTAAATTTTAATTACTATAAGCTAGAATAAGTGACAATAGAGGTCATATCGATGGAACCTTGGTAAAAAAATATGGTGGTACTAACTCAAGCACATATAATATTGGTATTCTCCAGAAAAATACGAGTATTGGACATAAAGGTCCTCCATATGATGCTAGTTTCGGTGATGTTACGCTAAAAATGAAGATCTATTGGAAAGGAAGTCCCCTCTTGAATATTAATTAGATATTTATAAGCATTATCGTCATCCCAATTAAAACCAAACCATCAAAACTTGATTTCACTATCAAGGTATATGTTTTGGTGGTCCTCACAACATATTAGACATTAATCGACAAGAATCCTCGTACCGATTATTTATATATAAGTAACCATTAAAGGTATTCCAATAGAAACTAGACTATCCATCTTAGAGGTCCTCACCAGGGTATATTTTATATATGTCTTCCCTCTGATCCTACTTCATGATTGAATGGAGTTCCCGTCCGTAATAGAGAAAATGATGGTAACTATAAAATTAATCTATATTATTATCATTGTTGAGGTCGTTTCTACATTATTTTTTCTTCTCCACATGTTGGTAATCCTCATGTAAAAAATATTCCAAGACCTCACTCATATTGAGTGGTACATAATAGAACAAGACCAACTACCCCAAGATCCTCATCAGAGACTTGTGGGACAAAATCCAAACTGAATGAAAATCCTACGAGGAGATCATAACCTAATACCCCCAAGGTAATTTATTTTCTAATATATTCAAGGATTTTTCAGGTCAACTATCTTCTTTTGTAAAAATATCAAGGAAACAACCAAAATGGTCAGACCAGGTCAATAAATCCCTCACAAAGGATGAGTATGATTCTATGGACATATAGAATAATATTTAAAAGGATAATATATTTGTTACATTCAGTACCATATACAAAACACAGGACAGCGTTACAAATCCATTAAGAGAAGAATTCATACATTATCTATATCGGAACCAATGGGAAAATAATTTCAATGTAAAGGAAGAACAACTGACATATTTGGTTTATTATAACTAGATCAGGAGGATGAATGAGCTCTATTGTTAAATAGATTTGACAGCCTTCTCAGTGGCTCAAAACCCCATGAATAAATTGCGACATGATATCCGCAAATAGTTTTCTCTCATTAATATGAGGGTGATCCATCATATAATTGTAGATGATCTACCAGAAATACATATTAGGGGTCATGGAGAGTATGATTCATTACACTAAAACCTTCTTCCTGATCAAACGAGTTATTTAAAAATCTTGTAATTTGACATCGTCACTATAGAATGAATATCGTGTTCATGCTCTATATACTTTAGTTGGAATATCCATTCACATACAAACACTTCTGAATTCTAGAAATGAAATACTTGATGGGAGAGATACATTAACTAACTTTCACACCAGGCAACCAAGAATTTTATGAAGGCATCCTGATTTCGTACAATTGATCTTTTGGCTACAAGATAAACCCAAATTATAAGATTATTTCAAACTACAATGGTGATTCATATGAACTATGCCTGAGTTGAGGTTTGAAATATCATGAGATACACAATAACATATAATTCCAATAAAATTATAAGATAAATCCCAGAACACAGTGATATGAGTATTTTTCAACAACTAACACCCATTTGGATTATTAAATCGAAAATGGATGCATGACATAATGGTGAAAGAAATATATTAACCCCAACCACCAAGGCTGGGGTATTTATATTAAAACAACAGTATACACTATGAAAATTGATCTTCTCTATACTAGGAAGTGAACTTTAAGAGAAGTGTCTACACAGTCCCCCATACATGAACCATATCCATCATTAAGGGAAATTGTTTTGAAATCCACTAAAGGCTTTCTCAAAACCATTTTCTGTGTAGGAGGGAAACTAAATCCTGATTGAGTCGTAAGGAAAAGTGGTCATCTAAAGATAAAAATGATAATAAGGATCTTGATTCATCCCTAAATGGATATTACATGGTTGAAAATCACATTACTACTCCAATTATGATTAAAAAATGATTCCTTTTTCATGGTATGAATTTCTAAAAGTTATTTTAATCAATATTTTTTTATAACCCATAGTGAAACCTTGACCTGGAATGATATAGTAGAGATAGATCCTATCAAAAAGCAAACCGATTCATCCCGGAATTGGGTGGCCAAACTGACTTGTGATAAGCCTCAAAGTGAATTTTTGATCCTCATTGGATTGTAAATAGTTCTGATAATTAAGGTGAAATAATTGGGAATGATTTCAGAAATTAAATAAATAATAAATGAACATTGTAAATTTAATAAAATTTTTGAATGACCCAAATGTAAGTCAGATGTCTGGAAAAAAATCTAATATGTAGGAACAAGCAAACAATTAAATAAAAAAAGGAATAAAAAAATAAATATCTATACTAATCTCTCTACTCATACTTGATATCCCACCCATATAATGAAAACCAATTCCACCTCTAGTGACCTACCACTATCTGATATGTATATATACCCTCCATTCATAGAAATTATTATAAGCCTATGTTGTTAATAAGATAAAAAATAAATTTAAAAAAATTATACAAAATACCTCGATGTGTCTAAACAAGTAACCATGCATATAACCATTGATCAAAGAGAGAGATGCAACATAACCAAAACCTGAGGCTAAAATTTCAAAGATAATTAGGATCAATTATGATCCGTATGTTTACTAATGGTGAATCACACCCCATGTTTATGTATTTAAATTAAATATCATTTTATGCTACTTTGAAATACAATATATTTTTTTCGAGTTTATTTTGTAGAAATTAAATAAAAAAAATCATTCTTTTTCAAAGAAAAAGGATTTTCAAATCAATGACCTCAACTAATTTTTTACGAAAATATTAAATTCAAAAATTTATAAATAAGGAATATTTCATTAACAAGAAACATTTTAATTAAATCAATTTTAATAATATAATTATTTTGAAAAGGAAAAAAGACCCAATGACCTCAAATCACACTTTAAACCTCAAAAATAAACTCACAAAGATATATCATGAGATGAAAAAAATTATCCATTGTATTAGAGGGCTATATAATTGTAGTTCCACCCATCACATTCATATCACATACATGAATAATTATGACACATAGATCGTAAAAAATAAGAATGAATTTCTCAAATTTTAACTCCATAATTATGGATTTCAGGTTGCATACATGTAAATACCCAATAAATATAGGATGGGTAAAACTAAAAAAACAACCATGAGTGGAAATTAATACATGTATTCACTATGCATAGGTTTGGCATGGGAAAACAAAGGATAAATATCACTGTCATAACAGGGGTACATAATGTTTCTTAGAAGGGTTAAATGGGAGTTAAAGGGCCACCTCATCACTTGTAAATCACATGGAATGTAATATATATGTGTCAAAACAAATCCTATCCTAAAATATTTTAAATCAAAGGAATGATATAATAAATGCTCTTGAATAAAGAGGAAAAGGAGAGGATCCCTTACCATGAGAGTGAGCTTCTGAGAAATTGTGAGGAGCCTTTTAATATATCTGGAGAACATTTGGAGGGATATAGAGAGGGAATGGAATATTAAATTAGTGTTACAAGAGTTTTTAGAAAAGTGTAATGGGAGGATGGATGAGTTTACAAAGAAAAAATATGAGAAATATTTATTAATTTCAAAAACAAAGATTTTTGACATTATATGATAAAGTAACCAAATCCACAGTCCTTCCAATTGGTCCTCCCATAGTTTCTAAGATATAGGATTGGTTTTTATTATTTTATAATCATACTAACCGATAACATTAAAATATTTATCTTGGTGATGCAGAAGTGAGTCATGTTTATAAAAAATTGATTTCAAAACATTAAAACATAATACAGGTATTGGAGGATTCATTAAGTAATTGTAAAATTAATAAAATAACATAAAGATAGAAGACATAAAAGAGAAATATGTATTTGTACATACAAAAATTTCATGGTAAGTATTACATAACTTTTGGGTCATTTGGATGAAATATTACATGCCGTATATTTACACCATATTTAATTATTACCCAAAAATTTGATTGTCTCAAAATATTACTAAAAAATAACTATTGGATAATTTCAATGTGACAATTTCAAAAATAATATTTATTTTATAAAAATAATTCTCTAAATATTATAATTTACACTTTTAATTAAAAATCCACATGTATTGAAAAATAATTTCTTTTTTGACAATAATAGTGTTTGGACCCTTATAAAAATCAAATTTCACAACATAAAATTTTATTATGATTTATAATTAATTAATTTTATGTAATAATAGTATTTTTTAAATAAAAGTTTTTTAAAAATTATTGTGTTAATTTAAAGGAGTGTTTTAATTGAAACTATATATTTCAAAAAAAATTA
Organism: Viscum album; assembly: GCA_963277665.1. Lineage (NCBI taxonomy): Eukaryota > Viridiplantae > Streptophyta > Magnoliopsida > Santalales > Viscaceae > Viscum > Viscum album. The sequence continues at coordinate 946,824,389 of OY728129.1, forward strand.
TGTTTCATCGTTTCAAAATATTTTTTTATCAAACTCATTATTAAAACATTTATAAATCCATAACCAAAAGTGAATATCTATATAATAATTGTGTTATTAAAAAGGTAATTTATAAATTCATACTATTAGGGCCAAGATACAAATCCTTTTACTACCCTAGATAATTATTTAATGGTAAGGTGTGCAATAGTGATATTTTCTTATAATGGTTCAGAGAACATGGATTGGGCCTTGATCTCAATGAGATTGAACATATCCTATAAAACAATTTAGCACGTGCTCTATTTAATGGAACTAGGATTCTGCTAGGAAAAAGGAAAATCCCAATGATTCTATCTTACTTATAATCCCTGATAAATGGGTTTCATAGGGTATGATCTAATGGTTGAGAACATCTATTCCATTTTCTATTTCAATTGAAATTTATCATAACCATTGATATATAATTATCATATGATCATTGTATAAATAATATAATACAAATTTTTATGATTTTTAATTTCCTTTTAAATGAAATAAAATATAGGTGGTAATGGTACAAAATAAACAATGTAGTGTATGTGTTTTCAATAACATCGTTTTTTAATATGAAATTTACTCATTTAAGAATGGAATATAATTTATAAAATAATAGGTTCTTACATTATTCCCCATTCAAAAAATTTACCCAAAATATGTTAATTTCAGACACTAAAATAGATGACGGTACTTTTGTTTTATATTCTCTTCTGGTTCACATCTCACTTCCTCAAACCTATGGTTCCACCATAACGCATTGACTAGGTGTGTTTTCTTGTTTCGTATACCTTTGTCTCTATGATATAATATATTTACTATATTTTCCCCTTATGAAATATATTTCTCTAATGTAACCACCTGTAGATTTAGTGCATGTGAGGGTTTTGGTTTGTACTTCCACAAGACGGATAAATAGAACTAATCATGTACTTGGGTATGTTAGTTGAGAGTTCTAGTTGATATGTCAACACTATGATGCGATCAATTATCTGAAAGGGAATGATGCAACTCGGAATGAGCTATGCCCTCTTCCCAAACCTAATGAGTTTCAACAATGGTTATATATAAAGGAACACTTTATCTACAACCTCAAACTACAAGTCTCATTCATGATTTTATACATAGGTTTCATAAAACTTTAGTCTGAATTCATATGTCTTATAATGGTTTGAAACTTCTCTATCATCTATTGGATAAGATTAGGTACTATAATCTTCCACTCTCATACATCATCCCAACATGTCAAAGTCTCACACCTATTCCCATACACAACCTCATAAGGTGACATTTGAATGATAGAATTAAAACTATTGTTATATGAAAACTCCAATAGGTTAAGGTACTTATCCCAACATCCTAGTAAATGTATTGAATACGATCTAAGTGTATCTACCTAGGTTGGAGTGGCCCTTTTAGACTGAATATCCATCTAAGGGTGATAAGCAGTTCTAATGCTTAGTTCTATATCCATCAATTGTTGAAGGTTTATCCCAAACCTAAAGGTAACCCCCTAATATCTATCAGATAAAATAGAGAGTGTATCTCCATTTAGTCTTATCAATTCCCTAATATATATAATGGTTAGTTTTTTAGGAGATAAATATTCATTGGTAGCAATGAAATGTGATCACATGGTATGGAGATCTACTACCACCCATTTGGAATTATCACCTTTATGTGTTATAGGGAGTAATATAATTAAATTCATGGTTATAATTTCACATTTCCATAAATATACAGGAAATTATTTCATAAAACACTTACAATTGTATAATTCTTCATTGACTTTTTGGCATACTGAGTATACAGAAACAAACTCTATAATTAACCTCTACATGTTATCCCACTATAAGTTTCGCTTGAAATATCTATACATATTAGAGCTTAATATATGAATTGAGAATGATAATCCATTCAAATAATATTGAACTAATTTATTCATTTATAGTTTTAATGGGACAAAAATCTTGTTTCTAAACCTTATAACTCCATCATCGGATATGTTTAAATCCATAATATTTTTTACCTTCCTATTTAGTAACTCATCATCTTTCTAGGCCTCCAATGACTTCTCCTGAATCGATGGTTGAGAAGTTATTTGATAAATTAAGGTTGAAGATCCTTTTTTATTTATATATATTTATTTTTCATGAACATGAATATTTGAAACCATTTAGTTCTCATCATGGAAATGTTTTTGGAAACCACTTTAATCATATCATCATCTACTTTTTTCCCCTCCCATGATGGTAATGGATTAAAAAATCATAATCATTTATCATATACAAACATATTTATTAGTAAATATTAAAATCCTTTTTTTTTGTGAATATATACTTGAGGTTTTTATTATCCATATATATATCACACTTTTTTCAATTGAGATAATGTCTCAAAATCATCAATGCAAAGATTAATGATTCAAATTCTAGATCATGAATTGGGAATTTCTTCTCATAGATATTTAAATTGTGGGAATAATAGGCTATCAATTTTTCATCATGTATGACTACACAACACATGTGATTTTTGGATACATCATTATTAATGAAAAATCATTCCCTACTGGTGGGTAATGTGAGGAGAATTGTAGTGATCAACTTATTCTTCATCTATTTAGATTGATCTTCACATTCATCAGTCTGTAAAAGAAATAAACATTTCCTTGTAAAATTATTAATTAAATTAAAATAATAACATTTTAAAATATATTATATATCTATTTTATTATATTATCATAGTTTTTATGATTTAAATGTGGTGGAATAAGAAATGAAACAAAAAAAACCTGGATATGAAAAATAAATTCTCTCTAGAAAATCTCTTTAGGATTACATCAAGATAACTCATAGGAGGGTTTAATGATAAGAAAAGGCCTTTACGGTGTAGTATTGAAATTATGGAATATATATTTGGTAGTTCATGGCTGATTTGAACTAATTTTGAAGCATGAATAAAAAAGGAGAATAGGTTCCTGTTTATAAGTGAGAGGAAGGGCACTTGTGGAATTTCTAAAAATTTTAAATTAATAGAAATTATTATTCATGTATAAAGGATCCAAACTAATATAAATCAAATATGATATTATAATTATAAAAAATAATATCAAAAAATTAAATCCATAAAGGTTTCTTTATGGGTTTTACCCTTATCTCTCTGTTTTATCGCATATTTACACTGTTTGACAATTATTGTATTGAAAATGTTTTTACTTTTTAGGAATCAAGATTGTTAATAAATAAATATAATTATATAATAAATAGAACATGGTTGATATTGTATAATATATCCTATTCACTGGTCTGAATATTGTATTTATAGTAATTTTAAATCATTTTATAAAATAATATTAATTCTAAAATATCATTAATCTATTTTGTTGAACTATTCATTTAATTTGATTTGGAGAACAACAAGAAAATTATGTAAATTTTTTATATTTTTTTTAAACATCATTAAAATAAAATATTTATCAAAATATATTTGGTAAAAATAATTAGTCAATTTATATTAAATTTAATGTTTTTAAAATCCTTTATTTTATTTTTTTGTTGAATAATTATCGTGTCAACATTTAATCAATTTTAAATACAATTATTTTATTAATAAAAAATTAAACTTAATTACCGTGATAATTAATAATTATTTTTATTTTAAATTAATAGTTAGAACCTAACACATGTTATTTAAATCCCTATCACAATATATTATAATTATTAAATTTATGGAAGTTCCATTTTTTGTCTTTATAATTTAGTTAAATATTATCAATGTAAAAATCAAAGAACTATCACAAAATTTGGAAATACATTAGATAAATTCATGGAAATTAATTAACCAAACTCAAAAAATATGTTGAAGGAATGTTTTAGTGTCAATTTTTATCCCTTTAATGTATAAATCATTTCTATACTATCTCGAACTATAAGATTCCTTCCAATGAAGATATTTATATTATGTTTAATACTAATTAACTAATAAAATTTAAAAAATACTTCATAATATAATTTTTGTTTATAAATTCATGTATATACAAATATGTTTTTAATAAAAATTAGTATTTCCCAACTTATAGTTGAGAGAAAAAGTTTTCAAAAAATTATCAAAAAATAATGATAATGTATCTTTGATATTTTTATTTAAAAAATTTTATACTATTATAAAATAATATTTCTAAAATCTCTATGAATTATTTTAAATATAAATTAAAAAATTTAATAAATATTTTTTGATCCTAACATTTCTTTATAAATAAAACGTCATTACAAAAAAATTGAGTGATTATTTAATGAAAAGTTACTAATAAATTTATATTGAGTTGGATGATTATTTATATATAAAAAATTAGTTAATCATATTCAAACAATCCAATTTAATGGATAGGTAATAAAAATCAAATTTAAATAATAATATTTAATGGTTTATTTAGTCCTATTTTTATGTGTAGTATATCCTATAAAACATAGATTTATATTTAATATTTTATGTTTTTACATTCTACCCCTCGAATAAATTTTTCCCTCAAAATTTGGACATAATATAGAAAATAAAGGGATTGATATAGGAAAATTAATTTGTTTAAATACCATATTTTAAAAATTATTAATTGAAAATACACTTGAAAATATTGAAAGGGAAGTATTAGGGTCATATATAATAACACATATTAGTGTTTCAAATAGGTGATCATTAGTGGGAAGTGAATATAAAGAAATTTTAGGAAAGAGTAGTGGCCCAATAATGATGCAGTGTGAAATAGTTCATTGATCAAGAGAAATTGAATTATCCTTATAATCATGATGACCACTAAACCATTAACAATAGATGTGTAAAAAATACTATATGTCTAATAGAAATGAGTGAAATATGATAAAATTTTAGTTTCATTATCCATTTACTAATTTTTTAAAATATAATAACTATATAGACTAATAACATAAGGAAATATGATTATTTACAAGTAAACATTCATCAATTATTTAATTTATATCAAATTCTCATCTTTTAATCTAAATAAAACATATTCATGAAAAAAATTTCATACCTAACGAAATAAAATAATCTTCTAATAGATCAAATTATTTAATCAAAGGACAAAATGTTATTCGTTCTATATTTAGATATAACTAAATTAGTTCAAACAAGGTAAGATAATTCGAAAAAATAATAAAACTTCATATGATGAAATAAAATACAAATCTATATTTCTTAAACAATATAACCCAAAGTTAAAATTAGTTAATTTGATAAAAAATAACATTAAAATCATTAAAAACATTATCGACTAATATTACAATAAACAAATTATAAGGATTTAATCACATATTATTTCAAGATAAATTTTTATCTCCAAATAACATCAATCAATATCAATGTATCATAAAAAATTTTATATGCCCTACCCATATAATATAAAGATTATTATAATCATTTATATAAACCACCTTAATCACCCTAATTCCACCGTAAAATTATACATTCTCCCAAATGATAATTTAACCTTTATTACTCTAATAAAAACCATTAACATTCTATTTACATTAATCATATGATGTTCCAAAAACAGTGAACTTCTTTTAAAATCATTTTAGTTTGTTAATAAAAAATTCACCTTTCATCACATGGTTAACTCTATTATAAAACATTTGTTCCAAAAATAAAATTAACTTTTATCTATCAAATTATTTTTAAATGGAAATGTTATAATAACCAATACATCACATAGAGAAGTTGTATATATTTCCTCCTATGTCCCTTGGGTTATGGGTTCAAGAAACATAATTTTTCTAGGTGTTCGAGATTTTCATTTTTACTAAAACTATATTAAGATTATTTTTTTAAAACAGCTAGTTTTTTATGAACATACTTAAAAATAAACCTAGTCATTAATTTTTGTATAAACCTTTATGTTTATCAATACCATTAATCACAAAAAAATCAATTATTCCTTAAATATTACTCAATGTTTAACTAATGGGTTATATATACCAAAACATAATAAAATACATCCAAAAATGTCATTAATAAAATTAAAATCGCATTATTTGAATCCTAATTAGAGATTTCAATGATATTGAACTAATGATTGACCATAAATACATAAAAAATAATGGTATCCATAACCATTAAGTTAACATCACATAAAAACATCACAATCTTCAATACTATGTAAACATTTCCTTTTATACCTACTATTAGGACCCAACCATAAATAATGTGTAATAATGTTTTTTAATTCAATAATTCATTTTATTACTTTTATTTTATTTTTTGTATAAATTTTTAAATATGCTTGAGATCACCCATTAATAATTAATATTATATCACAAAGTATACACTTATAATTAGTAATCAATTTTACTATTAAAAAGATTTCAAATATAAAAAGTTTTCTTTTCAGGAAATATCATTACAATTCCCTTATATACTTCATCTGTGTCCATACTCATCCTTAAAATCCTTTGAAATAATTTTAGTATGTGGTATAAGAAAAAACTGAATAGTAAGGGACATATTAAAATAATGAAATTAACCTATTAGTTCATGAATACTTACACAATGTTTTTTTTCTGAAAATTAATCTTTGGGCTGAAAATATACATTTTATTACATAATAAGTCAACATGTATGCCAAATTATTTTCATAAAACATTTCACAGGAAATGTTAATGTAAAATAACACTCATATAGTTTCCTTTAGAATCATGAAAATATTATCATTTTTTTAAAATGGTTATACATTTCACCCTACAAATGTATCATTTTCATTCCAAAAAACATAAGTTCCAGAGTTATCACATGGAAGAACTACATGATGAACGTGGTATCATAGTATCATAGAAACATTGGAACCTTGTAAGAGACACAAAAAATAATATAAGAATAAATAAAGTATAACTCCCAATTCATCATCACACGGTGGAAAGAGTCCCAAAGTGCATTAGGTTTACTCCATAATACCACACATAATGTCTCATGAGTTAAAAAAATTACCTAACACATTGAATTGCTATGTTGGTTCACTAATCATAAAATGTACATGATTATTTGTTCCTCAAAATAGAAATTAATCAAAATTCATAAACCAATAGATTAACCATAGAAAGAAATGTGTTGCATTATCATGCCAATTTTTCAATAAAATAAGTTTCCATGAACAAATAATTTGATAAATGAACATAATGAATATGTTACACCATCAAATTAAGGGAGAATAATACTGATATATATGTTATAGAAATATAAAAAGAATTTAGAAAAATTCCACAACATTGATGATATAGAGATAAATCGTGTGAGGGAAATTCCATAACAAAAATAAAAGGATAGTTCAAAGAGAACCCATATGCCTATAATAATAACATTTAGAAATATCAAAATATATATTACATTTGAAAAATAATAATGAAAAACTTATAAAAAAAGGAATGATAGTTTTTATTTGAAGAAAACAAGGAAGCTTATAAATAAATCCAAATATCATATAATGGATGAAGATGTGGTAAAGTCAATTGAAACTATATATGTTAAAATAAAACATTCCTTTTTTCTTTTGTAAAGAAAGAAAAAATGACCATTATAATATACATAAAAACATTTCCTTTGAATTTTTTAAGGAAATTAAAAAGAGACATAAACATTCCTCTATAATTAATTTTTTCCAATACAAATTTAATAATAAAATAATTTAAATAATTTGTAAATATAATAAGATTATTTGGAAGATAAATCTTTAAAACCTTTAAAGCAACGTTCCTAAAGTAAAGTTTCCAATATGTAAATCGATAAAACGATACTTTTATAATTTTTTCTAATGAAATTAAAATATATTAAAAATGACCATTTTCATCATTTCAGGAAAAATAAAATATTTATTATTAATTTTGAATAACATGGATGTATAATAAAAATATTTGGAAGTGGAACAACAAAATATGGTTGTTTTTCAAAGAAAGTCCCTTACCATTAGTCTAAATCACCATATAAATTTTTTATATTACTTAAAAGAAGAAATATTTAAATTATAAACTTTATTAATAATTTTTTTAAATTTTTTTATAATTTTTCTATATTTATTAACCTTATATTTTAAATTACTTAATCAATTAATTTCACATTAGAAGTTTTGATGATATTCATCTCATAGGTCTAAAATAACATCTGTAGGGTTACTACTGCCAATGATGTTATTAATTCATCATCAATAAAATAATAATCATTTAATAGTTCCCATTTTTATACATAAATTAAAATTTTAAAACTAAAAATAACATATTGTTATTAAAAAGTAACTACATTACAATTTTGGTGATGGTAGGCCATACATACGCATTAACAACATTTCCATTTTTCAACGATCGTGATGAAAATAAGGTAAGTGTTATTTTATCATTAAATAATGATAAATATATAATAAATATTATATTGTATATTTAATTACCCTTATATATATATATATATCCTATCCTTGTGATGAGGTAACGTGAAACGAATCACACTTCGTCAGGGAAGTGATAATCCACATGTTTGCACAATTGACGTTATCATCTTTCAATGAATGGAATTGTTAGAAAATATAAGATATATTTGTTTTTCATAATGATAAATATGTCACAAATATTATATATATATATATATATTAAATACATAACCATAAATATCCATGAGAGGAAAATATAGAAAATGGATTATATCAATTGGTGAGCTAATAGTCCTTTGTACACACAAATAATGGCTTTAATTCCCATTTAATGGAAGAGGAGATGAATATATGTTATAAAATTATCATAATATAATATAATTATATAGGAGATATGATTTTAATTATATCATCATGCTTTTATAATATTTTATTGAAGGTGAGAAGAAATAAAACCAAAATTGTTGATTAAGGACGATACCTTTTGTTCAAAAATCCTATTTATGTTTAAACAAAAATCCTTTATTGGGGGGTTTTAAAATAAAAATGGGATCTAGATCATTTAATAAAACTAATTAATTGATTTAGGAATTAATTCGTTGAAAAAATAAATTTTAATTGTGAATAGAATATGAGAGGAGATTCCCTTTTATAATGAAGGGAGGGGAAATTTTAAAATTTTTAAATTTATTAAATTAGTATAAATTAATTTTCATTGTAAAAATTATAAAAAATAAAATATCTCAAATATTGGATGAGTATTGGTCAAAACAAATGTCATTAAATAATATTTGTATATGTTTTGATTATTTTTTTCATATCTATTTGGTTTAACTAACATTTACCCTTTTTGAAAATTATAACGATAAGAATGTTTTTACTCTTTAAAGATAAATATAGTCATAAAGGGTTATTTTTAAAAAATGGGAATTTTTTTATATTTTAAATAATATCCTAATCAATTTGAATATGATAAGATTTTTAGTAATTTAAAATCATTTAATAAAATATTATTTATTATAAAATACCAATAATATTATTTTTGGGACTATTCATTTAATTTCAATTTGAAAACAACATAAAATTAGTGGAATTATTATTTAATACTTAAAATCATCATTAAATAACTATTAGTATCAAATTGTTTTGTCTCTAATAATTCAATAAATTTATTTTACTTTTAATAATTTTAAAATCATTTATTTTATTTTTCTATTAATTGAATTAATATTATGACAGCATTGAAAATTCATTTTAGATAATTACTTCATTAATATAATTAAAAATAAATTACAACTATAATTATTTTTTAAAAATTTTAAATTAATCTTTATAAATGAACAGAATTTATTTATCCCTATAACAAGATAACATAGTTAATAAAATTAAGAAAGTGACAATTTTATCTTTTTCTTTTAAATAAATATTATAATGTTAAAGATATAAAAAGTCTCCAAATATCTATATATTATATAATTGGATGTAAGTGGATAAAATACACACATAAAATAGGATAAATAAAATTTTTATGGTCAATTTTTAGACCTTATCATATTATTTATAACCTCAAATATGCGGTTTACCCTTACCAAGGTGATAATTTTTACTATAGTTACTATTAATAGTGAAAAATAATAAAAGGTGATATTTAACTAATATATACCTCAAAATTCAAAATATAGAATCCATTATGCAATATTTAATTCAAATTAGTAGCAAAATATTACTAAACATTATACCCGCTTAACATGATGAACAATTATTTTTTAAAAAAGATGCCAATTTAATTACAAAATGTTTTTAAAATACTCCATTTATAAAATTAATTACAATGAAAATAATTAGTTTATTTTTAATTAAAATTAACTACTTGAATTTTAAAACAAATATTTCATATAATTTTCATTGGAACTCCTTGAAAAGAAAGTACAGTTTTTAATAAAAGTAAGTATTTTCACAATTTATTGAAAAATCTATTTTTTCAGAAAAATATCAAAATTTCATCAATATATAATTTTCATGTTCTCATTTAAAAAATTACTTCCTTTTTTTGAAATAAATTTTATATAAATTAATGATATAATTTTCCAAAAAAAAGATACAAAACCCATTTTTTAATAATAGATAGGTTTTTAAGAATGAAATGGATTTACTAAATAATTTGGTTATTATTTACTAAGAAGTTATCAATAAATTTTTTTTACCTGATCCATTATATATATATTTCATTAATTAGTTATTCTAATTAAAAACAGCCAATTTAATGGCTTGGTTATAATGGTTAGATTTAAATAAATTTATTTCATTGTTCGTTTAGGTTAAGTGTTGCGTGACTTATATGCCATGAAATTTTTTTTCTTTTAAAAATCATGGGGTGTTATAGTCTCACTGGTTTACATATTGTACTATTTATAAATTAAACTATTTCTATAATAAAACATTTTCCCTCAATATTTACTATATTAAAATTCATTCATATATCAAAATCATTATCTTTGATACCACACTCTCATGGACATCCTTATACCAGAAACCCTATCGGTTTAGCATTTATGAAGGAGATGATAACCCTCAAAGTTCGCCTGCCCAATTATCCATTGTTTGGTGACTAAAAATGATCGGATAAAATAACATATTGGGTGTGATACCAACTTTATGTAATTTTAAGGAATATGAAATAAGATGAGATAACTCCATTCAACACCATTAATAAATCAATAAGAATTACCAACACATTATTTAATGTCACACAAAACTAAAAAAACAGAAAAGTCATATAATAAAAAAGGCTTGGAAATAACCATGAAATCTAGAGACTCCAAAAAACCCCAAGAGTTTGTAATACCCAACTCAATCACCAAGAATCTCATGTAGGCCTAAAAAATATTTTATATATTTACAGGGTGAGCATACAAGTTTTATGAGGAGGATCGTCCCTCGAGCAACTAGTAAAAAAGTGAAATAATCATACTAATCCCCAATGAATTAGAGATGAAACCAAATCAACCCCGAATTTTGTAAATATTTTTCACATCCCCACTATGGATTTTTGAATAGGTAATACATACAAGTACATATATCCATATCAATTCATGTATATAAATAATGGCTCCCCACTACCACTTCCCTATTAATGTGTCACTCTCATTCCCCAATGGATAACATCTAATGCCCCTACCTCACATATATGATCATTTTCTAACATGTGTAATCATATCAATACCTAATTCTTGTACAACATACCAACATATCAACTTACATTCGTAACCAAGTAGTAGTTCAGAAGCCATTACAACCAGTGTATCATACAATATACCTTAATTGATCACAACCTATGAATATCCACCCACAGGAGTGTTGTTCCACCAAAATCTAGTACAAGTATGTTCCATAACCTCAATATATTATATATTTCATAAGAATATTTCGTAAACCTGTGATCTATGAAATCCCATGTGAAACAATACCCTATAACATAAGCCATCAGAACCCGAATATGACAACACATAACACTATAGTCGAAGAGAGAGGGGGGGAGGGAGTGGCAACTATCTATTTCATAAGTACAGTGGATGTTAGATAAAATACACCTACAATATTTGGGTGTCTAATTACTTGGTAAGTGAAGCATATAAAATTATAAAATATTGAGACATATCACGCACAACCACTCTAATGAAAAATACAGATCCATAGACTAAACTATCGGCATCAACTGTCAAGACACCCAACATCCACTACTATAATATAGATATAAAATATGATCAAAATAATCAAGATTAATTATTGAAAAACACAATTATGTAGTTATAAATTATAGTTATTTTTTTTAATATTATGGTAATTACCCATCAATTAATTAAACCACGACAAACTCTAGTGTAACCATTTCATTACATCTCAATCCAATAAGATATTATAATTCATTGAATTTCCATATTAAATATCCATGACCTTAATGTAAAAAACAAAATATTAAATGGTTTCCATTAATATATAAATAATCATTTATTAGTACATTCATTAATAAAACACAAAAACATTAGTTCATTTATTTAACCAAAGCATTTATATGGATGGATTTGTAAATAATATATCAAGGAATGACCTTAAGGTAGTATTACATAGAATATGTTTCTTGAAATAAATTTCATATATAATGGGATGTTATGGTTCAGTTCTTGTGGATATGTAGTGTATATATTGGTGGACTTTTGTATTTAGAAAAGTTCATAATTGAGGGACAGAAAAAAATATGGTCAACCACCAATATGCTTACTAGAGTAAGAAACATACAAAGTGGTAGAAAGATAAACTTCCAGCAGACCAATGAGGTGGTTAGGTGCTTGTGATAACCCACATAACTCAACTATGGTGTGTGCGAAGGAGAATAGTATGCGAATGAATTTTCATAGGCTAGATGAGGATGGTTTGAAACACTATAAGTTAAGGTACAATGATTGTAGGGAACTATCATGCCCAATCAGATTACAGTGAGACAGAAAATGGATGAAACGTATTATTAATGATTTAAATATAGACCTATATTTATATTTTGGATGGTTAAATTACATGGTATAATTTATAATTAAATTCTATGATCCTAAATTACTCAATGAAATCGTTTTCCACTTTTTTCAACCTTCAACCCGTTCTATGTGCATGATTTTGAATCCATCGCCCTCCTATAACCTAAAATAATCAATTAAATTGTCCCTAAAACAAAGCTTTTTGAATCATCAAGGTCCCTACATGTATAAGGTTGGATAAAATCAATAGGCAGACACAATTAAATTCACATAGCTTAATTATTATGTAGATACACTATAAGGTTAAAGGTCAATCCAGTGGTCAATACATTAGGTTCGATATAGTATCCATAACCCTTAGGTCAATCTAATGGCTGAAAGACCTACAAAAAGATTATTTACATGCTAATTTCTTGAACTAATTTAATATTGATGCATGCACGAGCATTAATTTACATGCCATGCACTCAATATTAATTACCAAGACATGATTATATTTTGAATGTGAGTGGTTTTTGGGAGATTTTTAGAACTATATTGATTGAATTTATATGTTTTATTAGAAAATGAAAATAATTGTTCAGGCCAAGAATCATAGATTTCTATTAAAGTGGTATTATCAGATTTCCATATTTTAAAATATGGTAATTTTTATTCAAAAGAATAGGAAAATATTTATACAATATCATAGTGATAATTTTTTAACAAGAATACATATTTTTTGAATATGAACATATTTCCATTCACTTAAAGATATAAATTCCATATTTTATAGTTGTTTCTATAAATAATATTATAGAAAGATACTCGATCAAAATAATTAAGGGTTTATATACTTTGAAAAATATAAATATTTACCTTAATCATTTTGATGACTCTATATATAGAGTATGAGATGAATGAGAGTGAGAGGTGATACATAGAATCCCTAAAAAATAGGATACATGGCCTTATTATGATATTTGTAACAAGTGTAGATGATAAGGGGATAGACAAATGTTATTTTATGTAAGATTATGTGAATCCTTATCTCATATTTACTTCATTTTGGAAGAATAAATAAGGGAAAGTGGGTGGGGGCGCTACTACAGAATATCACGAATTAGAAGATATACCCACGTTATATTGAAATATAAATAGGGAAGGGAGGATATGAGTGTCATATTTCTATACCTAAAATTTAGTAAGAAAATAAATAGAGGCAAATATTGTATATGGAGTTGTAGTTTTGAATAATAGGATAAAGTTTGTAGTGCACATAATGAATACAATACAAAAGAATTAAGAAAAGTAACACATGATATCCATGTTTTATTAGATCCAAAGGATTTGGATCTTGTTATGGTATTTCCATTGGTTATATCAAATATTAATAGATTAATAATGACTCGGGATAAGAAAGGAAATGGTTACCCCTATTACATCTAGCAAAATATAGAGTATATCAAGTGATAACTCCATGACATTGAGCGAAGAAAAATATTCAACACTCACATATATGGGGATTAAATCAACTGTTTTGATGTAGAAAACGATAAAAAATATTAACGATTGATAATCATCACTAAAATATTAGAGCTACAATACTTTTATAATAATATTAATATCATGAAGATACCCTCATGTCTATAAATTTAATTTGTCCTTTATAGAATATGTGAATTTAGTGGATAATAAAGAGTATCCCTAGATTGGTAGTGTGCATTTCCAAATCATTTCAATATTTATGTGATTATTGTTACTTTTTTTATAACTAATGGATCATTGGTTTTTACTACATATACTAACTTATTTGAGTGAACTAAGTAAAATCATAGTGTTTTTTCATGTCTTGCTTTTTTCATATGTGCACGGTGTATGATGTGAGAATTTTCAAGGAAATATTGGTTAAAAAGAGTTCCTTCTAACATGGGAATAATATAACAAAATAAAAAGATAAATATGTTGATATGAAAGTATAAAATTTATTGATACATTGATTCACTCATCCCTATAGTGCGGTTTATATCCAGAAAGGTGGTATTTGGGGAAAAAATTCTATTTTTCCTTAGAAATATTTCCAACTTGGTTTTTGAATCTCTTGAAGATTTTTTAGGATATGGACTAAACATTATAGTATCCATTTAATTGTTTATAAAAATCAAATCGGTAAATAGAATAAAGTTTTTTCATGATTTGAAATACATGATTTTATTCCATAAAATGTATTAATTTCGAGAATCTTATGGAAATTTAATTAAAAAGGGTTGATGGGGAATGTCAATGAATCTACCAAAATTATTCATCAACTAAACATTCCATAAAAAATCTATAAAGGAATCAATTTTTAGAAAGATTTCTTATTTAATTTTCATTAAAGACATGTGGGTAAATGTTTATGGAATGTGTGACAAAACAACTATGATGAGAAATAAAACTCTAGTTTTTCTAAATAATGTTCATAAATTATAGAATGATGTAGTGGAGCATAATTTTGAATGAGAATGTAATTTTACTAATATTCATAAGAAGAAGTTTAATAAGAAGGATGCAAGATCTCAATTGATCAGAATAAGGTAGGAACACAGATTCATTATTTTCACATGAACATAATTCTTTTGAATTTTCTCCTTATAAATCCAAGAATTCATATTTTGTGTCTCAGGGATATGGTCACGTTTAAGAATCCACAGCATGTGGTATTGCTAAAATTATTTGGTTAATTAAAAAAATTATATTAAAGTCTAGGAAAATGAAGTGAATGTTGTTAAGTCTAATTAAAATGAAACCATCTCAAATATGAGAATATAGGTGAAAAAAATAGATTTATTGAAACCCTTTTTCATGAAATAAAATAACTCATGGAAATAGAAAAGGTCTACGAGATATTAATGACTACCCTTAAAGGTAATCATATGGATATGATGAATATAGTTCTTAATGAAAATAACTCTCACCATGAGATTATAGAAAAATAATTAATGGTTACAGATATGAATATTAAAGATACTGATGAAGTGAAATATACTATGATGGAAGATGCCATTATAGAAGAGCTGAATGTGATAGATTTAACTTATAGTGACTAGATTATACATTTGGTTTCATGTAGTGGTGTGTTTAGAGAAGATGACCTGGTTTTATTAAATGAAATAAGATATTATAGAAATATTTATATTAGAAATATATAAAAAATAAGAGTGTTAGTATGAAAGATATAAGACTCAGTGGTAAAATATTGCTAGCAATTTTTACACCTCAACCGGATAAATCTCTTCAAGTAATATTCATAATGAATAATTACAATACTATAATAACTTATACATGTTTCAAGAGGTTATTGGATGAAAATAATTAAGTATATCAAAATAAAATTCTCTACTTCATTAATGGAGGAACACCTAATATTAATGAAGTGAAATAAAGTTCACAAAAATCCAGAATTAGTGTGTTATATTCAGAAAACAATTAAAAATAATGTTTAGAGAAATAAGGAGGGGGAAGAGTTTGATTTTAGAGCTAATAAAGTAAATTATCTTATCAATAAGATGTTTTATATAGTTTTAAAGAACAGTTTTTAAAGAAAGAAAATTCTAAAGTAAACTTTTTTATAAATAATCAATGAATTTTCTTCATCATATTAAAACATACGACTATAAACAATGAATGGGAGATCCAGGGTAGTCCTTACATTGAGAAAAAATTGTAAAATATTGAACATTTTAAGAATATGAAAAATAATACCGTTTTAATAGGATATTTCCCACAATATAGGCTTTTCCAAATGAACCTCATCAAAGGAATCTTGGAATAATTTTTGAATAACAATCTTAACCACTAATGGTCATCAACCATCTTCATTTTGAATAAGTATTATTCACACACATCCCCTTGTTTTTAAATATTAATACTATTGAATGATGTTTTTTAGGGGATATACAATCCTAAAGGGATGTTTAAGACATGTATTTTAAAATGAAGAATCCAAGTTCAATTTGATCCCTTGTACTGAAATAAAGAAATACATAGTCCATGTAATTTTAAAAGAGAATATATATTTTGAAAATTCATGATAAAGAAGAAAATATAATATGTTTCAAATTGGAACATATTATATAGAATAAGTAATCAATTATCTTTTAAAAAGGGTTATGAAATCAATTTATTCATGCTAAAAACTAAATTTCTATAAATATAAATATTTTTTGGGAGATCTAGTTGTTGAAACCATGTTTCAGTCACCCAATGGAGTTTCCTCAGTTTTCGAAGTTTTAAAAGCTATAAAATACCTTAGAAGTTGATGGTAGTCCATATATATGGATATGGATAGCCTTTTTTTAGAGAAAAAATATTCAAGGATGAAATATATTATTGTTTTATAATTTAACATAGGGATAATAATTGAATGTGATTAAATATTTTTAAAATATTTTAAGATGAAATAACTCTATAAAATTTGAATCAACTTGTATTGGAGTATGAATAAGATCATCTCATCAATTGTTATCTACTAGTTCACCCAATTTGGGGGATATGGGTTCATGTAATTAATGTCTTCTTAATTGCACTTGAAATATGGGTGATGATATTTAATTTTATAGACTATGGAATCATATAGTATCACTTATTTGTTTTTGAAAAATGACATTCATTACTACTATAATGTGTCATGTTCTATAACGATGTTTTTTAAAGTCATTTGTTGTTAGTGTAAATTTGGTATGAATTAACATTATTGGAATTGACTATTATTTCCTACACTCATATGAAAATTTTTAACACTAGATGATTTATTGAATAAAATTTTCTACATGGTGAGTCAATGGTTAAATATTGAATGATAAGGTGAAACTATTATATGGAAATAAATTTTTTGTTGAAGACCTGACACAAAATTGAATATATCCTATGAATTTTTTATTCTACATTGTATTTGATGGAATGTATTCAGAGGGACAATATTTTCACAGTTGAAATTATTGAAACTTTGAGAAGAAGTTCATTTGATATAAGAAAATATTTTATAAGAAATATGTTATAAATGTGGACTAAAAGGATGCTGTATAAATTCCCACATGAAGGAGGAAGATGAACCCTTTCAATTTTATTAAATAATAGGGAGACATGGGAGAGATGGGTTTGAAATTTATTAGATATTATCAAAAAACCCATTGGGGGAGAATATTTCACCCATGTTTTTATTTTATTTTATTTATTTATATTATCTTATTGAATGGAATTTAACAATTACTATATAGAATGTGTTTCTTGAAATAAAATTTTATGTATATGGGGCGGTGTGGGTTCATTCTTTCCTTGATATGTACTGTATATATATTGGATTATTAATAGTTTTAGATGTTTGTTTATTATGGTGCATAGAAAAAACATATCCCCCCACCAACAAGATATCCAGATCAATAAACTCATTAAGAGGCACCAATATGAATAACCATACCACTAAAAAGGTGAGGTGGTGCATGTGAGGAACAATTTGGCTTGAAATAAAATTCATGTGAAGGGGAAGACTACAAACATTTTACTGTATACATTTTTTATTGATGGTTTATTACACTACAAGGCTAGAAATGATGACCATAAGGTACCACTGAGCCCAATTATATTTTAATGAATCTATAAAGTGATATGTATTATTATTGATAATTGGAATCTTAACCACCTTTATAGTATGTTATGGTGAAATAGAATGGTACTATTCATATTTAAAAGATGATCTAGAAAATTATAAAAGGACATTATTTTATACTCATCTTCAACCTCTTGTCCATTCTATATGCATGAGTTTGACTCTAACAACATTTTTTGTACTTGAAATAATTGAATACCACATTCCCATGTGATAAAGATATAAATCATAAAATTTTACTACATGCATACTGTTTTATAATGAGATATATTAAGACACCATTCCATTGTACATAGAATGTTAATTAGGTAGATACAATGTATGAGTGATGTTCAATCTTTTAGACATAAAATCACAGTGAATCAAGCTGCCAAAATCACACAATTGATCTAGTGGATGGAAGAAATATATAAATATAATGTTTATGATATGATAATAATAAAGTTTCATCTAGTTTTGTTCATGAGATTCATGTGACGTAAGATGCACTCGATATTATTAAACCAGAAGAACACTAATATTGAATGTTTTTTGATTTGTAAATGGATTAATGAAGATTATCCATGATATTTAAAATAGGTATAATAATATTCATATATTATTTAATGATAAGAATCATAGATCACTATTTATGATGTATAATCATGCTTCTATATTTTCAAATACAAAAATGTTTCTGTAAGGTAATATTATATGACTTATTAAGTATTGGAGCGATATTTTTCTCATGAATTCATTTTGTTAATATGAAAATATTTCCACTAATGTGGGGATATAAATATATATTTTATATAGGTTTTACATAAATAAAATTCTGTAATTATATGTGAACATGTTATGTAAAGATTACCATATTTTTAAATATTAATAGATTTATCTCAAATAATTTTAAAATTATATAATTATAGAAGAAGTTATTAAAGAGAAATAATTGATACATTAAATACCAAAAAATAAGATAGAGTGAATCATCATGATATCTTTATATATATATAAGTTGATAAGGTGTTTATTCTATATTAATTTAAGGAAGAGTATGTGAAACCTACTCACATATTTAGATTTATATGGAAGAATAAATAAAGTAAATATATAGCTAATTTTTTACTGAATATCCTTAAAATAAAGGGAGATCCATGATATATCAAAATATCTTTAAATAAAGAAGGATAATAGTTTTATGTTGTCATATATGACTTTTAATAGAAAACTAAACATAGGATAAAGAATTCATGGGGAGATTTGGTAAAGAATAACTAGAAGTAGAGGGGAGTGGACATAATGATTCTAATCTTGAAGAAGTAATGAAGGAGAGATAGGGGATCCTTAATTCATTTCATCATAAGTATTTATTTATTGTGAGTGGTGTTGTAGTGGTTACATCTAATAGACATATAAGAAAAAAGACACAAGAGAGGAAGGTAGATGTATTTTCCAGTTATATATAGATAAAGAGGTTGTATATTGAGTTATAACTCAATGTATTTTAATTATCAACATCTGGGAGAAGTGATGTTGTGTTTCGAGTGAATAGATAGATTTAAACCTCATATACGGTGGATGAACTCATCTGGTATAAATTTAAAAAATTATAATCACATTAAATATCATTAATGATCCATCCAAAATTAGATATGCAAGAGTTTGATCATACTATGAAGATCATGAATATAACCACATGTCTATAAGCATAATTTTACACCATACAAGTTGTGAGAAGAGTGGAGAAGAGGGAGTGGCCTAGGTTTTGAAGTATGTGTTTTACTTAGAGAATTCATGGTTTCCCATGTTGAGGATACAAATTTTATGATGCCTATAATGACTGAGTTATGTTTTGATTACATTCCCTTACACTAATAATACAAATATATTTCATTTTTGAGGGTTGATTACTTGGGTTAAAATATGGCTATACAATCACCTACTCTCGATCTACGATGTTCATATCATGGAAACATACATTGGATTTCAAATCCTTAAATAAGTAAAAAACTTCATTCCCAAGGAAAGTGACCAATTTTCGTTTCAGAACCAATGATTCTTAGGAACTCACATTTCTCCAAAGGATTCTTGTTTAGGCTCATCTCACCATTTTTGGGGGAAGAATTACCTATTTCATAAATCTATTACAGATTTAAGACATGTTCCTGGATTTATTTATATTCCCAAAATAGAACCAGTCACCCTAACAAAATGATTAGGTGTCACATGATTTTATGTGTAGGGGGTTTTATTAATGAAGGCATTTGCACGTATATATGGTTATTCACCCATTTCCCATTATTTCCCGGAAATATATATCTACCTATATATGGAATCAATATAACCAATAAATGTGGAGTTTAATTCTATCTAGGGAGATGATTGACATTTATAAAATGTGGTTTAATCATTTTGAGGCGTCCTATGTAGCCTATTTAAGATGGGAATTAGAACCCACATAGTTCATTTATAATGTACCGTTTAATGTCATATAGAAACCACATATATAAAGGATTTTGGGAACCAGGTATTGAGCTTGAACCTTATTAAATTCTTCTATGTGTTCTATTTCTAATAGAAATTATAGTCATTATAGTTAGATATGTTCTCATTCTACTGATGGGTGGTTCAAGATAATTAATGCTTGTGAGGGATATTTCTGCATGGTTTACCAATATAGTGATTCTATAAGGACTTAACCCAAGGTGTATTCCCTTGTATGAGGGAGTGGTAGTAATATAATTCCACTAAATAGGGATTAAAAATTGAGGGTTCTCTAGTTGGGATTGTTTATGATGTGATTAATATGATAATTTCAAATCCCTAGTCCCACATGATCCATGCTCGATTTGATACAAAAAGGGATAAAAGTGTTTAATCTCACTACATATGAATACAACACTTATGAACTAGGATATCCCTAATGCGATGTTTGATATGAATATTGGGTACTAAAAAGGGATCTTATGTATCCTATTTATGTCATGAATTAGAGTCCTCACTGTTCAGTAGAAATTCTCAATCTGTATATGGATATGAAATAATGGTGTACTCGTGGGGGAGTTTAGATACCATTGGTTAGAGTGTCGGTGTCATGGAAGGACTATCACTGAGATTGATTCCTATTGGATCTCAAGAAATAATAAGATTTACTACATATAATATTCAAATAGAAATTAGATTTCTCAATGTTAATTTAGGTTTACACAATAATATCTCCACCAAACAAGGTTATCATGTCCTGGGGTGTCTATCTAATAGGTCCTGATTGTCTACATAACATGACTAGGATGCCTGTATAAAATGTTTGAGGACATATGGACTTGTCCGGGATGCGTAGAAGACATTTAAAAAGATAATATCATGATCCATTTAAATTCTCAAGACGACATCACATGATCTGTGTGGCATGTCTGGAGGATATAAAAAGGATTGTGTGACACATCAAAGGAAATCCTTATGTCTTGGGTGACATGTTGAATGGACTACATAGGACATGGGTTTCATATCTAAAGGACTAAAAAAGACTTGGGTGTCATTTATAAAGGATTAGTATGGAGATATGTCAAAAAGGCCTCTGTAAGACTTGGGTAAAATGTCCTAATGCTACTGTATTTCTTGGAAAACATATCTAGATGACTTCACATGACTTGGGTGATATGTCCCAATGATGCTACATGACCTGAGAGAATTTTTTAAAGGACATTGAAAGATGTGGGAAACATGTACTTGTTTTATAACATGATTTGGATTGGTCATACGAAGCACATGAAGAGTACCATATCCATCTTGTAATAAGTATCCTCTCTTTTTTCAGTCCTTTTTTCATACGTACATCTTGTTTCATTAAATGTTATCATTTTTAGGTTTCATGTAATATATTTGAAATGTGAAAACACCACCATATTACATGGATGTCCCACCATAAGTCCTTTTCATGATCTATAGGGTTATCATGAGAAGAATATATTAAATATTTATTTACCTTACGACATTCCCTAGATATTACATGTTGGAATTCTCCTTTTGTGATATGGATTTCTTCTTTGAGAAGTCTGCTCATGAAATCCTATTTAGTGGTCCTCTTTTTTTATCCTCGTAGAGGGAGGGGTAGGATTATGTATTCTTAACTATCCTAGTTATACACCCCTTTCATGGAACGTATATAACAACAACAAGAACACTCCTTCATCGCTATCTTTATTAGACCTTATCATATCAAATGGATTTCATATGAACTCATTGAATTGTGAAATTTTCTTTGTACCATTTATCTTTCATGTCTGATAGCCTCCATGAGATCATGGAGCCCATGAAAGGTCATTCTTTTAATTTCACAATAATTTTTTTATTTCATTTACGTGACTAAGACGGTTTTTCTAAGGCCTTTTGTGATATCAAGCTATATTTTCAAGTGGATACCTTGAGAATGAGATGGATTTTAAATGGTACTTTACATGATAAATTGTGATCTAAAAAGACACATAACCCCTTTCACATGAATATCATTATATCCTACAGGCATGAGAGGCTTTCACATTTCTCCATTTTTTCATTCATTTATATATAAGGCTCACATCCTCTACTCATTTATTTTATGTCATCACATCACATGAGTAATAGGGATCTATCAACAATTTAAGAGTGTTGTAAAGAACAATCAATCCATTTGTATGTGATGTATCTCATGATAATTGATGGATATCATGTTGAAATGCAAGAATTTTCATAGAAAATTCCTCTGTCAGTCTATAGAGATGAAGGGGAATCACTTGATTGAATTGACAAGTCTTGGTTCCATAGAATGATAAATGTTAAATTCCAACATGCTCCCATGTGATAAAAAATTACATATCTCTAGAGGGTTAATGTGGTATTGAAAATAACACAAGAACACCATATAAAGATCAACATAACAATCCATCTCAGGTAGCTTATTCGTTTTATTTATTTTATTTTATATTAGTTATTGGGTGTTTATCTTTCATATAGTGATTGAAAAGCTTCATGATCGAAGAAATTTTCTGGAAATATTTGCATGACCATCAACACATGTTCATAAAACTTCACAATAATAAGATGGTTCATCAAAAGTATTTCATATAATCTTAACAAGATCGAGAAAAATACATGATCCATTATCGTGTCCTTCTAGGTTAATGTGATTGTGTGTACCTTTTGGAGGTTATCTGATCCATGTGATTTAGCTAACCAAACTTCATTATAAAACATCATTTTCTAGGAGAAAATAACACCCATGATTTGGTAATTTCTTGCATTTTTGACTTACCGATGCTCACTTAAGGGGTTCAAAAAAATTCTCCACACCCTCAAGAGTGATTTCCAAAGGGAAAATGACTCAGTTATATGGAATTTAATTGTTCTCTAGAGTCCTCGGGTCTTCCAAAATTTGTTGTCCCGGGAGACGTTCAATCTTCCAGGTGACCATTGGTATTCTAAAAACATATTGTTAATAGGGGAGATATGGGTGAATTATTTATCCAATGGCATCATACAATATATCTCTAATTATTTCTCCCATCACGTGACTTCTTCAAAGGACACACTATTAGATTTTTTTTGTAAGACTCATCCTCAAGAACAAATCAACAAAAATGAGTACACGACTTTGTCATGGTAATATTTCATGATATTAATTCTTGTCTTTGTGACAAATGACAATATTTTCTATATACATGATCATATTAATGAAAAAATAAATCATTATAATTTCTTTATACTTGACCTCAGAATCTGACCAAATTGTTGTCTAGTAGGATTCACAGGATCCACTAGCTCAGTCGTGTGATTACATGGACAACATATGGTTTACATGAACATATCAGGGTCACATAATCTCAAATAAAATAATAGATCATTCATTTGTGAGGTACTCTATGGTTTATTATATTTGTAATATCTTTTTGGTTTTTGCAAGTAAACAGACATGTATCGGGCCATGGGATCACAAATCCAATCACGGTTCATGTGATTCGCATGAGTTATGATAGGGTCATGCACCTATTTTTGAAATAGATATTATATTTTTTAATATATGATCCTTTTTTGGTATTTATATATTCCATTTACCATACATCTTCCACTACAACCACCCCTAGGTCAATGACTATAATAAATTTGAATGTCGATCCTTGGTATCATGTGTGCTTTAATAGTGATGAATTGAAGAGGAATCTACCATCTAAATATTAAACCTATCGCTTTTTATGATTTATTGATTTGAATTGATTCAGTTTTCTGAATTAAACTATCATTCCCTCACCTGATTATAGTATTTCATCTCACTGTTTTTCATATTCTCTTGATTATGTTCAAAATAAATTTTTCTAAGATAGACAATTTTTCATGGTTATGTTACAAGGGTTGAAATATATTTTTTTGAGCCCCCCCATTAGTTTATAGATGACTGATATTTTTCCCACCATCCAATTGCTAAAATTTATTAGAGTATAGTCATATCCTGCTTGAGCTATCATAGAAGTGGTCAGTGATTAAATTGAGACCTATGTCGTAGTTGTAATTTTTTAGATAAATGGGCATGCCCATTTGGGGTTAGAAAGAGCTTCTACGAATTCTCCAATCAACTACAAAAAATTCTAATTTGTGAGGAATCACGGATTTCTCATATTTTCACTATAATCAGTCATAACATATTAAAGATCTTATTAGGTATTGGTTCCATGGAATTAATTCCTTTTATATGTCCCATAATGAAGTAGGGATCAACCTCTCGTACATTTACTTGCTAGTGATGGTATCTCAACTAGAAAATGGGTGGCCTCTTAACATTTCTTTACTAACGATCACTCACCTCTATCATCATATGTGGAATATCCCAAAGGAATGATACATTAATGGATTGGCGGCCACTTGTTGTTCATATTTAGCTAGATAGAAAATCATTAACACTACCAGAAAAAAATAGCATAACTAGGATCTTAGATTCCACATTCCATCATAGGTAGTTGAAAATATCCAAGGTTTAGGTAATGCTGTTAGGCACTAATGAGGTCGTTGAAATGATAATACAGCCTAATTTCTTAAACATCATTCCATATCCCTCACCAACTGATATAATTTTTGTTAATGGAAGAGTCTCTTTTTGTGTAATTTCAACAAACATCTCTCTTCATGATGTGTTTATTACTACCAGTATAGATTATTTGATCATTTGTGAGCCATAAACCCATTATCGTTTTTCTCACCTATTTAGTTTCATCCAAAAAGTTATTCCTCTCCCTATAGCTATCATATGGAGAGGCTGACATCATAGGATTATCCCCAAATTTTGGATTGTATTGGTGCATATAAAAACTAATGTGGATATTATTATTTTTCATATTGGCATTCTTATCTATTTATATTATGATTATCCCCAAGTATGGGGGGAAGCCTACTCAGGTGGTGTTTTGAATATATTGGTCTGTCAGGTAGACAAACCGCATTCTTGTCTGAACCCATTACATAAAGAAGAAATGGATCTTATTCAAGACTTAGGTGATCCTTCTAGTAATCATCCTCGTTATAGTTATGAATATCCCATTAGTGGTTCAAAATTTCTTGTGTAGGATAGTCCTTCAATACCACTGTTGGATAATGCATCACTTGAAACAAGGGAACATAAACATTCATCACTTTCATCGTTTTCATCTCAGTTAACCATTTCCCCCTTCTGATTTAGCCACCCCTAAATGTTTATATGATGGATCATGACAAGAATAATATGGAAGAAAATTCATACCTTGATCATTGATACTACCTTAAATATGATTCACGACCAAGCACACTGCCTTCTCTTACTCTTTCTCAGATTGGGGGGGGGGGGGTGTTGTCTTTGACTATTAGATATTATATGATATCTTTCTACAAATCATATAGACCCACCGACAACTAGTTGACCATTATAAGGTCATATATGATTTTGATTATGATGGTTATCTGGCCCAATCAATAATGGTAACATCAGAGGTGCTGGAAAAATGACATTGGATAAAATATTAGTTACATGCCCATATGGATGACTCGACCTTGCATACAAGAAAATAGAAAGAAATATTCACTCTATTAAAGACTGATCTATCGACATTATAATCATTATTATACACTACTCATGAATTATTTAGGGAGATATATTATTTTTTTGAGACTCTTCGTCCTTGGGTGCTAAAGAAGAAGTTGAACCGACGACACTTCTACACTCAATCGTCAGTTATTTTGAGAATTCTGCTGATTTAGAAAATTCATCTGATCTAATATTTTTATTGTATTATCACAAAAGATATTGTTTTTATAAAATACATAGAGAGACTTTGATATGTGTATATTCCTCATTTTTCACTCAATTAATGAAGAAATATTCCAAGCGTTACATGTTTTTCTCTACATTCATTCACTCATGAATTTTATTGTATTTGATTTATCAAATGTTGTATGGATCATAATAGATACCCATACATTCTATAATACAATTTAAAACTAAACTCATGGATTTGAATACTTAAATAAATAATCATTTTTTAACAATTTCTCCTAAATTCCCAACGACATGAGATTCCTCATTTATGTACCAACTCGAGTTGTCATGAGATCACCAAATTTAAAATTGATAAATTGGGGAAAATATATGTTATAGAGGGATAATGTTCTATTTTATCCAAATTCAATATTCTTATCTAGAATGGACGGATTTGTTTCTATGGAAAAGTAATGATCTATATAAAAATATTATATTTTTATTTATTATTCCCTAATTTTTTCCTCAGCTTCAAATAGGGGAATGATTAGTATGTATGATATTGGATTTTTATCTGACTTCGATCTTATTGGTTTTCAACCAAAGATGTTTTATGCATTTTCCATTGTATGAGTGCTCAATATCGTCCGGAGCACAAAATTTGCATGTCCAGTGATCAGAGAAACTACTTATTCCTAGGACTCAATTATTAGGGTTTCAACCTAAAATGATTTGTGCCCCTTTCAATCAGCTTTTTTTATGGTCTTGAGTAATAGACCATTTATGTTTTATATTTTATGGTATTCTATATTGTATCGTAATTTTTTAGTTATATACCATCCATGAAGTGAAATTATCCATGCTTTTTAATTTCACATAGTAATGATAACATCTGTACTGTTTAATGTCATTGTATAAGGACATAAAAAATACTATGAAGTATAAATTATTGCTAGTAATACATGATTGATTAATTTAGAATGGAGAAGAAATTTCGGGGATGACCAAAAGAACCCTATGATGCTGAGGTGAACGACAATGTTTCTATGGATCTTGAGGATTTGACTTCCTTTGTTGTAAGAAGAAGATACCTTAGTTGGTAGTTTAAATCCCTTATGGGTTACTATTAGGGTCAAACAGATGCGTCCCCACTCATTTACAAGGTTCGTGAAATATTATGGTTTTGGTATTGGTGGGTGTTAAATTATCTAAGATGTGACATCTCCTTGGATAGTTGGAATATGGGTTGAGTAAGTCATATCCCAAATGTTTGAATCACTGAATATGGAATGGTGAAGACAATCTTGGGATTACCCAAAACAACATAAGGTATTTGGTTCTTCAATGACATTATTGGGGTCTATGAGGATTGGAGTTAATTTACTATAAGGAGGAGATGCTTCTAGTTGGTATATCATAATTCTTTATGCTCGAGCCCATGGGGATTATATGCATTAAATGTAAAGGGAATCCCCAATCTTTTCCTAGGTCCATGAAGGATTTATGATGACTCAAATATCTATATGATGAATTTCTATGTGTATTGAGTGTTATCTAAGTAAAGGTTCTAGAAATATAGAACTAGTAATCTTTTTGTTGGGAGACACGAGACCTACACCAAGTGGTTTTTTGTCACATGGTGGTCTGTAAAAAGTTTCATGAATGGAGTTTCACATTAATTATTTGATAATGGGTACATTACATGGTGATATAACATTGAGTATGTAGATTCTACCTATATATTTAAATTTTGGGGACTATATTTCATGTACGATGAATTTTTGAGTCAAATCGAGGTGGGAACCAGTGGGTAAATGTGAACCATAGGTAATAGAAGGAGACTATAATGTTTCTCATGGAAAAAGAAATAACTCATGGATTTTAGGGGGCCTTCATGGGATCCAATGGTACATTTGGAAGAACCATCCCTTTTTACTTGTTTTTTTATAGAGGATACAAGAGCTAAGAATCCGAATGTCTATGGGGTTCCCTAAGGACACTAAACTAAATAATTTGTAGTTTCATCTTAGAATTTTAAAGAACAAAGGAGTTTTAGGAGAGTAATAATATTCAATAAGAGTTTGTGCTTCCTAAAAGTTGTTTCTTTACATAATAAACACAATGTTGTAGATATGAGATGTAACAAATCATTACAATAACCTTTTTTAGGTATAGGGGTCCAGTTAAAATGAATTATATTTTATTATGGCCATAAAATAGACCTAATGTGATTTATTACTTATATATTTATAATACAACTGGTTCCTAAACATTATTGGTGATAAGATTAGCGATTAGAGACTTTATATTTTCATATTCTACCTTTTTTAGGTTTTCAACCTAAATTTTTTATGCCTCTTTCACTAGTAGTTTAGGGTCTTACAATTTGGACCATTAATGGATAATGATTATGGTTATAAAAATTTGACCAATGTTCATAATGTTTATGGTTATGACTCCCATGGACCTTATATGAGGGAAATGTTACAATATAGCCTAATTAGGACACTAAGGTCCTAGAGTAATCAAATATCATTTTTAGAGGGAGTTGAAAATGTTCTAAATCATGGATTGAAGGTATTTGGAAACATGTAATAATATGGTACAACCATGATAAGAATTAATAGGACCACCCAAAAGTGCATATTTTGTCTTTTGGGGTCGGAGGATTACAAATATTGGAATTCCCATCCTACATTGGTGAAAGGTCTCTAGTTTGTAGGATTGAGCCATTATGCATCCCTATCATGGTCAAAGAGAGATACCACTTTTCCATTATATGGGCCATGGAATATTGTCATCAACTCAAGGAGCTCAAGACATGAAGATTGATTTTTGGTTTGAGGGAAAAAAGGACAATAGAGGAACCTCATTCTCTGGTTAATCTGGCTAACTATCCTATGGTCCATTGATAAATAATAGTTTTGGGTGATGGAATGCACATTTTAGCATCATGTAGTGGGGTCATATTTATCATGAAATATAATGTCTTGTGATAAGGATTTTTTCCATGAATCTTAAAAAAACGATATTATTTAATCCAGGAAATCTCGTGGGTTAGTGGTAGGTGATACACCCTTATCTCCTTTCGGTTGTGGGTTCAAGACTTGCGGCCTTGCTGGATGCGATGGGTTGCCGCTCGACCTCTGGGTTGTCCTTTTATGGTAGTCCAAAAATAATCCAAACTAGAACTATCCAAAATACATCATTCCAAAATTTATAAGGAAGGTAAACACAATGAAGATCCTTTTTTCTGTGTAATAACATGTGAACACCTTCATCATGTATTCTTTTAAAACACTAAAACATCCCGAATTACCATAAAACCATATTGATTACATTCAAGATCCCTTATTCCTTAAAGAATAATGGATATACTCCATCAATCCAAAAAAGTTGTAAACCCCAACAATGGTGGAATATACAAATCATTAATCAGTTTCAAGGTAGTCAAGAATATCCAATATAATTTACCCAAATCAATCATATCTTATTCCAAAATAAGTACCTCAATATTAAGACCATATTAAAGTTTATCTTTCCTTTAACCATGAAATTTCTAAAAAAATTAACTTGCTGTAGAGTCACATTTATTAGTACCATAAAATCTCAAATACTCAATGAAATAGTACTGCAGTACAATCCTTATATACTCCATAATTTTTATAACACGTACATTGCTGATACAACACTCAAATGACATAATCATCATAAGAACTCTAATCATTCATCTTCATCTGTGGTAGTATCATAACTTGATTTTTATCCAATATCATCATTTGTGGCATAGTCTGGTGATAGGTTCGTGTAGTGTCCAAACTCCTTACAAATTAAGCATTGTACATTTGAGACCATTTTCTTACCCTTGCAGTCACGTATTTGGTTCCCTTTTTCCTACACACTTATAACAAACTCCCATTCCTTTCAGGAAAGTTCCAGGGTGGTTCTTTCCACAGTTATCACATATGGGGAAATTATTCTTTTCCCTCTTCCCTTTATCCATCTTTCTCTCTTCCATCTTTTTCTTATTTTTCTTCCCTTCAAATCCATAGGACTCAGTAAACTATTTAGTTATCTTATCCACACATGATACTATTTCTTCATATGATGATAATATGTGGGAGACTATTTCCTTTCTAAAGTATGGATTAATACCATGAAAGATACGATCCTTCTTACTCTTTAGATCATACGTATTACTGGAGTTCAAATTCCTTATACTGGGTGCCATTTCTATACAGTAGCATAAACTAGGTCAGTTTATGAATTGCAATGAATAATTCCAAACTTGTAAAATACCTAAAGAAAATTGAACAGTTCATGGATATAATCCATAATCATAAAAATGTTTTCGTTGAGTAAGTATAGACTCATGATCCCTTCATAATGGTTTGTAAAGAAAATGAGAATTATCCTAAGAATATCCCTCGGGAGTGTCGTAACCAAGAGTGCAGCAAGGCCCGTTGTCATGCACCAGTTCCCGTTCGAGTCTAGCTCAAGGTGGTGTTTTCAGGTTTTACCCCTAGGTACATCTATGCCAGAGCCGCCTCTACATGCTCGTTTCCAGACATGGATGTATTGCTCAGAAAACTCACAAAATCTCTACATTACCAAAATTCTAGGAAGTTCTTCTATACTAATCCTCAAAGTCTATCTTAGGGATATATGCTCTAATCAAAGTTTATCTAAATCTAGTTTCCAAGGTTATTTCTAATCTTCCTCTGATACCAACTATAACACCCCGACCCCAGTTACCCAGATTTGGTGCATTATTTTAATACATTGGCATAATTACAAGGAATGAAGTCCCGAATGACCGATCAGTTTAGCAGTCTTAGAAAATAGATTACATACATGAATGTTACATTGCATTTTAAGACATACAAAACAACATAAATATTATTTATGAATGCTATTATTCACTGGCATAACACTGCATATCAATCACAATACACTTCTTGGAATCCTAGGAAAAATAAAACATAGAAAGCGGTGAGCTCAAACGCTCAGTAAGGGTAAGCAATACAGCGGAAACATTCATAAATAAGGATAAACATTTAAGGCAATGTATAACTAAAACAGAAGCCTTTTAAACTTGAACTTCAACATAATATGGAAAAAATAAAATGAAGTAATTCCATTTACTTATTCACATGGATATTCTACTAGTCAAATAATCACATGCAATATCACTAACCACATTCATAATGATGGAATGCATAATTCCGAACTTTAATTTCTGTGTCAAGGCCTTGTTCCAGGACCTAAGGTATAACTGTAACCGAAACCCAACCCGGAGAGCCTCTGTAACAAGACACCAACCCAGAGTGCCTCTAATAACCGGAAACCAACCCGGAGTGCCTATAATAACCGGACACCAACCCGGAGTGCCTCTAATAACCGGACACTAACCCAGAGTGCCTCTAATAACCGGACACCGACCCGGAGGGTTTGCTGTAACCAGACCCCAACCCGGAGGGCTTACTTTTACCGGTCCCCAACCCGGAACATACTAGTCCAATACATTATTCTTAAAAAGAGGATAAAATATAACATAAACATTCGTATTAAAACTAGCATAAGAAATTCCAAAACATTAATCATAAACCATTAATGGCATAAAGATAACTCATCCATAGTCAAACATATAACAAAACCTTAAATACAATATGGAAGATTTGTATCATAATAAATCAACTTCAAAAAAGTGTAAAATATATCAAAGGATGTTGACATAGATGAAATCAAAACTATTTGGGAGAAATATCTCTATTTCATGAAAAAATTTAAATGTCACACAATTTGGAAAAGAATTCATTTAAAGACATTTTTTAATCAATCCATCCCATACCACTTTGAAACTTTTGAAAGGAATTAACACTTTAAAAACAGTCATGTCCATATAAATAGATACTTAAAAACCATTTTGAAGACATGAATATTAATGAGAAAGATTTAGAAGAGTAAATATTTAAAACGTTTGAAATGATATTTTAGTGAAAAGTCCCTTAAAATAATCCCTTGGAAACTATTTCATAAAACATGGATATGGATAATAAATATGTCCTAGTGTATTCTTATGTAAAAGAAACCTCGGATAATAAAGTGGTTTTGAAATTAACCCTTACCAATTTGGTAACTTATGAAACATACAACCCATGAAAGAGGTACCATACAATGAATATGTAAATACAAATAAATTAAATTGTATTACAAAAAGAATACAATTATGGGAAGTACATACACCACACAAAAGGTAATAGTGGCAATATGGCATGAATCTCATGGAAATAAGGAGTGAGATGAAAACCCCTTACCTTGCACTTTCCTTTAGTCGAGGGTATGTTTAACCTCCTCTTCTTCAGGTTCTTCCTTTTGATTTGATCAAAATGGACCCTTAGGTTGGATTTATGATCAAACTGAGGCCTCTAGGATGATGTTAGGGAAGTTTAGAGAGTATTTGGGTAGGGATTGGCTGATCCAAAAGGCTTTGAAGGTGTGAAGAATTGGATAGAAGTTGGGTCCTTTTATAAGGGGGAGGAGGGGCTCTTTATGAAAATATAAAAGTATTAATTTATAATAAAGTTATATTCGGTATATAATGGCTCCAAAGTGTATTATTTAAATATTAATATGTTTATGGGTCTAAAAACACTCAAACAATTTGTTTTAGACATGTTTGGGTCACTATATTAACCTTATCTTTTAGTTTTAACTCTTAGTTAATTAGTTTAACAATTACCATGTCACTTTGTATTTTTGTATTATATAGTTAATAAACATACTATATAAATCAAAGACACCCCCTTGTGGTCCATTAATGATACAAATATGATGATATGAGTCTCTTGGCCGAACATTAGATTTTTAGGATTTCAATATCAATTGATAATATAATATTTGTTTTAAAAACTCTTTTATGTCAATTTTGACACTATTCAATAATTGATTTTTGTAAAACTCATAACAAAATGATTACTTCGAAAAATGTTAATTAAATCAATCCTAAAATTCCATATTAACCTAAAAAATTATTGGTATTTATAAAAAGTCTCAAATTAAAATTATTTGGGTATTTATAATATCAATTATTCTAATTGTTCACTATTATGGTAATTATTGCATCACCATGGTGTCATAAATAAATTAAATTATTTAACGTATAAAAATTATAAATAAAATACCATTATGTAGTAAATAGGTTTATCTTTCTAATGAATATTTATAGTAGAAAATCCAACATAAATAACCCTATGTAAAAACTGTTTTGCTAAAAGATATATGCTTGTGTCATTTTTGTATTCATTTTAACTTAATTAAAATAAAGTGTCCCCATCACTTACAAGTGGCTCCATGGTGTCCCAAAATCGACCCAAATATGCCCATGGCCGGAAATGTATCAACCAATAAGGTTAGTACACGTTTTAGGTTAATTTTGTATTATTATAATATTATTTTTTAACCCTTATTTACTGGATTTACCCTTTAACCATGGTAAATAAAATATTTACCGAAATAATTATTCAAAATGTCTAAAAATAAAAGTTACCTATTTACACAATTTGAACATCTGGATTCCAAATATGGAATCCATTTTTCCAAATTCAATACACAGAAGTGGCAGAAATTAATTTAAAATTAATTTCCGTTGTTAAAACAAAAAGCGTGTTTTTAAGAGATAATAACTATCAAAAGATTGACACTTGTTTATGTCCGATTTAATTGTGAAATTTTGTCCAATGACCAAAATTTTATTAAATGGTAAAAATATATTCTAAATATACTTTAAAACCACTGAAATTCATAATTTATCAGTACCAATTATTTTGATTAAAAAAGTTGTTTTTAATTAAAATTTAGCAATTTTCACTATTCATCAAAATATAAAAGTTATCTAAAATGTACCAAAATTTCACCGTAGGATAAATTTGATATTCCGAATTGAAAAATGAAGTCCATTTTGAGAGATAAAATTTATAAAATTTTAAAAAGTAGTTATTACTATTCATTATGGCTAGTTTGATTGGTTGTAGTGTGTGTTAGAACTCGAAGTTACATACAACACATGCTACTGTATTATTCAAAGAGAAGAGTACCGTGGAAGCTTGGGGTGTTACATTGTAAATTTTATCTTTATGTCCCCAAAAATTTATTTAGTCAAATTGAATATAAAAAAGTTTAAAATATTGGATTTAAAAAGGGTTCACTATTAATGTTGGTAAAACTGCATTTTTGAAAAATACTTCTTTTATCTGAAAAAAAAGAATTTGTTCATACATTATGTCTAAGAAACTTATAATATGGATTCTAAAATTATAAGGATTATATAAGGTTCAAAATTTAGTTAATACTATTCATAACCTCTTTTGAATGACTTTTTTGGTAAGTCATGGTGCGCTTGAACTCGGTGTCACGTGTAGTGCAAGTTATTGAATTGTTTTGAAGAAGTACATACTATGAAATCCTAGGGTGTTACAAGGAGTATAATTTTTTATTATTCTAGAAGAGTCTAGTGTTACTTTATTATGGTGAAATGTTCAAAATTATTATAAAATGAGTTGTCAATATTGATAATCCATTTATAACTGTTGTTGTATTATCCAATGCGTCAACAATAGAATTTTTTGGTTGGGTTACGTGATGTAACTTTGGTTCAAAAGGGTATTATAGAATCAATCCTCTTATATAGAAAATAAAAATGGTCTAGTTACTCATTTATTATGGAAACATTATCATTTATATATTTTGTCATTGGCTATGAATCCCTATTGACGGTATTGTAGGCTATATTTAGCTATAAGGACAGTTCCAATCCCACAATGAGTGCATGATATCTTGGTTCATTATTAGTACAACCTTCAGATAGTGAGAATGTGTTTGGAAATATTTATTTATCCATAGAAACAAAGTCAATCCCTAAACAAACCTAAAGTAGGCTTGAGTTTTTGATCCTCTTCCCAATAGAACATTGCGAGGCACCATAAAAACTAATATCCCATGTTTGAGGAGTTGCATGGGAATTTTAAACCTATTCTTTTGGATGTATGGTTTCCACTAGTGGACATCCTTGGACAAGATATTCTATACAGAAATCAATGAGGGCCTAATATTTTAACACCTTTTGTGACACAAATTGGATGTCATACTATGGAAGAATAAATACAAATTTAGTAATACACCAAGTCATCTTTGGGTGTAAAATTATGTACTTGATTGGGTTAATATGAGAGACCAAATAGATTTCATGTTTATAAATGTAATGACTCATTTTTCTTTACAAATGTGAGAACAATCCACTTGTTTTCAACATCATAATTCTCGGTCTTAGTACCTAGAATCATTCAACCAAGGTAGTGGAAAATTTTATCATTACCCACACCATTTTATTATGAGAGGAGAGTTTTAAGTGATTATTCAATGGAGACCACATATTATATGTGATACTATCCTTCAACTGGTTGAATAAAGACTAGTGGGGGAGGTATCTTGAGATTCTCAATGGATTCTCTCCAATCCTCATTTTTTGATTAGTTGCCTCCATTATTCATTAACATCTTTAATGGGAGATATTTTCAATCCAAGTTATCTATAAAATTACTAATATAAGTGTGGTTCCATTAGAGCCCCTCGGTTATTTGAGGTTTTAAGGGCGTGAAATTTCTAGGATTGAAATATTCTTTTGGGGGTTAACCTAAATTCATTGTTGGTGTGCTGAAAATTCAAATAATTTCTTTGATGTACCCCTAAAGGCACAGTTCACTGGATTCATCTTCAATCTATAGTACCACAACATGTTGATAATTTTCTAAATATCTGTGAATAGATCACATCACTATGAAGGATTGAACACCATGTGATAAACATAACATTCTAGTATTCATCCTAAGAGAGCCCTAAAGATTTGATGAACTATACATTGATAATTAGTTCCATAATTATTTTATACAATGTTCATGACCTGATCAAAAAATATCCCCTAAGGCACTCAAAAGGTGGTTGATTCCTCGTCTTTAAGGGATATCATTTTTTATTGTACCTTAAATCGCATCCACAAAGGAATGGTCTTGGAATCCAATAGTTCTATAAATCAAGAGTTATTTCAATGAAATTTCGATATAATCATTTGGGAAGTTTCGATTAAGGTCACTAAAATCAATTTATACCTTAATATACCCATTTTTTATAGGGACTATGATGTTTATCCATCTTGGGCATTGAACATCCCAGAAAAAGTTATATTTGATGAATTTCATGACTTTTGATTTTAGATTAGTAGTACGGGAGGATTCCATATTTCTAAATTATTTATTGAAACCATGATGGGAATGAGGTAAGCCTAAATGGTGTGTATCCACATTGTGGTTTAGACTGATAATTTCATTGTAATTTCATGATAACATGTATCAGTGATTATTTAAAAAAACAACATACATATCCCACTCCTTGAGAGGCATGGAGGTACTAACAAATATAGGGCAGAGGTAATATTTTAATTCTAGTTTTAGGAGCTTGATATCATCAAAGCTGGTGAGGACTCCTTCTATAAATTAGGAAGAGGTGTTCTCGAGGTTATCTAATTATTTTTCAACCTCTAAGTCAGTGGGTTCATTTTCATAAATAATTGGAAATCTGGTGGAATAACTATCACTATTTGGGTTAGAGAGGAAATGGGATGGGACATTGTCATCACCAAATACTGGATTCATCATAGAGATATTATAGAGATATTTATTTTATTTTACACTAGTTATAGGGAGTATAGGTTCCTATACATCAGGTATTAAGTCTATGGCCTCAATTAGGTTTATGGGTAGCACATAATCACCATCACGCATAATCTGCAGATTCATTGGGGAGGTCACCAAGCCATTGGTGGTCACAACTTTCATATCATCATCCACCAATATTTCTTCTCCATTACTATTTTAAAACAAAACATTATCATATAAAACTTTGTGGGACTCAGTGGGAGGGATTTCACTATTTATTATGCTTACCTTTCCATAAATTGGGTATTCCAAACACTGATGAAATGTTAACGTTACCCCATGTGGATAGGATACCAAGGTCTTTCATGAAGTAAATTTTATAGAGCTCCTTAATTGATAACAATGAACTAAAAATTATTTGTGAGATCCCCATATTGATCTTTGAGATTGATCATCTGTAGAGGCCATTTCTCTCTCTTCTTAAACACTTGAATGGTAATAATTATTGGTGATATATCCCCATCACTATATCCTAAACATAAAAGGGTTTGAATTACTATGAGCATGATTCCAAAAACATAGTTAATCAAATCCCTTCTGATATCAACATCATCATGTTTTCTAGAAACATATAGGGGCCTAATATGTCCATGAATGACATCTTCATGATCCTGCATAATGATCGAGATTCTGACATGGAATTATTATGGTGAAGTCTCCAATCGATAAACCTCGGCTACAAAAATATCTATATCAAATATATATTGTATTTGGATGGATCTCGTGAGTTTATCTTTGAGTTATTTTGAATGATGTAGCACATATATGATGAGGAATTTGGCTGGAACAACTTTCAATTACTTCAGAGTGTTGTTGTTTTTTTCCAGAGCTATGTGCTTACAAATGTGGGATTTATACCTTTTATGTTGTTAATGAGTTGAGGTATTTGAGGTATAAATTATTGGTAACTGTGAGGGTGTCAATGGATTAAATTCTTTCAGTGGCATTGGCCATGTCGGCCATCACCCTACTCAGGGATGATTAGACAATCACACACCCTCTAGGTGGTTGTGTAAGATGACTGGGAATGGACAACCACTATAGGTATCTAAGACATATCTATGTAACTTTTTTTGTTACTAGAGTAATATACCATTCTTTTAAGATTCTTATATATCCCTTGAAAATATGTGACAAAGATATTGTGTTTGACCATACCCATATTGTCCCTTTTATCATTTCATATTGCACCTTCTCTATCCATATCCTAGGTTAGGCATGGGGAAATCATACTCAGAGGCATACTTTTCATCCGAGAAATGGTCTATTAATTTTATTACATTAAAATAACCAAATATGATATATTTATATAAATAGGATCATATCTTTTAGGTAAGTTCCAACATCTTATAAATTTAAGAGAAAATTTATTTAAGAGTTTGAGCATTCTAATGAACTAAATATGACTCTTCTTATTCCATTTCTTC
Source organism: Viscum album (assembly GCA_963277665.1). NCBI lineage: Eukaryota > Viridiplantae > Streptophyta > Magnoliopsida > Santalales > Viscaceae > Viscum > Viscum album. Next base: position 946,863,413 of record OY728129.1, read on the forward strand.
TATTTGAAAATTGTTACATCCATTTTGGGGAGGTGCATTATTTTTCACCACTCTCAGTGGTGAGAACATTATGGGTTTTCAGATATGTTCTGTCATGGTGTAGGATATTGGTTTACTCTATTTCATGTCATACAATTATTGAACTTCTTCCCACACATAGATAGAACCTCTTTCAAACCACCCATTTCTTTTAATTGGGTGATGGTTATATAGGTCACTTATTCTAGGGAATTCTCCAAAAAAACCTATCATAAATTTACCATTCCATTAAAAATTTCACTAATTATAATGCAATCATGATTTTTTAACCAATCATCATATGCAAAGGGAAGAACTCTAGGTTATTAATGGGGATGACCTAGTGGAGTTTTATAAGTTATAAAAACATGAGTAGGTTATTTTCCATGGTTGAATGAAAATAGAATCAATCTTTCTCATTTTATATGGAGTAAAATTTATTCATTCATTCCTCAATTCATTGGTGACCCTAATATCCTTTTCCTTCTAGACGAGGAAACTATTATAGTTATTGTCACTCGAGAAAAGGTGTTGGATGATTCAGGGCCTACATAGGTGATTGAATGGGTAATAGAATTGGTTTGTGGGTAATAATGATAGTCTCTACATTAATAATACATTTATCTATGCCAAGGAAATGGGATGATACTTTTCTTTGGCCCACAAAATGGAATATTTCAAACATTGTTCTATTTCTACAAACTCATGGAATCTACATGGATACTTAATTGGGATTAAAGGTATTTTAAACTCTTCCTGATGTTTATTATCATAGAGTTCCATCAACATATCCTACAAGAGTGGTATAATGAGTGAATATGTTAGACCATCATTTGAATATAAAGTCTAAAACCCATTGGTTGTTGCATAGTTCATATATATTTTTAGATTGAAATGTTTCATTTTCCTTATGGTAGATTAATAATAAAAAATGAATTTTTGAAGAAGGTCTTCCCATCCCATAATGGACCTTGATGTAAGGTCGTTAAAAGAAATGAATTATGGTCTTGTTAGAGCCTATACAAAGCATCCCATCATGGGTGCATCCTTCAGATCTTGAGGAACCATCATTAGGAAACATTGGGAAATAATGTGTGTAAGGTGATGTTTCAGATCTCTTTAATAATCAATGGTTGGGAAGGATGGATTGGAAAATTTTGTTGTGGTAAAAGTGTTATCCACCCATTCAGGATATAGATTCTTATTCGGATGAACATTTTCACACCTCCCTTCCATGGATTCAATTTAGGAAGCTATATATTCTTTGTAATTTGATGTTTCAGAGGTAATACTATAAGGCCCCAGCCTTAATCCTTACTTAATATTGAATTAAATGAATAATTCACATTGAGGATCTTTTCAGGTTTAGAGTTTTAGAGAATTATGACATAACTATTACATCTCAAAAGATTACAATGTAGAAACTTCTACTAAGTTTCCATAAAATAAAAACTCTTAAAAAGAAACATGTCTAGTTCCATGTTTTAGGTAGCATGACTTTCTCTTGATCCCATCCTTGACCCTATTCAACGTTAAGTCCTGTGAAAAACATTTCAAAAAACTTGGGATGAGCATAAAAAGCTCAGTAAGGGATACACAAAGAATGAAAACTGTTATTTTTTCAAAACAACAAGTAAACCATGTATACTTTATCAAAGGAATACTTTTCACCTTTTTGATGTAGTAAAAACTCTTCAATGAATAAGAGTTCATTACTTGCCCTTCTGTAACCAAATGATTACAATAAAACCCATATAAAGATCACATAACATATAAAGGTAACTTGGGACATAAACATACTTAAGTGGAATAACCATAAGGTTTTCTTCCACACATATCACTTAATGGAATAGCCATTCGGCCAACTTCCATACATACTTAATGGAATAGCCATACGACCTACTTCCATACCCAATGCATTGGAGGTTATAACGTAACCACTCGTCTTGGTATTCACGGCACCACCCGTCATATGGTTTATCACGTAACCACCCGTAAAATGTCCAAGTACCGTCATTACACATAAAATATTGAAAATATAAACATTTCAACAACAACATTTCATTTTCAATCACAATAAGTAATTCCCAGATATTGAATTAATCAATCCATTTTCAAAAACCATTTAAAAGAGATTTTTTAATCAAAGTGTCCCATACCAATTTGAAGCTTTTAATGGAATTATAATTTTAAAACATTAATGTCCATATAAATAAATACTGAAAACCATTTTGAAAACATTACGATTTAGAATAATAAATCTTTAAAACATTTAAAATGATATTTTTGTGAAAGAGTTTTTTACAAAATGAGAGACTCTTGAATACAAAAAATTACAGAATAACATTTAATATGAACTTTATAATATCATTAGAATAAAGGGATTCATGATATAATATGTCAAAGGCCAGTATACACACCATATAAGAGTGAATTGGTGCATAACAACAATGAAGTCTCAAAAGAAATGTAAAATGAGATGAAATCCATTATAAAGAAGGTATCCTTAATTTAAGGATAAATCAATCTCATAATTATGTGTGAAAAATATAAATACACCCAATATAAGTGGATATTAAGTGCAAAACAATCAAAGTGTTTTCACACATATTCAAAGGATGACATATTCAATAACTACATGTTGAACCCAAAGAAATCTAAATTGGGTTAAGAAGTTCCCTTGGTAAAACTCGACAGCCTATCAGCGTCACATAAAATTTTACAAAAAGGGTTGATGAGAGAGATAAAGGGGATATAATCACTTGGACATAAAATTTACATAAATAAGGATATATAATAACATATCCCAACATAATATTATGTGAATTAAAATATGTAACAAAATAAGTCTTTTAAAAAAGGAGGGTGAAAGGTCCCCTTACTGAGTTGGGTAACTTTCGAAACGTACACCCCATGGAAGAAGGGTCATACAATGAATATTTGAATACTAATAAATGAACTTATACTACACAAATTGTATAATAATGGGAAGTATATACACCACTCAAAGGAAATTGTGGCAAATGTAGCATAAATCTCACGGGAATAAAAGTGAGATGAAAAATCCATTATGAAAACTCGGCAGGCTAACGACGCCACTTAAAACTTCCAAAATAGATTGATGAGAGGAAATAGGGTATATAATCATATCAAAATAAAGTTTATAGAAAGAGGAATACAAAAGAACATCCCCCAACATAACAAAGAGGAGCTAAAAAGAAGTGACATAAAGGAGAGTACTTAAAACGAAAGAGAGAGGTTGGATCTCTTACGAAAATTCGGTAGCCTAACAACGCCACTCAAAACATCCAAAATGGATTGATGAGAGAGAATAGGGTCTCTCATCACATGAAAATAAAAATTACTGTAAGAGTAATATAAAAGAAAATCTCAATAACAAGAAAGACGAGCTTTAAAAGGAATGACATAAAAGAGTGTACTTAAAAAGAAAGAGAGGAGTAGGATCCCTTACCTCAGGTCCGACTTGACTCGATCGTTCTTTAATCTCCTCAATAATAAACATGAGTTAATTTATACTTCCTTAAGAACCTTTTCCATGTTCATTATTTCTTTTATATCACTTATTACCATGTCATAGACATTATGTAATCATTTAAGTTAATAATGTTTGTTTTGTCGATACTTGGTTCTTAAGTCGAAAGTGGACTTCTTACAATTACATGTTGTTCGTGTGGTCAAAGGTTAATTATATCCACAATTGTATTCATGATTTATATATCATATATATCATATATATCCAGTATATTCATGCATTTATAATATTACATAACATTTAGAGTTAAGAAATGAAATGCAATGTTCATAGAGACGGTAAGCCGTACGTACGCATGAACGCTACTTCCATTTCTATTTCATATTTAATGGAATTAAAACATAATGATACATAACAGTATTTTAATTCCAGTATGGTATCATATATAATATCATTAAATATATCCTTTATACGTACCACATATGGTATTAACGAATCAAATCACTTTTAGGGGGCGGTAGTCCGCACTTCCTTAAATGAAGATATCGCGTTTACCCATAAGGGAAACCCTAAACGTATGCCATAAATGAAAAATAAAGAAGCTTAAGTAAAACATAAACATATTAGATATAATATATAAATATAGTGTCATCTTAATGGCCACCTTTGAAGGTGTTAGAAAAATGTTGAACAATCATCGTTTCGGGAGGCAGAAATTCACCATCCACGGAAACTGTTTGTTCATTAACCATTAGATGTAGCTGTGTGTAAGTGTAGCTCGAATACTTCTTATAAAAACATCCTAGTATATTTAAGATACTGGATTTGTTACAAAATAAATGAATAAAAAGAGTTTAGGGGGTTGGAGAAGCAAAATAAAACAAAAGAACACAAGTGAAGACATTACCTTTAAATTGGGTAACTTCCATTGATTTGAGCTCAAAGGATTCCTTGGGAAAGATTCTGCCCAAAGTGAGGCTTCCAGGAGTTATAGAGGTATGTGGAGAGATGCAATGGGCATAGTTTGGCCGTGAAAAATGCTTGAGAGGTGTGGGTAATGAGGTAGAGGTGGGGGCCTTTTATAATAGGAGAGGAGGGGCACTCTTGGAAAGTAAGAAAATGTTACTTTATTTGAAAATGAGTTTCGGATTTAAAAGGTCCCAAATTGATATAATTCTTGGATAAGGTGATAAGGGTTTTAAATCCACCCATCCAATATGTTTTGGACATGTGTAGGTCTTAGATATTACATTATCTTTCCATTTTATTTAAATCGTTAAGTAATGAGGTCATAGCTGCATCATCTTGATGTCATAAATAATTTAATTTATTTAATGTCTAAAAATTATAAAAAAAATACTATGATGTGGGAAAGATTTGTATCTTTCTAATGACTATTTATAGTCAAAAATCTGACTTGTATAACCCCATGTAATAATTGTTTTAGTAAAACATCTCATGTTTGTGTCATTTTTACTTTATCATTAAATAAAAAGGTATTTATGTCATTTTCCAACCAAAGTGGCTCCATGGGGTCCCCAAGTTGACCCATGGATTGTCTTGGTCGGCGATGACACATCCAATGAGGGTAGGACATGTGTCTAGGTCATTTTATTTTATTAAAACATTATTCTTACCTTAAACTACACTAATTACCTTTAATCGCGATTAAAAACTTAATAAGTTACTATTCCCCAAAAAAACATTTTAATCCCATTGAACCACGTTTTACTTCTTAATGACTACCATGTATGTCAGATTTTTGAAATTCAAAACAAAAAGGTGGCAAAATTTTATTTAAACGGATAATCAGTTTTTATAAGTACCACTTAGTGGTTTCACTATTCATCAAAAATTGAGGTTTTTTAGAAAATTACCAAAAATTCACCCTAAGATATATTTGATATTCCGAATTCAAAAATGATGTCTATTTTAAAAAATTCAAAATATATAAGTTTCATTAATTAATTTAATAATTAATTCCCGCTGTCAAAACAAATAGTGTGTTTTTATGAAACAAAAAGTATCAAAAGATTGACACTAGTTTAAGTCCGATTTCAAAGTAAAATTAATTCCATCGACCACTGTTGGATTAAATGGTAAAAATATATTCTAATTTCACTTTAAAAACAATTCAAAAGATAATCTAATCATATAAATAAATTAGATTAAAAAGAGGTTTTGAATTAAAATACAACATTTTTAACTATTCATTAAAAATTGAACTTTTTCGGAAAAATACCAAAAATTTACAAAAAGTAAATTTTGATATCCAGATTCTAAAGAAGAATTTTATTTTGTCAAATATAACACATAAAATTGTCAAAAAGTTAATGCAAAATAGGTTCACCATCAAAAGGCGGTTAATCGACCTTTTAAAGAATATTAGAATGTTTACGCTTAAAATTGGATTCATTCGCATTTTTAATCCTATAACATTTATTGTAAAAAGTAAAAATATTTGACAAACATATATAATCATTTTTTAGTTAGTTATGTTCATTCCCTCCATTACAATGGTTAGGCGTTAACTACCATTTAATATAATATTATTTTACTATTAGAGTGCAACGTCAGATTCCTTAGAAACTCGTTGTTGCGTATTGGGTATGCCATCATGCATAACATTCCCTTTAAAGTAATATTAATATTTGATTCACAAAAATGGATAAATATAATGATGTCATATTCTTTATTTACCTGGGGTGTTACATCCTTCCCCCTTTTGGGAATGGCGTCCTCGCAATTTTAAAATTGGGCTTCGAAACATCCTTGAAAGTCCCACATTGGAACAAGAGTCGGTAAAAAAATCACTTTAAAATAAAGAAAGATAAGTACAAAGGTCACCCGAGTTAACCCATACTAGGATTGCAAGTACGAAAATATGGGCATGGAGGAAAAAAAACAAATGGTCATGTTCTGATGGAGAGTGATAGAAAACATGTTTAGGAGAAAGTTAACCACAAGAAAATCACAAACTTGTGATGGGTTAAACAGTATTCGATTCCCCAGTAGGAAAAGTTAATAGACAACATTTTTGTTTTAAGTTTCTTTTTATTGAGGAATTTATTCATAAGGAAACATAATCACTTATCATATTGACTTTCAACTTTTTCTCCAAAAGACGAGTATTTAGGAAGACTTGTTCACATTAAGAGTACGATAATAAACTTCTAGAGAACCACGTAATCCACAAAAGAGAACTATATACTTCCCATGTCTTTAGACCAAAGACAAAACCAAAAAGGCTAGTACAAAATCGGATAATTTATAAAAGGATAAACCCTTATAAAAAGAAAATCTATTTTTAATCTCCAAATTTTGTCCAACAAAACCCAAAGTTCAACGAGGACCATTCGATAATCAATCTGTCCATAAAATTCTTCAAATTAAACCAAACTAAGATTGAAACCCAAATATTTGAGGGATTTAGTCACATATTCTTCCAAGTTAAATCGTAACATTTATCTCCAAACAACATCATTTCCTCTTAATGTCTCATATTAAAAATTAATTAACCTAATCACATATCCTCCATGATAGGATAATAAATATCCATAGATAACCCAAAATCAACTTACTCTTAATTCATTAAATCATCTAACTAAAAATAATCAGTCAAACTAACCAGGGACTTCACGTATTCTAGTGGTAGGTGATAAATACCAGTTTCACTTTGGTTGTGGGTTCGATTCCTGCAGCTTTGTCCGATGAGATGGGTTGTCACACGGTCTGCGTGTTGTCCTTTTTCCAAAACTATATAATTCTCAAATAATTCCCCAAAAAGAGATAAAATCATCAAAAATAACCATAACATAATTTAACCTCAATTTTATCTCATGCCTTTAACTTCCATCATAACATATAGTAACCCATAATTACCTCAAAAGTAAGGATCATATAAACTCTAATATTTACCTTTATAATTATTACCTGAACGTCCACATCGATTGGTCATCTCGTACATGATGCATTAAAGAACATACCAAGGATCAAGTGGTTGATCATGAATCCTTGATAGTTGGTTTAGAACAACCATGAGTTTCCTCATTGAATCCCCCATTTTATCTAGTATCTTAAACAGAGAACCACCACAGTTTCCTTCAAACCTGTTGTCTCTTTGGTGCCTGCTAAATCCATCCATTCACTAAAAATAGAAAGGTCAGTGTGAGTATATCAACATAACCATCATGTACTAATGAGGGAGATAAACACTAAGATATAATTAATCATTCACTTTATCTAAAAACTATGACACTTTCTAAAACCCTAGCCAATATGGTAATGTGACTTATGCTTAAAGAATACCCTAACCTCTAAAGTTATCTAAACCGACTTCTGATACCGACTATAAGGCCCTGGCCTTAAACCTTACTTAATATTGAATTAAATGAATAATTCACATTGAGGATCTTTTCAGGATTAGAGTTTTAGGAAATTAGGACATAACTATTACATCTCAAAAGATTACAAAGTAGAAACTTCTACTAAGTTTCCATAAAATAAAAACTCTTAAAAATAATCATGTCTAGTTCCATGTTTTAGGTAGCATGACTTTCCCTTGATCCCATCCTTGACCCTATTCCACGTTAAGTCCTGTGAAAAACATTTCATCAACTTGGGATGAGCATAAAAATCTCAGTAAGGGATACACAAAGAATGAAAACTTTTAGTTTTTCAAAACAACAAGTAAACCATGTATACTTTATCAAAGTAATACTTTTCACCTTTTCGAAGTAGTAAAAACTCTTCACTAAATAAAAGTTCATTACTTACCCTTCTGTAACCAAAAGATTACCATAAAACCCATATAAAGATCACATAACATATAAAGGTATCTTGGGACATAAACATACTTAAGTGGAATAACCATAAGGTCAACTTCCACACATATCACTTAATGGAATATCCATTCGGCCAGCTTCCATACATACTTAATGGAATAGCCATACGGCCGACTTCCATACCCAATGCATTGGAGGTTATAACGTAACCACCCGTCCTGGTATTCACGGCACCACCCGTCATATGGTTTATCATGTAACCACCCGTAAAATGTCCAAGAACCATCATTACACATAAAATATTGAAAATATAAACATTTCAATAACAACATTTCATTTTCAATCACAATAAGTAATTCCAAGATATTTAATTAATCAATCCATTTTCAAAACCCATTTAAAAGAGATTTTTGAATCAAAGTGTCCCATACCACTTTGAATCTTTTAATGGAATTATAATTTTAAACCATTAATGTCCATATAAATAAATACTGAAAACCATTTTGAAAACATTAAGATTTAGAATAATAAATCTTTAAAACATTTAAAATGATATTTTTGTTAAATAGTTTTTTACAAAATGAGAGACTCTTGAATACAATAAATTGCAGAATAACATTTAATCCAAACTTTATAATATCATGAGAATAAAGGGATTCATGATATAATATGTCAAAGTACATGATACACACCATATAAGAGTGAATTGGTGCATAACAACAATGAATTCTCAAAAGAAATGTAAAATGAGATGAAATCCATTATAAAGAAGGTATCCTTAATTTAAGGATAAATCAATCTCATAATTATGTGTGACAAATATAAATACACCCAATATAAGTGGATATTATGTGTAAAACAATAAAATGTTATTCACACATTTTAAAAGGATGACATATTCAATTACTACATGTTGAACCCAAAGAAATCGAAATTGGGTTAAGAAGTTCCCTTGGTAAAACTCGACAGCCTATCGGCGTCACATAAAATTTTAAAAAAAGGGTTGATGAGAGAGATAAATGGGATCTCATCACTTGGACATAAAATTTACATAAATAAAGATATATAATAACATATCCCAACATAATAGTATGTGAATTAAAAGATGTAACAAAAGAAGCCTTTTAAAAAAAGGAGGGTGAAAGCTCCCCTTACCGAGTTGGGTAACTTTCGAAACGTACACCCCATGGAAGAAGGGTCATACAATGAAGATGTGAATACCCATAAATGAAATTATACTACAAAAAGTGTATAATAATGGGCAGTACATACACCAGTCAATGGAAATTGTGGAAAATGTAGCATAAATCTCACGGGAATAAAAGTGAGATGAAAAATCTCTTACGAAAACTCGGCAGCCTAACGGCGCCACTTAAAACATCCAAAATGGATTGATGAGAGGAAATAAGGTATCTCATCATATCAACATAAAGTTTACAGAAATATGAATACAAAATAACATCCCCCAACATAACAAATAGGAGCTTAAAAAAGTGACATAAAGGAGAGTACTTAAAAAGAAAGAGAGAGGTTGGATCTCTTACGAAAATTCGGCAGCCTAACGGCGCCACTCAAAACGTCCAAAATGGATTGATGAGAGAGAATAGGGTCTCTCATCACATGAACAAAAAAATTACAGTAAGATTAATATAAAATAACGACCCAATAACAAGAATGATGAGCTTTAAAAGGAATGACATAAATGAGTGTACTTAAAAAGAGAGGAGTGGGATCCCTTACCTTGGGTCCGACTTGACTCGATCGTTCTTTAATATCCTGAATAATAAACTTGAGTTAATTTATACTTCCTTAAGAACATTTTACAAGGTCATTATTCCTTTTATATCACTTATTACCATGTCATAGACATTATGTATTCATTTAAGTTAATACTTTTTGTTTTGTCGATACATGGTTCTTAAGTCGAAAGTGGACTTCTTACAATTAAATGTTGTTCGTGTGGTCAAAGGTTAATTATATCCAGAATTTTATTCATGATTTATATATCATATATATCATATATATCCAGTATATTTATTCATTTATAATATTACATAACGTTTAGAGTTAAGAAATGAAATGCACCGTTCATGGAGACGGTAAGCCGTACGTACGCATGAACGCTACTTCCATTTATATTTCATAATTAATGGAATTAAAACATAATGATAAATAATAGTATTTTAATTCCAGTATGGTATCATATATAGTATCATTAAATATATCCTTTATACGTACCACATATGGTATTAACGAATCAAATCACTTTGTGGGGGCGGTAGTCCGCACTTCCTTAAATGAAGATATCGCGTTTACCCATAATGGAAACCATAATGGTATGCCATAAATGAAAAATACAGAAGATTAGGTAAAACATAAACATATTATATATCATATATAAATATAGTGTCATCTTAATTGCCACCTTTGAAGGTGTTAGAAGAATTTTGAACAATCATCGTTTTGGGAGACAGAAATTCGCCATCCACGGAAACAGTATGTTCTTTAACCATTAGATGTAGGTGTGTGTATGTGTATCTCCAATCCTTCTTATAACAACATCCTATTATATTTAATATACTGTATTTGTTACAAAATAAATGAATAAAAAGAGTTTAGGGGGTTGGAGAAGCAAAATAAAAGAAAAGAACACAAGTGAAGACATTACCTTTAAATCAGGTAACTTCCTTTGATTTGAGCTCAAAGGATTCCTTGGAAAGGATTATGCCCAAAGTGAGGCTTCAAGGAGTTATAGAGGGATGTGGAGAGATGAAATGGGCAGATTTTGGCCGAGCCAAAGGCTTGAGAGGTGTGGGTAAGGAGGTAGAGGTTGGGGCGTTTTATAAGAGGAGAGGAGGGACACTCTTGGAAAGTAAGCAAATGATACTTTATTTGAAAATGAGTTTCGGATTTAAAAGGTCCCACATTGATATAATTCATGGATAAGGTGATAAGGGTTCTAAATCCACCCATCCAAGAGGTTTTGGACATGTGTAGGTATTAGATATTACATTATCTTACCATTTTATTTAAATCATTAAATAATGAGGTCATCGCTGCATCATCTTGATGTCATAAATAATTTAATTTATTTAATGTCTAAAAATTATAAAAAAAACTACTATGATGTAGGAAATCTTTTTAGATTTCAAATTACAATTTATAGTCAAAAATCTGACTTGTATAACCCCATTTAAAAATTGTTTTAGTGAAACATCTCAAGTTTGTGTCATTTTTACTTTATCATTAAATAAAAAGGTATTTATGTCATTTTCCAACCAAAGTGGCTCAATGGGGTCCCCAAGTTGACCCATCGATTTTCTTGGTCAGCCATGACACATACAAAGAAGGTAGGACATGTGTCTAGGTCATTTCATTTTATTAAAACATTATTCTTACATTAAACTACATTAATTACCTCTAATCGCGACTAAAAACTTAATAAGTTACTATTCACCAAAAAATTATTTTAATCCTATTGAACCACATTTTACTTCTTAATGACAACCATGTATGTCGGATTTTTGAAATTCAAAACACAAAGGTGGAAAAATTTCATTTAAACGGAAAATCAGTTTTTATAAGTACCACTTAGTGGTTTCACTATTCATTAAAAATTGAAGTTTTTCAGAAAATTACCAAAAATTCACCCTAAGCTATATTTGATATTCCAAATTCAAAAATGATGTATATTTTAAAAAATTCAAAACATATAAGTTGCATTAATTAATTTTATAATTAATTCCCGCTTTCAAAACAAATAGCGTGTTTTTATGAAGCAAAAAGTATCAAAAGATTGACACTAGTTTACGTCCGATTTCAAAGTGAAATTAATTCCATCGACCACTATTGGATTAAATGGTAAAAATATATTCTAATTTTACTTTAAAGAAAATTCAAAATATAATCTAATCATATAAAAAAATTATATTAAAAAGAGGTTTTGAATTAAAATAAAACATTTTGCACTATTTATTAAAAATTGAACTTTTTCGGAAAAATACCAAAAATTTACACAAAGTAAATTTTGATGTCCCGATTCTAAAGAAGAATTTTATTTTGTCAAATATAACACATAAAAATTTAAAAATGTGGATTTAAAAGAGGTTCACCATCAAAAGGCGGTTAATCGACCTTTTAAAGAATATTAGAATGTTTACGCTTAAAATTGGATTCATTCACATTTTTAATCCTCTAACATTTATTGTAAAAAGTAAAAATATTTGACAAACATATATAATAATTTTGTAGTTAGTTCTGTTCATTCCCTCCATTACAACGGCTAGGCGTTAACTACCATTTAAAATAATATTATTTTACTATTAGAGTGCAACGTAAGATTTCTAAGAAACTCGTTGTTGCGTATTGGGTACTCCATCGAGCATAGCATTCCCTTTAAAGTAATTTTAATATTTGATTCACAAAAATGGATAAATATAAAGATGTCATATTCTTTATTTACCTGGGGTGTTACAAATACTCTATGGGAACCCTCATGTATACAAGGAGTGGGTGGGACTTGGTGATATTTCCTAATTTTCACATCCCATTACTTTTTTATTCATTCCATGTCTAAATGATCACCCTAGATGGGGGAGATTATAAAACTATAATGGAGGTATTTCATGATTATTTTCAACATAACCATTTATAATGACATGTTTCTTGAGTATGAATCCAACCTGTTGCTTAGATTGACCTCTCTTAGGTAGGTCATAAGTATCTTGATGTTCTGGAGGAGGGATATTCATATAATCTATGTGATAATACCCAATTGGAATTTTCTTCTTGAGTATCTCCTCATTGAGATGTGTGATATTTTCTATCTCATTATCTTACTCTTCCAATACTCTTACATAGATGTAATTTTAGTTCTTTAGGGAAATGATTGGGATGTAGGCACACCTTTCCCTTTATCCTTGGTATTGTTCCTCTATTAAGGTGTAAACACATTATTTAGAGGATCCAGGTTTAGTATTCTCCTCTGATTCCACATACATGAATATTTAATTGGTGTGTCTTGATTGCCCACCCACATAGGGTATTCCTTATATATTATTACCCAATTCATTTTCATCTTGATCTATACAATATTTTATATTGATGGATATTACCTTCACTGAGGTGCAATGAGATATGGTAGTTATCCCATTATTATCAACATAATATAGCGATTTTCTTCAACATTATTCCTCTATTAGGGTTGCATCAGGTCATTTATCTAACCCTTAGCTATACTAGAAATTTTTGGATTATGAATCCTATGAGGTTTGATTTCATTTGACATCTGTAGCTCCCATATAATTCTTTTAACCATGTCCTTAGGGGATTTTCCAATCATGAATACTGAATGAGCCCCAAATCATCATGGTTATTCTTGTTGAAGGAGGATATGATGGGATGTCAATCATCAATATTTACCTCCCATCATGAAGAATACTGATTTCATCTATGGTGATGATCATGATGAAAAGGACACCATCCTTATGGGTTGGGGACTATTTGGGGTATCCATTGTAACATTCTGATCATTTTTTGAAGATTTGACGATTTGTTCGAGGATATGAGGACTCTTGGGACATGAATTGACATATAAATTCCCCCAACCCTGTGGCATGTGATTGATCTGCAAACTCCACTAATTTATCTAGGACCCTCTTAGTGTGTGTTGAACCTAGTGATTTTGATTGAGATAAGAATTCCACCAGCCATGTGGGTAGGGGATGTTTTGAAGATGTTGTCGATATGTCATGAACTCTCTCAGGGATTGGTATTCCATTGGGTTGATGTATTAGTAAATATTACCCCAATCATATGGACTATATTCATTCTGAAATAGGTTCTATGACAGCTACCCTTGAGACCCATTCAATTTGGTGAAATTGTTCTCAAGTATGAGTTAGGTGCAATGGAGGACCATGATAGGATTTATTTTCAAGAGGGATTTGTTGTGTTGGGAACAACATAAACATGCATGTTTGGAATTAATTTCAATTATTCTTAGGGGACCAATTAAGAATATGTTGTTAGTTCTCTCCATTCATTCAGAACAATTTTTCATCTTTAAAAAGGCGTATTCAAATATATTATCCAACTAGCATGTTCATTACTTGGTACCCTAATTTATCCATAGTTTATGACATTATAGGACACTAGATCTGAGAATTTATACTATTATAAGGGAATTGTGTGGTGAAAAAGTCATACATTCCCCATCCATGTAAAAAAATACTTTATGAGACTTCATCGATTGGTTGAGAAAGAGTCTTGGTGAAATGGTAGAAATCATGTTTTAGATTTATGTTGTGATTTTATATTTTTCATGTCTTGGGCGATGAAGATTGTTGTCATGTCCATTTAACAACATAGTATTTTGATAGTCTAAAGGGGACCCTTGTATCCTTGATAAGGGAGGTGATTATCCTTCCATCACTAATAATTTTCCCATATATGTTTTCCATAGGTAAAACATGAAATCTTTCTCTAGATCATTTTGGGTCTAAATGTTATAAATGGAGAGGGTCTAGGACATGGTTAGAAGGTTTTATCCAGATAAATATCTAATTTTTTTACATCAGCCTCCTATTCATCAAAATTATTTTCCTCCACTTGGTCATACCATAGAGGTTACATCTATATGTAGTTTTTTGGCCATATAATCACGTTTCTAATAGTTAATGGGGATATATATATATTTTGCCTCATTATTTTGAGTAACTATCTATAAGAAGGTTTCTTTGTTTTGACAGCATATATATATAGAGGTGTGTGGTATGATTTACATATATGAGGGAGATATTATAGTGAATAGGTTTTCCATAGAGGATTTCATGAGTAGAGTCCATTAAATATATATTCACACTACAACGATGAAGACTATATAGCTAATGATCATCTTATGGTTTGTTTTATGAGACAACGGAACCTTGATTTGTTGTTGATATTCATTGAATAGACATAACATCATTAAAAATTATTAGACCAAGGTTATGAGACTCATTTTGTTCAATGTAAAAATTATACCAAAAAGCCTTTTGGGGTTGATCAGGGTTATGCTACTTTTCCATGAAAACTACTAGAAAATGTTGATATTCATATGGTGTTGTGATGAGCCCACTTTTAAAATTTTGATGGATTATTCCAGTGAGCATCTTTATCATTGAAGGAATATGAGCCTACATGTGGGTAGATTTTTGAATATAATTGTCATACCTTATTGTTATAGGGGTATGATCCATGTTCAAATATTCATTCCGTACCAAAGTATAATGACATACCCCTAGAATGAGAGAAGGGATATAGGCCCACTAATATATATACTTTAAAAGATGAGGATTTATTTATTCATCATCATAATTGAGTACATGATTATAGATTATGTAAGACACTGGAATATGTATTGTTTCTTCACATGTAGAAATATGATCCAATCCTGAGGCATCTTCCAATCACACTTGGTGATATCTGGTTGGAGATGGAATATGAGTCTGATGTTACAAATTTGGAGTATACCACTACTCATTTTCGATAGAAATATAAGCATATACTGAGGCATTGTCCACTCTATGTTATTGATACCTAGTCCGTACAAGGATATATGCATATTCGTATGCATCAACCTTTATTAGAATATGCTGATAATCATCATGTGTGGGGGAATGAATGTGAACTTACGCCAGAAAAGAAACCTATTTGTATTGAGTAGGGTGATACGATGCTCTAGATGTTGGGATAGTAATATGGGATTATCCTTGAACCTATATTAGTGCTGGAATATGTCAGCTGAGTTGTTTAGATGTTTGTATAATGTTGTGGAAAATTTGAAAAGTTTTTTTTCAGGAATATAGGCCTTCACATTTGAGTTCTTCAATACATACTGATAGATATCATCGATTGAACATGGATATAATCCCACTCATTTACACCTTGTTCCATTAGAATATAATTATGGTATTTATGTGTGGGGGTAGGGATATGTGTCTCCCAATTCTTTTTGGAGAAATATCCTTGTATACATGATTTAAAGGGGTATGGAAACGAGTATCTCTAATGGCTACTGCTGGAATATACCAGAAAGACTCATAAACATATTTGATGATACGAAACCATTCCTATTTTTATGTATAATAATGAACCTATAAGGAAATCCTTGTGACCCATAAGGTGGAAATGTTTTGGGTGGTTCCCTTAGAAGTAAACTAAGGGGAATCTACTGAATGAAACTAGGGATGATGATTGATAGGATCCATCCTTGATGAATCCTAAATGATGATGGAGTTGTAGTTGAATCCTTAATTCACCATCCTCATATATAGAATGTGTTTATTATTATTCTTTAAGGACAAGATTATGTAGAGATTAAGTGTGGCAATGAGTTCCACTAGTTTCATTGTAGCCTTACCAAATTTAAATGAAATCATCAAATTTAGAGTTTGGATACCATTCCATGTAGCCTTAAGGAACATGATCATACCATGCTAGTTGTATTCCAAACCTTTCTGTCTTCCACCTGAAGATGAATATGTTCTGTTGGTGAGGTTATTATGTGACCCACATGGATTTAAATCCATAGCTGATGTTCCAAAATATTTCCTAGATAAAGACATAATATTATGTTGGTGTGTTGTTTGTGAGAATACTATCTGAAATTATGAAGAAAACATGGAACAAGGTAACCAGTTAGTGCATCATTACTAGTGTGAAATGTGTAAAATCCAATATACACAACTAAAATAATAGTCATTTCTTATTCCTGAATAGACCATTTTTTAGCAGTGGAATTATCACTATCTGAAAAACTTATTCCTTTGAATATTTGTTACATTTTATATTACGTCAGTTGTAAAATTTTCATTTATCTAGGAGGTGAAAAACAAAATGTCCCAATGAATGGTCAACAGATCATGTTTTTATATGATAGAGTCTCAAATGGATTGCCATTTTCCCTGAAAATAATGCACGGTGTCCATCGCTGGTGAAATAGGGTGACCAAATCCAATAATTATTTAGATATACTATCATTAAAAGACATAACATCACATTAACCAATTTTGTTTCCTTTTTTAATCGTGATTCCATGGGTTCAAATATGGTTTCACAATCACCTACTAATATTCCTCCATGTTCATATATTAGAAAATTCATATGGCTCCCACTTCCATAACATGATATACACCTTTCTTCCAATGATAAGTGGTCCATTGCGGGCTTATAACCAATGATGATTAGGAACTCACATTGGTCTAGAGAATCAATGTTATAGATCATCAAACCCTGTTGGGGGAACTATTGAATATTCTATAAATCTCTTACAAATTTGAGATATATTCCAAAATATCTTCTTCATCCCTATGTGGAACTGGTTACCTTAAAATAATGACTAGGTTTCACATCATTTTACATGTACATGGGGGTTATTTTAATGAGACCATATGTACATATACAAGGTTGTCCACCCATTTCTCATTATTGCTTAGAAATAAGTAGCAGCCTATATATTGAGGCCATATAACCAAGAACACTAATGGTTTCATCCATCAAGGGAGGAGATTTATATTTAGAGGATGCTATTAAACAATTATAAGGCATCCTACATATCATGTTTATGATAGGAATCAAAAACACTATAGTTAATATAAACCATTATGTTTAACATCATATTAAAAAGAACGATATTAGGGAACTTGGGTACTATCTATTGAGATTTAATCTTAAGAATGTTTCCTTTGAATCATGTTTATAATAGAAATAATATTCATCATAGTTTGATATGTTCACAAACCGCTAATTGGTGGTTAAGGATAATTAATGCATTTGAGGGTTATTACCCCAGGGGTTAACAATTTGGTAATTCTTTTAGAACATGCCCAAAAGTGGGTTCACTTTTATAGGGGAGTGGAATTCATATCATTACACTGAATGGGGACTATAAACTTAGTTCTCCCATGACGGGGAGTTTTATGATGGGATTGGTATGAACACTATAACTTCCAAAGTCGAGATGATCTATTTTTGGTTTTAGGAACTTGGGATATCAAGTGAGTAGTCTTAGTACAATTGAATACCTGAATTACAAATTGGATGTTCTAAAAGGGTTGTTTGATACAGACCTAGGGCCTTCGAGACGTGTCCTATGTATACCATTTATATCAAGAATTAGAGTCCTCAATGTTTAGATCCACTTCTTAATCCACAAATGGACAAGGAAGAATGGGAAATTGATGAGGGAATTTGGATCCATGGGTTAGAGTGTGAGAGAAATCATGGGACTTGCACTGAGGTGGATACCCATTATATCTTTGGCCTTAGTAAGGTTTCCTAAATTTCCTTTTTTGATGTCCATCAGAGTTATCATTGTTAATTATGGGTTATCCAAAAATATATCCATTGGACAAGGTTATCATGATCATGGGTGTCTGCCAAGGGTGTCATGGTTATCTAACAAACATGTATGGGGTTCCTGTATGACATGTATGAGGATGTCTGGACAAGTATTCATTTCATAAAGGGCATAAAAAAGTCAATCACAGGATCTAGTTGACTTTTTTGGAGTATGTACCACAATATGGATGTAATTTCTGGAGGATTTTACTTGACTTGGGTGACATTTTGAAAAGAATATGCAAGGATAGTGTGGAATGTTCAACAAACTTCTCAATAATTGGGTGACATTTTGAAAGGTCTCTAAAAGACATGAGTGGCATGTATAATGGAATTTTCAAGACATTTTTAGTTATTTTAAATGAAATTGAAAACATTTGTGACCCGAATTGGTGTTTCTATATGACTAGGGTCACATGTTTGGGGGACTTCACATGAGTTGGGAGACATTTCATGGTGCTACCGCATGACTTTACAGACATGTCTAGAGGACTTTTCATGACTTGGGAGACATGTATTTGTGTGGTCTCAAGATCTGGATAGGTAATCCAATGCACATAAATATGATCTTATTCATTTTATGACAAGTCTCCCATGATTTCATCTCTTTATTTCATATGTTCTTCATGGTTCATCAAGAATTAGCTTGTTTAGGTTTCATGTGGCCCCACTGACATGTTGAAACCCCTTTGAAAAACATGTTTGGACTACCAAAATTATTTAACTTGATCTACTGATTAATTACATGAATCATAAATTCATTCTACTGGAACCCTTATGTCATTCCCCATATTTTACATGGTGGAAATATATTGTGATTATGTAGCTTTCCACTCTGACAAGTGTATTAACCCAATCTTTTTCAATGGAAATTCCATTCTTATAAATGTCACATAAAATCACATGCAAACACAACATAATGAACTAATACGTGATAAGTGTCCTTTAAAAAAAATTCAACTTCTATGTTTGGAATTTTGAAAACATGACATACACGGTTGCAATCAGGAAGTTATCTGGAGTCCAATAATAAAAACATAATTTCTAGTTAATAGTAACATACCATTATGAATAGTAACATACACATATGAAGATTGATACACCCTAATGAATAATACCCCTACCTATGAATATATATAAATAATATTCTTGTTGAAATCATGATATACATATATTTTAGAACAAGTAAATGAATGTTTGAAAGAGGTTTTTGATAATAAATTATGATTTTTATTAAATATTAAAATAATAATATTTTGAAAATTATTTTTGAAAAATGGACATCATTTTCTGATTCTACACATCAAAAAATGGCTGGGGTGAAATTTTTGGAGTTTTCTGAAACACCTGAATTCAGGATGAATAGTGAAATACCGTAATTTTCAAAAAAAGCTAAATAAGCTAATTATGGAGTAATGAATGATGTTCTACTGATGTAATTCCAATTGGTTCGGCTTCACAAGATACAATTACTATTGTTGTTCATGGAAGACTCACTATTCATTGTCTTGTGGGGAAATAATAAATTAATTAATTTTATATTGAGAAATCCCCTCTCCCCTCCACTATAAATACCACCCTTCACACCCTCATTTCCTCACACCTCTCAAGATTTAATCCTTTTATAAAATCTTCCAAAGCATATACACTATCTCTTACCCACGTCTATGAGCTTCTGGTCTCATCAAAAGATCAATCCTAGGTCCCCTAAGGGGGATCTCAAGAGGAGGATTCAAGAGGTAATTTCTCTCCCTCTTTCCTTGATTTTCCTTTAATTTTCAAGTTCATTACTTATTCTCTACCCACATATATTCATCAACATGGTATATTAACTCAAGTATCATAAATATAACTAACTTTTATGATACTAATGGGATATTATACCATCAAACCCCCTTATCCTTTTCTTTTTATATTATAAAAGAGAATGTTGTTCTTGAGGTGTTAATTTATTAGCTTCAAGAATGACATGTTTCCTTTTTCCATCTTACATTAAAATCTAGTGATGAAAAAAAATTATGTTGGATAAAGAATATTTTATATTTATTATATCCTATTTAACGTTCTATAACTATCTTATTTTTATATTACTAAATGATTAATCAAAACAAGTTTGTTACGGTCGAAAACTGCCCAAATTAACCCAAACGATCATCATTAAATTTCTATCAAATTATTTATTCACATGGTATATAACATAAATAATTATAAGATCATATAAAATCCTGGAATATAATTAATAATATTTAATATGAATTATGTATTTTAACCCATGTTCTACCCAAACTTCAATATATGAAAATAAGTGAACCGCTTAAGAAAAACCCTAAAAACAAACATTCCCAAATATAGTTTTCAAACTCTATAACTCATCCAAAGGAAAATAAAAAAATAAAGAAACCAAAATGAAACATATTAAGGTAAAAAGGTTCTATAATTTTTAATTAAATAATCTAATGTGGATATACCATACATTGAAGTGAAAGAAGTGTCCGAATATAAGGTAAGGAGAAATTCTCAAAACGAACATTCATCCTTTGGGTTCTCCCTTTTTCACTCTTTTTTTGATATGGTTACTCCTTAAAATAATTTTTTCATCAGTTTATTTTCCTAGATGGGATATAAATTTTTTTCACAAGTGTTTATGGTAAACATAATGTTTTCCAAAAGAACTCTTCTTTTAAGAACACACCGTTTACTCTCATTCAAGGTTGAAGGTTCTTGTAAATTGTATGTTATTCCCTCTTTCTTTTGGGAACCCAATGTTTATGAATGTGTTCTTATGAGATGAAACCCATTAACTTTCATTGGTTAGTTATTTTCATTTTTAATATATGTTCATTGTGTCATGAATGGTAAATTTTAAAGTTGTAATGTGACGGGTGTGCCTGGAATTATAAAGCGCAATATGAATGTTTCAATGTGACGGGTGCACCCGAAATTATACAGCACTCCAATGAATTTAATAAAGTGGTGAATATCATGTGTTAATGTGAAATAATATCTGAAAATGATTCTATCTTTGTTCACATGTATGTGTGGTAATTAACCACAAAGACATGATGTTTCATATTTATACACTGCCACATTTCAAGCCTCTTATTAATGCTTCCTCTCATGTTCATGATCATTTGCCTATGTTATAGTTATGCTCACCCATTGTTACATTGTTTTTATATATCTTCTTAATAGGCTTTTATCTCATCACTTTTGATGTATATCCTTAGGTGACTACATGTAGAAAGGAGGAGTCATGTGGCAATAAGAAGCTAGAGAAGAAGGAATTGAATAAATGTTTATGCTTGATGTTGTAATTGTTATGTATGGTCCTAGTTTTCCCAAGACACGAAACCAGTGGATCCTTTTTGTGTAATACTATTATGTTTGTTTATATTTAAAATTATGTAATAGTAACATAAGAAATGTTCGGGTCGCAATAGTTGGTATCATTGGAATGGTTTAGTTAATTTGGGAATTATGATTAGTGAACCCTAGAGAAAACCAATAGTATGAGGGTAAGTATGAATATGCATACAAGAAGCTTTAAATAGGGATACCATATGTTATTATTTTAGTATAAATTTATCAAATGAATATTTTATTCATGACTAGTTGACTTATGTGTTGTTCTAATCTTTTCCATTTTAGAAAATGGTGGGAACCAGGTGAAACCAGGAAAACAACTCGTGCGAGGGCCAATGCAATAATTTCCCGAATGACATCCCCAATAATTTGGGAGGTGGAGTTAAAAACATCATGGAGATCTTTAACCAAATATATCAGGTTATGAACAATAACCATAATAATGGAGAACATCCTCTTTCACTAAAGAGGGAGAAATTGGATATTGAATGTTTTACGAGGCAATGACCACCGACGTTTAATGGATCTTCTGATCCACTAGTTGTGGAACAGTGGGTAAAATCTATGGAGAAGATCATTTCTATGCTCCACTGTTCTGAGACAGAGAAGGTGACTCTATCTGCTTATCCTCTAGATGGAGAGGGTGATCAATGGTTGTATTTGATTAAGAGAACCACTCCAATGGAGGAAATTGAAGAGGTAGAATGAGAAGACTATAATATAATGTTTTTTAATAAGTATTTCCCAAGAACTATTCATATGAGGATGGAGAGAGAATTTATAGAGCTCAAGAAAAAAGGAGAATCTCTCACAAACTATGAACCAAATTTCACAAGGATTTTTAGTTACGCTTTGGGTTTTGTTATGAATAATTATAGAAAAATTAATATATTCTTTAGTGGATAAAAACCACACATTCCAAAGGCTCTTGCAATTTGAGACATTGGGAGTTATGTAGAGGTTATTCAGTGTGCTGTCAAAGTGGATATGGAGTTTAGAGACTGTCCCCATGGATATGGTGATATGAAACGAAAGATGGAGTTTCAAGCCATAGGATCTAATGAGAAATGTGGGAAGAAAACTAAACGACCTACATGCCAAAAATGTGTGAAGTTGCACCGTGGGAACTACATCGAAGTCACCGTGAAGTGCTTCAAGTGTGGTAAAGAATAACGACATGCTCAATAATGTCCAAAATACTTGAAAAGGAAGGATAATTTAGATTAAGAAAGAAGATCCACCCATGGTTTAATGCTACAACTATATAGAGCTAGAGAACTATGCAAGCTAGTGCACTAAACTTCGAGTTCTCAAGGGTTATCCGTGTCAGCAGCCCCCAAATCTAAAAAAAAGTGAAGGATTATGCCATAACTACTATGGAAGTGGAGCACGATAATGAAGTTGTACAAGGTACACTTCATATTCACTAGACAATGGAAAATGTATTATTTGATTCTCATTATATGAATTGCGTTAAATGTTTCATGTTTTCTTAAACTATATAATCAAATCCCTGAAAACATGTAGTATAGAAAACTATAAAAACACAATATGGTGCAATCATTTCAACCCAAGTGATTTAATCTTCTCCTATTGGCATATATGGGAATATTCTTCCATTGATTCTTGTAATACTTCCCTTGGTGTAATTAGAAGCTATAAGGGGAATGGATTGTCTCTTGTTGTATAGATAAAGTATCAATTTTTGGGAAAGGGAAATATATATTCATATTCCAAACCATCCCATGATCCTCTAAAAATTCATGGAAGATCATGAATCTCCTTTGAAAAATCCTTCAATGGTGTGAGTGTTTATTCCCTATGAAGAAGAATACCTTGAAAATTTGGTTGATTCAAATGATAGTACCAACCTTGTGGTAATGGCCTTCGTGAGTGAATATGGTGATGTATATCCCAAAAAGATACCCGGAAATCTCCTAGATCGTGAGGTAGAGTTCTCAATTGAACTCATATATAGAGCTACACCAATGTCAAAGTGTCCCCATAGGATGGATCCTATCGAACTAGAGGAGTTAAAGAAGAGATACAAGAGAATATAGACAAAGTTTTCATATGACCTAGAGCATCGACTTGGGGTGTGATAGTTTCCATTGTTAAGAAGAAGGATGGAACAATGCAGTTGTGTATCGATTATCTGGAACTCAACAAGATCACCATAACGAACAAGTATCCTCTTCCAAGGATTAGAAACTTGTTTGATCAGTTTAGTGGAGATCAATACATCTCAAAGGTTGTTCTTCGTTCTGGATATCATCAGATAAAGGTAGAGAAGGAAGTTATTTATAAGACTGTATTCCGTACAAGTTATGGGGAAAAAGAGTTTCTAGTGATTCCCTTTCGACTTACTAATGCCCTTGGAATCTTCATGGATTTGATTAATAGATTATTTAGACATTACCTTGACAAATTTTTTATAGTAATTATTGATGATATTATCATCTACATCAAGAGACAAAAGAAACATTAATAACATCTAGGACTTGAGCAGGTGACATTGAGAAAAGAGAAGTTGTATGCCATGTTCAGAAATAGTGAAATTTGGATGAAGAAAGTTTCTTTCTTGGGAAATATGATCACAAGTTAGGAAATTTCTATGGACCCTTCAAAAAAGAAGGCAGTTGAAGAATGCCCTATTCCCTCTAGTGTCACTGAAATCTATAGTTTTCCTGGATTAGCTGGGTACTACCGATGTTTTGTGAGAAATTTCTCATGATTTTCAAGCCCACAAATAAATAAAACAAGGAAAGGGGTATAGAATGTCTTGAAAGAAGAATGCAAGGGAATCTTCAAGGAGCTAAAGATAAGGCTCATCACAACACTTATACTCACACTACCGAAAGGTGGAGAAATTTTGTGATATATAGTGATGAATCAAAGAAATTATTGGGTTACATACTCATGAAAATGATAATGTGGTAGACTATTCGTCACATAAGTTGAAGATCCATGAGCAGAACTACCCGATGCATGACCTAGAGCTGGTATCCATGATTTGTTCCTTGAAAATATGGAATCACCATATTTTTGGCAAGAAGTGTAAAATATACATTGGCCACTAGAGCCTAAAGTATATATTCACAAAAAATATCTCAACATGAATCAAAGGAGATGATTAGAGAAAATCAAGGATTATGATTGCTCTATTTACGATAATCCTAGAAAGGTGAAAAAGGTAGCTAATTCTCTAAGTAGAAAAGAACCTTATACTTTATACCTATTACAGATTGAGAATGACCCTATCTTCTTGGATATTCAAAGGATGGATTTATAAATCATAAGGGTAGGGGATACATCCTTCCTGGCCCAAATGATTGTGCATCTATCCATACAAGTGAAGATCAAGGAAGCACAAAGGGATAACGTGGACTTACAAAAGAGGGTTAATGTAGTAAAGGAAGGAAATATTCAAGAGTTCCATATCGACAGTGATGGTGTGGTTCAGTTTGGAACATGGATTTTTGTGCCTTCATCACCCTGGATAAAAAAGGATCCATTGGAAAATGAACATAGCTCAACATTCTATATCCATACTGGGAGTAGAAAGGTTTACCATGATCTCTGAGAACACATCTGGAGGGATAACATGAAAAAGAAGATCGTAGAAAATATCTCAAGGTTCTTGGTATGTCAGCAAGTTAAATAAGAGAGAATAAAGTACAAAGGAATGATGAAACAATTTCCTATACTCATGTGTAAATGGGAGAATGTTACTAGCGACATTATCAGGGGCCTCTTGAAGATGTCGAATGGAAATAATGTGATATGGGTTGTGGTTGACCGACTCACCAGGACTTACCATTTTATCGCTATTCAAGAAGATATCTTGGTTGAACAACATGCAAGGATATATGTGAAGGAAGTAGTGATGCTTCATGGTGTTCTACCCTCAATTATCTCAGATCGTGATCCATGGTTCACATCTAAATTTTGGAGGAGCCTTCACCTTGATTTGAGTGCTAAATTAAATTTCAGCCTGGCCTATCACCCCCAAACTGATGTCCAATCTTAAAAGACTATTCAAATTCTTGAAGATTTTCTATGATCCTGATCTATAGAATTAAAAGGTGTATGGGATCAAAATATCCCATTGGTTGAGTTCTCATACAAGAATAGCTTCTGCTCGAGTATTCTGATGGCTCTATATGATGCTCTGTATGGAAAGCGAGATACAACTCCATCCTGTTGGGATAATGTTGGAGAATGAAATCTACTTGGACATGATCTTGTGCAAGAGATGACAGAGAAGGTTCAAGTCATCCAGACGCACATCAAAGCTACTCAAAGTCAGCAAAAGAGCTATTATGACAACTGTCGAAGGGACTTGGAGTTCGACATTAGGGATAAAGTATTCCTTCTAATATCACCACAGAATAGAGTCATGCGATTTGGAAAGAAATGGAAGATAATCCCAAGGTACATTAGAACCTTTATGATCCTTGACGATATAGGATCCATGACCTATAGTATTTCACTTCCACTGAATATGGCTCATGTTTATGATGTGTTTCTCATTTCACTCTTGAAGAAGTACATACTTGATCCCTCACATGTACTAAACTCAAAGGTGGTACATATGGAAGATGATATCTCGTATGGGGAGTAGATGGTAGAGATTCTAGATTAGAGAGATATTGTTATGCTTAAAAAGATAACACACCTTGTCATAGTGGTGTGGGGGAATCATAAGTTTGAAGAATATACTTGGGAACTGGATGTGGTGATAAAGGAGAAGTACCCTCACCTGTTTGTGTAAAGTGAAATTTTGAGGGAGAAATTTAATAAGGGGGTAAAATGTAATAACTCAATGTTTTACAAAGGAAGTTCCCTTGTTATAATTATGTCATAAAATCACATGAAAACAATACATAATGAACTATAATTTTCTATGTGTCATTTAAACATATGTTTTTCACTTATGTGTTTGGAATTTTGAAAATCTAACATACACGATTGCAATCAGTAATTTATTTGGAGTCCAAAAAGAAAAACACAATTTTTAGTGTATAGAAACATAGCCTTATGAATAGTAACATACTCTTATGAATAGGGATACAATCTGATGAATAGTTACCTTGCCTATGAGTATATATAAATAATATTCATGTTGAAAGTAAAATATACATAAATTTTAGATCAAGTAAATGAATGTTTTAAAACTGGTTTTTGATAATAAATTATGATTTTAATAAAATATTAATATAATAATATTTAGAAAATTATTTATGAAAATTGGAATTCATTTTTGGTTTTTACATGTCAAAAAATGGTTGGTGTGAATTTTTTGGAATTTTCTAAAACACATGATTTTTTTATGAATAGTGAAATACAATTATTTTCAAAATAAGCTAAATAAGCTAATTATAGAGTCATGCATGATGTCATGCTGATGTAAGCCCTATATTTAGGGTTCAAATTATAAAATTACTATTATTGGACATTGAACACTCACAATTCCTTATCTTGAGGGGAAATAATAAATTAATGAATTTTATATTGAGAATCCCCTCTCCCCTCCACCATAAATACCACTTTTGACACCCTCATTTCCTAACTCCTTCCAAGAATCAATACTCACCTAAACTATACCCAAGAATCTTCCCAGGCTCCTTCCCCATGTTCAAGAGCTTCAAGTCTCATCAAAATACCAAGCCTCGGTCCCCTAAGGAGGACCTCAAGAGAAGGATTCAGGAGGTAAATTTCCTTCCTCTTTCCATTAATTTCCATACAATTTCAAGTTCTTTTCTAATTCTCTCCCCACCTATCTTCAACCACATGATACAGTAACTCAATAATAATACATATAATATAATTATATGATACTAATGGGATATTATACCTCCCATTACCCTTCTCCTATTGTTTTTGTTTTATAAAAGAGAACGTTGTTCGTGAGGTGTTAATCTATCACCTTCATGAATGTCATGTTTTCTTTTTTCCATTTCTACATTCACATCTGGTCATGAAACCATTTTTATGGTTAAACCAGAATATTTTATATTAATTATAGCCTATTTAATGTTCTTTAACTAAATTATGTACATATTACTAAATGATTAATCC
Source organism: Viscum album (assembly GCA_963277665.1). Lineage (NCBI taxonomy): Eukaryota > Viridiplantae > Streptophyta > Magnoliopsida > Santalales > Viscaceae > Viscum > Viscum album. The sequence goes on from OY728129.1 coordinate 946,891,532, forward strand.
AAACAAGTTTGTTGTGGTCGAAAAACCTCCCAAATTAACCCAAACGATCATCATTATAGTTCTATCTATTGATTCATCCACATGGTATATAAAATAATTAATAATAAGGACATTTAAGTTCCTGGAATATAATTAATAACATTTAATATCAGTTCTGGATTTTTACCCATGTTTTATCCAAACATTAATATATGAATACAAGTGAACCTCTTAAGAAAAACCATAAAAACAAACATTTCTAAATAATGTTTTTAAACTCCATAACCCATCCAAAGGCACATAAAATTAATTAATAAAACCATAATGAACAATAATAAGGTATAAAAGGTTCTATAATAGATAATTAATTAATAAAATGTTGTCATATATGACATTAAAGTGAAGAAAGTGTTCGAATATAAGGTAAAGGGAAATTCTCAAACACAACTTTCATCCTTCAGGTTCTCCCTGTTTCACTATTTTTTTATATGTTTACTCCATAAAAATAAAATTTTAATCATTTTATTTATTTTCTCGGGATATAAATTTTTATCACTATTGTTAATGTTAATCCAAATGTTTTCCAAAAGAACTCTTCTTTTAAGAACATTACTTCTACATCTGATTCAAGGTTGACTATTCTTGTAACATGTATGTTACTACCTCTTTCTTTTGGGAACCCAATGTTTATGAATGTGTTCTTATGATATAAAACCCATAACATTTTCATTGGTTATTTATGTTCATTTTTTATATATGATTATTGTGGAATGCATGATAAACGATAATGTTATGATATGACGAGTGCGCCCATAATGATATAGCGCAATATGAATGTTTCAATGTGACATGTACGCATGAAATGATATAGTGTTACAATGAGTTGGGTACTGAGATGATTATAATGAGTTAATGTGAAATTATGTGTGACCAATATTATATCTTTTTTCACAAATATGTGTGAATTTTAACCCCTTAAACATGATGTTTCATTTATATGTGTTGCCACATTTCAAGTCTCTTATTAATGCTTCCTCTCATGTTATCGATCCTTTGTCTATGTTTTTTTTATGCTCAACCATTGTTATATTGGTATTTTATATCATCTTATTGGGATTTTATCTCAACCATTTTGATGTATATCCTCAGAGGACTACATGTACTATGCATAGGTCAAGTGCCAATAAGAAACTAGAGAAGAAGGGATTAAATAAATTTTTATGCTTGATGTAGTAATTTTTATGTATGGCCCTAGTTTTCCCAAGACACTAAACCTTTTTATCTTATATGTGTAATAATATAATTTTTTATCTTTAAAATGATTTAATAGTATTATAAAAAAAGGTCTGGTCGCTATAACAAGTCAGCTTCTACACTCCAATGAAGTGGTCCTAATTTTTCCTATTAGGGGGGGGGGGGATTTATTGTCTTTATTGTCTTGGTTATATGATGAATTTAATGATGTGTATATCATATATATGTTCTATATTTAATGTAGGGAGAATAGTTTCATGAATTTCATCTAAAACTACCACAGGTCATCAAAGGCATTGCATGATGAATCAATGACCGCAAGAACACTCCATCACCATGCTTATTTGACCACAGCCTATCAAATGGATTCTACATAACCACATTAACATTTAATATAGTATTTGTACCATATATTATCGATTTATTATAGACACAAATTGATCATAGATCCCACCAAAAACCTTTCATATGATTCAAGAATAAATGCCTCTGGTCCTTTATGAGACTAAGACGACTTGTTAGTGGCACCATGCATGGTCAATATAGAATGAGGAGGAGTTTCAAATAGATCATGTTGGATTTGCAATGGTAAATTGTGTGATCAATGGTGATCAAACATCTAACATGGCACTTTCCTCAAGAATATCAGAGCATTTTACCTCTATAAAAGGCATATTTGTTTTCTCATTTTATTTTTATCTTTACCTTACAAGGATCACCTACTTTTCACATTGAATTTTCATCAAGGGGTTTCATGAGTAGTAGTGAATCTTAGGATTCAAAAAAATTATAATCATAGATAATCACTCTTATTTTCATTGATGAATCACATTATCATTGATGGATCATGTTATTATGGGAGATCATTATCATAGGCAATCCATCTACCTATGTATGGAATTTAAGGGGTATCACATGATGGAATAGATGCTTTTGGGGATTTTCACATGATGAAGGTGACACTTTAACCATATTTCAGGTGATAAGGGAGACGTATTTATAGGTGGATTATTTGGGTATTTAGAATCACATAATCCCATCACATGAAGATCAACATACATCTCCCTCGCATGAATATTCCTACTTTTTATGAATTTAGTTTACGAATGGATTTGGGTGTTTTTTTATTATATAGCGAGTGACAGGTCACCTGATTGGTGAAAATTGTCTAGAAACATTCTCATGACCATATGGGATTGTCTCGAAACCATCATAATAAAATTATGGTTCACAAGAGGGAAATCAATTGATTTTAATAAGATCATGTATAGAACATGTTACATTTGCATGACCTTCCTAGGGCATGCTATTGCGTTATCCTCTAGTTGTGACATGGTGTGTGTGATTTGGATTCCTTGAAAACATGTTACAACTTTCTTTTTTTTGAAGATAAAATAATACTCATACATTGGGTATTTCTTCCATTATATATTTTCCTATTCTCATTTGGTGGGAATTAATAGTGTGTTGTTTAAAGTAATTGTATTACAAACCTGAGTAGCATTACTTCCTGGAACACCAACACATTATAGGTGTGTGCACCTTAGACTGTACCATGTTGATAAATGATGTGAAACACCAATTTTATTATATGGATTATTTTACATATATTTGAATAGTATATGATATGAGTGATTTCAAGGAATAATAGGATAAAAAAATAGGCCATGTAAACATGGGAACAAGGACCCAAATGAATTAGATAAATAAGGTTAGAAGAAAATTTTATAATCTAGTGGCAATAGGATTCAACCTCCTATAATGGTTTTATGGGCACCAGAATAATTTTATTAATTAGTTTATCATTACATTATTATACATGCTCTTGGAATAATACAAATATACCATATCAAAGATTAAAAATTTCAAGTATCAAGCCTATGTTCTTCAAGAATTAAGAAACCCATAACGAACAATAATATAACATATTCATAGGAAAATAAAGAAATAAAAATAACTACTGATATACCACACCACTCAAATTATTTCAACCACCACGGTGTCATCCTCAATATTATTTAACACATCACATACCATACATCCATCTCCGAAATCTAGACATTACAAAATACTTAGGAAACCCATCCAATTATTCTTCAATTTACAAACTATTCCTTATTTAAAACAAGAAACATCATGGATTGAACATGCTATAAAATATATTTAAAGAAAAAATTATTTTTATCGTGAAAAAAAACTTGGGCCCAAAAACCATAAAATAATTAAAATAAAAAAATCAAACAATAATAGGCTCAATTAGCCACAAATAATTATATTCAGTAGAAAAACATTCAATTACCATAGTGAAATAACAGATACATTATACAATGTCATATCAACAAAAAATATAACTAGTAGATATTTTTTTATGAAATAAAATATAAATTTTCTTTATTAATAACATACATATTCTATAAATTTCTAGGAATGATTGTTATCAATTTACATGCCTCATCTAATTAACATTAAGTAATGAATTATTACTTATCTTGTTCATAAAATTTTCCACCATATTAATCATTCTTATTAATAAAAAACAAAAAATATTACAACCCACTATCAAATAAATCAATAGGAAACATAAAAAAGAATAAATAATTAGAGATCACAATGTAACAATTCCAAAATTCATTATTCCATTATTTTTCAAATACTATCTTTATCTGGTTGTTTTATTCATTACCCAAGGAGTTAAATCATGATATGTTCACACAATCAAATAAGTATAATGTTAATTAAGAAATTCCATATCATGATAATTTCAATGTTCAATAAGTTATAATGGAAGAATAAGATCCAATATCTGATCAGCTATCCTATAGGGATCCCATGATACCAATGGTCATTCCACCCATGATCTACCATCAAATCTCAAAAAAATCTCATGATAACAGAAGGAAACAAAATTCTAGAACATTTAAAGAGATAATGGGAGAGATTAGAACCAACTGGATAAGAATAAATTCACCTATATTCACTAATGAATGATATTTACATTCTAGGTTCTAAATCCTAGAAAAGGGATCTTTATGTGTTTCAAACAAATCCTTGGTTTTCATAATGTTCAGATGATAAATTTAAAATTATGAATATTTTTGAAGCACAAAAACATTTATATACTGTTATAATTTAATAGCAACATAATGATACATTCTTTACTAAATGATAATATGTATGTATTTCATTAAAATTATGATGAAAAAAGGAATATAACAATGAAAGGGACCCCAGTACAACCTCCCTCAAAAATCCATGCAAACAATATATAGGTATATCCACATTTCAAAACCTCGATAAAAATGATCATATACACTTAGTGTGACACAATATAGAAACCCCATGACTATGACATAGTGACCCATTAGAAAGAGGAGACACAAAACCCGACCCACAAGAAATTATAATGAAACCGAGGATCTAAAATATCGGTTTTTAATATGACAGGGTCACCAAAACCATCTTCCATCAATCCATTTCACTATAATGATATGGTTATGCCATAATGTAAATTTCTATTATTTAACCAAACCCTAACTCAAGACCATACTACAACCACGTATAAAAGGGTAGAGAAACCAAAATAGACCCTATGAATTCCTTTGTCTATAGATTTGTAGACCTTTCCCTAAGCTAACCCATTAGATATAGCACATAGCTCCTTACCATATAATATCCCTTAAAATAGAAATATATCTCAAGATCGACATCTACTCACCCATACACCTCCCGGGCACCACTGACACCCAAAACACATGAAGGAAGGTCCTAGAAAACCCCAATAATATATTGATCACCTCATATTACAAATCATAAAACACATTTATCTATATATAAAGGAGGTAAAATTTAAGACCACATACTATTAACATGGTATCGACCTACATGACCCATACATTTCACCAATATAAACTCACATATTTCACTGTCACAATCATGTGGACCCATCCCCATCATGAATTGAATTTAATTATAAAACACATAAAAATAATTATTTTAATTAATACATAATTAGTGAATTTTTGATGTAATAGATGAATCTCTCATTGGTTGGAATACAGTCTATAGAATCCAATGAATTTAATTACAAATCTCCCCTAATGCATTTTGAAGCCTAAAAATAGTAAAATAAAAATAAAATTATTACATTAATTTTTAACACATTTCGCCCAATTTCGAAAAAATTAAATGAATAAATATATAATACACTTATAAAAAATGATATATTATGTAACCATATGCATCCCAGCTTTTATATATCTGCATAAAATCCATATGTGAAAGTCCCATTTACATGATATGATTCCATCGTGATTCAATGAGAAAACAATCAAAATTCATAATAAAACTAGATTAAATATTAAAATAACATAGAAGGAGATGAATAAAAGAAATATGGGATGATTGTATACCTTAATTGTGAAATTAAAACCCTGAAGCCACCATAGGTCATCAAATAAGAGAAAATAAGGATGAAGATAAATGAATAAAATCCACCCCCTCATTCCATCTATGTGGATCCATAAATCCAAAAGGAGTTTAATAAAATGAGTACCCAAATGCCTATACTTCCCTATGTTAAGTGGGTGTTTGAGTGGGCCATTAGAGTTTTTGTGGATTCAAATATAAATTTTATAGATCTACTATGTCTATAGTGACCCCCATCATGATATTTTTGGGTGTCTTTTAGCTCTTGATTAGCCACCTAAACTCTAGTGTCCTCCACCTACGTTATGATAGATTATTATTATATTCATTAACTCCACATAATTAAATCAATTCATTAAATTTTTATTCATGTACTAACACCCTAAATTTCATCACCAAAATGTAATTTTAATAAAAAAACACATCCATAAGATCTTCCTTCATATTCAACCACTAAATTCATGTTTTCCCTAGAAAATTTCAACTAGATTCTCTCCATTTTCCCAATTACATAGATATATAAATATTTAGGTCATTATCAAAAACCATCATACCATGTATCATTCTCATGAATCATCCACCTATATTTTTTCTAATTCATACTAATCACCATGATGCAATTCCACTTTACATTTTTAGACATCCTATTGGATATAAACATGTTGATGTTTCACACTAACAATCTTGTTTATATATCATCCTGATTAGTCAAACGTTGACTCTTCATAAATATCAGTTATCAATAAAGGGAATTTTCCAATTAAATTACATTTCCATATTCACTGATCATTCATGAAAGGTTCCATCTGGTACCCTTCTCCACTGATTGCATCTAAAAAACATGTGGTTCGTGCATTATGGTGTTGAAAATATTCACTAAATCCATGATGATGTAAATTTTTTAAAATAATAAAAATAATAAAAATATACAAAACATGATATAGGGAGATAAATTACATTGGATTTCTTCCCTATACACCAAGGGATACTGACTACTAGTGATGGTATCATAATTCAACTTGTAGAGACTATACCCTCGGTATCATATAAAGAAATACCATTGAGATAATTTAAAAATAAATTAAAGTTATAACGGAAAATTAAAACCTAAAAAATTATATATCAATTCATTATACAAATATTTAACATCACTATGGTATAACTAAGTGAGACTCATTTAGGTCATATAGTCATACTTCCGAAAAAAATCAACAAACAAGATGACAATATACAATAAAAACATAACTAAAAATAATGAAATAATGTAGACCAAAAGTATATCATGTCCTTGCAATGGAATGCCACCACATCCATGTTGAGATCATATTTCCGACACAACCTTTTTAGACTCTAATCCTTGACCATTAACCATAAAAACTACATGTCTTCCAAGCTGTACATATAAGCTACACACATAAATCTCTATATTCCACAACTAATGATTCTATTAATAATAATCTATATATATTTATTTTAATCCCTGTATTGTATGAAATTAATGTAGTAAAAACCCACATCCGTACACTAATAACCCCTTTGGGTGCTCATGAATCCACCATTATATTCAACACATAACATCATTATCCAGTTCAAAAGTAGAATAGAGTTTCACATATCTAGGTATACACCATAGTGTTAGTGTGAAAACTATTTATAAACCCAATAACTCATATGTTTCTATGGGCCCAAGGTTATCATATAATCTAAGTGGTCTCTACCCAGGTGTATCAAATAATGTTTTTTGTTATACCACCTAACCAATCCACAAATTTGTTGGACAACTAGTGGGTGAAGCATCCAAACCATGGACTAATTCCACAATAGCTCAGATAGCCAATGTGTCTTATTATCAAACTCTCTTCTATGGGTGATGCATCTCTTTATCAAACTATATCAAATGATTGATTCATACTATCATATAACTACAAAAAGTAGAGTTTCTTCTCATCATCTAACTATACAAAGATGATGATGTGTCTGATCATCCAAATACAAAAGGTGGGATATTTCTCCCATCATCCAACCATCCATGGTGGGTGATGCATCCAACTCATAAAACTATATTGGGAGGATGAAGCATCCTATCATAAAACTATCTTGAGTGGGTGATGCAACTTGTTATATAAATATACTAGGTGTAATATTCTTCTCATCATCTAATTATTCATGGAATGTGATATATACCATCATCCAACCATCAAATCAAAAATAGAAATCATATAATTATCATCCACCCCTCATTAAATAAGTGTATCATGAAAACATATGTTTTCAGGATAAATCGAAACCTAAATTTCAATATCTGCCTACCCTAATCTACAATTTATCTAAAATCCATCATAACCCTTGTGTATCAAACCTTGATATACTCATCAGAAAAAACCATAGGTGAAAACCCACTATTTCCATACTTAGGGCCACTAAATATACACATCCAAGTCTAACCACAAAACAGATCACTCTCAAAAGGTCATTAGTCATAATTATACAATAATTCATTTATTGTAGTTATATTTTGTTTTCATAGCTTGCTAGTCTTTAATTATATGGATCACTACTTACTCATACCATATACTAACCCTAGGATAAAATGACCCCCAATGGTCAACTCACTAGTCCACACTAGGGATAATTACCCTAGAAATTTATTCAAGGAACATAAGTCCCTTCTTGATAAACCTAGTTTTTAGACTATAGTTTATCCATATTGTATTAATAAATTATAATATGTTTTCAATAAAAAATACAATAATTGGATCACTCTTAGACCCACATGCTCAGTAGTGCATCATCCCACCTTATTTAAGGCCATATTAGGTGAAAAAACAGTTATCATAGTTGAATACCACACATAGTGACTCTTGATATGTTACAAAAGATAATCCACCAAATAAGTTCATTGAGGACATACATGTCCATGGTAATGTATACATGATCATAATTATAGTGCTAATAGGTTATACCTAGTTACCTATATTAACATTATCCCCCTCAACTATCACATAGACCAAAAAGGTGTAATCACATTCTCTTACAAATCATAAAACACAAGAATGTTTATATAAATGGGGTAAAATTAGGGATAATATACAATTATCTGATCATTAACCCTCATTAATAAAAGATCATCATCTATACAAGATCTCATAAAAACTTCTATAACCATTAGGTTTTATCTTCAACAAGGATAAAATTTCATTTATTAAAAAACAAATACTATAAATCAAAACAATTAATATGTACTCGGTTAAAATATTACTTTTTTGTCACAACATGAAGACCATAACATGTTGTATTGGGTAGATACTAGTCTTCATTGACCTTAGGAGACATCAATAAGAAATAAAATGCTATAAATCAATACTAAGGTTATAAAATATCATTATGGGTGATTTAACCTAATGTGAGAAACATCTTTTAGAAAACAACCAACTATGACACATAAGAATAATACATGAATGAAACAAGTCCAAACTCTATTTCCTAACATATCCATACATGAATAATAGTGTAAAATATCCAAAATAAATAAAATGTATACATGACTAAAAGACCAAAATTAATTAAAACGTTTCTACGTGTCACATTACCTTGCTCCCCATGACACTAGAAACAAGTCCTCAAATTCATCCCAATATAAAACATCAATACATCCTTCTAGGAAAAAATAAATCCTACCATTAATAATATTATATAGAACAACAAAAAGATATTCACTGAAGTTCATATGTATCAGGTGAGCATACAAAAATTATTGGCATGACACAAATTACATCCCACTCATACAAGTTAAACAAGAAAAAGTTACATCAAAATTTATATAAAACAAAATAGAACTAGAATACAATTTATAAGATAAGAAAAACTTTTATGTTACTCAAAAAAATATAAAAAATTCATTTTTAATATACTATTTATGTGAAATATATATAACATAATATACACATCTATTCCAAAAACTTTCATAGCAAATACAAGAATCCCCTTCCAAAGAATAACCCATAGAAAATACCTAAATCGTCAGTATAATCTTTTTCCTCAGACCCATACTATCACATGGTGGGGTAACAATCCAAACCATCCCAAGTGGTACTAGATTCTAATTTCAAACCAACATGGCCCTTTATAATGAAATATGAACACACACACCAACCCATTCCAAACCAATGTACCACCCAATTTTCTTACTGATATCCATGTTCAAAACAAAATGGCATCATACATTCAGTATGATCCTACCACAAAACAATTCTGAAAAAAATAAATAATAAATATTGTACATTCAAATGGATTTTCCATCAATATTTCACCAAGTATTATCTAAGAAATAAACACAATAATATCATTTCAAAGAAATATTCATCAACATATTTTCAAAAGGAGGGTGAGAGTTAAGAAACCTACCTTGACTATTCTTTCGTAAGAGAATAAAAAAATATCACTAAAATAAAAGAAATTCCAAAATTCCATAGATTACCACCAAGTATAAGATCCTAGATTTCTAATAAAGGAATGAGGAAGAGTATTCATTTTTTATAAATTTAATTGAGTCATAAAGGAAATTATTAGAGGTTTTGGGCGCATTAGAAGCATGTGATGGGTTGTTCTCATCTTTTCTTTTTTTCAGGATTGATGACTAATTTTATATCTATTTGAAGATGAACTCGGTGATCCAAGGAATTGAATCAAAGAAAATAGGTAAGGGATAAAATATAAGAACCTGATACAGGATGATCACATATTAGTTATGATTTATTTAGTCAATTTAAGAATTAACTTTACTGGGATTATTTCTTCGTCGATGGATTTGACAACATATCTGCATTTTTTGTGTCATTGCCTTGTAGTAATGAAATCATATTAACTCTATTAGGGATTCACCCATGTTCCAAGAATCTTTAAACATCATCATAAAAATCTACGGGTGCTAGCACAAATGATTCTATCACTTTCGTTTCCTTTATTTGATTTCATAAATAACCACTTCCAATGTGTTCTCGTTAATCTCTCTTGAATTTAGAATGAGAGGTGGTGGAAGATCTCTCTTCATTCTTGGGACCATTTATAATGAAGGGAGATTTCTTGGTCTTGAGATAATTCTCCAAAACCTTTGTTCATAGCCAAACAAATGAATAGGCTTATTGGGGAAATAACAAGAAATGGGTTTATATATGTATATTGTCAAAATAAAATAACTGAACATGTGACTTTTATCATTTTTATAATACATATGTAACACCATGTCAAATAATAATATTATTTTTAATTTTTCTCTATATTTGTTGCACTTTTGAGTTAAATTAAATTTTATTGAACTGTTAATATTAAATATTTATTATTTCTCTCAGTACTATTAAACTCTATTTTCCATTCATCCTTAATATTTATTAATAATTGAATAATGACTATTTATTTATTAGATAAACCTCACGTCATTTTTTAGAAATAAATATATGAATATTATATTCACTACAGAGAAAATAAATATTTATAAAAGGCTAAGCATACATGAATAATTATTAAACCACAATTCATAATACTATTTATTAAACTTGTTAAATAATAAATAATAATACATTCTTTAACTATGATTTTGGATACATTTAGTGTTTGACCCTCTAGGCCTTTTTCTTAGTGACAGTAGGTGATGAAACATAATTTCAATGGTTAGAATCGAAAAACTTTCCATGTCACCCATAGAGAAAGAAGTTATTTACACAATGACATGATACCTCGTATAAAAACTTACTGTGTAATATAATCCTTTTATCATGATATATCTAATCAAGAAGGTTTCATGCGGGTGCCATAAACATATATGTTTAATGTCTCTTTATTTAACATACTAAAAATTTAAGTCACCTATTTTACACTATGAACATGGATTTATTTAGGCTATTTTATTTCTAGTAAAGGGCCAGAGATATAAACTACTATTAAAGAACATTAGGGTCATATCATTTCTATCATTATTCATTAATACAATAATACTTGTGACCCACCGAAAATATTCTACCTCATTGTGGAAATATATCAACATGATTTTCAACAATACATCAATGTTGATGACTCATAATACCCATTAAAATAATAATATTGTATAAGGTTCAATACACATATTTATAGATAGGAACATCCAACAACACATATAAATAATGATTTCCTACTAGCGAGTCTTGTTCTCATAATATCCCACTAGATGTTACCATGGTTGTACACCCTCAGAAGGATTATCAAGGTCTTATGAGTCTCAACCCATGATATCCTATATCATTTGTGTCCATAAAATTTTATCATTATGCTATAAAAAATATATTTTAGAATAGTGTCATAACATGTCTAGGTTCTCATCATATAAATGATGTTCTATGACCTTTTAGTCAGACATATAATTTTATGACATTATCACATACTATTTTACAAAGAATAAAAATAATGATGTTATAAGAAGTTTAGTAATATTAAAAACTATGAATACAAGCTATCATAATGTACACAAAAGTTATTTATTGGGCACCAAATCTTATAGAATTCCACTTTCAATGGAGTTAAATACCAATACAAATATTTCTACTAGATCTCACATGATACTCAAGCTTCTACTGAGATAGAAATCTAGTAAATGGATATGCCATGTTGTCATCCATGGGAACTCTGGTTACTAAAGCATCACCCTTATAATGAAAATATCTCAGAAAGTTATTCTTCTAGAGTGTGTTGTTTATTAGTTGGTGTGACCTTAGATATTTTTCAGTAGCCACTACTATAGTATTATCATAATATAGTAGGATAGGTTCATTTCTGATAGGTAGAAATCAAGATCTTGTAAAAAGTGAGGAATCCAAATGGATTCATAGGCTACATCAAAATCCTTTATATATTTGGACTCCACTCTATAATCAACAACAATTGGCTATGTTGAACTCTTCCAGCTCAGAGATCCTCTATTGAGATAGAAAACATATGTTCACTGCAACTTCGTATCATTCGGATCTATTTTAAATCAAAAATAAATATATCCCTTTACAACCAACACTTCATCTCCTTCGTACACTAGGAACATATCCCTAGTTCATATCGGGTACATAAAGATATCCTCAATAGTAGACCAATGTTGATCTCTTGGATCTTCCTGATATTTTCATACCCTGATAAATGCATAGAAAACATCATATATAGTACAGAACATGGAATACATGATTGACCTAATAACTAAAGCGTTGGTGATCATGCTCATTCTCTCTTTCTCTCATTGTTTTGGAGGGTACATATTCCTAGAAAGATGTAAACCATGTGACCCTAAAACCAATCCCCTATTTTTTTGGTCCATACTAAATATATTTAATATCTATTTAACATATGTACTTTTAATTAGTCCATCTATACTCTTAAATCTATCATGAATGATCTTGATCTCTATCATATAATCTTCTTCAACAAAGTCCGTCAAATAGAAACATTTGTTTAACCAGCCCTTAATATACTATAAGACTGGTATGTCATTTCTAATAAGTAATATATCATCAACATATAATACTTGAATAATGACCAAATTCCCAATCAAACAACTTGTAAATACACAGCTGGAATTCTTTCTTAATGCTTCCAAATTCTTTTATAGATTCATCGAATTGAATGTTCCATGATCTGGATGGTTTATTTTGTCCATAAATGGATCTATTCAACTAGAAAATCATTTTCTCATCACATAATGTCAAAAAAACATTCCGACTATGACATATAGACATCTTACTTAAGGATCCCATAAAGGAATATATTTCCACATTCATATTCCAAGTATTATATTCATGGTAAGCGGCAATAGAAAGTATAAATCCAATGGATTTAAACATGTAAACTTGTGAAAAGGTATAATTTTAGTATATTACCTATCACTGTTTAAACCCATTATACACATTCCTTAATTTATAGGTATTTATATTTCCATCAATGTCTAGTTTTCTGATGAATACCCATTTGCATCTAATGGTATTTACATAAACCGGTATACCAATTAGAACCCAAACATGGTTATGATACAAGGGATCTATTTCAAAATTACTAGCTTATTGAAATATTGTAGCTTATTATCTCTCTACAACAAATTTAATGGATATAGGTTTATCATTTTCAACCAATAATTAGTCACCTTCATCAATGACTAGAAAACTAAATCCTTCTTGGTCCCTTACCTCTCTTATTATTTTATGAGGTACTTGTATTTTAGGAACTACTTTTTCCACAGGGACTAGTGGAACTTATTTATGACCTAACTCAAGTGTATCATTAGAAATAAATTCACCAAATTCAATCTTGATCCTACAATACCTTTTGATGATGGTCTCCCTCACACGAAAGATGGATTGTCTAGAGATAGTCACATTCTTGTCTGAGGGGTTGTATAGGTTGTATCCCTTTGTCTTGTTAGGATGCCGTATAATGATACACTTGGTTCCCAGGGGTGTCATTGTTTTCCTGATTAGGCCATAAGAAACACATCAGAACCCCATACACCATTATGAGGTAAAATATGTTACTTTCCACTCCATAACTCGAGGGAGTTCTATTTTCTACTTTAGTTCGAACATAGTTTAATTTGTAAAAGTCAGTTTTTAATTCATATCCCCAAAAGAGTAATGGATGATATAAATCACTCATCATTGAAAATAACTTGTCTATAAAGGTTTTTTCCCTCTTTTATCAAATTCAATTCCACTGTGTTGTGTATGGTGGAGTGAGTTAAGATAAAATCCATGACTCCTTTAGAAATTCAATGAACTCTTGGTAAAGATATTCACCACATAAAACTGATTGAACACTATTGTCTTTAATCCAAGTTTATTCATTAATTCATTCTTGAATCCGTTAAATATATAAGGGCTCTGGATTATGCCTCATCATGTAGATAAAGAAATCTATATATAAGTCATTAAAATAAGTTATGAATTAAGAATATCCACATATAGCTTCTACTGGAAATAGTCTAAAAACATTAGTGTGTACAAATCCTAGAAGCTATGTGTCTCTTTCTACATGTGCACAAAATGGTGGTTTGGTTATCTTTTGTTGTAAACAAACATGATTTCATTCAAGTGAGTTTAGCTTATAGGAGAATAAATAACCATATTGATATAGCCTTTTCAAGTTCTTTTCATTTACATGTACATGATAAAGATTCCAAGGATGGGTGTTATATGAGTCGTTTGAACATGATTCGTTATGAATTTCTAAAAAAAATTTAATCTAATATATAAACTTTATTATATAAAAGTTCATTACCAAAACATATTTTTCTTTATAAAATAAACAACATTTATTTCCAAACATGAAAATAAAACCATCTATACTTGTCTTGATATAGAAATTATCTTCTTGGTAACCATTGTTACATATTAACAATATTTTAAAACCAAAATCCTTCTCATTGTAAATGAAAGGGGGTAATCACCAGTGGATAGAGAAACCATCCTCACCCCATTAGTATCTCTTAGGTTTATATGCCCTCTATAATTGTTTCAAAATATACTTGGTTCCTATATTTAGATATAGATGTGAGCCCTAAAATCTATATCTAATACCAAATTTGAATATATTGAAAGATTAAACATAATATCCAATGAACCATTATCATTTATTATCTTTTAGGTTCAATTACTCTTCTAGTGGCCTGCTTTTCCACACACAAAACATACTACCACCTTCTCCATTCATTTTCTATGGATCATCCTCTTTCTGGAAGGGTGGTGCTCAGGAGATTTTGGCTATTTATATATCTTGTGCCACATTACCTTGTTCTTCCATTTCTAATTCACTAAAATTATAGTAGGTTTATCACACCCCATCTCCGTAGCCACATGGAAAATAAAATGATGAAAATTTGAATGAAAATAATCATTATTTATCATGATGTAATTAACTATAATTCTTGAGAAGGTCTTCAATAGCAATGAATGTATGTTATCTATACACAAGCCATCAAGGAATTTAATCCCTAAGATATCTTATAATTAAATCTATCCAATAATCGTTACTACATGAGGAGCTAGTAGAATAGACTGTAGAAGAATAGATTTGAAAAAATCATTAGAGATATCCTACATCTCTTGTATTTTTTTACCTTAATAGAGAGCCTAAAGGTGATACATCATGATATACGTATCCTTGTCCTCATGTTTCTTTAAAAGTTCATTGGACAAGGATTATAAAATGATACATTAAACATCTATGGAGTCACTATAATGTTTCTCATTGAGTTTTATCTCTTCATCACCACCCTCATTTATAGGCACTTTAGGAAATGGTTCTTCTATATTATATAATATTATTTCATAGAGAAGGATGATTTGTTGGCTCCTTTTCCATTATTTGTTCTTTTGAGGACGTTTTTCTTCTAATGTGTGGATCCCAATGATATGTTTAATTTCATTTTAATTTTGATTCAACAAATAACATGAGCATAATTTTAGAACAATTTATGATAATATATCGAAAAAAATATTATATTTGTTAGTCTCTTGCTTTTTTTTACCAAAACCCAGTATCCCTCACCATTGGTTTTATATTCTTTTTTCCTGGACAAAATAGTTGCAAGGATCCATATTCACCATTTCATTACCACATCTATAGTTAGTCAAGAAACATGAATGATTTTAGGTAGGCATTCCAAATGCCAAATTCATTAAATCAATGTTCCTTGATCTTCTGAGTGGAATCCCCAATCCTTAAATTGCTAAATTGGGTTTCCTCAACCTTTTCCTCTCAGTTAAACAATGTATTGCTTTGGTAGTCGACCCTTGATGTATACTAAGTTAAGTCAACCTAAAATTTTAATTTATAATTAAATGATAATTGATAGTAGCTCAGCATTGGATGGACAAGAACACTGAACTATGGTTTAATTTTAACTAATATATTGTTGAAAATTATACTGATTTAATGTATATAATTGGGGGATTTTGTTCTTTTATGTGTAAATTAGAAAATATTACATATATTACATTCTTGTTAATATTCAGTGTATTTTCTTAAGTAAATGACCATTTCATAGATAATATTAATTCATAATATAATTTATAGTAGTTCTATCTTGAATACACATCAATTTTGATAAATTATGTGATTTTGAAAAAAAAAATACATAATGAAATAACCATGTAACTTATTATAAATAAACAATAAAGTGGTATTATCATGAGAATATTCTAATGGAATGTTTATCTCAATGTTTATAATCTAAACATTGAAATAGGTTAAGAAACCCATGAACAAATTAATTTGTGTTTTACAACTTACCCCCATTCCAATAATGCATCTCTCTTAGATTGGTTCATCTTTGACTCGAAACTAGAAATGTCTCCACAAGCATCAGAGCTCCATTAATTACATATTATTTTACTCACATGAATGTGAGGGAAAACAGTTTATATATATGAAACCATGTTAACATATTACTTATATAATAATAGGTGAGAAGGAAAAAATTTAAACAAATTAATTTAATAATAAATTAAATAAAACTAATCACATAAAAAGGATTGTTATATGCCCATGATCATACACATGCATGAATTTTTTTGGCATTTTATAAAACTATCATTCAATGAATAATAATTTATATTTAATATAAATTTAACATCAACCAATTATTTATTATCTTTAATTAATAAATCCTTTTATGTTAATTCTCATATGAATTCCCATGATATTACAATCCATTATAATTTTAAACAAATTTAACAAATTGAAGGAAAATTAATTGTGTGAATTAAATATTATTTAAAGAAAACATGATGAATACTCTTATGGATCCCCGCAACATGTATAGTGCTCATACACAGTTTTTCATTATCTGAAATATAGCATAAAAGACTTATCACATACATTAATGATGTGTACTATAAAATTAATGAGTTAAAAATAAATTTTTATTTTCCAAAAAAAATTAAGGGAAAAGTGATAAAATACGACTTAAATCACGAAGGGGTATAACATAGACATTAAGGTATTGTTTAATTCTATTATAATTAGTCTCTCTAAATAATTTACAAGAGATAACATTTATCTGAGTGTCTGGATCATCCATAAGATGATATTTGACCATAAAGGCTAGCTTATCCCCAGATTGGATCTACTACTAAAGGCTAATCATCCAATTATTAAAACCCCAAAAAAATATCAGGTCATACTTATCAGTCAAGTTAAATTTATCACCATTGAGAGTGTCCCTTAATCATCTCCCCATTTTTTAGCGACATCATGTTTCATATAATTGACAGAAAAAAATTATTTCACCGCTTCATCTTTCAAGGTCATGAGAAACACCAACAATTGCTCATGCGTGTCACCTGACTGACATTGATTTCCCATCTTCTTAGATTTAAACTTTTTTTTGACCTTGTCTCTATTAGAGGAGGAAATTAAGAGTAATCCTTCCTCTATTTTTGGATTCCCTTCTACCAATCCATTTTAAACTCTTGAACTAAATCATCTATCTCTTTATTATGTTGAACATCATTATTGAGGACAATATAATATGGTTAAGATTCACTATAAAAATGTTTAGTATGAATCTCATTCAACATGATAGAAGAATCCCAAGACATGTGCCCCTATTTACTCAGGTCATCATCTTCAAGGAACTCAAAATGATTTCAAACTCTAACATTTGAAAAGATTCGTTCCAGTTTCACCCCACATGTTTCTAACACATACCCAACACTATCATTCTTTTCTGTAGGTTCCCTTGGTTTTATGTCACCAACATCCTTCCTCTTCTCAATACCATCATCTACAATAAATGTAAGACGATCATCATTTGTTCTAGATTGAATTAAAGATTCATAAATTATATTATTGTCTTCAGAGTGACCACCCAATGATTTTTCACTGTCATGAAAAATCGCAATAATAGGAGTCACTCCATTGATATTGCATTTAAATATTCTAAAAATTAATTTTAATTTCAGATTATGAGGTAGAGAAAGAGTTATCATCTGCCTCACTTGTTTAGTAACATCATCCAAAAGAAAATGATCAGAACCTAGTATATCCCTACCCACAGAAGAATTTCAAGTGGCAAGAGGTACCTGCTAAATTGAAATAGGATTAATAAGAACCATGACAGCCAGCTTCTAGCATCTACAAACCTCACTTATATGCCCCCATCCATTCTCACATGGAGAAAAAACTAAAAAATTACCCAAACACCACACACTATTTATATCCAAACTCTTCACCAATGACCACCTATAATGACTTGACCGATGGATTCAAAACATGAATCTCAATATAAATCCTATGTTAAATGGGATGATAGATGACCTTCATCTATATATCTGATCATGTATATCGAAATACTAGCTTTAGTAACATGTGAATAACAGATGAGTGTTGAAAAGGAATCGGGGGATGAGGAAAACGTATCCAAATTACAATAGAGGATGAATCCCATCTCATATGAAAGTCGTAGGACCACTTGAGTAGAAGAAAATGACATCCACAGCAAACGAGCGATGCGGTCAACCAAGCCAGTATCAAATCATCATCTATGGAAAAAATGATCATTATATGATTTTAATATAGAATCTTGGTGGTCACCCATTAATGTAAACACCAAGATCTAAAGTTGAATCAATCAATGGAGTCCAAAAATGACCTACAAATCTTGAATCTTGAAATCAATATCAAATTAAGAAGGGAGGAGGCTTCTGTGAATTCCTATGTCGATATCAGAAGTTTTAGAAGACCATCGAATAGATCCAGAACCTTTGGACTGAGAGAAATCCAAGGAAAAGGATGGATGAAATATATGTTTGATAATGGAGAGAAAATTTTTGGTTAAAAACCAGGGAAAGGTGATTAAGGACCCTAACCCACCAATGGGGGAGGGGCTATTGTAGAGGCCCTTGATGTCTTGGTCATCGGATCAGCCATGTAAGAGCTACCCTCTATGAATCCAAACTGATAAACATAATGATTACACAAATTAAAGGATTTCTTTATTAGGTGTTATGATTTAATGAACAGAGAGTAACAACAGTAATACAACTCAAACATTATATGAAGATATGAATACTACACCATTATTAATTAAACACACACACACACACACAAATCTATATATTAAAAACCCATCACATGGAGTGACATTTGAACTTAATATCTACACACAAGAACAACTCAGAAGGTTTATACAATATAATAAATAAATTTTAAAACATTAAAATTTTGTATAGGTACAGACATGTAAAGGCGGGTTCCATGATGTGTTCATCTCTCACCATCTATCTGAGCTACACATCTTAGGACTCAGCATGTAAATCATATGTCAGCATAAATGGAGTAAAAAATGTGTAAAAGGGATTGCATAGTGTGTGGACTATGATTTAAAAGGTCACCAATCTAGTAGGATGAGTATAAAACACACAAACCATCTTTCAATCAAAGTGACTACACACCATGTATATGGGTTACATGGTGTGTATTTCGGCTATCTATGCACTGGGTTTTCCTGGTCAATACATTATGTAAGAATTAACTACATAACATGTCATCAATCGATACACATTGAACTAATTTACAAATTAATTCTTAATTAAATTAACACAAGTACACAATGTTTAACTCTATTTACACGACATGTAATCCTATGTTATTTTCCTATAATCCGTGGAAACTTCTATTAGTTCCTTAATTTTATTTCATTCATAAAATTAATTGAATTGATGAGATCTACAATGAAATAAAGGAGTAAGATGTAGATCTTGCAATTCGGATTAAATTAATGGTTAAAATTGAATTGAAAAACTACATACTAATTCATAAATCATCAATGATATTAAATAATTATAGATAATTATAAATAATTATGTGACTGATCTTATCCCACATGTTGGTTCTAGGGAAATAAAAAGTGTGTGATGAGTCATTTCAAACTTTTATTATTGTCCTGATTCATGATCCATACGAGATCAACATGTTGAGGAAATCCATGATCAATAGAATTAAATTAGTGAAAAATAACAAGGGATAGAATTATAGAACCATATGGAGGATCATCAAATATTATTTATAATTAATTTAATGAATTAATGAATTTTCATTGTTGTCATTTATTTTTGTTGATGGATTTGAGAAAATATTTGTATTGTGGGGTCATTGAGTTATAGGAATCAATGATTATTTCCTCTTGTATTGATTTACACATGTTCCAAAAATCTATGAACGTTGTCATAGGGATCTCTGGGTACTTGCTTGGTATATCCTATATCTTGTCTTGTCTTCCTTTAATTGCCTCAATAATCACCTCCAAATAATTCTACATGTTATCTCCTGACATTAGAATGGGAGGTGGAGGAATATCACTCTCCATTATTGGGAATGTTCTTGGGGAAGAGATGTCTCTATCTCTTGAGATAATTTCCCAAATCCCTAGATCATAACAAAAAAAATGAATTATATTTCTATGTGTAAAATATAATTTGGTTCATATATCTCTAGGTTCACCAAAATTTCACAAGTTCCATTTATTATTTATTTAATCCCTATATAACCCCATTTCAAATAATAATAATAATAATAATACATCCCCACAAGTGCTTAAACTTTTAATTAAATTATATATTATTTAATCAAACGATATTCAATATTTATTATTTATCTCAGGAATATTAAACATGGTCCCTCATTAATCTATAATATTTATCATTCCTGGAATAATGAATACTTGTTAATTAATTAAATTTCAATGCATTATTCGCCAAGAAATTTAGAAATATTATATTCAAAAAATAAAAAATAAATATTTATAAGTGATCGAACATACATCAATAATTACTAAACCACATTCTGGAGTAATATTTATTCAACTATTTAAATAGTAAATAATAATATATTATTGGACTAAGATTATTGATATGGTTAGTGTGTGACCCTCTAGGCCTCTTTCTCAGTGGCATTAGGCGAAGTTGCCTACAGTTCAAGGTTAGATTATAGAAACATGCCAATGAACCCATAGATAATGAATTTATTGTCGTAATGACATGATACATCTTACGAATGCTTACAGTGTAATTTAATCCCATTATCATGATATCTCAAATCAAGCAGGTTGCATGCTGGAGAAAACAACCTATGTTCTCAAAGTATATTTCTTTGAATTCCTTGGAATTAATCTTCCCTATTGTACAACATAAACATGGATTTATTAAGGATATATAATTTCCAAAAAAATTCCAGGATATATCAACATATATTAAGGAACAAAAGGTACAAATCCTTTATCGCATTATCCACTAATGCAATATTACTCCCGATGCACCCAACGTATCCAACCTCTTCAAGAATATTGGTAATAACAGTTTGGTAAAAAAATCAAAGTAAATGACTCATCATATACACTAATGATAATATTAATGTCTATGTAACAATAAAAACATCCTCAGATATGAAAATACAATGAAACATATAAATGTGGATTTCTAACTTGCATATATCGTTCTCATAATATCTTACTAGATATTACCATGGGTGAATGACATGAGAAGGTGCCTAAAATTCCTATGAGTCTAAATCCCTAATAGACTATATCATTTTTTTCGATAAAATGATATCATACAACTATAGAACATATATATATAAGAAATGTGTTTTAGAACATCTTGTTTCTCATCATAGTTGGGATGTTCTATGACCTTTTAGTGCGACAACAACGTTTCGGATATTATGACATACTATGTCATAAAGAAGAAAAATAATGATGTGATATGAATTTTTTTAATATTAAGAAACAATTTTATATATCCTCTCCTAATGTACATAGAATTTTTCAAGTTTTTAACCAACTCTAATAATTAAATATCCCCCATAAAAAACATAGGGATTCCCTTTTCATACAAGGATCATCACTAAGACTCAACAAATATTTTTCCCATTGGAATTTTTTTAAAAAAAGAACCACCCATTGGGCCATGATATATGTTATCATCCCATGAAATTTTGAACATAAATCATGATGTTGGACCCATACAACCCCCATATGAACCCAACATAGAATATAGAGTTTTTTTACACTATTTCACCTCACCACAACGAATAACACTATTTGGTGAGACCCATCAAGCCATTTCTATACTCACCTGATTAACGTGACCCTTTTTTTTGTGTCACCATAACTCATACCTCTCTCTTGTGTCATTTCCATTTCCCATAGGGAAAACCCCCTAACATATAATTTCACCACACCTCAGACCACTCCCAGCTACTCATCATTTAAAATGTTTGCAACCATCTCAATACAGCCCTTACCACCACTATTCTCATGGTTCTTTTCTCAGTAAATATTTGGTGAATAACCAAGAAAAATTCCCAACAACCTACCATTTTCACTCCATTGTTCATCATATAATATAAAACCTAGTCACCATGCCTTCAATATCATGAAAACATCCACCAAATATACCATTAAAACATATTGAATCATAGAGGTCCCCAACCTCTATTCCCTAATTATGGACCTCTACAGTAAATCATACAAATAATATGAGATAACTCATCCTAAATAACACATAGTAAACAAAGGAATAAAACAAACCCTAGTTGTAACATTATCCCCAAACTAGGCTTTCCTTCCTTAAAAATTAGTGGGTCTGAAACATCCGGAAAAATTGTCAAGCTACTAGTCTATCATATATTATCTCATTCATAAAACTATTCTAATATTAAATGATTATTCTCTAATAAAAATACCTATGATATGTAGCAAAATATCAATAGCTTATCATGCCCATCCTAGTTTATAATACACAATCAGAATCCAATGGGATGTCAAGAGTAAGAGAAATATGATCAAAAAGAATTACACATCTAGAATCCTTCCCAAAACTTAACCAAAATGATATAATGGAATGACATGCACTACATTGAATTGGGGATTCAACGCTACCCAATAGATGTCTACAATGACATGGTAAATAATCATTAATGGTATAATAAACCATGGAGATCCCAACTCTTTCTTACATAAAATATACATCCATAATAATTAAAATACTAAAACAATCTGTCATTTCCCCTACACAAGAAAATGGAAAATAATGACAATCAAACATAAGAAAATCATAGATTGACATATATTATTGTCAAATGATCCAAATTTTACCATATGAAGCTTCTCATGATGAAACTATTAGGGGAAAATTAAGATCTATTTGAGAGACTTTGGATATTAGAACACTTGTTACTATAATGATCAGTGAATAGAAAACCAAGCCAATTCTTTTATTGGCTTCTCACCACATGAATTCAAATGAAAAAAACCAACTTGGTTAGTTGTTCAAGTACATCCTTGATGACATCATTCTTCTAAATACATGATAATTTAAAATCCCATGATAATTTTATCCAAATAATATAAATTTATATGTAACAATCATAACATTTCAATTAGCTGATGTTCAATTTCTTTATGCTCTTGTACCATTTAAATATTTGAATGATCAACCCACTTAAAATAGTTACTAAATAAGTAAGAACCTGAATTAGATCCCCACAAAAAAGATAGAATTTTATTTCTTTTTCCACCCCTATATTAATCCTCACCGTTGTGGTTTATCTTAAGTTTAAGAATAGTGTAATTCACCATCTGAACATGGTCACCCAAGTGAGGAATGTGAGTCATTCAATGAAAAACCATAGAATTTTACCAGTATAAATGGTCCAAGTGAATGTTATTGATTTATAACATGAATAAATTGTGATAAATCCTTTCACTATCTTATCATAAAAGGAATTATGAGTTGATACATTCACTATCCAATTAATCACTAACTATCAAGGCCAGTCCAATAAGTCCTTTTTGAGGCTACACATGATAGAAAGTTCAATCTTTTTTTAAAAAAAATCTCCTAATAAGTATATAGGGTAAGGTACTTAGAAGTATCTTAAAATTATACCATTCAACTAAGCTATGAAAATGACTCACATAGTGTTGAATAATGGTATATGAACATCTACTCAGCCACACCCATGAAAATATCCATGTAAGTTACTAGTCATAAAATTATTCCGAAAAAATAACTCCTAACCATAAAATTAAACCTATTTTGGTTCCTAGAAAATAAGATAAACTATATTTCTCAATTCTTAATTATTTATAATTTTTATTCAAAAAATTAATTTAAGGGAAAAAATAAGATTCCTTTTCTGACTGTCCTAGATGCTATTTTCTAATTCTTGTCCAAAACTCAATGAAAAGATGAAAAAGTCATCTATAGGATGAGAGAGTGACTTTCCAATCATATAAATAAATATATAAATAAAATATAGAAACAAATTCATCAACCAAATTACTTGATATATAATTCTTTGATAGATAATTCCACTAAATATAAAACATGTTGATGGCAACTCTTCATGGGGACGAATATAGATCATAGAAAATCCCTCTACCCCTAAGAGGTATCAGTGACCATATCATGAGCCATAATTTTCCCTAATCTATATTCCCAATTCCGTTTATTAAATTTTATCATTGATCATGTATTATCATATACCCCAACACAAATATGAAAATTATCACAGAATCATAACCATCACAATACGCACACCATGTATAACTCCATGAAAGTACAAGAAGCATAACAAGAATAACTGGCGTACCAAAAGGTAAAAATTGTATCCTCCATGAAAATATACAGAAGCATATTTCCCATGTATGATATATAACTACTTCCCATTTTATTATTTATCTATATTGTTTCCATCCAATAAATCACAGAATAATAATAGTCCAAAAAACCATATACAAAACTATCAACGACCAACATAATTACAAAAATTCCAAATAGTCATTTATATTTCACAAAAAACTAGTAAAATTAACTATTTTAATCCATTATCAAGGTTGAGAACATGTAAAAGATATCAAAAACCCTTTCTATAAAGAAAAATTTTAAATAAATTTCTTGTAAACATGATACTTATATAAAATAGAACTCAGTAAAAACTACACAAAAATAGATGTAAGAACTATGAAAATTTTCCTTTTGGAAATTATTTTCCCAAAGGCCTAAATAATAATAGGGTTATATATATTTTGTCGAACCCAATGTACCGAAAAGAATCTATATAATATCCCAAAAATACATTATTTAAAACATCATTTAAATATAAAATAAATTTTTAAAATAATACCTAGTAATAAAATAGTTCTTTTGAAATCTTCATTATCAAAGACACATGTCTCATCAAAGAAGATCACACCAAGAACAGAAAAATATCATGTAATTACCAATGAACAATAATTGACTATTATACAGAAATTATTTAATATATACAAAATGGTTACAAAACTCATTATTAAATTTTTATCACAAAATTGGTTAAATACTAAAAACAAATTACATCATGTTACAAATAAATTTTAAGAATATTCAAATTAGATTGAAAAATACAGGAAAGATCTTTTTTATGATATATTTCATGTCATGATGATCAATGAATAAAAGTATTAGTGAAGAAATTCTATTAAAATATATAAATGCTTAATTAATGAATTAATTAGCAATAAAAATTAATATGCAATATATTTTAGCATTATCTCATAACCAATATCCTAATGGATGTATTGATTATAAAATAGTTTAATATTAAAGACAGTTATCACATTTGACTGAAATGATTTTACCTATAATGCTATTCATTATACTAGACATGATTCATTAAATATGTACATATCATGAGATTAAAACATCATTAAATTAATTATTAAGTTTACAAATTAACTAAAACAAAACTAGTACATCTTTTATCATGATTTATGTCTAATCAAGTTTCAAATTATCAATTTTAAACTAATAAATGAAATGTCATAAAAATGTTAATATATTAGGCTAAAAAAATAAATCAAACAACAAAAAATGTTTTCAATAATATAAAAATGAATTTAATAATTAAAAAATAGAGTAACTATAGAATTATTCTTTTGGTAATTGTACTAAAATTATCGATATTATATTAAAATACCATTGATTTGAATAAAAATTAAGCCAATTAGATAAATCCAATTTCATTAACAATTTGAGTTTCATTTAAATAGTTGTTAAATATTCATTTATATATTTATAACACAAAAAATCCAAAAATAGAACTCAATTATAGAAAACAAATAGCAGAAAACACTAATTCAAAATAAATTTACCATGTTATATAAACCCTTTAATTGAAACTCTCAAATTAAACCAATGAACAACCAACCATTTCATGAAACCTAAATTATAATGTCACAAATTATCCATTAATATGAAATAAAACACCATATGAAATCTAGAATCCAAATATGATGCCACTTTATTGAGGCGTGGTGCACAATAATCAATAATTAATCCCATAGAGAGGAGGTAAAGGAAAATCCTGATGTTTGAATTTTTGTTACCTTAACCACCCAGGAAACATGAAGTATAGTATAAAGAAGATATGTATTCCTTTTTATACTAGAAATTTAAAGTCTTGATTTATCTTATATCTATACCTACCACTACAACTGATGAATAATAAAAAACGGATACCATTTGTAACATATCAACCCTAACCCATTATCTTTGGTAGAACTGAGATTCCATTAACCTTTGGTGAAATACCCTAATAATAAAAATGAGACATAAATTATAAGGGTATATAATATCATTATAGGATTATTTATATATGAAATCACCTAGAACACACATAAAAAGATAACATATTAAGATAACCCAAGAATGAAACAAGGCCAAAATAAATTTCATAACATATCTACATATGAGTATCTGTGTATAAAAACCAATAGAAAACAAATAATAGTTGACTGAAAGATCTTATATGAAGTAAAAAGTACTAAAATGGAATAATACCATCCTCCTCATGACAACTAATACCAATATCTTTGTTCTAAACTAATCAATAAAAAATTCATCCCTCTAAAAACTATATTTTCCTCCCCATGCATGTATTTTAAAAGGTAAATGATTGTATACACACAAAAAAGAATATGCTGGTGTGAGTATAAAAAGAATAAAATCAAAAGAAAACCACCCAGACATTTCATATTAGAATGAAAATGGCCTATCAAATTTTATATAACAAGAGTGAGAAGAATAATATAATTTATAATCAAGGAAAACAATGTAAATAACTCTTAGTAAAATGCACAATCCATTTTAAATCCATTATTTCCATGAAATAACTAAGACATAACCCAAATAACACTATCATGAACTCAAACACTCAATTAATGAATCCCCTTACAATAAACAACTCCCAGAAGAGTTCCAAATCTCAAGTTGAAGCTTTTTCTTTCAACCTAATCCATCCCTTGGTAGGGTAAAAACACCAATGTTCCCTCTGTTACACTGATATCCATTACCAAACCAATAAGCTTCTATAAAATACATTATAGATACACACACCAACCTATTCCAAATTAATATTCCCAAAATTTCAATAGTAACAACCATGACCCAACCAATAAGTCCCCATATATGCAATATGAACCCACACAAAAACCATTTATTGAATACCAAAATAGATTGATCAACACATTCAAGGTTACTTGTATAAATAGATTTCACAAATTTTTTCACAAAAAAGTACAGTAATATAAACTTAAAATTGAATCCTCAATGTTCTAAGAACAATTCGAGTGAGAGATAATCCACCCTTGACTATCTTATCCAACAGAATCCAAATGAAGAGCTTTAGAAGAATTTAATAAACAAAATGACAAAGTGAACCTCTAGGTTTGATAGATATAATCACAAGGTAATTAACATGGATGAATGATCATTTTTTTAAGTAATAAATATCAAAAATCACATAAATAACCTCCATAAAATAAACCATGAATTCCATTTTAAAACAAACATCTCCCCCAAACATGATGACCATTTTTTCATTTCAAAAAATATATACTTACAACATTCCTTGGTCCAATTTGTGGAGCATCATATTAATAAATTTTAAATAGTCTATATAAACCTGATCCCATACATGCACCACATAGACATACTAGGGAATATGGTTTTTCCTTAAATACTTTAACTTAATTGCACCCAATTTTATGACACAATAAGGCCTAAATTTATATTTCATATCTTGCTTTCTCAACTCAACATCCACTTGACTCGGCTCACCATGAATATTTAAATATCCCAATAAATTTAAAAAATAACTTTTTATTAAATAATTAAGTATTTTGTTTATAATTGTAAAGAATTAATTTTTATAATAAAAACTTTTATGAAACAGAAATATTTTGTGTAATAAAAAAATTCATATATCAAAATTAAAACATATTACATTAATATTCATGAAATAATATTTTAATATCTTAAATGAAAATAATTAATATATTCCTTGAATAAATTCTTTTTTAAATAATCAAATATTTTTTATTTAAATTTATGTTCTAAAATTAAATGTTTTGGATATATTAATATTTTTCTAGAAAAAATATTTTTATATAAAGTATAAATTCCCTTTCATTTAAAATTATATATCTTTGTAGATATTTTGATTACATTTTTATTTTCTTTCAAAAATGTTAATATTTACTAATAATATTAGAATTAAAATTTTTTACCATCAAATAATTTTTTTAATAAGAAATAAATTATTTTAGTTAAATTTATAATATTATGATTACTCGATATGTTTTAATATAAATAATTGATTTTCATAAAATATGAAATTATTATTTTCTATAGAAATTTTGTTTTAATAAAAAAATATTAGAATTTTATTAAACGAATCATTTTTAATTATATATGTTTAAGTTGGATAAATTAATTTTATAAAATTGAAGGTAATAATAATAATAGTAATAAAAGTTAAAACATATTTTCTTGAAAATTATTTTTATTTTTATGATAATATATTTAATAAATATAAGGAATTATATTATTATTATTATAAATTATAAATAGATATAATTATATTTTAAAAAATGAATTTCATATGTTTTATAAATATATGAAATTATAATTGTGTTATATTATAAATATAATTTCGTATTTAAGTTCTTTAAAAAATAGAGAAATGATAAACCATTTGTAAAATATTACTTGATTAAAAAACTAAAATACCATTAAAAAATAATAATAATAAAATAAGAAAAAAGATATTCTTTTAGAAAAAATAAGAGAGAGTGAGAAACTAGTTTAATATAATGATGATAAAAAAATAGAGAAAAAATGATAATAAGATATTTTAATAATAAAGTAAAATGTGCCATGTTGATAATAATATAATATAATAAATATAGAATATGATATAATAATAATTAAGATAATGTAAATGATGAAAAAACAACTCATGTTTTTCGCTCCTTTTGAAACCAAGACCGAATTTTTCAAATAGTTCTAAATCATTCAAATTAAGACTCTTAAAATTTAAATATATATATAAATATAATTTAAATATTATTGAGTCTGGGACTTGTGGTGAAAAAAAGTGACAATAATTTTTTATTCCATCATTAACATTGTGGGCGATTATATAAAAATTGTAATAATAATGTTGTCGGGGTAAGTGATGCTATAAATGAGTATTTCTTTATTCCCCTCGATAGATCATTGTTTTTATGTTCTATATAACTTTTTGAGTTATGCATGCCTTCTTGAAAACTACACAACCTAAGTAAGAAGGAATTGTCTTCTACACCTTTTCTACTTTGCATCTAGCGTGTCTAAGCTATGGTAGTTAGTCATAGTTTAGGGTAAAGGTTATATTTGATTTAAAAATATATATGTATATGTATGTATATGTGTGATTAATTATATTATACTTTTACATTATATAATAATAATTTATTAGTATTTCATTAATTTGATCTAGACTATGTTTCAGAAATCAAATTTTCTAATTTATTTTCAAACAATTATTTAATTTATAACCCTTTTATGATATCCCAATATCTAGTTGTTTAAAATGAACTCTATATATATAGTTATATATATATATATTATGAATTAATTATTTGAGAAGTTTCACTACGATTTTAAATGATTTATTTTATTATTGATATCATTAAAATTTTTATTATATAAATAAGATAAGAAAAGTTATTATTTCATGTATAAGGTATCATTTTATGTGTACCATTCATTTATAGCAAGATGAAAATGATAAAAGATAATATTTTATGTGTGAATTAATTTCATATTTCCTGGAATTTCAATATTATAGTTATATATGGTCATCATCTAAGATATTATTGACATTTCATGTTCTTTTATTGAAGTAATAATTTGATTTATTAACAATTTATGTTTATTTCAAAACAATAAGAGAAATAGTTTATAAGAAGTAATTTCCCCTATTTTTGGTTTTACAAATTCTAAAAATTATTATTATTCTATTTTAATAATTATGTATGATTAATTTTATTTTAGGCATTATTTTATATATGTTTATTGAAATTCTGGAGGGTTATGAGTGTGAAGGGAAGGAATATAAAAATGTTTCCTTAAAAATGGAATTAGTGTATCTAATAATGTCTTATGGTAAGGGGATTAAACCCATGACCTTAAGGGGATATTGGCCCATATGTGATTTTTCTATGTGACCTTATAGTTTTCTTATAGCCTACAGAGTATCATAATTAATCAATCAGAATTGTTATTTTAAAATATAGATTGAAAATTATTATTTCAAAATATTATTACATTGGAAATTAATTGTTTTCAAAGTAATATGAAGTTAATAATTTCCAATGTTTTGGAAAACATTTTTATAAGTTTATACATTATCAAATGAAATATTTTAAAATTATCTTCCAATGACTTTAAAACCCTGTTATTGGCAGGATTAAATAGTCACCATATGCTTAAAAAAAATTCATAGGTTTAGTATAATTTCATTATGATGTGTATTTCTTAGGGGAGGAAGCACGGGAAAATAATTACTTTTCATTTATTTTATTTTTCAAAGTTTTTTTATTTTTAATTTACATGTCTAATTATTCATTTCATAGATTGGAAAATGA
The DNA here is from genome assembly GCA_963277665.1 of Viscum album. NCBI lineage: Eukaryota > Viridiplantae > Streptophyta > Magnoliopsida > Santalales > Viscaceae > Viscum > Viscum album. The sequence goes on from OY728129.1 coordinate 946,923,204, forward strand.
ATTGGTATGTAGTATGGTATATGTGTTTTTAGTTGTATTTTGTTAAAAAATTATCTACTTAACCCAAAAGCGCTGGTTCTAAGAATCACATATGGTACTAGAGTGAAGGATTAGATATCTATAAAGATTACATGTTTTAAAAATAGTATAGTATAGAATTTTACCAATTCTAGTTTTTCTTATCTCAGAAGATAAAAATTCATAATTTTTTTATACTAATGGAATAATTGTGAGAGAGTAATTCTTTTATGTTGAAGAATGTAACTTTCCAAGAAATTCAAATAGTAATATTTTAATTAAGTAATTTTATATAATATAAATGAAATATTTTTTTAATAAAAAAAATTTATGAAACTAGATTATTTTGTGTTATCAATATTAGGTTATATCAAAATTATAAAATATTACTTTGTATTTTAAATAAATTTTAATTTTATATCTTAAATTAAAATAGACTAATACATTCCTTGAATAAATGTATTTTTAAAATATGTCAATATTGTTTATTTCAAATTATGTATTAAAATTTATTTTTTGGATAGGTTAAAATTGTTCAGTAAAAACTATTCTTATATAAAGTATTGAGGTCCTTTTATTTAAAATTAATGGTATAACTAGAAACTCTTATTAAAAATTTTATTTTCATTCTAAAATATTTATATTATAAATAATTTTAGTAAGAAATATTATTACTTTTTCATATTTGTTTTAAAAAATAATTTATTTTCTTAATTCAACTTTATCAAATAATTATTACTTATTATGTTTTAATATAATGAATTTATTTTCATATATTACTAAATCATTTTTTTTATAAAATTTCTTTTAATAAAAAAATTATAGGAATTTTAATAAAATAATGATTAATAATCATAAATGTATAAGTTGGATAAATTAATTGTATGAAATTAAATGTAATAATAATTATTATTATTACTATAATACATGGTAAAAAATATTTTTTCAAGAAATTTATTTTTATTTTTAATTTAAAATATTTAGTAAATAAATGAAATTATTTTATGACATTGTTTAAATTTATTTTTAAATTATAAATTTACATAATTATATTAAAATAAACAATTAATTACATATATTTTATTAATATATTAAATTCTAATTATATTATTCAATAAGTATAATTTCTTATAAGTGTTTAAAAAAAATAATTGAAGAATAGTTTTTTTTAAATGCTACACATTTAAAAAAATAAAACGTGTTAAAAAATAATAATAAAAAAGAAGAAAAATGTGACTTAAAAATTAAGAGAGAGAAACACGTTGAATAAAAATAATAAAAAAGAGGTAACATTATAATAAGATACTATAATAAAAATAAAATGTGACATCATGATAATAAATGAAATTTATAATAATAGAATATCATATAATAATAATTAAGATGACATGAATGATGAAAAAAATCGAATCAGGATTTCCCTCCTTTAGAAACCAACACCCACCTTTTCAAAATCTTCTGAAACATAAAAAATTAGAATATATATATATATATATATATATGTTTGTGTGTGTGTGTGTGTAATATGCATATAATTGAGTGTGTGACTTTTGGTAAAGAAAAAGTGAGAATCATTTTTCCTTCCTCAATATGAAGGATGGTTACATAAATATAATAATAATAATAATAATAATAATGAGGGGAAGTGAGGTTATAAAAGGGTGTTTCTTTCTGTATCTCAGTTGATAATTATATGTATATTTTGCACACATTTCGTGAGTTCTAAGAGTCTACTTGAGTGTTACACAACCCGCATAAGAGGGAAGTGTCTTTTGTACCCATTCTAATTTTCTTCTAGGGTGTCCAAGATATGAAAGTCAGTTCAATTTTATGGTAAATGTTATTTTTGATTTAGAAATATATATATATATATATATACATATATGTTTAAGTATTTATATACTTTCATATTATATAATAACCCTTTATTAATATTTTATTATTTTTATATAGTCATTGTTTAGAAAATAAAGTATATACTTTATTTTTATACTATTATCTAATTTATATCCCTTTCATGAAATCATATTATATTGTTATTTCCATTTAACTCTATATATATATATATATATTTGATAAATAATGATTTAAATAATTAATCAATGATTTTAAATTATCTGTATTTTTATTTATATCATTAAATTGTTTCTTTAATAAATAATTTTAGAAAAATTATTATTTTATGTATAATCTATCATTTTATGCATAACATAAATTTTCAATAAGATTTAAATTATTAGAGTTATTATTTTAATTGTAAAATATTTTTATATGTCCATGATTGTCATTTATAGCACTAGATATGGCCATCATCTAAGATATTGTAAACATTTCATTCATTTTTATTAAAATATTCATTTAATTTGTTATGCATTTGTTTTTATATGTAAAAATAAGCTCAGTTTTTTTATAAACATGGTTTTTTATAGTTATTGTTTTAGAAATTCTAAAAAACGATTATTCCATGTTACGATGTATGTAAGATTATTTTTTTTAGGAAAATAATTTATGTATGTTTTATAATTTTGTAAGTTATTATTGAGAAAGTAAGGACCATTAAAATGATTTCTTAAAATTAGAAATATAATATCAAATGACATGTTATTGTATGGTGAGTAAACCAATTACCTTAAGGGGAAGTTGTCCCATATATGAAAAGCATAAGTGGCCTTATAGTTTTCTTATGGCCTGCTGACTCTCATAATTAATCCATAAAAAATATTATTTTCAAATGTAAAAATCCATATAATTTTTTCAAAATGTTATTACTTGTGAAATTAGTAATTTTAAAAATAATACGAACATATTAATTTTCAATGTTTTGGAAACCCCGTAATAAGAATGTAAATTATAAAATTATATATTATAAAAGTACTTACAATTGATTTGAAAACCACTATTGGGAAATTTAAATACTAACCCTATGTTTTAGATTTATCTTCCACATATTTATTATATTATTTTGTGATGTGTATTTCCTTGATGGGGTATCCCATGCAAAGAATTTTTGTTTATTTTATTTTATTTTGTATAGTTTTTTAAAATTATAATATACATGTCCAATTATCAATATCCTAGACTATAAATGGTCCTAGTATGTAATATTCATTATGTGTTTTTAGTTTTATTTTATAAAAAATATACACAACATTTTTATGTGTTTATCTAGGAAGAGCGGTTTCAGAGCGTCACAAATCTCTCTTCACCATTTTTTCCTTCCCATTTCTCATCAGTAAAATTTACAAACACAGTAAGTCACCACACCTTAAACCATACTCAACCACTCACTATTCCCAACAACCCCACATGTTCGCTTCTTTACGTCGACCACTACATTCATGGTGTTTTCCCCATCCATCATAGTGATAATAATCAATTAACACACATAGTAATTAGTCATTTTTACCCCATGGTTCAACCAAAAACCAAAAGAATACTAACCACTCATAAAAATTCATCAAAACATCCACCATAGTTACCAACACATTGTGATGAATCATTGAGAACCCCAACCTGCATTTTCCAATTAATATTATCTCCAAAAACTCATGTGACCTACCTAAGAATCCTCAACCAAAAAATGAACACAATAAACATAGGAATACCACAATTTTGGGGTTTCACAATAGAGGAGTATCTTAGTTGTCAACATAACTACACCATAACATCATTAAAAAAATTTGGACGACAACAAACATGTATATGAGAATATAAAGAGAAAAATTATCAAATTCACATATCGAATCATCAACTAATTTCATCCGAAATTTATGAAATTAAATGAATAATTGAGTAATAAACTTTCTTAAAGTGAAATGTCATGGGACCTTGTGTATTCATACTTATTAACTACCTCTATAATTCTTACATGATTTGATTTTACAATGATCAAGTGGAATCACACTCCAAATCCCAAAAATAAGCTACTAAAATTAGAAAAGAATTATAAATTAGAAGAAAATGAGAAGAGTAAAGGATTCAATTTGTTAATCGACGAAAAAACATCACATAAACCTCTAGTGATCAACTAAGATATTGAAAAATAAGGAATAGAAATGGATGAGTACTTCCCTCACATTTTCATTGGATAGATCCAAAATCTCTAAAGGGGTTTAATAATAAGAAGCCCCATATGACCATGGAACCATTTATTTTTATATGTGGTTTAGGAAGGGAAACGTTAGTTATTAAGGCCTCCATACAAATTCATATGGATCAATCATTTACCTGCTGATCCCAATTGTTCTCTTGATGTGTTGGCTGGTATCCACCTTTTATACATTACAAAATTAATATCCTTCATTAGGATTTCAATGGGATGCTAATATATGCAACAATGTCATCTTGTTTTCCCAATTCTGGAAGGTCCATTTTGGATCTTTTATATTTTAAATTACACCTATAAAACAATATTTAATGAAATAAAATACATTCATAAGATACTATCTATATTTAAATAAAAATTCAAATTCATCCAGGCTCCATTCCAATAAGGTCTAGTAATTTCTTTGATTCCAGTAAAACTAGTCGATACAAGTCATTAAAGAGATATATTGGATCAAAAAAAACCCCAAGGATGTTAGTACCTTCCTTATCCTTTTATATTACAATATTTTTTGAACTTATAATTTAATCTAAATATCCATCTTTCTAAGAAGTTACTAGTTGTAATTGGTTATTCCCCAAGAGGTATAGATTTATAGTTATTAATTAGTGATGTTTATGTAAGATATATTTTTGAATTGATTAATGGTTTTTATTTAAATATTTGTTCATTTATATTTTAAAACCAAATAAATAAAATAAATTTGGGTATATTAAATTAAAATTAAATTAATAATTAATTTATACTGTTTGTAATTTGAAGGAAAAAATAATAATCTCTATGAGGATTCGATGGTATGTATGATCATAATATTCTAACAATCATATGATAATTATAGTATTACTTAATTCAGGGTCCATCATTAATTAAATAATAAAATTGGTTATGTATTAACCTAAAAAATGTATTTTATTCCAAAAAATGGTCAAATGGGATTATACTAGTAAATAATTAGTTTCATTGTCAAAAAATAAATATTATCTTTCTAAATAGATAGAATAATCTTTTATGAAGGTGAAATGAAAAAAAAGTAATTAAAAAAATACAATGTGGGGTTGAAAATCCACTTATAAAAATGAATCAGAATTAAATAACCTCGACACATGAATTTTTTTCCTCACATGGCTATGTGAGTGACAAATAATTTGAGATCAGATTCAACACTTATTTAGAATTTAGAACCTTTAATTTTGTTTGTTTTATTTTAAATTGAAATACATAAATTTTAGTCTTCATCTTGTTATTTTGATCATTTTTCTATCAAATTCATGTAAATCAATTATATTGGGAATTTTCCTGTATCAAAGATTAAATTTATTATCACATGGATCTAGGGATAAGAAAAAATTATAAAAAGTTAAGAACAAATAAATAAATATCATAAAATTTTATAGTCACAAACCATATGTTCATGAAAACAAATTACTAGACCTAGAGTGATCCTATGTCTATTACCATATCAGGACTACATTCTATGATGATGGCAGTGGATATTCCATATACTTCACCTAACATTTTAAGGTTGGTGGTCTATTTTGGAACTACATTCAATGTTGGTGGTGTTGAACATGTCATGTATCACTTACCCTCATCAATGATGGTACAAAATTAAGTATGGTTGAACAATCATGTTTAAAATAGGAAACATTGATTGTTTAATGAATACATTCCATTTATTAATATAAAATAAAATTAAATACAAAACTCAAAAGCTAGACGAGTTTGGCATTCAAAACTAGAAGAGAATAAGATGCTTGAGATAATGCCCATTTATTTTTCATATACACCACATTTGTTTTCATTATATTGTCATCATTTTTTATTCTCTTATTTCTCACTCACCATATCTTAGAGGATACCCTACCCATGGAAAATTGTGATTCCCAAATATTATTCTATATAACCTCAAGTCCATGAGAGACTATAAAGTCTAGTGTATGGGTTTTCAAATTACACTGAATTTTAAAAAGTGAATTTTCTTCATCACTTGGTTTTCAGTCAATTAATCTTCTTGAATTTTTAGATCACATTCTTAAAAAATATTTCCCTCTTTTTATAAAGATTATATTTATTTCTGGATGATAAAACCAATGTTTTTTTAATATAAAACTGTACGACCATTAAAGTGGCATATTACAAATTTTTTGATACACAACTATAACTAATTCCAATATTTATCTAATATTAGGTTGAAAAGTTGTTAATATTAGAACTATCATATACATTTGTACCTTGACGGTTATATATACATCTGACTCCTGATGGTAATAATAGCATGTTATAATTAAAAAAATACATTCCTTGTTATTTTTTATTTTAAATTCAATAACACTTACAAATTATTATTATAATTTTTCATCAAATTAATTCAATTCACTTTTGGTAAAAACAATAATCCATAATCCATGAAACCTAATATAGAAATTATTCACTAGAAAATAAAAAACTCTCTCTATGTGAGATTAATCCTTTACATTCCACTGGATAAATCATTTTTGACACATTGTTGAGCGTTATTATTTAATGATAATATAGAGTAGTGGAAAAAACACCTATAAGTTCTCAAATTATTATCATTATCATACTAATTATCAAAGATATTGGTGGGATATCCAATTAACATTGGAACATAAATGAGGAATGAGCCGCAAAGTTACATATCTAGGACCCATTTTACTATATTATAAATGTAGGCAAACTACTATAGTAGGGGAGGTGAATTGTAGTTTTAAAACATAAATATAATTTTTTTCTAACAAAATTTTAATACAAATATGATATGATATTTTGATCAACCCAAAAAATATTAGAGAGAAACATATACAATAAAATAAAATTAATGATGTTATAATTTTAATAACTTTCACCAAAATAAATATATACAGTGAAAATACAAACAAGTAAGAACTTGTAAACAATATTTAAATATAATGAAACACATAATATTGGTTAATAAACGAAGAACCCATTAAATATTAATATTATATGAAATTTTTTCACCAAATTCTAAGTAGAATCATGAAACTCGATTCATGGTATCCCTATTCCAGGTACCCGAATTTCATTAACTAAAGATAGATCGGAAAGTATCTCCATATTTTAATCTCCTAAAATCCATCAAATTTATACTCATATAAAATTATAAGATTCCTTGATCCTTAAATTCGTCTTTCCATAATCATAATTCCTTTATCCTGATGATTAAAAACATAACTGTCATACTCATTGAATACATCGACCAAAAATGATTTAAAAGACAATGATTAAAACTGAAATCATTAAGAGTATTACAATAAAATCCCCAAAGTATGATATTTTGAAAAAAATTCCAAAAAACTAATTTTTAAAATATTAATAGGTATTTTATAAAAATACAATATTATAATTTCAAATCGACTTAAGATATATCTTTCCAAATAGCATGATAATATAAATTTTGTCCTACGATAATATGATACACTTAAAGATGATGTTATAACAAATTGAATCATTTTAATTCTGAAGTATTCGTATTTAGTTTGATCTATATTAGATGAATAGTCATTATCTTTTGACGAACATTTAAAATATCTTAATCTTTTATTGAATTAAATCATCCATATATATAATGTTTGAACATCTGATGAATGTAATCAAGAATTTAAAGTTACTACTCCGTTAATTCAAGTTAATATCCTGAATTAGGTTATTAAAATATAACCATTTACAATAAAAAATCTAAATCATTATGTTAATTAAAATTTATTTAATATTTATTGGGATTTAAAAAACAAGGAATGAAAAAGAATCATAGACTTAAAAAATCCCACCATCATTTAATGGTGAAAGAGGACCCCAGGTAATTGAAAAATGGATTGATATTATAAAAAAATGTTTTTTAATTTATTCAATTCCTAGAGAAATATATATTTGGTTTGGAAAGATATATTATAGAATTCATGATTTGGATGTAGTGTATAATAGTTACTACATTATGATTTCATAATGTTCTAGACCAGAATATTTTTTTTGAATTTATTCAATTTCAGAAACTCTCCAGAATAGTTTATGTTGGTAAATAAAATTAGTTATTATATTTTTTATAATATAATTTAATGTTCCTAGAGTATATGATGTAACTATTTAAATTTTTCTATTATGCATCAATAGTGATAATGAATGGGACGCCAAAATCATTGTGGTTTGAAATAATACTCAAAAAGATATCTAATGATAGATCATTATGATAGGATTTAAAACTTATGGAAAAAACTTTTATACGTAGAAAAAATAAAAAATACCAAATTTGGGGTGATTCATAAGGTGAGTATGTGAATGTCCTGAAAAAAAAGATCATCATGTTATTTTAGTAAAAAAAGAGGAATTAGGACTTATCAAAGAAGATAGAGAGTGTATTTTGATGAATTTCACAGAGACTACGTCTAGTAGATTGATTCTTGTGTAATTGGGTTGGATATTTTTAGAATCAGGTCATGAAAATCCCTTGTCAACGCTTATGATATAGAATAGTTAGGAAGATAAGGAAAATATGTATATTTTTTCTATTAGAGGTAAATGGAGGTGAATCCAATCTTGTGCTAGGATCCAGAACATTAATGGATAGGGTGATGAAAACATGATCACATACCTAGGGTGGAGGGGGGTAAATTTTCCAGGAGGAGAAAATTCTATATTAGAATTAATCTAGATTACGTTCTGTATTTGAGTAGTTGGATAATGAATCCAATTACTTGGCATAAAATTCTTCATTATAAGGTTATATATTTATTTTTTATAGTTGTATCTATTCATTAATAATAAATCAACTCGTATATTAATTTCTATATAGGTAGTCACTAGTTTGAGCTATAATTGAATTTAATGTATTTATTCTTGAAGATATATACACCACTTTTCAAGAAATTTGGTTGATTTTTTTTAGTATCCTTCATGTATAAAAGTAATTAGCGGTGTTAAAGTATCATGAGATTTCTTAGTCTTAATGATGAAGCATATTATCTAATTATTAGGATGGATAGATTCGTCAGGTACTAGGCTCAAATTTACTGTTATAGTTGAAGACCAATATTCAATTTTCTTGATGGATTTATTAATACATATGGAATATAATGGGACGTTAATATATGTAGAGGTTTTCATACTATTCAATATATTGATAAAAAATATTTTTAGTAAGGGCTTTTTTACATAATTCATAGAGATGGGTAGCCAGTACTCCCAGGGTTTGTTGACAAGTATTTTGATAAATATATAAATTATTTTTTATGATTTCCACTAATGAGATATTAGGTATTATCTATAATCAGTTTTCTATAATAAATATTATTTATCTTTATTTTTTACCACATAGAATGGGTGATATTATGGTAACAGAGACAAAAATAGATGAATTTAAGAAAAAATGTTTTATTCGAACTGAGATTTCACCATGGGTCACACCAATTTTATTTTCTAAGAATTTTAATGATAACATGATGTTATATATTGAAAAATTAAACTAAATTAGTTGACTATAATGAAAAAACATCTATTTTTACATATTGTAGATAAATTAAAACATTTAAAAAGATCTCAGTGTTTTTTAAAGTAATCTCAATTTGAATATCATTAAATAAGGGTAATAGAAGAATACATACGAACGATAACATTTAAAATAAGATATTATCATCTAATTTTCATGGAGATTCATTTTACTATAACTAATTCACCTATAGTGTTTATGAAATTGATATACCATATCTTCCACAAGTATTTTGTTATATTTATGGTACTATTTTTGAATTTTATGTTAATTTATAATTGATAAAACATTGGTCATATGGTGATTTTATAATTTAATTTATGAATTATATCTAATTATAACATGTATGAAATATTCTATTAATGTAACCTGTTAATTCAAGAGTTAATGATTCTGGGTAATTTTTTTTCCGATAAAGTAATTTTTATAAACCCTGAGAATTTATAGATTATGATGCTAGGGTAAATATCCTAGAATATCATTCTGATATGAGGTATTTCATAGATGAGATGTGTATTAATAAAGGTTTATTCAGGATTTTTTGATTTATCTTATCTGATTATTACTTTAAATAAAAATGAGTTAATATGAAATAGAATAAATTGTATTAAAAATACATTAAAGTATTAATGAAGAGATGTGATTTAGATTATTTTTTTATTTTTTAAAAATATGTACATGGATATAAATTATTTTGTAATGATTAAAAATATTTTTTGCAGTGTTTCCTCATGTATTGATAAATAATTATGATATAATCAGTTTCCAACACATGATCAAATGTTAATTGTGGTGGTTCATCCAATGAAAAGTTGGAGGCATTATATATTTTATTAAATATTCACGGTGTTTATCAATCATAATATGTTTAAATTCCTAGGTATCATTGAGTGGTCTCAATTTTAAGGAATTGTGGTGGTTAGAGTACCTCCAATACCTTGACTTTTAACTTTCAAATATTTCAAGAAATGATAACTTTATAGCTGATGTTTTATGTAGTAATTATTTATCTAAAGTGATTAAGTAAGATGAATAGATATGATAATTTATGGGAATGACAAAATATTTATATAGAGAGGTGTATTAAAGGTATAATAGAGTTGTTATATACTGTTTAAACATACAATATCAATTTTTTAAGTACCTAAAATTGTTTTATTTATTTGACTCAAGTATTAAGTAAATGTCTCACAACATAAGTGGTGCAGAGACCATTGATGGGTGGTGTAACACCCCACGTAAATAAAGAATATGAAATTTTTATATTTATCCATATTTGTGAATAAAATATTAATTTTACTTTAAAGGGGATGTTATGCTCGATGGTGTACCCAACACACAACAACGAGTTTCTTGGGAATCCTACATTGCACTCTAATAATAAAATAATATTATTTTAAATAGTAGTTAACACATAGCCGTTGTAATGGAGAGAATGAATAGAACTGACCACAAAATGATTAAATATGTTTGTCAAATATTTTTAGTTTTTACAATAAATGTTAGTGGATTAAAAATGAAAATGAATCCAATTTTAAGCGTAAACATTCTAATATACTTTAAAAGGTCGATTAACCACCTTTTGATGGAGAACCTCTTTTAAATCCACATTTTGACAATTTTATGTGTTATATTTGACAAAATAAAATTCGTCTTTAGAATCGGGACCCCAAAATTTACTTTGTGTAAATTTTTGGTATTTTTCCGAAAAAGTTCAATTTTTAATGAATAGTGAAAAATGTTGTATTTTAATTCAAAACCTCTTTTAATCTAATTTATTTATATGATTATATTATCTTTTGAATTAGTTTTAAATTGAAATTAGAATATATTTTTACCATTTAATCCAATAGTGGTCGTTGTAATTAATTTCACTTTGAAATCGGACTTAAACTAATGTCAATCTTTTGATACATTTTGTTTCATAAAAACACGCTATTTGTTTTTGAAAGAGGGAATTAATTATTAAATTAATTAATTAAACTTATATGTTTTTAGTTTTTTAAAATAGACATAATTTTTTAATTCGGAATATAAAATATATATTAGGGTGATCTTTTGGTAATTTTCTGAAAAACATCAAATTTTTTATGAATAGTGAAACCACTAAGTGGTACTTATAAAAACTGATTTTCTGTTTAAATGAAAATTTTCCATCTTTGTGTTTTGAATTTAAAAAATATTCATACATGGTTTTCATTAATAAGTTAAATTTGGTTCATTGGGAATAAAATAATTTTTTGGTGAATAGTAACTTATTAAGTTTTTAATCACGATTATAGGTAATTAGTTTAGTTTAAGGTAAGAATAATGTTTTAATAAACTGAGATGACCTATACACATGTCCTACCCTCCTTGGATGTGTCATGGCCGACCAAGAAAATCCATGGGTCAACTTGGGGACCCCATGGAGCCACTTTGGTTGGAAAATGACATAATTATCTTTTTATTTAATGTTAAAGTAAAAATGACACAAACATGAAATGTTTTACTAACACAATTTTTACATGGGGTTATAAAAGTCTGATTTTTGACTATAAATATTCATTGGAAAGATAACAAGATTTCCTAAATCATAGTAGTTTTTTTATAATTTTTAGACTTTATATAAATTAATTTATTTAAGACATCATGATGATGCAGCGATTACCGCATTAATAAAGGATTTAAATAAAATGAAAAGATAATGTACAATCTATGACCTAAACATGTCAAAAACTTATTGTATGGGTATATTTAGAACCCTTATAAGCTTATCCTCGAATTATATCAATGTGGGACCTTTAAATCCGAAACTCATTTTAAAATAAAGTTACATTTCATTACTTTCCAAGAGTGCCCCTCCTCTCCTCCTATAAAAGGCCCCCACCTCTACCTCCTTACCCACACTTCCAAAGACTTTGGCTCGGCCAAACCCTGCCCATTTTGTCTCTCCACATCCCTCTATAACTCCTTGAAGCTTCACTTTGGGCAGATGTCTTCCCAAGGAAGCCTTTGAGCTCAAACCAAAGGGAGTTACCTGATTTTAAGGTAATGTCTTCACTTGAGTCCTTTTGTATTATTTTGCTTTTCCAACCCCCTAAACTCTTTTTATTCATCTCTTTTCTAACAACTCCAGTATCTTAAATATACTAGGATGTTGTTATAAGAATTATTAGAGCTACACTTACACACACCTTTGTTTAATGGTTAAAGAACATACTATTTCTGTGGTTGGCGATTTTCTGCCTCACGAAATGATGATTGTTCAATATTCTTTTAACACCTTTAAAGGTGGCCATTATGATGTCACTGTATTTTATATATGATATATATGGTATTTATTTTTACTATATGCTTCTGTATTTTATATTTAAACCATACCTTTATTCTTTTCATGTTGTGTAAATGCGATAATTTCATATGAGGAAGTGCGGACTACCGCCCCCTCAAGTGATGTGACTCGTACATTCAATACATGGAATGTATAAAGAACGAAATTAATGAACATATGTGACCTATATAAAATATATATTATACTGTAATTATAATATATATATGTATATATCATTTATTTTTAATAACATTAATATGAAAAAGAAAAAAATGAAAGTAGCGTTCATGCGTACGTACGACCTACCATCTCCATGAACGGTGCTTTTCGTTTTTTATCTAAAAATGATATGGAATAGTATAAAATGAATATGTAGTGGATATATATGATATTTTAATCATTAATACTATTCTTGAAATTATTTACTTATAACTACATGGAAAATCATTTTTCAAACAAGTTCATTTCTGACTCATGTACCAAACATCGACAAAAACGTCTGATATGAACTAACATCATTAAACAATTATTATAACATTATAATATGTGATATGTACTGAATAATAATCTTTATAGAAGTTCCTTAAGAAATTATAAATTGACCAAAGTTTATTATTCAAGAATATAAAGAAACAAACAAGACAAGTTGGACTTGAGGTAAGGGATCCGACTCCTCTCTTTCTTTTAAAGTACACTCTTTTATGTCATTCCTTTTAAAAGCTCATCTTTCTTGTTATTGGGATATTATTTTATATTACTCTTACTGTAATTTTTATGTTCATATGATGAGAGACCCTATTCTCTCTCATCAATCCATTTTGGAAGTTTTTTGTGGCGCTGTTAGGCTGCCGAGTTTTCGTAAGAGATCTAACCTCTCTCTTTCTTTTTAAGCACTCTTCTTTATGTCACTTCTTTTAAGCTCCTATTTGTTATGTTGGGGGATGTTCTTTTATATTATTATTTCTGTAAACTTTATGTTAGTATGATGATAGACTCTATTTGATCTCATCAATCCATTTTGGATGTTTTATGTGGCGATGTTAGGCTGCCGACTTTTTGTAAGCGATTTTTCATCTCACTTTTATTCCCAGGAGATTTATTCTACATTTTCCACAATTTCCGTTGAATGGTGTATGTACTTCCCATTATTTTACTAATTTTGTAATATACTTTCATTTATGAGTATTTACATCAATGTTGTATTGTCCCTCTTTCACGGGGTGTATGTTTCGAAAGATACCCATGTCGGTAAGGGAACCTTTCACCCTCCTCTTTTTAAAAGACTTCCTTTGTTATGTCTTTTAATTCACATACTATTATGTTGGGATATGATCTTATATATCCTTATTGATTTAAATTTTATGTCCATGAGATGAGATACCCTTTTTATCTCTCATCAATTCATTTTCTAAATTTTGTAGTGACGCCGTTAGGCTGTCAAATTTTTGCAAGGGAACTTCTTAACCCAAATTTCATTCTTTGGGATAAACTTGTACTCCTTGAATATGTCGTTCTATGAATATGTGTGAATAACCTTGGATTGTTTTACACTTAATATCCACTTATATTTCTTGTATTCATTTGTCACACATAATTATGTAATTTATTGATCTTTAATCCAAGGATACCATCTTTGTGTGGGACTTCGTCTCAATATCCTTTCATTGAGGCATATTTTGTTTTATACACAACCTTATTTTATACAGTGTATAAACCCCTTTGACTTTTACATTTACTGAAAAGTAATCTTTTTTATATGAAGCATTTACTAAACGAAAAAAGGGAATGTTTTTGTCGTACGTATGTGGCGACAACGACTTATCCGCCACCGTGACTATTATTTGAGTTTCGGCTTCCTCTACAAGACATACCTTTTTTTAAAAAGAAAAATAAATACCATGTTTTACTTTTCTTTTTTTTTTGGGTATTGAAGATGGTTTTCATAATGTTTTTATATCAATGTGTTGTATTGATATATTGTGATTGAAAGGTGGAAATGTTTTGTTTCCTTTATGCATGTTTTATGTGATACGATTATGTTGAGGTTCTTGGGCATTATTATGAAGACGGGTGGTTCCGTGATAAACTAAGGGCGGGTGAGCCCGATATAGCTCTCCAATTCATTGGGTAACGTGAAGGAGTGAAACGTTAAGGTTTCTCCAAAGATATTTAGGGAATATACTGTGGTGGGTATTCCAAACGTAACCAAGAGGGTTACTCCCTACGTAAGAATGTTATGAATGCCTCAAGTTACCTTTATGTCTTATAATTTCTATGATTTATTCATGATTTGATGAGGTATGTTAAAGTTCCTATGTTTTATGGGTAAAGTATTATTTCATTCTTATGTATATATGAACTCGTGTTTCCTTTCCACATTTCTATAACCCTTACTGAGCTTTTTATGCTCATCCCATGTTTTTGAAATGTTTTTCACAGGTCAAGGGAAAGGTACATGATATGATGATAGTGTCAAGGAAGTGTCAAGAAAGAATCCAAGATTTATTTTTAAGTATGTTTCTGTTGATGGGAAAAAAATGAATACTATCTTTTATGTAACCACTTTGTTTAAATGTGGAATGTAATGTAAGTTTTATGATCTAATTATCTAAAACACTAAACCTGAAAAGATCCTCAATGTTTAATCTTGTAATAACTCAAGATTAAGTAAGGTTTAAGGCTGGGGCCTTATAGTTGGTATCATAGGTCGGATTAGACAACTTTATGGATTAGGAGTTTTTGTTAGACACATGATTAGTCCCTATATCTATTATTTCAGTTAAATCGTTGTTTTATAACTTTTTTTTTTCAGGTCAATTGAATTCGGTTACGAATGGAAGGGGAAGTATATCACACTACATTCCTATCTCTTCCTGATGACATGCTTGCAATATTTTTTGCAAAGTCATGTTCGGATGATTGTGAAACTTTTCAAGCATACAACTCGCTTGCAAGAAGTTGTTTGAGATATAAAACACCTCCACTATACCTCGTTATCATCGTGGATCATGGGTTGTTTTTAGAAAAATACTATTTTCACAATATTCTCATATTTTCTAGAAAGGTAAATATTATCGATGTATTTTCAAATATTTTACCTTATCACAATAATTTGAAGCATATTATGATTTTAAAAATGGTGCTGAGGAAGGAGACCCTTGCGCAACCTATTTATATTTGAGTTTAAAATATAGTCTCTCAGCACATACTTATGGTATTTTAAAAGGACCAATAATAGAAAGTATCAACTCAAATTCTGTCCAACTATTTTATAGAAATCATGTTTTATCAGATGTTTTGGAATTATATGTCATACATGATTATTTTCCAAAACTGTTTTTCTGTGAACACCCATATGACCCATGTTGTACAAGGAGTATTTGGATGGAGGAAGAAAATAATTTTGAAGGATCTCTAAATCATTTTTGTAATGCACGAGACTTCTACCTACGTGAGCAAGATGACGATGAAACCAAGTGGACGCCATGATCAAAGTATGATGTTATTCATTTTGGGAATCGTTTTATTTTATCTTATGGTGGTGAAATAAGACTTCAAGAATTAAGATCTTGAGATCATAATGAAAATGGATGAAAATGAGAGGTATAAGGAAACTATTGATGTTAAAACACGTTAGGGTTATTTTTGGAGTTTTATAAAAAGAACAGCACACAGACCGTGTGACAACCCGTTGCGTCGGACCACGCTGCGGGAATCGAACCCACAACCAAAGTGTGACTGGTATTTATTGCCTACCACTGGACTACGTGAAGTCCCTGGTTAGTTTGACTGGTTCTTTTTAGTTAGATGATTTTATGAATTAAGATAAGTTGATTTTGGGTTATCTATGGAAATTTATTAACCTATCATGGAGGATATGTGATTAGGTTAATTAATTTTCAATACGAGACATTAAGAGAAACTGATGTTGTTTAGAGATAAATGTTACGATTTTACTTGGAAGACTATGTGACTAAATCCTTCAAATATTTGGGCTTCAATCTTAGTTTGGTTTACTTTGAATAAGTTTATGGACAAATTGTTTATCGAATGGTACTCGTTGAAATTTGGGTTTTTTTGGACAAATTTTGGAGATTAAGAATAGATTTTCTTTTTATAAAGGGTTATCCTTTTATGGATTATCTGATCTTGTACTAACCTTTTGGATTTCGGTTTTGGTTAAAGTCTAAATACATGGGAAGTATATAGTTCTCTTTTTTGGATTAGGTGATTCTCTATAAGTTGATTATAGTACTCTTAATGTGAAAAAGTCCTCCTAAATACTCGTCTTTTGGAGAAAATATGAGTTTGTGTAAGGAATATAATAAAAGTTGAAATTCAACATGATAAGTGATTATGTCTCCTTATGAATAAATTCCTCAACAAAAAGTAACTTAAAACAAAAATGTTGTCTATAAACTTTTTCTACTGGGGAATCAAATACCGTTTAACCCATAACAATTCTGTGATTTTCGTGTGGTTAACTTTCTCCTAAACATGTTTTCTATCATTCTCCATCAGAACATGACCCTATGTTTTCTCCTCCATGTCCATGTTTTTATACATAGAATCCTAGTATGGGTTAACTCGGGTGACCTCTGTACTTATCTTTATTTATTTTAAAGTGATTGTTTTACCGACTCTTGTTCTGATGTGGGACTTTCAAGGATGTTTCCAAGCTCAATTTTAAAATTGCGAGGACGCAATTCCCAAAAGGGGGGAAGGATGTAACACCCCAGGTAAATAAAGAATATGAAATTTTTATATTTATCCATATTTGTGAATAAAATATTAATTTTACTTTAAAGGGGATGTTATGCTCGATGGCATACCCAACACACAACAACAAGTTTCTTGGGAATCTTACGTTGCACTCTAATAATAAAATATTATTATTTTAAATAGTAGTTAACACCTAGTCGTTGTAATGGCGGGAATGAACAGAACTATCCACAAAATGATTATATATGTTTGTCAAATATTTTTACTTTTTACAATAAATGTTAGTGGATTAAAAATGCAAATGAATCCAATTTTAAGCGTTAACCTTCTAATATTCTTTAAAAGGTCGATTAACCATCTTTTGAGGGCGAACATCTTTTGAATCCACTTTTTGACAATTTTATCTGTTATATTCGACAAAATAAAATTCTTCTTTTGAATCGGGACATCAAAATTTACTTTGTGTAAATTTTTGGTATTTTTCCGAAAAAGTTCAATTTTTAATGAATAGTGAAAAATGTTGTATTTTAATTCAAAACCTATTTTAATATAATTTAATCATATGATTATATTATCTTTTGAATTGGTTTTAAAGTGAAATTAGAATAGATTTTTACCATTTAATCCAATAGTGGTCGTTGGAATTAATTTCACTTTGAAATCGGACTTAAACTAGTGTCAATCTTTTGATACATTTTGTTTCATAAAAACACGCTATTTGTTTTGACAGAGGAAATTAATTATTAAATTAATTAATGCAACTTATATGTTTTGATTTTTTTAAAATAGACATCATTTTTGAATTCGGAATATCAAATATAGCTTAGGGTGAACTTTTGTAATTTTCTGAAAAACTTCAAATTTTTGATGAATAGTGAAACAACTAAGTGGTTCTTATAAAAACTGATTTTCTGTTTAAATGAAATTTTTCCATCTTTGTGTTTTGAATTTCAAAAATCCGACATACATGGTTGTCATTAAGAAGTAAAATTTGGTTCAATGGGATTAAAATAATTTATTGGTGAATAGTATCTTATTAAGTTTTTAATCGCGATTATAGGTAATTAGTGTAGTTTAAGATAAGAATAATGTTTTAATAAATTGAAATGACCTAGACACATGTCCTACACTCATTGGATGTGTCATGGCCGACTAATAAAATCCATGGGTCAACTTGGGGACCCCATGGAGCCACTTTTGTTGGAAAATGACATAAATATCTTTTTATTTAATGTTAAAGTAAAAATGACACAAACATGAAATGTTTTACTAAAACAATTGTTACATGGGGTTATAAAAGTTCAATTTTTGACTATACTTATTCATTGGAAATATAAAACTATTTCCTACATCATAGTATTTTTTATATAATTTTTAGACTTTATATAAATTAATTTATTTATGACATTATGATGATGCAGCGATTACCTCATTAAAAAGGATTTAAATCAAATGAAAAGATAATGTAACATATATGACCTACACATTTCAAAAACATATTCAATGGGTATATTTAGAACCCTTATAAACTTATCCACGAATTACATCAATTTTGGACCTTTTAAATCCGAAAATCATTTTAAAATAAAGTTACATTTCATTACTTTCCAAGAGTGCCCCTCCTCCCCTCTTATAAAATACCCCCAACTCTACCTCCTTACCCACACTTACAAAGCCTTTGGATCATCCAACCCATGCCCATTTTGTCTCTCCAAATCCCTCTCTAACTCCATGAAGCTTCACTTTGGGCAGAAGTCTTCCTAAGGAAGCCTTTGAGCTCCAACCAAAGGGAGTTACCCGATTTTAAGGTAATGTCCTCACTTGAGTCCTTTTGTTTTATTTTGCTTCTCCAACCCCCTAAACACTTTTTATTAATCTCTTTTGTAACAACTCAGGTATCTTAAATATACTAGGATGTTTTTATAAGAAGGATTCGAGCTACACTTACACACACCTTCGTCTAATTGTTAAAGAACATACTGTTTCTGTGGTTGGCGATTTTCTGCCTCACGAAACGCTGATTGTTCAATATTCTTTTAACACCTTTAAAGGTGGCCATTATGATGTCAATGTATTTTATATA
Organism: Viscum album; assembly: GCA_963277665.1. NCBI lineage: Eukaryota > Viridiplantae > Streptophyta > Magnoliopsida > Santalales > Viscaceae > Viscum > Viscum album. The sequence continues at coordinate 946,942,966 of OY728129.1, forward strand.
TGATATATATGGTATTTATGTTTACTATATGCTTCTGTATTTTATATTTAAACCATTCCTTTATTCTTTTCATGTTGTGTAAATGCGATAATTTCATATGAGGAAGTGCGGACTACCACCCCCTCAAGTGATGTGACTCGTACATGCAATACATGGAATGTATAAAGAACGAAATTAATGATCATATGTGACCTATATAAAATATATATTATACTATAATTATAATATATATATATATATATATCATTTATTTTTAATTCCATTAATATGAAAAAGAAAAAAATAAAAGTAGCGGTCATGCGTACGTACGGCCTACCGTCTCAATGAACGGTGCTTTTCGTTTTTTCTCTCCAAATGATATGGAATAGTATAAAATGAATATGTACTGGATATATATGATATTTTAATCATTAATAATATTCTGGAAATTATTTACTTATAACTACATGGACAATCATTTTTCAAACAAGTTCATTTTTGACTCATGTACCAAACATCGGCAAAAACATCTGATATGAACTAACATTATTAAACTATTATTATAACATTATAATATGTGATATGTACTTAATAATAATCTTTATAGAATGTACTTAAGAAATTATAAATTTACCAATGTTTATTATTCAGGAATATAATGAAACGAACAAGACAAGTTGGACTTGAGGTAAGGGATCCGACTCCTCTCTTTCTTTTAAAGTACACTCTTTTATGTAATTCCTTTTAAAAGCAAACATTTCTTGTTATTGGGATATTATTTTATATTACTCTTACTGTAATTTTTATGTTCATATGATGAGAGACCCTATTCTCTCTCATAAATCCATTTTGAAAGTTTTATGTGGCGCCGTTAGGCTGCCGAGTTTTCGTAAGAGATCTAACATCTCTCTTTCTTTTTAAGTACTCTTCTTTATGTCACTTATTTTAAGCTCCTCTTTGTTATGTTGGGGGATGTTCTTTTATATTCCTCTTTCTGTAAAATTTATGTTAGTATGATGAGAGACCCTATTTGATCTCAACAATCCATTTTGGATGTTTTATGTGGCGTCGTTAGGCTGCCAAGTTTTCGTAAGGGATTTTTCATCTCACTTTTATTCCCATGAGATTTATGCAACATTTGCCACAATTTCCATTGAGTGGTGTATGTAATGCCCATTATTTTACTCATTGTGTAATATAATTTCATTTATGAGTATTTACACCAATTTTGTATTGTCCCTCTTTCACGGGGTGTATGTTTTAAAAGATACCCATGTCGGTAAGGGAACCTTTCACCCTCCTCTTTTAAAAAAAATTCCTTTGTTCTGTCTTTTAATTCACATACTATTATGTTGGGATATGATCTTATATATCTTTATTGATTTAAATTTTATGTCCATGAGATGAGATACCCTTTTTATCTCTCATCAACTCATTTTCTGAATTTTGCAGTGACGCCGTTAGGCTGTCAAATTTTTGCAAGGGAACTTCTTAACCCAAATTTGATTCTTTGGGATAAACTTGTACTCCTTTAATATGTCATTCTATGAATATGTGTGAATAACCTTGGATTTTTTTACACTTAATATCCACTTATATTTTGTGTATTCATTTTTCACACATAATTATGTAATTGATTTATCCTTAATCCAAGGATACCGTCTTTGTATGAGACTTCGTCTCAATCTCCTTTCATTGAGGCATATTTTGTTTTATACACAACCTTCTTTTATACAGTGTATAAACCCCTTTCACTTTTACGTTTATTCAGAAGTAATATTTTTTATACGAAGCATTTACTAAATGACAAAAGGGAATGTTTTTGTTATACATATGCGGTGATAAGGACTTCTCCGCCGCCGTGACCATTATTTGAGTTTCGGCTTCCTCTACAAGCATTACCTTTTTTAAAAAAGAAAAATAAATACCATGTTTTACTTTTCTTTTGTTTTGGTATTGAAAATGGTTTTCATAATATTTTTATATCAATGTTTTGTATTGATATCTTGTGATTGAAAGGTGGAAATGGTATGTTTCCTTTATGCATGTTTTATGTGATACGATTATGTTGAGGTTCTTGGGAATTATTATGAAGACAGGTGGTTCCGTGATAAACTAAGGGAGGGTGAGCCCGATATAGCTCTCCAATGAATTGGGTAACATGAAGGAGTGAAACGTTAGGGTTTCTCCGAAGATATTTAGGGAATATACTGTGGTGGGTATTCTAAATGTAACTAAGAGGGTTACTCCCTACGTAAGAATGTTATGAATGCCTCAAGTTACCTTTATGTCTTATAATTTCTATGATTTATTCATGATTTGGTGAGGTATGGTAAAGTGCCTATGTTTTATGGGTAATGTATGATTTCATTCTTATGTATATATAAACTCATGTTTCCTTTCCATATTTCTATAACCTTACTGAGATTTTTATGCTCATCCCATGTTTTTGAAATGTTTTTCACAGGTCAAGGGAAAGGTACATGATATGATGATAGTGTTAAGGAAGTGTCAAGAAAGAATCCAAGATTTATTTTTAAGTTTTTTTCTATTGTTGGGAAAAATGAATATTATCTTTTATGTAACCACTTTGTTTAAATGTGGAATGTAATGTAAGTTTTATGATCTAATTCTCTAAAAATCTAAACCTAAAAAGATCCTCAATGTGTAATCTTTTAATAACTCAAGATTAAGTAAGGTTTAAGGCTGGGGCCTTATAGGTGGATAATGAAATCATAACTTAAACCCCATTTTAATGAATAATAAATTTTTATAGATCAATTTATGGATAATTTTTGAAGCTATTTCATCAGTTGATTTCATAGGTACACATTGGGATCACAATGAAATACAATGATATTAAATTTTTTTTGTGTCTAGGTCTGAAGAGGGGGATTATTGAATAGGTTTCTTGTTTTTCGTCTTTTCAACATGTAAATAAAGAGCATCTATATTGAGTTATTATGACGATTATATATACCATAAAATAAGTATGAAGATAATTCTATAGTCCTCATGATAGAATTATGTTGGATAAATAGAATCATGATGATATTAGGGTGGTAGTATACTGATTCCTGATGTCAAAACATTTATTAATTACATTGAAAATATATTTAATTAAGAATGATGGAAATTTATATATTGGGGAACATATTACACATTATAATGATGAAAAGACTCTTAACATGAATATAGATCCTCATTATATTGTAGGATTATACAAAACATAGATAGAATAACAAATATAATGGATTATACAAATTTTAGAGGATATACATTGAGATTGTGTGCTATTATTTGGATGATCATGGGAAGATCATTTATTTTTTTAGGAATTTTACAAAAATATTATCCACTTATATTTTATTCATATGTCCACATTTATGTATTTATATAAAAATAATTATTTTTCACCATTATTTTTTGTGGAAGTTGTTAGGAATCCACTTTTTGGTCTAATGTTGTTATGAGAGATAATATATTGGAAAAAAAGTAATCTTTAGGTATTTAATGATAATATAATGTTGAAAATTGTCTTATATAGGCACCAACTGATAACAATTTGGGGTTTTTGGTTGAAGATAACATAACTTTTTAGTATATTTTAATGTATAAATTCAGGAAATTGGAAAAAAGTAAAAATTCGAACCAATATATATGGGTCTATTCAAGATTATAGAATAAATTGTTGATGTTACATATCAGTTGACATTATATCAATGTTACAAAATGATTACAAATATGTTCCATGTTTCAAAATAGAATAAGTATCAATAAGACCAATATCATATTCTAGATTGAAGTTTATTAGAATGGGATATATATATTAGGTTGTAAAGTGACTAGTATAAGTCACAGATTAAAGAGAAATTTTTTTAAAATGTCGTTTTATTCCCTTGTTGTAAATCTTACTACAACATGGTGTATTGAAGAAGAGACAAAGGTATAACCTTATGTAATATAAATGGGTTATTTTTTCCAAGGAATGTAAAGATAGATGGATTTATGGGAATATAAAATCTAAAGGTGAGTAAAATTGTAACACCATCTAACCAAAAAGATACATTCAATTAATATTTTTTTACGATAGTGTTGAAATAAAAAAAATTCATTCATTAAATATGGGAATTTTAATTTTAATATCATTGATAGTGAGAATTGAAGTTGTTAAATAATCTTATTAATGAATTTAAAAGTTTAAAATGAGTGCATCTTTGGTTACGAATGATGGTTTTTACCATAGTGTATACGTTGTAAGAAACATAGGTTGTAATGGCTGTTGTGCGTAGTATGGGAAAGATGAATAGTTTTTTACATGGTTACAATAAATAATACAATATTTAAAAATAATGGTTAGATAAGAACACATGGTTATCTGAATAGTCAGTCCAAACCTTTCTTTTAGGGAAATATACAGGTTTTGACACAAAAATAACATGAAAATTCCCTTTTAACTCACATAATATCAATGGATAAATTGGATTAATTCTATAGATATTTTGGTATCTTTTTATGTAATTTAGAACCATGAAATTAATTTTTACTAGGATAGATTGGATTGATTCTAGATTATATTTGAGTAAAATTTTATATTTTCTTTTGAAATCCAATATCATATCTCACCCTCAAATGATATTGAAAATGGAATAATCATGAAAAATTGGATCTTCATTATTAAAAAAAACATTGATGATAGGAATATAGGGATTATATAAAAAATGTTTCATTATCATCAATCTATGGAGAATATAGAATAATGACATCTATGTTAGTGACTTATGATGGAGATATGCTTTAAATATATGTATCATAGGTAATATTAAATTTATATTTTATTTATTGCATAGGTCTTTTCGTAGGAATTAGATTGTAAATATCATTCAATATGATATTTGTGTATCATAACATTGTATTAAATATCATATAATATAAAAAATTCAATTATATCGTGTGGCTTTCATGATAATTGTCCTTCAAATAAGAGTTTTATAGTATGTTATACATTAACCAGTAATATTAATGGATTTTCAATAAAATTTTATAAATGGAAAATAATCTTTGGATGTGACATTATTAGGAATTCTTAATATAAATTTATTAATCAAATATTTATTAAACATTCAAGTAATAATGGGAGAACCCTCTCTATTTATATACAAGTATTTTATCATAGTGATGATAGTGTGTGGTTCATTTGATGAAACGCCTAGATGAAAACTATTTTTTCAGATTATTAATTAAGGATAAAAAATACTATGGTTTAAATAAAATCAATGACCTACATTGGTATATTTTTTTAAAACAATGAATAATATAGATATAAGAAGATATTTAGAAGATTCTTAGTGATCTTCATCAAACATAGTGATGAAAGTAAAAAAATAAGATATCAACATTATAAAAAATGTTTTGTTACTTATTTATAGTAAAATTATATTCATTTTAAATTAATAGATGACCTTCATGTTTGGGGGTTTCTACTCGATTTGACTATCCTTGATAAATTTTTATCATCCCATAGAAAACCTCTTTCTAAAACAATAATAGATCCATTTTTGTTTGAGCAGAAAAATAACTTTTTTGGATTGAAGGATTACTAGAGTTTCTCACACATGAGTATCTCTCTTGGAAGGAAGATGGAAACTATATCAATGTTTTTAGGATGATTCAAAATATGGGGTTATTTTATATTTCAATTCTGTTGTTATCCTCTCCAAATTTCATGGAGGATAATGTTTCTATTTTTTTATGTTAGCATTTTTCTAAAATATTACATAACCTTTATTGATTTGTATTTGTTGCTTTTGAGTACCTTTTTTGTTGGTTTCATCTCTCTTCCCCATAGTTGTTCTGATCTATTGGAATCCATGAATTCTACATATCATGGTTACTCAAGAGGCATGGTTGTTAGCATGAAGTGATGTCATTTATAGAGTTCCTCTGAGTTAGCTATAATAGCTAAAGTCCATATCGTTGATCTATGTCTAGTCCTCCCTCAATGTTTATTTTTTTATAGTCATCTCCCTTCGATTCGGAGTTACAATTATTCTTACGTTCCCTTATCTTTTTATATTTTCTATCATGTTGGTTCTTTTTTCTCCCCTCATTGATAGTGTTCCCTATATTGAATGGATCCCTTTTTTATGTGTGCGTTGATAATTAAATTTTACCACTAAATTTTTTAAATAATCGTTTATTATATATATTATATTGTGTGTTAATTATTCTTTAAATTATATGTACTATCTTAATTATAGATTTGTATGTTTTCTAAAAAAGAAACTTATACGTTTTTCCAAAAAATGACTTTTATGTTGAAACTGTATATAACAACATTCTATTAATGGATTTTTATTGTGTTGGTTAGATATTAAGATTATTTATAATTATGTTAAACTATAAGTACAGAATAATATATCATTTCTATATTCATAATCTAGTCCAAATCCATATTAATATGTATATTATAATTATTTTCTTTTCCGATTGTATTTGATACTATTTTTTGTTATATTTTACACCACATAATTCGGATTGGGGGGGATATTTAATTCATTTTAAGCAAAAGGGAATTCTCCAAATAAGAATCTGGTAAACAAGAAGATCAATATACAACTTAAAGGCTTTAATGTTAAAAATAATATACTAATTTAATGTTCCCAAATAATTTCATTTTATAATTATGTGAGTTTTTTTGGAAAATTTTCATAAGAGTATTGAATAATATATAACCAAGAAACCAATTTCATATTAGTTTATTGAAAATTATTTTCTATAAATTAATAAAGAACTATTTTGTGCCACATAATATAATTTTCTAATGTTTTTTATTTTTAATATTGATAAAAATATTAATTTATGTTGACTCAATAGAATACCTGTAATATAATTTATTATATATTCCTTTTAGAAGCAATGACTCATGAATATTGGAATTCTAGTTGCAATATACAATACGAGACATCCTAGATGCTTCAGCACAACAAGTAACCAGATGATATAGATGAAGTTATATAGATATTTTATTTTAGAAAATCATGTTTTCGATATCATAAAGACGGTTTATGTAATTAGAAAATTTTAATTTCAGTTCCTATGTATAGAATAACTAATTTTGTGAGAGGAATATATTATTACACAACAAAAATTACATAAAGATTTCATTATAATAACTAAATGGTCAAATATTTTAGAAGATATATATTTTCTGTCTCCTTTTATAGAATTCTCCATATAGAAATAGATTTACATAACCTCGTACTTAATTTTAGAATACTAGTTCAATAGAAGATACAATATGTTAAACATTAGAAGTTATAATTCTAGAATAGAAAATTATATGATCTAAACACATGATTATGGGAAACACAATTTAAATTCAAATTCAAATATTTTAATGCTAAAACCCCTTCTTAATCATGTGATTCCAAGAATTAGTAACAAAAATTAATAAATATTGTTGAAAGTTTTCAAATGACAATTATTGTGATGATATTCCAAAGGAGATTTAAAGGGATAATTCAAATTGTTTTGAATGATAATTGAGTACCATGTTTCGCAGATGATGCTTTAAATGCTGATTAGTAGGACGAAGAATATAATTATTGAATGTTTTAGAACATATGGGAAATAAACTATTTTCACATTTGAACTATTCTAATAGTTAATTTTAAAATAATTTTAGATCATTATGATTGTTTATGATGTTGAACTTTAGTACTTGCCTATAAAATCAAGGTTGAATATTTAGAAGAAGAAATAAATGCTACAATATGACTAGTATTATAGCACCATAACTCATTTAAAATGCTAAATTCTTACATGGTTAAGAAATTCATTGTATTTTCAAGACTATAACCCATTGGATCCTAAAAGACTGAGATACGAGTAAACATAAGTGAAATCACACAAACTACAAAGGCTGGTGATAAATTTTAAGTGAATATCTAATATTTTTGGATTGATTTATCATAAAACAAAATAACCTATAAAATAAACACACAAAATAAAAAAAATAAACACAATTCATAATATAAAAACCAATAGAAATCCCAAGATATAAGAAACTAGAATCATAATCATATTCAGTCTTTAAAATATATATTCAAAAAGTCTATATCAATAAATTAATCATAGAAACTAAGAGGAATAAATGTAATAATGTGGTACCGCAAACAAATCCACTAAAAGACACGTCTATGTGAAAAGTCCCAAATGTAAAGATTGCGGCATTAAGGTGCTCCACTGGTAAATAATATGAACTTCCACATAACAATATCATGGTAAATTTAATCATATATACAATGGTACATATGCATGGTTTGATTATACAATCTTAGTTTAAGAACCACAAGGCGTACCACACAATCCACTAAAACATTGACAAAATTGAATTTAATTTATGATACAATATACAGAATGAATAAAAAATAGTATTACATTTAATTTATTTAAATAATTGAAATAACACACACTATTACATACTTCTATAATAAACCCACTAACATATGAAATTCAAATGGCTAATGTATCTTCTATCTTAGCAAGATATCTAAACATTCCCAATTGAAAGTGGAAACTCAAATATCAAATCTAATGTTTTCACATGGGGATATAATCAAGTGTTCCCTATAATATCTAGCACAACCATGTATAAAATGATAATAGCTTCCCATATTCAAATCAATTTATTCTATTAATTTCCATTCCACATTCTCAGACAAACAAATATTATTTCTGTAAAATTCCAAAAAAATCATTTTATTGTAAACATTGTGGGAATCACCTACAAAAAAAGATTTATAGACCAATCAATAAGTTAGTATAAAATTTATAATTAAAACTTTTTTGGAACCTAAAATTTGGAATAATTTATTTAGAAAATAAACAACCAACCAACGAATAAAATTTTTATTTTATTAAAATGAGAAAGGATAAAAAAAGTGTATAAAGAGACAATTAAGGGGGCCTAAAATAGTGCAACCCAAGAGCATAATCCCCAAAAAATGCAAACCCTCAGGGTGAAAGGAACCAAGAATAGAAAAAAAAATTAAATCCTATCATCCAAAGACACATTATACCCATGGAATTCGGTAATAAAATTATCCACATACCATATTTTAAGGACGAACATTAGATTGTTCATAAGCCGCTTGCACCTTCGAATAGAGTAATCAATAGACCACAAAATGGGACCTTGAACACAAAGAGCATTAGAAATTATCAATGAATAAGTTTCAACCAAACCTATTGGATTATTCCTATGATCATAAAGGGAAAATCTAATTAGAATATCAAGGCACTCCACTTGAAGAGAGTCATGATTGCCGAAGGAAGGTGAAAAAGCTGTCACAATAGAGCTATTATAATACATGGTAACTACACCCCCATGTATGAAACCCATGAAACATGACCCATTATTATTTATATTGTTCCCCAACATCGGATGGTTCCACATGACCCAACTCCCCTTAGTATATAAGTCATTATTGGTACATGGAAGATGGTGATGAGGGTCCATGATTGAATGTTCAATCGATGCATCCCTGCAAAACCTATTAAAATTCATCACTATGTTCTAAATGTTAACAATAATACCAGAAAAATTCCTTAGAGAGGACTCATGGAACCTAATATTTCTTGTTAACTAGAGGACCCATATTCTAAAAGAATGTTGAATGAGGGAAGCCACATAAAACGAATGATTTGTTCTAAATAATATCATAGTAACAAATATGACTTTGTTTCATCCAATTATTAGTTGATTTAAATCCAAATAAAACATTTAAAAACAAAAAAACCAATATATATATATATATTCATGGTGTTCCCAATCTATGTGTATTTTTAAGAGAAAAAATATATCAGGGTGGAGAAGAGAAATAAGGATACTATCACTGACCATAAGGGATCCCTAATCCAATTTCATATTTTGAAATATCAAGATCACAAATACAAGAAATTTGATGAAGGTGAATGTTTTAAGTCCACTAAAAATCACTTAGGGATCATCTATAAATCAATATTAATTATGTATAATTAATTAGTATAAAATTGGATAAGTAACTTAAAAAATTATAGAAATGAAATCATTCATGACATGAATGAAAAATTCACACCATAAATCCTTAAGGATTACACAATGTATAATTTAATACACCTCAACAATAAAATACCAAAACCTCCACCAACAAAAAAAATAGTAATTCATATTGTGTATAATCTCAAATAATATTTCCATTGAGTCTTCCTAGAACAAATTGACACCATGAATACCGTTATATATTGAAACCCTCATCCAATTTATAGATTCCTTCTCTGGTTGACTTCCACCACTGAATCTTATAGAAATGAAACCCAATAATTATATATTATAAGTATATTTAATAAAATTGAAAAATATCTCAATCCATTATTTTTCTATTAATTTTTTATACATTAAAATGCTAGATCCCCTGATATTGATCATTAAATATTAACTCTGATGGTATGAAGCTACTATTTCTACCCCAATAACCTCTTCAACATCATTATTTTGTATAATTGTTTTATTCTTTCATTGGGCCTAATTTAATTAGTAATATCATGTTTTATCATAGTTTAATCACCCAACTTACACACAAATATACATCCTTAAAAGGTATTTCATGGTTTTGTTTACTATAACAAATTGCTTATAAAAGGATGGTCCTTTTTCTTAATAAATTGATTGAGTTATGGTTTGTTCCACCATATGTGTAAAATTAATGGTATAGTTATGGTTCTTCCTTATGTATAAGAAAATTTTCATTCCTGACTATCTGCCATATCAATCTGGAATCCTATAATTTGTATCATTTCCCAAGACATTGAGAGATATAACTTATTAATATTTTACTAGATACCATTGTAATATGTATTAGATAATTATATCAATTGGATATTAGTTTTTTCATGACATGATTATATACATTTATATTATTTTTTAGCAAAAAAAAGTATAATCCTTAAAAAGGATAATGTATATATTTTTTTGTGATATCTTTCTTGTAGAATGAAAATGATTTTAAACCTACACATACACCATACATTGGTGATAGTTATTTATTTCATTATAAGTTTTGTTTATAATATTACCAAAAAATTATTGACATTTTTTCATGATGTATTTTAATAAAATATTATATTTGGACAAAATATGATCCTATTTATTTTAATTCTTTTGATGTAGTGAGATTTGATATTAATTACACGATTGGTGACATTAAATATTTTCTAATTAATAGAAATTTTAATGAATATATATATATATATGATATATTATCCTTGATATTTATAAACCTCTTGAGATATCTAATTTTAATGATGGAATGAAATAGAAGAGTTCAATAAATTTAGATTCATGTTGTAAATATGAAAGTTAAAATAAAACAACTAATAATTTTTTATCGATGAGTATAGTAATAATAACATTTCACCTTCCAACACATATTATTAAAGTGTATTGGTTGAATATAAAAAGAAATATTGAAATATTTGTTTCATGGGAAGAATGGATAAGGTAATTAATTAATTCTATGATTCTGTGTAAACTTATAAACTTGTTTTAACATCGAATTCCCTACTATGAAATAATTTAAAAAGAATCTTGATAAGTTCTGAGATAATGCAATCCCTATTAAAGTTTCCTTCATGAAATTATAGAAGTATAAAAAATGGTTTATAATGTAGAGAAAACTATTTATTATGAAATTTTGAAACATAAAGAGGAAAATTAAATGTTTAATAGATTCATTAGGTAGATAAATAACATTGCTTCTAGTTCTAAAAGAAAATTTATAGATGATTGGATGCTATATAAAAAAACAATTTTATGTTTAAATTTAATGTAGAAGGTTTTACAAATGATTTATCTAAATTAACTATTAGAAGAGAATGTTTAGATGAGTTAATGGGAATGTGAAGGATTTACAAAATAGATATGAAGAATGATGCACTTGGATAAGATACAAAACTACACATTATATATAGAAATAAAAATTTCATGATAAAAATAAAATATTTTCTTCTAATATTTTTTTTAAAAGTGGTTCTTTTGGTAATTTTTTATCGGATTTTTTCATATGATTTTTATAATATATTTATTACAAAAAATATTTTCTATCAAAATTTTTATTCAATAATATACTATCTATCCATTATATAATACGGGGACCTAAAGGTTACAATAAAATTCCTATTAGAAAAAACATGGTTTATGTTATTAATTAATTAATTTGTTTTGGCTAGAAAGTATGACTCATGTTGTTTTATTTTATATTATATAGACACGATATATTTTATGAGTAGTACATTTTCCCAACCACCATGATTTTTTCTATTTTGTCATTTTATTTAATTACATGTAGTTAACTATTTATTAATTTTAAATTAGTTTAAATATTTTCATAATTAATTTAATACCATAAATTATTTCATTACTCATTATATTATATTTTTTACACAAGTGTAAATTTTAGAAAATGGATTCATTTTCATAATTATTAAAGAGGAAAAACTTATAATTTAAGAGTATATTTTATTTAATTTTTATTTAGTGTTTTATTTTTTTATTTGCATGAATTTTTGGAGGGAATTTATTCTCTTATGTGTTTAGGTAGTTTTATTAAGAATGAATTATTTTTTAAATATGATCACTATATTTTTTTTAAAATTATATGAATTATTGAATTATTATTGTTTACAGAATTGTAGAGTTTAATATTGGGTTGATATATATTTTTAAAATTTCATACACTAAAGGGGACAAAAGTTCAATATTTACTATTTTATTTCTTATCATTTCTTATTGGTTTCTTTTTATTTTTAGATGTTTCATTCAATATTTTATCATATTTTTTATATTTACAAAATGGTGGACTATTTTTTTGTTTTTTTAATTATTAAAATGGAAGAGAAATTTGGATGGCTACTTACCCTTATTTATATTTTCTGTTATAATTACATTTCAAAATGTAGTTTATTCATTATGTATTTATTTTTTATATTATATTTTGTATTTATTATTATATCAATTATATATATTTTTTATTTATTACAAATGTGTAAATAATATATAAATGAATAATTATTGTAGGATATGTAAGGATTTATATTAATAATTCAGAATTATTTTTCTGAACATCATACAGAATGGAATTGAAATATTATTATTGAATTGAAGAGATAGGAAAATTATTTAACATTTTTATCAACTATAAGGATGTCTAAATGTATTATTTAGATGTAAAAAAATTTATTCTGATGTTATTTTAATATTTCTATCATAATTATATAGTTTTCATATTGTATTTTATAGTATTTTTCTATAATATTTTGATCTAAATATGTTTTTTGTGGCTATGTTTGATGACTTTTAAGCCTAAAGTAATTATATAAATATAAAAAAACCATAAAAGAAGTTGTATATATATATTAGAGGATAAAATATTATTTTCAATCTATGATTTGAATCATCTATAAAATTTTACGTTTAAATTATAGAAATTTGTTTCTGTAAATATTATGTAATTTTTTTGAATGAAATATATATTGTGGTCATAATTATAATTACAATATAGAATATAATTATATAGCATTGAATGGAAATATATTGCATATAGTGTGTGATGGTTTTATGATGTTGTGTACCTATAATTTGGATTATAATATTGATTTTTGTAGAGTCAATAGAATTTAAGAACCCTACTTTATGATATTATCATTTTAGAGGAAATGAAATTAGTATATACTAAGTTAGTTTAGAACATTAGTCTGTGACATATTGAATATTTTCTACATCATGCGATCAATCTATATATTATGATTTACAGAAAAAATAATGTTTATGAAGTACAGACTATAATATCCTAAGGATAAAATATTTTATTTAAATACACGACTTTAGTTTATGATGTTTTATTTAATGTCTTGCATTATTATGGGTTGGAATTTTTCTAGGGAATTTGATTTTTTCATTATATGGGTAGACCACTTTGAGATCTAGGGATAAATATAGGTTTTATAGAATTGTTATATCTATTAATGGTATTTTTAATTGTTATTTATGGCACAAGGAAAGTCTAAGGTGTTTAAGAGTAAATCAATGTAAGTTGAAAGTTCGTTCAATGCATAAATTACTAGTAGTAATCCATTCAATGGGTGAACCTATGGTTTATACCATGATGTTTTGGGATGGATTCAAGGGATACCCTACCTGGGGCCTTCATGGCATGAGCCGATATGTGATATCATGGATATTTATTGTCGGTTTTTATAAAACCCCAAGGGGGTTTATAATTTATAATCCCCTCACATTTCTTCTCACTGGAGTCATGTTCTGAGCATGGTCAAAGGAATCCCATCCCTCTCCAATGGTGCCTTAAATTTAGGCCAATTTTGGGTCCCTCATCACACTATTTAGGGTACAATATATCTTGTCTTTACCATAATTATTCCATTTCTTGTCAGTGCTTTGAGTCCAATGGCCAGAGTTTCTGGAGGAACAATTTCTCTATAGAGTTGAAAAATTAGAACACCCATTCTATATTTCTTGTATGAATCATAGAGAACAACATAATACTATTTAAAGAATAAATTATTCATCAATTAAAATGAAATATTCCTTATTGTATATTCCTTTAGGTTTTTAGAATTTTTTTTGAAATATGCCATTAATTCAGGTCCTAAAATTGGGTATTTTTCTTGGCATGGGTCATTGGGTGAATTAGGAGTGGATCACACCCTGTCGCTCTCAATTTTAGATAATTTGGGTTCATGTTGAATTTTGTGCATATTATACATGCATTGGGTTTTGGGTTTAAATTAAATGTTAAATTAATTTGATATGATTCATATCTATAACATGTACTAATTAGCCTGATGGATTCTAGTTTGAGCTATGATGGATTTGTTGGATTTCAGATGAGGTTTTAGGAATAATGCCTAATTGATTAAAATATTAAAATTAACTATGATAAATATAATTATTTATTTAATGATGTATAATTAACTATTATAATTTTTAATCAAATTATATTTACTTTGAGGCTTATAAAAGGTGTGTCGGAGTTGAGTAAAATCTTTGACGAACCAAGGCTATGATGGGTAAGCTGTGAATTAAAGGGAATGGAAACAACTGAGGTAGGGTTATTGACATTATTTATGTCTCTTGGTAATTTTGTAATTTTTTTTTGTACATCAATATTAATACTAATCTATATATCTTTTTTCTTATCTGACTTCGCAATAACGATAGGATGATCTCATGTGTCCCTAAAAGTCATCATAGAGAGTATTAATTTATAAATGATTTGATGATGATGCCTTGGATGAACTAATATCAGTGGCCCTTCATATACATCATTTGAAGGTGTATTTTTCTTTTGAAAAAGTAAAATATATTTCATTTTTATAATCTATTTTATATAGGGGTTTACTCAATTTTAATTTTAAGTGAAAATAGTGTTATTGAAGATTTTATTTGAAATGGTATTTCTAATTAAGATAGAGTTAAAATAGTTATTTTTATTGGATTATTCCCAATTGGATTATATGGGTGAAACACTATGTAATTATTATGAAATAGTTTTAAAATAGGTTTTCGAATATGTTTTTATAGGAATGATAGAATGTTTTCTATGTGAGTTAGTTTATGTCTATTTGAGTAGGTGTGGGTAATGAATTTATTTTCTAAATAATGATTTATTGTATGTATAACTTCTCTGGAACCTGATTCATAATGAGGCTTTCTCTGTATGTCTCCCTATTATAACTTATTTTTGTATGAAGATGTGTGTTGTGTGTATAAACTTGGGATAATTTTGTTTTTTATCAATGTGGTTGGTTGGTCTAGATAGAAATAGTTGACCCTTTAAGGGAGGAGATACCTATCAAGGACTATAACCATTTTTGGGCATGGGACTAGGTTTTGAGGGATTGTTTTAACATCTCTATATGTTAATAAGTATTTATCCTTAAATAATTTTAATTCTTCAATACTTGTCCTTGCACAATATCAGATTTTAAATGAATAATATAATATTATATTTCAATTATAAAAAAGCCTTTAATATATTGCAAATAAAGGTGAATAAATAATTTTTGAAATAAATATAATCGTCCAACTCAATATGAATAAACTGGCCAGTGCTTAGAAATTTATTACATAATTTTTTGTAATGCCACTAAATTATTCAGTAAAATGTTCTTTCTTCAAACATGTGTTTTATTTTTCTTATGAATTAATATAAATTTTAATAAGTTCAAGAAAATTTATTTGACAAATGTAATTTTATATTTTAATTCATCATGTGAAAATTATATTAATTTTTATTAATAAATTTATAAAAAAATTTAATTTTTAAGGTATAAGGAAAATACTAAATTTTATTGAAAATTTTATTTTCTTTTAAAGTCCTTAAAAGGTAAAATTATGTTCATATTAGAATTAAATTTCATTGGATATATTTTTTAAATAATCAAAATATCGTACTTAAAAATGACTTTATAAATGAATTTATTATAAATACATTTTATGTTTTAAAAGGTAATTTTTCCAAAAAAAAGATTTAAATGGCGTTTTACTGGTTCTATCATTAATCTAAATCTAAAATTTTAGTGTTTTGAATTTTTAAAAATGGATACTAAATTTTGATTCTGTAGTACCAAATTTAGTGAATTGGTTCGTTTTTTTGCCTATTTTTATAAAAGCCTTTCTAAATTTTGTTACGCTAGTAAAGGGTAAATTGGGTAATTTAGGTTAATAATAAAATGATAAAGGCAATAAAATTCCCCAAAAACATGTTATAATTTTATTGGATAAATATATTTTGACCATTATAACCTAATTATAAAAAATAAGTTGAGTAATGGGAACTTTGTCATGAAAATTACTTATATAATATTTATGTCAATGAAAGTCACAAACTATAATGATCTTTGTCTTAAAAATACCTGAAATGACAATATGGAGAAAATTGTAGTTTATGAACGAATATAAATATATATTTATTCCTTCATTATAATATTTTCATGATAGAAATTTATTATTTACTTTTTGGGACAATTATATTAGAGTATGATATTTATAATATTTTATTTAATAAACATTTAGTGATGTCACACTAATGTTTTAAATACAATATCATTAGTAATAAATGGTTACCCAAAAGAAATAATCTACATAAATTATATTAAGAAATAATGATGATTTATATTCATCATGGTATTTTATTTTTAATGTTTTGTGAATAAATATGTTTATAAAACAATTACACAATGTTAATTTAGAAATTATTTCATAAATGGAAATGTCAAATTAATGTTATTAAAATACAAAAATATATATAAATTGAGATAATTAATGTCATAAATTTTTTTTCTTGATTAAATTAACCTCTTATGGATAAATAAAATATTTATTTTTATGTTAATATATTATATTGATATTTTTAAAAGTCCAAGTAATAAATAGTTTTAAATTTTATAGTAATGATATTTTATCAAACAAATTTTTTATTAAATTGTATTTGAATCATAAAAAATTAAAATTACACAATATTTATAATTTTTTCTAAAATATCATAAATTTTCCATTTATAGTTCATTTTACATCAAATAAGTAAAAATTACAACATTTTAGTATTGAATAAGTTGTTATTATTGTTAAAATTAAAATAGGTTAACTAAGGGTTAATCATACATTTAAGGTTGAAATTAATACAAAAAAAATGTCTATAATATATTGTTTGATGATATTACAACATTATATATTCTTATCATATAATCCATGTCCTTTTGGAGGTACTTTTATGGGGATTTATTTTATTATTAATAAATATTGTTTGAAATTGCAAAAGTTCCCCACACCTCAATTATAATAGAGAACCTCCTCCATCACTTCTTCACATCACATTGTGCCTAAAAGATCAACCATTCCTAAAATATTATTCCTATAAGCCTTTAAAAACAAATAATATAGGTGGTGGTATTTTAAAAATACCAACACATGTTTCCTTAAGAGGGATTCTAAAGGAAGTTCGTCGAAGAAGAGGTAATCCTATTTATCAACTCTTTCAAGTTTATTTCATCTTATATTTACTCATCACATGTTTTTTATATTATAATTTAACAAATATAGTATAAAATATAATCATATATGATATTATTATTATTATGGAACATCCATACTCCACCTTTTATCCATCCCACGAAAAATAAAAGCACCACACGTGCGTAAATACAGTTTTTTTGTATCCATATCGTGGTTCAATATGTTATTTTCTTAACCAAGTTAGTTAGATG
This sequence comes from Viscum album, assembly GCA_963277665.1. Taxonomy (NCBI): domain Eukaryota; kingdom Viridiplantae; phylum Streptophyta; class Magnoliopsida; order Santalales; family Viscaceae; genus Viscum; species Viscum album. The sequence goes on from OY728129.1 coordinate 946,961,269, forward strand.
GGTATAATAATTTTAATAATATATATATATATATATATATATATATATGATAATTATAAATTTCTATTAATATACCATCCAATTAATTACCCTTTCAACTTTAAGGGAATGATATCATCGCTCATTCATACATACAACCTACTATTTCCACTACGTGATGCGATTCATTTTACATGCTCACTATTAAATAAATATTAGGTAAATAATAACAATGATTAAATATTATATATATTACATTAATATAATTATATATATGTCAGAACAATATTTTATTAAAAATAAATGGGACTTATATGAAAACCCGTGAAATGAAAAATGAAGTAGTTAGCAACTGAAAGATGGGTAATAATGAAATATTATTAACAAGCATGTGATAAGATAATATAATAGGATAAAATATGATATAATAAATATGGTTATGGTTATATTATAAATTAATATAATTATTTAGAGCATTATACACTTATTCCAGATACATATAATGGTAACTAGACCTACGGTGAGGGTTAATTTCACAATCTCGTTATTATTCAGGATTATATGTATATAAGTATATTTTAGGAAATTTTCCACTTTAATATCCATGTTTCCTAAAATTGTTTTGAAAAATGTGTTTACTACACTTTTATAAATTATTTAAATTCATATTTACTAGTTTGTAATTTTTTTACTAAATGGGTTGAAATGAATCTTTTTTCATTTTCCTTATGAGGTACATTGTGACTTTTCAAAAAAAATTAATTATAATTTTTATTAACTTATAGGGAATGAATATATATTTTATATGTTAGGGTTCTTTAATATCTCGAAGCATACTTTAAAATATTACAAGGTTATTTTTAATGAATTTTTTTCGGTTCTAATTAAATGTCTATAAAAAATAACTTCTAAATAGAATGAATATTTTCTTCAATAATTACTTCAATTGATATTTCATAATCATTTTCATTGTAAGATATTATTATTTGGTATTACTTATGTTTTATAGGGGCTATGATCTAATGATACTATTCGTATTACTTCTTAGAATATTTTATGTTTATGATAGATAGATATTTAATAATTTTGTTTCGTGTCCATGTGTTCTGTTTTGTTGAATTGTTTACAAAACCCATTTATTTTTAAGGTTTTTGATATTATGAATGATTTATGTCCTTTTGTAACACATGTGTATGGGATTTATTTTATGAATTCAGGGACCTATATATCCCTCCAATGAAATGGGTAGAAATTTATATTCTCATGAAATAGTCAATACTAGAATGAGAAGTGAATCCGGTTCAGTAATATAGGATAGGAATAATGAGTATACTTAGTTCAGTAATACATGGATATAATAATAAGTGAATTCATTTTAGTAAGGTACTTTATCCATTTTGATGGTCTTGGCAGTGATAATTGAATAATATTAAAATTATTTTCTATTGTTATGTGTATAACACAATCTTCTTTCTTATTTTATACTCAAAAGAATTATGTTCTTTATAATGAATGTCTTAAGAACTTATATGATTTAGTCCAAAACTAAATTTCATTATCACTGATATGAAGGATATATTTTTTCAATGTTAATTTCATTTTATTATGAGCTTATTTTTATTTTATATACCTTGATTACTCTTACTAATCATCTGAACTCACCTTTTTATGTTTATTTTTAACACAATATGAAGAAATATGTTATGTAAGACTTATAAAAAAGGTTATACTTATAAAAGAATAAGTAGGATACTATTTAGATTTTTTGTTAATCATTTTTTTTTATTTCTATGTTTCCAATGAAATAAACCTATAGATTTATAGTGTGGCATTGTTTTATAATATAAATAAAATTGATCTATTTTTTGTGTAATATCTAGTTTTGAATATTATGGTCCATTATAGAAGGTATCAAAGAACATTTAGTTAACATTTGTAAATGAGGATGATAAAAACTTAGTAAGAACCCTAAGGATATGTATAAGTATCAGATACAATTACAGAGTTTTTGATAATCATAAATAACATAGGATAAAACCTAAGATCTCATTAGTTGAAATTTGATATATAATATCCCATTTTTATGTGGTTTTACCACTATTATTAGTGTTTCTCACACTATGATTTTTCATTTTCATCAATGGATGGTACCCAAGGGAACCATATTAAAGATGAATGTTATGGGAAATGATATGATTTTTCTCATGAGAATCCAAATGTTATGGGAGATAGAATGAAAAATTTGTTTCTAATTCTCATACAAAATTGTAAATATATGAATCATGTTATACATACAAATAATAAAAGGAGGGAAAATAATTATATTAGGTCCTTCATGAGAAAGTGTACTCCTTATTTTAGTGTGTCTTTTGTTCTACTAATTGATGAGTCATGGATCAGTAGCACTAAAAGGATAGTTTCTATTATCCAATGTTTAGAACATGGGAAATTAATTTTTTAAGAATATCATTTGTAAGGTAAATAATATTAATGAAGGAATCTCATCAATAATACAAGGCAATGGGATAAAATTGACTCCATGGATTGAGACATGTTCAATAAATTATATTTCAATATGTACTTTCCTTTTATTTCACATAAAAATGCAGAGAAGTATTTTCATTATCATAATCAAAAGGATAATGAAATGGAATATTTATATAAGAAACATTTTACATGAAATTCATAGTATAATTCTGGAGTAATCAACCTCCCTCATATATGGTTGATAGATTCATCAGTGACTTAAAATGACGTCTTTAAAGGGAGTTATCCATAAGGGAATTCAATTGCTATGAAGAAATTGTTACATTTTCTCTCAAGGATGAGATGGATATTAGAGTTACCCATCAATATTATGGCTTTTATAAGAAGATAAAAATTTAATTCATGGGAAAATTAAATAACCATTGGGGAAAGAATACGATCTTTCTATTTTTCACAATGTGTGGAAAGAAACCTGGATGAAAATATCATTTGGATTAGTAAATGTTTTTATGTCTGGAAAATAAGGTCATCGAGTAATTAACTACCTATGTGATGGAAAAAATATCTATTGATGCGAATATAAAACATTGTACACATAATGAAACTCACACAATTCAGTGCTTCATGTTCATGTAAAATGTGAATTGTACTAACCAATTCCCAAATTCAAGGGATATCAATGATGATCGACATCAAAACCTTCTTAAGGATAAAGACAATGGAAAATCACATGTGATATATTTTAGAGATGTATATTACTGTAGTACATTGTTTAAAGGTTCACATACCTTCAAATATTAGAAATATAATGTTTTATTTGATTATGAATCCATCCACATTTTTTTTCTAAATAATTTTATAAGGGCATCACCATATTACCTCAATAATTAAATTTTTATTTAGATGTGATTACTCTTAATGGAACAATGACCACCTAATTTTTTTTAACTATTCTCTAGTAAAAGATCATGGGAATATACTTATTTTAAATCTCCTGATGCTTTATTTAGTTGATTTAATTGAGATCCCTATCATGGATTGGATTTCACTATAAGAATCACATATCAATTACTGATGAAGGGAATTCACATTTAATATTTTGAATAAATCAATGATCATATATCTATGAAATGATGAATATGAACTTTCATTGGAAATTACTCCCATTCTCTAGGTATCAATTCTTATATATTAAGGTTATATATCTCAGATGGTTGGGGTGAAACTCTCTATTAAGGATTCCCCTATTTTACATGGGTTTCTTAATGTATTTTAGTAATATTTACGTGCTCTTCAACAAACTCATTATTAATAGTTTTCAATAGAACTCATGTCGTGTGTTATGCCTATTTTAATGACTCGTTCTATAATGGCCTAATTTATAGAATGGAATTGAAGGACAACCTCAAAGAGAATCATTGAAAGGGAATCATATTCCTGAGTACAACACCTTAGGGTGAACCTATTCAATTTTTCTACAATAAATTTGGATTAATGAGACTTTGTATAGATTATAGATAAATAAATAAGATAAATATCTAAAAAAATATTGTATTTAATATATTAATGACTTATTTTATCACCTACATGGAGATCAATACATTACTATAATTGATCCTTGTTCTGAATATAATCAATTGAGCGTCAAGTAAGAGGATACATCCGAGACAACATTATATAAAAGTCATGTACACTTGGAATTTATAGTAATTCTTTTGTGGCTTACTAATCCCCTAACTATATTCATGGATTTATTGAATAGAGTCTTTAGAAACTATTTTAGCCAATTTTGCGTAGTCTTTATAGATGATATTCTTCAATATTCCATGATTATGTAAGAATATGAAGATCACTTGAGGATTGTACTGAATACCATGTGAAAGGATAAACATTATGAAATAATTACCATGTGTGGGTTTTTAGTTAATTTTTATTTTTATTTTTTAGGTTTCATATTCTCAAGAGAGGGGAAATCTATGGATCCAGTAAAGATATAACACATTAAACATTTCCCAAAACCAAAAATTGGATCATAGATCTGAAAGTTTCCTGGTTTTGACGGACATTATTGATGTTTTGTGAAATATTTTTCATGATTATATAATTCACTAAAAATTTGAGTTAGAAATTGTTAATGTATATATAGATAATGAAATGTGAATCATATTTTAAGGACCTACATAAATGTTTAGTCAGTACACCTTTACTCACACTACCTTATAGTGGAGAAAGGATTGTGATTTATAGTGATGCATCAATGAATGGTATTTTATGTGTTCTCACGGATATCATATATAGATAGATTATGCCTCATGATAATTTAAAGTCCCTGAGAAAAATAACCCAACCAATGATTTGGAGTGAGCTGCAGTAATCATTTAAATATAGGTAAGGATGCAATATATTTAAAGAGAATAATTTGATATATATACTAATCATAAATTGTTAAAGTATATTTTATATCAAAATGTTTTAAATATGTGATAATGAATATGGTTTGAGATGATTACAGATTATGACTACTCAATACAGTACCACCCTTGGAAATTGAAAAAGGTGACATATGATTTTACTTGACAGAATATGAAATCCTATCTATAACAATGATAAAAAAGATCTTACATTTATATAAATAAAATGGATAGATCTAGAATTTTTAATTTAATTGAGGGAATTTTATCTAGATAAAATGAATGATTGACCATATATAAAAGTTAATATCTATGAGGTATAGAATGATGATGTATAGCTTCAAAAGATGGTGAGAAATGTTACCGAGTTCAATTTTTTTTTTGATGGAATATCATGGTTTAAGAACTATGTTTGTATCCCTCTCATACCATAATTAATGAAGGATATTTTGGATGGGGCCCATAGTTCATAATTGTCTATTCATCATGGAATCACAAAGATATAAATTTACTTGATAGAGTATTTCATATGGGATGGAATGAAAAATGATATTGAAAATTTTGTTTATTAGTGCTTGGTTTTTCATAAATTTAATGATGAGAGAAATAATTGAAAGGATGTGTTACAACAATTACCCATAATAGAATGGAAATGAGAAAATGTCACCTGGGATATTGTCATCGGACTTCCCAAAAATTCTAAAAACCATAATTATAAATGTATTACAGTTTATCACCTTTTAAAATCCAAACACTTCATTCCTATCATAAAATATTTTTTTCTTGATTAGCATTCCAGAATATATATTAGGGAAGCGGTAAAATCCCATTTACTAGCACTTTCCAATATATTTTTTCAGGATCCATGGTTTACCTATATGTTCTAGAGAAGTCTTCAGTAGGATCAGAATACAAATTAAAGATTCAACAATGCTTATCAATATCAAATATATAGTTAGTCTTAGAGAAAAAAGCTCTATAAGATAGGTAGATATATTTATAAATGGATTTTAATGGTTTATGGGATCAAAACATACCATTAGAAAAATTTCCATAGAAAAATTAGATTTTACTCCAATATTCAAATGGATAATTAAGAATGTCACTATGGTAAAAAGTGTACAACACTAACATGCTGGAATGAAGTTGGTGAAGTAAATATATTGTGACCATATAAATTTATAGAAATTGAAGAGAATTGTATATATCCAGTGACACCTAAGAGAATCTAAGAATGAACATAATTGTTATGCGGAACATTGATTAAAAGACCTAGGGTTATAGTGAATATCCCCCTGAAATAGATTTATTAGATTTGGAATTAAGTTAAAGCTAATTCCTCGGTATATGGATTATTTTTGAATTCATTAATTTTTTTGGAAGGCATATTATAGATTGGAGCATCCACATAATATCTCTTAGGTTCATAATCTATTTCATGTATCTCTCCTGAGGAAGCATATACTGGATCCTTTAAATTAACTAAAATCAGAAGTCATGAGACTAGAGAAATATATTTCTTATAATGAACAACCAATAATGACTCTGGATCGTAGAAAAAAATTTATATGAAACAATGTCATGGGCTTTGTAAAATATTTATGGAGAAACCATCTATTTGAGGAGGATACATTGGAACTTGAGGATGTGATAAGGTGGATATACCCACATATGCTTGTATCATATTGGTTTATTTTAAAGGAGAAAATAATTTTGAGGGTCTTAAAATGTAACACCCTAATATTTTAATAAATATTTATCTTTAAATAATTTTAATTCTTCAGTATCTTGTGTTTCATGCAATCATGTGATTAAACAGAACATATAATTTTAGAAGCACTTAATAACCTAACCATTAAATTCGAAGAAATAAATAGGAATAATTAATTTATAAATTAATTAAATATTTATTTCTCAATATGGGTGTGTTTGAATCTTCTTTGAGAATTATTACACAATTTTTAGTAATGTCATTTTTTAAAAAATATTTTTTCTTAAAAATAGATTTTTTCTAGTTTTTGTAAAAGGATATTAATTTTTAAATGTTAAGGAAAATTTATTTATCAAGGTTTTTTGAATTATTATTTCATCATGTCTAAATTATCTTATAATTATTTTTTATATATTTTTTAATATAGTTATTTTTAAGGAATTATGAAAATAATTATTTTTATTAAAAACTATATTTTCTTTTAAAGTATTTAAAATTTATTGTAAATCTTTTGATTAGAATTAAAATTTTATTACTTCATTTTTATTAAAAATAATAAAATAAGGGTTTTTGAAATGTATTTTATTCATGACCTTATTTTTAAAAATTATGTTTTAAAATGGCATTATTCAGAAAAATTGTTTTTATGGAATTTTACTAATTATATATTAAATTTAATTATGAAAAATATATATTTTGAATTTTTAAAAATGGCTAAAATGTTTGGATAAATAATTTAATATTTTATTTAATATTTTCCTTTTATTTTTGTCTATATGAATAGTAATTTTGGGAAAAAATTCAATGTTAAATGCTAAATTAATCAATTTAGTATAAAAATAAAATGATAAGGCCTACGAAATGAACCTAATACATGAAAAAAATTTATTGGATGACTTTAACTTTACCCTTAACACATAAGGATAAAAAAAAGTTATATAATGGACACTTTTCTATTAAAATGGCTTATATAGACTTTAAATCAAATAAAGTCACAAAATACCACATTCTTTACATTAAATATCCCTTATGTGTATACATGGGAGAAATTTTGGTTAGTAATGAATGTAAATTTAAAATTTTAACTAAATAAACATATTTTAAATATATACATTTATTTTTTAATTTTTGGGAAAATTTGATGAGATTATGATATATATATTTTTTTATATACTCAAAATCCAATGCATCACATTAATGATTAAAATATTATATCATTTTTAATATAGGTTCAACAAAACATTATATTCGACTAAAAATATTTATATTTATATAAAATATTTTAATTTATCATGTTATTTAATTTTAAATTTTTAGAGAAGAAATAATTATTTTAAATAATCACACAATGATGATGAATTAGACATTTTTTGATGAAAATAACAAATAAATGTTATTAAAAATATGAAACTAATATAATTTGAGATAATGAAAGTGATTAAATAATTTTTTTTATTACCTTATCCTCTTAGGGATATAATAATATATATTTTCCAAGGAAAATTATTATCTTGATATTTTTTAAAAGTCCATGTGATGAATAGTTTCAAAATTGACACTAATAATATTTTATCAAAATAATATTTTATTCAATTATTTAAAAAAAACTAAAAAAATTTATAATATGGTTAAATAATTTTAATTTCATTCATTTATGGTCCAATTTAGAACACAAAATTAAAAAACACAAAACCATTTATTATTGATAATGTTGTTATTATGGTTAAAATTAATATAGGTCAACCAAGGGTTATTTAAAAGGATAACATTTAAAATAATACCAAAACATGTTTTTAATATTTTGGTTTATTATATTAAAAAATTGATCACATTACTATATATTTCATGGCCTTTTTAATCATTTTTATTTATATTTAACTTATTATGAATTAATATTTTTTGAAATTCCTAATGTGCCCCTCACCTCAATTATAAAACCGCACATCCTTCTTAATTTCTTCAAATCACATTGAGGGATTAAGATCACACATACATGGAATATTTATAATATAAACATCCATATCCATATTTTATGTGTTCTCTTATTCAAAAAATACCCAACATAGTGTTCCTAAAAGGATATCTAAAGGATGTGTAAAGACCCGTAAATTTCAAGGAATTTTTTTTCTTAATTTTCTTTGGGATTTTACATGTACGTAGTTTCTGACGGCGCCTGATTCCGAGGACCGGTGTGCTCAGATTCATTTTCTGAAGTTTAGCTCTAGTACGTTCAATGAACAAACAAGTGGGTTTTTCTAACTTTTGAACCGGTGCTCGGAATTGAATTCTGAGAGCACCGATGGAATCGCAGCACCGGTAATTGCTTAGAAACACCTTTTCTGGAGTTGTGTTTGCTTGGGTGTGGTTTTTTAAATTTTTGGGTTAAGTGACGGATTAAAATAAAAATGGTGTGACCAGTTTTTATTTTACTTGAAGTTTTTTAACCTATGCTAAGTGATTGGAGTGGGACCCAAAATATCCTACCCACTAGGTTGGATAGTTGTGAGGAGGGGCGCACACGAGCCCCACCATTTCTTTTCTTCACCCCCCCCCCAACTTAATTAAGTTAACACACCCGCACCCCTATTAAGTCGAAGTCAACCCTTGTGTTTTTTTATTTATGAAACTCCTCTATTAATTTGGGTGGTTTAAACATTGTAATTAATTCATTTTATTGAATTTTATGATGTAAAAATATCTAATGATGAAACCATTTACGAAGTTTTGAAGAGTTTTCATTGATATTACATAAAATTTCAATAGATTTGGACAGAAATTAGTGGACTCCGCTATGTTAAAAGATTTATTATGTTTTATTATTAATAGATTTGATACCAATTTTTCATCTTTTAGATAATTATATTTGAGTATATTATCCCAAGATGAACTACATAGTACACATGATACATATGTTATATGAAATAACATTCGTTTAAGAAGAAGTTTAAAAAAGAGAATGAAATTTAATTCAATACAATAAGCAACCAAAACATAAGTAAAAGAAAAAATATTTTATTAGTAAATCTAAATATGATAAAGAAAAAGATAAAGAGTGTAAAAAAGCTATGACTTTCATATTAAAATATGTGAAAATATGAAGGATAAATAAAAATAAGTAAATGTTCTTTAAATTTTTTTGATTGTTGAAAACTTTGAAAATTAGATTTTAACTATACAATGAATAAAAATATTTAAAATATAGATGATGAGAAATCACATGTAATAAATGAGAAATTCTTAATTTATGTAGATATATTGTAAAATGAATAATTGTTCTTGTAGAAAAAAACCATACACAGAAAATTTTAACACTATTTTCATTCAATGATTGTGTAAGATGAATTCAAACACCAACAACATTACAAATTCCATTGATGAACATACATATAAAATTTTGATTTATAATGTATTTTTCTTCCTTATTGTTTTGGATGAGTCAGTTAGAAGAAGTGTTCCCTTTCTGTTTCATGAGAGATTTACTGATGATTTAATATAATGTTATCATGATATTATTAAGAGTGAGGTTCCACGCTCACATTGATGATGATGATGTTAATTTATTCAAAGACTATTTTAGCATTGAATGAACTCTTTATAGGGAATTTGGACCATAATTAAAGAGAATATATAGTATTGTAAAAACCATCTAGATGAAATAAGTAAGTTGTCTAAATTAAAAACATAGATAGCGAACAACATACCTGTAGGGGAATAAACTATGATTAATGCGGGGTGGATGGATTGGGAATCCATGATGTGGTGTAGCATCTCAACAATATGGGATCGATGATAGGTCTTAATAGGTGTAGAACTACTTGATGGGGGCCTGGTGACTCGACAGAGGTGGTAGGGTTTGATGGTAGGGTGCAAAGGGGTCCATAGGGTTCGATAACGGTGGTGTGGGGGGTTGATGGTAGGGAATAATAGGGATGCGAGTGTTTGATGATGGAGGGATGGTCCGAGAGTGTTGTGCATAGGGGGGGCACGTGGTTGTAGGAGGATCACAGGGTTGTAGGAGGTTAAAAGAGAGGGGAGAGAATTGCAGTGTCAAGGGAGGGTGAACAAGAAGCGTGAGGAAAAATTAGGGTGGGGGATAAAAAAATACAGTAACCACCAAATGGCGGTTTACTAAAATATTCATCCAAGAAAGAATAATTTTCTACTAGTTTTCATTTTCAGAACCTCTAGTCATCCACGAGATGAGATCACGTGACACGTCACAGATGGTCATGTAAAGTTGACCAAGATCTACCACTTCAACACCCTAAATTCTATGGCATGAAAATTTTAATACAAGTGTTCATACAAGGCCCCTAGAATGATCACATGATGTTTTGTTGGATACGTAGTGTTTTATCATGAGACACCATCTCATGATCACATGATGAGTTTCACACAGATCATCGACCACATTTTCTTGGTACACAGAACATCATCCTTATGAAAAGAAACATCAACCTCAGCCTCCATAGGCCTATATAAGCCCTTCGAACTTTAGAAAGAACACATGTAAGGAGGGGAATATGAACAACAAAAAAGAAGATGAAGATTGCAATATCCTTAATATATTGACTTTAGGAAATTAGGCAGCTCTCATCATTAGAACCCAAAGTGGGAACTCAACCAATATAACTCGTTATGTGATCATCTTAATATCATGTGTTCACATGAAAAAATAACATCATGTGAATCCACCAATGAAATTGAATCATCACTTAGCTATGAACCTAAGGTTCATGTTCTCAAGATCTTTTATAATAAGTCGTTTTATATCATGTGATATCACGAGTAATAAAACATCATGCGATGTGATAATCTAAGCACTTGGATGCACACGACATTGATATTGTTTCCTTTAGTCATGCACCAATGGGAATTCCAACTGGTGATTATAGGACTGAAATGTAGATATATATTTCTCAATTATAAGAGGGGGGAATTGTAGGTTTAAAAACATTCATTTCAATCCTTAAGAAAATCTACGTTTAAAAATGCTAAAAAAGATGGATTCGAAAACCCTTTTAAGTTATTAACTAAAAAACTATCTTTCTTAAAATAATGAACGTTATGTCAAGTTTACTTCAGTAAATATTATACCATAAAGTGTATAGAATATTATATATATTAGATTATACAATTATAAAAAGTATAATAAAGTTATACTTTATTTTGTTAACTAATAGAAGAGGCATTAAAACATGAAACAAAATAGGATATGTATATGAAATCTTTTAACCCAAAAAGAAAGGTATCCAACAACATCAAATAAAGGTCCCTAGATTTACACATTAAAGAATGTTTTTGTTACCCACACTAGGGTAAGCCCTAGAAAAGAATATTGGTATCAGTATTTCTATCTACACAAGCCCTCGATCACTATGGTGATCAGAAACTCTGTATTCGTATCCTCATAAGCCCTTGTCTGATCAACATCAATTGAAATCACACTAATCAGGCTAATCAAGATGTCCACAACCTAAATAAGTTGTTCAAAGCATTCTCCCAGGTCATGTAAAGTAGAGCTCCAATAGATCAAATTATCTCTAAATAATCTATCATAATTTTTATAGAGATCAAAATAGATCCAAAACAACTCTAGCATAAACTCTTGTTTTGATTCCATTTAAAAGGTTATGTATTTTTAGGCATGAATTTCAATGGTCAAATTCCTTCTCCAATGGTCATATGTTTCCATAAATTTTAGAGGGACATGTTCATATGTCACTCAACCCATGGTTATTTAGAAATAGACTATAGGACATCGTTTCATGTATGAAAACATGAGAATCATTACAATGATTAAGAAGAATTATAACATTTAGGATCCAATAAAACGAAACATTAGTTTTAAGGAAATGAGGTAAATATAAGAAAAAAAATTAATCATATTATTAAGCAAGTGATAATTAGAGTCCAAGAAAAGATAACCGTCAGATTCTAAAATAATAGATAATGATATTCTGATTTTAGAATAATTTAATGTCTAAATACAGATGAAATAATATTTAGATTTTAGAAGAAACCGATGTCTCATTTCTGAAGAAATCAGAGTTGGATTTAAGAAGAAATCAGAGTCTGATTTTAGATGAAATCAGAGTCTGATTTCAGAATAAATCAGAGTCTGATTTACAGAGAAATCGGTGTATAATTTCTTGGGAAATCATAGTAAAAATTCTAGATAAATCATATTCAAAATAACTGTATGGTTCTATGTTAGATAAAGATCTTATTTTTTTTCATAAGATAAATATAGTTAGTCTCGATCAAAGAAAACATTAGATAAGTCTTTGAAAACCATAGGTAAGATCAAAACCATTTTTAGAGAATGAAAATTTTCGTTAAGAGAATGTTTCTTGGAGAAAGATAATTTTAATTTATAAAAAACAGTGGTGATTTTCAAATCATTATGAAATGGAAAAGTAATAAGGTAACATACTGACTCAACACTATCCCCCTTTATGAAAATCACAAACAACGTTCCGTAAAATAATATAAAGACAATTATTTTTATTTTTGATCATTAAAATAAATACTTATCTCTCTTAGTTTATTATTTAATGATGAATTTGACTAACTCCACCTTAGGCTTTGAAATCCATTTGGATAATATTATTTTGTTTTACAAATAAATAACTCTTCCTTAAGAATTTCTTCTTTAAGTAATCTCCTCCATACTTAGTAATTATCTTTCTTATATTCTTTTTTATCATTCTTTTATCCCCCTTTGTGATTGTCAAAAAGGAATGGAGGGAAATAAAAAATGTACATGAAATGTTAGGAATATACAATGATAAACAGTAGAGAGATAAAAAATTTCATTATGGTGACAGAATTTTTTATAAGGGAAAATAAAACAAAATATCGGTGTTTAAAAATCCTTCATACATATTTTTATCCTTCAGTAGTAGCCTTTTCAGGGTTACTTTAGCTTCTCCAGCTCTTTATGAGCATCTTCATACTAATTGATCAACCGATCCCGATCCTTATTTTTTTCAAGAAATTTGATTCTCTCTTCCTCAGATTTAATAAATTAACATTGACACTTTATCACTTATTCTTGTTCATTTAATTTTTCATCTATATCTTCTTTGAGTTCCCTTTATATTTTACATTTAATGTGATAGAATTCAGCTTCCCATTCAGGTCATATTCTTCTTGAAGATGACTAGTTGGATCTTATTTTAGATTTTTAGAAATACTAATTTATATATCTTTTATCTTCTCATAGGATTTATCAAATTCAACTTTAACTTAATCATTAAAATTATCCTTATTTTTTAGATCATAAATCACTGAATTTGACCACTTAGTTCTTTCTTTGAAATATTTCTTAGGAGCATCATAACTGATGTGAAAATATTTGAACTTGGCTTCATGTTTGGTAAACCTGTCCATGAAAAGATTTTTCAAATCTATGTTTTAATTGATTGTTTCTTGAAGGAGATGACATATGGAATCAATATTTGGAATAATTTAATTCTATTCACAAGCTTCTTTAAGGGCTGAACCACAAAATCTTTTCTTAGGTGGATGAAAAATATAATACAGATTCTTTTGATGGAGAAATAAGTTTATCTTGCTCATATAATTTTGTATTTCAATTTCCAAGAAAATACCTCATGTATTTTTCAACTACAACATTATTTGGTTAATTAAAAATTACTTTCTTTCATTTATCATCTTTATAGATTTCCATGTCAACTTTCAGAATCTCGTGATCACTATAAAAAATTTGGACTATTTTATCTACATCAATATAAAAATAATTATCATAATATTTATCACTAATTTTCTTATCAAAATCATGATGAATAAAATAATGATTACTGCTTCCATCATATAATGGTTTATTAACCTAATTCTAAGAATTATCATTTTTTGGAACGGACTACCCTTCTGATATAATCTTGGTGGATTCAGTATGAGACGTTCTGATAGATATATTTTTAGAATGGGTATCCTTCTCTTGATATTTTCCACCATCCTTATCACATCATCACTTTCCTATTTCTCTTACTCTTCTTAATTTTTTTTACTTATGGGTTCCATAATTTAAACTTCTTTCTTTCTATTATCTTCACCAGAGATTCAATTGGCACAGATTCTTGAATGAAGGATTCCGGTATGAGAACTTGTTAATATTCCCTATTTTTATCACTAAAAAAATCTTGAAGAACCGCATCTTCAGAAATTTTCTTCTTCAACTTATTCTATATAGCTAGCATCTCAATCTCTTCAGCTTCTTGAATCTTTCAGGTCGTATCCCTTGTTAGGTCTAACCCAAAAACTGCATCTCGGTCCTTCTTTTTATTATTATTATCTCTTCACTTGGATACCACTTCATCAAAAATATTCTATTGTTTCTTCATCTTGGGTGGAGAAGATACAAACTTAGGTAACGGTGCATGTTATTTTTGAGATTCGGGCTCTTTACCTTTTCTTTTCTCGGGGTTTGTTTTGATCTTTTACCACCTTCTTCTTTTATTCTAACAGATTGATCGTCCTTATCAGGAAGATCAAAAAACTGTCCTATAATAACACTAAATCCAATTTTTATTATTCTTAGGGTATCATCACTTAAAAATATTAACATGAAGATATTTTCCTTTGAGATGCAAGGTATTTTGAAATATTCCAAACACATGATGATAATCTTGAACAAGATCACAGGGTACATAATGATATGAGACCTGATGGTTCCATTATATATATTTATGATGATTAAAATAATATAATTTATGATATATAGTTTCCTTGATTCATCAATAAATCCATCATGATGATATCACATATCTTAAGGGAATCCTTATCTCCCATCCTCGTAATTAGAAAACCTTGCATCCAAAGAGATAACAATCATTGGCTTGAATAAAGATAAGAAATATTCGGTGTCTTTAATCTTTTAAGACCATGGAACTCAATAGAATTATATATATTAATATATCCTTCATAAAAAGGAGACGTCCGATAGAAAATTATTCTTCTCCATCATAAGGAATATCCAAGATACTAGAAGCATTTTTGTAAGGCAAATAATTTGTTTTTACCATAACTCTTAAACGAGAACATTTCTCTTCCACCTTGTCAATTAAACTAAACAATATCTTAATATTCTATAAGAAGATTGGGATATATTGAATTATTATTATTTTCTTTGGCTACACCTTGTATTTCTAAACAATTCTTCTTTACAATTTTTGAAACCAAATAATCTTACATGAAAAAGAAATTTGAGTCCACCAACCATTCTCTAAAAATTTACCAATCCTTGAGTTTCTTGTTTGATCCCATTAGAGTTTGAATAGAGACTACAAGAGACATTTGGATATTTATTTAAAAGGGAAAAATGAATTGGATCATTGAAGAGAGGTAGAACTTTGGTGCAAAAATACTGAAATAACCAATGTGGGATGCAAATACGCAGTATCCTCTACATAGGATTTGTGGTGATGATTCTTTTTCCCAAAATAATCAAATGGTTGAAATTAGCTTGATCATACCTCATGGTTGATATCAATACTGAATAAGGATTTATAGGTTCTGAAATTTTGAGGTTTTAAAGAAGAATCATATTTAATAAAAGAGAATCTGAAATTGTTTTCTAAAAAGAAGATTGAAAATACCAACAAATCAAAATTGAAATTATAATGATATAAGTAAAGAAAATATACCTTCTGGATTTGTCAGAAAGGTTTTTCAGTATTGATAATTTTCCTCTTAAAAAAATAGGTTTTGAAAAGTTTTATTTTG
This sequence comes from Viscum album, assembly GCA_963277665.1. Classification (NCBI taxonomy): domain Eukaryota; kingdom Viridiplantae; phylum Streptophyta; class Magnoliopsida; order Santalales; family Viscaceae; genus Viscum; species Viscum album. The sequence goes on from OY728129.1 coordinate 946,977,607, forward strand.
GAAAGATAACTATTTAGGATTCATAATTTTTTATGTTTTAAAAATTTTAGCATCCAAAAAAATTGAAAAGGGAGATAAAAATATGTGCTGACCCTATGAAAAGGTGTAACTTAATTTTAGGAGATCGTTTTAACAAGAAGTTAAAATGGATGATTACCTTAGGTTTAACATTACAATTTTTTTTAATGTATTCAAATATTTTGAAGGGTAAATATTTTGTTAAAAAATTAGCAATTCAGTCTTTAATTCTGCTAAATTGAAGAATAATATCTCTTTTCAGTGTGTGATCACAAAGAAAGTGATGCCTAATATCTATGTGCATTTATAAATAGTGATGTTCATAGATTATGATTAGGTATATGGAACTAGTATTATCACACATTATATGTGTTTTGGTAAAACTTATTCCATGTTCTATGAGTGTGTGTTGCATCCACAACACTTGATCACAAAATCTTCTAGTAGAAACATATTCAACTTTAGTAATGGAAATTGATACTTAGTGTTGATTATATCTTGAACAAGAAACTAATGAATCTCCTAATAATGGAAATATTACAGGTATACATTTCCTATCCATTCTAAATCCACCATTTTTAGCATCTGAAAATATTTTTAAAACAAAATCATTTCCATAAGAATATTAATGTCTGAAATCTATTGATCCTTTTAAGTAGTGCAAAATATTTTTTTCTCATTTTAAATGATATTGTTTTGGGTTATATTTGTATCTTGAACATAATAATACTGAAAATATTATTTCTATTTAACTATCTATTATGTTTAAAAAACTTCATATCATAACTCTAATGGATGTTAGATCTACTAGTTTCCCAACTTCATCAAGATCAAGAGTGTTTTAGGTATCGATTAAAATACTTATACTCCTAGTGTTGTCATATCCATACAATATTAAATGATATTTAATATACTTATGTTTATATATATATGTTCCTTATAGTTTTTTTTATAAATTTTAAAACCAAGAAAAAATGATAATTGAACCATAATACTCATTTCATACTCAAATTTCATAAGATTCACAAATGAATTAGTTAAGGATTACTGAGTTGATCCAAATATAATGTTATCAACATAAATTTGAATAATAAAAAAATTTATTTTCTTTATTTATAAAAAGGGTTAGATCATCAGTTACATTAAAATAACTATTTTGTAAAAAAAATCATTTAATTCAGTAATAAAATGTTCTTGGGGCTTGTTTAATTCCATATAAAGCATTAGTGTGTTTGTAAACATGTTCAGGATGTTTTATGTCTTCAAAATTGGGAGGTTGTGCAACATAATCTTCTTCTTTAACATATCCATTTTGTAAAGAACACTTTACGTCCATTTGAAAAAAATTTAAATTAATGAATTCTACAAAGGCTAATAGAATACAGATAGATTTAATTCTAGATATTAGAGTAGGGGATTCTTTATAGTCTATTCCTTCTTGTTGATAATAGATATTAGAAACTAGTCTTTCTTTATTTCTTACAATAATTCCATTTTCATCACATTTATTTCTCATGACCCACTTTACACCAATTACAGATGTTTCCATAGGTCTTTCAACCAATGTCCATACTTTGTTCCTTTCAAATTCATTTAGTTCATCTTACATAACTTTAATCCAATATTTATCACCTAAAGCTTCATAAGTTTTTTTAGGTTTTAACTAGGAAGAAAACTCTAAATGTTCTACTTCATTTCTTAATGAACTTCAAGTTCTTATGGGTTGATTTAAATGACCAATGATACTATCAATGGGATGATTCTTAAGAAACAACATATTTGGGTTTTGTAAAACCTATTCATCAACATATGGTAAAAAATAATTTGGAGTAAATAATTCAAAAAAATTCTATATTTTCCTTATAATAAGAATCTTCTATCAATGTATGAAAATCAGCTTTTGAAAACAAATATGAGGTTGTAGTTTGGGGTTGTTTAAAAACAAAAGGATCAGTCTTTTCAAATTTAACAAGTACTGTTTCTTCAACAGTACATGAATTTTTATTAAAACTCTATATACATTAGAAGTAGTGGAATAGCCTAAGAATATACCTTCATCATATTTGGGGGAAAATTTATGTAATTTATCCTTATTATTCAAGATGAATACATTACATCCAAATACTTTTAAGTATGTAACCATGAGTTTTATTCTATTCCACAATTAATAAGGTGTTTTCCTAATAAAAAGTCAGATTAAAACACAATTTATCATATAGCATCCAGTACTAACAAATTCATCCCAAAAGTTTTTATAAATAGTATATTCACTAAATATGGTTCTAGTTATCTCTTGAACAATTCATATTTTACATTAAAAAACACCATTTTATGAGGAGTTCTTGGAGATGATAAGTTATGAGTAATTCATTTCATACTATAATAATTTTCAAAATACTAATTTTCAAATTCTCCCCCATGATTATATAAATAGTTACCAATGGAAGGTTTGGCTCATTTTTAATATTGGTTGGGAAATATTTAAAATAAGAAAGGCTTCATATTTCATTACTAGAAAATAGACCCATGTAAATATAGTGAAATCATAAACTAAAACAAATACAAACTATTTACCTCCAATATATTCTATATGTTTTGGAAAAA